>OU618542.1:20072728-25842674 GCA_914829495.1 Eilema sororculum | reverse complement strand
ACTTATACAATTTTTTTTTTTTTTTTTTTAACCTTGACTTGTTGACAATTACTTATTCTGACTATATACAATTTACAACTTATACATTTTAAAATATGCCTTTGTCACGTTCACCAATCGGTAAAGACCAACCCTGCCTAAATGAGAGAGATTCGACATTTGTATTGGACAGCAGTCCCGTTATAGGAGTAGGGAAACGCCAGACGGGGACTGTCCGGAGGAGCATTGAGAAGATCCAAGGCGTTATTGGGACTTCTTCGCAAGCCTTGGAAAAGGGGGCCGTCCACCTGCCCCCCTCGCCTCAACCTCCGGGACAGTCCTCGAGTGTGCGCTTAGATAAAATGTTAGGATGCTGTCGTATTATCAAGGCACAAGTAGGGATCTCACGAAATCTCAAATCCGAGATTAAACATAAAATAGAGGACATGGTTGCCGCGCTGGAGCGGCACATAAAGGCGTTCCGGTCCGATACGGGGACTGGTAAGGACCAGGCGGGACGGAGCGCTGGTGCGACGGAGTCACCCGCCGCGCCAGCCTCCGCCCCGTGCTCACCCGGTAATAGGGGTACAAGTGACGTGATAATTAGGAAATTAGAGGAGAACGAAAGATTAATAAGAGAGAATGGGAGAGTGATGAGTGAATTAAGGGAGAGAATGGAGAAACGGGATGAAAGGGAGAAAGAAAGGGAGAGGGAAGGGAAGGAGACCTACGCGAGTGTAGCAGCGGCTGCTAGCTACTGCCGGGAAGTTACACCCCCACCACAGACGCTCCACTCCGTATGCGTCTCCTCCACGGACGAGAATGATACGGCGGATGAAGTCCTGGGGCGCATCAGGGAGGCAATGGGCGCCAAGGAGGGCTGGATAAAAGTAGAGAGAGTGAGGAAGGCTAAGGAAAGAAAAGTGATAATGGGGTGTGCAAGCGTGGAGGATAGGAAAAAAGTGAAAGAAAGGCTTGAGAGAGTCGCAGGTCGGTTCGTCGTCGAGGAGATCAGGAACAGGGACCCTCTTCTGATTTTGAGGGACGTGTTGAAGGTTCATGATGACCATGAAATCCTTCGCGCCCTTCGGAATCAGAATGCGGCCCTGTTCGGGGGCCTCGTCGACGGGGACGACCGAGTGGCCATTAAGTTTAAAAAGAAATCGCGCCACTCACAATTCCATCATGTAGTGGTTAGCACCTCGCCCGTTATTTGGAGGAGAGCGACGGAGGCAAAACACCTTTATATAGACCTCCAAAGAGTCGCGGTGGCTGACCAGACGCCGCTCATCCAATGCACCAGGTGCTTGGCTTTCGGTCACACCAAGCGATTTTGCTTAATGCCCGAGACCCAGGACCTGTGTGCGAAATGTGGCAAACCACACAGCCAGGAGGAGCCCGACAAATGCTGCAGAAAGGGCCTAGAGCCGCACTGCATAAACTGCACTCGTGAGTTTGGCGAAACGAAGCACCATCATGCCTTCGATAGGTCGTGCCCGGTACTTCAAAAGTGGGAAGCGATGGCCAGAGCAGCCATAGCGTACACCTAGGGATGCTCTGACCACCGAATTAAATAAACAACTACACAATGCGCTGACTATATATTTAATATATAAGGCAAGGCATTATAGTAAATAAATAAAAACATAAAATAACGTTTAAAATAATATCGATATTAACTTAAAATAAAACTAAAATTAAAAAGTAAAATAAATTTGAAATAATCTCATAACAAAAATTTTATAAAAAATTGCGCCCACTTTAAACTCTCAACGTAAGCAAATCAAGAATCTCGACCTCCCTCTTTAACAAACAGAAAGAACTGCCTCAATATTACATGTTTCATATTTATGTAACGTATATTTATTGTTTATTTGTGTCCTGTATTAACTTTGTTTCCTTATTTTCGATTCTTAAGCTTCTATACAATTGTTAAAAACCTACACTATTCTATATAATTAAAAACGCACTTGATACAATTTTCTTGTGAAAATTGGACCAAGCTGAAAACCTGCCTTCTAATACTATTCTATTCTATGCTACTTCACATAATCGTTATATATCACCTACTTCTTCGTATAATGTATATAAACTCAAAATATGTTATAAAATCACTATAAAAATATATATTGTTACTGTCTGGTACATAATTTTATCGTATTGTCATGATATCGTAAACTGTATAAAATATTTATATAAGTAATATATATATATCCATAAAAAATAAATTATGTACCAAAAACTTTTAACACTGAGTGATGGAGGCTGGGCAGCCGCCAGGCCTAGGCCCGTAGACTGCCTGGCCACCAACAGTCGAACGGCCTAATGCTTTTATTGATACCGATTAAAAATTTAAACCGGGCATTCTGTGGCTTATTATCTAATAAGCCGCACAATAAACCGCGTCAGTAGTAAAAACCCCATTAATAGTATATCCATCTCGAAACTATAACATCTAGTAATTACCTCTAAATTCTATTTTCTAAATTATTTTGTAATTGAATCCGCCAACAAAGACCCCACAAGATTAATCCAGTGGGGGAAAGCGCGCGAAACTTGAAAAAAAAAAAAAAAAAAAAAAACCTAACCTAACCTAACCTAACCTAACCTAACCTAACCTAACCTAACCTAACCTAACCTAACCTAACCTAACCTAACCTAACCTAACCTAACCTAACCTAACCTAACCTAACCTAACCTAACCTAACCTAACCTAACCTAACCTAACCTAACCTAATCTAACCTAACCTAACCTAACCTAACCTAACCTAACCTAACCTAACCTAACCTAACCTAACCTAACCTAACCTAACCTAACCTAACCTAACCTAACCTAACCTAACCTAACCTAACCTAACCTAACCTAACCTAACCTAACCTAACCTAACCTAACCTAACCTAACCTAACCTAACCTAACCTAACCTAACCTAACCTAACCTAACCTAACCTAACCTAACCTAACCTAACCTAACCTAACCTAACCTAACCTAACCTAACCTAACCTAACCTAACCTAACCTAACCTAACCTAACCTAACCTAACCTAACCTAACCTAACCTAACCTAACCTAACCTAACCTAACCTAACCTAACCTAACCTAACCTAACCTAACCTAACCTAACCTAACCTAACCTAACCTAACCTAACCTAACCTAACCTAACCTAACCTAACCTAACCTAACCTAACCTAACCTAACCTAACCTAACCTAACCTAACCTAACCTAACCTAACCTAACCTAACCTAACCTAACCTAACCTAACCTAACCTAACCTAACCTAACCCACGTGGTGCTCAGGGTCTCCCCGGTGGTTTATAACCGTGCCCTGGAGATGGGGAGGCTGCATATCGACCTTCAGCCCATTAGGGTGGCTGATCAGTCGCCTCTTGTGCAGTGCTCCTCATGCCTAGGGTACGGTCACACAAGAAAGTTCTGCGCCGGTGACAACCAAGTTAAATGTAGTCATTGTGGGGGGCTCCACATGAGAGCCCAGTGCCCCGACTACATGGCCGGCGCAGAGCCGAACTGCGTGAACTGCCAGAGGGAGAAGCTGAGTAGCACGGGGCATAGTGTTTTCAGCTCCAAGTGTCCGGTGCGAATGAGGTGGGATACAATAGCGAGGACATCCACTCAGTACCAGTGCTGAGGGCACCTCGGGAGCCGCACCCCCATACAGAGTGCTACAAGCAAACCTCCAGAGGAAGAAGCTGGCAACTGACGAGCTCATACTCGCAGCCTCGAGGCGAAAAGCCACCGTTGCTCTAATTCAAGAGCCCTATGTTGGAAACTCGGCGAAGATGAAGGTATACCAGGGCGTTAGGGTCTTCCAGAACACTGGGCAAGGAGGAGGGACTGTGAAGGCGGCTATTGCCGTCTTCGATCCTACTTTGGATGTTGTGCAGTACCCGCAACTCACCACTGATAACATCGTAGTGGTGGGGATCCGGACCAGTGCTTGGATGATCACGCTGGTGTCCTTCTACTTTGAACCGAGACCAGAACCTCTGGGGCCATATTTAGAGCAACTTATAGAGGTGAGGCGAGCTCTAGGTTCCCGGCTTGTTCTTTTTGGGGGCGATGCTAACGCAAAGAGCACCTGGTGGGGACATTGGTTCGAGAATGACAGAGGCGAGTTGCTGAGGGGTGTCCTCGCTGAGCTTGACCTCCAGGTCCTGAATAGCGGAGACATTCCGACTTTCGACACTGTTAGGGGTGGAAAGAGGTATCGTAGCCACGTGGACGTTACGGTCTGCACCGACAATATGGTTGACCTGGTCGACGCTTGGAGGGTGGACACGGGCCTCGTGCCGAGTTCGGACCACAACGGCATATTGTTCAACCTCAACCTGGAAAGGGCCAGGGGCACGAAAATCGAGCGAACTACCCGTATTTATAATACAAAAAAGGCCAACTGGGATACTTTCAAGGCCAGCGTCACTCGCTCGCTCACGGATATCGCGATAGGCGAAACAAGGCACAACAAAGAGCTTGATGTCTTAGTCGAAGCATATACGGGGGCGATCGAGACGGCGTGTGGGGAGAGTATCCCAGTCAAAAAACCGGGGGGGTTGATCACGATGCCGTGGTGGTCCGAAAGGCTCGCAGAGCTACAGAGGCTCGTCAAGACCAAAAAGCGTCGAATCAGGAATGCAGCGCCGGTCCGAAGAGAGAGGGTGGTGGCGCGATACCTGGAACAAAAGGAGATTTATGAATCTGAAGTAAAAAAGGCACAGGTCGAAAGTTGGAAGGAATTCTGTGGAAAGCAGGACCGGGAGGGCATGTGGGAGGGTATTTACAGGGTCATCAATAGGGCCACGGCAAGGGAGGAGGATATTCCGTTAACCGTCAATGGAACTTACCTGGACGCAAAGGGTTCAGCCGAACTTCTGGCCCAAACCTTTTACCCGAGAGATCGGGTAGAAGAGGATAACATGGGGCATCAGGAGATACGTGAAAAATCTAAAGAGGTGGACAACGAGAGGGGTCATCATAATGATGACCCACCCTTTACGATGAGCGAACTCCTTGATGCCCTCCACAAATTTAACCCTAAGAAGGCTCCGGGGGCGGATGGCTTCACTGCCGATATCTGCACTCACGCCATTGGGGCCGACCCCGCACTCTTCCTGAAACTGCTGAATCGGTGCCTTCACCACGGCTACTTTCCTAAGATATGGAAGGAAGCCGTGGTGGTTGCACTGAGGAAGCCAGGGAAGGACTCGTACACCGTCCCCAAGTCGTACAGACCAATTGGTCTATTGCCCGTCTTGGGGAAGGTGTACGAGAGGATGCTGGTGGCCCGTCTCAACTTCTATTTATTACCGACAATTAGCCCCCGCCAGTACGGCTTTATGCCCCAGAAAAGCACCGAAGACGCCCTTTATGACCTTATGGGCCACATAAGGGCTAAACTCGATGAGAAGAGGGTGGTCCTTATGGTGTCCTTGGACATAGAGGGCGCCTTCGATAGCGCATGGTGGCCAGCTATTAAAGTACGGCTGGCGGAGGAGAAATGTCCGGTGAATTTGAGACGGGTTATCAGCAGCTACCTTAGCGACAGGGAGGTGAGGGTAAGGTATGCGGGCGAGGAGTGCAGACGCTCCACGGAGAAGGGCTGCGTCCAGGGTTCAATTGGCGGACCCTTGCTTTGGAACCTCCTATTGGACCCTCTGCTCCACCAATTGCGAGAAAGAGCGGTTCATGTGCAGGCTTTTGCGGACGATGTAGTGATGGTTTTCGATGGGGATAGCGGTCTGGAAATTGAGAGACAGGCCAATGCCTCTCTCGGGCATGTGCGGGAGTGGGGCGTCCGAAATAAGCTGAAATTCGCACCGCACAAAACTTGTGCGATGGTAATCACGCGGAGGCTAAAGTACGACGACCCACGCCTCAGCATGGGCGGGATAGGTATTGGACTGTCCAAACAAATCAAAGTCCTGGGGCTCACCATCGACGAAAAACTCACTTTTAACACCCACGTCACTAATGTATGCAGAAAGGCGATCGGCATATACCACAAGCTCGCGCGGATGGCCCGGATCGGCTGGGGGTTGCACCCCGAGGTGGTCCGGGCTATCTACACAGCGGTGGTGGAGCCAACGGTGCTGTATGCCGCCAGTAGTTGGTGCGCGGCGGTGGACAAGCTTGGTATCCGAAAGCAGCTGAACGTGGTGCAGCGCGGTTTCGCGCAAAAACTCTGTAAGAGCTACCGGACGGTCTCCCTGCACTCAGGGCTAATCTTGGCTGGACTACTCCCTCTGGACCTCAGAGTTCGCGAGGTGGCCTCGTTGTACGAGGCCAAGAGAGGAGTATTCCAGTCATGGTTGGGGGACAGGGAGATCGAACGAATGGCCCCAGCTGTTAAAGCACCTCACCCCGCGGAGCATATGAGCCTGGAGTTCACCAGTCTGGTAGACGAGGAACATTACAACCGTGTCGATAATATCGAAACGCGCATTTTCACGGACGGGAGCAAGATTGAGGGCCGGGTCGGTGCCGCGTTATCCATTTGGCATAACGGGACCGAAACCAGGGCCCTCAAACTTGCTCTGTCGCCCCACTGCACCGTCTACCAGGCCGAACTCTTGGCTATATGCAAAGCGACCAGTGAGGTCCTTAAGCGAGGCGCGGCCACGTTTGGGATCTTCAGTGATAGCAGAGCCGCACTCCTGACGGTAATTAACCGTCATGCCCTCCACCCTCTGGCAGTTGAAGCCAGATTTAACATCAAGCGGGGCTTGGTCCAGGGCAAGGAAATTTCCTTGTTCTGGATCAAGGCTCACGCAGGGTTGGAGGGCAATGAGCGGGCCGACCAGCTCGCCAAGGAGGCGGCTCTGAGGCTGAAGATTGCCCCCCACTACGATCTTTGCCCAGTCTCATTCGTTAAGCGTGGTCTACGTCAGATCACGCTTCACGAATGGGGCGAAAGGTACAGAGCGGGTGTGACTGCTTCGGGCACCAAGCTCTTCCTACCATGCGCGGTAACAGCTTACAGCATCGTTCGAAAGATCGAGATCGCCGGCATCACGACCCAGATGCTAACAGGACATGGTGGGTTCTCCGCATACTTGGCTAGGTTCAAGTGTAAGGAGGACCCATCGTGTGCCTGCGAGCCTGGGGTACCTGAGACGGTCGCACACATTATCGTGGACTGCCCGATCCACGCGCGAGCTAGACATGATCTCGAACAAAAAATAAGGGTTGAAATGATAAAAGAGAATTTACCTCTTTTAATGACACAAAAATATAGAGCACATTTTCTTGCATTCGCTAAGTGTATAATTGAAACTGTTAATAAAAGAAACAAGACTTAGATTAAATCTGTGGAAGATATTATGTTAAATATCTTATAGTAGATTTAAATTATTGCAGACAAGAAAGTGTAAATAATAAATATAGCATTTAAGTTGTTAGTAATAAATATAATTATAGTAAGTTAATAAACTGTAAAATGTTATAGACTAAGTTAAGATGGTCAACCTGTTATTAAATAAATAAAAGCACCGAGATTATTATCCCAGGTCCTCTTCCCCCATAAGTATGAAAGGCATGGCATGAAAGTACGAGAGGGATAAATGCGAGAAATAGTATGGTACTAGAGGAAAAGAATGAATGCGTGAGTTAAATTTATGTAAATATTAATAAGTAAATAAGCTAGAAAGCAATCAGTACCCTGAGTGGGTTTTTCTTTAAACATATAGGCAGCCTAGTCGGTTAGAAAATGTACAGCGAGAATAGAATAGGCTTTTACGAAGTGCCCCGGCACATAGTGAAAGGTGCTAGAAAAAAAAAAAAAAAAAAAAAAAAAAAAAAAAAAAAAAAAAAAAAAAAAAAAAAAAAAAAAAAAAAAAAAAAAAAAAAAAAAAAAAAAAAAAAAAAAAAAAAAAAAAAAAAAAAAAAAAAAAACCTAACCTAACCTAACCTAACCTAACCTAACCTAACCTAACCTAACCTAACCTAACCTAACCTAACCTAACCTAACCTAACCTAACCTAACCTGGGGCACGCCCCAAGAGCTATCGAGTACGTCCCCGTCGTGTGCCCTGGACCCCAACGTGACCACCGTAACGGAGTGGCACGTTGGGTGACTAAATCTCGGTAGCTTATCTTGCGGCAGTTGAGGTTGACTTGTTTTTGATACTGTCCTTTTCAGGACAATGTCAAACCTTGGTAGTGATAGTGAGTCGTGCCGGGACCAAGCTCCCGAGCGACAGGCGCGTGAGCGCGAAGCAGAGATGGAGTTCGGGACGGAGGCCACGAGGCCTCTCGGCTCTCTCCCAGAGGCGATGGTGGTGCTGGACCGTCTGGACGTGTCCAGTCCAGAGGGCTCACGCTCGTCGTCCCCCATGGGACGATTCTGGAGAAAGCGAGTCCCAGAGGTAGAAAAGGTGTCCCATACACCCAAGAAGCCCCGCGGTCGCCCGATAACGACGGGCGAATTCGCTGGTTTGGCGCAAGCCCAGGCCGAACTTAACGCGGCCAAGCAGCGGGAGCTGGAACTGCGGAGGGAGGAAGAGATGGCCGACGACCTGCAGAGGATGCGGCAGAGATCTCTCTACCTAAGAGAGACCCCTACCCCTAGCCCACAGCCTGGGCCCAGCCGACAGCCCAATGCGGTAGAGCCACCAGCAGCTCCTGAGCCCCTCAGCTCGGATCAATTATCGGGTGCCATTGAGGCGGCGGTGGGGATGGTGCAAACCATCGCCACCAAAAGTTCCAACCTAAAGGGGCAGTACGTGCGGGACCTGAAGCTCGCATGTGAAACTATCCTCCAGCACGTGCGTGTGCTCAGGTCTCGCACAGAATCTGAGGAGGTGGCCCAGCTCCAGGCAGAGCTGGCCGCTGTGCGGGCGGAAATGCGGGCCTGGCAGCAGCAGGCGCAGGCTGCACCACCCCCGATGGGACGCGACGAAATCGCGTTCCTCATTGACGCGCGGCTTGCGGGTATTGCGGACCGGCTGCTGCCCGAGACCCGCATCCGCCCACCTCTGCAGGCGGATAAACGAGCGGCGGCTCGATCCGCAAGCGTTGAAGAGCCTATTGTGGAACTCCCGCCTCTTTCACCATCCCCCCCGTCCCACTCTGCTGGTCTGCCAGTTGAGCAGATGGAGGTAGGAGCAGGCCCTGACGAGCCCAGGGGGGAGAGGAAGGCAAAAAAGAAGACCCGCGCAAAGAAGAAGTCAGCCGCAGCCAAAGAGGCGGAAGCTGCCCGCCAGAAGACGCCCGCCACAGAGTCCCCCTCGGCGTCCACGTCGGTCCCCACTGCGGTCCCGCTGGCCGCATGGAATAAGGTGGCAGCGCGGCCAAAGGTGGCAAGGTCGGCTCCAGCCACATCTCCCCCGACCGCTGAAAAGCGGAAGCGTGGTGCCCGCAAGCCGCGCAAACTGCGCGCCCCGGCAACTGCAGCGGTCACCGTCACGCTGCAGCCGGCCGCGCGGGAACAGGGCATCACGTATAAAGACGTGTTGGCCAAGGCCGAAAGGGCCATAGATCTTAAGGCCCTGGGAATCGACGGCCTCCGGTTTCGCGAAGCGACCACTGGAGCTCGTATATTGGAGGTGGCGGGCGAAGACCGAGCTCGAAAGGCGGATAATCTGGCCGCGAAACTTCGGGAAGTGCTTGAGGAGGTCCGGGTCGCCAGGCCGGAGAGGTGCGTCGAGCTGCGCATCTCTGGCTTGAGCGACTCGGCCTCAAAAGAAACGGTGGCAGCGTCGTTGGCGGCGGAGGGAGGCTGCTCCGCTGATTGCATAAAGGTGGGCGACATCCAACGCCCACGGGGTCGCCAAGGCACTGCCTGGCTGCGGTGTCCGATCGAGGCCGCCAAGAGGCTGACGGATGGCCGTCGGGTACTCGTCGGGTGGTCAGTGGTCAGGCTGACCACCTTGGACCCGAGACCGGCCCGATGCTTCCGCTGCCTGGAGCCGGGGCACGTTGGGGCCAAGTGCACTGCGGACATTGACCGCAGTGCACTCTGCTTCCGTTGTGGGCAGGCCGGCCACAAGTCGGCCACCTGCTCCGCGGAGCCCGGTTGCCCCGTCTGTGCGGCAGCGGGGAAGGCGTCCGCTCATCGGCTGGGGTCCAGAGAATGTAAGGCGGCCTCCGGTAAGAAGGCGGCCTCAAGAAAAGGCGGAGCAGCAGGTGGGACGGCACCCAAAACAACCCCCACCCCGCCGCAACATGAGGAGGCGATGGACACCGCCCAATCATAATGGCACACTCCATCTCCATACTGCAGGCCAACGTCAACCACTGCGCCGATGCCCAGGACCTTCTGGCCCAATCCATGGCGCAGTGGCAGACGACAGTGGCAGTAGTCGCCGAGCCGTACTACGTTCGTGAAAGCCCGAATTGGGCCAGCGACCAAAACGGCTTGGTGGCTATCGTCGCCCAGCGAGCCGCCCCACCCTTCGACATAGTGCGTAGGGGTCGTGGGTGCGTACTCGTCACGCTGGGTGGCGCTGCAGTGGTTGGGGTGTACTGTCCCCCTAGTAGAAGCCTCGCCGAGTTCGAGCAGTTGCTCCTTGAGGTCGGGGCTCTGCTGGTCGAAGTGCACCCCACCCCGGCTGTGGTGGCCGGGGATTTCAACGCTCATTCTAGGGCGTGGGGATCTCCGGAGACTGATGACCGGGGGGAGATGGTGATGGAGTGGGCGGTGTCCCAAGGCTTGGTGCTACTGAACCAGGGGGTGGTCCACACTCTAGTGCGGGCTCAGGGCAGATCGATTGTCGATCTTTCGTTCGCCAGTTCTGTCCTGGCCCGTCGTATCAACAACTGGCGGGTCGTCGGGGGGTTGGAGACCGCGTCGGACCATCGTTACATCCGGTTCGACATTGTCTCCCCCGCCTCGGCGGCTCGTGTGGAACTCGACCGCCCCTTGGCAGGGGAAGGTCCGCGGTGGCGACTCGGAACATTAGACCGCGAGCTGGCCAAAGAGGCGGCTATCGTCGAGCGGTGGGCTGCTGATGACAGCGGCCTAGACGTGGACGCGAGATGCGAGCACCTCGCTGGAGCTCTGACTCGCGTCTGCGACGCGGCGATGCAGAGGGCGAGGCCTATTCCGCCCCGGAGGCAGGTGTACTGGTGGCGTCCCCACCTAGCCGGGCTGCGTACCGCAAGTTACGCGGCCCAGAGGCAGTACACCCGCAGCCGAAGGCGGGCTGTCAGAGACCTCGCCCGAGAAGAACAGCTGCACGCCGCGTATAGGGCCGCTCGTGAGGCCCTTAGCTCGGCGATCAAGGCCGCCAAGGAGGAGGCCTGGAGGGAGTGGCTCGAGAGCCTCGACCGAGACCCGTGGGGGCGCCCGTACAAGACTGTGAGTCAGAAACTCAAGCCATGGGCGCCTCCCCTCACCAGAACTCTCGAGCCGAATCTTCTGGGCCGAGTGGTCAGTTCCCTCTTCCCTGCGAGGGAGGAGTGGGTCCCACCGCGGATGGTGGCACCAAGCCAGGTGCGGGCAGACGAAGTGGCAATACCTCCCGTGTCCGAGGCCGAATTAGGGGTCGTGATGTTGGCACTCAAGTCCAGAAATCGCGCCCCGGGCCCAGACGGCATCCCTGGGAAGGTTATTGCCACAGTCATGCCGGCACTAGAGGAGGAGACGCTGTCCCTTATGTCGGAGTGTCTGGCGTCGGGGAGAGTGCCGCGACGATGGAAGACCGGCAAGCTCGTGCTACTTAAGAAGCACGGGCGCCCTGCCGAGTCGCCGTCGGCCTACCGCCCCATCGTTTTGCTCGACGAGATGTGCAAGCTCTTTGAGCGGGTGCTCGCTGCGCGTCTCGTCGGTCACCTTGAGGGGGCGGGGCCCAACCTGAGTGACGGCCAATTCGGCTTCCGTCGTGGGAGGTCGACTCTCGACGCCGTATCCCGGCTGCGGGACGGCGTAGACGAAGCGGTCGCCAGGGGTGAGGTGTTGTTGGCTGTATCGCTAGATATAGCCAACGCCTTCAACACCCTCCCCTGGGAGACCATTGCGGAGGCGCTGAGGTACCACAATGTACCGTTGTATCTCAGGCGAGTCCTTGCGGACTACTTCGTGGACCGGATCATCATCTATCCGGCCCAAAACGGAGTTGTCCGCCAAAGTATGTCGTGTGGTGTTCCACAGGGGTCGGTCCTTGGGCCGCTCCTGTGGAATATAGGTTATGACTGGGTCCTGCGCGGTGCTAATCTTCGGGGGGTCGGTGTACTCTGTTACGCCGACGATACCCTAGTCACCGCGCGGGCCCCCTCGTTCCGCGACGCCGCCGTTCTCGCCACGGCAGGCGTCGCCCATGTCGTGCGCCGCATTGGGGCGCTCGGATTAAAGGTGGCCCTCGAAAAGTCCGAGGCCCTCTTCTTTCATGGGCCTCGGAAGACGCCGCCTCGAGATCAGACGATAGTGGTGGGTGGCACTGCCATCGCTGTCGGGAGCAGCCTGAAATATCTCGGGCTAATCCTCGACAGTCGGTGGCGGTTCGCGGAGCATTTCCGGCAGCTGGAACCAAAGTTGCTGGCGTTTGCCGGAATGCTCTCGCGTTTGCTGCCCAATAGTGGGGGACCGGGGTCTGCCTGCCGCCGTCTCTACGATGGAGTGGTGCGCTCCAAGGCGCTCTACGGGGCGCCCATCTGGGCGGACGCCCTCTGCCCAGCAAATGTAGCGCTGCTGCGACGTCCGCAGCGCGCCATCGCGCAGAGGGCTGCACGGGCGTACCACACCGTCTCTTACGAGGCGGCGTGCTTGATTGCGGGCAGTATCCCTTGGGATCTCGAGGCTGGTGTCCTTAAGAGGGTGTATGAGGAGGGCGCCCTGATGCGGCGAGTTGCTGGAGGTCGGCCGGCTCCGGAGGAAATCGATCGCTGGAGACAGGCGGCTCGCGACGATCTCTTCCGGAAATGGGCCGATAGGTTGGCTGCGACAAGAAGCAGCACACTGCTCGTGGGGGCCGTTCGGCCCGTCCTGCGTGAGTGGGTGGAGAGGGGTCATGGGGCTCCAACGTATCACCTCACTCAACTTCTCACGGGTCATGGCTGCTTCGCCAAGTACCTGTGGGAGGTGGTGGGGGTGGAATCGGAGCCCCGGTGCCGAAACTGCACCAGCGGCGACCCTGACACGGCACAACATACTTTGGCCGTGTGTGAGGCGTGGGACGGACAAAGGACGGCCCTCACGAACATTGTTGGTGAGGACCTCTCGCTGTCGGCTATAATTCCGGCTATGGCCGACAGCGAACATTGTTGGGCCGCCGTCGCCTCGTATGCTAGCGAGGTGATGGCGGCCAAGAGAGAGGCCTTGCGGGAGCGGGAGCGAGCTGGACGCACTCTCCCGCCTCGCAGGCCCCCGGCGAGGGGACGCCGGCGAGCACAATTTGCCCGCGTCCCCAACTGAGAGGAGCCACGGGCGGTGGGTCGGGGGACCCGCTGCCCCAATGCTAATGTGGCGGAATGCGCCCCTACGTGTTCCTGGGGCGCATTCTTAAGAGGAGGACGGGCCCCACCATATCGGCACGATGGCCGGGATGGTGGGGCCCCGAGAAGCGAGCCCGCCGAACAGGGCGGGCGTTCCTAGCCGAGTCGCGGTGAGCATTCTATCCCGCGGCTCGGATTGGGCGAAGGAGGAACACCGTGGTGGTTTAGTGGGTAGTCTGGCTTCGGCCAGGAGTCCCACACGAAGCGAGCCCCCTGCCCCCGCGGGGGGTGAGCGAAGTGCGTAAATGCATTCCACCACGTAAAAAAAAAAAAAAAAAAAAAAACCTAACCTAACCTAACCTAACCTAACCTAACCTAACCTAACCTAACCTAACCTAACCTAACCTAACCTAACCTAACCTAACCTAACCTAACCTAACCTGGGGCACGCCCCAAGAGTTATCAAGTACGTCCCCGTCGTGTGCCCTGGACCCCAACGTGACCACCGTAACGGAGTGGCACGTTGGGTGACTAAATCTTGATAACTTATCTTGCGGCATTCGAGGTTGACTTGTTTTTGATACTGTCCTTTTCAGGACAATGTCAAACCTTGCTAGTGACAGTGAGTCGTGCCGGGACCAAGCTCCCGAGCGACAGGCGCGTGAGCGCGAAGCAGAGATGGAGTTCGGGACGGAGGACACGAGGTCTCTCGGCTCTCTCCCAGAGGCGGTGGTGGTGCTGGACCGTCTGGACGTGTCCAGTCCAGAGGGTTCACGCTCGTCTTCCCCGATGGGACGATTCTGGAGAAAGCGGGTCCCAGAGGTGGAAAAGGTGTCCCACATACCCAAGAAGCCCCGCGGTCGCCCGATAACGACGGGTGAATTCGCTGGCCTGGCGCAAGCCCAGGCCGAACTTAACGCGGCTAAGCAGCGGGAGCTGGAACTGCGGAGGGAGGAAGAGATGGCTGACGACCTTCAGCGGATGCGGCAGAGGTCTCTCTACCTAAGAGAGACCCCTACCCCTAGCCCACAGCCTGGGCCCAGCCGACTACCCAATGCGGTAGAGCCACCAGCAGCTCCTGAGCCCCTCAGCTCGGAGCAGTTATCCGGTGCCATTGAGGCGGCGGTGGGGATGGTGCAAACCATCGCGTCCAAAAGCTCCAATCTAAAGGGGCAGTACGTGCGGGACCTGAAGCTGGCCTGCGAAACTATCCTCCAGCACGTGCGTGTGCTCAGGTCTCGCACAGAATCTGAGGAGGTGGCCCAGCTCCAGGCAGAGCTGGCCGCTGTGCGGGCGGAAATGCGGGCCTGGCAGCAGCAGGCGCAGGCTGCACCACCCCCGATGGGACGCGACGAAATCGCGTTCCTAATTGACGCGCGGCTTGCGGGGATTGCGGACCGGCTGCTACCCGAGACCCGCATCCGCCCACCTCTGCAGGCGGATAAACGAGCGGCGGCTCGATCCGCAAGCGTTGAAGAGCCTATTGCGGAACTCCCGCCTCTTCCACCTTCGAGTAGTGAGCAGATGGAGGTAGGAGCAGGCCCTGATGAGCCCAGGGGGGAGAAGAAGGCAAAAAAGAAGAGCCGCGCCAAGAAGTCAGCCGCAGCCAAAGAGGCGGAAGCTGCCCGCCAGAAGACGTCCGCCACGGCGTCCACGTCGGTCCCCACTGCGGTCCCGCTGGCCGCATGGAATAAGGTGGCAGCGCGGCCAAAGGTGGCAAAGTCGGCCCCAGCCACATCTCCCCCGACCGCTGAAAAGCGGAAGCGTGGTGCCCGCAAGCCACGCAAACTGCGCGCCCCGGCAACTGCAGCGGTCACCGTCACGCTGCAGCCGGCCGCGCGGGAGCAGGGCATCACGTATAAAGACGTGTTGGCCAAGGCCGAAAGGGACATAGATCTTAAGGCCCTGGGAATTGACGGCCTCCGGTTTCGCGAAGCGACCACTGGAGCTCGTATATTGGAGGTGGCGGGCGAAGACCGAGCTCGAAAAGCGGATAATCTGGCCGCGAAACTTCGGGAAGTGCTTGAGGAGGTCCGGGTCGCCAGGCCGGAGAGGTGCGTGGAGCTGCGCATCTCTGGCTTGAGCGACTCGGCCTCAAAAGAAACGGTGGCAGCGTCGTTGGCGGCGGAGGGAGGCTGCTCCGCTGATTGCATAAAGGTGGGCGACATCCAACGCCCACGCGGTCGCCAAGGCACTGCCTGGCTGCGGTGTCCGATCGAGGCCGCCAAGAGGCTGACGGATGGCCGTCGGGTACTCGTCGGGTGGTCAGTGGTCAGGCTGACCACCTTGGACCCGAGACCGGCCCGATGCTTCCGCTGCCTGGAGCCGGGGCACGTTGGGGCCAAGTGCACTGCGGACATTGACCGCAGTGCGCTCTGCTTCCGTTGTGGGCAGGCCGGCCACAAGTCGGCCACCTGCTCCGCGGAGCCCAGTTGCCCCGTCTGTGCAGCGGCGGGGAAGGCGTCCGCTCATCGGCTGGGGTCCGGCGAGTGTAAGACGTCTTCTGGTAAGAAGGCGGCCTCCGGTAAGAAGGCGGCCTCAAGAAAAGGCGGAGCAGCAGGTGGGACGGAACCGAAAATATCCTCCACCCTGCCGCAAAATGAGGAGGCGATGGACACCGCCCAATCGTAATGGCACATTCCATCTCCATACTGCAGGCCAACGTCAACCACTGCGCCGATGCCCAGGACCTTCTGGCCCAATCCATGGCGCAGTGGCAGACGACAGTGGCAGTAGTCGCCGAGCCGTACTACGTTCGCGAAAGCCCGAACTGGGCCAGCGACCAAAACGGCTTGGTGGCTATCGTCGCCCAGCGAGCCGCCCCACCCTTCGACATAGTGCGGAGGGGTCGTGGGTGCGTACTCGTCACGCTGGGTGGCGCTGCAGTGGTTGGGGTGTACTGTCCCCCTAGTAGAAGCCTCGCCGAGTTCGAGCAGTTGCTCCTTGAGGTCGGGGCTCTGCTGGTGGAAGTGCACCCCACCCCGGCTGTGGTGGCCGGGGATTTCAACGCTCATTCTCGGGCGTGGGGATCTCCGGAGACTGATGACCGGGGGGAGATGGTCATGGAGTGGGCGGTGTCCCAAGGCTTGGTGCTTCTGAACCAGGGGGTGGTCCACACTCTAGTGCGGGCTCAGGGCAGATCAATTGTCGATCTTTCGTTCGCCAGTTCTGTCCTGGCCCGTCGTATCAACAACTGGCGGGTCGTCAGGGGGTTGGAGACCGCGTCGGACCATCGCTACATCCGGTTCGACATCGTCTCCCCCGCCTCGGCGACTCGTGTGGAACTCGACCGCCCCTTGGCAGGGGAAGGTCCGCGGTGGCGACTCGGAACATTAGACCGCGAGCTGGCCAAAGAGGCGGCTATCGTCGAGCGGTGGGCTGCTGATGACAGCGGCCTGGACGTGGACGCGAGATGTGAGCTCCTCGCTGGAGCTCTGACTCGTGTCTGCGATGCGGCGATGCAGAGGGCGAGGCCTATTCCGCCCCGGAGGCAGGTATACTGGTGGCGTCCCCACCTAGCCGGGCTGCGTACCGCAAGTTACGCGGCCCAGAGGCAGTACACCCGCAGCCGAAGGCGGGCTGTCAGAGACCTCGCCCGAGAAGAACAGCTGCACGCCGCGTATAGGGCCGCCCGTGAGGCCCTTAGCTCGGCGATCAAGGCCGCCAAGGAGGAGGCCTGGAGGGAGTGGCTCGAGAGCCTCGACCGAGACCCGTGGGGGCGCCCGTACAAGACTGTGAGTCAGAAACTCAAGCCATGGGCGCCTCCCCTCACCAGAACTCTCGAGCCGAATCTTCTGGGCCGAGTGGTCAGTTCCCTCTTCCCTGCGAGGGAGGAGTGGGTCCCACCGCGGATGGTGACACCAAGCCAGGTGCCGGCAGACGAAGTGGCAATACCTCCCGTGTCCGAGGCCGAATTAGGGGTCGCGATGTTGGCACTCAAGTCCAGAAATCGCGCCCCGGGCCCGGACGGCATCCCTGGGAAGGTTATTGCCACGGTCATGCCGGCACTAGAGGAGGAGACGCTGTCCCTCATGTCGGAGTGTGTGGCGTCGGGGAGAGTACCGCGACGATGGAAGACCGGCAAGCTCGTGCTACTCAAGAAGCACGGGCGCCCTGCCGAGTCGCCGTCGGCCTACCGCCCCATCGTTCTGCTCGACGAGATGTGCAAGCTCTTTGAGCGAGTGCTCGCTGCGCGTCTCGTCGGTCACCTTGAGGGGGCGGGGCCCAACCTCAGTGACGGCCAGTTCGGCTTCCGTCGCGGGAGGTCGACTCTCGACGCCATATCCCGGCTGCGGGACGGCGTAGACGAAGCGGTCGACAGGGGTGAGGTGTTGTTGGCTGTATCGTTGGATATAGCCAACGCCTTCAACACTCTCCCCTGGGAGACCATCGCGGAGGCGCTGAGGTACCACAATGTCCCGTGGTACCTCAGGCGCGTGCTCGCGGACTACTTCGTGGACCGGGTCATCATCTACCCGGCCCAAGACGGGGTGGTCCGCCGAAGCATGTCGTGTGGTGTTCCACAGGGGTCGGTCCTTGGGCCGCTCCTGTGGAATATAGGTTATGACTGGGTCCTGCGCGGTGCTAATCTTCGGGGGGTCGGTGTACTCTGTTACGCCGACGATACCCTAGTCACCGCGCGGGCCCCCTCGTTCCGCGACGCCGCTGTTCTCGCCACGGCAGGCGTCGCCCATGTTGTGCGCCGCATCGGGGCGCTTGGGTTAAAGGTGGCTCTTGAAAAGTCCGAGGCCCTCTTCTTCCATGGGCCTCGGAAGACGCCGCCTCGAGATCAGACGATAGTGGTGGGTGGCACCGAAATCGCTGTCGGGAGCAGCCTGAAATATCTCGGGCTCATCCTCGACAGTCGGTGGCGGTTCGCGGAGCATTTCCGGCAGCTGGAACCAAAGTTGCTGGCGTTTGCCGGAATGCTCTCGCGTTTGCTGCCCAATAGTGGGGGACCGGGGTCTGCCTGCCGCCGTCTCTACGACGGAGTGGTGCGCTCCAAGGCACTCTACGGGGCGCCCATCTGGGCGGACGCCCTCTGCCCAGCAAATGTAGCGCTGCTGCGACGTCCGCAGCGCGCCATCGCGCAGAGGGCTGCACGGGCGTACCACACCGTCTCTTACGAGGCGGCGTGCTTGATTGCGGGCAGTATCCCTTGGGATCTCGAGGCTGGTGTCCTTAAGAGGGTGTATGAGGAGGGCGCCCTGATGCGGCGAGTTGCTGGAGGTCGGCCGGCTCCGGAGGAGATCGATCGCTGGAGACAGGCGGCTCGCGACGATCTCTTCCGGAAATGGGCCGATAGGTTGGCTGCGACAAGAAGCAGCACACTGCTCGTGGGGGCCGTTCGGCCCGTCCTGCGTGAGTGGGTGGAGAGGGGTCATGGGGCTCCGACATATCACCTCACTCAACTTCTCACGGGTCATGGCTGCTTCGCCAAGTACCTGTGGGAGGTGGTGGGGGTGGAATCGGAGCCCCGGTGCCGAAACTGCACCAGCGGCGACCCTGACACGGCACAACATACTTTGGCCGTGTGTGAGGCGTGGGACGGACAAAGGACGGCCCTCACGAACACTGTTGGTGAGGACCTCTCGCTGTCGGCTATAATCCCGGCTATGGCCGACAGCGAACAGTGTTGGGACGCCGTCGCCTCGTATGCTAGCGAGGTGATGGCGGCCAAGAGAGAGGCCTTGCGGGAGCGGGAGCGAGCTGGACGCACTCTCCCGCCCCGCAGGCCCCCGGCGAGGGGACGCCGGCGAGCACAATTTGCCCGCGTCCCCAACTGAGAGGAGCCACGGGCGGTGGGTCGGGGGACCCGCTGCCCCAATGCTAATGTGGCGGAATGCGCCCCTACGTGTTCCTGGGGCGCATTCTTAAGAGGAGGACGGGCCCCACCATATCGGCATGATGGCCGGGATGGTGGGGCCCCGAGAAGTGAGCCCGCCGAACAGGGCGGGCGTTCCTAGCCGAGTCGCGGTGAGCATTCTATCCCGTGGCTCGGATTGGGCGAAGGAGGAACACCGTGGTGGTTTAGTGGGTAGTCTGGCTTCGGTCAGGAGTCCCACACGAAGCGAGCCCCCTGCCCCCGCGGGGGGTGAGCGAAGTGCGTAAATGCATTCCACCACGTAAAAAAAAAAAAAAAAAAAAAAAAAAAAAAAAAACCTAACCTAACCTAACCTAACCTAACCTAACCTAACCTAACCTAACCTAACCTAACCTAACCTAACCTAACCTAACCTAACCTAACCTAACCTAACCTAACCTAACCTAACCTAACCTAACCTAACCTAACCTAACCTAACCTAACCTAACCTAACCTAACCCAAAGATAGACCAAGTTACTGCTTCAGTAACTATAAATATCCTATTATATCTATGTATCTTCATATTATAAAAATATAAAATCACTTTATAACTCTAGGCTAAATGTATAAATATATAATAAATACTTAAAACACACTTGAGAATAATTTTCTTTGGAAAATTAGACCAAGCTGCATCTGCTTACTACTCTTCCTCCTTATTTAAAACTATATTACTATATCCATATAATAATCTACATATATACATTAATATATACAAAATAAATAATTATATTTCTAAACGACTACATATTACATTTATCTAAATTATAATATAAAACTAATAAAACCAAAACATTGAAATAATAACAAAATTATCACTTTTCTAAACTGACATAAATCATTGATTAATAAATAACACAACTGTAACAAGGGCCCCACAGGTTTAATCGAGTGGGGGGATTCCTGAAGAGTCTCACTGGAATGTAATGTTTCAGTGGGACCTAACAAAAAAAAAAAAAAAAAAAAAAAAACCTAACCTAACCTAACCTAACCTAACCTAACCTAACCTAACCTAACCTAACCTAACCTAACCTAACCTAACCTAACCTAACCTAACCTAACCTAACCTAACCTAACCTAACCTAACCTAACCTAACCTAACCTAACCTAACCTAACCTAACCTAACCTAACCTAACCTAACCTAACCTAACCTAACCTAACCTAACCTAACCTTTTTTTTTTTTTTTTTTTTTTTTTTTTAACGAGGAGAGATCCGCTTACGGACTGTCCACTACTGGCTAGGTAGTGGGGGCGTGTGGGGGTCGCCCAGTGCCTGATCGTACTGGCTCTGGGAATACCCACTAAAACTCCTCGGCGTCCATCCTTGCCCTTATGGCGGCGATTTGGGATCTACTGATGCAACTCACCAAATCACCACCGGGCCACCCGACTTAGGTGTCGGGCTGCCGCGCCATTGGGAGATTACTCTGGACTGCCCGAGTAATCCCCAGACGTGGGGACTTGTGCAATGCCTGCGTCGGTGCCACCGACAGCAGGCCGTCCTCCTGTGGGCAGGCGAAGATTGGCAGCCATTGCCGCCCGCCTTCTCCTGCCCATCCGTCTGCGCCGGAGAGGAGCGGCTAGAGCATCCTCCTCCCGCTCCCTCTCCGCTGCCTCCTTCTGTAGTACTATCGACTCACAGAAGGAAGCGACTGCGTCCCATTCTTCCGCGCTACCAAGCATAGCTTGTACTATACTTGGCAGCGCGAGGTTTCTTCTGCCGAGCGCCACCGTTAGTTCGTGGCGCTCAAGTCTCCAGGCCGAGCACACTTCTAGCGTGTGTTCGGCCGTATCATCAGGGTCCCCACAATGGTGACACTGTGGCGTCTCCTCCCTGCGGGCGACGTGGTGCAGGTAGTGACCGAAACAACCATGTCCAGTCAAAACCTGCACCAGGCGGAATGTGAGGCTGCCCCAGGGGCGTCCTATCCACTCCTTGAGCACCGGACGGATCGCTTCGATCGTCCGGCGGCCGGCGGTAGGGTTGGCGAGCGCCTCGGCCCACTGTCTCAGGGCTTCCTCCTGCGCAAGGGAGCGCACTTGCTCCACCTCCTCGAGGTCGGGTCTCTCCCCTCGCCTTCTCGCTTCGGCCCGATGCCTATACACCTGTGCTAGGACAAGTGCATCGACATCCCACGGGGTCGTACCAGCTAACGCGCAAGCTGCCCCGTGGCTGACTGTGCGATATGCCCGCACAGCCCGGGCCGCGATCGTCCTCTGCGGTTTGCGCAGGAGGGCCCTCGTCTGCCGGTTAAGGCGCTCTGCCCATATCGGGGCCCCGTAAAGCGCCATCGACCGTATCACCCCGTGATACAGCCGACGGCACGAAACGTTCGGCCCTCCCACATTTGGGAGAAGGCGTGCGAGCGCAGCTGCAGCTGCGCACAGTCTTGGAGCGAGGAGCTTGAAATGCTCCTCGAAACTCCACCTGGGGTCCAGAGTCAGGCCGAGGTACTTTATGTTCATCTCGACGGGAATCCGGACCCCTTCGACTCGAACGCGGAGCCCCGATGAAGTTCTGCGACGGGGGGCATGAAAAGATATGGCTCTCGTTTTAGTGAGAGCCACTTCCAGGCCCAGGAGGCGGATACGTCGGACTACCAGCGATGTGCCGACCGACGCGAGGTGAACCGCCTCCTCCCAGTCCTTTGCCGCTGCCGCGACCAGCGTATCGTCAGCAAAGCAGACAACGCACATTCGCGGCAGCAGCATCCCGCGCAGAACCCAGTTGTACCCCAGGTTCCATAAAAGAGGGCCAAGTACGGAACCCTGGGGCACCCCTGCCGACATTCTCCACGATTGGACGCGGCCCTCCGAGTCCTCGTATAGGACTGCCCTCCCACGAAGGTAGTCCCTGACAAGAGCGCGGAGGTAGAGGGGCACCTGGTGAAACTTAAGTGCCTCCTCTATGCACTCATGAGGGAGAGAGTTAAAGGCGTTCGCAATGTCCAAGGACACCGCGATCACCCCCTCCCCTCGTGCATTGGCCTCGTCAGTCCACCCTTTGAGTTGTTTAACCGCGTCCATCGTGGAGCGGCCGGTGCGGAAACCGTACTGGCACTCGGCCAGATCCGGTCCTACGTTCTCTAAGTGCTCGATGATGCGGGAGGCGAGAATTTTCTCGAAAGCCTTCGCCGCTTCATCGAGCAGGACCACCGGCCGATAGCCGGACGGCGAATCCGCCGGCCGACTCTCTTTTCGGAGTAGACAGAGGCGCCCCACCTTCCATCGCCCCGGAAAGCGGACCGTCGCGATGCAGGTGTTCATCACCGCACGGAACCTATCTTCCAGGGCATCAGCTGCTACCGCCAGGACCTTGGCTGGGCAGCCATCAGGCCCCGGCGCTTTATTTTTGCGTCGGAGCCTTTCACACAACGTGGCCCACTCCCCGTCTGTAACGGGGGGACCATCGACCCACACCTCCATGGTATCGCTGGAGGCCGCCATCGCTGGGGCTGCAAAAGGTCCAGGATTCGGGAAAAGCGTTCCCAGAACCTCCCGCAGCAGGCCGGGCTCCAGGCTGGACGTAGGGGGGGAGGGAGAAAATTTCGCCCTAACCACCCTGTACGGCCTTCCCCAGGGATCCCTGTCAAGAATTCCCAGGAACTCCTCCCAAGCGATGGCTTTGGCTCTGCGGATGGCAATCCTCAGAGCGTTGTTGGTATCCTCCTCCTCACCGGGTGTCCTTATGGCGCGCCTACGGCACCGCTGGTAGGCACGCCTGGCCCTCATACTGGCGGTTCGCAGATCAGCCAGATCCTGCGACCACCAGTATACCTGCCCCTTTCTTCGGGGGCAGACCTGCGCCCTCGGCATGGCGGCGTTGCAGACAACCTTCATGTCATCCGCTAAAAGGTCCGCCATACGGTCAGCATCACCCGCGATGTTGTCGGGCACTTCGGCCCATGCCCGCACCATTGCTGCCTCCCCTGCAACGTCGGTACGGAGGCGAGCCAACGACCACCTTGGGAATGCCGAAGTCATGGTGCCCAGGTGTAAAGGGGCCCCGGGTGATGCTGTGGAGACATCGTATCGGACGTATAGATGATCCGATAGTGTCGTCGTATTTTCCATCACTCGCCAGTCCTGGATTCGGGCTGCGAGCGATGGAGTGGCGAAGGACACGTCCACTCTAGACGTGCCTTGGTCCCGGACGCAGGTCGGAGTGGTGCCTCTGTTGAGGACCTCGAGCCCCAGGGACAGAACCCAAGACTCGAGTACACCACCCCAAACATCCGTGTGGGGGCACCCCCATGCCTGTGCCTTGCAGTTTAAGTCTCCCGCTACTAGCACTGGATGGGGGGCCGCTCGGCGGACTACCCCCTCCACCGCAGCTAGGAACCGCTCCAGTTCAGCCCTGCTGCGGTTTGGGGAGAAGTATGTTGACACTACAACCACTCCTCCCCAGCGTGCTGCCACGTATCCTTCCCCTCTCTCGACTGCTGTGAGAGGGGGGCTTGCACCAGCCACTGCGATCGCAGCAAGGCCGTCAGTTGCCCCAACCCAATTAGAGGATGGGGGGACAAAGTATGGCTCCGTGATCATTGCCAGGTCAATACTCCACTCGGCCACAGACTGGCACAGTAAGTCCTGTGCGTCGGCCGAGTGGTTCACGTTCCCCTGCAGTATTTTGCCAATGGACCTACTGGGCATTGTTGGTTTCCATTGGCGTTTCTGCAGGGGTGGCTGGAGTAGCCGACAGGTGACGAGCACCCATCTGGAAGGGACGGCCTTTGACCGGAGGAGGGTTGCAGCTCACTCCGGCCATGCGGTGCCCGGAGGGCAGGCCTCGGTCTCCGCAGACCCCGCAATGTGGGGGAGCTGTGCAGCTGGAGGCAATGTGCCCCTCCTGACTGCAGCGGTAGCACAAGCCACTGCGGTCCTTTTTGGAGGGACAGAGCTGCTGCGGGTGTCCAATTCCGAGACATCGATGGCAACGCATTGGGCGCTGCTCCAGGACCGTAACGGAGGCGCTGCTCCACCCCACGTGCAATCGGCCCTCCTTGGCCAGACCGGCAATGGTGTCTACCGGGCAGGACACAATGACCGACCCGGTTCCCCTGAAGCCCATGGTGATTGTGCCCACCTTCACCTGTTCAGGTGGACATCCAGCCCTCACCGCAATCGCGTCCCGCACCTCCAGCTCAGACACTGAGTCATCCAGGCCTGAGACTCGGACGCTTGCCACTTTTATTGGCCTGGTGACTTTAGCAGCGTCACCTAGCACCTCGCTGATCTTCAGTGCTAGAGTGTCCGCCTGTGTGGCGGTTGTTTCCCTTGGGAGCTCGATGATACGGGCACCTGTGATTCCCGTACGGAACTTGGGTGTGCCGATTCCCAGAGCTCCCAGGCTTATGGACGCCTTGGCCCTGGCAATTGCGGCCTTATAAGTGGCCCCCTCCTCTACGGCCTCAGGCTTGAGGGCCACCACGACTGCCAGGGTTTTTGGGACCTTCGGCAACTTAGGCCGTTGGGGCACATTTGCCTTCGGGGCACCAGCAGCAGGCGCCTTCTTCCTCCCCCTTTTCACCACTGTCGTCCATTGCTCAAGGACGACTGGTTGTTCCTCGTGAGACGGGCCAGGAAATTGTTCCACAGCACGTGAGGGCTTAGCAGCAGGGTTCTCCTTGGGCCCAGGAGTAGCCTTAGCCACTTTTTTGGGCCTAGCTTTTGCTGGAAGGTTGGCCGGTGGTGCCAGCGTGGTGGCCTCCGACTGCTTCCTCCGGGTATCGGCTGCCAGGGGTGGCCTCACGGGTTGCGTGGGAAGAAGGCGTCCGTCCACCTCAAGCCCCTCCAGCCGCGCACTAATCACTCCTCCAACGTGTTCCATCAGGGAACGTTGGAGGACATTGATCACCGCCATGAGCTCCTTCCGTGACATAGGATTGTCACTTCCGGAGCTCTCCGCTGCTTTAGCAGGCTCTTCTCTGGCCACGTCTTTTCCACGCTCAGCAAAAGCGCGTCTGAGGGCGGCTACCTCCTCCTGTATGGCAGACAACTGACCACGCAACCTCTTGTTGTCTGCCTGCAACCTTTGTACTTCGTCGCCTGTCCGACGTGCCGCAAGGGCGTGCACTACTTCTAGTAGTGACGCGGTGGCTGTGCGTATTTCTTTGACGCAGGTGCCTTTCAAGTTCTTCGACTTGGTCGAAACTGCGTTCAGGACACCTGCGTCTTCTTCGGCCTTTTTAATAAGGTCCTCCATCCCCGGAGACCTTACCTTTTTCTTCGGGCTTCGCGAAGGCTTTGCAGGCTCCGTTAAGGTTGAGTCCGAAGTGTCTGGCTCTAACATCCGTAGCTCCCTACGGGCTTGCGAGAGTCCCACGTGGTGGTTTACTTTACCTCCACGGGGACGGCGGACCTTTGGAGGCGGGGTCTCAAGAACCCGCGAGAAACCATTGTCAGAGTCCTCCTCTGATTCTCCAGCAAAGAATTTGCCCTGCACTTGCCTCACTTTGCTTGGATTGCCATCCGTGGACAGAAGCGGAGACCTCTCCCTCTTCTTTCCTCCACCACTCTGGGCACTAGACGGCCCCTCCGACTCCATGGACCAGTAAAGGGCCCTGCCCTCAACAGAGTCCGTAGGAGATATAATTTTGAAGTGAAGAGTCCAAACAACTGGGCTCAAAACAACAACAACAAAAACGGAAAAACAACAACAAACAAACAATAACGAACAAACGTAACAAATCAAATAACAACGAGAAAAACTTAACAAGTAACAACAAGTAGCAACTCTCAACAACGGGTCACCAACCACTGGCCACTGCGTTACCGCGCACCAAGTGGGATGGGTCCAAAGCAGGTGATACAGGGAAAAACAGTTAAGTACTCTCTTTGCCTCAAGTTATGATTTCCGAGTTCGGTCACCCAACCTGCCACTCCGTTACGGTGGTCAGGAAGGGGTCCAGGGCACACGACGGGGACGTATCGGAAATCACTTGGGGCGTGCCCCAACCTAACCTAACCTAACCTAACCTAACCTAACCTAACCTAACCTAACCTAACCTAACCTAACCTAACCTAACCTAACCATATCTTACTAAATACTATGCATTATACTATATTAACTGTCTTGTTTAAATATATGTTAAAAAACTTATTCTATCTAAAATTAAAATGTGATTGCAGCAATTTTCTAACGGAAATTGTATGCATCCAATTATTTATTCTTACATGACACTTTATGTTTAATGTCAAATCTTTATGTATATCATATTATTAAACTACTCTCTATTTTATGGAAGCTAAAACTTCTACGCTATGAAATGAAACTGTACTTGAAACAATTTTCTAGTGAAAATTGGATAAAGTCAACAATCTTATTCTTCAAATACAATTCAAACTAATATAACTGTAATAAACTATCTGTCTACTAAATAAATTCATATGTCATTTGTCATCTTCAGTATAAACATAAATATATATAAGTAATGTTATTGTCCGGTATATAATTCGAAACTCTATTGTATATACATATATAAATAATTGTATTGTTAAAACACTTATATAAATTAATATGTAAAAGTATATTAAAAATATATATGTATTATATACTTAGAAAAAATATGTAAAAATTTTAATACTGAGAGATGAGGGCGGGGCAGACACCGGGCTGAGGCCCGTAGGCTGTCTTGCCACCATCTCTCAAACGGCCAAATATTCCGATATAATTAATTGTGATCTATATTGAAATCCGGGCATTCTGTGGCTTATTAAATAATAAGCCGCTCAATAAACCGAGCGCTTATGTAATGACCCTAATATCGAAATTTCATTCCATTCGAAATTTTTTCAACAGTAAACAACCACAAATATCACTTTTCCAAATTAGTCGAAAATGAAATCCGAAATTTAAGGACCCCACAAGATTAACCCAGTGGGGGAAAAAGCGCGAACTTTAAAAAAAAAAAAAAAAAAAAAAAAAACCTAACCTAACCTAACCTAACCTAACCTTCTCCTGGGTACTCCACGTACCGCTCCGATAGGTAACCTAACCTAACCTAACCTAACCTAACCTAACCTAACCTAACCTAACCTAACCTAACCTAACCTAACCTAACCTAACCTAACCTAACCTAACCTAACCGACAGGGGGGCACGCCCCAAGAGTTATCAAGTACGTCCCCGTCGTGTGCCCTGGACCCCAACGTGACCACCGTAACGGAGTGGCACGTTGGGTGACTAAATCTTGATAACTTATCTTGCGGCATTCGAGGTTGACTTGTTTTCGATACTGTCCTTTTCAGGACAATGTCTAACATTGGTAGTGACAGTGAGTCGTGCCGGGACCAAGCTCCCGAGCGACAGGCGCGTGGACGCCAGGAAGTGATGGAGGTTGGGACAGAGGACACGAGGTCTCTCGGCTCTCTCCCAGAGGCGGTGGTGGTGCTGGACCGTCTGGACGTGTCCAGTCCAGAGGGCTCACGCTCGTCTTCCCCGATGGGACGATTCTGGAGAAAGCGGGTCCCAGAGGTGGAAAAGGTGTCCCACACACCCAAGAAGCCCCGTGGTCGCCCGATAACGACGGGCGAATTCGCTGGCCTGGCGCAAGCCCAGGCTGAACTTAACGCGGCCAAGCAGCGGGAGCTAGAACTGCGGAGGGAGGAGGAGATGGCTGACGACCTTCAGCGGATGCGGCAGAGGTCTCTCTACCTAAGAGAGACCCCTACTCCTAGCCCACAGCCTGGGCCCAGCCGACAGCCCAATACGGGTGAGTCGCCAGCAGCTCCTGAGCCCCTAAGCTCGGAGCAGTTATCTGGTGCCATTGAGGCGGCGGTGGGGATGGTGCAAACCATCGCCACCAAAAGTTCAAACCTGAAGGGGCAGTATGTGCGGGACCTGAAGCTCGCATGTGAAACCATCCTCCAGCACGTGCGTGTGCTCAGGTCTCGCACAGAATCTGAGGAGGTGGCCCAGCTCCAGGCAGAGCTGGCCGCTGTGCGGGCGGAAATGCGGGCCTGGCAGCAGCAGGCGCAGGCTGCACCACCCCCGATGGGACGCGACGAAATCGCGTTCCTAATTGACGCGCGGCTTGCGGGGATTGCGGACCGGCTGCTGCCCGAGACCCGCATCCGCCCACCTCTGCAGGCGGATAAACGAGTGGCGGCTCGATCCGCAAGTGTTGAAGAGCCTACTGTGGAACTCCCGCCTCTTCCACCTTCCCCCCCGTCCCACTCTGCTCGTCTGCCAGATGAGCAGATGGAGGTAGGAGCAGGCCCTGACGAGCCCAGGGGGGAGAGGAAGGCAAAAAAGAAGGGCCGCGCCAAGAAGAAGACAGCCGCAGCCAAAGAGGCGGAAGCTGCCCGTCAGAAAGCACCCGCCATAGAGTCCCCTTCGGCGCCCACGTCGGTCCCCACCGCGGCCCCGCTGGCCGCGTGGAACAAGGTGGCAGCGCGGCCAAAGGTGGCGAAGTCGGCCCCAGCCACATCTCCCCCGACCGCTGAAAAGCGGAAGCGTGGTGCCCGCAAGCCGCGCAAACTGCGCGCCCCGGCAACTGCAGCGGTCACCGTCACGCTGCAGCCGGCCGCGCGGGAGCAGGGCATCACGTATAAAGACGTGTTGGCCAAGGCCGAAAGGGCCATAGATCTTAAGGCCCTGGGAATCGACGGCCTCCGGTTTCGCGAAGCGACCACTGGAGCTCGTATACTGGAGGTGGCGGGCGAAGACCGAGCTCGAAAGGCGGATAATCTGGCCGCGAAACTTCGGGAAGTGCTTGAGGAGGTCCGGGTCGCCAGGCCGGAGAGGTGCGTGGAGCTGCGCATCTCTGGCTTGAGCGACTCGGCCTCAAAAGAAACGGTGGCAGCGTCGTTGGCGGCGGAGGGAGGCTGCTCCGCTGATTGCATAAAGGTGGGTGACATCCAACGCCCACGGGGTCGCCAAGGCACTGCCTGGCTGCGGTGTCCGATCGAGGCCGCCAAGAGGCTGACGGATGGCCGTCGGGTACTCGTCGGGTGGTCAGTGGTCAGGCTGACCACCTTGGAGCCGAGACCGGCCCGATGCTTCCGCTGCCTGGAGCCGGGGCACGTTGGGGCCAAGTGCACTGCGGACATTGACCGCAGTGCGCTCTGCTTCCGTTGTGGGCAGGCCGGCCACAAGTCGGCCACCTGCTCCGCGGAGCCCGGTTGCCCCGTCTGTGCAGCGGCGGGGAAGGCGTCCGCTCATCGGCTGGGGTCCAGCGAGTGTAAGGCGGCTTCCGGTAAGAAGGCGGCCTCAAGAAAAGGCGGAGCAGCAGGTGGGACGGCAACAAAAACATCCCCCACCCTGCCGCAACATGAGGAGGCGATGGACACCGCCCAATCGTAATGGCACACTCCATCTCCATACTGCAGGCCAACGTCAACCACTGCGCCGATGCCCAGGACCTTCTGGCTCAATCCATGGCGCAGTGGCAGACGACAGTGGCAGTAGTCGCCGAGCCGTACTACGTTCGCGAAAGCCCGAATTGGGCCAGCGACCAAAACGGCTTGGTGGCAATCGTCGCCCAGCGAGCCGCCCCACACTTCGACATAGTGCGTAGGGGTCGTGGGTGCGTACTCGTCACGCTGGGTGGCGCTGCAGTGGTTGGGGTGTACTGTCCCCCTAGTAGAAGCCTCGCCGAGTTCGAGCAATTGCTCCTGGAGGTCGGGGCTCTGCTGGTGGAAGTGCACCCCACCCCGGCTGTGGTGGCCGGGGATTTCAACGCTCATTCTCGGGCGTGGGGATCTCCGGAGACTGATGACCGGGGGAAGATGGTGATGGAGTGGGCGGTGTCCCAAGGCTTGGTGCTACTGAACCAGGGGGTGGTCCACACTCTCGTGCGGGCTCAGGGCAGATCGATTGTCGATCTTTCGTTCGCCAGTTCTGTCCTGGCCCGTCGTATCAACAACTGGCGGGTCGTCAGGGGGTTGGAGACCGCGTCGGACCATCGCTACATCCGGTTCGACATTGTCTCCCCCGCCTCGGCGGCTCGTGTGGAACTCGACCGCCCCTTGGCAGGGGAAGGTCCGCGGTGGCGACTCGGAACATTAGACCGCGAGCTGGCCAAAGAGGCGGCTATCGTCGAGCGGTGGGCTGCTGATGACAGCGGCCTAGACGTGGACGCGAGATGTGAGCACCTCGCTGGAGCTCTGACTCGCGTCTGCGACGCGGCGATGCAGAGGGCGAGGCCTATTCCGCCCCGGAGGCAGGTGTACTGGTGGCGTCCCCACCTAGCCGGGCTGCGTACCGCAAGTTACGCGGCCCAGAGGCAGTACACCCGCAGCCGAAGGCGGGCTGTCAGAGACCTCGCCCGAGAAGAACAGCTGCACGCCGCGTATAGGGCCGCTCGTGAGGCCCTTAGCTCGGCGATCAAGGCCGCCAAGGAGGAGGCCTGGAGGGAGTGGCTCGAGAGCCTCGACCGAGACCCGTGGGGGCGCCCGTACAAGACTGTGAGTCAGAAACTCAAGCCATGGGCGCCTCCCCTCACCAGAACTCTCGAGCCGAATCTTCTGGGCCGAGTGGTCAGTTCCCTCTTCCCTGCGAGGGAGGAGTGGGTCCCACCGCGGATGGTGGCACCAAGCCAGGTGCGGGCAGACGAAGCGGCAATACCTCCCGTGTCCGAGGCCGAATTAGGGGTCGCGATGTTGGCACTCAAGTCCAGAAATCGCGCCCCGGGCCCGGACGGCATCCCTGGGAAGGTTATTGCCACAGTCATGCCGGCACTAGAGGAGGAGACGCTGTCCCTTATGTCGGAGTGTCTGGCGTCGGGGAGAGTGCCGCGGCGATGGAAGACCGGCAAGCTCGTGCTACTTAAGAAGCACGGGCGCCCTGCCGAGTCGCCGTCGGCCTACCGCCCCATCGTTTTGCTCGACGAGATGTGCAAGCTCTTTGAGCGAGTGCTCGCTGCGCGTCTCGTCGGTCACCTTGAGGGGGCGGGGCCCAACCTCAGTGACGGCCAGTTCGGCTTCCGTCGCGGCAGGTCGACTCTCGACGCCATATCCCGGCTGCGGGACGGCGTAGACGAAGCGGTCGACCGGGGTGAGGTGTTGTTGGCTGTATCGCTGGATATAGCCAACGCCTTCAACACTCTCCCCTGGGAGACCATTGCGGAGGCGCTGAGGTATCACAATGTCCCGTGGTACCTCAGGCGCGTCCTTGCGGACTACTTCGTGGACCGGGTCATCATCTACCCGGCCCAAGACGGGGTGGTCCGCCGAAGCATGGCGTGTGGTGTTCCACAGGGGTCGGTCCTTGGGCCGCTCCTGTGGAATATAGGTTATGACTGGGTCTTGCGCGGTGCTAATCTTCGGGGGGTCGGTGTACTCTGTTACGCCGACGATACCCTAGTCACCGCGCGGGCCCCTTCGTTTCGCGACGCCGCTGTTCTCGCTACGGCAGGCGTCGCCCATGTCGTGCGCCGCATCGGGGCGCTTGGGTTAAAGGTGGCCCTCGAAAAGTCCGAGGCCCTCTTCTTCCACGGGCCTCGGAAGACGCCGCCTCGAGATCAGACGATAGTGGTGGGTGGCACCGCCATCGCTGTCGGGAGTAGCCTGAAATATCTTGGGCTCATCCTCGACAGTCGGTGGCGGTTCGCGGAGCATTTCCGGCAGCTGGAACCAAAGTTGCTGGCGTTTGCTGGAATGCTCTCGCGCTTGCTGCCTAACAGTGGAGGTCCTGGGTCTGCGTGCCGCCGTCTCTACGATGGAGTGGTGCGCTCCAAGGCGCTCTACGGGGCGCCAATCTGGGCGGATGCCCTCTGCCCAGCAAATGTAGCGCTGCTGCGACGTCCGCAGCGCGCCATCGCGCAGAGGGCTGCACGGGCGTACCACACCGTCTCCTACGAGGCGGCGTGCTTGATTGCGGGAAGTATCCCTTGGGATCTCGAGGCTGGCGTCCTTAAGAGGGTGTACGAGGAGGGCGCGCTGATGCGGCGAGTTGCTGGAGGTCAGCCAGCTCCGGAGGAGATCGATCGCTGGAGACAGGCGGCTCGCGACGATCTCTTCCGGCAATGGGCCGATAGGTTGGCTGCGACAAGAAGCAGCGCACTGCTCGTGGGGGCCGTTCGGCCCGTCCTGCGTGAGTGGGTGGAGAGGGGTCATGGGGCTCCGACGTATCACCTCACCCAACTTCTCACGGGTCATGGCTGCTTCGCCAAGTACCTGTGGGAGGTGGTGGGGGTGGAATCGGAGCCCCGGTGCCGAAACTGCACCAGCGGCGACCCTGACACGGCACACCATACATTGGCCGTGTGTGAGGCATGGGACGGACAAAGGACGGCCCTCACGAACATTGTTGGTGAGGACCTCTCGCTGGCGGCCATAATTCCGGCTATGGCCGACAGCGAACAGTGTTGGGCCGCCGTAGCCTCGTATGCTAGCGAGGTGATGGCGGCCAAGAGAGAGGCCTTGCGGGAGCGGGAGCGAGCTGGACGCACTCTCCCGCCCCGCAGGCCCCCGGCGAGGGGACGCCGGCGAGCACAATTTGCCCGCGTCCCCAACTGAGAGGAGCCACGGGCGGTGGGTCGGGGGACCCGCTGCCCCAATGCTAATGTGGCGGAATGCGCCCCTACGTGTTCCTGGGGCGCATTCTTAAGAGGAGGACGGGCCCCACCATATCGGCACGATGGCCGGGATGGTGGGGCCCCGAGAAGCGAGCCCGCCGAACAGGGCGGGCGTTCCTAGCCGAGTCGCGGTGAGCATTCTATCCCGCGGCTCGGATTGGGCGAAGGAGGAACACCGTGGTGGTTTAGTGGGTAGTCTGGCTTCGGCCAGGAGTCCCACACGAAGCGAGCCCCCTGCCCCCGCGGGGGGTGAGCGAAGTGCGTAAATGCATTCCACCACGAAAAAAAAAAAAAAAAAAAAAAAAAAAAACCTAACCTTTTTATTTTTTTTATTTTTTTATTTTTTTTTTTAACGAGGAGAGATCCGCTTACAGACTGTCCACTACTGGCTAGGTAGTGGGGGCGTGTGGGGGTAGCCCAGTGCCTGATCGTAATGGCTCTGGGAATACCCACTAAAACTCCTCGGCGTCCATTCGTGCCCTTATGGTGGCGATTTGGGATCTACTGATGCAACTCACCAAATCACCACCGGGCCACCCGGCTTAGGTGCCGGGCTGCCGCGCCATTGGGAGATTACTCTGGACTGCCCGAGTAATCCCCAGACGTGGGGACTTGTGCAATGCCTGCGTCGGTGCCACCAACAGCAGGCAGTCCTCCTGTGGGCAGGCGAAGACTGGCAGCCAATGCCGCCCGCCTTCTCCTGCCCATCCGTCTGCGCCGGAGAGGAGCGGCTAGAGCATCCTCCTCCCGCTCCCTCTCCGCTGCCTCCTTCTGTAGTACTACCGACTCACAGAAGGAAGCGACTGCGTCCCATTCTTCCGCGCTACCAAGCATAGCTTGTACTATACTTGGCAGCGCGAGGTTTCCTCTGCCGAGCGCCACCGTTAGTTCGTGGCGCTCAAGTCTCCAGGCCGGGCACACCTCCAGTGGTGACACTGTGGCGTCTCCTCCCTCCTGGCAACGTGGTGCAGGTAGTGACCGAAACAACCATGTCCAGTCAAAACCTGCACCAGTCGGAAAGTGAGGCTGCCCCAGGGGCGTCCCATCCACTCCCTGAGCACCGGACGGATCGATTCGATCGTCCGACGGCCGGCGGCAGGGTTGGCGAGCGCCTCGGCCCACTGTCTTAGGGCTTCCTCCTGCGCAAGGGAGCGTACTTGCTCCACCTCCTCGAGGTCGGGTCTCAACCCTTGCCTTCTCGCTTCAGCCCGATGCCTATACACCTGTGCCAGGACAAGTGCATCGACATCCCACGGGGTCGTACCAGCTAACACGCAAGCTGCCCCGTGGCTGACTGTGCGATATGCCCGCACAGCCCGGGCCGCGATAGTCCTCTGCGGTTTGCGCAGGAGGGCCCTCGTCTGCCGGTTAAGGCGCTCTGCCCACATCGGGGCCCCGTAAAGCGCCATCGACCGTATCACCCCGTGATACAGCCGACGGCACGAAACGTTCGGCCCTCCCACATTTGGGAGAAGGCGTGCGAGTGCAGCTGCGGCTGCGCACAGTCTTGGAGCGAGGAGCTTGAAATGCTCCTCGAAACTCCACCTGGGGTCCAGAGTCAGGCCGAGGTACTTTATGTACATCTCGACGGGAATCCGGACCCCTTCGACTCGAACGCGGAGCCCCGATGGAGTTCTGCGACGGGGGGCATGAAAAGATATGGCTCTCGTTTTGGTGAGAGCCACTTCCAGGCCCAGGAGGCGGATACGTCGGACTACCAGCGATGTGCCGACCGACGCGAGGTGAACCGCCTCCTCCCAGTCTTTTGCCGCTGCCGCGACCAGCGTATCGTCAGCAAAGCAGACGACGCACATTCGCGGCAGCAGCATCCCGCGCAGAACCCAGTTGTACCCCAGGTTCCATAAAAGAGGGCCAAGTACGGAACCCTGGGGCACCCCTGCCGACATTCTCCACGACTGGACGCGGCCCTCCGAGTCCTCATATAGGACTGCCCTCCCACGAAGGTAGTCCCTGACGAGAGCGCGGAGGTAGAGGGGCACTTGGTGGAATTTAAGTGCCTCCTCTATGCATTCATGAGGGAGAGAGTTGAAGGCGTTCGCGATGTCCAAAGACACCGCGATCACCCCCTCCCCCCGAGCATTGGCCTCGTCAGTCCACCCTTTGAGGTGTTTAACCGCGTCCATCGTGGAGCGGCCGGTGCGGAAACCGTACTGGCACTCGGCCAGATCCGGTCCTTCGTTCTCTAAGTGCTCGATGATGCGGGAGGCGAGAATTTTCTCGAAAGCCTTCGCCGCTTCATCGAGCAGGACCACCGGCCGATAGCCAGACGGCGAATCCGCCGGCCGACTCTCTTTCCGGAGTAGACAGAGACGCCCCACCTTCCATCGCCCCGGAAAGCGGACCGTCGCGATGCAGGTGTCCATCACCGCACGGAACCTATCTTCCAGGGCATCAGCTGCTACCGCCAGGACCTTGGCTGGGCAGCCATCAGGCCCCGGCGCTTTATTTTTGCGTCGGAGCCTTTCACGCAGCGTGGCCCACTCCCCGTCTGTAACAGGGGGACCATCGGCCCACACCTCCATGGTGTCGCTGGAGGCTGCCATCACTGGGGCTGCAAACGGTCCAGGACTCGGGAAGAGGGTTCCCAGAACCTCCCGCAGCAGGCCGGGCTCCAAGCTGGACGTTGGGGGGGAGGGAGAAAATTTCGCCCTAACCACCCTGTACGGTCTTCCCCAGGGATCCCTGTCGAGTATCCCCAGGAACTCCTCCCAAGCGGTAGCTTTGGCTCTGCGGATGGCAATCCTCAGAGCCTTGTTAGTCTCCGTGTACACCCGGTGGAGATCCTCCTCCTCATCGGGTGCTCTTATGGCGCGCCTACGGCACCGCTGGTAGGCACGCCTGGCCCTCATACTGGCGGTTCGCAGATCGGCCAGATCCTGCGACCACCAGTATACCTGCCCCTTTCTTCGGGGGCTGACCTGCGCCCTCGGCATGGCGGCGTCGCAGACCACCTTCATGTCGTCCGCAAAAAGGTCCGCCATGCCGTCAGCATCACCCGCGATGTTGTCGGGCACTTCGGCCCAGGCCCGCACCATTGCTGCCTCCCCTGCAACGTCGGTACGGAGGCGAGCCAACGACCACCTTGGGAATGCCGAAGTCATGGTGCCCAGGTGCAAAGGGGCCCCGGGTGATGCTGTGGAGACATCGTATCGGACATATAAGTGGTCCGATAGTGTCGTCGTATTCTCCATCACTCGCCAGTCCTGGATTCGGGCTGCGAGCGATGGGGTGGCGAAGGACACGTCCACTCTAGACGTGCCTTGGTCCCGGACGCAGGTCGGAGTGGTGCCTCTGTTGAGGACCTCGAGCCCCAGGGACAGAACCCAAGACTCGAGTACACCACCCCAAACATCCGTGTGGGGGCACCCCCATGCCTGTGCCTTGCAGTTTAGGTCTCCCGCTACTAGCACAGGATGGGGGGCCGCTCGGCGGACTACCCCTTCCACCGCAGCCAGGAACCGCTCGAGTTCAGCCCTACTGCGGTTTGGGGAGAAGTATGTTGACACCACAACTACTCCTCCCCAGCGTGCTGCCACGTATCCTTCCCCTCTCTCGACTGCTATAAGAGGGGGGCTTGCACCAGCCACTGCGATCGCGGCAAAGCCGTCAGTTGCCCCGACCCAATTGGAGGATGGGGGGACAATGTATGGCTCCGCGATCACTGCCAAGTCAATGCTCCACTCGGCCACAGACTGGCACAGTAAGTCCTGTGCGTCGGCCGAGTGGTTCACGTTCCCCTGCAGTATTTTGCCAATGGACCTACTGGGCATTGTTGGTTTCCATTGGCGTTTCTGCAGGGGTGGCTGGAGTAGCCGACAGGTGACGAGCACCCATCTGGAAGGGACGGCCTTTGACCGGAGGAGGGTTGCAGCTCACTCCGGCCATGCGGTGCCCGGAAGGCAGGCCTCGGTCTCCGCAGACCCCGCAATGCGGGGGAGCCGTACAGCTGGAGGCGATGTGCCCCTCCTGACTGCAGCGGTAGCACAAGCCACTGCGGTCCTTTTTGGAGGGACAGAGCTGCTGCGGGTGTCCAATTCCGAGGCATCGATGGCAACGCATTGGGCGCTGCTCCAGGACCGTAACGGAGGCGCTGCTCCACCCCACGTGCAATCGGCCCTCCTTGGCCAGACCGGCAATGGTGTCTACCGGGCAGGACACAATGACCGACCCGGTTCCCCTGAAGCCCATGGTGATTGTGCCCACCTTCACTTGTTCAGGTGGACACCCAAGCCTTCCCGCAATCGCGTCCCGCACCTCCAGCTCAGAAACTGAGTCGTCCAGTCCTGAGATTCGGACGCTTGCCACTTTTGTCGGCCTGGTGACTTTAGCGGCATCACCTAGCACCTCTCCAATTTTCTGCGCTAGGGTGTCTGCCTGTGTGGCTGTTGTCTCCTTTGGGAGTTCAATGATGCGGGCACCTGTGATGCCCGTGCGGAACTTGGGTGTGCCAATTCCCAGGGCTCCCAGGCTTATGGATGCCTTGGCCCTGGCGATTGCGGCCTTATAAGTGGCCCCCTCCTCCACAGCCTCAGGCTTAAGGGCCACCACGACTGCCAGGGTTTTAGGGACCTTCGGCAACTTAGGCCGTTGGGGCACATTTGCCTTCGGGGCACCAGCAGCAGGCGCCTTCTTCCTCCCCCTTTTCACCACTGTCGTCCATTCTTCGAGGACAACGGGTTGCTCTTGGCGAGACGATCCGGGAAACTGTTCCTCTGCACGGGTGGGCTTGGCAGAAGGGTTCTCCTTCGGCCCAGGAGTAGCTTTGGCCACTTTTTTCGGCCTAGCTTTTGCTGGGAGGTTGGCCGGTGGTGCCAGCGTAGTGGCCTCCGACTGTTTCCTCCGAGTGTCTGCTGCCAGGGGTGGCCTCACGGGTTGCGTGGGAAGAAGGCGTCCGTCCACCTCAAGCCCCTCCAGCCGCGCATTAATCACTCCTCCAACATGTTCTATCAGGGAACGTTGGAGGACATTGATAACCGACATGAACTCCTTCCGTGACATAGGATTGTCACTTCCGGAGTTCTCCGCTGCTTTAGCAGGCTCCTCTCTGGCCACGCCTTTCCCACGGTCAGCGAAAGCGCGTCTGAGGGCGGCTACCTCCTCCTGTATGGCGGACAACTGACCACGCAACCTCTTGTTGTCTGCCTGCAACCTGTGTAGTTCGTCGCTGGACCGACGTGACGCAAGGGCGTGCACTACCTCCAGTAGTGACGCGGTGGCGGTGCGTATTTCTTTGACGCAGGTGCCTTTCAAGTTCTTCGACTTGGTCGAAACTGCGTTCAGGACACCTGCGTCTTCTTCGGCCTTTTTAATAAGGTCCTCCATCCCTGGAGACCTTACCTTTTTCTTCGGACTTCGCGTAGGCTTTGCAGGCTCCGTTAACGTTGAGTCCGACGTGTCTGGCTCTAACATCCGTAGCTCCCTACGGGCTTGCGAGAGTCCCACGTGGTGGTTTACTTTACCTCCACGGGGACGGCGGGCCTTTGGAGGCGGGGTCTCAAGAACCCGCGAGAAGCCATTGTCAGAGTCCTCCTCTGATTCTCCAGCAAAGAATTTGCCCTGCACTTGCCTCACTTTCTTTGGATTGCCATCCGTGGACAAAAGCGGAGACCTCTCCCTCTTCTTCCCTCCACCACTCTGGGCACTAGACGGCCCCTCCGACTCCATGGACCAGTAAAGGGCCCTGCCCTCAACAGAGTCCGTAGGAGAAATAATCTTGTGAAGAGTCCAAACAACTGGGCTCAAAACAACAACAACAAAAAACGGAAAAACAACAGCAAACAAACAATAACGAGCAAACGTAACAAACCAAATAACAACGAGAAAAACTTAACAAGTAATAACTCTCAACAACGGGTCACCAACCACTGGCCACTGCGTTACCGCGCACCAAGTGGGATGGGTCCAAAGCAGGTGATACAGGGAAAAACAGTTAAGTACTCTCTTTGCCTCAAGTTATGATTTCCGAGTTCGGTCACCCAACCTGCCACTCCGTTACGGTGGTCAGGAAGGGGTCCAGGGCACACGACGGGGACGTATCGGAAATCACTTGGGGCGTGCCCCAACCTTTTTTTTTTTTTTTTTTTTTTTTTTTACGTGGTGGAATGCATTTACGCACTTCGCTCACCCCCCGCGGGGGCAGGGGGTGGGCTTCGTGTGGGACTCCTAGCCTCTGAAGGAGGCCAGACTACCCACTAAACCACCACGGTGTCCGTCTTCACCACATATCGACGATGGCGGGAACAACATCTTCCGCCATCGTCGTGTGGGTCGCCCGCCGCTGATTTACGGCAGGCCCGTCTCTGGTGTGGCAGAAGAGGAGTCCTTCTGCCACCCGCCTAGGCAAGGCACACGCGACACGACGTGCGCCTTCAACCTCGAGGCCTATGTAAGGGCAGCAGACGCCCCCGCGTCTACTGCCCGGCCCGGTTAGGGGGGGAGGAGTTGGTGGTACCGCCTCCTCCGAGCCCCGGTTCTCTTGCGGCGCTGTGGGAGGGAAAGGGGGTCACATTCCCTCTCCCTCTCCGCCGCCTCCTTCCGCGAGATAACCGTCTCGCAGAAGGTCTGAACCGCTGCCCACGCCTCATCGCCGCCGTCGACCATAGACAGAACTACGGCCGGCAGCGAGAGGTCCGTCCCCACTTCGGCGATGAGAGCACGGCGCTCCCCAGCCCACGCGGGGCACTCCTCTAGGGTGTGCTGCGCCGTGTCCTCAACGCCGCCACAGTGGTGGCACCCACTGGTCGGCTCTCGTCCCACCCGGCACAGGTAGCTTCCGAAGCATCCATGCCCCGAAAGGACCTGCGCCATGCGGAACGTTACCGACCCCCGCGATCTGTCCATCCAGTCTCTGAGGACCGGACGGATCGCCTCGACGGTCCTGCTGCCAGCCGTGGGATTGGCCAGCCGCCGCTCCCACTCCCGGAGCATGAACCGTCTCACATGGAGCCTCCGCTCTCCCACCTCCGAAGGTGCCGGGAATTCACCCCGGCTCCGGGCCTCCTCGCGCCAATGATACACTGACGCGAGGACACCGGCCTCCAGCTCCCACGGAGGGGAGCCCGCCATAACGCAAGCCGCCTCGAATGAGATGGTGCGGTATCCTCTTATCGCCCCGGCGGCCATCACCCTCTGCGGACGTCGCAAGAGGGCGATGTTGTGTGCCGTCAGGGCTTCGACCCACACGGGGGCCCCGTATAGGGCCATCGACCGCACCACTCCCATGTACAGGAGGCGGCTGCTCGTCTGGGGTCCCCCTAGGTTCGGCATCAGCCGCCGAAGGGCGGCGGCCGTGCCGAGCAGACGGGGGACCAGGCGGTTAAAATGAGCGCGGAAGCTCCATCGTGGATCGAGGACAAGCCCAAGGTACCTCATTTCAGACTTGACCTCGATCCGGGTGCCACTCACTACGATGTGGGAGTCCGCCGGTGGCGCTCGCCGAGGGCCATGGAAACAAATGGCCTCCGACTTGCTGAGCGCCACCTCGAGTCCCAGCATCGTTATTCGCCGCACGACCATGGCCACCGACGCAGTGGCGAGGCGCGCGGCGTCCTCATAGGTCGCCCCCCGGGCAGTAACCAACGTGTCGTCTGCGTAGCAGGTCACGTTGGCGCCCGGGAGGCGAGCTCCTCGGAGTACCCAGTCGTACCCGATGTTCCACAAGAGGGGCCCCAACACTGACCCCTGTGGAACACCGCGGCACATGGCCCACCTGTGAAGGCTGCCACCTTCTGCTGGGTACTCCACGTACCGCTCCGATAGGTAGGCGCCGACAATCCTGCGGAGGTAGGGAGGCACATCATGGCGGCGTGCCCCAACCTTTTTTTTTTTTTTTTTTTTTTTTTTTTTTTTCGTGGTGGAATGCGTTTAGGCACTTCGCTCACCCCCCGCGGGGGCAGGGGGTGGGCTTCGTGTGGGACTCCTAGCCTCTGAGGGAGGCCAGACTACCCACTAAACCACCACGGTGTCCGTCTTCACCACATATCGACGATGGCGGGAACAACATCTTCCGCCATCGTCGTGTGGGTCGCCTGCCACTGTTCGGCGGCAGGCCCGTCTCTGGTGCGGCAGAAGAGGAGTCCTTCTGCCACCCGCCTAGGCAAGGCACACGCGACACGACGTGCGCCTTCAACCTCGAGGCCTATGTAAGGGCAGCAGACGCCCCCGCGTCTACTGCCCGGCCCGGTTAGGGGGGGAGGAGTTGGTGGTACCGCCTCCTCCGAGCCCCGGTTCTCTTGCGGCGCTGTGGGAGGGAAAGGGGGTCACATTCCCTCTCCCTCTCCGCCGCCTCCTTCCGCGAGATAACCGTCTCGCAGAAGGTCTGAACCGCTGCCCACGCCTCATCGCCGCCGTCGACCATAGACAGAACTACGGCCGGCAGCGAGAGGTCCGTCCCCACTTCGGCGATGAGAGCACGGCGCTCCCCAGCCCACGCGGGGCACTCCTCTAGGGTGTGCTGCGCCGTGTCATCAACGCCGCCACAGTGGTGGCACCCACTGGTCGGCTCTCGTCCCACCCGGCACAGGTAGCTTCCGAAGCATCCATGCCCCGAAAGGACCTGCGCCATGCGGAACGTTACCGACCCCCGCGATCTGTCCATCCAGTCTCTTAGGACCGGACGGATCGCCTCGACGGTCCTGCTGCCAGCCGTGGGATTGGCCAGCCGCCGCTCCCACTCCCGGAGCATGAACCGTCTCACATGGAGCCTCCGCTCTCCCACCTCCGAAGGTGCCGGGAATTCACCCCGGCTCCGGGCCTCCTCGCGCCAATGATACACTGACGCGAGGACACCGGCCTCCAGCTCCCACGGAGGGGAGCCCGCCATAACGCAAGCCGCCTCGAATGAGATGGTGCGGTATCCTCTTATCGCCCCGGCGGCCATCACCCTCTGCGGACGTCGCAAGAGGGCGATGTTGTGTGCCTTCAGGGCGTCGACCCACACGGGGGCCCCGTATAGGGCCATCGACCGCACCACTCCCATGTACAGGAGGCGGCTGCTCGTCTGGGGTCCCCCTAGGTTCGGCATCAGCCGCCGAAGGGCGACGGCCGTGCCGAGCAGACGGGGGACCAGGCGGTTGAAATGAGCGCGGAAGCTCCATCGTGGATCGAGGACAAGCCCAAGGTACCTCATTTCAGACTTGACCTCGATCCGGGTGCCACTCACTACGATGTGGGAGTCCGCCGGTGGCGCTCGCCGAGGGCCATGGAAACAAATGGCCTCCGACTTGTTGAGCGCCACCTCGAGTCCCAGCATCGTTATTCGCCGCACGACCATGGCCACCGACGCAGTGGCGAGGCGCGCGGCGTCCTCATAGGTCGCCCCTCGGGCAGTAACCAACGTGTCGTCTGCGTAGCAGGTCACGTTGGCGCCCGGGAGGCGAGCTCCTCGGAGTACCCAGTCGTACCCGATGTTCCACAAGAGGGGCCCCAACACTGACCCCTGTGGAACACCGCGGCACATGGCCCACCTGTGAAGGCTGCCATCTTCTCCTGGGTACTCCACGTACCGCTCCGATAGGTAGGCGCCGACAATCCTGCGGAGGTAGGGAGGCACATCATGATATTTGAGCGCCTCCCTTATGCACTCCCAGGGCAGGGTATTGAACGCATTGGCGATGTCCAGTGACACCGCCAATAGCACCCCGCCCTTGCGGACCTCCTCTTGCGCCAGCGCCCTCACCCGAAGGACGGCGTCGACGGTCGAGCGACGTGGCCGAAAACCATATTGGTAGTCGGACAGGCCGCGACCTCCATCCTCGAGGTGCCGGACGATGCGAGCGAACAACACTCTCTCAAAGAGCTTACCCGCCTCGTCCAGCAGCACTATCGGTCGGTACGCCGAGGGCGATTCCGCGGGCCGTCCCTCCTTCTTGATGAGTACGAGCCTGCCCGTCTTCCACCGGACCGGGTATTGCCCAGTTTGCAGGCACGCACTCATCAGCCCGCAGAACCGCTCCTCGAGCTCCCGGAGCGCGACCACCAAAACGCGTCCGGGAACTCCATCGGGTCCAGGAGCCTTCACACCTTTCTCCTGGACCCGCCTGACGGCCACGGCCAACTCCGCCGTTGTGACCTGCGGCACCTCCGTCACGACCTCCTCTCTGCGCGACGGAGCCATCACCGGGGGAACGAACCCCTCCTCCCCCTGTGGAAACAGGCAGGAGATAACCTCCCCCAGCACTCTCGGCTCCAGGCACTCCGTGATCGGAGGCGCCCATGGACGGAGCTTAGCCCTGACCGCCTTGTAGGGCCGCCCCCAGGGGTCCCGGTCAAGGGTGGCTAATAGAGACGCCCTCGAAGCTTCCTTCGCGTCCCCTATTGCCACCCCGAGGGACTGAGCGCACGACCGGTAGTCGGCGTACAGCTGCGCCTCCTCCTCCGGCACCCGCCGCGCTCTGCGGCGGTACCGGGTGTACCGGCGACGTTTCGCGACGCACAGAGATCGCAGTTCAGCGATCTCCGGCGTCCACCAGTACACCTTCCGGTTGGGGAGTCGAGGCTTGGCCCGAGGCATGCACGCGTCGCAGATTTGCGACGCGGCGCTCGCGAACCATTCGGCCTCCTCCTCGACTCCTACTTCCGCCGGAGGAGTCGCCCATGACTGGACGATCGACGCCAGCTTCAACGCCTCCCGGTCTATGCACCCCAGGACCCACCTCTTGCCGGACGGCCCCTCGCGTCTGGGACTCACCACGTGCTGGCCCGTGGAGACATCGTAACGGATGTACCGATGATCCGTTAGATTCTCCACGTCGTCCAGGACTCGCCAGTCCCGGACTGCCAGTGCGACGGCAGGGGTCGTGAACGTGATGTCCACGATGGACCTCCCCTGCTGTGTCACAAACGTGTCGACCGACCCACGGTTACTGATCGTCAGGCCGGTCGTCGTGGCCCACTCTTCCAGCAACCGGCCGCGTTCGTCGGCTGCGGCCGCGGGGCAACCCCAAGCCGTGGAATGGGCATTGAAGTCCCCGGCGACCACCGCCAGACGGGGTGAGATTTGCCCCAGCAGGGCACCCACCACGTCCAGCGCCGTCTCGAACTCGGCCAGTCTCATGCTGGGAGGGAAGTACACCGCAATGATGATGTACCTCCCCCACCCACAGGCCACGAAGCCCCTCCCCCTGGAAATGAGGGAGGGGGGCGCCACTCGCTGTGTCCCAGACGCGATAACACACACCGACCCGTCTGTGTCCCCCAGCCACAGACCGTGAGGAGGGACAAAGTACGGGTCGGAAACAATCGCCATATCAATGGCCCACTCCGCCATGGACTGCAGGAGGAGGTCCTGCGCCCGGGCGGAGTTGTTTAGGTTCGCCTGGAGGAAGCGAAGGGGGATACCGTCCATTACGGTTCCATCGCTTCCTCTCGCCCTTGCGGGGGCGTCGCTGCCACGGGAACTGGGGCAGCCGGGGTCCTTCCGGCCGCCCTTTTGCCCTTTCTGGGCTTTGTCCCGCGGCATGCTTTGCCGCCTACAATATGGTTGCTCGGTCCACCACCCATTGCTGCGCAGATGACGCAGTGGGGGTCGGCCGAGCATACCGCGGCTTTGTGGCCAGGACGACCGCAGCGGTAGCAGATTTCACCGCGGTCGTCCTGTGAGGTGCACTGTGACCTGACGTGTCCTGACATCAGGCACCGGAAGCACCTCATGGGTCTTCGCTCAAGCAGAGTTACTTGAGCAGAGACCCAGCCCACTTTTAGACGCCCAGAAGACACTTTCATGGCCGCTTCCACGGGGCAGCTCACCACCACCGTGCCACTCCCCCTTAACGTCCGGCGAATCTCGCCGACCTTGACGTTCAGGGGAGGGCAGCCTCCGCGGCGCGCGACTGCGTCAGCCACCTCCTCCCTCGTCACAGAGTCATCCAGACCAGCAATGCGCAAGTCTGCGCACTTGACTGGCCTGGATACGTTCGCCGTCTCAGAGCCGAGCACCTCCCGGAGACGCGCCGCCAGCCTATCGGCCTTCTCACCGCTGGAGTCACCGGCCACCTCCAATATGGTAGCACCAGTCTGCGCCTTCTTAAAGTTCATCTGGGGGATGTCGAAGTCCTGCAGGTCAACCTGCGACTTCAACCCCCGGATGACGTCCGCGTACGTAGCGCCCTTTTCTGAGGCCTCCGGCAGCAGCGTTATCACTACTGCCGAAGAGCGGGGTGCACGCGGTCCCTTCCTCTTGCGTGTACGCCTCTTCTTTTTAGAAGAAGAGGGTGCAGAGGAAGCTGCGGTACGGGCCGACGTGCTGGCCTTTTGGACAGCAGCCGGCGCTCCAGCCTTCTTCTTTTTCGGCCTCTTGGCTACCGTCACCCACCCCTCGTCCATTGACGACGGGGCAGGCGGCAGCGGCCTCGGCTCGCTCTCCTTGGGGGTGCTCCTCTTCCCCTTTCCCTTTCCCTTCGCTGAACCCGCTTTCGGGGGAAGGGGCGGCGGCGACGACTTAGAAGGAGGAGGCGGTGGTGACGGCTGCGGGAGAGCCGATGGACCGGGTTTCGGGTCGGCCTTGCGCCTGGCATCAGCGGCTAGGGGCGGGCGGAGGCGTGGCTCCGGCAGGAGTCTAGGCTCCAAGCCCGCCCACCTCGCGTCCACCGCGGACAGCACACGGTCCATAATGGTCCGCGACATCTCCTCCAGTGGAGCCACAGCGGCTGGTTTCGCCGCTGCCTTCTCCTCCCGGAGGAAACGGACCTCTAGGCGAAGCCTCTCCACCTCCGCCCGAAGGGTGGCCACCTCGTCATTGACGTTACGGCCCTCAAGCACGGCTACGACATCAATGACATCGAATGCCGCATCCTTGAGGGCCTTTATGAAGCCACCCTTTAAATTTTTTGACTTGCTGGCGACCTCCAGCACAAGGTCCATATTTCTACGGACCTTGGTCGCCAACTGATCAGTGGGCAGTTTCTCCCATGCAGGGTCCGCTGCTAACCGTCTAGAGGATCGCGACGCCACTGAAGACGATCGCGATCCTGCCACCGAACCCGGAAATTGGAACACCTCCGACTGGGGGTCCAACTCCTCGACGGCCATACGTTTTGCGCGGGGTGACCGCGGGGATGCGGTCGGCACCGCCTCACCCTGGAGGACCGGGGACTCGGTCTCCTCCTCGCCGCGCTGTCTCTTATGAGTAGCGCTGCTTTCACGCGATGATGTCGCACTGACATCCATGTCGGATCCCGCCATGGAAGGTGCAGGTGTTGGAGGCCTCGACAACCTCGACAGCCTCACCGAGCACCGACGGGTCTGTCCCTCGGGAACTTGGTCCCGGCACGACACTGCCATCTTCTCCTTGCGCTCACGCGCCTGTCGCTCGGGAGCTTGGTCCCGGCACGACTCATCCTCTCTGCGAGTGCTCGACATCGTCCTAAAAAGGACAGTGTCGATACGGACAGAGGACAACAAAAAATCAGTATCACTGCTTGCCGCAAGATTCGCTTTTCCAGATTCGGTCACCCAACGTGCCACTCCGTTACGGTGGTCACGTTGGGGTCCAGGGCACACGACGGGGACGTACTGGAAAGCTCTTGGGGCGTGCCCCAACTTAACCTAACCTTTTTTTTTTTTTTTTTTTTTTTTTTTTCGTGGTGGAATGCTTTTACGCACTTCGCTCACCCCCCACGGGGGCAGAGGGTGGGCTTCGTGTGGGACTCCTAGCCTCTGAGGGAGGCCAGACTACCCACTAAACCACCACGGTGTCCGTCGTCACCACATATCGACGATGGCGGGAACAACATCTTCCGCCATCGTCGTGTGGGTCACCCGCCGCTAATCTGCGGCAGGCCCGTCTCTGGTGCGGCAGAAGAGGAGTCCTTCTGCCACCCGCCTAGGCAAGGCACACGCGACACGACGTGCGCCTTCAACCTCGAGGCCTATGTAAGGGCAGCAGACGCCCCCGCGTCTACTGCCCGGCCCGGTTAGGGGGGGAGGAGTTGGTGGTACCGCCTCCTCCGAGCCCCGGTTCTCTTGCGGCGCTGTGGGAGGGAAAGGGGGTCACATTCCCTCTCCCTCTCCGCCGCCTCCTTCCGCGAGATAACCGTCTCGCAGAAGGTCTGAACCGCTGCCCACGCCTCATCGCCGCCGTCGACCATAGACAGAACTACGGCCGGCAGCGAGAGATCCGTCCCCACTTCGGCGATGAGAGCACGGCGCTCCCCAGCCCACGCGGGGCACTCCTCTAGGGTGTGCTGCGCCGTGTCATCAACGCCGCCACAGTGGTGGCACCCACTGGTCGGCTCTCGTCCCACCCGGCACAGGTAGCTTCCGAAGCATCCATGCCCCGAAAGGACCTGCGCCATGCGGAACGTTACCGACCCCCGCGATCTGTCCATCCAGTCTCTGAGGACCGGACGGATCGCCTCGACGGTCCTGCTGCCAGCCGTGGGATTGGCCAGCCGCCGCTCCCACTCCCGGAGCATGAACCGTCTCACATGGAGCCTCCGCTCTCCCACCTCCGAAGGTGCCGGGAATTCACCCCGGCTCCGGGCCTCCTCGCGCCAATGATACACTGACGCGAGGACACCGGCCTCCAGCTCCCACGGAGGGGAGAACTTAACCTAACCTAACCTAACCTAACCTAACCCACAGTCGCCCTTCACCTCTGTGGCGATACGGATCGTTTTCAAAGTGCTCCACCTTTAAAAATTGCTTTGAGTGGGTTTTTCGTGACATATCATCAAGTGCGATACACCAAAAGTTGCGTCTCAGTTGCCCCTATCTGTGCATCAATCGTGATCGAGCCGCACGACAGCGACTGAGTCGCTTAAACGGTTTTAAGTGACTTTTTAAGGTTACGAAACACGTGGTTGACCAGTTTTTTGTTAATAACGTCGTGAATTGTCACCGGATTTTGAAGAAAAAAGTGTCCCCGGCTGCGGGCAGCGGAGTTGCACCCTCTTCGTGCGTCAGTTTTTCCGGGAAAATCTCGGTCTTCCCGGAAAACTCAAAAAAACAAGTACCACGTGGGCACGTGGTGCCTGTTCCTGCAGTCCGAGGGAGCTGATTTTTTGCTGTGAAGAGGACATTACCAGGAGCAGTCATATTCTGGTAACAGAAAAATTTTTGAACTTCTGGAAAATTTTATATTTCTATTAGAACTTGCCAACTTTCAACACTTATAGCAGCGGAACCAGTGCAGTTAGCGAAATTCGGCAACTGCTATAAGTTGCGCGCTCGTTGAGAGAAGAGGACTGAAGCTTATGGGATTTTTCGGTTGCGTATTTTGGACAGGGTAATTAAAAATTCAAAATTTTCAGTTTTTTCTTTGTAAAGGAGATACCCCATTTTGGGCCCGAGTGCACAGACATCAAACCTACCTCAAAAAATTCGTCTATTTTGTGTTATAATTTTGTTAAGACTTCATTACAATCAGCAATGGCCAAGTGCGACAAAAGTTTAAAAATGTGATTTTCATTAATCAACAAGCTTCGTAAACGGTGAATGTAATACTTAATCCGATCTTCGTAAATGCGCTATGATTATACTTGCTTTATCGATTCGATTATGAAATCGAATCGATAACTAATACTATGAATTTAAAATTCGTGGCTTTATTAAATGATTTCAAAATATCTATGTAGCATCTTTATTTTCGTTATTCAGTTCACTAATCAGAAAGACACCTGTCTCCTTCATAATGGAAGTCAAAATATCGATTGTAAATAATCGTAGTGTATTCAAAGTCTATGTAAATAATCGATCATTTAGAATTTATAATAATCTGTAACATCATATGTCATTTTCACTGATTTTCATTCCTGTCATTGAAAATGTCGCATTCGCTTTCCTGTGAATTGTACCTATATGATTTTCGAACTAATTGACCCTTGCTTGATTACCGGACACTGTTATTTGCTACACTTGTTGACCTTGGCTTTAAAACTGGACTAGACTTTACCACATCGGCTGAAAGCTATCACAATGAGTCTCTGTGTGAATTGTGGAATCGCTACCGATCGGTGCAATATTATAGGCAGACATTTATTGAACGATGCAGTGATACTAGCTTGTATACGTGAATGGGTCGCACCACAAATAGTAAGTACCTATTCGTTATTTCTCGCTCTTTTGAAATTGTTATTATAATTAACGTTAACAAGCTGTGTGATAGCTGCTATAGAATAGAAATTACTACGAGTGTACCTAATCCCGTAGAAAATTATGTCAACTTTTGTATATGACAATTTATTTTGACTGATATGTGTAACGTTCATGAAGAACTAGCCTATATGACTAATGGAATATTCAGTGCTTATAACATGATCTCTGTTTAAGGTGAATGCAAATGACATCATTCGCGAACCTTGCTGGATTCAAGCTCAATGTGCATGTTTGGATGAGAACAGACCAGCACAATCACCAGTGGGGCACAGACAAGTGTGTATTCTGTATGTCATTGAAGTGTGCAGAGAGGTGGATAGAGACCTCCTACAAGAACTGTCAATATCTCAAACGACTTGGTTATTAAGAGGAAAAATAAAGTCCAGGAATATAAGTAGTAGAACTTATTACGTATATATATTAGTTGACAGTTCTTTGAGCGGTAGGAATGCTATATTACAGCATTGCTGTAATTGTATTGTAGGTAAGAGAACAGTCGGGTGCTGTGCCCACATAATGAGTGTAATATGGTATCTCGGTTAGGCACGGTTCCAAGACAATATAACACCTCCTGCACAGTTTCTTGACAATATTTTAATAAACTATGATGATGCTTAAAAAGGGGAGGAAGGACCTAAGTCCTAGTGAAAGCATTTCTAAAGCCAAATAGGAAGATACCCGGGATAGAGATTAAAATACTTTTTTAAAATATAGTAATCTTTAAAATAATGTTGTTTTATTTTATTACCTACTTATATAATGAATTCTATATTACTACAGCAAACAAGTATGTATACAGCCTTGTGGAAAGTGGTAACCGTAGCAAAAGGATGTCACTCAGATGTTGCCGTCTGAAGTGAGGGTAGGGAAGGATTGCTTTACCACCTTTAGAGTAAATGTCAGTTGCATATCATAAAACTATAAGGTTTAATATCGTGCAACAAGAAAGTAGCTAAAGCATGTCTTTGCTTTAACATATCAGTTTTATTATTTAGCATATATAGTTGACCATTCCACATTGATGACTAAAAATATTAATGACCTGCCCTTTTCTATACTAATAAAACCTGCTAACCTACTTACAAATAAAAGCGATACGCGAATAACTTGTGTAGCTATCACACACAACACAACATAAGACGCTGTTTGACCGCATTATGTATTACAACATAACCTAAAAACCTATGAACAATGCTCGATTTAACAAACTTGGCCATTGTGAATCGTCGTGAAAATTAGGCAAACAAAATGTCCTTAGATGGTCTAAATATTGCCTAATTGTCAACCCTGTACATGCGGGCCCAAGATTGTATGAGAGTTAGGGGTTGTCCTTTATTGTTTTTATTATTTTTATATTTTTTTGTTGTGTATCGAATAGGCTAAGTTTTTACACGTTTTATGACGTTTTTTGCTTATTTTTAGGTCCATCCAGCGCGGAAATATCGATTTTTTAGTGTTTTTTCTAAATTAATTAAAAACGGGTAGAAAATCATTGTTTTTGGCGTCGGGGTTGGGTTCAGACAAACACTCTACACTTGTCTAAGCCCAAACAAGCCCCTTCTAGCGTTAGAAATAACGATTTTCGTAATTTCCAACTTTTTGGTCCCATTGGTACCACTTCTTGAAACTTAAATAGTTCCGGACTGGATTGGCCTACGAAACTCCGGTTTTGACGTTTAGGTGTAGATTTACACCAGTTACAAGCTCCGCGCCATTTTTGGTGGATTGGGTGATTTTGCGTAGAAAGGGTCAATACCCACCTCAGGAGATAGAGCACGTCAAGAACCCCCCAGATATCGATTTTGGGAGCTCTGGGACTGACCGTTTCGGAGTTATAGCCGGTCAAAGTTTGACCTTGGCTGCACGGCGGCCATCTTTGTTTTCTTTGGACGGCCGTAGCTCCGCCGCGGGGGGTCGTAGAAGCTCCGGATTTCGACTGGGGGCATCAGGGGAACACCGGCTTTCCCACCCTACGCTTTTCTGGGGAAAAGGGGGAAAAATTCGCGAAAATTTTGTCAAATTTTTTTTTGACCTGTTCGCACTAAGGGGTGGTAGTGACAGCCGAGCCGACCAGTACGAAACTTTTTGCGGTTCGCTGGGACGCCTGGGACCCGAGATATACGGAGTCAAAGTTGGGCAAATCCGCCATCTTGAATTATTTCAAATCCGTATATCTCGGCAACGGGTGGTCGTAGCGGATTGCGGTTTCCTCTGGGGGACTTGGTTTTTTGCTCCGCTTCGATAAAGTGGGGTGGGGATTTGACCCCACCAAATTGGGGGGTCAAATTTTGGGGGTCACCCTATAGGGCCGACAGGCACGTCGGAGGGTAGGTCTCGCCGAGACCTTTCGTGGGAGCCCAGTCTCGACGGATTCGGACTACTGGTTCGCGAGAAAACCCGGTTCGAAGTTTTGGTACCAAACTGGGACCAAAACTTTGGAAGCCGATTGTCTCCGAACCCGTGGACCTAGGACCCTCGAGTTTGGGATCATTTTGAAGGGCTTGGGGAGCTCTATCAGCTGGTCATAGTAGGGAGACTCTACATAGAGCTCGGGTAGAGTTGACCTGTAGAGCCGATTCAAGCGGTGCGGAACAGCTTAAATTGCTACAGGGCACTCATCTCCTGGGTCGGGACCCTATTAAAGGGCGATTTAGGTTAGGTTACTGGTAAAATAGATAATAAGTTAGTTTAAGTTCTGTAAATACTTTATTGTGATAATACTTCCGTCTGAAGTATTCCTGACCGTGTAAATAAGTAAATAAGTAAGAATTACCTAACTCTACAAAGAGTTTAATTATATTTGTAGTTGGACCTTATTTTTAGACCGAGCCTTTTGGCCGCAATTTTTTTGACAGAGTAGCTGGGCTACCTGGACCTAGGTAAGACACTACCTTTAAGTTCGCACTACCCTAGTCGCAACCTTGCATCGGCGACACCTGACAGTCATATTGTCTGCCTACTCTACACCACATACATTCACACTTACGCACACACACACACACACACACACACACACACATACTCACGCTCACACACGACACACACAAACACACGCACACACACGACAAATACAAACACACGCACACACAGAGGACAACCGCGTGCGCCCTACGCGCAGGGGTAGAATCATATACGTCACATTAGGTAAGTTAGACTTAGGACGTCCCTAACCAATTTTTTGGCAGGAACATAGGTTAAGTTTTTATACCGTTTATTATTTCTTTTAATTTGTACTATTTTTATATTCACCACTCGACCGTGTTGCGTGGATTTTACCAGCAGAATGCCTTTAGAACATTCTCCGAAATCCAAACAGGCGGGTTCCTCACCTGGAACCTCGACCTCCTCATCACTATCTCCGAATTCAAGACCTACCAAGTCAGTGAGGGATAGCATCGGAGAGATAGAAGGAATGTCTTCTAATACTACTCCACCCACTCAGAAACCAGTGACGGTTTCGTCTAAAACGGTGACTAAGCCTAAGGCGTTTTATATCAGTGCCTCAAACACCCGCAGATCGCCAGCGGAAAAAACTATAGCCAAGGTGACCCGCAAACCACATGTGGATACTGTATTGTCACAGATCGCTAGTGATTACGTAGATGAGGCTGTCCTCCAACTAGCGACCATTGAGGCACTGGCGCCGGAGGATTTACACACAACGGCGCTGTCATGCCTGGACCTTATTAAACAGGGCTGCCAAGAGTCCAGGAACCTCAAAAAAGAAATCAGACTCAAGATAGAGTCACAGGAGAGAAACCTTCGCAAGATTTTTCTACTGAGTGAACGAAGGCGAAAACTTAGTGAGGAAAACGCCGGGCAGGGCAGCGTTAAAAAACCAGCCACCACTGTAGTTACCACCGAAGTCGTAGGATCTAGCACTATAGAAGGTGAAGTGTTGAGGAGGTTAGAGGAACACAGTAGGCTTCTATTAGAAAACGGCAAAGCTCTCGCCGAAATCAAAGGCAGCCTTGAAACACACAAAGAGGGCAGGAGGCCATTATCCTATGCGGGTGTGGTGTCGAATACCGCTGGGGTTCGTCCCCCACACCGGTCGGCTCTACACTCGCTGGTGGTGGCCTCCAAAGACGAAAATAAAACGGGTGAGGAATTATTAAACGACCTGAGGCAGACCGCGCGGGAAGATGACGAGTGGGTTATGGTTGAGCGGATTCGTAAAGCCAGGGACCGCAAGGTCGTCCTGGGATATAAATCAGCGGAACAGAGAGAAAGAGCCAAAGGGGCGCTGGAGAGGGGGCAGGGGGCCCTCAATGTCGAAACTGTCCACAATAAGGACCCCCTGCTTATCCTCTACAGCGTCTTAAAACTGTATAAGGACGAGGAACTTATAGCAGCTCTACGGGCTAAAAATAAGAAAGTGTTCAGGGACCTCGACACCTCCCAGGATAGGCTCTCTGTCAAATTCAGAAAGAATGCCCGAAATCCGCTCACCAACCACGTCATACTGCAAGTCTCACCCACAATCTACAATAGAGCACTGGACCAAGGCACGCTGCACATAGACATTCAACCAACCAGGGTGGCAGACCAATCGCCACTCGTGCAGTGTTCCTTGTGTCTGGGATATGGGCATAGTCGTCGGTTCTGCCAAGACAAAGTGCCCAAATGTAGCCACTGTGGAGAGCAGCACTTGAGGGTGGACTGCCCTAAATACAGGGCTGGACAAGAACCCAGGTGCTGTAACTGTTCGCGAAACAAAGCCGACGACAATATGCACGATGCCTTCGACAGGGCATGCCCAGTCCGTATCAAGTGGGATAAAATAGCACGGTCTGCCACGCAGTATTGCTAAGGGCGCCCCCGGAAACGACCCACACTACTTGGTGCTGCAGGCTAACCTCCAAAAGAAGACGATTGCGACTGACGATTTCATTCTGGAAGCCATCAGGAGGAAAGCGTCAGTCGCACTCATTCAGGAGCCGTATAAGGACCCTATTAGGGGCGGGATGAAGAGATACCGGGGTGTACGTATCTTCCAGAACACTGGACCAGGTGCGGGCACTGTAAAGGCGGCCATCGCCGTCTTCGACAATGAGCTCGACGTTATACAGTGCCCGCAACTCACTACCGACAATGTAGCTGTGGTGAGGATTCGTACCAGAGCCTGGGAGGTCACCCTGGTGTCTCTTTACGTAGAGCCCGATAAACCCCTGGGCCCGCACCTGAACCAACTCAAGAGAGTTGGATCCAGGCTGGGCCATGGACGGCTCATATTTGGAGGCGATGCCAACGCGAAAAGTGCTTGGTGGGGAAGTAACGTTGAGGATGATAGGGGGGAAGATCTCTTAGGAACTCTCAACGAGATGAGACTACACATCCTCAACGACGGAAGGGTGCCCACCTTCGACACTGTCAGGGGGGGCAAAAGGTACCATAGCTTCATAGACGTCACCGCATGCTCAGGTGACCTCATGAGCCTGGTCGACGGCTGGAGGACAGTCGACGGTCTGGCCGCTAGCTCCGACCACATCGGCATAGCTTTCCATCTAAATCTGGTCAAATCAAAAGGCACCAGCATCAGCAGAACAACCAGGTTGTTCAACACCAAGAAGGCAAACTGGAACCATTTTCGTGAGAAAATGGCCAGCTCTTTGGTGGAGAACAATCTGGATGTCGACGACATAAAGGGCATAACCCACTTTGACCAACTAGAAGAGCATCTCGCAAGGTATAACAATTGCGTGAAAATAGCGTGCGAAAATGCAATACCCAAAAAGATCAATCGGGAAATACATACTGTGCCTTGGTGGTCGGAGAAGCTTGCCCAGATGAAGAGGGAGGTCGTCACCTTCAGGCGTCGCATAAGAAACGCTGCTCCGGTTCGGAGACAGTGGGTGGTGACGCAGTACCTAGAGCGAAAAGACAGATATGAGTCGGAGGTTAAGCTAGCAAAAACTGCGAGTTGGAAGGAGTTCTGTTCGAAGCAGGATAGGGAAGGGGTATGGGAGGGGATATACAGGGTCATTGGGAGGTCCACAGCAAGGGAAGAAGACCCGCCTTTGCTGAACAATGGGGTAGAAATGGATGCTAGCGGATCCGCGGGGCTCCTCGCCTCGGTCTTCTATCCGGAGGACCGGGTCGAGGAGGACAACGCGGATCATGAGGGAACCCGCGCGTTAGCCAGGACGGTTAATGGCGGGAGTGAACATGATGTTTATGACCCGCCATTCACCATTGGCGAATTATCAGACGCGTTGGATTCCTTCAACCCCAAAAAAGCGCCAGGAGCCGACGGCTTCACCGCCGACATCTGCGCCCGCGCGGTAAACTGCGCACTGGTACTGTTCCTGGAGCTGATAAATAAGTGCCTGGACCTGGAGTACTTTCCCAAACCGTGGAAGGAGGCGACGGTTGTGGCTCTCAGGAAACCAGGCAAGGAGGTATACAACTCTCCCAAGTCGTACAGACCGATTGGGCTTTTGCCTGTCCTTGGGAAGTTATATGAGAAAATGTTGGCAGCAAGGCTCAAGTTCCACTTGCTACCACGGATCAGTACTCGCCAGTACGGCTTCATGCCCCGGAGAAGCACCGAGGACGCCCTCTATAACCTGGTAGGACGCGTGCGTGACAAGCTCCTCGAAAGGAGGATTGTCACGGTAGTGTCGCTGGATATAGAGGGTGCCTTCGATAGCGCATGGTGGCCAGCAATAGAAGTACGACTGGCTGAGGAAAAGTGCCCCGTAAACTTGAGACGAGCTGTCAGCAGCTACCTGAGCGAAAGAACAGTCCGGGTAAGATACGCGGGTGCAGAGTGTAGGCGGGAAACACAGAAGGGCTGCGTCCAGGGGTCAATTACGGGTCCCTTGCTGTGGAACCTGCTGATAGATCCCCTGCTGAGAATGGTAGAGGAGGATGGGGACTATGTACAGGCCTTTGCGGATGACATAGTCCTCATCTTCGATGGGGACTCTGCGTTAGAAATCGAAAGACGGGCCAATGCCTCCCTCGAGCGTGTTCGGGCGTGGGGCGTCAAGAATAAATTGAAGTTCGCACCACATAAGACCAAAGCCATGGTCATAACTAGAAGGCAAAATTACGACAAGCCACGCCTAACCATGGGCGGGGTGGACATTGGCCTGTCTGACGAAATTAAAATATTAGGTTTAATAATAGATAAGAACATAAATTTTAATAGCCACGTTAAACATATATGTACTAAGGCAATAAATATATATAAGAAACTGGCACGGACGGCCCGGATCACTTGGGGGCTTAACCCCGAGGTGATCCGGACCATCTACACAGCAGTGATCGAGCCTGTTATATTGTACGCGGCCAGCGTGTGGTGCGAGGCGACGAACAAGGTCGACGTCAAGAAGAGGCTGAGCGCGGTCCAGCGGGTGTTCGCTCTAAAATTGATTAAAGCCTACCGCACGGTCTCCCTCAACTCTGCACTGTTGCTGGCTGGGATACTCCCTCTGGACCTCCGAGTTCGGGAGGTGGCCTCGCTTTATGAGACCAAGAGAGGAGTGTCCCAGCCGTGGCTTGGGGACAGGGAGGTCGAGCGGCCGGCACCTATTTTGGCAGCCCCGCATCCCGCGGAGCGAGTACGTCTGGAGTTTGACAGCGTGGTAGACGAGGATCAGTATAACAGAGTAGAAGCGCACGATGTTCGCATATTTACTGATGGGAGCAAAATTGAGGGCCGAGTCGGGGCTGCTGTTTCTGTATGGAACAGACAGTCCGAGACAAAGGCCCGCAAGTTTGCTCTCTCAGCTCATTGTACCGTCTACCAGGCGGAACTTCTGGCCCTGCGTAAAGCGGCATGCGAGGTAGAGCGACGCGACGTTGCCGCGTTCGGCATCTTCAGTGACAGCAGGGCGGCTCTCCTTAGTGTGGTCAGTCCCCACTCTCACCACCCTCTATCAGTAGAGACTAGGGACGCTCTTGGCCGCTGTCGGCAGCAGGGCAAGAGCGTCTCCCTCTACTGGATTAAGGCCCACGTCGGCCTCGAGGGGAATGAGAGAGCGGATTGCCTGGCTAGGGAGGCAGCCTTGAGACTCAAGAAGGCTCCGGATTACGACCAATGCCCTGTTTCATTCGTCAAGCGAATCCTGAGAGAGGGCTCCCTTGACGAATGGAACAGACGGTACCAGGAAGGCACAACTGCCTCCACCACAAAAATGTTCTTCCCCTGCGCGGTGGAAGCATTCAGAACCATCAGGAAAATTACAATTACTGGCCCAACGACTCAGTTTCTTACGGGGCACGGTGGGTTCTCCTCATACTTGACACGCTTCAAGCTCAGGACGGACCCATCGTGCGCCTGCGAACCAGGCATTCCCGACACCATGGCCCACCTCCTGATGGTTTGCCCCATTCATGCAAGAGACAGGCTCGATTTGGAAATAGCTACCGGTATCCAAGTCAATCAAACAGGCATACAAATACTCATCACACAACACACGGAGGCAACCATAGAATATGCAAATAGGATTGTCAGAATTGCCAATGAAAGGAATAGGACGTGAAGGGTCTATCTAGGTGCATTAACTAGGCGTAATGTAAGCCTAGAATAGGCAAAAATGTATTAGGATAAGCTTCTCATAGAATGTAGTGAATAAGAATAAGACTAGAATGTAATTGAAATATAGCAATAAATAAGAAAATAAGTAACATAGCCGGTATAAGATAGATTGTAAGAAAACAATATTAAGAAAATATATGTTATTGTGTTGAAAATAAAGAAAAATAAAGAAAAATATATAATAATAGTAGGTACACAAGGCCCCATATGTCCCCATATCCCATCAGAGAATGAAAGCTTGTATGAAAGTGCGAGAAGAATAAATGAGAGAACTGGAATGACAAAGAGAATTAGAATGAAAGAGGAAAGATTTAGATTAGGGAGAATTTTTATTGTAAAAGTAGGAAAAGGCTCTGCAAATTACCCAACAGCAGAGGGGTAGGAAAAAAAAAAAAAAAAAAAAAAAAAAAAAAAAAAAAAAAAAAAAAAAAAAAAACCTAACCTAACCTAACCTAACCTAACCTAACCTAACCTTTTTTTTTTTTTTTTTTTTTTTTTTTACATGGTGGAATGCTTTTAAGCACTTCGCTCACCCCCCACGGGGGCAGGGAGCGGGCTTCGTGTGGGACTCCTAGCCTCGAAGGAGGCCAGACTACCCACTAAACCACCACGGTGTCCGTCGTCACCACATATCGACGATGGCGGGAACAACATCTTCCGCCATCGTCGTGTGGGTCGCCCGCCGCTGATCTACGGCAGGCCCGTCTCTGGTGCGGCAGAAGAGGAGTCCTTCTGCCACCCGCCTAGGCAAGGCACACGCGACACGACGTGCGCCTTCAACCTCGAGGCCTATGTAAGGGCAGCAGACCCCCGCGTCTACTGCCCGGCCCGGTTAGGGGGGGAGGAGTTGGTGGTACCGCCTCCTCCGAGCCCCGGTTCTCTTGCGGCGCTGTGGGAGGGAAAGGGGGTCACATTCCCTCTCCCTCTCCGCCGCCTCCTTCTGCGAGATAACCGTCTCGCAGAAGGTCTGAACCGCTGCCCACGCCTCATCGCCGCCGTCGACCATAGACAGAACTACGGCCGGCAGCGAGAGGTCCGTCCCCACTTCGGCGATGAGAGCACGGCGCTCCCCAGCCCACGCGGGGCACTCCTCTAGGGTGTGCTGCGCCGTGTCATCATCGCCGCCACAGTGGTGGCACCCACTGGTCGGCTCTCGTCCCACCCGGCACAGGTAGCTTCCGAAGCATCCATGCCCCGAAAGGACCTGCGCCATGCGGAACGTTACCGACCCCCGCGATCTGTCCATCCAGTCTCTGAGGACAGGACGGATCGCCTCGATGGTCCTTCTGCCAGCCGTGGGATTGGCCAGCCGCCGCTCCCACTCCAGGAGCATGGACCGTCTCACCAGGAGCCTCCGCTCTCCCACCTCCGAAGGTGCCGGGAACTCGCCCCGGCTCCGGGCCTCCTCGCGCCAATGATACACTAGCGCGAGGACTCCGGCCTCCAGCTCCCACGGAGGAGAGCCCGCCATTGCGCAAGCCGCCTCGAATGAGATGGTGCGGTATCCTCTTACCGCCCCGACGGCCATCACCTAACCTAACCTAACCTAACCTAACCTAACCAACCGCATTTAAAACTTTGTAAAATTTTTATAGCTAATTACCATTGATAAACCTATACAATATATACATATTTAGATTCGGGACGCTGCCGGCTATTCAGCGCGACCATAAATTTTCACAATTTTCATAGATTTTTCACGAAAATCCCTTACTTACGTCACTTTGAGCGATTTTCGAACGTTTTTTGGCAGCAAGTTTGCTTGTTGCCAAACTTTTTGTACCGACCGCTGAAATTCTAATTACACCATATTGTGTGAGACGACTTTGCGCGTCTTCTGATACTACACACGAGAAGATCAGGCGAGTCCTGTGCATAATAACACCATATTTCGCCAGCCGAGTAGGGATTTTCGCCACTTTTTAATTTTAAACAATTTTTTATTAGCTTTTTCGCTACGGACACTCGGTACTAGTCGTATACCATCAAGTGCGCGGATACATTACCTGTCTTCCGACACACCACACGGATACATCATCATCTGTATTTGGTATCCTTAGGTCGATTCCATAGGTTGTTTATTAAATTTTCATTTTAATTTTAGTTTCTGAATTTTTTAGGGGTCTAGGGGGGTTCTGATACCTAGGGACGCTCAAGGGAGACGGCAACTACACCGCCGAGCCGTTCAGGCGATTATACTCCAAGGTGTTCCCGAGGGAGTGAAGTGCCAACTTAGTACCTACCTACTAAAACTTAACTCCTCAATTTTGGTTTACCATCAGTCATAACCTGTGCATCTAGCGATTGGAACGTGTCCACTGGGACGCCCTCTGTCCGTCGGTACCGTTCCCGACTTTCTAGGTGGTACAGTTCGCCCAATAATAAACTTTTTAGTCTAAATTTTTAATTCATTTTTCGGTTTTTGGGCGTTATTTTCAAAATTTTTCAGGAAAGCCTATACTGCTTCTTACACCACCGTGTGGCCGCCGACAAGGCCTTTCCGTAGGTACCTCACACGACCGCCTAGGGTCCGTAGTTTTCGTGAAAAACGCGATTTTCATAAACACGACCGCCCGCCCACCCTGATTTTCTGCCCTAGGCATATCAGCTCGGCTCGGGGGGGTCAAGCGAGGTCGCGCGACACCGGTCGAAACCGGATCACTGCGGTTACCATTAGTTTGTAGGTGACGTACGAAAGTGTTCGTACAAGTTATATTGTAAATTTATTTGGACACTTATATAACAAAGTGTGTATTTTACATACTTGAGACTACACGTTTTATTGACTAAATATAAAATATTTAGCGGACTTTTTTATTGGACCAGACCGTAGAGTCTGTGACTTTGTTGTGCGTTTATTTGACCCTTGTGTGTGTACAATATCGGTTTATTGACCCGGTCAGTGCTCAATCGGCTTACCGTTTGCTCACCGGCCGTAACTTGACGTGTATTTGTTTATTTATTGTACAATTTTACCTTAGTTTTAATACTTTTATGTTATATTAATCATTGACTTCTGACTGAAAACTATTATACACCTTTATACATTTTTACACCTTTATACATTTTAAATTGTAAGGAACGTCTACCCGTTACAATGCCTCTATCACACTCACCACTCACAAAGAACCAACCTGGTCAGAGCGAGAGGGACTCGACCTTTGTTCTAGACAGTAGCCCCGAGCTAGGAGCAGTAAAGCGCCAGTCGGGGACTGTCCGGAGGAGCATAGAGAAGATCCAGGCCAAGACCGGGACGTCCTCGCAAACGTTGAGAAAGGGGGCCGTCCACCTGCCCCCCTCGCCTGTGCTACCGGGACAGTCCTCGAGTACGCGTTTTGAGAAAGCGCTAAGGTGCTGTCGTACTATCAGAGAACAAGTGGGAATATAGCGGAATCTGAAATCAGAGATCAAACACAAAATAGAAGAGACAGTTGCCGCGTTGGAGGTATATATTAAGGCGTTCGGGCCCGACACGGCAAAAATCAAGAGCCAGGCGGGACAGAGCGCTGGGAAGGTGGGGCCGGCCCCCGCTGTCCCAGTCTCTGCCCCGCGCTCATACGGTGATGAGACGATAATTAGGAAATTAGAGGAAAACGAAAGATTAATAAGAGAGAATGGAAGAGTGATGAGTGAATTAAGGGAGAGAATGGAGAAACAGTGTGAAAGGGAGAAAGAAAGAGATAGGAAAGAGAAGGAGACGGTAACATATGCGAGTGTTGCAGCGGCTGCTAATAACAACCGGGGAGTAGAGCCCCCACCGCAGACGCTCCACTCGGTATGCGTCTCCTCAACAGACGAAAATGACACGGCGGATGAGGTCTTGAGGCACATCAGGGAGGCCATGGGTGCCAAAGATGGATGGATAAAGGTAGAGAGAGTGAGGAAGGCCAAGGAGAGAAAAGTTATAATGGGGTGCGGAAGTATTGAAGACAGGAAAAAAGTGAAAGAAAAGCTTGAGGGAGTTGCGGGTCGTTTCGTCGTCGAGGAGATTAAGAACAGGGACCCTCTTCTGATTCTGAGGGACGTACTGAAGATTCATGATGACCATGAAATCCTTCGCGCCCTTCGGAATCAGAATGGGGCCCTGTTCGAGGGCCTCAGCGAGGGGGACGACCGCGTAACCATCAAGTTTAAGAAGCGATCTCGCCACTCGCAATTCCACCACGTGGTTATCAGCACGGCGCCTGTTGTCTGGAGGAGAGCGATGGACTTCTCGCTTCGGCCCGATGCCTATACACCTGTGCCAGGACAAGTGCATCGACATCCCACGGGGTCGTACCAGCTAACACGCAAGCTGCCCCGTGGCTGACTGTGCGATATGCCCGCACAGCCCGGGCCGCGATAGTCCTCTGCGGTTTGCGCAGGAGGGCCCTCGTCTGCCGGTTAAGGCGCTCTGCCCATATCGGGGCCCCGTAAAGTGCCATCGACCGTATCACCCCGTGGTACAGCCGACGGCACGAAACGTTCGGCCCTCCCACATTTGGGAGAAGGCGTGCGAGTGCAGCTGCAGCTGCGCACAGTCTTGGAGCGAGGAGCTTAAAATGCTCCTCGAAACTCCACCTGGGGTCCAGAGTCAGGCCGAGGTACTTTATGTTCATCTCGACGGGAATCCGGACCCCTTCGACTCGAACGCGGAGCCCCGATGGAGTTCTGCGACGGGGGGCATGGAAAGATATGGCTCTCGTTTTGGTGAGAGCCACTTCCAGGCCCAGGAGGCGGATACGTCGGACTACCAGCGATGTGCCGACCGACGCGAGGTGAACCGCCTCCTCCCAGTCTTTTGCCGCTGCCGCGACCAGCGTATCGTCAGCAAAGCAGACGACGCACATTCGCGGCAGCAGCATCCCGCGCAGAACCCAGTTGTACCCCAGGTTCCATAAAAGAGGGCCAAGTACGGAACCCTGGGGCACCCCTGCCGACATTCTCCACGACTGGACGCGGCCCTCCGAGTCCTCATATAGGACTGCCCTCCCACGAAGGTAGTCCCTGACGAGAGCACGGAGGTAGAGGGGCACCTGGTGAAACTTAAGTGCCTCCTCTATGCACTCATGGTGAGATGGTGCGGTATCCTCTTATCGCCCCGGCGGCCATCACCCTCTGCGGACGTCGCAAGAGGGCGATGTTGTGTGCCGTCAGGGCTTCGACCCACACGGGGGCCCCGTATAGGGCCATCGACCGCACCACTCCCATGTACAGGAGGCGGCTGCTCGTCTGGGGTCCCCCTAGGTTCGGCATCAGCCGCCGAAGGGCGACGGCCGTGCCGAGCAGACGGGGGACCAGGCGGTTGAAATGAGCGCGGAAGCTCCATCGTGGATCGAGGACAAGCCCAAGGTACCTCATTTCAGACTTGACCTCGATCCGGGTGCCACTCACTACGATGTGGGAGTCCGCCGGTGGCGCTCGCCGAGGGCCATGGAAACAAATGGCCTCCGACTTGTTGAGCGCCACCTCGAGTCCCAGCATCGTTATTCGCCGCACGACCATGGCCACCGACGCAGTGGCGAGGCGCGCGGCGTCCTCATAGGTCGCCCCTCGGGCAGTAACCAACGTGTCGTCTGCGTAGCAGGTCACGTTGGCGCCCGGGAGGCGAGCTCCTCGGAGTACCCAGTCGTACCCGATGTTCCACAAGAGGGGCCCCAACACTGACCCCTGCGGAACACCGCGGCACATGGCCCACCTGTGAAGGCTGCCACCTTCTCCTGGGTACTCCACGTACCGCTCCGATAGGTAGGCGCCGACAATCCTGCGGAGGTAGGGAGGCACATCATGGTATTTGAGCGCCTCCCTTATGCACTCCCAGGGCAGGGTATTGAACGCATTGGCGATGTCCAGTGACACCGCCAATAGCACCCCGCCCTTGCGGACCTCCTCTTGCGCCAGCGCCCTCACCCGAAGGACGGCGTCGACGGTCGAGCGACGTGGCCGAAAACCATATTGGTAGTCGGACAGGCCGCGACCTCCATCCTCGAGGTGCCGGACGATGCGAGCGAACAACACTCTCTCAAAGAGCTTACCCGCCTCGTCCAGCAGCACTATCGGTCGGTACGCCGAGGGCGATTCCGCGGGCCGTCCCTCCTTCTTGATGAGTACGAGCCTGCCCGTCTTCCACCGGACCGGGTATTGCCCAGTTTGCAGGCACGCACTCATCAGCCCGCAGAACCGCTCCTCGAGCTCCCGGAGCGCGACCACCAAAACGCGTCCGGGAACTCCATCGGGTCCAGGAGCCTTCACACCTTTCTCCTGGACCCGCCTGACGGCCACGGCCAACTCCGCCGTTGTGACCTGCGGCACCTCCGTCACGACCTCCTCTCTGCGCGCCGGAGCCATCACCGGGGGAACGAACCCCTCCTCCCCCTGTGGAAACAGGCAGGAGATAACCTCCCCCAGCACTCTCGGCTCCAGGCACTCCGTGATCGGAGGCGCCCATGGACGGAGCTTAGCCCTGACCGCCTTGTAGGGCCGCCCCCAGGGGTCCCGGTCAAGGGTGGCTAATAGGGACGCCCTCGAAGCTTCCTTCGCGTCCCCTATTGCCACCCCGAGGGACTGAGCGCACGACCGGTAGTCGGCGTACAGCTGCGCCTCCTCCTCCGGCACCCGCCGCGCTCTGCGGCGGTACCGGGTGTACCGGCGACGTTTCGCGACGCACAGAGATCGCAGTTCAGCGATCTCCGGCGTCCACCAGTACACCTTCCGGTTGGGGAGTCGAGGCTTGGCCCGAGGCATGCACGCGTCGCAGATTTGCGACGCGGCGCTCCCGAACCATTCGGCCTCCTCCTCGACTCCTACTTCCGCCGGAGGAGTCGCCCATGACTGGACGATCGACGCCAGCTTCAACGCCTCCCGGTCTATGCACCCCAGGACCCACTTCTTGGCGGACGGCCCCTCGCGTCTGGGACTCACCACGTGCTGGCCCGTGGAGACATCGTAACGGATGTACCGATGATCCGTTAGATTCTCCACGTCGTCCAGGACTCGCCAGTCCCGGACTGCCAGTGCGACGGCAGGGGTCGTGAACGTGATGTCCACGATGGACCTCCCCTGCTGTGTCACAAACGTGTCGACCGACCCACGGTTACTGATCGTCAGGCCGGTCGTCGTGGCCCACTCTTCCAGCAACCGGCCGCGTTCGTCGGCTGCGGCCGCGGGGCAACCCCAAGCCGTGGAATGGGCATTGAAGTCCCCGGCGACCACCGCCAGACGGGGTGAGATTTGCCCCAGCAGGGCACCTACCACGTCCAGCGCCGTCTCGAACTCGGCCAGTCTCATGCTGGGAGGGAAGTACACCGCAATGATGATGTACCTCCCCCACCCACAGGCCACGAAGCCCCTCCCCCTGGAAATGAGGGAGGGGGGCGCCACTCGCTGTGTCCCAGACGCGATAACGCACACCGACCCGTCCGTGTCCCCCAGCCACAGACCGTGAGGAGGGACGAAGTACGGGTCGGAAACAATCGCCATATCAATGGCCCACTCCGCCATGGACTGCAGGAGGAGGTCCTGCGCCCGGGCGCAGTTGTTTAAATTCGCCTGGAGGAAGCGAAGGGGAATACCGTCCATTACGGTTCCATCGCTTCCTCTCGCCCTTGCGGGGGCGTCGCTGCCACGGGAACTGGGGCAGCCGGGGTCCTTCCGGCCGCTCTTTTGCCCTTTCTGGGCTTTGTCCCGCGGCATGCTTTGCCGCCTACTATATGGTTGCTCGGTCCACCACCCATTGCTGCGCAGATGACGCAGTGGGGGTCGGCCGAGCATGCCGCGGCTTTGTGGCCAGGACGACCGCAGCGGTAGCAGATTTCACCGCGGTCGTCCTGTGAGGTGCACTGTGACCTGACGTGTCCTGACATCAGGCACCGGAAGCACCTCATGGGTCTTCGCTCAAGCAGAGTTACTTGAGCAGAGACCCAGCCCACTGTTAGACGCCCAGACGACACTTTATTGGCCGCTTCCACGGGGCAGCTTACCACCACCGTGCCACTCCCCCTCAACGTCCGGCGAATCTCGCCGACCTTGACGTTAAGGGGAGGGCAGCCTCCGCGGCGCGCGACTGCGTCAGCCACCTCCTCCCTCGTCACAGAGTCATCCAGACCAGCAATGCGCAAGTCTGCGCACTTGACTGGCCTGGATACGTTCGCCGTCTCAGAGCCGAGCACCTCCCGCAGGCGTGCCGCCAGCCTATCGGCCTTCTCACCGCTGGAGTCACCGGCCACCTCCAATATGGTAGCACCGGTCTGCGCCTTCTTAAAATTCATCTGGGGGATGTCGAAGTCCTGCAGGTCAACCTGCGACTTCAACCCCCGGATGACGTCCGCGTACGTAGCGCCCTTTTCTGAGGCCTCCGGCAGCAGCGTTATCACTACTGCCGAAGAGCGGGGTGCACGCGGTCCCTTCCTCTTGCGTGTACGCCTCTTCTTTTTAGAAGAAGAGGGTGCAGAGGAAGCTGCGGTACGGGCCGACGTGCTGGCCTTTTGGACAGCAGCCGGCGCTCCAGCCTTCATCTTTTTCTGCCTCTTGGCTACCGTCACCCACCCCTCGTCCATTGACGACGGGGCAGGCGGCAGCGGCCTCGGCTCGCTCTCCTTGGGGGTGCTCCTCTTCCCCTTTCCCTTTCCCTTCGACGGACCCGCTTTCGAGGGAAGGGGCGGCGGCGACGACTTAGAAGGAGGCGGTGGTGACGGCTGCGGGAGAGCCGATGGACCGGGTTTTGGGTCGGCCTTGCGCCTGGCATCAGAGGCTAGGGGCGGGCGGAGGCGTGGCTCCGGCAGGAGTCTGGGCTCCAAGCCCGCCCACCTCGCGTCCACCGCGGACAGCACGCGGTCCATGATGGCCCGCGACATCTCCTCCAGTGGAGCCACAGCGGCTGGTTTCGCCGCTGCCTTCTCCTCCCGGAGGAAACGGACCTCTAGGCGAAGCCTCTCCACCTCCGCCCGAAGGGTGGCCACCTCGTCATTGACGTTACGGCCCTCAAGCACGGCTACGACATCAATGACATCGAATGCCGCATCCTTGAGGGCCTTTATGAAGCCACCCTTTAAATTTTTCGACTTGCTGGCGACCTCCAGCACAAGGTCCATATTTCTACGGACCTTGGTCGCCAACTCATCAGTGGGCAGTTTCTCCCATGCAGGGTCCGCTGCTAACCTTCTAGAGGATCGCGACGCCACAGAAGACGATCGCGATCCTGCCACCGAACCCGGAAATTGGAAAACCTCCGACTGGGGGTCCAACTCCTCAAAGGCTAGACGTTTTGCGCGGGGTGACCGCGGGGACGCGGTCGATACCGCCGCACCCTGGAGGACCGGGGACTCGGTCTCCTCCTCGCTGCGCTGTCTTTTGTGCATAGCGCTGCTTTCACGCGACGATGTCGCACTAAGATCCATGTCGGATCCCGCCATGGAAGGCGCAGGTGTCGGAGGCCTCGACAACCTCGACAGCCTCACTGAACAACGACGGGTCTGTCCTTCGGGAACTTGGTCCCGGCACGACACTGCCATCTTCTCTTTGCGCTCACGCGCCTGTCGCTCGGGAGCTTGGTCCCGGCACGACTCATCCTCTCTGCCAGTGCTCGACATCGTCCTGAAAAGGACAGTGCCGATACAGACAGAGGACACCAAAGAACAGTATTACTGCTTGCCGCAAGATTAGCTTTTTCAGATTTAGTCACCCAACGTGCCACTCCGTTACGGTGGTCACGTTGGGGTCCAGGGCACACGACGGGGACGTACTGAAAAGCTCTTGGGGCGTGCCCCCCCAACCTAACCTAACCTTTTTTTTTTTTTTTTTTTTTTTTTTTTTTAACGTGGTGGAATGCTTTTAAGCACTTCGCTCACCCCCCACGGGGGCAGGGAGCGGGCTTCGTGTGGGACTCCTAGCCTCGAAGGAGGCCAGACTACCCACTAAACCACCACGGTGTCCGTCGTCACCACATATCGACGATGGCGGGAACAACATCTTCCGCCATCGTCGTGTGGGTCGCCCGCCGCTGATCTACGGCAGGCCCATCTCTGGTGCGGCAGAAGAGGAGTCCTTCTGCCACCCGCCTAGGCAAGGCACACGCGACACGACGTGCGCCTTCAACCTCGAGGCCTATGTAAGGGCAGCAGACGCCCCCGCGTCTACTGCCCGGCCCGGTTAGGGGGGGAGGAGTTGGTGGTACCGCCTCCTCCGAGCCCCGGTTCTCTTGCGGCGCTGTGGGAGGGAAAGGGGGTCACATTCCCTCTCCCTCTCCGCCGCCTCCTTCTGCGAGATAACCGTCTCGCAGAAGGTCTGAACCGCTGCCCACGCCTCATCGCCGCCGTCGACCATAGACAGAACTACGGCCGGCAGCGAGAGGTCCGTCCCCACTTCGGCGATGAGAGCACGGCGCTCCCCAGCCCACGCGGGGCACTCCTCTAGGGTGTGCTGCGCCGTGTCATCATCGCCGCAACCTAACCTAACCTAACCTAACCTAACCTAACCTAACCTAACCTAACCTAACCTAACCTAACCTAACCTAACCTAACCTAACCTTTTTTTTTTTTTTTTTTTTTTTTTTTTTCGTGGTGGAATGCGTTTAGGCACTTCGCTCACCCCCCGCGGGGGCAGGGGGTGGGCTTCGTGTGGGACTCCTAGCCTCTGAGGGAGGCCAGACTACCCACTAAACCACCACGGTGTCCGTCTTCACCACATATCGACGATGGCGGGAACAACATCTTCCGCCATCGTCGTGTGGGTCGCCTGCCACTGTTCGGCGGCAGGCCCGTCTCTGGTGCGGCAGAAGAGGAGTCCTTCTGCCACCCGCCTAGGCAAGGCACACGCGACACGACGTGCGCCTTCAACCTCGAGGCCTATGTAAGGGCAGCAGACGCCCCCGCGTCTACTGCCCGGCCCGGTTAGGGGGGGAGGAGTTGGTGGTACCGCCTCCTCCGAGCCCCGGTTCTCTTGCGGCGCTGTGGGAGGGAAAGGGGGTCACATTCCCTCTCCCTCTCCGCTGCCTCCTTCCGCGAGATAACCGTCTCGCAGAAGGTCTGAACCGCTGCCCACGCCTCATCGCCGCCGTCGACCATAGACAGAACTACGGCCGGCAGCGAGAGGTCCGTCCCCACTTCGGCGATGAGAGCACGGCGCTCCCCAGCCCACGCGGGGCACTCCTCTAGGGTGTGCTGCGCCGTGTCATCATCGCCGCCACAGTGGTGGCACCCACTGGTCGGCTCTCGTCCCACCCGGCACAGGTAGCTTCCGAAGCATCCATGCCCCGAAAGGACCTGCGCCATGCGGAACGTTACCGACCCCCGCGATCTGTCCATCCAGTCTCTTAGGACCGGACGGATCGCCTCGACGGTCCTGCTGCCAGCCGTGGGATTGGCCAGCCGCCGCTCCCACTCCCGGAGCATGAACCGTCTCACATGGAGCCTCCGCTCTCCCACCTCCGAAGGTGCCGGGAATTCACCCCGGCTCCGGGCCTCCTCGCGCCAATGATACACTGACGCGAGGACACCGGCCTCCAGCTCGAGCAGCGAGGGAGCCCGCCATAACGCAAGCCGCCTCGAATGAGATGGTGCGGTATCCTCTTATCGCCCCGGCGGCCATCACCCTCTGCGGACGTCGCAAGAGGGCGATGTTGTGTGCCTTCAGGGCGTCGACCCACACGGGGGCCCCGTATAGGGCCATCGACCGCACCACTCCCATGTACAGGAGGCGGCTGCTCGTCTGGGGTCCCCCTAGGTTCGGCATCAGCCGCCGAAGGGCGACGGCCGTGCCGAGCAGACGGGGGACCAGGCGGTTGAAATGAGCGCGGAAGCTCCATCGTGGATCGAGGACAAGCCCAAGGTACCTCATTTCAGACTTGACCTCGATCCGGGTGCCACTCACTACGATGTGGGAGTCCGCCGGTGGCGCTCGCCGAGGGCCATGAAAACAAATGGCCTCCGACTTGTTGAGCGCCACCTCGAGTCCCAGCATCGTTATTCGCCGCACGACCATGGCCACCGACGCAGTGGCGAGGCGCGCGGCGTCCGCATAGGTCGCCCCCCGGGCAGTAACCAACGTGTCGTCTGCGTAGCAGGTCACGTTGGCGCCCGGGAGGCGAGCTCCTCGGAGTACCCAGTCGTACCCGATGTTCCACAAGAGGGGCCCCAACACTGACCCCTGCGGAACACCGCGGCACATGGCCCACCTGTGAAGGCTGCCACCCTCTCCTGGGTACTCCACGTACCGCTCCGATAGGTAGGCGCCGACAATCCTGCGGAGGTAGGGAGGCACATCATGGTATTTGAGCGCCTCCCGTATGCACTCCCAGGGCAGGGTATTGAACGCATTGGCGATGTCCAGTGACACCGCCAATAGCACCCCGCCCTTGCGGACCTCCTCTTGCGCCAGCGCCCTCACTCGAAGGACGGCGTCGACGGTCGAGCGACGTGGCCGAAAACCATATTGGTAGTCGGACAGGCCGCGACCTCCATCCTCGAGGTGCCGGACGATGCGAGCGAACAACACTCTCTCAAAGAGCTTACCCGCCTCGTCCAGCAGCACTATCGGTCGGTACGCCGAGGGCGATTCCGCGGGCCGTCCCTCCTTCTTGATGAGAACGAGCCTGCCCGTCTTCTACCGGACCGGGTATTGCCCAGTTTGCAGGCACGCACTCATCAGCCCGCAGAACCGCTCCTCGAGCTCCCGGAGCGCGACCACCAAAACGCGTCCGGGAACTCCATCGGGTCCAGGAGCCTTCACACCTTTCTCCTGGACCCGCCTGACGGCCACAGCTAACTCCGCCGTTGTGACCTGCGGCACCTCCGTCACGACCTCCTCTCTGCGCGCCGGAACGAACCCCTCCTCCCCCTGTGGAAACAGGCAGGAGATAACCTCCCCCAGCACTGTCGGCTCCAGGCACTCCGTGATCGGAGGCGCCCATGGACGGAGCTTAGCCCTGACCGCCTTGTAGGGCCGCCCCCAGGGGTCCCGGTCAAGGGTGGCTAATAGAGACGCCCTCGAAGCTTCCTTCGCGTCCCCTATTGCCACCCCGAGGGACTGAGCGCACGACCGGTAGTCGGCGTACAGCTGCGCCTCCTCCTCCGGTACCCGCCGCGCCCTGCGGCGGTACCGGGTGTACCGGCGACGTTTCGCGACACACAGAGATCGCAGTTCAGCGATCTCCGGCGTCCACCAGTACACCTTCCGGTTGGGGAGTCGAGGCTTGGCCCGAGGCATGCACGCGTCGCAGATTTGCGGCCACTGGAAATGAGGGATGGGGGCGCCACTCGCTGTGTCCCAGACGCGATAACGCACACCGACCCGTCCGTGTCCCCCAGCCACAGACCGTGAGGAGGGACGAAGTACGGGTCGGAAACAATTGCCATATCAATGGCCCACTCCGCCATGGACTGCAGGAGGAGGTCCTGCGCCCGGGCGCAGTTGTTTAAGTTCGCCTGGAGGAAGCGAAGGGGGATACCGTCCATTACGGTTCCATCGCTTCCTCTCGCCCTTGCGGGGGCGTCGCTGTCACGGGAACTGGGGCAGCCGGGGTCCTTCCGGCCGCCCTTTTGCCCTTTCTGGGCTTTGTCCCGCGGCATGCTTTGCCGCCTACTATGTGGTTGCTCGGTCCACCACCCATTGCTGCGCAGATGACGCAGTGGGGGTCGGCCGAGCATGCCGCGGCTTTGTGGCCAGGACGACCGCAGCGGTAGCAGATTTCACCGCGGTCGTCCTGTGAGGTGCACTGTGACCTGACGTGTCCTGACATCAGGCACCGGAAGCACCTCATGGGTCTTCGCTCAAGCAGAGTTACTTGAGCAGAGACCCAGCCCACTGTTAGACGCCCAGACGACACTTTATTGGCCGCTTCCACGGGGCAGCTTACCACCACCGTGCCACTCCCCCTCAACGTCCGGCGAATCTCGCCGACCTTGACGTTCAGGGGAGGGCAGCCTCCGCGGCGCGCGACTGCGTCAGCCACCTCCTCCCTCGTCACAGAGTCATCCAGACCAGCAATGCGCAAGTCTGCGCACTTGACTGGCCTGGATACGTTCGCCGTCTCAGAGCCGAGCACCTCCCGGAGACGCGCCGCTAGCCTATCGGCCTTCTCACCGCTGGAGTCACCGGTCACCTCCAATATGGTAGCACCGGTCTGCGCCTTCTTAAAATTCATCTGGGGGATGTCGAAGTCCTGCAGGTCAACCTGCGACTTCAACCCCCGGATGACGTCCGCGTAGGTAGCGCCCTTTTCTGAGGCCTCCGGCAGCAGCGTTATCACTACTGCCGAAGAGCGGGGTGCACGCGGTCCCTTCCTCTTGCGTGTACGCCTCTTCTTCTTAGAAGAAGAGGGTGCAGAGGAAGCTGCAGTACGGGCCGACGTGCTGGCCTTTTGGACAGCAGCCGGCGCTCCAGCCTTCTTCTTTTTCGGCCGCTTGGCTACCGTCACCCACCCCTCGTCCATTGACGACGGGGCAGGCGGCAGCGGCCTCGGCTCGCTCTCCTTGGGGGTGCTCCTCTTCCCCTTTCCCTTTCCCTTCGACGAACCCGCTTTCGGGGGAAGGGGCGGCGGCGACGACTTAGAAGGAGGTGGTTGTGACGGCTGCGGGAGAGCCGATGGACCGGGCTTCGGGTCGGCCTTGCGCCTGGCATCAGAGGCTAGGGGCGGGCGGAGGCGTGGCTCCGGCAGGAGTCTGGGCTCCAAGCCCGCCCACCTCGCGTCCACTGCGGACAGCACGCGGTCCATGATGGCCCGCGACATCTCCTCCAGTGGAGCCACAGCGGCTGGTTTCGCCGCTGCCTTCTCCTCCCGGAGGAAACGGACCTCTAGGCGAAGCCTCTCCACCTCCGCCCGAAGGGTGGCCACCTCGTCATTGACGTTACGGCCCTCAAGCACGGCTACGACATCAATGACATCGAATGCCGCATCCTTGAGGGCCTTTATGAAGCCACCCTTTAAATTTTTCGACTTGCTGGCGACCTCCAGCACAAGGTCCATATTTCTACGGACCTTGGTCGCCAACTCATCAGTGGGCAGTTTCTCCCATGCAGGGTCCGCTGCCAACCTTCTAGAGGATCGCGACGCCACAGAAGACGATCGCGATCCTGCCACCGAACCCGGAAATTGGAACACCTCCGACTGGGGGTCCAACTCCTCAACGGCCATACGTTTTGCGCGGGGTGACCGCGGGGACGCGGTCGGCACCGCCTCACCCTGGAGGGCCGGGGACTCGGTCTCCTCCTCGCCGCGCTGTCTCTTATGAGTAGCGCTGCTTTCACGCGATGATGTCGCACTGACATCCATGTCGGATCCCGCCATGGAAGGTGCAGGTGTTGGAGGCCTCGACAACCTCGACAGCCTCACCGAGCACCGACGGGTCTGTCCCTCGGGAACTTGGTCCCGGCACGACACTGCCATCTTCTCCTTGCGCTCACGCGCCTGTCGCTCGGGAGCTTGGTCCCGGCACGACTCATCCTCTCTGCCAGTGCTCGACATCGTCCTAAAAAGGACAGTGCCGATACGGACAGAGGACAACAAAAAATCAGTATCACTGCTTGCCGCAAGATTCGCTTTTCCAGATTCGGTCACCCAACGTGCCACTCCGTTACGGTGGTCACGTTGGGGTCCAGGGCACACGACGGGGACGTACTGGAAAGCTCTTGGGGCGTGCCCCAACCTAACCTAACCTAACCTAACCTAACCTAACCTGGGGCACGCCCCAAGAGCTATCGAGTACGTCCCCGTCGTGTGCCCTGGACCCCAACGTGACCACCGTAACGGAGTGGCACGTTGGGTGACTAAATCTCGGTAGCTTATCTTGCGGCATTGAGGTTGACTTGTTTTTGATACTGTCCTTTTCAGGACAATGTCAAACCTTGGTAGTGACAGTGAGTCGTGCCGGGACCAAGCTCCCGAGCGACAGGCGCGTGAGCGCGAAGCAGAGATGGAGTTCGGGACGGAGGCCACGAGGCCTCTCGGCTCTCTCCCAGAGGCGATGGTGGTGCTGGACCGTCTGGACGTGTCCAGTCCAGAGGGCTCACGCTCGTCTTCCCCCATGGGACGATTCTGGAGAAAGCGGGTCCCAGAGGTGGAAAAGGTGTCCCACACACCCAACAGGCCCCGTGGTCGCCCGATAACGACGGGCGAATTTGCAGGCTTGGCGCAAGCCCAGGCCGAACTGAACGCGGCCAAGCAGCGGGAGCTAGAACTGCGGAGGGAGGAAGAGATGGCCGATGACCTGCAGAGGATGCGGCAGAGGTCTCTCTACCTAAGAGAGACCCCTACCCCTAGCCCGCAGCCTGGGCCCAGCCGACAACCCAGTGCGGGTGAGTCGTCAGCAGCGCCTGAGCCCCTCAGCTCGGATCAGTTATCGGGTGCCATTGAGGCGGCGGTGGGGATGGTGCAAACCATAGCCACCAAAAGTTCCAACCTGAAGGGGCAGTACGTGCGGGACCTGAAGCTCGCATGTGAAACCATCCTCCAGCACGTGCGTGTGCTCAGGTCTAGAAAAAGAAAAGAAAGAAAATATTTTTTATTATGCACTCAAAGATAGTTTGACAATAAAGTAACTATAAAATAAATAAACACAACTGTGCATAATAATGGCCGCCTCTCAGCGTAAATGCTGTCCGCGTAGTAGTGCAGACGGACAGCGCTGGTTTTCAGAGGCGGCCGCGAGTATGACATTAAAGTAAACCATTAAACATAATAATAATAAATAAACATGGCCGTTAATAAAACAAGGTATTTAAATTGCACGTGTGAATTTCAGACAAAACGAACAAACAAACAAACAGTATAAGCCAAAAAATTATATGCAAACACAGAAAAAGAAAATTAACAAAAACAAAAAAAAAAAAAAAATACATAATAAAATAAAAAATACAGCAAAAAAGAAAAGAAAAACACAATAAATAAAAATCATTTTTGTCCTTGCCCGCCAATGCTGGCAACACCAACACACTACCATGTCAGAAACGCAAAAAAAAAAAAAAAGAAGTATTCTATTAATCTATGGCAGTGACGCCTTGGTGACGCCAAGGACGCTTAATGGACGACACATCCGTCCGACACATTTAAACTTAACTAAACTTAACTTAACTAAAGTAACAAAAATTTAAACTTAACTAACGTGTGGAGTGTTGCTGTACGTTCCCGTGGAGTTCTGCTGTGTTTTGAAATGCCATGTACGGATTTGCAAGCACAAGAACCTGTTGCATGACTGTCAGCCACATAGGTACCAACGCCACATAGGAATGGTGAGCATTCATTAACATGTATATTATAAGACTCAACAATCGAAACTGCAGTGTGTCTGTAATTCAGTTAATTCGATGGTCACAGGTTACAGGATGGTCAAGGTTAACACAAGAAAGCGTTTGGCAGCAGGGGCACAGAACTCCAGTGCACAATAAATTGCTATAAAGATGTTTCTCAGACTGAAACTGACTGTTTGGGGCTCGAGAGGCATCTATAATTAACCAAAGTAACTGAATCAAAGTAAGTGAAACCAAATTAAATTAAATTAATGTATAAAATTGGAGGAGCGATGGAGATAGATAGATTGATTGGTTGATTGCATATAAATTAGAATGAGTATTTAGATAAACCATATTGTATCAGAACTAGGCAATGATGCAATATGTAGTCAGCATCGCGAAGGCTCTAAAGCAAACCAGATTGCTCCACCATGTATAGGGTCCTGAGGTGGCGCATAAATGTTTGCCTTGTTTTCAGCGAACGAGTCGGTGGCGAGAGGATGTTCCAGCAGTGTGTGGCAGCATGCCTAAAGCAACCCCGAAAGGCAGCAGTCCTGTGCCGAGTCAGTGACAGAGGGGGTATTCGTGATCTTCTGCTGTATCGCTGCTTTTCATACCTCCAGCTAAGCTTCTCGAAGAGGTAGGCTGGCTTTTGCGTTGTTACCACACCAAACACTAAACCGGCCAGGTGTAGCCTTCTCCTAGCCGTCATCTTAAGAAACTTAAGCTTATTTAGATAGGGAGTTACATGGCTTCTCCTAGGTATATCAGTGCAGAAGCGGGCACAAGCATTTTGAACCCGTTGGATTAAGTTCTCTGTTCGCCTAAGCAAGCATGGGCCATATACGGTGTCGCAATAATTGAGTTTAGACAACACAAGGCTATCAACTAGAAGCTTCCGCAGAGGCTCACTCAAATACTGACGTATGTTATATAAGACCTTGAGCCTGTAGAAACATCCACCAACCACCTTGTTGATATGTGTCTCGAATCGCAAATCCCAGTCCATCACCAGACCAAGGTTGGTCACAATATCCACTCTTTCGATCCCCACACCACCAACAGTAATAATTGGGTCCACGTCAACTATAGATTTGACCTGATTTCTTGAGCCAAACACCATGAATTTAGACTTAGAAGGGTTCAACATGAGTGAATTGTGTTCCGCCCAGGATACCACTCTCTCTAGGTCCTCATTGATCGCTGCTATCGCAGTAGATGCCTCGGCAGGCCTGAACGACCTATAGAGCTGTATGTCATCAGCATACATATGATACCTACAATTTTTGATTTTATTTACTATATCAGCGCTGTATAGGATGTACAATAGAGGTCCCAATATAGATCCTTGTGGCACACCCCTAGGCACTGGGCGGGGGGGAGAGGCAATCCGAGTACCATCTTCTCTCTCTATCTCTACATACTGCGACCTGTTTTCCAGGTAACTCTGGAACCATTCTACAGTTTCCCTGGCAAATCCATAGTATGACATCTTGGATAATAAAAGCGTAGTATTTATGGTATCAAATGCGCGGGTGAAATCAAGGAGCACCAGGACGGTTCCCTCCCCCCTGTCCCTCGCCTCAAGGATGTTGCCTACTACATCAGTCAGAGCAGTAGCCGTGCCACGCCCCCTGCGGAATCCCGATTGCAGCTCAGGCAGAAGGCCATTGGACTCCAGATACTCAGTCAGTTGTGTGTGTACAACTCTTTCTAGTACCTTCGATAAGCAAGGCAGAATACTTATGGGCCTCAAGTCCTTGTAAGTTTGTGGGTTGATCACCTTTGCTATTGGGCGAACAATTGCACATCGCCACAGGCTGGGGAACCTATGAGACACAATAGAGGCATTGATAATCTCAGTCACGGCCTGCAGAGCTGTCGGAAGTACCCTGACGAGCATCTCCCGCCCCATTCCGTCCACGCCCTGGGCATTAGTATGAATGCTGATAATTATTTTGCTCACCACATCTGCACTGACTGGCCTCAGTTTAAATTCATTTGAGTTGCACCTATCGAACTCGAAAAGCGTCAACTGAGAGATTGACACAGTTGATTGCCCTGGCACATTCAAAAAAGCCCTGTTGATTGCATCAGCATCGTCAAAGTGATCCGGCAGCACTTTTTCCTTGTGGTCGGGTAAGACGTCAGCCTTTAGAGATTTCCACAGACGTTTTGGCTCTTTGACCTGTGAGTTAATGTTGGCTCTAAAGTAAGCCGACTTCTCACCATGCAGAGATTTCTCGGCTAAATGTTTCAAGTCTATATAGTATTTGTGGTGTTGGTCCAATCTAGTCCTATGGTATCTTTCCCTGGCCCTATCACGAAGACGGAACAATAGACGAACATTGTCAGTAATCCAGGGAGTAGGAGGTGCTCTGAAGGTCTTTGTTCTTACAGGTGCATGAAGGTCGAACAAATGCAGCATATAAGAATTAAAAGACAGTACCATGGCGTCCACATTCTGCCCCCCACCCGCCATCATCCATCGAAGATTGTGCCTGTCTTCCTCGAAACGGTCCACCAGAATGTCCCTCAGAGGTCTGTAAGTGACTATTCTTGGAACCGGCTTAGATCTTTTCATTATCGTATCACAGACCACAAACGAATGACGGCCCAACTCTTTAATGTGATCAACTGTGACGCTTCGTGCCCTGATATCCGTGCAAATGAGGTCTATGAGAGTAGCTGAGCTGTCTGTGAAGTGAGTTGGCCTGTGGACCACCTGAGATAAGCCCAAGCAATTGAGAAAACCATTCAGTCTCCTCACACCACTATCACCCACATCCTGCATATCCACATTGAGGTCCCCCAGCAGCATCACATGATCATATGGAGCCAAGGCCGTGACACTGTCCATTATGCTACCCAGGAACTCATCCAGGTCAAGCCAGGGAGGGCGATAGGCCGTACCTACAAGCAGCGTCTTGCCCAAGATGCTCTCGCACAGAGTCTGAGGAGGTGGCCCAGCTCCAGGCAGAGCTGGCCGCTGTGCGGGCGGAAATGCGGGCCTGGCAGCAGCAGGCGCAGTCTGCACCACCTCCGATGGGACGCGACGAAATCGCGTTCCTTATTGACGCGCGGCTTGCGGGGATTGCGGACCGGCTGCTGCCCGAGACCCGCATCCGCCCACCTCTTCAGGCCGATAAACGAGCGGCAGCTCGATCAGAAAGTGTTGAAGAGCCTACAGTGGAACTCCCGCCTCTTCCACCTTCCCCCCCGTCCCACTCTGCTCGTCTGCCAGATGAGCAGATGGAGGTAGGAGCAGGCCCTGGCGAGCTCAGGGGGGAGAGGAAGGCAAAGAAGAAGGGCCGCGCCAAGAAGAAAACAGCCGCAGCCAAAGAGGCGGAAGCTGCCCGCCAGAGGACGCCCACCACAGAGTCCCCTTCAGCATCCACGTTGGTCCCCACTGCGGCCCCAGTGGCCGCATGGAATAAGGTGGCAGCGCGGCCAAAGGTGGCGAAGTCGGCCCCAGCCACAGCTCCCCCGACCGCTCCGGTGATTAAGAAGCGGAAGCGTGGTGCCCGCAAGCCGCGCAAACTGCGCGCCCCGGCAACTGCAGCGGTCACACTCACGCTGCAGCCGGGCGCACTGGAGCAGGGCATCACCTACCGCGACGTGTTGTCCAGGGCTGAAGGGGCCATAGACCTCAAGGCCCTGGGCATAGACGGCCTCCGGTTCCGTGAGGCGGCAACAGGGGCTCGCATCATGGAGGTGGCGGGCGAGGACCGCGCCCGGAAGGCGGACAACCTGGCCGCACAACTGCGAGAGGTGCTAAAGGAGGTCCGTGTCGCCAGGCCGGAGAGGTGTGTAGAGTTGCGCATCTCTGGCTTGAGCGAATCGGCCTCTAAAGAAATGGTGGCGACATCTTTGGCAGCAGAGGGAGGCTGCTCGGCCGCCTCAATTAAGGTGGGCGACATCCAACGCCCACGGGGTCGCCAAGGCACTGCCTGGCTGCGGTGCCCGATCGAGGCTGCCAAGAGGCTGACGGATGGCCGTCGGCCCAACAAGCAAATTAGTCATATAAGGTTGAGTTTATTCAGCTATTCGGTGATATAAAAGTCGAGTAAGTGTGAATTATTCAGCACGTGTCGTATAAAAGCATCTTATATAGCATTTTAGTTATTCAGCATTTCGGTCACATAATGATGCTGAGTAAACGTTTACTCTGCATACTAATATGACTAAAGTGTCGTATAAGATTTGCTGTATAAGTCGCTAGTATACGACGCTTATGTCACTATTTCGTCGAGTAAAAGCACATTATATAGCTTTCTTGTGACCAGTCGAATAAAAGCTACATCGTTGCTTTTATACTGCTATTATGTTGTATAAGTTGCATTCATACGACTATTACAAGCCTAGTGCCAAGTGTCGTATAATTGCTTGTACTGCTCAATTATCACTTGTCTTAGTTTTCTTGTGTACAGTAAGTGGTTGATTGAATAAATAAATAAACAAAAGATCTTTTTTAGAAAACTTTTTAGGAAGGTCTAATGAACCCTAAAATATAATCAGCGTGGTATCATGGCGCTTATACTGCTAATTTGCTGTATAAGAAGCTATTATACGACCTGTAAATGAATATTGATATAAAAAATATTTGTTATTATATTCATATTACTAAGAATTGAAGGGGGGCGTTAAATATTTATGATAAAACCTAGTATATTTCATCAGAAAACTTACCTTCGCAATACTTTGCAAACCTATGCGTGAGTTTACGAACCTACATTTGGTGCAACCTACAAATTAACATGTCTGCTAAATAAATTGTACTTATAATTTTTTATAATTTTTAAAACACAACACGACGCACTTGCTTAATTTAACAAACAAACGTAACATAAAAGTCATATAAGTTACAGTTATAGCGCAACTTAAGCTTGTAACAGTCACTCCGTTACCTTTATACGATGTCTATGTGACTGAATTGCTGAATAAAATGGGCCCAAATCGCGTTGTATAAACGTTTTCATTACGTTTATACGACTTCTATTAGGAGCCAAAATGCTGAATAATTTACGTTGCCGCGACTACTACACGACATATTTTTGCTAGTTGGGGGGTACTCGTCGGGTGGTCAGTGGTCAGGCTGACCACCTTGGAGCCGAGACCGGCGCGGTGCTTCCGCTGCCTGGAGCCGGGGCACGTTGGGGCCAAGTGCACTGCGGACATTGACCGCAGTGCGCTCTGCTTCCGTTGTGGGCAGGCCGGCCACAAGTCGGCCACCTGCTCCGCGGAGCCCGGTTGCCCCGTCTGTGCGGCGGCGGGGAAGGCGTCCGCTCATCGGCTGGGGTCCAGAGAGTGTAAGGCGGCCTCCGGTAAGAAGGCGGCCTCAAGAAAAGGCGGAGCAGCAGGTGGGACGGCACCCAAAACATCCCCCACCCTGCCGCAACATGAGGAGGCGATGGACACCGCCCAATCGTAATGGCACACTCCATCTCCATACTGCAGGCCAACGTCAACCACTGCGCCGATGCCCAGGACCTTCTGGCCCAATCCATGGCGCAGTGGCAGACGACAGTGGCAGTAGTCGCCGAGCCGTACTATGTTCGCGAAAGCCCGAATTGGGCCAGCGACCAAAACGGCTTGGTGGCTATCGTCGCCCAGCGAACCGCCCCACCCTTCGACATAGTGCGTAGGGGTCGTGGGTGCGTACTCGTCACGCTGGGTGGCGCTGCAGTGGTTGGGGTGTACTGTCCCCCTAGTAGAAGCCTCGCCGAGTTCGAGCAGTTGCTCCTTGAGGTCGGGGCTCTGCTGGTGGAAGTGCACCCCACCCCGGCTGTGGTGGCCGGGGATTTCAACGCTCATTCTCGGGCGTGGGGATCTCCGGAGACTGATGACCGGGGGGAGATGGTCATGGAGTGGGCGGTGTCCCAAGGCTTGGTGCTACTGAATCAGGGGGTGGTCCACACTCTAGTGCGGGCTCAGGGCAGATCGATTGTCGATCTTTCGTTCGCCAGTTCTGTCCTGGCCCGTCGTATCAACAACTGGCGGGTCGTCAGGGGGTTGGAGACCGCGTCGGACCATCGCTACATCCGGTTCGACATCGTCTCCCCCGCCTCGGCGACTCGTGTGGAACTCGACCGCCCCTTGGCAGGGGAAGGTCCGCGGTGGCGACTCGGAACATTAGACCGCGAGCTGGCCAAAGAGGCGGCTATCGTCGAGCGGTGGGCTGCTGATGACAGCGGCCTGGACGTGGACACGAGATGTGAGCGCCTCGCTGGAGCTCTGACTCGTGTCTGCGACGCGGCGATGCAGAGGGCGAGGCCTATTCCGCCCCGGAGGCAGGTGTACTGGTGGCGTCCCCACCTAGCCGGGCTGCGTACCGCAAGTTACGCGGCCCAGAGGCAGTACACCCGCAGCCGAAGGCGGGCTGTCAGAGACCTCGCCAGAGAAGAACAACTGCACGCCGCGTATAGGGCCGCCCGTGAGGCCCTTAGCTCGGCGATCAAGGCCGCCAAGGAGGAGGCCTGGAGGGAGTGGCTCGAGAGCCTCGACCGAGACCCGTGGGGGCGCCCGTACAAGACTGTGAGTCAGAAACTCAAGCCATGGGCGCCTCCCCTCACCAGAACTCTCGAGCCGAATCTTCTGGGCCGAGTGGTCAGTTCCCTCTTCCCTGCGAGGGAGGAGTGGGTCCCACCGCGGATGGTAGCACCAAGCCAGGTGCCGGCAGACGAAGTGGCGATACCTCCCGTGTCCGAGGCCGAATTAGGGGTCGCGATGTTGGCACTCAAGTCCAGAAATCGCGCCCCGGGCCCGGACGGCATCCCTGGGAAGGTTATTGCCACGGTCATGCCGGCACTAGAGGAGGAGACGCTGTCCCTCATGTCGGAGTGTGTGGCGTCGGGTCGAAGACTGGCAAGCTCGTGCTACTTAAGAAGCACGGGCGCCCCGCAGAGTCGCCGTCGGCCTACCGCCCCATCGTTTTGCTCGACGAGATGTGCAAGCTCTTTGAGCGGGTGCTCGCTGCGCGTCTCGTCGGTCACCTTGAGGGGGCGGGGCCCAACCTCAGTGACGGCCAGTTCGGCTTCCGTCGCGGGAGGTCGACTCTCGACGCCATATCCCGGCTACGGGACGGCGTAGACGAAGCGGTCGACCGGGGAGAGGTGTTGTTGGCTGTATCGCTGGATATAGCCAACGCCTTCAACACCCTCCCCTGGGAGACCATTGCGGAGGCGCTGAGGTATCACAATGTCCCGTGGTACCTCAGGCGCGTCCTTGCGGACTACTTCGTGGACCGGGTCATCATTTACCCGGCCCAAGACGGGGTGGTCCGCCGAAGCATGACGTGTGGTGTTCCACAGGGGTCGGTCCTTGGGCCGCTCCTGTGGAATATAGGTTATGACTGGGTCTTGCGCGGTGCTAATCTTCGGGGGGTCGGTGTACTCTGTTACGCCGACGATACCCTAGTCACCGCGCGGGCCCCTTCGTTTCGCGACGCCGCTGTTCTCGCTACGGCAGGCGTCGCCCTTGTCGTGCGCCGCATCGGGGCGCTTGGGTTAAAGGTGGCCCTCGAAAAGTCCGAGGCCCTCTTCTTCCACGGGCCTCGGAAGACGCCGCCTCGAGATCAGACGATAGTGGTGGGTGGCACCGCCATCGCTGTCGGGAGTAGCCTGAAGTATCTCGGGCTCATCCTCGACAGTCGGTGGCGGTTCGCGGAGCATTTCCGGCAGCTGGAACCAAAGTTGCTGGCGTTTGCCGGAATGCTCTCGCGCTTGCTGCCCAACAGTGGGGGACCGGGGTCTGCCTGCCGCCGTCTCTACGACGGAGTGGTGCGCTCCAAGGCGCTCTACGGGGCGCCCATCTGGGCGGACGCCCTCTGCCCAGCAAATGTAGCGCTGCTGCGACGTCCGCAGCGCGCCATCGCGCAGAGGGCTGCACGGGCGTACCACACCGTCTCTTACGAGGCGGCGTGCTTGATCGCGGGAAGTATCCCTTGGGATCTCGAGGCTGGTGTCCTTAAGAGGGTGTATGAGGAGGGCGCCCTGATGCGGCGAGTTGCTGGAGGTCGGCCGGCACCGGAGGAGATCGATCGCTGGAGACAGGCGGCTCGCGACGATCTCTTCCGGAAATGGGCCGATAGGTTGGCTGCGACAAGAAGCAGCACACTGCTCGTGGGGGCCGTTCGGCCCGTCCTGCGTGAGTGGGTGGAGAGGGGTCATGGGGCTCCAACGTATCACCTCACTCAACTTCTCACGGGTCATGGCTGCTTCGCCAAGTACCTGTGGGAGGTGGTGGGGGTGGAATCGGAGCCCCGGTGCCGAAACTGCACCAGCGGCGACCCTGACACGGCACAACATACTTTGGCCGTGTGTGAGGCGTGGGACGGACAAAGGATGGCCCTCACGAACATTGTTGGTGAGGACCTCTCGCTGTCGGCTATAATTCCGGCTATGGCCGACAGCGAACATTGTTGGGCCGCCGTCGCCTCGTATGCTAGCGAGGTGATGGCGGCCAAGAGAGAGGCCTTGCGGGAGCGGGAGCGAGCTGGACGCACTCTCCCGCCCCGCAGGCCCCCGGCGAGGGGACGCCGGCGAGCACAATTTGCCCGCGTCCCCAACTGAGAGGAGCCACGGGCGGTGGGTCGGGGGCCCGCTGCCCCAATGCTAATGTGGCGGAATGCGCCCCTACGTGTTCCTGGGGCGCATTCTTAAGAGGAGGACGGGCCCCACCATATCGGCACGATGGCCGGGATGGTGGGGCCCCGAGAAGCGAGCCCGCCGAACAGGGCGGGCGTTCCTAGCCGAGTCGCGGTGAGCATTCTATCCCGCGGCTCGGATTGGGGGAAGTAGGAACACCGTGGTGGTTTAGTGGGTAGTCTGGCTTCGGCCAGGAGTCCCACACGAAGCGAGCCCCCTGCCCCCGCGGAGGGTGAGCGAAGTGCGTAAATGCATTCCACTACGAAAAAAAAAAAAAAAAAAAAAAAAAAAAAAAAAAAAAAACAAAACCTAACCTAACCTAACCTAACCTAACCTAACCAGTCGCCCTTCACCTCTGTGGCGATACGGATCGTTTCTAACCTTTCTCCGCGTTGAAAAATCCAAAAAAGTGGGTTTTTTGGACTATTATTTTGGCCACCTGAATTAAAAATTCAAAATTTTCACATTTTTAATATTATTTTTCGGAAAAATCATTATTTTTTATTTGTGTTTATATTATCTTGTAGGCCCGTATTTTATACTAATTTTAAGATTTTTTGTAGATTTTTATGACAATCCAGTCCAGAAATATCAAATTTTTAGTGTTTTTTCAAAATTAATTTAAAACGGGTAAAAAATCGTTGCTTTTAACAACAGGGGTGGGTTCAAACAACTCCCCTGCACTTGTTTAAGCCCAAAGAAGGGCAATCTAACTATAAAAATAACGATTTTTGTAAAAACCAACTTTTTGGACCCAGTGGTACCATAACTTTGAACTAAGATATTTCCGGACTGGATGGGCCTACGAGACTGCGATTTCTGATATTGTACGTGGTTTGGCGTGGGTTACAAGCTGCGCCACATTTTCGGCGATTCGGACCGAATTTCTTGTTTAGGATTAAAACCCTCCCCAGGGGATAGAGGACATAAAGCGCACCCCAGATATCGATTTTGGGAGCTCTGGGACGAACCGTTCCGGAGTTATAGCCGGTCAAAGTTTGACCTTGGCTGCACGGCGGCCATCTTTGTATTCTTTGGACGGCTGTAGCTCCGCCGCGGGGGGTCGTAGAAGCTCCGGATTTCGACTGGGGGCATCAGGGGAACACCGGCTTTCTCACCCTACGCTTTTCGGGGAAAAGGGGGAAAATTTTGCGGAAAATTTTGTCAAAAAATTTTTTGACCTTTTCGCACCAAGGAGTGGTAGAGTCGGCCGAGCCAACCAGTAGGAAACTTTTTGCGGCTCGCTGGGACGCGTGGGACCCGAAATATACGGGTTCAAAGTTGGGCAAATCCGCCATCTTGGAATATCGCAAACCCGTATATCTCGGCAACGGGTGGTCGTAGCGAGTTGCGGTTTCCGCTGGCCGACTCGGCTCGTCACTCCGCTCCGGACCAGTAGGGAGGGGGTTTGACCCCACCAAATTGGGGGGTCAAATTTCGGGGGTCACCCTATTGGGCAGACAGGCACGTCGGAGGGTAGGTCTCGCCGGGACCTTTCAGGGGAGCCCAATCTCGACGGATTCGGACCGCTGGTTCGCGAGCAAACCCGGTTCGAAGTTTTGGTACCAAACTGGGACCAAAACTTTGGAAGCTGATTGTATCCGAACCCGTGGACCTAGGACCTTCGAGTTTGGGATCATTTTAGAGGGCTCGGGGAGCTCTATCAGTTCGTCCTGGTTGGGGGACTCTACATAGAGCTCGGGTAGAGTTGACCTGTAGAGCCGATTTTAGCGGTGCGAACAAGCTTAAATTTCTACAGGGCACCTATCTCCTGGGTTGGGACCCTATTATAGGGTGACTTAGGTTAGGTTATTGTGTAATTTAGCGCATAAATAGTTTTTTTAAGACGTGTATATATTGTAACCACTACTGGATAACTACTTTTACCGAAAGTAGCTTTTTATGACCTTATAAATATATTTATAAGTGATACGTCAACACCTGACTCTACATAGAGTCGAAACTGTATTTTAACCTTAATATTAAGTAGCTTAAGTGACAAAAGTGTAGTCTTTTGACTGGGCCCTATTGGCCAAGAGTAACGACCTTCTTGACCGGGTAGCTGGGCTACCTAGACAAAAGTAGAGGCACTCTACTGCCGTTGGCGAAATTCTACCCCGGTTTCCAAAACAACTCTTGCTCTTGCAGCTGTTTCGACTCGGGACAAACACACACGCAACTACCCACCCGTACCGCACATACACACACACACACACACACACACACACATATACACTCCACCTGCACATAAATACACGATCACAAACACAGCCAGCGGCAACAACACGGGCCACACGAACGGGACGCCCATATTATATTATTATCTTATTAATCTGTATTTTCAATTTGACCCTCTTTACAGGTAATAGTTTTGTAGGACGCCTCTGACTACTTTTGTGGCAGGGACCTAGGCTTAAGTATCGTTGTCTCTTATTTTATTATTCTTTTTGTGTACTATTGCTCTATCGAGCCAACCACTTGACTGTGTTGCGTGGTAATACCTGCACAATGCCAATGATGCACGCACCAAAAACCCATCAGGCGGGTTCCTCCCCACGAGCCATAGCTACCACCTCAACAACGTCGCCAAGGGCCTCTACCTCAACACTGTCACCAACACCTCGGATCACCAAATCGGTGAGAGTCAGTGTGGGTGAAATCGAGGCAACGACCTCAAGTCAAAATACACCACCCAACCAAAAGGCCACCACGGTGGATACAAAAACGGTGACGAAAACAAAGCCAGCTCAGGCTCTCAACATTAACTTTGGTCTAACCCGCAAACCACCAGCGGAGAAACCCAAACAAATTACCAAAACCAGCAAACCATCTGAACCGGTCACGTCACCAAACACAAAGGCCAGAGTAGAGGTCGCCCTGAAAAAATCTGAGATTGAGAGCCTAACGCCAGAAGGAAGGTACTCTGTGGCGCTGTCATGCCTGGATTTAATAAAACAAGGCTGCGATGAATCTAGAAACCTCAAGAGAGAAATAAAGCTCCAAATTGAGGCTCAAGAGAGAAACCTCCGGAGACTTATCATCGTAGGCGAGGAACATAGACTCAAACTCCAGACTGAGCAAACTGGACAGGGCGGTGCCATGGAGTCTATACGAACCACTTCCATGGCAGAAAACGAGGTGCTTAAAAGGCTAGAGGAGCACACTAAGCTCCTAAATGAGAATAGCAAGGCCCTCTCCGATATAAAAAGCAGCTTGGCGGTAGTCCGGGAGAGTGGGGGGTTGTCATATGCGGGAGTGGTGGCGAACACCGCCAGGGGTCACCCCCCGATACGGCCGGCGCTACACTCACTTGTAGTAACCTCCAAGGACAACAACAAAACGGGGGAGGAACTACTCACCGACCTGAGGCGGACCGCGCGGGAGGACGAAGAGTGGGTCACGGTAGAGCGGGTCCGTAAAGCCAGGGACCGCAAAATTGTTCTTGGCTACAAGACAATTGAACAGCGGGAACAAGCCAAAGGGGCGCTGGAGAGGCGGCAGGATGCTCTTAAAGTGGAATCTGTCCCCAACAAGGACCCCCTGCTTGTCCTCTATAGCGTCCTGAAATTATATAAGGACGAAGAGCTTATAGAGGCTCTTCGAGCCAAGAATAAAAATGTCTTCCGGGGCCTGGAAGCGACCCAAAACAGGGTCTCAGTTAAGTACCGGCGCAACGCAAGAAACCCGCTCACCGTGAACGTAGTCCTACAAGTTTCGCCCACCATCTGGCGCAGAGCTTTGGACCAGGGATCGCTGCACATCGACATACAACCCGTCAGAGTGGCAGATCAATCTCCACTCGTGCAGTGTTCCATGTGTCTGGGCTTCGGGCATAGCCGTCGGCACTGTAAAGAAACAGTGCCCAAGTGTACCCACTGCGGCGAACAGCACCTCAGGGTGGACTGCCCTGGATATAGGTCAGGACAGGAGGCCAGGTGTTGTAACTGCAGGCGGAATAAAGCCGACGACGCCGCGCATGATGCCTTTGACCGGAATTGCCCGGTCCGCATCAAGTGGGACAATATAGCGCGGTCTGCAACGCAGTACTGCTAAGGGCACTTTCAGGAACGACTCACACTACAAGGTGCTGCAGGCAAACCTCCAAAAATGTAAAGATGCGACTGACGACTTCATTCTGGAATCTCTCAGGAGGAAGGCGTCAGTCGCACTTATCCAGGAGCCGTACACGGACCCCATAAGGGGCGGGATGAAGAGATACCGGGGAGTACGCACCTTTCAGAACGCTGGACCAGGTACGGGGATTGTAAAGGCGGCTATAGCCGTATTTGACCCGGACCTGGATGTAATTCAATGCACACAACTCACCACCGATAATATCGCGGTGGCGAGGATCCGCACCAGTAGCTGGGAGGTGACCCTGGTATCCTTTTACTTCGAACCCGATAAACCCATCGGCCCGTACCTGGAGCAACTCAGTAGAGTAGGCTCCAGGCTAGGCCTTAGACAGCTCCTGATTGGAGGTGATGCAAATGCAAAAAGCTCTTGGTGGGGAAGTTCAATTGAGGATGACAGGGGTGAGGACTTTTTGGGAACTCTCATGGAGATGAGAGTACACATCCTCAATGATGGAAAGAGGCCCACCTTCGACACTATCAGGGGGGGCAAGAGGTACTGTAGCTACATCGACGTAACTGCATGTTCGGGAGATCTGCTGGGGCTGGTCGACGGCTGGACGTGCGACGAAGGGGTGGTGAGCAGCTCCGACCACATCGGCATAGAGATTCGACTAAAACTCGAAAAATCTAAAGGGTCAAGGGTTAACAGAACAACCAGGTTGTTCAACACCAAGAAAGCGAATTGGGAACATTTTCATGAGAAAATGTCCCTCGCCTTGGTGGGGAACAGCCTGGATGTCGATGTAATCAAAAATATAAAGACCACTGGGGAAATAGAGGAAAAGTTAGAACTGTTCAACAAATGCATAACAGAATCTTGCGAGTTAACGATACCAAAAAAGAGAAATAAAGAAACGCTGACTGTGCCGTGGTGGTCGGAGAAGCTCACCCAAATGAGGAGAGAGGTCGTAACTTACAGACGTCGAATTAGATGCGCCGCCCCGATCCGCAGGCAGTATGTAGTGGACCAGTACCTCGAGCGAAAGGATAGGTTCGAGTCGGAGGTCAAATTAGCACAGACTGCGAGTTGGGTGGGATTCTGCACGAAGCAGACTAGGGAAGGGGTGTGGGAAGGGATTTATAGGGTTATTGGTAGGTCCACAGTGAGGGAGGAAGACATTCCTTTGACGCACAACGGGGTTGAATTGGACGCTAGTGGATCCGCGGGGCTACTCGCCTCGGTCTTCTATCCGGAGGACCGAGTCGAGGAGGACGACGCGGATCATGAGAGAACTCGCGCATTGGCCGTGGCGGCGAATGGCGCGAGTGAACATGAGATTTACGACCCGCCATTCACCGTCGACGAGCTACGGGACGCGCTGGGCTCTTTCAACCCAAAAAAAGCACCAGGAGCCGACGGCTTCACGGCCGATATCTGCACTCACGCGGTAAACTGTGCCCCAATACTGTTCCTTGAGCTTCTAAACAGGTGCCTGGCCCTGGAGTACTTTCCAAAACCGTGGAAGGAGGCGACGGTAGTTGCTCTAAGGAAACCAGGCAAGGATGAGTACAGCTCTCCCAAGTCGTACAGACCGATTGGGCTCTTGCCTGTCCTCGGGAAGCTGTACGAAAAGATGCTGGCAGCTCGGCTCAAGTTCCACTTATTACCACGGATCAGTACTCGCCAGTACGGCTTCATGCCCCGGAGGAGCACCGAAGACGCCCTCTATAACCTAGTGGGGCACATGCGCGGCAGACTCGATGACAAGAGGATTGTCGCGTTAGTGTCTCTGGATATAGAGGGCGCCTTCGATAGCGCATGGTGGCCAGCTATAGTAGTACGACTGGCTGAGGAAAAGTGCCCCGTTAACTTGAGGTGAGTTGTCAGCAGCTACCTGAGTGAAAGGACAGTTCGGGTAAGGTACGCGGGTGCTGAGTGCAGAAGAGGCACCCAAAAGGGCTGCGTCCAGGGGTCAATTACGGGCCCCTTACTGTGGAACCTGCTGATAGACCCGCTGTTAAGAATTTTAGAGGAGGTTGGAGGCTACGTCCATGCTTTCGCGGACGACGTGGTATTAGTATTTGATAGCGATACCGCACAGGACATCGAAAGGCAGGCCAATGCCGTCCTCGAGCGTGTTCGGGCGTGGGGCGTCAAAAATAAATTAAAATTCGCACCGCATAAAACGTGCGCAATGGTCTTAACGAGACGACTTAAGTACGACAACCCACGTCTGACCATGGGCGGGGTGGACATCGGCCTGGCAGATGAGGTCAAAATTCTAGGTCTCATAATAGATAGTAATCTCAATTTTAACAGCCACGTCAAAAAAGTGTGCGATAAGGCAGTGGGTATCTATAAGAAGCTGGCACGGACGGCCCGGATCGGTTGGGGGCTTAACCCGGAGGTGATCCGGACCATCTATACGGCCGTTATTGAGCCCATCATCATGTATGGGGCCAGCGTATGGGCCGACGCCGCGAAAAAGGAGTGCGTCAAGAAGCAACTGAACGCGATTCAGCGCGTGTTTGCTCAAAAAATTACAAAAGCCTACCGGACGGTCTCCCTGCACTCAGTACTGCTTCTGGCTGGGATACTCCCTCTGGACCTCCGAGTTCGGGAGGTGGCCTCATTATATGAGGCCAAGAGAGGAGTGCACCAGCCATGGCTTAAGGACAGGGAGGTCGAACGGCTGGCACCCATTTCGGCAGCCCCGCATCCCGTGGAGCGCACACGCCTGGAGTTCGACAGTGTGGTAGACGAGGAACAGCTTAGTACCATCCAACATGAAGTAAGAATATTCACTGACGGGAGCAAGATTGAGGGTCGCGTCGGGGCTGCTATTTCTATATGGAACAGTCAGTCCGAGACAAAGGCCCGCAAGCTTGCTCTCGCCAGACATTGCACCGTCTACCAGGCGGAGCTCCTGGCGCTGCGCGAAGCGGCGTGCGAGGTAGAGCGGCACGGCGCTGTCGCGTTCGGGATCTTCTGTGACAGCAGGGCGGCGCTACTTAGTGTAGTCAATCCGCATTCTTATCACCCTCTATCAGTAGAGACTAGGGACGCTCTTGGCCGCTGTAAACAGCGAGGCAAGACCGTCTCCCTCTACTGGATCAAGGCCCATGTCGGTCTCGAGGGTAATGAGAGGGCGGATTGCCTCGCGAAGGAGGCCGCCTTAACACTCAAGAAAAGGCCGGACTATGACCAATGCCCTGTCTCATTCGTCAAGAGAGCCATACGTGACGGCTCTCTGGACGAATGGAACAGGCGATATCGGGAGGGCAAAACTGCGTCGACGACCAAAATCTTTTTCCCAGATGCGGTCGAAACCTATAGAGTAGTCAGGAAGATCCCAATAGAAGGCTCTATAACTCAGTTCCTTACGGGACACGGTGGGTTCTCTGCATACTTGACTCGATTCAAGTGCAAGGCAGACCCATCGTGCGCCTGTGAACCAGGGGTCCCAGAATCAGTGACTCACCTCCTGACGAACTGCCCAATACACGCCAGGGAAAGGCTGGACCTGGAGATCGCCACTGGCATACAAGCAGACACACACGGACTTAAAATACTTATCACTGAACACACCGAGCGAGCCATAAATTATGCGAAGAAAATAGTCCAGATAGCAAATGAAAGAAACCGGGTGTAGAAATCTATGCTAGCGTATTATGCTGGGCATAATTATGCCTGGCATAGAAATCTTAAAGACTAAAAATTGTAGCTCTATAGGTATTAGTTTTATAAATGTAATGCTAAATAAGAAATAAGCTAGCCAAGTAAGAATGTCAATAAAGAAAACGAAAATAAACCATGTTACAACCTCAACGAACATGTATTAGAATAATTAGACTTAAGAGAAATGTAAATATTATTGTAAAATAAAATAAAGAAATGCAAAGAAACAGATAGATAAATAGAATAGGTACACAACATCCCAGATGCCCCCACTCCTAAACAAGTATGAAAGGTTGTATGAAAGTGCGAGAAGAACAAATGCGAGAAATTGTATGACAAAGAGGACTGGAATAAAAGAGGAAAGCGTAGAAATAGGAAGTCTTTCATTATCTTATTTAAAACAAGGACTCTGCATCAAAAGCAGAGGTGTAGGAATAAAAAAAAAAAAAAAAAAAAAAAAAAAAAAAAAAAAAAACCTAACCTAACCTAACCAACCGCATTTAAAACTTTGAAAAATTTATATAGCTAATTAGCATTGATAAAACTATACAATATATACATATTTAGATTCGGGACGCTGCCGGCTATTCAGCGCGACCATAAATTTTCACAATTTTCATAGATTTTTCACGAAAATCCCTTACTTACGTCACTTTGAGCGATTTTCGAACGTTTTTTGGCAGCAAGTTTGCTTGTTGCCAAACTTTTTGCACCGACCGCTGAAATTCTAATTACTCCATATTGTGTGAGACGACTTTGCGCGTCTTCTGATACTACACACGAGAAGATCAGGCGAGTCCTGTGCATAATAACACCATATTTCGCCAGCCGAGTAGGGATTTTCACCACATTTTAACTTTTTAATAATTTTTACTAGACTTTTTGCTACGGACACTCGGTGTTAGTCGTATACCATCAAGTGCGCGGATACATTACCTGTCTTCCGACATACCACACGGATACATCATCATCTGTATTTGGTATCATTAGGTCGATTCCATAGGTTGTTTATTAAATTTTCATTTTAATTTTAGTTTCCGAATTTTTAAAGGGTCTAGGGGGGTCCTAGCACCTAGGGACGCTCAAGGGAGACGGCAACTACACCGCCGAGCCGTTCAGGCGATTATACTCCAAGGTGTTCCCGAGGGAGCGAAGTGCCAACTTAGTACCTACCTACTAAAACTTAAGTCCTCGTTTTTGCTTTACCATCAGTCGTAACCTGTGCATCTAGCGATTGGAACGTGTCCACTGGGATGCCCTCTGTCCGTCGGTACCGTTCCCGACTTTCTAGGTGGTACAGCCCGCCCAATAATAAACTTTTTATTCTAAATTTTTAATTCATTTTTCAGTTTTTGGGCGTTATTTTCTAAATTTTTCAGGAAAGCCTATACTGTTTTTTGCACCACCGTGTGGCTGCCGACGAGGCCTTTCCGTAGGTACCTCACACGACCGCCTAGGGTCCGTAGTTTTCGTGAAAACCGCGATTTCCATAAACACGAGCCCCGCCCGCCCACCCTGATTTTCTGCCTTAGGCACATCGGCTCGGTTGGGAAGGGTCGCGGGGGTTCAAGCGAGGTCGCCCGATACCGGTTGGAATCGGATCATCGCGAGGTTATTAACTGCGGTCTTATCGACATACGAAGTCTTTCGTATCTTAGTGTTACTTTATTGACTTTATTGACTTTACTTTTAACTTGATACGACAATAGTTTTATTGTTGATTATTGAACCAGTATACACTAGTATACGGTGCGAGATAACGACTGCTACATTCTAGGGTAGCACTACTCACGCGGACAATACTGTCCCAGTGTTTAAGATAAGTTTATTTTGTTTTTACTTGTTTATTTTGAACCTCACACCGTGTTAAGACTGACTATACATTTTTTATGTTTACAATTTTACAACTTATACAACTTTATTTCTAACCTTGACTTATTGACAATTACTTATTCTAACTATTTACAATTTACAACTTATACATTTTAAAATATGCTTTTGTCACGTTCACCAATTGTCAAAGACCAACCCTGCTTAAATGAGAGAGATTCGACATTTGTATTGGACAGCAGCCCCGTTATAGGAGTAGGGAAACGCCAGACGGGGACTGTCCGGAGGAGCATTGAGAAGATCCAAGGCGTTACTGGGACTTCTTCGCAAGCCTTGGAAAAGGGGGCCGTCCATCTGCCCCCCTCGCCTCAACTTCCGGGACAGTCCTCGAATGCGCGCTTAGATAAAATGTTAGGGTGCTGTCGTATAATCAAGGCACAAGTAGGGATCTCTCGAAATCTCAAATCCGAGATTAAACATAAAATAAAGGACATGGTTGCCGCGCTGGAGCGGCACATAAAGGCGTTCCGGTCCGACACGGGGACTGGTAAGGACCAGGCGGGACGGGGTGCTGGGGCGACGGAGTCACCCGCCGCGCCAGCCTCCGCCCCGTGCTCACCCGGTAATAGGGGTACGAGTGACGTGATAATTAGGAAATTAGAGGAGAACGAAAGATTAATAAGAGAGAATGGGAGAGTGATGAGTGAATTAAGGGAGAGAATGAAGAAACGGGATGAAAGGGAGAAAGAAAGGGAGAGGGAAGGGAAGGAGACATACGCGAGTGTAGCAGCGGCTGCTAACTACTGATACAATAAATATAGACAAAGGATGGCCCTCACGAACATTGTTGGTGAGGACCTCTCGCTGGCGGCCATAATTCCGGCTTTGGCCGACAGCGAACAGTGTTGGGCTGCTGTCGCCTCGTATGCTAGCGAGGTGATGGCGGCCAAGAGAGAGGCTTTGCGGGAACGGGAGCGAGCTGGACGCACTCTCCCGCCCCGCAGGCCCCCGGCGAGGGGACGCCGGCGAGCACAATTTGCCCGCGTCCCCAACTGAGAGGAGCCACGGGCGGTGGGTCGGGGGACCCGCTGCCCCAATGCTAATGTGGCGGAATGCGCCCCTACGTGTTCCTGGGGTGCATTCTTAAGAGGAGGACGGGCCCCACCATATCGGCACGATGGCCGGGATGGTGGGGCCCCGAGAAGTGAGCCCGCCGAACAGGGCGGGCGTTCCTAGCCGAGTCGCGGTGAGCATTCTATCCCGCGGCTCGGATTGGGCGAAGGAGGAACACCGTGGTGGTTTAGTGGGTAGTCTGGCTTCGGCCAGGAGTCCCACACGAAGCGAGCCCCCTGCCCCCGCGGGGGGTGAGCGAAGTGCGTAAATGCATTCCACCACGGAAAAAAAAAAAAAAAAAAAAAAAAAAAAAAAAAAAAAACCTAACCTAACCTAACCTAACCTAACCTGCCCCGTCTGTGCGGCGGCGGGGAAGGCGTCCGCTTATCGGCTGGGGTCCAGCGAGTGTAAGGCGGCCTCCGGTAAGAAGGCGGCCTCAAGAAAAGGCGGAGCAGCAGGTGGGACGTCACCCAAAACATCCCCCACCCTGCCGCAACATGAGGAGGCGATGGACGCCGCCCAATCGTAATGGCACACTCCATCTCCATACTGCAGGCCAACGTCAACCCCTGCGCCGATGCCCAGGACCTTCTGGCCCAATCCATGGCCCAGTGGCAGACGACAGTGGCAGTAGTCGCCGAGCCGTACTACGTTCGCGAAAGCCCGAACTGGGCCAGCGACCAAAACGGCTTGGTGGCTATCGTCGCCCAGCGAGCCGCCCCACCCTTCGACATAGTGCGGAGGGGGCGTGGGTGCGTACCGTCACGCTTTGTGGCGCTGCAGTGGTTGGGGTGTACTGTCCCCCTAGTAGAAGCCTCGCCGAGTTCGAGCAGTTGCTCCTTGAGGTCGGGGCTCTGCTGGTCGAAGTGCACCCCACCCCGGCTGTGGTGGCCGGGGATTTCAACGCTCATTCTCAGGCGTGGGGATCTCCGGAGACTGATGACCGGGGGGAGATGGTCATGGAGTGGGCGGTGTCCCAAGGCTTGGTGCTTCTGAACCAGGGGGTGGTCCACACTCTAGTGCGGGCTCAGGGCAGATCGATTGTCGATCTTTCGTTCGCCAGTTCTGTCCTGGCCCGTCGTATCAACAACTGGAGGGTCGTCAGGGGGTTGGAGACCGCGTCGGACCATCGTTACATCCGGTTCGACATCGTCTCCCCCGCCTCGGCGGCTCGTGTGGAACTCGATCGCCCCTTGGCAGGGGAAGGTCCGCGGTGGCGACTCGGAACATTAGACCGCGAGCTGGCCAAAGAGGCGGCTATCGTCGAGCGGTGGGCTGCTGATGACAGCGGCCTGGACGTGGACGCGAGATGTGAGCGCCTCGCTGGAGCTCTGACTCGTGTCTGCGACGCGGCGATGCAGAGGGCGAGGCCTATTCCGCCCCGGAGGCAGGTGTACTGGTGGCGTCCCCACCTAGCCGGGCTGCGTACCGCAAGTTACGCGGCCCAGAGGCAGTACACCCGCAGCCGAAGGCGGGCTGTCAGAGATCTCGCCCGAGAAGAACAGCTGCACGCCGTGTATAGGGCCGCCCGTGAGGCCCTTAGCTCGGCGATCAAGGCCGCCAAGGAGGAGGCCTGGAGGGAGTGGCTCGAGAGCCTCGACCGAGACCCGTGGGGGCGCCCGTACAAGACTGTGAGTCAGAAACTCAAGCCATGGGCGCCTCCCCTCACCAGAACTCTCGAGCCGAATCTTCTGGGCCGAGTGGTCAGTTCCCTCTTCCCTGCGAGGGAGGAGTGGGTCCCACCGCGGATGGTGGCACCAAGCCAGGTGCCGGCAGACGAAGTGGCAATACCTCCCGTGTCCGAGGCCGAATTAGGGGTCGCGATGTTGGCACTCAAGTCCAGAAATCGCGCCCCGGGCCCGGACGGCATCCCTGGGAAGGTTATTGCCACGGTCATGCCGGCACTAGAGGAGGAGACGCTGTCCCTCATGTCGGAGTGTGTGGCGTCGGGGAGAGTGCCGCGACGATGGAAGACCGGCAAGCTCGTGCTACTTAAGAAGCACGGGCGCCCTGCCGAGTCGCCGTCGGCCTACCGCCCCATCGTTTTGCTCGACGAGATGTGCAAGCTCTTTGAGCGGGTGCTCGCTGCGCGTCTCGTCGGTCACCTTGAGGGGGCGGGCTGACGTGTAAATCCATAACACTGTATCTCAGAAATACCTATTTCGTGAAAAGGGCTTTTAAAACTTTTTTTGGTTTTTGGTACGTTTTGGTAACATATTTGTAACATAGCATATAGTGTTAGGTATCAAATGATAGGTATTTTTACGTATTATTTAGCCATGTAAATTTTGCAACCATAAAATGCATACAAGTAGAAATAACTAAGTGAACGTGTATTGTCCCTATAAAACTTACAGAAATCTATCCAATTGTTTGAGCTAAACACTGTATGTTTAGTTACAGTGTATTTGAGTTATGAGAATAGAGCTTATGTGTCACACTGTATTTTCGAATACAGTTTATTACCTAAACAATCCATACTAATATTATAATCACTCCTTGCTTAGTGACCGGCAATACAGTTTCAGACCGAAACGGTCAACGGGTGATCTTCTGGCGTACGTGACCCACCTTTGGAGTGAGGCTATGGAAAAGCACGGCGAGTCACCGGCAATTAGTCTTGACATCGCCAAAGCTTTCGATAGGGTATGGCACAAATCGCTTCTTTCCAAGCTACCAGCCTTTGGCCTGCCTCCCAAACTGTGCAACTGGGTTGCAAGCTTCCTGCAGGGGCGCCGTATTCGCATCCTTTGTGATGGATGAGCTTCGGAGTTCTTGCAGGTAAATGCTGGCGTGCCGCAGGGTTCCGTATTATCTTCTCTTTCTTCTGCATATAAATTCTAAGGAAGCATTCACTGCTAAGCAGACAACAGCACCTTACACGGGAGTTATTACGCACATCCTGCGGCCAAGCAGTCTTATATCGCGAAAAAAGGCACCTTCTTGTCACTGAGCTGGACCGGATCCTGGACCACATTTCTCAATGGGGCGCTAGGAACCTGGTCGAGTTCAATGCCAAGAAGACCCAGGCATGTGAGTTTACAGCAAAGGTATCTCCTTTCCTTCCCCTTCCCACTCTTCAGAGCACACCACTGCCACCACAGGATCACCTCAATATCCTCGGTATGGATGTTCGCTGCAAACTGAATAACAAAAACTATATCGAGAGTATCATCAAATCAGCCTCGCTTAAACTCGGAGTCCTGAAAACTGTGAGATGATTTTTCACGCCGGAGCAACGGTGTCTTCTATACAAGACCTAAATTCGTTCCTGCGTGGAATACTGCTCACATCTCTGGGACGGCTCCGCAAAGTACTTACTAGATGCTCTCGACAGGTTGCAGCGAGGTGCGGTCCGCATTATTGGGAATCCTGAGGTCACGAACACCCTCGAGCCTTTGGAGATGCGTAGAGATGTTGCGTCTTTGGCAGTATTCTACCGTCTCTTCCATGGTGAATGTTCTGACGAGCTCTTCCAATTAGTCCCACCCTCTCCTTTCCTTCACAGGACGACACGTGCAGGGCTAAGATGCCATCCATATACGGTGCAGAGTATACCTGCTATAACCAAGCAGAACTCCCTGCCAGCTCACGTGTTTCCTTCTTCCTACAGTCCCGGGTCCTATAAGCGGGGCGTGAAAAGGCATCTACTGATGAGGCCGTCAAGCTGAGTGCCACCACTGTTAACATGGTACATGTTTACGATGGTGACCCTCTTTCCGAGACCTTGCCTTCAGCATAACATTAGGCGAGTTGAAGTCAAATTGACGTGTCCTGTATAAAAAAATGCGAAAGTGACTCTGTCTGTTTGTCTGTATGTTACGCTTTCACGCTTAAACCAGTGAACCGATCTTGATGAAATTTGGTAGGTACAGAGATGGATTAGAGCTTGAGAACGGACAGAGGCTACCTTTCATCACGAAAAAAGGGCTTAAAGGGGGGCAAATAGGGGATGAAAGTTTGTATAAAAGTTCGTAATTTTTAAAGATATCCTGATGAAATTTGGTACAGAGATGGATTAGAGCTTAGGAACGGACATAGGATACTTATTACATTTAGAGTCCATGTTAAGGTATTATGTCTCCTTGAATTAGGGCCAGCAGTTTTGGTAGCCGTGGACATTTTGTGAACCTGCCTTGACAAGAAATCCCTTCGTCTCTGTCTGTCCATACTCCAAAACTGACTGTGAATGATCTCTGTGTCCGCTTCGGAGATGTGAACGGAACAGTTTTTTTTTGCAGTTCTGGCAGGGAGGTCTCATGGAATGCATTTTTGCTTGATTCGCCAAAATAACTTTAGGATTTCGACATCTTTTGACTGGTAGAGAGTAAGATTCTTCTGGCGTATCAGACGGGAATATAGCTCTTGATGTATCAGGACACTCAGCGTTAGAAGTAGAAGAAGAAACACCGTCTTCACTATTTATCGGTCCAGTATCGGGATTTTTCTTTTGCAATGATGGACTCTTTGGGCAAGTTTGAAAACTTAAACCCTTAGATAAGATTGTCAGCAATACATTCATTTATTTGAGGTTCACAAAGGGGTATCAAGGGGCTGATATTACATCAAATCAAAACAAACAAACGTAAACAGATTGAACAACGTTCGCGCTGGCCGTCGACTATTCATCGACCGAGCAAGAGCAATGATTCACGACCACTAAACGTTGAGCTCTCGCCCTCCTGCCCCCCTTGCGTCTTGCACGTATTACGCGTAGAGACGTGACGCCGCGCGCGGTGTCCAGATAGTTTGGTTATCGAAAACACTGTATCTCAGAATTTGAACTAATCTCGCGCAAACTATTTAGCCAATAAACTGTAACTTCAATCACAGTGTTATGCCATAACAAACAATAAATGTAACTTAAATACAGTGTTTTTTAAATCTCTATATCTCCATCTGTATACTATGAAATGAAAAAGTAATAATATAGGGACATGTAGCGTCCTTGAAAAATTCAAATGAGCGCTATTTGGATATAAACGTCAGCGGGGCCCAACCTAAGTGACGGCCAGTTCGGCTTCCGTCGCGGGAGGTCGACTCTCGATGCCATATCCCGGCTGCGGGACGGCGTAGACGAAGCGGTCGACAGGGGTGAGGTGTTGTTGGCTGTATCGCTGGATATAGCCAACGCCTTCAACACTCTCCCCTGGGAGACCATTGCGGAGGCGCTGAGGTATCACAATGTCCCGTGGTACCTCAGGCGCGTCCTTGCGGACTACTTCGTGGACCGGGTCATCATCTACCCGGCCCAAGACGGGGTGGTCCGCCGAAGCATGACGTGTGGTGTTCCACAGAAGAAGGCAAAAAAGAAGACCCGCGCCAAGAAGTCAGCCGCAGCCAAAGAGGCGGAAGCTGCCCGCCAGAAGACGCCCGCCACGGCGTCCACGTCGGTCCCCACTGCGGTCCCGCTGGCCGCATGGAATAAGGTGGCAGCGCGGCCAAAGGTGGCAAAGTCGGCCCCAGCCACATCTCCCCTATAATTCCGGCTATGGCCGACAGCGAACATTGTTGGGCCGCCGTCGCCTCGTATGCTAGCGAGGTGATGGCGGCCAAGAGAGAGGCCTTGCGGGAGCGGGAGCGAGCTGGACGCACTCTCCCACCCCGCAGGCCCCCGGCGAGGGGACGCCGGCGAGCACAATTTGCCCGCGTCCCCAACTGAGAGGAGCCACGGGCGGTGGGTCGGGGGACCCGCTGCCCCAATGCTAATGTGGTGGAATGCGCCCCTACGTGTTCCTGGGGCGCATTCTTAAGAGGAGGACGGGCCCCACCATATCGGCATGATGGCCGGGATGGTGGGGCCCCGAGAAGTGAGCCCGCCGAACAGGGCGGGCGTTCCTAGCCGAGTCGCGGTGAGCATTCTATCCCGTGGCTCGGATTGGGCGAAGGAGGAACACCGTGGTGGTTTAGTGGGTAGTCTGGCTTCGGTCAGGAGTCCCACACGAAGCGAGCCCCCTGCCCCCGCGGGGGGTGAGCGAAGTGCGTAAATGCATTCCACCACGTAAAAAAAAAAAAAAAAAAAACCTGACCTGTGGGTGGCACTGCCATCGCTGTCGGGAGCAGCCTGAAATATCTCGGGCTCATCCTCGACAGTCGGTGGCGGTTCGCGGAGCATTTCCGGCAACTGGAACCAAAGTTGCTGGCGTTTGCCGGAATGCTCTCGCGTTTGCTGCCCAATAGTGGGGGACCGGGGTCTGCCTGCCGCCGTCTCTACGACGGAGTGGTGCGCTCCAAGGCGCTCTACGGGGTGCCCATCTGGGCGGACGCTCTCTGCCCAGCAAATGTAGCGCTGCTGCGACGTCCGCAGCGCGCCATCGCGCAGAGGGCTGCACGGGCGTACCACACCGTCTCTCACGAGGCGGCGTGCTTGATTGCGGGCAGTATCCCTTGGGATCTCGAGGCTGGCGTCCTTAAGAGGGTGTACGAGGAGGGCGCCCTGATGCGGCGAGTTGCTGGAGGTCGGCCGGCTCCGGAGGAGATCGATCGCTGGAGACAGACGGCTCGCGACGATCTCTTCCGGAAATGGGCCGATAGGTTGGCTGCGACAAGAAGCAGCACACTGCTCGTGGGGGCCGTTCGGCCCGTCCTGCGTGAGTGGGTGGAGAGGGGTCATGGGGCTCCGACGTATCACCTCACTCAACTTCTCACGGGTCATGGCTGCTTCGCCAAGTACCTGTGGGAGGTGGTGGGGGTGGAATCGGAGCCCCGGTGCCGAAACTGCACCAGCGGCGACCCTGACACGGCACAACATACTTTGGCCGTGTGTGAGGCTTGGGACGGACAAAGGACGGCCCTCACGAGCACTGTTGGTGGGGACCTCTCGCTGTCGGCTATAATTCCGGCTATGGCCGACAGCGAACAGTGTTGGGACGCCGTCGCCTCGTATGCTAGCGAGGTGATGGCGGCCAAGAGAGAGGCCTTGCGGGAGCGGGAGCGAGCTGGACGCACTCTCCCGCCCCGCAGGCCCCCGGCGAGGGGACGCCGGCGAGCACAATTTGCCCGCGTCCCCAACTGAGAGGAGCCACGGGCGGTGGGTCGGGGGACCCGCTGCCCCAATGCTAATGTGGCGGAATAGGCCCTTACGTGTTCCTGGGGCGCAATCTTAAGAGGAGGACGGGCCCCACCATATCGGCACGATGGCCGGGATGGTGGGGCCCCGAGAAGTGAGCCCGCCGAATAGGGCGGGCGTTCCTAGCTGAGTCGCGGTGAGCATTCTATCCCGCGGCTCGGATTGGGCGAAGGAGGAACACCGTGGTGGTTTAGTGGGTAGTCTGGCTTCGGTCAGGAGTCCCACACGAAGCGAGCCCCCTGCCCCCGCGGGGGGTGAGCGAAGTGCGTAAATGCATTCCACCACGAAAAAAAAAAAAAAAAAAAAAAAAACCTAACCTAACCTAACCTTTTTTTTTTTTTTTTTTTTTTTTTTTTTTGTGGTGGAATGCGTTTAGGCACTTCGCTCACCCCCCGCGGGGGCAGGGGGTGGGCTTCGTGTGGGACTCCTAGCCTCTGAGGGAGGCCAGACTACCCACTAAACCACCACGGTGTCCGTCTTCACCACATATCGACGATGGCGGGAACAACATCTTCCGCCATCGTCGTGTGGGTCGCCTGCCACTGTTCGGCGGCAGGCCCGTCTCTGGTGCGGCAGAAGAGGAGTCCTTCTGCCACCCGCCTAGGCAAGGCACACGCGACACGACGTGCGCCTTCAACCTCGAGGCCTATGTAAGGGCAGCAGACGCCCCCGCGTCTACTGCCCGGCCCGGTTAGGGGGGGAGGAGTTGATGGTACCGCCTCCTCCGAGCCCCGGTTCTCTTGCGGCGCTGTGGGAGGGAAAGGGGGTCACATTCCCTCTCCCTCTCCGCCGCCTCCTTCCGCGAGATAACCGTCTCGCAGAAGGTCTGAACCGCTGCCCACCCCTCATCGCCGCCGTCGACCATAGACAGAACTACGGCCGGCAGCGAGAGGTCCGTCCCCACTTCGGCGATGAGAGCACGGCGCTCCCCAGCCCACGCGGGGCACTCCTCTAGGGTGTGCTGCGCCGTGTCATCAACGCCGCCACAGTGGTGGCACCCACTGGTCGGCTCTCGTCCCACCCGGCACAGGTAGCTTCCGAAGCATCCATGCCCCGAAAGGACCTGCGCCATGCGGAACGTTACCGACCCCCGCGATCTGTCCATCCAGTCTCTGAGGACCGGACGGATCGCCTCGACGGTCCTGCTGCCAGCCGTGGGATTGGCCAGCCGCCGCTCCCACTCCCGGAGCATGAACCGTCTCACATGGAGCCTCCGCTCTCCCACCTCCGAAGGTGCCGGGAATTCACCCCGGCTCCGGGCCTCCTCGCGCCAATGATACACTGACGCGAGGACACCGGCCTCCAACTCCCACGGAGGGGAGCCCGCCATAACGCAAGCCGCCTCGAATGAGATGGTGCGGTATCCTCTTATCGCCCCGGCGGCCATCACCCTCTGCGGACGTCGCAAGAGGGCGATGTTGTGTGCCGTCAGGGCTTCGACCCACACGGGGGCCCCGTATAGGGCCATCGACCGCACCACTCCCATGTACAGGAGGCGGCTGCTCGTCTGGGGTCCCCCTAGGTTCGGCATCAGCCGCCGAAGGCGGCTCCACCGGTCACCCCCAGGCCAGCGTCCGGTTCGCCTTCGCTCTGCACGGGCTTCCCGGGCCCGGAGTCTGGTCCGGACCCGACCGGCCGCCTCCTTCTCGAGCATTACTTGCTCGCAGAAGGAGGCGGCCGCACCCCAAGCGTTTGCGCATCGTACCATCGCTGTGAGCAATGTGACGAGTGTGAGGACTCCCACCCCTAGAGCCGCCACTAGGACCCGCCTCGGCGTGTCCCACGCCGGGCACTCGGTCAGCGTGTGCAGCTCTGTGTCCTCGCTCGCATCACAGTGATGGCACTCGGACGTTGGCTCCTTCAGGATCCGACACAGGTAACTCCCGAAACACCCGAGTCCGGTAATCACCTGCGTCAGCCGGTACGAGAGGCTGCCGTGTGGCCTCTCTAGCCATTCCTCCATGATGGGTCTTACCGCCACTATTACGGCGTGCCCTGCGCTTGGTCGCCCAAGTCGCAGCTCCCATTCCGCTACCATGTCCCTGTGGAGCTGAGACCTCACGGCCCGAATTTCTTCGGGCTCGGGTTCCCGTCCCTGCTCCCGCGCCTCCTTACGATACCGATATAGCATCGAAAGGGCTCTCGCATCCAGGTTCCACGGTAGGGATCCGGCAAGGAGACTCGCCGCCTCGAAGGATATCGTGCGGTACCCCCTAATGGCCCTGCTGGCCATTGCACGCTGCGGTCCACGCAGCAGATGCGCATTGTGGACCGTCAGCCGCTGCCCCAATGCTAATGTGGCGGAATGCGCCCCTACGTGTTCCTGGGGCGCATTCTTAAGAGGAGGACGGGCCCCACCATATCGGCACGATGGCCGGGATGGTGGGGCCCCGAGAAGCGAGCCCGCCGAACAGGGCGGGCGTTCCTAGCCGAGTCGCGGTGAGCATTCTATCCCGCGGCTCGGATTGGGCGAAGGAGGAACACCGTGGTGGTTTAGTAGGTAGTCTGGCTTCGGCCAGGAGTCCCACACGAAGCGAGCCCCCTGCCCCCGCAGGGGGTGAGCGAAGTGCGTGAATGCATTCCACCACGAAAAAAAAAAAAAAAAACCTAACCTAACCTAACCTGTGGGTGGGGCACGCCCCAAGAGCTATCGAGTACGTCCCCGTCGTGTGCCCTGGACCCCAACGTGACCACCGTAACGGAGTGGCACGTTGGGTGACTAAATCTCGGTAGCTTATCTTGCGGCAGTTGAGGTTGACTTGTGTTTTTTGATACTGTCCTTTTCAGGACAATGTCAAACATTGGTAGTGACAGTGAGTCGTGCCGGGACCAAGTTCCCGAGCGACAGGCGCGTGAGCGCCATGTAGAGATGGAGTTCGGGACGGAGGCCACGAGGCCTCTCGGCTCTCTCCCAGAGGCGATGGTGGTGCTGGACCGTCTGGACGTGTCCAGTCCAGAGGGCTCACGCTCGTCTTCCCCGATGGGACGATTCTGGAGAAAGCGGGTCCCAGAGGTGGAAAAGGTGTCCCACACACCCAAGAGGCCCCGTGGTCGTCCGATAACGACGGGCGAATTCGCTGGCCTGGCGCAAGCCCAGGCCGAACTTAACGCGGCCAAGCAGCGGGAGCTTGAACTTCGGAGGGAGGAGGAGATGGCTGACGACCTTCAGCGGATGCGGCAGAGGTCTCTCTACCTAAGAGAGACCCCTACCCCTAGCCCGCAGCCTGGGCCTAGCCGACAACCCAGTGCGGGTGAGTCGTCAGCAGCGCCTGAGCCCCTAAGCTCGGATCAGTTATCGGGTGCCATTGAGGCGGCGGTGGGGATGGTGCAAACCATAGCCACCAAAAGTTCCAACCTGAAGGGGCAGTACGTGCGGGACCTGAAGCTCGCATGTGAAACCATCCTCCAGCACGTGCGTGTGCTCAGGTCTCGCACAGAGTCTGAGGAGGTGGCCCAGCTCCAGGCAGAGCTGGCCGCTGTGCGGGTGGAAATGCGGGCCTGGCAGCAGCAGGCGCAGTCTGCACCACCTCCGATGGGACGCGACGAAATCGCGTTCCTCATTGACGCGCGGCTTGCGGGGATTGCGGACCGGCTGCTGCCCGAGACCCGCATCCGCCCACCTCTTCAGGCCGATAAACGAGCGGCAGCTCGATCAGAAAGTGTTGAAGAGCCTACAGTGGAACTCCCGCCTCTTCCACCTTCCCCCCCGTCCCACTCTGCTCGTTTGCCAGATGAGCAGATGGAGGTAGGAGCAGGCCCTGGCGAGCTCAGGGGGGAGAGGAAGGCAAAGAAGAAGGGCCGCGCCAAGAAGAAAACAGCCGCAGCCAAAGAGGCGGAAGCTGCCCGCCAGAGGACGCCCACCACAGAGTCCCCTTCAGCATCCACGTTGGTCCCCACTGCGGCCCCAGTGGCCGCATGGAATAAGGTGGCAGCGCGGCCAAAGGTGGCGAAGTCGGCCCCAGCCACAGCTCCCCCGACCGCTCCGGTGATTAAGAAGCGGAAGCGTGGTGCCCGCAAGCCGCGCAAACTGCGCGCCCCAGCAACTGCAGCGGTCACCCTCACGCTGCAGCCGGGCGCACTGGAGCAGGGCATCACCTACCGCGACGTGTTGTCCAGGGCCGAAGGGGCCATAGACCTCAAGGCCCTGGGCATAGACGGCCTCCGGTTCCGTGAGGCGGCAACAGGGGCTCGCATCATGGAGGTGGCGGGCGAGGACCGCGCCCGGAAGGTGGACAACCTGGCCGCACAACTGCGAGAGGTGCTGGAGGAGGTCCGTGTCGCCAGGCCGGAGAGGTGTGTAGAGTTGCGCATCTCTGGCTTGAGCGACTCGGCCTCTAAAGAAATGGTGGCGACATCGTTGGCAGCAGAGGGAGGCTACTCGGCCGCCTCAATTAAGGTGGGCGACATCCAACGCCCACGGGGTCGCCAACGCACTGCCTGGCTGCAGTGCCCGATCGAGGCTGCCAAGAGGCTGACGGATGGCCGTCGGGTACTCGTCGGGTGGTCAGTGGTCAGACTGACCACCTTGGAGCCGAGACCGGCGTGGTGCTTCCGCTGCCTGGAGCCGGGGCACGTCGGGGCCAAGTGCACTGCGGACACTGACCGCAGTGCGCTCTGCTTCCGTTGTGGGCAGGCCGGCCACAAGTCGGCCACCTGCTCCGCGGAGCCCGGTTGCCCCGTCCGCTCATCGGCTGGGGTCCAGAGAGTGTAAGGCGGCCTCCGGTAAGAAGGCGGCCTCAAGAAAAGGCGGAGCAGCAGGTGGGACGGAACTGAAAATATCCTCCACCCTGCCGCAAAATGAGGAGGCGATGGACACCGCCCAATCGTAATGGCACATTCCATCTCCATACTGCAGGCCAACGTCAACCACTGCGCCGATGCCCAGGACCTTCTGGCCCAATCCATGGCGCAGTGGCAGACGACAGTGGCAGTAGTCGCCGAGCCGTACTACGTTCGCGAAAGCCCGAACTGGGCCAGCGACCAAAACGGCTTGGTGGCTATCGTCGCCCAGCGAGCCGCCCCACCCTTCGACATAGTGCGTAGGGGTCGTGGGTGCGTACTCGTCACGCTGGGTGGCGCTGCAGTGGTTGGGGTGTACTGTCCCCCTAGTAGAAGCCTCGCCGAGTTCGAGCAGTTGCTCCTGGAGGTCGGGGCTCTGCTGGTGGAAGTGCACCCCACCCCGGCTGTGGTGGCCGGGGATTTCAACGCTCATTCTCAAGCGTGGGGATCTCCGGAGACTGATGACCGGGGGGAGATGATGATCGTGATGGAGTGGGCGGTGTCCCAAGGCTTGGTGCTACTGAACCAGGGGGTGGTCCACACTCTAGTGCGGGCTCAGGGCAGATCGATTGTCGATCTTTCGTTCGCCAGTTCTGTCCTGGCCCGTCGTATCAACAACTGGCGGGTCGTCGGGGGGTTGGAGAACGCGTCGGACCATCGCTACATCCGGTTCGACATTGTCTCCTCCGCCTCGGCGGCTCGTGTGGAACTCGACCGCCCCTTGGCAGGGGAAGGTCCGCGGTGGCGACTCGGAACATTAGACCGCGAGCTGGCCAAAGAGGCGGCTATCGTCGAGCGGTGGGCTGCTGATGACAGCGGCCTGGACGTGGACGCGAGATGTGAGCGCCTCGCTGGAGCTCTGACTCGTGTCTGCGACGCGGCGATGCAGAGGGCGAGGCCTATTCCGCCCCGGAGGCAGGTGTACTGGTGGCGTCCCCACCTAGCCGGGCTGCGTACCGCAAGTTACGCGGCCCAGAGGCAGTACACCCGCAGCCGAAGGCGGGCTGTCAGAGACCTCGCCCGAGAAGAACAGCTGCACGCCGCGTATAGGGCCGCCCGTGAGGCCCTTAGCTCGGCGATCAAGGCCGCAAAGGAGGAGGCCTGGAGGGAGTGGCTCGAGAGCCTCGACCGAGACCCGTGGGGGCGCCCGTACAAGACTGTGAGTCTGAAGCTCAAGCCATGGGCGCCTCCCCTCACCAGAACTCTCGAGCCGAATCTTCTGGGCCGAGTGGTCAGTTCCCTCTTCCCTGCGAGGGAGGTGTGGGTCCCACCGCGGATGGTAGCACCAAGCCAGGTGCCGGCAGACGAAGTGGCGATACCTCCCGTGTCCGAGGCCGAATTAGGGGTCGCGATGTTGGCACTCAAGTCCAGAAATCGCGCCCCGGGCCCGGACGGTATCCCTGGGAAGGTTATTGCCACGGTCATGCCGGCACTAGAGGAGGAGACGCTGTCCCTCATGTCGGAGTGTGTGGCGTCGGGGAGAGTGCCGCGACGATGGAAGACCGGCAAGCTCGTGCTACTTAAGAAGCACGGGCGCCCTGCCGAGTCGCCGTCGGCCTACCGCCCCATCGTTTTGCTCGACGAGATGTGCAAGCTCTTTGAGCGGGTGCTCGCTGCGCGTCTCGTCGGTCACCTTGAGGGGGCGGGGCCCAACCTCAGTGACGGCCAGTTCGGCTTCCGTCGCGGGAGGTCGACTCTCGACGCCATATCCCGGCTGCGGGACGGCGTAGACGAAGCGGTCGACCGGGGCGAGGTGTTGTTGGCTGTATCGCTGGATATAGCCAACGCCTTCAACACTCTCCCCTGGGAGACCATTGCGGAGGCGCTGAGGTACCACAATGTCCCGTGGTACCTAAGGTGCGTACTTGCAGACTACTTCGTGGACCGGGTTATCATCTACCTGGCCCAAGACGGGGTGGTCCGCCGAAGCATGACGTGTGGTGTTCCACAGGGGTCGGTCCTTGGGCCGCTCCTGTGGAATATAGGTTATGACTGGGTCCTGCGCGGTGCTAATCTTCGGGGGGTCGGTGTACTCTGTTACGCCGACGATACCCTAGTCACCGCGCGGGCCCCCTCGTTCCGTGACGCCGCCGTTTTCGCCACGGCAGGCGTCGCCCATGTCGTGCGCCGCATCGGGGCGCTCGGATTAAAGGTGGCCCTCGAAAAATCCGAGGCCGTCTTCTTTCATGGGCCTCGGAGGGTGCCGCCTCGAGATCAGACGATAGTGGTGGGTGGCACTGCCATCGCTGTCGGGAGCAGCCTGAAATATCTCGGGCTCATCCTCGACAGTCGGTGGCGGTTCGCGGAGCATTTCCGGCAGCTGGAACCAAAGTTGCTGGCGTTTGCCGGAATGCTGTCGCGCTTGCTGCCCAATAGTGGGGGACCGGGGTCTGCCTGCCGCCGTCTCTACGATGGAGTGGTGCGCTCCAAGGCGCTCTACGGGGCGCCCATCTGGGCGGACGCCCTTTGCCCAGCAAATGTTGCACTGCTGCGACGTCCGCAGCGCGCCATCGCGCAGAGGGCTGCACGAGCGTACCACACCGTCTCTTACGAGGCGGCGTGCTTGATTGCGGGCAGTATCCCTTGGAATCTCGAGGCTGGTGTCCTTAAGAGGGTGTATGAGGAGGGCGCCCTGATGCGGCGAGTTGCTGGAGGTCGGCCGGCTCCGGAGGAGATCGATCGCTGGAGACAGGCGGCTCGCGACGATCTCTTCCGGAAATGGGCCGATAGGTTGGCTGCGACAAGAAGCAGCACACTGCTCGCGGGGGCCGTTCGGCCCGTCCTGCGTGAGTGGGTGGTGAGGGGTCATGGGGCTCCAACGTATCACCTCACTCAACTTCTCACGGGTCATGGCTGCTTCGCCAAGTACCTGTGGGAGGTGGTGGGGGTGGAATCGGAGCCCCGGTGCCGAAACTGCACCAGCGGCGACCCTGACACGGCACAACATACTTTGGCCAAAGGACTAATTTCTAAAAGAACTTAATTTGCATTAAGAGTTTTTGAGCATTATTATGTTAAGATGTAATACCACCTAAATGTGGAATCTGATAATTGGCCTTCAACATTTTTATTATATAATATTGAACCTTTTTTAGCTGTAAGTTTCCCTAAAATTGTAAAATAAAATAAAAAAAATAAAAAAAAATACTGCAGGCCAACGTCAACCACTGCGCCGATGCCCAGGACCTTCTGGCTCAATCCATGGCGCAGTGCGGCCCTTAGCTCGGCGATCAAGGCCGCCAAGGAGGAGGCCTGGAGGGAGTGGCTCGAGAGCCTCGACCGAGACCCGTGGGGGCGCCCGTACAAGACTGTGAGTCAGAAACTCAAGCCATGGGCGCCTCCCCTCACCAGAACTCTCGAGCCGAATCTTCTGGGCCGAGTGGTCAGTTCCCTCTTCCCTGTGAGGGAGGAGTGGGTCCCACCGCGGATGGTAGCACCAAGCCAGGTGCCGGCAGACGAAGTGGCGATACCTCCCGTGTCCGAGGCCGAATTAGGGGTCGCGATGTTGGCACTCAAGTCCAGAAATCGCGCCCCGGGCCCGGACGGCATCCCTGGGAAGGTGATTGCCACGGTCATGCCGGCACTAGAGGAGGAGACGCTGTCCCTCATGTCGGAGTGTGTGGCGTCGGGGAGAGTGCCGCGACGATGGAAGACCGGCAAGCTCGTGCTACTTAAGAAGCACGGGCGCCCTGCCGAGTCGCCGAGTCGCCTACCGCCCCATCGTTTTGCTCGACGAGTATCCCTTGGGATCTCGAGGCTGGCGTCCTGAAGAGCATTCTTAAGAGGAGGACGGGCCCCACCATATCGGCACGACGGCCGGGATGGTGGGGCCCCGAAAAGCGAGCCCGCCGAACAGGGCGGGCGTTCCTAGCCGAGTCGCGGTGAGCATTCTATCCCGCGGCTCGGATTGGGCGAAGGAGGAACACCGTGGTGGTTTAGTGAGTAGTCTGGCTTCGGTCAGGAGTCCCACACAAAGCGAGCCCCCTGCCCCCGCGGAGGGTGAGCGAAGTGCATAAATGCATTCCACCACGTAAAAAAAAAAAAAAAAACCTAACCTACACCATATTGTGTGAGACGACTTTGCGCGTCTTCTGATACTACACACGAGAAGATCAGGCGAGTCCTGTGCATAATAACACCATATTTCGCCAGCCGAGTAGGGATTTTCACCACATTTTAACTTTTAAATAATTTTTAGTAAACTTTTTGCTACGGACACTCGGTGTTAATCGTATACCATCAAGTGCGCGGATACATTACCTGTCTTCCGACATACCACACGGATACATCATCATCTGTATTTGGTATCATTAGGTCGATTCCATAAGTTGTTTTCATTTTAATTTTAGTTTCTGAATTTTTAAGGGGTCTAGGGGGGTTCTAGCACCTAAGGACGCTCAAGGGAGACGGCAACTACACCGCTGAGCCGTTCAGGCGATTATACTCCAAGGTGTTCCCGAGGGAGCGAAGTGCCAACTTAGTACCTACCTACTAAAACTTAACTCCTCGTTTTTTGTTTACCATCAGTCGTAACCTGTGCATCTAGCGATTGGAACGTGTCTACTGGGACGCCCTCTGTCCGTTGGTACCGTTCCCGACTTTCTAGGTGGTACAGTTCGCCCAATAATAAACTTTTTAGTCTAAATTTTTAATTGAATTTTCAGTTTTTGGAGGTTATTTTCTAAATTTTTCAGGAAAGCCTATACTGTTTTTTGCGCCACCGTGTGGCCGCCGACGAGGCCTTTCCGTAGGTATCTCACACGACCGCCTAGGGTCCGTAGTTTTCGTGAAAGCCGTGATTTTCATAAATTTTCACTTTTCTAGGGAAAAACTAACTTTTGTACAGTACTGTCTCGCTATCTAATTTCTTTAAAGTGATATGTAAATATATAAAATAAGTTAAGTTTTCTAATTTTGAAGGTCGCGCGTACGACATTAACTAGTATCTCATTAAATTAATCAAAGTCGTTAGAAGACGCCCGATACAAAGTTTTAAAGTCTTTAATCTGGCTGAGATATGTGGCGGCGAGTGTACGCTTATCCTCATACCTATCTATAAGCGGTTGAAATAAAAGTGTATAATTTTCTGCACAGGGCGTAATTCCTGCACACGCGGTTTGTGCCTTACCCGAAATCTTGCCGAGTAAATAATACAATTTCTCGGCGTCCAAGAGTGATGAGTTATCATGTATCGTAGCCTTGAAATTGGCGTAGAACATAGGCCACGAGCGAATATCGCCATTAAAACCAATTAATTGGATCGGCGGTAACGTCGTGCTGCATTTTTCTGGAACGCGCTTGTTGCCCTTCGCACAGTCTGTAACAAGTCGCTTGATGCGTCTGTACAGCTGTTCGAAAGACACACGGCTACCACACTCTGGCGCGGCCGTCGGATTCAGTTGTAATAACCGATTATTGTATTCATCAACGACCTCATTGAACTCCTTACGGGGTTCGTCGATATTGTAGCTAGCGTCGAGAAAAATAGTTCTCGGGCGACCGAATTATGAGCCTTTGACAAATCGACGGCCCTCTGAAGGCATTGGAAAATTGCGTTTCGCCGTGCTTGGATTAGTATCAGTTGAAAGTCAGGGGCATTCTCTTTTTCATTGGGCATTGTGTGTAATTACAGCAACGTAATATGTATGTATATGAAAATTAATAAAAAATATTAACGCTAGACGAAACTCAAACTTGGGTAAGCACTAAATAACAACGGCGGTATGTACAGTCACCTCTATAAATATGTATACACGGTAGGGCTCCAGAAACAAGTAACCGGGGTTAACTTCAAATTTTTGTTTACAAAATATATAGCAAAATGATGTAAACTCTTAATATTTCATAAAAATGTAACCATTACACGCCTCATAAAATGTATCTACTAATGCCTGCAAAAATATATCCACAACTAACGGGTCAATTGAATGGAAACATGCTATAGTTCATATATGGGTGAATTTCTCAAACGTAAAATTTTCGCGGCGTGACTGAAAATCATACCTTAAAGTTAACATATAGTAATGATTATTTTTTGTAAGAAAGATATCGTTTTGCTCTATATGCACGTATAAATTATATTATTGAAACTATTTTTGTGAGTGTGTAAAAAATGTATTTCCACCTAAATTCTAAGCTTGGTGGCGCGTCCACAACCTATTTTCTTGGGAATGATCACAGTTTAATCAAAACTTCATTAGTTTACTGAGTATACTTAATAATAATTCCATTCGGCATTATTTTAGCTATCTTCGATAATGTCATTCGTGGTATTTAGTACTATACTTTATCTTAAAAATAATTTATAAGATGCGTCCGCGGCAAATGTAAAATTTTGGTGGGATTTATAAAAACATCGAAGGAGTCGTATTGAAAGTACCTATAAGGACGACACTATCATCATTGGAAACGTTCAGTTGGGTGTTAATGAGCACCAGTGCCAGTTGTCCCCATTCCCGTTTCGTTTTTCTGCCAAACACGTAAGTAGGTCGTTTCATAAGCCTCTGACAAAAATATTGTAATTTTTGTGTTGATTATTTAAACCGTTTTATTCTCATTGTATGTTTTAATATTTAAGTATAGTGTACAGGTTCAGTATGTGTATTAAATTTTGGTAATGTAACCACTATATTCTAAATAGTATTTTTATAAATATTTTTTTTAGACGTGAAACTAATTTTGGTGGAGCAATTTTGGTGAATTTGGTGGGGTTTCACTAATCATCAAAATTGTATATTTCCACCAAAATTTGTTTTCATAGTTATTTCATTAAGCTCCTACGTAGTCTGACGGGCTACTAGGTCAGATGGCCTCTACGTGGCATACCCTGGGCAATGGAGAAAGCACCGCCTCTCTCCCTAGGTGGGAAAGAGGTGGTTGGCTGTTGAGGGTTGTTCGGAAGCTTTCCTAATTTTCTCTCAGATTAACCATTAGCATATGAACTACCCATACAGCAGACAGGTGAGTAGTTGGGTGAAGTCAGCTGATGCCGCAGTAGGGACAGGCCGGTGTGGTGGAGCATCGTGTGCTCTTTCCGTCACCTGCTTCTACTGGCGTGAAAGGCGGCCTCACTCTTTACTACCAAGCCTACACCGTTAAAACCTGCCCACCCTTCTTCCCTCCTCTCCACTGTCAACATCATATGGCTTTTCTTCCTCTGCTTTCTCACTTACATGAAAGCTACCGTGAATGCAAGAGTGCCTCATGCAATCTTTTGCACGTGACTCCACGCAACAAAGCGACGACGTCGAAGATGTAGGGGACACTCAACTCCTGCTTATGTTGCTCCAGCAGCTAGCACTTTGCTATCGTGTAAAAGGTACTCAATCTTCTCCACAGAAGGCTTCTGACCTCTACCGTCCTCAAGCTCCTCACATGTTGCACCAATCTATCGGCGTCCAACAACGATATTAACATACATGGGCAGTTATGGAGTGATTGTCTGATGCTATCCGACCAAAATACCAAGCTGATTGGGAATGGACTAAGGACCGATCCTAGATGTACCCCGACAGTGATAAGGAAGATTCTGATATTGCCAACAGTGAACAACGGAATCAGAATCGTGGTACAGGTCCCGGATGGTGTAAACCTCTGGAACCCTTTTGAACTGCAATGCCCATCAGCTCACCGCGTGAGAAATTTAGTTGAAGGACTCTTGTAAGTTCAGAAATAGACATCACACTACCAACTTGTCTTGTCACTACCAAGTATCCATGGCCTATCTTCCGTCCACCCTTAGGCATACCGAGTATTACCTCTCCCACTTTGAGAATAACTGCCTAAATTTTTTCCCAGCAGTCTTGAATAAGTTCGTCGATAATATTGGCGCCATTACAGTAAAATATAATCCTTGCTTCTAAACAATCAAATGTTTTGCTTTTATACTGATACTACTAAGAACTAAAATGGTTTTGCCATATAAAAATGAAGTTGGTGATAAAAGGGTGAAAATTAAGGGTTATATGTACTTATTAAGTGCCAAATTCTAAAAAAAAACAAAGAAATAGTATAAGTAACAATAAATAAAAAATAAAAATAAGTTGATATGCAATTTTGGTGTTAGACACCAATTTCGGTGTATTGGCAATTCAGGTGTATAAAATAAACAAGTAATTCCCAGGGCTAATTGACTATTCAAGTCAAATAGGCATCTAAATAGGTATTTCTAGCTAAATATTGAAAGAGATTACCTAAATACCTAGAAATAAAAAAAATGACCAAAATTAGCTAAAAATTCATAGATGTTGAAATTCACCCATATATGTAAACACGTACTTTCAAAATAATATAAAATATACTTTCAGTGAAGTTAGCTCTTTATTCTCTGAAGGCACATCAACTCACGCTAAAATAATTAACTAGCTGATGACCGCGGCTCCGCTCGCGTGGATGTCGGCCATTGTGACTTTCAGAGTCTGAGTCTGAGAGTCTGAGTCTGAGAGTCTGAGTCTGAGAGTCTGAGTCTGAGAGTCTGAGTCTGAGAGTCTGAGTCTGAGAGTCTGAGTCTGAGAGTCTGAGTCTGAGAGTCTGAGTCTGAGAGTCTGAGTCTTAGAGTCTGAGTCTGAGAGTCTGAGTCTGAGAGTCTGAGTCTGAGAGTCTGAGTCTGAGAGTCTGAGTCTGAGAGTCTGAGTCTGAGAGTCTGAGTCTGAGAGTCTGAGTCTGAGAGTCTGAGTCTGAGAGTCTGAGTCTGAGAGTCTGAGTCTGAGAGTCTGAGTCTGAGAGTCTGAGTCTGAGAGTCTGAGTCTGAGAGTCTGAGTCTAAGAGTCTGAGAGAGTCCGAGTCTGATTCTGAGAGTCTGAGTCTGAGAGTTTGAGTCTAAGAGTCTGAGTCTGAGATTATGAGTCTGAGAGTCTGAGTGTGAGTGAGTCTGTGTCTGAGAGTCTCGTCTAGTAAGTCGTAAGTTAGAATTGAATTTGAAGTTTCGATTTTATAGAAACCTACATATTTTAGACTACAGACTACATAACTTCACTGAAAGTATATTTTATATTATTTTGAAAGTAAGTGTTTACATATATATGAACTATAGCATGTTTCCATTCAATTAACCCGTTAGTTGTGGATATATTTTTGCAAGCATTAGTAGATACATTTTATGAGGCGTGTGATGGTTATATTTTTATGAAATATTAAGAGTTTACATTATTTTGCTATATATTTTGTAAACAAAAATTTGAAGTCAACCCCGGTTACTTGTTTCTGGAGCCCTACCGTGTATACATATTTATAGAGGTGACTGTACCTATGTCATCATGACTTCTAGATACGTCCGCGCTATACAATAACGGCGGTGCGAATTCTCAAATTACCCTCGACTTAAAAATTATAGTGGGGCAATTAAGAATTTTTGCAAAGATATTTTATTATTCATATAATTAGTATTTATGATGAAACGTAGATATTGTTTTCTTTGCCTACTACACCTAAATAGACCTATTTATAGTGAGGTACCCAGGTAATATAGTAGGATTCAGTGGTTGTAGAAATTAATTTAGAATAGCGGGTAATTGAATATAAATACACTTTTAGTTTAAAATCCTAAAAGGGCGGGTTTTTAACACTTATTACGGTATATAGGTGACCTAATAAGGGCGGTAAATACCAGTAATCTAGGCTCTGAAGGACCACAAATGTCGTAGCGCGATATGCCTAAATCCCTTCGATAGCAAAATTCACGATGTCACCAGTACAAGGTATCGGATTAGATTGTGGGATGGTTCGTGCACTCACCTGTGGCTGCTCGGTCGCGTGGACGGCGCCACAGTCGCTCGGGTAAAGGCTCACCAGTCACCACCGTCACTACTTTGAACACCGGGAATGCGAAAGAGCAGGAGAAGGCGATGCTCCTATGTCTTGTAAAAATGCGGAATAGAATAATTTGACTCCTTTCAACACAGCGGTGGTGTGAGAAGTGTTCGTTTAGCACACACGTCAGAGAAACGTCAATATGGCGCCACTTGTACCATCGCACAGTGGACGAACCAATTAAATATATAATAATAATTTTCATACAGAATGGTAAGGGCTTTATTAGCACATTTCAAATATGTATAAATAATTAACTTTCACTTGTCCCAAAATAATATAAATAAAAAAATAAGTTTTAAACTAAAACCCGCCTACCGAAAAATCACGCTCTAAAAGTAACAGTCACGTCAATGAATAGTGGTTCTGGCGACAGATTGGTGCAATGGTGTCATGGAGCACCTGGTTTTGTGCCCTTCAACGGCCAAGTCACACAAGATTAACTACAATAATAAAGAAATCGCAGTAGGTAACCTTAAACTTGGCACGACTTTGTCTAGATTTCATTACTTTTTAGAGATAAACAAGCAGCTCCATCGAGACTTGGCTAGTTTTTTACAGAACGTTTTGGGTGGGATGTACTAATTAATAGTAGATTGTATAACAAGGGAGCAAAGTAGTATTTTTACGGCGAGGGCGCTACTTTGAATCAAGAGCAAAGCGAAGGATTCTAGAATAGAATCCCGAGCGTAGCGAGGGATTCTAACGTATAATCCTGAGCGCAGCGAGGGATTCAAAGTACCCGCCCGAGGGAAAAATAATTTGCTCCCGAGTTACACACTCTACTTTTCATCCCCGTTCTATGAGAAAATATTTCTCCCAAGATTTCGGGCGTAACAAATTTTGTACGGCGTTGTTAGCTTCTATCTAATATATAAAATTCTCGTGTCACAGTTTTCGTTGCCATACTCCTCCGAAACGGCTTGACCGATTTTGATGAAATTTTTGTGCTTATCCGGTATCTATGAGAATCGGCCAACATCTATTTTTCATCCCCCTAAATGGTGCAGCGGGAACGGGAACTGACGCGGATCGCGGGGCGTTATTTCAGGAGTTAATGCATTGTCACTTCCATAACTCGAAGTAGAACTCATATTATTTTGCAAAATACAACTTAAATAGGTAATGTACTAATTATAAGAACAGAGAGGTAATTGGCGCTCTTTGTTTTTTTTTTTAGTTGGCACTGGTCACCCCGCGCTATGCAGCCAACACGTACCAGCCAGTAATCCGTGCAATTTGCGTTCGATTTCTATGAATGATAAATATGATAATGTTCCAAATTCAAATCACTTTGCCGGCCCGCTGCTTGGCTCTGAACAGAAAATAGCTATTTTGCGCCCCGCCACAGTGACAGTAAAGTGACATTTTTCGAATAGAAGGGATGAGAAATAACAGAGGTAATTGGCGCACTTTGTTTTTTTTTAGTTAGCACAGGTCACCCCGCGCTGTGTAGCTAGCACGTACCAGCCAGTTATCCGTGCAATTTGTGTTCGATTTTATGAAGGTTAATGTTCCAAATTCAAATCACTTTGCCGGCCCACTGCTTAGCTCTGAACAGAAAAGAGCTACCCCGCTACTGTCGGGTAATGGGAGCTACGACTACGAGCTACGACCAAGCGCAGGGCACGCCGTAATAGCGGCGGTAAGACCCATCATGGAGGAGTGGCTAGAGAGGCCACACGGCAGCCTCTCGTACCGGCTGACGCAGGTGATTACCGGACACGGGTGTTTCGGGAGTTACCTGTGTCGGATCCGGAAGGAGCCAACGTCCGAGTGCCATCACTGTGATGCGAGCGAGGACACAGAGCTGCACACGCTGACCGAGTGCCCGGCGTGGGACACGCCGAGGCGGGTCCTAGTGGCGGCTCTGGGGGTGGGAGTCCTCACACTCGCCACATTGCTCACAGCGATGGTACGATGCGCGAACGCTTGGGGAGCGGCCGCCTCCTTCTGCGAGCAAGTAATGTTCGAGAAGGAGGCGGCCGGTCGGGTCCGGACTAGACTCCGGGCCCGGGCAGCCCGCGTAGAGCGAAGGCGAACCGGACGTCGGAGGTCGTAGAACGACCTCCGTCCTCCATGAGCGCTGGCCTGGGGGTGACCGGTGGAGCCGCCTGTCACCCTAGCCGAAGCAGGCGGCGGCGCCAAATGCGCCTCCCCGTAACCGGGGCTAGATGGAGACACTGTGGTCCCCACAACCCGAAGGGGGCAATCTTGAAAGAGATGGTCCTGGGTCTGCCGGGGTGCGAGAGATATGCTTTTGGCAATCTCATCTCCGGCAACCAAGAATAAGAATAAGAATAAGAATAAGAATAAGAATAAGAATAAGAATAAGAATAAGAATAAGAATAAGAATAAGAATAAGAATAAGAATAAGAATAAGAATAAGAATAAGAATAAGAATAAGAATAAGAATAAGAATAAGAATAAGAATAAGAATAAGAATAAGAATAAGAATAAGAATAAGAATAAGAATAAGAATAAGAATAAGAATAAGAATAAGAATAAGAATAAGAATAAGAATAAGAATAAGAATAAGAATAAGAATAAGAATAAGAATAAGAATAAGAATAAGAATAAGAATAAGAATAAGAATAAGAATAAGAATAAGAATAAGAATAAGAATAAGAATAAGAATAAGAATAAGAATAAGAATAAGAATAAGAATAAGAATAAGAATAAGAATAAGAATAAGAATAAGAATAAGAATAAGAATAAGAATAAGAATAAGAATAAGAATAAGAATAAGAATAAGAATAAGAATAAGAATAAGAATAAGAATAAGAATAAGAATAAGAATAAGAATAAGAATAAGAATAAGAATAAGAATAAGAATAAGAATAAGAATAAGAATAAGAATAATATGTATTTGTTTAAACATGTGTATTACATTTGCATGCAAGATGTAAGTCAAGAATTATGCCCAACATGTTTAGCCGTCTTTAGGCGGCGTACAAATGTTTGCTCACTTATAAAGCTTACATGAAAAAAAAAATCAAAAATGTTAAGTGCACACGATGTTCTCAACTTAAAATAATGAACATGAAATATTATATGATATTATACAATGTTCTAAATGACAGTTTTGTCATAAAATATCAAAAATGTCAAAATAATAACAATGGTAGGTACAATGTCAATACCAAAGACTTTGAATACACTACGTTTAATAGACACAGGCTCAGCGTGTCCACGCATGAGACAGAGAATGTTTTTTAATGCTTAAAATCGTTAAGTTTATGCTAAAAATAGTAATATTATCTATGGCGCCATGTAACACAAGTGTGACGACTTTGAAAGATAAATTATTCTAGTTTTTGAATAAATTCGCTCGCAAACCTCAATATTTTTTTTTCTTTTCTCTTTGTATCTGCAATCAGTGATGAATTTGTAGGTATGTCTTAGGCGATTGGCACACTGCAACACCCGACACCACGCGGGAGAGCAGATCGGCATCCGCGCGCAGATTTTCTACTGTCACGCGTGGAGCGACGTTTTTAGTATAGTCCGAGAGATATTAGAAATTTTTTCGTAGGTAAAATGCCATTTAGGTTGAAAGTCGCTTGCAGTCTCTGCGTGTTTCGATATCGAGCCCAAACAGTGGTGTCGGCTCCAATACCCGATATTGGGCATCGATATTTGACTTCCTCCGATCTCGGATGTCCGATATCGGATATCGGACGTCGGTTGATGTGAAAACGCTCTAAATTTGACGTTAAATACATGTTGCATTGCAATTATATATTTTGAATTCGTCTCAAACACCTACACAGAAATTTCTAACAGCTCTCGGACTAAAAATCCCTCGAAAATCACGCGCGTGATTTTCAGTGTGCCATACCTTGCGTTTTACGCGCCATCACGCCCGTTTTCTGCTTGTACGCTCGTATTCTGCAGCAACACGCGTGATTGCGTTGTCAGTGTGTGGGACCCCGCATTTTCTATACAAAATGAGCTCCGTAGAGGCGATGCGAGCGACGCCGCGTCGGCGCATCAACGCTCGACGCGGCGCCGCGCCGGCGTCGAGTGTTGCAGTGTGCCAATCACCTTATGAGTTATGTATGAGAGAAAAAAAATGATTAGTGAAAAGTATATTTTTGCGTGTACCATTGCCAGAAAGAGCAAAATATTAATTTATTTGTGAACCCCTTACCTATTTGACGCCTGATTTGTGATAAAATTTGGCTCTGTTTATAAGATCGGGAGATCGTGATCTCTATTTCTAGATAAAATTCTTTACAGTGAATTATATAGGTAATAGTAAAAAACATAAATATTTAAAACGTTTAATAGTGTTCAAAACAAGATACCTTTAGGTATTTTAAAAATGTGTAATAACAATAGTAATTTATTAATATAAGTATTAGGTCTTTACCAATGAAATTCTCGTTTTGTATGAAAAATTTAAACGATTTTTTTCATGTATTGTTTATTTGTAGGGCGGATGACGGAGAGCTTCCAGCGTTGGTTTGTAGTGTTAGCTCCGTAAACGTCGTTGATGTTGCATGCCGCTTGTGTCGCGTTGCTGCCACGACGGTACTCATATTCCATAATTACTCGATTTTTTACTTATTTTGTTTGCTACATATTTTTAATGACTTTTTTGGCAACCAATTTGTAGTTACGTCCTGTAACTTCAGTCCATTTTTGTTGTAAATTTGTATTTTCCGGGAAACTGTAATACAATTATGATATTACTAACTACATACATGAGAATATTTCATCATATTATTTATAAGAAGTACCTACAACATGTATATTAGTACCCATAATATTGGACAAATAAACATTCAAAACCTGGCAACATCGAATAAAATTTATTTCGTAGGTTATGATAATTATTATTTGCTGTTTTAGACTGTTTTAACTATAGAATTATATGCATTATGTACTTCACATGAAATAATACGTGATCAAACGAACTTCTAAGTGAAGTTCGATCAATATTATATGAGTCACTTTATTCGAAGATATAGATTTATATGTATCTTAAATATACATATAACAGTCTAACAAGTAGTCCTTTTATTGTTTAAGCAATCTCCCGCACAGTTTTTAGATTTTACCAAAAATATCGATTAGTTAAAAAATAAATCGAGTGCTGGCATCCCTAGCGCCCCCAACTCTATGTACCGCGCCATCTTTCCTTCATTCTTCAGAGACCTTCCACATTCGGCAAAACCACTTGGTTGGGCCGGGAAGGGTGGGATCCATTTCCTATATCTTCGAATAAAGTGACTCATATAATACTGATCGAACTTCACTTAGAAGTTCGTTTGATCACGTATTATTATTTCGTCACTTTATTCGAAGATATAGATTTATATGTATCTTAAATATACATATAACAGTCTAACAAGTAGATGTTTAGAGATAAGTTTTGCCGAATCATTTACAATCATAAAAAAAGAAGTGTATTATTATGATATGTAATCATATATTTATTATATCTCAAAACAAAAATACATAATTAAGTATAAGTAATTAACAATAATAATTTTTGATTCATAGTTTAACACCAATATTACATTATAGGAATTTAGGACTGATTCTGGAAACAGACTGATCTAGCAAAGGTTTCATCATCTAATAGAGGTCGGTCATAAAATTTAGCGAATGTGCTTGATGTGGACGACCAACCCGCCGTTTTTCGAATCACGTCGAGTGAGACACCTGCGCTCTTGGCAGCGGATGTGGCGGCGTGGCGCGTGCTGTGCGCGCTGAACGTCGCCACATCCACCCCGCTCTCAGCCAAAACTTGTTTCACCCACCGCGATATTGGCTGACTTGTCGCTGGTCTATGTGGCGGTCTGATTGTCAACAACAAGGTATCCATTTCATCAGTCCTAAATTGTTCCGTTCTTAATAAATAATCCTTTATAGCAGTGGCTGGACATATATGCATATTTTCTTCGAAATATGGAAGAGTCAACACTGGTTGAGTACGCCCTGCCACAGAGGTCTTAATTATATCAGAAATAATTATTTTAATATTGTTGGGACCGATTTTAATATTGGGAATTTTTATCAAAGATATTGTTTGTGCTCTGTGAGCTGTGCATATGGCTAATAGGATAGTTACTTTTTTTGTTAATTTTTCTATAGAAATCTCTGAATGAGGTTTCCAGTTTGCTATGTGATTTAGCACTATCTGAGGGTCACATGTACCTGCATACTTAGGAATCGTTGGCCTAAGTTTGTAGACTCCCTTGAAAAATCTGGTAATTAATTCATTTTCACTTAGATTAGTATTTAATAATAAAGTTAAGGCCGACCTGTGACTATTAAGTGAGCCATATGCTACTCCCTGATTATATAATTTAGTAAAGAATGTTAAAAATATTGATGCAGAACAAGTACTATAGGGATCTAAACCTAAATCCTTACAATATGACCACCACAATTTGTAAGTGCAGCTGTATTGCTGAAATGTATTTTGGGATAATGAAGACAACATTATTTCCATTGCCTCCACTGGGGTCCCCTTCCTTAGGAAAGATTCCCGGAGAGCCTCGCGACACCCAGGGTAAGTTTGAACTGTTGTCTCCTCCTGTAAGCAAAATTTATCAGGTGTTGTTTGGCTTCAAAATATATTATTTCAGAGCTGCACATATCCCTTAGGAAAGGAAACCATGGCTGAGAAGGCCAATAAGGGAAAACTACTATGCCTTCTGCCCTGTCCTCCTTTATTTTTTGAAGGCACTTTGGTATAAGAGAAAAAGGAGGGAAAGCATAAAAAAAATAAGGTCGCCAACTTAGCGTAAAAGCATCAATTTTGAACGAATCTGGGTCTTTCTTCCACGATATGTACATATCACACTTGGTATTGGCGCGAGATGCGAAGAGATCTATATCGGGTTTGCCGAATGTTTGAGTAATTTCCTGAAACGTTGCCTTAGTAATTTCTAATTCGGTGTCTATGTTTTTATTGCGAGATTCTTTATCTGCTTCGACGTTGTCTTTGGTATTAATATACGATGCATACAACCATAACCTTCGCTTCTCGCACCACTGCCAAATGTTTCTGGTAATTTCATATAAATGTGGATATTGAATACCCCCCATGCGGTTTATGTAACTTATAGCTGTGGTATTGTCACAACGTAATAAAATAGCACAATCGTACATATCTCGAGCGAAGCTTTTTATTGCAAGGAATGCTGCCTTGAGTTCAAGGTAGTTAATATGGAAATATACCTATCTCATCTTCTTTCCATCTACCTCCTGTCCTTGAACCGTTACAAAAAGCACCCCAACCCTGCTGAGATGCATCAGAGAATATTTCTAATACAAAAACCGGTTTTTCTAATTTATTTTTGTACTTAAAAATATTTCTATTCCACCAAAGAAGATCTTTTAGTATGTTAGGGGAAGGGGTAAACTTTACATTATAATCATTATGATATTTGAGTAAAGCACAATTTTTCTCTCTTTCCAGCATTTTAGTATACATCCAACTATAACTAATAGCTGGACAAGCGGCTATTAGTACTCCTATTAAATGAGCAAATTCTTTGATGGTGCATCGGGGCAGGGATAGAAATTTTTGAACAAGAGTAAAAATGTACGTCTGTTTTTCCATAGGTAAACTTATGGACATTTCTACGGAGTTAAAAACAAAACCTAAATATTTGCATTTGGTTACAGGCGTAAGGTGGCTTTTGTCGTAGTTGATTACAAAACCAAGACATTTCAACAATTTTAATGTCTCGGTGACATTATTTTGGCATTCCTGATAACTAGAACCCAGGCACATTAAATCATCGATGTAAATGACAGATTTAAACCCGCGATTTCTCAAAAAGCCTACAACTACCTTCATTATTTTGGTGAAGGTACGAGGTGCCACAGAGAGCCCATAAGGCATCGCATTAAATTCATATGACTATCTCTTGGTTATCGTTTTTAAATTGGAATCTCAAATATCTTTTATGATTTGGGTGAATCGGGACTAGTAAGTACGATTCCTTAAGGTCAATCGTGGCCATGTAAGAATGTTGCGATAGTAAGATCGCGACCGTCCTATAATCCTCCATTTTAAAATGTAATCTTTCTACAAATTTATTCAACGGTTTTAAATTTAAAATGAATCTACTATCACCATTAGGCTTCGCAATTAAAAATATGTCAGAAATGAACTGGTTTCGAGATGGTTCACACTCAGAAATAGCGCCTAGGTCGAGTAATTTTTGTATAGCTTTAGACATATCAGCTTTTTCTTTAGGCAGCCATTCGGTCTTTTTATTTTACTGCAAAATGGAATTGAGTAACCATCTCGAATCCAATTAAGAACAAGTCTATTTTGGGTGATTTTACGCCAACAATTATAAAAATAACTTAATCTACCCGCATGTACCTCTATGTTCGAGGGCTTGCACGAGGAGGTCTGTTCCAAACTCTCGATGGATGGAAGTTGGTCTGCTGTGTGGATGATGACGGTTTCTGGTTCGTGTAGGGAGTGTTCCTGGAACCTCTGCGCCCCCCCCTGTTCAGTGTCGAACGAGAGGGGCCTCGCCAGTTTCCCTGTGGCCTTGACGAGCGGGAAGTCGATGGCCCCGAAGTAGTCTTATTGTCAGGCTTTTTAATTTGAGAACCTTGTTTCTCAATAGCTTTCGAAGCCTTGATTTTTTCTGGTAAACCAGCCCCGAAAAGCATCTCATCACGTTCCGTGTCTTGTATTAGATTGAGAAAAGATTTCTCTAAGCCTTGTGTTAGCGATTTTGATCGAGACTGAGTTTGTAAAGCGTGTAGGTCTGATAAGACCCTACAAGAGTCTGATAGACATTTTATTGCCTGCAACTTGTCTTCGGAGGTAAGCAATATGGTCATGGCCTTATTTATTGCTGTAAGACCAACGCCTAACTGTTGTTGTAAATTCTCGATCTTCTTGTCCCGAGTACGAGCAAATTCGGAAACTGCTGCTGCAATTTCTGGGTTTAAGAGAGGGGCCCTGAAAAGCTTGCAGTTTTTCGGTGTAGGATAGTCCTTGAATAATTTTTCACTTTGTTCCTTATTAGTCAAGCCCTTGCGAAGAATGGGAGCCCATCTATGCGCCAAATCTGGATGTATATCGTCTCCGTAAATAACAGTTTCTGGAACGAGTTCTCCTAAGGCCACAAGCACATCGGGGTTTAAAGAAGGCAAAGTCGGAATTTCTGGGTCAACATTAGTTTGGACGTCTTCAACTAAGGGCGTCACAATTTCGGTTACTGGGATCTCCAGATCCGTATTAGGTTGGACCACATTATTGTCTTCAACATTATTATCAATCACGATGTCTAAAACAAACGATTTCGTTAGTGAATATAAATTAATCAAATGTCGGTATGTGAAAATAATATTAAAAGGGGAAAAAATTACTCGAAATATTATTATTCGTAATAGTATGGTACGTTGACTCAGGATCAACTCGGGTTAGTTGGGGTCACTTGGTTTGGTTGACTCCCGGTCAACTCGAGTGGTTTTGTATAGCTTGGTTAACTCACGGTTAACTCAAGTTAGCTGATACCTCTTGGTTACCTCGCAATTAACTCCAAGGCCAAATTTGCTTTAGGTTGACTCATGGTAAACTCAAAAGCTTTAATTTTAAAGGAAAAGATCGTATTAAAAAAATATTAATGAAAAGTGGGTAGACACACCCGCGTTTACTTACCACAATTTTCTTCGGAATTCGAAGAGTCTGAGTAGACAATAACATGTCTACGGCGTTTGCTTTCTTTACTTTGTAGCTTCCGTAACTTATTAGAGTAATACTCGATCTTTTCTTCAGCACTACGTTTCGGCATTGTTACTATTTCACGAACGCGTGCGTTCCGTTGCGCGCACAATAAAAGAATGAAGGAAAGATGGCGCGGTACATAGAGTTGGGGGCGCTAGGGATGCCAGCACTCGATTTATTTTTTAACTAATCGATATTTTTGGTAAAATCTAAAAATTGTGCGGGAGATTGCTTAAACAATAAAAGGACTACTTGTTAGACTGTTGTATGTATATTTAAGATACATATAAATCTATATCTTCGAATAAAGTGACGAAATAATAATACACTGTGGCATGTGTATGAAAGGGCCTTTAACTTTAAAAACGTATTTACTTACGAGTGAAAAGACACGCCTGGTAATTTCCTTTCACTATCTGTTTTACAGTTGAAAACACTGCACCGTCCCATATTTCCTTCAGTTGTGTTTACTATATATGTTGAATAACTGTTACAAAACTAAATTGCGATTATTTTAGCACGTCTAAGAACAATTATTGCGTTATAAATACACGAATAAAAGTAAACTGAAAATCTGTCAAGTTTGTTTACTTTCGTACATATTTTTCTTTATGGTTTGTTTCGCGAACTAGTTTGCTGGCCGTAGTAAAAACCGACACGGCAGAGGAGACAGAAAATTTAGTCACTCTGTCTCATTTCTTCACGCGACATTGGCGTAAGTTTGTCTTATTCTTGTGTGAATGCGATGGAAGCTATCAATTCGTCTATGTTCTTCTCTGTCTACGGTCAGTACATAGATATACATAAAATGTCAATCAAAATCTTGTATCAATTTCATCATCTAAAAATTCTGCAACTTTGTAGTATGCTTTTTGCAGTAAGAATTGTTTTAATGTTAGTTTAAATGCATTTCTGCTCATCTCCTTCCAATCTCTAGGTAATTTATTAAATATTATAGGTGCCATACAAATAATGCTATTGCGCATAAGGGCTGTTTTTGCCCTGTGTAAACGAAGCTTGCTGTTGTCCCGCCTGTTTCGCCGAACTGTTGCTTCTAAGGTCGGGAATAAATTCGGATTACATTTTACAAACATTGCAACTTCAAAAATATAAAGACTTGGCAATGTTAAAATTTTGTACTCCTGGAAGTAAGCTGTGCAACTATCTGTAGTTTTTAATTTAAACATAGCTCTAATGCACCTCTTTTGTGCCTTGAACACTACTTCTTTATCTGTGGAGTTACCCCAGAAGATAACTCCGTATCGTAACAGGGGTTCAGCTAGACCATGATAGGCTATTAATAGAGCATCTCTATTAACAATGCTGGAGAGCGTATGTAAAGCATATGCAGTACTACAAATTCTCTTACAAGGACCCAAGACGGCGTGCGTTTTAGTCGGTTCGAGTCCGACATAACCACCTCCACCGGCTCCGTGGGGGTGGTATCCGCGGGGATTTATCACAAGATAAAAAAAACCCCCCGCTACTGTGACAATAAAGTGTCATTTTTCAAATAGAAGGGATGAAAAATAGTAAACATCGTAAATATCTCGGTGCGTGTTACACTATTAAAATTCATAGATGTTGAAAATTATCCATAAACACTAAGTAATCGAACGCGAATGTGTTTTATTCTCACCAAGCGTGATGGTCGGGAAATTTCGAGGGATCGGTGAAACACCGAACGCAGCTGGGCCGTACGTAATGAGACATCGGTGGGCATGTTTATAGTTAACCTTTAATAATAAATAACTGTACAGTTTGACATAAGCTAGTGCGTAACATAGTAACGGCATGACTAGTACGTTGGAGCGCGCGCGCGCGCCGCCCCGGGGTCACGTGGCGATGAGCACGAGCAGCACTATCGCGAAGCCCGCCACGAGGCACACCACGAGCCCCAGCTTCTTCTGTAACACAAGAAAGGCCGTTAAACGCTAGCCTCCCCAAAGGGCTCGGGCCGTGGTCCCGCACGCGGTACCTTGCGGGCCTTGGCGCGGCTGACGGTGCCGCGGAGCAGCTGGTGCTGGCCGAGGCCCACGTGGTCGCTGGCCTGCAGCGCGTAGTACTCGACGCTGTCCACGCGCTCCTGCTGCGCCGCCACCAGGTGCGCCAGCTGCGCGAACAGCTCGCGCACGTCGCGCAGCGCCGCCTCCACGCGCGCCAGCTCCGCGTGCCGCGCCTCCACGTCGCGCAGCAGGCGCCGCGCCTCCGCCGTCTCCGCCTTCACCTGCGCAGGCTCAGTGCAGTGAGCGTGTGTCTATCTGTGGCATCGTAGCACCCAAACGGATAACCCGATTTGAAAATAAATTGCGTTTGCAACTTGTTTACACTGTTCAAATTATAGTTATTTGCAGCAGTGGCCTACGGTAGGCTAATTAATTGATTGATTGATACCCAACATATAGATCTAAGACCACGCTGACGAAGTCGCGGGCACAGCTAGCAATAAATAAATATAAATAAATACCACAACCTTCTGAGTACGTATCATCTTCTATCTATATATCTATATATATAAAAATGAACCCCTATTTCCCTTGGTCACGACATCACGCGTGAACGGCTGGACCGATTTCGCTAATTCTTTTTTTGTTGTGTTCGTTTTTGTTAGGAGAAGGTTCTTATGAAAGAAAAAATGAAGAAAATTGCGCGGAAAATTAGAAAATTTAAGAATACATAACCACCATATAAAATAGCTGATCCGACATACGCCATGTCTAAATTTTGAATTTGGAATACGAATTGGAAAAAAATGAGTTTATTATTCTAATACTGCTGTATGATATTCTTCTACGTTATCTGACGTTTGACATAATGCGTGCAATTATCGTCAAGGTTAGTATAAATTCTTAAGAATTAACAAAATGCCCGTTGCTTGGGCCGCGTAAAAATATTTATGGCGGCTATTTTTGTATTAAGGTCGAAAAATTTATGGTTTATGGTAGTATGAACGCCCTTGAGCGTAGAGGTATATGGTTGTATGGGTCCTATAGGTATATAGGCGCCATAGGTGTAAGTTTGGCCCCGGTGACCTAATTAGTGTCGGGAGCTCCGTGGGCGTATGGGCCCGAATCGAAATGCTTTTCGTTCTCAAAATAATTAAGAGAATTTGATACAACTAATTGATTCTAATTACTAAGGTGAAACGAAGTTTGCCGGGACAGCTAGTAATATATAAGTTCAAAATACATATGGTTGGAATATATAAAGTTAAAATACCGAAAATCAAAATATTTAATGCAGCAAAATATATAAAGTTATTTGACATAAGTTCTAAATTTCTAAGTTTGAATGCCATAATGGTCGAAATATATAACAAACACAATGCATAATGGTTCCTAGGGCTAGAGTTTTATAATATACTAGCTTTTGCCCGCGGCTCCGCCCGCGTGGATGTCGGTTCCCGGCAATTACTCGATTTTTTCTCTACGTACAAACCTTCCCTGGACTTCCACGAATAATTTAAGACCAAAATTAGCCAAATCGGTAAAGCGTTGTTGAGTTATAACATTACAACGAAAAGTGACATTGATCCATACTAATATTATAAATGCGAAAGTAACTCTGTATGTCTGACTGTATGTTACGCTTTCACGGCCTAAACCACTGAACCGATTTTGATGAAATTTGGTATAGGGGTAGATTAGACCATGAGGAAGGACATAGGCTATGTTTGGTCGCGATAACCGACATCCACGCGGGCGGAGCCGCGGGCAAAAGCTAGTTTTTATATAAATGGTTTACTATAATGATAACCTATAATAACCTACACTTACCATCAGAAGACCTCAAAGACTCGGACTTAGACCTATACACAGACCAAATCACATCCATACTTATCTCAAGCTACGAGCAGTCTTGCCCACTCACCACACCTAAGTCTGGGGAGGGGCGACACTGGTGGTGTTCGTCCCTTGAGAGGCTGCGACGGAAGTTGAGAAAACTCTTCAACAGGGCTATCAACACCAGGGAACCGACTGACTGGGATAAGTATCAAAACACAAAAAAACAATATAAAACCGAAATACGACAGAGACGCGCAGAAAGCTGGAGACGCTTCTGTACAAGCATCGAAAATAGTAACCAGGCCTCCAAGGTTAAAACCTGCCTCTCCAAAGAGCAGGGAAACTCCATTGGCTGCCTCAAAAAAGCAAACAACACTTTCACAACAAATGTCGCTGAAACATGCGAAATTTTACTAACTACCCATTTTCCGGGCTGCAAAATAGCAAATGAAGAAACATGGGTAGACACTAACCACCGTCCAACCAGCATCCAAGACTGGGAGGTTGCTCGGGAAACCATAGACAGAGAAAAACTGCTATGGGCCATTAACACTTTCCTACCTTTCAAGGCAGCAGGCCTGGATGGTATTTTCCCAGGACTCCTAAAATGGAGCGGACCAATTATAGCGGACCACCTAGCCAAGTTGCTACAAGGCTGCCTCGCAAACCGCTACATACCCTTGAAATGGAGGGAAGTCAAAATAATATTCATCCCCAAACCAGGTAGAAGTGACTACACTCAGGCTAAATCTTTTAGGCCTATCAGCCTCATCTCGTTCCTGCTAAAAACACTTGAACGGCTAGGCGATAGGGTAATTAGAACCCAAGTACTAGCACTGAAACCTCTACACTCTCATCAACACGCTTACAGTGAGGGCAAATCAACAGAATCAGTACTCCACCATGTGGTGTCCCGCATCGGTGGAGCCCTAAAGTCAAAGCAACCAACCCTTGGTACCTTCATTGACATAGAGGGTGCCTTTGACAAAACCAACTTTGACAGCATCAACAAAGCACTGCTCAAACACGACGTGCCCTCAACACTTATCGAATGGATAGATAACATGCTCAGACAGAGGGCCGTGCAACTCACAGTCAACACCACAACTCGGGGCATTGTGGGCAGAGGATGCCCACAAGGTGGGGTACTCTCTCCCCTACTATGGAACCTGGTGGTAAATGAGCTTATAACAGATCTGAACGCAAACAGCCTTTTTACCATAGGTTATGCGGACGACATCACGATCTTAATAACGGGACTATTCGAAAGTGCCATTTGCGACCGAATGAGACAGGCCTTCAAAATAATAGAAACCTGGTGCACAAAGCACGAACTTTCGGTCAACCCCCAGAAAACCGAACTAGTAATGTTCACAAACCGCAGAGCACCGGGCCCATACAAGCTCCCGAAACTCTTCGCAACCGAATTAACACTTAAGGAAGAAGTAAAATACCTAGGTGTAATTCTCGACAGCAAGCTGCTTTGGAACAGGCACCTTGACTACAAACTGAACAAGTGCACAATCGCTTTCTACCAATGCAAAAGAATGATGGGAAACAAATGGGGACTATCGCCAAAAATAGCACTGTGGCTATACACAGCGGTGATAAGGCCCATGCTAGCCTACGGGGCTTTGGTATGGTGGACCCGCACGGAATTGTCTACCGTGATTACCAAATTAAAGTCCTTCCAAAGGCTGGCCTGCTCATCAATCTGCGGATGCATGAAAACCACTCCAACTGCAGCTATGGAGGTAACTCTGAACCTAACACAGCTTGACCTATACATCCAACAGGAAGCCACCATCACCGCCATTAGAATGTGGCACCTGGGACTCTGGGGAAACAACCACAATAGTCCCCACACCACAATTCTTGGGCGGGCGATGGAATAAAAAACACTAATAGCTGCTTCCTGTGATAAAACCTTCAAAAAACACTTCTTCAACAAAAAATACCAGATAACAACGCAAGCCGAGGAAAAGGACTACTCTGGTATTAAGGAGATGTGCGTCTACACTGACGGCTCCAAAACAAAGAATGGGTCAGGAGCCGGCGTGCACTCTTTGGACCTTGGCTTGAATATCCACCTTCCACTAGGCGAACACAGCTCAATCTTCCAATGCGAGTGTGTCGCCATAACAACAGCAGCGACGGCAATAAGCGAAAAGCAGGTTAAGGGTTTTAATATAAAGCTCCTAACTTGTATTTTTGTGTTTGAATTAACTCTAAAACTGTTGGACTGATTTTTTAATATTTTGTCATAGGAAGCTGCATTACCACCAGTATTGTCACTGGCTATTTTATATTTTTTTTAAAGTGAGGGATCAATACGCTCACCCCCTGTTACGTGGGACCAAAAAATTATAGTTAACGACTTGTGAGTATTGAGAGCTCTTGATGACAGTTCAAATCGACTATTCGATCCATCTCCTAGTACTAATCAATGGCACAGCTGGGAAAGAGGGGCTTTTTGTAGTTACATAGCTGACACGGGACCTGCACTTTTTACAAGGGACAATATCGTATGCTAGATCCGAAACTATCGTATATACAGAAAGAAGCGCTAGAGAGTGAAAGTGAGAGTGCACACAAGTGTGTGGTGGGAGGCGAACGCACTCACGTTGTCCACGAACAGCGAGATGTTGTTGGAGTCGAGCAGGCTCTGGCACTCGTCGTCGGATATCGTGAGATTCGCTGAAACATAGTTACGTCAGCAGTCAGTATTATAGTAGCGCTGTTCTGTCCAAATATTTTGAACTAAATTAAAAACTGCATACCCCTATCTATACAAAATTAGAACTTCCCGTATGAATAACTAGGCACAAACGCCAAAAAGTTACGTTTATTATTTGGGAGCCGGCCCCTAAATATATGTACAGGTATTCTAATTGAACTGATACGTTACCGATGGTAGGCGTACCATCGGTAACGTATCAAAGATTTCGAGATTCTGAACTACGGTATATATCGTACTTCGTACATTAGTATTAGTATTACGTACATTCGAGATTTAGAATTTCGGTAATATGATACCGGTTAGGTATCATAATACCGAACATAATAAGGTCACCAGCCGCCGCACCACCTCGTGTGCACCACGTATTGTTTGTTTATTTATTTAGTCATTGTGAGGTGCAAGTAATGACAACACCTGTTAGCACACACCTTGACCATGTTCTGTATTTTTATAGCACCTGTTTGTATTTGACGATAATGTATCTAATCTATACACCAGCGCAGCAGTGCCGTCTGTAATAAGACGACTTGAGCAACCACGCGCAGGGCATGCCGTCATAGAGGCGGTAAGGCCCATCATGGGGGAAAGGCTAGAGAGGACACATGGCAGCCTCTCGTATCGACTGACGCAGATTATCACCGGGCACGGGCGCTTCGGGCGGTATCTGCGTCGGATCGATAGCGAGCCAACGTCCGAGTGCCATCATTGCGACGCGAGCGAGAATGCAGGGCTGCACACGCTCACCGATTGTCCGGCGTGGGCTGGACCGAGGTGGGAGCTAGTGGTGGCCCTGGGAGTGAGAGTGTTCACCACAATGGTCCGCTGTGCGGACGCGTGGGCGGCCGGCGTCTCCTTCAGCGAGCAGGTAATGGTCGTGAAGGAGACGGCGGAATGGGAGCGGCGGCGCGAACGCAGGTAACTCCGGCGTCGGAGGGCTCTGACTGACCTCCATCCCCCATGAGCGCGGGCCTGGGGGTGACGGGTGGAGCCGCCTGTCACCCCAGCAGAGGCAGGCCACGGCGGCACTGAGAAGCACGCCTCCCCATTCCGGGGGCGAGTCGGGGACACCGTTGTCCCCCTTCCCGAGGGGAACTTCCCGCACGAAAAAAAGTCTGTAATAAATAACTAGTAACTTAACGAATTATTGAAGCAATTGCGAGCGGGTGCCGACACAACCTTTAGGACCCTACGAAAAGGTAGAAAGCTCGGTGTCATCATCCCACCACAGTACTGTGGTTCGGCGTGCGAGTAGAGACGACAGATTCCCGGGGAAGGTGGTCTCAGACGTTCTAGCGCGCAGGTGTGTGCGTACGTACTGAGGCGGATCTGCTCGTGCAGCAGGCTGAGCTGCGCGGCGCGCTCGGCGTCGAGCGCGGCGTGGTGGCCGTCGAGCGCGTCGGCGTAGAGGCGGCGCGTGGCGGCGTACTGCAGGCGCGCGATGCGCGCGGCCGCGTCGTTGCGCGCCGCGCCGGCCGCCGCGCGCGCCTCCAGCTGGCGCAGCGCGCCGCACAGCTTGAGCCCGGCCGCGTTGGACGCCGTCACGGCGGCCTCCAGCTGCTCCTGCAGCTCTGCGGACAGGCGGGCGGGTCAGTGCGGCGTGCCGAGGTGCGATCGATGTCGTCGCGCCGAGCGAGACACTCACGCCTGTTGTTGTGGAAGGTGGGGTCGGCGTGCAGGCGGCGGATCAGCTGCGTGTTGCCGTTGACGTGGTGGATCCAGCCACGCATGCGCTCCACCTGCAACGTTGAGTATGCACATGCTTTACCTTCTACTCTACCCATAGTAATAATAGATTTCCGAACCCAGCGGGCACGTGTTTTACTCTAGTTCTTCTAGAGTATTCACATACACACACACACACACACACACACCCACGAGCAGGAATTTTAAATTAAATACATTTTAAATTATGGTTATGGTTTTGATAGGCTATGTATATAATATATACATAGCCTATCAAAACCATAACCATAATTTAAAATGTAAATATGGCCTTTCGAGAGCCTTTGTGCTATGAGGAACAAAGGAACATACATATTATGTATGTTCCTTTGTTCCTCATAGCACTCATAGCTCCTCAACTACATATTACAACTGGACAAATGAGCTTTCTTTACAAGCGTCTCGATCGTCTGATGGTTATAGAGCCTATAACCATCAGACGATCGAGACGCTTGTGTCGAGACGTGTCACTGAATCTTGTGTAGTGCCCTCTAGCGCTTATATAAAGGTACTGCGTTAGAAAATAAATTTGAGATAAATAAGCCATGTTTGGTGTAAGATGAAAAGGCTTAACTAGCAAATTTCAAATAAGTACGTATGTATAAATATAATATAAGGTGAGAGAGGCAAGACGGAATGGGTTTTTGATGAGATGGCTAGTCTTGTTTGAACTGAATATTGACTCAAACTAAAACTGCAAATGTATTAAGTGAAGAGCAAAAAGTGTGTATTTCCATGGGATTGATAAAATCCTGCTAAAACTGCCCGAAAATAAAAATTACATGCTAAGATGTTGGTACATTATGACGTAAAAATAAACTTAATTATTAAGAAAACAAAAAACCCGGCGGCAAAGTAAAATAAATAAAATTTATAAAGAAGTAAAACTGACTTCAAGAAACAAAAGAGAGGCACTAAAAAGGGAATAATAACGGACCTTACAGATTTACTGAACTGTTAGAATTCGATGCCTAGCTCGAAAGGCCATATTTCCATTGATTACATTATAGTAGTTCAGCCACGGCAAACGTGTCGGTAAATCTGTAAGGTCCATTATTATTCTCTTTTCAGCCTCTCTTTTGTTTCTTGAAGTCAGTTTTACTTTTTTTATAAATTTTATTTTTGTATTCCTTTTTAGTGAGTTATAAGTTTATAACCGATCCATCGTTCATCATTTGCCTAGATTTTTATCATCAGTCTAAACAGCATGATTTTCAGAAGCAAACATTCATTATTAAATTATGTAAAAGCAACAGAAACAGTATTTTTGCCTACATTTTGAGGATGTCCATAGGATACCGTCATTCGATTCTGACTCTCTGGATCCGATTTCGACTCCCTGGGCCATTCCTTTTCCAACAAAACAAAGATCATAAAAATCCGTTTCGCAAATTACGACTGTAAATACAACGGTTAGTCGCCTATTTTCCCCTCATCACAGTGAAATCTATATATATAAAAATGAACCCCTATTTCCCTTGGTCACGACATCACGCCTGAACGGCTGAACCGATTTCGCTAATTCTTTTTTTGTTGTGTTCGTTATTGTTAGGAGAAGGTTCTTATGGAAGAAAAAATGAAGAAAATTGCGCGGAAAATTAGAAAATTTAAGAATACATAACCACCATATAAAAAGCTGATCCGAAATACGCCATATATAAATTTTGAATTTGGAATACAAATTGCAAAAAAATGTGTTTATTATTCTAATACTGCTGTATGATATTCTTCTATGTTATCTGACGTTTGATATAGAATTAACAAAATGCCCGTTGCTTGAGCCGCGTAAATATTTATGGTGGTTATTTTTTTATTTAGGTCGAAAAATTTATGGTTTATGGTAGTATGAACGCCCTTGAGCGTAGAGGTATATGGTTGTATGGGTCCCATAGGTATATAGGCTCCGTAGGTGTAAGTATGGGCCCCGGTGACCTATTAGTGTCGGGAGCTTCGTGGGCGTATGGGACCCGAATCGAAATGCTTTCTGTTCTCAAAATAATTAAGAGAATTTGATATAGCTAATTGATTCTAATTTCTAAGGCGAAACAAAGTTTGCCGGGACAGCTAGTTCCTAATAATAATGCTGATACAAATGTACATATTCATTAATGGCTCTGCTACAGAATATACTCCCTACCAGAGCCATTTAACACACGTTGTTGAATGAGACTAATAAAAGTCAATGTGGTGTTATGAAATCCGTTGATAACAACATAACATATTGATTAACACGTTTGTGTTGTATAATAAATATTCCACATAATAAATATTCCACAACATTCTACACAACGCTATCTAGACCCATGGTAAGCTTTTATAGCTTGTGTTATGGAATCTGGAATGCGGATAAACATACTTATATACTTTTTTTTTGTAAATACTTAAATATTATACATAAACACCCAGACCAATGCAAATAGCCATATTCATGCATACAAATATTTGCACTGAGCGGGAATCGAACCCGCGCCTCCTGCGTGGCAGTCGCGTGCACTACCACCACGCCACACTGAAATTTTAATAGCAACGTCTGCGGGCATTTGTTTTTTGATATCGAGGCGACAGAGGAGGTTGTCAATTCGACTTGACAGTTCGATTGTATGTTTGTTACGCGATATCAAAGCCAGTTGTGAACGGAATTTTATTATTCTAGCGGTGTCGGATAAGGTATAATGTCAGAGTGGTCCCATATCCAAGAATTCCAGATCTGATGCTGAAATCCTGGAGAAATTACGGGAAAACGCGTCTATGCGCCTACTAGCTAGCTACTAACAAACATTTGAAGTTTGAAGTCGGTTAAAAAATACAACTTAAAACAAATGAAATAAATTACCTATTAAAAACCCAACTTATGCTGAAAATATCGAAACAAGTTTGATAGCAGGCGATACCCAATATTTTGCCGTTTCTAGTTTGCAAATGGGTACCACCTGCTATCAGTCTAAGAAACATTTGAGACTTTTCTTGAATGTAAAAAAACAAGATTCAAACAAAAAGTGGTTTTATCTCTGCCGTGCGATGTTTTCCTTCCCGTTAGTGTACGTGTTAATTAAGAGTGTTTCCAATATCTAATACGTAAACGAAGTCAGAGGTGCGTGACCGAGGATCGAACATTGAACCGCGCCGGCGCGCCGCGGCGTCTCTCGGCCGCAGGTGCTAATGGTTAGTTAGACTCGGTCATCCTTAACTGCCTGTTTCATTCAAATGTGATTTCCCGGTAGAGCCTTACAGTACACGTACCGGTCGTGCAGTCGAGGCTCCCGCTACACGTTGGAGCAGACGACAGACGAGTCCTAGAGTGCAGACCGCGAGAAGGCAAACGGAAGGTAGGACACCCCCTAGCCAGATGGACTGACGAACTGAAAAAGGTGACTGGGACAGACTGGATGCGGAAGGCGGAGAATCGGGTAAGATGACGCATATTGGGAGAGCCCTCTGTCTAGCAGTGGACTGCAGTGGGCTAATTGATTGAATGATTGATTGAGCGACTCACGCGGAGTGGAGCCTTCCACAGCTGTTCTGTAGCGTGTAGCAAAGATAGGACCAAACTTGAGTGAGCAGGGCGCGAGTTGTCAGACAGACAGCCGACTAGAGGCGAGACCGCGGAACACAACTGTACAATATAATAATGTGGTCCTGCTGTTTGACCAAAAGTCATTTGGCAAAATCACACTTGACAAACAACGTTTGGTAAAACAATGGTTTCACCGACTGATCATTTTACTACTTACCTATCATTATACAAATCGTCGCCTCAGTGCTTATTTTTTCTATCTACCAAGTTTACAGAAAATTTACTTTGAATGCAGTATTGTTAAGACTCAAATTTCAATCTTGTTGGTTAAGAAATTTTTTAAACTTTTTTGCTATAATATAAAAAAAAGACATTTAAATTTTGTCTGTGACGCAACACTGTAAGAAATATTTTGTGCTTGTTTGCTCTATGTCCACTGTTTGTTTTATATCCTACATCATAACAAATGTTGAGTGCTTGAGTGTTCTATGTCCACTCAATCGACCAATCACAGCCCCTGACGCCATGTCTGCCATTTTTTTTTATTTGTCATTTTGGCTGGCGACATTGTAAGAATCGCTTCGTTGCTCCCGAAAAAATTCAAAAATATTATTTAAATTGTTGTTTCTAGTAAAATTGTGTTCGACAGACATTAAATTATGTCTAGAACAAGCTATAGAAGCAAAATAAATGAACAAACGCAACCGCAAACAGAGCAGTAAGTACTTTTTGATTTACGCTCGATTCCGTTCTGAATTTTACACAGAGTGTTGTTTTTTAATAAACTATGAGCCAGGCAGTCGGACATAACAGGTATGTATATTGATTAATGTAATGTGTCCTAATTTTCAAACCTAGTTTTTTTTGTTTCAAACTTCTGCCAACTCCAGGAAAGAATTGTTTGGTATGGACAATGAAGGTGTTTAAAAATTACTATGTAACTAACATTGCTTGTGGTGCTTAAACGTTTCGATAACAACTACTTCACTCTGTTTTGCGTTAAATTAAAATACCGAAGGATATTGATTGCTTGAACAATTTTTTTATACCACATATGTAGCAGATAAGCACATGGCTCACCTTATGGAAAGTGTTTACCGTGGCCTATGGCAATTTTTTTATTGAAAATAATTTACTAATAGATTTTTATTTTCAATTATTATTATTCTATTATTAATATACTACTGATTTTCATAAAAAAATTGTGAAAAGCACGATTTTTTTGTATAGGACACGCCAATTTGACTTTTGTTTTTGTCAGCATCTTTTTTTTGTTTTTCTCATTGATATTATAATTATATATCAGCATCAGCTCATCTTGTCACAATATAAAAATAAAGTAAGTATGTATGTAAATTAAGTATGTAAAAATAAATGCTGATTATAACGAAGCCAATCACGTCATATTTTTACTTAGCTTACTTACTCCACATTATAATTTAGGCTTAGGTACTCTATAGCTACACTGATGTCTTTGCTCGATTATGTTATTATATTTAATTATTTTTTAACAATTTATTGAACTTTCTGAAGCTTAATCAGTCTACAGGGTTTTGCTTTCTGCTTTTTGCAGTGCAAATTATCGATCGACTGTTATTTAATTTTTTTAAAAATGTATTTAGTTATTATAATATTATTTTTTTTTGTTTTATATCCTTAACAGGCTTGAAAAAGTTAAGAAAAAGCTTTTTGTAAATCATGATGTCGCTGAAAAAGACTACATACAAGACACTCCAAACAGATATATACTCAAGGTAAACAAAAAGTTTTTGGAGCATCAAAAGGCAAGCAAGGAAACATGTATTCTATTAGCTATAAGCATTTAAAAGCATTAGTAAAATAACTATTAATAAAAACTTTTGTTTAAAATGCCTTTATTATTTGCGAGTTAAATCCTATCATCTAACATACTAAATACATCATCCTGTATATACATCTGACACATAGACCAGTTAAGCACGAAAAATCAAAATAGTCTTTTTGTTCTATCTTTATTGAGGTATTGTTCTAAGTCCACATTCGTAATTATATTTGTGCACATTTGTTCTATCTCCATATAGAAACTATAAAATAAGGTACAATTAACCACCATTTTATACATTACATTATAATAATGTATTCCTAGACAACTCATTTATAAAGTAATTCCTTAGAATCTACAAACTAAAGGTTATTATAAAAATAGAGATAAAAAATCTTCTTACTGTAAAATGTAACCAATGGTAGATAGGACAAACAAGCACTGAGGTGACGAAATGACTCACTTTTCCAAATGATCAACGCAAATATACATTGAATAAATAATTATTTTACACAATAAACATTTAGCAACTGAGTTATCTGATAAAACTACTATTGGTCTAAAAACGTTTGATATGTTTATACTAATGATCGAAACTCATAATCATTCGAATAAATAACTATAATATTCATAAAACGAGATGCCACCAGACAAGTAGGTTAGGTTAGGTTAGAACTGTGGACTGTGACCACAACAACGCGCGAACCGCGGCGCGAACAGCGACCGGCGAAGCGCCATGAACAAATTTTTGTTAGGCAGAAGCAGAATTTATGCAAAAAGAATTTTTTAAAGTAGGTTCGTGTTAAAAACATTACATATTAATTAAAGCAATATGATAATACAGTGTTATGAAGAAAAAAGATCTGAAAATAGTTTGCAATTTGTGAAACATATTATTTAGTTAAATGAAGAAAGGTCAATTGACATTTTAATTACATTTTGGCAAGAATAGTGTTTGCTAATGGATCATTTGCTAAGTGAGTTTTTGTAAGATGATACTTTTGTCAAATGTGTCATTTGCCAAATGAACATTTAGTGAAACGTTGTTTGTCGAATCACCATTTGTCAATTATTTTTTGGTCAAATATTACTAATCCAATAATTATTATTTGTTCAGTTTGCGCTCGTGCTTCCTGAAAAAGCCCCGGCATAAATAATGATGATGATAATGATAAATTGAAGAGCCGAACTTCATTTACTTATTGACCTTGCTCCGCATGTACCTATGTATTTTGAATATGAAAGTGATGAAAGGTAGATTACTAAAATCCTATTGTATAAAATTTAAAAAGGTATGATGTTGTAGGTACAATGATGTAGGTATAAACTAAAACTATGACGTATGTGTAGGTAAATGGTCCTTGTAAGCGTAAACTACCGAAACTGCAGAATCCTTATAACAAATTACTGTGTATCAGTGTACGGTGAGAGCACAGCCCAAAATATATTATAGCTAGGTTCAACGAGTCCATTTACGTATCATTAATGAAGCGCGCGAGTGCACGCCGCCGCCGCCGGTGCTGCGTCGTCCGGGTCAAGGATGGCTGGCGAGATCAACGTCACTCGCTAATGACCGAAAAGCTTCGCAATGAGCTCGCAATGTACCTGCCTAACTGCTCACTACAATGTACGCGCGCGCATCGCGCATGCCGCCTCTTACTTACTGGCACTGGTGCTAGTTACTTGCGCTAACAAAAACTACAGTCGGTGTACGGTTACATGCTGCCGCAGCACATCGACTGTTTGTATCGCGAGTAATCACTGTGCATATGCACTATTCAGTAACGCACATCATTCAATAATATCTCGCTGTTATACACAATCATACAAGTATTAAAGGTCATGGGCCATGTATCGATTAGTTCAAAGCATAATTATTATAATATCGTAACATTGTGGCTGGAGCAAACATTGCAGTCCAACCTGCCCTTGCTGTGGGTCGCTGGTCGCCGTGTGCCATCAGTGTGGGTGTGGGGTGCGAGGCTAGTGAGACATTGCGAGTCGGCAGGAAGGAGGCGACACCACGTCATCAGGTCGCTCGCGGTGTGTTGTTGTCGTGCGCTAATTACTTACTGCCCTAATAGAGCAATGAGCGCGCCGCTAACTAGTTAGGCACCTCGTTAAATACAATTAAACGCGTGGTGTCAGGCGTGTCGCGTGCGCCACATCGACCCACAGCTCTACACATAGGTACAGCACTGACCTCTAGGAAAATGTCTTCTATCTCGGCGTTCTGCTGCCCAGGATCCTTGAGCACCTCCACGGTGTCATGGTACACGCCGGCCTCGGCGCCATTCGCCAGCTGAAACATATTAGTACTCATTTAAAATTACATTCAACTAACTAATCACCGTTGCTGTGTTAACACTCAAATCCATACTAATCCATACTTTCGAAAAACCATACTTGATATTATAAATGCGAAAGTAACTCTGTCTGTCTGTCTGTCTGTCTGTCTGTATGTTACGCTTTCACGCCTAAACCACTGAACTGATTTTGATGAAATTTGGTATAGGGATAGGTTAGACCTTGAGAAAGGACATAGGCTACGTTTGGTTGCGATAACCGACATCCTCGCGGGCGGAGCCGCAGGCAAAAGCTAATATTATAAATGTGAAAGTTACTCTGTCTGTCTGTATGTTACGCTTTCACGCCTTAACCGCTGAACCGATTTTGATAAAATTTGGTATATGGGTAGATTAGACTTTGAGAAAGGACACAGGCTATGTTTGGTCGCGATAACCGACATTTTTTCGGGCTCGGGTTCCCGTCCCTGCTCCCGCGCCTCCTTTCGATACCGATATAGCATCAAAAGGGCTCTCGCATCCAGGTTCTACGGTAGGGATCCGGCAAGGAGACTCGCCGCCTCGAAGGATATCGTGCCCATATTGGGCACCCATATAGGGCCATGGCCCGTACGACTTGCGCGTACAGTCTCCTGCAGGAGTCATCCGGCCCCCTCATGTTGGGCAGCAGACGCCCCAAAGCGGCAGCTGTGTCCTTCAATTTGGGGGCCAGTCTTCGGAGATGCTCCCCGAAGTTCCACCGGCCGTCGAGCACGAGCCCCAGATATTTCATTTGGCATCCTCCGGTGGCACGCGCCGAGGCCCATGAAAGAACATGGCCTCGGTTTTATGCAGAGCCACCATGAGACCCAGCTGCCAGATCCGCTCCACGACTTGGGCAACTGCGGTCGTGGCCTTCAGGGTCGCTTCGTGGTATGTAGCCCCGCACGCCGTCACCAGCGTGTCCTCCGCATAACACGTGACGGCGGCACCGTCCGCGAGCTCACCGCGAAGCACCCAGTCGTAACCGATGTTCCACAGTAGCGGTCCCAGGACCGATCCCTGCGGAACACCGCACGACATCTCTCGCCGACCGAGCCCGGTCGCACTTGGGTAGACGACTGCTCTCTCCGATAAATACACCCCGACTATGCGGCGAAGGTAGAGAGGCACTTCGTGATACACGAGCGCCTCCCTAATGCAGCTCCAGGGCAGGGTGTTAAACGCGTTGGCGATAAGATTTTGAAATCATTGATTTTTGTTTTACATAAAGTTTAACATTACAATAATCATATCATAGAATAACAAATCAAATATTCTTTTTCATTATATTGTTTATTTAATAACATTTTGAGTTTACGATCTAATTTTGAAAATACTTGGTATGTTAAAGGGTTGCCACTTTCATTTCAGTCAAATAATTTACAGGTGAAACTATGCTTTTTTTAATATACCTAACGATAAGATAATACAATAAACGGTTGGTTGGTTTTTTTTTTACCGTGGGGGAAAATCCTTCATGGATGTTATGCCGGACTCCTACCGACTAAAAACCCCCACGGTAACGCCCAGCAGCCTATCGTTGGGAGCCCCGGGTAAGCCCTCGGAAGGATGTCCCAGGATTCCCATCAGACCTACGGCTACAATTGCGGCCTCGCCTAGGGGGTTTCGGATGTCATCCCGCTTCTTATTGGCGTGCGTGAATCCCTTACTGCCGTCATGGGCCTGCTTCTGTAAAGACGGTGAGCAGCTGCCTCACCGTTCTCAGGCCTCCGGTCATGGAGGCCGATGGCCTTCGGCGAAGATACGTCGGCGGAACCCAAGCCTGCCACGAGGACCTGACGCTGTTGCGCCCACGCCGTGCACTCCACCAGCGTGTGGAGCGCTGTGTCATTGCTGCGGTCCTCGCAGTGCACTCGGCCGTGGTTTCCCGGTGTCTTCGCCACAGCTACCATGCCCGGTAAGTAGTTATCTGTGACAACCGGTAGGAGAGAGCACCAGGTCTGCTCTCCAGCCACTCGTCCATGACCAGTCTGATGGCCGCGATTGTGGCGAATAACCCCCCCCCCCCCCCTCAGTTTTGGGATCAAACTTCGGAAGTGATGTCGGAAGTTCCACCGGTCATCGAGTACGAGCCCCAGATACTTCATCGAGGGCTCGATGCCGATGCTGACGCCCTACCTGTAGGCTGGATCCCGCAGGTGGCCGCGTCCGAGGTCCGTGGAAGCACAGAGCCTCGGACTTGTGAAGGGCGACCTCGAGACACAGCCGCCGTATCCGACCCACGAATTGAGCAACTCCTGCCGTGGCTTTTAGTGCTGCGTCTCGGTGCGCTGCTCCCCGCGCCGTTACGATGGTGTAATCGGCTTAACACGTTACCCCTCTTAGCAACGAACCACGCAGCACCCAATCGTAGCCGATTTTCCACAGGAGCGGCCCTAATACCGATCCCTGTGGAACACCGCACGACACATCTCGCCGACCCGGCCCTAGCCAGCTCGGGTATGTGATGGCCCTCTCGGAGAGATAGGCTCCGACAATTCGACGGAGGTAGGGAGGTACTCCATGGTAGATAAGCGCCTCCCTAATGCAACTCCAGGACAAGGTGTTGAAGGCGTTGGCGATGTCAAGAGACACCGCCACCACCACCTCACCCTGTGAGACTGCTTCCTCCGTCAGGCATCTAATGCGCATGATCGCGTCTACAGTGGAGCGCCCCTGACGGAAGCTAAACTGGCTATCCGACAGATCAGGCCCCACGCGTATGAGATGCTTGACGAGGCGTTGTGCAATAATACGCTCAAAAAGCTTGCAAACCTCGTCGAGCAACACGATCGGCCGGTACCCTGATGGGGAATTTGCCGACCGCCCCGTCTTTCGGATTAAGACCAGTTTCCCTGTCTTCCAGACCTTGGGATACTGGCCTTTTTCAAGACATGCACTAAATAGCCCTATAAGTCGAGGCCCAAGTTCTTCGAGAGCCAGGATCCATGTTCGGCCTGGAATGCCGTCGGGTCCAGGAGCGGTGTTTCTGCGGGATTTAAGCCGCAGTAGAGCCGCCCCTAGCTTACCCTCCGTGACTACGGGCACGTCGTTCCCGCGTTGGGCTAAACGATTCTGGGTGGTCCTATTTCTGCGTGGTAAAAAAAAATAACCACCTAACCTAGCCTTCTAACCTAACCTATCCGAGTCGGGGTAATCTGAGTCGGGGTGTTAACTATAATGACGTTTTTTATATATAATAAACGATTCTGGGTGGTCCTAGTTCTGGGTGGTTAACGAAGGTTAAGGCGGGAGCGAAACGGAGCGGAGCTCCCACCTTAGCCTTCTAACCGGGGTACTAACTAGTCGGGGTAATCTGAGTCGATTTGAAAATTATAAAGGTGGTTTAATATTCTCTAAAAAATAATTCTACAGTTTGATAAGTTTGTTAAACAATAAACATATGATTAAAAATTCATTCATGGTAGTAAATGTTTCATGGTAGTAAATTTTTTTTGAAACAAAAAATTTAAGGACCAAATATCTTAAGAAACATTTTCTGTGAAACGAAATTCTATGAAATTTCTTCTGTGAAATAAGGGGCTCCCAGTAATTGGTAATAACTGTATAGGTGTAACTGGATGCACCACTTTCTGTCCCAATGAGTCACAGGTGTTACTAGTTGCAACAATTTTTGTCTCAACGTCTTACAGGTGTAACTGGATGCACTTTTTGTCCCAACGAGTCACAGAATGTCGGTTAGAAGGGAAGCGCTGACCACTTGACCACTAAATATGAGTATGACAAAACGTAACGCGGCACGTAACTAGTCGTGGGATTCACTTAACAGCCCGTTGCCATTACGTATAAACACGTCGAGTTCTCCTCGGCACAATCTAGTTCAAGCAGATGAATGACTACCGGCTGTACCCGCGACATCATTAATATGTGCGGAAATGTTAGTTCGTAGGAAATATAAATGTTCTAAAATATTTTGTGACACATCTTTCCTACCTTCTCTTCTATGGATCAAATTATCACTTTGACATTTCAATAGAAATTAAATTATAAAGACTAAAAACCCAAATGATGCTGAGAATATATTTTATTACTCTGTAGACTGTAATTGATAAAGAAAATTAATAAGGATTTGCATTGCCATTCAACGTGGCAATGCCAGCCAGCCAACGACCTGGCCAGACTTCTGGCACCCTCCCGGTTGACATCGATGGAGAGGAATTCTTTGACGCCTGAATCTGCAGGTTTGCATATATTATTATGTCCTGTTTTATATTTTTATTTAGATAAATATTATGTATTATTGATATTATGTAAATAATTAAATTTGTTCACCTGTTTTTTTTTAATTTTTTAATTCATTTCAGTATCATCATCATCGTTCAACATTTCAATATAACCATACTTTACTATTATGTTATCTGTGGTATATCATAACATAACCCAAGTTTTAAGTACTTCCCCAGTTAAGTCGATGCGATGTAAGTATACTGTATCCTGACGTCTAAATGTCATATCTAATCAGCAGGCCGAGCACAGCCAATAAACGCACTGAGTGAGAATCCTATATTCTATGCTATTAGTACGTGTACGACCGGAGGCAGCCGGACCAGCACGGTGGCGGGCGACTCTCGCTGCATTCATGAATACTTCACTGAGTTCCAGGGAGGCTCACTGAGAGCGCGCCGCCGCTCGCCGCCGCCGGAGTCACGAGGGAGCTACCGGCGTTTGTTTACAGTCCGCATGATGTCATGCGGCAAAGTACACTGTACACTACACATGACACAGATAACCTGAGCCCTGGGCCGCGGCACCCCAGCCCTGCCGCACACCCGCACCATGCAGTGGACGTACTCACGCGGCGCAGCTCGGCCAGGCGGTCCTTGCTCCTCATGGCGCGCTCGCTCAGGTGCAGGCCGCGCGTCGCAGAGGTGCGCTCGGCGCGGTATCTAATCGCGGACTGATAACGCCGACGACGCTGATATCACGCTCGCAATTCACACCGCGCTAAGGTCACTACACTCGCGTCGCGCCGCGCAGTGCGCGGTCTACACTCTACACGGGGCTCATGACCGCGGACACAATGCGCCCCTGTTCCTTGCACTACACGACCGAACAACGGCGGCAAGGAACCGGACGATTAAATGATTAAGGACGAGCACAAGGCGCAGGCGGCAGGCGGCGGTGGCGGAGCGGACAGCGTGTACCCGTGCGTTGCACATTAGCGCGCCACGTGGAGCGCGGCGCGGCGCGCGTGCGGCCGGCTCCCGCTCTCCATCAATGAAGTGAACTGTGAACAGCCCCCCCGCCCCCGCGCCGCGCGTCGGCACTGCTCCGCGCGCTGGTGTCAAGTACCGAGTGCAGTGCTGAGGCGGCTGAACGTGAGGCGTGGCGACTTGGCTACGTCATTATTTACACAAAAACCTAATTGCTTTCATCAACGTAGAACCTAAACCCGCTGACACTACAATCTTTATTTTTTTGCAAGAAGTCTTGTCCTGCTTTTATCGTGCTTGAAAAAGCATCCACTGAGTCAGAATTTATGGACATCTAAAGGGAATAAAATAGTGTATCAAACATTTTTTCTTTAATTTGATAGGTTCACTAAACTGGACACGCCACATAATTACGAGCACAACGTGCGAAATCTTAGGTGAAGGTACTTAGTGTCTGCCCTTCTTGAAGTGAACACAGCATGCATATCTAAGAAAATTATCAATCAATCAATTACCAAACCGCAGTCCACTGCTGGACAAAGACCTCTCCCAATGTGCGCCATTTCACCCGATCCTCTGCCTTGCGCATCCAGTCTGTCCCAGCCACCTTTTTCAGGTCGTCAGTCCATCTGGCTAGGGGGTGTCCTACCGTCCGTTTATCTTCTCGCGGTCTCTACTCTAGGTTTCGGGAGATCGGTCCTACGACAGACGTGGCCAGCCCATTGCCACTTGACCTTGCGTATTCTGCGAGCTATGTCGGTAACTTTGGTTCTTTGTCGGATGACCTCATTTCGAATTCTATGCTTTAAAGAAACTTCAAGCATAGCTCGCTCTTTAGCCCGCTGTGCGACTTTTAGGTTATAGACTAGCCCTACCGGCAGTGTCCACGTTTCGGCACCGTAAGTCATAACAGGTAGGACGCACTGGTCAAAGACCTTTGTTTTCAGGCATTGCGGTAGGGGAGAAGAGTAGACTTGACGTAGTTTGCGAAATGCTGTCCAACCCAGTTGAATCTTTTTTGCTAGTTCTTTGAGTTAGTTGTTTTTACCGAGCTGGATAATCTGGCCCAGGTATACATATTTTTGCACCGAGCGTCGCCCCTTTGGTGGCAATCGGTCTCGGTGTTGCACCGTGACCGTTAAACATTATCTTGGTTTTATCCAAGTTTACACGGAGGCCGACGCGTCGAGAAGCACTATTTATGCTGTGCAGCATTTCGCCTAGTTATTCCAGCGACTCCGCAACTATGACGATATCATCAGCGAACCGAAGATGTGAGATGTATTCGCTGTTTATGTTGAGACCCCGCCCAGTCTAATCCAGAGTCTTGAAGACGTCCTCCAATGCGTTGGTGAATAGTTTGGGGGATATAATATCCTCTGTCTCATTCCACGCTGGAGGGCAATGGGTTTCGTCTGCTGGTCTTGGCGCTGGACGGACATTGTGGCTGTGTCATACAGGCATCTCAGCACCTTGATGTATCAATCGACACGAGACCGCTCAACAATACAATCATAAGAATACAATCTGCCGAACAGTATGGATATGGTCCACGGTGCAGTATTATGTTATCTGTGACGGTGCTATAGCCTTTTCACAATTTATTCTTGCACAATTATTGAACAAGGAGGATTATCAAAGATCCAGTAGTCGTTATTCATGTTAGTTCAAGTAATGCTTCACAAACAGATGAGTCAATTCAATTTCGTTACAAACGCTATTGTAAGTAAAACACATACGGTACGTACAACGCTGAGCCTTGACTGTGATTAGTGTGTTAGATTTGGGGGGGTAAAACTTGGAGTATACATATTTACTAGGTGTTACCCGCGACTTCGTCCGCGTTTAGTTCCTGAGCAGTGAGCAGTGGTTCTCTTCTTTGCCGAGCCAATGGTGGGTAGTACCAGTTTTATGATAAATTCCATCGACCACAGTCACATCGTTGTTCATTGCTTTACACACAGGTAGAGAAGAGGGGTGCAGTGGGCAAGAGAGCAAATACAGCATTGACTGGGATGGGGTCATATAGCCTCAATTTGCTATATAGGTATTCCTTGTAATAGTAAGCTTGTTTCCAGCAGATGATGTAGATACTTCCAAATTGATACTGGAGTTGATGTCCACGTTGCGGATTTTTTGTTCTGATGAAATTTACCGGAACTGAGTGTTTCTCTGCCCACATTCAGTCTCTTTTATATAATAGGAGCAGCGCTATCTTTAATATACCTAATACATAGGTTGGCTTCTCCTGGCGTAATGTTATCATTTCTGGGATAGATTTACGTATTTACTATTAGATACCTACTGATTAGACGGAATCGATAATATCGCAGCGGCGTGCGTTGGTAGTCATCAAGTCACTAACATTGTATAATGTCTGCAGTTGCATAAAGACGTTGTCTCTCTGGCTGTATTTTACCATTACTACCGCACCACGGCGAGTGAAAGAGCCTAGTCTTTCAACTAATCTCTCCTTCCTTCCGTCAGTTACATACGGTAGAAATAATGCCACCTTGAACCAAGCTGTTCGGAACTTCATTTCTTTATCGGGCGGTTAAGAACTGTATTGCTCTGCCCACACATGTGTTTTCTTCTTTTTAGGATCCCGAGTTTTTTTATATAGGACACGTCAATTTAACTTCACCTCGACTGATGTTAAGCTAAAGGCAAATACTCGGAAATAGGGTCACCATTATAAACGTGTACAATCTTAACAATGGTGGCACTCATCTTTATGGGATCATCAGAAGCCTTTTCACGCCCCCCTTAAAGGACCCGGGACTGTAGGAAGAAGTAAACCGTGAGCTGGCAGGGATTTCAGATCTTAATGATGCGACCTAGGAATGGGTCACCAAACCGCTTGGTTCTTGATGGAATATTCTGATCCGTATGTGGATGACATCTGAGCCTTGCATGCGTCGTCCTGTTTAGGAAAGGAGAGGGTGGAAATAATTGGAATAGCTCATCAGAACATTCACCATGGTAGAGACGGTAATACGATAGGGACAACTGTCTCCCAGAATACGTAATGTGCTTCGGAGAAGGTGCACCATGAGCGCGGCTTTGATGGTGATAGCTTAGGCTACCCATCACCCTAGCCGAAGCAATCCCTGCTCTTCACGTTGAGACTGCCTATTTATGATAGGTAACCAAGGCAGGTATACCGGGGTACCTAACTCCAGAATACCCCCAATGCCCCATTCCTCTGTTAAATTTTAATCGGTTTGATTCCAATATTGCACTTGCTCCGATGTGGTGGAATTGGTATCAAAGCGGGATACCAGTTTCAGTTTTATGACTTCTCAGGCGGGTGGGACCACCTTTTCATTCTCCGAAATGAAGAATTTTGTATAGATCTAAGAATATTATATAATAAGTTACTACTATTACTGTCACAAAGCCTAGTTTTATGTACTACCTATAGAATACTAAGCATAGAATTTATATTTTACTTGAAATAAAACTATAAATACAATAAAATACAACAAATACACAATAAAATAAAAAATTTAAACAAAAGTAAACAAAAAACCATAAAAAAGGAAAACTACATATTAGATGGATTCGAACGCGACTCAACTAAGTTATAAGTCCACCGCAGACGTATTGAGCCACAGTTACCATGAAATCATAGTGTGAAATAGACGTTTACATATTATGTCATAAAAACATTCTATCCCATTCCTTATTATAATAGCGTGATGATATTACTTATGAAAGCCAGGAGTCTTTTTACCGAACCAGCTGCTTACTAATTTGTTTGATTCGAGAGAAAATCGTTCGAGAACAATGTGAATTCTATCGAGACACTTGCTGTGCCGAAGATTCTGCAGTAACCTGACCTGACTTGGCTGAGATGTAGAACTCTGGCTTCTCGAAGTGCTTCAGATTCCTATGACCGAAATAATATCTTCTTGTAAGCATTGTTGCTTCTTTATTGGTTCGATCTATTCACACAATCACAAATTGTTAGCCGTGATATGCTATTATTGACATAACTGTTTTATTTATGAACCGATTTCAATAAAAGAAACACTAAATGTTAAGTGAAGCCTACCACACTATATTAGTGAAAACCGCAACCAAATCCGTTCAGCCGATTCTGAGATTAGCGTGCACAAACTCACAGACAAACAGAGAAACAGATAAACAGATAAACAGACAAACAGACAAACAGACAAAAATTCCAAAAAACGTTGATTTGGCTTCTATTACGTTTATAAAGTCCCCCTATAACAATTTTTCTCATTTCCTTTCCATGTACAGACATCGATCGTTTACAGATTTATTATATGTATAGATAAGCCTATAACTTACTATATATACCCATAAACAGGATGCCATTTGTAATTATGTATTTGAACCAAGGAAATTAAACAATAAATACAATTCTGTTTTATCACTCTTTTATTCTGTTATACTACGTCAGTTCCAAAAGCTGTTGTAGACAGGAAAGAACTGACAAGAAAACCTGTCTGCCTTCTAACCACAACATAATTATTATTTTACTTCATGTTACACCAGGCTCGTAGCCAAATATTACAATATAAGACAACCCTGGTTTCAGACCAGTTACATAACAGAACAGTTACAGAACAGTATAATAGCTTAAACTATAACACAGATACTTATCACATAGGAACCACATTGGAGTCGAACCACTTCTCATAATAATTATTAGTATGACAATACTTGCACAGTCACTAATACGCTATAATGATATTGTATCATCTGGTATATCAGTTAAACAGACTAATAGCCGACACTATGATACATAGGTAGTACATAAAACTTAGATACCACACTGGTATCGAATCAGCCCTTATAATCATTGGTATAGCTATACTTTTACAGCCATTATTATTATGATAGTTTATTATTACCATGGATTATCGAAAATACATCAAGCAATACTTTGATTCGGTTACTTTACAAGTATATTTTAGCTACACAATATTTGGAATACCCAAAGAGGGTATTTAATTATAATTGCTAATTCAATTACTTATTAAATACCAATCTACTATTATATTATTCACTTTAACAGTAGTTATTACTACATTCACTGTTATAACACTATATAACACCATAAGTACATATTATTATAACATCTATACATATAATAAATCTGTAAACGATCGATGTCTGTACATGGAAAGGAAATGAAAAAAATTGTTATAGGGGGACTTTATAAACGTAATAGAAGCCAAATCAACGTTTTTTGGAATTTTTGTCTGTTTGTCTGTTTATCTGTTTCTCTGTTTCTCTGTTTCTCTGTTTCTCTGTTTCTCTGTTTGTCTGTGAGTTTGTGCACGCTAATCTCAGAATCGGCTGAACGGATTTGGTTGCGGTTTTCACTAATATATTGTGGTAGGCTTCACTTAACATTTAGTGTTTGTTTTATTGAAATCGGTTCATAAATAAAAAAGTTATGTCAATAATAGCATATCACGGCTAACAATTTGTGATTGTGTGAATAGATCGAACCATTATAGAAGCAACAATGCTTACAAGAAGATATTATTTCGGTCATAGGAATCTGAAGAACTTCGAGAGGCCAGAGTTCTACATCTCAGCCAAGTCAGGTCAGGTTACTGCAGATCTTTGGCACACCAGGTGTCTCGATAGAATTCATATTGTTATCGAACGATTTTCTCAAATTAGTAAGCAGCTGGTTCGGTAAAAATACTCCTGGCTTTCATAATTATTATATCATCACGCTATTATAATAAGGAATGGGGCATAATGTTTTTATGACATAATATGTAAACGTCTATTTCACAGTATGATTTCATGGTAACTGTGGCTCAATACGTCTGCGGTGGACTTATAACTTAGCTGAGTCGCGTTCGAATCCATCTAAAATGTAAGTTTTCTTTTTTATGGTTTTTTATTTACTTTTGTTTAAATTTTTTATTTTATTGTGTATTTGTTGTATTTTATTGTATTTATAGTTTTATTTGAAGTAAAATATAAATTCTATGCTTAGTATTCTATAGGTAATACATAAAATTAGGCTGTGTGACAGTAATAGTAGAACTTATTATTTATGTATAAAATTCTTAGCTCTATACAAATCGATACCGATGCCACCACATCGGGGCAAGCGCAATATTGGAATCAAACCGATTAAAATTTAACAGAGGAATGGGGCATTGGGGGTATTCTGGGGTTAGGTACTCCAGTATCCTTGGTTACCTATCATAAATAGGCGGTTTCAACGTGAAGAGCAGGGATTGCTTCGGCTAGGGTGATGGGTAGCCTAAGCTATCACCATCAAAGCCGCGCTCATGGAGGAAGTAAATCGTTGCATCTTCTATGAAGCACATTAAGTATTCTGGGAGATAGTTGTCCCTATCGTATTACCGTCTCTACCATGGTGAATGTTCTGATGAGCTATTGCAATTAGTTCCACCCTCTCCTTTCCTACACAGGACAACGCATGCAAGGCTCAGATGTCATCCACATACGGATCAGAATATTCCATCAAGAACCAAGCGGTTTGGTGACCCATTCCTATGTCGCCCCATTAAGACCTGAAATCCCTGCCAGCTCACGGTTTACTTCTTCCTACAGTCCGGGTCCTTAAAGGGGGGCGTGAAAAGGCTTCTGATGATCCCATAAAGATGAGTGAAACCATTGTTAAGATGGTACATGTTTATAATGGTGAGCCTATTTCCGAGTCTTTGCCTGTAGCTTAACATCAGTCGAGGTGAAGTTAAATTGACGTGTCCTATATAAAAAAAACTCCGGATCCTAAAAAGAAGAAAACACATGTGTGGGCAGAGCAATACATTTCTTAACCGCAAGATAAAGAAATGAAGTTCCGAACAGCTTGATTCGAGGTGGCATTATTTCTACCGTATGTGACTGACGGAAGGAAGGAGAGATTAGTTGAAAGGCTCTTAATAGGCTCTTTCACTCGCCGTGGTGCGGTAGTAATGGTAAAATACAGCCTGAGGGACAGCGTCTTTATGCAACTGCAGACATTATACAATGTTAGTGACCTGATGACTACCAACGCACGCCGCTGCGATATTATCTATTCCGTCTAATAAGTAGGTATCTAATAGTAAATACGTAAATCTATCCCAGAAATGATAACAGTACGCCAGGAGAAGCCAACCTATGTGTTAGGTATGTAAAAGATACCGCTGCTCCTATTATATAAAAGAGACTGAATGAGGGCAGAGAAACACACAGTTCCGGTAAATTTCATCAGACCAAAAAATCCGCCACGTGGACATCAACTCCAGTATCAATTTGGAAGTATCTACATCATCTGCTGGAAACAAGCTTACTAATACAAGTAATATATTATAGCAAAATGAGGCTATATGACACCATCCCAGTCAATGCTGTATTTGCTCTCTTGCCCACTGCGCCCCTCTTCTCTGCCTGTGTGTAAAGCAATGAACAACGATGTGAATGTGGTCGATGGAATTTATCATAAAACTGGAACTACCCACCATTGGCTCGGCAAAAAAGAGAACGACTGCTCACTGCTCAGGGCGTGCAAGGCACCGGGTTTTCTTGAAACTATTTTGTGTGATACTTGATGTACTTATTTTAATTTGTTCAGTTCGTAAGTGGTGGCAGCATGTTTTAAGAATTTGGAAGGAAGGAAGAATATTCAAACCATTAAAAATGGTGAACATTACCAAGTCCACATATAACAATGTTCATCACATACTTGATAATGATTTCGTCAGCAAAATGTTGAATTTTTCAAAAACCCTTCCGCAATATTTGCCAAGCCCATAGAAGAAGTCTGTCAATTTTCGTAGTTTTCAGTAGTTGAGCCCTGTATTTATAAGTCAGTCACTCAAAAGACTGCCTTCATAATATTTAATTTAAAAATACAAGGTGGATGATGTCAAGCGAGTTTTCGAAATGATTTGAATACAGTTTGTTTCTTTTTTTAAATAAACAAATGTTTCCTTTGCGTAAAATTCACTATCTCCAGTACTTCCGTTCCAGTTGGGATGAAAATCTTCCACCATGTTTAATAATGAGTTTGAGCTATTCCGAACTAAACGCGGACGAAGTCGCGGGTAACAGCTAGTTATAAATATAACAGAGGTATATCGTACCTCACACTTCGACGGCTCGGGATCGACTGTGCCCACGAAACTGACATCGTCTTTTTAACATTTGAGACGTCGCATTGCATCGAATGATTTTCACCTACCCACTTATAAAACTATTGTATAAAGTAGTTTCTTATTTACAAATCCTTTAAAATATTCTTTATAGTAATATAAATACACTATAATACATCAAGCTACACCTCACCTGATTGCTGGCCACTCCATATTTTAACACGATTCTAACAAGTGCGACTTAATGGCAGACTAAAAGTTTTACGATTATGGAGACGTCTCGCGACTGCCCGGCCGCGACACACACAAATTGAGCTTGTGAAGAAGAGAAGGGCAGTCTATAGTTCCATTGATAAGCTTATGCACATACAATATGTCAGCAACTCTTCGATTCGGCGATTATTGCTAGTGATTATCGGATACGACTCTATCGACTCGAACGTGCGAGAAGCTCGCACCTTACTTTGCATTGATCACGTAACATTTGGTATCAGCGGGTCTAAATAGGCCACTTTTGAGGAATTTTAATATTCTATAGCGAGTAATTGATATTTCGTCGTTTTATTAAATACAGTACAGAAAAACAACGCGATCTTTACTTTTATCATACGGCAAGGGGGTGGCAACATTTAAATGAAATTAGAATCTGCTTAGTAAATGAATTTGTTGTGACTCAGCTGACATCAAGTGACCATTACGAATTTTATAGGAATCCATTGAGATCTGCTAGCAAATTATGAAGTGACTCGTTTTTGACAGACTTACACAAAGTGGCCATTTTAGACCCGCAGATCTCTAGGGATGCTGAATTTTTTGAACTTTTTCTAATCAAAGTGGTTTTGGCGCCAATGTATATTCAAAAAATACAAAAAACATACATTCTGAATAGATCATTCAACGACACTTTTAAAACGACAAAATGAACTAAATCATTAGTTTAAGAAAATGGCTCGTTTGAATGAGTACGCAGTGTAGCATAGTTGAGCGAACAGCTCTTGAACCAGTTGAGCCCACGTGAATAACTCAATTCGTTTATTAAAGACTAGCTGTTACCCGCGACTTCGTCCGCGTTTAGTTCGGAATAGCTCAAACTCATTATTAAACATGGTGGAAGATTTTCATCCCAACTGGAACGGAAGTACTGGAGATAGTGAATTTTACGCAAAGGAAACATTTGTTTATTTAAAAAAAGAAACAAACTGTATTCAAATCATTTCGAAAACTCGCTTGACATCATCCACCTTGTATTTTTAAATTAAATATTATGAAGGCAGTCTTTTGAGTGACTGACTTATAAATACAGGGCTCAACTACTGAAAACTACGAAAATTGACAGACTTCTTCTATGGGCTTGGCAAATATTGCGGAAGGGTTTTTGAAAAATTCAACATTTTGCTGACGAAATCATTATCAAGTATGTGATGAACATTGTTATATGTGGACTTGGTAATGTTCACCATTTTTAATGGTTTGAATATTCTTCCTTCCTTCCAAATTCTTAAAACATGCTGCCACCACTTACGAACTGAACAAATTAAAATAAGTACATCAAGTATCACACAAAATAGTTTCAAGAAAACCCGGTGCCTTGCACGCCCTGAGCAGTGAGCAGTCGTTCTCTTTTTTGCCGAGCCAATGGTGGGTAGTTCCAGTTTTATGATAAATTCCATCGACCACATTCACATCGTTGTTCATTGCTTTACACACAGGCAGAGAAGAGGGGCGCAGTGGGCAAGAGAGCAAATACAGCATTGACTGGGATGGTGTCATATAGCCTCATTTTGCTATAATATATTACTTGTATTAGTAAGCTTGTTTCCAGCAGATGATGTAGATACTTCCAAATTGATACTGGAGTTGATGTCCACGTGGCGGATTTTTTGGTCTGATGAAATTTACCGGAACTGTGTGTTTCTCTGCCCTCATTCAGTCTCTTTTATATAATAGGAGCAGCGGTATCTTTTACATACCTAACACATAGGTTGGCTTCTCCTGGCGTACTGTTATCATTTCTGGGATAGATTTACGTATTTACTATTAGATACCTACTTATTAGACGGAATAGATAATATCGCAGCGGCGTGCGTTGGTAGTCATCAGGTCACTAACATTGTATAATGTCTGCAGTTGCATAAAGACGCTGTCCCTCAGGCTGTATTTTACCATTTCTACCGCACCACGGCGAGTGAAAGAGCCTATTAAGAGCCTTTCAACTAATCTCTCCTTCCTTCCGTCAGTCACATACGGTAGAAATAATGCCACCTCGAATCAAGCTGTTCGGAACTTCATTTCTTTATCTTGCGGTTAAGAAATGTATTGCTCTGCCCACACATGTGTTTTCTTCTTTTTAGGATCCGGAGTTTTTTTTATATAGGACACGTCAATTTAACTTCACCTCGACTGATGTTAAGCTACAGGCAAAGACTCGGAAATAGGCTCACCATTATAAACATGTACCATCTTAACAATGGTTTCACTCATGTTTATGGGATCATCAGAAGCCTTTTCACGCCCCCCTTTAAGGACCCGGACTGTAGGAAGAAGTAAACCGTGAGCTGGCAGGGATTTCAGGTCTTAATGGGGCGACATAGGAATGGGTCACCAAACCGCTTGGTTCTTGATGGAATATTCTGATCCGTATGTGGATGACATCTGAGCCTTGCATGCGTTGTCCTGTGTAGGAAAGGAGAGGGTGGAACTAATTGCAATAGCTCATCAGAACATTCACCATGGTAGAGACGGTAATACGATAGGGACAACTATCTCCCAGAATACTTAATGTGCTTCATAGAAGATGCAACGATTTACTTCCTCCATGAGCGCGGCTTTGATGGTGATAGCTTAGGCTACCCATCACCCTAGCCGAAGCAATCCCTGCTCTTCACGTTGAAACCGCCTATTTATGATAGGTAACCAAGGATACTGGAGTACCTAACCCCAGAATACCCCCAATGCCCCATTCCTCTGTTAAATTTTAATCGGTTTGATTCCAATATTGCGCTTGCCCCGATGTGGTGGCATCGGTATCGATTTGTATAGAGCTAAGAATTTTATACATAAATAATAAGTTCTACTATTACTGTCACACAGCCTAATTTTATGTATTACCTATAGAATACTAAGCATAGAATTTATATTTTACTTCAAATAAAACTATAAATACAATAAAATACAACAAATACACAATAAAATAAAAAATTTAAACAAAAGTAAATAAAAAACCATAAAAAAGAAAACTTACATTTTAGATGGATTCGAACGCGACTCAGCTAAGTTATAAGTCCACCGCAGACGTATTGAGCCACAGTTACCATGAAATCATACTGTGAAATAGACGTTTACATATTATGTCATAAAAACATTATGCCCCATTCCTTATTATAATAGCGTGATGATATAATAATTATGAAAGCCAGGAGTATTTTTACCGAACCAGCTGCTTACTAATTTGAGAAAATCGTTCGATAACAATATGAATTCTATCGAGACACCTGGTGTGCCAAAGATCTGCAGTAACCTGACCTGACTTGGCTGAGATGTAGAACTCTGGCCTCTCGAAGTTCTTCAGATTCCTATGACCGAAATAATATCTTCTTGTAAGCATTGTTGCTTCTATAATGGTTCGATCTATTCACACAATCACAAATTGTTAGCCGTGATATGCTATTATTGACATAACTTTTTTATTTATGAACCGATTTCAATAAAACAAACACTAAATGTTAAGTGAAGCCTACCACAATATATTAGTGAAAACCGCAACCAAATCCGTTCAGCCGATTCTGAGATTAGCGTGCACAAACTCACAGACAAACAGAGAAACAGAGAAACAGAGAAACAGAGAAACAGAGAAACAGAGAAACAGATAAACAGACAAACAGACAAAAATTCCAAAAAACGTTGATTTGGCTTCTATTACGTTTATAAAGTCCCCCTATAACAATTTTTTTCATTTCCTTTCCATGTACAGACATCGATCGTTTACAGATTTATTATATGTATAGATACAGATTATTATTATTATTATTCCTCTTTATTAAAATATTAGGCCTTATAAATTATATTTTTAAATACACATTATAAAAGAAAACATCCATTTAAAAATTTAAAAATAATATCCCACCGGCATCGGTGGGATACTAGCCCTAATACGAGTAATACGAAAATTAAAATTATAATCGGAGAAAAATTATTTTTAATTTAGGCGATGTAGGGTCGCCAGGTTATTATTATTATTATTACATGATTGGGTCATAACCATACCAGTCCTATCCATCTCCTTTGGTATACTGAGATGAACTCAGACTGAGCTGGAAGCCTTGTCTCTGCCTACCTCGGAGGGATTGAACTGGCCTCGGTCTGCAGTTCACAACCGACACATTCCAAATAAGTGATATGAGCAAGAACAAATTGTAATTGCTTGCGTTAGCAGATTGTGTGCGACTCTCCGCTCACAGCCACCGCAACCTTCAGCTGACTCCGAGAGGTACTAAACGTATTAAAATTAATTAGACATGACATCATTGTTGTAATAAATTGTATTGTTAAGATACGATACTTACCTAATACAGTCGTAAGCACTTACTGAGTTAGTACCTACTTACAATGGCTGTCAAATTGTACCTACGCTTGCATACATTCGCATAGAGCTAAACCGGCTGAGGTGAGGATCTTGAGTACCTACACCACAGTAACTACGAGTGGTTATGAATCGTTAGACTGTGCCTACACCTTAACAAAATATACATAAAAGTCCTCATCGATTGGAATGTTAAATTGCATTTTTTTATTCAAGGTCAAAGGCTAAATTTATCAGATTCTCACATTTTTCTCATAAACAGCAAGAGTTAAAAAAAAGATAGGAAATAGTTGTTGTAGATCATAATAATATGCAATTCCCTACAATATTGTTCGACAATTTTTTTGTGCGAATCACCATTTCAGATATATTGAGATTTCGAAATTGGACGAAGTATATCAATTACATACCAACAATAGTATGATTCATCGATGCAAGCTCAAATCTGCGCACGGTGGCAGATCCGTGATCACGCGTGTTCCGCTTGCCGCGAGTGCCATCTGTGAGCCCGTGCACAGACGTGGACGCGAGCCGTGGAGCGAGCCGACCACAGCGCCGCAGCCGAGACGGCGGCGGGCGCGCGCCGCTACGCGGCGTGACCGATAGGTGGCGCCGTCTGTTGGCTGCTGCGTGTTGTGTTCGGCATTTTATAAATATGTATACGTCCCAGTAGCGAGGGGGTCCCTATAACACGATTCCTGCCGGCTTCACAAAACGTCGCACGGTGTAGGACAAACTAGACTAGATAAGTTTCCATTTCCACCAACTTACCTTACAAAATTACTTGTCCAGTTTTGATGCAGTTTTCAGTTATGGGCACAGGTTTGTTTGATGCATATACCTTCTGATAGGTGTCACGGTGACAACTCGCGAGCGCTGTAGCAAACATAATATCTACAAGCTCCAAAAAGTTTAAAATAAAAAGCACAATTTAAAAAATACAATAAGTACCCACGACGCACATAGGCCGGAATCATATTGTATACCTAATAAAAGTCTTGACACATAGGCCAGAATTCTGAATTTAGCTGGTCAATATTATTTTCTGGTGTTTTCTTATTTTAATCTTCATTTAAAATTATAATATTATGTATTATAATTTTAAATATATATCATATTAATATTATTGTCAATTTATTACATAAATAAAAATAAATTTTCCTGACCTATGCAGCTTACCTAATTCAATTTTGTATAAAAAGTTTCTCCAATGAAGAAACCGACTTGTAATACCTAAATTCAATGTTGTTAATTAAGGGCATCTGCAATAAAAAAATAGCATTGTAATTTTATTATTAATTATTGCAAGTCAAAAGAGTGAATACCTAATATCGAAAATAAGAAACATAACAGAATTCGTCGGAATAGTAAAGAAACCAAAATATAGTTAATTTTCTGTATGAAATGGTTTATTTCGGTTCAAAGTATTAATAATTATACTACGAGTACTTAATTGACTTCTGGCCAGCTAAATTCGTCATTCCGGACGTGCGACGGCGACGGTTGAAATGATATGAAATGAGTTTATTTAAAAAATAATATTGTAAAAGCATAAAACAATTTAATTTAAAAACCCTCTTAAAAAGTTAAAAATATGTCGTGTTGGTTAGCTAGATAATATTTTGATTCACGTGCCTCCGTCGTCGGTCGCGGTTGCCTTACGAACGTCAAGCAGTCTATTAGTTATTGTTCTGGCAGTCAGAAAAAAACAGGCTTATCTGATAGTTTATCAAATTCTGTGTATGAAAAACCTATGCTGCAATTCTTAAACACTAATGAAGGTGGTTCGATTTGGTATTTCCGTTCTATTATGTGAGAGGATCGTAATATACTTAACAAAAATAGGGCTCATCTGAAAGGTCATCAAATTCTGTGTATGTAAAACCACTACAACTACTTCAGTTAATAAACACTAGCGAAGGTGGTCGCTTATTGCGTATTGCAGCAGTCGCACTTTTATCAATTACTTACCTGCATCATCGCAGAAAAAGAAAAAATACTCTAGATCAGGCGCAAGTACACAACACAGGCACAAGTAAATGAGTAAGCATAATGGGAGATTATAAAGCTAATTTAGTGATGACTGTGATGAGATATCACTAAATTAGATATTACATATTTCAAATTAAATTACAATAAATTAACTTTTAAACTCTCGCATTCCATGATATACAATAACAATAACGGGAATTAACGCGAACATGGTATAGGTACATATACGTACCTTTGATTTCCCTGACGTTTCGAGTTTTCGACCCGGTTGTTTACACCAGCCGTGGTCACCCTCGGTCAACAGGCTGACTGGCGCAGTAGTGCACGCCCGCCGTCTTCGAGTCCGTCACGTCACGTCTACCCGCACATTCTCAATATATTGTTTTCGCTATGTACCGTCACATACCACACGGTGTAACCTGGTCGAAACGTCAGGCAAATCAAAGGTACGTATGTACCTATACCATGATCGCGTTAATTCTCGTTATTGTTATTAAATTACAATGTCGAAAATTAAAAATTAAATAATAATCAAATTATATAAAATCTGGGCTCACCGTACCCGGGGCGAAAGTGCCCAGCAAGCTGGCGGCATTGCCCCGCTGAATTGCGATGGCCAACTATTGCCGGTGACTTAGGTACGAGGCGGAGCGAGGGTCACCGGTTTAATCCCTCAACCTGCGCCCCACCTCACTAACCAAATTAGATAGTTTTTTTATTTACTTTTTAAATACTTCTGACAGTTACATATTATAATCCCGAAACATTAAATAATTTTATGAAATTATTTAGTGAATTTTAAAGAATTTTTGTTTAAAGAATTTTATAATATCGTAAGACCTTAAAACAAAACGACGAATATTAAAATCCCGAATTTTCAACTTGAGTATGATTGGAAAAAGTGTATGCTCAAGGCGGGACTTGAACCAGCGATCAGTCCTTACAGGGCGAATGCTCTGACTGAGCTACATGAGCGCTTTTATTTTACCTGCGCGATTGCAATTGCATGTAAATAAAAAGATTAAAGATATCAAAATATAACAATACTGAACAAAAAATATCTATACTGCAATTTTTGTTTATTTGTTTGTTCGCCACTACTGAACGCAGTGGGATGTTTTTTTTTGGAAAATCTTGGACAGACTTAAAAACTTAAGTTTATTTAATAGAGTAAAACCGTGGGAATTCCAGCGGTCGATCCGCGGCTATTAGCTAGTTGTTATTAAAGTTACTATTACTATTTTATAATTTAATGAAAGTACAATATGAGAATTATGACATGTTCCCGTAGATGCGACAACCACTTTCCAAATAAAATATGGAAATAACAATCCATCCACGCGACGGGCTACCTTCAATCGCTGCAGCAACCACCTTCATCAGTGTTTAGGATGTGTGGTAGTGGTTTTTCATACACAGAATTTGATGATCTTGCAGATGAGCCCTATTTTTTTTATTATATTACGATCTTCTGACATAATAGAGCGGAAATACCAAATTGAACCACGCGCGCGGACGTCAATCGCTGCAGCAACCACCTTAACCAGTGTTTAAGAATTGCAGCATAGGTTTTTCATACACAGAATTTGATGACCTTTCAGATGAGCCTGTTTTTTTGGTTAAATGATTGTACTGGATACCTAGTTTTAGGCGGCACTTCACAAGCTGCTGCCACTGACAAGACCAGCTATGAAGGCTTGCAGCACTGCACTATCATATAGTCCTAACTCCCCTCTATTTCCATGTACAAACGAAATTCGGTAGACTTAATATAATAGATATCGATTGTTTTAGCTATTTCAAAAAAGTTTTTAGTATCACGCACGACCAGGTTTTCGGCCTTGCAGCAGTTGCAGCATAGCCATTTCGTGTTCTCCAATTAAAGACGCGTCTAATGATACACATCTCATTTAGATAAGGGATGAGACTGGAGTTAATGTCATCAGCTCTCATGCTGCGAGTATAATATGTTTGTGACATGCTTAATAAATTTTAATTTGACATGATTATCTCGACATTTGTTTTTTTAATTATGTACCTAATGACTTAATGAATTTAATTTTTTCATAATTAATATTAATATATAATTGATAATTTTATATTTTGTATACCTGTGGGGGAACATACTTTATACTAGTATAATTTATACCATCTATTTTGTAACCTATGCTTCACGAACTAAATAAATTTGAATTTAAAACAACGGGTTTCTCAACACAACATACATTGGTTCATAAGTTTATGCTGTAAAATAACATTATTAATTTGAATTTTATAAATTTATAGTATACTACAATTTTAGGCGCGTTTCCTGTAATTTTACGGTGTTCCCTGAATTTCTCCAGGATCTCAGCATCGGATCCGGACTTCTGAACATTTATTTTTCGAAATCGAGACGACAGCATACAAATTATTGCAAGCACAAACTATAGTAAGCATTATACGGTCATTAAGCTTAGAATATCTCGGTAAACTCGATGGTACATCAGTGTTATTTTGTCTGTACCTACTAGATAGCGCTTGCATGAATTTGTTTGGGTCTTTCGTCGATTCACACCACAAGCTGTTCGCACCATGGTGTGAATCGCACAACGCCGCTTTTTGAAGTGGTCGATTCGAACCAGTGGTGTGAATCGCACCACGCCATTTTTTGAAGTGGTCGTTTCGCACCACGGTAAGAAAATCAAATGCGATCTTTGGACTTATTATACTAAAGAGAACCTTTATCATTCATTTAATAAAGTAGAAAGACATTTTATGGTACTGACGACGACGGGTAGAACACAGCTATTGAAACAATATTGTTGAACTGGTATATTCGTAAATTATTCAAATACATATAGTTTAATTGATGATTGGCACTCTGTTATGTTGCAGCTACACTACCATTACCGTCTACCGGGCTGTAACCCCAATGTGTATGGCAGTAAGAGTTCTTTGACAAATTGTGGCAATTCCAATGTGACACCTCTTTGAATAGAAAACTTTTTAGGCAAGTTGAGCACTTTTTTGTGAAGTAAGTATTTTTATACCACCGAGGTAGCAGACACCTGATGAGAAGTGATTACCGTGCCCCATAGACGTACGCAACATCAGGGGCGTTACACTCGCGCTGTCGACCCTGAAGAAACCTTCTAATGCAATTTTTGAAGCACCCACCCCCTATTATAGTTGCTTGGGAAGATCACAGCACGGAGCTCATTCCACAGCCTTTCATAACGTACCTACAAGGTGCACTGTTTCCGGTCGCGGTGTACAAAGATGAACTCCCTGTCTATAGCGAGCGTTGCGATGATATACTTACTTATTTTTAAATATACTGTTTTTCTGCCACCATTAATTATAGACTAGACGGTTTACTGGATTCTCTATTATAGCCACCATTTTATGTTCCCCATATTTTATAAGTTTAAGTATACACGTTTTTGTGTGGTTATGTCATCTCTTGATAATTTGATATTCACTACAATTTACCCCGACATGTCAAAAATTATTGGCGGTAAATTGTGGCTACACCTATATAGGTATTGTTGACAACACGGCGGTAATGTTTGGTATATTCACGCGACTGTGGCCGCAGCATTACAGGTAGGTATAATATGGTAGGATTTTTTTAACTGCGTCACAAGTCGTTTGAGGTACTGCAATCGCCAACCATTGAGCTAACAATTCTATCTTCTTATTATTCAATACACTCCATGGTACATTATGACAGTTGTAGTATAGAGTTGGAGTGTCTTAAACCAATTGTTATAATAATCGATTTAGGTTAGAGTTAGAAAAGAGTAATCGCATCGTTGTCAGAATGTGACTTTTGTAACATTTTACGTTACTTTCGACCCGTATTGCCTAAGGGTCTTTATTATCCAATTCACCACCCTTGACCTCCGAAAGTAGGCAAATAAATATATCTCTATGCGAATGATGATGATGACAGTTAAAATAATCTGACAGGTAAATAAATAAATAAATAAATATTTCACAACATTGTACACAACGCTATCTAGATCCATGGTAAGCATAGCTTAACTAGGTTGTGTTATGGAATCTGGAATGCGGATAAACATGTACAGATACATGTAAAGACATACATACTATACGTAGAAAACACCCAGACCAATGCAAATATTTGCACTGAGTGTCTAATTAAAATTGATTGTGAAGCTTCATGTAACAAACGATTCATCGTTTCAAAACATCAAGTACTGATTTTAAGATTAGGATACGTGTAAGTGTTAGTGAATTCATGAATTGGGTATTTATAATAATTGTATTTTTACTTTGTGCGCTACATTCGCTATTATTGTCAAAAACGGGAAAAAAATCGTTATCTCTAGTAGATATGTGATATATATAGGAGGATATAGGTACGGCAAAAGTAATATCGTACGCAGATAAATTAAAAATTTAAAAAACCCCCGTCACAAAAAACACCAAAAAGTTGAAAATAAATGAATAAATTTTAATTCAACGGTTGCCATGTCGGGGGACCGTAACTGGTTAAGTACTCCTTTATATCGTAAGGTCGCCCGACATGGCAACCGTTGAATTAAAATTTATTCATTTATTTTCAACTTTTTGGTGTTTTTTGTGACGGGGGTGTACAATATTGGTACTTGGGGTCCTTGATTTCTCGAATGAAACACTGATACCTCAGAGCAAGACATTATATTTATTCACTAAGTTAGCTTAAATACACAGCGCGGTAACGAAACCATAGCGCGATGCAACATTGCAACAACGCCATCTAGGGAACGAGTTGGTACTAAATTCCACAAACCATATTTATTAAATTTAACTATTTTAGGACAATCTTGTCCTATGTATTTTTATAGATTTATTATATTTATAATATATATATATATATATGTTTATGGATCCTAAACATTCCGCCCACCAAAGGAATTTATTTCCTTTTAAGACCGCCCACCAAGAACAAGCTCAGGTAAGAAAAGAAACAATGGACTGTATACAATTTTGCTATAAGTATAAGGTGACGGTATCATTGAACTATGAATTAGGTAACAATTTGATCCAAATAATATAAAGATTTTGCTGACAAGTACTAAATTTAACATAATATTGAAACAACTAACCTTATAATTTAATCCTTAAAACTAGGTTATAGGCAAATTTTAAAACAAACAATTTTGAGCTTTAACTAATCCGTCGGAAGTAGACATAGTTTTGAAGTTGGACGTTTGACGACAGTGCCCTTGCAACGTACAGTGACAACGCGAGTGATATTGTCCTTTCCTGGATGGACTTCAACGACTCTTCCATACAACCATTTTGCAGGCGGTAAGTTGTCTTCTTTTATTAATACTACGTCATTTATTTTAAATTCTTTAGATCGTACCGCCCATTTATGCCGTTGGAAGAAATGTGTAAGATATTCATTCTTCCATCGGTTCCAGAAGCCTTGTACCATACGTTGGGTTAGCTGCCATCGGCGTAACGTGCTAATCGTGGCATCCTCATAATTATAATCTGGTGTTGCTACCAATGGTTGTCCCACTAAAAAATGTCCAGGAGTTAATGGTGTAGGATCATCCAGGTCGTTGCTGCCTAGAGACAATGGTCGAGAATTAAGACACGCTTCAATTTGAGAGAGGACTGTGGACATTTCCTCAAAGGTTAGTGTTGAGTCTCCCAAGGTCCGTTTCAAATGATGTTTTATACTTTTAATCCCTGCTTCCCACAATCCACCGTGATGTGGAGCGTGGGGAGGGATGAAGTGCCACTCTGTTTGAGAATCTGCGAGAGCTGCTGCTATGTCTTGAAATATGGCACTTTCTTGAGAAAACAGCACTCGCAGTTCTCTGGCAGCGCCGACGAAATTGGTTCCATTGTCGCTCCAAATGTGGCGACAATGACCACGTCTGGCAACAAAACGTCTAAACGCCGCCAAAAATCCTTCCGTTGTTAGATCTGAAACGGCTTCAATATGCGCAGCGCGAGTGGCCATACACACAAATAAGCAGATGTATCCCTTATACGATCGCTGACCCCGTCCCTTAGAGAACCTCATGTTGATGGGGCCCGCGTAGTCGACCCCGGAATTAAAAAACGGCTTATTAGGTGTCACCCTACAAGCTGGGAGTTCTCCCATCAACTGGGGTTTTGTTGTGGCAGCATAGCGTATACAAGGAATACAACCGCGTATATGTGCTCTTACCATATTTTTCACCCGGCTAATCCAGTATTTCGTTCGTATAACGTTAAGTACTAATTGTTGACCACCATGAAAGGTTCGTTCATGAGCGTCGGCAACAATTAATTTAGCCAATTTTGAGTCATGGGGTACAACAATTGGATGCTTCGTATCCTCAGGTAGTTCAGAACAACTGAGCCTACCCCCAACGCGTAATATTTTGTTATTATCTAAGAAAATGTTTAATTTATATAAGGTACTTTTCTTGTCTAATGGCTTTTTGTTTTCCAGGTCTAAAATTTCTGCTGAAAACCATTGCTGTTGACTTTGTCTAATGCAAAAATTTAAGGAGTCCTGTAGTTCCGGTACTGACAAGTAAGGTTTTACCTGAATAAGATTTTTACGTTGTTTTAGTAGCTGTAAAAACCTTTTACATAGAGCTATCACTCTTACGAGCCTTCTCAGCGATGAAAATCTAGCTCCCCAGATTTCATCAAAATCCAATACCATGGTGACGGTATGCACCTTCACAGCTTTCCTTTCCTCATTGGTACGGATTGCACTAGGCCTCGTATATTCTACTGGATCTTGTTTTAACCACCACGGAACGTGTTTCCAAAGATCACTGCTGTGTAGACCTGATGACGATGCTCCGCGCGAAGCTATATCCGCCGGGTTGTCCTCGGATTTGACATGAGCCCATTGAGTGTTGTCTAACAAACTCAGTATCTCCGAAGTCCGGTTGGCTACGTAGGTTTTCCAACGACTCGGATGATCGTTTAACCATGCTAAGACAACGGACGAATCGGTCCAAGCATGGATGTTTCCCTTTGGTATGTTCATCACTTCAGCAACCTCAGTTAACAACTTTGCCACTAAAACAGAGCCACACAGTTCCAGGCGAGGAATGGATATTTGTTTGATTGGAGCCACCTTGGTTTTGGCTGTTAGCAGATGGGTATGTATGCCTCCTTTGGCATCGATAACTCTACTATACACAACAGCGGCATAAGCTATATTCGATGCGTCGCTGAATCCATGTAACTCCATCACAACACTTCCCTCATCGGTGCCAATCCACCTAGGAATGTGGAAGTCAACTAATTGCTCCAATTCTGATCGGTAATTCTTCCATTCCTGTAGGAGTTCCGGTGGTAGCTCATCATCCCAGTCGATACCGGCAATCCACAACTTCTGAATAAACACCTTGGAGGTTATAATACACGGTGCTATCCAACCCAATGGGTCATAGAGTCGTGATATTTCCGATATTACTCTTCTTTTTGTTTCAGGTGCAGAAGGAGGTGACATCTTCACGGAGTAATCGAACGCATCTGTATGTCTATTCCAGGTAAGGCCCAAAACCTTTGTTACTCTATCCATTTTTATTTCCAAATCCTTACCTGAATCTTCCTTTAATGTTTCAAGTAAATGTATCCGGTTGCTTGTCCATTTTTGTAGCTGGAACCCTCCTTTCTCTAATAGCTTATTCATTTCGTTATAGATTTTGATTACCTCTGTTTCAGATTGACAACCCGTCATAAGGTCGTCCATGTAAAAATCAGTTATTACACGGTCAGCAGCCAAGGGATGTCCTGCACCTTCATCGATAGCCACTTGATGCAATGACTTGACTGCTAAATAAGGAGCACAAGACGTCCCGAAAGTGACCGTTTGAAGTCGGAAGTCCTCAATCTCTTTGCTAGGATCCTCTCTCCAAACAATCCTTTGAAAATCTGTATCTGGCCGTGCTACTTTTATCTGACGATACATTTTTATTATATCTGCCGCCAGACAGATTGGGTGTTGTCGCCATCTCATTATAATATGGCGTAAATCCGCTTGGAGAGTGGGTCCTACCATTAAGGTATCATTCAAAGAGACCCCGTTGATCCCCTTGCATGATGCGTCATATACCACTCTGACTTTAGTGGTCAGCTTATCTTGTCTCACCACTGCGTGGTGGGGTAAGTAAACTGCTTCACCTGTGTTCCTGTCTGATTCATCAGTGATTTTTTGTAGGTGACCAAGCAATAAATATTCTTTCATTACCTCAGTATATTGTTGTTTTAGTTCATGATCTTTTGCCAATTTCTTTTCTAACCCTAGTAATCTTTTAACAGCTATAGTCCTAGAGTTGAGCGGCCGATCTTCTGAGCGAAAAGGTAATTGTACAATGTATCGCCCATCTTCCTCCCTTGTGGTCGTTGCTTTATAAAATTCCTCACACTCCTGTTCTTCAGGAGTGAACGTCCTTTTGGATGAAGATGGCTCTGCATCCAATTCCCACAATCTCCTCAGCATATCATTCTCTTCGATTCGGGAATGCATAACAACAATTTCATTGTAGGACCCGAGACAGTCGTCTGCAACATGGCCTGATACAATCCACCCCAACTGTGTGGCTTGTGCGACCGGAGAGCCCCTAGGGCTCCTGATTAGTCCTGCTTTTAAAATTCGGCAATAGGTTTCCGCCCCTAACAAAATATCAATTTTGTTAGGCTGATTGAATTTGGGATCAGCTAAGCTGATGTTATGAATCTCGGGCCAGTCCTGAATGTTAAAGCTCTTATCTGGCATAACTGATGTCAGCGTGCTTAACACGTGCGCAGTTACATCTAAAGCAAAGGATGGGTCATGCAAGGATTGTATGTTAAGATTAACGACATGTCTAGAGACGATCCTGCTACGCCCATTTCCTATACCTGCAATAGTGGTTTTTGAAACCACTTTCTTTAAACGAAGTAATTGCGCGGCGGCCTCCGTTATGAAGGACGCCTGTGACCCTTGATCCAACAAAGCTCTCAAAACCTGAGATGTCCCATTTAGTGACTCGACCTTTATGAGGGCCGTGGCTAACAGGACTTGACCCTGCGCTCGTCCATTCACTAAATGGGCTGCTATATTGGCACTAACTTCTGAGGTACTTTCATTCGATGTTGTGGGTTGCTCCACTGGTTTGGTAACAGCACTAGTTACACTGGTATTGTTGGACGAATGCAACAACGAATGATGCTTTCGCTGGCATATACGACATTTGGACGGCACGCGGCAATTTTTTGATGTGTGATTACTACCCAAACAATTAAAACACACACCCAAGGATTGGGCAATATCTCGGCGCTTGTCACTGTTTTCGTTGCTGAACTTTTTACATTTGCCTAATTTGTGACTGTCGGAACAATAAGGACAGGTCGGATTTGTAACGCCATGCATGACTTTGGCGTGAGATGTAGGGCCTTTTGGTTTAGCTGTAGGTTCTAAAGCTTCTAAAGCTCGATAACGCGTCTGTATAAAGTCACTAAACTGCTTAAAAGAGGGCAATTCATCGGCTGACTGGCTATCCTCCAGTTCCCACATCTTTCTAGAATCCCCATCTAACTTTGAACTAACGACATGTATAACCATTACATCCCATGAACTAATATCAATCCCGAGACTGCTAAGCTCATGTAGACAATCACTCGTTACAGCAAGAAGCTCTTTTAATGCTTTCGCAGATTCGACAGTTATGGTACGTTGACTGAACAATCTTTTTAATATATGAGTGGACATAAACTTTTTATTATTGAATCTGTGTTGCAACAATTCCCAACACTTTTTATAATTACCATCAGTAATAGGAACATGTTTAATTACTTGCGCTGCCTCACCTGACAGTTGTGTTTTCAAGTAATGTAGGCGTTGTACGTTATCTAGTTTTTTATTATTGTGCACTAAAGAGACAAATAAAGACTGAAAAGACGTCCATTCCGTGTAACTTCCACTAAACGTGGGTAAATTTATTTTCGGTAAACTACCAACATTGTCAGGTGAGTCGTCGCGTGTTTCGGGTTTTAAACTGAAATGAGATAGCGCGTTCTTCAGCTCCACCTTATACGTTAGGTACGTCTCATTAACATTCTCGTAGACATCCGTTTTGAAATAGTCTGTCAATTCCGTACCCACTGCCTCGCCGACTATTGCTTCGTATTTGGTACTAAATTTATCCCACTGCATTTCCAATTGTTCCAGGCGTGTATCCACATAATTGAAATCCACGCGCTCTTTTGGAGATTTTTAAAATTGACAAGTCCTTTCTCAATCTGTGATTTAATGTCCTTCAATCGTCTAAGTTCCTTTTCCATGATGTATTAAAGTGTCTTAAAGCGTGATTCTTTCTAAGTGTCTGGGGACGATAATTTTTCAAAGTGTTTTAAGGCGTGATTTTTTCTAAGTCTTTGAAGACGATACTACAATTTTTCTAAGTGTTTTTATCACTTGTATACCGCTGCGAAATCGGGCATAGGTTCCCCGTTCCTTCGTTTTTCTTGAAACTATTCTAAGTCCCAACCCAAATCACTGCCTAAATTTTCTAAGTCCCAGATCACCAAGTTAATCAATTTTGTACTTACAGTTTAACGTCCACTTCACTTCACTATAATCACTCACGCACCGCTCCTTTTGCTCGAACCTCCGACCGCGCCACACCACTAGCACCTGGATTGCCCGTTGCTGTCGCGTCGCTCACTCTGCTTTGCTTCGATGTCGAATCTCCACAGCAGCACACCACTAGCGTTGTCGTTGTTGCTCACGTCGCTTTATGACGTCTCGTTCTCCAATATTCCCTTCGGCTCGATAGGACCATGTACAATATTGGTACTTGGGGTCCTTGATTTCTCGAATGAAACACTGATACCTCAGAGCAAGACATTATATTTATTCACTAAGTTAGCTTAAATACACAGCGCGGTAACGAAACCATAGCGCGATGCAACATTGCAACAACGCCATCTAGGGAACGAGTTGGTACTAAATTCCACAAACCATATTTATTAAATTTAACTATTTTAGGACAATCTTGTCCTATGTATTTTTATAGATTTATTATATTTATAATATATATATATATGTTTATGGATCCTAAACAGGGGTTTTTTAAATTTTTAATTTAATTTTTATTTTATACTTTTTAAATTGATCTACTAGTCAAGCTCTTTCATTTGATACCCATGTTGAGGGAATTATAAAGAAATTTGTATTCTAACATGTTGTGGCGGCGGCCATCTTGGACCGATTTTTTTCAAACATAGCTAAGAACACTCCCGACTAATATACCTTTCAAACAAAAAAAACTGCATCCAAATCGGTTCATCCGTTTGGGTGCTACGATGCCACAGACAGACACACACACACACACACACACACACACACACACACACACACACACACACACACACACACACACACACACACACACACACTGACACGTCAAACTTATAACACCCCGTCGTTTTTGCGTCGGGGGTTAAAAAGTTGCGAGTATAGATACCATCCATACGGCTAAAATGTAACAATACCGCCACAAAACTAAAATTAAAAATCAAATACCATAAAAGTAGCTGTTTTATGAGTCTTAATAAATAAAATAAAAATAAATAAAATTATCTTACGAGGCGCGTTTTCCTGTAATTGTGAGGCTTTCCCTCAATTTCTCCAGGATCTCAGCTTCAGATCCGGACTTCTGAGATATGGGACTACTCTAAAAATTAACTCTATACAACGCCGATAGTATAATAAAATTTTGTTCTTAACTGGCTTTAATATCGCGTAACAAACATACATTAAAAAATAAAGCGGTCGAATTGAGAATCTCCTTCTTTTTTGAAGTCGGTTAAAAAGCGTTTCTTTTTCCAAATCTAAGATATTGCTCCTTTGTAAAATATCCAAAAAGAAGTTTTCGGAAGGTTCCAGTTCAATACTCGTGAACTCGTGAAGGGTTTATCTAAGTACAACTAGGCCTGTGTCGTAAGTATCGTAGCGACATTATCGTACACCAATCGCAAGTATTGAAAAAGTTGGGTTGGAGTAGAAGTGTGTAGCTTGGTAGTGCGCTGACGGACTCGAACCGACTAGAACCGCACGCCATCTGCGGTCTTCAGTTGCCGAGGTGTAATATTGTTTAAGACGTTTTCCTCGCAGCCACTCTAAAACAGTTTCTCCAAAGCCCACTTCAGCTAATCATTCTTCAGCGTTACTCGCAGAAGGAGCCAGTGGCAGCCACACGATTGCGCTCAGCACTATCGCTGTCAGCAAGGCGCTGAGTGAGTCGTCCGACCCCTCATAATATGGCTAGTCCAAGTTACCTTTGATTCTTTGATTAATTTTGATGAGAGTTACAAGACAATTTCCCTACCCCCGAGACTATACGCAGTGCGATCAATTTATCTTCTTTTGTTTTATGCAACAATGCGCACACGGCGGCAGGGCGGGGACACAGACGACAAGTATAAATGAAACACAAGGTAATGTCTATCATGTTTTATTGTAACATATAGATAGTTTTCTACACATCCACCTTACATACGCGTCGCGTGGTGCGCTAACTGATATGAGCTCTGAACAGCGCAGGCGCGGGGGCCTCGCTCACCGGACATAAATAAAATTCACATAATAATATATAAACTTACACTAAGACGGCGCGGCTCGCACGCACATTCAACTATATACACGCTAACCGACTAGTCTGTACAGTACCGTCACTATTTACAACGAGAGGATATGTGTCAGCGGCGGGGGCGCGCGCGCGCCGCGTCAGTCGCGCGGCGGCGCGCGCGCCAGCAGCGCCAGCGGCTGCAGCGGCTGCAGCGACTGCAACGACTGCAGCGGTTGGAGCGGCTGCAGCGCCGCAGCGTGCAGCGCGTGCGCGTGCGGTGCCAGCGGGTGCGCGCCTAGGTGCACGCCGGCCGGCGCGCCCTCGCCCGCCGGCGGGTTGATCCGCTTCTCCTGCAACAGAACGAGCGTCAGCGGCCAGTCGGGGCAGCGAGGGCCGGCGCGGTGCGAGGCGCGACCCACCTTCTGGCGGCGGTTGCAGAACCAGACGCGCACCACCTCCTTCTCCATGCAGAGCGCGTCGGCGAGCGCGGCGATCTCCTCGCTCGTGGGCTTGGGGTTGTGCAGGAAGGCCTTCTCCAGCGCCACGCGCACGCCCGACTCGATGGACGTGCGCTTCTTGCGGCGCCGCCCCACCGCCTCGGCCAGCCCCGCGCCCAGCGCCGCGCCGCCGCCCGGCCCGCCGCCGCCGCCCGCCAGCGACGAGTCCGCGTCCTCGAGCCACTTCTGCAGCAGCGGCTTCAGCTTGCACATGTTCTTGAAGCTCAGGTTGAGCGCCTCGAACCGCGATATCGTCGTCTGCGAGAAGTCGTTCCCGTACAGCTTGCCCATCGCGAGGCCGACGTCGCCCTGGGTGAAGCCTGCGAACCAAATGAACCGAATGAGGCGACGAATCACGCTGGGAGGTGGGGTGGGGATGGAGCGCGAGCCTCACCGAGCTTGATGCGCCGCTGCTTGAACGTCTTGGCGAAGTGCTCCAGCTCCTCGAGGTCCGCGGTGTCGTCGGCGGTAGGCTCGAGCGCGCGCGGCTTGTGCGCGTGTGCGTGCAGCGGCGTGTGAGAGTGCGAGTGTAGCGGCGAGTGCGCGTGCGAGTGCAGCGGCGAGTGCGCGTGCGCATGCGGCGGGGAGCGCGCGCGCCCGGAGCCCGGCGTCAGCGGCGTCAGGAACGCGGCCGCGCCCGGCGGCGTGCGGCGCGGCGACGGCGAGCGGCCCGCCGCGCCCGGCGTGGCGCCGGCGCGCGCCTGCAGCTGCTGCAGCTGCTGCGCCGCCGCCTGCGCCACGGCCTGCTGCACCTGCAACGTGAGCGACGGCGGTCATCTCTCGCGCTCGACGGAGTAGGCGAGCGGGCAGGGTGAGGGCGCGTACCTGCGTGTGCAGCAGCAGCGAGTGCGCGCCGTGCTGGGTGAGCAGTAGATGCTGTAGTTGCGCGAGTGCGTTGCCGGCACCGGCCGCGTTCTGGAATGTGCAACGACAGGGTTAGGTCTGGAGCTCTCGGTCCCCTGGGGAGGAGCCGGGGTGAGCTCGAGGCTGGCTCTGGACAGTGAGTTGTCTAACTTCGATTGATGTACTTACGAAGACGGCCGCGGTGGCGGCGGCGGCGCTGGCGGCGGGGTGCGGGTGCGAGGGGTGCGCCGGGTGCGGCAGGGGCGCAGAGGGCGCGCGCGGCGGCGACGGCGGCCGCTCGTCGCCGCTGATGTCGCCCTCGCCGCTCGCCGACCCATCTGTAACAAGCGCGTCAGCTTGAGGTGAGCAATACTGCGTGCTTTAGTGACCTCCGGACTGAACACGAAAAGGGAGAGAAAAAGGGTACTTTGCCAGGGGACGCTAAAACATATTTGATATTGATATAATGTACCTAAAAAAAGCAATAATACACCTTTTTTTTTCTTAAATATTGTGAACACGCAAAGCATCCATCAATCAATAGTTACCTAGTTAGGAACATCCCCGGTCGCCCAGTGCACACTGCCCGGCGGCCGGGAGCGGATATTACATGTAAATGCGCCGCCGCGCGCCATCCGTCACGCGCGACAGCCGCCGCCGCCTCTTTTTTTTATATAGGAGACGTCAATTTGACTTCACCTCGCCTGGTGTTAAGCATAGGCATCTGCCCCTCGTCGCCGTCGGATCGCGCACGGGCTACTCACGTACTCGTACAATGAATGTTGCAATGATCTTTAATTGTAACAAGTTCCTTTTTAATTCTTGTAAAGGTCTCAGGAAGCCTTTTGAATGACTGTACCTCACAACAACAACAACATAAAAACACCCTATTGACTTGACAGCGGACTTTAAAGTTGATTCAAGATTTAATGTAGGTAATTCCGTGTTGGTGCGCGGTGGTGTAGAACAGGGCCAACCGCATCTCTCCCTGTGGGTGTCGTAGAAGTCGACTAAGAGATAGGGCTGTTCTCTATCCGATAGTAAACATACGGCCTATGAGAAAGTGTCCATTTGACGGCAATAGGCTCACCGGGGTGGGTGACTCACTGTTACGTGGAACTGAAGAACACAGTCTGCGAAGTGGGGTGTTAATATTATATACCTTTGCCTACCCTTTCGGGTATTTACAGGCATGAGTTTATGTATGTATGTAGTAAGTAATTTATTAAATTATTACGATTAAAAGTAAAATTACCAAGCTGCTAAAAATTAACACTAGGGTGTGGGAGGGACTATGTCCACAAAATTTATTGAGAGGCGCGGGTATGGGGCTCTCATCAACTCATGAATATTGTGTAATCCATTTTAACAACAAACGGATCGGTTAAATTTCGTGACGTGCGTAGGTGTAGCTGCGGTAGAAGTTCGTTTGGGGAAACGAGCCAAGAAAACTTCTGTCCAGCGTGCAGGTGTAGGACACCGGTGTTGGTAGCAAACAGGTGCCCCTGGTCCCTCGGCAAGGAGCCAAGAGAACACAATGTACTAGCGCAGCGCTCATCTCGGCCGAGGGGACGGGAAAGGGGTGATGCGGTCGCGTGCCGGGCGCGTGCGCGCGCGCAGCTTCTTAAGTGAAGGGTGCGGCGAAGGTGTGCGCCGTCTTTGTGCGGCGCACGAGGCGACCATCAATCCTTTCCTCGCGCCGAGCGACACGCAGGTGGGGCGAACGCTTTACAGCGGCCTATACAAACATGTTAAAGCATGCGATGTGCATTGGGTTTAGACAGATCAGACAATGTCAATTTATTACACTAACAATACGAGTACCGAGTGGTTGGTGGGCCTCGTGGGCTATGCCTCGTGCTAGGAAACGTCGTGTTGAACATATGCTAATGATACAATTATCATAAACTAATTAAGTAGGTACCCGTGTAGATAACATCGGCGCTCAGCTCGTTACGTGCGAGCGCGTATATCGCACGACTCGCGAGGCGGGCGAGCAAGCGAACAATCTTCTGTTATAAGAGTCCAGCGTTTCTTGGGAGTTGCTTTGTAAACAGGATGTTCAGTTGCAGATGCCTACCGACTGACTGTGTGATTTTTGTGCCTTGGAGAGCAAACTAAGCCGTTGCTCTCTGTTGCCATATGAACATATTATGGCAGTCATTACGGGTAGTTGGAGTTGGTTAAAAACTTCAACAACTGACCTTACCTGCATTACTTTAATATCGCCAATGGGTTGTGAAGGCGGCAATCGTTCACGGAAAATGACGAATTTAACTATTGGAGTGGAAAAAGCGGACTACTACCACTCCCAAGGTAAAGCTCGGATGTGACCCGGAGTAACGCGAGGACGAAGGACAATTGTAAGCATCGTAGCATCTTCCCTGGTTATAATATGGGATTAGTCGACTTATAATACACTAGCCGTTGCTCGCAGCTTCGCCCACGTGTATGTCGGTTATCGCGACAAAACATTTCTCAAAAGACGTGTGTACGAAGTTTCATGCTTCTAACTTTGAAAATGACGAACTTTCCGTACAAAAGTTTATCACCTATTTTACCCTCTTAGTAGTAAAATTTTGAAAAACGCTGATACGCGTGTTCATTTATTTCTTAAAAGACATAGGTTTATGAAATTTAGTGCACCTGGCACTGAAAATGACGGACTCATATAAACTTCCATCCCTTATTTTACCCCCTTAGTAGCAGAATTTCCGAAAATCCTTTCGCGGAAGCGGATGCCTACGTCATAACATCTACCTGTATATTAAATTTCAGCCCGATCCTTCCAGTAGTTTGGGCTGTGTGTTGATAGATCCACTACGTCAGTCAGTCAGTCAGTCAGTCAGTCACCTGTGAGTTTTTTTTTATATATATTTAGATATTTCAATACCTCGCAGCTATTATACTAACGTGTTTAAATGAAGGTGAATGCTCGCTCGGTCAGGGATCAGGCAAGCTGAAGCGTTTGTTTGTTTAGTTGAGCGCGCTAATGAATTGAAAATTGTTTATCGAGTAAAAATACAAAAAGTTATTTATTCACCTCTTTGACTTCTCGCTATTTCTCGCCCAAAAATACTTTATAAATAGGAAGTCGCATTCGTTGCCGAAATTACATTAATTTGAATAGGAGCAGCTAGACTGCTACAGAAACTACACCAAAATGGAGAAGTATGAAGTAAGATGCGTCACTAAGTGGGAACCTGTGTATCAAAAATGTCTACGAAGTCCTGATTGATCCAAGCTGATTTGCTGGAGACATTGGGGGCCTCTGCTCCACTATATTCCAGAATGGCAAGGTGGTGTAAAGGATTTAAGCTGGTTAGAACATCCACAGAAGATGATAATCGCGAGGGAATTTGTTAAATTAGTCTAAATTGATAAAATTAACTAGAGAAAATAAAGAAATAAATAAAATAATTACATACATAAATGTATCAATATGTTAGGAGTGGAGTGAAGGAGTGAATGAGAAATATGGGAGAAAGCTTGCTGTACTGATTGTTTAAGATCGGATCACCATTATTTTTGATGAAACATCCAGGACTGTTTAAAATGAGAAGTCTTTTTTTATAAAGGACACGTCAATTTGAATTCACCTCGCCTGATGTTAAGCTAAAGGCAAAGTCTCGAAAAGAGGGTCACCATCGCAAACATGTACCTTGTTAACAGTGGTGGCACTCAGCTATGTTATGTATAGTTTTATTATGCATCTAGATTTGATTAAGGGTGCCAGAAAAATGTGTCAAAGGGTGATCGCGAGGTCCACAGAACTAATAGTACCTAATTTTATTAATTTAGATTAGTATAGATAGACTGTAGTATAGATAAGGACAGGACAATGATGACGAAATTTAGTTTATCTTTGTTCACTTAGGTAACGCGGCCCCAGCAAGCGCCTGTGACGTCAGTGCCACTTGACACGGGACGCCTCCGCCACCGCGCACCACCGCTCCACCACCGCTCCACCACCGCGAGCGTGCTGGGAGGGCAGTGCGAGTGGCGGGTACGATCAAACTAAGATGCGATCAAAATATACTTTTTCAAGTTATTTAAGGTTTCTTTTTCGATGCATTTCTGTTTTTTTAGTAGCACTACTGGGTGAAATGGCCATCTAATGTTTAATGCATTCCAAATTATTCACAAAATTATACTACTAATGACGCTATGTATATTATGTATCCAATGAATCAAAATGCAGCGCTAATTTTATCTAGCAACTGACGTGCTGGTTAACGTAACTCTGTGGGAGTACTCGTAATCCTTTATACTTAACAAATTCCAACTCACTGTTATCCCTACGCACCTCCCAACACCATACGATACCTTGTCCATACTAATATTATAAATGCGAAAGTAACTCTGTCTGTCTGTCTGTATGTTACGCTTTCACGCCTAAACCACTGAACCGATTTTGATGAAATTTGGTATAGGGGTAGAATAGACCTTGAGAAAGGACACGGGCTATGTTTGATCGCGATAACCGAAATCCACGCGGGCGAAGCCGCGGGCAAAAGTTAGTACTTCATATTTTACTTTTGTAAATATAAACACGTATATAAATATATAGCTACATAGATACACGGCGCAAGTGATTTATATATAACGAACTTAAATTGTGAATGTCAAGTGGACTTCTGTGTGCGGTCCTCGGCTGAAAGATCAGGCTGTGGTAAGGCCTGTCTCCACTTACGGGAGGCGTCCCCACCTGCCGTAGACGTCAGTAGCAAGGCTGTACAATACTAACCGTGGCTGGGCGGCGGCGACGGCGACTTGATGAGCTCGCCGGACTCTTCTGTAACAACACAAACAAACTACATTAGCGACAGTACTCTACGGCACGGACGTGGCCAACCTTCACTGAGGGTGAAGGTTCTGACAGTATCGCGGAGAAGCGATCTTGTTCGCACCTGCTTCGCTCGTAAATTATATTTGCAGACAGGTCAGTGTTTATTGCACTAGACTAGCAGCACTCCACGCCCCCCCTCCCCTCTGCCCCCATCCACACGCAGCAGTAGACTGTGACCAGATCACAGATAATCATAATTAATATCATTAGCATTTAATCACAAACAACATGAGTTATGTTCCGAGATGCTCATTGATAACAACATTTATAACACAATTATAATAATGCGCCTTTATACACAAAATGCTAATTTAATAACACTAGTCCATTTACCAAAAATACCTACCTACATACACATACAATATCTAATAACAACAGAAAATATTTTATCAATGGTGGCTGAAAAAAAAAACGTAGGCGTAATGAGTGTTTATCACCTCCTATTATAACGCGTGCGCCGGTGTTTAGTATGTGATCCACTGACATACGAAACTTGTGCTCGTATGGTTCGAGCGACACGACCCCGCGGCTACTTATTGCGATTATATTTCTCTCTCGGTGGCTGGCAGACTTGCTTACTTGGCTTGGCTTGCTTGCTGGCTGACTTGGAATACCTTTTATTCATTAAACTTGTGACGTGTGGTTGGATGGTATATCGGAAGCAGCAGGCGCCCAATCGCTAACTGATATCTCTGAGGTCACACAAGCCGAGCCGGTTCCTTGCTATGATGAACATGCCGACGCGATAAGCGTGATTCGCACTTGATCTTTAACGTTGTCACCACATTTTAATAATAAAACTTTTGGTTTTGCTGAAAATCGCGAAAAACTTGCGACCTTGAATAAAAATATACCAGGTATTGGATCGATGAGGACTTTTTAGGTCTCATATATGATGGTGACTCGAACAACCCTACCAACTTTGAGCTGGGTGCGCATTCAATACTAGTACTCAATGCAAATAAATGAATTGATAGGACTGAATGATCACAGTGCATCAGAAGACTGCAGATAACAACTAATTTCTACGAGTATTCATATAAGTAATTATATCGTGCACGGGATTCTACCGAAATGAGCACTACGGGTTCGGCGCAGCGCAACTACTAGATCAGAGGTCGCGAATTCGATTATAATGGCTCAGTGCAAATATTTGTGCGCATGATTATGTATATTTGCCTATATATTATTTATACCACTTATGTGGCAGACAAGCACACGGCTCAACTGATGCGGAGCGGTTACGGACGTGTCCATATATCGCTCTTGGACCACGCGTGGCCATTAACATATCTATTTACTTTGCCGGAGTAGTTCATGCATTCAAATTATTTGAAATTTCTCGTACATTAACATAAGAGAATCGCTTTTGTTACTAAACTCCACACAGCGCGACGCGGCGACAGCTCTGCCGACTACGCTCGATTCTTTGTGCTCTGGACAGGTTTATATTAAGAAAAAAATCAAGCGAATCAACAGCAGAAGTTTGGAGCTGTCGTCGCCAGGAACAGCTACAAAGTAGTGTCATGCGAAGCTAATCCACCGCCGCGCGTTGTCCGGGGATCATCTCATTAGCGCGGCGCGTTAATACTAATTAATAGGATGAGCGCCGCCGACACTGAGCCGCGGCATTACGGCGAAGCCTACGGCGCTGATCATCACATTACAAGTTAGGCGCATTACACCTGGGGGTGGGGGGAGGAGGGGCGCCTCCATATCACACGTAACGCACGGTCCTGCGACAATATTGCGCTTATCGTCTAGTTGTACAACGAGGCAATGTTCTTAACGTGACGCCGCAAAAAGGGATCGTAGCAGGTTCTACGGGCATGCTACGAATGTGCTACGGGCTTCAAAAACTCTGATAAAGTTGAGACTTTGTAGGTAATAAATGTAATGTAACATTGCACGCCGGCGGCGGGGCGGGGGCGGCGCGTGGGAACGGCGCGGCTACCTGCCGCCGCCGGCGGATAATCCGCGCGCGGATCAGAACGGATTTGCGTCGACACAATGTCCATGTATTCAAATATTCGCGAATTATAAAGATGTACCCGACACGCGGTAAAAAATTGTATGAGGAAAAAACTAGACGACTGCATTGAGACGTCATCGGCCGTTTTTTGTGTCTCGAAGGTAAAAAGGGTGCAATCGCAGAAATCAGGCGCGGAGGTGTATCGGATTGAAATATTTCTGATTTATAAAAAGTGGCAGTTGTGCATTTTTTGCTCATTACAATTAAATAATAGATGCGGACCCTGCAACCCCAATCCCTTCCCCCGCAGCAACGTGATACTCCTACCTACTACATTTTAAAAGTGATAGTGCCAAACTTAATCCATATCCATACTAATAATAATAATAATAACTCACAAAACACCTCTACCTCCACCCTAAATCAGCAATAGAACGGATGACAGTGAAAAGACAGAACGGTGGCACAGGGATGATAGATTTGAAAATACTTTGGGAAGGGCAGGTACACAAATTAAGAAATTTCTTCTATGATAAATCTAACTTCAGTAATATACACAAAGCAACGGTAGAATCCGATACAAATTACACACCATTAAATCTGACTGACAGACACAAAGACTTTACTACTGCACAACATATAGAAAACGTGAAATTGGCCAAATGGCGCAGTAAACAATTACATGGACGACACATCCACGATTTAGAACAACCTCACATAGATTTCCAAGCATCTAATAAATGGTTAAAGCTAGGCTCATTATTTCCCGAAACTGAGGGTTTCATGATAAGTATTCAAGACCAGATAGTTAATACAAAAAATTACAGGAAGTTCATAATTAAAGATCCATTCCGTCACTCCGAAACTATTCAACATATTACCGGAGCCTGTCCTAGCTTAGCTCAATCAGACTACACACACCGACATAATCAAATAGCACATATAATTCATCAAAAACTTGCCATCAATCATAAACTCATTTCCAACAAACCTATGCCGTACTACCATTACAACCCAAAACCTGTACTGGAGAGCACCAACCATAAACTATACTTTGATAGAGCAATATTAACAAATAAAACCATCCATAACAATAGACCCGATATCACTTTAATTGACAAACAAAATAAAACAGTATTTCTCATTGACATTGCAGTCCCAAACACCCACAGTCTCAATAAAACCATTACTGAAAAAATAAACAAATACACAGAACTAAAAGAAGAAATAATTAGAATTTGGAAATTGAATAAAGTCTACATAGTGCCCCTGGTGCTGTCCAGTACGGGAGTGATACCCAAACATTTAATACAAGCCCTCAAAACAGTAGACATAGCCGAGAGTACATATATGACGATGCAAAAGGCTGCTATTTTAAATACATGCCGCATAGTTCGCAAATTTTTCGAAGAAGACTTAAACAACCAACCCATATCACCAGAAAATGAAACTCACTTGGTTTAGACCCGTGATTTCATTAAACTAACCGAAGTGTCTTAAACACATCGAGAATAAAAACAGCACAACAAAATAATAATAATTTATTTCATTAATTTACCTAGTTTCTTAATCTATCTATTGCTATCTTTTATACTTAATAATATTATAAATGCGCAAGTAACTCTGTCTGTCTGTAAGTTACGCTTTCGCGCCTAAACTACTGAACCGATTTTGATGAAATTTGGTATAGGGGTAAACTAGACCATGAGAAAGGACATAGACTATGTTTCGTCGCGATAACCGACATCCACGCGGGCGGAGCCACGGGCCAAGGCTAGTTCGGATATATGTCGGATACTCGAGGAAATTAAAACATAGTAAATATTCCGGCGAGAGTTTTACTATTAATGTACATGACCATGTCAATTTTAAATCACACATTGTGTCTGTCTGTCTGTGCACCTGAGGCTCGTCCGCTCGGGGGACTACTGAATACATCTTCATTTCAGTTCATTTGTGGTCGCATTGACGTTATAATTATAATCGGTAGTATCCTATAGTTAAAATAAGTTATCTAACCGAGCTAATTAAATTAAGAATGATAAACGAGCGGTTAAAATTGCGTCGGCTTTTATTTTATAGTTTTATTCGACTTTTTATTTAATATTAATAATCCAACCAACCTAATAGTACCTAACTGATTTAACTATAAAATTGTATGACGTCACAAAATCTTTTTTCATTATAACTTATTTATAACTTATCGTTTTGACGTTTAGTAAAAATTAACTAATAAGACTAGTCAGTAGAATACCCAATTGCTGAAATGGAAACGAGAAGAAAAAGAAGTCATTTGTGGTTTACCTGTATACAGGTAAAGGTAAGGTATCTCATGAGGAAACGGCGTAAGTGTATCAGGTTTACAAAACTTATTCATTCACTTACTTATTAGTATGTATCACTATCAAAACTAATGATGGTTCAAAACTTAAATTTATATGTGAACGTTCATTAATCAACCAAACTTAGTTTCAAAACTAATTAGCAAAACATTTCAATTTTCAACTTATGTAGAAGCGTGTTGTTGACGGGTGTTGTTTAGAGCGAGTGAGTGAGACATTCGGGACGACAATCCCATTGAGTCTAATACAAATATACGTATAAGAAAAGAGTAATTATGTCAACAATATGAGCAGTGACAATATGGCTTATTTGAGCTCATGAACGTTTTGTATGTTTCGGTTTCCTTGTTGGGCGCCCACTGTCCGCTGCCCGCTGCCCAGCCCGCACACGCTCATGTACTCGCGTACTGGCACTATACTACGAGTGTACTGATGAATAGTACAATGTAAAGCTGAACCAATTAGGTTAAGGTACGTTTACTACTAAGTAATATTCGCTGGAAGTAATTAATGCCTATGATTAGTAAATTGTTTACGAGTGACTGATGTGTTAATGTATGTACACTATCAGTGAATTCACATTTACAGGGAATTTAATGGTAATTTATGGTAATGGTTGAATGATTAGGCCGACTGACCTCGCACAGTTTGAGCGGACAAATGTTGCAAGTCGCGAAATGTAATCAAGTACAACAGAGCCAATCCAGACGATATCAACATAGACGTGAAAAGTATGGTTCGATCCCCGCTCAGTGCAAATATTTGTATGCATAAATATGGCTATTTGCAGCAGTCTTGGTGTTTCTATGTAGAATATATTTGAATTTACGAAAAAAACAAGTATCTATGTATGTTTACTCGCATTCTAGCTTCCATAACACAAGCTAATTAAGCTTACCATGGGTCTAGATAGCGTTGTGTAGAATTTTGTAGAATATTAATTATTATTTATTATTACTTTTGTACGCACATAACTGCACAATCTACGATCTTGTGTTAAGTACCTACTTTTGCTATGACACTTGCTCTTTACGAAAAATGCGACAAGCCCATAAGTTTGAAATTTGACTTTGAATTAAAAAAATGGTCAAAGTCCGATCGATAAGAACTTTTGAGATTTCTTTTATATTGGTATATTTAAGAACCCCGCAGCTTTTGAGCTCCAATCAGCTCCGTGCGAATTTTTGCAAGCTCAAATGTTAATTTAGACTGGATCAAGTGCGCAGATTATTTTTGATACACTGTAAACTACGTTTGAATGTGTTAATTATTTAATGAACATGCAATCAAAAGTGCAATAGATTGTTATTGAATAAATGAAATGATATGTTTATAAAATGTTGTACCTACGCAACACGGGCTAAATAGAGTAACGCTAAAGTGATGTACGTGAGTACATAGCGAGAGGTAAACAAACAAACGCGGGCGGTACTCACGGTAGGCGGCCGAGCAGTAGGCGCGCGGGTCTGCGCGGACGCACGCCGACAGGACCATGCTGCGTGCGGGCGGCGTGCCGAGTGCGTGTGCGGTGCGTGTGTAGTGCGTGTGGCGCGTATGTCGGCGCGGCTCGGCGCGCGGCGAGACACTGGCGCAGCGCGCTCGGCGCTCGGCGCTCGCCGCCCTCCCCCCCCCCTCCCCCCGCGCCGACGCGCACCCCGCTCAACCCTCAACCGTCGAATTAAAATTTTGAACTTTTTTGTACGAATCCGTTTCTTTTCCGCCCTTAGTGAATTTTTTTCGCGCGACCTCGCCATTATTTCGATTACCTGAGATGAATTTTTTTTGCGCTTTCGCCGAACGGATCGAGCGCGATGCGCGTTTAAAAGCTGTTTAATTTTTTTAGGAAAGGGGAGCGACGGGTTCGGCTAACCGATGCGCGAATTCCGATATCGGGTTTGATTGAAAAAAGTCAGGCTTCGCGGAGCGAGCGTGTGCCGCGAGTCGTTACCGACTTATTATCGAATAAATAATAGCACTCCACGATCCGTATCTGCGTCTCGCGGCGCCGCAGCCTCCGCCGGCGAGACGCAGCCGTGGACCGCGGCCTTAGTCATCTCCTTACTGTTTGTCTCGATGACTCATTATTGTTTGCACATCACGTGACATTTTACCATATTGATAGGTATTGGTACAGAAAGGAGCCTCAGCCGCAAGGCCCCGGTGGGCGCGGGTGGCGGCCGGTCGGTGGGCGCGGGCCCGCATACAATTGATAGCAGATGAAAGGGCTGCTTCCTGTTTGATGTGAATCTGATAGAATCGCCAGTGAGGCGAGTGACCGCCACAGACCTATATACGCGCACACGCGCCCGCGACTCACATCTAGCTTGCTATCAGTTATTTGCTGCACAAAGGCGTTATTTAGACTGACAGTGACCTCAAGGGTTGCTGTCAGTTCCAAAATTAACTATTACTGAAATTAAACATTTCAGGGAAATTAATGTGTCCTGCGGTGGTTCGACCCGGCGCTCCTCGCCCTGGAGCCCCGCGCCGCCGCCGCCGCCGGCGAGCGCGTCCTTTGTGATGCTAATGTGCGCAAACACCTCGCCTCGCTCAGCGGCCGCTGGCCGCTCTCATGCATCTCGATCGCGGAATGCATTTACGTAATGCGGCCACTGTTTGTTTAGGCGCCGACATATTGCTACTTTGAATAAGAAATTCGCCTCCTTTGTGGAGCACTTCTTTAAACTGAATAAATATGTTTACTCTAACGGTACGGTGCGCTCTCGGCCGCCTTGTTTGTTTGTGCAGCCACAGAGCCAGGAGCGCGCCGAGGAGACGCGAGCTGGCGACCGACTTCATTCATCTTTTAATGAAATGAAAGAAAGAACTTCACTGTTCTGCCTCCAACATAAACCTAACGTAACGGACGATTTCAGAACCGAGGAGCTCCGAACAGAGAGACATTGCGACGTATGTGTCCTTCTGCGAAGTTGAAGTTTTCTATGGGAAGAAAATGTTTAAAACAACAAAAAAAAACTAGTTTCACGATGTGGTGCAGTCCCTGAACATGTGCCTCGCAACAGAGTTTAGTATGTAGTGGATGTCCAGCAAGTAAGTGCGCCGACATGTCGCGTAGTGCACACACGCGGCGCGTCTCGGGACAGATGGACTATAGCAGGCTGCTGGACGGGAGCTGTAGCGGCGCTACGGCGTAGCGCGCCCGTAGCGCCGTAGCGGCGACCCTCCGCGTGTCCACTTGTTATGGGCTCTTTACGATCTGTGATTTCTATATTTGTGCAGTTTTATTACGTGTCGTGCCCGCGACCCTCGCTGGCTCGCTGATATTTAATTAAAGATTTGGCGGAGGCCGAAGGGTTGCGCGGAGGGCCCTCGCGGGTCACTCGCGCTCGGCCCACGACATGTTTATTTAGCTAAACATGTGCCGTACAAAGCGCCGAGTGCCCCCCGCCACCGAGCACGCGTGACGTCACCACCATGTTCATACCAACTTAAGTTTCTTCAATATTTTTTATGTCTTCCATACTTGCATTTTATATATATTTCTAGTAGGTATTAGTAAATATGATATCATCAGTCGTAGGCGATAACACCGATAATATAGGGTTATAAGCCAAAAATGTGTGTGTGTGCAAGTTGTATGCCATGCCATTCATACTCACCGGAGACTTATATATTTTGTGAACTGTGACTTAAATATTGTAAATTGACGTCTAAAAAATGCCGCGGTGGAGTTTGTTGCGCCGTTTCTTCTCCACCAGCGCCTTGGAAGCGGTGGTAAACTTAGATTAAGTAGCATTAAAATTGACGTCAATAAGAAACTATTTTATTGTTCAACATTGAAAATAAATGACTAAGACTATGTGCTAATAAAAAATGTATCGATACTATCATGTGAGTGTAGTAGTGCACGCTGCATCTTAAGCTCATTGTACCTGAGAAGTGCCAGCGGCCAGCGGCCGGTGGCCGCGCCAGTGGCCACGCTGGACCAACGTTAGAGACGACACAGTAGGGCGCTCCTCCCGACTGCTAATCAATATGTATGGAAACAAGGCGCGGGGGCGGCCGCCATGTTGGATTAGCGCACTATTTGCATTTACAATTGCGCCGGCGAGGGTCAAAGGGCACCCGCCGCTTTACACGCTAATGCTATTACGCCCCCGACTACAACAAACTCGCGACGAAGTACGTCGGCGCGGCGCGGACGGGCCGCACTTGTCAGTTATAGAAGTAAAACACGCTTAGTTAACACTTGATTAGGTTTTAATTAACTAAGCAGACGAGAGAAAGAGACTCCGAGCGTGCCTGGCTCCATAGCCCACTGCCGCTGCGCACTCTTAAGTCATAGGCAAATCGCGGTGTTAGTGTCCAGGTTTGGGGGCCATAAGTCATAATAGGTAGGACGCACTGGACTGGTCGAAGCAAGGTCAAACACCTACGATTTCAGGCATTGCGGTAGGGGTGAAGAAATTCCCTTAGGTATGCTATGCGAAAAAACCGGCCAAGTGCGAGTACGACTCACGCACTTCGGGCTCCGTACAAAACTGAATTGGGTATTCTACTGACGAATTAGTTACTTTTTACTAATCAAAACGGTAAGTTATAAGGTAACTTATATGAAAAAAGATTTAGTGACGTCATAAAAAAATCAATGAAAATCTTTGAGAATGCCGTAAAGCGAAACCGGTCAGGTTCAGAATTAAAATAACCTCAGTGGAAAAGTACAAGTGTGTTATTCAATATGTGTAGCAGATTCCACCAAGCGCCATCAATCTCCAGTATAAACAGACGTCATAAAATTTAGTAGTCAAATCAGTTACTATTATAGGTTGGATGGATGATTAAAAATAAATAAAAACTATAAAATGAGAACCGACGCAATTTTTACCTCTCTTTTACCCGCATTATTAATTTAATAACCTCGGTTAGATAATTTATTGTAACTACAGGATACTACCCAATTGGGGAACGGCCTTATCGTAAACGGCAATATCTTTTTTTGTGTTGACTTAGAAGTTTGATTTTTTCACAACTGTAAGAGGTTGTAGACGTAAGTATTCGGTATACAAATTGATTCATTCACACATTCCTGAGAAAAAGGTCTTGACAGACAGACAAACAGACGCATAATTAAGTGATCCTATAAGGGTTCTGTTTTTTTCCTTTTGAGGTACGGAACCTTGAAAAAGAAGTGTATGTGCACTTAATCCTTATTTATATATTATGGACACTTCGTGGATCAGTTGGTATAAAAAACCAGTAAGGAGATTATAAACCATTTTTTGTGAAAGTCATTCTAGCTGCTTCAGAGCCCCGGCGGCGGCGGCCTCTCCGACGTTGGCGCCAGACGCTTCAAGACTTCCTTGTGCTACATAACACGGTACGAACTGTGATAAACCCATATGCAAATGAAATACATAGCGGCGAGGCGAGCGCGCGGCGCGGGGCGGTGTCATTTACATACGGCTGCGAGCGCCGCCATTGGCGCACCCTGCGCCGTATGGAAATAGAGCGACGCTAAAAAATGAACTGATTTGTGTACAACGGGCGAGCGAGGGGTGCGGGGCATGCGCCGGGGAGGGGGGGGGGAAGCAAAAGGGTTGCGCGGCGACCTCCGCGACAACGGGACGGCTTTAATTTAAACCGCGGTGATATACGAGCGCCCCGTGCGCGCGGGCTCGCGGGCACGCGCCGGCTCGGGCCTACAGTCACGCTCTTGATGATTTCTAGCAAGTCCTTCTACATATATTAAATCCTTACATAATGAAATTTTTGTTGTACTGACCACTTTGATCTGAAATATCTCCTCTTTGGTAAAGTATTCCAAATTCAATTTATACATTAATTTAGCTGGTAGGTACATTTTGAGTATAGAAAACAGTCATTCATTTGTTTTTTTCCACATTATCGCTTATTACCGCCCAATGGAAAACATGAAATATCGGTACATTTAAGTAGGTACACGACTTCTACCGTGGCACCAGTGTTGCAAAAGAAAGCACGGTACGTTTTTGGTTTCAAATTTTTCGTTCTGAAAATTTCGATCATCAGTATCAACCCCGTGGACGGCCGAAAACCAAAGTGAAGAATTAAAGGTTATTGTAGAAGCAGATCTATCACAAAGCACTTCAGAGATAGCTGCAGGCTTCGAGGTAAATTACACAACTGTATTAATCCACTTGAAGCAAATTGGGAAAGTAAAAAAACTCTCTAGCACGCGTCGACTGCTGTGTTACTTTGTTCAACTGACACAATAATGAAGGGATTTTAAATTGAATCATTACTTGTGACAAAAAGTGGATACTGTACGATAATCGGAAGCGCTAGTCGCAATGACTGAACCCTGGAGCCTCAGCCAAATCCTGCCGTAAATGACAATTGACTCAGAAAAAGTTACTTGTGAGTGTTTGGCGGACAAGTCGTCGTTCACTACAGTTTTCTAAAATCTGGCTCAACGGCAGATATCCATTGTCATCAACTGCAAACCATGAAGGAAGAAATAGCTGCTCAATAACAGAATTTGTTAATCACACACTGCACACAGTGCACAACAACTAACTTAGATGAGCTACAATTGAAATGTCTGCGACATCCACCGCGCTCCCCGGAACTTGCTTCCACAGATTACCATCATTTATGCCGGAATTTGGAGGAACTTCTTACAAGGAAAAAAATTCAACTCCGAGGCGGCAGTGCAAAGAGATTTTAGTGAAGGGATCAATGAACTGGGAATGAACGGGATTTTCACAGAGGTACCCATTAGACGTACGGAGTCAATATCGCACTCGCCGTCACGTGGAAAAGTTAAAGTACTGGACCAAATATGGACTCTTGTATTGGTCTTCTATATTTTTGGTCTTAAAGTAATAACGTCTTTGTACGTATTGGTCAACATGCGTTGTGGTCATTGTGCGTTTTTGGTCATTATGCGTCAAAAGGTTAATATAAAAATGTCCTTGGTTTTTAATCGGTGCATAGAAAACGAATTTAACATGGCACAAACGCAGTACCCATGTTTCGCGGGCAGTGAGAAGGCAGTCACCTTTCTTAAACATCGCTGGATTAATTCACAATAGTTTAAAGAAAGAAACAGTTTGAAAGCGAATCACACAATTGTTATTGAAATCGAAAACGTTATACAGCAGGCGCGTGCACAGCATCCATCTGGCGGGTGAGGTGGCGCGGGCGGGGGCGGGGGCGAGCGCCACGCGCCGCAACCCTTTAGCGGCAGTTAACTCTATTTAATATAACAACCGTGGGGTGCGGGGGCAGGGGAGGGGAGGCGCGGGGGTCGCGTGCCGCCGATATCTGTCGCGAGCGCAGGCCGATGCGGGCGGCGCGGGGTGACTTGCTTGCGCTTTAATCATTAATATCATGGCCGAATAAATATTATAAATTGCTTTAATCACATTTAATGGCCGCCTCAATCTGCGTTATATCAATGGCGGTGGTAACGAGCGTCACAGCGTGCGGCGTGTGCGCATCGTACTGTCGCGGTACGTTTTGTCCAAATCGAAAACTATGACGAATGGCGAAAAAAGGAATCACGAGCGAAATTTTTATGAAAACTAAAACAGAAAACTGCTTCATTGGGTTTAAAGAAATTAATATTCCTAAAAAAAAATCGTTTATTATTACACCAATCGATAGTGTAACCATATGTCGCAGGCAACTAACTTAAGCAGTCGTTCATCAATCGCCCATTTAGTGGCCTAAATAATATTCAGCCTTTAAAATAACGGCTAGGAAATAGACTTATTTGTGCATGGGTATAAAAGCGGATTGTACAGCTTTCTCAATAACACACCTCTGCCTATCTCCTGGGGAATTTACAGGCGTGAGTGTATGTATGCATGTATGTAATTTTCTGTATTAATTCGGAGTGGGACCTCATCTTACGAATTACCCAAGCACTAGTCAGCCTGTGACGTAGTTATTACAAATCAAATTCAAAATGGTTTTCTGCAAACAACCTATTGTTGAATGCAGAAAAGACCAAATGTATGAAGTTTACACTACCCAATGTGAGGCAAATAGACGTTGATGTTGTGCTGGGGGGGAAGGGGTTAGAATTCGTAAACACCACCTTTCTAGGAATTACAATAGATTCTAAATTACAATGGGGTGACCATATCACTATTCTGACAATAAACTTAGCTCTGCTGCTTATGCTGTGAGACGGATTAGGCAGTTGACTGATGTAGCTACTGCTAGGCTCGTATACTTTAGTTACTTCCATAGCTTGATGTCCTATGGAATACTACTTTGGGGAAATGCAGCAGATTTAGAAACGATATTTATATTGCAAAAGAGGGCAGTTCGTGCCATTTATTGCTTAGGCAAGAGAGACTCCCTCAGGGAACGATTTAAGGATATTGACATTTTACCTGTAGCTTCCCAATATGTATTTGAAAACATAATGTATGTCAGCAAAAATATATCTCATTACACAAAAGTAAGTGACATTACAGACAGAAATCTGCGTAACAAACATAGACTTCTACTTCCATGTTATCGGCTTAGCAGGGTTAGTGATTCTTTTAAGGGGGATGGTATACGTTTTTATAACAAACTGCCAGAATCGATCCTTGGTATGCCTGACGATAAATTCAAAACCTTTGTAAAGACCACCTTATCCAAAAAGGCATACTATAGGATAGATGATTACTTGAAAGATAAAAATGTCTGGCTTGAGCATGGTGTAGGCCCCTCGTAAAATGCTATAATTACAGCATGGTACTGTATTAGTTACGTGAATTATTTGTTACATTATGTAACTTTGTTTTAATTCTTAATTATAAAGAGTTTTATATACTTGTTGACATTTAGCTTTAAGAAAATAAATATTGTAAATTGACGTCCAAACAATGCCGCAGTGGAGTTTGTTGCGCCGTTTCTTCTCCACCAGCGCCTTGGAAGCGGTGGTAAACTTAGAGTAAGTAGAATTAAAATTGACGTCAATAAGAAACAATTTTATTGTTCTATATTGAAAAATAAATGACTATGACTATGACTATAATAATAAGGTGTATACCAATGTACGCTGGGCATTTTTTGGAATTGGATATTCATTTAATACTTTAATTTTTTCAGGGTCGGGACTTATTCCGTTTGCAGATATCACGTGTCCTAAAGAGGTACAAAATTTATTTTTTTAAAAAATCGCATTTATCGCGATTTAATTTTGGGTTTGTTTTTCTTAACCTAAACATGATATCCAATAAGTTTTTATTAGTGAAAAAAAATTGTGAGATTGGTACAATCCATACTCTATCTGTATCTCTGTACATCTGTCTGTAAGTATGTTACGCTTTCACGCCCAAACCACTGAACGGATTTTCATGAAATTTGATATATGGTTAGATTAGACGATGAGAAAGGACATAGGCTATGTTTGGTTGCGATAACCGACTTCCATGCGGGGGGAGCCGCGAGCAAAGAGCAAAAGCTGGTGGTAAATAAAAGAAAGATGTTTTACTGTTCAATTATAGATTTTATAATGCCCAGAGTACATTGGTATACACCTTATATATTATGTAATAACTACGTCACAAGCCAGTTTTAAAAGGTTTTAATAAAAGTTACGGCTGAATATCATTCAAACCTCTAGGCAGTTAACTGAATGGCTAATTAAGCAAGTTGGCTACGACACATATAATAATAAAATTAATAATAAAACATAATAAATGATATATTATATACTACTGAACAGAGCACAATCCCTGCGATATAGAATCTTATCCAGTTGAATATAATATACATTATTGGTTTTAGAATAATGATCTACGTATTAAGTATAATTACGAGACCTTCTTGGATGGGACTTGAAAAACTAGAAAGGACGATGCAAAGGTTTATGGCGAAGGTTAGAGAGTTTCTATGTAAAGTTTGAGCTATTGTTTGCCCTCATTCTCGTGAATGTTGCCCCTTGAGGGGGTGGGGGATATCATAATGTTTGGCTAAATGGAGAGCTTTAATATAGTAGGGACATAATGTAGTGGTGGCATATTGTGACCTAACCGGAGTATGTTGTAGTCCGGGTAGTTACATGACTAGATTTTGTCTCCCCGGGCAGCAAATAAGTATTAGTGTAGCGTAACGTGTGACACAGGCAGTAGTGCGGGTACAGGGAGATGAGACAGTTGTTCTCGTTGGCATGCGAGTGACAGGTCACCGCCGAAGGGATGCGCACATCAAAGAGCCGCCGCTCTCCTCCGCCGGAGGGTCACAGGGCACAGCGCACAGGGCACAGGGCTGGTAGCAGACTCAGTGGACTGCGCGCTGAGCATACGGCGGCGACCCTCGACACAGGAATTACAAATTGTTTGTGTTCAGTGAGTCGATCGCATTCCGCGCGCCTACTGCCGGCGGGACTCGCTCCCGTGTGTGAGCGTGCCAACGAGCACTGCAAACAGTCGCACAAATGTACCTACCTATTTCAGTGCGAGCGTATTGTAATGTAATTACGTTTCCGGAATGTGCTTTTACAACTCCCTAGTTAAATCACGAGCAAACTAAATCGGATAAAAATGAGACATAACAAATTCTAGCTTTTGCCTGCGGCTCCGCCCGCTTCGATGTCGGTTATCGAGGCCAAACACATACCCTATGTCCAGACAGACAGAGTTACTTTCGTATTTATAATATTAGTATGGAAGTATGGATAATTGAAGAATTTTCGTAAGATAATACATGCTTCTTTGCTGCACTGAAGCGTCGGTCGGTAGCTTAGTGGTTAAGGAGTCGGCCTTACGATCGAAAGTTCCCGGGCTCGAATCCTGGCCATTACACTAAGTACCGACGTGAACCCACTCCTAACACAAGCAATTTAGCTTAGCTGTAGGGGTTAGAGGGAATAATAGAACCGAAACTACTACTAAATACACTACAGAAGTCCGTTGAGTATGTTGCCGGCTCTTCTCAGCCGGCCGCACGCCCAATGTTCAGGTCAGTTGACAGGACTAACTTATACTATGCTTTGAGATTGACATGCTATATTTACATGGTAAACATTCCGGTGAGTGTTACACTATTAACTAATATTTACAAAGCTAACTCTTTTTATTTACTGTTGTCGTTTAGATGCTGTACGGAATAAAGTACCTAGTATTGTGTTTTGACTTCCCAGTACGTACATATGTATGTACTTAACTAAGATCTTTCCTAAGCACGTTGGTACCCAGGTTCTGCGTGGGTACTTTTGTATTTGTTATACAAAAGTATCTGTACCTAGGTGGCAAACAAGCACTCGTCCCACAAATATATAGCTAGTAGATGTGTAACGATCAAGGAGGACGTCTCCGTTTATTGCAACGTGAACGTGACTTGCTTTATGTGTTCTTGAGAAAATGCTCTTTTTAGATATCAGACTTTTTTGTTATTGACTTAGTAGTTTGATTATACACAGCTTCAAGGTGTACAACACCTGAGTATAATATATAGGTATAATGTATGCTTGTTTACCCGACTACGGCGAAGCCAAAAGGAGGGTTATGATTTTGACAGGCTATGTATGTACTTATGTATGTATGTATGTTCATTTGTTCCCTCACAGCTCCTCAACTACTTATTAGAACTGGACAAATGAGGTATCGTTACAAGCAGCTTTATCGTCAGATGGTAAATATGCTATGATATGGCTATATGACGTGTTACTCAATCTTGTGTGGCGCTCTCTAGCTCATAAGGTACTGTGTTAAAAAATAAATCTGAGATAAATATGCCGTGTTTGGTATCAAATAAGCACATTTCAAATATGTATAAATGATTAGCTTTACCATGCCCCAAATTAATATAAATTCAAAATAAAGTTTAAAGCGTGATTTATCGGTAGTCGGGTTTTAGTTTTAAACTTTATTACTGGATGCCTCGACACATTTTTTCGAGAAAAATGTCTTGATAGTCAGACAGACAGATGGGCGCACAACGAAGTGGTTCTCTAGGCCATTCTCTTTAAGAGGTACGGATCCCTAAAAACATGTCCGTGAAGAGCGAGTGAACTATTTTATTGTTAGCTCTAGAATACTCGTCGGGTGTTCACGGAATAAACCCAACTCGATGAACTTTTTGAGGCACAAATTAAAATGTCATTGAAATTTTGAGCATGCAGCTCCAACATTTACAGCCACTTATAGCCACAATATCGGTACGTAGGTACGTATGGTACAAATTCTGGAACGGATCAACATGTTTTTGTATCGTTTAAAAATATTACCAAGTGATTATCAAAAGGTGTACTTAGGTGTACCTATTGAGTACCTCCTACGAGTATATAATTCTACAGCTCGTGACACGACTGTAGTCGTAGCTAGCTCTCCAGCGAGCGAAAATCTACATCTGTATCGCAGTTAGCGTCGGGCGACGCACTGTTTGTGTTTGTACCGGGAACGATCCATTCATACATTATTATTAACTTTTTCACAAAGCGTCGCTCGTTAAAAGTGAAAAGTTATCCTTTCAATCAAAGCGTAATGTACTAGTAGCTACATACGCGCGCGCGCACGTGTTCGTCACAAGGGTTGCGCGGTGCGGGGCGGGGAGGGAGGGGGGGGGGGTATGCGCGCGCACAATACGCGAAGGGTTGTATTGTGTCGCGGATCACCCTTCACCGTTTCACTTTTCATGTCGCGCGGAACAGATTGCGGCAGTTTTTTAATAATTTCCGTTGCGCAGGTACGGCGAGGGGTGGCGCGCGAGGGGCGCCCGGCGCGGGGCGTTTTTTAGCGCGGCCCGCCTCCCGCCGCTCGTTTGCATACCGGCCGGCGGCCACCCACCGCGCACTCCACACTCCTCCGCACTCCGCACTCCCGCCACGGTGCCTGTCTATGGTGCACTTTGCATGTTTCCAGCCGCTCAGCAGAATAAACGTCTTGCCGGAGTAACGAGGTCCACATCGTGTGACATCACCGAAATCCGTGCTCAACTCAAAAGTATATACAGCTATGCCCACGACTCCTAAATACCTGAATGTACAGTAGACGTAGCAGTCTAGTAGTCTACCAAGAAAAGTACAAATCGACGTATTGATTACCGAGACACATATCAAATACATAATAAATTTTGAAAAACACTGATACACGTGTTCATGTATTTCTTAAAAGACACAGGTTTATGAAATTTAGTGCAACTAGCTCTGATGATGGACTATCTTAACTTCCATCCCTTATTTTACCCCTTTAGTAGCAGAATTTCCAAAAATCCTTTCTTAGTGAATACTTACATCATAAAATGCATATACTGTCAAAATTTCAAGTTTGTAGGTCCAGCGGTTTAGGCTTTGCGTTGGTGAATCAGTCAATCAGTCAGTCGGGACAACTATTTTTTTATGTAACATACATAACATAAACTCACGCCTGTATTTCCCGAAGGAGTAGGCGGAGGTGCTAGCACCCACATTTTGCCAGTTTATGTTTAGGTCCCAATGTAATACGTGGCGAGCCTATTGCCATTAACCGGGCACTTATAAATCTGCGATAAATACACACATAACTTCGAAAATCATCGAAAAGTCATTGGTGTGTGCCATGGTAAACCTGGGATAGAACTTGAGACCTCGTCTCAGCAGTCCATTACACATACCACTAGGCTACCGCAGATTTTTTTATGTATAGATTATAAATGTTATTCCAATTTGTGAACTTCCAACAGTCATAACATAATATTGCTTGTGAAACTGTCTTCTCTTGATTCACATGAGAGACCATGGTAGAGGGAATAATGTATAAATAAATATTTAACTTTTGTTGAATCTGTGCAGTTTTTTCTTCTTATAATATTTCGCTTCGCCAGTATGGAATTTTGATCCAGTTCCCGTAACCCATTTGGACCTGTTCCCGGGTTTAAAGTAGCCTATGTGCTATTCCAGACCATAATCGGGTGTTTACCCATGGTCCAACCAGTTGACCCACCAGTGGAACCAAGTTTAATCGAGTTGACCCCTAGTCCCACCACTCACCAGTACTAGTAGGACCAGCGCGGTAGGCCCACCTTACTATATGGCTGTAAACCATCACCACTCCCCACTGCATCTAGTTCTATGCTTATGTGCACAACTCCATATCTTTTTTTTTTATCGTGCGAAAAATCCCCACGGAGCCGGTGAAGGCGGTTATGTCGGACTCGAACCGACTAAAACGCACGCCGTCTTGGGTCCTTGGTTGCCGGAGGTGAGATTGCCAAAAGCATATCTCTCGCACCCCGGCAGACCCAGGACCATCTCTTTCGAGATGGCCCCCTTCGGGTTGTGGGGACCACAGTGTCCCCATCTAGTCCCGGTTACGGGGAGGCGCATTTTGCGCCGCCGCCGCGGCCTGCTTCTGCTAGGGTGACAGGTGGCTCCACCGGTCGCCCCCAGGCCAGCGCTCATGGAGGACGGAGGTCGTTCTGCGACCTCCGACGTCCGGTTCGCCTTCGCTCTGCGCGGGCTTCCCGGGCCCGGAGTCTAGTCCGGCGCCTCCTTCTCGAGCATTACTTGCTCGCAGAAGAAGGCAGCCGCACCCCAAGCGTTCGCGCATCTTACCATCGCTTCGCGCATCTTACCATCGCTACAACTCCATATCTAGGAATTTTTGTACACTTTATGTTTGAAGAATTGGTACCCGTTGTACAGCAAAACTTGAACATTTTTTAATTTTTTTTTCTTGCAAGATTTGCCATATAATTCAATGCAACGTGCTTATTATCACAGGATAATACAAAGAGGGCATATCGGTAACAATGTCTTTGTGGCATGTCTCTATTGTGATGGGACTAAAATAACCATACCATCACCCGTGGTCCCACTATATCGCAGTGAAACTACGGAGAAAAAGTCCTTGCGGTGTCACTTGTGGGCCATACTGATGGGACCATGGGTAAACGCCCCCATAATCTATCCCTGAACCAAATATCAATCGGATCCACTCAGCTGTTAGAGCACGTTTGTGTAACAAACATCTTCACACATTTATAATACCAGTAATAGGAAGTAGGGTAGTAGACAGAGGTAGTGGTAGGTAGAATTTAATACTAACGATGTTTTTCAATAAAATCATGCTCATTTCTGTGGCGACGGAACCCAGCTCTTAATACGGCTACCTCCATGCGGCGAATGCCTATGTACGAGTACTACACCAATGCGTACGCGCAGCCGCAAAACTCTAAAACTAATTTTATAGCTCGTGTAAAGCAGAACGTTGACTCCTAATCTCATGATTGTACGACCAGGGTCATGTCGTTACCATAAAGAGCACACAGCTAAGTCTTGTAAAAGTATTTCATAACTATTGAATGGTAAGCAACATTAGTTCGTCCGTGCGTGGTTTTCCATAGGGGAGACGAACATTTTGTACAAAATGTTTTAAATAGAAAAGATTAAATCATCCAGTAATGCAATTTGTAATTAAAGGTTTTAATATTTTAAGACTAATATGCAGTAAAAAGGTTACAATCTAATTATATTAATGAGGTAATCAATAATCAGATGTTAAATGTCATGTGAACAATACTGAACCAGCCGGGAGCGGCCGACTTTACGATGCCGTGGCACCTCATGCAATGACGTGGTCAAGTTATTGCGATATTTTTCTTCTCTACGTTGTTATAAATACACAATGACAACGTAACAAATGGGTACTTATACACAATACAATTTTTGATATATTTAACATAACGTGATGATACCTTTCACCACACCTTTCACAGGCAACTACATAAAAGAGAATCCTTGCGAAATCACTCATATTGCACAAGAAGATATCCATCTGCCGCTGACTGGATAGTTAGCATTCGCACTGCGCACGCCGCACGCCGCTCAGTTACGAGGCTAATCAGCTTATCGTCTTTGTAATTATAAAACGCACTTATTTATTTATACCGTTAGGTAAATTTTAAGATATCTTTAAATCTTCTAAAATGAATTATTTATTTGACCTGTCTGGTTTTACATCCAAGTCAAATGTTGAGTTTGCATATTATTAAGCAGATAGCAAACATTGTTGTGCTATAGGTATGACAAGAAAGCAAGTAATTATCTTTTGACTCATTTATTTTAGCCGTGTTGTTGTTGGCACCCATTTTGATCTCAATTATTTGGTCGGTGAAGTCGAAAGCTACGAATATTCGTTCTCTTGAAGTTGGTTACCTTTTTTGAACATAATAATAACTCTAAACTATAGATTACAGCTTTACCTTTAATTCTGATTGTTATTTCCTGACGGGTTTTAAATTAGTTTAGTAGTCGTTATATGTACTCTTCCGGAAGCTAAAATTATTGTTTATTTGACTCACTTTGAGTTTTAAACAAATTTAATTATTATTGACGCTGACTGCGTGGACGTAGTGCCGGTACAGTTACGAATTGCAAAATGTATAATGGAATGGAATTAATTATTCAGGGTTGAAGATTTTCATCCCCCTGGAGGGGAGGTACTTGAAATACTAAAGATAGCGAATTTAACTTAAAGGAAATATTGATTTATTTTCAATAAGATACAAAACTGCATTCAAATATGTTTGAAAACTCATTTGACACACCCGCTATTCAAACTGACTAAAACCCGAAAAAAAATGACATCCTGTATCTTTATGGCTTCAATCGATGGGGCAATCATAAGAATCAAATCTAACAAACATGGTAAATTGAATGAATGGAAATTCTTAAAATCTAAACTTATAAATTCAATGTCAACAGAGACAGCATTTTTACTCAAGGAGTCATCGGTTACCTTATCAACAATAAAGTTACCATAAAAGCCAAATATTTCTTAAATGAGTGCCTACTAAATACGGTTTAGAATGTAACATAACTGAGTAACTGCATGAGGTGTTTATAGTAATTTCGGGTGCTTGATCGGAAATCTAGACGCGATATGCTATGGGCGACAGATCGATGGCGAGTAAACTGCTTTAAGAGATTACCTTATAACCAGGTGATCGGACCTGAGACGGCATGCGGTTTTAGTCGGTTCGAGTCCGACATAAATACCACTGCTGACCAGTGGGGGTATTCGCACGAAATAGAAACACATGTCTCTAACAAACATTTGTTAGAGAGATTGAAGCCAAAAAACACAATATGTATTTTTTCGGGTTTTAGTCGGTTCGAGTACCGGGTGTGTCAAGCGAATTTTCGAAAATATTTGAATGCAGTTTTGTACTGTAATGTTTCATTTGAGTGAAATTCACTATATCCAGTGTTTCGAGTACTTTCACTCCATGGGATGAAAATAATCCACCCTGTACAATATGCTACAGTGATGACGCGGTGTCATCATCAACTAATTAGTCTTCCCCAAGTCATTCGGGAATAGAACTCTTGCCATCGGGCTAGCGCTGTCAGTGACTTCGTTTAAATCGTGTTCAGTGCAAGAGGTATTCATAGGACATAGTTGGACTGTTCCAGCGCGCCTCGCGCCCCCCGCCCAGTCCCCGCGGCGCGCAGTGTGTCAGTGTGCAACCACCTAACGAGCTTTTTGTGTTTGTTATTAAAAGTGCAGCTGAATATAAAGTTTTTTCCCTAAAAACCGTTATTTTACTCGTAAATCTCACCCTTCCGAGTTTTTAATTTCAATATCCAGCCGAACAATGACAGCGTTAGCATCGCGTTTTTTTGCAATCGCCGATTTTTTAAAATGTGGGGTAATGCATTTTTTATTACAAAAACGTCGTATCGGCGGAGACGTTATTCCTTCCCACGGCCGGGAAATGGGTCAGGCATTGTTCCGCTCCTCGTTTTTGCGCTAAAAAAGAGATTTCGCGTCTGAGCGGGGACCTGTCGCCTCCCGCCGCGCCCCGTGCACCCCTCTGACACACATTTTTAGGGTAAAAAATGTAAAAATTACGACGCAGCTTGCGATCGAGTTTTCTCAGGAGGAGGTGATTTTTTATTTCGCGATAAATGTAACAGCGGCTTGTAGTACACCGGGCCGGCGGGCGCGAGGCGAAGGGTTGCACCCGGCGGGACGTCTGTCGCGACACCGATTACAACATTTCAAATAAATTTCAACGTCGCCCGAGGGCTAGCGGGGCGGCGGGGCGGCGGGGCAGCGGGGGCAATAAAATGATTAGGTAAACAAAACGGAGGCTGCGGGCTGTGGACCGCCTGTGCAGGCGCGCGGGCGGGGCGGGCCGGGGAGGCCCGAGGGCGAGGGCCGAGATTACCTCCGTTTTAACGCGCGAAAGATTTCAAAGGCGGCCGGCCACTTCACAAATAATCCATCAACATCTCGTCGCGAGGACCTTTAAAAGGCCACTCGGGCTGGACGAGGGCGCAAATTCGATTCCGCCGGAGATTGGAGTGCATATTCAGCTAACGAGGTTGGCGAGGCGCCCCCGCCCTCGCCCGCCGGCCGCTGACCGGGCGCATATTGTGCGGTGACGAGCGGCACCTGTGCGCGGCCCTCCACACCTTTTTATTTTCCAGTTGACACACACTTCAAGATAGAAAATTGCTACAAAAAGTGTGAAAGTAAAGAAAGATAGAGAAGCCCTCTTCTAATGAATAAATTCATTCATGCTCTGCTCTTAAAAGCTTTACTTTGCGACGCGGCGACGTAGCGGTAGCGCATTCGACTGCTACATCGAAGGTTGCAGGTTCGTAAAATGTATGTAAGTATGTTTGTCCCCATTGTAGAACACAAATTACCAGCTAATGAAGCTATGTGTATTTCAGGTCTGTATTAAGCTATATTAGAGTATGATCTAGAACTTCTAGAATGTTATCGAATAATACCTTGATTTCACGATAGATCGCGAGGGATACAAACTTATAGGACTGAAAGCATGAAGGTTTGGTAGCAGGAAGCGAGATCTTATACATAACAGAGCACAAGTGAAGGGATGCTGACAGTCTCTGTCCGGCGTGGTGACTGATACGTAGGGGGCGCGGGTTCGTTACCGCTCAGCGCAAATATAATATTCTATCTGCATTCATTTGGGTATTTCTGTGCGTCGGAGAGCACGTCAAGCCATCGGTGGGTCCCGGTTGTCATACGAACATTTTTATGGCAGTCGGTACGGTAGTTAGAGTGAAAAAGTTAGGGAACTAGTCTAACTGCAATACTTCGATATCAAGAGCTTGCGTCGCTTCACGGAAAATATAGAAGTTCAGCCGCGTCGCAGTTACACTGGAAAAAGCGGACTCCGGGCTCCGAGGCGAGGGTTTCGGGTGCGACCGGGGTTCACGCGAGGAGGAGGAGGATGAATTATTTTATTTTATTATTTTATTTTTTGCTATTCGCAAGCATGTTCAATGTACATAATGTACATGGTTGAGAGAAAACCTTCGACTCGGGCTTATAACTATGAATTTTCGTCGTATTATTTAATTGTATAATATTGTGTACAATTATCGATACTAATATTATAAATGCGAAAGTAACACTGTCTGTTTATCTGTCTGTCTGTTACGCTTTCAATTTATAGGGATAGGTTAGACCTTAAAAAAGGTCATAGGCTATATTTGGTTGCAATAACCGATCCACGCCGGCGGAGGAGCGGGCAAAAGCTAGTATATTATATAATTGTATGGGAACGTTGCAGGAATTCCACGACGCGCGCGATGCGTTCTTATTTTAGCTTTTAATTTTTAACCAACTTCTAAAAACCTCCTCTTTTTTGGCATCGACTTCAATAGGTAAAAGTCCTACGGGCGTGTTCATCCATTGAGCTATATTTCTATTTTTTTTTACTTTTCAGGACGGTTTTGTGCTAGAAGTTGGTTAAATTTTTTGTCAAAAATAACTCAGTTCTTTTATTCTTTAGATATAGCAATTGTTAATTGTATATTCCATATTTTCCGCTACTGAAATCAGTTTATATTATCAGACAAAAACAATTAATAAAAGCTATCACACAAGTTTTGTTAAAAAAGTATCTGTGTAGATTCAATAAAGACTAATTCTTTTTTTTTTTTTTCAAATAAATACTTGTATAACCTGTAGGGACGCTACATTGATTTCCTGATAAACTGAATGAATCTATACTAACATTATAAATGCGAAAGTAACTCTGTCTGTCTGTATGTTACGCTTTCACGCCCAAACCACTGAACCGATTTGATGAAAGGAGATGGAAAATGGTGGGCCCAAATGTAATAAGTTGAGATATGATCTAAAAAATTAGTCATATTTTTCTATCTTAGAATATGAAAAATCACCTCAATTCTCAATCTGGATGCGGAGAAATATGAGAAAATAGTTTTCGTGAGATTATCAATTGAGTAATCGATTACACTAAAACATTTGCAGTAAATAATTAACTCAAAGTAATTAAATGCACTATATATACTTACATGCAATATAGTGCGTATAATTACAGTCATATTATTAAATCAAATATCAATTAATTACTGAAAAACCAATATTAATGATTATCGATTTCAAATCGATTCAAATCTCTCTTATATTTGTAATCTATGTCACTGACATGACAGCTGACTAAGATTGACACTAGACAGTTGCTGACTGTTTTTGTTTGCTCACTCGTTTCGTGTTTTCCGATGCGTTTTGAGTGCTTTCCCGATTATTCATAATACGACAACTGCTTTGTATTTTACGGATTCTGACCCTGCCTACCTTGTACGACCCTTGCTTTCACCTTGGATACCGAAGATCGCTCACACGTTTGACTTGGAATTGTTATTTTGGATTTTACCGCCGGCTTGTGGATTGGATATTATTGAAACTATGGATTACTGTGTGAATTGTGGGGTATCCACTGGTCACTGCAATACACTGGGCCGGCGGCCCTTACACGATGAAACAATTCTGTCAGTGATTCGGCAATTCGGCTTGCACCTCAGTCTGTAAGTAAATAACTATAACCTCATCTAACCAGCTACCATCCTGGCAGCTTTAAAATGTAAAATGTGTTTAACAGAAGGCGAATAAAACATTATATTAAATGATTTTTTATTTTATTTTAGACATCCTTTCCCTATCTCCTTACCTGTTACCTACCTATCGCTTGAAGTCGTTTACTTTCATTCATATGATTTTTCAAACATTTTCTAGTAAATATAATAACTATTAGTGCAAAAGAACACATTTTGCACTTCAGGAATCAGCTGTTAGTTAAAGATTGTAACATAACCTCACTTTTACATAATCTCTTATATCTCTGTTCTCAGATTGACATAATCTGCAGAATTTTCAGTGAAAGGTTGATAATATATAAGCTATTAATTGACACCACTTTCATCTTCTTACAACTAGGCCCAAGATTGTATGTAATCATTTCAGTCTCCTTTGGTATAGGGGTAAATTAAACCTTGAGAAAGGACATAGGCTATGTTTGGTCGCGATAACCGACATCCACGCGGGCGGAGCCGCGGGCGAAGGCTAGTTCTTTTAATAAAAACAAAATCTGATACAGAAATGTGGGTTGTAAAACAATTAGTATGCTAACTACTGAAATCGATTAAGATTAAACAAAGTGAAATGTTCAGACGGGACTTGAACCCACGATAAGCCCCTTACAGGGGGAATGCTCTGACTACGGAGCTACTGAGCATTAGTATCGTGATTTTGAACTGAGTTTAATAAAGTACTTTCATCTATCTGTGAGGAAACGACAGGGAGCAGAATTGTTTTAAATTACTTCTACGTGCTCGTGTGCTGTGATCAAGAGAGGCCTGCACCTTCAGTGACTCCGCCAAGTCCAAGCACATGGCGGTATTCTCGGGCTAGACCAGAGTTCACTTCAAACTTCACGACGGCAGCGCGTAGGAAGGTCCTCGGTGGCATTTATTATGTCATTAATGTCCTAGATTCTAAAATGTCTAATACCAGTGTAAAGTGGAAGGCGGCTTTACTGTGTCGTTACTACGTAAGGGATTATGAAGATAATATGCAAGTAGAAGGCATCTCAGCCTCAGCCGTCAGGTGTGGTGCGCATGTGCAGAGAGGTGCAGCAGCGCTCATTGTGCGCCGTGAGACAAAGCGCGCACCTGCGGCCGCGGCCGGCGCTGCTTCATAGTTGAACGCTTTATTATCCGTCATAAAAATTATTGAAAACGCTCCATATCGTATTACTTTACTAGCCGCTAACGTATAACGGTGCTCGGTAGCCGCCCCCGCCGCGCGCCGCACGCCTCGCACCGGTGATGGCGGTAATTAAACCAGTGTACATTGTTATTTACTTATTGTGACATAATTGCTGCATGCAAAATGCAAGCGACACTAAGTGGTAACGGCCGGCGCACACTGGCCCCTCGTTGTTGCGGCAATCGCCACTTTATGGTAGCCAACATCGAGTCGTTCGAGGTTCAAGCTGGCGAAGCCAGGCTCCAACAGATCTTTTGTTTCTGATCACGCTTCATGTCATTGTCCTGTGTATAGTGATAATAAGCTCACCAAGCCACTAGGACTCATTTTTACTATTCAGTACAAGAAAAATGTAAAATTAAGATATCCATACTAATATTATAAATGCGAAAGTAACTCTGTCTGTCGGTCTGTCTGTCTGTCTTTCTGTCTGTCTGTCTGTATGTTACGCTTTCACGCCTCAACCACTGAACCGATTTTGATGAAATTTGGTATAGGAGTAGATTAGACCGTGAGAAAGGACATAGGCTATGTTTAGTCGCGATAACCGACATCCACGCGGGCGGAGCCGCGGGCAAAAGCTAGTTATTTATATATAATAAATAATATTAAATACTAGCTTTTGCCCGCGGCTCCGCCCGCGTGGATGTCGGTTATCGCGACTAAACATAGCCTATGTCCTTTCTCACGGTCTAATCTACTCCTATACCAAATTTCATCAAAATCGGTTCAGTGGTTGAGGCGTGAAAGCGTAACATACAGACAGACAGACAGAAAGACAGACAGACAGACAGACAGACAGAGTTACTTTCGCATTTATAATATTAAGTATGGATTCCACAACATTCTACACAACGCTATCTAGACCCATGGTAAGCTTTTATAGCTTGTGTTAATCTAGAATGCGGATAAACATATTTATATAATTTTTTTTTTGTAAATACATACATATTATACATAGAAACACCCAGACCAATGCAAATAGCCGTATTCATGCATACAAATATTTGCACTGAGCGGGAATCGAACCCACGCTGATGATTGTATCTTAATTGTTTCCGATAGTTAGTAAGACTATCTGTAGATGCCTCCACAATGCCCCGTCGTAATAGAGGTTTACGAACATCCAAGACGTGTCCAAGTAGCTCAATTGGTCAGAGCAAGTCAAGCCCCGTCTCGTATGTTGACTTTTTCCGATATCTGCCTAAAGGCGTCTACGTTATTGCGGGATAAGTATTGCAGACGTGTGACCACCAGGCGGTGGTGGGTGGTGGCTGGCCGGGCGCGGGCGGCGCGGTGTGCGCCGGCACTGTGGGCAGTGTGCGGCGCGCACGCGCACGCGACGCGATGTCGTCTGCAGATCGTCACACAGGATGCGCCGCGACACACGGGATGTGCACTGTGCACGTAGCTCGGAGCTCCACCGAGCGCACACGTTACACTTAACTGTACCGACCAGTTAGCTATGAATTAACACATCATAAATTAAATAGATGGACAAATAGAAGAAGCTTATGTTCTAAGACTAGAAGATAAAACCACACAACAGTACCATTGGCCTTGTCCTGACAAGAATAAAAATTATGTACTAGCCGTGCTTTCCTCGAAGGCCAGGCAAAGTTAACTTGGGTTGTGCTAATAATAGTTGTAAATAACTAGCTTTTGCCCGCGGCTCCACCCGCGTGGATGTCGGCAATTATTCGAATTTCTCTCTACGTACAAATCTTCCCTGGACTATCCACGAATAATTCAAGACCAAAATTAGCCAAATCGGTAAAGGCGTTATTGAGTTATAAAATTACAACGAAAAGTGGCATTGATTTTTATATATATAGATATGAATATTAAGAAACATCGCGAGGTAATGCACGGTCATTGACTTAAATGTGCATGAGTACTAGGTTTGTGACCTATTAATCTTTATGTTATACTAGCTTATGCCCGCGGCTGCGCCCTTTCTCAAGGTCTAATCTACCCTTATACCAAACCCAGAGTATTGACCTAATATCTATTGATAGCTGGAGCTGACTTTTAACGTGCGCTCAGAAGTAGGGAAGTGCTCAGACGAAAAAACTTCTCAGTGACGCATCCAAATGGCAGCCGCACCCGGGCACCCGGACTAGCGCACCGACTGTTTACCGAACAGCGCGCACCAGGCCACGGGCGCCATGTAGTTCATCGGTTAAATCAATTGTACGAATTACATTTTAATGAAAATGTACTTGAACCATTTTAATATGAAATATTCAGCATCTAATAAAAAAAACGAATAGTTAAAAACATTATAATTTGGACGACTGGTAGTGAGTATTGTGAGACTCATTACTGTTGCAGTGTAGCGGGTGGTCTGCACAGGACTGTTAGTTAGTTCGCAATAGAACACCAGTTAAGGCAGCTAAAGGCAGCTATATCTCGGGTAAAGCGATGCAATTTCATATAGTAATTTTTGAATGTGCGATTGACTCGAACATTATTTTGACAATAGCGTTCGAGTAGAGTGCATAGCGCAGGAGGCAGGGCGGAGAGCGTGGACGAACGCTGACAATGCGCGCGCGCAGTAATCGAATCATAATCGTTAATCGCACGAGCTCGAATAATCGGGCCGCGGCCGACGACCGCGGTTATTAATCGAGCGCCGATGCGCGGGGAGCGAGGGGGGGGGGGCGGTCACGAGCGGCGCACGAATGCCCAACATCCGAGATTTGAATACTAGATAATTAATATCGCTTTATTAGCGTTGGAAATATCGATTTATGAAGATATTATCCGCTTTGTGCGCGCCGCGCCGGCCCGCGTCAATCAATTACTGTCGGCGCAGGCGCGCCGCGACGACGACGACTCCCGGAGCCGACGCGGCGACGCACGCCACTCCACACCCGGCACTCCACACGTAATGGATGCATTGTGACGAATTACAACATCATTAGCACTGAATGGTATTGTGTTTGCTCGAGCCTGGCTGATGACGAAGGAATTTTTATTCAAAGGCTAATGTAAAGATCGGCCGATACCGATCGTCCGCTGGCTCACCGCGCCCGGCCGGGCCAGCGGCCCCCACGGCGCAATGGCTATATTTTTGTGTTTAATTCAGCTATCTCTCGATAGTGGCAAGTGTGAAGCAGCAAGATTCGGAAGTTTTGTCTCAATTGATCCTTCCCTGTCAGCTGGTGGGGCTCGATAATCTTCAGTTGACACCTAGCGTAGTACATCACAGTACATCGTGGTGTCAGTTCCATACCAGTGATGTGAGCTTGGCATGCCGGACGCTACCCACAGCACGGGCAGTGGCGAGTGGCGAGTGGTGAGTGGCGAGTGGTGAGCTGGCGCTAGACCAAGCGGCGTATGGTGCGCGGTTCACTTTAATTTGTTATCTTAGTTTATTAATCAGCGCGGGATCATCGCCCCGCCGCCCGCTTCCCCGCCCCCTGCCCCTCACGCATGGACAGTGTCTTAATAACGTCACTGTGCGTAATGGAGCGCTCATTAAAAAGCTGCTTACACGCATTTTCAGATTTGTGTCCCAGAGAGGCAGGGCGACAAAGCGCGCACTGCGACTGCGCCTGAGTCGCGAGGCCTCTTGTACAGGAGGCGTGAGCAGAGACCCCAGCGCCGCTATTTTGGCCTTTATGCCTAAGTTTATTATCATACTAGTTCGATGGCGAGCCCCGCGCCCTGCGTGAGTGTGCGTTTCGCTACAAGTGATGCTCCATCTTAATTATCTCCGAGCTGAAGCCGCGCCGGCCGCCGCCGCTCGTATCTCGCTGGAGATCACAATAGACGTTCCAATAAGATTTGGTACTGCGTGCCTCTCAGTGACAATGAGATACCAGTAACTCTTATTGGTACAGACGCGACAACAATGCCGGCTCTGTAGGCGCTTTTGTTGCGATTGTACCAATAAACATTATAATAATCGAATTAGATTAGATTAAACATTGTCCTAGAAGAAACGTTTAGATGGCACCGGCGGGCGTCGGGGGGCGGGGGGCGCGCTTGAGTACTGTGTGTCATGCGCACATGGCGAACCAGTGCCCGACCACCGACCACCACCGGGTGGTCAGCGAACACCGCTGCACTGTGGCCGCGGCACCATGTGCATCTGGCACATACTCGTAGGCATGAGAGAAATGTTGTGTTGTTCAATTCCAAAAGCATCGAGTTCTTCGTAGCGTTTCGTAGCGTGGGCGCGTTGATGTCGTTTGCAGTACGTTGTGCGTGCGCACCTGTGGCAGCTACTTACATTATTGCGCGGTATATTATATTCCTCCTATAAGTTCTGATAAGCGGTCCTTTCGCAAAGTACTTACGAAGAACTTGTCTACAAGAATGTGATGATAATAAATGCAGGCTGCGTAAGTAGGTACGAGCAACTACCAACGTTATTGAGTGAATTTGCTCATTTATATAAATGCAGCGCCAGTCTTGCAAGTTACAAGTTAAGTACGATTCCGCCGCGAGCGTACTTATGTGATATGAACGTCCAAAATAGCTGCACCGTGAAATCGACTTCTTTTATTATTCAGATGAATATCGGCAGCGGCACGTGGCAGCTAATTGAAATGTGTTCCTGCCGAGCGGTGCGGAGCGGAGTGGGTGGAGCGGAGCGGCCTCGCTATGACAACGTGGAAATGTATATGTATTACAAAGTCCTACATTCACGCTGGTAGATATGTTACTAACACGCGTGTGACTGCTGAGGCCGGTGGGTTTGCAGACAGATTCAAGTGCAGCGCGCTGATGATATGCAACGGGGATTGTGTGCTGCCTCATATAATCTGTGGCAATTACAATGACCAACAAAACTTGTACCTACTAGGGCGCGTACGGGACTACGGTTGATTGCTCTTTTTTAAAGTTTTGCTAAGCATTTATAACAGTATTGAACTATTTAAACTATTATAATCAATAATAATAATAAAAAAGTATAAAGAGAAACTAGACAGTTAATTGAAACATTTACATACATACGCACGAGCAGCGCCGCGCGGCGTCGTACGCGCCTGCGCCTGCTGAGAATGCCTCACATTAGCTTTGAATCGCCTCTTCAGCAGATACTGAAAAGGCTTATGCGAGGTTCAGAGGCACGTACGTCTATACGTGACGGGTAGTCACTTGAACAATGCATAAATTATTCTAAATGAGTTTATTCGCCTTTTGAAGAGACACAACGTCTTTCTTATGAGTCGCTAGGATCTAGCTCGGCCGCCGGCCGCGGTACAGTTCTCGCAGCCGAACAACAACTGAACAAACACACAAACTGTGGCGTACCTATCATATATATTATTTATATCATTGGCCGGTACATCACAGTACAGTACAGCGCCGGACACAATGCGTCCCGGCGCAGTGCGGCGGAGCGAAGGGCTACTTAATTAGGCGCTATACGCGGACACCACCGCGTGTACCTCGGCCATTCAAATTAGAATCAGGAACGCGTAAATGGGAGATCTATGCGCAGCCGCACCGCGGCGGCACAAAGGCGTTGTTTGTTTGTTTATCACACCGTCATTACATTTAATAAGAGGTCTGCTTCGCTGTGCTCTAATCATCGCACTACCCGCGCGCACACTGCACTAAGAAAAAAATAAGTTCATAGGTGCGCATAGCGCAGCGCTCTAAATGCGACTGTATGCCGCCGGCGTACGGTGCTCTGTCGCGCGGCGCGCGGCGCAGTGGGAAGTGATTGTTCATGTGAAACAATGGCGCGGATTACAGCTCTCACAGCGATTTGAATGCGAATTGCGCGAGAGTAATTAGCTCGCATCGTTCTAATTGACACGCGTCAAAACATATCAGCGCCCGGCCACGTCACTCGTTAGCCGTCGCCGATTGTACCGGCCGACAGGGTACATGTCATATATCCATAAACAATCACTCATTAACAACTGCTAAGTGGCTTAACGAGGATAGAAACGAACCCGCGCCGCCAGCGGCTGTTTCGGTAGCGCGGAGTGCGCCGAGCGACTCCAACTGGTCATGTCAACGAGAGTGCCTTCCCTCTGCAACTGCACGTGAGTGTGTGTGACATATCCCAAGGCGGCTAGTACCCGTATGCTTGCCTCCAGGTGGGTCGGATGCTAGTTCTTCACTCCTCACTTCCTTCCTCCGCGTAGTGGTAGGTAAGGGAATGGGAACGATAAAATAGCGTGATAAAGAGAGAAGAACCCGTTGATTCCACACAGAAATAAGTGTTGGGAGCGCTATGACGAGCACCTACATACCTATGTGCTGCGCGCTGAGCACGGTCCACCGCCGCCGTTCGCGGCGGGACTCCTCAGGCAAATGCGCATTAAAGTTGGTTATAGTATCATAAATCAGTTCGCTTAATTACTTAACCCTCTTAATGTAGGCATCTTGTGTGTACTATTTAACCATTAGAACTATTAGATTTGTACCCAGTGCCCAGTGGCTACCCTGTCTATGGTGACATGGAAAGATAAATAGGTAGTAAGGACAATTTCACTCTATGGCAAGAGTTGCAGTGTACAGTAGTGATTATTATTAAACTCGAGATATTGGCGTTGCGTACCGGCCGACGCGCGGCCGTAACGAGCTAGGAATATATTAGGTACAATATTAAATATACAAATTATTCTACGAACGTTGTTATTCGGAATACGTTTGGCGGCGGTCCCATGTCGCTCTCGGTCGGGTATGGGGCCTCTCGCCTCGCACGCCACCTTACTTATATTTAAATTATATCAAATTATGCTGGACCATAATTTAGTATAATTTATTGAGCGGTTCGCGGTGCGTTGCTCGGTTTGTGGCGCTCGCGCTGTCCCTGCAACCAGAGCACTCGGCGAACTTTGGTAAACAAGGCGACGGAGACGGCGCGGGTCAGGGCCCCCGCCCCGCACCCCCGCACCCCCGCGCCTCGCCGACTCGTTGTATGAAACGAATAAATGTACGTATTTACTTATCTCTAATTCTATGTATTATTAGTATAATTACTTTGTGATGCTAATGACGACTCCTAATTAATCTAAACAACGTGTAACTTTAATGTAATTACGCTACAGTTTGAGATAAAGCGCGACGTAGACCCGATTAAATAGAAGGGGCTTAATCAGAGGCGTCTCGTGAGTGCGAGTGAAGATAATAAGCGACCGGTAGCCGGTACGGTTCCCGGGAGGTTCCCACGACGCGGCGGCGGCGCTCGACATTAAATCAAATGACCGACAAATTGGTCGCGTTCTGGGAACCGAGGCCGCACTCACGTGACCGCCCCGGCGCGCATCTCGGCCGCTGCACTACCGGTGCCGCGTGCCGCACACTGTGCACCATACACACTCCACAACATCGCGAGGAGCTCACCTCGCGGCCCGGAGGACGCCGGAGGTGACCGCACTCCGCCAACAGGGAGTAGTTAGTCTGCTCCGTACGAGTCACGCGCTAGTGCGTCCCGTCCCGACTGTCCCGAGGCACGCGGGGCGAAAGCGAAATCGTGTGTCAAACGGCGACGCATCACAAAATAGCCGCTTGATTGGGTTTTTACGGGTGGACGGCGAGACCGCTAGGAATCCGGCGGGGGAGCTGGCGAATTTAAAATTCAGATAAGCGGAATAAACACTCGGCCCCGGAATGTGCAGCTCGACCCGCCGCCGCCGGCCTAGCGCGAGCGCCGGTGAGCAGTGCTCGGCCGAGCGCTCTCATACAGTTTTGAAATTCTAATTGCGCACTCACCGAAATGTTTCCTTGCACCAATTAGAATGACACTTCTTATACGAACAAAGTGTATAGGGCATATGAAATTGTAATGGACTTCGATGATGTGAAAACGTGCATGCTAAGTATACAACCAGTGGCGCCTAAGCTGCTACTAACTTAATAATTACAAACAAACGAAGTGTATTACAAGATTTTTGATATAATTATTCCTATTAGATTTTTCTCGTACTATTGCCATTCTTATTAGAAGTAGTAGACTGTGTTCGTACTTGTGTCAATCTAATTGGATGGTATTCTTACCAGAGTAAGAGGGCGACATGTCGCCTAACCCATTTTTATTAGATTTGATTCTTATTAGGATTTTTAAACTCCTTGAATGCTTACTTTTAAAATTGTATTTTATAATGAACTACTTAAATATTTTAATATTATAATTAAATACCTCTAAACAAGATCGGAGACAGCACGGAACACTGTGGGACACCAGCGTTTGCGTCCTCGCGGTACCAGCAACTACCGTTTGCTAGATTGGCTAGCTGTGCCGGTTTGCTAGATTGTTAACAAAAGTTGAGCAGGTACAAAAAGTAGCAAGCAAAATGTAAGAACCTGCTTAATACAATCATTAAGTAAGTTGTGCTTGACTGTACGAATTTTTAAAACTCGGCGGGAAATAACAACACATGTCTATACATACTTATGGAATATCTTCCCGGGGGAAACGGTAATAGGGGGAAATAGGAATAACCCGAAATTGCGACCACTTTGCAATTATATAACAGCACAGATAGATTGTTCCCTTATGTGCGGGAATGCTTTTCGCCAAAGGTCGAATTGTTAATCCTGCAGCAAGAGCTAAAATAATTAATTTCAGTAGAAAAATTAAAAAACACATGCTCTTTCTAATAAGAAACTGACTTCACGAACGTGCCCACAGAGGGCGCTAGCCGCGAGTGAGCCGACAACTATAGCAACTGCCATGGTCTAGGCTGAACTTGCAAGTTCACTGACAACACAGACTCAATACAGTATAATTATTACTTTTTATTTTAATTTAGAGAATATAGTAATTATTAGGGTACCTACCTACTAATAAAATTTTAAATGTCATATTTTGATAATTACATACTAATGTTGATGCAATTAAAAATAATAGGCATTAGCCGTTATTATTCAGAATAATAATCAACTCAAAATTAGCAGACTTGTGGCTATAAGCAAATAAATTAAAATGAAACATTAAGCGATTTTCCAGTTTATGTGAGTTGTACGCGAGATGGCGCCAGTAGTATATTACTAATAACACTTTATATTACACACGCCATGTCGTGGGTCTAGCTGCAAAGCATCTGACGGAGTGCAGTGCAAATCACCTAAATTATAAAGTTCAAAGGTGTCCATAATCTAAGAATCGTTCCGACGAAAGTCTTTAGTACTTTGACTACTCCGCAGGTCTAAAAACGCTACAATGGATGTTTCATAAAACGATCATAATATGACGATGACGAGTCAAAATCCACTAATGGTAAAATGGCTACTTTTGATGAATCATAAAATTTTGCTCAGGGTGTTGTTTCATATATAATTGGATATAATGGTAATATGTTTGTATTAATGTTATGCTTGTTCTACGTGCCAACTTACAGTCGAACTTAATGCACTAAGGCCAAAGGATCGATATCCAAAGCAGGAGTGAATGAACATGGAATGGATCGGAATGAGACAGGTTTATTCATTCTATTAATTTTCATTACAACGTTAACGTGGTAACAAAAGATCTTATTGTAGTATTAGATTCCACTTTTGGCACCCCGTACATGGGACCGAATACCATGATTGGTGAAATGTGGGTGTTGATCCAACACCCACATTTCACCAATCATGGTATTCGGTCGTAACGTAACCATATTACGTAATTCATGAAAGCTAAACAAGAAAAAGCGACAATATTACCCTTGAGGCCTTGAACAAATGCCATGCTTGGTTTTCAATACATATCATTAGTGGCAAATAAGTGGGAACCAGGCATCATTCCTCAAGGTCCATCGACTATGCACCACTGCAGCACTGCAGCACTGTAGCACGGCAGCACTGCAGCACTGCAGCACTGCAGCACTGCAGCACTGTAGCACGGCAGCACTGCAGCACTGGCTAACAGAAGGTTGATAGCTTTGTACTCGTGGTTTGTTTAGTAAACGTAAGTCACTGTATTGTTTTACTTTACATTAGTGGGGTGTCCTATAGGTAGACGAACCTATTAGTTTCCTTGCAAAAGCTTACGACCCGTTCCACCTTCAGGTCCTCTAGGTCTCCTAATTCTAGTTTATCTGTTCCCATAATATCCCATCTTTTCAACGAGTACACGGGCCTTCGACCAGCAGGTGGAGACTGGATTCCTCGGCATCCATTAGTGTCAGGTTCTCACTCCTATTAGTGTCGGATGCCTGTTCAGTCGGCTGTTTCTTGTTATCACTTCTATGACAATCCTCATGTTTCTTCTGAATAGTTTCACCAGTTGGTTTGTCCTTTTTGTGTCGATGATTATTACGAAGACTTTCGACTGTCTCATGAGCATGACAGGTGACGATTTTCATCTTTTATTGGTCTCTACCACAATTCTTCGGCTGATGACTCCCTTGGAGATTTTGTGCGATTGGCTGTCTGGGTACAGGGCCAATCTGGTTTTCATGGGCTCAATTCGGCCTACCTCATTCCCTATATTTCCTATGTTGGCTATTCTGGCCCACCTTGCCGCAATCACCGCCACCAGAGCGCGTGCGAAGTCCCCGTCAGTCAGGGAGTGCCCCGGTGCGGGAGCCGGCTTGAAAAAACGCTTCCAAGTAGCTTGTTAGCGTCCCGCCAGAGCGTGTGAGCGGCGCGCTACACTAACTGCAGCAATTATACACCACTCGTGGATTCAAATATTCATGATTATGATAATCTAGCTCGCAGAGATGCTCTAAATATATTGCTTATTTATTTAATGTCCGCAACAATAAAATAAGTAATTGTGACAACTTAACAATATCTAGCGCAGGCTCTACAGTCGCGGATATGTGGACGACGTCACGCAGCGTGACCCACAGATTTACACCTATAATAATGAGCATACGATTAGCGTTCGTGGAGCGCCCGCGCCCCCTGCTCACCCCGGCCGGTGGCGGCGTGCCATTCGGAGCGGAACCGGTGCTCGGTGCGCGAGCTCATTACCGCGCGCCGGATAATTGAAAATGGCGAGCTCATTATAATATTTAGACAATTATCCGTAGTTATTATTAATTCCCAGTGTAGTACACGTTACGGATGCACTAATTGCTGCCACCGCCACGCTCGCAGAGATGCTGCGTGCCCCCGCGCCCGGCAGGCGCCGCCAGCAGAGACAGGGCTTAGCGAAAAGTCTTCCAACCAGTTGACACCAAGTGCCAACCTTTAGACGAACACATTGTTTTATTTGAATGAAATATATCGGGAAAAAGAAGCACTCAAGTGGGACTTGAACCCACGACCTTTCCCTTATAGGGGAAATGCTCTTCCAACATATTGTTTTATGTTGTTACTTTTGGAGGTGGTCCGGTGTGACGTCACGGGCCCGTGGACGATTGAACGAGCAAGGATCCGAGCGTTTAGCGTATTAGCATAATACATTATGGACGGTTTCATGCATTTGCATATCGCGCTATCAACCGTTTAGCGTGACATTACGCGGCGAGGGGCGCCATCTCTCGAGCGCGTTTCGTTACATGCCAGTAAACTAATTGTTGCCGATATGTCGTGTTATGAGCTGCTTTACACGTTAACAGTGCATCACTATTCTTATATTGGAAACATATTCCTATTAGGTAATAGGATGATCGGTTTGGATGGATTGTAGGTACATCAATATTTTTATGAATTATAATATTGATCTAAAACCATGTTTGACCGATAGCTGGCGTCTCGGAACTGTCATTCTGTAGTCGGTGCAACGAGCTCCATCGTAACTTGTTCATTAGCATATATGATTAGTGCAGCCTCGTAAACGTCACGGCATTAACGAGCGGAGCGGAGCCAAGCTGTGACTGACGGCCGTTCTAATTAGCCTGCCTTATCGCGATACGTGGCGCAGGTAGCTGCCTGCTCTGCGGTCGCAGTAACTCTACGCTACGCCTTCTTATTTCATTAAAATAATAAGGCACAGGAAAGATCTCAACCGAGTTAACTAACAATGTTTGAAAATAGTAAAAATGCCCAGGATACCAAGTGTCCGCATCCAACATGTCGACTTCACATCCCGAGCGACGCGACGTGGTCGGTACTTAGTAATGACTTCTGTTAAATACTGCAGTACAACGGAGTACAACCATGGCCATTGATGTCCATTCATGGATCTGTCACTCAGTTAAAGATTTGTGAACATAACTTAAGGACCGAGTCCGCGGAGCGCACGACTCAAAATCTGTCAAAATACAGACGCAGCCGTGCACGCACACATCACCGAGATACACAGTGGGCTGCTAGACGCTCTTTACCAGTCAAAATAATGGTGAAAATTGTCTTACCAATGATGAAAAAACTATTATAAGCCTTGTGGTTAGAGTGCATTTTTAAGTAATATGATTTATTGTGACGTATTACGTCTGTCAATTACATTTCGTATCTCTTTTCTTCTTATACATTCATCCCTGTCATATTATGTTACGTGACGTCATTGGCATGTCTTTTGTTTCAGTGTCATACATAGCATGTTAAACTTTTCGCAGAGATTATGAGATTTCGAACAAAATAAGGCTAGGGACATACCTACACCTAATTTTTGATATCTGAGGATACTGAAAATACTCATAAAATTAAAATGCCCACTGCGTAGACACCGCGTAGTCGTAGACCATACCTACCGGTTACGTACAAGAAAAACGATATTTAAAATCTCGAATTACAAAATTCCGAAGTTCAAACCTGTACGAAATATCAAACTACGAGATACCGAAGATCACATTCGTTTATATTTTATGTATAGAGCGCGCATATTAATCAAAATGTATAGGAGCCGAGCACGACAATTGGACTTCTCGTCGCCTGACGGTAAGATAGAGGCAAAGTGTCAAGAAAGGGCCACCATTACAAATACGTACTTAGTTAACAATGGTGGCACTCAGCTTGACGACCTTACTAGATGCCGATCCGATTGTCGTTTAGTGGTAGTGGCGTGCTCTGAAGAGTGGAATGGTGGAAGAAAATAAAATACCTTTGCTGTGCCTGCGTCTTCTTATCATTGAACTCCACCAAGTTCTCAGAGCGCCATTGCAAAATGTGGTCCAGGATCCGGTCAATCTCAGCGACAAGAAGCTACCCTTTCTCATCGATATCAGACTGTGTAGCCGCAGGATTTCCGTGATAAATCTCGTGTAAGGTGCTATCATCTGCATAGCAATGAAAGCTAAAGAAAGAGAGTGGGTAATATCCATCACAGAGGACACGAATACGGCGCTCCTGCAGGCTCCTAGCAACCCAATTGCACAGTTTCAGGGTCCGTCTTGCAGCTCTTCTTCCTACATTTCCTCCCCGGCTGGAGCCGGGTGGGGAGGTTATGTCGGACTTGAACCGATTAAAACCGCACGCCGACTGAGGGTTGTGGTGCTAGGCCGGAGGTGAGGTTGTCTTAGGCATATCCCTCGCACCCCGGCTGACCATCAGGGCCATCCCTTGCGGTCTGGCCCTCTTCGGGAGGAGGGACAACCAGGATTCGCCCCAGAGTGGGGAGGCGCGCTTGGCCTCCCCACTCTGGGGCGTGGCTAGGCGTGTGACAGGCGGCTCTACCCGTCAGCCCCAGGCCCGCGCTCATGAGGGACGGAGGTCAGTCTGTGCCCTCCGACGCCCGAGTTGCCTGCGCACGCGGGTGGTGTGATCTGTAAGTCTCTCTCTTTCTCACGCCGCCACTCCCGTTCCGCCGTTTCCTTCACGACCATTAGAAAGAAAAAAAAAGGAGGACGTAGAAGGAGACGCTGGCCACCCACGCGTCCGCACAGCGGACCATCGATCGCCGTGAGCAAGGTGGCGAGGATGAGAACTCTCACTCCCAGTGCCGCGCCGAGCTCCCACCTTGCCGGCCACTCGGTGAGCGTGTTAAGTCCCGTGACGTCGCTCGTGGTCGCACTAACTGATACCCGCGACTCCTGCGACTCTAGTGATGCTGCTACATATGAATCAGTATCTTTAATATAACATAAGCCAACGAAACTTTTTTATTACTAATATGTTCGGAAACAGCTACTTTACAATATACATATTATACTTACCTATACAATCATATAAAATAGACCATGAAGTTAGTATTTAATAATAGTTTCATTACAACAGAACCTAAAAATATTGTTTGTACAAAAAATATTTTAACTAGGTATATCCCCAACTTTACAGTTCAAACCTTAAAGCAAGTATGTCAAAATCTGAAACATTATGCTATAAATGTACCAACGAAAGTGTGAAATGGCTAAAATCGGAACTATGGTTGTCACTGTAAAATGCATACTATTTTATTGCCGTCCAAATGATTAATGAAGACGGTGGCGCCATTTTTCATTTCATATATTTCTTGGTAGGCCTATTTGTGTAGCATGAACTGTCATCATGCGCCAAAGAGACGTGGTCCTGCTTCGAAGGCCCGTGGGCGACTGACGGGCGATGAGAAAAAATATGGCAGAAAAAAGACACTATTTTACGCGTTTTTCAGTAACTTTGAAGTGATTTTTTAGATTGATTACTAAATGTATCATCAAATAAATTTTGTCTTCCGTATCAAGAAGTCTTTGACTTTCAAATGTATACCGGTTCATTGCTAAAATCACTCATTTTCAATATGAATTTATTCAAAAACTGGAGCCTATTTCACTTAGCCTGTATGGAGAATTTACGTAAAATATATGTAGATTTTAGGGCTTTAAAAGAGGAAGTCCTTGTTTGTAAAGGTACAAAAAACGTACACACTATATTTTATTGGTTTCTTCAGTAATCAAAAAGTGTTTCTTTTTATCAATTTGTGTTGATTTATTGGGTTAAATCTGAAAAATACGAAGGCATGTTTTTGCACTTTTTCACAATTTTGTGCGTTTGTTGACGTTTATTATTTAACAACTATTAGGTTTTAAGAGTTTAATATAAGCATACCATAATTTTTGGTCTTTGAATGTAATATATACCAAGTATCATTGATATCAATCATATCTAAATAGGTTAAATATGAAAAATTGTAACACTCTTTTCGGTGATTTTCACGATCTGGCCCCTTAAAATAAGCTAACAATTTGGCAACACTGTTACTTATCTTCGCAAGAGATGGTATAAACGAACCGCTTTATTTTAATAATGAGTTTAATGAAACATAAATATTTTTTCTTACCCGCTCATGCGGGGTACCAATAGACATTGTATGAATGTGGCAAGAAGTCTGTCTTGCCAAGTCGTGAGTTACAAGCACGAGTGCGACGTAATGTGTGTGAGGTGAGGCCTCCCCGGGGGCGCGTTAAGAGTTGCCGATATTTACGAGTTCGAGACTGGCAGGTGCTCCGGCGGGACCGGCACTGGGTCGCGGGATCGATTCTCGCACAGGTCAAGTGAGTGCAGCAACTGCGATACTACTAAAACATGGCGATTTGTACTGCGAATAAATACAATCTGCTGTTGTCTTTGCATTACACCTAGTAGCAATATTCTAAGTAATGATAACGCAGAGTATACATCGCAATGATCCGGACGTGTGGGCGAATACTGTACGTCCAACGTTTGAACAGAATGACGAACTGAGAAGCGACGGTAAAAGCTAACTTTAGAAATAGAAGGTTTTAATGCGCGGTCAAATGATCAATTACACTACTAACCGGCAAGGGGCACAGGACTTGCGGGCAGTTTCATTACAACGTCAACTCCGACGAGCTTCCACGTGCGGTGTGCGGACTCACGTGCCGCCTCGACGGGCTTCGGGGGAAGCACATCACCTTAAATTCCAACCTCATCCCCGACTCCTCACCGACTCCTGACTCAGTAAGTGAATCGCATGCCACTGCTGTTATCCGTCTGTACCTCACCCAGAAATTTATCCGAGTCCACGGTACGTACCGAGTAGAAGAATAAACACACCTACGCGGAGTCGCACCCGTTGTTTACAATTCGCGCACTACTACGAGGTACTCTTGTAAGTTCAGGACAGGACTTCGACCGTAGCACTCCTGTACCGATCTGGAATCTCCTTAGTTCGAAAATCAATTTATTCTCTCATTTCTCAGCGGGAGCGATCTCGTTATCATCCGTGAATTATAAGTAGCGTGGGTGTGCGCCGCACCGCGTTCGTACTCGCATGTGGAGCGCGCCGTAATCAGATCACGTCGAGCCTCTCGTTAAACAGTGCGCCACACGCGTGCGCGGGCGCAGGCGGCGCGCGGTGCGGGTTCACGTCGCGGAGACGTACCAGGGAGTAGCAAAGTACGTATGCATAAACACGGACGCTCACCATTATACACTCATTTTTGTAATGCAATAACATGACGCGCAACCTTGACCCGCGGGGGCGCAGGCGCAGGCGGCAGGTGGGCGCACTCACAAATACCACCACATGTCACTCACCCCCGCGGCGTGGAGCGGCCGAGCGCGAGCCCCGCTACCGTTACTCGCCTCTCGTCCTCCAGCTCTGAGCCACGGCTTGTCTCGTGCTTAATTATGTCATTGCCACAACATACATTACAAACATCAATTAGCTTTGACTTTTAGAAATAATTGACGTTAGTGAATCGCGACGCCAATGTCTAAGTAGGTAGATCCTACTACCTAGCTATTTACAGATCAAAAAACATTGATTCAATTTAATAGATCAATAGTGATTGAATCCATTATACTACGAGTAGTACGTACATAGGTATCTATTAATATTTTTTATAGTACGACCAAACCACAATATTCCTACGCTTCGGCGCATTGTCCTATTTGTAGACTATAGTCTTCAGAATATAAAGTGTAACAAAGTGAACTCTTGTAACTATGTGTGCTTACTTAAAAAATATTTAATACCAAACAGGAACGTGACTGTTTAGCTATTCGCTCCTGTCAAAATTCAATGGCTCTAAAATGACACGAAGTAATGCGTTGCAAACGACACGGAGTACCCAGCCGCCGGCGAGCGGGCCCGGGCGGCGGTGGCGGCGTCATTTGAATGTAAGAAGTGATTCTGATGGGATCACATTACGCGCGATTGATTCCCGCACGAAACTGATTGGTTCGCAACCGACACTTACCGACCATCTCGCTCATAATCACATTGTGATACCGTTGCAGGCCGTGTCGTACTGTGGTCGTACCGCGCACCGAGACCTGCGCCCACGTGACGTTTGTGTATGTGTAGCGCCGATGTGTCGAACTGGTCCGTTTATCACCGAGACACCGAGTCACCGAGTAACCGTCTAGATATAATCGGGTGACTGATCCGAGGCGAACTCTCACGCCTCGCGCTCTCCTGTAGATATAATTCAGTTGGTTACGTCGCCAATTGTGAGGACACGTAAACGTAAGGTCACAAAATGAATTATCGGCGGACATCGGCGTTAAGTTTTTTATTGTGTTAGATGCAAAATAAACGTCATAATAAGTGAGTGAGCACGACGTTACAACTAGAATGTACACCCAGTGTCGGCCTGTCCTAGTGCGCAGTGGCCCAGTGGGCTAGCGCGCGGTGTCCGTTAGGCGCGCCCGGGAGCGGCCCGTGGGAGTAGCGGGACCCTAACGTCCTGCAGGTGCCTGTAACGGGACCTCATAAAGGTCACGCGCCCACTTATAGCTGCTCGGTGACTCGACCCTGTCTCCGATGTAGTGAGACAACATAGTGTCAGTTCGGACTCTTATCACGAGCTGTCATCGCGCTTGGTACTTTGAGCCTAGGAGGCTATGGCCACTGTTCGCATTACATATTTTAAAGTTTAAAAGATTCGCGTGGAAGCCGCCGGTTTGATGCGCCCGAACCGTCGCTCGTTTTTGTCGCAGATTGTATAATGAGGGATTATTAGAAGTGTCCGCGCGCCCCTTGTGCCTTGTGCTCACCGCGCGGCGCGCACACAGACGTCTCTGCGATTCTTACTTTTCGATTGTTTTTCTGTTTTTTTAACGCTTCCTTCATTCAACCAATAAATTAGAAAGTAGTGACTATGTTTTTTAGCACAAACAAAATGATTTTTACAACGGCCGCTTTCTCCGACACAAAGGCATTTATATAATTGCTTTTAAATTTCCCTAATTATTATAAAGAAACGTCTATACAAAGAAAAAATTAAGATCTACGTTTCGTGGAATCCCTCCTGTGGTCGTCCCCGTCCGCAATAAAACGTTACAACTTTACAGTTAGGAGTTAGGGGTGTGTGTGCCGTGTGTTGGCTGGGCTGTGTGCATTGGGCTGAGCGGTGACTGCATGCACTGGAGATCTATAAAGCTCTCAGTGTCCAACCGCCAGTGCGTCTCTTTATGATTGATGGAAGCTGGACAGTGGAAGGCTAACAGACCGTAAATGTATTGGTTTCGATAGTACAAAAAAGAGTAATCGACTCACCGGACTGCATGGCCGAGACGATGGCGGTGCGATGAATGGTGCGCACGCGCAGCCACTCGCACCCTGCCCCACCGCGGGCTCAGGGGCTAGACCAGTCTAGCTGTATTATATTATTCACCCTACAATGAGCGCAAAAACTCAAATGTCAGCTGATGGCCCCCCCTCCCGGGTGGCTCAGCGCCGGTGAGAAGGTCAGCGGGTAACGGTGCTGCGGCGCGCATGCGCGAGGGTGGCGCGACCTTTGGCGCGCACTCCCGCGCAGCGTAACGGGCTACCACATACAAGTGCTGCTCGGAGCTACTCGTAGCGCGACCCACTACCGGTTACACATAGACATGGTCATATTTATAATGTCCGCGTTGCTAGTTGCTACCAACAGTGACTGTTGCTAGCAACTTGATTAAAAAAAAGTAATAAAATTTGATGAGAGGCGGACCATAACGGAATTATCCGCTCGACTCTAGGAGTACGATTGCACTCTGACAAAGCTGCAGCCTACAACTCTTTTGTGAACAGATAGTGTTTGTAGTGCACAAGAGACTCTCTGGCACCAAGAGCGCTGATGGCTCCGGTGATATGAAAGTCCTGAGCTGGTGACTTCGTACTAAACTATAATATTAAAACGGGTAGGGGACCGGCTTTCGGGACCGGGGCCGCGGTCCCGGATTTCATTTTTGAAATTAAATATTATTTTTAAGGAGTATTTCGGACCAGCAAGAAAAATAAACAAAGTTATGTCTTAAAAAAAAACGGCCAACCAAAAGAAGTTTTTAGTGACTACATTTTATTAGGATGGAGTTTGGAAGTGAACACTAAGCTGGATCCCGTACCGTCGATTACCTACGAATGTAGGGTTCGCCCGTGTCACATGCACTTAATGGTGGTCATGGCACTTAATGACTTAGGTAGCAAAAGTGCCCGCAGTACAATAATAATGATGTTCCCTAACAATTGAGTGGGACGAGTCAGGCGACGACCCGTCGTGAAACTCGCGTACAAATTGGGTAATTAGTCAGTGGGAGCCTTTAAAGGACGGCATGGGTTCGGCGGAGGCTGCTCCTCCTCCAGCGCCAAGGCTTCCCCCGCCCAGCCACCAGCCAGGCCACGTGGCCACCGCACCGTCCCCGTGCAGCACCCACGATTATTGAACTCCAGGCACGCACTGCCTCACCTCGATAGTTAACTTGGGTTGCGTGCATACGTTAGTGTTCAAATCTCCACAAAAACAGGCTATATATTTCAAATACAATTTATTACGAAACTAACGAGCATGCTTTAATGGCTCTCTGATGGTAATTACGTCACATATTAACGAGCCTCATGCAAATATACGACGGACGCGAGGCATTCTCCGCGCGTACCGTTCCGGCAACACTTTTTTGATTGTTCATCGATCACGTGATGCGGTTTCGAGTTCCGGGAACTCGCAACTGGCAACACAACGGCCGGAGCCCCGGGAGCGCTGAATATCGCGCTCCTTAAATTTACGAGCGCTTCTAGAATGTAGGTGCCGACCGCAAGTGGGATATTCCAAATGTTCGAAGACGAAACCAAACTTTATTACCGTAAACATAAAGTCGAGAGTCTGGTGGCCGTCTAACAAAAGATTTGCATACGTTCGAACAGTTCGCATGTATTTTTTTGGCAGGAAGCTTTTTGTCCCGCGCCTGAATACGTAGTATTAATCACGGCGCAGGGGCACTCGCACAATAGAGCGTTCACGACTACCTGTCGGTAATAGGCAATGATGCGAGCGCCGAGTAGATAATGCATTTATGGCGATCATATCTGTGGGGGCCGCCGGCCGACGCTCTCCACATGGCGTCATCTTCTGAGCAAGTTTTGGTGACTTTACTCAGCAAGCAAATCGGTAAAGCGCACGGCTAACGGCCGTCATCAGGTGACACTGTCATAGGGTCGCTAGCGCCCATCGACTGTTGAGCGCTGTGCGTGCGGTCCGTAGCTCGCTCGGTGCACTAGTTTACCACCGCAGTAATATAAAAAGCACATCCAGTGTACGTAACGTAGTGAATCGGTCACCATTAAGCCAGAAGTAAAGTTCTACTGATAAGTAAAGCAGTCTACTCTATGTTTTTGTGTATTTTTTGTAGCTGGCCTCGCCACTCGTTACACGCATCTTACGAAATAAAACGTTGATTGACGTTTAATTCCGTAGATGTGGAGACGTAACATTACAAATTCAATAAAAAAGTACAAAAGCTAGTGCTGCTGCTGCAGCTAGTTGAGATTTCTTATTGCTATTATTAACTAAGTATAACGAGTGTTGTGTGTTTAACAGGTAGGACGAGGCAAGGCGACCAGTGAATCAGCGGCTGGAAGGTACTTATTAGCGAACACTGTGGAGATGTAGCCTTCGGTCTCAAGCGTATACAGGACCGAACCAGGAGTCATCGGCCATGTACAAATCGGAGCATAAAATGCTTAGTGCACTACTTATTTTAAAGTAGGGGACACCCAGAGCTTCGAACTCGGACAGGTGATCAGCATCGGACTCTACATAACGACAATGAGATTAGAAATATAGAGACAACGAATTGAGAACAAAAGTAACACAAAGGCTGCTCCGAAAACTTTACAATGTTCCTTTCTACAAGTGTTGAACGAACGGCCCGATGAGATCTTTGTTATTTTTTAATTCAATCACGTAATTTATACTTTCTCATTATAGACGACTCAGAAAGGGACGGGACTACTCGCGCGGCGGCGCGGGCGGCGAGCGGCGGCGGACCGCGCGGCCGTCGCTCGTCGCCCTCGCACCATTAGCATGGCGCTATTGTAATCTCCACGAGAGACTGATGCACGTTTTGCAATAAATCTCACAGAAAAAAATGTTATTCACGTCTCACCGGGACAAAAACTAATGGAAATAGAAAGAAATATGCGAGAGCCGTTGTTAGCGCGCCCGACGGAAAAAATGCAGGCAGATGCGCATGCGCAGGTAGACGAACGCATGCAAATGCACACACGGAGAGATGTGGGCACCGCTGCGTAAGGCACGGACAGTTATTGCCCCAAAAGTGCATGCAAATAACGCAGAGTGGGATCCGCGACGGGTCTATGTGGCCGCGAGCAAATACACGGCGCGCCCATAACTAGAGACGCGTTGCGGTTTTTTGGTTCGGCGGCGGCGGCAGGTGACAGCGGCCGTAATGAATGCGCGGCGCGCGCGTAATGAGGCGGCCCGCGTACGGTGCACTTGCACACGGCCCACTCGCTTGAACAATAAATATTACTCAATTCAGGATCCCAATCGAGGCTTTCTCCTGAAACTGCCTACGGACAGTGACACTAGCGGGTTGTGGCGGAGGGAGCGCCGGCGCCGCTGCAACAGTGTAGTTTGGAACAATAGGTTTGCACGGCGCCGCCTGCCAGCCGGTCGTCACCAGCGCGCACGTAATATCTGCATTTCGTCACAGATAACTTAATACTGAAGTGTCAATGATGTCGTCACGTGCCGCGAGCCGCGACGGACGGGCCGCAGCACGGACCAGCCGCCAGCCGGTTACATATCTACGTTCTACGTCCTCTAAGTTCTAATCTCCGTCACACATTTATCTAACTAGGTACCTGCCTACACTCTGATAATATTACAAAGGGGTGATACGGTGGTTTGCAACGAAACGACTAACCTTTCCCAAGCTCCAGTGGTCTCTCTACTCTAGTCATTCAGACTATTTCATACAAATCGAAAACGTAACAAACAGATAAGAGTTACTTTCGCATTTATAATATTAATTTAATATGGATTTATTAAAATATTTTTTCTTATATAAAGGACACGTCAATTTGACTTCACCTCACCTGATGGTAAGCTAAAGGCAAAGTCTCGGAAAGATGGTGTATTTAGCTTTTAATTGATCGAAAAATATAAACGTAATAAAAATACAACTCTGAAACCAATACAAATGAGCACTGATGCAATGAAAATCTATTATATGGGTCAGGTCAGGTCAGGTTAGGTGGGGTCAAGGAGCTCATTTCAACCGCCTGGTCCCCCGTCTGCTCGGCACGGCCGCCGCCCTTCGGCGGCTGATGCCGAACCTAGGGGGACCCCAGACGAGCAGCCGCCTCCTGTACATGGGAGTGGTGCGGTCGATGGCCCTATACGGGGCCCCCGTGTGGGTCGAAGCCCTGACGGCACACAACATCGCCCTCTTGCGACGTCCGCAGAGGGTGATGGCCGCCGGGGCGATAAGAGGATACCGCACCATCTCATTCGAGGCGGCTTGCGTTATGGCGGGCTCCCCTCCGTGGGAGCTGGAGGCCGGTGTCCTCGCGTCAGTGTATCATTGGCGCGAGGAGGCCCGGAGCCGGGGTGAATTCCCGGCACCTTCGGAGGTGGGAGAGCGGAGGCTCCATGTGAGACGGTTCATGCTCCGGGAGTGGGAGCGGCGGCTGGCCAATCCCACGGCTGGCAGAAGGACCGTCGAGGCGATCCGTCCGGTCCTCAGAGACTGGATGGACAGATCGCGGGGGTCGGTAACGTTCCGCATGGCGCAGGTCCTTTCGGGGCATGGATGCTTCGGAAGCTACCTGTGCCGGGTGGGACGAGAGCCGACCAGTGGGTGCCACCACTGTGGCGGCGATGATGACACGGCGCAGCACACCCTAGAGGAGTACCCCGCGTGGGCTGGGGAGCGCCGTGCTCTCATCGCCGAAGTGGGGACGGACCTCTCGCTGCCGGCCGTAGTTCTGTCTATGGTCGACGGCGGCGATGAGGCGTGGGCAGCGGTTCAGACCTTCTGCGAGACGGTTATCTCGCAGAAGGAGGCGGCGGAGAGGGAGAGGGAATGTGACCCCCTTTTCCTCCCACAGCGCCGCAAGAGAACCGGGGCTCGGAGGAGGCGGTACCACCAACTCCTCCCCCCATAACCGGGCCGGGCAGTAGACGCGGGGGCGTCTGCTGCCCTTACATAGGCCTCGAGGTTGAAGGCGCACGTCGTGTCACGTGTGCCTTGCCTAGGTAGGTGGCAGAAGGACTCCTCTTCTGCCGCACCAGAGACGGGCCTGCCGCCGATCAGTGGCAGGCGACCCACACGACGGTGGCGGAAGATGTTGTTCCCGCCATCGTCGATATGTGGTGAAGACGGACACCGTGGTGGTTTAGTGGGTAGTCTGGCCTCCTTCGGAGGCTAGGAGTCCCACACGAAGCCCACCCCCTGCCCCCATGGGGGGTGAGCGAAGTGCCTAAACGCATTCCACCAGGTTAAAAAAAAAAAAAAAAAAAAAAAAAGGTGGGGTCAAGGATCGTAAATTATACACAGAGCAAATTACTAATGTTCGAAAAAAGGGTACGTTAGAAGCGCTCGAAACTGGTGCTCGTGTGAACGGTAGATGACAGGAGACGCTCGTGAGGCGGGCGAGGACTTCTGTCCGAGGGTCCGCAAAGAGCACCAAGGAGGCAGGGGAGAGAGACGTGATTCGGCGCCGACACTGCGAGTACTGTACTGCTAGTGACCCAATAATGTAGATATGTATGTTATTGCGGCCAAACATTAGCATACGTTGTACAACTCCAGTGCGCCTGTTTCTATTGAAAACCTTCAAATAATGAAGTTAATGAACAACGTGTATTCTGAGAATATTTTAACAATTTAAATGAGTAACGGACACAATGCTAATTCATAACAGCGTAATTATAATTAGGGAGATTTGAATGAGAGCCGAGAAATAATAGAATATGTTGATGAGTACAAGCGTTTTTTTTTAACGGTCGAGATAAGTTGTTTAAGTAACACGATGTTAAAACAACAACTTAAAATGCGTACACGTCGAGTGCTGTGTTGCGTATTTAACATTCAGCATAGAATTTCATTTCCATCAGCATTTTGCGAATTAGATCTGGGACAAGTAATCCCCGACTGCTTTCACATGAATATTTAGCGCTCAGCGCTCACTCAGCGCTTGTTGCTTGTCGCCGACGAGCGCTGACTTTTAGACGGATAACGATTTAGCCTTCTGTTCTACCTTTTATCTCATTTTGAAACGATTGCAATGATCGGTCGTCAACTATTAATATAGTTGTCAGTCTGAGACCGAAGATATCTGTTACCCACTGCATAGCTTCACTCGACATTCGAGACGAGGCGCGCGGCTGGCTACTGGCCAGAGCGTGGTGGTCGGCAATGGGCGTAATATGCTAATCACTAAATTAATGTGAAGTAATTAAGCAGCGCGTTAACCTGGCCTTCAACCACACTCATTGAAGCAGGCGCCAGCGGCTCACGGCGACGTTACAACATGTACTACGAGACTATGACCAATATAATGTATAGGAACGGAACCCGAACTGATGGTGCTATCCAGTTACCTCTGAGAATATAGGATTTGGATTAGGTACCTGTAAATCTCAAAACTGCTTATTTCGAAGCACTAATGTTTCATTAACTTTTCTGTAACTTGCAAAAGTAGGCACACCGTGATGGAACTTAAAATGTGTAATTATTCCACACGTATTTGAAATTTCATCATTCCTGTTTATTACGAATAATTTAATTTAGATTCAAGTTATTTTCTGTACAAGTTTTCTCCAGTTTTATGATGCAATAAAATGCAATGCATACATTCTGAGGAAGAATTATACTATTACAACATTTATAAACAATACGATGCAAGTCGGGTCGTATCGGGATGTCAAAGGAATGGCGGAGGAAAGAGTATAATTAGAATGAGAGAGCGAGAGAATATAGTTAGAAGGGGTTTTGAAACGACAAAGAGAGCCTAGCACAGGAACTCAATGTTGGTTAACATTGCGTTCCTGTGCTAAGGGACACAGACAACAGTACCTACCTAGAGCGTTGTTGCGCATTCACAGTACCTACTGCACCAACACCCCGCCGCGCCGCGCAGCTCCACGGTAGGACTGCGACTGAGTGGGCCACTTCAGTACCTTAGTAGGTACATTTAGCACAAGTTGAGTCGGAGTGCATTAAGGCTCGTTATAGTTGAGGAATAAAATATAAATATTGTACGAAAATCAAACTCTACGAGTTTCCAGTTTTCTTGCCGCAATACTCGTAGTATCAAGACGTATTATTTGGAAGGTTGGTCGAACTACGCAACCCCCGGCTCCGGCTCCCGCACCGGGGCGATAGTTGAAATAGCTCCCGGGACATAAATGTCATACGATAGGACAAACTAGTGAGAAAATGTTGTCTATAGCTAAGTAGTTGCTCAGCATACCTAATGTATTCATGTACGCATACATTATTTTTTTATTATTTAATTATTATTCATACTTTTTATAGTACCTACTAACTACTTTATATCCGGCTAAATTACCAAAAGTCTAAGAACTTTAAGCAAAGATTACAGATCACAAATGATAAATATAAATACGAACGGAACAGTAAACATATAAATAACGTAAAGTGGTGAGCAATAATAAATAAATAAATAAATATTCTACAACATTCTACACAACGCTAACTAGACCCATGGTAAGCTTTATAGCTTGTGTTATGGAATCTAGAATGCGGATAAACATACTTATATACTTTTTTTTTTAAATACATACCTATTACACATAGAACCCAGACCAATGCAAATAGCCATATTCATGCATACAAATATTTGCACAGAGCGGGAATCGAACCCGCGCCTCCTGCGTGGCAGTCGCATGCACTACCGCCAAGCCACAGAGGTTGTCAAGGACTCTCCTCGTGCCTGCTATCAACCTAGATCCTGTACGCGAGCCTGGCGCGGGGCAGCAGGCGCGAGGCGCTCTCCGGCGGGAGATAGCATCGGGCTGTATGCAAACGAGCTCTTTATAATATTACTAAATGTCCGAAGTAAGGGGAACTAATTAAACTGAATTATACGCCAAACGTCATAAAGTGTAGGTAATCTCGTGTCAAAATATAATTGCCCCGCGTACTCGCATTATACTTGTAATTAAAATAATGATGTTATGAGTAATAGGTACGTATAATATGCAAAACGTAATTAATTTTGATATGTAGATGATACGTTAAACTTATCCGAAATAATTACAAATTTAAATTGTGTTGGAAAATTCTAAAATAGGCTCGTGTTTAAGTTCGGTTTTTTACAAGGTAACTGTTCGATGTCGGGAGGCAGTGAGGAGCGAGTGCGTGCAGGCCGTACGTACTGTGAGTGTGGGCAGCTACCTGCGTCACGTCACGTCACGCGTCATAGATCCGAACGCAAAACGTAGCTTCTTGTTTATAGATTTGTAAAGTTCTACCCTAACAATAACAACAACACACATCATGTAATTTAGGAAGCTACATGTGTTGTGCCTACTTACAAGAAGATTCATTCATGATTCAAGAAAATTGTGGGACAGTAAAAATGCATCGTAAACACAATATGGTGCTACTACTCACTAGAGAATGAGTGCAAGTTTATCCGCGGTCAGCAAATGTGTGTTAATTGATGTTGTTGCTACAATGAATACTCCATTGTTCGGTATATTTGGGCACCTGATCTTATACACGAATGACAACATCGTGGACATTTAAGGCATTTAAGAGAGAACTAACGGAGGCTCAATTTTTATCTTTACGAGTCAGCATGCACGAGCCAAGCCAAGCGGGAGGGTGTCTGTGTATTATGATAACCGTGCCGTGAATTATTTCATGAATCAAACTAAGTAAGTTAAAATCGAGAGTAACTCCCAGGTCGAAGGTGGCTATAGGCTCGACCGTTAGCCGGCATCGTCAGTGTCCGCACGGGGAGCCAAATGGACGTGTGGCCACTTCTAAGAGACCACAGTTGCATACGAAGCTATTTCGGCCCCTCGACTGTGCCTGATGTCCATCGCGCATACCGGGCTTTGCATTTATAATATCTATTAGCACGCAACCATGCGTCACTTAAATATCACAATGATTTAATTTCTAGTAAATTACTGTATGCTTAAAGTTGTCGAAAAGTCAAGATCTATATCCGACAGTGCCATTTCCGTTCAATGCTCGATCTGCTCGACGGAGGAAATCTTCCAAAACGTTGCAGTTGAACAACTCTTCTTGTTTAGCGTTTAATTTCTTTCTGTTGTTGTAACTTTTATAGATGGTAACAGCTGACTTCTATCTCTATTTCAATGTTAAGTAGGTACTACCGAAGTGAACTCCCTTTTACACAATTTTTTTTATCCCAATTGCCGGTTCTGCACGCCTTTCACTCCCATCAGGCGAGTGGTTACCATCAGTGGTAACAAGCAAGAGTGATCTCAGCTAGAAGGATAACGCGCCCATAAATTGAATTAATTACTTTACGAAGCGTATGAAGGTGCGTTAGGAAATAACGCATAAAGCATTAAGCCAACGCTAACGCAAACTAATAGCGCAATATTGAATAAACAGTATTTAATAGTTTGTTTATATTGCATGAAGTGTGTAGTGCACTGAACAATCCTCCTCCGAGCAAGTTTACATGGACACGTGAGTGCGCGTGTGGTGCCTGTCTCACACACACACACATACACGCACACACACACAGGAGTGCACGTAATTCGGTAGCGGCGGCTAATTTCGAGGCACAAACTCGGGTGTAATTTGAAAATAATTCGGTAACATCTATCAGCGGGCTGTGGGACGCTCGCGAGAGGCGGCCGGCGGAAGCTGCTGACTCACTCTGCGGAGTGTCAGGCCTCGTTTTTTCTCCGATGAATGAAGTACTATATGTTAAGGGTACGGGTCACAGATAGTATGCAGCAAGACTTAACCAAAATTTGTTTGTGTATGTGATTTTAAATATGAAAAACAAATAACTATATCAGATATACTCGTATTACTATCGTTTGCAATATTAACATGAAAAGTAGTAAACCTTGCCCCCTGCGACAGCAGCCAGTAGGCTAGAAGTCGAGAACCCCGGAGCGAGAGGCGCAGGAGCGTGCTCACCACGCGACCGCTGGTGCGCGGTGGCGAGCTGCGCAAGCGCAAGCAACTCACAAAAACCGAACGTTACGGGCACGGAGTGTGACAGATGAAAATCTCGATGTTATCGACTTTTTTGTCGCACCCGATTTGAATAAAAGCGCGGGGTGCGGGGGCCGGCGGGCGGGGCGCGGGGGGGACGGGGCGACAATACCGCGGTGAGTGGCGTGAAGCACGCCCCGCGCCGCGCCGACCACCATTCATCTCGTAATTAACGCGAATAAAAAACGATTCCACTTGAAAATTAGAAATGTTCCGGTGTCACCGCGCGGTGGCAGCAGCCGCACAAAAACCTTCTCGGCTGTGAATGTAAACTAATTTAATTATATCCTCCTTTTGTCTCGCACCGTGACGCGCTGCCTGCGCCCGCGCCGCGCCGCCGCCTGCAGCACGCGGCGACGACGGCAACGGTGCCGCCGGAGGAAGTAAATCACGCACTACGTTACGTAGAGCCGACACGACACAAAACAACGTAATTGTATACTCAGTGTAGCTACCCCAGCTCTGAGTTAATATTGTAATGAAGCGCGGGGCGCTCCCGGCCGCAGTAAGCTTAGAAGAAGTAGGAGGCACTTACCGTTCAGGTCGAGCACCATCTGTGTGTTGAAGTAGCTGCTGACGTCACCGCGCCCCGACACTGCAACAATACGGCACCGTCAGTCGCGGGTAGTGACAATACGAGCGGAGGACACCACCACACCGGGACAGACACCCCCAACACCCGCTTCTTGATAATTAAAGTGAATCAGAGCAATTCTCCTGAACAATTATAGTCAACAAAGGTTTGTATTATTTTGGTCTAAAATAGACTTGCACAGCTTTGAGAACTTTCTACTTTGGACGTAAAAATTAGATTATGATTATACTAGCTTTTGCCCGCGGCTCCGCCCGCGTGGATGTCGGTTATCGCGACCAATTATAACCCATGTGTTAATCCAGGGTGTCAGCTAACTCCATACCAAATTTTATTAAAAGCGCTTCAGCCGTTCAGACGTGAAAGAGTAACAAACATCCAGCCATCCATACATACAAACTTTCGCATTTATATTATAACAGGTGCTTTGAGATTCGAAATACATCGGGAAAAAGAAGCGCTCAATTGGGACTTTAAAAAGTTAGCATAATAAATGCTATTAAAATTTCATTCAAAAAAGGTGCTTTAAGAATTAGGGGTTGTAAGAAGAAGGAAACACGTGTGGGAGTGAAGTATTCCATTTCTTTATCAATCAGGAAAATGCAAAGGCAATGCGAATCAAACAAGGCGAAGGGGCAATCTGGTGAGGGCAACTAACAAGTAGCGAGTTTTTCTATCGTGCAGTGTTCTTAAACACTTTGAAGAAGTACATAATAAACTTAAATCTAAGCCTTATAATAATAAATACTGCGAACAATATTCACATGTAGGTACTTTATTGTTCATCTAGGCGTACTATATGCTATACTACTACTACTAACATTCTACTATTTAAAGTTAATAAATACATAGTTTAGCACATTTTTTAAACGCATTTTAACTAACTTGGTAGCTGTTGTTGGCTGTAGTGTGCGGACATACAAACTACTACTTTTTTTTATAAATACATACAAAAAAGTTTCGTTCACAAAACACCCAGACCAATGCAACTAGACATATTCATATTTACAAATATTAGCACTGAGCGGGGATAGAACTGGCGACCTTCGGCTTCGCAGTGATAGGCTGTACGCTACGCCACCGAGGTTGTGTGGTCAACAAGACAAGGTTAAAAGATGAAAGAAGAAGAGCAAGAGCAACCGTTTGCTTCTGCAGGCTGTGAGGTGCCGCGAGGGCGCTCGTCCCTCTCGGACCGGCGAGCTCCGAGCTCACGCCGAGGCACGCGTGTTGGGGCGCAGCCACCCACGCCAACGGTCGCCGAGTCCCGTGTCCCGTGTCCCGTGTCCCTTGTCCTGCGGAGTGACAAAGCGCGCGGTGTGCAGCTGCCCTATTGTGCGCTGACCGTTGCGAAATCATCGCCATTACAATGATTACGAGGCGCGTGGGCGGACCCGCGGTAGCAGGCTCAGGTACGCGTACTCCTAATGCCCACAGATAATAGGCTCCAATCGACCGCCGAATTATTCTCCTAATATGAATCCGAAATTGAGGGGTCAACACGGCGGCTACCGGCACCGGCCGACTATTATGGAAATAATCGACTGCTGACCCCGGCCGCGGTTTGTGCTTGCACGCGTTGCGTAGTTTCTTGTTGGCTCACAAAATAAAATTGAACTAGACATTTTAGTTATAAATCGGGGCTTTTACATGGAACAATTTATAAGGAAGGTCCTATACCTTTTGTTTACCCTACTTGTTTGGTTCCACAGATCCACCATTGTTAAGACTGGAAGGGACACCGATATTATGTCTAAATAACCTACATATATTATACTAGCTTTTGCCCGCGGCTCCGCCCGCGCGGATGTCGGTTATCGCGACCAAACATAGTCTATGTCCTTTCTCATGGTCTAATCTACCCCTGTACCAAATTTCATCAAAATCGGTTCAGTGGTTGAGCCGTGAAAGCGTCACATACAGACAGACAGACAGACAGAGTTACTTTCGCATTTATAACATTAGTATGGATTAATTGGGCACGTCCTGTAGAATATTGTTTGCATTTACTTATAGCCTTTCACTGTATAGCATCCTTCCATTAATTTCTTTACAAAATGAGATTATTATTAAATCCTGGGAGGTTTGCGAGTAACAAGCAGGTTGTTATTAATAATCAAGCAATAATTTGTAATTATTACATTCAGGAACAGAGGGGCCGCAGTGGACGCGGGCCACCACCCGCTATGATCAAGTGTCACGATTACTTCAGTAAGCAAGCCATACATACATAAGTACATACTATACGCACAACATAGTGTGCAACATCCAGACACTCTATACACGGATCGATTTGCGTCAGTATGGCGAGGGAGTCCGGGGACGTCGCCCCGCGCGACCAGACTTTCTTAAAAGCTCCACAATTACGTACAACAGATATAGCTCGGGATTAACAGACGGACCAGAGGCTCTCTGTTTATTTGAAAAACGATCCTCGGTCCACCCTCGCGGAGGTGCGTTCGTGAAGTACGACTTGAAAGATAAACTGCGGGGTCTGTATGAGGGGCTCGTGGCTCAGTAGTCAGCCGCGGCGTTCAACAAAGCGTACAAGGTTGAATTTAGAATAATTTGTTTGATTGATATTCTCACACCAATGTATTTCTTCAAACGAGCGCCAATCCTGGTTGCACCAGAGCTCCAAAACGTTGAACTCTGAGGTATCGTAATCCTCATTGCCATATTTGCTCTATATTCTCACACCAATGTATTTCTTCAAACGAGCGCCAATCCTGGTTGCACCAGAGCTCCAAAACGTTGAACTCTGAGGTATCGTAATCCTCATTGCCATATTTGCTCTAAAGGAGCAACCACCGTTTGAACCTAGAAGAATTCTGGGGAAAAAGCCGGTATCGAAGCTTCGTCCCTTAGCCAGCGAGTGTGCCGGCTGATGGGTGAGGTTGACTTAGGCACCGAAGATCTTGGTGGGGCCCCATTGGTACACCTTTTTCATCTAACAGTCACATCCAATAACGCTTTGCCCAAATCAGGAATCAAACTTACAACCCTATTTGCAGTAAGTACACCTCAAACTGGCAGCCTCATGGCTGTATGATTGATAACCTAACCATGACACAGCGGCCGCTTTTGTTTTGTTAGTACAATTTCGATTGGCTGACCATCCTATGGTCTGTGCCTCGTAGACGAAAAAGCTAAGGTAACTTCTAATACGACTGTAGTAACATCAATGACTTACATGTAGGTAAACTGTGTGGCACTTAGCGAATAGTAAAGTTTTAATCTATTCACGTGACGCTAGTAGGCGGGCGGCGGGGGTGCAGGGAGGAGGGTGACCGGCGCGGGCCAGGCCTGGGCCGGTGCCAGAGTTACGAGCCCCGCGGGACTCCAGCGACAGCTGATCTACGAGCCCACCAGCTCTGTTTATGTCACTGCGCTTGTCACAGGCACCTTGTTACTTATTAACATGGATGTACGCTCACAGCGTGATAAGGGAACGTTGTGGAACCTAATGAACGAAACCAACTTAGGTGAGGTTGAATGGGCAGCCCGGCTCAACTATGTAAACCTGTGTATGTATACCAATGAGGCCGAAGACGTCTTAAAGAGAAGCTAAGTCCAGAGCACCGCCTGTCGGCAACTTGTACGAAATGCTCCTCTCGCGCACAGACTGTTTCTTTTGAACAAATATAGGTAGGTAGGTATATTCGTAGTTCATTCGTATTATATTACTCCACAGTATAATGATTGAAAACCAGAAACTGGCCAATTAACACCTACTTAATTGTGCCCGTCATAACTATTTGATGAAAACCAGTTGCAAAATACATTCAGGTGAATTTGTTCAGAATAAGACTCGACTGGAACGAGTAATAAGTTTATAGGATATTTACATACCGCCGTAAAATGTTTTCGAACTTGCCGATTGGCGGACGAGGCTCTGATACTGGCTGGGGTTGGGGGAGTGCCACCGCGCCCGCATATAGCCAAGATAGACCAAACCGCGAGGAAATAGGTGAGCGGTACAAGAGGTACCCACACGCTTCGAACGCAACCGGGACTGCGCCGTGATGATGACGACTCACAATGGTGTTACATGCTTGAGGTTTGATCAATAGTTATATTAGCATACACTCATACAGGCTGCGGCAGAATTAATGTAAAACAAGGAGCCATTAAACATCGCGCATGTGAGGTAATAAATAAAGTGGCCAGTGTGTACACAGCGCACTAGCGGCTCATCTTCGAGACATAATTACGTGGTAATTGCGTTGCGTGTGCGCCACCGGGGACAGGCGAGAGGGAGAGGGGGGCAGAGGGGCGGCGATAGTGATCGGTGCGCGGGCGCATCGGCAGTGATACGCGCGACAAACTGTAAATACTGCCTCGAGTGGAAGTTGAGACTCGGGTAATACTATATACAAATATGTTTAGATAAATATATTTATTCACTCTTATTATGACCGAGCAGTTTCGATTGGGCCCTAGAGAAGTGATAGATTCACCGCCAAACTGGGATATAAGCCCCTACCTACAGTTCCGTTTAGATCAGACCTGCTGCTTATGATATTCAGAATTTAACAAGTAAATTGAAGTGCATCGAGTCGAAGACGGACGTGGCCGCCATACTAACGCCCCGCGTATTAGCAGAACAAATGTTCAGGACAAAGCTGCTCGAGGGCCGAGGGGGCGCAGCCGTGCGCGCTGGAAGGACTCGCGGGGGCGCGCTGAACACTAACTGTAAAGTTAATCAAATGAACCGTTGCACGTTGCTCTAAACTACTGTAACCTCAAATTGTTTCGAAAGTGGCGAGCGGCTCCATCACATTACGTACGATCGATATCGCCCACGGTCCGCGCATTTCGTGGGTTTTTGTTCGCCGACATGAAACTTGCCGTATATTTCTCCGAGAGATTTAAAAGATAGGATCGCATTAACGCGCTCCGCCGGCCCTCGGCGAGCAGCGCCGGGCGCGCGGACTGTACGACGCGGGCTTCTATTTAAAGCGGGGGTCGGCAGCGCTCACGGGACGCGCAGTAAATCGCGCGCGTGAATTACCGCGCCGGGTCCGAGCCGGGCCCGCGCCGCGCCGAGCTTCCCCCGGGACCCGACCCCGCTACTCCATAAATCGTCCCCATTTGGCTAACCCGCGAATCAAAGAAAGGTAATTCACAATGTTTAAATCCAATTTGAAAGGAGCGAGGGCGGCCTCGACCTCCACACCCCAGCCTTTCAATATTATTGTAATCTAACGGTCTGTTAATATACCACAAGCGAGATATTCAAAGAAATAACTCGGTTCAAGTATTGGGGGAAGCCTGAAGGCTCCGGTTACGATATCGTTAAAAAACAATTTAGCCTCGCGCTCTCCTAGTGTCAGTTCGCTTGATGGAGTGACTTAAGATCTTTTAATATAACTAAGGTAATGAAATGTAAGTAATTTGGTTAGCGTCCATAATTTCGTAGATTGTGCGTGTAGTTGACATTCGATGTGGCAATACGTGGAAATCACTATCCTCCTAAAGCTTACTGACATGTCATATTAGTAACTGTGTTCATATGAATGCACAGATGGTACAGGAAGGTTGAGTGGCCATCGCACCGCGGGCTCAGACAATAGGCAATAACATTACGAAAATAGTACATGAACGCTATAAATATGTAATTGTCGCCGTCAAAAATGTGTTCCCAGGATGACGCGCGCATTTACAAACGCAAAGGTGCTAATGAGAGGCGGCGCGGTGCGGCGAGTGCGACACTGCGCGTGCGTGCTCCACATCTCACCTCAGATACGGCGCACAAATTACATAGTTAAAAGCTGTATTGAGTGTCACTTGTGTGCGATCGGGTGCCGTCGGCGCAGTGGTAGCGCAGGCGCATGTTTTGCATGCACGCGGGCACTACTGTGACATCTCACGTCTACTAACTGTCAACGAACACGACAGCTAGAATAACATCAACATGCGCACAGCGATATATTAGAAATCATGTTGTTTTGTTACAAAATGTCGTTTACATTTCAATTGACACACGATAGTCTAGTAAAACAAAAAAACAAACAACACGTCTCCGTCCCATATTGAACACCGCGCTCCATTGACGCGGAGCGGGGCGGAGCGGAGAAAGATTAACTAATAGGATTGCATAAAAATCTCCGCTCAGCTGCAGGAGTATTGTTTTATGCAATGCTATAATTTTGCTATAATACTTCTCCGCTCCGCTCCTCGTCAATGGAACCACAGCCGTATTTTTTGATTTAACAATTAAAAAACAATTGTATCGCCCGAATCAGGGTGAACGGGTCAGCTTTACTATAGGAACTAGCAGTACCAACCTATGACCATCGGGAGTGAGTTTATACTATACATGAATGGCGAAGGTTGAAGATTTTCAAAAGGCTTGGAATATAAATGTAAATATCTCTACCATGGGTCCCTTTTACAGAGTAAGCCTGCAGGAATCGTGTGGTAGGGATCCTTCGCCACTGCTATTCATTGAGATTGTGGAGTAGCATACTCTTATTTCCATTTTGTAAATTTATAAGAATGGCGAAACACATTTTAGGAATTAATTTCACTGTTTAGTGCTGTCACCCCGGCCCGGCATGGCCGGGGTGAAAGCACTAGGTGCGCGTGAGTCGCTTCAACAGCGTTTTTACTTCTTGTCTATAAACGGCGTGATTGATGTCTTCAATACAATTAATGATTCCAAATAAACTTCATTTAGCATAATATTCACATACCGGCGGGTGACACGCGATTCGAAACCTAATTTGCAATCGTTTTATTTGCTAGAGAAAGCTATCTTTACGTGATACAGTGCGAAGAGATATACATTAGACAACCACTACATATGTTAATGCCGTTTGCGTTCGATAGTGAGGTTCGACTTTTGGGTCGAGTAGAGAGTCGGACTTTATTCGGTATAAAGTCCTCTGTAGCAGCATGTCATTTCGATTCATACCCAGTAGACGACAAAAGGCTCGCCTTCAGACTTAAAAAATAATCGGTAGCTTAGTGGTTAAGGAGTCGGCCTTACGAAAGAAAGGTCCCGGGTTGGAATCCTGGCCATTACACTACCGACGTTAACCACTCCTAAAAAAAGTAATTTAGCTTAGCTGGAGGGGTTAGAGGGAATATTATTAATTTCGGTTCTAATATAAAAAAAAACCTAAGTTCAAACGCTTGTGTACAGCTAGGAGTGGTCGGTGTAATTCTTTGTCTTACGACTATTACATGACTCAAACACGAAATGACGGGTGAGATGTTGATCGTTTTCTTTTTTGTTCATTTTATTTTGGTCTGACCTTTTGTAACTGTATCAGGTGTTAATATAACTCGTGTTTGTGTTTATACTCGTACGCTTGTATACACAACATGCATGAAGTTCTCTAGAGATAATCATTTATTAGAAACCGATTATCATTTGCATTGAGCAGAGCAGTATATTCATGTTAGATCCTGTGATGACTGCCTGTGGAGACCGTCGTACCTGTTTAGCATAATTTGTATAATAAAATTATGAATGTGCATGTCCTTGACAAAACTGTATTATTTCTTTCAGAGAGGCGCTATTTCATGAAACGATTGTTACTAGTAGCCATTCAATTATCAACATCGGCCATAGCTATGATAAATAGGTGAACGCGAGAATAAATTCTCATTTAATTCAATGATAAAATCATTCGGTCTCTACATAATTATTATATTATCACTACTTATACAGACTAGGACAGTTTTATGCTGTATAGGGATTAACACTGAACAACTCGTCCACTGTCCACTTTACAAGACAGACTAGGGCCGTGCCGGGCAAGGTGGCCAGTGGGCTGTGGGCTGGCCACACGCTTGGTGCACCCTGCACCAGGTGCCAGCCTGTTGCCTACACTCACGTATTTCGTTTAGACTGACACTCGAGGCGTCTCAAATGAGTTTAGATTCCGCGAGGCGAGTGCCGCCGCGGCACTGAGGGTTGCTGAGAGGCAATTTTCCGTCTCACCACCTCATATCACACCCGATTACGACACACGAGCTGCGACGGTCAAGCGTTTACTTACATTACAGTGCACTCGCTGGACGCACTCCTTGCTATCTACACTATTTACTAATAGCAACTACTTGGAAAAGAGATTTATCATCACTCTTTTGTGTGAGTTGCATTGTTCAATAATATAATTTGTTAAATTAGCAAAAGTGAATATACATGAAATGACATTCGCGGTAGTTGAAGTAGGTATTTTTGGAAAGGTGAACACATGAGGCAGTGTTGTATTGTGTACGCTTTAAAGGCAGTCAAGTGGACCAGTACCATTGAATACTCATATTGACGGCAAGTCAGTTTGTCAGGTGGTTAATCGCCGCTGTTCGTATTAGCGAAGTGTTCATGAATGGAGGCTGTGTGTGACGTCACGCATCGATCTGTCAACAATAACACGCATCTGTATCGGTACGCACCGGCGGGCGAGTACTGCGGGGTCGATGACCGGCCGTGGTTAATTGCGTACGTCCCCCACCCACCCCCGGCGGCGGCGCACCTCCCCCGGGGTGACGTCGCAGCCAACATTTGGCCCAGATTGGGCGCCAACATTCGGCCCACATTTAGCATCGATCGGTAGTCGGAGGCACAAGTTCACACACGTGTTGTGGAGGCACCCCGCGCCACTCAGCTGTGGGACAGGATAACTGCAAGTCGCCTTGACTCCTTGACACCACGACACGACACTACACGACGGTGTCTACACACAAGTTGGGTCAGATTCACCGCAGTAGCTTGTGTGTTGGAGCCAGTTGGTAACGAGCCTTATATTAATAATAATTACTTGCTACTGTTATAGTATACAGGTACGTACCATAATACGAGCTGCGACAGGCGTTATGAGTATGAAGCCTAACATCAGCGTGTCAGCGTAGAACGTCTCTACGCTCTACACTTGCTTGCTACGTATATCGTTTTGTCCCAAAATACAAGTAGTATAACCTACGATGCGACGACTACATATAAAAAAAATACTGTCTGTGTAATTCTCAATACACATTTGAGAAAGACCGAGTGAGGCTCCAAGTGTCTCCACGGGTTCGCTGGGTGGGCTCTACGTCCGTACGTTGTTAGGAGTGGGTTCATGCCGGCAGTGTCATGGCCAAGATTCCACTTTTAACATTAGTTCTAACGGTGTCTAGGTACTCCCTCCCCCTTTTATTGTGTTTTAAGTTATAATACCGTTTTAAGAATTTAATTATTAAACTCTTTTATTATTCTTCATCTTAGTTCGTTAAGAGATTGCCATCTGACCTCCACAACCCAAAGACGATATCGATTGCAGTTAGACCAGTTGTTGGACTTTTGAGGGCTCCAACTACCTATAACGCCTACCATAGATGTTCGTAATGCAAACAGGACCTACGGCTTAACGTGCTCTCCGAGGCACGACCAGACCAATGCAAATACCCATATTCATGCATACAATATTTGCATTTCACTACAGCTACGCGACTTGCATTATGATGATAACTTGGAATGGATAATCCGGAATAATTAAGTACTGAATACACGACACAATTACCAAACTCTATATACGTGAATATTTGATTTAGTTTACTACCATTACTTATATTATTATCAAATAATAATTAGCTACTGAGAACATTCGAACGTGTCGTTAACACCAGGCTGCGCGCGCGCTGCTGCAGTGCGTGTCGCTCCGGACGAGGGGTGGTGTCGCGATGTCGGTGCGAGCGCGACGCGTCAAGTGGCTCATCACTTTGTGTTACGTTATAATATGACACACACTTGAAGTACAAAATAATCCCTACTCGATTATAGGCAGAAATGACCCACTGTGATTACGATAAGAAGGTTGCTGGAGTAGCAGCCAGTCCCTCCTCCCGCCACCCACAGTCAATGTGATGCAGGTTTAACAGTGGGCAGTTGTAAACACAAGGCAGTCACCACGACTCGACTCGCGCGCACATGTCACCTGCCGTCTGCAGTGACGCAGTATTGTGGAGACATCAATGTCTGTGTTAGGAATTCAACATGGTGTTCGTGTGCTGCAAACTGCTATAGCTTTACCAATAAAAACTCACGCCACTCATATCCAATTAAATGACAAGTAAGATGTTGAAGTGAACGCACCACGCGAAGGAACGGTAATGAAAGTATTTAAATGAGCAGATATATTAAAATGTTGGCTGACCCGTAATGTTTATAACTACAGTTATAGTATAATGGACGGTATATAATAAAAGGCAAGCCGTGGGCAGGTGTCCGCTAAGCTACTGCACCATGTATGCGCCAGTGACCTTGGACTTCTTCTCTAAATGCAGTAGCCGTTACGAAACCAATAACTAAATGCCATCATATTACATGTTAATTTAGAACTAAAATAGATTTGCTTAGGGCATTACAATGGTCTGTAATCAACCAATTGGTCTTGTCTCGTCATTATTACAGGCCTGCGATTGATCTAGTCAGTGAAATGCTCGGGTAACGGTAATAAGGTTGCCCTTTAAACAAGTGACGGTGACACGTCACGCAGCCAGAGCACGGAGACAGCGCGCCCGGGTGCAGTGCCACCGCACCGCCCAACATCGCGATAAACGGTATTCGCACACGACATGATGTGGTTCTCTTAATATTTGCAGTTTTTATTCTATCTAATCCATACTAAAATTATCAATGCGAAAGCAACTCTATTTTTCTGTCTGTTACGTTCTTTGATATCTTTTTATTTCGATGAAACTTGGTACAGAGATAGATTATTCCTTGGGAAAGAACATGTCTATCGGCCGTTCCCAATGACGTATCTACAGTCAGTTTCGAGATACTAAAGATAGAAAACGTCATCATCTCTGATTTTTGGCCTATTCCCTGTAGAACTATTGGTAAGACTAGATTTCACCAGTAGTGATACTGGGAATATTCATCCCATTAAGCTTACTGATAGTAAGACTTAACAGCCTATCGATTGTATCCCCATGAAACAGATAGAGATTTGTAATTATAATATTGGGACAACAGTCACAGGTGGGAGGTGCCGTCTACATTTAACTGTAGCTATGTTGTTGGGAACGGCAATAGGTTTGGTTGAGATAACCGACATCGACTATTGATATGTAATGACTCATTACCAAAATAAACTAGCCAACTAAGTGAACATTATAATATGTTCACGTATAAGTATTCACATTAGTCCGTCTACAATACATCTACACTGGCGGAGCATGTTCAAATTTGCATTTTAATACTGTACAATCTTCATACACGTGTTTGCACGAATAAATTTATCTAATCTTATCTTAATATACAAAAATGTATTCAAATCGCTAGAGTTATTTCCGAGATATCTATGTAAGAATTGCTCGTTTAAAATTATGAGCTATAAAAATATATGAGCCCAAGTTCCTAGGTAGCTCACTGTTATCATGAAAGTTATGATTATGAACAAAATCACGTTTGTGTACTGGGTGGAAGATGATTGCTTCGTTTCGATAATATTTTTTTTGAATTGATTGCAAAAAAATTAATTGATAAGAAGTCTGTATTGGCTAATTAATTGATTGATTGATATCTGCTGCTGACCTATTATAGGCTTTGAAGTCTTTCAGCTAACGGCGCCTGCACCTAATCATAGGCGCTAATATAATCGATATAATCGATGATAACAATAATTGCACACACAACAATGAACATTTTTTTTTGTACTAGCTTTTGCCCGCGACTCTGCCCGCGGGGATGTCGGTTATCGCAACCAAACATAGCCTATGTCCTTTCTCATGGTCTAGTCTACCGCTATACCAAATTTCATCAAAATCGGTTCAGTGGTTTAGGCGTGAAAGCGTAACAAACAGACAGACAGACAGACAGAGTTACTTTCGCATTTATAATATTAGTATGGATATGGATTCGTTGACGAACAGGTACAATGTATAGGTTCTAAGGTGAGTATACCGATACGTAACTAAAATATGTATGTACTAGCTTTTGCCCGTGGCTCCGCCCGCGTGGATGTCGATTATCGCTACCAAACATATCTAGCCTATTTCTTTTCCCAAGGTCTAATATAACCCTTATACCAAATTTCATCAAAATACGTTCCGTGGTTTAGGCGTGAAAGTGTAGTAGTAGTGTATACAGACGGACAGACAGAGTTACTTTCGCATTTAAAATATTAGTATGGATTAACGGCTAAATTGGGTCCGTCCGCAATACATCGCAATTATCGCGAATTTGTAAGTAAACTGACAACTAAGTAAACGAAATACCTATAAAGCTGATTGACAGTGAGTGAAGTGGCAGCACTGTCCTAGTAGCCAGCGACTGACTGACAGGCACTGTGAGGCGCACGCGCACGCACTGCTGACTTTAGTTCCGTGCGCATTATAATAACATCAATTATGTCACGTCAAACCAAAAGCAAGCAAAAATTCAATTGGATGTCACAAACTATATAAATATATGAAAAGCCACAGACGGTTTAGTATGAGTGCAAAATCAAATCAAATCAAGCAGAATCAATGTTTAAAAATGGTTGAAAAATCATTCATTGGTTCCAACAGTTAGTAAGAAAGTTGGTAGATGGCTCCACCGTCGCCCTTATAGACGGATATAAAGAGAAGGGAAATTTGAAGTGATTCAGGTGTGGCTCAATAGCTCAGTTGGAAGAACATTTCCCCTGTAAGTAAGCTCGTGGGTTCAAGTCCCACTTGAGCATTTCATTTTTTCAAGTAATTGCTCGAAGTCGTCTAATTCTACTTCTGTGCAAGACGTTAGGCCCATAAGTACTGCATGGTAGGTGATTAACTAATTAAGCCCATAATCATAGACGCCAATAATTAGGACTCTTTGTATTTGTTCGCCCTCAGTTCGTCGGTGTGTACACGGCATTATAGGGTCAGTGAGTCAAACTGCAAGCGCTAGAGACGGCAGTGTAGAGTGTTGAGATGGTCACGTCCTTACATAACATTTATATAACGTGATTGGTTTGTTGGAGCGCTCGCACTAATACTACAAGGAGTACAAGGGAACAGCTAAGTGGTGTCTTTCGGTTTGTCCGACGGCACCGTGAGCGTACTACATGCACATAGTAATAATACACTTCATGTAAAATTCTGCTTCAAAGGTCATGCCAGAAACTGTTGGAAGGATGAATGATTTCTATGAGAAACTTTTACTTGGGTGGATGACTCGCATCTAAAACTGTTTAACAGATTGATGGTTTATTTATACCAATAAAATCTGCACAAATTGTTCCATTTAAGAAATATACATTGTTGAATTAGTCCTGCGAATAAAGTTGCGAGGGCGTGCATTGTTTTGAATGATGAGAGCCTGGGCCTACTGTCGGTTACATTGAGACTAACGACATAGGTGTACTGCTGGCTAACAATCAATTTATTATCCCCATGGTAGGTCATCTAGCCTTCGCAGGCCCCGTGGGGAGAGGTTGAGCCATGTATTACAAAGAATAATAATATATCAGTCCAGCGAATTGTTTTTTATGGAATCATTTAGTGTAATGCATGTAAATAGACCCCACACTATGAACGAACCTACGACCCCAGACGCTGCAATTTGCAGTCGAAGCCACACGATTGAACCAGTGTGTAGCTAACCACAATTTAGAAATAAATTATAGTGATAGTGGTCACAGATCGCCGTGCGAGTCGGCGCACTGGGACACACGGATTTATTTCATTTACGTTTCCGAGCGCGCATAAAAAACGATCACTCATTAAAATAATATGTATCCGTGCTTCAGTACAATCATAATGTGCTGATGCAATACGCCGTATTACACATTTGCATCGGAAGGTTGTGCGCCCATGTGTACTTTCACTGTGGAGTTTCGGCACCTCGGCTTAGAGCAATATGAGTGTGAACCCACTGTGTACTGTGCGGGTACTACTTGCGCGAGGTGTCGGCGCTCTGTGTAATTCATAAAAATAATTCAACTGTCTTAATGTGTTATTTACTGCACTCATAAGAGTCAAAAGTACATGTGTTAAAATAATGAATGTTCGCCTAACAGCGGTAACAGCCCGGTGGATAAGGCAGAACACAAAACGACGTGTAAAATAACTTGTAACTGTAACGCCCGTGGAAACGTTCTCGGTTAGTGGAAAAGAAATATTACAAATATGACTTCATTTTTTGTACCCTTCGTGGGTAACTGAGAATTCGGTCGCATGGTGAGCGCTCACTGAAACTTGTGAACGAATTAAAAATGCGACATATCAAGCATTTCGTCCGTACCTAAGCATTACATTACCACTAGAAGCTATTTAAGGGGAAAGTTATTGTAAAGTGGCTAAATAACGCTTAAGACTCCTAAGATTATTGAATTTTTGTCATCCTCTAGATCGTAGTTAGCTCTCAACAAAGCAATAGCAGGGTCTTGAAAGTTCTGATTTAATTACCGTAGGGCCATTATGATTGATTATTGAACTGAATTTGGTTTATTCGACAGACAAATAAACGTTTTTCTCAATCCATACTTAATATTATAAATGCGAAAGTAACTCTGTCTGTCTGTCTGTATGTTACGCTGTCACGCCTAAACTACAAAACCGATTTTGATGAAATTTGGTATAGGGGTAGATTAGACTATGAGAAAGGACATAGGCTATGTTTGGTCGTGATAACCGACATCCACGCAGGCGGAGCCGCGGGCAAAAGCTAGTATATAATAATAAGCGTCGGTAGCTTAGTGGTTTAGGAGTCGACCTTACGATCGAGAGGTCCCGGGTTCGATCCTGGCCATTACACTACCGACGTGAACCCACTCCTAACACAAGCAATTTAGCTTAGCTGGAGGGGTTAGAGGGAATATTAGTAACTACGGTTCTAATATTCTTTAAAAAAAAAAAAAAAAAAAAAAATTTCGGCACGTGAGGCATAATGCGCGGGCAGTGGCACAGGAGGGGGAAATAAATCACGATCACAATATACTGAGGCATAATGAGAACGAAGATGATTACAGGCGCACACTTACTGTTGACACCTCTGTGATAAGTCGTGGGAGCGCGCATTTATTTTAATTAACTTCAGTGTAAGTTAAACGTGTTTGTGAGCAACAGCATTTTAGAGGAGATAATAGAAGATGCACAAGTAGAGATCCATACTAATATTATAAATGCTAAAGTAACTCTATATGTCTGTGTGTCTGTATGTTACGCTTTCACCCCTAAACCAATGAACCGATTTTGATGAAATTTGGTATAGAGGCAGATTAAACCATGAGAAATGACATAGGCTATGTTAGGTCGCGATAACTGACATCCACGCGGGCGGGGCTGCGGGCTAAAGCTGGTATTGTATAATGTGCAAGAAATGTTAAAAGGAGAAAAGTTGAAAGCTTAACGATTCCCTAACGGTCAAGTGTCGAGTGCGATTAAAAGTGTCGCTTTATAAACTTCGGGTCTTTGACATACCGAATACGTTCGAAAATATGTGTAGCGTAGTAAATAAACTGAATTTAAACTTATTTGTTCCCTTCAAACTCTGATATGATCAAGACAGACGGCAATATGAGGCACTGGACTTAAGTAGAGGGACTCTGCCGTGAGGGACGGATTCTACCTTATGTAAGTATATCTTCTTGTGTAATGCCAGATACACACTTGCAAACGAAGGCAAACAATGGCTAACAGACGAACATTTACTTACGTGGAGACTAGTGTCGCCATACTGTCACTTATCGATGGCCAATCGCGTTCCATAATTTATACAATTAGACTATAATTACTGTATGTAATTTATTGACGGCTTTATTCAGTTGGTGTGTAGTTGTGTACTATCACATGGCGTGTGAGCGTTCCCCGGCGAGGCCCTTCGCTCTGTCATGTAGCTAACTAATTGCGCGCCAGCCAGTCACCCATGTAGCCACTACACGACTCTGCAGGCTCCCGAGGGAATTCCCCTCAGGGCGAAACTTTTTCATTTAACTTTGCACAGTGTAAAGTGCGCAACAGAATATTTCCTAATTGAAGTGTATTGATTGTCTGATACCCCAATATTTGGGGTTCAATTCGATCCAGATAGAGTCGGAAAGGACTCCAGCCAAAGGGTTGTTGTTGTGTGCGGACTGCGGAGGGTGCATATTTTGTAGGAGGATTTCAGTATGACCTTAATAAATAAATTGTGATAACGTGTCAATCGACAGTGCAACGTTTGGAGTTTATTGGGAAATGTACCAGCCGTTGTTCCTTGAAATATCAATGGGACGGAAAAAATACTAAAATTGCGATTAATTAATGGGGATGGGATGCAAGGGTAAAAATACTGAATTCACGAGTTTTACGACCTATTCTCACGCCTACCAATAATATTCTTATACTTTTGCCAAACACCTATATGATTTTAGGCGGTGTAGTGCCCTGGCCCTGGTTAGTTATTGTACAGTAGAGTGCCTTCTCTAAGTATCACAATCTTTATATTAACACATTGATTAATCAGGTGCCTACATAAACAATAACAGCGTATTCGTGGCTGGGCATCGAACCTGTCTCCTCTGAAGCGTTATCGCGAGCCGTGGACGCTTGTTAACTACTAATTAAGAGAGTTTGTTTCGGTCGCTTCGTGTGCGCCTGCGCCACTACACTACCACGGCGATGGCCTCTGACACAATAGGATCTACACTTGTGTTTTGTATGTATCTTGACCCGATGCCCCGAGGTCCCTCCGTATCACAAGGGCCTAAAAGTAATTTGGGCTTATAGCAAGACGACTTTATTTACAAAAAAAACGGGAAATATATTATATATATATATATTATATTTCCCGTTTTCGGTCAGACACTCTTGACTGGCTTGCATGAAAGCTTAAATGATAGTCGAGGAAGCTATGTAAGATAGAAGCAGATGGTGGAAGCAGTTAATAAATATGTTTCTGATTTAAAGTTGTCACTGCGGAGAATCCGTCTGAAAATGTCGATGGTATCACAATAGGTAGGCACAAGTAGCGTGATGAGCTCCAAGCGAGCCAAGTGGTATGGTAAAGCCCACCAGTGCCAATATAAACATATGTTAAATTGCCTCGCGATAACGTGCAGGTGATGGATGTTATATTCAGGCGATACAGATATGTACATCAATACAATTGGAATGCGTGGCCCGTTGCGCCTGCAAGACTATAAGTAGGTACTTGGCGCAACAATGTATCGCACACGGGCTCGCTGCCGACCCCGCACCGCTCATTCTAATTCACTCATTATAAAACCGTGCGTGTTTAACTATGTACTGCAATAATACCAAGTATTGTGTAGAAAAATATGTTAAATATGTCCATTTTACCTTGTGTTTATTATGGTAAACAAACACAAAGTCTTTCCCCTTGCTACGATCCAGGCTACCTACACCTATCGCTTCTTCTATTTTTATCATTGTTTTCTCACAAGCCCGCCGGCGCGTGTACTTATGGATGCCCCCAAGCCTAGCTTACCATTACCGCCCTATAAATCTAATTCTGATATTTAGAGACGGAGCAATCATTTCCGTGTAAACCAAAATAAAGCAATCACAGGAAGAAAGGAATAGGAGAGATCTCAGTCTCCACACTACAAGCATGGAAAATAACCAGGATCGACGTCCAGGCGAAATAGAATACAATAAAATGTTATTTTAGATGACTGATTGCTACGAAAAAATTTAAATTTATGTGCTCATGCCGATAACAGGTAGACGTAGTAATGAGGTTTGAATAAATAGGCAAACGCCCTATCGATAGAAATATAAGTTTCGCAGCGAGGCTGCAACCATTAGAACATTAGATTTGTGCAACTCGGCGAAGTTAATTACGATTAATGCGCGCGGTCGAATCACTCGGGGAACTATCAACTACGTAACGTTTTACACGTCATAATATTTTGACGACCTGCTGGGCGCGGGCTACTTCAGGGGTCGCGGGTTCGATTCCCACGGAGCACAGCGTCGCCCTGCACCAAGCTAGTACGCACCGTAGGTTAGTGAAGTAGGGTCAACGTAGGATTGAATGGGCACGGAGTTGGAGCGATGTGCAAATATTTGTGTGCATGAATATGCCTGTTTGTGTAGGCCTGGACAAATAAATAAGCAATGGATGTGTGTGTTTAGCCGTGTCCCTAAATATTGTTATTATGTGAACAGTGAAGTCAATGTAGTTCGTTCAGCGAGACATTATTCTAAAACCGTGTAAGTTTTATAGTGTTAATGTCCTTCATATTTCTTTTAAATGAAATAATTTGTGATGCTGGAGGGACAATCGGGGTGGTGTTGGTTGAACATTGATGCTGCAGAGTGTCGGTTGATAACAATAACGCAAGGCCTTCTACAACAAGAGGTTGTCATGACTGCTCTCACATGAGCTTTAGGGAAGTTTGCGTGCACTACCTCCACACATCAGGTTTTTAATTACCTACCACATAAATACAAATCAAAGTCACGTTTAACTAGTTTGAGTCATTTAATGAGACTATTATAGATTCAATGTTCATTATTATTGCTAGTGAAAGTAGAAAAGGAGTGAAAGGCGGAAGGCAGAGTGGTGAGGCAAGTCCTACCGGGACGGGGAAGTACCCAGCAGAGGGCGACCATGGTGATTGATTGGTCAAATTTGGAGCAACGTAATTATATATAAACAAGCAGTTATTATAGGGCAGATTCCTACAAATGACACTCTATTCTGAGTTTTGAATTATGTCTAAACCAGCACTTAACTGTCCTAGTGATCAGAGAATGGAACCTGCTTCAGGATTCCAAAAATACTATGAATCATAAGCTGCTACGGCGAGGGTGGAGGCTTGTTACAGAGGATCATCCCGACTATCCCACTGTGCCGATCCCGTAAGTAGGGAAAGTAATAATAATAAGGTAATGTCATATATACTTATAATAAACGGGTAAAAATGGGTGGCCTTTAAATAGTAGGGCCAGTCCATAAAAATTAAAGCAACTAGTAAGCAATTGAAGGAATTTTTACAGCATTAAGTATGCTAACTATACATATCAAATACATAGGGAAAAAGAATCTTCTCGGGCGGGGCTCGAACCCGCAGTCTTTCCCTTACAGGGGGAATGCCTGACCAATTCGGCTACCGAGACACGCCCGATATGATTCAAATTTCCCATCTTATACGTCTTTAAGGCGACGTGGCGTCATCTATCGATTTTCTTACTTACTTTCTTACTTAGACGTATAAGATGGGAAATTTGAAACATATCGGGCGTGTCTCGGTAGCCGAATTGGTCAGGCATTCCCCCTGTAAGGGAAAGACTGCGGGTTCGAGTCCCGCCCGAGAAGATTCTTTTTCCCTATGTATTTGAACAAGTAAGCATTTTTCTCTGCCTGACCCCGAGGGGAAACGAGAGTTATTCCGGGGCGGATCCAAAACTGATCTACTGGTTGTTCACATTTATTACATTTTAATTTCTATTTACAAATAAGTAATCAGATATTTGGTCGAGATAGCAAAGGATATGTTTACTTAAGCTACTAAAATGAAATGAAAAAAAAAAATAAGGTGAAATGTGGGTGTTAATTCACCTCTGCCTAACCCTCCGGGGAAAATGGCGTGATTATATGTACCTATGTATGTAAGTTACGAAGAACCTATGTGAGAATAACCATAAATTTCAACAAAGGCTAACATATTAGTTACCTACTAGTAAAATAGTAAAAATTAAACTAATTCCCATGATAACGTAAGGTTAGACTGTAGCTAGGTAATTAGTAGGAAACTGAAAGGTAGCGCTGGAACCAAACTAGCGCCTCCGAACGGACACAACAAGTCTCTGTAGTGACAGTGAGTGACACGTTGATGTGTTTTGATACAGACATTAGCCAGGTACACGTTACACATTGTTTAAGAGTCATTGGGTAATTCGAATAAATTATTAATATTAATTATTGCTATCAACTACGTCTCATTCAAACGACACAAATTCACCGTCCCCCTGGCTAGGCTAGTGAGTAATATAGTGACACATGAATAGCTGATTTATTAAATAATTCATAATTAAAACAGTAATATATACGCTATACGGAACAGATAATAATCCGTCATGATCATCATCATTATGACAGGTGCGAATGTCCTGTACCAAATCGGTAGGTACTTTGATATCTAATATTAAGTTCTTTCTGTGATGACATTTTGTTTATTTAATACAAGAATGACTCCCGGGAGATTCATATACCTACTTGTTAACTGATAACAATATTATATTACAAGGAATAAAGCCCGCTTATCGTGCACGTAAGGCGAGCCGCCCCCGGCCCGGCCAGGTGAACCTACCACTTGCTGCTGGCTGCGATTGATACATTCCATAATTAATTAATTACATTTTATATTATAGCAATTAAGTGGCAGGATCAAGCTTAACTAAATTAAATTACGAATAAACATGAATCGACGGTATTAATTATATTAGTGTAGGTAAATAATGTGATAAGTTATTCCAGAGTTGCCATTTATTATTTAAAATAAGTGATATTATTATATTAAGTGTTTTCATTTTAATCCTAATTATATTGCCCCCGCCGCGCATTCGGGTTAATTTATTTCGCTTTTTATAATAATTAAACTCGTAATAGGTACCTACCTAGTGCTAGCTCAGACTCCTACGACTGGCTCGGTAGAGACAAATAATTGTAATCATAACTGTGTCGTTCCAACGTTAGACAATAATTGACGCGAATCTATCAATCTACTTGACCATAAACTAATCCGAGGATCTGTCAAATCATGGTCAATGAGGTAATGACACCGAAAGGCAAAACTAGTCATCAAGGAGCGGTCGTTGGGGCGACAGGTGCGCGTACGCGCCGTGCCAAAGTTCAGCGCGCTCCCATGCGCCCGCGCCGGCGGCAGGCCGGCAGGCGGCGAGCAGAGGAGCCCGTTGCCTCCGACACATATTATTAGGCTCGTAAACTATGCGTGACTCTATCACTCGCTAATTCACTTAGTTAGATGACATTATTACGACTGAATTACACCTCGGCGCGCACCTCGCATCGATTACTCGCCGACGGTGATTTGATGCCGCTGTGAACGTAATTTTAATATAATTCGTGGGGAATAAAAACACCATTAGTGTATTGTCTAGCGGCTCCGCGTCGCGGATAGCCTCGTGATGATCTCTCGCGATCACCGCTCTCTCTTAATCGCGAGAAATTCTTTAAATATGATTACATCGACGCCGAGACGCGAGGCTCTGCCGATCTGATCGCAGCCACTCAACACAATGAGATGCTGCGCTGATATAAACGTCGACGTGTCAACACCAGGGAAGGTTTCGTATTAAAGGCATTATGTGGAGTCATCGTCAGTAAGCCGACTGCCGACTGCCGCGGCCCCCCGAAGGTGTGGACGCGTCGTGCGATAGAGAACGAATCTGTGTGCGGTGTAGGCTAGCGACAGGTGACAAAAGGCGCGCATATAGAGAGTTAATATTATTTGCGGAGGGTGGCGAGGCGGCGAGGCCCCGGGGACCAACCCTTGCCCGCTGACCCGCGCCCGCGACCCGCGCTCCATCACAATACGCCACCTGACCCTACATAACTCTTGATAAGGGATTATCGTCGAATTACTTGCGCACAGTTATTTATGCGAGCTGCGTCTCGCACGCATCGCTCTCCGGCCCGCCGCCGGCAGGCGCGCGCTAGGGGACACTTTATCACACAACCTACTTATTGGACATTTTAATTCACACCCAAATATACTACAGCATCCAGAACCTGACACTTATTGCTACGGGCAGAGCTTGAAACAAATGTATAAAGTTAATGAAGTCAATATCAAGCCATTCCTCGCTTACTTCGACTTTTATCACTGTTTACAGTAATTGAAAAATTCAATGAAAAATGCTGAACGTTCACCAATATTATCTAAGATATAGCTAGGTAGGTACCTCGTGAAACAATTGAAATAACCTCTATACAAATTAATTAAATGCATTTATTATTCATAGCTACTTTATTTCATCGAATTAAATAATTACCATACAACATACAATAACCAATCTATAAATTATTTCATTTATAGATTGGTTATTGTTTGTAATTAAGCAAATTATTCTAATCAAGACAATGGACATTTGTTGTACAATGGAGCTTAACTCGCAACCGAGCTTGTTCCTCGAGCCCATCAGAGACAAGGTCAGCCCTCGCCGTGGGCCAGCGGACACCAACACAGTCGGGTCACTAGTTAATAACAAGTGAAGGAGGGTTGTTGAGACAGTAGTAGAAGGGTGAGACAAGTGAAGAATATCATTCCATCAACTCTTGGCAATGCGGTACACAAAGATATCGTATTATTATCATAGAAATTGAAAGACTTGATGATTGCGGTGCAGTAGGCAGGTGTAAATATTTGACAGTAGGAAATCGTAGGGAGGTTTGACAGCTCCACTGAACGACGGACGTGTAGGTACGTAAACAACAATCCCGTCATATGAGCTCGCCGAAGGGTCCATGGAGCGAAGAGGCAATCTTGTTACAAGATATTAAAATGAATCAGACAGCTTACCCATCACTCGAAACTTGTAGTCGTTTTCCGTTCAAAACTTACGCTTGCAATTTATCAACACTGGCTCACAAGATATCGGCGAATTCGCGGTTTTTACGCGATGGTGTACTTTAGCGAATCGACTGACTCACGCGTGTGTGTCGACAAGCAACAGATCCGTAAATCAACACTAGCTATTTTTTGCGAAACTATAAAATGATGAAAAACGTACAAGCAACTTGCGCACGCGCATTCCAAATGTGCCTATAATATCGTTAGGCGCATAACAAACGTAATACGATAAATTTTAAAACAGTCGTCCCTCGCTCGAGTTCGGCGGTCGAAGTGGCGGCCTGGTCCCGGGACCGGTGCTCCTGCGAGCTGCGAGGGTCGAGGAGCCGCTGCACTGTTTGTTTACCGTCGCCGGCACCTGCAGCTCGGCGCGGATCGATGGTCGGCTACTGACCGTGGCGGGGCTGGTCTTGGGGCGGCGGAGGCCAGGCGGGCAGGTCGCGCAGGCGCATGGAGCAGTCGAGCGGCTGGTCGCGCAGAGCCAGCGCGGGCATGGCGCGGCCGCGGCCGCCGGTCGTGGGTCGCGCCGTGTCGAGAGCGAGCGTCCGCCCCCCGAGCGCGTCCGTGAGACACTGCCGTGCGAGCGCGGCTTTTTTCCGACGGTTTTTTTAAGCGGGGGCGGGGCGCGGCCCGCGGCCAATGGCGGCGCCGCCCGCCGGCCCCGCGCCGCCCCCGCCCGCCGTCTCCACTCTTATTTACGTGCCGTATATTAAAAGGGTTTTCCGCGTGCCGTTATGGATTTTCCTTCGCGGTCGCTTTACATACGCACGGTGGAGCGAGCGGCGGACCCGCGCCAGGAATGTCACCGAGCCGAGCCTCGTCACTCGCAAAAACTTGCCAGTGGTTCATTCATTCCTCGCAGACCCAGTTTTTGCAGTGGCAGAGTTGGGCAGTTCTCCAGGTTTAATGATTTAAATTAGAAGTGACGTCCGAGCACGCAGCCGTCACCTGTCGTGGACGTGTGGATGCCGTCCCGGTCCCGGCGTCCCACGACCGGTGCCGGGCGTACGAGTAATGAGTATTGGGGTGTTACGTCAGAGGCGCGGGGTCAGTGACCGCGGCCCATAGACGACTTGTCTGAACTTGAACCTGTGACAAGATCGCTCAAATTAGCATGTTATAAGGCGATACGAGCCGAGCCTTCCCTTCTGCTGCAGAACGACGTTGTCGATACGCTCCACGGCGACCTCCACCTACTAGTCTCAAATGAACTCTAGGTCAGAGTGGTGACCATCATTAGCACATAATATCAACGCACGCAGCACGTAGGTTAATATGTAGAGCTTGGATAAATCATATGAATAGCACATTACTCTAGCAGGCCGCGATCCGATGAACCATAAAACTTAAACTACCCACAAACTGGTCACCAAGTAATAATAGAAAATTTTATCAATGTTCACTTAAACTATCGCGTTTCATGATATATACTTAATAATGTTAGCGGGAATTAACGCGATTATGGGTCAGGCAGCCTGTGACCACGGCCGGTGTAACCGGGTCGAAGCGTCAGGCAAATCAAAGTTAACACCTATATAGCTCGATTATAATATCTTGGACCTAAAAGTTGTTCTATACTATACACCACAGTACATGTTTCTCGGATGTATTTTGAAGATAGCACGGGGTGCTACTGCGGTGGACGAGCTCAAATTCACCAAGTATAAATTGTTAAAAAACAATCCAGAGCCTTTTATACATATTTCGTGGTTCAGGTCCAAGCTATCTGTTTCGACCTATAACATGATCACGTTAATATTAAATAGTATTTATCAATGTTGACAAATATAGGTATTTAAGTAATGTATTTTTAACGTATTTTAGTCATTTTAGCGTATTAAAATAGCATAACAAGAACATAAATAGGATATCAGAACTAAAGCGAGTTGAGGAAATACATTGCCAGTACTGCAGCGAGAGCGCCCTCCGCGGGACGTAGTACAGCAACATTGAATAAACAAACACACACATTAATGAACACTATCAATGAAGGCTCCACTGTGAACCTAGATATTTGTATTCCATTATTTTGTCACGAAGCAAACCTGTATGCTCATCGTTTTTGCATATCGATAATATAACACATCACACAAATAACTTATCTCGGCAGTTAGGTATCAAATCAATTACTTATAGCTAACGACTTAGTTATATAGACTAGAATAAAATACAAAACAGTTAGTTTAGAGTACGCTCTTCATACGTAAATCCATTATTATATGAGAGGCGCTAGCGCGGGCCACACGTTGCTTGTCTTCTTGTACAGTCCTCTAAGTATGCTCAATTGCTTGTGCTAGCGGTTAGGCGACATCCTACGCACGTAATGTCTTGGAGGAGTAAACATTGTAAATTACAGCCCTCACGACGAATCTCTAGCATTACGAGTTGTTAAAAAGGATTGTTGTCACAGAAAGTACCGCTTTTTTTTTTCAATTTGGACCTACAGAAGAACGGCCTTAGCCCTTTTCTATTATCATCACAAGTTTAACTGAGCTTAAATACAATCTCATTAGCGTTAGCAAAAACTCATCAACTATCAAATCAAAACGGTCACCTGTAGGGTGAAATGTCAAGTGAATTGAATTGTAATTGTAATCGCCCGTGGTTCAAGACGGTTCAGTCGCACAATGCGTCTCCCCTTGCCCGGCCCCACGGCTGTGCCGGGTGTCGACAGGTGGACCTTCGTACTGCGCGTGCCACACGACCAGGTACAGAGGAGTTTGTCCTGTTGATATTGTTTGATTGTATCACTCCCTAATTTTATGTATCACAATGTCTGATGTGTACACAAAAGTACCAGTGCCGGTGCCTGTAATGTGGCTCAGACGTCGGACTTAAGGTGTGAGGTTGCAGATTTTACAGGTGGAACCATGTTCCTTAGGAGCCTTGTTTGATTCTGTTTGTCTGACATCAATACTCCAAAGTATCAAATGTAGTTCGCTCAGCGTTATATTCTGCTAGGTGGGCCCCAACTAGCCTAGTCGTTTTTTTACTTTTAGGATAGTAATCTATTAAAGGGACTTCAGTAGTTAAGTCGTGTTGATCATTTGCCCATTACTTACTTAGTTCGAAGGGTGATTTCCTGTGATATCCGTTCAATGTGTACGAGCTACAAATTTCTTCATTCGATCTATGCGTTCACAGCACACAAAACGAAATGACGTAGGTGTAATAAAGTATTGTGGCTTTCATTCTAATAAAAGATAGACTGAAGTAACTAAATAAAAAACGAATTTGTGAACTAAAAATAATAATTTGTGAGGCTTTTAATACCGCGGCGCGTAAGCAGAAGCCACTGCGTGCGTTTTTTGCCATAATTAATGTTATATTTAATTCATCGAAGTGTGGTTTTTTAGGTTTTTAAAACATGGCTTATTGTTAAATTGGTTGAAAATTTAATTGCAAGATACCGTTAGCTACTCACTGCTATAGGTCAGGCTGATCACACCGTGGGAACTACATTAGTGAATCTCTCCGCCGTCTCTAGGCGTGCGTCAGGCACCGACACGTACTACGTTAAGGTGATATAAGCACGAAACCATCTACCTAGTGCAACCCTTACGAATTATAGAATAAATAAATGTTCTTGGATATTCTAAACAGTTAACGGGAATTAAATTCTACGCTGCTATCTAGGCTAACTAGGCCCAAAGTAAGCAGAGCTTAATTGGCTTGTGTTGGGATCTTGTATGATTTTCTTTCCTTCTTTTTTTCTACTTAGATTTTGGTGTAAGTACATGGGTACATATATTTTTTAGTTAGAAACACCCAGACCAATTCAAACATAAATTTTTATGTATACATATATTTGTACTGAAGGGAAAACGAACCCGCGCCTACGACGCGACGTAGCAATCCGTTATGCCTCTACGCCACACAGGTCGTCAAATCATAGAATCACTGGCTTATTCCTGTGATTATAATAGTATCGTATACACGTATCAAAAGTTAGGAAGAAACATCTGCGGCTGTGTCGAGCTACTTGCATGGTCCAGAAGCCAGGGCCAAGAGACCACTGGGGTAGTACTTGAGTACTTGTGCTGGATAGTAGTTTAACCCTATTACTATGTGTTCTCATAGACGGGTGCCACATACCTACCAGTGTTCGACATGCTTCTAGACAGCTTCTCGAGCTTTGCCTGAAGCGAACGAAGCATAGAGACCCTTCAACGTCTGCAAGTGCAATCTTCGGCAGGCGGCGCCACCCGCGTCGTCTCAAACTGTCAGTCATCCAGCGCTTACATTGATCACTTTAGTTATTTGACCTCCATAAAACAAATAGCGAATTTCATTTCCCGCTACTAATGTAACAAACAAGCGCGGTTACCGGTCCGCACACGCGTGGTCAAGGTTCCCTCTACTAGTTCAACCACAGAGGTAGACCACGCTCGCAATGAAAGTCCTTCAAAATAAAATAAAAAGTGTGTGAATGAAAATACACCTACGTAACATTTACATACGCCAAGATACTCCTATGAATGTTACAAGCGCAATAACACACTCCACTGCCTGTGCTTTTTAGTGTCACATAACAACAGCGACGTTTCTGGAGGCTGTAAACATTTACTACCCAGCATTAAAAATCTCTCCTTTCTTGTTATTCATTTTTACGGAATTCATTAAGTCCAAAACAATTTTTTTTTTGCTGCAGTCTTTTAAATTTTACGGTGTTTTGCTTTCACCGTAAAATGTCTGATTGATGCAGTCTTTAATAACAATAATATATCAAAGGACGCAGTGTGGTAAGTGCATTATGGGGTTGTGCAAAAAAGGAACTATAAAAAATTCAATAGGGTCGATAGCAGGCATTCATCGGATGCGGTGACCGATTACTGTCAATTAGTATAAAAATACAATGTTATCTATGATACTCGCATAGGAAAGTAGCAAGTATTTTACGTAATTTAAAGAAACATAAGATTTTATTGCATTTAAAATGCAGCACCATGCCTGGAGAACTTGACGAATATACAGTACTTATGGCGGAAACAAAGCACACCCACATAACCATGCAAGTACAAATATTATATCCAATAAATCTTTAATAACTTACTCTGAATATGTACCGTACGATGTACGAGTGTCAACTCGGTGCAATAATAGGAGAGCTACATACGTGAGGATAGCTGGAGAAGGCCCCGGCTTCGACTTTCAAGGAATCTTTGAATCGTACTGTTATAACTGAACATTGATATGATGTAAACAAACAATGAGATTACGTCCGTGTCACAGTACCTACAGGGTTCCGCAGTTTGCTCTACGCTGTAGAGGCTGTGGTTAACGAACAATAGTTTCAGTGTCCACAATATACGTTGAGGAAGAAATAACATCGAAAAAGTAGACGGAGTTGGGATCATCATGGGTGTTAAGATTCTGTGTATCGGCAATTATACAGCTATTCTGTTCTTGTTGTGCCGGTTGACCTCTGATTCATGCTCAATGTGAGCTCACGACAGGCCACCCCACGTAGGGATGAAGCACCGTGTGTTGTCACAACACTCGAATGTGGGTCAAAAGCACGGTGACGTCACGGGACATCTGCCGCCCCCGCACCTGGACCGTGGCATGGCCCCGCGCCCCGCGCCCCCCGCCCTCAGGGACTCCGCGTACGCAGATTTATGGTGCAAACGGTCATGCTATTACACAGATGTAGAAATTTTAACAACGGTACCCGCGGCTGTTACGACTTTCTCTGGGCTCGGAGAATGTGCCTAAATGGGTGAAATAAAAACGTAAGTATGCACCGAAACTGCCAAATGGTATTTAGTAAAAAATACGCAATACAAAGTGATGCTAGTATTTTTTACTGTGGCAGCACAAAGCGTCCCGTTACGCCACCTCCGGCTGGAGTTGTTTGTAACAATAATTGCCGCCATAAAACCTTTTTGTCAAAACAGACGCAACCGTTTTTTGTTCCGTTCTTTACTTTTTAACAAAGATTCTAAACTTTACAATACTTATCAAAATGTCTCTTTCTTTTCATTTAAAAAGCTATTTATATACGCATATTACAGTTCCTTTCCCTTGCTTTTTTGAAAACCAAATATTTTTTTGAGGTCCTTTAAAATTTGGGTACCTTGGAAGATATAACTGTCCTCTTAGTATATTATAACGTGTAACGATTCATACTGATTATATTATTTTTGGTAGATTTATCAACAACTAGTTTTTGCCCGCGGCTCCACCCGCATGGTTATCGAGGCCAACCATAGCCTTATAACCTTTCTCAAGATCTAATATAACTCAATGCCAAATTTCATCAAAATCAGTTTGTGGTTAAGGCGTGAAAGCGTAACATACAGACAGACAGAGTTACTTTTGCATTTATAATATTAAGTATGGATAATTTTCAAGTACAGTCATAAAATCTACCTAGATCCTACCTGACTCCCAATGAATTATATAATGTATATTCTCCAGATTAATTACAAAAAACAATGTCAATGTACATAATATGTGGCGTGGCGACAGCAGGCGCCCCCTATAGGGCCTGGGGCCCGGTGGCGGCAGTAGCTGATGGCTTCATCGCCGAGGTGCGTTCAATTGCCTCTGTGACAAAAACGCGCTGCGGGCCTCCGCCATATTGGGCGTATAGCCCACTCCGTGACGTTTTTATAGTTGTTAATAATCCTAGCGTGTTCAATATAAGTAATGTTGTTTATAAAATTGCAGATTTATATACTTAGCCTTACGGTAAATACAGAGACCTACCAAGGTATACGTTTTAGGATCCTACAGTCACTGCGTCCGCTGACTCGCGGTATTGTTCATTTATTACCTTATTTATTGTTAAATGACTTTCTTCAAATGTACACAATAGAAAAAGTTAAAATCCTCAAAATTTTTCGCCTAATTGCCACTTTGTTAAAATATTCTAAGCAATAACTTGGAAAGAAAGCTTAAAAAGCTCCATTTAACTTTAGACAATACAATCCGTGAGACGGTTTTCGCAAAAACGTCTGTGCGTGTAGTCGGTAGTCGGTGTAGTGCATGTGCAGGTTCTACGGGTGACCTCAAGGGGTGTCCGCGACGAGCGGCTATGTCGTGTTCCTGAATGTACCTCGGGGTTTAATTATGAGTGTTATTAACTCGAGTGATAAGAGACACACGTGACATAATGCGCGTATGAAACAAGTCGAGTTATTCACGACAAACTGGTTAAAGAGGAACAGAGGATTGCTTGTATGAATGTAAAACAGTAAGTATTACTTGGATATAAGGAGAAGAAAAAAACTTAAAATATAATGCAATAGTAAGATTAAGATGTCAAGGATTAATTCTTAGCAGTTAATAACAGTTGGAGCCATACGGGGACAGTGCCTGCATCAGTAGTCAAACGTTTAATTTTCTATTGTAGACGAAGCAAATAAACAAAAAACTGATGTAAGATCACTTGCTCCACGAGTAATGTGGTTATTGTCGGTAGCTACCCTATATTGTGAATTAAGTTTCATCGCACAGGCGGTGAACTTGCTCAATGCACGGACATCAGGAACTCGCACCGCATGCCAAATGTGCCGTGAGTAATAGCGACAAAGGCTCAAGAATAAATGAGTCCTTTTACAAATGTTCACTTAAGTGCCCTAACTCGCCCTGCATGCTAGTCGGAATCCAGGTGATATACATTGCCCAGTACCAAGTGACTGGCTCGACCGGGGAAGTTATAAACGCACGTTTAGTACTTATTGGCGGGAACGAGTAGGACGCTGTCCTTCACACGATTTGTGAGATAACCAGAAGCCTTCATTTTTATTTTCCTAATCGGGATTTTTCTCAGACTTAGGTTGTCACGTACGACTTGAAGAAAAGAGCATGCGATATATAAGATTTAGAATTTAGAGAAAATAACTACAATTTAGTCTTGAATTAAACTGCTTAAAACGGCTTGGAGCTCTTGGACTAGATCAGGTGTCCTTAGTAGTCTGTCTGGAATCTTCTTTTTATTCTTAAGAAATCCGAAGAATGCAGATGTAGACCGTAGAACTTGTCAGGTAGCTGATTCGGTGACGTTGTCTTCCGCTCCTCCAGCTCCTCCGCTGCGATAAGTATATTCTACCCAGAAGGGCCAATATTTAGAATTCATTAGATACTTTAGCTTTAGAGGCTATTTTCGAACTGACCATAAGACTCAATTGCATTTATATAGGAAACTTTTTAATAACTGAATTTGGAAATAGGACATTTTCTAAGTGGCCAGGGGAATTACGTAAAAAGGTTGAGAATTCGTGTAGGCTGGTAAATAAAATGCCAAAAGAATAAACTGTTGCCATGGAGACAGATAATGAAAATAACAATATTTACATAATTAAAATGTCAAAGCAATTTGAAAACATTGATAAGGGTGAATTTCAACATCTATGAATTTTTAGCTAATTTTGGTGATTTTTTTTATTTCTAGGTATTTAGGTAATCTCTTTCAATATTTAGCTAGAAATACCTATTTAGATGCCTATTTTACTTGAATAGTCAATTAGCCCTGGGAATTACTTGTTTATTTTATACACCTGAATTGCCAATACACCGAAATTGGTGTCTAACACCAAAATTGCATATCAACTTATTTTTATTTTTTATTTATTATTACTTATACTATTTCTTTGTTTTTTTTTAGAATTTGGCACTTAATAGGTACATATAACCCTTGATTTTCACCCTTTTATCACCAACTTCATTTTTATATGGCAAAACCATTTTAGTTCTTAGTAGTATCAGTATAAAAGCAAAACATTTGATTGTTTAGAAGCAAGGATTATATTTTACTCTAATGGCGCCAATATTATCGACGAACTTATTCAAGATTGCTGGGAAAAGATTTAGGCAGTTATTCTCAAAGTGGGAGAGGTGGTACTCGGTATGCCTAAGGGTGGACGGAAGATAGGCCATGGACACTTGGTAGTGACAAGACAAGTTGGTAGTGTGATGTCTATTTCTGATCTTACAAGAGTCCTTCAACTAAGTTTCTCACGCAGTGAGCTGATGAGCATTGCGGTTCAAAAGGGTTCCAGAGGTTTACACCATCCGGGACCTGTACCACGATTCTGATTCCGTTGTTCGCTGTTGGCACTATGAGAATCTTCCTTATCACTGTCGGGGTACATCTAGGATCGGTCCTTAGTCCATTCCAATCAGCGTGGTATTTTGGTCGGATAGCATCAGACAATCACTCCATAACTGCCCATGTATGCTGTTAATATCGGTGGTGGACGCCGATAGATTGGTGCAACATGTGAGGAGCTTGAGGACGGTAGATGTCAGAAGCCTTCTGTGGAGAAGATTGAGTACCTTTTACACGATAGCAAAGTGCTAGCTGCTGGAGCAACATAAGCAGGAGTTGAGTGTCCCCTACATCTTCGACGTCGTCGCTTTGTTGCGTGGAGTCACGTGCAAAAGATTGCATGAGGCACTCTTGCATCCATGGTAGCTTTCATGTAAGTGAGAAAGCAGAGGAAGAAAAGCCAAATGATATTGACAGTGGAGAGGAGGGAAGAAGGGTGGGCAGGTTTTAACGGTGTAGGCTTGGTAGTAAAGAGTGAGGCCGCCTTTCACGCCAGTAGAAGCAGGTGACGGAAAGAGCGCACGATGCTCCACCACACCGGCCGGTCCCTACTGCGGCATCAGCTGACTTCACCCAACTACTCGCCTGTGTGCTGTATGGGTAGTTCATATGCTAATGGTTAATCTGAGAGAAAATTAGGAAAGCTTCCGAACAACCCTCAACAGCCAACAACCTCTTTCCCACCTAGGGAGATAGGCGGTGCTTTCTCCATTGCCCAGGGTATACCACGTAGAGGCCACCTAACCTAGTAGCCCGTCGGACTACGTAGGAGCTTAATCAAATAACTATAAATAAATAAAATAAAAATAAATAAATATTCCACAACATTTCACACAACGCTATCTAGACCCATGGTAAGCATAGCTTAACTAGCTTGTGTTATGGAATCTAGAATGCGGATAAACATACTTAGATACTTTTTTTTTTGTAAATACATACCTACTATACATAGAAACACCCAGACCAATGCAAATAGCCATATTCATGCATACAAATATTTGCACTGAGCGGGAATCGAACCCGCGCCTCCTGCGTAGCAGTCGCGTTCACTACCACCACGCCACGGAGGCTGTCACTATGAAAACAAATTTTGGTGTAAATATACAATTTTGATGATTAGTAAAACCCCACCAAATTCACCAAAATTGCTCCACCAAAATTAGTTTCACGTCTAAAAAAATTATTTATAAAAATACTATTTAGAATATAGTGAAAGAAAGAAAGAAAGAAAGAAAAATTGTTTTTATTGCGGACTAATCGCCCACATTACAAAATCCAAAAAAAAACCCATAAAGATAACAAAATAATTCCGTATACAATACCCAATACATGACAGGAAAAATGGATAGGTACCCACTGTGTTTATAATGAAATAACAAAAAAATATACAATACTAGTGGCATGTGGTGTACCTACCCACCTACAACTCCTATCAGTCGTCGAGCACTTGAATGTCCGCAGCGATGCGTTCAAGATATATAATTATTAAATACATTGTCTGTGGTCGGCGCTCGAGCTGATAATATTTTATCTATCTAAAATACGGCGTTTATCATGCATGACTCAATTATTTGACAGTAATGACATTTTTTCAGCAATGTCAAACAATTGTCAGTAATGTCAGCCAACGTGTCATGTGTCATGTTCAACGTGGCATGTCCAACACCGACACGTGCAATATTGCGAATTGCATGTAATGTATTATATATTATGCGTTTAGACTGTGAAATATGTGCGGTATATCTGCAACTAGGGCTAGACACTCAGCAAATACTGCGGTGGGTATCAACCACCGTAGAACTGATTTTCAGTGTAAGCCCTCAAGTGCCACCTGACGCCGCTCGGCAATATAGCCTGCTACTGATATTTGACAGCATAATAGTAAAAGTAAAAGGTAAGTAACTAATCTAACACATATTCTGTTTGACATTTTAGCAGTTGATAATGATTTATCGAAGTTATCATAGGGTATTTTCTATACATTTCTATCCACAACATTCCTGACATAAATTACTCAAATGACTCAACCCACCATCACTCCCCTCACAGGTCCGCCTCCGCACCTGTTGTAGGGCAGTTTGAGCACAGAATAAGGTCACCACACATGAACACTGACAGCACCGGAAAGCGACACCAACATGAGGAACCTGCACCCAAGGGGCCACAATCCAAGGTAAAAAAAAAAAAAAATATATATGATCTTAGTGCACACTCTTTTGCTGTTGAAGTAGTAAGGATTTGTACTTTACTCTAAAACTGTTTTTGGATCGTAGCTCCCTAATAGGTGGATAGTGGTTACATTACCAAAATTTAATACACATACTGAACCTGTACACTATAGTTAAATATTAAAACATACAATGAAAATAAAACGGTTTAAATAATCAACACAAAAATTACAATATTTTTGTCAGAGGCTTATGAAACGACCTACTTACGTGTTTGGCAGAAAAACGAAACGGGACTGGGGACAACTGGCACTGGTGCTCATTAACACCCAACTGAACGTTTCCAATGATGATAGTGTCGTCCTTATAGGTACATTCAATACGACTCCTTCGATGTTTTTATAAATCCCACCAAAATTTTACATTTGCCGCGGACGCATCTTATAAATTATTTTTAAGATAAAGTATAATACTAAATACTACGAATGACATTATCGAAGATAGCTAAAATAATGCCGAATCGAATTATTATTAAGCATACTCAATAAACTAATGAAGTTTTGATTAAACTGTGATCATTCCCAAGAAAACAGGTTGTGGACGCGCCACCAAGCTTAGAATTTAGGTGAAAATACATTTTTTACACACTCACAAAAATAGTTTCAATAATATAATTTATACGTGCATATAGAGTAAAACGATATCTTTCTTACAAAAAATAATCATTACTATATGTTAACTTTAAGGTATGATTTTCAGTCACGCCGCGAAAATTTTACGTTTGAGAAATTCACCCTTAAATAGCAATAAAAACATGTAAAAATTAAATTCAAAATTTAAAAAACCCCCGTCACAAAAAACACTTCTAAAAAGTTGAAAATAAATTAATAAATTTTGATTCAACGGTTGCCATGTCGGGGGACCCTAACTGGTTAAGCTTTGCGTTATATTATTTGAACAATTCAAGGTCCCCCGACATGGCAACCGTTGAATCAAAATTTATTAATTTATTTTCAACTTTTTAGAAGTGTTTTTTGTGACGGGGGTTTTTTAAATACATAACATAACATATACATAAACTCACGCCTGTATTCCCCGAAGGGGTAGGCAGAGGTGCTAGCACCCACATTTCGCCAGTTTATGTTTAGGTCCCAATGTAATAGGTGGCGAGCCTATTGCCATTAACCGGGCACTTATAAATATTTAATTTAATTTTTATTTAATACTTTTTAAATTGATCTACTAGTCAAGCTCTTTCATTTGATACCCATATTGAGGGAATTATGAAGAAATATGTATTCGGACATGTTGTAGCGGCGGCCATCTTGGACCGATTTTTTTCAAACATAGCTAAGAACACTCCCGACTAATATACCTTTCAAACAAAAAAAACTACATCCAAATTGGTTCATCCGTTTGGGCGCTACGATGCCACAGACAGACACACACACACACATACACACACACACAGACACGTCAAACTTATTATAACACCCCGTCGTTTTTGCGTCGGGGGTTAAAAAAGGAATTCAAGAATTCAAATAGAGTAAGAAATAACATAAATGGATGAAACTACAACTACCTAAGTGTAATATTATTGTGAAAAATTAAAGAATGAGTAAAAAAAAACTATACTTTGATAAAAGAGTTAGAAAAACGTAGTATAATACTACAAGGTACTTGACTTTAGCCGGAATTCACCATCAGGTCAGCCTGCAGTATATCTCTTCGTTCAGTTAGAAGTATCAATATAAAGTTAATTGTTTTCTTTCAGCACTGTGGACGCATGCGATTATTTTGTATGGTTTACAGCCTTATCGTATACTTGTGTAATTAGCTAGTAAAGCCCGGAAGGGTGGTCGCACATAAAAAACGCGCACAAAAGGTAACTAAAACGCAATGTTGTTTGAAGACTGTAAATTATCGTGATCACGAGATAATCTTGCCCCATCAGCGCCGAGCCCGTCGCGTCGTGCTGCAGATCCCCGCGATCGGGCGCCGATAACGTCCCCCTCAGCCTCATCGCATTATTCGCGAGGGCAGTGTCGGTCTACTGGTCCATTATCACATCAATCCAAATATACTATAACTACGTAAATGCACTCCATTTATTATCTATTTGTTTCTAACAATCAGGAAAATTTATATTAAAGTAATGTTGTGCGAAAAAATAAAAAATAATTAGTGATGTAAAACGTAGTACAAAAATTAAACAACTCTACAAGACTCTAGATGGCCAAAAAACTTTAAAAACTAAGGAGATAACAAATAAGGTATGTCCCAGGAAGCACAAAAGGAAGGTTATTTTACTGTGAACTTCTACAGATTACATTATCTGTTAAAGATTATGAAGTCCTTCTAAGAAGAAAAATCCTTGGTTCTTGTTTGCACGGGTACTGTTAAAAATCAACTTTATTTATAACACAGTACGTATATAATCATAGTGGGTTAATAGGTCCTTATACTTATGTTACGAGACAGGTACAGGGCAGGAAACAGATTTGGCAGTTGTTGTGAAGAGCGCCCAGCGCCCAGCGCCCTCTCGTGGAGTAAGTGATGTTTACACTTGAGAAGGTCGAGCCCTATTACATGCGTGACGTGTCGGGGTAATGAAATCAATTGTGCGCTCTCTGATAGAATATTTTGTGACGTCACAACCAGGTACCGTGCCTACTCGTCGCCTTACAATAAACATTTTCTAATGAAAGCTACCCATATTCCTATAGAAGCAAAAAGTTTGCTACAAAAGGTTTTTTAGCACTGAATAAAAAAATGATGGCTTAAGTAATGCTATATTTAAATTGGTTTCATTCTTGAAACTGTACTTGATAATTTATATCTATACTAGCTTTTGCCCGCGGCTCCGCCCGCGTGGATGTCGGTTATCGCGTCCAAACATAGCCCATGTCCTTTCTCAAACTCTAATCTACCCCTATGTCAAATTTCATTAAAATCGGTTCAGTGGTTTAGGCGTGAAAGCGTAACATACAGACATACAGATAGACAGACAGACAGACAGAGTTACTTTCGCATTTATAATATTAGTATGGATACTCAGGTTCGCCTGTAAACTCTAATGGGGCAAGCTGTGGTTTTTTAATAAAATAATCCCCAGTGAATCAAGATGCAAAGGCCACTTCATCTCTACTTGTAAATGTTACGCTATTTAGTCACCAGGTAGTCACGCTAAGTAGTACAGCTGTTACGGTAAGGACTAATGTGCAAATCTGTTGTAATTCCCCCACTCACTCCATAACATTGGAAGACAGGTAACGAAATAACGTAGCCAGTTCCTAGAGCGAGGTAGCAAAAGTCAACGAGGAGCTGGTGTTCTACCGGCCACTTGTCCTCGCTGTAGGGGGCGGTAAATGTTCGCTCTCAAGTTTGAAGTTGCTTCTGAGAAATATAAAATAAGGGTGAAGTGGTTGGCGCCGCTCCAAGCGACCCACTCCTGGACACAGAGTTGCTTGCTAACAGAGTTGAGTGAAAAATTATTTCTTCTTCAGCTTCATCAAACGAATGAAACTTTGAATAGACGAATGTTGTTTTTAAATATAGAATGGCTTTAAAATTGCATTAATTATTTTCTGTTTCCATTCCCCTGTCCAGCTTCCTCGTTCGAACGAGTGAAACCTCTGGTGTTGCTATCGTTAGGCGATATAATAACCGCGCTAACTACTTACATCCTTGCAGGACATTGACTTGTTTGCCGCCTGTTAAGTACGTATGTTTTTAGTCATTGAATCTACATTGTTTTAATTTATGATTTGACTAAAATATTTGTTGTAATACCTGTGATACTCTCCTGGTGCAATGATTTTCATCTATATATGCCGTAAAACAGCGACCTTCCGCTACACATAAACTAGATATATTCTAATTGGAATCGAGTGCCACATCCGTACACATGTACAGTGCGTGGGTAAATGGAAACAGAGAATAATGATGACAGCTCTGGTACACGTGTAATTATATTGTTGTGATGTCAATTATTGGTACACGTGAATAAAAAAACTGTGAAATATTTAATCATAGCATAAGTGTCGTTCGTGTTGGCAAGGACTTTTCCGTACTACCTTTGTGAATATAACGTACTTCTTTCACTTGTAAGACATCTCCCTTCTTTTCTTTATTGAAAAAATAAAAGCAGATTTTGTTAAGTACTTTTTTATACCTTAAAGAGCTGTTAATGTAGGGTATCAAATTCTTAAAGAGTTCGTTAGACTGGGTTTTTAGTGTGAGTTAACAGTTAGGACCCTTGAAGAATTAGGTATCCACTTTTTTGCAACGTACCATATTATAATGATTCTTATATATTATGATAAATTTAGGTATCTTTGCAAAAGAAAGAGAGGAAAAATTTTGCAGCCCCTAGATATATATGGGTATATCGTAAAGCTAGAAACTTATTGAAGTAAAAAGTGTAACCAGGTAATTTGAAGTCTGTCGGCACTGGGTGGTCAGCCGCCACCGCACCTGGCGATAATGCACATGTTAAATTGCTCCATACATAAATATTTGTTGTGCTATTACCGACTAGAGCACATTATTTATGGCACCTCTCCCTGGTACCACTCGGTAGGCACAATTTTACATCGATACTTTTCGCGCGTTTAGTAATAGATCGACGTTTTTATCAACAAACTGTCGTAAAGAACGCTACATGCTTTATTTTAATGGCGACATGCGCATGTTTTGTGTTGTGCAAACATGCTTGGCAGTACTTGTTATGTAAAGTATGTATAATATCCAGTGGAGTAGGTACGTGAACTGCAGGCGCTAGGGGTACACCACACAGGCCAAAATGTTCGTGTAGCCGCATATTAAGCTTCGTTAATACTGGCCGAGTTCGAGACCCATCGTAGCCACTAGGAGCACTGGTTATCCATATGTACGCCGCACAATTTTCTGCTAAAAATTTTTCATACATATAATCTAACTTTACGTAAATAATCATCATCCCCTTATTATTGGTCATGGTTGCGTACGAGGCTGCTACCTAGGAATCCTGGGTCCGCATGCTTCAGAATTTGCTAAGAAATCAAAACACACAGTTACCTGTGATGACGGAGGGCCGGGTGCGGTGCGCGTGCGCATCGTGTCGCGGGTGCGGGTGTGGTGGGCAGGCGGACTGCAGCAGGCGCTGCAGGCGCGACGCCGGGTACACCAGCCACGACGTCGGCTCGCGCCGCCTCTGTGGACCACAACGCACGTCAGTTGGCCACTCAGTGGGACTGTCTACATACGGTACTTAGAACCAAAGTAGGCAGTAGTAAGCATAGCTTATGGGATCTAGAATGCGAATGTACTTAGAAACATCGAGATCAATGCTAATAGACATATTCGAATTCATATATAAAAATAATTGCACAGAGCGGGAATCGAACCCGCAACCTCCGACGTAGCATGCGAATGTTAATGCTAAGGTAGCAAAACAGGCACAAGGCTGACCTTGTACTGTTTCTTGAGACTGTCTGTTGACGTGCTCACATAAGAAAAAAAAACAGAATATTATGCCACAACTTGACTGATCGGATGATTCCAAAATCCAACACCAAATTCCAAAAAGCCCAGTACGTAAACGGGAAAACTGAAAACCAGTGTACGAACGGGTCGTTACTTCCGTCCGCTGTCTAATCATCTATTTCTTTCTTATTAAGTAACTGTTAGTTGTAAGGGTGTGCCTCATAAAGTCATAAATCAGCTCCTCGGCACAAAGCGTGTCACAGATCACACGTGCACGCTGCACGCTGCACGGGTTGTCACAACAGTGCGCGAGTGTCACGTGGCGCGCGGCAACCCTTCCGCACAGGTGCGCGCTCGGCATTAGAAACACGAGCAAAAACCCTCAGAAAAACGCAAGGCCGCGCGTGCTCACACAAAAACGTCTCAACCCTTTGTCGCCTCGCGTCTATTGCGAGTTTTTTATAATGCGCGGCAATTACAGGTTGCTGTCTAACGCCGACCCTTCTGCCGGAACTAATTAGCTGTTAGATTCCCACGCTCCTCGCTCCGCAGCAGAGCCCGCCGGTGCCTCGCTCCATAACTATCTGTCGAGAGTAACCCTTTTTGACTTAAAGAGGATTTATAGTGGAGCGATGGCGCGGGGCGGGCGGGGAGGGTCGGCCCGGCCTCACCTAGATACATAATTTAACAGCTTAAAGCGTACCGTACATAACGCGAGCCTCCGTCCCTTTTTCAGACGGAATCAAAATATAAAGCGGTGTAAAATACATAGCGGAGGAGGTGCGAGGCGTCGCGGCGCTGGTGGAGGAGGGGGGCGGTAAGCTCCGTCTCGCTCACTAATGTATGCACGTTTCCCGGCCGCTCATTTTTTATCGCAGTCGCGCGGCGCATTAGAATTTCCAGGCGAGAAAATCTCACGCACACCGCGAGCGTGCAGCTGTGCACGGGACTTGCGACTCTACGGCTCGGTGCATAGAATACTCAATAGCTTATTAGAATACGCGTGTGTGCGGGGGAGGCGGGTGTCTCGCGGAGTGAGGAGTTGAGGACTCGCTACATTGTAAATTCGCGCGGGGCAATGCCGGTGGGGGGCGGTGGAGTGCGGTGGGGGAGGGGGCTCGTCAGCGGCTCGATATGACTCCTCCGAGTCCTCTGCGCCATCGCGCAGCAGACACCGTCGACAATGCAGCGGCAAGAAGCCTTCGCAGGTGAGATAACTTTATTGAATTTTCAAAACTCAGAAACATTCTCCTCTTCGATCCCGACCATCCTCCTACTCTATCCCACAAGTACCTACAGATATGGAAAATTGTGAAAAATGAATTGAATGAGTTCAGAGTGCACACGCTAATAAGTTCATTCACGGTGAAGTGGCCGTGGCCGGTGGTGGCCGGTGGCCGGTGGTGGCCTGCGCCCCGGCGATACGCAATCTCGCGCGGACACTCGCCTCGCTTCACCGCCCGGCTCGCCGGCCCCGGCCCCGGCCGCGCCGTGCTGTAAGCGTCATAAACTCACCTTATCTAAATACACTACACGCTTTGTTGCCACCATATTGCGCTCTAAGATAAATGGTTCACGAAAAAGTTCCAACGGAATGGGCCGTGTAGTGGGTAGTGTACCCACACATGCACAGTGCACACGTAAACGCACAAAAAGAATGACATCGCTTTGTACTCGTATGACTCTATGATATTGTTAGATTAACCATCTGTATAAATCCCAACGTCAGATGATCATGATCACAAATCTACATAGGCCTCTTCGCTAAACACTACCCTCCCTCACAAAACAACGACAAACAAAAATAATACGACAGGTGTTTAATTGAACTTTACTCGTATTACTCATACGTCATAGAATCGTGTAATTACAGGCGCATGGGTCAGTCTACACGCTAAGGGAAACAAAGGCACAGTAAGTGCCGTCGGGACATTGCGGGAAACGGAAGGTGATAAAAAAGCTGTTGATCTACCAAAGATAGATCTATCTTAAGCAGATATAAAACCGAAACTAAATAAATGTTAGTGACAAAACAATAAGTATAAATATAACATTATTCGATGTATTCCCTATAATTACACTCAAGCTACTTACACACTGTTACTTGATGACTAATTTGTTTTTCCGAGCGGTTAACACTTGATGGAAAACCAAGAGAAGCATTTTTTTCTTTATATGCATTATGAAATTCATTCCTAAGTAAAATAAATATCCATGAATATTTATAAATTCCAGCAGTACACTCTACAGCGTAGTTATATTGATAACTAATGTCAGCATATTTGTCGTTAGTCGTGTTTATAACGATTTCACAATCTTCCAAATTCTTCCAAATGTACACCCAAATAGATGTAGAGAAGTATTCATTCACACATTTAGAAAACAGTCTAAGAATGTACTTATTTCCAAAGAAAGGAATCAGCGTGAAAGCCAAACAGCGGCTCTTAAGTATATTCTAGACGTAATCTGCGTTCTAGGGGCAAGGAGGAATGCTCCAGTTTGAAACATTAATGTATTTGAGAATCGTTCCTTTTATTTAAGTTAATTGACACACATCATGATTTTTCCTTCCCTAAATATAAGATAGTAAACTGTGAGCAAATACTGCAAAATAGTCACACATTAAACATGACATTTGAAACACTATAAAGTTAACTACGACGCGACGCAGGCAAAATATAAAAACGTCGGCATTTGTTGGTATGACATTAAACAAAGACCAGCGCCAGTTCGACTTGAAGCATTCTTCCCTCCCCCCCCCCCCCTCCCTGCCACGGCTCCCGTGCGCTCCCTCCCGGCGGCAGCCTCCCGCCAGCCACCCCTTTATGTTTTGAGATGTTATTTAACAGGACATTTTGTTTGCTGCGCGCTGTACCTATAATAATATGATTTGGATAGTTCTGATAGATACCCAGCGAACGATAGCTAACTAGATAGTGAACACCGCATTTAATTCACTCAAGGGAATGAAGCAGAACGACAATATTGCTTAAAAGTTGGAGCGTAGCGTCAGTGGCGCGGCTGCGTAGCTGTAGAACCGGCTAGTATGCTACGCAAGAGGTCGCAGGTTTAGTCCCCGTTTAGTGCATTCAATATTTATTTCCATCATCAGTCTTGATGTTTCTAAGTACATAATAATCATATTAATATAACTAGCTGTTACCCGCGACTTCGTCCGCGTTAAGTTCGGAATAGCTCAAACTCATTATTATACATGGTGGAAGATTTTCATCCCAACTGGAATGAAACTACTCGAAATACCGGAAATAGTGAATTTTACACAAAGGAAACATTCCTTAATTTTAAAAAAGAAACAAAACTGAATTCAAATCGTTTCGAAAACTCGCTTGATATCTTCCACCTTGTATTTTTAGATTAAATATTATGAAGACAGTCTTTTTTGAGTGACTGACTTATAAATACAGGGCTAAACTACTGAAAACTACGAAAATTGGCAGATTTCTTCTATGGGCTTGGCAAATACTGCGGAAGGATTTTGAAAAATTGGTGACGAAATCATTACATACACATACATCATCAGATACTTGATGTGGATGAACATTGTTAAATGTGGACTTAGCAATGTTCTTCATTTTTAATGGTTCTTTTCTTCGTTATCATTTCTTGGATAGATTTACGTATTTACTATTAGAAACTTATTAGATGGAATCGATAAGATCGCAGCGGCGTGCGTTATTAGTCATTAGATCACTAACATATACAATGTTACATAATGTCTGCAGTTACATAGAGACGTTGTCTCTCTGGCTGTATTTTACCATTTCTACCGTACCACGGCGAGTGAAAGAGCCTATTAGGAGTCTTTCAACTAATCTCTCCTTCCTTCCGTCACTCACATACGGAAGAAATAATGCCACCTCGAACCAAGCGGTTTGGAACTTCATTTCTTTATCAGGCGGTTAAGAACTGTATTGCTCTACAGACACATGTGTTTTCTTCTTTTTAAGATTTCGGTTAATCGGTTGGCTTAGGCTATCCAGCACCCTAGTCGAAGCAATCCCTGCTCTTCACGTTGAGACCGCCTATTTATGATAGGTAACCAAGGTCGGTCCCAATATACCGACCCCAGTACCTAACCCCAGAATACCCCCCAATGCCCCATCTCCTCTGTTAAATTTTAATCGGTTTAATTCCAATATTGCGCTTGCCCTGATGTGGTGGAATCGATATCAATGGAGGATACCAGTTTCAGTTTTATGACTTCTCAGGCTGGTGGGACCACTTTTTCATTCTGAATGAAATTACTGTCACACAGGCTAGTTTTATGTACTACCTATAGAATAATAAGCAAAGAATTCATATATTACTTCAAATAAAACTATAAATACTATTAAATACAACAAATCCATACTAATATTATAAATGCGAAAGTAACTCTGTCTGTCTGTCTGTCTGTCTGTCTGTATGTTACGCTTTCACGCCTCAACCACTGTACCGATTTTGATGAAATTTGTTATAGGGGTAGATTAGACCTTGAGAAAGGACATAGGCTATGTTTGGTCGCGATAACCGACATCCACGCGGGCGGAGCCGCGGGCAAAAGCTAGTACATAATAAAATAAGAAAAATTGAACAAAAAACCATAAAAAGGAAAATTACTTTTTAGATGGATTCGAACGCGACTCCGCTAAGTAGTAAGTCCACCGCAGACATAATGAGCCACAGTTACCATGAAATCATAGTGTGAAATAGACGTTTACATATATTATGTCATAAAAACATTCTGCCCCATTCCTTATTATAATAGCGTGATGATATTAATTATGAAAGACAGGAGTCTTTTTACCGAACCAGCTGCTCACTAATTTGTCGGATTCGAAATAAAATCGTTCGAGAACAATGTGAATTCTATCGAGGCACTTGCTGTGCCGAAGATTCTGCAGTAATCTGACCTGACTTGGCTGTAGTAACTCTGGCCTCTCGAAGTTCTCCATATTCCTATGATCCAAATAATATCTTCTTATAAGCATTGTTGCTTCTTTATTGGTTCGATCTATTCACACAATCACAAATTGTTAGCCGTGATTTGCTATTATTGACATAACTTTTTTATTTGTGAACCGATTTCAATAAAAAAGAGACTAAATGTTAAGTGAAGCCTACTACAATCTATTAGTGAAAACTGCAACCAAATCCGTTCAGCCGATTCTGAGATTAGCGTGCACAAACTCACAGACAAACAGAGAAACAGATAAACAGAGAAACAGATAAACAGATAAACTGACAAACAGACAAAAATTACAAAAAACTTTGTTTTGGCTTCTATTACGTTTATAAAGTCCCCCTATAACAGTTTTTCTCATTTCCTTTCCATGTACAGACATCGATCGTTTACAGATTTATTATATGTATAGAAGATATGTGTTTATAGTAAAGCAATGTAGTGACTTAAAAGGGATGCTTAGATGGTTCGAACATGTAGAGTGTATGGACGAAAGAAGATTGATGAAACATTATTTAACGAGTGTGAATGGCCCCGGTAAGAGTCAACCTAGGCGTATGTAATGTCAACCAGGTCGAAGGCATTTTAAAGAAAGGTCAGGTCACATAGTACCGGCAAGCATGATGAACACATTCTGGAAGTAGTAATGAAAGATATATACAAGGATCGTAACATGGAATAATTGTGGTCTCGGCCTACCCCACTGAGAAAAAGGCATGACTGTATGTAGTATGTAAGTACTTGCATATAAAGAAGTTATTCGCAATGTAGCGTTTATAATTATAAGTTACTTTGGGTCGGGTTATTCCCAGAGTGAATTGTACACATATAATACATTTCTATTTAATTTGGTAAATAATTCTGGAGCGTCAGTGAAAAGTGATACATCTCGAGTTATATTACTTATTATTTTTTTTCATATAGAAGATCTATAAAAAAATATCTATTTTTGGCTCTTATCCCCGTATCTCTAGGGTTTAAAATGAGCGAGTTGATTTGGTGCATAATGATATAACTGAACGTTTTATCACCAATTCAATTGTGTAAAATAATACTTTTAAAATCATATCAAATTGAACTAAACAATGTTTTTTATTTCTGTATTGTATAATGATACAAATGGAATTAACGAGTTTAACACAATGTAGATGTATAGATTAGAATTAGTGCATTGTAATATAAGTACACTTCCATTAATATACATTTCAAATTTACTCATACATTGGTTCGTGAAAAGTGATACAATTATATTTATGACGTAAAAAAACAAATAAATTTTAATAAAGTTATGTGTAAAATTATACAATTCTTAGAGAATCAATTAACACCATGATATATTACAATCGTTAAATGTGTCGAGTGATATAGCCAAATTAGTATCAATATAAATACAATGTCGGTATACGTGTCTAATAATACAATTATAGTTGTACCAAAATCACAAGCTTATTCAAATATTGTCATCATCTAAATTTAAGTAAAAAGTAATACAAATTCTCAGCAAACACCTCCTGCGATCGCCTTCCCGCCTTGAACTGTGTGAACGGGAAGGTAATATTATGATACAAGAAGGAATACCCAAGTGAAAGAGGAATAACGTTGTTTAGTGATGCGACCGAATCGCCAGTCTCGGTTCGACGTTCTTCACGGCGCACAATGCTTATGGTATGTGAGTTGTTATACACAAAATACGTAAAATTTTTATTAGCATTATTTTATTAGTATTTGATACAAGTTCTATGCAAATGAAAATAATAATGCTATATAAGTAAAGTAAATTAATGTAGCATTCAATTATAAAGATCATAAGCTTTTTTTTATAAGGGATATGACTTCACCTCGCCTGATGGTAAGGTAAAGGCAAAGTCTCGGACCATGAGGAAGGAGGAAGTAACCATGTACCATGTTGACAGTGGTGGCACTCAGCTTGACGGCCTCATCAGATGCCATTTCAAGCCCCGCTTAAAGGACCCGGGACTATAGGAGGAAGGAAACACGTGAGCTGGCAGGGAGTTCCAGGTCTTAATGGTGCGGCGTAGGAATGAGTTACTGAAACGCTTGGTTCTAGAAGTTATATTCTGCACCATATACGGATGGCATCTTAGTCCTGTATGTGTTGTCCTGTGAAGGAAAGGAGAGGTTGGGACTAAATTGTAAGAGCTCATCAGAACATTCACCATGGTATATACGGTAGAATACTGCCAAACTCTACTCATCTGCAAAGGCTCGAGGGTGTTCGTGACCTCAGGATTCACAATAATGCAGACCGCACGTCGCTGCAACCCGTCGAGAGCATCTAGTAAGTACTTTGTTGAGCCATCCCAAAGATGCGAGCAGTATTTCACGCAGGAACGAATTTGAGTCTTGTACAGAAAACACCGCTGCTCCAGCGTGAAAAAATGTCTCAATCTGTTCAGGACTCCGAATTTACGCGAGGCTGTTTTGATGATGCTCTCGATATAGCTTTTGTTATTCAGTTTGCAGCGAACATCCACACTACGGCAATTGAGGTAAACACACATGCCTGCGTCTTCTTGCCATTGAAGTCGACCAGGTTCTCAACGCCCCATTGAGAAATGTGGTTTAGGATCCGGTCCAGCTCAGTGACAAGCAGCTGCCTTTTTTCCGCGATATCAGACGGCTTGGCCGCAGTATGTGCGTGATAACTCCCGTGTAAAGGTGCTGTCGTCTGCATAGCAATGAATGCTACCGTTAGAAAGCATGTCATTGATATGCAGAAGAAAGAGAGTGGGAGATAAGATAGAACACTGCGGCTAGCCAGCATTTACCTGCAAGAACTCCGAAGCTCGTCCGTCATAAAGACGCGAATAAGGTGCCCCTGCAGTAAGCTTACAACCCATTTGCACAGTCCAGGAGGCAGGCCAAAGGCTGGTAGCTTGGAAAGAAGCGATTTGTGCCATGTTTGTATGATTTTCTCGACGCGCCGGCCTTCTGTGTACACTTGGATAGAACCAAGATAATTTTCAACGAACATGTTGCACCGAAACCGATTGCCATCGAAGGGGTGACGCACGAAGTTGTGCAAAAATATGTATACCTAGGCCAGGTAATCCAGCTCGGTAAAAACAACTTCAAGAAAGAACTAGCCAGAATGATCGGACTTCGTTGGGCAGCATTTCGCAAACTACGTCGAGTCTTCTCTTCTCCCCTACCGCAATGCCTGAAAACAAAAGTCTTTGACCAGTGCGTCCTACCTGTTATGACTTACGGTGCCGAAACGTGGACACTGACGGTAGGGCTAGTCTATTACCTAAAAGTCGCGCAGCGGGCTATGGAGCGAGCTATGCTTGGAGTTTCTTTGAAGGATAGAATTCGAAATGAGGTCATCCGACACAGAACCAAAGTTACCGACATAGCTCGCAGAATATGCAAGCTCAAGTGGCAATGGGTTGGCCACATCTGTCGAAGGACCGATGGCCGTTGAAGCAGACAAGTCCCAAAGTGGAGACCGATAGAAAGCAAACGCAAGGTAGGATACCCCCTAGCCAAATGGACTGACAACCTGAAAATTGATTAATTGATTAGCTAATTGATTGATTGATTGATTGTACATCATTACTAGTAGCTGTCAACGATTCTACGCAACTGGGTGACATAGAACATAAGTTCCTCGTTCCCGGAACCTTGTGCCTATTATTTCACTAGTAGTACTACCTATATACTTAAGTAATTTCAATATACACGTTGATATGTTCAGTTGTATCATCTTAACCGTACTTTGTATCAAAATACACATCATATTTTTATGAACTCTAGAGGTGTCTAATGATATGAATGTGTTTTTTCTAACAAATTGATAATTAAACGCTCAATACAACTCACTATTACTTAAATGAATAATATTTATTTCAACACTTTCTATTTTTTCATTTGTATAGAGCACAACAATAGAATGAAAAAAAATTGTACCATTTGTCACGAAACCTATAGACAATGTGTAAAGTAAATCAAGTTAATTTGTATTAATAGTCACGAAATTGTTTAATAAATGTTTGATGTGTTTATTGATATAACTGTATATTTTCATAAATTATAAAAAAACTATACATATAAATCCTCAAATTCGGCCATAAAAACCTTCGCTATTATTGTGTCTATTAATAGCAGTAGCATGTTTTTATTTTAATTCACTGTAAAATGAGTGACAATTTTTTAAAACTTCAAACTGGATTTTCTCAAAACTATGATTTTCGAGATAAATCACTTTTCACTGACAGTCCAGAATTGTGAACTTCAAATTGCCTTGTTTAAAATATAAATGAATAGCATCAATTCCTTTTCCATTGGTTCTATGAATATGTGTATATGTTTACTACGAGTCTATCATACCTAATAAGTACCAAAACCAGCTAGGGGTGTACGGGTGAAGCCCGTGTAAATGTTGCCCGTAGGTGGAGTAGGCACTGTAGGCAGCTAATCGCGCGTGAAACTGATGTTCATGCTCCCGGTGACCAGTGGCCAGCACCGACTCACGCACTCCCTCCCTCACGCAACACACGCTACTACAATTTTCACTCAATTTTCAGTCGCTTAAGATATTTTTTTTGAATATGTGCGTTTTTCTCTTGTTTACATTTAGGGGAACATTCGGCCATTATCGATTAAGATACTAAGTATTTAGGCTACATAATTTATGTTTTCATTACTAGCGAACTATACAGTGAAGGTTCTCAGCTGAAGGGCTTCTTTAGATACTATTTATACTGTTGACTGATGGCACTTGGTGGAATTTATTGTTATACATATTGAGAACACTTGTACTTTTTCCACAGTATTTATTATATTGAACCTGACCGGTTTCGCCTTACGGCATTCTCAAAGGTTTACATTTAGCAAAGGTTTTGTATGTTCTAACTGCTAAAACTACGATAATATCGTAGGTTTTGTATGTTCTAATTGCTAAAAACTGTGTAGCTTCTTTAGATGTTAATAATATTACCAATTACTTTCTTTTAACTGGATGTTACCATGTTTATTTCGTTTACCACTTTCCCCAAGATAAATGGCAATTGTAGAATAGCCGGCGTATTGCAGATAGGAGGCTGAATTTATAAAAATAACAAGTATTTTGATTTTATGACGAAGATGACACTTGTCTAGAGAGGCTTATGTGTTGTCTTTATTCGACTAGTAGTATCAAACTAGTAAAATCAGTTGTGTTATTTACATTCTGCCCAGGTGTCATTGACACAGCAGATTCGCTGGACAGATACAAGCCGCTAGATATGGATTTGACTAGTTCCGTGTCGAATAGGGGACAATTAACTATTCACCCAAATCCAAGTCCTATGTCAATCAGGTTGAACGATTAGAACCCAACCGGAAGGCGAACACTATTGTTTTATTTATTGTTATGATTGCGCGGGCGCAGCTGCGACCAATAACTTACATATTAAGTTTGTAATTAATAAGCACAAAGTGTTTGAACAAATTCGGACAGCTGTACTTCGACGTTCTCGTGGGAACAATGCCCTTAGAAATGTTTTAATCTTTATTTTAAGAATTTAGTATGATAACTATTGAAATAGATTCAGATTGGCGAAGCGGTTCGATCACCGCTCAGTGCAAATATTTGTATGAATGAATATGGGTATTTGCATTGGTCTGGGTGTTTCTCTGTATAATATGTATGTATTTACAAGAAAAAAGTATTTAAATATGTTTATCCGCATTCTAGATTCCATAACATAAGCTTATCATGGGTCTAGATAGTGTTGTGTAGAATGTTGTGGAATTAAGAAGCAAGACGGGACCGGGAACCTTCTGACCAACTTGTGCATCCACATTCTCCTATACAACGCTCTTGGGGTGATAGTGGAGCCATCTACCGATATTCTTACGAACTATCGGAAACCATGAACGATGGCGATGTTCCGATTCAAACGTATCAAGTTAGTTTATAGGCACAGTGACTGTACAGATGTCGAGGCTTTCATTGTCAATCAAGTGTATTAACACTTGTAGATGTTGCAGTGAAGCAAGTCAGTAACTAGCGGGGCTACAATGCCTGTTCAATAGTGGCTCGACTTAGTACCTAAGTGATTCCTCTTTTTTTGCGCTAATTTTGTATTTTATGGCTTTGGGTGACACAGACTTCACCTCGTAATTATTTATGTTACTTGACTTTTGCCTGTTGACATCACGTATTTAATAACGAACTCTGTCGCAAGCTGCATCACTCACAGCACCCATTTTCCGTTCGAAAGTGAGCGTTATGCCAATTCCCACCATTTGCAAACAAGTTAATAAAAGTCATCCATTCATTACCTACATCAACTGAGAGTTGAACACTCTAACCGCGAACACTCAGTGAACGTCACCGAGACGGGCAATTGGCCTTTAGAGTAATTGTTAACTCTTTCAACAAGCTATGACATATTGCAACTATTACAAAATGAATAGTACCAAATACTATTAAACTGCAATAGAACAGTGGCACAGTGGGTACTTAATGCAGACATCAGCAGAAGTGTTCCAATTAAGGGCTATTAATGTGTTCATAATGGTGTGCAACGAGCACGGTGTGCAAGTGCAGGGTCAAGGACAGCGGCGCGGGCGCAGGCCGCCGCAAAGGTCACGCGACGTAACGGGACCTACGCCCCCCGCCCCTCGCCCGCCGCCACCCCCGGCTCATTCACACGACACGCACGGCGACCGTTACGTATAAACTGCTCACTGTGCCTAATAAACTGGCATTTCTACAATATTACAAACAGTTCGCCTCTGTCTATCATAAACTGCCGACATCATAAAATAAACCCATAAAGGATGAAAAGATGAAACAATCGATTCTTACTGTGAATAAATTTAAAGCGTAATTATAATACAAGCCAATAACAACAATCTGTCGGCCGAAATATCAGCGCCGTACAGTCCGTACACGGTCCGCCCGGCCGAGGTAAGTGCACGGGTTTTTGTTCCGCGAGGAGCTTCGACGTGGGAACGCACGCCTTACGTGGTCCGAGGTCCGAGGTGACAGGCTGAAACTTTGTTGAGTATTGTAACACAGTACTCACTATATGTGCACGCCTATTTGCATAGCGATAGAAGGTGTAATTCTTGAACAGATTATTACGATGGCAGGACAATTTCTTGGATGTGTGGGGAATAACGACTGTCCAATAAAGTATTAAGGGTCAAACTAGCACAGGTATCCCTTTTGAAGTTAATCGATTAGCATGGCCTACTAATAAACGTTTGAAATAACCGGGTTCTATTTGATACTTACATTTATTGCCTCATACTGCAGAGAAACGGGAGGTTGTTGAGAATAATGAGGACCCTGCACTCTTTTCAACCGAACGAGACATCAATCAATCGATAAAAGTGACTGTTAACCTTGCTGCACCTTTTTTTTTTTCGTGCGGAAATCGCCTCGGATACCCCCCCTGCCGGAGCCGGAAGGGGAGGTTATGTCGGACTCGAACCGACTAAAACCGCACGCCGACTGTGGGTGTGTAAACCCAACTCGCCCCCGGAATGGGGAGGCACGCTTCTCAGCGCGGCCGTGGCCTGCTTCTGCTGGGGTGACAGGCGGCTCCAACCTTGCTGCACCTATCTAGTGACGAGCACCTATCACATATATTCTAACATAGAAAGAGCTTTATAAATATTGTAAAACTCATCGAATTGGTTCGCAGTTAATTCTATGTAGATATTAACGATTGTCACTTTTGCACAGACCTGGCTGTATCGACACACCCACCGGTGGTGCTGGTGCCGATGCGACGGGCTGGTGCGTGACGCGGCCGGCGTTCAATTTATTTTGAACTTTTATGACTCCCTTCACACTGGGTATGTCAAATTGTTTGGCTATTAACGTTTAATCACCTTATAATGCAGTAACATATTTCGTTTTATCGCAGGTATCTGCACGGTAATCAAGACGCTCCCTTAGCGCGGTGCGACACGGTGCGGCACTGCGCTAATCGCGTTTAATTGCGCCCGCGCCGGTCGCGGCCGGCCGCACGCCTCCATTAACCGCGCTCGTTAACCGCACTGCGATCACAACCACAACTTGATCAACTTTTTAATTGTTCACAGTTTGTAGAGAGCCGCATATTGCACGAAGGTGTGGCGTCCCTGACCTCGATACAAAAAGGGAGTAGGGACAGTCATGCGCATACCGTCATGGAACATTCTAAAAAAACCATTTAATTAGGCCATTAAGAGTACAGAAAATAAGTAAAGCATCTCAACCTAACGTGTCAGAAATGTGGTAGTACTGGTAGTAGCAAATCAAGAGTGTACCTGGGCAATAGCTGCAATTATCTCTACTATAAAGCAATTGTTATTGTTGTTGGGAAGGTACAATTGAATAGTGGTTATAATGCTCCACCGCAAGGCCTCACCGCATCGGATATGACAAATAACGACAACGCTCACATAAAATACCCGACACCTGTTAAATCCGTCTTGGATCATTCATTAAACATTTGATGGATATCGGCAGGGCTCCCACACTAAGGAGCGTCGCCCGGCACATACTAATAGCTGCCGACGTTGTCACTTTCCTTGCCTCGCCGTCGAAAACTATCCGGGTGTCCGGTATCCGACGACGGGCAGTGATACGTGTGTGTGATACGGCGCATTTAGTGGCGATACCATCGCTGCGTGCGCCGGCGCAGACAACGCACCCACAGGATGCGTGCGCAGACAGAGTAGAGTATTTACACTGAGTGATATTATTGGTAAGAACCAAGTAACATTACATTAAATTTCACTTTCAAAAGAAGAATATTGACGTAAAATTTGTTTAATATTGTTGTGATTTGACCTTCTGAGCCATAGGTCTGCGGACACTTGAAGTGGCCACTATGTATGTACGGCGCATAAGTGTATTACAATGGAGTGGTCTCGGCTTCGGGGAAGGAAGCGCCCGCGCCTCTCGGAGCCACCTGCGCCTGCGCCCACCTGCGCAATCTGCATACATAACATAGCGCACAATTCGCTGTAGCGATGCTAATCACCACTCCACATAGGTGACTACCTCGCTTTACTGATAACTGTACATGGTTGTTATTCGAGCCACGTCTCCACTTGTCTATATTAACAGTGGTCGCGAACGATCAACTGAATACTAACTTATATTTGCTAGATTACACACTTTATAGTTTATTGTCACAGCCGATCCACTGAGTTCTTATATAGTTGCAACTGCACCTCACTGACAAGCGCTGCAGCAACTGCAGCTAACTGATAGCGATGAATATAAATGTGAAGTTATTCATCTTTTATCCACACTGTCATATAAGCGCAGTACACTTTTTATAAATGAGGAACGGTCCTTGTGCTTTATGAGTAAAGCACTCCTCCTGAGAGACCTCTTCTACCAGAAAGGTAACAGCTGTTCGTCTTCCATTGAACTAAACTGCCCTACTTCAGTACACTATGCTACTTTTGAAACCCAAAACGTAAGAATAAATTTACTTAAATAATCAAAAAAGTCGCGATAGAATTCAATAAAAAGTGGTTTAATATTTCAATACTTGATCCAAATCAAGAAAGATTTGCGTAAATTTTCTTACACTTACTCGACCCTAACCCAATGTGCCTGCTGTAATTTTAAACACATAAGTGAAGACATAACAACATTATCGATCTGACGAGATGTTACCTAGGTAGATGATGCACCTATCGTGACGTGCATATGCTTAGAGCCTTGCATTAGGTAGGTAGCTCAACTCACAGGACGTGCCCGGGTATTGTTGGCGCGGCGCTCATTGGTCCAACACCAGTAATTACAGATATTTGAATAATGGCGAACTGTTGGTACACTGGTCAGCTGCGCGCACCACCTCTGATTGGCCCCGGCTGTCTGTCTGTACGTCTATATAATATATTATAAAGAGTGCCTACTGACAAGTGCGTCTTTGAGTTTCTATAAAGACTTATGTGGAATAACTATTGACATAGGTACCTTAGAAGACATAGAATTATTTGCCACCATGCTCCCTCTCTGATGTCGGGGTCTGCTTCTTGTCCGACCGTGACGTGCATATTTTCTTGGCTAATTTGTGAACCGGTCCACCTCTTTTTATACTCTCTTACACTTGTTACTATTTCTAGTAGTTATTAGAGAAGACAAGCACATTGAAACAGTGATAAAACATATAATACTTAAATAGTACCTAGTGATCTTCAAAGTGAAGGCCCTGATAGATGTTTATTTACGACCCTTAAGATCCCGAGCTTGTATGGTGATGGGAGCACATAATATTTTAGGTATGTCGGTGAAGAGTTCCAAGTACGGCAAATAGGTACTTACTAATAAATCGATATTTTTATATTAGATATAGGTACTTAATTGTATCTTATCGAATGATTTATTTATCAAACAGTCAATAAACCAGAGTGCATCATGGTTATGACATTGTATACGGAGGTAAGCAATAAAGAGTTTGGTCCACTTCCTGACAGATCATCGTATTATCATTAATGACTGTTGTGTTTAGTGAATCAGCGGTGATGGACGTGGCGCGGTGGCCACAGTGGCCGGCCACGGGCTCGGCGCGCATGCGCATCACGGTGCGCGCACCTGGGCCGCGCGCGCGTCGCATTCACAAGTGAACTGACTACACAATACTCGCACCAATAACACATGAATTTCAACTTTATGCTCTCAAAGTTAAGCGTCAGAATGCGAGTGACAAACGTAGCATTAGTTAGTGTTCGCCGTGATATTGTTGGGCAAGTCAACATAGAACATTTTCGTATGGTCAGGTGTCGAGTGTTCGCTCGTCGGCCGTCGCGGGCGCAGATTAAATGCAAACGCGAGACATGAATATGAAACGGTCTCACGATTGTTCTTACAAATGATTTCATTTGAAATCTAATTACAATTTATAATAGCGTCATTACAGCGCAAGGTTGCCAGTTTTTAGCGAGCACCCCACTCTGGGTCGGACGGAACCGTCCCTGGACGACATTCTTGTCCAAATAACATAAAAAGTTCTACATGATATTGACTTGAGTTTACGCAAATATCATTTATTAAAATAAAATCACTTTTTTACTGCTTCAATCTTGACTTATTTGCTGTTATTTACATTTAGTCGTTTCGTCTCCGTTTCGGCTACTGTACAGTAGCCTCGGTCGCAACGAAGGCTGACTGAAGATAGTAGTTGTCACATAGCTTGAAGTGTAAGTTATCTCAAAGTATATTCGTACATTATACCGAAAGTTAAATGATCGAACTACAATAGGTCGACAACGTTTGGTCGGAGGATCAAATCGTCGCTGGTACGTTAGGTCGAAACGTTAATACGTCGAGGTATTATTACGTGGAAAATGCAATAGGTCGAAAGATCAAATTGTCGCTGGTCGAAATATTAATACGTAGATATATTATAAAAATGCAAACGGTCTATTGTCCCCTCCCCATAAAGTTGAAATTTTCAAAAGGCCTGCCTTTGCGGAATCTATGAAATAAACCTATGTTATAAGTATACTTCTGGTTTGTAGCTTGTTCATTTTGTAAAAGTTTAATGGTTTGTTATAATCCTCGTTTTTGTTTGTCTAACAACTTATTCCAACGTATGTGCCGTTTTGAAAATTACAACTTTATGAGGAGGGGACAAAAGACCGTTTGCATTTTTACGTTGTAATACGTCGTCGTATTAATATTTCGACCTAATACACCAGCACCAATTTGATCTTTCGACCTTTTGCATTTTCCACGTTATAATACCTCGACGTATTAACGTTTCGACCTAACGTACCAGCGACGATTTGATCGTCCGACCAAACGTTGTCGACCTATTGTTGTTCGATCATTTAACTTTCGGTATAATGTACGAAACCCAAAGTAAGTATGTTGGTATTTCATCAAAAAGTAGATGAAACGGCTAAATATAAATAATACCAAAAACATTGCAATAAAATCAGTTCAAAAGTGTGTTTTATTTCAATAACTTAAAAAGATTCAGTGCACTCCTTTGTTGCCCCGCGCGCCGCTCGGTGCGCACGCGCCTATGAGGCTTTAGGTTCGAGCCCCTGTCGAGCACTGTTATTGTGTTATTCGGATCGTATCTGCACGGGGTCTACGGTCTGGCAATGAGCTGGGTAGACGGCAATAGCAACAAAAGGAATATCCCTGGCGAAATGTGGCTGTCATCTGATCATCTCAGGTTATATGAATACTAGCAACAGCTATTACTCGTATTCCCGCAAACTTTTCCAGCTAAATAGCTCTTAATAGGAGCTAACACGTTGAAATATTATAATGTTGTACAGGGTTCGAATCCGTGCCGTACCATAAGTTATCTATCATTTTAGCCACTAGATGACCGCCGCTGTTTGAAAAATATACTGAACCTACAACGTCCAATAACATTTCTATCCTTTTTTTTTCCGTGCGGAAATTCCCTCGGATACCCCCCTGCCGGAGCCGGAAGGGGAGGTTATGTCGGACTCGAACCGACTAAAACCGCACGCCGACTGTGGGTCGTGGTGCTAGGCCAGAGGTGAGGTTGTCCCTTACGTATGGTTTGGCCCTCCTCGGGAGGGGGGACAACGGTGTCCCCGACTCGCCCCCGGAATGGGGAGGCGCGCTTTTCAGCGCGCCGCAGATAACATTTCTATCCTTATTGTTGAGATAGTCAGCCAGTGTCAGTCTGAGCAAGACTGCATCAGTTCATATCAAATCATACACGTGATCTCGACTATACTTCCAACCTACATAAAGATGAGTTTCTGATATTGTGCAGCCCTAAATAAGTAAAGTAGGTACCTCGTTTCCTCATGTGTGCGATTCTGGGAACTGGCCCATCAATTGTCAAACTGGCGAATATCACGATACTACGCAGTACGCGGCCCGTAGGTACAGAGAGTGTGTAGTGGCACGGTCCTGGCTGGCAGGCCTCAGCCTGGCGCGCCGCCAACTAATGATTGGTAATCAAGCCGCAACTCACTATCAAGTATCAAGCCGCCGATAAACGCCGCGGCTCAACCGAAACCGTGTAAATTGCACCGGCCACAACCGATTGTATCGGCACCGCCCGCTCTCATTACTTACTAGTAGTAGAGAACTAAAAATGTTCCAGCTTGATCTAACACCGTCGCGGTTGACGGGACCTACAAGCGAACATTCGTGTACCAAGTTTACTGCGCACGCCGAGAAATAAACGTGACTTTATTAAAACGAGAACTTTTTAAAGTAAAGATTATTAATATTGCAAGTAATTTTGGAAATATTGTGCGCGCATTAAGCGGTGGTGGTGCGCCGGTCGATGCGCCCGCGCCGATACAGCGGGTGTATGGTAATATTTCGCGCGCTCGTGCTCCGCCGAGCGTTTTAATTATATCATATCGAGACCTCAGGATCTCCATACACAGCCTGGTCGCAGTGCAGGCACACCAGTAGGACCACAACGCTAATGTAGATAATATGATCTTATAGAAACGGGTGATACGTCTGGTAAGTGCCGACCTTTGTTTATGAACGTTTAAAACACATTGTTACGGGGCCCTACGGGGTCAAGGATGAAGAAAACGATTGGTACGAGATCTACAACTTTAATCCGTAGGTCCTGCTATAACAATAATAAAACTACTCTAAGACAAGGTCGAGTGTCGGTTCGGGTACAAGGTCACGTCACTATAAACGGCAGGCTGAGTAATGTACTCAACTTGGGGTTCCGGGCTGGCCCCGTGCGATTGTGACGTTGTCTTCCCCTCAAGGTCACCAAGGCCGTCTTCCAGACGGTACGGAGCGGGCAGGCAACCTCAGCTGGTTCGGAGGCGGGCTGGTACGGGGCGGTGAAACTATTCCAGCCGGTATACAGTTGGACACCGGTATTCCAGCCGGTACCAAGTTCTGGGGAGACAACCACACGATTAGGCACTGGTGCGTGAATCCAATGCACAGCGCCGGGCCCCAACGTATAATTTTCTACATGGGCCCTAAGGTCGGCGGCGCTGTACAATGGTAGGTACACATAACATAAATTACACAATAAACAAAGAAATAAAACTGGATTGTTCCGGAATTAATAATCGTAAGTACGTCTGTAACCCCGTTAACCACGGTTCAATCAACCATAAATAAATGGTTCAGTACTAATTAAACTATAATACATATATATGCTGAACCGTGGATTTAAAACGAGATTAAAATTCGACAATTTACATATTTTCAAAATGTGGGTATCCATAGAAAATTATGGCGAGATATCACCGTGTTGATTTTTCTCTTAGAATATGAACAATCAAACATTACAACTAATTGAATAGTTCTTAAGCAATTACTATATTCGGCTGTCTGTCGACATGTATACTCGCGACATATATTATGGACACACTTCATACAATAACTTTCTTACAACATTTTAACGATTACGATGTTAATCACAGTTTACTTTAAATTTAATTTAATTACATTTACACGAAGGATGAACTACAGCTAGGTAACCACCGAACTCCCGACCGCAGGTAGGCAGGTACTAAAAATGAGCTATCATCACGCTTAGCTCCTAGGGGCTAAGCAGGAATGTTACACGCGAATGAAGATGTTATTTTACTTTATTATTTACGTGACTATCGTTTAATACTCGCGCACTGTTTATTAAGGACACTAGACTTACCCCTTATGTTGGGAACTGCTATTATATTAACTAGCCTTTATGTTGGACTAGTAGACTACACTGTAGTACACTAGTACAACAGTAACTGGCAGAATCTAGACTATGTGTTATCTAGGTTTTAAGATTGACGTTCACGTTCAGATTATTACGTTCCGCCGTGAAGTCTCGCGATAGAATGAGGTCTGCCGTCTGCCTCGGCGCGAGCGCGGGGCGTGTTTTTTTTTCTTGTTGTCGATTAGTGTTGTGCTCGATCGATTCTCCGTTTGACGGAATGCGCTGATTGGTTATCAATGCGTGTGACTCATTTTATATGCGCGTTAGCACGATGCATTACCTTAAAAGGTAATGACCGCGTTCACCACCCAGTGATGGGGGTACGCGCCGCAATCGCGAGCTACCGGTATTTACCGTTTATTACTGCTATGTTCAAATGTTTTCATTTTTTATTACCGGAACCAGTGTTCACGTAACAATACCCGACGAACTGGGAGAAGGATTTTTACTGGGGGAACAGTGAAAATCCGCCTGAAACAAACCCTCTGGAACGAGGTCATTGGCTTCAATGCAAGCAAAACCCTTTCATACAACCATACAGAAACACAGACACACCACCTAACATACACCTATCACACCAAGTCTTCCTCCCGCGGAGGTAGGAAGACGAACCACACATACCTTGTCCGGCCCTATCCAACCTGATGGGACGTACCACTTGCGATTGAGGTGTTAAGTTTGGCGCCAGCTTTCCTCGACGGTACATTGCAAACCACTTGAAGCTAACCTACCGGCAACAGAGTCACTAACCGCTCTGACGTGCTATAGAACCCAGGGAGAACATAAGTCTCCCTCAGATAAAAAAAGACTTCACACTAAGGAAGCTTTTATACACAGTGAAGGCTTATTTTTAACCCAGCGGTTACCTCAAGCCTAGGTTGACAATGCTAAGTACGAGACCACTAAAACGGTGTCAAAATGATTAATTATGAACTGAAATCAACTAAATTAACAAGATTATTTAATATATAAACTACATAAACCAATATATGCACGAGATGATCGGTGCTTACGGGCTTACCCTAAGTGCGTAGTTACTCTGGATCATCAATTCCTACAGACCGCATAACGACTGCAACAGGAATGACGGTGGTCTACAACCCAGCTCGAGTTTTGCACTAAACTCTACCACATGTCTTTTTACATATCTTACTATTGCAGATAGTAGAAACAAAAACAATAAAAACGTAGTTGTGCTTCCCGCGTTCGTCTTCCTACCTCCGCGGGAGGAAGAAGGAATTGATGATCCAGAGTAACTACGCACTTAGGGTAAGCCCGTAAGCACCGATCATCTCGTGCATATATTGGTTTATGTAGTTTATATATTAAATAATCTTGTTAATTTAGTTGATTTCAGTTCATAATTAATCATTTTGACACCGTTTTAGTGGTCTCGTACTTAGCATTGTCAACCTAGGCTTGAGGTAACCGCTGGGTTAAAAATAAGCCTTCACTGTGTATAAAAGCTTCCTTAGTGTGAAGTCTTTTTTTATCTGAGGGAGACTTATGTTCTCCCTGGGTTCTATAGCACGTCAGAGCGGTTAGTGACTCTGTTGCCGGTAGGTTAGCTTCAAGTGGTTTGCAATGTACCGTCGAGGAAAGCTGGCGCCAAACTTAACACCTCAATCGCAAGTGGTACGTCCCATCAGGTTGGATAGGGCCGGACAAGGTATGTGTGGTTCGTCTTCCTACCTCCGCGGGAGGAAGACTTGGTGTGATAGGTGTATGTTAGGTGGTGTGTCTGTGTTTCTGTATGGTTGTATGAAAGGGTTTTGCTTGCATTGAAGCCAATGACCTCGTTCCAGAGGGTTTGTTTCAGGCGGATTTTCACTGTTCCCCCAGTAAAAATCCTTCTCCCAGTTCGTCGGGTATTGTTACGTGAACACTGGTTCCGGTAATAAAAAATGAAAACATTTGAACATAGCAGTAATAAACGGTAAATACCGGTAGCTCGCGATTGCGGCGCGTACCCCCATCACTGGGTGGTGAACGCGGTCATTACCTTTTAAGGTAATGCATCGTGCTAACGCGCATATAAAATGAGTCACACGCATTGATAACCAATCAGCGCATTCCGTCAAACGGAGAATCGATCGAGCACAACACTAATCGACAACAAGAAAAAAAAACACGCCCCGCGCTCGCGCCGAGGCAGACGGCAGACCTCATTCTATCGCGAGACTTCACGGCGGAACGTAATAATCTGAACGTGAACGTCAATCTTAAAACCTAGATAACACATAGTCTAGATTCTGCCAGTTACTGTTGTACTAGTGTACTACAGTGTAGTCTACTAGTCCAACATAAAGGCTAGTTAATATAATAGCAGTTCCCAACATAAGGGGTAAGTCTAGTGTCCTTAATAAACAGTGCGCGAGTATTAAACGATAGTCACGTAAATAATAAAGTAAAATAACATCTTCATTCGCGTGTAACATTCCTGCTTAGCCCCTAGGAGCTAAGCGTGATGATAGCTCATTTTTAGTACCTGCCTACCTGCGGTCGGGAGTTCGGTGGTTACCTAGCTGTAGTTCATCCTTCGTGTAAATGTAATTAAATTAAATTTAAAGTAAACTGTGATTAACATCGTAATCGTTAAAATGTTGTAAGAAAGTTATTGTATGAAGTGTGTCCATAATATATGTCGCGAGTATACATGTCGACAGACAGCCGAATATAGTAATTGCTTAAGAACTATTCAATTAGTTGTAATGTTTGATTGTTCATATTCTAAGAGAAAAATCAACACGGTGATATCTCGCCATAATTTTCTATGGATACCCACATTTTGAAAATATGTAAATTGTCGAATTTTAATCTCGTTTTAAATCCACGGTTCAGCATATATATGTATTATAGTTTAATTATTACTGAACCATTTATTTATGGTTGATTGAACCGTGGTTAACGGGGTTACAGACGTACTTACGATTATTAATTCCGGAACAATCCAGTTTTATTTCTTTGTTTATTGTGTAATTTGTGTTATGTGTACCTACCATTGTACAGCGCCGCCGACCTTAGGGCCCATGTAGAAAATTATACGTTGGGGCCCGGCGCTGTGCATTGGATTCACGCACCAGTGCCTAATCGTGTGGTTGTCTCCCCAGAACTTGGTACCGGCTGGAATACCGGTGTCCAACTGTATACCGGCTGGAATAGTTTCACCGCCCCGTACCAGCCCGCCTCCGAACCAGCTGAGGTTGCCTGCCCGCTCCGTACCGTCTGGAAGACGGCCTTGGTGACCTTGAGGGGAAGACAACGTCACAATCGCACGGGGCCAGCCCGGAACCCCAAGTTGAGTACATTACTCAGCCTGCCGTTTATAGTGACGTGACCTTGTACCCGAACCGACACTCGACCTTGTCTTAGAGTAGTTTTATTATTGTTATAGCAGGACCTACGGATTAAAGTTGTAGATCTCGTACCAATCGTTTTCTTCATCCTTGACCCCGTAGGGCCCCGTAACAACATGAAATGACACTCACGCAGGAAGGAGAGTGAGAAGTATATCCACGAGAAGGTGTGCGAGGTAGGGGTGTATTAACACTCAACATCCACATTTCCCTAATTCAGATAATAGGGGAGAGCCTATTGCCGTTCAAGCGGGCAAGTTGTTATGGGCTATAGGTTTCACATCCACAAGAAGATATGGTATGGTCCTATTCTACTCCTCCGTGAATCAACCTGGCGTAAAATATATAAATTCTACAAATATTATAAACGCGAAAATTTGTAAGTATGATGAATGGATGTTTGTTACACTTTCACGTCTAAACGGCTGGAGAAATTTTAATAAAATTTGGTATGGAGTTAGCTGACACCCTGAATTAGCACATAAGCTATATTTGGCCGCAATAGCCGACATACACGCGGGCGGAGCTTAGTATAATGCAATAACCCTTGAATGTCCGGTGGGGCCGAGGCAGTGGACCTTCTGACCGCGCGGGACGTTGGCGCGCGATATGCGCCGGCGCGGGCGGTATCGCGGCGCGTAGATAAATCACGCGCCGCTTCATAATTTAGTGCACTCCCAAAAGTGAGTCATGCGCTAGATAATGTTATCAAACCAGTACCTCACGCAATAAATAACGAGTGCACTGTGCACGCCATCACATTAAAATATAATAGCTAGCATGCTTCATTAAATACCTTTTTATAAAAATGTTTAACCTAATAAGTTGTTAAGAAATTTAAAAATCTGTATATTGTAATGTGCCAACTAAATAAAACATGAATTTAAAATTTAATTTATTGTGTACGCAATATAACTGATGGAGCAATTATCTACGGTTGTGTACTGGAACCGAGGGTTTGTTCGCCTTATGACAAATTAAAGGTTTAGGTCATTCACGTACTGAATGTGCAGATTGTGCAGGCCACTGTCATAAACATAATAGATTCATAATCATGACACTCACACAACTCAATAGGAAGCGGTAGGCTTCACACAACTGTGTTTAGTGTAATTTTTTCGATCTTTCTATTCGTTTCAAAGATTCCGCAAAAGTGAAGCTTCTTCCTTTTTCATACCTCCTTCAGGTAGACATACACACATCAAAAAAAGTTTGCGATCACTTTGAAAAACTGAAATCTTTTTTGTTACTGTAGATTATATTATGATTTGTTCTTCTTTTTAGATTCTTTATTTAAAAATAAAGAATTAGAACACAAAACAATGACACCGTTCAATTGTTATTTCTTACAAAAAGGCTTTCAGTCCTAGCTTACGCTCATTCAGAAATCTGATTTAGTGAATTATAACCGTTTCAAGATATTTTTCGCGGAAAGTAGTGATTGAAAAAATGCCAAGACGATTATCAGAGGTTTTACGAGCTAAAATAGTAACTTTGAGGGAAGAAGGATACACCACGAGAGTAATAGCACGCAGACTTGCTATATCCCAATCCTGTGTCGTGGCTACGTTGCAGAGGTACCACGGAATGGAGAATTTAGCTGACCGACCCCGCAGCGGTCGCCCAACTGTTTTGACAGCTGCCCAAAAGCGCTATATTAGATTGCTGGCAGCCCGTGATCCCGATCGTGAATCAACGCCACTAAAATAAAAGCAGAAGTCAGGGTCGCCTGCCGCCAGGCCGATTGCAGTGGGCTAGACTTGAAAAACTTGAAAAATTGGCAAAATGAAGAAGGTGAGGAAGAAAACATTTGGCAAAACTGTCTCTTCGTTGACGAATCCCGAATCTCTACTCATCCAGATAACCGACGTGTCCGTGTCTGGAGAAGACTAGGTGACTGTGAAAGACAAAGAACTGCCACTGGAACAGTTCAGCAAGGCGGAAAATCGGTTTTTGGGGTGGTATTATGATTGGAGCTAGAACGCCTTTGATCCCGTATCGGGGCTTCATGACAGCAGACATGTACAAAGCAGTTGCTATTGATGATATCGTCAAACCATTCCGAGTAAACCATGGGCACCAATTTGTACTGGTCGATGATAATGCGCCCGCACATCGAGCTCAACGAGTCAATGCTGCTCTTCAAGAATACGATATCACACGATTAGACTGGCCTGCCGGCTCGTCCGACTTAAACCCAATAGAGCACGCGTGGGATGCTCTTAAACGAGCTGTATGGAACCGTGAGCCACATCCCCAGACAGTTCCAGAGCTCAGGGAAGCCGCTATTGAAGAATGGGATAGGTTACCCCAGGAAATGCTGGATAACATGATCCTCAGCATGCCCAGGAGTATCTCCGCATGTGTTCGAGCCAGGGGAGGAGTTATTTTATATTAAATTTACACCTTTTAATAATAAATTGTAGTTTAAGTTTAATTTTAAACAGTCTTTTTCTTTCTAGGAAATTTCTATCACAATTGCATTATGATTAATGGCTCATTTTTTTCAAAATAAATAATAAAAAATAGTTTTATATTTTAATTTCAAAAATCTATGTTGTATGCTTTCTTTATATAGGAATACCCTCCTATTTAAAGAAAGCATACAACATAGATTTTTTCTTGATAAAGTTAAATTTAAAGAATTCTAGGAGCTTATGCCATTGATCGCATACTTTTTTTGATGTGTGTACATACATTATTTCCGGATCACAAGACTTCTACCCAAAATGTTATTTTAAACTTTCAAAGTCGGATTATGAGTATGCTGACAACCAAATCTGTAGTAACCTAGTGGTATGGGTAATGGACTGCTGAGAGGAGGTCTCGGGTTCGATCCCAGGTTTACCATGGCACACACCAATGACTTTTCGAAGTTATGTGTGTATTTATCGCAGGTTTATAAGTGCCCGGTTAATGGCAATAGGCTCGCCACCTATTACATTGGGACCTAAACATGAACTGGCGAAATTTGGGTGCTAGCACCTCTGCCTAACCCTTCGGGGAATACAGGCGTGAGTTTATGTTATGTTATGTTATGTGACAACCAAATATACCAGCAGACAGTTTAGTGTGTCACTGTGCAGTGTGGACGTGCGTGCCGTGGCCGTGAGCAATCGAGTCGCATCGCGCGCACGACGCGACGTCTGCCGACTGTCGGTGTGGTAGCGCGATGGTCGCGATAGTCGCGCGATAGCGGCCTTCCCACGCGACGCGCTCGTCATCTGCTTCGCGAGACGTCGCGTCGTACGCGCGTACCACTGTGCCTGTGTGCCACACCACCGGCACCGTGCAGTGCCGGAGCCGTGAGAATGAATATTCATGTAGTGATAACGTGATAACCCAGTTCCCGGGGGCTCTCGGTTTACGTGATCGTAACACTTGCCTACGACCTCTGAGCTCTGCATGCACATTATACACATAAATGATAATCTATAGCGATGGTAATGTTTTGGAGGTTAACGGCTTAAATTGAAGTTGATCCAAGTTCTGATAAAAACGTGTCGGATACTTCCTTGAATAATAAGGTAGGTAGATATAGCTTTGAAAGTGGCAAAATGATGAGAATTGGATTGGACCATTTGTAATGTACCTAATTCAATTTTGTTTTATAGCCAACTAAGTATTACCACTTAGTATTACCTTTTTCTACTTCATACACAATATGATGAAGTGGAAAGAGGTAAAAGAAGAGAAGTACGGTCTCTGTAACTTAAAGTGGACGTTAAATGACTAAACTCTCTACTCGAATCTAATTCTCCGACCAAGCCACCATTCGCGCCGGACAAATTATATTTACCGAAGTACATTTTTATAACTACCAAGTAATTTATACCATATTTTACGCACTCAGGATTCCTAATAACATCCCACTATAATAACTAAACAGTTATGCAGGTGAACAAAATTATATAAATTTATTTATCGTTATGAAGTTATTCATTTAATGGCTATAAATATAATGTCACCATCGCCGGCTTGGAATGTTCGGTATTGCGATTGTAGGTACCTCTTGTACATGTTTTATGTTGATGATACTTGTAAAGGACTCTACAATTATCTTTTTATTTTAAGTATGCGAATGATTACGCACCACAACAAAGAAAGCTGTACGACCAGCTCCTACAAGGCGTCGCAACATTGCCAAAAAGCGTTCACACCGTTCTAAATGGTCTGACACCATCGCTGGTGCATTTGGAGTAATTAGATAAAAACTCTTAACATTGCTTCTCCTCCCAATTAAAAATGTGGTCGTGTGAAACCGCAGGCATTCGCGCAGACGCGAATATGTGCGTATGCGTACTGGCGAGTGGCGACGCGAGGGCCACCACGGCACCAAGTTTTTGTTATCGCCCGATCTAGAAACACTTGTTTATGATAAGATGCCATTTCGGATATCTGCGTGTCATCTTATTCCCATATAGTTCACCTCTCATCATAAAATGATCCTATCTATTATTCAGTGTCTTTCTACAATCTGCAATAAGAAACAAAACAATCCATAAAAGGGCGAAGGGAATGTTCACAGTTTTATATTTCAAGATTTTCGGTTTTTTTTCGACTGCAAGGAATGGCTCCAGCGGCGGACACAGCCGCTGTTGGAGCCATTCCTTGCAGTCTAAGTATTTTCTATGCCTAGCGCCGTCATCATAATTTTAAAACCTTTGAAAAGTATTCATGTTCTCCTACAGTGTCGTCAACCACCACCGGTTATGTAAACAATAACAACTCTACAACAGTAATTTCAGATCAAATTTCGAATTAGTTAATTTCCGTTCATAAAAAATAACGATCGATGTGAAAGCACCTGCGCGAGGGTGCCAATTACTCCCTCCCCCCACGCCGCCCCCCACAGACGGCGCGGTATTCAAATCTGGCACAATATTGTGCGCGTACGCAAACTTGCCTCGCCGTCGCCAGTATCGTACTCGTATAGTGAACGGATTATGCGCTGAACGTGAAATTATGTGCGATGGTAATGAGTAACGCATAATCATAATATTCACTATCTGAAAACATTTATTGAGAACGGATTTCACTTTGTTTGTTCGCGGTAATTACAACATTTATGCATAATGCAAAGATAATAATGGACTAATTAAACGTTTCCAATAATTGTATGAATAATGAATCGTCCACTTGATGAATACCTGTTACCTAGGTAACATTTGAATAAAATAACTGGACGTGTTATCAGAAGGGTGTCGTGGTGGGGTGTCACTTGGACAGTGGTGCCCTTTCACAATAATGATGGTAATGTGTGTTTTAGGTAAAGGTCACCCCGGCCCGGCCTGCTTGTGCACTCACAAACACAAATGTGCACACTAAATATTAATTAATGAACACGCACCGCGCTGTGCCTCTACAGCTTTTAATAAGAAATTAATATTATATCCGTTACTGCGTTTTATGAACGAATATAAATATTTGTCTAAGGTTTTGTGAATGAATTGACCTATGCCTTACAGCTCTTAGAAATATAGATTTTAATTGTATAAATACCTTTTAAAGTCTTAACCAATTAAGTAGGTAGGTCTGTTATATGCCAATTATAATAGGAATTGAAACGATACTTATTCTATTTGTTTTAAACACTCATTGAAGCTGTTTCACGCCGTCAAACCGGATGTGTCTAAAGTCAAGGCTTCAACCAGCTATTAACGTTTAACCTGTGCGACTCCCCGAGTGGCGATATCAATGGTGTCGCCTCATTGCGGCAAGTGGCGGCGTCTGTCATTAGCGACACTAGTGATAGTGCGCTAACCGCTACACAATGAAGCCATCATTATGAAATAATTGATGTGTTCACTCTCGTATGACAAGACTGAACCGCAAGAGTGCTAAGAGTCATTTTAGACGCAGTCAGTACTGCTGTACCTGATCCCGACCAGTTGAAGTTCTATTGGGGTTCTATTGTAAGTCCAGCATATCAACATGACTATCCTACTTTAGTTACTCATCATCAGTCAATTAAATAATTCAATAATAAAGCAATTAGTATGCCAACTTTCTTTATCAAACTTTGAAAATTTACGGTTTGATTAAACTGTTATCACCAACATTAAATTAATTGCTAAAGTCACTAATAGCGGGCAGATTAGCCGGCCGTTAGCGGCGCGGGCGCCGCCGGGTGGCAGATGTGGCAGCGCGGAGGTGCGGCCATTAGCGGCGATTTCACGCGCATCTGTCAGCGCAGCACGCAAATGTTACAGTGCCACTGTCTCCATTGCTACTGGCCGGTCGCAGCACTGCTCATAATAAAGGAAACTCGCAACTAAAGGGAATTCACTAATTGCTTATTTGTCACTCTTTTACTCAAAAACTACCGAACGGATAGAAAGAAATATATTTTACTTTGGAATAACACACAGGCTACTATGTGAATGTATAAATTCAGTCGTCCGTAATAACCACATAACGAAGATTTTATGTATTAGGTACACTATGTTGCCTAAAACAACATCGCCTCGTGAAATTGATTTTGTAAAAAACCTATACATGATGTGAACAACAATATGCTATCACGGAGCGGCGCCCGTACGTGCAGCACTCTCTAAGACAGTGTAGTCAACTTTTGAATTCTATTCTGTGGTCTAATCTTAAACCTTCGCCCTTGAACTTGACACCAGTAGCCAAAACACAGCAAACTGTACACCAGGATATAGGATCAATTTGTCTGTCAATCTACGAGGTACTAACAGATCTTCAGTGGCCAAGTCGACCTCAGGTCAACGCCAGCAGATTTACAGACGAGGCTCTGATGCAAGGATTCCTCTCAAGATTAGGTGTCAGACGGTAGTCGTCCTAAAAATCAAGATAAACCAAATCGAGAGAAAACCAATTCGTCCTCCAAAGTCGGAATATTGTAAACGACCAACTATTCCAACTATTAGGTAATCTGTGCTAACGCTATGATGATCATGACAATGATGATATTGGATCAGTCTCTGACCATCTAACAACCGATTGATTGGCTGTAATCATAAAAGGTTGTTCGATGATTGCTGATTGTTCACTAACTCCTATCGTTCATGCTTCTGTCTAATCAATCAGAAACATGCAAACGACGCAACACAATGGCGGTGCCTAATAGCCGCGCCCGACTCGACGCCGATCAACTGAACAACTTTAATTATGTTCATTAATTTGGTACGAGACTGTCATCATCGTGCTTTTTAATTCGTCCTCCAAATATTCAACGGTCGTACTTCACAAAGCAAACATTGGATCTTCTGTCATATGATAGGACAGAAGATCCAATGTTTAATTTCAGCTACTAGATATGCTATAAATGGGGGAAAAACATTACCATACATGCGAAAATTTCAATGGGTGTTTATTATTAATGACTTCCACTTAGATCCTACAGATACGAAGGAAGGAAGGTAACGTTTTATTTTTTCTCGGCAATAGTTTCTTGTGGATAGCGAGAACAGAACCTGTATTTGACGCAGTTAAGAGCTAATTACTTTAACCACCAAGGAATTGATTCTTTACCAAGTTGTCTATAATTCGAACCCTGGTGATCTTACTCACCAGTAAAAGTATCTTAATTATAATCGAAAGTATGATAAGAAGGTACTAAAAACTTAGGATCTAAATAAATCAAACTCACGTGTCACGGCTAAGTGAAACACAGTCGTAGAACTTCCTATACTTCGAAGGTTCCCTACATCTACCTATAAGATTTCTTAATTTCAAATGTCACTCAAGTTCGGCGAGCTATCACACAGTGTACAAACCCGCCCTCATCCACAAAACATACCTGCTTATATTGAGTGACGTAGTTTCATCCCAGTATGCAAGCACCCTAAGTCTAGTTCCAGCCTGTAAAACGTATTACATTCATCTTCATTTCCTGCCTTCCTTACAAAGAAAAATAATAGTGCCATGTATCGTGACATGGTGTTCTAATTACCCACATCTTGGCAACACTCGGCGCCAATTGTCGGCATCTTTCACAATTGTGTGCGCCTGCGCATCAATGGCCGACACCGCGCGCTTCTTTTATTCGACCGAATTAATTCAGATTAGCGTGTGTTAGCAGGAGTAGGACTGCGACACTGTGACGTCATTTGCTATCTGCATGACAAGAATATGCGCATGGTGGTCAATTTACATCGTATTTAATCAACAACTTCGTTAGATATTTTAGACAACCAACTAAGCACACTATTATTTGATACAGAAAGTGTGATTTCTTTTATTATTTTAGTAGACAAGCAACCTATAAATAGGAATTAATTTGTTGATGAAAACCCTTAAAGATCTAAATTTGCTATCTTCATTAAAAGTATAATATCATCTTGATATCGATCAATGGGTACATAAACATGTCAAACGCACAGAGTGGTGTAGTGCAGCGAGCGCGGCGCACGCGCACCTGTCTGCTCGCTGCGCTGCCGTGAACGTGCGCCAAATGTCATTCACCAGACCGTTATGTGTGGTGAAGAGGTCTTAATGCCAAGGTTACGTGACCGTGAATGTTCAATTATGTCACCTTACGAAACGTCACAAGTGCAGCGCTACCGTATAACATCAGCAGGTCAGCCAATTATCTCTGGAACTTACACCGTGTGCCACTTCTCTGGGAAATGGGAATATTAATTTAGTTCCTAATTAATCCAGGTTATTTCTAACTAGGAATGCGCAATACACAAACCTGTCTAATTTATGGTAATGGTGAACATGATGTGATACTTCCTGATTTTGCTACGATGCAACCGAACATTGCAAATCATAGTTTAACCCTTATTGATAGATCGGACTACATTTTTTAGTATTGAGTATAGTGGCAGGCGTTGAGAAATGTGACCATTTAAACTTGATGAGTTAATAAAGGAAAACTAATGATGGGAAGCAAAAAGTGTGTACTAATGTTAGTCATTAATAAAAGTTAGCCTTCAGTCACGATTAGTAATTCATTAGCTGTAGTTCGTACGCTTTTATATGATGGATCACAGTTGCATGTTTGCAAATAATAATATAATTTAAGCATTATAGGTACTACAACAATCCACTGCTTGTGACAGGCACAATATAAATACCAGGCATAAAAACAATCTTGTAGTGTGTAATAGCAGACTCCATAAAATAAGTAATTCTTTCCAGGGAAACTGCATACGCTTTTTTGACAAGCTTGCTAATGAAATAAGATATTTACCTGTTAATAAATTTAAAAATGCAGAGTAAACTGTGCCAGAAAGGCTATTATAACATGAGTATAGGAGTACATCCATAGACAACACAAGCTTCAATGGTTGTTGTGTTGTACAATATTTTACGGGGTACCGTTAGATCATCACAACAAAATTTATATTTCTACGCTTTAACTACTCTATAAAGATATTAAACTATCAGTACTTATGACGTACGATACAGAGAGAGTGCTCTATAAACACGAAACGAGCTGATGTTAGCCTGACTGTCACACTTACTCTCGACGTTTCAATACAACAGGGACTAACTTCAGAATGGTAGAGCAGAATCATAGGAGGCTCGTGAATCCTCGCTGTGATAGCAGCAAGCAATTACCCGCGAACTGCAACAAAATGAGCGCCTGCGTATTGTATGTAAATATGGCGACACCCGGGGTGCTGCGGCAACGACATTGTCTTGCTATCGCATCGCTACGTCGCACTGTTCGGGACAAATCGTACTAACTGTACGCCAGAGCCATGTCCACCGACGGGAGGTTCAACAGCTTCGACAAGATAACTGGTAGGTAGGTTGGTACCCGTTCAGACACAAGGCCTACAACTAACTCTGTGGCGCCCGCCAGTCTCGCAGCTATCGCTCTGTCGCGTTACAAGCGCCCATTATGACGCTTTTAGTGAATAAATATTGATAAAATGCTTTTAAAATTCATTTTGTATAAGTGTGCGCACGCGCAACTCGGTGCCAATTACAGCCGCGGCCATCAGATAGCACTAACAAGACGATGCGTATCTGTCGCCGCGCGGCACCGCCCGCGCATGTGCACCGCACTACAGCGAGCGACCACACCAGGCAAAATTCAAATTCCGCTAAACTCCCCCGCGACATAAATCTTATCGGAGCAAACTTGATCTCAACCGTATCCTGTATACATAGAGTTCGTTTTTATTTGTAGAAATACGTGTGGCCACTTTGCATGATGAACGCGGTGGCGTGAATTACGCGACCACAGGTCGTTATTGCACAACCGCGGGCCTCGTGCGGCCGAGCGACTCCTAACAATCCCTACGCTCCTGACATTAGGGGCGCCCGTGTTGTCACAGGTAAAGTTGGTCTCCGGGGAGAGCATTGTGGCGGCGGTGGAATATTTCACGCAGATGGCACGATAGAGCGCGATTGTGTGCGCGCGCGTCGATAGCGCTATCACCTGACACAACAGGAAGGACAAACGAACGCTATGAATCAAGCGCGACAGCGCCGCAAATAACTAGAGCTTTGTTCTCGAATTGCGTAACAATGGGGTGCGATATCATACAGGGCCAGCAGGCCGGAGGCCGGGCGGCGCGGCGCGGCGGCGCTAGTTAGCGCGCGCTGCAGCTCGGCGGCTCCTTTGAATAATTCGCAGATGAGCTTGCTAGATTTATGGCGTATAACCATAGAGCAGCGGCGGCAATTAAATAATTTGCGTACGAGCCCACGCACACGCGCGCACCGCACGTGCGCACGCGCACACGCACGCACACAGGCGCGCCTCACAGGCGCCGCGCGCCCTCATTGTGATTTGTGGCTCTAGTCGCCGTTTATTAATCACTCCAGAGTCTAACAACAATACCACGGGTACATGGAACCCACAATTTGGTCCAGCGCTCCGCGGCGCCGACGTCGCTCTCTGCTATGATTTATTGCACGGATTAGAACAAAATTGACCATAAGTATGCACTGCGGAGATACCCTCCAACTCCATCCGAGCAATTTCTATTACGATTCTGGAAAAGGAGGTAAAAGGCATAATCTCCTGAAATTAATTATATAATTAATTACTGCAATTTTAGTCTTGCGGCCTTTTTGCCTGCAATTGTGAGCCATATTCTTGTATTCTTGGATCCTACAAAATATTGCTGGTTTTGTAAACATCACGAGTAGTGGTGTCCATAATTTTTACCGGTTTACGGTAAGAATGGACTCACTTTCTTACGACCAAAAAACTTGAGTGTCAAAAAACGAAAGTCTGTACTTGGGAAGAGGTCTGTTTGTAGCAGTAGGCGCCCCGTGACCCACGCCCCATGAATTATGATGATGAACTGTTTAAAAAATGTGTGCTTAGTCCGTCAGTAAGTTATAAGAACCATAGTTTTTGTAACTATAATAATCCCACTTTTCTTCTTTTCTTTTCCTTTTCAAGCTTCCCTGTTTTCCCCCACGTGTAGGTATGCATTCATAAACTGCTTGCTATCAGGTGGGGCATATAATTAGTATTTGTTTCTTAATTGGCATAAAAAATTGCAATTTTCTCACCTATAGGAACTTCCTACAAAAATATACCTGCGATGAATAAGTGTTAAAATAACTTTTTATTCGACCTTTTATCCTTGAAAGATGCCTCCATAGTCAGATAAGGATCTGATATCATTAGCATTCAGAAAGTAGGATGTTACCCAATCTCATTCACTTACATGTAATTGCAAGAAACTGCTAAATTGAAGTTTTGATCAGCGATTAAGATAATAGCCATTGTGGGAGAGTGCTGCAGCTCTGAGCGATGTTCGCGCCAAGTGGGGAGGCGGCGGCGGCGGCGGCGGCCGACAAAAACCCACAGCAATTACCAGCCGCACTTCCCAGGCTCAGCCTCGGCGAGGGCTGCGCTGGTGGTGTCTGCACCGCACACAGTGCACACCCACCAATTGTATAATTGCTTGGCGATCAATTGGTGGCGGCATCGGCCGGCCGGCCGTGAGAATGCCCGGGCTGAGTCTGACTGAACGCGTCAATACGCTGCTGCTCTTTTAAACAAATACGGCGGCCCCCAGTATGTCTATATGTTGGTATCTATATATCTATACGGTGATTCTTATAAAACATTTTCTAGGACACAAATGTCTTGTATTAAATAAGCTGGGACAAGGCTAGGAGACCACTGCTTTGGGATATTACCTCAGTTTGCCATCAGGTAGGATGCAGTGAAATTGGCGGATCACTCGGTATTTTAATACTTCTCCAAAAATAGCCATCAATGATAGGTGTGAGCGTTAGTAATGAAAAACGCTCAACTATCTAGCAACCCGATGTGGTGAATGGCATCACTGCATTCCTACATTTGATTGTTTCAACACTTCGACGATTTGAAACAATTTTACGTTTGTACATTTTGACACTCGTACTATTTGATACTTTATACATTTTAACATGTTTTCAGTTTGTACCCGGCGGCGTAGTGAATGGGCTCCATTAAGTTCTTCTTTCTATCCAATCTCACCTGCTGATTGACTTACGCCGGTGCTGGTGCTGGAGTCAGACGGCATTCGGCCCGTAAAAGCGGACGTAAACCAAATAATGGAGGCACGTCAAAAAGAGAATTTTAGAAATTTATATATATATATTTTATGCGGCCCGCGGGCCGGAGTTAGCCCACCGTGCTCTAACGTAACAATTGAATGAAATGAAAAGAACCCGTTGCTTCATGTTCAGGATTTTATTTTAAACTGTCAAAATCTGAAAATTGTGATAAACACTTATTACTCGTATCAATGGCGAAATTGAGTTATTCATAAATGTGATTAGTGTAGGCATTCCACTGTTGACATAATTTTATTTAAATAAATGATGATATGTGTATGCACGAGTTAATTTACCTACATAGTTTCATCTCAGATTACATATTGGACGCCCTTAGTGATTGCTTACACGTACAGCATAAACGGCAGCGGCAACGACAGCGACGCGTGGTTTTAGGCTCTACGTGAATGAATTACTCACTCTCACTACTTACAAGTTCCGACTAAAAGATGAGTTAATAGGTATGATGAAATTTTAAAGGCGGGATAAGGTCTTGTGTGTACACGTGGCTAATATAACGGCAGTCCGCAGTAGCCACGTCGATAGCTCGTGTCGGTTGTGTAGCGGCCCCTACGGGAGGCGGCTCGCCGAACGGCCGTCATCGCCGTTACCGATATTATTTAAAACGCTCCAATCTAGCCCCTTATTACTACGATGGGCTATCGATAATGCGGCGCGGGGAGGGACGGGGGGCGCGTAGTCCGGCGCTCGCGCAGCCATCCCGAGCTTATCGCAGATGAGTTACGATTAGTAAATTGGCGTGCGGAGAAGGGCGCGATCGCCTTTCTAATAAATTTAGTTGGAATTACTGGCGCATCTCGGAGATGCGCCCGCGCAAGCGATGCCCACGATATTCCTTAGAAATTGTTATTCCAATAGGAGCGCAGTTACCATTTAGTTAATTGGAAAATTCATAAGTACAGCACCGGGGAGCCACGTCAACGTATCCGCGAGGTTGTGCTTGTGCATCATACTGTGATAAACCGATCACGGAACATTGAAGTAATGGCGCGGGCCAATATTCCTGATTAGATCGCCGATAGAGTTCGGACGTATTACAGTTAGATGAGAAATACACATTTTAAAGATCTATTCATTTGAGTCACAATGCAATTATTGTTAAGGTCGTTAACCCTATTCAATTTATCGCTTATTTGATTTCGTAATCGTTGTTCAAGTAATGAACAGAAAGTACAACTATATCCAAAACAATGACATACATACATATACTCGCGTCTGTAAATCCCCGAAGAGGTAGGCAGAGGTGTATTAGCTGCACCCACATTTCACCAATGATGATTTCCGGTTCCACGGCGTAATAGAGGGCGAGCCCATTGCCGTCTAGCGGGCACTTTAAAAAAAACCTCGAGGATTCGTTTATCTAGGTATCAAGGTACCTATTAAGTACCTATATAGTTCGATACAGGTGAAAATTATAAAAGTTAGCTGAAAAGAAAGCGAGGGTAGCGAGGAACTGGTTGTACAAATGAGAGCGATGTCAGTGCGCCAGGAATGTTCGCGTAGGAGTGCAGTGGCCCACTGCGGGCGGCGCCGGATGAATTAATAGTGTGCAAACGCAGATGTAGAAGAGGCTAGATGACTTATTCCTGATTCCCCTTTTTACTGATCCCCTGAGTGGATTGAACCCATGGCCTTTCACGTATCAGTCGAATGGCTATCTTCATCGGTAGTGGTGAGAAGATGTCACGCTATGGTCGTATCCAGCCGACTGTACGTCTGTGTACGACAGTGAGTATTGTTGTCCTCGCGACTGACTTACTATACGACTGCCTTCCTACTATACCTACCGGTAGCGATTGTGTTGGGTTTGACTACCATATTAGGTATAATATACAGGGTATAGGCACTATTGGCACCGTTGACTCTTGTACTGTAGACACGAATCTCAACTATCCAGGATGAATCCAGATAACTTACTTGGTAGTGTTGTACTGTCGCAAGTACAAAAGTATGGACCCGACTAATCTAATTAGAAAAACCAACATCCAGTGACGTTTTCCTATTGGAATTGAATGCTCGAATATAAAATAATATTATATTTTATTTTACAACATGTATACCTATTTAGTTTAAACGGCTCATTTTCTGAGCCATTAAACATACTGTGACGTGAATACTAAGCGCGTACAGTTCGCGGTACTTCTCGTTTAGTGAGAACTCGACGCTATGAGAATATATTTACAGAACACCATTTGAATTACACATTGTTTAGTTTAGAGCCACACATTAGGACACGTGTGATTCTTTGTAAACAACGTAATTGTAACATAATAGTTTGCCTAGGCCACTTTGTGATTACTTAACTTAGTACTAGGACAACCGGGACCGTGCCGGGAAACTCCTGCTCCTTGTGAAGGAACCTTCATCATTTGAACCGTTTGGTCAGCAACCTTCTGTACATGTACTGTCTCATGTTGACGACACTACTTTTCATATTCTTATAGGAATCCGTCATAAATGGAAGTTCAAATACTGGAATTAGAATCTAAAACATCCAATAAGCGATTTGTTTTCTACTTGAAATATTCAACATCGACTTTTGACGATTGCAACTAGTGGACGTCGATAGCGAATAACAGAGGCGAGTTCAAGTCGAGTGCGCGCGGCCGGGCGACTACCGGGCGAGTCCACGTCACCGGCGAGTTATGAGAGCGCGCGAGATGCGATTAGCGAAACTTCCGCACATAATCGCGTTACAAAAATACTAACTTTATCATTTGCGGCTCCCCTACACCTCCTATAATAATTAATATTGATTTCTACCAAACTATTGTTTTTAACTATCATCCGAGACAGCTTCCGCCCGAGTTGTAGGGACTGGGGGGCCCACCGCGGGGAGAGGGTGGTAAACTTGTGCTTCTTCCATCACTTTAATGGTGCGTTATAAGGAAATGAGCGTTAATAAACGCGTGCGTGCAGATAATTCCACTCGCGCCAGATAGGCTTCAAGTGATTCTCGTCGTGCGCGGTAATCCATCTAAATTATTCAAATGCAAAAATTGTCCGTAAACAATTGTCGCGGCATGTGGCTACTCGCTAATGTGTTTATAATAATGCGGCCGCACTGCGCGGGCGCGTGGCGGCTTATTTGCGATTGGACACGAGAGCGCATGCACCGGCTGGCGACGCACGCGCACCTACGACAACGCCGGTGGCACTATTCAGATCGGTGGAAAATTAAAACGAATTAAAATTATTATCAAGGTAAGTTTGAATCGTCTTAACTAAAATAGCAATATTGTCTAGTTGGACAGTATACCAGACAAGGGGACACTCGACAAATTCCAATTAGACGAAATTAACGACGATCAACAACGCAAAAGTTCTCACTTAATGAAACATCTTCCAATTGGCTTTCAACATTTTTATGAGTATCACCGCTCTTATGCGAATGGAATCCTAGTACGAGATCCGGCTGCAGATTGATGCATTCATCGAGTAACCACTTAAAACCAGTTTTTAAGCTTATTTATGATTAGTAGAATATGTATGTATGCACGCGGCCTCCGACTCAGATAGATTAGGTTAGAAGGACAAGCGGAGGTCTCGCAGAAACTTACGCCTTACCCTTCGTTGGTTTCCTTGTAATAGTGCACTAAAAAGTAGGAGCCCCGTTAAGCGGGGCTCCATCGATATTACTTCACTTCGAGAACAGAGTGCGTAAGTGGAAAAAAAGTATTTCGTTCACCGTCTTCCACACTACGATGTACCATCCGTTAATCTGCAGACTAACTAGGTAAAGTGTTTACCAAAAAAAATCACACTTTGACTGATCGTATCAGGTAATCTACAGATTACCTAAATGTGCATATTAACGGGTACCGCACTCTAACGTCAACATATACAAGAAATTGAACTGCGATTTCTATGTTGTTTTAATAAAAAGCAGTTGTTGTTTTTATCAGTTTTTATTCTAAACGTATTTTATTATATTGAATAAATACCTCACGATTTAAAAATAACTCACGATTACTGCAAATTATATTTGATTTAGGTTTTATGTTACATGTAAACAATCTTCATTTATACCATTAAACTGATTGACTGAAAGTCAGGGGAGCTGTTTGAAAGAGATGAAATACTTACGGAAAGAATTATTGTACACCTAAATTTGGATGGCATGAATTGGACAAACAGAAGATGGCGGCTATTGTAGACAATCCAGTAAAACGTCGATATATATTTATCTATTTATAAAAAGGGCACAGACTAAAAATATAAGCATTTGAAAGAAATCCATACTTCCATACTACTATTATAAATGCGAAAGTAACTCTGTTTGTCTGTCTGTCTGTATCTTACGCTTTCACGCCTAAACCACTGAACCGATTTTAATGAAATTTGGTATAGGCATAGGTTAGACCTTGAGAAATTAACAAAACTACATAATTATGTCTAAGTGGTTATCTTAAATAGATGACGATTTGCGTTCTCGGGTTGCGTAAATGTGCCTGGGGCTTTCTGTCAGACATTCCGTGTGATAACCGGAGTTTTATAGATGTAGTCGATGTGTATCTATTAATTAATGATACCTGTAATGTCATACGATGGAACAATAAAAAGGTCAATGATAGGTCCTTGAATTTATGAAAAGTGGTCATCGTTCTCTAAATATTGAAGAAAATAAATTATTAATAATCAACATTCCATCACCGCAACACTCGCGATTCGGTGCTACGAGTACTAAAAGGGAACACATCGTGGCGATTGGCGTGAATATTGATTTGATTCTATGAATGCTAGCTGTAGTAGTTTCATGTCTGTTACTAAATGTATTAGATACTATGTCTATAATACATTTAGCAACATATGCTATATTTTTATATGCAATCTCACCTCCGGCAACCAAGGACCCAAGACGGCGTGCGTTTTAGTCGGTTCGAGTCCGACATAACCACCTCCACCGGCTCCGTGGGGGTGGTATCCGTGGGGATTTATCGCACATTAAAAAAATAAATAAAAATACAATGTCTATGGTTTTTTTTTCCGTGCGGAAATCCCCTCGGATACCCCCCTGCCGAAGCCGGAAGGGGAGGTTATGTCGGACTCGAACCGACTAAAACCGCACGCCGACTTTGGGTCGTGGTGCTAGGCCGGAGGTGAGGCTGTCATCGACATATCCCTCGCACCCCGGCTGACCCAGGGCCATCCCTTACGGTCTAGCCCTCCTCGGGACTATGTCTATGGTCACGGCACAGATTAAAAATAAAGTTAATACTAAAATCAATTTAACTAAAATCAATACTACTTACTTACTACTTTACTAAAAGTACTCGATGAGTGGACAAATTTGCAGCCGGATCTTAGACTATCCGAGCTGCTTGCTCGGATTCCACTCTCATAAGAGCGGCGATACATACTCATAAAAATCTATACTTCGGGGAATTAAATTTGATCTGTCTGCAAATATAATAAGAAGACGTGTATATAAATTGTTCATTAATGGCATCTAGGAATTGAGCCTCAATCGATAAACAGCGCGCCGTGACGGACGGCTCGTAAAGCGGCCGCGCGCTAATGTGCAAGTACCGTGCATTACGAGCTGAGCGGAGCGGAGCGGGGCGGACGCACACGGCGCACGACGAATGCGGTGCGCGGAACTAATGCGGATATCTGCGAGCGCATTATACCGCATTTACACTTTATTACGGCGCGCGCGAGTTTTATTTAATTTTAATTTTTACGTGGAGTGTCCGGCGACCGGCGACCGGCGACCGTGGGAGCGCGCGTGACACACAGCCGCCGCGTTCACACGCCGCCGTGTAATCACGCGCAGCCTCCGCGAGCTTTCCTACAAATTGCTTCTGGTTGAGACGGTAATTAGAGCCTCCATAGTTTTAGGTTCCCATCGACGTATGACAAGCACATTTTTATTGATGTGTTTCGGTAAGTGGTCACGTTTAGACACCACACCACACTGCACTACCTACCTACCGTGTGGAACTGCTGAGAATTAGCTCTAATCAGTTTGCGTTGTTGTAGCGAGCGGTGCACAGAATAACATCGTTCGAGACCGAGGACACCCGCATTACTTACATAAGTTAGGACGGCCGGGATAGAGGCCATATTTTACATAATGGCATTATAAAATATAAGCATCTACACGTCAAGAGGTAGCAGGTAGTATGAAATAGGTGTTTTTTTGTATAATTGAATGCCTGCTTATGTTATACATATTCGAATTGTTATGTGTTGATATCATGTGTTCATCAGTATCAAATTGATAATAAGTATGTAAAACTACACAACTCGAATTCCAAAAGATCATCATGTCGCTGTCGTGATCCAGAGGAACCTATTTCTCGAATAAAATGCTCATGTCCCATTCTCGGTCGTACCTGTGTGCCAACAGGTACGATACAACCCACCCTCATAGGAACGGAACCCTTATAGATTCGTCATGTCTGTCTGTCTGTCCGTCCGTCCGTATGTCACAGCCACTTTTCTCCAAAACTATAAGGCATATTCTGTTGAAACTTGGTAAGTAGATGTATTCTGTGAACCGCATTAAGAATTTTACACAAATATAGAAAAACAAAAAAATTTGGGGGTCCCCATACTTAGAACTGAAAGTTAAAAAAGAAATCATCGGACCCATACGTGTGGGGTATCTATAGATAGGAAATGCTATTGCGGTTACTAATAAAATTATTTTTCTAAACTGAATAGTATTTGCGGTAGCCTAGTGGTATGGGTAATGGACTGCTGAGACGAGGTCTCGGGTTCGATCCTAGGTGTACCATGGCACAAACCAATGACTTTTCGATGCTTTTCGAAGTTATGTGTGTATTTATCGCAGGTTTATAAGTGCCCGGTTAATGGCAATGGGCTCGCCACCTATTACATTGGGACCTAAACATAAACTGGTGAAATGTGGGTGCTAGCACCTCTGCCTACCCCTTCGGGGAATACAGGCGTGAGCTTATGTTATGTTATGTTATGAATAGTTTAGAAAAATTTAGAGAGAAGGAGCAACTTCCATAGAGGATAAATGTGTGTCCACCCCCTCTAACTGCTAAAACAAGAGAATGATAAATCAAAAAAAAAATATATGATTTACATTGTTATGTAAACTTCCAACGAAAATTGGTTTGAACAAGATCCAGTAAGTAGTTTTTTTTAATACGTCATAAATCGCAATTTTTGCCTTTCATTCAATTAACTCAAAATTAATAAAAAAAAAACATTTAATGAACTACAAGAACTCTTATATTATGTTACTTGCTGCTACGGAACCATTCATGGGCGAGTCCGACTCGCACTTGGCTGGTTTTTTACGTATTGTTTCAGCAAGTTTAATCCCGTTACATTCATCCAACAGCAACAGTTGCATAATCTTCTATTTTTTTTTATAAAATATATTTTTGACCTTACTTACTCAACAGGTGAATTAAACCTTGCGTTTACCTGAAACAAAAAGGAAAAATATAATAATAATAATGGGTAAAGTTTCCAAAAAGTAAAGAAACTAAAATCCGAATTCCTACATAGGTATATGATGGTGTATCCTTCGATGGAGGCGAGTAGGAAGAATGTGTGTGTATGGATAGATTTTCGTTAAACGAAAACAGGATTCGAATGACTGTAAGAGCAAGCGTTCGACTGCTACACAGAGGGTATTTTTTTTTTTTTATCGTGCGATAAATCCCCACGGATACCACCTCCACAGAGCCGGTGGAGGTGATTATGTCGGACTCGAACCGACTAAAACGCACGCCATCTTGGGTCCTCGGTTGCCGGAGGTGAGATTGCCAAAAGCATATCTCTCGCACCCCGACAGACCCAGGACCATCTCTTTCGAGATGGCCCCCTTCGGGTTGTGGGGACCAAAATGTCCCCATCTAGCCCCGGTTACGGGGAGGCGCACTTTGCGCCGCCGCCGCGGCCTGCTTCTGCTAGGGTGACAGGCGGCTCCACCAGTCACCCCCAGGCCAGCGCTCATGGAGGACGGAGGTCGTTCTGCGACCTCCGACGTCCGGTTCGCCTTCGCTCTGCCCGGGCTTCCCGGGCCCGGAGTCTGGTCCGGACCTGACCGGCCGCCTCCTTCTCGAGCATTACTTGCTCGCAGAAGGAGGCCGCTGCACCCCAAGCGTTTGCGCATCGTACCATCGCTGTGAGCAATGTGACGAGTGTGAGGACTCCCATCCCTAGAGCCGCCACTAGGACCCGCCTCGGCGTGTCCCACGCCGGGCACTCGGTCAGCGTGTGCAGCTCTGTGTCCTCGCTCGCATCACAGTGATGGCACTCGGACGTTGGCTCCTTCCGGATCCGACACAGGTAACTCCCGAAACACCCGTGTCCGGTAATCACCTGCGTCAGCCGGTACGAGAGGCTGCCGTGTGGCCTCTCTAGCCATTCCTCCATGATGGGTCTTACCGCCGCTATTACGGCGTGCCCTTGCTACACAGAGGGTGCAGGTTTGAGTCCCGTTCAGTGCAAATATTTGTATGTGTTGACATTGTATATTTGCATTGGTCTGGCTTATATTTCTGAATTATATAATTACAAAGAAACGCAATGACATAAATGTAGTTCCAAGAAAATATAAGTATCTATGTTTATATCCGCACTCCAAATCTAATAAATATAACTAAATAATTTTATTGCGTACCACAGGCAGCAGCAGCTACAGATCAAGGGTTTAATCATCCACCTTCAGTTCCATCAAAAGCGATACATTACAAAGAATACCCCATACTTACTAAGACCGACTGACTTAAAGTCAACACGTCTATTAGAAGTAGTTTAAAATCGAATGGGAGCAGTCAAGAAGGTGACAATAAAATAATAAACACAAAGTGACAATAGCGCATGTGACGCGCGGTCCCCTGGGCCCCTGTACCCCTGTGCCGCTGGGCTGCGACCACTACACACTGAACAGGTTTAAACGTCGTCACGTGTCGCACCATGCCGCTTGGCACCTAGGGCGCACGCACCCTTTCTTCCCCTTTTCCTTCGTGTTTTATGATTTTGATCGCAATATGTTCCGAGTAGTAATGGGCGCGATGATGGATGGCACCGCACGGCAAACTCACCGATTTGACTGGATCGTGTTCTGATCGATCACGGGGGTGCAGTTTACACAGCATCGTGACATCTACTCGTATTCTGTCGATTAATGCCTGTTTGAGACAAAGACCGGGTTTTGTCAATACATTATCATATTTAGGTCTGTGCAAGTTGAGAGGAGTGCGATTACAATTCTAATTCAAAAATCATTTAAGTATTCCATAGGCATTATAAAGTTTGGAATTGTCATTATTTTTCCCCTACCGTGCAGTGCGTGACAAGGCAACTACTGAGAAACACTACCAAAATACTCAGTAGATCTTCTTCGATCAGAAACTAACTACTGCCTCATGCATCCCATAGCTAAATTTGAGCTAATTGTTGCATATTATGATCGTGAGGTCTCATGTTCTTTTCCTGATGCAGGTAAAATTCACCCTAACCCTCCAGCTATGTTAAGTTGTTAAGAGTAGATTCTTTTTTTTTATAAAAGAACACGTCAATTTTCTTCACCACGCCTGATGGTAAACTAAAGACAAAGATTCACGTTGGTGTGTAGGCTAGGATTCAAACCTGGGAATTCTGGATCGTAAGACCAACTACTTAACCACTAAGCTACCGAGCTTCAGTTCGTTTTGTAAAAAGTGCTAAATTTTTTACCCATAATGACAAGTTGTTTTCACCCCCGTGTCCCGACCCGGGCCTCCCGACGGCTAATCGTATCTATTACAATCGGTGACGGCCGATTACAACCGGGACAGCTGTGACTTTGTGCCTTTGAAAAACGATCTTCGTAATCGATTGTTTGGCGAGTTTTAAGGATGAATTAAATATGATTAATCGAATATTCACATTTTACCTATGTCTGAAAATAATCAAAAAGCTTTAAGAGTTTAGACTGGGAACAGTGGGATGGCGATTGGAGGATAAGACTGCTAACAGTGGGACACTGGAAAGGTATCCTAATTTAGCATAGCATAACTATGATTTTGTAGGTCTTTTGAAATGAGACAATGTTACGAAAGTATTAATACTAATTATTTAATACTAGCTTATGCCCGTGGCTCCGCCCGCGTGGATGTTGCTTATCGCGACAAAACATAGCCTATGTCCTTTCTCAAGGTCTAATCTACCCCTATACCAAATTTCATCAAAATCGGTTCAGTGGTTTAGGCGTGAAAGCGTAACATACAGACAGACAGACAGACAGAGTTACTTTCGCATTTATAATATTAGTATGGAAGTATGGATTATGTAAAACATGGCGCACAAAGAGATGGAGAAATGGCGCATTCGTATCTAATTTCTCAATTCTTGACCTAAATACTAGTAGGTAGCTATTTAAATAAATAAGACCTAAAAAAATATACTATATCCATTTGTTATTTTCTATACCGCTTAACAATAGTCTGTGGAAAATATGAAATGATCGTTATGCCCAGCATCTAAGTGCACAGCACTGTGGTATCTGTCAATGAAAAATTTGATTAACTTCAGTGCATTTCGATCGCTAAAATCGCCTTTATGGTCGTCACCCATTGTGTAGTGCAACACATCTGTCAAAGCGGACCTTTTAGATTGTGAGAGTAATAGGGAATGGTCCTGCTGATAATAGGATAGTGATCAAAGATGAAGCTGGTGACAGTGGAGAACTGAAATGGGCCCGACCGCCTACACTTTCTCTTGATTTGATCAAACTTGACTATTGCGAGAGCGACTGCGGTCCGACCCCCAATTCCAAGAGGAAAGCCTACACCAGAGCTAGTCCGTTAATCAACAGGTATAGTGCTAGCAGGTAAGATTGTCTTGAGTTCGATGATCCTAGTGAAACCATAAAATTTCCACATGCTATGAAGTAATATGAGCAGGAACCGACAACACTATTAACAATTTAATTGTGTACAATATTAAACGGAGCTTCAGATAGGTCTTTATCCACAGATTAGTAGTTAGTAGTTCGTACGATGGGCCTGATGAGGGCGCTTATCGTAATAGCTAGCGAAGCCAGGACGACCCGCCGACCCCCGGCGCCCGGCGCGGCGTGCGCCTGATGCTATCGGCTGACGTCTCTATGAGCGCACGCAGCCACCATTATCTCCTTGATGACGCACCTCGATTGATAAACACCTGCCATAAAGGCTCGACTTTTCTACCAATAATACTAAATAGACCAGGAAGTGTTTGTCAGACTGAAGAAGACTACCTATAGGTAGGTACTAGGTACCTGTTAGGGTTGACTGTGTTCTTGGTTACCTTTCGGGTTCCGGTAGGTTCCTTTAAAATAATGACTATAATAGTACACTTATTACTAAGGTACCAATGGAGCACCGTGGCCCTTACGGGGCTGCTTTGCGAACCGATGGTTTATTTGCCAAACAGGGTCCTTTTTTAGAATTCCGTAGTCAAATGGCAAAAACGGAAGTCATGTCAGTCTGTCTGTCCGTCCGTATGTCACAGCTAATTTTCTCCGAAACTATAAGGCCTATTCTTTTGAAACTTGGCAAGTAGATGTATTCTAAAAATAGAAATAAAGCAATAATTTTTGGGGGTGCCCAGACTTAGAACTGAAAGTCAAAATCTTAAAAATATATATGATGTACATTGCCATGCAAACTTCTACCGAAAATTGGTTTGAACGAGATCTATTAAGTAGTTTTTTTTATACGTCATAAACTTTTATATTATGTTACTTGCTATTGCTACTTACTGCTGCTACGGAACCCTTCATGGGCGAGTCTGACTCGCACTGGTCGGTTTTTTATTATTGAAGTTTTGTAAGGTCCTTTGAATGGTCTATACAGAATATGATTGATGATTTTTGACTATTTTCCATAATCTTTACTTTTCTAAGACTATCAAAGTAAAAGTTATTACTAGCGTCCTCGAAATAAACATGTTTTTTCGAAGTCTCTATTGTGGGGATCTTTTATTCCGGGTATTGCCTATCTACGTAGGTCTGACAGTGAAGTCGCCCACATCGTGAGGGATTAGCTAGCATGTGGTCACCTCGCAGATATTGCACCAGGTTGGCTCCACACCTACACACTACATGATATTGAAAAAACTCTGCCTAAAAGTTATGTAACTCAGGCATGGTTGCATCGCTAAGGTTGCAGTCGGTAAACAGAACCAATCTATGAAGGCAGTTAAAAGTATATGCGAAGCGTGACGCACTCAGGTATGTGATTATAATGATCTGCTGTCATAACTTCACGCCGATTAGCACCTTTTTCTACGAATTTACATTTAATTCTAATACATTGGGCAACTTTAAATTAGCCTTTGGTTAATCAGTTACCACCGGTTACACACCGCGCATAGCAATCACTGTGCGCTCATCCATATAGGTAGGTAGGTCCCAAGCAGTTTGTCGTGCAATATGAGCCCGCATTAGCATTCGTCGCGATTGTGCGCAACTGCCTCGGCCAATCGCGAGCGAATGTCATTTGATATGCGCGAGACGACTGCCGCAAGGACGTGGGTGGGACATTTGCATATACCCACTCTTTATACTTACGTATAGGTGACATCTCGATACGGAGTGACGGCTTTCATACTAGGTATCACATAAGAAGTGTAGCACTGATCTAAAGCACCAATACTTACCTGGGTATACGTAACATGTGGTATAATTTATTAATATATAGTTCTACTGTAATTAGTGTTATGTATTTTAATAGCTCAAGCGGTGACTATGGAAACCATCAAATGTAGGCAAGGCGTGCGTCCAAGCACAGTATCTTGGCACTCTGTACCCTTCCCTCCTTCCTCCTCTGTCACATGTGTCACGAGTGCGTGGTGCGTGCGTGGCAATTAGCATTAGACAGCTCGCGCTAGAGCGCGGGGCGTGCACCGGTGGAGGGCGGGCGCGGGCGTGGCCTCGCCTCGCGATTGGCCGCCGCATGCAAATGCGCGCGCCGCCTGCGCCCGCGCAATCACGGCCGCTGCCATCGCGGACCCACCATTGTTTCAGAGCAAAAACTGGAGAAGCTCCGAGCTCGTTTGTCGGGAACATGCGAGCGCAAAAACTGTGGTATGCGCATAACAAGAAACTGCAAAAAAGGCAGGACGACGCGGCGCTTTTTACTTGCGATTTATGTCCCAGCGAGCCTACCCTCCTAGCTTCCCGCGGGAGCGAGCGAGTGCACGCTCCACTCAGTCCTCGCGACATTGCTTGGACCGTCGTCACCGGGAGCACGCTCCAGCAAAAACGCCTCTGCCGGCCGCTGGATCCCGGGCTGCCCTTTAAATTGCGCGCTCAAAGAGGTTGTGAGCATGGGCAATTGGCAACAGGCCCATTACTTTTAAATCACATTTACATTGAATGCTGCGCCGTCGGGCCGCGACGCTCAATTAAAATACGGCAGTAAATTAACCGACACAAGCGTTGCTCGCCATTTGCGCCAGAGCTGCACTGCGCGCGCGCATGATCTACGGTGACACTTGGATCTCAAACGAATCGTAATTACTGATGTGTCGATGTTACCCGACTGCACTCGTATTACCTATCTATTTGGCTACCGGCCCTAGGGATTCCATACACGTTTCTTTGCATAAATATTTGTTAAGTTCACGTGTTCTGAAACTATTGTATATGTACTTAGCTCAGCGCTACGGAGTGCTGGAGCACACGCACCATTTTAATTTTGTCACAAAAACATACCCGTACTTAGCATGTAAATTGCAGCACTCCAGGATTTGAAAGGTTTTCAAGTTTTCATTTTTCATTGCATTTGATTGCAAAGAACATGTGCTTCAAGGACTTAATGGGAAGTATATCAACACCCAGGTGTCAAGCTCAGGATACATTCTAAGTTTGCACTTTGGAGCCAGGAGTACACTTCTGCTCCTACTTAACATGATTTGGCTTAACTTCATCTGACTTCTCAACCCCGAAAGGAAGAGCTGCGTCAATATCTTGTTCATCAGTCAGCAGGTACTGACTTTCAGGTGAGGTTAGTTTGAACCCTCCAAAATAAACTTGGTAACATAGTAGCTATGACTAACCGAACACGGCCGATGCTTGTGTTTGTGTAGTGAGGTCATTTGCGTCATTCCTGCCCCAGGTATTATTTATTCACAATGGCTACCGAGTAAAGTTTAGCAGTAAGTCCCGAGGGAGTGCTGTAATATTACTGAGCAAACTTTCATATTTCCAATAGTGTGTGATTGTATTTGCGTAGGTTGGGCCACTAAACAGCCTCTGCGTTGTGCTATGAAAAATAAAACATACTCATAAAGGAGTCAAGGTTTGGATAACATAAATAATAATAGTATGATGATTATAAGAAATTCACAGAAAATATTTTCATGTGAAATAATGTTAAGATGAATCCATAATACCTACACCTTAAAATGAAACTTGTAAGTGGTAACTCTACCCGGCGTCACCTAACACTCTCTAAGTCTCGTCAAAGCGTTGTTCGGCGTGATTAAATACTATGCTAGTCTCAAGTTCTCTAGGGGCAACCCTACTTGACACCTTGGTCAAAACGTGTGGCTGTGAGTTAAGTAGTTAATATCTGTTCCTAAGCCCGTACGAGTATCTACGTATACCTATGTCTCTCCCAACTCGCCTGGGCATTGAACTTACGCTTTACGTTGCCTTTACACAAGTATCTAAGTCGAAATGTATGCTTGACCGTTTCGTTACTCAAAGACCTATTGGTAACATTAACGTCTACTAAGTGAGAAAAGGTAGGCAGTACTGTACGCTTCTACTATTTAGTTTTACCATTTAAATGGTTTTTATTTTTAAATCACAGCGCATGTCCTAGCTAGTTGTAATTTCAAATACATCTTGACCCTAGCTCGGTCCGCGTACCGCCTACCTAGTGACGTAGATAGTTAATAGTTGCGCCGGCGCAGGCGACGCGCCTGTATAAATAGCGCTCATTATTTCTCATCCCGCGCATTAGATTCGTTCTGAGTACGCATTCGTATTCAATTATGCGCCTCTACAAAAACTAGTCGCGCATTTGAATGACGCGGCCTCATTGCCCGCCGCTCCGCGCCGCTCCGCTCCGCTCGTCCGCGCCGCGCGCCCAATTTACAAATAAAACGCGGGGAACGTCCGGCCACGCAAAAACTGACCGCACTTCTCCCTGTGCATATGAATGGACGCGCTTTTTTGCGCCTCGCCCGGGACGATAAGATGCCGCACGCACAACTGTACATCACTGGACTAATCTTATCAATTCACAATCAATTGAAAACAAACGATGGGTACTTATGAAACAATACTGCGCATAATTATCTCATTTGTTTACTAATCTAGCTCGTCCATCGACATTCCTGCCGTCGGGCATCACCGGTCGACACGTCACGTGGCCATCGATGCATGCACAAATGCACATTATTTAGATGTAGCAATAAAAACAACAAGTGATGTTCTAGTTCTAACCTCCCCTCTTTCATTGATATTCTTACTCCCGATAGCCGATATTTGGCAGCAGTATTAATAGTTTGTGCATAGTAAGCATTATAATATCAACATAATAATTAAAACAGAACTTAAGATAATACTTAATTGCTACGAATAGCTGACGTAAATAGGTTTGCCTTAATGTGCTACGAATACGTAATCAGTTCGTAGCACATTTAGGCAAACCAACTTAGAAGATTCAAATAGTTTAAATCAAATTCAACTCCCCATTCCGGGGGCGAGTTGGGGACACCGTTGTCCCCCCTCCTGAGGAGGGCCAAACCGTAAGGGATGGCCCTGGGTCAGCCGGGGTGCGAGGGATATGTCTATGACAACCTCACCTCCGGCCTAGCACCAAGACCCACAGTCGGCGTGCGGTTTTAGTCGGTTCGAGTCCGACATAACCTCCCCTTCCGGCTCCGGCATGGGGGGTATCCGAGGGGATTTCCGCATGAAAAAAAAAAAAGGTCGCGATAACCAACATCCACGCGGGTGGAGCTGCGGGCAAAAGCTAGTAATTTATAGATTTGAGCTTCTCCACCGCCGTAGCACCCCGTGCTATCCTCAAAAGACATCCAAAAAACGCATTTATAGTACGTCATGAAATAAACATTTTAGAGTACATGTTGTGAAGTGACCTATATGCTTATACGCGTAATACACCGTCACGGGTCACGGGAAGCATTGATATATATTTGCCGGTAACTATACACAAATAATGGACGAATGGCAAGCACATGAACTCTCCGTCTGTACCCATCACCAGCACTAATATAGGAGTTTGTTGTGAAGGAAGTCTAAGGTCAAGGAATGTCCAGCTTCACATGCGCACTGTGCAGCGTGCAGCGTGCAGCGTGCAGACAGCGGCATGTTAGCGGCGCAGACGACAGCGACGACATCAGATCGTCAGATTATGTAACGAGCGCGGATTCACCGACGACCGCTTTTTTATGTGCACGATGCGGACGCGCATGGAAAATTCAACAGATTATCTACCTCACTACCTGTTGGCTGCTGGCTGCCTACTCCACTACTTCATATGAATTTATAATGCGTACAGCATTGTTTAATTTCACATGTCATCTCTGCGGGGCGTTTTTGCTACGCAATCGTGCGTACGATCTATTCAATTAGCTAAATGAATTCAGTGCACTGCTCCTGCACTTCAGATTTACGCCGCCGGCGCTCAGTGTCTCGGTGAAGAAGTAAACAGTTTATTTAGTAGCGATTGGTATCAGGCTCGTAAATATCAAATCGTAATAGGTCTCCTTATTTGTATCTCGCAACAGCTAACAATATAGCCACTGTTGTAAGGACAGGGAATGGCTCTAACAAAAACACAAGGAGAAAATCTGACGTATTCAAGAACCTTGAGTTAAGTTTGCTTTTGTACATAACATTTCACTAATTTGTATAAATTCCGATGATGTGTGTTTATAGAAGAAACTTTCTGCTTCGAGTTGTAATTCAAGGAGGCAACATAAAACACTACGATTATACACAGTTCAATATGTCTTAAATTGGTAGCTTAAATGCCTCTGCTTCGGACCATCAAACGCTAAATGCATATAAGTATGTAGCAACTTTCTATAACAACTTAGTGTAGTCTAACCACTTTGGTTCGAGGGAATCATTTTGTGCAAATCACCACTGCCCAAAAATTAAGAATACGTTTCGTAAAGCTATGATACAACACCAATTCTTGTGTTTGACAGTAGAAAATTTATTAATAGAGCTCATGGGAACTGTCACAATGGCAATTTACTGACATAAGGGTCTGTGGCTCAAAGCAGTTTTGGCTCTGGTGTCATGACTCCAAATGACATGCACAGCACTCTGCAATTGCAGGGGACGTCAAGTCAGTGATCAGAAATATAATATTTAGCATAATATCATATTGTACTTATATGTACACAACACGCAACCAACAGAGTACAGGCAAACAGCAATACAAAGTTTCACCGTGTACCTACCGAAAAAAATATATTTTGTTCAAATCCCGCGGGAGAACCCATCCAATCAGGAGGATAAAAAGGCTTGTGTTCCGCGACGTAAGTCTCCCGGTGTGTTCCGATGTTCCGGTGCCGCTTGCACAACCAATTAACTACGAGTATAAAGTATGCTCAGTTTGGCGCAAAGTGTATAAACACTTTTTATAAACTTCAGTTTTTTGTTAACATTACTAGGTAGCTATAGAACATTGATAGTTGTATAAAGCAGGCAATAAATCCTATCTGAATCATGTGAAAAATACTCGTAGATAACATCATGATATTTCTAATATTAATGATGCCTACATTGTATGAAGTAACAAAAAGTTATCTAGACAGACCCAGTTGTGATATGATGGAAGAATCTAAAGCTTAGAGACACTTCTAAAGGGCACACTTTACACTCTGGGGTCTGATTACTATTTTTGACTTTGGCCCATCAGTGTGCACCCATCATAATGTATTATATATTAGGCATCGTAATGTCGGTTTAAAGCGGCGAGGTGAAATCAAATTGACGTGTCCTGTATAAAAAAAAAGAACAGTTTTCAATGTTGGGCTTACAAAAAGCCCTTTCCACCCGTCATAGTTCGACAGCCAGTCGTTTATTAAACACAGTTAGACCCAATGTACTTTTTCTGGGACTCCCCGTTGGACGGGAGCCCCTTCCCACGGCGATATGAGCACAGTCTTTATCATTCACACCGGGTAATGTTTCATAGCACCGAGCAGGTTCCGGCATCGTGATAAATATGTGTGTATTTTCATAATTTTTACGTATCGTCGTGTTGCGGGCGGCGGGCGTCGTGACCGGGCGCGGCGGGGCGCGGCGGGGCGCTAGCTCGCGATCCCGCCGCTGATACAGCGCGACTGACTTATTGATTCCACCTTCAATTAGAGCTCCGATGCGCGGGAGGCCGTTCTATCTATCCGAGGGCTCCCTTATAAATTGCAATAAAGAAAATTAACTATTTATTAAAAATAAACTATTAGCCATCGGCGCACGCGCGTGCCCTGGACGGCCACCGATAACATTTTTATATTAAACAAATTCTTTAACTGATGGTCACGATCAATATAAACATACAGATCTTTTAGTTTTGCACGACGACTTACCGACGTGACATTGTCGATAAGAGTACTGTATATATCGAACTATAACTCAAGTGAAGCTAAGTAGATCGTATCAGCGACTAACAGTGATAGAGTGCTTACATTTTTATAAACTACCTACGTTCTAAATGTTAGTAAATATATTATCATTAACAGCTCATTAATAAACTTTTCGTATTGGGTAGCTTATCTAGATGCTGCGTTGCGAAGTAGCTATGCATTGTGTGCGCAGGCGCAGGTGCTACGCGCACTAAATGTCAAGTACTGTTGGCGTAGTACTCGCCTCCACAGCTAACGGTACCTGATGTAGACTCCTCCTGCCACGCTTTTGAACCTTGAACTTGTATATAGAGTACGTACAGCAGTGAGTAACAGAAGGTGAAGAGGTTATTGTGGCAAGCAGCAAACACATTAGAATGAGACTTTGATAACCACATTTGATCACAAGATATGAACATTAGAAATTACATTTTTTATTTCATCACATTAAAAGGTCATAAAATTAATAAATAACGAGTTTACCATAAAAGTTTACGATGGCCATTCATAAAGAATTTTTATACGATTAGCATAGTTATTATTAACTAACATGCCTATGACTATTATCGTCGTAGGTCGTAGTAAATAAGAGTAAAATAAGAACGAATGTTTTTTGACATAATTGTAAAAAGTCATTGCACTTTTCAGCGAGTTATACGTATCTGGTGGTAAAGTAAGCGTCAGAAATATCTTGACCTACAAAGTCTCTAAATGATCTTAAAACTAAGGTATTAAGGGTAAATCAAACTGTTTTATTGATTCAAAGTGTATTATTGTCCGCACTAAAGGTACCAAATGTCACAACAATCGATCAACAGGAAGGGGGGAAAGGGAAGGCAAATTAAGATCATTTTGAGCACTTTGTTCATCAACATCTTTCTAATTCTGATATTGACTGTACATATTATAAGTTGACTTTGTTTTAGTGTTTAGTTCGCGGCCGGGTCGTGTTGTCTGTTTATGAGATGCGAGACTGCACGACTGCTGCACGCGGCCGCGGCCGGCGCGGGCGCACGCTTCCTGCGCTATTATCCGCCCGTGGTAATCATTTTAGCGAATTATGATAATTATTCGTTATCTATCACTGGAACGCTTATTATTTCAATACATGAATATCGTAACAGGTATGCGTGCTTCCCTGAAGGATTAATCACGGTTCGATATACATATCTATTTTATTTGAATAATTTTACACGGTAATCCCTTACCATCAGGGCTGTGTGCTTGTCTGCCTGCCACCTAAGCGGTATAAAAATTAGACTAGTAATGGATATGCTTTTCCAACCTGTTTTCATTTATTTATTTGACACACAAAACAGAATACAATCAAAAATGTTTACAAGATATCATTTCATGGTTCAGTTCCCGATTGAGATCCAAAACATGTGATCTCAGTACGATGCAATTAAAAAGCGTGCATTAAGTGATACAATAAAATATATATTTTTTTTGTAGTGATGTTCGTTTATTAAATTCAATACATTTACGTCAATAAATAAATTAATCAAATAACCCGCCCCTGACCGCTCCCGGCGCAAAAGTGCCCATCACACTCGCCGCGTTGCCACGCTGGATTGCAATGACCAGCCTTTGCACCAGGAACGCTCCGGAACGGGAGTCACCAGTTGTTTCTATAAGCCTGTTTCCTATTTCTTTTACAAGGCTTTTGGCCTCCTTGCTCCAGCATCCTAGGGTCTCCACTGCTATCGGAACAAAGTGGTACAGTGGCTGTAATTCAGCATATTTAATTGCTTTTTTTAAGCTGGCGTCTTCCGCCGCGGCGGACGGAGAGTGAACAGTGCGACTGAGGTGGCTGGCAGCTACCGTATCAACGCAAGTTGCATCCCAAATTAAGCACTTGCCGTTCCTCCACGGCACCAAAGTCAGCCCGTCTGGCCTCTTACCGTCCCTCCTGCTCAGACCCGGAGGCTCCAGCACGCAGGGGACGTTTGCCGATACGAGGGCCCTGCGGACGATATCATTCAGAGCGTGGTATCGCGGAAACCTCCCCGTGCATCGGCGACAACTCAAGGCGTGATGTCCATCCGCTTCCACCATGGAACCGCAGGTGCATACATGGGGTTCGCACACCTTACATCCCAAGCGGAAAGCCACTGCCACACGCAGAGAGTCATCCGCCGTCGTGCCCAAATGAGGCGAAGGTAACGCTTGTAACCACGCTCTAGATACAGGTTGCGACACAGCCCGCAGTCTAGCCTTATCGGCCCCATCAGCACACTCCAATAAACGACTCTGGAGTCGTTTCACCCCCACATCATCCCACCCACGCTGAAGGTGCATCTTCAGAGATAGATGACCCTGTGTTGAGGACCGACCAGGCCGACACAGCATCCGACGCAAAAGGGATAACACCCCCGTCACCATTAAAATTGAGAACTCTAGTGACGAGGTTTGCAACCCCATGCGCAGATGCGAGAAAAGCCGGCAGGCCCACATCCCGTGCATGCCGCACCTCGAGACCACCACATTGGATGGGCAAAGCCACCTGGCTCCACTGGGTATCATTTAAGGAGACATTGAGTACTGACTCCACCACCAATTTCAGAGCATCGTCAAACGATATAACCTCCTCGGGACAAAGCCAAGTTGGTGTGGTCCGTAGTAAGTAGGTGATCTTCGGGAGGGCGAAGCACATGCGTAATAATATAATCGCAACGTGTGCGGAGAGATCCTTCAGACGTTCGTGAGCGGCAAGGAGAAGCTGCTTTCGAACACTGATGGCCTCAGGAACTGCAGAAAGAAAAATTGGAGACCCTAAAAGGTAGAAGTTAGATGGAGATGTTTCCTTGAGGCCAGGGAGAATAGCATGAAAATGAGAAAAGTGTGTTCGAGCCCCAGTTCCACAGGGAAATAACTCGCACTTCGAGGGATTGACCTCCAGACCCAGGACTCTAAGACTGGGAACTAACACCTCAAGATGCTGTAATACGTCTTTCGGTTTGCCCCCGATAGTGCCATCGTCTAGGTACCAGATGTTAAGACCAGATTTAAGTTCACGGAGCGCCTTATGTATAGCCAGGCTAAACACAAGTGGACCGAGTGGATCTCCCTGTTGGGCAACCACTTTTGAGAGAATTAAATTACTGACCAAGAAAAGGTTGGAAGGAAGTCTGTAGACTTGGTGAAGAAAAGGATAGAGAGATGGGATTTTTTCCTTGACCTCACTCAACAAAACGTCTCTCTCCAACGTGTTAAACGCGTTGCGAACATCCAGCTTCAGTACGATTGACCCTTAGTTTTTTGGGTCCATGACGAATGCCCGCGTGGCGTGGATGGCGGCCTTGCATCCCAAGCGTGTCCCAAAACCCAATTGGTGAGGCTGTAGGTACCCGGCCATATCCTCTTTGACGCTACGGCACGCCAATTTGGCAGTTAAGCGTCGAAAAACGCTACCCACCGCTATGGGTCTTAAACCACCATCTTTTTTGGCCAACGCAAAGAGGGAGGCCCCGAACAGATAGGGGCACACAAGGGGGTTCACCTGGCCGCTCAGGACAAAGTTTACTAGGTCAGTCAAGCACCCCAAGAGACGCCTTCCGTTCTCTCCAGCCGACACAGACGTTAACTCCTTAAGATGCCCCGGCCGGATCCCGTCCAAGCCTGCCGCCGATCCTGCATAAAAAGAACCAAGCGCCGACCTCACATCCTCCACCGTGACTGTTGCCGCAGAACACGGCAAACCCGGATCGGGAGGGAAACTTAGCGGGCGTGAGGGGGACGGATGCTTAAGTTCCAATGCGGCCAGCGTGTCGGGACTCCGCTGAGCGAAGGAATCGTCGGACAACAAAAGGCGGACGGCCTCTCTTAAATCACCCTCAAAGACTTTCGATTCGATGTGTTTCTTAATATTGCGAGAAGCGTTAACCGAGGTCATTGCAGCTACTTCAATTTCGTCAATAGGACACGACGCTAAGACGTTGGCCTTCACCTTCGATGTCATGTTTCCGGACGACTCCCTCGCGGGCACCCTAAGGGCCGAATACGCAAAAGAAAGAAGAGCGCCCCACTCATCAACCCCATTGTAAGTTACACACGATTCTAATATATCAGACAGCTTACCAGCTGCCTGATTTCGGGCGCCTTTAGGTATATGCCTGAGAACCGGTATACTCCCCCTCATAGAAGCAAGCTTGTCCAGGGGCGGGGACGGCGGAGCCAGCGCCTCCCGGTCCACCGACGCAGTGACACCCGTGTCGGGCGGAGAAACCCGCGAGACTACGTCCGAATGCGGCAGCACACGCTTGTGCATGCGGCCAATATGCACCCTCAGCCCGTGGGCCGAGAACACACGGGAAGACCCCGTTTAGTATATAATAATTATATACTAAAAATAATAAACTAGAACTAGACGTTAAATTAGATGGTTTAATTTAGACATAGTGTTGTATCTCTGCAACAAAGTGTCAGCAAATTTATAGCTTGTTTATAACTTGTTTAACAGTGTTCTTGTATGCTGAGAAACCCCGGCTGAATATATCTATCTCGTAGCTATGCTCATGTAAGAGCTCATTATAAAGACGTCGCATTCTAACTATCGGGTTATAAAAAGATGTGTTGTTGATGTGTACATTTAGTAAGAAGCTTTTGAGGGGGGTTGACGATGTCGAAATTTAATATTAAAGTAAATATATTTCCGGAGAGTCGATTAAGGAATGAACAATCTTATAAAGGCATATAAGATCACTACACTTACGGCGATCTTCAAGCAATTGCAAATTAAAATGGTAGAGTTTCTCTGCATACGTCTTCAGCTGTCTGTCTATTTAACAAAGAGTAACGTGGAGAGGTCCCACTAACAAACAAATACATGTAAATCTGCACAGTTATTTCTCTGTAGGGAGAAGAAACGTTCATGAAAACTCATAGGTGTATTTTAATCTCAGGAAATTACTGTGCACAAGAATGAGATAATCAGTAACTAAAACATTGTATATTTTAGATCAAAAAATAATGGCGTACATAAACATTTATGAGATGAGGCACTGAACAATAATTCACAATTACAAAATTACAATACAGTTTTAATGTCTATCGTGTTGATCCTTCCAATTAGGTAGCAATAGCAACACGCCGAGTTACCCAGAGTACCTCGGTGTCGCAGTAGCCAAGAGCCGCAGCCCCGGACAGATAAATTGAACCAATAAATAAACAAATTAAATCATTGATATTAATTGAGTGTGGCGCGACCCATCCCCCCCCCCCCCCCCAAGGTCCCCCTCGATCGGACGTTAATTAGATAATGGCACCAGTATGAGGTAAATTGTGTCCACCGCGCCCCGCCGGGCGAGCCGCGGACAGACGGGGCCACCGGCAAAAACATATCTGGGGCAGCATTTATTACCATTCGGTATTAGCGTTATGGAGACCAGCCACGGGGCTGTGGGCGGACCGACGTGGGAAACAATAGACGTGGGTGAATTTCAACATCTATGAATTTTTAGCTAATTTTGGTGATTTTTTTTATTTCTAGGTATTTAGGTAATCTCTTTCAATATTTAGCTAGAAATACATATTTTATGCCTATTATGTTTGAATAGTCTAATTAGCCCTGGGAATTACTTGTTTATTTTATACACCTGAATTTTCAATACACCGAAATTGGTGTCTAACACCAAAATTGCATATCAACTTATTTTTATTTTTTATTTATTATTACTTATACTATTTCCTTGTTTTTTTTTTCTAGAATTTGGCACTTAATAGTTACATATAACCCTTAATTTTTTACCCTTTTATCACCAACTTCATTTTTATATGGCAAAACCACTTTAGTTGTTAGTAGTATCAGTATAAAAGCAAAACATTTGATTGTTCTATCTATCCTTGCTTCTAGCAAGGATTATATTTTACTCTAATGGCGCCAATATTATCGACGAACTTATTCAAGATTGCTGGGAAAAGATTTAGGCAGTTATTCTCAAAGTGGGAGAGGTGGTACTCGGTATGCCTAAGTGTGGACGGAAGATATGCCATGGACACTTGGTAGTGGCAAGACAAGTTGGTAGTGTGATGTCTATTTCTGAACTTACAGGAGTCCTTCAACTAAGTTTCTCACGCGGTGAGCTGATGGGAATTGCGGTTCAAAAGGGTTCCAGAGGTTTACACCATCCGAGACATGTACCACGATTCTGATTCCGTTGTTCGAACCGCTGTTGGCATATGAGAATCTTCCTTATCACTGTCTCTGTGATCTGTGATCTGTCCTTAGTCCATTTCCAATCAGCGTGGTATTTTGGTCGGATAGCATCAGACAATCACTCCATAACTGCCCATGTATGCTGTTAATATGGGTGGTGGACGCCGATAGATTGGTGCAACATGTGAGGATGTGGATGTAGGAGCTTGAGGACGGTAGAGGTCAGAAGCCTTCTGTGGAGAAGATTGAGTACCTTTTACACGATAGCAAAGTGCTAGCTGCTGGAGCAACATAATATGGTACTCGGTATGCCTAAGGGTGGACGGAAGATATGCCATGGACACTTGGTAGTGGCAAGACAAGTTGGTAGTGTGATGTCTATTTCTGAACTTACAGGAGTCCTTCAACTAAGTTTCTCACGCGGTGAGCTGATGGGTATTGCGGTTCCAAATGGTTCCAGAGGTTTACACCATCCGAGACATGTACCACGATTCTGATTCCGTTGTTCGAACCGCTGTTGGCAATATGAGAATCTTCCTTATCACTGTCTCTGTGATCTGTGATCTGTCCTTAGTCCATTCCCAATCAGCGTGGTATTTTGGTCGGATAGCATCAGACAATCACTCCATAACTGCCCATGTATGCTGTTAATATCGGTGGTGGACGCCGATAGATTGGTGCAACATGTGAGGATGTGGATGTAGGAGCTTGAGGACGGTAGAGGTCAGAAGCCTTCTGTGGAGAAGATTGAGTACCTTTTACACGATAGCAAAGTGCTAGCTGCTGGAGCAACATAAGCAGAAGTTGCGTGTCACCTACATCTTCGACTTCATCGCTTTGTTGCGTGGAGTCACGTGCAAAAGATTGCATGAGGCACTCTTGCATCCACAGTAGCTTTCATGTAAGTGAGAAAGCGGAGGAAGAAAAGCCAAATGATGTTGACAGTGGAGAGGAGGGAAGAAGGGTGGGCAGGTTTTAACGGCGTAGGCTTAGTAGTAAAGAGTAAGGCCGCCTTTCACGCCAGTAGAAACAGGTGACGGAAAGAGCGCACGATGCTCCACCACACCGGCCTGTCCCTACTGCGGCATCAGCTGACTTCAACCAACTACTCGCCCGTCTTTTGTATGGGTAGTTCATATGCTAATGGTTAATCTGAGAGAAAATTAGGAAAGCTTCCGAACAACCCTCAACAGCCAACAACCTCTTTCCCACCTAGGGAGAGAGGCGGTGCTTTCTCCATTGCCCAGGGTATACTACGTAGAGGTCACCTGACCTAGTAGCCCGTCAGACTACGTAGGAGCTTAATCAAATAACTATAAAAACAAATTTTGGTGTAAATATACAATTTTGATGATTAGTAAAACCCCACCAAATTCACCAAAATTGCTCCACCAAAATTAGTTTCACGTCTAAAAAAATTATTTATAAAAATACTATTTAGAATATAGTGGTTACATTACCAAAATTTAATACACATACTGAACCTGTACACTATACTTAAATATTAAAACATACAATGAGAATAAACCGTTTTAAATAATCAACACAAAAATTACAATATTTTTGTCCGATGCTTATGAAACGACTTACTTACGTGTTTGGCAGAAAAACGAAACGGGACTGGGGACAACTGGCACTGAAGCTTATTAACACCCAACTGAACGTTTCCAATGATGATAGTGTCGTACTTATAGGTACTTTCAATACGACTCCTTCGATGATTTTATAAATCCCACCAAAATTTTACATTTGCCGCGGACGCATCTTATAAATTATTTTTAAGATAAAGTATAGTACTAAATACTACGAATGACAGTATCGAAGATAGCTTAAATAATGCCGAATCGAATTATTATTAAGTATACTCAGTAAACTAATGAAGTTTTGATTAAACTGTGATCATTCCCAAGAAAACAGGTTGTGGACGCGCCACCAAGCTTAGAATTTAGGTGAAAAGACATTTTTTACACACTCACAAAAATAGTTTCAATAATATAATTTATACGTGCATATAGAGAAAAACGATATCTTTCTTACAAAAAATAATCATTACTATATGTTAACTTTAAGGTATGATTTTCAGTCACGCCGCGAAAATTTTACGTTTGAGAAATTCACCCACGTATCCATCACGAGCTCACTGAAGTCATTGAAGCATAAGTACCTATGCTTCACAGTGAGCACTTTAATTTCGTGAAATATCGTTGAAAGTAATCATGGGGTTTGCTTTATCTAGCTGCTCATAAATCATAATGCAAAACAGTCGGGTGGAGAACAGCCCTATCCCCCACCACTAAGGGGTAAAACAAGCGCTGAAAAATGGAATGGTAAGGCCGCCGTTTTACGTAAGTACTTACTTACCAGCGTTCCTGCTACTAATTATTATCAGAAATATATTTAGGGTTTTAATTTTTCCAATACCCAAAATAATCCAAATAAACATGGCGTGCTTTGTAGAGCACGTTAAGCCGTCTTCGGTCCCGTCCCGGCTGTCAGCCGTTACGGGTAGTTAGTTGGAATTGTAAAAAAGTCCGACAACTGGTCTAACTACAGAACTTTGATATCGCCAATGTGCTGAGAAGGTCAGGTGACATTCGTTTCCGGGAAATATCGAACTCATCATATTTACCCCGGACTCCAAAGACCTCAGATGCGACCGCTACTTACACAAGGATGATGATGATGATGATTGTATGTAGAGATACCTATCTCCTTGGCCGTGAGCATGTCGCGATACGACGTATTTCGATGTCGATAGTGTCGATAGCGAACTTACGATACATTTCGTAGTTTTACATCAAACTATTGCTATCACTTCGCTCGTTAGCGATCGCAGCCGTGATAAGGCACTTGTGTATTTAAAATTCATGTTCTAATTATCTAATATATTCACAATGTTCTACTAATAGAAAACTAAGTGAGATAAGATAATCATCTTCTGATTTTGATCGCTATCTAAGCGACCTTCAATAGCCCGCCCGCGTGTGTATGTGTGTGTGTGTATGTTTGTCCTCTGTATTACAATCATTTTTGAAAGTACTACAAGCTATTGAATCAATATGATGCATGTAAACAATGCTGGGGAGCAGGGTGCGTGTGCGCATGGCTGGCTGCGGCGACCGGCGACCGGCCGGCTCGCCACAAAAACTACCGCCAATTACAGTAGCAACCAGTTTTTAAGTCGCGAGAACTTTCTTCTATTTTCATATTCATTACAAAGAAAGGGTGAAATTATACTCGCTCGCCATGAATATGCTAACGGCTGCGTGCTAAATGTTAAAGTTGAATAACACCGCGTGGGGACGAGCGGGTGAGCGCGAGCCGGTGTTGCGTGCGCCGGACTGACTTATGCCGGACCTGCTCCGCCGGCGCCTCTGACGGACAGCGGCCAGCTAGATGTAGAAAGTAATCTACATATTCGTACCAACAACTGCCGTAAAAACCACGAAATGTTGTAAATTAATTGACGTGGTGCGTGTTTGAATGTTGTGGCATTTGCCGTCGAAGCGACCGACTTCCCTGACTCGCTATTTATGTGGATTTAACATCCGGGCCGGAGATTTATTGTCTTTTCTAATAAAATTTTATATCTGATAAGATACAGACAAACAAGGAGCAAACAAATAGCCCAAGTCAGGGCGCAAGCGACGACTACGTGCCGCGCGGCGACGGACTGCACCTTTAACAAACTTCTATTGTGTTTGCGTTCTTCGGAGTCGCCGCCGGGGAGGCTGGGGTGCCGCCCGGGCCGGGGGGCAGGGGTCAAGTAATGATACATTCGCACGCCGAAGTGAGGCGCGAGGTAATAATGAGTTATGTACGTGATCCAATTATTTGGGCGCGCGCTCATTACGCGCTAAGTGTGAAATATGGCCGGCTTTATTACTAACATCGCTGAGTCGCCTCCACCGGGCCGCCGCGCGCCGCCACCCGGCGGGGAGGGCGTCTGCAGCGCTGCAACTGTGCTCCACTAAATCATAATAATGTAAGGTGCGGAGCGAATACGGGTCTTGAAAGGAGTTGCGACTATTTTTACGTGATATGGAGGAGGAGGGCGCCTCCTCCGACCTCCGCCCGCGGCGCATAACTACCGCGCTAAGGAAATTCTGCTCGTTGAATTTAACAGGTGTGGTGCTGGGCTAGCGCGATCAAGCAAATATCGGTCTTAACCCTCTACACCGACGGCTTAAGCGCCATTATGGAAAATAGGAGATATACAGGGAGAAAATGTCTTTGTATTGTTACATATGTGAGTAGATATCGCGGGTACATACCTGTCCCTCTGTTAGACAATGGTCATGAAAAATCGGTAGGCTTTATTTCTTTTTTGCATACACCTAAAGATATATTAAAAAAAAAACGTTACATACAAATACAACCTTCAAAACTGTGGCTTAGTGCCAACTCTAATTGTGCTAAGACTACGACCCTGAAACCCCTAACCTGTGTTAGAATGAGACAAATGAAAGACCAAAAGAACACATAGGTTCCTAAAGTTGAGTTTTACGCCATTGAAAAGCAATAGCAGCACACTCTAATGGTGTTTTGAAGAAGTGTGAAGAAGGAGGTTGTAATAGTTTGGAGTGATCAATTACGTGGTTCGATGGCGCGGCGTCATCAGTCCACCTGGTCCCGCGCTCATAAATCGTGCAAACACCTTACTAGAAGCGATACTTTAAAGATTTGTGTCGGCGGTGTGCGGGGGCCTAACGGTGGAGTTATTCCATTAATTAAAGCCGGCGGGGCCCCGCGACACCGCCCGGGGCCCCCGCCCACCCCTCGCGCAAAAACAAAGCAAGCAATAACGAGCGCAGGGCTGGAACAATGCCGATTTATAGCGCCGCGCCGTAGTTAGCGCACAGCGCCAAACGCGCATTCTTACCGACTATTACAGGTTCGAGTTACATCGTAACAATCGCCAACTATTCTCTAATGGTCGCAGTTCTGTCCGTGCGACGTGCATCCACAATGGATCGTTTTGTGTACTTGGACTAATATTATAGTTATGAGAATGGCTGCGGTTACGACGTGATAGAGCCGGCGAAGATTTGTTTACGATGGTGTTTACAACACAACTAATACAACGGGACGCGCTGTCTCGGCCGAGGCGAGGCGATAAATTGACATATCGGCGGTGAACCTCTAAGAGTGAGAAAATCAAACATAACAATTTTATAGGAAATGAGGCAGGGTAATGAATCTGGGGACGCGGCAGTGCCCCAGCTAAACACCGGAAACGCATGGTACTGTCTATTTTTCTCGTAGTTTTTCACCGTAGTTTTGTACCCTTATGGATTCGGTCTGGATGCACTATCAGTCCAAATTATAAAAAGTAAATAGAATATGCAAAATTAGTTATATTGTATAGAATATCAATAACTAAACTACCCACGTCACTCACTACCTCACCCATTCACTCACTGAGGATCAGAAAACTGTGAGAATTTCTGATGTCATAGAATGTCGACAAATTCGGTGGTAGCGTTAATCCCGAAACGATTCCTACCCCTATGGGTAAATGGCTCACATTAAGAGAGGCTGACACCTGTAGGTAAACAATTTTGAATATTCAAAACTGTTATTATAACACGATGAGGTGCATCCCGTCGCCACAGCCCTGGCTCCGGGGGGAGAGGGTGCGGTGCGGCCGTGGGGCGGGGAGGGGGTCGCACGCTGTTAGAATAAAACATTATTCATAAATAGGATATTACGGCAGGTGGCGCCGCCGCCCGCCCAGTGCAGCCCGCCGCCCACACATACACACACACACACACACACACACGCGCCCGTGCCCATATCGCACATACAGCTCATACGTATGCTATGAGGACTTACATAGGTTCAACTGGCAACTGAGGCTTTTAAATTTTCAATAGTTGTCATAGTGCCTACATTGCGTTAGAAATATCATGCAAGTTAATTAAGCATATAGACAGAACAGAATACATGACCTCATCTAACATTACTCAGTGTGATCAATTAAAACGTTTCCTCAGCAATTACATCATCAATGTATTATGTACAGGTACAGGCGCCGAGGGACGCATAATATATTATGCGCTGTTATTTGCATAAACGTACGTATATGTCAGAATGCGCTCGCAGCGTTGCGTTATCATGATGTAATAATTCAATGAAACACCTTTGCACACACAGCCTTGGCTCAATACATGTCAATTGAACATCTATATGGTTATAGTCGCAATTATTTTTATAACAATCTATACATAAATTTACTTATTCCGACTGACTGATTCATCAACGCAAAGCCTGAAGATCTCCTAGATTTAGAGTTTGTAGGTGGCGCTTCAACCAAATATAGGCCAAAGCTTCCCAACAGAGAGCGGTCCACTGGACATAGGTCCAGCAGTGGACTACGATGGACTATTTTTTTTATCCCACTTTGGTGGCAGACAAGCACACGGCCCACCTGATGGAAAGTGGTTACCGCGGTCTATGGACGTATGCAACACCAGGGGCGTTACACTCGCGCTGCCTACCCTGAAGAAACCTTCTAATGCCCCTCTTGAAGAACCCCATATTGTAGTCGCTTGGGAAAACCATGGCAGGGAGTTCATTCCACAGCTTGAGCGTACGTGGGATGAAGTTCCTTTCATACCGCACGGTGCGCACCGTATTCGGATGCAATGTGTGGGGATGAACTCCCTGTCTATGGCGAGCGGTGCGATTGATTGATTGAAGTAATCGGAATAATGTCGTAGTACATAATTCAATTTTTTAAATTTTAAATATTCAACAACATTCTACACAACGCTATCTAGACCCATGGTAAGCTTAACTAGCTTGTGTTACGGAATCTGGAATGCGGATAAACATACTTCGATACTTTTTTTTTTAATGATTTTTTTATAGCATTTATTATGCTAACTTTTAAGTTCGAAAAACACTTTTTTTTTTGTAAATACATACATATTATGCATAGAAACACCCAGACCAATGCAAATAGCCATATTCATGTATACAAATATTTGCGCTGAGCGGGGATTGAACCCGCGCCTCCTGCGTGGCAGTCGCGTGCACTACCGCCACGCCACAGAGGATGAGATATATTGCAAACCTATTGGTACCTAGGTATGTATATTTCATGAGCTGGCAGTCGCGCAGTAAGTAATACTCGTAAGTAAACGATTCACTTTCCAAGGGAATCATTATGTAAGGCGCTCGACCGACACATAATAAGTGTTATTTGAGCATTAACAAGTTAATAAAACTGAATATAAACAAGTAAACTAGAATCGATTAGTTGTGTATTGCGATGATTTTCTTTGAGGTAAAATGATTTCCCAATCTGTCTGGCTGCCATCTGCGTATGCACATTGGTCTGGTGGTCAGTGGCGAGCGCTCGTAAGGGTATCTGTGCCGTGGGAACCGCCGCGAGCCCATACCGACACATACTGCCCGCCTGTACCTCGCACACACGCGTCTCACAATATCCTACAACATGTTCACAGCCCATTGCATGTTACATTACGAAGGCAGTGACATCTGATCTCACGTAACCAACGCTGTATCTCTGACACTGGCGCGGCGTTCGCTATTTGTCAGAGGTAATTAGTAAAATGTAATTGCAAATTTTTAACATTCGCACCGGTGAGCAACGCGCTGTGATATGTATCGTTATTAATATTGATATACTTCTGCGAACTTTGCAGTTGGTGTCAGTACGATAGGTAGATTATTGGACACATGTTAATATCACAAACTATGAAGGGCTAAGTATAGGTTGGTAATTAGTCAGACAAGCGAAGCAGAATATCAAATTATAAGTTAGTACGCCAGTGGAAATTTAATTATGTCAACTATTCGTACTGCTTGTAAGTACTACATTCATTCCTATTCAATAAAGTATATTTCCTCATCATTAGTCTTAGTACTTTTATATTTCTTTTTCTCTTTTAATTAGCAACTTTATTGCATGGTTTAATACTCATTATACAACAACTAATCAACTAGGAGTGGCTACCGTGGGCCCTGTCGGCATAACAGCCGTTTTTCTAATTGTTGGGCTAATAATATTAACGTGAATATTTCTTTATAAGTATGTCTAATGGTTTATTACTCAAGCACGCTAAAACAACTGTAATAAAAGTGCTTGCGGAAATCGGCAGTATACAGAACCAGAATATTGTAATCAGATTCATAGTAATAGGAGCAAACACACTCGCGGTACAGTTACGCGTTCTCTCAGCTATCAGTACAGGAAGCCGGCCGACGTCGTAAACTAGTCAACATACACCAAACCCTTTAAACTTACATCTAAGAAGTTTATAAATCACTCGATCGCTAAACAAGATCTTTAGAACTGGACAGCCTGACATATTCTGTGCGAACACTGGACTTGACTTACAATATTGAAAATCTGATATGGTACACCAATCTTAACTTTTTCACTATAATATGAAACGTGAAATGCTAATCAGCCCTGAGGTTGTTTGCTGATAATTGTATCAATTGGTTAGACTGATTACGATAGGCATCGAGGGTTTAAGTGAGCCTGGATCACTCTCACACAGATCCTTGATCCCGGCTACAGTACAGCACGTATCGTAGTGTTTTAATGATAAGATTTCTTCACCTACGTCCGACTGTTAATCAGCAATTACAGATCAACCCGTGTGAATCGGCTAGGCGAGCGTGTGTGCCTGCCGGCGCCGCCCGTTTCCCAGTACCCGTTAACAGATATGATTGACAGACAAGGAAAAAATGTTATTCATTAGCAAGTGTAGTGCGCAACATGTAGAATGTCGCCGAGACTAGGAATGAGATCGTTTGTCGCGCGGCAAAAACTGCTCGCCGCATGCCGCGAGCCGCGACACACGTAGAATACGATTATCTAACCGCTCTATTAATATTTATGCTGCCCTGCTGGCGTCCACTTTCATCATTGTCACAGGCCACTGGCTGCTGCCTTCCCATCCCTCCTCCTACCGGTCATCCCTCCTCATCACTGAGAATATACACATCATAGAGCAAAAATATTAACGAGATGAAAAAATGTTCGCACCACTAGAATTCGCTAAGTCTACGCGCAATTGGCAAACAGTGCTTGAGTGGATCTTGCTTTTGATGATGGAAATGACTGTCTAAAATACCGTGATATCTTTAATAAGTATTAAACAATAACGTATTGTATTATTCAAAAGATTTAAATTTAATATTGTCACTATCAAGATGCAGATCAATTCAACGGTTTAACACCTTTCTGTGAAATAATATCAAACGTTCAAGTAAAATTATATGAAACTATTTGTGGAAATCAAGTGCATGGTGTATTAAATGAGATATCTATGATGCACACGTACACAGAGCTGTTAGTTAGGCGGTCAGCTCCTCATTGATCTTTGACTGACGATGTGACACTGGTGACGTGACGTGACGGAATTTCAATTGTGTATTAGTGTCAGCGTTATTGATGGCTGATGGCGTGTCGCTTTGTGTTTATTTACATCGATAATATAATGAATCACACGGTAATATTCACATTGAGGAGCGCAATCAATATTTTATTTACAATATGATAATATGAAGGTTTTATTTATGATCACGTTCAATAAATAAAAATTGAATTAAGTCAGTAAGTAATTACAGTAGGTATAGATTTACACCAGACCGGTCATGGACGAGTGGCTGGAGAGGAGACATGGTGCTCTCTCCTACCGGTTGTCACAGATGCTTACCGGGTACTGTAGCTTCGGTAGGTACCTGTGGCGAAGACACCGGGAAACCACGGCCGGTTGTCAGCACTGTGGGGACCGCAGCGATGACACAGCGCTCCACACGCTGGTGGAGTATACGGCGTGGGCGCAACAGCGCCAGGTCCTCGTGGTGGGTTTGGGCGTGGACACTCTCTCGCTCGAGACCATGGTGGGAGCCATGGTCTCCAGCGGGAGTAAGTGGGACTGCGCCGCCTCTTTCTGCGAGCAGGTCATGCTCGTGAAGGAGGCGGCGGGGCGGGAGCGGGAGAAAACTCTCCCACCCGAGTTCCGCAGTCGGCGGCTTGGGCGCCGCCGACGTGTCTTCGCCGAAGACCATCGGCCTCCATGACCGGGGGCCTGAGGACGGTGAGTTGGCTGCTCATCGTCCTTACAGAAGCAGGCCCATGACGGCAGCATGACGTGACGGACTCACGCACGCCTCCCCCCTCCTATGAAGCGGGATGATACCCGAAAACCCCCCATAGACGCGGGATAGCACCCGAACCACCCCCTAGACGAGGCCGCATTAAAGCCGTAGGTCTGTTGGGAGCCCTGGGACATCCTTCCGAGGGCTTACCCGGGGCTCCCAACTATAGGCTGCTGGGCGATACCGTGGGGGTTTTAGTCGGTAGGAGTCCGGCATAACATCCATGAAGGATTTCCCCCACGGTCAAAAAAAAAAAAAAAAAAGGTATAGATTTACATTTCATTTCATTCAAATAAAGAATTAAATCAAAAATGATAAGATACGCTTCAAGGCACGAGGACCCCTGCGTGTTGCACCCCCGGTGCCATGTCCTAAACCTTCCATGGGTTAGGAATGGGTCCTGACGACGAAGGAACATAATAATAAAGTTTCACCACAATAACTGCATGTACATTTTGTGATTTTGAACATAATTATCTAAAGATGGCCTAATATGAACATTAAAAGAGATGAATGTATATCTCCGTAATCCATGTTTACCAGGGATATCATAAATTAACAGCCAATTATCGTCGTCTCCCGGACACGTTGGAACTCCGAGAGGCCGGGACACTTGTGACGTATTACATCACGTTTTTCTCCAGTGGCGCATCGCTCGCTGGGCATCTACCTTGGAGCAGTACCATTAAATACAATGAGGTATGTCATTGACGTAGTTCAGGGAACTCCCCGCCCCTGGGCCTGGGAGCCGCCACCTCCGCGGTGTCACGCGCGCGGTGGCGCCTGCCGAGCGACGCGCCGCGCGTCTACGCGTTTTTATCGATACCGATAATAAATGGACAATCTTCTATGAATCCTTTACAGCGCTTCCTCTTACGTTTTTTCTGTATTTGTATTAATAAATAAATACTGTAGGACATTCTACATAATGATATCTTTTTACATTATACCAATTAGTTCCTAATTAGGCATAAATTATAACTTTACAATCACTACTAAAGGGATAATCGATAGACTATATACTTACCTACATCTCCAAAAGCACCATCTTTTCTCGTGTTCCAACACATTTCCTTACTGACACAGTGCCCTTGTGTCGATATAATGTTTATAGGATGACAACACTGAACCCCGAACCCTAAAACTGGGGGTTTGTACATTTATTAGAGGGCTGTTACTATTAATAGTACATATAAATTGTAGCAGTGTAGACTTAGGGCGGCTGTGTTTCAGCGACCCGAGCGACTCTATTGTAACTATTTGATTTACAAGAATCGAGGATTGGAGAAAATACGCACTTCACTGGATGGTCGTGACAGTGAAGTAAAGTAAATTCGGGTGAAGTGGAATAAAATAAAGTACAGTTGATTGTTTGGACAAGGAATTTATCGATACATCTATACCTATATGAATAATATACAAACAGATGTCGCAAAGATCTCATTCAACTAATGTCAAGTCAACGAATTTGTTTGGATTAAAACTGATGTCTAAATCATTTTCGTGTAATGAATTAAAATATGTCACATATATAATTGATTGCAAGATAACAGTTAGATTAATTATCATTTTTGCTCAAATCACTAGCTACTCACCCAACCTAGTAATTCTAAAACATAACCCACACAATTCATATCATTCAGACGCCCTATTATTTGAGCCCAATTTACGAAATTGCTGGACTTGTTAGGTAACGTGGGATCTCCGGAGTTCGCCGGAGAGCTGACTCATTAATCAAGATTGTATTCAAATTGCTATAATAACGAGCTGGCAACTAAACGTTCCACCAGTTTCGCTATTCTACTGCGATTAGCATACTTCGACCTGAGTTAGGTTTGGATCGCTTGAATTGATAAAAGCTTGATTAGGGCGTGATCTCACTTAGCAAACAGATTTGCAGTTTTATGATGACAAAAACCACAAGTCTACCAAATTGTACGACCACTGTTGCGCTACCAGAGGCTATTAGCGTTCGGTCACTAGGACTTTGCAAAAAATCTCTAGCGTCTAGGTATTCGAAGCGCTTTGTAACCTTGTTCATGGTAATTATCCATTTCAACGGTTCTCTTTTTGTCTTTAGAGAAGACGTTGATACTTCTTTCATGTATAAAACTACGTCTTTTCATTTATAAAACACATAGCTGTAGCGGTATTAGATTGCCTTGTATGAACGCTGCCTATCTTTTAGCTTCGTACGTTGAACACAACGAAAATGAATGTTAAATACTTGTAATTTAGATAGATCTACATCCACTGGCGTGTTTCCAAATGGATAATTGCTGGAGGCGCGGAGCTACATGCAAATCCTTTATTAAATGGTAGCGTTTGATTGTTGTGATGATTGCAACCGACAGACAGACCTCCCTGCTAGTTGGCAAGAACCTTATACCTTACATCGCGAAGTGTGCTGTGACCGGTTTGAAGGATGCTGGACTACCGTAATTGTCTTTTAGTGTTACATTCTATGAAACAGAAATGGTACTATCTCACTATATATCTTACTAATCTATCTTACTAATGTTCTGCCTTGTGTGTTCAACTAGAAATACCTAAGGTACTCATACCTATCATTTTTGGATGTAATAAGGTTCACTATTTGTTGATCTTAGTACTATTGATTGAAAGCCCGCACGTTGAAGTCCATCCGAAGTCCACTCCCCTGTTCCATTTTCAATACCACTTAAGTGACAGACAAGCACACGGTCCATCATTTCCATCGGAAAGTGGTTAACCTGGCCTAGGGACATGTGCAACACAGGTCCGCCGCACTCGTAGGTACTGCCGACATTGTTCTTCCCACTAATTTGATTTATTAGGCTTTTACGGGAGTACCTATAAAGGAAAGCATGTCTCAGAACTTCATATGTCAGTCTGCAGGTATAAGTAGTGGCTCCGGCTTCGAAAATCTTGGTGTATATATACACCCAAAGTAGAAATTACTTGACGGGTTTGAATTAACATACTGCGTAAACATCGTCATAGTTCAACGACTAACACAATAATATAAACATCAGGTAAGTGTCAGGTACTTGGAGGCCAGCATCAGATGGAGTGCTCCCGGCAGCCACCTTCTAATGTGTTTTTAATAACGTTATTTTAGTGCCAGAATTCTGTTATAACAATGTCTACCGTGTGCATCAACAAATAAGGTTTATAATCATTTGGTGGTAATGCTATTCTATTAATGAAGGTGTTACCGAATTTAACTATTGTGTTTATGCGCCGCGATAATTGGTAAGAATTAGGCTTAATCGATGCGCGCGCGCACCGCGCCCCGTGGGCACTGGGCACTGCGCAGCTCTGCGTGAGCGTGCGGCGCTATTATAAAATGATAGTATTAGATGCGTGGCTAATGTCTAACATTTAATAATACACATGTGTTTGATGTAAAATGATGGATGTTCTTAGTGAAGAGTTTTTGTAGACACCACACAATAATGGGAGTTAGAATGTGAGAGTTTGTCAATAAGTACCTACCAAGTAAGTATGCATACATGTTGATTTGTTTATCTGTACAGAGATAGTTATTCTTTAGTCTGAGTGACTCATGATGATGCTGGAAGATTACGAACCTTACTGGTAGAGATTTGGCAGGAAGGTATATCAGACAGCTGAGAACTTAATTCTTGCCATACGGTCCGTCCTGATGAACCTCAGAAGAGCAAGAAACCACACCAACACACATCCCATCATCCTCACAAGTTTCCATAATAGTACGATAATACAAATTGCCACCGCTTAGTAACCCCAAGTGAGTATCGGTAGCTACCTCGAGTTCCCTCGAGAGTCGTCCATGTAGCATGACTCTATGAACTCGAGGCAGGACATCGCTGGGTCGTTTGTCATCGCCGCACCGACAAACACACATATATTTATCATAATAGTGGAGTATGTTAAACGCGCGTGACGTCAGCACGCCATGATTGATGGTGCAAGTGTTTATACAGAGGCAGCCTCGGTGCCTCAGTGCCTCGCCCGGGAGATGAGCCTGCGAATAACTTTTTTATCACACAGTTTTTTTTCGTAAATTGACATTTTATCTTTTTATGCTGTAGTTACGAAAAAAGTAAAGATATAGATATTATAGCTGTTAATCGCGGGCCCGCCCGCGTGGATGTTGGTTGTCATCTTCAATAAATCAAAGTCTCTTCTCAAGGTCTAATCTCTGTACGAAATTTCATCAATATCGATTCAATGATTCAAGCGTGAAAGCGTAACAGACAGACAAACAGAGTTACTATCCCATTTATAATCATAGTACGGATGATAATTGTTACTATAAAGTGAATAATCAAGTCATATCTGAGGGCTGAACGATTTAAAAAAAAAAACATGGTATCAGCAAAGCTTCCACTACAAAAGTGCAAAGTCACACATTGCCTCCAGTAGTTTTATTTTTACCCGACTGTCCAGAAGGGTTATGTCTTTCGCGCGTATCTTGTATTTAGGTATATTTTATTACCTCATATTTTCTGAACCACTACACAGATTTTAGTAAAAAAAATTGGATAAAAAGTAATTCATCGTCCAAGTGTTCAACGCGAATAAAAAGCTATATGGTGAACTTTTTACGCCAAAATATACGTTGTCAAAAATATTTTTATTTAAACTTATCGAGTAGTGTTTCAAAATGAAGGAAATTGAATTGAAAAATATGCATATATTATTACCAAAAAGAATACAAGTAAATATTTAAAAATAAAAAACCCAACTGATAACTAAAAGTATTGAAACAAGTTTGATAGCAGGCAGTACCCATTTGCAAATCATAGATCGGATGAAAATAATTATTTAAAAAAAAACACTTTTTTTATCTATTGTAATCTTTATCCATAGTAAATTTAAATTTTCTTGGCCTGCAATGAAGTATATCCATACTAATAATATAAATGCCAAAGTAACTGTCTGTCTGTCTGTCTATCTGTATGTTACGTTTTCACGCCTAAACCACTGAACCGATTTCGATGAAATTTGGGATAGGGGTAGATTAGTCCATGAGAATGGACATAGGCTATGTTTGGTCGCGATAACCGACATCCACGCGGGCGGAGCCGCAGGCAAAAGCTAGTCATAAATAAATGTAACATACCAACAAAGAATACCTTGACGATATAATACCTAGAACGAATATTAAATTGTAACGATTCTAGATTTTTATACTTGCTTATATACTGACCTATTAAAATGTGCACGCTCCATGGAGCAGAATAATACGCTGCGCTAGTTTTTGTGGTCCTACTTCACGTTATTCGATAACAATAAATGAATTGATTAAGTTTGTTTGAATTATAGAATAGGATATGCAAAAAATAGCAAATAATCGCAAGCACATAAAAATATGTAAATTCCATATTAATGAGATTCCGTAAATATATTTTTCTTTCTCCAATGGAGGAGACAATGATATAAAACATGGAAAGGTAAACGCCTTCTTTTATTATAGTGACGAAGTAGGTACTTATTATATCTTTATTAAACTTGTAGGTTAAAAAAGTAACTCACTTGACTACACAAGTACTCCATGTCGTAGCGTAGCCGGTAAGTGAACTTCGTAGCTGCCTACAATTCTTGCTTAAGTCAGACATTTGTTAAAAAAAAAACAGATCTCTCTTCCCTCTCTCTCTCTCTGTCTCTCTCTCTCTCTCTCTCTCTCTCTCTCTCTCTCTCTGTCTTTCTCACGCAGTCACTCTCTCTTCTATTTAGGTACGCATATTGATATTATCTTATTATTTAGAGCTAGCTTTCTTTTTTAACCAACTGTCATTCCCCATTTCCATCAGACGACGAAGACTGAGCACAAATAAACAAGTAAACAACGGTTCGTCAGTAGTCGCTCAGTTTGGTGCCGGGCAAGGTCAAATTTTATAGCGGGCGGCAAAAAAATGGAGCAATTTTTGTCGCTTAATCGAGTCGCGGCCGATGGACGGCGGCGACGGCCGGCAGCGGCGCGGGCATGCCAAATATGAGTAGCGATGATATTTAAATGACCGGCGACGCTGCGCGCGCGCACTCTTTGACACGCCGCGCGCGCATTCCGCCCGCGTCCTAGCCTCAGCTGCCTGTGACGAGACCGCCAGTCGATCGCTCACCTTCATTAATGTTATTTTCTCCTTTGAATGTGAATTCTACTGTTGCATGTCGCTAAAGCTAATTATATTAATTACCGTCATAACACCGCGAATTTGAACTCTTCTGAAGGTAAGATATAACCTTCTAGTTATGTTACTATGCAATGAGACAGGTTGCTATGTAATTTGGTCCCATATACAAATCAAACTTATAAAGTTTTTATTGTGTCTACGATTGTAACCTGTTACTCTCAATTGCACAGCAAGAAAATCTAATAGCACTTTGGTGTACGTGAGACGAACGGCCCCCGACCGCAATGCTCAATACCACAATGTTATCTAGTCAGCCGCATACATTATTTCCATGTAAAATATGTTTGTACTCACAAAGAAGAAATTCGTATTCTAGAACTCCTAATACAAGTTATGTGTTATTTGTGTTAACTGTGAAGGTCATAAAAATATTATGAAAATAAACAAATATACACCAATTTCAGGCAGACTTACACCGTTATTACATCCTTCGATAGATACCTTCATTACGACATTGAATTTCCGTCATTCCAATGTGTAATTTTAAAAGACCATAGAATATCAGGAGTAAGGTTTTGTTCATATTCACATTACTGTACGGAGTGATAGACTCAGGAATATCGAGGGCAGGGGAATTGCACTACATAGGGCTATCTGATGTAATTCTTTGAGACAAAGTAATGAAGAGTTCCAAGCGCATGAAGTCATTTGGCTAAATCTTGCGTCGGTACGTGAATGGAGCTGCGCTGCCCCTAACAAGGCCATGCCTTTGAATGCGCCACTTTTTGCGGCGAGTGGTCGCAGCTCCAAATATTTGGCTCGGGACTTTTTCGCCATTTTGAATAAATGAAATATTCAGTGTATGCAAGCTATCTGACCGCATTTATTCATGCTAAGGGCACAACAGTATGACGTTTTTGGTTGAATTATATTTCATGGTCAAGCTTTAACTTTGAGAGGACAAAATATACAACATTTCTTATTTTGACCACTTTAAGTACCTAGCGATGGTGCAGACTGACATTAGTGGTGAAATAGTTATGGTAAACGCTTTGAACTGTTTAAAACACAAATTGAAATGGTCATTGCATTCAGGATGACTTTTACTTAAATTCTTTAAAGAGTAAATTCTCCGCAAGATTGCACTGCCTGCACGTCTTCTACTTAGAATATTAGCACTTGCTTTTCCGGAATAAACACCTTACTTGCATTACCACGAGGTGTTTGTATATGACATAATTAAGGACGTATTTTTTTTCTACATAATGAGATCCGTAAATGATGCCTTCTATTTATTTTTATTTTATTTATTATATACCTACTTTATTGTACGCCAATTACATTATTAATAGTATGGAAATTAGGAACACAAGAGCAGTACAAAGGGCGGCCTCTTATCGCTTTACGCAATTTCTGCCAGGCAACCTTTGGATGGAAATGTATGTTGGTTGGAGTTCATAACTGGTAGTTGTTGGCGTTCAATTATATATTTATATCATATACCTACACATTTATATAAATACATAATTATATAAATATATACCTACTTAAATATAAATATACACACATACATAAAATCTCTAAATCTATATCTATAAAATCTACTTCGATCACTGGGGACAAAACAGCTATTATTATATGTCTAATAGAGAACAACCATACGTACAAATTCATGGCAATTTATTTTGAGGATTCGTGTGGATTAAAGAAAATAATACATCGGCACTTGGAAGGAAGGAAAATTCTTTACGAACTCACTGTGAAACAGAAATGGCATCATGTTGATTGGTATAAAAACTGTTGCTAAAGTACGACTGCTGAAGTGCTGATGCTTGGATGCTGTTTATGATATTGCGATGGGAGACGAAATGTGGATTTTTTGTTATGATCCAAAAGAAAGCAGTAAGCTTATGAATGGGTGTTCAACGGTGACAGCGAACCGATAAAACTGAGACAAGTGAGAAGCTCAAAAACAAGATTGTTTTATCCAAAGCTGCACAATGCCACTTGAACACGCGTTGGTTTGCTAGTACAAGTGGTTGTATACTGCTATAGAAATGGCCGACAAGTTCAATATTCTCTCGTATCAGTGGAAGGGAGGGGAGGTGGCTGTGACAGTTTATAAGAAAAAGGTTTAAAAACTCGATTTCATTCTATAGCGCCATCCTGTAAATCGCTGATACATACTGATACGGCAAAACTCTACGAAACGCTTTTAAAAAATGAGTGAGTTGATCATCCGGGCACTGTTCTATGAAATAGTAAATAATTAGCATACCTAAACCGTGCGTGCGCAATCAGAGCCATTTGAATACGTCAGCGCCATACAAGTCGCAGACGACATTCGCGCTCGTCGCAGCGTCCGCGAAGAAATGTTAATTCAACATTGAAATCATAAACGCGTCGCGTCGTAGCGCTGCGCCCGCGCCGACCGCAGCTCCCACGCCGCGGGCACGCAGCCGACATGCAAAAACTGCGTCGGCCGCTCGCAGCACATAGGTAATTAACAGTACAACCACTTAAACGTATAATACGCAATTAGTGCACGACTGACCGACCGCCGCGGCATTCTTAGGATACAGCCCTAATAACTATACCTATATCGTTATAACTTTCATAACAAACTGGATTATTGGTACAAATATTTGGATAGAGATCCAAATATTTGTACTGACTAATCACCGGTTCAAGTCCAATCCTGGAAGGTAACCATTTTGTATCTAAATTTGTAGAAAAAGTGACATATCAATGCCTTAGAATTTGTTTAAATTGGCGTAGAAATTGGAAAGACAACGCTGACTTGTGGTACTATGCACGCACAGCCATGCGGCATGCGGCGTGGTCGCGGCGCGGGGCGCGCGGGATGAATCGCGCGTCTGCCGCGTGCATACTGATGCGGCGTAATTGCGGCGCGCAAAAACTAAACGCATGATAATCGAGGAAATGCCACCTGAACCGGACGCGCACCGCGCCGCGCCCGACGGGCACTGATTGTGTGCGGACTGCGGACAACCACCCCACTCCCCAGTGGGGACTGCAAACTTTGGATCATTAACTTTTATGATCATTCTTGTTTGTGAAGCAAAAACTGTGCGCTTCCGCGGTAGGATATGGTCTATCAATATTTATACCTGACCTACAGGTTACTCTTATTTGTCCTAATTGAACACTTAGTCATCGCTAAACTATTAATTTTACCTATATCACTAAGGTTGCAAACAAGTAAGCAAGGCTAGTTATCGGTGAGTACCTACACATGGCATATTTATACATTTGACATGGAGATGAATTTAACACTCGTTAGTAATAAAGCAGAATAAAAGTTGCTTAAGTTCAGTAAATATACAATTTATATGAGGATAATTGCAACTAAGTATATTTAAGCGTAAGCTTCTTCAAACGTGTCTTTTTAGCTTTTGATTAGATAGATGGACAGCGCAGATACACGGAGGCTGGTCAAAGGCGCGCGCGCAACTTTTTGCTCCCTTCCACCTTCCCTCGCTCCACGGAGTACTTCCAATCACCGGCGTTTTAATTGCCGTAATCACCTCTTGTCATTTGCCTCCGAGTGATTTAAACTGCCGAGTTTTTGTGAGCGGTGACTGATGTCGCCGGATCATCAATGGGTTCGTCGGAATCGTCCCTGTCTTGAATAAATTAACCGTTCACATTCATACAAACGCGAGATTTCATCGAAGATAAACTACCGACGATTATATTCTGGCCGAGCATTTGTGTGCAAAAAGTGTCTTCATTGTGCCGCTAGCAAATATTTATTACTTGCATACTTGTACAAGAAGCTGGCCGTTCGGCGTGGACAACAGCGGCGCGGGCGCGGCGGGCCAGCGCGCCTCGCTAGATCGTGGATCTATTTATAAACAATAATATTTGTGTAAACTTTGATAATTTTAGCATTAGCACAACGTACCGCGTGAGTTCCCTTACACCTCCTTATTCCTAATATGACAAGGTCTCATATCGATTGCTTCGGTGTCGTAAATATTGGTGCCCTGAGAGCGGGAACGGATCTTCTCACGCCGTTCGGAGGCGCAAGTATTGTAATTGTCTGTGGATGTGGACCCAAACCCCATAAAGCATGTGTTTCGAGTCTCAATATTGCTATAGTAGGCCAGGCGCCCTGATGTAAGTAGTGGTCTCGACCTAATCATATAAAATTAAGACAGCCTCGGGGGTGTAGCGACAACGCGTGGGATTGCTGCCTGAGAACTCTGGTTTGATTCTCGAGCGGGAGAAGGAAATGATAGTTATATTCTGTTCTCTGTGTTCTCGGGTTACTGTTTTTGTATTGTTTTTAAATTTTTAGTATAGTAACATGACGTCAAAAAAGTTAGGTATACGTCCTATATTGTAATGCTTATTCAATATTATTAGGTACATGCCGAATAAACGTGAGACCAGAAGTAACGCTGACGGAAAAATTGACCCAGGTAAAATAGATCTTAGTAAAACTTTGTATAACCATAGGTACTAAAAAAAGTGCCTATAGGTAAAATTAAAGCCATTTTTTTTTTCGAAAAAATTTCATTTTGGATTTAAGAAAATTAGATTACCTATAATTTTGATTAAAAAAAACTCACTCATGAATCCCTAGGTGTCAGGGACAGGCAGCGTCCTACAGCAGCGCGGCCGCGCAAGCGCAGGTCGTTCGCTGATAATCTAGTTAAACGTATTTATTGCCGCTCACAGCATCCTCGCGGCCCCGCGCCGTCCATTACAACACTTCAAAAGGGAGCAAAACTCACGCAGTGCAGCGGAGCACCGAGCCGACTGCACCTCCGCGCGGAGCCGCTACGAAACGATTACTTTCGACCAGATTGCTGATTTCGGAAACAGGAATTACATCGGTAATTAGTAAATGTTATAACACTTATAACATTCGGTGCTATCGCGTGATACGCGATCGCATTTGATCCAAAGCCCGCAGCCGGCGCCACCCTATCGCGAGATAGCGCCAATTGCCGCGATACATATCGCTCGCGATGGCTATCTGTGTAATCAAAGATAAATGGCGGCCGATCTGCGACGACCATTAAACTGAATAATTATTCTAAAATGTACCTATGTAACGCGTGTTATCAGCCAAGGCTCCACGTCGTGGCACAGTGCTCTTATGTGTCTGCGGGTTTGCTTCAATGGTTGTTTGTTACAAGACTGGTAGCAACCAAATCCGCACTGACGGTAAGGGTGAAATATCTTAAGTTGTTGCTTAGTAATCAATCAATCAATAGCCTATTGCAGTTCACTGCTGGACATAGGCCTCTCCCAATGTGCGCCATTTCTGCCGATTCTCCGCCTTCCGCATCCAGTCTGTCCCAGCCACCTTTACTTAATAAACTCATCCCTTACTCACAAAAGACATACACGCACGCTTAAACTATGGAATGAGCTCTCTGCCGTGGTTTTCTCAAGGGATTACAATATGGGGTTCTTCAAGAAGGGCATTAGAAGGTTTCTTCAGGGCAGACAGTACGAGTGTAACGCCCCTGGTGTTGCATACGTCCAAAGGTAACCATTTTCCATCAGGTGGGCCGTGTGCTTATCTGCCACCTAAGTGGTAGAAAAATGTAGTTATTGAATAAGTTTACCCACTATTGTATCTCTCACACCTGCGGTACACCGCAAGTCGGAGCGGCCTCGCCGAGGGCTGTGGGTCGGGCGCGTATCGCGATGCTGCGCGCACGCCGCGCCGCCTCATAACTCGCCACCTGACAAACCGCGCGCGCCTCCCGCGTCCAGGCACGCTTTCCTCCAACAAACTTTTATCTAACTAATGTCATTACAGTGACTTACTATGAATATTATATTGAAAAGGAAGGATGAAACGGAACAGATTACTAGACTGGACTATTTAAAACTTATTTTTAAGACCCCTCATAGATGGAGACTAAACTTTGAAGTGGTGGGGGTACGTAACTAAATCCACGCCAATATGTCATTCACTAAATCAAAACCTGTAGAAAGTGACAATCGCTATGAAGTTAAAGAAATGAAGAATTATGCCAAAATAATAATAATAAGGTATACTGAAACGGTCCACTTCCTGCAGTATCTAATTGCCCCTTTAGGGTAGGTGCGTGTGTTCCGACTGCGCTGGCACTGTGCCAACTACAATAAGCTCCTTTTCACTTTTATAACACTATTAGCTTTAGTTTGTGGCTTCATTTTCTTCTCACATCGCGTCGTCACCAATAACAGATCATTATTTTTGTTTTTTAAATTCAATTTTATTCAAATAATTCATCCAGTTTACCTAAGTAACTATAACCCTCGTCAACTCGCTGTCTATAGGATACGAAATACAATCCATAAGTACAATTCGATTACATAAAATACAATAAGATTACGTAAAAAACTATCTAAATAATCTTACATAACATAATATATATAATAATTTTCTTACAATAATCTCAACACGGTAATATACAAAGTATTAATAAGTTCTTGTTATAGAACATAATTTGCATGCAGTAATAATGTTCAGTTATTATCCCCTCCCATCAGCCTGAGTCTCGATGCGCGCGCGCATTAAGTTAATGATCCTCACTGGCCAAATATATGCTAATTTTATCTCTACATTATAAAATGTCATCGTATGGATCAAAATGATCACTTATGATGCAAATTATACTCGTCTGTAACATAATGTTACGTATATGTAAAATAGTGGGCTCTTTGTTAGAAATTAAGTAACTGTTCAAGATCCAGCAGGAATCTAATTTATTTATAAGTATGAATTTGTTTAATGACCTGACTAAACTAAACCCTCGCTCACGTCAGTAACTACACAGTACTCGTATCCTTAGTACAAGGCATCAACTCAACAGTCGAAACATTGGCTCTCTTGTATACAAACGCTGCGTTGCGAATCCTTCTTTGGATTTTGGAATTAAAGTCAATCTGCAACATGGAACTCAGTGATACAAAGCATGCAACCTCGCTTTTCTACGCAGTCGGATAAACACCGGACAGTTTGCTTACAGAATAGGGCAATGTGAGTGTGGTATATGACGGTAGGTACAGTAAGCTTCAGAGAAAAGGAACCCCCCTTGAGAATAAAACCATTATCAAGGGGGGTTCCTTTTCTCTGAAGCTTACTGTACATGGTGAAAACAAAATATCGAGAGTGTGTGGATACATGAAGAACCACGGACTCGAAGACGACGGGCGTGCACTACTGAGCCAGTCAGCCTGTGACCACGGCCGGTGCAACTTAGTCGAAACGTCAGGCAAACAAAGATTCTATACTATGATCGCGTTAATTCCCGTTATCATTTTTGTACATCATGGAACGCGAGAGTTTAAAGTCAACCCCTGAATCGTATTGATTAGAGCTATATCAATTGACTTTAATCGACTGAATATATTGCTAAAGAAGTAGATGTAACTCTTCATTAAAAAATGACAATCACGAGCTTCTGCTCTCGTTGATTGCTTCCAGCACAACGCATCTACAATGTGTTGCCACTTGCAGTTATAAATATGATAATACACCCGACACAAAAACTGTCCCGAGCTAACAAATGTAGAATATAATCACAATAAATATAAAGTAACAACGCCACGCTCCATATACAGCGCGGCCTCCGACTGGTTCCCGAGATAACTGCGTATATGATATCGGCGATAACTTGAGAGCGATGGAGGAATATTAAATACTAACTTGGACAATAAATGCTCACACGGTCCTACCCAACGTTAGTACTTAGTTGGATACTCATTGTGCTCGGACTGAGGATGAGATACGTTGAAACTTGGGATTCGGAGAATTAAAAAGTTATCATTCAATTAGACCACACAGTCCACAACTGGACACAGGCCTCTCGCAATATTGGGAGGCTTTGGCTTACTGTTGTGTTGAAAAGTTTACTAGAATACTTTACTGATATCATACCTATATCTTAAATTTTCACCAATTTCTCAATGGGTAGATAGTGATCACATGTTCCACATGTACCATTTATAGGCCTCACCCAGATGTGCGTGTCTAGTTTACTAGCTTAGTTCTTCCGAAAACGTTACCAAATTAAAGCACAACCCTAGGCTAGATCATTTCAATCAAAAAAAAATTGATTCAGAATTACTTACCATACTTACGTTTATTATTATGTCCTCAAAATACCTACTCATCCCCGTCAAATACAGCATAAAATGCTAATTTTATTCTATCACCATAATAGGACGCACCTAAACCCAAAGCACTGCGCGCGCGCAGTATCGCACGCGGTCATCCGCCGACCGCGGGCGCGGGCGCAGCGGTCGTGTCGTCCATAAAAGCTATCATTTCGTTCCAACCGCGCATTACTATTGCGCAACCGATATTAAAGAATATTCTGCATCAGTTATATTTATCCCGGGCCTTGGATGTGAAAGCATTGATTAATATTGTAATGAGCACGACGAATAACTTCCTCGCTACCACGAAACGATACACACCCAGCAACGATGTACATTGCTGGCTGTCCACCAGTCAATATTACAACTTGACGGTTAGTAACTTCAATGGATGGTCGTATAGTCGGAGAGCTAGAGCGAGAGGTTGTCGAAGGTGTTATCGACGTAGCCCAGCGGTCAGTAATTGTGTATAGTTTGAGATAATAGCAGCGGTCGCGGGTGCAATTATTCTGATCCGGCGTCCGACGTCCGGAGCGTCCGGGGCGGGTGCGCGCCGTGATTTGCGTACGCGCACTATGCGCGCCCCGACGTAATAACACGTTCACGACCTGCGCCCGCGCCTGTCCTCTAAATTACGCTATTGTTGATATCGCGTCTGCATAACCGCTTATTACCTGATGACAGGACATGGAACTTGACCCTAACGACTCCGTAAGTGCCGTGCGGGTAATGGAGTCATTGTGTTAACAAATAGTATCGTATACGTTATGTAAATGATACGAAGCTGAGTGTTGTACATTAAAACTGTACAAGATAGAGCGATCTATATCTTGTACAAATATTGTTATCGCTGTACTTAATAGTTTAAAAAGGAAAGTTTGGTTTCTATTTGAGATATGAGTGATGTACATTTTTTATCAGATTGGGTATAATGACCTTTATTAACTAGTACCTGTTGTAGCCAAGGTTCCACTGTCTCACTGCGGCACTGTACTGATCACCACCTTGACTCATATTTTAACGTATCCGGGTGGTAGAACAGGTTCTATGGTGGTAGTCGACCTCATCTTACCATCCACGCGTAAATCCATCCGTTCTTTAGTCACGGAAGCTGGTGGGGGTGGTGGTTTTGTAATAATGTCCTCGATAAGTCAATCTGGATTGATTACAATATGGTGAGGTAATTTCAAAAAGCGGTCCGTTTGAATGGTTCCCTTTATGTCGAGTCCCGTTATGTCGAGCCAAAAACCTTATCTCGCTTCTATTACCTCTATGTCGAGTCTACGTTTTCTGTCCCATTTCTATTCCCTTTATGTCGAGCTTCTGCACCACGCTTCTATTACCTTTATGTCGAGTTTACAATATCAGTACAGTCAGATTAAAAATCCCCTTTTTACTGAAAAGTTCATTTAATAAACGTACCTACTAGACTATAATTGATTAACTGAATTTTAATGACGTGCTGCTTTACCTACTGGTGTTTATAAATAATTTAACTACAGCAGTATTAAGACGTGTCGTCGCATGGGCACATATTATATAATTACTAAACAACTAAATTAAATTAAAAAATTAAAATACATTTATTTCAGGTATCACAAAACCCATAGGTATTATTACAGAATTATATTGTAACTTAATATTGAAATGTCTGAAAAAATTGTTTTGTTTACAAATGTCAATAATAATTAATTTAAATTTGGATTAACTAGAATACAAATAAGATAATTACTCTAATAGACAGACTCCACGGCGGATGTTATATGCATATATGGCATTTTGCGAAATTATTATGTGTCATTTTGAGAATGTGGCATTGTGCGCCTAATCCTAACCGGAAATATAAGTAATTATGAGACAATGATATTATATTACCGTGTAAAAAGTTGTAGAATATTAATTATTATTTATTTATTATATCGTTGCGTGGTATGATGTTAGTTGACGATAACTAAAACCTGCATTCAATGATCTTCAATAAAATATAATTGAAACATATTGTCACACGTCCATAAATGAAAAAAAAAAACAATTTAACTAGGAAAACATTATATTACGTAATACTTATAATATATTTACTTTGACCCTGTACCTACCCGTCTGGCCAGCGTGGAAACAGTAGACCAAAGACTGCCAACATTGGAAGGGGCCTATATCCAGACTGCTTTCACGACAATGACAGATTCCTTTCACCAGCCGTGGCTATATCACTATTCTGTCACTATTAACCGTCAATAAAGGTTTTTTTTTTATAGGACACGTCAATTTGACTTCACCTCGCCTGATGTTAAGCAAAGGCAAAGTCTCGGAAAGAGGGTCACCATCGGAAACATGTTCCATGTTAACAGCGGTGGCACTCAGCTTGACGGCCTCATTAGATGCCTTTTCACGCCCCGCTTGAAAGACCCAGGACTGTAGGATGAAGGAAACACAACAAGAAGAAAACACAAAGTATTAGTCCTAGTTTGATCTAAAACTCTTTTTATTTGCCTTAGCGGGGCATTTACAGGAGCATCCACCGTTTGACCTGCTCTGCTCCGGTATGGTAGGTAATTACAAAAGTCTAAGACTTCCAGGGAAGGGCTTCACAGGCTCTGATATAACTGTCCACTTTCTTTTCTACCGACGTAACTCCGTTGGAAAGGTTCCTCTCACCGGTGATTAAGTGTCCCGACTGTTCAGCATTCTAACGGAAGGGACCAATTACATTACGTAGTTACGTACAAACAATACTTACTCCGTGGTATTACATGTCATGTAATTTGATTATATGTAAAGACATGATACCGGCCATTACGCGATTTCTATTAAAATAAACGAGTATTGCGCGCGGATCCGGAGTGAATTACATGTGTGATCAGGGTCGGACTGGCCTCGGACAAGAGGCTTGCGCAAGCAGATGGCTATTGGCCTATTTCCTGTCTAATGGTATAAAATACTGACTGAGAAGAAAACAGTTGAGATTCGCATACCTCGGTAGGGTTGGTAGTGTAATGACCAGGATTCGAACCCGGGATCTTCCCATCATAAGGTAGTCTTTAACCATATGCTACAGATGCTTTACACAATCCGTTAGATACTAATGGGCGAGAAGTGATCTTGTTAGCCCCTTTGTTTTATAAAGAAATCTTCTTTACGGGCAACTGGAAAGTTTGGTGGTAGATTTAGCCAGAGCGTCATATTCCATGTAACCAGTATCCCTTGAGGAGTATACCAATAGAAGGTGTGCCTAGTATTACAATTTCAAAGCTAATTCCATATCTGCTTCGGTTTTAATGACATGAAAGATTATTGTTACCGTGTAGTGGCCTTATTATTGTAATCACAGAGCCTGCCGTCCTCTCGTTACGTGTTGCGCGGGCGCAGGCAGTGATCTACAATAGCCATTAGTTCAGGGCGGAAGCGCAGGGTACTTGGATACAGAGCTTGCACTAATTTGTATAATCCTGGCAAAGCGTCGGTTGATTGGATTTAGTTTAATAAGCATAAACCACAGTGCGGCGCGCGCGCAGTAATGGCGGCGCGCGGTAATGCGCCCGCGACCCGCCTCCGCGCATCGCTAGTGTAATGAGAGCTATTGTGTTATATCAAACGACCTGTAGGAATGAAAACAAGTGCATCTTTTGCGCTGGACTTGAAATATTAATTTCTGTGTGGATATATTTTCAGACCATATCAATTTAAAGTTTTTAACGGAAGATCAACATGGAATAAGTTTAGTAATCGATCTGTTACGAGTCTCGGGTCAAAGGCTTTTTTAAAAAATAAAAATCAGGGGTTGGGTTGAGACTAACTGCATATGGAAGGGACTGATGCCAGTAGGGCGGATAAGTGCTGAGTGTGCAAAGAGGGAATGCGTGGTGTGCCGGAAAGGGTACCTACAGGTGCCAACCGTAACAGATCGTTAGGTATTGTCACATATTAATTGCCCTAGTAAAGTAATACCTACTCATTGGCATTTAAGAATATCTAAACTAGTTATGAAGAGCTAGTGAACAACTAATGAGTAGGACCGCCAGGGCACATTCTTCGTGACGATTACAAAAAAAATAAACAAAGTTATTTATCGATTTAGTTTAATGTTCAATGTTTGTTTCATTAGTGTAGAGCCATTTTTGAACGTGACTGTATACATCAATTCCTTCTCGTTCTTACTAAGCCTCATCAAACCCTTTTGATTTGGAGAGGCTTATTAAGAGAATTTAGATTCACATCCCATTAGTCCAAGCGCCTGCAAGTAACAATAATAGTACTATACCTATACGTGTACGTAGATTGACTACGCGATAGTGTAGCGGTTTGTGATCGCTACTGCATCGAGGATCACAGGTTCGACACGGAATGAGTCATTTGAGTGATTCAGATTATTGTTGAACTTGTGTTCTGCCGTCTTATTGTAAAAAGGCATAACTAACAAAAACAAAAATGTAAGATACTCGAGTTTGAAATTTTTCAAGGTTTTTTAGCAGAAAAAATCGTTGGTGTATTATTGGGAGAAACAAGTTATTAATTAAGGTACACAATCGAAATACCTATTTAACCATGTATAGGAATATATTTATTTATTTATTTTTTATACAGAAAATCCCACTTTTCCCTTTCATCTTAACAAAATAATTACAAATAAAATATATTTTTATCGTTTTAAAGGCACAACTAACCAGATAAGTCTTTTCTTTTTAAAAACAATTCAGTATTAAAATGAAAGGACACGTAATTTATGTAATTATGTCTTTGTAACGTAATCATAAAGGTTCATTGTGAGTTTAAAAGATTATAAATTTTACATAAAATTGTTACTTATAAAATGATTGACTTTTTCACTTACTTTTTAACTATCAACATTGAACAAATAACAAAAAATTGGTCATCAAAACTCTTTATTTCAATAAAATGATAAATTTGACGTTACAGTTTTTAAACCACCGTATTATCTCTGATTTTGGAACAAAATCTAATTCTACGGGGCCGGACCTACGCACGAAGTGTTTCTGTTCAATGATCTAGCTGTAATGGTTCATGAAATAATAACAAAACCTGGTAAAAGACACAGCTAATCTTAGTAATATAGTCCCATTTTTACCCATTGGGTACGGTGCACCTTAATAATTCAAAGCAAAGAAAAATTTAAAATTAAACTAATTAAAATGCTAAACAACTCCATTGTCAACAATTGTTTATTTCTTTGAGTTATTAATTTTTAATATAATATGACTTTTCGTCCATTGCGTTCTAATAGATTTAGAAACACAACTTCAGGTATCCGGCACAAAAACTAGAGACTTCAGCTTTAGTGACTGTTAAGTACTATTTACTTATAATATACGTCGTAAGCGCGCGCGGGTACTGACCTAACAGGCGCGTGCGTAGAGGGTAGGTTGAAAATATTACTCAATTTTACAAAAATTGGATGACATGATTTGAAATATTAACATTTTTTGTCAAGTTAATATTTTCATCCTACCCTCTGTTCATACTACTGTTATATGTTTACCTATTTACCTATTTGAGTTATCAGAATGAATTTGAAAAGTTATGATTATCTAAACAAAACATCTGATTATATAATCATAACTTATTTTAAGATTTTACAATGAAAGACAATATTACTTACTAATAAATCAGCTTGCGTTTACCTTGAATTGAAAACATTGGCGCAATGATGAGCGCAAGGACGAGGGAAGGTAGGTAAGGAATGTGGGGGCATTCCTTACCTACCTTACTGGCGTCTTAAAGAAAAGGCACAACTGGTCACTTGTGACTTCTCTTTATAACACTTTCAAGGCATAAGTACGTATTTATGTTGTTTCTTCTTAATCGGTGTCAAATAAGTCTTTTCAATTTATTCAATAACAATTTAGCTGTTAGATGTGCCTTTCGGGCTTAATGTATTTCCGTAGATTCTAGAGATAAAATTACACAAAAAATTGGGTAGATGCGCCTTTTTCTCTTGATTCCGAATATGTATATAACTCAATTTTGAAAAAAATGTTAGTTAAGCCTTTTCTCTGTAATACGGCAGTGTTGTTGTTGTCTCATTAAACTTTCCCAGTGGAAACTCCTTAGCCTCATATATACATATAGTAACGCCTTTCTCCCAGCAGGGTATGCAGAGAATACAGTTTTCCACCTGCTACTATCCTGACATAAATCTTTCTACTTTCATAATTGGTTTCATACACGCTCGCCGGCTTCGGCTACTCTTGACATGTCCTTTCTTTAAAATGTCTGCGATCGATTGACATTGCTCTTACTGCAAACGAAGTGTTGACCGGTATAATGGATTGTGACTCCTTTTAATTTTTTTGTAGTTGTACGTAATATTTCTATAACTGAAACTCTATTAGAGCTGGTATTTGACTATGTAGGTAAACAACTGTCTACGCTACAATAAAAATCCATACGTCTATACCTACTTAGAAATCTGTCTAAATACTCCGCCAGAGCGGCGCGGGCGCATGTCCTACGAAAAAATACATAGTGAAGTGATTCCAATCAATTAATAGTACCATAGGGATGGCAAAAAGGAGGAATCCGTGACATGTTTGGGAGCACGCCGCGCATCCCGCACACGCCGCAGAATCCCGGACCACCGCGGCATCCCGTGCCGTGCGTGCAAGATTGAACTTGTACATAACGTATATGCAGGCAATAATGCATGCAATCTAAGCAAATATTAATATTAATAATAATTATGTCTGAATTATATACAGGTTTGCAAAAAAATATATCCAAATATAAACATAGGCAAATAAATAATGGTCTCAGTCCCATGGACGCCCAAGATCGTGCGAAATGAAGGAAGGAAGGAAGGCGAACCCTGAGCTCTGAGGGCACCGTGGCCTCGGATGCAATCAGGATAACGTCTAAATGTAAATTATGAGATGATGATGACTACAATAGGTACCAATTCTTAATAGTCCAATTTCATTATGATTTTAAAAAATATATTCAAGAATTTAGTAATGATAAATGTGATTAATAATAATAAATCATTGGAAATCTAGCTGCGAATAAATTTAAAAGCTAATGTGAGCGTTCCCGCTAGAACGCGCGACCTCGATACGCGTACGTAATTGCCAATTACATTTGAATTAAATTCATCTATTTGCCATAAATGGGCTGAATAAATAATATATCAGCACATAAATATTTTAAGTATGAGTTTTGTACGAGTAGATATGCGAACATTATAATAATGAGTTCATGGTTCAACACTTCAATAATAAATAAGTAGATAAGTTTTTGGGTTTACTAATGTTTGCCATAATTTAAAATGCCATAATTTCATATGCCATACTGATATTTGCCATAATTTCATTAGAAATAACGCTTCAGTTGCCATAATCGAGAAATCGATAAAATCGATAGAATCCTGCAGATATCGATAAAATCATACTGAATCTGAAAACGACAAAAAGTACTGGATACGATGAAATTTCAACAAAAATATTAAAACACGTGTCTTTCAAGTTATCACCCATTTTAAGTCACTTAATTAACCTATGCATATCTCACGGCGTATTTCCCAATGATTTGAAAATTACTATAGTCAAACCCCTTTTTAAAAAGAACAACAAAACTGACATGGGCTGTTACAGACCCATAGCTCTAGTTCCTGTCATATCAAAAATATTTGAGAGGGTTATCCACGAGTGTCTATACAATTATTTTGAAATTAATAACTTATTAGCTGACGAACAAGTCGGATTTCGAAAGAACAAGAATATCAATATTGCAATCTATAACTTTCTTAGCGTAATTATGACCGCAGTAGACCAAAAGAACCAAGCCTCCGCCATTTTTATGGATCTAACCAAGGCATTTGACTATGTGGATCACAAAATTCTATTGGATAAACTGTATGCTTATGGAGTGAGGGGAAATGTGTTGGAATTGATTAAATCTTACCTAACTGACCGAATACAAACAACGCAAATCTCTAGAATATGCAGTTCTACTAAACAACTAACAAATTACTCGTCAGGACAGAGAAAAATTGCTTTTGGGGTGCCTCAGGGTAGCGTGCTAGGACCGCTTCTCTTTATTATTTACATTAACGATTTTCCAAAAATAATTAACTATAAGACTGTACTCTTTGCAGATGACAGTACAGTTGTATTTACTGGCAATAACAAAACAAAAGTTGAATATGAAATGAACAGTACTTTGGACGATTCTATCAAATGGTTGACAGCAAATAATTTGAAAATTAATTTAAATAAGACCTGCATAATGACATTTAAAAATAGGACTAACAAACTAACAAACTTGGACGTACGATATAACGGAACACAAATAGAACATGTCCAAGAAACTAAATTTTTAGGACTAAATATAGATGATGGGCTAGATTGGAAAAGTCATCTTGAGATATTATGCTCTAAAATAAATCGACACTCTTACTCTTTATATATGCTATCTAAAACAGCCAGTACATCGACTACTATAACAGCGTATTACGGATATGTGTTTCCGCTGTTAAATTACGGTGTTATATTTTGGGGTAATTCAACCAACGTTGAAAACATATTTAGGGCCCAAAAGAAGTGCATAAGAGCTATATGCAGGTTGAAAACTATGGACAGTTGTAGAGCCAGTTTTATTAGCCTGCAAATTTTAACTTTACCGTCCATCTATATTATGGAAACTATGTTATTTGTGAGAAAGAACATGCAACTTTTTAGAAATCTCAACAGTAAAAGACATCACTTAAAGATATCTTGTCCCACAAATACGACGGAATATCTTAACAAAAGTGTATTCTGCATGGCTCCTAGATTGTACAACCACCTACCTAATTCTATTCTACAAACAACACATTTTAATGAGTTCAAGAGTAAAATTAAACGGTTATTGCTGGAAAAATGTTATTATTCAGTGGAAGAATACATCAATGACAAATTATTGACATAGATACGGTAGTCTTTTTTTATTTTTATTATTAATATTTTTTTTACTGCTAAAATGACATTTCAAATAAGTACATAATTCAATCAAATATTTTTTTCAATGAAAATGAATTTTGTTTGTTTATATGACATTTTTTTTATATTTACTTTTAATTTATGAACTTATTGTGGTTAAGGAGAGGTGGTTAAAGAGGAATTTTATATTGACATTATTTATTAACTACCTAATATTGATGACTTGTGACGTAAATTCATATATAATTTTGTATCAGTATACACTACTGCATTTGTACGCCCATATGGCATAGCATAGCGGACATTTATTTAACTCTGTCAACTGTCAACTGTAACCTATGTTAACAAATGAAATAAATGATTATGATTATGATTATGATTATAAATGCCATAAAATGATTTTCACTAATTCCATTGGTCATAATCGGTCAAGTGTCATAATAATTTAAATCCATAAATGTATTTGCTATAATTTTCATTTTCAATAATGCCATTTTCCATAACTTTTATTACTTATAAATAAAGGTAATTTAGTACAAGCGCCTGCAATATGTTAATGAGAAAGATAATATTTTTTTTGCTAATAACATATTCACACATAAAGTAATAGTATGAGGGTACAATAAAATAAGTCTGACAAAAATAGACAGTCCTTATTAACATTAGTCGTCGTTTCACTATTAATCATGTCGAGATGAGTGAAACTTGTGAAGTGTTTTAAACTACAAAAGGTGGCATTAAATTAAATGTTTACGGACGGAAAAGCTCGACTCCTTCTGGGTGGTTTAAAAAAAAAGAACCACGAAGAGTCTTCTAGTCTTCAGACCTAACCTATCCGAGTCGGATTGCACTGAGTCGGGGTGTTAACGATAATTAATTTCGACCTAACAATATTATGTAGGTAGGTATTATTTTCATATTTGTATCAAATTTTCATTATGTCAAGAGTCGATTATGAGATGTGTTACTTATGGAAACTAATTATTATGACATATGTTGTTATAGAAAGTCATTTTATGGCAAATAAAAGTTATGACTGTTGAGTTGTTATGGTAAACGTTATTAGTATGACGGCGCGTTAATAAATTGTGTGAGATTAGAGTGAATGAGGTTTACTCTGGCGTAATACAGGACACTGGTGCTCCTATGGTTGAGCGGCGACATTCGAATTTCGAACTGTCACTTTTGAGTTGAAAATAATGGCGGGCAGTGTGTGCGGCGCGCGAGACGCACAGGCGTTATCGGAATATCTGGGGAATCGCTTCGCCCCTCAACCAAGCATTAGCGTGTCATGTAGAACGCTATTAATCCCGGTTGAATATACTTTGATAATCAACGATTGATCCGGGCAATGAAACACTAGAAAACAACTATAAAAAAATGAGAAGAAAAGTTGCAATATTAATCAAGGACACAAAAAATTCCTATTATTATAAACTATTTACAGATTGTGCTAATAACCCCAAAAAAATGTGGTCACTTATAAATACCTTAGCAAATAATAAAATAAAACAAAGTGCAGCTCCTTCAAAACTTTTGGTTGATTCTAAATTAATCACTAACACAAACGAAATCTGTGAGGTTTTTAATAACTATTTTTCTACCATAGGGTCCACACTAGCAAACAAGATACCAAAAGAATATCATCATAGACAAAATACAAACCATAAAACACAAACACCCACAAAACATGAACTCTCCACATTGTCTCCGTGTAGTAATAAGGAAATTACTTCAATAATTAAAAACCTCGACGCAAAATCAAGTAGTGGTATAGATAAAATTAATACTAAGGTTTTAAAAAGCTTACAAGACATAATCTCAAATAGTTTGGCAAATTGTTTTAACAAATTGTTGGTTGACGGAGAATTTCCGGACTCTCTAAAAGTTGCAAAGGTAACACCGATTTATAAATCGGGAACTAAAACTGACCCCGGCAACTATCGTCCAATCTCTGTTTTGCCAATCCTGTCGAAAATTTTAGAAAAAATATTACATAGCCGTCTGTTGAACTACTTGAACTCCTTTAATTTTATATCTGAACGCCAATACGGATTTCGACCTAAGCACAACACCACCGCAGCTACCATTGACTTAGTGACAAAAATTAGAACTAACATAGATAAGAAAAACATAGTGTTGGGGATATTTATAGACTTAAAAAAAGCCTTTGATACAATAAGTCATACACTGTTATTAGAAAAGTTAGAAAACGTTGTTATCATAGGTAATGCACTCCAGATGTTTAAATCTTACCTCACAAAAAAATTTCAGGTAGTTAAGATAGGTAATGCTGAAAGTAATCCTTCACAAATCACATATGGCGTCCCACAAGGCTCCATATTGGGGCCATTGCTGTTTTTAACGTACATAAATAGTATTACAGAACTAGGGTTGCATGGTCATTTAACTTTGTATGCGGATGATACTTGTTTGTTTTACTTTGGAGCTAATATACACGACGTTGTTTCAAAAGCCCAAGAAGACTTGAAGTCTCTGTTTGATTGGTTCCAACGTAATCTATTAACCGTAAATATATCTAAAACTTGTTACATTATCTTCAAACCTAAAAATAAAATCTTGTGAAAAATACCTTGGTCTGAGAATGGACAGTTATCTCACTTTTAACAAACAAATTGACGACGTTAAAAACAAAATTTCATCACTTATTGCATCACTCCACAATATAAGTCACTGTACACCCAAAAAATTGCGCTATACTATATACAATTCACTTGTCAAATCCCAATTACTATATCTCATAGAGGTCTGGGGCAACACTAGCAAAACAAAGCTACAAGAACTGCAGAGAATGCAGAATAGGGTTATAAAGACACTGTTTCATTATCCATATATGACACCAACCCACGAAGTGTATAAAGAAACAAAAATTATGAATATCAAACAACTATATTTGTACACCACTTGTATATTGATTAGAAAGATTATAGACAGAACCATCCACACTAACATAACTTTCATAAAGAAATCTATGATAAGTAAGCGTAGTCTTCGTCGGCCTAGTCTACTTGTTTTGCCAAAAATACGCAAAAATTACGCAAAAAGGAATATTACTTATGAAGGAGCACAAATATATAATAGTATTCCCTCTGAAATTAAAAATGTAAGCTCGTTTCGCGCTTTCAAGTCTCAGCTGGCAGACTACATAATGGATTGAAAATCATGGCAATAAAAAAAAAAAAGCTTCTGCGATTTGATCCGCAAAATGAGTACCATCTCTTGATTGCCGGTTACCGTTTACTGTACGTTTAAGTATTTTTTTGTGTTATGTTCTCATGTAAGTGACCTTGTATGTCTTTTTGAGAATAAATTCTTTAAACCTAAACCTATGTCATTGGAAATATTGTGACTCGTGTATTTGGTTGTGCCTTCTCCTCGCCCGTTTACCCACGCGGATTGTAAGTGCTAGCTTACAATAAGGTCACCAAGATGTCCAAGACTCGAAGTATCACCCCAGTGCTTACAAGTATAAATGATAATAGTGCAAGTAAATATTATGGTCGGGGATGATTATGGCAAACAATATTAGTGCAAATGAATTTATGGAAAACGAGAGAATACCAAGTTTTTGTGTATTCCCTATAATAATTACAATAAGCTAACCTTTGTGGTAAAGTTGGCTTCACCAGACATCGGGCGTGGCTGGTCGGCATCTCTACATCTTTATCTTACAACATGATGTCCAAAGGTAAAAACAACTGGAAAATGAACTGGTTTTCTCTGTTAGGCTTTTTTTTGGGTTCCGTACGTCAAAAGCGTCGGTAGCTTAGTGGTTAAGGAGTCGGCCTTACGATTGAGAGGTCCCGGGTTCGATCCTGGCCTATACACTAACGGCGTGAACCCACTCCTAGCACAAGCATTTTAGCTTAGTTGGAGGGGTTAGAGGGAATATTAGTAACTTCGGTTCTAATATTCTTTAAAAAAAAAAAAAAAAGGAAGTAGTATAGTAGAATAGGATCACTTGTGTCTATGTATAATATGTATGAATTTGCAAAAAAAAAAGTATATAAGTATGTTTATCCGCATTCTAAATTCCATAACACAAGCTATAGAAGCTTACAATTGGTCTAGTTAGCGCTGTGTAGAATCTTGTGGAATATAATATTATTTAGAAAAAAAACTTAGTTGTTGTCCGTCTGTCTATTTTTCTTTTAATAAGAATACTAGCTTTTGCCCGCGGCTCCGCCCGCGTGGATGTCGGTTCCCGGCAATTATTCGAATTTTGTCACCTTTTAAACCTCCCCTAGACCTCCACGAACATTTCAAGACCAAGATAAGATAAATCCGTTCAGCCGTTCTCGAGTTTTAGCGAGACTAACGAACAGCAATTGATTTTTATATATAGATTAGCTAACAATATTAGATACTAATATTTCCTCTAACTACTAAGGTGATGCTGTGTGTGTGGTGGGATTGGAAGGGCATTATTCATTATGAGCTGTTACCACTAGGCAGAACCATAAATTATGAACTCTACTGCGAATAACTAATGAGATAAAAGCAAGAAGTTGAGAGAAAGCGGCCGGAATTAATCAACAGAAGGGGTGTGGTCATCATGATAACGCTAGACCTCACACATCTTTAGCCACTCAGCAAAAATTAAGAGAGTTTAGGTGTTAATAGATCCGCCGTATAGTCCTGGCACCTTCAAATTTCCTCCTGTTTCGGTCTCTTCAGAATTCTTTACGCAATGTCAAGTTAACATCACGAGAGGACTGCCAAAACCAATTGTCGCGGTATTTTGAATAGAAGTCCCAAAATTTTTATAGCAGTGGGATCATGTCCCTACCTTCAAGATGACAAAAAGTTATCGAACAAAATAGTATGTACCTACATACTTTAGTTAAATGTAAATAAACTACATTAAAAAATGTTTTGAAATTTCTTAAAAAATGCGAAGAAACTTTTTCCCCTACCTATTATTATTGTGATTGAAATAAAAGTGTTGTCCTCTACTCGTAATTCTTACATTTTATAAGTAATAAGTGTCGTTAAAATATCATGAATATTATGATCTATAAAGAATGATTGTTTTTTTTTGGCCATTGGTGGGTGTATGAAAAGCTCACTCATGTGATAATATCTACCATCCACTTTGTCTTGTAATCGTTACCGAATTGGACATAAATAGCGGTGTTCTTTACACCACCCTAAGAAGGTGACAATTAGAATATCATTAAGTTCTTGCAGACGTATCGTTGTTCACTGCTAATTACATCCTTTAACAGTCTCAGGACCGAGCAACTAATAAGCTCTGGAACGCCACGCTCGGCGGCTCTGCCAAAAAAGAAACTCGTCGCCTCCAAACAATTAATAAGAATAAAATGTAGCACGTTGCATCCATTTTTAGACGCGGTTAATCGCTTTGAGCCAATAAAAATATAAGTTAATTGATAATAGTGGGGCGCCATACCGTCGACGCGAGAGCTGCGCGCGCGCCGCACACATCAGCACCGCGCACCGGCCAGCCGCGAGAGGGTGGCATTTGCTTGTATAATAATATATTAACCCACATAAATGTGATAGCCAGTTAAGAAAGAGGTAAGTAGGGTTAAAAGCATTTAATTCTTTTGTGTCTGATTAGAGTTAGATGGGTTGAGAGTTTCGAATAGCTATTATTCGAAACCCGGATCGAGAAAACATACTAGGGTGTTTTCTCCATAAACCTCACGGAGAAAATAATAATAGATAATCTATAATATAAAAATGAATTGCTAAATGTGTTGGTAAGCGCATAACTCAACAACGCCTGGACCAATTTGGCTAATTCTTTTTTTTAATGTTCGTTGAAGTTCAAGGATGGTTTTTACGGCGAGAAATATTCGAATAATTGCCGGGAAAACCCTAAAAACAGCCCTTTTGTCACGGCATAGGTATTTCTGTGAGCCTGGTACTTTTTGCATGGAATACTAGGCTCACATAAACGTATGCAGAACATTTCTTTCCCGAAAATTGGGTCCTATGAGTTGCGAGAATGGCATCACGTTCCACACGGGCGAAGCCGGGGGCATCAGCTAGTAATAAATACAATTACAGTGCTTGGTTATAAACGCTACCAAAATGATTTCTTCGGTAGAATATTTACAAAAGTTCTTATGATAGAGTAGGTACTTATGTAGCTTGTACCTACCTAGTGTTAGATTTATTACTACGGTCAGCATCAAAAAGATGTTGACGAACAAAGTGCTCGAAATGATCATAATTTCGTTTTTTTAACTCCTTCCAGTTGTCTGATTGTTCTGATATTTGGCAGACCCCTTTAGTTCGGACAATAATACAGCTTGATTTGCTCTTAATACGAGAGATACAAGATCATTTGAGATTTCGTTGTCAAAATATTTATGACGCTGACTGTACGTTACAGAACACTTCATCATACATTTTACAAATCCCAATACATTTAACTACTAAAGCAACATTCTCCCTTGTCCACACGAAATCCTTCACCAGTCGCATGCCAGGTGGGTGGCACGTGACGCTGACCTCCGTCAGAGAACCTCACAAAAAGCATACGACCGCTGCACCGCCGCGTCCAAGCACCACAAGAAACGCGACTCCGGTGTCCAGCCATTGACGAAATACCTCGAAACAGGAGTTATGTCTCCCTGTGCCGCCCGTCGGTATACCACCGTCGAAGTGTCCATTACCCATTAATGGGCATTAATATTCGTGAACGGCGTAATAGTGCGCAAGAAAAGCATCAATAGTCGATAAAAATTGAATTAACTCAACGATTACTTGCTATAACCTGCGACTTCGTTTATATGGACCACATGTTTCGAATTTCTGCATGTTTTACCGGAATAAAGTGTCCTATGTGGCTGTCGATATCATGATCTTTCTATTTACTCTTAACAAACTTTTGAAGCTATAAAAAGCTTACAAATTCTTCCATGAATAAAAATTCCTAAAGAAAGCCCATTAACAGTATTTCATGTTCAATATTTCTAAGTCCGCAGTAACAAACTAATACCCACATTCGTACAAATGTCCATTGTTTAATCAAAAAGATACATATCAAAGAGCGACACGCAATTTGCTGTCATAACACACTTTTTGTCCACAAAAAAGTACAATCAGATAAATAAATTAAACACAGTTAAGCATCAGGATATTGACAGTGTAATTGAAAACACGAAACGGGGGACAGTTGTGCGGCGCTCGCCACGCGGCCGGGTGCCCCATAGGGGTCACTTGATACAATTAAAAAGCTATAATGTTCCCATCGCCGGCAGGTACCAACGGGTTATGTCGTGAGAGTAAGGGGAGTCGATTACTTAAGCGTTGTTAATTTGGATATTTGTGGTCGCGATGTATTCAATTAGCGGCGTTTATTTAAACGTCCAATTGAGAGGATGACAACAAGTCTACAATTGATTTATGTGAGCGAGTGATGAGCTGCCGGCTTTATGTTTAGTTAGGATAAAAAGCGTTGTATGTGGAAGAATGATAGATGATTTTGAAAGCACTATTTTGTGGAACATTTACTTAGGAGACATAATTCATGACACTCATTCAGTGTTATTTTTTACGAAGCTATAAGTAAAAGTATTGCAAATAAATAAATAATAGCAAATCTCATTTTTTTATTGTTTACATTGACTCTGTTAAATTTAGTGAACCTGAGTAGACGAAAAAATTCAAGTGCCTTTAATCATTTTTGAAGAGTACTACTATAAATAAAATAAATAAATATCCCACAACATTCTACACACTCTTCAAAAATGTTTGAAGGCACTTGTTGCTTCAAATAAGTTATTATGTAACTTAACATTTTTTTTGTTATGTTCTTAGCTTAGCTTATGCTTAGCTTATGTTCTTATCGCCATCCAGCGCGATCAAGCATGCAGACTTCGTTCACAGCAGGCTGTATTGTCAGGGCACCAGGTGAGCCCTAGTCAGGTAACCCCAGGGACTCTCCACATTGTGGAATCTTTTATAATCGGGTAATCTACAAAACTCTTCATTGTCTATCAGTGAAAAAAAAATACAAATGACCCGGTTAATCATGATGGTGATATGTCACCGAGCAGATGTGCCCGCAGCCCGCGCCCGCGTCACGCTGGCCGGGCCCCGAGTGCCACAATTGACCAGCTCGCATCGATATCAATTGGGCATCGTTTACCAATTTATCGTCCATCGGCTGCGCGTGCGACTCGGAATTAAACCGCATCAGATAAGCGTATTGATGACAACGTGGACTCGAACTAATCACTACCACGGTAATAAAGACAGATGAAGATCACCACTGAATGTAGAGTAAAGAGAAAGTGCCCTTTAACCTCCTAAGTATAGAGACTAGTAGATAAGTATCCGTAATTGATTAAAAAGTTAGAATGATCTGGGAATCAAACTCAAGATCTCTCGTAAAGACTTTACATATTGCTCTATATGACCACAAGCCGCACCAGTTTCACCCAAATCTGACCTTAATTTTTTATCCCCTCATGATGAGGCAGTCATTTCACATACATACATATCAAAACAAGTCTGTAGTGTCTTCAATACTAGTTCGCAACACAATAACGCAACATTTCCATCGGCTCATTAGCATCAACAAGTCTTTCGTAACCAACACAGAGCGGCGTCCATCCGACGAAGAGCCGATTATACTAATTACTGCAGCAACAATGGAGTCTGCACTCCTGCGCAATTTACATTAAAACAACTATCAGTGCACTCGCACGTCTAGCCTGATCTATCTGCCAATTACAGCCGCGTATTTTGAACTAGAAATGCAGTGCGGGCCAATGGCGGCGCGGCGGGCTGCGCGCGCGCCGCCCGCGGACCGCCTCCCCGTCCTGATAGAAGCCGAGTGCTAGTTCTAGACTAGATATACATACGAAAGTGGAGTGCTGCCTATGTACTGCGGGGATCATGTAAGCACTCACTCGACACGCAGCTCACAAGCTCACTGAACATACTGGTACGAATCACACTACTTCATCTAGATAAATATTTATAAGTTGTTATGTGTTTCTTTTTAATGCGTTGCCTATACCGTACCTAGTTGTACCTACTGTAGGGAAAAATAGCAGATATGAAACATCGATTGTTAATTTTAATTAGCATGTCTGTACATACGTGAAAAGAAAACGTCATAATGACGTTTATATTCACGCATGAGATGATAATCTATTTTACCATTCATCTATGTCTAAATTAACTTTTTAACACCCATCGTAAGACCACCATATTGATGTTCTATTCAAGGAGATTAAAGTCATTTCAACAATAGTCTTCTAATAGAGGCGATATAAAGAATTCTAAAGTGCTATGAAATACAATATTGGCAATCTCATGATGACAAATCTATAACTGCAGTCGCAGAGAAGCAGCTACATAAACAACTGTTTAAACTTAACATCACTCCTCCTATTCATATCAATCAGTCTACCGACATCTGATTATGCAAACAATGGCCTTAATGTATGTAAAGGGACAATTAAACAATTAGCATGAACAAGCCAAGGGCCCCGTACCTGCCCGTAAATATGCACCGCGATCAATCACCGTACGATCGCGGGGCTCCGGTGCGATAGCGCGATAACGCGGCGCTAATTGTGGGTCACCGGTGGGCCACCGGCCGGGATCACCTGCCAGCGTATGGTAATATGGCACGTGCTGATGTCAGATAGTGTAATGAGCTGTTTGTTCAGTAAACAGTCATTAGGTACGGAATAATTCGCGATCTCATTTGAAGTGTAAAAAGGTTTATATTTTTTATACTGCAAGAAGGTAAACAAACGGATAGTTTATTTGATGATAGATGGATACTAAGGTCTAATAAGCGATACCTCGAAATATAATAGGCAATTTCGTTAGATTGCATTTGTCTCAGAAAGAATTCCTATCTTGTAATCAATTAATTGCTGAAAGAGTCAGGTATGTGATAAATATCGTACATCCAAATTTGACGTTAGTATTGTATCCAAGAGGCGCATGCTCAAACCTGGGTTATAAAACTATTTTAGTCTAACTGATGCTCATATTTCTGTCATAATATTGAACAGAACTTGATGCTTACCTAACTTTTTCATTCATATTTTTCTTAACATACTAACGCTCTACAATACGGCATTCATACTTAACACATAGATACCTATGCAGTTGTCTCCCTGCAAAAAATATGCAGTACCTAAATATCCAATATACGTGCAAGCGTCTCTGATGCAGTGGAAGGACACAAATTATACCCCGATATCGGCGCAGCTCACGGGACGGGCCCGGGTGAGGTATTAGCGCCTCCAGCACCATAACCCCCGATTTATGGGCGCACCCATGACGTGTGGCCGGGCACTAGGCGCTACCACTGGGCGCTGGCAGCGTGCCTAATGACATCTTTATATTTTTAAACTGTCGTTTATCATCACTCAGTTTGAAGCCAGCCCATTCGAGAGGATACGATTAAGAAATACTTTTGTTATTAAACTTAAGTAGGTACTTGTTATCGGACGCTCAGCTAGCTTAAAATATTAAAAAGGTGCGTAGTAAAATATAATGAGACGTCGGGGCGAGTGTATAAAACTCTCCTAAGATGGCAGTCGGTCTAGTATCAAATTATGTAAGGATGGAGAACTTATCCCGCACTGCAAAGATGCAAGTTTTCGATTCAACCGGGATTGGCGTCTAAACTATGATTGGTACATGTAATTATTTGCTACAATAACCAACGACCCGTGTTCCTAATAGCATCTGCCTAATGAGCTTCTGATCTAAACTGATCCCACGCGTTGATCCCACGACAGAAGCCTCTAGAACCTGTTATTCTTAACGATCGCAAAGTCACCCACCAGCAACAAACATGACTAACAAATAGGTATACCTACTCCGCGGACTGTATCTCTCTAGGAAATACAAGCATTGAAAACATGATCCTACTTATCGTAATGTAGTCATAAATAGGAACCACTTTGTATACAATTAGTCAACGAATTGATAACATCTACACCGCACACTTTATATATAGATATTGTTAGACATATCCCATGTTTTGGTCAACAAACAGACATGTCAATGTACCTTGTGAAGATATTTAAGTGGAACGATAAGACGCCGACGCGATTATTTTATTACTACGATCCAAAATCACAATTCAGTTCTTGTTAATCTTAAATTAATATTCATTGCACACTTAGATGAGTATGAGGAAAGGTGTGAAGCAAATGTGCATATCGATTGCATCCAAATCTTTTACTTGGAACACGGGGTCCGCTCTTCGATTCTTCGTTTGCCTTATTTTGGCTTTTGCTGCTAACTTCCACTGGTCTCCCGAATCCGAAAGGAAAACCTGTGCCAAAGCTTTGTCTGTAATGGTACTTCAGTTGGCAGGTGAAGTTAGTTTGGATCTTAGTGTGTATTTGCGACATATCGGATAGTGTAATGTACACAATATTACTGACGTACTTGTCTTAGCAAATGTAACGAGCTGGTGCCACTCACGCCGCACCCAACACCTCGCCAGCTACATTAATTCCTCTAATACGTATAATGTGATTGCAAATTTCACAACATATATAGTATTAATGTATAAGCAGGTGGGTTGGTACACACACACTAACATTTGTAATTTTCACTTTCACACTTAACACAAGCGCGGGTCAATCACAAATATGTATTCGTCGAATGAGAATGAAAGATACATAACAAAAAGCGAAGCTTAATACTAAAAAACAACTCGTAGATACTTAAAAGTCCAACGTGAAGCGTTAATTTAGGTAATAAACATGGTACAGCACATCACACGGCTGTAAACAATTTATTGGCACACATCGCCGAGCCCCGTCTGTCTGTACGTCTTGGTGAGAATGTCGGCCATGTCTCATGACTCAAAAAACTAAAGGTCCGAAGCAAAAAGTATAAATACATGAAATATGTGGAGTTTTATGAACGGATATTGTTTTGTCCAATTGTTTGGTCGCGCTGTTCGTCGAACGGCCGGACAGCGGCGGCTGCGTATTATATCGGTTTTTAGTTCGTCTGCACACACTTGCAGGTTACTAAGGTACACAATGGTAAGGCAACACGTTAGGACATCATTCTTTAATGAACTTTTCTATTGCTTTTGAGGACCACACGCAGCAGGGTCTATTGCCAAGTTAATAGATTTGTTATTTGATTTATCTATTAGGACGTTCTCAGTAGCATTCCGTAGTCAAGAACAATATTGTCTAGTGATCAGCAATAAGGCTGCTCAGAAATCATGTCATATACTTAATAGTTTGGTCTACGTTCAACCTTACTGTCAACTGACACGTTGCCGCTGAAACGATTCTGTTTACGATGTGCATTGTCATGATACTGCCGTGACTTCAAAGTCAAAGTATTTATTCAAAATTGTGTAGCACTACTACAGCTTTTGACGTCATTTTCTGCTTAAAACTAAGTTTACTACCGCATCCTAAGCACCAGTGGAGAAGAAACGGCGCAAACTTCATCGGTGGTATCGTCAAAATAACACCCTCGGTTTAATGTAGCCTACTTTAAACATTTATAATTTCTGGGATGATTTGTCTTGCACTTCATTTAGCTCATAAGTAAGTATACACGTTACATCAATATATTCTCATCCTATGTAATACGCAAAAGTATAACAGTCAAAAAAATCTATCTTGTCACATTGACTTGTCACCTTACAATGAGTAATAGTGTTACAGCCTTGGGTATTCGTTAGTTTGGGATAAAAAAGCCACCTCTTACTACTACTTACTTACTAGATACCGGTGTTTCAGTATGGGAATAAATGTTGCATCATGTCACTTTGTGACTCTTGGGAAAATATTCCCATCATCTCTAAGTAAAGCCGTATGTTCACAGACGAGGTGTAGCAAACACAACCAACTCCTTTTTGGGTTTTGAACCCAAAGGGTAACTAACGAAACTCTTTTATCAAGACTCCGTTTCCCGTCCGTCTGTCAGTGGGCAGTGGCAGTGGTTTTATCTGCTAGAGCTAGACAGCGATTTTAAAACTTGTATGTAAATTAGTACAGATTTTGCTCTCGGGTTTGGAGGATGAGACCAAGGTCGCTCAAGCAAAAGCCGAGGTAAGTCAAATCAAAATAAAGAGCAAGAGAGCAACCAATCGAGACTATAAACATTGTGATGCTGGAAAAAAAAAAATATATGTACAGGGATTATCTCTTTAAGAAATGTGTTTTTTGCGATATTGCAGGTATTTCGTTTTCCAACTGCGTTTGAAAAGTGTTGGTACCCGGTGGAGTACAATAGAACCCCTCCAACTCTTGCTGTGGCTGTCGTAAAAGGCGACAAGGGATGTTGGCTGTGTCCATCCAAAAGTAAACATACAGTCCAAGAAAAAGTGCCCGCTAGACGGGAATAGGCCCCAATTACGTCGCCGAAAATCATAATTGGGGAACGCGGGTGCCAACTGCCAATTAATACACTTGTGCCTACCCCTTCGGGAATTTACAGATTTTTTTTATGTTTACTTATCTGGTTTGGAACGCCATAATGCAAGTGCACCTTCAATACTTCTGAAGTCTAATAAAATAACACTAAAGAAAATGTCCCCTGTTCTTATTTTTATTTGATAACATAATTATATCGTACGCGCTATCAGATGTCAATATTTACTCACTGACGACGTGCATTCTTTATACGGTGGGTGTGTAGTCGGCAGTCGGCCGCCTAAGATTGATAGGTATTTAAAATACACAAGGTTACTCGTAGGTTAGTCAGTCTGTGAGGAAAATGGAAAGAACAAATTGAACGGCTGACTCATTTGTGACCTATCTTATCAATTTTAAGGACAATACATTACTTTGCATTAACATTATACCTACTGATTCATACCTCATTAGTATGAGTGGTGCTAATCTGAACACTTAATTAAGTATTATATTATCCTCTCCTATGCGGTTCTATACTCATATTAAGGATCATATCGACAGTCGCAGGCCTAAAACTAAGTACCCTACAAGAGACAGTAATATGTTGTAAGTAGGTAATTGACAGCAAAATCACTGTAGTTTGAAATGCATATGGAGTCGTTTGTAATCTTGTATCTTTAAATAGTAAGTTAATCGCACTGGTACCCTGCCCATTTGCTCTTCAACCTCTGATATGAACCTACTGCTTTATAAGAAGAATAAGAATAATTTATTTGCCTTTAAACATGGTAACATGGATCTTACAATATGTATAAGCACAGCATGTTTAGCTGCCTACTGCAGCATGCAAATTTTCAATTAACCATCTAATTTGTTATTAAAACTATTACGTGCATAAGAAATTTGACAAGCAATAATAAAATAGTGATGAATGTCAAAAGAGTTATTACAATTCTTAATATGTATGGTCATAGTCACATCTATCAATTTAATTTATTATAGATTTTTTTTTATAGTATTTGTTTATGCAGTGTCTGCTACAACGCATTTCTGCAGTGGTACGAATGACATGCATACTTCTTTAAAAAGTCTTCCACAATATAAAAGGTTTCGTCCACCAACCATTTATGTAATGCAACACAAAATTTCCTATAAGGCAGGTCTATAATCGACTCTGGCAATGAGTTATAAATTAATGGAGCCATATAAACACAACTATTTCTAAATATTTCTAACCTAGGTACCGGCATCTCAAGCGGCATGTGTGTAACTTTCCTTTTATTAAAGTTGTTCCTTTTTTTGAACAGTGATATATTGTTTTTCACAAAAATAGCACATTCATATATATAAATACATGGATATAAATACAGTGAACACGCGGGCACACCTGGAAGTGCTTCACTCTTTATAAATTCACAAGTGAGTAAATAGCATATACCTTCACATAATGATATCCATCATTCATACCTAATTTATTTGAAAGAACCAGTTCACAACAACAAGTCGACCTATATTTCGCAACGCCCGCCGCAAGAGACGTTATCGGTAAGCAAATATCGATTCACTTTCGTAAGGATTTGCACAGGTTGGCGAATGCGGCATCAATATTCACGATATTAACTTATCGACTGAATAAATATCGATAACGTCAGGTGCTTGGCGGGCTTTGAAAAAAACATGTGTAATGTGGGTCACACACACACACACACCTGCGCGTGCGACGCTCTCGCCTCGGTGCGACTCGGAACGGAACGTGAATAATTTTAATGACTGATTAATTCAAGCTTTAGTTTTCCTCATCGTTTTTTATTTTTTTAAACTTTATTTTTCCATGCTCGGATTTAATTCACGGGTAACTTGTGTAAATAATATTTTTCATAGTATCTAGGAACTGACAAGCAGCAGCACAAAGTCTGAAAACGTGCGCAGTGGAAAGCAATGAACTTATTTCGCAGCATAAATGAGACCAGCACTTATGAGGAATCAAATATACAAGGCTTTATACTTGAAGTTACTAATATCCAATACTATTAAACGAGCCTTATTTGTAACTATACATACATTGGAAACTGCTGTAACAATTTGTATTTAGATAAGGTACTGGCTTTTTAGTTTATTCGTAGATAGATAGTGTTTTTCACAAATACGACTTTCCACCAAAATTAATAGAATTCTTAACAGAACCATAGTATAATGTAGTACTTACTATTATTTATTCTATGGTATAGAATAGGTATATATACTCGTAAGACGCGACATGTAGGTATACCTACTCGATCGTGGTACGCGTTTAGAAGCTAATCAATAAAGTAGATTGACAATGAATGGTTGTTTCGCTGATAAAACGATTAAGATATTAATTATAGAAGTCAGTACAAAATAATAACTAGTATCTAGCTGGGTGTGTCCACATTTCGCTGTTGTTTCCGCTCCTCACACTGATAAGCTATCAGTAATTTATTCATGTTATAGAGGCGTCACGAGAAGGTACAGCGAACCAATTGATAGCATAGGGAAATATATCACCAATCTCTAAATTATGAAACTAAACTGAGTTTTCGACGAAATTCATCGCGTAAAACACGATGACCTCGTTTAGTTTAATTTGATCGTAATTGCTTTTAATGATAAGTTCCACCGCGAGTCAGTCCAGTAACGACGTGAGCTGGGTTTTGGCACTATTGGGTAGTGTCAATATTGGAAGTCGTACCTGAAACTATTAAGTTGAAAACTTTCGCAATTATTAGGCCATTAATAGAAAGTATGACACTTTCTACTAGTGGCCTAATAATTGCGAAAGTTTACCTAATATTCCTTGAAACGGCTGAATAGATTGCAATTATTTTTTAATATCCTGGACGAATGTATGTACACATAATATTAGGTACCTGGACCTAACGAAAAAGTTGCTTTTGTTGTTGTTGCTACGCGTACTTCTTTTTCTTTTCAGGGAAAAAATCTTATTAACGAAAATTGTATGAAAACTATGAGAAAGGTGCAACCGGGTGACTTCGGACAGGCTATCTGTCGGAAACATCGTCGAGTTTCAGTCTCTCGCAAAAATAAAGTTTTGTTTTCAGTGATTAAACACTATTTTTACCCGACTGCCGAAGGAAGGACGGTAATGTTTCTCAAGACTATGTATGTATGTAAGCATGTATGTATGTACGCATGTATGTATGTATGTATGTATGTATGTCCATTTATTTGACACCAGATATATTAAATCAAAATTTCGGGTTTTTGGCGCCAAAGCGTGTGTTGTCAAAAATATTTTTGACTCAAACTTATTGAGTGGGGTATCAACATGAAGGAAATTAGAAGGAGATTACAAAAAGATATATATGTACGCCATGTATATATTTTTCAGTATCATAACTAAAAAGTATAAAATAAAAGAACTGATAAAAAAATAAAAAACCCCGACTGCTACTGCAAAGAAAAAAAATTGATAGCAGGCGGTACCCATTAATTTTCTTTCGGTTTAGGATTGGCCAATGGGTACCGCCTGCTATCTAAATTATTTCGATCTTTTCAGTGGCAGTCGTATTTTTTATTTTATAATCATTTGTTTTATTATAATGTATACAATAGCACACAGCACTAAAATGTAGACCTAAACTATCTTATATTGCAAATACACACACACATAAATACATTTGACATCAATAATGACTGCTATTCTTGTTACAAGTAATCTGTTGACTTAAACATTATTTATTCAACAATTTCTTAGGATTTTATACTTATCATAATCACGAATGCATGCAGATACCTTCATCTACAAGAAACACGGACTCATGCATGCGCATACTCATTGATTTCTAGTGATTCAGTAAACCGCTCGAGTGACAAATACTTGTCTGATTTTTTTATTATATTTGTTCTAAATATCAAAATATGGATGAAGAGCTTATAGATTTTCATCATGACCTGACCTTTCAGTGTTAACGCATAACCACATCCACAGCATACCTACATCAACTCCTACGTTCTCATTTATTTGTTTTAAATGACATTTTACAAATCATTGCATTTTATAGGCAGTAATGTCTCTATAGCTCCGATTAGATGTTTAAACTGTTTGTTTACAATTTCTAGTTACAACGTAGGAAGGCACTTAATAGCATTCTTTCAATAACGATGATTTTCAACAGAAATAATATGTTATCTAATGTTGAATCGTAAATCAATGAAGTCATACTTATAAAAATAATAACTCTTATAAAATTCCTCAAATGGTGATACTCAAAAAACAATAAAACTCTCTTAAGCAGTTGTCATGATGGTTTTTATATTACATAGAAAACATTACGAAAGGTATTTGATCATTAAATTAAACTTTGTTAGCACCTTGAGTAAGTGTAAATTAAACATTATAATTGATTATAACATATGACAATGCAAAGAAATGCACGAGAAGAAGCAATCATAAGTAAGGAACTGTTCACGTGAACTATTAACTATTCATATTTACGGTTCTAGTTCAAAAAACGCGGCGTTCAGTTGACATTTGCATGCTGTTTGGTCATTATGGCCACAGCTGTCGACAAACGTGCTCAAATTATTCACGAACCAATCAAAATACTGCTGTCATAATGGGTGCTATCGGTGGAAGACATGCGACGAGTACGGGCACTCGGCATGGGAATAAATCAATAACACTTCATTAAAACAACGTAAGAAAATCCATAAAATGATTAAAATTATACAAGTATAAATTGATTTTGTCCTTTCATTTGTTATTGTTATTATTTCTGAAATGATAGGCAATTTCCTAGTTACGTTATGGACATTTTAATAAGCTCGTGATAAAAAGCAATTACTAGAACAAAGATCGGACGATTGCAAGCGGAAATAAAATAACTCTTAATTCGTTAAAGTATGTATAAACCAAACGTTTGTGAATGGCAGAATTACATAACATTTACTGCCAAGTGCCATGTTCTCAGAGAGGCAGAGTCACTGGGAAAAGTAACTGGTAATGAAATCGCACGCACATATCTTGCAAGCTGGTCTGCTTTGCAGACTTTTGAGACATTTGTACCAGTTACTTGGCATAAAAGTATCCCTTCTCTCCCTATCAAATTGGACTAGTTACCTATTACAGATCAGAAACAGAAATACGAGAAGACTTCCAAAATTATAAAGCAGTTGTGATGTTACAGGTTCACCAAACAAGTTTTAACTTCTATATTTGGTTAAACAGAATGCAATTGCTGTACACAACGAATATGTTTTATCTGAGTACCCTATACTCTTTAAAAACAAAAGCAGGCATCAGTTGGAGGTGTGAGAAAAGTTATTCTATAACAAACAAATCCTACCTGACTCAAGTCCATAGCACTGCAACCCCTCAACGAGCTCCTCGGAGAAGTGCAGAGGAAGACGCCAACAGTCCCTTATTCAGTCACTTAGCAGGAGAATCACAAGAGTCGCACACTGGTTGAGTCACACAGCACAGGTGCGATCCCGGTCAAACTAAGTGCGTGTGAGACGCGGCGCGGGCGCATCGGAGCCGGCGATTAACGAAATAGCACGTAAACTGTCACACGTACGTAAAACGTGCAAAATATATAGCGCAAGTTATCATTTTATGTTCATTTACTAAGCTTTTAATAGTTTTTAGTCCAGATTTTTGACCAGGTTACAATCGTCGTGGTCACAGGCTGAATAACTGTCCTGATGAGCTATAATTTTTTTCAACTGCGCTTATAAACGAGTTATATGTAAACGTCACTAAATTTCACGTAGTAGATCAAAATTACTCTATACCCTTATTGAGTACCACCTGACCGGTTTCGTCTCACGGCATCCTCAAAGGTATAATGTTAAAAGTAACTGTTTCTAAGTTTTTACAATATTATTTAACTATATTTCACATGCGGATAGTTTTAAAATTATGCATACCAGCCTCAATTCTTTTCCCAATATTTGGGGAAAATATTTAATTTTGCCCTAAAAATTAATGAAAACAAATGAATTAATTATTATAGAAAGTCAATGGTATTAGAATTAAATGTCAAGAAATTGAAATTGAATTAAATTAAATAAAATAATAGTCAAATTAATGTCTATGAAAGTACTGAATTATTACAAGTCAAATGTCAGTCACAATATTATATAGAATTAAATAAGATAGAAATTAAGACCTAAAATAAAAATTAAAAAACATTAAATCCAAAATTTAAAAGGAATAAAATTAAAATCAAAATTTAAAATAAAATAAACTTCACATACAATTATAAATAATAAATAGATATGTAGATGTCATCATTGTAACAGAGGTGAGCGACTCAGGTCTAACTGTTGGTTTAGCACATCGGTTCTGTTGGTATTTAATAGTCTATTTATTTCGAGAGCTTCCAGGACGTTCATTTTCCTGCCTTTGTCACATACTCTTAAGGCTTTAAAGTTCACTTTTGGGTCAAACGTGTGGTTTTCCAGAATAAGGTGTTCTGCAAACTTAGAAACAGTTACTTTTACATTAAGTATACCTTTGAGGATGCCGTGAGGCGAAACCGGTCAGGTGAAAAATAAAATTAAGTGGAAAAGTACAAAGTGTCTTACTCAATATGTGTAGCAGATTCCACCAAGTGCCATCTATCAACAGTATAAACAGTTTTTATAATTTAAATGGTTTACGCTATGCCCTGTCACCAATTTTGTATTCTGTATTTGACGATAATGATTGTCTCTTATATTTAAAACGTGTCACAATGTTCGTTCCCGTACTCCTCCGAAACGGCTTGACCGATTCTCATGAAATTTTGTGAGCATATTGAGTAGGTGTAGGTCTGAGAATCGGCCAACATCTATTTTTCATCCCCCTAAGTGGTGCAGCGGAAAAGAGATCTGACGCCACGAAGGCAGGAAAAAATTGGCGGTACGAAGTTCGCCGGGACAGCTAGTTATTATATGATTTTGGTATTACAGTTGAATATTTGAATAAACTAAATAATTCTGTAAATGTGGTACGTATCCCATGAACGTTACGTTCTATGCTATGGCGAAGATAGGCGATATTTGCCTGGTGGTCGATAAGACGATATCGAGAAAGTTATCGTAAGCAAACAGCTCGAAAGCGGCGCGGGCGCATTCACGCACACAACCGCGAATTGTGCCAATCATTATCACGCAGGAGGACGCTCACTCCAGACTTAATGTAGGTCACCATATGAATAAATTGGCTTATCTAACATTGTCGGTTGCCAAACCTTTGCCAACAGTATTTTCTAATGATGCTATAGGACCATAAACTAGGAGCCGCCGTATACTGAAAAAATCTAAATAAAAACCAGCTGATAAGTTATGATAATTTTCATGTTCTTTCATTTGGAATCCTCACAAGTATAAGTGTTAGACGCTGAGCTCTTGGAGAACTTATGATCAATATGAAAATTGGATGATAAAGAAACTAAAAGTTCAACTGAAGGCTACAGAGAATGCTTCAATTAAAAAGAAGCTATTAGAGATGAACTTCGCAATACCTAACTCCAATATAAATGCAGTGTTGGTCCCCAGTGGAGTAGAATAGGATCACCCCATCTCTTCCTAAGGGATAGAGCTGTTCTCGATTTGACAGTAAACATACAGCCCATGAGTAAGTGTCCGCTTGACGACAATAGGCTCGCCCCCTCCTACGTGGCCGAAAATCATGGTTAGTGAGATGTGGGTGTTAATACACCTCTGCCTACCCCTTCGGGGATTTAAAGGCGTGAGTATCTGTATGTATGTATGCATATTCTAAGTAAATACCTATGTAATACACTTAACAGCAAAAATAAATATATTATAGATAGGTACCTACGTAAGATAACAACGAGTACTCATACACAATGTAACAGCGCACAATAGATTAAGAAACCATGTAAAATAACTGTACAAAGATTTATCAAACGTATTTGATTTGATTAACCAAGGGGTTTAATATAGCAAGAAGACAACTCAATTATAGTTGTGATTGTCAACATTTCATTTTAGAAAGTATAACATGATTGTATTGTATTTGTGCAGTTTTGTTCTCAACCAAGGGTACGAACATGGATGATGTCCGTCAATTGTCTTTTTCTCTCTTCAGTGGCAGAATTGATTTCGAGTTGCCATCGTAGTGTAGTAATTAGTTTCGCGGCAGCGCAACTACTCACGGAGAGGGCCCGAGCATAGTTATTGCTCTTCGGGAAGGCTTACTACGTCCCCTACATCTCTTCAGTCCTCAACTTACTCTGTACTATTCTGACTAAATTTTAAGGCACTTATCCTTAAGGTCCTCAACCTCTATCTTGAGAGCTGAAAAGACTGTCTAAAAATAAATTAACTAAAATACAAACCCCGACTGATAACTGAAAATATTAAAACAAGTTTGATAGCAGGCGGTACCCATAAATTTTCATCCGGTTTATGATTTGCAAATGGGTACCGCCTGCTATCAAACTTGTTTTAATATTTTCAGTTATCAGTCGGGTTTTTGATTTTTAATAATTTGTTTTTTGTATATTTTTTAGTTATGATATTATATGTTTCATCCCCCCATCTCGGAAAGACTAATTTTGCTCTTCGATTTCTGAGTGCAAAAGTCGTTTTTATTCTCTAGAGGGCAAAGTAAATTTGAATTTAGAACATCGTGTGCAACCTTAGGTTGTGTTTCAAAACATCATTAAACCTATTACTTCTATCTCTATGGTGCCGAAATTATCACATTTTTTTTTAAATTTGTTAAAGACTCAGACTAGAAACTCCTTGGCTTGGTGTACTTTTTTATAATTGGCTTTCAGCAATTGTTTTCGAGTTTTGGCGGGAAAGCGTAGAGGACGCATCGTGGTAATATTTTATTTTCCGAAATTGTTGGGAGTTTGAGTTTTTATGATAAAAATGGTAGATTTTTAGCCATAACGCCTTGGATAACGCACACGCGTGTAGGAAAGTGGCATAAGGGTGAATTTCCCGGGACCAAGAATTGCGTGGCATCGATGAAATCGGTACTAAAAATCATAGTTATAATGCTCTAACATTTTTTGCTAGTTAGGTGAAATAGTGATCTATGTGGGGCACTAAATATTCTATTAAATAGGATTATAGGTACTCCAAAAAAAAACAAAATACACCGAAATTTTTCATTGCCGTGTTTGTCCACACGTCACCTACTGTGTCGTGATACCTCATTGATAAAAATCTATTGGTTATTTTTATTAATACCTATTTTTAGTTGATACGTGAATAGTTAAAGTATTGTTAGTGTGGTATATTCTCTTTCTATACTAGTTTATCGGCTCTTAGACACGCGTGCCCTCTCACTCCCGCCGTATAACAGTTGACTGACTCTTATAACGACCGCACGCGCGCTAGAGACGACATAATGCTTCCTTCTCTTTCACTCACATACACTACATCCCTCCCTTATTTTATTATTAAAAGAAAAGAACTCACAGGTTCTTACTTCATCAATTTATTGTTATTATGACTTAGAAAATCAAATACAATCAAAGACAACTAAGTATATTTTTCAATCCTGGTCTTCTAAATCCAGGGATCTAATGTTCATCTTCAATCTCCTCTTCCGAGCTTTCTCCGCCTGCTATTTCTAAATTAGTTTCATCAATTTTCTTGTTAACGGATTGCCATTCTCCCTCCACTTTTTTTAAGTACAATATGTTGCGTCTTGACTGTTGTCCTGTTTCATCGTTGTGTACTTCCACGTCTCCTCCTTTTCTTGACTTAACCGTATGCGTGGCTGTATCAAAATTAAGACTAAGTTTATTCGTTTTATTGGCATTCTTCACGTACACTTTATCTCCTACTTGAATGTCAACATCTCGTGCTCTTCGTCTTTTATCTGTATACTCTCTCCCTTTTTCTTTTTGTTGTTTGTCTTTATCTCTGACATCCATGTCTCCAAAACTTTGTTCCGCTATATCTATCATAGGAATCTTGTCCCTAAATTTTCTTTGAAAGAATAGCTCTGCCGGTGTTTTCCCAGTTACGCTATGTGGGGTGCTGTTGTACATTGACAAATACTCCATCAATGCTTCTTTCCAGCTTTTTCTCTCCACTTGGGATATTTTGAGACGTTTAATGATATCCCTATTCTGTCGCTCTACCTCTCCATTCTGTTGCGGCCAGTAGGGTATTGAATTAAATAGTTTGATATCATTTTCATGGCAATAAGTCTTGAATTCTGTACTGACAAATTGTTTGCCATTATCGGAAGTTATGGAGACCGGATGTCCTAATCGGCTGAAAATCTCTTTAAGTAAGTTAATCATATTCTTGCTGCTTATGTCTCGACATGCTTTGATCTCCTTGTACCTCGAATAGTAGTCAATCACGACCAAAAGATAATCACCACTTGGTAACGGACCTAAAAGGTCTATGGCGATATCTATCCAGGATTGCGTTGGTAATTCTCTCCTCTTGAGTGGGTGCGGTGGATTTGGTGCCGATACCAGTGTACATCCTTTACAGGATCTTACTATATTTTCCACGTCCTTATCATAGTTAGGCCACCAAACTTTTGCTCTAAGTCTTAACTTCATAGCGACCATACCAGGGTGACCCTCGTGGGCTGCATCTAAAACAAGTCGGCGTAATTGTGTCGGAATAACTATTTTGGTCCCTCTTAACAATATGTTACCAAAAAAACATAGCTCGTTCTCAAATAATTTATAACCTTTTACTGCGTCATCCCACTTATTGTTAAATACGCCATCTTTCACTTTCTGTATGCTCATATCAGTCTCTGAGTGTTCTTCAATATCTTTTAGCGATACAGCTATTGGTCTTGCATGGTCAATGATATCCTGGACGTAATCTCTGTACTGGGTCTTGTCGTGATTGAAAGAACATAGTCTGGATAGGGGATCGGCTATGTTATTTTTCCCAGGGCGATAAATGACATTATATTTATAAGATTGGAGTCTTAGTATCCAACGTTCAATCCGTGCACATGGTTTGGACTTCGGACCGAATATAACCTCAAGAGGCTTATGGTCAGTAATTAAGTCGAATTCCTTGCCGTACAAAAACATGTGAAAGTGTTCCACAGCCCACACTAGTGCCAAAGCCTCCTTTTCGGTTTGGCAATACCGACGTTCACAGTCACTGAGAGTTTTATTACCGAACCCAATAATACGTGGACCACTTTCATTCGTCTGTACCAAGATTGTTCCAAGTCCGACCGGGCTTGCATCTGCGAATACCATCGTTTTATCGTCCACGTTGTAGTACCCTAAATTCGGTATGTCACTCAATGCAGCCTTTAAAGCACAAAAGGCTGTTTGTTGACTTTTCCCCCAGTAACCCCTAATATCAGCGTTTCTTGCTGATTTTTGTCGAAGCAATTGCTTCAAAGGTTCAGTAAGGGTAGCCATATTAGGAATCCATTTCCCAATATAGTTAATAAGCCCTAAGAAGCTTTGTAGTTCCGAAATATTTATAGGGGTCCTGAAATCTTTTATGGTCGATACATATTTGTCCAATGGACGAATTCCTTGATCTGACAACTCATGTCCTAGAAATTCAACTTTGTTTGTTCCATAGATACATTTATCTTCTCTTAACATAATGTCATTCATCCTTAACGTTTCTAGAACTCTTTGTAACCGTTTATCATGTTCTTGCTTGTCCTTTCCATATATCAAGATGTCATCGATAAAATTGACTACCCCTTCACATTCTATTAACACCCTTTCAAGCGTTTTCTGGAACATTTCCGGCGCACAGGTGATTCCGAACATTAATCTCTTAAAACGATATAATCCTTTGCCAGATATGAATGTCGTAATATGTCTCGAGTCGGGTACCAGTTCTAATTGATGAAATGCGTCCTTTATATCTAACTTACTAAACCTTTTAGCATTTTGGATCTTCGGTAGTAGTTGTTCCATCGTCGGTAGTGGGTGATTTTCTCGCTTGATGGCCAAATTTGCACGCCTCATATCAATACAGAGACGAACATCTCCATCTGGTTTCAAAATTGGCACTACCGGCTATATCCAATCCGACGGGCCTTCAACTTTTTCTATTATATCTTTCTGAAGTAGTTCGTCTATTTTCGAATTGATTTTCTCTTCGAGTGGAATAGGTATTCGTCTGTATGGTTGTGCAACCGGTTTTACCTCAGTATTAATTGGTATTTGTATTTGGATATTTTTGAATTTTGGGAAAGGTGACGTCTCCACTTGATTTATGTCTAATCCGATTTTTAGTACGCCTAATGCTATTGCCGACGTTTTACCTAATAAATTGCGTGTCCCTTTATCTATTACGTAAAAGGTAGCGTTTTGTGTTTTTGATCCCACACGGATGTCTGCATTAAAAGATGTTAATAATTTGAGAGGGACTTCACTCCCATAAGCAACAAATGTTTTTCCTGGATGTTTTACTTCTTTTCCTAGCTTCAAAACCTTTTCCTTAATTTGGAACCATGTTTTGTCTGTTATTAAGTTATGTTGACATCCAGAATCAATTAGCATCTCTACTTGAGTTCCACCTACTAAACAAGCGAGTGTATCATTATGTAGAACATTAAAAACGTAATCAATCTTGTCTTCTATCGCGTTCGTGTGCTTTATATCTATTTGGCTTGACTTCTTTGATTTTTTCGCGTCTACGGTCCTTTCCACTTTACTGTCTTCATTGCTTCGTTTTAGACTTGTTCCTTTGCACTGAGCTTGAAAGTGCCCCACCTTCTTGCATGTATTACATATTTTGCCTTTAGCTGGGCACTTTGCATCAAAAGCTAAATGATTCCAGCTACCACATCGGAAACATGTCTTTTTACTGTTCTTTATAAATGTCTTCTCCTTGGCTTGTATATCGATTTTATTTACATTTTGATCTTTTCCTTTCTGGCTGAAATCACTTAATTGACGTTCCACTACCTCTAGAGTGTTTGCTTCAGTTATAACTTCAGTTAAGGTAATTTTTTCACCTGCACGCAGTACTTTCTTCCTGAGTTCTTCCGATGAACATTTTTCAATAATCTGATCAATCAAACTGTCGTCCATATCCGTAAATTGACATTTTAAAGCTTGTTGTCGTAGTCGAACTAAATATTTTTCAAATTTCTCGTTTTCTTCTTGTTTCATTTGTCTAAATATATGTCTCTCATACCGTTTATTTTGCTTAGGTGCGAAATATTCATCCAACTTCTTTATTGCTACTTGAAAAACATCTATGTCATCGTCATCTCCTTCTGTCGTACTAACGTAGCCACCCGGTATATTAAAAAGTATTTCTTGTAGTTCTTGTCCTCCCCAGTGTAACAAACTTGCGCGTTTTTTAGAACTAGTGTTAACATCGGCAGCTTCTAGGTAGATATATAAACTCCTTTTCCAGCGTTCCCATCTAGTTCCAACAGATCCTGCTTCACCATCACATTCAAATTTTTCTAAGGTAAGACTCGACATCGTATTTTAATCTGCGAACAATTAAACAAATAATGAATGTCTAATTTAGGTCACCAAATGGGCATCATCCTTTTAACAACCTGCTACATCCATTATTTATTTATAACAGAATTCATTCAAACGCCATAGTAAAATTTCAACTACAAGTCATTTAGAAGTTGTCTTCCAACTTCCGTAAACGGGCGTTACCCGTATACCTACAGCTTCAAATTACGGGCGTCACCCGAACACAATACTTCTTTACGGGCGTCACCCGAACACAATACTTCTTTACGGGCGTCACCCGTAAAACTTCCATTTATTACACTGACGTACCACTTACGTCGCATCGCATCAGTACTTACAGGCATCACCTGTACCAGATTACAATATTACATTACAAAGTTCTCACAGGCACCACCTGTTTCTGAACTTCACATCATCTGGCTAAATCATATAGGTAGGTACGTCACACGTTCGATTATCATCATTGCATTAGAACTTATGTAACAGGCATCACCTGTAATTTAGCCCATATACTATACCGGACAAGCCGCATACCGCACATAGTAATAATTAGGTACTTACCAATCATTGGTCTAGCATAGCTACATAGATAATACCTATTTGGTAACAAGTTAATCATGTACATAACGCACAGTAAGTATATATGTATATTTTATAGGTATTATACATTTGTAATTTGGACTAAGTAGGTAGGTACTCAACTCTAAGCCGAAAGTAGTAAATGTAGCTGTACTTAAATATCCGTATTTCATTGATGTTTGTTTTACGAGAAATAACCCAAGCATCATGACTCCACAAGTGTCTATCTAGGTGCTTAAATAGCATTAAGAATTAAAGTAAACAAACGTCCCGCTTGAGAATAACAACTTACCTACAGCGTAAACAGCAAATATCCCATGCTCATACACGCAGTGGTACCTGTCTAAGGTACAACTAGCAATAATATCTAATAAGAGGATAGTTTATTACTATCAGAATGTTCGTTTCGTCGTCCTTGCACTGCAAATGCAACCAGTAGGCGTTCTTAGGTTTAAAGAAATTTATTCGTAATTATCACTTAGGTATTAAAGAAAACCATTCAAATACACAAAATAACACTTTTTGTAACGTAATGTGGTGATTTAATAATCTCTAATACTTATATTTGTTTTGCCAGATTAGTTTTAAATGTGTTTACAAAATGTTATAATAGTGTAATTTTTTTTTTTGTTTGTTTTGGCGGCAATCTTTAGTTTTTTTTTTTAGTGCACACCCTTTCTATTTTATTTATTTTTCAGAAAAGTAATATAATAATACTTAATTACTCACAGTCTTGTCTTGTTACCTTACTTGTTAGTCCTCGTCGCCAAAATGTGGTATATTCTCTTTCTATACTAGTTTATCGGCTCTTAGACACGCGTGCCCTCTCACTCCCGCCGTATAACAGTTGACTGACTCTTATAACGACCGCACGCGCGCTAGAGACGACATAATGCTTCCTTCTCTTTCACTCACATACACTACAGTTAGGAAATACATTTATTCAAATATTTAAACAATACAACGAATGGTTAAAAAAAATACATTTGTCCCAGAACTGCCTGTCATCGCCGTGTTCTAAACATATTTTAGAATATTGTCTTATCTAACGACTTGCGTCCTCCCTTATATGCGCTAAACGTTGCATATTGGTGCCGCCTAAGTGCTCGACGCGGAAGAACGTACACACGTACCTGCGTTTTGGCACCATAGATGTAAGTATACCATTTTTATGTTACTGGACATTTTTTCTTTCATCGCCGTGGATAGGTATAACTTTCCATTTTAATAAGTTATCCTCTTGATTAAACATTCAATAGAACGCCATTTCTCTTGTTTATTTTTGTGAAGTGATTAATACTTCGAATAATTATTAGATTTTTTGTTATTTTATATTTTTGTCTTGTTTTTCATTGCCGTGCTTTCATTGCCGTAGTTTCCGTGGTCAAAATTTGATATGGCAATGAAAAAAAAAACACGGCAATGAAAAAAAAAATCATTGCCATGCATTGTAAAACGATTTGGTGTCATTGCTGTGGCCTGATGTTTCATTTCCGTGACTTATGTTATCATCGCCATAGTATGATTAGGTATTACATTATTATAGGTAGCACCAAATACTGACATTAGAGGATTCGAAAACTTTCTACAATAAGATGAAAGATTTGATGAGTTTTTTACTGTACAATCAATTATAAATAGTTTGATTTTAATAATGGATTGTTTATTTTGCCAAGACTATGAAGAAGAACCTTAACCGGTGTGCGCTGTGATTATTTTGTCTATAGATTTTATAAAAATGTTATTGTTTCGCTTCACATTAAATATTGATAAGTAAATTAAAAACTTGTACTTACTATGTATGTTGTTTGCATTTACTTTTGCATAATTAACAAAAGTATACCATATTATTTGTTTTATTCATATTATATGTATTGTAAATTTCTTTTTTGTTTGAAAGAATTTAAATAAATGATTGGACAATTCTTTGATTCTATTATATTTGTTTAATTGTACCCTACCTACTCCTTTTGCAGATTTTTAACCTATGAAATTTGTAATTATTGTATAAGTATTATGATTTATATGGATTTTCATTTCTGTGGTTGATTCTTTCATTCCCTTGGCATAATTCTTTCATTGCCGTGGACGCTTGTTTCATTGCCGTACACACATGTATCATCGCCGTGGCATGTAATTTTTAATCTTGTATATCTCGTTAGTTTTTTTAGTTATCTGCTAGATATTAAGCGAGAATACATACAGTATCAAAATCTTTAATTAACGCGATGTTGTTTTATTATAACACTTAAGATAAAAAAATCCACGGAAATGAAGATTTTAATGGACTTGTTGAAATTCACCCATAATACAGTGAATTGTGACTCTACGTGTTCAATCCAAATCTCCCCAGGGAGCTTTTAGTAAAGTCCCCACAACTTTACTGAGGCATCAATCATCATTCACCGTTATCATTTTCACCATCATCATCATTAACGTCATCAACTCATCATCATTATTATCATCAACAATGATTTCTAAGCAACATAAATAAAACTGATGACAAGGCAGCATGGTCATAGTATCTTAGCCTGTTCCGAAAGGAACTAAAAGAACAAAAAAAGAGCAATTGTTTTCTCACATCATATTGATAATAAATCTTAGGTTCCCAATAAGTTGAATATAAGTGAAAATCCTAAAATGAGTAATTCTAGTGACGAAGAAGTTTTTTTACGCCAACAGAAATAACTGAAACTGTAAATATTGCGCAAATGAGCTTTCTCGCTCAACAACCACGAGAGAAGTATTTGAAACAATACACAAGTAACTAACACAAAGAGTACAGTACTTATTATAAATATTAGTCACAACGTAAGTAACTGCAGCAACGTTACTTTCAATTTTTCAAAATTAAGTATATAGCCCGACCAATAAAATAAAATACCTCGCCATATTGCGGAAAACTATTGGAACTAATTTCTTCATATGGCAACAATCTATGAGATGTCATTATGATTATCTGTCAATGTGGTGTCAATTGTGCGTATTAATTATTGTGAATTTGATTGCGCTATATAAATGCCGAAAACTATTAAAAAATATTTACAATATAACTAGGTAAGTATTTGTCGGATAAAATTCGGAAGGATCTTAATAACATCACGAACATAGTTGTCAACATGACGGGTACGTACATCATAGAGTACGCGCATTGGAAATTGGCCAATTTTCTAATTTTACCAACTGTAACTAATTAGGTATTTCGATTTTGAGTTTGATGATTAATAAATGTGATGAGATGAAAATAAATTGTTTATTTTCTATTTTAACCGGACTACTTTAAAACATACTGGGTGTAAGGGGAACGCTCCTGAAGCCGAAAACCCCTAGTAGTACTCCAGGTACATAGCACATTGGCATAAAAATAAAATCGATATGGACAAATTTTTTTTTTTCTTTCGATTCTTTTTTTGTTTTTTTATTTTTTTATTTTTTATTTTGCATTACTAACTCTCCATCGCGTTAGTAAAGCTAAATGAAACGTAATTTCATAAAAAAAAAAATACAAATAGCGCCAAGCGCGTGCTTCTTTGTAATGGTGTTTTTTTTATGAAATCACCGTTTCATTTAGTTTTACTAACACGTTAAAGAATAGTGCAAAATAAAAAAAAATGATTTTTTTTGTTGTCCAAATCGATTTTATTTTTATGCCAATGTGCTATGTACCTGGAGTACTACTAGGGGTTTTCGGCTTCGGGAGCGTTCCCCTTACACCCGGTATATCCATACTTATATTATAAATGCGAAAGCAACTCTCATCTGCCTGTATGTTAAGCTTTCACGCCTAAACCACTAAACCGATCTTGATGAAATTTAATATAGAGATTTTGGGAGTTTGGGAACGGAAATAGGCGGTACCTTTTATCGCGAACAAGGGCGTTAAAGGGAGAGGAATGGGGATGACAGTTTGTATGGAAGTACGTTATTTTTATCGATAATTGACATCCACGCGGGCGGAGCCGCGCGCAACTGCTAGTATTATATAAATGCCATGCTCTTGTGTATGTCTCCTTAATGTCTACAACAGTTTCATAAACTAAGATATTTGTACACTAGCCATTTCACATGTGTATCACTATACTTGGTGTTGTCATATTCATAGACGTTTATAGCGCCCCCGGTACAAGGTTTTTATTTTATTGGTCGGGCTTTACCTACAGTCCATCAAATCTAAGAGGTACCGTTTGACGTTTCATATTTTTCAAACCGAAACAACTTTGTTCATACGTACATTATTCAGTTTCGATAACCTTTTTCATAAAACCATGAATTTAGAAAGATTTCATTATTGTATCTAAAAATGTACAATTCTTAATATCTAAATGTAATTGAAAACTTTCAAACAAAGCAAAATAACACATATTTACACAGTAAATAATTTCTAATAGTTATATTCTTGACCTCATTACAAAGTTACGTAGTTAGGTCACTGCACGTAGTGTTGCGACTCTTCGGATACACTTGTATGCAAAAAAATCGTTTACATATACGAAAAATCGAATGTATTATTTACAAATTACACTTGACAACCAAACAAATATTTTTTCATGTGAATGGGATTTATCTCACATATTACGATTACATAACTAAATAGTTATGTAATCGTAAAATATGAGATAAAACCCATTCACCAAAAATACGTATTTATAAATCAAATATATTTGCTTCTTTAAAAAGTTGTCGAAAGCGATTTGTCGATTTTTGATTTTCGCGCCCAAATAAGTCGGGGTTTCTCGCGCTAACGCTGTCGAAATAGTAAATGGAGTCAGGGATAGTGTTTTTTACATTTATTTTTGTGTATGATAGTATGGGTTTGCATATTACAGAGAAATAAACAAATTTTTAACAAGCACATCCATTGATTTTACAATTACAATTTTTTCTTCTAAGTCTTATTTCTACGTCTAAAACTAATAAAAATAAGGTATGTAGAACCCATTCACAAAAATGTTGTTGCCTGATGTTATAAATTAACGACGTTACTGCGCGACCGCATAATGCACTGAATACACAGATACCCTAAAATAAATTAATTTAATTATTTTTAGGTCAATAGGCAAAATCGCAGGTGTCCAAGTCTCTACAATTTTTTTTTTCTGGCAACACTGCCAACTACAAGCGCACGCGGTCCGCTCGGTCGGTTCGGCGTCAGCAGTCTCTCGCCATCTTGGAAGCTGACTGTGCGCGTACTTGCTTTCTCGTTTGTGTTTTACAATTTGTGACTTGGCTATTACTTTTCTGGACTGATCATTCTTTATCCGTTTACCTTGGCAATATTTATACTGGACTCCGAACTAAGCAAGTGTTTATTAATAATGTCGAAAAGAGGACGTACTTTGAACAGCCAGGCTCGTGAATTGGTGGTGAAATTACACGAGTATTTTGAGCGTGAATCTCAAAATGGTGGACTTCTACTGCCAGTTACACAAGTTCGGGATCGCGTCGGTGAAGCTCTCGGTATTGGTAGCCGCACCGTTGGCAAAATATTAAGTGAAAAATATGGGCCTTCGGGGAGTGACAGTAACGTACTTCACACACCGAAAAAACGAAAAAGAAATAAACCTGTGACAGGCATCGATGAATTCGATAGTCATGCTATTAGAAACCATATATACGGGTATTTTACAAGAGGCGAATTTCCAACATTGGCAAAGTTATGTGCAACTTTAAAAGATGCCGGGCTGTATAAGGGAAGCATAGAGTCGTTGAGAACGGTAATAACAGGAATTGGCTTCAGATACAAAAAAGTTGACAAACGAAAAATTGTTATGGAGCGACATGACATAATTATGCAGCGACTAACATTCCTGCGCGAAGTTAAACAAATTATAAACTGGGATAATGTAATATTTTTGGACGAAACTTGGCTAAATTCCAACCATTCTGTGCCGAAAACATGGACTGATGATTCTGAAGCTTCGTGCTCGAAGGTGCCGATAGGAAAAGGTGGACGCCTCATAATATGCCATGCTGGGTCAGCGTCTACAGGCTTCGTGGAAAACTCTTTATTAGCTTTCCAATCCAAAAGCACTAAAGAGTATCATGAAGAAATGGACGCAGTAAGGTTCCGAGAGTGGTTCTTAAATTTATTACAGAATATCCCTCCTAACAGCACAATTATAATGGATAATGCCCCATACCACTCTGTGCAAATTGATAAAGCACCTACGTCAGCCAATAAGAAAGCAGATTTGGTGGCATGGCTGCAAAGAAAAGGAGTGGATGCCGACATGTCACTATTAAAAGCTGAATTATTACAGTTAGTGAAATTGCATAAACCACCAAAACCGACATATGTAATTGACCAATTGGCCGAAGAGCACGGGCACAAAGTCATACGACTTCCTCCGTACCATTGCCAATATAATGCCATTGAACTGATTTGGGCCCAAGTTAAAGGTAATATTTTATAATATTATAATAATAACACGAGTACTTCTAACATTTATAATTTAAACAATGGTTTTCGTCTGCTATCAAATAGTTACATTATTGTTTTACAGGTTATGCAGCAAGACACAACACAAAACCACCCTTCAGTGTCAAGAAAATGGAAGGTTTATTAAAGGAAGCATGTGCCCAAGTTACACAGGAAGATTGGAGTAAAGTAGTACAAAAAACAAAGAAAATAATAATGGACGACTTCGAAAGAGACGTACACTTTGATAATGTAATGGACAATCAACTGGTCATTAATTTAAATGACGATGATGACGAAGACGACGATACTAGTACTAGTAGTGAATAAAAAAATATCCTAAACATTTCTTTTATTTAATTATAACAATTGATTTCTTAAAATTCGGATATTATAGTAATCGATCTCTTAAAGTTCGGATATTATAGTAATCGATTTTTTCATCCCATCCCTATCATTCAATTGTCAGAACTGTCAAACGGTACTTCTTAGATTTGACGGACTGTAAGTATTATCATCACTATCACTACATATTATAAAACAAAGTCACTGTCGCTGTCTGTCTGTCCCTATGTATGCTTAAATCTTCAAAAGTACGCAACGGATTTTGAAGCGGTTTTTTTAAATAGATAGAGTGATTCAAGAGGAAGGTTTATATGTATAATACATGCATAATATTGTAGAGCAACACTGCTAAATTTAGAGGTTTCTAATGTCATGTCGTAAAAAAGCACATTTTTTTGCGCTTACATTGCAAACGCTGGCTGAACCCCAAGAGATAAATCAAAATGAACTACTATAGTATTGTACACCTCAAAAAGGCCTACATAAAAGTCCGCGATAGCATATGTCTATCTATTATGGGTAGCCCACAGTAACCATTTTTATCTTTTACAAATTATATTTTTTTTATGTGTCTTTTTGGAAGCTATTTTTAACAATATATTGTTATTCCTTATCCAATTAAATACTTAAGATACGTTGTACATTTAATGTAGATCAAAATTGCCATTCACACTATATAATTATAATGCATACTTTGGAAGCTATCGCAATATACAATTAACGCACGGCAAAATAAATTCAAGCAGAAATCCCGATTGACATTAGAAACCTCTAAATTTAACAGTGTTTCTCTACAATATTATGCATGTATTATACATATAAACCTTCCTCTTGAATCACTTAAAAATCACTGTTTAAAACTACACAACGGATTTTGAAGCGGGTTCTTTCAATAGATAGAGTAATTCAAGGAGAAGGTTTACATGTATAATACATGCTTAATATAGTAGAGGGTGTAGCGGGTACAGGATCTGATGCCACGCGGGCGGATAAAAATTGGCGGTACGAAGTTCGCCGGGTCAGCTAGTATTTTTATATTTTAAAGACATCAATCTTGAGCACGCGGTTAAAAAGCAACTTTGCACTCTTGTTTCCATACTTCTAAACTAATATTATAAATGCGAAAGTAAGTCTGTCTGTCTGTATACGCTTTCACGCCTAAACCACTGAACCGATTTTGATGAAATTTGGTATAAGTGTAGATTAGACCTTGAGAAAGGACCTAGGCTATGTTTGGTCGCGATAACCGACATCCACGCGGGCGGAGCCGCGGGCAAAAGCTAGTAATATTATAAATGCGAAATTAACTCTGTCGGTCTGTCTGTCTGTCTGTATGTTACGCTTTCACGCCTTAACCACTGAACCGATTTTGATGAAATTTGGTATAGGGGTAAATTAGAGAGAAAGGACATAGGCTATGTTTGGTCACGATAACCGACATCCACGCGGGTGGAGCTGCGGGCAAAAGTTAGTATGCTTAATAAATGAATTATTGTGATTTAGCTCATTTAAGTGACCATTTTACAATTTTTATAGGAGTCTATTGAGATTTACGGGACATTCAAAAGTCATTCGTTTTTAGCAGTATCGCTCAATGTGACGTTTTAGCCCCGCTGGACATGGTCGGGACTACTTATTTATTTGCATATTGTATAAGCGCAATTAAATATCTGATGTGTACAAATTAAGGCCAGTGCAAGGTGCAATAACCTGCGCAATCGGTTATTGCTTTAGTCTGCGAAGTGCGAGGTGAGTGCATATTGTTCTGGAGTACTTACATCTAATAAATACGCCAAACAATAAACGCACATGAGTAATTATCTATCGATGATAATAATTTCGAGTATTTCCACTTTCCTCGCGGTAGAGGGGAATGATTCCTAAATATATCTAGCTAACAGGGAATGCAATCTCGATCTCACAAGATCTCGTTCTCGCAAGATCTCGTTCTCGCGAGATCTTGGCCTATTGTAACGATTTCCCATATTTTTGGCCGAGATCTCGCGAGATTAACGAGATTGCACTCGAGTATAAAAAGTCTCATTTGAAGCTCATTAATCAAGAAGGAAATGAATTTGTACGAGTCCGCGGGTCAAAAGGCACATCTTAGTTCGCGGATAACTGCCTGAGGTCTGTAGTTCCAACTAGTATTGAATCCGGATGGGCTTTTTCAGCGTTTCGTTTTCTGAACAGCAAAACATGTTTTTTTGTATATTTTGTGCTTTTTAAGAAACTACTTTCAACATAATTCGTAATAATTCATTAGTTTGTTTTTTAATTCATCCCTAATTCAGATATTGTCATTTTTTCCACGTATAAACGCCCAAAACTACCAACCTTGCGAGATTTCGGAATTGGCGAGATTGGAGAGATGAAATTCATATTCTCGCGAGATCTCGCCAATCTCGGGACATTGCATTACCTTAGGTTTTTTAACACAATACGCAAAAAGAGAGTTAAAAAAAATTTAAAACCGTCTATAAGTTGCGGAGATATCGGTGAACATACATAAAAAAAAATATTATGTATACAGACGAATTGAGAACCTCCTCCTTTTTCGAAGTCGGTTAATAAGTTAAACATTTGTATCTGTTTGGCATCGCAGTTCCTAAACCAAACAACCAAACACCAACGAAGTTCAGATAACCTAAAGTTATAATTTTAATACTTAGTGAACCAAGTCCCCTGAAGTTGACGTTAGAGACAGATCACAAACTCATAATACATCTTTTCAGCACGGAGCCCACCTTAGGATTTGAGGAGTTTGAGTGAAGTTCTGCCTCTTGGCCAAAGCGATGAAGTCAAGGTTGTGCGGGTAAGTTCCTACCCCCTCTAGCTAGACTTATTAGACCCAGATGGTCCAGTCATTACCTGCCGCCTGACATTCGGCATTTTCACTCATTTGCACCATCTGACATCTGAAGGGTGGACCTAGGTAAAGATGGTGTAATACCTATGGACGCGAGTAACTCAGCCTGTATATACACGGTTACGATTCTAGGGAAAAACCGCTCCACATTTGTATACTCAAACACTCCATTAAAATATCACTCGAGTACACAAAGGAGGTGCAAATTGCAGTATAACTTATTAATATATTACGTTCGTCAATATTTGCGGCCGCTATCGGTTATCGGCTCGCGTCACGCCGCGTCCACCTGTCGGCTGTTGGCTCGGTATTGGCTCAACTGTAGGGTTATCAAATCGACGTTAAGAATTTTAACCCGTGGCAGTCCTTTTCAAGGGATAATATACACTGAACCAACCTTAAATTTAAAAAGAAATAAATAAAACTAAGCTACCAGGAAAAAATATTTTTAAATTATCTAACTTACATTTGGTGAGAACCGGAATATCGGGGGCCAGGAATCTAACTTTTAGTGAATTTATTATACATGTACAAACGTTATATAAAATAGAAACAGTGAATGAACAGTGAGTGAATCTTAAACAGATTGTTGAAATTACTGTTCCCATAGCCAACAAATGAAACCATGTATCGGAAGCGGTACCCATCAGGGGAGGAAAAACCTCTCTGTCGCCTCACATGAAGTACCACTGTCGTCATCAGAGTACGAGCTGCAGCTGCCTTCACTGCTTCTACGTGTTGGCTTTCTCGACGTATTCTCTTTTTTATTACGTGTGCTGACTACACCTCTAATAAATGAAAAGAAACCACCTCCGGAAACGTCATCCTCATCTTTTCCGGAGGCGACGGAACTTTTCGCTGGTAAAACATAATCACGCCTAGAGTCAGCAGTCACAGATTTATCACTACCCGAAGCAACTTCACCCTTGCCATAACCGCTCATGTATGAAAACATACCATCTCCGGAAGTTGCCTCACTTTTGATTGATGATGACGATGTTGATTGATGTACATTGCCATCGTTTTCGGCCACACCAGAACTTTTCATGTATGAATACAAACCACCTCCGGAAGTACCATTACTCTGCACTTTTCCAGCATTTCCGGACGCACCGGAACTCTTCATGTTTGCAAACACACCACCGCTGGAAGTACCGTTACTCTGCACATTGCCATCGTTTCCAGACACACCGGTACTCTTCATGTATGAATACAAACCACCTCCGGAGGTACCGCTACTCTGCATATTGCCATCATTTCCAGGCGCACTGGAACTCTTCATGTATGAAGACATACCACCACCGGAGCCACCGTTACTTTGCACATTGCCAGCGTTTTCAGACGCACCGGAACTCTTCATATATGAAAACATTCCACCTCCGGAGGTACCGCTACTTTGCATATTGCCAGCGTTTTCAGACGCACCGGAACTCTTCATGTATGAAAACATCCCCCCTCCGGAGGTACCGCTACTTTGCACATTGCCAGCGTTGTCAGACGCACCGGAACTCTTCATGAATGAAAACATACCACCTCCGGAGGTACCGTTACTCTGCACATTGCCAGCGTTTTCAGACCCACCGGAACTCTTCATGAATGAAAACATACCACCTCCGGACGCAGCACCGCTTTTTACTGATGAATCATAAATTGTAGTAGATGATGGCGATTGGTGTACATCATCATTTTTTCCGTATACGGAACTTTTTACTGGTGCGCTATAGTCCCCTGTAGAGTCGTAGCTTTTTACTGGTGCGCTGTAGTCTCCTATAGAGTCGTATCTTTTACGGATGTCTTGAGATTCTAATCGGGAATCGCTATTACTATATCCAGTGTTGAGGAAGTCAGTTCCATCTTCTCTGTGTCTAAAGCCAACTTGGAACCCTCTGGCGTTCATGTCAGCGTTGGTGTCTTCGGTGACGTATTGGTACCTGTGGCCGTACCACGGGCAGCAGCACTCGTCGAAAGCGATGTCGAGATCGTCCACAGGGCCCATCGCGTCTTGTTTGGAGCTGCAACAACTGATCGTGTCAACTACTCGTTCATGCGTATGCGCAAATGCAGAGTACGGACCTATCGGATATGCGTGTAACTAATATATAAGTAGATGAAGATCTTCAGGGCCCATAGCAAGTTGCACTCGGTGATAAACGGACGAGCCTCTGGTGCAGGTTTCCCCAGGTCAGAGAGCAGTCACTTCCAAAAAACTCAACAAAAGCCAGATAAAGAGAAAGAGCAGCCTCGGACTCCAAATTGTAAACTTCAAATGCAACTAGGATATCGCCGAGCGGGGACAGATGAAGAGTTAAGTATATCATACACTGGGGTCACAAATAAGACGCTCACCAAGATTTAAAGACCGTCTAGTAGTTAACAATGGGCAGTCTTGAGAAATGACTTCCTCTAGACTCTGTGTCCGGGTCACTGGATCAGCAGAAAATAAAATGAATTTATTTAAATATTCAAGGCGTAAATCGACTTCGGTTGGCTAAAATTGGAGTAAAATTTGGTATAAGGAATAGGCTATTAATATTTTAAGATGAATTTACGTGAAGAGGTAGTGAGACCCGAGATAATTTATCCTATTAATTGATCGGTGTAGTTCTGTAGCTAAGACATTATGTTTGTAACGGTTGTCATGTCGCCGTCGTCGCTCCTGAGGGAGCGCCTCGGAATGCAAGTGGAGCAGCATCCCGGGGGACTCTCATAGGGGATGCATATGGAATGCGCGTGTTTGATGCATTCCATTATCTTTTGTATAATTCAAGTTGCACATAACTGATAGATGCATATAAGTAGAGGTTATCAGCACTGATAAAAGCAATGACAGATGTTATTCTACGATTCCTAACCATCATTAAGTTTGGCCATAAAGCATGACTGTGAATGTCTTGGTTAGATTCTCAGGTTGGATAAAAAGTGATGTGACTTTAGGAAACTTTCTGTAAAGCTTCAAATACACAAGCTTTTTTTGTGATTGAAAAAAACACACACCTTATTGCGTTCCTATTCCTTCAAACTGCCTGCAGTATTATCGCAGTATGTTAAAAACAGATATCGCAATAACCCGTGCTGTAATTTCGACTGGTAATAATGCACCTGTGTGATGGACGCCTAATAGTTTAAATTCAGTATGAACTTAAACTATCCTACTTAACCTACCTGAAGCATTTATAATGTACCCTGTGTGTTGCCAAACTGTTTCTGTGACATCTAGAGTCATAACGCCGGTATAATAAGTTACTGCTATCATTATTACAGACAGCCAGAGCCTCGGGAGAATCAATATTGTAATATTGACTTATTTAAAGGATTAGGTTGCATTGAACATCGTACCAGCAAGCAGCCCGCGAGGGCGCGGCGCGTGCAGCGCGGCGCGGGGCGAGGCGGCGATGACAAATTTATCGCGCGCGACGACAATAAAAACCGCTCGTAAAAATATTACTACATAGTACGTAGCACTCCCCCTCCCCCACGGAGGTGGCCCTCCCCGGGAGGGATCCCGCGAGAAATAACACACTTTGTCTTAGAGAGAATCGCGTTCAATCGCGTCACTCATGTCGGAATCTAGACAACGTTGATGCGGCATACTCTCCGATCTCTCTCTGCTTTGCACATGGATATATATTGTTAGATGGTTAGGCTCATTGGCTTAGCACCCCAAGATTAGATATACAGTTCCAAATTAATATTACCTATTTCATTATCCTTATTTTTATTGATTTCCGTTCATATCATACTTGAAACTTTTTGATACTTATGGCTGATTTTAATTCATTTTATGATTTTTTTGGTGAAACATTTCAGAAGAAATGCGATGATTGTAAGCTAATTTTGAAGTTTGCTTTAATAATATGTCAAAATGCTAGAGTTTTAACACTATGTCCAAGAAACGTCTGTAAGCACCAAAAAGTATTTTTCTGAGCTCACCTGTTTCATTTTCATATTCTTAGAAAGATGCAAATCGACCCATAAATAATTACAACTTTAATAAATTCGACGTACAGTTTATATCTAGATAGTTAGTACGTTAGATAAATGCGAAGCTTAATTAAACAGAGTTTTGTACATTACCCCATTTTTCCCTATGTTACTATATACCTACTACGATTATGGCATACATCTTTCAGCTTCCTTTTCTTATAATGCTTTCGATCTAATTGACATACCTACATAGTATGTCTAGGTCAATTCCTACCGGGTTGCCCATTCACCCTCGCTTCATAACATTCGTCCATCCTCTCCACATGCACTGACTTAGAAAATAGGATTGTTTTAATTAAAATGCCATATCCCCCGCTTCCCTCCTCCAGTATATAGTGCGGTGTTGTCGAGCGAAGTTTAGTGTAACGATATGAGATCGCCCGCGCCGCCGCCGCACCGCGCGGCTATGTCCGCAGATCCCGCTCGCTGTGATTGAACCGATGCCATCGACGCTAACCGCCACTGATCTGTGCTATTGCGATACACCACCTCCATTATACACCGATATAACAAATTTATTGACGTATCTATATATGAGATCGTGTGGGTATGTAGGTTTGTAACAAAACTTGTAACAAAATCGTTGTTAAAAATGGTTGAAAAATCATTCATTGGTTCCAACAGTTCGTAAGAAAGTTGGTAGATAGCTCCACCGTCGCATTTAAAGAAGGATATAAATTGAAGGGAAATTTGTGATTCAGATGCGGCTCAATAGTTCATTGGAAGAGCATTCCCGCTGTAAGGGAAAGGTCGTGGGTTCAAATCCCACTTGAGTATTTCATTTTTCCCGATGTATTCGAACCAATATAGATTTAAGATTTGAATAGTGGAACTCTCCAATTTCGATTTATAACTATGTGATATGGGTGTATGGGGCCAATCCAATCCACCCCATCAGCAAGCCGGTGCCACCTGTTAATTGTCATATAGCTCTGGAGCACGCAGTGCTTTTCGAGTTGGGAAGTCAAGTGGCAGTCGCTGTCAGAAAAATCCGTACGACCCAAGGAGAAGTCGGAGCTATGAGTTTAATAGTCTTGGATGCAAACAGGAATACTAAGTTTATTGACCGTTTTTTACCTAACAGGCTTCATCTGGGACCGTTATTTCTTTACTGTTGTTGGGGCCCCGTTGACTTTCGTCCAGCGCCGCGTGCCGGCCAGACAGCAGGGCTCGTCACCACGTGGCTTGTCACGTCGCCTGTAATATAAACACAAAGAAATGAATCATGCTGTATGATATTCATTGGTAATACATGGTTATTTTAGTTAAACTTAAGAATACCAACTGGTAAAAAGGTGAATTCATGAAATATCACACCTATCTATTATGGGTATACTTATATATTTCTTACTAGCTGTGCCTGCCACTTCGTTAGTTTTGATATAGATTCGGTTTTATTTTCTGCGTAAACCCTAATTAACTATTTAATCTAATTCTATGATTTGTATAGATGTATTTCGCAAAAAATGAAAATGCATTTTTCAATCAAAAAGTAAAATCATTTTCATAATAAACTAACTGTAACGACTCTATGTAGATTATTATTATTAAGTAAAGTTTCCTTAACATCCAAGCGAGGTAAGTGTGTCGACCTTAGCTCTGTGTGTGTACGTCAAGGTGAGGAGGTCATTAGTGCGCCGGTCAACGATCTGGGCGAATAGATCGCGGTGTTTACGAGATGAACGGGATTCGCCAAATGATAGACGAAAGACGTCTATTCTCTACTGGCGTTTTAAAGGAAAAATAATGCTAATTATATATACTCACGCCTGAAAACGCTTGGAAAGGGTATTAAAAGCGTACACTAGAATATAGCACGCTAAGCCGAAAAAAAACGATTTTAATTGACTACGAGTATATACAACATAGCCCATAGGCTAGCTAGAACAATGGTACATATACCATTTTTCTTATAATAGCTACACTGAAGATAAACTGATACTGCCTACCTTGCAGATAAGAGACATGCAAATGAAGTCACAAAAATTAATGGTATTACTTATTTCAGTAGCACATTGCCTGTCGCACAATGTTCCACCGGGCGTCGCTCGCCGCTCGCCGCTCGCTTTACGAGCATATTTATAGCTCACTCGGCGGACACTTGCCCGTTTTTTACGATATACATAAAAGCTGCCGTGAAAGATTTACGCGAAATATATTCCGGCTAATGCTGATTGCACGCCCGCCTTTCATTGTACTAATGTTATTGGCGTGTGCGCCGTTTAGATTTATATGACAACCACGCGATGCCTCCGCTTCCATTGAACAAATACTAATCATAACCATACCTACACAGTGTATATACACCATCGTGCTGTTGCTAGGTGTGTATAACGACTTTATTGTAATCGTATAGCCATGTAGCGGCTTCGGCGAGCTAGCGACATGGCGGGCGAGGTCGATCAATTTTTTGATAGTGTCAGTCGGCGGCGACAAGTCATTTCTTACGACAACATTTGATTTGAGACCCCGCAAATTCAATTTGTGGTACAATGCCGCTAAAAGTGAGCCCGTGCCCGCCGGACACCGACACACACACACAGGCAGACACGGCGCGCAAATGGAAAGCAAACTGGAGCCCAAATAAATATTCGCTTTAGCAACAATCGAGCTCGCAACTCACACAATTACGACGGAATGGAAAACCTTAGATAAATAAAATCGGAAGCGCGCGGCAGAGGGGAGGCGGGGAGGGTAGACGGGAGGTTTTTTTGCAAGAACAGAAAAAGCGAAGGCAGCAAACACAAACACGGAGCGAATGTAGCGAATTTCCAAAGTCCATTCAGTTTATTGACAGTGCGAGGGGCCGAATTCAAATCCCCTCCCGCCGCGATTTACAATAAATTTCAAGCGGAGAATATGTTTGCAATATGTCGGAGGGCCCAGCGGCCCCCGACGCACTCGACACCAATTACTTTGCCCTTTTACCCTCGGAGCCTCTCGGCTCTGGCGCTCGAGAGCACGGCTTTAAACACTTGGTGGAATGTCACGACTTGTTTACAACCTAATCGCGTCCCGCCGCCCCGGGGCCCCGCGGACCCAGGGCCCGGCGGGGACTTTGCATTTTCCATTCAAAACTTACAATGGGGTTGTTGTAATGGGAATATCATATTTTCTCAGTCAACGATTTTGAAGGGACAATATTTGTAGTTTAGTTATGGGTGGAGGTAAATTTGTTCAATATTTGTATCAGTGATTGAAGTCATTTTATATAAAATTGGTTTTGTAAATGACTATTCTTTTTTTGAGAATATTTTGTTTATTATATAGTTGGAAGTATTATAAATATACACAAGTTAGGGGGAGGGGTAGGTTCCAAAATGTAAGCTCGGATGCAACTGGGATTGGCTCTGAACTTAACTACTATAACAATGTACCCTTACTGATTGATGACTTCAATTTTGGTATCTACTTACATACGACTCCTACAAATTATCTATTAACAATAATAAAATTGAAAAGTTCTTGTTTTTTATATCTTATGACGTAAAGCCAAAAATATATAGCACCCCTGCTCACCCTTTTGAGGCCATACAAGCGTGAGTGTATAAAATAAAACAAAATTGAGTCATACCCTGCGTGGCAATGAAATTATTACAAGCGTGTAGCGGGTAGCGGGGGCGAGTGTCTCGTAGCACGTGTAGCGGCGTAGCGCGCGCGTAGCTGTGCGTAGCAGATGTATTCATGGCGGACGGTGGACGCGCCCCGGGGACACGGGGACGCGCGGTCATCTGCCTGATTGTCCGATTTATTGCGTTTGTTTTTGTTATTTTATTTGATTGATCGATTTCTTGTAGCGTATGAGGCCCCTGGCCCGATGGCCCCATAATAATCTTCAGGGCCCAAACTAATCGTACCTGTATGTATTATCTGCTGATTAACGGACGAGATGTAGGTTTTCTTCTCAATGTTAAAGGGTTAGCGACAGTCGCTACCATAAAAGCCAATATGAGTCAAATCAAGATAAAATGCAGTAGATTATTCACTCTCCTTAACTTTAAAAAATAAATATAAATAAATAATTTACAATGTAATTACAGTTCGTTGGTGGGTAGGGCCCACCAACCCACTATAATTACATGGGGGTTCACACGTAGAGCGGGGGTCACACTGACAGATCAAAGCCTCAGATATTTATTCATGAGCTCATTCTTGGGCCTGCTTTGAACATATATTATGTATTACAATTATTTATTTATTGCTTTTAAGAAATATATTTTAAAGGTCGTGGTAAATTTCAGAACTCTTATCATCTCAGCGTTGATCCCAATTGCATCTAAGGTCGAATACTTAATATCATTTTGACTTATTACTTGACCGGAGGATGGGGTATACCTATGGAGCTGTCCACACGTAGAAAATATTATCAACCCCGTGGCTTCTCTTGTATAACTTTGGAAAATAATTGTAAAATTAATACAATTGACGACCTGTGTGTTGTGGCAGTTGCGATGGGGGATTTGACTACCTATACTATATCAAAAGTCGCAGGTTCGATACCCATCCAACGCAGTGCAAATATACATATATGCATGATATGGCACTGTGTAATAATAATAAATAATAATAATAAATATTCCACAACTTTCTACACAACGCTATCTAGACCCACGGTAAGCTTTTATAGCTTGTGTTATGGAATCTAGAATGCGGATAAACATACTTATATACTTTTTTTTTTGTAAATACATAAATATTATACATAGAAACACCCAGACCAATGCAAATAGCCATATTCATGCATACAAATATTTGCACTGAGCGGGAATCGAACCCGCGCCTCCTGCGTGGCAGTCGCGTGTACTACCACCACGCCACAGAGGCTGTCAAAATATCCTAACATATTTATAATTAAGAAAACCTTTCATTAAACGCGATAGCAGCATAATATTCATCTCTTCAATTTCAAAGAATACGTTTACCACAAATGCGAATAAAAGTGCACTAAACGTTATATTCTAAAGGAATAAATCGCACCACGACACCCTCCCCCCTTCCCTCGCGGTCCAGTTAGCCCCCTCTGCACTCCTCCGGGCTCCCTCATTACGCGCCCAGGCGGAATTCCACTCTTTATTTATGAAATAAAAATGAAAACATTTCTGAGAGAGCTGACGAATGGCCCCCACCCCCCCGGGGGGATTGTCCACCGGGTGGGGCAGCCCCCCCGCCCTGGACAACGAATCAAGTGACAGCTCTAGTTTTACAAATACCTGGATTGTGTTGTGTTGTATTGATAAAACAATCCAATTAAAATCATTCTTGGAATAGCTGGAGGAATATAATTCATTTTAACTGATTTCAAGAAAAATGGGCTCTCAATTCTCAATGTTTAGCTATTATTATCATCGCCACATGAACCGATTTTAAACATTTTTTTAACTATGATGATGTTAGTTGGGTTAAGGTCTCATGATAGTATCTATTATCTAAATGTTCAAGTTACAAAGCCATACAACATTTTAACCAAAATTAAAAAGAAAATAGTTATGTACAGTCGGTTTTTATTAGGACCGATTAGAATGTCACGAATTTTAATGTTATCTATGTCACAAAAAAAAGGTGATAGAACCATGACACCCTACTGCTCGATGGGCCAATCAGAGAAGCACTTACCACCCGTTCAATTAATATCGACTCTCGTTTAATAAATAGATTTTTGATGCAATTATTATTTAGTTTTCTAACACTCATTCATATACATAACCTAAGCAAGAGTCGTTGTAATTACTGGCAACTAAAAAATAAAGCTTTGTGAATGTGGTCTTATATATAAATGTAACTGTGAAAGTATTGACTTTCATAAGTATAATTTTCTGACGTAAATGAATAGACATATGTGGTTCATGCCCTTTTATTTTTGGGGTAAGCAGAGAAAACAGTCTGGCCTGCTATTTATATTTTCAAAAAAAAAAAACAGGCCTAAATACATAACTGTCTTTCCGCACTGCCTAACATTCCCAATTAAACATAGCACATGTAATTACAGTTTCAGTTTAATTCGCCGAACGCGGCGGGCCCCGCCGTGGGGGGGGGGCGCGGTGGTTGGGGGGGAGGACGCGGGGGGAAGGGTAACGGAGACCGGAAAGATTTTTCAATTACCAACTTTGTGCCGTTCGCTCCAATCTCGGATGGCAGAGTAGTGTGGCGTCCAGAGAGTGCTTCATTAGAAAGACAATGGACAATTTACTTTTAGTTCTAAAGTAAAATTGTCTTAGCATAAACGATGGTAATTTGCAACTATATATATTTCTCAAAGTAACTCTGTCTATCTGTCTGTATGTAGCGCTTTCACGCCTAAACCACTGAACCGATTTGGTTGGCAAATGGCTACCTCCTGCTATCAAACTAGTTTTGATCTTTTAAACGGTTGTCGGGTTTCTTAATTTTTAAACATAGAAAATTGCCTATGTTGCTCTATTATAATGTCTGGGGACAAAGCGTCCAATCTTAAAAATAAATAATTTATGTTATTTTAAACTTTTGGATTATGGTATGAAATGATTTGTAATCGCCTTCTAATTCCCTTCATTTTGATACCCTACTCGATAAGCTTGAGTAATTCTTTGTCCACATCCATATACATTTCAGCACCGCAAATGTACTGTGAACTTTGTATTGACATTTTATGTAGCATATAAAAACATTGGGAAATGAATACCTTTCATTTGAGATTCCACTCATCAAAATTCGTTCTTGTGTTTGAGCCCTGACATATTGTCATTGAAGTAATAATATGTGTATTTTTTTTTAATGAATTTTTTATAGCATTTATAATGCTAACTTTTAAGTTCGAAAAACATTGGAAAAAAAATTAAATGCTCAAGTGAGACTCGAACTCACGACCTTTCCCTTACAAGGGGACTGCTCTTCCAACTGAGCTATTGAGCCACACTTGAATCATTCCAAATTATCCTTCTCTTTATATCCGTCTATAAGGGCGACTGTGTATTTTGTGTATTTTTATTTCAGTACGATATTAAAAAGTAATTTCCAAGTCAACATGGAGAGAAAATTAGGAGCGAATCAGATAAATACCATTAACCATATTAAAATTATCGCTGCAAATTTTGTGTGTGGGTTTCTTAACCCTTCTTACTGAAATACCTGAACAGATTAAGTATTTTTCACAAATATGAACAAGGGTTACAGAAAGTATAATATAATATAATATATTTATTTTACCAAATGATTTTAAACAGCCACCCTGTACACTACTCTGTGCGCTGTGGAATTCTTAATATCAGTGCGCGCTAACTACGGCCGTATAATATTAGCTACTGGGAGGACCTCGTCCCCTCCGCCCGGTCCCTTCCCCCGCCCGCGCCCTCCGCTAAGGCACCGCGCAGAGGTGCTACTGCATCTTATCTGGCTAGACGGGGGACATAACACAGGGTACTTTTAACTACATACATATTTACTTTTTTGTATTTCAGGCGTTTTGAGACAAAGACATATAGAATATTGGACTACTTGGATATAATTGGGTGTGTGAGGCCTCACTAAGATCTACGGGTCCTAAAACAGCCTCGCTTGATACCTGGTACTCCTGCTGAATGACGGACGAGGTTCTAGTGCAGGTGATCATACGGGGTGGTTGGGGGAAAAAGCTGGAGAATATAATTGGTTTGGCTATTAAATTAGGAAACAATAGTCAATTTGATGATAAGCAGATAACGGTAGTATCAGGTACTCCCTATTGATAGCTCTATGATACATTTATCTTGGCCTGTGTATGCAAAGATAGATGTGTCATAGAGCTATCAATAGGGAATTATACAGGTGTAAGTAGCATCTGCTGCTATAATTCTATATTCACTCGCCATAATTCTGTAGAAAAAAGCAAGTGGTCTTTTTCATCTTTTCCTTAAATTAAGGGTAAAACGTTTCCTATTACATGACCTTGAACTAACTTAGTTGGTCATTTAACAATAATACGTACAATCTAAAGTACGAGTGACTGCAATTGCACTGGAACAAAACGTTTCGTTTTTGTTCCAAATCTCGCACGAAAAACTCCACATACCGGTCACACTGACGATATAAAAACGTTTGATGTCGAATCGCCGGCCAGTCGTCGGCGAGTCGTCCGCGTGCCGCCCGCCTGCCGTCCGCTAACGATTACACGCTGAACTAAACGCTACTTTTAAATTGAATTCCGCCAACTAGAGCCTTTGTTCCGCTATCGGCACAGACGAGGACACACCGAATCTTGCTATACTTATATTTTATACAATTTAGGTACCAAACATGCATACTTTCTAACAAATGGTAAACAGCTATATTATGGTTCAGAGTGACAAAGAGCTGGTCACATCTGCCGAAAGACTGATGGCTGCAAATGAGACCTCGAGTAGAGACCTCGAATTGGTTCGTTTACCAACGTGTGACGACTAATGAACATAACATAAACATAACATAAACTCACGCCTGTATTCCCCGAAGGAGTAGGCAGAGGTGCTAGCACCCACATTTCGCCAGTTTATGTTTAGGTCCCAATGTAATAGGTGGCGAGCCTATTGCCATTAACCGGGCACTTATAAACCTGCGATAAATACACACATAACTTCGAAAAGCATCGAAAAGTCATTGGTGTGTGCCATGGTAAACCTGTGATCGAACCCGAGACCTCGTCTCAGCAGTCCATTACCCATACCACTAGGCTACCGCAGATGTAACGACTAATGACTTAAAAGAAAATAAGAGTAGGATGGATGGTGAGAAACCAGTGCTATGGTGCAGACTTACGAGTATATTAATTAATATTATTTGATGTAATAACAAAGCTACAAGCATGAACTGGCTATTTTAAATAGTAGGTAAGTGAGACGAGAATCAGGTTAGATATATGTATGTTACGTCATACCGTTAGTTAAACAGACAATATCAGTCCCTCATATAAACTAATAAAGTAAATTCTCATCTCCTCAACATCTCTATGGAGTTTAATTACTTAATATTAAGAATAAAATGTTTAAAACGTAGTAAAGGAGTCATAAACTGTGATCCAATATCGGGACACGTTAAACGCTAATAAAGTACATTTAATATAGACGGGACGACGACGCGACGCGCCCGCGCCGGTGACGAGCGAAAATGCACTTCAATTTATTACTGTACCGCCTTATGAAAGATTGAACTGGCCAGCCGAGACCTTCGTCGAAGGGCAGAGCCATACACAGCGAATAGATTAGTGCTGACAGTTTTACAAAAACAGTACAATATATTTCCTATTAATGTGATACTCTAGAATCAAGATAACCCATAAATATACCGAGCCTGAAGCCAGGGATGAATTTTGAAAGTGGAACTTAGTGAAGTTGGAAATTATATCGAATCCCTTTCCTTCAAATATACATGGTTAACTAACACTGAATCTGGTACTGACCAGCCGTTGCCGATATGCTCCAAGCTGTAACAGCTAATCTGAGAGTTGAAGTTCCGGTCAGCATCACTATTTTATCTTCTTATCCAAGTTCCAACAACATTAATCCTAGACAAATATTAGCAGTACCAAACCGCTGACAGTTTGCCACAAATTAGACGCATAAACCTAACTCGCGCCTACAGAACCGCCCGACTTATTAATGACCATAACTGGCGATACTTTACGTCGTTGTATTGACCTCAAAGTCATGGGAAGAACTTTTCAGATAAAGACGTTAGGCGAAAGTTATTAATTTAATAAATCTGTAAATAACGACCTTCGGCAAATCGCATTCCTCGCTCCTCGCGGCAATCAGCGCACAACGCGATTAAATACGTCGCAGACAATACGCACAGACGCACTGTAACGACCGCACTTCTATGAACGTGTAAACTCTCTCATTAAGCTTAAATAAAACTTGTCCCCACAGGTTACTCACAGGACAAATTCTTGGCCCCACAGATTTTTTAGACGCCAATTACATGTCTGCGATAAATTAATTTTATTATCTTATTATAATGACGAAACTAAATGAATCAAATATAGCTAATCAAACTTATATGAAATTCTTTGCACTTTGTAAGATTATAGTGTTTCTGTGAGCATAAAAAATAGTTATAGGTGTGAGAATTGAAATTGGAAAAAAAATACACATATCTCAGATAGTTATGTTGCTTTATAACGTTTATTAAGGAATTTTAATTGCACAAACAGGTTTACATATATAAAAGAAAAACAGAAAACATCTTCTAATCATATTGGATGAGTAGTTGTTCATTCACAAAAACTGTAAACAAATTAAGATTGATAGTCCATAGCGGCAGACACCACATTAGGCGTCTTCACCAAACAGAGGGTAGTTGCATACATTATGCATGCACCGATCGATGGCAGTGTGCCCCCTGCCCTTATATCGCAGTGTTGCCACGCTGTGGGGAGCGCGTGCGTGTATTTGCATAAGCTGATGAGCACGACTCATTATGTAGGGAGAGGCGATCGATATTGCATTCATTTGGATAAAGATGAGGGTTAGGAGCCTGGTGATGTGTGTTACATGTACGGCTGTTGTAATTGTGCTCAAATTTCGTACAGATTTCTTTCTAACAAAGTAAAATTTGCTTGTCGGGTTTCTACGCAACTGCTCCCTAAAGAGTGTAATGTTTGAAGAGTTCGTATGCGTACATATATGAATTCATTTATTCTACCATAACTTTCAAATACCTTTAATTTTTTTAAAATACATAAATAAATATTACATAACGCAATCTAGAATTCTAGACCCATGGTAAGCTTAACTAGCTTGTGTTATGGAATCTAGAATGCGGATAAACATACTTAGATACTATTTTTTTGGAAATACATACATATTATACATAGAAACATCCAGATCAATGCAAATAGCCGTATTCATGGATACAAATATTTGCATTGAGCGGGGATCGAACCCACGCCTCCTGCGTGGCAGTCGTGTTCACTACTGCCACGCCACGGAGGCACCTGCACCTGAACGTAATATGTGTATGTGTGGGGTATGGTTGGACACTGGTATTTATATTATTTTTTTATGAAAATTGTTTTTGGAGTGCGCTCGTATTTATCATTTATAACGTACCTATACATTATTATACAACACAAAATTGAACAAATTAAAACTTACTTAAGTAAACACACGATACGCAAACACTTAAGAAAACGAACTTTATGCATACCCAGTAGTACGATATGTACTATAACCAAATCTTATTTACAATGTAGGAGGGGCTAGTCAACATAAAAAAACTAATTTATATAGGTACAACCATTTTAAAGGGGTTGGTTAAAAATCTTATCTGCATGTTAACCCGTCATCCCCTTGGCTGTTTTAAATAAACATTTGAATATAAGGTCGAACCCCTTTTTGCATACGACAAAGGGGTGGGACTTTGTTGTAAAAAAGGGGTTATAATTGATAACTTTGTTATGCATTAGCCATGAAATAAGCCACGTGTCCTTCATAATATCTATGTATAATGTCTATATACTCGTTTATTGCCACACATAGGACACCTTTTATCATCTTTAATTAGCGTTTTAATTAAATATTTAACCAATTATTATGCTAATTATGCAAGATGGTTGAGTAAGAGAATTTCGAATGCTCAAGACGTGCTCTTGTAGCTCAGTTGGTCAGAGCAATCCCCCTGTAAGTGACTGGGCGCGGGTTCGAGTCCCGTCTTGAGCATTCACATTTCCAATCTAAATACCCGCCGCTACGCAGGAGGCGGGGGTTCGATCCCCGCTCAGTGCAAGTATTCGTATGCATGAATGGGTATCTGCATTGGTTTGTGTGTTTTCTGTGTATAATATGTATGTATTTACAAAAAAAGGAAAAAAATATGTTTATCCGCATTCTAGATTCCTAGTGAAGCTATGCTTACCATGGGTCTAGATAGATTCGTGTAGAATGTTGTGGGATGTTTATTATTTATCATATTAAATGCATTTTAGGATATCACACTTAACATCAGAACTCTCTCTTCATACACATTAGGATGCAACCGGCATCCAAAACTCCACTTGGAGCGTGTGATCAGCGATTTCAACCCCCTCCTCTCTATATTTAGATTAATTATGACTTTTACTAGAAAGCCTGCTGTGTTATCCCAACTAAACTAACAATATTCAATTTGTGATTGAACCAAAACAGACATCGCATTGTTATTTAATTAAGGCAGAAATATTGTCTAATTGCATTCGAGCAAAGCAAATATCGTTGAGCCGAAACACCTCTATGCACATATCCGTCGCTGAACTCCCCCTGCGCCTGTACCCCCTCCCCCCCCCCCCCCACTCCCGTGGAGCGAGGGGTCCTCCCCCCTGCGGGGCCCGGGGCGTAATTAAGCCTCTCGCGACACTCGCCTCCTCGTTACGGTAGGTCCGGTCTTTAGGGCCTCTCACTCCGCTGCTCAATGGTATCGATAAACGCTCGTGTACTGATTGAATTGGGTGTTTAGTTTAAACGGCAGGCTCATTTGCAATCCCTGCTTCGTTATTTTGTGTTGGCATTTACACAACTTCACATAATAGAACTAATACTTAGAAATTACCTTAATCGTAATAGGATCACATAAACGCAGCGATATATATTTTGTGTGATACGAGCTTTTAAGCACATATGCATAGAACACTTACTACACACATGCCCATAATCATATACACTAGCAAAACCCCTGCCCTGGTCATCTCTGAGAACGTAATCCAGGTAACAGCACACTGGGCAAATTAGATTAGGTATAAAAATATTATGTGGTCAATGCGACAGAAGAAGAAGAAACTACACGTAACTACTTTGTGTGAGCAAATCTTGCATATTTTGTAGCATTTTTTTTCTTAGCCATTCACAAATTGCCCTGTGCACAGCCCGACAATTTTTTTTGTTCCTCCCATACGACACCGAAGAAAATGGCGATCACTAGTAAGGTATAGTCATTATAAATTCCCAGATAAGGCATCTCCACCTACATAAAGAAACTTTAACCACGTACTTCCCAAAGTAACGTCGAATCAATTGATCTGGAGGCAGGTACTTCCTCCCCTCCCCCCTGCCCGCTGGGGTGCAATAATTAGGCGCAAGATTAGCCTCCAGCGAGCAAATTAACTTGAAACCCGATGGCTTCCGGGCTCCGGCCCTATTTTAGAGACCCGCAGACAATATGGGGCGCAATTACTGGCGGCAATTAAAGCAGGTATCCGATTGGTTCCGTAGCGCCCTGATTGAAAATATTTCATGCTCGTTTATTGCATTCTTGGATTTAGGATCTGCAGCGATTTCTGTAACTCGTGTGTTCACTACGACCGATATATACGACTAACGAATAGGTAACAGTAGTTTTGAGAAATTTAGTTGGTATGAACGTTAATAAAGAACGTTAAATCATGTTTAGGTGTTTCAACTGAATCACGCGCACATGGTTATACAGATCTGGCTAAAATTCGATACATTAATGGGATATAGTTAGATCACGAAAAATATGCCAACATTACAATATTCATAGTGTTAACTCAAAATATTTCACTTTAGGAGGTTTAGTCATTGCTTCCCAAAATAAAGCCTGAAGGCTATGTGTTATGGGATAAGCAGCGCCATTCCCTGCATGCTTAATGTCACTATAATTAAAAGAACAAAAATGTAATAGGTATATTGTTTGGCACATTATAACACAAATTAAATAATTTCAGGTAAACCAATTTAAAACAGTATAAAAACAGTTGTGTTACACATAGGCTACTTTGACTTGACTAGGTATATCCCCATTTGTTCTGAGAACGGAATGAGAATTCCATGCGAGTGGAGTGGCAGGTAACAGCTAATCGAACATCGATCAAAGAGATGAGATCACTGCCGCCACGCACAATGTCGCAACTACAAATTACCTTGTATTATCCTGTCACTCATCATCGAATACAAGAAGCCATATTAAAAAGTACAATTCATTAGCTATAATTAATTAGCTTTGTTAGTTAGCTTGTCCTATATCGGTAAATAATAGCGGTCATTAATCAAGTCGATAATCAATTCCAGTAAGCCTGCATCAAGGCTATGAATATCTGATCGTTTCATGATTATTTGGTGTTTCAATCAGCGCTGGTCAATAAATCAATCGAGTGGATAGCCTTCAGGTGCTGTGGCCAATGTTCTTGGTAATGTAATCGATGAATAGACAATAAAAGCTATGAGGTTTTCTTCTTAATACCTATTTTTATTGTACTGAATGTTTATAGTGATGTGAATGATAAAATAGTTTTCATATGTTAGCGATTTTGTTGAAAAAGAGTAAACTGGTGTACTATTAGATTGCTTAGTTATTTGGATAAATACCATAGTTGAAGTAAATAATCGATTTCTTATACTTTAAAAGCCATTACAAAGGTTGCTTTCGCAGGAATATGAATCCCTTATACCTACTGTCCCGATAAAAGATCCATACACGAAGTATACCGTATACGTAACACATGTGTTAATTGAATCAAAGTCCTTTTATTTGACAGAGGTCACAATAACAATATTTTTTTTTATAAAGGACACGTCAATTTGACTTCACCTCGCCTGATGGTAAGCTAAATGCAAAGTCTCGGAAAGAAGGTCACCATCGTAAACATGTACCATGTTAACAGTGGTGGTACTCAGCTTGACGGCCTCATCAGATGCCTTTTCACGCCCCGCTTAAAGGAGCCGGGACTGTAGGAAGAAGGAAACACGTGATCTGGCAGGGACTTCCAGGTCTTAATGGTGCGGCATAGGAATAAGTCACTGAAACGCTTGGTTCTAGCTGGTTAATCTGATGTAATAATTGGCTTCCCAGGAGTCAAGGTACATCGTTACATCAGTTACGAAGTTGAAGTCACACGTGAAGAATATTGATTTCCTTTGGGTAGTATTAGAATTACATTATACTCAAATCGAAATGTAATGCATGTTCTAATCTTTGGGTCGGACTTTATTCATTTAATTTTTTATTGCACATCGCTATGATATTTGGTCACAGAATAGATAATAGTAATAGATTTAGTGCTAGGTTTTGCTAAAATATAAGATTAATTTAGTATACAATAGTATCTTGTGGTAGATACAACTGCAAATATCTAACACCAAACTTCTAAAATACGCCCAAAAATCGTCCGTTTACCCGGCTATCTGAAATTGCAAGCCAACTAAATCTCGCAACACTTCATTATATTCCAACTTCTAAAGTAATGTGTCAATGCGAACATAACTTGGTGTGCACAACGAGCGGAGTCGCGGGGCGCCGGGGGGGGGGGGGGATGGCGGGGGGGAGTGCAGCCCGTCACCATGGCAACCGCCCCCGCCTAATCAATTGCAGAAATATGTACGATCCATTACCATCGTAGCCAGGCCTCCCGCGCCCCCCTATGCACATTGTAACTATTTTAACTCAAAGGTGGGATAAGAGCTGTAAGGGGTCTGGTTATTGTGGTCGTTTTATAGAGGAGAACGCGGCGACATTACACACACTTGGACGTGCAGAAAAGACGTATAGACGTGTAGTGACGTGTGGTACGTCTGGGTACGTCTAACTACGGTTTAACTAGACGTTAGGAGACGCTGCTGGCTAATGGCGGCTGCTGACTTGTTGCGAACAATAAATGTTATTTCGCTATACTCGTAACCACACCCAAAGGACATGTTACATCTCTTCACATGATGTATCGCCGTGTGAGGGAACGGGGTCTTTATTCAAATATCAGTTTATTAGTCAAGTCGTTGAGCTTGCAATAAAGAGGTTGTGGAATCCCATTCAGTAGGATATACACAGTGACGCTACTTCTGTATTACGGTATCTTAGTGATTTTGACTCTAATATTTAAATTAAATTAAATTAAATTTAAATTAACTTAGAATTTACGCTGTACGATTTGAGATTGACATGGTCATTTACTTCAATAGTAAGACGCTTGCCGGTATATTTTCCAAACAAAATAAAAAACATGGTAAATATCCCGGCGAGTGTTTCACTATTGATAATCTTACGGTTTAGGTGAATTAAAGTTAAGTGCCTATTTTGGATTAATCGAAAACGAGAGTGACTGCCATCTGACCCCTCAATCTCCGCGAACAAGTGTACAAGTAGGTGGGGGTGGAGCCTCCACTTAATAATTAAGTAAAACCAGTCCACAGCATCCTCTATCATAATCTTTGACAAGACCAGGCACATCTAAGATGCTTTCATAAAATGTAATATTATAAAGTGAATACCAACCTCTCTCAGTGTAGCACCGTAGCTGGTCCCGTAGCACGTAACCGTAGCTCCGAGCGCCCACCAGCCGCTACGCCGTAGTAAGCTCCCCTGAAATATTTACAGGACACAAGCTTCATTTCTTTTCATACTCGATCCAATGTAGTTGAAAATGAAAATACTTAAACCCATTGATAGGGCAACCAAATTTCATTCAATATTAGAACACAGACAACTATTGTCGTTTTTTTTAATCTTTATTTTTTTTAAAGAGGGCTTGGTACACAAAAGAAGCGACCATGTCGCCCTCGTAATGCATCTTACATACTATAACAACTTATGATCTAGCCCCTACTCCAAACTTAACTAATTTGTACAGTTCTTTGGCTCTTCTGGAATCTGGTTGGCTCAATACTGTATTGCACCAACCTACATCCATAAGGCAATCAATGATACTATTGACAATGGTACTTCTTATTGCTTCGTTCCGGACACACTCCATCAAAACGTGATAAACATCTTCGATCATACCGCATTCAGTGCAGTTCGGCGACGCTGACTTTTTTATTACATATGAAAACATGTTGAGTGGAATGTGCCCAGAACGAATTCTGAAGGCTGTGACCAGAGAGCTCCTGTCTAACCTACATGACTCAAACCAGGGTCATTGAAATGGCACCGAACAGATTGTCCTGTACCATATTCCTTTACTTAGTGAAAGATTTGTATAATAGTCGGACCATAGTTTGAAAATGTTCTCTTTCAGAATTGGGAGTGTATCTGTATAAAGTGGCATAACATGGGTGGAAATCCCGTCATTTACAGCCTCTCTTGCTAAACGGTCCGCTTCCTCATTACCCCATATCCCCGTATGAGATGGAATCCACTGTAAAATGACTATTTTATCCTGTCTATTAAGTTGTTGCAAGGAGTCTAAAACTCTGTAGGCTATCGGAACTCCTCGAAAATTCGAGGTGCACCGAGCCACATGTTGAAGCGCGCTCCTAGCATCACTGAATACCACTGTCATGTTTGATACTGCCTATGTATGCCAAGGCCTCGAGCAGCGCATACAGCTCCGCATACATAATTCAAATATTGGTATCAATTTTAAATTTACAATGTGATTTCGTCTGTGGATCGAACAAGGCTGCACCTATACCAGATTTTTCCTTGGAGCCATCTGTGTAATTCTTATAAAAATCGACAAATATGATATTTATAACTTCACTAAATTTATCTCGTAAATATGTCGTCCCTTAAGATGATTTAAACCTAGTGTTGCCGTCCAAGTAGAACCAAATATTGTCCGTACTAATATTCTGTACCTACGTGTCCAGACTATACATTTCAAATACTAACTATTGTCGTTAATTCTCATAATATATCTTTTGAAATTGAATTACCCAATAATATGCTAAATAAATAGTCAAATTCGTTACTTTTCTCTCTTTTCTACTTTATAATTGACAATCACTCCTTAGGTAGATACATTACTACAAAGATAGCATTTTGTAGCGTTCATCAAATCAAAAAGTCTGTTATTATTAACAGAAAATTATCAGTCTTCATCTAGGATCTATATCGCATTACAACGTAGGTAAATGTCTCAATATTCAATCATTTGAACAACAATTTGCCCTTCTAATCTCCTACAAAAGAGGGGGGAAGAGGGCAGACAATGCATGCAGTGCCGGTCACAGTTAGTTGCCGCTCCCCCCGCCCCCCACTTCCTCCTATTTCTACTAGTCTTTAGTTCGATAGAAAGCGTCGTTATAACGTTAACTTATATATTGTTAATTATATTGTGTGAGTACACAATGACGATAATATCTGTATTCTTAAGGAAAAGGCAAATGTTTAAGCCAATCTACTATTTCATTTTTAAAAACATTACCCTCCTTTCTTCGGCAGTCGGGTAATGAACAAAATTAGAAGAAATCAGGTGTTCGATTGTTTTTTTTAACTCATTAGTGAGTGTTGATGATGGAACACGTTTGTCTTTAAGTTACTTATTCACTTATGACTTGAAGATTCCACGTTATAGCTCTGGAATACAACTAAAAGATGTTACACACATAATGAACGTTGCTTGTTTGTGTTTTTTACGTGTTTCTTACTATTTAAATGCGAATTATTATGATATTGGGAATTATTGTCTTTTTAGAGAAGAGTCCTCTTTCTCTGGTCTTAATTCTTGTACAGTTTTAATTGTCAATTAGGAGTCATTTCTTTTGCTAGAACATTTTTTTTTATATAAATAACTTTAATAAAACCAAGAAAACAATATTTGTGACCGCTATGATATCCAACGTCTTATTACTGTTTGTTCTTTTTAATGGCGCAACTACACTTCGATGACATATATAAAATTCCGCTAAACTTTGGATCTAAAGTTTAAAAGATTTTTAATTTCTTACTGCCAAACTACTGAACTAGTGCACCAAACATGCAATAAAATTTTATAACCTCAAACTTTTAGCTCGTACCTGGGCGAGATATTTTCCGACCTTAAGCACAGATTACCTAATAGTTGGAACAGATAACTCACTGCTTGGAAAACTATCAATCTAACTCGGTTATGTACCTAAAGTTTACGATATTAACAACTGCATACAAATATGTATCTTAATTGTAAGTAATCAGAGACTCAATTCAAAATGTGTTATTTCTAACGTATCCATAAACTCCAAGAGTAAAAACGCGATGGAAGTGATATAAAGTGGAATTTGAATCTAGCTAAACCTAAAATAAATTATAACTAAACACACATTTCTTAAGGGTATTCTCATTACGGCGAAGGTGCCTCAGAGTTTTTTATTCATGAACTAGCTGATCCGGCAAACTTCGTTTCGTCTTAGAAAATATTAAAATCAATTATGTTGTGTTTACCTCAATTAGCTGTATCAAATTCTCATTATATCAATTCTATGTCAAACATCAAAAAACATAGAAGAATATCTTATAGCAGTATTAGAATAATAAACACATTTTTTTCGAATTCGTATTCCAAATTCAAAATTTATACATGGCGTATGTCAGCTATTTTATATGGCGGTAAATATTCTTAAATTTTCTAATTTTCCGCGCAAATTTCTTAATTTTTTCTTTCATAAGAACCTTCTCCTAACAAAAACGAACAGCAAAATAGTAATTAGCGAAATCGGATCATTTTTATTATATGCTATGCTAGTTAAATATGATACTTACACAGTCGCTCCTTAGGTATTGGAATGGCAAGCTAAAAGAAAACTACCCGTGAACAGTATAGTACTTGTATAATTTATTGGATAAGTAGCTATTCCCCATCTTCACCGAAGCTTATAACACCGTGTCCGCAGCCACCGATGGCTCCTCATAAAATCACGAATCTGTAAATAAATACATATTACCTTTTTAGGATGTATGTATAGTATTTTACGTAACTTAAGCGACAGCTCAGTAGACATTTACTCTAAAATCAAGTTATTCATATTTAGTGTGTCCTTTTGTTGACAGAGGAACTTTTACAAACCGGGTGAGCAGATTTTCCCATTCACCATATCAACATCTTATTGTTACTTCTGGTTACATCTGAGACTTTTGCCATAGAGCTCGATAGGTCAAAGAATACTAACAGGTTCGAAAAATCGACATAGTGACAAAGATCTCGCAGTAAATTACCTGTACTGCAAACTACAGATGTGTACATTCCTGCCGTGTCCTGACGAGTTGTATTTTCTCCAGGAAATCTGTGAACAAAGAAATCATATATTACTACAAATAGCAGGGCTGAAACTGTAGGCCGACTTATAAGGGTCATCAAAAATTCATTAATTGAAATTCTCTAACGTTTACATAGGTACAGGACAAAAAAAACAAAATGGTCTTAAGTATAGCCAAACTCTCGTACTAAAATTTCGCAAGAAAACATTTTTTAGCCCCAAAATAATTAAGAGAACATGAAATAATAAGGTGTCTACTTTCATGCTTTTAAAACTATCAAAATAGTAAAGATATTTTTCTCCTTCAGTACTAATTCATTCGAGTATAAATCTACCCACAGACACACACACACACACACACACACACACACACTCACATATCACCTACAATTAACATAAATATGAGTGCATATGACAGCGGGGGAGGCTGGCCGAGGGGGAAGTGGGGGCGCCCCCTTCCACCCCCGTGTATAATTACACCTCCCCGCTGCACTCTCCGCACATTTCTCATAATGCCCGCGATTATTGACAATTCGCCAGTAGCGCCACCTGCCGCTGAAGGCTAAGATTAACATCGCTGTGGCCGCACTATTAATCGTTTGTTTAATCTGTGGTCGGCGGTGCGCGAAATTAATTATAGTAATTATATTTTGTGCCTGTGGTCCACCGCCTGCCGCCCACCGATGCCTCGAACAGCCTAACTAAGGGCCGATTTTCTAATATCGAAACTGTAATAAGCGTTTATATTTTCTTTAATAATGTTGTAAAGATTCATGCTACGAGCTACGAAGTATTTGTGGCGAGTCGCGTGACTTCACATTTGTTATGTTTGAGTTTATCGAACAAATTATTCAGTCTTTATAAACCTAATTTCCAATTTAAATTTCGTGTACGCAGTTGCCGCTTCTACTATAAATATTGCTACAGCTAACTATTCATTACATAGCATTTTAAATACTTTCTTTGTACAATAGTTACAACATTAGTGGTTGGTTAATTTTGCAAACAAAATCATTGCAATTACTGGCGATTGTAAAAGAATGGTCGTGAGTTTATTGCGAAATTCTTTTCTCACAAGCTTTATTGCCTTGTAAATCTGACCGTAAAAGTAGACGCAAGTATCTTGAAATTCACGTCTTTAGAATTATTGATTTGATTTGATTTGAATGTTTGTTAATGCAGTCCACTAATCCATAAAATATTCGCACATTCGCGTGGAATGATGCCACAAAATTCATAGATCACGACCCTCGCGCTCGCCCCTTAAAAATAACTGTAAAAAGGCGAGTACACTCCATTATGTGATTTAAAAATGATATTCAAAATCGCTATTAGGGCCAAAACGAGCGTGCCCGCTATTCTATTACCGACCCTTGGTGGAATAAATTCCATCGAAGCGCAATAATAATAAAAAAATGTCGAGAGCTTGTCGCGTGCAAAAGACGTGCGGTCACGCGGTCCTTCCCCCCCCCTCCTCCCGCACTCCCCCTCCCCGCACCCGCGTCTACCGTCTCACCCCGCGGCCTCCTCGCCGGAGCGCACCCTCACAGCCACCCCCGCACGAATATAATATGCATTATGCGAAATCCGTAACTCTTATGTCGGGTCCGGAGAATACCTTAAACAGGCAATTCGTCAAGTAACTCTCGACGCTAGCCACCTGTAAACAGAGTTGAAATTCAGCGTGACAAACGCGTCGCTTGGGCCGTTCGGTCGACGGACAGCGCTGCGGTTTCCTTAGGGCGGGCGAGGCCTGCACTCTCAAGATAACGCCGGGTATTAATCATAGTATTATCGGCCGGCGGTGGCGTCTTTGTTATGACACCGCGTTATTGCAGTTTTTTCTCTATCTACCCTCAAGGAGCCGATAAACGCTTCGAGAGTGAATTTTCCGGGACAGATGTTTTAGTAATCCAGGGAGATACGCATAACGTCACAATAAAACATTCACTATTATGAGTATGACGTCACGAGATAGGGTCAGGACCGTCACGTTTATTGAGCGATCATATCTAGAACCTATAAAGTGGCTCATGAATATTACGAACCGATACTGGAGCGGCGATGGAGTGGAAAGTACCGCACTTGTGGTACACATGCTAGGCTGATGTGAATTGTCCTTATGAGGTACTTGGTTACAAGGTAACCAAAATTGTCGCTGTCTTGCTGATCAGTTTTATTGCCGAGCAATGACCATATAACCTCTGCGATACAAAGTTCGATGTGCTTTGTTCAGATAAAGGAGTTATCTGCAGGACTATGTAAATAGTAAAGATTTATTAAACTCTATTTTTTCGGCAATTATTTCATATTATTATTTTATTCTCTTGTCACTATTAGCTGGTGAAAAGCAACCAAAACATTGGCTCCGTAAACTAAACTTCCATGAGTTAATGCAGATACAACTATAATAAAAAATTGAACGATTGTAAAATATTACGTCTACACTTTCGACCTTAATATAACTAAGATAAATATGGAATTCATGAAAAGACAAACATATTGTCACCCAATTTTGATAGGTAGAGATCGTAACAAGGAGCTTTTTGAAAGTGTATACTCGTATAAACGCATGGTTCTTATTCTTTAAGACTAGATATATGTATGTATGTACCTTCTACGGAACATTCAATGTATAAACATAACATCACGATATGAATTTTTCTTTTAAAAATATTCCCAAAAGCGCAATTTCACAGTGACGGCGAAATAGGCGACCATTTAACCGCTACAATAGTTCGTTCATCGTTCACTTGATCGCTTCCAGTCAGTGGGCTGACTGCAGATAGTGAATGAAGGTTCCTTACAAAGTTCTCAATAGGAAGCGCCATGACTGGCTCAATTGAAGCTTACACGTCATAGGACGCGCGGAGGGGCGCTACAATTTGTGTATGATTAATGGTAGCTCCGACAGCATGGAGGAATCTGGCGGAACCCATGGGAACGCTTCAAACTAAACAACTTCACGCATACTCTTTGGGAAACAAGCTAGGGAACTAAGGAGAGTGGACTAGCGCCAAGAGTAGTACATAGAATCACTAGAACTAACAAATTTAGATGTTGACACGAGACTCATTTTAATAACTCAACGTCAGTACTTCAATAAAACTAATAATTTTTTAAATAATGTTACACGTGTTGAATATTAATTGCAAATATCTAGATAGATAACATTTCAATTATTTCTATATCTCAATAAATCAATGAATTACATAACGCTACAGTCATGGTTAGGTATGTTATAACATACCTTTTAATATGTAAAGTAAATAAGTAAGGCAAATTATTTTTTTGGAAATTAGTATCTCAATACATATTTGGCATGAACTTAAAGAAACAATGATACAGTGACAAAGATGATTGCTGATTCACTAGCATCGCTTGTATGGCTACTAACTTACCTATCTACCTGACTAAAAATCTAAATTTTATTTACATAATATAAAAGGCAACATGGTGAACCTCTCAAGACAACCGGCTCCTGTAAACGAGAAGCATCACTTACATCGTATCTGTCACCTACCCATAATAGATTCCCAAAAACAAAGGTTACCTTAAACATCCTAAACGTTGGAAATAATATCATCAGCCCGACATACACACACACATTCACACCTCCTACTTAACTCTATATGTTGACACGGTGAGTGTGTGTGTGTGCACAGTGGGATCATTTTTCACGTTTCATGAAGCGGCGGCGCGCGGGGCACTGGATTAAAATACATTTCGCTAGTCGTCGGTGATGGATGGCCCTGCAGGGAAAGGGTTGCTCCCCTCCCCTCCCCCTCCGAGCTCCTCCGCCCTCCCCGCGCTCTCTAGATGGGGTAAGTTCGTATATGAATGAGTAATTTTATTGATCGTTCGCAGGCAAATGAGGGTGAGGTTAATGGCGCTGGAGGCTGGAGAGATAGACGTTTTTGGTATCTTGTAAATATATGGTAATTAAGGCTACGTTTTATACCTGCTTGTTTTCCATTTAATTCTTAATAAGACTATTCAGATACAGGTTCGAGTCCCGCCCGAGAGGATTCATTTTTCCCTATGTTATTCGATTTGTATAGTTAGCATACTTAATGCTATAAAATTCATTCAGGTATTCAGATAGGATGTATCACATACTTCAACTCTTTAAATGTCTTTAACTAAACTAATTGCTAGTTTTATACCCGGTTCAAATTATTCCAGTAGCACTCCAGTCCAGTGAACGAATCCAGTGCTGGAATGTTACTGCAATAATGTAAACCTTCACTGGAATGTCTCCATTCCAGTAAAGTAATCCAAACAGCTCAAGCGCATTTAACACAAAGGAACAGTACAATCCAGTCCAGCACTCGACTGGGTTGTGTCACTGAATTATCGGATTGGAATAACGTGAACTGGCATTATATATAAGACATTTTATGGTTTTCAAAATTCAACGCTCGTCCTACAGTCGCTGTCGTCGCGAAAACGGTTAGATGCATTATTATATGGGTGGGAACCGTGTTGGAATGTGTAGAAGACAGACAGACATTAGCATTGTGACCTGTGGTTGCGACTGTGGGCTAACAGAGTCATATAAACATTTTAACCAATAACCATTTCGGTTTCAGTCATATAAAAATAAGATTTCTCAACGCGACGAAACAACCGCGTTACAATAACCAATACAATCCAAGCAACAAACAGCTAAACATAAACTGATTCCTTTAATAACCACAAATTAAACGATTCGTCTTGCCGCGATCAAAGAACGGCCCGTAAATAAAAGTGCGTGTATTGTGACGTCATTACGTGGCCCAATAAGGAAAAGGTCGTAAGTTAAATCCGTCATCGCACAAAACGATCGCCGCACTTTACCGCTCTAAATGTTATTTCTCTTCCGTGAAACCCACACCGAGGTAACAAGAAACGTCTCCGAACTAAAATAATTTCGCGCAAATATAGCAAAGTGAAGGCAAATAGGAGAAAACGGGATATTTGCGTTGTATCGTGTTTTAGGAAAAAACGGGGCCGGCTGACGTTTCCGATGTTTGTCAAACGAAACTAGGCACGCGCTCGTCCGCACTCGGCTGTGTAAGCGCTATATTTTTGTGTATTATGTGTAATTAAACACATATAGGATATCATTTATCTTTTATCTATCGTGTTTATTTGTATGCGAATGGTAACAACGCTAGTTCTAATGGTGAGCATTAGAACCGGTAGCCTAAAAATGGCTTGTTAGATAAATATTTCACTCAACTTCTTACAGGTGATATGTAGTTTTTAGACAAAGAATTCTTCATTTAATAGAATACCAAACCGAATAGTTAGAGTTCACGGGCGCGTCACCAAATGTTGAAGTATAGGAATAAAAAAGTTTTTTGTAAATTTTACTCATACATAGGTACAAAACGTAATTTTGGGACACAACTTTTGTAAATTGTAGAAGTTACACGTATGGGCAATATTATACATTAGCAGCAAAATTACTTTAAACTGGCGGGCGAGCCAATTAAGAAAACTTCAGGCGTAGGTATGACAAAAAAATAAACTGTAAAGACAGAAGTAATTTATGAATAAATATGATAGGTATGTATGCTATAATATGTGTGTAATGTGTATAACGTACCCGTTTAGGTACACTTTCTTATTCATGATCCTTTATATTTTTTTTTTTTCAATTTTTTATGTACACTTCACATCCCCCTTCACGACCATAACTTCTCTGCTACTCAAAGGTAGAGAACTCATTTTGAGTTAAGCTCGCCTTTGTAACATGTTATTTGAAATATTTTATGTATGATCTCTGTACTTTTTGTGTGCAATAAAGAATTAAGAAGTAAATATGTATTCTGGAACTCAAGAAGTCTATAAACGATGAAATATAAAAAGAAGCGTGTGATCGTATCAGTGCGTAGTGCGTCTCCGCGAGACGAGACGGCTGCCAATGCCGGAGCGGGCCGCGCCGGATATTTCATTTCCGATATTAACCGCGGGCAATGCGGCCATATCGCCGATATGAGCGCTAATGGCCGCAATTATCGAAGTGTGCGCGATACGCGCTCGCAAATATTTAGCTCGCCGCCCCCGCGCCCGCCATAAGCCTTTGTAATTCTTACGCACACTGTTTATTTTGTACGCCATTCTTCCCATTATAATAGTATTTTGTAAGTAGGTACGTAACATTTTTTGAAAGCTTCTCTACAATAAAAATGTTTAAGGTTGAACAACGCGCAGCTATATATGCGTTTATTGCCTCTTGAATAGAATATGTGCAAATTCCTACTTTTCCGTCAGTAACATTCGAAACCTAAGCTCAGTATGGGCCTCGCTAGAACCTTTGGAACCAAGCCATCTTCACCATCAAGCCGGTACTCTTGCAGCTGGTTAACAGACGAAGTACTGGTGCAGGCTCTCCTTTTGAGATTGAGATATTAGACGGCGGTTGTTCCCATCAAATTAGTATAGAAGCCATACTAAAAGAAGAAGGAGCAAGCGGGCCTACCCGGGTCCAATTTAAAAGCCTTGCAAGCAACTTAGAGCTATACTAAGTGTGATGATGATGATATTCGAGGTTTAAGCAGAGCATCGATAGTGTGGATACCCAATTATATCATCAAACCACGGCAAAGTTCATAAACAAGTCCGTGACATGTCGTGTATAGGTGCGAGTCCTGTGACAAGCGCGCCGGCAACTCGACACCGTGCGACATCGCATTAGCTGATAGCTGACACAAGCGCGCCCTGTTTGCAGACGCACCCTGTCGGGCTTTTAACACTATCATATTGGGACCATACACCTATGTATCACAGAGTACCAACAGCACAAATAAATACTGTTTGATTTGTAAAACGCTTTTTCTTGGGTTTATCTCATCATACTCGTAAGGATGAGGTGGGGAAGTCGGACTCGTAACTGCAATGTGTTTCGTTGCAACCTCCTGTGTATCCAGGGAACCACAGGACAATGCAATTCACTGTTTTCCTTTAATTACATTATTATATCAGTGAAGCAGGTGCTGCATTTGTTTATAAATAAGACTTCAAGCATAACAACTGGTGTCCCTAAGGTTCGATTCCCAAATCGGAGAAAGTCTTGTAGGAATTTTCTGATTTGAAAAAAAAAATGGCCCGTTTACGTTTATCTGTGTCGTGAAACTAAAAACGACGACTAAATTAGGACGTCTATTCGCGCTTTTAGAGTTATCCTATCCTGAAACAGGGACGCAAAAATAATGAGATAGATTACACCAGATCCTTCGGAGATCTTAAATATATCATGTAAATTCAACAGTTATTTGCAAACTAGTAACAAAAGCGTAACAAATTGACAAGAAGCTATACATTGTACACTATTAAGTAGTAATATCTGATCCGAGAGCACCTTTCTTTCCCCAGATCGTTACCTACTCCGAACATTAAACTCACTCATAACAATGAACACGCGCGAATAATAAATCACCGGTGACAACAAAAACCAACACCAGGTGTGACTGGCACACGAGTTTTAAAACTGCAGTTTATGACACTCCGAGACACGCCGAGGCAAAAAACGTGTTATACTCAAACGTCGCGTGGCACTACTAAACATGATGCTAAAAAACAGCTGCAACCAAAAAAGGGTTGCGAAACATTGGAAGGGTTGAATAATACCCTAAAGAATTCAACCCTTCTTTTAGTGGAACGCGCGCATCAAATCGCGACTTCAAAAGAACCCTTTTGTATGCAAAGCGCCAATAAAAAGTAGCGACGCGTGCATGCGCGTTTTGATTTTAAACTGATTTGAATATAGAACATTTACATGTCGACGCGGAGAGCCGCGATTGGTCGGCGCGCCCCGCGGCATGCGCACGCAGGTTGTTTAAAGTGTCACCTTTATGAGCGTGTCGTGTGATTCGCTGGCGGGACATGACGCGGCCTATTTGCATGTATGTAGATGAGCTAGCATATACTGGCCGATGTATCTATAGCTGGGTAACATTGTACCGTGCGTAGACACATGGAGCTGAGTTTTTGATATAGGGGTTAATAAGTTCAACAGTGATATATCTAGGCTACAAAATTTATGTTTAATATTTTTTGGTTATTTGATCTCTGTCCACATTTCTCTACCTACGAACTATTTAATAACGATGAACATTATTATGCAGGTGTCTAGAAAAAATCTAGCTTTTGGGCATTACTTACCCACTTAGTATTAGATTATATCCCCCTTCGTCTCTCATACCTAACAATAACTAGAAAGTACAAATATAAATCTGTCCTTTAATCCTGCCTTAATTGATAGATACCTACATTTTTGCCCACCGCACTCAAGTGCATTTTCGTAACGAGAAAAATTTATACCAATGCAACAGAATTAATACCTACCTACCTTCACGGAGCTTTGTGATAGCAAAACGACAAATCTCTTTAATTTATTTTATACCAGACTAATACGTATCAATCAATCGTCCCCATAACATTTGTGCTGCTACGTAGACCTGACTATAGTCTTCTGATCTTTTGAACAAACCTATTATTTTATCATAATCTCGTCATAATTCTTCAACTTTCATATAAAGTGAAAATAAAATATAGAATTGTGTCGTAAGCTACGCGCTGTAGCCGGGCGCCGCCCGCGCCCGCGGCATACGCTTGGTCCTTGTAGTGTAGGAACTATGGGCTCATTAGGGGACAGCGCCCTTTGTGCTGTAACTGTACCACAATCAGCCGCCAGGGGGAGCCATTATCGAATTGTTTAAAATAACGAGGGACCCGTCGTTTGTGTTGCTAGTTAGCTCGACCATGGACTGTGGGAGAGCACGTATGTGTTTTCACATACATACCTATTGTGCTTCGCTAAACTAACTTTATGTTTTAAGGAAAGCAAATATCTAGATATGCTCTTACTTTAACGCCTAACGAATCGTCGTCATATGACCTGTAAGAGGTTTACTACCTCTTACAGGTCATATGAGTTTTGCATATAGGTAATCGCAATGCAATATAAAAAGTAGCTCAAAAGAACGGCAAACGGAATTCAAAATGTAGTGCAGTTTTTGTATTCATTTCAGCCGTTCCTACCATTTAAAAGTTGCATTTTCATCTTCCTCGTCTAAGCGACAATCCCGGTTATCTCCAAAGCCTTGTTCTTCAATACATATAAATAACAAACTGACTAACCAGATTCATATATTGACATCTTTATTTTATTTAAAATGAAACCTATTAAGAACTTGTTGAACGCAATAGTACCTACCTAAGCATCTCCACCGTAAGGAGCGCGTTGTCATATAACATCCCTAACAACAAGACAAGCAGAACAAATGCCGACGTAAAACAAAATTAAAGTAAAAGAGCCCCCCAATTATATCGCAAGACTTTGACAAAGGAACGTGATTGACAAAACACACAATAGCAATTAAATAATCCCGAATCAGTCGTAACGATCCACCTGTTCTTGAGGAAACAGGGGAATTCGAACATAAAGGCATACCAGCGCCGTCCACACATCGTTACGAGCCCTGTTTACACGCTCCAGAGATCACAAAAAAGCGCTCCATTTGGTAATTAAATTGTGCCCCGGGCTCCTGCAAACTTAAAGGGCAAACATCGTCCGCCGACCCACTCGTATTAAATGTTGCTACTCCGCCAAATTGCCATCAGCCCGCTGTACTGTCCTAGCGCGCTGTTGGTACGAGCTAGTTACACTAATGTGTACTCGTTATGATATTGTGTTGTCCACCTACCTACCTAAGTACCTGTCTGTAATTTCTTTATTGTTGAACGAAGGTTTATCAACACGTTCTAATTACAAATTAGAGCCGGGTAATTTGGTGTGAAGTATAAAGTTCTTACATTCGTACATAACCAGACGGGTTTCATTTCACCAGTACTAACGATGACGGGAGTAGGCAGGTCTCTACCTGCCTGACCATGAAACATGAAAATACGTACAACGGTCACATCCGCACTATTTTGCGTATCGGTAGGTAGGTACGCAAAATAGTGCGGATGTACTAATAATAGCGAGGTGACCAATTGTCGCAATTGTACAGTCAGCAACAGTTCGATCGTGACTCACAAAGTACCACCTCGATATGATGCTGACTGTACCTTCCAATTTTGAAATATCTTGTTATTTTCTTGTCTAAAATTCCAAAAGTTATTCTTTTCGCGCCATTTGCCTAACAACAGATAAAAACAAAATTGAAATAAAACTTCGCTAATAACCTAAAATTTTATGGCAAATATAAAATTTAAGCTCTTGATGTGCAGCTAACAGGCATGGCCGTCGTTTCTAATAGAAATGGCGAGTTAAATTTTATTCCACAGTAAACAGAGCTGGTTATGACGACCGTCCGTCCGCGGGCGAGGCCGGGGCGGGGGCGAGGGCAGCACAATGGCCGGGAGACGACTGACAGGCCTATTTGTTGTCACAATACACAAACATACTGAGCGTACAGTTTCGCTACACACAAATTGGGGAAGTTGTTGTTACATTTTAATTTAAAATAAGTATTGTAAGTTTAGTAGACATATCCATGCATAGGGCAGTAGGTAGATTCTCGAGTCAAATAAACTTCGAATTGGTAACTTTGTGGAATCTTGTACGAAGTAAAAGGTGACATCTTATCGAGCCACCAAAAGCTTTGAAGTACAAGCCAATATCACCTGCAAACTGGTACAGTCAGCGTCAGAAATATGATGATCTACAAAGTCTCAAAGTCATAATTAAGATGTTATGGCAAATCTTAAAAGCAAAATTACGTGTAAATGAATAAATGAATTGAATTGAATTCAAGCTGTTTCATTGATTTGATTTGTAATATTGTCCGAATTAAATATACTATCCGTCCGAAATAAACAATCGGTCAACACGAGGGGGATCATTGTGAGCACTTTGTTCATCAACATCTTCTTTATGCTCACTGTACACCTAATGATTGAGTCAGGCTTTCCTTTTGGAGTTGATGAGGCAGACGGCAGGTTCCGTAAAAGTCTATGAGCACATAAATAATGAAATGAGGGAAAAGTTGGAGGTAGAAAGGAGAGAATAAGAAAGTAGACCCCGGCATCGAATCCACTTTTCATGACGTCCTGGGTTGGTTTTCCGCAGGCGTAAAAGTAATATTTAGTTTTTTTTTCTGTTAAATAGGTACTTAACAAAATTAAATTAATTAAAACAAATATTATTATTTACGGTTTAAATTCTGCAACAATTACATTAGTTTCGAATTGTAAAGGTCAATATTACTGCTAGTCTAAAGAATTTGTCATTTTTTATAGTGTAGGTAGGCACTGCAGCTCTAAAAGGTTTAACAACATACTTATACTTGACCTATAAGTAATTTATTTGTCTCTCATGAAATGGACTAACAGCTCCACAGCCCACAGGATGCACTAAAAGCCATTTCGTGTTTGGAATTTAAAACTTAAGGGGATCAAAAAGATAACAATAACTGCAATGTAACATTTACAATTTGTAGGTTAAATGCTAACCTATTAATTGGCACCTAAGGGAGAAAGTGCAGTCACATCCTTTCTCTGTCCTTGACCGCTAAAGGTTGCAGTTCAAAGCCCACTTGGCACTATTCCCCAGCTTTAGAGTCCACTTTTGCTAATAAAACTAGTGTACAGTTAACGGGATTAAATAATTATTAACAAGGAGAAAGTTTGCGCTGCTATCCACGCAAAAAATAGTCTAGAGGTAAAATTAGTTCAGTGAAGGCACGAAAGGGCACCCGCCATGTTGCGGTAGATGGTGCTTATAACCTGTCATCGCCTTTTATAACGGGTACCTAATATTATAAAAATGTATTATGTACTTGAGTAATTTAATTGGTACTATACATTACTGCTATACTTATTATTTCAGTCTACTCCACTCCTGATTCACCGCTCTACACATTACTACCCTACAATAATGTAGCCACATTACTATATAGTAAGTAGGTACCGACGGATTATTTTTCTCTTCTGTAGTCTGTACCACCGATTCAGTAGTGTCGTTGGTAATTGCTTCTGAAAATTTCGTAACAGAGTTCAATTTTTGAATGAATTTTATGGCATTAAGTACGAACTATACAAATCGAATCTCTCTCTAAACTTAAGAGCTGCGCTCTTGTCGGTGGAGTAATCGCCATCCTTCTCTCTCCTCCGCCAATCTTTTGACCTCCCGATACAATGCGACTTGTATCCTTTCCTTTATTTGTGCCATAAAAGTTCCTCTTGGTCTACCTCTTCCTCTCCTTCCTTCTACCTTCCCTTCTATAATGTTTTTTAAAAATCTGTCGTGCCTTATCAGGTGGCCAATCATCCTTCCTCTTCGGCTCTCGATCATTTCCAAAATAGACCTGCTTTCCTGTACCTTGTTTAATACTCTTTCGTTTGTCATTCTTTCCGTCCAGCTTATGCCTTCCATCCTTCTCCAGCACCATATTACAAATGCCTCCATCCTATCTCTGTCTTTCTGTGTCATAATCCACGTCTCACGTCCATAGAGTGCAATGCTCCAAATATGTCTTAATAAATCTTTTTCTTATTGCTAATGATATATTTTTGGTCTTAAATAAATGCATCTTATTATTGAACGCTTGCTTAGCGATTGCAATTCTGATAATTATATCCGGTGTGCATCTCGAGCTACTGTTTATAATACTGCCGAGATACCTAAAGCTATGCACATGCTCTAAGTTGCTATCCTCTAACACAATAGGCCTATATCTCGTTGGATGTTTCGATGCCATCATTATTTTTGTCTTCTTACCATTTATTTTCAATCGGTATATTATTTATATATTAACAAATCGAATACATAGGGTAAAATGAATCTTCTCGGGTGGGACTTGAACTCGCAATCTTTTCCTTACAGGTGGAATGCCTTGACCAACTAAGCTACCGAGACATCCTCGATGTTTAAAAATTATTGTAAAATCAATTATTGGTTCCGATAGTTCGTAAGAGCATTGGTGGATGACTCCACCGTTGCCTTAAGTACGGATAAAAATAGAAGGGACATTTGAATCACATTGGGCGTGTCTCGGTAGTCTAGTTTGTCAAGGCATTCCTCCTGTACGGAAAAGATCGCGGGCTCGAGTCCCGCCCGAGAAGGTTATTTTTCCCTATGTACTCGAAGAGTCCCTATGTACTCAATATCCAATTGACCCGGTTAAAGCCCGAGGTTCTCGCGCTTAGAAGTCTCACTTGCTCCTGAGCGTCGCTCTTTGTTCTCTAATCATCATCTGCCGGCCCTTATCCCAATTAGGTTTTTGGAGTCGGGGCAACATAGCACTCGTTCCATAGATTCCTGTAAAACGTCTTCTATACAGTTACTCCTTTCTTTAATAAAACTCAACAGGTAACCTTCTAACGCAAGAATTAAAAACATTACCCTCCTTCCTTCGGCAGTCGGGTAAAAATAAGGCATAATACTAGCAAAATCGTATGAACCGATGCAATTGCGTTGATTGATACGATTTTGCTATGATTATACGCTTTGTGCTTTTTCTGTAATCAATAAATTCACGCCTAAAGTTGTCTTGTGTGAAACTTTCTTATCGAGGACATCAACTTAATGTATTGCAATATTGTAACTAATTTCAAAATTATGCCATCGTAGGCCGAGGTAATTCAATTGCAAATGACGAAAGCATGTCGAGTTATCGAGTGTGCTGTTAGCGCCGCGACTCGCGTGGGAGCGTCTATCATATTGGCAGCTTTCTCGCGAAGCCACGCCTGCGCCGACGCCTTTAGCCATTACAAACCAATAACTAAGTAACAATTAGAATTTTATGAAAACGCATGAATCGCCGCTCTAGTCATCTCGCGACACAAATGGCTAGAACAATGCTACAGCTGTATACATCGCGTTTAACGTCTCTATCATTTTGTCCTCACTGAAGCCATTCACGTTGTTCACCAAACTATACGCTCAGAGCGTATTATTGACTTGTTACATTATTCTATCGACATGTTGATATAAAATAACTAAACGTGGTGCGGATCCGTGTCAGGGTCACGTTACATTAGCAATTAAACGCGGTTAACTTGCAATTAAGAGCACCATGACAATCCCACGTTTAATTATATAATAGTTGGAGGTTTTTCCTTTACTATTATTTTCAATACGACTTAGCTGACGTTATAATTACAAGTTACTATTCACGGATGTTCAGTTTTTCAAGAAATTCTTCGGAGTTTTGTTGTCGTTAACATTCTTTCTTACGCGTTACATACTTTTTATGTTGCGCTAATGAGACAGTGAAGACATAAAGAATTTTTTTGGAATTTGTACCTGAATATTTGCATTCTATGAGAATATCTACCTACTAAAGTCAATCTCTGAAACGAGAATAGGTAAGTACCTACTATTGTACAAAATTTTGAATAAGCAATATATGTCAGCCAATTCTGTAGTAATTTGCAGGAACACGCCAACACGTGGAGCAAACAGCGCCAGCCGCGTCTCATCCTAAGATCATGCCGCATAATCACTAGAAAAATTTGCCTCCGCGATCAATTTGTGCCCATTACCAGCGGGTCAGAGTTCGACGCCTGACAATCCTAATGTGTACACTTAAAAACTTCACGTCACATACCAAAATCATCCTTTGTAACGGACGATAGAATTCAAATTGATGTTTTCTTATTTAGAAGACGAGTCAAACAAAAAAAATCTTTGCTGAATAAATTTGAATTGTATGCTAAAGAATTTTAGGCGGATTTTTGTGTGGAGTCGGTGTTTTCTTTGATGGTAGAGAAACAAGGCGAATTTGGTAGTGGTTCAGTTTAAGTATGCTAATTCAGGCAATTGGGATCGCGCGCGGAGGACGGCATACTGATGGCGAGGATAACTAGCCTCTCCCGGCGGGGGTCACGGCTGCTCGCGGCGGGGCGCTCAATGTCACGCTTCAATTGTGTCCGTTTATGAGCCTGACCAGACCATACCCTTCACAGACGTATTGGTAACAAGTCTGTGGCGCGCATAATCAACACCTAAAGTTGTTGATTGATTTCCTTTTATTGTCAATGTCTCTGAAAATCCCATAGATAGAACAGTACTTGATAGATTTAATATTATGCTTGTATACATACTGACATGTTACAGTTTTGCACTGCAGAATACAGCTGTACTCACTAGTTTAGTAACCTTGTCCGATGCAAATGAATTGATTGATTGATAGGTCTAAAGTCAAATTTCTCATTCCGTGTGGTATGAGCCTTTTTATACGTTTTATATAGGTATACTTAACGCAACTTATATTGTTGAAGATTACTTCCTATTCTTCTTGAATATTCAAAATTCTCTACCATCGTTGCCCAAAGTATGAAATATCATGATTCCACGTAGGTATCTCTTGAAAATTCAACTAAGTAATAGGTATTGCAACTACTTATCTCATCTGCAAACTGAAGCACTTGCTGAGTGCTGAGTGACAATCTAATCTCTGGCACAAACTCCTCTCGAGGGTGTAAGTGAAACGGCAGAAATTGAAAAAAACCCTGTTCTAGAGCCTCCTTACTCAGCAAGTCTATCGATTTGGAGCAGAGGTTGACTCGGGCGTTGAAGATCTTGTTAGCGTCCTTTACACCCTTGTTTGTTACCTTAACAGCTTAGGTACTGAAGTCAACTGTTAGCCTAAACATTCAAACCAATCATTTATTATTATTCGCACGCTGCCCTTTCGGCACGGCAGCCATCAAAACTAGTCCATCTCGATTTGAATCGGAATGCGACTGCTGCTGTTTTATTGCGTTCCGCAGCTATCTACCGTTAAATTTGAATCTGCGATCGAGAGCGAGGGGGAGCGCGCGCGCAGGCAATCTGCGCTGCGGCCGGTATGCGCATGCGCGTTGTCGCCGACTGATGGATGACAGGTGACGGCGGCGCCGTAAAGACCCAGGGCCGCCGCGCCCGCGGAATAAATATAACCTAGGACCGCCCGGGAATGTACCCGGCCCCGCGCGGTGCGTCGCCTCTCATTCCTCACAACTACTGCCACTACTTACGAGCTCTACTTCAAAGATGGCGACACTAATTAATGCCTTTAAATTAGAAGCTATAGAATTTTATGGCACTCGGGCGTGTTAATCGTCGCGAGAATTGAAGCACCTTTAAGTTTTTCAAACACTTTTTTTATAATTTGTCACGTCGATCTGATGACAATGGTAAGCTGAAAGTTAAGTTTCAGGTAAGAAGGTCATCGTTACAGACACCAACCATGTTCCGATATAAGCTGAACGGCCTCATTAGATGCTTTCACGAGCCTTGCTTAAAGGAACCGGGACCTTAAGACAATCGAGATAGTTCCTAAATACAGTGATCTATCACCTAATTCACAAAATTCCTAAAACACGATCCTAAAATTGCTAAATTCTAATGCCTAAGGTCGTATCTGCTCCTAGGAGTGCGAGGTAGCCCTGGCAGGTCGTGGGCTCATTAGCCATTCGCCGGGCGCGTTCGGCGGGTCGCCGACAACTTGCGGTGCTGCGGCGGGCTCAAAGCGCGCCGCCCGCTGCTCCCGCCTCGCCGCCGCATGCCGCCTCATGCGCAGACACACCGACGCACTTAGCGTAATTCCTCCGATACTAGCCGAATGGTCCATCATTAGTATGGTAAGTATTACATGGTTACAATTATTATATGTCGCTTTGAATGCTCATATTTCTATATTAGAATATTTCATTCAGGAGTGTAAGATAAGACGTGATGTGCTTGTGACATTTGTCTCTAACAGATGCCCGCGTGACTTCACTCGTGTGTATATCTTGTTATTTTCGGATCAAAATCAGACAAGACATGCATCTTGTATTGCTCCGTACCTACTTGTCAGCAAGTTCAAGTTCTTAAAATACTTCATTATTTATAATACTTTCATAACTATATGCAGCCAATCTAAAAATCTAAACTAGTGATGCATTTATAGGTTTAATTAAAGTAACGAATAAAATGAAATAAAGTAGCGTAACTGCGGTGCGTTTGGCGCACAGAGCACCGGATCACCGGCGAAGGGCGACGCGGGACGCGCGCGGGTATTCTGAGAAACTGCGCGTGCGCGTCTCAACCGATCATAAATCGCTAAAAGGAATTTGGATATAGATAGACATAGGACGTAACTGAACTAGTCTAGGTTTAGTATTTTTCTTATTTAAATTTTATATAGGTAATATGCAGTCCATGGATAAGGACTTATTATTCAACTGTAAAGTATAGCTATACTGTGACGAAGCATTATTTCAATCCGCGTACAATATATGAAGCCACTATTGAGTGGTTCCATTTTCTACCTTCGTAGATTCAAGACAGTGCTGTCACTGAAGGGAGTGGTACTTGTGCTACACTAGGTAGGTACACTCCTATAAATTAGACTGACTTTGAAGCCCGAACGCCGAAGTCTAAAACCAATGAAATCAAAATGTGCCCAATTTTGACCCAACACACGCCTAAATATTCTTTGAGATCGATTTCTACATTGAAAAGTTATACCAATGTTAACAATCACCCTAGCTGGAACCTGGAACTCCCTGCCAGCTCACGTGTTTCCTTCTTCCTACAGTCCCGGGTCCTTTAAGCGGAGCGTGAAAAGGCATCTAATGAGGCCGTCAAGCTGAGTGCCACGACTGTTAACATGGTACATGTTTACGATGGTGACCCTCTTTCTGAAACTTTGCCTTTGCTTAACATCAGGCAAGTGAAGTCAAATTGACGTGTCCTATATAAAAAAAAAGCTAATGTATGAATTCACAAGTGAGATTTTTTGTAAATATATTATTATGGTCACTGACTTTATTAAAAAAATACTCTTTTATAACACAATATGAACCAAAATTTGAATAGATAGAACCTTCTTAAAAATCAATACTAACTTTTTTTCGAACTACACTTTTTTCTTTTAAATGAATTTAAAATTGTCTAGATACTTTTTTGTAGAAAAAGTTTTTTATATTACATTTCCCTTGATGATGAAACAACCTCTAAATTCGTTTTCTAATATCATATCACATCGAACTCAAAATTTTATGTTGCGTTGCGAGACGCGCGTGTTACGTCCTAAGGCCGCGTGCGAGTCATGCGCAGCGTTTAATTGTGTTTAGTAGTAATTAAAGCTATAGTTTATCTGCGCCCGCGCCGGTCGGCCCCGCACCGGCACGATCACGCACGTAAACTAACTATACATGCATGCATGCATATGTGCACGGATTAATAGCGATCAATTGCGCACGAGCTTTTATCGTACTTAGAAAACTCATAAAGATGTGATACTCCGAATTATCAACCTAAGATGTTCTCACGATGAGTTTTATATCCATTGTCATATTCATGGCGAGTTTAATATTATGGTCAGATATTAATAGCTTATTAATGGAATGTTGAATGCGTAGCCATAGCTTTCTTACCTTCGTAGCTTAACACTAACTTGGCCTGGATTATAGTTCGTCAGAAAAATTAAAGGTCATAATTATTTTTTGCTAGCCGTTTCTGTGCAAGTAATCACATTAGTTTCTTATTCTTCTCCATCAACGTTAATCCCAGTCACATCCGAAGGTTCACCTCGGAGTCTGGAGTCCACTTTTCCAGTCTGACTGCGTGATCACTTCATCTGATCTCCACACCCCATTGGCGATATCGAAGTATTGCAGTTAGACCAGCTGTTGGACTTTTTAGGACTCCCAACTACCCGTAACGCCAGCTATAAATGTTCGTTTGATAACCGGGACCGACGACTTAACATGATCTCCGAGGCACGGAACTACCCACTGTGCAAATATCACTGAGTGAGAATCGAACCCATGCCTCTTGCGTAGCAGTTGCGTTCACTACCGTCTACCACAGAGGCTTTAGATCAGTTTCTTCGTAAGTAGGTACCTATACCTAAACTCTACCTATCTGTAGTGTTTTTGTGTACCTACCTATATTACCTAAATGCAAATATTATAGGAACTTTGATTTCTTTCATCAACATTATATATAAAGTAAACCAATTATTAAACACGGCCATTGTTTATCTCTGGCTAGCCGACAAGGTACAAATGAGCAAGCCTCACACTACATATACATCGCGTTATAACAAAAACAAAATCGATATCAGCACGGCGCAAGTATTCGGAAGCACCGACATGTTTATCTATGAGCCCAGCGGGGCTCCGGCCCCGGCCTCGGCAGACGGCGGGACCGCGGGACCGCCCGGGAACGGACCCCCACTGTCACACAATATGCTAATAATTGCCTCATAAAAACTTCTGATATTTCACTCGAAACTTATTACACTAATATGGCGAAGGTAAGCCCTGATCCAAATAAGCTATCGTCTGCGCCAGTACCCGGCACACACATCGAGCTTTGGGATTGAAGCAGACTGGCAAAAACGCGACATTTTGACGACAATGCTACAATTTATTGAGTGAAGCCACGAGACGGGGATTGAGACTCACGTTTTGCATTATAAACGTAGTGTTTATAGTCGAATGGATATACAGTCCCACATATTATTCAGTATTTAAGCTAGTTGAAAATAATGAAAATTAAAGAAAGCTCTTAACTTTTCGTCGTATACCTATTAATTTTATTTATAACTACACCGCGCTGCTCGTACCATACCTAATAATTATATAGGTAAGTACCTACATATATTTTATCAAGAATTTTTTGCCTTCAACTTACCATCAGGCGAGGTGAAGTCAAATTCACGTGTCCTACATAAAAAATAATAAGTTTGATATCGATTAGCCTATTACAGTTCACTGCTGGACACAGCTCTCTCCCAATGTCCGCCATTTCTGCGTATCCTCCGCCTTCCGCATCCAGTCTATGCCAGCCACCTTCTCAGGTCGTCAGTTTCCTGGTCAGGTTTGGTAAAGATCGGATAGTACCTACCTATTTGTATTAATCCTTGAATTCTTAAATAACTACTTTGCTGAAATACCTCTCTTGAGAATTCACCGAAAATAAAATATTAATACTGTTGCGGATAGCAACACTTTTCATTTAATGTTTATATTTAAATCTTTACCTTTTATTTTGTGATAGCAACACAAACTTTCTCTTTCCTTCAAACCTCAAAATTGTACGGACGTGTTTCTCTAAATCTTTTTGTAGGTACCCTTCTTTAAAGTATAAAAATTAAGACTTTATACCAGCTTCTTTTTTTGGATTTAACGCCAACACCCACACAAAAGAGCTATCGAAGCAACAAATACGTACCTACTTAATATGGCATTGTGTAGATATGCATCCACAATGAACTACTATTTAACATGGTCTTGCTTGCCTAAACCATCTAACACAATACCAAATGATTTGTAAAATGTGAATGACAATAGATTGTAGTCGCCCGTCGGCCGTCACCCATAGGCAAATTCCCCCACGGTGGCGGGACGTGCAACAACAGTGCGATGGTGAATGTCGGGCTACCCCTGCGGACGTGAGGTCAGATGGAGGGCGCCGCACGACCCTCTCGCGTCCGCGCGCTCAGTGGCTTAACACTCGCCGTATGCTGATAGATATGCCACTCGTTTATGTTACGCTGGTACATCAGTTGCATAAATTAGGTATATCATAAATTATACCTTTGTAAAGACCTAAAACTTAAATTAAGATGTAATGTAACTGATAAACGTAATCAAATTCAACTTGCGCATAAACTAATAACATTTGAAGACAACTCTAAAACAAAATTATAATCTTGGCTATATTTTTAGGGTCCCGTACTTCAATAATAATATATTAATACCCTCTTTTTTCTCAGGAATGCGTGGAGGTATCAAGTGAAAATTCATACCACATACTCAGGTTTATAAGTTCTTGAAGCTGTGCAAAAATCAAACTTCTAATTCAACTCAATAAAATATATTGTGGTTTATGTAGCTTAAGTTACGGAACCATCGGCGCGCGAGCTTGGCTGGCGTTTCTTGATAACTTCACATTGAAGTCTCCCCTTCATACAGTCAATAGTGTAAAACTTAAATCCGCACATACATAAAACATCTTCTACACTTATCTGGTGAGGTCCACAGTGTCGGAGGCTGCGGTACTCGCGCGGGTGAGATAAGTCGCATCTATTTTTTCGGCCACCGCTCGAAATCCCTCCTAGTCGTCGTCCCACAAGCCGTGAAAATATTCGCCTGTTTATGCGATTGAAGGATAAGAGCTCGTCATAAGGACGAAATTAAACCAAATATATAATAATAATACTACACAACGATGTCTAGACCACAGAATAAATAATAGTACCTATTAGGTCTAGACCCCAATTTTAAATAAGATATTTTAATTAGTATGATGGATTCTAAGAGGTGTACAATTTCTTTGTTTTATTTTTATATGGGGCACGTCAATTTGTCTTCACCTCGTCTGATGGTAAGCTGACGGCAAAGTCCTAGGACAGAGGGTCACCATTACAGGCCCGTACTATGTTAACAATGACGGCACTCAACTTGACGGCCTCATCAGAGAACACGGGACTGTAGGAAGAAGAAAACACGCATATTTTCTTTACCATCTTTACAGGAAGACCACAACAGGCTTACACTTTACTGTGAACTTAATAAACTACAGCTCACTCTACCCAAATGCAAAGTATTGACCTACACAAAAAAAAAGATAGTCGTAACACACAATTACAAGATACAAGACTTTACTCTGCAACGGGTTGACAACATTCGCGACCTGGGTATCACACTTGACTCTAAATTACACTTAGACCTCCATATTGAAAACATCATAAGTAAGGCATACCAGATGTACGGCTTTGTGATGAGATCCTACCTAGCCCGTCTACCTTAGTTTTCTTATATAACGCCTTAATTAGATGTCAGCTAGACTTCGCTGCCCCAATCTGGGATCCTATATATGACAAATATATACAAAGATTGGAAATGGTTCAGAAGAGGTTCCTACGCAGATTGCACTATAATTTACACCGCCCCAAATATCCCTATGAACACCTACTTAAGGAGTACAACATGATGAGCTTGGAGTCTAGACGCAAACTACTTATGTCCATGATGTTGCATGGTATCTGTCACAATAAATTTGACGCTAATGGTATCACCAATCAAATATGTTACACAGTGCCCAGAACTGTACTACAGCGGGAGGTGCGCGTGCCACGGCTGTTCTACACAGGACGGTGTAGAACGAATGCGGGGGCACGGGCACCTATTCGCCACCTTTTGGAGACGTACAACACACACCTAGCAGATATAGATATATTCGCAAACTCACGCTTCAAATTCAGAGCAGAAGCAATTAAAACATTAAAGCCCTCACAGTAAACAACTAATTGTAAATCAAACTACCTTTTTCTCATAGAAACTCGCGTACTTGTATGCACACTTTTATAATATTACTTTGCGGACATTGGTGTGGGTTATGCTTTTACCTAACAGATATCTACTGTAAATTTGTAATACCAATGTATAACGCATAACTGTTAAATGTTCCAACAAATAAATAAATAAATACCAACCGATGCAAAGATATCAATCATCAAATAGATCTACTTAATGTGTATGTATTTTTTTTGAAACCGCAAATGCATTTGGCAAATACTATTACATTGCACATTAAGGGTATTAAATAACTCATTTAGAGTATTAACCTACATTACATGCAAGTGCTATTTTAATGTAGGCAATAGCAGACAGTTTACTTGGAATTTATTTTAATAGGGTAGGTAGGTACCATACGTGTAAACACAATGAAAATACAATTACAAATATCAATTCCAACGGAACTCAGCATAGCGATCGACTCCCGGCCAGTGGGCAAAAACTGTTCACAAAGAATCCTTGATAAAAAGCCGCGGCCATGTCGCCACGACAAAAACTGTGTTCGCGGCTCGCAACCACGATGTTTATTGTATGAGTCGCTGAATTTCAAGTGTTTTTCCAGCTTTAATGGATTGTGAGCAGCCTCCTCCCCTAGCTGGACACGTAAAAAATGAAGCCTAAAATAACTCACGATTGAGGGACTTTGTAAAAACAGAAAGCCCCAACTTGATATCTTACAAGGTTAATGTACCTATAATAATGATTTCATTACTGATGATTTCAGGTCCTTAAAATGTTCTCCGTGTTTTAATTTTAAGTTAGGGACTTCTACATTTTTTATCACTTTACTATACCTAGACCTAGTTTAATTTGTTAAATTGAAGTATTTATTTTATTCGCCCCGGACCGCCTTCTCCCGAACTATGATACAATTTGGCTTCGTTCACTTTCGTAACTGATCTTAGATAAACAGCTGCGAAAGAAGATTCTTATTTCCATTTCAGTTATTCATTCAGAAAATTTTGTTCATTTTCGTAATTGTCATTGTGACCAGTTTCAATTTTAAACTACTTGACTAAAAGCAGATATGCAATAATAGCTAATCAATATGGCACCAGTTACCTTATAGTCTTGTACCAGTCCTTGTTTACAGTATTAATTCGCTGAAAAAATCACCTCCGTAGCGACCCTAAGTTCCAACTTAAAGATACTGTAATATTATCCATTAATCAATGTTGAAAAATATTTGATGTATGTCGGTTATCGTAAGCAAAACGTACAAAATGCCGTATAAATACCTCGAACATTAGATAAGCGATATATTCCAGTCGGTTGAGCGCGGCCAGTCACGGTTCAAATATTAATCATGGCCGCCATTTCAGGCCCCGCGAAGGCGGGAAATTTCATAAAGAAACTATATGTTAATGGAATAAATTGATTGCCCTAGCTGCAAAGTCATGTCGAGTCAGATAGTCGGAGGCTCCATGTCGAGCGTGTGATAAAAAATGTTTCTATTTGTGTAGCGGAGGAACTCTGGATTTGTTGCTAAAATATACAACAGATAAATCAGGAATATGATTAACCGATCACATTACTTTTATTAAACTCGACTATGTTAATCGAAAGGTGATACATTTTTGTTATAAATTGTTTTGTTTATCTCATAGTTGTTTGTAAAATCAGTTTGTTGGAAAATTTTGTAAAATTACGATTCAAGTTTTTAGTTTAAATATCTTGTAAAGGTGTCTTTACACGACATCACGTTTGTCTTTTCATAGGGATTCACATCTATTATATAAAGTTATTGACTATCTGAGATTAGCAAATAAAGTTTTACCTAACGTGCTAATGGCAATATCAAGTCACGGGTAGACAAAGAGTGGTGATCCATCACTTATAGTTAATGTCCTGAGGACACTCCATAACCCTTTTAAGGCAGATTACTACTGCGTCAATACCTAAATCAATCATTCATCATTAGCCCGATAGTGGCTGGAAAACTTGCATCGATATCTTTCTCTGAATACGTGTGCAGAGTGGAACTTTTATCTCAGACTAATTAAAATCTTTACACTCAGATTCAGGACATAAGACTGAGAAAAACAAAAGAAAGATAGCTACATAAAGGTTTGTTCATACGGGCATAACATTTTTATAGTTGAGTGTCAAGAGATGTACTGTATTATAACCGTTTTACGAAGCCTAATTCCCGCGGAGCCCGGTCCGACATAACGTTTATGTCTCCGCGTTATTGTGTACTAAGCAAAATATTATAACGCAGTACTAATGCTACGGCCGCCGTGAAAATACAATAAAACATTTAAGTACGTCACGCGTCGCGGCCGCGCTCACTATAACCTATAACTACGGTGGACGATGTCCCATACGATTTATAATGTATCTGCTTTTATTACCATAGGGTGGAGGCGGAGTGGCGGACTGAGCCGACCAGTCGAAAATGTTTTATTATTTGAAAGCTATCGTTTTGTTTTTGTTTCTGTACGAACCTTCTTATTGCGTAGTTTTGTAGCTACGAACGACGATGGATATGCCTGTATTATTTTATATCACATGTTTTATAAATGGATTTAAACGTATTGCAAAATCGTATCAAAGAGCAAAGTAAGTTAACATGTTTTGTGCCAAATGAACATATTGGACACAAGGTTAAAAGTATCCACGTAACCGTAGCCCATCGCCTCAATATCCTTTAATATGAACCAAGCAAGTCAACAATTAAGTTTTGACGAGCTTTAAATGGCCGGTGCGTATTCGCATAGCTCTCACACATCGCAATAATATTCTCAGTTCCGCGACATTCCGCGTAATGACCGGTGTCGGTTACAGCCGGTTTATGTGCCTCCAAGATGTAGCCGTAATAGTAAAAAGATCTTAATACAGCATAAACCGCACATTATTTCTGTAAGTAACGTCCAGCCGCGATAATTTGACATAATATTGCACTTACTAAACATTGTAATTGCCATTATTCTACGAATCGTTGTGGATATAATGAACATTGGAAAGCAATAACGCGCGTAGCGTCGCAAAAAGTGGCACCTCCACTGTAGCTAACGTTCATGGTACACCACCATCAAGTGGGGCGTGTGCTTTAAGTATGAAACCATTCTCAACATAATTTAAATTATGTGGTATTTTGTTTATGGTATGGTATCGGAAGAAGTTCTATACTCATAGCTATTAAGTTACTTCCTTTGATCGATTAACAATAGGTAAGTATACCGACTTACAATAACTACTACCTATAAAGAGACGACTAATCCTGTCCGTTTCCGCATTTCAAGTGACAGCTTCTAATCTGGCATCATAAGTACAATGCTGTGTCCACCTCCTGTCGAACCATTATATCGGGAGTATGGCCACCTGTCAAAGTCTACAATAGCCCTTGCGCAGGCGCAGCGCCGTGTGTGAGTGTAAAACTCAATTACTGGAGGCGGGCGCAATTTAAAGCGTGCACCCCCTCATTGTTACTCGAATATTTCTTACTACACGCGTCCACCACGCACCCTCACGTGTCCATCCGGATTTATTATAATGCGACTTACTTATAAAAAAACATACTAATAATAGATTGAATTTTACAGCATTAAGTATGCTAACTATACCAATCGAACACATAGGGAAAAAGGAAAAAAGAAACATCGCCTTAAAAACGGTTAAGAAGGGAAATTCAAATCACATCGGGCGTGTTTCGGTAACCGAGTTGGTCAAGGCATTCCCCCTGTAAGGGAAAGATCGCGGGTTCGAGTTCCGCCCAAGAAGATTATTTTTCCATTTTCCATTCAATACTAATAATAATTTGTCTTTGTTTACACTAGCAGATGAACACTGTCTAATCTTGATGATTCTATTTTTTGTCATATCTCTGAGTCTACTGAGCCAATTGGAATCAAACATACGCGTCAGGTTTTAAGTCTGACCAAGAACTTTATTATTAAAAATCCATATCAAAATTCGTTCAGTAGTTTTCAATCTAACAGACAATAGTTAAAAGAAATTTAATTTTAGTTTCAAAATTATTAATTGAGACAGAAAGTGCTGGGCATCTTTTTCGGCCTGGCCAAAGCCTTCGATACTGTGTCTGTCTCCGTTCTTTTAAAGACGATGGAACCAAGCTTGGCTATTTTTACTATCTCCAATGTACAGGAACAATTTATTCACAAAATTATAATATTTAGCACAGATTAATCTATAAATTAATGCTCTTGTGTAAACATAGAAATAAAATGTGCAAATTACTTACTATGATTAAGTTCAACCTCTCCGCCGTAAAAAAAAATATTCTTTGTCGTAAAAACACCCCTAAATATTTTATTGCTTTGATGTAAATCGAGCAATAAATAATATTACTCGTCGGTCCGTTTTTTCTCACAGCAAAAGCTTTCAAATTGTCCAAACTAAGCAATAGGGCGGGGGTGATGTGAAAATTTAAACTGAATCCCCATTGCTAATGGTGCAACTACACAAGATAATCCTATACGAAACCCAGCATGTGCTTGCGGCAATGGAATTCTAGTCTTTATTGCAATAATGATAGAGATTGCCTCAACAGCATAGTTAGAGGAACATGAAAAAATCCTTATTCGGCAAACGGCAAGCTTTTTGCTTACATCAACTTCACACAAGTAATGGTCACTTGGAATATCGGCCCATTGTTAGTCTAAGTTGCGCGATATGTTCACAGGACAAGCGGAGCTTGACGTTATTGCCATTGTAATGTGTGAATAAGTTTTTTGAATCTCCTTTCATATTTTGTATTGTTTTGAATAATGCATCAAAATAAAGACGAAATTGAAAAACATCACGATTCTCTGTCATCGAGTCCTTTTCGTAATCTCCTTGGGTTTGTAGTCCGTTTGAGGTATAGGTATCTACCTACTAACACAGAATAGATAAAATAGTACTAGCGCAATTTAGGTTTTTTTTGCTGAGTAGCTAAATAAACTAAGCAGATAATGATGCCATGATTGTCCTAGTGATGTCTTATACGGTGGACGGTTGACACTTTAGAGGTCGTAATTCGCCTTTTTGCTTGGTTTTTTCTTTCAATCAATCAATTAGCTCACCGCAGTCCACAGCTGGACATAGGGCTCTTCCAATGTGTCCCGCTTGCATTGGTTTTTTTCAGAATACGTCAATTATTGTTTAAGACATTTCTGCTATTCCGGTTGCGACTGACCCGATATTGAACCACCAGCTGGCTTAGTCAGTTTACCCAAATAAACTAAGTAGATATGAGGATCGGTTCTTGTAAGAATATACCTAGGTGAAAATATGTATCTAAATATCGAAGTAAAGACCAAATATTTACTGTTATCCTACCTAAAATAAAATCCGACATAAACGTGTTACAAAAGTATATTGAGAAGCAATCTCTTTGAATCGCCAGCTAATCCCACTTGATGCGTGCACATAATGGACGAAATTTAAAGAATGTTAAACACAAAACAGTAACACGATCCCTTATTCCCCACCAGCATCGGCGCACACCTCCGCAAATCGTAATCCTCTTAGAAAACATTTCCAATTTAAAAAGAATTCCTCTTATCCCTCTGAGGAGGGCACGCGTAAAAAATAAAAGGAAAAACTGTGTGACACGCAGTACACGCGATGCTAGATATATAACACGGTTTTTCACCGGGCCCCTCGATTCTTTACAGGTCGCTTCTTCCGTCGAGAAAGCATCTATTGAAACTCCACTCAGGCCGTGTTAGCTATCTATTTAGTATAAAAAGGGTCGAGAATTTTTCGAGATCCTTTTTTTATCCGGAGGTGGCCCCACCCTCCGTCCTCGACCCGCTGGCCGCTCGTCCGACCTAACTACCTCAAATATACCTACTATTTATATTACGTATGCAGCGCTTGTGGAGCATCGATATCCTTCACTGTTTTAGAACGAACATAGTAGAAGTTTAAATGTCGTTACATTGTATAAATAAAAGTTGGTAGATATTCCTAAAGACGTAAAGATAACAAATTCAACGAAAGCAATTTGTGATTTGTGTATCCCCCCAGCCCCAGCCCCACGGCCGGCCTCCCCGCGCCTCCAGCATCAGTTCAAATATTTAAAGGGCGGCTGAATTTGATTCCATCCGTTAGGATCGCCTCTAGAGCGATCCGCAATTGGATCACACAAGCGGTTACTGCGCGCCGTCTCCCTGGGCTACGAGTTATTTCACTAAAATCAACTTACCCAAACAAATTCGATTTCAATAGCCCCAAGTAAACTTAAAATTGTATCGCTACGTTATACTCCGTGGCTTTTTACAAATGTATCTTAGTTTATTTTCAATATATTTTGGCAGCTGATATTGTTTACGGCAATAAACTGAGATATGAATAATATTTCGTAGAAAACTGGTTTCCCCTCAACATTAGACGCGCGAAATATCTAAGTATAGCTCGGGTATCTAAGTGTATCTGTTGAGAACAGGAAATTACTGAGCTTTTGTCCTAAGCACTTAATATTCTTACTTAAACGAAGGATAGTAAAAAAATGGAATCGGTTTTATGTCAATCCCAGAATAAGAAATACGAGAAATAAGTGTTGTACATACAATCCACATAAGACGGCGGCGCGCCTGGGGATCGGTTAACCCACGTTACACGACGCGTCCCCGGCGGAGGATCCCGACTTTCCACAAAGAAAATAGCAATCAAAATTTGATTTACCGCCACCCGCGGCCATACATCAAACCGCTCTAATCCGCGGAAAGAGAGAAAGCCTAAAATCTAAGGGGATCCGACATTGCTGTCGAATTGAAAATCCTGGCGGCACGAGCCGCCTTTAATATTTATGGGCGAGTAAAAAATACGCAGGCCTATGAATAAATATGCGCGATGTGTCGGAGAGCCGCAAGGAGGGTGCGTAAATAACTCAGGAAGTGAACCCAATGCGCATATACCTATTCGAAAGCCCAGGCCTACAATAAATTTATATTGATCTTTACTATTTCATTTTCATTTATTGCATAAGTATCTTTGGACTACGAGCTACGAGCATCATAATTTCCTTATTTGCACAGAACAAAAAGGTAATCCAGCTATTGCCAACAAGTTGGGCTGAATATGAAAACTAAGCGACGGCATTAAACCTCTTAATTCATGGAAATGCATGTGTGTATGGGATGTTTTATATTCCATCTTCAGATAATAACTCAGATCCTATTTCGAAACACGTAAATCTACTTATATTTTTAACATGAGTAGCTTAAGTTCTTCTCTGTATTAAACTTATTTAATACAAATTATTATTTTACTTATGTTACAGCGTGATTTGTTCGTCTATTAGAGGAACATTTCTTCGACACAATAAGGGGATGGGCACTGATTTTAGAAGTAGTCGTATAATAAGCTATTAATCAATCAATGGGACGACATTTTGTAGCGTAGCAGTGAGTGGTCCACTGCTACAGACGAAGTGCTGGGTTCGGTTTCGACGCAGTGCAAATATTTATGTGCATGAAAAGATCGCGACATTTCTATACATAATTAATACAAAGAAATGTATCGATATATGTTAAACCGCTCTTCAGAACGGAAATCTGTGTTGTGTCCCAGAATACTTATGATTTATTGTTAAACGTTTGTCATTAATAAAGATGTAACTGGAACTAACCGAGTAACCTGAGCATTGAGTTCAGAGGTGAATTCCGTGGAACCAAAGAGTACCTACCGTGGTAATAATATATCTCCTGAGTTCCGCGAAAAAAATAATGTTGTGTCTACGAACTCGGCTTATTTAGAAATAGGAAAGATAATCCCATCAAAACATTACATAGCGTGTTACCGAAACTCATGACGCTTTCACCACTTTTACAGTTAAATTATTAATTAGGTACTAGATCAGATCCAATCTAAGCCAATTCTCTAGCTCCTGAGTAGATGCTAGAAACCCTAGCTTTGATGATGATGATGATGTCAGTCGTATCTTGGTGAAAAAGTATGATTCAAGGATTTAGATAAAGCGAGAGTCGCGCTGTCAAACTATTTCTTTCCGCAAAATATGGTTTCGGCAGGTTTCAAATACAATATTCAAATTGTATAATTATCCAAGTACCTACCTACTACTTAGATATCGGAAATACTACACGATATATTACTAAAATTGTAATAATAACTGATAAATAATAAAGTACCTATAACATCTTGATACTGTTACATTTCAACAAGCGCTCCATACCTACTAAGTTTAGTGCGATATGAATAGGTAGTCGAGTTTCATGATACCATCAAATCCGAGCGAATTATTCATTTTGCGTGCCACCCGCCCCCACCTCGCTTACCCTATCCCACGGTCCTCACATACATTGCGTGTATTTCTTTGCAAAATATGTATATGGCTCTGAACCGTTCAATATTCAGTGGTATATAAAAACTTATCGGGCCTTATGAACAAGCTCTAAATCTCCGAACACGAATACTTTGAGCAATCGTGAATTTTCTTTTTAGATAGCTTTTTAGTGATACATTACGAAGGTATACATAAAAAAGGTTTCTGCTCATAAAATTGCGCTTCTTTTTTTATAAATTTACCGCTAGGGTTATCCACAAACCACCTGCCGAGTAACTAGTGAGATCGTATCAACATAATAGCAATAAAAAAATTACGCACAAGAAACAAAACTAGCATCCCCTATCGGCAATTTTGCATCGAGATCGATCGCCGGAGGGCAGAGCGGGAGGGCCCGGTGAGCGATGTCGCATTAGGGAGTTTGCATGGGGTCACCGTAAGCCGTTTCCGATAAGGCCCCCCGGCGACCGAGTGTTTCGGACTTTCGGTATTTTCGGCTCAATACACGCTTATCTGCGTGGCACACTCGCTGCAGCGTACGTGGGCTGAATAATGCATTCGTCTGTCCACCGCTCACACTCCAAATTGAAATTATTTTCCTATAATACATTATTGATTGCGACATCCACGTTCATACCTTCGTAGTTGTGAGAGCGAAATTTGCGTTGCGGTGGCCGAATATTAATGTCCACACAAGTACCTATCAACAATATGTAAATAAGCTGGTATGATCATTGTTCAATTTCACAAGAACTAGAACATACTTAGGTATCTAGGTACCTGGGTGTTACTATAATAGATGTTGTGATATAATTAATATGCCAAACTTAATTTAACTACCCTATTGAAATAATCCCTTACTAATAATACCTACCCTATTGAAATATATCGCGATAGAATCCGTAAAAAGTGGTTTTATTTCAATGAGTGACATTTGCGTAAACTTTAGAAAATTACCTGCCCTAAATAGAAACCCAGCAATAATATGGCAATCGTATAATGTGTAGGCAGCATCAAGATACTAATATGTAAGTATGCTTTGTGATGGCATATCCTGTAGTGCACGAGTTCCCGGACTCGATATCCGGCTCGGGTAAAATGCCATTAGGTTCTCTATAAGCAAATTTTCAGCAACGTGGACTTTGGAAACAGTACCTCCTTAGGAAGAAAACTAAAATGTAACCTGACGCTGCCGACCTGTAGGAACCTTAATTTTAATCTAATATCCTTCTTGAAGAACCCCAATTACCCCATATTGTCGATTTCGATTAGATACTTATTAAAGAACAAGTTTTATCACCTGGCGCTCTAAAATAAAACGTAAGCTTACGTGAATAACATGATATAGCTACGTAGATAACTAGGAAATACTGCAATAGAGAAACTTCCATCAAAGATGTTTTTTTATCTGTAAACGTCCAAAACGTCCAAAACACAAAAAGCGGCACCTGAGCCCCCCAGTCGATTAAGGTGGACAAAAACTTCGCGCCAACACACCAAGATTGAGATCTCGCGAGAGCTGCGATCACTACTCTCTTCCACATGACAAATGTGCGTTTCCCCACTTTTTACGCGGCGAGGGTGTCACGCAAAAAAATGTATGAGGAAATTTACCTAATGGCCGCGATTCTTTATACCCCGGGCCATTGTCGCGAGGACAATGTGTAATGGAGGGATGACGTGAGTGGACTCCTCACGAGAACGACGCGGACCTTCTTTATTCTTTTTTCATTTTATTTCAAATGTTCGTGCGCTACTTGTGAATATGACGCATTACCGCATTCATGGTGTAGCGTAGGTATAAGCCACATTACTTACAAGTAATGATAGGTACTAATATTTCTGAAATATTTTTATAAAATTCATAGATATTCTCGGGATTAAATTATATTATAAATAACATTAGCATTTTTTCTATTTGGTCTATTTTTATTTTCATGTTCAATTGGTACCTACGGCAAATCGGGCAAGTGATACCGATGCCGACTGTTATGCTAAAGTCTAGAACTCTATCTATCCTATCGGAGCTATAGGTGTGCGTAATATTTGATTTGAAAAAAAAAACGATGTTGATACATAAGTACATAGAACCACGTAGGTACCCATGCATGTTTGCAACAATATCATTTCTAGGCTGTACCTACAGTGTACACTAAAGCTTTCAAGAAGAATATTTTGTAGGTCTTACCTTATTTGAAGTGGTAGGTACCTACATTGTTTATTTAAATAGGTAAATAATTTCAATTAATGCCCCCCGCATATTAGCTTTTACACACGTAACAACATTCGACACCCATAAATAGCTACCTCTCGTATGGTAGGTAGCTATTCATTTTAAAATACGTATCAATTATATTATTAAATACCTATAAGTACCAAAAACTAGATATATTCAAAAATATAAAAATAGTCGGCATCGGATATTGTAGGGACCAAGCTACCGATGGCTAGAGTTTCATGTAGAAAAACTGCCTCACTATGCGTGCCGTGCCTAGCAGAACTGCCTTCTGCATCAGACCCTTGAGCCAGTTGTCTAATGAGAGCCTCATAAGAAGGTAAGTCCGTGAACTGAAACGACTATCGGTACAATATTAGCTGAGTCCACATCCCACATGTCGTATTGTATTTATTATTGTTGAACAAAACGTAATTTATAATATAAAAATAAATTAAGCGCAAATCTCGAGAACAGTTGAACCGATGCGATGTCGCTAATTCTTTTTTTTAGAATATTCCTTGCAGTAAGTACGAACGGTTTTAACGTAGAGAAAAAATTAATAAATTGTCAAAGGGGTTCAAGATATGATATACCACGAGCAGATCGGGGCGGCTCGGTTAGTTTTATAATAGTTATTTAAATCGTAACGTATGTTTAGGTACCTACCTAAGGCAGACACGATCACTTTACAAGTCAAATAAGTGCCTGTTTGCCTGGTACCTACCTACTATCGGAAGTTTGTAATCGTAACATCGGGCTAATTTTTAATAATACCTACCAAATAAATCGCGATAGAGTCCGTTAAGAAGTGGTTTAATTACAATCGTTTGCCCTTAGATTACTAATGATCTAAGTTTTTGCCTTTTTAAATGGTTTCAAATACCACCGATGCGATTCAGAATTCTATACAAATAAGTATTAAGTAACTAAATGTTTTTTAGATATTAAATAAAATTCTATAACGAATTCTCATCTCACCCAAGTTAAATAAATAATCTAGTAGATTCACGTCAAATATTGTACTATTCATTTACTTAGGTATTTCCTTTTCATTTCATTTTATTTCCCTAAGTAATTAAAAACTATGAGTGGAATTCTATCTTCTTTTAGTAGTAAAACAGTAAGTTACAAAATTTCAATTTTTATATTTATTATCTTTTTTTTTTTTTTTTATATAGGACACGTCAATTTGACTTCACCTCGCCTGATGTTAAGCTAAAGGCAAAGTCTCGGAAAGAGGGTCACCATCGTAAACATTTACCATTTACATCCCTGAACGCAATCCAACCGAGATTGGATTACTATGGAGGGTTTTTCGAAGAATCGTCATCTACATAAATTAAAACTTTGTAATTTACTATTATTTTATGTTACTTACTAATTATATAAAATTTTCATCAAAATATAAGTATTTTTTTAATATAATAAGTACTTAGGTATAATCAAAATATAATATATTTTATAACAAAATAAATTATGAAAATAAAACTATTTTGAAATTCACAATGTGAGACCAGAATGTTGCCTACAAGTCAACATAAAAATATTAAATTAAACTAAAAGTCATTCAGGATTTGCTATGTATTAGCATTGATAACTCACCAAGGATCAGGATTGTTATTAAAAGATATTTGTATTCAGTAGGCACACCAATTCCTAATAACATTCACTTTAATTTATTTTTCATCGCTCAACTTCACAAACCTCAAGTTAATTTAAATATTCAAATTCACTTCACAATAAATGACTGAATACATAAAAAGGACGCATGTCCCTCTAAATTTACATAAACAGGTTGTTACAAGCAGTTCCCACAGAATACTGCCCGGAGAGTGTACCCGGAGCACCCACCAGGAGGCACCCGGGCATCTCTCCGGACAAATAAAATTCAAAATTCAGCCACCTCTGCTCTGCTATTGGACAACGTGCCCCTGACCCCTTTGCGCGTGTGCTAAAAAACGGAAGGGTTAAAGAACAACCCTTTTTTAAATGCTGCTCTTATTTTGCATCCCTTTCTAACAATCTCCCCTATTTGGTCCAGGATGAACAATATAATCTTTGTATTCCTTCCTCATACTTACAAGATCAATAATTCGAGTAAATATATTAGGTACTTGAACATTAAGTTTAATAACTAACTATAAAAATAATTATGAAATTTTTTGTATTTATATTTTTAATGAAGGAAAAAATAGGCTTGTAACTACAACATAACATGGTTTAGTTGTCTAAAAAAATATTTGAAAGACAAACCTTTATTGCGACAGCTATACATTAATGATTTTATTTTAAGTAAATATAAATCTTATTCTTCTCTTCTCATCCCTTTATCGCGTCAGATCAAAACTTGGCGCGTCCGCGTAAATCGCAGTTCGTTTCATGCAAAAACCTATAGATTTTTAGTATAGTGTATAGTGTTTAAACAAAGTCATCGAATAAATAGTTTATAAAGAATGATGTTATTAATATATATGGCTGTAAAGGATTAATTTGGGTTCCAAAAGTTGTATTTTATGACTATTTTCGTTATTCCTGAATAAAATAACTACTTGCTCGGCGTATGAAAACTAGAAATGGAACGTCAATGTGAAAATTCTTTACACGCGGTGTAAAATTGTGTCAATGAAAATGTAACTATTAAATATTTGTAATATAGTTATAATGACGAATACTGGAAATTATAATAAATATCAGTAACTTAAAGATAAAATACAAAAGTAAAATTGCTTTTTCGTTTTCTGATTGAAGTAAAAATAAAATGCAATTAGTTAAAATTATTCGTTTCTTTACACTCAAAAGTTTCACTCTGGCTGGCAGTCTGGCAGTGTTCGGTTTTAGACATTACATTTCGACTCAGTGATTGAGCATTTCAGACCTATATAGTAAAATAAATATAGATTTACCTGTACAAAATAAGACCAGCTTTCGCCTTGCTAATCAGTTTAGTAGTTTAGACAATGTTGGTCTGATTCTACGACGTCAAATTATTGTCAATTGACATTATTTAGTTTGATTTGATCTCCTTTTAGTCCCTGCTCCTATAACTTTGAAAGACGGGCAATACCTGAAATAAAATGACCTTATATCATTTCGGCAATTGTTTAGCGTTAGTGTATGCGCCGTATCATATGGCATACAAGTTCTCCGGGATGTAAGTTACTTTGTCAATAGGTTAGTGATAACCTAATTAGTGTAAGTTAACTCTGTAGGATTAATTTTATTCCTGTTTTAGATCAGAGTATGCCACGTTCTCAAAATGTGTGTACGCTGGTGGGCTGTATATCTTCACGCAGCTCTGCAAAATGCTGTTGTTAGCAACATTCTTCCCTGATGCAGACAGTAGTAATATTCCTGGTGAATATAACGTATTTTTGGTAAGTAGATACTTGTAAGTAGTGGAAATGATACACAAAGGTATCACCAGGCCACCTTTCCCCTCATTCGCCCAGCCCACATTCTTCAGAAGCATCCTCTACTTCCTTTTCCATCATCATCCCTCCTTACTGTACCAAACAGGCCTGTGAGCTTGAGTGCCAGTGTCAATTTTCTGTCTTTCAAGGTCTGTTTATTGATAGTTTATTGGTATGTAGGTACGGCTACTGATTTTCCTTCTTAGAGTGATGTGTCATTACCTTGTTTGTTAAACTTGCTAAAACTGCAGATAATTATGAGTAGGTGAGATATTTTAAATGTAAGATTAATTGAAACTGTAATTATCAGGAGCAGAATTATACAAGCCAACAATACATATATTGAAAGTGATTCAGGTTTGGCTCAATAGCTCAGCTGGAAGAGCATTCCCCCTGTAAGGGAAACTGATGTATTCGATCTTTAAAGTTAGCTTTATAAATGCTATAAAAATTCATTCAGACATAAGAGTTTATTCCACTGACCAGACTACTAATATACCCCAATCATATTTCTACTTTGGTATACAAGTATGGCCTACCTTTTAATAAATCTATGCTTAAACAATTTCAGGAAATACTAAAAGCAACTGTGGACTTTGCTGATCTTCTGGGTATCTATTTCGCCCTGAACTCGGTGCCTGGCAAGGGTCACGCCAAGATCCTTACATCTGCCATAGGATGGGCCAGTGCTGAGGTAACTAAACATATTCTATTATCAACTGTTATTAGACCACAGTGAGAGTAAGATGGTAATTGTTATACTAATATTATAATTAGTTGTGTAATTGATTCACACTTATAGAGGTTACTCTTAAAATCCTGTATGAAATTGAGAGACTCCAAGATTTGCACCAAGCTGTGATATTCAATTTAATCCATGTTGCTTTCATGGTAGCAACTAAGTACCGTTTGAACTTCGTATAGTCTATGTCAGTTTTGTCTATTATCCTATAGATTTACTGATCAGATGAAAATAAGTATGCAATACAAACATACTGGAAAATTAAAATGATACAATATTTTTTTCAATCCTCAAGAAGCACATTAGAACGTTTTCTTAGGGAGTGTTCAGCACAAGTGTAATGCTTGAAAGAAATCTTTATAGCATTTATTATGCTAATTTTTAAATTCGGAATACATAATTTGAAATAAATAGTTGAAAATAATTTTTTGATTCCAACAGTTCGTAAGAAAGTGGGTAGATGGCGGATGACCGTCGCCCTTAAAGACGGATTTATAGAGAAGGGAAATTTGAAGTAATTCAGGTGTGGCTTAATAGCTCAGTTGGAAGAGCATTCTTCCTGTAAAGGAGAGGTCGTGAATTTAAGTCCCACTTGAGTGCTTCTTTTTCCTGATGTGTTTCGAAGTGTAATGCTCTTGCTGTTGCATACATCCATAAGCTATGGTAACCTCTTTCCATGGACAGCCTCCGTGGTGTGGCGGTAGTAAACGCGGCCGCTATGCAGGAGGCGGGGGTTTGATCCCCTGCAGTGCAAGTGTTTGTATGCTTATATATGAGTATTCGCATTGATCTGATCGTGCCTCGGAGAGCACGTTAAGCCGTCGCGTCGGTCCCACTTGCTTTACGAACATGTATGGCAGTCGTTATAGGGGAATTGGGTGAAATGGCTTACGTAAAAGGGTTGATCACCCGTCCGGTCAAACGGTGTCCCTACTGGAAGTAGTAGTAGTAACCTCTTTCCATGTGTGCTTGTCTGCCATCTAATGGCCGTTGCCAATACCATACTGACAGTTAAAGATAGATCGCATCTACGGATAAAGTGTTCGGCTGTTTAAATTCAAAACATAGTAACTCCTATTTCACACCAATTTCGGAAAATATAATTATACCGCGATGCGCTTTCCCGCAAAAAATCAGTTACCATGTTTTCAATTTAAACAGCCGATACGTCAAATTTGACTGCTGCGATCTATCGTCTACTGTATGTTAGTGGGAACGGCCGTTAGTGTTATAAAATGGGTGTGTGTGTGTTAGGTGGTGGTGACGCGCAGCGTGCTGCTGTGGGTGGGCGCGCGCGGCTCGGAGTTCGACTGGCGCTACGTGCGCGCCAGCGCCGAGGCCAACGTGGCGCTGCTGCACACCGCCGCCACCGCCGCGCTCGTGTGGCTCGCCGCGCGCTCCGACCTGCCGCGCCGCCACGCGCCGCTCGTGCTCGCCCTGCTGGCGCTCGCGCCCTACCGCGCGCTGCTGGAGGACGCCGTGGCCAGCGTGCTCGCGCTCAGCGCCTGGGCCCTGCTCGCGCTCCGGGCTCTCCACGCGACGGCCGTGGGTCTGAGCGCGCTGGCCATGTACGCGGTACTGGCGCAGCAGATCTCGTATTAACGTATTGTTATATGGTCAGGTTCCGAACTGAGAACATTCAAGTTGAGTTTTTTTTTTGTACTCGTCTCTATGAACAATATGCAAGTAGGCGCAGATCATTACATTTAATTTCTCAGTTCGGAAATTTGACGTGTGTGCTGGTGAATTTGATTTGTGGTGTCAATGAAGTAGTACTGTGTGAAGTTTTTTCAGTATGTTATTATTTTGTGTACATATTAAAAAAATCTATTATGTTTTTGATTTATAGTTATTTTTGGTAGTATCATACTGACTGTAGCCCGCGGCTCCGCCGCACAGTGTTTCGCTTAGAACAAGCTAGCTGGACAAAAGTCATTTTCTAATATCCAGAAATGTATTACCTGTAACGTCGCGTTTGTGAATCTCGTTACATCGGTGGTCTTTAACGGCTTTTAGTCGAAATTTCGCTAATATCCGAACATTGGAGGCGACTGGCAACACTGCGTTGGCCGGCACGTCACCTTTCTCTCTTGACGTTCGACAAAGATGTCGATTTTTTAATAAAAATTTATGAATCGTCATCCATTGTAATGGATTAAAGTTATTCTTGTCCGGATGACATCATAAAATGTCCCCGCTATGATGGTAATGTGGAATTGATCCATATTTCTGTATTTGTTTCAAAAATACCATGATTTATCGTGTGTTTGGCATTTAACCAACTAATTATGGCGGTCTCTATTGGAGCCGCCTTTTCTTTTTCCTTTTTCTTTGTTTAACTTTAACTTTTGGCCTTTCTTGGAACTTGCCTCTGATGGTTTGAAGGATTTTTCAACCATACGAACGAGCATGTGCAATATCTTGGAATAATGGCTTGTGGAGCGGAATGTTAAGCTTCGCTGGTTGAGGTGAACCTTCACACACTCGCCGAGGGATGCCGTGAGCTTTCGTTTACTTTTAATTAAAATTTAAATTTAAAAACCTTAAAAAATTGCATTGGTGACAAGAGTAATATGTCATGTAGTTCTTAAATTTTAATCTACTAGCATAAAATTCTTACTATGATAAGCACACTGGAGCGCTAGAGAATAAAACCTTAAACCTCAGTGCGGTGGTTTCATTTAGCTTACCTCCGGCAGATTAAAAGTCTTCAACCTACTTGATTGACTATCTTAGGCATGTGCTTCTCCAAGGCGCCCGAATCTTTAAGGTAATGTACCTATCTATTTTGTTAATTTACAGGAGAACACACTTGTTAACTTTATCTCAAACAACAAAACACACATGTGCATATATTTTTTATTATTACAATTGTCGCTCGCGAACAGGGACTTGACAGTGTGCAAATATATATAATATATCCTTGTCACCTTTGCATTATTAATTTAATTTAACATGTTTAGAACAATGTTTCTTTCATGTATATTACTGCATAACTCTGTGTTTCAGTAAATATTATTGTTTGTTTACTTTACAAAACTAATCTTACTACAGGTTGGTACGCTTTTGTTTATATCTCTTAATTACAGGTGAATATTTCAATTTGTATAACATTCACAGTTATTGTTACATTGTTTTATCTTGTATAACCTTAATTTATAACAAGTTACATTATCTACATAGTAATATATAATGAAAAGTTTATAAACTTCAAACTAATATGTGAAAGTATAGTAATATTTGAATCTTTGATGTTTACCTCAAGTAAACAGAAATACTTTATTTTGTGAATCACTGATGCACTTTTTTATCATTACTTAAAGGCATTTGACCTAAATAACTTAACAATAACATTCCTTTCTTTTGTTTGACCTACTTTTGAGGTTAGCATTTTTCAACAATAACAATTAAGTTGCATTCATAACTTATTTACTTTTCTAACTTTTATGGCTGCATTCATTGCATTCATTGGAAGTTCTTAGTGCATTTTATACAACTATTTTTAGATTTCACATTGTTTTCAAACATGGACAAGGAGACGCAGGCTCCACCATTGTTTGCAATTGTTGATAATACTGTCCCGGTTGGTACATCTACTCACGAGATGCCCCATGTCATGGCTGATCTGACTGAAGTTGTTGATCCGTTTTCACATAGTCGGGGAGCTGGTGATTATAGTCCGAGAGCTGCATCTTCGTTTAATATGATGAATGTTTTATTGAATGAAGACTTGAAGAAAAACTTGCCTTCTGTTACAAAGTTACCCGATTTGAAACGTTGTAAGCTTTTGTATGATGGTAAATCGTGTGTTAGGGAATTTATTACTGAAGTGGAAGAATATTTCTTGTTTAAAAATTTTAATGAACATTTTTTAGTTAGTTCATTTGCTGATCTTTTGTCAGGCACTGCGCTTAAATGGTTTCGTAGTGTGCGTATTCGTATTGCTTCTTGGCAGGAATTGAAGGCTGCGTTGTTGAAACGTTTTGATAGGATTGAATTTGACTATCATTTAGAACATGAACTCCGCACTCGTAAACAAAAGATAACTGAGTCCTTACCAGACTTTATTACAGATATAATGGATATGTCAAGCCGTTTGTCTATGCCTATTTCTGATGCTACCCTAATAACTATTATTAAACATAATATGTTAAATATTTACACACCTTTTGTGTTTGGTAAAACTATTTCTACTATTGAAGAGTTCATTAACCTCAGCAGAGAATTAGAAAATTTTGTGTCTAGAAAGAACTTAAGTGAGAATAGAAGTATTAAAAAAGAAAAACCTTCTGCTCACGTTAATGCTGTTAAAGCAGATGAATTAATATGTTTAAAATGTAAGTCCTCTGGACATTCTTATAAAAATTGCCCTAAGTTTCCTGGCATAATTTGTTTTAAGTGTCACAAAGCTGGTGTCACTACGAAGACTTGCGAAGTTTGTAATACTGAACAGTCAAAAAACGTATCAGGCCCCATCGAGCCCTAGTTTTTGATAAAACCTCAGGTGACTCGATGTTGAAAAAATTTAGCAATGCACCGGATGATGCCACTTGTAAAAAAGAATTTAGTGACTGGTTAGATTATTTGAAAGTTTTCTTTAGTAATATCAGGGCTGCCCCTGTTTTGTTTGTTAAAAATAAAGACACTAGACCCTATTTAAAATTAAATATTAATAATAAACTTTATTCTGGTTTGTTAGATAGCGGAGCTTGTAGTTGTGTACTCGGTTCTAATATTCATCAAACATTTTTACAATTAGGATTTAAACTTAAACCTCACCAAGGTAATGCTGTTACTGCTGATGGTTCTCCACACAAGGTTATTGGAACTATGGTTTTACCTATCACTTGTGATAATATAACTAAAAATGTAGATTTTTTGATAATACCTTCTTTTAAACCTTCCATTATTTTGGGATTCGACTTTTGGTTGAAATTTAACCTTGCTAAAGACTTATTAAATAAAATTACTTTTGAAAATGAATCCACAACTTGTGTTAATGCGGTTACTTCTGTTTCTGAACTTTCTCCGTCTGAGAAACAGGAACTTAATAAAATTATTTCACTTTTTGAAGATATTTCTTATGAAAAGAGAGGCTTGGGTCTCACTCATTTAGTTAAACATAAAATTAATGTTACTGGTGAACCTTTTAAACAACGTTATTGGCCACTTAGTCCTGCTAAACAAAAAGAACTTTATGATGAAGTAGAAGTTTTATTAAAGGAAAATATTATTGAACCTTCCAAATCTCCTTGGTGTTCTCCAGTGTTAGCCGTTGAAAAACGCGATGGTGGAACAAGATTATGTTTGGATTCTAGAAAATTAAATTCAGTAACTATTAAAGATTCTTACCCTTTGCCTTATCCTTCTAGAATTTTAGATAACCTTCGAGGTGCTAATTATATAACTACTATTGATTTGTCTAAGGCATTTTTGCAAATCGCTTTAGAAGAATCTTCTAGAGAGAAGACTGCTTTCGTTGTTCCTGGGAAAGGTTTGTTTCATTTTACCCGTATGGTGTATGGTTTGACCAATGCTCCAGCTGAGTTGCAAAGGCTTGTAGATAAGTTGTTTGGGCCTGAATTTGATAATGTAGCATTCTGTTACTTAGATGATCTTATATTGGTAAATTCTAGTTTCTCTGATCACCTATATTATTTAAATAAAATTTATAAAATTCTTAAAGATGCTGGGTTAACTATTAATTTAAAAAAGTGTAATTTTTGTAAAGATAAACTTCGTTACCTCGGTTATATTGTTGATAGTAATGGTTTACATACAGACCCTGCTAAATTAGAGTCAATTGAAAGTTTCCCACGCCCAGAAAGCGTTAGACAATTAAGAAGTTTTCTTGGCTTATGTTCTTATTACCGTAGATTCATTGATAAATTTGCTGATATTGCTTCGCCATTAACAAAATTAACGGCTGGAAGCAAGAATTCTAAAAAATCTCTTTCCTGGAATGAAGAAGCTGAAGTCGCTTTTAATAATTTAAAACTTGTATTGATTTCTGCACCTGTTTTACATTGCCCAAATTTTGAGAAACCATTCTTTTTACATTGCGATGCTAGTTCCGTTGGAATTGGTAGTGTCCTGAGCCAAGATGATGATAATGGAGATCAACATCCTGTAGCTTATTATTCTAGATCGCTTAATAAATGTGAACGTAATTATAGCACAACTGAAAGAGAGTTGTTGTCAATATTAGATTCTATTGAACATTTCAGACCTTATATTGAAGGAATGAAATTTACAGTTATCACTGATCATGCTAGTTTAACTTGGCTTCTAAAACTTAGTAATCCTAGTGGTCGTCTTGCACGTTGGGCTGCTAGAATTTCTCAATTTACTTTTGATGTTAAATATAAAAAAGGTTCTCTACATTTAGTTCCAGATTGTCTATCTAGAATAGAAATTTCTGCTATTAATGTTCCTTTAAATAATAATATTGTTTTGCCAGACGAGGATATCGTTGATCCTTGGTATAGAAAAATATTTATAAATTGTCAAAAGTTTCCTAGAAAATATAAAAATTTCAAAGTTGAAAGTGATACTTTGTATAGATTTTGTAAAGATAAATATAATCCTAATAATCTTTTAAATTGGAAAATTGTTATACCTAAAGAACACATCTTAGACACAATTAGATCTAATCATGATGATGTTAATTCAGGACATTTAGGAATTCATAAAACTTTAAATAAATTAAAAGTACATTATTTTTGGAAAGGTATGTTTATTGATGTTCAAAAATACATTTCTTCTTGTGATACTTGTAAAGCTTATAAATCTTCTACTAATCCACCTCATGGAATTATGGTTAATCCTAAAAAAGTTGATAAACCAATGTTAATGCTTTCTATTGATATTATTGGAATTCTTCCAAAAGCTTATTCTGGACACAAGTATATACTTTCAATTGTAGATGTTTTTACAAAATATTGTTGGATATTTCCTATGATTAGTGCTACTACTAAAGTAATTTGTAAGATTCTTGAAAAAGAGATATTTCTTAGGTTTGGAACGCCTAAAATTTTAGTTTGTGATAATGGAAGCCAGTTCACAGCGAAGCAGTTCGTTGATTTTCTGAAAAGTTATAATGTTAATAAAATATTTTATAATACTTTATATACCCCTCAAAATAACCCTGTAGAGAGATATAACAAAACGGTCGAAACATGTATTTCTTGTTTTGTTAAAGATGATCATAGAACTTGGTCAAAATATTTGCCTCATGTTCAATTAGCTTTGAATAATAGTGTGAATCTAGCCACAGATTTCACTCCTAATTTTCTCATGTTCGGTAGAGAACTTATTTTTGATGCTTCATTGCACCGTTTTAGTAATTCTTTTGATAACCTTGATCAACTTGATGTTGTTGAAAGGTCTTCTTTTGCTTTTTCACTAAAATCTCTTAGTGAAATTTTTGTTAAAGTTCAAGCTTCATTGCTTAAAGCTTATAAGCGTAATGCGCGTTATTATAATATAGGGAGAAAGGTCATTTCTTTTGAAGTGGGAGATATAGTATGGAGGAGAAGTTTTGTGCAGTCTAATGCTCCTGCATTCTTTTCGGCTAAGTTAGCACCTAAGTTTATTAAATGTGAAATATTAGATAAAGTTTCCTCTAATGTTTATGTCTTGAAAGACCTTAACAAAAACTATACAGGTCGTTATCACATTAAAGACATTATTAAATATTAAATTGTTTACTGGTTTGCCAATATCTATCTTTGTATTTGGTACTTTGTTTGAAGTATGACCTCATTAAAAGGTGATGTTTGAAAGGTTTAGAGGTCTTGAAAGGAGATGTATGCTAGGAACTTCACATCAATTTATTAATTTCAATTTTAGATACATTAAAAATTACTTAGGTCATTTTAGGTCTTGTTTCTTATACTCACTTCTCCATATTGACAAATTGTTCCACGTCAAAAGATCTTATATTTTTATTTGTTTTTGTATAATAGGATTATTGTCCTGTATATATATTTGTTTACATTTTTGTAAAATTGTATATTTTGTACAAATTTGGGAATTTAGTTTCTGCTCTAGTTTAGGAGTGAAATCTAATATTCATTTTCTGTGTTAAATTCACTTGACTTATTTCCACTCACTTTTGGAATGGAAATTTAAGTTTCTTGAACTTAGTTTTTTGTACAGTTCTGAGTTATTGTCTTAATATTAGGATTCTCGGATTGGACGCATTTTATATGCACTTACCTTATACCTTGTTATACCATTTTTTGGGAAACCTGGGATTTTCTGGACTTTACATTTTTGTGCTATTGTGTTTCATACACATAGTCACGCCTTTTTACGCATTGCGCACGGAAAGCCAGTGGTGATGTACCGGTCGCAATTGTCGTTTTTCTTTTTGTACTATTGTGTTTCTATACACATAGTAACATTTTTTATGCTTTGCGCACGGAATGTCGGTGGTGTTGAGCCGGTCGCAAATGTCATATTTTTTTATGCGGTTGTGCTCAGAAAGTCAGTGGTGTTGTACTGGTCACAATTGTCATAATTTCTTTATATTTTGCTTGTGCTCGGAAAGTTGGTGGTGTTATGCCGATCACAATGCTTATAAATATATTAACCTCACACTTTTGTTGTGATTTTGTTTTGACGTTTGGATTTTGGAGTTTGGATTTGAATTGAAGTCGGCGGTTTTACACCTAACCGATAATGGGAAAACTTCTTTGTTTTTGCCAATTTTGTTTCAGATACGGCAGCGTTGGTGCTTAACCGATATCTTCTTCGTTTGATATTTATTTAGGAATTGCTGGTATAGAGTCGGTGGCGTAGGAGCTCAACCGCACTTTTGTATTGATGCTGGAAGGCTGGTTAAGATCTAGGATTAGATTCGATGGCGTTGGTTGCCTAATCGATATCTGGAATTGGAATTGAATTGGGATTTGTTTCATTTTCTCTGAATACTTTATTTTTCAGATTACTTTTCACTCTTTTCGGAGTATTTGTTTTGCTTTTGGTTTATTCCATTGAGTTGGAAAATATCTTTGATTTCCTTTGTATTTGGAAGTTGGTTTCCGAACTTAAATTTTATTTTTGAATGTTTTCACATTCTTTTACTTTTTTGTGGATTGTTTTTGCAATATGCTTGCATGATGCTTTTGCATTTTATTTTTTGTAGAATGTTGCAAGACATTTTATTTTCTTTTGAGGTTTTTGGATTTTGGTCTTTGAATCTCATTGTTTTCTTTGAAAATAAAAAGGAATACCTTTTTCTTTTTTTGGGGAGGGATGTAATGTAACGTCGCGTTTGTGAATCTCGTTACATCGGTGGTCTTTAACGGCTTTTAGTCGAAATTTCGCTAATATCCGAACATTGGAGGCGACTGGCAACACTGCGTTGGCCGGCACGTCACCTTTCTCTCTTGACGTTCGACAAAGATGTCGATTTTTTAATAAAAATTTATGAATCGTCATCCATTGTAATGGATTAAAGTTATTCTTGTCCGGATGACATCATAAAATGTCCCCGCTATGATGGTAATGTGGAATTGATCCATATTTCTGTATTTGTTTCAAAAATACCATGATTTATCGTGTGTTTGGCATTTAACCAACTAATTATGGCGGTCTCTATTGGAGCCGCCTTTTCTTTTTCCTTTTTCTTTGTTTAACTTTAACTTTTGGCCTTTCTTGGAACTTGCCTCTGATGGTTTGAAGGATTTTTCAACCATACGAACGAGCATGTGCAATATCTTGGAATAATGGCTTGTGGAGCGGAATGTTAAGCTTCGCTGGTTGAGGTGAACCTTCACACACTCGCCGAGGGATGCCGTGAGCTTTCGTTTACTTTTAATTAAAATTTAAATTTAAAAACCTTAAAAAATTGCATTGGTGACAAGAGTAATATGTCATGTAGTTCTTAAATTTTAATCTACTAGCATAAAATTCTTACTATGATAAGCACACTGGAGCGCTAGAGAATAAAACCTTAAACCTCAGTGCGGTGGTTTCATTTAGCTTACCTCCGGCAGATTAAAAGTCTTCAACCTACTTGATTGACTATCTTAGGCATGTGCTTCTCCAAGGCGCCCGAATCTTTAAGGTAATGTACCTATCTATTTTGTTAATTTACAGGAGAACACACTTGTTAACTTTATCTCAAACAACAAAACACACATGTGCATATATTTTTTATTATTACATACCTGGGCCTCTAACCAGATACCCATATTTCCCAATTCCAAGAATTGTTTTGCCCTAATATCAACTACTGATAAAATAATGAGTTGAAGAAAGAGCTGAAGTTTACTTATTCATTGCGTTTTTGCGCTTATTTTAGTAACCACTTAAGACTTTTGAAAAGTGTTAATGATGAATCTGGAAGTTAAGGGTATAAATTTTTTTAATAATTAATAAAATTACAATTATTGTAATAAGAAAATATATAAATTTTCTGCCGCACCTATTTAAATATCTAGAGTTTAAAAAATGATGTTAATTAATGACGATTTTCTGAATTCTTTGGACTAGAAAGTACTTGTACCCGGGCTAGAAATTGTATATATTATAGCCATATCTGTAAACTAGTGAATTTAAGTCATTTTAGCCTGCGCACTTAAGTGCAACTTTGTCATTATGTCGGTTTTTCAGATTACGAATTTTCTTCTAATATACGAATTTATTATATATCGATAGATATAAGTAACAAGGCCACATTAAATCATCATACCTATATTTTCATTCATTGATGTTTTTAAATGAAGTTTTCAACTTAATTGATGTTTTAAATTTTATGCTACTTCCATCTGTCTAAAATACAAAAACAAAATGGAAGGGCTATAGAGTTTTCTGTGCTGAACCCGTATTAATACATCATAACAAAACCAAACGATGCAATATACCCCAATAAATAATATTGTCTAGTTAGCTTGTTCTAGTCGAAACACTGTGCGCCGGCGCAGAACTCCGTTATAGCGATCAAACATGGCGAAGTACATATGGTACAGATATAAACGATATCGGCGGATATCGTTTATATCTGTACCGAACTGCGTTGTCTCTGCCTACTCACTCGATAGGAAGAGACGCGTGGTTATGTTACCTTCAACACCTCAGTGTTGTTCCCGGTTGCATTACTTCTCCTCAAAGCCCAGGGTCCGCTTACTCTATTTTTTTATTGGGCTTTCACGGGAGTGCTGCCATGTGACCTTCGCGTTCATGTAAACCTGCGCCTGAACCTGGTATATGTCGCGAGGCCCCTTTTTTGAATTCCCCTGCCGAAGGGGTGATTGTGTCGGACTCGGAACCGGCTAAAACTAGTCTGGTGGAGCCGAGCCGGTACCAGACGGTCTCGGCCTCTTTCAGTTAGAGTTTGATGGCTTCTACTATGAGACTGGATCCCTGGGATGATGCATTCTGAGACCCATGGAAGAACAGAGTTTAGGTTTTATGCAGAGCCACCTCGAGACCTAGCAACTAGATCCGCTGTGAGACTTGGGCTTCTTCCCCGTTTTTCAGAATTCAGGAAAACGGCCCGCTGTAAAACATTCGCTGAGAAGCTCTCTCAGTCGAGGCTCAAGTGCATTTTTGACTAAACAGAGAAATGGTGTTGGGTCCTGGGGCAGTGTCCTTCCCAACAAGCAAATTAGTCTTATAAGGTTGAGTTTATTCAGCTATTCGGTGATATAAAAGTCGAGTAAGTGTGAATTATTCAACACGTGTCGTATAAAAGCATCTTATATAGCATTTTAGTTATTCAGCATTTCGGTCACATAATGATGCTGAGTAAACGTTTACTCTGCATACTTATATGACTAAAGTGTCGTATAAGATTTGCTTTATAAGTCGCTAGTATACGACGCTTATGTCACTATTTCATCGAGTAAAAGCACATTATATAGCTTTCTTGTGACATAGTCGAATAAAAGCTACATCGTTGCTTTTATACTGCTATTATGTTGTATAAGTTGCATTCATACGACTATTACAAGCCTAGTGCCAAGTGTCGTATAATTGCTTGTACTGCTCAATTATCACTTGTCTTAGTTTTCTTGTGTACAGTAAGTGGTTGATTGAATAAATAAATAAACAAAAGATCTTTTTTAGAAAACTTTTTAGGAAGGTCTAAGGAACCCTAAAATATAATCAGCGTGGTATCATGGCGCTTATACTGCTAATTTGCTGTATAAGAAGCTATTATACCACCTGTTAGCAGTAAAAATGGTGTACAAATGAATGTTGATATAAAAAATATTTGTTATTATATTCATATTACTAAGAATTGAAGGGGGGCGTTAAATATTTATGATAAAACCTAGTATATTTCATCAGAAAACTTACCTTCGCAATACTTTGCAAACCTATGCGTGAGTTTACGAACCTACATTTGGTGCAACCTACAAATTAACATGTCTGCTAAATAAATTGTACTTATAATTTTTTATAATTTTTAAAACACAACACGACGCACTTGCTTAATTTAACAAACAAACGTAACATAAAAGTCATATAAGTTACAGTTATAGCGCAACTTAAGCTTGTAACAGTCACTCCGTTACCTTTATACGATGTCTATGTGACTGAATTGCTGAATAAAATGGGCCCAAATCGCGTTGTATAAACGTTTTCATTACGTTTATACGACTTCTATTAGGAGCCAAATTGCTGAATAATTTACGTTGCCGCGACTACTACACGACATATTTTTGCTAATTGGCTCTGGGCATTGCACCGTCATCCCTAGTTCTACCCAAGTAACCTCGGGCACGTCGTCGTCATTCACACTGGGCGCCAGAGGCGAACGAGATGGAGTCTTCTGTGTTGCAACGTCCCAATAATTCCTCTAAATAGATCTGGTGGAGACATCGGTTCAACAGTGGGGTCCGAGGGCACTCTCGGACCCCACTGCACAGCTTGCCTCTTACCATAAAGTCAGGCCACCTAAGGTAAGACGTAAGGGGGGGTGGTCCCCCTCCACCCTAGATTTAATACTAGTCAATTTATTTATTTAAACTTTTTGCACAAATACAAATTGATTGTACAAAGGCGGACTTAATGCCATGGGCATTTTCTGCCAGTCAACCTTAGGGTGATGCAGAGATATTTTGGTCAAAGGTAGGTGCGCGAAGTGTTCTGGTGAGAATTTTTGCATAGTTTGGTACACATGCTTACATAATAAATATGAAATTAGACTTAATAAACATAAACATAAGAATATGTTCATACATATGTTAATATATACAAACATCATAGACTAGACTCAATTTGATACTGACTGTACCGTGAGTACCTATAATAAAATAAAGTTTAAAACTAAAACCCGACTACGGAAAAATCACATCATACATACATAGCCTGTCTGTTTTGACGCCAAAAATCTGCCTTTTTTATTTTCTCGAAATTTTAATATCAGACAATCACGGCGAATCAAATGACACCTCACATGTTCAAATCCGTCTAGGCGTTCAGGCTGTAGGCTGTGCCAAATAAACCAAATAAATAGGTACATACATAGTCTCGAAAAACATTACTGTCCTTCCTTCGGCAGTCGGGTAAAAAATACATGCTGTTCCGTCACTCTAGCTGACTAACCACAAATTATAAAAGAGCCCTTTACAGTAGGTGTAGACTCTGGCCAACGACAAATGATTTTTTCCAAACATGGCAACAAATTTTTCTGTCAGTTAATATTTCATAGGTTTCAAAAACGTTTTGATACTCGGACTCATAAATAAATTTCCGATAATTTTCAAATTGAATATTTTAATACTAATAATTCGTAATAACTATTGTTTATTACTTTGTTGTGAGTATGAATGAGTACCTGTTGTTCATATAACTTCAAAAGTCCGCATATTCGATGTTATTAATAGAGTCCAGCCTGGTGATTGCTAATTGATTATTAACCAATAAAAACTGTACCCCGTAGCTGTACCCATTATCACTCATGAAATTGAAAAAAATACAAGTCCTAAATATAAAACTTTATTTATTTATGAGTTGAAACACACCTCTACTAGCGCTGCGCTAAGGTTGCCTGTAAGAGATCGCTTGTAGCGATAAGGCCGCCATTTGTACATTTCTCATTATGTTGTCCGTACATGTACTAAAATTTATAAGTGTACAATAAAGATTTTTCTTACCTTATCTTATCTTATCTGCGCTGCTTAAAAACATGGCGTTGGTACTATAAAGGCTAGTATTCATGCATACCTAATAGAAAAAAAAACATAGTATCAAGTCCATTATTTCAGGACTCAGGTTATTTAGGTGTATAGTCAGTGTTGCAACCTGTTGATTTTTCAAATATGGCGCCTTTTTTTGCACCAACTTTCGTTGGCCAGGCTCTATTAAGTCTGTGGCCTGTGATCAATTATCACTTATCAGTGTTGTGTTATCAGTGTTCACAGATCACAGTCAGACAGATGCATAGACATAAATATACAGACGTGAAGCTACTACGAAATTCATTCATAAAATCATATTAGGAAAACGCCAATTCTCCATCTTGCTTTCCAACGTAGTGGGGATGTAGTAGCACCTGATTGGTCAAATAAAATTGCTAGTGATGCGGTGATAGAATTTTAATTATCGATATTTTCCCAAATATTTAAAGAACGAAGACCACTTTCCATACATAGTGAATGACTTTTGAAATGACGTTGACTTTTTATTATTCTATCGCATAATGGTACTGGTATTACTGATGAATAGATACTAAAACATTCTTTACAAAAAAATAACAAAAATATTAAATAAAAATTCGAATTTTTTTTTGTCCAAATCGATTTTATTTTTATGCCAATGTGTTATGTACCTGGAGTACTACTAAATATATATATATATATATATATATATATATATATATATATATATATATATATATATATATATATATATCGTTACTCAAAGACTAAAGAATCTTTGTAGATTCTACGTCCTTCTGGGCGAATTATTCAAAACTCTGGCTATCACAAGGAAAGTCTGACAGAAAGCCATAAGCACACTGCAACCTGAGAATACAAATAATCGGCATCCACTTAAGCTAATCACTTAATTTTTTCTTTCAAATGTATAAATTTTTAGTCTGTGCCCTTTTTATATCGATAAGTAGTTATCGACAGTTTACTGGATTCCCTACTAGGCCGCCATACTGCTTTCCATTCATTCATAAAATCCAAGTTTAGGTAGGCAGTTTTTTTTCGTAGGTATGGCACCTCTTGATATACTCTAAGGACAGATGTCATTCATTTCATTGTCAATCGTTGTCAATTGTCAATTATATTTATTTGTGACTTTGTGACTTGAGGATTATTAAGAGGTTCTTGCCTCAGCCTTTGATTATAAAGGCCTCAGCTTATGATCGAGGGAGTAGGGACACGCGATTCTGGCATTTTGTGATTTTCGGAGTGTTTTTTTTTTGACTTGCCATATTGCTGGCATCGGTAACTAACGGGTAACAGGTATAGTGCACTCTAATACTAATTAGTAATTACTAAAATGAATAAAAATAAACCCGCTGATTCTCCCGACATCCCTTCTACACCACCTTCCTCTTTCTCTCCCTCCATATTTCCAGATGTTCCAATGACATCAGACCAGCCACCTTAGTTTGCTGAGGATACGTGCCCTGTTAAGGAATATCAAACTACCCACTCCTGTAAACGCCCAGTGGAGTAAGAAAATACAAAAGTAGTACTAAGCAGCCTAAGAGTAAGGTAGTCAGAGAAATTTATAATACTGTCTCCGTCCACTCCTTCTACAGTGGCACGCATATATGGATTTAGATCCGGTTCTACTCCCTCATCGGTACTTCGATATCACCTATATCTAGGAAGATGGCACAGTTATTTTTCTGACAAGATAGCTCCCCCATGTGTGCGGCCTTTATTGTCGGAGACTCAGCAGCCTCCTCCCAGCCACTCGCCAGGGTGTGGCGGGGCACGCATCTATTCACTATGAAACTATGGATTATCGGTCTTTTCTACTAATACCATGTAACAATTAGGGAGCATTGGCGCGACTGGATAGAATTCATAACTGCCTCCGAATCATGTCTGGATGTATGAAATGCACACGCACGAATGCTCTACAAGTTGCGGAGCCTCCTTTGGCGCTAAGACGGAAGTATTTGGCAGCCAACCTTTTATACCGCTTACAGATTAAGGAAACCCACCCCTAGAAACAAAAAGTTTTAAATTTATACTCCACCTGTAATAATTCCACTGCTTGGAGGCATGAAGAAATTTCACTGATCCTTCAAGCACAGTACAGTGATCTACTTATAATTTGTAATGCCCACTAGTTAAGTTTGATAGACTCCCTCTTCAATTACATATTTGAACCTTACGCTTGAAACCTAAATACGTCTAAATGTTGTCATATCAAAAAACTCCCCCTCAGCCAAGTCAGCCTTTAAAGCGCTCTTGGCTAACCATTGCAGTGGGTGGCACCGATTTGACACTGATGCCTCAAAACGTTACACCAAAGCCTTGGTTCTACCGGTACAAAATGTCAGAAAGCGTATCATATCTATCGTTTGCCGTCTTCGGTTGGGCTTCTGCTGCTCTCCAGTTTTCTTACACAAAATCCGCGTTTGAGGGTTCACTGGACCATCTGTTTTTCGATTGCCCCAAATACAGGTTAACTCCGATTTGTATAGCTGCCTTAACGATATGAATATCCCTGTTCCTATTAATTTCGCACCTATTCGGGTTCATGCATCCCCAGAGGTTATGAACAGAACTGTTTGGCCTTCATTCGATGCAATGATATCAGATTAAATGCGCCACAGTTAATATTGGTGTGGTATGTTAACTACAATAATGATATTTGTATAGGTTTACATATCATAATATGTTTGTTCCAGCGTATAACCGAATCATTAACCAAGCTCTAACACCAACATCAATCAACTTAACAATAATAACAATATGTACCTATGTAAAATAATATAGACGGTTCAAATGGGATCTGTCAGTGGTGGTCAACAGGTTAAAAATTCCCAAATAATTTAATTTACACCTCGCTATTTTGCCGGATGGCAAGAAGGATCTCTATCGCATAGCTGTCATTGGCGAAATCGTGTCGTAGTCGTACTCGTACGCGCGTCACTGGCACCGATCGCAATAATAAAGATTGGAAAAATCACAATAATGGCAAGTTGTGGCAAATGGCAAGTGGCAACACTGGCAACACACAGAGGCCTTATGTTTACTGTGCCATTGAATGCCATTGATTGAAGTGAAGTGAAGTAAAGATTGTATTGTACAAGATAGGATTAATTTAGAATATATTCGGAATAATTTTAGTTTTGTGTATTCTTCTTCGGTGCTTTCGTTTATGTGAATGGATTTAAAAATACAATTATCTGTATCATTAAACTAACCAGTAACATAATTGTGGGAAGGCAATGGCTGTACAATAAATAGTGCTATTTTTAAGTTATCCGTAGTAATAAAATGAAGGCGTCATGAAGTTATTTACATAAATTTCAGAAGAACTGTTTGCAATGTTTGTGGCTGTCGTGTTGTTGTGTATATTGAGCCAAGTTAGCGGTGAGGTAGTGCGGTACAGATGCAGCGACATCGTAGAAGACCCTGTGAGCTTCACTCCCGTGGCCGAGGTCCTTGGTCGCTATAAAGTGGAGGCATGTCCTGGCCCTGACACGCACCAGAACCTAACTCTTTGGGAAATCGAACTATGGTATTTTCAAACATGTAAGAAGAGGAACAATTTAGTGCATTCAGTGCTCAAGGATCAAGCTATCAAGACACCTACCAATTGTAGTAATGTTAGTATATACTATTTATTACAAAAAAAAAAGGTTAAAAAAACAATGAAAATCAATAGTGATGTATTTTTGCATTGGTCTGGATGTTTACAAGTATCTTTACAAGTTCATAAACATCAATACATATTTATAATTACTCCTATTCCTGCAATTAATGATGCACAGTACTTTGCAGGCATTCACACATCATGCAAAGCCCTTTGGATAGCCTATACTTTAAGTTGTTCTCATTTCTCTAAATTATTATTTCCTTTTACAAAATGTCAATTCAATAAAGCAGCTCTTTTTTTGCATACCTACATATAAATCATATTTTTTTTATAGGATCTGATCTGATGATTAAGATAATAGAAAGAAAAAGAAATATTGCATTATCTAAATACAGAGTATCAGACATATATATACAGAAGTATAGACTGAATGATTTTCACAAATCTTCAAAGGACCTGTGAGAGTAGAGATATTAATATTGACTTTATAAAATAGTTTGTGATGTTTGTCCCATGTCACCCCATATTTTTCATCCTAGTGTTAATTAACAGTAACAGCCAAAGTTTTCAAGCTGCAGATTTGGCTGAATTTCGATATTTTCCATGTCATACCCTATATGTTAATTGACCTCTGCTGAACCCTCCAGGGATAAAGGCATGATTATATTTATATTTTTTTATTTAACATGAAGCAGACAAAGCAATTACATAACATACAATGGATGTTGAAAAGTTGGTACATTATAATGTATTGTATGTAAAAAAAAATTGTGTGGTAAGAAAACAATGTGTTGATTGTTCCAGGTTTGCTATTCTGTGATGTTTGATGCAATATTCTCTGGCTGCTACGAAGTCCGCAGTGACCTGAAAGGGGAAAACACGACAATACCAACACAAGGAGGAGGCCGCAAATACCCAGTCAACAATAGTCTGACGTTAGACAGTATTAAGAACAGCATACCACAGGTGGTCTATATCCCAAGAGGGTGAGTTGTTAATGAAATTCAAACTCTAAAGTATTTATTCAAAATTGTATAGCAGTACTACAGCTTTTTGACATCACATTCTGCCTAAAACTAAATTTACCAGCGCTTCCTAGTAGAGTTCTACCGAAACTGCTTTTCCGGCCGAAACCGAAACGTGCACGACAACTTCCGAAATCAGTTTCGGTTTCGGCTAAAGTTTCGGCCAATTTTGGATGAAACCGAAACTGCTGCCGTAACTTGATTTTTAGCCGAAACCGAAACCGTACTTTCGGTCGGACACTACTACCTAGGCCACAGTGGAGAAGAAAAACGGTTCAACAAACTCCACTGAAAGGCACCCCCTATAATTGCGAATTAGGAATTAAGGTCAGTTGCAGTCGCTTCACAGAAAATATTGAAGTTAAAAATATTAAAGTTTCTAGCAGAATCAATACTACTATCTTAACATCTAATCAAGGAACTCAATTGGGTATGCTACTGACTAGTCAGATCAGTTACTTTTTACTAAGTGTCGAAACGATAAGTTATACAGTAACCTGTATGAAAGAAGAGATGTCATAAAATTTAATAGTCAAATCAGTTACTAAATAGGTTGGGTGGATGATTAAAACACTAAACCAATTATAAAATAAAAACTGATGCAATTTTTGCCACTCTTTTGCCATTCCTAATTTAATGAGCTCCGTTAGATAATTTATTTTAACTATAGGATAATAGGATACCCAAATAAGCAAATATTTTTTATGATTTGCAGCAATGATGTGACTCTAAATTGGATGTTAAATGTACCCATACCATATGAGCACAAAGTTAGTCTACAACAGCGGGATAACACAAGTAGTCAGGTAAGGACAACACATACTACAAAACCTGGCATTTTAGAGACACAAACAGACATGTTTTTATGAAATTTTAAATTTAGTATACTATAGTTAGCATACTAAATTTAAAATTTAAATTGATATATAATATAAATAAATAAATAAATAAAAATCCTTTATTGGAACTAATAAACGTAACACGGTACATGTATGTATGATAGGAAAGATTTGTATTAGTCCGGGTGAGGTCCGGTAGTTTAGTGGTAAAAGCCTATAAGAGAAACATGGCGGGTTCGAATCCCACCTGGACCAATAAATAAATTTCCTATCTTAATAATCAATTTCTTATTTTTTTAAATAAAATATTGATTTTTATTTGATCACATTATTGGCACAACTGAAAATTTTACCTAGTTGTAATGGTTTGTTGTTGAAGCAGTCTAACTTGTGTTAACAGTATTGGCATCCCTATCCCGACGAGGCTGTGAGCTGTGTCGTACACGATGTGACCCAGCTCTGGTGCAACCTGACACTCGAGCCGGGCAAATGTTACGAAGCCAGAATGCAACTTGAACCGCCCTGGTACCCCATGTTATACAAACTGACTGACAGCATGCTCCCATTTTGTAAGTTTTTGTAAAGTTATCTCAATTCGTAATAATTTTTATTTGTATAACATCTTCATGTTATCTGACGTAGGTATATCAAGCAATTTCGATCTCTCCCTTTAGATTCTTCTTGTAGATTGGTATGGTGTATAGTCGTAAATAGTTGAGAAAAGAGTTCTTGCTTTTTGTATCGAAATGAGGGATCTTGTATCGCAGGAATTTTGGCTACCCATAAGAAAATGCATATTATTATATATATGCATATATTATTAACTGTTTCTCTAGGCCAGCAGGCGTATTGACAAAACACCGAAATCAAAATATGAATTTGATAGTAATCATTGAACTTTTCCAACTTATCGCAGCTAATTTGTGTCATAATGAAATGAAAGTGAGCTACTTCGGTAGTTACCTTTACTGCTAGTGGGGACGCCGTTTGCCAGTGATCAGTCCCCTTATGTGTGGGCCCATTTCACCCATTTTTATAACGACTGTCATACATGTTCGTATGGCAATAGAGACCGATGGCTTAACATGCTCTCCAAGACACGACCAGACCTATTTTATTGGCATTGGTCTGGTCTGGTCTCATTTTCATGGATATAAATGTTGGCATTGACCGGGATCGAACTCGCGCCCCCTGGGTAGCAACCGTGTTCACAATTATGTTCAAATCTTTTTCTCAGACAAAATTTTGCAAAATTATATATTAAACCTGCTTTTTTTTCTTCACGTCGTAAAGATAGGTATTATATAAAATCACCTGAGCGAAACGGGATTTCTAACTGTCGGATTGTTGCTCTGACTATAAATTAATAAAAACGAATAGACGACGCTCGCCGGAAGATTATAAAAAAGTTGACGTGGGCTCTTATAGTTGTAGGTAGGTCCCTGCACATGCCATTTCGTCATCTTGGATCAAAACCCTCCTCTCCTACTTGTCACTAATCCGTATGGGGTATGATTTGAGATTGACATGGTCATTATCATTAATAGTGTAACACTCACCGGGATATTTACCATGTTTACTATTTTTATTGAGTGTTATACTATTAATCCGTGTCTTGACTCTGAAAGAATTGTTACGGATGGATTAGTACCATCTCATCCGAGAGGAGTAAATACGAAGATACGAATCACTGCGAGAGAAAAAAAACTCGTAATAAAGCGCTGTACCAACCCGTCTGGTCGGCGTGGATACAGTAGGCCAGATCCTCCCAACATTGGGAGAGGCCTATGTCCAGCAGTGGACTGCGATACGCTTATTGATTGCATACATAAACACAGATACTCACACCCGTAAATCACCAAAGGCGTGAGCGTATTAACATCCACATTTTCAGTCCCATGGAATAGGGGGCGAGTCTATTGCCGTCAAGCTGGCACTTAGTTATGAGCTGTATGAAAGTGAGCTACTTCGGTAGCTTTACCGTCGGATGGGGATCAGCCCTATCCCGTAGTATCCTTCTGCGACACCCACAGAGATAGAGACAACGGCACCGAGATAGGGTGGGCTACTCGGCTAGTTGATTGATTGGCACTAATGGGCCTGTGCGCGGCAGGCCTGGAGGCGCCGGCGGCGCCGCAGGTGGAGGGCGCGGGCGGGGGCGGCGGCGCGTGGTGGGCCCTGGGCGGTGCGCTGCTGGCGCTGGGCGCGCTGCTGGCGGCGCTGCTGGTGCGGCGCGCCTTCCGCGACCACGCCTACCACAAGCGCGTCTTCGAGGCCTGGAAGCGCGCCCGGTGAGTGCCACACCCCTACACACACACACACCCACACCTCCGTACTCTACTCATACACCCGTATCCATACCTCCGTACTCCCCACAACCCGAAGGGGCCATCTCGAAAGAGATGGTCTTGGGTCTGCCGGGTTGCGAGAGATATGCTTTTGGCAATCTCACCTCCGGCAACCAAGGACCCAAGACGGCGTGCGTTTTAGTCGGTTCGAGTCCGACATAACCACCTCCACCGTGGGGTCCGTGGGGGTGGCAGCCGTGGGGAATTATCGCACGATAAAAAAAAATACCTCCGAACTCTACTCATACACCCGTATGCATACCTCTGTACTCTACTCGACATCCATTCTGATATTCCCGTACTCACACACCCGTATTCGTACCCGCACACCCATTCCCATACCCCAGCATCCATACCTCCATACTACCCATACATCCCTTCTGATATTCCCGTACTCATACACCCGTACCCAGACACCCACTCCCATACCCCAGTATCCATACACCCGTATCCATACCTCCGTACTACCCATACATCCCTTCTGATATTCCCGTACTCATACACCCGTACCCACACACCCACTCCCATACCCCAGTATTCATACACCCGTATCCATACCTCCGTACTACCCATACATCCCTTCTGATATTCCCGTACTCATACACCCGCACCTACACACCCACTCCCATACCCCAGTATCCATACACCCGTATCCATTCACCCATACTCTTACAAAGTACACTTTCACTCGTAGCCAGACTAAAAATATAGGCACCAAGATAATAATAGTAAGTTTAATGCTTGTTAATCGAAGTAACTCATGTTTGCCTCTGGCCTCTGACTGATAAGAGCACGTAATGAGAAGAGATAAATTATAGAGATGCGTTGATGTGATGACGCGAAATGCCTTTTCATTCGGTTATCTTTCGATTTCGGAGCAAAGGTCCGCTATACTGCGAGTTTCTGACGTAGGGAGTTTGTTTCTTAGAGACTACTTCTTTCTTCAAATAAGTATCTAAGACTGAAAAGAACAACTGAAGACTATCACTGCCAAGATCTTTAAAAAGAAAACCAAAATTGGAAACCCTGCAATAGTTACCCTTTGCTTCCAAAGGTGCCATAATGATCAGATTTACGACCAATCATACAGAAGCACTTCTGAGTCGTCCCCTTGAGATCCTTGCAAATAATCTCAAGAAGACCTTTTAAGTAAACATTTATAGGTACTTGCCGTACTAAATAAATCAGTTCGTTACATTCAGTAGGTAATTAACCAATAGTGCACGAATAACTAGTCGATTTTTTGTTGGACCGGCCGTGACACGCTGAAAATACGCTCACTATACGGTACAATTTCAAAATTGAATTACAAAGTTATGCAGTCCAATTCCACTGCTGGTGAACAAAAGCGCCGTGATTGATATATCATATTTACGCTTTGGCAGTTATAACTGTACCTGACTACAGGTTGTCTATCTAAAGATAGGCTACTTTACTTTAGCTAGCTCTCGTCTACAGACTTGTGTACTGTCAGGGATTGGACAGCATAGGCCTAGATCAAGGTAAGGAGTGACTAAGAAAATTATATCTGAAAGAAATTTTGGAAAGATAATTGCATCTTGCTGTGAGCATAATTCTGGACAAGAGTAGGTGCAGATGAATGATAGCTAGCGAACTCGCTATAGTTTAGCTTTGCTATTGGTTGATAACCGGCTTTAGAAATTATCAAAGGATAGTAACTGTACAATAAAGATGAACTTTCATTCTCATGTTTTACAAATTCAACGATGATGAGCCATTTCGCATATCAATTAAGTACTTGATTCCATATTAAATCGGGCGTGATCTTTTCAACCGCTAGGCTCGATAACGTGGGTTTCTCTGAATTATTTATTTTGTAAACATTGTTTTGTGAGTGTGATTTAATCGTATTTCTCGCAACTCAATCGCCAGTTATGTCACTGTAAACAAACTTGTGATTGAAACGAAACGCATGTATAGTTACCGGCATATATTATGTATGATCTATTTTTACTCAAATTGTACTCGGTATCCGCAGTACGCGTTATTTTTTTGGTGTGTTTTGATGATCTGCGGTAGCCTAGTGGTATGGGTAATGGACTGCTGAGACGAGGTCTCGGGTTCGATCCCAGGTTTACCATGGCACACACCAATGACTTTTCGAAGTTAAGTGTGTATTTATCGCAGGTTTATAAGTGCCCGGTTAATGGCAATAGGCTCGCCACCTATTACATTGGGACCTAAACATAAACTGGCGAAATGTGGGTGCTAGCACCTCTGCCTACCCCTTCGGGGAATATAGGCGTGAGTTTATGTTATGTTATGTGTTTTGAGGATAGCAAGGGGTGCTACAGCAGTGGACAAACTCAAATCCACCAATCGTAGATTATATCTAACCAATCCGCGCCGGGACTCTGGGATCTCGCGACTTGGGGCTAAGATGTATAATATGCTGGTTACTATACTGTTGACACGTGACATTGCTATCAGTGAGGATGTCCCTAAAGGCGTCCTGACTTATCTTAAAGATGATAGACATTTGAATTATTTTTTTATAGCATTTATTATGCTAACTAACTATACAATTCGATTACATCAGCAAAAATCTCCTTAAAGACGAATATAAAGAGAAGAGAAATTTGAATAGCTTCAGGTGTGGCTCAGTTGGAAGAGCATTCCCCCTGTAAGGGAAAGGTCGTGAGTTCAAGTCCCACCTAATTCATTTTTCGTGATGTAAGCGAATTGTACAGTTAACATAATAAATGCTATAAAAATCATTCAAATATTTGAGCGGAGTAATCAAACGTCAATGTTTAAAAATGGTTGAAAAATCATTCATTGGTTCCAACAGGTCGTAAGAGTCCTGGTAGGTGACTCCGACCGTCGCTTTAAAGACTTATATAAAGAGAAAGTAATTGATTCAGGTGTGGATCAGTAGCACAGTTTGAAGAGCATTCCCTCTGTAAGGGAACGGTTGTGAGTTCAAACCCCACCTAAGTACATAGGGAAAAAGAATCTTCTCGGGCGGGACTCGAACCCGCAGTTTTTTCCTTACAGGGGGAATGCCTGACCAATTCGGCTACCGAGACACGCCCGATATGATTCAAATTTCCCATCTTATACGTCTTTAAGGCGACGTGGCGTCATCTACCGATTTTCTTACGAACTATCGGAATCAATGAATGATGTCACAATCATTTTTGATCATTGATTTTTGATAACTGCGCCCAAACAATTGAAGGAATTTTTACAGCATTAAGTATGCTAACTATACAAATCGAATATTCATCAATCAGTCCCCCTGTATGGGAAAGACTGCGGGTTCGAGTCCCGCCCGAGAAGATTATTTTTCCCTATGTATTCGATGCGTATAGTTAGCATACTTAATGCTGTAAAAAACAACCCACCTAAGTAATTCATTTTTCCTGACGTAATCGAGATGATAGACACTTTGTTTATACTACTAAGGTTGCAAACTTCCACACAGCGAGAACGTGAGCGGTTAACGGTGCCTAGGGTTATGAGCTTGATGACGCTTGTAACCCCTCGTGTTTACAATATTAATACAACTTGTTAATAATTATTAATAATATTGTAAACACGTGGGGCCACAAGCGTAAAACCCTAGGCTCTCACGTTCTCGCTGTGTGCAAATTGGGGTCACAAGCTTGCCACTGAGGTCACAACAAACTGTAACGACCTCAGTGGCAAGCGGCAGAGGATCTAACAACTGCGATAAGGTTACCGGAGTACATGTTTAATTAAATTTGATATAATATCTATACCTACCAATATGTTAAGCAAACCAATTGCCCCTCTGTCCCGTAGGATCCACTATCTCGATCCACCAGTGGATTGAATAGCACGCCAAAGTTCACTGTGATCCACCGATTCTCTCGGTGGATCCTGTGATACTTGCATCTCATAATATGCTCCACCAGTGGATCGAATGCAAATCAGAAAGTTTAGTAAGATCCACAGAAGTGGATCGAATGGCACGCCGAAGTTCACTGTGATCCACCAATTGTCGTGGTGGATCCTGTGATACTTAAGTCTCATAATATGCTCCACCAGGGGATCGAACGTAATTCAGGGAGTTTGGTAAGATCCACACCAGTGGATCGAATAGCACGCCGAAGTTCACTGTGATCCACCGATTCTCTCGGTGGATCCTGTGATACTTGCATCTCATAATATGCTCCACCAGTGGATCGAATGCAAATCAGAGAGTTTAGTAAGATCCACAGAAGTGGATCGAATGGCACGCCGAAGTTCACTGTGATCCACCTATTGTCCCGGTGGATCCTGTGATACTTGCGTCTCCTAATATGCTCCACCAGGGGATCGAACATAATTCAGGGAGTTTGGTAAGATCCACCATTGATCTCAGTGGAACCTGTGATATAATTTATATAAATATATAGGGTCCACTGGAATCTGGGTTAGCCTCGGTAGCTTAAGCCTGATTATGCTATTGATAATAATTTTTGGCATAGTCTGTACGCACGATCTCCATAACGGTCAGACCGATTTGTTTTTTTTTTTACGGTAAAATACTCGTCAGAAGAGGATCGTCTCGCAAGTATCACAGGATCCACCGGGACAATTGGTGGATCACAGTGAACTTCGGCGTGCTATTCGATGCACTGGTGTGGATATTACCAAACTTCCTGATTTACATTCGATCCACTGGTGGAGCAAATTAGGAGACGCAAGTATCACAGGATCCACCCTGACAATTGGTGGATCACAGTGAACTTCGGCGTGCTATTCGATCCACTGGTGTGGATATTACCAAACTTCCTGATTTACATTCGATCCACTGGTGGAGCAAATTAGGAGACGCAAGTATCACAGGATCCACCGTGACAATTGGTGGATCACAGTGAACTTCGGCGTGCTATTCGATCCACTGGTGTGGATCTTACCAAACTCCCTGAATTACGTTCGATCCCCTGGTGGAGCATATTATGAGACTTAAGTATCACAGGATCCACCACGACAATTGGTGGATCACAGTGAACTTCGGCGTACCATTCGATCCACTGCTGTGGATCTTACTAAAATCTCTGATTTGCATTCGATCCACTGGTGGAGCATATTAGGAGATGAAAGTATCACAGGATCCACCGAGAGAATCGGTGGATCACAGTGAACTTTGGCGTGCTATTCAATCCACTGGTGGATCGAGATAGTGGATCCCACGGGACAGAGGGCCAATTGCGACTGCTTCTTGGGCAAAGTTCTTGTTTCGATTCCGAGAGCATCAAAAATGTTATTTGGCAAAATGTTACCACATCTCTGCCTACCCTTCCATGCAGAGCGTGAGCTGACCAAAGATCACAGACCTAACGTAATGATAGTGATGCGTACAATTCGTTCGCGCGATAACCTTATAATATCTAACAGGAAAATATGAATCGCTTATGAATTCTGATGTGCAAATTGTATTGATTTGCATATTTAATTTTAATATTAGAGTTTTTACTCATTGGGTATCGTGTGGATGTAGTTAAATATTTTGTGATGCTAGTGGACACTTTCGGTTTTGATTGAATTTTCTTTTGTATAATAATGTCGTTAAGACTTAGGTAAGATTCGATTCATCTTGATCTCCTGTGCCATATAGGTCAATTCGATTAGCTCACCCATGTGTGATTAGTTGATTGAGGTGAAATTTATATACCTTGGAATGCAATTCAAAAATAATAGTACAGTCACGTACTTTTTTGCAATGATACTGGTTGTTTTTTTTTATTTGTGCATATTTTTGTCGATACTAACGCATCTATTATTAATTTTGTTACAAGCTTATCAGCCGGATAGCGACGGACAAGAGGTAAAGTTAAGAATATATTTATGTGTATGTGTATAGTACTTCCTGTATGGTTTCTCCTCAACATGCAAAGTAAATATATTTTGAGACTATATACAGGAAATATTAACAAAATGTATAGTACCTACCTACTAACGTATCATCATTTCATTACATACCATACCATCAGAAGTCATTTCTACACGTACTTATGTTAATTTATCAGACAACTTCTAAACCACGCACCCGTTTTTGATACGGTTTTTGTCGCTAAAAATTCTATTCAGATATTTTCGCTTTGTACAAGTTTAGCGTTCGCTTCTGTCTGCAATTGTACCAATTGTGCAGTATATTTAGCACTTGCATTTCGTTCACGTAGGTACTCAATCCACTTATAGCGCAGTGGTATTGTCGTGGGGCCTCTCAGACGCTCATCATTTGACGCGAAGGTCATGAACAAAATAAACCTTGAACCGAATTTCAGCACGAATACATTTTCTACTATTAGAGGAAAAAACTAATTCTGTATTGATCATATTCACGGCACCTTGAAAATAAAAAGAGTTAGGTTAGTGTAGATTGTAGTTTTTTTTTTATAAAGGACACGTTAATTTGATTTCCACTCGCCTGATGTTAAGCTAAAGACAAAGTCTCCGAAAGAGGGTCACCATCGTAAACATGTACTATGTTAAACAACGGTGGCACTCAGCTTGACGGCCTCATAGTAGGAAGAAGGAAACACGTGAGCTGGTAGGGAGTTCTAGATAATTCTTTATTATAAACCATAAAAGCAGTAGGACAAGTAGTTGGCCTACAGACTAAGTCTAAGCCAACCTACCTAGCTAGTAGTTATACCTACTGATCAACGGACGAAGATTTCCTTTCGAGGGGAGATAAGAGTGGACTGATCCTAGGGAGGTGAAAGCTACTGATGCAACCGGCGGCGTCTAGGCTAGCCTATACGAATTCTAAATCCTTACTAATATTATAAATGCGAAAGTAACTCTGTCTGTCTGTCTGTCTGTCTGTATGTTACGCTTTCACGCCTCAACTACTGAACCGATTTTGATGAAATTTGGTATAGGGGTAGATTAGACCTTGAGAAAGGACATAGGCTATGTTTGGTCGCGATAACCGACCTCCACGCGGGCGGAGCCGCGGGCAAAAGCTAGTTTATAATATACGCAGAAGCTACAACTGTTTACTATAAATAAAGCTTATCAGATATAGAGGCACAGTGGCTGTCTCCTTGACACGCGGTCGCACAAGTAAGTGATTGTGTTAGATCGACATAGATTGGTTTAGCGCCAGCTATTGTCAACTAGACTTGTCGCCCGGGGCGATGCTATCAGTGTGCACAATTTGGGCGCAATTGACAACGTACCTACTACAATAGAAGTCTGTACTATTGCTTGGCGACTTATTTGAAAGTAACAGAATTTTTACGTTTTACGCAATGAGATTCATGAGAAAATGTGTGAAAGCATTTTAAATGTAAAATACCTAGCAAAGCTATTCATATGATATGATAAGTAATACAGTATCGACGAACTAATTTTAATATTAAATAAAAAAATTAGATGCAAATGAATCAAGCACATTAGGTTTTACATTATTCATTAATTACTCACTGCGTATTCGTAGGTCACTTTTTATTAGACAATATGTGAAAATAATTGTCCGGTACATGCACAGTTTAATTTAAGGAAAATGTAAATAGGATATAGGTACTCTATGATATTCTTTGCCACCAAGACCTTTGCGGCCATAGTCGACCCTAACTGCAAGCCAGTACACCAACCAATTGACAGACGAAGCTCCCATAAAAATTCCTATAAAAACCATGATAAGCCAAATAGTGTAGCTTAAAGCTTACAGGAGGCCCCAAGAGTAGGTAATATTTCAATTCTGTGACATTCTGTGATGGTCCAAACGGTCCGTGTTCTTATCATTTAATTTAAATAGCGGTTGTCTTATTCGCAAATAGTCATGCCCTTATCTTTGGGTGCCTTTTTTATATTTGGTCCGTCAATTGACTGCACCTCGCTAGATGGCAACAAAGCTGAAGTGCAGTCCAGAAGATACAGACCACTATTCCCGGTGCCATTGGACGTAAAATGGTGGTCCCTAAGTTGACGGCCTTGATAGATGCCTTTTCACGCCCCGCTTGAAGAACCCGGGACTGTAAGAGGAGGGAAACACGTATGCGGGCAGAGCATTCCTACCAAGAATAACACACAATAGTGCCTTGTACTTCAGCGTAAATTGAAGCAATCTATGTTTAACAACAGTATTAACTCAGGCTATATATTTTGGACATAAATCGCAAGATATAAAAGTCCCTGACGCGCGCTGATTGTTTTGTATTCATTGTGATACAGTAGACATTTTGAGACAGTGGACATTCTGATAGAGTGGACGAGATGGCCCTAAAAGATCAGTACTTGGTGAATTTGTCGTCCTCCGCAGTAGTACCACGTTTTATCTACAAAATACATCCAAGAAACGTGTACTGCGCATAGAGGACATTTTAGGTCATCATACTGCGCCCATGTATCAATCAACGCACTGGCTCTTCCTATCAGTAGTAACCTATGGCTAGTAGGTACCCACCGACGCCCTATAACCTATTCGGACGTCACATTTACATCACGCGTTATTAGATGGCTATTAATATAATAACAGCTAGCCTTTATTATCAATTCGACCTGTGTAAAGCGGGAATCCCATATTTACATTTAATAAGAGATATCGGGCCTATTTGTGAATGACAGTGCAGGCTTAACTACAGCAATCCATACTAATCCATACTAATATTATAAATGCGAAAGTAACTCTAGCCTAAACCACTGAACCGATTTTGATGAAATTTGGTATAGGGATAGGTTAGACCTTGGGAAAGGACATAGGCTATGTTTGGTCGCGATAACCGACATCCACGCGGGCAGAGCCGCGGGCAAAAGCTAGTATTATAATAAAAATGCTAAAATAAAAGTAACTTTGTCTGTCTGTTAGTCTTTCACACCTAAAGTACTGAACTGATTTTGATGAATATTGATATAGGGGTAGATTAGACTTTGAGAAAGGACATAGGCTATGTTTAGTCGCGATAAACGACATCCACGCAGGGCTGCGAGTAGAAGCTAGTAGAAGATAAGTTTCGAAGTAATTTTATACTTGCATGCATACCGTAACATACTAAACGATATCTGCCTATTTAGTAAAATATTAGTGCTTCCACGGCCGAACCTGCCTATTTCTAAAAAACTTTCTACATCAAACTAGTTCATATAGAAAAAAAACTTATTTCATGTAAGTAAAATGGAGACAGAGCTTAGTGCAGAAGCGGAACGACACAAAAATAATAGGTATATCTCTTTCTCAGAATGAGTTTGGTAGATTGTAAACAATTTGATAATCCTACGACCTGATATTTTATTTTCATGGCCCGTGCCGGGTCGCGGTCGAGACCTCTCATTTAGCAAACGCTGATATATAGAGGGTTCAGAGGACCAATATCCAAGAAAATTAATGGCTGGGCTGTATGAAACTGACAAAATCCTCAAAGTGTTCAATACAGAGCTATTCACCTTTACATTATACATATCACTTAAATATATGTATCTATATATTATTATGTATTCTATTAAAGTTTGTGCTTGTGCATTTTTGGATAATTGGGGATGTGCACTTTATATAAGTATAAAAGAAAATACGTATAAATAACATCCTTCCAAAATCATTTCTATGACATTGGATATGGTTTAAGTAGATACTCTACTACTAAATGTCCAATGACCTTATAAAAAATAACATCTTGACTTTTTAACGGTATGTTTTAAAACAATAAAGTGAGTAGTGACACAACTGTGCCATGTAGCCTTAAATATACTGCCATTTTAGGTGACACTCTTATCTGCCAACCTTGTATGTAGAGCCTCTCCTACTGTTTTTGACACGACCCTTGTGGCGTTGGGAGAACTCACTAATTATTTATCAAAGTTTAATAAAATTGTAATCAGGCGAATGATATATGAATCTGGTGAAATCGAACAAAAGAACATTATTTAATATTAGATTAGTAATTAATGTTTACAGTCACGTTCAAATGCGTAAATGTAATTAGTAGGTTTTTAGGTGGCAGGCAAGCACGCGGCCCACTTGATGGAAAGTGGTTACCGTCGCCTATAGACGTGTGCAATACCAAAGACGTCACGTGTAACACACGCGCTACCGAGCCTGTAGGAAGCTTCTAATGCCTTTCTTGAAGAATCCTATATTGTAATCGTTTGTAGCGATAAAACTACAACAGGGAGTTCATTCCACAGCTTGAGCGTGCGTGTGATGAAGTTCCTTTAAGTGCGCACCGTTTCCAGTCGTAATTTGCGTGGCGTGGATGGACCTTCTACCTGTGGTATCCGGTGCGATGATAAAATGTAGCTGTGGATATCATGTCAAACAATTCCTCTGAACACAAACCATTGTTTAGATAAATGTATATAAAATTAGATCCAGGCGCGACTTGACAATAAATTTAAAACCTTTGTGAAGACCACCTTATGTAGAAAGGCATACCATAAGACAGAAGACAAAAGGCCAGGCTGGTGCAGGTGCAGGCCCCTCCAAAATTGCTGTAATTACCTACAGCATAATATTCTAAAAGGAACGCGTACTTCTTTATTTTAATTTTAACAGCCTCCGTGGCGTGGTGGTAGTGAACGCGACTGCTACGCAGGAGGCGCGGGTTCGATTCCCGCTCAGTGCAAATATTTGTATGCATGAATATGGCTATTTGCATTGGTCTGGGTGTTTCAATGTATAATATGTATGTATTTAAAAAAAAAAAAGTATTTATGTATGTTTATCCGCATTCTAGATTCCATAACACAAGCTAGTTAAGCTATGCTTATCATGGGTCTAGATAGCGTTGTGTAAAATGTTGTAGAATATTTATTTATATTTATAACTTAGGTTAATTATTTTATTATGAGTTTTTTTATATACCTACTTTAAATATTTTGACACGAGACAAATGTACATTCGTCCATATTTAGTCTTAAGAAATCACTTTTTGTCTATTGACGTCTGTAAAATGCTACAGTGGAGTTCGTTGCGCTGTTTGTTCTCCACTGGTGCCTAGGAAGCGGTGGTAAACTTAACTTTAAGCAGAATTTGACGTCAAAAAGCTGTAGGGCTACACAATTTAGAAGAAATACTTTGAGTTTGTGTTTATATTATGTTTGTATATTGTAAATTGCAGGGAGTGCGAAGCTGCTGGCGCGGTGGACGTGAAGGCCGAGAGCCACAACGTGCTGCTGCTGTACGCGCGCGAGGGCGAGCACGGCCAGCGCGCCGTGGCCGCGCTCAAGGCGCTGCTGCAGCACTGCTTCGACGGGCAGGTGAGACCACTGCACGCACCACCACTCCAAACTGAGCTCCACCACGAACTGTAAACGTAGCTCATACCACGAACTCTAAACAGAGCTCGTACCAGGAACTCTAAGCTGAACTTGTACCATGAACTCTTGCCAAATGAAAATTTATAGCCGCGTTTTGCAGTCTCTGTAGTTCGACTGTACTTTTGCTTTAGTAGAATCGAGGCCCAGGTCTTTTTTTTATACCGAACACGCCAATTTGACTTCACCTCGCCCGATGTTAAGCTAAAGGCAAATTCTGAAAAAGAGTCACCATCGTAAACATGTACCATGTTAACAGTGGTGGCAATCAGCTTGACGGCCTCATCGGATGCCTTTTCACGCCCCGCTTAAAGGAGCCGGGACTGTAGGAAGAAGGAAACACGTGAGCTGGCAGGGAGTTCCAGGTCTTAGTGGTGCGGCATAGGAATGAATTTAATTGAAAGGCTGTCATACTACCTACTGCAAATGTAACTTTGTAATCATATATATTTATATGCTATTACAAAGTTATATATGCTGTTAGTAACATGACAGCTCTTCAATTATTGACGTGTTTTAAAAGTTTATGGTAGGTACGGGCTCTATTATTAAAAAAAAGGTTATGTGCATGAACTAGGGCTTACTAGGGTGCAGTGGCGAAGGGTGGATTTTCTTAAAAGGGAAGCCGAACGTAAGAAAAAAAACTTACCATGGCCGATTGTAATATGTAGGTACACCTTTCAAAAGCTGTGACTGGCTGGGTCGATGCTTAGGTCCAAATGGTTGAGGAAATTTCAACCCACATTTACTATACGTGTAAGCACTGATGATTATTATAACAGTGTCTTTCAAGTATAATGAAAGTGGCTTTGAAAAAAACCCTTTTGCAAATGAGATGTATGATGCATGAATATGATGTGATGTCTACCAACTAAATATTATTTACTTGCTAAACTACACTACTTCATCTACTTATACTCTAAAGCTATACGTCTATTCTTTCTTACGAAATGAGCTAGGACACTATCATAAAAACCGGGTTCGTTCTTAGTCTTAAGCAAAAAATGTTTTTCTATGGAGATTATAGCTAAATCAGACAATCGCTCCTCCTTTTGAGAGTTTCTGATATACGTATGAATACGTTTTAAAGCCGAAAACGATCTCTCTGCGGATGCTACTGTAACAGGAAGAGTCAAAAAAATATTACATAATGTGGAAATTTGTGGAAAAGTGTCTATTAAAACTGAATTCTGAAAGTGCAGGAAGAGTTCATAAACGTCTAATTTATTTAAAGATGAAGTGGTGTATAACACTTTTAGTTCGTTTTTTAAAGCAATAAACTCAAATATTCGTGGAAATTTAGTCATTAAAGATGATATTAATTCATCTGGAAATGATCTACTATAATAACTATATTTAGATTTATTAAGCAAATTAAGAAAACTGATCTGAGAAAACGATTGATATCGGTGTTCTATTTGCGTCTTAACATTGTCTATTATTTCAATGAAAAGACGTCTATACAACGTTCTAGTGTCTAATTCTACATTGAGTCGTCTACGCCGCTGCGGCGGATCATTAAATTCTTGGACGCTGTCATAAATAACATGAAAACTATTTATAAAATCATTTGTAATCCAATTATTGAACCTATCTATTTCGCGGGATGCAATATCGACGTCTATTTGTTTTGATTGCAATAAATTAAAAAGAACGTCGGTCTTTTGAAATATTTCGGATAATACAGTCAAGAAAAAACAAAATTGCATGTTTTCTAATTTAGATAAAAAGCATTCTGCCAAAGAAAGAGATTCGCTGTCCCAGGATTGCGCATTATCTAGTATTGAATTTAAAGTATTAATTATATCTAATCTACAATTAAAAATTACATTTATAATACGCGAATGGTAGTGCCAGCGAGTTTCCGATACTCCGGGCATACGGCGGTCAGCAATTTCCTTTAAAAGGTTCGACCGTTTGGATGATTTATTAAAAAATCTAACTATGCTATTTATATGTCCAAAAAAAGTTTTTAATTCCTGAATATTTTCAAGTGACCGGCTAAGTACTAAATTTAATATATGCGCGTAGCATGGAACAAACGTTGCCATTGGGCATGACTCACGTATTTTCGCTTGCACTCCGCCATGCTCACCGGACATAACCGCGGCGCCATCGTACGACTGACCTACTAACTTATCTCTACAACGGTACTGGTCGAGTATTTCTAGCAATTGGTTAGATAAGACTTCAGCAGTTCGACCACCACTAACGTCGTAAAATCCTAGAAATCGTTCTTCAATGCCAGTTTCAGTTAAATATCTAAATATTACAGTTAGTTGCTCTCTATGGCTTACGTCAGGTGTTTCGTCAATCATAACCGATACAAATTGAGCTTTATCTATCTCTAATCTAATACGATCTCTTAAAACGGATGCAATGCTATTTATTAAATCATTTTGAATGTCGCTAGAAAGACCAGAAAATACGGGATTTTGCATTGAAGAACATTGTTCTAAATGTGAGTCCATTACTGAATCGTATTTACTTAAAAATAATAAGGTTTCGATATAATTCCCGCGGTTATCAGAACCTGAACTTTCATCGTGACCGCGAAAAGCTAACTCTTGTTTACCTAAAAAAATTACTGTATCTATAAACCGTTTCATTAGATTTCTATTACGATCTACTTTTCGATTATGTACTTCATAGGTATTCGTGAAAAATGTTTCGATTCTAGTTGTCCCGAACTCATGTAAAGCTATACAACTACGGATGTGTTTCTCAGTTTGAACATGTTTTTTTGATGAATTCGATAAATTGTTGATGTCGCTATATCCTAAATGACTCCACATACTCTTAGAATCGGAGAATAACAGGCAAGGAAAACAATACATTCTATTTAATTTACAACTGCCTGTGAGCCACGTATATTTATCGTAATGAGATATATTAAAATGTTTCGTAAATCCATCGCGCCGTTTATATTCTATATTCATGACCGGGCGGGCTCGACCTAACTGAACTACATGTTTTTTATTTTCATAATTTAATTTCGAGAAAGATGTTTCCTCACACAACAAATAATCAGTCAGACAACAATCTAATGCTATTAACGCAGCCATTATAACAGCAAAATACACTACAAATGCATATAATACAACGACTACTTACCAAAATATTACGTAGATACTACGACAGAATAACGTCAATCCATGCACAACAGTCAGTACACTACACAACCACAAATTATACTTAGTAATAACTACTTTACACAAAAAAGCGAATTCTAACTACTTGCAGTAGTTTTTACATAAATAATTATTGATGAAATCAAAAATGAATGTCAAAATTGTGGTGAGTGGTGAGCAATTGAATTTGATTGAATACATCGCTCATTCAGTGTATGTAAACAAAACAAACTTCACATTAGTGCAGCTCTCTCGCTCTCGCAAATTCTTATCGTATATTCTCTCTCTGTCATAACTCGTCAAGCAGCGGCTTATGTCGATTGTATATTTCTACGAACACTACTAAGAAAAATTGCGCATGTGTGCGTGCGATTGCGTATTAAAGAAGAGTTAACAATTCCTATTTTTGCGGCCGGGTTCACATTCGCGCGCGTTCAGACAGAATCATACAAGAGGTTTCCTTCCTTAATTGAGAACTAGATGGCGTTATGAGAAATATGTATAATATGTAATGTTTGTAAATAATTATTATAATTGCGATTTACGTAACATAATACTTTTTGTTTTATATTTTGGTGTAGTGAATAGTGTGGTTTCATTGATTTATAATTTATTAATAAACAATGCTTAGGGGTTTTTGCAAAGGTAAGCCGGTAGGAATCGGGTTATATGGACACTTCGCCACTGCTAGGGTGTCTGGTGAGCCAGCTAACTTAACTGTGGGGTGTGGGTGAACTGCTTACCTTCAGGCAGGCCATATCATGTATAATGGTGCGTACTTGGTATACATCGGGACACATAACATCGAAATTAAGTCGCGACACAAACAAGGCCCTGCCACGCGCAAGTTGTTTTCTAACAATTTATGCTTAGTACATTTGGGCTCGTCCTAAAAAGACACCTAATAAACATGTACTGCATATACAGCACATTTTGAGCCCTTTTTAAGTCCCAAGTCTTTTATACGATCACTTTTAAAATCAGGCATCAGTAAAATCTGATGTCGTTTACCTTTTTCACTGCATTCGACAATTTGCTTTTACTAAATCAACACAGACTAAGAGGTCAGGTGCTCTTTAGGTCCATTAGTATAAGTATATGCAAACACTGTTACAAGTGTTTGCGTTCTCTAGATCAGACTGATGTCTATGGAATTATGTGAACTTTCGTTTACAAAATGGTACAAGAGAATCGAATATCCAAGTACAGCCGCGTCACAGTTAGACTGGAGAGCCAACTCCAACCGAGTTGGGAAGGCTCGCACAATGATGCCGTGATGATATTAGCATCTTAAAAGGCAAATGATTATCAAAGTTAGCCTCACTCTGCATCTTCCATACTAATATTATAAATGCGAAAGTAACTCTGTCTGTCTGTCTGTATGTTACGCTTTCACGCCTAAACCACTGGAACCGATTTTGATGAAATTTGATATAGGGGTAGATTAGACCATGAGAAAGGACATAGGTTATGTTTGGTCACAATAACCGACATCCACGCGGTCGGAGCTGCGGGCAAAAGCTAGTAAGTAATAAATTCATTAACAGATCTATTATATTGATGAGCGTATTCAACGGTAATGGAGAATATTAAAGAACTCTTTGTTATGACTGAGCCTAATATAGTCTGAGCTATCATGATATAATGTCAACGTTGATTGGTTATAATTAAAATGCAATTAAGGTTCATCTACGTATCAAAATATTGGATTTGATTCTGTGGTTAGACTCAGAATATCTGTTGCCCGTCGTACAGATAAGCCCCTCAGACGCGGCCTAAGTAAAACTACATACTAAAAAGTAATAGTTTCTATGTAAATGTTCGTAAGAACTAATATTTGTTTAGATATTACTAGCTTTTGCCCGCGACTTCGTCCGCGTTGAGTTCGGAATAGAAAAGTATAGGACACAATGCCCCTGTTCCCGCTACCCAGATAAAGTTTCAGTGAGCCTGGTACTTCATGCAAATGTACTTAGTACATTTGCATGAAGTACAAAGAAATACTGATCCTGCGACCAACAGGAACCTATACCCGGTATAAAATAAAGGTCGAACGGGATGAAAAGTATCCTATGTCCGTCTCCTGGTTCTAAGCTACACCAATTTTCAGCCGAATCGGTACAGCCATTGTTGAGTTATAAATAGTGTAACTAACACGACTTTCTTTTGTATAATATAGATATCGGTGACATGCATAAGCGTCTGTTGGCTTAGTTAAATTGTGTGTTTAAAGCAAATATTGTGCATTGAGCAGAGAGCCCGCTGTGCGTATATATAAGTGGTTTGGACTCGTTCGCTCGTCAGGGAACTTGTTTAAAGATCGCATTTACCTCTGATATACTATCTTATATGCCAATACATTGTGTTAGACACTGCTTGGCACTTTTAATTATGTATGAGAAATATTTCATAGTTGAGCGAATACATTGTCGTTCCGTCTTCTTCCGAGCGCCAACCCTGGGTGCATCCAAAGCCTGCACGTTCGGGCCCGCTGTTTGCTCATCTACCTCTTCTCTCCATTAGCTTTTTATTGAAATTTTGCTTGATCTTCAGGTGTAAATGTAATGGCTTTGCAGATCAGGTTATCTAGGTCTTGATTAAAATATGTAGATAGGTGACTCATTGGATATTAAAAAATACTTTTCTATTTTGGTGTCAAAAACAGCTTTTTAACGATAAGGTCTACCCAAGCGGGTGTGGTACAGTTAGGTAGTTAGTAGGGTTATGTACAATTTGCTAATATTGCCTTACTAGCTTTAGCCCGCGGCTCCGCCCGCGTGGATGTGGGTTATCGCGACGAAACATAACCTATGTCCTTTCTCAAGGTCTAATCTACCCCTATACCAAATTTGATCAACATCGGTTCTGTAGTTTAGGCGTGAAAGCGTAACATACAGACAGACAGACAGACAGAGTTACTTTCGCATTTATAATATTAGTATGGATTAGCGCGCTCACTAAATAACGTTTGAAATATGAATATTTTGCCATGTCGAGTTTAATGCGGAATAGCGGTGAAAGTGTAGCAAGCAGACATGTTTATAGCATATCTAGTTTGACGAGTTATGCCGTATGCGGGCTGCGGGCCTGACGTCCATCGATTGCTAGCTAAATATACACAGTATACAGTACCTATGTTACAGTCAAAACTCAAAATTAGACGGGCAAAATTACCTATTTCAAACAAAAAAAAGTAACTACGTCCAGAAAGTACCGGGTCGCAAGTTCTGATCAATAGTGCCTACTTTTGATTTAGATAAGAAAAGTCAACATCTACTGCTGAACTTGAACTCGCGACCAGTCCCTTGCAGGGGAAATATACTGACCGATTGAGCTACTTAGACGCGTTCTGGACATTCGAAATAGTCTTGTTAGTAGGGGCACCCTGGCACCCAAATTATTACTACTTTTCCGAACCAAGCCCCACTTATTGTTTTTCATTGGTATTTTGACTTTACGGAGCGACTGCCGCGAAAGGAAGGTCTTTTGCCTATGGCATAGTGGTTAGGTCCTGTACATGTAAAAGTATTGTTTTTCAGTCAGAAGTACTTATGACTGGTTAAGATTCTTGACTGTGACATAAACATTAGCACTGTTTTGAACAAGGTAAACCGGTCCAAATTATTTGTACCTTTTTAGGAAGGTCAAATCTGTAGTGAGAAACATCGATATTGTGGTGTTTGAAGATTGGACCATAGACATACAACATTAAAAAAAACTGTTGGTTGCTTCGATCGCCTCACTCGTCACACAAGCATACACAATGAATAAGCCTTTTTATCCACGATAGAACGGAAGCGATATAATATGCGTTTGGGGTGAAAGGATGTTTGTGTGTTTGTTTGTGCAAATCTATGTTGCCATTTTCTCCGAAACGACCAATCCAAATTTGATGCAATTTTCAGTTATGGGTTCGGCTTTAAATGGAGCATGTTCTTAGATAGGTGTTACAATGACAACTCAACATTTTTAGTCCAAATCAATGTTGCCAATACTACTAATTTTGATGCAGTTTACAATTATAGTAGGTATTGTCTTTAGTTCTGTAATCACAGATTACATAGTTGATAGTAATATACTACATTCCTCGCGCAAAAGACCTTTTTAGAATAACAATCATTCGTGTTGTACATTTTTATTATTTAAGTAGTTAAGCTTAAGAGTAAGGATCGAATCGATTTAAAAGAACATAGTATACATTGGTTTATCAACAAAAAACTGTAAATTAAAAAGTTAATGAGTGAATCAAAACACCGTCGAGTTTTTTGCAGCAAGGGTCTTATAAATATGTCGACCGGTTCAGTAATGTCCAATAATGGGTGCCGACTGTTAGGGTCCCCATTCGACTTGTTTTTAATTATCTTTTTTCTTTAATATTTGCTAATGAACTCCACTCGTGAACCTTAAAACAACATTTATAAGCTTTACTAAATTTCAGACTGGTCTTTGAAGGATAATATTTTTTTTTTAACATTCTACACAACGCTATCTAGACCCATGGTAAGCTTTTATAGCTTGTGTTACGGAATCTAGAATGCGGATAAACATACTTATATACTTTTTTTTTGTAAATACATACATAATATACATAGAAACACCCAGACAAATGCAAATAGCCATATTCATGGATACACATATTTACACTAAGCGGGAATCGAACCCGCGCCTCCTGCGTGGCAGTCGCGTGCACTACCGCCACGCCACAGAGGCTGTCATTATTAGATATGCTCTGTCTGTGTGCGGGTGCATCCGTGTATTATTATTTTGGTAGGTACGTTAAGATTTGACACTGGGAAAAATGTGGGGCTTTCGTAATTGCGAAATAGGATCGAGGAAAACTTGGTAGTGTAGACATTTACCTTATTTAGTTATATTATCTTTATTTAAATATGTATGAATATTTGTCCTAAGTTATTGAGTTTACTGACTCATCAACGCGGATCTTTTGAGGAAATAAAATTCATTTCATTTTTTCCAATGTTTTTCGAAATAAAATTAATTAAGTAATTAAATATTTATAATCAATAAGTATTGTACAGTTTGTCTATCTTTATCAAACATTAAAGCAGTAAATAAATTTTAGCATGCATATTTTTGGAGACAGAGTCAGTACCTGTGCTAGTATTAACTGTGTTACAGATACTAACGCAATCACCCCTGTGTAAAATTAGGGGTGAAAAACTGTGTGAAAGTCCGTAAGTTGTAAAGTATTAGATTTCATATAACGCGTTTCTGTAGAAAAATAAATGTACTTCTAAGAATGTAAATTAGGGTTTGAGAGATTGTGTGGGAAGTTTTCCATTTTTGAAGGAAGAAGCATAGTGATGAAATTTCTATTTTGTGTTCAAAACAGGTTCCTAGATATTTTAAATTAATTCAGTATTCACGTTGACCTCAGTAGGTGAAGCTGCATTTAGGTTATATAATGTTTCCCTCTACGTGTATTTTAGTATTTTGACAAAGTTATTTTACGGCTGTCGATAATGTGCTTAGGTGGGATGTAATATAAAAGAATTTGGGACATAATCTTGCAACTGAAATTTGTCCTATACGCGCAAAATACGTTTCTTGGAGGATAGGACTGGGAGCAATGGCGATAGACGAGCTCAAATTCACCAACTATAGATTTACTAGCTTTTGCCCGCGGCTCCGCCCGCGTGGATGTCGGTTATCGCGACCAAACATAGCCTATGTCCTTTCTCATGGTCTAATCTACCCCTATACCAAGTTTCATCAAAATCGGTTCAGTAGTTGAGGCGTGAAAGCGTAACATACAGACAGACAGACAGACAGTTACTTTCGCATTTATAATATTAGTATGGATTAGAAAAGAACCTGTCCGTGAATGGCACACCAGGTAAATGAGGTACAGGTGAATAGGCAGACCGGTCGGGGTCGACCTCGCAGTACACATTGGTCAAATTTATGCAATTTTGTAAAAAGGTCAGGTTAGAAGTACTCGAAACCTGCAGGCTTGCATGAGAGGATTAATGACAGTAGAGGAAGCTTGTGAAGTATGTAAGGATAGAGTTAAATGGCGGGCTGTTGTCTCTGCCTACCTCAGAGGGCAATAGGGGTGAGCGTATGGATCGATGGATTTGATGGTGGAACTCCACTCCATTTTAATGTCACAATATATTGTACAATGTATTGGCGCCAAAATGAGAAAACAATGAACAATCATATAAAAATGAGACATTCAAATGTTATACTTTGCTTGAATGAATTTTACAGTATTAAGTATTTTAACTATACAAATCGAATACATGGGGAAAAATAAATCTTCTCGGGCGGGACGTGAACCCGCAGTCTTTCCCTTACAGGGGGAATGCCTTGACCAATTCGGCTGCCGAGACACGCCCGATGTGATTCAAATTTCCCGTCTATTTATCCGTTCTTATGTTGTATTTTTAATTGTAATAGTATTTATGGCCAGACTGAATATAATGTGTCCTGAGGTCGCAATGGCACACTGCACTGCGGCTAGAGCTCGTGATGTAGGTACCGACCGTACTATAGTGAAGTATGTGCACTTGCAGGTGCTGGACGTGTACGCGGCTGACGTCATGGCGCTGGCGGCGCCGGCGCCGGGCGCATGGCTGCGTGCGGCCCTAGAGGGCGCGCGCACTAAAGTGCTGCTGCTGCAGTCGCCGGCGCTGCTGCAACTGTACGCCACCACCGTGCGCGACACCAACATGCAGCGTGAGTATACCACACCTACCACGGAGGACAGAATATGATTAAGTAACGGAGATGCCCCATTGATATGTCTCCTAATAAAAATGCGTCGCCAAATGCGGGTGGGAAGGGAGACGCGCGGGGTGTCCAAAGTCAAGGACGTCATAGCTATGACGTTCCTTCCCCACCTGCAGCTAGTGCGGCATAGCGAAACCGATCAGAAACAGATATGTAAATTGTCATTGTAGTTTGATAACTCGCCACTAAGCGCTGCACAGAATTCTAGAATAATCTATAGATTAAAAGAAATTTAAATACCTAGCTTACATTTTTTTTAAATAAGGCCATCTCTCGGATTAAAGCAAAATTATTTAGGCCTCCTAAATGGTTTCACCTTATACCGACAGATGGCTCAATGTTTTTATTTTAAATTTTAGCTTAAATTCCACTAGAAGTAAGTAATGACGTCACGGACCGATTGAGTCCATTTGACGTTTGGATGGCACGCGACTCAATTGCCTTGCAACAACTTCTCACTCAATTTCCTTCTCCATGACATCTACACCCGCAGACTTAGACCCACTGTCCATGAAGGCGTAGCTTTATAGATGCTTCAAAATACAATGTGTTGCTTGTGCAGCCCAGCGTACTGAACACCTTGCGTTCACTCGTAGTACGCCTGAGCGTACAACATGCAGTACGCCCGGCGTCGTGAAGCTTGCATGCAGCCACGCGAGCGCGTCCGTCGACAGAGCTACATTGTTTTGTATGGAAGCAGCAAGCAAGCGTACACCAAACGTATAGTGACGAATACGCGTCTATGAAGCTACGCCTCCGTGGACAGTAGGCCTTACACGCCCTTACGCCTTGGTCACACGCACCGAGTACAGTGGCGGGACAGTGCACTCAGCCATGCCCGGTGCATGTGAATATAGCGCCGAATATTTTGCACGTACATCGCACCGTCCGACACACATCCGACAGTACAGGCTCACCACTCCACTCCGTGCATGTGATCAAGGCATTACATCGTGTGCTAGTTCACGTCTGTGCACGAATCTGTGTAAAACGTATTTCGTTCGAACTGCACACACGAAAATTTATTGTTCTAGAATAATATAATACCAACCGTTTGGGAATACTATGCTTTTGATCTGAGCTGTACCTACACCTTGACTACACACGTTTTTGCACCTAGATCGATTACAATTACCGATATGGTCCATTCATCCTTGATACATAATATCTTCAACTACGAGGGCGGAGTGACAAGTCTGGTAAAAAATAGTTTGGAATAAGTTTATCGCAAATTGCATGAAACCTCCATGTTAAATATTCTTTTGAAGGACTAAATTAAATATTTCAGCCAGTATGTACCGCAGGTTTTTTTTTTTACAGCCATTTAAGAAAAACAATTGAACGCATTTTGGAAAAATTGAGAAAAGTGAATTTCGTATGTTAATAAAACATTACTTTTGAGAAAAAAACTATTACGGAAACGAAACAAAAGCTTGATAAATATTACGGGCACTCCGCTCCGTCGATTAAAATGATTCATAAGTGGTTTACTGATTTTAAATGTGGTCGTACAAGCACAAGTGATGCCGAACGTCCAGGACGCCCGATTGAAGTCACTTCTCCAAAAATGATCGCTAAAATCCATGACATAGTGTTAAACGACTGAAGAGTAAAAGTGCGCGAGATTGTTGAGGTAGTAGGCATCTCAGACGAACGTGTGCGCAATATCTTAAACCAACATTTAGGTATGAGGAAGCTCTCCGCGAGATGGGTGCTGCGGTTACTCAATGTTGATCAAAAATAAGTGAAAGAAAGAGAATGAAAATATTTTTTATTTCACTTGGCAATATTTAGACATGTCAACATAACATAAATTATACAATACCCACTTTAATATAAACATTAATTTTAATTATCTAGTAAAATTGTAGGGTATAATGTCACACACGGCCAAGTAGAAATAAACGGACGCCTCTCAGCTTAATGCCACAGTATAACGAGTAAACTTACAGTAGTTCATCGCGTTTGATGTTTGCGGAAATACCGCCTTTTGCAGTTTTGTCAGGGTTGTCACTTAATTTTTTATTTATTTTCTGCAATATTTATTCAGTCTCTTTATTCCCTCAAGCCACATCAACTCACACTAATATAAATAACTAGGTGATCATCGCGGCTCCACTCGCGTGGATGTCGGCTATTGCGACTTTCAATCATATCTCAGTTTCTACTCTTAGCCAATTATGATTAAACGTAACATTTTAAGTCTGACTTTTAAATTTGAGAGCCTGAGTCTGAGAGTCTGAGAGTCTGAGTCGTCTGAGTCGTCTGAGTCTGAATTAGAATTGAATTTGAAATTTGAATTTTATATTTCGTGTCCGCCATCTTGGATCGCGAAATGGATGATATATTCGTTAACCGCAACCCCAAAAACCCCGAAAACGATACCCATATGGATTTTAGTAAAAATGTCATGTCTGCCATCTTGGATCGCGAAATGGATGATATATTCGTTATCCGCAACCTCAAAAACCCTGGAAACGATACCCATATTGATTTTAATGAAAATGTCATGTCCGCCATCTTGGACCGCTCAATCCATACTAATATTATAAATGCGAAAGTAACTCTGTCTGTCTATCTGTCTGTATGTTACGCTTTCACGCCTAAACCACTGAACCGATTTTGATGAAATTTGGTATAGGGATAGATTGGACCTTGAGAAAGGTCATAGGCTATGTTTGGTCGCGATAACCGACTTCCACGCGGGTGGAGCCGCGGGCAAAAGCTAGTGGATGATATATTCACAATCAGCGACCCCAAAAACCCCGAAAGCGATACCCATATCGATTTTGGTGAAAATTTCGAGTCCGCTATCTTTAATCGCTAAATGGATGATATATTCGTAATTAGCAACCCCAAAAACCCTGAAAGCGATACCCATATCGATTTTAGTAGAAATTTTGAGTCGGCCATCTTGGATCGCTAAATGGATGATATATACGTAATCGGCGACCCCTAAAACCCCGAAAACGATACCCATATCGATTTTTGTGAAAATTTCGAGTCCACCATCTTGAATCGCTAAATATAGAAAAGGAAAAAAAAAACACAATTTTAGCAAACAAAACGAGACATGATAAAATTTATGAAGTAAAAACGTGATGAGTGTGATTACAAAATGAGACAGCCCTGAATCCTTAGTACCGAGTAAAATGTATGGGCGTACCGAGTAATACCCCGTCCCCCACCAAGTGCGTGTGACCACTTCGGAAGTAGGTTTTGGCGTTGTTTTGACGGAATAAAATAGAATAATTTTGTAACAGTAGACGAAACATGGATCCTCCACCATACACCCGAAACCAAACAACAATCGAAACAGTGGATTGCACAGGGTGAACTAACTCCGAAGAAGACCAAAGCAGTTTTATCGGCCAATAAAGTTATGGCTACAGTTTTCTGGGATGCCCGTGCCCGATGCATATTGACTACCGGGTGAATCGATTAATGGCGCTTATTATGCCATTTTATTAGACCAATTTCACAGAATTTTAGCTTAAAAACGACCGCATTTGTCAAAGAAGAAAATCCTCTTTCACCAAGACAACGCAAGAGTGCACACCTGCGCGATTGCTATGGCCAAATTTCATGAGTTCCGCTATGAGTTGCTTTCTCATCCACCATATTCGCCAGATTTAGCCCCTTGCGATTATCATCTGTTTCCGAATTTAAAGAAATGGCTTGGTGGAAAAAGATATAGCTCCAATGAAGCAATCATGCATGAAACCAACGCCTATTTCGAAGGGTTGCCTATGTCTTATTATATGGAGGGGATCGAAAAGTTAGAGACACGCTGGATGAAGTGCATTGAGTTAGAAGGAAACTATGTTGAAAAATAAATAATATTTTTAAATAAATATCACTCCTTATTTAATTTTTACCAGACTTATCACTCCATGGGAGTCCTGGGACATCCTTCCGAGGGCTTACCCGGGGCTTCCATCCATAGGCTTCTGGGCGTTGCCGTGGGGGTTTTTAGTCGGTAGGAGTCCGGCATAACATCCATGAAGGATTTTCCCCTACGGTTATAAAAAAAAAAAAAAGACTTATCACTCCGCCCTCGTATACCACGACATTGTCTTAAAACGCTAATCTATAAAAGTTTGCCCAGCTATAAGTACATCTCAAACTTCTGATTTCCACAAGTACCTATAAAATTTTCTTTCATACAGTGATTTTTCTCAATCTTATCTATACGAGGGTGACACTAAAGTTTTTAAAACTGACCACTTGTAAACGAAATACATTCAGTCAACAAAGTATCGGGAATGAATGTTTTGTTCATGGTTCCAAATTCAAATTTTTGTTTTTTTTTTTGTTGTTGTTTGATTGGCACAACTGCTTTCCATTTTGGCGCGGAGTTTAAGGTGCATTTTGTCATTTATGTTAAAAACAGTGCTGTTTTTAGTTTTACAATATCTAGTGTGTATTGCGAATTTCATAATGGAAAAATAAACGAACAAAGAGTTTGTCTTAAATTTTGCATTGCCAATGGAATTTCATGTTCGGAGACACTGAAAATGTTACAGAACGCTTATGGTGAATCGACTTTATCAAAAACACGTGCTTATGAGTGGTACAAAGCGTTCAAAAGCGGTCGAGATGTGATGGAAGATTTACCTCGTTCTGGTAGGCCATCAACGTCTGCAACTGAAGTTAACATCGCAAAAGTGGAGGAAATAGTGACTGAAAATCCTCATTCAAGTTTGAAAGAGATGGCCGCCGAACTTTCTGTATCTCACGAGTTGATCCGTAGGTACCATTTTAACTAATAATTTGGGTATGAAACGTGTTGCTGCCCGGCTAGTCCCAAAAGACCTGAATTTTCTTCAAAAACTAAATCGCATGAGAGTCGCTGAGGACATGCTAGAACGGGTCAATACCGACCTAACATTCATGAAAGGCATTGTTACATTTGTTACTGGTGATGAGACGTGGGTTTACGAGTTTGACATGCATACTAGTCAACAAGCTTCGGAATGGCGCCTTCCAACTGAATCAAAACTGAAAAAACCACGTCAAAGTCGATCAAAAGTCAAAGTCATGTTGACTGCTTTCTTTGACTATCGCGGTGTTGTGCACTCGGAATTTTTGCCGGAAGGTCAAACGGTAAATCTATACATATAATAAATCTGTAAACGATCGATGTCTGTACATGGAAAGGAAATGATAAAAATTGTTATAGGGGCACTTCATAAACGTAATAGAAGCCAATCAACGTTTTTTGGATTTTTTGTCTGTTTGTCTGTTTATCTGTTTATCTGTTTCTCTGTTTGTCTGTGAGTTTGTGCACGCTAATCTCAGAATTGGCTGAACGGATTTGGTTGCGGTTTACACTAATATATTGTGGTAGGCTTCACTTAACATTTAGTGTTTGTTTTATGGAAATCGGTTCATAAATAAAAAAGTTATGTCAATAATAGCATATCACGGCTAACAATTTGTGATTGTGTGAATAGTTCGAACCAATAAAGAAGCAACAATGCTTACAAGAAGATATTATTTCGGTCATAGGAATCTGTAGAACTTCGAGAGGCCAGAGTCCTACATCTCAGCCAAATCAGGTCAGGTTACTGCAGAATCTTCGGCACAGCAAGTGTCTCGATAGAATTCACATTGTTCTCGAACGATTTTCTCTCGAATCCAACAAATTAGTAAGCAACTGCTTTGGTAAAAAGACTCCTGGCTTTCATAATTAATATCATCACGCTGTTATAATAAAGAATGGGACAGAATGTTTTTATGACATAATATGTAAACGTCTATTTCACACTATGATTTCATGGTAACTGTGGCTCAATACGTCTGCGGTGGACTTCTAACTTAGCTGAGTCGCGTTCGAATCCATCTAAAATGTAGTTTTCCTTTTTTATGGTTTTTTATTTACTTTTGTTTAACTTTTTTATTTTATTATGTATTTGTTGTATTGTAATGTATTTATAGTTTTATTTGAAGTAAAATATAAATTCTAGGCTTAGTATTCTATAGATAGTACATAAAACTAGGCTGTGTGACAGTAATAGTAGAACTTGTTATATAATATTCTTAGATCTATACAAAATTCTTCATTTCGGAGAATGAAAAAGTGGTCCCACCAGCCTGAGAAGTCATAAAACTGAAACTGGTATCCCCCATTGATACCGATTCCACCACATCGGGGCAAGCGCAATATTGGAATCAAACCGATTAAAATTTAACATTCTGGGGTTAGGTACCCCAGTATACCTGCCTTGGTTACCTATCATAAATAGGCGGTCTCAACGTGAAGAACAGGGATTACTTCGGCTAGGGTGATGGGTAGCCTAAGCTATCACCATCAAAGCCGCGCTCATGGAGGAAGTAAATCGTTGGACCTTCTCTGAAGCACATTACGTATTCTGGGAGATAGTTGTCCGTATCGTATTACCGTCTCTACAATGGCGAATGTTCTGATGAGCTATTCCAATTAGTTCCACCCTCTCCTTTCATACACAGGACAACGCATGCAAGGCTCAGATGTCATCCACATACGGATCAGAATATTCCATCAAGAACCAAGCGGTTTGGTGACCCATTCCTATGTCACACCATTGAGACCTGAATCCCTGCCAGCTCACGGTTTACTTCTTCCTACAGTCCCGGATCCTTTAAGGGGGGCGTGAAAAGGCTTCTGATGATCCCATAAAGATGAGTGCCACCATTATTAAGATGGTACACGTTTATAATGGTGACCCTATTTCCGAGTCTTTGCCTTTAGCTTAACATCAGTCGAGGTGAAGTTAAATTGACGTGTCCTATATAAAAAAACTCCGGATCTTAAAAAGAAGAAAACACACGTGTGGGCAGAGCAATACAGTTCTGAGCCGCCTGATAAAGAAATGAAGTTCCGAACAGCTTGGTTCGAGGTGGCATTATTTCTACCGTATGTGACTGACGGAAGCAAGGAGAGATTAGTTGAAAGACTCCTAATAGGCTCTTTCACTCGCCGTGGTGCAGTAGAAATGGTAAAATACAGCCAGAGAGATAACGTTTTTATGCAACTGCAGAGATTATACAATGTTAGTGACCTGATGACTACCAACGCACGCCGCTGCGATATTATTGATTCCGTCTAATAAGTAGGTATCTAATAGTTAATACGTAAATCTATCCCAGAAATGATAACAGTACGCCAGGAGAAGCCAACATATTTATTAGGTATATAAAAGATACCGCTGCTCCTATTATATAAAAGAGACTGAATGTGGGCAGAGAAACACTCAGTTCCGGTAAATTGCATCAGACCAAAAAAATCCGCCACGTGGACATCATCCAGTATGAATTTGGAAGTATCTACATCATCTGCTGGAAACAAGCTTACCAATACAAGGAATATATTATGGCAAAATGAGGCTATATGACCCCATCCCAGTCAATGCTGTATTTGCTCTCTTGCCCACTGCGCCCCTCTTCTCTACCTGTGTGTACAGCAATGAACAACGATGTGACTGTGGTCGATGGAATTTATCATAAAACTGGAACTACCCACCATTGGCTCGGCAAAGAAGAGAACCACTGCTCACTGCTCAGGGCGTGCAAGGCACCGGGTTTTCTTGAAACTATTTTGTGTGATACTTGATGTACTTATTTTAATTTGTTCAGTTAGTAAGTGGTGGCAGCATGTTTTAAGAATTTGGGAGGAAGAAAGACAATTTAAACCATTAAAACTGGTGAACATTACCAAGTCCACATATAACAATGTTCATCACTTCAATGTAAACATCTTAGAACATTGTAAGAGAAGTACTCAATTTCTAAACATGTTCAAGAGCTATAATCTTGAAAATATTTTCTGTGAACCAACCAGAATCACTGCTGAGACTGGCAGTTGTCTAGATAATTTTTTTAGTGATTGTGTATACTTAAATAAGTCTGTAATTAGTAAGTTGCCCTCAGATCACCGGGGTCAAATAGTATCCTTTCCTATAGGTAATAATAGTAGACCTAAAGAGAAAATTATGTGTAGGCCCATAACCTTTAATAAGATTAAAGAATTCCAAGACTTGTTAGAGAATAAGCTCAATTCAATAGCTTACTTAGGTAATAATCCTGAGGTTCATTATAATAGTTTATTTAATACATTAACAGACGCTTTTTCTCACACATTTAAACAAAAAATTCAAAAACTTAGTACGAAATCGAAATTCTGTGAATGGGCTACTGTAGGCATATATAAAAGTAGACGAACGCTATTTGATCTATACGCCCAAAAACAGTACAGATTCGACAATAGTTTCATTGAATATGTTAAAAATTACTCAAAGTTATTCAAAAAGGTATGTAGACAAGCAAAGGCCATTCACATTAAAAGAAAGATAATTGAGGCTCCTAACAAAATGAAAGAAACTTGGAAAGTTATTCACAAAGAGTCTGGTAGATGTAAATTGCGGGATAGTGTTCCTAAAATTAAAGTAGGAAACAAGGATATAACCTCCCCAAAAGATGTATTCAACTCACTTCCTCTATTAATTCAAGCACTCACAGTGCTGTTGCCCTAGTTGAGAGTAATATTAGTTCTTCTAAATTTAACTTCCAACATATTGATCCTAATGACATATTAAAAGCATTCAAAAATCTCAAAATCAAAATGTCTAAAGATTACTGGGGCATGTCAGTTGGTATAATTAGTCATGTAATAAATATCATTGCACCTGATTTAGCACTAATATTTAATGAATGTGTAGATGAAGGCACGTTTCCTACCTTAATGAAACACAGTAAAATTATACCATTATTTAAGAAGGGATCTAAGTCAGAACTTGGAAACTATCGCCCCATCTCTATTTTGCCGGCTCTGAGTAAGGTGTTTGAGAAAGTGATGCTCAATCAAATGCAACTATACTTCAATACCAACAATCTTTTCCATAGCCAACAATATGGCTTTACTGGTGGAAAATCTACCACTGATGCGGGAGTTAGCCTAGTTAACCTAATCTACGACGCTTGGGAGGGATCACAGGATGCTATTGGGGTATTCTGTGATCTATCTAAAGCATTTGATTGCGTTGACCATCAGACACTTTTGCTCAAGTTACGTCGGTACGGTTTTGGCAACAAATCCATAGAACTATTAGAATCTTACTTAACAGATAGGCTGCAGACTGTTGATGTGAATAACGTTAAGTCAAATGGGTCAAACGTCAAGATAGGCGTACCCCAAGGATCAATCTTAGGACCTTTTCTCTTTTTGGTTTATGTCAATGACCTACCTTATATGGTCGAGGCACACGCTGGAGTAGTATTGTTTGCAGATGATACATCGCTAATATTCAAAGTAGATCGTAATAGTACAGATGCGAATAATGTAAATAATATCTTAAACGTCATTTCAAATTGGTTTTCTGCAAACAACCTGTTGCTGAATGCAGAAAAAACCAAATGCATTAAGTTTACACTGCCTAATGTGAGGCAAGCTCAGGTTGATATCGTGCTGGGGGCGCAAAGGTTAGAATTTGTAAATAGCACTACTTTTCTGGGAATCACAATAGATTCGAAATTGCAATGGGATGACCATATCACTGCTTTGGCCAATAAACTCAGCTCTGCTGCTTTTGCTGTCAGACGGATCAGGCAGTTGACTGACGTAGATACTGCTAGGCTGGTGTACTTTAGTTACTTTCATAGCTTGATGTCCTATGGAATACTACTTTGGGGGAATGCCGCGGATTTAGAAACTATCTTTATATTACAAAAAAGGGCAGTTCGTGCCATTTACTGTTTAGGTAAGAGAGATTCTCTTAGGGAACGGTTTAAAGATATTAATATTTGAACTGTAGCTTCCCAATATATATTTGAAAATATACTGTATGTCAGAAAAAATATATCTAATTTTACAAAAGTAAGTGACATTACAGACAGAAATCTGCGCAATAAAAATAAACTGCTCCTTCCATGCTATCGGCTTTGCAGAGTTAGTGATTCTTTTAGGGGGGATTGTATACGTTTTTATAATAAATTGCCTGAATCAGTCCTTGGTATGCCTGACAATAAATTTAAAAACTTTGTGAAGACCACCTTATGTAAAAAAGCATACTATAGGACAGATGATTACCTTAAAGACAAAAATGTCTGGCTTGAGCATGGTGCAGGCCCCTCCTAAATGTTGAAATAGGAACGCGAACTTCTTTATTATTTATTTTTGTTAACTTAGGTTAATTATTTTATTATAAGTTTTTTTTTATATACTTTAATTATCTTGACACGAGACATATGTACATTCGGCCATATTTAGTCTTAAGAACTTATTTTTTGTAAATTGACGTCCATAAAATGCTACAGTGGAGTTTGTTGCGCCGTTTCTTCTCCACTGGTGCCTAGGAAGCGGTGGTAAACTTAGTTTTAAGCAGAATTTGACGTCAAAAAGCTGTAGTAGTGCTACACAATTTTGAATAAATATCTTGAGTTTGAGTTTGAGTTTGAGTTCACATACTTGATAATGATTTCGTCAGCAAAATGTTGAATTTTTAAAAATCCTTCCGCAATGTTTGCCAAGCCCATAGATGAAGTCTGTCAATTTTCATAGTTTTCAGTAGTTTAGCCCTGTATTTATAAGTCAGTCACTCAAAAGACTGTCTTCATAATATTTAATTTAAAAATACAAGGTGGAACATGTCAAGTGAGTTTTCGAAATGATTTGAATACAGTTTTGTTTCTTTTTTTAAATAAAAAAATGTTTCCTTTGCGTAAAATTCACTATTTCCAGTTTTTCGAGTACTTCAGTTCCAGTTGGGATGAAAATCTTCCACCATGTTTAATAATGAGTTTGAGCTATTCCGAACTAAACGCGGACGAAGTCGCGGGTAACAGCTAGTAAAAAATATAATTTGAGCGTTATGCGACGTTTAAGAGAACAAATTAGAAAGATAATTCTTGGATTTGCACCATGATAATGCGCCTTCGCACAAGGCCATCATTGTGAACGAATTTTTGTCCAAACACTCGACAAATACCATCGAGTAACCACCATATTCACCAGATATGGCTCCAGCCGACTTCTTTCTTTTTCCTACACTCAAATTACCACTTCGTGGCACCCATTTTCAATCAGTAGAAGACTTATAGGAGAATTCGCGGCGAGAACTGAACTCAATTCCGGAAACAGCGTTTAAAAAATGTTTTGATGATTGGATTATTCGTTGGCGTAAGTGTATCGTTTCTGAAGGAGCATACTTTGAAGGTGATAAAATAAATTTGGATGAGTAACGATTTTTTTGTGTATTATTGATTTTTTCACGGTACTTTCTTGACAGAGTAGTAATAAAAAAATTTGTTCAAATTTTGAAAATGGAACTCTTTGCCAATAATTATTGTATATTATTAATTATGTATTTTATTCATTTGTCAATTGTTTACGATTTGGCGGTAACGAAACACGTGGCTGGATTTATTGTTAAGTTCCCGAAACTAAGAGACAGTCTGCTGTCTGGGTTTTTCCTTCCGTTGAAGCATAGGAAAAAGGGTAGTGGCCTCGTTCTTCGGAAGGACAGGTCATTACGCAACAATTGCTTTAGAGGATCGAAAAACAGTTACTGCAGAGTGGTACACTAACAATTGACAGCCTCTGTGGCGTGGCGGTAGTGTACGCGACTGCCACGCAGGACGCGCGGGTTCGATTCCCGCTCAGTGCAAATATTTGTATGCATGAATATGGCTATTTGCATTGGTCTGGGTATTTCTATGTATAATATTTATGTATTTACAAAAGAAAAAGTATATAAGTATGTTTATCCGCATTCTAGATTCCATAACACAAGCTATAAAAGCTTACCATGGGTCTAGATGGCGTTGTGTCGAATGTTGTGGAATATTTATTATTTATTTTAATTGTTTGCCACTTGTCTTAGGAAAAGTTCGGGGGTAACGACCTCGCAGTAGGATCCTCCTTCAGCACAACAACGCCTCGTCGCACACCGCCAAGCCAACAATCAACTACTAGACGATGTTAGACGTGAATTACTAGGTCATCCGTCCTATAGCCCCGACCTTATGATTTAATTTATTTCCGAAAATAAAAAAAAACTTTGAGGAAAACATTTTATGAACGCCGAGGAAGCAGTGGCGTGGCGTCAACGGTGTTTTGAAACCTTAGGGACGAGTGGGCAAAGTGCTTTTCCCAGTGGTTCTATCGGATGCAGCGATGTATTGATGTAAATTTGGAAAATATATAATAATTATATTATATTAGGTCCTTACATATAAAATTGGTGTTTTTCGTACTGGCCACTTTAATCACGATTTTCTCCTCTTTGGTAAGGAATTCCAAATTCAAATTTGTACAGCTATTTACTCATGTATTTGTGCTTCGATGACCGTCATTCATTTGTTTTTTTTTTTCTTCTGTTTTTTCTGGTCGCGTCACTCATTTTACTCGCATTCGCATTATTTACGAATACGAGTTCCGCCGTGGCACTAGTGCTGCGGAAACGACTCGAAGGGTGAATGATATTTATGGCGGTCATGTTGCAAAAGAAAACACAGTTCGTTTTTGGTTCCAACGTTTTCGTTCTGGAAATTTCGACCTGCAGAACAAGCCCCGTGGACGGCCTGAGACCCAAGTTGATAATGAAATATTGAAGGCTATTGTGGAAGCGGATCCATCGCAAACCACGTCCGAGTTAGCTGCAGGCTGCGGTGTTAGTGATAAAAATGTTTTAATTCACTTGAAGCAATTTGGGAAGATTAAAAAGCTTGAAAGGTGGGTACCTCACGAATTGACTGAAGCAAACCGGCAAACGCGCGTCACAATAATGAAGGTATTTTAAACCGAATCATTACCTGTGATGAAAAATGGATTCTTTACGATAATCGGAAGCGCTCAGCGCAATGGTTGGATCCTGGCCAGCCAGCCAAATCCTGCCCCAAGCGAAAATTAACCCCAAAAAAGTTACTTGTGAGCGTTTGGTGGACTAGTGCCGGTATTGTTAATTACAGTTTTCTCAAATCTGGCCAGACTATTACGGCTGATGTCTATTGTCAGCAATTGCAAACAATGATGGAAAAGCTAGCGGCTAAACAACCTAGGCTGGTCAATCGCTCCACGCCACTGCTGCTTCACGACAACGCTAGACCACACACCGCACAACAGACGGCCACCAAATTAGAAGAGCTTCAATTGGAATGTCTAAGACATCCTCCGTACTCCCCGGACCTTGCTCCAACAGATTACCATTTTTTTCGAAATTTGGTCAACTTCTTGCAAGGGAAAAAATTCAACTCTGATGGGGCAGTCCAAATCGCCTTCACAGATTTTATTGATGCCCGTCCGACTGGTTTTTTGCAATCGTGAGGGGGGACAGGGGTGGTGGGGGCGGGGTATTACTCGGTACGCCCATACATTTTACTCGGTACTAAGGATTCAAGGCTGTCTCAATTGTAATCACACTAATCACGTGTATCATTTTTTTTATGACTCGTTTTATTTGTTAAAATTGTTTTTTTTTTTCGTTTTCTACATTTAGCGATCCAAGATGGCGGACTCGAATTTTGCACCAAGATCGATACGGGTATCGCTTTCAGGGTTTTTGGGATCGCTGATTGCGAATATAACATCCATTTAGCGATCCAAGATGGCGGACTCGAAATTTTCACCAAAATCGATATGGGTATCGCTTTTAGGGTTTTTGGGGTCGCTGATTGTGAATATAACATCCATTTTGCGATCCAAGATGGCGGACTCGAAATTTTCTCCAAAATTGATATGGGTATCGCTTCCGGGGTTTTTGGGGTCGCTGATTGTGAATATAACATCCATTTTGCAATCCAAGATGGCGGACTCGAAATTTTCACCATAATCGATATGGGTATCGCTTTCAGGGTTTTTTTTGGGTCGCTGATTACGAATTTATTATCAATTTAGCGATCCAAGATGGCGGACTCGAAATTTTTACTAAAATCGATATGGGTGTCGTTTTCTGGGTACTCGGGGTTGCTGATTACGAATATATTATTCATGTAGCGATCCAAAATGACTGGATGGATGGTATATTCGTATTTAGCAACCCACAAAACCTCGAAAATGATACCCATGTTGACTTTGTGGGAAATTTCAAGTTTGCCATTATAATTTTTTTTATTATTATCCTCTTTATTCATTTTAAAAAACTTATAAATTATATTTTTAAATACATATAAAAAAAACATATATTTAAAAATATAAAAAATAGTATCCCACCGGCATCGAGTACAGGGACCAAGCTACCGGTGGTCAGGGCTCCAGAGAGAGGAACTTCCTCACGATGCGCGCCGTATCAAGGAGTACTGCCTTCTGCATCTGGCCCTTGACCCAACCATCCAACCCGAGCCTCTTCAGATGTTGGTCGAGGCTTATTTATTTATTTATTAATTATTACAATATTCATCATACAAATTCAGTTATCCTGTAAACCCAGATAGGGTTTGTGTAGAATAACTTATTTTAAATTGGCATTATTATATTTTATAATTGACATTATTACATTATTATATTACATTATTGTCTATCTTAATTTTATTATTAGTCATCTCGAAAACCAAGACTTTTTTAAATTTCAAGTCCGCCATCTATGATCGTCGTTAAAATGATCGTCAATCCCGATATCAGACAATTGCCGGCAGGCAATCATACGATGGGAAACTGTCGACTCCCAACTGATCGTGTGTAGCCGCAAAACTGACAGCAGGGAGTGGCCGGCAGGCCATAATCGCTTTCGTGTGTTGGCGCTGTCAATTTAGGACTGCAAGCCGCCCGATACTCTCTGAAATTTCATCATCAAAATTAGAACCCGAACCTGAACTCGAACCCGAACGTTAACCTGAACCCGAACCCGAATCAAAAATTGAAATTGAAATCGAAACCGACGCCGAAATCGAAACTGAAACCGAAACCGAAATCCAAAAACTCAGAGTTAAAATATTACGTTTGCTTGATCATAATTGGTTGAGTAGAACATATAACTAAAAGTCGAAATAGTCGACATCCATGCGAGCGCAGCCGCGGGCATCGGCTAGTAATTTATATTACCGTGAGTTGATGTGCCTTGTCTTGAGAGATCCAAATAAGGGTTATATATTAAATGTTACAGAAAAATTAATTATAAATAAAAAATGGAAGGGACAACCCTGACAAAACTGCAAAAGACGGCTTGTCCGCAAACATCAAACGCGATGAACTACTGTAAGATCTCTCATTATACTGTGGTAGCACTATGACATATATGACACACGTTAATGATGTGCAATCCTCCCCCCAGTGCAAGAGCCGCTGCTGGGGCGCGGCGCGCTGTACCGGCGGCCGCACTTCGGCGACGCGCTGGTGCTGCTGGCGCTGAGGCTCATGTCGGAGGCGGTGGGCGCGCACCACTCCTACCACAAGTACTACCTCGCCACGTGAGTACCACCGTCATCTGTAGTGTCCCCCCCAGTACAAGAGCCGCTGTACCGACGCGCTGGTGCTGCTGGCGCTGAGGCTCATGTCGGAGGCGGTGGGCGCGCACCACTCCTACCACAAGTACTACCTCGCCACGTGAGTACCACCGTCATCTGTAGTGTCCCCCCCAGTACAAGAGCCGCTGTACCGACGCGCTGGTGCTGCTGGCGCTGAGGCTCATGTCGGAGGCGGTGGGCGCGCACCACTCCTACCACAAGTACTACCTCGCCACGTGAGTACCACCGTCATCTGTAGTGTCCCCCCCAGTACAAGAGCCGCTGTACCGACGCGCTGGTGCTGCTGGCGCTGAGGCTCATGTCGGAGGCGGTGGGCGCGCACCACTCCTACCACAAGTACTACCTCGCCACGTGAGTACCACCGTCATCTGTAGTGTCCCCCCCAGTACAAGAGCCGCTGTACCGACGCGCTGGTGCTGCTGGCGCTGAGGCTCATGTCGGAGGCGGTGGGCGCGCACCACTCCTACCACAAGTACTACCTCGCCACGTGAGTACCACCGTCATCTGTAGTGTCCCCCCCAGTACAAGAGCCGCTGTACCGACGCGCTGGTGCTGCTGGCGCTGAGGCTCATGTCGGAGGCGGTGGGCGCGCACCACTCCTACCACAAGTACTACCTCGCCACGTGAGTACCACCGTCATCTGTAGTGTCCCCCCCAGTACAAGAGCCGCTGTACCGACGCGCTGGTGCTGCTGGCGCTGAGGCTCATGTCGGAGGCGGTGGGCGCGCACCACTCCTACCACAAGTACTACCTCGCCACGTGAGTACCACCGTCATCTGTAGTGTCCCCCCCAGTACAAGAGCCGCTGTACCGACGCGCTGGTGCTGCTGGCGCTGAGGCTCATGTCGGAGGCGGTGGGCGCGCACCACTCCTACCACAAGTACTACCTCGCCACGTGAGTACCACCGTCATCTGTAGTGTCCCCCCCAGTACAAGAGCCGCTGTACCGACGCGCTGGTGCTGCTGGCGCTGAGGCTCATGTCGGAGGCGGTGGGCGCGCACCACTCCTACCACAAGTACTACCTCGCCACGTGAGTACCACCGTCATCTGTAGTGTCCCCCCCAGTACAAGAGCCGCTGTACCGACGCGCTGGTGCTGCTGGCGCTGAGGCTCATGTCGGAGGCGGTGGGCGCGCACCACTCCTACCACAAGTACTACCTCGCCACGTGAGTACCACCGTCATCTGTAGTGTCCCCCCCAGTACAAGAGCCGCTGTACCGACGCGCTGGTGCTGCTGGCGCTGAGGCTCATGTCGGAGGCGGTGGGCGCGCACCACTCCTACCACAAGTACTACCTCGCCACGTGAGTACCACCGTCATCTGTAGTGTCCCCCCCAGTAGAGCCGCTGTACCGGCGGCCGCATTTTTTATCATGTATGTAATGTGCTTAACTGTTATGCCTAAATTCGCGGCACTCCGACATTCATGACTTGGGCGATGGATGTCGGGAGTGCGGCTTGCGGTTCTGGTCCGTTGAGCAATCTACCTTCTGATTAGATATAGTATATGTTCCCTGTTCCGTTGCAGCTACTCGGGTTTACCGGGCGAGTTGGTCCCGTCGCTGGTGCCGTACCGCCGCTACGAGTTCCCGCGCGCCGCGCACGCGCTCCTGCGGGACCTCGCGCCGCCCGCGCCTCCTGCCCACGACTGCCCCGCGCCCGCGCCGGCACAGGAGCTGCTGGTGCAGGACTTCGAGCGAGCCGCCGACGAGTTCATCGACCACGCTACCGCGAACCCCGACTATCTCGCCGAGGAACTCATCACCATGTAGAGAGTCAACTGTACTCCCTATTGCGCAACACATATATCTTGAAACTAATATTTCAATGTTAGTACTACCTACCCCTCCGGGGGTTTATAGACGTCTGCTTTATACACGCAGTGCACGATTCTAGAATGTATTTTGAAAATAGCGCAAGGTGCTACGGCGGTGGATGAGCTCAAATTCACCAAGCATAGATTATTATTATTACAGAACAATTCGAGCACCCGGAAGTTTTATATCTTACGATTTAGACCCAAGATATATGGTTCCAGCAATATACAACAGACGAAAGTGACCGGCGTTAACCGAGATACCATCGAGGACTGGGAAACAAACATGTTCTCGAATAATAATCAGGGTACATATCGGTGAGCGCGCTAAGCTAATGTTATTCTGTTTTTTTTTTTAATCAGTCACCTAATAGAATACATAGAGTATACATTACATACTTACATAAAGTATGTACAAAAATTAAAATCCTTTTTAAAAATTTTTTTTAATTGAAACAAAATAATGCAATCAATCAAAATATGAACAAATAATGAAATTGACAATGCCAGCAAAAAAAGAAACTACATCTAAGTGTGATGAATAAAATAATTTCCTCATAAGTAAATTATTGAATCTCTATGAAGGATTAATTGATTAAAACCTACTTAAAGTAATGTCTAGTAAAAACATAATATATTATGGCAAAAAGATGTCAATGTTATTCGCACTCCCAGCACAACCGTGCACACACCACACAATCACAAATCACCTGAAAGAAAATCCTCCGATCGTGTCGGAGACCGAAAAATTCCATCCCACATTGAGCATCTTTGCCAAGGGAAATAATAAATATAAAAAGTAATAAAGCCATCAATTGATTTTCAATATCTAAAGGTTTTCAAATATTTTTATACAAAAATTAGAAATAAAAAATACCATAGGTAGGACAATAATATAGTCTATAAAATATATTTCATGAACAAAATGGTAGTTTAGAAAATAGTCATGTGTGTTACTAATTAGTTGTAATATAATTTTAACAATGGGCTGCTACTAGTTTAGATTTACTTATCTTAGTACTTCGAGACAAACTACATACGTAATAGTGCATATGTGCCTAAATGTGTGGATGCATAAATATAGATAAGACAGCTTAAAGATGAGGAAGAACTTATGTCATTAATGGTTCATTCGACCAGACGCGAGTAAAGTTTATTCCTAGAATAACAGTCAATATCAGCCACATATTGCTCCCAATTCTGTTGTTACATCTCTAGACTTAAATTTCTCTAAAAAATCTAATTGCATTTTTCTTTCATGATCAGATAAAAAAGGACAGATGATTTTATTTAAGTTAAGACCTGTCAAATTAAGACAGCGCCTTGTTGGTGCGTAGTAAGTTAAGTCGCATGTTCGTAGATGTCGACGAAAATTGAAGGGTACCGTCAAGGCGCTGACTTAATTTGACAGGTGTTCACTAAAATAAATCATCTTTCCTTTTCGATCTGTTAATGAAAGAACCAGATGCAATTAGAACATTTTAGAGAATTTTAAGTTTAGATATGTAACTACAGAATTAGCAGCATGGGCTGTTTGTTGTTTTTTATGGTTTGCCTTATGTAAATAAAAAAATTGTACGTACTAGTGTTTAAGTTTCAATTGTGGACAAATCTAATGTAATAATATATTTACTAAGAAATCAGTTTACAAACGTTACTGAAATCTACTACAACTAAATATTCATACAAAATACTTCTGTCCTACTTGTTTGTTTCTGATTTATTAGCAAAACAAACATGGGTATAGCACAAGTGTGAAGGATTATCAAAATACCAAAATTCAAAATCCCAGATCATCAGGAAAAATTAATCGCTCGGGCGGGACTCGAACCCAAGATCTTTCCCTTACAGGGGGACTGCCTAACCACTAGGCACTAAAGTTAACATACATAATGCTTTAAAAACATCATTAAAAAAACCCTAATTTCAAAATTCCGAATGTACCAAATACCGAAGTACGTTGTATCGAAGTTAAAAATTCCGGAGTGATTCTGAATTTCGGTCTTACGTATATGCATCGACATTTTTGATATGTAACCCTCTATAGATACCCTCTGGGGGGAAATAGGCGTGAGCATATGTATTCCATGGACTCACCGTGCGGTCGCCGGGACCATGGCGTGGTACAGAAAGATGTAATTATATCAGATTGTACGTAGATTTTACAATTAGGATTAATTCGATCACAAGTCCGATCACACAATGTCCAGCCGTCTCTGAAAACCAGCGCTGTCCGCATGCACTACAACGCAGACAAGCTGAGAGGCGGGCGTTTATTTCTACTTGGCTGTGTGTGGCATTACCCTACAATTACTACATGAAATATTCACAATTAAAGTTGGTATTGTATAATATGATATTGTATGTTGATATGTCTAAATATTGCCAAGCGAAATAAAAAAAAAAAAATTTTCTTCCTTTTTTAAGTTCCAATCCGTATGGGTAATCACATCTTGTAACATGCTAAAAAAGAAGAAAAAATATCACACTTATCGTTATTGTAGCTGTTAAGTGATGGATTGTCTCTTTAAAATCATATATTGTTGTTATTTGTATAGAGGTATAATGTTGTTATATATTGTTTGTAATTAATACTTCCTAAATGTTTCGTTTTAGCATGTTTTTGTAGTCAATCACTTTAAATAGCTAGTACTCATCAGTTCAGTAATTTTTACATCGATATGATGTGTATAACTCTAACACCACGAATGTATATTCTCTGATGATATATATGTAGGTATATAACTTAAAACAATGTAAAAAAATGTACTATTATGTTGAATAATACGTATATTTTACATGCTAAGCAATTTTCAGTGTAAGTACTTAGATTATTTAGTTCCTCCTACTTTGTATTTGTACAATAAAATTCTATTGACAATTTTTTTTTGCCCGCGGCATCGTCTGCTTGGATGTCGGTTATCGCAACCAAACATTGCCTATGTCCTTTCTCATGGTCTAATCAACCCCTATAACAAATTTGATCAAAATCGGTTCACTGGTTTAGGCGTGAATGCGTACATACACACAGACAGACAGACAGACAGACAGGGTTACTTTCGCATTTATAATATTAGTATGGATTATGTTACAAAAATTAAATACAATTGAGGTAAACATTCATATATTACAACTTTGTAATGTTATGCTGTGCTTTTCCCAAATCCATACTAATATTATTAATGCGAAAGAAAATTTAGTATAGTGGTAGATTAGACCATGAAAAAGGGCTATGTTTGGTCGCGAAAACCGACATCCACGCGGGCGGAGCCACGGGCAAAAGCCATATTTGGGAAATGTTCTTCACGTAGGTACAACCATTTGTTTTGTATCTCATACCCTCTTCTACTATTTTCAATGTTATTTTAAGATGGTTATCATAATATTTTGTAAATATATATACTTTTAAGAACTATCAGTAGTTAGATTTATTGTTAAAGTTAAAATTTGAAACAAACTGAATGCAATAAATAAGTTGTTTTTATATGATTTTATTATTTTTCCATCTATCGTGACCTCCATTTCCTCAATTTTGTAAATACTATTTTTATGACTGATCTGACGGACTATGTTTCTTGTTCTTCGGACTTGCAGGACAAAGATACTAGCTCAGTACGATACAGTTCTTATTTGCCATGTAATATATATTTCTTAATATAGCTGACCTCCACCACTAAGAATTTTAAGGCGAATATTCCGCAATGCAAAAAGTTCAATACATCAATATAATGCTAAATAAAAGCGTCGTAGATTTCATTTTTTTTGTCGTATTCTTGAGAGAGAAATAGTACCTACAATTCTAACAGTAATATCCTTCCAAAGGAAATATAAAATAAAATAAGGATGGTATTTAAACGTACTTCAATTTATTCCCATTTCATTTAACTAATTTTGCTTTGATCCACCAAATATACTGAATGTGCACCACAATATATTCACTAAAATATTTCATAATGAGCACCTACTTATGAATTATTGTAATATTGTAAAAATAGTATGTAGTAGGTACATCTAATTTTAAAAATAATTGACCTAACCTAACCCAGCCTACTTAATTGGTGCACGATCAGTATTTTTGGTAGAAGAATGAAATAATTATTGTTACAATAGAATATTTGCAGCGCACTAGAATAAAAAAGTAAATAATATCATTCCATGGTCTTTCCATTGGACTGTAAAATTACTTTTGCGACACCAGCGTAAACGTGCTTATCAGGAAAGTGCCTAAGTATCTGTTTGTAATAAGAAAATAGCTTATTATCATATCCATTAATATAAAATTTCTTTCTACTCTGCTCTGTAGTAAAATTTCGAATTTTCCCGCTGGAGGTGTGGTCGCGGGCGAGCGGGACAGCGCATGCGCGAGCCGCGCTCACACAGGTAACAGACATGGCGTCGCGCTATTCATTATGGCAACCGATGTAACTTGCACGCAGCTAGCACTATGTGGATATGCCAACGTGGTGACGTACGAGACCTCACCTTACCTATAATAGCAGAAAATATTGTTTCCAAGTTACTATCACGCAACTAGTTCTACTTAATGCGGTTACACTATAAAAACTTATTAGTAGTAAAATTGTGGTAAGATAAAGAAAAGGATGCTATGGTTCGGTGACGTGGAAAGGATGGACGAAATAAAACTGACGAAACAGATTTGTGAACCTAGGTCTATACTTAAGTTTTTTTTTTAATATTTGGACCGTCAATTGACTGCACCCCGCTAGATCGCAACAAAGCTGAAGTGCAGTCCAGAAGATACAGACCACCATTCCCGGTGCCATTGGACGTAAAATGGTGGTCCCTAACTTGACGGCCTTGATAGATGCCTTTTCACGCGCCGCTTGAAGAACCCGGGGCTGTAAGAGGACGGAAACACGTATGCGGGCAGAGCATTCCAGCTCTTTATCGTGCGGCAGAGGAAAGAGCCCCCAAACCGTTTAGTGCGAGATGGTATAGATTCCACCGTGTGTGGATGGCAGGTGTAATGTACGTCGATCAGATTTAAGGCGTTTTAAGATATCTCAAGAGTACCTTAAACCGGTGAGGTGTATGAATATGTTATGAAAGTTGAAGAAGAGAAAGATATATGCCAGGATAGTAGCAGGTGGAGACACGGTGGTCCTTGCCTACCCCACTGGGAAAGAAGCGTGACTATGTACCTAGTTTAGTAAGTATAAAAGATATTGTCAAAACCGCCGGACATTCGGACGAAGGCAATCCCTAATATTATTGATACTCAAGACTAGAACCTATAATATGGAAAAATGCTCGCTTTCACCCATAATCAAAAACCTTTAACGCTAATTTGCAAATATTTGCACAGCGTATATCGTGCCAGTTGCCGGTATAACCTTAATGTGTGTTCGGAATATCCATACTACGCTACATGCGCAACTTTTTTATCAGCGATTTATTATCAGCCCTGTATTATATAACTGCCGGTGTGTATATACTCTGTCTCACTCACACTTAGAACACGGACTAGACTTGCCCCGCCAATGTCAGAGAGAGACGAAACATGTTACATTAAATTTCGATCCTATTCTGTAATGTTTTGTCCAATCGCGTCCGATCTTTACGTGTTCCGGTTCTTTGTCATCAATGGGTTGCCGGGCGAGTCCATTTGGAGTGCCACTTGACAATGTTTTACGCTATATTTAAATGAAATTGTGAGACGTGTAACATTTAAGACTCCGCACAATGATTCTATCTATCATCACGACTAAGAATTTGGTTCCTGGTTATCGTATTTAGCGCAATCGCTCTTACGTCCTTTCGGCATTAATGAGTCGGGCCCACTTCAGCTGACTGCGTTGTACGCAAGGCTACTCTAACTAAACTAGTAGTAGTCCGGCGTTCAGAGGCGACGGTCGGGTCCGGGTGCGCGGAAGTGATATGCGGATATGTTATTGAGGATTAAAATGTTTTTGGAACGTTTCCCATAGGCGCGAGGGCGACTAAATCGCGTCCGAATCATTCAGTATCGCGAGAGATATCGAAGTACCGAGTGCGAGTGGCTGCCGGGCAGCACTAGTGAGTGCCGCGGCGGACGATCGGAGCGAGCCGAGGCTCAATAATGCTCAAATTCCTGACTCATAAGCTGCGAACGCATTCGTTGAATGAGGAGAGCGTTTCCGAGAAGGTGGGTGTCGACGCGAGCCGGTAAGCGACGTGAAGGTCACACACCGCCACCAGAAAATGGCCGCCGACCGAGAGAACAAAGAAGCGGAACGATGGCCGGCTCCCCGAACGCGCGGTGCGAGTCAGCCTAGACTAAATACTGTGCCTAGCCATAACTAGCTAACTCTTCGGTCGGCTGGACAAAGTTTTGGGCGTGTATTATGTTTAGGAACCGGCGAAATCGACGGTCAAAGTGGCGATGTGTGTGCCGGGCGTACGTTGGCCAACGTTTGTGATTGATCGGATGTTTGAGGAAGTGTTTATTTTTTTGCAGGTGGAGGAGCGCGACTCCGGCACCGAGTCGGACGACGAAGCTGAGCGCACCGACCCGGGTGAGTCTCCCACAGCTCCCACTAGCCCGGGCTGGCCGGCCAGCGTACTCAGTAATGCACTTCACTGGCGGATCTGAAGTAGGAAATCTACTACTATCAGATAGATAGGTACCACAGGCATGAGCCCCCCAGCTCCCACTTTTCTCATTGATCGCACCCAGTCCTGCGTCAAGAAAGTGCCGGTGTTAGTTCAGGAAATACTTGAAAATCGATTAGGCAATCCGTCACACAAAACGTAGCTAGGAATTCGGGTTTGATAACGCTCAGGTGTTACATAGAATAAAACAATACACATAGTAAGCAGGTAGGTACTTAGTTACCTTGTGTATATGTTAATCGCCAGTATTATTAGAATCTTATTAGCATACTGACCCACCCAGGTGCGATTCTTATTGTTTATTTTCCATTGAATTTGCTAGAAACGCCTAGTTTTTATATCGGCTTCCTAGCATTTCACCTGTACCCGGTACCAAAGGGCTCTAGCGTAGGGTGGAGCGTGCGTGCGCGGCCGGCTGTGCAGGGTGATAGTCTTTGTTAATCTATAGCATGACCTTGGCGTTCGACCTTGAACTTTTATCGACATTATCCGACAAATTGAAATACATATTATGAAGATAACTATTAAAAGCTGCTTCGGTAGCGAATATGTAATCCGTTTTTGTGGCGAAATGTTTATCGAACGGAATTCTAGCTACGATTTTAAAAATATACACTTCCAACCTGACATATGGCTGCTCAAATTAGTTCACCATTTTGGTTCATATCCATGTTTAGGTACCTACTTGAAGCTGTAAAACTACACATACTGCCCATTTGGCGGAGGCAAGCACAAGTTATTTAGCTTATTTATTTATTGTAACTCGAAAAATAATGTGCATCACTTTCCGGTTTTTGGGCACTTCAACAATATTTCTGTGCGAACCAGCGGCTAGGAGCCGGATACCATGATTTACTTATCATAATTACTTCTAGTATCTTGCCTAATTGAATAAACTTGTAGGCCTTTTTGTTTTACGTACCGAGCTAATACAGACACGTACATTATTTAATTTGAGAGAGATGTGGTCGTCACTGCCATGTAACTATGGCAAAGGGGAGACAATACTTGGCACAGCAGTAACAAGAAGATTTAATACTGATTTTAAATGACAGAGGTAGCGGTCCTCACCAGCAAAATGTCTCCTAATATAGAATCTACTGATAACACCATGCAAAACTTGAGAGACAAAGACAAATGATACTTGCTCTCCTGTAAATCCTCGAATTTCCCAAAAATGTCCACAATGCCACGCAATACGGTGCTATTGCAGACAGTAAAGCCTTAAGGACTTATAATTACCATCAATTTAGCCTATTGCAGTCCTCTACTCTATATAGGCCTCTCTCAAATCAATGTGCACAATCTCACTACCGCACCAGCTACCTTTTTTTTCACTTGACGTTACATCGCGATCTTCACTTCAAGATTCACTTCCGTCAATAGCCCTTGCACCTTTAGCAGATGTGGCCAACCTAATACCACTTTACCACACACCAGGTTACTTATACAGTGATCACTGCAAAATGTATCCTTCTAAAACAATCATAGCCCGCTCTTTGGCGTGCTGTGCCACTTTTTAGTTTAATCTACAAACTCACCGTCAGTGTCCACATTTCGATACAGCAACTCCTTGACCTTGCGGCAAGCAAGGGTGAAGAGAAAACCCGACGTAACCGCTTTTAAGAAAATTTCGAATAGGTCTAGCTTTCATCTCGAAAAATAATAAAGAAGCTTAAAGCGATAGGAATGTAAGTAGACATCTTATTCTAAAGCTCTAATGAAGACGCCACTACAGCGATATAATAGCGTGTTATGATCGCTTGTCATTCAAAAGCTAATAAGAATACCTAAGTGTTGGTTTTCATTTTAGAAAGTTAGAAAACAATTACTTATTTATATCCAATCATTATGAGCGATAACTATAAATCAGTAAGTGCGATCATTAAGGGCAAAACTTTATAATTGTTACCATGATTTCCTGCACGAATGCGCCACGCATTGGGGAGTACCACCCTCTTAGTTATATAGATGTTAGGAACTATATTTTGTATGTGATACTGTTAGAGCGCCAGATAACTTGCCCCACGTACTTACCTCACCCAATGGGCAACGATTATATAAACTGCCGGGATTCTGAAAAAATATTGTCAAGAAATAATTAATATCTAGCCATGAGGATTAAAAAGTTACGCAGTTGTAAGAATCCAAGTTATTATATTCACGGCTTCAGAAACCCGCTTCGGCATCTGCCAGACCCTTCCTCCTGTCTTCCCTATCAGCTCTAATGACGTTCGCTATCAAGCGTTTTCCACCGAAACCGCTCTATCCATGATAATATGTATTATAAATACGAAAGTAACTCTGTCTGTCTGTCTGTATGTTACGCTTTCACACCTAAACTCGTGATACTCAACAAACGTCGTGATTATCAACATCCACGCAAGTGGAGCCGCGGGCAACTAGCTAGTTATTATATACTTGTATATAAATAATCAGCATGATCCCCGCTGTTTATTTAGTGGTAGGCCGAGCAAGTATAACGAGACTCCAATAAATCCAATTTCTAGAGATTGCTTCTACGAAGTGGCTATGATTCAATTACCAGGACCTAGAATTCTAAGAACTGTCCTTGAGACCATTAATTTATTTGTATTTTATGTTACGTACAGTTATCTATTCAACTGGCAATGCGATATTTGGTAATGGTTTATTTATGACATAATTGCGAGCATATAACGCCATCTACACCGCCAGCTTGCAATATTGGCAAATACAAATGATTACGCATATTTCCCTCTCTAGGAGCCCGACACAAAAGCTCATGAGCTTCACGAGCTTCCTCTACTGTCATTACATTACAAATTCTATGCCAGGTTATTTGGTTGTAGGTACATGGTCTTATGCCAGAAGCCTAAACTGTCAAGTGTCAATTGGGCACATTTTTCGTGGACGGTATGTTGAATGCAGGTACTCACCGAAGAAGACGGTGTGGTCCACGGAGGACAGAATGATTGTGTGGTCGTCCTTGCATTACATATCGATGAAAACCCACACGGCATTGTTATTTAAATTATTTTTTACTTATTTGAACGTTCTCAAATAAAAGAGTTATAAAAATAATGTTGACATTTAAATCTTATCTTCATAATTAATTTACTTTTAATTTTATGCCGAAAATGGAGCTCCAGTGCTTCACGCAATAAATGTTATGCCGTTACGCTATTTCGAGGCCGGCAGCTGGTAAACAATTTTTTATGCTATTTATTAAACATGAACTGTGAAGCAAAAATGCGGCATTATCTAGAGTACAGACGAGACGATTGCTGGCCAAATGTTCCGACGGTACAAATATTAATATTTTCACAGAATGCGCTTACGAATATAACAAGTAATGGAATATTCTAGACTACATACAGTGCTATCTAGACCCAAGCTAAGAATAGCTTGTAGTAAGTATAGGACTATTGGCTGCCATGAACTCGAAGAAGAAGAAGTATAGGTTCTTAAAAGCGTGAAGCAAGTACATATTTTTGGAACCCGGCTTTCTCCGCACATGTTTGAGACAGTTCGAATCCGGCATGCCCAATTCATCATTGGTTCCTTCAGGGTAGGCCAAGGTGGAGTCTCACGAATAGAATTTACGTGGTAAATCAATACTTTTCCCAGGCACTGCATTCAGGAACAACCAGTTCACCAAACTTTAAGAAGCTATAGCCTATATTCCTTGTTGCCTTTTGCCATCAAGTTGCGCTTACTATTATTTGTGCCATGTACGAGTACGTTCTCGGTTGCTACCTATATACAGAACTGTAAATACCTTTTTTTTTTTTTTTCGTGCGGAAATCCCCTCGGATACCCCCCCTGCCGGAGCCGGAAGGGGAGGTTATGTCGGACTCGAACCTACTAAAACCGCACGCCGACTGTGGGTCTTGGTGCTAGGCCGGAGGTGAGGTTGTTATAGACATATCCCTCGCACCCCGGCTGACCCAGGGCCATCCCTTACGGTCTGGCCCTCCTCAGGAGGGGGACAACGGTGTCCCCAACTCGCCCCCGGAATGGGGAGGCGCGCTATTTAGCGCGCCGCCGCCGTGGCCTGCTTCTGCTGGGGTGACAGGCGGCTCCACCCGTCACCCCCAGGCCCGCGCTCATGGGGGACGGAGGTCAGTCAGTGCCCTCCGACGCCCGAGTTGCCAGCGCGCGCGGGCGGCGCGATCCGCGAGTCTCTCTCGCTCGCGCCGCCTCTCCCGCTCCGCCGTCTCCTTCACGACCATTACCTGCTCGCTGAAGGAGACGCCGGCCGCCCACGCGTCCGCGCAGCGGACCATTGCTGTGAGCAGGGTGGCGAGGGTGAGAACTCTCACTCCCAGGGCCGCCACTAGCTCCCGCCTCGGTCCGGCCCATGCCGGACACTCGGTGAGCGTGTGCAGCCCCGTGTCATCGCTCGCGTCGCAGTGATGGCACTCGGACGTTGGCTCCTTTTCGATCCGACACAGATATCTCCCGAAGCACCCGTGCCCGGTGATAATCTGCGTCAGTCGATACGAGAGGCTGCCATGTGGCCTCTCGAGCCATTCCCCCATGATGGGCCTTACCGCCTCTAGGACGGCATGCCCTGCGCGTCGTTGCTCAAGTCGTCGCTCCCACTCCGCCACCACGATCCCGTGGAGCCGGGACCTCTCGGCCCGAATGTCTTCGGGCTCGGGATCGAATCCCCGCTCCCGCGCCTCCTTACGGAACCGATACAGTGCCGCAAGGGATCTCGCTTCCAGGATCCACGGTGGGGATCCGGCTAGGAGACTCGCCGCTTCAAAGGATATCGTGCGGTACCACCTAATGGCCCTGCAGGCCATCGTCTGCTGCGGAGCATGCAACAGTTGCACGAACCTGGCCTGCAGGGCGTCCGCCCACACGGGGCACCCGTACAGGGCCATGGACCGCACGACACCCGCGTAGAGTCTCCTGCAGGAGTCCTCTGGGCCCCTCAAGTTGGGCAGCAGCCGCATCAGCGCGTTAGCTGACACCAACAGTTTGGGGCGCAGACTTCGGAAGTGCTCTCCGAAGTCCCACCGACCGTCGAGTACGAGCCCCAGGTATTTCAGCCGGGGCTTGATGTCGATGGGAGTACCTCCTACTGTCAAGCTGGATCCCGGGGGTGGCCTGCGCCGAGGACCATGAAAGAACAAGGCCTCGGATTTGTGCAGAGCCACCTCGAGACCCAGCCGCCGGATCCGATCCACGACTTGAGCAACAGCGGTCGTGGCCCTCTGGGTCGCCTCGCGGTGTGTGGCGCCACTCACCGTCACTAACGTGTCGTCCGCGTAGCACGTGACGGTGGCACCGAACGCGAGCTCACCGCGAAGCACCCAGTCGTATCCGATGTTCCACAGGAGCGGCCCCAGGACCGATCCCTGTGGGACACCGCACGACATCTCACGCCTACCGACGCCGGTCGCACTTAGGTAGATGACGGCCCTCTCCGTCAGGTACGCCCCGACTATGCGGCGGAGGTAGAGAGGCACATCGTGGTACACGAGCGCCTCCCTGATGCAACTCCAGGGCAAGGTGTTGAACGCGTTGGAGATGTCCAAGGACACCGCCAACATCACCTCGCCCCGGGCAACCGCATCCTCCGCCAGAGTCCTCACGCGCATGATGGCATCCACAGTGGAACGCCACCGGCGGAAGCCGTACTGCGTGTCCGCTAGGTCCGGCCCAACTCTAGAGAGGTGCTCGACGAGGCGCTTGGCAATCACTCTTTCGAAGAGCTTGCCCACCTCGTCGAGCAACACTATGGGCCGGTACCCGGACGGCTCGTCCGCCGGGCGTCCGTCCTTGCGGATGAGGACCAGCTTCCCCGTCTTCCACATCTTCGGAAACTGGCCCCGGAACTGTAAATACCTGTATGTTTGTAACCATTTTATTAATAACAAACCAAACAGGTATTTCTAATTTATGCATGATTTTATTTTAAGTAGGCTATTCATTACTCAAGCTAGCAGAACGAGACAGGTTGTTTTTGTTATTTAAATGTGTTTTTATCGTACATAGCTATAACATAATATTTTGTTCGGATATTTATTCTAACATAACTAATGTTAAAACTTAAAAACCTGATTATAATTTTATGAAAATGGATGTTAAATATTGTTAGGCTTATTACTCCCCTTTTATCGATATACACCCGGGATAGATGTTTCTTCGAGGCACTAGTTACCTCTGCTGACGTGCTGAAGAAAATCTGGCTCGGGCTAGACTCTCTTTGTTCTTCTCTGATCTCTGTTCCAACGGGATTGTGCAATAATTTCAAAGATAAAGTAACCCAGGATTAGCATAAACTATAACCACATGTCTGTGGGTCATAGTGCAAAGCTGAAGGTGAGGTTGTAGGACATATCCCTCGCACCTCGGTGAGCCCAGACCCATCTCTATTGGTCTGACCTTTCGCGGGAAATAGCTGATATACCGAACATTGACGGTGACAATAATATGGAAGGCAATAAGAAGGAAGTTTAGCATTGCCATTCAACTGTCATCGAGACAATGGCCGCTGACACCACTTACTGTGCTACTGTGCATAATTCGAGAGAAAACGATATAGTAAATAATAGCACCACATTACGTCAGACATCCTTATTCGAGACACGCCCAGAGACGTGCAATATTGTGGTCGCTGTATGGACAGGACAGAGCTGAACTGTCCCCTTAGACTAGTGGCAACTCCGTGGCCGTCGTATTATAAAATAGAATGACAATGTATGGATTTGATAGGTATTTTGACGTTAATGACATATGTTGTCGACTGTATGTGGCGGCTACACTACCGTTACCGTCTACCGGGCTGTTCCCCAATACGTATGGCTGTAAAAGTTCTTAGAGTATAGATCTTATTATAGAGCTGAAATACCTTATTACTTTACCTATTTGACAAATTGTAACAATTTACATGTGACACCCCTTTGAATTTTAAATTTTTGAGGCTCTTTTTAGTGAAGCAAGTAATTTTTTTTATACTACTGAGGTAGCAGACAGCCACGCGGCCCATCTTCTCACTTTTTAGACAGACTTTTTTCTTTGTTCTCTATTATAGCCGCCATGTGATAATTTGATATTCACTACAATTACCCCGATATTACAAAAAATACTCGTATTGGCGGTAAAACGTCGCTGCACTTAGGTGTTGTTAAAATTATGGCGGTGTTGATTGGCATATTCACGGTAGGTACCTACTGTGGCCGCAGCATATGTGTCAAATCCCATACATTCGTCATTGTATCCTACAATAATGGCCAACGTATTGTCACTTTTCTGGGGGGCAGTACAGAGCTGATCTGATTGCCAATATCGTCGATAACCGCAAATCCTTTTATTGTTATTAGTGTTTCTTGTAATGATAAGTGAACATTACGCAACCACAATCAGCGGCGTGGCGTGATAGTGGTGATGCCGCGGAGTATCCGCCGCTATATAGATAATACTGTTTGTTATGAAAGTGTCAGTGACGAATATTATCGGTGCTCATGTTTCTACACGTGTGGTCGCAAGCGTTTAGAAACTTATTTAACTGACTCAATCAATCTTTTTCCCCAAGTTTTATTTTATTCTATTTCACGACACGCCGGCCAGCTAATTTCCACTTGTCTAGAGAGGCCGACCAGAGTCAGCACCAGCTTCAATAGATATGTGGTTGTCCTCGACCTTGAAATCTTATTGAATCTCATACAACCCCTCACCACCACCATTAGCAGGCTCTAAGCATTTCGAACCGAGCCTGTTCTGCCTCATGAGGCGACTCAGCAGCCTCAGGTCGAAGTCTGTTAACTTAAATGGGAAATCATCCTCTGAGCTTAATTTATTCCTATAAGATCTCTAATGACAGTAATGAATGACCTATCATCCGTTTTCATGTGAGTTGTCTGTAAGTACTGACAGTAAAGTCATTCATAACACACCACTCACGTAAACACTTGAAAGCCTGTCAACCAGTGTTAGTGTCATCGGTTGATAGTCACAAGTGCCGTTCACGTTGCCTGCCATCTTGGATGTGGTGACGTCAGTACCTAAGGGTGTCACAGCTCATTAGCTCCGTGTTCGCTTATGTGCAAGTTGCTTGCCGTTTGCGGATAGTTTATCACCTCATAGACTTACAATTACATCGACATATTGGTGACTGGTCGCCTTAGAAACTGCTAACTTCTATTCATTGCACATGAGAGGATATTACCTACTTACCGATAGCGCACTTCAACTTCGAGGCCCAAGCCAACTGACAAGCCGGCAACAGGGCACTGGTGCAGGGCACTCGACGTAGAGGGTCAGCTAGCAGCCACTCTGACCCCAGGCTTAGAGGAGCAAGCTTTGTTTGCAACTCGGTAGAGCGCTTCGATGAAATGATCTAGATTCCTAGTTAGTCAATATGCTGTAAAATAATGGGATTTCATAAACGTATATAAATAGAAAATAACTCAGCTCGTTGTCACACAAATCAGTGAAATGTTTGTTCGGCTATTTTCAACAGAGATTAAAATATCAGTTAGTGGCAAATCGCGTTGCGAATAATATTGAATATCTTTGGAATAGCATTGTTGCACACACAAACGATTGCCTTTACTACTGTATAAAAAGAGCCACTTGTCATGCTTTCTTCTGCTTTAGCATACTACGTCATTAAAGATCTTAATGAAGTATTCAAATGAGAAAATGTCATAGAATAATAATATAAATGTTAGCGCATCTATGGCGGATGATGGATGGTGATTGATGTGATACTGCCGAATCGCGTTAATGGTCATATTGCAACATGCTCAGCCATTTCGCTCCGGAAATTTGAAGAATAATTTCAAATCTTGATCGTGGATCGTGTGACTCGGCGCATCTTAATGCATATCAAAGTGTTTTTGATAATATCACATCGAAAGGAAATGAGCGAGGCTAGGAAGTAGTTTTATCTAAGTTTTAAGACATTTTTGCAATATTTAAGTGCCGTAGCGTAATGGATAAGTACCGGACTGGTTACAGATACGATTCTTTCCCAGAACTCAGTGTACGTATTTCATGATTTACAAAGGAACATCTGAATCGACCCTTTTTTGAATATCTACGATCATCACCAGAACAAGAACAAGAGAGAGTTGTCGAGCACAATCATCAACAATTTACAAAGTAGAGCCGGATCGTGGAAACTGGGACCCAATTTGGAACATAAATCGAGATCATTTTCATCACTCACTCGTCAAATTTACGAATGGTCGTTTACGATTATTATCCTGAAACTTTAAAAGCACAATGCTTGACCAATTTAAATAACCAACTTTCGACCATAATAGCCCCAATACTTTTTATCACGCATTATTAATAACGTGCGCCCGCGCAAAACGCCGTCCATTCCCGCTGCATGTTATCGTGCGAGCATGCCGGCACACGCACGCAACGCTCATAACACTAATAACATAATTTGAATTTAGAAGCCCACGTGCCGTCCACTTAGTGAGATTTTCCAACATTGGTATAAACACTTCAGTGAGTCTTGAAGAGTGTGTGCAAACAGTTAATATACCTAGTACCTTGCATACTAGCCCACATGGCCGGGCCGTAGTACTTTTCCACTACTAGTAGTAACGTTACTGAATTCGGTTAATGTGTTTACTTCTAATATGTGTGCTTATTATGAAAATATTTTAAGTAAATATTTGACAATACTCAGTGTGTATAGATGAGTTTGTCATGTGTGTATAATTTGTGTTACTGACGCATTTACCGGCCAATAGTAAGTTCAACACTACGATGTATGACAAGCAAACTGCCCACCTGATTTTTATTGCTTGAGCCATATATCTTGGACCTTAAATGTGCTCAAATAACCTATGAGACGTTTCTCATGCTCGAAGTAAAATTTAAGAGAATGGGTAAATATAGGGTATCTGGAAATAGGGGGATTATTAATTTGACATGATAGTACAGGTTGTGGATTGTAGGACTCGACAGCAACGAGTCCAGCCCAGACCTGAAATTTTCTGATTTCTAAACTTTTTAAACTAATAAAGTACAAAATCTCACCCTTTATCCATTATATTTAAAACCGTTTACATGCACAAGCAGCATCAGCTCTAAACTTACAATAATACTTGCAACTAGTACAAGCTGTGTAATGTGTGAGAATTTTATTGTCAAGTTCAGAAAGAATATGGCTTGCACCACATGCCAATTTGTCCATTCACATAACTGGCATGAGACGGGGTTTACATTTTTATTGTAACAACATTGCGTCGTGTTACCTTGAAGGGAGAAATCGTGATGGGAACAGTTCGCATCTAACCTTCGCGTCTAATCTAGGGGTTAAAAAGTTACTGTTTGACTCCCGAAGCTGATAACCCTTGGACGCATGTCTTCGAGCAATTGAATAAAAAACGCGCTTTTTTCTTCTCACATTCTATTCCGAAGTGACACCTCGATCATAATTTTCATTTTCGGAGAATATTATTAAAGTTTGACCTAAAAAGTACTTTACTACACTGTGCGTTTGTGAACGCATACTAACATGCAGGTCATGGAGATTTTCCTTTACTTTTGAATAAATAGCACACGACGCCCTTCTTGACCGGCACACGTGGCGTACCATGCGCTGATATGTACAGTGTTGCCGCGATAATAATAGATAAGTAATTGTGGATATGTATTTCGTTCTGATACTACATAATATACAATACACATAGTCATTCGTGTGTGTACGGACTACGGAGCCCCGCCATAATCGACGTCTAGCCAATCTGACCTGCAAGGTGGTGCACCTCCTGATGGACTCGTGGGACTTCGCTACAGGCTTTCTTCTCGGACTCGGGACTTAAATTAGAATCCCTAAGGGGAGGAGTAGGATGAGTTGACGATTTTATTTCGTGCCGAAATCCCTACGAATACCGCCCTTGTCTACCATCAAGGGTGGTTATGTTGTATCTACTAAAATCGCACGCCGGGTCTTCAGGTGCCGACGCATAAGGTGGCCCATAGACATTTCCCTCGCTCCCCGGCTGACCTAGGGCCGTCTTCGATTTCGAGATGGCTCACTCGGCTGTGGTAAGCATAGTGTCCCCGTCTTGCCTGCCGAAAGGTGGGAAGAAGCGTAAACCCTGGAGTCTAATTGCAAGCTTTTAATGCAACCGGAATGGTTGCTCAGATGATGATACACAACAGTCACCACGTTACTACTGCATCGCAGAGACTTCTACTACTAGCTAAGCTACTTACCTCGGATAACATTAATCCTCGCGTAGGCAGATACAAATACCTATCTCATTCAACGATTGCATAACAAATAACTATAAGATATTTAATGTTAACAGATTTTCTGTCAGTGTTTGTTCATCACGGCTCGAACAAACAGCCTACGATTAGTGCGAAACATAAATAAATATTGACGATGTTATCCTTATTATATGTTTGTCCGACGTAAACGGGAAGCGTGTGTACAAACACGGCCAATAACAACAATGGCTTTATTAATAACATCGTATATTGTAACGTAATATAGCCATCATTATCTTGCTCGCCTTGTGGCCGGTTACATCCTTTTTTTTTCCCCCCAGATACATCCCCCGCTGGACTCGTAAGGGGAGGTTATGTCGGCCTCGGACCGACTAAAATTGCACGTCGACTGAGGGTCGTGGTGCTATGCCGGAGGTGAGGTTGTCTTCGACATATCCCTCGCACCACGGCTGACTCAGGGACCCCGGCTGACCCAGGGAGGCCGGTTACAACCGCCGCTTGCACCGATTCACCATTAGGTTCAGCTTTAGGGGAGCGACCGCCGTCTAACCGTCCAAAACCGAGAGGAAAGCTTACATTGTAATAAGCTCTGGTGGGTCTACTGCCTGAGCCTGACTGGATATCTCAATCAATTAATTAGCGGTTAGCCCAGTTTCTGTCATATTTCAAATACATCTATATCCCGGATGGAGTAGGCCGAGAGTCCTATACAAGCTAAGAACGATTAGCCAATAATAGAGGGGTACCAGCCCCTGGCTCCAATATGCAAGTTATGAATGTAACCGTTATTTTCGCTCAGGTGATAATGATAATGGATAACTGTGAGAAAAGAATCTGAGAACAAGTATTTGTTACCACTCTTCTTCAATCGCCACTGGTTATAATGAGTGTTTACGAATTACATTAACGTGTAGGACTGTAGCACGCTCAAACTAATACACCATTCATGAAGGAATGATAACATCAAACTGTATTTCGATACTGCATATTACTAGGCATACCTACCCTATGATATACACGCTTGTGGGTCCTTCTTCATAGCGATTTTCCAGTTGCGTCCGAAGTTTGCACTTTGGAGCCCGATGTCCGTTTATTGTTTTGGTGTTACATTGGGTTTTCCGGGATTTACGGAAGCGACTACTGTCTGACCTCCTAATACCTTCTATTCACTAGCATCAGTCTTTCATAACTTTCGGCAACACACCGTTCGTAGATCGTAGAATCGAGACCTTTTTAAAAAAAATAGTAAATGAAATCTATTTTAAAAAGTGCGTCACTCCAAGACGTATGTATAGCAGAATATAGTTTTTCCAAGAGTTGTCCAGGTAGCCCAGAGTGTTTCCATTAGAAAGCGACTGGTCTCAGGTGCAAGTCCAGTCCTGGGCCTCGATTCTACTAAAGCATTACCACCGTCGTATCACAGCGACTGCAAAAAACGGCATTATAGATTTAAAGCGATTTAGTTAAAATCCAAAATTAAATAGCTTTTTGCAGAGTGAATGAAAAAATGTGATGAAACCCTTTTCATAGAAGTACATTCTTAAAAATGCAATTTTATTGTAGTGTCTGTGCTACGACAGTAGTTTTGTTTCAGTAGAATCGAGGGTCTGAATGTTGCCGATTAAGTTGGTATTCTAGTATACCTGTTTTTGTAGGTGTCGGACTCGGTAGAATTTGACTAGAACATACAAGGAAGTGGACTTATCACCTTGACCAGACCAGCCCAAACTAGGCAGTTGGCTTTAATAATAGCTGCTTAGACCTATTAATATGACTAGGTCTGAGCCTGGCTTACAGCCATATTCCAAACCGATTACGCCTACAATACTTAAATACTAAATTGGCGATTCTAGCTAGTAAAAAGACCTGTCTGCATTTATTTTATTCTAAGAATGATCTGTATTTCCGCGATAAGTCTCACACTTCAAATCATCTTCGGGGCCCAACCAAGCAAAGCTCACCAGTTAACCAGTAAACTTATTGGTTAACGACCGAGACTGGCGTAAGTTTTTCTGTTTTTCTCTCGGAGTGGGGGACCAGGTGGCAGTCGCTTCCGCAAGATCCAAAATAAGCAAAATCAATAGAAAGAGACTCCAGCCATCTCGGTATTTGGGTGCAACCGAGGCCTATAATGTACACTCACGCCATTTTTACTCATGATGTAGGCCTTTTCTAGAATATAATAATGAATAATGAAAGTCCTAGTTCATCAGGTACGAGCCGCCAGTTGTCTGGTAAACAAGTGTTATCAAGTGTTTTGATATTAATTTGCTATCGTCCGCCGATAACCCCGGGCGTCTGCTTATCTCACAACATTTAGCAGCCATTGTGGCGCGATTCGTCATGTAGGTGCCACAGGACGATTAAATTATTACTATAAATGCGACCAGTCGTATATATTCACAACTTTCTCTCTCCGGGGTAGGCAGAGATTACAGTACAGCCCCTGTGCGTTCTTACGCACTTCACGATAAAGCATTGTAGACTATTTCAGTTTGTTCATTGGAAGAACTTGGACTAAAATCATTTAGAATCTTTAAGGCGAACATTACTCCTGCCCCACCGAGCTACCAAGCTACACTGATGATAATGAGCGTCGTCATTTAACTGGTATATACCTAATGCCACCAACCGGTATATGTTTACTATCGGATGTAAAACAGCCACACCACATAGGTGCTTTGTACGACACCCACGGGAAGTCGGGAAGAGATGCGGTGATCCTTGTGTTCTACTCTACCGTAAACCAACCGTCACTTAACTATTAATAGATCGAATGGCACATTAGCTCAAAATATCACCTTCAACACCTTGTTATAGTGGTGTTTATGACGTGCTATTTGTTAACTCTGTATAACCGCGATGCTTAGTATTTAGACACCTTGACTTGAACAGAAGAAAATGAATTAGATCACGAATGTATGTAGCGGTAGTGCGAATTTGTAAAGATTAGTTATTTGTAAAAAAATGGTTGTTTTTTAGTGCCAAAATATGTGGATACCGCAGTCAGGCTTTCAGTTGTATTCTATAACTTTCCAGAAACACAAACGTAAATCAGGAGTTCTATTTCACTACTTGGCAGTAAGAGCAAAGTACGCATACATTGATATAATTCAAAAATCAACTAGACAGTTGCAGTCCACTGGTGGATATAATATAGGCCTTTTCCAAAATGCTCCATTGCAACTGCCGCGTCCCATCGATACCAGTTACCTTTTTCTGGTCATCAGACCGCATGGCTGGGAGACGTCCCATCTTCGTTAATATAATAAATGAATAAATACTTATTGACAAATCTCTAAATTACTTAAGGTATAACGTAAACGAATCTATCATCAGACGCGCCCGTTCCCCGAGATGCATGTCAGTTCGCGGTAAGTAGAGAACAATCGTGAGAGAGTCGCGACCCGCGGCGCCGCCTACACCGCTCATTACAGGCTTATCTCGCAACAGTACCGTCTGCCAGTGTCTTTGTTGTTTACTGCACTGCACTATTTATATTTCATTACTGTGATACAGCTATCTGCACTTCTAATTACGAGTAGTTTATGTGTAGACAGTTCACAATCAGTTTTTGTCACGTATGCCTGCTTCAAAGCTATAATTTATAATAGTGATACTATTTTTTACCCACGAAGAAACGGAGACGGTATATGCGTTTGGGGTGAGAGGATGCTTTTGTGTTTGTTTGTTTGTTTGTGCAAATCCATGTTGCCATTTTCTCCAAAAATTTTGATGCAGTTATCAGTTTTGGGTTCGGCTTTAATTGGAGCATGTTCTTAGATAGGTGTTGAAATGACTACTCAACAGGGCGCTACAGCAAGCATTTTTAATGCAAATCGATGTTGCCAATTTTCTCCAAAAATACTAGTCCGATTTTGATGCACTTTTCAATTATTGGTTTGGGTTTGATTGGTGCATGTTCTTAGATAGGTGTTACGGTTACAAACCACTAGGGGGCGCTGCAGTAAACATTTTTTAAATTATTTTTTATACGTCGTGGGTTTTGTCAAAAAATGTAATTTTATTACTTATGGTTGTCTGTTTGTTTGTTTGATTAGGTCAAATCTTGAAAGTCGAGTTTAACTAACTTTTAATTCTTGTTGTAGTTGTATCGATTTGAAACATGGTTAGTATTAATAGATATGTTACACATATGATTCAAATGACAATATACATTACTTAATTTTACGTCATCAACCTCGATTTGATTTAACTGTTCAGCGAATAGATACTGTTGAACTGATATTGAACGCCCTAATTTGGGCCCATTTGATGTTTAACCAGTTTTTTTTACATTATAATTGACAAAAAGCCTCTTGTTTTTTGTTTAACTCCATCTTTTATTACTTTGCAAACGTGCCTGGTCGATGCGTATGACGGTATGTGGCTCTCCAATTCTGTGATATGAAGCACTTTGCTTAATTTATATTTTCGTATTTACTTTAGGCTACGGTAATTTGACTTCACCTCGCCTTTACTGTTTTTATTGTGAAGTAATTATGTTGGAACAGTGGTAGTTTTATTTTGTTTAATTTTATATTTTTAGTACATTTTTTAACATTTTTTAGTATATTTATCGAAATAATCCTTTTATTTATTCAGTAAACATTTAATTAAATATAATCACTATGTACCTAATAATTAATCTTGCGTCGTAAGTATGTGACGGAACAATAATTTAAAAATATTTAATTAATATAATGTTCACACGATGTTGGTATTATATCAGAGGATTTTACTTTCTTAGTAATAAAAACTTTAACACTGTTTAAGTTTTTGCAACTTTCAACTTGGTCGCAAAAACAGAAATTCGCGGGAGTTTAAAAGAAAATTGTCTTTATTGTGTTAGGTTGGTTAAATTAAAGGAGTGATACGGCTAACAACAAAGAATAAGAAGATCCATTTGCTTTCTATTCTTGTGTGTATGTCCTGGTTTGTTCACGCGGATATGGAACACTAGTGCCCAACAAGTATCCTATGTTCAGGAGTTCACGACCGTTCAGTTCAAACTACACGTACCCATTTACACATACACTACTTAAATAAAACTGCCAGTTACAACAAAATAGCGTGTCCTTGACAGTGTACAGGGTGTGTTAGTGTTTGTTCAGGTGGTCGCGCATGCGCGTACGCAGCGCGGCGCGCCCACGTAGCCATGCGCGGACGCAAGCCTCTCCAACCAAACGTTGTCTTATATTGTGCGGTGTGCGGCGTGACATCATCGGTACAAATACACTCATTATTGTAATTATGTACTCGTATTGTGTGCCGAGCTAGGCCATTCCAAAAGCTCTTGTATTCAATAAATGCCTCCAATTATATGGCTGGTTAGGTTGCCAGAATTGTTATGTGATGTTTTGAATAGCTTTGCTACATTTCATGTTTTAAGTAATGATTAATAGTGGCTCCTTAAGCTGTATTAAAACTTGTGCCCGTGCCTGTGTATCCCCTGAGAATTAGGCAGAAATGTTATCACACCTACATTTCGCCAGTATTCTTTTGGTCTGACATAAAAAGAGGAGGCAAAACGATTGCCGTATATACGGGCACATTATTAAAGTCCATACTGATACTTCATTCAATTCAACGAAGCACCAAGTAGGTACCTAAGAACTTAAAGAAAATGAAAAAATTAAAGGCAGGAGCATCTCTCACAAACCCGATCAGTTGAAGAGACCGTTCCTAAAATCCTTCGTGCACTGAATCGTGTCTGTCGTTACTTACGTTATGAATAAAACATAATACATATATCCAAAAGTGGATAAATTAATTGGTGGGCATTTCTCCGAAGCCTCACGGCGCAGGAGATGGCTGCCGGATGCGGTGCAAGCAGGGCTGCCATTGCAAATAGTAAGAATATTTTCCACAATTTGGGGACAATTTTTGAGCCTGTTCAATCATGAATCATCGTAGATAGAGATCTTAAACCGCATCAGTGAGTTGGGGCTGCCAAAATACTGTACTGATCTATTTTTTTAACAGTTCTGTTCTGACAGACTTCTTAGTTTGTTAGAATTGTTAAAATCACTTCAACATTTCGTTAAGTTGTTGATACGTTGCGCTTTTTTAGTAGTAGTAGTAATTTAGGGCGATTAATAAGTATGAAATTGTTATGGCTGCGATCTTGTGAAGTTTAAACATAACTAAGTTCATTAATGACCCGATATGAAGCACTTCAGCTTACAACTCAATTAAAATATCTATAATTGTATTCATTTGACTTCAAAGTTATTTCTTCATGACTGAAGTATAATTTTAATTCACTTGGTAACCCTAGAGCTCGTGAATCGTGTTTCGCCTCATCAATTGACAATTGCGCAGTGAATGGGCCCCCTGCGCGCGCGCTGTACCCAAGATGGCGAGCGCGTCGCGTCGTGGCGCACAAAAAGCACGCTGCGTACACTTGCCTGCCTCCTGCCACGACTGTCGGAGAAAAAGCTACCCGTGTAACTGTACCTCGTACGTCCATGGAATATCATGGTGGACATTACTTAGACTGATGTCAATGGAGCTGGATAATTTTCTTCATGCAACTTTTTGCGATCATAAAACTGCTCAGATCCGTATATCATTTTAGTAATTGACCAGTGAATCTAAAAAATATTATCTACGCATTGTATTATAGGTAAACGCACCTACAGAGCTTCTAGTTATGAAGATTATAGCTGCCCATACATATGATTACTAAAATTGTTTTGTAAATTGATCAAATTCGCTGCTTGCTAGTGGCTCTGCGGGTAATTTGGCGAATGTGTGTTGATGGTGATTGCACCGGCATTAGACAGAGTGCGTAATGTTTATTTTATAATTGGCTACATTCCATAAGATCAGCGGAATTGCCCGTTAGCGTGGTTTAGCAAGCTCTTTCGAAACTTCACTCATTCGTTCGAAAATGATCGAGTGTATCATTCATTAGCGTGCCGATGATTCCTGGGTTCGAGGCCGACACAATGGCTGATAACTAATTCTATTGTAACAAACAATGCGGTGACCCAACTGGCCGGCCTGTGTTTAGCTCCATTGTAACTCGTAAATGTATTACAAAATATTTACACTAAATTGTTTAGTTGTTTAGGAATCTTAGCGAGGGCATAGGTACCGTACTGACCGGATGAGCTACTCGTAGGTACATACATGTCTCACTGTCACGGATCACCATACATTTAATTTAATAAAAATATAGCTTGTCTATACTTCCAATACGAAAAAGAACCCTGTCTACTGCTGGACCGATCTTGATAGATAGACAACTCTTTATTTTTATCGGATTACGAGATAACAATTTGACGTTTGATACAGCGATGGATTAAGCTTTGTGAAAGGACATAGGTTACCTTTCATTGCGTAAACAACTGCTTAAGAAGTTCAAAAAGATTATAATTGAGTTATTTTTCAAGATTACCTGATTATTTAATTGATACGAAATTCATAAAACAGTTTGTTTTGATGCTCTGTTTGCATTTCAACGTGTTTACCACAATTTTGCAAAGTATAGCATTTTAAAACTACTTTCGTACTATAATTTGATACCTAATTTGCTGAAAACACATTTCGTAACTATCAAGACTTATCCTCGGTAGCTGAGTGGTTAGGGAGTTGGAATTACGATCGCGACGGCCTGAGTTCGAATCCTGGCCATTACTGTACCGAGTTGCGTACTCCTAGTCCGAACACAAGCAATATTAGCTTACCTAGAGGGGTGCCTACTAGTAATTTCGGATAGCAATGTTTCTTAAAAAAAGTTAGTAAAAATGTATGTATGTAGGTAACTAGCTAGCTAACTAGCTTTCAACTCAGACTCCAGGGTCCATTACCCTAACTAGCTGCTTGCCTAAACCTAGATAAATGTCAATGCTCTTGTGCAAGACCGTCGTTTTGTAAATATTTTATTACGTCTTCTGTGATTCTTTCGCTTGAATTATCTCATTCGCTGTTATCCCTTTACGGTTAACAGGTGATCAGCGTCGTTGAGACCCACAATTAGGTCCGCTCAGCTATCTTAACATCGACACGACCCGAAAGATCACTATCCAGGCTATGTGGATTTGAATGTTCACCAAATACGCGAAGATTACGCAAGCACTACACAAATTATGTTTTAATCATTCGAGATATCGTGCAAAAGATTTGGGGTTTTATGTGGGTTTCACCAAGATCATCGGCGTCTAAGTCAACCTCATGTAAGTCAGTACACCTGCTGATCAACAGACGAGACTCTAGCGCAGGGGAAAGGTCTGATTCAAGAGAAAGAGTAGGAGAATGGACTTCTAGCTTGAAATTACACGCTTTGAAGGCAGCCGGAATGTGTGATGACTTTTGGTGACTGACACTGTGACGATGATCACCGAATACACAAGTGCTTCAAGAGTGCTTAACACCTAAGTTCCTTGAAGAGTCAATCAAGTAATTAATGTTAAGTATCCATTGAAAACCTGATTTCTTTCACTTATTCTGCTGAAAGCAGCAGAAATCCATACAGCTTGCAAGGTGTCCGGTAACATCAACTTGAAGGTGCATTACTCGCCTCAGGTACTTACCAACCGACGCATAAAATGGACATTTCAAGTCCTAAGAAGCAAATACTACAAGGAATAATAAGCGAGTCGCGTGCGCAGTAGGCAGCCCATTCGCGCAAGATTATGAGGTGGCCGGCCAATAGGCGTGCTCGGCATCGAAGCCGCCCCCCGCGCCCTCTGCGCCCGCGCACCGAATCAGCTGGGCCCGTAATCGACGCATAATCAAAACTTGTACGAGTGAACCATATTGCGTGGTGACGGGCGACCGACAGCGAGAGAAAATACTTAATACTGACAAATACTTCTCCTAACGTCTTTTTCACGATATTTACCGTTGGTGACGTCACAAGAGTAGGGGTGAGTTCTGAATTTCCAATACAGTTTTTTCTACTCGATTAGTAAACAAAGTTTTAAAGTTGTATCGTAGAACACGTTGCAAAGATTGTTTCGTTATCAGCACAATCGGTATGAACAGCTGAGAGGGTTTACTCGTAAATAACGAGTTTTCTATTCATACTCAAACTTGGTATTTGTATTCGTATTAAAAGGTAGCAATCTAACATATGGCTCTCGTGATGGCAAGCGGTTACCTTAACCCATGAACGTTTGCAACGCTTGAGGTGTCTATCGAGAATTTTCAATTGTCACCAGCAGAGGTGAAGAGGGCATGTAAAAGACAAACAGTACAAAATGTAGCTTAAAGCTACAAAAATATTTTAGGAGATATTTCTTAGTAGGACCATAGCACACATATCTTTTGAAGAAGGCAGCGTATTACAAGGTAAACCAATCGGCAATGCTGCACTTATTCTTAAAATTAATATCACTTGCCTGACCTGGGAATCGAACCAGTGCGCCATTGAAGAACCTGTCGTTATGATGTGCATAGATAGGGTGCCGTTCTGCCGTTGAACAGTCAGCAGCAGAAAAATGTTGAAGAACAACGTGCTCAAAAGAATCTTAATTCCTTGATTTTCCCCCATCCTGTTGATTGACCGATTGTTGTGATATTTGGTACACACCCAAGGAGGGCCAGACCGTAAGGGATGGCCCTGGGTCAGCCGGGGTGCGAGGGATACGTCGAAGAACTCCGGCCTAGCACCACGACCCTCAGTCGGCGTGCGGTTTTAGTCGGTTCGAGTCCGATATAACCTCCCCTTCCGGCTCCGGCGGGGGAGGTATCCGAGGGGACTTTTCGCAAGAAAAAAAAGGTACACACCTTTTAGTTCTGACAGTAATACAATTTAAGTCCATAATGTATTAGGTAGTTTGATTTACTCGTATTACCTTAGTTTTTGGTTCATTTTGAGACTTTGTAGGTCATGACATTTCTGACGCTCTGAATGTACACCACGAATCACGACTATTCGCAATTTTCTATCGAGCTCTATTACTGCCAGTTGTCTTCCAATTTGGTCGAGTTTTTGCTGTTAGCTAACTGCCGAGCCGCTGATGAGAGAGTTGCGCAACAGATAGACCTTTTTATGTTTCGTTATATCATTATAACCGTTGTGCTATCGCTCAACAGCTTTTTTTGCTGACGTTGGCCAACGACAAAGTTATAATAGTATGTCACTTTTTATTATGAAGCTGGCTTGTAATCGTTGTAACTATCTATGTAATAGACTCGCAAAAAATAATTGAAGCATTATTAAATAGAATATGGTCCTCTGGACCTCCTTGTACGGTTGCCTTTTAAAATGTTCTAAGACGTTATGCAGACAAGAATTTCAGCTATCCAGGTAAGGTCCAGGTAGCTCGGTTGAAAGAGTATTATCCCTAGGAAGAAATTAGGCCCGTCCTGGATGTTATAGTGCAGATATTCTAAGATATTTAAGTAATTAAAAGGTAGCCGCTTTAATCCTTAGCTCTCCGACGGGCGGCAATGCGGAGTTGTACTTAAAATACACTATGGACTCTGGAGATTGATAGTGCATTATACTCGTAATTACTATGATTTTAGATATAAGCTTTCGCTCCCCAGAAAACGTGTACTGTGCTTTTTTTTACTACATTTTGTGACGTGACTGGCGTCATAATACAACTATTTTTAGATAAAGTAGTGTCTCGGAATTCACTATCTCATGTGCCTGCAAATGGGTGAATCAATAAGGGTAGCCGGTTGTCCCTGGTCCCCAACGGTGATCGGTGATACGTGTTTTCCGTCAACATTATCTGAGCCGCCGGCCGGTCCCCGGGGCCGGTTCTTCTCGAATATCGTTTTTACGACCCCCTTCCTCACTGCTGTAGTAATGAGTAACCCTACGCCAACCCGGGGGTTTAAATCGTTACGTTTAAGTGGTGCAACCATAAAATTTGAAACCTGTTTAAATTGATCGACGTGAATCTCGTTTCGTCCGCTCCCTTAATTATAGCCTGACGTAATTGGTGCCGTTTTATGGTGCAACTTTACCCGCCAGAACAGATAATGTGACCAACAGAGCCGTGTACCTAATATAGAAGATAATAATTATCATTTCGTTGGCGTTTCGATAAAAAAAGGAAAAAAGCTAAACTGTCTTGGAACCCACTATGAATTAATAAGAAGGAAATTGGAAGGGTTGGTAATATAATGACAAAGCACTGTGTGACATAGCACGTATTATTACGGCGGCAAGTTACGGAGTGATTATACGTTCGGATCTAGCACAGAGCCAGCCGCTTGTGCGCCGCATTAAATCTAAATAGACTTGCATTTGAAGACATTTGCCGAAGTGAATGAACTATCACGTTCTACCAATTGCGGCGCAGTTTGCCTGCAATGTTGTTATTTGTACAATAATTTACTCGGGTGGCAGCTAACCTCAGAAAGTATTGTTGAGTTTAACCTATGAACTGGCATAATTAAGATGATAATCACGTTTAATCTTTTATAGCTTTAAGATCTGCTGAGCGAATTATGAACCGTCTATCTAGATTCTAGAGGTTCTCACTAACAAATTTACAATTTTGCTATTAGCTTACAGTATTTTTACAGATGTTTATATCCACAAATGTAGTAAGATGTGAATGAAGACTAAAGAAAAAGGCTATTCCAACGTTCTATAATACCAACAATGTACTAAAATGGTGGTTTTCAGTTAGATACTTTTTACGCCTCGCATAATGAATCGAGGATTATTGGAAAACGGAAACATGTGTATCGATAAAAACCCAAGTGTTACCGTACGGCTAAGAAAAGAGCTTCAGAACATAAATAAATTAAACCGCAAAATGAATAACTCAATCAACTTTCCTTAATTATTACTTCGTTTCCTATTACGCACCGGAAACTGTAATCAAACTAATGTTTATTAAACCTCTAATTACTTCGGGCGAGAGACCTCAAGAATTTGTTCTCAAAATTGGCGAGTATAGTGTTAATAATGTTTTTGGAACGGATTCCTATTGAAAACATTTTTGTGCTCATGCCAACGTGGCGACAATGGGCCAGCAGTAGCACAATGGAGACAAATATTGTGCAGTCCGTCGCACCATTATATCTAGCGAGTCAGTAATTAATACATATTTCAACAAATATCCTTCCAAACAAAACTAGGCCGGCATTCATACAAACGTAAAACATTAACAAAATAAATATGGATTTAACCGTGTTGACGTTTTACACGAAGTCTGAAATAACTAATATTTTTGTAGTGGTTGCGCTTAAACAATCTCTCGTGTTGCTCAATGTATACCTGTGGCATAGATTTTCTGTAAATTGGTTGCAAAAATGACGTTAACCTTAAAATACCCCGACAAACAGTATCAAGAAAAGACAAATATTATTTCGAAAGCAGGGGTCTAAAAACTAAAGTCTTAGAAGTGTATAATGTAGGAGTCAGTCAGAATGTGTGCAGTAGAGTGGAGGCAGACTATGCGATAGTCGCGCGGCGGCGCGGCGAGGTGCAAACAGCACAGTAGTAGGTAGGCACGGCGGCCGTTCAACTCTGAACCGAAACCGGGTCGAGGAGGTTACCGCGCGACGCACGACCGCGCTGCCGCAGAAAATCTACACAGATATACCCTTCAAATATTACTATTCAGATGCAATATTCATTATTTGCACGAGCTTCGAAAACAGTAAATATGTTATATACAATTTTGTTACTACATATATGTGATGACAGTAAAGAAAACGTGGTAAGCAACACGTGGACATAATGACGCGTGCGAGCTAGATTTCTTTACGTTAGGTTAAATGCGGACGCGACAAAGTGCTTCGCGTGGCGGTATCATTGTTAGTGATGGGCTGGTGATGCTGTACCCGTGGGAGATTTGAGCAAAAAAGGGGAATAAATTGTATGGGCAACCTTTCACTGAGTTGTTCTCCTGTATAGGAAATAGACAATAGAACCCGCTAGTGGTATTTTTTGGAAATTCTCGCTGTGGGTGTTTCGTCCCCCTCATAATGTCTATGTCTAGTGCCAGAGAGCCTGTTTAGTTCAATTTCAATTCTGTCATAACCGTTTTGTCAGGTGCTTAGCAGGGTACTAATCTTTTTAGGCGTTTGACGCCTAAAAATAATAATTTATTTGACGATAAGCTACCGTTATCTGATCGACTTTCTCTCGTAACGCAACACTTAGTTTGTTAAGTAAATACAAATATTGGATTTTTAATACCTCTTTAATGATTTGAATCGTTCTTGAAAACATGGAATATTATGCTATAACATGGATATAACAGTATTCTCTTCAGTTAGATATTTAAGTACTTTATCTTTATGTTACTCACACAATCTCTCTTCATTAATTGGTGTCTAGTAGTTACACATATAGTTATTAAATTAATTGAGATGGTAGATATTCTCCATGCCCTGCACTGTGGCCGGCTGCGCTCCGACCGATAGTTGCCACATGTCGCACTAATTATATCGCGCAAGAAAAACATACACAGTTATAAAAAATACATTTCATTTTATTGCATACAGTTTTTCTAAAGCAGTTGAAATAACCTGAACGGATCCAGAAGATCGGAGCTTGGTCGGTTGTTAGTTCGTGGACGGTTCAGGGTGAATGTCCAGTTAAATCGGTCGGCTGTTCTTGAATGATGATCGTGCAAATAGAAAGGTAAAGTTACTTGTAGTTTAGGTAAACTAGGTGAAATTTACTTCGGTTACATAAATAAAAACCGTTATGTTTTGTGTGCAATTGTACAATATTGGTAGGCCTTTTAAGAATATAATGCTTGACGAGAAACCCTTAGGGTGTTCCCTGGCCAATAGGACTGCCTGATTTCGAACAGGCATTAATTTATATTCGACAATGTTTATGTCCCAAATGTTGTGGGCATTCTTTGGACCTAGAAATAAAAACCTCTGTAAATAATTATAGTAGGTCATTTTTTTAAACGGGTTATCTGTGTCTTTATTTGTCAAACTCGTTTTCTGTTGAACCCATGGAGGCAATAATATCACTAAAATAGTGTCTGAAAAACGGTAAAATATACTATAAATAAAAACGTGGGATGGCTGGGCAGATGTGATACGCGAAAATTTATTCATGTATTAAAATGAAAACGAATAACGTAAAGAAATATGTATTCAGAATAAAATATTTAAATCAATAGTTTAATCATTCATTTACACATTGTTTGTTTGATCGTCTCCCCTTTTCACGTGAAACTGTAAACCATCCTTGGCCAAATATGAATAACAATATTTAACAAATCAACATTTCTCCAAATCTCACACGTCTATTACCATTTGAGGATAAACAAAAGCAGATCCAAGTAAATAACGATCACTAATAAAGTCAGAGATTGAATCAGTTTATCTAGGTAATCTGATGACGTCAGAATGGCTTTTCCGAGCTGGTAGGAAGCCTGCGGCGAAGGAAATCGCAATGAATACAAGTAGTCAATTAAGTCCAGCGATGTTCTCTCTCCGGCGCGCGGCGTTCGTTATTCATGGCGTGCGGTGTCTCCACCACGAACCAATAAACAAGCGAGCTCATTAAAAAGTTTAACTACCAATGAATTAACCAAACGCTGCGAAATACGACGGGTGCCGGGTGCGATGCCCGGACGATGTAATACGCACAAGTGGGTCACACGACGCGACGGGCGAACCGACTCATTCATATAATCCCCAAGAATTTTATCTACTATTACTATGGCTTAGTGCCATTGGTACTTAGTGCGGGTGCTGTGCGTGGGGTTTAGGTTCGATTTTCGTGTGAAAAAATCTTAGTAGCACCACGGAATCTTGCAAAAAGTGCTCAGTATTAGGTTAGGTTATAGTATGTCAAAAAACATAGTTCGGAAAAGTGGGTGTTAAGTGCACCTATGTCTACCCCTTAGAGAAATATACCGGCTTATGTTATACAGTTCTACCTGGTTTCAAACCGTGTCTGTCAGTCGTTCCTATGGAGCCATTGCCACGATGCCGGCTGCAAGTACCCTGTGAAACCGGTCCGTATGGAAGAAACCGTCTCGTGAGCAAGCGGCTTAATTATTACAAAATTAATTCCTATCTTAAATGTTATCTCTCCCACCAGCAAGTGGTCCAGCATTATATTTTTTTACTTATAAAGCGTGTTATGAATTTAAGATTGTTAATCATAATGTGATAGATAGACCGGACATAAGTACCCAGTCTTCAAAGATGACATACTTATGTAAAGATTACTTCACGTGAAGATAATTGCGGCTGCGAAGGAAATGAGATAAAATCTGTGGAAGCTGATGTGCGTTTAACATTAACTAAGGCGATTGGCACACTGCGACGCGCGACGCGGCGTCGAGCGTTGTTGCGTCGACGCGGCGTCGCGCTCGTCGCCTCTACGGAGCTCATTTTGTATAGAACAACGCGGGGTCCCACACACTGACAACGCAATCACGCGCGTTGCCGCAGAATACGCGCGTACAAGCAGAAAACGCGAGGTATGGCACACTGAAATCTGCCATCACGCGCGTGTTTTTCGAGGGATTTTTAGTCCGAGAGCTGTTAGAAATTTCTGTGTAGGTATTTGAGGCGAATTTTAAATTAATATTATTGCAATGCAACATGACTATTTAACGGCAAATTTAGAGCGCTTTCACATCAACTGACGACCGATATCCAATATCCGACTTCCGAGATCGGAGGAAGTCAAATATCGATGCCCAATATCGGGTATTGGAGCCGACACCACTGTTTTGGCTCGTTATTGGAACACGCAGAGACTGCAAGCGACTTTCAACCTAAATGGCATTTTCTTAGTTACGTCTCTTTTCACGTTAATAGATGACGCTGATCACGAATATAAAAAAAAAAAATAGTTACTATGTCATGTCAATAAGTCGAAAATAGCTTGCACTTCTAATCATTTTCTTTTCATCTCTAGCGTTCTTAATATAGTCTGGGCTTTCGAGCTAATGGCCGGATGGCTTTACTTTACTTTTCTCAAAATTTTAGATTACTTCACACACCTCCCTACCAAAAAAATTCTAATATCTCTCGGACTATCGCGCCAACGCGCGTCGACGCCCGACGCCGCGTCGAGCGTTGCAGTGTGCCAATCGCCTTAACGTTAATCGTCATTAAGTGATATTAGAGGAAGTTTGAAAGGTGTCATCAAAGGTTGAGGCGATTGGCACACTGCGACGCGCGACGCGGCGTCGAGCGTTGTTGCGTCGACGCGGCGTCGCGCTCGTCCCCTCTACGGAGCTCATTTTGTATAGAAAAACGCGGGGTCCCACACACTGACAACGCAATCACGCGCGTTGCCGCAGAATACGCGCGTACAAGCTGAAAACGCGAGGTATGACACACTGAAATCTGCATTCACGCGCGTGTTTTTCGAGGGATTTTTAGTCCGAGAGCTGTTAGAAATTTCTGTGTAGGTAATTGAGACGAATTTTAAATTAATATTATTGCAATGCAACATGACAAATTTAGAGCGTTTTCACATCAACTGACGTCCGATATCCAATATCCGATATCCGAGATCGGAGGAAGTCAAATATCGATGCCCAATATCGGGTATTGGAGCCGACACCACTGTTTTGGCTCGTTATCGGAACACGCAGAGACTGCAAGCGACTTTCAACCTAAATGGCATTTTCTTAGTTACGTCTCTTTTCGCCGCTAGCGTTCTTAATATAATCTGGGCTATCGAGCTAATGGTCGGATGGCTTTACTTTACTTTTCTCAAAATTTTAGATTACTTCACACACCTGCCTACCAAAAAAATTCTAATATCTCTCGGACTATACTAGCTCTCTCGCGTCAACGCGCGTCGACGCGCGACGCCGCGTCGAGCGTTGCAGTGTGCCAATCGCCTTAGAAGAGGTCGTTAGTATACGAAAAGACTAGTGGAGATTAATATTGTAGAATGTCGTGCCAGGAGAACACAAGCAAAGCTGTAGAATCAAGCTAGTAAGTAAGATATTAATCTTACACTCACATGTTTCTAACCCTAACGACGACGTGACCCATTCATGGTGTTTATCTTACTTGTGAAGGGTTGACTAGAATAAAAGAAATGTGCGACCTACATTCATTGAACGACGGTTCACCCTTCCAGTAAGAGGGTGCAGGGTTAAAAGGGTTTAAAAATCTTATACATTTCCAAAGTAATTGAAAGAAATGTAATGAAAGGGTTTTTACGAGTAGTAGGTAGTGTAGGTACTTCTTAATATTTTAGTTTTATAGTCTAATAAAATCTAATAAGGAAATGAGCCTATTACCGTCAATACGACACTTTTCCAGACCTCTTGCTGCTACAGTACTAACCCAATACTATTTGCCCGACCCGGGAGGTGAACTCAGGGGCGCACGCTTCCACAAAGACCAGCTGTATCTTTATTGTAATATATCCTCATGATAATAAAGAGAAAGGAAAAGTTCCACGCGATTAGATAAACGTAATCGGTTATTTACAATCTAAAGCAGCTGCTTACAGAACAAACTGATAAACTTACAACACATAGCTATAGATAGATATATCTACACTACACAGTACATATATCTGCTCAAATGGTAAAGGTTTTGATGTATGGTGGTGAAGATCTTACGGTTCAAGCCAAGCTCTCCTGCAAGCCGTTATACCTGCGGCTTGACACAAAAGGCTTCCCTCTCGTGCTTGAGGGTTACGGCAATAGCTCCCTGTAACCATCACCAATAAATTAGGTAAATTTTATGACGCTGTAGGGGGTAATCTCTGGATCGCTCTGGATATACTGAACCGATTTTGAAAATTATTTTATCAATAGAAAGCCACGCTATTCATGAGTGTCAGGGGTTATAATATCATGACGCTATCCAGAAAGGCCATCAGCGCTAACGGGATAAGAAGTAAATGTGGACAGAACCCCTGGTAACAGCTCGCAATTCATACAATAAAAGTACTAGTAATAAGTTCATGTCTTTATAATTGTTTTGTAATTCAGGTATGTCTATTAAAGGCAATAAATTACGTACACAATATAAGTTGTAACAGCATGGGAATTGTTATGTAACTGTGATGTACGTAAATGCAACAGTGTCCCTCGATGTACAATGTACAGTCGGCTGCAATTATTATCGATTCCATCATTATAATTGCGTGTCGCAACAGATGCTTGACGCGGAAACATATGGCTCGGATTCGGACACATTCTCGGCTTTGATTATTTCGTCGAAGAATTTCCGGGTCTCCCCTAAGAATATATAAAATTATAAAATCAGGCTTGTTAGCGACTGTACAAGTATGGAGCTCCATAAAAACCTTAAGAGCCAAGCCAACCTACGTGAACATCAGTAGTAAAGTTGATGTAAGGACGTGATCCCACCCTGATCGTAGGATTGGAGGGTGAAATGGCAGCTGCTACTGTAAAAGCTAAGACAAACTAATCTACAAGGAAAGGAAAGGAGAGAAGAGGAAAGGAGGAGGAAAGGAGACCTTGCGTTGAAATAAATTATCTAACCGAGCTTATTTAATTAAGAATGGTATAAGTGAGGTAAAAATTGCTTCGGTTTTTATTTTATAGTTTTTATTTATTTTTAGTCATCCACCCAACCTATAATAGTAACTGACTTGACCATAAAATTTTATGTCTTCACTAGATTTTTTCACTTGTCGTTTTGACGTTTAGTACCAAGTAACTAGTCAGTAGAATACCCAATTGAATTGCATGCATTTGCATTGATAGTAATGTGAATGGCATTTGTTTATATACTTCATATCATGTATTGTGGTACATGGCACACTCGTGTTAGCCCCGTTGCTTCTCTTCATTTTAAATACCATAGGTTTCAAATGTTTCAATCTTGGTTCATTTTATTGAAATTATGCAAATTACCAAATTCTTGCAACGCATTATGAAATCAGTTATGATCATTTATTCTGTAGTATGTTGATAAAATACAAACAGCTCCGGATTAGTGAACACATTAACAATACTATTTATTAAGCACTAGCTTTTGCCCGCGGCTTCGCCCGCGTGGATGTCGGTTATCGCGACCAAACATAGCCTATGTCCATTCTCAAGGTCTAATCTACCCCTATACCAAATTTCATCAAAATCGGTTAAGTGGTTTAGGCGTGAAAGCGTAACATACAGACAGACAGACAGAGTTACTTTCGCATTAATAATATTAGTATGGATAACACGAAAGATTTTAATAAACAAGCTTGGAAATTGGGTCATAATAACCTGGATCAAAATTAAACTGGCTATTGGCACCTATGAGATGATTGTTTTTGTTCAACGTATTTTTCCTAATGTTTATAGACCTAGTGTTATGGAATAAGATTTATATTGAGCAAGATGGAGAAAACGAAGGCGAACCGGACGTCGGAGGTCGCAGAACGACCTCCGTCCTCCATGAGCGCTGCCCTGGGGGTGACCGGTGGAGCCGCCCGTCACCCTAGGAGAAGCAGGCCGCGGCGGCGGCGCAAAGTGCGCCTCCCCGTACCCGGGGCTAGATGGGGACACCGAGGTCCCCACAACCCGAAGGGGACCATCTAAAGAGATGGTCCTGGGTCTGCCGGGGTGCGAGAGATATGCTTTCGGCAATCTCACCTCCGGTAACCAAGGACCCAAGACGGCGTGCGTTTTAGTCGGTTCGAGTCCGACATAACCGCCTCCACCGGCTCCGTGGTATCCTTGGGGATTTTGCACACGATAAAAAAAAGGTACATTAACATATTATTTTATTGACATGAAACTACTTCATACCACAAAATGCAGGTAACATCTTACATGACAGATAGAAAAGCTAAAGATCTGAGAAATGTCGGCGATTTCGAATATAATTATGTACATTAAGGCGAGAACACACGTGTCTGTAACTGGGATAATAACTGTCCACACAAGCTGTATCGTATCAGCCTGAATAAGCCACTGCCTGGGCTGGGAACTACGCTAAGATCTTGGATAAACATATCGATGTGGACAGAATAATCCCGTCCCGTCTGTACACCCGTGTGTCCCCGCCCTTAGGGGCTCCAGTCGCGTGTGTACACCCAGTTAGCCAAACGCGAACGGACAGCCACTCATTGTATGCATTAGTACACATTTTTTATGACGAATTCTACTATTATGTTTCATTGTAATTAAAGGAGCAGCCATTGTGAGAATTCCCACTCTCACAGACATAAAAATAACATTATAATGTAAATGTTGTTATTTCAAATGCAATTGCGGGAGATAGTTTAACGGACTTTTATTTATTGTCTCTTTTTACTGAGAGGGTGGTGGGTGCTTCCCCTAGAGCCATCCACTCGTACGTATAATAGTTTTAATTGTGCATCTATCATTCAAATTAACCTTTACAATCGACAAGTTTATGTTTTACACTCGTCAATAAAATGCACAGTTACGACTTACGACGATAGAAATTCTGAAAATCTATTAAATGAAATGTTACGTGTGAAGTCATGCTTAAAACTCAAAGCAAAATTGTAAATCTTTGTGAAAGTGTCATCATCTTCCTGCCCATATCCCAATTATTTGGGTTCGCCCGGTCGGTGTAACATGGCATTGTCCTCCATACATTTCAGAACATTTCCTCAGTCATTCCTTTTTTGCCATATCGCCTTTCACGTAGGTGGTTTGGAGACCTTCTCTTGTGCCTGTCTCTGCTGCTAAAGTCTTAAACTTTAAACATTTTTTTTACTATTTAACGACATTACTTTCAACTTTTCTCATAGCTTCTCAATTTTTCATTCACGGGTGCCACTTTCAAACTTCCTCTAAAGTACTCATTTCTTATTCTGTCCATTCTGGTCACTCGTCACACCATACATCCATCTTAACATTTGCATCCAGTGCATGGATTTCTGTGTAAGAGTATCTTACGAATTAATAGAGAGTATCTTACGATAATATAAATACCCTACTAATGCTGTAAAATATTCAGCCATATCTACCTTGACTTACCATTAATCGTATATCAGGCAACCATCATATCTTTCCCACGGTATTTCAAACGGTTTAATGGCAAAATCTGTGTTGAGCTTGCTTAATATTAGTGCAAGATCTAAAACTAGAATGGCCATTATGTAAACGTCTTCTATGAATATCTTCGGTGGTCGTCGTCTCTGTTTTCTAATACAATCAGGAATTACTGTGCAGACAGAATCAGATTGAATACCTTTCGGCCGCCATGGCAACTAGACTTCGCAACCGGTAGCGTATAAGGAATTTTTATTCTCTATTGGCAATTAGTTTACCTACTGATAATATTAATACGGACTGTTTTATTGAATTAAATTGTATTATCATTAAAGTGTACCAAATATCAGGACAATCATTCAAGAGGAACGGGGGACAACAAGGAATTAAGATCATTTTAAGAACTTTGCTAATCAAGATAGATTTTATACTGACTGCACAGTCGTGTGGATGATAATGATTCCATAAAAACGGAATCCTATTACTAAGACGCCGCTGTCTGTCTGTTTTATATCCTCAATATTATGACCCTTGTTTACTACTTTTTCAATAAAAGTTATGAAGTATGTTTGTTTGTTGTTTAGTATCAAAGTTATGTAATTAACGTTAGTTATTATTATTTCAGGTGAATTCTGCACTGACGTCATCATGAAGTGGAACGACGTCACCGAAATCAGTGAGTTTCATTTATTTTCATTGTTAAGTAAAGTATTATCTAATCTTAAGCTTAGCATTAAGTAGTTTAGTTTCTTATAGAGTTATTATCCTATGATAAGTACTTCATAAAGTTCATAAGTCCTTGTTTTTGTACTATAAAAGTTACAATACAAGCACACACAATATTGTACATAGATAACCAAATAAGCAAGAGACAGCACCAACGCGTAACGGACGAACAAACATAAACAGTGTTGTTGATGCAAGTGCAACAGATTTTTGAATTTCTCTCACAGTTTTATGATGATTTTGATTTATTATACACACATACATACATATAATCACGCCTATATCCCCGGAGCAGAGTTAGGGCAGAGGTAAATTAACACTTAATATCCACATTTCACCAATAATTGTAGTTGGTCCCATGTAATAGGGGGTAAGCCTATTGCCATAATATGCCGGTCACTATTGTTGACTAGAGTCCTGTATCCGAGGCTGACTTTGATACATGGTGTTTATAAACAAATAAGTATATTGTATACTTTCCTGTGCTGTATAAAAGACTAAAAAAGATAAAGACAAAATAGGTTTTCTTGTCCTTTAATGAAGAGAGAAAGATTTCCTAAACTAACCTTTCTTTATGCGCATTTAAAAAACGTACAATATACAACAAAAAATCTAGAATCTAATAGAATATTTAATAGATGTAAAAAACCATATACATAGTACAGTGTACATTGTCCTCTAAAGCAGTTTGCATTTAGTGAGAAACCCGCCGATGTCGCGATGTCGCGCTCCGGCCACGATTGACCCGCTTTAAGTTTCTTAACAACCGGTTGTTGAGATTAGCGTAAACCTGTATTTTAATGTTTTATCGACATTATAATATCCCTATGTATGCTATACTAACTGTAATTTAAAGTTTCGCGTTCCATCGTGTACAAAATTATATTTGCGGGGATTAGTTCGATCGTGATAAATAAATATTTAGTTAGGCGTATTTGGATAATCTGTGATGCTGATGGTACTCATGATTCTAAGTACAGACGGCAAAGGATATAAGAGATAAGTGAACACTATACAATACATCTGTTTCATACAATTTTATGGGATAAAGTATTCGAAGGGTAGGTACAATTTCATATTCTGTCCTCCGTGATGCAATTAAGAGATATCAAAGGTGTGTACAGGACTATGCTTTTAATTTTGTAATGTGGTCGTTGGGATTTGGGAAGAAAAGAGTCCATTTAAGATCGGCTTGAGCGTTTTCTCACAATAATTGCTATCGTCAAACAGCTCAATATCGTTTTAGAGTAGTTATAACCGAATTAATAGTTTCATATTTTATAAACAATCTGTTTTAACAACTTTCAAACTGTCAGTCCGATATTAAAAGGAATGCTTTACGAATCTCAAGCAACCCGATCTTAGCTGGACTCTCACAGCTCTTCAGTGTCCAATCAAAAACCCGGTACCTGTCTAGAGTTGTCATGATCACATTAAAACCCGTAAACACGATTGTATACCAACTCTCGTATTTTTTGCACCGCAATACTGCTCGATACGCTGCCAAAGTTTACTTTGCGTGCCATTAGCCATTAGTATAGTAAATATTTATAGATACGAATTATCTGACATAACTCATTTTTATCTACAAACTTGTTATGCACACTGACATAATCCACTCGAGGCCGTACTATACATAATGGACTGCAACCCACGACCCGCGGCCCGAGCAACTTGACCGTGTAATGAAGAGATGTTTATCTCTTGGAGTGGAGTACTTATTATTCTAACTTACTGAATAAGCCCCGCCACTTAATCAAGTCTTTAAATCCAAAAAAAGTTGAATTTCCTGCTTCGAACAATGTGATGATCTAATAACGAGTAGGAAAATTGAAGAGCTCTACGTTGTACGCGTGGGCGCCCGCCCACCCGCGCTCGTGTACGTTCACTCGGTGCGTATGCGCACGCTACAAGCGTAGTAGCGTAGCGCGTCTGTCCATTAGTAACCAAATAAATACTCCTTTTAATAATCGACGTCTTCACTACATGTATAAAACAAAGTGACTGTCGCGTCGTTGGCCGTCCGTCCCTATGAATGCTTAAATCTTTAAAACTACGCAACGGATTTCTAAACGGTTTTTTAATAGATAGATTGATTCAAGAAGATTTATTCCCACGAGGTCGAGTCCCACTATGTCGAATACATGCTTAATAGTAGAGGGTGCAGGTGCAAAAATTTGGCAGTACGAAGTTCGCTAGGTCAGTTAGTAATAAATTTTTACACAAGGATATCTAGGCCCAAAAGTATGCATTACTTAAATAGTGGTATGGGTTCTATAATACGGATATGCAAAGTTAGATGCAATTTGTTTTGTAGTTTAAAGTTAAACACAGAAAATGCATACACATATTTTCTCTGAGCGGGAATTGATCCTGCTACTTCCGATGTAGATACCAAACGTTCTACCGCACAGCCACAAAGGTTATTATAAGAATCTGATAGAGATCATTAATTAAATTATTTATTTCAAGTGTTGGCAGGGTCTGTTATATTGTGAATAATCAATTTATTATTTGGCCTAGTATTTTAGTGCACTGCGTCACGAAACGAAAACAATGAACATGCTGATTGATAGCATTACGATTTCATTCTATTCTAATATTGTCGATTGACAAAAGTCTCCCATTACAGGTAATTTTTAGGGTTTCGTATAAAGAATTCTAGCCCTTATAACAACTAATTTAATACTAAAACAGAATGGCACAGAACACTTCGTCCGCGACTCTGATTCGCACATTACCCGTTTTTAATATTGATAGTAAACTCAAGAACGGAATGATACAGTCATACACAACAATGTAGACATCAATTTCGTTCCTGGTCGTATAGGGTGCCAGCTGACACTGCCAATAATCGCATTCCAAGCCCCGACTAGACTAAATACTAACACACGAAGCTACCTGTATCATCCAATGCTTTAGATCCGTTTATCCGGCTTAGCAGACCCCTCGGAATACTGATCAGTGACCACCCTTTCACTCGTCAGCTGTGGACTGGAATGGACGTTACATTAGCTCCTGTCGTATCTCATCCCATCACAGTTCAAATTAGAGCCAGTGTCACTCCCGGTTTGTGCAACTCCATGGTTATAACTCGATGGGACGTAATCGTGTGTCGCTGTCGTGAGAATCGATTTTAAAGTAATCGCAATTTGCTGTCGAAATAAGAGTGGGGTGTTGTAATGTTTTTATGAGCGAAGGAAATCGAAGTAATATAATGTACAGGAAGCCGATTTAATTAAAGGAATAATTGAAACTAGTTTTAATTTGTGCTTATAACCAATACCGAGATAAAGTGAATACTATCTAGTAGATAAAACTGCACTCGTTGGTCTGCCCGCGATGCCGTCGCGTCGGCGTGAAAATAAATTTTGAAGAAAATTAGATTTGTTTTTTATAAAAGGTGGAGTATGATTTAAGTCTGCTTCCTGTATATCGAATATTACAATAATATACTGATATGAGCACCACGGTTTAAGATCGATTCCGTAGGGCATAGGATCTTTTATTAAATTAATTAATTAATAATCTCGCACTAGGGTTGCATCATGAAATGAAACTGACCTCTGATACCTGATAACTAAAAATACATTGTAGTATAGTGGCGTGTTACCGTTGGCAGTTGTAGAAGGAAGACGCATTAACATTGTCGCGTTGGGCATTGATTCGAAAATAACGCGCGCGAAGGGTGCACACTGCACGCTGCGCACAGGCCACTACGCGTCCTAATATAGACAGGCCGGCATCGCATGCAGCGCTCACAGTATCGCACTGATAAAATGATTACGATTGATGGTACAGTACACCTTGCATTTTCCCTTGGCATTATAATATAATATCCAACTAATTGCAATAGGAGAGTCTAAGTCTTCGATGTCGCCCATTGGTTGTGGTGGTCAAATGACTAAAGAAAATATTGAAGTACAGACGCATCTTGAGATTAGAAAGCTGACCCCAATTGATTTGGAAAAAGGTTCAGAGAATGATGATAAAACAGGAGACTTTGTAAGTTTGTGTGTTTGAATTTGACCACAACAAAAGCAACTGGAATATGACTATTTATACATATAGAAGGCTTAACTACGGAACATAAAAGCAATAGGGTGTGTCTTTAGCCACATAGTGTAAAAACTAGTTTCCCCAAACTAATATTATTACCAATCACGTCACACCAAACAGTGACGTCATTATTTGCAATTTTGAAACGAGAAAACTTAAAAGTAAATAAGTATATCAGTAGCCGTGATCGCGTTGCGAATTAGCACACAGCATTGTGAAGAGCAAACGATAGCTGCGGGCCAATTTGTTTTGAATTTGTATTCCGTATTCATTACAGACAGACGATAAAATCAAAGACGATACATAGTTGCCAATCGGATACATAGTTGCAGTATTTGTCCATAATGAATGATCCAGATCAAAATATCTCGAAAGAGCAAAGCCCCTATCGTGAGACTCAAATGGCGTTGAGCGTGACACTAATTGACTCCAAACGTAACTTGAGGATGTAAGAGCAACGTATAATGCAGAATTAGAATCTGAAATCTTATTTATTGCGTTCAGTACGTCGTTAACCTTGAATGTGTGCTGTGAAAAACTTCTATTGATTCGCCGTAATGTGAAGCGGAGAAGATCGACTTTTAGTTCACTTTTTGTATTGATATTGTTCATGAAGTCAGTTCAAAATAATCGTAACACATTCATTTCTGCAGTTAAACTATGTAGATATTATATCATCGTTTCAATCTTCGTATAATCCAAAGGAGAGAGAGAGCGAGAAACAAGAAATAAAGAGAATTCACAGAAGAGATAAACGCATCGACGCAGGGGACATTTATTGTGGAATATTGGTCTCGCAATCCATAGGAACATATGCCCGGGATAAAAAGCATATGTGTTATTCCAGACTATAATCTATCCTTGTACCGAATATCACCCCAATTCGTTCAACTATTAGAGCGTTATTGAATCACAAACTTCCAAATATGTTCAGAAATTCACATCAATAATATTAGTAGGGAGTAGGATCAGTATCCTTTATCACCTCCGAATCTGATGTCAAATTAAAAAATAAATAGCCAAACAAATCGAAGGCACTTCAGGATGTTATTTATAATTTTCTTGTTGTACTTCTGACATTGGTGGAGCCGTCGACATCGATTGTCTCATTACCATATTTGAAAGTTGAATAAGACTGATATAAATAAAAAAATATACATTTAATTGTTAACAACTGCTTTGTTTGTTCTATAGATTTTGAACTTGTATGCTTGCGACCTCACACTTGTTTCTGTCCTAATATTCCGGAACCCATACTGTATTTTACGACCCTGGACTAATGGCATATTCATTCTGGACTTCACCCTAGCTTCTTACGATCTGGTGGAGTGCATAGCATATCAGTTGTAAATCAAACCAACTGCTAGGTAATAGAAATAAAAAGTATCCAATATCTTCTTTGAATAAGATTGATTTAAGACATGAAACGGTACCTTTTTTTTTTTTTTTTCCGTGCGGAAATCCCCTCGGATACCCCCCCTGCCGGAGCCGGAAGGGGAGGTTATGTCGGACTCGAACCGACTAAAACCGCACGCCGACTGTGGGTCTTGGTTCTAGGCCGGAGGTGAGGTTGTCAAAGACATATCCCTCGCACCCCGGCTGACCCAGGGCCATCCCTTACGGTCTGGCCCTCCTCAGGAGGGGGGACAACGGTGTCCCCAACTCGCCCCCGGAATGGGGAGGCGCGCTATTCAGCGCGCCGCCGCCGTGGCCTGCTTCTGCTGGGGTGACAGGCGGCTCCACCCGTCACCCCCAGGCCCGCGCTCATGGGGGACGGAGGTCAGTCAGTGCCCTCCGACGCCCGAGTTGCCTGCGCGCGCGGGCGGCGCGATCCGCGAGTCTTTCTCGCTCGCGCCGCCTCTCCCGCTCCGCCGTCTCCTTCACGACCATTACCTGCTCGCTGAAGGAGACGCCGGCCGCCCACGCGTCCGCGCAGCGGACCATTGCTGTGAGCAGGGTGGCGAGGGTGAGAACTCTCACTCCCAGGGCCGCCACTAGCTCCCGCCTCGGTTCGGCCCATGCCGGGCACTCGGTGAGCGTGTGCAGCCCCGTGTCCTCGCTCGCGTCGCAGTGATGGCACTCGAACGTTGGCTCCTTTTCGATCCGACACAGATATATTATCTCCCGAAGCACCCGTGCCCGGTGATGATCTGCGTCAGTCGATACGAGAGGCTGCCATGTGGCCTCTCGAGCCATTCCCCCATGATGGGCCTTACCGCCTCTATGACGGCATGCCCTGCGCGTCGTTGCTCAAGTCGTCGCTCCCACTCCGCCACCATGATCCCGTGGAGCCGGGACCTCTCGGCCCGAATGACTTCGGGCTCGGGATCGTATCCCCGCTCCCGCGCCTCCTTACGGAACCGATACAGTGCCGCAAGGGATCTCGCTTCCAGGATCCACGGTGGCGATCCGGCTAGGAGACTCGCCGCTTCAAAGGATATCGTGCGGTACCCCCTAATGGCCCTGCAGGCCATCGTCTGCTGCGGCGCATGCAGCAGTTGCACGAACCTGGCCTGCAGGGCGTCCGCCCACACGGGGCACCCGTACAGGGCCATGGACCGCACGACACCCGCGTAGAGTCTCCTGCAGGAGTCCTCTGGGCCCCTCAAGTTGGGCAGCAGCCGCATCAGCGCGTTAGCTGACACCAACAGTTTGGGGCGCAGACTTCGGAAGTGCTCTCCGAAGTCCCACCGACCGTCGAGTACGAGCCCCAGGTATTTCAACCGGGGCTTGATGTCGATGGGAGTACCTCCTACTGTCAAGCTGGATCCCGGGGGTGGCCCGCGCCGAGGACCATGAAAGAACAAGGCCTTGGATTTGTGCAGAGCCACTTCGAGACCCAGCCGCCGGATCCGATCCACGACATGAAACGGTACCACACAAGAGTTACTTTCGTATTTATCATATTACTAAGTATGGGTAATTCCTTTGGAAAATACCCGGCAACACAAGACAAGACCTACAGTACAGAAGTCAAGGTTACAAGTTGCAAATAATTGGATTAGATCAGTGAATCATCTGTCGTCCATTATCTATGCTCACGTGGTCCAATTGAGTGCTTGTTGTGATCTTCACACATTTGTAGCCATTCTAACATTATCGTCACTTCCCTGAATCCGTGTGTCTGACACTTGCCTGATTAATGATTATGTTGTAATAGCTAATGCAACAAGTGAAAATGTACTGATGTGTTTACTTTAGTAACAAATTGGTACAATCTTCTTCTCTCATTATTTAACAGACTTGTTCTGTGTATCTTTTATATTTCTGGAAGGCCCTGAATGCTACAGGATATTAGAGCCTGGTGACTGAGTATTCGAGTGGGTATCTTACAGTTTCATGAAAATGATGATAGTATGTACCGCCTTTGAACAGCTCGAGTCTATTGCACAAATTAAATTAATAGAATAGTATTTTAGCTCTGAACTCAAACCTAACTTCATGCTATGTAATTGGATATGGCCTGCTAGCTACTTGCTCAGAGTAATGAATGTGACAGAGAGGCCTTTCTATGCTATTACTTGCTAGCCTATTAGACACACATAGCGACATCGCCGACAAGGCGTACTAACGATGCGTAAAACAAATACGTACATTCCGGTGTAATTGTTCGTGTAATGTACACTTAGCTGTGCGGTTGTGGTGCGCGGCTTGCGGTCGGCCGCTCTGCGCAGGAGTTGCGAGCATGCGCGATCATCATCTTTGTTATCGTATTATCATTTTGTTTTTATTGCTTGGACGGTGATTACTAGAAAGTGTATGTGTATAACTTGCCAACTGGAAAAGCTAGCACTCCGATTGAGAAACTCTTGCACTTGACTCTCAACTCAAGAAAATAGGAATCTGGAAACGGAAAAGAGGCTAAAAGGTAAAGTATAAAATCAAAAAGAAGAAGACCTGACCTTTTCTTCATTCTCTTATGAAGAAAATGGAGAAAAGAGGAAAGAGAAGGAAACGTCGACAACTAAGACAAATGTTTGGGAGAGTGTTAGAGATCTACTATTATTGCGACAGACTAATGTAAGGCTCTTCCCAACTCGAACTGACCTATTTAGAATGAAGGAAGCAAAATGGGGAATAATGGTACAAAAACTTTTTGGGAATCAGTACCTAATTTATAATACCACAGACGATATAATATATTTTTATGTTATACCACAGATTATTACTTAAATAGTTATACGAAAGTTCAACTGGTCAAACGCAACACCTCGGCAAAACTCGGGTCAAGGGCAATAACATAACAAAATGAAACATTCATTTCGAGCCAATCAATCAACTCGTGTGTTGCTCCTAGCTCGAGACCTCTCCCAAGTCGTCCATGAAAAACCCATGTCATAAGTAAGGACGAGCAAAAAATATGTGAAGTTGTCGCAGTAGAGTCGAATGGAACCAACATCAGTTAGGCTGTTTTTAGACGAGTCTAAATATAAGTCATCCGAAAGCTATGTTAAACGAAATCGGTGACGATGTAAATATTTATTTTGTCTTAAGACCAAAAAATCGTTTTGTTGAAGTCAGGATAAAAATGGCTCCACATTCTGCTCTGAATAATCAACCAGAGTTACGCCATTCAGTTTTCCGTAGAGATGCTTCAGTAAAACTAAATATTTTCGCTAGACGAGCTACTTCTTTTAATGAAAAGGCATGGAAAAACAAATAGCAAGGTTGTGCATGTAAATTTATTTGGCGTCTGTATTCTAACAAGATGTTTTAAGAATGGGCAACGTTTCGCTAGTTTCATTAAACAGATGTACATTCAGCTTGTGTTCAACATTAATTCAGATGCAGCTATCTGTTTTATTCCTCCTTCAGCTCGGGTGTACGCGCGGAACTGTGTAATGTATAACGTCTGAATGCTCACCGAATATTCCTAACCGTAAACCAATGTTTAATACAGTTTGTGTATATAAATAACAGAATTGGGCGTTTTAAAGTTCACAAAGAAATGTTTATCTGAGCGTGACGGGCGGCCATGTTGCGCGCACGCCGAATTGCAGATTACATCATTGCGCAAAAAATTCGCGTGCGCGTGCAGTCCGCTGAGGAGTGCGGACGGGTTGAGAGGGGGAGAGGGAGGGGAAAGGGGGGTGCGGCGAAGTGTAGTGGGAAGGTGCGGTACGCTTTAACGACCTTGGCCTTGCTCGGGCCGCGGCCAAGGTGAGCGTTCAACTTTATACCGTAATTATACATGCGCCCACCAGTCTGCCGGCACACACGCTTATTATTGTGGCACAAGACGACATAACCGCAGTCATGCCTCCGGTGTAATGGCGCTGGATACACCAAACCTAGCAGCCTAGGAGCGCGAACTTTCACTGCGTCCTCGCCTTCCACTGCGTGTACTACCAAAATATCGTAACGAGAATGTTATATGGCTTGCAGCGTACGCTCCAGTACCGAGCTGGTTAGGTGTTCGTTGGCACTTCACGCGCTCTTGTCAAGTGGGTGAGCAAACAACGAGGTACGCTCGACAAGTCTCAATACATTAGTTGGGTACATACAAGCAGGTTCTTTAATGAAGTTCTAAGTTAGGACAAGTTACCATTTATGGCAGTCACTCGTTTCAAATGTTCGATGACCAGTTTTCAACGCTCCATTGTATGTATACGGTATACTACAGAACAGAGAATAGAATCTCTGTGATAGGTAGGTATATAGTGTGGCATCATGGCTGAAAGATTACTATTAGATACCAGTATGTACTTTATTAAAGATCTTTTTTTTGTCCTTGTTTAGTAAATAAAAAAAACAGCATCTATACAAGAAGTTGTTCCAAAGCGCGTAGAAGAAGTTCACAGATTACCTAATAGTTAGAAGTATGGTGCTCCACTATTCTGGCGGCTTGGCAGATTTTGCCATGTTTGGTGAGCCTGGCATTCTTTTGGATTCTCATACCTCGTCTCCATAAACGAAAAGGTTCAGCTTCTCGGCACTGCACTCGCATCGATGTACCTGCGACTGATTGTATAATTCAAACTATCTAACCTAAACTGAAACAATAATGGTCTGAATTCCAATCGACTAATGTTCTACATAGTTCTCCTCATATATGAATTACATAACTTGCAGAGCTTTAAATTTTATTACATACCTATGTACTTACAAGGCAATCACGTTGTTGGACGTGTTCAAAATTGTGTTACTCTACGTCGAAACATTAACAACAAATTAAAATAATCTACGATCTACCCAAAAACTATCATTAACTCACTATCACACAACCGAAACGTTGCAATTTAAATCTTTGATCGTTTGGATTACGTATTGGCGGTAGTCCAATGTTGGCAATTTGGGCACTTGCCCACTACTCCATTGAATACAATACAGCGCATACATTTCCTAAACAATGCATCAACGCGTCAGAATTAGCATGCGATATGACAGCAACATGTATAGCTTATTATATGTGACATCCACCTTCATGATACGAGAACAAGATGCAATTATATCATGTTTGTTCCAATCTAGAGGACTGACTGTAAAAGTAATAAAACTGTCTGGAAACTCTTTCCAATATGTCGTCTACACACAACTAAGTAGCATAAAAATGAAATCCTTATTATGTTTATATAACCGGCGTCAGCAGTGTGATCTTCATATTAAAGTTTGGAGCTCATTAGGTAAAACTTCCTGGGATAGTCTTCACATTATTATCCAGATATAACATCATCAATGTATATTTCACAATTCATTAACTCAGCTGGAACGGTCAGAAAATTCTTACAACGTGATAAACTATCTGTAGAGAACGCCAAGGTAAGAACCACCATTTTGACATTGTCAGCAGCTGGAATGGAGGCCCGTGTCTTCTGCACTTCACTCTAGTATCTAACTTTCCAGTGAGATGTAGTCAACAGAAAAAGCGCCAATATTAACCACCTACACATACCTCTAAGTCGTACCATATCGAATTATAAAACAACTAAAATGACTCTTAAGAATACAATATTTCACTATATCTATTAGAATTACGACATCGCATCGTCCATATAGAAGACTGTGGTGACATTCAGCTCACGTCCGTCCTATTGTGGTGGCACCACATGCCACCACCACATTAGCATATACACCACGTATGGACAGACTGATGGCATGTACGAGTCTTAGCGACGAACCCGAATGTGAATTCTTACATCTATGATCTTCGGAGATCTATAGGTGGACGTGGTGGACTGGTGGACTCCTCACTGATGATCTAGTTTTTAGTAATTATTGTATTGAACCAGTTCTTCATCATTACGTTAGTCCCGGTCGCTTTCTCGGCTTGCACTTCGGAGTTCGGGGTCTGCTTTCCGAGTTTCCTTCTCCACTACGCACGGGATTGGTAAATATTATTGGCACATATTATGTCATTCTTTACGACACCAATTTTATATGAATGAAAAAACCAATGCCTAATGAAATATGTATGTATAGTTTAGATCAGATGAGTAGATTTAGATTTCGGATGGTCAGAAACCGAATCCTATTTTATTTATGTACATAAAATTGATGTCGTGTAAAATAATACCTACAAGGTGTCAATATCAAACACTGTGACACAGTTCATCCGATAGTAAACATACAGTCCATGTAAAAATGCCCGAATGGCAACAATGGACTCGGCGATATACAATAGGTAATTTGTGAAATGTGGGTAGGTTAGGTAGGCATATGTCTGCCTTCTCATTTGGGGATACGGACGGTAATATACAATTTACGTAATAGTACAATGCTGTACCACAAGTCTAAACGAAAAACAACATTAAAATTCCATATAAATAAATAAACTTTATTATTTAATCTTCGCGACCTTTCATTTACATTTCTAATGGCCGCCGTAACGATTCGCGCGATGATTAATCGCGGCCATTTTGTTTTGCTAATAGCCGCCGGCTATTGTCAGTTGTACTGTTTTATTTTGTACCTTGAACTTGACCGATGAGCTATGCTAATAATTGTTATTAATATACAAAGTATTTAATTACTTACAGACTACTAAAAGCGAAGACGTGGTTTGCCTGTTGAGAGGTATATTTCATAGCATCACACACAACACAAACCTTATGCTAAATACACAGGAGAGTCTGTTTGTAAAAATTATAATTATGTTACTTTTAAGAAAAATACAATTTTTAGAATTTTTGTCTTTCTATGTTTACTCTGTACCTAATCTTCGAAACGATTAGGCCTATTATGACGGGATGTTTGCTGTAGATAGCTAATGTTTCAAGACGTAACGTGCGTAACTGCTGCATCTATTTAACCTCCAAGAACATTCAAACACAGATATAAACTCACGCGTAGGAGTCTCGGGGGCAGAGCTAGGCTAGTAAGGAATATAACTTTATAACATACACATTGTGGTAATTTTGAATGATGGAGGAACTACGCAGATTGAGTCCGTCGGCACTGGTTACATCTCTCGTTTCGATTACACGGCTGCCAGATTTGATCAGTTTGTCAATGTCTGCGAGCAATGAGACGGCTAAGACAGTAATTAATGTCTGTTGTTGAATTCAGATTTATTGCCTTTCCGTTATTGCGAATGATTGATTGTGAACAAAGAGAATAAATCAAATTATAATAATTTGCTTTGATTAGTGTTTTTATTATCTTTGAAGGTACGTAATTAAAGATTTTACATTATTTTTACTTTTCATAAAACTTCAGATAGGTAACATCCATACTAATATTATAAATGCGAAAGTAACTCTGTCTGTCTGTCTGTCTGTCTGTCTGTCTGGCTGTCTGTCTGTCTGTCTGTCTGTCTGTATGTTACGCTTTCACGCCCTAACCACTGAACCGATTTTGATGAAATTGGGTATAGGGGTAGATTAGATCATGAGAAAGGACATAGGCTATGTTTGGTCGCGATAACCGACTTCCACGCGGGCGGAGCCGCGGGCAAAAGCTAGTATTCTATATCGGGTACCATCCAAGCTAGTGCAGCCAACCATGTTTTTTTTATTCATTACTTCAGTATCTAAGCTGCAAAATTGTTTCAAATTTGATTTCTGCATAACAAAACTCCAACATGTAAATCGTGGAGCATGCTTTTATCTACGAGTACATATTATTCATCCTGATCTTTCAAACAGATAAGCGTAGTAACTTCTTGTAAGGTGACTTTTGAATTATCTTTTTACCCGACTGCCGAAGGAAGGAGGGTAATGTTTTTTAAAGGAATTGTTCGTTTGCTAGTTTCATGACAGCGAGGATGTCAGCCTGAACAGATGCTTGTACTAAGTCATGCTTTCTCTAGAGACTCACATTACACAGAAAGCCAACTCATCACATTTATCGTGGAAGGGGCCGTTCTATATACTACTTCCAGGCCATCTGTAAGACCTTTCAGAAAAGAATCACCTAGCCACGAATATTCCACGTACAACTATACTAATGCTAGCTGGTTCATGCTAAACTATGGCCATCTTGAGATGCTTTATGTTCAGATAGTTGCATGCGCTCGCGCACGAGTCGCTGCCGGCTCATGGGGCCCTGTCACGCGGGGCTCATTCAACGCATCATGCATTTACATCTAGCATAGTGACCATGATATTTCAACCTCCAGGACCTCTTCGATATTGAAAATTATATTTTTGCAGTGCCTCAAACGAAAAATTGCAAATTATTTTCTTCCAACTGCATCATGGCTTTGACTTTCTTTGAAATTATTGTCAGTAAACAGTGCAGGGTAACACGACTACCCTGCCAAAAATATTAATTTTGATAGTGTCTCTTTTCTATCGTACAGACTCAGATCCAAACCGAATCCAACATATCTGGAAGTTATGTTGGCATAGAGAACTGACGCTGCACTGTATTGTATACTCCTTTTTGAACCGTCTAGTAATAAAAATAATTAAAGGGAAGCACCTATGGTACAATGTAATAAAATGTTAGTATTTTACGTGTAACAAACTGTTATCACTATGGTATGACAACTTTGTAGAACTATTGCATTCTGGAAGGTGAGTGTGCTACCTATATCTGAACGAAAATACGTTGTACGTTGGTGCGTGGCCGGCTGACCGGTGACAAGGCTGAACTAAATGTTTAGCTTTGACATTGACCACCTCTACTAGGTTCAAGATCAAGCTATTTTTCTCTAGAGATTATTATGACTTCTTCCGAAATATTATACAACTCACTCGAAAATTTACGACTAGCTAAGACCATTGCGCAATTCAAACCTATCTTTACTTTAGTTATTGCCTCTATTTTCAATGAGGTATAGACTCGATATGTAATATATTCTCTGTCGGTTGTGCAAAAAAACCCGTTTGGTTGGTTTAATCGCAACTTGAACAATAAACCAATCAATTTGATGACCGCGTCTAATAAGATACATGCGTGTGACCGGAATGCCGGACTGCGGGCGAAGTAACACACGGAGAAGAATACTCAATCCAGAGATGTACGAATCTGTGGACACTTGATAGGACTAATGTTTTGTGTTTCGGCGTGTCCACCTCGCTGGTAGGGCTGCCAGAATCTATCATTACGTATAATGATTTCACCATACTCCTTATCAAAGAAAGAATATATTGTTGTTACGTGATAAATGTGGAGGGGATCATTACATGTTTATCTTGAATAATACTAAAATCAAATACCACTCACTTTGGATTTGGACCCGTAATATTCATGATGTGGTGCATTTTTGTCATGGATTGTAGTTTATCAAGGAAATATTGTAACCTGTTGTAACTCTTTCTATTGATGGTTAATTAATTTCGATGTTATTATTAGCAAGACTTTGTTAGGTGTTTTCTTGGGTCATTGTTGTTAATTCTGATGTATCTAGAAGAGTCATTGCAGAGGCAGTGTAGGTGGGATTAGTCCCATGTTACATATTATTGATGATTATGCAGATTTTTATTACGTTATTCAACCTAGCCTTAACATTGCCCGCCCTCAGGTGTTTTAGATAGAACTTAGTTTTCTTGCTGCCACATTGACCATTTTTATTACTACAATCAGGGTTCTAGCGCTAATGTTCGTGCAACCGAGTCGAGAGCGGAGTCTTTTTCTGTTTTTATGCCAACCCTAGGCACTGCATCTCCCTGGCCGCGATAACTTTGCCTCTGCTCTTGCCCACTTTGAACCCTAAGTACTGCAGTAGCGGCACAGTTGGACGGTACAAGACGGGCCCTTTCAATTATTCACGGCAGTATTGTGTGCTGTGTGCTGTTGCCGATGTGAACTTCACTTTGTATGCTCCGCTGACGGACGTTGACTCGCGGCGTCGCTTTCAGCACTACTTGTAATTCTAATGTTCTATTTATATTCCATCTAAATATTTGCTATCAGTATAATTTTATGTACTATAGGGTTTCGTAACGAAACTATTTTATTCTCGTCTAGCTTCTCGCGGGGTATGTAATCCACGCTTTGTGTTACAATGTCCTTTTATGATGCAAAAATTCATCATTTGAGTAGATAGGGTTAGGCGTGAAAGCGTAACAAACAAACAAACTTTCGCATTTATAAAGTGTTAGAATACTGTAATACAATCGGTAGTGTCATCTATCATAGCATTTACAGCATAACTGGTTGTTCCAAGTGGTCGTCCTAGGCTTGGCAACAAATGAAAGTGTAAACTTTATGTGTGCATTTCGCATTTTATTTTGCAAATATGTAGTATGCATTGCAAGTTTGTGTCCTTGTAATTTCTGTCATTTTACGAATCTCACAGAGCCTCATATTTCTCAATTCTGCCCGTTTACGAAATCCAAAAAAAAGTTGATCAGAGACTTTCATCATCATTATCATCATCATCATCATCATCATCATCATCATCATCATCACCATCATCACTACAATATCATTCTCGGTTGCATCCAACTTATTGTTAAGGCAAGCCTGCGTCAGAGCTACTTCCTGAGTGAGACTCTACCGGCTACCGGCTTTCAGGTGAGGTTGGCTTAAGCTCCAAAAGTCTTGGCTTCTACTTCAAAAAGGAACAACTAAGTCGGTACGAGTCTTGTCCCCAGACATTTCCTTTTATAACTGTCCATTATTATTCAATTAGTCCACACACCATCCCCCGCCCCATCCGCCGTCTATTTTAATTTGTTCTACTCGCTGAAAATAATCCTGTTATAACGATTTATACCGTTATTTTTAACCCAACCGTTGCCACTGCATGTTGCTAACACAGATATTTCCCTTGCCTATAAAAGTTGCATTTGTATCAGACTGATTGATAGCAACTAGGACTACAGTCAGTCAGTCTATCATTGACTTCAATTTATACTACAAGACAAGTTGTTTAGAACGAATATCTATAGCAGTCGTTATAGTCCTAAAAAATTGAAGCGCCAGACCGTTAGGGATGGCTGGCGTTTGTTCTAGTAGTAGTTCCGAAATAACCTTCCCCACCGGTTCCGGCAGGGGGGGTATCCACTGCACGAGAAAAAGGGATGGTCTGGGTCAGGTCGTGCGAGAGATATGTCGAAGACAACCTCATTCGACCTTGCACTACGACCTACAGACGACGTGCGGTTTAATTGGCATAATTTCGGCTTAATTAGAGTCCGACATAACCCCCTTACGGGTCCGGTCGGGGAGGTATTCGTGGGAATACAGCACTTTATAATAAAGGAATCCTAAAAAACTTCGATATCGCCATAGGTTGTATTCGTAGCAGATGGCAGTTCAGTACAAAAAATATCGCAGTTCAGACAGACTGGTAAAAGCGGACCCCGTCCCCAGACGAAGAGGCCTTGTATGCGGCTGGGACTAACACAAGGATCATGAAGATGACTGTTCCAAGGTTCCTGAATGAGATAGTATCCCATCATGATCACCAGTTGCAACTCTAGCTTGCAAGTGACGTGGCGTCCTGATTGCAAGTCCCACGATGTCGAAAGGTACCTTCGTCTCTGTACTGTAATACGCTCAATAACATTTACTTATAAATAGCAAACCTATTGACATTTAAGAGCACCTCGATAGTTATTAACCACGCCTATATGGGTACTATTGGAGCTAAACAGGCCTGTCTACCACTGATATAAGTGTGCAAGTTGGTTTTTACTTAATCACGGAAAATTGTTAAATGAATTTTGCATACAGACAGAGACTGGGCATCTGTGAAAGAAGTGAAGAACACCTGAAGCCAGTACCTCTGAAAGCACCATAAAGTGTCGGTCCCGGCTGCTTTAAGACCATCTGTATCAATCGATAACCGTATTGGAACCCTAAGAAGTCTGACTAGGTTCCTGTGACAAATAAATACAATACACCCGGACAAAAAAATGATGACGTCCAACTAAAACACACCTAGCTAGCCTAGGAAAAACTGACATACAGTATCAAAAATGTATAATTTATGTGGGCATCGGAATCCGAAGCGCTATCAATGGGTGCAATTTGGAGATCACTATGCCGATGATAGTAACGGAAAACAATATCATTTTTTTAAAACATGACACAAACGGATTCGCGTGTAACACCTATCTATCACAAGTACACCACCTTGTTATAGTAAATATCGTAACATTGGTGCGTTGCGTGTGTGCCGCCACTACTCTAGTGTTCCATTAGTGTTTATTTACTCAGCGGACCGGTCCGACCGGTCCGGCCACTAGGCACAATTTGGCATTTAATTTCCCAGCCATAACACCATCGCGCAGTGGACGTGCCTCGATTTGTAATGGTTGTAAGGCGACTACTGCGATTATATCATTGTTTTGTTTCTATTTGGAACTGAAGACTTTGTTTATAGTTAAACTAAATTGTATCTTATGCTTGCCGAATTATCAAGGTTGTGAATTTTTGTGATAGGTGGGGTATAAGACTTAAGGACAAGTCTGTAACCTGGTGATTGACCGACCAGCCTCTGGCGTAGGCTTGCCGCACAGGCTTAGATGGTAGTTACTTCCATAAAAATCATATTATAAGTAAGATAATAAGAGCAACCATAAGAAGTTTTTAGAGTTAAAAGCTTCGAATGTGACAGGTAACAGTGCCAATAAGTATGATAAAAATGGAATTTTAAGATTGTTGCTAAATATAGAGGTTAAGGCCTTACGATCGAGAGGTCCCGGGTTCGAATCCTGGCCATTACACTACCGATGTGAACTCACTGCTAGCACAAGCAATTTAGCTTAGTTCGAGGAGTTAGAGAGAATATTAGTAATTTCGGTTCTAATATTCCTTTTAATAATGATAAATTGAAAAAAAAAAACATTAAATATATTCCCGATTTAAATAAAGAACCCATGAGTTTCTTCTTTGCTACGTTTAGTTTTTCTTCCCATACTTGAGGTTTTCAGTCGTCTAGTGCTGGACTAGGTCTTAAATCGCCATACTCTCTCCTACTCAGGTACTCGTCTGGTATTGTTTGCAAACTTAGTAGTAAACAAGATATCAATTAGAATGTCCGTTAACAATTTGTGTTAGCAATATGGCTACCTATGTTCAACAGCAAGTGTTCAGTGTTTACGTTCCAACCTAACAGGTTCATTATGCAATAGCTAACTAGGACGTATAATAATAATAATAAACGATATACCTACTACGGACTGCCTAGGAAAAACTACATAATTTGTGTACTGAAATTGAATAGGTAACCTTGTTTTAAACATTGTGAAAAACAATAGAACGCTCGAAAAGCATTGGAAAAAATGAAATGCTCAAGTGAGACTCGAACTCACGACCTTTCGCTTACAGGGCGACTGCTCTGCCAACTGAGCTATTGAGCACCACTTGAATCATTCCAAATTTTCCTTCTCTTTATATCCGTCTATAAGGGCATCATCCATTTACGGTGCAGAGTATACCTGCTAGAACCAAGCGTTTCAGTGATTCATTCCTATGCCGCACCACTAAGGCCTGGAATTCCCTGCCAGTTCACGTGTTTCCCTCTTCCTACAGTCATGGGTCCTTTAAGCGGGGCGTGAAAAGGCATCTAATGAGGCCGTCAAGCTGAGTGCCACCACTGTTAACATGGTAAATGTTTACGATGGTGACCCTCTTTCCGAGACTTTGCCTTTAGCTTAACATCAGGCGAGGTGAAGTCAAATTGACGTGTCCTGTATAAAAAAAAAAAAAAAAAAAAAGGGCGACGGTGCAGCCATCTACCAACATTTCGTATTCCAACAGTTCGTAAGAATGTTGGTAGATGGCTGCCCTTATAGACGGATATAAAGAGAAGGAAAATTTGGAATGATTCAAGTGGTGCTCAATAGCTCAGTTGGCAGAGCAGTCGCCCTGTAAGCGAAAGGTCGTGAGTTCGAGTCTCACTTGAGCATTTCATTTTTTCCAATGTTTTTCGAACTTAACAGTTAGCATAATAAATGCTATAAAAAAAAATTCAAACAATAGAACGCATTAAAATAAGTCTATAGATAATTGAAGGCAAACCACTGCGGTACAAATATCAGAAACTATACCTATAGCATCGCACCGCGTTGCTACCCGCGGTAAATCCTGGCTGATCCCGTGCAAATATTAGGACAAAAAGTAGCTAATGTTTTCGGGGATAATGTACTATTCCAATAGTCAAATATATTTTACAATTGGTACTTATAGTAGTTTTAAACTATTATTTTTTAAGTATACAACGTAAGATACGTTCACGGTCCTCTTGACGCTCAGTGGTTACCGTGACCTATGAACGTATACAACAACTGGGGCGACACACTCATGCTGCCTAACCTGTAAGAACCTTTTAAGTTCTAATACCTCTCTTGAAGAACCCCATATTATTATTGTAGTCGTGAGGAAGGTCATTCCACAACCTAGTAGTAGTATAACCCAAAAGTAATAATATTCGTTATAAACAAACATATCCTTCCTCTTTATAACATTATTTATATAGGTTTGGACTTGCCCCTCGCCAAACCAGTTCGTTGTAAGGCTGGTGGCTGGCGACCGCGCCTGTTGTCGCCACTTTGCTCTAACAACACAAAAAGTGGCCGCACTCCACGTTATCGACGTGTTTTCATTTCACATCTTGAGATGGAAACACTCGCTTTTGTTTTATCGTAAAGGAAGGAGGTTGTTCATTCTGAGGCGCAGATTGAAACGTAGATACATATTACCTTGTTTGCAAGCCGGTACACCTGCAGATTAACGTATGAGGCCATGCTTTCCTTTTCCCATCATAGGGTTTAGGGGTCAAGTGCGTGGATTATCTAGCTAGATCCTAATGAACATAACTCGTATGTACAACACGGATTAATCTCTCTCTACCCTAGGTCGCATTATGGCTGAGAGTAAGCTTCCTAAGTATGTAGTGAAGAAATAAGTAAAAGTTTTGATCCCCACTGTACCTTGTAACGAATCGGGTGAAAACGCAATCAAATTTAATATTTAATTTTTCGGGTGAAACCGCAACTGGGTGATAATGCCACTTACCCCATTCTACAATGTGACAAGTAAGAATAATAACCGAACGAAAACCAGTTGTCTATAAACCATATGGTATTGTGGCTTGTGGCTGTGGCTAACGAAAACGGCTGTAAAAACGAAAAATATGGCGGAAATCCATTGTAACATGATAATTGAGGAGTGGGAGCCACCGGTGTGTCACCCCAACCGCCAAGGATAAACGTTAACGAAATTTAATTCGAAGGAATGCCAAACCAAACTCCACAAATCAAATAAAGCGTTGATATATCGGATGTGGCGACTGTTATTACGAAGTGACAGCTCGGTACGCCTCCGAGGATGCTTCAAGTTTGAAGTATTGAGTTAGACATCCTCGGGACTACTTGGCAGCGGGAATAAAACCAAGCCCAGAATTTCAAGCAGTTTACTCGTAATAATACTTGTTATCACTGTACCAGTCTCCATATTTAACAATTGTTATGCAAACTGCGCGTTTTAATGTACCCAGATATAGCGGAATCTGGTTCACTCAAAGCGATCCGTTCAACTCACGAACTGTCTAACGAAATCCGTAACCTGAGGTCGCATCAGTTGAGTGCCTGCAGCGGTCACGCCTGCAGGACTGAACACGGTGCCTATAATGCGATGGTTTTGTACTTGTATTATGACGTCTTGGTAGACCCGGGAGCGCAACAGTAGTGAGTCGGACTGCTATTATAGGTAGTTTTGTATGTAAGGAAATTCTAAATTGGGGATTAGAAGTGTGTTGAAAAGAGCCCGGTTGACAGTTATGGCTAGCTCCTAACTTATAAGGAAGATCGTAAACGTTTGATGAGATGATATCCCATTACCTGTACAATTGAGGTCTTGAACAAGGCGACTGCGGTGGCTGTCGATGCCGTCGAATTTTGGGCTGGTCACATTAATACCACAGATAATTGCCATCGGCTCGACGAGAAAGAAAAAAGACTGCTTGAAATCTCTTCGGGGATAAAGCGTAATGAGTAATTACTAATTAGGCACTTATTTCATGCTTTATTGTATTCCTGTTAAGACAAAAATTAACACTCCTCCTTTCTCATTGCTCTCAATAAGAACACTAGAACCCACTAGATACCTACTGGAGAGCCAGTCTAACTAAACATGAATAACCTAGTTTGATTTGATAACATATTTCCTTGGCGTAATTCACCATTCCTACCCTACTCGAGATCAAGTATAAAACTAAATTAACGTCCTCCATACTTCATTCTATACCTACTTTTCTATATAAGATAGTTCAGAGTGCAACAGTTCGTGCACATAGCGACAGTCGGCGCCGCGCGGCCTGCCCGCCGCAAGTTCATGAACATCCCCTCTTACCTTGCTCCCTCCTCCCGTCTCCCCGTCTGCGCATCCAGCTTCCAACCGGCTCTCTCATATCACGTAATAAGCATTAAGCTTGTAAGTTATTTTCAAATAAGAAGAAGCTATCTGTCTATAGGACAGAATCTCTTGGCTGTCTAACCTATCACCAGTTTCTAGATTTTTGAATTGAATTGTACTTAAAGAAGGATTTTCGACTATTTCGATCTTAAGCGGGTAAATAGGGAAGAATATGAAAGTCAGTGGAATTAGAACACCGACTAGGTACCCATGTAATGTTTTCCTTTTTAAGAATTTAATGATAGAATGTTCGTGTTCCTCAAAAACATAACTACACAAGGCGTAAGTTCATACATACCTATGTACGGAATGTAAGAACAAAAATACGTGAGTCATTTAGTGGAATTATTCAAGGTTGTACCGCTTGGGCTCAGGAATACCTCATAACAGGTGGGGACTGGTCACGACATGTCCGTACGAGCTCGCACTGCAGCCATGGATCGTGTCAAATATTCATAACATCATTCGCGGAGCGGGCACTTGCCTACCGGATGGCATAACTCTCGCAACGTAATGAGGACTTTATTTTTTTGTATTGTGGTGGAACCAAACGAACGTCTCAACGGCCTCATCATAATAGGGTACATTTTAAGAACAATCTAAAAAACTCAAGATAGATTGGCAGCCTTTGGCCTACTGCTTCCACGTTGGCCAGACGGGTTGGTACAGGGTTTTATTTCAAGTTTGCCCTCGCAGTAATATCGTCTGCGTATTTTTCCGTTAGTCGCCTATAACGACACCCTTCGCATGAGATGGTGTGGCGATGTTTGTATTTTTTCTTCATCACCACACGAATAAACGGAATTGCACTCTACCTAGTGAAGTGAAACATAAGTGAGTCGACTAGTTCCAACATGCCGTTGAACCTGTAATTAGCCCAAGTTTAAGCAATCATAATTATCGAAGTTTGTGTGTCGAGCACAAACAGGGAACCCTTATCATTTGGTTACACGCGTCAAGGTCTCTGCGAAATCGTTCAAATCGCCATTTCATAGCTATTTTAGGAACAAATTCAGTTTTTCAGAAGGTAAGGTATGATGTACCACATCTGTGAATAGATAAGTACCTGCACAAGAAAAAAGACCAATCTATTAGTGACCTCTGACTGATCAGATCACCTCTAGCGTAGCGGTAATTAGGGTCCTACTACGAGAAGATACGAGAAGCAGGTGACTTTGCCGTAGGTAGTTGTGATGTCATCGGTTCATGTTTTGTACATATTTACGTATATTACACCATATCATATGTTTAATAAAAACTAAGTCTTTACACGTATGACCATACCTAGTGTAATACCCAACGTATTACTACTCAGCCGATTAGAATGAATGAGATGTCCGTCGATTCATGTTTATACTAGAAGTAAATGTATGTAAACAGTTACACTTGTGTATAAGTTAAGTACCTTCATTCAAACGATCGTACCCAAGTAGTAAATATTCGCAAGTGTGCTTACGTTTGCACACATTTGCGTTAACCGCACCCATGTGACGTCAACCTGCCTAACTACGAGTAACATAGAATTTCAGCAATCATAGGAACCGAGATCAATTACCTTAATTATGAGTAGATTAGTTACTAGTGAAAAACACACAGAAAAACCGCCTGGACCGATCACAATCTTTTTCCTTTCTAAATTGATTTGTAAAACACAGTTTAGTTAAACGGATCACGATTCAGACAGACAGAAATATTCCTAAAACCGTCATGATGACATACTACACGTGATATTACTCCATAGGAGACAAAAACCTTTCAACACCCCCACTATGTTCACTCATAGTAATTACTATATCTTATGATTTATCTTTTTACATGCGCGTTGACTCTAGTTCCTGAATAAATTCCTAATGCAAATCAATCTGTATTGTCTCCAGGTATGGGTGGCGAGGCGTGCGCGTGCGCACCGACGCCGCCGCGGCTGCTGCCCGAGCCTGAGCCCGACCACTTGTACGACCACCACTCCTCGGAGGAGGAACTAGAGGTAGGCACGAGCGGTGGTCATCGCCGCGGCAGGTGTTGCATGATCACTTCACTGTAGAATGTCCCATTGCAATGTGTGTTGCGACTTAAAATTGACTGCGGGTAGGAAGATTTTAAAAACACTTAAAAGGAGAAGTAGTCTTCACACTTTTGGGTACAGGACTATATTGGAATGGTGTGGAATGAAATATTTGTATCAATGTAGGTCAATGTATTCCAAAAAGATTACAATAGAGAATTGTTGCCTACATAAACATTTTTGAATATTTGATACTTTTTAAGATATTTTCATGCCGTTTTTGTTTTCTCTTTCTGTCACTTGACAGTAAAATTACTTACATTCTTAGCCATCCTCTGTTCCGTGGTCTTACCAAACCAATGTTTTTATTTTTAAGCTAAAAAATAACAATAAACGACAAGTGGTCCTTCGAGCCGGATTAAATAAATTGGAAATGTGGTTACTCAAGCAAAGCTATGTGGTAAATGCCAACTTTTAAAATTTGGCTGCCGCCGTTTTTTCTATTCGCAATTGCCATCGCCTTTAATTGATTATAAGGTTGTCACTTGTTGCTTTACACGCGTTCTGAGAATTTGCCAAAGTATTAGTTTTGAATTTTAACTGAACTGAACTTTATTAGTGATTTACTTTATGAACACTTACCAGACAATTTCAATCCAGTTCACATCAACCTAAGGCCTTAGAAATTCCTGCCTTTTATCAGTAGGTACACATACAACTTCGTGCGTTTAATTGTGCTCATATTATATCTAATATCTGTTAAGCAATAATAAACAATCACGAGTTTAATAACGGTTAACGTTAAGTTATAATGCGAAAGTAATAACTATTAATATCGCTTATATTATAACTTATTATCGAGGTACATTCGATCAGAATAATGTCTATATAGTTATGTATGGTGTGTTCTATACGCCACCGCATCGAAAACCGTTTCGTAGTTCTCTATACATTCAATCGCCGATTTTAGAGTCATTGTACTATGGGAGTAATGTGAGATGTTAATCATGATACCAATGCCATGGTCACTATTTAACCAGTTAGTATAAAGGTGTATAAAAATGTCTTCTACTTAAGGCCGGTTCGACCAAACGACAGGAAAGTTTATTTCTAGAATAAACAGTCAATATGTGGTTGATATTGGATGTAGATTCCTATAATTTATCTAAAGGGAAAATAAGATACAGAATAGGTTTTCAAGCCCAAAAATAAGAACCCAAAATGCCAGTGTCAAGATGCTAAACAAAATTGCGTTAACATAGTCCTATCTCCAAAAGCAGTATTTATCAAAAGCACCATTCTTATTCACAACAAATAGCCTCCGAATGGCTTGCTAAGCCCAATACATTTTAATTTACTCGTTTAGCCACAGCGATGCAGTAATTAAACCTAGATCTAGGTCTTACGCAATGCGTGTACAAGTAATTCAGCGTAGATTGGACTGTTTACTGTCTCAGTTTCGACCCCTCGCATATCTACTACTGAATTGTCTTATATGGATGTTAGAACTTGGAACTCTCATAATATTGCCTTTTGTAAATATTAGTTAGCTATAGGTTGCCTAGTGCTGCTAGGTTAAATGTCTTTTTCTGGAATCAAATTTCTGAATTCATATCCTCGAAATAAAAGTATGTCCTACGCTTCGATCGTGTGTATCAGACGAATCTAGCCAATACCTAGCCGTTCTTGCATAAAGGTGCAACAAACATCAAATTCACTTCCCCGTTTATAATATCAAGTCATGATTTATTAGAATAGAATATTATATTTAGACTTCATAGAATTACGTGCACGATAAAATTGATGACGGGAACATCAAGTAATCATTTGCTATCCGGAGGTAAGAAGCTTAGAACCCTTTTGATATCAGAGGCTGCGTTCTGATGAGACCAATTAGGATGTCTGGGTCCTTCTGAAGGAGCTTATTTTGCGTCAATATTATAATAAACCAGCTTTGAAACCGAGACATCTAATTGCCGCGCGCTTTTGAAGAGCAATACTGAGAAAACCGTCATATTTTCCTTGAATGTTTCTAAAATCGATAAAATTTCCATGTCTCGACATAATTGCTTCTAAAGTGTTATTTTTATCTTGTTTTAATTCATAGGGTCTATTTTTGCAGCATCTGTAATCCTAAGGTTCTTTAGCAATAGTTATTATCGACAATGTTCATATTAAATGATCTAATTTGGCACAACAAAGCTCATAAGGAAATGTGGACGAGTTAAATACAAAGTGTCGGCGAATAATTTTATCGAGTTAGTGATAGCACAGAATTATTCTGTGGTGACAGGCTAACATTCTTAGGACTTGGTGCGGAAGAGGAGGAACGCTTTCCACAGCATCGTGGTTATTTATTATTGATATTGTTGTGTGTATTGAAACTTATTCTGAACACAGTCAAGTTTGTTATTTGTTAAGAGTTCTCAGAGCAATTCAGATAGCAGGTTGTGGATATAAAACCTGGAATGAAACAGTTCATCAATTCTATTTCCTAATAGATATCTATCATCAGCTAGAGATAATCTCCCACTTTGTTTAGAAGAATCATCATACAATGAAGACATCGTTGTTAGAGAGGTAGCTCCTTGATTTCTAAAGGTTTTGACTTCTTACCTCCTGATAGCAAATGGCTATTAAGCTCGGTCAAGTTGATTGTTTTCAAGTACTACACTCTTATCTAATATCGTAAGGTCTGTCGCAATACAATTCTTAAAGCTTTCTTCTGTTGTCACTATGCATCATCCCAACAGTTGCTTACATTTACAATGTGTATGTATAAGAAATACGGTTTTATACGTATATATACAGTGTTGACTGTGTTGAGTAACAACTAGAGCTGATGGACGTGTTAGGATATTGCATTTGATTGCACTTTACACGCGTTGTGAGGGCAGGCCTCGGTCGCTTGTGGGGCCGGGAGCGTCGGGAGCGCCGGGAGCCGGGAGTGAAACAACAGGAAGCGCACAGTATTATGTTGTCAATAACACACTCGGGTAACTTATGCAAATCATTTCCTTGTTTATAAACTTGGCGGAGAGAAGTTTCTTAACTGTTCAGCGTTTGAGTTCGTGTCACGTATGTGTGTATACGTAAAAAGCAGTTTCGGGTTCAGTTTACAAAATTTTTCTAAAATCTACATTTTCATATCTATCTTCTTCGACCCTACCGACGACCTTTGTAGAGCAACAGAAAACGCTGTTGCTGAAACCAAGTTTTGGGCCGGTCAAATTTAAAGCCAAAACTACCCATTTTGACTCGAAGAAAAGAAATTGTGTGATAAACATTTGCGACTCCTTGTTTATCCATGCTTCTGTTCGTAATCAGAGAACTACGAGTAGAAAAGTCATCATAAGAAAAGTATAAACAGTGTTCATGCATGCAGTCTTTCCTTTTTACTCGGCATGTTCTCACCAATAACCTCGAAAGTATAACCTCGAAGAATTAGACAAAGGCAATGACATCCTCATTTTGCCAATTTGTTCCTTTAATCCCGGAGGGCGAGCCTATTGCCGCCACTAAACAAATGCTCATAACGTATTAAAATCTTAAGTAGGTATTCGAAAAATCCATCCACAAATAACTAAATTCAGCAATCTATCACAGCAATTTAATCAACTACTACGCATATGTGCTCTCGTGCTGTAGCTAAATAAAGATGGCTTGGTCACATCCTCGTTCCTCGGTCGTATCTCTCGCCGGTGTCCAGCTCGGCATGCCGCATTAATTCGCCTCGACACGCCGCAACTAAATTACAGCTGTAACCCACCCCCTCACCACTTGTGCACCCTCTCGTGCCCCCTCTTTCACCCCCTTTGTGGCCATCACAGCGGCTATTAGGCAGACAGGCACTTGACATGTACCTCAATATTTTCAGGCACGGTTCAAGTAAGGGTCGACGTCGGCAAAAATATTGCATCATCCGGGGGCAACAGATCAGTTTTTAGAAGAGTGTAATTTATTATTAGACGACTGCCCAAAAAAGAAATGTGGATAATATTTTGATGGGTTTATGTGAGGGCTTCATTGCATCAAAACCACGGATGGGTTGAGAAGGTGGCTATAGATGACTATATTGCGGCAAAACTTTTGAATCATCTCTGAATAGGTTTGGATTCATTCCATACATCATATTCCTAAGTAGCACGAACAATTTTTAAGAAATAGTTCTTTTCGATAAGTTAGTATTTGTCTCATGTTTTTGATTTTGTCTATACAAGATTCGCATATTAAGTTCAAACGAAATTACTTTGAAGGCTCCATCGTTGGTAGGAACGACAACGCACCTCGGCACTAGGCAGCGAATAGAAAGAGTGACGACGACAGGCGGATGAGGCGGAGAACAAGAGCGCGAGCGGGTGAACGCCCCGCGGCGAGCGGATATTTACTCGAGAGAGCCGACCTCCATGCGTTTTAGTAATATTCTTGTTGCACGTTTTAATTCGCCAGTTACGAATTAATATGCTGCTGAGATTATAATTACTCATTGTTGTTAGTAAATATTGCGTCAAACTTACCAATTTCATGTACTGAATTATTTAAATCACCTGCTAACGCCTAACATGCGTGGAAATGATATCTTTCTCCTTTGAGTAGTTCCTTTGTATTTCTAATGGACCCAGTCTAAGCGAATGTCAGTAGGAATAAAGGAACTTCTTTGGAGTGTAAATAGCTCTTTCTTCGTCGACTGAACTCCACATTAAGGCAGTGAACAGTGTAATGTAGCGTACTACATAAATGTACGTGTTGCGCGCCGCACGACGCGGACGGCTGTCGTCTATTGTCGGAGAGCGGCGCCTTGTCTATGGCTGCAGCGCCGTTTATCTGCGCGAGTATAATGGACCCATCAACTTGTCGACAACTTGCACATCGCATTTCTATACAGCCCTGTTCACTTGCAGATCTCGACCGAAACATAGCCCGGCCATTTTCTTCTCTAAGCCAACGCTAGTGTTTCAGTAGAAACGCAGGCAGTCGTGTGCGTGTACAATTATCCACCGGGCGGTGCGACCGGCCTCTAATTAGATTGCGAACCAGATTTACCGCTCTGGTGGTTTGTAAACAAATTAGGTTATCACGTCACTATAATTATTTTCAATTACAACGCTCACGAGCATTTGGACCGCAAGCCGTGGATCGATACACGGCTTGACTTGTACGCGTCCCCGTCTTCTGCCGACGCTCGCTTTTCACCGACAAGACAAAACAATCCGTGATTTTTTAGTCATTTTGTCCCGTCTACCGGCTGTACAACATTTGTTTATCTTTCGCTTGGCTCTAAATTAGAAATTCTTTTGTCTCCGCACTTTTTAATTGCAAAAAGGAAACGGAAATGGCTTTCTAAAGAAAGAAAAACGTCGTGTGATAATATTAAAAGCGTAACGGTATTGCAGCATTGTTTGCTCAGACGTAGCAAGTAGCGGGTGGCGTATTAGCGTCTGGTGTTTAAGTTATTGCACTAGCTTGTTGTTGGAACTCGCTGACACACACAATTGTTCAAGTTTCTGTATTGTAGGAAACTGCTCTACCAATCGCTATTCTGTAATCTATGAATTCGATAGCTATTCTCACTCAAACAAGAAAGCTCTCCATATGTTCGGATAGCTCGATTGTTGTAGTTACTCAAGAAGGGATTTGGCCTAAGCTGGCCGCATTGAACCAATAGCGAACTAACCGAACATCCTGAACTCTCTCATTTGAGTTGGTCTGAGTATTTTACAGTATAGCACTTGTGGCAACAGGCTGCACTTTGTGGCCGATGACTGCACACGAGCGCACTCGGGTGGCTGGTGTAAGTTTGGACAATAATGAAATTATCGAGGCACGCTCTTTGTGGTGAGGTGAAGTGTGAAGCCGAGGCGGAGATATCCGATAACCGAGTATTTCCCGCTTGTCGTCACACGTCTCGATCGTCTCCTCGATATCGTTATAGTTTTCTCAAATATAATATAATTTATGTATACAGTGGTTTATATCCATTGATGTTTTCTAAATCAACAAAACTGCCAAAGACATTTGCAGATTTTCGACACGTTTCATTTAGGAGTACCTATATTAGTTACTATTGTGATAATTCAAAGTAAACTGTGTACCAATTATTTGCTACTTTCTTCCCTATTGATCCGTTCGTCGCTATGCCTCAAATAGAACTGCAACTCCGAGGCGATCGGTGCCATTATGGCCATCTGACCCAGCTCTCTAGAACATCCGATGCTATTCGCATAATATTCCACACACGAAACTTACCTACACAGACATATCTATCGCGTTCTGAGCTCCATCTGCTGGCCATCAGTGGATATCTTGCACTTCCTATATTACCTACTTTACATGTTGGTTTCGTAACCCTACTTAGTTTTTTATCACAATGGATAATAAGCACTGTAAGTTACTGTTAGGTGTATGTCATCTATGCAATCATGATACCTCCATGCAGCCTCAATTCAATTCCAATCAATTCGTGGACCCAAAACGCTCAGTCATTCTCGCCATATTAACGTCACGCTCGAGGCTGCCTGGGAGTCGCATGACCTGACTGATGGTCGTGGCAGGTTATCAACGGCGCGCCTGTGGGAAGCTCGGGTGCGGGAAGCGGCACTCCATCGGCAGCCGCGGCAGAGTCCCGGCGTCGAGGGGCTTCCTCCCCTCCCCCGTCCGCCCCAGAGAAGCGCAAGTGGCCAGCCCAGCCCTACCTCGACGCTGACCAGGACGAGCTGACCGCTCGCGCCCCGTCCTCGGACGACGACGACACAAAGGTACTCCATACTAACCACCATCGACATTAGTAGCCATTTCCTGGTGTGCGTTGCTAACATTGTACTGTCTTTCACATCTTCTTTCTTTGCTATTTGTCTTAAGGTTCCAACTCAGATTAGATCCGGATCAGTTCTTGATAAATTCTTTCTCTATTTCACTTACTTTTCCATATTTGACGTTCGAAGCACAAATTTTGAAACAACTCTAGTCCAGATTCTTGATTTTCTATATAATTTATCGAATTTTGAACACCGAGTCTCGTATGTTCCCTGAAACTTCTAAACTATGAGTTAATATTTATTGGTCAACGCGTCCACCTTTCAGGTAGAGACCCCAGTGCGGTTCCGCACGTCGCCGCCGCTGGAGGCGCTGAAGCCCCGGCGCGCGGGCGCGTGCGCGTGCGCCGGCGGGGCGGGCGCGGGGCTGGCGGGCGCGGCGGGCGGGGGCGCGCCGCCGTCCCCGCGCCGCCGCCGCCTGCCGCTGCAGCCGCCGCCGCGCCGGCACCGACCCGCGCTTGATTTTGATAAGATGCAGCAGGTACGCACTACCCTCATTACTCTAAGATGTTACCTTTGGCACCGCCTGTTAACCAACCGGTACCAAGAGGCAGAATTAAGTCACGTCGCGGCTCTCCATTGTTTATCTCCCGATTTCCTAAAAAAAATTCTTCAGATACCAATGTTAAGTCCCAGACCATAGAATTTTAACCGATTGCATGGCTGCAGAGTCATTATGTGGTGCAACTGCCATAAGGTTCACCGACTGTTGCCTGCTATGACTATGCCCTTAGGATTATTGTACCCTGGGACATATTATCTGAACAACAAGTAGGAAATTTCTTACACCGTCTTAACCATACAAAACATACTGCTGCTTAACATCAATATTCAGCGAAAACGGTATTGCTCTTTAGTTTATCATATGCTTTACCTCAAATATCAACAGCAGAAATGTATAAATAATAAAACTGGTAAGCCTAATGTATGTAAAGGAAAACAATGATTTCCTGAAGTTCCTTTGTCTTCCACGTTCATATAGCTATACGTATAGTACGGAAACAGCCGATAGTACTCATAGTAAGGAGTCGTATAATTCGGGATTATCTCGGGCGAGTAGGTCATGGCTCGTGCGCGCCGCATACTAATGCGCGACCTCCCGTCGCCGGTCACCGACACCCGAACGTCGGCTCCTTTATCCTCATTAATCTGCGACCGTTTCTAATATTCATGGGCAAAACAATGGACCACATCACATTGAATTTCGAATATCTTAAGATTCCACTACTGGACGTGATGTAGGTAAGTGAATTTGGTATGAAAGGTTCGGTTCAAACTGGGGAAGTAAGTCTTTCTGCGAGTCTTTCCAAACCCTTTCAGTCAATATTGACTTAGTGGCAATGTTTTTTTACATTTGGAAACTTTATATGGTTCAGAGGCAGAATGTCCACTTCTGAGAATGTCCACTGGTCGCAAAAGGTCTCTTTCGCAGAAGTCCTTTCCTTAGAATGTCTCTTTCGCAGACTGTCCACTTCGCAAAATCTCTTTTCGTCGATTTGGTTCATACTTTCCTTGGTCTAGCAGGCGTTTAGTCAGAGCTTAATGTGATAACTTTAACCGACATTGAATGGGTAGTTTGTGATAATATTTTCATTTCACAAGCTTTTATTTGACTAGCAGAAGGTTTCTTGCAAACAGCCTATGAATTTAAATTATTAACATGTTGATTCTGATTACAATGCATTCTTTGATAAGCGTAACTTGAATGGACGTCTAGGATTAGCTCTAGATAAGGGAACTCTTCAACGGTCAACGGCACAGATACGAAAATGTTTCGAATAAGGTAGAAACCGTAGAAAACACTAATACTAAATTGAAAAAAGGTGTTAATTATATTTTTTACTAGCTTTGGCCAACGGCTCCGCTCGCGTGGATATCAGTTATCGCGACCAAACATAGCATATGTCCTTTCTCATGGTCTAATCTACCTCTATACCAAATTTCATAAAATCGGTTCAGTGTTTTAGGGGTGAAAGCGTAACATACAGACAGACAGACAGACAGACAGAGTTACTTTCGCATTTATAATATTACTATGGATGGAAGTATGGATACTTAGCGTCCCTCAGTCCCTGTCATTCCTGTTTCCAGGACACGGATTCAATTTGGTGGCCCAGGTAACTTGCAATTCCCGGGAAACACAAAATAAATGTAAAAAGCTCCTTGCACTATTCTCGGCACCTAACAAATTGATTAGGTTCGCAGCGGGTGCAAATCTAATTCTGGTCCGGCGGAAGTTGGTTCCAATATGGACGGCTTGGTCTATGTATTGTGATTGCTGCTCTAAACTTCTTACGAACATATATAAGGACTTGGAAAATAACAATATAACCACTTGGCTTCTTTGTCTTTTATAGGACACTTGTTCCAGAGTCCGAGTTGCAATTTGAGAATTTACTATCTATATATTAATACCTACGTGAAGTGAAAATTTTGGATCCATTTTTACGAATATAGCGGACACATAGGAGGGTCGGATTTGGCATATTGATAGTTAATATGGAGTAAAATAAACGTTACGCACACTAAAGCCACTTTTCACACACACATACGCATGTTATTTATGTGTTCATACATTTATTTTTGGCTTAGGTAACCACCACAGTCCCATCCTATTTGAAATGGTCACAGCTGACGATTGACGATTAATAGGGAGGTTTTAACTTAATATATTATATTGATTAATAAATAAATGAATAGGTTAAGTAACTTTATACCTCTTTTTTACGAAAATTGCGCGAGCGTATGAGTATGCAAACTCCTAAAACTTTAATTATTGTTAGTCTGTGGTCAACTTTTACTGAAGTGTTCATACCTTTTTTTAAAGCTTATGTCATCATCACGCACAGTCCTATACCTATTTGAAATATTCACAGCTGACGAATCAAAGAAGCTATACTTACAAAAAATATTGTAAAGAGTTTGTAACTTAATATTATTATTTAAAAATTAATAGGTGAAGCAGGGAAAATTGCGCGGACGGAGAATACAAAATTTCCCACACCTATATTGTTAGTCTGTAGTCAACTTGAGACATAATAATAATTATTGTTTGTCTTTAGTCTTGTTGTATACTGACATACCGCTCTTTTTGAAAGAAAAGCTCAATATATAAAAACTTTAATATTCGAAAAACATCAGAAAAATGAAATGCTCAAGTGAGACTTAAACTCACGACCTTTCCCTTACTTCAATTACTTATAATTTTTTCAAACTTATATTTTTTGTATTAATTATGGTCGAATTTCGACCACCGGGCGACCACTAGTATTACATAATACCTACGTAAAGCGGAAATTTTTGATTGCTTTTTGTGAAAATTGCGGGCACGTAAGTGAGTGAAATTTGGCACATTGATAGTTTATTACGGAAGAGAAGTGCATAAGCCTAAAATTTTTTAATGACAATGCAATAAAAAACTTTATTTTTGTTAAAATAAACGTTACGCACAGTAAAGCCATTTTTCACGCACACATACGCATGTTACTTACGTGTTCATACAGTTATTTTTTTTTAGGCTTAGGTAATCATCACAACACAATAGTTCCATTTTATTATACCATCTATTAAGTTCCATACCTATTTGAAATGTTAACAGCTGACGAATAAAAAAAACAAAAAAAATGTAAGGAGGTTTTAACTTAATACATTATATTAAGTACATTTACGAAAATAGTGCGGACGGATTAGTATGAAATTTCCCAAACTTTTATTTATTGTAGGTAAGTCTGTGGTCAACTTGAAAAATTGTTTATAGTGTTACGTACTGAAATACCTTATTTTATATTTTTTTAATTTCCTTTTTCCTACAGTCCCGGGTCCCGGTAAGAGGGGCGTGAAAAGGCATCTGATGAGGCCGCCAACCTGAGTGCCACCATTTTTAACATGGTACATGTTTATATATAATGGCGACTCTTTTTCCGAGACTTTACCTTTACCATTAGGTAAGGGGAAGTCAAATTGAGGTGTCCTATATTTAAAAAAAAGGTCGAATTTCGACCACAGGGCGCTCACTAGTACCCATAATTAATAGGCATTGTAATACTACTGTATTATTTCTGTGTTCAATATGTTGTATCAAAGAACTCACAATACTTAGGTATAGCTTCACAAAGGGGTTTGGTCTATATACATGATGGAAGATTTCCATGTCCCATGGAGGGGAAGTACTCGTAATACTGTAAATAGCGAATTTCACACAATGGAAACATACATACATACATACATACATAAAATCACGCCTGTTTCCCATAGGGGTAGGCAGAGATCACGGATCTCCATTTGCTACGATCCTGACATACTACTCTTGCTTCATTCACTCTCATTACATTCTTCATGCATGCTCGTCGGTTTAGGGTACTCCTGACCTGCCCCTTTTCTAAAACTTCCCCGATTTGGTCCAGGTATGTGCGCCTAGGTCTTCCCCTTCCGACGGTACCTACCCTCCACACTCGCCTCATACACCTGTTTCGTTAGTCTTCTTTCATTCATTCTCTCAACATGACCGAACCATCTTAACATTCCTTTCGCAATTCTCGTCACTACATCTTCTATTACTCCACATCGCTCTCTTACCACGCAATTTCTCACTCTATCTCTCAAGGTCAATCCACACATACTTCGCAACGCACGCATTTCTACTGCATTCACTCTACTCTGATCCTTTTTCTGCCACACCCAACTTTCGCTACCATACATAAGAGTTGGCACTAACTAATGGAAACATACCTTTATTTAAAAAAAGAAACAAAACTGTATTCAAAGATTTTCGAAAACTCGCTCGACACACCTGGTAATGAAACCGACTAAAACCCAAAAAAAATATTATAATACAGGTTAAAATACAGGATTTATGGCTTCAATCGATAGTGGCAATCATAAGGATCAAATCTCTTAAACAAACATTGTAAATTAAATGAGAGAAAATCCCTAAAATCTAAACTCCCCCAAGGGGCATGAAATCTTCCACCCTGTATAACTTTGGAATATATCCTAGCTAGACTATTATATTACTATTATTATTTTAATTCGCATTATTTTCCCCCATAATGAGACATGAGACCGTTGACGACACATGCAGATATCCACATGTCGCAACATGTCGTGTGAGCTACTGCTAATTATAACAGCTATAATTATTCAAATTAGTACTATTATTAATTCGTAATTGCATAAAATTTACGAAATAATAACGACGAGGGAACAAAAAAAACAAGACTGGTGTTACAACAACTGCTTTGAATGTATGTAATATGCTAAATTAATTTGGACATAATTAAGTACTTTTTTTTTTCATTATTCGAGAAGTAATTGTGAAAACTAATCTTGTGTTGATATAATAGGTACCTAGCGACAACAATGTGCAAAAATGGTCCTATAATTCAAACCATCCAAGGGGTCCTACTTTGACAAACATCCGATCCGAGGACGATCTACAAAGTTGCTCATAATTTTAACAACATGTGGTTTTACAAAAACAAATCGTTTATTTATTGGAAATGAGATGTTTAACCATACTCTAGTGACGAAAAGGATTTCCCGTAAACCAGATATTAGGGACGGCAAAAGTTTTTATTTGGTGTTTCTTATAATCATAAACAATACTTATTTGCGAACACATGTACAAATTATGGTCTTACATAACTGTGCTTTGCTCGTTCCGTATTCAACCCAAAAAGGCATGCAAAGTTACAATATAAGTTAAAAGAACTTACTCCTGCATAACGTTACTGCTGAACTAAATTCGATAAAACTCGACGAAACAGGCCCACTGGTGTCACTCAGCAGTCGAGAGAACGCTTACATCATTTTCACATCGCAAATGTGAAATGAATAGTAAAATTCAATATGAATTCAATAGAAGTAAATTTTATGAATGAATTTAATGAAGTCTTATGTCTAATACCTTGCTAGTATTCACATCGGGACGTCTAGTGCATTTCAATTCAATAAATCCATTATTTCTATGCATTTTCATTAACGATCACTGCCTTAGAACGTGAATAAAGATATTGCTAGGGCCGAGCCACACACGACACTTTTACTGTAGCGGTTTGTTAGCAATTGCGTTTTGTGCACAGTATTTTAAGATCTCGATAATTTTTATCTCTAGTATAAACTTAAAGGTAGAATATCATCTAAAATACTAGGGAACTTGTTATTGCCGTAAAAGTAAATTACGTACATAGTAGTGATGGCTACAAAAACATTTTATCATTTGTTTTGACGAGTAATTTATGAGTATAGTGAGGATACATGCATACCTAAGGAATTCTCTATATTGTTCTCGAAACTGCAATAATCAAGCAAGACGTACTTGCTATTCAACACTCCATTGGAACAGTGCCCACACCTGAATAGAAGCATAACTTTATTCAGTTCATTAGATCCTGAAATTTATATTATTGAATTTGAAGTAGGCAATACACCCCATCTCTTCCTGCGAATGTCGTAAAAAGCTACTAAGAGATAGGTCTGTTCTTCGTCTGACAGTGAACATATAGCCCAAGACAATGTGCCCGCTAGACGGCAATAGACTGGGACCGAAAATCATAGTTTGCGGAACGTGGCTTTTGATACACCTCTGCCTACCCCTTCGGGGATTTACAAACGTGAATTTATCTATATATGTAAGTAATAGTGCAATATTCGGTGAATCGATTGTAAGTTGTTCGCTTCTACACTTATTGTACTACTAACCCCTGCCAGCAATTATCCACAACGTTGGTCTCAGAGAAACTAAATCACTGTCGTCTAAGACTAAAAGATCGTGTGTGTCGAAGCCTTAACCGTGAACGCGCACATGGCAGCGCATAATCGCGTTGATCGCACATGTGCGCTATTCCCACGGTCCACACTTCCACACATGACTGCCATTCACCCGATGTGTTATGTATATCGAACACGTTGTATTCCTCACAATAATCTACAATTATTACTAAAATATTCTATTGAAAAGAGGAACAAAATGACGTAGAATATTACATACATATAAACAAATACTATACGGAAATGATTACTTTTATTGAAGGCAATTTACCTTCAGTCTTATTAGACTTTTCGAAGGCTTTCGACCACGTAAATTTCACCATCCTTTTGTAATCTACTTTTGCTTCAGACGCATTTATGATTTGGTTTCAGACAGAAATTTCTTGAATGCAACCAGACTGCTGACCACTTCATAATTGCGAGCAATCTCTTTACATGACAGCTATTTCATCGAGTTAGAGTTGTTGTTCCCCAAGGGGCTATATTAGGCCCCTCTTTTATTTTCAGTAATTTCAACCTCAGTTTTCAGTGTTCATATTATTATTTATATACCGGTGACCTATAGTTGTATTTATTCAAGTCAGATATTCTTAGGCGGCTATTGACAGTGTAAACAGAAGCTTAAGGCAGCTTGTATGACAGGTTTGTCTGTCCTTCAACCATGATAAATACCACGGCATTATTAGCGCATAGTCGAATGATGTGTCTATTGGACGCTGTAACTTTACTGCCTTTGGCAAACTATATTAAATACTTAAATCGAATCGAAACACAGAAGGTGAAGCGTTGTGCATAACGGAGATTTTTTAATGTTGATTTTTTCGAACCACCACTGGAGGAACGCTTGTAGGGATTCTGATCTGAATTGCCTTTGTAAATTGAAGTTGTTTATTTTGAAAGGATATCCTTATCTTGGGGATACTTGCGGTGACAATGCTTTTCGTTTTTTATTTAGACAAAGCTCCTCCAGTAGCCTTGTTATTAATCTGAATTATTTTGTTTGAAACTATTATGTGTTCTCTGATCCTCTCGAAGTCACTACCGATTTGATGCTCTCTGCGTGAATGAGCAGGCTTTTTAACGGATTTTGAAAGCACACTGGAGGCCTTGGGCTCCTTTTACCCCCTTTTTTGTTTTGTTACCCCTTTTTCTTCTCCTCTTTTCACCTTGTTCATATTAAGTGTAAAAAATGTATTGTAATCTTCACCTTTTATAAGGACAAGGTCAATATTTTAAAATATATCCACATAACATGACACTCAACATCGGATCAAATATTTGCTCAAGCTTATCTTGTTGATTTTATAGATTAGGTAATACCATTCCTGCTTCCTATGTGCTCAGTTATCTAGGTATATAGGCTCGGTACCGTGCAGTCGAGGTTGAACCTTGTGATAAAGTATCACACCTTATCGGGCAGCTGGTCATTGACCTCACGTATGCGGGTGGATGCATCTGGTGCACCGATCATATGAAATTTATAGGCAGATGTGTGCTGTCGTTAAAGGTATAATTGACAGTTCTATTAATAGCGGAGTACTTAACGCGTTGAATGATATATACTTATCAATCGATACAAAGTGAGTTCGGTTTCATTTCGTTACAGACTACATCGTTCAGAAGTTTTCAATACTTAGTCATATAATACTCGTAGTTGGCGTCTAAAATCATTTAGTAAGTTAGATATGATTTATAATTTGAAAGCATCTATTACAGTTAATGCTCATAAGCCATAAAAAATAAAGTTTAAAACTAAAACCCGACTACCGAAAAAGTGACAAACAAGAAAATATCAATGATAGCCGTGGTCGTATGCCACTTTTCCCTAGAATATATTGTTTTGTTAGAGTAAGTGGCATACGACCACGGCTATCATTGATATTTTCTTGTTTGTCACTTTTTCGGTAGTCGGGTTTTAGTTTTAAACTTTATTTTTTATTTAAATTATTTTGAGGCAAGATAAAGCTAATAATTTATACATAGTTGAAATGTGCTCATTAAGCACTTTCATTTGATACCAAACACGGCATATTTATCTCAAATTTATTTTTTAACACAGTACGTTATGAGCGCTAGAGGGCGCCACACAAGATTGAGTGACACGTCATATAGCCTATAACCATCGGACGATCAAGCCGCTTGTAACGATACCTCATTTGTCCAGTTCTAATAAGTAGTTGAGGAGCTATGAGGGAACAAATGAACATACATACATACATACATACATACATAGCCTGTCAAAATCATAACCCTCCTTTTTGCTTCGCCGTAGTCGGGTAAAAATGAAGTAAATTATCAAAAGGAGTAGGAATGATAGCAACAAAGAAAGAACGACAGACAACAATGCAACAACTACAAGTAGTAATTAGTATTGAGAAAGGTCGAGCTATTGGCGGCAATGGCGGCCAGTACGTCTCGGGCGACTTGGCAATCAAAACAGACGTTAATCATGTGAAGTCGTCAAAAATGTATCAGTTGTCATTAGTGCAGTGGGTTAGTTAGCGGTCCCCGGCCGTGACTAGTTCCGCGTTTAGGCGCTGCCCGCTTCCGGCCCTTAATTGCTCATTGAAAGGAGCCACGCCAAATCTGTATTCTTGTCAACTGTATCTGTCGACAAATTCGTGGCTAGAAGGTCACCAAGGCTAAATAGTACCGTTTTTTATAGAGGCTAGGCTTTAAAGAGGCATTAAAACCTTAATTAGATTAGAACTTCTTCCTGGGGATTAAGGCCACTAAGGGATAGGGGATGTTTTTCATTCCGACAGAAAACATGCAAGCTAGAAATATTGTTGAAATGACGGCAATAGGCGGCCTTCTTATAAGCAGGAACATGGCAATTTTAGTAGTCCTACCAAATTCTGTAAAGACACGTGTCGGTGCAGGGGGAAAAGCCTAGCAAGGTATATGAGGACAGTTACGAGAAGAGGTGTAAAAGACAACACCTGCTACCACTTCACGAACGAAGGAAAAGCGCAGATAGTGATATCCTTTGTTAGTTTGACTAAGCATGTGAATGCTTAGTCAAACTAACACAGGATAAAATAGACTCTCCTTACCTTCTTAACAAGATACAACTGAGAGTACCTACTAGATCGGTTAGGACACAATATCCGCTTCACGTCCCCCGCGGTTCTACAAATTACCGAAATGGTTCATTTGTGGTAAGAGCGGCCGACTATGTCAATAAATTGGGAAATCACCCTGAACTTGATCTCTTTAACACAAGTCCATCCTCCTATAGTCGCTTTGTCTCTGGGAGGTGGTTTGAGTCGGTTCTCTGACAGTATCTGAAACTTCGAATTGTGACTGTACGGGCAAGCATATGTATATGCGAAAACTCATAAATGGTTTTAAGTTAACCAATCAGTTGTCAGTTTAGTTATAAGATATTGTTTGTTTTCCAAATAAAATAAAATAAAATAAAATAAATATCGAGCATTAGGTATACTTTAATCAGAAGCGACTTTTGTTAAAGAACTGAGTATTCCTTAACTCCTTCAGCTAAATTGCTTGTGTTTGGAATGGGTTCACTTCGATAGTAAATATCATTTCCTTCTCCATGACTTGACGCTGACGTGACGTCTTAACCGCCTAAGCTACTGATATTTTACCATTTATATGAATGGTGAGATTATGATTGCTGGTGCGTGGTGAATGGCAGCCGAGTGCCTCATTGAGGGTGTGCAGCGCTGGCGGCATCAATGGGCGCATTCCGCGCGCGCGCAGACCGCCGCCCTCCCTATATGGCCGGCGTGGAATGAAAACACGCATCATGTTTTTTGTTCACACTTGCCCGCTAGGGTTAGCCTTGCCTCTGTTAGTACTAGCATAAAGCTGTTGTATCTCAGACATCATACGGCATATGAACTGCCGATGTTCATCATAATATCGTTCGTTGATTTTAGTCCATTCATACAAAACACTATATATGTAACAAGTGCCAATGTATAATAGTGAAGTAGCGAGAGAATTGTATCCGCGAAAACAAACTAAAAAAAATAATCCCTTTCTCCTTCGAATCTCGAGCCCGCCTGGGGAAGTATTTTCAGTTGTAGATTTTTTGGGAATGTAACTTCTTCTCTACTGGCAACACAGCGAAGCACAGCTTGAATAATTATGGTATTGGTGAGAAGTATCGTTAAGACTCTACACACAAATTCTGAATAGTGTTTGGATGGTGTTATTTAAATTAATTGGCCCGTAAATTAACTAGGTACTCAATAAATTTATGACAGTTTATTTCTTATACCGAATCATATGCTATAGGCGAAAGCTTGGTTACCCTACCGACAACTATGTAGTAATGTCCCGTCTGGAATACAAACCGCGGAGTTTTTGCACTCGCTTGTATGAGATCGTTCATACGCCGGAGTGCCTGGCTGCCTATACACGGAGCGATGCGCACGAATGCTTTCACGTCGCCCGGCATTTGCGGAAACCCAGTTTTTGTGGCGAATGGCGACGTAATGACTTGAAGAGTTAGTCGTAAATTATCAAAAAAATTGTACGAATTGCACACATACTTGTCTCGAAGAAGCTGCATTTAATTTGGAGTTAAGGACGTTTAAAAAATACTGGGTCCAAAATTGACAGGACTTGCAAATTAATGCTTCAATGCTAGGTACCTATACTATATTGGTCCGCGATAGGCGCTAAAACTGCTAAAATAATTTTGTAGTGGTTCTTGCGACTCTGACTTGTGACTTGCGTTTGTAAGGTCTCGGTCTGACTTAAAATCTTACGTAACTTTGATCGCAATCGATCGAGTAGAACCTTGTAGTGAACATGGTCTCACTAGCAGCCTCTCTCTCGTATCTTACACAGCTGTAATTGTAGATAAATCTGACCAAAAGTACTCATCGTTTCATGGCGAAAAAGACCAGGGGTAGGAAACCACAGTGCAACATGTTATACTGGCGTCCATGTTACCTGTGATAAGACGTACCGGCACTATAGGCGGTACACTGCATAGCCCCCCCGTAGTGCAGGCGAGTGAGTGTTCCCGCGTGTTGCAGCTGAAGGTGGGCGGCGGCGTGCGCTCGTGGCGCGCGGTGGGCGGCGCGCACGGCGGCGAGCTGTCCGTGTTCTGCTGGTGATGGCGCGCTGGCCGCCAGGTACGGCACTACCGCCTCGCAGCTACACGTACACCTTACACACACACTCTTCAGTCATTCTCACATCTCACACGCAGTACTCTATACTCTTTACATATAGTGTATATTCTGACACGTTGATATTTTTGTACAGCCTGAGATTCTTTATTCTTCACTGTTGGTATTTGATATATTATGTCTAGGACTGTAACTGACCGGCCTTGACTGCCAAACTTGGCGACCCGACCGCCAACCTTGGTGGTCCGACTGCCATTGACCGTTAAACTTGGCGACTTGACTAACATTGACTGTCAATGTTGGCGACCCCGACATTTGGAAGAGATACCTTTTATCAAATCACCCCTTTCCTTACTCTTTCAAATATAGAGAGACGCGCTGTACAGTAGGCCTGCTTTCACTTAGGCGTGGGTTGTATAAAAAAACAGTAGATGCTCTTGATTGTCTTTTCGGGTGTCAGAAGAGCACGATGTCTCTCTCGCCCCTAATAACAACGCCCATATCCCCAAGAAAACACCTTTTTTACCCGACTGACCAAAGAAAGCTTAATATAATAATGTCGTATGCTGTTACAGATAGTCGCCTGGGTGTACGCCTGCGAGTTCCACGCGACACGCGCGCCCCTCGCGGTGTGCGGTCGCGCCGCCACGACGCGTGAGCGCCTTCCCTGCGGCTGGGCGTGCCCGGCCTAGTGCGGGCGAGCACGGCACTGCTCGCCAGCCGAGCGGCCGCCGGCCCCAGTGCGTACATACACTTACTGTATGATATCTTTCATATTTGTAGGCTGTAGATATTCAGTGCGACTTCGGTCAAATTTTAATGTTGAGTCGCAGTCGATTGGGGGACTTGGGGGCCCCGTGTGTGGAACGATCCGTCGTTTTGCAGCATTTGAATTGAATTGAATTGAATTATTATGATCGGTATTATGTATCAAACGGTAGGTACGATCCTTACGATTTCTAGTGGCGTGTGTGTTGTTGCCGACGACGGATCGTTCCGTGTGTGTGGGGCCCCTGGTAGTTATTATCCCGTCTTTACCCTGGTATGTTTTTGTGTGATGTCGGTACGCGCTGTGGTCGTGCGGCCGCGCCAGTCGCCGCCAGTGGGCGCGGCCCGACACGATCAAAGTACAAAGTGGCAGGCCCCCCCCCCCCCCCTCCCGGAGCGACGACCCTCATGTTTTTCGAAGAATTTACTCGTGTTGATTACTGTGTTTTATCCATAATTTCGACAGTTTGATACTTTGTAATTAGAATACCGGACGACGGGATTGTTATTGAATATTTAAGTTAATGACGTCAACGAAACTACGTGTTTATACGAGGCCATGGCTAGGGCACCCCGTACGGCGTGCCCGTTACTTTAATTTGTCTATTGTGATAGTGGTATCGTTATGATATTTCAATGGACTGAAGCGAGCGGGGCCCCCGCCCGGGGCCCCCTCCACTAGAGGTGTACACTCGCTGCTCGCCTCGAGTTTTTGATCTCGAATTGCGACCGGCCGGCCGCGTGTGGGGGCACTCGCGGCCGCCGCACGACGCGGTTCCTTCATAGATTAACGTTTATATTTTACCAGTTTTTAAATGTCAATTGATAGTTGTGACGAGTGGCTCGTCGTCGTACAAGCGTCGGTTGTACTGTAGTTGTAACTTATGTTGTAGTTGTACCGCGCCAGGGGCCGAGCGCGGACGTTCCGTTACGTATTGTGTTGTACGCGGAAACATAATAATGCTGCGTGGTGCGAGTGGACAGTGAGTTTAACGATAAAGACATTTAACAAATTTTCAAATTAATATGATAAAAAGTACTAAGACTTTTTTAAAATCGCTTGGATAAAGATATTGTATGTACATAGAGTTAAGTGGTAGTATAAGCGCAGACTTAGATGTAGTAGGTATAACAAATTGTATGGCGGAGATCTATTGTTAACGACTTGTCTTTTTTAATTGTGTTATTTTTTTATTTCTGCTATAGTTTCGTTACTGACATTTTGATTGTTATCTCCCCGCGGCCCGCGACCCGGCGACCTCTGGCGCAGTCCTAGCGCAGCGGACAAGTTCCACCGGCGGCTAATAGCACCATGTATGCGCAGATTAGCGTAATATATTGCTTGCACACATCAGTGGAAATATATGCGCTATCATGTGTCTAGGCCTGCCTGCGCTAGGACTGCGGGCCAGGGGGCCTGAGCCTAAACGTCGATAATATTGTATACATTCGGAACGCCAGTCGCCAACAAACAAATTACATATTTTTACATGATTATTGTCAACATTTCGTTTGTAGGGTAGTATTAAATCAGTCCCCTGTCACACCGCTGTGTCCTGCGTTTGAACTAAATGCGTCTCAATGCCTCGAAATGTATCTCTCTTGACTCCCCTCCCCTGGCTAGTCATAACAGGAGTCATTGTGTACAGTGAACACTTTTGTATGGGGTTTTGTAGGGGTTATAAGTGTATGGCTAGTCAGGGGAGCGACCTCGACGAGTGGACGTATCATTTGCAACTATTTTTAAACGCTATGTCGCTAAAATAACTGTTACATATAATTGTTTTTAAATATTTGCGTGATGTACTTGTGTTATGTATAAATCGGGATTTCATTGTGGATATATTTGTAATTTACGTTACGATAAGATCAAATTAAACTGAATCCACCGGTTACCGACAGTGGTCTGTGTATCCAGTCAGCCGCGGTTAAGTCTCGATTTATATTTTATAAGTTACATAATTGTTAAAAAGATACATGATTTTTGTTTTTAAATGTTTAAGTATTAGTAGCGAGGCGGCGCAGGCCATGGCGTGTGACAGAGCGGAGTTCGCGGTAGAGTTGTTTGCAAAAATCAGTGGTGATATTTTACAAAATAATTTATATTATGTTTTTATATATTAACAAGCGTAATAAAGAGTGAGCAAAAGCACATCTTACATCGATGTTTCATTATTCTCCTGTGTTTGTGGCGTCTTTACCCTGGCGTTAAGAAAATATATAGGTCTCATAGTGAAATTGATACCGTCTCTAGCCGGTCTCTAGTTGGGTAAGACAATTCTTCGGCAAACTGGGAGTGTTAACACCTCTGCGTAACTCCCAACTAGCCAGGTTCGAATCCTGGCCCGACACTACCAACATGAATCTTCTACACTCGCAAATCCAACTATAGGGGTACCAACAACAAGGCGCAGGCAACAATAGATGGGCAACACGTATACGATAGTAAAGGGGGAGAAAGATGAGGAATACAGTAACCATTCGAAGCAGGTTCCCTAACCATTCGAATAGTATGGCGAATGGTTGGTTATGCATCGTAATTTGATTTATGTTATTCTAGGAGGAGGGATATTGAAACGAGGGTTTATCACAATACCTTGTAAGTTAAGACCAAGACTATGTTATCTATGAACTTTTGACAGAATCATTGTCAGGTTTATCCATTAAAATAGTTCTAAAAGTAACGTATAATAGTAAATGCTGTAGAGAATCACAATGCCAGCAAATTAAAATGGATACATTAATAGGGTTGAAGAAGCCTCTCAGAAGACCATCACAACTGCCATCACAGTTCCGGAGTTCGAACGGTAAGAGGAAGTCCGTTCCCATCCCCACCCTGCCTCCTCCCCCGGGGGTGACCGCCGGCCTGTTCGACGGCTCACGCAAGTCTAAGATATGCTTTGTTAAACTGTACGAGGAATGCCTCCGTAACGTCAAGCTACCGCCCGTCCCGTCCTTGTATTCTTCCAGCTATAAGCAGAGGCACTACAACACTCCGACAAAGCAAATTTCCAACGAATCCATATTCACGTGTTACAAAGAAAGTGTGTTTGAGACTCAAAATCGCGAGGAGTCGCCTGTGCGAATGCCTGATGTTAGTTTGATGCTAGAATTAGACTACACTTGACGTTTTTACGCATTCAAAACAGTTTAGTACTTTTCAAATTTATTATAATAAAATTGTAATGTTTACATAGTCATGCTCATGAGAAATAAAGCCAATGCAAAAAATGTTTTTATACTGCTTAGGTGGCAGACGAGGACACGGTCCTCCTGATGTGAATGTGTTACCGCGGGTTGTGGATGTGTGCATCACCAGGAGCGGCCACACTCAATCTGTCCAACCTGGCGTTGCAATCATTATTTACCTAATTAAGAGTTGCCAATCCAACATGGCATGTGTGAAGGAGCCAGCGGCAGTCCCTAACGAGGGTCTGTGTGGCTCCTTAACCTCGAGAGAGTAGCTGCACCGGAGCCTCGTCCGGCAATCTCTAGTACAGCGGTTCTCAAACTTTTTTGGTGACGGAACCCTTTTAGAAAGCGAAATTTTTGAGGGAACCCTATAGTAATATTGTAAAAAATGCCGCAGCGGAGTTTGTTGCGCCGTTTCTTCTCCACCAGCGCCTTGGATGCGGTGGTAAACTTAGATTAAGTAGAATTAAAATTGACGTCAATAAGAAACAATTTTATTGTTCTATATTGAAAAATAAATGACTATGACTATGACTAGCAAATATTATTTTTTATAAATGTATTTTTTGTTATGAAGCTTAAATTAAAGTAGGAAGAGTATAAAGGAAGGGAGGGAATAAAAGTAAACAGAGAAAAAGAAGTCATAGCAGTTACTCCACGAATAATATTGAAGTTCAATCAAATTCACAATTAAATAATCTGTGGTTAAAATGGTAAAGTATACCCTAAACTCCGAGGTGCAAGCTTGGGATGCGACTGGGTTTAACGCATAGATGACGAGGATGAAGAAATTGAAGTCTCATATCAGGTTCGGTATCGTCATCCAGTCCAGTCTATTGGGGTATTTTGTTTTTGTGGCTGCATAGGTTGAGAATCTGATTTCGCACAAATATGTTGTTGGGAAATGTGTAGAATATATTTAGAGCCATTTTGACAAACGTTGGATATTCATCACGGACTCTGCACAAAAATCGTTGAGAGGCGTCTTTTTGAATTTGAACAGAGGCTCTACACTTGTGATCACATTTCTAAAAGATATTCCTTGTTTGACATATTTTCGGGCTATTGCAAGTTGAATAAAAATTTATTATGAATGTAGTGTTTTGGTATTTTTTTTACCTCTCACGGAACCCCAGCAGCGGTATCGCGGAACCCTAGGGTTCCGCGGAACACACTTTGAGTATAACTGCTCTAGTACCAGTAGGCAGAGGTTGACTTAGATCTCGAATTTTAATCTTACACGCAAAAATGGGTGTAGATTCTAATTAAGTCCCACTGTGGTCTGGAATGCCCATAGGCTGCTTTTTTATCACGAGAATAGGTGCCTATGGAACGCGGAGCGGGATCAGTAAGTATGTATATCAAGCAGGCGGCGGGGCCGCAGGCAACAGTATTTATACAGCTGCAATTCTGGGATTCGTGTTGTGAAAATTAAAACAGCAAAATGATTTTAAAATAAAGTTATTTATTACCTAATACAAACTAGTGAGAATATAAATGCAATGATTCGTGCGACGATGCTTCTAGTTCTCACAATGTAACATGTCCCAAAGTCATATGGTTAAAGTATTGTGATATGAACAGAAGAATGCCATCATGTATCAGTAAAGTCAATAATAAAACATTAATTTGTACTAAACAATAAGAATACCTACACATATGTGCATATCGATATTCTAATTTAGCTGTTGACGGGACAGCTGTTAAATAATAAGCAGCCTAATGTGCCCTCCTCAAATTTGACATCAGAAAAACTGTTATACTTACTCTAAAATTATAGGAACACAAACTCACACTATCATGACTTTAGCATACCAACTTGAAGTGCCGCTTATTGTAGTATCACTATGTAAAACTAACTACTTGATCAGTTCATCGACATGTCCTCAGATAAAAGAAAACTATTATATTATCACTTTCATAATATACAAACATATTTATAGGATGTCTAATAAAATAAAAGATCAGTCCATTTCATCTTAAATTAACGACTATTTGTCTTTGACAGTTACATTAAAATATTTTAATAATGTTCTACTCTTCTTAATAGATTTAGGCGTTTTCTCTGTGACAGAATTCCTACGAGTAGGAATATTTTCTTTAGGACTCAGAGGAGGCGGCTGATTACTTTTTTCTACTATTTCAGTACATTTCCCCTTTCTCTCACGAACCATGCGCGTGAGCCAATCAGTTGGTGTATCTTTTTTCTTAACGGGCGACATTAGTCTGTGGTGGGGAGCCTCTCCGGCCATCACGAAATTTGGCAGGTTCTTTGTCGGCGTCGTAAAACTTAATAGTCTAACTTTGCCCGGCGACACTTGCACGGGCGACCTGTTGTGCGCGGTATTCGGTGACAGCGGTTTAGCTGTTTTCGGCGACAACGTCTTACAGTTCCTATTCTCGTAATTCTTCACGGGAGTCATGAAAGACGTCCCAGCCTTTGGTATATAGCACCAGTCACTAGTACTCTCTATGTGACATCTCTTTGACGGACTATCTTCTAAGACATCTCCATGGCGTTTGATCCCCGACGGTAGTAAGTTGGGTTCTTCCTCCACGGTTTCCAATTTTATTTTTTTAGTAGACACGTCAGCTTCGTCGGCATCTCTGGAAGCGTTCATCAGATCTGTGAGGCATCTTTTCGTTTTTCTTATAGAGCCTGTGGCGTGGGTGCGCGAGCGTTTAGCGCTATAAGAGCCTGGAGTAGTTATCAGCTTGCGTTTGAGCGAATTAGGGGTTCTGTCGAGCGAACCCCACTGCGGCAAGCTAGTGATGTCTGTCCGCGGTACGATTTCGGCGCGGCCTTTGAGTTCAACGTCAGAATCCGGGAACTCCTTGCCTATCCTCCAGATCTTGTGTCGCGCGTCGTCGCTGCACGTCACGAGCTTCGTGTCTCCCTTGTGACACCAGGCTGCACAGGTCACCTCCGCCCAGTGGCCTGTTAGTTTGACGATGGGCTCCGAGTACTTCACGTTCCAGATGTAGGCGTTCTTATCGCTACTCCCGCTCACTAAGTACATACTATCCGAACTGAGGCAGGTTTTGATGTAGAAGGTGCTGTTCTCATGTCCAACATACCTCTGCTCAGGTAACGCATTGTATGTAGAAATATTGAAGCAGTAAATAACGTTATCCATGCAGCTAGCGTACAGCCTCATCCTGGCGTCGTCGATGATTAGATTCGTGTAGCCGTTTTTAGTGGAACTGCCGCAGTAAGGTATGGAGTGTTTCGGAAGCGGTTCCCTTTTGTAAATGTTGTAGTTCTTGCGTAAGTCCCATACTTTGATATTTCCATCGCATTCTCCACACGATATGAGAGTTAGATCATCTTGGAATACTAGTCCGGTTATGCTGATTGCTCGGTGGTTATCTATGCGGGGTCTCTTGCTGTGCGAGCCAGGCGTCTTTGGGTTGAAACTAGAATGGCAGTTCATAAGGCAGTTGTCAGGTTTTAGAATTACGGAGGGTTGGTTGTTAGCACGTATGTCCCATATTAGTATGTGTCCGTCTCGGGCGCCAGTAGCGAATACCGAAGGCTCCGTGGGTCGAAACACTGCGGTTTTCACAGATCGCGTGTGGCTTGAGAATACGAGGACACGCTTCGGATTACCTTCTGCTACATCCCACAGGCAAGCAGTGTGGTCACCTGGAAACAATAGATTAGTTTGTTTGAACAATAACAATACTCTGTGAATACACTTCGTGTTTAATTCAAGCTAGGACCAACTTACCAGTGCCTTCGTCACCCTATTTTAATATGAATTAGATGTTACATTTGAATGAATTTTTTATAGCATTTATTATGCTAACTTTTAAGTTCGAAAAACATTGGAAACAGAGATTCAATGTAATTGGTTCACGGGGTTTTCGCGTTAAAATAACTGGCTGTGGTCTCGAAAGAATTTAACAATGATATTTGGGCTAAATTGTAGTTTGAGAGTGGAGATGGATATCTATTGTTATGAGAGTTGACGTGCCGGGCGACATCTAGTCCTGCTTCTGTCATTTTAATTTAAACAAAATAAATTCTGGAGAAACTACACAACCTGGTGCTATCTTGTGTGAGCTTGAAGACAGGCTGCTTTTATTAGCTTCAGAGGAATATCCTACTGTTACTACTTTGGGTCTTTTCCCCTTGGAAACCGGCCTTGAGCCGGCGGCGGGGGTTCAAACCGACTACGTTCAAATCGTACGCCGTTTTCCTACGTCCTGCCTTCAGACGTCGTACGGTACCGAGAGCCTAGCCAGAGCCTTGGCTGACCCAGGGCTATCCCCGGTTTCGAGTGTGGGAACCACGGTGCTCCTGGATAAGGAGGGGCCTGCTTCTGCTAGGCTGACCAACGGCTCAATCTGTGACCCTTTGGCCCGAGCTAATGGAGAACGGAGGTCGTTGAGTGACCGCCGACACCCAAGACGAGCTCTTAAGGTCGAGAGAGACTTCAGCCTCCTCCGAACCCATTTCATCGCTTCTTACTCGAGCATTACTTGCTCGCAGGAGATGGTAGCCCACGCGCTTGCTCACCGCACTATCCCTGTGAGCAAGTTACTCAGCGAGAGATCGCCCACCCCTAGGGCCACCACGAGGACCCACCTCGGCGTCTCCTACGTCGGGCACTCGGTCAACGTGTACAACCTTGAGTGTGGGTGGCCCATGAAAGAACATGGCCTCGATTTTATACAGAGTCACATGGCGGGGAGCGAGTACAGAAGAGACACAGGTATCTTCTGTCCCAGGAAGCTTGTAATACTCGGAGGTGACTCAGGCGTTGGAGGTCGCTCATCGCTTAACCATCTCCGCCCTCCATGAATGGGGGCCTGGGAGTGAAGATGAGTGAAGCTGCTTGTCACCTAGCAAAAGCCGGCCGAGGTGGTGGCACGAGGCGCGCTTTTACCTCTCCAGGGCAAGATGTGGACACTGTGGCCCTACATCGTAGGGGGCTAGTGTGAGGGATATGCCAGTAGGAATCTCACCTTTGACAGCTAATGAGCCAGGGATAGAGTGCAATTTTAGTTGGTTTGAATCCGTATATGGATGGCATCTTAGCCCTGCACGTGTCGTCCTGTGTAGGAAAGGAGAGGGTGGGACTAATTGGAAGAGCTCGTCAGAACATTCACCATGGTAGAGACGGTAGAAAACTGCCAAAGACGCAACATCTCTACGCATCTGCAAAGGCTCGAGGGTGTTCGTGACCTCAGGATTCCCAATAATACGGACCGCACGTCGCTGCAACCTGTCGAGAGCATCTAGTAAGTGCTTTGCGGAGCCGTCCCAGAGATGTGAGCAGTATTCCACGCAGGAACGAATTTGGGTCTTGTATAGAAGACACCGCTGCTCCGACGTGAAAAAACGTCTCACTCTGTTCAGGACTCCGAGTTTACGCGAGGCTGATTTCACCCATTTCCCTTATAGGTATAATGATTGTCATAGATGTTCATAAGACAACTTATTAAATTGCAGAACAGATGGCTTAACATGGTCTCTGAGACAGTTTACTCTCATCTAGGACCTAATTAAAAACTTGAAATATCTTTCGAATACATAGGGAAAACTGAATCTTGTCGGGCGCAACCCGCAATCTTTCCCTTACGAAACCGAGTTGGTCAAGGCATTCCCCGCCTTGACCAACTCCGCTACCGAGACACGCCTGATGTTATTCAAATTTCCCTTCTATTTGCAATATCTTTGTTAAAGTTGAACCTAGGATGAACAACTAAGCACAGAAATTGATTATGGTTAACTAAGCCAGTAATATGAATATTCAAAGAACAGTTGCATAAGACATCATAGGTGTGTTAAGTAAGGACAGAAGACCTCCATCTGTTCAAAGATAGACAGGATTACCAAAAAATAATGTGCTCTGTGCTTCTGTAATAGTAGTACAAACACTGCTAGATTTATAATGAAATATTTATCACATGTGAACCAGTGCACCGGCTGATTTACAAATAAAGGTTCTTACGACTTTGATTTTTCTTTGAACTTTTAGACACTAATACTATACATATAGTTAGTATTGCAATAAAACCACTGTGAACAGAATCTATCGCAATCTATTCCATATTATTTGATTTCGCATAAACCTCCGAGAGAACCTTTCTTAAATTATTTTTCAGTATACATCCACATGTTAATTGCACATTATTGTACAATGTTATATAGCTAGTAAAGTAACAGAAAATGGCTATAATAATGGCCTCAGGAAATCATACCTAAAGGATAAACAACTATCAAAGAAATATTGTACATTTTTGCTCACCTGAGACTGTAACGAAGTTTTTGTAGTGAGGCATCCATGCCAGGTCAAATACAGCATTATTATGGCACTGGAATCCCTCCAAGGTGCTTGTAGTAATCAAATTGGTTGTATTCTGGAAGCAAAAACATCATTTATACATTTCAGCTCAGTAAACATAGCCAGCAATATACATGAAAGGATTTATAAAATAGCCGATATCAAGAACAGAATTATGATTAAGAGTATTATATACCTGGATGGCGACTCTGCCATCCTCATTTGCAAGAGCAAGTATGTGTTCATAACCGGGAGCCTCCGAAAATCGACACGCAAATATCGGCGGATCCTGGTCAAAATTGGCCGCAACATTTGCATTCTGCAGACCGTAGAAAGATTCCTCGCTGTCGACTACCAATCGTTTTAAGATGTTGTCGTAATTCAAACGACAATCTGCAAAAATATAACCATGAAATGATCATTCAACAAAATGCATGCTAATGCCAAATTAATGTAATCGGTAAATAATAATTACTTACAAATACCAAATTGTCTATCGATCAAACACTGGAGGTCATTCATTTTATCGCATAGTTAAACCCAACGAACTGTGAAATAACAGTCACAACACAATATCACTACATAAACTTTTTCATTTAGGTACTTATTTTATTTCTATCAAAAACAACACAAAACTAAAACTGTATAACTAAGTCAGTCATGGGCGCGAAAATGTGGTTAGAGTAGGATTGAACGAAACGAAACTTGAGATGCAAAACAAAGCGTTTCGTTATGCTATTTATCTATGACGCAGTTTACTAAATGTCTTTCTTCATTATTTATTATAAAGAATGTGTGTGTTCAACTATGCATAAATAAACCATTGAAACATTGAAAGAATCTGGATTCATGAATTACTAATTTTTCATAATTTTATTATTATGTCAATAAAATTCGTTATAATTTTTTACATAATACTTGTGCATAGACAACCTAAGCTATGTTTCCAATTTCATTAGTTTTTAAATTGCTGTTAAATAATAACCAATCACAAGGGTGCAAATGAATTCCGACCAAAGTGTTTGTCGTTGTGATTGGTTATTTATTCGAAATATAGAACTTTGTCTATGAAAATTTCAAGCAAATTTAGCGAATTGGCTTTTGGTTTTGCTTCAGCTCTAATTTACTATTTTGTTGTGATTGTGATGTGAAAGGAGACAAAAATTTAAGTTAATATCCGTGTATATGTATCCTTTGTGGCGAAAGGTATTTGAAACTGTAAGAAGACAGTTAAATAATGGTTATGTTCCTCAGTTCGTCCAGTTTCTGGTTACACTAACATCAGAAATATACGTTTGAAATCATACATCTACCATCTTTCCATAGTATCCGACTGCTTACTAAACGTCGGCGTTCCTACCTAACCGAAGGTACAGTCTAACATTACATTCTAAAACATTAGGCACAATCTGGATCTTTACAGGAGAGCACTATAAGTAAGTATAGATGTCTATCGTAAATCAGAATACTTCGTAGTTCGTTACGTGGTTCTCTACTATGAGGAAAATTTTGAAATTTTCAGGTGCATGGAATGTGACGATCGCGTGAAAAATGGACTCTGCGGCTCAGAGGTGCTTGCTCTTGGCGGTCGCGTCGGGCTCGAGCTCGGACCAGGCGGCGCGAGTGCGCTGCGGCTGGTCGGCGCCGTTGGCGTGCCTGCAGCGACTGGCGGGAGCGGCGCGCCTGCTGTCCACGTCGTGGCTGCGCCCGCGGCATTCCCCGCCCACGATCCCTTTATGAGCAACATGGACGAGATCACGTACTGGATATACACTAAGCGGGCGCCTTGCCTCATGAACTATGACAATGTCTCAAGGAAACAGCGCGAGGAGGCCCACTCCTCCAGGACTAAACCGAAAAGTGTTCCCAGTAATGCCGCGGTGCCTTCGCCCAGGAAGAAGAAGAAGAGAAAGCTGTCGCTGCTGGACGATGACTCAGCGACTGAGGAGAAAAAGCAGAATATGTACTTTGACTCCTCCCAAAACCAAAAGCAAACTGTGATCAGTAGTTGTAAATCGGAGAGTATGGGCTCGGATATAGATTTCAATATCAGAAACTACCACACGCAGGGGAAGCAAAAACAATCCAAGCTCCAGAAAAATAGAAGAACGACTTTACACAAAAAGAATAAGGTTGTGACATCTACTCCAAAAGTGTCACAACTCAGAAGAAGTGTGCGCCAGGCACAGCAGAGTCTCAACAATAATTGCACACTGAATAGTTCCTTTGAAGTCATTAATACTAGTTTTATCAACGGCCATAATCAAAACAATAGTGTCTTGGAGCACAATTCACCAGATAATACAAAAAAATCAACAGAGTTACTTGCAGGCGGGGACCAGAGTACTGACAATAAGAAAAGCCCTGTCATTAATAAGTTCAATAAGACTAAAAATGAGGTTCTCAATGGACAGTTTGAAGACTTGAGCGATGTGTCTGGTTTCACAGCTAACTACATACGGTCCACTAAATTACAGTCAACTAAAACTCCAAGGAAATTAAGGTGTAAGAACAACAGAAATTTAGTTAAAGAATCCAAGCAGAATGCAGGCAAGGATAACAAAATGATTGTTTGTGCTGATAAGTCTGTGAACACTCCGGCCCAAAATACAGTTCACAACTGCAGCACCGAGTCAGAGAATGTGATCAACTTGGTGACTACTAAAAGTGCGGACAAGATGGCTACGGTTAGCAAAAGCACATCTGTACTGAAATTTATGGATTCTAGAGCTAAGGAAGGAGTGAGTAAAAAAAAAGTTGATAACCGGTCAAGAGCCAAGACACATATTAACATCTCATTTCAGTCCCAAAACAACACACCACGGTACCCAAAACGGTGTCGAAACAGTTACACATATCTGGACGAGGAAGTCTCTGAAATGAGTCAAGCAGACAAGAAGAGGAAGACCAGCAAGAATGCAAGTTATTTTAACAACTCTGATAGGAAAGAGAATCCAGATGATACAACAGTATCTAAGACAAGGAGTGGCAGGAGTATAGGGCTGTCCTTACGTCAGCCGGAGAACTTGGTGTTAGTTTTGAGCAATACTACTGAGCAGGTCAGCTCTATGGTCAGTATGAATGTGGCCAGCTCCATGGTCAGTATGAATGTGGCCAATCCTAAGGTGGAACCAAGGGAACGTAAGAAAAAGCGTGTCACAAGATTTTTACGATCAAAGAAAGTGAATGACAGAAATGAGAGTGTGCAGAGAGACTCCGTTAAAGACAAGAGTGGTTTTACTGCTTGCTTCTCGGACAGTGACGATGACAGTGAACCACTGAAGCAGCGGAAATTCTTTTGTGCTTAAACAACAGACAATACTTTTGTAAGTGTTTATTATAAACATTAGATTTACATTACCATGTGATATTATGTTGGTTACTGAAGTTGAATTGTATGAACTCCATTAACCAAATTGTTGTAGGGAATTAGTTACTGATTATATGACATACATTTTGTATCAGTCTAAAGTCCAAAATCGTTTGTTCAGTATAAGCCAATTTATCGGCACTAGTAAAGTGTTAATAAATCTGAAAGAATGCGACTATTTGATGCTCAAGTGCACTAACCATTGGTTCCCAATGTGACCCTGTCTTATTGGAGAACTGGTAAGTGACATGGGGTCATTTGAATCAATGGATCTTAAATATTTTTGTGTCATTCTGTGAATGATTCACAATATTGGTGGATATTATGATTTGGCTTCAGTAACACATCAGGTTCTGTGTGAGCAGTGGAGCCTAAATCATTGTATATAAAGTGTGCACTGATATAATGGCTATATATACCTACACTTATTGATTAAATTAGAGTGTGGACCTTGATTAGTTAAGTCATTTTAATATGGTCAAATATCAGGCTAGCTTCGAATGTCGCTCCGCTGCGCAATTGGGAGTGAAGTGGGCCCCACCTGTCACCCCCACGCTAGCAGAATCAGCCTGCCCCTTGCCTGCTCTCCACTGTGCCCTCTGGTAGTCAGAGGGACACTTGGAGAGCCTTTGGGCAGCCTTCTACAGGGCCACTCCCGCCTCCCCTCCCCTGAGAGAGAGAGAGAGCCTTATTCTAGTACCCATGAACACTTAAACAATATTGATTTAAAAGTCACTTTGATTATTTAAACTCAAAAACTTCATGCTTTATGAATGGCTCTGTCGTTCCTTTGATGATTTTGAATTGAATTAAATTTATTTTGATTAATTAGACGTGTATGTAGACCATTAGACTTAATAAATTCTGAATCATTAAATAGAAATTACTCTTTGGCACATGGCCATGAGCATATTTGCTCTCAGTCCCCTGTAAGTCTAATTTAATCACTAAGTATGTCCTTGTATTCTGCCTCTGTAATTATTATTGCATCGGAGACTAGAATTGTATAAATTTGCTCAGTGCTTTTATAAAGTTGTTACACACTGTATTATATCAGCATATTGTATGTCCATATTAGCTCTTAGATACTGTATTTTACTTGTCAGGCAGTCTTGTTTGCAATATTATAAGCAAGTAGGGATGAACATCACACATAAGTGTGGTACAAGGGCTGAAATGTATTGCATTTTATGTACTTAGTGCATTTTATGTAAGATTCCAAACGAGGCCTTGGCGCAATCGGGTCTAACGCAAGAAACTGATGAATGACTATCTAAAGTAATTTCTTACCTACTATAATGTAATTATACACAAAAAAATTCAGCCATACCCTGACGTAGGTCTAGTACACCACAGGCTCTCCAATCATATTGTCAATAATAGTAGTACTCCATTAACTCCATTCTTGATGAATGTTCGTATTTAACTTATATAGTAACATTATGAGGTGATAAACACACCATCATAACAAATCTCGCCTTTTAAAGTATGTAGCAATAAGTAGCATGAATGTTGGCACTAATGTTATAATGGTACCTTCATGTTATAAAAATTATAAGGAATTATACTTGCACACTGTTCCAAGTTTAATGAAATTTTATTATAATAGTTTTATATTGGAAAAAACCAATGTTCAGGCGGGACTTGAACCCCCGACCAGTTACAGGGGGATGTTTTGATGAGTGAGCTACTGAGCCACGCCGTGAGCATTCGAAATTCACACAACCATCTGGGGCCGCCTTAGGAAACAATGAACGATTGGTTTGTTAGGACATCACGAAGGAGAATTTCAAATGCTCAAGGCGTGGCTCGGTAGCTCGGTCGTCAGTGTATTCCCCCTATAATGGACTTTTCGAGGGTTCAGGTATTCACTTATTCCAATCGAAATAGAAATTTTCTAAATATAGTTTTATCAGGGGGCTACCATGAAACATCCGAAACACGAATAAATGACAAAGATTATTAGTGTAGAAGTCACGTCGGTTTTCTTCTGGTAAGGCTTAAGCCGATTTGAAGTGTCACGTAACTTCTACGGAGCCGATTTTGGGGTAATTATTTCCGTAGAACCTATTCCCGAAACTTCGATCCGGAAGTGTGGATGTTTCATGGTAGTCCTACTGGTGTTAGTTGATGCATGCCGCTGCATCCGTCTGGATTCCTAGTGGACACTAGTGAAAAATAAAATAAAATAAATAAATAAATAAAATCTTTATTGGAACCATAAAACACAGGAATAATAACATAACAGTGTGATAGTGTCTGCATTAGTTTAGAACTGTGTCGCAGACACTAACGCCACCTCCAGGCTGAACTGGGCACCAGAGTTCCATCACAAACATGAAAGTATTCAATATTGGTAAGAAGAAGCTTAGAGAAACATAACCTAATCTTAAAATTAAAATTACACTTTGATGCCATAAAAATATTGGACAAGTTAAAAATTTACATATCTAGTGATAAAAAGAATTGCAAATGTTGTATTCCAATGTGTATACAGTTGGCTACATGTTAGGCGGAGGAGGGCACTTATGGTGTCGCCCATGTTCATAGGCGATAGTACAAGCTTACTATTAGATGACCACGTATGACATGTGTAAATGTAGCAAACAATTCTATAACCAGCTTGTTGCTCATAAAAACGTAAGGAATAAAATCTACATTGTGAATCCAGGCGAGGGTGCAGCGTGCTTACACATATGATGATCTTAAGTCGCGAGAGAAATGAGTACTTAGCGCGCGCGGATTGTATTGAATATAACTTATTGGTAGATGGGCGCGTTTCCCCCCGTCGCACTCCGCGCTTTCCTCAAAAGAAACCCAAAAGTTGTTGTTACTTGAGGTCATCATATACGCCGGTAACTATAATATTTACCAAGGCTGACTGTTGGTAGGCCAACACATACGAGATTGTAAACAAACTATTGTTTTACCAAGTGCCATGTATTTTGTAATGTTTGTTAAATCTTAGTTTATCCATGACTGGCGCTCCGGCACACTGATCCCCAGTGCGCCAGTTTATTTCTATGAATGCCAGTACTTGTATGCACCTTGTTAGCATCGAAGGGAAGTATTCTGCAGCTAAGCGGGTTGTGCAATGCTGTGCAGGTTTTTTAACTTTAATCGTAACGCGTTTGGCCGTGAGAGTTTGGCGTTCGTTTCAGGCACTTCCTCTTGATTTTATATCTCGTGTTTACGAGAATATTTTACACTATTTATAAAGATTTTGTAATTTTAATAACTGGCTCTTTTACACAGCCAGGTCCTAGGTTCAGTTTCGAAACATGATTGTGCATTTAATATAAAATGTATTGCAAAAGTAAGTTAGAATAGCAATGTTCGTATTCATATAATCCGATAGCATAATAGCCGAGTGTAATCAGACATGCATTTATGGATCGCCTTTTAAGAGGACTGAACTATCTCTCGCGGGCATAATAATTATATTATATACGTATCGAATTTTTGACTGTAGGATAACGATTTTTATTTAGTTTTTATCAAATTTTTGTGTATTATATTTTTAGCTTTTATGTATTTAAAATTACATAGTAAATTTATCTTACATTAACTTGTTTATTACTTGTGTTTAATAGTAGTACCTACCCTCCATCACCAACCACGGGACTAACGTATGTGTTGTTCACATCCGTGCATGACTTCCGGCTTAGTAACTTGTACTTGCATCGAATTGAACACAAATGTTTGATTTGGAAGAACAATGGAGTAACAAATCTGTGCAGAATTGGAACTAAAGGAAGACGCATGCATCACATCATCATGCACGGGTTTGAAAAGGTGTGTGACAAATCCGTGCAGGTCTCAAGGCAATGCTGCGTCCTATTGCACACGGAAATGGAAATACGTCGGCAAGTGCGTAGTGTTTCCGATGGAGCACTCTTATGTCGCGGCGCACGGCACACTGAAGGTTAAAGGGGTATTACACCTTCCTAAATTTAGAATCCTGAATTCAGGACAGTGTAATCGCATTAAAGCATGTGCTACACGGTTTCCAACGGCGGTTGGCAACAAAAAAACCAGATTTGCGCTTTGCCGGCTACACGGTTTACAACATGTTGGAAACCTTCAGTGTTGTATGAAACGTTGCGTGAATAGGACGTCTCTACGCTCGCACCGTATATTTACTTATCTAAAGAACAAAGAGTTTTTTTCTTTTATAATAAATAAATAATAAATAATATTCCACAACATTATACACAACGCTATCTAGACCCATAGTTGGCTATAGTAAGCTTTTATAGCTGGTGTTCTGGAATCTAGAATGCGGATAAACATACTTATATACTTTTTTTTGTATATACATACATATTATACATGGAAACACCCAGACCAATGCAAGACCGGGGATCAAACTCGCGCCTCCTGCGTGGCAGTCGCGTTACTACAGTTTGGGGACTTTGGGGTGTGTCTTGCTCTTTTATGCGCAATTGAAAAAACCAAGAATATGGATGAAGCGATGCTTAAATGAGAGATTTTTCTGAGTCCAGTCTTTGTACGACTCGCAAGTTAAGTCCCAAAGACAGGGCAAGTCCCTATATAGCTCGAGAAGTTCTGTAATTACTGCTCTTTCTTTTTCTTCTCGTGCCATTTTGAGAGCGTTGTCGTCGCGTGCGTCTGCCTGCGCTCGCCGCTGCAAAGCGACTGTCGTTCGCGAGGTTTCCAACAAGCGGCTAGACGGTTTCCAGCAAGTTGTAAACCAACGCTTCTATTCTACGCGTGGTTTCCAACGCAAGCCTCGCTGCCAAGGGTGTTGGAAGGTCAAACGAAATTTGGTATAAAACAACCATCTACACTGTTGTACCTAAACCTTTGTTTCAAACCAATGCAATGTTTGCAACCGTGTAGCACATGCTTTAGGAAGCACAGCTTCCTAATTAGGAAGCTATTTAGGAAAAGCATGGTTTCCGACGTCCTAAATGGCTAAATCAGATTAGTGTAATTACGTTTCCTAAATTCAGGACGCTCAGCCTGCCGTCAAGAGCGCACGTTTGTCTTTCCCTCCGTATGTATATATTATTATTGCGTATGTACCGACGAAATAAATTAAATTTTACATCATCTAGTATGCTACTTATTCAAATCGATCAAGAAAAAATTATATGATCGGTCCAGGCGGGATTTGAACCCGCGATTCTTCTTTTACAGGGAGAATGCTTTGACCACCTAGCTACCAGACTCACGCCGAAACCAATCTGTATCCATCTTTGAATCGCCTCAAAGCAATCTACCGACGCTCTTACGAGCTATGCTATCGGAACCAATGAATGAATGCGAAATGAGGAGAGGACATATATTATTTTTTATGCCTAAACAAGAAAAAGAGTTCTGAAGATCTTGACGAGTCCCTATTGAAAGCAAATTAATAGTAGGTAAATTGTAAAAATAATATTAGTATTTGCATAAAACAAAATTACGTGAATATTTACATAAATAATTTCGATCTTTATATGGTACCTAATATTATTTAATTTAAAAAGAACTTGTATTGACTAACGGAGTATTGTGGGTAGGCGCTAAATATACCACCCTAAGTATCCACCTAAATATTTCCGGATTGTTTTTTTTTTTTAAATAACAGTACCTACCTGCATTGATATACTAAAAAACCCAAGATGCACAGTCAGAGTGTCAAAACCGTCCGCATAAAAAGAGCGCTAAATTCCAAATTTAGCGCTCATTTGAAATAGTCTCGCATCGCCCGTGTTTATGCACGCACGTCAAAAATGCCAAAGTGTTCTATGAGAAATTGCAGAAATAATAGGTACGTCAAAAACTTTAAAAAAGGTTGGGATATCTTATTTTCGGTAAGTAAAATAGTTTATTGATTTGCTTTTATGGTTTTCATGACTAAATATAGCAAGTATTATGTGATTTTGATTTATTTTTTCTAAAATCTTCATTCAACGGTCCATTATAGTACAGCAAATTTCAATAGGCGCGTATCAGTGTAAAAACAACGCATTACAAAGTCCTTTAATTTTAGTCGCATATTACAAATGACCCTGTTCTTTTTTCAATGGAGTCGATTTTTTAATATTGACTTTTTATTTTTTAATAATAAGTTTGTTAACGTTATAACTTTAGTTGAGTTCAATGTTTAACTAATATTTATATATCACACAATAAAATAACATAGTTTTGAATCTACTTTCAAAAGTTGAAGAGGTAATCATGTCGACTATTTAAAAAAAAAACGATTTTGTACCGATTTTTTCATGATGCATGTTACCAAAATTCAAAAAGCTTTTACTTAGTTTGTACAATAGGTACCTTTTCAACCAAATATATAAATAACTGTTTTTTATAAGCTAATATTAGTTTCATTGATTAAAATATGTTCTACCCAAAACATATTTACCCTCAGATAAAAGTATAATTATATGTTAAGAACACACTTTTAAAAATTATTAAAATACTAAGTGAACGTAGTACAAAAATTAAAAATTATAAAGATGTGAAGTCTCCATTCCGTGCCTTGTCCTACGGACAGACTTGGTCGTAAAATTTTATTGCTTTTTGTACACTCCTTTGTTGTAAGAGCTTTAAGTCATGTGCATAAGGTTGAATTTGCAAAAAAATGTCTTTATAACATAACTTTAACTACATATGTGTGATTGGAGACAGATTCGAATGTTACTTTAGTTCGAGACTGTGTATCTCCCTAGAGATTTTTTGTACATCAATGACCTACCTGCCATTTTTTTACCAGTACCTATACTTACATATTTTTATTAATTTCTAGTCATATCAGAATTGTTTATAATAATTGATTTGAATCTTTAATTATGGGGTCTGAAAGACGTTCTCGATCGCGTAGGTGCCACATATCAAAAAGTCGTCGCCGTCGTCATTCGACGAGTTCTGGCTCTGTTACCTACTTCTTCATCGACGTCCGGTAGTAAACACTATAAACGAAGTAAAAGATCTAAAGTTCGAACTAGGTATTATAAGAACCGTCATTCAAAGAAAAATAACAGTTCGAAATCTCGGAAAATTAGATCTCAAACGCCTCCTAGGTCTCAAACGCCTCCTTTAGTTGAAGCATCAAGTTCAATCAATCCAACTAGGTACCTACTAGTAATTCACAAAATCATAGATCATCAGATCGCTTAGAATCAAATAATACTGGCCCTTTTGTAAATAACACGAACAATTATTCAATTTCTCTTTTCCACCCTAAATGTCATTCCTGAGTTAGATCCCAATGATGGTTCCCAAAATGTTGAATCTTGAATTCATAAAGTCAATGAATGCGCTACTATATATTCATGGAATGAGACGCAGATTTGCCATTATTCTTTAACTAAATTATCGGGACTTGCCAAACGCTGGTATCGGGGACTCCCTTCCCTTCTGTACCTGGAAGTCTGCGCTTCCTTCTACTGAAAATTATGGTGATCTTCTTCAACGAATGTTGCCAGTACGTTCTAAGATAGGACAGCCCTTGGATGTTTATTATTATGAAAAAGTGATTGTAATAAATAAATGTGAAAATAGTGGACGTAAAGCTGTAGGGTGTTTAGTGCATGGCATCGACGACAAATAAGTAAGGATGAGTGTGTTAGAATCATGTTAAAATATGGAGTGGCCAGCGATCAGGTGAGGTGTAGCTTGATGTATTATAGTGTATTTATATTACTATAAAAATATTTTAAAGGATTTGTAAATAAGAAACTATACAATATTTTTATAAGTAGGTAGGTGAAAATCATTCGATGCAATGCGACGTCTCAAATGTTATAAAAAGACGATGTCAGATGTCATGTCATTCGCACAGTCTATCCCGAGCCGTCGAAGTGTGAGGTATGATATACCTCTGTTATATTTATAATATTATAATAATATGTAGGTACCTACTTAGTGTTATAACAGTGAATGTAGTAATAATTACTGTTATAGTGAATAATATAATAGTGGATTGGTATTTAACAAGTTAATTGAATTAGCAATTATAATTAAATACCCTCTTTGGGTGTTCCAAATATTGTGTAACTAAAATATACTTGTAAAGTAACCGAATCAAAGTATTACTTGATGTATTTGCGATAATCCTTGGGGATAATAAACTATCATAATAATAATGGCTGTAAAAGTATGATTATAAGGGCTGGTTCGATACCAGTGTGGTATCTAGGTTTTTATGTACTACCTATGTATCAAAGTATCGGCTATTACTCTGTTTAACTGACATAACAGGTGATACAATATCATTATAGCGTATTAGGGACTGTGCAAGTATTGTCATACTAATAATTATGAGAAGTGGTTCGACCCAATGTGGTTCCATGTGATAAGTATCTGTGTTATAGTTTTAGCTATTATACTGTTGTAACTGGTCTGAAACCAGGGTCGTCTTATATTGTAATATTTGGCTACGAGCCTGGTGTAACATAAAGTAAAATAATAATTATGTTGTGCTTAGAAGGCAGACAGGTTTTCTTGTTAGTTCTTTCCTGTCTACAACAGCCTTTGGAACTGACGTAGTACCTATAACAGAATAAAAGAGTGATAAAACAGAATTGTATTTGTTTAATTTCCTTGGTTCAAATACATAATTACAGATGGCATCCTGTTTATAGGTATATATAGTAATTTATAGACTGATAAATATGGTACCCCAAATTTTACCCCTCCAAATCTAACAAGTGCAAACGCGTGTGGTTTTGCGGAACCTGAACAACTATTTTTCATAGGTAAAAACTTTAGTACAAAGTGATGGGTAGGTATGCATTACAAAGGCGCAAAGCACCATGGAATAAAGAGCTAGGTCAACAACCAAATTCGTCAGGAATGCTGGCCAATCCCACGGCTGGCAGAAGGACCGTCGAGGCGATCCGTCCTGTCCTCAGAGACTGGATGGACAGATCGCGGGGGTCGGTAACGTTCCGCATGGCGCAGGTCCTTTCGGGGCATGGATGCTTCGGAAGCTACCTGTGCCGGGTGGGACGAGAGCCGACCCGTGGGTGCCACCACTGTGGCGGCGGTGATGACACGGCGCAGCACACCCTAGAGGAGTGCCCCGCGTGGGCTGGGGAGCGCCGTGCTCTCATCGCCGAAGTGGGGACGGACCTCTCGCTGCCGGCCGTAGTTCTGTCTATAGTCGACGGCGGCGATGAGGCGTGGGCAGCGGTTCAGACCTTCTGCGAGACGGTTATCTCGCAGAAGGAGGCGGCGGAGGGGAGAGGGAATGTGACCCCCTTTCCCTCCCAAAGCGCCGCAAGAGAACCGGGGCTCGGAGGAGGCGGTACCACCAACTCCTCCCCCCCTAACCGGGCCGGGCAGTAGACGCGGGGGCGTCTGCTGCCCTTACATAGGCCTCGAGACTGAAGGCGCACGTCGTGTCGCGTGTGCCTTGCCTAGGCGGGTGGCAGAAGGACTCCTCTTCTGCCGCACCAGAGACGGGCCTGCCGTAGATCAGCGGCGGGCGACCCACACGACGATGGCGGAAGATGTTGTTCCCGCCATCGTCGATATGTGGTGACGACGGACACCGTGGTGGTTTAGTGGGTAGTCTGGCCTCCTTCTGGAGGCTAGGAGTCCCACACGAAGCCCACCCTCTGCCCCCGTGGGGGGTGAGCGAAGTGCTTAAAAGCATTCCACCACGTAAAAAAAAAAAAGAGTGTTCACGTTGGTAGTGCAATGACCTCTAAGCTACCGGCAAGAATAGAATAGAATAGAATAGAAATTTATTTGCTCATAAACATGGTAACAAAGATCTTAGCAAGTAACTTAAGTATTATAGCACAACATGTTTAGCCGCAGTAAGTGGCATGCAAATTTCGATAGTACAAATAATTATATAAATGCTTTATGCACTGTCTTATAGACATACATTAAACGCACAATTTTTTACAAAGTTATTTAAAATTATATTATAAAATAACTGGATGCGAGCCGTGTTCCATAATCAGTCTTCTATAACTTATCTAACATTACTTTTATATAATACACTTTAATTACACATTTCCTTCTTAACTATAAACTATTTATTAAACTATTACATATAATATATTTAAACTATTATACTTATTTATCTATTATTTGTAGCGATCTTTGTAATTTAAGAATTCCTCAATATCATAGAAACATTTTTGTTTCTTTAATTTTTTTATAAATAGACGTTGCGGTACCTAGTTCGCGCAACGTCTGTGGTATTTTATTGTACATTTTTACACACATGTTGAATGCATTTTTGTGACATAGTGATGTCTGGCATCTCGTTATGACCAGTTTAGTAGGATCTCTTTGACTGAACCGACTATTTGCATCAACCCTCTCGAATAGGTGTGGATGCTTCCTGACAAAGAGCCCAGTTTCAAGAATGTATAGGCCAGTTAGTGTGAGTACTTTTGATTGGACAAAGAGTGGCCTGCATGAGTCTAATGGGGCAGCATTGTATATTGCTCTTATGCACTTTTTTGAGCTCGAAAAGCGTTTATGATAAGTGGAGAGTTGCCCCACAGCAACAGCCCATAACGTAAAATCGAGCCAACATAACCGTGATAGGCTCTTAGAGCCACATTCTCTGATGTCATCCTGCGAAGGTTTCGTAGAGCGAACACAAACCTATTTACCTTCTTGCATACCTCGGCGACATGTGGTTTCCAGTTACAGAAACGAGAACGCAAAGTTGCCGACATAGCTCGCAGAATAAACAAGCTGAAGTGGCAATGGACTGGCCACGTCTGTCGAAGGACCGATGGCCATTGAGTCCTAGAGTGGAGACCGTGAGAAGGCAAACGGAAGGTAGGACACCCCTAAGCCAGATGGACTGACGACCTGAAAGGTGTGCTAATTGAATAATACGCAATCACAGTGTACATGTTTTATTCTCAATCTAAGATCATTTCATTTGGTCCGAGAAAAGGTTGCCAGGGTTACTGAGCTGGTAACCGCCGTCCACCTGCACTATGGTCCCCGTCACCAGCCTGCTGTTATCGCTTGCTAAAAAGACAATCATTCTGGCTACGTCCAGGCCCACGCAGACTTCGCCCATGGGTATACCCTCAGCTGCTTTTTGTAACCAGTCCTGGTATTGCGGTTCAGTGCATCCTGTCATTCGTTTCACAATTGTAGACACCTGAAATTGAAAATGAATTTTGGCAGCGTTAGTTCTACATCTTCTAGCAAACGGAAGGTGTCCCACCTAGCCAGACTCAAGATCTAAAGAGGTGGCTGCGATAGACTGCTGGAAGAAGGAGGATCGGGAGTAATGACGCACATTGGGCCAGCATATGTTCTTCGGTCAACTGCAAAAGGCTAAGATGGAAGAAGAAGATTGATAGTGCTACATAATTATCTACCTACATTTTACAAAGTGTACCTACATTGTCCGCTCTAGGAATCAAACCTGGGACCTCTTGCAAAGCAGTTGCAATCGCTGCGCCATCGAGGCAGTAGGTAAACATTAAATCGACCGTAGATCTGTAAACGGCCATATCAATGTAAACAAGAATGTGGGTATTTACCTACCTCACTCTATTTCTATGATGTGTACCTGACGAGATGTGGGTAATGGCGATAACTAAGTGGGTAGGCAGAGGTGGGTACTTACTGTGACGCCAGGACTGACGGTGTTAACCCGGACTCCCTTGGGCGCCAGCTCCAGAGCTATCAGTTTTGTGAAGTGATCCAATGCAGCCTGGAAAAGCATATATTTTAGGTATTTAGGGTTACCTAATAGTTTGCTCAAGTGAAATCCTACAGCGGGGAATTATTATGGTTGTAAAATAAAATTTCAAGAAGGGCAGATCAGAAGATTCTTGCATTTTCGGCAGCCGGCATTACGAGTATGGTGTCCCTGGGAGGGCCATTCTTCCTTTGGCCACGGTAACTACTTCCCATGAGGTGGGCTGTGTGCTTGTTTTCTAACAAAGTGGTAGGTATGAAAAAAATATTGCTAGTATTTTTCGAGAAACATATCAGTTTCGTAGTGCAATAACTTATTTTAATGTCGTCTGGTGGATTTCCGTTTACTGATACCTAAGTACTTTATATGCATTTATGTTCTTTTTCTTTTTATCTTCCTTCGTTCTTGTACAGGGCCCACCTGATGGGAAGCGATTACCTACCATGGCCTATGGACACGTGCTATGACTTAGGCGTTATACCTACTTGTGCTGCCAACCCTGCAAGAATCGTTCCTCATCTTCTTGAAGGACCCATATTGTGGTTGCTTGGAAAAAGAAATGGAAAAGAAAGCTTTTCTGAAAGAATACAATAACATAAAAACACGGCAGGGAGATAGTTCCTTTCATACCTCTCTGTGCACCGTTTCCAGTCGCAATGAGGATGAGGCGACTTACTTTAGCCATGGAGTAAGGCAAACAACCGACGGTAATCATCGTCGCTGAGATACTGGACACGTTGACGATGTTGCCCTTGGTCTGCAGTAGGTGTGGAACGAGCAGCCTCGTGAGGTTGTACACCCCGCGCACGTCGAGGTTGAACACCTCGTCGAAGGTGGCCATGTCGGCGCGCTGGATGCACGTGCGGGCACTGATACCGGCGTTGTTCACTAACACGTCCACTCTAGAGAGAAACAGACCTTTGTTTATTACAAGAGGGTTTAGATAGTATTATCATTCTCTGATCCTTAACGCAGTACAGTTGGAGTTGGCTTTCCAATCTAACTGTGATGCGGTTGAAGAAAGTAACTGCTATTTGATTTTCACAATCAGTTCTGTAGTCAGAATACTTACTTTTGAGGGCTCAAAATCGTAAAAACTGCCATAGACGTTCGCATGGCAACCAGGACCGACGGCTTATCGTGCTCTCCGAGGAGATAGATACTTAGATAGGAACCTATAGGTATCTAAATATATCTCAAATTGATAAATATGAATTAATAAAAAATTCTACACTACATTTGACCTAGATCGACCTTATAAAAACATAGATAACACGATGATTTTTTACAATCACAAGAACAGCAAATACTACTGTAGCTATGCTCTACATAAAACATACCTTCTAAAATGGCCGATGGTTTCTCTAACAGTCTTCTCCACACCCTCGTCTGTAGCGAGATCAGCTACTATACAAAGGGGCAGCAAACCCTTTTCTTGTCCACATTTATCCGCCACACTCCGCAAGTTCTCCTCATTTCTGCCCACAAGAGACAAGCTGGCTCCAAGTTTGGCGAACAAGAGAGCAGTAGCTTCTCCAATTCCTGCGCTCGCGCCGGTGACTAACACAACTTTATCCGTGAAATTGACGTTCATTTTATTTTGTTTTATCTTTACGTATGATGTGCTGAGTCGTGTCAACCATCTACTGGCGAGAACGGCGCAATAATAGCGTAAGAATTTGAGTAATCGTGTTAAATATAGCGTTAAGTATGTACAATGAGTCTTCATGTTTAATGGTCTTCCGTACAAATGCGAAATTAAGTTTGTCTTTTAGGGTTCCGCAGTTAACCCGACTTTAATTTCTGAGTGTCCGTCCGCCTGTCCTCTAGGTACTGTCTCCAAGATCTTTAGTTTTAGAAAGCTGGGGTGTCACAATCGTGCTTTCAACCTTGTAGGAGTCTCCTAATATACTTCTTGAAGAACCTCATTAGTATTGTAATCGCTGGGAAACAGTAAAGCAGGGACTTCAAATTGTATGAAATAATAACGAGCTCTCATCACAGTGCGCATCATGTTGACGGGTAGATACGGACCCCTAGGCCCGACACTGACGGCGGTTGACGAAATAAATCTAACTTGATTATTCGTTCAACCGTTCTGGGTGATTAAGTCTAAGTGAGTTTTCTGAAAAAACAATAACCCTTCTTGGCAGTCGGGTAAAAAGAAAGGCTACATTACTATGTGCCAACTGTCTCATGGTATATTTTACTTCAGTCTATTGTAGGACTTGTTGTTAATATTTGTCATTATGTGATAAGATAAATAAAGCTAGAACCAAGCGTTTCAGCGACTCATTCCTATGTCGCACCATTAAGACCTTTAACTCCCTGCCAGCTCACGTGTTTCCTTCTTCCTTCAGTCCCGGGTCCTTTAAGCGGGGCGTGAAAAGGCATCTAACGAGGCCGTCAAGCTGAGTGCCACCACTGTTAACATGGTACATGTTTCCGATGGTGACCCTCTTTCCGAGACTTTGCCTTTAGCTTGACATCAGGCGAGGTGAAGTCAAATTGACGTGTCCTATTGTATATAAAAAAACTTCCTCGTGTGTTCTGCCCATAATCCCTGCAAAGGGTTTTTATAAGTAACTAGCTTTTGCCCGCGGCTCCACCCATGTCGACATCCACGCATGTCGATTATCGCGACCAAACCTACCTATGTCCTTCCTCATGGTCTAATCTACCCCTATACCAAATTTCATCAAAATCGGTTCAGTGGTTTACGCGTGAAAGCGTAACATACAGACAAACAGACAGAGTTACTTTCGCATTTATAATATTAGTGTATGGATATGAATTTCTTCAAAAATAGTGTGAATTCATGACATCTAGTGCAGAATGTGCATAACTAGCATATTACGTAGCCATTTTAAATTTGTGGAACCGACCTAGTATTCCTATTTCACACTAGATGTCGCTAAAATTAAATTACTCTCGTTTGTGCACTCATCACCATTTTTTTTCTTCGTGCGGATATCCCCACGTATCCAGCGGGACTCGAACCAACTAAACCGCTGAGCACAGGCTGTTTTGGATATCAAATGTCGGGTGTATGTAATGTAAGGTGGCATTTCCCTCACACCACGAAACATACTCAGTCCCTTCTTAACCTACTTATTAGGGGCTAAGTTATTATGGAAGTACTTAGGTATAACTTTTTTCAAACTAGGTAAGTAGGTACTCTAAAAATATATTAAGCTGTTGTCATACGATAGAGAGCATGCAATCAACGAAATGAGAACGCTTTACAAAATCGAAGCAAGCCGATTTTAACTAAATTAATATAGCTACCTACTTAGGTAGTTAAACATTATAAGCAGCTTTGCACCTTGCAACAAATATACGCATGTTTTTGTGAAGGTCCTTTGTGAATAAGACGAAATACTCCAACTTAACAATGGATAGCTACAAAGCCATGTCAACAAGTCACTCAGACTCATTCCAAATCAGTGCGTTTGTGAACAAAAGTCATTTTGTAAAACGTGAGAACTTATATTATTGTTATTGAAATTCGCAATGGATGTGTCAAGTGTCCTTTGATGTGTTGAAAGTGTTCGCTCCAATGATTTTCATAAGAAATATGATGTGTAATTAGAGTTGTGTTGACCGACAGATGAATGAAATATGCACATAATATATCTACCTACCGACAGTACCTACCTACAATGTATGTATTATGGAATGATAAGTAAAATTTTATAATATCAATTGAATTGATATTATTTTTCTTGATTTCTCAATAGCGGAGTGGCCCATTTCGGCTTTGCAAGGAAAAAGTAGGTATATTAAATGGTCAAATTTTTCAAGTTAGAATACATGGTCAAAGCAAATTCGAACTGTGAAGAATAGTAAAGAGTAGGTACCTACTCATAGGAGTCTCCGATCCGATGTTAATGTTGATGAGAATTCATAACCCGGAATAGAACCACTTGATTTCGGATTTGGCCACCGACATCTACGTGAAAAAATAATTTTGTGCATGTCACATGTGGTGTAGCGCCCTCTAGTAGCACGTAGAAACCCTAAGAAACTAATATATTTTCTGAAATCTATTTCTACGTAGGTGGAATAAACACAATTTAACATTGTTATATTGGTATCCATCTTCTTAAATTAACCAAATAAATGATAACAAATTATTATTTATTTGTTGTGTTACATTACGAACTAATTTTAAGAGTTCTACTACTCGTTACTAGATGGCGCTACACGCTACAATTCCTGATTTTCTAATTTAAAGATTGTTTACGATTTTTTACTTTAGATTTTTAACTCGAAATTTATATTTTGGTAGTTAAACAAACTGAAACAACATTGGTACGTCACACATGACGCCTGACAGCGAGTGAGAGGATGGTTGTAACGTGATATAGCCACTGGTTCAAGGAGCCCTTGTTTTCGAAGTGTGTTTTGTCGTGTTATTGTAACACTGGTTGTGTTACTGCACAAACATTAGCTTGTATCTGTTACAAGAGAGTGTAAAAAAGTAAAATCGACAACATAGAAATAAGTTGATAATTTGTCTTCAGCAATGTTAGATTCATCTTCAATGTTGTTTATTTGAATTTTCAAGAGATTAACCAGTCTTTGAAATACACTTTCATTCTCATTTCCAATAATTTCTCGAAATTTTCTCTTTTGCGACCTTTACGAGTAGGTAGTTATACATTTTTTATAGAAACTCTGTTCACTTCCCAACATCTCGGAATTAAGCCTATTAATGTATCTATTCTAGTTGTCTCATACCTTCAGTAAAGTTTTCTTTGTTTTTACTCATTAGAAACGAAATGTATTAGTAGATAATTTCGAATATAATAAGCTAAATTATTGTTCGTATTAGTAGTGGGTTCAAGTCGGTAGTGTAATGGCCTAGATTCAAACCCGGGAGCTCTCAATCGTGAAAAGCTACCAACGATGCTCGAGGTTCAACGAACTGCAATATTATTTTCTTCTGTCACGTTTTTCCGTCATGTGTGGTGGTAGGTATAGGGTTCGATTGCTACGTTTTAAGGCAGCGGGTTTGATGCTTGATTATTGCAATTCATAGAAGTTTTAATAACTAAGGATTCGAATGAAATTTTGATCGCATTTATTATGCTAACTTTTTAAGTTCCAAATACCGTCCCGTCGCCCTTAAAAGACGAATATAAAGAGAAGGGAAATTTGAAGTGATTCAGGTGTGGCTCAATAGCTCAGTTGTAAGAGCATTCCCCCTGTAAGGGAAAGGTCGTGGGTTCAAGTCCCACTTAAGCGCTTCTTTGTCCCGATGTATTTGGAACTAAGGATTCTATAATCAATAACATTGAAATATTATCAGTAAGGTGAGTGGGGGTAAGTCGGAATGGATTTTTGATCAGATAAACAGTGTTGATTTGAAACTGTTGTGAAACAAAGGGATTTGAGTCAAATGTATAAAATGATGTTTTGGGTAAAAAAGTATAGTCAACTTGTTTCTATAATATTGACAGCAATCTTTTTGAGACAAAATTTGATGAAAAAAAACGTTAGTAAAATTGGTATTAAGAAAAAAAATATGTAGGGGAAAGATGAAACGCTGAAGGGGTAAGATTGAAATAGTGACTGAAATCGTATTCATGGTCATTATGCTTGTTTGGTGATCAATAAACCTTCTGCTTCAATAACCTGAATAACTTGAAAATCAGTTATATACAAAAATCGCATTCTAAATGCAAGAAAAAAATATTTATCAAATAAAATATATCGATCTTACCCCGTTGAAACGGCTGACAGTCAGGGGTTCTCAACATGTTATGGATATTAAAAGAATTAGATAATCATGCTCATGCAGGACTGTTCTAACTCGTGTTGATCAATGGCATTAATTTTTTTTCTAGACACTGGTCTATAAAAAAATGTTCTGGTTTGTGAGGCAATGTACGGACTTCATCACACAAACCAGAGGAGTATAGTACGCTAATATTTTGCCAGCTATTGTGTAAGTATAGAAGATAATCCGTACATTAATCCAGACTTCCGGCTCATAGAGAGAGATTCCTAATGGGAAATCAAAAACACAGCCTGACCTGGGCATCGAACCCAAGACCTCATGCACAGCAGCTGCGCTTGCGACGACCATCGAGGCAAATTGTGGTTATTTATTTCCCTACCAAAGGAAATTATTAGAGCAAATTAACAAGACCCTAACAGTAGGTATCCCTAATTTGTTTAAATAAGTGACCACAGTGGTTTTCGGATGATTAGAATAGAACATACAAATTGAAGGACATCAGAGTGTAAACTTTAACCATGGATTCAGTAGGTACATAATTCTAGACACCTAGAATTTATTCATCTGCTTAAAAAATCAGCTGTATACATTGGTACATCTTAATCATGTAGGTATTGCACTTATGTAGAGAGCATCTGACTTTTTTAAGCCGACAAGCGGTTTAACGGTAGAGAGTCTAGAATTATGTACTAATTTCATGATATAAGTTTTTGATACGATGTTATGGAAGGGATACCACCGTGTGTTTCAGATTGAGAGCCTCTGACCTTTTGTACCAGTTTCATGAACGGGGTAAGATGGAAGGTTTTATATTATCATCTTACCCCATTAAATTTTGCAGGAGAAAGTTTGAAAGATGCCATAAATCTTAAAATACGTGAAATATACTAATCACCACATTATCGAGCATATTGCATTTGAAATCTATTTACGAATATCAAAACAAAATGTTTGTTAATAACCTGTGTAAGGAGATACAGCTAACGGGGTAAGATTGAAAAACTCAATTTTACGCGGGAAATGTAACCTACGGAAAAATGACAAATAACACACGCATACACTCACTTAGCGACTGATGCAGACTGCGGGGCGGGGTAAGACAAAATGGTGTCCACAACCATATTGCCATCATTAAAAAAATTCATTGGTATTAGGCGTTATTATATTTTTTTTATCTTTCCCCGTTTTTTATCTTACCCCCACTCACCTTACCTAAAAAAAGTTGCATATTGTTGCTGGACAAGTTTTAGTCTTTCGCGATCTTTTTTTATACCTTTTTTTTACCTAATATAAGTCTGTACCTACCTAAATAACAGTTATAAGTAGGTGGGTACAAGGTAAATCGCTTAGAGCGAAACATTCAGTTCACAAGTGTGACCCGTCATGCTCGGTAACGCGATACCCGTATTTGTACAGCGCGAGACAGCTTGTTACTGTTTAACAAGCTTACATATAAATAACAGTCCGTCTCTTGTTTTGTTGAGGGTGAGTTTTCAAGGAGGTTCTATGGAATGCATTTTTTTCAGACAAAGCTTAACTTGGGATGTAGGTCCCTACTTTTTTTCCCGGCAGAGGTGTATGAACACTTACACTTCGCCAACTTTGGTGCTAAATACCTAATAAGAAGCGAGCCAGTTGCCATCAAGCTTTACTGTCAGGTGGAGAACAGCCATATCTCTTAGTCACCTTCCACGACGAATACACAATTACACCATCCATCCATCCAATATACTGATGTTTGTACATCCCCGAAGGGGTAAGCAGAGGTGTGCTCGCACCCACGTTTTGCCAATTATGATTTTTTTCGATCCCATGACGTAATAGGGGGCCCTATTGTCGTCGTAAAGATTACACGTGAACAGATATAAGTATGGATCTTTGTAGATATAAAGATATTTTAATGTATGCGATTACTTTATGTCAAATAAACTAGATTTTAAATGTAAATAAATTGTGCCTAATGGAAAGTATTAGGTATTGTTAAAATGTAATACGCTATACTTAAAAGTTTTCAATAAGTACCTAGTACTCAAATGTAGGTCATCTTGACGTATTTCTGTGCCAAGAACGTGTAGGCTCTCTGTTATCGGCCCATCAGGCTCTCGGGATGATCGATCGAGGTACTCGCCGGCGCGCGTCGCATCAATAAAGGGACAGCTGTTTCTTACGCACATCTGAAAAGGTTAACATGTCAAGACAATCGGTTACAATGTAATTTGCAATTTTATTTGTAAAGAAATGGTTTAATACAATCACTTCTGAATAAGTACTATTAGAATTTCCCCTTTCTGGGGCAAGATAGGGACGCCATGGTTTCCATAAGAGGCCGATTGATACCGGAGATGGCCCTGTGTCAGATTCGGACACCATAAACGGCTTATGGGTCACCTAAGTCACCTTTTTTATCGTGTGAAAAATCCCCACGGATACCACTCTCACGGAGCCGGTGGAGGTGGTTATGTCGGACTCGAACCGACTAAAACGCACACCGTCTTGGGTCTTTGGTTGGTGGAGGTGAGATTGCCGTAAGCATATCTCTCGCACCCCGGCAGAACCAGGACCATCTCTTTCGAGATGGCCCCCTTCAGGTTGTGGGGACCATAGTGTCCCCATCTAGCCCCGGAAATGGGGAGGCGAACTTGGCGCCGCCGCCGCGGCCTTCTTTTGCACCTAAGTCACCTTACACCCCGTCATCTGAAGATCCCGGGTGGCGTGCGGTTTTAGTCGTTTCGAGTCCGACATAACCATCCCGCAGGCCGGCGGGGGCATGGCAGGTATTTGACTCAAATAATAGTCAATCAAATCATTAAAAATATAAAGAAAAATGTTTATCCGTGAATGGGCCAGAGAACAATAGTGCAAGTAATTCTATACCACAGACATCGGTCGGTTTGTCTATAAAGACGGACTTTTTATAAAAGTTGTACACCGAACGATGGTTAATGAATACTGCGAGTCTGCGATGTCTCAATCATGGGCTCGTCAGGACGCGAGTTTTGACAGCCCGGGGATATAGGTGTTCTTGAATAGTTTTTCTTTTGGAAAGGAAAGGCATATTTATCATTGATAGCCTCACATTCGACCACTACGTATCGCACTCACTGATAGTGATGGATGATTTATTGATGTTTGCCTATAAGCTAATTAATTATTCACTGCCAAAAATATACTCAGGGAGTTTCACTATTTAGCTGTATGTTATGCCTTCACTCAGTGAATGCATTTTAAATTGAAATGATACTTAGGCATATAATTACTAGCTTTTGCCCGCGGCTCCGCCCGCGTGGATGTCGGTTATCGCGTCCAAACATAGCCTATGTCCTTTCTTATGGTCTAATAATCTACCCCTATACCAAATTTCATTAAAATCGGTTCAGTGGTTTAGGCGTGAAAGCGTAACATACAGACAGATAGACAGACAGACAGACAGATAGTTACTTTCGCATTTATAATATTAGTATGGATAATTGTTCCTTAAGAAATTATTTTGTTCTTAAAAATCTCAATATTTTCTAAATGTAAACGCATATTGCAGTTTAAGTAAAATCATAAATAATATTAGGTAGAACGAGATACCTTTTTGATTTCCACCAATTCTTGTTGCAACCAAAGCTTTCTTCGCCCTCTTGCAAGTCTATTATATGGTTTTTTATGGCTTTGAATCCAACCAGGACTTACGTTGTACGGTTGTGCCTATGATGATGATGATATACTACATGTGATGTGTATTCAAAACAATGACCACAAAGTAAAACCAGGCCACGAGTCGCGTGAGCACCGAGCACGGAGCACGGAGCACGGAGCATATGCCTAATTGTCGCGAGGTCAATAAGGAATCAACTTATGCGTAATTGTGTTATAATGACATTCGCCTCTATTGTAGGGTCAAACAATTGATCCTTAAACATCATGCGCTCGTGCCTACTGGACCAGCATTTAAGTGCCCAGTTCATTTCAATGTGTGGTACGTTATTTTGAGTACATCTCGCCGGGAATTAGGATCATAGATGGTCTTGGGATGATAATTGAAAGGCCTGAAATGTAAGGTTTGGCTTTCAAGAAATTTGGAAATTTAAATCGGAGGTAGGAAATATCGGATACGGGCCTTGACTACTGAATACTTACTTTAGTAGAAAGAATTTTAAAGCATTAGGTATGCTAACTACACAACTAGGGAAAAATGAATCTCCTCTGGCTGGCGGGACTCGGGGGTCGGTAGCTTAGTGGTTAAGGAGACGGCCTTACGATCGAGAGGTCACGGGTTCGATCCTGGCCATTACACTACCGACGTGAACCCACTCCTAGCACAAGCAATTTAGCTTAGTTGGAGGGGTTAGAGGGAATATTAGTAACCTCGGTTCTAATATTCTTTAAAAAAAAAAAAATCCTTAAAGGGGGAATGCCTTGACCAACTAGGCTACCGAGACACGGCCGATGCGATTCCCGCCTAAAAATATTCATTTTCCCTATACTTACCTATATTCTTACTTACTTTACGCTTAGAGGCAACCGTTTATTCTGTAAAGCTGTGTATGAGACTTTTATATTTTATTTTTAGGAAAAATCGGATCCCCTTTTAGGATCACTTCGTTGTCAGTATGTCTGTCCGTCTGTCTGTCGAGACCTTTTTCTCAGGACGGCGTTGAGGTATCAAGTTGAAACTCATACCCCATACTCATTTGTGCCAATTTTTTAAAATACATACGCAAATTGAGTGAAAGTGATAAGATAATTCCAATTTTTTTGCGTCCTAAGAATGAACTTCTGCCATTCAAAGTGCATTTTGCATTAATATGTTCCAGAATAATTATCCATTAATAAATTAAATACTTTGATGAGTCCCCACCTGTTTTCTACAAATCACAAAACACTAGTCTATAACGTTTAGGAACTTAAAAAAAATCAAACTTCTAAGTCAAGCCAGTCAAAACATAATGCGGTTTAAGTATGTAGCTTGAGTTACGTAACCCTCGGTGCGCGAATCTAACTCGCACTTAGCCGGCTTTTTATGTAGTTTCTCATTATCTATACTATGTTCCGCTAGTCTGTGTGAAATAAAATATTTTCTACTTTCCTTCTTCTTCTTTGAGTAACTGGGCTACCTGGACATGTCGAATAATAATTTCTGTTGATACCTTGCCATAAATAAAAATGAGATATGTTTTTCGTAAAAAAAAATTGTTGTTACAATATCTTTTAGCATCTGTAGAGTACATTCTGTGCTTACCGATGGGATACTAGGAATCATGAAAATGTAACTTACACACACAGTATAACATCAGCAGTATACTCACAAGCGTACTGACATAACGAGGCTAAAGCAAAATAAACAAAAGTAACATTATTTGTGAACAACATCGCGCGGTGAAAGGGTTGGCGGTGTGTGTGCACAAGGCGCTGTGGGCGTGGTCGCGCGGCGGCGCCTTTGATGCCCACCTAACCCCCCGCCTACGACACGCATCGGAAACGAATCGGGTTACAACTTCCTCTCGAACGGGTTTCTTTGGTCTGGAACTTGGGATCGAGAGCGATGCGTATACGTCAGTCTTAATTATATAAGGAATGGTTTTATTGTGAGGTACAAAAGTTGATCCGTATGTTTTGCAGTGTTTTGTGATTTGTAGAAAACAGGTGGGGATTCATCAAAGTATTTATTTTCTATACATATTACATCGAACATATTAATGCTAAATGCACTTTGAACGGCAGAAGTGCATTCTTAGGACACCAAAAAGTTGGAATTATCTTATCACTTTAAAAATTCGCACAAAATGAGTGTTGCATGTTTGTTACTTAACTATTGGAGGCTTTGCTTTATCTTCCTTTTCGTAGTATAAAATTCAAATAGTATCCAGCGCTTTTTGTTCGAATCGATTTCCGGATCGGTACAGCTGATATTGATTATTTTAAATTTCGATGTCAATAGTTTTAATAAGTCTTTGCTTACTCTGTACATTGTAGAATTATTATAACATTGAATTAAATAATTAAACTGAGAAAATAGTAATGGCCCTAAGACACTACCTTGAGGTACACCTTACTATAGTTTAGAATCCTTGTTGACACAAATATACGACATGCCCAAGCAGCACACGAGGCTGCTTAATAGCCGAATAACGGATTTCCAAAACGCTTAAAGCCGAATATGGAAGCTGCATTAAGTCTGTATACGACCTTACACAGCTCTTATACCTCTTAAATGGGCACAAAATTATTCAGCCTTGGGTTCACATAGCTGCTTAAGAGCTGTGTAGCAGCAACTTAACAGTGTTATAAAGGGTAACAGCACAAATTATATAGCCTCAAGTTCACATAGCTGCTTATGAGCTGTGTAGCAGAAATGTAACAGTGTTATAAAGGGTATCGACAGTACTTTGCGCTGAAATCCGACTGACTAAGAGATCACAAGTTACTCTTTATTCAGAAAATATGTCTGTAATGCGCGCTCTATACATATTTTAAACCGCGAAACGCTACTTAATTGCGGCCTGTGTATTAATGAACATGCAATATTACACTTTGTTACGTGAAGTGAATATTGGAAACGAAATTAATGGTGGATAATATATTCATATCCCTGTTAAGTACATTGATTTACATATTAATAAAGGAAAAATGATTGGGAATTTAATTTTACTGACATTATACATATATATTATCTAAGAAAATTATAGTGCGCCATGAAAATATTTTGTTTTAAATTAGTTTTGTGATATAAATAAGCTGTGATGTACACTATGACTAAATAATTTGTAGTGCTTTGAAAAGAATTATAAGATAAAAAGTTATTATTATGATATTAGGAAGTAAAAACTAATGCAATACATTTTATTTCTTGCACAAAACATCGTAAAGGTTGAAAATTCAGTCAGAATATGTTTAGGTTATAAAATAAAATGGTGGATTTATGTTAAACAGTAACGTGAATAGTTAAAACTCTTATATTCTACAACAGGCTGTCTAATAGTTCACTAGTGCGCTGTTATTCTACTAAAAAACTGAATAATATTACACATGTGAACTGTATACAGCTATAAGCTGTTTTCTTCACTTTTAATTATTCACAAGCTCTACCTTTAGCCATGATGTGAACAATTAAACAGTTATTATAACGAATCTTTAGGGGTCCCTAGTATTAAATCTAAAACCACCGCATGGACTTCCATTACAAAATTGTCAAAGCGGTATTTTTCTTTCTTCTAATGCCTCCTGTTCTTGCTTTCAATTTCCACGAATTAAGCGAATTCATTTTAATATATAGCAAATAAAAATACGTTGGATATGGTCTCAACTTAGTTCCACTGACTGTTTACAGTACCACATATAGATAGATAGATAGATAGATAAATCTTTATTGTACACCAGTAATACAGTAAATGTATGGACAATACATGACATTATGTACAAATGGCGGCCTTATCGCTAAGAGCGATCTCTTACAGGCAACCTTTTATACTTTTATTGAGATAACGTCGAATTTAAGGTACTTATGTGAACCATTATAAAGTAGAAGCCGTTAATTCTATACACTAGTGAGTCTCTAAGCAGCTGCGAGGCATCTAGTGAATGTTTAAATAGCCATTATGCAAATACTATCAATTGCAGTATAAAGGCTGATTAGTGGTAGACATATTCAGGTATAAGCTGTAATATGGGCCACATATCGTCCATTATACAGCTATTCACTTTAAAATAGTTCACACGTGCCCCTTTAATAAGTCAGTGTAATAGGAGTTCACAAATATCTTCTTAAACAGCATTTGGCGTAATTTTATGCATTAAACAGGCCTTACTACGGTTTAGGCAATAGAAAAGGTTAGAAACTGAATAGAGTCATTAAAAACATACCTTTATAGCACTCTTAGCGTATTAATGGTGGTTTTGTCGGTCTTAATCAGCCTTAATACAGCTTTTAATTAGCTAAAGCTGTTTAAATATCACTGACCGCTATTATACAGCTGTAGCATCACCAGTGTACTCTTAGAAGCGTCTTAATACGCACAGAGTTTCAAATAAGTCTTAAAGTGAGTAGTTATACAGCTATCTGTGCTACTTGGGTGAGAACACTCGCTATAATTACAAAGTCTCTCTCATTAATAACCCCGTCACCATCAACTGGCTAATATAATATGACTGCGCCATTTTCTTACATTACAACTTTAATAATTTACTCCCTGTTTAAAAATAAACATGTTGCAATCGGACGACATGTAATATGCGCTCACTTTACGTGCGAAATATTTATTCGTTTTGCAATCATCTCAGCTCAGCACGGTGCCTGCAACGAACGGAAAGCCTTTGAAAACGTAGTCACATTAAAATCAACCCTATATCAGATTCAAAAGCTTGAAATTAATTTGAAACAGTTTTTGATGCTCATATTAATTCCTCATTTAATGAATTCTAGACTCTAAATTCATGGAGTTATGATTGGTTTTGTATTATCAGAGGTGTTGTGAGGAAGCAAGGGTTTCTCGTCTAAATAAATTGTCGCCGATATATCCCGTATATCACGCTGCTTACGCCTCTAAAGGGTAAGCGGATACAGAGGTACAAGATGTTTTTGTTCGCCAGGGTTTCTTTACGAAGGGGAATTGTGAAGTAATGTATTGTATTGTGCATGTAATTCTGAAATTGAAGTTTTATTAGGGGTTGGATCCTAATGTGATGAGTAAATGATGCATACCTCGTGGTTAATAGAGAGGATGTCATACTTTATATCTTAAAGAAGGTATGCATCGCACCTAAATGTTGCCCAAAGATGCTTGTAATAAGAGACTAATACTTTCAGAAGCAAAGAATTATCAGGTATAACTAGTGTATTTATAATGAAAATTTCCAGCAGCTCCCAGAGTAAGCATTAACTTTGGGGTCATGTAGTTCATTGGAATTATCAATTATATATATTTTTTATATAGGACACGTCAATTTGACTTCCCCTCGCCTGATGTTAAGCTAAAGGCAAAGTCTCGGAAAGAGGGTCACCATCGGAAACATGTACCATGTTAACAGTGGTGGCACTCAGCTTGACGGCCTCGTTAGATGCCTTTTCACGCCCCGCTTAAAGGACCCGGGACTGTAGGAAGAAGGAAACACGTGAGCTGGCTGGGAGTTCCAGGTCTTAATGGTGCGGCATAGGAATGAGTCACTGAAACGTTTGGTTCTAGCTGGTATACTCTGCACCGTATATGGATGGCATCTTAGCCCTGCACGTGTCGTCCTGTGTAGGAAAGGAGAGGGTGGGACTAATTGGAAGAGCTCGTCAGAACATTCACCATGGTAGAGACGGTAGAATACTGCCAAAGACGCAACATCTCTACGCATCTGCAAAGGCTCGAGGGTGTTCGTGACCTCAGGATTCCCAATAATGCGGACCGCACGTCGCTGCAACCTGTCGAGAGCATTCAGTAAGTACTTTGCGGAGCCGTCCCAGAGATGTGAGCGGTAATCCACGCAGGAACGAATTTGGGTCTTGTATAGAAGACACCGCTGCTCCGGCGTGAAAAAACGTCTTATACTCTGTTCAGGACTCCGAGTTTACGCGAGGCTGATTTGATGATACTCTTGATATAGTTTTTGTTATTCAGTTTGTAGCGAACATCCATACCGAGGATTTTGAGGTAATCCTCTAGTGGCAGTGGTGGGCTCTGAAGAGTGGGAAGGGGAAATTATAATATTGATGTTGTCATGTTTGTTTCTGAGCGCTATCGATTCTTGGAGTCTATAGTATATGTACTGCCTAAACCACAGTCCGCAGAATTAAGCAATAAAGCTGGAAAGCTTTTATATATTCCACAACATTCAACACAACGCTATCTAGACCCATGGTAGGCTTTTATAGCTTGTGTTATGGAATCTAGAATGCGGATAAAGATACTTATATACTTTTTTTTTTGTAAATACATATACATAGAAACACCCAGACCAATGCAAATAGCCATATTCATGCATACAAATATTGCTTAATTCTGCGGACTGTGGTTTCGAGTTCGAGTTCGAGTTTTGGAATACCGAACATTACACTACCGACGTGAACCCATTCCTAACACCGCAAATTAGCTTAGCTAGAGGGGTTAGATGGACTATTAGTATTTTTTTACCTATAAGCTTTACAACAAAATCTGCGTTTTGATTGTCAAGCTAGTTTACGTCTTGCTTCAAATTCTCAGTATCGCCACGGAGTCTTGAACGGTGACTAATAAACGGCAATAGGCTCGCCTCCGATCTCCCCAGGACCTCATGCTGAGCAGTAACACTGCCAGCTGTGTTTGACTTAAATATTAGAAAATGTTCATCGCGCTGCACGGTCCTCCTTACCTCATAAGCGGCGTATCAAAAGAGATTACCACGGCAATAAATATGGCCTCCGAGATTATAATAATTTGTATAATAATATATAATAACATTAAAATAATAATAATCGCCGACCCGCCAGATAATAGATTTATCTCGTACCGTACATCAATGGCTAGGAATTTAAAATGTAGTAAATTTGTGATATGGGTTCATTTGTGGTGGCAATGTTTATGGGAATGTCTCACTTAAGACTGAGATTGCTTCATATTCGTTCTCCTTGAATATAAGATTTTAATTTTGATGAATCACATTTCCAAATTAGGATGACCTCTCGTTTGAATGAAATCGTATATAATGTTAAGGTCAATAAGTGTCGATACTTATATGTTTGGAATAAAATTTACACTTACATTTTTATGATACCTTTTAGATTACTGTTTTTACAATTTAACATACTTACTGGCATCGATATGCAAAGTTACTTCCGTCGTTGCATGTTGAGGTAATGCGTCCTTAAAATACAGAACGACATTTTAAGTACAGCCAGCATTACATCAATCTGGATGAACAAAGTGCTCAAAATGATCTTAATTCCTTCGTTTCCAGTTTCCTGGTTGTTCTGATATTTGGTAAAAACCTTCAGTTCGGACAATAATACAATTTAATTTAATAAAACAGTTTGATTTGCTCTTAATACCTTAGTTTTAAGATCATTTTGAGACTTTGTAGTCAAGATATTTCTGACACTCACTGTACCTTTGCAAAATGTTTCTGCAAATCTGTTTCTTAATGAAAGTGTGCAATAGTCAAACGTGCAATAAGTCTAAACTGTAAATAAACGGTTTACGACTAATAGGCTTTAAATATTTTTGCCCAATATAAAATAATAAAACGATTTAGATAAAAAGGTAATTTTATTTCAAGCAAGGCCATGAATTGAAAAAAAAAATAGAAGTGAGTTTGTTGGCCCACTTTTTAATCTATTGAAAAAAAAAAACAATCTATATTTGACGTTCATGAAAAATAAACTGATTATAATCAAAAGGCAATCTTGCCAGTGTGATCAATACAATAATAATTGCCAGTGCACTGTGCAGTGTTGCCTCAACGTGTGTGATTGTGAAACGTTTTAATGTGGTCCACAGATGATAATCGGTTCATTAGTAACTTAAATAGATGTTTATCGATAGGTACCGTTTGATAAATGTTGACATTTTATTTAATTGCTGTAAGCTCGAGAGAGAGAGCTTGTTTTTTATTGAACTATTGAGAAGACAAAATTCAGTTGTATTTCTTACATAAGTTTTGGGTATTAAAGAGATTAGCAGAACCGCATTAGACAAATCATGTATCAGTGACATGTCTTCACTAACATAAATTTATTTTCAAAAATTGTTTTAAACAAGGTAAACAAGCAACGTCCAGCTGTGGACTGCAATAGAGGGTAATTGATGGATTGATTAAAACAATCAATAAAAGAGGAATTTCTTCTTTATTTAGTTTCCGTATTTCTTTTGTTCAATATTAATATCACATTAAATTGTACGGAAATAACAGGTTTGGCGCGCTTTTCAACTCGCGCCATTTTAAATGTACGTATTTGACAGATGACAATAGACAAGTTTGTGGCATGCTGCGTGCGTTCAAAACGCTGACTATGGCTGCGCTGGGTGGTTTATTGTTTTATGAGCAGCATTACACGCTTCTTCCCGCTTTGTCCCAAGTTTTACGAGGGACAATGACGGGACAAATCGTAGGAATTCAACTCTGTTGTCAGATCGCTTGATAGAGTGCCGTAATCTTTCTTCCTGTCACATACATGTTTGTGTATACCTTTGTTGCACACGTGATTGCCTTATCACTAATAAACGAATTGTGTGGTTAGGTTGTACAAGTTGAAAAGGAAAAGAGATTTGATGAGTAATCATGAATAAGAAGAATAAGAGTTTGATTTTTTATTTTCTTATTGCTCATAAAAGTATATCTTCTTGAATATGGATTTGTTTTTAGTAAATTTTAAATAACTTAAAGAAATCTTCATTTTGTTGTAGAAGTGAATTAAAAAGTAATAGGAAGACCTAGTATTTTATAAAAACATCCGCTTTGACCATCACAAAAGGAGTCGCCATGTTTCCGCGCCATCCATCAAATATTTTTAAGAAACGATGCAAATTAAAAAAATATAATTTTATAATAATGAACAGATTATGCAAATTCGGTCATTTGTTATACAGATTGTGTGATAAATCACACGGATTTAATATAAGTTTTGGCTATTAAATATCATTAATAAATAATCAAGAGCTATTTGTTGCTTATTGAGACGTTAAAAATAACGTACGGCCTAAATACAATTAATGAAATGGCGGTCGTTTTCAAAATATTAACAAGTAATGGGTGCGTGGGAGTGACATATCGCTGCCGGCTATATTGACAGGAGTACCGCCATTATGATCATATTATTTGTCGCTTTGTGAGATTGGTCTCATCTAGTGCGATTAGTTTTTTAAATAAAGAATTCAAATGTGAATGGAGTCTCCAAAGTATACCGGATTTCCGATATCAGTGCCATATTCTTGCCGTAGAAGAAAAAAATGCCAAAGTTCTTTTTTATTCACTTGCTATATAAAATTCTCAAAAAATGTTTGGTATGGTTTGGGTGTGTATTTAGAAGGCATAATCCGAATTTATCTGCCTTGTCCTCATTTTTTTATAATGCCAAAACATATTCCCTTGTTACTTATTGAAATAAGTACGTAATTTTACTTGAAGCACATTATTTCACGTTATTATCTAAATATCTAATGACATTCCAAACAAAATAGTTGCGTACTTCCATAAATTTCTCTCAACATTTTCTGAAATCGTGTATTTCCGTGAATTTCGGCTGTGTCGTGTGGTGTTTTGTCACATCGCTCATTGTCTTTAGTCGCCTGCTGATCGGCCATTGTGGGGCGAGTTTTTTTTTTAAATTTGTTTAAGTAGTTGGACAGTGGGGCTATCCATCACTCCTAGTGGGTGCTACTGCGCGGTTACAGTTGTGCTGGCCTTGGGAGCCGTTACACGACTGTATGGGGTAGTGTAGCTGTTGTGTTTGGGCAAGTTCCTTTGTAATGATCGTCTTCAATTGTTTATGTTTTTGGAGTTGTATTGTTGTTGTTACTTAACTAGATTATTTAATGGACATAGTTAATGTAGGTATGTTTTTGATTTATTATTGTTTTGTTAATAAGAAAATGTGCAATTTGTACATGCAAATTTAACAAAATCTATTAAAAGTTTACTGAAACATCAAATTAATTCGAAGACATGATAATAATAGCATGGATATAGGACTTAATAAGTATTATAGGGAATTACATACAGCACTATCCGGATCTGAAATAACCATAACTGCTTGTTATACACACGTACATACTTATAATCACGCCTTTATCCCCGGACGGTTAGACAGAGGTGAATTAACACCCACATGTCACCAATAATAAAATTGTATTCGATCCCATGTAATAAGGGTGAGCCTATTGCCATAATATTCCGGGCACTATTGTTGACTCGAGCCTATATCTGAGGCTGCTTGTTATATGGGGTCTAAAATGCGGATAAACATACCTATGTTTATTTCACCTTATTAACTAATAATAAACTTTGATATATACTTTTATTTTGTAGGTGAATAAATATCTACCTACATCCTACTATCACCTATTCATCGGGAATCAAACTCGAAATACTTATCTGATTTAACACTCGAACTACACCTCTTACTTGAAATACCTAGTTGAAATTACAGATGAAAATATTAAAATAAAACAAAAATGTTCCCATTTTTGCATTCATTATAAAATTCAATTTCATATAATTGTGTTTGTTGTAAATTAAACACACCTCCTGTAGACAAGTCCTCTCTTTTATGAGACTCAATTGTGTGACGTGGTCGCATTGTCCGCACAGTGGCTCTTAATACGGTCCTAATGCTTGTTTATCATTGTTTAGCGCTAGAACAAAATGCCAACTGTGCGACTTGGCTCAATGGGTGCTGCCTCTGCGCGTTCCACGAACGAAAGTTGACGGATTGATTTTGGGACACTGTTGTTGGCATCATTGGCAGATTGATTGTCTGTAGAAAAAAGCGGGTAAACAAATGTCAGAAACTTATTCTTTGATTTATTTATTTCGTCTTTAAAATTGGTCGAAAATGTGATTAAATCTATAAGAAAATTATATTTCGCCTACCGATTGAGTTAAAGTTAAGTTACAGAAAACAAATCAGAAGGTAGGAAAACATATGGGTGGGATAATAATTTAATAAGGATGCGGAACACTACCGTAAATGGACTTGCAGAGTGCATGAATTTTGTAGAGTGTGGATACTATGCAACTATAGCGACATTGGAAATATAAATATGAGTATTCATCCCCAAAACAAGTTCTTAGTAGTAATATTATTTCACACGGATTGAACCTCAGCTCATTTATCTAGATAAATAAAAAAACAAGTTTTATTTGGAGGTTCCCGTCTTCTTGATTGATATCTCTAACATTATTTTATTTCAATAATCTTATATTAAATATCTTTTATTTCTTACAACTAACAATGCCATCAAGAACTTTATTTACTCATAAAAACAAAGTTTTGTCCCCTCACTGATTTATGCCGTCTGTAAAAGTCCGGTTTTACGGTTACATTTTTATGATTTTATTCAGGAACTTTACGGTTTTAAGCTGCGTAAACCGAACGGTGTCGACGTGAGAAGATTTTAGAAAAAAATATTGATTTGTCTTTGGATTAATTTATGGATTTAACAGCTAAAGATTTACATTTCTATCAAAACTTTTGTCCCTGTCATGTTGGAACTAAGAGACATGGAAATTATTTTTATTTATTCATTTGGTATCGACTTGAACTGTTGGAAGTAATTAAAATGGGTGTAATAAAATTTAAATCATAATCAATCGATACTTTCTAGACATCATGACATCACATGTGCCTTTATGCCATAAAGTATATTTTCCTGATGGCAAGCGGTAATCATGGCATATGAACACCTGCAACTGTCGCTCGCGCTTTGCCACCTGTAAGCGATCCTGGTAATAGAACTTTTTTTTCCATAATAGCTTGTCTAAATGACTTCGCTCCAGAGACCTAAAATGGCGGAGAAGAATATGTGCGGTGTGTCTCAGGACCAAAAACCGAAAACTTCACTTTCTTCAGTATCGTTAGAAGTGTAAAAATTCTCTGACTACCCCAATAGGAAAGAGCTTGTATGTTTGTACAGTACAAAATTGATATTTGAAAAATTTCTAACAATTTCACTAACAAATCCCCCGTTGATATTGAACAAAAAATCCAAATTAAAGCAACAAATCACTGAAACAACGAAACTTTACTTCACAACCAAAACAAATTAGGAAACACATTGTCCAAAGTAATACACCATAGAGCAACCATAGTCGATGTTGCCATTGTATATTGTTACCATTCAGGGGCACCATAAAACTGCAGGGTGGACGAACAAGAATAAAATATGGCCGCTGTAAAACATATACAAACAACGTTTCTAATTCTAATATGCATTGTTACGGGAATTTTGGTCTGTTAGATTGGTTTGTGAAATTTAAATCCGAGAAAGACTCATACGGGTAGAAAAACTTTGTCATATAGGTATATAAGAAGGTAAATGTTTTTTAGTGAGGATAATAGCACCAAATATTATAAAACGAATCAAGCTTCAATCAAGATACATTAATTAATACTTTAAAGTTTTTAACAAGCATCGTCATATTGTGCCTAATAATAATAATGAAATAATGGAACCGATAGTTCTATTTTTTTACTTTAATACAAATAATATTGTAACCAAAAACAGAAAAGCTTGTTATACATCCGTTTGATAAATTTCCGTTTTAACTGAAAAATCAAATCTGATAATTTGAATGAATTTTTTATAGCTCAGCTGGGGGAGCATTCTCCCTGTAAGGGGAAGGTCGTGGGTTCAAGCCTCAGTTGAACATTTCATTTTTTTTTGTATCTAGTATTTTAAATTAGTGTCCTACCTGACCCCGACCTAATAGTCAATATACTTACACAAACTGCCTGTGGAATAAGTGTGCCTGTGCCTTCATTAATAAATGGGATATAATTTAGGTTCCTATATGACTGTTTTAATAGAAAAATTACATTATAAAGGTTATTATTATTAAGAAACATTTAAAATCATATTTTAATTAAAAAAAAATATATTTCAAATCAAATTTGATAGAACACCAAAAGACAACAGACTTTTTTTTTAAGAAGTGGCAATGAGTGGCCTAGTTTGGGCCAGCAAGTGTATTATAAAAATATAAACGTTCTTTGTTTGGTCCATTCCAGAACAAAGCAAGGCATGTTAGTCACAAAATGCAGTGTAAACAATTGTAAAATATAATTTATTAAACGGTCTCACAATATTTATGGGCCAGTAAACTTTAAAGAGTTGAATGAAATTATAAATGTTTGTAAATATTTTGTTGTTGGAAACTTGCGTTCTGATATATTGTTGGAAATTTGCTGTTATTTGTTGTTTTGAAACAACTAGATTGCGTGTTTCGTAGCTTACAATGGCGGGCTTTCGTGAACATAACGTTTGTGGTCACGATTAGTACAGTAATACAAATTAGCTTTTTTATTCGTCTGTAGATCTTTGAAGGATAGAGAAACATGTATTTCACGCCCATATTTTGTCAAGTATATTTTGAAAAGCATAGGAAAAATTAAACGCTCAAGTGATACTTGAACTCACGACCTTTCCCTTACAGGGGGAATGCTCTTCCAACTGAGCTATTGAGCCACACTTGAATCATTTCAAATTTTTTTCGAACTTAAAAGTTAGCATAATAAATGCTATAAAAAATTCATTCAAGTATATTTTGGTTACACGTATAGCGTCACTATTGCCGTCCACTGGATCCCAAAATGTAATAAAAACAAAACTCTTGAAATTGTGATGTGATGATTTCTGATGTTTTCCATCAAATCAAAACGTTTTTATTTTTCTACTCATACTAGCTGTCCCGGCGAACTTCGTACCGCCAATTTTTTCCCGCCCCGCGATCCGCGTCAGATCCCGTTCCCGCTGCACCATTTAGGGGGATTAAAAATAGATGTTGGCCGATTCTCATAGATACCGGATAAGCACAAAAAATTTCATCAAAATCGGTCAAGCCGTTTCGGAGGAGTATGGCAACGAAAACTGTGACACGAGAATTTTATATATTAGATATTGTTATTTGTTACTTATCCATATATTGAGACGAACTCCATCAAAAGGCAGAAATTATAAGAAAGTGAGCAATGTGTCTACCTACCTCTGTTATTACAGGGTCGGCAGGACGAGTATGACTCCCTTGGTATTGCATACGTCCATAGACCACGGTAACCACTTTCCATCAGGTGGGCCTTGTGCTTGTGTGAGGATATAAGTTATTTATGTATATTTCGAATTTATATTACTATTAGCTAGTGTAGTTAGTGCCCGCTGCTCTGCCTGCTTGTAATTCTGGTCCTGTTCACGCAACCCGCAAAAATAGAAAAGCAGTAACTTAAAATAGTAACTAACTTTTAAACCCTTGCGTTCCATGACCTATCGCATGATCGCATTAATTCCCGTTATAATTAGTGTATATTAAAGTAGTAATATGTTATTTTTGACTATAATCTATCCTTGTCCCAAATTTCAGCCAAATTTGTTCAGCCCTTGGAGTGTTATTCAGTAACAAACATTCAAACATCTTCACAAACTTTCACATAAGTAATACATTTGTCGTATTAGTAACATTTACTAAGAATAGCATCATAATATAACATTTTGGTCTTTAATCCGTACCACGATAATAAACTGTTTTTTTACACAGCCTCATTTGGAGAGAGTATGATATTATAATAAATAGAGAAGTGATACGATTATCTATGGTCGGGTATTGCCCGCGCGGGATATAAATCAATAACCGACGGTAGAATTATATCCGTTATTGCCGCTAATGATGTCCGGATAAATAATTACAGACGTCTCAATTTGTTGGTGGGCTTAGGGTTGACTAACAACCACATTATGATATTTATTAGCCTTAAAAACCTATTTATTTTTAGGGAAAGGACGAGACAAGATGGACAATGGCAGGAAAACAAAATCCATACTTCCATACTTAATATTATAAATGCGAAAGTAACTCTGTCTGTCTGTCTGTCTTTTAGTCTGTCTGTATGTTACGCTTTCACGCCTAAACCACTAAACCGATTTTGATGAAATTTGGCATAGGGGTAGATTAGACCATGAGAAAGGACATAGGCTATGTTTGGTCGTGATAACCGACATCCACGTGGGCGGAGGCGCGGGCAAAAGCTAGTAAAAAATAAAAAAGAGCTTCGTAAAAGTTTTCGTCTTACGCCCGGTCTTCGGGATCATTCTGTCGCCAGTATTTCTTGGGCTTCTCCGTTTACCGGAGCCCGGCGGAGGTGGCATGATATGCTAGCTATTATGGCGAAGGGTTTTATAACCCGATTTCTACTGGCTTCCCAAGGTCCATGACAATCTAGAAGATCGAGGGAAGCTTCTTTCCACAGGCCACAGACTCTGTGGCGTGGCAGTAGTGAACGCGACTGCCACGCAGGAGGCGGGGTTCGATCCCCGCTCAGTGCAAATATTTTTATGCATGAATATGGCTATTTGCATTGATCTGGGTGTTTCTATGTATAATATGTACCTATGTATTTACAAAAAAGTATCTAAGTATGTTTATCGGCATTCTAGATTCCATAACACATGTTAGTTAAGCTTACCATGGGTCTAGATAGCGTTGTGTAAAATGTTGTGGAATATTTATTTATTTATTACTGGTTTCCCTTTTGAAAATTTTCACCCTTCGCTACTGTTATGCATTCGAAAATCAGTTTCATTGACTCTAGAATTCCTGGAAACACGCAATAGACAACAAGTCTGAGATCAATATCAATCTTAGATCTACCTTTTTTATACAATTATTTTATAAATATTCTCTTTAGCAACCCTATTTAGCCGGTATGTGATCAGTGATCACGCTGCGCGCGCGCCTAATAACGATCTATTGCTGCGACGGATCGAGACTTTTCGGCTCGCTTCGGCAACATAAATCACTGCGTACGCGAATGTAATGATCAGCCTAAATAAGAATAATAGTAACACAATATTTATGGAGGTGTACCTAATTAGGCACACTGTTATCATTTATATTTTGTTTTGTTAGTGGTATCTAACAGTTTTGGTTTTTGGTTCTTTTCACAGAACAGTTAAAGGAGGTTAACTCCTTTAACTGTTCTGTGAAACCTCCTTTAACTGTTCTGTGGTTCTTTTTATAGCCTACAAACAGAAACAGCCTACATTTATAGGCAGTGAGGACAGCAGTATCGGCACGGTCAAATCTCTGGGGCATTCTAAAAGCAAATGATTCTGTTACTTCATTTTAAAAGCTATAGGATTAGTCTTCTAACCCTCAAATGCTCACTGCACATAGCCCGGGGTCTCGCTACTGTAAGTATTTTCGTAAATTAAGTTACCTTCGTCTTATAGCACCTGTTGACGTATCCTACGGCGAGCGAGGCCCTCTCGCGATAATTGATGAGCGCGGGTCTTTCGGACCCCCGCCGGCAGCGAAGGGTCACAGATGAGGGGGTAAACACATAAGAGTACAGCGGATAGTACTTATTTGATTCTTTCTATATTTGTACCTGTGGCACCTGGTAGAAAAGTACTAGTGAACTTATGAATTATGGCCATACCTAAGTTATTTTACCAAAGTTGTAGTCAAAGAGATCAGCCTACTGAAGATAATAATAGATGTCATTTATACGATTTCGAGTTCTGTTGCTTATTAGAATTTATAACCAGAAAAATTCAATCTTTTTTCCAACCTAGAAATATAGCTTTGAATCTCATAGATAACCTATTCGCATATGAGTAGTGGCTACGATTTAATATAAATATTTTGAAGATATGACTATTCTCGTATATGTTATAAATATAAGTTACCGAATCGCCAGTGACTTGGACCATCTGATTAGACCCACATACCGCGGGGCGCGTCTACGCTTGCCAAAATAAAACATTAATATTATAACATACTAATATACAACTTACACCTGCCTGTTAAACAAAAAATAATTATAATTAAAATGATGTAAAAAACGTTGATGTCTTTATTTTTAAGCATGTTGGATACGATATAAAATATTTTAGTTTCATTGGTATGATAATGTAATGTATGAAATGCATGCCTAATATTTTGTGCAAGGCTGATCGTGATGGGACCGCCCGTTGTCCTATAGGCACAATTATTCTGCGCTGACGTAACTACAGTAAAACAAGGTGAATATGTCTGGGTCTTTAAATCCCCCCTGAAGTTTGGGATTCGATTTTTCCGTTACTTGAAGTCCTCGACCAGGTAATAACATCACTGCTTGTGATAGCCAACGCTGTCAATTTTGATATTCGGTCTCTTTTAACTAGAACTGAGAACTCCATGTGATGCATAAAGCTTTGCTCTATTTTTTAAGTACATACTTAGTGAGTGAATATACCCACTGGTATAAAAATCCCATTCGTAGCGGGATTTTTTAATTTATTAGCTATATTGAATCTAATTAATAGAGATCTTTTCAGATCAAAGAATAGACCCTGAGACCGTTATTAAGTGTTGCTCTTTCGACATATTCAATTAAAACAAAAGGTCTAATAATGTTAAATCATATTTTAATTTTATTGATGGCAGTTGACATTTCTTTATTGAATCCGCCTGTCACATCCATAGACAAACCTTTATAAAAACTGACCATCTGTCAGTATGACATAACTCCTTTATTAATAGTCTATGGTGGAACATTTATTTTATTGTTATTGACGTAAACACCTCGGTAAAGGGATATACTTTACGGTTATGACTCAATCAACTTGCTTCGCTAATAATATAATTATATGGAAACTATTAACGGTCGCTTAGACCCCAAGGCAGTGGCCGCGGGGTAAAATACATAGTTTATGGATATGTGAGTGGACCTTAAACATTGCATAATATGCATCTTTTGACATTTTATCATAATTCTTTATTAGAGGCGTGTTAGATTTGGTAAAACTTGCAAATACAAGAACGTTTCAAGGCGAGCGTTCGAGTAATAAAATAATGAAAAATATTGTAAAATGTAGTAAAGGGATTATACCTATTTCTATATAACCTAAAAATGACAAACTTTCATACTAAGATAAAGGACCAGTTAATAAACGAAGCTGGTACGGTTGCATTGATACCTACAGGTTTTTCTCCTGTACCACTGCTTACTTGCAAATAAACTTATCTGTAATCTTCCAATAAGATTAGCATATTCTTTACACACGAGCTATTGAACAACAACAATAAAATATACATAGTATCCACAAAAAGAAACCAATTATCGTCATCCGAGCTAACGAGTACAATGTCTAATGACTTACTTGGTACGGAGGGGTCGGAAATTACCGGTACAAAAGACTCGCGGGCCGCGCCACGGGGCGCCTGTTATCGGCGCACCAACCAAAAACAGCTAAAACATACAAATTTGAACCTTATTGACATTAAAACAGGGGTTTCAAGAGCTGTATGAAAATTTTGGTAGAATAGTATGAAGTCTTTATTACAAAAATATACATTCGTTAACAATTGTAACGCGTTTGTTAGTGTTCAGATGTTATCGGGGTCATTTTGGCCCCCGTAGCATTGGAGGGTTTGTTTCGTTCATGTCAACGGGGAAATTATGTTTTCGTTTAGAATTTGTCATGGTTTAGCTTTGCGGATTGTGACGTATGAGATATTTATTGCCATATACACAGTAAGTAGTGTCAAACTATTTTTCGCCCGTTATTACCTGTAACGGCAAACATACATTAACTAACTTGAACGTATTCGTGGTAGAAACTTAAAGTTGGTTATGGGTGAATCTTAAAGGTCACCGTATTTAGTTAATTACCTTGGTATACAAAAAAATAGATATCTGCGGTAGCCTAGTGGTATGAGTAATGGACTGCTGAGACGAGGTCTCGGGTTCGATCCCAGGTTTACCATGGCACACACCAATGACTATTCGATGCTTTTCGAAGTTATGTGTGTATTTATCGCAGGTTTATAAGTGCCCGGTTAATGGCAATAGGCTCGCAACCTATTACATTGGGACCTAAACATAAACTGGCGAAATGTGGGTGCTAGCACCTCTGCCTACCCCTTCGGGGAATACAGACGTGAGTTTATGAGTTTTATGTTACAAAAAAATTATAGAACTTCTAATCTAAATAATTGGTACCTACGAAAACGATGCCTAATTGAAAAAAAAGTTTCTAATGAAAAAATCTCTTCGAAAAAAAAATGTGCCAAGGGAATCGACTGACAACGTCGACTTTATTCGTCGTTCAAGATTTGCCCTTAATTGACCTTCACCTAAGTAGAATATAAAATATTTAAGCCGATGTGTGCTGTGTATAACAGGAATACTGGTAACTTTACTTAACCCTTAGTTATTTATTATACGTTTATTCAGTTTAGGCACACAATGAGCATAATATATGAACGTCAAAACTTTACGTAAATGTCAGGAATGTCAAGAATAATAAAAAAAATAAATCATTTGAAAATGATTCTTTCGCTGGTTCGGTAGGTTGGTTCTACTGAGAAGACACCAGCAAGAAACTCGGTGAACTTGATTATCCTCTGTTTATACTGGAGATTAATGGCACTTGGTGGAATCTGCTACACATATTGAATAACACACTTGTACTTTTCCACTGAGTACAAGTACAAGTGTGTTATTGATTATCCTCCTTTTTTAATTTTTTTTTTTAATATACTTACCTTACTTACTTACTTAAGAGATGAGATTAGGATGACCATGGATCTTTCTCATTTAAATTGTGTATGTTTTCACTTCAATTTTACAGCACCCTGAATGCGCTAATCCGATTCGAACTAGTTCGATTTTAATATTTGCACTATTCCCAATGATTCGGTTACATTTCTGCAGCCATGTTCACAGGGCGACACGGCGGCGTTTCCTCTCGCTGCAAGAATGAGCCAACAACCATGACAAGTCGTGAGCCGCTAACGTTCTAATGCCCAATGTAATTAAAGAAGAGTCCCATATTGCAGTAACGAATAAGAAGAATCCCTTACTGCAGTGAAGAATACTGACATAAGCCGGTAGGAATCAGTATAAAGTGATCATTCGCGTCGCCACTCATATTGTAGTCACTGGAAAAGACATTAGCGAAGAGATCATTCAACAGCTTGAGCATACGCGGAATGAAATTCCTTTCATACCTGTGTGGTTTCCGGTTGATACTAGTTTGATGATTTTACTGCCATTTTATTGGGCAGGTATCCAATGTTTCGTTCGGGGAACTCGCTTTTAGCGTTATCAGCTATTGTCCAATCATGAACGGCTTTGGTCTCGGCTGGCCGTCCAATGATAGAACCGCAGAAACACGCATATCAAATTGTTTCCATTGATGTGAGCAACAAATCCGCTATAAGAAAATACATATTTACGTGCGTACACACACGATTTTCTCTAGCTCTTTCACATCTTCCATCGCGGCATCGGGTGCTCAACATAAATACTGAAAGCAAACAGATCAATGTAAATAATAATTTTATTATTTTTTCAGAGACAAAAAGACGCTGTTTCTGTGTAGGTATAAGTAATTCTAATTTCGAAATATTTTCGAATAATAAAATCATTTAGAAATTCATTGCTGATCTATTTATTTATGGAAATGAAATTGTTTTTCGTAGAAGACACGGCGAAGATAAGATGTTACATTTTTATTTTTAGATAAAGCTAATTATCTCGCCTTCATTAGGTATACGAATCTTTGACATAAATTATATTATCATTCAACCACTTACTGTACATTATTAAGATTGGATTGAACTTTTCTCGTTGATTATCTCCCCAGTCACCCCCTTCCTCGTCATGTCTTCTTTCGCGCATCCCAGTCGTCTTTTCTTGGACCTTTGCTCCATCATACTTACGTTGAATCAAAGAGCGAGTTACTACTTTATTAGTACTTATAAAACGAATAAATGTATAATTTTTCCATGCTACGGAAGACATTAAAAATACTTCTTCATCTAGAACAAAGATAATGTTTTATTAGGCCATTATACATGTTATAAGTATAATTTAGTGTCACCTTATCACACGAATGCTTTACGCGTAATGAAGTAGTGTGGCGGTGGTGTGCGCCCGCGCCGCCTCCCATCGCCGCCAGCTCCGACCGCCAGGGTGCTATGGGATCGGTTTTAGTGGTTCATACAATGATGTAGGATGCATGTGGTGTTTCTTTCTATGAGCGCAGTATGAGGACTCGAAGTTCTTTAGTGTAGAACTAAGTAGTGGGGATTGTAACAATTTTTTAATGTTAGGGCACGATACAATGTCATCCTATCCCAATGGTACTGAATGTAGTGGATGGTATTCGAGGTATCTGGTCTCGCTATTTGATTTCCTCGTTAGGTGTCTTTTCCCCACATAAATGGGTCGTACGAATATGGGAACATTGGAAACATGTTTGTTGGGGAAAGTGTGTTGGTCAATTTAGTTAGGTATTATAAATATTAACTTTGGCAAAAATAATGCCGAATTTTATTTAAACCTCGAAAAAGTCGAAGAGGGTATGGTCAGGTTCCCCGTGCATTGGATAAGAAGACACACCTCTTAATGAAGTCCTACACCATTGTGCTAAGACAATCAAATTCGTACCAAAACACACACATCCCAAACTTGGTCGCTTTTCCAACGGCATAAGGCATACAGCACTTAAAATCGTAAACCATAAATGTCAAAAATTAAAACCTTGTACTAAAACTACGGTGACAGTCGGAATTGATGACCGCCATAACATTTTTAATGGCAATACACTAGTTCCAAAACAATTTCGTTCCCACTGTTTTCAGAAAGTTTATTTACACTAGAAAGCTTTGTTTGGTCAATGTTTTTATAGTGTTTTTAAAAGTAATAAAAACACATTTAACGACTTTTATCAGAGGTGAGTATCATCACATAAATTATTTTGCAATTTTGTTATTTATTTCATGTGTGAGACGCTAATGGTCGCGTAGAAATGCAACGGGCGTCGTAAATCAGGAGCTCATTACTAATTATATTAGTTTAAGGTGACGGATGCTTCGAATGGAACTATGGCGATGAAAGTAGGGGAATAAGATAACACTTAACGATTATCTGAATACGTTAATTCGTTGAAGATGTGGAGCTTTTAAAAATAGTATTAAAGTCTACGTCCTAGTTTAAAGTGGGTAGCTCAATAATAATCAATAACATCGGTGCATATTGCTATGGCGGTGTGGAATTTGGTATCGCGAAAAAATCACAACGCGTAACTTAACTTGCGGGCATACAGCGACCTGCGCATTCAGTATAGGTAACATTCAGGATGCTGTTGGGGCTGTCGCGGAGGTGCAGTGCGTCAGGAATGTTTGCAAAGGCCCACACGGACGATTTCTATGGTATTATTAGAAAGCGTTCGGCCTCTGCCTTGGCATGATTCCACTGCAGCTCCAACAGTCTCCTGAATGTGTTCAAAGACTGGTGGGAGTCTCCCTTGTTGCGGCATTGGATGACTCTACACTCGTGTCACAGATAGTGGAGTTCGAAAAACATCGGAAAAAATGAAATGCTCAAGTGAGACTTGAACTCACGCCCTTTCCCTTACAGGGGGAAGAGCTTCCCCCTGTACGAGCTTCCCTTCACTTGAGCATTTCATTTTTTCCGATGTTTTTTTGAATTTTAAAGTTGGCATTAAAAATGCTATAAAAAATTCAGTCAGATAGTGGAGTGTTGTTAATTGAATTTATTTCTAACATTAGTTCTTAAGTTAAATTGTTACTAACACTATGGATCGATGCTCTGAAAATAAATGAATTTTAATAATTTAATTTAATTTAACCAATTTATACCGAAGTTAAGAGAGGATGAGGCACCTCCTCTTTTTTTCTGCAACCGGGAATGGCGTGATGATGATGAAATTGGAGCAGTAGGAAATAATATAATATTGAATCAGCTTTAGAGGGTACCAAGGTTAGTGGTCTCTCCCCACTGGTGCCCTTTACTAGAAAAGTCATGTCCCGAAACAAATCCTTTTGGTATTGTAAGTAACAAGAAAATTTCTTAACCTTTCAGTAAAAGTATTTCCATTCTAAGGCAAGATCATACTAACTCGACCTTCGGGGTAAGCAGAGGTGAATTACGACAGCTACATTGTTTAGTTATACATCTTAGACTATCAACCCGAGACCTTTTCAATGCTTTGCCTTCTGCATTTTTTTATCGTGCGAAAAATCCTCACTTATGTAGGACTCGCACTGTCTAAAACGCACGCCGTCTTTGGGTCTTTAGTTGCCCGGAGGTGAGAATGCAGGAAACATATCTCTCGCACTTACCTTTTGCATGGAGAACAATGTATCTAACAGTTCTTGGACACGTCGTCGTATTGTTTATTGCGAAACTTTTTGTATGTCGTTCAGATCAACATGACTTTAACCCACCAAATGGTAAGCCAAGTGTGAAGTCTCAACAAGACATTAGTTTCGGCCATACACCACCCATAATAGTGTTCTAACTACACCGATATCGCCCTATAATAGCCCGTAACATAAACCTAATTGTTTTAGAAGCTGTCCAACTATCTAGAATGGACACATAACATTATTTTATAGCCAATAAAAACTTTATGTCTCCTATATGTTTATCGTGGAATAATTTTAATGGCGGCCCACCGTGTGTTTTATAACGATTTTATTACATTCTCTTCCAATTTTTTGTCACTGCATCTTTATTTTATGAACGCTATCTGATAGTTGTGGAGAAATAACTAAATACGTTCGTGAAGTTTCAGGTTGACTCACGGAGGACAGAATATGATCATTTCCTTCTCCATGGGTTGAGCAAGCAAGCACATGATATGGGTAAACATTAAACAAAAGACGTCTCTCTTGTAGTACCTATACCTACAGTCAGCATGTTGACGAATAGAGTGCTCAAAATCATCTTAATTACGTTTTTTGACCCCCTTCCAGTTGACCGATTGCTCTTATATTTGGTACACACTTTGATTTGCTCATAATACGAGAGTTTTCAGATCATTTTGACACTTCGTCGTCAAAATATTTATGACGCTGAATCAGTGTCAGTATTGTCCGAACAAAAGGTGTGTATCAAATATCAGAACAATCAGTCAGCATGAAGGGGGGAAAATCAAGGCAATAAGATCACTTTGAGTACACTGAAAATCAGTTCTGTAGTGGATAATACGCGCCTCAGTATATGCTGAGTGTCCAGCCGTAATTGCGGACACAGCGTACCTTTATATTTTATAATTTAGATGCATAATGCAATGTTACAAGTGTTTCCGCGTGGTTCCTGGCAAAGCTGTGTGGTTCCCGGCAGAGCAGAATTTGGTCCCCCCCATCTCTTCCCATGTGGTTTCGTACAAAGCGACTAAGGGATAGGGCTGTTTAACATCAGACAAATATATACAACCCAGACTCAGCCTTGAGCACGGCTTAAGTCAACAATAGTGCCCGAAAAGCGGCAATAGGCTCACCCCCTATTCCGTGGACCGAATCTAATGATTGGTGAAATGAGGGTGTTAATTCACCTCTGCCTATCCCTGCGGGGATAAAGGCGTCATTGTATGTATGTACAAGTGTTGAGTGAGACCAGAGACCATGTGATCTGTAAGTCTTTGGACTTGTGCCACGCCGAATATGACACGTTGACAGTGTCATTAATGTCAATCTTCTCACATGCATATGTCACACAGTCACACACCGTCATAGAAAGAAGAAGAAGAAGAAGATTTTATCTGGGTGGCAACCACAGATAGGAAATATTCATGACTTGTTGTTGTATTTCTTTTTCGTTTATTATTACAGTTTTTTAAAATCTTATATGTATTTGTAAATAGTGCATCGGAATAACAACAATTTTCTTTGTCTTTTCTCTATCTTTACTTCATCATGATAAATTTGATGCTAATCGAATACATAGGGAAAAATAAATCTTCTCGGGCGGGACTGGAACCCGCAGTCTTTCCATTACAGGGGGAATGCCTTGACCAATTCGGCTACCGAGACACGCCCGACGTTATTCAAATTTCCCTTCTATTTATCCGTTCTTACGGGGACGGTGGAGCATTTGGGCGGAGTTATCAAAAATCAATGTTTTTAAAAATGATTGTAACATCATTCATTGGTTCCGATAGTTCGTAAGAAAATCGGTAGATGACTCCACCGTCGTCGCCGTAAGAAAGGATAAATAGAAAGGAAATTGAAATCACATCGGTGTCTCGGTAGCCGAATTGTTCAAGGCATTCTCCCTGTAAGGGAAAGACTGCGGGTTCGAGTCCCACCTGCGAAGATTTATTTTTTCCTATGTATTCGATTTGTATAGTTAGCATACCAGGCCACTCAGAAAGTATTGCGAAAAAAGTTTTTAAATATGAGAGACTGGTCAGTTATAATCTATTTCTAAAATATGATTATTTATGAGTAAAAATAAGTACGTTCCAATTTCAAAATTTCTCTCTGCATTTTTTGCAAGATAATTTCAATTATTGTGTCTCATTGAAAAATGGATCTGCGTCGGGAACATTTTCGCGCTATGATTTTCTACGATTTCAAGTGTCGCCTGAAACCAGACGAATCGTACGATAGACTTCAAATGGCATTCATGGATGAAGGCCCTTCCAAGGCGATCGTGTTTCGTTGGTATAACGAATTCAAGCGCGGTCGACTGACTTTGGAGGATGAAGAAAGAAGTGGTCGCCCTTTGACGGCTGTTACGGAAGAAAACGTGCTAGCAGTGAAAAATTTAATCCAAGATAATAGACGAGTCACATATCAAGAGATTCAGCACATTCTTCAGATTGGATCGGGAAGCCTTCACGAGATTCTACACGTGCATCTTCGTGTGAGAAGGATAGTTTCAAGCTGGGTGCCGCACAATCTCACCGATGCTCAGAAGCAGGCCCGGGTGGAATGGTGTCGTGATATGATAAACAAGTTTGAAGCAGGCGCGTCTCGGCGTGTTTATGACATCATTACAGGTGATGAGTCGTGGATTTATCAGTATGATCCAGAAACAAAACGCCAGTCGACGGTTTGGGTGTTTCAAAACGAATCAACACCTACCAAAGTGAAGCGATCTAGAAGCGGAGGGAAGATTTTGATCGCGAGTTTTTTCAATTTGTCTGGCTACTTGTTATCAATCCCTTTCCGAAATCAAAGAAGCATCAACGCTGAATGGTACACTACCAAATGCTTGGCAGAAGTTTTTTCTGTAGTGAGCTACAAGCGACCAAACACAGGACTCCGCGGAATACTACTCCACCATGACAACGCGCCCGCACACACCGCGCTTAAAACGAGGAACTTCCTGGACAGCACTCCGGTTAAACTCCTAGGTCACCCTCCTTACAGCCCTGACCTTGCACCGTGCGACTTCTTTTTATTCCCGAAAATAAAAAATCAGCTCAAAGGGATACAATTTTCGTCGCCGGAAGATGCGCTGTCAACGTTTGAGCAGGCTGTAAACGAGGTATTTGCGGCGGATTGGAAAAAGTGTTTTGAAAACTGGTTCAAACGCATGAAACTTTGTATAGAGGCTGGTGGAGAGTACTTTGAAAAGATTTAATAAAAAAATATTTACCTATAGAACACTTTTTTTTATTTTCGCAAAACTTTCTGAGTGTCCCACGTACTTAATGCTGTAAAATTCATTCAAGGATTTGATGCTAACTTTACGAGCTGTAGGTAGATGACGACTCGGTCTGCGTGGAAAACAGATCCCGGTCCCGCGATTCGCGGGGACCTACTCCAGGGATACAAAGAAGCCTATGTGTCCACACACAGACTATATAATATACCCAGACTATACTCTCCCATATCAACTTTCAACCAGATACGTTGAGCCGTTGGATTTGAATAAGAAATATGCGAATATCTTCACAAACTTTCATATTTATGATAATATAGTTATTTATTCTCATCATAAAGTTAAATAAGTAGGTATTACAAAGTCAAAATTATATATACCTACTCCAAATTATATCTGATCTATTAACCAGCCCCTCACCGTACCCGGGGCAAAAGTGCCCATCAAGCTGGCGGCATTACCCCGCTGAATTGCGATGGCCAAATATTGCCTTAGGTGACTTAGGTACGAGGCGGAGCGAGTCACTAGTCTTATCCCTCAACCTGCGCCCCAACTCACTAATTCAATGTTTCAATGTTTGTCAATTCCCCAACTACCCATCGTCTCCCCCATAGACGCATGATAGCACCCGAACCACCCCCAAGGCTGCTGCTGATGGCAGTCCTGGGACATCCTTCCGAGGGCTTACCCGAGCCCCCAACCTTAGGCTGTTGGGCGTTACGTGAGGGTTTTTAGTCGGTAGGAGTCCGGCATAGCATCCAAGATTTTCAACTTCACCTCACGCTAAAAAAAGCCCATAGTCTCGACCGCAATATTTATAATATTAGTAATATGGGATAATATAACTTTTCTCAATCTGGGACTTTTAACAGCATGTGCAGTTAGAAATATTGCCACATCTCATATAATTCTTAGGCTTTCGTATCTAACTAAGATGTGGCTAAATTTCTATATTTCCTGCGAAAGGACTGCTTCTTCATCGATCTTAATATCGTATAATTTATCCTTTTGTTTCATCTGCTGTTCAACTGCCTGATTTTAATTCTTCTAATTATTATGATCTCATCTGTCAACCCAGCAACGTGACAAATACCAAATAATTAGCTGCGCTAAGACGTGCAGGCGCGTCCGCAGCTGTGCGGCGCGGCGGCGCGTGCGCACCGGCCACTTCCTCTGATCTTTGACTCGGACAATTGCACGCATCTGCCTCCTTGCCTCATCTCCCCTCTATGATATAAGATCTTTAAATTGAACCAATATCTCCCCTCTGTACTCGACGAAATGCAGACGCAAGGGGAATAGGTAGACCAGTCAACGCTGGTCCGATTCCTCAGCAACTGCAATGTAACATTTGCAGTGATTACATTTCTAAGTACTGTGGATTATGGTCGAAATTTGAATAGCTGAATTGTAAATACAAGTATGTAAGAAAATATGTTACTCAATCCTTTATTGTCACAAGGATATGAATTGAAGTGGTTCGCGATCAACTAGGTGTTTCCGCCTCAGCTGTTTCTAAAGTGTTTTAAGACAACATTCTGTTTGGACATCTACTTGAAAATATTAAAGTGAGCAAAACTTTTTAGAGTTCAAACTTATTAGGCAACTGTCAAGTGACAGCAACATGGTTACTTAAAAATTAGAAAGTCAATACAAATTAACCGGTATGCCTCATAGGCCAGAGATTTTCTCAAAGGGTTTTATATCACGAAAATCTATACCAAGTGAAGACTGCGATTATGGAAGACGGGGTAAACCTGGTAGACCAAAAGTGCATTGTCGTCCCACGTTATCAAGTTTGGATAGTCTGTCACAGATGGCAATAGAGAGTTCAAAGGCAAGGTTAGTCCAACCACTTTTAATTAAAATGGTCGACAGATGTCCAAACGAATTTGGTTCCTCCTACCGATCGTCGTCGTCCAGATGTGGGCCTTTCTCTATAACCTCACACACTGATAGAGCTGAAAGAACTGATAGACTGTCTAATTCAAAGGTCGCACCTCCAATGATCACCCAGGTCCAAAACTGCGTTGCTACAGCACCTACAAGTTCATCGACAGATTTTGATAATAAAGCAATATTCATATGTAAATGTAAAAAGTGTTCAAACCCGCGATGTCCTTCAAAAACGTTTTGCAAGAAAAAAATAGTTTTCGACGGGATTGTTCAGACTTTCTGCGATGGTGTAACGATGACCACGAAGCTGGTCGATGCGGAGTGTGATGGGTCACCATTGTGTTCAAAAATTGAATGCGGTACGAGCCCTGCAGCGATCATAATCAGGAATATAGATGAATCCGTACAGGTAGAGGAGGCACCTTGTAATAGACCTGCCACAGTTTCAGAAAAGAACACCAATTGTGAATACGGGTATAGAAGACCTACTGAGAAAGTTTATGAAGAAGAACCAGCTAAAGAAAGTACTGGCTGTCAGTGTAGAGCGCAGGCGGTCCAGTATGAGGAACCTGAGCCCCTGGAGCCTGTAGAATGTTTCTACAGGAGGATTGAACCTCCGTGTATGGAGACGCAATACGACGAACAGGGATGTTCTGGAGTAAAAAACCTATACAACGATGGAATAAGTGATAGAATTGCCAACCATATTCGAGGAGCTGGTCCATGCTCACATCCTAGATACAAAACTGCTAAATGCTCTAATATGGGCTCTCGAATTCCATATTCGCATAGGTACCCATCGAAATATCATCAAAACTGTAAACATTATAAGGATGATGATTTTGAAGACGATGATGAGGATATAAAACATATAAGGCGTTGTATGAATGGTTGTCCCAGAAACATGCGAAGAGCTTGTGCCAAGTTTTGCCCACCTTCCAGACCACCACCTTGTATACAACTTCCGAAAAGGGTTCTGACGTCAGACCGAAATATAGACGAATTCGTGAACAAACGTCGATGTTACCCGAAGTGTGCGAACACGTTCGGAATTCAGGCAGTCTTGTTAATGTAGTAGAGTAGCTTCATACGTATAAAATAAGAATTTTGTGAATATTACTAGCTGTTCATATAATTACTATAAACTTTGTTAAGGACATGAAGCGTTTGTTTTATTTTACAAGAGGAAAAGAGGTAAGGCCTTTGACAAATAGTAAAAATCATAGCATTCTGTAGCTAAAGCTGATACTTAACCCCTTCGACTCGGTACAAAGACGGGCCTAGAGACTTGTTGACAATCCCATACTCACAGGCGATGTGGAACCCTTCAGCCTTAGGAGGAACTTTGCCTCGCTGTGTGTGTTCTACCGCCAATAGAATGGATTGTGCTCAGAAGATTTGTTCGACATGATGTCCACAAATACATTCTATCATCGCACCGCTCGCCTTAGGCCGCGTCCTGGACGACGGCGGGCGGAGCGGGCGGAGCGGGCGGTGCGGGCGGTGTGCGCGGTTTCCTTCGCCACGCCGCGCCGCCCGCACCGCTGTCATCGAGAACAGCTTCACACAAATGTACGACTTTGATAAAGACGCGGGTGCCGTCGCCCGCGCCGCCCGCTCTAGCCGCCGTCGTCCAGGACGCGGCCTCAGACAGGGAATTCATCCTCGCACACTGCTATTGGAAATGGTGCGCACTGTGCGGTATGAAAGAAACTTCATCCCACGCATGCTCAAACTGTGGAATATACTCCCTGCCGTGGTTTTCCCAAGCGACTACAATATGAGGTTCTTCAAGAAGGGCATTAGAAGGTTTCTTCAGGGTAGGCAGCACGTGTAAGGCCCCTGGGGTTGCGTACGTCCATAGGCCACGGTAACCACTTTCAATCAGATGGGCCGCGTGCTTGTCTGCCACCTAAGTGGTATAAATAAAACTAGGTGTGAGGGTGCAGGGCCCTATCAGCACCTTAAGGGTTCACGCTGATTACACCTGCTAGTCAATGCACCTGCTAAACAACGCACTTGAGTCTCAGTTGACAGGTCAATAGTTGTCGCTCCTGGAATATCGACATTACAATCAAAAACGCAACAGAACTGTAAAATAACTGAGGATGACTATGACTGGGGTACTTAAACGTACAACAGAGTGCTTAAGAAGATTATGTCGTGCAATAAATGTATTTCGCTAACTATTTAACTGCTATTGAAGTTCTTTTTCCGGAACCATAAAAATGTAAAAAATGTAATAAGTACACGAGCAAGGACTTTAGAAAATGACTGTACATTCTGTTGTTTAAAGAATCTGCCATTTCCAGAATCTGCCATTCACCGAATAAGGGGTTAAAAGCTCAGTGTAGGTTAGGTATACCTACAGCATCATTTGTGAATCTTTGATAACGCTGCCGATACGAAGATTCAAGCAAATAGGTATATGAGTATAGTTGTTAGTTAAGGGACGGCGAGGGCAGGGGGTCAGCAGCTGGAGAAAGCTCTTGATTGAATAATCTGGTGCAATTGTTGCGCGGACGCCGATGCCCTGTGCGGGGCCGCCAACATTTTATTTTTCTTATCAATAGTTTCGGTTTCATGATAGGTTCACGAACATTTACGTGATGAGTTTTCTAGTTGTCTAGAACCTTTCTGACCCGTGGTACACCTATGTGGTTCACCTAGGTGTTCTGCAGTTAACTTTTTGTACCCTTGGTTCACCTAAGTGTTCCACGGACAGAACTCTTTGGTCAGTTTATCAGGAACAAAAGTTGAATTGTATTTTTACATATATTTAGGTCACCAAATTCACTACACCCCGCCTTATGGTAGGCTGAAGTGCAGTTCAAAGAATACTGGCCGCCATTACAGAAACTGTCCCAAGAAGGACGATCCCTAGTCTAGCCTCGCCAGAAGGTTTTCAAAAGACCCAGGACTGTAGGAAGAAGGATACACTTGTGCTGGTCTATTGGTAAAGAGTTCCAAATGAGTCCCAAAGAGTCCGAAATATATTACTATGTGGTGGGGTAAAATGGTGGGGCTAGTAGCTCAGCGCTAACCTATGACACATTGCAGTTTCAACAATACTTGATCGGGCCAGGTTAGATAATCTCACCAGCGTTACCACCTCAATGTTCCCGTTATCGACCCCTGGCGTGCGGGGGTCGGCACGCGTCGCCTGCGCATCGCAATCTGCAGACGGATACATTGTTTATTTAGATCGTCTCCCTCGCCGCTTGCCCTGTTTGTGTTATTTTCATTAGTTTTGTTGTGGTGGCACTCGTACTTGGATCAGTGGGACAAACTTAATAAAAATTGATTTGCTGACATTGTTTTTGTCTGCCTTCTAACTGCTACAAAAAAAGTTGTCAGAGTAAACTAAAACAATCCATACTTAATATTATAAATGCGAAAGTAAATCTGTCTGTCTGTCTGTCTGTCTGTATGTTACGCTTTCACGCCTCAACCACTGAACCGATTTGGATGAAATTTGGTATATGGGTAGATTAGACCATGAGAAAGGACATAGGCTATGTTTGGTCGCGATAACCGACATCCACGCGGGCGGAGCCGCGGGCAAAAGCTAGTGTTTAATAATTTCAGTAGGGGGTAGTGCCGGTAATATGTGGGCGGTCGTTATTTGACAGATCCTCATCCATTTAGGAGATCACAGATATTCAAAATAAAACACGCTGTACACTCAGTAGGTTTATTACAATGAACTACCACTAAGACCTGGAACTCACTGCCAGCTCACGTGTTTCCACCTTCCTACAGTCCCGGGTCCTTTAAGCGGGGCGTGAAAAGGCATCTAATGAGGCCGTCAAGCTGAGTGCCACCAGTGTTAACATGGTAAATGTTTACGATGGTGACCCTCTTTCCGAGACTTTGCCTTTAGCTTAACATCAGGTGAGGTGAAGTCAAATTGACGTTACCTGTGTAAAAAAAAAAAGAATTAACGCACAATCATTATGAAATAAAAACGCGTGACTCGGATGCAAACAGATTCCTTTTGGGAACGCGGTGAAGTCGGACCAAGATGAACAATACGTTCGTTTTTACGTTAGTATATATTAAGTTTATGGTTAACTGGCTGATCCGGCGAACTTACCGCTAAATATTTTCCACCCGCCGCGTGGCGTTTGATCCCGTTCCCGCTGCACCCTCTTATACAATGATATAGTTATCTAAATAGCAACAGAAATATACCTATATAATATGTATGTATTTACAAAAAAAAAAAAAATTATATAAGTATGTTTATCCGCATTCTAGATTCCATAACACAAGCTATAAAAGCGTTGTGTAGAATTTTGTGGAATATTTATTTAAAAAAAAAAAAAATTACCGCACTGTCACTTCTGCGTATATGCCGATGTCGGCCGAATTTGTTGAAATTAATTATCACTGCTCCGTTCCCTTGAGTAGTAGCGTGATGATATAATTATAGCCTGTGTTATTCTGATGTACCTATGAGCTATATTATTGTGAACTTTCATGCAAATCCATTCAGTAATTTTTACCCGACTACGGCGAAGCCAAAAGGAGGGTTATGATTTTGACAGGCTATGTATGTATGTATGTATGTATGTATGTATGTATGTATGTATGTATGTATGTATGTATGTATATATGTATGTATGTTCATTTGCTCCCTCATAGCACCTCAACTACTGATTAGAACTGGACATATGAGGTATCGTTACAAGCGGCTTGATCGTCCGATGGTTATAGGCTATATGACGTGTCACTCAATCTTGTGTGGCACCCTCTAGCGCTCATAAGGGACTTTGTTAAAAAATAAATTTGAGATAAATATGCCATGTTTGGTACCAAATGAAAGGGCTTAATAAGCACATTTCAAATATGTATAAATTATTAGCTTTACCTTGCCCCAAAATAATATAAATAAAAAATAAAGTTTAAAGGTAAAACCCGACTACCGAAAAATCACGCTCTAAAAGTAACAAACAAGAAAATAGCCGTGGTCGTATGCCAATTACTCTGACAAAACAATATATTCTAGGGAAAAGTAGTTTTAAACTTTATTTTTTATTACGTGAAAGAGTAACAAAAATCGACAAAAATCCATACATACATCCATCCATACTCACCAACTTCTGCGTTTATAGGATACACATCTGCATACTCCTTCGGGGATTTACCGGCGTCAGTGTGTGTATTGCTCAGTTGCTCAGAATATATCCCCTTTATGGTAATGGGCGCAAGTTCAAGTCCAGTCCTGAATTTATATTTATCTGATCTAAAAATACCTTGGTTATTAAAAAAGTTGTAGTTCTGTTGCCATTACTATAAAGGGCGATAAAATTAGTAAATCGTTAATATATGGAAGTGTTTCATCCTTACGATAATATACCTAGATATGATATCTTGGAAGGGACACCTATCTCTCGATCGGATGGCGTTTTTACATATTAATTTATTAATTCATATCCATACAATATTATAAATGCGAAAGTAACTCTGTCTGTCTGTCTGTCTGTCTGTATGTATGTTTACGTTTATGTTACTTTCACGACTAAACCACTGAACCGATTTTGATGAAATTTGGTATAGGAGTAGATTAGACCTTGAAAAAGGACATAGGCTATGTTTGGTCGCGATAACCGACATCCACGCGGGCGGAGCAGCGGGCAAAAGCTAGTTGTTTACATATGGTATACTAACTTTCGACTGCGGCTTCGCCCGCGTGGAAGTTATCGCAACCAAACATAGCCTATGTCCTTTCTCAAGGTGTAATCTACCTGTATAACAAATTTCATTAAAATCGATTCAGTGATTTAGGCGTGAATGCGTAACATACAGATAAATAGAGTTACTTTGGCATTTATAATATTAGTATGGAAGTATGGATAAGTATCGGTTCGTATGGTAAGTATCAGTTTAGTGGTTAAGGAGACGGCTTTACGATCGAGAGGTCCAAGGTTTGAATCCCATCCATGATACAAGCAATAGAGTTTAGCTTAACTTGTTAGCAAAAAAGTAATTTTGGTTCTTTTAGTACTTAATTTTTTTCTATTTAGGTTTTTTATACTTACTACTTTTGCGAAAGACAAGCACACGGCCCACCTGATGGAAAGTGGTCCTCAAATTCACTGCACCCGCCTGATATGTGATCATTAAAATGAATCCGTTTTCCATACTTACGCCATAACTTGAAAACGAATCAAGATAATTCCGAAGAGAAAAGAGTTTAATATAGGCAGAGCCGAGGGTAACAGCTAGTGATGTCTATCGGCATCACGTTGCCAATATAATCTTGTTAATGAGTAGGTATGACAATATTTCCTGCCTACACAGGAAGTATTGCCACGTCTTAACAGCTGACTAAAGGTTTACTCAGAAATGGTACAGTCATTCCTGTTATTGGTCTATATTCAACAATCAACACCGCTGGGGTCTCACTACCTCATCAATCAAATATTTACTTATTTAATCTGTTGCTGCAATCGCGTCCGCTTGGCGACACTAGGGCCTATACCACAGTGGCTTAAGTGCTTGACATGTTTGAATGAATTTTTTCATAGCATTCATTATGCTAATTTTTAAGTTCGAAAAACATTGGAAAAAATTAAATGCTCAAGTGAGACTCGAACTCACGACCTTTCCCTTACAGGGGGACTGCTCTTCCAACTGAGCTATTGAGCCACACTTGAATCATTCCAAATTTTCCTTCTCTTTATATCCGTCTATAAGGGCGACGGTGCAGCCATCTACCAACATTCTTACGCACTGTTGGAAACAATGAATGATTTTTCAACCATTTTTAAACATTGAATTTTGATGACTGCGCCCAAATATTTGAATGAATTTTTTTTATAGCATTCATTATGCTAACTTTTAAGTTCGAAAAACATTGGAAAAAATGAAAATGCTCAAGTGAGACTCGAACTCACGACCTTTCCCTTACAGGGGGACTGCTCTTCCAACTGAGCTATTTATATATTGCCGTTAATGACAGTCATCAACGTACCTACCTATGTCTATCTCATATACTAATCTATTCTGTTCTACAAAATTATTGCCACTAAACTTGTCTAGGTATCTTTGATTTATAAGACTTTTTGTCGTGCTTGGTCTTCTGCACTGACGGCACAGACAATATCTGTTCTTACAGTGTGAGTGTAACTCCCTTTTTGTTGCATACGCCCATAGGTCACGGCAACTACCTTCTAACAGGTGTGCTTCTCTGCCACCTAAGGGTATAAAAAAAGAAACCTAATACATTTTATGATACATTTCTACAATGCTCAAAATCTAATGAAGCAGGTTCCCAATTAGATGTAATGAAATGATAACCAAATTATAATTACGGCGTGGTCACAAGATAATGACTGCATGAGTGCGCCGGCGCAGGCGTGAACATTGTCTTATCTGATGGACAGACATGCGCTCGCAAGGGTCCGATGCGGGGAGGGCGTACCCCAAAAATCTTCCTTAATATTTTGGACGTTTTCCAACGTTTTCGTGTGTTATTCTTAACTAGCTTTTGCCCGCGGCTCCGCCCGCGTGGATGTCGGTTATCGCGACCAAACATAGCCTGTGTCTTTTCTCAAGGTCTAATCTACCCCTATACCAAATTTCATCTAAATCGATTTAGTGGTTTAGGCATGAAAGCGTAACATTTTTTAAAGCAAGGAGTTACTTTCGCATTTATAATATTAAGTAGGGATTTTTCACCACTGAGGTGGTAGATAAGCATACGGCGCAACTAATGGAAAGTGGTTACCGTGGCCTATGGATCAGTGCCTAAGGGTGAAAATTTTGAAAAGGAAATTTTGAAGTATAAATGTAAACATCTCTACAGCGGCTTCCCTTTGTAGAGCAAGCCGGGAGGAATTGTGTAGTAGGGACACTTGGCCACTGCTATGGACGAAGTTACACTCGTGCTACCAACACTAGAAAACTTTAACGCCCTTCTTGAAGAACTTCGTGTTATAGTCGCTTGAAAATCACAGCAGGGAGTTCATTCCCCAGTTTGATTAGCTCGCTTACACATTCTTTACATTGTAGGTTTTGAACAAATGGATTAGGCTAATTATTTTTATTAGTCTCAAGGCTAAACAGTCACAAATTGTTATTGGGCACCCAACCACTCTGTTACATAACAAACAAAACAAAAATTACCTTTCTGACATGGCAACGCGTGCGTGACAATCTTCAATCATAACAGAATAAAAAGGTTACAGGCTGACAGCATACCTTATACCTACTTCTAAGGCTAGATGTTAGAAGACAAAGACGAAAAGTCAGTAGGGAGGTACACTGTTGATTTGCCGCGGAAAGAAGAATGAGATTCCGATAAGATCGGCTTGCTAAGGTTTTGTACTGCGTTCTCTTCCTTCTCCAAGGTCATGCCTGCAAAGAGATACACCTGACGGATACCGCCTTGACGGATAAGGGTTAGATAAACTAGGTAATCAATTCGGAAAGAAGATGTAGAAAAGATGACCCCGGGCACCAAAGTAGCTTTAGCAGAATCGAGGCCCGGAATTGGTGCTTGGATGTTAATGTGTGTTAAGTGAGTTTGGCGATATTAGATAGTTTTAGCAAGGGTTAAAGTCACATTCAATTGAATTTCTATGCCGTGGTAACTAGGACCATCGCCGATTGAAAGAGAAATTAATAATGATAAGGTTAAGCATTGCCATTCAACGTAGCGATGCAGCCAGCGTTCTGGGTACGTTACCGGTCGGTGACGATGCGGAGGAATTCCACGACGCATTATGTATGTAAATATTCTATTTATTTCTTTATTTTCTTTAGTTTATTTTAGTACTTTCTATTTTTTAATTTCTTTTGGTTAAAAGTTCAATAATAATGGTACAGTAGGAGAGCTGATCCCGGCCTCCAATTTACAAGATTTAAATACAACTTGATGACGTATGAAGCTACAGCCGTCTTAAAACTATAAAGCTTAAACTGTACGAACAGTCCTAGTAACAGAGTGACAACTGTTCTACACAAATTAATTTTAATCTGACCGTCATAAACTCATAACTCTTGTTAGAGAAAATGTCCAATTTATTCAAATCGACGTCAGACCAGCCGCGGGGCGTGTCCTCACGCAATTATCACAATAATTATATTTAACTGCGACCCGCAGCGTGTCATCGTACAGTGTGCACGGTCCTTAATTAGCGCGACGCGATAAGGTATGTCTTTTGAGGAGCTTTTATTGTTTTAGTGAATAATTCATAACATAAAATGAAAATAAAATGTCTGCTGAAGGAAATATTACGTAAATGACATTACAGTCATGTTTACAGTAACGATATCCCGGAACTTGACCTTAAGTCGTTAGAAAAACGAGGTCTTGGCGCACGCCGATTGGTTTTACTTCTACTGAATTGGAAATTCTGAGTGAAAAGTATACACCAGAGCCTCGCTTTATGTCCAGCAGTTAGCTGAGCATTAGGTGAGGCTGTTTTTTACGAGCGCTAAATCTCTGCGGATACCTCACCTGCCGGAGCTGGTGAGGGAGGTTATCTCAGACTCGAGCCAGCTAAAACGTATCCGTCTTTCGGTCGAAGTGCAAAGCCGAAGGTGAGGTTGTTGGACATATCTTCGCACCTTGGCGGACCCAAGGCCATCTCTGTCGGTCTGACCCTCCTCGGGAAGGAGGAGCACGGAGTCCCCAACTCGTTCCCGGCGCAGCCTGCTTCTGCTAGGGTGAAAGGCGGCTCCACCCGTCACCCTCAGGCCCGCGCGCATGGGGGACGAAGGTTATTCAGCGACCTTCAGCTTAGCTCGCGGGCAGCCAGTTCTGCGAGTCTTGTTCGCTCTGGTCACCGCCGAGCAGATGTGGCAGAAGATTCTGTAGTGTATCGACATATCATAAAATAATCGTTGTGTCGGTGAATCATTCATAGTTGAGAGATTCTGTTGATCAACTCATTCATTATCGACAATTATTCGGTCGGCGATTCGTTTAAGAAAAAAAACAAAGAGTTATCGGAGGGAATCATTTAAGTACCTACCTATTTCTCTAGCACACAAGGATTCTCATCATTTCCTTATAGACATTGTAATGTGTATTATTGTAATAGTATTGGATTGGTATGTCAGCTTTTCTAGGAAAGACTACCTTTTAATTTCAAAACCCTCAGGGCCATGAAAGCATGTACCAGAGGCTCACCGTTGGTAAGTAGGTGAATCTTTGTATGCCTATTCCGAAGTTTTTTCAATACCCAGTTACTTTAAAATCAAAAGCGGTTGTCTTTGAAAGCCAAAGATGGTTCCGGTATTATCAAAATAAATAAACCAGTAGTTTGGATGGCCTCAATCAAGCACGATACCAAATTATTTGAGGTATCTATCAGTCAAAAATTATGACTAAGCGAATACCGTGGACGTGAGGTGCGCCGACGCATCTGATCGACTTTTATTTCCTCCGCCAGGCGGCGTGCACCACGCGGGAGTCTCACCGCATACCCAACCGTTAGACTTTATTGTAACCTTATTAAAACATTTTTGTTATTATACCATTGTGGTAACTATTAAAATTAATATCTTTCTCTATCTAAGTATGTTTATCCGCGTTCTAGATTCCTTAACACAAGCTAGTTAAGCTTACCATGGGTCTAGATAGCGTTCGTTGTGTAGAATGTTGTGGAATATTTATTTATAAGAGAACCTTTTTCCAATTCAGCCAGGTTCAGTTTTCCAGTGTAACTGTAACGCGGTGGATATTTTCCGTCTAGCGCGTGCCATATAATCTCCAAAAAAATTATTTTCTTACACTAGAATGTTTTTTTTAATTTTTTTTTTTCCTTACAAAAATATATATAAAGACAATTTAGCACGATTTGATAAGACTCGGAGCATCGAAGCAATAACAATAAACTATTAAATCTACATCAAATCGTAACGGTTTTTAGTATTTTAGAGGTATGTAAGCAAACCTTTAACTTTTTTCTTTTGACGGCAAAAGACACAATAAGTTTTCACAAGGAAGCGTTACAAGAAAAGTGTTTTGTATGTGAATTACTGCGTTTATTTGGCCTTTTAGCGGAAATGGCTCAGCGGAGTGAGGTCCACACCACTTATCTACGCATCGTTTCACAGTGGTCGCTGCAAGTCCTCGCACCACTCAGCAGTGTAAATAATGCAAATGTATTGCCATTATTTTTCACGATTTGTGACAATATTCTGTAGTGTCTTGGCATGCATTTTTGATATGAGAAATGTTTTATCGATATATTACTGTGTGTACTGGTGTGTTCACTTCAAAACACTAATTGGTAATTTTCAAATTAGTCTTTTAATAGTCGTTTATTTTCTATACGTAGCAAATAAGAAATGTGGAGGTGGTGCTGACACTTGTAACATAGGCCACATTTCTCTTGCAAAAACAATAAATATTAATGAATTGACTAAAAAATTTAATGATATGTAAAGTGTTCTAGAAGTTGAAATGTTATATATTAGGCTGCTTTTGTTGCCAACTGTTCATTAATTTACCCTCTATTTCTAACGGCAACTTTTAATTATACCTACGGATAACTCTCCCATCTAATAATTATAAAGTAGACTTAATGTATCCTGCAAAGCTTTTTGCTTGTCAATACATATTATATTCATAGTAGGTCGTACAAATTTGAAGGCTATAGAGCAAGTTAGTCTCGGTGTTTCAGGTCATTTAGCAAGCTGAAGTGGCAGTGGACTGGCTTCATCTGCCGAAGGACCGGTGGCCGTTGGACCAAACGAGTCCTAGAGAATCCGCGAGTGTACAAAAGGGAAGTTGGAGGTACAGTCATTGATAAAACTTTTTAGAAATAGTATTACAGTGGTGGCTGGTACAGACTGGATTCGGAAGGCGGAGGATTGGGTGAAATGGCGCACATTAGGAGAGGCCTATGTCCAGTAGTGGACTGCAGTGGGCTCATTGATTGATTAGAGTGGAAATAAGAACAATTTTTAATGGATCTTATTGCTTTTTTTTCGTGCAGAAGTCCCCACGGATACCAGCTGGAGCCGGGAGGATAGGTTATGTCGGACTTGAACCGACTAAAACTGCACGCCCACTGAGGGTCATAGAGCTTCTAGGTTGTCTTCGACATATCCCTCGCATCCCGGCTGACCCAGGGCCATTCCGTGTCGTCTGGCCCTCCTCGGCAGAAGGGACAACAGTGTCCCCGACTACCCCCGGAATGAGGAGGCGCGCCTACGCGATACGGATTCTATCGCAATATATTTGGTATTGTTCACTCTTAGTCCGACGTTTCGGCTACTTTTTAGCAGCGATGATCGCGGACTGACTAAAGTGTATGAGGTCTCAAAAATTGAAATTAATATTCAGATAGGTACATGATGGTGAAGTAGCGGGCATAGCTAGTTTAACAGGATCATTATTATGACATGAGTGGTCAATAAGTCACAGTTTGGCGACGCTACTCTCCATAATCGAGGCTTTGAGTAACTTCCTCTCGATTTTATTCCCGAGCCTGTGATAAGTGATAATAAGTTTCTCCGCGGCCCTGACAAGCGACCCCCAGTCAAACAACTAGTATTATAATTCTGTTATTATTTGTCGGTAGATATCAAAGATGTCAAAACGCTGACGGATCGGAGCGCGTTTGTAGTCGCCGCGGCAGGGGCTCGCAACCTTTGGGCCCATTTACATTTAAATAAACTTTATAATGTTAAAAGTTGACATGTTAATTATGATATGTTCACGGTGTGACCGTAGATAAGTAAGCAGGGCATTCGGGTAGATATTTACATAGTAATTAGTGTGATTAATTCAAAATATGTTTTAATTAGTGGGAGCTATATTTGGTACACACTTTCGCTGTTGTGTTAGTTTTTATTTATTTGTTATGGTAATGTTGTATTGTGTTACGTGTTATGGCTATGTATCATCACGCTTAATTAAGTAGCGTAATAGTAATGTGTATATTCCTTATTGGGTTGATACAGTGTTTTAGAATCCATATTTATACAAGTTTGTTCTTTAGTTGCTTTTCATGTCTGGTCTGTATATCTATATTATTATACACCTTTTCGTATAACTTTATACGAAAACGTGTTTAGGTATCTCCTATGCCGACTATACCTACTCACAGCCGATCATCTGAGTGCCCTTGTAGCAAAATCGTAGCGATCAAGTGGTGGCCATCGTTACTTAAAAAATAATTAGATAAAAACACTTTGATTATTGTGGGACGAAGAAGTTAGTCTGTAGTTTATCGTTTTATTTTTAAATTGGACAGCCTATACTTCTTAGGTATAAAGTTTGGTTTTAAATTAGTACTCCCTCTGTAGCCAACAGTTTTACAGTCATGAGTCCTATAATTACCCGTTATTATTTTGTTTTCATTAAATTTTATTAATCTTATTGTAAAGATAAACACTAAGCACATGAATTAAAGTGAAAGTCCTGTACCAATGGTTGGCGAGCCCGTCGAAGTTGCCCAATCAATCACCCGCGTCATCGGCATCGTAGAAACGAGTTCCGATCAGACTAATAAGTGCATTCGATAAACAAACGAGACGAATTGCGATCGAGCGCCGGCGCGGGCGCAGCAAAAAGTACGGGCTGTTTGATGATGTTGGTTTACGAATAATTGTTTGTTCAACTGTTTTTTGTCTCCAGGATTTATTATCTCTGGACTTTGTTGGCTGTAAACATATGTTTCCCAAGCACGAATGGATTGGATTAACTAGGGAAAAAAGGGCAGAAAAGCACACGGCCCATCTGAGGGAAGGTGGTTACCGTGGCCTATGGACGTGCCGATCATGTAAGAAGAGAGCGTTTATGTGCCATCAGTGCCGAAAACGAAGCAGGACAAGCCATTGGCTTTCCTACTAAAAACTCTCCAGTGAGCTCTGGCTACCCTACTCACCGCAGCGAACCAAACACGAGGTTATTATGGCCGCGGTATTCTGTAGGGTACTTCCTCAGTAGGACTACCGTGATTTCCTAAGATACGGGATAAATTGTCAACTGACTCCAACCCTCTTTTTATTTTTATAAAGGACACGTCTATGCGACTTTACCTCGCCTGATGGTAAGCTAAAGGCAAAGTCTCGGAAAGAGGGTCACCATCGTAAACATGTACCATGTTAACAGTGGCGGCACTCAGCTTGACGGCCCCATTAGATGCCTTTTCGTGCCCCGCTAAAAGGAGCCGGGATTGTAGGAAGAAGGAAACACGCGAGCTGGCAGCGAGTTCCAGGTTTTAACGGAATGAAGTAACTCTGGCAGAGCAGGCGTATGGACAAGCAGATGAGGTGGCTTTGGTTCTGAAGATCTTCATACACACTATATTTATTCTATGAATAATTATCTTCTAGCTTTAAGTATGTAGTATATTGAACACACGCTTTGAAGTGACAATAGTCATATACCGAAGCAAGCTCTAGACTGGATACCGCAAGGGAAGCGCGAGCGTGGCCGTCTCAAACAGACCTGGAGGCGGACTATTGTTGCAGAAGCGGTGAGCTTCGGGAAGACCTGGAGCGAAATTAAGTGTGAACACCGATAGGGATGGCGACGCACTGTGGACGCCCTCTGCTCCATCGAGGGGTCACAGGACCTTAAGTCAAGTCATGTATTATATTGTACTTTGTACAGGACATGCGCATCATGATACCCTAATCGTATTGGCTAATAGGATTGTCTTCATGCGTCTGTGAATGGTTTATTATAAGTGTGATTAGATGAATAGGAAAAGGGAAAACACCGTCACCTTAAAGACGGATAAAAATAGAAGGGAAATTTGAATCATATCGGGCGTGTCTCAGTAGCCGAGTTGGTCAAGGCATTCCCCCTGTAAGGGAAAGATCGCGGGTTAGAGTCCCGCCCGAGAAGATTCATTTTCCCTATGTATTCTATTTGTATAGTTAGCATACTTAATGCTGTAAAATTCATTCATGTCAAGTGCCAATAAGTGTTTCAATGAGCTTGATCCCCCTCTCAATGCAAAATTTTTAAAATGCTCAATGACTGACGATGCATGGGTGTACTATCGGGGTATTTTTTAAGAGACGGATTTGACTGGCGAACTGTTTTTATTACATTTCGCCAGTCAAATCCGTCCCTAAGTATTTGCTTACTTCTTCGATATCAGGTACTAGGTACTCCACAGGTGCAAATAAATGGAATTAAGTCCATACCATTTCGAGGTTACCATTACCTGGGAAATACTACCCTTTCTTAGTATTAAAGGAGAAACATGGATTTGATAATGATAGAGCAGGAAATCTGCAGTAGCCTAGTGGTATGGGTAATGGACTGCTGAGACGAGGTGTCGGGTTCGATCCCAGGTTTACCATGGCACACACCAATGACTTTTCGATGCTTTTCGAAGTTATGTGTGTATTTATCGCAGGTTTATAAGTGCCCGGTTGATGGCAATAGGCTCGCCACCTATTACATTGGGACCTGAACATAAACTGGTGAAATGTGGGTGCTAGCACCTCTGCCTACCCCTTCGGGGAATACGGGCGTTTAAGTTAGGAGTTTGTTATGTTTATGTAGCGCAGGAAATCGGGGATTCAGAAAGATTTCCAAACCCTTATTTTCAGAACTTTCATCATTCACCTTTTCTTGAAATCAATTGAAATTACATTTAACTTTCAAAGCAGATTTGTCAGGCCCGAAACTGGATTTTTCCTTCATGTTATTGTATTGACCTAAAACATATCATACAGCTTTTCTGATTGTCAGAGGCCCCACCTTCTCATTTTCCTCATTTTACCTCCTGGCTCCTACGTCACGTGAACTGTTTCCTTGGCTTGTTTGATTTAAAAATGAATGTAAATATGACGTAAGTAGTGAGTTATTGGGCATTCTACCCCACCTTAGTTCCTTCGGTTATCTTCGATAACCTCAGTCACGGTGGGATAGAATGCCCAACAACTCTTTGTAAAATCATTTACCTAAGCCAACGTTCCACATTTTAATGCCGTTCATTACACTACCGTTCCGTCGGCTCTCTGCGATCCCCTGCGTCGTAATTGCGTTGAAAGATGCTCTGTTAGTTAGCGATAGAGTTATTTCATAAACAGTACAGTCTTACGTTTGCCTATTGCGTTGTCTATAAGCAGTTTGGTTTAACTATTTACGGTTATAAATACATAATGTCATAATTACATCTGTTCATAACCAGTCCGTCAGCATTGCATCAAACATGAAATTCATTAAACAAGCAAAGTCGTTACAGATTAGTTTAATCTGTAATGATTTACCAAAAATCAAGTTACGCCATGGAGAATTATTGCCGAATACAGTACGTTGCATCATTTGCGGACCATCAAATTGTGGAAAAACCAATTTGTTAATTGGTCTCCTTTTGCACGAAAATGGATTGACATTTCAAAATGTTTATGTATATTCTAAAACTCTATATCAACCAAAGTATATTTTTTTAGAAAAGGTTTTACGAGGAGTACCAGGAATCAGTTTTCAGAAATATCAGGCAAATGATGACGTTATGAAAGTTTCAGATGCAAAACATAATTCAGTGATTATTTTTGACGATGTAGCATGTGAAAATCAAAGTAATATGCGTGATTATTTTGCCATGGGAAGACATAAATTGATTGACAGTTTTTATTTAAATCAAACATATAGCAAAATACCTAAACAACTAATAAGAGATAACGCTAACTTAATTGTGCTTTTTAAGCAAGACGAAATTAATTTGAAACATGTTTATGAAGAACATGTTAACACTGACATGACGTGGTTGGAATTTCGTAACATGTGTTCTCAAATATGGAAAGAGCCTTATGACTATGTTGTGATTAATAAAGACTCTCCTAAAAACAATGGGTGCTATAGAAAAAAGTTTGACACTTTTGTAGAATTAGATAAAATTTGAATATTTAAATAGACTGCTTTCAGTTTCTTGTTATTCTTTAATCAGCTCTTATTGGATTACCATCTATTTTACAAAATGGAAAAATCATTGAAAAAACAAATTGTAGATGCAACACAAGCTGTAAGGAAAAAAATACGTAACATGAATGATTTTGAAGATAATAACAGACAAGTGCTTGATACAGTTTTTAAGCCTGTTACAGAATCTCTTAATTTAATAGCCAACACCAATAACCAACTAGCTCTAACAAAAAATGAAGAAAAAGGAGAATTTCATGATCAAATTTCCAACCACGACTTACAGAAAGATCAAGATATAGAAGAAACAATTGATACCAGTGATGAATCAGAAGCTGACTCTTCATTTCAGTCATTAGTCGATACTAATCCAGTTCATGATGTATCATCTTGGTCATTATCTTCAGAAATATTAGCGGATGTGCCATTTGGTGTAAGAAATGAACGTGGAAAGTTAATGTTAGGTTCCTCTAGTATAACGATTGGTGATGACGTTATTACTGTAGCCGGACACAAATACAAATGCACACCTGGCTTGCGACAGTTGCTCTTAAAAAAAGACGTTGATCTGAGCTTTGTTACAGACTATGACATGCAAAATTATAAGTCGATGTTACTTGTAACAAATGCACATCGTCGAGATTTTGATTCAAGAAAACCAATTAAAAGTAATAAAGGACAAAAATATATGCAAGTTATTAAACCTCTTTTCGATCAACAAAGTAAAAGTCCAAGCTTTGAACCGAAAGTAGGAAAAGGATTACCTTTAACAAAAATGTGGAAAAAAAACACAGATTTTGTATATTGGGATGATCCAAATGAATTGGTTGATAGATTAAAGTTATTAATTGCTTCTCGAGATGCTGGCAACACAGGACTAGATAATGAAATAATATCTATCGTTGAAGAACTACGTGAAAGCAAAATCATTAAATAGATTTACTAATAAGAAATGTGTATCATTTTATTGTACACCGTTCAACACAATACATCTTAAATATGAATGTGGACAAATTTGGTCATTATATTCATAAGCGATTACGTATATCAGAATTGCTTGAATTTTATGATAATGCATTGCTAAAATCTGAAAATGGTGATTACGATTTGAAGACATCGAAGCTAACAGGGGTCAAACCTCCTCAAGATGCGAATGATGCAGTAAACAAAGCATATGTAGATGAATTGAGAACTAAACTAATAACCGACTTACAAAAATTGCAAAATACTTTGGTGTACGATGTTCAGAACGATCTGGAGAAAGCTTTAAAAACAATAGTATCTGAGGCAGTGGTTCACTTGGAAAGCAAATTTTATAGTCGAAAAGCAGTTGATGAGATAGTTGAAAACGCAGTTAAATTTGTATTAGATCAAAAGTATAAGCTTGAAAGTTCCTCAAAATGACAAAACAACAAGTTGTTAATGAAATACATAAAGCTGCACGAAAAAATTATCCTCGTCGATCTGTAATTTTAAAAGGCATTGATGATTTGTGGCAAGCTGATTTAATCGACATGCAAAACTTGAAAAGATTTAATAAAGGTTATAACTATATTTTAATAGTTATTGATTGCTTCTCAAAGTACGTGTGGATAGAATCACTAAAAACTAAAAATAAGCATGATGTTTGTAACGCATTCGAGAAATTGATGTCGACTAACCATCGGATACCAGCTCATCTCCAAACTGATTTGGGTACCGAGTTCTATAATTCATCATTTCAAAAACTTATAAAGAACTATAACATTAATCACTACTCAACGTTTTCAACGAAAAAGGCTTCAATTGTAGAACGCGTTATCAAAACTATTAAAAATAAATTGTATAAGTACTTTAGTCTCAGCGGGCACTATAAATGGATAGATTTTGGTTTGGAGAGTGTTGTAAAGACATATAACAACACAAAACATAGCACTACTAAATTAGCACCCGTTGATGTCAATAAATTGAATGAAGTAGATGTTAAAAATAATATTAAGAACTCAATGAAAACGGTATCCTATAAACATAAGCCCAAGTTTATGATTGGTGATAGAGTTAGAATTAGTAAATACAAACAACTATTTGAGAAAGGTTATACACCTAATTGGTCAACGGAACTATTTACTATAAAAAATATCAATAACACTGTACCAGAAACATATCACATCGAAGATCAACACAAACAAGTTATATTAGGAACCTTTTACAAACACGAACTTCAAAAGTCATCTTGTCCAGGTGTTTATTTGATAGAAAAAGTTTTACGAAGGAAAGGAAATAAACTGTTCGTAAAATGGTTGGGCTTAAGTAATAAAGAGAATAGTTGGATTGATAAGACTGCAATAGTAGAATAAGTATACATAATAGTTATTAATTACAACATTTTGTTCATTATACTTTGAGCTATGCAAGGTGGTGGACTACTCAATAGTGTTATTAATCATTTGCCATTTGAACTGCACTTACCTGGCTATAATTATTGCGGACCTGGAACAAAACTTTCAAAACGTTTACTGCGTGGTGACAAAGGTGTAAATAAGCTAGACGAAGCTTGTATGTATCACGACATTGCATACGAAAACTATACAGACTTGTCTAATCGTCACAAAGCCGATTTACAACTTTTAAATATGGCCAAACAAAGAATGAAAGCAAAAGATGCTAGTAAAGGAGAAAAGCTTAGTTCGTGGGTAGTGAGTAAAGTTATGAAAACTAAACTCAAATCTGGTGCTGGTGTTAAGACATTTCATAATTTCGTTACAAAAATTAAAAGAAAAATCAAGAAACGCTTACCCAAAGATGGTAAATCTTTAATACATGCAGCTTATAGGGCTGCTAAAAAAATTGTTCCGTGCGCTCCAAAACTTCGAGTACCACGCGTCATACCTTTACCCAAAACAGGAGGCATTCTACCTTTAATCCCGATTTTTGCTGGTTTATCAGCTTTAGGAGCTTTGGCTGGTGGTGCAGCGGGTATTGCAAAAACAGTGAATGATTATAGAGAAGGTCAAAAAAAATTACAAGAATCTGAACGTCATAATAAGACTATGGAAGCTATAGCATTAGGTAACGGTTTATACATTAAACCACACAAAAAAGGCAAAGGATTGTTTATTAAATCGTCAAAAAACTAAGTAATAAGCTACCTAATCGTGCCTTAACTAATATTGATATTCAAAATTACGCATATGGTATTCCTTATTTTCGAGGAGTTTACATGAAGGATCAGTTACCAAAAATCCCTAAAGGAATTGAATGTGGTATAGTTAACCTAGATAATTCAGAAAACGATGGAACGCATTGGGTAGCTTATGTTAAGGTAAATAATTATTGTGAATATTTTGATAGTTTTGGTGATTTAAGACCACCAATCGAATTGATGCGATATTTTAAGAACTGCAATATTAATTATAACTATACAAGATATCAAAAATTTGACACACTAATTTGTGGACATTTGTGTTTAGAATATCTACAATCTTTTTGGAATAAATACTATAAATTTTATTCTGTTCTTTAATTTTAGTCATTTGCAAGATGACACTCACCTTATCTATAACTGGAAACTCATCGGTATTAACTACCTTCTATCCAAATACGTTACAATTAATCGGAGAGTATGAATGTGCATTATTACATTTATCCACATATAATTCTATTCCAAATATTGATAAAACAAATAATAAGTTATACTATGGTTCAAATAATGTTATTGAAATACCTGAAGGTACTTATGAGTTGCAAGATATCAGTGATTATTTAAAATCTGAAGTAAAGGATGCATCCATAAAACTCCATTGCAATAACAACACCTTAAAAACTATGTTATTTTGTACATCAACTATAGATTTTACTAAAGGTTGTTCGTTCGGAGGTTTGTTGGGGTTTAAAAAACAAGTCTTGGAAGCCAATAAATATCATGTATCAGAGTTTCCAGTCAACATTTTGCCTACAACCGTGATAAGAGTTGAATGTGATATAGTTAGCGGTTCCTATATAAACGGACAATCCAGTCACATTCTACATGAATTCGCACTTAATGTCCCACCTGGATACAGAATTATAGAAATACCAAAAAACGCAATTTACTTTCCAATCAACCAAACCAACATCAGCTGCATACAAATCAGACTTTTGGATATAAATAATAACTTAATAAATTTGCGAGGTGAAGAAGTACAGTTGTATCTACACCTCAAAAGAAAAAAATGATTGACTATAATAAATATAATATGTTTCTTCCAATTCAAAATAGCAGTTCTGCTCAAACTCTCAATCAAGTAAGAGCTCGACGTAAAAGGAGAATAAAGTTGAATAAAAACAATAAAGCATTTCTTAAGGCGATTGGTTTGTTAAAATGAATATCCTAGATGTTTTATCCGCTCCAGCCTACGACAACTCTGTGGAAGGAATTGAAATTCACTCTTACAAGCCTTACGTAACAAGTTTTAATAGAAGCGATGAAATCAAGATACCTATTAATCAGCAAGACTTGTATATATTACCATCAGAAAGCAGTTTATTTTTGGAAGGAACTGTTATTGTAAACAAGGCTGACAATTCGAAAGAGAGAGTCAGTAGCGTTCATTTCACAAACAATAGTTTACTTTACTTGTTTCAAGATATAAGGTATGAGATAAATGGAGTGGAGATAGACAAAATAAAAAATGCTGATATAACTAGCACGATGAAATCATTTATATCAATGAATGAGAGCGAAGCTAAAACATCTAATGCTTGGGGTTGGAATATCGGCGGAATAAAAAGTACTAATGGAGGTAGCTTTTCTGCTTCTATACCACTTCGCAACATTCTTGGTTTCGCAGAAGATTTTAAGAAAGTAGTAATAAACAGTAAACATGAACTAATCTTATTACGAAGTAATACCAATCTGAACGCATTAAAACTCAACTCTGGTGAAATTGTAGAAGATATTATCATAAACAAAATAATATGGCGTGTACCGCATGTTAAAGTATCTGATAAAGAAAAAATAAACATTCTAAAATTGTTAGAAAAAGATCGACCACTTCAGATGATATTCAGGAATTGGGATTTGTATGAATATCCAATGTTGCCTAAAACCACCAAACATACTTGGTCAATAAAAACATCTTCACAAATAGAGAAACCAAGATTTGTCGTTATTGGTTTACAGACAAATAGAAAAAATAATGCTAGACTTGATATGTCTCAGTTTGATCATTGTGAGATTCGTGATGTTAAGGTATACCTTAACTCCACCTACTTCCCATATGAAAATATAAATACAAGTTTCTCGAATAATCGAATTGCTTTAATATATGAACAATATGCTAAATTTCAACAGTCTTATTATGGGCGTCGCGCTGAGCCTTTATTAAGTGAGGAACAATTTAAAAACGTTGCTCCGTTATTCGTCATAGACTGTTCTAGACAGCCAGATAATCTTAAGTCAGGTCCTGTTGTGGACGTAAGAGTGGAAATTGAAAGTGATATTGATATCCCAGATCAAACTTCGGCATATTGTCTTATATTGAACGACTGTATAATTGAGTATAAACCATTAAGCAGCACTGTGAGAAAATTATCATGAATCCGAATACAATTATAGTGGATGTCCAGGGGTTTAAAGACACTTGTAATAACTTTATAGTCAAGGAATTAGCTCTGGCCACCCGTGTTTATACCCAAACGTTCTTAATAAAGCCCCCATACTTATTTAAATACTTAACTACGAATGAAAAAAAACAAGTTACGTGGTTGGAGAGAAACAGGGGGATTTACTGGAATGAAGGTTATATCGACTATAGAGAATTTCGACGTATAATTGTTCCTTATTTAGAAAATAAAGAAATTATTGTGAAGGGCTTAGAAAAAGTTAAGTGGATTCAAGATCTATGTATGAATTGTATTTGTATAGATCTTGGTGAAGACAAATGTCCAAATTTATCACTGTTGCATAACAAATATTCAAATAATGAAACCAGTTTTAATTGTATTAATCATATTAAACAATGTGCACTTAAAAATGTTTTATGTATAAAGAATAATTTAATAGAGCAAGAAAGTCAACCTATACGCAGTTTTAATAAATAAAACATTTTTTTAAAGTAAATGGTTTTTTATTTTTTAACACACATTTTTAATATTTTAACACATTTTCACAGTAAATAAAATCTAAATATGTCATCACTTTATCTACTAGTTACATTAATGAATTATTACCTAATTAAAAAACATGATCTGAGTAGCCCCACAATTATTACCTATGGTTTTTATTTTTGAATACACTTTTTTAATATTTATAATTTTTAACACATATTTTCACAGTAAATAAAATTATAATAAAATCCAAATATGTCATCACTTTATCTACTAGTTACATTAATGAATTATTACCTAATTAAAAAACATGATATGAGTAGCCATAAAATTATTACCTATGGTTTTTTATTTTTTAACACACATTTTTAATATTAATTTTTTTTAACACATATTTTCACAGTAAATAAAATCTAAATATGTCATCACTTTATCTACTAGTTATACTAATGAATTATTACCTAATTAAAAAACATGATATGAGTAGCCATAAAATTATTACCTATGGTTTTTTATTTTTTAACACACATTTTTAATATTAATTTTTTTTAACACATATTTTCACAGTAAATAAAATCTAAATATGTCATCACTTTATCTACTAGTTATACTAATGAATTATTACCTAATTAAAATATATGATATGAGTAGCCACACAATTTTTTGGAAATATTGTGAACTAATTTTTCAGCTTGATCCGATATCTCATCTACCGTATCTTGTACAACATACTGTGCAGTGATTATCTCCTTAACTTCATCTTCGTTGTCTCTTGACTCACTGAGTTCCTTGATCGTAATTTTTATTAAACGTCGTCCTTTTCTTCTTTCACTGTTAATAATATAGGAATTCAATGCACTGCGTTTGTTTGTAATTGGTCTTCTTCGATTAGTTTTCTTTTTGTTTGTTTTTACTTCTTCATTGGGTGTTATTATCCAAGGTCTATTCATTGCGTTGTCCAAGTCGAACTGATCTTGCAGGTTTGGAAGATATTCAGGAGAGCTCTCTTCTGTTCCGTTTGAAAATTTGTTTAAGTTGGTATTCTGAAAATTATTTAAAACATTAGTAATAAATTATACTAAGAATTTTGTAAATAGATTGAAATTTCCAATAGATTGAAAGTTATAAAATATCTACCATGTTGTTAGATATGCTCGTCTTGACTGTTTAATAAATAATGAACTAGGTAATAATATTTTTTCTAACGCAGTTGATATATCAAATAATGCTAACATAAAGTATTTATTGGTATGATGATCAAGTTAGAACTTGAAATTCAACCATTCAATATTTCGTATGGTGCATAATGTTATTGTTATGTACCTACTTAATACTTAGTTGTGAAATTCTTATGAATTTCAAACGTGTTGTAACGTGAATGATGACGTATTTCGTTATCAATATCAGGTAACGAATATAATATAAACACAATAATTAGTAATTGCTTATTTTAATTTATTCGACATACTAATACAGAATCGGGTAACCAGTAAATACCTATAGGCACCTTAACAGTTAGTATCATACGAAATGAACTACAATAAGTATTCCTAATATTTCATATTTTGTATTGTCTAAACTCTCCAGCTATTCTATAGAATACCTACATTATTCCTTACTGATGATATTATATTCTACAACTTCTTTGGGAGCTACTCTAATTGAGTCACCAAAGCCTATTCAAATTTGGTAAAATATTTTACGTTATGTACAATTACGCGCTACTTTAATTTTACACTAAGGAATGACTAAAATATATAGGTATCTACTTACAAATTGATTACGTGGTTCACCGCTCAGCCCATGAGGATTCCCCGTCAATTTCTTCCGTGATGATAAAATATCTGAAAATAAAATTAAATATAGGTTTAAGTCTAATTATTGAAAATTGGTAAATGTAGTTCGAATATGTTGAACCTACAACTTCTTCGGGAGCTACTCTAATTGAGACACCAGAGCCTATTCAAATTTGATAAAATATTCTACTTTATGTACAATTAAGTGCTAGCAAGAGATTAAATATTTCAGCGTTCATTATTTTGTTTACAACTTTTTGAATTTTGTACAGAACTTAAATTTTATAAGTACGAAAATTAAGGATAATCGTATAAAATTAAATTTAAAGGACTTCCATAGAAAACTACGTCGCCTAATAAATTAGATATTTAGTAGGTAAACTAACAAGGAATTATATATCAAATAATTAACATATAAGTAATTACTTACATGACATTGCTTTTATTTTGGGTCTTCCTTTTAATCCTCTGAAGGACGTAGTGCACTGCGTGGTTTGTAGCTCGATGCAAATGGTAGATTTGACTCATCCACTTATACTTGTGTTTCTTTTAAACACAGACGTTTTGATTTATCAACATAGTCTGTTCCTTTTACAGCATTTAAATAAAAGCAATCAGGAAAAATATAGCATGCTGCATCCAAGGATCATCGTAATCCTCCCAATCTTCGATGCCACCTCCGCATGAAAAAACACATAACTTTATCGGTAAAACCACTTCCACAGTAAAAAAAACCTGCATCAGCCATTTTCATCACCAATCTTCGTTTTGAATCTGCTGTAGCCCAATAATGTCGAAATGAACATAATCGAATTTTATGGTCATTATATATTTCATATCGGGGGCTTAAATAATTTTGAATCATTCTTAAGCAGGTGTCGATATGTGATTGTGTAAAAGAATAATGACACTTTGTATCTGATGTTCTTAATTTAAAAGGATGAGGTGGTCCGAATAGTAATGGGACAGGAATGACCTAAAATTATAGCACATTTCGTTGCATTTATTAAGAGGCAACCCCAGTTTTCACTATTCATTCAATTCATTATATCATTCATTAATATACAGTTTTGCATTTACTCAGTAATACCTAATCATTTTCTTCGATGAGGTCAACAAGATTATTATGTATTCTAATTATTCGAGCCCATAACTTTAGATCTTTGAAATAGATTTTAGGCCATCTACCTTTCTCTCTCTGGAAAGGTATTAATATAGCATTATACTGTTCATAGTTTAATATTTTCGCAATATGTAGTCCACATAATCGGTTCTCTACTATCATTATCTGCACTCGGTCTCCAATATTCAACACCATGATAACTTAAATAGTGCTACAGCTTCAAGTTCTCTAGCAAATATAAAGAACGGCACTTTTCATACATTAGGGTTGGGAGGGGACAGTAAAATAAAATAAGTTTTTTTTTTAATTTTTATGTTAGAATAATTTTATTATCAAGACACCAATTATTTAAACATAATACATTTTTAAAGCACATACAGAGCTATGATAAATACAATGATAAAAATCTTGACAATATTTATAATAATCACATAGACTTATCAAACTAGGACAACCTTTATCTTCTAAATTAAATATATTACTATTTTCTAAAATGTACTTCAACCATACAACTTTTTCTGAACCTTTAACGTAAATATATTTGTCTCTTAATATATCTGAAACCAAAGTTTGGTATTCGGAATATGGCACAAATCCTTCATCCCAATGTATCTTTCTGTTACGTTCAATCCAACTAACTTGCTTTTTCTCTGTTTTCGTTAGTTTTTTAAATGGAAATGGTATATGTGTATGTATGGTATTTTGCTATATGTTTGATTTAAATAAAAACTGTCAATCAATTTATGTCGAATTATTGCCGAATACAGTACGTTGCATCATTTGCAGACCATCAAATTGTGGAAAAACCAATTTGTTAATTGGTCTCCTTTTGCACGAAAATGGATTGACATTTCAAAATGTTTATGTATATTCTAAAACTCTATATCAACCAAAGTACATTTTTTTAGAAAAGGTTTTACGAGGAGTACCAGGAATCACTTTTCAGAAATATCAGGCAAATGATGACGTTATGAAAGTCTCAGATGCAAAACCTAATTCAGTGATTATTTTTGACGTTGTAGCATGCGAAAATCAATTCAACGCAATTACGACCCAGGGGATCGCAGAGAGCCGACGGAACGGTAGTGTAATGAACGGCATTAAAATGTGGAACGTTGGCTTAGGTAAATGATTTTACAAAGAGTTGTTGGGCATTCTATCCCACCGTGACTGAGGTTATCGAAGATAACCGAAGGAACTAAGGTGGGGTAGAATGCCCAATAACTCACTACTGACGTAGAACTTGCGAAAAATATACCGTTGTCTTAACTTGCTATAAAAAGCTACGAATGCCAAGAATCTCTGCCTTTTCCTCTATACACACCCACACTAGCTATTTTTATCTGCGGCCAGTCTCCAAAACAAAAATAAAAAAGTGACCAAACAATTTTTTTTACTCTGTGGCCGATGTCGCTGTCACTTGATTGGTTTTGCCCGTGCCACTCGACAGATACTGCTGGCTTTGAACTCACCGCCTTCTCACAATACAGCCATTCATAAATATACCTTATTTCTGTAATGATAGAGTAGAAAATATATTGTCAATATATTAAAGAAGGCATTTAATATCTTTATTAATGTGGTTTAGCTCCGATGATCAACGATAACTAATTATTAGAAACATTTCGAGACCCCGCGACCTGTACTCGAAAGTTGTAAACGAATATCGACTCTGCTACACAGAGTTAAGGTTAAGTTTTGTAAGTAGCTGATTAGCGAAAGATTATCGCCAGTTATTGTATTTAGTTATCGATGAAATGCTTATCTGACATAGAGTTATGAAGATGTTAGACACGCTTTTTGTTATTTTTTTACCCGACTGCCGAAGGAAGGAGGGTAATGTTTTTTGATAATAGATGTTTTTAACAATTGTGTAATAATGTGACAATAACGCAAGTTCTGTTTTTTTTCTTTTTAATAAGGTGGGATCTTCAACCCGTTGTCTGGCCTGCCTACCAGCTGGTTACGCGTCTATCCAAAGGAACTTCATCACACACGCTCAAGCTGTGGAATGATTGAAGATTGTGGTTTTTCCAAGTGCCTATACCCATGGGATTCCTCAAGAAGGGCATTAGAAGGTTCCTGAACACCCCTGGTGTTGCACACGTCTATAGGTCCCGAAAACCACTTTCCATCAGGTGGGCCATTTGCTTATTTGTTAGGTACCTAAGTATAAAAATACCATTTTGTTTTTTTTAAGTGATCTGCGGTAGCCTAGTGGTATGGGTAATGGACTGCTGAGACGAGGTCTTGGGTTCGATCCCAGGTTTACCATGGCACACCAATGACTTTTCGATACTTTTCGAAGTTATGTGTGTATTTATCGCAGGTTTATAAGTGCCCGGTTAATGGCAATAGGCTCGCCACCTATTACATTGGGACCTAAACATAAACTGGCGAAATGTGGGTGCTAGCACCTCTGCCTACTCCTTCGGGGAATACAGGCGTGAGTTTATGTTATGATGTTGTTTTTTTCCAGTAGGTATATAGAGGTTTCCATCCATTAAATAAGTCATGTAATTACGTAATTGTTCAGGAACTTTATTGTTTAAAAAAAAAATTTAGTTAAATGTTTCTAGTTCCTGCATAACAATTTCGATGCTATCACGTACGTATTTGTCTATCTCACTCTCACCGCGGTCTGCGCAGACGCACGATATCGGCGTGTCTGTTGCAGCATTATATTATCTGTGGCCGCTAATGGAATTAGCTTTGTTAGCTCAGCGATCATCTCGCCGTAGATAATGATAACACTCCATTATTGTTATTTGTTTTTACGCCTATTTGTGCGTTTAGATCGGCCCGTAATGGAACTTTTGCAGTGTGACCAATTTTAAAATGAAAGTCGTAAATATTGTTGCAATATTTTTAGGTTTTTTGATTATTTTTTTAATTACCTAATATAGTTCTGTTTTTTAGTCATTCGCGTTTTAGTACGTTCTCTTTCTTTTCAACTGTAAATACATTAGTGAAAATCCATTGAACTAAACTGAATTTTAACGTTTTATTAAAAGAAACTCATGAATGCTATTGTGGTTAGTCTGTGTAGTTCATCTTTATCACAGTGTCTCAATAAATAGCGACATAATTAACTAGGGGTGGTTGACTTATAACATAAACCGATCATGAAAGTCGAATTTAGTCAAATTCTAATTATTGTTGTATTTTTTTTATACAGGACACGTCAATTTGACTTCACCTCGCCTGATGTTAAGCTAAAGGCAAAGTCTCGGAAAGAGGGTCACCATCGTAAACATGTACCATGTTAACAATGGTGGCACTCAGCTTGTCAGATGCATTTTCACGCCCCGCTTAAAGGACCCGGGACTGTAGGAAGAAGGAAACACGTGAGCTGGCAGGGAGTTCCAGGTCTTAGTGGTGCGGCATAGCAATGAGTCAAAATTATCTATGGATTTGAAACTTTGTATGTTTGTGACCACTGGAATGAATTGTGTTATAGCTAGGTGGACAGACGACATAGTCAAGGTTGCTGGGAAGAGCTGGATGGCGAAAACACGGTCCCACCAACAGTGGAGGGAATTGGAAGAGACCTTCACTCAGCATTGGGTGACTACGGGTTGCAGAAGAAGAAGAAGAATTATTGTCCATACGTTACGGTTGACACCATCGAGTTGATCTGATGATGGAGCCTTAAGATTGACTGAATAGCGTCGGTAGCTTAGTGGTTAAAGAGTCGGCCTTACGATCGTGAAGTCCTGGGTTCAATCCTGGCCATTATAATGCTGACGTGAACCCACTCCTAGCACAAAAAAATTAGCTTAGTTGTAGGGGTTAGCGAGATGTTGGATGTTGGTTATCGCGACCAAACATAGCCTATGTCCTTTCTCAAGGTCTAACCTATCCATATTTTTAAATTTCATAAAAATCGGTTTAGTGGTTTAGGCGTGAAAGCGTAACATACAGACAGACAGAGTTATTTTCGCATTTATAATATTAGTATGGATAGTATGGATGGATTTCGGTTGCTAATATTAAAAAAAAGAAAAGAAAAAATAGTTCTTCTTATAGATTCAATTAGTCCCACCTTTCAACTTACCGAAAGTTATGCGTAAACGTAACCTCGACAAGTGGTCCTGCCTATATCCCCTAAATTACGCTCCCAAATATGAGGCTTAGTAGCATCTCTTTATTGTTAGGATTATTTCAGTCATCCGGCTATCGGCAACTTCAAGGAAATACATTTATTTTCATCAAAATTAGAGATTAATAATCCGACTTTGTGACTTCAAAATTAAGATGCTAGGAAGGGTCAAGTAATTGAATTTTGATGTGCGCCCAGTGAGGTGTGAGGTGCGATTACGGCGGCGGCTCCCTCTGACGGTAAAACAGTTTTCGTGTACCACTCATGGGTACAACACTATTATGATTTATTAATGTAGGTGCGGGAGATTAGGGTGCAACTATTGTCTGCTTCGTAAACATAAATATAAACTTTTTATTGTGTGTAGGTATTCAGTAGATTATTTTTATTATAGTAGAGTAGTAGTGTCTGTCTGTCTGTTTGTCACGCCTTCATGCCTAAAATACTGAACCGTTTTTGATGCAATTTGGTATAGGGATGCTTGCTGACTCCGCTCACGCTGATGTCGGTGGCCGCGACCGAAAATAAACTTGATGATTTAATGTTTTCAGCTTTGGTCTTATCTCGGATTTAAACATATAAACACTACACCTCAAGACCTCTCAAATTATAAAATAAAATCGCAACAATATCAAAAGTTTTTGCATCCATTGCGTACAAACAAAACAAACAGCTACGAAAAAAAAATGGTTCAGAATGGTTAATTTGACATAACCCTTCGAGTCCTGGGGTCCAGTTACTCCTTATTTCGGATGACGTTCCAACCACGACACAAAAGCAATGGTGTATCGGTTTTCAAGTAAGGTTGGTTCTGCTCTAAGGTTTGCACCCGAAGCATCTCAGTAATAAATAAAATATTATATATTATTTCACCTACTAGAGGTTTTACCTTTATTACACTTTGCCATCTAATCTCCCTAATCCAAGACAATAGTCTGATAATCCGGAGCCTCGTCCGATAATCACCGGCTACGTCACCCCTAGCCGCCGACTACCGGAGACTCCGGCTGGCATGGTTGGTGTGTGCTCCTAAGATTTTAGTGGGGCTCCATATCCTGTACGCAGAGCAGTACCTATTGCTAACCGGCCGTAATCTTGTTCCTAGCTACCTTTGCAAGCAATCGATATATCACCGAAGAATTTTTGTCAACTTACCCTCATGAAGTGTAACATCACCGTTTGGTGGCGATGTTTGCCATTATTTCAGAATATTATTTTTTATTTAATTCGTCATTGGACGGCGTCATTAAATTTTACCGTAGGTACCGTACCTATATGTACGTACATAGGGGTACCTACGGCAAAATTATCACGAAATATGTATGTAAGTTTATAAGTATTTTTGAGTACATTCGAGTACGGATAAACCTTTCTGGTTTTTGTTACACTTATAATGCTACGAAATTGTAAACTTTTTGTTACTAAACATATAAAAAAAAATATATCTTTGGGTACGCACTCTAATCACTCGATAGGGTTTTACCGTCATATCGCTATGACACATCGATGTAGTCCTGCAGTCCTGTGCGCTTGCGCATCGGCGCATGATCATCGTGCTGACGTGCAGTATGACGCACTCACTCATGTGGATGGTAGTTATCTATGCCCAGAGATTTAGTGAAGTATTTAGGGACTCTTGTGGTTTAATTGCTTTAATTAGCAGTGGTAACTTTTTTATATGTATCTACTATTAATTTAAGTTTGTTCCTATAGTGGCATGCGATGCCTTTGCCTTGGATCCTAGAGTTCGCTTAAGTACCTACCATCTCCTTCTTTTGATAATGCTCTCCGTAAAAGGTTTCGTGTCCATAGCAACAGGTCAGGTGTCATAATAAGCAGCTAAATATAGTGTACCTAATTGTATGAACATAACATCCCATATACCTGTATTTGCAATTATATGAAATAAATAAATAAATAAATAAATACTGCATTTTGAGAAACCGGTAAGGTTGATTGTATGTTGAAGTTCGATACAGATCAGGTGGAAAATATTCAAGCATTTTTTAAGTGTATTTTACGCCTGAATTCCCATTTGAATTTCCTCGCATTCTAGAACCAATATTACAAGCTATATAGTAAAGCTATGCTTATGTTTGTTTCTATAGCCAGCGCTGTGTAGCTTGTGTAGATTATCCTACAATACCCACTATTTTTTTTTCTTATACTTTACTTTATAGAATTTAACAAATTCACAGTTGATCATATTTCAAAATACCCGCAACTTCAACTTATACTTTTTATTGTACACAACAACACAAGAGTAACAAAAAAGTAGAAAATCGAAGTCTATTAGCGGCAACAATTTGTTAAACAGCCAATAAAGCAAGTGCAACCCTACACCGCCCACATCGGTCTAAAAAGCCCCGATAGTGTAACATTAGAATTAACCCCCTTCGCACCTGTGCAATTCTCTCACAGCCATCTACGTGTGCTACGATTCGGCGTGTTTGACACGTGATCTGAGAAACGCGATATATTTTGCGCAATACAATGTATTCCGCAAACCTTTCATGTCGAGAATAGGCTGAATGCGCTAAAAACAAGGCTTTGATTCGCGAAAAAACGATTCTGTTACCTACTAGCTGCGGCATTTTTTTTAGTTTTCATGTGGGTATGGGAATGAAGTTATCGTAATCAGCTGCCAATAAAAAATCCTGATACTGTCGGAAGTTTTTGTCATATTATTAGGTAGGCGTACTTACTTTGAAATATAACTATATTAACAGATTGCATTACGAAATGGGTGATTAGGAAAAGTTGTTAAAACTAGTAAAACTCTGTTATACCTAAACTTTTATTTTTGTTTTTAAACCTTACAGTCACACGGGTTTCACATTTACAAAATACCCTGATAAATAAATAAATAAATACCCAGTCCAATGCGACTGAGCCTCGCGCATCAGGATTCCGTAGGAAATTGGAATGAGGGACATTTTTAATGTTACTGGTGGCACTTAGGTGGCAGACAGGTGTACCCCAAGGATCAATCCTAGGACCCTTTTTATTCCTGGTATATGTCAATGACTTGCCTTATATGGTCGAGGCACAAGCTGGCATAGTACTGTTTGCAGATGATACATCGTTAATATTCAAAGCAAATAGGTATAGTACAGATGCAAGTAATGTTAATAATATTCTGAATGCCATGTCAAATTGGTTTTCTGCAAACAACCTATTGTTGAATGCAGAAAAGACCAAATGTATGAAGTTTACACTACCCAATGTGAGGCAAATAGACGTTGATGTTGTGCTGGGGGGGAAGGGGTTAGAATTCGTAAACACCACTACCTTTCTAGGAATTACAATAGATTCTAAATTACAATGGGGTGACCATATCACTATTCTGGCCAATAAACTTAGCTCTGCTGCTTATGCTGTGAGACGGATTAGGCAGTTGACTGATGTAGCTACTGCTAGGCTCGTATACTTTAGTTACTTCCATAGCTTGATGTCCTATGGAATACTACTTTGGGGAAATGCAGCAGATTTAGAAACTATATTTATATTGCAAAAGAGGGCAGTTCGTGCCATTTATTGCTTAGGCAAGAGAGACTCCCTCAGGGAAAGATTTAAGGATATTGACATTTTAACTGTAGCTTCCCAATATGTATTTGAAAACATAATGTATGTCAGGAAAAATATATCTCATTACACAAAAGTAAGTGACATTACAGACAGAAATCTGCGTAACAAACATAGACTTCTACTTCCATGTTATCGGCTTAGCAGGGTTAGTGATTCTTTTAAGGGGGATGGTATACGTTTTTATAACAAACTGCCAGAATCGATCCTTGGTATGCCTGACGATAAATTCAAAACCTTTGTAAAAACCACCTTATCCAAAAAGGCATACTATAGGATAGATGATTACTTGAAAGATAAAAATGTCTGGCTTGAGCATGGTGCAGGCCCCTCGTAAATTGCTATATTTACAGTATGGTACTGTATTAGTTACGTGACTTATTTGTTACATTATGTAACTTTGTTTTAATTCTTAATTATAAAGAGTTTTATATACTTGTTGACATTTAGCTTTAAGAAAATAAATATTGTAAATTGACGTCCCAAAAAATGCCGCAGTGGAGTTTGTTGCGCCGTTTCTTCTCCACCAGCGCCTTGGAACCGGTGGTAAACTTAGATTAAGTAGAATTAAAATTGACGTCAATAAGAAACAATTTTATTGTTCTATATTGAAAAATAAATGACTATGACTATGACTAGACAAGCACACGGCCCGCAAGATGGAAAGTGGTTACCATGACATATGGACGTGTGCAGCAACAGAGGAGTCGCACTCATGCTGCCCACCCTGTAAGAAAAGAGAGTTTCTGTGCCGTCAGTGCAGAAGATAGAGCAGGCCAAGCCTTTGTGCCTAATATCTTATGTTTTTGTGATGTAAAACAAATCCTTCACGTGTGAACCCCAAATTCCAAGCAACTAAAATAGAAAATCTCTCTTTAATTACTACAGAGTACACTCACTACACGCTTCCATTCATAATCCAACACTAAAAGACGCGCGAGCCGAAAGCTAATACACTACGGTCTTCAAGACCCGAGCTCATTTTAAAGCGGCCTTTGTATAACGCAAGTGTCGGGTTACCCCCGTCTACAGTTTCGCGATACAAGCGAAAGGCTTAAATATAGCAGCGAAGGTGTTAGCTGGGGTAACTCTATACGGGGTTATTTGCGTCGGCGAGCATTGCAGGGTTAAGTCGGGGCTAATGGTTGGAGATTCATTGAGAGAGAAGTGTCCTGGATTACTTGGTTTAATTGAAGGCAGATGTTTCATGTTTATACCTCGGGGCACATATTATGACCCCAAATTGCCAGAGGAACGAAGCCCTGACGCGTACAGATTGATTTCATATAATTATGATTAGTACATTTGCATTCCTCCACCGTAACACCCCGTACTATCCTGAAAAGAGATTTAAAAACGCGTACTGCGCATGTAGAGCGCATTTTAAGCATATTTTGGGTCCAAGATATATATTTTGAGGTAAACGTAAAGTACTAATCGGCAAATATCTTGAACAAAACTGCTTGTACCTGCAACCAATTCTTTATAGGGGAATGTTGTAACCACTGAATCGAAAATAGAAACCAAAATTTCCAAGAGGTGAACCGCAGATGCGAAAGTGCAACGTTCATACGCAACCGGTAGGTAGTGACACTCTGACGGCGGCGGCGGGACTCGAACCCGCAGTCTTTCCCTTACAGGGGGAATGCCTTGACCAATTCGGCTACCAAGACACGCCCGAGGTGATTCAAATTTCCCTTCTATTTATCCATTCCCACATTCCCTATGTATTCGATTTGTATAGTTAGCATACTTAATGCTGTGAAATTCATTAAAGAAAGAGACTTTAGTATTAAAATCCTTTATTATTTCATCCCATACCATTATCCTAAACCGCATCACCAACGGTTCGCAAAAAACACAACAACACAATCCATCAACTATAATGTTTTTCAACAACGTAATCTAGTTTGGCGGCCATTAAACAAAAACGTATCGATTCCCATACACTATCGACGTTTTTTTAATAATATGACAGGTAAATGTTCGGCATTTAGTGAATGCTTTTTTTGCTTTTTGTACTAAATTGACATCACTAGCTGGATGCCATTAAACTAGAATATAAACCTTATTGATATTTGTACAAGGTTTATTTTTAAATGGTATTTAGTGTTCCAAATTCAAAATAAAGTTTGTAATGTTTTATTATCTCTTGTGCCGGCTTGACTCAATTAGAGGCGGCGTGTACCGATGCATCTCGAGAACTCGATTCGGTATTCGATTTATTAATTAATCGATATACAAACACGGGCCCGTCATCGGTTCGATATAATATTTAAGATAGATCGCTCGCTCTTCCGATACGGTACGATACGACTTGAGTAACACTTTATGAGTTATTGTTTTTTACGATTTCAATGAGGACAACTTTCTTTATTTTTTGTTAGAACTGTTCTAAAAAGTTTCTAGTTCCCACAGTAATGACTTATTACAGGATGCGTGGCTTATGCATATCTAGACAAGTACTATAATAATCATTATCCGTTGCATCGTCACTGCTGGACATAAGGCTCTCCTAATATGCTCCATATCTCCCGATCCTCCGCCATCCCATTCACTTTTTTCAGGCGGTCGATACTGAATAACAGAATATGCTTACAGCTGCACTATTTAGATTCAAAGTTTGCATAGCCAAATCATTTTATAATCTGACAGTAAACATACAGCCCAAGACAAAGTGCCCACTAGACGACAATAGGTTACGTTGTGGGTCCGGAAATCATAATTGGCGAAATGTGATTGCTGGTGCGCGTCTCTACCTACTCCTTCGAGGTTCGAGAATGTGTATTAACATTCATTTATGGAAGATAATTTTATACAGCACAGGTATCGAATCTGTAACCTTTGTCGTAGCAGTCGTAGCATTTACCGCTACGCAGGTCTAATAACCACAAATTGCATCCATACTCGTACTAATATTATAACTGCGAAAGTAACTCTGCCTGTCTGTCTGTATGTCTGTCTGTTTGTCTGTCTGTCTATCTGCCTGACTATATGTTATCATGCCTAAACCACTGAACCGATTTTAATGAAATTGGTATGGAGGTATATTGGACCTTGAGAAAGGTATGTCCTTTCTCAAGGTCCAATATACCTATACCTATACTATACCATAGCGGAAGCGTCGGTAGCTTAGTGGGTAAGGAGTCGGCCTTACGATCGACAGGTCCCGGGTTCGCATCCTGGCCATTACACTACTGACGTGAACCCACTCCTAACACAAGCAATTGAGCTTAGTTGGAGGGGTTAGAGGGAATGTTAGTAACTTTGGTTTTTGGAAAAAAATAGCTATATTTAGTTTAGTTGTAGTAGTGTAGTTTAGCGATTACCAAGATCCACGCGGGCGTAGCCCCACGGCTTTTGCCCACGCAAAAGCTAATATTTTATAATATTAGAACTTACTGCTAAAGAACCCAAGTTTTGGATATTGTTTTCATACCCAGTGTAATACTATCCAAGTTCGTATGTCTAATTCCCTTTTCACCCACAGAAAAGGTTTCTTATTCAACAAAGGTCCTTTTTAACCCAAAAGTGCCACTCCAAACTAAAACCGATTAACCAAAACATTTATTTTAACCCTACAAAGCTAATGTGGCGAAAACATCCTTTTTTCCCTTTCTTTTGTACAAAATATAATATTTGAAAATAACAATATAATTTTTAATCCTAATATTCATAGGATGTGTAAAGAGAGAGGCTCTTTTTTATCTTTTTTAATACCTTTTTGTTCGTAATAAGGTTTAGTTTAATAGCTCGTGAATGAATATGTTTCCCATCTCTTGCGAATGTGCCGTGTCTTAGACAATCGTTGTTGCAATAATTGTAGGGTGACATGCCTACCGGATTTTATGTAGACACTCCTATTCGTCGATCGCTTCGTCGATTCGTAAAAATGATGTTAAAAAAGTTTTCAGTACGCTTATAGTATGCAAAGAACCTTTTTTCTATGTGGTAGGTTTCAACTGAGATTTTAAAATGAGGTACATTTAATTTTAATTGAAGTATTAAAACTATTATACGATAAAAGTAATATTATTTAAAAATGGACTTATAGGAAACATTTACATACATATACTCACGCCTGTAAATCGATGAAGGGGTATGCAGAGGTGTATTAATACCCACATTTCGCCAAGGATGATTTTCAGTCCCACGTAACTTATGGTACAATGAGAAAAATATTTACTCTTTCTCGAATTACATTATCTAGTCTCTTTTGATGACGATTATTAAATAGGGTTTGTGTTAAGTGTTGCAGCCGCTACCTTTATTTTTTCTTTGCAGTTGGTAATGCGTACGAGATACCTTTGGCGCCGCAGTCGTTCACAGGTCATGGTAACCGCTTACTGTCAACAGTCTCAACTCTTCTTCCGTTTTGCTGCCTGAGGCGTCTTAAAAAGGTAGGTAAACTAAAGCAAAGAATACTTTTCAACGATAGTTGCCAAACAGGGATGTCCTTAAAATAATATATTCATGGTCACTTTACGAAACTTAACCGGGGTTTGTCCGCACCGTTGCATCCTTTTGGAATTATTACACATATCTTATATCAATAATAAATCTACTCATTGCCTCCCATACTTATGCTTAACCGCATAAGATTCATTTTCGCGTGGCAATTTCTGAATTCATCTCAAGGATCGAATCAAAACCAAAGTACTTTCGCAAGTCTCTATTACAAAGCAATTAGGTTTATTTTTGAGTGAAAAATTTTAAAATCTTAAAGATCGACATGGTCTGCGCGGGCGCAGATGTGTTACGTCTTTGTTGTATAATTTGCGTTTTCCGGTTTAATGGTCGCGTCGAGTGGGATTACTTGCAGGGTTAAATGTTACTTATAATGTACGCGCAGTGAAAGGGTTAAGTGCGGTATCTTGGAGATATAAATGGTATTATACAGCCCTTGATAGTGTTATATTGTAAAATCTAAGCAAGTTATTTCGGTATTTGAACATAGAAGTGGGTATGAAAGAATTAGGTTGTGAATTATATTAATGCCCGGGTATTTAGAAATGAGAACGCTTTTTTTATAAGTAGGAAGTAGTGTCTGTCTTTATAGTTAGACCACTTATTAAAATATTTCCTTCCTATTCTTATCCATATTATTCGTAGAAAATCTATCCAAGTATGTTTATCCGCTTTGAGTTCGAGTTTTTATGTATAAAAATGGTGGGGTTTTAGCCATAACGCCTTGGATAACGCCGACGCGTGCAGGAAAGTGGCATATTACCGTGAATTGTGACTCTACGTGTTCAGTCCAAATCTCCCCAGGGAGCTTTTAGTAAAGTCCCCACAACTTTACTGAGGCATCAATCATCATTCACCGTTATCATCTTCATCATCATCATCATCATCATTACATCATATCATTAACAATAATTTCTAAGAAAATAAATAAAACTGATGACAAGGCAGCATGGTCATAGTACCTTAGCCTGTTCCGAAAGGAACTAAAAGAACAAAAAAAAACATACTAATACCCACATTTAAAACACTGTTGTTGAGTAATAAAAATAAGTTGCATGCGTTGCGTAATAACATTAAGATGACCGATAAAAAAAAGCAAGTGAACCAATCCACGAATGCCATGTATTTACTTTGCATCAACTGTTTATTGCAGTTAGTTTTGACTGGTGTCAAGTGCATACATTTGTGTAATGTGTTGTGTATACAATTACTTACTCTGTGTGTGTATATAGTGTGTGTATATAGTGTGTGTATATAGTGTTCATAGTGTATATATAGTAGTGTATATATTTATTATAGTGTGTTGACAGTCTGTCATATAGATATCTGGGGTCTGCGTTTTTGCACTACACCAAATAGTAGTGTAGCTAAATGCAACTCCCTGGGATATTTTCATTCCCGAGAAGGGCCAGACCGTAAGGGATGACCCTGGGTCAGCTGGGGTGCGAGGGATATGTCGATGACAACCTCACCTCCGGCCTAGAACCACGACCCACAGTCGGCTTGTGGTTTTAGTCGGTTCTAGTCCGACATAACCTCCCTTTCCAGCTCCGGCAGGGGATGTATCCGAGGGGATTTCCGCACGAATAAAAAGGGACATTTTCATTATGTCTCCCTGGTTCAAAAAAGGTGTTACATGTGTGCGTGGTGGGATTGAGAAACAGAATCTTGCACAAGCATTCTGCATTCGCTGAATTAGTCGCTCTGTTCTTCGCAGTAGGCAGTTCCCATACACAGTGTCAGCATAGTTGAGTTTTGAGAGTATAAGTGACTCACATAGTAGTTTTCTAAAGTTCACACTGATGTATGGACGGATCCTGTATAACACCTTTAGCCTGTAGAAGCAGTTCCTGACGGCTTGTACAATATGTGTCTCAAAAAGCAACTGCTGGTCAAGAACCACTCCCTTACATTACATATACCCTTACATCAGACTGTCATACTGAATTTCGAAGTTCAAAATAGCGATGAACTGTAGCTTTAAAGTACTGAAATGCGACTCACGGTAGCGCGAAAGTAATTTCGAGTGTTTTCCACCGCGAAGCACGGTAGTGCGAAAGTATTCCACATTACATTACATATAATTAATCTGTTGGAAAATAAAAGTTAAAGAAAACTTAGTAATTTGCCCAGAAAAAAACCTACCTCGTTTATAGAGCAGTTGCTACCACTAGATACATCATTAAAAATTCATAACATAACATAAACTCACGCCTGTATTTTCCGAAGGGGCAGGCAGAGGTGCTAGCACCCACATTTCGCCAGTTTATGTTTAGGTCCCAATGTAATAGGTGGCGAGCCTATTGCCATTAACCGGGCACTTATAAACCTGCGATAAATACACACATAACTTCGAAAAGTATCAAAAAGTCATTGGTGTGTGGCATCGTAAACCTGGGATCGAACCCGTGACCTCGTCTCAGCAGTACGTACAGCACCCATACCACTAGGCTACCGCAGGCGTAATTATAGACATTTAAATATTTTGATAGACTTAAGATTGAGTTTGATAGATATGCGCAATTTCTCGTATTGATGTAGTTTCATATAATAACCCTATTCCACTGGAATTACACCATCCTCCGCCTTTCACATCCAGGTTATTTCAATTACCTACTCCAAGTCGTCAGTCCATCTGACTGACCTACCTTCCATTTTTCGGTTTACTATCATTATTTTAGTATATTAGAAGTAGGCACCTATTTCGTCTTAAAAGCAATATATATAGTAGTTGGCACTAACAAAAAGCATCTAGAATAGGGCATCACATATTTATGTTGTGTCGTTCGTACTCCACAGCGACAACAAACATCTAAATACATTATTTACGACATATCTCATGCAATCATACAAAGGCTCCGTACATATTAGGACGCAATAAAAAGGCATCCGCATTGTAGGGAACAATACACTATTTTACAACAAAATCTAAACGCCTTACATCCAGAAAATACCTCAATCGAAATTCGATTTTATGGTCTTAATTTTAAAGTTAATATTGGTGTGAATGGAAGCGTGTAGGGTAAAGGGTACGTCGTTGTCGTCTTGGCATTAACCCTGTCAACGCTCATCCCTGATTTATCGCAAGTAATTATTCTTGGGGGATATTTAAAGAGCCGGCTCTAACATGTGTTATGTTTATACAAACATGGTTTACAGGTAGGAGTGTTATTCTGGACGTTTGGGGGGTTTTAAAATTCTGAGTTCGTGGAGGAGTTTTAGTGTTAAGAGGCCTTAATATACACGACTGTTCAAATAATGTGTGTCAGTGGTTACATGAGTGTATGTAATCCTTCGAAATCTAGTGCTGGGGAAGGAAGAAGGGAACAAAAAAGTATAAAACAAAATAGAAGAAAGTTCTATCTTGAACGTACCATCTGATATTAAACCATTTGCTTTTCAAAAATATTGTAGATAGAATAATTGAAGGGAAAATAGGAAAACGCAAGCCAAGGAAAACTTAAATAGACCAGATTGAGGAAAATATACAAATTGGGTTGCATTAGGAGCTCCAAGGATTGACAGAGGAAATAGTAGAGTGGCTTCATATAACAGTTTATAGCGATTCCTAAAAGTTTCAGGTACAAAGCATACGAAAGTTTAACACTATGGCAACGACATATCTCAGTAGGATAACACAATTATGATGATTTTCCTGAACTGAACCTAAAATATATAAAAAAAAATATATATATATTAACAAAATCATAACATTGTCAAGATTGAACTAAATATTAAAGAAAAAATACAGCTCCATAATATCCTATTCATATTTAGCCCACAAAATTCCACCGCTAAAACACAACACGTCATAACACTAAACAAAAGCTAAAGAACAGAATAGGTCCATACGTGGGCCGCGGCGCGGGCGCAGCAAAGCCTTCGATTGAGACATCCGACACGCCATCAAACGCACCGCCTTTCTATAGCCGTTCTGTTATCGACAACTGCTATTTTCACCCTATAATGCACTTTACACCTTCGTATGTAACCTCTAACGCTATAGCAATAAAGACGAATTTTGATAAAATTTTGAAAATGGATTTCATAAGGGGATCTTTGTCATTCTTTATCCATTTAACCCTTATATCATTCATTGTTGTCTGAAATTTGTCAGTTGTGTGATGCGTAGGACATCTTTTGATGATTTTTTCTCTCATTGTTGGTACATTAAGGTGATATCGGATCTCCGGTGCTAATGTGGTGACTGGATACAGCGTCGTGTGTAAACTATTGTATCTAAACTTTTTTAGATGATTGTCATTGGAATAAAAAATGATTATCTCGCGTCTTAGCATGATAGATAAGAATCCTTTTAAGTGGAAATGTTTTCAAAGGGTAAATTGGCTATTATAGAATAATGTATAATGGGTTGAAAGGTGCCGAGAGTCAGATACTTTGATATAGTATGGAATTATTGCAGTAGTGAGGTTTTCCAGTATAACTGCGAAGCGGTTGAACTTCGATATCTTCCGGGAAGTGACTGTCACATGACCTCCACAACCCATGGGTCACAGACCAGTTGCAAGACTTTTTGGGTTCCTACTGCTCATAACAAGTGCTAAAGTTTATTTAAACTGTTGATGGATAGCATTTGGTAGAAGAAATCGGTCAGATTCAATAATAAATCTTCTTCATCTTAACCCAAGCTATAAGCGGACCCCAGAATCCGAAGTTTGGGGTCCGCTTGACCAGTCTGACTGCGGATTTGGCTGAAATTCGATATTTTATTTAATATGACCTCCACAACCCAAAGGTGATATTGAAGCATTGTTTTTAAACCAGTTGTTGAACTTTTGAGGGCTCCAACTACCCGTAACGACTGCCATAGATGTTCGTATGGCAACCGGGACCGACGGCTTAACGTGCTCTCCTAGGCACCGACCAGACTAATGCAGATACCCATATTCATGTATGCAAATATTAGCACCTAACGGGGATCGAACTTGCGCCTCGTAAACTACCGCTACTGGTTCAGGTTTAATAATAAATATCGTGGAAAAAGTACACGTTTGTTCTCAATATGACTGCCATAGATGTTCGTATGGCAACCGGAACCGACGGCTTAACGTGCTCCTCCGATCCGACTCATGGAGGGGTCTCAATGTCTTAAGAATGGACCCACTATTGAACTAATTTGGTAAGTGTTGCTTTACCTTGCAATCACTTAGTTCAAACCTCTTAAGGAATTCAATTTAACAGACATAAATAACTACCTAAAACCCTTCAAAACAATATTAAAAACGAAAGTCCAGTGGCGCCGATGCGCGTGGGACTGCCACCATACCGTAAAACATTTGCCAATAGCCCTTATTGTCGACTACCCTCTAATTACAGGGCGCCCACCTGCACTGAACACAGGCTCAGAACACCATGGAATTATAGACTTGAGAACGATGGGGCCTGCGGTTAGAGGTGCATCGATTTTCCACCACAATTGAGGGTGGTGAATACTTTGTTAAGCCTTAGCAACAAGAAAGAATATCGCAAACAAAGATTCACAATTTACACTTTTTAAAAATAAAAATTAAAATAATAATATTTATTGTGTCAAAAACATGTTACAAACATAGTGGTTGAAGACTCCTTTTAAGCAACGATGCCTGTGTTAGGAGCCTCCGCTCCTCCGTTACAGTGATAATAATTTTGAACACAATACTATGTTAAGTTATTCAATAAACTTATAAACTATTTTTATTTTTACTTTTATTTCAAAATATTCTTATACAAAATTATAGCGTTTAGTTTGTGAATGTGTGTGTGTGTGTGTGTGTGTGTGTGTGTGTGTGTGTGTGTGTGTGTGTGTGTGTGTGTGTGTGTGTGTGTGTGTGCGCGTGTGTGTGTGTGTGTGTGCGTGTGTGTGTCAGATTGTGTGTTTGGTTGTTTCTTAGATAGCAGGTTGTAAAAGTATTTCCGTGTCTTCATATGTCAGTAGTTTTATCCATTTAATTATACTCTGTTTACATTCATACATTTTTTTAGAATATATATGCAACTCTTTGTTTATTTCACTATACAGTTGAGCTGATCGTTTGTTAAGTTGAATAGAAGCAAATGTAGTTCTTGTTTTAGGTACTTGGACTACTCTATAAGATCTTCTTTTAGATTCAATTATATTTGGATCGTAAGCTTACGACTAAGTCTAAGGTGTTTTTAACACCCAACGCATGACGTGTCTGTGTCTGTGTGTGGGTGTGTATGTGTGTCATCATAGCACCCAAACGGATGGACCGATTTGGATTTAGTTTTTTTGTTTGAAAGGTATATTTATCGGGAGTGTTGTAAGCTATGTTTGAAAAAAATCGGTTTAAGATGGCCGCCGTAATAACATGTCGGAATACTTACATATTTCTTCATAACTCCCTCAATATAAATTTAAAAAGTATAAAATAAATATAAATTAAAAATTTAATAAAAAGCCCATCTCAAAAAACACATCCATAAAGTTGAAAATAAGGCTTATTGGACGAATCGCACGAATTGAACTCGCACGAAACGTGCGAATCGACTTCAGAAAAATAATATATTTCTGTAGGCGATTCGCACGAAGTTAATTTATTGGCGTGCGTATCGACACCGAGTACAGTCGCTGAAATAAAACTCAATCAACTAAATAATCGAAGTTAACAGATTATATTTACTTGAAAGTGAGACTAATGTGCATTAAATAAGTAGGAGTTTGTCTTTTTACTTTTGATATACCTACCTAGCAATATTTTGATTCAACGGTTGCCATGTCCTGGGACCTTGAATTGTTCCGATATTATAACGGAGTGCTTAACCAGTTAGGGTACCCCGACCGTTGAATTAAAATATTACTAGATAATATATCAAGAGTTAAAAGGCAAACTCCATTTATTTTCAACTTTTTGGAGGTGTTTTTGTGACAGGTTTTTTTTTATTCATCTAAGGTATTTTCTTCACTATTATTATTATTGTAAGGAGATCAACAAATAATACTTGAGTTACACCATGGACCTAAAGATGTATAGGTCCAAGGGTTACATTATAATAACGATATTGAAAACATTTTCTTTTTTGGCATTCTTGTCTGTTGGTATATTTGTCCACGATATACGCAAAAAGTGCTGAACAGATTTTGATGGTGCATTTTTTGTTTGAAAGGTCTTGATCAGACTTAAAATCTTTTGTTTATTTGATTGTAATTGTTTGAGTAGAACTTCAGATGTGAGCAGTATCCGAGCGAGCGAAGCTGCGGGCAACAGCTTTTAAGATAGTTTCTTTGTTAAACAATATCCACACAATGATACAGAGCAGCCCGCGTATGACCTCGTTATATTTAATTCATTCGATATTGTTAATTAATTTAATTTGTGGTTAGGCGCACAAAGGAGAGGCCAGCCTTCAGCAACAACCATCGCCTAGCCTTTGTTTGTTTCGGTATTACGACACAATATTCGCAATAGGCTTGCTACTTGCAGTTGCTACTGGTACGGTGCCATGACAGGTGGAATACGACTGAAGTATTGTGCAATAATAGTTAATTATCGTGATAGGGTTGTCAACCGTGGTCTAAATGATGTGCTACCCTATATTTTGACACTTACAAATTAAGTTTAAAAACTAAAACACGACTACTGAATAATTCCGCCCTAAAAAGTATTAAACTAGAAAATATCAAGGCTAGCTGTGGTATGCCACTTACTTGAAAACAACAAAGAAAGACAGCCTTTGTGGCGTGGCGGTAGTGAACGCGACTGCTACGCAGGAGGTGCGGGTTCGATCCCCGCTCAGTGCAAATATTTGTATGCATGAATATGGCTATTTGCATTGATCTGGGTGTTTCTATGTATAATATGTATGTATTTACAAAAAAAAAGTATCTAAGTATGTTTATCCGCATTATAGGAAAAGTATATTAGCAACCGAAATTACTATGTGAAATATCTATCTCATGTATAAGTATCTCAGTCATATAAGTGGACAGGCAGGCAGGTCAGAGTTGATCTCGCAGAACATCAGAATACAGTTCAAATATATAATAAGTAATTGATTTATTACATTAATTTATCCTAAAATTATAATAATAGTAGTCAAGTAGCCAGCCATGCTTTTGTCACGTAAATAAAAAAGTAGTAAGTATTAATTAGTATTTAAAACTTACACCTACAATATTTAATTAAAAATATGCAATATTTTCATAAAGATTGAATATTGGTATTTAAACTATCATGTTTACTGACATTACTTTAAGAGATATCGGAATATTTACCATGTATTCTTTCACTGCTTACTCCAGTTCCTCCATGATCATGGTGTTTGCAACAGCCTCGAAATAGCGGACGCTCGAAACAATATCGTGGGACTTGTCTGCCGCCTAGAGGCATAAAGAAAATCTCTAATAGTAAGATTGAATATTTTTCAAACCATTAAAAAAAAGAGAAACTCATAGAAATGCGCCTCAAGCATCGGCCAAGGCACTTCTTCTTGACTTTATACTCCTCAAACAACATTACAACAGTAGTTAGTGAATATAATACAGTAATTGAACACACAAAGAGCTGCCCCCGTTCGTGATAACTGATCAACTGATCGTACAAGTTTAATATACATAATGTACATATATTTCGTAAGACGTAAGCGTTTCTCCACTGAGAATTACTCGCTTTGTTAAACCAACCTCGGTATCTGTATGCTTAATCAAGCGATAGTGATGTGAAACCGTTAAGCGTTACCATATCGATAAATACTTATTTATTATTTTGAAATAATAATATTTTTTTTATATAAAAGGATGTGTCAATTTGACTTTACCTCCTCTGATGGTAAGCTAAAGACAAAGTCTCCAAAAGAGGGTCACCATCATAAACATGTACCATGTTAACAATGGTGGCACTCAGCTTGACGGCCTCGTCAGATGCCTTTTCACGACCCGGGACTATAGGAAGAAGGAAACACGTGAGCTGGTAGGGAGTATCAGGTCTTAATGGTGCTGCGTAGGAATGATTCGCCGAACCGCTAATTCTAGGAGGTATATTCTGCACCGTATGCGGGTGAAATCTAAGCCCTGGAAGTGTTGTCCTTTGAAGGAAAAGGTGTTACTAATTGGAAGAGCTCATCAGAACATTCACCATGGTAGACGGTAAAATACTGCCAAAGACGCAACTTCTCTATGCATCTGCAAAGGCTCGAGGGATAATAGAGATAAAAAATAGTAGGCGCTATTTAAGTTAATATTTAAAATTAAGTGGTTCAAATGAGAATATTATATATATAAAAGCTTGCCGTATTGGTTCCCGGGGGAGTAGAATAGGACCACCCCATCTCTTTCTGTGGGTGTCGTAAGAGGAATAAGGGACTAAGGGATAGGGTTATTCTTCATCCGACAGTAAACATACGGCCCAAGACAAAGTTCCCACTAGACGGCTATAGGTTCGCCCCCTATATATAATGGAGGTAGCTCTTTTTGTCAAACAAAACATGGAGTTATTTGATCATCTTTGTGGCATTCGGCACCAACATAAAATAAAAACATTAAGAAATAAGACAACTCTAATGAATAAAAGTATCCTATGTATGACATCAAGAATTTTCAACAAACTCCCAATTGAACTATGCTGCACTGATAGTCTCAATGAATTTAAACACAAATTAAAAAATATTCTAATTAAAAAAGCATATTATAGTATACAGGAATACCTAGATGACAAGTGTGTGTAATCACTGTTGAGCAAATAAATGTTATTTATGTACCTTTGACCCTATTTACTGTGACATTATAATATATTATTTATTGATTTACTTATTGACATAATATAAATTCTTGTAACTTTGTACATTATGACATTGCATTGTTTAATTTTGTTTAGTAGCCTTTCATAAAATTGAAATAATTGTATACCTAGTCGACTTTATGAAATGTTTATGATTAATTAAATTACATACCTACTTATGTTTGCACGCCTAAAGGCAGAATATGGCTGATCAATTATATAATTGCGCTAACACCTACTGTACCTACCCATTTTCGCAAAATAAATAAATTTGTATTTGTATTTGTACCTATTACGTGGGACCGAAACATATTTGTTAATACATCTCTGCATACCCCTTCAGATAAATGTTTTTTTTTTATAAAAAAACATTCTATACACAAAGCAATATCCCGTAATAGTCAAATAGGTCAAACAAGATCGAGATATTACCCGTGGTCCCACCGCTACGTCCCACTGGTGGATGCACGGGGACTATTTTTTCCCCGTAGTTCCACCGCACTGAAGAAAATTCAAATTTATTCTACCTGTGAGTTCCAATTCCTCTTCAAACAAAGACATCGGTGCTTCAATGCTACCGGGATCAATGCTAAAATATTGATGCACGTATCATGCGAACCAATAAACTGTTTTTTAATCAAAATTGTCCCAAAAATCAATACTTGTAATTCTTTTGTGAAAAGGCTTTCCACCAAATATCGACATAAACTCGTTTTAACTATCGATACGTTGTCCATCACTACCTTTCGCGTTAATCAACTCGAAGCGCGCGCGCATCTCGGCGATAATTAGATTGGGCGGGCGGCGCGTGCGCAGGCCGACCCGCAACCTTAGCGTTAATCAGTAACCAGTAACCTACGTGCATAATAACTTGTGCATGTTTAATTTTATGTAGGTACTCGTAATATCATCTTATTAGAACACTAGCCATTAGCAATTGCCGCTCCGCCTGCGTGAAATTATGACCCTATTCACGCAACGTATAACTTTGATTCCTGAATTAGTACCCTTTCCAGGGATAAGATGTTATACATAAGTATACCTTTACCTAGATAAAATAAAATAAAATAAAAAAGTTTGAATGAAATTAAGCAAACTTTTCAAGTTCGAAATACGTCGGGAAAAAGAAGTGGAACTTAAACCCACCAACCAAGCTAATGAGTAGTAATGAGCCACACCTGAATCACAAATTTCCCTTCTCTTTATATTCGTCTTTAGTTCCGTAAAGATCTAGATAGCGTTGTGTAGAATGTTAAAAAAAAAGTTAATCACTCAGACGGGGCTTGAACCCGCGACTTTTCCCTTACAGTACACCATGGTAGTTGATGCTATATTATGTATAGGCATATGATGCTATAGGCACAATTGTTCGTATAAACAACGCTGGGTAGGCGTAGGTGTTTGTGTGCGTTCGACAAATTGTGTTGCCGGCCACCAGACACAATAGAGACTGATGTAACACTTAGGGGACTGTCACACATCGTCGCGTATCGTCACACATGATAACGCAGTGTTTGTTTATTGGACTTGTATAGAATGCTATGTCCGTGTGGTGATGGAGAAAGAATACAAGTATCACCACCCCCATCTCATCCGACGATATCACTGTGAGAGAAGGAAAATTCGAAATGAAACCCTGCACTAACCCGTCTGGCCACCGTGGAAACAGTAGGCCAAAGTTCTGTTGGAAGAATATGTTCAGCAGTGGACTACTATAAGCGACCATGTTACGCTGACCCCAAAAATTGGAACAAGGCAGGGAGATGATGATGATAGAATACTGGAATAGAATGGAGGCGAATGACGGAGGATGGCGGTGACTTGTGCGCTATTTGTGAGCCTCTGGAGATGTTAGTCCTATTCTTCTTCTTCTATCGTGGCAACGGCGTCTCGGCCCTCAAATTATCTTCTTCCAGTGTGCTGCCATCTGTATGGCATACTCCGAGGCGTACATGTGTATGGGCATTTAGCACACGATAACAGTTGGGCCATTGGAGTAACTCCACATTCATATCGCAGGTCCACCCCCTCAGACCTCCTCTGGCCCGGCATTCCTTGCTTCGACCAACCCAAGTCCGAAGTTTGTTTAATGACTTCCATCTGGTCTAGGGCAGATAATGTCCAGGTGAGAGTTCCTCCAAAAACGAGACGAAAGGGCGTCTCCAGTGTTCCATTCTGGCTTGGGCGGGGTCACCGACACTTAGGCCAACGCACGCCTAGAAGCTCCTGTGGTTTATCAGCCTTAGTCGCCGGTCCGACTCCATCTTGCCCCTTTCCACGGACGACGCCACGCATCTTCTTTCTAGTCCTATTTATTATTGTTTACAGAATGTACGTTTCCACTCTTTCACTCCTTTCCTTATGTCCAGAGTCAGCAGGGGTAGTTATAGACGAATCGAGCAGAAGCGCACGGCCGTCTCGTGCTTTCAGTTGCCGGAGGTAAGGTAGCTTCTTTCATATCCCTCCCACCTCTGGCATACCCTTCGGGCTATTTTTATGGTTTGGTCTATTTATAAAAGAGGAAAGTTTTATCTTGAGTGGAACTCCTACCCCAGAGCCTCATCTGTAGGTGTATCGGCTTGCAAATGAGATTAGTTTGAGCCCCGAAAATCTTAATGGAGCCTCATATCTACACAATCTAGTTTTATAACGCATAGAAAATTGCATGAACACGATGGATTTGTGTATAAATCAAGTCATATCTGACCTAATTGTCGGTCGCTTATGGCCCTAACTCCCCCATAATATTCACCCCTCTAAGTGTGTGTGTTCCCTAACTGTGATGTGACTGCCGCGGTGCGCGGGCGCACATCAACGTGAACACAATTGTTGTCACATACCTTCAAATTTATTGTACAACGGTGCTCAAAGTTTTCTTGAATCTTGTAAGAAATTGTATGTATTTTGTTAAGTTTTTGGTCAATCTCAAGTGATTTACATATCATACAAATATATTCAGGCCTTTGAATATTCAAAGAGTTAGGTTAGGACGTGTACCTTTAGTCGCCTTCTACTAGACCTCGACCAGGAACCGTGACGAGTGGGTTACTAAGGTCTGGTCATGTCGCATCGGGCTCTGAACGGTCGAAAGGACGATCGAAAAAATGCTAGCTTGACATTGCAACTAAAACAAAATACCTTGCTACATCATACATATGTAACACAGAGCAGCTGACCAAACTTACCATTTTGACGATTAATAAAAATAAAATTATTTAACGATTCTATTAAATATATCCTCGATCGAACATACCCATACATGTTCGAATAAGCATAATTCTATCACCAAATTAAATTAATTAATAATTATATTATTGTTTATTATAGAGCAGAACACCTTGCATCCAATTAGCGGCCATGTCAGCTCGCTTTCTCTCTACTCGTGCCACCGTTCGTATTTATCTAAGTAGGTAATTAATTAGAAGTGCTAATTTCAGCAGTATCAATATTTAGAATTTAAATAAGTTTCGTGTCAACTCTTTTAAATATAAACAAGACTACAAATAGCTAATCAACATTTAAATGTAATTTTCTTCTTGTTGCAGTAAACATGCCAGCTGAACTTAGTTTCATTTAGATATATTTTTATTTGACTTCTGACAGGAAAGGTCTTCTAGCATCTATGCTAGTTGCCATCCAAAGCCTTCGGCTGGAGGAGGAGAAGAAAGGTCGCCGAGGTTGGAGTCCACGGTTCCTATTCCCATGCCTAGTTTCGTCACCCACTCAAGAAGATCTTTGAACCTGCTATAGTCCCTTTCTAAGGAACCTTAATAGTCCCTTACTTGAAACTCTTATACCGTTTTATCGAAAAATATTTTAGAAAATGAAAATTGGCAAGTTCAGCGTACGTAATATCTGGGTACGTAAGATTGGGTGACATAATGTCTGTGTAACTATACTAATCCGTTGAAATAAAACCACTTTTTACGGATTCTATCGCGATATATTAGTGACATTCGCGTAAACTTTAGAAAATATCATATTCTAATCCGTATGAAATCTTTCATTGCGTGATTCAGAAATGGTTGGAAATGGAAATAGTTCTTTAAAGGTTCAGTTAGATTTCGATAGATGGAGCTAAATTATGTATTGTGTACATAACAAAATTGCGTGTACGTGTCTGTGTGTCCCAACGTACTGAATAACCTTATGTTAATATTGATCAATATTTGTATCAAAACATATTTTGTTCGCGAAAATATTGAAGTAATTACCATAACTCATTGACGTAAGAAAAAGTCAATATTCGGTTAAGCTGTTCTATTGTGTTGCTAAATATTTGGACTCGACACGTGTAACACACAGTCTTCAATGACAACTCTGAATTATATTAAACAGCCTGGTAAGGGGAACACAATAATGTTTGGGCATGCTTAATTATACAATAACAGCTTTTGCCCGCGGCTCCGCCCGCGTGGATGTCGGTTATCGCAACCAAACATAGCCTACCCCTATTCCAAATTTCATCAAAATCGGTTCAGTCGTTTGGACGTGAAAGCGTAACATACAGACAGACAGACAGACAGACAGACAGAGTTACTTTCGCATTTATAATATTAGTAAGAATTAGCTTTTGCCTGCGGCTCCGGCCGCGTGGGTGTCGGTATCTCGACCAAACATAGCCTATGTCCTACCCCTGTACCAAATTTGATCAAAATCGATTCAGTGGTTTAGGCGTGAAAACGTAACATACTGACAGACAGAAAGATAGAATTACGGTCGCATTTATAATATTAGTATGGATAACAGTCCCATAACATAACAGCAAACCCGGGAAGATATACATTGAAATCAACATTTCGATGCAAGAACATAAATAACTTTACCTAATTCCGACCTACGATTATCACATAAATAGAACATAATTAGTAACTTATTTACATTTGAAATTTAATTTGCTAAATGCTTTATACATGGTTCACACTATGTACCTATATGGTGATATGCGTCGTTAACGTAATTTACTTACTGGCTGTCGTATTCTTAATAATATTGTATTGATGACATCTTATATTATTTAATTTTTAATTACATAGTGCGGAATATTTGACTAGCTAGCTGTAAGTATAAGTTGGTTAAATAAATAAATAAATACGTATTTATAGAAAGTCGTGTTAGTTACACTATTTATTACTCAAGAAACGGTTGTACCGATTTGGCTGAAAATTGGTGGGGATGTATAATAGCTTGAAACCAGAAGACGGACATAGGATACATCTAATTCCGTTTGACCTTTATTTTGTCCCTGGTATAGGTTTTTGTGAGTCGCGGTCACGGAATCAGTATTTCTGTGACCCTGGTACATTTGCATGAAGTACTAGGTTCACAGACACTTTAAGGAACTTTATCTGGGTCGCGGAAACAGGAGCAGTGTGTCCTAAACCTTTCTATTCCGAACATAACGCGGATGAAGTCGCGGGCAAAAGCTAGTAACATAACACAACATAAATAATACAGGGGAATACAGGCGTGAGGCCTGTATTCCCCGAAGGGGTAGGCAGAGGTGCTAGCACCCACATTTCGCCAGTTTATGTTTAGGTCCCAATGTAATAGGTGGCGAGCCTATTGCCATTAACCGGGCACCTATAAACTAGTATTTAGGGATGTTCGATCCGATCCGATTTTTGTATTTCGATCCGTTAGTGGATCGATACAAGATAAAGATAAACAAACATAATGAAATGGTGGCACAAGTTGAAGCGAGCAGACCACAGGAAGGACTCCACATATATTTTAAACAGTATATGTCGGAGCCCTAAGCGATGTAGCCATACGTTACTTGTCCGTCTGTGCCTTCAGAACGACTTTTCTCACTGGCCAATGTAACGGAACGAAATCTGTCATCTGTTGTAGTAGAAGTACATTCTTAATCACACAGATGGCGCTAATATAAATTATGTTTATTTATATGAGATATGAAGAAAAACCTTTTTGAATATAAAATTACGTGATAAATTATTACGATAATTTGGTTTTAAAGATTAATTAAACAAATAAGGACATTTATAAATCAGTTATTTATTTGAATATTCAAATGCCGTGTTTTATTAAACTTTAAGTTTTTGAACGAAATTCGTATGTGAAGGAAGTTCTGGTCGAATATCAGAGATATACGTTACATATTTAAGCAAAAATACTAAATGGATAAGATTTTGTCGATATTAATTGATCGCAGTTAATTTGAAAATAAATACAATAATTTTAAGTTATAGTTTGAACGATTTCTAGGAAGATAAATCCAAATTAGAATTATTTGTGGATATATTGATTTGACAATGATTTCAAACAGCGCTACGATTGGCTGGTTGGAATCGTACGATATTTTGTTTCGAGAAGTAGGGATCATTGCGGTTGGGGTGAGGATAGTTGAGGACAGAAAAAAGACTATTCATTAATTGTTGGGAGCTGCTGGAGAGAGGTGGTCAGGAGTAGAAAGTCTGGTGGGTCATTTCGCGTTTTATAAATTGTGTTAAGAGGGTACTGGGAGGTTACTAGTCATAGTCATAGTCATAGTCATTTATTTTTCAATATAGAACAATAAAATTGTTTCTTATTGACGTCAATTTTAATTCTACTTAATCTAAGTTTACCACCGCTTCCAAGGCGCTGGTGGAGAAGAAACGGCGCAACAAACTCCACTGCGGCATTTTTTGGACGTCAATTTACAATATATATTTTCTTAAAGCTAAATGTCAACAAGTATATAAAACTCTTTATAATTAAGAATTAAAACAAAGTTACATAATGTAACAAATAAGTCACGTAACTAATACAGTACCATGCTGTAATTATAGCAATTTACGAGGGGCCTGCACCATGCTCAAGCCAGACATTTTTATCTTTCAAGTAATCATCTATCCTATAGTATGCCTTTTTGGATAGGGTGGTTTTTACAAAGGTTTTGAATTTATCGTCAGGCATACCAAGGATCGATTCTGGCAGTTTGTTATAAAAACGTATACCATCCCCCTTAAAAGAATCACTAACCCTGCTAAGCCGATAACATGGAAGTAAAAGTCTATGTTTGTTACGCAGATTTCTGTCTGTAATGTCACTTACTTTTGTGTAATGAGATATATTTTTCCTGACATACATTATGTTTTCAAATACATATTGGGAAGCTACAGTTAAAATGTCAATATCCTTAAATCTGTCCCTGAGGGAGTTTACTATGTTAAAATTCCGTTGTACATTAATTTTATTCGCGTTTGAAATTATTTGAGAATCTTAACGTAACTTCAAGTGTTGAGAATATATAAAACTCGCATCGTTTCATGCTGAGATAGGACACCATTTCTGTAATTGCGAAGTATGGGCTCAAGGGCTCATATGGAGTAGTTACTCACGCCTGGGAGAGTCTTCCCCGTGACTTCATGAAACAATGCAGGATGGGAACGGAGATTTGGAAATCTACCTGTCGAGTGGATTGTTAGGATTTTGAATATCGAATTGGGGTATTAGTGAATATTATATAAACCCGCCTCGATTTATGCTGAGATAGGACACCAATTCTGTGATTGCGAAGTATGGGCTAAAGGGCTCATATGGAGTAGTTACTCACGCTTGGGAGAGTCTTCCCCGTGACTTCATGAATCAAGGCAGGATGGGAATGGAGATTAGGGATTCTGAAGTGGGTAGAATCAGTAGATAACATACAAGCAGCAGTGATGGGGGGGTTTTTAGCTAGGAGTCCCTTAGGAAAGCCAATCGAAGTGATCGGTCTTGGGTGGAACATCTAACGGTGCCAACGAAGCCCTTGTCCTCTGTCTAGCTAGGGAGCTGATCAAGTTAAGGCGAGCAGCTATTCGATTTTACCTGTCTCAGGGTCGAATAAAGCCTTCTGGGTATCGGTGACCAGTGGCCCGAAGTATCGGTGTCGTTGGAGCTGATAGCTCAGTCTTTATTTATATATTTATTTATACACACAATTATATATCTCGTTAGGGCTTTAGTTAACATCCCTGGCTTCGGCCGTTAACTAAGGCAAGCACACAGTCATAGGTCATACAAAATCAAGTCTGACTAGCTTGTTCCCTTACAGAATAGGAGTAGGTACATTACACACCACACGTTTAGAATTAACTAAAGGGAGGAGTTTATTGGGGTTAAAACACATATATAGTCTTTATAGGTAGAAGGAATAGGTACACATTCTTCTCGCGGTAATATAGGGCGTCGGCTATGTAGGTAGAATCGAATTTGTATAGGTTTTTGATAGTCAGTTAATTGCGTTTAAGTTATGTGAACGGTTCTCATTATAATGAAGTTATTAGGCTATTATTTTGGTGTGAATGAATACTGGGGGATTTCGGGTTGGAATCCAGGCATTTAACAACGATTATCTAAAGTGTATCCTCAGTGTTGACTACCTTCATAATAAAATGTGAAATAGATCTTACATAATACCAGTTGAATGTGAAAGGCATGGTTATCATTGTGACGAATATCAGAAGGTGGTTAAATACTCACCTATCTACATGTAATCTAGTAAGATTCAGTTAAGTCATTTGGCTATTGGATACCATAGACCGATTGATTATGAATGTCATTATTCAATATATTATTTATATTACCAAATATAATACTTGGTGCATTTATTTGATTGAATTGGGTTGAATGGATATTAGTGGAGCATTCTCACGGTAGTTGAGAACCGTCCAATTATGGACCTATGTTCTATTGTCCGGTAACCTAGACGGAAGTTCTTGTATATGAATGTCTTCAATAGAAGATGTAATTTCTATATAAGTTTCAATCAGAAGTGTAGCAAGTGTAGACTACTGTATGAAATACCTATCTATTCTATATTGAAATCTACGGCTTCTAATGAGTTGGTCTTGATCGCAACTATCAGTATATTATACTATATGCACAGTGATGCCTGAACCTTTGTATTCAATTGAGCTTATTCGGTTGTAATAAGTGAGAGAAATTATCATTAACGAATATTAACATTCTTGTAATTGAATGTCACGATTTTGTATTTATATAATACAAGTGTAATCCAGTTATGGATTTGGGGTAAAGGGTTATACCGGCTGCCGCGGTATAACTTGAACAAAGTGGACTAGGCCAAGTGGCGTCTGCTATATTTATAAGGCAGAGGGGAGTTGATCTGTGTTGGTGCAACTCACTGTCATGGCGAATTGGAGGAGCCCTGACCTCGGGGGGGCAAATAAAAATATTTGTGTATTATTACTGTTCGCTTCACTTACATACTCTGTTGCTAAAATCCTCGAAATAAGTCTTATTACGCTTACATTACGTCGATAGAAAGTTTATTCATTATCATATTCTAAATTTAAATTAGTAACCTAAAAATAGGTTAGCCTAGAAATTTAGGTAGGTAATCTTATTAACAGTTCATTACATTCTGTTTTCCAAACAATCACGATAGGTTATATGTTGCGATAATTAAGTAAATTAAGTAGGTACAGAATTATGTTAGGAAGGTGAATTGGATAAGTAGGGACTTAATTTAGGACAACAGCACAAGCTACCTCTATAGAACGAGGGGGACTACTGGATCATAATAAGAGTCCTAGTTCCCACTAGAACGATCATTGGCCAAACTAGTTACTAAGTAGGTAGGAATTCGGAAACGTTTGAGTATAAGTATGTTTTTATAATAAATCGGAAGTCGAAATAGGTAGGGGATGGTATAGGTTAGGGAGGGACAGTACACCAACCATACTTTGAATGAGAGCCGTAATCGTATTGATCCAGAGAGGCTATCAAAATTAATATTTTTATGTACACTTCCTTATAAGGATGGGCCTATGTGAACTCTTTTGCTTCTTTTGTTCTTAAATAAACTTAAATTGTTAAAATACAACTTGTTTAATTTCTTGAAATTCGATATTCGATATTGGATCGAAAAAAATCGTATCACATCTATTGTATTGATATTTGGATCGATACAGTGTATTACGATCCATTGCGATCCAGAGTATCGATACAAAGTACCCAGATCGAACATCCCTACTAGTATTCCATATAAAAAATCTTAATATTTTTACTTCACTTTCTTACGACAATTATGGCTGTTAAGTTTGAGAACCGTTGTTTGGACTATCGTTAAGGATACTGTACAAGGAGTGCTAGCCAACAATTGAGGCCCAAGTGAACACATCCTCATCAGCTCGCCGAGAGCAGCGCCTCACGCGATAGAATACCCGACTTCCTATTTCATAATATTGTTATGTACTTGTCACACCGATTTGAGAATATGGTACCATAATATTCTTTTAACAACTACTTAGTATGTTTAGTTTTGTGTGTGTGTGGATTCGCTGAGGCACCATCATTTGTGCGTTGAGTAGGTCATTCCCAGAAATTTTCTGGAATTTCTTTTACCAAACATAACATAACATAAACTCACGCCTGTATTCCCCGAAGGGGGTAGGCAGAGGTGCTAGCATCCACATTTCGCCAGTTTATGTTTAGATCCCAATGTAATAAATAGGTGGCGAGCCAATTTCCATTAACCGGGCACTTATAAACCTGCGATAAATACACATAACTTCGAAAAGCATCGAAAAGTCATTGGTGTGTGCCATGGTAAACCTGGGATCGAACCCGAGACCTCGTCTCAGCAGTCCATTACCCATACCACTAGGCTACCGCAGATTTTTTTTCTTTTATTATTGTTATGATATTATTTGTTTGCAAATTTCTAAGAATTTCCCAGTTCAACGCACAAGTGGAGCCTCAGCCATAAAGTTGGTAAAAAAAAGCGTCGGTAGCTTAATGGTTCTTTCCTTACGATCGAAAGGTCCCGTGTTCGAATCCTGGCCATTACACTACCTACGTGAACCCATTCCTAACACAAGCAGTTTAGTTTAGCTGGAGGAGTTGGAGTGAATATTAGTAATATCAGTTCATTGACGACTATACTACCTAAATGACTTCTCATCATCATCATATCAGCCACAGTCAGTCCACTGCTGAACATAGGCCTATGCGGGCTGCTTTAGATCGGTCATTCTGGAGGTCTGTGGGACCTCCAGAATGACCTATCTGAAGCAGCCCGCATCCAGCGCTTCCCGGCGACCTTGATGAGGTCGTCCTTCCACCTGGCCGTTAGGCGTCCTACACTACGTTTGCCCGTACGCGGTCGCCATTCCAGAACTTTTTTGCTCCATCGGCCATCTGTTCTGCGCGCTATGTGTCTCGCCCACTGCCACTTCAACTTCTAGGTATGACTTCTAGGTATACTAAATATCTAAGTCCTTTGCTATATAAAAAAAACTTTCTTTTTTAAACTAACTTTTAAACTCTCGCGTTCCATCAGCCTGTGACCACGGCTGGTGTAACCTGGTCGAAACGTCAGGCAAATCAAAGGTACGTATGTTCCCTATGCTATGATCGCGGTAATTCCCTTTCTATTGTAATTGAACTTTCTTTTTTAATTTGTATAGTCTACTTCTACGTGTAACTTTTAGTACTACTTCAGTATCTACAGTAATAATTGCCATCAGAAGGCAACGTGACTTTTTAGTAACTTCGACGTAATTTTGCCTCAACGAGGTGGGCTAGAAGAAAAGTTAATCAATTGCATTGTGGGTTTTCCGAAAATGTCAATGTTATGGTCATTTTAAAATCATTTATTAGCCATTACGTATACGTGTCGTTATAATATTAAAGCAAAATAATAATACAGAAGTTGAAGTCGTTAAACTATTGTAAGTTTGTTTTAAGGTGAGAACATTGCAAGCGCTAATAGAAAATATAAGATATTATTGTACTGCGTTAGTGGTGCTAAACACGTAACGAGCTATGTCGTTTAGTATCGTTATTCGACCAAGTTGCTAGTTGAAATTCTGTTTTATACTTGTGTGATGGCATAGATCGGCAGGCGTACGTGACTCTCATCACAACGTGGAACCTCGATCAAAACAATAAATTAGTTGATAGGTGAAACTATTAATTAACTATTAGCTATGATCGTTCAACATTTCGATTCATCACCTACTTCTATTATTATTTGTTTAGGTATTTTGTACCATTAGTAAGAAATCTTAACAGATTTAGTTCAGGCAACCAGGAACGAAGGCTCAAAGTGCTCTCTGAGGCCGGACAAGACCAATGCCAATACCCATATTCAGGGATACAAATATTTGCACTGAACGGGGATCGAACCTTCGATTCCTGCGTAGTATATAGTCGCGTTCACTACCGCCATGTCACAGAGGATGTCATCATTTTAAAGTCAGCTATATCACGCAAAATAAAGGTTTACTTACCTTAATTAATTTGCTTATTATAATATTAAGCAAATCAAAATGTTTACGGAAGATTTTATTTGTGTCAATTGTTATGCAAACATATTATTTAGTATTTAATGTTGTTTGTTTTAGGTAAAGTGGAACAACTGCATGCAGTGTCGGCGATTTTATAATACAAAATATGTTTTGGTTAGTAATCGCTTTATTAGCGTTTCTGTTTATAAAATAAGAATACGAGTATTTTTGTTTTATCGGCATTTATGAAGACACAAAATTTATTGGTTGGCCGTACTTTTTTAAGACATAACTTTGTTTATTTTTCTTGCGGTCCCGAAATACTCTTCAAAAATAATAATTAATTTTAAAGGGGAATCTGGGACCACTGTCCCGGTCTCGAAAGCCCCACGAGCCCATAAGTTTGACCAAGGTGTAAGTCTTTGGTCTTCCCACTGACAGCACAAAAACTCTCCAGTGAGCTCTGGCTACCCTACTCATCGCCGGGAACACAACACAAGGTTATTATGGCCGTGGTATTCTGTAGGGCGGAGGTACCTCTCCAGTCGGACTGTTATGTTTACCTTTGGGACTGCTGTGTATACCTTTTTTTCGTGCGGAAATCCCCTCGGATACCTCCCCCGCTCGCTTTATGTCAAACCGAACACCGACTGTGGGTCGTGGTGCTGGGCCGGAGGTGAGGTCGTCTTCGACATATCCCTCGCACCCCGGCTGACCCAGGGCCATCTCTTACGGTCTGGCCCTCCTCGGGTCAATTGGTGTACCGTCGTTTCCTACCTCCGTAAGTCTATCTATAAGAGAATTAAATACCACTATCTAACAAAATGACTTGCCCTATTATGTTTATTTTGCAACAATACTGTAATTACTACAAACGATTCTAAATATATCTTGGCTACTGGTTCATTAGGAGAAGTCACGTACACACTCGGGGATAATTGTATAAACGATTAGTAAGTAATGACATCGATATTGACAATGATTGTACGTCATCATGTCATCATCATATTGAAGTGATCTAGTTTTAATTAATGTATCTAAGTATGTTTATCCCCATTCGAAAACCCTTATAACACAAGATAGTTCATCATCATCCACATAAAGACGTTAGTCCTGATTGCATCCGAGGCCACGGTGCCCTCGGAGCTCAGGGTCCGCCTTCCGGCTCTTCCTCCTCCACTTTGCACGATCTTGGGCGTCTGGTGACGGTGGAGCCATCCACCTACTTTCCCACGAACGTTAGCATAATTAATGCTATAAAAAATTCATTTTTCAAATATTTGGGCGGAGACAAAAATCAAAAATAAATGTTTAAAAATGGTTGAAAAATCATTCATTGGTTCCAACAGTTCGTGGGAAAGTTGGTGGATGGCTCCACCGTTGCCCTTAAAGACGGATATTTATCTCTATAGAGAAGGGAAATTTGAAGTGATTTAGGTGTGGCTCAATAGCTCAGTTGGGAGACCATTCCCCCTGTAAAGGAAAGGTCGTGGGTTCAGGTCCCACTTGAGCGCTTCTTTTTTCCTAGTATATGTATGGATTCCTGAAAAAATACAAAACTTGGAAGTTTCAATTTTTTTTTTAAATATCTCATTCGATTGTTGACCATTATTTGTGTTCATAAAATGATCCCTCATTGATCGATGGCTCCCAAATCAGCGTTCTTCACCAACCACGACAAGTGTCCCCTGAGGCCGATCGCTCTCGCTCTATGCTCAAGGCGTCTCCGCTACAGGGTGGGCAGAACAATACATGCACAGTGATGTTTCGTTACGGCTGTCTTGAAGCACCTATTGTAAGATTAATGTTTTATTGATAGGACTTATGGGGTTACAGTATGGGGCCTTTTTTATACTACTTAGGTGGCAGACAAGCACACGGCCTATGTAATGGCAAGTGGTTACCGTGGCCTATGGACATGTGCAACACCCGGGTATCATCATCATCATCATCATCGCAACACTCGTGCTATCGACCCTGTAAGAACTATTTAACAAGCGTCGGTAGCTTAATGGTTAAGGAGTCGGCATTACGATCGAGAGGTCCCGGGTTCGAATCCTGGCCATTGCACTACCGACGTGAACCCACTGGCAATTTACTAGCACAAGCAATTTAGCTTAGTTGGAGGGGTTAGAAGGAATATTAGTAACTTCGGTTCTAATATTCTTTAAAAATATCAAGAAGACATTCTTGACTGTTGACTGACGGACGAGACTCTGGTAAAAGCTCCTTTTTACCCGACTACGGTGAAGCCAAAAGGAGGGTTATGATTTTAACAGACAATGTATGTTCGTATGTTTGTTCATTTGTTCCCTCATAGTTTCTCAACTACTAATTAGATCTGGAAAAATTAGGTTTCGTTACAAGCAGCCTGATCTTCCGATGGATATAGGTTATATGACGTGTCACTTAATCTTGTGTGGCGCCCTCTAGCGCTCGAAAATTAGAGATAAATATGCCGTAATTGATATCAAATGAAAGGGCTGCATTAGCAAATTTCACATTTTTCGGTAGTCGGGTTTTAGTTTTAAACTTAATTTTTTATGGTGTTGGGAAGTCACACGGCATTGGCTCTCATAAATGCCATGTAATCCAAATAAAAACGAAAAAAAGGAAATAGAGGGCAATAGCTTTGAAGATGGAGATGATAAAATGTGGATAAAGAATTAAGAAAATGTATTAACTACTTGAAATTACAATACACAAAACAAAGAACCATATGCCATCGTAGCCAATTTCAAACTGTTTAAGCAAACGGTACATGATGATCATGATTGTGAGGCAACACAGGTGTCTGTCCGTTGTCGGTGGCTCCAGCAACACGGCAACAAACGGCAACAGCCAACAACACAGGCAGCAACACAATGGAAATTTGCAATGTGCTAACGTTACGTGTCCGGGCATCTATCATTCGATGGATTGTGGTCTGAGCGATAAGCGATTGGGTATAAGCGGAAGCGATTTATATTTAGGCGTGTTACACGGGTTACTCCACAGGATTTCTTAATAGTTAGTTGTTATAAGTTAAGATCACAGAAAAGTTAAAGAAACTGTTCATGATCACAAAACAGTTAAAGGAAGTTTAACTGTTCTGTGGTTAAGATGATTCGGTCATGTTGAGAGAATGAATGAAAGAAGACTAACGAAACAGGTGTATGAGGCTAGTGTGGATGGTACCGTCGGAAGGGGAAGATCTAGGCGCACATACCTGGACCAAATCGGCGAAGTTTTAGAAAAGGGGCAGGTCAGGAGTAGGTACCCTAAACCGACGAACATGCATGAAGTGAGAGTAGTATGTCAGGATCGTAGCAAAATGGAGATCCGTGATCTGTGCCTACCCCTATGGGAAACAGGCGTGATTTTATGTATGTATGTATATGTTAGGTTTATCGCGACCAGGGTGCTGGTAGCTGAAGTGTCGGTACTTTAATGGTTAACAAGCTGACCTTACGATCGAGAAGTACTGAGTTACAATCCTAAACAGTATGTACACTACTAACGTGTTTGTACACAAGCAATTTAGCTTAACAATACGGGGTTATTTCGGCTATAAATATTCAAAACAACAAATATATGAAGACATACATATAATCACGCCTTTATCCTGGTTAGGCAGAGATGGATTAATACCCACATTTCACTAATCACTGTATTCTGTCCCACGTAATAGGTGGTGCGCCTATTGCCTAATTCTGGGCACTATTATTGAGTCGAGTCATGCATCTGAGGGTGAGTCTGGGCTATATATATATATTATATAGATAGATATCTGACGTTAAATAGTACTATCCCTTAGTCGCCTAGTACGACACCGTATGGGAAGAGATGGGGTAGCCCAAGTTCTTCTCTGCCGGGAACCACGCGGGAAAGAACAACATTTATTTTTATTTGAACACCTAACATTATTCGTTCGTCCATTTTTTTTTATAAACAATAGTTTTTTTGTCATATTTCATTCTTTAAAAATATGATACTGCACTCCTAACCATTTCAATCGATTTAGATGTAATTGAATGTGTGTAAAGAGTAGACCCCTGGATGGTTTAGCAATTGAATCCAGAAGATTATAATGCAATCGGTTTTATAATTTCCCGAATGCAGTGAAGCTGAGAAACCTCTATCGAATTAAAAGGCGAAAGTTTGAACATAATATTTGATACATAAGCCTGTGACTTAGACCACACGATTTTAACAGTAGTGTACCTGTCTCTGAATGTCACAATCAGATAGACATGTTGTCAGCAGGAAGGCATCGTTAATCATCCATCATGCTGCGACCCGGCTTCGCTCGCATTTCAAAGGAACACACTTTTTATTCAAGTAAGTACCTACTTGCTTACACGTGTACGGTTGGCACTTAACTGTAGATAATGAATTGAAAGTTGAATGTTTTTGCACGAACATTTAGGTTTACATTAAACAATGAATTTTAAATAATCTAGATATATTTTTTTATATAGGACACGTCAATTTGACGTCACCTCGCCTGATGTTAGTCATAGTCATAGTCATTTATTTTTCAATATAGAACAATAAAATTGTTTCTTATTGACGTCAATTTAATTCTACTTAATCTAAGTTTACCACCGCTTCCAAGGCGCTGGTGGAGAAGAAACGGCGCAACAAACTCCACTGCGGCATTTTTTGGACGTCAATTTACATATTTATTTTCTTAAAGCTAAATGTCAACATGTATATAAAACTCTTTATAATTAAGAATTAAAACAAAGTTACATAATGTAACAAATAAGTCACGTAACTAATACAGTACCATGCTGTAATTATTACAATTTACGAGGGGCCTGCACCATGCTCAAGCCAGACATTTTTATCTTTCAAGTAATCATCTATCCTATAGTATGCCTTTTTGGATAAGGTGGTTTTTACAAAGGTTTTGAATTTATCGTCAGGCATACCAAGGATTGATTCTGGCAGTTTGTTATAAAAACGTATACCATCCCCCTTAAAAGAATCACTAACCCTGCTAAGCCGATAACATGGAAGTAGAAGTCTATGTTTGTTACGCAGATTTCTGTCTGTAATGTCACTTACTTTTGTATAATGAGATATATTTTTCCTGACATACATTATGTTTTCAAATACATATTGGGAAGCTACAGTTAAAATGTCAATATCCTTAAATCTTTCCCTGAGGGAGTCTCTCTTGCCTAAGCAATAAATGGCACGAACTGCCCTCTTTTGCAATATAAATATAGTTTCTAAATCTGCTCCATTTCCCCAAAGTAGTATTCCATAGGACATCAAGCTATGGAAGTAACTAAAGTATACGAGCCTAGCAGTAGCTACATCAGTCAACTGCCTAATCCGTCTCACAGCATAAGCAGCAGAGCTAAGTTTATTGGCCAGAATAGTGATATGGTCACCCCATTGTAATTTAGAATCTATTGTAATTCCTAGAAAGGTAGTGGTGTTTACGAATTCTAACCCCTTCCCCCCCAGCACAACATCAACGTCTATTTGCCTCACATTGGGTAGTGTAAACTTCATACATTTGGTCTTTTCTGCATTCAACAATAGGTTGTTTGCAGAAAACCAATTTGACATGGCATTCAGAATATTATTAACATTATTTGCATCTGTACTATACCTATTTGCTTTGAATATTAACGATGTATCATCGGCAAACAGTACTATGCCAGCTTGTGCCTCGACCATATAAGGCAAGTCATTGACATATACCAGGAACAGAAAGGGTCCTAGGATTGATCCTTGGGGTACACCTATTTTGACATTTGACCCATTTGACTTTACGTTATTCACAGTAACAGTCTGAAGCCTATCCGTTAAGTACGACTCTAATAGTGCTATTGATTTCTTATCAAAACCATATCGACGTAGCTTGAGCAAGAGTGTTTGATGGTCAACACAATCAAATGCTTTGGAAAGATCACAGAATACCCCAATGGCATCCTGCGATCCCTCCCAAGCGTCGTAAATTAGGCTAACTAGGGCCACACCCGCATCGGTGGTAGATTTCCCGCCAGTAAAGCCATATTGTTGGCTGTGGAAAAGATTGTTGGTCTTGAAGTACAGTTGCATCTGATTGAGCATCACTCTCTCAAACACCTTACTCAGAACTGGCAAAATAGAAATGGGGCGATAGTTTCCAAGTTCTGACTTGGATCCCTTCTTAAATAACGGTATTAGTTTACCATGTTTCATTAAATTAGGAAATGTACCGTTATCAACACATTCATTAAATATGAGTGCCAAATCAGGTGCCATGATATCAATTACATGACCAATTAAACTGACTGACATGCCCCAGTAATCTTCAGACTTTTTCATTTTAAGTTGCTTGAAAACTTTTAAGATGTCACTGGGATCAATATGTTTGAAGTTAAATTTAGAAGAAGAACTAATATTACTCTCAAGAAGAGCCACAGCACTGCGGGCGCATGAATTGATTGAAGAAGTGATTTTAAATGGAATGTTGGTAAAAAAGTCTTCAAACGCATTTACAATATCTTTCGGAGAGGTTAAATCCTTATTTTCTAATTTAATTTTAGTAATACTATCCCTCATTTTACATTTACCGGATTCTTTGTGAATGACTTTCCAAGTTTCCTTCATTTTATTAGGAGCCTCAATTATTTTCCTTTTAATATGAATGGCCTTCGCTTGTCTACACACTTTTTTGAAAATTTTGGAGTAATTCTTAACATATTCAATGAAATTATTATCAAATCTGTACTGTTTTTGGGCGTATAAATCAAATAGTGTTCGTCTACTTTTGTATATGCCTACAGTAGCCCATTCACAAAATCTAGATTTAGTATTATGCTTTTTACATTTTTGTTTGAATGTGTTGGAAAAAGCATCAGATAATGTAGTAAATAGACTATTATAATGAGCCTCAGGATTATTACCCAAATAAGCTAAAGAATCAAGTTTATCCTCTAACACATCTTTGAACTTTTTAATTTTACTAGAGGTTATGGGCCTACACATAATTTTCTCCATAGGTTGACTATTAATACCCTTGGAAAAGGATACTATTTGACCCTGGTGATCTGAGGGCAATTTACTAATTAGAGACTTGCTTAAGTATCCACTATCACTAAAAAAATTATCCAAGCATTTGGCACTCGTAGCAGTGTTTCTAGTCGGCTCACAGAAAATGTTCTCAAGATTATAACTTCTGAACATGTTTAGAAATTGAGTACTTTCCCTAGACTGTTGCAAGATGTTTACATTAAAGTCACCGCACACAATAAGATTTTTCCTACTACTTGATGCAATCCCCAGAACTTGATCCATGACCCTAATAAAAGCTCGAAAATCACTGTTGGGTGGACTGTATACGCAGACTACTATACAACTATCAAGCTCGGCACAGGCCACCTCAGCGCAGCGCTCAACAGAAAGTCTAACAATGTCAACCCGCTCTTTACTGCGGAGACCATTTTTTATAAGGACCATGGAGCCACCTCTAATAGCAGACTTTCTGTTTAAGCAACTTACAATATTGTAATTGTTTATACTAAACATCATCTCACTCTCCTTGAGCCAATGTTCAGTCAAACACAAAACATCCACATTTAATTCCTCTAGGAATAATTCTACTATTAATTCCTTGCCGGGAAGGCCTTGTATGTTTTGATGAGCTATCTTAAGCTCAGGCATTCCTGTTGTCTGAACATTTAGTTTAAATCAGTCGTATTAGTAGTTAAACATATAAAATTACCAGAGCAAGTACCTGGTAAAACTGTAGATATTGGGTTATTTATTTGTTTACAATGTAAACTTCTCCAAAATTTAATATTATTTGCTATTAATGTAGCAATTTTATATTTGTCAAACTTTGTAAGATAGATACTATCTTTCGTCTTAAAACAATAATTACTAATAAAATTATTAGTGTCAAAAAATATAAATTTGTCACTATGACGACATGTCATGGTATGAATAAAATTATTCATGTAATGTATGTTTCTATTTAAATAACATGAGGACTGGCTAGACACATATGGGAATGCACATAATATTATTTTAAAGACATTAAGTTAAGTTAAGTAAAGGCAAAGTCTCGGAAAGAGGGTCGGAAACATGTACCATGTTAACAGTGGTGGCCTCAGCTTGACGGCCTCATTAGATGCCTTTTCAAGCCCCGCTTAAAGGACCCGGGACTGTAGGAAGAAGGAAACACGTGAGCTGGTAAAGAGTTCGAGGTCTTAGTGGTGCGGCATAGGAATGAGTCACTGAAACGCTTGGCTCTAGCAGGTATACTCTAAACCGTATATGGATGGCATCTTAGCCCGGCACGTGTCGTCCTGTGTAGGAAAGTAGAGGGTGGGACTAATTGGAAGAGCTCGTCAGAACATTCGCCATGGTAGAGACGGTAGAATACTGCCAAAGACGCAACATCTCTACGCATCTGTAAAGGCTCGAGGGTGGATTTCTAAGTCATTCTACACAGCGTTATCTAGACCTAAAGAAGTGACTCTCACTACATATTCACATACAAATATTTGCTCTGAGCGGGAATTGAACCTACAATCTCTGAGTAAGCAGTCTCACCCTAAACTATTCTAATCAGTTTAATTCGTTTTAAGTTCTTTTTATAGATAAGTACTTAACTAGGTTCCTGTAGGTCGCAGGACCGAATGAGAATTCCACGTGGATGGAGCCGCAATAATGCCATTCAGATAGTAAACACACTACACCTGATACAATATTGTCCGAAAACTTTACAGCTAGGGTTGTCCCAAACAAATAAGGAAATAACTTTAGAAAATTGTAGATAATCTTCATCCGAATATTTTACAAACTCAGTTGGATCCCTTACTAAAAATACTCTGAAATGTGATCAACGATCCAAGGTCCCCCGACACGACGACACGAGTAAAAATTATCGTTGTCCATATCCATACTAATATTATAAATGCGAAAGTAACTCTGTCTGTCTGTCTGTCTCTGTGTTACGCTTTCACGCCTAAACCACTGCACCGATTTTGATGAAATTTGGTATATTGGTAGATTAGACCTTGAAAAAGGACATAGGCTATGTTTGGTCGCGATAACTGACATCCACGTGGGCGGAGCCGCGGGATAAAGCTTGTATATATATATAAAGTTATAAATAAATAAATACATATTTTACAACATTCCACACAACGCTATCTAGTTATAGGGTCAACCAACACGTTTTTCATTTTTTGGTTTATTGAATTCAGTTACAATTTGGTTACTTCGCTCTATCATAGAAGCCGGTAGAGATTGAAATCTTCAGAAATACTTAAAACTTCAATTAGTTAGTCATGGTTTTCGGCCCCTTGACAACCCTAATAACCCTGTTTTACATTACACGCGACAAACGCGAAAGTAATTTGTACTTCTGTTTGTTTTCGTCACAAGGTCAGATCGTTGAACTTGAGTAATTCAGAAACCGTTCACATTTATTTTTTAGGACGCACTAACAATTGTTTACCGATTGATTAGAATATGCGTTTAATTGATACAAAAACGGAATAATAACATGTATGTATCTACTTCCTAATACAGTAATATCACTCCCCATCTCCACTTTAACCCCCATAACTTTTAAACCGCTCAACCGATTAACACTCGCACATAAGTCACCTTTAATACAAAACAAACTAAATTGAAATCGCAGGGGGGGTATCCGAGGGGATTTCCGCACGAAAAAAAAAAAAAGGTATGACTCAATAGCTCAGTTGGAAGAGCATTCCCCCTGTAATAGAAAGGTCGTGGGTTCAAGTCCTTCTTTTTTCTTTTAAGTTCTTCTTTTTCCCGATGTATTTCGAGACACGACAAATTTATATCATCCCTTTCTTTGCGTCGGGGGTTAAAAAATGGATGTTGTTAAGCACGTAACTCGAGATACCTCGACCGATTCAATTAATTTTTCAAAAGTTCGCGGTCACCTTCATAGCGGTATCCCAGTTTCGTCCGAAATATACCTTTTGAAGCCCGAAGTCTCCTCCGTTCTAGAAGAAGAAGTAAAACTAGAAATTTAAATGTTCTGAACAGATGTTACACTTACAGTGTTTACACGTGTCGGCAAACATACATATGTATCATTACTTTATACTCTACAGTCAGCACCTGATATATCATGCATGATGAACAAAGTGTTCAAAATGATCTTAATTCTTTGGTTTTCCTACCTTCCTGTAGACTGATTATTCAACTCGGGCGTCGGAGGGCACTGACTGACCTCCGTCCACATGAGCGCGGGCCTGGGGGTGACGGGTGGAGCTGCCTGTCATCCCAGCAGAAGCAAGCCACGGCAGAAGCGCGCCTCCCCATTCCGGGGGCGAGTCGGGGACACCGTTGTCCCCCATCCCGAGGAGGGCCAGACCGTAAGGGATGGCCTTGGATCAGCCGGGGTGCGAGGGATATGTCGATGACAAGCTCACCTCCGGCCTAGCACCACGACCCTTAGCCGGCGTGCGTTTTAGTCGGTTCGAGTCCGACATAGCCTCCCCTTCCGGCTCCGGCGGGGGAGAGGTATCCGAGGGGATTTAAAAAGTTGACTGATTGTTGTAATATTTGGTACACACCTGTAGCTCGGACAATAATACAATTTAAATCAATAAAACAGTTTGATTTAAAGATCATTTTGAGACTTTGCAGTCAAGATATTTGTGACGCTGAGTGTACATTTAATCAACGTGTACAAATTGATATTTTGGCCGCGGTGATAGCGTACAATTAATTTTATTGTCAGCTGTTAGCTGTATTTTAATGTATTTTTAATTCAGATTAGCATAAACAACGCTGTAACTAGCTGTAATTTATTTAGTTTTATTGATTAGGTCTTTTTTGTGACCCTGAAGAGCCCCATTTTCTTTTTTTTTACGTGCTGGTTGGCGACTGTCATACTGAATTTCGAAGTTCAAAATAGCAATGAACTGTAGCCCTAAAGTACCGAAACGCGACTCTCAGTAGTGCGAAAGTGCGTCACATCGATAATCTTATTTTCGAATGTTTTCCACCGCGAAGCACGGTAGTGCGAAAGTATTTTACATCGATTCACACATAGTCGAATGTATTCCAGCGCGATGCACGTTAGTGCGAAAGTATAGTAAATGCGAAGGCAGCCACACGTTTCGGTACTTTAGGGCTACAGTTCATCGCTATTTTGAACTTCGAAATTCTGTATGACAGTCCTGGTTGGCTGTGGTGCCGGGACTGCCGGCTGTGGCGCTTATTTTGGATTCGAACCGAATGTATCAGTACGCCGTCTAGGTCATCAGCCCTCTCGCCCCGGCTGGATGACTCCTCACACCCTGACAGAACACAGCTCCCATTTTTAACCCCTTCAATTAACTGCACCCCGTTAGATGGGAAAATAGTTGAGGTGTAGGGTATAAAACCTCTCTTTAAGGTTTTAAGGTTGGTCTATTTATTTTGTAAAATGTCTCTAGTTAATTTATATTAAGACAGAAAGAAAAGAAGAATAATATTTTATTCACGTTCCTTACAGTGTGCATCTTATTTTTTTTCACTACCTTTTGTCGGGATGGCGATATCGGTTATCGTGACCAAACATAGCCTATGTCCTTTCTCAAGATGTAATCTACCCGTGTATACCAAATTACATCAAAATCGATTCAGTGGTTTAGGCGTGAAAGCGTAACAGACAGACAGAGTTACTTTCACATTTATACTATTATTAGTATAATTTTTTTAAGTAGCTGACTGTGCCAAGGAGTCTGGGTCTACTCACCAACTCTTTAGCTTAATTTGACGTATTTGGCTTGTGGAGGAGTCGCTGCCGTCTGACCTTCCCACCCGGAGAGGGACACCTTATGCTTTTGGCAATCTCACCTCCGGCAACCAAGGACCCAAGACGGCGTGTGTTTTAGTCGGTTCGAGTCCGACATTACCACCTCCACCGGCTCCGTGGGGGTGGTCTCCGTGGGGATTTATCGCATGATAAAAAAAATCATAGGAGTCATAGTAAACCAATCCGAAAGGAGAGGAAACAGTTAGCGGACTTTGGACTCGTTTACATCATACCTACTTAAGTGTGTGAAAGGCATTTAAAAATAGAGAAATCCTAAAAATGCTTGTTTGTTTCTTATAAAGGAAACAGAAAACATAAACACTGGTGTCAATTCTGTTGGACTTTACACTAAAACAAATATTTTCTTTTACATAACATCACATAAACTCACGCCTGTATTCCCCGACCCCCACACCCACATTTCATTTCACCACAGTCCTGGGTCCGTCGGGGTGCGAGAGATATGCTTTTGGCAATCTCACCTCCGGCAACCAAGGACCCAAGATGGCGTGCGTTTTAGTCGGTACGAGTCCGACATAATCACCTCCACTGGCTCTGGGGAGGTGGTATCCGTGGGGATTTATCGCACGATAAAAAAAGAAAAAAAAAACGCCCACATTTCGTCAGTTCATGTTTAGGTCATAATGTAATAGGTGGCGAGCCTATTGCTATTAACCGGGCACTTATAAACCTGCGATAAATACACACATAACTTCGAAATGCATCGAAAAGTCGTTGGTGTGTGCCATGGTAAACCTGGGATCGAACCCGAGACCTCGTCTCAGCAGTCCATTACCCATACCACTAGGCTACCGCGGTTTTTCCAAATTCAAATTCAAATTTTCAAAAATTCAAAAATCTATTTTTTTTTAATTTAAAAATATCGATATGATTTAAATTGTTTCTAAAGAAAATGTTGTGTAATTAAGAATATTCATTTCATTCCTATGCCACACTACTAAGATGTGGAACTCCCGCCCAGCTCACGTGTTTCCTTCTGCCTACAGTCCCGGGTCCTTTAAGTGGAGCGTGAAAAGGCATCTGATGAGGCCGTCAAGCTGAATACCACCATTGTTAACATGGTACATGTTTACGATACATTTAGTTTACCCTCAGGCGAGGTGAAGTCAAATTAACGTGTCCTTTAAAAAAAAATATTTGTAGATTTTAATTTACTTTATGAAATGTCCCATAGAATTGACACTAGACACTGTCAAAGGAAGTCATAAACCGGAGTCATGAAACAGCTAATGTGCATTCAAATTAAGTACCGTTATCAGTTCAAAATCTTAATTGTTTTTGCTTTCGTTGCGTACCTCGAGCCATAATTTGTATAACATTAATGTTTTTTAATAAATCTAAAGACTTCTAAATAAAGTAACAAATCATTATTTCAAAACAGCTAATGCGAGATAGTAAGTGTCTTAATATTATAAAAGCTAGGAAGATGATTTTGTAGAACTACTTATTGAAGATAAATATAAGTTTTGATAGGTAGGTAAATAAATATATATTCTAAAGACATTCTACACCAAATATTAACAGTTTTGTGAACAAATAAAATTTCCGTATTATTATTTTCCTTTATTCGTGTAAATAACATAATATATGAATTACATTTTTAAATATAGGTATCCTAAAAATACAAAATATATTTAAAAATATACAAAATTGAAAACAAAACAAAAAAAAACAAATATATATAAAGTAATATAATATATTTATATCAAACTGATGGTAGTATTGGCTCGTCGCTTGTCACATAAAACCTGAAATTAGTTGAGACGATATGGATGCAATGTAGGGTCAGATCACATTCCAATAAACTCATCAAGTCAACTAAAATAAACCATATAACGAGTGATTTTTTAAGCGTTCTTTTTTTAAATATCGAATAAAACACTTAAATTTGCATCATGTATTTTTTTTATTTAAATAGATAAGTAAGCCTTTGCCATTTATGTTGTCCGCAGTTCTGTTTTAAATGGTCCATTCGGATGGTCCGATTTTGCGTCACTTTCTCGAGCACTTGCCTGTATTCCACGAATTACACGTGTTGTGTTATGTTATACTCTAAGGCTTCAATCGTGTTCGGCTTGTCCACATAGACTAAGGACTTAACATAACCCCGTAAGAAATAATCAAGAGGCGTTATATTGCATGATCTTGGCGGCCAACTCACAGGGCCTTTTCGAGAGATAAGCTGCTCACCAAATTCATCCTTCAACATTTGCATTGTTTCTCGAGTTGTGTGGCGTGTTTGAAAATAAATTTCAATAATTTGCATTCGTTGCTCGTTTGTAAGTTTTTCCATGATGAAATGGCAGAGTTTGCTGAAATCTTTTCACTTTGACAGATACGTTTGGGCGCCATTACCAATCAGTACTACCAACCTGAAAGACTTAACTCTTAAAAAATCACCCATTGCATCAGGAAAAATGAATCCCTCGGGCGGGATTCGAACCATTACCTAGTTGGTTAAAGGATTTCCCCCCTCTAAGGGAAAGATCACGGGCTCGAGTCCGGCCCGAGAGATTCGTTTTCCTGTTGCAGGTATTCGATTTATATAGTTAGCATACTTAATGCTTAAAAAAATAAGTAAACCATTTCTATGAAAGGAATAAGTAGGTATGAGAGCTAACCCCGAACTCCAAAGTGCTAGAAAAAATCTAGTAAACTGTGTAGATTTATTTTCTTAAACTGTGTTCAGGTAGTCTCTGAATTGCACTGGCAAGACGGATCTGCCTCGATACTACCTCAGCAGCCTCATCCAATCAATAAATAACAATCACAAATAAATACCTATTCAATAAAAACTATTTCTCCATAAAAACCGTTAAAATCAACTCGCCTATACCTATCTACCACAAAAAAACCGGTTAAGTGCAAGTTGGATTCGCCTGTACGGTTCTCTACAAAATTAGATTGAGGTCATTGAGGGACATCTTTGCTTGCGCTTATTTAGAAGTTCGATATTTTCACAGCTTCAAGGCGTTACAACTTATTAAAAAAAATCCTTATTCATTTTTTTCTTGTTTCCCGTCAAGGTTGAGTCAACCTTGAGGGGGATTTTATTACCTTAAGGTCCGATTCTGCTACTTGATACAGAAATTTTAATTAACTTATCTACTACCCCGGAGGGAAATATGTGCGAGCGCATGTATATGTATTTATTTAGTTCCAGTAATCATTCACATCATCATCAAATAACCTGATTTTAAGATAAAGACAAAGTCTCGGAAAGAGGATCACCTTTTCAAACACGTACCACCATGTTAACAGTGATGGCACTCAGCTTGACGGCCTCATTAGATACTTTTTCAAGCTCCGCCTAAAGAACCCAGGACTGTGGGAAGAAGGAGACACGTGAGCTGGCAGCTGCTGGCCCGAGGAGGGCTAGACCGTAAGGGATGGCCCTGGGTCAGTCGGGGTGCGAGGGATATGTCGATGACAACCTCACCTCCGGCCTAGCATCACGACCCACAGTCGGCGTGCGGTTTTAGTCGGTTCGAGTCCGACATAACCTCCCCTTCCGGCTCCGGCAGGGGGGTATCCGAGGGGATTTCCGCACGGAAAAAAAAGGCAGCTGCTGGCAGACTGTATTGATCCTATTCCGTTTTATTCTTTTGAGGTACGGACCCCTAAAAACATCTTCAACTTTTCTTATAAGTAGCAACGGTCACCTCTACCTAATTCCATCGACAAAACATTCAGTTAGACTCGACAAAACAGCGTTGATTGCCTGACAAGTCGATATAAAGTTTTGACTTCGCCTATTGTAATGTAATTTGTTTCGTGGTACAACACTACCGTAGTGTTGTAACCGATGTTTATTTTCACTTGTGTTAGAGATTTTTGGTGAGTTTAGGGCCAAAAGGTTAAAGGCTTGATAGCTTGATTGACGGGTAATTGGAATTGTTAGATGTCAGGTGGTAGTGAAGGGCATGCGACGGAGGTACCTCACGAGTTTAACAATATTTGATGTAGGTAAAATCATGAGGTAGGAACGTAAGAAAACATCTTTGGTATATCTGAAAAACTAATAGATGGCACTAGTAGTCTTATTTTAAAACCTTAAAACATGATAATGTAAGCATTTAAGCATAAAAAACTTGTTGTTAATATAATAAATAAAGATTTCGTTACAACAGCGATAATTTAGGAAATTGCAGTCTAGTGACACCGTTGTCACAAGTTGTCTATAATCATCCAAATTACTGCAGAATCAATATAGATAGAATATTTATGATTTTATTCATTCGTATTCAATAATATGTTTAGTATATTTTGTATTTTTGATAAGTTAGTTTTTAATAGTAAAAATTAGAAAAGATTACCAAAGCATTGTCACCATCTAGGTAGTCGCAACGCTTGGATATGAAATGCTGCCTGCCTGCTTTTGGAAGTTACGAGTGTAACCGTTTTTTGTTTCTGATTATATTATCTGTGGTAAAATTAACCTAAGTAATTCTTTAAAAGAATTATCATTAAGTGTCGAGAACGTAAACTAGAAATAAAACCCTGTACCAACCCGTCTGACCAACGTGGAAACAGTTGGCGATAGCCTTGGGCCATTGGGAGAGGACTGCTATGTCCACGTAAGTAGATATAGCATCTAGATGACAAGACAATACAATTACAATGCTTACGTCATTAGCGAGAACACCACGCTTGGTAACAATAAAGTAAAATGCTCTGTTCGAATACATAGGGAAAAATGAATATTCTAGAGCGGGACACGAACCCGCAATCTTTCCCTTACGGGGGAATGCCTTGACCACTAGGCTACGGAGATACGTACAGTGTAATTCAAATTTCCCTTCTATACTTATCCGTCTTTAAGGCGACGGTGGAGTCATCCACCGATGTTCTTACGAATTATAGAAACCAATTAATGAAGTTAAAAAAAAAAAAAAAAAAAAAAAAAAAAAAAGTTACAACCATTTTTGAACATTGATTTTTGATAACTCCGCCTAAATACTTGAAGAATTTTACAGCATTAAGTATGCTAACTATACAAATCGAATACATTCTTAAATTATACAATGATATAGTTATCTAAACAGCAACAGAAATAACCACACTGTTATTTCAGCGTATATGCCGATGCCGGCCGAATTTGTTGACATTAATGATCACTGCTCCGTTCCCTTGAGTAGCAGCGTGATGATATATAGCCTAAGTGTTATTCTGATGTATAAGCTATATTATTGTAAAGTTTCATGAAAATCCATTCAGTAGTTTTTACGTGAAAGAGTAACAAACATTTAACCATACTCACAAACTTTCGCGTTTATAACATTAGTAGGAATATTCTAAATAATAGGTAGGCATCTAATATTGTGGTTTCAGTGTTTTAATGAGTTTTGTGTATACGTGCAATGTCGCTGTAGCTATTTATATCTAATGGCAAAACATCAACAAGTTTATAGATGATACAATTAAGATAAGTATCTAATATAGGTGAGTAGGTATTTATTTGATTACCTTGACAATAGCTGCGGGCCGGGGAGCTCTAAGACAACCTCTGTGGCGTGGCGGTAGTGAACGCGTCTGCTACGCAGGAGGTACGGGTTCGATCCCCGCTCAGTACAAATATTTGTATACATGTATATGGCTATTTGCATTGGTCTGGGTGCTTCTATGGATAATTTATGTATTTACAAAAATAAAAAAAAGTAAGTTTATCCGCATTCTAGATTCCATAACACAAGATAGTTAAGCTTACCGTGGGTCTAGATAGCGTTGTGTAGAATGTTGTGGAATATTTATTTATTTATTATTTATCTAAGTCTATATATTATGGAACAATTTTAATTTTAATAGTAATTTGAGTACCCTAAATTAGTAACACTATACCTACTTAAAAAGTAATACCTATATTAATATTCGCATAATTAGTTCAGCTACGCATCGCTAGATGGCCTTGCCTAAACCAAATATAACGAAGTGCGTCTACATATATGCATAAATCACAACAGAGTCTATTTCAATCTATAAATTAATTATATTATTGTAAAGAAAAAAATAAAGTACTTGACAGCTTGTACACTAACAGTATTTAAGTAAGATTCTATAAATCACGAACATAATTTGGTTTAGCTGGAGAAGAAAAGTAAATATTTTTATATAATGAATTTAAGTAGGTACTTATCTATACAATTAGATATTATCCTATAGTTAAAATAAATTCCAACCGAGCTTATTAAATTAAGAATGATAAAAGAGCGGTAAAAATTGCGTCGTTTCTTATTTTATAGTTTTTATTTATTTTTAATCATCCACCCATCCTATAATAGTAACTGATTTGACTATTCAAATGACGTCACCAAATCTTTTTTCATGCAAGTTACCTTATAACCTATCGTTTTGACGTTTATTAAAAAGTAATTAATTTAATTAGTCAGTAGAACACCCAATTGTTGGTACGCAACTTAATTATAAAAACAACAGTAGAGTAAAAAAAATAATAATTGTTTAACCTAAAATTAACACACGTTTTTTATACAAGGTACCTGTGAACTACCCGTAAGGGGCTGCCACCGAGAGATAAGACTCCACTGTTCGCCATAACTGCGGAATTGTCATTTTTCTAACTGTACTTTTTAATCCCCAGTGGACAATATAGATAATATTGTTGTTATTTAGAGAAGGATTGTGTTTACATTATTAACAAGTACTTTGTAATTGTTGTCAATAAACCACCAAGAGGCTATAATTACTGCAAAAGCAATACACAGTAATAATAATTAGTTATTTAAAGTGATATACTGTAAAGAAAAGGGTTGTATTACTGTATGTTTTATAAGCAATAAACTCTGAATCTGAATGAGACTGTCTGAAGTTTACGTGAATATCACTCATTGAATGAAATGAATGAAAAATGAATGAAGGAAAAAAGACTGCTTAAAAGCAGCCGAAACATCGGGTTAAATGTAAATTCATACTCAATAAAACGCTTAACGGATTCTCCATTTAAAAGTGGTTTTACTTCAATGCTCCAGTAAAGATGGCGGACTGTTAATTTATACACCCCGGAGGGAAAAAGGGCTTGTGTACCTAAATCCATACTAATATTATAAATGCGAAAGTAACTCTGTCTGTCTGTCTGTCTTTCTGTCTGTCTGTCTGTATGTTACGCTTTCACGCCTAAAGTACTGAACCGATTTTGATGAAATTTGGTATAAGGGTAGAGTACACCTTGAGGAAGGACATAGGCTATATTTGGTCTTGATAACCGACATCCACGCGGGCGGAGCCGCGGGCAAAAGCTAGTGTATTAATAAACTCAAAAATTACCAAACCGATTAAATAATTCTTTCATCTTTTGTAAGGCACACTATTCGGGTAAAATCTCAAGTCACCAGCCTCTGTTTGACGGCCTCGTCAGATGCTTTTTCAATGCTTAAAAGACCCGGGACTACTGGTAAAGAATTTCAAGACATTGCTATGGTTTGAAACTTTTCACTGAACAAGGCCCTTCCCGTCGGATTTAATTCCCGTTTATATTATTGTACCTATCCACCAACCAAGCGTTTCAGTGACTCATTCCTATGCCGCACCATTAAGACCTGGAACTCCTTGCCAGCTTACGTGTTTCCTTCTTCCTACAGTCCCGGGTCCTTTAAGCGGGGCTTGAAAAGGCATCTAACGAGGCCGTCAAGCTGAGTGCCACCACTGTTAACATGGTACATGTTTCCGATGGTGACCCTCTTTCCGAGACTTTGCCTTTGCTTAGCATCAGGCGAGGTGAAGTCAAATTGACGTGTCCTACATTAAAAAAAAATCGAATGCCAAAGTTTTTATGAAATTATATTCCAAGATCACCTTACTTATTTATAGATAGGCTTTTTTTTCTTCTGGGATTGTTACCACAAGAGTCATGCGATGAGTGAGGGGGAATTCCACGGCGCGCTCAAAATTTAAGATTTATTATTCAATGAATCAATTAGCCCACCGTAGTCCACTGCTGGACATAGGCCTGTCCCAATGTGCGCTATTTCACCCGATCTTCTGTCTGTCGCAGTTTTATTATTAACTAGCTTTTGCCCGCGGCTCCGCCCGCGAGGATGTCGGTTATCGCGACCAAACATAGCCTATGTCCCTTCTCAAGGTCTAACCTATCCCTATACCAAATTTCATCAAAATCGGTTCAGTGGTTTAGGCGTGAAAGCGTAACATACAGACAGACAGACAGACAGACAGACAGACAGACAGACAGAGTTACTTTCGCATTTATAATATTAGTATGGACTAGCTTCGTACCACCAATTATTTTCCACCCGCGGGGTATCCGATTCCGTTCCTGCTGCACCCTCTTATACAATGATATAGTTATCTAAAAGGCAACAGATATAACCACACTGTCACTTCTGCGTATATGCCGATGCCGGCCGTATTTGTTGATATTAATAATCACTGCTCCGTTCCCTTGAGTAGTAGCGTGATGATATATAGCCTATGTGTTATTCTGATGTATAAGCTATATTATTGTAAAGTTTCACAAAAATCCATTCAGTAGTTTTTACGTGAAAGAGTAAAACATCCATCCATACTCACAAACTTTCGCGTTTATAATATTAGGATAGATTTAATTGTATACCCATACTTTTCTCTAACTAGATAGGAAGTTATTGAAACTGTTAAAATAGTAAGACTCAGATCTGACCTTCATCAGTACCAGAGACACTCTAGTATGACCTAGGTGAAATAAATATTTTCGAATTAAAATCTAAATATTAATTGAACTTCAATAAATAGTTCTTCAAAAATAGTTTAAATTCACTTTTGACATCCAGGTCTAAACTTGTCGTTTGAATCAAGTACCTAGGGGTCTAGTAGAATTCCGATCGTAATGTTGCCTTTTTTCGATTAAGAAAAAGTTAGCATCCTACTAATAATATAAATCGGAAAGCTTTTCGAATGTCTGTTAATCATTGACGCCTCAACAGTTCAACAGATCTGGCTTTTTATCCCGGAAAAAGATTCCCATGGTTTTGGGAACGGCATCAAAATTCCTCACTGGTAGAGTAGAGAGGTAGTTAATTGCTTCAAGATTTATTTAATTAAAACTGGATTAGACGACGCAATGGCAGAACGACTCATTAGTAACTTTAAATTAATATTTTTTTAACATTAATTCTATCAATAGGGACTGCAATTACTCTTTGTGCAAGAAATATTTTAATCGTTAACCATCTATTATTATAATAACTTATATTTAGTATTAAACTTTTAATTATCTAATGACATATTTGATTTTCTAATGACAAGTACTATTTCCCGATACACTTATTAATAATGTAGATTATTTAATTCAGGTTTATATTGAAGAAACGGTGTTTATATTACAATAAATTATATTAATTATACTAATTAGGTATAATTATTTGCATAATTCATTTAATGGATTATTTAACTGTAAATCTATACATACTTACATCCATACTAATATTATAAATGCGAAAGTAACTCTGTCTGTCTGTCTGTCTGTATGTTACGCTTTCAAATCTGAACCACTGAACCGATTTTGATGAAAATTGGTATAGGGGTAGATTAGACCATGAGAAAAGACATAGGCTATGTTTGGTCGCGATAACCAACATCCACGCGGGCGGAGCCGCGGGCAAAAGCTAGTACCTTATAACTTGAACACAAAATACTAATAAGGTGACATTTATGCTTTCATAAAAAACTTTACAAGGCTCGGTTAATTTAGTACTACATTGCTAGGATTATGATGAATGTCTATATAAACATTTGTAATATCCTTATTACTGAATAAGCTTTGAACTGTTATTTTCCCAGAATCTTTTCATCCAGGCGTTAATACCAGTCGTATCTGAAGCCTTCCCTCTGAGTCTGGTGTCTGCATTTTCCAGTCTAATTGAAGGTTTGGCTGATCTTCGATATTTTCTGTGAAGTGACTGCCGTATGACCTCCATAACCTATTGAAGTATTGCAGTTAGATCACAGTATAGAGTATGTTCACAGATTATAGGTACAAAGTTGTTTATACACTACCATGAATATCAAAAACCATTACAACATGTAGAAGAAATTGTACCTGCGATTTACTTTAGATCTTGAATATGTTTTAACTACATACATACGTATAATCACGCCTTTATTCCTGGAGGGCTTAGGCATAGGTGAATTAACACCCACATTTCACCAATAATTGTATTCGGTCCCATCGGAGGTGAGCCTATTGCCATAAAATTCCGGGCACTATTGTTGACTCGAGCCTATATCTGTAGCTGAGTCTGGGCTGTATATATCTGTCTGATGTTAAACAGCCCTATCCCTTAGACGCCTTGTACGAAACCGCATGGGAAGAGATGGGGTGGCCCAAATACTTCTTTCCCGGGAAATACGCGTCTAAGTTTTAACATGTTTTAAAGGTTATGGAAGGTAAAATTAGCCTGCTGTAGTCCACTGCTATGCCTGCTATACATAGTTGCCTATGTGCGCCTACATTTTTCCATTACCAATCTAACCTTTCTTAATTTTTCATTTTCAATATATTACAACTATATGCTCGCATTTGATGGCAATAGGCTCGCCACCTATTACATTGGGACCTAAACATAAACTGGCGAAATGTGGGTGCTAGCACCTCTGCCTACCCTTTCGGGGAATTTATGTTATGTTATGTTTATGTTACAACTATAATTTCCCCCGGTGAAGTCACAGGCATCAGGTAGTAGCTAATATGTATGGTAGGCATATGATTCAAAGTTATTAAAAAGCTAAATAACTTAGTGCGAATGAATAGTTTAGCGCAGTTAGTATCAAAATATAACTATTATAGACATCCGCCTACATTGTATTTGCAAGACCTAATAAATAACTTGCATATTGATATATTTATATAAATTCTGAACAATAAACTGATTGACATAATACGTCTGCCTACCTACTCAAGTGTTCTAGCTTCTCATTATCTTCAATCATTAATATTTATTTAGTTAAAGTTCAAATTAATTATTGGAACAATTTGTTCTTACATGTCTGATCCTATTTGTTTATCGCCATTTCAAAGTAATAAACTATTCGGCCATGAATGCTATCCCTATTTTAAACATCCCAGTCGATGGTTTATTCCAAGAACTGTTCCCTTGAACTCGTCTCATTGTTTACGGAGCGCCGTCGTTCACGACAACAAATTAATCTTTCTCAACAATACAGTTTTAATCTTCTGTGTTTTACTTAACAAACAAATACTAAATATTCGTCAGGATTAAAAAACTTTAACTTTAGCTAAGTATTCCATAAAAAGTATGAAGCGAAAGTACTGTTTCGACATTTTGTTTCTTAATCTCCGACTCGAGCCCAAGATTAGAGCTAAATCCGTCTCTTTCATTAAAAAATCAATAGGTTCTCTGAATTCTCAGTAAGGGGATCAAATAAAATAAAGTTTTAAATGTGAACAATATTTTAGTTTATTATAATAACTCTTTTATCTTAATCCTATAAACTAGATAATAAATATACAACTTTGGGACTATTTACATCAACGACAACGCGGAATGCTTTACAGTGGTTACACGGGCAAATATTGCAAGCGATTGAGATTACCTCCTCTCCACTGGACTTTTTGCTACACTATAACTAAATCACAGATAAAATAAACGTCTTTGAGTCTATTTGGAGTGTTTCACTGCCGGGTTAGTACCGTAATTGGCTTGTAGATATGAGGCGACAGCGGGTGGTGCGACGGTGATGGTAACTCAGGGCTTGAGGTTCCTGAATTCGTCGGAGAATGCATCATGGGTGGTGAGGGCGGCAAAAGAGGAGATGTTTGCGCCAACATTGCAGATGTTTGCGCTAACTGAGAGTTCTGCAACAACGGCGATTGTCCGAGAAAATGTCCCGACGGCATTCTATCGTACAAAGATGGTGAATACGGCATACTTGCATAACCCATCGATTCAGCGCCGCGGAAAGCTGGATGAACTGCACTTGGGGCGACGGGAGGTGTCTTCATTTGCATTGGCGCGTATCTTTGGTATAGCAGTTGAGAATATAGACCAACTAGTTGTGAGTAAGTCGCTGGTGGATAGGCTCCAGGGATAGCCGCTCCAGGGAACAGCGGTCGTTTGAAGCAAGCGAGTCGAGACCGGCCGTTGAGCGCCGACCGACGGCGGAGTTTTCCCGTGGTGCCGCCGATAAACACATCTTCTGCTGAAGCGTCCAACATCCAGTAATTCCCTTTGCCGGGGTCATCGTAATGCCGGGGCACTTTCACAAAGCACTTGTTCAAACTTAAGTTGTGGCGGATTGAGTTCTGCCATCCTTGACGGTTTTCTCTATAGTACGGGAAATTCGTCATGATATATTCGTAGATTCCATTTAGTGTTAGTCGTTTCTCAGGGCTGTTGCGAATCGCCATCATGATCAGAGCGTTGTAGCTATACGCTGGTTTCTCATGTTTCTTATCCTTCTTGTCATCGTCGTCCTTCGGCTTGGTGCAATCGACGGGTTCGGTTCCCGTCACATCGAGTTCCGAATCGCTGAGATCCGCCTCGGAGGGCGAAGCGCCCGTCGACGAGGCGGTGGGTGACGGCGGAGGCGCCGGCTTGTTCATCAATATCGAATTTATACTAAAGTCCCCTTCAAACTTCACCATTTTGATACACTTATGTTTACACTTGTTAGACGCGATATGTGTGCGCACTGCGAGCAAGGAGCAGACTGGCGCGCGCGGAGGCGGTCGGTCGCTTTTATACGGCGGTTCATAAGCCCCGCCTCTTTAGCTCTGTGTGGGAGCTGTGGCGAATCAGAGAGGTAGCTTTTTGTTACATAGAGTACCGCCTCTTAGGCCGTAAGCTCCCCTCGCCTCACCGCTCCCCATCCCGCTATCCCCTTCCCAAGCTCTATACAGCGTGTAGTTTTATTTGCGGTGCGCATGCGCCGCCGACCAGTTTATTTATTATCTGCTGTTTTATTGTCGAAGCGACGATTATAAATCGATTGTGGTCTGTTATGTGATTAATGGTCATTGTAAAAAATTAAGTGTAGGACTGTTTTAAATCATTCAATTTGAGTAGATTGATTTTTGATAGTCACGTTATTGTGGAGAAATTTTCAAGTTAATTATGTTGTAAGAGATGTTAGTGCATTGTGCATCGCGGGCCTCTCTTGTAGAGTTATTCATAACAGGCCTTTGGTAACTGTAGTCATTATAATTATTACTTTCGTACTGCTCATTATTTCTTGACATATAGCTGTAGGAAGGTAGAAATACTCGCTATTATTAGTGTGACTTCTCCGTCAAAGTAAAATTATTTTGGAAATGATAAAAAACACTAATATATGGCGATAGAATCCTTCAAAATAATTTTATTTCAATTGATCTTCTTTTCGCATGGGTAGTTAGGTAGGTACCTACGCTTAGATGATAAACGATGACTTGCCATAAAATCTGTAAGTAGGAAGGTAGGTACATTAAATACCTATTAACACATAGTACTATTCAATCTGCAATTACAATTTTGTTTTCAAAATAGATACTTAAATATCGTTCAAAACTGCTCTGAATGTGTCTTTAAACATTGAACAACTCATGAGGCTCACGAAATCAATCAAATAACTGAACTTACTCGTACTTAAGTACCATAATTAAATTTAAGTCAACATTACTTTCGTATTTTGTGTTTGGGACCCCATTAACGTCGTCGGGGCCCAAGCATACCTCAACTTCAAGTTAATATACCTATCTGCAAATTGAGACTACGTTTTGCAGGTTTTCCTCGTTGCCTTGTCAGGTCAGACGGCTGTTGACTCAGTAATATTTAACATAACTAAATCAAAATAAGGAGGAGTAAAGGAGAATGGAGATTAGCACTCGGATAGTGATTACTCCCATCAATTACTGAATCATCATTTTAAGGTCTCGGGTTCTTCAAGAGTGGCGTGAAAAAGCATCTAGGTATCAATGCCGTCAAGGAACCACTATTTTAAGGTCAATAGAATCTAAAATGATGGTCCGTATCCTTGGGACTGTACAGTCGGACGGACACGGACTCAGCTTTTTTGCGGGGTGCTGGCAGACCACATATAAAAAAATATAAAAAAATTGTGTTATTTCCAGTCGCATTAGAAACTTTTACCTCAGAAGCCAAGGGTTCGCACTTTATAGCTCATAGAATGTCAAAGAAGAATCAAGAATAAATTTTATTTATTCAGTTTCGGCACATAAAGAGCACATATGAACGTCATAATATTAGATACATTGATGGAATGTCAACAATAATAAATAAATTAAAATCATTTGTTTTGTTTTATACTTTTTAGTTATTATATGACATGCATATCCTTTTGTAATCTCCTTCTAATTTTCTTCATTTTGATACCCTACTCGATAAGTTTAAGTGAAAAATATTTTTAACAACATACGTTTTGGCGCACATAAATTGCAATTTTGACATAACATAACATAAATTTACGCCTGTATTCCCCGAAGGGGTAGACAGAGGTGCTAGCACCCACATTTCGCCAGTTTATGTTTAGGTCCCAATGTAATAGGTGGCGAGCCTATTGCCATTACCCGGGCACTTATAAACCTGCGATAAATACACACATAACTTCGAAAAGCATCGAAAAGTCATTGGTGTGAGCCATGGTAAACCTGGAATCGAACCCGAGACCTCGTTTCAGCAGTCCATTACCCATACCACTAGGCTACAATACTAGGCAATTTTGATTTTCTTTAATTTTAATATACCTGTTGTCACTCACACAATCACGGCAAATCAAATGGCACCTCACGTGTCAAGCCGTTCAGGCTGTAGGCCGTGCCATATAAATGGACATACATACATAGGTACATAGTCTCGAAAAAGAGAAGATACCAGCAAGAAACTCAGTGAACTCGATTATCCTCCTTTTTGCCGACTGAAGAAGAAAGGAGGGTGATATTTTTTAAATATGCTTTTATTGTGTTAATGTGACTTTGTCTATAAACCTTGGTCTTCAGTCCATCCGGGGGGCGACCATTACTTGCATATAACATTTGTTACAAAATAATTTGCAAGATAAACCACTTATAAGTAGGTTTATCAAGCTCAACGTAGATTACACCGATAAAATGGGTTTTCCCAAGTGGGACATTGAACTGTTATTTTATATTATTTTGATAAAGTAAATCCGTCTTATTTGTAAGTATTTAACACTAAAGGATTATTATAGATTGCGTGTGTCGGTGATAAGCTGTCACTGTGGTGTACTTATGAATTATGTACCTAAAAGAGGACATCGCAGATATACAGCAACTCTCAGAATACCCCAAGCGAGTCGTCATAGCGAGTCTGTATCGTATCGGTATACTCGACTGCGCGATGCAAAGGAGTGGTAATATGTTTATCAGCCTATGTATGTTCCTTTGAAGCACTATACTATACAACCTACCTATAAAAAAACATTAAACCCGAATGATGCTGAAAAAATCGAAACAAGTTTGATAGCGGGTGGTACCCATGTGCAAATCATAAAACCGATAGAAATTTAATGGGTACCTATCGCCTGGTATTAAACTTTCGTTAGATATTTTCGGCATCAGTTGGGTTTTTTGTTTGTAAGTATATTTTTTTTTTTCTTTATTGAAAGGGCTTTGTCGCTAGAGCGATTATGTTGCCCATATTGAAAATACACATATGTACTAAACCAAACAAAGTAAAGAGAATCATAATATATACAGTTATGCTATGCTTAGCCTATAAACTTAACTAAGTTGTACAGTGTCCGGGCTGTATCCGATAATGGCTCAGCCAGAGCACTGTTACAACTCCCCACAAATTGGCTACTCTTCAAAAGAGGATCCCTGTGCGTCTCATTCCGCACACATTCCATCAAAATATGGTACAGGTCATCGTGTGTATTGCAAGTGGTACAGTTTGGGGATGTTGTTTTCCGCATTAGGAACGCAAATTTCTTTGATGGAATGTGCCCGGAACGAAGCCGAAGTGCAATCACTGTATCCTGTCTGTTGAGTCCTCGAGTAATATTATTAAGTAAGTATATATTATTTTATACATTCACTAGCTTTTACCCGCGGCTCCGCCCGCCTGGATGTCGGTTCCCGGCAATTATTCGAATTTTTCTCACCTTTTAAACCTTTCCTAGACCTCCACGAACATTTTAAGACCAAGATAAGATAAATCCGTTCAGCCGTTCTCGAGTTTTAGTGAGACTAACGAACAGCAATTGATTTTTATATATATAGATTACGCAGTCGGATTTTTGATTTTTTTAATTATTATTTTACTAGACCCCAGCACTTTTCCAATATTCACCTTTGCCATGGGGGGAGACCATTTCATCCATTTGCCCTGTTCCTCCCTAAATTGGCGGTACGAAGTTTTAATCAGTTTGTATCTAGATAACGCTGAGTAGAATGTCCTAGAATATTTAGATACCTACTCAATAAATCTTACACTTATCGACAAATACTTGATACGTATCTGCTTTACATAAATCGGAATGATCAAGTTAATAATATCCTCGTGCGATAACAGTGATAGCGGCTATCAGTGTTTGTTTGACACAGGTATACTGTAAATATTGTCATAATCTTTTTAGTTATTGCGCCTTGATTACGTTATGTAAGCGATGACTGTGACATTCATAAAAAGGAGAGAATAGGCTGGTTATCAAATAATAAAATATCGAAGTTCAGACAAATCCGCAAACACAAAACTCAAACTCAAAGTATTTATTCAAAACTAGCTTTTGCCCGCGGCTCCGCCCGCGTGGATATCGGTTATCGTGACCAACCATAGCCTATGTCCTTCCTCATGGTCAAAACTACCCCTATACCAAATTTCATCAAAATCCGTTAGACAGATAGACAGACAGATAAAGTTACTTTCGCATTTATAATATTAGTATGGAATATGTAGTACTAGGCCCCTTCATAGGCTAAGATAACCACTTTCCATCAGGCGATCCGTGTGCTTTTCTGCCACCTAAGTGAATCTGCCACTTAATATTCTTAAAGTTACTTATATTCGGTAGATTTTGGCCCCAAAGACGTTGTTGGACCCTACACCTGATTGCTTCTTTGATCATTACTCACCATCTCAGTATTAAAAAAGGGTTCTCTCGTTGACCCATTTCTATCGCCGGATTGGATCAGCCGACAATGTCCGTTGTGTGGCGATGGTACTTGGTAGATCGAATTAGTAACACAATGGTACACCTGTGCTCAGGCGCGGGCGAGTCATGGTTTTACTTGTGATAAGGACACGGAGGTACGAATCCATGGAGAGGTCAGTTTTTACCCGACTACGGCGAAGCCAAAAGGAGGGTTATGATTTTGACAGGCTATGTATGTATGTATGTATGTATGTATGTATGTATGTTCATTTGTTCCCTCATAGCTCCTCAACTACTTATTAGAACTGGACAAATGAGGTATCTTCACAAGCGGCTTTATCGTCCGATGGTTATAGGCTATATGACGTGTCACTCAATCTTGTGTGGCGCCCTCTAGCGCTCATAAGGTACTGTGTTAAAAAATAAATTTGAGATAAATATACCGTGTTTGGTATCAAATGAAAGGTCTTAATAAGCACATTTCAAATATGTATAAATTATTAGGTTTACTTTGCCCCAAAATAATATAAATAAAAAATAAAGTTAAAACTAAAACCCGACTACTGAAAAATCACGCTATAAAAAGTAACAAACAAGAAAATATCAAGGATAGCCGTGGTCGTATGCCACTTACTCTAACAAAACAATACATTCTAGGGAAAAGTGGCATACGACCACGGCTATCCTTGATATTTTCTTGTTTGTTACTTTTTATAGCGTGATTTTTCAGTAGTCGGGTTTTAGTTTTAACTTTATTTTTTACTTATTGAAAATCTATATTGTACCTATAGTTGCTCCTGATTTTCATGGTATAGTCAGCATCAGAAAGATGTTGACGAACAAAGTACTCAAAATGATTTTATTTAGTTTTTTTACTCCCTTCCAGTTGACCGATAGTTTGATATTTTAGTCATTGTGGGATGAAAACAAATTAGGCCTTGTCATATTGGATTCAGACATTTCGGGAAATAGATGATTTGGCAATCGTTAATATGCATAGTTTATAGATATAACTATTGGAAGGAGTACCTATAATACTTTTTTTGTGCGACCGGTTACAAAACAATCAATCAATTAGCCCACCGTAGTTCACTGCTGGACAGAGGCCTCGGCTACAAATAGCAACATGCATTCTTTTATGATTTTATTAAATTTCGACAAACCTTTTTACCATCTGTTATGAAATTTAGACGACAGAAGTCATAAAGACATATCTTTAATTTCACCAAAATGTACTTAAGTTGCCAACTACCGAAATTAAAAGTACCGATATCTAAGCCAAAACATTGGTTTTTATTGTTTTATGACCATCACAACCCTTTAAATGTTGCGGCAAACTAAAACAGTTAAAATAAATAATAAGTTTTCAAGTTGGATCGTAAACAAAATTTCACACTATTGTATCAATACAGTCATTATCTTAATCCGTTTATTGTTTAACTAGTGCCGATTGACAACAAATGGATACCTAATCCCTGGAGATGAATAGGGCAATAAACACCCGGACGTTCTGTGTGTCGGTTAAGGCTTAGGGACCATATTAGTATGCCGAGTTGCCGACTTTATTGTTTCAATATAAATTTCTAGAGTTAAAGGGATATTGCCATGTGTTATTTTGAGTGTCTGATATTTTGGTACTGTTGTTGTGTCCCGAAATATCGAATATTGCGTCGACAGATTCTTGAGCAGACTTTTCGCTTGGGGTTTTAGGATCGCTCTCATATTATCTACATATTAACCAAAATAGTCACAGTCAAAAAATTAATCACTCAGACTCAGGACTTCTAGGTAAAAGAATCGGTTATGTGCACCAGAGTAGCATTTATGCTGAGCTGACAACCTAATTCAGGTTCATATATCTCCAGCGGAACTTATTGCCAGGATTTAAGTAACTGATATTCTTCACTATAATCTTTTTCCGTGCCAAATTTTATTCAAATTCATTCAGTGGTTTTCATGTAAATGGTAACAAACTCCCATCCCATACCTATATCCTCTTAAGATATATTAAATTCTCGCTGTTGTCCATCCGAGAGTAATATGTACCGCCAATAACACAGTGCCAGCTTAACGGCAATAGTCTCGCCCTATAAGATGTAGTAGCCAACTACCTATGATTTAAAAGCGTCATGAGACACAGAACTCTTAGTTAGGTGTCAGCATCTCACCCTCGTTTAATTCCATTGATAAAAACACAATTTTCGACTTATAGCTCTCGGATAGAGCCCAGCCAGTACTTTTTCGACCATATCATCTCAGTTCTGTATCTTGTTTCTGCAATTATTTACGAATCATAATACCAGTTGTATCAACAGGATAATAGGTACGTGGGAGCGAAAAACATAGTCAGTGAAATTTACAATACATCCTTCCATCCTTGCTTACAATTTTTAACACAGATGCCACATCCACGGCTCCCAGATCCGTGCACAGTCGGTACGTCACAGTCCTGTCGGATCAGTGTCGGTACAGTCACACGTCGCGTCACACCCGCGCACCATCAATACGAGCCGCGATCCGATCAGTCTCGGTCCAACCATTGTGGGCAGATTATGTTGTCGTTTAGCTAGTTCGTTGCATGCCGAATGTATACTCATACTGTTGTAGCAGGAGGGGTAAACAGCAGAAATCCCTTTGTTTTCTATTCGATCAAAAAGTCGAAGTTTGTATACCTACGTAATGACGCTTTGGTCACGTCACATCTTTTTTCAGCGATACCGTGGCCTATGTCCTTGGTATGCCTGACAATAAATTTAAAACCTTTGTGAAGACCACCTTATGTAAAAAGGCATACTATAGAACAGATGATTGCCTTACCTACAAAAATGTCTGGCTAGAGCATGGTGCAGGCCCCTCCTAAATGTTTAAATAGGAACGCGAACTTCTTTATTCTTTATTTTTGTTATTATATATTTGTTATTTATTATTATAAGTTTTTTTATAGGTATACTTTAATTATCTTGACACGAGACATATGTACATTCGTCCATATTTAGTCTTAAGAACTTACTTTTTTGTAAATAGACGTCCATAAAATGCTACAGTGGAGTTTGTTGCGCCGTTTCTTCTCCACCGGTGCCTAGGAAGCGGTGGTAAACTTAGTTTTAAGCAGAATTTGACGTCAAAAAGCTGGTAGTATTGCTACACAATTTTGAATAAATACCTTGAGTTTGAGTTTGAGTTTGATCGAAATCGAACTGCCTAAAACCACAAATCGGGGGTTAAGATTGCCCCTGGTACATCCTCCACAAAAGTATAATCCCTCACGGCAGTTGAGGGACTGTATTTAAAAAAGGTAAGCAACGCCACTAACAAACCAAACCCATATCTTCTAATACGTCACTGACACATCCATATCAACCGAGCGCGAACCAACTTCGTGCGACGCGTCACATTGTCTGCCACAGATAGTGACGTAAGCAGCGATGCGTGTGACGTCACTCGACGTGCGCCGGCGCAACCGCTTTGCAGTTAAGATATAGATTGGTCGATCTGGTGACCTTCGTGGTGACATTAAGTGCTAGTCTGCTTTGTGTAGTGTGTGGTTGAGTAGAAAATGGCATGTGAACTTTTTATAGGACAAGACAGAGAATCAAAGTAGTTCGTGGCGTCTTGTCTTATAAAAAAGGCCTCTGCCTTTTACAACAGAAAGCTATTAATAACTATTAAAGTAGAGCTATATACAGGGCCATGTTGGTTCCCGCTGGAGGAGAATAGGGCCACCCCATATCTTGCTCTAGGTCTCGTAGAAGGCGACTAAGGGATAGGGCTGTTCTCCATCCGACTGTTAACATACAGCCCAAGACAAAGTGCCCGCTAGACGGCAATAAGCTGACCCCCTCTTACGTCCTGGGACCGAAAATCAAAATTGGTGAAATGTAGGTACCAATACACCTCTGCCTACCCCTTTGGGAATTTATAGGCGTGTGCATATGTATGTATGTATGCTAAATAGCATCCGACACCTTACCCCCAGAGGCCGGGGATTTGCTTAAATGTGTTTTTTTTAACGTGCGATAAATCCCCTCGGAGCCTGTGGAGGTGGTTATGTCGGACTCGAAGCGACTAAAACGCCGTCTTGGGTCCTTGGTTGCCGGAGGTGAGATTGCCAAAAGCATATCTCTCGCACCCCGGCAGACCCAGGACCATCTCTTTCGAGACGACCCCCTTTGTTTAACTGTGTTGCGGCTGAACTTCTGTATTTTCTGCGAAGCGACTGCCATCTGACCTCTACAACCAATTGGCTAGGTTTATCTACATTCTGCAGTTAGACTAGTCGAACTTTTGTGGGTATACAAGTACCAGTAACGGCTGCCACAGATGTTCGTATGACAACAGGTCAGGTCCGACGGCTTAATGTGTCCTTCAAGGTACGAGAACACCCAGATCAATGCAAATAAACATATTTCATACAAATATTTGCACTGAGTGGGAATCGAACACGTGCCTCCTCCACAGAGGAGGACACAGTTACGACAGCATAAACGGGGGTTTTATTAACCTGTGTCAATATTATTCGCGTCTGCAACTATATTAATATGGGTACCCATTAATATTATCTTTTCCAACAAGTCAATATTGTCTTCTCAGTAAATGTTACGTAACAGACACGGTAAATAAACACGTGCACGGACCATTGTTAATCCTACTTTGCTGAAATTATCAGGATCACCTCACTATCCTCGGTATGGATGTTCGCTGCAAACTGAATAACAAAAACTATATCGAGAGTATCATCAAATCAGCCTCGCGTAAACTCGGAGTCCTGAACAGAGTGAGACGTTTTTTCACGCCGGAGCAGCGGTGTCTTCTATACAAGACCCAAATTCATTCCTGCGTGGAATACTGCTCACATCTCTGGGACGGCTCCGCAAAGTACTTATTAGATGCTCTCGACAGTTTGCAGCGACGTGCGGTCCGCATTATTGGGAATCCTGAGGTCACGAACACCCTCGAGCCTTTGCAGATGCGTAGAGATGTTGCGTCTTTGGCAGTTTTCTACCGCCTCTACCATGGTGAATGTTCTGACGAGCTCTTCCAATTAGTCCCACCCTCCCCTTTCCTTCACAGGATGATACGTGCAGGGCTAAGATGCCATCCATTTACGGTGCAGAGTATACCTGCTAGAACCAATCGTTTCAGTGATTCATTCCTATGCCGCACCACTAAGACCTGGAATTCCCTGCCAGCTCACGTGTTTCCTTCTTCCTACAGTCCCGGGTCCTTTAAGCGGGGCGTTAAAAGGCATCTAATGAGGCCGTCAAGCTGAGTGCCACCACTGTTAACATGGTAAATGTTTACGATGGTGACCCTCTTTCCGAGACTTTGCCTTTAGCTTAACATCAGGCGAGGTGAAGTCAAATTGACGTGTCATGTATAAAAAAAAAAGTTTAATTTAGGATTTAGGACTGATTCTTTAACTTAACTACGTAACGGTCAAACCTCTATTACGAGTATTAGTGCCATCATCAGTCGTTCATCCATGCTTCCATACTTCCATATTTAATATTACAAATGCGAAAGTAACTCTGTCTGTCTGTCTGTAAGTTACGTTTTCACACCTAAACCACTCAACCGATTTAGATGAAATTTTGTATAAGGGTAGATTAGACCTTGAGAAAGGACGTAGGCTATGTTTGGTCGCGATAACCGACTTCCACGCGGGAGGAGCCGCGGGCAAAAGCTAGTAACCCAATATATGTGTATCAAACATATAACCTAATCAGATAACAATTGAACCGACCAGCATCATACACAGATACAAATGAGACAGATCTCGTCTCCTGAGTCATGGCATGAGATCACGACATTAGCCCCGGTCCGTGCCGTGCCTCCAATTGTCCCAGCGTAATGTTTGTGACCCGCACCTTAAGTAAGGTTAAATAATTGATGCCGACACTCACTTTACCAGTAAGGAGATAGGGATGGGACAAATCAAATGTTTTTAGTAACTTTACATATAAGAAGCATTTATTGAAGACTAAAAATATATCATTAGCAATTATGAAAAAGATTTATTAAAACTTATATTTGGAGCATTGCACTCTATGGATGTGAGACGTGGATTTTGACACAGAAAAACATAGACAGGATGGAAGCATTTGAAAGTGCTGGAGAAGGATGAAAGGGATAAGCTGGACGGAAAGATTGTCAAACGAAAGAGTATTAAACAAGGTCCAGGAAAGAAGGTCTATATTGGAAATAATCGAGAGCCGAAGAGGAAAGATGATTGGCCACCTGATAAGACACGACAGATTTTAAAAATATATCATAGAAGGGAAGGTAGAAGGAAAGAGAAGAAGGGGTAGACCAAGACGAACGTTTATGGCACACAAAAAGGAAAGGATACAAGCCGCATCGTATCAGGAGGTCAAAAGATTGGCGGAGGAGAGAGAGGGATGGCGATTACTTCACCGACAAAAGCGCAACTCTTTAGTTTAGAGAGAACTTTTTTTAACCTGTGGAAATCCACTCGGATCCTCCCCGTTGGAGCCAGCGGGTGTGGTAATATCGGACTTGAACCATCCAAATCCGTACGGCTGTCTTGGGCCATCAGTTGGTGGGGGTGAGGTAGCCTCTGGCAAATCCCTCGCGCACCCTGACTGGTCGCAGGGCCATAGTAGGCCCCATCGGGACTGCGGCATCACCATCTTACCCTAGAAGGAGGGAGGGGCGCGGATCCCGCCGAATTCTCGGCCTGATTCTGGTAGGATATCAAGCGGCTCCACTTGGCACCCCCAGGCCTGCAATATTTTGGGTAACTGGTATTTTTATTTTGATATTCAAATTCCAATGATTTTTGAGAATTGGGTACACCTTCCAACTATTCCGCAGCATAAATATTTATTAGATTACTTACTTTGAAGCTCGAATCAATATCAAAAATAATGATCCTACACCATTATTTTATTAATTTTGAAATGTGCACATTTCTCTATAATTGAACGGTTAATTAATTCAAGGTTCATATACTTACCTATATTATTACAGATCAGATATCAATTACCAAATTACAAATAAGTACCAATTCATTAAACAGCAATATATTATACTAGCTTTTGCCTGCGTCTCCGCCCGCGTGGATGTCGGTTATCGCGACCAAACATAGCCTTTCTCATAGTCTAATCTACCCCTATATCAAATTTGATCAAAATCGGTTCAGAGGTTTAGGCGTGAAAGCGTAACATACAGACAGACAGACAAAGTTAGTTTATAATATTTGTATGGATTATTTTCTTTTTCTTCTTCAACATGTCTTCTGCAGCGAATCTAAGTTTTCAGTGCTGTATCGACATGATAATAAATAATGCAAGCTCATCGCATTGGCAATGACGCATGAACGTTGCAATCGATATCTTCAATGGAAAAACTTTTTATTTATGTTATACAGCCGTTTGCCGCTCATTGCATTAATTTTAATCAATGTGCTGTATAAACCACAGTTTAAGTACCCGGTATTCGTTCGTCCCCTCACTAGAGCTGTGAGCTACGCGTATGTATAAGTGGTTGAAATTAAATTATAAGTGGCGGGTCGCGCGTGGGCGTTGTTGGGCTCATACTTTTATATGGTTAAGATCAGAGATACTACGGAAACAACATGCACATCCCTAGTTCGATTCTATTCCCCTTTTTGTTGATGATTAGAGGATTATGCTGTCAGATCAACCAACCCTGGAAGAATACCCTTTGTCGCAAAACTATCAGCAGCTGTATCAGTTTGTTGCAACTGAAATTGTTTTGGGCCCCAATCTTTGTACCTATATCTTACACAATGTTGAAACGTAAAAGATGATTATAAGAGAAACCAACGCCGAACTCGAATGGATTACGAACAAAAATTCTTAGAGACACTCTTTCGAGTTCCTGTAGTGACGCGATTGTGCTAATTAGATCATGGCTCAGAGCGCACCGCTCAAGATATTGTGGCACATTATCCATTTCCTTATCCCGTCCATAATTGTCTGTTTCAACAACAATTCTGAGAAAAATACCAACGAATTGACTAACACACTATCTTCTTTTATATAGTTGACGAATTATGAATATTGTTTTCGAGAAATAATTTCAAAAATATGATTTTTCGTGATATAATGTTGTGAAACTGTTGTATTTCTGTACAATATTTATTGGTTTATTAATAATATTGATGTTTTTGAACGGATATGAGGATATAGACGGCCTATTTAGACTAGATTTACTAGACTCAATGGGCCATAGACAACGACATCCGCTTTTTATTTCACGATACTCAGAAAATGACGCACTGAAAATCATTCTCAACTAGTTCTCAACTTTTAATTTTACACGATGCATGGGAAATTGATAATAGTAATGAGACATCTCTACCTCACACACATATACAGGTCTCTACCTCCGTTCAGACGTATATTTATATAGGTATACCAACACGGTTATAAAAATTGCGGTTTTTGTGTCTGGTCTTTCAGAATGGCATTCAAAAAGAGGCATATTCAAACTCAAATCATTCGTTTAATTATTTATTTATTAATAACTGGCTACTGTCCGCGACTTGGTCGGCGTTAAGTTCGTAATAGAAAGGTATAGGACACACTTCTTCTGTTCCTGTGTAAAGTTCCTTAAAGTTTCTGTGAGCCTAATACTTCATTCAAATATATCACATAAATACTGATCCCGTGACCGCGACCCACAAGTAACATACCCGGGATAAAATAAAGGTTGAGCGGGATAAAAGTATCCTCTGTCCGTCTCCTGTTTCTAAGCTACATCTCCCCCAATTTTCAGCCAAATTGGTACAGCCGTTCTTGAGTTTTATATAGTGTAACAAACACGACTTTCTTTTATATGTATAGATATGTTTTACCTACCGGTCAAGAAGCTCTATGCGTCTGAAAAAATGTACCTTATAAGTAATCTTTGGCGAACTCCAACTACTTACGTATTTCTTAATTTTTTACTAGCTACCGTTTGATCTCTATGTAGTTTTGATGTCAAACTCAATGGAGCGCGGTTGCTTACAACCTGACGAATTGAGTTTACTCTGAAAAATACCTAGAGAAAGCCATTTGAAATTACACGCTGTTCCGGGTCTCAAGTGCAAGATGGCCCTCGCTACCCGCTTGATCCAGGCCCATCTTCGGTGTCGAGATATGAGAGTATGGGAACTATGGTGTCACCATCTTACCACGAAGAGGAGGGGCATGCATCGCACCGCCGCGTTTTACATAAAAGCTACATATACTTAACAGAATCTACCATGCCTCCAGCGGGGCTAAAACGCCACATTGAACGTATCTGCAAAAAATTTGTAACTTTTGAATTTCCAGTAGATCTCAATAGACTCCTATAGAAGTTGTAAAATGGTCACTTATATGAGCTGAATCACGACAATTCATTTATTAAACATATCCAAAGGATGAAATATTATCTTAGTACGATTCCAATAAAGTGGCCTTTTTAGACCTGTGGCAGATTTTCAATATTAAAATCAACGTTATACAGTAAGTTTTGTGACTCATCAGCCTCTAGTTGTGCTTCAGGATGATGAGATGTATCTTGTGATGCTCTGTCAATTCCCAAGTTTATATCAAAACAAAAAACAAACATGTGCCGGTCAGTACGATAGCACAGTAACCATGTTAAATCTGTAGTCACGAATTATTTTAATCAAATATCAAACATGTAACTCACAAAAAATATTTTAAAAAAATACATCTTCAAAGTAGCACTTGAACATATTTATTCCAAATTAAACAATCATAAAAGACTGCTATCGCCATTCTAAAATCGACTTTGAAGTAGTTAGAATACGAGTGTTATCTTTCTGCTTCGAGTGTAGTAGTTAGGATGGTGTTGTGTGTAGAGATAGTCGTCACAAGACGGACAGACAGATGGGTAAGTCACGTGATGGTCAGTACTGATTAGCCTCGTATTGTAATCGTAATCAGAAAATGTCCGGGTAGGTCCGAGATGGACGTTTTGGAACTACTGTCATAGAATAGATAATATGCTACTGTCTGTGTATGTATTTACAAAAAAAGTATATAAAAGTGTTTTTCCACATTCTAGATTCCAAAACATAAGCTAGTTAAGCTTACCATGGGTCTAGATAGCGTTGTGTAGAATGTTGTCGAATATTTATTCTAATGGAATATTATTGCGGTAGCCTAGTGGTATGGGTAATGGACTGCTGAGACGAGTCTCGGGTTCGATCCCAGGCTTACCATGGCACATACCAATGACTTTTCGATGCTTTTCGAAGTTATGTATGTATTTATCGCAGGTTTATAAGTGCCCGGTTAATGGCAATAGGTAAGCTCGCCACCTACATTGGGATCTAAACATAAACTGGCGAAATGTGGATGCTAGCACCACTACCTACCCCTTCGGGGAATACAGGCGTGAGTTTATGTTATGTTATGGAATATTATGTTCAGAGTTCAGAAGCGTTCGAAATAAGAATAATTTTACTGAATTATTTGATAACTTATTTTTTTTTTTTAGACACCTACAGTCAGCGACAGAAATATCTTGACGACGAAGTCTTAAAATGATCCTAAAACTCTCATATTAAGAGGAAATCAAATTGTTTTATTGAATTAAATGAAATTATTGTCCGAACAATCAATCAACTGAAAAGGGGTAAAAAACGAAATTAAGATAATTTTGAGCACTTTGTTCGTCAACATCTTTTTGATGCTGACTGGTTCCCGGTGGAGTAGAACAGGGCTACCCCATCTCTTCCTGTGGGTACCGTAGAAGGCGACTAAGGGATAGGGCTGTTCTCCATCCGACAGTAAACATACAGCCCATGACATAGTGCCCGCTTGACGGCTATAAGCTCGCGCCCTATTACGTGGAGGTGGTTATGTCAGACTCGAACCGACCAAAACGCACGCCGTCTTGGTTCCTTGGTTGCCGTGGTGAGATTGCCAAAAGCATATCTCTCGCAACCCGGCAGACCCAGGTCCATCTCTTTCGAGATGGCCCTCTTCGGGTTGTGGGGTCCTTAGTGTCCCCATCTAGCCCCGGGCACGGGGAGGCGCTCGCGCTCTTTGCGCCGCCGCCGCGGCCTGCTTCTGCTAGGGTGACTCCACCGACCACCCCCAGGCCAGCGCTCATGGAGGACGGAGGTCGTTCTGCGACCTCCGTCGTCCGGTTCGCCTTCGTTGCCTACCTCATCTGGAATTTACAAGCATGATATAATAGTTTCTAGTAATATACCTACGTATAAAATCGATACCAATTTCTACACAACGATTACCTTCAAGGCTATAAACGAATGACACAATATTTTGCATTTCCTTTTCTCTTTGTACCCTCCGATCAAAGGGCCGTGGGGCCCAGCTGTGGGCTCCCACGGCCACAATGTATAATTCATGCCCACCACCGCACGTCAGACGTTCAATAATGACGAGCTATTATCAATACGTAATTGAATAGTGTAGTCTTCGATATACAAGCTTTGTTTTCATGGCTGTTCGGAGTTTGATCGAAAGTTATGGTTTATTAAATATTTATTCATCTAATATATAAAATTCTCGTGTCACAGTTTTTGTTGTCATACTCCTCCGAAACGGCTTGACCGATTTTGATGAAATTTTGTGAGCACATTGAGTAGGTCTGAGAATCGGCCAACATCTATTTTTCATCCCCCTAAATGTTAGGGGGTACTCCACCCCTAAATTTTTATTTTTTATTTTTTGGACAAAATTTTAATTTCTATTTTTGTATGATACAACATACAAAAACACATACAATCCTCAATTTTCACCCTTCTACGATCAACCCTTATTTTTTAATAGCCATTTTAGTAATTTAATCATTTTTTCTTTCCGGTAGAAAAATGATCAATCGTCATTTAATTATTATCTATTTTTCATCCCCCTAAATGGTGCAGCGGGAACAGGATCTGACGCCACGAGGGTAGGAAAAAATTGGCGGTACGAAGTTCGCCGGGACAGCTAGTATAAATATATATCTACATATAGTGAAGTCTATAAATCGGTTGGCAGATGTGCCTTATAATTTTCGTCCGTTCCCACGTAATAGCGGGCGAGCCTGTCGCCGTCAAGTGGGCACTTTGTTATGACCTGTATGTTTGCCGGCTGGATGTTCTACAGCCGACAATCATCCCCTAGTCGTCTTCTACGACACCCACGGGAAGAGATGTGGTGGTACAGAATAAATAACCAATACAACTACTTCATATAAATCACACCCTAAGTAAGGTGACAAAACATTTTTTGTTAACTGGTAGTTAAGAAGACGGTTGGAGTCTTTCACCACCACGATCTTAATGCTTCGGTAGCTTAGTGGTTAAGGAGTCGACCTTACGATCGAGAGGTCCCGGGTTCGATCCTGGCCATTACACTACCGACGTGAACCCACTCCTAACACAAGCAATTTAGCTTAGCTGGAGGGGTTAGAGGGAATATTAGTAACTACGGTTCTAATATTCTTTAAAAAAAAAAATGGCCCAAGCCAATATCTCCAGAAACCTGGTACTCCTGTAGACGGACGAGGACGACAAAAAACGCGTCTTAAGAAATACACAATAGACAATTAAATATTACGATAAGGACTTATTTAAACAGTCACAATCGAAACATCCCCAGAAAAATCTTTTGATAATCCTTAAGCGTCAAATAAAACTTATAACTCATTTTGTCGATATACTTGAGAATATGTAACACATTAGAAAAAGTTATCCCAAGATTACACGGGAACTTGAGCGCTCAACAGGGTGACCAAACATCGCGGGGCGCCTCGGGAACGAACGAAGGTCTCAGGACACTCCACACGCGTGGATACACCCGCGAGTGGCGCCCGGGGTCTCCTACACTTGAAGAAATTGTTCAGCAAATCATATCTAAAGATCAATAAAGCTGAAATTTCTGATAGAATGTGTGGGAATGTTGAATTCCGATTGACGAAATTGTTTCTACTTTGAATCAGAGCATTGAAATTTTGTACGGACTATGTGTTCCATCGCTCGGAAAGCTATCTTCCCACAATCCGATACTCCTGTTCTTTTACCGACGAAGCTCCTGGGCAAGATTTCTCCTCTTGAATGGTAGTTTCAGTTTTTGAGTGTCACCGGGTGTCACAAGCATATTAAATTATGTAAAGAAAGAGTTTGAGAGCGACTTGAAAATGTGGGCTTCGGATGGGACACAAACAAACCAGAGCTTGTAATATGCTTATAGGAATACAGATACACATACTTGTATGTAAAGCACATAAAAAGAAATACGTAGACCAATAGACGTGCATGCCTACAAATATTTACACGAAATCAGATTTAAAACCATGAATTTAGTCAGAAATCTAACCCTCTACCGCGAAACCACAGCTTTCGTCAACGAACTACTAGTCACCAAAAGTAACAATTAAACCTTCCAAAATACACCTAAACTAATTTAAAAGCTCCCTTCCTCACGAATAAAATAAATCTGAGGACTGCTCCCTCCAACACGACACAGTAAATAATAAATAGTTCCTGTCCGTTCTTAATAACAGTTTTGTAGCCGAGCACGAAATTACGGCACTTTACGAGGCTCCGTTTAATCGCTTGCATATTGTATTGAGTTATATGGAAATATGGACTTCGTCAATATAATAATAGGCTTGGGTTGTCTACATTGCGTGGTACAATCACTCCTGTGGAAACAGCACGGAATATGAAGTAAATTTTTGGATTTGTAGCGAGACTCAAGACTGGCCATGATAACGACATAGTGTGGACGTCTTTTACGCCAAATTAGGGTCACAAGACCTTAAGAATTCCCTCCTGTAAGCATGAATGCTGAAAAGCAACAATTTATTACGAAATATCAAAAAAAAATCTGAAAGCTAATGAAAATTTAGACAGATATTGGCGCCAAAAATCCGCCATTGTGATCTACCAATCTAACGAAACATTCTTCGACATCGCTTAGGTAGTAGTTACGAAGGAATGTAGAGACAGACATACGACGAGTATCATAATACGACCTATTTTCATCTTCGTCGGGTGAACATACTGGCTATTAAAAACGTAAATCTTTAAGTTACAACAAGCAATGTAAGCGACACATAGAATTTCCCTCATGGCACGGTCACTTGATCATGAGAACCGCGTCAGGTGCGAGATGGTCGCGGAAGGTAAAAAACGGTGTTTTGTTCCGATCGCGGTTTGGTCGAACCCAGTTATGTGTGTGTGGGGTACAATCAGGTACAATTAGGGGTAATTACCGTTTAACTAGCGGCTTGAACAGTCACTGTAGTCGAGTGTACTGTGACTAAATAACAGTTAAATTTTGTAATGATTTTAATGGCGCCGAGTATTTGGAGTTGGTTTATTTGTGTGGGATTAGTCAAGTGTTTTGATATTGTTCATATGAAGTTCAAAAACTTTGGTTATAGGAATATAATATAATCATAGAGGGCAGGGTGTACAGGTCCTTACTAACAAACTTGAGGCCAACAACCTTACTTGCAAGGGTTTAGTCGCATAAGGTCCCATTCACAAAATGTCCCACGTAAAAAAACGTCCTATTCGCAAAACGTCCCATTCGCAAAACGAGTCACTGCGTCTGAAAAATAACGAACTACTTAAAAAAACGTCCCACGTAAAAAAACGTCCTATTCGCAAAACGTCCCATTCGCAAAACGAGTCACTGCGTCTGAAAAATAACGAACTACTTAAAAAAACGTCCCACGTAAAAAAACGTCCTATTCGCAAAACGTCCCATTCGCAAAACGAGTCACTGCGTCTGAAAAATAACGAACTACTTTGGCGCAGTCTTTCCCCGCAGGGTTGGGAGGACAAACACGGCCTTAAAATTTGACAGACCAATCAAACTTTGGATATATCTAGGCAATTACAATGAGGATAGTCCTTACTGTGATGGAAGGAAAATAATAAAGATCATCGAAGCCCTTTTTAATTTCTCTTACAAGCCAGTACGCTGACGGATGAGGCTCTAGCTGCAAGCGTTCATCTCAGCGTTGAGGAGTACTTCCATACTTTCCTATAAGACTTCATCTCATCATTTAACCTATTCTTCACCATTTCTTCTTTCAAATATCAATATTTTCTTGAACTTGAAACCTTTCCGCCAACATTACTCACACCATTTCAGTACCTAAATTTAAATTTTCCCCTTCAAGAAACTATAATTCGAGAAATCGATGCAGCTATTAACATGTCGATTATTTCCAATGACTGACAATTACCTACAGACAGTCTGGTGTGGGGGGCAAGAGGTGGAGGGGGGGGGGGGGTCGTCCAGGGACATGTTTATGTGTTCAATATTGTACGGACGTAACCACCCACCTTACATAGTGTACCACTCAAATATTTACGATCAGATTAAAGCGAAGACATTGTTTATTTTTGAATATGTTTATCCATAATATTATAAATGCAAAAATAACTCTGTCTGTCTGTCGCTGTCTGTCTGTATGTTACGCTTTCACACCTAAACCACTGAACCGATTTTAATGAAATTTGGTATAGGGGTAGATTAGACCTAGGGAAAGGACCTCGTACTAGCTCTGCACCACCCTATGGTAGACTGGCAGAGAATGCCTACGGCATTAAGTCCGCCTATGTACTTTCTGCATAAAGAATAATTAAATGAATAAAAGGACATAGGCTATGTTAGGTCGCTATAACCGACATCCACGCGAGCGGTGCCGCGGGCAAAAGCTAGTTTTAGAATATTTTGTTAACAAGGATCGTTGGTAGTTTCACCTGCATAAGTTCCTATCGTCTGGGAATATTGGGATAAAAATAGCCTGTTTTTACCCAACTTCCTATAGATACTTCACTGGGAACTAAACGGTTGTGCTACTCGATTAGCCTACAGCCTTGGCTATCAGCCAAGGCTAATCGATTGAGCTAAACTGTTTGAGAAATGTTTCAACTAAGTACGCACTTTCAGCGAAATTTCCCAGTTCAAATCGCAAAGCTAAAAGTCTATAATGCTATTCAAAACTATAGTTTAACTATAATCTCTATGTCAAATGCTACTAATATATCAATCTTCGATAAACTTAGTTTTAAGCAGAATTTGACGTCAAAAAGCTGTAGTAGTGCTACACAATTTTCAATAAATACTTTGACTTTGACTATGAAATCACTCTCTTCTTCCTAGCACATGTCACGGTTTTATACCCAAGGCTCCAGAGCTTCTCCATTATCTAAATTCATTCATCAATTCATTTCATCATCAATATTCATCTATATCCAAAAAAATCCATTTATAATATTAATAGGACTTCAAAGTGCCATCGCCTTAATTCCGAAAACGCCAAGTGTATCAACTAAACCACGTCGTATATCCGACGAAGGGAAATATTGTGATATACTCCTATGTAACCGAATAACTGTGCCTTTATGTGCTGTAATATTCATACGGTAATGACCGATAATGACCGGTAACGTCCGGTAAATGTCCCGAAGCTCTTCAATATTTATGACCAGTTCGTATTGGCTCTTTGTTTGTTTGGTGACTTATATGGCAGAACTTCGATAGGTTTACATGTACTGTGGATAACGTTCTTAAATATTAAAGACATTAAGTTTACTAATCGTTCAAATATTCATGACATGTGTTTGGCTCGCATTTGGCAGATTTTTTAGAGGTGATTTTTCTTCCGCACAGCCACCAACAGTTTAATGGCCGGTCTGTTGCTGATCAGTCTTATGGTTTGGCCAGGTGGAGGTCTTCTGCCAGTCCACTTCACACACACACAGTCTGTTTTCACAGTCTCCATTACTGGAGAAATACGCGGAAAAACTGTTACCAAAACATGGACTGCTACCAATTCAGCAGCACAATTTTAGATTATGAAGAAGAATATAATTTGAAGAAGATATGGAACCTCACCCAAAAGAAAGAAGAGAGGATTTGTTGCTTCAGTTGTCTAGGGTCAAGTACACGAAGAGGAAATTTTCTAGTTCAGATTTTCTATAGTCTAAAATGGTTGCCCTTATCTTTTTGACGCAATATCCCCCACGGGGTGGTTATATCGGACTCGAACCGACTAAAACCGAACGCCGTCAGTGGGTCGCAGGTTGCTGGAGAAGTGATTAGCTTGTATCTAAGAATTATAAGAGCTCGCATAGGTCGACAGTAAATATACAGCCCAAGACAAAAGGCCCTCTAGACCCCTTATACCTCATGGGACCGAAAATCATGGCGAAATGTGGGTGCTAATACACCTCTGCCTACCCCTTCGGTGATTTACAGACGTGAATATATGGATGGATGGATGGATGGCATAGGTAGACTACATTGAACAATAGCGTGATGATTTGCTGATAGCACCAACAGAGAGCTTCTCGAAAATACTTGAAACGAATTCTCTTGAGTGAGTCATTAACTTCAAATTTGCATCCTAAAATCAATGATAATAATTAATAATTGAAATTGCACAGTCATTTAATTAGTGATATAGAGTTAATAATGTTATAATATAGCTGATAAACATTTATAACAAAACTAATATTGAAGTAGATCAAAATACTACATAATTATGATTACAATGGTATGTTATCAGTAGTAATCCTTGTTTTCAAAACTTTGGTGATAACAATCAGTGAATCAGATACATACAGTCACGTCTATTTTCCGCGGGGGTAGGCAGAAAGCACGTATTTTCTTTTTATATTGTTCTTTTTATATTTTATATTTGACGAACGCATTTCAGTGGGACATTTTTCAGAGATGTTGCGTTAAAGAAATCCGTTATTACCAGTGTTAATGGAAATAGGTAATTTATATTAAAATAAGTTAGGTAACTAAAGTTTATCCAACTATATTATTTCGTTAGGTCATTAAAGCAGCAGTCTCAAGTTGTAGAAAAGATGCTAATAACGAATAAGTGAACTTAATTTACCTTGGTGAATAAGCTACACTATTTGGTTGTGTTAATGCACCTGGGTCAATATGGTTTACTATTAGGTTGTGTTAATGCACCTGGGTGAATAAGGTACACTATTTGGTTGATTTAATGCACCTAGGTGAATTATGCAGGTGAATTAAGTCTACGAGGCTTCGATATCGCCTTTGGGTCGCCATCGCTTCACAGAAAATATCGATTTTAGCCAAAATCCAAGCTTAAAGCTTCGGATGTGACTGGGATTTACGCTAAGATGAAGATGAAGATTAGAAGGATCTTACAGGGTCGGCAGCACGAGTGTGACACCCCTGATGTTGCATACGTCCATAGTCCACGGTAGGCACTTCTCACGTTAAAGACAGACTATCGTCTACTGTGCAACTACGAATACTGAAGTTCTTTGGTCACGTCTCAAGAAATAAGAACTCGATGGAGAGACTGGTGGTTCAGGGCCAGGTGGAAGGCAAAAGAGCACGCGGTCGATCACCAACCCGCTGGATAGACGCCATCAAAAAGGCTACTGAATCCACCATGACCCAGTGCACTCGCGACGCCTCTAACCGTCAGAAATGGAAGCACATCGCCAGAAGAGCTACCCTCGGAAAAGACATCGATCCAACGAACACCCCACCATGTATCTCGTCAGCGCAACCACGACCACTCTGACAAGAGTGTCCGACTGAGAAGAGGCACTTCTCATCCGATGGGCCGTGAGCTTGTCTACCAATAACTGATAAATAACGTCAGACTAGTATTTTGCAAAGAAGTCACTATAATTTTATTCTCATAAAAACAGGAGTTTTCATGAGCTACTTTAAACAGTCAGCATTAAAATGATGTTGACGAACAGAGTATCTACTCAAAATTATCTTAATTTAGTTTTTTGAACCCCTTCCAGTTGACCGATTGTTTTAATATTTGGTACAATAATACACATTTAGTTCGTACAATAATACCATATAAATCAATAAAACTGCGGTAGCCTAGTGGTATGGGTAATGGACTGCTGAGACGAGGTCTCGGGTTCGATCCCAGGTTTATCATGGCACACACCAATGACTTTTCGATGCTTTTCGAAGTTATGTGTGTATTTATCGCAAGTTTATAAGTGCCCGGTTAATGGCAATAGGCTCGCCATTACATTGGGACCTAAACATAAACTGGCGAAATGTGGGTGCTAGCACCTCTCGGAATATAGGCGTGAGTTTATGTTATGTTATGTTATGTAAATCGATAAAACAGTTTGATTTGCTCATAATACGAGAGTTTTAAGATAATTTTGAGAGATCGTCGTCTAGATATTTTTGACTTTTTATTCAGATTAAATTTGTTTATTTAATGAGAATAAACTTGTGAAGTAGTGCGGAGGTCACTGTGGCATGCGCGCGCGCCGATGTTTGTAGATACCGGGGCGTACGGTGCAGCATATTATGATGTCAGACTGGAAGCGCAACTGACACTTGACCTGCGGTGTCCATGGCATTTGGACGGAATTTAGGACATTGATTATACATGCTTAGATATTATCTAGTTCATTTCACTTGTAGATGCACTTAAATTTCGTGGAAATATTTTGATGTTAAAAGATTTTTGAGAAAGATCATTGTATATGTTAGTATTAAGATGTCATTTGGCTTGATCTGTTTCTGCAGCTACAACAAATTGCGCAAATTATGAAAAGTGAATTACAGAAATATTACTAGGTACTACCAAAATTACAAGAGCGTAGTTTTTTTATATATAAAAGGACTCGTTAATTTGACTTCACCTCGCCTGATGTTAAGCTAAAAGCAAAGTCTCGGAAAGAGAGTCACCATTATAGACATGTACCATGTTATGCAATGATAGATACTTAGGTAAGTACCTATGGTTTTCCAAATTTCCTTTACGTTAAAGATCCTGAAACCAATCTCGGTTGCAGCCAAAGCTTGAACTATGGGGCCCAGGGTCTTCGCTCTTAGTTCCCATTAATTTACAGACTTGGCTTTTACGGGAGTACCCACCATCTGTTCCCCCAATCCCGAAAAGTAATCGGTCAATCTGGCTTTTCAGGAAAGATGACTCGGGTTTCAAATAAATAATCTTGTTTTTATTATGTGCCTTTCTGGCACAGTTTACTCTTAACTGCATTTTTAAATTTATTTACAGGTAAATCTCTAAAAATACAACCCGGAACCTTATTTAAAATATATTATATTGAAATTAAATAAACATGGTCCCCCTACTTTGCTGTTGTACCGCTTCGGTATATCAAAGTGAACTAACGCTCCACTGCAGACATACCTGTAAATAAATCTAGCCTTAACGGTTCACTAACACGAGACACCTTTAGAATCAAATTCCTATAACAATATTTATCTCAATCTATGTTAAGTGTCAAAATTATAAAATAATGGTGCATATCAATTTAGCCTTTATTGCATACACTAATAGATATATAATCGCGTGTATGTTTAATCAAGTGTTATATCAAGTGTCAAGTCTAGCGGATCATTTTGACAGTCGGTTCGCGCTACCGACGCGTTGCTCGGTATGGCTCGGTGCGCGGGCGCACGCTGCCAATCATGTTTTGAACTTTTTGATGCGGTGTTGGTTACAGACTTGACACCTTCGACTTAGATTGTGTCGAGATTAGGAGGAGTATGCAAGTAGCAATCATAAGGAAGTTAGTTATGCTATAGGTATTTAAATCATCTCTACCTACGAAGATATATTATATACCTACTGAAAAAGAAGAGAAATAGAAGAGAAGAGAATAGTAGTTTTAATTAGAAGTCAATACACTAGCCTCTGTGCCGTGGTGGTAGTGAACGCGACTGCTACGCAGGGGACGCTGGTTCGATCCCCGCTCAGTGCAAATATATTTGTATGCATGAATATGGCTATTTGCATTGGTCTGGATGTTTGTATGTATAATATGTATGTATTTACAAAAAAAAGTATCTAAGTATGTTTATCCGCATTCTGGATTCCTTAACACAAGCTAGATAAGCTTACCATGGGCGTGTGTAAAATGTTGTGGATTATTTATTTATTTAAAATGGACGAGACTTTGGCGGCTTTCCTTCTAAATTTGGAAAGGGAAACAGCAGTTACCCCTATAGGATGTGACTAGGTAAGTAAGTACGTGACATTTGGGTCGCGACAATATATATTGCGATAGAATCCGTTAAATAACAGTTCTATCTCAATGACTTATATTCATAATAAGCTTATAAGACGTTTTAATCATCGTATTATTGTAAAAATGTTGGTAAAACCGCCGCGTGCGCACGGTAAGATATTAGACAGTAGATATCAGTTTGGATTTCCCCACAATATTTCAATAGTATCCAGTATCTTATCAGTATTATTGACAATGTGCCAAACATAGATTAAAATTTAAATAATCAGGTGTATATAAATAAGTATTGATAATCGTGTACTTAGTGTACTCTTCTCTTTTTATATGAGTGCCCCATGTTAATTCAATTTTGTAGTTAATTTTGAGGTTTTGTAAGTGCCTTTTTAATGGTCTATACCTACAGTATAAAAAAAGAAGCGTCGGTAGCTTAATGGCTAAGGAGTCGGCCTTACGGTCGAGAGGTCCCGGGTTAGAATCCTGGCCATTACACTACCGACGTGAACCCACTCCTAGCACAAGCAATTTAGCTTAGTTGGAGGGATTAGAGGGAATATTAGTAATTTCGATTCTAGTATTCTTTAAAAAAAGAAAGATTTTTAAGTACTTTGACATAATGTTGTAACGTTATCATGGTTCATATTATTTGTATGTGAATTTGTTTCACTAGGTAGGTATAACACCGCTCGCGTGCAATACTGATTGTCCTTAATAAACTATCCCAAGGATAAAAAGTAGCCTATCTTATTCTAGAGTTTCTGGATTGTAATATATATCCCTGTACTAGATTTCAACAAGATCCGTTCAGCCGCTTTTTGAGTAACAATATAACAAATGTGAAAGAACACCTTGTAATTTTAATCAGTCAGTAGGTAATACCTACCATCATGATGTGAAGCTCAGTGAAGTTATTCTAGGGTTGCCACATGTAAAAAAAGAAATAAAAAGGCATAATTTTTTTTATTGACAGCCTGAAATTTACAGAACAAAACTTGAAAATGCCGCTTAATGGAACAATAACACATAATTTACGTAAATTTATTTTCTTGTTATTTTGAAAAGTAAATAAACAGCTGGTACAAAACGTTGTTTTTGTAAACAATACATTATTATTTCCCATAAAGTAAACTCATTAATTACAACATTCTTTGTAGGCACAAACAAAGAGACACACACAATATGAGTTTGCCTACAAACGCAAATAGTTCAACAAGTAAATACGTAAATGCAGCTGCAGTAGAACATAACATTAATTATTGCATTGAAGCAAATTTAATTCTAGATTTTTTTATATTGGTACAGTCATACTCAGTCAAACAGATCGAAAGAATTTTATAGAAAGGAATACCCAAAACCGGTGAGCGTGTGTGAAAACAAATATGAAAGTAGAAGAAGCGAAAATGTATGCCAGGATAGTAGCAGGTAGAAACATGTGGTCTCTGAGTACCCCACTAGGAAAAAGTCGTGACTGTGTGTATGTTTCTATAAGCAAATCATATTGGAATAAAAAGCTATTGCCGTCAACCATGTACCTAGATTTTTACTGGAATTTTGACAGATTTCGAACCCGGAATGTAATGCACAGTAGCTATACCCGGGGAAAGCGTAATTTCCGATAACTAGCAGCATAATGTGCTATGCCTGACTATATTCTGTGCCAAATTTCATCTAGACTTCTAGTTTACCAATATCCAAATATATATAGTAGTTTGTACAAGATTTATTTACGTATTATTTTTTTGTCTTTATAAGTTTTAAAGTATGGTATGAAAGCATAGATTGTGAACAAAATATTCCCGCCCTGTTCTTTTCAGGCTAATTTATTGAACAACAAAATACACTTAATATAAAATTACATTCAATTCATTTCGTAGACACAATAGAACGTAACATCCTTACAAACACACCATTAGATGTAACTCGACACTTGGCACAGTAGCGACAACAGATAATCATCTAAAAACATATTATTTTTCACTCAACTAAGCAAAACCCTGCGCGGTGCTTTGTGCTTGGATAAAAATGTGATGTTTATCAGCATTTTGTGCATTTATTGCCGTGAGATGGCGCAGTCGACTGTTTTAAATGTCTGCTTTTGATAGTATTATTTGCAGGAAGACCCCTGATGTAATGGCGATTGAATATATTTATCAGAGTCACGACATGCCAAAACCGTAATGCTTGAAAATGGAAAGAGTCGTAGGCTAGCTCCCGCCAAGAAAAAATTGACAAGGCGTTGAGCTGCTACATTTGAATTTAGAATGACAAAAGGGTAGGCAATTAAAAAAAAGAAGAATGAATGAAAGAACGTCACTTGAAAAACATAGAGACTGCATCACTGAAACTGTCATAGACCGGTCATCAGTTCAAGTAGAAAGACAATATAGTGATTAAATAGGTTAAATTTTAAAAGAAAGCAATGTATTAATAGATGTCTTTTGGAAGTATGAATAGATCTATTTTGATATCTTAACATTTTAGAAGAACCAATTTAGTGTAATAAATATTCCCGCTTTATAGTGATAATACATTTAAAAATACATATCTAGCAGTAGAATATATTATCAAATCGTTTACAACCGCACAAAAAAATCAAATTTGTATACAAATGTATCGCCACAAAAAATTAGTATGCAAACTATTAACATTAGTTATTTAGATAGTCTACAAAATGGCGATAACAAGAATGAGATGTCAATCGAAAACAGAATTCTTCAATTATGTTAAACCAAAGTATCATATTAAAACCACAATCTACACCATCATCACGAAAACACTGTTCACCTATTATTCTTATTTATCTCCAATTTTGCGTAACATTTGTCACCAAAAGTCTCAAGCATCGTGTTACAAAACAGCACAAAACCCACCAAAACTTAGACCGGACATAACCACAAAATAGGAAGACGAGAATGTCATCTGACGGTCGAATTTCAAAAAATGTCTTTGTTACTTTCCCAAACACGGAATGAGATTATCAATTATTGGTCACCCTATATAGATTGTATCTGTATTCACCGAAATATGATCAGCTTATTATAACTATATTTGCTAGTTTTCGGCCTTTGTTGGCACAAACAGTAGATCAGTACGATAGGACTCTCTATTGTCGTTCAACAATATTGAGTTTCGACCAGTTTGTTGTCGATGGAAGATATCTAACTGTCATTTTATTCAAATTTTATCGTTCTATTAGAACGAGACCGGTTCTATTATTGTGATCATTTGTATTATTATTATACATATAAAATTTTATATGATAATTTATATGAAAATACGATGCGTTATGCCAAAACAGCTAATTGGAGTAATGTTTTAATTTTGACAGCTACCTGTCCTCCTACCTATATTATTTTAACAAAGGCAATAATTCAGCAGACCTTATGTGACATTATAATAGTTCGGGACTTATTCCACACATTCTACAGGGCATCGTTGAACGATTTTAGGTACCTAACGTCAAAGCAAGGACCACCATTCATTAGGACAGCATCTGATATGGTGTTCGTTGCTTATTGGGTTGGCCATGGTTACTGAAACTGAAAACTAAACAGCGGGAAATTCGCTAAGAAATTTAATTTAGATTTATCTGTTTTTAATAGGCACCAAGGCTAAAGCTTAATATCGCCGTCAAACTTAAAATACACTAAAATTTATGACCGAAAATCGGCAGACGCGGAAGAGATTTTAAAAATAATTATCGTTTTAGTTAATAAACAATGACTAAGTAAAATTTACTGAAGGACAGATTAATCACGCATATAGGTATACAAAAGCGAATACGTGACAAAATCCTATTATTTATATAATAAACGATTACAATATCTGATATAGTTATCGTAAATACGCATGGATTCAAAATATTTTGATGTTATTGTGATATGATTACGAACGTTCCTACACCTACCATCTGAGTTGTTCTACCTGACATAACGGTATCAGTTATTTTTATTGTTTTACGTAGGTACTATAATAATGTTTACAATGTAAGCATAATATTTGTTATCTACTACACCAGCTGTTTGAAATCAAAACACTTTAGGAATTATTGGAATCGGAAAAAGACAACTGCAAGATCACTTTTTGAATCTTGAATCAGCATCAACAATAGACCTTTTATAAGGACTATACGGAGAACATTGCCTTTCTTCTTCAGTCGAATCGAAGGCACTTCTGCTCTCAAATTGCGTTTGCGTTGCGTTACCTAGATTGCGTTCTCGGAGGTGCTCATAAGTTCCTCCGGTGTACCTACAATTACTTACCTAGATATTATAAGCGTGGCCCTTATAAAAGGACTATTGTTGATGCTGATTCAAGATTCAAAAAGTGAAAGGTATGGTAACTTTTTCTAATTGACATTATCAGGAATGCATATTAACTAAATCCATCGGATAACCTGTTGCACTTCTATGATGATTTATGATTATGATTTATGATCTCCCATTTTCTTGTCATGCTCGCGTTTTCGATGGTCTCCAAAGATTTTTTGCACCCCTTGCCCGACATTGTTACCATAGCCTGAAGTAGCAGGACCGTCGGCCTTTTTAGCCTCAAATGTGAAGTTTTGACCTACTGTTACCTATACTAGCCAGGTAGGTTGGGAAAGAGCATTGTTTCGATTTTTCCTTAGCTTATGACCTTCTAACCTCGGCGAAATATCGGTCAGAAGCAGTAACTCCTAACGCAAGGTGATGAACAAGGTGTAGAGGGTTTTTTCAACACCCTAACTTCTTCTTCATCATCCAATCAACAGCTCTCTTGAATAGCTGTTACATTAACATCACATTGTGGAGCCTCGTGATCACAAATCTCATTAATCTAAAACAGCACAACATTCACAAACAATGAGTCGTTTCGTTCGATAACAGATATATTATCACCACACGTGCTTCGGCGCGATATGTCCGCGGAAAGATCGGAATCAATCCCAAACATGACACGATTAAGATAAATGGAACACGATGATTGAGATGTTTTGACAAATATAAGCTGTTATGATGTTTGTTTGATTTAAAAACAATTGTTACAGGTGTGTGTTTGTCAATCAAGTTAATTAATTGGTCTATTACAGGCCGCTGCTGGAGATACCCTCTCCCAATATCTGCCATTTCTGCAAATACTCTACCTCCCGCATCTCGTTCATCTCAGCTACCTTTTCAGGTCATTTGTCCGCTTGGCTAGGGGCATCTTACCTTCCGTTTGCCTTCCCACGATCTCCATCTACAACGGTCATCGATCCATTGACAGATGTGGATAGCCAATTTTGGATCGTCTGGTGTGGACCCAGCTATATAACCACACCAGCTTACAACTAAAATCGTACGTTGATCCGTCACATCAACCTGTATGGACCATAAAATGTAGTGTATCTTAAGAAAGAAATCTTAATCAACCTTGGTCACCAACATTGGCGCCCCAACGATTTATTGGGAACCAATATCCCCCCTCTGCTGTAGCCTTCACTAACTTACCGTGTGTACCTGTGTGTGTTTTACATACATTTACTTCAACAAACAATACCCAACATCACGCACCTGTTCAACCATAATTGGGGCGTGTTAATAACCGCATAATAACGTAATCGGCGTGACTTGCGCCCGCGCAGCTTTCTTCGCCGCCCTGTCATTAAACACGTCGGTTGTAAAGCAACCGGGCACAGTTAGCCGCGATGAGACGGCCATTCTGTATTTCACACTATTGTTTGTGTAATTAGCGGTTTTCTATTATAATTATTTGGTTACAAATTATAAGCGTGGTGTAATATTAAAGGTTCGCGCCTTTTTTAGGGGTGGGAACCGGCGCGGCGGTGGAATCAGAAAGGACGGTGGCATCAAAGAGGTATTTGGTTTCGTTATTTGATCGGTTGAAGCGTGAATGATGCTTTATTGAATTGTGTTTTAGATGTTGAGTTGTACCGTCTACCGAGCGGTATTTAGTTCAAGTGTTATGTTTTTTTAAACATTTGATCAAAAAGTTGAGCATTTTCCTTTATGCTGCAAAGGTTAACTGGTTGACAACTTAATATTGGTAGGTACGCTCATCGTGTCCATCTAATTTATATATAATGAATATTTCACATTATAAGCACTATAGTCTATTCTAATAAGTATCACAGCTATTATTTATAAATACTAAAGTAGCTCTGTCTATCTTTGTTTCACTTTATCACGTCTGAACCGATTCTGATGTAGTTTGGTACAGAGATGGATTAGACCTTGGGTAAGGACATAGGCTATGTTTGATCCACGATAATTAGGTTCCGCGGAGCCGCGAGCTTCTTTTTTTCCAAGAGCGCATTGTGCAATCAGTCTTCTGACTATAAGCAGATGAGTTGTAGGATGATTTGCGGGTGGAGATATTCCTCATTAAGAATATCGACCATAATAAATATTAGCTCAGTCAATGCTGCTGAGCTCCAGGGTTCTTCGTCTTTTGAGACGGTTTATAAACTCCGGTAGAGTGAGTTGAACAGCTAACGAGCAAAAGTTATCATATAATAAAGAGATTACACATTTTATAAATGCCATTTAAATAAACGACTGGACTTCAATATAATTTTTATTTACAACAAAAATATAAAGAAGATACCATATTAATATCCCATTATTAAAACGATAATCTAGCATCAAATAAGAAATGATAACTGGGAATTTAAGATTACTAAATATACCATTACGTTCGGTATCCATCTGATGTTAAACCGAAAGGTGTCTAATCAGAGCCTTACAGTGTTTATGCCAGTTTATGCCATAACCGTCCATCGACACCCAAACTGTGTCCATTAATTTCGGTGGTAATGACAGCGGATAATGACATGTCAGGGAAACGATGGACGAGTAGCCGATGGGCCAGTGGAGCTGTATCTTAATCGAACAACTTATCGAATAATGAGTTCGATTGAATGTATCGATTTTTGGATGGTGAGAGATATAAGAGGGCAGCGTTTTTAGCTTGTAACGCTAAAGTTGCTATAATAATGCATACCTAGGCAAGTTTGGTTTAGAGATTAGTAAGATGATTCAAATAAAATGAAGTAAAAAGTGGGGTAAGGCCTATCTCGTCACGTGATGTAAACACTAAATAGTATACAGCGAAGTCACTGTCCGTCCGTATGTATACTTATATCTTCAAAACTACGCTACAGATTTGTATGTGGTTTCTTTTTATAGATAGAATAATTCAAGAAGAAGGTTCATATGTATAACACATGCTTAATATAGTAGAGGGTGCAGCGGGATCGGGATCGGACGCCACGCGGGTGGACAAAAATTGGCGGTACGAAGCTCGCGGGTCTTCAGCTAGTTAAAATTAAATTAAAAATGTAAAAACCCATGTCACCAAAAATAGGTTTAAAATGTTGAAAATAAACTGTGTTGATCTTTTGATTTATCTAAATTCTTGCTGCCTTTTGTTTTTTGATGTTGATGTGAATTAATGACTGTTTCTCAGAAACCATCTTGTTAAGTTTTATTAAAACATGTATAATACCAATGGTCTGAGATAATCCATTCTATAACAACTTCTATCACTTGCACCACACGTCACGTGTAGGCTATTTTATCTTTAGGCTCTATTTGAAAACAAACGCGGTGTGATTTGCATGAAGCACGTATAACCGACACTAGCAGCTAGTTAACAAACTGTATCGTAAATATTTTGCCGTTGAGCAACTCGTCTTATCTCGCGACGTTTATGTTGTTTTCCATTGGCCACGGGGAAGTGGGAAGTAAGTAACTATTATCAAAATCATTGTCTTAGTGTTCGGATTCTGGGGAACTGAATTTCAGTTGTTTTTGTTTTTAAGGAATATTAGAATCGAATTAACTAATATTCCCACTAACCCCTCCAACTAAGCGAAATTGCTTGTGCTAGGAGTGGTTTCACGTCAGTAGTGTAATGGCCAGGATGTAATCCGAGACCTCTCGATCGTAAGGCCGATCCTTAACCATTAAGCTACCGACGCTTCATAAGATTTAATAGACTCTCTGTTTTTAAGCAGAGAATCGATGCTACATACCGATTATATTTATGCTATATAAGTATTTGAACTATTATGATCACTCACACTACTATTAAAGATACATATCGGATTTGGCCGATACTCCAGTTTCTTCGTGGTGCTTGCATCAACGCCGAAATATCGAAAAATCAAAACTGTACATGGTAAATATCCCGATATCTCTAATAGTAATATATCTATACTATTTTACTGATATTATTACATACATACATATATATTATCAGGCCTTTATCTCCGGAGGGTTAGGCAGAGGTGAATTAACACCCACATTTCACCAATAACTGTGTAGTCGGTCCCATGAAATAGGGGGTGAGCCTATTGCCATAATATTCCGGCCACTATTGTTGACTCAAGCCTGAGGCTGAGTTTGGGCTTTATTTATATCTGTCTGATGTTAAACAGCCCTATCCCTTAGTCGCCTTGTACGACACCGCATGGGAAGAGATGGATTGGCCCAAATTTTTCTCTGCCGGGAACCACCCGGCTATTATTACAGTGAACGTTTAATCAAATACAAGACGTGAAAGTTTAAAGCTATTTGAATAAAAAATTATAACTGTAATCATTCAAATATGGCTACGCAAATACTACGATAAACAATTTTTTGCCATACTTTTTTTGCATTGGTTAGGTACTTTAAGAAATTACAACTTGAAATGAGTAAACGTTATTATTTTGATTATATTTACTGTCTTCACATATTGAATAACACACTTGTACTTTTCCACTGAGTTTAATTTATTTCATGTCTAGACCTGACCGGTTTCGCCTTACGGCATTCTCAAAGGTTCACATTGAAGTTTCAAGAATTGTAATTCCGAAACACTACAATATTTGCATTTTTTCATGTGTGGGTAGTTTTAAAATATGTGTAGCAGATTCCACCAAGCGCCATCAATCTCCAGTATAAACAATATTTACTGTCGTTATACTACCGATCTCATCATATTGACCAACCCCAACACTGTTTTCTATGCTATCCCAAATAAATTGAATTACTCAACTCGGGTTTAAAGTTTGAAATTAAGTTTTTTTATTTTATTATACACTTTATTGTACATCATATGTTTAATTCTTATAAGTCTATCTAAACTTTTGCGTTTAGAATAAAGGTAAGATTCCTTAACAGAAAAGGTTTAATCGACACAGTGTCGACAGCTTAGTTTTGCTGTGAAGTGGAAAACACCAATATTTTAGTATATCGTCTCCAATACATATTAATTTGAATATTAATTGTCGTGTCGGCTGTCGAGGCGGCACGGGAGCGCGCTATCAGACTACGCTCATACAGCTCGCGTGTTTTCATTGTTACAAACGACTTACTTGAAAATAACTTAGGTCCATAAAACTATCAATTAACATACAATCATAAGTTCATAAACACACTTGCCTGAATCTTTTGCCTGTTTCCGAAATGTTGTAACATGTGTCTTTAGGTCTGTAGTGGAAGTCTTCTTCATAAACGTGCTCCAACAGCGTGGGCTTCCTAACAGGTATGATAGTGGTTAACGCGTCCCTATTGATAATACAAAAATACCTTAGAAATATACACACTATCAACATCATACTCGTACCCTTTTCTCAGCAAAGTTTGGGTCGGCTTTCCAATCTAACTGTGATGCAACTGAACTTAGATATTTTCCGCTAAGCGACTGCGATTTGACCTCCATAACTAACTCAGAAATATACACATATATGCCTAATAATAATACACCTAAGAACTTCTGAACAAAATCCCCTCTTCCTGAATTTATTTCTGTATATTAATCCCCTTTCCCTTTTCTCTACAGGACACTCTACGATGTTTGGTGAAGCACTACAACCGTCATGGTACATGTCGTCGTCAAATTCCCGTCACATCACCGGGGCGCTAGAGATATGCTTTCGGCAATCTCACCTCCGGCAACCAAAGACCCAAGACGGCGTGGGTTTTAGTCGATTCGAGTCCGATATAACCACCTCCACCGGCTCCGTGGGGGTGGTATCCATGGAGATTTTTCGCACGATAAAAAACCCGTCACGTCAAAAATACCGTGACGTACAACAATGCTAACATTATTATCTCAAACGGTAATGTACGGTACACGTTTGGTAGCGGCACCGACCGCTTCATTACGCCACTAATGGCACCAAAGTACCAGGCCACGGATTGAGACACAAATATTTTTATTAGGTCACCACGCTTGTTTGGGAACTAATCGCCTTTAAATGTTCTCTAATGCGGTACCACTTTTTGGTTTTAGATTAATTTTGGGTATTATACCTACTGAATTTATTCAAATAGTACTTTCTCCCTTCATTAGATAATAGAGCTTGCCAGTGAGAGGAACCGCGCTCGGGGCCTACTGGACTGGGTAGGTACATCGCGCCCTAAAAAAATAATCTAATGCATTCATTTAATACAAACTTGAGTCCTGCTCGGCTTAACATGATCGCGGTTGACCTCTGTACAGTAATAAAATATATATATATATTTACAAATATAACAATTTGTAAGCCCGTTACTAGAAATACTTATATTACCAATATTATTAGCGTATTTGCTCTTGTTATCCATACTATCCATACTAATATTATAAATGCGAAAGTACCTCTGTCTGTCTGTCTGTCTGTCTGTCTGTCTGTCTGTCTGTCTGTCTGTCTGTTACGCTTTCACGCCTAAACCACTGAACCGATTTTGATGAAATTTGGCATAGGGGTAGATTAGACCTTGAGAAAGGACATAGGCTATGTTTTGTCGCGATAACCGACTTCCACGCGGGCGGAGCCGCGGGCAAAAGCTAGTATGTATATATGTGTATACTGTTTAATTCTAGACCTAGAACTAATTATGTACCTTCCATAAGCCAATAAAGTTTATCTTATCTTATTTTAATACTAGCCGTTGCCTGCGGGTCCGCCCGCATGAAATGTTAGTCCGGCTCCCGTTGACAAGGTATTTAGGTCTTTTTTACTCAATCATGCTCAAACACTGAACGTATTTAGTTGTAATTTGGTAAAGGGATAAATTACATACAGACAAATATTCACGCCTGTGAATTCCCGAAGGGGTAGGCAGAGGTGTATCAACAATTAACATCCACATTTGACCAAATATGATTTTCTGTTTAACGCACCTATTGCCGTCTATCCCGAAAGAGATGGTCCTGTGTCTGCCGGGGTGTGAGAGATATGTTTTCTGCAATCTCACCTCCGGCAACCAAAGAAACAAGACGGCGTGCGTTTTAGTCGGTTCGAGTCTGACAAAACCATCTTCACCGGCTCCGGGGAGGTCGCATCCGTGGGGAGTTTTCGCCGGTAAAAAAAAAGAAATGGGTTGCTGAAACGAGCGGAACTGCGGGCAATAACTAGTTCTTACTATTATATGTTCACTGTCACCGTTCCCATAGACACTTTGTTATGACGTCACTCCCACCATAAAGCATCGTCATCGATGTTTCGTTACTGTTATTACTATCGGATATGGTGTCATGGCGACGTGACTTCTACCCTCAATACATTATAATACAATAGCCACAAATGAATTACAATTTATTGGCGGTTATTTGTAATAGTGGCTCAGTGGTAGGAAGGCTGCGAGAGGTTCCGGGTACGATTTCCTGGTTGGGTAAACTATTGTTGGACTTCGCTCTGAAAATAATCTGGTAAGAAATTTAGTTGGGTTTTTTGTGGACTATTTACGAAAATATTTTCTTAATTGCAAAGCTTGAGTCTTTAACATGACAGAGCAAATAATTTATTTATAAGCTAAAAATTTAGCAAATAGTTTTTTTGGCTAAATATTACTATCTTATCAGTTTACTATTTTTCTTTTTCTTTTTTCATTTCTTCTTCATTGACAATTTTTGAACTAAAGGTGGTTTTTATGTCTATAATAGTAATTATATTAAGTGTCATACAACTTTCATGCAAATACCTATACTTACCTGGAACCTTTATTTCGCTGCGTAGAATGTAGTAATTTTGAATTTCACACAGGCAAGTGAATTTTAAAGGGAAGATTATATATTAAAATATTTTTTTCTTCCCAATATTAGATATTAAATAGTTACCAACCTTTAACCAAACTTAGTATAAATCAATACGTTTTACCGCCGGCTGCAGGACCCTACAACGAAGAACAACCGTGAAGATATAAATAAAACCATTAATTCTACCATACAGGAAGCCGACAACACACACACAAATCTTTTGTGCACACACAATGACTACAAATTGAGACCTCACATTCGCTACGCCAGTGCGCTCAATCTGCGGCAAACTCTGCGCCCGGCGACAAAGCCCATCATAATAGATAAATAAAGTCAAATACCGATAACCAAAAAATAAAATTAAACGCGCAAATGAAACCTCAACCTTATAACACACACATAGAAGCTACATACATTTTATAGAACGTAAGGGCAAAGATTGTTTAACGCGTCGTAAATCATTCGCGCTTTTCGTTAAGGGTGCCCGACAATACCTGCGTGTAATAAATTAAGTTTTATGTTTTATAAGAACATGAAAATATGTATTAGAGGTTTTTATTTGTTTGACGAACATGCCGCTTTGCCGCGGCGACAAAGCAGGGGTTTACGACTTTATTTCGCGTAATGGAATGTTATTTTTATTTGTTTTTAATAACTGTGACATGAGGTTCTGTCAATTTCTCATCAGTAGATGTTTAATATCTCAAAGTCTTGAGTTTTATGTTGAGATTTATAGCTATAGTGATATACAACACGTTTAAACCGCAAATAGAATTCCTACATTCCTGAAATTAAGGGCCCATAACCTTTTTACCTATCAGTTTGCAAAACTTCAGTCAGATTCATCGAGGTTCATTCAGTTAGACCCATAAACTAATCATCGTATTTTGTTTTTCATACTTTGCATACTTAGATATAATTTACCAAATTGGTATTCATGTTTCATAGGTACAATACTAAAATCTCTAAATTTAAATTTAATGTCGTAAGGACATTTTCGGAACGAAGGCTTTTTTTGGAACTTTTTAAACTATTTGATGTTATTTTACTGATATGTATTTTAGTTACTGTGTAGATAAATATGTAGTTTAGGTAAATTTTCGAAACAAAACCTTTGAATTCTACATAAAATTTAGGTAGGTATCATCTTTTCTAACATTATCCTCGAAAGTTTTGATATTAAAAACTATTAACTCATTAACTATTAGCTTACCAGGCGAGTAATGACGTCATAAAAAAAGTTAAGCCCTGCCAAACTAAACAGTCCCACTTCCCCGTTAGATATACACACAAATATTTTGAAACTCATTAAGTCCTTAGCCTCTGTATATAGACAATTCTATTCTAAACTTTTCCAGAGACAAATCCACGGTGTTGCTAGTTTGTTAATTTAGGCTATTTAAAACAAACTAGAGTGGGGAAAGCCACAGATTATACAGGATTAACAGAGATTAGAGAATTACGTCGCTGTAATCAAACGGTGGTTAACGCGGGAATGTTATACAGATAATATAAAAACGAGTTTTTATTGTGTACAGTAGGAAGGAATTTAGTAAAGGAATTTCTTATGAGGTTTTCACCTTTTATTGTGACTGAAAATACTGAAATTCAGAAAATTTTCAGGCACTTGTAATCGGCAATAGGCTCACCCCTATTACGTGGGACCGAATCCAATCATTGGTGAAATGAGGGTGTTAAATTCACCTCTGCCTAACCCTCTCGGGGGGTACAGGCGTATGTATTTTTTTAATCTATGCTTTTATCAAATTTATTTTTAAATTAAGTAATATTAATAAACTAACTCGGCGGTCATTAGTGCATCCGTGATCATGGCGCTTGTAACAGCGCCGAAATATCGGGTCCTCAAAAACTTTAACAAACATGGTAAATATCCCGGCGAGTGTTTTACTATCGATGTGAATGACCATGTCAATCTCAAATCATACATTAATAAAACGTTATAAATTTTCTTTGAACTTTTCAAATTCATTCAATTCAAACATTCAAATTTTCTTTCTTTTTCTTGAACTGAAACATACTTAACAGTATCCCGTGAATGGATACCATTTTGGGGTTCTATAACAAGTTTGAAAGTACTTAAGACTGATGCAAGTATAGTTTTAAATTGCTTAGCATAAAACGCAGCTGTTACAACACTAATCCTACGAAACACTAAATTAATAACTAGTTAATCTTTGCATATGTATATCATTATTCCTCCTGTTAAAATTAACATAACAGTGCGACAAAGTTTCTATAAATTAAACCTAAATGTTTATCTATAACTATTCCTTCTCCCGTTCGTCACGCTGGCAATGTTACCCAACATGGCAACTACAATACACGCCGAGGGACTGAACCCACCCCTTGTTACAATTTGAATTATTTTTATTTCATTAATAACAAAAGATTTCACCCGTTTTTGAAATATGAATTCATCCGCCATGTTTATTTCAAGCCGCGTTTTACACGCACACAAGTAAGAAGTATTCCATTTTTAAAGCGTATGAACACGTTTTACACACGCACACATATATAAGATTGTTTTTTTATTACTTTTTTAACAATAACCATAGCTAACGTTACAAATATGGTTGATATGGCGCACGGTGGTTTGGTTAGATTTTATTGAGCCAATGCTATGCCGTGTCTAATGAATGAATGTAGAAGTTGAACTATTTTTATAAATATGTTTTGACATGTTCTAATATGGCTGAATTTAGGTCTGCGGTATTTTTGGGTAGATTTTTTTAAATAAGAATATACCTCTATGTTGTTAGGTAGGTTTTAAGGTAGAATACAAACTGCACGTCTAACTAACCAGAGCCATCATAAAACATAATTATATTTGTCAGTAATAAACTTACTTTGAGATCGATAAAATTGCAAATTAAACGTCAAAAACATAAAGTAATATTTATTTACTTGAAACATAATAAATATTTTAAACATATGCAAAATCCTCACTAGGTACATTTCACCCGAGCATATTAGCTATGCAAATGCTTTTATAATTTTAAAACATTACATTAACTTACAACAAGTCTAAATTCGTCATAATAAAAATTAAGTATCTAATATATTATCCTGCTCAGTAAAAATCTTATCTTGTCAATCTATTCTGAATTATTTTATCCGTGTTCTTTTAAAACCTCTCTACGTCTATTATTTGTTTATTGAACACATATTTTTTTAAATTCTAGTTACAAGCGGAATTACTTTTCTGTTACTTTTAAGGTTATAAAATGTCACCTAGCCACAAATATACATTATTTTATCAACTTTGTTTAGTTTATTCGATATTAATCTACATATTATCGAATTCAAAGATTTTAATCTCATCTTAGACGAAATAAATATATAATAGAATCAATTATAGATAGTATCGTTATTTAATTATACATATTTAGAAGGAGTATCCATTTAGCATTTGCCTACTTAGCGTCTCACTAAGTAACCTGAGGAAATCATTGCTTTAATTAATTCAATTAAAGTAATCGATAACAGCAGCTGTCGAGTCGATTGGGAAAACATTAGAACGAATTAATTTGATGATTCCATGTTGATTGCGTTCCACTAATTAGGTCCAAAACATTTTTGTTGAGACAATTAAGCGTAATGGTGTAGTTTGTGGCTAAAGTGGCAGGTCTAGTAAAATTAATAATAGGTGTGATTTTGCCTCTCGTTTTCAGTTTTTTTATTATTTTGACGTTTTGTAAGTTCCGTTCTAATGAAATATAGTATAATAAATTACTTTTGAAGGAATTTTTATAGCATTAAGTATGCTAACTATACAAATCGAATACATAGGGAAAAAGAATCTTCTCGGGCGGGACTCGAACCCGCAGTCTTTCCCTTACAGGGGGAATGCCTGACCAATTCGGCTACCGAGACACGCCCGATATGATTCAAATTTCCCACCTTTTATACGTCTTTGAGGCGACGTAGCGTCATCTACCGATTTTCTTACGAACTATCGGAATCAATGAATGATGTTACAATCATTTTTAAACATTGATTTTTTGATAACTGCGCCCAAACAACGAGTCCCGCCCGAGAAGATTATTTTTCCCTATGTATTCGAATAAATTACTTTACATTTAGACTTGATTTTCTTTTACGCATTTGATACTTTTATTCGGTTATCAAAATTACCCAACCACAATATTTCCTACGAATTATATTTTTCAAACCCTTAAAAATCAGAGCACCAATATTTTTTCTGTGTCACATTTATTCTATTGTGAAAATTACAATAGCAAAAAATTATATCACAGTTAGGGGGACATAAATTACTACATTAGTGCGGGTAGGACGCGGGCTGCGCGGGCGCACCCCGCTAACGGAGATGTTACACGTCAGGCCGCGAATAATAACGCGCCAAATATTTATAAATGTTTTATTTGAGCCGTGAGGGATCATGTGACCGAGTTATGGTGCTGATACAAGTGAGAAGCGGAAGCGGGTCACCGTACCTACTATTAATATTACAAACTTGCAACTCTGTCTGTTTGCCTGTAATCTTACTTCTATGCTGCTGCTCAGATGTTTAGTACGCAAACATCTGAGCAGCAGCATAGAAGTTATTTTACTGGACAAAAAGCATCCAATATTCTTTTTCAATTAATTAATTGTCTAAGTATCTATACCTATCATGTTTTACCAACCGGTATTAAAACTTTAATAGGTGACAGACGAGCAGATAGAGTTAAGTATTTACTGCATATAATATTTTTATAGAAATTAATCTCTAGTTCACGAATATATTGCTGACAAAAGTTAGTAGTAACTCGAGTGAATCGCTCCCGCTGCCTCTTATGCCTTGTCCATTACAAATTAGCCCTATTGTACTCGCCCTATGTCGAACAGCGCCATGCTGCACTGCTAGTTTGTAAGAATATACATCGAATTATGTTTGCACACATGCTTATATAATAATATACACGATGTTGCGAAAGATGGAGGGCATTAAACGGATTTAATGTCACGGAACGCATTTTGAAAACTGTTTTTAATTCATTGTGGCACATATGATATGGAAATTGGTGTGATTTTGCATATACTATGACGATAACTTTATTTTTAGAGTTGTATAAACAGCAAGATCCAAAAGCGTCGTAGCGGGCTATTGAGCGAGTTATTCTTAGTGTAGGGTATCTCTGAAGAATAGAATGCGTAACGAGGCCTTCTGACCAAGAGCTAAACTTACCGACATAGCTTGCAGAATACCTAAGTAAGCTGAAGGACTGATGGTCGTTTGAGCCCTTTCGGTCCATTAGGTCCCATGCATTAAAAGGTTCGATTTCTAGAGTGGATACCGCGAGATAGCAAAATATGGAAGTTAGGACGCCCCCTAGCCAGATGAACTGATAAGTTAACAACTTGAAAAAGGTGGCTGGAATTCTGGGATACACTGGATGAGGAAGGCTCAAGAGTAATAGCGTACTTTAGGAGAGCCCTATGTCCAGCAACCAACTACAACAGGCTGCTGCAAGCTAATATTTATTTTAACATAAATTTATCAATAAAACTACGCAGAAAATAAATAATATAATCGTTATGTTTAATTTAGAATACAATTGCGAATTGATAATGACTGCCTTGATCTTTGGATCGGTATTTATAAATAACTCATATTAGGCCTTTCTCTATTAGTTTAATACTCGCAATATTTGATAATTGAGATAAATATATTATTTGAAAAAATAGATCTCGTAATTTTATGCTTGTTTAAATAACTGTTTTTTATTGTGACTTAACACAGCGCCATCCGGGCATCGAACCAGTAATCTCTGACGTGGTTATAAATTAACTGCCGCTACGCCTGCACTACACTTGCACATCGTCAAACATACATATCATCTCATCTCGATTTTTTTTACAAAAATACGTAAAAGAAGCACCCACATACCATATCTTAATACAATTTATTCCCAAACAAAAATTAACATTCAAAATCAAGTCGACCCTTATCAAGCCGGCCGTAACTCCAACATAATGTACTTAAACTCATTCAGAATATTCGCTACACCGCTAATGTGTGGGTAAATCTGTCCGTGCGGAAGTCAAAATTATTGTCACCCTAACACTTACCTTACATTGAAAACAGAACTTTATGCTCCTAGATATAAAGTCTAATATCGAAATTTGTTTAACAGACAATAATCTAGTTTTTTTATGATATAAAGTTGTCCTATTGAATAAAAGCGATGCACCGTAAGAAATTAGTTGGCATTGATGTGTCGTCCATTGTCACGTGACGTGTCAGGATGACGTGTCACTGCGCGTACGCATCCACCCCGTATTGTGACGGAAGGAATATTTTTGTGTCGAGTGTCAACTGCTTGAGTATGGTAAAAAAGAGTTCATAGGAGTGGAGTAATTGGGGAAATTGTTATATTGGCCGAGTGACGTCACGAATGCGTGTGTATGGGAACTGAAATGGTTGTTAGTGAAAAGGAATAGTTATATAAAGTTCTTCTAGAATTTCCTATAAGCGAGTTCTATATGGTCACCTTCTTTAGCGTGTGAAATTTTCCAGGATGTCACAATTATTGAGGGTACAACGAAGCATTTATACATAAGCGAACTGACTAAATCTATTTATGTTGCTTTCAACAACGGAACTATAGCCCAAAGAGGTTTTATACCTGTCCAGCGTCCACCCAGTCTTGACCACCATTGCTGGAGACAAAGTCTTCTTGGAGAAGAGCTTACCTTTGACCCCTGGCTCGTTAGTAGAGATAACGGTTACCTCGCCTGTTCCTTCCTTAAAACCTATATTATGAGATTCTAAACTGCAATAATAAGAAGTCAGAATGGCGCGAATCTACCTCACGAAATTCATTTGTACTTGGTACCAAAAAAATGTACTGAACTGATATAAAATGTAGGTAACTCAGATACCTACTTACCCTTTCAAAATCCTAAACTGAACCTTTCCCAATGTATGCCACTGTACCCGATCCTTGATACTCCAATAAAATATCGCTCGGTCCCACTTCGACCACATCTCAAATCGTCCACTAGTTTGACGTGCCTGTCTGTCTATGGCATCATAGCTCCCGAACGGATGAAGCGATTTCAGTTTAGTTTTTTGTTCGTATTAAGGTGACTTATGTGCGAGTATTCTTAGACATGTTTAATGAAAATCGGTTGAGCCAATAAAAAGTTATGGGGGTTAAAGTGGGTATGGAGAGCATCGGGGGTTTCTAAAGTTTTAAATTTTATGATTATGTTATTTACACGTTGACTCAGTTCTGATGACATCTGCATACAAAACCAGACCAGTGGTTCATTAGCAGACGGTTGGAATAAACTGGTGAAATTGATCATTCCGCCCACTGTTCGCGTGAACCCTACTTCATATCGATCCTGTCTATATCGAGAAGTAGCTCACCATGTATTATGCAGTTTAGGATACTAGTTCACTGTGGCTATACATACCTACATACGTTATTTTTTTGTGTGTCCACGGCCAGTGTAACCTGTTGAAGGAATTTTTACAGCATTAAGTATGCTAACTATACAAATCGAATACATAGGGAAAAAGAATCTTCTCGGGCGGGACTCGAACCCGCAGTCTTTCCCTTACAGGGGGAATGCCTGACCAATTCGGCTACCGAGACACGCCCGATATGATTCAAATTTCCCATCTTATACGTCTTTAAGGCGAATTGGTCAGGCATTCCCCCTGTAAGGGAAAGACTGCGGGTTCGAGACCCGCCCGAGAAGATTCTTTTTCCCTATGTATTCGACAGTGTAACCTGGTCGAAACGTCAGGCAAATCAAAGGTACATATGTACTTACCTATCCGTGATCACGTTAATTCCCGTTATTATTATTGTATACCTACCTACATACGATTACATCGTAGAAAAAGCAGGAGAGTAGCTTTCATGAGAGCTGCTATATTTTGCAGTAACGCAGTAAAGTAAATGAATTATTTGACATGATGCCTACAGCTACATTCTATCATCGCACCGCTCGCCATAGACAGGGAATTCATCCCCACACATTGCATCCGAATACGGTGCGCACCGTGCGGTATGAAAGGAACTTCATCCTACGTACGCTCAAGCTGTGGAATGAACTCCCTGCCATGGTTTTCCCAAGCGACTACAATATGGGGTTCTTCAAGAGGGGCATTAGAAGGTTTCTTCAGGGTAGGGTAGGCAGCGCGAGTGTAACGCCCCTGGTGTTGCATACGTCCATAGGCCGCGGTAACCACTTTCCATCAGGTGGGCCGTGTGGTTGTCTGCCCCTAAGTGGTATATAAAAAAAACCTGGCTTCGTGGATAACAAATGTCTGGCAATGCAGCCTCCGCCGAGAAGTGATAGGAGTGGTAGCTCAAGAAGTGCTGGCTTGACGTCGTAGAACATGACATATACGTGCCAATAACTTGGTCTTACTATCAAAGATGCTTAAGACTATAGGAAATTCAGTACCCTGGACTCAAAGGTTAAAGTGTTCAATGTTCTGCAGTCCCGGATTCTTTAAGCGGGGCGTGAAAACACAACTGTCGAGGCTTTCAAGATAGAGACCACCATTCTAGGGACAGTATCTGTACTGACATTGGGCTTCACTGCAATTTGAAGACCCAAATATTAAAAAAATCGGAACTCAACGTAATAAACACGATAATTGCATAAAGGCAAATACGAACGACACGCGATTATCCCAGCTTGCGGTTAATCATGGTCCCAGTGAATCAATGCCCTAATATTGTAACTCCCAGCCTACACATCAATACCAATCTCGTAAACAACATTCAAACTGACGCGGACATCAAAACGCCCATCTTTTAATAAGTTTTTATAACATAATAAACATATTTAAGCTATCACCAAATTAAGTGTGGAGACTTTAAAACGATCAGAATTCTTAACTATATTGTCAAAATGAACGAAACCCAAATTGGGTTTGGGATATAGAGGTATTAAACAAGTATACTAGCGATAGCGACAATAGCAGTAGCCCACCTAATGATGAAAGGTCACCGTTGCCCATGAACGCTTGCTATACCAGAGAATTAGCATGCAAGCCGCCAAATCGCATACGGTGTAGAATATTTTCATCAAGAACCAAGCGGTTCAGTGACTCATTCCTATGCCGCACTATTAAGACCTGGAACTCCCTGTAAGCCGACGTGCTTCTTTCTTCTTACAGTCCCGGGTCCTTTAAACAGCGCGTGAAAAAGCATCGGATGAGGCCGTCAAGCTGAGTGCCACCACTTGGTACTAAATGTTTATAATGGGAACCCTTTTTCCAAAACTTTGCCTTTAGCTTACCATTAAGTGAGGTGTAGTCAAATTAGCGTGTCATTTTATAAAAACAACAGGATTTTTATTATGGGTATTTTATTGTCGAGTAGAGATCAACCCTATTCCTTAGTCGCCTTTTATGACAAAGAGTCGAAGTGCCCTATTATTCTACACCACCAAGAACTTTAAATTCAAAATTAAGGCCTCCTAAACCACAAGCAAACTCTTATTTTGAGGTATAAAAGTTAGCTCTGAAACAATACCTTAAAAAGCTCATCCCCAAAGGCCCCTAGAATGAACCCTAGCCGAGAATACATATACAAATGACGCAGCTTTTATAAAAGCGATCAATAGCTGTGCAGTATAACAATTAAGTTAGGTAAAGCGGGGCATTAACGCCCGTAATAATCTGAGCACGACGTGTCGCACATTAGAACATCTTAATTTCAATCTCGATAAAACGCATAAAGAACAGTTTTATAAAAGAGATCGTGGAGTGTTACGGCGGGCTGTTCACGGGGCGACTGGTTTTTGATATTCGAATAAATCTATTATTATTTTGGGTGAAAGAATATTAGTTGAATTTGGAAAGAATGAAATAGTAGATGCTACTAAAAATTATATAGTTTGTATCTGAATAGTGCATAAAATGAAATGATAAAATCTGTACGTCCAATATAAAATTAGTAGAAATGTAAAAGTAACTGTCTCTTTCTTTGTTCCTTTTTCATGCCTTGACTTTTTTTTTTTTTTTTTATACAGTACACGTCAATTTGACTTCACCTCGCCTGATGTTAAGCTAAAGGCAAAGTCTCGGAAAGAGGGTCACCATCGTAAACATTTACCTTGTTAACAGTGGTGGCACTCAGCTTGACGGCCTCATTAGATGCCTTTTCACGCCCCGCTTAAATTCCTACCATGACCTACTATTCCTATCTTATCAACTTCGTCCACCTAAACTCGAACCTAAAATTCTTTTGCAGCGTAATTTTAGAGATATGGACCTTGACAACCTGCGCAGGGATGCCGAGGGCATCGATTGGGGTCCACTTTACAATTCCGTATGTATTGATGAGAAAGTGAGACTTTTTACGTCTGATATAATACAATTATTTGACAGACATGCTCCAGTTCGTAGGATAAGGGTGAAACACCTTCCGTCGCCTTGGCTTACGACTGAAATCAAATCCCTCATATCAAAAAAAGCGACAGCCAAGTCGAAATATAAGAGGTGTCCTACAGATATAAATCGGGATAAATATATAGCCATTAGAAATCACTGCAATAGAGTGTGTAGGAATGCCCAACGCCGATATATCCATAATTCTGTGGAAGACGGAGATCCAGCAAAAGTCTGGAAATTTCTAAGGACATTGGGAGTTGGCAAATCTCGCGAAGAGTCGGTCCCTAACAATGTAAATTTAGATTCTTTAAATCAATATTTCTCATCTTCGTCAAAATTTGATAGAATGACAAAACAAAATACATTACAGCATCTTTCATCTGTATCGACTCCCAACTGCTCCCCATTCTTCTTTAGTCAATTCACTGCTTGTGATGTCAAGAAGAGCATAATGTCAATTACGTCTAACGCGGTGGGAACTGACTGTGTCAGCCGTAATATGATCCACCCTATCATCGACGAAGTTCTTCCTGTCATCTGCCATATCTTGAATTTCTCTGTGACCATTAACGTATTTCCTATGGCTTGGAAGAATGCTCAAATAATTCCTATTCCTAAAAAGAAAAATCCTTCCTCTTTCTCAGAGTATCGTCCCATTTCTATCTTGCCCTTCCTCTCTAAGGTACTCGAACGACTTGTTCACACCCAACTTACTATTTTCCTCTCTAAAAATTCGCTATTGAATCCTCTACAGTCTGGATTTCGCTCCGGTCACAGTACTACTACAACTCTGGTTCATATTACGGAAGACATCAGATCGGCTATGGAGGAAGGTGAGCTGACAGTGTTAACACTGTTAGACTTCAGTAATGCCTTTAATACCGTTGATTTCGACGTTCTACTTGGCATATTGAGCTCTCTTAACATATCTCCAACTGTGGTTGACTGGTTTCGTAGTTACCTGTTTGGTCGCCGACAGCGTGTTTGCATCAGGGATACTTCTTCTTCTTGGTGTACAGCGACTGTTGGTGTACCACAGGGCGGCGTTCTGTCTCCATTACTCTTCTCAGTTTTTATAAACTCAATCACTAACGACCTATCTTCTTCCTACCACCTCTATGCAGATGATCTTCAGATATATTCTCGGGCTCCAGCGAATCAATTAAAGGAGGCTGTCAATACTATTAACGCTGACCTTGCATCAATATGCAACTGGAGTGCTTCGTACGGACTTGAAGTTAATCCACGTAAGACACAGGTCATCGTTGTTGGTAGTTCTAGGATGATAGAGAAAGTAGATTGGTCACTCCTTCCACACGTGACTTGTAATGGAGTAAATGTTCCTTATAGTGACCAGGTTAGAAACCTGGGGATAGTTATGGACAAACACTTATCGTGGGGTCCACAGGTTCAGGAATTGAGGCGTAAGACTTTTGCTGCGGCGGGGTCCCTGCGCAGGCTCCAAAATTTCCTACCCACTGCCACTAAGACTGCTCTTGCACAAACCCTTCTTTTCCCTATCCTTGACTATGCTGATGCCAGCTATCTTGATCTCACTGAAGACCAACTTAACAAGCTTGAGAGACTCCAAAATCTTTGTATAAGATTCATATTTGGACTACGCAAATATGATCATGTTTCTGAATTTCGAAAAAAACTCAAGTGGTTACCTATACGCCTTCGCCGGAATGCTCATATTCTTTCCGTGTTGTACAATATTTTATTTAATCCCGTAACTCCCTCATACCTCAAACAACGTTTTGAGTTCCTGCACAACACGCACTCGAGGGTTTTGAGATCATCGGAGAATCTGAGATTAAAAATGCCGAGTCATTCCACCAACTTTGCCGACAAATCCTTTTCGGTTCAAGCGGCTCGGTTGTGGAATGCTCTGCCCGTAACTATTAGGCGTGCTCAGTCCTTGCCTTTATTCAAAAGACAAGTCAAAGAACACTACCTAGTCTCTCTGACAGAAGTGGAATAAATAACTTTCCTTGATAATATTATGGTAAAATGTTAGTATTTATGTGTATATTAATGTTATGATATCTATGATATTGATAGTATGTATGTTTGATGTATTTATGTATATCTACCTATACTTAGGTAGCTATTGTGTCTATCTGTTCTATATATATCTGTTATCTCTTGATTATTTATTATTACATTCTATGTACACCAAACTGCCCGAAATATTTTTGTCCTATTTTTTCTCTCCATCCTATGGTTGCCTGGAAGAGATTGCCGCAGAGCGATAAGGCCGCCAATTGTATGTACCTACCGAATTGCTATTATGTACCTTTTGTAATGTTATATCCTTGGTGTACAATAAAGACAATTATTATTATTATTATTATTATTCTCTTTATTCAATTATAAAACTTATCAATTACATTTTTAAATATATCGTAAAAAAAAAATACAAAATATATTTAAAAATATAAAAAATAGTATCCCACCGGCATCGAGTACAGGGACCAAGCTACCGGTGGTTAGGGCTCCAGAGAAAGGAACTTCCTCACGATGCGCGCCGTATCAAGGAGTACTATTATTATTATTAAAGGACCCAGGACTGTAGGAAGAAGGAAACACGTGAACTGGCAGGGAATTCCAGGCCTTAGTGGTGCGGCATAGGAATGAATCACTGAAACGCTTGGTTCTAGCAGGTATACTCTGCACCGTAAATGGATGACATCTTAGCCCTGCACGTGTCGTCCTGTGAAGGAAAGGGGAGGGTGGGACTAATTGGAAGAGCTCGTCAGAACATTCACCATGGTAGAGACGGTAGAAAACTGCCAAAGACGCAACATCTCTACGCATCTGCAAAGGCTCGAGGGTGTTCGTGACCTCAGGATCCCCAATAATGCGGACCGCACGTCGCTGCAACCTGTCGAGAGCATCTAATAAGTACTTTGCGGAGCCGTCCCAGAGATGTGAGCAGTATTCCACGCAGGAACGAATTTGACTTTTCCTGATTACAAATTTTATAGAATTTCCAATCTACACTGCAGCCGGCAACCAACCAAATAGTATTTATTATAGTATTTACTATTTATCTTCTTCTTTATCTTAGCGTTAATCCCAGTCGAATCCAAGTCTGGGGTCGGTTTTACCAGTCTAACTGCGGATTTGGCTAAACTTCCATATTTTCTGTGAAGCGATTGCCATCTGACCTCCACAACCCAAAGGCGATATCGAAGCATTGCAGCTACCAGTTGTTGGACTTTGTGGGGGACAGTTGTGGGGCTCCAACTACCCGTAACGACTGCCATAGATCTTCGCATGGCAACCAGAATCGACGGCTTAACGTGCTCTCCGAGGCACGACCAGACCAATGCAAATAGCCATATTCATGCATACAAATATTTGAATTGAGCTGGGATCGAACCCGCGCCTCCTACGTAGCGGCCACGTTGACTACCGCTACACCACAGTGGCTGTCCTGTTATTATAGCAATTAATACATAATAACAGGAAAGCCTCCGTATAATTTAATAACAAATTTTTTATTTTTTTATATTTAATAATATACCTATTTGTAGCGTCGGTAGCTTAGTGGTTAAGGAGACAGCCCTACGATCGAGAGGTCCCGGGTTCGATCCTGGCCATTACACTACCGACGTGAACCCACTCCTAGCACAAGCAATTTAGCTTAGTTGGAGGGGTTAGAGGGAATATTAGTAATTTCGGTTCTAATATTCTTTAAAAAAAACAGTATTTTAGTGTGGTTTACTTCGTAGTTCATTGAAAACCCACTCATAGTTCCTATAATAATTCATCCAGAAGTAATTATCATCATCTGCGCTAAACCTCGGTCGTGTCCAAGGCGTCCTCCGAGTCCGGGACGTAGAAGTTCAGTATTTCAAAGCCAACACCGGTCGCCTCGTGAATAAAATAAAAAAAACAATTTTTTTTTTTTTTTTTTCACAGCCAACATCGGTCGCCTCGTGAATGCGCGTCCTAAGCTCAATTTATAAAGAAGCGCGGCGCGCGACGACAGGCGGCGCGATTATCGTAATCATGTTGTGTCGCGGGCGACACCAGCGCGCCTTTTATGTGCCGACCGCGGTGACCACACGACACCACTGTCTGTAGAACTTGGGCATTGACTAAACCAGAAACTAATTGTACGATACAGTGGACTCTTTCCCGATAGACAATCGAGGAATTAAGGGAAAAAATGCACTGTTGTGCACGCTGTTTTATGGGAGTGACTACCACAGGTGACTGCCGTCTAACCCTCAATCCCGAGAGGGTAGTCTGTGCCCAAGTCTCGTTTGTTAACCAGCCGGTGTACTCTACGTTATACTCGTAGGCAGATAAATCTCATTTTTTACGGTTTAATTCGTCGGTACACAAAAAAGTAGCACAGGGGTAAAATAAATTCGAAAAACAGATTAGTTGGATTTTTAAAGATTTATTTAAATCTTTAAAAATCCATCTAATCTTATGAAATAATGAGCAAATTATTGATTAGCTGTCACACCATTACAAAGTGGGAGATCGCAAACAGTATATTTTTGGAATTCGTCATTTTAAAACTAATGAAACAGATGAACTAAGCACAAAATCCAAACTCAATAAATCGAACGGGACCTTCGGCAATCAAATATATTTATTACTACTCAATATTACTGTCCAAATAACCACTATCTTTTTATTTGTAAATAATGTACAAATCTAAGAGCTTCAGCCCATTTCCACGGCCTGACGAAGTTTCGAACCGATAATGAACCCGTTTCACCGGTAGCGGAGAGAGCCTTTATCATAATGTCGCTTAGAAACGACTTACAAACAAGCTAATTACAAACAAATTCAAACTTACTGTTCACATTACTCTCGACAGTAAGCAAATATCTATTTATATTCAAAATCAAACAGGTTATCTTCATAATTTCATTCACTGGTGGAAAATAACAAGCCAATATTTGGGTATAATCACACTATTTCCGTGTTTTGAATGGTATGATAGATAAGTGGTTTATCTTAATACGTGCAAACGTATAAATCTATATCCACAATATACATACAAAAGTATCTCTGTCTGTCATGCTCTCACGCCTTAGTTATTGAATAAATCTTGATAATTTTTGGTATGAAAATAGGGTTTGGGAAAGGATGACCTTTTATCGCGAAAAAGGCAAATCAAGGGATTCAAATAGGGTGTGAAATTGGTCATTTTTAAGATAACCAGACGATATTTGGTACATAGAAAGATTTGAGCTTGGGGAAGGACTTATTATATGTTTGCTCGCGATAGCCGACATCCACGCGGGCGGAGCTGCGGGTAACAATAATATTATACCCGCAATACTTTATAACCTGCTAGATGTTATCGCCTAGCGATGTGTCAGCAAAACAAAGAAATAAGTACTTGTAACAATGTTCTCAGTAGTTAAGTATAATTGAAGCTATGAATAACCTCGCTTACTGTGTGTAAATTAATATAGGCAAAGAGGCGAGTTTATCTAACGGATTAATTACATTTGCTTAAGATTATATCGATGGACGTGCAAAAGTCATGCCTCGACGCGTTTGCATATTATATCTTTATTAGCTTTTGCTCGCGGCTCCGCCCGCGTGGATGTTGGTTATCGCGACCAAACATAACCTATGTCCTTTCTCAAGGTTTAATCTACCCTTATACCAAGTTTCATCAAAATCGGGTCAGTGGTTTAGGCGTAAAAGCGTAACATACAGACAGACAGACAGACAGAGTTACTTTCGCACTTTCGTATGGATTGGACCTGGTACACTCAACGGTAACCTGCTCATCGTAGCTTATCTGATGGTAAGCTTAAGGCAAAGTCCCGAGAAAGAGGGCCTCCAGTACAGACATCAACAAGGTTACAATGTTAGCCCTTAGCTTGACGGCCTCATCGGATATCTTTCCACGCTCCACTCAAAGGACCCGGGACTGTAGGAAGAAAGAAACACAATTGCTTACAAATAATTTTAAGACTTATGGTGTGGCTGAGAATAGAGTAGCCAAACCGCTTGGTAATAATTTCGTTATTGACTATCAAAATCATATATAGCAAAAACCAAAGGATCAAGACTGTTCAGTCGTAATATTACAGGAATACCAGTCGTAGTAGCTCCATCCTTAATTGTAATAACTTCCTTGACAGATTATAATTGTATCAAAAGCAATGCACTTACCATATCTTATGTTGAAAAAGTCCCGAATCCGTAGTAGTTTAAAAAGATGATAAAATATCAATGATAGACTAATCTCATGCTGGTCCACAAGCGTGGTCCCCAGAGTCCACCCACGGCCCGTGCGCCCAGATTACCATCTCGCGTTACATTTGACAAGAAAAATTAATATGTTATTGTACTTATTATTAACATTAAGAACCGACGCCGTTTCCAATTATGTTCAACATTTAATACTTATTTATTAGGCTTTGAAATTATCTTTGTTACCTACGTGTTAATTATGATGTGAGGCATTAATTTTTATATCGAATTTACTTTGAAATGTTCTTTATTAACAGATGTTTGGGAGAAGTTAAATGAATTAGGACTAATTAGTAAGCAAACCGCTCAATCAGATTAGGGATATGCAGACAGGTGTTGTGAAAGAGAAACAATACAAGGATGTCGTAAGACTAACGAAAATATACCTACGCAGACAATATCACAGAGAGAAAAGGAAAACTCGAAATAAATCCCTGTACCAACCCGTTTGGCCCGGGTGGAAACAATAGGCCAAAGACTCCCTGTATTGGGAGAGGATTATGTCCAGCAGTGGAGTACGATAAGCTCATTGATTGAGGAACAGATAGAAGCAATCCTTCCAGATTGCTTCCTTGACATTAGACTGGCATGACCCTTGAAAAGATGCTATTTTGAGCAGGCCCTCGATTCCACTAAAGCTAAACCATTGTGGTGCCATTGTCAGAGAAAAATTACATTAAATTTTAAACTTTATTTCCATACATTTTAAGTACAAAATAAAATGCAAAAAGTTTCATTAAACTTTTTCATTCACTCTGCAAGAAGTCATTTAATTTTGAACTTTAAGGATGTCGATTTAAAGTCTATTATTTAATACCGTTTTTTGCAGTCGCTGCGGCATGACTATGGTTTGGCTTTAGTAGAATGTAGGCCCTGTTCGTTCGGTTTGTGGGAGTCCTGAAGGCCTTCACTCCCTGTGTATCCTTTTCCGTATATTCTAGCGCTAGTTGTTTATTTTGTTCTCAAGTTAGATTCCTGCATATCAAAATTAATGCATCATTATCATCGGCGGGTTCGATCCCCGCTCAGTGCAAATATTTGTATGCATGAATATGGCTATTTGCATTGGTCTGTGTATTTCTAAGTATACTATGTATGTATTTACCAAAAAAAAGTATCTAAGTGTGTTTATCCGCAGTCTAGATTCCAAAACACAAGCTAGATAAGCTTACCGTGGGTAGCGTTGTGTAGAATGTTGTGGAATACCTACTTATAAAAAAACAGTCAAATTGTCATTTGACAAAATTATCCTAATCGGTATTGCCTAATCTATATCCAGAGTCCAGACCATTAGATTCAATCACGTCACATTTCATACAATCACATCTTTGTCAAAGGACAAGTGAAGTATCAATTTATTCTTGTTCCTCTCTCCATTTGTCCAAAATACCCAATTTTCATGGTGGTCCTAAATCTCAAGCACTTATTTACAACAAATCTATTCATTAATTACTCAATCAGCGTGAACTATTTACGATTATTCAAGTTTGTCGAAACGAGATCAGTCCTATCCTAAAGCGCACACAAAACAACGTGTTATTGAGCGAATGTTTGCCGACTTTGTCCTTTCCATGCCAGCGAATAATCCGCACCGAATAATCTACTATGAATAAATATCTGGCATTAGTTAGCCGTTTTGTCATCTGCTATTTCTAATATTGACAAGTTTACTTCAAAAACTTCTTGAAAACAATCTTCAGACGACAATGAGCTTTATATCATCCAAAATCTGGTTTCTCCAAATTTAAAGACACGCAAATCAACTCCAGCAAAATTCGTATCCAAATTTTAGGAAAAGGAACTCTATTTTTAGGACTTTAGATATCAAAATCAGTTGACTCTGTCTTCTAATGCAAAATCCGAGTCTTATAATCCGTCGGCGATTAGTTTTGATGTTTTCAAGTATAGTTTTTTCAGTGCGTTCGCTTCGGACAGATGGTTCAATCTTGCGGGTGGGCCTTCGCTGTGGTCGTCGGAACTGTAACAGCTATTATTGACAATAATAACTAACCATTGTACGCCATTGTCGGTATTGTCAACGCTGTTTTCACTTTCGTCTAATCCTTTAACACGTAAACAGACATGAATATGTTTAGAAAGGTTTGATGACAGAAAAAGGGATTAGTCAATATGCACGAGATGTAGAAAGTAATATTTTCTTTGTTTAGTTAAGTGAAAGTCAATTATCATCGGTTATATGGTTGCAAAATGAATGTATAAATAGATATGTTATGACAAAGCATATTTTTTGACGTTTAAATATGTCGGCCATTTTGAATTTATTGTTGGCGTATCTAATTTGTCTTTGGATATATAAATAACCTAATTTAATGATGATTGTGTATTATTGGGTCTGAAAATAGAAGTTATTGTTGGGTGATATTAATAATTCTGCGCTGAAAGATGAACATTGTCTCTATACTAACATGTAAGATAATGATAATGAAATATTATTATTTTTATTAAGTTTATCAATTACTCAGTACAAAAATGGGCGTTAAGAATCATCGACAATCCCATATTTACTGCCTCCTCTCTGTGCATGTTCTACCATCAGTATAATAACATGTGTTCCGAAGAATTTAAACTTTCTTTTGGTTTTCCCAAGCGACTACAATATGGGATTCTTCAAGAGGGGCATTATAGGGTTTCTTCAGGGTAGGCAGCACGAGTGTAACGCCCCTGGTGTTGCATACGTCCATAGGCCGCGGTAACCACTTTCCATCAGGTGGGCCGTGTGCTTGTCTGCCACCAAAGTGGTATAAAAAAAAAAAGAATTAATAGATATGTTCAGACTACATTCTATCATCTATGGTAACCCTGTTGTGGCAGGTACTTGAATAATCCCAAGGAAAGATAAACGGTATTTAGATTCTACCTTTGACGAAATAATCCTATCCTATCCCAGTAAATACATAATAATAAATATTATAAATGTGAAAGTTAGTGATATTTGGATGTTTGTTATTCGACTACGCTTTAATGGCTGAACGAATCTGGCTTAAATTTTATACAGGCATTGAATATAGTCTGTAAAACACAAAGAAGAAGAAATATAGAGATCTAAAGATATTTTATGACTAAACTAGCCCCTCATCTCCGATCCAAATTTCATCAAAATCGTTTCAGTGGTTTAGGCGGTATACATACAGGCAGGCAGATGGGCAGACAGACAGACAGAGTTACATTCGCATTTATAATATTAGTATGGATAGCGGTAACTACGATGTTCAGTCCATCCAAGAATATTTAAATGATAAACAAGCTTGGCTCAGGTATGCTACTCAAGCAAAGCATTGTATCTAGACCATAAGTTTTAGGCTAAGTAAATGTTTTGTAAATAGACCAAAAAAAAATGCCCGCTGAGTTTCTTACCGGAGTCTTCTCGTCTGGGCCGCGTTTCGAACCGGTGATCCATTTGCTAAACTAGTATTTAATATTTACTTTATGTTGACGTTTTGTAAGTTCCGATTTAATGATTTATGCAGAATAAACTATTTTTGAATATTGAATTTTGAGTGATAGTTACAGTGTTGCTACTGTTGAAAATTACTCGTCAGTCAGCTCTTTCTCCGACTCTGCGTCATCACTTCTCATCACTATTAATTTCCATTCTATTATATCACGAATGCTATTGTTTTGGCCACGCGGCCACGGGGGGACTTTGAAGTTGATATGTGCATTATAGTCGCGATGGGCGGGACTGTGTGACAGCTAGTGAAGGTGTACTGTTATACGTGAATAGGGAGTTTGGAATCGATATTATGCCTATGACAGAAATGCCTCACAGAGGGTGGTTGTCATCGCTTGAGTCAGTTGAGGCACAGTGTCATAAGCCGTCACTTCGATTGTGACAAAACCCGGTGATGTGCATGCCCATAGGCCACGGTTACCATTTTCCATCAGGTGGACCGTGTACTTACATATTTGCTACCAAAGTGGATAAAAATTGTACATAAGAAAATGTATATAAGTGCGTATATTACAGTATATTTGCATCCTAGAACCGTGGTCTAGATAGTATAGTGTAGAATTTTCTAGAGTAACTGCAATACCTCGATATCGCCAATAAGTTGTAGAGCTCAGATGGCAGTCGCCTTATAGAAAACTAGCTTTGGTGCGCGGCTCCGCCTGCATGGATGTCGGATAGCGCGACCAAACATAACCTATGTCTATGTATATCTAATATACCCCACCAAATTTCATCAAAATCGGTTCGGTGGTTTGGGCGTGAAAGCATAACATACAGACAGAGAGACAGACAGACAGACAGAGTAACTTTCGCATTCATAATATTAGTATGGATATCGAAGTTCAACCAAGCCTGCAATACTGGAACTAGACTAGACTGGAAAACTCGAAACTCAAGCTGGGGGATGAAAACTTCGGATGCAACTTGGATTAACGCTAGGGTGGAAAAGAATAAGATTCTCCTGGAATATTTATTATTGTTATTTAACTTCCACCGGGCGTCCAGTCTACACCCTCGGCTGGTCTACACACCGCGGTGTTACCACGTCATCGGCTCTAATAAGCCGGTAGCGGCGTATCCGTGTGATCGGCCATAATTGCAAGCCGTCCGCCTACCGGCCGAGCCGCCGAGTCGCCGCGGTGCGATTCGCGCGGCTATTATTGTGCGTCCGCGCACCTGTGACTTCTAAGCTGAGTACACTGATAAACAAAAGTGCGAACTCGAAAAATATCTGCCCATAGGCTTGCCTAGTGTGGGGCCAACGGACACTTTGTTAAGAAATCTTATTGACAATAAAATATTTTTCATTTTTTCATTTTCATATTTCATAACATAACATAAACTCACGCCTGTATTCCCCAAAGGGGTAGGCAGAGGTGCTAGCACCCACATTTCGCCAGTTTATGTTTAGGTCCCAATGTAATAGGTGGCGAGCCTATTGCCATATCATATTTCATATCCAGGTACCTATAATTGCTAAAGAAAACACAATTATCTACCAGTCCAATCCCTGTAACATGGCAGTGCCCGAGAATCGAACCCGCGACGTAAAGGGTACGCCAAATAAGTTGCCATGAAAATATAGAATTATAGCAAATTTCCGATTCCGAGGCGTAGGCCTTAGATGCGAACGGTACACCTATTCATCCCCCTAAAACTCATAACATTTCATAACTCAATTTACATATATCATTTTTTTTATTGATCTCATGGCACATTCATAGTAGGTATTCACACAATTTATAGAATTGTTTCATCCGCACATCCATAATATTTTTCCACAAACATAAAGTTAATATTCCCACAAAAAACCTCGCAGCTAACAATTTTCTCCCCACCAGTACTTACTACATAGAGTAAATAATTTGGAAACATTGATACACTGAACTCCATTGTTAGAATTAATAAGCAAAATACACGGCCGCGGACAAGATAATGGTCGGAGGCGGTTCATATCCCGGCCAGTGTTATAATAATGTATTATTCTTTAGTAGAACAGTGTGTAATAAATGTTCTTCCTTTGTTGTGCCGCTTTGGACGTAATTCGGGGTTTACTGGCACTTTGGATAAAAGATACTTTGTAGATAGCTTTGTAGGAAATATTATTTCTATTTCGTTCTATAGTTATTAAGTTTTTATGTATTCACGACTGGATGTGTGAAGTCAGAGCTTCTATATAAGTAATTGGCTAGTAATTATGCGAATCTTGGCTGCTATTCAGAATTTTCTTACAGAACTTTGTTGGACCAACGAAAGGTTCATGCTAATGAGGGGTTTACACGAGGCGATTTTCACCATGCGGTTAGTCGCTTCGCTTCATGCACTAATCACTCCAGCAGCCCGCTCTGCCGATAGCTGTTTTGCCATTTTACCGCGAGGCAAACATTGTGCGACTTTAAGTCACTCCATTAGACGAAATGACAGTAAAAAGGTTTCAAATAACGTTTAGAAAGGTCCAAAACGCGTATGTGACCGCACAGGTTTCTACGCGTTCATCGTCTTAGAGCTGATTTCACCAATAATAAGAACGGGGATGAAATAAATAGCGTTATCACATTTTACTGAGTTTATCAAAAAACCTATCTCTCTTTAATTACAGGGATTTTCACTAGTGCATTTTCAGCCTACATGAATAAGCTCTGAAACTTTGAAAATAAATCCCTAGTTGTCTTATGCAATAGGGAGGCAAACGAGGAGACGGATCGCCTGACGGTAAGCGATCACTGCCGCCCAAGGACACACCATAGAAGTCACAAGTGCGTTGCCTTCCTTTTAAAAGAGAGTACGCTCTTTTCTTGAAGGTACGTAATCACGGTAAAATCAATGGTGTTTTACCACATGGCCGGACATGTTCAATCAATATAATCTTTTCATAAACAAAATGTAATTTTTAACTACACACAACAAACAAGCTGCTTACAGTCGGACATTCGTTTAATGAGCACCATACCTTAAACAAAATATTATTATTGCAGATGACTTTATAAGGGCCGTGGATAAAATGGAAAAAAAGAAACGTCAATCGCCGCGATTGGACACGCCAATCGCGGCGCGGTAATCCGCCGGTGTGGACGCACCTTAATTACCATACCGCTACGCTTTTATACTTAAACTTTTTATTTTAACTTAACTTTACAAATATAATTTTGATGTCTTTATTTTGTTTTACACTTAGTTGTTGAGTGTATGGAGATCTTTGAGGACCAAGTCAATGGCCGTATGAAGCTCTAGCGTACAATATCTTTTGGGGATTGGAGGTTAAAGCTTAATAAAATAAATAGAAATAGAAAGAAATAGAAAGAGGTGGACCCCGGGCTCCAAATAGTCCAAATTATGAATGCAATTCGGATCGACTTTAGAAATTTATCCGTTTATGGAACCCCATCAAGATTAGGATCCCATGTAGAGATTATTAGAAAGTATTAGTTTTTGTTTTAACAAACTAATCTACACGTATTAGGTTTTTTATCCAGTTGCTATATTAACAAGGTCAAAAGACACTTACTCTTGATGTTATATTCCGTATACCTACGTAATCTTAAACTACCTATCAGACAACGCGCAACGTGTCAACGAAGACAGAAACGTCAAAACGAACCGAAAACACGTGTTCTACGCATGACATGTAGGAATAGGTACCCGCTTACCCGCCAACTCCTGCGCATGTGTTAACACTTCACAGTCGCGAAGCGGAACGGTTTTATGCCAAAAATATTGGTCCTAAACACGTCTTTTGTGGATTATATTGTCAAATATGGCGTTTCTATTTTATGGGAGTCTTTGCTCGTTAGTTTTGAGTCATCAGTCATGATGATTCTGCACAGTTGTACAAAAAAAAGAAGTACGTATCTTTAGTGTCTTCAAGATAGATTTAAGATATGTATGTTTCTTTTTAATATTTTGGTCTGTTTTGACTGCACACCGGCTAAGGATAAAACGCCACCATTCGAGATGCTAAAGTACTAAACCTGAGCCAGACTTTTATACATTTACAAACTTCAATTGTAGTAAAATGTGTGATTGTTACTTGAAGTTACAAATCCGCAACCACTATCACAAGCTCTCCTATCGCTCCTATTCCATATTTGTTAGTGACCTAAATGACGACCTTTCCATACAAACATTTATCATCCATTTTACCCTCTTAGTAGTTAAAATTTGAAAAACACTGATACACGTGTTCATTTATTTATAACACAGGCTTATGAAATTTAGTGCATCTGAAAATAACGGCCTTTCATACAAACTTTCATCCCTTATTTTACCCCTTTAGTAACAAAGTTTCCAAAGATGCTTTCTTATTGGATGCTCACATCATAAAATGCATCTACTGTCAAAATTTCAAGTTTGTAGGTCCAGCGGTTTAGGCTCTGCGTTGATGAATCAGTCAGTCAGTCAGTCGGGATAAGTAATTTTATATGTATTTATAGGTATAGATACAATTCAAAGCGATGAAAGATTCTTCAAATTGGCCCAATATCACACAAAATTGACATAATACGGAGACGCTTGAATACAAATAAGCTCTAACAGCACCTGAGACTCTTGAGAATACTCCCCCGCGAGAATAAGAGGGCATATCAATTATATCAAGAGATCCCTCCCGAGTGAGGGAAGTGGGCTGAGATTTTGTTGCAGATCTTTGAAGGAAATGATAAGCTACTACTTATTTTATTAATAATGCGACTACTGTGAGATTTACTGCAGTAGCGAAGGGTGAAAATTTTCTAAAAGAAGCAGGTGGAGAAAACTCTTAGCGCGATCTAGTTTGTCATGCACCATCCGACCCATTAGGAAGCCGGAATGATTCGGGTTAATGCGAACCCTCACTACTGCTGTACTGAGGGCCCGGGTTTAATTCCTGGGGTTCGAAAAATATTAAAATTTTCGTGTATCTCAGTATTATTGCAAAAAGAGTGTGACAAATTTCGGCAAAGTTTCTCAGGATAGAGTAAAGCAAGCTAGTTTAAATATATTTTTATACCACTTAGGTGGCAAACAAGCACATGGTCCACCTGATGGGAAGTGGTTATAGTTACCTACGGATATATTCAACACTAGCGTCACACCCGTACTGTCCCTGTAAGAAACTTTGATGTCCTCCTTGAATCGCTGGGAAAAATTACAGCCAGGCCTAATTGATTTATTATAGTATACTTTTGTCCCATGCCAGACGAACCCTGGACTCTAATATAGATGATAATGAAATGACAGGTATGATTTTATAGGTTTGTCTTTGTCAACAGTATATTTACTCCTCAATTTCTACAATTTACTTAGTTCCGCCATCGCGACAAATAATAATCGTCCAACGCGAGATATCCAAACTATCCCAACATCCCTTTGAGTTTCACTCGAGGGTGAAAACGGACACTCTCCCTCTTTGTACACAAATAATACACAAAAGTACACAAGGCTCCTAATAGTGGACAACACGGTACATTGAACATTTATGTTTATTTTCCTATCTTTTAAAAATCTCCATCTTTTTTTAAGAACGTAATCGGGTGAGATAAAATGGCTCTTTGAGTTAGATGACAGATTTGCCGTTTTAAGTGTTGCAGTTAGTTTTTAATGGATGTATCGGATGTTTGGTTGGTAATACGATATTTTAGAAGTATTAAGTGATTATATACCTATCTGTGGAGTGGCCCTGGCGGTGCGTATGAGGTCTAATCAATCGATATTTTCTTGTAGACATATTTGAAAATCAAACTGCAAAAGTAAACGTGTTGCAAATAAAATAGGTATATTTTTCTTCGCTTCTTTCGTCATTCCTTCCTATACCCTGCCTATTAACAAGCTAATCTAGTTCTTAGTACTATTTCTTCGTTTTAGGATGAGGTCGTGTTTTGAAGCCGGAAAACTTTGGTGTCGTCCGAGCACTATGTGTATAATACCATTAGGTTTAAGTCGTATCTGGCACCCACGGGACAGGCTTGCCTAGTGTGGGGCCACAGTGAAACGCACAACGTTTACGTAACGTTTTCATTTTCAACAATTAGTAAAGTTATTTTATTTTTGACTCTAACTTTCTTAAGCTTAATTTTTGATCATCTATTAACTCTATAACTCCCAGAATATTTTTATCACTAGCCGTAGGTTCTCAGGTCTTGAATGCCCACAGACACGCACGTACGTACCTTCGTCGGCTTGTGTACTCCTTGTCAACAAACAAAGCATCCTTTTTTGCTAATTAGTGCCACCCACGACGTCTTCTAATTATCTCCCTAACCCGCCTGTCAACGGCTTCTAAAAACTAGCAATATGTCCGAAGATATCGCGTCCCATTCAGATGTGGCTTTGTCGGGAATAGAGACGATTTCAACCACTTTCCGTCTTATTGAGATGTCTTGTTAAGTTTTTTGCAAGATTTTTATGTCTTGAAAGGTATTTTTGCTTGTAAAAGTGATTTGTAGGGGTGTAATTGGGTTGTTAAACCGGTTTTAGTATTGCGGGGTGAGATTTTATGTACCTATCCTATTGGATAGGTAGTACTTTTAGTTATCCATTGTATGTATCTTAAGTTTCCTTGTTTGGTGATATTAGAATTTTGGATGATGATAATGGCGCAATGCTTTGATATCGCATTTGGGTTGTGGAGGTTAGATGACGATCGCTTCACAGAACATATTGAAGTTCAGCCAAATCCACAGTTAGACTGGTAAAAGCGGACCCCAGACTCCAAGTAGAACATAAAAGCTTCAGACGCGACTGGGGTTATGATGGACTATGATGGAGAAGATGATGGCGCAATTTGCTTAGATGGAATGAGGCTCATCCACTATTTTATAGGACCAAAAAATATAGCAATCGTGTTGGTGAAGTACATAAAAGTATTTAAAAATCAACTTGCAACACAGTGATCTTATCGGAAATTGACGTTTAAATAACACATTTAGGTAAAACGTTTCGAAACAGATTCTGTCGCAATTTGTTTGGAGTAATTTTCCATACTCATCACTATTCCCGACCTTTCAATTATTTTGCTAAATCACGATACAATCCGTTAAAAATATATTCCCCTCAAATCTCAAAACAATTTCAAAATCATACTGTGTGGCCGTTTTTGTTGCACAATCAGCGTCGTATGCAATCGTTGACATAACTATGTTCCACCTCCTTCCGGGTTTAATTACCGAAAGGAATCACTGAAGGGCTCTCCCGGCGGTGGAGTCTTCACGGGCTCATCACATTCCTGTCGCGGCTGCGATTAATAAATATTAAACATGTGAGGAGCCGCCTTTAGGGGAGGACAGGGGAATGTAGTTCACACCACGCCGGCACAACGGCGGTATTTGGTAGAGGAGATTTTTTGGGTTAGGAGGCAACTGGCCTCTGGTCCGCGGCCCATATTACACGTAGTGGGAATAATAGAGGACAAGTCGGCCGATTACGGGGGCCAGAATACCATCGGACATTTTTTTTGTAGTTAAATCGACCCATTGATTTTATTAAATTAAAATTTAAAAAAATGGGGAATAAAACATAAGTATCAAAGAATATATTTTATTATGTAATCGTACTGTATGATTAGTGGATTACCAACATTACTTTTTTTAAGGAAAATCATCATAATAGTTTTAAAGAGAATCATTAATACTCGTAATTTAGAAAAATTTATAAAATGATATAATTGAAATTACCTAACACTTTACCAATTTTTCAATACAATGTCCGAGAGTAATATCTTGATCAATCAACTCACGTACACTCTGTACTACTTTTTCATGTGTTCTTTTCTTATTGTGTCAATTTTTTTTTGGCGTATAAATCCTTGTTTTTTATATAAACCAAAATAATAATTAGCGTCTTTATTTATTTTATTTTATTTTTAATCTTTATGCACAAAATATATGTACAAAGGCGGACTTAATGCCTTGGGCATTTTCTACCAGTCAACCTTTGGGTGATGCAGAGATTTGTCAAAGTAGGTGCTCGAAGTATTGATCTAATAGGTACTTACGGTATAAATAATAAACATACAAACAGTAAATATAAATATACTTAAATATACCTATATATAATAATAATACATAGGTACATATAATGTATACATATTAACATATAATACATACGGTCAATATTTAAATGCATAAACCTATACATACTATAGCATCTAGATACAATATAATATATCAAGTACAGTCAGCGCCATAAGTAGCTTAACAAATGGTAATTTATTGTTAAACTGATTATACAATTATAAATAAACCGTGCAATATAAGAACTTTGCCCTTAGGGGATTTAAAAACTATATACCTAAACCTCTATGGGCACATGCACTCCAATGTAAGAAGGATTTTAAATATTTTTGTGTTAATCAACTTTTGGCGTTGACTGTACATACATACATAGTTATACGGAAAATTCTTTTAAATATTGTTCTGCCTATGGTACGTTATAGATGGATCGTACTTTATTTTTGAACACAAAACGATTTGGGGACATCCTAACTTCTAGCGGAAGTGCATTCCAGAGGAGAATTGATTGCACAGAGAAAGAAGAGTGCACAAGGCTTGAAGTGTGACAGTGAAGAAGAAGATTGTTAGACGAGCGTAGATTTTTATTATGGTTAGAACCGAGAAGGTGGAGATGGGATTTTAAGTAAGCCGGGGCTTTGTATAGCTTGTCTAATAAAACTGCCAAATTCGAGTTGGACTGAACTTTTTTATTAAATCGTCCATTCCAAGATTCATTTGCATTATTGGTTCTATGACGAACATTGAAAAAACACCATTTATCAAAAAATAAGAAGTTTCTTTTAACCAAGTCGTTAAATTGGAGTATACACTGCTCCTTAATGCATTCGCTGCGGATATAAAGCCAGCCGTCTTGTACGTACTCTTTGGGTAAAAAAGCTAACGCAATGCAACGTTTTACATGTGCTCGCATAATCTTTGATTTTTTTATCCCTAACTGTTCTGCTTTCCTCCATAAGCTCTTATAAAATGAAATAAACATCCTTGTAAAGTAGCACTGGGAAACACATTTTTGATAGCAGTCATAGCGCTTACTTCGTAATCCGTTGTAAATGTCTCAGGTGAAAATTCTGGACATTGACTTTTAATAAGTTCAAATAGCACTGTATAAGTGTATTTTTTTTATTTGGTAGTAATGCGTAACAAACTGGTATTATACAATTGCTGTCGTTTGTACTGCCCAGGTCGGCTTGTATGCAATAAAGTTGAAAAAAAGGTGGAGTTGCACACTTGAATGTGCCGTCGCAAAATATATGTTTTGCTTTCCTTAAGGTTTCTTTGGCAAGCAAAACATATATTTTGCGATTGATATATTTCGAAATTGACACAATAAGAACACATGAAAAAGTAGTACAGAGTGTACGTGAGTTGATTGATCAAGATATTACTCTCGGACTTGTTTGAATTGTATTGAAAAATTGGTAAAGTGTTAGGTAATTTCAATTATATCATTTTATCAATTTTTATAAATTACGAGTATTAATGATTCTCTTTAAAACTATTATGATGATTTTCCTTAAAAAAAGTAATGTTGGTAATCCACTAATCATACAGTACGATTACAATCATAATAAAGTATATACTTTGATACTTATGTTTTATTCCCCATTTTTTTAAATTTTAATTTAATAAAATCAATGGGTCGATTTAACTACAAAAAAATTTCCGATGGTATTCTGGCCCCCGTAATCGGCCGACTTGTCCTCTATTATTCCCACTACGTATAATATGGGCCGCGGACCAGAGGCCAGTTGCCTCCTAACCCGATTTTTTTGGGAAATTTGTACTAATGAGGAATTCTGTTTTAGTGAGTAAGCGTTTATATGAGTTAGTGTATTCAGTCATGGTGCATGCAGTCGGTGGCTAAATCGTTGCCATGCAAAGCTGGTGTGCCACGAATGCCATGGTGCTGTAAAGCGTTGGTAGCTTACTTAGTGGTTAAGGAGTCGGAATATTCTTATTAAACAAAAAAAAGAAAATTATTGTGTGGAAGTAGGTACCTACGTCATTTTCAAAATAAGACACGAGATTTCCCGTTTCCCAATCAATTAGCCTCTCATTTCCCCTCCTCCCCCTGCGCCTTCAGTCTATCCCAGCTATTTTGTAGCCTTACTACAATCGAGAGGTCTTGGGTTCAAATCCTGGCCATTACACTAACGACGTGAACCCACTCCTAGCACAAGCAATTTAGCTTAGCTGGAGGAGTTAGAGGGAATATTAGTAACTTAGGTTTTAATATTCTTATTAAAAAAAAGTAATAGAAAAGAAATCAGTTCGTTTCTAAATGTTTTTCTGGTCGTTAAAGAGGTAGATCGTACTACACTTACAGTGCAGTCATAAAATAACGTATAACGCATACGTCATTTCATGACATCAGCCAGAGGGGGGTGTTTTGGGGTTGAAACAGCACCCCTTTCCCATTCATATTCGTTCATCTATTATTTTGTTTTCTTATTGTATTCAATTTGTTTACCATAAGCGAATTGAAATTTTGACATCAAAATTCTCAATCGAAAAAGTTCATTTCGACTCACTTAGTGTAAATTTGAATGAATTTTACAGCATTAAGTATGCCAACTATACAAATCGAATACGCCGTAAGAATGGATAAATAGAAGGGAAATTTGAATCGCATCGGGCGTGTCTCGGTAGCCGAATTGATTAAGGCATTCCCTCTGTAAAATTATAAAGTTTAAAACTAAAACCCGACTACCGAAAAATCACGCTCTAAAAAGTAACAAACAAGAAAATATCAAGGATAGCCGTGGTCGTATGCCACTTTTCGCTAGAATTTATTGTTTTGTTAGAGTAAGTGGCATACGACCACGGCTATCCTTGATATTTTCTTGTTTGTTACTTTTTAGAGCGTGATTTTTCGGTAGTCGGGTTTTAGTTTTAAACTTTATTTTTTATTTATATTATTTTGAGGCAAGGTAAAGCTAATAATTTATACATATTTGAAATGTGCTTATTAAGCCCTTTCATTTGATACCAAACACGGCATATTTATCTCAAATTTATTTTTTAACACAGTACCTTATGAGCGCTAGAGGGCGCCACACAAGATTGAATGACACGTCATATAGCCTATAACCATCGAACGATCAAGCCGCTTGTAACGATACCTCATTTGTTCAGTTCTAATAGTTGAGGAGCTATGAGGGAACAAATGAACATACATACATACATACATACATACATACATACATACATACATACATACATACATACATACATACATACATACATACATACATACATACATACATACATACATACATACATACATACATAGCCTGTCAAAATCATAACCCTCCTTTTGGCTTCGCCGTAGTCGGGTAAAAAAAAGACTGCAGGTTCAAGTCCCACCCGAGAAGACTTATTTTTCCATATGTATTCGATTTGTATGCGATCACTTACTGTAAAGCCTAAGTCAATATCATTTACATGGTGTACTAGGCTCTGACGTAGGCCTTTCTCTCAGGGTCAAACATTCCTTCCCGAAAGAGTCAATATAAACCAATTCATTAAGAAAAGAAGCATAGTGGAGTGGATGCCGAACTTCAAAACAAACTTAGAGACGCTTATGATGACAAACTTATCCATACTAGTCCATACTAATATTATAAATGCGAAAGTAACTCTATCTGTCTGTCTGTCTGTCTGTTACGTCGCGATAACCTGCATCCACGCGGGCGGAGCCGCGGACCAAAGCTAGTACTAAGATAAAATACAAGTAGCACCAATAAAATAAAAACGAACAAATCAGGTGGTCCTATTTATACGTGTAACAAACTGTATCCCATTCCTCCTGTGCAGCGGCGCGGGACCCGACTCATTAGGGAGTGTCAAGTATGGCGGGAATGTGTGGCGTATCCCGGGAACGGCACGGGAATACGCCAGATGGGATGGGGAGGAATGTAGGAGTGATAATTAGCTGAGTGTGTCATTTGTGTATTAATCTTGGAGATAGTTTTGCTTGTATAGTTTGAAAAACATATTTAGTTCATTTTGTGGTGACCTCTGCTTATATAACAGGGATATACCTACATCAAATATATCATAATTTATCTACTCCCCAATCGAGTGTAAGATTATACACGTGAGGGGCTCGTGGCTAAGTAAATGGTAACTGAGTACTTAGGTTTATACAGTGCAAAATTGAACAATACTGATCAGGACAGATAAACAATGGGTGACTATTCATATCACATTGAGATCCCAATTGCCATACGAATGTCTATGGCAGGCTAGTCAGTCCTAGCAGTCCGATAGTCGACAGTGGGTTGTTTCTTTTATATAGAAGGACTCGTCAATTTGACTTCAATTCGCCTGATGGTAAGCTAAAGGCAAAGTCTCGGAAAGAGAGTCACCATCGTAAACACGTGCCATGTTAACAATGGTCGCACTCAGTTTGACGGCCTCGTTAGATGCCTTTTCACGCCCCGCTTATGGGACCCGGGAGTGACTGTAGGAAGAAGGAAACACGTGAGCTGGCAGGGAACTTGTGGGGGTCAGATGGTAATCAGGAAATATTGAAGTTCTGTCGCTTTGTGACCATGATATAATATTTAGTATTATAATAACTCCGTTGGCAATCATCATTTTTTATCATAAATTAATAAATAAATGCTAAAAATTAATAAATGCTATTCAGTAATGTATGCGTGTAATAGTCTTAATAACTAATTAAAGTGTTAGTAAAAAAATTGCATGCTGCAATATGCAGCTAAGCATGCTGTGCTTATTTATACAATTGTAAGATCCATATTACCATGTTTAAAGGCAAATAAATTATTCTTATTCTTGTAATTAAACTGAAAGCCTAAAATCATGGAGCATATTCACATAACCAAGTTAAAATCTATCGCCATACTTAAGTCAAATTTATTAAAATCAGTTTAGCAGTGCAGGTTGAAAACATATCTAGACAGAGTATGTTACTTTTGAATGTGACACATTAATAAAACTTACGACATCTTATCTGCTAAGGTAATTAAAATTCCTGCAATATATTTATCACTTCACCGTCTAACGAGCGCCTGGTAGGTGTGCCTGAGTCCTGACTCCTGAGAGAGGGCTGCATGCACGGGTTCCGTTCCGAAGTGAACAATTTGTACTTACCCGTGAACTTCGACAAGGGGAAGCGAATTTTAACGAAGCGTGCTTGAATTTTGAGTATTTTTAACAGATTTCATCTTGAGCTAAACGGTTCAGCGCCTTGCCATAATGACTCGAAATTTTTAACCGTAGATTTCCTTCATCATTTCATCCTTTTAGTGATTTTGCCGCGTCCCAGGTTCGTTCTTTGGAGACTGGCCCCACTTATATCTTTGCTTAGTTTGTTGACTTTTGTGTGCCGACTAATAGGTAAGATTAACTAGAACTTCAATCCTAGGTCTTTGAAGCGAGACGTTATAAAGTATTTACTTGACTGCTTTGGCCTAATTAAGGACCACCATTTTAGATTTGATCATTGTTGGCTTTCATGATGGTACCCTTCACTCACTAAACTTACACCTAACCTAACCATATAAGTAACTAGCTTTTGCCCGCTTCTCCGCCCGTGTGGATGTCGGTTATCGCGACCAAACATAGCCTATGTCCTTTCTCAAGGTCTAATCTACCCATGTACTAAAGTTTATCAAAATCGGTTCAGCTGTTTAAGTGTGAAAGCGTAACATATAGACAGACAGAGTTACTTTCGCATTTATAATATTAGTATGGAAGTATGGATTAGCTGGACGAAATAATTGTATAACATGGAACGAGATAGTTAAGTTATTATGGACAAATTAATATTGACTAATCCTACATGTAAAGAAATTAACACCCATTTATAACTACAATTTACTTCCAAAATTAATTAACCATCAATTAAAACTTTACACTTAACCTGTCAATGCTGTGCAGTTATAATTAACATGATGAACGGTCTCTTTCAGGTTAGTCAGCCTCATTAGCACTCGTGGGGTTAGGAGGTAATACGATTGATGGAGGTGGGATACTGATGCTGGGAGGTCCACAGATCAAAGAAATAAGACAAATTGGGTAAGCATATCAACACGTGTCTTAGCCCGTTATAATTTGTACATGTGTGTTATTTCCGTAAATGGTGACGACAAATTGGGATGTTCTGTCATGTTTAGAAAAAAAAACTTAACAAATTGTTAGATTGAGATATTTTTGTCATACTTCATAAACGTATTTGGAAGGGAGGGAGTGTAATGGTTGGGATGTTGGATTTTCGATCGGAAAGTTATAGATTCAAATTCAGTATGAATTCAACAATATGGAAGACAAAATGGGAAAATATAAGAGACTAGCTTTTGCCCGCGACTTTGTCCGCGTTAAATTCGGAATATAAATGGAGACACCGCTCCTGTTTCCGAGACCCAAATAAAGTTCCTTAGTGTCTGTGAGCCTAGTACTTCATGCAAATGTACCAGGGTCACAAATACTGGTCCCGTGACCGCGACCCACTGGAACCTCTGCCCGGGATAAAATAAAGATCGAATGGGATGAAAATCCTATGTCCGTCTCCTGGTTCTAAGCTACATCCTCCAATTTTCAGCCAAATCGGTATAGCCGTTCTTGAGTTATAAATAGTGTAACTAACACGACTTTCATTTATATATATAGATATAAAACATTGGTTCCCAGCAGAGTAGAATTTCGTCCACCTCATCTCTTCCCATGCGGTGTCGTACAAGGCGACTAAGGGATAGGGCTGTTTAACATCAGACAGATATATACAGCCCAGACTCAGTCTCGGATGCACGGCTTGAGTTAACAATAATGCCCGGAATACGGCAATAGGCTCACCCCCTATTACGTGGGAACGAATCCAATGATTGGTGAAATGAGGGTGTTAACTCACCTCTGCCTAACCGTTCGGGTATAAAGGCGTGATTGTAAGTACTTATGAGTACGTATGTATGTATAAAACATTGAAGAGAAATGGAGCCTATCGTCGATAACTTAGTGGTCTAAGAATTCACTCTTACGATCGTGATGTCCCAACTTCAAATCCTGGCCAATACACTACCGATAGAAAAGCAATTTGGTTTGGCAGGACAGGAACTATTAATTGAAATTTCAATAATAATGATAGAAATTGAAATAGTTCCTACAGTCCCGCGTCCTTGAAGCGAAGCGTGAAAAGGCATCTGATGAGGCCGTCCAGCTGAGTGCCAGCACTGTTAACATGGTACATGTTTACGATGGTGACCCTTTCCGAGACTTTGCCTTTAGTATCAGGCGAAGTGATGTCAAATAGACGTGTCATTTATAAAAAAATAGTTTAATATTAATTGAAAACTAACTTTTGCCCGCGGGTCAACATTGCCTATGTCCTATGTCAAGGTCTAGTCTAAAAATTTTCGATCGGAAAGTTATCGGACGGAATAGCGGAAAGAATCTATGGGCTGAAGGAGATCAACAATGGTGGGCAATGTTGCCGTTATAGAAAAAATACGATTAGTTGTTGGAATTATTTATTTAACGATCTACTTGGTATCTTTTATGTGTATGTGCTGCAGCTGCGAGAAATAAATGTATTTTATTTCTTTCTTTCTTTCTTTCAAAATCAGTTCAATGGTTAAGACGTGAAAGCGTAACATACAGACAGACTGAGTTACTTTCGCGTTTATAATATTAGTAGGTATGGATATCCATGACTATTGACTGTGGTAAGATGCAACAACTCAAATTTGAGATGAACATCAAGTGCTTTCAGATTCAGATGTTCATGTATATACAAGCCAATTAAAATCGCATTGGTATCTATAATGGGCTGAAGATTTACGAGCCGAGCTGTGGGCGCACTTGACTCTGACACCACCCAAGTCGAGGGGGTCGGCAGATAAGGTGACGTCGTTTTGCTAAGTGTACTGGGTATACATGATTTGCTGGTCTTTAGGGTTCACTGGCGAAAGAACCCAAAGAACCCTTGCAAGTAAATTATTAATTTCGAATTAATAATTCTGAAATGGGTAAATTCTTGTTGTTATTGTCTTAACGAAATAAAACTTTGTATCAACCCGTCTAGCCAGAATGGAAACAGTAGGCCAATTTTTCCATTTTTTTATTTCATAATACATCCATACTAATATTATAAATGCGGAAGTAACTCTGTCTGTCTGTATGTTACTCTTTCACGCCTGAACCATTGAACCGATTTTCATGAAATTTGGTGTAGGGGTAGATTAGACCATGAGAAAGGACATAGGCTATGTTTGGTCGCGTTAACCGACATCCACGCGAGCGGAGCCGCGGGCAAAAGCTAGTACATACATAAGATTACGCCTGTAAATCCCCGAAGGAGTAGGCAGAGGCAAATTAACATCCACATTTCGCCAACAATAGAGGGTGAGCCTATTGCCATCAAACAGACACTTGCTTATGGGTGTTTACTGTCTTTTTTTTATTTACATTGGTTTTTGTCTCATTGTATCAGTGTAAGTATATCATTGTCATAATATGTAAAATAATTGCGTGTCAAAGTGGCTCAAATAATTATGGTGGAACCAGAATGCGACATTTTTGTACCCATTTCGCAATTAAATAAATTCAATTGAATATAATATTGGCTACAAATATTATTATGGTATTTCCAATACCCTCACGTGAATATCCTATTTATTTATTTTTTACCAATTCGTCCCTTCATCTTTTCAACAATAACATCAAACTCTTAAAACAACATAATTATTATTTTTACACTTAAAACCTACATGATTACAAAATAATTTATGACCCAACAATAATACCTTCATTATACCTACCTGCTTATCTGCTAAATAAGCACAACAAACTAAATACCTAATTAACAACAATTTTTTTTAATTATACGGAACCTCGCCACATAACTCAAAAGCTCAATTTTTTTCCCATAGGTGCTCTCGTGGGTGGCGGGTGTTTTTTAGCGATTGAACCAAAACATGGCATGACATGGCGCCAATCACCACCATATTTACCCTTATCTATGATGGTTGATTGGTGTTTTTATTTCACTTGATGATGGGTCTGTTTTTTTGCCAACGGCTAGAGATTTTGCGTAAGATGGTAGCCAACGGCAACGGTTAGAAGGTTCTTCAAAAATTCTTCGTCGGTCCGTGTATGTGTTTATTTCGTTTTATTTTTTTTCTAGTTGTTAAAAGAATGGTTATTTATAGTCTACTGGATATAGATCCTGTTCCTGCGGACTACAGGAAGCTCCCTGAGATAAAAAGTAACATACGAGCGATATTATAATTAGTCTGGAAAGGCGTAATCTGTGTGCCAAAGTTGTCCTTTTTTATTAGATTTATAAGACTTTTACTGGAGCGACTATCGCCACCCAACCAAAACACATACCTACATGAATCAGCAGGTATGACTTGTAGGTGATTTTAGGTCTTGGTACAGCCCCATTCCAAGCGGTTCGGTGAATCATTCCTATGTCGCACCACTAAGACCTGGAACTCCCTGCCATCTCACGTGTTTCCATCTTCCTACAGTCCCTGGTCCTTTAAGCGGGGCGTGAAAAGGCATCTAATGAGCCCGTCAAGCTGAGTGCCACCATTGTTAACATGGTACATGTTTAGGATGGTGACCCTTTTTCCGAGACTTTGTCTTTAGCTTACCATCAGGCAAGGTGAAGTCAAATTGACGTGTCCTTTTATTAAAAACATCCCCTACAAGAATGGATGCCTATAGGTACTTTAGTAGACGGAATTGCACCCGTAACTTCTGGCGTAATCAACCGTCCTACCGCCACACAGGAATGTATTGTTAGTTCAAAGCTTTATTATTAAAAACTTCTATAGCCAAGTGTTTAGCAAGTACCGCAACAATCCAACCAAAATACCATCTTTTGAGTACAAACTAATGCAGACGGGCCACCCCGGCGTATAAGTATTTAGATTATCTCCACCTAAAACATCGCATTTTGTTCATCTCTGCTCAACTTGAAACACTCCGGAGCTTTCAAAATATCGGCGCCCGCGCATCAAAGCGAATCGTTTGAGACGCCGACGCAAAAAATAGCGATTTGTTTATGGAATACTTACATTATTGTATATGCGTTGCGTTGTTTGTACGTCCGATGGAGTGTATTAACGGTTGTACGGCCGACGCACGCGCAGACTTACGGCCAGACGAATTAGCCGACTGTTTAATGTTTATATTATGTTACAAGTGCAGATAAGTATCTGTTACTTTTTTATTTCAGGTAGTATGTAATTCAATATTATAATTAATTTAATTTGTGTGAAGTTTTTCTGGAGTCGAAAGCATAGTGTCTGAATCTAGAGATAAGTGAAAAGATATATTTGAGTACATAAGGTCATACAAAGGAAAATCTACGCTACTTATTTGGACCTAAAACACCGGTGTGGATACATCGGTGTTTTTTTTTTTACTTACATAACTCACGAAGTCAAATTACGCCGGCCGGCCGTTCGGCCATATTTCGCTTGCTTAAGTTTGAAGCGCGCTCTGGTTTGTTCTATATTCAGAGTTACATAATATATTATACGAGCTTTTTTTTTATACAGGTCACATCAATTTGACTTCACCTCGCCTGATGTTAAGCTAAAGGCAAAGTCTCGGAAAGAGGGTCACCATCGTAAACATTTACCATATTAACAGTGGTGGCACTCAGCTTGACGGCCTCATTAGATGCCTTTTCACGCTCCGCTTAAAGGACTGACCAGGCGAACTTCGTACCGCCAATATTTTTCCGCCCGCGTGGCGTCCGTTCCCGATCCCGCTGCACCCTCTACTATATTAAGCGTGTATTATACATATAAACCTTCTTAAATTACTCTATTAAAAGAAACCACATTAAATCTGTAGCATGGTTTTGAAGATATAAGCATACATAGGGACGGACAGACGCGAAAAGCGAATTTGCTTTATACTATCTAGTGATGTATGTCACCTGTTGTAGAATGTTGAACCGGGTCAAAATAAATTTATATTCTACTAGCTTTTGCCCGCGGCTCCGCCCGCGTGGATGTCGGTTATCGCGACAAAACATAGCATATGTCCTTTCTCATGATCTAATCTACCCCTATACCAAATTTCATCAAAATCGGTTCAATGGTTTAGACGTGAAAGCGTAACATACAGACAGACAGACAGAGTTACTTTCGCATTTATAATATTAGTATGGATTGAGACAATGATAAGCATGATCATGTTGATAACGCAAACTCGAAAAAAATTGTAAGAGATTTGTTATCTTTATAAATGCAATTTGCATATTTATTTTTCAATAATGATAGTTTTGTCGTTATCACTTACTGACAAGATTTATGTAAGTAGGTACTTACCTACTTACCTTTGCATATGAAACGCAAAAGTTTTTTTTTATATATTAGAACCAAAGTTACTAATATTCCCTCTAACCTCTCCAACTAAGCTAAATTGCTTGTGCTAGGAGTGGGTTCACGTCGGTTGTGTAATGGCCAGGATTCGAACCTGGGACCTCTCGATCGTAAGGCCGACTCCTTAACCACTAAGCTACCAACGCTACATAGTTAGGTATACAAGTTTGTAAATATGTATAGATGGATGGATGTTTGTTAGGCTGGTTTTATCGTTACGCGTTTCGGCAGCGCCGTTGGAGCGCGCGCGTTCAGAGATATATGGGAGTAGAAGTTGCGTTTTAGTGTCGCGCGCTTGGGCAGCGCCGTTTAATAAACGCGCGATGTTCGACGGCGCTGTCCAAACGCGCGCTGCTCATTCGCTTCTACGGCCAGTGTGCGTTTTAGTGTGACACTGTTGAGACGCGCCGTCGTAGGTATAATTGTGTAAGAAATGAATTACATCGATACGGCACGACACGACTGTCTCACAGCAGCGGAACGCGTGCTAATAATCTCGTTTTATAGTGCACCGCTGTTCAAACGCGTGCTGTTAACAGCGCGCTGCTCAACGGCGCGCCTAGCGGCGTGACGATAAAACCAGCCTAACTCTTTCAAGTCTAAACGGCTGTAGTTATTTTAATACAATTTGGTATGGAGTTAGTTGACACTCTGGATTAACACATAGGCCATGTTTAGTCGCGATAGCCGACATCCACCCAGGCGCAGCCGCGGGCAAAAGCTAGTTGGCTAATAAATTAATAATAAATATTCTAGGATTTTCTACACTACGCTATCTAGACCCAAAGTAAGCATAGCTTAACTAGCTTGTGTTATAAGTTCTAGAATGTGGATAAACATACTTAAATACAATGTTTTATAAATGGACACGTATTACTTATACCTACATAGAAAACATTCAGACCAGTGCAAGTATACCAATTCATACAAATATTTTGTGCTAACACCTACTGTACCTACCCATTGTCGCAAAATAAATAAATTTGTATTTGTTTTTGCAGGGAGCGGGAATCGAACCCGTAACATCTGATTTAGAAATTCAACGCTCTACTGTTATGCCACAGATTTCCCTTTTTCCTGGTTCAACACTTTCTAGCTAGAAAAGTACAGTTCAAATAATATTATGTAGTCTGCATTTATTTTCGTTCACATCACGATCAGTTTGCAGACAACATTCAATCACAGCCCTCACGTCCGTATGTGCAGATGTTTATTGACACCGCCCTATATAAAATGAGCAGAACCTACCCAGTAACAATATTATCTACAAATATTAGGCACGATTGTGCTCACCAAGGGTGCATTGTTCGACCCACTGTGCGGTTCATATACCAACTTATTTTATACACTTTGCTATACAACTTTGAACTTTAATGTTTCAAATTTAAGGTATGTATTATTTGTGAGGTATTTGTTAAGTTGGTTGTGAATGCGTTGACGTATAAAACAGCATGATCATGTTTACAATTCACGGGACATGTGGGAACTGAGTTTTACAATTCAATCGAGATTTATGTTTGTAAATGTTAGATGTCGTATTTATAGCACAGATTTGGGAGATACAACCCTATTTTGTGATAATGTTGTGTGATAGGACTGTCACGGTTTAACATTTAAATAATATTACGATTATGTAAACTAAGTTAGTGATAAATAGTTGATAAAATCTTGTAATTCAAATTATAAGATTTTATCCATATCTACATCTTGATAGTGTTTAGATAAACAATTCTGATGGTTACTTTTTAATATGCAGGTAAACATCTTTTTACATATTATCATTTTTTATCAAAAATATTACTTCAAAAATAAATTCCCATATCAAGCACCAACAATATCGAATCTATTCTTTACACGAAACCAAAGCAGTGTACACTCGAGTGAATTTTGTAAAAGCATCTAAATGTGCGTACGCGCAGGCCGCACAGTGTGCCGAATGATCCGGAGCGCGGACAAAAACGCGCCGCTAATGACTCGAGCGACTATCGACAATTTGCTACGTGCGATTGAACAACATCAATGCCATTTGTACACCCCAAGTTCTAGTTCTAACTATAACAACAGTTTAAAATAAAACCAACCTTTTTAGATGAAAATAGAGTTGATTTAAGAATGTATAGGATATTGGTCGGTGAAATAAAGACACAAGACTCAGATCAAGGGCGAATGCCATAAAATATAATCATTTATCACGTAGATGTGTTTGTTATTGCAATAGCGGTTATTGTGGTAAACGTCGGCGTTACCATTATTAATAATGTATGGAGACATCTGCTGCAGTTATTGTTTGCATGCATCGTAAATCTTGTAAAGGAAAAAATCGGAGCATGTGCGTGAAATAAGTCGATGTATAAGAAGTGTAAATGGATGTAAGTACAGTTTGAAGTTGTCACGCTCGGCTACCTCGGAGCTTGCAGCTTAAAATCATGTAGAGAATTGGTACTTTCTTGTAAGTATAACTGCTTACAGCGGTACGCTAGGTCTAAAATTCTGAAAGGTAATGAATACCTAGAGCTTCCATTCCCCACTTTCCCACTTTAGTTGTTTTAAAGTCACTATAAGATTTAACTGTCAACGGCTTGATTTCACTGGTAGTTAGACGTTGGAAGGTATAAACGTCATGTGCTTAGTATGTTAGTACCAGAATAAACAAGGTACTTATCTAACAATTGCAGCACCTGTTTACTTTGCTACAAGGATTTTTAACATAAAATTTTAATTTAGGTATGTACTTAAACTACCATGGTCATTCATATTACTATTTGACATGTTGTATTGTAAAATCGAAACAATACGACATGGTACCTATGTTTCTAGTGAATATTATTTTTGTGTATGAATTATAATGAAATAAAAACAATTGAAAAAAGCACTCAATGGTCAAGGTGTTTCCACGTCACAACTGTCACAAGCTAACACGTACTTACTGGCTTGGTTTGAATAGACTGTATTATATTACGCAGTACCTCTCTGCGGTAGCCTAGTGGTATGGGTAGTGGACTGCTGAGACAAGGTCTCGGGTTCGATCCCAGGTTTACCATGGCACACACCAATGACTTTTCGATGCTTTTCGAAGTTATGTGTGTATTTATCGCAGGTTTATAAGTGCCCGGTTAATGGCAATAGGCTCGCCACCTATTACATTGGGGCCTAAACATAAACTGGCGAAATGTGGGTGCTAGCACCTCTGCCTACCCCTTCGGGGAATACAGGCGTGAGTTTATGTATGTATGTATGTATATTACGCAGCATATTATTATTGTACATCCAAGAACATGATTTTTGTTAATAATATGAAATAAAAAATTACATAGCTATACTCACAGCTGTTACCTTAAGCTGATACTATCGTGATTTATTAAGCATTATTTTTGCTAATGCTAAATACAAACCAAAAAATGGAGATAAATAAAACATCGAATAAATCGCAAGGGAATCCTTCAAGATAGCTTTATTTTGACGTGAGAGTATCTCAAAAGAACCTAAGTACAAACAAAAAAATACTACGAGGTAACAATATTCTCTGTGTTGCCTACACGGCAACATTCAGAAGAATCCTTATTTACATACTAATGCCGAAATAATAAATTAGGTTATCTATACTCATCAATTAACATACATACAACATGAAAGTGAAATATTAGAGTTTGAATTACATTAATTACAGAATATGTAAATATTTTATAACGATGACTAGATATTAGTTTTGCATAATAAAGCGCAATTATTATTCAAGTCAATTATACTAATCTAGTAAAATCTTAAAAGTAGATTAAGAAATATCATTATCAACGCGCTGTGGCTACGAAATTTAGACATTAAAATAAAAAAAGAGAGAGAACTATTATAGGTATTTGAAATGTGGTGTGAGAGAAGGATAGCGAAGATCAGTAAAACAAGGAGAATAAAAAATACTGATAGTTGTAATTACTGATATAAGAAAAGCTACAGATGGAAATAAAACTAATTGTAATAGATTCTTTCACGATTCATTTGGTATTATTCTATTATTTTCACAGATACCAAAATTTCAGAAGCATTTCAGCAAAATACGTTGAAAATACTTTAATACTTTAACTACAATATACAACATTAGATAACGTAAGATTTCAATTTAACGCATCCAAAATCTAACCGATCCATCAAAGCCAACAATAACTGACAAACACTCTAATCCCAATGTTTGTACAATCAACTGCGTGTGCGCAGCTTTCGCGAAATGGCCGCGCTAATGTTGCGAAACATTTATTTAAACAGGGGACTCATGTTTATCGTTATTATTAAGTTGTAAGGGATTTAAATGTGACTTCCGCACATTCATCACGCGATGCAAAGCCGATCGGATCGGCCGGTACGCTCCGAGCGTGCCAAATCTATTCAAAACGCACATTGCACTTTTTTGTCCACACCTCGACGAACTAAACCACTGTCCATGATGGTTTTATTGTGGGTGCATTTCACAAATTATTGGCCTCTCATTCTTCTGGGACGGAGTTATATGGCTGCCGTAAAACAATAAATAAAATCTAATTGTTTACAGTTTTCGTGGTTTTCGTGTTTTGTTCCGACCCCATGTGAAGCGGTTAGTCACACTTCAACAATGGTGTTGTAAAACCATGATGTTGTATTAAACGTTATTGAAATTTGGTGTGGATGTGACCACAGGCGACTTGTAATAATGAGTGGTCTTTTTTAATACATAGTGGTTAGTTTGTGCCAAGTAGGACGTCGTCATGCCCAGTGGGGCTCTTGGGGTGTGATCAGTGGCTAAAGAATTTGGGTAATAGCTCGTTATTGGTTTAACTTTTCTTCTTTAGACAATGGTTGGGCCACTAATGTTGTGTTATTGTTGAACAGTAAAACTATAATTTGAGGTTTTGAAAAGGCTGAAGGTTTAATAGAAAATGTGGAACATTCACTTTCTGCTGTAGTACGTAGCTTACCTACTGTTCAATTTTTAACTTAACAATTCCTAATTGCAATAAGTTACATGCAAGACTAACAAAATAAGAAATACCTACATAGCCAGGTCCAGATAGAATTAGAACCTTCAAATTAACTAAATATTCTGACAACAGTTAACTTTGAACTCAACAAATAGTCGACCCTATAAGCAATAAAAAATATTTTAGCGGTCACAAGTAGATCGTCTACCTAACCCTGTCCAACCCTATTTAGGTAAGCGGTGTTTTAGTCCGACAACGCTTAAAAATGTACTCTACCTACTATCAATTGAATTAATATTAACGATTCTTTGATACCAATACTTCGAAACTATGTTCAATTTCAGAGACGAAGAACTTAAAAAGCATTTTCCTATTGGGGTTTTCTTTTTAACACAAATCCTGCCACAATCTTTCTCACCTCCTTTCCTAGTAGCAGTTTCAACAAAAACGACGCTACACCCTGGTGTTCGAAGTTTAAATTGTTTAGACAAAACATGTTTGCTGTCATCGCTACTTTGGAAAAAACATGATGATTTGCAAATTTTATCTACCGCATGTTGACAAATAGTACAATCTCTAGAGGATACACAAAATTCAGCAATAACTGAGGACGGCAGTACTTTGCAGTACCTGCACAGAAGCTATCCCAAGGGTTACCCACTATTTTAGTCATGTTCAGTTAATGTTTAGTTCATTAGCTTGCAGTTTGCAGGAGTCTCTGGGGATTACTTTGCCGGTGGCTCTCTTTGTTTGCAGAATTGTTGGCTAAAAGCCTGTGGCAAAATTGGAAACTAGCTTTAGTTTTGTTAAAACATTTAAGGGTATGCGGTTTGCAATTCTTTATTTTCTTCTAACTAAAGGAATGTTGCAAAAAACTTATATACTCGTACTTAAATGCAACCTTTCTTTTGACTCATTACAATCTATTCATATTTACAAGTCTTACTGTGATATTCTTCTTCTTGACTTTGAATAAGTAGGTACCTTGATAGTAAAAAGTAACTGAAGCGTCTGGAACAATGAAAATAATATGATAACATAAAATATTTATCTCCTGCTACTTAAAAGTCTATACAATATCGATCTCCTTATCTAATTTTGATCAACGATTGACCATGTACCCTAAAGGTCTAAACAAAATCATGTATTCACATCTCAAAGAATTGTATTAATAGTATTAACTGTTATCGACGAAACACAAAAATAACATACTAAATACACGAACAATATTAATCTATTCAAAGTCCAAAGATTTATTTAAGTCAAATCATTAGAGTCAACGGACGTCGGCGGCTTGCACAAAACCAACGGATCACTTACCAACACTCTAATGCCTTTGTCATCAACACGCATCCACCAAATACGTCAACTATCCTCCAAAGAAGAAGGAAACAAGTCGAAACCAATCGAAAATCAAAAAAATATCCTCACCTTAAATTAATAAGATCGATTTCGTCCAACAAAATTTTAAAAGTCGGCCTCCTTTTTCCTTAAAGGGATAAATGAGATGTCGGTACCACACTGAGCAAAGCCGATGCAAAAAACATCACAAAAGGACAAAGTTTTGGACACAATACGACACAGGGAAATAAATTATTTCATCTGTTCAGACCTTTCACGATAATATTGGCAAATGTTTCCATTCGGGACGGACCACGCCCTTTCTCGAATCCAACTCGGAAAAAAATGTTTGACGCCTGATTTTGGAAATTGAATACGAACCCTAAATCTGTGGGATACAGTTGAAACTAAATGTCGGATAGTCGGACAGTGGTCCGCGGTATGTCACAAAGTAGACGAGTCAACATCTCTTTCACGTTTTTTTGTAAACGCCAACATATATTTTGACTGTGATGTTTTTATTATTTTGTCCATATTGCCGTTCACCGTGCATGGCTAACTATCGGCGGATTTTTTCTTAAAGTCGGTGTCTGGCTATATCTAATGTATGGATCGAATGATCGACGCAGGAGTCGGTGCATCTGATACATTCCCAGAACCGCCGACAAAGTGTTGCCAGTAATTACATAATAGTCGCAATGTTGACTTTTTCAAGTATTTTGGCTTCCGTTCATAGGGTTCTACCATTAATCATTAATAAAAGAGGACATTTAGATGTGGAGACAATGGCGCATGTTAAGTGATCACCATCTGCATTAAAAGCCGTTAAGATAAAAGGATGAGACGAGGACATTATCGTTAAAGGACATTTTTTCTAAATTGGCCATTTAGCTACCTAAATAATTACTCACATATAAAAAAAAGTTTAGTTTGAGATAAGTACCTACTGATATGACCACAGGGTATGTGCAATATTGTAAATGTTGAAACTTGTCAAATTAGTAAGGTCAGATCCATTATCGTATTCCGCCAGTAGGTAATGTTTAATCCATACTAATATTATAAATGCGAAAGTAACTCTGTCTGTCTGTATGTTTGTCTGTATGTTACGCTTTCACGCCTAAACCACTGAACCGATTTTGATGAAATTTGGTAGGTATAGGGGTAGATTAGACCTTGAGAAAGGACATAGGCTATGTTTTGTCGCGATAACCGACATCCACGCGGGCGGAGCCGTGGGCAAAAGCTAGTGCTAGATAAAATGTAGTAGGTACCAGACTTGCTATAGAAACGGTTTCTAAATGAGTTCCTAATTTAAGAATAAGATATGTAATTTATGTAGGAGCAAGGTTCTTTTTCCCAAATAAATTCCTATACCACCCATTCTAAACATACCTTGTAATGTAGATCCTAGAATAGAGATACACATAGCTGAAAAATGTACATTTTTAAATACATAACATCCTAAACAAAATACAGAAACAACAGCAATAAAACCAATCTTACCCTACTGTGCCCTTTCAAAACACCTTTCACATCGACAACCGAAACCCTTCAAAATACAGCACATCCATCCATCCATCACCTTCAAACAAGAGCTATATTTCCCCGAAAGCTTTACACAGACACTACAGGAAGCAGTAGGCAATACTCCCGAATACTTACATTACCAGTAAGGGTCCAAGTTGGAACATTTACGCATTTGTACAATTCAGTGTATTGAGCCGTCGTCGTTATGTCACGCACAGGGGGGCAGCGTAAATCAAATGGGCAAATGGTCCAGCTGATGTCTGGGACCTTTTGCATACGCAAATTGGATATTATCGTGTTTTATATAAAATAAAAAGGTGCTATGAAGAATTGTTGTAATTATTGCATTTGGCAGGAGCGTTGTCCTGTGTTGTTCAAGTGTAAGATTGCTGTGTTAGTTTTCGGTCGTATTTACAAAAATATATAGTTTTGTCTTCTTATTATTAAATTAATACTTAAGTTATGTACATAATAATAATACTTAATAATTATTATAAAGTTATGTTAATTAATCTTCGATGCATATATAGGTAATTATTTGTTCCAGTCCGGTCTAAGATTGATTCAGCAACACAATGCCTAAGTTGCTGGGCAAACCGGAAAGTGCTAAAATCTCGATTATGACAAACTGGAATTACAAACTAGCAGTTGATTGCCTCATATGTTAAATCTACTAAAGAAGGATTACAGGACATTTTACTCATAAAGGGGCAAAGCAATTTTAATACTAAGGAAATGGAAAATAAGGAAAAGTTTCTAGGTATTGAAGTTCCTAAGCACAGACCTTCGCATGTCTGTTTACACATTAAAATTTCGTACTCCTGAGAGGAGTTGTTCACAATATGGGGTTAAAACTTTATAGGTATAGGAAGTTCGTTACCTTTGAAGGAGCATGTAATTCTGGCATACCATTCATACCTATTAATGTTGATGAAATTTCGTGTGTGTTTCTATAGGTCTTGGTTTAAATTCACAACAGGACCCGGTAGCTGACCTAGCAATTTATTGGGTTTAGAAATTACGTTCTTTTAACTAAATTTACTTTAAGATATAGTTTAAAGTAAAATTCTTCATGTTTATCTGCTGAAAAACTACAATATCACCTAAATTCCCGGCATTTTTAAATGACAGTAACCGTATTCTAATTAGAATTCCAACGAGATCTATCTCCTTCCCTACTGGACCACGGTTGAGTAATGAATATGTATCACAAGTAGCCGTGTCTCCCGCGCCGGTAGCCCTCGCCCGGAGGAGACACATAAATGAATGCGTCCAGTTGTATGTCTACATTAATAAAGCTTGCTGATTTAGATATCCCCCTGTCATGTGGAGTATACCTGTTGAGAAAGCTGTGCCTAGAGTCTGACCAACGACTGGCGCATAAAAACGGCGCCAAATTTGAAAAACCAACAGATTTTAATACTTTTTAGACTCTGGCTAAGTACCATAATAGGCTAATTTTCATGTATAACTTAATAGAAAAAAAAATAGTATTAATACCGTTATTTCGGTGTATACTTAGTCAGTGTTGCAGCCTGTTGATTTTTCAGATCTGGCGCCTTTTTTTGCACCAGCTTTCCTTGGCCAGGCTCTATATCACGTTACTGAGGCTCATTTGTAGGTATATCCCGGAATGGGTAAGCAGAAACCTACCTACCCATATTTTTAGAGGTGAACCTAAGGGTATATGAGGACCCATTAAGATCTACAGGGGCCGAGCCACCTTCACTCGCAAGCCCATGCACCTGCCGATTGCCGGTTTTCCTATTTTGTTGTTTATTTTGTTATTTTTGAGGACCTATAGAACCCATTAGTTCTTTCAATTTGAGCTAGGGCTCGTGTTAAGAATACCTCCACATTTTTATATTCATATTTTTTCTTACGTTGCGATGTTCTCAAAGCAGTATACGTAAATAACTTACAAAGAAATGAAAAGGCTAGTTGCATACAGTATGGAGTAAGCACATTGCTACCAAAAAAAAGATCAAAGAAACAAAAGAAATACGGCAGTCACATTTTAAATTTCGAATTGTCCATAACTACCACCCACTGACACCATCAGCTACCATACAAGTTGACAAAGGCAACTGATCATTCTGCCTAACGCTCGTTGCTACGCCAATTATTAAACATAGTAAAAGAAAATGACATAAAAATCGCACAATAGATCGTACTGTTTAAAGAACAAAAAATTATAACAAGTAAAATAAGTAGTTTTAGTATCAAATGCATGAAATTCATTACATTAGACACCCAAGTAGCGGGAGCGAAACTAATCGAGAATGCATTCAGAAACAGCATAACGAATGTTGGCCGAATGTGTAGAAACAAAAAAATAATCTTACATCTAAGTAGTTTCTAAAAACTAATGGTTGTATTATAAAACACGCTCTTTATAGACATAAACATATAAATTAGTTATTAAAACACTGACTCAATTATCACAACAATTAAGATAAGAGACGGATAACCAACTGAGATTTTTATAATTACTTTCCACCTCAATCATGTAGGTTATTAGGGTAAAATATACTATGATTATACTAAATTAAGACTTAATGGAGTAGCTTACTTATGTATAGAGATAGCGGGGTTCTCGCAGAAACCTGTGTTAGGTTAGGGCTCCGTCATCGATCAATAATTTCGCTTTTTTATTTGACATTATTGATGAAGATTTTTAGTTAATTTGTTGATGCAGTTATTTGGACAAACCCGTTATATTAAATACAAACCAATTTATTTGACAGTTAACTAGAAATCCCGTAAGTTTATTTAGGTATCGATTACATTTTGGCGACAGATATATTTTAGTATTTTGCTGATCAGCCCTATTATTGAGGAAATTAAAAGTCAATTTAATTGGCTATAGCTTTAATCATAACCCTTTTTAACACGATATTGCACCACCAATTATTAAAAATTAAATATCGCCCGCAAGTTTGTAAACCCGAGACACCTTTAATTAACGTTTCTCAAAATAAAAATACAATAAAATGAAATGTTTGTTACCAAAAACATCGCACTCGATTACAGGTTATTCGCAATCTGCGATCGTTATAAATCAAATAGGTAATGAGCGTCGCCGCGTGCGCCCGCGTCTTGTTTGTCGCGCGATTTGTTGCCCGCAGACACGACATCGAGCGAGTGTGAACTTGCCTTTAGCTTCCTTACACGTAATATAACACATTTTACAGATATTCAACTATAAAACTGTAGCCATAAGGTCCTAAGTTGAAAAATTACCTGAAAATGATCTTGCAAAGAGTAATAGCCCCCAGGTATTCTATTGACTGTGAATTGATTACTTATAATGTTTTATTAAAATGCATGTGATGTCTATATTTATGTTGTTTTGGATTAAAATCGCAGTTTTAATCGAAAAATTGTTACTGTTTGATTAAAAATCGCCTGCGGACTACCTAATGGTGTTTTATCTCCATGCTGGGATACCTATTGAGGACTTAGTTGTAAGAACAAACCTTTGCAAACAATATTTGTGATAAAATTATACGCTGTTGCTTTTATTAACGTGAATAAAGATTGTAATATTCTACATCTACACCAATGTTATTCAGTTAGGTCACACGGTAAGCAAGAGACATCTAGATTTTAGGACCAGAGACCTCACTTCATTTCTTTTTACTAATTCTTTTCTTATATCTTTTCTGAAGATGGCAACACTCAAGTGAAACTATTGGTGTTGTAAACGTTTATAAGTCAGAATAGCCATTACTCATTTGATTTTTTTTATATATTATTATCTACATATATCCAACAGTATTAGACTTCACATTGGTAGTGTAATGGTCGGAGTTCGAACCTAAGTCCTCTTTATGGTAACTCTGAACTCTGATGTGAGGACTTAGCCACTAGACTACTGTCGCTTGGCTCCCTCTTCAGAAAGAACCTACCATAAAGAATCACTCTATAAAGTTTGTGAAGCATAAACTACTCTCGTAAGTAAAGCATTTAAAACTAACATCCTGTTTGTCTACTTCTAAACTAATATTATAAAGAACCATATTTCAAGTATAATTTGAGCTAACAATAAAATCATAACAATCGCAATTGTGTAACTTACCTCCACAACAATAGACCGTGAACGAAAATTATGCGGATGCGTTAAAATAAATTAACAAACATTATTATTTAAATTACATACAAATAAAAAGGTCATAAAACAGACAAAAACTCGTGTAACACATCATCATGAATAATGTTACTTGTAATATGTATACGTCCGTACACAATACGTGAAACGAAACGCTTCGAGCTGCTCTCGAGTGGTCTTTCTACCTCACATTTGGTCAGAAACAAAAACACCTAACCGTATTAACTCAGTATTGACATTCAAATCAGTAGCTCAGCTCATTTATTTTGAATTCCGAACGAGTTAAAGACAAAAGTGCAACAATATGGGTTGGAGCAACAGTAAATCTAGTCAACAGTGGCGCCGTGGAAGCGCGCGCGTATCTGTCAAAATTAGTCGCCATATTTATTAGTCAGAGACAATGAGTGGCGCGACACTTTGAATATGGAATTACAGAATTTTATATTTTCAAAAAAGTATATTGTCTGAAGCTGGTAGCTATTGAAGTGCATTTCAAAAGTCACGTTCCTAATATGGAAATAGCCTTGCAACTGAGTAGGCAATGCACATATAGGAGGATATCTTTGAAGCACTCTTCTGACTCCCAGTTTTGTTTCTGCTTCGCCCAAAAAGCCATGTTCAAGCAGCGTGTATAGCTTTTCTGATTTGCACGATACTTTGCCAACACTATGGTCGTATTTTTGCGGGACATTTGTACGAATTGTCTATAACGCCAGAGAGTTTCCTTTCTGTATGACCAGTACAATTACCTATAAATTTGATAATTTCCTTTTTAAATAACTAAAGAATCATCGTTCCTCTTTTGCTATTGCTAGTTCTCAAGCTTCCACTCTGCCGCCATTCATTCATTCATATACTCTAGACTCGTTGTCAAAGAGCCAGTTCAAATTTGAATTGACGCAGAAGTATTACTGGCATTACGTCACATGGGAAACAAACAACACCGCCGGTGTTCAGACAATCGTCAGTGTTTCAGACCAGCATGAATTCAACCTACATATTACGAAATGAGAGCTCTCAAACAATAGGACACAGCTACAAAATAACATGAAATATTTAACAAAATACATCAGCCTGAATGTAGTCAAATTAGTTTATTTTTGACAATAGCCTTTGTTCTAGGTACAAAATTGAAATTAAAAACAATAACATCGCTCCCGACGTTGGCTTCGGACAGTTTTGTCACTGCCTCCTGTTCCGAAGTTGACAACGAGGAGTAATATTTAAAAGTCAAAAGAACAAAGACAAGGTTTGTATCTTTTATTTGTATCTAACAATTGGCACGTCATTTCATAAGTGCAAAATAACTTGAAGACATAGTATTTTTTATAATATTGAAATATGTTTATTGGTTATTGGGCCAGTAGGTACCTAGGCATGACTCTCTGTGCGTGTTTTTCCAACTTTGATATAATATGACGAGTTTTAAACATAAGTATATACTGTACCAGTGGCAAGGGGTCCCTATAACACGAATCCTGAAAGCTAGCTCTGCAAAGGGAAACAGTGGTAGAGACATTTCCATTTAATACTTCTAAAATTTCCGACTTGCCTTTTGAAAAATTTCACCCATAATACTTAGCCATGTTAATCAGCACTTAGTTTTATGAAAAAAAACAACGGGTCCTGCTGAGAAACCGTTAACCAATCAAATGTTCAGCTACCATGAATTTAATATCTTCACAATCAATACTAATAAAATAACTCATAGACAACGGCCATCCCATCACTCTAGCGACATCTATACGTCATACCGATAACTATCTCAACACCACAGATCCATCATAAAATTTACTTTTTTCTGGAACCAAGATAGATTTTCTGTTCGTAAACTCTTCTGGCACACGATTTTGCACCTTATAACAACTGCATAAGGTATAGTGATTTATTTCTAATTGGTTAATGTAATTTGATATGGATCTTGTGAAAATTGACAAGCGTATAAATTAATTTGTAAGTTGTCTGCCTTTATTAAATTTGAAAACAAATGTTTGAGATGTTGTGGTCTGTGATACATTTGGTAGCAATCAAGTAATCAAGCACATGACAAAGAAGATTTTTGGACCTTTTTTATACTGCAACCCGCATGATGGTAAACAAGGGTGCAGTTCGAAGAATATAGTACCTTATTCTTGACATCATAGAGTCAAACTTGGTAGATATAATGGATTTGGTCAAGAAAACGGTAGGTCTGTGGTGAAATCTGTTTTTCCTTTGCTACTTGTGGTCATTTAACAACTAGCATGGTAGAGGAAAACCTCATATCTTGCATTATCATTTTTTTTTAGGTAACCTAGTCCATACTAATATTAAAAATGCGAAAGTAACTCTGTCTGTCTGTCTGTATGTTACGCTTTCACGCCTAAACCACTGAACCGATTTTGATGAAATTTGGTATAGGGATAGGTTAGACCTTGAGAAAGGACATAGGCCATGTTTGGTCGCGATAACCGACATCCACGCGGGTGGAGCCGCGGGCAAAAGCTAGTTACTAATATTCCCTCTAACCCCTCCAAATAAGCTAAATTGCTTGTGCTAGGAGTGGATTCATGTTTGTAGTGATTACACTACCAACGATCGGCCTCTCGATCGTAAGGCCGGCTCCCCGATGCTATGTATTGCACGATGAAAACAAACCTGAAATGCGACGTGAAACAATAAGACCGTGTGGCCTAATGGATAAGGCGTCGGACTTCGGATCCGAAGACTGCAGGTTCGAGTCCTGTCACGGTCGACTGCACATTCTCAATGGAGGGTTGAATACTGCAATACTTTTGCGCAGTTGATTATTTTATTGGAGTTTTTTTTTTATATAGGACACGTCAATTTGACTTCACCTCGCCTGATGTTAAGCTAAAGGCAAAGTCTCGGAAAGAGGGTCACCATCGGAAACATGTACCATGTTAACAGTGGTGGCACTCAGCTAGACGGCCTCGTTAGATGCCTTTTCACGCCCCGCTTAAAGGACCCGGGACTGTAGGAAGAAGGAAACACGTGAGCTGGCAAGAAAGAAGTTCCAGGTCCAGAGAATTTTTTTGTAAGATTTCTACGGGACAAGAAGTGAAATTCATAAATATTTTCTTTGGTGCGTACTCATTCCTAAAGGAATAGATTTCGTCCCTCTTTTTTTATACCACTTTTATGGTAGACAATCCCACGGCCCACCTGATGGAAAGTGGTTACCGCGGCCTATGGACGTATGCAACACCAGGGGCGTTACACTCGCGCTGCCTACCCTGAAGAAATCTTCTAATGCCCCTCTTGAAGAACCCCATATTGTAGTCGCTTGGGAAAACCACGGCAGGGAGTTCATGCCACAGCTTTTCTCTTTTCTTTTCTCTTTTCTCTATTTTCTTAATATTAGGAACTCCCCCGTGTGGGTTGGTCCTTACTCCCTCTTACTGCAAACATCATAGTTCAAATATTAAAATACTTGCTTCATAAATGTATATAGCGTATTCTCACACCACTCCAAAAATACAACATTATCATAATATCATAAAAAGAAATATTCTAAATAACACAATAATATTGATAAACAGGTAGATTAGCGCCAGCCGGGAACCGAACCGACGACCGATCCATCAAGCCGCCACTAAAATATTTATGTAGCGAAATAACGGACAGGCCTTCCGTCCACTTATCGGCCCCATCTATTTAATAGTGTGCTAATAACATGCCATTGTCGGGCGGAGTCACGGTACAACCTACTGCCTGAAGACTGATTAGTGATTAGTACAGACTATGTTTATACTACTAAGGGAGAAAACAAACACATGCTCTTCTACAAGAAAGATGAAAGAGATATAAAATTAACCAGGGAAGGATTTTTGGAACTTTCGCCCCTAAGGGGTAAAATACGGGGATGAAGAAGGGATGAATAGGGAGCATCGGTAGCTTAGTGGTTAAGGAGTCGACCTTACGATCGCGAGGTCCCGGGTTCGAATCCTGGCCATTGCACTACCGACGTGAACCCACTCCAAGCACAAGCAATTTAGCTTAGTTGGAGGGGTTAGAGGGAATATTAGTAATTTCAGTTCTAATATTCTTATTAAACAAAAAAAAATAAAACAAAATGAATGGGTGTAAGTACGTCATTTTCAAAATAAGCAACACGATATTTCACGTTTCCAAATCAATTAGCCCTCCTTTTCCTCCATTCATCAAATCCCAGCTATTTCGTATTTCTGGTTAGAAATAAATGTACCGTATATTCCCCATAATAAGACGAAAATCTTTTTCTCCTCAACAGCGACCTAAGTACGAATAAAATGTCTAAAATCATAATGCAGTGTCCACTAGCAAGTATTTTCCACAATTTCTTGCCAAGGAACTATTTCCCCTGACTGCAATATTACTCTATATGTATTTAATATGCATTGAACATACAGTGGCCACACTGCATATGGCATTATTGCACAGTAACAGCTTGCTACTAAACATATCCTAAACTTATTTGCTACCTCAGTAGTACCAAAAAAAAGATATCGTCTCATAAGCTTACCTTAACTTTGACATTAAAATTATAACATCATCCATCTGTTTTAAAACTGTGTAGATTGATCACCACTGGCTATGGGCAGCGGGTACCCTCGTCAGCGAGTGACATGCGCCGGCGCATCCACGCGGAAACGTGGCGGACACCGGTGATGTGAGGAGCGTTTGTAATTTGTTTATTTGTGTTCTTGTAACATTTTAATAGAGGTACAGGAATTTTGTATTTTGAAATTGTTTTAACCGACTTCAACAAAAAAACAGATTAAATCGTTGTATTTATTTAATCCATATCCATACTAATATTATAAATGCGAAAGTAACTCTGTCTGTCTGTCTGTATGTTACGCTTTCACGCCTTAACCACTGAACCGATTTTGATGAAATTTGGTATAGGGTTAGATTAGACCATGAGAAAGGACATAGGCTATGTTTGGTCGCGATAACCGACATCCACGCGGGCGTAGCCGCGGGAAAAGCTAGTTAATATTATAAATGCGAAAATAACTCTGTCTTTATGTCTGCCTGTCTGTATGTTACGCTTTCACGCCTAAACCACTGAACCGATTTTGATGAAATTTGGTATAAGGCTAGATTAGACCTTGAAAAAGGACATAGGCTATGTTTGGTCGCGATAACCGACATCCACGCGGGCGGCGCCAAGCTAGTGTTAGATATATTTGTATATATACTTTTCAGTGTATTTAAAATACACTGTAATATCTTTACTTCTTATTAATGAATGTCCTACAATTATTTGCACTGAAAGGTAATCGAACTTACGACCTTTGACGTCCCAATTGAATGCTCTACCACTGCGCCATACACTTATCAGAATATTGATATACACACGTACCCGTATCACCAGATCAATATTTACACCATAGAAAATTCGAATTACAACAGACTGCCGCGAACCCATCAAAGAAAACTTTTGATATCTAATAAATCATAAACAAAATAATGTTTATCGAAACGAAAAACCATAATAACGTTACGTTTAATGAATATTTTTCCAAATGCACGCGTTTCTGGGTCGTAAATCTGTCAATACAGGAGTGATTTTCAGCGCACACGCCGCCATGATGAATGTTTCCAGCGATCAAAGGGCGCGACCGGACGCGCGCGCAGCGCTCGATCGCCAATCGAATGATGAACAAAATGTTCTACTTAGCTTACACTACTAGATCGTTACTGATATAGGTATTAGAAATTGTAGCTTTCAGTTCTACTTGTCTACTCTTACTTTTGAACTTGTTACGAGAATTAAAACGATTATTTAGATCCATAGGGTCCCACCACAACCTTTATTAGGGCGAAACCCTAGCAGAAGCAGGTGCGCCTAACCGTACCCGGGGCTAGATGGGGACACTATGGTCCCCACAACCCGAAGGGGGCCATCACGAAGGAAATGGTCCTGGGTCTGCCGGGGTGCGAGAGATATGTTTTCTGCAATCTCACCTCTGGCAACCAAAGGACCAAAGACGGCGTGCGTTTTAGTCGATTCGAGTCCGACATAACCACCTCCACAGGCTCCGGGGGGTGGTATCCGTGGGGATTTTACGCACGTAAATAAAAAAAAGGGCAACGCCAACCACACCTGCATCTACAGATTGAAGTCGGGTGCAGGTTTTCCTTTTAGGGTTAGGATCTCAGACGACTGTAAATCTAAATTATCATAAGAGTAGATGACGAACTTCCAAATACAAGCTTTGGATGCTATTACAACTAACTCTCTAATGATGGTGTGGCGTGGTGGATGGTAGGATAATACGATAATCAAGTCTGGTGAAAGGCGTCGTCGATGCCATGCAGTTTCGAGTACTCCTCTCACAATCCCACAGACTTCACTGGTGTATCGTAAGCTAACGTTGTTCAACCACCAAATGTATCATTTGGTGGTATTTGATTAATATTTTTGCTATTCGCCAGTTCCGGCGGTTTTATAATTACGAGGTTTGGTTGATATGTTAAATAAATAATCTGTAATATGTAAAGGTGGTTTTTTTTATTTTTAGACCTTACCTCACTATGGTTTTGACGTATCTTTAGTGGAATATATAGATTGCCTGCATACAGGAAACCCTAGGTTCTTATTCATGACATCAGAGATATAACCTTCGCTGGTGCCGCCAAATTTTATGGCAACAACCGGACTATGGGGAAAACAAATGTCTATGTCTATGTCCATGCCGTCCCTCCGGGCCCCAGTAGAAGGGATTAGACCTAAGAAGTTCTCTAGATATAGTTAGGTACAACATTCCTAGTTACCCAGCTCCGCTCCATTTTGCAGCATTCTATTGATTCAGCAACGTCCACCCCATCTCTTCCCATGCGGTGTCGTACAAGGCGACTAGGGGATATGGCTGTTTAACATCAGACAGATATATACAGCCCAGACTCAGCCTCGGATGCAGGGCTTGAGTCTACAATAGTGCCCGGAAGGCGTCAATAGGCTCACCCCCTATTACGTCCCGAAGAAATTCGGGCCGTGAGGTCTCAGCTCCACAGGGACATGGTAGCGGAATGGGAGCTACGACTTGGGCGACCAAGCGCAGAGCACGCCGTAATAGCGGCGGTAAGACCCATCATGGAGGAATGGCTAGAGAGGCCACACGGCAGCCTCTCGTACCGGCTGACGCAGGTGATTACCGGACACGGGTGTTTCGGGAGTTACCTGTGTCGGATCCGGAAGGAGCCAACGTCCGAGTGCCATCACTGTGATGCGAGCGAGGACACAGAGCTGCACACGCTGACCGAGTGCCCGGCGTGGGACACGCCGAGGCGGGTCCTAGTGGCGGCTCTAGGGGTGGGAGTCCTCACACTCGTCACATTGCTCACAGCGATGGTAAGATGCGCAAACGCTTGGGGTGCGGCCGCCTCCTTCTGCGAGCAAGTAATGCTAGAGAAGGAGGCGGCCGGTCGGGTCCGGACCAGACTCCGGGCCCGGGAAGCCCGTGCAGAGCGAAGGCGAACCGGACGTCGGAGGTCGCAGAACGACCTCCGTCCTCCATGAGCGCTGGCCTGGGGGTGACCGGTGGAGCCGCCTGTCACCCTAGCAGAAGCAGGCCGCGGCGGCGGCGCAAAGTGCGCCTCCCCGTAACCGGGGCTAGATGGGGACATTTTGGTCCCCACAACCCGAAGGGGGCCATCTCGAAAGAGATGGTCCTGGGTCTGTCGGGGTGCGAGAGATATGCTTTTGGAAATCTCACCTCCGGCAACCAAGGACCCAAGATGGCGTGCGTTTTAGTCGGTTCGAGTCCGACATAACCACCTCCACCGGCTCTGTGGGGGTGGTATCCGTGGGGATTTATCGCACGATAAAAAAAAAAAAAACCCCCTATTACGTGGGACCGAATCCAATGATTGGTGAAATAAGGGTATTATTTCACCTCTACCTAACCCTCCGGGGATAAAGGCGTGATTGTATGTATGTATTTATGCATTGATATACCTACCTATACGAAGACGAACACCTAGGTTGAAGTTCACCGGACTACCCATTCGCCCTCAGCTCATAAAACTTGAAAAAAGTTAGATAATGTTATGATGTTATCCCTTACATCAAAGTTCACACATTAATAGCTCAAGCAATTAAACCACAGATAAAAACCCAACATTTTGATATAAAAATAATGCTTAGAGACAGCGGAAACATTTGTTTACGTTTTTCAGGTGTAATGAAATCATTACAGGAAGTGTAGGCACAGGCAACTGTTTACATCGGCCTCCTTTGACGGCCACCGGGCCGTTTGATCGCGTGCGTATTACTTTAGCCCATTTTTATCGATGCTTTGCCCACAGAGGTTGGAGATACCGAGTAGTTTATAGAGAGTTAACTGTTTTTTAGTAATTCGTTCGACAAACGCAAATCAATTAAAGTGTGTGAAAGTTACGGGTCAACAAGTCTGGATGAAATTTGAAACAGAGGTAGATTTTAGTCTGGAACGGCAGTCGGCTATCCCAGATATACGCTCTTATAGGTCATGGAAATGGAGTCATATTGCAGAAATAAGTTCATATGTTATACTCGTATTTAGTATACGATACAAGGTAGGATGCACTGGAGATTATCAGCGTCTGGAATCATGGTCCATATCATTTATCCCTAACTTCTTTCCATCCAGCGGGGAGTCAAATAAAAAAAATTAAGTAGACAAAATTGATGGAAAATTCACCATCATTTGTGCATCTTGTGAGAGTATTTGAGATTATATATCCCTTTCTACTCCTCTCCTTGCCTTCTCTTCTATCACTTCTCCCTTCCTCGCCTATAATAATTTATTAACATTTAAAACTTACATCAAAATTATTTTGAAACAGTCTGTACTTCAAAATTATGTTTGTCGTTCAAAATAAACGATTATTCGATTATGGTAATAAGTCTCGCAAGGTTTCGGATACCGGTGCAGTGCTGCGTATACTGGCAACATTGAATTAATTCCTTTTACTTTTTATTGAAGCCCTGCAAGTGTTGCCAGCGCCAATCTAAGAGGATTAGCACGCGCTTCAATGATGTATTAATTTTAATGGCACTTGTACGATTATATCGATAAGACGCATCCATACTTGTACCACTAAATGCAAAAGGACCTAACTCTGATTGTCTAAGTGTCTGTTCACTTTTTCACGTATCGCTGAACCTATTTTATTTAAAGGCACTAAGATAGCTTATAACCTGAAAAGCACTTAGGTACTTTTCCGAAAATAGGAATTTTCTTGCAACACAAAGTAGCCGCCTCGATAATCCTCATCCACATAAAGACGTTAGTCCTGATTACATCCGATCCCACGGTGCCCTCGGAGCTCAGGGTCCGCCTTCCGGCTCTTCCTCCTCCACTTCGCACGATCTTGGGCGTCCAAGGTAGTGAGACCGTTTGCACGCATGTCACCATCCACGACGCCAAGCCAGCACTTCTTGGGCCTACCCCTTCTACCTGGACCCGGTGGGAGCGCCATTGCCAGATATTATTTACCCACGTAGCTGGGATAATAGCCGGAGAAAGGAACAGAAATACACCACGAGTAAGAAAAATCATGTCAATACAACATCACCTCGTTTAATGGCAAGCTAAAGGTAAAGTCCTAGGAATTAGGGTCATTACTGATAGTACCAATCATGATAATAATGGTGGCCCTCAATTTGACAGCCTCATGAAATACTTTTTCGCGTCTCGCTTAAAATACTCGGGATTGTAGGAAGAAGGAAACTGTTAGATAGTACCCAAGCGCACGGTCCATCTCATGGGAAGCGTTAAACAATTCCCAGTGTCTGTCTGTGATGTTCTAACTGAAAGAGTTCATCCGAACAGTCCGATCACTCACCACGTGGTGGTGGTAAAATGCCAACAAAGACTCCTTCTCCGAGCTTTCAGAAGAAGAATTAAAATTTATAACCTTCTGTCTAGGCACAAAATAATTCATTTCATATAGTATGCCGACATTACGTATAACGCAAGCAAACAGACAAGACAAAAAGCTCCTAAATCAAATTCGTTGTTATTGTATATCGATATGTAATGATACTTGTTGTGCAACAGTTCTGAGTCCATCCCGCGGTGGATGGAGCCGCGGATGGTCTGGCCGCGAATATGAAAATATACAAGCAGTACGTAAATAACGCGGGACCACTTCAAACGAAGTGCGCCGGGATGGGCGGGCGTGAGTTGTAGGAGATAGCGATTGTATGGTCATTATTAGCAAGCTACGATTATGTAGGTACTAATGTAAATAGAGTTTAATACTTATTCATAATGTTATTTTGTTCCTATGAATACATATTTGGATTTTCCAAATTTAGGTCCTATAAGTCAGTCAGTCAGTGCTAAAATTTACGACTCTTTGATCTTCATATCTTTATAACTGTTTGAGCTAGCCTCATGAAATTTGGGCTTCTAAATATCCTCATGGATATAATTAAACACTCTTGACATCTGTAAATGTAATATCGAACCGAGGTGGGTAGAGCATATATTTTATAGATTCACACCATCTAATATATCTGATTCCTAAAATGTATAACTAGCAGAACAATTTTACTTTTTTTTTGTGTCACAATTTTTTTTTAAATTTTTTATTAGTGAAATTTTATCCTTCCCTCATTAACCTTAAGGCGATTGGCACACTGCAACGCTCGACGCGACGTCGCGCGTCGACGCGTGTGACGCGGGAGAGCTAGTATAGTCCGAGAGATATTAGATTTTTTTTGGTAGGTAGGTGTGTGAAGTAATCTAAAATTTTGAGAAAAGTAAAGTAAAGCTATCCGACCATTAGCTTGATAGCCCAGACTATATTAAGAACGCTAGAGATGAAAAGAAAATGATTAGAAGTGCAAGCTATTTTCGACTTATTGACATGACATAGTAACTAATTTTTTTTCTTATATTCGTGGTCAGCGTCATCTATTAACGCGAAAAGAGACGTAACTAAAAAAATGCCATTTAGGTTGCAAGTCGCTTGCAGTCTCTGCGTGTTCCGATAACGAGCCAAAGCAGTGGTGTCGGCTCCAATACCCGATATTGTGCATCGATATTTGACTTCCTCCGATCTCGGATGTCGGATATTGGATATCGGACGTCAGTTGATGTGAAAGCGCTCTAAATTTGCCGTTATATAGTCATGTTGCATTGCAATAATATTAATTTAAAATTCGTCTCAATTACCTACACAGAAATTTCTAACAGCTCTCGGACTAAAACTCCCTCGAAAATCACGCGGGTGATTGCAGATTTCAGTGTGCCATACCTCGCGTTTTCTGCTTGTACGCGCGTATTCTGCAGCAACGCGCGTGATTGCGTTGTCAGTGTGTGGGACCCCGCGTTTTTCTATACAAAATGAGCTCCGTAGAGGCGACGAGCGCGACGCCGCGTCGACGCAACAACGCTCGACGCCGCGTCGCGCGTCGCAGTGTGCCAATCGCCTAAAGACGGATATAAAAAAAATATTTTGGGTATGGCTGAGTAGCTCAGTTGGAAGAGAATCCCCCCTGTACGAGAAAGGTCGTGAGTTCAAAACCCACCTGGGTAATTCTTTTTTTTTTTTTTTTTTTATACAGGACACGTCAAGACACCTCGGAAAGAGGGTCACCATCGTAAACATTTACCATGTTAACAGTGGTGGCACTCAGCTTGACGGCCTCATTAGATGCCTTTTCACGCCCCGCTTAGAGGACCCAGGACTGTAGGAAGAAGGAAACACGTGAACTGGCAGGGAATTCCAGGCCTTAGTGGTGCGGCATAGGAATGAATCACTGAAACGCTTGGTTCTAGCAGGTATACTCTGCACCGTAAATGGATGACATCTTAGCCCTGCACGTGTCGTCCTGTGAAGGAAAGGGGAGGGTGGGACTAATTGGAAGAGCTCGTCAGAACATTCACCATGGTAGAGACGGTAGAAAACTGCCAAAGACGCAACATCTCTACGCATCTGCAAAGGCTCGAGGGTGTTCGTGACCTCAGGATCCCCAATAATGCGGACCGCACGTCGCTGCAACCTGTCGAGAGCATCTAATAAATACTTTGCGGAGCCGTCCCAGAGATGTGAGCAGTATTCCACGCAGGAACGAATTTGGGTCTTATATAGAAGACACCGCTGCTCCGGCGTGAAAAAACGTCTCACTCTGTTCAGGACTCCGAGTTTACGCGAGGCTGATTTGATGATACTCTCGATATAGTTTTTGTTATTCAGTTTGCAGCGAACATCCATACCGAGGATAGTGAGGTGATCCTGCAGTGGCAGTGGTGTGCTCTGAAGAGTGGGAAGGGGAAGGAAAGGAGATACCTTTGCTGTAAACGCACATGCCTGGGTCTTCTTGGCATTGAACTCGACCAGGTTCCTAGCGCCCCATTGAGAAATGTGGTCCAGGATCCGGTCCAGGTCAGTGACAAGAAACTGCCTTTTTTCCGCGATATCAGACTGCTTGGCCGCAGGATGTGCGTAATAACTCGCGTGTAAGATGCTGTCGTCTGCATAGCAGTGAATGTTTCCGTTACAGAGCATGTCATTGATATGCAGAAGAAAGAGAGTGGGAGATAAGACGGAACCCTGCGGCACGCCAGCATTTACCTGCAAGAACTCCGAAGCTCTTCCATCACAAAGGACGCGAATACGGCGCCCCTGCAGGAAGCTTGCAACCCAGTTACACAGTCTAGGAGGCAGGCCGAAGGCTGGTAGCTTGGAAAGAAGCGATTTGTGCCATACCCTATCGAAAGCTTTGGCGATGTCAAGACTAATTGCCAGTGACTCACCGTGCTTCTCCATAGCCTCACCCCAAAGGTGGGTCATGTACGCCAGAAGATCACCCGTTGACCGTTTCGGTCTGAAACCGTATTGCCGGTCACTAAGCAAGGAGTGATCCTCTAGGTGGCGCATGAGCTGTGTGTTAATTATGTGCTCGAACACCTTGCACAGCACTGAGGTGACGGCTATAGGTCGATAGTTGGCTGGGTCCGAGCGATCCCCCTTCTTGGGGATCGGCTGGACATTCGCCTCCTTCCAAGCCGAAGGCACTGTACCCGAACTGTAGGACAGTCGGTACAGCCGCGTTAGCATAGGAGATAACTCCGCTGCACTTTTTTTAAGTACGACCGCTGGAATACCATCAGGACCACTGGCTTTCCGGACATCGAGTGATTGCAGTACTGCACGGACATCGCGTTGCCTGATACGTATATCAGGCATTGCGTGGTCACCAGTGGGCATTGTCCGTGGTTGCATACCACAATCATCGACTCGGGAGTTGGCCGCGAAGAGATTGACCAGCAAATTTGCTTTCTCTTGCGGCTCATGGGCCAGAGATCCATCGGGATTGCTCAGCGGGGGCAGCGAGGGCTGGCAGAAGTTGACTTGCACGGCTTTGGCCAGTTGCCAGTACCCACGGCTACCCGTGGGATGCGCCACTAGCTCTTGGCCCAGCCGTGCTATGCGCTGGGCATCCGCTCTGACGCATGCCCTCTTGCAGACCTTTGTGGCTCTGTTGTACGCCGCCTTGAAGTGACCCACGTTGGGATCGCGCGTGGCGCGCGCCCGCACCCAGGCGCGGTACGCAAACTGTTTATGCTCAACAGCCTCCGCGCACTCGCGCCCGAACCACGGACGCGCTCCGCGGACTCCGGTGACATCGGTGTATGGGATATAGTATTCCATACCTAGACCGATCTCACCGGCGACGGCAGTAGCGCTCTCAGATGGGTTCTTACCCTCAAAGCAGCGTTCAACCCACGGGATGGACGCATAATAGTCGCGCAATCCATCCCAGTCCGCTGACGAGTAGTGCCATAGACGCCTCTTCCCCTGCACGGGTCGTGGGGGCGCTACAATGGGCACGGTGGAGCGGACCAGACAGTGGTCGGAGTTACCTAAAGCAGCACTCACCGAGACACTGTACTGGTCCGGGCGACTCGTCAACAGAAGTTCTAGCAGAGAGGGCTCTAGGCCGGACTCTCTTGGTATCCTCGTGACCTTGTGCACCAATTGAGTCAAGTCATGCGCCAGGGCAAATGCGTGAGTGGCTCTTCCCGCATGGTTTGTTATGGCGGAGCCCAACCAGATCTTGTGGTGGGCGTTAAAGTCCCCCAAAAACACCAATTCGGCGTTCGGAAACCGCTCCTGCGCATCATCTGCCGCCTGACTCAGGTATTCGAATAGTCGAGTTATCTCTGCATCTCCTGTATGGGAACGGTAAAGGCACACATAGATCTTTTTCATTTATTTTCATTTTTCTTTCTTTTCTTTTCTTTCTTTCTTACATCATTTTTCAAATTCATTATTCATTAAAGAGAAATTACCCGCTATCGCTTATGCCTCGCACAACATGGTTTTGTTTACACACAATATCGCTCATTGGGCTAAACCGAACGAATGCTGTAATAAACACCAGTCCATAACACCAACTTTACCGCCAACATCTGGCCCAACATTGGCCTCATAGCAAGTGAGTAATTGAATAATGAATACACTACACTAGATAGCCTCACGCTGTGTGCTCTCAAGGATAGGCAGAGACAATACACACGAGTTCTATACTTATATACATTTTTTTTATACAGGACACGTCAATTTGACTTCACCTCGCCTGATGTTAAGGTAAAGGCAAAGTCTCGGAAAGAGGGTCACCATCGTAAACATGTACCATGTTAACAGTAGTGGCAATCAGCTTGACGGCCTCATTAGATGCCTTTTCACGCCCCGCTTAAAGGACCCGGGACTGTAGGAAGAAGGAAACACGTGAGCTGGCAGAGAGTTCCAGGTCTTAGTGGTGCGGCATAGGAGTGAGTCACTGAAACATTTCTTGACAGCCTCTGTAGCGTGGTGGTAGTGAACGCGACTGCTACCCAGGAGGCGCGGGTTCGATTCCCGCTCAGTGCAAATATTTGTATACATGAATATGGCTATTTGCATTGGTCTGTGTGTTTCTATGTATAATATGTATGTATTTACAAAAAAAAGTATATAAGTATGTTTATCCGCATTCTAGATTCCATAACACAAGCTAGTTAAGCTTACCATGGTTCTAGATAGCGTTGTGTAGAATGTTGTGGAATATTTATTTATTTATTTGTATCGTTTACATATTTTACTTCCATCTCATGCCATCCCATCGAGAAATCATTAAACATTATTTTAGAGCTCCGTATAGCCAATTATGCTTATTTATTGTAATCCTTATGATTGCAGTGGTAAATTCGAGGCTACGAAGTATCGCAGTAAACTCAACCAGTCTTTGCTTTGCATCTCTGGCTCTGATATAGTAAGACCCTTGGCAAACATATCAGACATCGAGCCTATTGCCGTCACGCGGGCACTTTGTCATGGGCTGGTTTACTATCTGATAGAGATCAGTCCTATCCCTTAGGTAGTCGCCTTCTTCGACACCTACGGTAATAGATAAGGTGGCCCTATTGCACTGTGCTAAGAAAGAAAGAAAGAAAGAAATTTATTTGGCAATCACTCACATACTTAAAATTAGACTAATGATTGTTTATACTGTAGATTGATGGCGCTTGGTGGAATCTGCTACACATATTGAATAACACACTTGTACTTTTCCACTGTCTTTATTTCTAGACCTGACCGGTTTCGCCTTACGGCATTCTCAAAGGTTCACATTGATGTTTGAGAATGAACCTTTGAGAATGCCGTAAGGCGAAACCGGTCAGGTCTAGAAATAAAGACAGTGGAAAAGTACAAGTGTGTTATTCAATAGACTAATGATTAATTAGGTAACTTAAAACTAAAAATTGCGTGAGTGCCAAATAGGTCACCATCTCAGCATAAAGCTGCACAACCAAAAGTTGCGCAGCGCTGGTTTTCAGATGGCACCCTATGTAACGCCACAGACAGACGTGCAAAGAATGTACTAACTTGTCTATGCTTAGGTACAATATACTCTGTGTCAGTAACTGAAGTGCTCCCGCGCAAAAGTGACGCTAAAGATTGACAGAGTACATTGACACATTGTATGTCAAAATTGTGCGTAAAGTACTGTCAAACACTCAGATAAAAGTTCATGTGATAAAGTTTTTTAGAACCAACACGGGAGGCATAACTGGATACTGTTAAGTAATTTATGACTAACTAGTTTTTACCCGCGACTTCTTCCGCGTTAAGTTCGAAATAGAAAGGTATAGGATTCACTGCTCCTGTTCCCGCGACCCAGATGAAGTTCCTTAAAGCTTCTGTGAGCCTGGTACTTCATGCAAATGTACCAGGATCACTTAAATACTGATCCAGCGACCGCGACCCACAGGAACCAATGCCCAGAATAAAATAAAGGTCGACCGGAATTAAAAGTATCCTATATCCGTCTCCTGGTTTTAAGCTACATCCTCACAAATTTTCAGCCAAATCGGTACGGCCATTCTTGAGTTATTAATAGTGTTGTTAGTTACACTATTCATGACTTTCTTTTATATACTCATATAGATTATGACAGTCTGTCTCTTGTTTAGGTGGCTAATAAGTGTAACACAGTCGAAAGGACTATGTGGTTCCACTGTTATAGTAAGTAATATTAATCTGCAAATCCTAGAGATATTTTCTTTCTTAATCTCGATGCAATCATCAAATTTCCGAGAACCATGATCAGCCAACTTGGATCCAACGTTGGTTATTGGTGAACACGAGTGGGTTTGTTTAATAGCAAACACAGGCGGGCCGGGAGCGTAAACATCGGCCACATCAAAGAGGATCCGCGGACGGCGCACGCGCCACTACTTGATCGTTTATGTTTATAGATTTTTAAGATTTTTTGAGATGACATAATATGGTCATGTGTACGTATTAATCAAATTAATAATAATGGGTATGAACATTTCGATTTGCAGTCATATTTATCCCTTGGAGGGGAGACCGTAAGGGATGGCCCTGGGTCAGCCGGGGTGCGAGGAATATGTCGAAGACAACCCCACCTCCGGTCTAGCACCACGACCCACAGTCGGTTCAAGTCCGACATAACCTCCCCCCTCGGATACCTCCCCCTTCCGGCTCCGGCGGGGAGGTATCCTAGGGGATATCCGCACGAAAAAAAATAGTAGTTATATTCACAAGGTAGATCAATCAGTCTGGGTCAGAGGGATATGTCGATGACAACCTCACCTCCGGCCTAGCACCACGACCCACAGTCGGCGTGCGGTTTTAGTCGGTTCCAGCCCGACATAACCTACCCTTCTTCAGGCGAGGTGAAGTCAAATTGACGTGTCCTGTATAAAAAAAAAAACCCTTCCGGCTCCGGCAGGGGGGGTATCCCAGGGGATTTCCGCACGAAAAAAAAAACAGGTAGATCAATCAGTCATTATCCTATTGCAATCCACTGCTGGACACAGGTTTCTCCTAACATGTACTATAACACCCAATCCTCCGCCTTGCCTGTGTATCCCAGCTACCGATTTCAGATCGCCCGTCCATCTGGCTGAGTGTCGTCTCATCTGCCATTTGCCGATTTGCAGTTTCTCTATGACTCGTTTGGTTCCACGGTCATCGTTCCTTTGACAGATGTGACCAGCCTATTGCCATTTCAGATTGCGCATTCTGCGAGTTATCTGTAACTTTGATAAAAAGGCAACGTCTGTACGCAATTACAAAGTGTAGAGAAAGTAATAATCTTTGAATTTAAATTGAGGAGAAATAATTTTACCCAGATGATATTTTCTAAACTTTACGCGAATGTCACTTATTAAGATAAGACAACTTTTTAACGGAAGCTATCGCGATACATTTGTTATTATTTACTGTTAAACCGGCGTTTTGGAAACTTTTCAGTAGCCATATTTGCAGAGTGACTAATGATGGTAGTTGTCAAATAGTTTGAAATATAAGTTATCTCAAAGTACCCGAATCATGAGGAATTGTTGGTGTTAATATATATACTTAGTATAATATGCAATATGGCTGGTAAAAAATGGCCGAAACGTCGGTTTAAAAGTAAATAATAACAAATATATCGCGATATAATGCATGATACTCCAGTTGATTTTAAAGCTAGTTAAATGAACTGTATATTTTTGTACTAATTCAATTAATTAATTACAGTAACAAAAAGCGAAACGATCAAGACTGCTAATCCGCGCTCACGCACACATCAGCGGATTGATCAAATCCTCTTTGATCTTTCGAATCACGCGCCCTTTACTTATATTACTTACATTTTTACTAACACCTAAACGTAAGAAAACATATTAAACATATCTAAAATCAACTCAACCACGTCTAAATAAGACTGAATATTAATTACCACAATTTAAACTTAAAACATTCTAGAATAATAAAATTCATAATTAATTCCTATCTTAAAAGTATTATAATGTTAAAACTATGCGTTTGAATTCGAATTTAGTGCGCATATACTTAAGGTATAATTTTGATAGTTACGGTGGCATATCTTAATACTCTTGGCAGGTGGTGAGAGCTGTTGTGATGTGTCAAAACGCTGATGAGTAGCAGGCGCTGGCAGTAAACACTTGCACGCGGTGGTCCTCTCGACCCATTACCTAGAACTGAAGATTGACCTGGAAAGCTATTTGGATTGGGACCAATCGATCTCTGACTCAGCCGATTGTGTTTCAGGATATGTTTACGTCATATCATCATCACGCACGGATCCGTTGAGGAGCTAGGCAGACGTATTATATGTTAAAAGTAGACGACATAATTAAAATTCATCAACTACATTTTTAATTCTATCTTTGAACCAATAGTAGTTTTCAGATTTAACACAAGATTTGACACAACTACATAACATAATGATTCCTTTGCTATGGTTTTCCCAAGCAATATGAGCAACAAAAAGAGAATCATTTTTTTTTAGTTTGATTTCGTCTCGCCTGATGGTAAACGAAAGGCAAAGTCTCGGAAAGAGGGTCACCATCGTGAATCGTGTTCGTAGGTACTTCGTACAGGGTCGACAAAACGCGCATGACACCACGGGTGTTGCACAGATTCATAGGCCACGGTAACAACTTCCCATCAGGTAAGGGTAATTGTTTGCCAATGCCATCTATGTGGTATAAAAAAACAAAATATATGAATGAAATGTTAAAGCACTTAGGCCCTTATTCTAGAATGACACTCAGTCTGAATCTCGATTTATCTGAGGACAGATTGTATAGACAATATGTCAAACTATCAATCTTATCCTCAGATAAATCACGATCCAGGCTGAGTGTCATTCTAGAATACGGGCCTTAGTGTGCCAACTTTACATTCCCGCCTGGACCTATTAAAAGTTTTTCCTATCTTATTCAAACAAATACATAATATCATAAAGTGTAAGGATCCCCTAATGATAATGATCTTAAGACCGAAGTGAACCTCATCAGCAAGCCTGATCTATCGAATGGTAGTAAGTATTAAGTTGACAAACTGAGAAACATAACAACAAACATCTTAAACAACAAAGTTCAAAAACCTCTAATTAACAATACCCAGCCCGAGACCGAACCGCCGCCCACCGCGCACCGACTTGTTGCCAGCGACCCACTTAACCTAATTACCACAATTATAGGCCGCACTAATTTCCTTATTAGCCACTGAGGAAGTGACAACCGTAGCGGGTTTGATTCTTGAGTTGAGCGACCACCCTGGTCCTTCCTGTGTGTACAATGATATGAGAATGTAACATCAACAAGCTCGGTGTTCACGATAAATCGTTCAACATTTTTTTTATACAGGACAAGTCAATTTGACTTCACCTCGCCTGATGTTAAGCTAAAGACAAAGTCTCGGAAAGAGGTCAGGAGGAGATGTTAACAGTGGTGGCACTCAGCTTGACGGCCTCATTAGATGCCTTTTCGTGGTTGCATACCACAATCATCGACTCGGGAGTTGGCCGCGAAGAGATTGACCAGCAAATTTGCTTTCTCTTGCGGCTCATGGGCCAGAGATCCATCGGGATTGCTCAGCGGGGGCAGCGAGGGCTGGCAGAAGTTGGCTTGCACGGTTTTGGCCAGTCGCCAGTAGCCACGGTTACCCGTGGGATGCGCCACTAGCTCTTGACCCAGCGGCGCTATGCGCTGGGCATCCGCCCTGACGTAAGCCCTCTTGCAGACCTTTGTAGCTCTGTTGTACGCCGCCTTGAAGTGACCCACGTTGGGATCGCGTGTGACGCGCGCCCGCACCCAAGCGCGGTACGCAGACTGTTTATGCTCAACAGCCTCCGCGCACTCGCGCCCGAACCACGGACGCGCTCCGCGGACTTCGCTGACATCGGTGTATGGGATATAGTATTCCATACCTAGACCGATCTCAGACAGGGTAGGCAGAGATGTAATGTAGCATTTCTCACAAACCTCAGTGGTTTTTTTTTATTCAATGTATTTTATATGTTTTTCTAATAAGATAAATAAAAAAAACTAAAAAAACAACCACATTTCGTCAACTAGGATGAATGGGCAGTTAGTCCTATCCCTTTGTCGCCTTCTTCAAAACCCACAGGAAGAGATGGGACGGCCTCATTCTACTCCAGCGGGAACCATCACGGCTCGGGAACCAAATATCGAAGTAAGTATGTTTATACGCATTCTAAAACCCAAAAAAATTTGAAATCTGCGGTAGCCTAGTGGTATGGGTAATGGACTGCTGAGACGAGGTCTCGGGTTCGATCCCATGTTTACCATGGCACACACCAATGACTTTTCGATGCTTTTCGAAGTTATGTGTGTATTTATCCCAGGTTTATTAGTGCCCGGTTAATGGCAATAGGCTCGCCACCTATTACATTGGGACCTAAACATAAAACTGGCGAAATGTGGGTGCTAGCACCTCTGCCTACCCCTTCGGGGAATACAGGCATGAGTTTATGTTAGTTTATGTTATGCTAAAACCCATATTAGGAGCTACTTAGTGAAGATCTACTTATTTTGTGTAGGTAAAGATACGCTCTCTTTGGATACCCTAGAATATTTCGCCATTTAATAACACAGGGTAGACGCGACTGCTACGCAGGAGGCGCGGGTTCGATCCCCGATCAATGCAAATATTTGTATGCATGAATATGGCTATTTGCATTGGTATGTGTGGTTCTATGTATAATAATGTATATATTTTCAAAAAATAGTATATAAGTATGTATATCCGCATTCTAGATTCCTTATCACAAGCTATAAAAGCTTACCATGGGTTGTACATAGCGTTGTGTACAATGTTGTGAAAAAAAAAAACCAAGCATAACTTGTAATATGGGTTCTATAAGAATCAAGCTGACGGCTTGGAATTCCCAAGTCCAATCAGTATTATGAGAAATGAATGTTGAACACAAAATCAGTGACACTTAACAAAATGAGACAAAATCAAGTAAATCGTACACAAACATCCCGCATAATAAAACCAAATGGCCCACTGTTAATTGTTTAGAAATGTTACAAAACCGGGAATCGACCCGCCACCATTTGTAACAATTCTAACAATTTTCGTGAATTAATATTTTGTGTCAATAGATTTTATTACATTAGGCTTAGTATACACTCATTCGGTTTCACTAATATTCATTCACAGAATTAAGTAAGTATCTTAACTACGATATCAAAGGAAATCTGAAACGTGGGAGAACTATTGAATTTCAAAAATATTTTTATGCTTATCTTATATGAAGTGATTTACAATTTCAAATTCAAAGTAGAACGAAATTTAAAGATAGACCTCTTTCTTAGACAGTATGAAAATCAGGAATTTCATAGGTAACAAAATATATTGTAAGAAAAATAATTTATTAAATCATCCTAATTATGAGGGACTCCTGTCCAGTCCGAGTTCATTGGTTGCGGTGACCGCTTACCATCAGGCCAGCCACATGCTGATTTTCTATTTATGGTAGGTACATTCGTCCAAACGCAAGTAAACTTTATTCTTAGAATAAACAGGCAATATCACCCACATATTGACTGTTTATTCTAGGAATAAACTTTACTCGGCGTTTGGTCAAACCGGCCCTATACAACAATATTATCCACGAGTAAAATAACATACGAGTAATATTATACTATCGTATCATGTATCCACTTCTTTATAACATTCTAACAACGAGATACAATAAAATTCTTGTAGATTCCGGTAAAGTCGCAGTCACAGAGTGGGGAGCATGCGGGAGGTCAGAGGGCGGCGGCCGGAGGGACATCAATACAAATTATGATATTGTGTGAGTAATGCGAGCTTCACTCATATGTTGGTAGTTAATTGTACATTGTTTAGTCACGTTTTCATTCAATGAGTAATGTTTTTCTTCGCCCACAATAAACCTTCAAAAAGGGCATTCGGTTTCTTCAGGGTACGCAGCACGAGTGCAACGCCCCTGGGGTTGCATGTGTCCATAGGCCGCGGTAATCACTTTCCATCAGGTGGGCCGTGTGCCTGTTTGCCACCTAAGTGGTATTAAAAAAACCCTAAAGCTTTACACAATTATAGGATTTCCTTGTATTTGAAAACGGCGTTCAGTTCCTTCGTATTTAATGAAGGACTGAATCAATTTTGTTTTTTTTAACTAAAAGGCACGTCAATTTAACTTCACCTCGCCTGATGGTAGACTAAAGGCAAAGTTCCGGATAGAGGGTCACCATCGTAAACATGTACCATGTTAACAGTGGTGACACTCAGCTTGACGGCCTCATCAGATACCTTTTCACGCCCCGCTTAAAGGACCCGAGACTGTAGGAAGAAGGAAACACGTGAGCTGGCAGGGAGTTCCAGGTCTTAATGCTGCGGCTTAATTCAGCGACTCATTCCTATGAGTCGCTGAAACGCTTAGTTCTAGCAGGTATACTCTGCACCGTATATGGATGGCATCTTAACCCTGCACGTGTTGTCCTGTGAAGGAAAGGAGAGGGTGGGGCTAATTGGTAGAGCTCATCAGAACATTCATCAGCCACCACCAGCCTCTGTGGCGTGACGGCAGTGAAAGTGGCATACCTGCCTACCTCTAAATCTGTGATAATATCTCATCACGTCTATTTCTATAATGAGGTAACCAGTCTTAATTGTCAATAGTTTTTGGTTTGCCATTACCCAAAAAACAAGTTTGTTAACAAAATTTATAAGCTAAATCATCTGAGCCTTCTCCCAAATCGATTGGGAGAAGGCTCAGAAGAGTTTCAATCTAAGTATAAAACGACTGAACTTCAATATTTTGCGTGAAGTGACTGCAATTACTATAATGCAGCCCTTCTTATTTTATTTTTTTTTTATCGTGCGAAAAATCCCCACGGAAACCACCTCCACGGAGCCGGTGGAGGCGGTTATGTCGGACTCGAACCGACTAAAACGCACGCCGTCTTGGGTCCTTGGCTGCCGCAGTGAGATTGCCAAAAGGCTTCCCGGGCCCGGAGTCTGGTCCGGACCCGACCGGCCGCCTCCTTCTCGAGCATTACTTGCTCGCAGAAGGAGGCGGCCGCACCCCAAGCGTTTGCGCATCGTACCATCGCTGTGAGCAATGTGACGAGTGTGAGGACTCCCACCCCTAGAGCCGCTAGGACCCGCCTCGGCGTGTCCCACGCCGGGCACTCGGTCAGCGTGTGCAGCTCTGTGTCCTCGCTCGCATCCCAGTGATGGCACTCGGAATAATGCAGCCCCTTGTAATATCGAAATTCTGTAGTTAGACCAGTTTGTTGAACTTTTTCGGACTTCAACTACCCTTAACGAAAGTGTGTATAGCATCTGGGACTACCTTCTTCTTCATCTTAGCGTTAATCCCAGTCGTATCCGATCCTTTCAGCTTGGAGTCTGGGGCCCGCTTTACCAGACTAACTGTGGATTGGCTAAACTTCGATGTTTTCTGCAACGAGGACTACGTAACGTGCTCTTTTAGGTTTATTGGGACCCCCTAATGTGTGGTCTAAGCAAAATCAGTAGAAGATCAAATCGTGTGACTAAAAACTTAATCTTGATTCAAAATATCCATCTACAAGACACATCACCCATTCTCAGAGTCATACGGGCGCATTGCCGACCAATTGGCCCCGACAATGGGCCATTCTTGTCGCACAATGTCCGATGTGTACGCTTTGTGGACGAATTGTATTAACCAGATTAAGCTATTGTGCCACGAGTACACTGTATTTGTATATATTTATACTAATAACATCCTGTTTAGAGGTCTGTTATTCGTTATTTGGATTTGATTGAGCTGGTGAATTGAATCGAATTGAATTATATTTAGTTTATCCAGTTTATTTTATTATAATTACTAGCTGCCAGTAAATTCGCGCGGGAATAAATCCGATAACCCGATTACAGCTATCTACCGGGTCCACTTGAGAATATTAATTGGTTATGCTTAGTTTGGGTCTAAGCTGTAAAAGCCAAATGAAGAGAAAATCACCAAGACCTTCAGAGTCAAACCAGTTTAACTTGCAAACATTAAACGTTTCACGTAACGTGAACTCAGTTTAGTTGAACGGATTTTCACTGATCGAAAACTTACATCGGCACCATCCGAAACATGTACCAAGATTCCGGCTCCGTGGTTCGGACCGCTGCTGACGGCGACACGAAAACCTTCTCCATCACCTTCAAGAAGGTTTCTATAAGGTCGGCAACGCTCCTGGTGTTGCACACGGTTATAGGTCACGGTAACCGCTTCCCATCAGTGGACTGCGTGCTTGTTTACCACTCCAGTAGTATAAAAAATCTTTCTATGAACATGATGGAAGTAATGCTACAATAACTATAAATACAATTTGATATTAAACCACAGATCATACGAAATTAAAACTAATTAATTTAATGTTGATTTATGTGGCTAATGCGGTGTGATTGTTATTAATTGAGGAGCTGCGCGCGCGCCGTGACCCGATCACTATAAAGTCTAAAAACTAGTTAACTGAAGATGCTGTGACCGGTGACCCTAACTTGTAAAGGGGTAACTGTGGGATGTGGTACACAGTATATACTTACAGCGAGATCATGCAGCAAGCGAATTCTGCGAATTAACACTCTTGCATAGTTATAATAGAGTCGCTTGTTCCATTTTGGAGTACCGAACTAGAGATTCTATTTATTCATTTTATTACTTACCAAGAACAAATACAGAGATACAAAGATAAATCCTTCTACTGGCTACGTTTTTAAAACGCACGATTTCAATTCAACTGGAAAGAATCTTATAAAATCTTTATGCCATAATCCGTCAAATAAAACCTACATTAGTTTTTTAGGGTTATCTTAATAAACTTTGAAAATTACTCGTGATTTGATTCGTATTAGGTTTTAAAATGTTATTTATTTATTTATTTTATTTATTTACTTGTACATCGAATCGAATCATTTTTCAAATCATTTTATTCCAAATTTCTCCATATCATACATATAGAATACCAAACAATTAAGAAAAAATATAACATACATTTGCATACAGCATTATCTTCTACTATATAAAAATAAGTCGGGTTTTCCTTCCTGACGATATAATCGGTAGCTTAGTGGTTAAGGAGTCGGCCTTACGATCGAGAGGTCCCGGGTTCGATCCTGGCCATTACACTACCGACGTGAACCCACTCCTAGCACAAGCAATTTAGCGTAGTTGGAGGGGTTAGAGGGAATATTAGTGACTTCGGTTCTAAGAACGCCTTTACCGATTTGGCTAATTTTGGTCTTGAATTATTCGTGGAAGTCCAGGGAAGGTTTTTACGGCGAGAAAAATTCGAATAATTGCCGGGAACCGACATCCACGCGAGCGGAGCCGCGGGCAAAAGCTAGTACATTATAATAATCAATTTCACTCCCTTCAAATACTAAACAACAAGTAGTACATGGAAAACTTACAGCTAATACAGTTGAATGGAAGGCAGATTAAACATCTGGAAGCCAATTACAGGTTTTCACTTCTTTCACAACAAAAGTAGAAAATTTTAAAACAATCCGTATCTAACTTTTTCTATGGATTTAGATTTATCACAGTTGAGCTAGCCATCTTGAAACCATAGATCAGATGGCCCGGGGTGCAAAGGAATATACTCTAGAACATCACATCTCGGCACATGTGATGACCCCAAATTACCTACGGTTTTGGTCGGTGCGAATCCGATATAACCACCCCCGATGATCAACGGGGCTGGTATACGTGGGAATTTCCGTACGATAAGAAAAAAGGTACTTCAATTATTGAAGTTTGAAGTTCAAGTTCCGCTTTCAACTTATTACTTGTACCACACCCGCAACTGTTCAGTGGTTTGTTTGCCAGCAAAGTGCGCTCAAAGCAATCCGTTCCGCTGCCGGTGACCACCATGACACGCCGTGATGGACGGTAGGGTTACCATACATATACTATTACCACTGATATTATTTTAATGGGGTTATCGTCCTTTAAAAAGGTATGGTGAACAATACTTTTGCTGCTCAAGAGAGAGGGAGAGAGAGAGAGTGAGAAGATAGGAATGCCAGTTAAGGCAGTTATCCACGAATAGCACTGCCAAAAATCTAGACAGGTGGTCTTCGTGGACATGGCTAGGTGCTATTCGCTCCGGTGCTTTTCAGCCGGGGGCTCTAAGTGGAATACACCGTTAATGTTACTCAGGATTATAGTCCATCATAATCATCACAGCATCAGTTGGAACTCAGGATCTGCTCTCCTTATCTTTCCTTTGATTTGGCTTTTCTTTATTCATTTACTAGTGACCTGACGAACTTCGTACCGCCAATTTCGTTCCGCCCGCGTGGCGTCCGGTCCTGTTCCCACTGCACTCTCTACTATATTAAGCATGGATTATACATATAAATCTTCTTCTTGAATGACTCTCTCTATCAAAAGAAACCGCATCAAAATCTGTAGCGCAGTTTTGAAGATATAAGTATACATAGGGACGGACAGACGCTGAAAGCGACTTTGCTTTATACTATATATAGTGAGTAGAGATTTATATCAACCTTAACAAAATACTATCATCACAGGATGTTATATACCTAATATTATGGATATCTTAACTTTTAGGAATGGAGATTTAAGTCTACTCCAGAGCCCTGATTCACCGGCTGGCAGGTGAGGTTGTTTTGGGCCCCGAAGTTTTGTCGGGGCCCCTATACATCCACGGAAAATCGTAGCTATTAGAGCACAAAAAGCTGCACAAAAGTGAATATATTCACTGTGCTGGACTTGCAGTAGAAAGGCTGCAGATTAGACCGGGATGACGGTAGAGCTTTGAATGCTACCTCGTTGTCGTAGGGTACGAGTTTGATTGATTCCAAATATTAATATGTATACTTGGATTAATCTGGGCGTTCTATTATGTATTAAAGTATATTAATTGGCTAGATAAGCTAAGCATACTTCAGTAATTGGTAGCGCGATATACCTAAATCCCTTCGATAGCAAAATTCACTGGGATGGCTCGTGCACTCACCTGTGGCTGCTCGCTCACGTGGACGGCGCTCACAGTCGCTCTGGTAAAGGCCCACCACCTAAATTCCTCTCACGACAAGTCTGTACAGTTCTGGTATCATTCGCGAATCGCGATATCACGTCACCACCTTGAACAGCGGGAATGCGAAAGAGCAGGAGAAGGCGATGCTCCTATGTCTTGTAAAAATGCGGAAGGGAGAATGGTCGCAAACGGACGGCGTGGCGAGTTATTATAAGAGGGAGATTGTAAACACAGATATATGTATATATATATAGATTATTCAAATATATAACTTTAAAAATGCGGAATAGAATAATTTGCCTCCTTTCAACACAGCGGCGGCGGTGGTTTGGAAAGTGTTCGTTTAGCACATACGTCACAGAAACGTCAATATGGCGCCACTTGTACCGTCGTACCGTGCACGAACCAATTAAATTGCGGGATTGGTTTAGGTAGGATAATGGTTGGCATCGTAAATATCAATTACTTCCGTTTTCATACAGAATGGTGTTACCAGTAATACTGATCCGATTTCCTGAGACTTTGCCTTCAGCTTACCATCAGACAAGGTGAAGCAATAATGACGTGTCCTATTTAAAAACGTTCTAACATGTCTTACATGCAAAATCAAATAGTCGACACACAAATATTTGCACTTAACATGATTCGAACTTACGACGTTTGACTCAGCATTCTCATCAAGATTCACGAAGTATGACAGTGACAGTCTATTACCGTGTGAGTAGTCAGAGGGGTAGCCTCGTGGGGTAGGCAGGGAGTGCGGACAGTAATGGCCGCAAACGGACGGCGTGGCGAGTTATTATAATTGCCGTGTTACTGCAGATCATGCGGGCGACTACCGGTCATGGCAGGGACACGCAACATTTTATAAGAGCTTTTTGTTTTCCAAGTTTATAACGCAGATTGATGGCACTTGGTGGAATCTACTTCACACATCGAATAATACACTTGTACTTTTCCACTGAGTTTAATTTTATTTCTAAACCTGACCGGTTTCACCATTCTCAAAGGTATAAGGAATGATGGTTTAGGAAATAAAATTAAACTCAGTGGAAAAGTACAAGTGTATTATTCAAAATATTAAGATTAGTCATTCTTGTTCTTCTCGTACTTCTCTCTCTCTCTCTCTCTATTATCTATTTTTATCACGTTACTGTTCATCCCAAGGTTGCCTGGAAGAAATTGCTTCCAGCGATAAGGCCGCCCATTGTACATTAAACTATATACATGCTGCCTACTTGTACTACTGTAAATTTATTGGCGTACAATAAAGAGTTATCTATCTATCTTCTTCGCTTCGATATCGCTTTTGAGTTGTGGAGGTTAACTGATAGTCACTTCACAGAAAATCCGTCCGTCTCGTGGTTCCAAGCTACATCCCCACCAATTATCAGCCAAATCTGTACAGCCATTCTTCAGTTATAAATAGTGTAACTAACACGTCTTTCTTTTATATTATATAGATAGATATCTATTTATTAGTTTCTTACATAAGTAGTCTCATCCATAGATCTCCCCGAAGGATTTCACGGTGGAATCCTTAGGGATAACAGAAGTCAAACCCTATCTTCTAACGGTTAATTAAATGTTTAGAGATTACCATAAAAAACTGCAACCAAAACATATAGCCTTTGATCTGTAATTACCATTTAAATTGCCAACGGTGCTGTACCCCTGCTGTCGCCAAGTTTCTGCGCTAGAGTGGAGGGCGACAACTAATCGCTGCGAGTGCTTTTTGAAACCATTCAATTATGAATATTGACCAACAAAGAATTTCTTGTTTAAACTTATTTGTTGGGGGACCCGGAGCGCGGACTTGTGCAACGTTTAGTTTTTAAAAGTACCACCCTCTCACTTGAAAACGGCGTGAAGTGTAAGCGGTGAGCATTTAGTGCATTAGTTTCTAGTCTAGTATACGAGTGTAATTTTTTTTTTTTACGTGCGGAAATCCCCTCGGATACCCCCCCTGCCGGAGCCGGAAGGGGGAGGTTATGTCGGACTCGAACCGACTAAAACCGCACGCCGACTGTGGGTCTTGGTGCTAGGCCGGAGGTGAGGTTGTCATAGACATATCCCTCGCACCCCGGCTGACCCAGGGCCATCCCTTACGGTCTGGCCCTCCTCAGGAGGGGGGACAACGGTGTCCCCAACTCGCCCCCGGAATGGGGAGGCGCGCTGTTCAGCGCGCCGCCGCCGTGGCCTGCTTCTGCTGGGGTGACAGGCGGCTCCACCCGTCAACCCCAACTATACGAGTGTACTAGAGACCTCAGATTCGTATTGTGGTACTAAAGCTTGGGTACCACCGAAGGGAGTTGGCAGAGTAGATATTGCAACAACCTAGATTTTTTATGTCTATGGTAGGGTATGGCTATTTGCATTGGTCTGGGTGTTTCTATGTATAATATGTAGGTGAGTATTTACAAAAAAAAGTATCTAAGTATGTTTATCCGCATTCTAGATTCCATAACACAAGCTAATTAAGCTTACCATGAGTCACTTGAGTTCGTAACAGCTCTCTCAGGCCAAGGTATTAAAGGCGTTGGCAATGAAAAAAGACACTCAGGATCAACTCGCCCGAGCCTAACACAAGGGCTACTTCTACCGTCAGGAGTACCGTGGTTCTAGATAGCGTAGTATAGAATGTTGTGGCATATTTATGTCATGCAGGCACTTTTTGGTTGACTAGATGTTGACTACTGTCTTCGAAGATCTTCGGTGCCCAGGCTTACCTGCTGATTAGTCATAGTCATAGTCATAGTCATTTATTTTTCAATATAGAACAATAAAATTGTTTCTTATTGACGTCAATTTTAATTCTACTTAATCTAAGTTTACCACCGCTTCCAAGGCGCTGGTGGAGAAGAAACGGCGCAACAAACTCCACTGCGGCATTTTTTGGACGTCAATTTACAATATTTATTTTCTTAAAGCTAAATGTCAACAAGTATATAAAACTCTTTATAATTAAGAATTAAAACAAAGTTACATAATGTAACAAATAAGTCACGTAACTAATACAGTACCATGCTGTAATTATAGCCATTTACGAGGGGCTTGCACCATGCTCAAGCCAGACATTTTTATCTTTCAAGTAATCATCTATCCTATAGTATGCCTTTTTGGATAAGGTGGTTTTTACAAAGGTTTTGAATTTATCGTCAGGCATACCAAGGATCGATTCTGGCAGTTTGTTATAAAAACGTATACCATCCCCCTTAAAAGAATCACTAACCCTGCTAAGCCGATAAGATGGAAGTAGAAGTCTATGTTTGTTACGCAGATTTCTGTCTGTAATGTCACTTACTTTTGTGTAATGAGATATATTTTTCCTGACATACATTATGTTTTCAAATACATATTGGGAAGCTACAGTTAAAATGTCAATATCCTTAAATCTTTCCCTGAGGGAGTCTCTCTTGCCTAAGCAATAAATGGCACGAACTGCCCTCTTTTCCAATATAAATATAGTTTCTAAATCTGCTGCATTTCCCCAAAGTAGTATTCCATAGGACATCAAGCTATGGAAGTAACTAAAGTATACGAGCCTAGCAGTAGCTACATCAGTCAACTGCCTAATCCGTCTCACAGCATAAGCAGCAGAGCTAAGTTTATTGGCCAGAATAGTGATATGGTCACCCCATTGTAATTTAGAATCTATTGTAATTCCTAGAAAGGTAGTGGTGTTTACGAATTCTAATCCCTTCCCCCCCAGCTCAACATCAACGTCTATTTGCCTCATATTGGGTAGTGTAAACTTCATACATTTGGTCTTTTCTGCATTCAACAATAGGTTGTTTGCAGAAAACCAATTTGACATGGCATTCAGAATATTATTAACATTATTTGCATCTGTACTTTTGATTGATACGAAACTCTGACTCAAATTATCGTTCCTGTAAAAACCCAATTTGTTGAAAGCAGGAACGAATCTCAGGCTTATAAGTGCAAGTTTTGGACGATATGATAGGATGTAAAATAAAAAAAAAACAAACAAAACTGCTTTGAAAACCATTGTGCAAAACGTGGAAACCCAGTTTAGTAAAAGGATTTTCGCATCCAAACTCAAGGTTTTATTTTATTTATAACCATAAATATCGAATTGTTACACTAAGTATATTGAATTACAATATGTCTTTAGTGTTATGGTAACTATGACTATATAGTTAAGAGCATCTTATCAAAGTTGCCAAGTAAAAATTTAACTGTTCATAGAAAACTCAAGACAATTTAAATAACTGAAGACAGGAATGTCTCTTTCTTTATCATTTAAGAATCTGACCGCACCGATAATGGCCAGGGCCGCGCATCAGGGCCAATAACGATCACCCGGGCCCGGCAAGTGGCTAGAGCCCCAATTACGCCAGTTAACCTCCCGAGAGGGTCACTTTATAATTTAATAATCTTCGTCTGTGGGTGTGGGTGCACGGGGGTGCACGAGTGTGCGTTGTCTAGTCTGGGAGCTTGACTGGATAGGTATTTTTGAAGTTATGTGACATTTGTTTTCGTTTAAATTAGATTGGTTTCAACAATAATGTAGTGAAGATAAGTATTTGAATGAATTTTTACAGCATTAAGTATACTAAATAAACAAATCTAATAAGTACATAGGGAAAAAGAAGAATCTTCTCGGGCGGGACTCGAACCCGCAGTCTTTCCCTTACAGGGGGAATGCCTTGAGCAATTCGGCTACCGAGACACGCCCAATGTGATTCAAATTTCCCATCTTATACGTCTTTAAGGCGACGACGGTGGAGTCATCTACCGATTTTCTTACGAACTATCGGAATCAATGAATGATGTTACAATCATTTTTAAACATTGATTTTTGATAACTCCGCCCAAACAATTGAGTGAATTTTTACAGCGTTAAGTATGCTAACTATACAAATCGAATACATAGGGAAAAAGAAGAATCATCTCGAGCGGGACTCGAACCCGCAGTCTTTACCTTACAGTATTGTTCGTAAGTTAAGTTCGATGTATTGAATTCATGTAAACCGGTATGTCACAAGTGTGCAAGGCTCTATCAACACCTTTAGAAGCTAAACCATCCTCACTGGTAGTAATCATCTACTATATAAAAATAAGTCGGGTTTTCCTTCCTGACTCCTGACGATATAACTCCAGAACGCCTTTACCGATTTGGCTAATTTTGGTCTTGAATTATTCGTGGAAGTCCAGGGAAGGTTTTTACGGCGAGAAAAATTCGAATAATTGCCGGGAACCGACATCCACGAGGCGGAGCCGCGGGCAAAAGCTATATATAATTACGCTTTAATTTCGGGATTTTAATGTCAGACAGTAGTTGCTACCTAAAAAGCCAATAGACATCAAATAAAAAAATTGATTATCAAGTAAATAAAGTGCCGCACCATTAAGACCTGGAACTCCCTGCCAGCTCACGTGTTTCCTTCTTCCTACAGTCGGGCGTATGTGGCGTGAAAAGGCATCTGATGGGGCCGTCAAGCTGAGTGCCACCACTGTTAACATGGTAAGTTACATGTTTCCGATGGTGACCCTCTTTCCGAGACTTTGCTTTACATCAGGCGAGGTGAAGTCAAATTGACGTGTCCTATATAAAAAAAAAAAGTAAAACAGCTTTTACTCTAAGCTGTCCTCGATGGACCCATGCCTAATCATGAGGTTTAGGCTACGATTCTTGGGTAAAACAAGGCCTGAGCTGGTTTTCTTTCTTGCATTAATATTCTAAGAATCTCAGCCTTGCAAAACGTGCCCGGTTAAATTTGAATGAATTTTATAGCATTTATTATACTAACTTTTAAATTTGTAATACATCGGGAAAAATTAAGCACTCAAGTGGGACTTGAACCCACGACCTTTCCATTACAGGGGGAATGCTCTTCCAAGTGAGCTATTGAGCCACACCTGAATTACTTCAAATTTCCCTTCTCTTTATATCCGTTTTTAAGGGCGACGGTTAAAGTTATGCTTATCTAAAATTCGAGAATTTATTTTTGAGATAGTTTACTTGCTTTCAATTTCTATGCCGCATATTTCTCCCTACCTTATTTAATAACCAATACCAAATTACCTGTACCACTCTTACCCTCCCAGACAGTAATTACTCAAATAAAATATCGCATTACTGCATTTGTTGTACAAATATTTGAGTATTACTTGTATTACTAGTAATACGACACCAAAACAGAGCGATACGATAATTACACCCAACAATGACATTATCTGATCGTCTGCAAAGTTTGGTTGTTAACGGTCGAGTAGTTTTGGAGGTAAGGGTGATTAAAAGTGCTCCTAAATGAAAATATCTGCTTATAAAAAAAATAAAAACAAAAACCGAACAATGCACAGAATATCACAAGCCACGGACCTATCAGACTTGAAAGAGATAATTAATAAATCTATATATATAAAAAACAATTGCTGTTCGGTAGTCTCGCTAAAAATCGAGAACGACTGAACGGATTTATCTTATCTTGGTCTTGAAATATTCGTGGAGGTCTAGGGAAGGTTTAAAAGGTGAGAAAAATTCGAATAATTGCCGGGAACCGACATCCACGCGGGCGGAGCCGCGGACAAAAGCTAGTAAATAATAAATATGTGTTTCCTTCTTCCTACAGTCCCGGGACCTTTAAGCGGGTGGGAAAAGGCATCTAATGAGGCCGTCAAGCTGAGTGCCACCACTGTTAACATGGTACATGTTTACGATGGTGATCCTCTTTCCGAGAGTTTGCCTTTCGCTTAACATCAGGCGAGGTGAAGTCAAATTGACGTGTCCTGTAGAAAAAAATCATAGAACTAGATTTAGACATTTTTTTTTTGCCAAATTAATACTTCCAGATGATTTTGTTTTCTAAACTGTGCCCAAAATCTTTTTATTCGAAACGACTATTATAAAATCAGCCAGTATATTCCACAACATTCCACACAACGCTATCTAGACCCATGGTAAGCTTAACTAGCTTGTAAGTGTTATGGAATCTAGAATGCGGATAAACATACTTAGATACAATTTTTTTTGTAACATAACATAACATAAACTCACGCCTGTATTCCCCGAAGGGGTAGGCAGAGGTGCAAACACCCACATTTCGCCAGTTTATGGTTAGGTCCCAATGTAATAGGTGGCGAGCCTATTGCCATTAACCGGGCACTTATAAACCTGCGATAAATACACACATAACTTCGAAAAGCATCGACAAGTCATTGGTGTGTGCCATGGTAAACCTGGGATCGAACCCGAGACCTCGTCTCAGCAGTCCATTACCCATACCACTAGGCTACCGCAGATTTTTTTTGTAAATACATACATATTATACATAGAAACACCTAGACCTAGGCAAATCCCCATATTCATGCATACAAATATTTGTACTGAGCGGGAATCGATCGCGCAGTCGCGTTCACTACCGCCACTCCATAGAGGCTGTCCTTACGCCACTGAAACTGAGACTGTATTTAGCAACTATAATATTATTCCTATTTGTCTGGTCGCGATAGTGTACTGACTAAACAGTACGTAATCGATTTCACTCTTAGTCGATAACAATCGAATGGACTCATTAACGATTTATTTGATCACAGTTTAGTTCCGGTTCTATTCGTTAATTGTTATTAATTATGATATCTTTATATAACTAAGTTTGAAAGCGCTGCTGTACATACCATCTATATCAATGGATACTTTTGAGTCAGCCATAATTCTGTATTCTGTATTCAGAATGTACTTACACAAAAAGTGTAGTGTATGATGATAAACGACCTGTACTAGAATACAGTTGTTGGATTGCTAATTAACGTTGTCAAAACGATGGCCAAGACTAGCCGCCATAAGCCACCCATCTCCGTAAATAACATCCCTTCCTTCTTTCCTTTCATTCGCTTCCATAACAATTGCATAAATCATCTAAAGGAGGCTACGGAGTACGCTCACTCCGGGCTTCGAAGTGGAACCAGGAACCATGCTATAATAAAAAAAATGAAAATGAAGTTAAAATTTTTATTTTCACAAACAAGTGTACAATTCAATTGCTCCCTGGATCCCACACTAGGATTCCCTGTGTCGTAGTACCCAGTCCCCTACACTCCGCTATGACAGTAATACAGGAAGGTTTGATTCTCGAAATAACATTTTTTTTTTAGAAAAGTGAAAAAAAAACAGATATGATATGTATTATTGTACGTATTACTCAGTGTATTTAATTAATTCATTTTAAAAAATATCTGGTCTTTTGTATTTAAAATGGTTTAATCATGTAAATACCTATTCTCATATTTACAAAAATGAAAAAGAAGTTAAAAATAAAAAGAAAAGGAAGAACGTTAGGCATCGTATAATTCCTCCCCATCGACCTCTACTGGTGCCGTGCCCAAAAGACTGGCGGCATTACCTCGCTGAATAGTGATACCAATTTTTTGAGCGAGGTAAAGGCCAGCCCTATGGTCACGACGGGAAGAGTCGATTAGTCGTTTAGCTGTCTCTTTGAAAAGCGCGCGCGCACTTGAACCCCACGGACCCAACGTTTCGACTCCAAATGGCTCAAAAGTATAATTACCAGATAAATTGGTATATTTGCGCCGTTTTGATATTGTTTGAACATTATGTAGACTTCTTTTGTGCCTGCCTCGTTATAGCTCTACACTACCCTATGTTTGAGTGGTAAAGAATACCTATGGCCTTAAGTCCGCCTATGTACTTTGTGCATGGAATTAAATATATAAATAAAAAAAATTGTTGATGATGCACGACACAACCCTTATTTAGATGACTTAAAGCGAAAACAGCACGTTAAGCCGTCTGTCACGGTTGCCATACGAACATCTATGACTCTCGTTACGGGTAGTTGGAGCCCTCAAAAGTCCAAAAAACTGGTCTAACTGCAATGCTACGATATCGCCTTTGGATTGTGGAGGTCAGATGGCTTTGCTTTACAGAAAATATCGAAATTCGGCCAGATCCGCAGTCCGACTGTTAAAGCGGACCCTAGACTCCAAGCTGAAGGCTTCGGATACGATGCGATTGGGATTAACGCAAAGATGAAGAAGAAGAAAGTGAAAACTTTTCAATGAGCCTTTCAATTAGCCTCATTATCCTATTCTACCCCTAATATCCATTCCTAAAGGCTCCCTTCCTCCCACCTGGTCACCTTGTTAGCAAACTGGATGTTTATTTCCACCATAGCGCTGTGTACAGAGCAGCAGTTCGGGGAATCTGTTAAACGCGCTGTTTGAATGACGTCTTCATCTCACGTGCGCACGCGCAGGTGCCCAGCCAGCCAGTTGTTAGGGTAAGTGCACACCACTGAACATATTTTGCACTTGATTTCAACTTAAGAAGGAATAAACAATAAAATTACAATCGTAATTTATATTTATTTGAATGTTTTCTTAATCTCTAATTCCTTCTTCTTCTCCTTAACTAGCGTTTTACAATATAATCTTTCAATGTATAATCTAGTTTTGGATAAAGTCCAAGCTCAAACCTAAACTCTCAACTTCCTATATCAACTTGTAAGCTGGTAAACCAACTTCGATTGCCTATAATATTTTAAAGACATTTGGCAGTGCTTAGCCATTGCAATCTGCCCCACAAAATCCAATCCAAGTTCAGGTTAAGACCAACCTAATCGACAAAATGGCCCAGTACACCTGCTGAATAACAGACGAGGTTTTAGTCCAGGCGTTCTTCTCGGGGTTAAGGGATCATACGGTAGTCGTGCCCATAATAACCCGAAAAAGGGAGGGTTAGGAAGCTTCCAAAGTTCAAGCTTTGGATGTAACAGCGACTGAAGCTGTGATGACGATGATGACGGTATAGATCTACAATCTACAAAATTATGTCCATTTCTGACTCCTAAAATCTATCCCCAACAATACGTCCAGCAATAAAACGTATCTACAAATTGATCAGGCTGAAGCAACACAATGCAGATAGGTACAGTCGCTACCCACCTTTACGGCGGCGGCTTTGATCTAAGCGATTGTTCCGTTTGATGTGGCCGCCGTCGCTGGTTCGTGTTAACTGTTAGAAATATTGCGGTGTACGATACTATGTTGGAACGATAGCGAGAAATCGCTAAAGAGTCTGTGGCTGAAATATTTCTGGTACCTATATACACGAATATCTCCTACGTCTCTGCGTCTTCCTCTACCCCTTTGGAGGTTATATTTGTATACCTGATGAGAGGTGACTTTTGCCAGATATAAATTTTTAGTTCCATGTCAACATCTTGTCAGTGATCTCCTAGTTTCATCCGAGACTTTCACATCAAAACCGGAGGTAGTTTTTATTTTGTTTATTTTTGGGAGCTATGACGCAAATTGGGAGAGGGCTATATCCTGGGCTGCAATAGCCTAATTGATTGATTAATTATTTTGGCCAATCGTCCCTTTCGTGGCCAACGTTATAGTGAAAGCCTGCTCTAGAGCTGTCTAGAAAGCTAAAGTAGAGTTAAAGTTCAGTATAAGAGAGTCGTTGACAGTTGTTGTACTCTTTGACGGTTAGGGTGCTAGAAATTTGGATTTGTAGAACTTGGTGCGGTTCCATAAACTATTCGCAACGAAGCCCCACCCTGAAGAAAACTAGAATTATGTCTATGAAGTAAGTAAAGTCTTTGGTGAGGTGAATATATCCGCAGTGACTCACAGTTCTATCGTAGCAAGTGTAATAATGTATACTTGTTTGCCGTCTAGTATATAAAGAAACAGGTACAAACACAGGCTCTCAAACAACTGCCAACATTTCTAGGAACACAAAAATCTCGTGTAAATTGTTATGAAACAGTGAGAAGAGTTCATAACTTCGGGAATTGTTTTATAAACAGCGTGCATAGACTGCGCTAGGGCTGGCAGGATTTGCTTTTGTGATATGATGCATCATCAGACGTTGATATGGTTAGAAATCTTTTAAATCTTTGCAAATGTGTCGACATATTCCCTCTGCTCTCTGTCTCAACCATGTTGAGTGCTCCAAAGAGCTGTTTCTATTATTCACAACCTCCAATTTTTTCCTCGTGTAGGCTAATCACACTCATCCTTATAGGACACAACCTTAGTCATACACAAGTGATAACTTAAAAAGTATAAATAGTCTGGATAATTCTAAGTATTATTTATTATTTACTTCAGCTTAACAAGTTTATAATATAGGAATAACCTAGTTAAGCAACTTCGGGTCTAGAAGTCTAGATAGTGATAGGCAGTTGAATATTAATATTACAGAATTTCGGTATTTTTAAATGAGTTAAAGGAGTTAAATGCTAACTGTCCTGCTCCCTGCCCTATTCATCTGGGTTGTTGTTATTATTATTTTCTGAATTTTCTCCTAAAACGTGAAAGTAAAAATTACCCATTAGTGACAGCCCTACTGTATACATTAGTTTAGCGTTTAATGAACAGCTCTTGATGTACAATCAAAGCTTAGGAGTTTAGGAGTGAACGTTAGAAGTTTGGTTCAAAAGGTAATAGCGACGAGATCGGTAAACAATGGGAAATGGGAGGGTAATTAGTAACTGAAGGGGTCTGGTTTGGTTCAGTCAACGTCAAAAGTTGCTGTTGTGAAGTATCAAAAGGATCGCATTATAAATTCATCGTAAAAATGCATTGCTAGAATGTTATTATTTTTATTATAATTGGGGAACAGGCCAGCAGTTGAAACCACTGATATCAGCCTGCATCTGGTTGTTCACCACACTGTTATTCACTACTCAATGTCTTTTTGATTTATGTATTTGTCCAGTCTATTTTTGAATTGGTTAATATTTTCTGCTGTCACAATATTTTCAGGGAGCCTATTCCATGCGTTGCCCACTCTTGTGCTGTTGTGACCACAAACAATGTATAGTGTATGTGTGGACCGGTGGACCGTTCAACAATGTTCAGTTGGTCACTAGTTCGATATTCGGTGCAAGAAGTAAACTGTACCTATTTATACGCGTCGGATATACATAGATATGCGTAATGTCCGAAACTTTCCAGTTTCTTTACAAAGTCTTATGATCTTCTCCACTACATATATTCAATGTCCAGTATATCTTACCCAAAAGCTGACATGATTAGCGATTAGGCAGATAGAGCAATCAGTACGTGGAAGTTAGTCTCTTGGCTGTCCATACGCTCTAAGGATTTTGACTATTTTGAGTTCATGACTATAAACTCAGAAAAGCTTTCTCAAACGATGGATACGGAAAAGACTGTACCAAACATCAAGCGGGACAAACGTTTTGCTATGAGAATAAGTTATCAATGGACATTTCAAAAAAGACATTTACAAAATAAATATTAGGGCAGTTTATTTCAATAATCTATTTGTTGGACCATTATTGAGAATTCAAAAGAGCATTCGATCAAAGGAATTGATTCATATCCAAAAGTATTCGCTTCGGACATATGAATGAAACCAGCGACAATTTCAATAATTATAAAATTTTTTTTAAATACCATAATGCACAAATCCTATTTTGGAGACACAATTTAAAAGAAAAACATCCGTTTCGAAGGGTAAAGCGGATTTGAAAACAGCAATGTGTGCAAATATTCATAGTTGTGAATAAATATAATGTGTATAAACAATTTAACAAAAGAAATATGAAAATATCCGAACTGTGTGCCGATTGTCCGAGTGAACCCTTTCTAAGATTAGCCAACGACAATGAAAAATGCAAAAATGGATCTCGATGGTCTATATTGAAATTGATGACGATTCTGTCCTGGCGATTTTGTCATAAGCTGTTGCCATAAGTTTAAATACCGTATGTGAGCAATTTGGCAATTTCCTTCGAATAAATGTAGCAATTAAAATACAGGTGGCATCTATATTCTATAGCGATACAAAAACGAATTACATTATAAAATTTACTAAATTTACTACTTACTTACTTTACTAGGCTATAGATCTTTCACCTATTATTAGAAATCTATAAAAAATCATAACTCTCCTTTAACTTTACCGCAGTCGGATAAATATTAGTGAGTATCACAACATTCGCTATTGCAAACGCTTAATATAATTATACATAGAAACATACATACCAATATGAATAAATAAATAAAAAAATATTCTACAACATTTCACACATCATGCTATTAAGACCCATGGTAAGCTTAACTAGCTTGTGTTATGGAAACTAGAATGCGGATAAACATACTTTTTTTTTTTTTTTTTTTTTTTTTTAACCGTGGGGGAAAATCCTTCATGGATGTTATGCCGGACTCCTACCGACTAAAAACCCCCACGGTAACGCCCAGAAGCCTATGGATGGGAGCCCCGGGTAAGCCCTCGGAAGGATGTCCCAGGACTCCCATCAGACCCACGGCTACAATTGCGGCCTCGTCTCGGGGGTGGTTCGGGTGCTATCCCGCGTCTATGGGGGGGGTTTTCGGGTGTTACCCCGCTTCTTAGGGGGGGGGGGGGCGTGCGTGAATCCCTCACGTCACGCTGCCGTCATGGGCCTGCTTCTGTAAAGACGGTGAGCAGCCAACTCACCGTCCTCAGGCCCCCGGTCATGGAGGCCGATGGTCTTCGGCGAAGACACGTCGGCGGTGCCCAAGCCGCCGACTGCGGAACTCGGGTGGGAGAGTTTTCTCCTGCTCTCGCCCCGCCACCTCTTTCACGAGCATGACCTGCTCACAGAAAGAGGCGGCGCAGTCCCACTTACTCCCGCTGGAGACCATGGCTCGCACCATGGTCTCAAGCGAGAGGGTGCCCACGCCCAGACCCACCACGAGGACCTGGCGCTGTTGCACCCACGCCGTGCACTCCACCAGCGTGTGGAGCGCTGTGTCATCGCTGCGGTCCTCGCAGTGCTGACACTCGGCCGTGGTTTCCCGGTGTCTTCGCCACAGATACCTACCGAAGCTACCATGCCCGGTAAGTATCTGTGACAACCGGTAGGAGAGAGCACCGTGTCTCCTCTCCAGCCACTCGTCCATGACCGGTCTGACGGCCGCAATTGTGGCGAATCCCCCCTTTGGTTGCTCAAGTCGCACCTTCCATGTCTCCACGGTTTCCTGGTAGAGCTGGGACCGCTGGGCCTCGATTTCTCGAGACGCAGGCCATTGGCCCCGCTCCAGCGCCTCCTTGCGCCATATAAATAGGGACGCAAGGGCTCTCGCTTCCAGGTCCCATGGAGGGGTCCCGGCTAGGAGGCATGCCGCCTCACCTGAGATCGTGCGGTATCCCCTTATCACCCTGACGGCCATCGCCCTCTGTGGGCTCAGCAATCTAGCCACATTACTGGCCGTCAGGTTCTCTGCCCATACGGGGGCCCCGTATAGGGCCATACTTCGCACGATCCCCAGGTACAGTCTCCTGCAGGGGGCGTTGGGTCCCCTGATATTGGGCATCAGCCGCGCGAGTGCAGCTGACGCCCCCCTCAGTTTTGGGACCAAACTTCGGAAGTGATGTCCGAAGTTCCACCGGCCATCGAGCACGAGTCCCAGATACTTCATCGAGGGCTCGATGTCGATGCTGACGCCCCCTACCTGTAGGCTGGATCCCGCAGGTGGCCCCATCCGAGGTCCGTGGAAGCACAGAGCCTCGGACTTGTGAAGGGCGACCTCGAGACCCAGCCGCCGTATCCGACCCACGACTTGAGCAACCCCTGCCGTGGCCTTTAGTGCTGCATCTCGGTGCGTTGCTCCCCGCGCCGTAACGAGGGTGTCATCGGCGTAACACGTTACGGTGACCCCTCTGAGCAACGGACCACGCAGCACCCAATCGTAGCCGATGTTCCACAGGAGTGGCCCTAATACCGATCCCTGTGGAACACCGCACGACACATCCCGCCGACCCGGCCCTAGCCAACTCGGGTAAGTAATGGCCCTCTCAGAGAGATAGGCCCCGACAATTCGACGGAGGTAGGGAGGCACTCCATGGTAGATAAGCGCCTCCCTAATGCAACTCCAGGGCAGGGTGTTGAAGGCGTTGGCGATGTCAAGAGACACCGCCACCACCACCTCACCCTGTGAGACTGCTTCCTCCGTCAGGCCTCTAATGCGCATGATCGCGTCTACGGTGGAGCGCCCCTGACGGAAGCCAAACTGGCTATCCGACAGATCAGGCCCCACGCGTATGAGATGCTTGACGAGGCGTTGTGCAATAATGCGCTCAAAGAGCTTGCACACCTCGTCGAGCAACACGATCGGCCGGTACCCTGATGGGGAATTTGCCGGCCGCCCCGCCTTTCGGATTAAGACCAGTTTCCCTGTCTTCCAGACCTTGGGGAACTGGCCTTTTTCGAGGCATGCGCTAAAGAGCCCTATAAGTCGAGGCCCAAGTTCTTCGAGAGCCAGGATCCATGCTCGGCCTGGAATGCCGTCGGGTCCAGGGGCGGTGTTTCTGCGGGATTTCGGATAAACATACTTAGATACTATTTTTCGTAAATACATAGAAACACCCAGACCAATGCAAATACCCATATTTATGCATACAAATATTTGCACTGAGCGGGGATCGAACCCGCGCCTCCTACGTGGCAGTCGAGTTCACTACCGCCACGCCACAGAGGCTGAAGAATATAAGTAAGTAGGTAGGTACATACCTACCATTCTGAGCATATACCTATTTCGGGCATTAAACCCGCGACACCTGATGTACTTAGCATTCGAACGTTCTACGGGTTCTACCGCTACGCAACAGAGGTCAACAACTGTTTCCGTAAGCTGAAAACTTTTTCTTAACTTTACAAAAAGAATCCATATTTAGAGTTCGTTTCCCGAAACTGTTCAGTGACGATACCATATTTAACCACAGATTAACACTACCATTTTGGCGGGAAGTCGTCAGTAACCGAACATAGCCGAACCGAACGCGCCGCATAAAACAGCATAAAACGGGTTAATCTTCGCCACATAATCCTCAAACATATGTATCTGTCGTTGCGTTTTGACATAGATTTACAATTATTTACAAGAAATGCTCGCTGCACGCCGGTTGTGTGCGCTCACAATAATCCGCGGATTAACTCGCTTCTTGTTTATGGTGCGCTGTCACCCGCCTAATTGTCTGTGGTCGGGAAAAAGCGCGGGAACGCGGGGACAAAATGGCGATCGTGATTTATGCGGGTTTGGTGGTTTTCATAATATTTCTAGAGCAAGATGTGTCGAATGAGAGATGGACCGTGCGGTCGGATTATTTCAGTATCGGGTTTCTTGTTTTTGTTGGCAGCGAGCGGCTGGTGACATGCCTTCAGCCTCTAAGATCGGAAACATTCGGTTCAGTGCTCTTAGACGAGACAATTGTCTGTTTGCTGTTATTTCGTCTGCTGCAATACTTTAGCAAGACATAAATCTGTCCTGTATTGCTGTTCGGTTCGCGAATGACACGTTATTTTAGATTTATACCTACTTACGGGAAGAGATTATAAATAAAAATAATGATCATATATTTTATACGTATGGTAATATTAAAAACTTAAGTTAAATGCAGAGATGAAACAAATTAGTTAATGTTTCGGAAGGATAACGAGTTGATAGAATTAAATACCGAATACGGTACAGAATATTTCATCAAGAAACAAGAACGACTCTATGCTTGGCCATACCATAAAGTCTTGGCACTTTTCGCCAAGACACGTGTTTTCTTCTTCCTACGGTTCCAGTTCCTTTTAGCGGGGCGTGAAAAGCATCTGATGAGGTCATCAAGCTGAGAGCTATTATCATTGTATTGTTGTCGGTGTCTGTAACGGTGGCCTTCTGCCCCGAGTCTTTGACTTCAGCTTCCCATCAGGTTAAGTGACGTAATATTGACGTGTCCTATAGGTATAAAAATAATATTTTTTAAATTTCGAACACACCATCATCCAAGTGCCAATACGGGAATCTTTTTATGCAATATCCAAAAGCTCCGGAATACGGAGTTTATTCTTCTTCTTTCTATTAACTTTCCATAGATCAATTTATGCTTGCAGAGTATGTGGTGACGAGACGGGTTGAAAACCCAACCTGGATATTGACTAATTCTAAAATTTAACGAAAACTTAAATTAAATATGCATATTAGTGTGTCGATAGTTCAGATTAAGCCATTCTACTAATAGCCATAATATACTGTATTCCATAGACAAATTTTATAATAGCGCGTCTAACAATTTACAGCATTTGCCAAATTAGACAACTAACGATCTTACAGTTCCGTTCGTCACAGAAAACATAGTTTAATGACGTCATTTCCAGTTCCGTCTGTCACAGTTCAATGGCGCCAAATCCGCCATGTTGGAACCGGTACGCGCTTTGATGTGAACGAAATTATAAAGCGCCGGATAACTTCATTTCACAAGGAATTGTGATAATGTTGATAAAAAAATTATGTTTATAGAAGTTTTTTGGCAATTAATTTTGTAAATGTGTATTTGAAGTTTAGAACTGGATAATTATTTTGAATGTGTTGGTTGCTCGTCCTGTGTGAGGTGCAATTAAAGATTGTTAGAAACCGTGAGATTTTTTTTTTTTTTGTCGCGTCTAGCTGTCACTCGCGAGCGCACTTTTGTGTTACTGTTATGTTACCTACTAATCTAATTATTTTCATCATCTTCATCTTAGCGTTATTCCCTGTTACATACGAGGCTTTTGGTTTGGCACAATCTGCGGCTTTCGTTCTTCCAAAATTGGCGAAATTAGGCAACTTACCTTTACCTCGTAGATCGTATCCTGTAGAAACATCCTGGTGTTCGGTGAATATTTAGGCTATTATTACAGTTAGTACTATAACAGACATCCATACTAATATTATAAATGCGAAAGTAACTCTGTCTGTCTGTCTGTCGGTCTGTATGTTACGCTTTCACGTCTGAACCACTAAACCGATTTTGATGAAATTTGGTATAGGGGTAGATTAGACCATGAGAAAGGACATAGGCTATGTTTGGTCGCGTTAACCGACATCCACGCGGGCGGGGCCGCGGGCAAAAGCTAGTATTTAATAAATCAGAGCCAACACCTAACGATTTGATACAATAGCTATCTTATATTTAACTATCCCGTTCCATCTCGCTAGTCCTTTCACTCCTGTACTTTCTTCTCTTTCACACAATTGCATTCCATTTCCCACATATAAGTGAAATCTATAATCTAACTAAAGCATTTATAACCTATAGCCCTTCATAACCTATCGCTATAAATACAAAACCATCTTCTATTGCAGCTTAACTCCTACCAAAACGAAACAGAAGATTCTTTACATTTTGAACGCGACTGACGCTCATAAAACTTAAGAAATATTACTGAGTTTACGCCATCATTTAAATTAAACCTCGTCGTTACAAACAAACGGGCACATTGACACATTAATACACATTAATACACACTTTGGTCTCGTAAGTTTTTAGTGCGCGAATGTTTGGACGGCGCACCACAATCGTTAGTGGAACGATTAAATATTTAGCATGTCTCCGCCAATTCTCATTACTATAAATAAATCTCGAAAAAAACAAGCCACAAGACTATTTAATTGTCGTATATTTTAATGATGGCGGCCATTATCCTTTAAATAATTAAGGTTTTGGTAATAACGTGTCGTTTTATTGGTGTAAAATTTTTTCATTAAGTGTCATTCTGTTTTATTGCTCGGTAAAACTTACAATTCTTTTTTCAGAACGAGTAATTGTTGGTAGACTTATTTATATATTTAGTTTATTGAAACATAAACATTTTTTCATTCCTTCAGGGTCTCAATAGGCTTTACCTCTTTTCAATCGTATTTCAATGATAAGGTTTCGTGGGGTAGACCACTTTGTGAATGTGCTGAATCTTTTTTATTAGACCTCTTTCATCAAGAAGTTTCTAATTAATTCCTTTTTTTATATTTTTGTCACTAACTAGGAGCTCATTGTTCCGCCCACGTGGAATTCTGATCTCGTTAGGAAATAGCATTTCAGAATATAATCTATCCTTGCACTAAATTTCAGCCAGATCCGTTCAGCCGTTTGAGCGTATCAATTACAAGATAAAACAAACATCGAAACAGTCAATCTCTCAATTTTTGTGTTATATCTTTGGTGTACAATAAAGACGTATTATTATTAGCCAGCTTTATCCCGCGGCTCCGCTCGCGTGGATGTCGGTTATCGCGACCAAACATACTTAGCCTGTTTTAATTTATTGATTTAACATTTATGCACACACAAAGCAATTACTTATCATACATAACATTTGACTGTATTAAACGTGAGGAAGGACCTCAAGATCTAATCTGGGTAGATTATAATATACCAAATTTCATCAAAAGCGATTCTAAGGATCAGGCGTGAAAGCGTAACATACAGACAGACAGAAAGATAGACAGACAGTGTAACTTTCGCATATACAATATTAGTATGGATTTAACAAAACTTACCCCACCCGGCATCGATCCCAAGTCCACGGCAGCCACCCTCGCTATCATCGGACAACCCCATCGAAGAATTCGTTATTTTTTTAAACAAAACTAGCTTTTGCCCGCGACTTCGTTCACGATAAGTTCGGAATAGAAATGTAGGTATAGGCAGGGATACACTGCTCCTGTTGCCGCGACCCAGATAAAGTTTCTTAAAGTTTCTGTGAGCCTGGTACTTCATGCAAATGTACTAAGGTCAAAGAAATACCGACCCCGCGACCAACACGAACCTATACCCGGGATAAAATAAAGGTGGAACGGGATAAAAAGTATTCTATGTCCGTCTTCTGGTTCTAAGCTATAGCCCCACCACAATTTTCAGCCCAATCGGTACAGCCATTCTTGAGTTATAAATAGTGTAACTAACACGACTTTCATGTACCTAAATATTACATTATTACTTGTAACGATATAGGGTTTTTGATTGATACGAAAATTAGATACGGAAATTGTATACGACTATTATTCAGGGGTTTGATTCCCGCTTGTTGTAAGTAGGTATCTTTGCAGGCAAATTGACTAATTAACGTAGGTTTTCATTTACATTGTTTTTTATTATTTTTTTATTTAAAGTACCTAATGTATGCATCTTTATAGAAAGTAATTTATATGAGCAGGTATTTATCTTTGTTTATTCATATTCTAGAACCCATATCAGTAATGCTAAGAAAAGGTATGCCGAGTAAAGGATAAGAAGGTACGTCTTACAGTATTTATAAATTTTTACACCAAAGGTACTTAAATATCATCATCACTCATTTGATATCAGAGGAGGGAACCTATTACCGTCTCTCAGGTACATTCCCTTTGCCCATCCTAAGAATCAAACTTAAGTCATAGTCATAGGCAAATGTAAGCTCAAAAGCTTAAAATAATACTACGGGAGCACGGAGACACTCAAAAAACCGTGAAACCACAGGTATATATAATTAATTTGAATATTAACAAAAACAAGTTGTTTTCTATTTATTATACCCCTATGGTGGCAAACAAATACCTTACTAATAGTAAACTACAAATAACAATATTTTAAGAGCGGGTTACCCCACGTTTTACCCAACTAATTAATTAAATTAATCGGAATTAAATTACACAAACCCTGTTAAATTCATTTTGATAAACATTAAAACAACAACAGAACAATAGGCCTAACGTACTTCACGAACAGTTTAAAAAAACAATAATCAACCATAAAATCGTTTCGACAACATCGTTTATTGCTTCATAACTTAAAATTAAGCCTCGTTAAGTTAAAATTTAAATATTAATCTTACATTAATAATAAATAAGGTAGCACTTTTATTCTGTACACTCTAGGATATCACAGTCACATGCCTTCACAGAAATATACCAGCTATATCTCGGAGAAGGTTGCTAGCAATCCACTCATCAACTGTGTTTCACGTACTGAGGGTCTTCTTGAGAAGGCGGGCTCCCCGGAGGTGGTATACCATGTATTCTTCTGTACAACTGGTGATACGGACTTGGCGGAGGTGGTGGCAACCTCAGCAAAGGACTTGGTAATGCATACCTTCCGTAAACAGACAGTAAAGGAGGATATAATCCTACCAGCGAAGCGTAAGGATTCCCAAACATTGGATGTAGAAGAGCTCCACGTTTAAACGCTGCTAATCTTGATCTAGAAGCTGCAGTAGACCGTCTTCTCAACTTCCCAGTAGTCCCACCAATAAACACGTCGTCAGAAGACGGATCAAGCATCCAGTAATTCCCTTTTCCCGGATCGTCGTAATGTCTCGGGACTTTCACAAAACACTTATTCAAACTGAGATTATGTCTTATAGAATTCTGCCAACCTTGTTTATTCTCCTTATAATATGGGAAATTCTTCATTATGTACTCGTATATTCCATTGAGGGTCAATCTCTTCTCTGGACTGCTTCTGATCGCCATCATAATTAAAGCATTGTAGCTGTATGCTGGCTTTTCGTTTTTCTTTTCTGGTGTTGTTGATGACGAGCCTGGTGGTGGAGTTTCTGTTCCTGTGACGTCGAGTTCTGTGTCTGATGGTGACGGAGATCGTGAGGAGGCTTCGGGGAGTAAGTTTCTGATGGCGAAGCTGTGCGGAGGTGTCATCGTGGTGCGGCATGGCGCGCCGCTCGCACTCGACTGGCGAACGGAGCGAGCTGGCGGCCCCGCCTATCAACACCTCCCATACTGTGGGACCTCCTACCTCTGCTTGTGGGGTGACATCACTAGCCACACGGTCGATTTTGAGTCTTAATTTTAGACAAGTAAGGTACATATTTGATTGTATAAGCTTATGGATTTACTAAGGGAATTTTTCATAGGGTTGTTAAACATTAAAATTAAAATGATCCGTCATGGTTGGTAAACAGTTTTTTTTTTTAATATTTCACGCGTTGTTTAGGAGTTTATTTAGTGGGTTATTTGTAATTGTTAACAGTTAACAGTTTACAGCAGATGTTCGTACTTTTTTTTTAATATTTTTATCGTTTAGTTATGGTTGACAAATTAATTGTGACGTCATCAAATGTGTTGTGAGGATGTGACGTAATTAATTATATATTGTAAAATATGGTGTAGTATTATTTACGATTATTTGGTTAATAAAGAAATATTGTTCAGAAAAACTCTGCATAATGTAAAAATGTTGTTACATTGTGCAATAAATTAACTATTTTATTTATACTCATAACTCTATATCCCTGGAGGAGTAGCAGGGGTATATTTTACACCTACAATTTGCCAACTAATGTGTGTATTCTCTTATTTACTAATGTATAGGTAATGTAGTCAAATCCGCAGTTGGACTGGTAAAGTGGACCCCAGACTCCAAGGTAATCCTTGTTATTTGTTACATTCTACAATTGGGTATTATCCTATAGTTAAAATAAATTATCTAACCGAGATTATTTATTTAATAATGGTAAAAGAGCGGTAAAAACTGCGTCGGCTCTTATTTTATAGTTTTTATTTATTTTCATCATCCACCCAACCTACAATAGTAACTGATGAAGTTGCCTTGACTTATCGTTTTTACGTTTAGTAAAAAGTAAGTAATTTGACTAGTCAGTACAATACCCAATTGAGCTATATCTATAAAAATATCAGAGGGTTAAACCACAGAATAGATAAGGTTAAACGGTTACATCAAGAGAAATTATAAACCGTCTTCAATAGAAAGTAGGTATTTGAAAGTGTCTACTTCACTCATCATCCACATAAAGACGTTAGTCCTGATTGCATCCGAGGCCACGGTGCCCTCGGAGCTCAGGGTCCGCCTTCCGGCTCTTCCTCCTCCACTTCGCACGATCTTGGGTGTCCAAGGTAGTGAGACCGTTTTCACGCATGTCACCCTCCACGACGACAAGCCAGCACTTCTTGGGCCTACCCCTTCTACCTGGACCGGGTGGGGGCGCCATTGCCAGGCATTTGTTACCCACGTAGCTGGGCGGTTTCCGCAAGACGTGGCCGCACCAGCGGAGGCGGCTCTCTTGCATTTTATCTGCGATGTCACGGACATGAAGGCTGCCGCGGATACGTGAGTTCCTCACGCGATCTTTACGCGTGAGGAACTGAAGAAAGTGTCTACTTCACTACTTGTTATTTACATGTTTATGTTATATTTATTATGTATATATTTTTTAATTCATGTTCTGAAATATCTCAGTGGTCGAAAGAAATTCGCAGTGATGAGTTAAGTATCTTCTTCTACTTCTTATTTTTGTTATAACAGAAAGGGTTTTAAAACGTTCAAGCGGGTAGGTACCCCATAGCATTTTTTTTTTATCGTGCGATAAATCCCTACGGATACCACCCCCACGGAGCCGGTGGAGGTGGTTATGTCGGACTCGAACCGACCAAAACGCAGGTACCCCATAGCATGGGCCCATAAGTTAAAGGGGGGATAGCTAAGTACCAAGATAATCATGTTGCTGTTGACATTGTTTACGGCGATTTTATGAGTCTTCATATATTTTTTCTTCTGCTTCATCCTGGCGTTAATCACAGTCGCTTCCGAAGCTTTCAGGTTAGAGTCTGCGGTCCACTTTACCAGACTAACTGCGGGAAAAAAAAATATGCCAATATCATCCAGACAGACCAATCCTTTTGCCACCACACGAAAAACACCGAATTGAGGAATACCGTAAAATGATAACCTACTTGCCTATCCTACTAATATTATAAACGCAAAAGTTTGTCAGTATGGATGTATGTATGTATACTCGATGTTTGTTACTCTTTCACGTAAAACTACTGAATGGATTTTCATGAAACTTTACAACAATATAGCTTATACATCAGAATAACACACAGGCTATATATCATCACGCTACTACTCAAGGGAACGGAGCAGTGATCATTAATGTCAACAAACTCGGCCGGCATTGTTGTGTTTTTCTACGCCACTCTAATATAAGCTACTCGAAATACTAATCCTGCGCAGACGAAGTCGCGGGCACGAGCTAGTTAAATGTATATTGCAGGTCTTGTTCTTGAAGTTGGAAGATCACAAGGTAATCGCTCTCATAGAAGACGCATAGAACAAACGTTTCCTTTTTTTTCGTGCCGAAATAGACACGGATACCTCCCCCGCCGGGTGTAGAAGGGGAGGATAACCGACTAAAACCGCACGCCGACTGAGGTGAGGTTGTCTTCGAAATATCCCTCGCACCCCGGCTGACCCATGGCCATCCCTTACGGTCTGGCCCTCCTCGGGAGCAAACGTATCCCGAGCTCCAAGGTGCAAGCTTCAGGTGCACCCTGGAACAACGCAAAGATGATAATGATGCAATTTCCAAAAATAATAAGCATTTATTTGTCAATATTCATGTTCGAAAACCTATCTAGAATATTGATATTATTAGAGCTCTTTCAAGCTATCTCTAGTCTTGAATATAAAAGGTATTTTATACATACCTAGCTACCTACCTAGGTCCTTTATTCTTGCCTCATCCTAATGCCCTAAGCACTGTCCTGAAACGCCAGATTTTCCGGAACAAAGGGAGCCTGAAACGGACTCCGCCCCCGCGCCACGCCCCGTCGCTCTTGCTCACGTGCGTGTGTGTGCGTGTGTTTGTTTTACGTTGCTTGCCTAACACCATCGTGTATATAGAGGTATGGTGAGCTTTCAGAATTGCTATAGGTATATGTATCTACAAACTGCTATATGATTGGAGCAAAAGAGCCGGTCAAAAGCACTGAATTCATACTAATATTATAAATGCGAAAGTAACTCTGTTTGTCTATCTGTCTGTCAGTATGATACGCTTTCCCACCTAAACCACTGAACCGATTTTAGTGAAATTTGGTATAGGGGTAGATTAGACCATGAGAAAGGACATAGGCTATGTTTGGTCGCGATAACCGACATCCACGCAGGCTAAAGCTAGTGTTATATACATTTGCACATCGAAAACGGTGAAAAATGCTGTACTAATCAAAATATTACTATTGTTAAACCATGTTTCCGGCAAATTAAGATTTATATTTCTATTCCTTGAAGTCGTCGGGATTGTATGAAAAGTTTAACGGCAGTAGAATATAAAAAAAAAACTAAAATTGTATGAAAAGTATCGCAGTCTCGAGTTTGTTGAGAAATTTTGTCTTCACTAGCGTCTAGGAAGCGGTTGTAAACTTAGCTCTACTAGAAAATTGACATCAAAAAGTTAAAACCATGCAATATTATGTTGAAAATCAATTGTATTGCGGTAGCTTATAAACTGTACTTACATGAACAGGCAGACGGTGAGCTGTGGTTCCTGCCGGAATGATGACCAAATGAGTTTGCTTTTAGACTTGTGTTCCATTGTGTAAATACGCCTTCCCGTTTTACACAGGGCCTTTTAATAGGTATTAGGCATTAATTATGTATACAGAAAAGGCATAAGGCATCTCGATTTTGTTTTTACTCTCATTACGCTACTTACGCCTTATACAATTGTTCTGTATCATTTACGCCTATACATTGATACCTAAGTGAGATCCAAAAACATATAAGTATAACTGCACCTACTCATCTCTCTACCCTTTTAACGACATACAGTCGTAACTTATAAAATAAAAAACAACAAAATAGTGAAATAAAAACACTACCAACCCAACAATCAAAAACCACCCACGCTACCGCCACCCTCCCACTCAGAGAGCCCTGCAGAAAATTCACAAAACATTTTTTATTTCCCGACACGAACTCTACATTGAGCATAGAGCTGTAGAGCGATCCGCGCTGTCGGGCGCGACCGCGGCGCGTGTTTATACCACGATTGAGCCAATTGATACGAAATGACTACTGTCACCATACTTTTGTAGAATCTCAGGACATTTTATTTTTCAATTGAATTCAATTGTTTATTTGTGGATCATAGGTTTGTGTACAGTTCTTATTCCAAGTTACATTTCAGTGCGCTGTGTCCTACCATGGAATATGGTGTACAAATTAAATTTACATACAAAAAAAATCTAATAATACCTAATGAATACTTTAACAATGTCAAACAAACATAATCAAATAAATAATAAATACTTTACACAATGTCAAACAAGCATAATCAAATAAATAATAAAATACTTTAATAATGTCATGCGAGAGAATCATCGTTTAGGAATTCAATGGAATAGTAAGCCTTATTTTATAAGTGAATCTTTCACGTTTTAACAATATGAGAATCTTCAAGAAGGGTATTAAAAAGTTCTCTCATCTCCCATCAATGGTACTACTGGGAATGAGCCGTTCTTACAGGGTCAGCGGCACAGCACGGGTGTGACATCCTCGGTGCACATACCTCCATAGACTGTGGTAACAATTTTCCGGTAGGCGAGCCGTGTGCTTATCTGCCATCTAATGTCAACATTTCGAAAGAATGTCGTGGCAATTTACAAAAAAATATCATTATAAAGTAATCACTACAAAGGTAATCCCGATTAGCTCTACTTTACATTTTATCTCGGGGCCCTCTAACCATAATTGTTTTGGGTTTATTAGCTTTAACAGAAGCGTCTGGCATCTAACCACAAACCTTATAGGAAAACCTGCGTAGATCCTCGAGAGTCATGCGCCAATAGGCTAACAGGTGAATCTTAGTGGGACCCTTAACTCTAAGAATCTTCTTCTTCATCTTAGCGTTAATCCCAGTCACATCCAAAGCTTTCAGCTTGGAGTCTGGGGTCCGTTTTACCAGTCTAATTGCGGATTTGGCTAATCTTCGATATTTTCTGTGAAGCGATTGCCATCTGACCTCCACAACCACAAGGCGATATCGAAGCATTGCAGCTAGACCAGGTGCTGGACTTTTGAGGGCTCCAACTACCCGTAACGACTGCCATAGGTGTTCGTATGGCAACCGGGACCTACGGCTTAACGTGCTCTCCGAAGCACGACCAGACCAATGCAAATATCCATATTCATGCATACAAATATTTAGGCTGGTTTTATCGTTACGCGTTTCGGCAGCGCCGTTGGAGCGCGCGCGTTCAGAGATATATGGGAGTAGAAGTTGCGTTTTTGTGTCGCGCGCTTGGGCAGCGCCATTTAATAAACGCGCGATGTTCGACAGCGCTGTCCAAACGCGCGCTGCTCATTCGCTTCTACGGCCAGTGTGCGTTTTAGTGTGACGCTGTTGAGACGCGCCGTAGGTATAATTGTGTAAGAAATTAATTACATCGATACGGGACGAGTAATCGAGGTAGTTCTATCCAGAAGGTGTTTATGGGACCCGACCGATGAATTATACAAAAATAAGGATGCAAAAAATAAAGCCTGGGAAGAAATTGGAACTACTCTTTTTCGCCTTCCCTGCCTTCTTTTCTATAAAAAGTAAATAGCCAGTACTCGACTCGCATTAACCTTCATAATATTGTACACGACTGTCTCGCAGCAGCGAAGCGCGTGCTACTAATCTCGTTTTATAGTGCACCGCTGTTCAAACGCGTGCTGTTAACAGCGCGCTGCTCAACAGCGCGCCTAGCGGCGTGACGATAAAATCAGCCTTACATAGAGCGGGGATCGAACCCGCAATCTCCTGCGTAGTGACCGCGTTCACTACCGCTACGCCACGGAGGCTGCCTACCCTTAACCCCTGTTAATAACATAACAAATAGGACTATCCCAATGGACCCTAAATATACAGTCACCCTTTCATGGACCTTGTCGTCCACAGCCGTGTTTAGTACTGGCTCACAAATATTTAACAACCTACAGTAAGGGACGGCATTATAGGAATTATATGTATTTTTGGAGGTAGGTATAAGTACTAGCTATAATAAGTACCTAAATATATTTTAGCTGACCAAAAGGCTAATGGCCTTGCAAGATATGTCGTGAGACTCACGTCGGACGAGTTAATGGATTGTTCTGTGATGAGACCATCTTAGACGTAGAACTAGAACTCAAAAACTAGAAGGATATTGTGAATAGAGTGAATAAAGACCACGCCAATCTCACTTGTGAGTTGGTAATCCGGTAGAACTGCTTATTGAAGGATGGGGCTCTGGCACAGGATTTACTCTCGGGGTTGAGAGGTATCTAAATGGCAATTATCTCTATAAAAGTGGTATAAGCAAATCTAAAATTACTAGTATTCCCGCTAAACCCTCCAGTAACGCTAAATTGCTTACGTTTGGAGTGCCGATGGCCTGTATAACTCTCAAGGAGTTGGTTGAGTTGAATTATACGACATTTACAGGAAAACAACGGATGTACTTGTTTGTAATTTAACTTTGTCAAAATCCTGTCACAATAAAAATGAAATCATACAAAAATTATTAAAACGCGAATCACAAAGTCATTAGTAAATACAGCATGGTGGTAGAAAACCGGCGAGCGCTGCCAAAAAACAGTTTCGCAGTGTTGCCAGCCCGGGGCAACGGCACTCGTTACTGTAAATACTAAGTAAATAAATAAATACGAGTCGGCGCGTGTTTCCGCCGCGATTGGAGCAATTACTGAACGACTGCGCGACGCCGACGTGCGAAACAATGTTTCGGATTGTTGGTTGGCGAGCGCGAGTCACAATCATTTCTGAACGGTTTTTTAGAGAAGTACTTCGGAGTATTGGGATTTTTAAAATGTAAGTTGAACATTTTGTCGAATACATCAGGAAAAAGGGAATTGCTCGCACTATTATAAATTAACCACTACTTAGGTAATACCCCCGTAAGGAAATTCACTTTTTCTGATGTATTCAATTTGTATAGTTAGCAAGCTTTAAAAAAATCCTTTGAACATTTTGTTTTTTTTTGTCTAAGTATTTTAAGTTTGTTTCCTTCCTGAGTACCTTAGGTATTATTAAATAATTGCGGGCACGTAGAAGGGGAGATTTGACATATTGATAGTTTATACCGAAGAAAGTGCATAAGATATTTTCTTATAATAATGCAATTAAATACCTACATTATTTTTGTTAAAATAAACGTTACCCACACTGAAAAGAAACTAAAGCCATTTTTCACAGACGCATGTTACATTCAGTTATTTTTTTTAGACTTAGGTAAACACCAACAGTTCCCTATTTGAAATGTTATAGCTGATGGATAAAAAAATGAAGAGATATAAAAAAATAAAATAGTAAGGAGGTTGCAACTTAACATTAGATAATATTGATAAATTGTGGATAAATTAGGTAATAGGTGGAGTGAAAACTTTTTACGAAAATTACGCGGAAATTTCCCACACCTGTGTTTGTTAGTCCTTGGTGAACTTGAGAATAATTAAGATAATAAATAACATTATTTTTCTATAGTGTTACATACTGAAATATCGCTATTTTTGAAATAAAATCTCCAGACACAAAACAAACCTTAATAATGTTTAATCTTATATTTTTTTAATTAATTATGGTCGAATTTCGACTACCGGGCGATCACTAGTACATTATAACGACACAAAGTGTGCCATCCAAAAATTGTATTCAAAACCCTGTATCTCTCCCCACTGCTAAACAAATACGATTGTTTTTGTACAGGGTTGAATGTTTATTTGTTATTTGTGCAGCTTCCCCTGATTGGAGCGATCCCATGGCTTCCAATGTGTTGATGGTATTGATAAGTCGTGTGGCTTCTTGTTGAAATTAGGACTATTTTTACGCGCTTTGATTTAATTTACCATGATGTACTTACTGAATAGCATTACAGTGCGTAATGTCTACGTTATGTTTCGATGGCCAATTTTAGTTGTATCCAAAGCTTAGGTACTAACTTTAAATTCTGGGTCCTGGTCCTATTGCTCGTTTTATTATTTTATTTATTTTTAAAAGCGGTGATCATCTAGCGCTGGAATACCCTGTGCCAGACTCGTTGGTCAATGTACAAATGTGCGAAGTGCCAAAAGCCAAGTAGCTGGTGACGTCGGTTTATGTATTGAAGATCTTGATACATCTCCATATCTATATCCTACACGACGAGACGTTTATTGTTACCAAGTGAGTATTAGTGCAGACATTAGGTAACTTAAGGGGTTCGTCTCCGTACAACACTTAATTGGTAATTGCTACAAAATGTATGAAATGTTCCAACAGTGTAAGTTTTACGTAAGTTTAAAAATTGTATTAGCAACACAAAATTAATCAATTTTTCATTGCAAGCTGGTAGATAATTTATATACTACATGATCTCTGTAAACATTACGCTCCTTTTATTAGCAGTCGTGTGAAAAGCTTGCATGTGATTAATCAATGAACGTCAAGACTTCGCTTCATAACCCTCACATTTGTCTCTCTTAATTAAACAGAAGTATTTGAGCCATATTGTCCTCACAAACATCCCGTGAATTCTCATTAACCCAGTGGTAATAACCACGGTTAGACAGCCCAGGGTCGGACTATAGGCAGGCAAGGGTTGGCACCCGCCCAGTGGCGCCCTCTGGCGTCCGCGCCGCGGGTGCGCGTGCGCATTGGAGCTCAATTTGTTCAACCGTTTGTTTGAAAATCTATTGTCGTGTTGTTTTGTATTGAAAATAAACTTGGTGGAATGAAATCAACGTTTTTAGTAAGGACTCTTGTACGCGTCAGAGGATTTGATTTAATGCAATGTTTTTTACGACTAAGGTAGCAAAAAGACATTCGCACATGTAGGGGAGGAAGGAGGAGGTCAATTTTCTATTACAATGACAACTATTTTCACAAATAGTTTTCATTATAATAGACTTTCTATTAACTATTATATATTTATATATAATACATAATAAAATCATAATAAAAAATAATAAGAGATCAACGTTCTATCAAACTGTGAAAACGTTATAATGAGGGTAGTCTTAAAAAATACTTTAATATAAGTGTGTACGTATATTCTAAATAAATGGAACTTTGTTTGAACTTCCGCCCTCAGAATTCAAATTGAACCTTTCCTCATTTCCCTCTCAATATCCAAGGCTCAGATAGGTACACCTACTTACATATCTTGAGACACAAAATGAAACTCAGCAAGTAGCTGTCTCATCTTGAGAGCCTCTCCAGCGTCGCAGCTAATGTTGTTGAAATATTGATTAATATTGTCGCCATGTTGGTTGGCCTGCCACTCGAGCGCGCGGAAACGCCAAGAGAGCGCCCGGAAGCCCTCCGTATGACGTTCCGGTCTCCAATAGATACTTTCCCTCCTTTTGTTCACACAAGCACTCTTGTAAAATATTTTGTCCCTTTATTTTTAAAATGAAAAATATAACCTTTATGTTGTTTTTATTTTTATAAATCAAATTGAGCAACCACAAAACAATAGTTGTGCAAATATTTTTAAATGACTATGGTATTTGTTCGATTTTTAAACGAGTGCTTTGTGTGGCCCTAAAAAAATGCATACTATTTATAGCTGTAATACCTTACGTTAGAGCTTATTTTAGCATTTATCGTAACAATTAGATACGTAACTCATTTACTACATAAATAGTTCAAAAATGTAAGTGGTTTTGGAAATAAATGAACACCTGGACATTTGAGTGCACATGCGATGCTTACAATAGGTACTTTCAATATACACTTGAATTAAACAATCAATATGAAATTATAATTTAAAAAGGGCTGGTCATACAACAGTGTTTTCTATTCTTTGTAACTAAATGTGAGGTGATTTTATTTGTCACATAATATACTGACGACTTAAGGGCAGGTTATTTACAAATTATTTTTAGCTGTAGTGTTTTGTTATTGTAATTTTACAAGAATAGGAAATAAAACAGTTACAACCGGCTATTCATGCATACAAATATTTTCGCCAGAATAATGCAAAACATAAAACATATTCATCAAAGAATCAAATTAATTCAGTTCAAATTATTTTTATTTATTCAGTTTATGCACATAAAAAGCAAGTATGATTGTCAAAATTTTACAGCGTCATATACCTACTTATGTCAAGAAATTTAATAATATTAAATAAGTAAATAAGATAAATCATTGGAAATGATTCTTTCGCTGGATGTTCGGTAGGTTGGTTCTACTGATACCAGCAAGAAACTCAGTGAACTATATTAGAACTAGGTAGATTATCTTTTTTGTAAATATAGTTTAGTTTACAAGAAAATTAATATTGTGCGAGCGAGCAAAAGATTAAGTTGGCCATGCATTTTTATCATTTACATATTATTAATCGGAATATTATTAATTGCACATCAAATAAATAATCACATATCAATATATTTTCATCATTTATAATTATGCTTTTTAAATCAAATAAATTACTTTACTACAAATAAACTGAATGTTTAACAAAACTAGTACTGCAGAAAAAAATAAAATGTACATCAGCATGACATTACTTTTAACCTCATAATGCGATACAAATAAATTTATTTAAGTACAAAAATTATAAACGTTTATCAAAAATACTAACTGCACAGCAAATTAACTAGTGCGCATGTAGAAGATACTCATTGTCAAAGTAAAATATCTATCTGAGTAGCATGTATACTAAGTAATTAAGTTCAGAATGATCACCACCCACCTCGAAATGGATAGGTTAGGTTAGAAGACTAAGGCGGGAGCAAAGCGAAGCGGAGCTCCCGCCTTATGTCTTCGAGGTTATTTTTTTTTTCATAAGCAAGTAATTGGTTGTTGGTGCTCAATCAGCATTTTTGATGTGAATTTGGATTATTTTGTCGTGCATTAGCAGCATTAGCAGTGCATTATTAAAACTGCTTTGCATTAAGATAAACAGCCGTAGGTTACGAAAATAAATTGTAGTGTGTTTTCTAATACTTTTGAGTTTTGTATTCTGCTGTGCAATCAGTAATTTTTATGGAAATTTGGATTATTATTTCATAAAAAAAGTATTTTATTTGACTTGCGTTTAAATACCACCCTTATTAATCTACTTTGCAATAAACTTTTTTTATTAAACAATTTTTCACTTTAATTTTAAACTTACTAAGTGGCATGTCAACCAAATCCTGAGGAAGTTTATTAAATATTTTTATACAGTTGCCTACAAACAAGTTACCAACTTTAAGAAGCCTGAGTTTTGGCACTGCAAGTTTATTTTAATTTATAGTGTTAAAATTATGTTCGTCAATTTTTTTTTGAAAATGTTAACATAAAAAAAAGATTGTCGTAGGTAAGATTGACTAGCAATTGTTAAAATATCAATTTCTTTATATAGATCTTTCTGCGAGTCATGGGTCTGAGGCTATAGATTCATACATACAAATATTTGCAATATTTGCGGGAATCGAACCCGCTCCCCCCGCGTAGCAGTTCCGTTCAGTACTGCTACGTCATAGAGGCTGTCGTGAAGAAAAAAAATATGACTAAACCATGCAGATATCTTTTGTAGCAAACACAGTAATATTTTTTATCTATAGCACGTGCACAGGTGCGTTCGAAGTGTCAGTGACATTTTGACCACAAGGCGCTTTAAGAGCTGTTAACAGATAAAAAAATGCCATAATGGAAGAAGCAGCTGATGGCTGCGAGATATTTCATTATTAAATAGTCTTTACGTGTCAACTTCTGTACAAGCCTACTGATTACTTACAATGAGATGTTAACTGCTCACAATTTGTGAAAGTTTTCGAAGAAACCGTGTTTGTTCGGAAACGCAATGAAAAAAATTCGTTGCTGATTTCTTTGTTGACATTCTCGTCTTTAAAATATAGGTAAATACGAGTAATTTGTAATATTTTGATGTAATAAAAATAAATGTAACCGCAGTTTTGGGAACGGTTAGATTTAACTCTGCTACCTCGTCGACAAAACAAACACAAGCTTACCAAAAATAGACGAGCATAAAGGATTACCACTGTTATCTCCGAAATTGCCCGAACTCAACACCGCACTAATAGGGTTACACTATTAACCCTCTAATGACAATAATTCCACTTTCACCCCTTCGCACGATTTCTCCCAATTTGCAAACAATCCCTTAGCCAGCCATAAACGAGATTTCTACATACGAAACTTTTTTCAACATCTGTCGCGGCCTCGTGTCCATTCGGCTGGTTTTTTTTTATTTTTTTTTACCGCGCTCCTTTTGCAGTTTCGATCGGATTTGTCTCCGGGGGGTCGGGATTGTGGCACTAACGATTGCTTACGAGTTCTGTTGAGGTTGTCGCACGTTTCGCTCTTTGATTGTCCGAATGTGACGGATTTGCGACGCTATTCAGGAAATGCCATTTGAGCAAAGAGGATTAGAAAAGAACAGCCGACAATGGACGGTGTGGATTACAAACTTGTGAACAAATATTATTAGCTTGTTATGGTCAGTTCGTTATGCTGCTTAAGATAATTCACGAAAAAGATGTATCTTTGAGGTTTTTAGTATAATGTTGTCATATTAATACTTCTCTGTTGGGTGTCTCCTTTGAGTTCGCCCGAATGTTGCGATAGACATTTTGAACACTTATGTTGTTATATAATTAATGAGGCATTTTGGTTTATTACAAAACAATCATTCGTATCACTCTCCCGCTCACACAGTCTTTCTCTTTGTCTGTTTATAGAGATCATAATAATATTGTGTCCTCGTATCAATAAGTTTCTAGTACCCACTTTGACTTCTACACAAAAGTAAAGTCGTGAGAATTGCAATTGAAAGCTTTCTCAACATATTATATCAAAACAAGCCTCTAGAGAGCATAAAATCAATTGTTATATAAATCATCTGCCCACATTCTTATATGTATCCGATTTAATTAAGTCGTTTGCGACACGTGAGCCTCAATGGCAGCGCGCCTTTGCATTGTGAACGACTAGTGTCGTATTGTTGGCAATCAGTGGGAGGTTGGCCCGGTTTCCGAACGCACCTGTCGACGTCACTATGGCTACGAAATTCAATTTTAAAATTGGAACGCTAAAGTTTGAATTAGTCTATCCTGAATTCTTGCGGCGTGGGACTTGAAGAAGAAAAGGGGAAACATATTTAGTACTCGCTATGCCAACTATGCTTGACAGCGATATGACAATTTGAGCAAAACGTCAAGCTAGTATCTTAGGTACTTAATTAGAATATTTCCTTATTTCGGGTCATCGAGCCCGACCTCGCAAGCACCTCGCAAGCAGTGAACGCAGCGTGAACCGCCTTGCAAAATTGAGTTTTCATCTTGAATTAATAATTCTAACACTATTTTATGAGCTTCCTTTATCTGATTAGTAATTACCAATACCAATAATACCAAATAATTTTAGAAAGAAGTCAAAAATCACACACCTCATATCTCATAATTAGTAATGCTCAAGTTTTCCTTTCATTTATAAACAAGGATTTAACACTTCTGTAAGCATTGTATACGTAATAAAAAATATAAAAAGACTAAATAAACCTTCTTCCATAAAGACACATGTCGTAAATTACAAGTAATATAGTCAAGGACACTGCTAATTTCAGCAATGATAGGAAACGAGGGTATTCGAAATTGATAACTTTAATAATAGTTTAATATTGTTATAAATTAAATTCATATACCTACCTGCCTATCTGAAATTACGTCACATTACATAACGTGTGATAACGTTGTCTCTACATCTCAATATGGCGCGTCGACGTGTTAACCTTATTGTAGATTTGTAACAATGGTGATAATTGATCGTGTCGTCTCATGCAGATGTCGGCGCACCCTTTATTTGCTACATATAAGACAATTTTATTATGTCTTTATGTATAACAGAACAGTTTAAAATAGAATTTGATCACTTCGAAATACGGTCAGTCAATAGTTTGACAGTTAGAAGGTACGTTCAGAAATTTCTTAGAACACGATGAAGTTGTAATTAAGTTTATTTTGGAGCAGATGCAAAGATAAACCAATTTTGAAGAACTCGGAACTTGTAGGTATGCCACAGAACAGTAGGGGGTGCGGGTGACATGCTGTATTCATTTAAAATGTACCTAAGTTTAGGCTAGAGAGCCCTTCGGAAGCAAAGACAAGATACTATACCTATCTAACGTGATAGGACCTGGATACGTTATGAGGATAATTATAATGAACTTAAGAATAAGGTGCTTATAGTTTGCGTTCGAGAGGGTACAGGATGTATCGTACATATCTCATAGCGGATGTTCGGCCACTGCTGAAATTCGGTGGAGACATAAACTTATGACTTTATTATTATCCGTAAGTTTATAGCTTGCCAATAACTATTAAACATAAAACCATACAACGAAGGAAAAAAAAAAATAAAAGGTTCCTGAAGATTTTCTCAAGTGAGATTTTTTTATATTTTCTACAAGACACTTTTATAAATCAACCAGAATCAGTCAGTCTAGTACCTACTGGACTACCAACTAGGCCTAGTTTCATGATATAATAGTAAGTCTAGTTAGCACTATGTATGATGTACTAAAATAGGTACATATTTGAAATATTGTACCTAAATTTTCATTTTCAAATTCAAACAGTTTTACATTTTTGTCGATAATAGAACATCATTTAGGTACACATAAATAAAAATTAAATAAAAGAGACGACTATTTAACAATAAAACATCGCAACTTTACAAGACTAACCTAAAGTCATCCATCAAAGTGCACGTACGTCTGTCATTGTCTCCGTAGGAAGCTCGAGAACAGAACGCTACCGTTATCACTATTGTTACAACACAATTGTGGATATTTCTAGCAACATCTTTGAACCAGATATTGTTGATAAAATTGTCTTTATTAGATTGATGTGCCGCAATAAGAACGTATTGAGAAAGAGATTGATGGAGAAGAAATATAAGTCAATCAATTATTTCAATCGATAATTCTTGGACATCATCGCTTTTGGTATTCGAAATTTAATTTTATACTTTTTAATATTTCACACAGCACTTGCTTATACAACACACAGGAGGAAAAGAAAGGAGTAGACCAAATGCCTACAATTCGCCAGTCATATTAAGTCCCATGTAAAGGGATAATACGATGAGTCAATAAGCTCTAACTATCTGGTAACCATGGTTAGTAGATATTAATGGAGCGAGGTATAATGATTGTAGTACTAAGTAGACCCTGAATATATCTCAGTCGACTTTTAAGACTTGCTCGGGAAGATATGTTGCATTCAATTTTTCTCTCAAATTAAACAAAAAACCGAAGACTACTTTCCCGCAGTTAATAACTATACATGTTATAAAACGTAATCATTTAAAAAAATAAGCACATAAATCAAACACGATACTCCAATTTGCACTTTCAAAGTACCACTACAACAGCAATTGTTTATTTGTTATACTCTTTATTTAAATAGCGAACGTCGCTTGAAAAATATACAAATCTGAAAACAAAAACATAATCCGCGCACGGACAATGGCACTCATCATTACGAAAACATTAACGCATGTCTGCCAGCGGGACGCCAATTATTTTAGTTGCAACCCCATCCCGCAGTGATTACGTTGGCAACACTTGCACTCGTTTATCATGGGTCAGTCGCGTGCGGACCGCGGCGCGGCACGCGGCGGCATGGGAGCTCAGCCTTTTAAAAACATTGATGCCATGGAGTGTTTTCGTTACTTTTGAAGTGAGAACTTCTTTACGCCGGCCGGTCAGCTATTTTTCATAGAGGAAAATGTTCATGGGTTCCCGGGCGCTATAATTATGTACTACACTTCATCCTCTTCCCATCGTTATTACCGATTGCGTCCTAACACTTTGAAGCCCGGGGTCCAATGTTCTTTACCTATAAAAAATGTAGAAAAATAAAGCGGGCACACAGCTACAGATACTTTCATAAACCGTGTAATATACAGTATTCTGTAACTTAAAGTCAATATAAAAGTGTTTTACGCCAGCTCCTCCTTTTAAAGAAGCGGCTGATAACTCAACCTCAAGAGTTTAGTGGACATTCGAGTCTCATCCGTTAATCACCTATATCGGTTCGCAGCACACAGGTCAAATTGGTTTTGACCCTGATGATCGTAGTGGGGCCCTATATACCCATACCATGATGTATTCACTAGCAGTTCCACTACTACCTAATATTATTAAGCCAATTATACCAATAAGCATGAGGCTAACGTCTACGAGAATAGTTCTACTGCTACGAGTGCTACGAGACTATTTCCCTCAAACAAACAGAGTATTTACAGTAAAATTTAAATAGTTTAATGTAGCTATTAAGTAGTTAAATACGTTTATACAAGTTCTACAACAGCAGGTATCTATTAAAGTAGGTAATACTTAGTATATACAACATTATATTTCATAAGTGGTAAGTAACTATTCTAGGTACTTCGCGAAAAACTTTCACATACTCTCTGTTACTAATAGTACTTCACACTTGTACTTACATTACAGTCCATTGACAAATCTACAAGACAATTGAAATAGTTAACCTAAAGCATAAAAGTTGGGTGCATAAATTCTCAAGGCACTCCAAATCACCGAACATACGCTCAAGAAATACCATTCAAACTGTATCCCACTGCATACTTAAATCTTTCTTTCTCATACATATTAGTTGTACACTCTAAAATCACTGAACTTACAAAAACTTGAGCAATTATTTCGCGACCGTCCATCGGAGCGCGCGAACAAGCACAAAGGCGGCCATGTTTTAATAAATAACCTTAATCTGCAATTCGCGCCATTGTCGCGCCCTGTTTACGCGCGGTCCAGTCGATTAAGCGTCTAATATAATACCCTCTATTGTGTTCTAAGATTCGCCACTCGATCACAATAAAATTGTGGGAATTATTGGATTTCTGTGCTTTAATAATTGTGAGAACGTATTTCTTACTCTTAATTGGTTTTCGACAGATTGAATTTAATTCTTGTGAATTCATATTGCGTTCTGAAACCATTGTTCTGGTTCAGTTTGTGGCAATTATTTTGTCAAGAAACTTTCTCTGTTATGTATTACGTAAGTACAATTGCGAATTGCAACTAAGTACCTACTACTGATAGTCCGTTATTAAATTCATCTAGACATTTAATTAAGGATTTAGGTTGTTAACACACTGCGAGGATTTCCAATTTATTATCTTTGGCATAAAATACAATTTTGGTCTTCAAAATAGTATCGTACTGTTATATATAGTAATAAAATTGGAGATCATAATAATTTCAACAAGAGAAAAAGTAGGGTAGTTTTGATTTAGATTGGAAAACGTGTCGTCCCTTACAGGGGAAATCCAATCTATGACCATTGTGCTGCTGAGCCACGTAGCGTAGCGTAGTGTAGTGTGTGTAGTCAGTGGTTAGAGCACTCCCCAAAACGACCCTAAAAAAAAAAGAATAGATTGCGTGGAAGAGAATATAACAAGAAAAGGAGTGAACCAAGTGACTAAGAAGATGCTATCAGAGAGGAATACCAAGAATTATCTATGGTTGCGTGGATCCTAAATAATCTGTAAAAACAAATGAACATGAGGATGATGGCAAAATAGCTATAGCTAAAATATATTTCATATTTAATTTAGTTCTTGCAAATCGTGGCAGTGGAGCCATTGTTTTTTTAATTTTAGTAGTCAATATCCAAATTCACCATCAGTCATCTCATCTTTCAAAATCCCGCTTTGATAATATTGAACAACGTAACCATTATTATGATCCTAAATCCTAAATAAACGCAGTGTAGATACAAAAATCACTAATCCCTCTATAATACAAAAATAAACTGTAACGAAATACAAAAACATTGCTTTTGAATATTCTCAATTAACCTTGTTTGTGCAACGGTATCAGTTACCAACTAAACGCACCGCCCGGGGGCAGTGCTGCCAACCTCTCGCCGAAAACAATTAAAAATTTCAAAGAAAAATGGCGGGTAGCGGGTGCCTGGGGCACCGGGGCGCGGTTGTGGGAACGGTCGTATTGTTTCTGATCTCATTGATGTTCACACGGCTGTAGACAGCCGGTGTCGATTGAAAACAATGCAATGTTAATTCGCGACTCAATCGGCCCGCACATATGGCGTTTTTGTTGGTCCGCTCATGGATGTTCAACGAGCTGAAAATTTTTCCACCTCAGAGGTTGTGATTTTTAGCGGAAAATAATAAAACAAATAAAAAGCTGGATGCACTATCGAGCTTGTGTTAGTAGTGCAGATGCTGCAGAAGTTTATAGCGTTTAATGTTAAGTCTCAATTCACTTTGATGACAGGTGAATCGTCTTTTTACCCAACTGTCGAAGGAAGGAGGGTACCTAATTTTTTTTGTGTAGCTCTTGTTCAAAAGGGTATGAGCGTAGGCTTCTCTCTAAATCAGGCAATATGATACTCATGATACGTAACGGTCATTATGCGGGGCTACACTTATTGACCGTTATGTTATAGAATAGAGAAAATATCATCCCTAGTCCGACCTCTACATCTTAAAGTAGAGCTTGCAAATATCTCCGTAACTCATGTAGTACCTAATTTTAGTGACCATGAGTTCGAATACCATTAAAATCATAATTTTAAAACAAACTATAGCATAAACAAATATTCGGAAGTCAACACAGTTTATTACAGCAGAAACTAAAAATCTGTCAGCGCCCTCTTCATGATAGGTACCCCAAGAGAAAAGACACCCCTCTCAATTAAAACCACTAAACATTATCAACTTACGCCAACGGCCCTCAAATATGAGCCCGATTTACAAGTTTACAATTGTCGAGCCTGATCGCGCGTATCGCACGTTCAGCTGCGCCGAGAGGACCAGCGCGTGCCGAATCGCACCCGCGCCACACTCAATGATTCCTGAACGATTTGAGTGGGTAATTGACGCACGTGTTGGCACAGCCCTATTGTTTCACAGATAACGTAAAATAGTATAATGGCGCTTAAATATAAAGCTCTTGATGTCAATCATCGGTGTTTTATGCGTTATCTTGTCGCTACTGCAGCACGATTTGTGTTTTTTTTTATTTGACGGATTGATAACCAGTTTTACAGATAAAAACGTAGGTAGGTACTTGAATGTTTCAACTGAAGTGCTTTGTAATGTAGGCTATCTAACGAAAAAAGGGTTTAAACATTTTACACGGGTGACTAAAGCTGAACAATTTGTGCTGCGCAGCGAAAATCGACCATGTAAACGGTAGGTAATTCGGCTAGGCCACACGGCGACTGGCCTTATGCGGCTAGTGACTAAAATCCAACGTATGAACAAAGAGGTGCAAATGCAGGCAACACCTATATAGTCACCTGTGTAAATGAACTAGCGATGATGCTTCCTCATAATCATAGTGCATATGTGACAATTCTATTGTTAATTCACCTTCGTTCAAGTCGAAACACATAAATAAAGCCGTGGCGAAGGTCCCTATAAACCGGTTCGTACCGTACTAATAGGTCACATGGTGCATGTTACTAAGAAATAAAAAAATAAAATAAAAAAAAATACAAACTTCCTAAGAACTTTTTTCAAAAATTTCCCCTTTCGAAACTGTTAGCTAGTATTCTTATACGTCCGATATGGGACTTGAAAATTGTACCTATGATGGGATTTCTTTAATTATGTTTAGATATTATCATACCATACTCAATTTCTTTGAATGATATCCAACTCATTAAATTTGACAAATTTAGTAATGATAATTTATAAGAAATTAAATTATAAAAAAAATTATAAAAAAATTATAAAATAAACATGAGCATTAAAGCAGGACTCAGACTCCGAGTTAAAGGAGATGCAACTTTAACAATATAAAACATCTCAAATTCAACACGTGCAGCGCCATCTAGTAGGTAATAGCAACACTAACAATTTAAATCCCAGTCATATTAAATATTTTAATAACAACAAAGTGTATATTGCTTTCTCGTCAAAGTTGGAATATTGGATAGATTATGCATTTCAATAAATTTGTATTTTTCTGAGTTAATCCAAAATTTAAGCAGCCTCCACTCGTCTCAGTGTAAATACCAACTTTTATAAAATATAGTGGGGTAAAATATTAATTTTTAAAAAACACCATAATCATGGTCACATACATTTTATTTTACGTAAATATATCCAATTACATGATATAATACTGTTCTATAACGTCTTCAAGACATGAAATCCGCTTAAAAAGTCCCTACCAATTATTATTTTATTTAGTTCCTGTAATATTTTCTCGAAGATGTCACCCGCGAGTCTGCAAACAAGCAACATGATCACCCATAATCTGGGAAAATAAGTAAATGGTGAGTGCCAAAATATATCCTGATCTACTTACACTTAAAAACATTACGACATGAAGGGTCTTTCTAAACTGGATATGTCTGCGGTCAAGTTACACATTACGACCGACAGAGGGCCAGCAAATATTTGATGTTGGGTAATTGTCATACGAGAAGAAAATATCCTTTTACTGTGTCCCTCGTGAGTAAAAGTTTACTAGCGTTGAAAAAGGACTGGTTTGGTTTTATTTTGCGTATTGCGAACACTTTTTATGTACCTATTTGCACTTGATTTACGCAATGAGATCATCATCTACCTACATTATAGACGTTAGCCTGATTGCATCCGAGGCCACGGTGCCCTCGAAGCTCAGGGTTTGCCTTCCGGCTCTGTCTCCTCCACTTCGCACGATCTTGGGCGTCCATGGTAGTGAGACCATTTGCACGCATGTCACCCTCCACGACCTCAAGCCAGATTTACACAATAAGATATTTTGGTATAATTAGGAATTCAATCTATCTTTTGCGGGTGAAATTATTATATCTACTAAAGGCATACATAAGCATTTCTCTAAGCTGAGTTCAAAAGATAAAAATGTATTTTATATATAATACAATTCAAATTCATTCAAATATTAAACATGCGAAAGTAACTCTGTTTATCTGTCTGTTTGTCTGCCCGTTACTTAGAGTATCGTAACGCTTAGGTAAATGCTCATGAAAAAACTGAATGAAGAAAATTTTCGTCGAGAAATCTAAAATATTTAGATAATCATAGTTTATAATTTTCGGGACTTCACGCGATATATTTTTGATAAACTTACTTTTGCCGACGTGACTTGACTGGAACTTGTCATTGCTCACATCGATAACATACATAACATAAACTCACGCCTGTATTCCCCGAAGGGGTAGGCAGAGGCGCTAGCACCTACGTTTCGCCAGTTTATGTTTAGGTCCCAATGTAATAGGTGGCGAACCTATTGCCATTAACCGGGCACTTACGATACTCTTACGGACGATAAGAATCAACAATAGATATACACGAGTAGCAAGGGCATTTTCAAAGCATTTTCTAGAAGTGACGCGTAGTAGACGCGTTTTCAAGATGCGTAGCAAGTGTATCTGTTACCGGCGAAGAGTATAATGCAGGCATTCTATACAATACTTAGGCCATGTATGCTAATATAGAATGCTTGTTGTTCCTCCGGCAATGTGTGAAATAAATAGTTTATGGTCTATATTTGTGGAAATTATATTTCTGAATGGTTATAAAAAAATAACCACGACGACTAATGCGGGAGCGGAGCGGAGAAGAAGGCGGAGGATCGGCCAAAATGGCGCACATTGGGTCTGCATTAAGCTAATTGATCGATTGATTGATATAATAACCAAGTAGCAACCCTACTTTTTAAAAAACGAACCTCGCTCGATCGGATAAATTCTCTTTGGTCTAGATCCAAAATAAACTTTGACATTGTCAGTTCAATCAAGATTTTATTTTATTATTCGCAAATTGTTAATAAAATAATTTATAGAGATGAATGTTCACAAACTGTGGGAGTACAAGGACTACATCAACGTGAATGGCGTGATGTTAACAAACGAGCTAATATCGATACTTCAAAACTCACTGACCTTACTGCAAGTTGAGAACCATTTCAAGCACATGCAGTACTGGGGACAACTGTACGCCGTAGATTTCGATTACCATATAGCTGTTGGAATCAACGACGACGCTATACTAGATAGAAAATATTTCTATTCAACAGATTTCAAGTTTTGGGGACTATTGCCAAAGGCAAAGAAGAAATACAAACACCTATCCCTTCTCACTACATTCCCCTTTAGAGGAGAACCTTCTTTAAAACTTAAAGTGCTTGACGAACAAATGGAAGAAAATAACCCTGACAGGTGCCATATAATGACGGAAGAACACCGTTTGTCTGCAACCATTGCCAATATATGTGAGGAAGCTGAAATATGTGCCCGTGGGCAACTGCTCAAGGAACCTTCCGGTACGGTTGTTATCAATCCAAATTTCTACGGCCTAGCTGCTCCGGAAGGGAGGCAACTCAAATCTTACCTGCACATCAGGACTGCACAACATCGCTGGAACACGAATCTTCTCACCAGACCAGACTACAACTACAGTATGGATTTTTTGGATTCTGTAGATCAAGATATACCTAATGGTTCCTGGAACCTATCCCTGGAGAATGGGGGGACTGTGGCATATTTGAAGTGTCTCTATTGGCCAGGAATGTCGTATTTTCATAAAATACGGACGGCAGACGCCGGGTTCCTATACGTCGGAAATGGCCGCAAAAATTTAGATGTGCCTTTTTTACTTTAATACTATTTTAAATGTTTCTATATTTTGCTTGTTCTTTATGTAATAGATATGTAATTTAAATGCGCATAATTTAATGACTTATTAATTAATTATTCCCAACAGTTATTATAGGTTTACGAGCAGTCCGTGGCACTGGCCACCTAGAATACTGATGCATGTTCACCATTGATGCATAAAAATTCACCTCATATTTTCCATACAACTGTTCATATTCTATTTTATCCCTTTAATAGTGAATATCCTAAAAATATATACCTTCTATATGGGTGCTTATTGACAGTTCTTTGTGCCCTGCGGCGTGATGGTAGTGCTACACAGCGGGTTCGATTCCCACTCAGTGCAAATATGTGTATGCACGAATATGTCTATTTGCAGTAGTCTGGGTAGTACTTACCGTACCTCGGAGTACACAGTAAGCTGTCGGTCTCGGTTGTCATACAATCACATTAGATTTGTTGCCCGTGGTCCTACTACCTGATCTTACTGATAAGACCACCGGCAATTTATTTTGTCCCTAGTTCAATCAGTAGGACTATAACAAAAACATCATTATTTCAATGATTTTTTTATAGCATTTATTATGCTAACTTTTAAGTTCGAAAAACATTGGAAAAAATGAAATGCTCAAGTGAGACTCGAACTCACGACCTTTCCCTTACAGGGGGACTGCTCTCAATAGCTCAGTTGGAAGAGCAGTCCCCCTGTAAGGGAAAGGTCGTGAGTGTCTCAATAGCTCAGTTGGAAGAGCAGTCCCCCTGTAAGGGAAAGGTCGTGAGTTCGAGTCTCACTTGAGCATTTCATTTTTTCCAATGTTTTTCGAAAAACATCATTATTTCGTATGGGCAGTGGTCCTACTAAACTGTGGTAGGACCACGGGTAATTTTTTATTGTCCCTGGTAATTTTGGGTTGGGTTCGTTCCTGAAGGCCCCGGTTTTTGAGGCACCCCTTCCGGAGGGGTTTCGTACATTACACCGAAAGTTAAATGATCGAACAACAATAGGTCGACAACGTTTGGTCGGACGATCAAATCGTCGCTGGTACGTTAGGTCGAAACGTTAATACGTCGAGGTATTATTACGTGGAAAATGCAATAGGTCGAAAGATCAAATTGTCGCTGGTATATTAGGTCGAAATATTAATACGTAGATGTATTATAAAAATGCAAACGGTCTATTGTCCCCTCCCCATAAAGTTGAAATTTTCAAAAGGCGGAATCTGTGAAATAAACCTATGTTATTAGTATACTTCTGGTTTATAGCTTGTTCATTTTGTAAAAGTTTAATGGTTTGTTATAATCCTCGTTTCTGTTTGTCTAACAACTTATTCCAACGTATGTGCCGTTTTGAAAATGAGGAGGGGACAAAAGACCGTTTGCATTTTTACGTTGTAATACGTCGACGTATTAATATTTCGACCTAATACACCAGCACCAATTTGATCTTTCTACCTATTGCATTTTCCACGTAATAATACCTCGACGTATTAACGTTTCGACCTAACGTACCAGCGACGATTTGATCGTCCGACCAAACGTTGTCGACCTATTGTTGTTCGATCATTTAACTTTCGGTGTAATGTACGAAACCCCTTCCGGAGGGACTCCATTTTTTCAATGTAAAAGTACCGTTCGCAGAGAAGATGTTTCATAAAGTTAATGTCAAACTTTCACAATTATAAATATTATAATAATAGTAGGGATACTACTACTATATAAATGTGAAAGTTTGATATGTTCGTATGTGGTAAGTAATTATTTTTTACGGATTCTAATTACATATCAGCAACTGAAACTGAAAGATCAGTGCAATTAATATGATAACGTAAAATAATCACGATAAAAGTTGTTAAAATGGTGTATAACATTCGTGTGAAATCGGTGTAGTCCACTTAGAGCACCCAGCTGAATAGCACCTGATATTTGGCAGGTGCTATTCGTGGATACTAATTAATGTTTACAATATTGTGCACGAAGAACACCTAGGCTAGTGCTGGGATGTATAGGGTGCATGCTGACTCATAACACGTTTTGTTGTGATCCCAATTTAAAACATAACTGATACTATGCGCAGCAAAGGAACTTCATTCCACGCATGCTTAAGCTATGGAATGCACTCCCTGCCGTGGCCTTCCCAAGCAACTACAATATGGGGTTCTTCAAGAACGGACGCTTCTGTGAGCCTAGTACTCCATGCAAATAGTACCAGGCTCACAAAAATACTGATCCCGTGCCCGACGTTCCTGTGAGCCTAGTATTTCATGCAAAAGGCACCAGGCTCAAATAAATACTTATTCCGTTATGATCCGTCAACACCACCCACAGGAACCTATTCCCGAGATGAAAAGTATTCTATGTCTGTCTCCTGGCTTTAAGCTACATCCCCACCAATTTTCAGCCAAATCATTACAGCCGTTCTTGAGTTTTTCAGGTGACGGACATGTGATACTTTTCATCTCAGGGAGCTGTGATCACGGATCATAACGTAATAAGTATTTCTGTGAGTCTGGTACTTTTCGCATGAAGTACTAGGCTTACAGAAACATCAGTTGCGGGATTAGTATTTCTGTAAACACTATACAGGGTTTGATATTAAGTACTTGGATACTGGTATCCTTTGAAGATCATTTTTTCTTCTTAGGATATTGGTTACCAAACCCTGGTTACATACGAAGCGGAAGGGACAACAACACGTGTTATGAGTCAGCATGCACCCTATACATCCCAACACTAGCCTAGGTGCTCTTCGTGGACAATGTTGTAAAAATAAATTAATATCCACGAATTAATATGCCAAAAATCTTGATAGGTGCTCTTTGTAGACATGGCTAGGTGCTATTCAGCTGGGTGCTCTAAGTAGACTACACCGTAATTCAATTGAAACATCTTATACAAACTCGATTGTTATTTGAAATCGAACATAACGTACCTATTGGGACAAGTAAAAATATCCGTAGTACTACCAGTAGCACTACGGGTAATGTTAGGTGCCCATGCCCATGGTCCTACTAGTAGAACTAGGGGCAAAAATAATGGCCCGTGGTCCTACTAGTAAGACACAGGTCCACAGACAACAAATCAAACATTAATATGGTCAGCAGCAATGGCGGAGGGTGAAAATTTTCAAAAGGGGGAAGCTGGTGGAAATCTTGTCTTGTATGTACCATACGGCCCATTGGAAAGAAACAGGTTATATGTTTTTAGGCTCTACGTTGATGAATCAATCAGCCGGAACAATGGTAATTTTTTAAATACCTAGATTTCGAGCTTGCAAGATATGTTGTAGTAATAAAACGGAACGTAGCATTAGCATAGCTTGCAAAGTTGCCAACTCAAAACTTTGTGGTAGTTTTCACTCTGGATTTACCGAAACGGGCAATAATTTTTATAGATAAACTTATATAGTTCAAGATTACCGCCACATTTTTTGAGAGAGCGTGCAACGGCACTGGAGCAGGTTATAGTTCTCGTCCCAGGATATATTAAGGATACAGCGCACATTAGGAGAAGTCTATGTCTAGCAGAGAGATTGCCTCCCTATTGTACCGTAACGTAACTGTAAACGTGGCGTTGCCGTTCATAATATAAAAGCGCCCAAAATTTTTTTACTTCATCATAGCTGGTAACACACATTTGGTTTAGTTTTAAATTAATTCAACTACGCTCACCTGTCGTGCGTAATAAAAAAATTCTTCGCGCCGATTATAACCGGCTTTTCTTAAGTTAATATCCTTTCACATTTTAAAACTGCTCTTGGATTGCTAGTTCAAGTGTTGATATGGCTACGGAAGGTATCAGTATCGCAGAAGATACAGAAATGGCGGAATGCGATGGGAATAGAATCGTAACGATGATGGACGTTTTACAAGAGCAACAGGACTTCGAAGAAGATGCTAATGCTGTTCTGGGTGCTTCTGACGATAAGGAGTGCACTTACACGAAGGTAAGCTTGCGCCTTTGTTACAGGATATAAAAATCTTCAAACATGGCGATCTTGAAAATGACGCACCACAGTCACAAGTCAGAATTTAACGTTAATCTGGCTGTTCACCTACATCTGTTTAATAAGTCATTTACACAGATAATTCCTGTACTATGTTATGTATAGTGTGTAAAAATAGCACTGCCTGTAGGCACTTGACAAAGTTAGTTTTCTGACTTGTGAAGAAGTTGCTAAGACTTACGCCCCGTATATGTTAATGTGTGGAACATACTTCTCAAAAACACTAAGCTTAAACCGTAGCAGTCATCAACAATAATAGCTACATGCAAACACATAAATTAATAAAAGATTGCTGACACAAACTTATTGAGTTAAACAAAACTGATAGAGAAGTTATTATCCAATGCAAAACTTAAGCTATCATATCATAAGCACACTTCAACAGCTGTGCCAAACTTTTGAAAATTAGGGACCCTGTGAGAAAAAAGATATAACAGATAGATTGGTTACACTAATAGGTTTCAAATTTCCAATTGGCCATAATTTGTACAGATATGTACACATGACAAAGCTGCATATGACTATTCCACACTTATTTGTATGTTCTGAGCATGAAATATTGATGTCAAGTCATAAAGTATATGTAAAGTGTGGGATGTTTATGCAGAAATTTAATTCTGATTATGTTCCTTCTTTATTTCAATATATAATATTACTGTTATATCTTCTTGGTCTCATACTTAACCTAAGTTTGCCATTGTCCAATAATGTATTCTTGTATGCCAAGAATGTATTGTGTTATTGCCAAGTGGCTCGATAGATGGTGTGAAGATTGAATTAGGTTGCGATAGGGTTTCGTTACACAACCTTGGTATAACGCAAAAATCTTCTGTTTGTGTGAATCCAGTGAAAGTAATAAATTACAGCAAGACCAGTGAAAAAGTTTTATTATTTCTCCTCTTGGATCCGATTTGTTCAGCCATTAAATTTTAATTGAAGTTTAATATCTTAAGTACCTAACTAGTCATTTTTTTACTGATTTATAAACATAAACCATAATAAATTTTAAGGTAAAATGCATAGTCTTTACAGTATCAACAGGTCTAAAAACCACACTTTAGTGGAATCATACTAAGATAATATTTCGTCTTTGCTGCTACTTTGCAAGGTTTCCACTTCACTTCGAATGTTCACCATCATCATTTTCATATTGCTGCCACTTGTATTGGTTCTGACTGCCAATTTCAACCTCATCAAGCCTGCCATATTTAGATAAAATATCTAATAATCATATTATAAATGATATTTAAATTTAATTCTATAAACCAGATTACAATGACATCTGCAATGCTATGCCAAAAGGTTTATAATGAAATTAAACAAAATAAATATACCTAACATAGTTTTTTTTATACCACTTAGGTGGCAGACAAGCACACAGCCCAACTGATGAGAAGTAGTTAATAGGCCTATGGACATGTGCCACGTCAGAAATGTCAAACCTACGCAGGTTGCCAAAGCATCATATTTGCCTAACTACTGTTTAGTCCAGTAAAGGAATGATTGTGGATGGAAAAGTCGAAAGCAGAAATTTTGACTTAGGAACTTTGTCTGGACTAGTTAGGAGATAAACATACTAAAAGTCCCCACCCCTCCGAGGTGAGCCCGAGGGGGGGGGAGCACAAAGAAGGTCCCGTTTTTTGGTCTTTTGCTTAATTCTCGAAAACGGTGTGTCGCACGAAATTTTGTTCAACTACATATTAAATGCTTATTAAATTCTCTACAAGTTTGTTCTTTGTATGTTGTATCTATCTCCAGTAATTGCCTAGCTATGAGCTTCTAAAAGTGGATGATTTTCAAAGTTGTGTTTTTTTCCCTCTGGAGCACATTGTAACGGTACAAATTTATTTTTAATTTTTTCGGATGATGACTTGAAAGACTATTTAGTATATGAACTGGCTCCATTCCCTTTAGCCCTTTTCAATATTGCTGGGATGAGGAAAACCAAAAAATCGGCCCTCTACTCTCTGCTTGATGCCACCAGCGAGCCTTGTGACCTACGAAACTTAGACATTGTAATTGATGGAGGATTCCTCATTCATAAAGTCATTTGGCCAAGAGGTAGCACAGTAGCAACTATATGTGAGACGTACATAAAATTTATAAAGCGCCACTACCCAGAGAGAACGTGTAGTGTTGTATTCGATGGATACAGAAATTCTGCCAATAGTACAAAGACAACTGAACAAGAGCGTAGGTATCGGCTAAAGCAGTCAGCCAATATCAAGCTCAATTTAGATACAATTATCGATGTCAAGCAGGAAACATTTCTCTCAAACAGCTATAATAAAAGCAACTTTATTGCCATTCTCCTATCTCAACTTAACAGCCACGGGATTGAAACGCAGCAAGCGCCGGACGATGCGGACTTAATGGTGGTTTCTACTGCCATGGAAAAGTCAAAGGATTCTCAAGTTGCAATCATTGGAGAAGATGTTGACTTGATAGTTCTGCTTATAGCAAGGACTCCACATGACCATAATATTATCTTTGTCAAGCCTAGCAGAGGTAAAGTACCTACCACCTATTATTCAAGTCAAGAATTGCAACAGCTAGGCTTCAAAGACATTTTATTTCTACACGCCTTCACGGGATGTGACACCACTTCTGCTGCAGTTCGGCGAAGCAAAGTTGGTTTTTGTAAACTCTACTTAAAAATACCTGAGATCCGTCAAGCCGCAGAGGTGTTTTCGAACCCCACTTCATCGCATGCTGATATAAAAAAAAATGGAAACTTATGCTTTTTAAGGTGGTATGGAGCAAAACAGAAGGAGACCTCTCTAAATAACTATCGCTACCAACGTTTCCTCCAGTCAGTGTCAAACGTCAATCCAGACAGCGATGGAGCACTCTTACCGCACTTACCATCAGGTACAGGCTTGGCTTGGACAGGACCTTTCTCCTGAACTATGGGGTTGGAAACGAAATGAATGCAACCTCTTGGTCTCTGTTCAAACTAAGGAACCAGCTGCACCGGAAGAATTATTAAAGCTTATATTTTGCCGTTGCACTACTGATTGTAGTAGTGCTAGATGTGGGTGTAGGAAGGCTTCCATGCTGTGCTCTACCATTTGCCACAATTGCAACGGAAGCTGCACTAATGGCATTCGCATTTTGGAGGACAACGACGATGACGAAGAGGATGAAGATGATGAAGCTGGAGTATCTACTACTCCTGCTTCATCATCCCCATCGTCGTACGTTCCGTTGTCATATACTGATTTGACTGATGACGAGACAGAACAGGCAGGAAATAAGGAACCCCAACCAGGTCCGTCAAGCCCAAAGAGGAGGCGACTGGTTAATTAGTCATGATTCTTGTATATCTACGGTCGCAGCTAAGAACAAGTGCCAAAAAACGTACAGAAAAGTGCATTTTTGAAAATCATCCACTTTTAGAAGCTCATAGCTAGGCAATTATTGGAGATAGATACAACATACAAAGAACAAACTTGTAGAGAATTTAATAAGCATTTAATATGTAGTTGAACAAAATTTCGTGCGACGCACCGTTTTCGAGAATTAAGCAAAAGACCAAAAAACGGGACCTTCTTTGTGCTCCCCCCCCTCGGGCTCACCTCGGAGGGGTGGGGACTTTTAGTATGTTTATCTCCTAACTAGTCCAAACAAAGTTCCTAAGTCAAAATTTCTGCTTTCGACTTTTCCATCCACACCCCCTTTTGAGCATTCCTTTACTACACTATGTTGCCTAGCGTGGTAGTCAAAAGTAGGACATATCAACAGCATATACTATTTAATTCACAAGTCAAACAAAATTGTCTCTTTATTTTGTAAGTGAAAGTATGTCAAGGAAATGCGATAACATAAATTTTCACTTTTTTGAGACAAGCACTAAGTACACACCTTTTTATCCTCCAAGGATAGGCAGACAGTATAATAAACTGTATAATTTCCACATTTCATTAGAATATTGATGGTACACATTTTTCTAGTATAGTAGGTATTATTGTACTGTTTTAAACTTGGAAAAAGTATTGAATTTTTCTTTTTCATTTTGTTACAGGGATACATTAAAAGACAGGCTATCTATGCTTGTATGACATGCTGTCCAGATGCCAAAACTGACCCCGCCAAAAGAGCCGGAGTCTGCCTCGCTTGTAGCTTGAGCTGTCATGAGAACCATGAACTTGTGGAACTGTACACCAAGAGGAACTTCCGATGTGATTGTGGTAACCCAAAGTTTAATTCCCACCCTTGCCAATTCACCCCCACCAAAACTGATGTCAACACTGACAATCTCTATAATCAGAACTTTAGTGGACTCTACTGCACCTGTCAAAGGCCTTACCCCGATCTTGAAACCAATTTCGAAGATGACATGATCCAATGCATCATTTGCGAGGACTGGCTCCATGCATCTCACTTAGAGGCTGTTGTTCCTGCCAGTGATCAATATTCAGAAATGATCTGCAAAGGATGCATGGAGAAAAATGAGTTCTTGCATGATTATAGTAACTTAGCTGTTAATGTTGAGACTGTCGATGTTACAACAGTAAATGGCAACCATATTGCTGATACTAGTGTCTGTAATGGAGATGTTAAAACTGCAAAAGATGAAGGTGTGGTACCTAATGGAGTTGATGCAGAAATGGCAGACAACAATGAAAAAAAATACGATAATAAGTTGGAAAACGAGGTTGGAATTGACAATGCTGATAGTAAAAAAGAACCAGTACCTGATTCTACACAAGATAAAAAAACTACTGATGATAGCAAGGAAGATGATACAACGATAGAGGCTAGAACAGATAATGTTAACAGTGCAAAAGAAGAAGTGTCGGACTCTACACAGGCTGACAAAACTGCAGATGATAGCAAGGAAGATGGTGAATCAGCGACAACGATAGAAAATGCTGAAAGCAAAGAAACAAATATCACGAAAGTTGATGAAATTCAGGAACAAATTGCCCCTGACACTGAACAAAACAAAGATACCTCAACAGATGATAAAATGGAGAGTGCTGGAGATGAAACTAATAAAACCACTGATGTATCCCAACAACAAAATGATGATAAATCTGACACCAATAAAACAGAAGACCAGCTTATAAATGATATTAGAGCATTGACCTCTGAAAAAACTGCAGAGGAGGAAAAGACAAATGAAGAAAACATTGTTACATCAGACGAAAGTGTCGAAAAAACGGAAAATGCTCCCCTAGAACAAACAAATGAAGTACCTGACCCTTCTCAAGACACATCTGAAAAAGCAAATGTAGACGATAAAACTGATGATGTAATGGATGCCATTAATGCCTTCTTAGAAGCTTCTACAGAAACAAAGGACAGTGAATCTGAAAAATCCAGTGAAAAAGTAAATGAAAAGGATGGTGAAACACAAGAACCTAATGATGTAAATATGAGTGAAAGTGAGGCCAAACGAAGTGACGATCTACCTGAGAAAAGTGAAAGTTTAACGACTGATAATAACAAAAAAACTGACACTGATGTGGAAATGACTGAAAATAGAGTTGATGAAGCTGCAGGTGATACTGAAAAGAAAGAATCTGAGACTGTTGACACCGAAAACAAATCTGTACATGAAGCTCCAAAAGATATTGACGAAAAATCTGCAACAGAAGCAGATAAAGTAGAAAATGATGATCCAAGTAAAGAAAGTGAAACAGAGAATACAGATAAGGTGGTGAATGACAATAAAAGTGAAAACGAACCTACTGCTGTTGAAGACAAAGCTTCTAACTCAAGTGAAAACAAAAGAAAACTTAGCTCAACAGAAGAATCATCTCCAAAGAAGGTCAAATTTGATCTTTCCAAGTGTTGCAGACCTAAGGGAGTTCACAAGGTTCATAAAGGTGCAACATTTTGGCCATCAAACTTCCGGCAAAAGCTTTGCACTTGTGGCGCATGTATATCAATGTATAAAGATTTACATGTCCTATTTCTAACTGACCAAGAAGATACAGTGTCGTATTATGAGAATTTAGGCAAGGATAATGCAGATGGGGGTGTGTCACAGTATGAGAAGGGACTTCAAGCGCTTTCCTCTCTAGACAGGATACAACAAATCAATGCGCTAACCGAGTACAATAAAATGAGGGATAAGTTGTTAGATTTCTTGAAGAGTTTTAAAGACAGGCAGGTAATTGTCAAAGAGGAGGATATAAAGGCTTTCTTTGCTGGCATGAAGCCTAAACGGGAACCCGATGGTGTGTATTTCTGCAGATAACTGCATAGTGATATACGAGGTGGAAACATTGTGTCCAGACGATTACATCGTCAGTTTTAAAAATATCGCGAAAATATTAAGTTGTGAAATTGCGACGCTTAATACATTAAAATTAGATAAAAGCATATAAATAAGTGCTTTAACATCACTTAATATGTACTGTGGCAACTAAGAGCTTGAATTGTACTTGCTAAAAGTGGGGGACTATGATCATCTCATATGCACCAGAAACTGACAAATATTTGAACAGCCTTTGAGACGCCTATAGATGTTGTAAACACATGTTTGCAGGGCATGCCAAACATACTATCAACACTCATGTGTGGCTGCTACGCAAATATGAACTTTAAATGCTTCAAAGTATTTAAAAAAAACAGACAAAATGCAACTACAAGTATGTAATCAAACTTCGAAGATATTATGCCTCATATGTGTTCAAATATTTTAGCTGTGTGACACTTAAATTACTTGAGAATCGCCTTCGATTCGTGTATCACTAATGGTCATATTTGCCTTGCCCTCTACACAATCCTTCCGCGCCAGGGCCTTATATATTTCGCGATTTAGGTCCAAGATGTATGGTTTGACCTATAGTATTAGTAGTAATCCTATCGAATCGGAACGTAACGAGGGAAATTTCGTATCACTAAGTTTTACAATACATAGGTATATCTAAAATTGAGGATATGATTGTGTGGACACGTTTCCACCCTGTAGATAGATAAGGACTACTTTATTTTTATTTGACCGCATTCCGTGTTTCTTAGACACAGGTTATTGATTTCTCAATATAAAAACAATTTTAGCTACATGTTGTTTTATTATACCCTGAGTGTATGGGGGCCCACTAAGATCTTCTGGGCCAACCAACTTCATACAACTACAAATTAATGAACGAGGCTCTGGTGCAGACTTTCCGCTTAGTGTTGGGAGGACACCAGACGCTTCATTAAGAGCCAGTGGAAGGGAGCAGCCTTTAGGCGCGATTGGTCCACCCAGTAGTAACTCCGGGCTACATAACGGGTGGTTAAATTGTAAGGGCCGATGTTGAATGTGAACCACACCTAAACGCCAAGTTTTTTTCCGAATTTTATTTGACATTTCCCTATTTCAGACTTACTCAATTTGAACCATGGAGAGATAGGTACACAATCCAACAACGTGTTAAAGTTATCCAGACTTATTATGAAAATGGGCGTTCAAATCAAAATGCATATCGTGCACTTCGTGATTTTTTTGGTCAATTTGATCGTCCAAATGTGCGTACAATCGCAAAAATCGTGGAAAAATTCGAGCAAACCGGGTCTGTAGAAGATGTGAGAACACCAGTGCATGCTCGTACAGCTCGTACTGCAGAAAATATTGCTGCTGTTCGCGATAGTGTGGCTGAAGAGCCGTCCACCTCAACTCGTCGTCGTGCCCAACAATTGCACCTCTCACGCTCGTCGTTGATGAACATTATGCATAAAGACTTGCATTTACACGCTTACAAGGTGCAATTGGCTCAAGAACTAAAGCCTCTTGACCATTCCAAACGTCGTGAATGGGCAGAATGGTGGCAAGAAATGGCAACAGTGGATGATAAATTTTCGAAGAAAATCATCTTCAGTGATGAGGCACATTTTCACCTCAGTGGATTCGTCAATAAACAGAATTGCCGCATTTGGGCGAATGAGAATCCAAGAGTGATTGTCGAAAAACCAATGCACCCACAAAGAGTGACTGTTTGGTGCGGTTTATGGGCTGGCGGCATCATCGGACCGTATTTTTTCCAAAATGAGGCCGGTCAGGCAGTTACTGTGAATGGTGTTCGCTATCGTGAGATGATAACGAACTTTTTATGGCCAGAATTGGAGGATATGGATGTGGACGATATGTGGTTTCAGCAGGACGGTGCCACTTGCCACACAGCTAACGAAACAATGGCTCTTTTGCGCAACAAATTCAATGGCCGTGTTATCTCACGTAATGGCGATGTCAATTGGCCGCCAAGATCATGTGATTTGACACCGTTGGACTTTTTTCATTGGGGTTATTTGAAAGAAAAGCCAGCAACAATTCAAGAGCTAAAGGATGAGATAATTCGGCACATTAACGGCATAGAACCTCCATTATGCCTCAGGGTCATCGAAAATTTGGACCATCGGATGGAGGTGTGCCGCCGTGGTCGCGGCGCCCATTTGGCCGATATTTTATTCCATACATAATTGAGTAATACCAATATATATATCATAATAAAATAAAATTACAATAATTTCCTAAATAGTTTGTGTTTTATTCAAAATCAACATCGGTCCTTGAAATTTAACCACCCTTTACATTTTTCCCAACTATTCTTGCTCACATGTGATGATAGGGGCGAGTATATTGCCATCAACTGAACACGTTTTCTAGATTGCTAGTATTGTCACTACAAAATCATTATTTATAAAACTTCATACACAATATACAATAATTATAACGGGAAATAACGTGCCACAGCCTGTGACCACGGCCGGTGTAACCTGGTCGAAACGTCAGGCAAATCAAAGGTACCTATACCTTCCATAATCGCGTTAATTTTCGTTATAATTATTGTATATCATGGAAGAGCGAGAGTTTAAAAGTTACTTCATGCACGAGGAGGCGGATTTGATGCCATAGGCATTCTCTTCCAGTCAACCAAAGGTGGTGCCGAGAAAGACTCATTATCCCTCCTAAAGCACGATCCTAGTCTAGGTTATATGTGGATCCTAGCACACTATTCTGCCCAAGTTCATTATACCAGGCAATTCAGAATAATGGACCCTAGCTCATGACGTCCAGACGCAAAACCTTTTATGCAAACTGATCCAGAGCTGGTTGTTTTCCAAGATTTAAGAAATCTTTACCTACTCACATAATCATCAATGGAATTGAATAAAATGAAAGCCGTATGATAAGTAAGATAGTTAACGTTTATTATGGTGCGGGCGACGCGCGTGGATCACGCGTACAGGATGTCGTAGTGGCCGGGCCGGTACAGCAGGTGCACCAGCGGCTTCGAGCCCTCGGGGAAGTCGTGTGCCATCACCTGCAAGTGAACGCTGCTTTGAGTGCCTTCTACCCATCATAATAAGATGAGTATTGCTACCAGGAGCAAGCGAGATACTGCCGTGTCGTGAGCGTTGGCGGCGAACTGACCAAATCTGATGGTAAATACTCCCAGTCTCGCCGTGCACATAGTTCAGCCATTGTTCAGTGGTTTAGCAGATACGGGGTGTCTATAGGTTTATCACTCTCGTCAAACTCCGTGCTTCAGAGAGCACAGTTGCGATCCAACATCTGTGGCAGTGTGGCAACATCTGTCCCTACTACACGACTCCTGCCGACTTGGCCGTGGTAGAGATGTTTACATTAAATTTATACTCTATCATTTCCACTGGCTATAATAATATATAACTTTTGATGTACTTATGCTATGAATATAAAAATTACACAAATTCATGTACTAAAGACGTAGGGTAAGTGCACCAGTGAATGAACACCCACCGGTGAATGAACAAAAGAGAGTTTTTTCATAAAATTAAGAAAAATAAATAGTTTTACCGGACATTGTATTTTTTTTAGGATTTTCCACATTATTTAACGTATACTGGTCACACTAACATTGCTTTAATATACATAGTTTCAAAATTACCACTGTTTAAAGTACACGTGTAGTACTGTGCTACGTTTTTATATGAGCCTGAAGTTAGAGCTCAGGTAAGACAGAGCATTTTGATATTCATGTTGTACATGTTACATGCGAGTCTGAGAAATTAAATGTTCCAAATAAGATGTATCGATAGTTATTTTACTGGATAGAAAGCAATTTGTTTGTAATTTCATGAGTTTGAACAATATAAAGGGATGTTCGAGCACTGGATCATGAAAGTGCAATTAATTTAGTGAATGAACGGGGGTTCATTCATTAGGTATAGTCTGTTTTATTACTTTTGGCTGATTTTGATTCTTAATGTTATGGGAATTAGTTAATTTTTTGTGAGGAGGCTTATTAAATGATTGTCAATCTTTTGGCCAGTATTCGAACAACTATGTTCATTTACTAGTTTTCAAAAACCAATGAATGAACTACAGAAATAACCATGTGTTCATACATTGGTTATTTGAAACCAATGAATGAACTGTGTTATGTTTTATGATAATTTCAAGCAATAATCGGTTTCTCTCTAATCTTAAGAGCTGCTCTCTTGTCGGTGGAGTAACCGCCATCCATCTCTCTCCTCCGCCAATCTTTTGACCTCCTGATAGGATGCGACTTGTATCCTTTCCTTTGTCTGTGCCATACACTTTCCTCTTGGTCTACCTCTTCTTCTCTTTCCTTATACCTTTCCTTCTATTTATTTTTTAAACATCTGTCTTGTCTTATCAGGTGGCCAATCATCTTTCCTCTTCGGCTCTCGATCATTTCCAATATAGACCTTCTTTCCTGTACCTTGTTTAATACTCTTTCGTTTGACATTCTTTTCGCCCAGCTTATCCCCGTTCATTCTTCTCCAGCATCACATTTCAAATGGGTACTGCTGAGATACCCAAGATATCCACTTGCTCTAAGTTGCTATCCTCTAAAGTCTAATACAATAGGCCTATATCTCTTTGGATGTTTCAATGTTATCATAGTTTTCGTCTTCTTACTATTTATTCTCAATCGATATCTCATAAAAACAGTGTTCATAATGTTAACCAGCTCTTGCAGCTCATTTTCGTTTTCAACGATTGCAGCACAATCGGTTCATTATATTCATTTTGGTACCTAATAACTAGAAAATTCATTTATTTTCTCAATTTTCATCATAGTTCTTATCTTTTATCATGGAACCTAATTCCAAAAACATTAAAGATTAAATAATATAGATAGAGAAAGATTAAATACTCTCGTAAATAATATAGATTTGACGATGAATAAAGCTAGCAAATTATACGGCATACCAAAATATACTTCGAGCAATAAATTAAATAATAAAGTAACAGGGCAATGCAAAATGGGTCCATCAACAGAATTAACTTTAGACGAGGAGAAAGCGCTTGACGACTGGATTTAGGCGAAAGCTAAAGTCCCCATGCATCCTGAAGAGGTTTTTGATAAGGTAGAAATATTCTTAAAACAAAATCAAAGAGATAATACATTAAAAAATTACCGACCGGGAAAAAAATGGCTAGAATTGTTTTTGCGGAGGCATCTCGAAGTAAAAGCTGAAATAATATCAAAAACAAGAGCAGCGTTTACAGAAGAAGCCACCAGAATTGGTTTGCTGAATTAGACACGTTTCTAGAGGAAGAAAATGCCTTATACATTAAAAATGACCCAAGTCGTATTTTTCATTCTGATGCAACTGGTGTTATGACTTGTTTAAGAACAGGGTAAAATTTGGGTCCAAAGTCTATCAATCCGGATCTGTTAGAATTTTGTCGTGAAAAACGAATAATGTTGTTCTGTTTAAACCCCAAATCAACGCACATCTTGCAGTCTTGTGAGGATATTTGGACCTCTGAAGAAAAGCTGGCGAGTGGTAGTGAGGAGGCATGAAAATTCAACTGCTTTTCCTTTTAACGATATTTCCTTGTGATACTAACAGCCATTTTACGCCACCACTAGGTTTCTATATATCAATTTCATCCCGCAGCCACTTACCTATATTCACTGAGGTATTTAAAAAAAATATAAATTGGAAAAACTATTTCCTTGATTACTATAAATGAGCTCGATTTGGATACGACTCTAATGTTCATTAACTGGAGTTTCATGTGTTCATACACTGAATTTTGGGGTTCATTTACTGGTGATTTTGGGTATTTTTACATAAAATGTGAAATATCTATTTAATTATACATATTAATGACATACAATCCATGTAATTTCAATCTTGAATACATTTTGAATATCAAACAATAGCAACATTATGGAATAACCGCCCTGATATAGATGCAAATATTTTTTAAAGTTCAAAATTGTCTTAAGGGTTCATTCATTGGAGCACTTACCCTACTAAGTTTCCACATTTCATTTTACACGATCTGTAAAGATTCTCACATGAATTCAGCGATAACATGAATCATCAATTTGGCGGGACCAATGCTATATTACATCATTTTAATATGGCACTTCCAATTGTATTAAAAATTGAGTATTTACCTGTACATATGTAGTACTAGGTCTTGGGGTGTGAATTACCTGCCTCTGAGTAGCGCTTCCAGAAGAACCCGCCACTTTGATATCAAAGTGGCGGGATCAGGGAAGTCTTAACATACTTTGTTTACCTTTAAAGGTACAAATGTCTTGTTTGGGGTACAAATAGTACATATGTAGTACAAACACTTCAATGTGCTAAATTTTAAATTTGGGGTTTGATCCCGCCATCTTGATGCTCACGCGAAGTGTGAAAATTTTGAAAGGCAAGCCAGTGGAAATGTTAGTATAAATTTAATGTAAACATCTCTACCACGGCCAAGTCGGCTGGAGTCGTGTAGCAGGGACAGATGTTGCCACACTGCCACAGATGTTGGTATCGCATCTGTGCTCTCTGCCACTTGCCACAGGACACAAGAGAGGAACCTTAGAAGTCAGATAATTTGGTCTAATTACCTTGTTTGGGGCCCACCAAAACCAAATTACAGTAATCCATCATGACCGGCATTCATCCCGGCAAATCCTGTGGTCATAATTAAGACATACCTGGCTGCCTTCACCACGGTCCATATATTTGACTCGAACGCCAACATTAAGTGCGTTACTCAGAGCTATAATGTGAATGTGGTCAGATTCCTTGTACATCGGCTCCACTTCCTGGAAGAAAATTATTCATAATGTCATTTAGAAAATACCGAAATCAAACTATGTTGATGGATTGGTTATTTTATGGAGAGGCTGTCTACTACTTCATTCTCATATATCTTGCTAGCGCGGCTTCGCCCGCGTGGATGTCTGTTATCGCAATCAAACATAGCCTATGTCCTAATCCAGGGTGTCATCTAACTTCATACCAAATTTCATTGAAATCCATGCAGTAGTTTTCTTGTTTATCCATCCATACTTACAAACTTTCCGTTTATAATATTATTAGGATATTAGGATTAAGTTTGAATGGTCAGTAGTAGTGTTCGGAACGGCTACATTTTGATAACATGTTAAAACGATACGCTAAAAAGAAATAACGTTATTTTTATACGCTCCGTTAAAAAATATAACAGTAGCAGAACGTCTCGTTAAGTTAAAGAACGGAACAAAAGAGCGGAACGAAAGAACATAGCAGAAAAATAATTAACTTAACTTCGATTCTAAACTATTGTTGGAATTGGAAATGTAGCTCTTATTTGCTTACAGTAAAGCATAATTTGGCAGAATCGTTTCGTGCATCGAAAACATACGAGATATTTATTGCAATATAAATCCTAAACGCTCACATATAGAGAATAATTTCGCACAAACTACACTCATGCCATATTTGTATAAATTTACACTGTACCTTCTTTTTTTTCGTGCGGAAATCCTCTCCAATACCTCCCCTGCCGGAGCCGGAATGGAAGGTTATGTCGGACTCGAACCGACTTAAAGTCGGTTCGAGTCCGACTGTGGTCACGCCGACTGTGGATCTTGGTGCTAGTTTTTATGAAGTATTTATATAAATTTACACTGTACCTTCTTTTTTTCGTGCGGCAATCCCCTCGAATACCTCCCCTGCCGGAGCCGGAAGGGGAGGTTATGTCGGACTCGAACCGACTTAAAGTCGGTTCGAGTCCGACTGTGGGCACGCCGACTGTGGGTCGTGGTGCTGGTTTTTATGAAGTATTTATATAAATTTACACTGTACCTTTTTTTTTTTCGCGCGCCAATCCCCTCGAATACCTCCCCTGCCGGAGCCGGAAGGGAGGTTATGTCGGACTCGAACCGACTAAAAAGTCGGTTCGAGTCCGACTATGGGCACGCCGACTGTGGGTCGTGGTGCTAGTTTTTATGAAGTATTTACATAAATTTACACTGTACCTTCTGTTTTTCGTGCGGAAATCCCCTCGAATACCTCCCCTGCCGGAGCCGGAAGGGGAGGTTATGTCGGACTCCATAGATTATTTCAAAACAATATTTAACTTTAAATTTTCAATATTATAACAGAACAAAAGAACATATTAGAAAAATAACATTTTAAATTTAACTTTTCAATATTATAACAGAACAAAAGAACATATTAGAAAAATAGCATTTTAAATTTAACTTTTCAATATTATAACAGAACAAAAGAACATATTAGAAAAATAGCATTAACTTCGATTTGGAAATATAGCTCTTATTTGCTTACTGTAAAGCATAATTTGGCAGAATCGTTTCGTGCATCGAAAACATACCTACTAGATATTTATTGCAATATGAATCTCAAGCGCTTATATATAAAGAACAATTTCGCATGAACTACACTCGCGCCATAAAATTCTCGAAGCTTGTCGCCGCTCGCCAATACATTGTTGGCAAGTACTTGTCCGACGCGATGGTTAAATAACATATCAAATAATTTAACGTTTGCCTGATTGAATATATAACAGTTGCTATTGCTATTTTTTAAGAACATGCTATTTTAACAGTTACGTATTATAACGAACACTCCTAATGGTCAGTAGACACAACTACTGACTTAATTCCATGCCTAGATTCTATGCAGAAAACTGTCTCATACTAGATACTACTAAATTTAATGGAGTAGAATTATATTAGGATGGCCAACAAGTCTCACTGGCAATACTAGTTTTCCTACTCAAGAGATCTAAGAGCATTCTTTTTAATTTTAATCACAAAAATTGGCAAAGTTTAGCTCATCCCTTGTGATAAATTTCAATGATTTTGGGCAAATTCTGATTAAGAGAAAGCTTTCATAAGATCGGTAAACCATACAAAATATGAACAACAAAACAAGATAAATTGGCCTACCTGTCTGCAAAACTCGGTGACTGTGCGTGGACCCTCAATGAAGTTTTGGTAGAAGTCCTGCTCAGTCTGGAGTTGGCCAGACGTGACCAGACGGAGGTACACCACAATGTAGTCGGAGTAGCCCTGCTTGTTGAACTTGTCGTGGAGCTCCGCCCTGATGGAGTCTAGTGAACCAGTTGTGCCCGCTTGCTCACCTACTCTCTGGACCACTTCCATAAACTAAAAAATATTTGAAAACAAAATTCAAATTCAAATTCAAATAATTTATTTGCATAATACAGGTTACAGAGAGCTTGTAGAAGATAACATTCATTAATTGTTAAGGTCCGCTGTATTACAACCTCTCCGAGGTGTGCAAATATTAGGTATCTATACATGCAACATTACAATTTCTATTAGAGAACATTCATAGAAATTGTAATGTTGCATGTATAGATACCTAATATTTGCACACTTCAGTAATTTCAATCCAACCAATAAAAAAATAAACTTACATACTTCTAAACTAAGTTTTAAACTCTCGTGTTCCATGATATACAATAGTAATAACTGCTGGAATTAACGCAATCATGGTATAGGTACATACATACCTTTTATTTGCCTGACCGCATTAATTCATTATGATAAGTCTATTCTAATGGCCTTTGTGCAGCTATACATCAAGAGATATATTATTTTAACAGCTTTTCAGTAAGATATATTGGATGATAATATGGGTGATGGTACATTTGATAAATTTCAATACAATGTCTGTATTAAAACGTACCAAATTCACCATACTCATTGTATGTATGTATTATATGCCTTCGAAAACACAGCAAGGTAATAGAAGATGTCATTCTTATGAATCTGTGAAAATACAAGAAAACCATCGATAAATCATAGACAAACCGAGAATACCTTCGGATGTTGTTCACCAGAGGGCGCTTACACGTGTGTTCGCGCCATATCAGCGTCGAAACGTCATTGCATTCTTGTGATTCTTACGAGAAACGTTGATATTTTATAATTGGTCGTATTACGATTTCTAAGTGTTCTATTCTAACCAAAACAAGAAGTTTAACGCTAGTATATTACTTACTCTGTGTTTAACGCTTGTTAGCTTTCTTACTGTGTCTTTAAATTCAGTGGTGTGAACACAGCATTGTAAAATCCGTAAGTACCCACATCTATTATTTTATTATGGAGGACAAGGGCAAAGAAGCCGATGCCGTTGCTTCGGAGGGAGAACGGTCATCGGCTAAGAGCGCCAGCTCATCGGGAAGCGACCCTTCCTCATCCTCGGAGTTTGAGGAAGGAACAGCATCCCCGTTGCCTAACAAGCGTCCTCGCTTGTCGCGATCACGTAGAGACAGGATCGAACCGGTTCACGTTCATGATCCTCGGGTGGACACCTTGATGTCCCAAGTGTCGTATATAGCTAGCTATCTAGGTCAATACCCTATACAGGGCAGTTCAAACCTGCAAGCTAAAGAGGGTCCGAGTTGTAATATTCATACTGGGGAAGGTAGCTCTCAGTTTTTATCGTTACCCACTCAACCAGAGCCTTTGTCTCTAAATTGGGGTCCCATCAATACGGAAGTCGATGATAACAAGATTTTGCCTCCTAGCGACAAGGACAGGTTGTTAGAATTGAATAGGCTACAACAATTCGATTCACAGGCTTGGAAAGGTATTAGGTACAAAAGAACCCTTCAAGGCTGTTTAGCTACCCCTGGATTTTCAGGGCTGCTAGTGAATGACGAGCTATGTCATTTTAATAAGACGAAGGATTATTTGGCTTCAACGGAATCACTACTGGCAGGGTTGTCGAATAAAATTTTAGAACAGAAGCAATTATTGAGGGTGGGCTTACAGTCTCTAGTGAATTGGGCCAGTGCTAATCCTAGTGACCTAAACCCAAAATCTTTATTTGATAAAATTTCTGAGAATTTTGGTCCTAATTCTTTATGCCACAAAAATTCTGAAACCACTATGCAGGTTATTTGTGGGAAGCGCTCGGAGTGCATTGAGGTTAGGCGAGACCGTATTCTTAAAGAGATTTCTAATGAGAATCTAAGAACTACATTAAGAAATGTTCCGCCAAGCTCGGAACACTTATTTAGTAGAGAAGCCTTGCTGCCTATAATACAGTCCCTCGGAGGGTCACAAGTCTGGCTAAATACTCCAACTTATATTAAGGAAAAGAAAGTTATATATAGGTCAGATAGAGCTGGGCTAAATAGGAAAAATTATAATAATAATAATTTTAAGGCTAAAAGGTCCGAGAAGGACAAACGAATTAAAAATACTTTTAAGAAGAACCGGCCCTTTCGTCAAAATCATTCCAATGGAGAAAGAGCCAATCCTAAATCCAAAGATAATTGACTTGCAGCGGGTTTTCAAAGGGGGTTGTCTGAAGTCAGCTACAGACAAATGGATCCAGTTAGGGGCCAACAATTTCATTTTAAATTCAATAGCGAGCTACCGCTTGCCATTCAAAAAGAAACCGCCTTTGAAGTACCCAACCCCAAGTTTTTTAAAATGCCTAGCAACAAAAGTTTCCCCAAAAATGACACAGATGATAGAGGATCTGAAAAGCCAAGGGATTTTAGAGGTTCCACCCAATCGAAACCCTGGATTCTTTTCCAAAATGTTTTTGGTAAAGAAGTCAGGGGGGGGGGGTGCGACCGATATTCGATCTCAAAGCTCTCAATGCTTATGTGTCAACAAAGCATTTTTACCTGATCTCTCAGATGGATGTTTTAGACTTCCTCCAAATAGAGGACTGGTTGGTGAAAATAGACCTTCACCAGGCCTATTTCCATGTGAGTATCGCGGAGACTCACAGAAGGTTCCTACGGGTTGTTTACAAAGGAGAGGTCCTCCAATTAACAGCCCTACCTTTCGGTCTTTCCTCAGCTCCCCGAGCTTTCGCTGGGATTTCAAATTGGGTAGCCGAGTTGCTCCGACAACGAGGTATACGCCTTTTAGTATACCTCGACGACTATCTCCTAGCTTGTCAGGACAAATCCAAGCTCGTAGTGCAGGTTGCGGAAACCTTAACCATCTTGGAGTCTTTGGGTTGGCACGTGAACTATCAGAAGTCCATCACCGAGCCCACACACAGGTTGGAGTACCTGGGGCTAGTCTGGGACACCCACGGCGGGACAATATCATTGCCGTCCCAGAAGGTGCACTGCCTAAAAAACTCTTTAACAAAAATGTTGAATCGAAACAACTGCTCGTTAAGAGAGTTACAGAGTTTGTTGGGCAGACTGAACTTTGCCAACCAAGCCATCCCTCAGGGACGCCTGCACTGTCGCAGGGCACAACTCTTTTTAAAAAAGTTTCTTCGGAGAAACGGAAAAAGAGAACTGTGTCCCGGGGTGCGAAAGGACTTAGAGTGGTGGTTGGAGGCAGTAGAAGGCAGTCCAACCCCACTTCGGAGGAAAGAGGTCACTCATTTCCTAACCACAGACGCAGCGGATGCGGGCTGGGGTGCCGTACTAAACAATCAATGCCTGTCAGGCAATTGGGCTCGAAACCAAAGAGCTTGGCATTCCAATATGAAGGAAATGTTTGCGGTGTTTGCTGTAATCAGGTCTCAAGGTGCCCGGTTACAGAATGCTCACATTTTAGTACAAACGGACAACAGAACTCTGGTAGCTTATATCCGGAACCAGGGAGGCACCCGGTCTCAGAATCTTTTAGGGTTAACTACCAGGCTACTGGAGCTAACTCACAGATACAGCATAACGATGACAGCCTGCCACTTGCCAGGGAGCCTAAATGGTATTGCAGATTGCCTGTCAAGGGGAAAGCCAGTGCCAGAGTGGCATCTGCTACCTGCAGCCACGGAGGTTGTGTTCAAGCAGTGGGGCATTCCCGAAGTCGACCTCTTCGCCACAAAAGAAACCGCAGTAGTCTCAAGGTATGTGACTTTAAACTCAAAAGATGGCTCGGCGCTTTTTTACGACGCCTTCAGCCAGACTTGGAACTTCCGGAGAGCTTGGGTGTTCCCTCCACCAAGCCTATTACCCAGGGTTCTGGCGCATCTAAACAATGCGTTGGGAGGGACATACTACATAGTAGCCCCGAGGTGGACCCAATGCTTCTGGTTCCCGGACCTTCAGGCTCGCGGGCTTGCGCCCCCTCTTCCGATAACCAACCTGAGAGAGGTTCTGGTGGATTGGACAACGGGACTGAATCCCCCTCAGGTGGACAAAATAAACCTTCAAGTATGGAAAGTTGGGGGTGGGAAGATCACATTACCAACTGGGATAGAGAGGAGCAGCTACTGTTAAGGCAGAGCTGGCGTCCTTCCACTTTAAATACATATAGGGCCCCTATAAGAAGGTGGCGGCAATGGTGTAAATTACATAAGATTGAAGATAAAAGCCCGGAGGGCAAAGACGTAGCTAGATTTTTGGCTAGCCTTTACCTACAGAATAAGTTCACTTATAACACTATTTTATTGCATAAGTCAGCAGTTTCCACATATTGCGCAGCAACAGTTGTAAACCTATCTAACAACTTTTTTATCCATCAGGTATTGAAAGCCATTTCCCATTCTAGACCAACAGCTACCAAACTACCCATATGGGACATAAGCACATTATTTGATTGGCTGAAATCATCTTTCTGTTCAGGTTCCCTTTTTGATCAAAGTAGACGTACTGCTTTGATTCTACTACTTGCGTCTGGTCGACGGCTACACGACCTCACCCTTTTAGAAGTCAGTAGCCAAGGATTTACGGAGTCGGCTGACTCCGTAACATTCTGGCCCAAGTTTGGGTCAAAAACAGACACTGCTTCATATAGACAGTCGGGTTGGCTTCTATTACGACATCAGGACCCTAGGATCTGTCCAGTAGCACATGTTAAGGAGTTACTCAGATTATCGGAAACCAGGCGTCAGGAAAGCCAGGTTAAATCCCTGTTTATCTCCGTCACAGGGATAGTTAGACCAGCATCCAAGACGATGATTGCAGGTTGGGTGCGGTCGGCATTTAAATTAGCAGAGATTGATGCCTCTCCTGGCAGCATTAGATCAGCAGTGGCTTCTCGAGGATGGTTAGACAATAGGCCAGTACAGGAAATTTAAGAAAGGGGAAATTGGAGAAGCATGGAGACGTTCACTAGATTCTATTGCAAAGAAGTAAATAGACCTTTGAACGAGGGGAGAGTAAGCGACTCCCTATATGACAATTTCCAGCCAGTATAAGGCAATATGGTGCAGGGGCAGTACGGGCATGCTATTATTGGAAATAATCCTTAATTGAATTATTGAAGTCTCCTACCCCTCTGATAACTTTACTGTTTTACTGGTACAAAGAAGATTCAGAGGAGCTAAATTCGGATATAAGAAGAAACCCAAAGGTTTTATTTTATCCATTAGTATTGTTACTTATTCACATTGCATTCTTGTGTGTTAAGTGCTATTTCTCTGTTCACCAGCAGATATCAAACAGGTCTTCTATTACCTTGCTGTGTTTTCGAAGGCATATAATATGACTGTTTTGCATTAAGACAAAACAGGTATTATATGTTGGAGAAAACACAGCAAGGAGCCCAGGTGCTTGCTGATGAAGACTGCAATGACGTTTCGACGCTGATATGGCGCGAACACACGTGTAAGCGCCCTCTGGTGAACAACATCCGAAGGTATTCTCGGTTTGTCTATGATTTATCGATGGTTTTCTTGTATTTTCACAGATTCATAAGAATGACATCTTCTATTACCTTGCTGTGTTTTCTCCAACATATAATACCTGTTTTGTCTTAATGCAAAACAGTCATATTAAAGATTATGGTAATTGTAATTAAGCATGTAGCAATGAGCAACTACCTATATGTAATTTACATTTTGAACACTCATTATACTTAATTACATTGTGACATCACTAATCTGCATTTCAAATTTATTTTTGCCATTAATTCTTATTCAGACAACCCTAATTCATTCAAGTGTACAATCTAATGAAATATGTGTGCATTTCCTATGAACAAACACGAAAATGAGAATACACAAGCCTTTTACTTTACTGTAGATAATTTCTGTTAATACCTTATAAGCTGGCAATAATATAAACCATAAATAAACAAGTACGTTAGCGATACTTGCCGTAACGTGGGACAAAAAACAATAACAAAAACAGCCATAACCTCCAAATTAAGGAGAACTTACCGTTTCATAAAAGTCTTCTACTGTGAACTGTGAGAAACCGAGCGCGACTAGTATCTCCTTCGAATTTTTCGCTATTTCATAAAATTTGTCGTATTCACTTTTATCCGTCAGTAGGTGTTCTAAATACGCGTACGAGAACGCACGGAAGAAACAGTTGCCGTCCGGACGAGTTCGCCTGATATTCTTATATTTAGAGGACAAGTCTTTAACTTTTAAAAGGTACACTGGATCTTCATTATATTCTTTTTCTAATGACGACAATGCCTCGAGATCACCAACGAGCGGTATCGCATCAGATATCTGCAAAACAAACACAACCCAATGTCAAAATTACAGGGTCAAATTTACGCAAAATAAAAAGTTGCCCTTCAGCCGGCACCGTTGTGTTTAGCTAGCTCACCTCTTTCTCGATTTCCCGCTGCTGCTTCATGATCAACTCATCCTGATTTATTGAGTTATCTATTAAATTGCCGGTGCAAGCGCTACTGCTCGACGCATCGTCCGCCATTTTTCCAATAAAATAAAAACCAAAACTGACAGTCGACGACAAATGACAATCAAATAAAAATATTGCGTTCAGGAATGACAAATTGTAAGATGATTGTAAGAAGGGAACAGACCAATTTTATAGTTCACGTTTTATTGACTTTAAAATTGTCGAAAAAACAGAGTAGGTTTTTTCAAGTGAGTGTAAAATGAAGTTCTTTAGTAAGGACATACAATTTTTAGACTCTGTAACGCGCGTTACACCTCTACTTACACCCTTGTTGCAGACATCCATAGGCTACAATAACCACTAGTATTCATCTGTTTGTTATATACTTATTTAGCAGCAAAAAACTAGTCTTTTTAGCTATAATTCTTCAAGCAGTTAGTTGATAAGAAAGCCTGAGATCGTACTAATATGAACGATAAAATAATTGAGCCCTAAGTATTGATTAATTCAAGCGCTTTAGCAGCACAAAACAGGGCTGAAGAGGAATTTTAAGGAATCCAAACAATAGGGTTCATTCGTCATTTATTTTTTACAAATAGTCTGTACTTATGATACTAAATTATTATTAAACTAATCAGCAAACATATCCTCTATCTTCTTCTGAACTTCTTTTTCTGTCTCCGAGTTCAGTTTGTCAGGCAAATTCTTCACAGCTTCTAAGTCAGCTGGTTCACCATCGTCGGAAGGTGCTTCTCCTCTCGCCTGTGAAAGAGTAAAGAAATTCCAAATATGAGTTACAGTCGGGGAGGCGACGATGCTAAATGTGTAGTTAGTCGAGCATCATGAAAGATTTCCTATTACAATTATTGGTAGATTAGTAGATGGTAAAAAGTATAATGTATACCATTATACTTTTTACCATGTTTCCTCTTTTAGTAGTGGGAGAAGCGTACCTATACATAACATCATAATAAATAAATACATCTTAATTAACGTTTTGTATAACTTTGGTCGTATTTATTGTTAATCGTTTACTCACTTACGACCACCTTCAAGTAAAACCACAAACCTTTTTTTGCCACTTTGCAAATTTCCCACGCGTAATCTAAGGGAGGTTACGCTTAAATCGCCAAAGTGGAGACTTGGTTAGATAGTAACTATCCTACTTTATCTAAATTCGATGGTCTTTTTTTTTGCACACCCACCCATATAAAGGCTCTTACTGGCTGGAGGAGCTTACCAATAAGTAACTAACCTCCCCTATTTTAATCTGACGCGCTCGAGCAACTACCGAATTTCCTTCTACGCCTCCCCCACAATTACTTTTCACAATCAGTATGTGGTAATTGACAGAAAAATAATTTCTAAAACGGTAAATGTGTTTGCATAGGTATACCAATAGCCAGACAGTCTGAGGGCTACCCTGACACCAGAATTAGAATTCTATCTCACTTTTTGTAACTGTATCTCAAGCTGCATGAGCGCCCTCTCAAGGCGGTAGTTGTCGGATACGAGCTGGGCCCACCGCCTCCGGAGCGCTCGCAGTCTCGCACCGCTCGCAGTTTGGGACCGTTTGCGTTCCCAGTTGACGGCCGCTATTTGTTTCCTGTTAAAACAATATAATGCAACATATTAATAAAATAAAGCTAATATATACTTTTTTAATAATACATAGGAAAAAGTGAACATCCAAAACGGGATTTCAACTTGCAACCAGCCCCTTTCAGGGGGAATGTGCTGACCAAACTGAGCTATTGAGACATGTATTGGACATTCCATGTCTCAGTAGCTCCAACATGGTAAAGCTTGAGACAAAATATTGACAGCCTCCGTGGTGTGGTGGTAAGGAACGCGGCCGCTATGCAGGAGGCGCGGGTTCGATCTCCGCTCAGTACAAATATTTATTTATTCATTTGTATGTAACTTAAGTACCTGCATTATTCTGATTGTGCCTCGAAGAGCACGTTAACAACGTTAAGCCGTCGGTTCCAGTTGCCACATGAACATGAGTTGTTATAGAGGAAATGGGAGAAATGGACCCACACAGAAGAGCAGATCATCCGCCCGGTCAAACGGCGTCCCCACTGGCAGTAGCAAGTGTAGTATTTTTTTTTTTTTCTTTATTTAAGGACTTTATACAATAAGTATATGTCGCCCTGCTAGTACATATTGTATTAGCTTTACAAAATAAGTATTAAAAACTAAAACGTTAAGTAGGTACTATAGAAAGCATTCTATATAAATAGAATGCTTCCTCCGAATTAGGAGTGGTCAGTATTCTGTGGAAGGCACCTATGTCTGACTTGTTCACCTCTAAGTCTACCATCAGTTGGTCTCTTCCAGTCTGGTAGCGCGCGCATTCCATGAGGATGTGTTGTACGTCGTCCATTACTCCACAAGTTTCGCAATTTGGAGAGGTTGTTATACGCATTAAATATCTAAATTTATTTGATAAAACATGACCACTTCTAATTCTATGTGCTAGCAAGTGTAGTAAGTCAAAATATTTCTAGGTAGGTACATCAAAGTTAAATGGTCCATTATATTATTAGAGGTATTGGGATGAATACAGACTGACTGGACAAACTCACCTTAACTGACTATGTACATTCTGGCCCCTGGTCACAAGTGCCTGCAGCGTGTTGAGGTACGATCTCCAGGCTTCAGAACCGTACTGCAGCTGGAGCTCCAAGTTCAACACTCGGATCGCCTGGTGGGAGAGCTGAGCATGGGAGTTGTCTACAGACTCCGCCCACGCAGTAGGTTCTCCGAGTCGACCGGCCGGTGGTGGCGGGAGCTCATATCTAAAAAAAATTAAGAGTGATAAATCCATTATGGTTTACACCTTTCTGGTTTAGTTTATACCATTTTTGTGGCAGCAACTACTTTCTGACCTTCTAATCCCATGAGGAACACCTCAGTCAATACACAAGCTTGCAGGAGAGGTTGGCACGATGCCAAAGGTTTTAGAGAGGATCCTATAGACACCTGGCTAATTTTGAACATGAATAATTTAGTTTTTATTATTTTATTTCTTTAAACCCCTGAAAAACTGACACCAGAATCTGGATCTCACTAACTTACCGTTTCATAGACAATGGTTCCATTGGCAACCTTTGTTGCACTCTTTCCATTTCTCTTTGTAATGCTGGTGTCTCAAATGCTGTACTAGGCTCAGGACCAGCATTTTCCAGGTAGTTCTTTGTCGGTCTGTATCTTCTACATTCTTCTTCTACCATAGCCAGGGCCTTAAAAAAGAAACAATTTGTATACAAGCTAGTCAAATAATTCATCATCCTTAAAGTGATTTATTTCTTTACACATTAAGTTTTACACACTTGTACTTTCCTACATTTCACCAAGTGCCATCAATTATCAGTATGAAGTCATTTATTTCTTTCCTTTAAAACCTTTTTTTTCGAGAGCTGTCTGACATACCAAGCCCAAGAGAAAAACCTGCAGCTATAGTTAAGCGGATGCAATTAATAGCAATACTAGCAGCCAGCAGGGTGGGTTGACTAGGGTCCCAAAGATATTGGCAGGAACCTGTACACCCAACATAACCAAACAAGTTGTGTATAAAAAAAGTAAAAATCGTAGCCCTAAAAGTAAGAATAGTAATGAAAAATAATTCTAAATTTGAATCATGTGTAAGATTATGATTTACTTACAGCTTCTCTAACGCCCGGGTCATCGTAGCCCTGGTCTATATACGGTAGGGCATCTACTATCACTTCTCCAGACATTGTTTGTACTGTTTTAGATTATACTGGTAGCAAAAACGAATTCCTCATTTATTCGTGAAATAGTTATAATTCAGGAATTATTCTCTAATGGAGATAATTTAATTATTATTGTGCTGTTGACAAATTGTTTACAATGTGTATCTGACACTTAGAGTATATCAAGAGGTGCCATACCTACGAAAAAAAACTGCCTACCTAAACTTGGATTTTATGAATGAATAGAAAGCAGTATGGCGGCCTAGTAGGGAATCCAGTAAACTGTCGATAACTACTTATCGATATAAAAAGGGCACAGACTAAAAATTTATACATTTGAAAGAAAAAATTAAGTGAGTAGCTTAAGTGGATGCCGATTATTTGTATTCTCAGGTTGCAGTGTGCTTATGGCTTTCTGTCAGACTTTCCTTGTGATAGCCGGAGTTTCGAATAATTCGCCCAGAAGGACGTAGAATCTACAAAGATTCTTTACAGTCTTTGAGTAACGATATATATATATATATATATATATATATATATATATATATATATAAATCGCGAAGGACTTCTTGCGTCTTTACAAACTACCACCCTGCGGCGTCCACTGAATGTAGTGAGATTTTTAATGTTTTCAATGCGTATGTAAGATGTTTTCATCAGTATCATATCAGTAGTCGACGTCAAATTTAATTTAAACATTAAATGGTGATATTCAAATTAAATATTTCTAGCTGAATTTGTGCGTCCGTTCACTCTTAAATTTTTCTTGCACACTGAATATCTGCGTATACCTACTAAACACTGCATGCACATTCCCGCCTCCATCCGAATGTATGTTTAAATCAATTCCGTATAATGCTCTGCATATATCATAATGATTATAATAACTAAATGACATCCATCTACTATTGAATACAGATTGGTTCCGAATACTGTTTTTGAATAATTGTATCCAGCTTATCAGCCAAGAGGCTTCCACCTATATAAGGGTTTATAATGACTCCAGGCATAGATAATAAATATAATTAATATTTAGCATACAAAAGTGACAATACCTATGTATAGCGTAGGTATTTTCACTTTGGTGGTCAACAAAATCTTAAAAAGTAATATAATCATTTTTGACGAGTTTTTGTTTTATGAAGGCACTGTCTACGTCGGTTGAGTTACCCCACAGTAATATGCCATAATTTAAGATTGAGCCAACATGACTGTGGTACGCCATAAGAGCTGTTTTTTCGCAAGTTGTATTTCTAAGCTGGCGTAGAGCAAACACGAATCTATTTACTCTCTTGCATACTGTATCTACATCTACAAGCTCATCTACAAGTTGGCGCGCTCCAGGGCCAAAGCGGTGCAGGCTATAACCAAGTGCCGCTGCATCAAAGACCCTGGAGGAAACCTGTTGTACGAGGAAGTCGCGGTGAAGGAGAGATGGCGCTCATACTTCCACGATCTGCTGAATAAGCAGCATAAAGAGGTGCAGCCACCAGATCTCCCTCCAAATCAAGGACTAGTGCCACCGATAACGCCTGCTGAAGTTCAGACTGCCATTCGTCGCATGAAGAACCGGAAAGCTGTCGGACCCGACGAAGTCCCCATCGAGGCTTGGAAGGCAATGGGTGCCCGTGGTGTGGGCATCCTCGCTAATCTTTATAACCGTATCCTCCTCACCGGTAAAATCCCAAACCAGTGGAGGCTGAGTGTTATTACGCCAGTCTTCAAGGGCAAGGGATCGGTGCAAGAGTGTGGTGGTTACCGAGGTGTAAAGATAATGTCCCACACCATGAAGCTTTATGAGCGGATAATCGATTCCCGGATCCGACAGGAGAGTACCCTCTCGGAGTGCCAGTATGGATTCCGCCCCGGACACGGGACTATGGATCCGTCGTTCGCCCTAAGGATAGTCGCGGAGAGATACAGGGCGAGGAACACGCCCCTGTACTGTCTATTCCTAGACATGCAGAAGGCCTTCGACTGTGTGCCTCGCGCGATGATCTGGTGGGCACTGCGGTCCAAAGGAGTCCCAGAGGCTTACATCGACACCATCCGAGACATGTACCAAGATTCCGGTTCCGTGGTTCGGACCGCTGTTGGCGACACGAAAACCTTCCCCATCACCGTCGGGGTACACCAAGGATCCGTACTTAGTCCCTACCTGTTCAGCTTGGTGTTAGACGTTTTGTCGGACAGTATCAGAGACTCACATGAGCAGCCTCCATGGTTGCTTATGTATGCTGATGACATTGCGCTGATGGACGCAGACAGGAACAGATTGGTGCGACGTGTGAAAGTGTGGAAGGAGGCGCTTGAGAACGGCGGTCTGAAGCTAAATGTGGCGAAGACAGAGTACTTGGCGTTAAACTCAACAGATCCCACACCCGTTCGCATAGGCGAGAACTTGGTCGAGCGCACGGATCAGGTTAAGTACCTGGGATCTGTACTTCACGTTACTGGTGACATCGACCACGACGTCAAGGCACGTATTGCCGCCGCGTGGGCTAAGTGGCGGGAAATGACTGGCGTCACTTGCGACACTAAAATGCCAGTCAGGCTGAAGGGGCAGGTCTATAAAACAATCATTAGACCTGTCCTCTTACACGGCTGTGAGGCGTGGCCGCTGTTGGAGCGACACAAGCAGATGCTGCGTGTCACGGAGATGAAAATGCTGCGGTGGATGTGTGGAGTCACGCGTAAAGATCGCGTGAGGAACTCGCGCATCCGCGGCAGCCTTCATGTCCGTGACATCGCAGATAAAATGCAAGAGAGCCGCCTCCGCTGGTGCGGCCACGTCTTGCGGAAACCGCCCAGCTACGTGGGTAACAAATGCCTGGCAATGGCGCCCCCACCCGGTCCAGGTAGAAGGGGTAGGCCCAAGAAGTGCTGGCTTGGCGTCGTGGAGGGTGACATGCGTGAAAACGGTCTCACTACCTTGGACGCCCAAGATCGTGCGAAGTGGAGGAGGAAGAGCCGGAAGGCGGACCCTGAGCTCCGAGGGCACCGTGGCCTCGGATGCAATCAGGACTAACGTCTCTATGTGGATGATGATGATACTGTATCTACATGCAGATTCCAGTTACAGTGTTCATCTAATATGAGACCCAGGAAGCGAATATGACTGTCCCTGCTTATTGCAACACCATTCAACGCTAGCTCGAAGTTTTGTAGGTTCTGCTTATGCGTAGAGCAGATCGCAGCTGCCGGTGAGGGTCTGGCCACCCAGATGGCAAAACAGGCGAGGAGGGAGGCTGAGGCACAGCGGCGGGAGGCCGAGTCCCGACGCCAACTCCAAAAAGTTACGGCGGAGCTGGAGGCCCTCAAGAGAAGGGACCGAGTTGCCGGGAGTGGCGACTCGGTCAATGCGGAAGGCGCAGCCGGAGCGGTCGGCGCACCCTGCTCTGGCGGGGCGGCCGGTGCAGCCGGAGCGGCCAGCGCAAACAGCGCAACCGGTGAAGCCGCCAATTCGACCAGCAGAGCCAGAATCGTGGGTCGCGCTCAGGGCCCTTGCCCTGAGCGCGACCACTGCCCTTCCCCTTATCCTTATAAGGGGAAGGGCAACCCCGGACCCCGGCCCGGCTCTGGGTGAATCCCCGAGCCCCCGTAAGGGGGCTGGGAGGTAGCTGGAGCCGCCAAGCAGAGACGGAACGCCGCCAAAAAGGCAGCCAAAATGGCCAGAAGGGCCAAGGCTGCCGCGATGGCAACAGCGCCGAGGAAGCTCCGCGCCCCACGATTGACGACCGTCGTCATTACGTTGACGGCGGAGGCGTCGGAGAGCCCCATCGCGGCAGCCCCAAAGGTTGCCGATGGGCGGGGCCTGCTTATTGGCGGCTTCCAGATGGTGCAGGTACGGCTCCTGCAGGCCCGACCAGCACGGTGCTTCCGGTGCCTGTCGGTGAGCCACGTGGGGGTGCAGTGCACGGTGGAGGCCAGTTTCCGAAGGTAACGGTCGGTGACCGTTGCTTCCGCTGTAGCCAACCCGATCATAAGGCCGGTAGTTGCGAAGCTCCGTTGCACTGCTTCAGGTGTGCAGCAGAGCGCAAGCCGGCCGACCATAGGGCTGGTGCCAAGGCCTGCACCGCGGGGAGGCCGAAGCCGGTTGGCAGTTCCATAATGGATCCTCAGCTCCGCGTCCTGCAGACGAATGCGAACCACTGTGTTGATGCTCAGGCACTTTTGCTCCAGAGCATGGCACAGTGAGGCATTAATGTCGCCGCTGTCGCCAAGCCGTACACTCATCGGTTTATCGGGCCTGCCTGGGAAACCGACCTGGACGAATCGGTGGCACTGGTGCACAACGCCGCTGCCAGCAGCCCCCCCTTGTTGTACCCAAATGCGCTCGGTCGGCGAGAGATGTCGTGCGGGGATCGGTCCTGGGACCGCTACTGTGGAACATCGGTTACTACTGGGTTCTTCGCGGTGAGCTCGCGGACGGTGCCGCCGTCACGTGTTATGCGGATGACACGCTGGTGACGGCGTGCGGGGCTACATACCGCGAAGCGACCATGAAGGCCACGACCGCGGTTGCCCAAGTCGTGGAGCGGATCCGGCGGCTGGGTCTGGAGGTGGCTCCGTATAAAACCGAGGCCATGTTCTTTCATGGGCCTCGGCGCGTGCCACCGGAAGATTCCAGCCTCATAGTGAGAGACATTTCCATCGGCATCAAGCCCCAGATGAACTATCTGGGGCTCTTGCTCGACGGCCGGTGGATCTTCGGGGAGCATCGCCGAAGACTGGCCCCCAAATTGAAGGACATAGCTGCCGCTTGCTGCTGCCCAACATAAGGGGTGTATTCACCGCTAAGAAAACCCCATATATTGTAGCGCCGCAATTCCTGGGCACACGGCTTACCATTGCCCCGAGTATCGGGATCCTAGGCGTCTACATTTCAAGTGACGTCCAGTACCGCAGTCATTTAGAGGACAAGGTTAAGCTGGCATCAAAGAAACTTGGAGTTCTTAACAGGGCGAAGCAGTACTTCACTGCGGGGCAGCGACTCCTTCTTTATAAGGCACAGGTTCGACCCCACATGGAGTACTGCTGTCATCTTTTTGCCGGAGCGCCCGCACGCCAGCTTAACCCTTTCGACTCGATACAAAGACGTGCGTTGAGGCTCGTCGACAGTCCCATACTCGCAGGCGATGTGGAACCTCTCAGCCTCAGGAGGGACTTTGCCTCACTGTGTGTTTTCTACCGCCTATATAATGGTTTGTGCTCAGATGAATTATTTGACATGATGCCCACAGCTACATTCTATCATCGCACCGCTCGCCATAGACAGGGAATTCATCCCCACACATTGCATCCAAATACGGTGCGCACCGTGCGGTATGAAAGGAACTCCCTGCCACGGTTTTCCCAAGCGACTACAATATGGGGTTCTTCAAGAGGGGCATTAGAAGGATTCTTCAGGGTAGGCAGCGCGAGTGTAACGCCTCTGGTGTTGCATACGTCCATAGGCCACGGTAACCACTTTCCATCAGGTGGGCCGTGTGCTTGTCTGCCATCTAAGTGGTATAAAAAAAAAGGGGGCCGGATGACTTTTGCAGGAGACTCTACGCAGGAGTCCTGCGGTCCATTGCCCTATATGGGTGCCCGATATGGGCGGAGACCCTGACGATCCACAATGCGCGTCTGCTGCGTGGGCCGCAGCGTGCAATGGCCAGCAGGGACATTATGAGGTACCGCACGATATCCTTGGAGGCGGCGAATCTCCTTGCCGGATCTCTACCGTGGAACTTGGATGCGAGAACCCTTTCGGTACCGAAATCAAAATCAAAATCAAAATCAAAAATAATTTTTTTTGCATAGACCATTAAATCGGCACTTACAAAACGTCAACATAAAGTAAATATTAAATACTAACTAATACTAGTAAATGGACCACCGGTTCGAAACGCGGCCCAGACCTGAGAAGACTCCGGCAAGAAACTCAGCGGGCTTTTTTTTTTTTTGGTCTATTTACAAAACATTTACTTAGCCTAAAACTTATGGTCTAGATACAATGTTTTGCTTGAGTAGCACAGCAGAGCGAACAGCTCATTTCCAAGCTTGTTTATCATTTAAATATTCTTGGATTTTATAATAGGCTTTCTGGCACAGTTTGCTCTTTACTGTATTTTTAAATTTATTAACAGGTAAATCTCTGATTTCATTAGGAAGCTGGTTAAAAAAGCGAATACAGTTGCCCTGGAAAGAATTACTTATTTTATGGAGTCTGCTATGACAAACTACAAGATTGCTTTTATTTCTAGTATTTATATTGTGCCTGTCACAAAGTCTTGGAAATTTTGCAATATTTTTCCTGACATACATTAAGTTTTCGAAAAGGAGGCGCGGGAGCCGAGCCGGGAACCCGAGCCTGAAGAAATTCGGGTCGTGAGGTCCCATCTCCACCCTGAGTGGGAGCTACGACTTGGGTGACCAAGCGCAGGGCACGCCGTAATAGCAGCGGTTAAACTCATCATGGAGGAATAGCTAGAGATGCCACACGGCAGCCTCTCGTACCGGCTGACGCAGGTGATTACCGGACACGGGTGTTTCGGGAGCTACCTGTGTCGGATGCGGAAGGAGCCAACGTGCGAGTGCCATCACTGTGATGCGAGCGAGGACGCAGAGCTGCACACGCTGACCGAGTGCCCGGCGTGGGACACGGCGGCCCAGGCAGGTCCTAGTGGCGGCTCTGGGGGTGGGAGTCCTCACACTCGCTACATTGCTCACAGCCATGGTACGATGCGCAAACGCTTGGGGTGCGGCCGCCTCCTTCTGCGAGCAATTAATGCTCGAGAAGGAGGCGGCCGGTCGGGTCCGGACTAGACTACGGGCCCGGGAAGCCCACGAAGAGCGAAGGCGAACCGATCGTCGCGGAACGACCTCCGTCCTCCATGAGCGCTGGCCTAGGGGTGAACGGCGGAGTCTCCTGTCACCCTAGCAGAAGCAGGCCGCGGCGGTGCCGCCAAGTGCGCCTCCCCGTACCCGGGGCTAGATGGGGACACCGAGGTCCCCACAGCCCGAAGTGTCTGCCGGGGTGCGAGAGATATGCTTTCGGCAATCTCACCTCCAGCAACCAAGGACCCAAGACGGCGTGCGTTTTAGTCGGGGGGGTCTCCGTGGGGGTGGTATCCGTGGAGATTTAGCGCACTATAAAAAAAATGTATAAGAGGCACAGGCTGGTGTGAACAGATAAGCTTACATCACGGCCGGCACATGTCTGTTGGTTTACAAACTTCGGTACGCGAGCGCGCTAAAGCCTGCCGCTCCGCGCCCCGCGCCATGCGTCCCTCGTGAACCCCGAGGAGGCCCCTCAGACACCGTACCTAGTGCCCGTTTAAGGATGTTTAAGAGACGCAAGATTGTTGTCACGAAAACATGATAAAAACTTTACAAATACGATATTCAATGGACACGATAAGATCGGTGAACTGAACTCAAAGTATACGTGGTAAATTATACGCTGAACACTAGTGTCCTCCAAATTTCAGTCGGACGATGGCGGAACTATATTATACGCTAAAAGGCATAGTAGTGATGGAATTACGTCCATGCCAATTTTTCGCCACTGCATTCTAAGGATCATAAGGGACCATTGGGCTAAAAATGAGGGTCGGTCAATCTTGCGTCCGTATTCCGGACGCACAAAGTCAGTCGGACGCAGCATCATCGGTAAATAACGCCATGTAGGACGCAACATGTCCTTCAAGATGTATATATATATATATATATATATATATATATATATATATATTTAGTAGTACTCCAGGTACATAACACATTGGCACAAAAACAAAATCGATTTGGACAAAAAAAATCGAATTTTTATTTAATATTTTTGTTTTTTTTTTTGTAAAAAATGTTTTAGTATCTATTCATCAGTAATACCAGTACCATTATGCGATAGAATAATAAAAAGTTAACGGCATTTCAAAAGTCATTCACTATGTATGGAAAGTGGTCTTCGTTCTTTAAATATTTTGGAAAATATCGATAATTAAAATTCTATCACCGCATCACTAGCAATTTTATTTGACCAATCAGGTGCTACTACATCCCCACTACTTTAGAAAGCAAGATGGAGAATTGGCGTTTTCCTAATATGATTTTATGAATGAATTTCGTAGTAGCTTCACGTCTGTATATTTATGTCTATGATCTGACAGACAAGAAATCAAAAAAAATCATAGAATCACTTCCACTTCCACAGACTATACGAGACACATGGCAACACTGTTCTAAATTGAATGATTGGTGGGCGCTTTTATATTGTCCAGTGTCCACCAGTCGTAAACGTGGTAATTATAAAAGCGTCTACTTGCTTAGGCACAGCGTATTGTTGATAACTCAAAAGGCCTATGACTCCAGTAAGAATATAATGTAAAAAAAAAAACAAATCAAACAAACACTGACATTTGTGACATGACATTCAGACATTGACTTTTGTTTTGTTTTCAGCTGCAGCTGTGGATTGTGGTGGAGTTTCTTTGTGAAATTTTGTTTTACAGAAACATAATTTTTAGTTTTTACTTGGTATTGATAATTTACTACAGATATTATTAATGTAAAATTGCACATGACAAAAATCCTAAAGCAAGAATTGAACTACTGCTGTGCACTAATAGATCCTTTAACTCTTATCTACAGTATCCAATTACTTTCAATTTATACCTACCTAATAATTCTTTATTAGCATTGTATTGAATTTAATCAGTCATATTGATATATACTTTAAAATGACCTCAATGACTCTTGAAGAAACTATTTTGAATCAAGAACTTGAGAATGTTGATTTATCTAAGGTAAGTAATAAAAAGTACTTGTTTTAAATTATTCTAATTGCCACAAGGATGAAGGGTTACAATCACATAATGCTGTGGACATTGCCAATTCTAGCAATATTTTTATGTCTTGATAAAACATAGTCACTTAAAAAAATTGTGATACTAGGTATTGATAATAAAAAGTATTATGTATTGCTTTTTTTATAAATTTTGTTTATAAACCACTTGAGTAATCCAAAAATTTTGTCCATTAGCTATTTATTTTAGCTAGCGATAAATCTAATAATTTAATCTCATTTCAGATTACTGCTCTCCAACAAAAACGCACAATAGCTTTCATCAACCACTTTGTTCTCACCAATGTGCAGTTCTTCAACAATTTTTTGAGGAAATGTGAACAAAATCTCATGAACTTTGAGAGAAAGTTAGAGAAGATCAATGCTGCCATGGTTTTATTGGAAGCCAGGGTAAACACACTTATAAAACTAACTTTTTCATAACAATTTATAAATGAATATGGAAAGAACCACATCTATGGGTGAAGCAGTAAGCGGATCACCCAGCCGGCCGCGCGGCGTCCCCTGCTGCTGGCAATACATACCACATTTTAAGTATACTACTCACATGAAGGATATAGGTTAATTTAAGTTATTACTGTTAATGTTTAAAACATGTCCATCCAAAGGTTGCCTGTAAGAGATCACTCTTAGTGATAAGGCCGCCATTTGTACATAATGTCATGCATTGTCCATACATTTACTGTATTACTGGTGTACAATAAAGATTTATCTATCTATCTGTCTAAAAGCCGAAAGTTTTCACCACCCGTGTAGCTTAAAAGGGTCTGTGTTAATGTGAATATAGCGAGATAAGTAGCGACTGAGAATGACAGTTACATCTATCGTAAATAATAGTGGCAGGCTGGCAGCTATATAACAAAATCAGTTATTGCAAATATGATTTTTCTATTACCTAATAATCAATGTTTCATAATACTTATTTTCCAGTTATCATCCATACCGGAACTCAGCACACCCACTGACGCTCCTGCAGATGTAGCTCCTACTAAACCTCCAGATGAAGATGCTGCTAAACCACCAGACGCTGGGGCTGCCAAACCAGCAGATACAGTTGCAAATCCACCAGACACTGGTGCTGCAAAACTAGATATAGATGGTCCAAAACCACCAAATGTAGGTGCAGTAAAGCTATCATCGGAAATCCAAAAAACACCTTCCAAAGAGAAACCCGACTCACAAACTGGTACTCCCGCTAAAGTGGCTGAAACTGTTGTAGAGAATAAGTGGAGACCAGAGTATGAGCGTTTTGTAAAAATGGTCAATGTTGGAGTACCATTGCCAGCAGTCAAGCTAAAAATAGCTCAGGAAGGCCTAGACCCTAGTGTGTTAGATGAATTGTTAGGTAAATAATTTTAAGAGAATATAGTATATAAATATGTATAAATAACCAGAATGTATAAAAAAGTTTTATAATTATGTTGAATGGAACTATGAATATTAGAATTCAATTTACAGGGTGGCAAGACTGAAATGTGTTATAAATTTATGGTTTTTTTTTCTTATTCAGGCTTTCATTTCTAATAATAGCTGTAGCCATCCAAATGAACTATTCTGGTTCCTTTTTTTCCTAAAGCCTCCGATAATAACGCATCTGTGTAGGGGAGGATTAATTCATTTTCCTAAATTAAAAAGTAGTTACATCTTTTAATGCATCCTACTGCTAGTGAATGCCCTGTCTGGGAAACTGACTATATATATCAAAGAAAATGAAGTCATGAGTAGTCAAATTATTTACACGAATTTTTAATCCATAGGTGAATATTAATATGAAACGGGCGCTTGTAGGCGTGCAAATGCATGGGTATGGAATGCCTATTTTCCAATTTGGTTTTTTCAAAATATTTTTGTATAATATGTGATAGTTATATAAGCAAAGCTAAGTTGTGTAAAGGCATAGAATGAGATCCGGTTCTTAGCATTCCATGGATTCACCGTGCGGTCGCCGGGTCCATGGCGTGGTACAGAGAGGAACACTGTGAAGGCGCCTGGGACTTGCGACCCAGGTGTAGGTTTAGGCTGGCCACCTTGTGATGCATCAGCACTCACCTCCACCGTCAGTCGTGTTCCCCCCTCTACCTATTCAAATTTGGTAAGATCCTATCAACGCCGTTTTAGATATTCGTTTGAGTAAAGAGCTTACTGAAGCTCTTGGCAATCCGAGGTCTTTAAATAAGTTATACAGGGATTTAGCTGGAATTCCCCTTGCTCCTACTTCCACGGCGTAGAATTTATGTAGCTTGTTATTATATCAATATATTTATCGAAACTCGATACTGTAAACTGCTAGTAAATATTTAATTTATACCAAATAATTAGTTTTATTGTACTCCATACCTTCTTGAGTTCACACTTGCTATGCAAGGGTTATCAAACAGGAATAATAATCCCCCAACGAGTACAGTATATTTTTACTGTAGTACAAATCCTCAGGCAGTTTACAAAATCTCTCTAAGCACTCTGCTTACTACTTATATCCTCAGGCTGATGTAGCTTAGCCCACTGAGTTAGAAATAAATACATACATACAAACAATTCCATGTTACTATCTGCTGCCATGAGTGTGCTGCACACAAAGTATCTACTGCACAATTTCATACAAATCATTTTTTTTTTGCTGCGGCAATTGAGGATTAAATTGCTCACATGATTGTTTATGTCTTTTTACAAGTTAGTGTCCATCCATGAGCTTTTTACCTTCACAAAGTTTGCCAATACATATACTAACCAAAAAAGGTATCAAAATGAAACAAGCAAAGTTAGTTGTCCTTATTTATTATCCAGCCTAGAACTGAATCATCTGTCCCTTCCTCTTCTTGTCACCACCGAGCTCGAAGTGCTTGCAGCGCTTCAGTGCAACCTGTGATCTGACCTTGCAATCGGCGCATTCAAGACGGAGTACAATTTTCTTGGTGGTTTTTGCCTGAAAAAGAGAAATAAGAGATTTAGAAAAAGACAAACTGGTTACTACTAAAACCACCTCAGCTCCTACAAGAGAATTTAGGAAAATAAAATTTCACAAATAGGAATTTTTTGTTTTATTTGTGTCTCCTATTCACATAGAATGAATATGATAATGTTTAATCCTCTTTATGTTTTACATAATAGTGATAAAAACAGGAAGTATGGAAAATACCGGTTTATTCTCATCTGCCACCCTTAGGCTTGCCACCGAGGTGGTGGTTGGCACTAATTTGGTGTAGTTTACCACCCACATAATTAATTTCATCTGCCCCCTTCACAGTTATAGGATCCACAAGTACAAATTGTATTGTAGGACTGAATTTGTTTGGATATGATGCTGAATTGATTTATATACATAAAAACTTCACTTAAGTTTAGTCATGGTGTTCAGTTTATACTTGTTTCAAGTTAAGATTCTTGACTGACTATTGTTTAGACAGCCTACAATTGCTATTCCAGCCTAAAATCTTATAAATAACAATACCATGTTAGTAAATAATACATCAAAATTAAATTATATTCTTTAGTTTTTATTTACCACTAACCAAATGATCAGATATAAATGTCTTTTATATAGCATCCATGTAGTATGCAGTGGTTGTATGGGAAACAAGGTGCTATCAGAATATTTTAAATGGTGTAGCCCCATGCCTAGTTGCTGACAATAATCACGCCATAACTTGGGGTATAGAACAGTAACAGCTTAAAGCTAACTTAAAACCGATAATGATTACTTGGAAGCTGTAATCAGCTGGCCAACTGGTCAAACACCTTTACATAGATGGCAGGTACATCAACATGCGTTGTGAAGTGTACACCTACTTGTAAGATTTCATTATTATCTTCTACTAGCTTTTTCCCGCGGCTCCGCCCGCGTGGATGTCGGGTATCGCGACCAAACATAACCTATGTCCTTTCTCATGGTCTAATCTGCCCCTATACTAAATTGCATCGAAATCCATTCAGTGGTTTAGGCGTGAAAGCGTAACATACAGACAGACAGTTACTTTCGCATTTATAATATTAGTATGGATATGGATTCAATTGATTGAAAACTAAGCAATCATAGTATAAATGATTTAATATAGTACCTAAATACATAATAACAAATACGCATGTTGTTCGATGACAACACACGGTTTACCGGTACAAAATAACTCATGATGCCGGTGGAAACTAAAATAATATACTGAACTATAGTTTTAACTTAACAAACGACTTCGATAACCCAATTCACCGATAGCACTATATGTAAGGTTATGAAAACTTACCTTCTTTTTGAAGATGGGTTTGGACTGACCACCGTAACCCTGCTGTTTACGATCGTAACGCCTTCTACCCTGGGCAGCGTGCCTTTCCTTGGACTTTTTGTACTGTGACACCTTGTGTGTTTTGTGGCACTTGCATTTTTTGCAGTAAGTCCTGCGCTGTTTCGGTACGTTAACCTGAAATTTTCGAAGTTAACTTTGAAATAAATTCGTGGTTGGGAGCACCATAACACTATCTAGAGTTTCCACTTTAGTTTTTGCCATTTACATAAACGATTATAATGATTCGAAAAGATTAATTTTGATAAAAACACAAACCATTTTGGCGTTCTCCTTGCTCGTTTATTCACAAACGTCAAAGAAAGAAAGAGACTGTCAAAATTTGATAATGACAATAATAGGAAAGTGTTGTCAGTCTAGCTAAAATTTAATCTACTAAATCTACTAAAATCTACCATGGAAAAATATTATATAGTGCGTCAAGAAAGTCGTGAAATTAATGTTGAAGGAACTAATATTTTTCATTGTATTTGCAACACTCAATAACTGTCAAACTGAGTTTTCAGCTGTCATTCCTTGTTTTGTTGTGGATATGTTTCGTATATCTTTTGTGTTCATTTAATTTATTTACGTCTAGTAACAATATAAAGTGTAAAAATGAATAGCAATGTGTGTATTAGTTGTGAGAGACATGTCGTATTCAAAGTATTTCAGTGATATAGTATGATATACGGCGGGTTTTCAAACCGGCAAGCTGGTTTCTGATTTGGAGGATATTTATGGCCAAACAGCTAAATAAGCCGGTACGTATATATATTTTAATGTTAAACACGGTATGGGAAGTGTAATCTATTAAAAATTATGTGTATTAAGTGAACATTTTATTTTTCAAAGCATTGTTTACATTTGTCGTGGTTGTCATTAAACCTACGATTTTAAGAAATCGTAGTACGACACTTTGACGTTTTTGAACATTCTTGATCCATTTTGTTTTAACCACTGAGGCCCTTTGGACTACTAAAAAATTACACGGTATATACAGCTGTATTTATCCAGTACCGTACGTTTTTATTTGTTTCAGATTTTCAAAAGCACATTTCAAGACATATCATTTCATTATGTGATGATATATCCAGTGAGTCAGAAACTATCGCGGATAAATTACGCAGGAGTTTCAAGCAGTATTTTGGGTGTTCAATACTCACTCCAATAAGTTAATGTTCTAAAAGATTATAATTATATTATATTGTAATACGTACTGTACCTACATCTTTTGTTTTCATTGTTTAATACTTTACAACGTCTGTAAAAAAATCGACTGTCCAGCTATAACGGTTCATGAGACAGACAGGTAGGCTTTGGGTAAGGTATTGCTCGGAACATGTTTCTTGGACTTAAAATATGCTGAAAACACATTTCACACCCACGGTACCCATGGCCATACTCCTGGTGGTACCGTGGGTCTAATAAAGTTAAAGTGTACCACTGAGTAAGCGATTCTGTGACCAGAGCGGTGGTGGACGAGCTGAAAGTCACCAAACATAGATTATTACAAAACAACCTGCGCGCGCCAGGTCAAACAATTCGTTTATCTCGCAGCTTGGATTTTAAATAGTGTCCCGAGGCATATCCTAATAACGTCCGACACGGCGTGTCCTTGTATATGAGGCCTTATACTCGTTTATCGGGGTGTAAGGTTAACGGCATTTCCCTCACACCCCAGTTAACTTTGAGCTATATACGGGTTTAAGATGGCCCTCTTGGGTGTCCTCATCTAACCTCTATTTCCGCTGCCAGTCACAGGGACCCGTGGCGAGTCTCCGCGCAGGTCTCTACAGGGCTGCTCCCGCCGCGGCCGTTAATTGCAATAAGTGGTAGCGTCTCCCATGTGCTGAGTAAGAGAGTGAAGCATTGCCGTTAGCGTTGTACAGGTTGCATCGAATGGAGGCTTCGGATCACGCGCACCAAATTTAACATAATATATATGCTTCTAAATCCCGTGTGCTTGTCTGCCACCTGAGTGATTTTACAACCATGACTTCTAAACTCAATCACTCCGCACTCGTTGATTTCGATTAGTTGTTAAAGTTTTATTTGCAAAAAATAATATCTAAATGTTGCTGCAAGCCCTGCAACCATTTAAAAAGGATATAACGACTATTCTGTAATTAAGCATATATAATTTTCTAGCTTGAAGTTTGATTTATCTCTAAAGTTTGCGCCATTAGTGCCTAAATAAAGTAAATGAAATAATTTCCGTATTTTTTTTCACTTTTATTCACCTACTATCCTACTATCGTAATGAAATCATACCATACAAAGCCACCGATCAAGTCTGTTTAATTATAGTATGGCAGGGATACCAGATTAAGCGCAGCAGCGCCACCCTCAATTTTCACGACTTTCTTGACGGGCTATAAATGCGAAAGTAACTCTGTCTATAGTGCGCAATGATATTTTATACAAGATATGTTACGTTCATAGTAACTGACTTCTCAAATCTGATCCAGCAGTCTGTCAGTGCCAGTCAGTGCACAATAGTTGACAATTAGCGTTAAAGTAGTACGAAAGATGGGATATGCACGTGAGTAAAAAAGATAGCTATAATTCGGAATGATTCGGACGATTGCACTTGTATGATCGCTTCGAAGCATAGATTATGATTTTGTTGAACAGAAGGGGTATTTCGTTGGTAGGCAAGAAATGAAATTCGGTGAAAAAATAATACGTCATTATTTATTTCGGAAAATAATAATAATTCAAAAAGATAATTAGGAAACTTCTCGAAAATAAAACCATAGTGCCGTACTAACGTTATAATCAAAAATTAAACTCCTTCAAATTTTCATTTATTTCTTTTCTGCCTCTTAGAAAGTTTTTTTATTTTGGGATTATTTTTATGAGCAGAATGAAGCCGAACAGTAGTATATTTGTCAGTTATTTATATTCTTCCTGAGCAATGTTCCTTTTTTCGAAGTATATCTTTCAGTGGCTTCAAAATTATTGCTACAAATTCTGCTGCTTTTTGAAGGTGTCCAGTCAAACTCATTTCGTTGTTCTTTAACAAATTGCAATCCACTCTTGAAGTCGAACTTCATTAGTCGGAAACCTTGAAAAAAAATTTAGGTTATTACAATTATTTAAAGGACAACAAATAAATAAAACAAAAATTATGTCACTCAATTTTAAATAACAAATAAAACTGAACAGCAGGTCAAAATTATTACTTTAGTAGGCAGTAAACTGAAAATTACCCTATGTCGCATCTGTACTGATAATCTATGCAAGCAGTGTTGTTGTGTCCTTGTCATGCTCATATCAAAAAGTATTTCTGTCCTTTTTCTTTGCCGCCATTATTTTAAAAATATTATTGAACTAATTTTAATGAAATACACTAAAAAAACGGTAATATTGTATGTACTTACATGTGATAGAAGGTCCTTCGTGTTTTATTGAATTTAGTGTCGTAATTTGTACATTTTTAAAAATACACGGTGGCATTTTTTTTGTCATTTTATTATGCGCTTACATACGTGACAACTCGGCGTTTGCCAGATATATACTAAATGCGATACGTCCCAATTGGGACGTTTTCGCGTCTTCACCAGGCGCAGTCTAATAACATATCTGCCTCTTTTTTGTATGTAATATCATTGATAGTGCGTCAAGAAAGTCGTGAAATTAATGTTGAAGGAACTAATATTTTTCATTGTATTTGCAACACTCAATAACTGTCAAACTGAGTTTTCAGCTGTCATTCCTTGTTTTGTTGTGTATATCATATCTTCTGCGTTCATTTAATTTATTTACGTCTAGTAACAATATAAAGTGTAAAAATGAATTGCAATGTGTGTATTAGTTGTGAGAGACATGTCGTATTCAAAGTATTTCAGGGAATAGTATGATATACGGTGGGATTTCAAACCAGCAAGCTGGTTTCTGATATGAAGGATATTTATAGCCAAACAGCTAAATAAGCCGGTACGTACATATACTTTAATGTTAAACACGGTATGGGAAGTGTAATCTATTAAAAATTATGTGTATTAAGTGAACATTTTATTTTTCAAAGCATTGTTTTCATTTGTCGTGGTTGAGGCATTATCCTACGATTTTAAGAAATCGTAGTACGACACTTTGACGTTTTTGAACAGTCTTGATCCATTTTGTATTAACCACTGAGGCCCTTTGGACTACTAAAAAATTACACGGTATATACAGCTGTATTTATCCAGTACCGTACGTTTTTATTTGTTTCAGATTTTCAAAAGCACATTTCAAGACATGTCATTTCAGTATGTGATGATATATCCAGTGACTCAGAAACTATCGCGGATAAATTACGCAGGAGTTTCAAGCAGCATTTTGGGTGTTGAATACTCACTCCAATAAGTTAATGTTCTAAAAGATTATAATCATATTATATTATAATACGTACTGTACCTACATCTTTTGTTTTCATTGTTTAATACTTTACAACGTCTGTAAAAAAATCGACTGTCTAGCTATCACAGTTCATGAGACAGACAGGTGGGCTTTGGGTAAGGTATTGCTCAGGACATGTTTCTTGGACCTAAAATATGCTCAAAACACATTTCACACCCACGGTACCCATGGCCATACTCCTGGTGGTACCGTTGGTCTAATAAAGTTAAAGTGTACCACTGAGCAAGCGATTCTGTGACCAGCAGAGTGGTGGTGGACGAGCTCAAAGTCACCAAGCATAGATTATTACAAAACAAGGTCAAGCCAGGCCAAATAATTCGTTTATCTCGCAGCTTAGATTCAAAATAGTGTCCCGAGGCATTTATCATGTATGCGTGTCATTTATCGGGGTGTAAGGTTAACGGCATTTCCCTCACACCTCAGTTAACTTTGAGCCATATACGGGTTTAAGATGGCCCTCTTGGGTGTCCTCATCTAACCTCTATACCCGCTGCTAGTCACAGGGACCCATGGCGAGTCTCCGTGCAGCTCTCTATAGGGCTGCTCCCGCCGCACGGTGGGTTGATTTATATACGTAGTGGACTTAGGACATTAAAAAAAAAAGTCATCTTATTTTTACTGATTAATTATGCAAATTTGTTCTACTATCTAATACAGTAAATTATTGTTCTATGACTTTTTATTTTACGCATTATTTTTAGTACTACAATTTTTTAAATATTTTTTTGTATAGAAAAAATCATAAAATCTAAAGAATCTCAAAAATCTCAAAACATCTCCAAATGCGATGTATATATTAAAATAGTACTATTTATTAGCTTATTTTTACAACTAGTCAGCTACTGTGCTTTGCTGCGATTTAGGAGAAAAAAATTTTTTTATTAAAATCGCATTTAAGTCTACAAAATCTCAATTTTTTTCCAATTGTTGGATAAGTATTTTAATAGTACAATTTATTTGCATCTAATCGTCTACTGTAGTTTACTGTGACTTTGTAGGTAGTTAGACTTTTTTAGATTTTTTTGAACGAAAATATCTTAAAAGTCACCTAAATCTCAGAATACTTAGCAGTGATAATTATTGTATTCTCTATTCCACACCACCCCAGAGGTAGAGAACTAGGCGCGTTTTTTTATCAGTGGTCTCCCCAATAGGCCTAATCCACGACTACAAATCTGTGTTCTGTATGTGTGAGACTTACAAAGACAAATTCAAAATTCAAATCATTTATTTTCAACATAAGATAAATTTTATCACTTGTTGACGTCAATTTATTCTAACTTAATATAAGTTTACCACCGCTTCCAAGTCTCGCTAGTGGAGAAGAAACGGCGCAACAAACTCCACTGCGTTTCGCAAGACGTCATGTACATGTTCCTTAAAACTAAATGTGGACTATAATGGCTACTTACATCCAAAAAAAAAACACAGGAAAAACCAATATTTTTAGGAGGGGCCTGCACCATGCTCAACACCATGCTCTGACAATAACGGGTCTTCAGTTAAAACCCCTAAATTTTCTTGATCATCATCGTCAACAAATGTATCCTTAACGATCAACAAAGCTGTTGCTTCTTCTGAAAAGGCTTTGTGTTTTCGCACCAGTTTGTGTCGTATCTTTGAAATATGTGGATCAGAGCTGATTAATAAATTGTTCAAAATATCTTCATTAGTAGCTTTTCTACAGAATTTCCTCGAATTATGAGCACGATATCTCCGAAAATCTTTGTTGCGTGCTTCAGCTGCTTCTTCGGATAATTTTCCAATGGGCACTATACCCAAGCTTTCAATAATAGCTGCTCCGTGAGCTAAAACTTTGTGAACACTTGCAGGCATGTAAAACCAATTATATAATTCAATGTATAGTTCCATGGTGGTTTCGGTATAATCTTTAAACTTCAATATATCAATACGGTGACCCGACGAAATTGCTTCTAATATAGTTTTAAATCTTTTTATTAATTCTTCATTTACTCCTGTGATCGAAGCTGCAATATCGGGGTTTTCGAAAAATCTCCTCGCAGTATTCCCATCATTTGTTGTACCATGACCCTGTTTCACAACATCAATTAAAAGTCCTGTTTCGGATTTAAATGCTTCCTGAATAGGTATTTCTCTTTTTGCTCTCCATAATAGCTTTACTGTCACCTTTCACTATCCATGTCTTCAAATCTAATCTGTACGCTATATGAAGAATGCATTCCATGAATCGTATCCAGATGTGTAACGACGATAAACCATATTTATATAAATCGACATCAATTTCTTTTGCCAAAACCAAGGACAAATCAAATACATAGGGAAAAATAATCTTCTCGGGCGGGACTCGAACCCGCAGTCTTTCCCTTACAGGGGGAATGCCTGACCAATTCGGCTACCGAGACACGCCCGATATGATTCAAATTTCCCATCTTATACGTCTTTAAGGCGACGTGGCGTCATCCACCGATTTTCTTATGAACTATCGGAATCAATGAATGATGTTACAATCATTTTTAAACATTGATTTTTGATAACTGCGCCCAAACAATTGAAGGAATTTTTACAGCATTAAGTATGCCAACTATACAAATCAAATACATAGGGAAAAAGAATCTTCTCGGGCGGGACTCGAACCCGCAGTCTTTCCCTTACAGGGGGAATGCCTGACCAATTCGGCTACCGAGACATTCTTTTTCCCTATGTATTTGATTTGTATAGTTGGCATACTTAATGCTGTAAAAATTCCTTCAAGGACAAATCATTCATTTCCTTTGGAGTAGCTTTACATATGTCACATCTTTGTGTTAATGTATCGCAAAGAACTGCAGTCGCTTTACCATCTATCATGGTTAGTATTAGGTTGTGCGAGATGGTCAAATCATCAACCACTGTCTTAACTAAATTGTTAATCTCTGCCTCAATCGCATTTTTTTCTTGCAAAATGCTGAATTTGTTTTCCTTCATGAATTTAAAAAACAGCGAACGACACCATAATGAGGAATTTGGGGAATCCTTTTCCCATATAACTCTGTCACCAGACACTAATTTGATAGGAATCAAACTACCCATAAATACGCTAGAATCGTCAAAGTCCTCATCTTCTTCATTTTCTCTTCCAACTTTCTGCTTATAATTGGCTTGATTCGAAGCTCCGTCAAATCCCCTTTTACTAATCAGTGTCAAATCTTTACAAGTTTCACTAATTTCGTTTGACATTATAATTCTCTTCACAGTAATATCCAATAGTGCCTGCAATTCTATCGTAGCCGTTTTATCTGTTACTACAATAGCAGTTTTAGGTGGATAACATTTCATTTTTTCATTTTGCAGTGCGTAGTAAGAGGGATATACGTTGGTACCAGTTACTTCTGCGATACTTTTTCGTAGCGTATTATATTGCCATTTTGACAATTTCAAAGACAAAAACAAGCCTAAAGCTTCATCTGGAGAGAATACTGATTTCTTTTTATTTCCAAAAAGACAATCTTTTACTTTTTGCACGTCCTGTGGATGCTTGAGCAGATGCTGTAATATGTCAGCAACATCTTCCTTTCCTTCTGCTTTTAAGTTAAAAACATGGGCATGTGACAACTCCTCTGAAGCAATAGTTTGCGTAGTAAGTTCCGTACGTCTCTTTTTTTGTTTAGGACCTAATTCTGTAAATGGTTTTCTCGGACTTACTTGAGTTGATGTACCAACAGACACCTTTTCATGAGATGTAGTTGATGTGCTAGGAACTGGATCGTCGTCGTTTTTTGCAAAATCTCTCATAAACTCAGGCCAAACTATCTCCGATGCCAACCAATCACTGTATTTACTTCTAAATGTATGTTCTTTTCGTTTAGCATTTTCCCATTTTTTATAAGTATTATAACAATACTTTGCGCAGAACTCCTTTAGCAATTTATCATTATCTTGGTTTAAATCACACAATTTTGACTTGATAGCACTGTATAAAAAGTTATGATCCTTAATACTACCACTTGATTTCAATTTCACAAACATATCAACATTAGTAACTAAATCACTAAACATTTTCACAAAATTCTCGAAAATCAACTTTTAACAAAAATCAAGTAACGAGCGGGTAGTCCGTATGTAAAGGGTGGTTACAACGAACTGATATCATTGTTTTCAACTTGCTACCCCAAATATTTTTTACCTGCAAATTGACTGCCCTCTGATTGGCGCACGTCACTAATGACGACTCGTCTACTGATAAGAAAACCGGTTTTGGTGTTGTGGAAAGAGTGGTGTGGAATGCAGTTGCACAAAATATTTACAACAAACTAATAATAATAATCCTAATAATATGCACCATGCATCGAATTCTTTGTTTTATTCATACAAATTAAATCTCTGAAATTTTAGGGTAATAACCTACTTTAAAAAAAAAGTTCCAAAACATAAAAGTATGGTATAAGTATATACAATGCAAATATATATTTAAAAATCCTTAAGTCCCAACTTCGCGATTTCAGCCCACCGTGCGCCGCGGCCGTTAATTGCAGTAAGTGGTAGCGTCTCCCAAGTGCTGAGTAAGTGAGTGAAGCATTGCCGTAAGCGTTGTACAGGTTGCATCGAATGGAGGCTTCGGATCACGCGCACCAAATTTAACATAATATCTGTGCTTCTAAATCCCGTGTGCTTGTCTGCCACCTGAGTGATTTGACAACCATGACTTCTAAACTCAATCACTCCGCACTCGTTGATTTCGATTAGTTGTTAAAGATTTTATTCGCATAAGTTATTATCTAAATGTTGCTGCAAGCCCTACAACCATTTAAAAAGGATATAACGACTATTCTGTAATTAAGTATATATAATTTTCTAGCTTGAAGTTTGATTTATCTCTAAAGTTTGCGCCATTAGTGCCTAAATAAAGTGAATGAAATAATTGCCGTATTTTTTTTTCACTTTTATTCACCTACTATCCTACTATCGTAATGAAATCATACCATAAAAAGCAACACATCAAGTCTGTTTAGTTATAGTATGACAGGGATACCAGATTAAGCGCAGCAGCGCCACCCTCAATTTTCACGACTTTCTTGACGGGCTATATCTGTCTGTCTGTATGTTACGCTTTCACGCCTAACCTAAACTACTGAACCGATTTTGATGAAATTTGGTATAGGGGTAGATTATACCATGAGAAAGGACATAGGCTATGTTTGGTCGCGATAACCGACATCCACGCGGGCGGAGCCGCGGGCAAAAGCTAGTAAGCTATAAATTGGATTTTTAAACATGGTATAAGTATAAATAACAATTCTTAAATGAATGATTACAAAATTTTTAAACATTTTTAAATGATCGTCTGTTGGTGCGAGTAAACTGCGAAATGGCGGGGCCGATTTTAACAGGATTATTACTGCAAATAGCTGATGTTATAAAATGATAATTTAAAAATTATAGAATGTTTAAAACGAAGATTGAAGTTTACACGGACCAAAGTTCTAGAATCGACTTGATCTTAATTAATATACAACCTGCAGTCCTGAAGTCGACTCTACGGGAGGTCCAGGTTCGATTCCAGCAAATATTTGTATTCCATTGGTCTCGGTTGCTATACGAACATCTATAATAGGTGGAGCTTTAAAAGTTCAGTAAATAGTGTAACTGCAATACTTCAATAACACCAATGGCTTGTCGAGGTCAGATGGCAGACGCTTCACGGAAAATATCGAAGTGCAGCCGCGTTGTGGTCGGACTGAAGGCGGCCATCAATACAGAAGCCTTGGAAGCGACCATGAATAACACAATGATAAACGATGACGATGATCTTTTGTAAGGGGTGATGCTTGATGGTGTTACCACCTGTTGGAGTAGGTGCCTGGTCCTCATCATCATCATCACTTCACTATCACTACCTACATAGTATAAAGCAAAGTCGCTCTCCGCTCTGTTCATCCCTATGTATGCGTGTATCTTCAAAACTACGCTACAGATTTTGATGTGGTGGATTCAAGAAGAAGGTTTATATGCACAATATATTCTTAATATAGTAGAGGGTGCAGCGGGAAAGTATTCTGACGCCACGCGGGCGGAAAAAATTGGCGGTACGAAGTTCGCTGGGTCAGCTAGTGTCAAATAAACATAAGTTTAAATAAAAAAAATACTTTATTGTGTTTTATCATGATTTTATTTCCGTCCTAAAATTTTAAGAACAGATTTATTTTTATAGTTTTGATTCTTTGCCACCAGCAATTCCTCTTCATCCATTGGATCAATAATAGTACCAGCTTTAGTTATCACACTAGGACGAATGAGCTTTTTATGTGCTTTCTCTGGTATAAAAGTGTTGCCTAAAGGTGCTCTTATTGATGCCTCATAATCTTTCACACTCTCAAATGGGAATGGTACATCTTTAACTTTGTGGATAGCCAGTTTAGGATCTTTGTGTTCTCTGATAATAATATCGCCTTTATTGTCATCTCGTCGTGGCATTTTAGGCGGAGGTTTGCCAATAAACCTGTTTCTTTTACGTTTTTGTGGCTTCACACCTTTGCCTCCCCAAGCACCCCAGCCTGGCAAGGTGACATTTGTATCTTCAGGTTTGTCTTTATCAATTTCGTCTTGCTTTTCTTGCCTGAAACTGTCTACCACATCATCTTCTTCATATACCTCCTCCATATTTACTTTAGGCACAACCTGTTCATCATCATCATCTAATTGATCATATTGCTGTGGAATCTTTGATAAAGCTGTGTTTAAGTATGTGCGCTTCATTTCAGTAAATCCAATCGGGTCTATATTTGAAACTGCAGACTCTTGTGCAGGCTGGTTGTTTAATACTGCAGACAAAGGTACATTTTCAACCTCATCACCAACTGTTCTTGAAGTTGTTTCAATTAATTGTTCATCAATAACCATCTTGGCATTCTTAGGTTTGAATCCCAGATATTCTAAATTGTCCTTTTCTTTAGTATCTTTGGATTTTTTGCTCTTCTTATTTTCTAAGCGAGAGGCTTTCTCAATTTTTTCAATATTCCATCTTATTTCTTTTAGCTTCTTTTCTACTTGTTTCTCTATACTAGTTTCATGACTTTCAAAAGCTGTGGATATTTCGTCTACAACATTTGGTTCAATTGCATTAACACTTTCTACAACCCAATTAGATGTGGCAATAGGTCTCACTGTTTTTGATGTTGCTTTTTTCAATTGTTTGCTGGGTTTTTGTTCAGTGATACTATCTACTTTACTTGTTGGTTCATTATTATCTTTATCTTCTGTATTTTCGTCATTGGAATCACTATCACTGTCCACTTTTTTATTTCTATTCTGAACAAACTTCTTATATCCAAAATCAAATTCTGAATTTACACTTTTTGTCCCCCATGGATTCATTGGATCCTGAACTAAATTTAAATCTGGGATTATTTGAGTATCAGGTTCATCATCGGAACTATCAACATTTTGAACTTTTTGAGTTAAACTTCTACTGACAGCCAATTGATCAGCTAGTTCTTGTCTGACCTGAAATCAAAATAGTAAAAATGATTATTTTATTAATTGAATTTTTAGTTATTTTTCATGATAATCACCAATAATGCTGAAAACCCCTGAACTGTGACATCAGTTTATGCCATATTTATTAAGATCATTTATGTCAATTCTAACAAAGTCTGCATTAGGAGCTGCTAGAGGCAGGCCCTATTATTTTGATAGGTCTGATTCCCCAACCTTGAGAAGCAAGCTTGCTTTAGAGCCTCCTCTGTTGTTTAGTAAGTGAGCTTCAAAACTATTGGTGAAGCCCTATACTGTACACCCCAATCAGTATCACTTACCTCTTTGTCATATTTAGCTCTAATCAACTTGTTCTTTGCCCATTTTCCTGTGCTTTTATGTCTCAATGTGTGTCTTTCCAAAGCTCTGTCCTTCTCAAGGGCCTCCAATTTCCTCAACGCCTCTTCTGGATCATTCTTTTGTAACTCTTCAAATTCATGAAGCTGTTGTTTTAACCTTTCCTTCTTTAGAACCCTGAAATTAAATACCAATATAAGACAATAGTGCTTATAATGCTGTTACAAAACTATGTATGAAAATAGATCTAGGTGTATGTGTATTATATTTTTACTCCAATTACAGCATGTCCCTAGTTACAGGTAAAGTCCTAAGTGTTGTGTATTAATTTTGTGACACATCAATAATTTTTGTTTGATAAGGACAGGACAAAGCTTGATTGCTTATGTAATTGTAATTTATTTTTTTGATTTTACTCCATGTTCCGCACCTAACGGCAGAATGGGCTACTCCAAAACAATATTACAACACCTCTAATGCAACCATGTTCTATGGAAATAAAGTTTGAATTGAATTGAAAAAAAAAATGATTTTAATACATGGCACTAAGGACTGGATGGATAAGGATAGAATGGTGAAATAATAGTTGTAAATTAATAGTCTCATACAAAACATGCCTATTAGGCAGTCCATAGCTGGACATAGGCCTCTCCCAATGTGCAGTGGACTACAATAGGCTATTTAATTGATTGATTGATAGAAAACCTAATTGATTAAACTATAACTGGATTGGCCACCTTGCAGGTTAGCATAGATGTCTGCTACACAATTTTGATACCATTTCAGCAATTTCCTACCAAAAAACTGGATTAATAAAAAAATCAAATTATACTAACCGATGGTATTTTTTACTCTTTATTTTGCTCTGTCGTTTAGCTTTCGCAGCTTTATAAGACTGCTGAGCTCTCAGCTTCGCCAGATTCTGTCGGTGTGCCACCATTTCTTCGTAACTCATTGGGTAAACCTGCTCCTCATCTTCATCATTATCTTCAACAATAGGGGGTTCCAGTTCGTCCAATTCTTTTTCAAGATCCGACTTTATCTTAAGTTTTGATAGAAACTCTCCCGTTGGCAGAAGCTTTGTAGAGGCATGTTTCAGAGGAAACGATACATAATCCACGGTGCGATTCCTTGCTACGACAGGGTCCCATCTGCCTACTCTCTTTTTCGTATCATCGTAGCCTGTAGCTCTCTTTATACGTTCAGCTTGCGGTTTCTCAAGAGGCTTACTCAACACCTTGGATTCTTGTTGAGTTTTCTTCAGTTTTTTACTAATTTGTACATGGTGTGATGTGTTTTCCAATATCTTAGCGACATTATTAAGATTAAATTGATTTGACTTCTTTATAAGGTTAAATTCGGAGTTCAAATTCGTAGGCTCATTCCTTGTGGGCTCGGTTATGTGTTGTGTTTTGTCCAACTTTGTTATAGCACTCACTAAACGATCATGCTCTGAAGCTACGTAGTCAGTATCTTCAATATCTTCCATTTTTACAAGCAACAAGGCAAACTTTTAAAGTTTAAACATAAATAAATTATCACAACGTGATAAACATAACCTGATATAACCTAAAAACAAAACACTTTATTTGACAGAATTTGACGTTTTGTTCACAGACTTGACACTGACAGACATAAGTTTTTCTGTTTACACAGATAAACAAACTAGCAGATCGAACATGAATAACATGATTGATGCATGATTGTCTATGAAGCATACGACGACTACGACACGAGTTGACACGACACGATCTTCTTACTTTACTTCTATCTTGTTATTTTAAAATTTATATACCGCATTCCCAAAAAAATGGCACGAAAACGACTACGAAAATGATCTATTTCGTACTTTCTATGTACAGTTGACAAAGGAGACCCGGTCGCAATTTTCATAAAAGTTGTATCTCTTAAAAGACCAGTTCCCCGGTCAAATGGTGGTTTTAATATGTTTATAAAATAATTATAAATAAAAAATTTGGCGCCAATAGTGACAGATACTGGAACAGGGTACTTCATTCGACTTTCTCAATATTTATTTACTAACTAACTTATATTAAAGTAAAGTTAATCAACATTACAAAATATGAAATTCGCAATCCCAGAAATATCTTGGCACAACCGCGATCCAGTTTTAAGTGTTGATTTTCAACCCAAAGCGGAGGGCAACGAACCATTACGACTTGCCACTGGAGGAACCGATTCCCATGTTTTGGTAATTAGAATCTTAATATTAACTATGAATTTGATGATCAGAATTTTCCCCTGTACTACCACTACAAGAAATTTTGCACGCTTTCAATCCAAAGACGGTAAAATACTACTATTGAAGTAGGTTGCTGATCAGATTGCAGATTCTCATGCAAACTACAAATAATTAAAATTCGAAGTTTTTTGTAACTTAGTGTTAAGTTTTAGTGTCACTAAGTCATTACTTAAATTATTAATGTCCTTGCCTATATCCAACATTGTTTTCCTCCATATTCATAAAGATGCAATTACAGATCTGGTACATATCTACAACAGACACAGGTTCTGTGAACCTCGAAGTAGCTGCAGACCTCACGCGCCACCAGAAAGCTGTTAATGTAGTGCGATGGTCTCCAAATGGCCAATATTTGGCATCAGGAGATGATGAATCAATCATATTCATTTGGAAGAAGACTGATAAAGAACCGGCACCAGCATTGGACCAAATTGAGGAACAGTATAAGGAGTCATGGGTCATTCACAAGGTTTGTATTTATTGTTGATCAGTGGTAGCTGCCACTGTGAGTGTATAGATTTCTGCTAACCCCTCCAGCTTGGTTAAATAACTTGAATTAAAAGCAGGTTCAGTTCAGTGTACAAGTTTGAACATCCCAATAGTAAAGCATATTCCTTAACCACGAAGCTACTAGTGCTTTTTATTATACTATAGATACAGTATATCTGCTATAGTTTACTGTAAATACCCTCATCATGTTTTAGACCCTCCGTGGCCACATGGAAGATGTTCTCGACATATCCTGGAGTGCAAACTCATTGCATCTTGCATCGGGCTCGGTAGACAATAAGTTGTTAGTATGGGATTTGACGAGAGGCAAATACAGCTGTATACTCACCGATCATAAAGGATTTGTGCAGGGCGTGTCTTGGGACCCTAAGGGACAGATGATTGCCTCAGCCAGTACTGACAGGTAACTTGATATTTTATTTTTCATCATACTGTGTCATCCTAAAAGTTTATCAACACTTCCCAAATCTTTCTTACCATGTATTTTAAGAATAATTTCATTGATTTACAGCTCAGATTTCATTGATATACAAGAAGTTTTAATATCCCCAGAGTTATTATTTATCACTTTAACAATGAATTACTTCCTTTTCACCAGAGTATTCCGCACTTTTGATGTGGCCACAAAGAAAGTCACATCCCGTAGCAGCAAGGCTATCTTACCATTCTCTTCAGAGCATCCCCTTCACGACACCAAAGTCCGACTGTACCACGACGACACACTGCAGACGTACTACAGAAGACTGCAGTTCAGTCCTGATGGGCTGTTGATAGCTGTGCCTGCGGGGAAGATTGAACCAGAGCAGGGCAAAGTGGATATGAAGCCTATGAATGCGGTGTATATCTATACGAGATATTCTTTGAAAGTGTAAGTAAGATTCTTAGGTAACTTATTTAGACTAGCTGGTCCGGCAAACTTGGTACCGCCAATTTTTTTCCGCCCGCGTAGCGTCCGATTCCGTTTCCGCTGCACCCTTTACTATATTATGCATGTATTATACATATAAATCTTCTTCTTGAATTACTCTATCTATGAAAAGAAACTAACAAAATCTGTAGCGTACTTTTGAAGATATAAACATGGGACATAGGGACTCGGAAAGCGACTTTGCTTTGTACTATGCAAGCAATCAGATGTTATACATCATAATAATAAATTGCAAGCGCACTATGCCTCATCTCTCATATTAAACTGTTACTGCTAAATGCTATTTTATGTACTTATAATGTCGTGGAGTACAGGACTGTGATAACGGGAATTAACGCGATCATATTGTATATCATGGAATGCGAGAGTTTAAAAGTTAGGAGTGTGATGCATTAAAATTAAAATCGCGATGCAATACTTGTCAATATGGTGTAGTTTGGCTTGTTGTCATTAGGTGGCGATGGTATGGCGACAAAACATGAAGCACTTTCAAATTGGTATCCGTAAAAATTTTTGTATACTTACATCAATGTCTTGTATTTAAGTTGTGAGACAAACAAGCTCAGCGTTTTATAATGTCTTTACTTATTCACCGCCATAGTAGTGGCATAGTCAACTACAAAACGGCGGTGTGCTTACGTACACATTTCTTGATGTTTTTTTAGATTTTCTTCGAAACATCCAAGAAATGTTTACCGCGCGTATAAAACCAAAATTTATGTTCCGAGGTATATTAATAACCGAACCACAGACCGAACTGCGATGCGTTAATGTTTACGAGTAATGATCAGCAGTCAAATTATTCGTGCGAACTTCCAAGCCGCCATTAAGTTTGGTCCTTTACCGTGGCAGGCCGGCGTGCGTGCTGCCGTGCGGCGAGCCGGCGCTGGTGACCCGCTGGTCGCCGCGGGCGCTGCGCCCCCGGGCCGGCGGCCCCCCGCCCGCCTTCCCCGCGCCGCGCCGTCACGTTCTGGCGGTGGGCACCAAGCGCTCCGTGCTGATCTACGATACGCAGCAGAAGACGCCGCTCGCCATCATCTCCAACATACACTACACCAGGTGAATTCTGTTATTGTACTACTCACTGACTCTACGCATCTAGAAACGTGCCTGATGTATTTGTAAGTGCCCACTAACAGAGGAGGAAGACACAAGCCTATCTCGTATCATGCGCGGCCGTTGCCGGCGCAGCGACGCGGTTAACTTGTACTTATTTACTGTTTTTAAACGACGCGACGTTTCACAGTGAATGCAAATTTGCTTCCTTATAAGTTATAACCCCCAAACCTATCACAACCTCTCGTAAAATCAAACGTTATGCATAATACTCGTAATTGCTCAACTACGACTGCTAGCATAATATACAGAACTATTACGCTACATAAAGACTGGTTTACCTCAACATTCATTCTAATGGTTATACAGGTAACATACTTGATGCCCTAGTCAATCTCACCAGCAACTCAATGCACCTGCTAAACAATGAATAATGAGACAGCACAGGCTTTCCTCCCAGGGGTTCTCAAGGTTTCACCATCTGCTATGCAGTATTGCAAGTGTAATATGCTTACAATTTCATTGAGCTCTTAACAATTTAGAACATACTTCTGTATCCCTATAATACTGACTATCATCCCTTAGACGTTAATTCCATCAATGAAAGTAAGTCATATTAATACAGGACCAGTTTAAGAAAAAAAACCTGGCTCATATGATTCTTTAAATGTCCCACAAATAATTAACAAAATGTATCATGTATGTTGCCAGGCTGACAGACCTGACGTGGTCTCCAGACGGCCAGACCCTGGTGGCTTCCAGCACGGATGGGTACTGCTCAGTGATCACCTTCTCAAAAGGAGAGCTTGGCGAGGTGCTCCCTGATGATGTTCCAGAGACACCTGCTCCAGCTGCAGGTGAACATAATTTTTAAACACCATTTTCGTGAACTGGACTCGCACTACTTAACTCTTTTGAACTTAGTTTATGTTTGGTCCAAACTAATATATGAATTCCAAATATTCATGAGGTTGTTTGTACTATATAATTCCAAAAATAATAGGAATTGAATATCTCTTCCATTATTACAATATGACGTCCCTATTTTACAGAGCCTATGGAAGTCGAAGAACCACTGGCTGTACCACTTAAAGAAGAGAAGAAACCTGATCTTAAACCGGAACAAAAGGATGGAAAACCCGTAAAGGAACAGAAGGAAAAACCTGTGAACAGATTAGACTCATTCATCAAATTCAAAGCGCCCGGAGAGAAATCACCCAAGAAACGGAAGACGGAGCCTCAAGCGAAGACTCCCGTCAAAATAGATGTTCTAGAAGAAGTAGCCATGCCATCCTGGTCAGATAACAGCAACAATGAAATCATAAAACCTAAAGATACAAGCAAGGATAGCGAGGTGATGATCATAGATGACAGTGAGGATATGAAGCTAGTTTACGAGGAAACTCAAGAGAAAACCGCCAGTCCGTCCCCGGAAGCATCTAAAACCGATACTCCTAAAGACAAAGATACTAAAGAACAGAAAGCAAAAAGTAGTCCTAAAGATAAACCTACAGTCCTTACTCCGAAGAGTGTGAAGTCAAAAAGTCAGACGAGTAGTCCTAAAGTCAGTCAGACTACTCTAGACAGTAGTAACTTCCTAAAGCAGGCGAAAGTGCGGGATTCTCCGGAACCGGCGGCTCATGCAGCTCCCGGGCCCGGTCCGGCTCCTCGCCGAGTGTCTTTCGTCACTCTGTCAAGCCCCAAAAACGCGAAGAAAAAGTAGTTTCTCGAATATGCAACTCCACTGTAAGATATATTTGTAGTGATCGTTGATATAGGATATGATCGTTGTTTAATGTTTATATAATAAAACAATTTTATATTTATCATTTTCTTCTACTTTACTCATGTTGGTACCTTCTCTGAGGCTTTTTACAACTCAGTTGGTGTTTAAGGCTCAAAAAAGTAGTTTAGAGGACCTTCAGTCTTTGAAACAGCCATATTTAGTTTATATACTAGGAATAGTTACCTTATTAATATTATTTAAGTGTTATAAACACTTGTACAGTCAGTATCAAATTGATCTTGATCAGCAAAGTACTCACTGCCACTAAGAGCGATCTGATTTATTAACAAATAAAACAAAAATATAAAAGTAAACATTTATAATAAATATTTACAATTCAATGCGTTTATCACATTTTAAATAAGGGTGAGTATATAACAAAATATATTTCCGTCAATCGAAAGTACTACTTACCTATCTCCTGATGCGATATCGTTTGATCAGAGAAAAGAACAAAATAAAGTAGGTATGTTACATTTTCTTGTAGTTATAAACCAATTATTTAAAATATACTATCAATAAAGTAGGGCTACTTAAAGACAATTCGGATCACACATGAACTTAATGTAAATAATAAAACACTCCTCTTCACATATTGTTCAATCATAATTGCTATAAGGAAAATAACCTCTGTACAATAATTTTATGCGTAAGCGCAGACGAGAGATATTTGCTGCAGAAGCTATTAAGAAGAATAAATATTTGCTGGAAAACAATATTAATTTACATTTTTAAACCTTTATTAACAACTTTAAGTTATGAATATTTTCTTACCCTCAAAAAGCTTACATCAGAAGTGGGATCTCATATCACATTTGTTGCTTATGGGCTGAAAATGAGCTCTGATGCTTTAAGAGTCAACACAAGTTAGCGCAGAGTTAGAGCAAATTAAAGCTTCATTTCAGGCGCCACTTCAAATTCATTCCAATAATTTACGTAAGCATATTTAAAAGTGAGATTCGAATATGAATAGCATAGCTACGTATTTTGTTTTGTGCTATGAGACGTCTCCTGTAATTTTAGAAGCTGACAGAAGGACAATCAATTATATTTTTAAAAATAAACCGTATTTAGAACATCATACAGACATTATTACTGTACCTAAAACTCTTCTCATTTAGTCTGCGCTTATAATAAAAAGGCGCGTTTGCCTACGAGACAGATCAGATCAGATTCACAATGTTATAACAGATGCACATCAGAAGGTGAACTTGGTTTTTCGACTGTATTATGGCAGGTTTCTATTTATCACGAGCGTTTTCATACACCTTACTGTGTAGCTGTCATAACAAAGAGATATATCGCCTCATCTTGTCTCCGACAGATCAGATAAAAACTCTTAACCAATAAAAAAGATACTTACACCGGAGTCGAACTACAAGAAAACGCAACGTATCACATGTCAAATCAGTTGTACCGAGTAAACAAGTAGACAGACACTTCTACGTATACAATGACGTCATTCTCATAGTTATCACTAACTACTATATCTGTTAGCGCCACGGATTATACAATCAAAAAGACCTTAGTACTACTTGGGTAGCCAAATCCACAAAACCAATAATGTTAGTCAAAATAATGCACGGCAAGAATTAACTGTCTGTAGCTAATCCTATTGCAAATTAAGTTGAGTTGAGTTGTTTTCATAGCATAGTACAATGACGTATTATTCAATAGACACGACATGCAGGAACATGGCGGGTTTCAAAAATGACTGAGTATAAAAAAAAAATAGCAACTTATGTGAAGACATAATTTATATTGACACGTTATTTTTATTAAATTATATGGATTCTACCATTATTATTACGAATTTATACGTATTTCTTTTCGTACCGCACTGTCGTGTCTCTGATCGCCATTTTACCCGTTGTCCTACGTGAGTGACAAACGAACCACGCGAGCAAGCTACGCCTTGCGTGACATTACGTTCCATACTTCAAGCGGCGTTTTCACGCGACACTACAAAGTACACAATAAAGGAATGCCTTCATTTGTTATTTTCGCATGGTGTCGAAATGCGTCGCGTCAGCGCATTTGACGCTCACATAGAACAATGCCATAACGTGCGGACTACGCATCTATAGTTATAATATATCATTGGCATACTGCGATAGCAGTAGGTAGTACTATTGATTGTATACCCCGTGGTTATCACATTACGTGACGCTTGGCCGTGGCGACAGGACCATTTAATATCCAACCATTATTGCTTACTAAATAATTAATATACTTTAGTTAGAATTGGGTTAGTAGTTATTTTAATATAAAAAATTATGTTTCATTTAAGTGTCATTTAAAAGATAAAGTGATGATTCCGAATATGGTTCTAGATGTAGTATCTATTGTCATTAACTAGGCACTTTTTCAATGGCTTCTCAGCGAAAGCCGTTTGGAGTGAGTGGACAGAAAATAATCTATTTTTATGTAATAACCGAGGTAACTTCTGTGAACAGGAGATTTTACAATCAAGTCAGCAAGTCAATTTAAGTTGAAAATGATATAAAAAAAATGTAATACAATTTTAGGGCAAGAAGCAATACATATCGAAGTGCAGCCAAATCTGCACTTAGACTGAAAGCTTCGGATGCGACTGAGATTAACGATAAAATGAAAAAGAAGTGCAATACGTTGAATATATACCCATTTCGGAATCACTGCAATTTAAAATAAACCAGTTGATGATGATGGCCCCGCCGCCATTAGTCCAAGCTATAGACACATTGCTACTCGCACAACAGTTAACGTAATATCTGTATTTATCCATTAATTGATTAGAATTCAGCACAAAATGTCTTTGATCTAATAACCAAAATGAAATCAACCTTATTGCTACCGTTGTTAGGTCGACAATTGATCGAAAGCTTCGCTCAGTCTTCACGTGTTAGGAGCGGTGGACTTAGGTCTTTTATAATAGAATTTTCTTTTCTTTGTATAATCTGTGGTCTATCGGTACAGTCTGGCGAAGTCGCGCAGTAATCGTGTCATTTCCTTGTTCTTTTCGGCCCTGGAACAAATAAATACGTGATTATTATTTAAAACTACCTTCAGAGTTCAGGGGGTTCTATGAGGTGAAAGCTTTGGATGGCATTAACGCTAGGATGAAGAATATATTACCTCATGGCGTACTGGTGGAACTGCCAGCACTGGTGCTGCGTGGCCGCGGCCGGGCGGTCCTTGGGCAGGCGCTGCAGCGCGGACTGCAACCAGTCCACACCTGCAGCTCGCTGCCACTCCAGCAGCTCCAGCAGCACCTCGCCCAGCTCCGCCAGCATGTACGAGTGCAGGTGCAGCGTGGCCGCCGCTATGAGCGCGTACGTGATCTCCTCGCCGTGCTCCGATAGCGCTGCGTCTGCAAGAGCTAGGGACAGGGGGTCACTTAGTAGTAATATGTCTTTTACAGGCTGAAGGAATAAAGAAACAGATATGTAGCTTGAACCATATATGTTAGACCTAAATCGCGAGATATAAAAAGCCCTGGCGTACACGGATTGTTTTGTAATTTTTTTTTTATATATATAGGACACGTCAATTTGACATCACCTCGCCTGATATTAAGCAAAGGCAAAGTCTCGGAAAGAGGGTCACCATCGGAAACATGTACCATGTTAACAGTGGTGGCACTCAGCTTGACGGCCTCGTTAGATGCCTTTTCACGCCCCGCTTAAAGGACCCGGGACTGTACGAAGAAGGAAAAACGTGAACTGGCAGGGAGTTCCAGGTCTTAGTGGTGCGGCATAGGAATGAGTCACTGAAATGCTTGGTGCTTGCTGATATACTCTGTACCGTATATCATTTCTTTATTCACCGCTTGTCAGAACATTCACCATGGTAGAGACAGTAGAATACTGATTCACCATGAATAATCTATGCTTGCTGAATTTGAGCTCATCCACCGCCGTGGCACCCCGTGTTATCTTATAAATACATACAAGAACCGTGTATTGCGCATTTAGAGCACCTATACTGTGAGTTAGCAGTCGGTGCTCTTATTTTATTAGTATACAGGTCAGGGAAAAGGTTGATCTAGTTATGTGAGAAATAAAGAAACAAGCATATCGGTGTAGTAATTTGTATGACAAGGAAGCATTTTTATGATGTGGACGCTACTTTGAACCACGAGCGAAGCGAAGGATTCTAACGTAGAATTCTGAACGAGCGAGGGATTCAAAGTGCATTGCCCGAGGGCAAATAATTTGCTTTCGAGTCATATACGCTACTTTCCACCTTTTTCTATAAGAAAAATTTAATATGTAGGTAAAATATCATGTAGGTACTGTTTACAAAGCAGAGACGTAATTCGCGCGCTATTATTTTTTTTTCTTTTGTTAGCACGGCGCTGCGCCATTCGGCCAACACCTACCAACCAGTAATCTATATATATATAAAAATGAACCCCTATTTCCCTTGGTCACGACATCACGCCTGAACGGCTGAACCGATTTCGCTAATTCTTTTTTTGTTGTGTTCGTTGTTGTTAGGAGAAGGTTCTTATGAAAGAAAAAATGAAGAAAATTGCGCGAAAAATTAGAAAATTTAAGAATACGTAACCACCATACAAAATAGCTGATCCGACATACGCCATGTCAAAAATTTGAATTTGGAATACGAATTGAAAAAAAATGTGTTTATTATTCTAATACTGCTGTATGATATTCTTCTATGTTATCTGACCTTTGATATAGAATTGACATAATGCGTGCAAATATCGTCAGAGGGTGATTAGTAGACATTCTTCTGAATTAACAAAATGCCTGTTGCTTGGGCCGCGAAAATAATTATGGTGGCTTTTTTTTTAATTAGGTCAAAACATTGATGGTTTATGGTAGTATGAACGCCCTTGAGCGTAGAGGTAGGTATATGTTTGTATGGGTCCCATAGGTATATAGGCTCCGTATGTGTAAGTATGGGCCCCGGTGACCTATTAGTGTCGGGAGCTCCGTGGGCGTATGGGGCCCGAATCGAAATGCTTTCCGTTCTCAAAATAGGAGAATTTGATACAGCTAATTGATTCTAATTTCTAAGGCGAAACGAAGTTTGCCGGGACAGCTAGTTTAAAATAATTTGCGTTTTATTTTCTGAATGATATTACGTTCTAAATACAAATCACTTTTCCGCTCTATAGGAAGTTCTTTCTTTCTTCAATTTTGTTCCCATTTTATAGAGGAACAGCGACACTTATCGAATAGAAGGCATATAAAAAAAAAAATATGTCGATGACAACCTCACCTCCGGTCTAGCACCACGACCCACAGTCGGCGTGCGATTTTAGTCGGTTCGAGTCCGACATAACCTCCCCTTTCGGCTCCGGCAGGGGGGTATCCGAGGGGATTTCCGCAAGAAGAAAAAAGGGTGGTACCTTTGATCTGCTGCTTGTCCTGCGTGCGAGGCTTGTTGGCGGTGCGCGTGAAGTCGTACAGGAACTTCATGACGGACGAGTTGGCGTCGCGGTGGTCCAGCGAGCTCGCCAGCACCGCGCACTGCAGGATGGCCGGCACCGCGCCCGACGACAGGAACTCCAGCGGGGTGCGCTGCAGGAAGCTGCAACCGCACATAGCGTTACACCACTACACCACTACACCACTACACCACTACACCACTACACCACTGCCAGAAACGCTATTATAAAATACAACAATGTTTAAACGAGCTATGCTACTCAAGCAAAACATTGTATCTAGACCATAAGTTTTAGGTTAAGTAAGTAAATGTTTTGTAAATAGACCAAAAAAAATGCCCGCTGAGTTTCTTGCCGGAGTCTTCTCAGGTCTAGGCCGCGTTTAAATCGGTGATCCATTTACTAGTATTAGTTAGTGTTTAATATTGAAAATCAAAAAATCAAAAATCAAAATCTTTATTTGCCTCGAATATGGTTACATATGTAGGTCTTAAAAACTAGCGCGTACAGCATATTCTGCACCGTAGAGCGTGCAACCTTTAATGTCAATCTTCTAATATATAAAATTCTCGTGTCACAGTATTCGTTGCCATACTCCTCCGAAACGGCTTGACCGATTTTGATGAAATTTTGTGAGCATATTGAGTAGGTCTGAGAATCGGCCAACATCTATTTTTCATCCCCCTAAATGGTGCGGCGGGAACGGGATCTGACGCCACGAGGGCAGGAAAAAATTGGCGGTACGAAGTTCGCCGGGACAGCTAGTAAATCAATAAAATTTACTTTATGTTGACGTTTTGTAAGTGCCGATTTAATGGTCTATACACAATAAACTATTTTTAAATTTGAATTTGGGGCGTCATTGTGACGTCACGCCAGGAGCGGTACGTACCGTATACACAGGCGGAATAGATCGTCCACGGTGTCGGGGTTGTCTGAAGGCCCGTGCGCTCGCTGTAGGAGCGCCACCGCGCGAGGCATGACGTCACGCAGCAGCGCCACTAGCGGCGCCACAGCCACGGCGCTCGTGTGCAGTTCGTCCAACAGCACCGACGCCAGGTACAGTACGCACGAGTGTGCGCGTGCGCAGTACGCCGCCCGTAGGACGTCACACAGCGCAGGCGCCAGGGCCGCCGCACGCCTTCCGCCGCAGCGCACGCCGAACCGCACGCAACGGCACCAGCGCTCCATCACGCGACCGTCCGACCCGTACCTGCAACCGACCACATGTAACAGACCCACGGAGGACACAATATCATTCAGTAACGGAGATGCCCCATTGACAGCCTCTGTGGCGTGGTGGTAGTGCACGCGACTGCCACGCAGGAGGCGCGGGTTCGATTCTCGCCCAGTACAAATATTTGTATGCATGAATATGGCTATTTGCATTGGTCTGGGTGTTTCTATGTATAATATGTATATATTTACAAAAAAAAAAGTATACAATAAGTATGTTTATCCGCATTCTAACCTTAACAAAACACCTTAACAAAAACTAAGTGTTACTGAACACGCTTTTAGAATTTATGTTTAAGTAGTAATTTAGGTGAGAGTTATTTACTTATTAGCCAATAGGCTAGATTGTAATATAAATAAGGGAAAAAAAATCCACATTCTAGATTCCATAACACAAGCTATAAAAGCTTACCATGGGTTTAGATAGCGTTATGTAGAATGTTGTGGGATATTTATTTATTTATATTTCGCCTAATAAAAACGCGTCGCCAAATGCGGGTGGGAAGACAGACGCGCGGGGTGTCCAAAGTCAGATGACGTCATAGCTATGATGTCCTACCCCCACTTCCATTTGCCCATCTGTTTTTACACACTTGTACCACACAATTCATTCATAAGTCAGGTTAAAGCTATTTTTATTGTTGAACTTTTGACCAAAAATGACAACACGTTTCACTAGAGAAATTAATGACGTCACAGACCGGATGAGTCCATTCGACGTTTGGATGGCGCGCGACTCGATTGCCTTACAACAACTCCACTATCATTTCCTTCTCCATGCGCATCACTCACTTGTCCAACACCTGCTGCAGCACAGGCCAGGCGTCGGCCAGTGCAGGCACACAGGGGTGGTCGTCTTCCCCGACGGTGATGATGACGTCGACGTCGCGGAACAGCGCGGCCACGCGGTCGAGCCACACGCACGGGTCGCTGGCCGTGCCTTTCTGCGGCGGCGCGCCCGCCTTCAGCAGCGCCGTCAGCCCCGCCGTCTGCAGCGCCACGGCAGAACGCATGGCCGCCGCTAGCTGGGAAGAAACGACAGTTATTTTGATTAAAAATTACAATATTTTATCTATGGTAATAAAATAGGCTATTTGACAAATCTTTTTTACATTAGGTAAATGAGCACTTTCTTATAATATAATGAACTGTAAAAGTAAAATTTTCGTACGACAAATAGTTTTCAAGATATTTGATTTAGAAAAATTCAATTTGTCGCACCGCCTGAAAACGCTCCATACAAAATCGTACAAAATTGTGACGTCACGCTTCGGTAGCGCGTACTGCAAATGTATGGAGTGCAAGAGAATATCGCTTTATCTCGGTCTACGTTGCGTTTACATGTATATAGTTCATAATAAAAGTTATTTAAACTTTAATGAGGATTCTAAAAAGTTATATATTTGAATTGAATTTGATTGTTTATATTTTGACTTCTTTTGGGAATTTCAACTAATGAAAGTCATAGTTTCAGTTTAGATATTACGCAAAATTTTATTTTACAAGGCATATTTTTTCAGAACAAGCTATCATATTAAGCAGTATTGGGAAGAATCGACGACTTAGTCAAATAGCCTATTAGATATAAATACAGTCGTCGTACCTGCGGGTGCGGCAGTCGACCAATGGCAGAGGCGAGGGCGCGCATGAGGGCGGCCCCCGCCAGCGGACTGAGCGACATCTCGTCCGTGGCCTCGGCCGCGAGCATCAGCGCGCTCACGTGGTTGGAAGCTTGCGTCTTACACGCCTTGCAGACGTTCTGCAGACGACATGATACGATTTAGGATGGGTATATACGGTACTTACGGTCTCAAGCTAAAATTAAATGCTAATCGATACACTTGCCAATTGACGGACGAGGCCCTGGCGTAGATTTTCCTCTGGTGATAAGGATATCAAATTTTGGTCACGTATAAAAGAAAGAGAAGTAAGCAAACATCGGTTTTGAGATGAAAACCTCGGATACAACTGAGAATAACTCTAAGATAATAATGGAGTTTTGAACATAATTATTTGTTTTTCAGCAAGCTTTCGACACTGTGTGTCGAGCACTACCCACTTCTGAAAGTATTGAAGACTACTGAAATGACTAGATTTAGGTGAGATACTGATGCTTGAAACCATTCTAGTTCTGTCTAGAGTGCTATGTAAGATACATCAATGAAGATTGAAGACAATAGATACGGTGTGCCCCAAGGCAACATTCTGGGTCCTACACCCTTCTTCCACAAACTACTGCTGCTCAAATTATATCTTAGCTTTAGCACAACTGAGCGGTAAAATCTATTTGGATATAAGACTTTTTAGATCTATTGATGTACCACCAACCAAAAAATATTATCGAAAGAAATAGATTAACTCATTTTAACATGTGAATCCTACTCATTCTCCTAACCTGTAACGCAGTCGCAGCAGCGTACGCCAGATGTTTGTTCTGTAGGGCTTTGATGAGGAACCTCAAGCAGGGCTCAAGGCACTCCCCGTGGCGCTCTATCCACTCACAGAGCTCTCCTAGTAACAGGATGCAGGTCTTGCGCACGGCGAGGTGAGTGCCCTCCGGCATGGAGAGGATGGCTTCTACCACCATAGGGACGTATGTGTATTCCTCCCTGTGGACAAAAATAAATAGCTAGGGTGTAACAAGATTTTAAAACTGTTTAATTTTGTCAATAATGGTCGATATCTTTGAGTATAAAATATTATTTTTTGATATCTTCTATTTCATCTTAGCGTTAATCCCATCAGCATCCTAAGCTTTAATCTTGGAGTCTGAGATCCGCTTAACCAGTCTAACTGCGTGAGTCTGAGGGGCGCTTTACCAGCCTAACCGCGTATTTGGTTGAACTTCGATATTTGTTCAACTTTCGTTGAATTAAATGAAAAATCGCGAGATCTCGGGTTAGAATCTTGACCATTACATTCGCAACGGGAATCCAATCTTAACACAAGCAATTTTGCTTAGCTGCACAGGCTTATAGGCTACCGGCATAAATACCTTGGTCTACGTCACAGAATGTACTCTATATGTACAACACTCCTCTTTTGGAGGGGAGTATAAGGTGCTACGGCTGCAAAGGAGCTCAAACCCACCAACAATAGATTATGTCAAAGCAATCCTCGCGCGTCAAGGCTTAATTTCTCTTGCGAATATACTAGTTATTGGTTGTAATTTAAAACAATCAACAATGATTCAATTTAAACACACATTGACTCAAACCCACCCCGTATAAAGCCCCACGCGTTACGAGATTCGCGTCATCGGTTCTGAGAACAAACTCAAGTGCTAACACTTCTATACCTATTAATTTTAATATTCTGTGGAAACATACCTTTTATTTTGTAAAAACACTTAAGATAAACTGAACAAAAGTAATACTGTTAATTTCCTTGTAACGTCAAGTATATTTCACTCATCAAGTGTAATAAGGATTCTTGTGTAGTATTTATCGCAACACATTACAATATAATTGCATAGTCTACACATATAAAAGAATACTAATGAAGTTATAATTCAATATTTTTCGAAGAAATGTTTAAATCAAAATTGCAGAAGCAAACATACATCGATTTATTCCGAACTGAATATGGATGTAGATAAAACGAAGTCTAATTAGCTATACATTAACTTACGTTTTTTAAAACACACATAGAATTTTGATACGGGTTTCACTGAAACTGGTGTACTATTGGCCGTATAAAAATTAAAAACTATATCTTTGTACTGTTCCGCTCATTATGACGTAGTTCCATGATTTTAGTTAAGTTTCAGGCGCTTTTTGGCACGGAGTAGCCCTATTTATAGAGCTGTTCAATACCTGAATGACTTTTTGAAAAAGAATCCAAATCCATACTAATAATTTATAATATTAGTATGGATTTGGATTCTTTCGAAAGTAAGTAAGTCTGTCTGTCTGTATGTTACGCTTTCACGCCTAAACCACTGAACCGATTTTGATGAAATTTGGCATAAGGGTAGATTAGACCTTAAGAAAGGACATAGGCTAGGTATGTTTGGTCACGATAACCGACATCCACGCGGGCGGAGCCGCGGGAAAAGCTAGTGCTGACATATTTTATGATAAGCCAAGTGTCATTTTTATTTTTTTTAGTTTAGACCATGAGAAAGGACATAATGATAATGCTATGTTTGGTCGCGATAACCGGCATCCACGCGGGCGGAGCCGCGGGCAAAAGCTAGTAATTGAAAGTTCATAGTATTTTGACTGTATTTTGAGATGTTAAATTGACATTATATATTTATTAGGTACTTCATTTGACATTATTAATTTGACATGTAATTTATAATTGAATTTTGTTAATAATTGAAATATTGACAAAGTTATTGATAGTTATTGGTTGATTAATAATTGATAGTTAATAGTGAGTGATTAATATTGATAATTAGTAGTTGATAGTTAATCATTGATGATTGTTTGTTGATAATTATTTATTAATAGTTGGTAATTAAATATTAATATAATGTAACGTACAAAGTATATTTATGTAATTGACTGCATATAAGCCCTATGGTGCAAACTGTAAGCTTATATTGCTAATAATGAATGAATGAATAAATAAAAATAATACTCTGAAAACCAGCGCCTAGAGAAGTTTTCACTTCGCAAAGAGTATAAACGAAAGAGACACTACTATAACCCCGGGTTGTTTAGCGGGGCTTGAAAAGAACCTGTTGAGGCCGTCAACGCAGGGATGATCATTTTATCATCGTCAGCCTCTGATATATTGGCCCCAATCTTCTGAAGTTCATTTTAGCTAACATCCAGCAGGGTGTCACGGAATGAATATATGTATACCGGGTGTAAGGGGAACGCCCCCGAAGCCGAAAACCCCTAGTAGTACTTCAGGTACATAACACATTGGCATAAAAAAAAATAAAAAAAAATATTTTCGTTTTTTTATGCCAATGTGTTATGTACCTGAAATACTACTAGGGGTTTTCGGCTTCGGGAGCGTTCCCCTTACACCCGGTAAATAAAAGATAGATAAAAACTTACGGCAGAATATTCTTGCCGACGGACTGCATCACGAAGAGCGCAGCTTCTGTCTGTTCCCAAGAGATGTCGGCCTGCAGTGCTGCGAACATCTGCCGGAAGACTGAACTGCTGCCGACGATGAACACCACGTCCTTGATCAGACCCATCACTTTGCTGCGGAATTCCTGCAGGAGAAGATGGTGGAGCCATCATGTCTGCACAAAATGTTCAGAACTGACTTATTATGAAAATACCATACGCATTGTGAGATATTCGTGTTGTCACCCGCAAAGTTTTATACTAAACTAGCCGACCCGCCGCGGCTTCGCATGTGACATATTTCGAAACCCAGCATCGCCCTTTTAGCCATATATGCCCGTATTTTTTTCGTTTTCATATAATGTATTGGAATCTGCCTGAGATTGGCGTGTGGAACCAAACAAACATCTTTGCTTAGCTTTACAATATAAGTATACACCCTCGGCAATTATAAATTAATAAAATTTGCGGCAATCTTCTACCCTAGCGGCAATCGACACCCAGAGTGAAATATATACGCCTATAAGGCGACTAAATCATGGGGCTGTTCTACAACTGACAGTATACATACAGCCTAAAGAAGTCAGTGCATTGAGTGAAACATGAAAGCACAGATTAATTAGATGGATATATTCACTAGTGAAATTCAGCCTCAGAGCCAAAGACGCCCTTAAAGACGGATATAAAGAGAAGAAAAATTTGAAATGATTCAGGTGTCGCTCAATAAATCAGTTGGAAGAGCATTCCCCCTGTAAGGGAAAGGTCGTGAGTTCAAGTCTCACTTGAACGTTTCATTTTTTCCGATGTTTTTCGTACTGTACGGTATTTTTGCTTGTACAGTAAGCTTCAGAGAAAAGGAACCCCCATTGAGGATAAAACCATTATCAAGGGGGGTTCCTTTTCTCTGAAGCTTACTGTACTATATAAAATTTAGCCAAAATGGCTCGTAATTTTTCACATACTAAGTTTATGTGATAGCACCAGTTAAATCGGTTATCTACAACAAGTCCTAAGTAAGTGTGATGGGTGACTTGTTCGATCGTATCACAGTCACACGAGGTTCTGAATGTTGCTTTATGTAGACAATCGTGATTGTGTGCAATTATTTGAAATGCATTTGATGATTTGGTATGGCTTTCTTTTTTTTTCCGTGCGGAAATCCCCTCGGATACCTCCCCTACTGGAGCCGGAAGGGGAGGTTATGTCGGACTCGAACCGAATACCTAATAACCGTGGGTCGTGGTGCTAGGCCGGAGGTGAGGTTGTCATCGACATATCCCTCGCACCCCGGCTGACCCAGGGCCATCCCTTACGGTCTGGCCCTCCTCAGGAGGGGGGACAACAGTGTCCCCAACTTGATTTGATATGGCTGGAGTGAACATGTCTGTAAGAAATCGCGCCTAGCGATAAGACCGCCATTAGTACGACCTCATAATATATTGTAATTTGTATGTAACTTTTCTGTAAATATTGTTTTTGGTGTACAATAAAGAATATTGTATTGTATTGTATAATTTTGGCAAACCACTGGCAAATACGTGTGAAGTCTTGTTGAAGCCATTGCGCTGCTACGTTGATGTCTTACTTAGCAACTAACAAGCACGTCGTGTCATCGGCAATTGGTACATTTTAATAGAGGTTCTATTGGTTTCGGCAACTGGATTAAATTTCTACGTCGACGGAACCGCGGGAAAAGGTAATATTACATACATAAGTTGTCTATTACATTATATTCATTTAGATTGGGAAAAAATACTTACCATACATTTAAGTTTTTACGTTTTTAGTCTACACAGACTAAAATTAAATTTGTCAAATTTCATGTTAGAACTTTTGGAAAACAAGTTCTAGATTTATTAAATACCGGATTTAGCAGTACAGTTATTTTATTTGTGGAGAGATTCGCGTGCGGTACGTTGACTAATGCGAAATAAAAATATATTTACCGTAATCGTAACAGTCTTTAGACACGAAATCGTGAGGCATCCGCCGGAAATCGCCCAGAAGGGGAATCTAAAATATTTGGTTACTTATACCACATACTGGATACTCAATGGACTATTTATGATTAAACCATATTGAGAGGGGCTTATTGCTAAGTGGTAATCGCGAATTTTGGCACATTGTATGCTTAGGCTGAAGCCAAACGAGCGAATTTTTACGCTCGTATTCTAGAATGACACTCAGCCTGAACCTCGATTTATATGAGGATTAATTGTACAGGCCATATGTCAAACTATCAATCTGTCTATACAATCTGTCATCAGATAAATCGTGATTCAGGCTGAGTGCCATTCTAGAATACGGGCCTTAGTTGCGTTATTTTTGTTTTGTAATTCCTGCTGAATTGGGTTTCATAAAAAAAGTTCTGTTTGATTCAGACGGTGACGCAAAATATCTGCAAACAGAAGTTTCCTATAAAATCGCACGCATCGACCGAAATTACGCCACTCGCTACTCATTTATTTCGCTATTTTGGTTTCAGTTTTCAGTAATACTATCCAAGTAAGAAATGAAGTAATTGTTATAATTTATGTTTCATTCTTTGATTACGGTGGAATCTTCACGCACAGCACCCGCTACGCTGCACTAGCGATATAGTTCCAATTTATTATTGGTATATTATGTTAATACCCAGATATAATGGGTTTTATGATAATAAAATATTAGACATGCCAGTGAGAACATTAGTTCTAGAAACTCCGGTAAGTAAATGATATTATTCATTTTGTGTGTCGTCGCCGTCGTTATAATTGACTTGATAACCTGATCGGCGCAGCGGTCGAGCCTGGGCCAGTGCAAATATTTTATGCACAAGTATGTATATTTGCATTCTGTGTGTTTTACACGAAAAAGACCCGGGATTGAAACCCATGCTATTCCAGACAATCTTGTTTTGAGCTATTTTCTTGGGATGGGGCTGCGTCTATCTCGAAAGAGATGGTCGTGGGTCTGCGGGGTGCGAGAGCTTTCGGCAATCTCACCTCCGGCAACCAAAGACCCGAGACGGTGTGCGTTTTAGTCGGTTCGAGTCCGACATAGCCATCTCCACCAGCTCCGTGGGGATTTTTCGCACGATAAAAAAAAAGGATGGGGCTGCGTCTAGAACCGGTGCGCGGTGGTCCATTCGACTCTTCGTATATAAGTGAAGTTTTAATGCCACCCACTGGCTCCGCTAACACGTCTAAAGCTTTGCGCAAGTTTTATACCAAAGAACTGTTACATGAAACTAAGTTCGCCTTGATTGCAGTGTAAAATAACGACCTGTTTCTGATCATTGGCTTACCATTGGGCTTAGGGGAGGGCTGGGGAAATGGATTAAATGGCCCGCGAACTTGCGGGTGTATCCGATGGATGGCCTCCGGTGTCCGCACAGCGAAATCCATACTAATATTATAAATGCGAAAGTAACTCTGTCTGTCTGTCTGTATGTTACGCTTTCACGCCTAAACCACTGAACCGATTTTGATGAAATTTGGTATAGGGGTAGATTAGACTATGAGAAAGGACATAGGCTATGTTTGGTAGCGATAGCCGCGGGCAATAGCTAGTAAATAATAAATACCTACCTAAACAGCTCCCACTGTTAATATTTCCACAATCAGGACAATAAATAAATTACAAAGTATCCACTTACATAGAATTCATCTCCCTCCTCCGGCAGCTGTGACTGATCAGGCTCACACTGACAATGCCTAGCCAGCGCCTCAATAAGCCTCTCTATATGAGGTTTGAAGGATTCCGTCAGAGGCTGGTAGTCTCTCTGGTAAACCTCTTCAGACAGCCGGTACCACAAATTGAAGGTTATTTCTGCAACCTGGTGGCAATGAAAGTAATGTTTCAGGTTTAGCGGCCGGCGGTCGCTAGCCTCTCAATGTCGGTCGTGATTTGTGATCAACCTGCTTATGAGATATAGTATTTATATGAAATATGGGGTGTTTTAGTAAGCATAAATTATTATATTTGAAATAAGTTACAATAAATTTAGATTTACAGGTCTTCCGTCAATTAATAGGGCTTAATAATTGGTTTTGATCACTAATTACGACAGAAATTGACAGTCTAGCAGTCGCCAATGGAGAAATTTATATACGGGGCCCATAAAAAACCAGTTAAGTACTCAACATAGTCTGGAACCTTGGGGTGAAGGGTGAAACTGAGGCTCAGCACCGGCTGCCCACCTCATGAGGTCTACGCACCGAAGCCGATGGCTGATAAATATGCTGTTGGGCCTAGACAGCAACATTGCGTGAAATAGCGATCTAGTTGATCTGAGATCAGCTTAGATGAGACGATTTTACAGTGAAGGTGTGGTGGAAACTGCGCTTGGCATCAGAAGACGGGTAGACTAGGCTGAGTAGGATAGGCGGCCAATCTTGGAAATTGACGGAAACCTGTCAAGAAATGGATACTGTTTACTCATTTCTCAGCAGGATAATGGTGGCAATAACATTAATTTTATCCAAACTAGTTCAATTAATGGGGTTTAGAAAGGAAGAAATTTATATGGATGACATTATTACCTCATTGCAAGTTAAACTAAGCAAAAACATTGAATCACAATTGAATTTTTGTTACTTTATCATATATTCTAGTTATAATTATTGCATGCTCAGTGGAAATAATAAAAAAGAATTTTATTTTTTCCATTAAATATAAGATTTTTATTTTATTTTTTTGCCTTAAAATATGTTATATCTAAGTAAATAAAATAGCAACTGTTGATTAAATGGTTTGATGGAATCTAGACTATTTATTATGAAGAATTGGTGTAGTTCACTTAGAGCACCCAGCTGAATAGCACCTGAGCGAATCGCACCTAGCTATGTCCACGAAGAGCACCTGGGCTGGGATGTATAGGGTGCATGCTGACTCATAACACGTGTTGTTGTGACCCCTATTTAGACCATAACTGATATTACGTGCAGCTATCTATATACAATGAAAGGCATGTGGTGTCAGCTGCAATGCCAACTACCTTCAAGTGTCGCTTAGATAAATGGCTAGTGAGTGAACAATAAAAGTGAAATATACTGGACTGAACTATACTCCAACACTATGAAGTGGACATATCAGCAAGTTGCTGCTCGTCCATAAATTAGATAACAAAAAAGATAAACAACTTCATCCCACACTGTGGAATGAACCATTGCTTCCTCGTGATCAAACTTTTTAGTCAAACTGATTTGATCACGAGGAATTCACCTGGGCACTCTAAGTGGACTACACCGAAGAATCGTAATACAAATATATATATATTTTTGGTCTCTTTTAATTCAATTAGTCTCTGTGCTCCTGTTTCAAGTAATTGTACTGAATACTAGGTCAACTCACTTTGTACAAGTGATTGATTTGATTCATTTACTATGGTACTATATTATTATCTAATTATATATACTTATTGTTTACAGTGAAGTTGCTAAAAAAAATACAATATTTTAATTAAAAGGTAGTCCGCTAATGCAAGTGTAGAAATAATATGCAGTAATGTAATCTTTACCTCATAATCATGGTGTCCAACACACACTAACGCCAGCTCCAAGGATCGTATGGCAAAATGTGTAGTTCCACCAGACATAGACACAACAATTTTCTCTAGAAACGTTTCAGCCAGTTCGGTAAACACTCTTGCATAATTGGTAGCTTTCTCATCTTCTTCGTGTGCTACTGCCATGTGATAGCTCTCCTCTAGAGCAGACACACTTTCAAATAGAAGTCGCTCTACATTTTCGTTGTTATTATTTTCTTCTAAACAATGCAGTAATGCACAAATACAATCAGACGCTGCCTCGTGCAGTGTGTTAATTGAATTTTGATCACGTAAAACTTGTAGACAAAACCCTATTACAGCATTCTGTGGGACCTCTTGTATATTAACGGCTCTCACCTGAATCCAAGACGTCATACACTTTATAATTTTAAGTGCAACGTGCGTGTTCTGTGAATTTGTGATACTCTCCTTTAGGAATAACGTAACTAGTTGAGAATTTGACCGTAATTCAGACTTAATATCTTCTCTTCTATTTTCACCGAGCTTTAAACTAGACGAATCAATTTCTTGAGGTAGCACAGTCAATATTTCTAGTAGTGCAAAGTCATTTTTATTCGAAAATGATTTAATTAGATCACTAACACAGTTTTGCCAGGTAGGCATTTGTAGGGCTAAGTCAGAGAGTGCAAGAGAAAGTTGCGTGAGGATCGAAGCACTGGTTTCTGGCGAGGTATGCTCCAGATGTGTCACTAAGGAATCTCTAAGAGATACGTGTGCTTCAGGGGGCAGTTCAGAGAGGCTGTGCTGCACCTTCGATCTCATTGTCTGAGCAGCAAAATAACACGAATTTAAGTCTTTTTTCTGCTGTAAAAGTTCGTCGGCTATCTTCCACGAATGTATCTGAAAAGGAACTCATCGTATTCAGTTGTGGATATTGTTATAGTTTTAAACAATAAATATCTCACTTTAGAAGAAGAATACTCACAGATTTTTGTACGTCGCCTAGCCATCGTGAGGCTTTTTCTTTTTCCGTGGCGTTAGGGTTATCATACAAGGCGCTTATGGCCTGGTAAATAGTGTCCATTGTTGGGGTATCCATATTGATAGATCAGTAATATACTAACTAATATCAGCGCCACACAACCGTAACACTTATATCATACACTATCATATCTAAAAACGTGGAAAATGACCTAAAAAAACTCAAATAATTAATAAACAAGATAAGTCGAAGAAATGCTCTACGACTGAAAGCAAACCATAGACAAATTAATGTTGCTATATTAAAATTAATTGAAGCATCAGAAATATTATTTATAAAATATCTATTTTTTATATTTTTATGTTAATTATAATTTATATTGTGATGATTAAGAAATAAATACATTATTTGATGATGATAATTAATACAAATTATATTTCAATTATATATTTTTACCGTGACAGTAAAACGCCAGCACCGTCGCCGTTTACAGTATAAAAGCGGCCATTGGCTATCTACCTTTTGAGCATAAAATGAATACTTACTTCAAAAATATAAATACTGAATTGGATAATATTTTCATTTTTTATTTAATGCAAGGAATAATATAATGACTTTATTGATTTTCTATTTAATAAGAAAAATATAATAGGTACATGTTAAAGAACGAAACTATCCTGTCAAATGAATTTTCAGTAGCAAAAACAAACCATATGATTTTATCATCTGTTATTGACGGCGACCGGTGGATCGATAAAACAAAGATAATAAAAAATACATAACCGGGTTCAAATGTTTCTCACGCGGCCGGCTTTTATTCGTGGTATAACTGCGTTGACTAAGCAAGCGTCCGGTCGACCGTTGCATACATCGCATATAGCCATGGCTCCTATACAGGTAATATTGCCGCTTTTATGTCAAATTACATAATAATCCTAACCCTTTTAATTAATTATTGGTATTTTGATAGGTTGGAGAGAACCTACCAGTAGCGGATTTATTCGAAGATTCGCCAGCAAATAAAGTCAGTGTGTGTGACCTAACGGCGGGCAAAAAGGTGGTCTTGTTTGCTGTGCCAGGGGCATTCACCCCGGGCTGTTCTAAGACGCATTTGCCAGGCTATGTTGAGAATGCCGACAAGTTGAAGGCGGAAGGAGTCAATGAGATCGTTTGTGTGGCGGTTAACGATCCGTATGTGATGGCGGCATGGGGAGCTCAACACAATACTAAGGGAAAGGTGAGTAGATTTCATGTTTTATTATATTTGACTATAGTTTAAATTTAGAATAAAAAAAAAATTCGTTCTCTCTGAAAATATATATTTTTTTTTATATAGGACACATCAAAATATGATAACTAAAAAAAAAGTATAAATATAAATAAATTACCATTCTTATTACCTATCTAGGTTTCACATTTTCATACAAACTACATAAATGATGACATTGAACTGCAGTTGCAATGTGAATATTCAACTTCTAAATATCATTTTATAGGTCATTGTCAAAAAAAAAAACAAAAAAGGGTAATTAAAAACAAGTCTATTAAGAGGTCAAAATGTGTGTTGACAACGGTATTCACGGCTGATAAGAATATGTCTTAAATAAGAAAGATATAGCATTGGTATCTGACTATTCATTAATATTCAATGTGAAGCTAAAACTGTAGTATTTTTATGAATGTTGTGTTTATAGAGTGACAGATTTGGAACACTCCAGTATATGAATAATTTAGTTTGCCAAATATGTCACACTGTTCAATAGCTAAACTTAACAATTAAATATTTAATGAGTGACTGACTTGAATGAAATATATGCTTGAATTAAAAAAATTGTATTGTACAATGCAAAAGTAACTCTGGTCTGCATATTTGTTACCTGTACACTCCTAGGCTGCTAAATGGATTGAATTTTTACTCAAAGAAGAACAGAGCATATTTGTCTTTTCGATAATAGAATATTTTGGTGATAAATTGTGTTCACAGCTAGTATTGTATTATTCAGTTTAATCCATACTATTGTACTAATGTAAATTAATGTACAAAGATCTCTTGTTAATTTATTTATTTGTGAACATACACACAGGGTCACAGTTTTGTTCTTTGAAACTAGATGATATTTTTATATATAGGTCATGTCCATTTGACTTCAACTCGCCTGATGGTAAGCTAAAGTCTCGGAAAGAGGATCACCATTATAAGCACATACTCTTATATTTTTCACACCATGACAGCCGCTCACTTCTCAAAATCATTTGCTGGAGCACATTTCAGACTATACCTCTATGTATAAGTAGGTACCTCCTTATTTCTTACTTATCATCATCATCATATCAGCCGCACATAGTCCACTGCTGAACATAGGCCTCTCCCATAGACCTCCAGAATGACCGATCCAAAGCAGCCCGCATCCAGCGCTTCCCCGCGACCTTGATGAGGTTGCCCTTCCACCTAGCCTATTTCTATTTCTTACTTATATATCTAACTAACTAACGTTGCTCGCAGCTCCACCTGCGTGGTATTCTGATTCCGGTCTATGTTGGTACCTGATCTGATAACATAGCATTCTAATCGTAATAGGTTTTTTTAATTGGTCCAATAGTTTTTGAGTTGTCGTTACATACAAAAATACAAATCTTTTCTCTTTATAATATTAGTATATAAGGAATAAATTCCATTGATTCCAGTCAGATTGTAAACTTGAACTTTACCAGATTATTTTTTTTAAAGGGGAAAAACTCTTGATTCACTAAACCAGTCCTTTTGTATGTGTTCTTTTATATATAAAAAAATATCTTGCCTATTAACGTTGAACCTTGGAACTCCCTAAATCTAATATAAAGTGTAATGAGAGTAATAAAACAACCCCAATATAATAGCCTTTTAACATGCCTACTGATACGGCTAATAAATTTTAAAGATTAGGTAATATTCGTGTGATTTTTTTTTATTAAATGGTTTTTTTACACGATTATTACCAACTCTTTGGGTCGGTGCGTGTCGGCCACGTTTCGCCGCCTCTTTGTAAACGAAACTCACACGAATCTGCCTGCGCGCATTGTCGCGTAATTTTTTTTATTTTCTATTTTTAAATCACTGCGTGTTGTTTTGTTTCCTGTGAAACATTATATAATGGACCTTCGCTCTGTTGGTATTTTACGTAATGTGCCTACCAATGTTAATTCGCTTTTTACTGCCACACGCACATGCTACTTTTTGGGATAGGTACATCATTGCGCACTTGCCTTTTCTGTACAACTAGACATACATACAATCACGTCTTTATCCCCGAAGGGGTGGACAGAGGTGGTTAAGTCTCCTCTGTCCCACCCACATTTCACCAGTAATTTTATTCGGTCCCACGTAATAGGGGGCGTGTTTCGGGCATATTGTTAACTCGAGCCATGCATTTGAGGCTGAGTCTGGCCTGTATCTGATGTTAAACATTCTTATCCCTTAGTCGCCTTCTACGACACCTCTTGGGAAGAGAGGGGATGTCCCAATTAATTATATTCTGCCGGAAACCACGCGGCCACTGTACAACTACCCCTTCTATAAGCGCGCGAATCGTGTTTCTTAATCTGTGTATTGCTTGAGACATATATCTTAGACTTAAAATGTAGTCCATTCGCTTAGTAAACGTTTCTTGATTGTATTTAGAGGATAGCATGGGGTGCTACGGCGGTACGAGTTCAGATTCAACAACCATAGATTATTACAAAACTTTCTGCGCGCACCAGGGCCTTTTGTGTCTCTCGACTTAAGTCCAAGATATATGGCTCTAACAATAAGAACGGTCATACACACAGTTTGCTCTAGTTTTGTCTACACGAGCTTAGTTATGCAAGCATGGTATGTGTTGCATAAAACCTATTTAAAATTTGCATGTCTGACTGAATCGATCGTCTAGCTAGCTGGTGTACAGAAACAATGATATCGCTAGTGGTTGCTTCATTACGAAATCAATACGCTCCACTTCCGACGACCTCCGACCCTGGTTCGCTAAATTATTCATCGACTTGAGACTTGGGTATAGTTCGATAAATAACAGGTGTTTTTTCAAGGGTAAGATATTTATAGAGTATTGGTAGAACTCTGGTCGATTTCAAATCGAGTTTCTCAGTTAGGTATCTGTAAGTAATAATATGGAAATGCAAATGTTTTAGTTTCAGGCTGTTCATAAAACCCAAAGAAATGAAACCGTTTGCCATTTGGTAGACATTCATAGTATAATACTATTTATCTGTTCGGTGCCTGCATGAAACCGTAATTCTGATTATCATCATCAACGTCAACCCAGCGTTGAATCTCGCTTACTTGGATGTTTTTACTTTGGAAATTTCTTTGGAGGTCACGTGCTCTTTTTTCACCACTTCACGCGATCTTCAGCGTCAAGCCAGCATTTCTGACGTCTGCTATTCTAACCACCTCAGAATGCGTCGCCATGTCGCCAGCCATACATTTTTTACCCTCAAGGCCAGACGGAGTCACTAGAATGTCACGAGATTTTTTACGGCTTGGGACATTAGTATGTTCTTTTTTTTTAAGGCGAACAAGTTTTTGTTCACACATGCTTTGTTCCAGCTCAAACTAATAAAGCCATAAATACATAATTGAATAACTATAAATAGTATTACTTTATAAATCTATAGAACGACTAGTGTTATCTTAAAAGTTAATAAACCCGTTATTCCATTGTTTGTCTCCGTTCATGATATCAGTTAACTCACAGTAACTCACGATCACTTAACCTCGACGAGTTTGTGACGTAAATCCTGCAATAAATTTAATAGGTCATTTTGCACTTAAGTAAACCAAACATTCTGAAATGGTTGTTTGCAGTAATCGACTTTGATATAATATGCCCCTTTACACCTTACTTAAATAGAACAATAGATTACAGGTGTGAAGCACATTGTTTTGAAAAAATCCAGGTCTTATGGTACAGCAAAGATACAATAGTAGAGATACTTTGATATGTGGAATAGGAAAGACCTCTGCTATAATATTGGTAGTAATTGAAAGTACATACCAATATACTCATAGTGTTAGAAATGGTAATTGTATTATGCTAGTTTACGCATCTGCACTGCTATCCTTAGTATTTGTGCCTTACGGACTCCGCAGCTTTCTGATATTATTGTAAAGTCTACATTCTACTTGTATTATTTAAAAGTTATCCTCAAATTCAGATACACATGTCATGTAACGCTGTTTTGCCCATGATGTAAGAAATGAACGTAAAAATCATAAAGGATTTACTTTTAACAGCTCTTTGGACTAAAAAGTTACTATTCCTCAACAATAATAATTTGAGTTCTGATTTTCCATTCCAATGTTCGTTTAACAACTCTCATTAATGTTTGGGTAGCTCCGAAACTTAATACGGTCTTTATCGCGCGTGCAAAGCGTGCCAAATCTGATTACATTCAACCAAAAAGTGCCCCTGTGGGCATATGAGGTTCTACAGCAATTTGCACACGAGATCAAAGGGTGCCTTTCATATATTTGAAAGGCATTCGTGCGGAAGCTTATAAACTGCTTGCCTCAGGAATTTCAATGTCAGTTAACCAAAACCCTTTTTGGGTAATTATGAAAAATGTCGACTTCTATATTTTTAATACGTAATAATAAGAGGCATAAAATGGTAAAATAACAAGTCGACTAAGGTTATTCAATGTAGGTATGAGTCTTTATACAGTTATTCAGCAATATGGAATTTATTCTGAAAATATGGCTTAGATGTTACGCATCTGTTGCACAGACTCGCATGGAGTTATTTCAAGAAATCGAATCGAATCTTGACCAAAAGATGGGGTATGTAGAGTTATAATGTGTAAAGTTAGCCCTTGCAAAGTAAGAAGCTAGGTTATAGACTCGCATGTAAGATCTGAACTTTTATTCATTTTGAAATGAAAAGAATATCTCTTTAAAATAAGTTTGTATTATTCATAAAGAATAACGGATTTATTACCGCCATATTTTGTAGTCTCATACTCATTAGTCTGTGCCCTTCATCACCGAAGATCCTTCAAGTGCGACGACGCGTACGGCGTTTGTTTTCCCACTGACTGTACAAAGTTATCCAAATTCAATCCCAAGTTGAGTGGGTTAATTAACAACCAATCTAAGTTGTTTAATAGACAAACTTACTATTCAAACCTCGTTTTATAGTGAGGATGGCTCACGTGCCAAAACTCAAAATCTCATTATTTAGCGAGAGAGCCTGATAGCTGCGCTGATAGTTTCAAACATGTGAGATGAGAGCGTGGTCTAGCCTGTACTCACCACTAATTTGCATGCTATGAGTATGGATATATCCACCATAATAGAGGTTTCCATACAGTACCTCTTGAGACAATAGCTAAAGAGTTACTTATCTATCTGATGAGATGATGATGAGACTGACAGCCTCCGTGGCGTGGTGGTAGTTAACGCGACTGCTATGCAGGAGGCGTGGGTTCGATTCCCGCTCAGTGCAAATATTTGTATGCATGAATATGGCTATTTGCATTGGTCTGGGTGTTTCTATGTATAATATGTATGTATTTACAAAAAAAAAAAGAAGTATCTATGTATATTTATCCGCATTCTAGATTCCATAACACTACCATGGGTCTAGATAGCGTTGTGTAGAATGTTGTGGAATATTTATTTATTTATTTATCTGGTGATTTCGCCAAATATTCGTACCTCTTGCGTATTGCACATTCTAGATCTGGAAAAAGTTGATTGAATCTAATGACTCAATTTATTGTTAAAATTGTATTTCGGATTTACTCGAGGCATTCTCTTCATGATTGAGCGACGATGTTCTGATAACAATAACATAATCTGATTCCTCCATAAAATGACACATCTAGACTAAAATTATTACTATCTAGACAAGCTAAGCAAAGCTTGTAAATCTGCATTTAGACTGCTGAAAAAAATACATAATTAAGATCTTTCTGTAAATAATCTGATATAATTACACTCAGTCATCTATTCCATGCTTAACTTGCAGTGCATGATATTTAAGCCTGAATATCGGATGGTGCAATTCTACGACCGAATGTCATGCTAAGAATGATACTCAACTCAAAATGGAATTTTTTTGTTTATTTGTATACTCAAAATGAAAAAATAACACATAGTTTATTTGCATACAATTACTTATTACGATTAAAAATTAAAATACCAACTAAAAACTAAAACTAAGACTAAAATTAAAACGTGTCCTAGAATTCCTCCGCAAAAATGAAAAGTACATAATTATGAAGTAATTAATACGGCATACGGCTTCGAGGTGATGAAAGTATTCGTAAATTTTCACCCTCGCTCTCTTTTTTCTTGATATTAAACACACCGTGCGGGCTGGCTCAGACTTAATATTGGTAAATGTTCCGACGTAATCTGCGAGAGTAAGATTAATATCTGTAGGTAATCAACTTCGTGATTGATGAGGCTTCCTCAAATGTTGAAGACATGTTATGAATAACTTTGTACAACCTATATCAGTACTTAATTACAATATTAAATATATAAAGCTAGTTTATAAAACAGTGAAATATCTGCGACTATTATAGAAATATAATTACTTATGTATGCAGTCTACTATCAGATCTAAATGATTATTGACTAAACTTGAAAAAAAAGATGAGAGTGACAATGCATGATTACATTCATTGTCGTTCATTAACACGTAGTTATCTTCAGTCACAAAAGAATTTTAAAAACTCAGAATACAGAAAAAACGTTTGCTCTGTATTCTGCGATTATAGTAGGTACCTAGGAGTTTGAAAGGCGGAAATATATTTATTGTACTAACTCGTTATTATGTTAAATATTTATTGTTGAAGTCCTTGTAGGATAGTAAAGTTCTACGTTTCATACAATGTCATTTTTTGTCTCGTGCTTTTAAATAACTTGTTCATTAGAACTTGAATGAACAATGTTTAAATTGTTTTAACTGCACCTATTATAGATTAAGTTGCCGAATATTTCATAATACAGTTATCAAAGTGTGAAACATTGGACAAACAAATGACAATCATGGACGACTGATCAATATTTCTGAGTGGTTTGTTGTTTTATTATGACTTGTATTGCCCTTCCTTGACCTCGAACGAATATAATTGGATACTTTGCTGATTATATTGCGACTTTGATCCATTATTTGATTAACTATTGAATGACAATTGCGTTATGTAAGAACACATTGTGTACCAACCAGTCAATATACAGGGTGGAAGATTTTCATGCCCTTTTTTATTTCCCGTGCGGAAATCCTATAAGGGGAGGTTATGTCGGACTCGAACCGACTAAAACCGCACGCCGACTGTGGGTCGTGCTGCTAGGCCGGCGGTGAGGTTGTCATCGACATATCCCTCGCACCCCGGCTGACCCAGGGCCATCCCTTACGGTCTGGCCCTCCTCGGGAGGGGGGACAACGGTGACCCCGACTCGCCCCCGGAATGGGGAGGCGCGCTTTTGAGCGCGCCGTCGCCGTGGCCTGCTTCTGCTGGGGTGACAGGTGGCTCCACCCGTCACCCCCAGGCCCGCGCTCATGGGGAACGGAGGTCAGTCAGTGCCCTCCGAAGCACGAGTTACAAGCGCGCGCGGGCGGCGCGATCCGCGAGTCTCTCTCGCTCGCGCCGCCTCTCCCGTTCCGCCGTCTCCTTCATGACCATTACCTGCTCGCTGAAGGAGACGCCGGCCGCCCACGCGTCCGCACAGCGGACCATTGCTGTGAGCAGGGTGGCGAGGGTGAGAACTCTCACTCCCAGGGCCGCCACTAGCTCCCGCCTCGGTCCGGCCCATGCCGGACACTCGGTGAGCGTGTGCAGCCCTGTGTCCTCGCTCGCATCGCAGTGATGGCACTCGGACGTTGGCTCCTTTTCGATCCGACACAGATACCGCCCGAAGCACCCGTGCCCGGTGATAATCTGCGTCAGTCGATACTGATGATGGGCCTTACCGCCTCTATGACGGCATGCCCTGCGCGTGCCCCTAGAGTGTCTGCCGGGATGCGAGAGATATCTTTCCTGCATTCTCAACTCCGGTAATCAAAGACCCAAAGACAGCGTGCGTTTAAGTCGGTTCGAGTCCGACATAACCACCTCCACCGGCTCCAGTGGGGTGGTATCCGTGGGGATTTTTCACACGATATCAAAAAATGCCCCTGTAGTGGAAGTACTAAAAAATTAAGGAATGTATCCTTTGAGTGAAATTCGCTATTACCAGTATTTCGAGGACTTCCCCTCCAGGGGGTATGAAAAGCTTTCACCCTGTATATATATATGAATGGGTGAAAGATCCACTAGCACTCACCAGACACCACACCAAACACGTCCTCATCTAAACCAAATTTACTTGTATTTACAGATTCGAATGCTGGCAGACCCCAGCGGAGTGTTCATCAAGGCTTTGGATCTCGGCGTTAACCTTCCCCCTCTTGGTGGATTCCGTTCAAAGCGATTCTCCATGGTAATCGAAGACAGTAAAGTGGTGGAGCTGAACGTGGAACCCGACGGCACCGGCCTCTCGTGCTCCCTCGCCGATAGACTTAAAGTCAAAAAGTAAACCTTTTACATACCTTAGACTCGTATTACCCCTTTTCGGAAATTGTGATCTACTCACGTAGCTATAAAGCTCTAAATCTAATCGAGCACTCCCTTGTGATATTGAAAACAAATCAATTTATAAATAGCATTTAATCATTTCTGTATGTTTTATTTTATATAATCTGTTTACAGTATTATCGTCGAACAATAGCTTTTTCTAGTGGCACGACGCACACGAAGTTCCTGCATATAAAATACAAGATGTTTTGTTTTTGTATGGCTAGAGTAATTAGTTCATTACTCATTACTTACATAATATTGTTGAATTCCTTTTTTAAATGAGTGGATTATTATTTTTAACGAATACCTGTCGTTTTTAAACGAATAGTTCTTTTTTTTAATGGATATCTTTGCCCGATTGCGTCTAGCATGACAAAATTTTTCGAGGTCTAATAGTGGGTAACTTTAGTCCTCAGTAGAACACATTAAATAGGTAACTCGTTTCGGATGAGTTAATAACCTATCTGCTTCAATAAGATTATGCAAAATATGTATATGGCGTCACAAGGCCGCAGTCGGGCGAATTTTTCAGTTCAACGTGATATTTTAATTGTTAAATTAACGATATTGTTTCCATATTTATATTATTCCTTATTATGAATGTAGATGTAATTTAACATAGGTACTTTATGTTGTAGTAATGTTGTGCGTCGTAGTTTTATTATAATATATAACAATATTTCCCTTTACCCGTCTCCTTTCATTTCCTTTCCTTTGTTTAAGAAATTATTTGATTGGCTACGATTGCAAATTACGAAGTAAGTACTTTTTACGGAAGAACTTTCTTCCGAATATAAAGGGGAGACCAAAAGTAAGTCTATTACTGTTTAGACAATTGTAGAAATTAGTCAGGCATTGCTGGAGATCGAAAAATGAGTTCTGTTCACGGTAGCGGTTGGGGCTAGCTGTTACCTTAGCTCAGAAGCAGGCTCTAGGCGAAATACAGCCTCTGTGGCGTGGCGGTAGTGAATATTACTGCTACGTAAGGAGCGCGGGTTCGATTCCCGATCAGTTTAAATATTTGTATGCATGAATATTATAGGTCTGGTCGTGCCTCGGAGAGCACGTTAAGCCGTTTCCATTTATGTAATACGAACTTCTACGGCTATCGTTACGGGTAGTTGGAGCCCTAAAAAGTCCAACAACTGCTCTAACTTCAATACATTGATGTCGCCAATGGGTTGTGGAGATCATATAGCAGTAGCTTCACGGAAAACATCGAAGACCAGCCAAACCCGTAGATTGGAAAACCCAGACTGAGGAAAAAGCTTCGAATGCGACTTTGATTAAACGCTAGGTTGAAGAAGAAGCAAGCCGAGGTTGGCCACGCCAACTAATGGAGCGATCTCAACCAGGTGAGCAGCAACAAGAACAGCTAATGTGGAATACAAATGATCACGGTACCTATAAGTAGGTAGGTATATTTTTAGGTGGTAGGTAATAATATGCACATCTTGAGCAGAAGTCGGCAAGGGCTTTCTACAGAATAAATATGGATGCTATGTACATAGGTACTTATAGAGTAAATAATTGATCGCTAACTGCCTACAATCTTAACTGCTATCATTAGATTTTATTTAGGTTTCCTTTTAGTGGCTGCTTTGTTTATATCCGATTCGAAGGACCACTATGAGCAGCTACTAATCAAGTACAATAAGTTAGCGCTGGTTGGCCGATATAGGTACCTACACATAGGGCGCCAGAACGTTGTTTTAGAACTTAAAAAAATAGTCATTTCTAAGCTGAACAGAAAGTTTCCAGCGCATGTTGAAGCGTAAGCAATCATATACCTAATGGTAAAATAATCTTCTAATCAAACACAGGTAAGAACATTTGAAGTTTGGGTCAATAGCGGCTTTAGCACGGTTGTGGCAGGTGTTTCCTTCTTCCTTCAGTCCCGGGTCCTTCATCAAGCGGGGCGTGAAAAGGCATCTAATGAGTGAGGCTGTCAAGCTGAGTGCCACCACTGATAACATGGTACATGATTACCCTCTTTCCGAGACAGCATTATTAGAAATCGCGTAATTCACAGACAACTCTAACATGATGGTAACCGCTTGTTAGCCACCCTTAATGTAGATAGATGAAAGTATAGGTACCTATGTTATAGTATAAAAGCAGATTTTTATACAACGTGCCCCAAAAGAGAATATTTTTAAAACGTTTCATGCTTGAAATCATTAAAAAATAGACTGGAATATCTGTTACCCCTCCCAACAACTAAATGTCAAATTTTGAGACAGTAGATGACATGACAATCAAAACAAATTGAGGCCGTCCTCAAACATATTTATATTATAGATCTAAGAATAATAATAACTGAACATGACGTTATGACTAAGGACATTAAACATGTATAAACGAGTGCATTACTTCGGTACAATATTATTTTTGTGTTCTCTCATATATTTAGTTCGAGTTGTGTATACCGAGATGTTTGAAGATGAAACCGCACTGGTCGACGAATGGCTGGATCAGAACGATCTTGGTGAATACAAGAAGTTATTCAGAGAATACGGTGAGTTTTAAATTATATAATCTTTGTTTTAAATCAATATACCGATACTTTAACTTATTAATACAAATGTTATTGACGAATTATTCAGGGCGCGTTCCAGGCACTAAGGTTGACATTAAGAGCATAATATGTGCGTACAAATTAATCGACATCTTACTGTTATTTAGAATAATCTCCTGCCATTGACCGAGGTCAGGGTAAGTTTTCTTTTAGAATAATTTATTTGACTTAATTTAATCTACTACAACCATGTTATTTTTTTAAACATCAGTGCAATAATTATGAACTGGAATGACGTTCCGTGAAACGTGACGATTAATAGGTACGTTTGGCGCGGATTTCAAAAATAGCCGACCTTTTTTCTATTTTTTTGATTCAATGATGCGCCTCAATTATTTCATGATATTTCAAGAATAATATAATATTCTATAGCTAATCTATAGGTAGGCACATAATTGGGTATTATCCTATAGATAAGATAAATTGTCTAAAGAAGCTTATTAAATTAAAAAGTGCATAAGAGGGGTAAAATTGCGTCTGTTCTTATTTTATAGTTTTTTTAAATTTGCTTTTTAATCATCCAACCAATCTATAATAGTAACTGATTTGACTATTAAATTTTATGATCTTTTTTCTTACAAGTTACCATTATTGTTGTGCCGTTTAGTAAAAGTAACTAATTTGACTAGTCAGCATACCCAATTTTATAAAGGTTGTGGTAAAAAAGGTAAATTTTATAAAGGTTCAAATTTATATTAGTATGACTATACTAAGATCTTCGTGGCCCAATCCGAACTCACCTGGTAGCCGGTACATCTGCTGATTGATAGATGAGGCTCTGGCACAGACTTTACAATCAGTATTATATAAAGGAAGGGAAATTATGTTTAAAGGAAAGTGGACTTGGTTAAGGTTTTTTCTTTCTATTTATTCATTTTACTGCTGTAACCCTTTTGAACTTCTATCAATAAACCCTCTGCCACACTATTCACTTATACCAGATTTTTCTCTTGGTTTTTCCTTACCAGTGGCAAAGAGTGAAAACTTTGAAATAGGAAAGCCGGTGGACATACAACAATATAGTTTGTCATGCATTATGCAGCCCATTAGGAAGCCCACAGGAATCGGTTTATTAGGACTCTCAACACTGCCTACTACCACATAATAAATAATAGTACTGCTACTAAGATAGCAAACAAGCACACAGCCTAGCTGATGGGAACTGTTACTTTGGCTTAAGACTGTTTGTGTATTTATTGCCAACTGCAAAACGAGAACATCCCTCTATGTTAATCACCCTGTAGAGTCAGTGTTAAAAGAACAATACAAAAAATCACACTGGATTTTTTGTCGAAAGTTTTGCATTTTGTAATTTTCGTCTCAATCAAACCCTAGACTCCTTAGTACTATTCTCTATTCCTCATAGTTTCGGATTTGGCCATCCACACCCACTTGAATGAAATACTCACCCTGTATATTAAAATGGCACACTGCAGTTCAACGACCTTTTGCTACTGAGTTCAGTTTGCAGATTGCCAACGTAACATCATTAATCTATAATAACTAAGAAAAATAACGTTAAGTCTCATAGGCACTGAGATTCTAATCACAACCCAATTAACACGACGAAGGGTGAGAATGCCGCGGCAGAAAAATAATATCAGTATCTGTACCGATCCCGCGGGCCCCGGGCTGCGGGGCGGTCGTGACGTAGCGCCACCCCACCCGCCGGCCTACCCCCCCTACCGCCAAACAAATACAAAGGCCTCACTCAGTCGCGTCGCACCCACCGCGCCGTGCAGACGTCGCGACACCAATGCATATCACAATACATCATATTAATATGCTCGTTTTAATCAAAATCGGGATGAATAACACAGTCAATATCAATTAAAATTTCGTTTTTAATTCGTTTTCAAGGGTTTTGACATAATTTTGAGTCAGCGTTTTCCATTGTTCGTGAGTAACGACTGTTCGGAGGCGGTTCAGATAATTAATGTCAATTGGTCTTTAAAGTTGAGCTTTGAACCACGATGTGGCAATTTGAGGACTCTGAGATATACTCTATAGGGATGATACATCCCTCCCATAGCCGGCACTCGGGGCTGTCCATGCTGTCAGGAGTATCGCAGTTCTCAGGTACGATTTAATATCTACTGATGTTTGTGTAGAAGATATTTCTATAATGAGATGATATTTCAACAGGTTCTAATTTATATTGAGTAAAATAATATAAGTTAAGCATTTGTCTTTGCAATCAGGCTTCAAAACTTTCCAGCATACCAAAGTTACATCGAGAGGTTGATATTTAGGTATGCTTGTAGAACAAACAGACAAAGAAACTTTCAATTTAATTTGTTTATATAGATTTAAATACAACATCGAATAAATGAAAGCAAGAAAATAGTTTTACTCCACACGAGTAAATGAAAAACAGACATTTGTTATGTTCATATGTAAGTAGCATTATTAACGACAATAGGTGCCCATTTACGTGGAACAAATGATAATATCGAACTAAATCATCATCATCATCATCATCATCATGATCTTTGCGTTAGTCCCGGCCGCATCCAACATCCAAGGCTTTAGGGGTCCGGTGTCCTCTTCCTATTATTTCTTTCACTACTCATAACAACGAATGGGTATAATTTAGCTGATGTAAAGATGCAAATAGGGATATAAAGAATTCTTTGTCCTAATCGAGTCTTCAAAAGCTTTCTAAGTACAGTCATACACAAATATAGACCGTATTCTTTTTGCGTCAGTATTCTGTGCTTAACGATGCTCTAGCTACACTAATAGCCAGCAGCTATCGACATTGTAATTGAAACCTTGATAGATAGGAATAAAGTTCAATATTGTATTGTAGGTTGTGTTTAACAACGTTTCATAGTCCATTGTCTGGTAGTAATCCCTTAGTTGAAAGCACAGAATATAAATTCAAGAAGAAGTGCTCTGCAGACACAATGGTGAGAAAAGGTTTAACTTAATTTGTAATGCGAATGACTACTAATTGAGGTTTAGAATTGTTTTCTGATGAACAGAAGGTATGGAAGCACTAGTCTCAGAGGCAAAAAGTTTAAGGGCACATTCACTTGATTTTTTTACTCTATGGTTCTGAAGAAGAAGAATGATCCGTGTGTGGAAGATTGGAACTTAGGGTTTTGGAGTCCGAGGTCTGCTATAAGGCCTATGACCTATGCTATACTTGACGGAATATCGTTATAAGATATTTTCAAAAAATACCGGCAACCGAAAACTAGTTGACAGTGGAGGCTGCCGTGGCGGTAGTAAACGCGGCCGCTACACAGGAGGCGCGGGTTCAATCTCCGCTCCGTGCAAATATTTGTATGCATGAATATGGCTGTTTGCATTAGGCGATTGGCACACTGCAACGCTCAACGCGGCGTCGTTCGTCGACGCGCGTCGACGCGGGGAGCTAGTATAGTCCGAGAGATATTAGAATTTTTTTGGTAGGTAGGTGTGTTAAATAATCTAAAATTTTGAGAAAAGTAAAGTAAAGCCATCCGACCATTAGCTCGATAGCCCAGACTATATTAGGAACGCCAGAGATGAAGAGAAAATGATTAGAAGTGCAAGCTATTTTTGACTTATTGACATGACATAGTAACTATTTTTTTTTCTTATATTCGTGATCAGCGTCATCTATTAACGCGAAAAGAGACGTAACTAAGAAAATGCCATTTAGGTTGAAAGTCGCTTGCAGTCTCTGCGTGTTCCGATAACGAGCCAAAACAGTGGTGTCGGCTCCAATACCCGATATTGGGCATCGATATTTGACTTCCTCCGATCTCGGATATCGGATATTGGATATCGGACGTCAGTTGATGTGAAAGCGCTCTAAATTTGCCGTTAAATAGTCAAGTTGCATTGCAAAAATAATAATTTTAAATTCGTCTCAAATACCTACACAGAAATTTCTAACAGCTCTCGGACTAAAAATCCCTCAAAAAACACGCGCGTGAATGCAGATTTCAGTGTGCCATACCTCGCGTTTTCTGCTTGTACGCGCGTATTCTGCGGCAACGCGCGTGACTGCGTTGTCAGTGTGTGGGACCCCGCGTTGTTCTATACAAAATGAGCTCCGTAGAGGCGACGAGCGCGATGCCGCGTCGACGCAACAACGCTCGACGCCGCGTCGCGCGTCGCAGTGTGCCAATCGCCTAAGTCTGGGTGTTTCTATGTAGGTATAATATGTATGTATTTACAAAAAAAAGTAGGTATGTTTATCCGCATTCTAGATTTCATAACCCAAGCTAGTTAAGCTTACCATGGGTCTAGATAGCGTTGTGTAGAATGTTGAGGAATATTTCTTTATTTATTAGAATGTATTAATTTTTGCCGTGTTGGTTCCCGGTGGTTTAGAATAGGACCACCCCAGCTCTTCCTGTGGGTGTCGCAGAAGGCGACTAAGGGATGTGGCTGTTCTCCATCCGACAGTAAACTTACAGGCCAAGAAAAAAGGCCCGCCAGACGGCAATAGGTTCGTATTACGTGCGGCGAAGGGTGGGTGCTGGTACGCCTCTGCCTACCCCTTTGCCGATTTACAGACATATTAATCATTATATCAGTCTCTGTAATGAGAACTTACACGAAATATATAAAATGAAACTAATTGCCAACTGCACTTGGCGTAAATGAGCGAAATTTTGGCTGGGGCAAGTCAAACGAGTATTGGCAAGTTTGAAATTTAGTGAATATTCGATGTCCAGCTCTATTAGTATATCTTGGACCTAAATCGCGAAATATAAAATTCCTCAATATATTCCACAACAATCTACACAACGCTATCTAGACCCATGGTAAGCTTAACGGAGCACATATCCGATAAACATACTTAGATACTTTTTTTTCGTAAATACATACATATTATAGATAGATACACCCAGACCAATGCAAATAGTCATACTCATGCATACAAATATTTGGACTGAGCGGGGATCGAACCTGCGCCTCCTGTATGGCGGCCGCGTTCCCTACCGTCACGCCACAGAGGCCCTGGTGCTTGCAGATTGTTGGTGAATTTGAGCTCGTCCACCGCAGTAGCACCCCTCCTCGTGCACGTACTGTGCATATAGAGCACATTTCGAGCACATTTTAGGTCCAAGAATATTATGTGAATCGAACTTCATAGTCCAGTATTGATTGTGCTTTGTTGTATGTGATACTTGTTTTGTGCAATAACGTAGCTACGCCATATAGGTATAGCTCGATTCATCTCCCTCGAGAATTCTAGATCGCACTTCACTGACGACCAATAATCGCAATAAAATACGAAACTCCTAAATACGAAAATGATTAAGAACTTCTAGTTTAGCATAACTTTATGTTCAACTAGATAGAACCGTAAAATATTAGTCACAAGCTGATTCGGTGAATTTCGTACCGCCAATTTTCCGATCCCGTTCCTGCTGCACCCTCTACTATAAGCTAATATTATACATATAAACCTTCTTCTTGAATTACTCTATCTATTAAAAGAAACCGCATCAAAATCTTTAGCGTAGTTTTGAAGATATAAGCTCCTTTCCTTCCCCTTCCCACTCTTCAGAGCACACCACTGCCACTGCAGGATCACCTCAATATCCTCGGTATGGATGTTCACTGCAAACTGAATAACAAAAACTATATCGACGAGCATCATCAAATCAGCCTCGCGTAAACTCGGAGTCCTGAGCAGAGTGAGACGTTTTTTCACGCCGGAGCAGCGGTGTCTTCTATACAAGACCCCAATTCGTTCCTGCGTGGAATACTGCTCACATCTCTGGGACGGCTCCGCAAAGTACTTACTAGATGCTCTCGACAGGTTGCAGCGACGTGCGGTCCGCATTATTGGTAATCCTGAGGTCACGAACACCCTCGAGCCTTTGCAGATGCGTAGAGATGTTGCGTCTTTGGCAGTATTCTACCGTCTCTACCGTGGTGAATGTTCTTACGATCTCTTCCAATTAGTCCCACCCTCTCCTTTCCTTCACAGGACGACACGTGAAAGCTAAGATACCATCCATATACGGTGCAGAGTATACATGCTAGAACCAAGCGTTTCAGTGACTCATTCCTATGCCGCACGACTAAGACCTGGAACTCCCTGCCAGCTCACATGTTTCCTTCTTCCTACGGTACCGAGTCCTTTAAGCGGGGCGTGAAAAGGCATCTAATGAGGCGTCAAGCTGAGTGCCACCACTGTTAACATGGTACATGTTTGCGATGGTGACCCTCTCTCTGAAACTTTGCCTTTAGCTTAACATCAGGCGAGGTGAAGTCAAATTGACGTGTCCTAGATAAAAAAAAGAAAATCATAGAGACGGGGAGACGCGGAAAGCGACTTTGCTTTATCCTATGTAGTGATATCGTAAAACGCCTGTGACTTGGACAGCCTCATTGCAGTACTCGTGGCGAGTACTATTTGGAACTTATTCAAAAAGGCCACAGTCCCTGGACCATTAAGTGCTTATTTTAACATTGCATCGTTTTAGACCTATTTTGTTGGTTTAGCCAATATTGTGATCGCAGATAACAGCTGTGGCCACATACTCTAGCTGATTCTAGCTAGTTGGAAATGAGTATCTGCTGTGTATACTTATCTACAGTAATAACCTGCACTTATGAGCACTTGAAATACTACCCATTGTGCTTCTAACGTTAATTACTGTAATCCATACTATTATCTCTTGTAATCTGTTGTTGCTGTACAATAAAGAGTTGGCTTTAGTTCCGCGATTCGTCTAGGTTGCATCTGGGAACTTTAAACCCCGGTTCGCTTTTCGGTCTCTTCACTTTACGTGGTCTTCGGAATCTCTGGCAATGAGACTATTATCACGTATTTTATTCCTTACGACGTCAAGTCAGTGAGTATTTCTTGCATCTTTACCTGACATACTACATACTCTTCCGCTTCTATTTTATCTTACCCCCGGAATCAATTACCGGTTAGATATACACACTATAAAAAAAAAACAGTGAAATCTCATTTACCTCATCAGTTAATTCCGGTCGCATCCCTTACCCCGGAGTCCGGGGTCCGCTTATCTGGAATCTCATTTACCTCTACGAATAGTGAAAATGGCGCATCTACTAATTTCCTCTTTATTCCATTTCCAGTTTTATATGAGATAAATGGAATTTATGACTCTCCGATACGTACATTGTTTTATGGATGGCGATAAAAGCTGTGCGGTTGACCAAAATAGCTCTTTCAGGTTTTATATCATTCGTAGCTGATAATGGCCTCCTGTTGAAATTCAACATCCTGTCAAAAACTTCCATTGAAATACGCCATGACGAGTAAATAGGTTGTCCTGCATTGCTTGCAAAAATAACTCTACTTCTTCACACCCAACCAACCACTTTCTACTTCTCCTCATACCGTATTGTATCGTATAGCGTTTTGCGTGAATTCTAGTCTAAATATTTTCTGCTACCATAGTTGCAATTTGTCTGTCTTTATGTTTCTTTTTTCTATTCTAACTGACTTCTATTCTCATACGTTTTTCTTCCTACCATCCCGGGGTCGCATCTGTAAGGTTGTCAAATTGAGGACCAACAGTGTAGCATACCATCATCGGCAATGGTGAGATAGAGACTTGTGACTTATGACGAGTTGAAAGCATATTGACGCGCCCTAAGGTTGGGATGCACCATCTTTTTATAACATTAAACAGTTCTGTTAAAGTACCGGTCAGGTACAAAATAGGTTACACAATTTGACAACAGTTAATATGACGTCAATACTTGCCACTAACCGTAACCGGCCACGGTCGGCCGGTTATTGTCATTGCTAACATTAAATTAGTTAAAATCTGTCAAAAAGAAGGTATAATAAAAGTATAAAACGAAGGAGTTTGATTTGATATCTCAACTGATTTACATGAGAACTGAAAGCAAATGACAGCTAACGTGTTGAAATAAAACCTCTTTTTACGGATTCTATCGCGATATATTTGTTATTGTTACTTTTTAACCCGACGTTTCGGCTGCTTTGCAGCAGCCATTTTCGCGGTGTGACTCACGATGGTAGTTGTCACATAGTTTGAAGTATAAGTTATCTCAAAATACTCGAATCATGGTGAATTATTGGTGTTCGAATTTACGCAGAATGAGCTCACTGTGTTGTTAAGTCTTGCTGGATTTTGCTGCTTACTGGGTTTGATTAAGTGGATGACTGGGTCCCAAGCTGGTGATACGGTCCATCCATCCTCTCTATTAAAATTTGGGTGTTTTTTTAATTTCAATAGCCTCGCGGATCATTCTAGGAATATATCGGTGTTCTTTGGCGAGTATCTGTGGTTTATCAAACCTTAGGTAATGGTTGGTGCCTTTTTGCGCGTGTTCACATACAGCTGAATTTGACATAAATAATGTCTCATTTGACTTGCAACCCTGATAACTTTTACCGAGCTAATAAATACACTGGTGCAACACATTTAGCAGAAACCGTTAGAGTTAACTGTTACTTAATGTTATATTTAACGTAAACTTCTTACTTTAGCAGGTAGTGTGGTGCAACTAAGCCTAAGTATATCTACATAAAAATAAATATTCTGAGCGTTTACTAATGTAACCAAATGCGAGGCAAGCCATTACTTAGACTTGTCGTTACATTATGCAGGTATCGCGGGGAGCTAGTTAAACGTTAAGTTGAAGTGTTATGCGGCAGTCATCCATCACCCTGTCAAACTAAGGACTATCGCTTTTATCTTCATTCCAACAATTTATGAGGATAATTTGCAATTTTATCGGAGTTGGGTTAGTCTTTTTATATTACTTAAATAGCAAACAAGTAAGTATGTAGTGTAAGTATGTAGTAATTGATCACAGTGACCTATTTATGCTGGCTGTTTCAACATCTAAAGTGTAACTTGCGCTCTAAAACCTGTGACTGGTCTGGGTGTTTCTATGTATAATATAATTATATGTATGAACAAAAATAAAATCTAAGTATGTAGGTATAACCGCATTCTAGATTCCATAACACAAGCTAGTTTAAGCTATGCTAACTATGGGTCTAGATAGCGTTCTGTAGGATGTTAAAAAAAGGAGTAGAAAAGAAGAGAAGTAAATTGTAAAACAGAATGAAAATTAGATGAGACCATCGGTTCTCAAATTAAATTAAATTAAATTAAATAATCATTTATTTCAGACCATAGTTTCAGACCATAGGGTTAATATATTAGTAACAATTTGCTTAAAATTATTTTAGTATTGTTAGTATTAAGGAAATACAATCAAAAACCGTACGTTTTTTATTTGCCTCCACACCATACTGCTTAATGATCTTTCCATGCAAGCTGGGAAAAGCAGAACTCTGATCTGTATGAATTTATATGAAGGTATTTTAACAAATATTCATAAGAAAACTGAAGAGTTTGTTCGTTGAAACCCATTAATCTTTTAAAATACAAGTGTAATTTAACATTTAGATAGCCTAGTTTTTCGGGGTTATGGACTTGGAAAGACTGATGATATATTATATGTCAGCGACAACGACGCCATGCGATGTGGGGCTATCTGAATAGAACTAAGTACTTATGGTACCTAATAACAATTAAATTAAAAACTTTAAAAACCCCCGTTGCAAAAAAACTCCTCCGAAAAATTGAAAATAAAATAAGTTGGCCCTTTAACTTTTGATATACCTAGATTTTCCATTGATTCCACCGTTGCCATGTCGTGGGACCCTAACTGGTAAAGCACTCCGTCGTATTATCGGAACGATTCAAGATCCCCCGACATGGCAACGGTTAAATCAAAATATTTCTAGGTTTAACAAAAGTTAAAGGGCTAACACAATGGCAACACCATTTATTTTCAACTTTTTAAACTGACAAACTGTTTCAAAACACTTTAAAGTGGCGTTAGCCTCATCTGCATCAAGAACAATGCCATTAATTTTGTATTCAAGTTAATCCACTCCATAACGACGTAATTATTCAACACAAACACTCTCAGAATGTAATTACCGTTCCCGCCAACTTCGGAGGTGCAAGCTCTCGCGTCCATCTGCAATAGCGTGTTGGATACGCGCCAAGGCGTCCTATCTTTCGCCGACGTTTGACAAAGTTGGCTGTGAGGTTACAAAAACATGATTTTACTTAGTCTCTACCCTTACCAATAATCGATGTGCTAATCTACCAGTTTGTGATATGGCGAAAACGGTTGACGTCAGCGTCTAATGGCTTTTTACATTATAGCATACCAGAGGCGGATTTCCTATAGATAAGTACGTCTAGGCTCAAGCTTTCTGCGGCCAGATATTAGTGCCGGCTAATAGAGCAAAGAAGTTAATGCTCGCATTACTGATAGCATAGCATGTGTTTTTTTTTTTTTTATCGTGCGAAAAATCCCCACGGATACCACCCCCACGGAGCCGGTGGAGGCGGTTATGTCGGACTCGAACCGACTAAAACGCACGCCGTCTTGGGTCCTTGGTTGCCGGAGGTGAGATTGCCAAAAGCATATCTCTCGCACCCCGGCAGACCCAGGACCATCTCTATCGAGATGGCCCCCTTCGGGTTGTGGGGACCACAGTGTCCCCATCTTGCCCCGGTTACGGGGAGGCGCATTTTGCGCCGCCACCGCGGCCTGCTTCTGCTAGGGTGACAGGCGGCTCCACCGGTCACCCCCAGGCCAGATAGCATAGCATGTGTGGATCTATCACCTTACTTACCTATTTGAGTTTGGCACGGCCTAAGTAATGTACATAAACAAATAAAAAATAAACAGTTTTACGCGCACTTTTTTTCTTTTGTATTAAATCCATAGAGAATATTCTATCCTCTGTGATTCAATCTGTAAATTCAGATGTTTTGCAGTTCCTTTTTTGATTCTTGAACTCAGTTCAATTGGTTTGTTTAAATTAATAGTATATAAATATAGGAAGGTAAATAATCAATAGGATAACTTTTTATTGAAACTTTTTTTATAATATTTTTCTCGATACTACAACCTGTACCTTTTTATGAGTTTGGTATTCCTTTTATATTGTTAGAAAGGTTCAAAGTATGTATTTTAGAAAATAATTACGCATCGCGTGACAAGAGGACATAGCAAGGGAAAGAGTGAAGAGTGACAGAGGATGACATCTGACAGGAATGTATCCTGGACGAATATGACATGTTGTGTCAACCCCTAATAGATAATTGGGACAAAAGCAGGCAGCTTATGAAGGTAGGAAGGGTATTGTTGGTCAGAGATAATACAACTGACTTCTTTTATTTGACTTTTCCTCTTCATGGCCAACTGAGCCCACTTCCCATTGAGCCCGCGGACTCAGTTGACCACGTTCGTTTTTTTCGGGAGTGGCTCAGCCCACTAACCAGCAAACTAACCCTGCGGGCTCAGATAACCACTTGCTACACCTATGGGTCTACTCAGCCCGTGGGCTCAGTTAACCACTCTTTAACGAGATTTTATTGAACTATGGCGGTTATTGTTCTGATTTTAAATAATTTTCTAACTGTTACAAACCATTGTTACAAGCTATTGATTACCCGCGGCTCCGTTCACGTGGTGTACTGAAATAGTAATTTAGCTTCTGAAATTTTTCCAATTTCTGCTCAATTTCCTTAAATTTTCTTTCCATAAAACTTTCTATATCTATACAATGCATGTACGCAAAACATCTATAAGTTACTCTCAAGTGCGTTCTTTTAACCCGACAGCCAAGAAGGGTTATTGAAGTAGGTATTGCTCTTTGGTACAAAGAGAGTTATTTGTAAGTTTCCCTAGCGTGTTTTGTGGTGTGCACTAGTATTTACACTTACTGGTCCACCTGTGGCCCGGGCTGGCCCGGTCGCAGGTCGTCGGCCCTTCTGCGGCCTAGTTCGCCGGCCGCGCAACGCAACAAGTACCGCGTCGCTATGTAACGCTGATGCTGCTGTATTCAGATGACATGTTGTGTCCTAGCTTGAAGTTAGATCGATACGTCACGATATTGACAAGTTTATTAGTGGTTCTAACTGATGACCGGCAAGCATATATGAAAATACTAGCTTTTACCCCTATACTAAATTTCATCAAAATCGGTTCAGTGGTTTAGGCGTGGAAGCGTAACATAAAGAACAGACAGAGTTACTTTCGCATTTATATTATTAGTATGGATATGGATGTATGGATGTCATTAAACACTAACTTAACATACTTAGTTCACATAATGTGTGTTATAATTGAAGATTAACTTAATAAAAGTGCTGACACATTAATTATTCACCGCAAAATTCCATAAAGAGGCTTTAATATTCACGCTGCTGTAAGTATTCTTTGTCACTGACGTGGGTCAAGAGTCAAGAGCCGCGACGCTTCTCGACGGGACCTTTTCAAATGGAATTAGTAAAAACAAAATGGAGCTGGACAGGATTGTTTTTTATTTACATACTTAATTGTCATACGAAATCCCACTTACGCTTTGGAGTCCGGGATCCGCTTATTGGTTTATTTTGACTTTCACGGCAGCGGCTACCGTCAGATCCTTAAGCCCTGGAGGAAAATCTGCTTGGTCCGGCCTTGGTACGGCCCACTAATGTAAGATCATCTATGTCACCCTTCCAATTTGATCTCTAAAAACGCACCTGCAGAGATAAAGGACAACCCCAACTCTCATACAATCTTGGGCCCGCATGTACAGGGTTGAAAATTAGGCAATATTTAGACCATCTAAGGACATTTTGTTTGCCTAATTTTCACGACGATTCGCAATGGCCAAGTTTGTTAAATCGAGCATTGTGCATAGGTTTTTAGGTTATGTTGTAATACATAATGCGGTCAAACAGCGTCTTATGTTGTGTTGCGTGTGATAGCTACACAAGTTATTCGCGTATCGCTTTTATTTGTAAGTAGGTTAGCAGGTTTTATTAGTATAGAAAAGGGCAGGTCATTAATATTTTTAGTCATTAATGTGGAATGGTCAACTATATGCTAAATAATAAAACTGATATGTCGAAGCAAAGACATGCTTTAGCTACTTTTTGGTTGCACGATATTAAACCTTATAGTTTTATGATATGCAACTGACATTTACTCGAAAGGTGGTAAAGCAATCCTTCCCTACCCTCACTTCAGACGGCAACATCTGAGTGACATCCTTTTGCTATGGTTACCACTTTCCACAAGGCTCTATACATACTTGTTTGCTGTAGTAATATCGAATTAATTATATAAGTAGGTAATAAAATAAAACAACATTATTTTAAAGATTATTTTATTTTAATAAAGTACTTTAATCTCTATCCCGGTATCTTCCTATTTGGCTATATTATCTTGGAACCAACCGAGATACCATATTACACTCATTATGTGGGCACAGCACCCGACTGTTCTCTTACCTACAAAACAATTGCAGCAATGCTGTAATATAGCATTCCTCCCGCTCAAAGAACTGTCAACTAATATATATACGTAATAAGTTCTACTATTTATATGCCTGGACTTTATTTTTCCTCTTAACAACCAAGTCGTTTGAGATATTGACAGTTCTTGTAGGAGGTCTCTATCCACCTCTCTGCACACTTCAATGACATACAGAATACACACTTTTCTGTGCCCCACTGGTGATTATGCTGGTCTGTTCTCATCCAAACATGCACATTGAGCTTGAATCCAGCAAGATTCGCAAATGATGTCATTTGCATTCACCTTAAACAGAGATCATGTTATAAGCACTGAATATTCCATTAGTCATATAGGCTAGTTCTTCATGAACGTTACACATATCAGTCAAAATACATTGTCATATACAAAAGTTGGCATAATTATCTACGGGATTAGGTAGAGTCGTAGTAATTTCTATTCTATAGCAGCTATCACACTGCTTGTTAACGTTAATTATAATAACAATTTCAAAAGAGCGAGAAATAACGAATAGGTACTTACTATTTGTGGTGCGACCCATTCACGTATACAAGCTAGTATCCCTGCATCGTTCAATAAATGTCTGCCCATAATATTGCACCGATCGGTAGCGATTCCACAATTCACACAGAGACTCAATGTGATAGCTTTCAGCCGATGTGGTAAAGTCTAGTCCAGTTTTACCCAAGGCAAAAAGCCAAGGTCAACAAATGTAGCAAATAACGGTGTCCGGTAATCAAGCAAGGGTCAATTAGTTCGAAAATCATATACAATTCACAGAGTAAAAGCAGCAAAACACATGATCTCAGGGAGCCGAAGGAAAGCGAATGCGACATTTTCAATGACACGACAGGAGTGAAAATGACATATGATGTTACAGATTATTATGAATTCTATTATGATCGATTATTTACATAGACTTTGAATACACTACGATTATTTACAATCGATATTTTGACTTCCATTATGAAAGAGACAGGTGTTTTTCTGATTAGTAAACTGAATAATGAAAATAAAGATGCTACATAGATATTTTGAAATCATTTAATAAAGCCACGAATTTTAAATTCATAGTTATTAGTTATCGATTTGATTTCATAATCGAATCAATAAAGCAAGCATAATCATAGCGCATTTACGAAGATCGGATTAAGTATTACATTCAACGTTTACGAAGCTTGTTGATTAATGAAAATCACATTTTTAAACTTTTGTCGCACTTGGCCATTGCTGATTGTAACGAAGTCTAAACAAAATTATAACACAAAATATATTAATTTTTTGAGGTAGGTTTGATGTCTGTACACTCAGGCCCAAAATGGGGTATCTCCTTTACTTTAGCTGCAGTGATAATCTAAAAATACAACAGAGGTGATCCTGATGTGTGCCTTCCGGCCGCCAGGTTCGATCGCACAGTTCGATTAATCAAACTATGAGTCATTTTATTTCCTTATGGTTCGATTGAAAAGTCGAACTGTGCGGCGTTTGCTATTTTAAGTAAACGTGGTTCGATTAATCGAACTATGAGGAATATTATGTCCTTATGGTTCGATTGAAAAGTCGAACTGTGCGTCGTTTGCTATTTTTAGTAAACGTGGTTCGATTAATCGAACTATGAGGAATATTATGTCCTTATGGTTCGATTGAAAAGTCGAACTGTGCGTCGTTTGCTATTTTAAGTAAACGTGGTTCGATTAATCGAACTATGAGGAATATTATGTCCTTATGGTTCGATTGAAAAGTCGAACTGTGCGTCGTTTGCTATTTTAAGTAAACGTGGTTCGATTAATCGAACTATGAGGTATTTTAGAACCTTATAATTAAAATTAATAATAAAACGTTGGACTTGCGATCAACAGGTCGTGGTTTCGAATCCTGACCGACGTAAACCCACTCCTAACACAAGCAATTTAGCTTAGCTAGAGGGGTTAGCGGGAATACTAGTAATTTCGGTTGCTATTATTCTTTAAAACATATATAAAACGGGAAACAAAAAAAAATCCAAGTATCAAGTCATCAAGAATATAAAATGAGCAATGAAATGGATAATAGTTTAATAGTTCGAATATTCTTCTAGACACTAGTGACTTCACAGATGACTTACTTGTAAAAAAACCGACCCATGACAGCCTGTTTTCTTGAAACTACACATTCAAAGCGAAAATCCAGTCTTATTATAAAAAAAATTATAGCCGCTGTACTAAAGTAGGTACTACGCCTCCATTACGTTTGATAAAAAATATGTCATTCTCATTTTCTTTTATAGTAAACTAGCTTTTGCCCGCGGCTTCGCCCTGCGGTTCCCGGCAATTATTGGAATTTTTCTCGCCGTAAAAACATTCCTTGAACTTCAACGAACATTAAAAAAAAAGAATTGGCCAAATTGGTCCAGGCGTTGTTGAGTTGAGGTATGCGCTTAGCGCTTACCAACACATTTAGCGATTCATTTTTATATTATAGATTATAGTAGTAATTTGACAGTGGCATTAAAGTGGAAAAATACTCGTATATTAATCTTATCTTCATGTAAGTGGCCAATACTACCTTTAACATTAATGTAAGAGGATTTCACATAATCGTTTTCCACCTTTTTTACCCTTCGAACTACAAGGAATTACAAATCGTCGTAGTTCGATTGATCGAACAACAAGGACATAAAAATTCCTGGTAGTTCGATTAAACCAAATTTATCGAACTATAAGGAATTACAAATCTTCGTAGTTCGATTGATCGAACCATAAGGAAATAAAATTACTCGTAGTTCGATTGATCGAACTATACGATCGAACCTGGCGGCCGGAAGGGACGTGCCTTTGTTCCAAATTAGAATTTTGTGTACCGTATGATTCAAAAGACTATCAGCTTAGCCGCAGGATGTTTTCTTTGGGCTCTATTCTGTTTTTTTTATAGATGTAATTGTACATTCAATAATATAAGCTTTATTTGCCAGTGATAGTCCGTCAAAATCTACTTAGCTTTTCCAAAAATTGACCAAGTCAAACAGGCAGAAAGATGACAGATTATATAGAAATTATATATTCCAAAAATTATTTTTTGTAAAAGTTCCCGTTATTTGCCCGATATACTCACATTCATAATTATGTATTTACCAAACGTTGTTACTTTAATAAAAGAAACAAACACTCCAAGTTAATTTATTTGTATATTATGTAACCGAATCCAGGCCAGCTCAATCTGTTTGCTACCATTGTGGTCTAACAGCCATTGTAAACATGAGTCGGCAAATAATAATCCAAAGGTCAAAGTCAAATCGTTTCAGCCATGATAACAAATACAGTAAAAGCAACCCTATTTGGGAAACGGCGATAATCGGACGGGGGCGAGCTGTGAGTTGAAAGGCGTTGAAAGAAACAATATTTGCCCAGCAAGATTGGAAGATTGTGAGCATTTCGTATTTGCTCGAAATAAGATTGATGCGGAATTGTCTGGGACAGTTTGACCTTACAATGAGTAGCAAGGATCGGTTGTTTTAATTGAATCTGAATATTGACTGGGTATTTTTAACAGCCGCTTCAACCTTCTCATTGGAACGGGTTGGAAAGAACGGAGATCTGTGTTACAGCATATTCACTACTCCCATAGAATCTACAAAGGTTCTGCTTGTATCCTCACAGTTCCGTTACCATATTCTTTGCTAACTAGGTTGACACGTGAAGAGGAGAACATCTCTCGACTTAGGAGTAAATTGGATAAACATTCTGTTGATTTGCGAAATCAGCAACAATTAAAATTTTACCATGTATCATTTATTAAACTGAAATATTGTTTCTTGAGCAACTACACATTATTTAACTATATGCCCACAAAAATAACAAATTACTTTTTGCCTACCTGCATCCAGCAACCTGTGCCAAATCAGGCCGTGGCCATAAAAATACGGTGCTCGTAAAAACTTTGTCATCGTAAATCAAAACGATCTTGATTTTATTGGTGGTTTGCTTTGAGATCGATATACAGAGGCTCAAAATTAAATGCCTATCTAAAAAAATATGCACCACAGGAGAGATTTTGTATCTTCTTCTTTGTCCTTCCTCTTCCCCCTTTTCTATTCTCACTCAGTGAGGGTTGAAAATGAAGGTTTAGGGGTTCAGGTGGAATAGTAAAGTCCTTTTCGTTCTCCTAGGGGATTAAAGTTGAAGGTAATGAGGAATAGAGAGGAAAGAGAGGGCTAAGATACTATCTGTATACGCTGCAGACCAAGCGTTTCAGTGACTCAATCCCATGCCGCTCCATTAAGACCTGGAACTCCCTGCCAGCTCACGTGTTTCCTTCTTCCTACAGTCCCGGGTTCTTTAAGCGGGGCGTGAAAAGGCATCTGATGAGGCCGTCAATCTGAGTGCCACCACTGTTAACATGGTACATGTTTACGATGGTGACCATCTTTCCGAGACTTTGCCTTTAGCTTACCATTAGGGGAGGTGAAGTCAAATTGAAGTGTCCTTAAAAAAAAAAGATCCAAACGAATCACCTAGAAATACCCACCATGAGGATGAGGCTCACTGTAGGTATTCCTACCTACATACAGTGAGCAAGACACCAATGTTGTTACAAGACTTAAAGCAATTATTGAAGCAATCTTGGATTGTAATAAACTCCACCATCGTTCGATGAAACATCTTGGAAAGTTTTATGTACTTTTTATTGTTAAAGTAAACAGCGTGCTTCAGCTGCTCTTTGTGGCCAATACTGTTCCCAATTATGCTGAATGATACAAATTATAAGTTGGCCGAAGTTTTCCGAAGTGAGTGGGAAGGCTCGAGTCTGGATCAAACGAGGCATGAGGCAACTTAGCCGCTTTGTTATGAGTTCGAGCACTGAGAATTTGAGGCTCGCAGCTCTTTCCAGTTTATATTTAGAATTCAAATTATTCGCCCTTAATAAAATATTTTGCTGATTTTTTTAGCTATCGTCATCAGGAAGAAATTACAAGGTTTTAAGCGACTTTACTTAGAACTAGCAATTTTCTGTTATCGGGAACATCGGCAAACACCAGTGTGGCGTGTTGGCTGTTCGTGTTTATCAGAATAGAGAATTGGTGCAAGTCTAAGCTATCTAGTATACTTATACCTATGTGGTCACGGCCATAACTTAGATTGGAACATCGCGTGAGACATGTAACTTACCATTTTAGAGCTTTGTTCCTTTTACCTAATCAGTTTTTAGAATGACGACTGATTCTGTAAATAGAAGTCTTGAAAAGATAAGGATGAAAGCACAGATTTATAGTACGCTAGATCATCGTCATCCACTTAAAGACGTTAGTCCTGATTGCATCCGAGGCCACGGTGCCCTCGGAGCTCAGGGTCCGCCTTCCGGCGCTTCCTCCTCCACTTCGCACGATCTTGGGTGTCCAAGGTAGTGAGACCGTTTTCACGCATGTCACCCTCCACGACACCAAGCCAGCACTTCTTGGGCCTACCCCTTCTACCTGGACCGGGTGGGGGCGCCATTGCCAGGCATTTGTTACCCACGTAGCTGGGTGGTTTCCGTTTTATAGTACGTCAGATACAGTATGGCAATAGTTAGGAATAGGAGAGATCATCAAGAGCAAGGAGTCGCGAAACAGTGCGTAGGAGTTTTGCCTAACTCGTAATGCAAGTCTCTTTACCCTACTCCTGTAGCAAGGCGCTACGCTCGCCTCATGTACGGTCAACAAAGGAGATATGGTTCCACCTTGACATACAACTTTATATGAAAAAGTGGAACCTTATCTCCTTTGTTGACTGTACCTAGACGCTACGTCCCACTGGTGTAGCAAGATGCTACACCCGACTCGGGGAGCAATACGCTACGCCCGACTTGTGTAGCAATACGCTACGCCCGACCGGTGTAGCAATACGCTACGCCTGACTCCTGTAGCAAGACTCGAAGAAAAGAAACACTGTGCCATGCCACGTTTTTTTTGAGTAAAGAATATTAGTAGGTAACCGAAATAACAAGTATTGCCCATTTCCCTAGTCTATATATATAGCCGGTGTTACGTTAGCTAAGGATTAAGTTAGCTGCCGAAGTGTAAAAAAAATGGTAGCTATTATACCGTTCAATAAGTTTTCTAAATTCTCCAACACATTTTATGAATGCGCTTTTCTGATGAATTTGATATAAGTAATTATTATTTTCGAAAAACATTGGAAAAAATGAAATGCTCAAGTGAGACTCGAACTCACGACCTTTCCCTTACAGGGGGACTGCTCTTCCAACTGAGCTATTGAGCGACACTTGAATCATTCCAAATTTTTCCTTCTCTTTATATCCGTCTCACCTGAGCATTTCATTTTTTCCAATGTTTTTCGAACTTAAAAGTTAGCATAATAAATGGTATAAAAAATTCATTCAATTATAATTTTTTTAAGTTACACGATTTCCTCGATTGTCATCCTAACTAAAGATGTGTACCAAACATGAACTTAATATATACTATTAAGTTTATGGTACTAAATATCAGACCAATCAGTTAGCAGAAAGCAATTTTTCAATTACTTGACCCAATAACAAGCAAACTAAATAAAACCGTTTAAAAATGTACAATACAAAAATACTTCGCTAATAATTTTCATTTCCCGTGCCTTCACAGATGTTGACTGATCCACAGATTAGCTGAAGTCGATATTAATTTTCATTTTCGCGCCTACACAGATGACAGCTAAACCATAGATTAACTCAAACCGAAGTAGAGGTGAAACGAGAGTGACATTTTTTTTAATTCCGTACACATGGTATAGTTGTTGGTACTATATACATATAAGTCTTTTGATAAAAAAGGAAGTTGGCCGTGTGGGCGGTGCTCCAACCTTGATAGGGCATCAACAGCTGTTGTGTTCCCTTCGCCGTGTGACGTCATTGTGAAGGTTTCATTATTAAAGGGTACGTGTAAGTGGCATGTTGTAAACTGATCCGTTGTTAATGGATTCCGTTTTAGCTTGGTGCCGTGTGCCTTTCATATCTCTTTATTTAAGTTTTTCTTTCAGGGCTAATGGCTGGCGTGTCGCACGCACTATTGTTTACGATGTCTGTGTTGGTTAGGTATTATTTAACACTATGTAGTGGATTATGGAATAGGTGGTCCTTGAGCTCTGAGGTGAAGGCTGGGTTGCAAGACACTACGTTATTATGATGATAGATAATGAAATGAATCCCTTCAAGAATTATTCGTAACGATGATAAATTTGCCTGAAATACGGCAATAGGCTCACCCCCTGTTAAGTGGGACTGAATAAAATGACTTGTGAAATGTGGGTTCTATGTATGTATGATACATTTTAATATTCTAGAATATATTGCATTGACTTGATTGACTTTTTTTTCTGTACATCCAGACAAATGCGAAAATACATGAATTTTTACACTGAGCGGGGATCGAATCATAAAACCCTAAGGTATGTCGTGGGTCTGCCGAGGTGCGAGAGATATGCTTTCGGCAATCTCACCTCCGGCAACCAAAGACCCATAATGGCGTGCGTTTTAATCGGTTCGAGTCCGACATAACCACCTCCACCGGCTCCGTGGGGGTGGTACCCGTGGCGATTTTTCGCACGATAAAAAAACCCTTAACGTATGTAGAAAAATGCCATAAAAATAAATCACAATCTTTATTATTCACCATATTAGTGCGAGTATATTATGTACATTGTGTACGAGTACTGTCACTCCAAATATTTGCTGCTCCTATATCTCCGGTGGCAGGTCGCGTGAGGCACGCACCCGAGGTCACGGGTGCCATCAATATCTAAATATGGTTAGTCGTCGACATATTGTATTGTTCCCTTGCCCTTAGGGTCCCCGAGCAAAACGCTACGCAAGGTATTTTTTAGTAGCTATCCACTTATAATTTTATAAGGAACAAGCTGTACTGTCCCGCGTTTGCACGAGAAAATATAGTAAAAATAAATACTACAACTAATCGCTATTTAATATCAGCCTCTGCTGTATATTAAGCCTATAAACGATAAATCTACGCATATACCTATCTATATTGTCTCTTCGAACATTTAAGTGCCGGAACACCCTTTCAGTGTTGTTCCGAAGGTCGCACGTTCAATTTATTCTCGAAACAAAAATTTTTGTGACCTTGACTCCTTTGTCATGCAGCTGAAGGGTTTATGTGAAATCATTCGAGCTTAATTACTCAGTAAATCATAGCCTTCATTGTAATGATTAAAAAAAAAGATTTCACGTTGCAGATTGAGGTCTCGCATTTGAAAATGTGATTGTTTTATTATAGATAGATTAACAAGATTGAACAAAATAAATAATAAAGTTTTAACCACCTAAGTTAGTACTACTTGCGGGTAGAAAGAAATAATGTTCACTTATACACGAAATTAATATTAAAGATAGTGTAAACATACTTCGACTTATGGTTATTATAATTATTATAATTTATTATTATACCAAAACTATATAAGAAACATAATTTTGACATTTTTGACGTAATAGCAAGCAACAACTTTCTTGTCGTTCCAGAGTCCGCCATTAGCGCCAAGGTCGCAGCCGAACCGTTTCCAAGCAACCTGTCGACAACAAACCTTTTCTAGTGTAATTTAACGTTATTAATGATCGTCGAATATGAATTATGCTTTAAATGTTATTAGCTGGAATAAACAGCTTTTTATGTAAATAAATGTTAAGTGATTGTGTTGAGGTCCCACGTTGGGCGCCATTATCCTCGTACAATTCGCATTTCGAGAGATAATGTGTACAACTTTGCAAATCTTTTGCTGTTTGCGTATTTAATGATAAATGGTTGAGGTTAATGTTAATGTAACCAATATTTGTCATTTAATTTTCTTTTGTCGTGCCTGGCCTAGGAGGTGTTCAAAAAACCTTGGTTGGTGTTGATGAGTGCTGTGTAGCTTTAAGTATTTGATGTTTCTGGCAATGTTTTAATAAATTTATTCAATGGCTATGCAAATATTAAGGTTCATTTTCTCGCTGAAGGTCGAGGTTATAATAAATGTTACGATAAAAAATATTTCCCTGCGGCATTTTTCTCCAAATTTTATGCGTCACTCATCTTGATTTGTTAGATTTATGTTCCCTTTTCAGACAACGTGATAACGTAAGTAATTTTTTGTTCAGGAATTTCCACACTCTCCGGATGTGGATCTCCAGACCAGTTGGATCGGTTGCCGGAGCTACCGGCAGCCGAAGAAAAGCGTCTGCGACGGGCTGCTCAAATATTGCAGCAGCGCCTCGTGCTACGACAATGGCTTGGCACACATAAGCTGCAGCACGCATATACCAAGTAAGATGTGATGTGTGACAACACTCATAGTTATTAAGTTTGTTTTTGTCCTAAACAGTTGAATTGCGATGTACAAACTGCACAGTACACGATTCACACAGATAAACCTTATTGACAGTCGACAGCAAATCGAGTGAAGTATCTCCATTTCAGTAGGCCTGCCATTAAGGCTCGCGACGCAACAATGCTCGACGCCGCGTCGAGCGTTGTTGCGTGTCGTGTCGTGTCACTCGAGTCGCCTCTACGGAGCTCATTTTGTATAGAAAAAACGCGGAGTCCCACACACTGAAAACGCAATCACACACAAGCAGAAAACGGGCGTGATGGTGCGTAAAACGCGAGGTATGGCACACTGAAATCTGCTATCAAGCGCGTGATTTTCGAAGGATTTTAGTCCGAGAGCTGTTAGAAATTTCTATGTAGGTGTTTGAGACGAATTGAAATAAACGCGTCCGACGCCGCGTCGCGCGTAAAACGCGCGTTGGCCACGTTTTACGCGCGACACGGCGTCGGGCGTTGCAGTGTGCCAATCGCCTTAGTGCGTTCGTTTTCTAGGCGACAATAAGGATGAAGTTATTTAGGGGTATAGTTTCATTTCTTTTTTTCGCCTAGGAAACGAAGACATCTCATGCCAAGCTCACAGAAGTGGATTTGGGAATGTAGACGCTTTAATCTTTCAATCCACAAAAGAATCCGCAATGATGGCAATAAAATTGCTTTAGTTGGTTGGCCATGACAACTTTATTGTCAAAGCCCAGACATTTTAAAATTACCAAGTTTGCAGTCTATATTTTAGTTTAATGATTGAAAGCCGACTTAAAAGCTTTAGAAGTTGTGCCCTCAATTTGCGTAATTGCAGCTTTATGCGCGGAACATGATTTATCTGCTCTATTAGAGACTGGAGACTGAATTTTGTTGGAATTATGAATAATAAAAAGGATACATTTATGACAGGGTCCTATTAAGAGCTTCGGGCCCCAGGCTAAACTGCTAGCTGACCTGCTAGGTATACCAGGCTGGTCATCAACATGTTATGAAACATTGAAAAGGATTCCTCATTATCGTCGCAGCGTTCCTCATAATCGCATCCGATTCTTTAACTTTGTCTGCTTTTTTAATCCTCCACTTTCCTCAATTTTCACCATCCTTGGCAGCGAGAACATAAACCTATAAAGAATTAATGGTGATACGATCCTTTAATTCCATTACTGATTTGGCAGCTTTGGGTTGGAGATTGGTGCCAAGTGGAACAACGTGGACATAAACTTGACCTTCACTTGACATTGCTATTAGGGGTGGTAACAGTTCTAAACGACTGGCTCGTTTTAAGGAATCTTCTTTATAAGCTATTTTGAGTTAAATTCGGTTCCCCTTAAGTGCTAATATTTCTATACAATGTCTATTTGTAATTCTCTGGGTGTTTTTGTGCACCTACTAAAATATGCACATCACAAGCATATTACAAGCGATATTACAAAGTGTGCTTTTTTTCGGGTGATGATAGCACTGTATTTATATACTGAAACTTTATACAAAGTATAAAGTTGTGCAATATCAGCTCCTAAGCTTAGGTAAGTAATAAAAATGATAATCGCCCACAATATTCCATAACGTGCCCGAAACTGGCGCCACTTGCAAACAAAAATATTAAATTTGACCAAAATCTCAGTAGGTACATTCCATATTCGGCTCTCGCCGTTCGTTTGGTTAAATTCTCCTATCTGTGCTATTTGACCAACTTATGTGCTGCATCTGTGTATCGATCCCGCGAGGAGTGTCGCAACTGTGCTTGCAACTTTGACTGCAAAACTTGTAACGATGGAATCATAGATAAAATTCTAAGTAATAATGTTTTAGTAGATACTTTATCTATTTATCGTAAAATAACTTAATCCCATCTGACTTCATGTTTGATGTTCGTTACTCAATCTCGCACAAACGGCTGAACGATTCCAGTTAAAATGTGCCACAGGGATAGATAGTCTTGAATAACTCATAGGGTATTTTTTCCCCTGGAGAAGGTTCCAGAATTGCACGCAAACAATAAGGTCCCTCGCTGTGACCGTTAAAAAAAAATTGTTAGCTGTACTTCCAAATTGTAACCTCACTACATTTGCTTACTGTACCGCTGTTTTCGAAATAAATAAAATACATTTCCGTTTGCAATTGCGAATGAAATATTCTTTTTAAATAAACAGAGCTCTCGAGCGAGCTTTTGATTGGCTTTTCGGATTATTACATTTAATATTTACAACAAAACACAATCCCGGCTCGATGCCTTTAACTACTCGGCGCGTTTCCATATTCATGGCGGATGAGCCGCTCCCAACTAAAGGGTATTGAAATTTTTATCTCTCGAATCCAGATCTAATTTTGGAGCACGAGTGTTCAGGTTACCTAACCTAAGCGTTGTTTTTGGTCTTATTTACTCATATTACTTTGACGTGATGATAACACTGCTTAAAGTATGTGTAAATAATGTATGGGCAGCACCAAAACCTTCGGGGTCAAACCAACTTCATCTACTAGTCGGTTCACCTGCTGATTTAGAGCTTTCTGGTGGCTTTCTGGTGAGAGCCTTCCTATCGGTTGCAGTCATAAAATCCGTGTAAGTCAAATCCAAAGGAAAAAAGGCTTGGGAAGTCCCCGGACACTCACAGAGTAACGGCAGTAAAAAAAGGGGTTGAATTTTGATGTACATTTTTCACGTGGATGCAATCTAGCTGTAGCCATGTACAACGTTATTGCTGCAATAAAAGTACACGTTCGCACAAATGAAAGCTATATCTCTGGACGCGACGGCATAACCGTAAACTGTTGTTCAAAAACTTAAAAATAACGCTTTCGGCAAAACATCCCTCTCATTTTTACAAGCTGTGTATTTGTAAAGTTGTAGGATAGTTTCATCAACATCATTTACCTGATCAATGACAATTAATCGACATGAAATGTCATTCTCTTCCATACTTTCTTCTCTGTTAGATGGATGACCAATCTTAACATATCAAGACCCCTCCGTGCATTAGAAAACACGTTAAGCTATCGGTACCGGTAACTCAATCACGCTCAAACAGCTGAATGGATCTGGCTAAAATTTTGTACAGGGAAAGTTTATTTTATCTGGCTTGGAATATGTTCATTGAGTTCCAGAAATGTAATCAGCAATTAGATTCTATTACTAGCTGTGTAATTACTAATTTGTACTCCTCTAATCAAAATTCCATTTCAAATTACGCAGTGAGATCTCGGTCTAATGGACCAGCCATAGATCATGCTTCACATCCGCATGTGAGCGTAAATTGAACTAGCTATCAATAAATTCTCACCTGCCGCTGGCGAGGCTTTGTTCGCAACTAGGTCAACAGCTACCTGTATAGGTCCACTTGTAGTCTTTTCTATGTACACTAACAACACTGTATGGAGGTTTTCGAGTTACATTTAAAACTTCCTTGTATTTTTCTTTCTAAACTAAGGGTCCTCAATTCAAACTAATCTCTATAAGTAGTTTTACTATCATGCTTTACTGAACGAATTTTGTTCAGTAGTGTAAATATTCAAGCAGGTAATACAAACTACCTAACCTACCTAACCAGGAAATACAAAATTACCTTTGAATTATCGATATCTCATCCTGTCGGTTTACCGTAAGTAATTCTGTTCCCAAAATCCCGCCGGCCGACACTGGTCATTTATAATATCGTGGTCCAGATTCTACTGCACCCAAGGGACAGATATCTTCGGACCCACGCTGACGTCCGGCTGAGAGTTATCCGCAGTTTCACTTAGCAGATACGATTTATATAAAACATCGTCCCTCGTCACGATTTTATCCGAAAAAGCGACGAAATTTATTTGTAGAAACTGAAGGTCTTTTGCTCTTAGAATGAGGAAGGAAACTTCCTCATTCTAATTCATGGATACTTTGGTCCCAACCCCTTACTAAAATCAAGCCTGCGTTACCGTCTCGTTTGGCAATCGCCAGATAACCGGATAGCGGTGTGCGAGGTTGGCTTGCGCCCCAAAAGATCTAGGTTCCTACTAAATTAAACAAATAACTTATTCCCGATTACTCCTTTTACCGATTCCCCCCGAAAATGATTTGTACTCGATTCTCGATCGAAATACTAGTGCAATGAATTGACCACCTTTTATTTCAAAGTTCAAGATAGACACTTTCAAAGCAGAATATCTTATTTAAACTGGTCTATAACGTGCTATTTTAAGCCTATAACGAACGTCTCTATTCTTGGCAGGCTTGACGTTGAGTTATCTTAAAAGCTAGCAGAAGCAAATTGCAAAGCGTAAGCATTTCAAGCTATCTGCTCACGTACTCCCATATATCCAACCGTGGCCAACGGCTGACGTATTGTAATCTTTCACGCTCCATTGAATATTTGGCAACTGCAGATACTTTCCTTATTTGAGGGTATTTTGATTTACTTACCGATAACATCTCAGTGGCGCCCTACTTTTTTTTATTATCGTGGGAGAGAAACATTTTTCATTGAGGACGTGTCAGGACAGGATGTAAGTTTTGATATATTGATCGAAGACGTGTGATTTATTAAGGATTGGCTAGTTGAGTGTTTTTGGGACATCTTTATGACATTAATAACTTTTTAAGTACATTAAGCCTTTTCGCCTTATAGAGGGACTTTTGTTTAAAGGGTGTTTGGGGTTATGCCAAGGTCTTCGAAATACTTACCGACCTTACCTGTGAGCTGGTACGCCTGAGGATTAACGAACAAGGCTCTCATCTGGAAGTTAGACGGTCAGATGGCAGTCGCTTCCTTAGAACACAAGATAAATAAAGCTCCAAGGAACGAGAAAATAGAAGAGTTGTTTTCGAACTCCAAAATGCAAATCCATATCCATACTAATATTATAAATGTGAAAGTAACTCTCTCTGTCTGTCTGTCTGTCTGTCTATATCCACTGAATCGATTTCGATGAAATTTGGTATAGCGGTATTAGATCATGAGAAAGGACATAGGCTATGTTTGGTCGCGATAACTGACATTCACGCGAGCGGAGCCGAAGGCAAAAGCTAGTTTCAGATGATAACTGTCTAGTAATCTAGAGACAGCGTTATCGCACCCCACCTACCATATCTGTCAACCCCTCGTCTGCCGCCATGCCACACAATTTGTCTAAAAATAAAATTCTTTGATACACGAAGACAAAAGGCTATGAAAATTTCAGTTTGTCTTTCAAGAACAATATTTAATTAAGTTGAAGCTGTCGACAGAGTTGACGGGATGACCCAGATACCCTTCTGTAGGCACGCCGGTCGCCGGCTGTCCCGCCATGTTTATTTGATTCCACCTTCACTGAGTGGATGTTATAGATCAGGGGTTCTCAAAGTGGGGTTCGCGTACACTGAACGACTAGTTGATTGACGCTTAAATATTTACAAACCCCTTTTTATATTGGAATTATATGTTTCGATAAATTGATATATAAGCAGGTTATTTTTTATTTTTTGTTTTCGTAATTGTTATCATTTATTCACATAACTTTCACAGAACTTACATCATATAAATAGTTTATTTTATCTATTGCAAGAAAGTGTTTTAAGTTTTTTCACCCTCATGGGACGGCTTATTCCTGTGTGCTCCAAACCTGTTGTTCTCCAAAATGTTTTGTTCGTTACATTAATTACCATTGAGTTTTGTTTAAGGGTTATTTTATGTAAGGTATAAGTTTTAAGAGCTAAGAGGGTCAAAAAATACAGCTAAGTGAAATGTGAAATTCACTTGAAATGTGATAAGTACAAAGATGATAAACAATTTATAAGCATTTTTAGCGTTGATTTAGGTATAGGGGTGTGGCAGTTAAGAAATGTACCTACGTATACGTGGTGTTTTGTAGCAAGACGACACAATGTCCAAAGTTCACGTATAGGGATTCGCAGTCGTCCGGAAAGTGTACTGGTGAAACTTAAAGTTTGGGAAACACAGCTATAGAAAGTTGAAATTATTAGTGCAGTCCCTTGAGATGTTTCCAGAGCTGCATTTAAATCTAAATTGATGGCCACCGTAATGGCTTATGTAAATGAGTTGCTAACGAGATATATTGAGTTGAGCCAGTTAGCGGGATAACGACAGAATATTCACGCCTTTATGTACCCGAAGGTGTAGGCGAACATGAAATGATATTTTAATCCGTTATACCAAGACTAGCTGTTGCCCGCGGCTCCGCCCGCGTGGATGTCGGCTATCGCTGATCGGTTTAAAATTGACAAAGTCTCATACAAAATTTCATACCCTATTTTATCCCCTTGGGGGTAGAATTAATTATTTAACTGAATAAAAGATTTTATGGAGGAACACTTATTTATTTATATTATTACTTATTTTATTTATTTGTTCAGTTTGCCTAGAGACAGACAGACAGAGTTATTTTCGCATTTATAATAATATTAGTATGGAGTATTGATTTGTGTAAACTACTAGAAAAATCATTTAACGTTTTACTTGCAAGTCCAAGGTCTTAGAGCTGAATTCATCAATAACTATACAACTACAACTACAAATTTAATATTAAGATCATAGGTATCAATATCGAATTAAACAAGTATAAAGGTATAATGGTTTATAACTGCTTTAGTTTCAAATAAGTAAAACTGCGATATGATATTTTATTCCAGAAATTTCGATAGAAATAAACGTTAGAAACTGGCCGAATGAAAGGATTAGACTATTTGATTGTCCAAAATTACGTGATGAAATGCAGCTTAAGACTGCACCTTTTTTTCGTGCGGAAATCCCCTCGGATACCTTCCCCGTCGGAGCCGGAAGGGGAGGTTAAGTCGGACTCGAACTGACTAAAACCGCACACCGACTGAGGGTCTTGGTGCTAGGCATGAGTTGAGGTTGTCTTCGACATATCCCTCGCACCACGGCTGACCCACTCCTCGGGAGGGGGGATAGCGGTGTCCCCGACTCGCCCCCGGAGCATGAAACTGCACCAGTGGAACTCCATTCACCAAAAACTTTCATTTATTTTCATACTCTATTTTCAATATTAACCCTAAACGGTAAATAATATCGTACAAGTCATAACACGAAATAATGGATCGTTTACACTGTTATAGGGTTAAATGGTTTCCGCCCGAACAAATATACAATGGTAGGCTCTCATAACCCGGACGGGGTCCGACGGCTCGATCTCCGGCCAAATTAATTAATATCTCGTGCATCTGACTGGTGTACACATCGTCCGGCGGTGTCAGCTAACGGACAGCCGTATTTGCATAAATGGGAACTCCAATTAGGACATGGTTTAGTGCTGGAGTAAGAGGATTATCGCTTGGTGTATTCAAAATGGTCGTTCTTAAAGCATGTCGATAAATAAAACCTTCAATCTACTAAGAATAAATGTGAAAGTTTATGAAGATGTTTGGGTAGTGTAGTCCAGTTGAGCACCCGAAAAACACCTACATGAACAGGGTATATCGCACCCAGTAACATCGGCGTCTTCCATTCTGTACCCACAAAACTCAACCCACGAATACTATTTATATTGTTGATTGATGGCACTTGGTGGAATTTATTGCTACACATACATACATATTGTTACACATTTTGCTAAATGTAAACCTTTGAGAATGCCGTAAGGCGAAACCGGTCAGGTTCAATATAATAAATACTGTGGAAAAAGTACAAGTGTTCTCAATATGTGTGTCAACCCACGAATATTTTTTTCCAATCTTTAGCCACAGGTCCTTCCACATTCTGCCCACGAAAATAAATTTCATTATTTTTTCCATATTCTATCGAAAACATATTTCGATCTCAACCCTCCTATTGGTTGTGATAAATATTCCCAACGCGTCACAGGTGTTACTGGGACGCAAACGCAACACACCTAGCCTAGTCCATAAAGATGAACAATCTCTATATTTGTATTCGATTTGTATAGTTAGCATACTTAATACTGTAAAATTCATTCAAGTATTTGGGCGGTGTTATCAAAAAAACAATGTATAAAAATGATTGTAACATCATTCATTGGTTCCGATAGTTCGTAAGAAAATCGGTAGATGACTCCGCCGTCGCCTTAAAGACGGATAAAATAAAGGGGAAATTGAATCACATTGGGCGTCTCGTCACCGAGTTGGTCAAGGCATTCCCCCTGTAAGGGAAATATTGCGGGTTCGAGTCCCGCCCGAGAAGTTTAATTTTTCACTATGTATTCGGGGTGTTAATTACTTGTTATTCATCATCATCATCATCATCCACATAAAGACGTTAGTCCTGATTGCATCCGAGGCCACGGTGCCCTCGGAGCTCAGGGTCCGCCTTCCGGCTCTTCCTCCTCCACTTCGCACGATCTTGGGCGTCCAAGGTAGTGAGACCGTTTTCACGCATGTCACCCTCCACGACGCCAAGCCAGCACTTCTTGGGCCTACCCCTTCTACCTGGACCGGGTGGGGGCGCCATTGCCAGGCATTTGTTACCCACGTAGCTGGGCGGTTTCCGCAAGACGTGGCCGCACCAGCGGAGGCGGCTCTCTTGCATTTTATCTGCGATGTCACGGACATGAAGGTTGCCTCGGATGCGTGAGTTCCTCACGCGATCTTTACGCGTGACTCCACACATCCACCGCAGCATTTTCATCTCCGTGACACGCAGCATCTGCTTGTGCCGCTCCAACAGCGGCCACGCCTCACAGCCGTGTAAGAGGACAGGTCTAATGATCGTTTTATAGACCTGCCCCTTCAGCCTGACTGGCATTTTAGAGTCGCAAGTGACGCCAGTCATTTCCCGCCACTTAGCCCACGCGGCGGCAATACGTGCCTTGACGTCGTAGTCGATGTCACCAGAAGCGTGAAGTACAGATCCCAGGTACTTAACCTGATCCGTGCGCTCGACCAAGTCATCGCCTATGCGAACGGGTGTGGGATCTGTTGAGTTTAACGCCAAGTACTCTGTCTTCGCCACATTTAGCTTCAGACCGCCGTTCTCAAGCGCCTCCTTCCACACTTTCACACGTCGCACCAATCTGTTCCTGTCTGCGTCCATCAGCGCAATGTCATCAGCATACATAAGCAACCATGGAGGCTGCTCATGTGAGTCTCTGATACTGTCCGACAGAACGTCTAACACTAAGCTGAACAGGTAGGGACTGAGTACGGATCCTTGGTGTACCCCGACGGTGATGGGGAAGGTTTTCGTGTCGCCAACAGCGGTCCGAACTTGTTATTCAATCATACTTAAACGGCTGACTGAATCCGGGTAGGTGCAGGGAGGACTTTGTTATCCCTGGAATAGATTCCCAAGAGTTTCGTGCGAGATCCGAATTCCATTCAGAACCGCGGGTAACAGTTTGTATGTACCAATATAAATGCTTCCAAATGATCTCTTTCAGCAGTAAACCGCCTTCGTATCCGCAGACCGGAGTCTATTTACTGCTATTTAATGTCTTGTCAGGCTGGCCAATCTTAGTAGATACCTACTGGTGTTTATATTTCAAACTAGAGATGCGATTTCGTATTTATGGAGAAATAAATGTATCTTGTAGTTTACGCTAGAGAAGTTGGTTGGCTTACGACTGTAGCGATTAGGCAATGTAATGTTGTACTAAGTAGTTACAACACTTTTCAGGTAACATATTTTCTTGTTGGGTTAAATGAAAGTATCTCTTGAAGGTATTTACTGGAAATCAGCACAAATACTTCATAAGTATATTATAAATGCGAAAGTAACTCTGTTTGTCTGTCTAGGTATCATGCTTTCACGTATAAACCACTGTACCGGTTTTGATGAAATTTGGCATAGAGGTAGATTAGACCTTGAAAAAGGACAAAGGCTATGTTTGGTTGCGATAAACGACTGCATGCGGGCGACGCCGCGGGCAACAGCTAGTATGTATATAAATTGATTGAATCACAGTGAAAAACGTGTCAAAATCTGCTACGTGGTTCAGAAGAAGTTAGAGTAATACCGACACTCGTAATTGTAAAAGTGATGTCATTTTATACTATACTAGCTTTGCTCGCGGCTCCGCCTGCGTGGATGTTGTTGGTCGCGACCAAACATAGCCTATGTTCGTTCTCAAAGTCTTATCTACCCCTATACCAAATTTCATCAATATCGGTTCAGTGGTTTAGGCGCGAAAGCGTAACAGACAGACAGACAGAGTTACTTTCACATTTATAATATTAGGATGGATAGTGGTTCTATTAAACAGCGCTCATATTAACAATATTACTGTCGCACGAACTACTCTATTAATATCTCTTAAAAGTACATGCACGTTAAAACCACGTACACATATATCACCACTGCCGCGGCCGGAAGGCGCTCACTGGCATGAATTATTCCCCTGATTCATTTATCCACGTTTAAGCATCCGTTGGTCGGAATGTAGCTGACAGCATAATATCTAGCATAGCATACGATGAAATATTCAAAGCCTTTTTTTGCATATTACAATAGGAGGGAATATTTGAGTCGACAGAGGTATGTTACACTGCTAACATTGTACATGTTTACGATGGTGACCCTCTTTCCGAGACTTTGCCTTTGCTTACCATCAGGCGAGGTGAAGTCAACTGGACGTGTCCTTTATAAAAAAAACATTACCCTCCTTCTTTCGGCAGTCGGGTTAAAAAAGTTTGTAGACCGGGGTGGCCTGCGTCGCAATGTGCGCCCTCTCTTTTCCGGGGTAAGATGGGGTCTTCGTTGTTCCTACAGCCGAGGGGGTACGAACCACAGAAAGGCGGCTTCTCTCGTACCCTGGAAGTACAGTACCCGCATTTGATTTTCGCCACATCAAAAGAAGGGAAGACTAAGGCTAGCTTCGGTTTTGTAGAGCATTCTCTCAGTCCCAAAGCGCATGTCTACGTCTTGTTCTACGAGTATAGTAGTTTATCCCGAAATTACATGAACACTATGATCCATCCTGATCTGACAGGTAAACTACCTCCTGGACAGAATCTCCTTTGGCCCGTATGGAAGTCTCTTAATCGTCTACGTACACAGGTTGGTCGGTCTAGACAAAATCTATGTAGGTCGGGAATGCGAGACCCGGTTATAATTTCATGTGACTGTGGTGCCCGCGTGCAGTCTATGGCGCATTTGGTCTCGTGTCCCTTATGTCCTACTTCATGTACTCAAGACTACCTAAATAAAGCCACTGACAGCGCAATTAAAATGGCAGAATTTTATTCCCGAGTAGTGTGGGAAAAGTGAATCGTTGACACGAAAAGAAGAAGATCCTGCTCCGGTAGAAGTAACTATTGACAAGCTAAATTTTTTTTTTCCGTGCGGAAATCCCCTCGGATACCCCCTCTGCCGGAGCCGGAAGGGAAGGTTATGTCGGACTCGAACCGACTAAAACCGCACGCCGACAGTGGGTCGCGGTGCTAGGCCGGAGGTGAGGTCGTCATCGACATATCCCTCGGACCCCGGCTGACCCAGGGCCATCCCTTACGGTCTGGCCCTCCTCGGGAGGGGGACAACGGTGTCCACAACTCGTCCTCGGAATGGGGAGGCGCGCCTTTCAGCACGCGGCCACGGCGCGCCGCCACCGTGGCCACTATTGACAAGCTACAATCATCGACATTTTTTTTTTCACTTGAGTTAAAAAATAAACCTACTTGTACTCAAGCATTTACGATAATTATAGGTTTGTTTTCTCAACTAAAACGGTGCATTTCACTGCTGCACTGGTCATGCAACACTTCAGTAATGGCCAGTTGCCTGGCAACGAAGGCACTAACACCCATAATTCCTCACCTTGTCAGATCTATAACCAACGATACGGTAATATATACACCAAGTAGCATTAACAGGATAAGATTAGGAAAGTATAGGTACTTTAATGGAAGTTTAGAAGTTGCGCTAATCACAGGAAGTTACGAGGCTTGTTTGAGTTCGGGCATGTGATGCGTAGGGATAAAAGTAATGGCTCAGGCTCAGAATGTCCCTTTCCCAAAATGTCCCTAGGTTCCAAATAGTCCCTTTCCCGAAATGTCCCTTTCCCACATGTCGCAAGGACGGCGTTGACGGCGTTTAGTTACAGGGGGAAAGAAAACCAACAGACCGCAAGGAAAAAAAATGTTTCGCCAGTTAAAAAATAAAACAGGCTAAAGTAACTGTTCCATAAGTTCTATTAGAGTTGCAACATGGTGAATTAGGCCAACAGAATAAGCGGGACATGCACGACACGATTAAATTAAAGCCGCCACTCACGGCGCGATAATCCGTTAACGCGATCATCGAGTCTGACGGCTCGGTAGCTACGATATCGTTGGATGTACCGATAATATAATACGAGTATATTACGCTGACAGTCCACGGATTTGCGATATGTTCCGAGATTATCGGATTTAGTGTTACCCAATTTGTGTTGCCTAACGTCTATCTTAGCGGCATTGTGTCATTATTATTCAAAAAGTTTTTAGGATCATATTTTGGATAACGCAGATAAGGTAGATGTGTTAATGAATTAACATTTATCTGTATGTCATAGCGCGCCTTTAATGTCAACTGTATGACAGCAACAAAAGTTGCACCTTGTTACTGTTCAAATAGTGGTATGTACATTACAAACATATACTCACGCCTGCAGGCCAGTAAGCAGAGGTGTTTTAACACCTACATTTCACTAACCACAGAAATATGATTAGGATAGAACGGCCTTGTGAGCGGGAAACGCGGGCCAACTTTTAAGACAAGTCTTGTCCCGTGAGACAGGAACTTTAGAACGCCTACTCAGTACTTTTAAGATTAGCATGTAATAATATCGGTAAGAATTACGTCAATATGCCATTTTGTGTTATTTCCAACTCTGGAATAAAAATGAATGAGTAAATTTGAAAATTAGAGGCATTTCTTATCTCTCTTGATTATTATTTACAGTAAAAAAGTTGAGAAAGTTGAAAGAGATGAGGCGCTATTCTACTTCAACGGGAACCAACACGGCGACAAAACAACAAGTAGTGGTCTCAAATCGATATCGAAATCGAACAAGGTTTTGTCCCGTAGAGCCAGTTTATGTTGTTGGTACAGCCCTAGCACGCCAAGCCCTAGCCGACAGCCTTCTATTGTAATTAAGCAATACATCAAACTTTTAAACAAAACGTTTCGAATTCGGCAAGAAACAGTATTTGTATTTCGCAAATCGACGGAAATTTCCCACCTGAAGGACTTCTCTCAACTGAAAATGTTTTGAAACGAACAACTTTTTCGATCGGAGGAAATTGTTTATTGATTGAACTAACCACTGACGTTAACACGCCATGATAAAGGGAAAAGGTCTGTTACGAAATCGATGGTGTTGATGCAAGTTCAAATAATTTGTAAAGTGGTGAGTTTTGTTACAAACTGTTTGGATTTATTTTTACAAATCAGGTCTATCGTTGGGTTTCCTGCAAGAAAATTTCTACTAGAATCATAGAATTAGAGTAGTTCTTTAAAAAGTATTAGGTTGAAATATTAAAACAGATTAAAAATACTTTACGAAATAAATAAATATTCCACAATATTCTACACAATGCTATCTCGACCCATGGTAAGCTTAAACTAGCTTGTGTTATGGAATCTAGAGTGCGGATAAACATATGCTTGTATATAAAAACAATATATATCGCAATACAGGTCTGTATAAACACCATCGCGGTATAATCGCATCATTTACCCTCCGTGATCCCATGGTGTTCGCGGCTCATTTATCAAACTCGAGGTCACGGCCCTAACTGCTTGCCAATACATCCTGCTTCTTGTCTCAAACTGCTCAAATGGGGTCAACTAATGGACCGTGGACAGTAAAGGGCTATTCGTGATTTGATGGCAATTTACCGGAGAATTTTTGGCAGTTTATTATAGTATACCCATGCCTTACAAACTTCCGCCAGCTTTGATTTGTGCTTGCAAGAAATGAACTGAGAACATTGAAGCGATAACATTGTCTTTTTTCAAATAACCCGTGACTAAAGGTCCTTCGAAGTGTTTTCAAACAATTTGTTTGTTTGTCACATAAGAAACAAATAGAACCGATGATAAATAAAAATAATTATGTAAATGAAAACCGTTACAGGATGTGAAAAACTTTGCGGAGACGCAAACAGACGCGTAAAGACTGCAGCCAAACAAATAAACTAATATACCACTAAAATATTAATATGTAACCACTATATTTGTTACAGATTACTCAGTCTCGATGTGTCCTCACTCGAGGACGTATACTGGCTGGAAGACTCGACGACGCGCCACGTGCTGGACCCTAAAGACTTCGGCGCCTGGTCGGCCGCGCGGCAGAGTCTTCCCACCGGCAAGGAGGCGCTACAGACTCTTAAAGCAGACCTCTGGAACGCTGTTGTGAAGACTAGCAAACACCAGGATGCGTGGACATGGGGTAAACACCATACAACTAAGAGATAACTTGAAAAACGAGCTGGAATATGTGCTTATTTGATTTGTCTGATATACAGGTAGCATGCTGGTTGTCTCAGTATCGGTCTGCGGACTGGTGACTCTCGCAGCGATGACACAGCCTTCCCTGACGCCCGAAGCCAAGCACTCTCTGCTGCAATACGTCACCGGGAAATACTTACATGCTCCCAGTTGTAGGGTAGGTGCTTAATTTAATGTACTAGATGTTTCTAGTTTAGCTTACCGTACACACTGAAATTTTTGATAATAATCTTAGAGACACCAAATACCTCAACATCATCAAAAGCTTTTTGGCAGACATTGATAGTACAAAAAGAAGATGGTTATGGGTGTAAGTCTACCTTTCATATTTTGACTTAGTAGATTGCACCAATTGGCGCATTATTCAATCCAAAGGGCAACCTTTGGATTGATTAATGCGCCAGTTACTCAAGAAACACTTCTTTATGTCATTTCTGTATCATCGTTAAGACAAGTGTCATTGGTATGTTACTTACATAGTTACAATAATGGCGCCCAACATGGGACTATTACCTTTCCTATCACGTCTGTTAAAGTTAATTCCTTCATCGTAGGTGGAATGGGGCTGGGAGGAGCCGCAGGCTGTGGGCGAAACGTTGTGCTTTACCGTCCACTGCTTTCAGCGCAACGGACAACCATACCCCATTTGTGATACTGATGAACTTGCTGTTTCTATTTCGTATGGCACAAGAAAGGTGAGAACATACTTACTGATTCTGTTCCTTCTTGATTTGCCTCGCAGTCACACAAAGTATGTGAAATGTTTTCTGGTTAGAATTTTTGTGTATTTCTTTGAAATATTATATAAGTATTTCATTTAATAATGTACCTGACTTTCACACATTCAGGCGACCGCAGTTATAGAATTAGGATCTGGCGACCCAGCGCAGGCGAATACGGCGCGTGTCAAGTTTACTGTCCGAACAGCCGGCATATACATCGTCTCTGTCATGATTGGTAAGATTTTGTGGATACACCTGTGCCTTTTCATTCGTTACTATATGACGCTTTTAAATTGCTCAAAATCCGTTTACTTCCTTTTTTCTTTTTGGTCACTCCTTTGGCTTACGTTTGGATTACGGGAGCAAAACTCAAAGCTGCTGTACCTGCGTAAACCTGAGAGGAAGGTCTACGTCGGCCTCGGTCGTCAATCAGCAGGAATACCAATTGCATGTGAAATTAGCTGGACCCCTGAAGGTTCCGGTGGAATCTCATACGTCTAGACAACTTTGTATGTTTGACAGCCTCTTTGGCGTAGCGGTAGTCACGCGGCCGCCACGCAGGAGGTGTAGGTTCGATCCCCACTCAGTGCAAATATTTGTATGCACGAATATGGGTATTTGCATTAGCCTGGTAGTGTCTCGGAGAGTACGTTGAGCCATCGGTACCGGTTACGGGTCGTTGGTTGCGGTTTACGGAGTCCAACAACCGATCTAGCTGCAATGCTTCGATATCGTCTTTGGTTTGTAGAGGTAATATGGCAGTTGCTTCGCGGAAAATATCGAAGTTCTAAACCACAATTAGACTGGTAAAAGTGGAGGATGAAGAAGAGCGCTGCATAGGAAGTGTTAGAGTACAGACAAGTTCCGCGGTGCGTGCAGGCGGCGTGTCGGTGATGGGCGCGCCGTTCCGCAAGTGGTTCGCGGCGGGGCGCGTGGAGGCGCGGCGCTCGCGCGTGGGGCGCGCGCACCAGGCGCTGGTGTTCGCCGCCGCGCACGCGCGCGCGCTGCACGTGCACCCGCGCGACCACTACGACAACCCCGCGCCGCTGCCGCCCAGGGACCAGGACCCGCCCCGGGTGAGCCGACCTATACCTATAATGTACCGTATTTCCTACGAATCAATTATCATTAGTTCATTCATTTTTCCGAGCTCTTTCCTCTACTTGTGCTTTAAGATCGTGCTTCTACCCAATTTTCATGATTCTAGCTCATCAGGACGTAACCTAAAATCAAAATTGTAATTTAATGCAATCAAGGTACAGTCCGTTGACCTAGCACAGATTCGCGCCTCGATACGGAATCCTTGGTGCGCGAGTCTGATTCACACTTGATGGAGTTTCATAGATAATATTATGGTCTTCAACTTTGTCTAAGATATTTTTATATGAAACTTACCATTCGGCTTTAAATCTCGTAATAGCCTTTTTTGTGACCTTTGACCTTGAATAAAAAAACCAAATATCGGATCGATGAGGACTTTTACATTTCATTTATGGTGGTGATGTGTTTTGAACAATTCTACCAATTTTTAGCTGAATGCGAATTATTGTAACAACATTATTGTACAACTCTCATACATACAATTAAATTTTAGATTGACCGGATCAATACTGTGCTCTTCGGCATATTCGATGATATTTTTGGTATCATGCTTTTGTTCTACAATTTTCTTTTAAACTGACTAGTTACTAATTACTCCAATGCCGAATTCTCTAAACAAACTGTGACGTCCACAGGGCTTCTCCATCAAGATCAATGCCCTCGGAGGCGACATGGATGAGACGGAGCTGTCGTCTTCCGCCGTCTTCTCCTACGATACCGTGAACCAGCGCGTCATCCTCACCCTGTGCTTCGAAAAGGCGGGAATATACCGCGCCTCGGTCTTCTACGAAGACGTTTTACTACAGAACGGCGAGTTCGACTGCATTGTACTCACAGGTGTGGAATTTATATTGAACCTTAGTTTTATAACAATTAATGAGGTATTGGCATAATTATTAGTTTTGTCCAAAGAACCTATTTACTGTACTATCTATGTTTAGTCCAATGAAGTACCTACAACTTTGTGTTACCATTATTATCCAAGTTCTTAATGAACTATATGTAAAAGAGAATCAAAAATTTGCTGTGGAGCCAAATTGACCTTGTTTACTTTGACTTAAGCTGAGAATATTCCTTCGTTAAATGCCCTTCCCCTGAAATGTCCCTTACGGACAATAACTACCACTTTCTCAGAATACCCCTTTTGCACAATGGCCTTTTCGCACAATATCCTTTTTTCAACTATTCGTTACAACTAGTGAAATGAATACCACTACTGACACCCCCCCCCCCCCCCTCCCCAGCGAGTGACACGGCCACGGTGCAGCGCAACATCTCGTCCCGGCGCCACAACATCTGCTACGAGGCGCGCCTCACCAGCGGCAAGCCGCGCCGCGTGCTGTGCTGCCTCAGCCCCAAGCAGCTCACGCTCAAGGACTACATCCTCAAGTTCATCCCCAAGAGGATCACCAGCTTCCGCCTGTGCCCTTCCACCAAGGTGACCACCACGGTTCCTATACTTGAACCTCCTACTTCCCCTTCCTTTATTAGTACTGAGTAGTTTGTGCGGTGTTCCAGTTGATCCTGAAGCCCCGCTCGGGCGAGTTCACGCTGGAGGACGGCGTGCAGCCGCAGCTGGAGCTGGTGTCGGCCGAGCGCGATCTCATCGCCGCCACCTTCACGCAGCTGCTCATCGCCAACTGCGGCGGGGAGGACTCCTTCAAGGTACTGTCCTGGGTATCCGTTGGTCGCGGTAAAACACCCGCAATCTCTGAAGTGGAGTTGCTGCCGGTTTAACGGGGTCACAGGCGCCGTAACTGCATGTTGCACACGAACGAACATTAAGTTGCTCGCAATGTTATCAGTCTTATTGAGGGTCACTTGTTGTAATTATTAGCTAGTGCGAGGCACGTAGCCAAATTTGATGATTGTCGGTTCTCTGAACGGAGACTAGATACTTTGGTGAGCTGGTGATGTCCGGCACAGTCAGGGTTCAATATGCGTTGTAGTCGACCACAAAGCATAGACGGTAAGCTGTAGGTGCCGTGTTAAAAGTGTAATATCAGTCATTGGACTACCTCGATCCAGGTGGTTTATTTGTAGCAGGCGAAACATTACCTTACAACGAAATCAGAAATAGATACCCACAATATGAGTAATCCTTTTTGTTCATTCTTTTGACGTGTGCTTTCCAGAACAAACAAGACTTCTTCTACAGCGAGATCCGCAAGGCGCACTCGCGCCACCCGCACGAGAAGCTGGCCATCAGGGTCCTCAGGTCCGAGCTGGTGAGGAGCAGCCTCAAGGCCACGCGCCACTTCACCGTGGCCGACTGGTGCAAGAACTTCGACGTCACCTTCCAGGGAGAGCAAGGTAGGTGAAATATATCAAAATACCAATCAGCAAACTTCGTGAATAACTGTCAAAAAGCTCGTCCATGTGCACAGGTGCACTAACTGGCCAACCATGAAAACCAATAAAAGGGCTGAATAATCAATTACGCGAGCCCTTTAAGCATATAGTTGCCTAGTTTTGATTGATTGGTACACCCCGCGCTTATCATTAAAGAAAACTAAAAACTCGTTTTATGACACTTTTTTTATAGTGTGTAAATCTCCTTGGAGTGGTTATGTTGAACTCAGTGACCGCACACCGTCTTAGTTATCATATTCCGGGGTGTAAGCTTTTCCAATAAATTAATTTTCTCGCACCCTGACGGCCTTTGGGTCATTTACTATTTTGAGATGGTTTTCGGGTGAGGGAGTGCGTCCTCGACTGTAATGCCGCGTCACGTTGCAGGCGTGGACTGGGGTGGCGTGCGGCGCGAGTGGTTCTCACTGCTGTGCGCGCAGCTGTTCGACCCCAAGTTCGGGCTGTTCGCGCCCTTCCACGACTCGCCCACCGGCCTCGTGCACCCCAACCCGGACCGGCCGCCGCACTTGAAGGTACACTAACTGTTCGACCCCAAGTTCGGGCTGTTCGCGCCCTTCCACGACTCGCCCACCGGCCTCGTGCACCCCAACCCGGACCGGCCGCCGCACTTGAAGGTACACTAACTGTTCGACCCCAAGTTCGGGCTGTTCGCGCCCTTCCACGACTCGCCCACCGGCCTCGTGCACCCCAACCCGGACCGGCCGCCGCACTTGAAGGTACACTAACTGTTCGACCCCAAGTTCGGGCTGTTCGCGCCCTTCCACGACTCGCCCACCGGCCTCGTGCACCCCAACCCGGACCGGCCGCCGCACTTGAAGGTACACTAACTGTTCGACCCCAAGTTCGGGCTGTTCGCGCCCTTCCACGACTCGCCCACCGGCCTCGTGCACCCCAACCCGGACCGGCCGCCGCACTTGAAGGTACACTAACTAATAACGCTATTTGTTGCATATCATGTTTCGTCATTTGAGTACCAATCTTGTACTAGTATTAAAAACTTGCACTCTAGAACTCGTGTCTACTTTCCCACTCGTACTTCCTATTGATTTATATTAATTTTTAGGAGCACGATTGCCGTTTGACCTCCCAGCCTGAACGAAAACCTCGTCCACGAGTCGGTAAATGTACCGATTTACGGTACAGTTGGTTCGATCCTACTCATAGTTTTTATTATGAGGCTTAATTTTTATACCATTTTGATCGATATTTCGCTTAAAGCTAAGGTTAAGCAAAGCAGTGTAAGTACATTTCTCTCATATGATGTTTATAGTTGAAGCACTTCGAGCTGGCGGGCAAGCTGGTGGGCAAGTGCCTGTACGAGAGTGCACTGGGCGGCTCGTACCGCCAGCTGGTGAGGGCTCGCCTCACGCGCTCGTTCCTGGCGCAGATCATCGGCCTCAGGGTGCACTACAAGGTACCATAGTTAGTTCTAATTATCCGACAAGTAAGAAAAAGTAGCCGTTATTTTGTAACGAGTGCAGACCACTTGTTACAAAATAAACCGGCTCGAAGGACCAAAAATGTTTATAGACCTTTTTGGTCCTTCGAGCCGGACCTATAATCATTTATTCAGTGCAAAAAAAAAATATGAAAATTTATATTTATAGTGAAAATAAAGAAAGCATCAATCAACTATTTTAATTTTGGTCATCATTCGCAAAAATTGCGTGTTGGAATAGAGTAAAACCCCAAGCGAGAACAGACTTTAGTGAACGTGTGCAGTTGAAAATCTTGTGAGTGGATTTCGTTTCGTTACCTCAATTGAATAAAGATCTGTTTTCGACCCAGACCTACGTAACTATATTTAAAAAGAAATATAATCGAAAAACCGCGGAAAAAATGAAATGCTCAAGTAAGACTTGAACTCACGACCTTTCCCTTACAGGGCGAATGCTCTTCCAACTGAGCTATTGAGCCACACCTGAATCACTTCAAATTTTCCTTCTCTTTATATCCGTCTTTTAAGGACGACGATGGAGCCATCTACCAACATTCTTACGAACTGTTTGTTTGTGAACAATGAATGATTTTTCAACCATTTTTAAACATTGAATTTTGATGACCCCGCACAAATATTAGAATGAATTTTTATAGCATTTATTGTGTTAACTTTTAAGTTCGAAAAACATTGGAAAAAATGAAATGCTCAAGTTTTCATTTTTGCCGATGTTTTTCGAACTTAAAAGTTGAAAAGAAGAAATATATATTTATCAAAAGCGTATACTCCACTTGTAATCTCCCACTGTGACCTGTCCCCCCAGTACTTCGAGCAGGACGACCCCGAGCTGTACCTGTCGAAGATCAAGTACGTGCTGGAGACGGACCTGGACAGCGCGGAGGGCGTGCCCGAGCTGTACTTCTCCGAGGATGTGTACGACCCCAGTGGGCGCCTGCGCGAGACGCACGACCTCGTGCCCAACGGGAGCACCATACGGGTATAACATAACATGACATAAACTCACGCTTGTATTCCCCGAAGGGGTAGGCAGAGGTGCTAGCACCCACATTTCGCCAGTTTATGTTTAGGTCCCAATGTAATAGGTGGCGAGCCTATAGCCATCAACCGGGCACTTATAAACCTGCGATAAATACACACATAACTTCGAAAAGCATCGAAAAGTCATTGATGTGTGCCATGGTAAACCTGGGATCGAACCCGAGACCTCGTCTCAGCAGTCCATTACCCATACCACTAGGCTACCGCAGACTAAAACTAAAAAACACGCTTTTATATTTTTTTCGTATTCCTGACAGCAAACCCTTTCATTTGATACCCATATCATGGGGGTGGATTTCAAACAGCCAGTTCGCCATCTTGGGGAGGCCGCCATATTGGATTTGTAATGACGTTTCTTAGCTAGTCTTGTATTATCAGAACTCAGAGCGTGTGCAAAATGTCATCCTAATCGAAGACCGGGAAGTGGGTTATATTAGGATTCCAAGATTTTCTTACATACATAGTTACAAGTGAAGCTAATAAAAGCGTGTTAAAATATGTTTTCATCCCATCTATTCGAAAAGGACGACTTGGTTCGCCTTTATGTGCACCCAAAGGTGGTATTTTCTATAAGAAACTTTTAGCGGGCAGTAATGAGTTTTTAATCCTCTTTATAAGTGCGCCGCAATTATCTTTGCCGCGCACTTTTTGCATTTGGAACATCTTAGTGTTCAGCACCAAAGAAATCGAACGCAAATATTGTTTGAATAAAGACTGGCTGGTACGACGGCCCATAGTCACGCCGCCGGATGAATGAAAAAAAAAACAAATTAAAGAAGCGCGAACTACAGCCCGCGTTTTCGTAAATTTCATAGATATAGGAAGAACGCGCGCGCGCTTAGTAGATAGGCCATACCTACAGATTAGGCGTGTATAGCTACGTTCCATTTTCGTGAATGAACGTATGGCCGACGGTTACTACGTTAGGGCTGTAGCTTCTAGTATCGTAATATTTGTCGATATCTTATATTTAGGAGTATAGAAAAATGCTAGGCGCATGGTTTCATCATGACGGTTTATGCGAAGAAAGTAACAATAAAAATATTATAAGCATTTTTTATTTAAATATTGTCAATGTGACAGCTTATCGCATTGTGTACGACCGTGGTGTCTAAACCTGGATGTCTAGAAAAGTCTGTATTACACATTTAATTAAAATAAACTTGTGATTATATATGTGTTGCATCAGAATCGGCAAAAATATTTTTCATATATATTATCATAAAATTCACAAATAAATTTAAATATATATAAGTAATAACTTTCGGGGGTTGTCTTGTTTGTCAGGTGCATTTAAATTAATTTTTCTGTTTTTTTGTTATGTGTATGTTTACCACGCTCGATGAGGAGTATATAAGGCCTCCTCTTGATTTTTTGTAAATGAGGCTCTTCACGTCTTCTTCTCCGAGCAGTAATGATGCAAAAACTCGCATTAATTTTTTTTAATAAAACTCCTTGTGATAAAGCCAGCTTTGTATTGCGTGATACTCTCTGTATACGCATCAATATTTGTTTTAACACAAATCTTCGGCGATCTCCACTAAGCTATTTTTGGCGGGCTGTGGCCGAGCGACTGCGAAGTAAGAAAATAATAATAACCGTAGGCCGACAAATTTGTAGGTATGCAGAGGTTAATCTCCCTAACTTAAGGAACTTAACTGAGTTAGATTGTTGATTTTCCAGACAGTGAGTTATCTGTACCAGCTATTAGTTAATTTGTACTATTATGTGAAAAAAGAGTATTTTCGTCGACAAATCATTTGTTGGAGTACATCACTATCATGCTTCTTGTAGTTTCTTGTAGAGTAAAGTAATGAATGAGTGTAACAAATCATTCATGGATTGTGCCAAAACTCGGCACGCTGTCAAATCTATACACTCATTTTCCCAAATGAGAAATAACTTAAATGTTTTGTCTCTTTTTTACAGGCAAAACTGTATATTAGAAAAAAAGAGACAAAGTGATGTTTCATGGTCTGTCTCATGTTTGCCTCATATATGTATAACTAAAATTTGTATATGTTGAATATGGCCACCCTGTGGTAAATTTTCACGGATTGTTAAAAATTCATTGTTTTGTTTTGTTTTGAAAAATGAGTTCTTCAAGTGACAGTGAAAGTATAGAATTAACTCCTGAAAGCATTAGAACTGACGCAAGAAATGTGATGGATAATCTATTACCTGCAAAATCCCGGGAGAAATATATGAAAGCCTATGGTAATTTTATTGAATGGAGAAATGCAAGAAGCGCCAAGAATTTTTCAGAATCTGTGTTTTTGGCCTACTTCCAGTACTTAGCCAAAATTAAACAACCTTCCACTCTTTGGAGTACATACTCAATGCTAAAATCAACAGTCAGTTCTAATAACGATGTAAAACTGGACACATATTCGAAATTAATAGCGTACCTGAAGAGGATGTCTGATGGATTTAAACCTAAAAAATCCAAAGTGTTCTCAGTCAAAAACGTGGAGACTTTCCTTAATGAGGCACCCGACAAAGTCTTTCTTGCCGTAAAAGTAAGTAGGTAACTATGTTTACGGTGGATTAGTAAAATATAATCATAGTGTATAAAAATGCACATTTTATTGTAACCTGTACTTTGATAGATACTTGTCTTATTCACATTCGGTTTTGTTACAGGTGGCTTTAATTTTCGGATTACATGGAGCTTGTCGTGGCAATGAACTTTTAAAAATAACTGTTGATGATGTCGAAAATCACTCGGATGATTTACTGTTAGTAAAGCTGACCGATACAATAACCAAAATTGACCGATCCTTCGTAATACGAGGAGAATACAAAACTATTGTACAGAAATACCTGGACCTGCGTCCTGCTGCTATGAAGACCAATCTGTTTTTCATCCGTTATCAAAATGGCAAGTGCTTCAAACAAGTGATGGGAAAAATAAAATTTCTAACATGCCACAAGAAATTGCTACTTATTTGAAGTTACCAGTTAATAAAGGATACTATTTAATTTCAATTTAGTTGTTACTCTATGTTTTATTAAATAATAATATTACAATAAAATATGAGGCGCTTTTATTTTCTCATAGTGGGTGATGAAAAGTAGAGTGTATCACTCGGGCGCAAAATATATTTTTGGCTCGGGCGACGTACTTTGAATCCCCCGCTACGTTCAGGATTCTACTAAAGAATCCCTCGCTACGCTCGGGATTCTACTCTAGAATCCCTCACTTCGGATTCAAAAAAGCGCCCTCGCCGTAAAAATATTATTTTGCTCCCTTATGATACAATCTACTATTCTCGCCCATGAAGGATTCCGTAGCAGTAAGTAACTCCTTGCACTCCATTAAATGTTTTTTTTAATTATTTTCGAGTTAATTGAATGAAAAGCGAAAATTGCGGTTAATGACGTATTAAAAAAACTACTAATAAGATCTCGTTCAACCAATTTTCGGTGGAAGTTTGCATGGCATTCTACATCATATTTTTTTTTGATTTATCAAACTTCATATAAAATAGACGGGGGGGGGGGTGGGGGGGGGGACATTTTTCAACTTTGGAAGTGTCTCTCGCTTAAACTATTCAGTTTAGAAATTTTTTTTGTTAGAAACCTAAATAGCATTGAAGAGAGCCTAGCAAGAACAGAACCTAGTTTTTTCTGTTCTGTGATATACACCATTATTATTGAGTTTGATGAAAAAAAAAAAAATCAGTTCTAAGTATGGGAAATTCTTGCGGTTCACAGAATACATCTACTTACTAAGTTTCAACAGAATAGGCCTTATAGTTTCGGAGAAAAGTGTAAAGTGTAAAATATTTGGCCAAATGAAAGCAAAATTTTTTGTGATATTGAATACTTAAAACTGGTTATAGTCGTTTTCATTTTGAATTATTTAAGACAGTGTCAGTGTACTCTGAGCCCTCTTTTTTTTCCAACTGACTACGTACGTACGCACGTCCGTGCAGGTAGCTTCTCCCCTTCCCTTAGCGTGGGGGTAGTGTAATAGCCCGTGTGTGGCCGCAGGTGCGCAACAGCTGCAAGGTGTCGTACCTGGACGCGCTGGCGCAGTGGCGGCTGGCGGCGCGCGTGCGGCCCGAGACCGACGCCTTCCTGCGCGGCCTCACGCTGCTCGTGCCCGACAACCTGCTCGCCATCTTCGACGAGAACGAGCTCGAGGTCAGTACCCGTGTCGTACCACTCGTACCTGTGTGTACCTCGTGCGGCCGTACTCACGTTGTCCGTCCTCCAGCTGCTGGTGTGCGGCACGGGCGAGGTGTCGGTGGCGGACTGGCGGGCCCACGCCCTCGTGTCAGGCTCGGGGCGCGACTGGGAGCGGCTGCTGTCGTGGTTCTGGGCGGCGCTCGCCAACTTCAGCACGGAGGAGCGCGCGCGCCTGCTGCAGTTCACCACGGGCTGCTCGCAGCTGCCCTCGGGCGGCTTCCAGGTACCACCACTACAGTACTACCTCACCACGGTTCTGTTAATGGGATAACCACTAACATAGCAGAGACTGCAAAAATTGCCATTTAATTTTAATATTTAATCTTATGTAGTTAAAGTCTAAAATTCAATGACATCTTGTCGACATACATACATACTCCGCTCTATTTCACTTTAATCTCATGGATTTGTTTCCACTTTTTGTTCCACTCTAATCCATCGTCGCGATGGATTATATTCCACTGCATTTTATATTCCGTTCTAACCCATCGTCGCGATGGATTATTTTTCACAGCATTTTATATACCGCTTTAATTATTTGTACGAAATAAATTATTTATTACATAAATGAAATAAGTAACTAAATATGTAGCCAAACAAACAAAAAACAGTCTTGGTAATTATTTTAAATTACTTATCAATGATTAAAACCCAGCGATGGATCACAGTGGAAAAAATAGTGGAAACAAATCCATCGATGGATTTGTTTGGTGGATTAAAGTGGAATAGAGCCACACTCCGGGGTATGCAGAGACACAGCCTGTCATTTGACTCTATCTTTACATACTTCACGAGCTTCCTTAGCATTAATCCATTTATGTAAATTGAGTGGAAAAAAAATGTAATAAACTGTTTTTCATTTAATTTTGGACTTTAAATCTATATCGTTTAAGTCTAACATTCATTGGCATTTTTTGCTGTGTCAATTGCATGACAGTGATGAAAAATTAGCAGAATTGTGATCCTTGGCAGTATGTCCACGTGTCCAATCTAATCCCTCACAATGCTCGGCCAGGAGCTGAACCCGCGCTTCCAGATCACGGCGGCGCCGGTATTCGGCGCTTTACCCACAGCACACACGTGCTTCAACCAGCTGTGCCTGCCCGACTACGACTCGTACGAGCAGCTGGTCCACGCTCTACTGTGGGCCATCAACGAGGGCGGCGAGGGCTTCGGCATGATCTAGGCATACATTCATTCTCTCCTGCGAGATAGGTGCAGTTAGATCTATACAACATCGGTTGAAAAAGAAAGTACGAAATGTCTCGATTCGAGCAATACGATTTGGATTCTATCCAGTCTAAGCAAACGAGTAGCGCGATTGGTGACTCATGGCGGCCCTTTGCCTGTAAATAAGATCGATTTTAAATGATACAAACAGGTAATATGTAAAGTCAATCTTATTTCAGTGTCCGTAAAATGAAGACACTTTTTAAGACTAACATTTACACTGATCTCCAAGGCATTCTCAATAATTTTAGTTAAACAATCTATATTTTAAAAGGTTATGGGTACTGCAATGTTATTATTTTTAAAATATATAATCTAGTCTACCTGACGTAAAACATAAAGTTATTCAACTACCCGCAAAAAAATTAAGGAAATAAATCTCTGACATTTGAGAAGATTATTTTGAAGAAAACACAAACACATATTATGAGTACATTAAGTAAATGTCACCAACGATATAAACCAACTTGAACTCAGTTGCTTGTACTTTGGTGAAATCTGATATGTACCCGCTTTCTATCACCACAAAATGCATGTTATAACAATCCTCGTATATAATATTCCTAAGTTAGTATAATTACTAAGCTGTACAGCGCCTTCCAATATTTAACATAATCTAATTCTAATATTTGGAGCAAAATCAAACGTCACTAAGCTAGTCATAACTACGTCATATTGTCGTCATACGACAAAATATTTCGAATCCTGCCAAAGAGAAGCCATCTACATGGAATTGATAAACGTATGACAATAACGATTATTTAACATCTATGATTATTGTCACTGTTACATTAAGTTTAAGTGACAAAATATAAATTGAAAAGTTAAAATTTGTAATTAATGTTTAAAATTTAAAATTGGATGGTGTGATGCTATACGAACAAATGCTTTTATAATAATACAGTGTCCTAACTCAAAATGGCATTGTATTGCCAAGGAAATTTGTGCAAAAGTATAATAAAGAAAAAAATGTGCGAAAATAAAAATATTTGTGTATCTTCGTTAAGCGTAGACAAACTGTTTCGATACGTAAGTAACAAGCAAATTGTATTATAATTTACTCGTTTAGGTATTGAGACCATTTTAAAACTGACGGTTCGAATATTCGAATTGCATCGATTTGAATATTAAATTGAGACTAAAAAATAAGTTATGATTCAAACCAAAGAAGATCTGATTTTAAAATAGTGACACTATTAGTGAAACTACACGCCCGAGGCTATTCTATTGTATAGAATTATTTCTCAAAACGCATTTAAATGCATTATTTATCATCATTCTTATATTTTTAATTTTAAGACATAACGTTCGAACTATGCGACAGTTGTGACCTATTATTTATATTATTTATTTATTATTACTGCTATTTAATTTAATGTTAGTAAATACTTATAAAGTAATAATATCTGTAGAGACGCGATCTAGCCTAAATTATTGTAGGTATATTAGTATTTAAAGGCATAGATCTAATTATTTTTACAATACATCATGTATTACTTTCATTAAAAGACATCAAGTCTATAAAATTACATTATAGGTTTATATTCTAAATGCACAAAATACGTAAAATATGCATAAGTATGTTTACTACATACGGTACATTTATCTCACTAGATAACACGTTTTCAGAAAAAATAAATATTATTTCGTATCCGTATTAACAATTAGTGTTTAAGTAGATAACCATTTTGGCCTAAACTGTGAACTATAACTCCACTGCAAACTCCATGTAGGATTTTAAGAATCAAATAAATAAATATAATAATATTAAATTATTGTAATAAATCTAGTGAATGTATACTTCTATGTGTGATCGTAATTGAATATAAACATATTTTACGCTAAAATAAGCGACATGCATCAATAAGAAACGTAGAATTTTACGTACTATCTGTTCGCCTAAAAGTATTATTATTGCATTTATTTATATTATGAAACGTGAACGTTGCGTTATTTATTTACAAATTTAGAGAATTTCGTATAGATGTTTTATTAGAAATCATTTAATTTAGCGTAAATAATGCTGTTGGTTATATTAGAATATAGAAAATGTTAGTGTTCAATGTATAATATGGTATTATTTCGATTTGTGATGTTTTACACTAGCTGGTAAGTTTCAACATCCTTCATTATTGTTCTAGTCAATAATACTAAGCTTAAAGAATGGAAAATACATGCAAATTACGCAAAATTATGGAGTGGCTATCTTACTTTTTTATTATCATCTTTTTTCAGTTAGTACTTTTTTTGCTTTTAAATTATACCAAGTACTTAAACATAAACATTCATAATGGTCACCCCTCCTTTCGTTTACATGTGAATGTATAGCTTACATTTATTTGCGTTCTACCTAATTGTAAAGCCATATTTATCAACATTATGTATTTTTCAAGTATTAAAATAACTAGATATTTCGCCCTATTCGTGTAAGAAATCATAAGTAAGAAAATGGATGTTTTAAGTTATGCTTGTCTTCCACGAATAGCGCGTATTATTGCTTTTACTTCGCGACTTTATCACTATTTCTGTGGCATTCATATAATGTCACTGTTAACGCCAACAATAGTAGGTATTTATTTATGTAGCTATGAGTGAATAATATCGTATTAAATAGTTTACGCTTGAAATTGCAAAATCTTCATTTTATTTGGCTTGCATATTTGGTAAATATGGCACTTTAGCTTACCTTCTTGTAAATTCAATGAATATACATGTAATGATTATGTAATTTGTCAATAGATACTGTTGTAAATATCAATTTCAAATTGTGACAACGTTGGGCTTATGGCAGACATTACAGCTGAGGATCTTCTGACAGGCAGATAGTATGTGAATACTCGCATTTCGCCAAAAAATATTTATAGGCAATCTGTCACGGGCTATTTATTTATTGTTTGGTGAAGAATATCCCTATTTGATAGAGATGAAGTCTTGTACGACCTATTGAAAGATGAAGAAGCTGTTGCATTCCACTTGGTTGGATCCAAGCCTACAGCCCCATAGCGTGTGTGCCATAAGTCCAGGCAACCTACATGTTAACTTTAGCGCGGGGGCGGCCGCGGGACGTACCCGAAAATTGATGACGTCACGCAACTTATTTAGTGATACCGTAAATAAAATGGGTTCAATTCAGCTCAGGATAATTCAGCATTTCATGTACAGTCGGCAAAGGAGATAAATATACACCTTTTCGTACAACGTTATCAAAGGTGTATACTTATCTTTTTTGCTGATTGTCCCATATGAGTACCGTGTAATAATGTTGCAAGTTGCAATTTAAAATAATAGTTATTTGATGTGCGAAGCCCCCAGCTGTCGGCATCGTGACGACTGGCAGAACGAGGGTGCACCACATCATAGGGTGCATGGCAGGTTAATTAATCGCTATGTTATTATGTGCAACAGATTTCCAATAAAATATGGACAGGAACATGGATTTCAGTCATATAACACCTGTATTAAAACCAACTATTCCGTGTAATGGCTAAAATCGGAACTACGGTTATCACTGCCAAATGCATACTGTTTTATTGCAAATCAAAAACAATTTAGCACATTGCACAATATTGAAACTACGGTGGCGGCCTCCTTCAGTTTACGGAATTATTGGTTTTAATTTTAATTCATTTTCCTCTCAGTGCAGATATTTGTGTATAAAGTGGTATTTTTAAGCGTTAGCGGCGCCCCCAGCGATAGGAACCATTCCAAGTGTTAATATTTTGTAGTTGAGACATTGTTGATTAGAAATGTAAGACTGAAAATAAACTGATGAGAAAGAATGCTTTATTTCCGCAACGTCACCCTCTAACATTAGTTAAGCACTAGGACAAAATGTTTGCTTCGGAGCATAATGAGCAAAAAGCCAAATTGGGCCTCCATTTCCCTTGACACTACTGCGTGACACTACTACTAGTGTCATGGGAGTGGGTTCACGTCGGTAGTGTAATGGCCAGAATGAATGAATGAATGTGAACTAAAGGTGTGCACCAAATATCAGTTTTCGTCTAAAAAAGTTGTACAATGAAACAAAATAAACATTTTAACTTTTATTTAATAACCAATAATTACTTATAAACCTAAAACTTACTAAAATAACAAAACACCTATAAATTAACATTTAAAACCGTAACATTTAGGTATATCGCTAAATTTCCACCTTATACAAAAAGATAAACGTGTACTTACCAAACTTACCTTGTAAATAATCAAAATTGTATGTTTTCTGTGAGAATTAATAATTCATAACATCAGTGTATGCTATAATAGGTTTGCGTTTGATTTTTGAAGCCGAAAACAACTCAGAACCAAATGCAATTGTTGGAAACAAAACAACTTGGAACAAATGCAATCGTTGCAACCAAAACAACTTGGAACCAAATGCAATTATTGGAAGCAAAAACAATTTGGAACCAAATGCAATTGTTGGAACCAAAACAACTTGGAACCAAATGCAATTTTTGGGACCAAAACAACTTGGAACCAAACGCGGTACCCATAACTTTGAGGACAAAAGTTGAACCTACATCATCTGAATCTCATCAATGCGTCTACTACAAGCCTATATTAAGCGATTACTTAAGGCTAGCAGCCATGCCTGGCAGGTATGAGCGTCCACATGACGGCTTCGGGAACTGCCTTCGAGTAGCTGAACCACGATCGAGCTGCTCCAAACATTCTGCGGAAGAATGTAGAACTGAATCGAACTGTTTTTTACTGAAACTTGTTGGGAAGAAGTTAAGTCAAATACATAAATGAATCCTCAGTGGGATCCCGTCTAGGAGATGCGTCCGTCGTTTAGCCCCTATTCTTAGAAGGTCTGAGAATAGGCCCTAGGGAGAATACCAGTTATAAATATTATAATTTTGTTATCAACATTGCGTTCTAAATATTTTGCTCTAAAACGACTTTATAATCACCCGGTATAAATATGACATCAGCTTTATCCATACCAAGTTGAATGTATGCATCACTATTTTTTTCATGCGGAAATCCCCTCGGATACCTCCCCTGCCGGAGCCGGAAGGGGAGGTTATGTTGGACTCGAACCGACTAAAACCGCATGCCGACTGTGGGTCGTGGTGCTAGGCCGGAGGTGAGGTGGTTATCATCGTCATATTCCTCGCACCCCGGCTGACCCAGGACCATCGCATCCCATAGTATATGATATGGGTTATTTTGAGACAGGGTTCTTAACGAGAATGTGACTTCTATCTACACAATTTACATTCAGGCAACTTTTTGAGAGTGTAATCTTCTGTAGCGCACTGAACGAATGACACGCTTCGGGAAACGGAACATTCTGCGTCATATTCCTGCAAATTTAATGCCTTGATCACACGCACCGAGTGACTGCACTGGGCCCGTGCTTGCTGCTCGTGAACACAGGTCCGAGAAGGTACATCGCACTCAGCCGACAGCGCTCACTGTCTCACCAGTTCAATTGGTGCGTGTGCTCAGGACATAGCTCTACGTACTTGGCGAGCGGCCGAGGCCACCAGTCCAGCCGCTCCCTCGTCACCCTCAGTTCTTCCCTCAGCCCCGCCAGTTCCCGCCGCAGTCCGTCCAGTTCGGCTCGTAAGGAGCTCGTCTCAAAGGCCGCCGCTGCTACACGCGCGCTCAGCGACCGACATTCTCTAGCGCAGCGTTCGCGAGCCCTGCAGGAGTGAGGAACGACCTTAACATTATCTGCACAGGGTTCCCTCCATCTTATCATCATCATCTAAGCTGAAACTTAATACTCCGAAATTCAATTGGTTTATTAAATTATGCGTTATGAAGGTATGCCAATTTTTTTTCTGCGAAATGAAGTTTATGCCATGCGTTGTTATACGAAACAAATTTATGATATAAAAATTTCGGTGAAACAGAGGGGAACCATCTGCACATGCTATACAGTCTACTGTACAGACAGGCATGTCTTCAAAATCATTAATGAATATGAAGGTATTAAGATGAGTATTTTTTCTCGCAGCAACACCACCGTGACGGGACATGAACCCGAGACTTGTCCCTTACAGGGACAATGCTGTGACCACTGAGCTATCGAGCTCAATCTCAGTCGATTTAGATGATTGGTATACCAATTGCTTGCTCAAATACACACTGATGTTATAATTTCGCGAATGAATACTCACTCCTGTTCGATCCGCAGACGTTCGCTGGTATCTTCCAGTTCCTTGCGTTTCTGGTCGGCGTCTCGCCGCAGTTCCGCCACCTCGCTCTCCGCGTTCAGCAGTAAGTTCTCATGTTGGGCGAGGTCTTCTTCTAACATTGATAGCTAAACAATTACAAATATCACAGTGATAGAGGGTAGAAATCAGCAATCAGATTTCCCAACGACAATTAGGTCCCGCGGCGGTGGCGCAATGTGCGCCTCCTCGTACCCGGGGCTAGTTGGGGACACCGAGGTCCCCACAACCCGAAGGGGACCATCTCGAAAGAGATGGTCCTGGGTCTGCCGGGGTGCGAGAGATATGCTTTCGGCAATCTCACCTCCGGCAACCAAGAACCCAAGACGGCGTGCGTTTTCGATAAAAAAAACGACAATTAGGTCAATATCAAGAAACACCGTGCCTTTTAGTAGGATCGGGTCCGATTTACCCACGTCATCAGTAGTTCTGACATGGCGAAGCTCGAATGAGTTTACAAGGAGTAAGTTTATAAGATACTCAGCATAATCAGCAAAGTAGTTTTGAAGATATAAGCAAACATAGGGACGGACAGACGCGGAAAGCGACTTTGCTTTATACTATGTAGTGAGTAGTGATATTTTTTTTTTATCGTGCGAAAAATCCCCACGGATACCACCCCCACGAGCCGGTTAAGGCGGTTATGTCGGACTCGAACCGACTAAAACGCACGCTGTCTTGGGTCCTTGGTTGCCGGAGGTGAGATTTCCAAAAGCATATCTCTCGCACCCCGGCAGACCCAGGACCATCTCCTTCGAGATGGCCCCCTTCGGGTTGTGGGGACCACAGTGTCCCCATCTTGCCCCGGTTACGGGGAGGCGCATTTTGCGCCGCCGCCGCGTAGTGAGAAGTGATAGGACTGCACGTACCCGCTCGTACGCGTGGTCCCGCTGGCTGCGCGTCTCGGCGGCGGCCGCCCGCTCCAGCGCCAGCGCGCGCTCGCACGCCGCGGCGGCCGCCCTTACGCACTCCAACTCGTTGCGGCAGTTGCGCCACCCTGACCACACAACATTACTCACGTCAAGCGTCTAGGGGGTTCAAGGAGACATTAGTGTTTACCTTCCTGCGCCTTGATTAAGAAGTATATAACCCCCTCTTTTGGAACAAAGTTCCTTACCGCGCGTTGCGATTACGATCTAACTGTCTTAGGAAAGCCCATCTAGTTTGGTTGTGTTGAACTAAATGCAATAACATGTAACACAATTGCTAAACATGGTTATGATTTTTGGAACAAATATTTAATATTGTTTTAATTACTCGAAAGGAACTTCGTTCCATCCGGGTGTCCCTTGACACCTCTCAAGTTTTGTTTTTTTTTATATAAAAAGGACACGTCAATTTCCTCAACTCAACTGTGACGCCCCTAGCACCTATTGCACACGTCTATAGTGTATGGTAATAGCTGCCCATCAGGTGGGCCATGTGCGTACCTGCCACTTATAATAAAAAGTAAGTACGCAATCAAACACAGATATAATTACCAATACTCATCTCTGACGCACGATCTTCCGCGGCGCAAACGTCATCTTCTAAGGCGGATTTTTCCTGCAACGCAAGGAGTAACATGTAGGTACGTATAGTTTCCTTTACTTGAGAACAAAGCTACACTAAAGTAAATCCAACGAGACGAGAGAAAAAAGGTAAACAAAGCGACCATTACAGAGTTACGTTGCGATAACTAGCGATTATTTTCTCTGTCCTTGTCACACATATCACACGTACGCGACAATGGCCGAGCGACAGCTGTCGTTGCGTGTTTCGTAGTACAGGAAAGCTGTCAGTACAGGCAGTGGTTCTAAACTGTCAGATCCCGCCATCTTATGAGCAATGTCTACAAATTTTGTATAAAATGAAGAAAAAAATGAATAGGACGAATCACTGACGGAAAACTTTAATTATTTTTAATTTCTCTGATTCGTCCCATTTGGGCCGAATCCCTATAGGACGAAATACTGAACTTGTCATTTCATTCCTGTCTGGAATGCGCTTGAAGTGATACGTAATAATTTTCATATAAAAATGTTTGGAACCGCTGAAATTTTGTATACCTTTTTTCTCTCGCTTCGTTGGCTTTACTTTAGATACTTAGGTACGCTAAGTATCCGAAATCTGATATTTGATTTTGAGTTTGTCACGTGCAATTATTATGGAGTGAATTTCGTGCCCCTAATTTGCAGACAAATACTTAGGTACCTACTAATATGTATTATAATTTACCTATGGGAAAGTTTCTATGGATGCTTTGATTATTTATATGTCTAGATGGAGTGCCAAATGCGTACAAACGTCTAAAAAAATATCAGTGTGTTCAATCTCATAGTACTTACGCGCAGCTCAGTGACGTTCGCGTCGGCTCGGTGTCACAACGTAAAACCCGCGAAAAACATTAAATAAAAACTGTCGAAATATGGCGACTAGCACTATCAAAGTGTGCCGGAATTAAAAAGGACGCCTAAATACTACTACACACATTAGGTACCTTTTATGAATAAAATAACCAAAATACAAGTTAAATTAATTATTTTTTTCATCACAACAATATGTCATTTATCACGCGCCATTTTGCAAGTGTTGCCAGTTTTTTAAATTCATGCGAGAATCGAACCCGTGCCCCTTGCATACCATTCTCATTTACTACCGTCACGCTACAGAGGCTGTCAAAAAAAAAAACAATTTAATTATACCTAGGTGATTTTTTTGGGAAATTTTCCTTGTAGCTGGTATCATATTTACGTACACAGAAGCACGAATGCAACGTGTAAAACACGGGCCGCACGCACATATGTTTGCACAGGTTGACTCGTTTTATTTCCTTTGACAGTAGGACGAGGCTCCATCTAGACATTATATAATCAAAGTATGAAAGAAAGAAAGAAAGAAAAATGTTTTATTTACAAATACGCACAATTAAACATATACAGTCCATCAAATCTAAGAGGTACCGTTTGACGTTTCATATTTTTCAAACCGAAACAACTTTGTTCATACGTACATTATTCAGTTTCGATAACCTTTTTCATAAAACCATGAATTTAGAAAGATTTCATTATTGTATCTAAAAATGTACAATTCTTAATATCTAAATGTAATTGAAAACTTTCAAACAAAGCAAAATAACACATATTTACACAGTAAATAATTTCTAATAGTTATATTCTTGACCTCATTACAAAGTTACGTAGTTAGGTCACTGCACGTAGTGTTGCGACTCTTCGGATACACTTGTATGCAAAAAAATCGTTTACATATACGAAAAATCGAATGTATTATTTACAAATTACACTTGACAACCAAACAAATATTTTTTCATGTGAATGGGATTTATCTCACATATTACGATTACATAACTAAATAGTTATGTAATCGTAAAATATGAGATAAAACCCATTCACCAAAAATACGTATTTATAAATCAAATATATTTGCTTCTTTAAAAAGTTGTCGAAAGCGATTTGTCGATTTTTGATTTTCGCGCCCAAATAAGTCGGGGTTTCTCGCGCTAACGCTGTCGAAATAGTAAATGGAGTCAGGGATAGTGTTTTTTACATTTATTTTTGTGTATGATAGTATGGGTTTGCATATTACAGAGAAATAAACAAATTTTTAACAAGCACATCCATTGATTTTACAATTACAATTTTTTCTTCTAAGTCTTATTTCTACGTCTAAAACTAATAAAAATAAGGTATGTAGAACCCATTCACAAAAATGTTGTTGCCTGATGTTATAAATTAACGACGTTACTGCGCGACCGCATAATGCACTGAATACACAGATACCCTAAAATAAATTAATTTAATTATTTTTAGGTCAATAGGCAAAATCGCAGGTGTCCAAGTCTCTACAATTTTTTTTTCTGGCAACACTGCCAACTACAAGCGCACGCGGTCCGCTCGGTCGGTTCGGCGTCAGCAGTCTCTCGCCATCTTGGAAGCTGACTGTGCGCGTACTTGCTTTCTCGTTTGTGTTTTACAATTTGTGACTTGGCTATTACTTTTCTGGACTGATCATTCTTTATCCGTTTACCTTGGCAATATTTATACTGGACTCCGAACTAAGCAAGTGTTTATTAATAATGTCGAAAAGAGGACGTACTTTGAACAGCCAGGCTCGTGAATTGGTGGTGAAATTACACGAGTATTTTGAGCGTGAATCTCAAAATGGTGGACTTCTACTGCCAGTTACACAAGTTCGGGATCGCGTCGGTGAAGCTCTCGGTATTGGTAGCCGCACCGTTGGCAAAATATTAAGTGAAAAATATGGGCCTTCGGGGAGTGACAGTAACGTACTTCACACACCGAAAAAACGAAAAAGAAATAAACCTGTGACAGGCATCGATGAATTCGATAGTCATGCTATTAGAAACCATATATACGGGTATTTTACAAGAGGCGAATTTCCAACATTGGCAAAGTTATGTGCAACTTTAAAAGATGCCGGGCTGTATAAGGGAAGCATAGAGTCGTTGAGAACGGTAATAACAGGAATTGGCTTCAGATACAAAAAAGTTGACAAACGAAAAATTGTTATGGAGCGACATGACATAATTATGCAGCGACTAACATTCCTGCGCGAAGTTAAACAAATTATAAACTGGGATAATGTAATATTTTTGGACGAAACTTGGCTAAATTCCAACCATTCTGTGCCGAAAACATGGACTGATGATTCTGAAGCTTCGTGCTCGAAGGTGCCGATAGGAAAAGGTGGACGCCTCATAATATGCCATGCTGGGTCAGCGTCTACAGGCTTCGTGGAAAACTCTTTATTAGCTTTCCAATCCAAAAGCACTAAAGAGTATCATGAAGAAATGGACGCAGTAAGGTTCCGAGAGTGGTTCTTAAATTTATTACAGAATATCCCTCCTAACAGCACAATTATAATGGATAATGCCCCATACCACTCTGTGCAAATTGATAAAGCACCTACGTCAGCCAATAAGAAAGCAGATTTGGTGGCATGGCTGCAAAGAAAAGGAGTGGATGCCGACATGTCACTATTAAAAGCTGAATTATTACAGTTAGTGAAATTGCATAAACCACCAAAACCGACATATGTAATTGACCAATTGGCCGAAGAGCACGGGCACAAAGTCATACGACTTCCTCCGTACCATTGCCAATATAATGCCATTGAACTGATTTGGGCCCAAGTTAAAGGTAATATTTTATAATATTATAATAATAACACGAGTACTTCTAACATTTATAATTTAAACAATGGTTTTCGTCTGCTATCAAATAGTTACATTATTGTTTTACAGGTTATGCAGCAAGACACAACACAAAACCACCCTTCAGTGTCAAGAAAATGGAAGGTTTATTAAAGGAAGCATGTGCCCAAGTTACACAGGAAGATTGGAGTAAAGTAGTACAAAAAACAAAGAAAATAATAATGGACGACTTCGAAAGAGACGTACACTTTGATAATGTAATGGACAATCAACTGGTCATTAATTTAAATGACGATGATGACGAAGACGACGATACTAGTACTAGTAGTGAATAAAAAAATATCCTAAACATTTCTTTTATTTAATTATAACAATTGATTTCTTAAAATTCGGATATTATAGTAATCGATCTCTTAAAGTTCGGATATTATAGTAATCGATTTTATCATCCCATCCCTATCATTCAATTGTCAGAACTGTCAAACGGTACTTCTTAGATTTGACGGACTGTAATGACTGTATGTACATATAATGGATGTAGGTATTGATGGATGTTTGTTACTATTTCTTTTTTTTTAATCTTTGACATTCATTTGTATGTATTATGGTACTTACCTACTATGATCTGAAGTTTGGGACTTTTTTTGCTGATGCTATGTGTTTTCTTTTAATATGTGTTTTCTTTAATTCTTGGTAATCTAATTAAATTTTGTATTAATAATGGCTGTTTGAATTCAAATACCTATAATGTAATTTGTTCTTGAATAAATGAACGAGTGAAGACGGCGTGCGGTTTTATTCGGTTAAATCCGATATAACTACCCCCCACTCCAGTGGGGATTATTCGTGTAAATATCCGCACTATCGGTGTAAAGCTCACCCGATCCAACACAGACTTCTCAATCTCCTTCTCCTTCAGCAGCTGTTTCAATCTCTCCAGCTCTCGCATGGCCATGCGGACTTTAGCGTTGTCGGAATCCAGGAGAGACTTCAACGCGCAAATCTGGATACGAAGACGTTCCGAGTACGACACCTGGAACAAATAAGATGCTTCTTACAATAATTAGTAGACTTTATTTTTCGTGCGGAAATCCCTACGGATACCTTCCCCGCCGGAGCCGGAAGGGGAGGTTATGTCGGACTCGAACCGACTAAATCCGCATTCCTAAGAAAAACGGGTTGTATGACAGACGGACGAACGACGAAGTGATTCCATAAGGGTTCCGATTTTTCCTTTTGAGGTATAGAAGTCTAATAAAAAGGTTAATGATGAGAAAAATTGAGGAGACATGCACCGACCTGTGTCTCCAAAGTCTTCCGCAGGCATCGCACGTCCTCGCGCCGGCGCCTCCACGCCACCATCACCATGAAGCGGCAGATCTTGATTGCCGCCAGCTGCTCAGCGGCCCCGTGCACTCCTGGAGACCTTGCCACTGGCAGATCACCGTCTTTTCTGTGGAAATATGTTTAGTCTATTCTCTCATAATTATCTTAAGAGTTGTTCAGGGTACTTGACTTTTTCTGAGGTCAGAGTCCACTTGGTCTTTTTAATTTGGTTGAAATGGCTTTGGGACTGTCGTCTGAGCTCTCAAACCCATGAGGAAACATATGCTAGAGCCTCGAATCGCTTCGTTTGAGACTGATAATCAATCATATCCTACATTTATTTTGAATACGGATACCATTGGTACCGTGAAACGTTTGTCCGAAGTTTCGGACTCCATCCTGTAATGAGGCCCATAAACGGCACATGACTCGAAATTTGGTCTAACAATTTACCACACAGTTACCACCCTCCTTTCTGTATAGTAGCTAACTTGGAAATAGTATTCGTTTCTATGAAACATAATGTTGTAGCAAGGTACAATTTTTACAAAGCTAATTTTGATAAAATCAATGAAGAGCTAACTGAAATTAACTGGGACGAAGAACTTTCTCATCTCGCTCCTGAACAGTCTGTCGATGTGTTCTACGAGACACTGTATGGGACTATCAGAAAACATGTCCCGTTAACTCGCACTAAAAGTTCTAAGTTTCCCTTCTGGTTCCCACCGTCACTAATACGAATAATAAAAGTTAAAGAACGAGCTTGGGTTAAATGGAAGAAGTTCGGTAATGTCTCTGATTATTTATGCTTCTCAAACCATCGCAACTTATTTCATAAGGAATATACTAGATGCCTTCGTAATTATATGAACTCAGTTGAAGATAGTATACCCATTAACATCAAACACACTTTTACTTTTGGAGATATGTCTCGAGCAGGAATAGAAAGACTGGGTTTCCTATCAATATGTCCTTCGGAAATGCTACTTCTGATAATGCGATAGACACCTGTAATTTATTTTCCTCTTTCTTCTCTTCTGTCCATGAACCATCTACTTTTCACCCCAACGTATGGCAACCATCAACGGATTGTGCTGATAACGCCACCTGCATATCGAATATTTATTTGACCAGGGATGTAATTTGTGGGGCACTTAAAACTCTAGATTCTTCAAAGGGAGCCGGTCCCGATGGCCTGCCACCTATTATCTTTAAAAAACTAGCTGATAATTTATGCATTCCTTTACATATTGTATTCAATAAATGTTTGTGCGAAGGCGTTTTTCCAGCTATCTGGAAGCGAGCTTTCATTACGCCTGTATTCAAAAGTGGGGTCAAGACTAGAGTTGAGAATTACCGCCCTATTTCGATCCTCTCCACTTTGTCGAAGGTTTTTGAGGGTTTGGTGCATGACGCAATATACCCCATAATTCATCCAATTATTTTACCTGCGCAACATGGCTTCGTCAAGCGTCGATCAACAACGACTAATCTTATGATATTTACAAATTATTTATTTGAAAGTATGGACAAGCGTATTCAAGTAGACGCAGTATACACGGACTTTCAGAAGGCTTTTGACAAGGTGGATCATAAACTGTTGATGGAGAAGATTGCCTTTAATGGAATACGTGGAAATTTGCTTCGGTGGTTCACCTCATATATTTTTAATAGAACACAACGAGTCGTTGTTAATGGCTATGAATCGGAGCCTGTAGTTGTGACATCTGGGGTTCCCCAGGGATCCATTCTAGGCCCTCTCTTATTCATCTTATTCATCAACGATATCAACCAGTGTTTTATCCATTCTAAATTTTTATTATATGCTGATGATATTAAGATTTATATTTCTTGTCAGAACATACAAAGCTGTTTTCTTCTTCAAGATGATTTAAGCAGACTAAACGAATATTGTAATAAAAACAAACTCTTTCTTAGTTTACCCAAATGTCACTATTTCATTCACCAAAAATAAGAACAAAATTAGCTTCACTTACACAATCAATAATGTACAATTAAATAATGTTTCTTACATCCGTGATTTAGGCATAACGCTTGATTCTTGCCTACACTTTGACATACACGTAGACAACATTGTAAATAAGGCCTTCAAGATGTTCGGTTTCGTTATGAGATCTTCTCGTGACTTTGTACGTCCCGCCACATTATTATTGCTATACAAGACTTTGATACGGTCCCAATTGGAGTATGAGTAGTGAGTTATTGGGCATTCTACCCCACCTTAGTTCCTTCGGTTATCTTCGATAACCTCAGTCACGGTGGGATAGAATGCCCAACAACTCTTTGTAAAATCATTTACCTAAGCCAACGTTCCACATTTTAATGCCGTTCATTACACTACCGTTCCGTCGGCTCTCTGCGATCCCCTGCGTCGTAATTGCGTTAAAAGATGCTCTGTTAGTTAGCGATAGAGTTATTTCATAAACAGTACAGTCTTACGTTTGCCTATTGCGTTGTCTGTAAGCAGTTTGGTTTAACTATTCTTTTAAGATCTATCATACTAGTGGAACCATCTAGGGTATCCTTAGTTCCATCGGTTATCTTCGATAACCTCCGTCACGGTGGAATAGAATGCTCAATAACTCTTTGTAAAATCATTTACTTACCTAAGCCAACGTTCCACATTTTAATGCAGTTCAATACACTACCGTTCCGTCGGCTCTCTGCGATCCCCTGCGTCGTAATTGCGTTGAAAGATGCTCTGTTAGTTAGCGATAGAGTTATTTCATAAACAGTACAGTCTTACGTTTGCCTATTGCGTTGTCTGTAAGAAGTTTGGTTTAACTTTTTTTAGGTTTTAGGTTTTACTAGTGGAACCATCTAGGGTATCCTATAGTGATACGCACTATAAAACTTATAGTGTTGTAGCTAAGTACTGACTGAGTATGGTAGACAATAATGTCTTTGAATTTGTACATTCTAGAATTCTCATAGCGAAGAACTTAAACTTGTTCGTCATGATGATAGTTTTGTAAATGCTATAGGATATTAAATTAAAAAACTGAAAACTATATAAGAATACATTTTTATTTCCTTATTTTTTACAGTTTTACTTAGTTTAGTTTATTAAAATAATTATAATTTGTTAAGTCTAGGTACTTATATAAGACAGGACAGCACACTTAATTCTAGTTAAATCCAACAAGCAAGCAGTCCCGTTATTATTAGACCTTAGTCCGATATAACGGGTCTGATCCCAAGACATCATGTCACAGGGCTAGTTACGTCACTTTCACACTACATGTAGGATCTCAAACGATATACATCACAAAACTTCGTGTTTAGTGCACATAACATGTGAATATTATTTGCTCATTTTATGTTAACTTATAAAAGGTAGGTAGCTTATAAAAGGTCTGTAAGAAGAGCGGATTTTCCTGATACAAGCATATATTTGTGCAAAAGGAGATCTCTCCAAACATTGTAACATGTACTTAAAAGAAACAGTAAATAAACATTTTTATTTACTAGTTAAAAATTAAAAATATTGGTATGACCCCATGCTCGAGTTGAAATCTTATCTTTTGCAATTACTCTTTTATCATCATCACCAGACAACGCAATTTTTGTTACAGCACATGTAAATAGCTCATGTTTTATTGACTTAAATAAAACATTTGTTTTATGAACAATTTCACCATCATAAAGTGTGTTTTCATAATCAGTAACGTTAAGGTCACGTACAACATTCTTTTTAATACCCTTGGCTTTTTTAATTGTGCTGTGAATGGTGTTGATACAATATAACTTCGATCTCAATCCAACAAATTCGCTTATTATTTTACCAGCCATTTCATCTTTAAATAAGCCTGGTATTTTTTTGTTCTGTATGGGTAAAGTATACACATTATTTTTACAAAAATTGCTGGTGTCAAAGTAAGATAAAAAGTTATTTTTTATGTCTTCATAGAAATCATGAGTTTGTATATGATACACAAAACTATCTGTATCCGTGTAACACATCCGTATCCTATCCTTGTAAAAAGGTTGCATTACTGAATAGTGAAAATCATACATATGACTTTTTGATAATTCTAGAACAGCAAAGCCAATATATATTGGTTTGTTCAAAGTTATTTGTTCAGGATTTAACTGCACCGCTACTAGATTTTTAGTGAAAACCGTTGCACTATGGAAATTTGGACGAGCAATAAGGTTTTGAGCGCATTTTCTTCTTTTAGTTATGTTTTTGATATCTCGCCACTGAGAAACTAAATGGACATTAACCCTGTTTTCAGTATTTTCTAAAGTTTTTCCAAATACACTATTATTTAAGAGCTTAAAAAAATCTTGTTCGAAAGTTGAAGAACTTTTTTGTCTCAGTTTGGTATTTAAATCAATATATTGTTTTAAATATGGGCTTTGTCGAAAACTGATTATTCTATGAATCTTCTTCAATATTAACCCATGTTTCATACAAGTTTGTAAATGCACGTAATGAATAACATATTTAAATTTATCATATAAATTAGGGATTAGCTTAGAACTCTTTCCCCCGGGGGGTATAAATTTTTCAGAACAAAATGGTAAATCGTTGTGTAAGTTATGCAAATGCTTAGAGTATACTATATCCACTTCCAAAATATAACCACAATCTGCATCAATTGCAATTTTCGTTATATCTAAATTGTTAATTTCTTGTTGAGTGAGAAATTTGAAGTTGGATAATGGTAAGTATTGACACATACTATACCCATACAAATTATTACAATCTATATAAGAGACATAGGAATCAGGTTCCGAAGAATTATAATCCGGTAAGTATATGTTATTTGCTTTCGCATGCCTGTGAGAGCAGAGGCACACTCCTCCTCTTATACCACTTTGTAACATGCGTATCATAGACAAGTCATTAATTAGTTCCAATTGAACACCTGTTTTTAATAACATAGCGTCAAAAGATAAACTGGGTGCAGTTAAATAAAAAGCTGGATCTAAGTGATAATGTTGTTTACAAGTCTGTCTAAAGTTTTCAAAAATATCTGCTAATAAAAGCACATCAGTTTGTAGGTATAGATCCGTATAACCACCTAAACTAGTAATTCTAAATGTTGACCAAACTAAATGTGCATGCCGGTAATCATCTTCCGATACATTTTCATCATTGAGGGAACTATAAAAGTATTTCTTTGGAGGCAAACATTTTTCATCATACCGTTTCCACGAATCCATGTATTCATATGGATAAATGCCTTTGCGAGTAAGTAATTGGAATTCATCTCGGACAGGGAAGTGATTTTGTAAATTTTTAAACATTTCTGGTTTTAAAGTTTTACATAATTTGTTTAAGCTTGTTCCCAAAAATTTAAACGAATCAAGAAAACGCATTTGAAAAAACTTATTATTTGAAACTGATACAAATTTCGTAAATGAGATATAGTTTTCTTTATTTTTAGGTATTATCTTTATTTCACCAGGGACGTCACCCAATGCTTTAATAAATAAGTGACAATCATAACCAGCTAAGTTATGAAAAAAAATGGGGACAAATGCAGGGCATTTATATTGCAAATTACAGAACGAATGCGCAGCTCCACGATAGCGACCGGTAACATGACAATGATCACGGACTTTGTCCCAAAAAAGAAAGTTTTGACAGATATGACAATGTGTTGCATTTTCAAAATCATACTTGTCCTCCGTGGAAAATATCATTGCAGCTGGTGACTTAATTATTTCATAAATTTTTTGCACGTCTTTAATTATATAGTCAACAAACCGCTTATCACAGTCTGGACCTCGATATGACACGTAACGATTATAGCTAGGTTCATCAGAGCACACAATATAATAACCAAAAGCAACCGGTACGTGTTGGTGAAACATATTCATATTTTTACTAGAACAATTACTGTTTGTACTTGTACTTGTTTGTAGCATCGATTCAAAATCTGCATAAATACAAAAAGGCATAGTTTGTTTCCGTTCATAGTTTTTAAACTTAATTACTGAACCTCTGTTTGGAAGGATAGTTACTACACCTCCACATAAATGGTTGTTAAGTTCGTCAGCGGTATTGAAAAATATCAAACATAAATCGCAAAGATGTAATCTGCTGTGATGAGATGTGACTTGACTTCTAAAAAGTCTGGAACAGTCTTTGATCAAGCAATAATGAGAAGAATTATTATTTTCTAAAAACAGAAGGTGTAGGGGAAGGTAGCCCAATGCGGGTATACTGCCTAAAGCAGGTCGACGTCTTAGTTCACGTATGTAATGAATGAATGCAAATGTGTAAGCAGGATGGCAACAACCGAACACGTTCCGACACTAATCTGTCGCACGGAGGCGCTGGAGTCGCGAGGTTTCGTCGTGAGGTTTAAATTTTGTTTTCAGTGGGATTTACTAAAAAATATCAAGGTATGTTAATTGGAATTATTCTACTATGGCTAAAGTTACAATTGTTTTAATTCGTGTGTGTCTTAGTGCATGGATCTAACTTTAAATTTTCGGTATCCTATCAAATTTCTAATTCATTTATTTGAGGTTTATTTTTCTAAAACCATTAATTATGCTTTTGGGCAAAGAGGGTACGGGTAAACCGGGTACCCGTCTTGCCCCTACCTGTTTTACCCTGGTAAATAAGCTAGTTTTACGATACATCAGAATGAGATTCCAAGTTGATTGCACTATAATTTATAACGTGGACGAAACAGGTGTTCAGACAACAAGTAACAGGCTTCCCAAAGTACTCACTAAAACAGGCAAAAAACAGGTAGGTGTAATATCAAGTGTGGAAAGAGGAAAGTTGACGACCGTTGTATGTTGTTGCAATGCAGCTGGCTCGTTTATACCACCAATGATGATATTTGGGCGTAAACGTATGAATGCACGATTACTCGATGGAGCACCACCAGGTACTGTAGCTACTTGTACGGATAATGGATGGATTTCTGGTCGAACATTCTTAGAGTGGCTGCGACATTTTGTGGCGATGACAAGACCTACTCAAGACAAAAAAGTTATTCTTGTCATGGATAATCATCTGTCACACAAATATTTGCCAGCACTAGAATATGCCTCACAAAATAATGTGATTTTCATTTCATTAGCTCCGCATACTACACACCGGACACAACCTTTGGACAGATGTATTTACGGTCCGCTGAAAACCTACTTCGAACAAGCAGATTCTGTTTACCAACGAAGTCATTTGGGGTGAATCATATCTCAATTTGAAGTAGCTAAGTTATTTGGAGAAGCCTATTTAAAAGCAGCTAGCCCTCAAAATGCTATTAAGGGATTCGAATGCACTGGTATATGGCCAACAAATCGACACATATTTAGTGACGCAGACTATCTTCCTTCGACTATGACAGAAAGACCCGAAGCATCAAATGCAACTGTCATTCCAACACCTTCAGTAGTTGAAGAATTCCCAAACAGCCCCGAAATCGCATATAGTTTACCCTTTAACTTATCCCCAAACACAACAGTTCCTTCACAAAATGTTCTTGAAAGCATAACCATAGCTGCTGAAACGGATTTTGAAATACCTATAGAGCTTAATACGGAACAGTTTGGCTGTGTTTGTTTTTTTTTTATTGAAAAATAATAGACTGATTTGCATAATTATGTAGGTTTCTACACCTATAATTTCAATTAGAGACAGTTTTTAATTTTGTTCCTATTATATAACTGTGATTTAGCTGTAGGTACTTTCAGATTTAAGATTGTATTTGTCAATTATAGAATCATTTTTTGTTTTTTTTTGAGGTGTTGATTTTTTAAGAGTTAATTACTGAAATAGAGGTAAAATTCGTTTAACAATTGTCATAATGTGATTACGAAGACTGATTAGACTTTGTATTAAGGGTATTGGTTAAGGATTATTTTTATTTGTTCAATCTATAGATGTACCCACTTTGCCCAAAGGCATACCTTCTTTGCCCAAACGTCTTACCTGCTTTGGGCCCACCCTCTGGGCAAAACGGGTCAAGTGACAAACTGAATTGTTTTTGTTGTAATTCCAAAAAATCTTGGATAAGACCGAATTTTTGTTTTTTATTAATAAGTTTATTAAATACTTTTGACAAGTAGCCCAATAAAACTGATGCAGATATAAAAATGGCGCTTTTTTTTTAGGTTAAACCTTAAGCGACCTGCTTTGGGCCCCTTTCCCCTATAATTTTTCCGTTGTATTTAAGGTTGAATTCAGATTTATACAAAGGACCTACAAAGTTTTTATGATTTTTTAAGCCATAAATTATAAACTTTATATGTGGATTGTTTTTTTCAAATGTTCTAATATCATTAAAGGTTACAGGAAAAAACATTCCTCTTAAGTTAAATATTTCTCGAAAATTAGGATAAGAAGACGTTCTTTCAGGGTGTTTCTTAGCTGGATATAAAGCTTTAGCTTGGTTTATATGGTAAACTGATATAACTAGAACCACCAAGTGGTTGGTATTTATTGAGATTCATCTCAACATACAAATTGTTTATAAATGTCCATCCACTATCACGACCTTCAAACTCTTCAATAGATGTTTTTAAATAATTAACTGTTTCAATATACAATTTTTCGAAATCGAAGTTAGAATATAATATTTTATTTTTGGTTCCAAAAGATTTCACTTCTTGTGAATTATCTTTGAATTTTAAAAATGTACCAAAATACTCAAAGTTTACCTTAACACAAGTATGCTTAGCAAGGAATTCATTTAAAAGAGATTTTAATTGGTCAAAAATACTTGAAAAAAAGGATTCAATTGACGCTCCTTGTTGTTCATCACGAGCTAATATTTTATAGGTTAATATGCGACTGCGAAACGCAGAGTTTATGATTTCTACACCATCACTATGTTTTATTGTTTGACTACTTTTCCTATGTGAATTACTTCGCAAATGTCCTACCCATGATTTACTGGGTACTGATGTGTTACACGCAGTACAAAAAGGCATTATTATTAAATAAAATATTTGCTTCTACAACACTAAGTTTAAAACATAAAAATTAAAGAAATTTATGTATTATAGATCTATACACCTAAAAAAGTTTGCGATCACTTACAAAGCTGATAAGATTCTAAAAATATTAAAAATTAGAATTAGAACGTGAAACAACAGTCAGAATAAACGTAGGTAAACATTTTCTCTTCATTGGGTTAAATTTTGAAAATATATCAGCTTTGTAAGTGATCTCAAACTATTTTAATGTGTGTATATTATAATATGCATAAGGTATACCTATCTATAAAAAATAAATCTACTTTATAAAAATCTTATCCGAATAATGCACTGGTTCAGTGTCTTGAAATTCTTTATACGCATGTCCTAGAAAGTCTTGAAGTGACTCCCAAGATAGTGTGGACTCATCGCACTGTAATTTTACAGTCACCAACGCTGTCCTGTAGCGCACATCAGGGGCGTGTGATAGGTAATCGTTGGTTTTATAGAGTTTAAAATCAACCACATACCCTCCTTCCGTTTTCTTGGAGCGACGAGACGTCCCAGTTGAAACACGACTTGAGAAACTGGAAGCGAAGTCCCGCCGTGGTTCACTGCAACTGACTTCTTCAGCCCGCAAAATATTCAAAATATTTGTTTTCGTTCTGTAAATAGAAAAAAGTGTTAATTATAAAAGTACTTATTCAAAGTGACTAAGAACTTGGAATCAAAACATAAAAAAGTTATAGTATTTAAACGTGTAGGTATTGAAACGTACAAGTATTGTCAAAAGATCTATCTATGCATATAAATTAAGTGTATGAGTGTCTCACATTTGTGTACAATTAAGTTAATGGTGTAAACTACACGTTATTCAATTTTAATTTAAATGTGACGATGTTAAACTAGTTGAACATAATGAAACCTACCTCTTTGTGGTGTTAAACTCGGGTGAAGTGTTTTTTCGTTGTACACTTTTGGTGCAGCTGGGCTTCGGTTGTTTTTGCTTTTTCTCTACCGCCTGTTTGCGTTTCTTTGGTGCTACACACTCAGCCTCTACTATAGAAGAAGTTTCAAATTCCGAATCAGACCTGTTAAAATACAATGAAATTATAAACAAATATATTCCTTAGATTTTCCGAATAGATATATTGCTAGCATCACGGCTGATTATAGATAATGCAGCCGGCGGGAATTAACCAAGCAACTCACTACTCAGTGGGATAACATAATCAGTAATCACATTTTATAATAATATGCGTTAATAATTATCAGCCGGCAGGAATTAACCAAGCAACTCAGCTGGATAATAGTTAACTAAATAATAATTAATAATTATCAGCCGGCAGGAATTAACCAAGCAACTCAGCTGGATAATAATTAATAATTATCAGCCGGCAGGAATTAACCAAGCAACTCAGCTGGATAATAATTATCTAAATAATGATTAATAATTATCAGCCGGCAGGAATTAACCAAGCAACTCAGCTGAATAATAATTAACCAAATAATAATTAATTTAAAAGCACTTACTCACATTTTATTGTTGGAGAAGATCACTGGAAGATACTGGAGCGAATGTAATTTATTTGAAAAATTGATGGGTTTTTATACATAAAAAGTATCAATTCAGCAATTATCACCTTCCAACAAAATTAAAACTTAACTTATTATTTATATAGGTGTATTAATTAATTTATGTTACTTACGACTATTTAAATCAAAATGATTGAAAACTCATTTCGTCTAATTGCACTTTTGTTATTACAATTGAAATACAAAACCATGTCTTTACCAACACCGCCAAAGCTAATTCCGATTAATTCCGACGAATGTTATGATTTGTGTATGATCTATACTAATATTATAAAGCGGAAGAGTTTGTTTGTTTGTTTATTTTATCGCGCTAATCTCAGGAACTACTGATTCGAATTGAATTTTTTTTGTGTTGAATAGCCCGTTTATCGAGGAAAGTTATAGGCTAAATATCATCACGCTACTTCTCAAGGGAGCGGAGCTTAAATGTCAACAAATCCAGCAACCTCCCATAGGCTTTCGAAGTGTGCAACGGGCGAAGCCGGGGTGGTTCAGCTAGTACATAATAAAATGTAATTATAATTTATGTAGGTATGTTCGTTGATCGTCGTCGATAAGTATATGATATGGTAACTATATAATTATGTATGGGTACATGAAAAGTATTAATGAAATATATACTCATACATTGTGCAGAAGTAAAATTATGCAATTTATGTAGGTAAGGACCGTGGTCCATACCTAAATCACCAATATAAGTCGACCGTTAGTACACGGTAGGTATTTAATTAAGTTTTAAAAGGTAGACGTACCCTGGAAGTTACCTAGTTTGCGTCACAATTATAGAAGTTTCAAATTGCTATGCACGGTTTGCATGGGTGTGTGTGTGTGTGTGTTAGTGTGTGGAAGCAAAGTATCTGTTAGTTTACTTACTCAGCGATACAATATTAAAACGACATCATGTTAACCGACTTCTAAAAAGGTGGTTACTTTATTTATCTGTAGGTATGTTGGTTTATGGTTCTCAAATTTGATACAAGGTATGGTTAAAGGTATTCTATTAAAATCCTTTGGAATCGTTTAGATAAAAAAAAATTTTTTACAAAAATATTACTACAGACTTATCCCACAAATATGTTAACAAACATTACAAATAATCATTTAAAATATAACTTTTAAATATTAGCAAATAGTTTTGGTATGTGCTTAAACTATACGGTAATACACCTCTTTTTATCCAAGTCGGCTAACAACGTACCTTTATACAAAGCTACGACCAATGTTAAGTCAGCAGTTTGTTCATGTGTGTTCTACTTGTTTACCTATGTGTGTTACATCGTCACATCGTTCCTATACGCGAGGAATGTCTCATATTCTGTTCCCACAATATCTACCATTTGCATCGAGCTACCAACCACGCAGTGCACTACGTCCTTCAGAGGATTAAAAGGAAGACCCAAAATAAAAGCAATGTCATGTAAGTAATTACTTATAATGTTAATTATTTGATATATAATTCTTTGTTAGTTTACCTATTAAATATCTAATTTATAAGGCGACGTAGTTTTCTATGGAAGTCCATAAAATTTAATTTTATACGATTATCCTTAATTTTCGTATAAAATTTAAGTTCTGTGTAAAATTTAAAAAGTTGTAAACAAAATAATGAACGCTCTCTCTCAATCGCAATCTCTTGCTAGCACTTAATTATCACAACATGTATAAAATAAAGTCGCTTTCTCTGTTTGTCCCTTTGACCGCTTAAATCTTTAAAACTACGCAACGGATTATGATACGGTTTTTTAACAGAGTAATTCAAGAGGAAGGTTTATATGTATAGAGGTTGCAGCGGGAACGGGATCTGACGCCACGTGGGTGAAACACAAAATTGGCGGTACGAAGTTCGCCGGGTCCGCTAGTTGTACATAAAGTAGAATATTTTATCAAATTTGAATAGGCTCTGGTGTCTCAATTAGAGTAGCTTCCGAAGTTGTAGGTTTGACATATTCGGACTACATTTGTCGATTTTCAATAATTACACTTAAACCTATATTTAATTTTATTTTCAGATATTCTATCATCACGGAAGAAATTGACAAGGAACCCTCATGGACAGCGCGGTGAACCACATAATCAATTTGTAAGTATCTATATGTTTTGGTCATTCCAAAAAGTGTAAAATTAAAGTAGCACGTAATTATACATAATGTAGAATATTTTATCAAATTTGAATAGGCTCTGGTGACTTAATTAGAGTAGCTCCCGAAGAAGTTGTAGGTTCAACATATTCGAACTACATTTACCAATGTTCAATAATTAGACTTAAACCTATATTTAATTTTATTTTCAGATATTTTATCATCATGGAAGAAATTGATGGGGAATCCTCATGGGCTGAGCGGTGAACCACGTAATCAATTTGTAAGTAGATACCTATATATTTTGGTCATTCCATAAAGTGTAAAATTAAAGTATCACGTAATTGTACACAACGTAAAATATTTTATCAAATTTGAATAGGCTTTGGTGACTCAATTAGAGTAGCTCCCAAAGAAGTTGTAGAATATAATATCATCAGTAAGGAATAATGTAGGTATTCTATATAATAGCTGAAGAGTTTAGACAATACAAAATATGAAATATTAGGAATACCTATTGTAGTTCATTTCGTATGATACTAACTGATAAGGTGCCTATAGGTATTTAACTGGTTACCCGATTCTGTATTAGTATGTCGAACTAATTAAAATAAGCAATTTTTTTTATACCACTTAGGTGGTAGACAAGCACACGGCCCACCTGATGGGAAGTGGTTACTGTGGCCTATGGATGTATGCAACACGAGGGGCATTACAATCGTGCTGCCGACCCTGTAGAAACCTTCTAATACCCTTATTGTGTTTTTATTATATTCCTTACCTGATATTGATAACGAAATACGTCATCATTCACGTTACAACATGTTTGAAATTCATAAGAATTTCACAACTTAGGTACATAACAATAACATTATGCACCATACGAATTATTGAATGGTTGAATTTCAAGTTCTAACTTGATCATCATACCAATAAGTAAATACTTTATGTCAGCATAATTTGATATATCACCTGCGTTAGAAAAAATATTATTAGGTACCTAGTTCATTCTTCATTAAACAGTCAAGACGAGCATATCTAACAACATGGTAGGTATTTATAACTTCCAATCTATAGAAAATTTCAATCTATTTGCGAAATACTTAATATGATTTATTACTAATGTTTTAAATAATTTTCAGAATACCAACTTAAACAAATTTTCAAACGGAACAGAAGAGTGCTCTCCTGAATATCTTCCAGACCTACAAGATCAATTCGACTTGGACAACGCAATGAATAGACCTTGGATAATAACACCCAATGAAGAAGTAAAAACAAACAAAAAGAAAACTAATCGAAGAAGACCAATTACAAACAAACGCAGTACATTGAATTCCTATATTATTAACAGTGAAAGAAGAAAAGGACGACGTTTAATAAAAATTACGATCAAGGAACTCAGTGAGTCAAGAGACGACGAAGATGAAGTTAAGGAGATAATCACTGCACAGTATATTGTACAAGATACGGTAGATGAGATATCGGATCAAGCTGAAAAATTAGTTCACAATATTTCCAAAAAATTGTGTGGCTACTCATATCATATTTTTTAATTAGGTAATGTAACTAGTAGATAAAGTGATGACATATTTAGATTTTATTAAAATTTTATTTACTGTGAAAATATGTGTTAAAAAATTATAAATATTAAAAATGTGTGTTAAACAATAAAAACCTTGTGTGGCTACTCATATCATATTTTTTAATTAGGTAATAATTCATTAATGTTACTAGTAGATAAAGTGATGACATGTTTAGATTTTATTAAAATTTTATTTACTATGAAAATATGTGTTAAAAATTATAAATATTAAAAATGTGTATTATAAAATAAAAAACCATTTACTTTAAAAATTGTTTTATTTATTAAAACTGCGTATAGGAAGACATACTTATTACCTTTCTTGCTCTATTAAATAGTTCTTTATACATAAAACATTTTTAAGTGCACATTGTTTAATATGATTAATACAATTAAAACTGGTTTCATTATTTGAATATTTGTTATGCAACAGTGATAAATTTGGACACTTGTCTTCACCAAGATCTATACAAATACAATTCATACATAGATCTTGAATCCACTTAACTTTTTCTAAGCCCTTCACAATAATTTCTTTATTTTCTAGATAAGGAACAATTATACGTCGAAATTCTCTATAGTCGATATAACCTTCATTCCAGTAAATCCCCCTGTTTCTCTCCAACCACGTAACTTGTTTTTTTTCATTCGTAGTTAAGTATTTAAATAAGTATGGGGGCTTTATTAAGAACGTTTGGGTATAAACACGGGTGGCCAGAGCTAATTCCTTGACTATAAAGTTATTACAAGTGTCTTTAAACCCCTGGACATCCACTATAATTGTATTCGGGTTCATGATAATTTTCTCACAGTGCTGCTTAATGGTTTATACTCAATTATACAGTCGTTCAATATAAGACAATATGCCGAAGTTTGATCTGGGATATCAATATCACTTTCAATTTCCACTCTTACGTCCACAACAGGACCTGACTTAAGATTATCTGGCTGTCTAGAACAGTCTATGACGAATAACGGAGCAACGTTTTTAAATTGTTCCTCACTTAATAAAGGCTCAGCGCGACGCCCATAATAAGACTGTTGAAATTTAGCATATTGTTCATATATTAAAGCAATTCGATTATTCGAGAAACTTGTATTTATATTTTCATATGGGAAGTAGGTGGAGTTAAGGTATACCTTAACATCACGAATTTCGCAATGATCAAACTGAGACATATCAAGTCTAGCATTATTTTTTCTATTTGTCTGTAAACCAATAACGACAAATCTTGGTTTCTCTATTTGTGAAGATGTTTTTATTGACCAAGTATGTTTGGTGGTTTTAGGCAACAGTGGATATTCATACAAATCCCAATTCCTGAATATCATCTGAAGTGGTCGATCTTTTTCTAACAATTTTAGAATGTTTATTTTTTCTTTATCAGATACTTTAACATGCGGTACACGCCATATTATTTTGTTTATGATAATATCTTCTACAATTTCACCAGAGTTGAGTTTTAATGCGTTCAGATTGGTATTACTTCGTAATAAGATTAGTTCATGTTTACTGTTTATTACTACTTTCTTAAAATCTTCTGCGAAACCAAGAATGTTGCGAAGTGGTATAGAAGCAGAAAAGCTACCTCCATTAGTACTTTTTATTCCGCCGATATTCCAACCCCAAGCATTAGATGTTTTAGCTTCGCTCTCATTCATTGATATAAATGATTTCATCGTGCTAGTTATACCAGCATTTTTTATTTTATCTATCTCCACTCCATTTATCTCATACCTTATATCTTGAAACAAGTAAAGTAAACTATTGTTTGTGAAATGAACGCTACTGACTCTCTCTTTCGAATTGTCAGCCTTGTTTACAATAACAGTTCCTTCCAAAAATAAACTGCTTTCTGATGGTAATATATACAAGTCTTGCTGATTAATAGGTATCCTGATTTCATCGCTTCTATTAAAACTTGTTACGTAAGGCTTGTAAGAGTGAATTTCAATTCCTTCCACAGAGTTGTCGTAGGCTGGAGCAGATAAAACATCTAGGATATTCATTTTAACAAACCAATCGCCTTAAGAAATGCTTTATTGTTTTTATTTAACTTTATTCTCCTTTTAGGTCGAGCTCTTACTTGATTAAGAGTTTGAGTAGAACTGTTATTTTGAATTGGAAGAAACATATTATATTTATTATAGTCAATCATTTTTTTCTTTTGAGGTGTAGATACAACTGTACTTTTTTTTTTGAACACTATGGTAGGTAGTCGTTACGGGTAGTTGGAGCCCACAAAAGTCCGACTAGTCAACTGCAGAATTTGTGGAGGTCCAGATGGCAGTCGAAGTTCAGCCGCATCACAGACTAAAAGGCTGACTCCAACTGAGTTGGGAAAAGGCTCTGAGTATACCTAATGATGAGTCCATTTATTTTATTGAGGAAGGTTATAGGCTAACTATCATCACGCTACTACTCAAGGGAGCGGAGCAGTGATCATTAATGACAACAAATCGGGCAGATTCCCATACATTATTTGAAAACTAAAAATATGGGCATATATTTCGAAGTATGTCACTGTTGAAGCCGGGGCAGGTCGGCTAGTCTAACATAAATTAATAGGTACGAAAAACTATAATCACTTTTTTAAATAAATAGGTAGGTACTATTAATACATAGGTACCGAGACAATTTGGCAGAGATTCAATATGGCAGTTTATATCTACGAGTAATATTTGTCTTACCTCGGTAGATAAATATCTTATAGATTGCTATTAATTATTTCGACTGTCACTACCTACTATTTAAAAAATATTCAAAAGTTTCGAAGGCTATTCAGTGTAATTTAAATGCGTAAAATACTTAACCAATAATTGCCGGTTGGTGCACAAAAATAACCTTAAAATCTGACATATTTGTTGCATTTCTGCGCTTTAGAATCTTGTCCGTCTTAGAAATACAATGTAATAAGAATAAAAACTATATTCCACATTTAATAAGCCTTTTTCCATTGGTGCCGGTTCTGGGGCGAATGATGTATGGACGCGTAGCAATGTCCTTTATTAAGTTATTATTTATATCCAAAAGTCTGATTTGTATGCAGCTGATGTTGGTTTGGTTGATTGGAAAGTAAATTGCGTTTTTTGGTATTTCTATAATTCTGTATCCAGGTGGGACATTAAGTGCGAATTCATGTAGAATGTGACTGGATTGTCCGTTTATATAGGAACCGCTAACTATATCACATTCAACTCTTATCACGGTTGTAGGCAAAATGTTGACTGGAAACTCTGATACATGATATTTATTGGCTTCCAAGACTTGTCTTTTAAACCCCAACAAACCTCCGAACGTACAATCTTTAGTGAAATCTATAGTTGATGTACAAAATAACATAGTTTTTAAGGTGTTGTTATTGCAATGGAGTTTTATGGATGCGTCCTTTACTTCAGATTTTAAATAATCACTGATATCTTGCAACTCATAAGTACCTTCAGGTATTTCAATAACATTATTTGAACCATAGTATAACTTATTATTTGTTTTATCAATATTTGGAATAGAATTATATGTGGATAAATGTAATAATGCACATTCATACTCCCCGATTAGTTGTAACGTATTTGGGTAGAAGGTAGTTAATACCGATGAGTTTCCAGTTATAGACAAGGTGAGCGTCATCTTGCAAATGATTGAAATGAAAGAACAGTATAAAATTTATAGTATTTATTCCAAAAAGATTGTAGATATTCTAAACACAAATGTCCACAAATTAGTGTGTCAAATTTTTGATATCTAGTATAGTTATAATTAATATTACAGTTCTTAAAATATCGTATCAATTCCATTGGTGGTCTTAAATCACCAAAACTATCAAAATATTCACAATAATTATTTACCTTAACATAAGCTACCCAATGCGTTCCATCATTTTCTGAATTGTCTAGGTTAACTATACCACATTCAATTCGTTTAGGGATTTTTGGTAACTGATCCTTCATGTAAACTCCTCGAAAATAAGGAATACCACATGCATAATTTTGAATATCGATATTAGTTAAGGCACGATTAGGTAGCTTATTATTTAGTTTTTTGACGATTTTATAAACAATCCTTTGCCTTTTTTGTGTGGTTTAATGTATAAACCCTTACCTAATGCTATAGCTTCCATAGTCTTATTATGGCGTTCAGATTCTAGTAATTTTTTTTGACCTTCTCTATAATCATTCACTGTTTTTGCAATACCCGCTGCACCACCAGCCAAAGCTCCTAAAGCTGATAAACCAGCAAAAATCGGGATTAAAGGTAGAATGCCTCCGGTTTTTGGTAAAGGTATGACTCGTGGTACTCGAAGTTTTGGAACGCATGGAACAATTTTTTTAGCAGCCATATAAGCTGCATGTATTAAAGATTTACTATCTTTGGGTGAGCGTTTCTTGATTTTTCTTTTAATTTTAGTAACGAAATTATGAAATGTCTTAACACCAGCACCAGATTTGAGTTTAGCTTTCATAACTTTACTCACTAGCCACGAACTAAGCTTTTCTCCTTTGCTGGCATCTTTTGCTTTCATTCTTTGTTTGGCCATATTTAAAAGTTGTAAATCGGCTTTGTGACGATTAGACAAGTCTGTATAGTTTTCGTATGCAATGTCGTGATACATACAAGCTTCGTCTAGCTTATTTACACCTTTGTCACCACGCAGTAAACGTTTTGAAAGTTTTGTTCCAGGTCCGCAATAATTATAGCCGGGTAAGTGCAGTTCAAATGGCAAATGATTAATAACACTATTGAGTAGTCCACCACCTTGCATAGCTCAAAGTATAATGAACAAAATATTATAATTAAAAACTGTTATGTATATTTATTCCACTATTGCAGTCTTATCAATCCAACTATTCTCTTTATTGCTTAAGCCCAACCATTTTACGAACAGTTTATTTCCTTTCCTTCGTAAAACTTTTTCTATCAAATAGACACCTGGACAAGATGATTTTTGGAGTTCGTGTTTGTAAAAGGTTCCTAATATAACTTGTTTGTGTTGATCTTCGATGTGATATGTTTCTGGTACAGTGTTATTGATATTTTTTATAGTAAATAGTTCCGTTGACCAATTAGGTGTATAACCTTTCTCAAATAGTTGTTTGTATTTACTAATTCTAACTTTATCACCAATCATAAACTTGGGCTTATATCTATAGGATACCGTTTTCATTGAGTTCTTAATATTATTTTTAACATCTGCTTCATTCAATTTATTGACATCAATGGGTGCTAATTTAATAGTGCTATGTTTTGTGTTGTTATATGTCTTTACAACACTCTCCAAACCAAAATCTATCCATTTATAGTGTCCGCTGAGACTAAAGTACTTATACAATTTATTTTTTATAGTTTTGATAACACGTTCTACAATTGAAGCCTTTTTCGTTGAAAACGTTGAGTAGTGATTAATGTTATAGTTCTTTATAAGCTTTTGAAATGATGAATTATAGAACTCGGTACCCAAATCAGTTTGGAGATGAGCTGGTATCCGATGGTTAGTTGATATCAATTTCTCGAATGCGTTAGAAACATCATGTTTATTTTTAGTTTTTAGTGGTTCTATCCAAACGTACTTTGAGAAGCAATCAATAACTATTAAAATATAGTTATAACCTTTATTAAATCTTTTCAAGTTTTGCATGTCGATTAAATCAGCTTGCCACAAATCATCAATGCCTTTTAAAATTACAGATCGACGAGGAAAATTTTTTCGTGCAGCTTTATGTATTTCGTTAACAATTTGTTGTTTTGTCATTTTGAGGAACTTTCAAGCTTATCCTTTTGATCTAATACAGATTTAACTACGTTTTCAACTATCTCATCAACTGCTTTTCGACTATAAAATTTGCTTTCCAAGTGAACCACTGCCTCAGATACTATTGATTTTAAAGCTTTCTCCAGATGGTTCTGAACATCATTTAACATAGTATTTTGCAATTTTTGTAAGTCGGTTATTAGTTTAGTTCTTAATTCATCTACATATGCTTTGTTTACTGCATCACCTGCATCTTGAGGAGGTTTGACCCCTGTTAGCTTCGATGTCTTCAAATCGTAATCACCATTTTCAGATTTTAGCAATGCATTATCATAAAATCCAAGCAATTCTGATATACGTAATCGCTTATGAATATAATGACCAAATTTGTCTACATTCATATTTAAGATGTATTGTGTTGAACGGTGTACAATAAAATGATACACATTTCTTATATGTAAATCTATTTAATGATTTTGCTTTCACGTAGTTCTTCAACGATAGATATTATTTCATTATCTAATCCTGTGTTACCAGCATCTCGAGAAGCAATTAATAACTTTAATCTATCAACCAATTCATTTGGATCATCCCAATATACAAAATCTGTGTTTTTTTTCCACATTTTTGTTAAAGGTAATCCTTTTCCTACTTTTGGTTCACAGCTTGGACTTTTACTTTGTTGATCGAAAAGAGGTTTAATAACTTGCATATATTTTTGGCCTTTATTACTTTTAATTGGTTTTCCTGAATCAAAATCGCGACGATGTGCATTTGTTACAAGTAACATCGACTTATAATTTTGCATGTCATAGTCTGTAACAAGGCTCAAATCAAAGTTTTTTTTTAAGAGCAACTGTCGCAAGCCAGGTGTACATTTGTATTTGTGTCCGGCTACAGTAATAACGTCGTCACCAATCGTTATACTAGAGGAACCTAACATTAACTTTCCACGTTCATTTCTTACACCAAATGGCACATCCGCTAATATTTCTGAAGATAATGACCAAGATGATACATCATGATCTGGATTTGTATCGACTAATGACTGAAATGAAGAGTCAATATCGGTTTCCGATGCGTCATTGGTATCATTTGTTTCTTTTATATCTTGATCTTTCTGTAAGTCGTGGTTGAAAAGCTGATCATGAAATTCTCCTTTTTCTTCCTTTTTTGTTAGAGCTAGTTGGTTATTGGTGTTGGCTATTAAATTAAGAGATTCTGTAACAGGCCTAAAAACTGTATCAAGCACTTGTCTGTTATTATCTTCAAAATCCTTCATGTTACGTATTTTTTTTTTTACAGCTTGTGTCGCATCTACGATTTGTTTTTTCAATGATTTTTCCATCATGTAAAATAGATGGTAATCGGATAAGAGTCGATTAAAGAATAACAAGAAAGTGAAAGCAGTCTATTTAAATATTCAAATTTTATCTAATTCTACAAAAGTGTCAAACTTTTTTCTATAGCAGCCGTTGTTTTTAGGACAGTCTTTATTAATCACAACATAGTCATAAGGCTCTTTCCATATTTGAGAACACATGGTACGAAATTCCAACCACGTCATGTCAGTGTTAACATGTTCTTCATAAACATGTTTCAAATTAATTTCGTCTTGCTTAAAAAGCACAATTAAGTTAGCATTATCTCTTATTAGTTGTTTAGGTATTTTGCTATATGTTTGATTTAAATAAAAACTGTCAATCAATTTATGTCTCCCCATGGCAAAATAATCACGCATATTACTTTGATTTTCACATGCTACATCGTCAAAAATAATCACTGAATTAGGTTTTGCATCTGACACTTTCATAACGTCATCATTTGCCTGATATTTCTGAAAAGTGATTCCTGGTACTCCTCGTAAAACCTTTTCTAAAAAAATGTACTTTGGTTGATATAGAGTTTTAGAATATACATAAACATTTTGAAATGTCAATCCATTTTCGTGCAAAAGGAGACCAATTAACAAATTGGTTTTTCCACAATTTGATGGTCCGCAAATGATGCAACGTACTGTATTCGGCAATAATTCTCCATGACGTAACTTGATTTTTGGTAAATCATTACAGATTAAACTAATCTGTAACGACTTTGCTTGTTTAATGAATTTCATGTTTGATGCAATGCTGACGGACTGGTTATGAACAGATGTAATTATGACATTATGTATTTATAACCGTAAATAGTTAAACCAAACTGCTTACAGACAACGCAATAGGCAAACGTAAGACTGTACTGTTTATGAAATAACTCTATCGCTAACTAACAGAGCATCTTTCAACGCAATTACGACGCAGGGGATCGCAGAGAGCCGACGGAACGATAGTGTAATGAACGGCATTAAAATGTGGAACGTTGGCTTAGGTAAATGATTTTACAAAGAGTTGTTGGGCATTCTATCCCACCGTGACTGAGGTTATCGAAGATAACCGAAGGAACTAAGGTGGGGTAGAATGCCCAATAACTCACTACTAGTATGCCATTCCTATCTGGAATCCTTTTTACGACAAATATAGTTTAAGACTAGAAATGGTGCAGAAAAAATTCCTACGCTCAATGCATTATAGATGCTTTCGCTCAAAAGTTCCATATTATCAATTGTTAGAACGGTACAATATTCTGAAATTGGAGTTCAGACGCATGCTTCTAGATGTTATGTTGTTATACGGCTTGTGCAATAGTCGATATGATTGCCCCTATTTAGTTAATAATTTGTACTACATAGTTCCTAGAACTGTTATCAGGAGAGGAGCGCGCGTCCCGCGACTTTTCCACACAGAAATATGTAGAACTAACGCTGGGCTACGTGCACCTCTGCATCGTCTTATAGACACATATAATACGCATTTTATGGAACTCGACATATTTTCTCTGTCCAACCCACAGTTCAAACGAAAAGCCACAGAGTTATTGACCAATTTGCAGTCACATGTTTAATTTTTAATTTTTTTTTTTTTTTGACTTGTATGATTTGTTCAACTACTTTTGATCTTTACTTTTAGTTTCCCTTTAGCCTTTCAGTTCAGTAGTAGGTATGTAAAAATGTTTCTCGTATTTTTTTTAGCAACCAATGCTAAACAGTCTAAACAAAAAATAGTCTGTGTATATCTCTAAGGTCAATTCGTGGACAATTGTGTTGGTTACATGATGGACAATTTGTATATGTTCGTAAAATTATTTGTATAAGACTTTATCATGTAATTGTTTTTTGTCCCAAATAAATAAATAAATAAATAAATAAATAAATAAATTTGAAATTTTATTTTGATTTAAAAAGGTAAAGAACTTCACGTTGCAGAGAATTTGGGCCACCCCATCTCTTCCCATGCGGTGTCTTACAAGGCGACTATGGGATAGGGCTGTTTAACATCAAGCAGGTGTATACAACCCAGACTCAGTCTCTGGCTTCAGTCAACAAAAGTGAAAGGAATATGGCAATAGGCTCACCCCTATAACGTGGGACTGTAAAGACCGAATACACTGACTGGTGTATAGGGGGCGTTTATTCCCCTCTGCCTAATCCTCTGGGCATAGAGGCATGATTGTAGTAGCTATATTGGTCGATGACGTTACTCACACCTAATCGCAATAGTCTAATTTTGTTAATGACATGCCCCCAATCTTGTTTTTAAAGTAAGTGATTCATATTTGTTTATGCAAATTTGATTATTTTAACTTCCTTTTAAAGCATTGCATTCGCGATAACTATAATTGGTGTTATGATATTAGACTTATAAGGAATGAACACCTGGCTGTGGTTTTTCCAAGAGACTACAATTTCAGATTCTTCGAGAAGGGTATTAGAAGGTTCTTATAATCGGTGCACATTTTATAGGTATCGGCAAGGAGATGGATTTTTAGAAATTTTTCATTTGCCGATCTACTTAATCGTCATTGGCATTTCAATTTTATCTGATAGTAATAAGGACCATTCTTATTAGACAAAAAATATTTTCCTTGCCGATGCCAATATGTGTGCTGTCTCTTATAGAGTGACGCCCCTAGTGTTGAACACATCCACAGTCCATTACTCCATGATAACCATTTCCTACTATCAAATAGGTCGTATGCTTACCTGCTTAACTGCTAAAAGATACCACCTACTTTTCAATTTTAATCCGTTTATTTGGCGTTAAGTCTTCCATCGACACGGCTTTGGCTTTGTTCACGGGCCTTACGGGAGTGTCCTGTCGCTTGTACTCCTCGAGGCAGCTGCGGATCCTCGCCAGGTTGGGGCTGGGAGAGCACCATTTGGCTGTGAACTTGTTCACCGGAGTCAGGAACAGCTGCTTCTTGGGGTGGACTGGCTGAAGGCGACTGGAGAATGAAGAATACGAATGGTTAAGAAATCCATCTGACAGTAAAAACAGCACAATTATGACAAATTGTCTGCTTAGCGGCAATAGGCTCGCTCGCTGTGGGGACGAAACGTGTGCTCAGATGAATTATTTGACATGATGCCCACAGCTACATTCTAACATCGCACCGCTCGCCATAGACAGGGAATTCATCCCCACACATTGCATCCGAATATGGTGCGCACCGTGAGGTATGAAAGGAACTTCATCCCACGTACGCTCAAGCTGTGGAATGAACTCCCTGCCATGGTTTTCCCAAGCGACTACAATATGGGGTTCTTCAAGATGGCATTAGAAGGTTTCTTCAGGGTAGGCAGCGCGAGTGTAACGCCCCTGGTGTTGCATACGTCCATAGGCAGCGGTAACCACTTTCCATCAGGTGACCCGTGTGCTTGTCTGCCACCTAAGTGGTATAAAAAAAAATCTTGGCGTAAACGTTCACGTGGGACCGAATTGTAGGTATTCCTCTGCCTATTCCTTCAGGAATATATGTATATACCGGCGTATAAATTACTAGCTTTTGCCCGCGAATTCGTCCGCGTTAAGTTCGGAATGGAAAGGTTTAGGATACACTGCTCCCGCGACTCAGATAAAGTTCCTTAAAAGTTCTGTGAGCCTGGTACTTCATGCCAGGGTCATGCCAGGTGTACCAGGGTCACAGAAATACTGATCCCGTGACCACGACCCAAAGAAACCTATACGGTTTACGGTTCTACTCAACCGATTACAATCAAACAAACGTAAGATTTTAAGTCTGATTAAGACTTTTCTAATAAAAAAACCGCATCAAAATCCGTTCCGTAGTTTTTGCGTCCATCGCGAACAAACATTTCCAATTTACTTATAATTATATAATAGTATATATTTACAGTAATATACTGAAGATGTATTCATGTTTGTTATTTAATGGAGGTAATATCCCAGGATATTAATATATTTATTGTAGAAAAGCACTTGTTACGTAGAAAACCACAATTCCGCCATTTTCCTTCTTTCCGAACCATAGAAAAGCCATGACGACAGCACATCGTAACCTATCTCTCTCTATTTTCCCTAAATGACAATGAATGTTAATATAATGAACGATCGTCTATCGCGTCGAGTGACGTCGCGGACTTACCGAGTTACTAATAAACCTGTTTTGTTTCCTTCACGTCACAATTGAAGAAAAATAGTGCCAAGCCAACCACATAGTGAGATTGTGGAGCTAAGTACTTAGTAGGTAGGTACCTAAACATGCTGATTGACGAACGAGGCTCTGGTGTAGGGTTCCTTTCGATAGCAGTCGCTCCCACAAAAGCCGAAATAAGCCAAAACACATCAAATACTTCGTTCCGCTTAAACCCTGCCGAAAGAAATTTTAAGTAACTTGCTGCTACGTCTCTCGTTCTCGTTACGGTCGGGCTGGCTCAACCCGAAGTTTCGGATGTAAGTTGTACGGTTCATGGTAACATTAATTATTATAATTTGCCATGACGGTAGCTTAGTGGTTAAGGAGTCGGCCTTACGATCGAGAGGTCCCGGGTTCGAATCCTGGCTATTACACTACCGACGTGAACCCACTCCTCGCAAGCAATTTAGCTTAGTTGGAGAGGTTAGAGGGTATATAAGTAACTTCGGTTCTAATATTCTTTAAAAAAAAACTTATAGGCTACAGCTCGACATTTATGTACCTAGTAGGACATCTAATCTATAGAAACATTGAATATCGACATTTAATCATCGAAAAAGCTGACGAACTACGGAAGCGTTCCGCGTCTACGGCGTAGCTTTCACCGTAGTGGTTCCCGTAGTTATGTAGAAGCTTTTCACCTACGACGTAGCAATGAAAGGTAATGAGATGAAGTCATTTTCATATTTTACTTAATGAAGTCGATTAAGTATTTTATTATCTTTTAGAGTTACATTAAATGTAAAATGTACCTACTTCTATGATGTATACTATAAAACTTGATTACAACAAAAATTAAGTCGGGAGTAAAGGGAGTGATGCAGAAATTAGATAAATTAGTTAATTAATTTTGGTAGGTACCTATGTGTATAGCCATAGAACTTACTTTGTATATCATCACAAGTTGTACGTTACATAGTTGATCGCAATATCTACAAATATATTTTATCTTTCGACATGGCTGTAGTAGAAGTATGAATACCTAGAAAGGATGATTAAATACGGGAAAAACTCACGCAGGAGGCGTAGTCTGCAAGTTATACCGTTCCCGTGACAATTCCCGCTCCGATATGTCTCCGGCTCCCGCCCCGGCAACGGGGGACACACTACGCGGTACCTTCAGCAATTGCTCTGGCATGCCTCTTTATTTCGTAAGCAGTTCAATGTATTTCTTAAGCAGCAAAACGTATTTTGTAAGCAACAAAGTGTATTTTGTTTGCAAATAAATGTCTTGTTCAAAAATGGCGTAGTATTCAATAACAGCTGTTGACAGATTGAGTGAATCTCGGTGGCACGAGTTCGAAACCAATTTTGAACTTAGCTTTTTTACTCTTTGACGTCCAGTGTCAAGTAGTTTTGTTCGGAAGAGGTTAGATCATGTGCTACATAGAGCAGATCACCTGCTGCCTATCTAATAATGAACGATTATACATGTTATTATTATATTTTATTTACCTCTACTACCAACAAATTGAACGAACCACATATCAGGCCTTCAGCCCGGAGTCCGGGATCCGCTTTATCCAGTCTAACTCTTACGCAGCTGTACCTACTTCGGTATTTATTACCAGGGAAGCGACCGCCATCAACCTCCACAACCTTGGCAATTTTTTTTTATAAAGGTCACGTCAATTTGACTTCAGCTCGCCTGATGTTAAGCTAAAGGCAAAGTTTCGGAAAGAGGGTCACTATTGTAAACATGTACCATGTTAAAAATGGTGGCACTCAGCTTGACGGCCTCATCAGATACCTTTTCACGCCCGGCTTAAAGGACCTGGGACTGTAGGAATAATAAATATACTTGTTGACATTTAGCTTTAAGAAAATAAATATTGTAAATTGACGTCCAAAAAATGCCGCAGTGGAGTTTGTTGCGCCGTTTCTTCTCCACCAGCGCCTTGGAAGCGGTGGTAAACTTAGATTAAGTAGAATTAAAATTGACGTCAATAAGAAACAATTTTATTGTTCTATATTGAAAAAAAAAATGAAATTCTATCGTTACACTAATTATCGGTTCGTATACAACCGAGATCATCGGCTTAACTTGCTCCTCCGAGGTACGACTTCTCAGTGTCTTAAGAATTTCTCAATGTCATTTTAAATCCTAAGACCGACTATATACACCATCCATGCACGCGCTGGTTTCAGAGCTACTTCTTTCTTCTTCATCTTAGCGTTACCTAATCCCCGTCGCATCCGAAGCTGTCAGCTTGGAGTCTGGGGTCCGCTTTACCGGTATAACTGCGAATTTGGCTAAAGGTTTACAAGCTACTGTCACTGGAGGTAAAAAACCTCTTGAATCTAAAATGTCAGTTCTTACTATTCTCCAGTTCTTTGAATACAAACTTCAGCCATACTAATCCATATCCATACTTCCATACTAATATTATAAATGCGAAAGTAACTCTGTCTGTCTGTCTGTCTGTCTGTCTTTCTGTCTGTCTGTCTGTATGTTACGCTTTCACGCCTCAACCACTGAACCGATTTTGATGAAATTTGGTATAGGAGTAGATTAGACCATGAGAAAGGACATAGGCTATGTTTGGTCGCGATAACCGACATCCACGCGGGCGGAGCCGCGGGCAAAAGCTAGTAATATTATAAATGCGAAAGTAACTCTGTCTGTCTGTCTGTCTGTCTGTCTTTCTGTCTGTCTGTCTGTATGTTACGCTTTCACGCCTAAACCACTGAACCGATTTTCATGAAATTTGGTATAAGGATAGATTAGACCTTGAGAAAGGACATAGACTATGTTTGGTCGCGATAACCGACATCCACGCGGGCGGAGCCGCGGGCAAAAGCTAGTATTATAAATGCGAAAGTTACTCTCTCTGTATGTTACGCTTTCACGCCTAAACTACTGAACCGATTTTGATGAAATTTGGTATAAAGGTAGATTAGACCTTGAAAAAGGACATAGGCTACGTTTTAGGCTGAGCCGCGGGCAAAAGCTAGTGAAAGTATAGTCAACTTATCGTTTTACTGCGGCTGGTATGCCAGTTAATCACCCCACGCCGTTGGGGTGTGTTCAGGCAGTGGTGGCGTGTGGCGACATGCCGACGGACGCCTGGCGACGCCGGAGGTTCGGCGCGGCGAGGCGCCAGCCCTCGCGTCGCCTACAACCTACGATACCTGCCTGCGTGACGCATCGGGCAAGGACCCTCGTCAACAGGGGCAAACATCATTCCCTCACCAATGTGTATGTTTTCTATTGGACAATCGGAATCAAACGGTGTGTATTTTCGGGTTACCATCATAAGGTTAAGTTATGTAATTTATGTATGTTGGAGTGTGATAGACGTCCTGTTTAAGTTGTTTTTGTAAATAAATTTGGTTTTAGTTTCAACACCGCAACTAGATGGTGTTGCTCGAAATAAATTCGAGATATCGTTTGTCTCACAGGAACTGTATTTATGGCTTGAATGAATTTTTTTATAGCATTTAATACGCTATCTTTTAAGTTCGTAAAACGTCGGAAAAAATGAAATGCTCAAGTTAGACTTGAACTCACGACCTTTCCCTTACAGGGGGAATGCTCTTCCAACAAGTTCCAACTGACCTATTGAGCCACACCTGAATCCTTTCAAATTTTCCTTCTTTTTATATCCGCCTTTATAGCGCCGGCGGTGGAGCGGGATGTATTTATGGCATTTTGTTCGTTTTGTACAAAACCCATCTGTTGTATCATTCTAAGACCAGTAAACTATTATTGTTCTGCCAGAAAAGGATTTTCATTTATCCTTGGGATTTTTCAAGCTTTTTACTCGGTTGACGAGATGATAAATATGAAACCGTCAAAATGACCAGAATTGACATATTGTTATTAATTCTATTGTATTTTATTATTATTGACATCCTATAATTGTTTTATTTATATATTATTTTAATTTGTGAATTGTATTAATTACTGACTAAGAAATCCAAAATTTGTGACTGTTTGACTTTGACGATTTGAATGATAATTACAAATGTTTATGATGTAACGGACACTATCCCACCTGTGGAAGCACGATTATCTGAGTTGACAAATGATGTTTTGTATACACTGACATGTAATATTCTTACAAATAAATGAGTTATGAGTTTTAGAACTTGTCCACGTCCATAATGTGCTGCTAAGTCCATTTCCTGGATAACTGAGCTTGGATTAACTAGAATTTATCATACTTTAAAACTTATTGTTTCTTGACCAGAGGATGTTCGAACGAAACATCATAAGTATTACTATTGCTATTTTGGCGTGGTAATCTTCGGGTACAGTCAGCATCAGAAAAATGTTGACGAGTAGAGTACTCAAAATTATCTTAAAACCAAAATTTCAATATTATATTGATAATTAGAGTACTCAAAAAGTTGTAAGCATCCAGAGTAGTCAAACTATCTTAACAATCGGTCTTCCAGAAACATGTAAGTAAGCAGAGTGTTTATATTCATATACACAATCACGCTACTCAATGGTATCTAGTCAAACAAAGTGTTCAAAATATCTGGACAATGTCATTTAATCGCATTTTGCATCCCTTTTTTACTTATGTAGCATGTATGTAGCCATCCTTTACACATGATGATGGGATGATGTGAGATAGGTGTATAAGTTAGAACAGGATAGCAAATTTGTCAAATTAATGACAATTTCTTTTGTATTTTTTATAGTTGCCAGTTGCTTAAGCCATAAACTATCCCCTAGCATTGGTGAGAAAAGAGTATGAATACGTAAGAAATAAATACTCGTATGATGTGTAAATTACTTGAAACCTACATAAGTAGATATAAGTCCACGCGGACTAAGTCGCAGGCACAGCTAGTATTAATATAAATCATAGTATGGAATAGGGTTTCGTATTTCTAAATTTTTCTGTCGATTGAATAATTATTAAAAATAAAAAACACGACTCCTCCTGAATAGACCGAAATAAGTTTGATAGCAGGCGGAACCCATTGATTATCATTGGATTTAAGAATTACAAATGGGTACCTCCGCCTGCTTTTTTTGGTCTTTTTTATGTACCCGTATTTTTTGTATTTTATACTTTATTTAATTAAAAAAAATAACAAAATCTATTAGATATAGCGCCACGGTGTAGTATCGATTTATATTTCATGCATTCATAAATACCTTTATTTGTGACCACTTTCATCGAAATCTTTTCAGCCTTAAGGTCTCTATTCGGGTAAAAAGTAAAAATAAAATAGGTTTAACTTTAATAACTATTTCAGAGAGAAAGAAAAAGAGAAAGAAGGCGGAAATTGCGGTTTATGACATATTAAAAAAAAATCTATTATAAATTATAATCTATAATAAAAAAACACTCTATTATAATATGTTTGTACAATAGTTTCTTAACTAACTGTATCTATTTTCAAAGAGTAGACATTTTGCGTCTATGTCATGTCGATGTAGTCATAATGCGTGTTAGAGAATACGAGAAGTGGATTTTTGAGTACATAGGTGTATCTTGCGTTGCAGGACCCTTTATTTTTTACGTAAGTATTCATACTCTTTTCTCACCAATTCAAGTGGATAGTTTATGGCTTAAGCAACTGGCAACTATAAAAAATACAAAAGAAATTGTCATTAATTTGACACATTTAACTTTTCTAACTTATACATCTATCTCACATTATCCCATCATCATGTGTAAAGGATGGCTACATAAGTAAAAAAGGGATGCAAAATGCGATTAAATGACATTGTCCAGATATTTTGAACACTTTGTTGTTTGTTTGATTAGATACCATTGAGTAGTGTGATTGTGTATATGAAAATGAACACTCTGCTTACTTACATGTTTCTGGAAAACCGATTGTTAAGATAGTTTGACTACTCTGGATGCTTACAACTTTTTGAGTACTCTAATTATCAACATAATATTGAAATTTTGGTTTTAAAATTATTTTGAGTACTCTACTCGTCAACATTTTTCTGATGCTGACTGTACCTTCAGTATTGTAACAAGTACTTGCTCAGTAACTCGATAGGTACAACAGGACACAGTAAGCGAGAGGAGGAGTGCCTATTTCCATTTTTCTTCTTGAGAAGCTCACGAGGCGGATCTACTTAGGTACTTGTTAAACGCTTAATAGGGTAACCTGTACGACATCACTAGCCACCAACCTGTCTCTTATATAATTAGTTAGACTGTAATGTCGTCCTTGAACCAATTAGCAGTTGATGGTTGCACCCTCACCCTTACATAGGTTGTAGGTACCCCAATTCTGTTATCTGGGCGTTTTTTTTTAAACGCGTCCAAGTTACAAAATGGAATGAAATAATAAAAAAAAATAGTAATGCATATTAAAAATTATTGAATGATTTGTTATTCTTTAAAAAACATTAAAATAGCTGCAGTTACCCAATAAGTATACAAGTTTGCACAAAAATAAAACTTTCTTTGGGCACGAGGGTAGTTTAGACATCCACTTTGTAACTTTTAAAATTAAAATTAATAAATAAAATAGTATACTTTAAATGAAAGAGTTGCTTTTATTTGTTTAGAAATACAATATTCTTTTAAATAATATAACAGCATAAGTAAAATAAGCCATACGTTTTTAATATTTTGTAAAGATGTAACCATTTTGTAACTATTTGGTAACTTTGCAGAGTTATTTTCTGATTTATACAGTGTAACCATCATTGAATGCTGTTGATTTTTTTTTATTCATTTCTTTTTTTATAATTTAAAGAAAAGCAAAATAAACTAAGGTAGTCACTTTGAAAATAACAAAAAAATAAATAAAATAGTAACAGTAAAATATAAGACAATTACAAAATGGAAAACTTCAGTTACAAAATCGAAAAGTAAAGCTTAGTTCATCCTGGAAAGGAAATGTTGCATATCAGTAGGTACTGAAATAGGAAGGGATTGTAATAAACCATGAATGATGGAACCAACTTAAAAAGAAATGAAGCTATGCTATATACATACATACATACATATTCATTTAATCAATCCATTAATATTTTAGTAATCAACGCTTTTTATTTATATTCAGCCTTATAATTCAGTTCAGTCTCAAAAAATCAATCTATGTAAACACTACCTCATGGTAAATTTAATTATTGGTCCATGATATCATCAATTCATCAAAATTATTACTCACTTAAAACATAAACACCATCAACCCTGCATGCATTTGTACTCGCCTTTATATTTCCATTTTGTAACTTTTTATTCCACCTTTTATGTAACCAAACAAAATGGAAGTAACGCATCTCGAATCGCCGACCTAAGATTGCTTGTAAATAAACTTTAATAAAGATGAAACACTGAAAAAACACTTTTAACAGCTTATAATGCGTTTGTAGTATATCATTATTATATTTCTATAAACAAAAATCCAATCTTACCAGTAAAAATCACAGTTACAAAGTAGATGAAAAATCCGGCACGGTAACGCTTAGGGGAAGGGGGCCCAAAGCGGGCACCGTAAGGTTAAGTGAACGAAAAAGTGTATTAAAACCAAGTACAAGAAAAACCGTTATTGCTATTAGATGCTATATTTATAGAAGTTTCATAATTCATGTTTAAATTTTTCATAATGTGTCAAAAATATGGAACTGGAACCAAAATAGCAAACCCTTTCAAATGCTCGCTTTGCCCGTAGGGGTGGCCTAAAGCGGGCACTAGCATAAGGGCAAAATGAGCACACATCGGGTAAAGCGAGCATACATTATTTTGATTGGAAAATAATTATAAAATATTAGGGAATCTTAGTAAAACACGTTATATGTGATTAAAGGAAACTATAATGTAAATTTAAAACGTAACTGAACATTTTTTCTGTAAATATTAATTAAACTTCAATAAAAATCAACAATAATCAAAAATAATGTTATCATTATTCAGTCTTCACTGCAGTCGTAACAGTTTTATCCTCTTACAGATTATCTAACGTTTGTTGTTAGGGTATAAATGGAGACCAAGAAATTCCCCTCTTGATAAACCGTGAAATACACTGTCCATTTCAAAAACATAGTTCAATAATTCTAGTTCTTGTTCTTCGCTGAAGACTGTAGTGAATCTTCCTAACTTTTTTTTTATGGAACCTGTTTTGAGATGTCTCTGCAAAGTGGCTCGTGGAATATCATATTTTGTGGCCGTAGATTTTATAGCTTTTTTTAATTCTGTTACCTCTTGAATCGCTTTCTTCATAGTATCTTCACTCCAAGAACCTTGCTGTGATTTTCTTTTATATTTGTTCACCATCTAAAAAAGAAGCCATTTAATAAAACAATATCAACTATGAGAAAATATCATATTTGTACCTAATGCTAAAATATTTCTGGTAGTTTCAATACTATTTAATAGTTGCATTCTATTCCATGAAACATGACATAGCATATGTGTATGTATTCCGGGCATAGCGGGCATGCTCGTTTTGCCCTGCTCACTTTGCCTTTTGCGTTACCTACACGTTCTCATTAAGCCTAACCTAAAATTTTCGACAATACCTGCATGCAAATATTATTAAATTAAAGTTAAATAAACACATTACACTTAGCAAATCTTTATAATAACATAGTTTACTCACTGTTACATAAAACACACAATACATACCTTCGTTCTTTTGTATAAAAATGCCAAAAATATTCTTTTTCACGCACCGGCCGTACTGTTTATCGGAGATGTAAGCCACGACTGCCGCGGACTGAGGTGGCGGGGGGGTACAGACGATGCGACGCGTGACCGCGTGGAGTTTACAAACGACGATATTTTAATGAGTGCACGCTTTAGGCTCGTGCTCGCTTTAGGCCCTCTTCCCCTAACAACTTTCGAGACGAAATGCGTCGAACTGATATTCTCTTGACTACTTTACATAATGGCGATGTCTGGAATAATGTTGCCAAGGAAGAAATTTTTAGTCAGTGGTAATTTTTTTTGGAATAAATATTATTAAATTACGGTTACAAAGTGTAATTCCATGCAAAGCTGGAATTGTGAGACATAATAAAAATGCTACGAACTATAGTATTTATTATAAAAGTAGTGTTATTTTATGTTTAATTCCGACAATATTATCATATTTCTATAACATTCTTTCTTTTTTACCCTTACCGCCGGAGGAAATTCGCAAATAAACTTAACTCAAAACTAAGTCGGTCAGCGTGGGACATAGTAAAATCAGGGGTATTCAAAATTATATTCAGTATTATTTTATATTTATCAATAAATTATTTATATAGTTAGACGTATTTCCAATACATTAGATATTAAATATTTTTACAATCAACACTTCATAACAAATGTTCTTTCATTTCTCCATAAAAATAAGGGTAAACTTGTGAGACATCACATTTAGAGTATGGTCGTGTAAAAAAAAAAATGCCCATCTGGGATTATTAATCTTTTAAGTTTTTCCCCCAAGCTATAAAATCGCTCTTTGAACTATAATTTTCTTTCCATAGAACAAAGGTGGATCTGCGAATCCTGAAACTCTTTGCACCTGCAACTTTTCACATGCACTGCAAATTTTATTTACACAGCTTCGATTGTTTGTCTGGCGGTTTTTAATCCGCAAGTCAACTTTATCTTACGCGCACTGCGATGTTTTCTGTTTTTTACCTGACTGCCAAAGGAAGGAGGGTAATGTTTTCAACTAAACCAAACATTCAAATAGCACCACGAGGTGTTGAATTCTGTGGCAAAATACAGGTAGCAAACTCATTTTTTAAAGAATATTAGAACCGAAATTATCTACCAATATTCCCTCTAACAGTCTAACCCCTCCAACTAAGCTAAATTGTTTGTGCTAGGAGTGGGTTCACGCCGGTAGTGTAATGGCCAGGATTCAAACCCGGGACCTCTCAATCGTAAGGCCGACTCCTAAACCACTAAGCTACCGTGTAGATATAGTTAGCCCTATACATATAGTTTCCTCCTGGCTGACATAGTGAAATATCGCAGCGCGTGCTTGGCCTGAGTACCTATTCAAAGTACTGACACATCATTCATTTCATTGCGTAAATATTAAATAATAGTGCGCAGTAACAGGGGTGGTGCACGAAGGGTTGGCGTCTAAAATTAACTTTGGCTATAAGGCTGAATGGCGTAGCTACTTGTACATACTATCGCGCGGCGCCGCACGCGAGCCGCGGGGGCGCGTCGCTTTGCCGCCAGAACCCTGACTCATTCATATTTTACCCGTAAGTACTTAGACTGTTTTTTTTTAATTATGTGATCTGACATTAGGTAGGGTTTATTTGTATGAACCCCGAGAGTCTCTGGTGCAGGCTTTGCTTTCGAATTTGAGAGGTCATATGGCAGTCGTACCCACAAAAATCGGTGCCAATTTAAAAGGAGGAGAAAGAGTAAACGGACTCCGGGTGCTCATTTATTAGCCTCGGACGAAACAACGTGATTATAATGATGATGATCTACATCAACGACAATATTTTTAATAATTATGTAGGTACTAAGATAATATTCTCTAGCTGCAGGTAAGCAAATGAGGTCCTGGATTCGTACAATAATTATAAGTCTACCTTGCTCTGAGACGTATTGTCCGAGAATCGAACCTGAAACAGCCGACAAGCTCCTAATAAAGTAGATAATTATGTACCTATTATGTTTAAAGTGATACGAATCGTGAAATACCTACGGGTTGGCAAGAGGTAGGTATGTAAGTATGTAAAAAAAATATACCTACCTACTTACTTAGGTACTTTGTATATTTCCCTACGATATGCCAGTTTTACTGTCACTAGAATCTTCAAAAAAACCGCGTTGAAGCTGCTATAGGTTGTTTTAAGGTATAGGGTGCGCAGTGCGTAAGTCGATGACTCACCGCACCCGACTGAGTGTACTGAAACATTCTCCAATGAAATTCAGACGCCCACGCTACGTTATTCAGAGCATACAGACCTTAGTATGACTCACGCAGCGCGGAAAATTGGGCTCGTAAATAATGTATTACGGTTCTATTATCCTCTTTGAGACGGCTGCTACTAAAATAATGAGCGGATATGAAGCGGAGTTTATTTGCGAAAAAAGTAGTATGTTTGTATAGGTAAGTACGTAGATGGTACAAAGTTTTGATAATTGAAATAATTGAATATTTATTATGGTTTATACATGCACATTTATACGATGGATTAGAAATTTACAGAATAAATACTTCAAAGTTCAATTCAATGAATAGAATTTGACAGATCAATCATAATCTTTGTTTTAACTTTGGCGGGAAATGTACTCATTGGATCAGTGTAACGCGTGCAGAGAATAACTCTTTCTCGCTCTTGCTAACTAAAAAAGTTTTGAATCGCTATACGCATGCGCGATGTCCGTGTACGTCACACGGGCGCCATCCACCATGTGACATTTTAATAGCCAATCGCGATCAGTCGTTGCTAGTGTTGTGTTGAGGACTGGTGCACACTAACGAGATTTATCATTAGAGTTTTTGACATTCACTCACCGCCGGAGGAGTTGTGTTACTCTTAGAGTATATCAAGAGGTGCCATACCTACGAAAAAAAACTGCCTACCTAAACTTGGATTTTATGAATGAATGGAAAGCAGTATGGCGGCCTAGTAGGGAATCCAGTAAACTGTCGATAACTACTTATCGATATAAAAAGGGCACAGACTAAAAATTTATACATTTGAAAGAAAAAATTATAAGTGATTAGCTTAAGTAGATGCCGATTATTTGTATTCTCAGGTTGCAGTGTGCTTATGGCTTTCTGTCAGACTTTCCTTGTGATAGCCGGAGTTTCGAATAATTCGCCCAGAAGGACGTAGAATCTACAAAGATTCTTTACAGTCTTTGAGTAACGATATATATAATATATATATATTTAGTAGTACTCCAGGTACATAACACATTGGCACAAAAATAAAATCGATTTGGACAAAAAAAAATCGAATTTTTATTTAATATTTTTTTTTTTTTGTAAAAAATGTTTTAGTATCTATTCATCAGTAATACCAGTACCATTATGCGATAGAATAATAAAAAGTCAACGGCATTTCAAAAGTCATTCACTATGTATGGAAAGTGGTCTTCGTTCTTTAAATATTTGGGAAAATATCGATAATTAAAATTCTATCACCGTGTAGTTATTATGTACACATAACTACTATTTAGTATAAGTTTCAATATTTCTGAACGACGATAATATTACTGGTAACACTAAGCGTAGCTTCGGGAGACGGTTTGTTCCCATAAAAAACTGCCCCTCTCTCGCGCTAAGTTTTCAAGTGGCGTCGATTTATGCTTGGCGTCAGTTAACTAGTTTCAGCATCTCTTTGTCTTTGTGTAATAATGTAACTCTGCCTTTGTGTTGTGAACTCTGTTTGGTGAACTTTGTTGTGTAGACATTAAAATAACATCTAAGTGAACAAGTGTAAACTGTATAAATGTTTTACGTGTAACAAGCATTTTATTTACCTACTCAACAGTCAATTCTAACATTACAAAGTGCGACATGGGACGCTAACAATCCCATAACCGCATCACTAGCAATTTTATTTGACCAATCAGGTGCTACTACATCCCCACTACGTTGGAAAGCAAGATGGAGAATTGGCGTTTTCCTAATATGATTTTATGAATGAATTTCGTAGTAGCTTCACGTCTGTATATTTATGTCTATGGTGTTACTTCATTACGCGTGCAATATTTTAAAATATAATCCGGTAAATTAATTGAACAAGTTATCTTATTTCGAACTGCGTGTTAGTGAAACAGTGTTAGAGTTCGCTACAATATCTGTACAATTCTTGGAACTACAATCCAGACGAGAGACCTTGATAACTAGTTCCTTGGACGAGCGAGAGCGAAGAAACAGTTCACAGTTATTATTATAGGATCATTCATGCTGGAGGTACGTGTATAGTTTACAATTAGTGAAATACGTCGTGTGTGTTTGCGAGTTTCTCTATCGTAAATAAGTTAAAAAGTGAGATTTAGTGCACTCAAAAGTTCCAAAGTACTCTCTGAAAGTGGGAAGTGTTATGTTATAAAACGAAACGAGTTATGACGAAGTTATTATAAATGTGCGTTTTGATGTTGTCGCGTGCGGAAGGACCGCTGTGAGGTGTCCGCGGCCGCGGCTATTTGTACAGTGCCATGGACATCGGCGGAGGTAACTGTGGACGATATGCATGTAATAAGCCATACATTGTTTTTGGCGCATAGGCACTTCACATAGCATAGCTGTTTGCACGTTTATTCGGTTATAGGTAACGTAATCGGATCATGCAGCTGACTGTTAAGTTCCGGTGCATTTTGAGCCACTACAAAGAGTCTTTTCGATATTCTAGTTAGCTGGGTGGTTGACTGTATGTTCTATTTATATCTAAGCTGGCCGCACACTGGAAATATAAAATACGCTTTCGATGTACGTTTAGTTACTGTAATGTAATACTACCTCATTTAAATTTACACATTTCCTTAACTTTTGCACTGCTTGCCATCTTTCGGGGTCGAGGTACACTTGAATTTCTTGTTATTAGATCTATATTTAGCAAAAAAACTGCTACAACCTACTTTGTATGGAAATTTATTAGGATATTTGTTATCTATGGTTTCGAACACATATAAAAATTATCACATTTCATAGTGTTTTTCATTTTTATCGTAATGATGTGCACATATTTTACTATACTATAAAGCTAATAAGTAGAGTATACATAGAAAATATTATGTAACACATAACAATTTTTGTCTGTTAACGCACATGAAAATGTTACAAACGGTTCTGACATTTACCCTTTAGTACCGTGATCTCATTATGTAGCATTAGATCTACAGAATTCCCACAGGTCTTTTGAAGCATAACAAGTCCCTAATTTTAAACAATTTTCCTTAAGAATTTAACATAGTATTTACCATGATGATTGAGGTAAAGAGCTGATAATGTTATACCATTACAAAAGTATGGACATAAATTACAAAATAAGTTTTGTATTTTGGCTGTTTGTAGGTTAGGTTAGTAGTTGTTGTATGTAGTTTGCATGTATAGTACTCGTAGACGCAATACAAAAATTGTATTATGTGGGGATGGCAGCATCTTGATCATATTTTCGTTGGTTTATGGGATAAAGGAATGTCATAAAAGCATCAAAATCAAGTTATTGAAACTATGTTTATGCTTACATTGGAAATTTTTCACTTTACCTCTTATATTGGTCGAGCATTTGAAAAGCGAATAGTGTTTAGTTGTGGTTGTGTGTCGGTGCTGTCGTAGCTGAGAGTAGAAAACTATAGTTGGAAAAGCATTGTCTCATATTAGCTTAGGGAAAACCCTTTAATACAAATTTATTCATCATGAAATGTATAACTTTATAATTAAATTTCCTCTTTTGGGATTTTAATTCATTATTCAGATCCCTAAAGGGGCAATTGACAAAGTAGCCTGTTTATTTCTTGGTTTAACCATCCAAGTATCAGGGTCCCAAATAAATCATAAATTATAAAGATTGCCTATCCCGATGGCAGAAATGTGGGTAATTTATTTTTTATACCACTTATAAATTAATAAATATATTTTCAATATGTTACAAGTGTATCAGAGATTCTAATTAAGTTCAGACAAACTTTTTAACAAATCAAACCTTTCCTACCGTTGCATTTCAAAATATACGCCAAACCAATAGAAATTTATGACAATATAAAGGCACACTGAAAAAAAATACTAGGTATAATACCTATTGAGGTAATAAGTTACAAAATAATTATGCTTGGTCATTTTATTTTATCTCAAATTAAACCAGTATGTTTCAAATGTTTGATAAACCAAGTATACTTAATTAGAAATTATCATGTCCGATTGACTATCAAATTACCTCGGTTGGTATAGATTTTTATTTAAATAAAGTATTGGTACAGAACAGACATCCACAACATCCTGAGTAGTCTGTTGTATGTAGTTATAGTAGTATAAAATAAACCCATGTACAATTATAGTAACCTCACAGACCTTGGTCTTCGAGGTAAGGGCCTCGGAAGCAATTAAAACGAACACAAATATGATGCAGACGTAGCAAGATGCAGAGATAGTTAGATGGTGTAAATGATCATAATCTCTTTTTCAATGTGTTTAAATATAATTCAAACCGTTAACTACTGCATTTAAAAGTTCATAAGGTAATGAAATTGGTTTATAAAAAATGTGTACCCGTGAATCCATTAGTAATTTTGAAACGCATCAATTGTATTGTTAACTAAAGTTGCTGTTGACCGCTGCTCGGGCCCCCTTAAATATTAATTTCAGTGTCGCTGCTGACTGCCTTCAAATATTTATCCGATTTCTGCAACTCTTAGAAATCATTTCCTGGCCTAATTGGTAGCTATTCCAGACTATAAATTATATCTGTGTCAGATTTCATCCAGATTTGTTCTACCGTTTTTGTGTTCAAGTGTAACACATCCACAAACACTTTCTTTTTTTCCTGTTTTTTATATTTTTTACAATCACCATAGTGAATTCTTGTGCTTTCACATTTTATAACTTGAGTTAATGATATGAATATTGATATTTTTGTTGTACACTGTACAGGTAGGGTTTACACCAACAATCCCTCACTTGCAAGTCCTTGAACCCTGCTTGCTATCCCTTTATATTCACCCTTCACTATTTAAGGTGTAATATACCATAATGTATGTTTCTATGAAGTAATTATTGAAGAGGGAAACTTACTACGCTATGCACCCATAATTTGTCACCCCTTGGAATTGCAATAGCGAATGCTAAATAATTGTTGTAAAAAGGCTCTTATTATATGGAAAATTTAGAATTTAGTTAGAAATCTTCAGCTGCCAAGGGTGAACAAATATTTTTTTGCAGTTTGAAGATTTTTGTTATTTCATACAAGTTTCCTAATAATAATTTTTTTATACACTCTGCTGACACCCTGTATTACCATTTTGACATTTAGTAAAAAGTAACTAATTTGACAATAAATAGTCTATCTATCTCTACGAACATTTATCTGCAATCTAGAACCCATTTTACAATCTAGTTAGGCTATGCTTTGTGTAGATCTAGACTAGATAGTGCCATGCATATGTAGTATGCTGTATAATAATTTATATTATGCTAGGTCTTGGATCTCCATACATCCCCTTAGAAGGAGAGGAGAGGGGGGTGGGAGAGGAACCTAATAAAATAATAATAATAATAAATAAATAAATATTCCAGAACATTCTACACAACGCTATCTAGACCCATGATAAGCTTTTGTAGCTTGTGTTATGGAATCTAGAATGCGGATAAACATACTTAAATACTTTTTTTTTTGTAAATACATACGTATTATACATAGAAACACCCAGACCAATGCAAATAGCCATATTCATGCATACAAATATTTGCACTGAGCGGGAATCGAACCCGCGCCTCCTGCGTGGCAGTCGCGTGCACTACCACCACGCCACAGAGGCTTTTTTATTCATAAGCTTTATGCATACCTGTGGTGCACTATAAACAGCAACGTTTATATAACCGCGACTAAGTTCATTGGCTTGCGCGCACCCACATAATAAGTTATACAAATGGTATACTCTCGTTGCATACCATTGCAGTTTTCTATTTACTCGATTCATAAACATGACTGGGATGTACGCACTGTAACCCTAGCAAGAACAACTATCGTAATCGTATAGTAAGCGTATTGAGAGAACGAAGCATTGCAATTGGTCGGCTTCACACAGGTCACAGGTCCACAGTAGGCAGGCGACCAATCGCAATGCTCCATTCTCACAAAACTTACTATACGATTACGATAGTTTTTCGTGCTAGGGGTACTGAGGGATTCTGGGTTAATCGCGATTCCCGTCAAAAATAATCGGTTTTAAAATACCGTTTTTTTTATTACTTTACTAATATAAGGCAAAAAAATGCCTATAGACGTGTGCAACACCAAATGCGTCACACTCGGGCTGCTAACCCTGTAAAAATGCTCTCGTTGAAGAACCTCATTTGTAGACTACACGTTTAGATTATCTATCTGGCAACTTCTTACATGAAGAAAGTACTAACCCCTAAGTTACTATTATCTATTCTGTGCCTAAGCAGTATTAAAACTCCCTGTGAGCTTACCACGACGTGCGTAGAGGAAGAGGAATGAACCTATACACCCTAAATAGCGCTATCCCTCTCCCTCTGGACCGCGGCCCAAAACACGGTTTATGCCCATCTGCCACCCCCAGACTTGGCCCCGGGGTGGTTATTATGTGCCATTGACCACCGGGGTGGTAAACGACACCTAATTAGTGCCAAACACCACCCCGGTGGCAAGTCTAGGGGTGGCAGATGGGAATAAACCCAAAACACGATTGCTTTTTCGAGAATCGCGTCGCTCGTCGTTAGCTATTCGTTTCCATTATTTCATACCAGCGCCACTTTGAATCTGCTACATTCAAGAACGATCCCCCCTATTACAAGTGGCAATTTGTTCACCGGCGCATTGTAGAATACAAAGATAAATGTATAGGATTGACTAGTATTTAAGCAGCCGTTTTTGACGTTAATGACAGTCTTAAACGTATATCAATCCTATACATTGATCAATCTATTCTATTCTACAAACGTATTGCCACTTGCCTAAAAGAGCTAGGCCGCTAATAAGTTCATTAGCTTGACCACACCTGCTTAAAAACCCCCGTCACAAAAAACATAAAATCCAAAAAGTTTAAAATAAATTGTGTTTGCCCGTTAACTTTGATATAAGTACCTATTAATATTTTGTTTCAACCGTTGCCACGTCGGGGCACCCTGACTGTTAAAGCCCTCGGTCATATTACTGGAACGATACATGGTCCCCCCGACATGGCAACGGTTGAAACAAAATATTAATAGGTACTTATATCAAAGTTAACGGGCAAACACAATTTATTTTAAACTTTTTGGATTTTATGTTTTTTGTGACGGGGGTTTTTGAAATTTTTAATTTAATTTTTATTTTATACTTTTTAAATTGATCTACTAGTCAAGCCCTTTCATTTGATACCCATATTAAGGGACTTGTAAATTTTTTATGTACTTCGCTATTTTGTAGCGGCGGCCATTTTGGACCGATTTTTTTCAAACATAGCTAAGAACACTCCCGACTAATATACCTTTCAAATAAAAAAAACTAAATCCAAATCGGTTCATCCGTTTAGGAGCTACGATGCCACAGACAGACACACACACACACACACACACAGACACGTCAAACTTATAACACCCCGTCGTTTTTGCGTCGGGGGTTAAAAAATGACACACTCTTTATATTCTAATCTGTATTTATTCGAGTCATCAACATGGCTGGGATACCTACGGCAGCGGGGTCTTGGCACTATACTCAATGCGTCATGCCATTTAGACTAAGATTTGATACGATTAGAATGAATTGTTATTTTGCACTGGCAGCTTTAATCAAATGGACTAAAGCTTTTTATTTTTTGTGCGCACTATTCTCAAGGAAACCAACCCCAACGCCCCCCCCCCCCCCCTCTCGTAGCCGATTTTTATACCAATCTGAAGTATTGTTTAGTATTCTAAATATTCCTATCGATTTACTATCGTCGCAAGATGCTTGTATGATAGAATTTCGAATATCAAAGGCGTATTATTGTAGCTCAGTTGGTCAGTAAAAAAAAATTCGCAATTGTATGGTAAACGTATTGAGAACGGAGCATTGCGATTGGCCGTCTGCTTACTGTGAACCTGTGTGTGCGTGTGAACTCAGCCAATCACAATGCTCTGTACCCCTAGCACGAACAACTATCGTAATCGTATAGTAAGCGTATTGAGAGAATGGAGCATTGCGATTGGTCGTCTTGACGTACACACAGGTTCACAGCAGGAAGGCGGCCAGTCGCAATGCTCCATTCTCTCAATGCGCTTACCATACGATTACGATAGTTGTTCGTGCTGGGGATACTGTTTTCTCAATACGTTTACGATAGTTTTTCGTGCTAGGGATACAGCATTCCCTGTAAGGGTCTGGTGGCAGGTTTCCAATCTAAACCGATTGATAATAATACATTTGTTGATCGATTAGATCGATATCTTGTTGGCATGTACAAGATTTTATCGGATAGCTATAGGAATATTTTTTGAATATTGTTCAGGCGGCAAGTTCTTATGCTCTTAGCAAGTGGAATGATGGGTGTTTGCCTACCTCTGTGGGGAAGAGGTGTGATTATAGTAACTTAACACCCATCCTGAAACTTTACATTTGTAATGTTAGAGTAGGACTCAATTATTATTATTGTGTGTAAGTAGGTATGAAACGTGTAAACATAGGGAAAGTCCTTTATGATTCATAATTTAAATTTTATTTTAGACGAATTTATTATGAGTTAACTCTTATAATATGTTTTTATCCTGTATTATTTCATCATTAGCGTTGGCGCCCACCGAACTGCAATTTGCTAACATTTAAAAGTGCACGAGTAAATTGCAATTCTGTGGGCGCCAACACTTAGATTGTATTAAAATATCATGACTGTCACCCAATAAAAGCGGCATCAGTAACCTATTAACTTAGTACCACCTGGACGAGGCTAACGATGAGTTAGATATGTCAGGATCGAACTGACTAAAACATATTCCGTCACAGGAGCCCAGAAGCCGATTCACGTAATTATTTTTTTCTTCAAAATTCAGTCTCGACTCTTATACCTAGGCTGAAACAGTGTCTATCTAATTGAGTCTAAATGATTAAGTAATGATCCATTGTGTGAACAGGCAATAAAGCTGACATAAATAAATGTTAATATGTATTACCACAGTATAACGAGAGATCTTACAGTAGTTCATCGCGTTTGATGTTTGCGGAAATGCCGCCTTTTGCAGTTTTGTCAGGGTTGTCACTTCAGTTTTTATATATTTTTTTCTGTAATATTCTATATATAACTCCTATTCGTTCTCTTTGTTCTGTCAAGAAACATCAACTCACGCTAATTTATATTACTAGGTGACACCCGCGGCTCCGCTCGCATGGATGTCGGCTATTGCGACTTTTGGTTATATCTCCGGTTCTACTCAACCAATTATGATCAAGCAAACGTAATATTTTAAGTCTGAGTTTTTGGATTTTGGTTTCGATTTCGATTTCGGTTTCAAATTCGATTTCGTTTTCGATTTCGAATTTCTATTTCGATTCCGACTTGAATTTGGATATTGATTCGGGTTCGGGTTCGGGGTTGGATTCGGATTCGAATTCGAATTTCGCTAATCGCCGGGATCGCTAAATTGATGATATATTCTTAAGGAGCCTATCCACGATCAGTTCGCCTGCAGTTTCAAATCGTATCGGGCGGCCTGCAGTCCTAAGTCGACAGCGCCCACACACGAAAGCGATTTTGGCCTGGTGGCCATGCCCTGCTGTCAGTTTTGCGGCTACACACGATCAGTTGGGAGTCGACAGTTTCCCATCGTATGATTGCCTGCCGGCAATTGTCTGCTATCGGGCTTGACGACCATGTTACCGACGATCAAAGATGGCGGACTTGAAATTTTAAAAAAAACATATCGCGGTTTTCGGGGTGACTAATTACGTATAATAAAATCCATTTAGCGATCCAAGATGGCGGACTTGAAATTTCCCACAAAGTCAACATGAGCATCGTTTTGGAGGTTTTCATAACATAACATAACATAAACTCACGCCTGTGTTCCCCGAAGGGGTAGGTACAGGTGCTAGCACCCACATTTCGCCCAGTTTTCAGAGTTGCTAATTACGAATATATCATCCATCCAGTCATCTGGGATTGCTACATGAATAACATATTCGTAATCAGCAACCCCGAAAACCTTGAAAACGATACCCGTATCGATTTTAGTAAAAATTTCGAGTCCGCCATCTTGGATCACCAAATGGATGTTATATTCGCAATCAGTGACCCCAAAAACTCTGAAAACGATACCCATATCGATTTTAGTCAAAATTACGAGTCCACCATCTTGGATCACCAAATGGATGTTATATTCGCAATCAGTGACCCCAAAAACCCTGAAAACGATACCCATATCGATTTTGGTAAAGATTTCGAGACCGCCATCTTGGATCGCGAAATGGATGTTATATTCGCAATCAGTGACCCCAAAAACCCCGAAAACGATACCCATATCGATTTTAGTGAAAATTTCGAGTCCGCCATCTTGGATCACCAAATGGATATTATATTCGCAATCAGCGACCCCAAAAACCACGAAAACGATACCCATATCGATTTTGGTAAAGATTTCGAGTCCGCCATCTTGGATCGCGAAATGGATGTTATATTCGCAATCAGCGACCCCAAAAACCCTGAAAACGATACCCATATCGATTTTAGTGAAAATTTTGAGTCCGCCATCTTGGATCACCAAATGGATGTTATATTCGCAATCAGCGACCCCAAAAACCCTGAAAACGATACCTACCCATATCGATTTTGGTAAAAATTTCGAGTCCGCCAACTTGGATCTCGAAATGGATGTTATATTCGCAATCAGCGACCCCAAAAACCCTGAAAACGATCCTCATATCGATTTTTGTGAAAATTTCGTGTCCGCCATCTTGGATAGCTAAATATAGAAAACGAAAAAAAAAAACAATTTTAACAAACAAAACGAGCCTTGATAAAAAAATCACGAGATTAGTGTGATTACAGAAATGAGACAGCCCTGAATCCTTAGTACCGAGTAAAATGTATGGGCGTACCGAGTAATACCCCGTCCCCCACCACCCCTCTCCCCCCGCACGATTGCTCTGTCTAGACGGCTTCGTTGACCGACTGTATGTAGTATGAATCGTTAGACTGTGGTATTACTATGTATTTACGTGTTATTACTACTCCTCTAGCTCACATACTAATCGTTAGTCGTTTATTTATTAGGTTTAGGACGTTTTCATAATGGATACGGTTTGGAAGGGTCAAATACAAATACAAATTTATTTATTTTGCGAAAATGGGTAGGTACAGTAGGTGTTAGCGCAATTATATAATTGATCAGCCATATTCCGCCTTTAGGCGTGCAAACATAAGTATGTAATTTAATTAATCATATAAATTGCATAAAGTTGACTTGGTATAGGTACAATTATTTCAATTTTATGATAAGGCTACTAAACAAATTTACTGACAATGTATGGCTCGACTTATAAATACTGATTTTAAGGGAGAGACTTCGGTCTGTCTCCCCAACACTTCCCAACTCTCGTCAATTAGCAGGTATGCCAGCTTGAAGACGAGGTTGCCTTACAGGTGATCTTGATGGCGCTACATACATACATAGTTCGTAGGGAGGTTCTGGTTTTAATGATAATGAACCAAAAATAACAAGAAGTCACAATCGTTATCTTTACCTGTAATAAAGAAACCTGTGGTGACCCTCTTTCCGAGACTTTGCCTTTAGCTTAACATCAGGCGAGGTGAAGTCAAATTGACGTGTCCTATATAAAAAAAAAAAAAAAAAAACAATAAATAAATAAAAAACTCATTCCTATGCCGCACCATTAAGACGCGTTTCCTTCTTCCTACAGTCCCGGGTCTTTTAAGCAGGACGTGAAGAGGCATCTGATGAGGCCGTCAAGCTGAGTGCCACCACTGTTACCATTATACATGTTTACGATGGTGACCCTCTTTCTGAGACTTTGCCTTTAGCTTACCATCAGGCAAGGTGAAGTCAAATTGACGTGTCTTTTATAAAAAAACACATTACCGCAAAGGAGCATCGCGCAGTCGGGTAAAAAAGGGTCCATCATTTTTAAAGAGGTTTTTTCACTGAGAACGTTTAGGTTATAGACATTCACGAAACTCCTGTTGCTAGATAAAACTAGATATCCAAACTTGCTTCATCATTAGCCATCTTTTGTATATAGACATTTAGAATCCGTCAATGGAATAAAAACATAATAAATAAACATATCATTATATTCCGTGACCTTTGCAGCCAATTCGATGTTACTGAGAACAGTAATTCATGACTAACTCATTTTTATTCATTACCCTAATCACTTTAGTGCAAGTTTTTTTGACGTTACGTAGCGCTATCTAGTCCTCAGTTAAGTTTGTACTGTATAAAATGCCCAATTATTGGCACTAAGCGAAATAATGTCAAATAAATGTTGTGTATGGAAATTGTACGCCTTTTTAAGAGAAGAGAATAGTAAAAACATTACCATCCTTCCTTCGGCAGTCGGGTTAAAAGTAACAGACGTAATTTTTTTTTACGTTATTTTGGTCGTAAACAATTATTTTATTACTTGTAACACTAAAAAAAAATATAGCTACATACATCAGACCAAATATTAAAAAGGAATACCTATCGAAAAATCTTTATTTATTTATTGCAGGCAAAGATAACGGTTGTGACTTCTTGTTTTTTTTTAAGAATATTAGAACTGAAGTTACTAATATTCCCTCTAACCCCTCCAACTAAGCTAAATTGCTTGGGTTCACGTCGGTAGTGTAATGGCCAGGATTCGAACCCGGGACCTCTCGATAGTAAGGTTGATCTTTTAAAGGTAGCTGTGCCAATAATTGGTGGTGTGCTAAGAATAGGTACGTTTACCGTACCTACGGTCTTTAGAAATCACCTGAGATCTCGGATGTGGGGAAAAGTTGCATCAGGAGGAGAAAGTTGTAAAACAATAAAATATACTCGTATTAATATTGATCTTAAACAGTATGAACACCTCTTTAGTTGCAGTTTATACTGCCAACATTATTACATACTTTGTATGCATTAAAAGTTTTATGAGGTATCTAAGTGCGTAACAAAAATCATTTATTGTCTATTAGGCTATTGTTTTTGGCTGATTATAAAGCACGATCTAAACCCAAACTAATCATATTTTGTGATATTGGATAAATAAAAGCGGATACACATAGGTACATACCTGAGGAGGTTTCGTAAGAAAATAAAAAAAAATATAAAAATAAATATTCCACACCATTCTACACAACGCTATCTAGCCACCATGGTAAGCTTAACTAGCTTGTGTTATGGAATCTAGAATACGGATTAACATACTTAGATAATTTATATTTTTTTGTAAATACATACATATTATACATAGAAACACCCAGACCCAATGCAAATAACCGTATTCATGCATACAAATATTTGCACTGACCGGGGATCGAACCCGCGCCTCCTGCGTGGCAGTCGCGTTCACTACCGCCACACCACGGAGGCTGTGGAGATAAATAAATAAATAAAAAATATTCCACAACATTCTACACAATGCTATCTAGTCACCATGGTAAGCTTAACTAGCTTGTGTTATGGAATCTAGAATACGGATTAACATAATTAGATTTTTTTTTTGTAAATACGTACATATTATACATAGAAACACTCAGACCCAATGCAAATAGCCATATTCATGCATACAAATATTTGCACTGAGCGGGAATCGAACCCGCGCCTCCTGCGTGGCAGTCGCGTGCACTACCACCACGCCACAGAGGCTGTCAAGATAAAAAGGGGTTTGCTTAATTTTGATAACATCGTCTTTCTTTGAAGGGACTGCTGTATAACCGTTTAACGCCGAGAGTGCCTAGCCACTTGCAGATAAGGTTAGCTTGGGGTCCAAGGTTCTTAATATTACTGACGGCTCACTCAATGAGTCGCGGTATTAGCACACGGCAGTATACTGTGGTGAGCGCCCCTTATAACTTCCCAACAACCCCATACCATGCGGTATGCATATGAGGTACATTTTCCTGCCGGAACTAAAAAAGAGCCCTATGAGCCTCGCACAACTAAACTGTGGAATGAACTGTTGTCGCCAGCGGTATTTCCGAACCAATACGACCTCGACGCTCTTTTCTTGAAGGTTTGACTTCAAGAAAAGAGCGTACTCTCTATTGAAAGGAAGGCAACGCACTAGTGAGCTAGTGACTCCTCTGGTGTTACGGGTGTCTATGGGCGGGCGGTGATCGCTTACCATAAGGCGATCCGTCTGCTCGTTTGTCTCCCTAATGCTTAAAGAAAAAACAACCCTATACTGGGTGTATAGGGTCTTTTTTTTCACTCAAAAATAAATATAGGTCGTAATATCCCCCCAGGGTAAAACTGCTAAAGCTATTTATATTAGAGCAGCAGTTAATAACATAACAAGTACACACACCGTCTTCTGTGCGTCGCCTACACGAATTTCCTTCAGAATAGGTAAACAATGTTGCCAGACGAACATAGTTTACACCCACAGTCGTATTGATTGCGCACATTGTTAGTTAAATAGCTCATAATATAATGTTTTCGCTTTTGAGGTAGGCAGAGGTGTATTTGACACAATACTTAACCATCAGATAATTTTCTAAAGTTTAAGCGAATGTCAGTCATTGAAATAAAACCACTTTTTACGGATTCTATCGCGAAATATTTGTTTTATTTACTTTTAAACCGACGTTTCGGCTGCTTTTCAGCTGCCATGATCGCGATAGAATCCGTAAAAACAAGTTTTTTTTCAACTTCACCATCTGTTTCTTTTCCGCGAGACAGACAGAACAGACTACTGGCTCCAAGGCACAAGCTTTGAATGTGACCGGGATTGTCGTTCGGATGAAGAAGATCTTCACTTGGAGGGATTTTTTTCCTAATTTATCATAAAACCGGTCAAGTGCGAATTTATTATTTCTGTACTATTATCTATCCCCTTTTTAAATCGCGTTTGTAGTATGGGAGATCCATTAAATACTAATTTTCGCCAACCTTATCCGCAAGTCGCGAGGCACTGTCGGGGTTGAACGGTTACACGGCAGTCGCTTCCAACACAGACGATGTAATAGCAGCAACAGAAATACGCAACTGTGAAAATTTCAGTTATCTAATCATGAGATACAATCTGGTGGTAGACAGACAGACGGACAGTGGACTCTTACCTATAGGGTTCGGTTTTCATTCTTTGTGTATAGAAATCTTTAAAAAAAAAAAAATTGGCAAACAGGGCGATAGGCGATAGTTCACATCTAATTTTCCTCTTAATACCGAAACTTTCTCTCGGTATATTTGGTTCGGATTATAACGATCTCAAGTACGCAAGATATGAGATTTGCAACCCTTAAGTGTGTGAGAGAGAGAGCATACTGAGACGTTTGACGTCATTGGAGTGTCTACGGCATAAATAGAACCTTTTTCGCCCGTCTATTGACGTCTGTGTCTAAAAATAAACCTCCATACAATGGAGAGTCCCGGGCAAGTTTGTGTACGATTTTTGTTAAGATATAACATTTATAACGTACCTGGTGTACACAAAATACCCAGAAATATTTACACTTTGCGGCAATCGAACGGGCGATTGCCGAAGTGTAAATTGAAATTCGAAGCTTTGCCTGGAATGGATTAAAGTATTGGAGGTCGAACGCTTTGCTCCCAAGTCAGACTGGTCGTTACCGACATTCGCTCGTTTAGCTCGCACACTAGCTTTTGCCTGCGGCTCCGCCCGTTTGTATGTCGGTTATCGCTACATAGCCTATGGCAATTAATTTATTTGCCCACCTATAGTTTTTTTTTTTTTTATCGTGCGATAAATCCCCACGGATACCACCCCCACGGAGCCGGTGGAGGTGGTTATGTCGGACTCGAACCGACTAAAACGCACGCCGTCTTGGGTCCTTGGTCCCCGGAGGTGAGATTGCCAAAAGCATATCTCTCGCACCCCGGCAGACCCAGGACCATCTCTTTCGAGATGGCCCCCTTCGGGTTGTGGGGACCACAGTGTCCCCATCTAGCCCCGGTTACGGGGAGGCGCATTTTTGCGCCGCCGCCGCGGCCTGCTTCTGCCCACCTATAGTTTAGTTCTTGTTTTATTTTTTTAGTTTTTCTATTATCGCATGCATGTCTTAACGTAACTGTTTAACACTTAAAACGCTGTGTATAGATACAAGTGGACATCAGATTTAGAAAGTGTAAGCAAATAATGTATCTGTATTTAATCTCAATCTGTTTTCTGTTTCTATACCTAATAAAATAAAATAAAATAAATGTCCTTTCTCATGGTCTAATCTAGCCCTATACCAAATTTTATCAGAATCCGTTCAGTGGTTAAGGCGTGAAAGCTTAACATACATACAGACAGATAGACAGACAGACAGACCGAGTTACTTTCGCATTTATAAAATTAAGTATGGATATGAATACGGTATGGTATGGTATCACGGACTGTTGTCCGCAACTCCACGACAAGGCGCGGTTTTTGCGTGAGGGTGGGATTTTATTCGATCCACCCCATACATATGCTCACGCCTTTTTTCTAACGAGGTAGGCAGAGATAACAGCCCTTCACTTCACCCCCTACATACTTCACTACCTTCCTCAATATTATGGGACCAAAAATGAGGTTCTGTACTGCCTGAACTTTACGGGGTCCCATCATCAGACCTAGACGTGACAAAAAAACATGAAATGATTACAAAAATAATCAATTATCCGAAGAATTCAGAACGTCTTCTTTTTGGGTTAGTCGCACTTCCCCCGTTCTCGATTTCCCCCAAAAAAGTATCTGTTTTAAAATTGTGTTTTTCACTATTTATTCTCTGAATCTTTGCTCAACTCTGTTGGCTTTCCAGTCAAACTGTAGAGCTTTCACACTATTTACGACAGAATATTTGGGGGTAATCAAGAACAAGGGGAATGGCAATTAACCTTATTTTTTAGTCGGTTAAAAATTGAAATGAAGATAAAACATTTATCTATGTACGTACAGAACTAATAGTTGTATCCGTTCAGTTATATTAACGTATGATTTGGATATATGCCAGTAGATTAATAGCTTCGCGATGTCACTGACGGAATGAGTACAGAAGAACTAATGAGCGAAAATGGTAGCTCAGTCATCGTATAGTTTGTTGACACGCGTTGTTATCGAGTTAGTCGCGTTCCCCCGGATTTTTTTGCTTTATATATGATTTGGGTCTGGGTTCGGAGAGCCAATAAGAGCATGTATCCCCTCGGTTAATCTCCCTGCCGGAGCCGGAAGGGGAGGTTATGTCGGACTCGAACCGACTAAAATCGCACGCCGACTGCGAGTCGTGGTGCTAGGCCGGAGGTGAGGTTGACATGAAACCCTAACTAATCCTCATCTTAGCGTTGTTCTCGATGGCATCAGATCAGAGGCCAAACCCAAACCGCTCACGCCTCCCCTTTGGTATGGTGGTATTAGCAATGTGTTATTGGATAGGAATATATCAATTTACCTTGCATTACCTATACCGCACCATTAAGACCTGGAACTACCAGCTCGCGTGTTTCCTTCTTCCCACAGTCCCGGGTCCTTCAAGCGGGGCGTGTAAAAGCGTCTGATGAGGTCGTCAAGCTGATTAACATATTACGTGTTTGTAATGGTGACCCTCTTTCCGAGACGCCTTTAGCTTACCATCAGAGGAGGTGAAGTCAAATTGACGTGTCCTTCTATAAAAAGAAAACCTACTTATCTTTTACCTGAAATAAATAAATACTGCTCCACTTGAATGAGTCACAGCGCGATGCTATAATACGCTATGAATCATCATAATTGTATATATCTGCAAACCTTATCGGTCAAGAGTTTGAAACCTTTGATTATGTACTTATTTGAGATAATGTTATCATTTGGAATTGATTTAGTTGGCTACCAAATCTGAAATCGATGAGACTCTTAGATAGGATTTCTATTTGTTTTCTCGAGTGGAAATCCCTCTGAATCATCGGGGCTAACAGTGACCTTGTTTTTAATTAGGGCACTTTAATATCTGCTAGCTCGCCTAGTGGCATGCTAAAAGTATCAGGATTATAGATGGAGAGGAGATGCAGTCTGGTCTTACGAATGGTGGTCCCTACCGACAGTTGTTGAAAGAAATTTTACAGCATTTATATGCTAACTATTCACGTCGCCTCAAAGACGTGTATATAAGATTGGATTAGTTCGGGTAAGGCGCGGTGGCTCAGTTGTTCATTCTCCCTGTTCGAAAAGGATCTAATCCCGCCTGGACAGACTAAATTTTTCCTATCTCCCCTCGGCATATGTTTTTTCACACCCCACTAACTACATATTGTGGATAAGACTACATACCTAAAAGTCAGGCAACCTATTCACGCGTGCGCCATATCGCCTACATCATCAGTTGAGGTGACCAAACATACCGGGTGTAAGGGGAACGCTCCCGAAGCCGAAAACCCCTAGTAGTTCTGAACAGAGTGAGACGTTTTTTCACGCCGGAGCAGCGGTGTCTTCTATACAAGACCCAAATTCGTTCCTGCGTGGAATACTGCTCTCATCTCTGGGACGGCTCCGCAAAGTACTTATCAGATGCTCTCGACAGGTTGCAGCGACGTGCGGTCCGCATTATTGGGGATCCTGAGGTCACGAACACCCTCGAGCCTTTGCAGATGCGTAGAGATATTGCGTCTTTGGCAGTTTTCTACCGTCTCTACCATGGTGAATGTTCTGACGAGCTCTTCCAATTAGTCCCACCCTCCCCTTTCCTTCACAGGACGACACGTGCAGGGCTAAGATGTCATCCATTTACGGTGCGGAGTATACCTGCTAGAACCAAGCGTTTCAGTGATTCATTCCTATGCCGCACCACTAAGACCTGGAATTCCCTGCCAGCTCACGTGTTTCCTTCTTCCTACAGTCCCGGGTCCTTTAAGCGGGGCGTGAAAAGGCATCTAATGAGGCCGTCAAGCTGAGTGCCACCACTGTTAACATGGTAAATGTTTACGATGGTGACCCTCTTTCCGAGACTTTGCCTTTAGCTTAACATCAGGCGAGGTGAAGTCAAATTGACGTGTCCTGTATAAAAAAAAAAAAAAGCCAGGCACTTAACACTTTTAATGCAAAATAATTTAAAAAAGACTACTTTTTGTCCTAATTGATTGTTTTATGCCAAAGTGTTATGTACCTGGAGTACTACTAGGGGCTTTCGGGTTGGAGCGTTCCCTTACACCTGGTATGGGTGATGTTTATAAAATAACATAATGTTCTCAATTAGTTGAAATTCTACCTTAATCACTATGGAAGTTTTAAGGAAAACATGATTTAATGTGGGTAAAAAATCTAAGTACTTCTATTTTTTTATTGGCCAACGTCTATATTGCTTTTTGTTGCTTTTGATGAACCTTTTGTTATTTCATATTTGTTTTAGTAAACACTCTGGAAAAAATAATGAAAAAATAAACATTTATGGGTTACTTTTTAACACATTCTATAGCGATTTATTTGGTATTATTTTATTAGGTATTTTTTACCAATTTCGACCGGCCATGGTCGCGGTAGCCGAAACTTGAAAAGTTTTAACAATAAAATAATATCAATCAAATCAAGAAATATCTAAATCGAAATAGAATCCGTAAAAAAAAATATCGCCATTTTTTAATAATCTTCTTATTTACTTATTTATTAGCACAAAACACTTTTTAAATGTGAAGGATGCATAGGTATAACATGCAAAATAGACATTCATCATACAATATTGAAGGTATCGACTTTTCCACAGAGTTTAATTTTATTTCTGAACCTGACAGGTTTCGCCTTACGACATTTTAATAGGTTTACATTGATGGTTTGTATATATTCCAGTTCCCAAACACCTGGAAACGGATTATACGAACCATCAATGTAAACCTTTTTTATTCAATATGTTTAGTAGATTCCACCAAGTGCCATCAATCTTCAGTATAAACAATATTGAAGGATTTCTGATCGCTGGCTAATGTCCTATTATACGTCTAGAGAAAGTCACTTACAAACTATAGGTACACATAACAATAATTACCATCATATTCTGTCCTCCGTGATAATTACTCTTGCTTGTCCTGCTTTCTTTGGTTTATCTTACTATGAGAGCTATTTAATTGACGGACGTCTGGCATCCTAAGTCTGAGACGAAAACCGGTGTCAGAGCCTCGTTAATCAGCAGTTTGTAAATGAGGTTAGTTGGAATCAAGTTAAAATTTGGCACAGATATAAATTATAGGATGCTTTTCATCGCGGTAATATGTTATTTCAAGGGGATTCTGGTGAACCGAAGGGTTCGCTGGGATCCCCTGGGGGATCGAGTCAGGATCCCCTACCTGATGGCCACAATAGTTTCTAAGGTTGCGGGATACGTATTACCAATTTCATCTGGGCGGAACTGCAGGTTACAGCTAGTAAATTATAGTATTACATGCATACATACATACATATACTCACGTCTGTAGATCCGAAGAGGTAGGCAGAGGTGTATTAGCATCCACATTTCGCCAACTATGATTTTTGGTCCCATATAATAGGGAGCGAGCCTATTGCCGTCAAGCGGGCGCTTAGTAATGGACTGTATGATTACTGTCGGATAGAGAACAGCTATATTCCTTAGTCGCCTTCTACGACACCCATATGAAGAGATGGGGTGACCCTAATCTACTCCACCGGGAATAAACTTGGCAAATTATAGTATTATCGGCGAATTGTCCATATCACGCTATAGAATTATAAGGAAAACGCTAGGCAGTCGATGTTGCGTCCATCAACCCACTTACTGGCTTAGTGATAGAACGAAAGCGGCTCGCACGCTCGAGCATGCGTATGCGCATCGCGTTTAATCTTGTATTTAAACCGTTATTTGAATATGGAATTATTTTTCCTCATAGAAACTACTAGTTTTAGTGTGTTTTGACCCGACTGCCAAAGGAAGGAGGGTAATGTGTTTTAGAAATAATAGAGATACTAGCTGCTACCCACGGGTCTGAAATTTGTTCCCATTCCCGCAACCCATGGGCCTGCAGCCATTGCAGGCCTAGGAGCTAAGGCGTGTTTGAAATAAAAACAATAATTTTAACAAACATTAACATGTCGAAAAACAAACCAGTTTCCGAATCACGTTTCGTAATTAACTGTGACTGATTCTTGTATTGGTAGCGTAATGGCTACCACAATCCGTCTTGCAATCAAAAGTTTCCGGATACGAACCCAGGTCAGGTCAAGAGTGTCCGCCACCGGCATGTGTAAACACTTACACTCATACTAGCTTTTGCCCGCGGCTTCGCCCGCGTGGATGTCGGTTATCGCGACCAAACATAGCTTATGTCCTTTCTCATGATCTAATCTACCCCTATACCAAATTTCATCAAAATCGGTTTAGTGGTTTAGGAGTCAAAGCGTAACATACAGACAGACAGACAGAGTTACTTTCGCATTTATAATATTAGTACCTATGGATAAACAATTTAAATTTACTAGTAGTTCAATTTTGGTTATTAGTCGGGTTTGTTTTTTACTGAGTTTTCAAACAAAATAGGTTCATAAACTGAGTTTCTAAATAAAAAAATATTTAAAAACATATCAAGATCGTTCATATTTTTAGTTAGGTACTATGTACCTAATTAAACTGAGTATACGTTAGTAGCAAGTAAAATGTGATCTTAGCCTATCGATGAAATGATCTATGAACGTACTAGCTTTTGCCCGCGGCTCCGCCCGCGTGGATGTCGGTTATCGCGACAAAACATAGCCTGTGTCCTTTCTCAAGGTCTAATCTACCCCTATAACAAATTTCATCAAAATCTGTTCAGTGGTTTAAGCGTGAAAGCGTAATATACAGACAGACAGACAGACAGACAGAGTTACTTTCACATTTATAATATTAGTATGGATGAGTAAGGGATGTAAAATTACCTACTTACTTATAAAGTGATGGGTGTCTATATGTGCCCATCCCATTAAATATTCAATGAATATTATTCATATTACTTGATGGCATTAACGCCTCTGGGCCTATAATCAAGATTAGATTACATGTTAAATACCCCATCACATGAAGTTTTTGGCGGGGCCTCTATCGTTAAGCATGGAGGAAACAAAAAACATACAGTGTTGACAAAAAAAGCTAAATATCGTGCTACAGATTAAATTACTATCATACAATTTACAGCCGGCAAAGGAGATATGGTTGCAGTTTTTCATATAAAGTTATGTAAAGGTGCAACCGTGTCTCCTTTACCAACTGTACAGTAAATAATAAATATTCCACAACATTCTACACTACTGTAGATAGCGTTTATCTACTAGACCCATGGTAAGCTTCACTAGCTTGTGTTATGGAATCTAGAATGCGGATAAACATACTTAGATACTATTTTTTTTGTAAATACATACATCTTATACATAGAAACACCCAGACCAATGCAAATAGCCATATTCATGCATACAAATGTTTGCACTGAGCGGGGATCGAAATCGCGCCTCCTGCGTGGCAGTCGCATTCACTACCGCCACGCCACAGAGACTGTCTCTCTCTGAACATATATTCATATTCATACTACTTTCAAAATGGGGTAGGTAGAGACAACATATACCATGGTAGTAGATAGGAATGTCATTTCAATAAGAACACCTACACTATCCTCAACCTTGCATTAAATGCAATAGTCTTAATATATGAACGATGTATAGCAGCTAACACGTGGTTGAAGAAGCTGTTTCTAGTTAGGGTTGCAAATTTAAATAATTTATTGACAGGTCGTGTCGTGCTTAACGAGCAAACGAGACTAGCCTTCAACGTTTGTTGACATTACGGCCGGCGGCGGTCTTTGACCAAATAGCAACACAACACAATCTATTTAAAGAACAATTAGTATTCGCTATTATGTGGTTAGCTGTTCTTGGAAGTGAGTCTAAATCGAACATTTTACGTAAAATTATAGGGTACCTAGTGCCCCACAGTAGGGACCTGGGTGTGACGGGTGGAGCCGCCTGTCACCCCAGCAGTAGCAGGTCACAGCGGAGGCGCGCGTAGTCGCACCTCCCCATTCCGGGGACGAGTTGGGAACACCGTTGTTCCTCCTCCCGAGGAGCGCCAGACCGACAGACATCCTTTGTGAAAATTAGCGATCACAGTTCATGATATACTTCCTAGTGACAGTCAGACTGGAGATTTAATACAAGGGGCCCGATTATACCCGTAATTGGGTATAGAACCCTAAAAAGAAGTCTTCAGTATAGCTTTCTTAAGAATACTATCTAGTTCTACCTCCAAATAAGTGAAATCATTCCGTTTGGAATATTATTAATTGCACATCAAATAAATAATCACATCAATATATTTTCATCATTTATACGCTTTTTTAAATCAAATAAATTACTTTACTACAAATAAACTGAATGTTTCACAAAACTAGTACTGCAGAAAAAATAAAATATACATCAGCATGACATTACTTTTAACCTCATAATGCGATACAATTAAATTTATTTAAGTACAAAAATTATAAATTAACTAGTGCGCATGTAGAAGATACTCATTGTCAAAGTAAAATATCTATCCGAGTAGCATGTATAGAAATAATTAAGTTCAGAATGATCACCATCCTCCCCGAAATGGATAGGTTAGGTTAGAAGACTAAGGCGGGAGCGAAGTGAAGCGGAGCTCCCGCCTTATGTCTTCGTGGTTATTTTTTTTATAAGCAAGTAAGTAGTTTGTTGGTGCTCAATCAGCATTTTTGATGTGAATTTGGATTATTTTGTCGTGCATTAGCAGCATTAGCAGTGCATTAATAAAACTGCTTTGCATTAAGATAAACAGCCGTACGTTACGAAACTAAATTATGGTGTGTTTTCTAATACTTTTGAGTTGGTATTCTGCTGTGCAATCAGTAATTTTAATGGAAATTTGGATTATTATTTCATAAAAAAAGTATTTTATTTGATTTGCGTTTAAATACCACCCATTCCGTTTTTCGGTCCAGTGACCTTTTAATCACAAATCTAACTATTTACGCACTAGCCTACCTCTACAGCAATACGTTACAATATAATATACAATATTATATGATTCATAATAACATAGTGGTACGTAGCAAGTTTCGCACACATTACCAACATTCACACAATGTGAGGAAAAGTGCTTAGATTGTTGTGTGTAATGTTGCCAATTAGAGCTTAATACAATTGAATCTGCATGCAAATAGCGTAGTATTGCTTGAATAATAAAAATACATACATGTCATATACTCAAGCCTTTATCCCCGGAGGGTTAGGCAGTGGTGAATTAACACCCTCATTTCACCAATCATTCTATTCGGTCTCACGTAATAGGAGGTGAGCCTATTGCCGTATTCCGGGCAGTATTTTGACTCGAGCCATGCATCTGACGCATTAAATTGTGTGACTTCTTTTAAATGCTTAATTTAATTTTATGTGATGAGTTAATCAAGACTTAATTATAACAAAATGCACAACATAAATGACCCCGTTAATCTGTGAACATCTTTTGTACCTATGCCAGCCCTATGGTCACGGGAAGAGTTGATTAATGTGTATATAGTTAATAAAAGCCTGATAAAAAGAGCACAAATAAGTCTGGTACATGAAAGTAGCCCAGTAGACACAGTAAAGCGCAAATCCCACGTCAAATATACCCAGTACAGTCAGCATCGGCGAGATGTTGATGAACGAAGTGCTTCTTTTGTGTCTCCCCCCCCCCTCTCTCCCCCTCCTGTGAACGGATTGTTTTGTTATTTGGTATACAGACCTTTAATTCGCACAAAAATACATTCGAAATCAATAAACCAGTTTGATTTGCTCTTAATACTTTTATTTTTAAGATCATATTGGGACTTAGTAGTCAAGATATTTTCGACGACTCTGCAATATGGCAGTTCGCCAAAACGCCCGTAATTTTCGAAAGTTTGAAAGAGAGAACGTCGTTTGTTGAATGGCTGTGCTATGTTTGGTCGCGATCCGACATCCTCGCGAGCGTTCACGTAGCAATTGGTAGTAATTTAATTATATTAATTACGAGCTTTTGCCCGCGGCTCCGCCCGCGTGGATGTCGGTTATCGCGACCAAACATAGCCTATGTCCTTTCTCATGGTGTCATCTATCCCTATACCAAATTTCATCAAAATCGGTTCAGTGGTTTAGGCGTGAAAGCGTAACATACAGACATACAGACAGACAGACAGACATTACTTTCGCATTTATAATATTAGTATGGATTATTATACTAGCTTTTGCCCGCGACTTCATCCGCGTTATGTTCGGAATAGAAAGCTTTAGGACACACTGCTCCTTACGACCCAGATAAATACCAGGGTCGCAAAAATACTGTTCTCGTGACCGCGGCCCACAGGAACCTATACGGTGTACGGTTCTACTCAACCGATTGCAATCAAACCAACGTAAGCTTTGAAGTCTGATCAAGACCTTTCTAAAAAATCACGTTCTAAAAAGTGGTAAACAAGAAAATATCAAGGATAGCCGTGGTCGTATGCCACTTTTACCTAGAATATATTGTTTCGCTAGAGCAAGTGGCATACGACCACGGCTATCCTTGATATTTTCTTGTTTACCACTTTTTAGAACGTGATTTTTCGGTAGTCGGGTTTTAGTTTTAAACTTTGTTTTTTATTTAAATTATTTTGGGGCAAGGTAAAACTAATAATTTATACATATTTGAAATGTGCTCATTAAGCACTTTCATTTCATATCAAACACGGCATATTTATCTCAAATGTATTTTTTAACATAGTACCTTATGAGTGCTAGAGGGCGCCACACAAGATTGAGTGACACGTCATATAGCCTATAACCATCGGACGATCAAGCCGCTTGTAACGATACCTCATTTGTCCAGTTCTAATAAGTAGTTGAGGAGCTATGAGGGAACAAATGAACATACATACATACATACATACATAGCCTGTCAAAATCATAACCCTCCTTTTGGCTTCGCCGTAGTCGGGTAATAAAAAACCGCATTAAAATCGTTTAGTAGTTTTTGCGCACATCACTGATAAATATTTCCAATTTACAATAATATAATAGTATAGCTAGATATAGATTAGGGATTATTAGCACATTACGAGAGGCCTATGTCCAGTATTTGACTACGGTGGGCTAATTGATTGATTGGACAGACAGTATCTGCGCTAGAATAAAGCCACTGTTTACTTTGCTGTTAGTCAATACATTTTATTATTACATAATTATATATCCTAACTAATGTTTTATCTTATGGATTGATGACAATACAAGTTAAAACTGAAAACTCAAGGAAACTTATGACGATATCATTTAAAACGAAAAGTAAAATCTTCCTAAATAAAAATGTAGAATACTTAATTCCACCATCTGAAATTAAAAATAAGGAGGATGCGAACGAATATAACGTTAAGACCGTAATAAATGATAAATTCATTTATTACGGTCTTAACGTTATTTACGTTAATATGACATAATTAATCATTGTCACAAAAATATGAGATAATTAAACAATTTCATTAAATTTAAAAAGAAATTACAACATTTAGATAAAAATTATAGTCAAAATAATAAAAAAAAAAAATCAAAACTAAAAAGTCCAAAAATAGATCTCTATTTATTAACATCTTACCACACGTAAGTAATTTGTTTGTTGGTCCTAATGCTACTGTGTCCATTGCAGTACTGAACTGAAAAATCCAACTTGCCTCCTGTCCCAAGCTAACTTCAATAACATAGTCGTTTAATAATTAGAAGGGTTGCCACGTAGCCACCGTCTTTAAAATCTAAAATAACAAAAAAATATCTTGAAATAAATAAATATTCTTGGACATATTACATTACGCTATCTAGACAAAAACTAAGCAGGACTTGTCATAATAGGTTCTAGAATACGGATAAACAAACATATTCACGCATACAAATTTGCACTGAGTGAGAACTTGTGTAACTTATGGTACATTCCACCAAACGCGAGTAAAGTTTATTCCTAGAATAAACAGGCAATATCACCCACATATTGGCTGTTTATTGTAGGAATAAACTTTAGATACTCTCGTTTGGTCAAACCGGCCTTAGCAGCGGCCCTGACATTAATCTTTACATGTATAGTTTTTCGAAGTTTGCTAAATAATTTTCTGAGTACCGACCATTAAATAAATCAGTGAACCCATTTCAATTCCTTCACCCAATTTCTTGAGGAACCATATTACATGATGCGTTAACTTCCATGTCCTACGTTGTGAAAGGTGTCAACCCTAAGCTGTGGATAAAACTACGGTTTTTCCGTCTAAAAATGACATGTACTATCTACGTACATTTGATTACTCAGACGGCATCGCGGCTTAAGGGCTATGCTGTTTACTAATAGTGTGTTCAATGTCGTTATAAAACATTTTTTTTGCGATTGAGGGACACAATGACAAATGAGTATCATCCTGTAGTTAAAATAAATTATCTAACCGAGCTTATTCAATTAAGAATGGTAAAAGAGCGGTAATAATTGCGTCGGTTCATATTTTATAGTATTCATTTATTTTTAATCGTCCACCCAACCTATATTAGTATCTGATTTGACTATTAAAGGAGACTGAAATGATTACATACAATCTTGGGCCTAAGTTGTAAGAAGATGAAAGTGGTGTCAATTAATAGCTTATATATTATCAACCTTTCACTGAAAATTCTGCGGATTTTGTCAATCTGAGAACAGAGTTAGAAGAGATTATGTAAAAGTGAGGTTATGTTACAATCTTTAACTAACAGCTGATTCCTGAAGTGCAAAATGTGTTCTTTTGCACTAATAGTTATTATATTTACTAGAAAATGTTTGAAAAATCATATGAATGAACGTCGACGACTTCAAGCGATAGGTAGGTAACAGGTAAGGAGATAGGGAAAGGATGTCTAAAATAAAATAAAAAATCATTTAATATAGTGTTTTATTCGCCTTCTATTAAACACATTTTACATTTTAAACCTGCCAGGATGGTAGCTGGTTAGATGAGGTTATAGGTATTTACTTACAGACTGAGGTGCAAGCCATTGCCGAATCACTGACAGAATTGTTTCATCGTGTAAGGGCCGTCGGCACAGTGTATTGCAGTGACCAGTGGATATCCCACAATTCACACAGCGATCCATAGTTTCAATAATATCCAATCCACAAGCCGGCGGTAAAATCCAAAATAACAATTCCAAGTCAAACGTGTGAGCGATCTTCGGTGTCCAAGGTCCAAGGCAGGGTCAGAATCCGTAAAATACAAAGCAGTTGTCGTAAAAAATGACGAATAATCGGGAAAGCACTCAAAACGCATCGGAAAACACGAAATGAGTGAGCAAACAAAAACAGTCAGCAACTGTCTCTTCGTGGTCTAGTGTCAATGTTAGTCAGCTGTCATGTCAGTGACACAGACTACAAATATAAGAGAGATTTGAATCGATATGAAATCGATAATCATTATTATTGTTTTTTTAGTAATTAATTGATATTTGATTTAATAATATGACTGTAATTATATGCACTATATTGCGTGTAAGTATATATAGTGCATTTAATTACTTTGAGTTAATTATTTACTGCAAATGTTTTAGTGTAATCGATTACTCAATTGATAAACTCACGAAAACTATTTTCTCATATTTCTCCGCATCCAGATTGAGATTTGAGGTGATTTTTCATATTCTAAGATAGAAAAATATGACTATTTTTTTAGATCATATCTCAACTTATTACATTTGGGCCCACCATTTTCCATCTCCTTTTATGACGTCACTAAATCTTTTTTCAGACAAGTTACCTTATAACTTATCGTTTTGACGTTTAGCAAAATGTAACTAATTTGACTAGTCAGTAGAATACCCAATTCCATCCTACTGGATTATTCTTTTTTAATTAATAATTAGGTAAGTACGTTGTTGTTGACCGCGAACAACAACGTCATCTATCATTTCATCAGCTAGTGAAATATTATAAAAGAATTAGGAATTAGATATCGTCTTAAGTTTAGTTGCTAATGCTATAGTTGCTAAAAAGTACACAAGACGTATATTTACAGGTTTATGAATTTGGCTCGGAGCACGAAGGTTTTGGTACCATACATCTATATCAATAAAAATGTATTCCATTAGTTAAATTCTTAACATATTCTGCATGATTTAGATGACCAAAGACTCGGTGTTTCTTCGACCAATGAAAAAGCTGATAAATTAGGTTACCCGACAAAAAAATCAGCTTAATTGAAACCCCCTACGAAATTTTCTTTTAAAAATTTCAACAATAGTGAAACCAGAAAATCTGTCTCGTGACCAAAACTATTGCACTGAAGGTTTCTTGCTACGCCGTAGACGCATGCGCGTTCTCTTCTAGCGGTATTATGACAACGGATAATCCGCCATATTGAATCTGACATAACATTCCATTTTTCAAAAAGTGTCAACCCTATCTCACTGGTTGTTGTTATAAAACTTGGGTATGGGTTTTACCCAGGCACAGATGACGTTTATACCTATACCGCGTAGCACATATACAGTGCGCAAATATTATATTATAATTGTAATACCTACTAGTATTGTATAGATCGTCATTTCGCTCGGCCGCGATGTTAGAATATGGTTGATAATATAAAGTAATAAAATAATTAAACAGTGTTTAGTGGCGGTTCTTTAATTTCGTTAAGAATGACGTTAGTTTTACTGAGCCAGGATTTTCAAGGGCTTCGTGTATACTGTTATGAAGGTGAGTTATTTTATTATGTAAGTTTTCATTATTATGTACCGGGAATGATACCACCAAAATTGCATGAACACTTCTACAGAAAATGATTAAAAATACAATATAAATGATCTTATGGGCACGGTTCCGGTAGAGGTCGATGGGGAGGAATTCCACGATGCCTAAAGTTGCAGTCTCTTTCACCCCTGTTTTTCTTTTTCTTATTTTTGTATTTATTGTAGATTTAGATATAATACTGTACCTAATTAATTTTAATGTTTTGAATATAAATGATATTATTTTTTTTGTGTAAATTGTCGATAATCTCTTTGCAACAAACTTCAGTGCCAAAACATTTCTTTCAATTTAGACTATTAAGGGGACAGTCAGTCACGGGTTTCTCAAGTTAATTAATTGACTGATATATACATACAAAATCCAAGAGTTGAAAATAACACCGTGTTGCTTTTTAGATTGCTTAAAATTGTTTTATTATTTGCAGTAATTTTAAACACAATATTTTAGCGCATAACATTTTATGTATCGTGATTGAGAACGCTGTATCAAGATAAGATAAACTTCTCATAAAATATTTAAAATCGTAAAATTGTTGGTTATTTTTAATTTTATACATAGATTTTAGAATATACCTTGTATCATACTTCAATATAGCTAATATGAAAATTCACAAGGAAGCTTTACAAAATGTAACAATGTTAAATCTATCGAATTTTTTTTTGTACTGGGTGATTTTAAAGTTGTTTCGATAGCAAAATCATCTGGAAGTATTATTTGACAAATATTTTTTTTTGATAATGTATGGAAATAAAGTTCAGGTGAAAGGAAAATGTATGGAGGTTTTAACATTTTTTTTCTTTCGTCAAATCTTCTTCGGCTCCCTGCCAGCTCACGTGTTTCCCTCTTCCTACAGTCCCGGGTCCTTTAAGCGGGGCGTGAAAAGGCATCTAATGAGGCCGTCAAGCCGAGTGCCACCACTGTTAACATGGTAAATGTTTACGATGGTGACCCTCTTTCCGAAACTTTGCCTTTAGCTTAACATCAGGCGAGGTGAAGTCAAATTGACGTGTCCTGTATAAAAAAATAATAATAATACTTCCAGAGAATAATAATATACCTACTTGCGGAGGAATTCTACGACGCGTTTTAATTTTAGTCTTAGTTTTAGTTTTTAATTGGTTTCTTTTATTTTATTTCTAATTAGTAGTTTAAAAATATTCATGAATATTTTTCAATATTGAAAAATACTTCCAGATGTTTTTCCTTTCGAAACTGTACCGAAATTATTTTTATTCGAAACAACTATAAAATAAGCCAGTATATTATTTACATCGGTTTTATACCATAATTTTTTCAACATTGTGTAATAAAAATGTAACCGTTGAGGAAGTTGCATATCAATGTATTATGTTATGTTATGACATTCTTACAGTGAATGATTCAATAGTCAGTAACAGGTTTTCAAACAATCGTATCTCGTATCGTAATCGTATCGTATCGATTTATAGATCGATAGATGATAGGGTAAAAAATGGCACTGTGTTTCGCATATAATGTTACTAGCTTTTGCCCGCGGCTCCGCCCGCGTGGATGTCGGTTATCGCGACCAAACATAGCCTATGTCCTTTCTCATGGTCTAATCTACCCCTATACCAAATTTCATCAAAATCGGTTCAGTGGTTAAGGCGTGAAAGCGTAACATACAGACAGACAGACAGACAGACAGAGTTACTTTCGCATTTATAATATTAGTATGGATGTTCTAATGATCTATAAATTATTCTATAATTATGCTATAACTGGCATAGATCTAGAATAGGAGGATATGATGGTGTTCACTTTGGTCTTAAGGCGCAGTCCTGCTTATCATCAAAAGTTTGGTTTTTGACACGATAATCCATGACACAAAATATGCTTTGTCCAAACGCTAATGATACCTGTGTTATATTGCATAAAAATGAATTAAAATCTAGTGTTTTGAACAATAATACATTCAAGTTGTACGTTTCGCATAAACTCACTAAAACCGACAAAAAACGTTCATTTGTTTTATTGAAACAGATAAATTGTGCATTTGCATTATAAATATTATTATACTAGCTTCTTCCTGCGGCTCCGCCCGCGTGGATGTCGGTATCGCGACCAAACATAGCCTATGTCCTTTCTCAAGGTCTAACCTTTCCCTATACCAAATTTTATCAAAATCGGTTCAGGGGTTTAGGCGTGAAAGCGTAACATACAGACAGACAGAGTTACTTTCGCACTTATAATATTAGTATGGATTTCTAATAACTATAAAAATATATTTATGAAAATTTCATGTCATGCATGTCTGACTGGCTGTCTGTCCCGCTCAAACGACGCATGGTTACGTCAAGTAAACAGTATCAAATCTAAATTCTGATAACGACATACTAATATTTATTCATGTATTGACTGAATATGAAGGCAAATAAGCTGCTAGAGATATTTTCGCACCTCCATATTATTGACAGTATTGATATTATTTTGGTACAACGGTAAAGATGCAGGTACCTGGGTTTTTACTAAAACTGATTTAGTATACAAGTATGTTATGTATACAGTGTAAAGGAATGACTTCGAAAAAGTTTTCCTGTAATAAGCGTTTTAGTTTATATTCATGTGTCATCGTGGTATGTGCTCGGATTTGTGTACTAAGTTTTGCGAAACAGAACGGAGATAGTTCCCGCCATTTTGTTTATTTTAGTTACTTTTAGAATCAGTTTTATATGCTTTTTAAAGAATGTTAGTGATACCGCTAAATAATGATGGTATGTTAATTTATTTTCTCTTTTCATTAACCTAGTAAGATGATAAAATATATTTATACTATACTATAACGTCAGATTGTGCATCGTGGTGAAAGTTCCTTGTGACTCAGACGCTAGTTGACGATACTATTCAACGTTTTGTCCACAACAACAAACTATATTATTGTTGACTGAAATAATATGTTGGTTGGTGATCCCGTTCAAATAGGAGCCCTGGGACCGCTCACTTTTCTTTATCCTACTTTTATTCAGTTGAACTTGACTTTTTCTGACCTCCAAACCCGAGATTAAAGTCTGCTGGAGTGTTATTGGTCAAGATTTGGTAGAACGTACTGGCATGCAGTTGAGGCTGCCTTGAACTCCTGAAGGTCTTGATAGTATGTAGGTACTAATCATTCACGTTCGCAATGTGTCCTTATTTATGTTCTAGATTAATCTAGATCTATAATACGTATAGTTGTCACTGTGTCTGTTTTGGACCTTAATACTAATGGTACTATTATTTATTCTGTGCCTTAATCGTGAATTAATACAGAACGGCAGTCTACGAGCGCGTCAATACGTACGATTTTGCTTTGATTATGCCTTACGCCTTATGCCTCTTACCTTTTCTGTATAAATCATGACTTAGACCAGCAACCTGTAAATCACACATATATGACAAAACTGGCTTTGATTACTTTAAAACCGACTGTGGAGGAAATTACATATTTATCATAATACTTCGGAATTACGTAGCAATATGAATTATTCATGACATGAACAATTTTTAATCGTACCTACTAAGGTCGTGACGTTTCTTATAGATAGTGACGCAATTGGAAAACAGTTGATAGACGTATATTTTTAAGTCATCTTAAGGTTTTTACATTGCTAGCTTCCCAATGAGCGCCATTTTCGTTAGGAATTGACAACATTACAAAAAGCTTATAAAGGGCGGTTACTTTAGGAAGTATAGCAGACGTCTTGACATAGACTTCATGTCATAACTAGAGCACATAAATAAATAAAAAACTCTGGCTGCACTAAAAGCGTTTGTTTTGTAGGTTTCTTTGGTAGGTGTGCGGCTGCGGGGTCCGATGATCGGGGTTTCTGCTTAAAAATTAAGGCAACATTGATTTAAAATGTTTTTTTAAACGTTGTATCTCTTCATACACAGCCCGTGAAAAATACTAAAGCAACACATATTATATTCACTTGCATCAATTTTTTCGCTGAAGGGACTGCAAAATCCAATACTATCGTGTTATTTGTTGTGAGCTTTACAAAATGGTATATTTCTCTATTTAAACTCAAACTTCGTAGCGAAATTGCATATAAAATAAAGGTAACTCGTAAACTACTGAGAGATAATAACTGTCCATTAATGCCTGCACGATGCAGACAGTCATACCGAACGCGCGCCAGATGCCGAGTGCTCGATTAAAAACACATTTACATATATTTAAATCATTAAGTAAATATGAATTACGCAGTTATAAAGCGTGGCTTGTGGCTAAGTGGTAACTGAGTAGGTTAGCTCGTCGCAAGGTTAAACGATACGAACAGTGATACGAGCCGCCTTTGTGCTTCGGAGAGATTGTTGCCCTCCCGAGTTGCCATAATCTATGGCGTTCGTTACGTGTAAAAGTCCCACAATCAGTCCAACTGTAGAACTTTGATATCACCAGTGGGTTGAGAAGGTCAAATGGTCTCGTTTCACGGAAGATATCGGAGTTCGGACGATTCATAGACTGGAAGCCGACCTCAACTGGGTTGAGAGGCCCGGAGATTGATATGTGTTGCAGCTGTATTCAAGCTTATTAAATTATGCTTACTTTGGGTGTAATATGTTGATGATGGACGATGGTTGGAGATGGCGCTGTGTAATATGTCGCAGAATATTAAAAAATGTAATAAATTTGAATGATTTTTATAGCATTTATTATGCTAACTTTTAAGTTCGAAAAACATCGGAAAAATGAAATGCTTAAGTGAGACTCACGACCTTTCCCTTACAGGGGGAATGCTCTTCCAACTGAGCTATTGAGCCACACCTGAATCATTTCAAATATGAGCATTTTTTTCCGATGTTTTTCGAATTGTAATAAAGTTTTTGCTGCGTACAAAGTCTCTTCGCCTTAACAAAAACAAAGTAAGTGTTACTGAATGTGTTTTATTTAATAATTTAGGGGAAAATTGAATTATTATAACTTATTAATGAATAGGTAGGTTAGTTTATAATTGAGTAGGTAATTTATTGGAAGAAAAATTAGAGTATCTAATCAGGGGGCCTATTTAGGTACTTGTACCAATTTTGAGCTAAACAGTTGTTGAAAGTAACAAACATATTTACTTTATTTACTCTGTCAATTTGTCCAGGATGTATCACTATCGCGAATACTAACAAAAAATAAACATCCAAATTTTTGCTACAAACTTTATCAAATTCAATATTGAGTTGTATTTTGCGTGTACATCATGATTTATTACGTTATCTTTACCACACATTAATCTCTACCGAGAATTCGTTCATCACTGTATAAACTCCTCAGTTCATATTCATCCACTCTTCGTAGAACAGTGGTCTCAGTATTAAAAGACTTGAAAATTAAAGTTTTATCACTTATTTGTAATGTCTAACGTATTAGGACCATGTAGTATTTTATAGTTGTGATAACCTGTGATACCAAGCTCAGTCTTGTTCAAACCTATAAGAATTTTAAAATATATTTGGCCTTGTGTGTGTGAATGATGATGCCTCGAACAGACGTGTATCGCATTTACAGAAGAAGTGCTTCCGAACCGGAGGAAATATGCCGGAGAAGACTTTTGGAAGTTCTCCACCGTAAGTCGTAATGATTATATAGTCTAGACTAGCTTTTCGCGGCTCCGCCCGCGTGGATGTGATCGGTTATCGCGACCAAACATAGCTTAAGTCTTTTCTCATGGTCTAATCTACCTCAATACCAAATTGTAATGATAGTGTATTGTATGCTAAATAAATAAATAAATAAATAAATAAATAAATTTCATCAAAATCGGTACAGTGGTTTAGGCGTGATAGCGTAACATACAGACAGACGGACAGAGTTACTTTCGCATTTATAATATTAGTATGGATACGACTGTCATGAAATTTTACATAATTTTACCCCGCCGACGTTAGTCTTAACTGCATTTTGGCGGCAGATCTACAATTTTTCTGACAAATCTATTATATTATTTTGACGTTAAATAAATAACACCCATAGCTACTGCGAGTGACTAAGCCCGCTTGGATATCAGTTATCACATCCAAACATAGCCGCGATGTAAGGCTTTCATTAATTATTAATTTAACTATGTCAAGAAAATCTCCAACTGACGGCCAACCTCCAGGAGTGGAGAAGCACTAGATAACAAAATAATTTCATTCGAAAAACATTGTAAAAATGAAATGCTCAAGTGAGACTCGAACTCACGACCTTTCCCTTACAGGAGAACTGCTCTTCCAACTGAGCTATTGAGCCAATCAAATCAAATCAAATCATTTTATTGCTGAACATGTAACATATTAATTATACATCTAAGGTGGTACAGCCATCTACCAACATTCTTACGAACTGTTGGAAACAATGAATGATTTTTCAACCATTTTTAAACATTGAATTTTTGATGACTGCGCCCAAATGCCCTTATAGACGGATATAAAGAGAAGGAAAATTTGGAATGATTCAAGTGGTGCTCAATAGCTCAGTTGGAAGAGCAGTCCCCCTGTAAGGGAAAGGTCGTGAGTTCGAGTCTCACTTGAGCATTTCATTTTTCCAATGTTTTTTGAACTTTAAAGTTAGCATAATAAATGCTATAAAAAATTCATTAAAAAAAAAAATAATTTCATATTGAAAATTGCCTACAAACGAACGGGTGCCAACTGTATGGTCGCTGGGTGCCAATGATCTGACTAGTTGCTCTGGTTTTTCTACTTACTACAAAAAAAGATTCCTTTTGAAGGAATTTTTTTATAGCATTAAGTATGCTAACTATACAAATCAAATACATAGGGAAAGTCGCCTCAAAGACGTATAAGGTGGGAAATTTGAATCATATCGGGCGTGTCTCGGTAGCCGAATTGGTCAGGCATTCCCCCTGTAAGGGAAAGACCGCGGGTTCGAGTCCCGCCCGAGAAGATTCTTTTTCCCTATGTATAAGATTCCTTTTGTATGGAAAGCAATTTTTAACGCAAAACTTTTGGCAGTAAAACGACGATTCATTTCGAGTTTTTTTTTTGTTATAATATCTCATTTAACCGATGAATAAGTAGTGTTCTATCTCGAATAAAGCTTTGTTAAACCGTTAAAGGACGCACTCAGCGGCTGTGGGTAAGTCATAACGGAAAATATTACGCGATAACCTACGATACGATCTCAACAATGCGAGAGGTGTCGGTGTTACTGTTTACATAATAGAATTAATGACCAAGCTCATTTATTTATGTATGAAGTTGAATTCAATGGCAAGGTTAGAAGTAATTATATACCTACTAAGTAATGAATGTTTTGTTTTCAAGTGGATTTCTATATTATTAGCTTGCACTTTCGTAAATAAACAAACGGATATAAACACATGAATGTAATCAATTGCTGTCTTACATATTTCTATGGATGTATTAACTGCTCATATCGTTAATTAAGCAAAACTGTTGTAGCTAGGACATACTACATAGAATTAGGAATGTGTTATTTGCTAGTATAATTTATGGATGGTTAGGGTTCAAACCCTTTGTCTCTTGGTTGCGGCTCGTGACGTGACTAAGAACCTCTGACACTTTCTTTGTTATTTTTAACCGACATCAAAAAGGAGGAAGGTTCTTAAGGCCAGGTAATCCAGCAGAGGCCGCATTTTGAGTTTTTTAAAAGCATTTGAATCATAGGAAAAAGCGTTTTAGATTTCGAAAAAAAGATATATATTAGTTAAGGATCCAGTCTAGTCAAATTCGCATTCAGTTACCAGATCTGATGAACTTCACTCGATAGAAAAAAATCCCAAAGTTACCCCTTTTCGTTATTTTTTTTTTAATATTATGACTAAATTACTTATGCTTTCTATAAAATTTTTGTACTAAACTAAAGCCACTACATATGTCTAGACATTTTCGCAGATTTTGACTATATTATGAAATAATTTTTAAAGTTATATTTAAATACCTACTAAATTCGCGAGTGCTCGCGCCGCTGAGGCCCGAAAAGTCGCGCCAGTCGCGCGCTGGCGCTTACCGAAGTAGGACCTGTGTCAATTTTTGCGCGACAGTTTCGTGCACCGATCAATCGGTTTTACGTATTTATAATAAATTGTTGCAAGTCATTCAATATGGGCAATAAACAACGCAAGCGAAAGAAGTCGTGCAAAGCCATAAACTAAATTTCTAACTCCGATTGGTAATTTAAAAAATTATATACCTAAATATTACGCTCATAGCGCCATAGTATAAGAATATCAGTATTACTACTGAAGATGCTACTTACGATTTTCTATAATTCATATTTTATCTATATCAGTACAGGGGTACCTAGTACCTACAATATTCGTACATTGTATATGTCATCGTACAAAATAATTCAAAATAATTCGTCAACATAGTTTTTTATTTCAACCAGTATTTATGTGGGATCAATGGGCTAATAGCTATAACAAAACAATTGTACGAAGTGTGATGCGAAAAATAGTCTTTGGAATATGGCGATAGTTAAAAAAACGGCGTATCAAGAGAATAATAAAAAAATATAAAAGGTGTAAAGGTGTTTATTTTTGCTGAGAATCTGAAATTTTTGATCCCACATTTATACCCAAAGATTCAAAACAGTTGGGCTACCTAATCAATGAAAAATAAAAATAAAGTTATATAATTTGTGTGTGTGTAAATAAATATAAATTTAGTTTTAGTTTAGGATAGAATAATTTTAATATTTAGGTAGGTTAGTTTAATTATTGGCCTTTTTTTATCGTGCGCAAAATCCCCGCGGATACCACCCCCACGGAGCCGGTGGAGGCGGTTATGTCGGACTCAAACCGACTAAAACGCACGCCGTCTTGGGTCCTTGGTTGCCGGAGGTGAGATTGCCGAAAGCATATCTCTCGCACCCCAGCAGACCCAGGAGAATTACTGGCCTTGGGTCAGCCGGGGTGCGAGGGATATGTCGATGACAACCTCTCCTCAGGCCTAGCACGACGACCCACAGTCGGCGTGCCCACAGTCGGACTCGAGCCGACTAAAAAGTCGGTTCGAGTCCGACATAACCTCCCCTTCCGGCTCCGGCAGGAGAGGTATTCAAGGGGATTTCCGCACGAAAAAAAGAAGGTACAGTGTAAATTTATATAAATACTTCATAAAAACTAGCACCACGACCCACAGTCGGCGTGCCCACAGTCGGACTCGAACCGACTAAAAAGTCGGTTCGAGTCCGACATAACCTCCCCTTCCGGCTCCGGCAGGGGGGTATCCGAGGGGATTCCCGCACGAAAAAAGTTGTTAATCTCGTTAACTTTAGGTATTTAACTGCCCTGTCGACGACGAACGGTGCGATGATATAAAGTAACCGTTAGCATCAATTCAAACAAATGTTTGTAAAATTACAAGCATTATTATTATTATAATGTAAGTTTTTTTCGCCCAAGCAACTAAACACATAGAACAAACAGTTCTCAAACTCATACAGTTTTCTTAATTTCGTATTTATTACTTACTTAATATAATCATATAACTAAATAAAGTTAAAAAAACTGCATTTAAATTAAATGCAGTTTCTAAGTCCAATCAAGTTTTCCTACTGCATATTTCTATACTGTGACGCTGGCGGGGTCATCGCCGAGTTCACCGTCACTGCGTTCGCGCGTAATATTTTACGAGCGGCCGGAATCGCTATAAATGCCTACTTTTGCAGGAAAACAGGGCCTTAACTCATCGATGTTTTTTTTTTCGAATTAGATGAAAAAAAAGACACGGGTACAAAATAGTTTATATTGAAGTAACTGTAAAACGAATGTAACTTTGCTGGGAACTGTAAAAATGGCCTTATCAGATTACGTAGTGTAAAGAATTCACGAATTATTGTAAATGACCCCGTGTAGCTACAATCGTGGTCATTTACATAGAGCTGCAATGTAATGCTTATCAAAAATTCAACACAAGCTGAAAACTATACATACTTACCTACATGTTTATATCAAACTAACATTAATAGAGATAGCGCCAAATAATAAAAAATATATCGACTAGTAATTTTTTTGCGAGGCAATGTACATCTTGTAACTTGTAAGCACTGCTGACTTCTGTGTGTATGTTCTCTGAATGATACAAAAAACGTTAAAAACTGCTTGTGGGTATCGTAGACAGTCCATTTCTAGCTCGCAACGTGTTGTGTCAATAAAAAAACCATGATATACACCATCTTTCACACATTCCATGCATCTTACTTGGGCCTACTAAAATCGCCTTAAGGCCAGGTAGGCCGCATTTTGAGTTTTTTAAAAGCATTTGAATCATAGGAAAAAGCGTTTTAAATTTCAAAAAAAAGATATATACTAGTTAAGGATCCAGTCTAGTCAAATTCGCATTCAGTTACCAGATCTGATGAACTTCACTCGATAGAAAAAAATCCCAAAGTTACCCCTTTTCGTTATTTTTTTTTTAATATTATGACTAAATTACTTATGCTTTCTATAAAATTTTTGTACTAAACTAAAGCCACTATATATGTCTAGACATTTTCGCAGATTTTGACTATATTATGAAATAATTTTTAAAGTTATATTTAAAAACCTACTAAATTCGCGAGTGCTCGCGCCGCTGAGGCCCGAAAAGTTGCGCCAGTCGCGCGCTGGCGCTTACCGAAGTAGGACCTGTGCCAGTTTTTGCGCGACAGTTTCGTGCACCAATCAATCGGTTTTACGTATTTATAATAAATTGTTGCAAGTCATTAAATATGGGCAATAAACAACACAAGCTAAAGAAGTCGTGCAAAGCCATAAACTAAATTTCTAACTCCGATTGGTAATTTAAAAAATTATCATACCTAAATATTACGCTCATAGCGCCATAGTATAAGAATATCAGTATTACTACTGAAGATGCTACTTACGATTTTCTATAATTCATATTTTATCTATATCAGTACAGGGGTACCTAGTACATACAATATTCGTACATTGTATATAATTTGTGTGTGTGTAAATAAATATAAATTTAGTTTTAGTTTAGGATAGAATAATTTTAATATTTAGGTAGGTTAGTTTAATTATTGGCCTTTTTTATCGTGCGCAAAATCCTCGTGGATACCACCCCCACGGAGCCGGTGGAGGCGGTTATGTCGGACTCAAACCGACTAAAACGCACGCCGTCTTGGGTCCTTGGTTGCCGGAGGTGAGATTGCCGAAAGCATATCTCTCGCACCCCAGCAGACCCAGGAGAATTACTGGCCTTGGGTCAGCCGGGGTGCGAGGGATATTTCGATGACCTCACCTCAGGCCTAGCACCACGACCCACAGTCGGCGTGCCCACAGTCGGACTCGAACCGACTAAAAAGTCGGTTCGAGTCCGACATAACCTCCCCTTCCGGCTCCGGCAGGGGAGGTATTCGAGGGGATTTCCGCACGAAAAAAAGAAGGTACAGTGTAAATTTATATAAATACTTCATAAAAACTAGCACCACGACCCACAGTCGGCGTGCCCACAGTCGGACTCGAACCGACTAAAAAGTCGGTTCGAGTCCGACATAACCTCCCCTTCCGGCTCCGGCAGGGGGGTATCCGAGGGGATTCCCGCACGAAAAAAGTTGTTAATCTCGTTAACTTTAGGTATTTAACTGCCCTGTCGACGACGAACGGTGCGATTATATAAAGTAACCGTTAGCATCAATTCAAACAAATGTTTGTAAAATTACAAGCATTATTATTATTATAATGTAAGTTTTTTTCGCCCAAGCAACTAAACACATAGAACAAACAGTTCTCAAACTCATACAGTTTTTTTAATTTCGTATTTATTTATATATATATTTAAATATATAGATATATATATATATATATATATAATCATATAACTAAATAAAGTTAAAAAAACTGCATTTAATTTTCTAAGTCAAATCAAGTTTTCCTACTGCATATTTCTATACTGTGACGCTGGCGGGGTCATCGCCGAGTTCACCGTCACTGCGTTCGCACGTAATATTTTACGAGCGGCCGGGATCGCTATAAATGCCTACTTTTGCAGGAATAGAGGGCCTTAATTCATACTTTGAACTTTTCTGTGATCACAATACAGCTAATGATCGCATCTGTTCAGCTGCTCACTTCTCAAACTTTCTTTCACTGGCACTTTCAACATTATGATAATGGTATATTTATTTAAGGAGAGGCCACCCCACCACCACAACCTAATTGATAGCAAGCGACCGGGCAAACAGGCGAAGAAAACGATGGAACGGAAACTTCACAAGCTAAGTGTGGTGGTGTGGCCTCTCCATTATTCGCATGAAAGTCACAAATATTGTTTAGTCGCGTTTGGTCAAATACGCATTTGGTCCTATTGTCAAATAACGACTTGGATAGGTTAGGTTAGAAGGCAATTTTTTTTGCCTTCGTGGTTATTTTTTTATAACCACCCAGAAACCGGATAGAAAGTCCACGATTTTTTCCTGTTTATGACAATTGGACCATGTGTGTTTGACCAAACGCGACTAAACGACAAATATAATTGATCATATCCATGCACCTAGAGCTATTAATTGAAAACGTATTTTTCTAGTCAGTGTGCTACTGTATTTTTTGCATTGTTACTCGTTAGGCCAAAAAGTGTTGCACGTTGGGAAATAGTCAATTATTTCTAATTATACTAAATAAGCTATTTAGAAACGAAAATTGGGTTATGGTTCGGGGTGAGGCAGAAATAAATTTACCTACTAAGTGACTTAATGATTAGTTCGAAATACAAAACAAATGAATCATGTCTATATGATTCCTTTATTTTTCAGAAAACGTTCTACCAATAGACGATGGCCAAAATGGTGAGCCGCTGAATATTAGTGATGTGTGTAAGTATCATTGGGTTCCGTATTTTATATCGATTTCGCATATTCACGATTAAACACTTAACTTTTAGTTTTAGTTTATACTAGTGTTGTACATTATGTCGGACTGTTGCACGTCTGTATTCTCCTTGTTTCATTAACATAGGCCAAGAGCACGTAATACTATGATCATCTAAGAGCGTTGGCAAAATTAATTTATTTTTACTTTGATCGGTCCATGGTCCATAGATTTAACGAGGCGGGTTAATCTGGTCTATGATACCTACTTTACATAGTGAGAGCAACTGCCGTAGGACTTGCCAAACCCAAAAAGGGCACCTTCGTCAGAGTCTGGACTGTTAGTTAACAGAACCATCTAGCAGCTGAGGTTGGCATGAGTTCCAAAAATCTTGAAGGGGGTTTCTTCACACCCGCTTTAATTTAGAGTATTGTGTAGTAAGTTTGTACTCTTTTTTACAGTTGACGCGATCACCTTGGCGGATCCGTCATTCGGCGCAATGGCGCAGCCCTACGTGCAGATCATTGAGCAGCCAGCTAGCAAGGCTCTCAGGTGAGTACCACTACAGTTTAAGATCTGCCGTGTAATCAGGACATTAATCAAAGCCGCGGTGCAGTCCACATAGAGCACCCAGCTGAATAGCAACTGTGCGAATAGCACCTAGCCATGTCCACAAAGAGCACCTATCAAGATTTTGGCAGGTGCTATTCGTGGATACTAATTTATTTTTATAAAATTGTCCACGAAGAGCACGTAGGCTAATGCTGGGATGTATAGGGTGTACGCTGACTCATAACACGTGTTGTCGTGACCCCAATTTAGGACATAACTTACGGGTATGAAAAGAACTTCATCCCACGCACGCTTAAGCTGTGGAATGAACTCCCTGCCGTGGTCTTCCCAAGCGGCTACAATATGGGGTTCTTTAAGAAGGGCTTTAGATGGTTTCAAAAGGGTCGGCAGCACGAGCTCTTTCTAGAGAGAGAAAGCTTTCTCTGGCAGAGTATTCGCCAACTAAAAACCCTGAATGCGCCTTGGATAGCTGAAATTCTTATCTATATACATTTTTGCGCCATGTAAGAGCCATCTATCGTGAATTATGATCCCTAGAGGAAAAGGTTTTTTCATTACCATAAGCGAGATTGAAGAGACGGAGACCAAATGAATTGCAACCTTCGAAAACATCGAGAAAAAAAACTCGGGCGGGAGGAACACTTCTTTTCTCTTTTCTTTTCTTCTCTCTTTTTCTGATGTTTTCAATTGTATAGTTAGCATACTTAATGCTTGCTAAACAAATAATTCAAAAATTGCAACCTGTTAAGCGAATTTTGCTGCTTTGTGTACACTCAGGTCGATACCCGTCCGTGCACTACGCGGATATATGAACCGAGTGTCCACATCTAAAATATGTAATACTATTATAGACCTTGGACGGCTTCCAAAACCCTTGAGACATCTAACTATGCGTTAGTGAAATTTAACAACAGGTTTGTTATGAACCATGTGCACGAATTCATCACGATTTAGATTAAAAAGTGAATTTTTAGAGGGAACTTGTACCCGCGAGTAGTCCCTTCCCTTACAGGGGGAATGCTCTGATTACTGATCTACTAGGCCACGTCTTGAGCATTCGAAATTGTCCTATCCTATGTCCTACCGTCTTCGAGCGGTCCTCCAACCAATCTTGGTCTATTTACAAACTGACACCACAGTGATATAACTAAGAGTTATATTATTAAGGTAGGACACGACGGTATTCCCGTCCCAGTTTAGCAGTCCGACTGAGGAAGTACCCCTACAGAATACCGCGGCCATAATAACCTTGTGTTGTGTTCCCGGTGGTGAGTAGGGTAGCCAGAGCTTACTGGAGAGTTTTTTGCTCTCAGTGGGAAGACCAAAGGCTTATCCTGCTTTGTCTTCTGCACTGACGGCATAGAAGCTTTGATTACAGGGCCGGCAGCACAAGTGTGACTCCCCTGGTGTTGTACACGTCCATAGGCCACTGTATCCATGTTGCGGATAGCAACACTTTTTAATTTAATTTTAATCTTTACTTTTTTATTTTGTGCTAGCAACACAAACAATCTCTTGCCTAATATGCCTCAAAATTGTACGGACGTGTTCTCCCAAAATTTAATTGTACCCTTTTTTTAAATATTATATACTGTAAGCCAGTTCCTGTGTTTGGATTTAACGCCAACGCCCAGAACAGCTATCGAAGCAACAATCCACTTTCCATGTAGGTGGTAGGTGGCAGGACAAGCCACCCACATGGTTAGTGGTGCGCTTGTCTGCCACCTAAGTTGTATAAAAAAATAATTGTTTCCATCACTTATCTTCATTTTTGTCATTAGACCTTCGGGTTATCGCTTCGATTGTGCTTCATAGTTAATTAACTATCAAATGAGCAAGTAATAGCGATTTTTTACTGCTGCCTTGTTAGTTGCCCAACAATCAATTACCTTATCGCAGTCCACTGCTGGATAGGTCTCTGCTGAAACACGATCATTTCCTTCTACCTGGATAGGGAGAGAGAGGCTTTTTGTTTCGCAGCTATCCCTTTTGAGGCGTCCTTCCATTTTCACGCTGGCCACTCGGGTTGGTATCGGGTTTTATATCGAGCTTTACTTCTCTGGCAGTGATATCTTCTGCGTATTTTTGTCTGTCTTCTCTTCCGTAATGGTAAATAGGCGTGATTGCGACTTAGTTGGTGCACGAGGTCACAAGGATACCAAGAGGGTCCGGCATAGAGCCCACTCTGCTACAAGTCGCCCGGACCAGTACAGTGTCTCAGTGAGTGCTGCTCTAGGTAACTCTGACCACTGTCTGGTTCGATCCACCGTGCCCATTGTAGCGCTCCCACGACCCGTGCAGGGGAAGAGGCGTCCTACTCGTCAGCGGACTGGGATGGATTGCGCGACTATTATGCGTCCATCCCGTGGGTTGAACGCTGCGTTGAGGGTAAGAACCACACAAGAATTTCATTTGAAAATAATGTACAATCTGTTAGTTTATGTTAGGTACGGAGTGATAAAATGCAGCGTTTTGTTGAGTGCATTTTTTATTAGTACAACGCGAATATTGAGCCGTGAGCAAATAATTATAACTATAATATTTATTTGTATTAAAAAGTGTTCTTGTATTATTGTGTTCGAGTCGCGAACTCGCGACCTTCTGTATCTTTGGTGATCACTGAGCTCATTGTATCTGAGACGGTATGATGTTACAATTTTACTATAGGTAGTTGAATAATACACACGTTATTTCCCGGGCTTAGCGGTTAAGTCCGGAGCTAGACAGCATCTGTTGATTAACAGACAATAATCTGGCGTGGGCTTTCCTCTGGGCGTAAGAAGTGAAACGATAGTCGCTCCTATAAAAGTCGAAATAAAGCTACTATAAAAATAATGGAAAGGAAATAGGAGAACGGACCCCAGGCTCCAAAATGCAAACTTTCAATGGTGCATTCAGGGATTGACACTGAGAAGTAAACCTCCTGTAAGCCGTTTTTGAAAGCTTTTGACTTATCTTCTTCCACATGCCACAACATTCTACATAACAATTAGCTTGTGTTATAGAATCTAGAATGCGGATAAACATACCTAAAATACTTTATAATAAACATAGAACCACCCAGACCAATGCAAATAGCCATATTCATACATACAAATATTACCACTGAGTGAAGGTCGAGCCCGTTCTTTTGCAGCTGTAAACCAAATTCCATTTCATTTCTTACTCCCATTCTCAACCAGATCCGACCACTTTCATGGGTCTTGTCAAGAAAAGTTAATAAGGATTCAAACCTTCAAGAAAGGAAATAAATAGGCGTGATTCTCTTTTGAAAGGAAGACTTGTGACTTCTCTAGTGTTGCGGTTGTCCGTCTGCTCGTTTGCCTCCCTATTCCATAAAAAAAGATTGGTACGATTCCTTCTAACCGCGTGGTCAGCTTCTAATATGGAACCGTGAACCTTTTGGATGTTTTGTTAGACTTTCACCTTTTTTTGTATCCACGCCTAGTTTAGTTCGGAACGACCAGCTTACGGCATCCAGCGTAGTCTAAATCTGTGAGCTCGCACTAGTTGGCAAATATTTAAGATCATCACTCGTCCATCCGTATATTTATGAGGTCAGCCACCGAATATTGTTTATCTAATCTAGTACACGGTCCGGCGTCTGAATTTGAGATAAATGGCTCGGTTCATCGCGTGTTTTACGCTTAACATGTTATGTTGGTGTTATTGATATTTGATGGCCAATAAATCATAGATAATGGAGGTTTTTCATGTCTCTTTACACGTTCATCAGTAGTAAGATTTCTGAATGTTTATCTATTTTTAACTATACCTACTACTATCTACTTACAAAAGTTAAGATCAACACGATTCTGTACATTCACAGGCGCGAGTTTAATTTCAATCTCAAGGATATGAAAAATAAGCATCTCGAGCTTCATAGGTATGCTTAAGATCCTAAAGGTTTTCATGCTTTTACGTGTAGAATATTAACGGACAAGGCCAATTACTTCTATTTAAAAAATCTTTGATGCATGGGATTATGTGTTCTACCTGTTATGACTTACGGTGCCGAAACGTGGACACTGGCGGTAGGACTAGTCCATAACCTAAAAGTCGCGCAGCGGGCTATGGAGCGAGCTATGTTTGAGTTTCTTTGAAGGATATAATTCTAAATGAGGTCATCCGATACAGAACCAAAGTTACCGACATATCTCGCAGAATAAGCAAGCTCAAGTGGTAATGGGCTGGCCACGTCAGTCGAAGGACCGATGGCCGTTGGAGCAGACGAGTGCAGAATGTTAAATCTTATTGTATTCATTGGAGATAGCTTTTTTTTTCGTGCGGAAATCCCCTCGGATACCTCCCTTACCGGAGCCGGAAGTTCAGGTTATGTCGGACTCGAACCGACTAAAACGCACACCGTCGTGGGTCGGTGAGGTGAGGTTGTCTTCGACATATCCCTCGCACCCTGGCTGACATTGGAGATAGCAATAAATAGCAATGATTCCATCCAATTATTTCAGCAGTTTGTATATGTTTTAGCAGTTTGATTGCTGTACAGTCACACATATCGATTTGGATGGATGCCATGTTTTAGTTCTGTGATATGTTGTGCTGCAGACATTCGTAATGGATGAGAGACTATCGGGATTGTTTGAAAGCGTTATTGGAGTATGTGATGCCGATATCGTATCGGCGATGAGTAGAGACTGTCCAAATATACTACTGGCAAACGTAGCTTAGTGAGTAAGGAGGGGTCACGAGTTCGAATCCTGGCCATTATGCGACTGGCGTAAAACCCTAGACAGATAAAATACTCTTTATTGTTTATACTGTAGATTGATGGAATCTGCTACACATATTGAATAACACACTTGTACTTTTCCACTGACTTTATTTCTAGACCTGACCGGTTTCGCCTTACGGCATTCTCAAACTCTTTATTGCAATTGAAATTGTTATTTGTACAACACGTCTTAAATATAGTGCACGTCTATCATCGTAACATTAATTAATGGACATACCTTTAATCACAACGTGGACAAAATAAATTAATACAGAAGGCCAGCTGCGTACAGTGAGCGAAAACACACACTTATTTACACACTTCGCGATACTCTAGCAGTGGATATTTGGAGATTACTAACTGCTATTTTGACTAGTCGCGATTTTTATGAATTTGACCATACGAGACTGCACGGTCGCACAAACCCGTTCAGTCGCGTAGACTTCTCGACCGCGCGATGGCGTAGCAGTAGAACGCGGCATATTACCAACTGAAATCACTGATATTACCCACCTAGCAGCAAAGCTAAATTGCTTGTTTTAGGTTTATCTCTGAAAGTATTGCAATGTTCCCGCTTACCTAATAATAATAATTATTATTATTATGATGTAATAATAGTAAGAATTCGACCTAGAGACGTCTCCATTTTCAACTCCCTAACCACTAAACTAAGGCGCTGTTCTAGATTTTTTGCTTTAATTTGACCGTAGTAAACTCATACTTATAATTTGACCGTAAACGCATGTGAGTGTGTGTTCTTGCAAGAAGCTGAACTTCTGTACCTGTTTATTTAGCGATGTCTGTAGGAGCGTAAGAAATCGTTCGGTCACTTGAATCAGTTCTAATTCCAACGGTGACGCGGGCGTCTATTTCAGCGCTAGGCATCATGTACAGGGCTTTCAGTGAAATTGTGGTTTTGTTTCCTCCTACAACGTTAATGGTAAAATAAATTAATAGTAAAGTAGCTCAGTTGGAAGAGCATTCCCCCTGTAAGGTCGTGGGTTCAAGTCCCACTTGAGTTCTTCTTTTTCCCGATGTATTTCGAATTTTAAAGTTAGCATAAGATATAAAAAATTCATTCAAATATTTGGGCGGAGTCATCAAAAATCAATGTTTAAAAATGGTTGAAAAATCATTCAGTTATTCCAACAGTTCGTAAAAAAGTTGGTAGATGGCTCCACCGTCGCCTTTGAAGACGGATATAAATAGAACGGAAATTTGAAGTGATTGAGGTGTGGCTCAATAGCTAAGTTGGAAGGGCATACTCCCTGTAAGGGAAAGGTGGTGGGTTCAAGTCCCACTTGGGCGCTTCATTTTTCCCGATGTATTTCTAATTTTAAAGTTAGCATAATAAATGCTATAAAAAAAATATTCAAATAAATTAATAGTAAAGTAGGCAGGTAAAGAAGAAAGAAGAAGAAGAAAGAAAAAAAAGGAAGTAGGTCGAGTAAAGATGGGAAATTTGAATCATATCGGGCGTGTCTCGGTAGCCGAATTGGTCAGGCATTCCCCCCTGTAAGGGAAAGACTGCGGGTTCGAGTCCCACCCGAGAAGATTCTTTTTCCCTATGTATTTGAAAGTAGGTAGTAGTAAAGCTAGATACATATTTGTACCTAGAAGGTTCGAGTACAGCGTCAGTTTGCGGTTTCGATTCCCGTTCAATGTAAATATTTGTGGGTACACCTCATATAGTAGAACTTTTTAAGTAATAATTTTATATTGCATAACAACTAATAGCATAAACCTCTTTTCGCAGAATATCGTTTGGCATAAACTCATTTTGCATACATTGAAACCCATAATTTTGTAAGTCAGAATCATCTGTACGCATAATTTTTGTATCCATAATAATCACAATGTATAACCATCACATCGCAGAAAGTTCAAAACCAGATTCATCTTTTGGTATATATTTCTTATCCATAACTATTTAAAAGTAGAACCATCATTTCGCATAATGTTTACAGCAAGAATCATCTTTTATGATTATTGCAACACTTTTCTAATCAGGCGTTATCATTTTTACTATTGCTATTAGTTGGAGGTAGTAATCACATGAAACCTAACCTATCCGAGTCGGGGTACTCTGTGTCGGGGTGTTAACAACTATCTATTCTGGCGCTTCGCCGGCCGCTACCGCGGCACGCTCGCTTCGCTCGCTCGGCTCGCACTGTTGGGGTCACAGTTCTAACCTAACCTAACCTATCCGAGTCGGGGTACTCTGTGTCGGGGTGTAAACAACTATCTATTCTGGCACTTGCCGGCCGCTACCGCGGCACGCTCACTTCGCTCGCTCGGCTCGTGCATAAGAGGTCACAGTTCTAACCTAACCTAACCTACCCATTTTTAAAGAAGCAAGTAACCCAATCTATATTATTCTAATTGAAATTCTATGCTCTTTATAGTATGCCTAGTCAAATTATGCCAAATAATCTGTACTCTAAATGAACGTTATGCTAAATGAAGTTATACAAAAATTTAACTATGCCAAAGGTAATTATGCCAAATAAAATTCTACTATCTTAAATGTATGCCATTCTAAATTCGTCATAAGCACATTATGCCTAAAAATATTTATGTCAAATATTTTAATGCCTAATAAATGATCGATTAAAGAAGTTTCTGCGAAGTGAGTTATCCCAAATAGGTTTCGGAGTATCAAGTTTCTACCAAATAGACGGCACCCAATATTTGTATGTTCATGAATGGACAGAGTTTAGAAATTGGAATATGGTAATAAAAAGTTTGTAAGTAAATTTATCCTCATTTTAGAACTCATATTAACTAGCTATGTATTCGATTTCGATTTAGCTATGCTTAGTTTGTTTTGTTTGAAGTTGCAATTTTCAGTTGACCGATTGTTCTGATACATCTTCAGTTCGGACAGTAATACCATTGAAATCAATAAAACAGTTTCATTTGCTCTTAATACGACAGTTTTAAGATCATTTTTAATGACATTCGTTTGGCCGCTGGTTGTTATACACATTACATTACATAATGAATACATTTTTGTTTTTTGCTGTTGATAATAATATTTGGTCTCTAGTAGGTACATTTTAAAGGCCGTGAAATAGATTATTACACTTATTACATATCGAGTATAAGTTTAAATGGAGACAGGGAAATAAAACATGTGATAATCAAAAGAAGCGTGTTTTCGTAAGCTTAAACTTTTATTACTATTTAGTTCTTTTTTAGGATTTCCTATGTTAAGAAACCACACGTTTTAATGTGATATCAAAACGTACCGACATTTTCTTATTTTTCAATAGTAGAAAGTATAATGCATTGTGTATAGGGTAGGGTCTTCACTGTAGCGTCATCAACGTTTCTGTATGGATTTTTATAACGTTCAGCAATGTTTGTTCAATCTTAATATGTATAAATTACGTGTCACATTCTTTTCCGCGATGGACCCCTAAACTACTTAACCAATTTTAATCAAATTTTCAAACCGTGTGCAGTTTGATCCAACTTGAAAGATAGGATAGCTTATTATCTTAATTTAGCGATAAGTGACATCCACGCGGGCGGAGCCGCGGACAGCAGCTATATTATTAATAAATAAGTATTCATTGTACAATATCAGTTAATTGAATTCTGCGAACGTTATCACAAATGAGTCTTTGTCGTTAAGTAACAAGATGCCGAGCTACTGTACCCGGTTATCTCTATATCATCCCAAGGTTGTCGGCAGCTGGCGAAACCGACTAAAGCATGTCCGCCATTTTTTATATTTTGTGAAAAAGATTGGAATAAATAAGATTTAATTAATTATAAAGGGAGTCCAGGGATGAAAAAATATCCTGTGCCTATCTCAGTAAAGTTCAGCATGATTTGTTCATTGATGATCTTGATAATCTTGATAAAATCACGTCTTTATCTCCCTCCGGAGGATTAGGCAGAGGTGAAATAACACCCACATTTCACCAATAACTAGTCGCCATGTAATAGGGGGTGAGCCTATTGCCATAATATTCCGGCCACTATTGTTGACTCGAGCCTATATCTGAGGCTGAGTCTGGGCTGTATCAGATATATACAGCCCAGACTCAGCCTCTGATGTTAAACAGCCCTATCCCTTAGTCGCCTTGTACGACACCGCATGGGAACAGATGGGGTGGCCCAAATTCTGCTCTGCCGGGAACCATGCTATAGGTATTCGTCCACCCATTAAATTAGGGCTTGGGAATGGACATCGGCTATCGATCGCGTTATGCGCGGTTAGATTGGTAAAAGCGGACCCCAGACTCCCAAAGTAAGGAGAAAGAAGAAGAAGGTTGGTTAGATTGGTAAAAGCGGACCCCAGACTCCCAAACTAAGGAGAAAAAATAAGAAGGTGACCCGTCCAAGATGTGTAAAGAAAGAAGTCGGGTCCATTAAACACTCTTGGGTATTTCATACATAATAGTAATAATGCCGTAGACCTTACTATCCTAAACCCATTCTCCTTCATCCGTTACTCCTACATCTCTGCAGGTGACACCGTGTGATTGACCGCTTATGATTTATGAGTCACCAGAGGTCAGGCACACGCTGCCTTACCTAAGGGCAAGGACATAAATGAGATAACAGTTACTTACTGCGACCTCTTGATCTGTATAATAACTTATTAGAAACTAATAATCCATATCCATACTAATATTATAAATGCGAGAGTAACTCTGTCTGTATGTTACGCTTTACGCCTAAACGTCTAGGGGTAGATTAGACCATGAGAAAGGACATAGGCTATGTTTGGTCGCGATAACCGATATCCACGCGGGCGGAGCCGCGGACAAAAGCTAGCAGAAGAAAATAATCCATACTAATATTATAAATTACATTAAATTAATTAAATTCCCGACCATTACACTACCGACGTAAACCCACTCCTAGCACAAGCAATTTAGCTTAGTTGGAGGGGTTAGAATATTAGTAACTTCGGTTCTAATATTCTTTACTTAAAAAAAAATAAATAAAAAAAAATGCAAAAGTAACTCTGTCTGAAAAACAAAAAAATGTTGCTTTCCTGTTATCATTATGTAATCCGATCAACTTTTTTGTGGCCTTAGTAATTTAAATCTTCCCCAAGTCTCATGGAAAATCACTCTAAAAAATTCCTTCATATATAATTCGCGAATAATCCGGTTTTGAAAGTGACTCAGCAGAGAAACTTCGTACAAGATTTAAGCGGGAAAACTAGTGTCAAAAATGTGTTATTATTATGTTCAATACTAAGGTCACATACCTATATAGGTAATTCCCCGCTAGGACTTGTAAACGGTGTTGTTCAGTTCATTGTACTTCCTCATTTATCAAGGCTAATAACTCCACAGATAAAAATACTTCGCTATTTTTTTTAAAACGGTACCCTCTTCGATGTGCTATAGATAGATTTTGAGAGTACCGTACCGTACCGTCATTTTTTTCCGCCCGCGTGGTGTCTGATCCTGTTCCCGCTATACCCTCTACTATATTAAGCATGTATTATACATTTAAACCTTTGTCTTGAATTTCTCTAGCTATTAAAAGAAACCGCATCAAAATCTGTAGCGTAGTTTTGAAGATGTAAACATTCATAGGGACGGACAGACGCGGAAAGCGAATTTGCTTTATACGATTTAGTTGATACTCGTGGCATATCAGAATACTTTACTTTATGCCAACAATACAGCTTGTGGGTTGCAGGAACCCAGTACTCCACAGAGCCCACGACGGCGGCGCACTGAAATAAGCGCGCCTCCCCATTCCGGGGGCGAGTCGGGGACACCGTTGTCCCCCCTCCTGAGGTGGGCCAGACCGTAAGGGATGGCCCTGGGTCAGTCGGGGTGCGAGGGATATGTCGATGACAACCTCACCTCCGGCCTAGCACCACGACCCACAGTCGGCGTGCGGTCTTAATCGGTTCGAGTCCGACATAACCTCCCCTTCCGGCTCCGGCAGGGGGGTATCCGAGGGGATTTTCGAATGAAAAAGAAAAAAAAAGTGCTCCACAGAGCAGAGCTACAGGCAACTACTACTTTAAATAGTATTGCTTGCTTCTAGAATGTATTGCATTGTCGGTTAAATCTTAAAGACTGTTGTATTAATGAATCATGCAATAAGTACCTACTTAATTCAATTGATACGGTTCTCTCTTTAATGACTCAGTCGTAATGTTGAAGTATTTATTCGCGGTCTAGGTCTCAAGGTGTTTTAAACAATTTGGTCACAGTTTAATAATTTGGTCCTCTATATGTCGTGGGATTGTGACCGATCTTTATATTGGTAAATAAAGATAATAGCTATCTTGAAGCGCTATCCATACTTTCATATTAATAGTATAAATGCGAAAGTAGCTCAGTCTGTCTGTTATGCTGTCACGCTTAAACCACTGAACCGATTTTGATGAAATTTGGTATAGGAGTAGATTAGACCTTGAGAAAGGACATAGGCTGTGTTTGGTCGCGATAACCGACATCCACGCGGTCGGAGCCGCGGGCAACAGCTAGTGGGAAGCCGGTAGGCTTATACTGAACAAAAATGCCGTCGTCGACCACATTATAATCTTCAGGGTTGTATTTATAATGAACTATAATACACTTGAGTCATATCAGTAATTTGGTTTATGATGTAATTTGGCAAATCTGTTTTGCATAGTAGCCTAATTTACTTTAAAACCTATAAAAATTTAATGTCTTACTCTTGAGTGAGACACTTTCGTTACTCGGAGAGAAAGATCAAAATCTCTATATAAAAAAAGGAATCGACAATTTTTTCTCGATACCTGAAGGTCGCTGGGATCCGAGACGTTAAAAATAACATAAACTCTCCTAAGACAGGACGTCCCGAGATAAATATAATATTGAAAATTCACGACATAATAAATCATTGTTTCCAAACAGCAAAGTAGTTGAAGAGAATGTATATAATAATTAATAATAAATAAATGTTTGAGCCAAATGTTTAGCACAACATGTGCAAAACAAAATAAACGTATATTTTGATGTATGTCTCAATCCGCTAACCACTCTGGTACAACAATGTATAATGATTCATATGTCAATACCGTCAGCTCGACTTTATATTTCACGTTAAATATGGCGACAAAGAAAACATAACGTAAGAGCATAGAATAAGTAAGTATGAATGAAATGATAGCCAACTTCACCCTACTTGACTGCACGCTGGATAGTAAGTACCTTTTTTTTCGTGCGGAAATCCCCACGGATACCTCCCCCGCCGGAGCCGGAAGGGGTTATGTGGTGGCGGCCCTGGGAGCTTCTGCGAGCAGGTAGTGGTCGTGAAGGAGACGGTAGAACGGGAGCGGCGGTGGCCCTGGATAGGAAATACCATCCAAGGGGTGCAGTTGACTGACAGCCCCAGAAAGCGCGTATGCGATTCCCGCTCTGTGCAAATATTTGTACGCATGAATATTATATCTATTCGCATTTGTCTGGGTATATTTCCGGGCTACAAGAGCACTTTAGACGTTGTAGTTGGAGAACTTATGACCGCCTCCGAAAATGCAATCCAGGTGACGGCACATTGGGAACACAGAATTTGAGAGTTGAGGCGCCTTCGATTCGACAGAAGAAGAAGACGGGTAGTTGGAGTTCTAAGAAGCTTAACTATTCTAATTACCCATATGTGTACATAGAACTTCGATATGGCCAATTGGTTGTGGACAAGAATAGTTTATATATTTTTCCCTTGTGTTACTTTTAGATTAAAAACTAGTTTTTGCCCGCGGCTCCGCCCGCGTGGATGTCGGTTATCGCGACCATACATATAATATGTCCTTTCTCATGGTCTAATCTACCCCTATACCAAATTTCATCAAAATCGGTTCAGTAGCTTAGGCGTGAAAGCGTAACATATGGACAGATACAGAGTTACTTTCACATTTTTAATATTAGTATGGATCATGTTTTGGGTATATCGTGTTTTGCGCGGTAGCCTTTTTTTTTATCGTGTGATAAATCCCCACGGATACCACCCCCACGGAGCCGGTGGAGGTGGTTATGTCGGACTCGAACCGACTGAAACGCACGCCGTCTTGGGTCCTTGGTTGCCGGAGATGAGATTGCCAATTATAATTTTGCGAATGTGATATTTTACGAATGTCACATGTGGTCTTTTGAAAATAATATACAGTGATTAAAGGGTTAGGAAAAGGCCGAGAGGATAATGATGACTAATATAAACAAATAGTATTAGTTATGAATAACTTCGACTTATACTAGTGAACAAAGCTGTCGTGCCTGCGTATAATTTCATTGCAGTAATTACGTGATTGCCCGTAAGTAGATACTGCGTTTTTTGTATGCGTTAGTGTTCGGATGACTTCGTTGATTTTCCTGTTACAGTGGCAGACTGTTTAACAGTTAGTATAATAATTATGTGTACTCATTGTGATATAGAAGTGTATTCTGAGTGACATCGAGTTTCAAACGCAGTCTAAACTTGGCAGACTTCATCCTGTTACTCCTGTTGGATCTGTTTTATATAAATAACGCGATGCAATCACGCGTTTTTTTTTATCGTGCGAAAAATCCCCACGGATGCCACCCTCACCGGAGCCGGTCGAGGTGGTTATGTCGGACTCGAACCGACTAAAACGCACCCCGCTCTTGGGTGTTTGGTTGCCGGTGAGAATGCAGGAAACATATCTCTCGCACCCCGGCACACCCATGACCATTTCTTTCGAGATGGCCCCCTTCGGGTTGTGAGGACCATAGTGTCCCCATCTAGCCCCGGGTATGGGGAAGGGCACATTACGCCGTCGCCGCCGCCGCGGCGTGCTTCTGCTAGGCGGCTCCACCTATCACCCCCAGGCCCGCGCTCATAGACCCGTTGATGTTTCATAATGTAAACTCCCCCCTAATAAGTGGGATAATGTTGATCCACTGTAGGTATATGCACGTTAGGGCTGCGTTTAGTACTCATTGTCAAGCAGAATAATGCCAGCCTAATATGTTAAACCGCGGTAAACCAAATAAATAAAACACTCAAATGTTTGCAATTTTCTAAACTATGCTAATGAAATCCAACTTTTTGTGGTCAGCGTGACTAAGCTATTGCATGAATTGGCGTTTTAGAATGAACATATATTAAATGACATTAATTTACGGCATTAAAGTTGTGTGATGAGTGGAAAACAAGGTTGCAATGGCCGTGATGACAGGTTTTACTTGTGCCTACCATCATTATCATTCTCTAGGCCTTTCCCAACCGAATTAGGATCGGCTTTTCAATCTTAGTACAATCTTTCTACCATGAACACACTTTGATATTTTTCATAAACATTATATACATACATATACTCACGCCTATAAATCCCTGAAGGGGTCGGCAGAGGTGTTTACACCCACAGTGGTATGGGTAATGGACTGCTGAGACGAGGTCTCGGGTTCGATCCCAGGCGTGCGATATAGGCGTGAGTTTATGTTTATACATGAAAAATGATACAGTAACAAACATACTTAAAACATATACTTAGGGAAAAACGAATCTTGCCGGGCGACCGGACGAAAGACGGATAAAAATAGAAGGGAAATTTTAATCACATCGGCCCAAGGCATTCCCCCTGTAAGTGAAAGATCGCAGGTTCGAGTCCCGCCCGAGAAGTTTCATTTTTCCATAAGTATAGGATTTGTATAGTTAGCATAATTATTTCTGTAAAATTCATTCAAATACTAAATTGGGTTCTTACTAACAAAGTCAGTTGTTCAGAGCGTTTCCCTTGTAGTCCTTACTGCTGTAGGCGCGGGTTCGAGTCCCATCTTGGCTATTTATTTTTCCGATATAAATGTATAGAAGGCATTGCCCCACATCATACCTGAAGGTATTTATTATTTGGTGATTCAACATCACAAACATACTTGAATTAAAATAGCCTGTGGCCTAAATGGTTTGGATTCGATCTCAATATCATTCACGTTATTTATTGCTCAGCTGGTACTTCAATATATTAACAATTAAGATTAACGGAATCTGAATATGAGACATAAGTATCAACACTTTATTAGTTTTTAAAGAACGAAATAATAATATCAAGTTTTTGTGGTCGAAGACGTACATAAAATCGGGTCATACGAAGAATTTTGTGTGATGATCCAAACTTGTGGGTCGTACGAGAACGTAGCCGATCAGTGCGGTCCCGGTTTTTATGAGTGCAACTGTCATCTTACCTCCTAACTCCGAGAGGAAACGCTGCACTAGGGTTTCGTCCATCAATCAGTATGTCCTTCAGATATGGTTGTTCCCTGACATCTCACTGCTAGGTAATAATATACTAAAGGTATAGGTACATTAAGATATAGCATGCTTCGTAGTTTCCAACCGCCCCCCCCCCCCCCCCCCCCGCTTAGCGCATCATGATTGACATTTCTTCAATTAACGATTCAGTGATCAAAAATCCTCTAAAACAGGGATATCCAGACATCTATACGCCAGAACAAATATTTACGTGAAAAAAAGTGTTCTGTTTGGCACAGAACACGCTAACAACCGGACTGATTCCACAATTAACACGTCAGCGCCGAGAGGAAATACAAATCATCTGTGTCCGATACGAGTGTTATTTTCTAAGTACAGTCTGCATCAAAAAAATGTTGACGTACAAAGTACTCAAAATGATCTCAATTTTGTATTTTTTCCCCCTTCCAATTGACCGATTGTTCTGATATTTGGTTCACACCTTTACTTCGGACAATAATACCATATAAATCAATAAAGCAGGTTTATTTGCTCTTAATACGAGAGTTTTAAGATCATTTTGAGACTACGTTATCAAGATATTTATGATGCTGACTGTACAGTCACATACATAACGTCACTGAAATATATCTTGCCTTACGTATGAGAAACGGGGTCTCGGCTTACACGGATTGGTTTAATGTCTTCCGTCCCCCATGGGCGTGAGGGTGTCGAGTGGAGCCGCTTAGCATCCTATTAGAAGCAGAAAGCTGGCGGCGACGGCATACCCGGGGGCGAAATGGGGGCTCTGCGGTCCCCAAATCTGAAAAGGGCCAGTTCGGAGGAAATGGCTCTGGTCGACCGGGTTGCGAGGGATATGTCTATTGTCTACAATCCCACCACGACTCACAGACGGCGTGTTAGTCGTTTACGTCATCGTTAGGGCCGAGACCCCAGCCGGAGTCCCACCGACTCCGGATTGGGATATCAGTGGGTATTTTATGTACGGTTAAAAAAAGGGACGATCTGATGGTTGGTGCAATCGGGAACAACACTGAGATGATAATGATAATGATGATGATGATGAGTGATGACTTAGTATTGGCGAGCGTGTGCTATCAATAAAAATATGGAATTTTCCTCACCTTCACTGATATTTTCCTCAATTTCGACCCATGGACGTACACTAATGATAAAGTTATGAAATCATAATAATAGTGAATTTATCAACACTACTAGCTTTTGCCCGCGGCTCCGCCCGCGTGGATGTCGGTTATCGCGACCATATTTTAATATGGCCTATGTCCTTTCTCAAGGTCTAATCTACCTCTAAGTATACCAAATTTCAACAAAATCGGATCAATGGTTTAGGCGTGAAAGCGTAACGAGTTACTTTCGCATTCATAATATTAGTATGGATGGATATGGATTATTAAACTGAAGCGCACGAAAAGCCATTGAAAAATTACTTAAGGCGGCTGTACACGAGAATTCATGCATCCATTCGGATAAGACTGGGAACAACATAAGATCATGTTGATTCAATTTTAATGTTTTTGTACTAAACATTGTGTCAATTGTCGACAGATTCCGGTATGAGTGCGAGGGCCGGTCAGCGGGCTCGATCCCGGGCGTCAACAGCACCACAGAAAACAAAACCTACCCCACTATTAAAATAAATCACTACGTTGGACAAGTCGTCATCGTAGTGTCATGTGTCACCAAAGAGGACCCTTACAAGTAAGTTATCTGAAACAAATTATTGTTTGTCCCAACTTCATCAACACAGAGGCTAAAACTCGATGCCAAAAAAGCTAAAGGAACTGCTGGGGCTGGGAGCTGATAGGTGAAGCTACCTGTCACCCTAGCAAAAGCAGGCCGTGGCGGCGCCGCAAGGATTTTTCCCCATATCCGGGGGTAATATAGGGACACCGTGGTTTCCACACCTGAGAGCCATCTCCACTGGGTCGGCCGAAGTGCAAAAGATATGCTACTGGCTATCCCGTCCGATAGCTGTAGACCCAAGATGGCGTGCAGTTTTAGTTAGTTTGAGTGGGACATTCACTCCCGCCGCCGCCGGCTGCGGTAGCCGAGCCGGCGGGGGTTATGAGTTTCCGCACTATAATAAAGATGGTTTCGAAGATTCTGTAGTTAGATCAGATTGTAGGATTTTTTAGAGCTCCAATTACCCGTAACGACTGCCATAGCTGTCCTTATGGCAACCAGTACAGATGGCTTACTACTGTTTATTTATTACTGTTACGTTAAGCTTGACGCGTGCTTTCCGACTTTCCGAGACATGACGACATCGTACGCTATTAAGCAGCTCGATTTTGGAATACCCTACCCATCATATCCTTGACACCATGATACTCATAGATATCAAGACACACCATAAAAACTGTCAAAAACCCGCCTATTTATAATGCGGACTAAAAAATTGGAAACGTTGTGACGTAACGATCCTTTTTCCTTAAACCAAAATTAAGTGTATTGTAGATATAAATACATACCATATCTGTTTTGAGACCGTCATAATAAAGATGATACATGGTCTTGGAATGTATAAAAAACGTACATAATATACATATTTATATAGCCGAAGGTGTAGGCAGAAGTGAACTGATACAGTAACATTTCACCGACTACGTAAATGACAGAGTGGTTCCTTGACGACAATTTGCTCGCCCTTGTTACATTTTTTTATCGTGCGAAAAATCCCCACGGATACCAGCTGGAACCGGAGCTGGTGGAGGTGGTTATGTCGGACTCGAACCGACTAAAACGCACGCCGTCTTTGGGTCTTTAGTTGCTGGAGGTGAGAATGCAGGAAATATATATCTCTTGATAGGAATTTGAGTCCCACGTCGCCCGTATTACGTGGGACTTAAGTTCATAATTGGCTAAATGTGAGTGTTAATACAACTCTGCCTGCCCCTTCGGGGGTTCACAGGCGTGACTATATGTATGTATGTTACGTATGTGTGTTTCTTAAATCATCTTCATAGCCATTTCTCAGTTGCGTCCAGACTTAGGAGTACGGAGTCTGCGTTTTTACCCGACTGCCCGTAATGTTTTTCAATGGTGTGTTATTCAATACTTCCCAATCCTAAAAGAAAAGCTTGTTTACCAGGTGCTCTGACTAGCAGGTAAGTTCTACTTAGGGCCCAAGGTATTGGTAAGGGCCTGCACACCATTAATTCTGTAATAACTACTCTAACGGCAGCGTTTCTTCCGCAGACCGCACCCCCACAACCTGGTGGGTCGGGAGCGATGCGACCGAGGGGTCTGTACAGTCCCCTACCGCATCACGGAGGAGTCAAACGAGTACCAGTTCAAGAACCTCGGCATCCAGTGTGTGAAGAGACGCGACATAGCTGAGGCGCTGCGTGTCAGACAAGGACTGCGTGTTGATCCCTTCAGAAGTAAGTACTTATTTATCTAGAGCTTGTAAAAGTGTTGTTCTTAAGAGTCCGTACTACCTCAAATGACATAGCATAAACGTGTATAATATCAAAAGTTCTAAAGCATGGACTTTTTAATTCATTTGTGGTAAAGTTGAGGATATATACTAATGTTTATGTGTGGCAAAAACACGATTACGTAAAATTTTCTTGATAGAAAACCATTGCAAAGTTACCTCTAAACCGTACAAATAAAACGATATTATGGATTAATTACGCAAAATAGGATCACTAAACTTACACAATAATTGCAGTTTAGTGGTTAAGAGACATTATGTGTTTCAAATTTTACAAATATACATTGGTTTCTGCGTAACTAGCAAATATCTAAATTTTTACTCAAGCGATACCATTAAATTTAGAACCGCGCTGCCGCCCGGCCTCCTCCTCAGTGTTGCTTCGGCTATCATACGGGGAACTTGTGTCGCACGCGCTCTGCGCAGACGATTACGATAGACGATACGAAAGTATTCAAGTACCTATCTTTTGACAGGCGAAATGGGTAATAAAGTAAACTGAAAGAGGAAAAGTGTATGTTGGCGTAAAAAAACATTAAAACATATGAATGATGTATTATGTAGGCAGCCTCTGTGGCGTGGTGCTAGTGCACGCGACTGCCACGCAAGAGGCGCGGGTTCGATTCCCGCTCAGTGCAAATATTTGTATGCATGAATATGGCTATTTGCATTGGTCTGAGTGTTTCTATGTATAATATTTATGTACATACAAAAAAGTATCTAAGTATGTTTATCCGCATTCTAGATTCCATAACACAAGCTAATTAAGCTTACCATGGGTCTAGATAGCGCTGTGTAGAATGTTGTGGAATATTTATTTATTTATTATTATAGTAAGTATCTAATCTACCTACCTAAGTAGCTTATACTGTACATAACAATTTGCAATAGGTACTATATTAGTAGAAAGTAATAAATAGGTCAGTAAAAACCTACCTATTTCAAAAATTTGGATTGAAATAGGCATACCTGCCTATGTATCGACAAAAATAATCTTGCAGTAGCAGCCCAAGTCTTTCAGGCAGGTCCTGCCTACTACAGGTCGCTCACTGCGACGACGCGGTTGGGCGACTCAGAGCCGAAAGTCGAAGTGCGGTAACTCCAACTTCTGTAGGTTAGGTTAGAACTGTGACCCCAACGCATGAGCCGAGCGAGCGTAGTGAGCGTGCCGCAGCAGCGGACGGCGAAGTGCCAGATCGGGTTATGATAGGAACGAGACCGTCGGGTCAGGTTAGGAAGAGGGTTACGTTCGGAACAAATTTTTAAAGTTTCTACCTAACCCGCGACCGGGTCAAGTTTTCGGGTCAGTTTCGGAATAAACGGAATATTTCTGTAAATACATGAGTACCTACCAACCGGAATGATCATAATAGCAGTAGTTAGGTACTACTACCATACGTATTCCTATATTTATTATAGACAGTACGTAATTATGAATTTCCATTCATGTTTCTATTGAAGGGTCATCGCCCTCTGTGGGCTCAGCAATCTAGCCACATTACTGGCCGTCAGATTCTCTGCCCATACGGGGGCCCCGTATAGGGCCATACTTCGCACGATCCCCAGGTACAGTCTCCTGCAGGGAGCGTTGGGTCTCCTGATGTTGGGCATCAGCTGCGCGAGTGCGGCTGATGCCCCCCTCAGTTTCGGGACCAAACTTCGGAAGTGATGTCCGAAGTTCCACCGGCCATCGAGCCCCAGATACTTCATCGAGGGCTCGATGCCGATGCTGACACCCCCTATCTGTAGGCTGGATCCCGCAGGTGGCTCCATCCGAGGTCCGTGGAAGCACCGAGCCTCGGACTTGTGAAGAGCGACCTCGAGACCCAGCCGCCGTGTCTGACCCACGACTTGAGCAATGATGGACTCCCCGCGCCATAATGATGGTGTCATGCGAACCGGACGTCGGAGGTCGCAGAACGACCTCCGTCCTCTATGAGCGCTGGCCTGAGGGTGACCGGTGGAGCCGCCTGTCACCCTAGCAGAAGCAGGCCGCGGCGGCGGCGCAAGGTGCGCAAGGTGCGCCTCCCCGTAACCGGGGCTAGATGGGGATACTGTTTTTTTTTTTTTTATCGTGCGAAAAATCCCCACAGATACCACCCCCACGGAGCCGGTGGAGGCGGTTATGTCGGACTCGAACCGACTAAAACGCACGCCGTCTTGGATCCTTGGTTGTCGGAGGTGAGATTGCCAAAAGCATATCTCTCGCACCCCGGCAGACCCAGGACCATCTCTATCGAGATGGCCCCCTTCGGGTTGTGGGGACCACAGTGTCCCCATCTAGCCCCAGTTACGGGGAGGCGCATTTTGCGCCGCCGCCGCGGCCCGCTTCTGCTAGGGTGACAGGCGGCTCCACCGGTCACCCCCAGGCCAGCGCTCATGGAGGACGGAGGTCGTTCTGCGACCTCCGACGTCCGGTTCGTCTTCGCTCTGCGCGGGCTTCCCGGGCCCGGAGTCTGGTCCGGACCCGACCGGCCGCCTCCTTCTCGAGCATTACTTGCTCGCAGAAGGAGACAGCCGCACCCCAAGCGTTCGCGCATCGTACCATCGCTGTGAGCAATGTGACGAGTGTGAGGACTCCCTCACACGGCGGCTCTGGGGGTCCCAGAGCCGCCACTAGGACCCGCCTCGGCGTGTCCCACGCCGGGCACTCGGTCAGCGTGTGCAGCTCCGTGTCCTCGCTCGCATCACAGTGATGGCACTCGGACGTTGGCTCCTTCCGGATCCGACACAGGTAACTCCCGAAACACCCGTGTCCGGTGATCACCTGCGTCAGCCGGTACGAGAGGCTGCCGTGTGGCCTCTCTAGCCACTCCTCCATGATGGGTCTTACCGCCGCTATTACGGCGTGCCCTAAATGGGAATGTGGTCCCCCCAACCCGAAGGGGGCCATCTCGAAAGGGATCCTGTGTCTGCCGGGGTGCGAGAGATATGCTTTTGGCAATCTCACCTCCGGCAACCAAGGACTTGGGATGGCGTGCGTTTTAGTTCGAGTTCGACATAACCACCTCCACCGGCTCCGTGGGGATTTATCGCACGATAAAAAAAAACGAGGGTGTCATCGGCGGAACACGTTACGCTGACCCCTCTGAGCAACGTACCACGCAGCACCCAATCGTAGCCGATGTTCCTCACCCTCCGTAACTACGGGCACGTCGTTCTCCACCACCTCCCCTAGGTGCCGTCCTCTTAGGGGCGGAGGCCTTGGTTTGGGACCAGGAGCACACTGGGTGCAGCCGTCGTCGCTCAAGACGCGACGACGGGTGCCGCCAGCGGTGGGTGGTATGCCCGGTCCTCGAGGACGCCGAGGCGTCGCTCGATGACCTCCAGCAGCTGGACCACCGTTGGTGTCACCTTAGATGGAGCACGGAGAGCGGGGGTTTTCACACCCCGAGCCTCCCCGGCCCCCTGGACCAGCTGCGTCAGCTGACCGATCTCCTCCCGCATCAGCCGTTGCTGCTTGTGAGAGTCAGCAATCTCCGTCTCCAGGCTCGCAACCCGAGCCCGGAGTTTCTCCTCCTCACTGGAGACGCTCCTTTCCAGGAGCTCCTCCAGCGCTTTGGCGGCACCTTTTATCGCGTCCGCCACGACCCTCTTCTTTCCCGTAATATTTTTCTGGCCTTTTACGGCACCAGAAATGCGGGAAAGAGCCGCCAGGATGTTCTGCACCGCCGGTACCTCCGTGACCTCCCTTGGCAGCGGGGACACAATCGCTGGCGGCTCTGCTACTCTCTCTTTCGCTCTGTAGAGGTCGGCTTTCGTCCTCTACCCGCGCCTAGCCGTCTAGCGTAGCCTTACTAGGAAGGTCCTCCTCGCTGTTCGATGATTCAGACCCACGATGAACCTGGGCGGGTGTCGCCATGGCTAGTCACCGAATGGGTGTCCATTCGATCACCAGTCACAGCTAGGGATTCCCCAGACGGAGTCCGGGTACCCTCATGGGTAGATTTATCCGTTATCGTTTCCATAACCATATTTTGTTTTACGGTTAATGTCCACCGACATTGAGGTGGAAGTAGAGAGGTTGTATGTGAGGATAGGAAAGGTGGGAGTGAGTGAGTGACGCCCTAGGCACTGAGTTCCCCCCAGTGATGCATCCCATTGCCAGGCATGGGGTTCGGGGTGATTTTTTATAGAGGTTTTCTTCCTCGCAACTCCTAAGAGCTACCATGCCCCTCTGTTGCCAGACGGCGGTACGGCTCGGCCGATCGATGGTCCCCATGGGACCGTGTATTTCACCACTGATCGCTCAGTGGCAAAGTACTCGTCGCCCTTAAAGTTCTCCGCTAGGCTTAGCAGAGCGCGTGCGGAGAACTCGAAACCGACCATAAAGGCCCCCCTTCCTTGGTGGACTATTGGCCACCAAGCCAAGCCAGCCACTGCTCTCTCACCTGAAGGCCCAGCAGTGAGACATTGAAAGGGCTGCTATTATTATATTATACTAGCTGCTGCCCGTAGCTTCGCCCGCGTGAAGTTTTGTTCCCGTTCCCGCAACCCATGGGAACCTTAACCCGGAATAAAAAGCAACCTATGTGTTATTCCAGGTTCTAATCTACCCCTGTATAAAATTTCAGCCAGATCCATTTAGTAGTTTTTGCGTGAAAGAGTAACAAACATCCATACATACAGCGATACATACTCACAAACTTTCGCATTTATAATATTAATAGGATAAGTATAAATATATTATAAGTTTTATGAAAATTATCATTACAATATGCACACTTTTCTCAAAAGTTTGTTTATTGCCATAACTTTCTTGATGTCTAATTACTAGCTACTTTACCCTATCGATTGATACACGCGTGAACTTGGCGGCCGAGCCTCGCGTCGGCCGGCCCGGGGTCATCGCGGGAGTGAGATAGCTGCATCTGCGCGCGAGTAGTACCGGCGCGAGTGCGTTGTTGAGGCGCGCGGGGGTAAAATTTGAATTCGAGCTGGAGTGGTACGGACTCTTAAGAGCGTCTTCGTTTGATGGCATTTCACACATTAGCACTTATGATGTGTGTTACCAAGATATTGGGGTCCAAGCTAATCGAGAAGGGAACACCGTGGTTCTGACACCTGAAGGGCCATTTAAGTTAATACAATCTTATACCTCGGTATTTGAGACCTAAGTTGAGCGGTTTTAGGCGGTTCGTGTCCGATATACTCCCCGTCAGCCGGGGGGACAACCTCACCTCAACAATGGACGATGCTCTGGGACAAGTTTTTCTTTCAGTGCTTTCGGTCTTGGGCAGTCAATTACTGTCAGAGTAAAGAACAAAATAGGCTGATAAAGTGAGGAGAAAAAGGTTCCTGATTAGTTTAGCGGTTAGCCTATCTATTAATATAGGTACTTACACTGAATAACAATCAAGATTTCAGAGTAATATGTTGTCACCTGCATTACCGCTAATATGATCTCAACTATGACAACACTCGAGGCTTGCATCAAATGTTTAATGACGGTACAGGAAGCTTGTCAAGTGTGTAAGGAGTCGTGCGAGGAGTGTCTGTTTAATCCAGAGGGAAATGTGCATGAGTGTATCTATGTATTAATTTAACAATCTGAGCCTAATTAAATCTAAGCCTCTTTTAATTTTCAAAGCCATCTACCAAAGCCACAATCGGGTTCTTCAAGCGGGGCGTGAAAAAGCATCTATCAAGGCCGTCTAGTTAGGGACCACCATTTTACGTCTGGACTGCACGTCAGCTTTATTGCCATCTAGCGGGGTGCAGTCAATTGACGGACCAATAATAAAAAAAAAAAAAAAAAATTAAGTCTAAATTTACCTCAAAAATCTCAACCAACGAACTCGATGATATTAAAATCTCATATACTTTCTACACTATTATATTGTGCACGAGACAAATTGCCTACTTAGCGAGTTGTCGCATAATAAAGCTCTCGTTAGACCAGTCGGTGTTCAAGGCCGGGCAATGACTTTGTCGCTTGATATGATCGCAAGCGCCTCCGGTACGAGTGTGTTCGACGTGTCCGACCTGCCGTGCACTCAGGCGCAGGTTGTACTAATTGATTGTGTGACTATCTCGGTAGGTTGTATACAAATAACTTGTACAGTCATGTCTATTCAAAATTAACTGAACACTAACGAATTTCCAAACGCTACCGACTATTAGGTAATCTGTGACACTACTTCCATTAGATTTGGATAGGAAAAAGTCAAGATCCAGGATGGATCTTGAGTTAACTGAAAAAAGTTCTTGTCAAGTAAATCAATAGAAATATACATAAGGGTGGGTCAATTCGACTTCACCTCACCTGATTTTAAGCTGAAGACAAAGTCTCGGAAAGAGGGTCACCATCGTAAACATGTACCATGTTAACAGTGGTGGCACTCAGCTTGACGGCCTCATCAGATGCCTTTTCACGCTCCGCTTAAAGGACCCGGGACTGTAGGAAGAAGGAAACACGTGAGCGTCTACCAAGTTTTTTCGAGGCCGAAGCCACATTACCTGCCTGAGAGTCGGTACACCTGCTTATAGGTAGACGAGATTCTGGCACAGGCTTATACCCTCGTGACATGCGCTTATACGCAAATCAATAAAAGGAAAAGGAATTAGCGGACGGACGGTGTATTTTCAGATTCAACCGGGCACCTGCAGGCCTACGATTAACTCTTAAAACCGGTTCGATAATTGAACGGCTTTCATACTAACTGCAAATGTAATTTTGTAATCCTATATGTGGTTATAAAGTCACGTCCTAACAGTTCAACCACCTGAGTCAGCCTGTTTGTACAAAATTGTTCCTAACAGTTGTATTATCGACCTTCTATTAGGGCATTTAGGACAGGATGGAATAAGCCTATCTATAAATATACTAGCTTTAGCCCGCGGCTCCGCCCGCGTGGATGTTGGTTATCGCGACCAAACATAGCTTATGTCCTTACTCAAGGTTAGTCTACCCTCATACCAAATTTCATCAAAATCGGTTCAGTGGTTTAGGCGTGAAAGCGTAACATACAGGCAGACAGACAGAGTTACTTTCGCATTTGTAGTATTAGTATGGATCTCGGTTTCGATCCCAGGTTGACCATGGCACACACCAATGACTTTTCGATGCTTTCCGAAGTTATGTGTGTATTTATCGCAGGTTTAGGCACCTCTGCCTACCCCTTCGGGGAATACAGGCGTGAGTTTATGTTATGAATATAATTTATTCCAAAGCAACACAATTCCCTTGGAAGCAGTTTCCGTATCCCATATCAAAACAACAACACATTGTATGGCTGGTATGGCCATCTGAACAGAGATGGGCTGTAAATACCACAATGGCTTCAGTTTTAGATTTTATTGCAGACGTTAAATAAATATGAACGCGGCGACCCAGATTTATTAGAGATATTCTCAAACAAAGTTCCTTTTAGACCGAGAAGATGGGAAAATAGATTGAGCTCTTGTGGCCATCATACTAGAAATAGGTACTCATACAACCATTGCCACAGATTACCCAATAGTTGCAGTGCTACATAATGAAGATGCCGAACTACTGGGCTACAATTCTGCTAAAGTCAAATCTTTGTGGTGCCCACCGCCACTGCAAAAAACGACTTTAAAACGTTTAAAGATGAAAATTAAATGACTTTTTGCAGAGTAATTGAAAAATTGTAATAAAACTGTTTTCATTTCATTTTGGACTTTAGCCGTATAGAAATAAAATCTAAAATGTAATGTCTTTTTTGCAGTAACTGTGGCACCACAATGTTTTAGCTTTAGTAGAATCGAGTGCCTGATCTTAAATTCGCGAGCGATTCGCGATTTGAAAGTTCTCTCGCTTTCAAAAGTAAACGCCTGGTGATGGGTGTTTACCACAGACATCCATGATGATTACCGTGCCTGGTCCTGCCTACTCCCCCTCCCCGTAATACTAAAATTCTAGAATAGGATATTCTATACAGCGCCATGTAGACACAAATCTTTTTATCCCGGGACAAAAATTAACCCATAATTAATAATTTCATCCTGATCGTTCACCCGTTTTTGAGCGTATAAGAGTATACTACACATACTACACACGGATATCGTCCATCCAACCATATTATGTCCTCATAACAATCAATTTTTTAGTAAATATCTAAGTAAAATTTATTTTTACAGCTTTTTTTCTCTAAAGCTCGCTAACTCCGATTAAGCTCCACAAAATGGTCGCTTCTTTTCTACCACACCAGTGCATTTGGGAATTCCAGCTATATTCGGCTCAGCCAGTATACGTAGCCGGAAGTGTGGGCTGGTTACCCAACCGCTTTCCCAACGCCACGGCGAAGGAGAAACGATAATAGATTTATCTACAGCTCGGTTTTTCTGCTCTATAGTGACAAGTACACATCAACGGAATATAAGCGAACGTCTGGGAGTCGTCGACCATTGACACACGCTGTCAAGTATGATAAATCTAGGCTCTTCTAACTCAATAGGCATTCTAGAGACGTGTATATAGGACACCGCGATCTGTGGGTCCCAGTTAAATCACCAGCAAATATTTTTAAACCAAAAGACTAACTGAGTTTATTAATTAAAATACAGACGCAGACTTACTGCTTTTTTGACAGCCTCTTTGGCGTGGAGGTAGTGCACGCGATTGCCACGCAAGAGGCGCTGGTTCGATCCCCGCTCAGTGCAAATATTTGTACGCATGAATATGGTTATTTGCATTGGTCTGGGTGTTTCTATGTATAATATATGTATTTAAAAAAAAAGTATCTAAATATGTTTATCCGCATTCTAGATTTCACAACACCAGCTAATTAAGCTTACCATGGGTCTAGATAGCGTTGTGTAGAATGTTGTGGAATATTTATGTATTATTTATTTTTAGTAAAATAATCCTTTGTAATGTTACAATCATACATTATACTAAATAGTCCAGGTTTTCCCATGGGCTGGAGATGGTTCATATTTGGGCTACATAATTATCTTAATTTCTACGCGCCACAAGGTTCGTTCGCGAACTTCACCGTTCTCTTGGTGTGTACCAGGCAGCACGTGTAGTGTGTAAGATCCGGGAGCATAAATAAGGTCAATGCACAACATTTCGTGGTTATTATTCTTTATTGTTTTAGCGAGGATGATGTAACAAACATTTACATTACAAAAACGTTCAACTTAACTAGAGCAGCATATTCGTAAACGGATGCTATTGTGGTGACGATATACACTCTTCTTCTTCAAACGTTTATTTGTCCGTTATTCAATTAATTTTGGCTTTTACGGGATTGTCTGACCGTCAACCATAGTTTAGTTAATATTCAGGTACTACCAACCCGGAGAGGAAAGTCTACGCTAGTCTCCGTAATGCCGCGCCATTAAGACCTGGAACGCCCTGCCAGCTCACGTGTTTCCTTCTTCCTACAGTCCGGGTCCTTTAAGCGGGGCGTGAAAAGGCATCTGATGAGGCCGTCAAGCTGAGTGCCACCACTGTTAACATGGTACATGACCCGTGACCCTCTTTCCGAGAATTTGCCTTTAGCTTAACATCAGGCGAGTTGAAGTCAAATTAATGTGTCCTTTAAAAAAAAAAGTCTATCTGTAGGTATCCATGGCTTAGCTCGCGTGGCATACAATACTGAATCCATTCCCACTACTAACATGAACGTATTTACACAATAGCTTGACGTCCTCAAATCGGTCGTAGGTAGCTACTCTTTCTGCAAAACCCAATTTTCTAACAAACAAATGGACTGTCTTGCTCGTAAGTCACACAAAGAAGTACAATAAATACTCCTAGTGTCAAGGTGATTACATATTATAAATAAATTTAAATCATATCAATTATATTATTTATATATCATATCAATTATATTATTCAGCTCAAACGAGGTTGCAATAACAGACCTCGACTCGATACTGACCGATTGATTTCAATAAAAAAAAAACCACTGCTACCTAGCCGCAGTAGCCACACACTGGAAGTCAGCCAAAAACACACCTTACTCCCTTATAATACGTCTGCAAATCGATATAACCCACAAACAACTGCTGCCTAGCCATATACTGGAAGTCAAACAAAAATATACCTTACCCCCTCATAATACGTCTGGAAATTGATATTTTTGGAGTAGAAGTACGTTGGCACCAGAAATAGCTGAGCGACCAGAATATCCATAAACCGCGCCCGGCCCGCCAACCTATTAACCCGATTAGTCCAGATTCACACTGTGGCGGCGCTCGCGACCTTGCATAATTTTGTTGTTCTTGTTAGAATGCGTTTAATCTGTATGGTGACGAAGAAAGAATATATCACTATCCCATCTCATCCGAAGATTGTCGTATGACGCGACTGCAACACTAATTCATTTAAATTACTTTTTAATTTTCACCTTTTTTATTGTGTAATGGCAACACAAAACCCTCTCTTCGTTCAAAACTTTAAACCGCACGCACGGACATGTTTATAAATCGTTTCATACGTTTCTATATAACATTACATATGACATTACATATAAAATATTATGCAAATAAATTAATCTGAATCTGAATCACCATCAAGTAAAGATTGTAAACCAGCTCCTGTGTTTTGTATTTAATACCAACGCCCCCCAGAACAGTGCTATCGAAGCAACAGCGACTAACTCAGAATAAAACCCTTTACCGACCAATCTATTCAGCGTAAAAACCGTAGGCCAAAGCCTCCCAACATTTGGAGAGCAATATGTCCAGCATTGGACTGCGATAGGGTAATTGATTGATTGATTCACAAAGCGTTTATAGTATCTACTTGAAATTAAAGCAGCAATGATAACATTCCCATGTTTCGCATGACATTGTTAAAGTGGTCAGCCGGGGTGCGAGGGATATGTCGATGACAACCTCACCTCCGGCCTAGCATCACGACCCACAGTCGGCGTGCGGTTTTAGTCGGTTCGAGTCCGACATAACCACCTCCCCTTTCGGCTCCGGCAGGGGGGTGGGTATCCGAGGGGATTTCCGCACGGAAAAAAAAAGACATTGTTGAAGTATTTATTACTAGCTTTTGCCCGCGGCTCCGCCTGCGTGGATGTCTTTAATCGCGACCAAACACAGCCTATGTCCTTTCTCAAGTTCTAACCTATCCCTATACCAAATTTCATCAAAATCGGTTCAGTGGTTTTGGCGTAAAAACGTAGCATACAGACAGACAGAGTTACTTTCGCATTTATAATGTTTATTATTTATTTGATTATGTTTGTTTGACATTGTTAAAGTATTCATTATTTTTAGATTATTTTAGTATGTAAATTTATTTTGGTCACCATATTCCATGGTAGGACATAGCGCACTGAAATGTAACTATGAATAAAAACTGTACACAAACCTATGATTCACAAATAAACAAATGAATGAATTCTCATTCATATTCCCAGACTTGGCCACCTTTTCAAGAAGTCCTTAGATTTATTATAACACTACTTTATTGAATGGGCATAGCATGACATGGCAGTTAGTCAAATAAATCGGCAAGATTTCGAATACTGTGCAAGTGTGCGCCATAGTGTGGATCAGGCCTATCGTTCCCTTGGCAACTGGCGCTAATTTTCATTACATATTCTAAATATTCTCCACCGTGTATTGACTGATTTTTGATGGTGACTTACGTCGTTATTGACAACACATTAGTGCGATAGCTGTTATGAGTTCGAAATGTTTAAACTAATTGATTACATTTTTAAAACATTAGCAGGTAATGTATTATGTAATTATGTATGTACCTAGTTTTATTGAATGTTGTGCTTCTACTAAAATCCACTTGTTTATGTTTGAGTCGTTTGACTAATGTGCTTAGGTATAATTCTGTTTGACTAATGAATTTAGGTATAAGTTGACTAATGAGTTTAGCCGTGATACACTATAGGTCGGGCCAGATCGATGGAGAATAAAGTTAGCAATAAATATCGTAGTATAAGTAGAGGTATTTGTGTAACAAAAATAAGGGTCCACACGGCGCCACGTGGCGTTGCAGTCGGTTTCGCTACAGTGTGAAAAATGTTCACAACCCGGTATCAGTATCAGTATCCGGTCCAAACTGCGAGGTATAGTTATAATCAGTGCATTTACTATTCCCGAGTAAAAAGTAATCTGGGCCTCGATTCTGCTAAAGCCAAATCATTGTGGGTCCAAAATAATAGACTTTAAAACGATGCAATCAAATTTGAAAATTAAATGACTTTTTGCAGAGTACCTAATTGAAAAAGTATAATTAACTCTGTTGTGTCATTTCATTTTGGACTTTAGTAGTATAGAAATAAAGTCAAAATTTAATGTCATTGGAATCTAGAATGCGGATAAACATACTTAGATTTTTTGTGTATACATATCTTATATACATAGAAACACCCAGTACAATGCAAATAGCCAATTTCCTGCATAGGCTGCATACAAATATTTTCACTGAGCGGGGATCGAACCCGCGCCTCCTGCGTCAGTCGCGTTCACTACCGCCACGCCCGCCACAGACTGTCAAAAGTACCAAATCAAAATCCGTATGGTTACTGAGTAGGTACATAACATTGTTGAAACATAATTACCTATATAAAAAAAACTCGTTTATATACTCCCTACGGTAATTTGTCTCAAAGATGAAAAAAAAAACTAATTACTGTTTGCAATAATAATTCGTACATATCGTAGCCAAACTAAATTAAAGGCACAGATTACCTATGTTAAAGGTCCATTAATTAGCACTTTGTATACATTATACTATTTTAATTATAGCAAGTTATTGTAACGTGTTAGAAAGAGATGGGTATATACAACATGCTTCTGTGTCGCACACTTTAAATTAACAAACTCTAGTGAACTAAGTACGACGACTTATTATATATTCCGATAACTGGTTATGTTATAGTTTTTTTATTTTCTTTTTTTTAACATTACATTCCCCACAACACTCTAGACCCATAGGGAAGCATAGCTTAACTAGCCTGTGTTATGGAATCTAGAATGCGAATACTTAGATAGGTAATTTTTATTTTGTCAACACATATACATAGAACAAACGAACAAAACACATTTGTATACATGCAAATACCAATATGCATGCATACAAATATTTGTACTGAGCGGGGATCGAACCCGCGCCTACTGCCTAGCGGCCGCGTTGAGTACCGCCACGCTGCAGAGGCTGGCTGAGTTACAGGCATATATTATTTTGACCCCAATCACGTCACATGTACTTACTCTATGGGGTGCTACGGCCGCCGAGGAGCTCAAATAACTCAAATACACCAAATCAAACCTCGCTTCTCCAATGATTTAGCTCAAGATATATGCCGGGATGGAAGTTACTGTATCTAAATCTATGTAATTATCGAAGAAATTATAATTAAATCCTCATTAAGTATTAATATATTCATAACATAACTACATTCATATCGATTCAATGATCGGTTTCATAGTTGCGTCTGGGTTTTCCCGCGTAGATGCGTACTTTCACTTTTGGCGAACGTTCTTTGCTCATAACAGTGTGTTGCTAGCGAAAATAAATAAGTAAAAATGAGTCTATAGATATATTCCACTAACTACTTATACGTTTAAAGAGCGGGGAGCACGTCGGACTAATATTTTCTTTTTTTATCGTGCGAAAAATCCCCACGGATACCAACGGTTATGTCGGACTCGAACCGACTAAAACGCACGCCGTCTTGGGTCTTTGGTTGCCGGAGGTGATATTGCCGTAAGCATATCTCTCGCACCGGTCGCTTCGCTTGCCGGCGTATCATCTATACATCTATACAAATAAATAAAATTGGAGTGTCTGTTTGTCTATACAAATAAATAAAATTGGAGTGTCTGTTTGTAATATTAAAATAACCGCTTTCTACTACATGCATATGAATGTATATACGGTACACATACCAAAATATATATTTTTAAATTTTTTGTCTGTCTGTCTGTCTGTCTGGCTGTCTGTCTGTCTGTCTGTCTGTTTGTTTTGGCTAATCTCTGGAACGGCTGGACCGATTTGGACGGGACTTTCACTGGCAGATAGCTTATGTAATAAGGAGTAACATAGGCTAAAAAAAATGCAAAAAAAAGACTGATTTTTTTTATTAAGTACATTCCACGCGGACGAAGTCGCGGGCACAGCTAGTGGAATATAATGCCAAATAGGCATATGGGATTTGACGTTTATGAAAGTCGTCAACGAATGTCATAAACGTCAAATCCCATACATTCGTCTTTCTATACTACGATACGCCGGCCAGCGAGTTCACACTTGTCTAGAGAGGCTAGTCCTGTCGGTCTCGGTTGTCTTACGAACATCTATGGCAGTCACCACGGGTATTTAGAACCCTAAAGACGTTCAACAACTGGTCTAACTGCAATATTTCTTTATCACAAATGGGTTGTGGAGGCGATGTGGCAGTCGCTCCACGGAAAATGGAAAGTCCAGCTGCGTCACAGTTAGACTGGAAAATGCGGTCCCCGGACTCTGAGTGAAGGCCTCAATTACGATCGTGATTAATGAAATGATGAGGAGTAGGTTAAGTCCCATAATTCATCCCGCGCACGCTAAGGTTGTGGAATGACCTCCCTCCTGTCTTTTTCCCAAATGATTAGGGGTTCTTGAAGAAGGGCATTAGAAGGGTTTCCACAGGGTTGGTCGGCAGCGCGAGTGTCACACCCCTGGTGCTGCATACGTCCATAGGCCACGGTAACCACTTTCAGGTGGCCATGTGCTTGTCTGCCATCCAGGTGGCATAAAAAAACTAAAACATTTAAACGAACACGCATAAGGTATAAGGTAAACAGCGAAGGCCAAATCCACAATGTAACAGGAAAATGTAACGTAACCAAGTGTATCAATTGATTCACTGCGTTAAGCTACGTGGGTGACCGAGCGGTTTTTGTTCTGCGTCTCATGCGCCTAACGCTGGGCGATCACCTGTATCTATAAATATCTCACCAAGACCACTCTCCGTTATTTAAATTCACGTAAAAAATGTAGGTATTAATTCCCGATGGAGTAGAATATAGCCATTCCATTTCGTATTGTAGAAGGCGACCAAGGGATAATGCTATTCTCCATCTGACAGTAAACATACAGCCCATGACAAGAGTCGCTTTTATGACAATAAATAGGCTTGCCTCCTATTCCTGGGTCAGTCGGGGTGCGAGGGATATGTCGAAGACAACCTCCAGCCCAGCACCACGGCGCTCAGTCGGCGTGCAGTTTTAGTCGGTTCGAGTCCGGCGGGGGAGGTATGCGTGGGGATTCCTGCATGGAAAAAAAAGAAAGTTATGCTAAAAAAAAAGTTGTGGAACCGAAAATCATAGTTGGTAAAATGTGAATGATAGTATACCCTTGGGCCGCTACTGGCGATTTAAAGAAAATTCGGTAATACCGGCTTATTACCGTTTCCCCTTTTTTAGCAATTCCCTCTGAAAATGTTTAAATAGCATTTCATCAAGGTCGTATAGTCAATGAGATTTTGCTATATTGTAATTAGTTCCAAATTATGACAGGAGGCTGTCATAATTTTCTTCATCCTAGCTTCAATCAATTCTAGTCGCATCAGAAGCCTTCTTCTCCGAGTCCGGGCTCCGCTTTTTCCAATCTAATTTCCTATTACTCTTTCCAGCCGGTTTCAACCACATGGAACAACCGCAGAGTATAGACCTGAACGCGGTCAGGCTCTGTTTTCAAGTGTTCCTGCCGGACGCCACGGGGCGCTGCCGTCGGCCGCTGCCTCCCGTGGTCTCCGACATCATCTACGACAAGAAGGCCATGAGCGACCTGCTCATCGTGAGAGCTAGCCACTGCTCTGGAACTGCTAGAGGAGGGACGCAAGTCATTCTGCTGTGTGAGAAGGTAAGTGACAAAGATTGTACTTCGGAGCAGGGTCAGCCACTGTTCTGGAACTGCCTGGGGAGGGACGCAAGTCACTGTGCTGTGAGACAAGTTATATTCTATCCAGATTGTGCTTTACAGCCTGGACTCTTCTACTCTTTCTCTACTAGCCTATCGCAATTTACTGCTGGACAGAGGCCTCTCCTAATGCTGGGAGGCTTTGACCTGATCGATATTCCCCCTGTCTCGCCGCGGTTGATCTAAAGCTAATTTACTATTATTTATTACTTGCAGGTGACGCGTGAAGACACCGTAGTGGTGTTCTACCTGGAGGAGAACAACATGGTGGTGTGGGAGGCGACGGCGAACACCATCCTCGTGCACAAGCAGGTGGCCATCGCCTTCGAGACGCCCGCCTTCCGCGAGCCGCGCACCAACGAGCATGTCACTGTGAGTCGCGCTTTACTTACTGCTCTACTTGGAGGAGGAGATACTGGAAGAGTTACTGCTGACTTTCGAAACAGGAGAAATGGAATTGACATCCCTTACAGACAGTGGTTATGAAGTCGGCCTTACGATCGAGAGTTTCTGATTTCGAATCCTGACTCTTCTCTAGTTTAGTCATTTTGGTTAAATAACTTTTCAATAATTAAAAAAGCTTCAAGCACGTACAGACGCGTGCTAAAGTTGTAACATTTACAAGCCATGAAGTTACTTCAGATTTCTTTCAGAAGGGTTGGTAGGCTGTTAGAAATGTCACATTTGTTTCAGGGCCTCATTGACGGTCTCGATTGCCCGAAACTTCGGTACACAACTTCAAATTTACGTTCTGTAGTAGGCTTGCGGTCTTCACAGTCTTTAAAACCACCAAACTTTAGGATCTAACGGAATCTTTCTCACTTTCCAGGTACACTTCCAACTGAAGAGAGTGACAGACAACGCCCGCAGCAACTCCGTGCCGTTCGAATACACCCCCGAATTTATAGGTACTGAGCGCAAGCCCCTCCCAGACCTCTCCCTATTCTCCCTCTTCCTCACTGAGAAACGTACAGACACGAATAACAACAAGCAAGACAAAACTGAAACTGTCTCCTCGACTACCGACACCCCCAGTATCAACATTTCTGAGGAGAGCGGCTCCGCGACTATAACTGATGTAAACGGAAACGTCGCAATGGATGTCGAAATCGACACCAATGAGAAAAGTCTTAACGAACTACTAGACCAAGTTGCTGAATTAGATGAGATTTATTCAGAAAATCGCACTCGTCTAGAAAATATCACTTCTCTGAATCACGATAGCGTTGACATGGAGGATTTCAATGATGCTGGCACTTACACCAGTCTGCAGCTCGCGTTCAAAAACCCTGTGGCTATAAACGAACCTGATCCTATGTCTTACGAAGACGTCCAAGTACAGACTTTCCGCGGCCCTATCATAGAATTCAGCCCTCTTAAACGCGATACTGACGACGAACGAGCCCCTCCCTTACCCCCCAAACGCGTACGCAAAGCAACTTCCACAGAACCTTTCAAAACTAGCCAGACTTCTGTAGACAGTATTCTAAAACCTGGTCGCCAGTTACCTGTCACACGTAATTTAGACCACATAAAGGTCACTGAGAAGCCTCTGTCTGTCGCTAGAAGCGAACCAGCATTACCCCCAGTCAAAAAACGGTCATTCTTCTCCCGTATATTCCGGAGAAAGGACAAATCTCCTGCACCTAGCGTGAAATCTGAAGGAAAGAGAGATTCTAAGAAGAGCAAACCTGTTGGTCGTTCTGTGAGCAGCGTCTCAGGACAGCGCCCTTCTAAGTTCAAATCTTCTGTATCTCATACATCATTGAAAGATAATGCCTCTGGTACAGGACTTAGTTATGCAGATAGTATCACTCATATATCTCTGCACGGTGATGATAATGAGAAATCAGCCTCTCAAACCTCTCTCCGTCGTCCTGCTAGCCTTGCCCCTCTTCCCCCTACAGATGGAGGCACTATCTTAGTAGCAGAAAGCGTACTTGCACTTGACGCTAACGCTTTCAAAAAGCTTCAAGACGACTTAGATCTTACTGATGCAGAACATTACGCGTTGTATATGGCGGTGGCGCCACACGCGACGGTGTCAGAGTTCGATGAGACGAGTTGCTACTACTCGCCGGTAGATGGCAGCAAGTTTCAGAATAACCAGTAACGGTTGTAAACAATTTTGAATTTCGAATTGCAACGTAATAAATGCCCATCGTGACTTCATAGTCAAGTTTAAAAAAACTATCGTAGTCCGTACCGCCACAAAAATATAAATAACATAGTCCGCCCCTAATGCCAAATTTTAAAACATTTTTACAATTTTTCTATGCTCTATCTATACTTACTATTATAATATACGATTTTTTTAAATTTCGCACAACTGTATATACTTTCCGTTGATTCGTCATATTTTTACTTTTTTTAAAACATCTTGAATCCTTAATTAACGACCGACCTTGGCGGAATTATAAAAAATTGTCATTTTAACTTTTGGTCACACGTTTTTATGAACCAGCTATATAGACAATATAGCAAAAATAATCAGAAATATTGAAAAATGTGTTGCTTTTTAACCTACTGCCAAGGTAGGGTTATTTTGTGGACAAATACCATAAGTAATACACCAAAGTTTGGCCAAAGTTACACTACTTTGCACTGTGTGTTCTACATTATCTATGGTTTCTTTATTATACTCTGTAGTTTAATAAAAAAACTAGTCTTAGAACTACCCTCTTTAGGAAAAAGATGTTTAACGAATGGAGCTAGTAGGGGTATATAACTATGTCTAATATTTTAAATTAAATGTTTTAGATGCGCCATTTAAAAGGAAGAAAGTTTCCAGTTTATTGCAATCGTACGAAAATGACAGTAAGTTCATTTTATGTGTATTATCGTGTACATTACTTTATTATGTGTATTCTATGCGGTGGCTCTGGTATCGGTATTTATTTATTTCGGTAATGGGTAATATTCGGAGAAATAATTATGGATATCCTAAAAGAAGAATACTATTTTTTAATTTTTGGGAATTGGTAATTTGGGAAATTAAAGAATTGGGGAATATTTACCCCGATTTATAATAAGTGTACAATAAAAAATATAACTTAAACTCTTTTTCGATATTGATAATATTTATGTGTCTATCATCTATGGTCATCCAAGTGTAAATCTATGGTCATCCAATCGTAACTCTAAGGTTAACCATAGATAACATTCTTGATTTTACCAATAAAATATGTTAGAGAATTAAGTATTTGTTTTATATTGTAATGTGTAGTCTAGATCTGATTTTGTAACGATTTACTAACAAATATTAGACTAAGTAGTTAAACAATAAAATTAACATTATTATAAGTACAGGGCAACTTTTGTCTAACTATTATATATTAATAATTGTCTAAGTTACTCTTTTGAATTGTTACCAGGCAAGGTACAGGCACCTTACACCTAAGGTAAACTAAGGTATATACCTTTTCTGGTAACAATTGTCAAGGATACATTAGACATTAAATTCTGAATTCATAATTGTCTCAAGTTACCATTGTCAATTGTTACCATGTTACCTTACTTGGTAATAATTCACAAGGGTATTCAGTGTCTATGGATGTAATGGTAGCATTTAATGTTTATGTTCAAATTAGTTGGTTAACATAATAAGCCTTTTTTAGTCAAATTCGAGATTATTTATAGTCAAAAAGCTTAATTGTATAGATAGCAGTGTTTTTAAATTATTTCTACTTATGTATACTACTAGAGAAAAACTATATAGTAATATAATAAATATATAATAGTAATAAAAATAATGAGCTAATGCTCTGATGCTATCTACTAAAGTTACGAGATTTAAAATTATATTTTGTTTTGTATTTTCTAGTAATATACATAAGGACCATAATACTTATGTTTATCGTTTCCTATCGCGAATCTAGTCGTTTTTGTTATAGTTAACATTTCAAATTGTTACTTATTTTAAATTATTGATTTATCAATATTACAAATTTTATTAATTTATAATTATAGTTTGGGGAAGTAAAAATTTTATGGCGGGCTTTGCGTGAAATGGTTTTGGCGGGTAGTATAATAAACGCTTTTTTAAATTTCGAACGTCTTTTTTGAAACAAAAAAATGCGGGAATCCTTCTTGTACACGAAAGAGGATATTCAAAAAAGTCTATATTGCATTCGAGAATTGATTAGAAAGTGTCGCTATGGTCGATAGCGATCGGCTTTCAAATCCTGCTTATAGTACAATATATTCATAGAGCTAATGTGGATATGTGTGTCTGAAGAAGGCTAGCGGTATTATCAGCTTAGTATTGTATGAAACACTACAAAATTGTAATAGGACATGAAATGTTAGTACGATGGAGTAGAACTGTATTTTTTGATATCAAATCTAAAGCACACTGTTAGATTTACTAGATTTTGTGTTGTACAACTAAGGTAAAAAGTTTACGTAAGTTATCAACGATAACTAACAGATTTTAATGGCAATGTGTGAAGAGGGGTATGGCAACTCTAAACGGGGAGTGTTACCTCCGACTCTCTCACTTGTAAAATATAGTATACTGCTACATAAAGCTGGTATTAAATTAAAAAGGGGAACTTGACCATTTTGTACCGGAAAAATATGACCACTGGTCAATTTCAATTAAATTTGATCAAGCGATGGTAAATTTTACCGCTGATTATACCGGGTGTAAGGGGAACGCTCCCGATGCTGAAAACCCCTAGTAGTACTCCAGGTACATAACACATTGGCAAAAAAATAAATTGGATTTGGACAAAAAAAATTTTTTTTTTCGAATTTTTGTATTTTGCATTATTTACTCTCCATCGCGTTAGTAAAGCTAAACGAAACTGTAATTTCACAAAAAGAACATCACTACAAAAAAAAATTAGTCGATTTTATTTTTATGCCAATGTGTTAAGTACCTGGAGTACTACTAGGGGTTTAGGGCTTCGGGAGCGTGTCCCTTACACCCGGTATATTATTAAAATAATGTGACATGGTCTGCATAATACTTAATTCCAATATAAAAGATGCATGTAAAATATTCTAAAAACCTAAACAACAGTGTGCTTTGGTAATTATTTATATAAAAAATACACAGCGTATTGTTATCAGTTCAGAATAAAATAAATGTGTGTTTGGTGTTTTCATTGTTTAATATATTTAATTGACTGTAAAAATACTCTGTGTAAGCTTGTTCTAAATAGTAAGGAACGAACATATCTTTTTGACGTGTATGGCAAATTTTAAAGTTTTAGATGAATTTATGAAAAAAAAAACTAATGTCACAAATATATATATTTATCAATGTTTTATAAAGGTCTAATTAGACACAGCTAAGCTGTAAGATGATACTTGTCCTTAACTGAATAATTTCGACGACTTTGCATTTTTGTAGTATTTTTCAAAAATATTTGTTGTAAAAATATGTTTTTTATAAATAGTAAGGTTGAATAGCGAAGCTTGATTGATGCGAAATTCTATATTAATATGCTAATAAAAATCTATGGGTTTTATTTGTTGTTAGCGGCTCCTAAACTTTTAAAAAACGAAAGAGGTACGAATTCACCCGTTTGGCATGGTTGTGTTACATTCATTGTATTTATTTTTTAGTTTTAGAACGTTTTAAGTTTTTTTCGTTAATATTTTTTTTATTTATCCACACATATTCATGTTAGCTTTTACGTACTACACATTTGTTTTTTTAAGCATGTCTAATATTATTTTGCAATTTGTTTGTGTATGTTTGTCGTAAGATTTACACGGAAGGACTTTCAAATACGAGTTTACCAATCGTTATAAATACTTCAAAGTTCTTCGTGTAATTAAAGATGAAAGGTCTGAATTTATTCAAGAAGATTACTATTTTTACTATTAAAATTATTTATTTACCAATCAATAATTGTGTTGACTTCTGAACAGATTCTGACCATCTAAATTTCATTTACTATAAGCTTTCCAAAAAAAAATAGAGCGGCAATAATTTAGTTGTTAACATTTATATCTACACTCGTCTCACTTATCGCATCGCAGTGGTATAAAAAGAGATAGCTATATGTCAGTTACTCTGTCGACTAAACTTCAAACAGTTGATTTGAGAACTGAATATTATTTTGAAATGACAGTTGAATGATTATAGCTCTATTTTTTAAAACGTAAAGAGATTTTTAGACAAATGCGTACTAGTTAATAATGCCCTAGATACTTAATTGATTGAAAATATATGATTTGTTTAAAAATGTATTAATTATTGTTGAGAAGATCTCGTGGTACGCCTGTCTGACGATCTTTTTAAAAGTAATAAATTAATAATATTTAATAGGAACCTGCTTGTTGGTGTTGTAATGTTTTGCACTAATACTTTTAGTGTTGCAAACGAGATGAAAGAACTAATCACTTTTAATGTTTTGTAGGAATCCTGTACCACGCGGAACAGAAGATCAAGTCGGAACCGAAAGGTGAGTTCTCTTTCTGTATTAGATATTTTATGTGAATGAATTTTTTATAGATTTCATTATGCTAACTTTAAATTCGCCACCGTAGCCCTTAAAGACGGATATAAAGAGAAGGGAAATCTGAAGTGATTCAGGTGTGGCTCAATAGCTCAGTTGGAGGAGCATTCCCTCTGAAAGGGAAAGGTCGTGGCTTCAAGCCCCACTTGAGCGCTTCTTTTTTCCGATGTATTTCGAAGATATTTCATTGTATATACTACGCCTGCGAATCTAGCAATTAGGGTTACTGTGGTAGCGACCACTGAAAAGGAGGAGGTTCTCAATTCAGATGTCTTTTTTGTACAATTCAGATTGCATTTTGTCATATTATGCAGTATAAAAAAATTAATTATTATAGGTAACCTTGTACAGTCGGCAAAGGAGGTAGTTATACATCTTCACATACAATGTTATATGCAAAGGTATACTTATCTGCTTTGCCGACTATACGTCAGCAAGTTACTAAATCTATTTTTATTCTCTACAGACAAAACGCCACCTTACCTGCCCCAGTATGGCGAACAGGTAATAACCTTATTCATGTTATTAATTATTGATTTGAGACCCCACTTTGGTCAACTTCAACTTTTTGATCAAATTAATATAAAAATATTATTATCAACAATAATAATTACCTTTTCAGTGGTTAGGAGAAAACATCCCAGGTGCACTCCAGATACCAGGATCTAGCACGAACCCCTTCGGGCAAGAAATATGGGCGGCCCAGCAATACGGGCAACACCCCTCTGCTTCCCCCAACCTACAGCCCTTATCCCCCCAAATGGGGCAAAACCTACATGTGCTCACATCTTCTGTGCCTGCCATGTCACCTAACCTGCAACCTATGTCCCCCAACATGCCCTTGTCTCCCCACGCACAGGTCATGTCCCCACAGGGTCAAGTGTTATCTCCCCACGGGCAAGTAATGTCTCCCCATGGGCAGGTTATGTCTCCCCACGGGCAAGTAATGTCCCCACACGGGCAAGTAATGTCCCCACACGGACAAGTCATGTCTCCACACGGACAAGCTATGTCTCCTCATGGGCAAGTTATGTCACCCCACGGGCAAGTTATGTCTCCTCATGGGCAAACATTGACCCATAACTTACAAGTCATGTCACCCCAGCATATGGGGCGGATATCCCCCAATATGCAGCATCCCCAGGCGAATTTGGGGCATATATCTCCTAATTTGGTGCAGCAAGTTCAACAAATTCAGCCTACTCAGGCACAAGTGAGTTATTGAATTTAATTATTTTACATAGATTTAGAGTAGGGTCTAGACCTACCAAGCATGCCACGCGAGCCTTGTTCGTCTGCCCTCGACGCAACAATTTAGACATCATGCTTACTTTAAACAGAATCGTTTTACGCAGAACTTTTTGTTTTTCGACCAGTACCTAAGGTTGAACATAGACTTATGTTTTGAAATATTGTCTTACGCGTTTCGAAATTTTAATTCGTCTGTTAATTCGTCATTTTATTAATGTTTGATACTGACATCTTTTCTTAAGTGGACAATTCATATCAGTCAAACAAAACACAGTAGCTTAGTGGCTAAACAGTCGGCCTTAGGACAGTTCTGGGTTCGAATCCTGGTCATTAAAATATCTACGTCAACGCACTCCTATCACAAGCGATTTAGCTTAGCAGGTGGAGTTAATAGGAACACGAGCAATTTCTGTTTTGTCTTTTTTTTTGGCGGTGTGTGTGGGTGGGTATATATTTGCAAAAGAAAAGTATATAAATATGTTTATCCACATTCTAGATTCCATAACACAAGCTTTAAAAGCTTACCATGAGTCTAGATAGCGTTGTGTAGAATGTTGTGGAATAATAATTATTTATTTATTTATAATATTCTGTACCTATTCCAGCTAAACCAAGGTATGATGGACACCGACACGAACAGCACCCCGTCGCTGTCCAACCTGCTACTGGACCGCGGGGAGAGCCTCACGCTGTACTCCGGGGAACTGTCCGCGCTGCTCGGAGACTAACTCCTCAGGGGAACTGCTTCCAAGGTCACGGCATCGCACATTGAGATAGCTACGAGAGCTACACGATCTTAGACTATATACAAACTGTTGACACCATTACAACGCAGCGTGAAACGACAATTTATAGACACAGTGATTACAACGCGGCGTGAAACATAGCTACCGTCAAAACAATAGAGATCCATGGGTTTTTCTAATGTAAAGCCAACGAGACGAGAGAAAAAAGGTAAACAAAGTGACCATTACTGAGTTACGTTACGATAACTAGCGATTATTGTCTCTGTCCTTGTCGCACATGTCACACGTACGCGACAATGGCCGAGCAACAGCTGTCAGCACAGCGGTTCTAAACTGTCAGATCCGCCATCTTATGAGCAATTACATTCCTGTCTGGAATGCGCTTGAAGTGATACGTAATAATTTCTAACAAAAATGTTTGGAACCGCTGAAACTTAGTTTACCGTTTTTCTCTCGCTTTATAGGCTCTAACCTGAATATTTGATAATTCTGTTCATTATTACATTGAACTGGTCCATAGTAATCCACTTGAAAGAAAATAAGTACAGAATTTAGTCGACCATTCTATTTCTATCAACTCCGTTTTACTCGGTACTAGTTTGTTATAAGTAGACATTATACATACATCCCATAACATATACACATTGCGTTTGGTCCATCTGAGTATTGGTCTTTTTAAGTATTGGTATATTTGCGTAATGGTCTTTTTGCGTATCAGTAGGTTGGTCCTTACGCGTCAAAAGGGTTTAAAAAACAATAGCTTACTAACATATAACGCGTTTTTGAAGCCGTTTTTGCGATGTATCTTGTTTTGTGAGCGGTGTCTATACAGTATGGTCTAAGAATTCACTCATTTTTATATGGTAGCGTAAATTTTCACTCAGACATATGCTCACGCTTATTGCCCTCCGGGGTAGGCAGAGACTCAGACTTAGGTGAATAACGAAATTAATAAGTACGATATTAAAGTGAAGGTAATCCCAAACGCTTATGACTTTCGACCAATCATGTCATACAAAACGGTGATATGATGGGTTATGTTGAACAGAGAACATGCTGTGCTGCGTTGCGCGTGCAGGTGCCTGTTTCGTGCAAATAATAATGATTTCCTGCAGATAATTTGCACAAAATCGTGCAAAATATACGATATGTTTATATGCACGACGTGTAACAATAGCATAAAAAATATGCTGAACATCCGTATAACATTGTACCACAAAAGCAATTGTTTGATAATTTTCTCGACCAATACCGTTTCTATAGGTAGAAATGACTATTTGGCATATTATTATCACTTGAAAAGCAGTTTTTAAGACGGTCATAAGTCATAATACATATATATTAAAAAATTGAATGTTAAATTACAATGTAAAGAAACTAATAAACGGCATTTTGATAGAATATTACTGAAAAAATGAAAGAGTTATTATCATAAATGAAATAACTTACACGTTACACGAGGGAGCCCCGTTTCGTGGAAGAGCCCCGCAAAACGGGGCTCCTTTGAATAACCGTATTACTGGGCGCCAGCATGCGTACACACACGACAGACGACTTTAGTTTTCTCATAAGTAATAAACAATGAGATTTCGTAAATCTTAATTTTATTAAAAATGTGGTTTATATAGGTTTGCTTGTATAAGTTTGTTTGTTAAAATGATTTTGAATATAATTCATTACCAAATTGTTTGTAAGTAGTGTCTAAAAATTGTTATAATTGCTGTAACGAATGAGTGAAAATTAGATTAACGAGAATGATAAGACGAATTAGGTCCCTTAATTACATAGGCATTCATGTGTATACCACAGACATATATTAGGAACCCTTATTTCCATCAGCAACTCTTCGACTAAAGCCGTACACTGTCCTGGGTCTTCAAAGGGTGTAAGATCCTTGTATCCCGACTGAACAAAGGCCATCTCCGGTTAGGAACCATTAAATTTTTAATAATTTTTAATTATGCATTATTTACTTTCTATCGTGTTAGTAAAGCTAAATGAAGCGATAATTTCATAAAAAAACATCACCTCACGAAAAAATACAACAACTTTTTTTAGTGATGTTTGTATCGTTAGCACTGGCGACTTTTTCACTATAAATAAATACTCACGCTAGATAAGAAAGGCATTTTTCAAATTTGTATCTCCACTTTTATTTCTGCAGTTCGATTTTATCCTAATATAAAATTGTGATACCCTGGGCCAGTTACTAAAATTTTCTTTCTTACTTTCTAATTCATCATCCTGTAATCCTTCCGCCTAGTTCGGTGTTGTGTGGAAAAAAGGCGGTACTCAGTCGTGACATAGGTACAGTCAACGACATAAGTTGATTAACACTGAAATATTTACAAATCGATTTTTAAGTTGAAATACATGCATCAATTTTTGATGTACAAGTAGTTGTGTGATTCTCAGATGACAGAGCTCATATATTTAATGTTTTGTTAATTTTTTTCGTGTGACATATAGGGGCCACAATGATCAACAAATTAGACTTTGTTAAGCTACTTTTGTCGTTGACTGTACATGCTAAGGGTACATACTTAATTTTAATGTTCGGAATCTCTATATACATATACTTACTAATTTTTATGACTATGACGCGTTTTATAAAAATGAATTTTGAATAAGAAGGTATTTTTAGATCTCAAAGGGCGTTTGGGAGTACTTATCAGTCTGTAGGTCTTCAAAGTGATTAATTAGGATGGTGCCGATTCTGTTGTTATAAAAACTTTTTGAACTAAATTAAGTCGGTAGTTTACTTGTTATGGTTATCCTAACCGTTACACTACCGACGTGAACTACAGAAAATGTACTAATATTTACCCTTACCCCTAAATTGCTTGTATGGGACAAGCAAGGGGAAATATTAGTACATTTTCTGTTACTGATATTATTTACAAAAAAATCAATGAGTACAGAAGATGTACATTATTATTTAATTGTGTCGAAACGACTTAAATCACAAAGTATAAGTACATCAAAATTAACTTTTAATTTATTTGTAGTTTAAGTTTAAATTTAATCTGATTTTGAATGAAAATTGTAAATTCATTTTATTCAGTCTCAGGCTCGTATTCTAGAATGACACTCAGCCTGAATCTCGATTTGTCTGAGGGCAGATTGTATAGGTGATATGTCAAATCTATCAATCTGTCCTCAGATAAATAGCGATTCAGGCTGAATTTCATTCTAGAATACAGGCCTAAGTCTAGTGTTTTGGACACCAGAATCGGCACCAAAATGACTTGATTGCTGCAGTACCTACTGCCTGAGTATTGTATATTGGGGGGTTTTCATGTATAACCAACCAGGTTCATTGTACAACCCCTATTGCTCATTGATTCAGTTGTGTGGCAGTTTGTATAAACAATAAAAACGTTTATAAATATATATTTATTGCGAGTTATCAATTACATCTATGTGTACACTACTAGATTTTTTAAATATTTGGTGCGACAATTGACTGTACCTCGCTAGATGGTAATAAAGCTGACGTGCAGTCCAGAAGATACTGACCACCATTCTCAACGCTAGGACGTAAAATGATGGCCACTAACTTGACGGCCCTGATAGATGCCTGTTTACGCCATTTTGATAAATACTATTAGAGGAGCTATATACGATCATAAACCACGGATTCTGATAATTTATTAAAATACTAGCTTTTGCCGGGGCTCCGCCCGCGTGGATGTCGGTTATCGCGACCAAATATAGCTTATGTCCTTGCCCATGGTTTAATCTATCCCTATACCAAATTTCATTAAAATCGGTTCAGTGGTTAGGGCGTGAAAGCGTAACACGCAGACAGACAGACAGAGTTACTTTCGCATTTATAATATTAGTATGGATTTTTGAAGTGATGTTTATGTAATGTACAGGCGGCATCAGAAAGATGTCAATGAACAAAGTGCTTAAAATTATCTAAATTCCTTGCTTTATTTCCCCTCTCCTGTTGACGAATTGTTCTGATATTTGGTACACACCTTTAGGGCACTGACTGACCTCCGTCCCCCATGAGCGCGGGCCTGGGGGTGACGGGTGGAGCCGCCTGTCACCCCAGCAGAAGCAGGCCACGGCGGCGGCGCGCTAAATAGCGCGCCTCCCCATTCCGGGGGCGAGTTGGGGACACCGTTGTCCCCCCTCCTGAGGAGGGCCAGACCGTAAGGGATGGCCCTGGGTCAGCCGGGGTGCGAGGGATATGTCTATAACAACCTCACCTCCGGCCTAGCACCAAGACCCACAGTCGGCGTGCGGTTTTAGTCAGTTCGAGTCCGACATAACCTCCCCTTCCGGCTCCGGCAGGGGGGGTATCCGAGGGGATTTCCGCACGAAAAAAAAAAAAAAAAAAAAAGGTACACACCTTTAGTTCGGACCATAATACAATTTTAATCAATAAAACAGTTAGATTTGCTCGTGAAGCTAAGGTGTTTCAAGATCATTTTGAGACTGTAGTCAAGACATTTCTAACGCTGCGTTGATTATACCTACTTCAAAAATATTATAGGTACAATATTTTTTGTAATTTTCATTTCTGTCGCCCCTGAGTGCTATTGTTTTTATTTACCCGTTTGCTAAGCAAAGGTTATATTTTTCGCGCGTATCTAGTTTGTTCTCTGACAGTCTAGTACTATACATAGATGTCGTTGCGAGTTGTATGAATTATTACGGATTGTTAAAATATATGAACGTTGACATGATATAGACCTAGCCGCTAGGTTTAAAAGAGAATTTAGTTTTAAGTCACTAGTGTAATACCTGCCCATCCTTCAGGATCCCCCCAAACTTGTGCCCAGGCCACGTGGGGCCTATATGACAACATTTAAAAATCATTTTAGATAAGTAAATATGTTAAGTATTACTGGTCAGTTACAGTTTACAAAGAATGTATGGTATCATATCACAACATGGGGCCCCATTTTCATTGTGCCCCGGGCCCCAAAAAGCTAAATGATAGCATTGAGTATAACTCAGCCTTATGAAATTTAAAGGTGCTAAGAAATTGTTAAATGTTATTTTTATAGATTTTAAAATAAGCAACCTCATTTGTTCTACGTAATGATAAATAGTTTAAGTGACAGAAACATCACAAGGATATGTTTGCTCTACACGTTGGCAAACGCATTGGCCAACACACCGTCCAACGCCTCGCCACACCTCAAGAATGGCACCACCACACAAACACCCTCACTACGCTGTGGCCAACAGGTATTGGCCTGCGGGTGTTGGCCAATGTGTTGGTCATTGTGTTCGCCATCGTGTAGAGCGGCCATTATACATAATATCAACAAGCAATGATGTGAAGTATTCTAAGAACATGCATTAAAAATGTATGAATTTTGTTATATTTTTGAGAAAAAAATGCAATAAAAATATATTATTTGTATCTTGCTTTTCATTTGGTTACCTTGATTTAGTGCTGGTAATTTTTTACGTGTGTAATTTAAAAAATTCAACAGATATTGTGACAAAGTTACGTTTGACGTAAGGTTAGTTACGGTAAGTTTTAGTTCGAAAATGGGTACATGACTATTACGACCAAGCGTCAATAGTTCAGTGGTCAAGGAGTCGGTGTTGCGATCGAGAGGCCCCGGGTTCGAATCCTCGCCATTAAACTACCGGCCTTACTACATTATACCACAGATAATATAATTGTTAAACGTATTATACTTTCCACCCCTCCAACTCCGTTGTTTAGCTGTAGTAACTTCGGTTACTGAACAAGTAAAAGCCGATATTACTAGTAAAATTAACATTAACGACCTTAGGCTCGCTCTTTATTAGGTCCGTACGTTAGATCCATAAAGAGGGGTCCCACTGTAGATACTGATATTGACCGTGGGACCTAGGATACACACTATACAGGGATGAGTAGACAGTGTAATCTGTGACTATCAAAATCTACGGAGACGTCGGAATTCTAACCAACCTCACCTGCTAGCCGGTACATCCGCTGATTAATGGAGACGCTTTTAGGCCAGACTTACCCCTCGGGGCTGGGAAGTTAACAGTCATTATAGCAAAAGCCAAGAAGTAGGTACAAGCCTTGTTTGCCGGGACCGGACTTTTGGATCGGAACTAATGTTGTGACAATAATGCTTGACCTCGACTATGACCCCCCTGGCTGGATCCGCCCCTGAAAATAAACTTCATTATTCTGTAGAGGTATATATAGCGAATAAATTAAGTAATAAGTAAAAAATTTAATATGAAGAATTAAAAACCAGACTGCGTAAAGGCATTCGTGTAAAGGAGCGCAACAAATGTCATTGCAATAAAAAAAAAATGTCAAAATTGTCAAACCGAATGCCGGAATGCGGTTGCGCTTGCGGTTACTGTTCAATTTTTGAGCATCTATCTAATCTGATCGGTGTGAAGAAGAAAGAGAGAATGCTTAGCAAGGCCAAGGAAAGACAAAGAGGGCAAGAACATGAAATTATTGAACGTTTTCGTGTTTTGGAACGCATCGTTACCTACGTTACAAAAGGTAAACAAAACAAATAAAACTTTAAAGTTTAAACTTACTTTGTGTTTCTCAAAATATCGAAGTCTCTGTATGTTATTGTTTTAAAAATGAATGACTCAGGTATACCGGAGCCAAAGAAAATTGGTGTATGGGCAGAAGGCACACATATCGAAGCGAAGTAATTTGTTCTTGAAATTGTAACTTTTACTAAACTTAGTATAATATTCAATAACAAATATACCTGACAAACACAACTTTTCAGAGAATTTATGATTCCTACAAAGTCCCCAGACCCTGGTGAAGACATACCAACGATACCGGACCTAGACGACCTACAGGACATATTGGAGAAAGAAATATCTTTGCCCCCTGTGTAAGCCATACTTTATTATTTCTTCAAAATTAATACATACATATAATCACGCCTTTATCCCCGGAGGGTTAGGTAGAGGTGGATTAACACCCACATTTCACCAATCATTGGATTCGGTCCCACATAATAGAGGGCGCATTTCGGACACTATGGTTGGCTCAAGCCATGCATGTGAGGCTGAGTTTGGCCTGTATATATCTGTCTTATGTTAAACCGAAAACGTATGGCAAGAGACGGTGTGGACCAAATTCTACTCTACGGGGAACCGCACAGCTCTGATTAATTCTAAGTAATTGAAGTTGAGTGCTATTAATTATAAAAAACATCAACATTAACCACTTCCTAAACAATAGGCACAGTTATGATCTTAATAAATGTAAAATTACATATTTCTCTGCGGATTTAGTTGTCGAAGCTTTAGAGCAATTTTTTTTTCAAATTCAAATTTTTTGTTCACTAGAATAGTAGTGTAGCTACAGAGGTGTTATAAAATTATTAATTTATGTGTTATAAAATAAATATTTCACAGATAATCACAAAATGAAACCTGAAATGATTTATAAATTGTAAAGAAAAAGTTACCTGTTGAGTAAGCTGTATTGTCTCTTCCAAATTGTCAAACTGTTGAAGTAGGTACTTAAGTTTTAATTTTATCTCACACTTTAACACTGATGATGATTTATCTCTAACACCACTCCTAAATTATATACTCCAGCCAGAACACCGACATAACTACTGATGAATAACAAATTCATAAAGAATGATTTTATCTGTATCGTAATTTGTAATCATAACAAAAAACCCTATGATGCAACAGATTGAAAGTGAAGTACTCTTTACTGGGTATTCCCAGTTCCGTGCACATGTTAAAAAATGGTACTCACTGCCTCATTGGAACACTAGATAACAAAACAAATGTATCAAATATTTTGTTACACTTTATAGTAAGAAATAGAAAAATATAAAACACTAGCTGTCCCGGCGAATTTCGTACCGCCAATTTTTTCCTACCCTCGTGGCGTCAGATCCCGTTCCCGCTGCACCATTTAGGGGGATGAAAAATAGATAATAATTAAATGACGATTGATCATTTTTCTACCGGTAAGAAAAAATGATTAGATTACTAAAATGGCTATTAAAAAATAAGGGTTGATCGTAGAAGGGTGAAAATTGAGGATTGTATGTATTTTTGTATGTTGTATCATAAAAAAATAGAAATTAAAAATTTTGTCTAAAAAATAAAAAATAAAAATTTAGGGGTGGACTACCCCTAACATTTAGGGGGATGAAAAATAGATGTTGGCCGATTCTCAGACCTACTCAATATGCTCACAAAATTTCATCAAAATCGGTCAAGCCGTTTCGGAGGAGTATGGCAACAAAAACTGTGACACGAGAATTTTATATATTAGATAAGCTATCTTCATTCTAACGTTAATCATAGTTGTATCCAAAGCTTTTAACTTGGAGTCTGGGGTCCGCTTAACCAGTCTTACTACGAATTTGGCTGAACTTGAATATTTTCTGTGAAGCAACTGCCACTGACCTCCACAACCCAAATACGATACCAAAGCATTGTACTTAATCCAGCTGTTGGACTTTTTTGAGGGCTCCAACTACCAGTAATGACTACCATAGATGTCCGTATGGCATCTGAGACCGCCGGCTTAACGTACTCTCCGACACGACCAGAACAATGCAAATACCCATATTCATGCATAAAAATATTTGCATGGAGCGGGTAGTTCGAACCCGCCTTCTGCCTAGCGGCCGCGTTCAGTACCGCTACACCACAGAGGCTATAATGTAAATTGGGCGAAAACAAGAAAGCAGTAATTCCATTTCTTTTTTACATAACATAACATAAACTCACGCCTGTATTCCCCGAAGGGGTAGGCAGAGGTGCTAGCACCCACATTTCGCCAGTTTATGTTTAGGCCCCAATGTAATAGGTGGCGAGCCTATTGCCATTAACCGGGTACTTATAAACCTGCGATAGATACACACATAACTTCGAAAAGCATCGAAAAGTCATTGGTGTGTGCCATGGTAAACCTGGGATCGAACCCGAGACCTCGTCTAAGCAGTCCATTACCCATAACACTAGGCTACCATTTCTTTTTTAAATATTTTATTTAGTGTTTTATTCTGAGAGATTATTTACGATTACCAGAGACCTTAAGTAGTATAAGGCAGACAAGTCCATGTCACGGTTCACCTGATTGAAAGTGGTTACCGTGGCCCATGGACGTGACCAGACCAGAGGCGTCACACTCGCGCTGCCGGCCCTGTAGCCAACAAAAAGGTTCCTACAGGCTGTACGAACCTTCGAACGTCCTTCTTGAAGAACCTCATATGTATCGCATACATAGGGAAAAACCAACCAACACCAATAACTTTCCGTTCTTCCATGTGCCGCGGTGCAAAACCAACTTAGGTGCACTGGCTCCCTTAGCTAGGTTAACTGCCACATATAATAGTAGCTGGAGAAACCTAGACCTCGACATCTTCCACGACCATCCCAGGTGTTTCAAGGCTAAATTAACTCAGCAGCCTAAACAGAATTCATCTGATTAATTTTATTATATTTCTAAATTGTGAATTTATGTTCATATTATGTTTGAATCCGACTTAGCATTATTTTTGTATTATTTGATTTTACTCGTTTATTTAATTCTTATTTGATTTTATTTTATTTTTATAGTGAATGATTAATATGTATTTTTTTTTCTTTTTTGTTAATTAATTTTTAGATTATTGATATTTGTATTTTTTAAATTTTCATATGACATTATTTGACATAACTTGACATGCATTATTTGAATATTTCTGTAATTATTTTTGTATGACAATCAGCCAACGCTGTGCATATCTATAATTGGTGTAGCACATACCTGCTAATATCTCACACTATACTTTTAAGACAATGTTTGTGTATTACACTGTTGATATGCCTAAATAAATAAAAAAAAAAAAAATAAAAAAAAAAAGAATCTTCTCGGGCGGGTTAACCCGCGATCTTTCCCTTCCTAAGAATATCGGTAGATGACTCCACCGTCGCCTTAAAGACGGATAAGAAGGGAAATTTGAATCACATCGGGCGTGTCTCGGTAGCCGAGTTGGTCAAGGCATTCCCCCTTGTAAGGGAAAGATCGCGGGTTCGAGTCCCAGTCGAGAAGATTATTTTTGTAGTTAGCATACTTAACCTCATATGTAGTCATTAAATAAAATCCTTTTGATTGCAGATCTGATCACAAAAACATTGAAACAGTCAGCGTGTTGTCTGAAGTAGGTGGAGGTATCTCTGGCTCCGCAGACAGTGTCGAGGCAGTATTAGAAGTGCTGAACTCATACATTCCACAAGAAGAAATGGATTCAGCTGACACAGTGTGGACGGTAGACTCCTTATTGCAAGAGCTAGAGGAGGAGACTCCATCGGACACAGTGTTTTAGAAAATATTTTCCAAGGATTGTTTATTTTCCATAGTAGACCTACCATGAAGATTGCAGACCACAGTTTCGGGCAAAAAATCATCCTAAACTATAACGAAAGAAATTTGCAACCCGACATGGTAGTCCCAGCTTCATTAAGATATGTTTATCCCAGCACGGCAGCGGAAATAGGCCGATGAGAAAGTATCACTCTGTCACATAGGTAAATTATGATGGTTATAATTTTATATAAAAAATATCCTATAACTTATGTTATAGGATATTTTTTTTACAATTTTTCCCAGTGCGAAGCAGATATGGGTCCCTAGTTAATAAATATACACTCACTAGAATTAAGTATATTAGGGAAGTACAAAATAAAAGCAAGACATTATTTTCATAATTTTATTTTGTAAAAAACTTATTTTTAAATACTGTTATATAACAGATAATCCAACGAGTTCCGTCCAATTATAGCATAGATTAAGGAATGTTTGTTCTTACGAATTATTAAAGTAATATAAATTAAAATCATTGTTATTATTTACTGTACATTACATAATGCATCCTATTGATAATGAAATTTTAAAGCAATTAGTACGCAAACTTTTCCAATAGATTTAAATCGACAAAAGTAAACATTCAAATGACTTGAACCAGCGGCCAGTTCCTTACAGGGGGAATGCTCGTTGATCAGAGCATTCCCCCTGTAAGGAGCTACTGAGCCATTGGACATGTATTGGAAATTCAAAATTCGTCTTGCGGCAACGGTGGAGCTATCTACAGATATTCATAACTATCGGAATCAAAGAACGATGTTATTATTATTTTAAAATATTTTTTGGAGTAGGTACAACACCTACTATACACAATTCAAGTCTATAATGCATATTGTTAAAGGGGTATTACATCTTCCTAAATTCAGAAACCTGTATTTAGGAAATTCTGAATTTAGAACAGTGTAATTGCATTTAGGAAGCAAAGCTTCCTAATTAGGAAGCTATTTAGGAAAAGAATGGTTTCCGACGTCCTAAATGGCTAAATCGGATGAGTGTAATTACGTTTCCTAAATTCAGGACGCTCAGTCGCCGCGCGCCTGCCGTCGAGAGCGCACGTTTGTCTTTCCCTCCCAATATAATATTGCGTATGTACCGACGAAATAAATGAAATTTTACATCATCTAGTATGCTAATTATTCAAATCGATCAAGGAATAATTATATAATCGGTCCAGGCGGGATTTGAACCCGCGATCCTTCTTTTACAGGGAGAATGCTTTGACCACCTAGCTACCAGACTCACGCCCAAACCAATCTGTATCCGTCTTTAAGGCGATGGTGGAGCAATCTACCGACGCTCTTACGAGCTATGCTATCGGAACCAATGAATGATCTGTCATTCATTTTATTCATTGATTTTTGATTACTCCGCCCAAATGTTTGAATGAAATTTTACAGCATGTAGTATGCTAAAATTATTCAAATTGATTATGAAAGAAAAAATTCGTTCGTCGTTAAGCTAACCGCAAGGGTTATGGCAATATCTTTTTTTTTATTTTTTATAGTATTGAGGGCATTTTGTCGCAATTCACTCGACAGTCGACACGTCCGTCCCTTGCCGCTCGTCCTTCAAAAATGATTTAGGATCCTAAATTAGTGAACGTGTAATCGCGAGCTTCGGTGACTGAATTTCATTTCCTAAATAGCTTCCTGAATTTAGGATTCTGAATTCAGGAAGATGTAATACCCACTTTAGCCCAATCACTAGGTTAAGGTACTTCAGTTTCAAAACTAATAGCTATAGAGAGTGATTCTGATAAGTTAATAATTATTATTTTCAATGTCTGTCGATATTTAAAAACCACGTGCGTGGACTGAAGTTCCTTTCATACCGTACAGTGCGTACCGTTTCCAGTAGCAATATGTGTGGATGAACTGTGGCATTTTTTATGGAAGATTTTATGTCTTTCTCGATGCACAGACAACTTCGTTTGACCAAATGCGCTCGATAATTTTAATAACAGTATTTATTTTAGTAAAAAGAACACACATACACTTAAATTCGTACTCTCGTGTCAATAAATATGTATATCCATCAACTCGCCTATTAGTGTATTCGTTATTACAACAATATAAAAAGTCTACAATAAAGCATGAATATAAATCAATATAAAACAATTTTATGTTTTACTAAATTAAGGTCAAATCACACATAGTAGGTAACGGCCGCTGCAACGCGCAGCAGTCGCAAAATGTAAGAGTAGCATGTGGTTTGGCCCTTACATGTGAATTGAGATCATGTCTACAACTCAAAATTTATCCCTAGCAGGTATAATTGCATTCAACAAACCAATAAATACTACTTCTAAATGCATTCGACTAAGACAATATTACCTAAAGTACACTGTTAATTTTTCAAAATAAATATTACAAATCATTTTATCCTCAGACAAATTACTGAACTGAGTTTTGATTTTACAAAATGGTTCGTTTAAAAATTAAAAATATACCAATTTGAAAATTATTGTTTATGGTTTAGCAAAAAAGATTTAATTAATTACTAAACTAATAAATTACGGCTCAAGTTTTTGCCTATCAGTAAAATTACAAGTAAATTCTTTAACAGTGTACACATTGGTTTTTTCTTCTGAGCGCTAATAAAATAAATTCAGTATTCATAGCTTACAAATAATTAGTTTTACTATGATCTCCTTGAGAAACTCTCAATTAAAGTTTTGGTTGAACCTCCAGCTGACCTGAAGGCCACATAAGCGGTAATAAGTAACACTATGTACGAGGGTAGAATTGTTGCAGCATATAGCTCCTTACTGTTCAGTAAACTGAGTCCGGAAACAAAGAAATGGGATCCTATGACCCATCCAACCTTGAGATAGTTCTTGTCGTCGAAACCACTGAAGAAAATGACACTCCAGAAAGTGTTGAGGAGTATCATGCAGAGTGTCATGGCAGCACTTGTGACGAAGAAGTATTCAGTGCCGGATTTCAGACCCAAAGTGCCTGGTCCCACCTGGAAATTAAAAAGCAAAAAATGTTAGTCCTCATGGTGATTTCTTAGCTGAATTCAAAGTTTGTACTTTGGAGCAGGGGTCTGCTTTTTCCAAGGTGCAAGAGACATGCTTTAGAACATGTTTCAGTCAGTCTGGTGGGGACGGTTATATCAGACTTATCTGATATAACCGTCCCCACCAGGCGGCGTGCGATATCCGCACGAAAAAAAATGGGGGCCTTCTTTATAGATTTTTTTAATAAGCTTTTCTAGTAGCGACTAGCGACTCATCTGACTTCCTAGTCCCAAGAGGAAAACCTACATCAGAGCCTCTTCCATTGATAAGCAGATAAAGTTAGCATGGTGGCACACTGTTCTTCATTCTATCTACTATGGAAGTTATTATCAAGGTTCAAGATCATCATCCTTGCAATACTTCAATTTATTGAAATCGAGTCATTGGAGTCTAGGGTCTGCTATTACACAATATATTCATATACAAATTATGTACTTAAAAGTTCATCAATAAAGGTGCAATACTCACTGAGTCTGCTAGCACATTTACGAGTGCAAACGCTCCACTCATAGTGCCAAACCCTAGTCCCGATACATATGCCATTTCAAGTTTGTTGTTGCCAATATTGTGGTTCTCAGATATCTCCTTGAGACCTGCCTCAGTCCTCCGAAGTAGTAAGTACATGCCATATCGGAATCCTTCCTGGAAAACATAAAAAGTATAAAATTAGATTTTTGATATTACTAGTATTTCCATAAATCCTTTAAGCTGAGCTAAATGGCTTTTGTTTGAAGTGATAAATAGTGTAATAATCAGGATACATACGCAGGACTAGAGGCTATCTTATGATTGAGTTAGTAAGATAGCCTTTTTAAACACTAAGCTAACAACAACACTTCGAAATAGTAGTTGCAATAAATAGATCAAAACTAGATGTGTGTGTCAATGCCATCTGGTAAACACAAGTTAAGCATCTGACCCTGAATTTTTTGTAAAAATAATTGTTATTTTGACCTCCTTAATGGAAGCAAATTAAAGTGCAGTAAATTTTTGTATTTATTTTTTTGTTATGAATATAAAAAATTAACCCTTAACTACCTACCCGGAGTCTCACAGACTCTAGCAAAATTATATTTGATTGTAACTAATTGCATACACACTGCCTGCAGCACTGAGTGTGCATTTGTCAACCTCATGTGTGCATGCTCTCTGGTGAACATTAAAATATTTTGGAGTCTGAGAGACTCAAGGTAAGTTAGTAGCAGACTTACATGACTTTTTTGCTATCATGAGACTGTTATTGTTTTAGTGAAAAATGATATAGAATTCTTGAACATTGGCAGGAAGAATAACTTTCAAATGAAGATAACTTACAAAATGTAGGATGTAGTGATGATGTAGTGAATGGATGGTGATGATGTAACACATTTATTGAAAGAAAATACTGCGTACTGCTCTCTGTGTCATCCTGAAAAGAATCTAAAACCCAGTGCTTGTATTGCAATTGTAAAAAGCATAAATTTGCCTAGGATGTTCACAAATTCTATGCTACATAGTTCTATTGTGAAAAGTTGTTAAGTCTAGGGCATGCAATTTTGTTTTAATTCTGCCATTTCAATTATGATTCCTGTTTAGATTTAATTTTTGTGATTTAAGTTATGAAAATAAATTGGTTGAAAGTTGATATTATGGATCTCAATAATGTAAGATGTTAATTTTTGTTCTCAATAATGTAAGATGTTAATTTTTGTTCTCAATAATGTAAGATGTTAATTTTTGTTCTCAATAATGTAAGATGTTAATTTTTGTTCTCAATAATGTAAGATGTTAATTTCTTGCTAAAAGTATTTGATTATTTATTCAATTATAGTTACTAGCATAAATAATAAACTATGTCAAGTATGAGAATAATATTTTTAATATTCTTTTATCTTCTATATCATTTTTTTCTTCTAGAGTGTTAAAAAGAGAGCAGTCTGATAAGTAAAATCATTTGTGTTTTGTCAATTGATGTGATAGAAACAAGTGGTAGGTAGTTAAGGGTTAATTGACACTGAGTGCATTTCATTTATGTCTGAAAACCACCAGTTCATTGCACCCTCCAAAGTTGTTTGTTGTGTGGAACAGCAGATATCAGGAGTTAGCTTGGGGCACTATCAGTTTATGATTTACGGTTCACTGTCTTTAATCACTCACACATATAAATAGGTGCAGTTACAAGATAGTTTTCATTTAAATTTAATCTTAATTATCTTAAATACAATATACAACAAGTAAACAACATCGGCCATCTACCCAGTATGCTTTTTTATAGTTATGCACTTAAGTGGTAGATAAGAACATGGCACACACAGCAAGCAGCAAGTGGTATTTTCTTAATTTCCTCACCCTCTTTAAGATGTATGAAAGTACAGCTCTACTCATTATCCTCGTAACTCAGTACTTTTACCTCAAAACCTGAGTTACTATAATATGAGGGGGACAGGCAAAGAACAGGGAATGCCACAGTTTTTTATTTTATCTATATTCTATTGAAAACAAATCTTTGTCTATAGTAGTTTAGTTCCCAATCACTAACTTTCAAAAAAAGTAAACAGATGGCACCAACAAGGTCTTTTTGTTTATGGCCGAAGTGAATGTCCATACCAGTAAAGAAGAAGGAAAAGTAAGTTGTGATTTGGACGCCAATCTCAATAAAAAAAAATACTTCTAAACTTTTAATTGCATTTTTCTTAAAATCTATTCATTAAGACATCTGTTCTTTGCCTGTACCCTTCGTATCATCCTGTACATTCCCGTACCCCTAGCACAAATAACTATCACAATTGTATATTATGGAGCATTGAAGAAGCAATTAGAAGAATGGAGCATTGCAATTTGGGCACCTACTGTGAACCTGTGCGAGTGTGTGAAGCCGGCAAATTGCAATACTTCAGTTGTTTGTGCTAGGATGTATTATAACACCCCTATTTCATCAACAATGTTTTCAATTTACCGAATGAAAAGCTGCATGTTTACTATCAGATGGAGGATAGTTAGTCAATTTGTATGGTATTGATGGAAAGAAAGAATAATACGTAGATTACTTACTTGGAATACGATAGCGAAAACCATTCCAAACGCTAGGTACGACCGTAAGGGCACTATAGCGTACCACACCAGCGATGACAATAGAAATGACAGTAACCACCCAAACGCTGCTGCTATCATGATGATGATGCGAACAGGGTCATTCGCCACGGTCAGAGCAAACATCACTAGTGGAGCCCCGAAGGCTAGGAGCGAACAACTGAAGAACTCCGCGAGAGTCATCCTACACAGTTTTTATAAAAGACAATGAAAACTAACTTTGACTTAGAAAAGAATGTCACCGCACAACTAAAAGTTAAGCTTAATATGGTTAACTAAAGTAGGGATATAAAAAACGGAAAATGTAAGATGTTTTGGTGTAAAAAACGCGATCATGTTTTTTTTAATACACAGAGAGAGGATGAAATGAAATGAATCACAGACAAGATAAAGTTTAGTTATTGCAGTCTTAGAGTATCAAGAGGTGCCTTACCTACGAAAAAAAACTGCCTACCTAAACTTGGATTTTATGAATGAATGGAAAGTAGTATGGCGGCCTAGTAGGGAATCCAGTAAACTTTCGATAAGTGCTTATCGATATAAAAAGGGCACAGACTAAAAATTTATATATTTGAAAGAAAAAATTAAGTGGTTAGCTTAAGTAGATGCCGATTATTGGTATTCTCAGGTTGCAGTGTGCTTAGGGCTTTCTGTCAGACTTTCCTTGTGATAACTGGAGTTTCGAATAATTCGCCCAGAAGGACGTAAAATCTACAAAGATTCTTTACAGTCTTTGAGTAACTAACTTTTAATTTAAAAATGGAAGTAATTTCTTGTTCAACTAGTTATATCATATTGATTTTATAGTTTTATAGATGTAAAAAATGTTTTAGTATCTATTCATCAGTAATACCAGTACCATTATGCGATAGAATAATAAAAAGTCAACGGCATTTCAAAAGTCATTCACTATGTGTGGAAAGTGGTCTTCGTTCTTTAAATATTTGGGAAAATATCGATAATTAAAATTCTATCACCGCATCACTGGCAATTTTATTTGACCAATCAGGTGCTACTACATCCCCACTACGTTGGAAAGCAAGATGGAGAATTGGCGTTTTCCTCATATGATTTTATGAATGAATTTCGTAGTAGCTTCACGTATTTATAGTTACTATGTCTATGATTGCAGTTGACTTTTAAGAACTCTGACAGATTTGACAATGTTATTATGAACATTTTGAACGAGAAGCATAATAGATCTATAATAACTGATAACAAAATATTGGGTCGTTTATCATATTTTGTGTCCTTATCAATAAGATTAACTTTGTAATTTTCAGTAGCGATAATTAATTTAAAAGTAGAAAAAACACTAACTAAACGTTGATAAATACGTTTCGTTACTCGGCATGTTGTTGTTTTGATTGTCAGATGTCAAATTTACTCACAATTTTATTTTTATAACTTCGCGCTCGTGCATGTTCATAACCCAACTCTAGGCAAAAATAAACTAAAATCCATATTAAAATAAATCAAGTCTAACGCTCTTGTTATAACATGGCGCCAAAACAAACTAAGAAAACACTTTGGGTAGATTGTGAACGTTGCGGCTGTGTTATAACTTCAAATTCCAAGAATGTTCATATTGAATTAGATTGTAAACGAGATCAAGTGAAATGCCCTTATGTTGTTGAGGGCCAGCTGTGCACTTGGCTGGAGAGGACAGCCGTGGTGCCTGACGGAGTCCCCACAGACTCTGTAATGATGCATCCATCGGCGGCGGGTCTGTTAGGCGCTGTGATTGGGTGTCCTGTGCTGCTGAGCCGTGTAGGCGCTCCTACGATGGTCAAGCGTATGTGGCCGTCGAACTCTTCCGCTCCAGCAGCCGTCATACTGCCAGCCGCAGGTTAATGAAAGTTTTTTAAAGTTAATTTTAATTTTCTAATGATTATTTTATTCATTTTCATGAATACTTTGATAGGACAACTTCAGTTTTTTGTCACAGCCTATGATAGAAGTGCCTTTGTGTTAAAATATTTATTATTAACTTTTTAAATTGATGTCTAGGTAGTTTTATTATCCTCGGGGGATAATGTTGTTATAATGATTTCATTTTTAGTTTATTATTTAACAAATGGTTTATGTGCTAAGTTGTTTAGCTACTTTTGTTGCTGATTGTACAACACTATGATATCCAGTGAGAAATTATAATTTATGTTGGTTCTTTTTCACCATAGTGCAAAGCAAGTTAAGTATTAGCTATGTTATACTTGATTATGTAAATACTGTTATTAAATTATATTTTGTTGCCTTTCAGCACTGTCACAAGCTTGGAGTAACGACAGCAAGGAGGTCACAGTCTCACTTGTAAAAGAAGAAATCCCAAAGGCAACTCTGCTTAGAATAACAATCAAGAATTATACATTTGAAACAGATATTTGTGATGTTATCAAACATAGTTTTTGTAATAATTTTGTTTCTATTGGTAGTATTTTAATTTACTACTATTTTGGTAGAAAACTGGAAATCGAAGTAACAGATCTTAAATCAGATATTGTAGACTCTAAGGAATGGTATGTTTTAAGTGAAAAAACTGTTTGGATTTTAGAAAGAGAAGAAGTCTCTGTGAAGAAGAAAGTTCCTCGTCCTGGGGGGTATGATGACATTTTAGAAGAAATAGAAACGTACATAAATATTGCGTTTAATGCAGATAAAATGTCTGCAAGCTTTCAGCCTACACGGGGAATTTTACTCCACGGTCATTCTGGCATAGGTAAAACAGCTATCTGTAAATATATCATGGATAGTTCTAGTAGCTTTCATTTGGAGGTGAATGGTTCAGTTATCTTCAGTAAATATTTTGGGGAAACCGAGAGCACTACCACAGCATTGTTTGAGAAAGCCGTTCGAAATGCACCAAGCATAATATTTGTTGATGAAATAGATACTATCTGTCCAAAACAATCATCTAACAGTACAGAACAAGAGCGGAGAGTCACTTCAGCATTTGTATCTGCTCTGGACGGATTACATGCCGAGGATAGCAAAGTCTTTGTGCTAGCTACAACACGAAAACCAGAGAGTGTTCACCCAATGTTGCGCAGATTTGGCAGACTTGATAAAGAAATAGAAGTTCCTATACCAGATAGATTAAGAAGAAGAGAAATATTATACAGTCAGCTCAAAAATTTTCCAAATAAAATATCCAATCTGAATAGCATAGCAGACTTGGCGCACGGTTATGTGGCAGCTGATTTAGTAAATCTATGCTCTCACGCAACTATGAGATGTATAAAACGTTCTAGCGAGTTCATTGAACATGAGGATCTGATTGCAGCGCTGACTGTAGTCAGACCAAGCGCTATGCGAGAGCTGTTGGTAGAAGTTCCTAATGTCAGATGGACAGACATTGGCGGGCAGGCGGACTTGAAGATGAAGTTGCGCCAAGCCGTCGAGTGGCCTCTAAAACATGCTGAGAGCTTCCGAAGACTCGGCGTTAAGCCTCCTAGTGGCGTTTTACTCTACGGGCCACCAGGGTGCTCAAAAACCATGATAGCAAAGGCTTTAGCTACTGAAAGCGGCCTAAACTTTTTATCAATCAAAGGACCTGAATTATTTTCTAAATGGATTGGAGATTCTGAACGCGCGGTACGCGATTTGTTCACTAAAGCTCGCCAAGTAGCGCCATCTATAATATTCTTTGACGAAATGGACGCCATAGGGTCTGAGAGAGGGGGGTCTGGTGGTGACAGTGGAGTCCACCAACGAGTTTTAGCCCAACTTTTAACAGAATTAGATGGTGTTGTTCCTTTGAATTCCGTTACAATTTTAGCTGCTACCAATCGACCTGATATGATGGATAGAGCTTTACTGAGACCTGGTCGACTGGACAGGCTTATATATGTGCCGTTACCCAATTTTGAGACTAGACTGCAGATCATAGAGTTGAAATTGGCGAAAATGAGTATGAGTGAAGACGTAAATACGCATAGTCTTGCGGCGAGGACGGATGGATTTTCAGGAGCAGAACTTGATGCTCTTTGTAATGAAGCGGCTTTGAAGGCGTTAGAGATAGATTTGGATTGTCCAGAAGTTACTATGGAACATTTTGAACTCATTATAAAGGATTACAAACCACGAACGCCCGCGCATCTGTTGAAAGTTTATGAAGAATTTGCTTTGGGGCAAAGAGCTTGAATGTGTGCCTAAATGTTATATTGAAATAATAAATTATGTTTTTGTTATGTATCGTTTTTAGTATTTGAACCTCAAAGGGTCGTCACAAGCAAACTTCGCGAATATATCACCAAGAACGCCAAGATCGGCTTTTTGAAGCATTGGAATAAAAACGGATGTCATCTCTCAAGTCAAAATTTATTTTATAAGATTCTTATAACTAGAATATAAATTAAGAATTACCTAATATAATCCATATTTATTAATCACATTGCTTGATTACACGTTTTACCTCTACTGGTTCATATAACAAGATTACTGATTTCTGGAATTTACCATGTATTAATTAGAAATATTGTATATTAATATTTAATGGAGGAAGACATCTAGTATGGAGATGAAAGATAAGTTATTTAACAAACGTTTTAAAGTCTACGCTAAACTTGACGAAAATGCCATCACGGATCTTCCGCGTTCAGAAAGCCGTTATTGCATATAAATGACTATTGACGGGCACACTACGCGGATGATCCGTCTCTCGCGTAGTGAGTGCCAAGTGCAGCGTGAGCCTAAAACTTGAAGACAGTTCTTGTTTTTAAAAGAGTTATGAGTCTATGATACGGTCTGATGGCAAACGGCCACTGGCCAAGAACACTCAACTGCTATTAATTATTAATTTCACAAATTCCAAAAACCAGAAATTCTACTAAAACATTGGCAAAATAACACAAACAGTCCCAAATATGACAACAAATAAGTAATTATTGTAGTCAGGTTACATTTGCATATATTGAACATAACTCGCCAATGTTCAATATAATACATAATTTTAAATGCACTTATTAAAGTATCCAGCTAATTATTAAATAATTCCTCTATAGATCTTCACCACACACAAAATTCTAAGACAAATCCTCAACAAACATAGAAATACACGATTAAATATTATCACATAGTAATAGCAACCGAGCGCGTATAGTACGGCCGTTGACATGTAAGCCGATAACGTCACAACGCATATTATGGCGCTACCTAACAACGAGAGCGAGCGAGACAGACAGTAAAAATGTTTCAATAGCTGATATACTTCGGGACATATTAGATTAGCGCCCTTTACACGATCACGCAATCTTGTCAAAATTGCGCGAAGTTCAAAGTTAATAAAATATTTCGCGCGGTATAGACCACACGAAATAAAATACGCGATTGCGCGCGCACGACACTTCAGAGAAAACACTGAGCGCACGTTCTTTCCATCTCTTTCTCCTAAATCGCGAGGTTTGCGTGCGTGCATTCTGCCGCGAAATCCTAGACGCTGCTAAGAACGAGCGACGTCTCGAGTCCCACTTTTTCACACGCAAATGCTGTTTTCTCTCAAGAAAGACTGCGTGTAAAGGGCGCTAATAGGTATATTGTATTTCAAATGAGCTCAATGAGTGTCTTTAGAGAATAGCGCGGGATGCTAAAGGGGTGGACGAGGTCATTGCTAAACAATTCACGCGCGCCCGTACCTCGTTCGTATTGGAACTTAAGCCTAGATCACACGCACCAAGTGGTTTATTCCCATCTGCCACCCCTAGACTTGCTAAGGTGCGTATGATCAAGGCATTAGATCCCCGATGTGTCACGAGTTCTATAGTACCCACGATTTTCACATATTTGAGCGAGAGATCAGATGATATGAATCACCAGTCTAGATCCAAACTGGCAACTAGAGAATTTGTGTTCATTGTGACATTTATATTGAGTTTTAAGTATTTCATTATCGAATTGCTATGTTCAATTACTTTGCTACTAAAGCACTCACCACCACTTTGCTACTAAAGCAGTCGCGAGTACCGCAAGAAAAATCGTTCATCTTAAACTAAAACTATGCTAATTAGCCTACTTCAGCTCAGAGTTGTGTCACCGACCACCGTTTTGACTATACCTACTCATCTCTTTTTTCACTCTCGACATAAAACACGTGCCGTCCTACTCTTTTCTCTTTTTTTGTTCAAACATCAAGGGATTTTCCAGTACATTTTTTTTAATAATTTCCAATCAGTCTTTTCTTAAGAGATGATGTTGGTTAGTATACACGGAATATAAAAACACGAGGAAGTGTCCCGAGTCGTAATGGTGTACAAGTGTTGAACATAATGAACTACGCAATTGGTTTCATTTTAAGGCCATGTTACACTTGGCGGAATTACAGAAATGCTGTCGCGGATCGTAGTTCGTCGCATTTAATAACGGACACATTACGCGGAATATCGATGTCTTGCGCAGTGTGTCCGTAATTAGTCATTTATATGTCTACATATATATATATGAGCGTTCCGAACACGGTAATTCCATGACAGAATTTCTGTTCAGTGTAGGATAAACCTTAGATTTGTTCATCGTAACTAATTACGCCAATCCACGCTCATTGCAAATATATGTATGTATGAATATGGGTATTTGCATAGGTCTGAGTGTTTCTATGAATAATATGTACGTATTTATAAAAAAGTATCTAAGTATGTTTATCCGCATTCTAGACTCCATAACACAAGCTAGATATAAGTTTACCATGGGTCTAGATAGCGTTGTGTAGAATGTTGTGGAATATTTATTTTTTATTTATTATATGTGACGCCGTTGGCCATCATTGCTCATACGCCAAACGGTAGCAGAATGTTCTTTTCTCTAAATATTATTTTAGAATTCGGTGACAATAGTAGGTATCCATACTTATGCGGTATAAGGACAGTTTCTCACGATTTTATAATCCATTTTAGTATCAATAAATGCTACAATACAATAATATGAAATGAGCGGCATAGCTAATGAGATAATTACCTACGTGATACATATAAAATAGTGATGGTACAGTACAGCAAAAATATTAGTAAATATGGGGACATTTTAGGTCTCTAATTACCCGTGGTTCCCGTCAGGAAGAATTTGGGCCACCCCATCTCTCCCCATGCGGTGTCGTACAAGGCGACTAAGGGATAGGGCTGTTTAACATCAGACAGATATATACAGCCCAGACTCAGCCTCAGATATAGGCTCGAATCAACAATAGTGCCCGGATTTTATGGCAATGAGTCTATTACATGGGACCGGCTACAATTTATTGGTGAAATGTGCGTGTTAATTCACCTCCGCTTAACCCTCTGAGGATAAAGGCGTGATTATATGTATGTGTATGTATGTATGTAATTACCCGCAACGACTGCCATAGGCCACAGATGGGACCAAGGGCTTCACATGGTCTGTGAGGTACCTACGGTGGGTCTCACTGTGTTAAAATGGTTACTCATCATAAGATTGACCCGGCTAGGATTGCTTAACCTTCCCAGTCACCGGAGCGTGGGTGACCGGTATTGGGTGTAAAATTTCATTTCCACCATATTTATTAAGTTCCTTGGTGAACTGTATATTTTGAAATTACATTCTAAATCAACGACAAAAGTAGCTGAACACTATCAAACTATCTTAACATTAAATGTATAAATATTTTTGTAATCCTCAGAGGATATTTTTTCTATTATTTTACAAAAAGTTTAAAAGCTAAGGTCTGTAAATTAAATGTGTCAAGCTACTTTTGTTGTTGGCTGTACCTACTAAACCGATACAATCTACTTACCGAGCACACTACCTTAATTTACTAAATAAAAGTTTATACGTAACTCACGCGTCTTTATATATTTCCATTTACAATATACGTTTTTTTATAGATATACGGTTTTATAACTTGTCTGAAGTAAAGTCAACGAGACGAGAGAAAAAAGTTAAACGAAGCGACCATTACTGACTTACGTTGCGATAACTAGCGATTATTTTCTGTCCTTGTCGCACATGTCACACGTATACACGACAATGGCCGAGCGACAGCTGTCGTTGCGACTGTCAGATCCGCCATCTTATGAGAAGATGGCGAATTTGACAGTTTAGAACCGCTGTGCTGACAGCTTTCCTGTACTACAAAATACGCAACGACAGCTGTCGCTCCATTATTGTCGCGTACGTGTGACATGTGCGACAAGGACAGAAAATAATTCAAGATTCCAAAGTAAAACTGGAAGTCAATTGGTGTCTCAATATTTAATTCTACATAAAACTTGTTTTTGTCCGCAGCGAAAAACTACCCGCAATTTGTTGCCAATTTCTAGACTACGTCTGTTTAATAGCCCATATTTACACGCACAATGACCAGAAGAAGGAGGCCCAGTGCGGACAAAAGTGTTTCCTTCTTAGTCCACTTTTAATACTAATTCTGTGGAAAATGCCCGAAAAAAACTACCACATACTCTCTCTGTGGTAGTTTTTTTCAGGCATTTATCAATTACGTTTTTGTAGTTTTATATTTTTCAACACACTGCGAAAGAGCCGAAATCTACTGATTTTGTGGACTGAAATTCGGGAATTGCATTTATAAAACACATTTATTCCGGGGCAAAAACCTGCCGAAAATGATAATGATTCATGCCCGAAATTTCGGATATACCCTAGCTTTCGAAGATTCCTCTCACAGATAAATGCAAAAATTTTGAGCGCCATTATCCATAAAAAAATCAGACTACCCTCATAACTTAGAAAAATGCCTTATAACCCTATATAGGTCTAAATTAGTTTAGGGCCAAAAATATTAAGGAAAAACTTACAAGGACAGTCAGTAACATGATTTTAAGGTCAAACCAGATCGATAAAACAAAAATTAGGTATAATATCGATAAAAATAGGTTTACTAATATTTCAAAACACCGATTAAGCTATTTTCATTGAGATTTCGATATATGCTTTAGCGCAATTGATATAATTCGAGATAGAATAAAAAGGCCCACCATTCAATAATTTAAAAGAAAACTGTTCACATTTAAGAAATAAATTAATTTTTATATCTCTTTTTAACTTGAACCCTACAAAAATAATCTTATCTTTGATTGACATATCGACAAAAAATATTTAATGGGCGTTTGACATATTGACCATTTTTATCGATTTTGACATATCGATAAATATATTTTATCGTAGTTTGACATACCGATAAAATATTTTATCGAAGTTTGACATATTGACAACTTTTTATCGATGATTGACATATCAATAAAATCATTTTATCGATATTTAACATATCGAAAAAAATATTTAGTCGAACTTTGACACATCGATAAAACATTTTATCGATGTTTGACATATCGACAAGTTTTTATCGATGTATGACATATTTAGTCGACGTTTCACATATCGATAAAACTACTATCACCGATATGTTATCGCTATTTCTACGGGAAAACATAATAACATAATTATTAAACTCTCAGTATCTCAGTGTGCCTGTTGTAGCATATGGCGATCCAGTCGGGCTGCGTGGCGCCCCACTGGATCTGGTTGACCTCGCCCTCTGCGGCCGTGTAGGCGAGGATGGGGTCTTCGATGGCCCGCGGCATTTGTTGGATGTCCCAGATTAGGGCCTGGTGGTCGTCGCCCGCTGTGCAGATGTGGCATGAACTGGATAAACAGAGGACAAAATGGTTTGAGACACTTTCGTTTCGCCTTAGAAATTAGAATCAACGATGTTATGTTGTGTTGTGTTTACCTCAATTAGCTGTATCAAATTCTCCTAATTATTATGAGAATGGAAAGCATTTCGACCTGGGCCCCATACGTCCACGGATCTCCCGACACCAATATGTCACTGGGGCCCATACTTACACCTACGAAGCCTATATACCTATGGGATCCATACAACCAAGGGCCGTTTAAAAAAATAGCCAAAGTAAATATTTACGCGGCCCAAACAAATCTGCAAATCCCTTCCATCTGCTTCTGACAGATCAATAAATCTGTAAATTCAGTAATTTTTCTCGTATCTTTATTATGTTGTTTTATAGTTTTTAGTTTTTCAAGCTGTTTTTTTAAACGTAGTTAATTTAAATTTTTTTAAACAAACTTTATCATTCTGTGAGCCATTTTCCCAACTCTTTTACTTATTGTTTTTTTTTGTTATCTTCTGAAATAATATCATACTTATATCGATCATGGTATGGCTTAGATTTGCGTGACATTATTGTTTATCATGGAACGGCGGAATGGATTAACAGATTGGTGAAAGTCGATGTCATTTTAATGTAAGTTCGTTAACTTTTAAAATCTTGTAGCTTGTAATACATTGATATGTCTTTGTCTTCTCAGATTAGTGAATAAGCTATGTCATAGAAAATGTGTGGAAACCAACAAAAGTAGAAATTGTAAATTTTTCAACTGATATCTGCATGCAAGGAAAAAAAAAACATACTTAATGTTTTTTTTCCTTGCATGCAGATATCAGTTGAAAGTATTGCCATATATTTACAATAAAGTATACATCTTTAAGAAATACTTAACGTTTATATGCTGTAGGGGAGAGTCAAGTATATTGTACCGCCTTTTAAACGAACCACCTCTAGATATTTAATTAAATTACTTTTTTTCTACACTGGCAATACATTAGATGTCAATTTAAAATGGGGGTAACTTTGATACAACACTAAAGCATAGTTTGGTGTTGCCAATGTAGGAAAAAGTGTAATTTTAAAAGTACACTCGTAGTACACTCGACTCTCCCCTATACTGGGTGATTTTATAGTGGTTTACGATAAAAAGAGCTTGGGCAGTTTCGATAGCAAAATCAGCTGTAAGTATTAATTTGGCGAAGGAATTTTTTTTTAAATGTGTGGGAGTAATGATCAGGTAAAAAGAAAATTGTATGGGAGTTTTAATTTTTTTAAAATCTGAAACGACTATAAAATCACCCAGTATCAGCTGCTCCATTGAACTAAAGTAAAGCCAACGAGACGAGAGAAAAAAAGGAGTTACGTTGCGATAACTAAGTATTCTCTGTTCTTGTCACATATGTCACGCGTACGCGACATCTGACGTTTCGTGTTCCGTAGTACAGGAAAGCTGTCAGCACAGCGGTACTAAACTGTTAGATCCGCCATCTTATGAGCAATTACATTCCTGTCTGGAACGCGCTTGAAGTGATACGTAATAATTTTCAAATAAAAATGTTTGGAATCGCAGAAACTATTTTTACCTTTTTTCTCTCGCCTCGTTGGCTTTACTTTCGTTATAGTAATCCGTATAATATTATGTTTTACCTCTTGAACTGGGCAAGCCTGTATCTCAAGAGGCAATCCAAAGGCGGTACAATTTACTCGACTCTCTCATCCATACTAATATTATAAATGCGAAAGTAACTCTGTCTGTCTGTCTGTATGTTACGCTTTCACACCTAAACCACTGAAACTTGGTACTGAAACTGAAATTTGGTACAGGGGTAGATTAGACCTTAAGGAAGGACACAGGCTATGTTTTGTCGCGATAACCGACATCCACGCGGGCGGAGCCGCGGGCAAAAGCTGGTAATATATATAGGTTGGTCCATTTATCTAACTGCAGTCGAGTGCAGTTCTGACCTGTGCGGCGCCCAGGCGATGCCGTTGACGCAGGCGCGGTGGTTGTTGAGTACTGACCTGTGCGGCGCCCAGGCGATGCCGTTGACGCAGGCGCGGTGGTTGTTGAGTACTGACCTGTGCGGCGCCCAGGCGATGCCGTTGACGCAGGCGCGGTGGTTGTTGAGTACTGACCTGTGCGGCGCCCAGGCGATGCCGTTGACGCAGGCGCGGTGGTTGTTGAGTACTGACCTGTGCGGCGCCCAGGCGATGCCGTTGACGCAGGCGCGGTGGTTGTTGAGTACTGACCTGTGCGGCGCCCAGGCGATGCCGTTGACGCAGGCGCGGTGGTTGTTGAGTACTGACCTGTGCGGCGCCCAGGCGATGCCGTTGACGCAGGCGCGGTGGTTGTTGAGTACTGACCTGTGCGGCGCCCAGGCGATGCCGTTGACGCAGGCGCGGTGGTTGTTGAGTACTGACCTGTGCGGCGCCCAGGCGATGCCGTTGACGCAGGCGCGGTGGTTGTTGAGTACTGACCTGTGCGGCGCCCAGGCGATGCCGTTGACGCAGGCGCGGTGGTTGTTGAGTACTGACCTGTGCGGCGCCCAGGCGATGCCGTTGACGCAGGCGCGGTGGTTGTTGAGTACTGACCTGTGCGGCGCCCAGGCGATGCCGTTGACGCAGGCGCGGTGGTTGTTGAGTACTGACCTGTGCGGCGCCCAGGCGATGCCGTTGACGCAGGCGCGGTGGTTGTTGAGTACTGACCTGTGCGGCGCCCAGGCGATGCCGTTGACGCAGGCGCGGTGGTTGTTGAGTACTGACCTGTGCGGCGCCCAGGCGATGCCGTTGACGCAGGCGCGGTGGTTGTTGAGTACTGACCTGTGCGGCGCCCAGGCGATGCCGTTGACGCAGGCGCGGTGGTTGTTGAGTACTGACCTGTGCGGCGCCCAGGCGATGCCGTTGACGCAGGCGCGGTGGTTGTTGAGTACTGACCTGTGCGGCGCCCAGGCGATGCCGTTGACGCAGGCGCGGTGGTTGTTGAGGCGCGCCACGGGCGTGCAGGGCACGCGCACGTCCAGGATGATGACCTCGCACGCGTCCATGGCCACGGTGGCCAGGTAGTTGGGGTCCTGCTTGTTCCACGCCAGGCGGAGCAGCGGCGTGTGCTGCGGGTCCTGCCAGCACCGAGTAAATGAACTATGGTGAATGTTCTGATGACATCTTACAATTAGTCCCACCCACTCCCTCCGCGCCCACCGCCTGCGCGGCTGAAGGCGATGTCGCACACAGAGGACATAGCGTGTTCACCGTACCTCGTAGATGATGGTGGAGTGCTCGAGGTGGCGCAGGTCGAACATCCGCACGGAGCCGTCGGCGCCCACCGACGCGAACATGTCGCGCCCACCGCCTGCGCGGCTGAAGGCGATGTCGTACACCTCCTGCGAAACGGCGAGAGATAGGTTAAGGAAGAGTTAGGTATATTATACTGCCTTTTAAATTGTACCACCTTTAAATTTGTCATTTAATTACACTTTTTTTTACACTGGTAACACCAAACTTGTCTACCATTTTATTTACCTTCGCTTAAGTATGGAAAAAGGAAATGACAGGTTTCTGATATTTCATACGAATATTGATAGATGACTCCCACCGTAATCCTAAGACGGTGGTATAAAGAATTTCGATAACTAAGAGGTTAAAGCATAAGCATATAAGGGACTGGTCACGGGTACAAGTCCCGCCTGAGCGAACCCATTCATAATCAAATTGAATAGTTAGTATATCAATTAAAATAATCTATCAATTATTTACCTTGTCATGAGCAATAAGCTGAGTCTTCACATGCCCTGACACCTCATTGACCCTTCCCAACACTTGCCCAGTCTCCAGACCCCAGATAGTGCATGTGGTGTCAATGCTCGAGGTTCCTATGAGATTGGGGTCCACTTCATTCCAGTCAAAGGATGTGAGAGGGGCACAGAAGTCGGAATTCTTGTTGTTGTTTAGAACACATTCGAAGAGTGTGTAAGGTTCGCCGGCTCGCCAGATTCGGAGGTAGTCACCTGAAAAGGATAAGAAAAGTATAATATTAATTAGAAAGTCCATGGTTATGTTTGTGTGTGGTTTTGGGTTCAAATTCTAAGCTTGATAAAGGGTTTTCTTTTAATAAGCACAGGATCTGATATCATAATTTTGTATATGACAACGTCCTTCAGGAAGTACAAAAGATTTAAAACATTAAAGTTCCATAGTTTCATAATTAGACTGAGAGACCCTGAGATGGAAGAAGGATATATATAAGTGAATTTTGTAGGCAACAAAATTCACTTATAAACACCATCTCTTCAGTAACCACAGTTTAATAAAAAAAACATAAGTTGGAAGGATGGAAGAATGGATGATACATACCACTTGTAGCCAACAAGTCTGGGTACACTCCTTTGCTGTCCGGGATCCACATAATCTTCGTGGTAGGGTACGGATGATCGAAAGTGCTCTTGGCACTAAACTCACTTGTGTCTTCATCCAGTGATATTATCTGAACCTGAGCATCAAAGAGAAAATTAATTAAATACTGTCTGGGTCTCAATCACAAAGTAAAACTTTCCAATTATCATACTTTGCCTAAGTATTTATTTAGCATATATGAAAATTTGTTGATTCTGTTTATAAACCATTGAAATAATACAAAGAAAAAGCAATTGTTTTTTAAAGAATATTAGAAACGAACCCTCTAACCCCTCCAACCAAGCTAAATTGCTTGCGCTAGAAGTGGGTTCACTGTGGTAGTGTAATGACCAATATTCGCACCTGGGACCTCTCGATTGTAAGGCCGACTCCTTAACCATTAAGCTACCGATGCTTTTATATTCAGTGTTACATTTGCACTCCCACTAAGTAAACACATACCTTGTTGTTATATTCCTCTACAAAACTGCCGAGAGCAAGACGAAACCGCTTGTCTGGTCGCACGGACCAGTTCATAGAGTACAAGGGCCATGGTGCTTGGTACCTGTTGAAAAAACAATACTAGCTATAGATAGGAAGGCCGGTGGTCTATGTGGCATTCTTAAAATTGCTATACAAGGCAGTATACTCTGATTTAAAGTACTACAACATTGTTGTTTTTGTATGCTTTAAAAAATAATAGTATGCAATCAATGAAGTATATATTGCATACTGCGGCAAGTGAATTCTAAGATATAGCACATTTTATTGCATATAGAAGTAGGAATGATGGCTTAGTGACAGTACTGTTATAGTAATGATCGTCAGTCAAGCAGAAAAACTTACTTCTGTTGTTTGTTTGGTTATATTCTAATTCTATAGTTGAATGTTGACAAATCTGTGTGGAAATGAACTAATATATACTTACTTGTAGATTTCTTTGCGTTTAGTGCTTGAACTAGTAGTGCTTGAACTACTATGTGGCATAGACATGATGCTAGATTGCTTAAACTGAACCTAAAAAATAATCACTATTATTTTGATGTAGTACATCACATAAAACACTTTCTACGGATGATTATTAAAGTTTATGAGAGAAATTGAACAGTAAATAAACCATTTTCAATGAAGGTAGTGTAATATCTAGAATTTAGCACAAATTTAGTCCAAAATAGATCGCGATCATGCTGCAAATATACCTCTTTTCACAATGACTGAAAGGCCTTTTAGATGTAGTTTTCGACAAATGTTTGGCAACAAATTGACACGGTATATGTTTAACTTTAAGAAAAGTCGTACAATTCACTTTATTTATAAACTGAATCGCTACATATGGCCAAAAGCATTATTTTTATGCATTTGACAGAATCAATGACAAAATTTGAAAAGTGTTACCATACTTTGTTGGAGAACTTACTTTATTTTAAAGTTTTTTATTACCAATAAGGTGTTGGATCAGTGAAATGAAAAATTATGTGTTTCATTAAAATAGAAGAAGCATTAGGGAAGCATATATGTTTGTTATAATTATTAATGTATTTATTTTCAAATAATGTTAAACATTTATCTGCATAAGCAATACAAATTGTGGTTGTCACTGTCACAATTGGATCAACCACAGATACACACAAAATACAATGATATTCTATAGATTAAAAGAAAGTGTATCACAACTATATTGCAAAATATCTTCAATCCACATCACCTTAGCTTAAATACTTTTAATAATCACACAGGCATCGTTCAAATTCCATAATTAAATTTATTTTAAATATCATCATAGTAAAATAATTGCCTTAATCTAATTTAAATACATGTAGCGACATCTAGTACTATTCCCTAAGACATAGGTTCATGAAACGCTTGTGTTCCTTTTGCGGAAATGCTAGTTTTCCTTCAAAGTAGTTCAAAGTTCAAAAGAACTTCTTCTCTCTATTTCTATATTAAACTGTTTAGGAGTTCTTGCTCATGAACACAGCGAAATAAGGAACAGAGAAGGTTCTACTGAAGTGTTTCTTAAATGTATATAGGTTCGTTAATGTATTCGTTACTTGGCATCATTGCTGAATGTCAACGCACGTGTGCAGAGGAAGTTAGTCGTCACTGATGCATCAGTGTGACTAACTTCCTCTGCACACGTGCGTTATAGAAGCCGATTTGTGGACATCTCCGTTTTATAAACTCTTCATAAAGAGAATTTTGAGATAAACTACTTAATTATATGTATAATGTTAATATGTATTGCCACAAAAAAAAGCAGATGCGAAAAACACGCGTTTCGTAAGATATGATTTTTTAAAAATCTTGCTTTCTTTCTGTTACAGATCGAGAAGTGAAAGTGCCTTTATTCGATTTACTATTGCATACGTTTCGGCGAATTATAGATTTATGCGAACTAACTGTTTCAGAGTATTGTACACAAAAACAGTTAGATACACTTCACTGTGTTTTTGAGGGTTCTTGGGGTTTCGATGGTAGTACAGGCCAATCAATTTACAAGCAGACATTTTCTGATGGCGACGACGACGAACATTGCCTTTTTGCTACTACATATATCCCATTACGTATAAAAACTGATGACAATTTTCTATTATGGTCCAATCCAAATCCGCAGTCATTTAGATTTTGCCGTCCAATAAAAATCCAATACCGATCGGAATCTAAAGAATTAATTCTTACAGAGAAGCACCGTATAGAAGAAGAAATTAAAGAGCTTTCGCCGATATTTGCTGAGGTCTCCTCTGGGTATAGAGTTATTGCAGAGCCAAAGTTATATTTAACCATCATAGATGGACAACCCTATTTCCATAGAAATTTCAAAAAAACTTAGAAACGCTTTTTCTCCTTTAACCTACGTTTGAAGTTTGTGAAATTTTAGTATATTGTAGACGACACTATTGTGCATAGTAATAACCAAAAATAAAATGCTACAACGCTAATGTACAATTATCAAAAATATAATTGTGAAAAACAGAAAATATTTAATATTTCTCAGACTACTAAAGCTACTGTCTTCTACTTTTTAATATAAATATATAGCATACAGTTATACTACTCTGAGTGCTAATAAAGTGTAATGGGGTCATAATTTTCCTAATAAAAATAAATAAAGATTTACTTAAGGTCATTGACCTCTCATAGAAAAATTAATATCTCTAAAACTAGAGAAGATTATCGTATCGGGATTTCTGTCAATTCTTCATCACGATGGTGCCCATCAAATAGACATATAAACCACACATGTCCGCAAGTCGGCTTCTATAACACACTGTGTGATGGTCGTGCTGCCTGCATACTGCATACTGGACTGAATGGACTGAATAGAAAGGGGAACCCCCTTCCACATAATATCGATTTTAAGATGCAATACGTACGTCTTCTACACTTAACTCAAAGTGTGAGAGAATTCATGAGCTTAGTTCGTTATTCTCAAAGCCAAAAAGGTTATTATAAAATACAAGAATATTGAAATGACAAACAAGCCAGGAAAATAACACGAATAAGCGTCCCGCCGGTGTGGGGGCGGTTAAAGAATCTCCAACTAAAAACAAATAAGTAGGTAGTTTTATTTTATGCATGTAACTATGCATGTATAAAGAACTTTGTGTAAACCTAACTGACCGTATGTTTTAGAGCTATGCAAACCCTAGTGGTTTATAAGTGCTAATTTTAACAAAAGTGTACCTATATTAATGATTTTATGTGATAATAAATAAAATTAAAAATATCCGAATCGGCTAAAACGGATTTCAGATACTGTAGTTTATGTTAGGCCTAGGGCGCCCCGTCTGACCCAGGGCCCGGTGACCACGTACATAGGTACCTCCTACAAAGTACCAGATTAAGTAAAAGTATCCGATGGCCTTACATTTTCACCGCACATTAGATATAACAATGTAATGAAAGATACTCGTAACTGTTACAAGACCCAGATGTTGGCAGAATTTGGCACTATTGCGCCATATGTCGTCATTGGGCCGACCGTAGGCTACGGCTGGCATGCTGATAAGCATTCGTTGTGAATAGATGGCCCTACTTCGGACCTCCTGTTGAGTTACTTAGTATTCTACGATACAATTTATATTGCGTTGTTTGCCTCAGGCTATTTTGTTTAGTATTTAACCTGAGGTCTTCAAGTTATTGCTTAAGCTAATGGGTTTTACATTAATAGTCCTTCTTCGTTGGGTGTAGATATATGAGGCTCTGTCAAGATCTTCGACATCCAAGCCAACCTCATCAGAAAGCTACCTACATCTGCTGACTGGTGAACGAGGGTCTGGTGCAGACCAAAGAGTATGTAAGGTACAGACTTTTTTATATAGGTTTTTTATAAAAGTTCGGAATTTCACGCGATTATTTTTTACCTTACTTTTGCCGATGTTTCGGATGCTATGCAGTACCCGTTGCCAGGACTTGGAACCTAATGAGGAAAGGGAAGCTGAGGAAGGTCACACGGCAGTCAAGTGTACTTTGAATTTAACTGGCAGTGATTGCTCAGATGAAAATGAAGAGCCCTTCTTTATCCGAGCACCAATCTCCAGTTCTATTAATTTACAACACTGGAGTTTTAACTTGATATATATGTATATTTTTATGCAATGAAGATTAAATATAAAATAATGAAAAAAGGTCCCGGTTATATCAAAACCTGCACTTAGAAGCCAGGGTCCGCTCTTCCGCATCTCCTTTATGAGGTACGCCCAACTAGCAAAAATATGTCGTGTAGTAGTCGCGGCAACGCAAATTATTCAGCATTTTGGCTCCTAATAGAAGTCGTATAAACGTAATGAAAACGTTTATACAACGCGATTTGGGCCCATTTTATTCAGCAATTCAGTCACATAGACATCGTATAAAGGTAACGGAGTGACTGTTACAAGCTTAAGTTGCGCTATAACTGTAACTTATATGACTTTTATGTTACGTTTGTTTGTTAAATTAAGCAAGTGCGTCGTGTTGTGTTTTAAAAATTATAAAAAATTATAAGTAAAATTTATTTAGCAGACATGTTAATTTGTAGGTTGCACCAAATGTAGGTTCGTAAACTCACGCATAGGTTTGCAAAGTATTGCGAAGGTAAGTTTTCTGATGAAATATACTAGGTTTTATCATAAATATTTAACGCCCCCCTTCAATTCTTAGTAATATGAATATAATAACAAATATTTTTTATATCAACATTCATTTGTACACCATTTTTACTGCTAACAGGTGGTATAATAGCTTCTTATACAGCAAATTAGCAGTATAAGCGCCATGATACCACGCTGATTATATTTTAGGGTTCCTTAGACCTTCCTAAAAAGTTTTCTAAAAAAGATCTTTTGTTTATTTATTTATTCAATCAACCACTTATTGTACACAAGAAAACTAAGACAAGTGATAATTGAGCAGTACAAGCAATTATACGACACTTGGCACCAGGCTTGTAATAGTCGTATGAATGCAACTTATACAACATAATAGCAGTATAAAAGCAACGATGTAGCTTTTATTCGACTGTGTCACAAGAAAGCTATATAATGTGCTTTTACTCGACGAAACAGTAACATAAGCGTCGTATACTAGCGACTTATACAGCAAATCTTATACGACACTTTAATCATATAAGTATGCAGAGTAAACGTTTACTCAGCATCATTATGTGACCGAAATGCTGAATAACTAAAATGCTATATAAGATGCTTTTATACGACACGTGCTGAATAATTCACACTTACTCGACTTTTATATCACCGAATAGCTGAATAAACTCAACCTTATAAGACTAATTTGCTTGTTGGGCGGGTTCTCATATTAGAATAAAACACGAGTAAATCTTAGGGTGTATCCTTGTTTAATGTTCGCAATGGGAAAGTACAATCGTTACAATAATTTATTAAGATGAACACTTAAAACTAGAACAGGTAGGTTCAATAGACGTGCGCGCGTATGTACCTACCTTACACAGAACGTGGCTAGCGGACGACTGCCGAGCGATGACTTCGGGAGATTCCGGGAGTAATTCGTGTATCCTCGGGAAGGATCATAATACGCTAGTGCAGCTAGTGTATAGGTACAGATAATACTATTCTTTCTTATTCCAAGAATCGAGCTGGTATAGAACCGCGAGAGGCTCGTTGAGGCAAGATTCTAACGCGGTTTACTATACCTTTCATTATATATTTGGTCGATTTAAATTTTTACGAGTGCCTTGCGGAACAATCCCGCCTTTCAATTTGGGCGGAGTCATAAAAAATCAATGTTTAAAAATGGTTGAAAAATCATTCATTGGTTCCAACAGTTCGTGAGAAAGAGAAGGGAAATTTGAAGTGATTCAGGTGTGGCTCAATAGCTCAGTTGGAAGAGCATTCCCCCTGTAAGGGAAAGGTCGTGGGTTCAAGTCCCACTTGAGCGCGTCTTTTCCCGATGTATTCCGAAGCAGGGTGTACCTTACAGTTACTTATGCCTCTGAAGATCTCTGATGGTGATGGTTGTGCGGGGGCGAATCTACTCTTCATTGGTTATTTTAAATCATAATCATAATTTTAACCAATCATATGTCACGGGTCTGATAGGGGTCGCGTCGTAGGTTGATTAGTTGCAAATACGCAAACTTTTAGACTTGTTTTCAAGTTATTTACCGGTATCTGTACAACATTCTCATAAATCTCAATCAATCAACAGCCTACTGCTGGACATAGGCCTCTCCCAATGTTGGGAGGCTTGGCCTACTGTTCTATTTCCATGCTGGCCAGAGGGGTTGGTACAGGGTTTTCTTTCTCCAGTAACTCTTAATACCTACCTATACCTGTATAGATTATCGATATTGATTGTATGTGATCTATAAAGATTATATTAATCTTTCATTAATTACATACTTATTTAATATATCACATATCAGGGTCACGAGCTATTCGTACCTACTACTTCAACACATGCACATATATTACTTAAAGCAATGCATGTATCATTAGGTACCTCTCAAGTGAATAATTAAATCAATAACATACACTTGAGTCACGATCTCGATACAAATCAAATTACTATAACATTAGTCACTCTCTCCATAAATCTAAATTTTGACCTACATCAAAATATTTCAATAGTGTACCTTGCATTCCTTTAGTGCGCGCACGCATTGCAGTGTTGCCAGACGAGCGATCTAAGATTAATTATAGTAATTGTGTCGCTGAACTTCGCGTGATATTTTGATTTGTCACGATAGCTAAAATATACTCACGCACAACTGTATAGATACTTCTGAAGGGGTAGGCAGATATTGTACCTACAGTTAGCGTTACATTGACCTTCACTAGCAGAAAAAGGTCTTATGTCCATGGTCTTAAGATATATTTTGAGTTACTACTTTGCTAGTTTGACTTTACATATCACATGTAAAGAAAGACACATCTCTCAGGTGGCAGACAAGACCCAAGGAGGGCCAGTCTGTAAGGGATGGCCCTGGGTCAGCCGGGGTGCGAGGGATATGTTGAAGACAACCTCACCTCCGGCCTAGCAACACGACCCTCAGTCAGCGTGCGGTTATAGTCGGTTCGAGTCCGACATAACCTCCCCTTCCGGCTCTGGAGGGGGAGGGATCGAGGCGATTTCCGCATGAAAAAAAAGGTGACAGACAAGCATACGACCTACGATGGAAAGCAGTTACCGCAGCCTATGAACGTGTCGATTCTGCTAAAGCCAAACGATTGTGGCGCCATCGGCATCGCCACTGCAAAAAACGGCATAATAGACTTTAAAGCTAAAAAAATTAAATGACTCTATGCAGAGAATAATGTTCATATATATAGATATATAATCATAGAGGTATCTATGGCGCCAAAACGCAGGTTCGTGTGTACGTTCTTCCGCCGCCAATATGCAACGTTTAGCGCATATAAGGGAGGACGCAAGTCGTTAGATAAAACAATATTCTAAAACATGTTTAGAACACGGCGAATAAAGGTAGTTCTGGGACAAATGATTTCTTTTTAACCATTCGTTGTATTGTTTAAATATTTGAAGAAATGTATTTCGTAACAATACTTTAACTATTCACGTATCAAATAAAAATAGGTATTAATAAAAATAACCAATAGATTTTTAGCAATGAGGTATCACGGCACAATAGGTGACGTGTGGACAAACACGGCAATGAAAGATTTCGGTGTATTTTGTTTTTTTTTGGAGTACCTATAATCCTATTTAATAGAATATTTAGTGCCCCACATAGATCACTATTTCACCTAACTAGCAAAAAATGTTAGAGCATTATAACTATGATTTTTAGTACCGATTTCAACGATGCCACGCAATTCTTGGTCCCGGGAAATTCACCCTCTAATACCCTACAATATACCTTCATCTACATCATACATCATACCTTTGAGGATGCCGTGAGGCGAAACCGTTCAGGTGAAAAGTAAAATTAAGTGGAAAACTAAGTGTTGTACTCAATATGTTCTAATACCTACCCTTCTTGAAGAACCCCATAGACTGATGATGGTAATACTTGACACTTGACAAATTACTGGGTCTTTACTTACCGCTTTATTTCGAGGGGGCGTCTTTTATTTACTTGCTTTTTTTATTGAGAACTTTTTCTGACCTTAATCCGAGTATTTTTACAACTGCTAATAACAAATATTCGTGCCATACCTAATAGTCCATATTCCTGCTTTTAAAACATGTTACCACCTCCCCAGTACACGGGTAATTTAGTTCTTGTCTAGCAACTCAAGACAAATCCGACCTTATTAATACGTTGCGCAGGCGCATGCGTGTAGTAGCTCCGGTTAAGGACATCGCTTTCTTTCTTACGTCAATACGCGCGTAGGGACTAGCGATATAATTAAATAGTTGTGTAAGATTTGATCACAGACCGATATACCTACATACCTATTCAAGCCTGTAGACATACCTCTGAGAGGGTAAACAGAGGATTCTTTAACAACCCTCTTCACTTGTAGTTTTGTCCTTTGTGGGTGGCTTTTTGTCCCTTGTAAGTGAGTTTGGTCCCACTAAACTTTGAATTGACAGCCTCTGTGGCGTGGCGGTAGTGAACGCGACTGCCACACAGGAGGCGCGGGTTCGATCCCCGCTCAGTGCAAATATTTGTTTGCATGAATATGGCGCTTTGCATTGGTCTGTTTCTATGTATAATATGTATGTATTCAAGAAACAAAAAGTATCTAAGTATGTTTATCCGCATTCTAGATTCTATAATGCAAGCTAGTTTAGCTTACCATGGGTCTAGATAGCGTTGTGTAGAATATTGTGGAATATCAATAAGGGACTTGCAAGTAACTTTAGTAAAATATACTAAAGTTACTTGCAAGTCCCCACTGTCCACTGGGGCAGCTACGAGTATGTCGGTTTACGTTACCGATTAAAACCGCATGGCGTCTCGGGTTTCAAAAGCCGGAGAGCAAGTTGACTCAAGAAGGCATTTCCCTCGTATCGTAGTTGATCCCGGGCCATCCGGTTTCGAGATAGCCCCCTGGACTGTAGGAAGCTCAGTGTTCTCGTCATGCCCGGAAAAGGGGAGAAATTACCACACGCTCTACGGCTTGTTGAAAGGACTGTAGGGACATAATACATACAACAGCAGCGCGGGACCCCGCAAACACGTCTGCACGCGGCGAACAATTTCCATCAATGCGACACACCCGCGCGAGCCGCCGCCTTTTACGTATGTGTCAGTTATATACCCGCGACACAAGCGCCACACGGCAGAATTTGTAACTATATTGTATATAATAGCTAGGAGTGTTCGTTATAATACGTAACTGTTAAAATAGCATGTTCTTAAAAAATAGCAATAGCAACTGTTATATATTCAATCAGGCAAACGTTAAATTATTTGATATGCTATTTAACCATCGCGTCGGACAAGTACTTGCCAACAATGTATTGGCGAGCGGCGACAAGCTTCGAGAATTTTATGACGCGAGTGTAGTTCATGCGAAATTGTTCTTTATATATGAGCGTTTAGGATTCATATTGCAATAAATATCTAGTAGGTATGTTTTCGATGCACGAAACGATTCTGCCAAATTATGCTTTACAGTAAGCAAATAAGAGCTATATTTCCAAATCGAAGTTAATGCTATTTTTCTAATATGTTCTTTTGTTCTGTTATAATATTGAAAAGTGAAATTAAAATGCTATTTTTCTAATATGTTCTTTTGTTCTGCTATAATATTGAAAAGTTAAATTTAAAATGTTATTTTTCTAATATGTTCTTTTGTTCTGTTATAATATTGAAAATTTAAAGTTAAATATTGTTTTGAAATAATCTATGGAGTCCGACATAACCTCCCCTTCCGGCTCCGGCAGGGGGGGTATTCGAGGGGATTTCCGCACGAAAAACAGAAGGTACAGTGTAAATTTATGTAAATACTTCATAAAAACTAGCACCACGACCCACAGTCGGCGTGCCCATAGTCGGACTCGAACCGACTAAAAAGTCGGTTCGAGTCCGACATAACCTCCCTTCCGGCTCCGGCAGGGGAGGTATTCGAGGGGATTGGCGCACGAAAAAAAAGAAGGTACAGTGTAAATTTATATAAATACTTCATAAAAACCAGCACCACGACCCACAGTCGGCGTGCCCACAGTCGGACTCGAACCGACTTTAAGTCGGTTCGAGTCCGACATAACCTCCCCTTCCGGCTCCGGCAGGGGAGGTATTCGAGGGGATTGCCGCACGAAAAAAAAGAAGGTACAGTGTAAATTTATATAAATACTTCATAAAAACTAGCACCAAGATCCACAGTCGGCGTGACCACAGTCGGACTCGAACCGACTTTAAGTCGGTTCGAGTCCGACATAACCTTCCATTCCGGCTCCGGCAGGGGAGGTATTGGAGAGGATTTCCGCACGAAAAAAAAGAAGGTACAGTGTAAATAAATTTATACAAATATGGCGTGAGTGTAGTTTGTGCGAAATTATTCTCTATATGTGAGCGTTTAGGATTTATATTGCAATAAATATCTCGTATGTTTTCGATGCACGAAACGATTCTGCCAAATTATGCTTTACTGTAAGCAAATAAGAGCTACATTTCCAATTCCAACAATAGTTTAGAATCGAAGTTAAGTTAATTATTTTTCTGCTATGTTCTTTCGTTCCGTTCTTTTGTTCCGTTCTTTAACAGTAGCAGAACGTCTCTTTAACGTTCTGCTACTGTTATATTTTTTAACGGAGCGTATAAAAATAACGTTATTTCTTTTTAACGTATCGTTTTAACATGTTATCAAAATGTAGCCGTTCCGAACACTACTAATAATAGCTTTAAGGATTTCTTATGTAAATAAATAACCTCTTCTGATTGGTGTAGCATAGTTTATAAGCTCGATGAAATAATGTCGGGTTATCGATAAATTTGGCAATATAACTAGCCCCATTTTCTGAAATAAACACAGTTCCTCTTCGCTCTGTCTTTTCTTCCTTGGCTACGGTAACCCTCCGGTCCAAGTAGTCAGAGCACCCTAGCGACGGTACAAAGGTTCAGCAGTGAACCTGGCCGGTCTAGGGGCATCAGCCAGCTGGCACAGATATTAGGGCAGTACCTACCTCACGGGTCAGTGACCCCATTAACAGCTGACCCCAAATCAGCTGGGCTGAAACTCGGTCAGTAGTCAGCTGAGCCATAGTCCGGTTAGGCGGAGGCCATAGACCGACATTGGTGACCCCTGACGAACCCGAACAGCTGATACCGACGTACCTACGGTATCATACGCACTTTTGCACGCACGCATCAGCTGATTGCAATACCGAGTGCAACAACCTACGTACATCATGTCTAAAGAAGAAATCACACCTGGTAGTAACACACCTGGCAACAACAGCAACGTCGCTATGATATCACTACCGGCGCGCCTACCACCTTTCTGGCGGCAAAACCCGCGATTATGGTTTGCTCAATTCGAAGCGGCCATCGCGGCGAGCAAAATAGGGGAAGAGCAGAAATTCAATCTAGTAATGCCACTACTGGGTTGCAACGACTTAGAACAGATTGCAGACATAATTCTCAACCCACCTGCTACCGGCAAGTACACCGTGCTAAAAGAAAGGCTCATATCAACGTATCAGGAATCTGATCATCGCCAGCTGCAAAAATTACTTAGTGGTCTTGAACTAGGCGATTCGAAACCGAGTCAGCTGCTACGTAAAATGCGAGAACTAAGTGGAAAATTACTAACAGATGAAGCACTACGCGTCATATGGCTGAACCATTTACCGACTCAAATACGCGGCATATTATCAGTAAATACAGAATCATCACTTGAAACCCTAGCCGCCATGGCTGATAAAATGATAGAACATTTCGAACCCATCACAGCCGCAGCCATAACTACATCGATATCCATGTCAAACCCATCACAAAGACAAAACGAAACAGTTGCTACATCTACGGTCGAAAAACTACAACTCGACTTAATTACGAAACAAATAGAGAAATTATCCCTCGAAGTAGCAGACCTACGTTCGAATCAATTTCGACCGACGACGCGAAGCGCCTACCGCCAACCACGCGGCAACGAGCGCTTTGACGACAGGCGAAACTATCAGGCGCGTTCAAGTTCGCGCACGCGTCGGCAGCCGGGCGACCCAGACTGGTTATGTTATTATCATCTACGATTTGGCAATAATGCTCGTAAATGTGCATAGCCATGTGCCAAAAGTAATTCCAATACGAAACCGAACACAAATAAGCAACAGGAAAACTAAATAAGACATCGACAGTGGCGGGTGTCGATGGTAATCAAAGCCACCGCCTATGTATAATAGACAGAAACAATAAAGAAAAATTCCTCATCGACACTGGAGCTGATATTTCAGTGTTAGCCGCAAGAAACAAAAAGTATTCACAGTCTACTGAAAGCAATTACAAATTATTTGCTGCAAACGGAACCCACATTCGTACCTATGGCGAGCGCACACTTGAACTCAACTTAGGTTTACGTAGAAGCTACAAGTGGACATTCACTGTTGCCGATGTCAAGACTTCAATATTAGGCGCAGATTTCCTAGCAAAACACAAGCTATTAGTTGACTTGCATCAGAAGAAACTCATCGATAGTGTTACAGATCTCACCGTGAATACTATTAGCATACATAATACAGAAGAATCAGTCTACATTATCAACCAAAATCACGCATATCACGACATTCTGAAGCAATTCCCAGACATTTTACGACCCATGACAATCAAATCAACAGTAAAACACAACGTCACTCACCGTATAGAAACAAAAGGACCGCCCATATACTCCCGACCACGCCCACTTCCACCAGATAAGTACAAAGCTGCCAAGTTAGAATTCGCAAAACTAATGGAAATGGGCATCTGCGAACCAGCTAACAGCCCATGGGCCAGTCCACTGCACGTGGTAAAGAAAAAAGATGGTTCTTTACGTGTATGTGGTGACTACAGAAGACTAAATGCTGTCACAATTCCCGACAGATATCCGATACCCAGAATACAAGATTTTACCTACCAACTACATGGTAAAGTACTATTCTCGAAGCTCGATATGAAAATGGCATATTACAGTATACCTATCGAAAAAGAAGACGCCGCAAAAACAACTATCACCACACCCTTCGGTGCATTTTTTTTCAAGGTCATGACGTTTGGCCTAATGAATAGTTCGTCTTCATTTCAAAGATTCATGCACGAAGTACTACGCGGCCTTGACGACATCTGTTTCTGCTTCATCGACGACCTACTCATTTACTCGGGAGAAAACGACGAAGAACACAAAAACAACGTAAAGAAAGTTCTAGAACGCTTAAACCACTATGGCGTAACACTCAACATCGAAAAATGCGAGTTCGGCAAGAAAAAAATTCAATTCCTCGGTTACGAAGTTTCATCAGACGGAATCAAACCCACAGACGAACGCATTCAAGCCATACTAACATATCCCAAACCAAGTACAATACAAGAATTACGAAGATTTTTGGGTATGATCAACTTCTATCGAAGCTGCCTACCCAATCAAGCCAATCATCAGTACCTACTCAATAGGTACCTACACAACGCCAAGAAGAATGATAAATCACCTATCCAATGGACACTCGAAGCCGAAAAAGCATTTCAACAATGTCAACAAAGTATTCTCGATGCAACTACATTAACTCATCCGATACCGAACGCTCCATTGTGCCTACTCACTGACGCTTCAGACACTGGCATAGGCGCTGTGCTACAACAGAAGGTCGACGGCATATGGAAACCACTCGCATTCTATTCGAAAAACATGAACGACACACAACGAATATACAGTGTATACGATCGCGAATTACTAGCTATGTATACCGCTGTTAAGAGCTTACGACGGCTGATAGAGGGCAATGAACTCACTATGTATACCGATCACAAACCTCTGACCTTCGCACTCACAAGATCAGCCAACAACAGTGACACGCCGAGAAGAGAAAGACAACTTCACTACATAAGTCAGTTCTGTACGAGTATCAAGTTCATTCAAGGTGAATACAACACAGCTGCTGACGCCTTATCACGAATTACCGAGATTGAGATACTAAACAACACTATCGACTACAACAAATTATCCATAGATCAAGAGAAAGACACAGAATTAGAAACATGTAAACAACAGTCAAACCTCAAATTCGTCCGTGTGAGTCTACCCGGTCATCAACCCCTACCCATATGGTGCGAAGTATCAACTGCAAACATTCGACCATACCTACCAGTGACTTATCGGCAAGCAGCTTTCAAAGCACAGCACGATCTAAGTCATCCGGGCATTCGCGCTACTAGAAAACTCATAACATCCAAATTCTTCTGGCCGTCTATGAATAAGGACGTAACTACATGGGCAAAATCATGCATCGGCTGTCAGCGCGCAAAAATTCTAAGACACGTTATCAGTCCCCTCGGCGAGTTTCAAGAGTCATCGCGTTTCGAACACGTACATCTGGACATCGTCGGACCTCTATGCACATCAAACGAATACCGATACATAGTCACTATGATAGATCGATGCACAAAATGGATTGAAGCTGTACCTACACGTGACATCACCGCTGAAACAGTGACAAAGGCAGTTTACGACGGGTGGATATCACGATTCGGATGTCCCCTACGAATCACAACAGACCAAGGTAGACAGTTCGAATCATCACTATTTCGCACACTAATGCAGAGACTTGGTATTAATCGAATACGTACGACTCCGTTCCATCCTCAAGCAAATGGATTCATAGAAAGAAGACATCGGTGTTTGAAAGCTTCATTAATGGCCAGATGTGCAGGTACCAAATGGAGTGAAGAGCTACCTACAGTACTACTAGGACTACGTACCGCACTATGTAAAGATACATCTGTAAGTCCCGCACTTATGACTTACGGATCTACACTACGAATTCCGTCGGATTTCTTTGTGCCTTCTAAGCCAAACATTGAGGACGCAGAATTCGTCCGCCAGCTCACCGAAACAATGACGTCACTATTACCAAAGCAAAAGGTACATTCATCAAAACATCCCTTCGTATACAAAGAACTCGAAACTTGTACTCATGTGTTCCTGAGAAATGACACGGTGCGAAAACCTTTGACCCCACCATATGACGGCCCTTACAAGATTATTCAACGAAGTCAAAATGGCAAGTTTTTCACCATTCAACTACCAAATCGTCAGACATGTATATCAATAGACAGACTGAAGCCAGCATATGTATATAACGAGGCCCCTGAAACAGACGAACCGCAATCTCGGAGCACGGGGCCAGCAACAAATATACTTCACGAACCTACTACGTCATCGAGTCCACCCAATTCAAAATACTCTACGACTACAAATTCCAAAAAAACTACAAGTGCCAGCTCTGCCAGCAACAACAAACAAGACCCTTACATGACTCGTACGGGAAGAAAGGTAAAACCAAACGTACGTTTCTCTTAGAGGGGGGTACCTGTAGGGACATAATACATACAACAGCAGCGCGGGACCCCGCAAACACGTCTGCACGCGGCGAACAATTTCCATCAATGCGACACACCCGCGCGAGCCGCCGCCTTTTACGTATGTGTCAGTTATATACCCGCGACACAAGCGCCACACGGCAGAATTTGTAACTATATTGTATATAATAGCTTTAAGGATTTCTTATGTAAATAAATAACCTCTTCTGATTGGTGTAGCATAGTTTATAAGCTCGATGAAATAATGTCGGGTTATCGATAAATTTGGCAATATAACTAGCCCCATTTTCTGAAATAAACACAGTTCCTCTTCGCTCTGTCTTTTCTTCCTTGGCTACGGTAACCCTCCGGTCCAAGTAGTCAGAGCACCCTAGCGACGGTACAAAGGTTCAGCAGTGAACCTGGCCGGTCTAGGGGCATCAGCCAGCTGGCACAGATATTAGGGCAGTACCTACCTCACGGGTCAGTGACCCCATTAACAGCTGACCCCAAATCAGCTGGGCTGAAACTCGGTCAGTAGTCAGCTGAGCCATAGTCCGGTTAGGCGGAGGCCATAGACCGACAGGACCAATGACAAAGTATGTATGAAATAAATTAAAAAATACTATCGAAGAATATAAAAACGCGTTCGGAGTAAGGAGAATCAATCAACGTGGGGTTTCTCAGACACGGACCTGCGGTGTGAGTGTGCAGTTACTCCACAGACCATGTCCCACCTGCTAACGTGTGCTGTATGCCACTTGTACAGCAGCGGAGGAACTTATGAGCGCCTCCGAGAACGCAATCCAGGTGGCGGTGCACTGAGAACATAGAATCTGATAGTGCCGTCGATTCGACAGAAGAAGAAGGCTTGAATATAAGGCAGTATTCATCAGTTACAATTCGTTCAATTAAACTGAGTTTCACTTATTCATGCGATTAGCCCTTTTTGTCCCAACAAGCACGAGTGGTGCCGGTTTGAGTTTTAGCCGTTGGGAATAAGCCATAATTCATTGAAAAATGTGCTAATGCAGTTTACCTTCCAACTTAAGTGGGTAAGTACTTGTATCTTATCTATATGCTCTTGTTGAGTAAGCTTTCTGCTAATTAATCTTGTTCAATCAATACAAAATTTTGTCACAATTTCCCCAGGCTACTATTTAGCACCTAGTACAGAATAAAACGTGTAGTTGGTGTAGTATAGGTGTAGTTACAGTTAGGACACTTATTAAAAGAAATGCTCAAGTACGACCGCAAGGCCGCCACCTGCCACACACCTCATTAAATACTTTTGCAATATTTTTGAGCAATTTGCACAGATTGCATATGAATAAGATTTGCTCCAAATACTACATTTACCTACTTATAAACTTTACTTACTCATTTAGTAACCTTCATTATAATCTTTTGTTTCATAGATAAGATTGGTTACGTTTTCTTGAATGTAGGAATTAAGTACTATAGATAGTATTTATCTATCTATGCTGATGTAAATTAATCTATTTTGGACGATGGAATGAAAATAGTTTTAAATAGAACATATCATCTATGTAGTCATAATACATAATATTAATAATATTATAATAATATTATGCATCTGTTGTCATTTATACAAGTCGTAATAGTAGAGCGAGATAGTTATGATAATATTTTTATTCTAGAACAGTAGGTCAAAATTAAATAGTTCTAGAATTCGGATAAATTGTTTCTAAACATTAAATGTACATAGAAATGCCCATAGAAATATCTAGCTGAGAAAGTGGGTAGGTACAATATTAAACAAGTTTTTTCACCGAACGAGAATCAAACCTGTGACCTAAGACCGACTGTTACAGTCAGGCGCTCAACCGGTATGACACAAAGGTCAACTGGCTCCAAACTTGCCTAAGGTCTTCCGTTGATTTGTACCTGCGCACACATGCAGTGTTTTGCGCAAATCTCATCTCGAAGTCCAGGGCCCACCTCACCTCACTATCGCCACAGAGGCAGTCAATTTTCCAACATATCACTCACTAACTCGAGTTGATCTTGTCAGGCACCTATCAGATTATCAGAACAATGGCGCGCCTTGACCTGTGGCCTTTGGCCAAACAATTACACGCTATAAAGACTCGCTGACCGACCATTTTGTTTAATTATGCGATACAGTCTGAAGGATTCGGCCCACGCTTTAGAGTAACATTAGGTTGAATATGACGGCAGGGCTGTCAGGTGTCCGGATTTAGTTGATATGTCCTGCTTTACCCGGACATGATCTCCTTGCTGCGGTTTTTCCATTACGCTAGGAAAAACCACAGCAGGTAGGTCCTTCGTCAGCTTGCGTGCGCGGATTGAAGTTCTTTTCATCCGTCACCGTCAGCTTATGCGTGTGCAGAATGACGTTCTTTTTATCCCTCACCGTCAGTTTATGCGTGCGCGGAATGACTTTCTTCTCATCCCCACCGTCAGCTTAAGCGTGCGCGGAAGGACGTTCTTTTCGTCTCTCACCGTCATTTTAAGCGTGCCCGGAATGAAATTCTTTTCATCCCTGACCGTCAGAACGTGTTAGAACGAATTCCTTACTGTGGCGAGCGGTGCAATGATGGGATCTACTGATTCCTGCACTACCATTGGTTGATTTATATTGAATGTCTATGGTATCAAACCCTGCATAAAGTTAAAAAAAAACATAGGTAAGCAGATACCATAGTTGAAATTAGTGTAACTAGTTATCTAAATAAATATTGAATTAATTCAAAATTAATCGCGGCAAAAACATTTAAAAATAGCTTTTACTAGTACAATAGCAATGAATAACGCTAATCCAAAATAGCATAATGAAATGTCACACACAATCAACGACTTACTTATAATTGATTGTGTTCACACCAAATTAGTGTGCTTATAACATTGAAATATATTGTTACAAATTGGCTTGTAACGTCAAACACCTTATGCAACAAAGGTTAATATAATATATGATTTGTTTTAGATTTGTAACAATTGTAACAGTTCCAGTGAGTTATTACCCCGCCCTCATACCATTGAGTTCGTTAGAACACGTTGCAAAACCGTAAATCAAGAAAATACTATCAGCTGCGCTCGCGACTTTAGCCACGTGGAGTTTAATTTTTTTTACGCGATTACCTTATACTTTTTCTAAATTTTGAAAATTCGCTTATGTAACATCAGCTTATAACACCAGCACCTTTAGACAAGTGGCAATTCACTGGCCAGCGTATAGTGGAATAAAATGAAGAATGTATGGGATTTGACGTTTATGACCGTCGTGTCGTCACCAAATGAAAATATGCCCAACCACTTCGGAGACAGTACAGACACTACTACAAACAGACGGAAAGACATACATTTTTTTTTGTTAAAATGATTTTTTTATAGAGATCATGTACTTGTATATACATTTTAAAAAATCCTATACTTTGAATGTTACAAGCAGACACTTCTATGTTATTTATTTGTTTAGATTTCGCAACGTGTTTTTAGTGATAAACTTAATTTAATTTTGACAAGATTTACCGTTTTGATTTGGATCGTAAACTTTAGTTTTATATAAGTTTACGTAGGTATAGTTAAACAATTAAAATTGAATTTGATAGCACCACAGCATTAGCAAAATATATAAGTACGCACCCAACATGTTCGCACCCTTTTCCCTCCAGGTAGGCAGAGATAATGGTGACATCGCGTAAATTAGAACCACAGATAAGATTTTTTTAAGTCGTTTACAAATAAACAGAATATATATTAAAACAATAATAACGTTAAATCACGTTTATAAGTACTACCAACATAAGATTAGATCACATAGCGCCTTGAACTTTAAACAGCTGCTATATCGTTAATAACAGGTAATATTTGTTAAAAATTAACTATTATGTCCGCACTAATAATAACTTTGAACTTCCTTTAAAATGTTGCAAATTTGGGCATTGTTGCCAAAATTATGAACTCATAAGTGTTTAAGCACGAATTTGTTATAAAATATTCGTTTATAAAAGGCGTTAAGTGTTTAAAATTCTGTAACACAAACATGGTCAATAGTTTAAATGGTCTAAAACTCCAATTATTATAATAATTTTACCTTTCTAGGCATTATAATTTACGTAGGTATTTTGCCTGTGTTCCTATTTGCCATGAGAATATTTTTTTCGCGCCTAGCCTCTTTGCTATATTTTGGTTAAATTTAAAGTTAAAACCATTACCATTCCCTATACCTACCTATGTTCCAACACAAAAAATACCTTTAGAACTCTAGAACTATGAATTTTCGAATTCCATTAGTAAGGATGGTTACATTCAGACGCGTGGAAAGCTTCTGATCAGTCCTCAACTGGACTGCTCCTGCCTCTGTTGGATTTTGCTGAAGGCGGCAGCGTCTTCCTGTGGAAGGGAGGCGTTGCCGTTGTGCAGAGCAGTTTACAATATGTGAAAGTTCCAAACCAAGCACTCCAAACAAGTCTACCTTCAACTGGGTGCAGCACGAGGTACTGAAAGGCCCATATGCTCCAACCCCAAGTAAGTACAGTTGCGTGCAGATTTTATATAAATAAATAACATATATTAAGGTATAAATTATGTTTTATTGGACTATATATTTTCCAGTAAAAAAAGAAAAGTATTTAACGTAATTTCTCCATGAAATAGTCTATAGATATTTCATTACTAACTAAATCCATCTGGGCATTTAAAATTAGTTCATTTCTTTCGTAATATTCTTTGCGGCGTTTAGGTGGTACTCTATCCTCTCCAGCTCTGAGACGAAGCGGCTGTAGTAAAATTTGCGTAAACTTTCAGTCAGATCTAAATCCGCATCGCATAGTAATGTAGTGTTTTATCTTATTCGTACGTGTTGCTGGAGACAAGGTCGCAAACATTACAATTCTATTCCAGCCGCACAAGACAATAAATACCTTAATTTATTAAACGATTAGCCTTAACCAGGGTGACATACCGAAACTGTTGCATACCGGAGATACTGCAACAAATCGTGTGGTGGACACAGGTGTAAAAGTAAAGCCAACGAGACGAGAGAAAAAAGGTAAACAAAGCGACCATTACTGAGTTACGTTGCGATAACTAGTGATCATTTTCTCTGACCTTGTCGCATCCGTCACGCGACAATGGCCGAGCGACAGCTGTCGTTGCGTGTTTCGTAGTACAGGAAAGCTGTCAACACAGCGGTTCTAAACTGTCAGATCTGCCATCTTATAAGCAATTTTATTCCTGTCTGGAAGCTGTCTGGAATGCGCTTGAAGTGATACGTAATAATTTTCAAATAAAAATGTTTGGAACCGCAGAAACTTTGTTTACCTTTTTTCTCTCGCTTCGTTGGCTTTACTTTTTGTGCTAACTGCCAGTGGCGAAGGGTGGATATCATTTGTTGTCCGTGGTCCTACTACCCGGTCCAACTAGTATGACCACGGGCCATTCTTTTTGCCCCTAGTTCTATCAGTAGGACCATGGGCACCTAACATTACCCGTTGCGCTACTGGTAGTACTACGGACATTTTTACTTGTAACTATCGAGTTTGTAGAAGATTATAACTGTAACAAACATCTCTACCACGACTTCCCTTTGCAGGGCCAGCTGGTGGGAATCGCGTTGTATAAACCCCTAGCCACAGCTTAATGCTACTGCTAAAATTAACGTTATAACGCGTTTTATTATTCTAGTTCACTGAAGTTTAGAATTTTTCTTCTTTCAATTAAATTTTACTTTGTTTTCTGTGTGCGTCTGTACTTCAAAAACCTTTATGCTAATATGTCCTCCTGCTAATCTTGGGAAGAAATAATTTCCCGTGGTGTACCTAGGTGAACAAAGCGGGTGGACCACGGGTAACAGAGGGGATTTTGCTAGTCCAGGATTTTGCTATGTGTGTTAATGCACGAGAAAAATAAATCTAGATACATCAAGACTATGAATGTTTGTTACTCTGTCACGCAAAAACTTACATCCAGGAACAGAAAGTTGCATTCCGAAAAGAATGGATCTGGATGTTGTTTGGCGTATTATGTAGTTTGGAATAGCATAAAGGCTACCTTTTATCCCGGAAATAGACTCTTGTGGGTCGGTCGTGGCAACAGGTATGTAAAAACCCCAAGCAACAAAATGAAACAAAAAAAATCACTGACAAACTTCATGTTAACATCAAAAACGAAACCGTTATTTTAGCACGCTATTCGTTATCTTCTCGTAATAAGCTGTTCCTTCCACACAAGCATTGTCGTATTGCGTGATTCCGCTTTTCGTACGCGAGAGCTATGGTGCGGTTCTCCTCAAATTTCAAGTAAAGCGTTCTTAGGATTAACAGTACGACGAAGAGGAAAGCGGACATCAGCACTATTTTGTATAGCTCCACGGTATAATAACCGCGGTGGTGACCCCCGGATTTGAGGTGAAGCGTCTTCCTAAGACGGGAGATTCGATCCCGTTTAACTCGAAATAATAACATTGAGTGTACTTTTTTTTTGGCCAGCTCCATCTGCAAAATTTGAAGTTGTATGTTTGGTTGATAACTATCTGTAAAAAAAAATATGTTAAGTGTATAGGTATCTTTTTTTCATGCAATAGGGAGGCAAACACGCAGACGGATTGCCCATGGACACCCGCAACACCAGCGGAGTCACAAGTGCGTTGCCTTCCTTTTATACGCCCTTTTCTTGAAGGTTTGAAGGTCGTATTGGTTCGGAAATACTGCTGGTGATAGTTCATTCCACAGTTTAGTTGTGCGAGGCAGAAAGTTTCTCGAGAAAGGCACAGTTGTGGACCGCCAACCGTCCAGATGTTGAGTGTGGAACTGCTGTCGCGTGGAACGATGGCGAAAAGAGGCGGTGGGCATCAATCTAACAATTCCTTCGAGCACTCCTATAGTATAGGCGATAGAAGATGCAGATCTACTGATAACATACTCTATCGTCCATGAGCGGAGGCCTAGGGCCTGAGAGGTTAGAGCCTGTCGCCCTAGCAAAAGCAGGCTGAACCGACTAAAACCACACGCTGTCTTCAGATGCAGGGGTGTAACCGGCTGACCCAGAACCATCTCCAGTTTCGAGGTGTTTCCCTCGGGTGTGGGATACGCAATATCCCCATTGAATACCGAAAAGGCGTCGAAGGAGTCTATAGCGTGACAAGCGGCCGTTTTATCACCCCACCCTTGTGTTTGAGAACCAGCTCCCCCCCCTAAAAACTTACCTTAGTGTAATTCATCCCTAACAGTGTACATCAAATAAAGTGATCTAAAGATTACAACGGTGATCGCTAATATCCCCGTCCAGGCTAACATCTCACAGAGAGCCGCGACGGCACAATATACCTCCTTATCATGCTTTATGTCACGTTTTGATGTCTTCATGACATGAAAGCATTTCACGAAGGCTCGCTTGAACATTGCGGGGGCATGAACGAATGTTTTTGTCACATTTTCACAGTTCTGTTTTCCATAAATATTGTATTAAATCTTGGTATCCATTGTGGAGCTTTTGGTGATAATCCATGACAGTTTATGTGTTAGACATTTTGTATTTTTTGACCTGTGTTTTGACACGTTATGACAGTGACATAGGCTTTTCCTGCCTATGGGTGGGTTTCAGTTTCACAGTAGGTACAAAAGCAAAAAGTATTTAATGCTAAGAATTTGTTTTTTTTTTCGTTGACCGTGATAATCTCAGAAACTAGTGGTTCGAAATGAAAAATTATTTCTGTGTTGATTTGTACGTTTGTTATGGAAGACTTTAGGATATATAACATCAAGCTACTACCCAGGGGAGCGAAGTAGTAATTGATCAAAAAATCCGGCTGATTTCCATAGATTTAATTTAAATATATATTAATTTAAAATTAAGAATAGCGGACATAATATGGTTTAAAGGCATGCAAAGTACGTATTTGTTTCGAAGTAAGCAACGGGCTAAGCCGGGAGGGCCAAGTATTTTTTTAAATAATAAATAAATAAATAAATATTCCACAACATTCTACACAACGCTATCAAAACCCATGGTAAGCTTTTATAGCTTGTGTTATGGAATCTAGAATGCGGATAAACATACTTATATACTTTTTTTTTGTTAATACATACATATTATAAATAGAATATATTAGTAAAGGTATAGTCTTCTTCTTCACTATCGCGTTAATCCTTGTCGCATCCGAAGCTTTTCAGCTTACAGTCTGGGGTGCGCTTTACCAGTTTAACTGCGGCTTCGATATTTTCTGTGAAGCGATTGCCATCTGACCTCCACAACCCAAAGGCGATATCAAAGCAATGCAGTTAGACCAGTTGTTATATAGACTTTATGGCTCCAACTACCCGTAACGACTGCCATAGATGTTCTTATGGCAACCGGCAACACGAACGCAAACAAATATTCGCATTGAGCGGGGATCGAACCCGGTTAATAAAGGTATAGTATAAATATGAGGTCTTATATCTCAGTAATTCCAATCTCATTATTCTCAACTAATTATTAATTATTTTCATAACATTATGATGCATGTTCGTAGGAAGTTATTAAAACGGCATACATAAGCAACCTTAATTGTATTTAATTCCTATTGTACAGTTAAATTTAATATTATTTCAAATTTTAATGACAAAACTTATCATACATTTACATATAGCTAAGAAAAAATGTCTATTATTTTGCTATTATTGCGTACATTCCGTAATACGGGGAAGTAGAACTAAGCCAAACATGCATTTTTTTTAAATTTATGGATGGAATTTCTTTTTTTTTTAACAATAATTGGTACAGTGTCCGCTTTTGATTTGACTAGTCGCGTCGGAAATAAGAGTGAGCGTTCGGCTATCATCGACTTACTTCGGCTTTGCAGAGCATTCTTTCTTAACTCATTTACTAATAGGTTGCGTGGATTAATAAATATAAATAAAAACGATAAAATAAGAACCTACGCAGCTTTTAAGTACCACTCTTTTATCAAGCAGCAATTATTTAGATAGTTTAATTTATCTACAGGAAAATACCCAATTGGGCCCTTGACTCTCTAGTCTGCAATAACATACCTACACGTTAATATTTATCCCGGGAATAGGTTCCTATAGGTAGCGGAGCGGGATCATCATCATGGGCCGCGTTTCGACCCGCTTCCATTTGCTAAACTAGTATTTAAATATTTATTTTCATATTGACGTTTTATAAGTGCAGATTTAATGGTCTATGCAGAATAAATGATCTTTGACTTTGACCTGCCGCGGGTTGTCAATTAATTTACTGTTATAGGATATTGGTAGATGATTAAAAATAAATAAAAATGATAGTTTAGCTTAGTGGTTCAGGAGTCGGCCTTACGATCGATCGAGAGATCCCGAGGTCGAATTTTGGCCATTACACTACTGATGTGAAATTTAGTTAGGGTGGAGCTGGAGGGATTAACAGAAATACAGGTATACAGAAAACAGAAAACCATTTTTTTTAATTTTTTTTTATTTTATTTATTTATTTAACCAACTTATAGTTACAGCTAGCTAGACATATAAGTTATAGGTTACTTACATTATTCATTTTCAGACTTATCAATTTCATTATAACAATATTAATATTCCATTAAGATATAGATAGCATAAAAAATAAAAAAAATCATTACATTTTGCATAGGTTACAATTCGGATGTTATTGTAAAATAATCACCACAAGGCGAGTCTAAAACAATAATATGGATGTCAATGAAAAATAAAATTATTATAAATTAGCATTACGGTCATCAATATACATATCAATTAACAATATGGATGTCAGAAGTTAATCCAAAATAACATGCATGTCAGTACTTAAATCTAAATAACAATTGGGATGTCAAGAAAATCTATCGAAGATAACAAAAAAAAAATTTAAAACACTTATCATCTGTTTCCTGTGGAATTCACTAAACTATAGTACTGGAAGGTGTAATATTCTCCAGATAAAGACTAGCTGTGACCAGGAATCTCGGTTCCGTGTACGAAAATATATCTATGGTTTCATCGCTCAGTAGAATGTTGTTGATGTGGATCAGAGTAAGGAATATCGGACTAGTCGCGAGAGATACAGTAGTATTAGGCACTATAAATAGTGGGCGGCGTCGAGGGCGCAAAGTACCTAAGTCTGACCGGTGGTGGAACATTTATTGAAATATACCGCAAGAGTGACGGGTTGTATACAGAACCACGGATTAGACGGAACAAGTAGGTATGTAATCTGCACGAGATTTCTTCTAACCTCCAGGCTCCTATAGGAGACCATTCCCAGCACAAATGGTGTGGGATACATGAAGGGATGGTAGCCGTACATTCTCAGGTACAGGTAGCGTATGAATGATTTCTGTACTCTTTCCACCAGCATTCTTTGAATAGGTAAGCTTAGAGAGTAATCTTTGATACCTAAACTTTTTATTTTAGTTTTAACTGCAGATACAGGCAGTATGTGTAGTTAAAACTAAGATAAGTACCTAAAACGTTTTTAAACAGTTCATTTTTTAGTATAGGTATGATGTTGTTATTAATTAATTTAATTAATACGTTTTTATTTAAATTATAAAACGTTATATTTTTAGATTTATACTGCAAATTGATGTTTGTATTGTTTTTAATTTAAATTTTAGCCTGTAATTGGCTGGTGAGTAAGTTTGTTGCTTTTGTTTACTTAATTTTATAGCACATTGTGTGTACGAGCTGTGGGAAGACCTGAATACAGAAATAGATAACGTTAGGTAGTTCAAAACTTGAAGTTTGTTTCCTTATTGAGTAAATATCACCATATAGTATAAAGCAAAGTCGCTTTCCGCGTCCCTATGTCCCTATGTATGCTTATATCTTCAAAACTACGCTACGGGTTTTGATGCGGTTTCTTTTAATAGATAGAGTAATTCAAGAAGAAGGTTTATATGTATAAATACATGCTTAATATAGTAAAGGGTAACGGAATCGGACGCCACGCGGGCAGTAAAAAATTGGCGGTACGAAGTTCGCCGAGTCCGCTAGTATTTAAACATAAATTAAAAATTAAAAAATAAATCCCAACACTCCCCATCCCCACTTTAACCCCCATAACTTTTAAACGGCTCAACCGATTTTCATCAAACATGTCTAAGTACACTCGCACATAAGTCACCTTTAATACAAAAAAAAAACTAAATTTAAATAGCTTCATCGGTTCAGGAGCTATCTGTATGCCACAGACAGACAGACGTACAGACAGACACGTCAAACTTATAACATCCTTCTCTTTGCGTCGGGGGATAAAAAATATTAAGGACAAGAACTCACGGAGCGCGTACACCAACACCGAAAACTGCGGCCCGCGGCGAATCCGCCGTGAAAAATCGGAGAATCACCTGCAACCGCGGCGGACGCGAGTAAAAACAGCTCCGTGAGTTCTTAGCCTCATTGTTAAGGTAGGTAGGGAGTGTGGAACTCCGCCAAGGTCTTTGGGGACTAAGCCAGCCTCATCTCCGAGTGTCCTGTTCCAGTCCTGGAAAGGGGAGAAAAGTTGCCTATTGATTGACGGACGATGCTCATGCGTTTAATTAGAGGGTAGATGGAATGGATGGAAGAATTTGGGCCACCCCGTCGCTTTCCATGAGGTATCGTACAAGGCGACTGAGGGATAGGGCTGTTTTACATAAGCCAGATATATACAGCCCAGACTCAGCCTCAGATATAGGCTCGAGTTTAATAATAGTGTCCGGAATAGGCTCATCATTACGTGGGACCGGAAAAAATTATTGGTGAAATGTAGGTGTTAATTCACCTCTGCCTAAGCCTCCAGGGGTAAAGGCGTGATTATATGAATGGTATGTAGATGGAATTTGCTCCCGTACTAGCCAAGATAATGTAAACTGAAACTAAAGAAAAGTGAACCATAATTTCGGCTAATGTCCAACTAAGATGGGCTTATTATCTGTACAATAAGTAGAGTCTTCTCTACTGTAGGTAAGTACTAACTAAAATTTAGTCTTGAGTTTATAAAATATTGGAACTATGCCTCAGTCTTCCTTTTCTCGTGTTAATGATTCACTTTTATATATAATTAAACTATTCGGGAATATAATTTTGCCATCTTAAACGCACTGTCAGTGGCTTTATTGAGATCGTTTTTAGTGCAGAAACTAGGAGGGACACGAGACCAAGTGCGGCATGGACTGCATGGGGTTACCGCAGTCCCATGCGTTTAAGCCCGGGTCTCGCGTTCCCCATCTGCATAGATTTTGTCTAGACCGACCAACTAGTGTACGTAGACGATTATGAGACCTCCATACGGGCCAAAGAAGGTTCTGTACGGGAGGTAGGTTTTATTACTCTAAAGATATTATTATCAAGTTATAGATCTGCACTGAAGAGAACGCTCCAAAAACATTTCCTACTACTACTCTAGCAGGTATACTCTGCGCCGTATACGGATGGCCTCTTAGCCCTGAACGACTCCTGTGAACGAAAGGAGAGGGTGGGACTAATGGAAGAGCTCATCCGAACATTCACCATGGTAGAGACGTTAGAATACTACCAAAGACGCAACATCTCTACGGCTTGCCACCGTGGCCTGCTTCTGCTGAGGTGACAGGCGGCTCCACACGTCACCCCCAGGCCCGCGCTCATGGGGGACGGCGGTCAGTCTGTGCCCTCCGACGCCCGAGGCGCATGCGCACGCGGGCGGCGCGATCTGCGAGTCTCTCTCGCTCAAGCCGCTCAACAAAGTTGGCACCGACTTCTAACGGATTGAAACTCTCTAAATTCTGTTATTTTAAAAAAATCCTTTATAATTTGTTCAATTCGTAAGTTGTAGAAGTATGTTTTAAGAATTTACGAAGAAGGAAGAAGTATAACTGATGAACATTGCTAAGTCCACGTTTAGCAATGTTTATCCACATACTTGATAATGATTTTGTCAGCAAAATATTGATTTTTTCAAAATCCTTCTGCAGTATTTGCCAAGCTTCTATAAGCTTGGCAAATACTGAAGAAGTCTGTCTCTATTCGTAGTTTTCAGTAGTTTAGCCCTGTATTTATTAGTCAGTCACTCAAAAAAGACTGTCTTCATAATATGTAAATGAAAAATACAGGGTGGAAGATGTCAAGAAATGATTTGAATACAGTTTTGTTTCTTTTTTTAAATAAAAGTATGTTTCCTTTGTGTAAAATTCACTATTTCCAGTATTTCAACTACTTCCGTTCCAGTTGGGATGAAAATCTTCCACCATATAATAATGATGAGTTTGAGCTATTCGGAACTTAACGCGGGCATTAACACCCACATTTCATTAAACAATATAATACCTAGTCAGTCCCACGTAATAGGGGGTAAGCATATTGCCGTATTCCATGCACACTCGAGTCATGAATCTGAGGCTGAGTTAGCTGTAAATTATATCTGTCTGATGTTAAACAGCCCAGTAATAATAATAATAATAATCCGTGGTATCCGCCATGTGTGTCTATCCCTAGCATATTAAACTCTCTTAAAAGGGCCTCTACGTCTTGGCTTCGGCCCGACGACGCACGCCTTCCAAAGGTCCGGGACTCCATAGTCCCGAGTCACGGAACAGAGAAACATAATAATAAATAATAAATATTTCCCAACATTCCACACAACGCTATCTAGACCCATGGTAAGCATAGCTTAACTAGCTTGTGTTATGGAATCTAGAATGCGGATAAACATACTTAAATACAGTGATGTTATTCTAACTTCAGTGCAAACATTGCTTTCTCTGTAAAACCGCCTGAATACCGAATTCATACCTAACTCAAGACTTGACTAATAGACACTACTTCCTGTTAACCTATTGACTTCCTATTGTCGTATTATAGTATTAAATCGTCGTTGTCAAACCAAAATCTGCTATGTGCACTTTTTCGAGATTTTAACTTTTTGACGTTGGCGTATAGAACACTGATCTATCTACCGTACAAAAAACTGCTATGTGTCTATGAGCACTGGGTGACAATTTACAAGCTCCTTTAAAAATATGCTATGTGAAGCAGCAACATTATTGTCAAATAAAAACTGCTATGTGGTATTCTGCTAAGCCTGGTGTATTGAACAAAATAAGAAACCAGTCTCAAGAAATAGTTTTTTAAGTGTATTATGTCGCAATAATATTTCCATTCACAAACCACGAAAGGATCAGTGCGATGTATGTTCTAGTTATCAATTAAAAAATATTCCACTAGTAGACTATGATACTCAAATCCAAAAAAAATATGAAGCTCGTCATGCAAAGAATACAGCAATAGAAAATTTGAAAAATAACCCTGATAGCTTAGTGATAACTGTTGAGGTGCAAAGTGTTCTTTTAGCACCAAAATTACTTGCTGGTGCACTGTATTATAAACAAAAATTACAATGTCATAACTTTACAATTTACAACTCTCGTACTGGAGACGTCGCTATTTATTTTTGGCATGAAGCTGATGGAGGAGTCACATCCAATGAATTTACAAGCTGTGTAATAGATTATCTTAAAACTAAATGCAGGGCTTATAAACACATCACGATAATTAGTGATAGGTGCAACTACCAAAACAGAAATAAAGTTCTATGTAGTGCATTGTGTGACTATGCTTATTTTTTTAAAGCAACGGTGGAACAAATTATTTTAGAAAAGGGATACACTTTGATGGAGGTTGATTATCCACTATCGAACATTACAAAAAACCCCCTATTTATGCACCTCAGGATTATATTACAAGAATGCGTCAAGCGTGGCCTAAACAACCCTATGACATTAGAGTTCTTCATTATCATTTCTTCAAGGACTATGAGAAATTAACCACCAATTATCAGTCTATCAGACCAGGCACAAGGAAGGGTGATCCCACGGTCAATGATGTCAGAACATTTTTATATAGTTCTACTGGTGAAGTATACTTCAAACTTCGTCACCCAAAGAATTATGCAATTCTTCCGCAACGAAGGCACATTCCCCAAGGGTATCCTGAACCTGCGGCATTGTATGATGGGCCATAGGAAATAACTAAATCCAAGTTCGATCAATTACAAGAACTAAAACCTTTTATAGACCGTGATTACCATCCATTTTATGATTGTCTCAAATTTAAATCAGATTAATTTTTGTTTTCATTTAGTTGTTTTTTTATTATTCATTAAACTGTACTATTAGTATCATTAATCATTAAATACTACTATTATTAGTATTGATTAGTAATTTGTATTACTAATTTCTTATCAATATTACTATTTCAAATCAGATTTTTATTGAATACCTGTTATGTGCCTAATAATTGACCATTTAAAATCTGTTATGTGCACAATTTACGCTATTATTAAAATTAAAGATAGAATTATTAAACTTCCGTCGTTAAATAACAAATCAGTTCATAATTAATATCTACAGCATTCATTTGATATAGTTTTTAAAATGCAACTTCATACAAAATTTTACAGGAGAACTTTTTTTTTCAATATCTCAAAATGACCATTCTGGCACATAGCAGATTTTGGTTTGACAACGACGAAATGTTTTAATTCTGCTAACCGTACACTTTGTTTTGGAGCTGTTGGGAACACAGTATTATATGAGTCTTTTTTACTTAAAGTTGTATAATTTGGAGCTCCTGGGAATTGATGTATAGAGTTAAGAAGTTTTGAAGGAAAAAGCTTACATAAGTTTTTGGAGCTCTTGAGAACGATTTTATAAAATAATAATAATATTTAATTTTAGTCTTGGATCTTGGAGCACTTGGGACCAAAAATCGTGGAGCGGACGGGAATAAGCCCTAAAAACCGTAGCAAGCCGATATTAGCCTAACACTCAATCTCCTTCCCGACATTCGAAATCGGGTAGGTACATAGATTATGGCCTCCTCATAACCATCAGTTAATATTTCATTGTCCTAATGGAAAAAAACAAAGTCCATTTAAGATTCAGATAAGTATTGAAAGAAAGTATTTTTACAAAATAGTCCTTGACATATCTGGAACAAGTCATACTCTGTGGCAACCTGCATGTGCGATGATTGTATATTTTCAAACCTCAATTTACCGTAAAACTACCTTTATTAAAAGACAATAAGGTTTACAATCGATTTGTACGGCGGTAACTGTTAAGTTGTTTAATTTCGTTTGTGATGCGGTCCGCGGCGGAATATTCGTTTCGGTGTCGGAACGTGTGGCGCGTTATCGTAACATTCTACTGGCTGAATAACCAATGTGTCCTTTGCTTCGATTTGTTTGTTTGACATTTATCTGTGGGTTCGCTCATTTGGCGCCAATTCGTAACAATATGTTTTTTTTAAACAATTGAACATTGCACCAAAGCGTGTGAAGGATATCAATTTTATTAATTAAGTATAATATATGTAGATTATGTTGATATAAATAAGGTAAGTACCAATTAAATTATACACACATAGGACGTACAATCACACCAGCTTTGGAAACTTGTGTGAATAAAAAAAGGATGACGTCTTCTAATATTTTTTTATAGGTATAAATAAGTATAATAAAATGGTATATTTAATTTAGTAATAGTGCATGCAAAAAAACGTGTCTAAATATAGATACCTACCCCTCGGCAGTGTCCTGGTATACGAGTACAATGGAGGTAGCTTTTAAAGACCTGCATCTACGGCCGGTAAAAATAAAATTAAAAATGTAGAATGATAGACTGAAATACTCGTTGGGTACAAAAATTTTGGCGCCAATTTCTACATTTTCAAAATCTTGAATAATAAGTAAGTAGAATATTTAGAACTTAGTAAGTTTTAAAACCACATTCAGTATTCTTTATGTTATAATAGTAACGTATTATTACGTTCAAGAATTTTACGACGCCGTTTCCGACGCGTGGCGTAATTAACGCGCGTAGTATCTGTCGCAATATAGTAAGTAATATTTTAATTAACTGTGAACATTATACGTACTTCATTATATAAGTGTCTGCTTTCTTTTTGTACTTTTATACATATTTATTTAATATAATTAGTATTGTATAATATGACTTAATAGGCGAAATAGTTTAAGTAGTCGCGTATTAATTTCCATAACATAAGACTAGTGTTTTTAAATACGTTAGAGGAATGGGCTACCTGAAAAAGGCGGAGACTCGGTTTTTTTTATAAAGGACACGTCAATTTGACTTTAACTCGTCTTATGGTAAGCTAAAGGCAAAGTCTCGGAAAGAAGGTCACCATCGTAAACATGTACCATGTTAACAGTGGTGGCACTCAGCTTGACGGCCTCATCAGATGCCCTTTCACGCGCCGCTTAAAGGACCCGGGACTGTAGGAAGAAGGAAACACGTGAGCTGGCAGGGAGTTACAGTTATTGGCGTACATTTATAACTTTGTGAGTTATTATTATACGTGTTGGCCATCCTATCTGTTCTGTAGGTAACGTAGAAGTAGACTAAGGAATAGGGCTGTTCGCCATGACAAAGTGCCCTGACGGTAGATGGATCTACAACATAGTTATAGAATTTGTTTATATAAAACTTTTCCGAGCGAATCGAGGGCGGGTTAGCTAATATTATTTTAAATATTATATAAAATTTTCATTATTTATTTATATCGTATTTCAGACATTTTTTTTATACTTGCATTATGTCTGAGATATAAATACTTTCAATCCTAGCCCATCCTATCCTTTTTTCCCCGAAATAGGTGGGAATTTCGGGGAAAAAAGGATAGGAACGGGTGGTTAAGTCGGACTGAAACTTACTAAAACCGCAAGCTTATCCCATGAAAACCGCGCCTATCTGGATAACCACTATAATAAGGACATCCCTTACCATGGTTTACTTCCGGACAGTAGTTATACAGGGTCCATATTGGCTCACATAAAAGTTAGTGATCACATTCTTTTTATTCATAGGTACTGTTACTAAGAACTAGTTTAAATCCATAACTTTATTTTTCAGATCTTTTTTCTTCATGACATTCTATTATTATATTGCTTTAATTAATAATGTTGTTACTACGAACATACTTCAACAAAAATTCTTTTTGCATAAATTTTGTCTACTTTTCTTAAAAAAAAATAATTTCTGGCGCTTCGCCGGAGCTTCGCCGGAGCTTCGCTTCGCTCGCTCGCTCGGCTCGCGCGTTGTTGTGGTCACAGTTCTAACCTAACCTAACCTACTTGTCTGGTAGCATCTCGTTTTATGAATATTACAGTTATTTATTTATAACGATTAATAACGATCATCATGATTTTAAACGGTATGAGAAACATTTTCGGACCTCCGATGACAGGAGTTGAAAAGTTATGTAAGACAATGCGCACCCAGGTAAACATCATAATTATGTAGGCTTAAGCGTGAAAGTTTCTCATTAAAAATATATTCTAAGCATTGTAATTTGTAATGCATACGGATCTAAGGTATGTTGCCTTATAGTATGTTAATAATAATCATAAAAAAATGTAAATGAGATAAATAAAATAAATCCGTTAACGTTTTTAGAAGCAGAAACGTTGTTCCGTCACGAATTAAGACCAATGATCACGATTTAATTGTAAATTTATCGCAAAAAGCGAGGTGACGAGCCGTGAGAAGAATCCTACGGCGTTTTTATATGTATAATAAATGATTGTAAATATATACAATAAATATATTATGTATATTATTGTTTTGAAATCCAAAAAAAAGATACCTATCATCAGTAGGGCTATTGCTTATTTGGAATCCACTCGCATAGAAAAAAACGTTGGTACTGTACCTTGCGAGAGATATGCTTTTAGCAATCTCACCTCCGGCAACCAAGGACCCAAGACGGCGTGCGTTTTAATTTTTTTTTGTTTGGATTTTTCGAACGATATTTGTTCCGTCAATTGACTGTACCCCGCTAGATGGCAATAAAGCTGACGTGCAGTCCAAAAGATACAGACCACCATTCCCGGTGCCATTGGACGTAAAATGGTGGTTCCTCACTTGACGGCCTTGATAGATGCCTTTTCACGCCCCGCTTGAAGAACCCGGGACTTTAAGAGGAGGGAAACACGTATGCGGGCAGAGCATTCCAGCTCTTTATCTTGCGGCAGAGGAAAGAGCCCCCAAACCGTTTAGTGCGAGATGGTATGGATTCCACAGTGTGTGGATGGCACCGCAGACCAGCACGTGTTGTTCTGGATAGGAAGGGAGAGGGTGGGATCAGCTGAAATAACGTCTCAGAACACTCGCCGTGGTAGAGGTGGTGGAGAACGACCAGAGAGGCAACGTCTCTACGCAACTGTCAAGAGCGTCTATCAGGTATTGCGCGGAACTATCCCAGAGATGATAACAGTATTCCACACAAGAGCGAATAGCTGTGTCTTGTACAAAAGACACCGTTGCTCCGGCGTGAAAAACCGCTTCGCCCTGTTTAAGATTCCGAGTTTGCGTGACGGTGTTTTGATGACGCTCTCGATGTAGGTCTTGTTGTTCAGGTTGCAGCGAACATCCATTCCGAGCATGTCAATGTGGTCCTGTAGAGCCAGCGGTGTGTTCTGGAGAGTAGGGAGAGGAAGGAAGGGGGAGGTCTTGGCCGTGAACGCGCACGCTTGTGTTTTTTTGGTATTGAACTCGACCAGATTCTCTGATCCCCATTGGGAGATACAAGTCAGAACCCCGTCGAGCTCATCGACAAGTTGCTGTCTATTTGCGTCTGCGCAGGGTGCTCGAAGTATCGCCCATGTAGAGTGCTGTCATCCTGCATAGCAATGGATACTGCCTACTGCTAGCATATCATTTATATGCAGAAGAAAGAGAGTCGGCGATAAGACGGACCCCTGGGGCACGCCAGCATTAACCTGCATGAACTCTGAGGCCCGGCCGTCACAGAGAACTGGATACTACGCTCATGCAGGAAGCTGGCAACCCAGTCGCACAGTCGAACAAGCAGACCATAGGCCGAAAGCTTGGAAAGTAGCGAACTGTGCCAGACTCTATCAAAGGCTTTGGCGATATCAAGACTGATAGCCAATGATTCGCCATGCCTGTCCAGCCTCACCCCAGAGGTGCGTGACGTAAGCCAAAAGATCACCCGTTGATCGTTTCGGTCTAAACCCGTACTGTCGGTCATTAATTAGGGAGTGATCTTCTAGGTAACGCATGAGCTGTGCGTTAATGATATGCTCAAACACTTTACAGAGGACTGAGGTGACAGCTATGGGTCGGTAGTTCGCCGGGTCCGAGCGATCCCCCTTTTTGGGGACCGGCTGTATGTTCGCCTCCTTCCAAGCCCGCGGCACTATTCCCGAAGAATACGACAATCGGTACATTCTATTTAGCAGGCGTTAGCGAGAAATGAAAGAAAGAAAGAAAGAAAGAAAGAAAGAAAAATTGTTTTTATTGCGAACTAATCGCACACATTACAAAATCCAAAAAAAACCATAAAGATAACAAAATGACAATGTTAAGGGAAGCCGGTGGAATAGAATACCTAGATTTTTTTGTCATATACCATTCGTCGCTATGGCAAGCCGAGATAATCGAGTTATAGGAACCGCTCGCCACTTACACGGTTACAGGATCAAGAGTAGTTCCATGTCTTGGGACAAACACACGATTCGGGAAGTTACAAAATTAATTTTAAGATACTGTCGGAAGTTTAAGCGAATATCACTCATATCACTTATAGAAATAAATCTAATTTTCGGTTATTTTTCAAAGGCAATGTTTACTGAAAAGTAGCCGAAACGTTGGACTAATCGTAAATAATATCACTAGGTACATAGTTTAAAGCCAATTCGCTTTCCGCGTCCCCATGTTCCTATGTAGGTATGCTTATATCTATCTTATATATTTTCATGCGGTTTCTTTTAATAGATAGAGTAATTCTAGAAGAAGGTTTATATGTATTATATATATATTACATGCTTAATATAGTAGAGGGTGCAGCGGATCAGACGCCACGCGGGTGATACGAAGTTCGCCGGGACCGCTAGTAATCAATAAATCAATCAATCAATTAACCTGTCGTAGTCCACTGCTGGACATAAATAATATAGTAAGTAAGTAATCTATATATATAAAAATTAACCCCTATTTCCCTTGGTCACGAGATGGCGCCTGAACGGCTGAACCCATTTCGCTAATTCTTTTTTTGTTGTGTTCGTTATTGTTAGGAGAAGGTTCTTATGAAAGAAAAAATGAAGAAAATTGCGCAGAAAATTAGAAAATTTAAGAATACATAACCACCATATCAAATAGCTAATCCGACATACGCCATGTCTAAATTTTGAATTTGCTTTCCGTTCTCAAAATTATTAGGAGAATTTGATACAGCTAATTGATTCTAATTTCTAAAGCGAAACGAAGTTTGCCGGGTCAGCAAATCCCGATAGAATCAGTAAAAAGTGGTTTTATTTCAATAAGAACAAATTATAGCGGTCTTTGTGAACTCTCACATTCTAAAAATATTCAGTATCGTATTGCATATGCCGATCAGATTATTAGAATTATGATGCATAACCAGCCGGTCAGATTCCGGCCTTGAAATGTGTAAAAAAATTACTCATAAAAAGATGCAGTATTATTTTCATAGAATTATATTGTGTTATTGATAGTTCCTTATAATAGGAAGCGGAACCAAACCAACTATTCCTGTAATGTGTGACCAAACTTCGAAGCATAAAGGTAGCTTGAATGAATTTTACAGCATTAATTTATTTTATTTTAAGCATTAAGTATGCTAACTATACAAATCGAATACATAGAGAAAAAGAATCTTCTCGGGCGGGACTCGAACCCGCAGTCTTACAGGGGGAATGCCTTGACCAATTCGGCTACCGAGACACGCCCGATGTGATTCAAATTTCCCATCTTATACGTCTTTAAGGCGACGGTGGTGCCATCTACTGATTTTCTTACGAACTATCGGAATCAATGAATGATGTTACAATCATTTTTAAACATTGATTTTTTATCAATATGGAGTCATAAAAAATATAAACTCCACCGTCGCCTTAAAGACGTATAAGATGGGAAATTTAAATCACATCGGGCGTGTCTCGGTAGCCGAATTGGTCAAGGCATTCCCCCTGTAAGACTGCGGGTTCGAGTCCCGCGCGAGAAGATACTATATCTCTATGTATTCGATAAAGGTAGGTATACTATTCTCCTAACAAATGTAGAAGTTTTTCTGTTTGTATCCCTTTTTTTTTTTTTTTTTTCGTGCGGAAATCCCCTCGGATACCCCCCCTGCCGGAGCCGGAAGGGGAGGTTATGTCGGACTCGAACCGACTAAAACCGCACGCCGACTGTGGGGCTTGGTACTTTTTTTTTTTTTTTTTTATCGTGCGAAAAATCCCCACGGATACCACCCCCACGGAGCCGGTGGAGGCGGTTATGTCGGACTCGAACCGACTAAAACGCACGCCGTCTTGGGTCCTTGGCTGCCGGAGGTGAGATTGCCAAAAGCATATCTCTCGCACCCCGGCAGACCCAGGACCATCTCTTTCGAGATGGCCCCCTTCGGGTTGTGGGGACCAACATGTCCCCATCTAGCCCCGGTTACGGGGAGGCGCACTTTGCGCCGCCGCCGCGGCCTGCTTCTGCTAGGGTGACAGGCGGCTCCACCGGTCACCCCCAGGCCAGCGCTCATGGAGGACGGAGGTCGTTCTGCGACCTCCGACGTCCGGTTCGCCTTCGCTCTGCACGGGCTTCACGGGCCCGGAGTCTGGTCCGGACCCGACCGGCCGCCTCCTTCTCGAGCATTACTTGCTCGCAGAAGGAGGCGGCCGCACCCCAAGCGTTTGCGCATCGTACCATCGCTGTGAGCAATGTGACGAGTGTGAGGACTCCCACCCCTAGAGCCGCCACTAGGACCCGCCTCGGCGTGTCCCACGCCGGGCACTCGGTCAGCGTGTGCAGCTCTGTGTCCTCGCTCGCATCACAGTGATGGCACTCGGACGTTGGCTCCTTCCGGATCCGACGCAGGTAACTCCCGAAACACCCGTGTCCGGTAATCACCTGCGTCAGCCGGTACGAGAGGCTACGCGGCAGCTGTGTCCTTCAATTTGGGGGCCAGTCTTCGGAGATGCTCCCCGAAGTTCCACCGGCCATCAAGTACGAGCCCCAGATATTTCATCTGGGCCTTGACGCCGATGGAAATGTTTCCCACTATGAGGCTGGAATCCTCTGGTGGCACGCGCCGAGGCCCATGAAAGAACATGGCCTCGGTTTTATGCAGAGCCACCTCGAGACCCAGCCGCCGAATCCGTTCCACGACTTGGGCAACCGCGGTCGTGGCCTTCAGGGTCGCTTCGCGGTATGTAGCCCCGCACGCCGTCACCAGCGTGTCATCCGCATAACACGTGACGGCGGCACCGTCCACGAGCTCCCCGCGAAGCACCCAGTCGTAACCGATGTTCCACAGTAGCGGTCCCAGGACCGATCCCTGCGGAACACCGCACGACATCTCTCGCCGACCGAGCCCGGTCGCACTTGGGTAGACGACTGCTCTCTCCGACAGATACGCCCCGACTATGCGGCGAAGGTAGAGAGGCACTTCGTGATACACGAGCGCCTCCCTAATGCAGCTCCAGGGCAGGGTGTTAAATGCGTTGGCGATGTCCAGTGACACCGCCAACACCACCTCGCGGGGTGCTGGTTGGGTAACCTCCACTTTGGCCTTCCCGTTTCTTCCCCCTTTGGACCGCGGTCCTGGGGAGCGGAAGCGGGAGGGCTGGTGCACCCTGGACAACGGCTAACAGACTTCCACTTTGGGAGTTCTGTTAGCCGTTGACAAATAACCCATCGGCGGACTCCACTGAGGTGGGGTCGTGGGATGACGGGCCTGCAAGGCCCGTGGTCGTCGGCGTCTCTCCCAGTATCCCTCTGTTTTCAGAGGGGACAAGGGAGAGACGTTCAGACAATCAAGGCGTGAGTGGCCCTATCATGGGCCGCTCGTGGGCCTTCCACACGTCCCTCTGTTTGCAGAGGGCGTAGTGGAGGGTACGCTCTAAGGCGGACGGGTTCTTCACCTCTGGCTTCGTCCAGAGGTGGGGGACAGGGTCTGGTGCAGACCTCCGTGCGGCCAAGCCGTAAGCCTGACCTAAGTCAGGAACGGTGGCTCCTAGTGGGCTGCGAGGAAGACAACCTCTATAAAAAATTATCCCCAGGGGCGGACGGACTCGGTCTGGTGCAGACCCCGTTCGGCCCGGCCGTAACCCTGAACTGACAGGACCGGTGGATCTCCGGATCCGCGAGGAGTTAACCTCTATAAAAAATCCCCAATCCCAAGCTCTGACGCCTGGCGATGGGATGAGTGGCTGGAGGGAGTCCAGTCCCGAAGGCGTCAACGTCGGAGGACGTAAACCTCAAAAATATGCAATGGATAAAATTACGATTATAACTACCCAGGAGGGTCCCAGCCTAGCTGGGGAGTCCCTCCCGTTGCCAGTCGGCAACGGCAGTCCCTCGTATTCTGGGGTGGACAACCATTGCCTGAGCCCGGCGCCGAGCTCTAAATCCGGCCCCAACTCTAACAGTAGCGCGGAGGTCGCGCTACACCTGGACGATTCGTCGTCCCCAACAGCGGCGGCAGTGACGTCAGAGGAATCTGGCGTCACCACCAAGGAGGACAGGCAGGCGCTGCCTGGGTTGCAGACTAGGTCTGCAGCCAAAAAACGCAAAGGGAAGCTGGGGAAAAAGGTTCCCCTGTCGCTGGTGGCCGAGGTGGATGAGGCTTTCATCCCCGACAGTGACAGCTGTAGCAGCAGCAGCGGCGAGGAGGAGCGGGTGGTCAAGGTGCAGGCCACCGGCCGCGAAAGGGAGAGGAGGAGCGGTAGTGAGGCCGCCCCCCCCCGGGACTCCTCCCCGTGGGTTGGAGCCGACCCAGGGAAGGAGGTGCCGTTGGTCTTGGCGAACTACCGAAGGACCATGATCCTCGGCCATCGGCTCGGCCGGATGATGGCGGGGCAGACGGAGTCTCCGACTCCCGAGCAGGCTGCAATGCTCGGGGTCGTGCAGCAGATCGTTGCCGCCAGCACGGGCCTGGCCGAGCAGGTGGCCGAGCAGGCGAGGAGGGCGGACGAGGCCCAACAACAAGAGGTCGAGTCCCAGCGCCGGCTCGAGAGGGTCACAGCGGAGCTGAAGGCCCTCAAAAAGAGGGTCGAGGACCTGACCGAGTTGCCGGGAGTGGTGACTCGGTCAATGCGGAAGGCGCAGCTGGAGCGGTCGGCGCACTTGGCGCTCACGGGGCGGCCGGTGCAGTCGGAGCGGCCAGCGCAAGCTGCGCAGCCGCCGCGGCCAGCGCAGACTGCGCAGCCACCGCGGCAACCGGTGCAGCTGCCGACTCAACCGGTAGAGCCGGCTTCGCTGGCCGAATTTATGGCGGCCATACGCGCGGAGATGGTCGCGCAGGAGGAGCGCACCAACCGGCGGCTCGAGGCGATCCTTGATATCGCCCGCCGTCCTCCTCTCGCGACGCCAGCCGGGTACGCCGCCGCAGTGAGGGGGGGGCCTGCCTCCCCGGTGGCGGTGCCGGCTCGCCGCCCCCCTCCAGGTCCTCCGGGTTCCACTCAGGGCGTCCAGGGCAAGAGCAAGGGTAAGGGGAAGGGCAAGGGGAAGAAGTCCCCAGCCCTGATCTCAGCCCCGCCCCCAGCCCGGGGTTCAGCCCCGGCCCGAGCTCTGGCTCCAGCAAAATCCTCGAGCCCCCCGTCAGGGGGCTGGGAGGTAGCGGGAGCCAATAAACAGAGACGGAATGCCGCCAAAAAGGCAGCCAAATTGGCCAGAAGGGCCAAGGCTGCCGCGATGGCAACAGCGCCGAGGAGGCTCCGCGCCCCTCGATCGACGGCCGTCGTCATCACACTGACGGCGGAGGCGTCGGAGAGGGGTGTGGAGTACGCCCAGGTGGTGAGACAGGCAAGGGCCTGCATCGACCTGGGAGCCCTTGGGATCCCGGATCTGGTGTGCAAGCCCACGCGCACCGGATCTCGGATCTTCGAGGTCCCCGGCGCTACCAGCGGCCCTAAAGCCGACGCCCTGGCGGCTACGCTTAGGGAGACGCTGGACGCGGCTGATGTCCGGGTGTCCAGGCCCAACAAGTGCGCAGAAGTGCGCATATCGGGTTTGGACGACTCCATCACGGCCGAGGAGCTTAGGCTCGCCGTGGTTGAGGCCGGAGGCTGTCCTCAGGACACAGTAAAGGTCGGAGCTATACGCTTCGGCCGGCGTGGACTGGGGGCAGCAGTTGTCGGCTGCCCCATCGCGGCAGCCCAAAAGGTTGCCGATGGGCGGAGCCTCCTCATCGGGGGCTTCCAGAAGGTGCAGGTGCGGCTCCTGCAGGCCCGACCGGCACGGTGCTTCCGGTGCCTGTCAGTAGGCCACGTAGGGGTGCAGTGCACGGCGGAGGTAACAGTCGGTGACCGTTGCTTCCGCTGTGGCCAACCCGGTCATAAGGCCGGTAGTTGCGAAGCTCCGTTGCACTGCTTCAGGTGTGCAGCGGAGGGCAAGCCGGCCGACCATAGGGTTGGTGCCAAGGCCTGCACCGCGGGGAGGCCGAAGCCGGGAGGCAGGCGCTCCGTCTCTGGTTCGCGGCAGGGCGCGGAGATGGGGGTTCCATAATGGATCCTCAGCTCCGCGTCCTGCAGGCAAATGCAAACCACTGTGTCGATGCTCAGGCACTTCTGAGCACCGCACAGTGGGGCATTAATGTCGCCGCTGTCGCCGAGCCGTACATTCACCGGTTTCTCGGGCCTGCCTGGGAAACCGACCTGGACGGATCGGTGGCACTGGTGCACAACGCCGCTGCCGGCAGTCCCCCCCTTGTTGTCGTGACAAGGGGGAATGGCTGCGTAGCGGCACTCGTGGGGGGAATAGCGGTCGTGGCAGTCTACTTCTCGCCGAGCCGAGTCATAGATGATTACCAGCAGTGGCTGGATCATCTGACCGTCGTCGTCAATACCTGTTACCCTCACCCGGTTCTGGTGCTCGGGGACTTTAACGCCTGGTCTATGAACTGGGGTTCCCGGCGCACGAATCCGAGGGGCAGGGCAGTGGAGAGCTGGGCTGATAGTCTCTGCCTAGTTCTCCTGAATCGCGGGGCCGTCGCCACGTGCGTGAAGAGCTGGGGCGACTCAATCGTGGACCTTTCGTTCGCAAGCGCCCCGCTCTCAGGCCGTGTGCAGGGCTGGCGTGTCCTTGAGGAGGTGGGGACAGCGTCGGATCACCGATACATTCGGTTCGACGTCTCCCCTCCTGCGGGCGCCGCGCCGTTTACACCGGCCCCACGCGAGCCACGTTGGGTGCTTAAGCGAATGGATCGGGAGGTCCTCCTGGAGGCCGCCATCGTACAGGCCTGGGCCTCTGCGCCGGACAGGCCTGTCGACATAGACGATGAGGCGGCGTGGTTCCGGGAGGCCATGACGCGTGTCTGCGACGCGGCTATGCCTAGGGCTCCGCCCTATAATCCGAGGCGTCAGGTCTACTGGTGGTCGGCGGACATTGCGAGGCTCGGACAGGCCTCCGTGATCGCTTTCCGCCGGTGGACCAGACTCCGAAGGAGGCGTAGCCGCCCCGCAGATACGGAGCCCCGAGAGGCGGAGCTTCATGCGGGGTACAGGGAGGTCAGAAAGGCCCTCCGAGTGGCCATAAGGCAAGCTAAGGCAGCAGCTCATAAAGAGCTGCTGGAGACGCTGGAGCGGGACCCATGGGGGCGGCCTTACCTTATGGTAAGGGGCAAGCTGCGCCCCCGGGCCCCGCCATTGACCCGGTGTCTCCAGCCGGAGCTGCTCGGAGGAGTCGTTGGCTCCCTGTTCCCAGCGCGGGCGGTGGAACATATTCCACCGCAGATGACTCCGCCACCTAGGTCGCCTATGGCGCCCAACGTGGATGACGACGACGTGCCCGAGGTCACTTGGGTAGAGCTAGAGCTGGCGGTGTTAAGGCTTAAGGCCAAGAACACCGCCCCGGGACCAGACGGCATTCCAGGCCGAGCGTGGGTCCTAGCTCTAGGCGAAGAAGACGCTCTCGAGCCCCGACTGAGAGGGTTTCTCAGCGCATGTTTGGAGCGAGGCCAGTTTCCGAAGATGTGGAAGACGGGGAAACTGGTCCTCATCCGAAAGGCGGGGCGCCCGGCGGACTCACCGCCCGCCTACAGGCCCATAGTGTTGCTCGACGAGGTGTGCAAGCTCTTTGAAAGAGTCATTGCAAAGCGCCTCGTCGAGCACCTATCCAGGGTGAGGCCTGACCTGGCGGATGGCCAGTATGGCTTCCGCCGGAGGCGCTCCACCGTGGATGCCATCATGCGCGTGAGGACTCTGGCGAAGGACGCCGTCACTCGGGGCGAGGTGGTGTTGGCGGTGTCACTGGACATCGCCAACGCGTTTAACACCCTGCCCTGGAGCTGCATTAGGGAGGCGCTCGTGTATCACGAAGTGCCTCTCTACCTTCGCCGCATAGTCGGGGCGTATTTATCGGAGAGAGCAGTCGTCTACCCAAGTGCGACCGGGCTCGGTCGGCGAGAGATGTCGTGCGGTGTTCCGCAGGGATCGGTCCTGGGACCGCTACTGTGGAACATCGGTTACGACTGGGTGCTTCGCGGTGAGCTCGCGGACGGTGCCGCCGTCACGTGTTATGCGGACGACACGCTGGTGACGGCGTGCGGGTCTACATACCGCGAAGCGACCCTGAAGGCCACGACCGCGGTTGCCCAAGTCGTGGAGCGGATCCGGCGGCTGGGTCTCAAGGTGGCTCTGCATAAAACCGAGGCCATGTTCTTTCATGGGCCTCGGCGCGTCCCACCAGAGGATTCCAGCCTCATAGTGGGAGACATTTCCATCGCCATCAAGCCCCAGATGAAATATCTGGGACTCGTTCTCGATGGCCGGTGGAACTTCGGGGAGCATCTCCGAAGACTGGCCCCTAAATTGAAGGACACAGCTGCCGCCTTGGGGCGGCTGCTGCCCAACATGAGGGGGCCGGATGACTCCTGCAGGAGACTCTACGCGGGAGTCGTGCGGTCTATGGCCCTATATGGGTGCCCAATATGGGCGGACACCCTGACGGTCCACAATGCGCGTCTGCTGCGTGGGCCGCAGCGTGCAATGGCCAGCAGGGCCATTAGGGGGTACCGCACGATATCTCTGGAGGCGGCGAGTCTCCTTGCCGGATCCCTACCGTGGAACCTGGATGCGAGAGCCCTTTCGATGCTATATCGGTATCGAAAGGAGGCGCGGGAGCAGGGACGGGAACCCGAGCCTGATGAAATTCGGGCCGTGAGGTCTCAGCTCCACAGGGACATGGTAGCGGAATGGGAGCTACGACTTGGGCGACCAAGCGCAGGGCACGCCGTAATAGCGGCGGTAAGACCCATCATGGAGGAGTGGCTAGAGAGGCCACACGGCAGCCTCTCGTACCGGCTGACGCAGGTGATCACCGGACACGGGTGTTTCGGGAGTTACCTGTGTCGGATCCGGAAGGAGCCAACGTCCGAGTGCCATCACTGTGATGCGAGCGAGGACACGGAGCTGCACACGCTGACCGAGTGCCCGGCGTGGGACACGCCGAGGCGGATCCTAGTGGCGGCTCTGGGGGTGGGAGTCCTCACACTCGCCACGTTGCTCACAGCGATGGTACGATGCGCGAACGCTTGGGGTGCGGCTGTCTCCTTCTGCGAGCAAGTAATGCTCGAGAAGGAGGCGGCCGGTCGGGTCCGGACCAGACTCCGGGCCCGGGAAGCCCGCGCAGAGCGAAGACGAACCGGACGTCGGAGGTCGCAGAACGACCTCCGTCCTCCATGAGCGCTGGCCTGGGGGTGACCGGTGGAGCCGCCTGTCACCCTAGCAGAAGCAGGCCGCGGCGGCGGTGCAAAATGCGCCTCCCCGTAACCGGGGCTAGATGGGGACACTGTGGTCCCCACAACCCGAAGGGGGCCATCTCGATAGAGATGGTCCTGGGTCTGCCGGGGTGCGAGAGATATGCTTTTGGCAATCTCACCTCCGGCAACCAAGGACCCATGACGGCGTGCGTTTTAGTCGGTTCGAGTCCGACATAACCGCCTCCACCGGCTCCGTGGGGGTGGTATCCGTGGGGATTTTTCGCACGATAAAAAAAAAAAAAAAAAAAAAACACCACCTCGCCCCGAGCGACGGCGTCCTTCGCCAGAGTCCTCACGCGCATGATGGCATCCACGGTGGAGCGCCTCCGGCGGAAGCCATACTGGCCATCCGCCAGGTCAGGCCCTACCCTGGATAGGTGCTCGACGAGGCGCTTTGCAATGACTCTTTCAAAGAGCTTGCACACCTCGTCGAGCAACACTATTGGCCTGTAGGCGGACGGTGAGTCCGCCGGGCGCCCCGCCTTTCGGATGAGGACCAGTTTCCCGTCTTCCACATCTTCGGAAACTGGCCTCGCTCCAAACATGCGCTGAGAAACCCTCTCAGCCGGGGCTCGAGAGCGTCTTCTTCTCCTAGAGCTAGGACCCACGCTCGGCCTGGAATGCCGTCGGGTCCCGGGGCGGTGTTCTTGGCCTTGAGCCTTAACACCGCCAGCTCTAGCTTCACCCAAGTGACCTCGGGCACGTCGTCGTCATCCACGTTGGGCGCCATAGGCAACCTAGGTGGCGGAGTCATCTGCGGTGGAATATGTTCCACCGCCCGCGCTGGGAACAGGGAGCCAACGACTCCTCCGAGCAGCTCCGGCTGGAGACACCGGGTTAACGGCGGGGCCCGGGGGCGCAGCTTGCCCCTTACCATAAGGTAAGGCCGCCCCCATGGGTCCCGCTCCAGCGTCTCCAGCAGCTCCTTGTGAGCTGCAGCCTTCGACTGCTTTATCGCTACTCGGAGGGCCTTTCTGGCCTCCCTGTACCCCGCATGAAGCTCCGCCTCTCGGGGCTCCGTATCTGCGGGGCGGCTACGCCTCCTTCGGAATCTGGTCCACCGGCGGAAAGCGATCACGGAGGCCTGTCGCAGCCTCGCGATGTCCGCTGACCACCAGTAGACCTGACGCCTCGGATTATAGGGCGGAGCCCTAGGCATAGCCGCGTCGCAGACACGCGTCATGGCCTCCCGGAACCACGCCGCCTCATCGTCTATGTCGACAGGCCTGTCCGGCGCAGAGGCCCAGGCCTGTACGATGGCGGCCTCCAGGAGGACCTCCCGATCCATTCGCTTAAGCACACAACGTGGCTCGCGTGGAGCCGGTGTAACCGGCGCGGCGCCCGCAGGAGGGGAGACGTCGAACCGAATGTATCGGTGATCCGACGCTGTCCCCACCTCCTCAAGGACACGCCAGCCCTGCACACGGCCTGAGAGCGGGGCGTTCGCGAACGAAAGGTCGCCCCAGCTCCGGTTTCCCAGGCAGGCCCGAGAAACCGGTGAATGTACGGCTCGGCGACAGCGGCGACATTAATGCCCCACTGTGCCATGCTCTGGAGCAGAAGTGCCTGAGCATCGACACAGTGGTTCGCATTCGCCTGCAGGACGCGGAGCTGAGGATCCATTATGGAACCCCCATCTCCGCGCCCTGCCGCGAATCAGAGACGGAGCGCCTGCCTCCCGGCTTCGGCCTCCCCGCGGTGCAGGCCTTGGCACCAACCCTATGGTCGGCCGGCTTGCCCTCCGCTGCACACCTAAAACAGTGCAGTGGAGCTTCGCAATTACCGGCCTTATGACCGGGCTGGGTCTTGGTGCTAGGCCGGAGGTGAGGTTGTCATAGACATATCCCTCGCACCCCGGCTGACCCAGGGCCATCCCTTACGGTCTGGCCCTCCTCAGGAGGGGGGACAACGGTGTCCCCAACTCGCCCCCGGAATGGGGAGGCGCGCTATTCAGCGCGCCGCCGCCGTGGACTGTTTTGTATCCCATGAAAACTACTGAATTTGGCCATATTTGGTTAGGCATATCGAAATCATGATGTCAAGGATCTCTATATTCGAGCACCATTCAGAGTTGCATTCAAAACTTGCTCTTAAAAGACCTGGGTTCTTTATATATTACTAGCTTTTGCCCGTGTCTCCGCCCGCGTGGATGTCGGTTATCGCGACCAAAAATAGCCTATACCCTTTCTCATGGTCTAATCTACCCCTATACCAAATTTCATCAAAATCGGTTCAGTGGTTTAGGCGTGAAAGCGTAACATACAGACAGACAGAGTTAATTACGCATTTATAAAATGTAAGTAGTATGGATATCGTTTAGATGGCAGACAAGCACACGGCATACCTGATGGAAAGTTATTTTCCTGAAAGTGCGTAAAACAGGGGCGTGAAGTAGGAACCTTCTGATGTCCTTCTTGAATGCTGATTTGCTGAAATTTTCAATATTAAATTATTATGAATGTACAGTATTGGGACATTGTGATTGTTAACTAGTTTTTCTTTAGAAATCTAACAGGTCCTTGTTTAGCTAAAGCCAAACCACAGTGGTGCCACCGCTACTTTGAAAGATAAAAATGTCGGGCTTGAGCATGGTGCAGGCCCCTCGTAAAATGCTATAATTACGTTACTTATTTGTTAAATTATGTAACTTTGTTTTAATTCTTAAGTATAAAGTGTTTTATATACTTGTTGTGATTGTTTATCCAGACGCGAAATGTACATTCGTCCACATTTAGCTATAAGAAAATAAATATTGTAAATTAAAGTCTACAAAAATGCCGCAGTGGAGTTTGTTGCGCCGTTTCTTCTCCACCAGCGCCTTGGAAGCGGTGGTAAACTTAGATTAAGTAGAATTAAAATTGACGTCAATAACAAACAATTTTATTGTTCTATATTGAAAAAAAAATGACTGTCACTATGATGACTGCAAATAACGGCATTAAATAATAGACTTTAAAGCGATGCAGTTAAGGTTCAAAATTTAATGGCTTTTTTAAAAAAGTGTAATGACACTGCTTTCATTTAATTTTGAACTTTATGTGTATAGTAATAAAGTTTAAAATTATAGTTTTTTTTTTGCAGTGACTGCGGCGGCACCACAGTGGTTTAGCTTTAGTAGACCAAGACTTAACAACTATGTAACTAACTAGATATTACATTATATTTTCTGAAAATAGCAATTATTCTATTGTATACAAAGAAATAAAAGATGCACCAGACAATGTGAAATTTGACATACTGACGTTTAAAAGAACAGTTGTTACATTTTCGTTTAAATAATTTATGTAAATCGTGCATAAAATATAATATTAAAAGCTATGTTAGTTACTAAACACTTAAGTTAGGTAATAATAGGTAATATTCAGCTTACAATATCACTCAAAATGGTACCTATCCGTTTCATTGATATATTAGGTCCTAACATATGAAATTGGCGTTTTGTATGGGAGGAACAAAAAGTCGAATATTTTTAAATATAATATATTTAATTAATCAAAGTATGAACCATTGTTTTCTATGCACTTTTGCCATCTCATAGGTAATTCATTGATCCCTTTACTAAAAAAACCAGTCGGACGGGAATCAATAAAATCTGTGAAGGCGATTTGGACTGCCCCATCAGAGTTGAATTTTTTCCCTTGCAAGAAGTTGTCCAAATTTCGAAAAAAAATGGTAATCTGTTGAAGCAAGGTCCGGCGAGTACGGAGGATGTCTTAGATATTCTAATTGAAGCTCTTCTAATTTGGTAGCCGTCTGTTGTGCGGTGTGTGGTCTAGCGTTGTCGTGAAGCAGCAGTGGCGTGGAGCGATTGACCAGCCTAGGTTGTTTAGCCGCTAGCTTTTCCATCATTGTTTGCAATTGCTGACAATAGACATCAGCCGTAATAGTCTGGCCAGATTTGAGAAAACTGTGATGAACAATACCGGCACTAGTCCACCAAACGCTCACAAGTAACTTTTTGGGGTTAATTTTCGCTTGGGGCAGGATTTGGCTGGCTGGCCAGGATCCAACCATTGCGCTGAGCGCTTCCGATTATCGTAAAGAATCCATTTTTCATCACAGGTAATGATTCGGTTTAAAATACCTTCATTATTGTGCCGGTTCAGTAATGTAACGCAGCAGTCGACGCGCGTTTGCCGGTTTGCTTCAGTCAATTCGTGAGGTACCCACCTTTCAAGCTTTTTAATCTTCCCAATTTGCTTCAAGTGAATTAAAACAGTTTGATCACTAACACCGCAGCCTGCAGCTAACTCGGACGTGGTTTGCTATGGATCCGCTTCCACAATAGCCTTCAATACTTCATTATCAACTTGGGTCTCAGGCCGTCCACGGGGCTTGTTCTGCAGGTCGAAATTTCCAGAACAAAAACGTTGGAACCAAAAACGAACTGTGTTTTCTTTTGCAACATGACCGCCATAAACATCATTCACCCTTCGAGTCGTTTCCGCAGCACTAGTGCCACGGCGGAACTCGTATTCGTAAATAATGCGATATTTTAAGTTTTCCATTTTGTAAAATGAGTGACGCAAACAGAAAAAAAAGGAAGAAAAAAAACAAATGAATGACGGTCATTGAGTATATACAAATACATGAGTAAATAGCTGTACAAATTTGAATTTGGAATTCCTTACCAAAGAGGAGAAAATCGTGATTAAAGTGGCCAGTACGAAAAACGCCAATTTCATATGTAAGGACCTAATACTTAAATAAATTAAAAAACCTGAAAAACATTATTGCTCATTTATAACTACTAAAATATTTCTATGTACTGCACTGTATTATTTTTACTATCTTTTTTATATAGGGCACGTCAATTTGACTTCACCTCACCTGATGGTAAGCTGAAGGCAAAGTCTCGTAAAGAGGGTCACCATCGTAAACATGTACCATGTTAACAGTGGTGGCACTCAGCTTGACGGCCTCATCAGATGCCTTTTTACGCCCCGCTTTAAGGCTGGTTTTATCGTTACGCGTTTCGGCAGCGCCGTTGGAGCGCGCGCGTTCAGAGATATATGGGAGTAGAAGTTGCGTTTTAGTGTCGCGCGCTTGGGCAGCGCCGTTTAATAAACGCGCGATGTTCGACGGCGCTGTCCAAACGCGCGCTGCTCATTCGCTTCTACGGCCAGTGTGCGTTTTAGTGTGACGCTGTTGAGACGCGCCGCAGGTATAATTGTGTAAGAAATGAATTACATCGATACGGGACGAGTAATCGAGGAAGTTCGATCCAGAAGATGTTTATGGGACCCGGCCGATGAATTATACAAAAATAAGGATGCAAAAACAAAAGCCTGGGAAGAAATTGGAAAGGAATTGGAACTACTCTTTTTCGCTGTTGCCTTCTTTTCCATAAAAAGTGAATAGCCAGTACTCGACTCGCATTAACCTTCATACTATTGTACACGACTGTCTCACAGCAGCGGAACGCGTGCTACTAATCTCGTTTTATAGTGCACCGCCGTTCAAACGCGTGCTGTTAACAGCGCGCTGCTCAGCGGCACGCCTGACGGCCGGCGTGACGATAAAACCAGCCTAAGGACCCGGGGCTGTAGGAAGAAGGAAACACGTGAGCTGGCAGGGAGTTCCCTTTTGATAACACTTTTCTTCTTATCATCATCATCATCATCTCAACGGTTGTCCTGGTTACATCTACATTTTGGAGTCCGGGCTTAACTTAACTTCTATAGCTACCAGCTCGCATATGAAGGTGGTTTGGGTTTCTTAGATCTTAGTGGCAACCTATAAACCCAGATGATTAGCCTCTATGAGTATAAACCTGGGCCTCGATTCAGCTGAAGCTAAACCACAGTGGTGCCACCGCCAACTGCAAAAAACGGCATTAAATAATAGACTTTAAAGCGTTGACTTTAAAGTTCAAAATTAAATGACTTTTTGCAGAGTAATTGAAAAAGTGTAATATAATAAATAATAATTATATAATAAATCACAACATTCTACACAACGCTATCTAAACCCATGGTAAGCTTAACTAGCTTGTGTTATGGAATCTAGAATGCGGATAAACATACTTAGATTTTTTGTTGTTGTAAATACATACATATTATACATAGAAACACCCAGACCATTGCAAATAGCCATATTCATGTATATGTTGTTCAGGAAATGTGTATAATCCGGAATTCTATACAATGCCTAGGCATTGTATACAATGCCGAGTGCGCAGCAGGAAATGTATGAAATGGTATCAAAGAATATTGATGGTGGTTATAAAAAATGCAACCACTTAGGCTAATGCTGGAGCCTCGCTTTCGCTTCAGTCTTCTATGTATGGCGCAGTGTCCACACCACGCAATTTAACTTGGATAGATTAGGTTAGAAGATTAATGCGGGAGCGGAGCGGAGCGAAGCTCCCGCATTAATCTTCGTGGTTATTTTTTTTTATTCATTCAAAAATATAAATTTTCCACAAAATCATCCGCAAATATAGACAATAACCCATTTATTTCACACATTTCCGGTGGAACGGCAGGAATTCTATGTATTAACACACATTTCCTAGGATTTGTATACAATTTCTTGATTTCATACATTTCCGGTAACATATACAAAGATTTGCACTGCGCGAGGATCGAATCCGCGCCTCCTGCGTAGCAGTCGCGTTCACTACCGCCACGCCACAGAGGCTTTCATTTCATTTTGAACTTTACCTGAATAGAAATAAAGTCTAAAATTTAATGTAATTTTTTGCAGTGACTGCGGCACAACAGTGGTTTAGCTTTATTAGAATCTAGAGTGTCTAAGGTTGATAGAAGTTTTTCAGTTCATACGCATACATACAAGTAGAATCCAGACTAATATTATAAATGCGAAAGTAACTCTGTCTGTCTGTCTGTCTGTATGTTACCCTTTCACGCCTAAACCACTGAACCGATTTTGATGAAATTTGGTATAAGGGTAGATTAGACGATTAGAAATGACATAGGCTATGCTTGGTCGCGATAACCGACATCCATGCAGCGGAGCCGCGGCAAAAGCTAGTAATAAATAACTGTACTTATTGAGCAAGCCTCCTCTATGCATTGTACAACTAGTAGCTCTGACTCATTGGACCACGAGCGAGCCGGACCTGTGTGACCTTCAGCGTATCATAAGCTCATATTTTGTTTCTGAAAGGAGCCGAAGTGCTATTTATGTCACTTCCGTGTAGATAAGAATATTTTAGTACTTTCTTGAAGTTCTTTTTTATGAATTAGTGAGGCAAACTTGTGCCAATTAGTAACCTTTTTGGGTGGAAAGGTCACCTCACCGGCTCACCCAGCGGGGAGACTCTCGAAACTCTTATCCCAGGGCGCCTTTCCTAAACAGAGGTGTGTGCAGTTGTGGGAACGCCTTCAATGAAACACCAACACCTAAATCCATACATATATAAATTATACAGAGATATCACAGTTAGTTAATATAATCTCACAAGCAGAAACTAAGTCAACAAAAGTTCCACACAGAAATACACAGCTTGTACGGCTCTTCTGAGCTCACTCTCAACGATCAGTAGCTTTGGCAAATAAGAGTCTAAAATATTAAAGAATATTGCACATGACCTGGTCTCCCGCCTGAGGCAGTGCAGGGTCGGGCTGCGTGGTGAACCGCAGGCTGCTCACGCCGGGTGCACCAAAGCCAATATCACTACGCCAATGGTTACGCCAAAGGTGGAAATCTCCACACAGGGTTCGCAACAGCTCTCAGCGACTCAAGGTAGGTCTTGGCGGTACAATTGCACCCTGTATTACAATACGAAACACTAAATTCACTACCAGACCTAACAGCACAGATTTTACTTATAGGAATTAAATGATATTTCTTACCAGAATTACTGGGCGAACTTCACAACGATTTGCTCAGAGTTTCGTATAATAAATTACTTATCACAGAGCGACAGTCTTCCTATATACACAAGCGTCAAGAATTTCTTCAAAGGTTTTCTGTCACAGCCGAAGCACCCGTATTTATAATAACTATTATCGAATATTCCAGCAAACACACAAACGGAAATCCTCTTTTTGTAACCTTTTTGTACTCTTTTTGTAGCCAATTTTGTAACCTTTTTGGGTGGAAAGGTCACCTCACCGTGTTCAAAGAATCAAATTTATCAATGATCTTGTTTATTACACACCTCTGATTATCAGTTAAGTTGTTGTAATCTTCAAGACCATTATTAAGAGACAAAGAGATACAACCCAAACACTTCAAGTACGAACTGTCTGCAGTTGTGATATGAAAATTTGGGTTGATGCTTTCCAGCTCAAATCCTAGTTCTAAAAAATGGTGGTGCGCACCCTTTCCTAGCACTGAGCAGGAGGCACCAGAATCAAGAAGACCGATTTAACGGGCAGACGGATTGCCTGATGGTAAGCGATCACCGCTGCCCATGGACACCCGCAACAGCAGAGGAGTCATAAGCGCATTGCCTTCGTTGTAAAAGAGAGTACGCTCTTTTCTTGAAGGTTTGAAGGTCGTATAGGTTCAAAAATACCGCTGGTGACAGTTCATTCCACAGTTTAGTTGTGCGATGTATGATGAATGCCTACTTCTACATATAAGTGTTTCTGAATGATAGGTAATGTCTGAAAACCAGCGCTGTGCATACTCAACGTAAGGGTGTGCGCAGCATTAAATGCTGAGATGGGGCCCAATTTGGGTTCGCACGGTGTCTAAATATAAAAATGAATATAGTATTTGTACATTATATATAAGTAATTTTAATAATATTATTTGTAATGTGTACACTGTGAGGACCGATAATAAAATATTTTTCTTTCTTTCTTTCTTTCTTGTGCTTTGTGTATAAAGTCTAATCTATGTACCTACCTACTTGTGCAAAACAGCTGAAGAGTTTGTTTGTTTGGACGTGCTAATCTTTGGAGTCTGGTTCGAATTCATCAGAATTTGTTCAGCAATTTGGGCGTAATAATATTATACTGAAGAGTTTTTTTGTATGGTTGAAAACGCTTATCTCAGGAATACCGCATCACTAAGACCTGGAACTACCTGCCAGTTCACGTGTTTGCTTCTTCCTACAGTCCCGGCTCCTTTAAGCGGGGTGTGAAAAGGCATCTAATGAGGCTGTCAAGCTGAGTGACACCACTGTTAACATGGTACATGTTCACAATGGTGATCCTCTTTCCGAGACTTAGCCATTAGCTTACCATCAGGCGAGGTGAAGTCAAATTGACGTGTCCTTTATAAAAAAAACCTACAGGTTAGATATGATAAAAATATTTTTGTGTCGAATAATCTATTTATGGAGGAAGTTTATAGGTTATATATCTTCACGCTACTACTCAAGGGAGAGGAGCAGTTATCGTAAATGTCAAAAAATCCAGAAGACTCACATGCTTTTTTCGAAACTTTATAGATTGCCGGGGTTTCGATTCTGGTGTCATGCTTGTGCTAGGAGTAGGTTCACATCGGTAGTGTAATGGCCAGGATTCGAACCCGGGACCTCTCGATCGTACGGCTCCTTAACCACTAAGCTACCGAAGTGCTAAGCGACCGAAGCTACAAGTGGTATAAAAGAATGTGGTTGGCCCTTTTACAGCGCCGGGAGCCATTCAATACTACCTGACCTATAGAAGAGATGACCTACAAACGAATACAGCTTCACAAACAAGTATTATCATACTACGGCCTTCTAATACAATTATATCAGAGCTTTGCACGTGACTCACAGACGGACTAACGAGTCGACCTTGTAGAGCACCACGCCCTCTCTTGACAGAATGGTGAGACGAAACTAGGGCAGCAAATGGCTAATTAATAACTTTATTGTAGTATTATAGTAGCGTGATCACATAATAGCCTTATGTTGGTACCTGTTAACGTAGCACTCACTTATCCATACTCCATGCTAATATTATAAATGCGAAAGTAGCTCTGTCTGTCTGTCTGTCTTTCTGTATGTCTGTCTGTATGTTACGCTTTCACGCCTCAACCACTGAACCGATTTTGATGAAATTTGGTTTTGTTTGGTCGCCATAACCGACATCCACGCGGGCGGAGCCGCGGGCAAAAGCTAGTAATATATAATTTTCATTCCTCTCCATCCTAAGGTTGCCTGGAAGAAATCACTTTTAGTGATAAGGCCGCCCATTGTGCATTGAACTGTAGGTAACTGTATTTATATCTGTGCAAAAATCTGTTATAATATTGATGTACAATAAAGAATTATCTATCTATCTATCTACTCGTATCTATCTAATGGCAAAAGTATTATAGAAATCGGTCTAGTAGTTTTTGAGTTCATATAAAAACACTAATTCTATTATTACTACTTACAACACTACTTTCCGAGTATGGTATCTCACATTGTTTTGATCTGATTATTGGGTGGAAAATACTGTTTCCCTCCATAGAGAGGGAAAAACTCATACAAATTACTTCCCACCTAAGGGCCGGAATGAACTTTAAAAATAAATTACGGTCAGCTGTGAAGAGTCTGGTTCATTGTTTTTGTCAAATGATAATAGCCAGAATAATAAAGAAAAGTAAGAAATAATAAAGAGAATGCTGTGTTAATTGCTCCACAGACATGCAGTAACCTTTTTTAAATTAGAAAAAGTAATGTTACATGTGAACTTAGTATTTTTTTTTTTTATATAGGACATGTCAATTTGACTTCACCTCGCCTGATGTTAAGCTAAAGGCAAAGTCTCGGAAAGAGGGTCACCATCGGAAACATGTACCATGTTAACAGTAGTGGCACTCAGCTTGACGGCCTCGTTAGATGCCTTTTCACGCCCCGCTTAAAGGACCCGGGACTGTAGGAAGAAGGAAACACGTGAGCTGGCAGGGAGTTCCAGGTCTTAATGGTGCGGCATAGGAATGAGTCGCTTCTTCTTCTTCTGTCGAATCGAAGGCGCCTCAACTCAAACTCAAACTCAAATTCTGTGTTCCCAGTGTGCCGCCATCTGGATTGCATTTTTGGAGGCGGTCATAAGTTCCTCCGCGGTACAAGTGGACGGGCACGCAGTACATGTCAGCAGGTGGGACATGGTCTGTGGAGTAACTCCACACTCACACCGCAGGTCCGCGCCGTCCGAGAATCCCCATCTTGCCCGATTTTCCTTGCTTCGACCGACCTGTGTCCGAAGTCTATTTAGGGACTTCCACCTGATCCAGGAGAGGTCGTGCCCAGGTGGCAAACTCTCCGACAGCGGAACGAATGGGGTTGGTGGCGAGCTCCGCGCTCTCCATAGGTCCACCCTGGCCGGGGAGGGATCGCCATCGGCGGCTGCAACGCACGCCCAAAAACTCTTTCGGCTTTTCAGCCTTTTTGGCACGTGATGGTGGCCGTGCATGGAGTGTCGCTGATCCCGTTCCAGCTTACCCCTCTCCATGGATGACGCCACGTCTCTACGTACGCTGGGAGGTGCTATACCGGCTAGTGGATACAGCATCTGTACCGGAGTTGGTTTGAGACAATGAGTCGCTGAAACGCTTGGTTCTTGCTGGTATACTCTGCACCGTATATGGATGGCATCTTAGCCCTGCACGTGTCGTCCTGTGTAGGAAAGGAGGGGGTGGGACTAATTGGAAGAGCTCGTATAAGTCACTGTAGAAATACTGTAGGTATGTTCTGTAAAACACACACGAGATTGATTTTCTGGTAATTATAAGTCATATAGGATGCAACCGCAGTGAAATTGCTCATGATACCTACGTTATTATGTTTCTTTGTCTGATGCTACTGGTGTAGCTAATTACTAATTCGATCAAGAAATTAAAGAAAATAGCCCACAATTATTATGTATTAAGGTTTTGTTTAATGGATTCCACACTTAAATGATAATAGTGGTGTTAAGAATTGCAGTGTCGAAATATATCGGGAAAAAGAAACGCTCAAGTGGGCCTTACATGGGGAATGCTCTTCCAACTGAGTTATTGAGCCACACCTGAATCACTTCAAATTTCCCTTCTCTTTATATCCGTCTTTAAGTGGCAACCGTTGAATCAAAATATTACTGGGTATATCAAAAGTTAAATGGCAAACACAATTTATTTTCAACTTTTTGGAGGTGTTTTTTGTGACAAGGGTTTTTCAAATTTTTAATTTAGTTTTTATTATTTCTATTTGTTCTTTTCTTTTAGTTTAATCTGTAATTCGGATATTAGCATGTTAACTCAATAATCCATGGTGCTTTTCGAACATCTGTAATATTTGTTAGGGAAAGTTGGAGCCCTAAAAAGTAAGACAACTTCGAGTAAGAGAATTATAGAACTTCGACAAAGCCTGTGGTTCGCACGGCGCACCTCATCGGAAGTCCGCTCGAGAACCCCCAGACATTTGTTACTTGCGTTGTTATGTAGTATGGCAGACACCGAACCGACATAGAATATTCAGCCGGGGTGCGAGGGATATGTCGATGACAACCTCACCTCCGGCCTAGCACCACGACCCACAGTCGGCGTGCGGTTTTAGTCGGTTCGAGTCCGACATTACCTCCCCTTCCGGCTCCGGAATTATATCCGAGGGGATTTCCGCACGAAAAAAAAGACATAGAATATTATAACAATAATGATAACATACTTAAATACATACATACAGATAGGGGGCCACGTGTTCCACGAAGTAATAGGGGGTGAGCCTATTGCCGTCTAGCGGGCACTTTGTCTTGGGCTGTATGTTTACTGTCGGATGGAGAACAGCCCTATCCGTCTTTTACGACAGCCACAGGAAGAACTGGGGGTTTTTTTTTTTTATCGTGCGATAAATCCCCACGGATACCACCCCCACGGAGCCGGTGGAGGTGGTTATGTCGGACTCGAATCGACTAAAACGCACGCCGTCTTGGGTCCTTGGTTGCCGGAGGTGAGATTGCCAAAAGCATATCTCTCGCACCCCGGCAGACCCAGGACCATCTCTTTCGAGATGGCCCCTTTCGGGTTGTGGGGAACACAGGGTCCCCATCGAGCCCCGGTTACGGGGAGGCGCACTTGGCGCCGCCGCCACGGCCTGCTTCTGCTAGGGTGACAGGCGGCTCCACCGGTCACCCCCAGGCCAGCGCTCATGGAGGACGGAGGTCGTTATGCGGAAGAGCTGGGGTGGTGCTATTCTATTCCACTGGGTACCAACACGACACTGAATAATGAAAACTAACTATTAATTCTATCTCTCACTTAAAACCTAATTTGATAGACGGCCTTAGGTAACCGGATACTCTTCTAGAAAAAACTTGGACAAACCCGTACTTCCGCAATCCGCGAATCATAGAAATATAAACGTTGATCCAATTACTCACAATCACGCTCTTTACGGTAGCAGATAATTTGCAATGAATAGAATTCACTATCAAAAGATTTAAAGGTCTATTAACCAAAGTATTATCCATTTTAGTTCGTGAAATAAGAGCTGTTATGCGAACACTCTCAATTTCCGGAGTCAAATTAAAATAGCTTATCTATTACTATTAGGGTTGCCAATTTTACTGTTTAAAATTTAGTAATCCATACTAATATTATACATGCGAAAGTAACTCTGTCTGTCTATCTGTCTATATGTTACGCTTTCACGCCTAAACCACTGAACCTATTTTGATGAAATTTGGTATATGGGTAGATTAGACCATGAGAAAGGACATAGGCTATATTTGGTCACGATATTCGACCTCCACGCGGGCGAAGCCGCGGGCAAAAACTTGTTTTCTATATTTTATTAAACTTTATGCACAAGTATAGTAAGCATCAGAAACATGTTGATAAACAACATGCTCATAATGATCTTAATTTCTTGGTTTTCCCAATTTCCTGTTGATCGATTGTTGTGATATTTACTACAACTTTAGTTCGGGCAAAACCATTTAAATCAATAAAACATTTGTTCTTAATACTTAAGTTTTTCATCAAAGATAATTTTGAGACTTTGTAGGTCAAGATATATCTGACTCTGACTGTACATAGGTAGACTTAATGCCATAGGCTCGATGATTGATACTTCGAACATTTTGAAAATTTAGCGACATCAGAGCTCTGTAGCAAACTATATGGGGTCGGATTTGCCTTCAAGGGAGATCTTTGTCATGAGCTGTGTGTTTACTGTTGGATGGAGAACAGTCCCATCCTTTAATCACCTTCTACGACATTCACGGGAAGATATAGGGGCTCTAATCTAATATATTATAGAAATTTAATGTAAGTATGTGCTAAGGTTTATGTTAAATACTATACTTAGGTATGTAATTAATATGTTTATGTATGTAAATAGTATATTTATTTTTATGTATGTATGTAGGGATATATATGTATGTATATATGTGTGTATATAGTTTAAGTTTATGACTACAGTAATAACTACCCAAACGTATTATTGTTTTGAGATTAAAAAATGTCCATCAAAAGGTTACCTGTAAGAGATCGCTTGTAGCGATAAGGCCGCCATTTGTACATTTCTCATTATGTTGTCCGTACATGTACTAAAATTTATAAATGTACAATAAAGATTTTTCTTATCTCATCTTATCTTATCTTATCTACTCCACTGGGCACCAATACGGCTGAATACTGAAGACAAAAAGTTGGCAACCCTAGGTCAATTTTTTAATATTTAAGTACAAGGTGTTACCATTCTTAATGCAATAAATTAGTAGCATCTCACTCATACAATTCTTAAACACATTTATTATAATCATTGTCGATTGAAATACATTCGCAATGAATTTTTTACGCCTATTTCCTTTGCCGTGCTTTTATTTAACTAGCAATATGAAGTGAAGGTCAATGTTGCAAGATTAATTAGAACCACTTCCTTTTATCATAAGGATTTGTATTTATTTATGTTACTTTAGTAGTTCCGATGACAGTGCATTTATTGAGGCGTAGCGGTAAAGTGTTCTACTGTCGAATCAGAGATCGTGGGTTCATTCCCACTCAGTATAAATATTTGTATTACTTGCATAGATCTGGGTGTTTCTATGTATTATATTATATAGTATTTATTATTATATTATCCGCATTCTAGAACCCATGACACAAACTCGTGAAGTTATGCTTACTTTGTGATATAATAATAACCTGAACAAACATGAAACTAATTCATCATCATCTGACAGTTCTCCACAATGAAAAGCAACCTACTGAGGTAAAAGGTGGTCGTTGCCCCCGTAATAACTATATTACGGGGGCAACTGCCATCTTTAAAAAAATTTTCGTCGTCTACTTCACTGCACCCGCCTCATGGTAAGCTAGGGTGTAGTCCGAAGAATAGTATTCATCAATAAATATCAAAGTATTTTAGTAGTCCTCAGTGGAAGGGGTTGATTTAATAATAATTTATATGTTTTGTTCATTATTTTATGAAAAGTTTCATAGCTAATAGATCTGCAAATCAAAACATGCTAACCAACTTCTGTCACTGCATACATACTGTGAAAGGACCAAACACGAATGTTCCCGAAGTAAATCGCGAAAGCTCACGATTGGTTCATGGCGCGACCTTGACTGACCGGCGACGCACGCGCAGCGAAAGTGAAATGTAATGAAAACGACAATGTACATTGTTAGTGAGGACGACAAGTCATTGAATGGCAATAGCTGTGAAGATGGCATAAAGAACTCATGCTTTTCTGAACGGTCACGGTGTAAACCGTTCACGAAGCATGGAGATTTAACAATATCGATTGTTTGGCTAAAAATAGCCTTTTTTTGGTAACCTGGGTATTGTAGTCAATACAACATTAGTCCCGGTTGCATCCAAAGCATGCAGTTGGGAACCCTGGGTTTTCTATCTTTTTTTTAGTCTCTCGCTGGTAACCTGGTCAAAACGTCAGGCAAATCAAAGGTATGTACCTATACTATGATCGCGTTAATTCCCGTTATAATTGTGTATTTCTAACCTTTTTTTTATAAAGGACACGTCAATTTGACTTCATCTCGCCTGATGGTAAGATAAAGGCAACGTTTCGGAACGAGGGTCACAATCGTAAACTGTACCATGTTAACAGTGGTGGCACTCAGCTTGACGGCCTCATCAGATGGCTTTTCACGCCCCGCTTAAAGGACCCGGGACTGTAGGAAGAAGGAAACACGTGAGCTGGCAGGAAGTTCCTGGTCTTAATGGTGCGGCGTCTTCTGATGACAGCTATAGTGTATTTTATGGGAGTGAATACTTCAGCAGGAAATTCGAGGCTATGCCAACCTTATCTGATGAAATTCTGGCTCCAGCTATCGTCTCGAGTTTGGCCGGTCAGATGACAGGCGCACCCTGAAAAGCCGACACACTAATCATTAAGTGTATCAGTAATTTTTATAGCCTGAAAACTCAATAGGGCCTTCCCTTAGCACTTCAAAAATGTCTCCCAACAGCCGGTAGAGTACCTTTTTTTTTTCGTGTGGATATCCCCTCGGATTCCCCCCTGCCGGAGCCGGAAGGAGAGGTTATGTCGGACTCGAACCGACTAAAACCGCACGCCGACTGTGGGTCGTGGTGCTAGGCCGGAGGTGAGGAGCCAAAAGTCGGTAGAGTACAGTCAGCATCAGAAAGATGTTGATGTACAAAGTACTCAAAATGATTTTAATTACGTTTTTTATCCCCTTCCAGTAGACGAATTGTTCTAATATCTGGTATACACCTTTAGGTTGGACAATAAAACAGTTTGATTTGCTCTTAATACGAGAGTTTTAATAACATTTTGAGACTTCGTCGTCAAGATATTTATGACACTGACTGAGCCTTTATAGTTCCTTGAGGTCAGCAGCATATATCATTACCCCAAGTTGCTAGAGAAACGAGGCTCTGCAGTCCGGCGCGTATAGATTGTTTGGTACGATCTATGATTGGAGAATTTGAGCTCTCTTGCAGCCCTAGCACTCCGTGGTATCCTCAAAAGACACCTAAAAACGCATACTGAGGATATAGAGTACATATTATGATTTGATTGGTTATAATTACTGGCAAATCCATAGGTACTTCCATACTAATATTATAAATGCGAAAGTAATTTTGTCTGTTTGTATGTTACGCTTTCACGCCTAAACCACTGAATCGATTTTGATGAAATTTGGTATAGGGGTAGCAGACCGTGTAAAAGGACATAGGCTATGTTTTGTCGCGATAACCGACATCCACGCAGGTGGAGTCGCAGGCAAAAGCTAATATCTTATATACCAGTAATTATACTATCGTAATTAAGATGCCTTAAAGCTTTCTAAAATACAACCTTAATACATTTTATTAATATTGATATTGACAGTATTATTGTTGAGGTCATAACAATTCAATTTGGGTTTATTACTGTAATATACCATGTCAGAATGTATCAATAATTTTAACAATGGCCATGAGAGCCTGTCCATCGACAGGGCGGCGTGGCTAGGTGTTGAGGCGTGACCGTTACCGACAGTATTACTTACTGATAGTATTATTTTCAAATATTTTTGTACCATTCAGATGTCACACGGTTCAATACTTCCTTTGTTTATGAATTAGGTTGCCGATAAACAATTAGTCATAACAAAGTCATAAAATTCAAATCCATACTACAGATCTTTTCAAAAGATATGAAAGAGATCAAAAGAAAACTAAAATCACCAATTTATAAGAGACCAACAGAAAGGTGTAGTTACGGCGATTCCGGTTAGTCGAACTTGAAACAGAGTAATGATTTTACAGTTCTTGTAAAGAAAGAATATGTAGTAATTGGAGTGCGATTGGCTATAGTACGATAAAGAACTGGATTGCTTTGTTTAAAAGGGTGCAGAGGGCCCTACTAGTTCATCTGCTAAAATAATAGATGGGATGGGGCTCTTGGAGACAGTCGCTTCTGGAACAGCCGAACTTTTTTTTTATCGTGCGATAAATCCCCACGGATACCACCCCCACGGAGCCGGTGAAGGCGGTTATGTCGGACTAGAACCGACTAAAACGCACGCCGTCTTGGGTCCTTGGTTGCCGGAGGTGAAATTGCCAAAAGCATATCTCTCGCACCCCGGCAGACCCAGGACCATCTCTTTCGAGATGCCCCACTTCGGGTTGGAACAGCCGACATGCCAATAAAATATACTAAGGAAATTACGAGCTTCAAAGGGTGCTGTAACTTTTGATGCAACTGGGAAATCACTACGATGAGGATGAACACTCGCCTCCTTTTGCGAGCAAGTACGAGTAATGTTCAAATAGAAGACGGCACATAAGTGAGGTCATGCGTGCTCCCCTTTTTCGTGGGCATGAGACACTTAGGCTTGTATAATGGCACTCGCCTGAATATTGACTTAGCTAGGTTAGATTGTATAGACAGATTGACATATTCGACAGATTTTCTCAACAATCAGTCCTCAGCTAAATTGAAATTCAGATTGAATGTCATTCTAGAATACGGGCCTTACACCATGGCATCTAAAAACCTAAGACATCGTGTGGTTTTAGTCGGTTCGAGTCCGACATAAAGACCCCACCAAACTTATCCAAGGAGATTTCCACACAAAGAAAAGGACCATGAATGCTTTACCCACACACATGTTCCCTTCTTCCTATAACACCGGATTCCTTTACCATCGAGTGTGGCGTCGGCCTTAATACCTGAGTGACATGATACCCACAAATCAAGGCCACTATTACACAACAAAATTAGAGGAAGCACTAATGTACAATATGGTCTCAAACCAATTTTATTACCTCACAAAAATGTACATAATAACACCTTGCCGCTGTCATCTAGAGCAACCTTCGTGTCGTGGAGAGCTGTTGGGAAATAATGAGTATTGTTTTATTTACTACTGTATGAAAGGGCAACCTTGTGTGTGTGATGCTGGGCTATATGGAGAGGAATACCGAACGAGAGTCTTTGTATTGCCCTATCACACAGAGGCTAGAGGCCAGGTAACCTCATCTGCAAGCCGTTAAACTTACTGATTGGCGAGCGACTTTCTTTCTAGGGTTGGGTTTTTTTATACCACTTAGGTGGCAGACAAGCACTAGGCCCACCTGATGGAAAGTAGTTACCACTGCCTATGGACGTATGCAACAACAGGGGCGTTACACTCGCGCTGCCTACCCTGAAGAAACCTTCTAATGCCCTTCTTGAAGAACCTCATTTTGTAATCGCTTGGGAAAACCACGGTAGGGAGTTCATTCCCCAGCATCCTGTAAAATCAGTATTAAAAGAAGGAGAAGGAGTAAACGTATCCAGGGCTCCGTAGTGAGAGCCCCAAGTGCGACTGGAATTCTAAGGTGGTATGATCGAATCATGATTCAGTGAGCCTTCAATCCCGGCTGCCATAATCATCTGAGGCTGGCGTAACGATAGTTGGAGTTCATAAAAGTTCTTTTAGTTTTACTACACCACGACCCACAGTTGGCGTGCGGTTTTAGTCGGTTCGAGTCCGACATAGCCTCCCCTTCCGTTTCCGGCAGGGGGGGTATCTGAGGGGATTTCCGCACGGAAAAAAAAAAGGCCAGAGGTGAGGTTGTCTTTGACATATCCCTCGCACCCCGGCTGACTCACAGCCAACCCTCACGGTCTGGCCCTCCTCGGGAGGGGGGAACAACGGTGTCCCCGACTCACCCCCACAATGGGGAGGGGCGCCTACGCGCACCGCCGCCGTGGTCAGCTTCTGTTGGGGTGACAGGTGGCTCCACCCGTTACCCCTAGGCCCGCGCTCATGGGGGACGGAGGTCAGTCTGTGTCTAGTTTTACCACAGAACTGTAATATTGCCAATGTTTGTAGTGGTCAGATAGAAGGTGGTTCACGGTTTGAAGTTCAGCCATATCTCAGTTAGACTAGTTAGCCGGCCCCAACTGAGTTGGTTAATGGATCAGAGAATAATGAATGATACTGATATACGAAAGAGAATGTGGACCGAATTTCTTTCACTTATTCTCCAATATTCGCTTCCCTATACAATTGGGTACTATATACTATACTTGAAATAAATTATCTAACCGAGCTTATTAAATTAAGAATGGTAAAAGAGCGGTAAAAAATGCGACGATTCTTATTTTAAAGTTTTTATTTATTTTTAATCATCCACCCAAACTTTAATAGTAACTGATTATAAGTACTATTAAATTTTATGACGTCACTAAATCTTTTTTCATACAAGTTACCTTATAACTTATCGTTTTGACGTTCAGTAAAAAGTTAATAATATGACTAGTCAGTAGAATACCCAATTTGTTGTTTCTCCTCCCTTCATAGATCACAGTAACTGTTCACCATTAAACAGACTGTTTGCTTTGTGTGACACATAATTTCAGCTAATTTTATTATATTTGACGTAAATTACCTCCGGATTCTCCGGAAACACAAGCCATTTGAGTGACACTGTCGAGGAAAATGATAACCTAACTATCCTGCTCAGGGCCTCACCGGAGGTTTTAATAGGCTTCCTTTCATTGTTTTACCAACAATGTGACAGACATTGAATAGACATACATATACTCACGCTGTATATCCTTGAAGGGGTAGACAGAGATGTAATTTATATTTTTCTTTATTCTTAGCCGACAGAAAAAAACGCTTTGAAAAGCACCTAATTAATTTACTTCCCCCGAGTGCGACTGGAATTCTAAGATGATATGATCGAATCATGATACAGTGAGGACGTTAATCCGTCGGCCCCGGTTGCCATAAACATGTGAGGCTGGCGTAACGTTAGTTGGAGCTCATAAAAGCTCTTCTAGTCTTACTACTTTTTTTTCGTGCGGAAATTCCCTCAGATACCTCCCCCGCCAGAGCCGGAAGGGGAGGTTATGTCGGACTTGAACCGACTAAAACCGCACGCTGACTGAGGGTCGTTGTGCTAGGCAGGAGGTGAGGTTGTCTTCGACATATCCCTCGCACTCCAGCTGACCCAGGGCCATACCTTACGGTCTGGCCCTCCTCGGGAGGGGGGACAACGATGTCCCCGACTCGACCCGGAATGGGGAGGCGCGCTTCTCAGCGCGTCGCCGCCGCCGTGGCCTGCTTCTGCTGTGGTAACAGGCGGCTCCACCCTTCACCCCCAGGCCCGCGCTCTTGGGGGACGGAGATCAGTCTGGGAAATGCCATGTATCGACAGTATAAACATATATACGACTACTATTATATATTCACGACTGTTAATTACTGAAGTGATATGCAGAGGTGTATAACCATAACTTTAAACTGATTAGGCACATTATTTCATAATGCAGCAAATTAAACGTCATGGTACAGTCAATCACAATTATCACATTAAATAGCTAACTTTTACTGCAGAACAGTAAGCGGCATCGAACCCGTTACCATTTTACATAAAAGAACCAGTCTACGCACTAGGCACTAGTTAGCCTGCTTCTTGTTTTGCGTGTTAGGGCCCTGTTATGGAGAATAGATGAAATAATGAGTGAAAGGAATTGTGATATAATTTGTTTATCATTAGTTGGAGAAACACATTTTTAGGGTTACTGTACATTAAAAAAGAAAAAAACGGACCCCTTATACGATCAGTTTGTTAACTGTCACGCCGTCCCCGGGGAATAAAATGATAACTACCATTATCTTGATTTTAATGTTATGTAATTTTTGAGATCTTTGAGTGTTAATACATCTACTTAACTTTTTTCGTAATTTTTTTACCGTTATTTACAGAGTTGCAAACAATTACAATAGTATTCGAAGATTTAATACAGGCCTAAAATAACGGGAATAAAAGGATAATATAATATTACCATAAACGTATCCTCACTTGCTATATTGACAAATCGTAATAGAATGATATTCTCGTAAAAAAACATAAAACTTAATATGATAAATGCATGTTATCATTTTGTTCTCGTTCAAAACCGTTCACTCGTTTTGTATAGAGACGTTAGTCTAACGACTGAAGAAGTTCGGATCGACGACTTATAACGTTCGATGCAGCATTTATGAGAATAAAATGATATTAAAGTATTATCTTCATCACTCCACATCATAAGTAACGAGTATCATATTTTTTTCTGATCACGCTGAACGAAGAATAAAATGATAATTGACATTATACAATTTTGATGATGATTCATGTACACTAACGTTTTATTCTTTAAATATGTTAATTTTGACAAGTGTTAGGCAAATTTGACTAAAACGATTCAAATGAAGAAAAAATTACGTTTTAGAAACCATAACTATCACGCATCTATTCCCAGTAATTCCGGAGTAATCGTTGAAAACATGTTTTTTATTTTTCCTGAAAAGTTGTGTTTTTGCAGTTATCATTTTATTCTTCGGGGACGGCGGTCTGTCTGTCTGTCAATACCCTTTTCTGAGGAATGTGTGGAGGATTTAAGTTGTAATTCATAGGACATACTCAGGTCTATAACGTCTTGAAGCACAAGTCAAACTTCTAAGTCTACGCCATTAAAATATTATTGTGGTTTATGTAGCTTAAGTTACCTACGGAATCCTCGGTGCGCGAGTCCGACTCGCACTTGGCCGGTTTTTTATATTATACTAGCTTTTACCCGCGGCTCCGCCCGCGTGGATGTCGGTTATCGCGACCAAACATAGCCTATGTCCTTCCTCATAGTCTAATCTACCCGTATACCAAATTTCATCAAAATCGGTTCAGTGGTTTTGGCGTGAAAGCGTAACATACAGACAGACAGACAGACAGACAGACAGACAGACAGACAGAGTTACTTTCGCATTTATAATATCAGTATGGATTAACTAGCTTTTGTACACGGCTTTTCTCACGTTAGTGTAGTATGTGAAGCTAGCAATTTGAAGCATAGAGTTCACTCTCATACGCGGTTTACCTCCCGATGCGTCTTATCTAGGCTTTTATGGATTCAGCTGCCTGATACCCGATCCGTGCCAATAAACAAGACAACATTTGCCTTTCTTGTCATTTAGTTGTTATCTTCTTCATCCTAGCGTTAATGCCAGTCGTATCCGAAGCTTTCAGCTTGAAGTCTGGGGTCCGCTTTTATCAGTCTAATTGCGGATTTTGGCTAAACTTCGATATTTTCTGTGAAGCCATTGCACTCTGACCTCCATAACCCAAAGACGATATCGAAGCATTGCAGCTAGACCAGTTCTTGGACTTTTGAGGGCTCCAACTACCCGTAACGACTGCCATAGACACTCGTATGGCAACCGGGACCGACGGCTTAACGTGCTCTCCGAGGCATTAGTTTAGTGGCTAAGTTTCAGCAGAATCGAAGGCCTGGTGTTCTATGTGTATATAGAATAGTAAGAACACGATGCAAAACTTCTTATGCTAACTGATACAATTTTCTTCAAGCAAAACCACACTGCAAAGCTAGCAAAACCTCAACTATCTTAATTTATTTCTGCCAGTATCCACGCGGACGTATGAATGGTAACCACAGGTAGTGTGCAACAAGTATGTTGCAATATTGTGGTCTAAATGTTGGCAGGTATTGTTGACATACTGAGTAGATACTCCTCGCCTGTAAGTAAGGTAGTCTAAACCACAATTTAAATATGTGCGTAAAGAAGGTGAGTTTTATCTATCATCATAATCATCAAACCAAATCAATGAATTTATTGTGAAAATTGGCAGGGAGTTTTAGGCCTTAATGGTGCGGCATAGTAATGATTTACTGAACCGTTTGGTTCTAGAAGGCATATTCTGCACCATATGCGGGTGACATATAAGCCCTGCACGTATTGTCGTGTGAAGGAAAGGAGAGGGTGGGTTAATTCCGGCCCCTTCCAAAGACTATATTCAAAGTCTGGGGTCCGCTTCAAGAAAGCGAATTTTATTGATATAAGTAACATAATAACATTGGGATTATTTTGACTTTTACGTGAGTAACTGCGGTGTGTTGTTGGGTCTTGAGAGGATTTGTCAATCAGCAGGTCTTGCAAGGCCTCAAAGACCTTGGCAAAGCCCTATGAATTGATAATTGTAAAGTAATTAATTAGTTTCTTTTATGGACGCCATACTTATTGGTATTTTGATAAAACCTTGTCTATACACCTTATATCTATAAAATAATAATTGCGTAATTATTATTAAATCATCAACTCGTTGTAAATAATTAAATCACTTGAAAAGCTTGCAACACTCATAATAAAGTGATTAGGGGGGAAAATGATCTCACGTCGGTGTTGTAGCTACTTAACCTTAACACCGGGTGTTACAGATATGTCTAAATGGTCATTTGATGTGTTTACAAGTAGTTTAACCTTCGCATATCGTATCGGTCTGACAGACCAACGATGCATCTTTGCGGTTTGATTTTTAAATGCATCAGGCCCTGGCTTCATCCCGGTGTCAACAATTTTCTTTCATACATACCATGTCCTGTTAATAACAAACACAACCGTTTGAAATTAGTGCAGTCTTTTGAAAGTCATGCGACGTTGTAATTTGATGGGTGTCAAACATAAAAACTAGCTTTTGCCCGCGGCTCCGCCCGCGTGGATGTCGGTTATCGCGACCAAACATAGTCTATGTCCTTTCTTAAGGTCTAATCTACTCCCATAGCAAATTTCATCAAAATCGGATTAATGGTTTAGGCGTGAAAGCGTAACATACAGACAGACAGACAGATAGACAGACAGACAGAGTTACTTTCGCATTTATAATATTAGTATGGATGTATGATATCCTATGTGTGAAATTCTGTTGCGCGATACAGGATAGGGAGTTCTGTAGTGGTATAAGCATTCTAAGTAGTGTTGTATCATATCATATTTAGTAATCTTTTTTTTTTATTTATTTTTTATTTATTATTTTTTCAAAATAATGACATATTCAAATAATTACATTCTCAATTTAATTTTAAGTCTGTGATAAAATAAACTATCTCAATTAAAGTTCGAAAAACATCGGAAAAAATGAAACGCTCAAGTGAGGCTTGAACTCACGACCTTTCCCTTACAGGGGGAATGCTCTTCCAACTGAGCTATTGAGCCACACCTGATTCATTCCAAATTTTTCCTTCTCTTTATATCCGTATTTAAGGGCGACAGTGGTGCCATTAACATTACTTTCCGCTGTGCTTTCGGTCTAACAGACCAATGCACGAGTATGTTTCACTATTTGCCACGAGTATCGGAAGGTTAACAACCAGCTGTAAAGGTGACCGCCTAATTAATTACAATAATAACTTAATTATCGACGCGAACGGAAGCCGTGCATCATTTCTAATGACGCTGCAACCTTGAGTAAACCTTCGAACATTGACATTGAAATTTCTAAAGGTGGCCGCACTTTTCTCGGCAGGAAAGCCGGCTTGGTAGAGGAAACACCACGCCTTCGATTAGAGGATATTACCGCTATTACACGCGGGTGCGGTAGGGTTGACGACCTATCTAGCGTAGTGATAGAGTCTCTGATTCAGAAGTTGCGGGTTCGTTTCGTGCGCAGAACAAAAAATATACAACATACGTTTATCCCCGAAGGGTTAGACAAAGGTGACTTAACACTCACATTTCACCAGTCAATTTCTTCGATCCCACGTAATTAAGTGATCTGGGCAATATTGTTAACTCGAACCATGCATTTGAGGCTGAGTCTGGGCTAAATATATCTATCTTTTTTTTTAATACAGGACACGTCAATTTGACTTCACCTCGCCTGATGTTAAGCTAAAGGCAAAGTCTCGGAAAGAGGGTCACCATCGTAAACATTTACCATATTAACAGTGGCGGCACTCAGCTTGAGGGTTTCATTAGATGCCTTTTCACGCCCCGCTTATAGGACCCGGGTCTGTAGGAAGAAGGAAACACGTGAGCTGGCAGGGCGTTCCAGGTCTTAGTGGTGCGGCATAGGAGTGAGTCACTGAAACGCTTGGTTCTAGCAGGTATACTCTGCACCGTAAATGGATGGCATCTTATCTGATGTTAAACAGCCCCATCAATTAGTCGCCTTGACTACACCACTTGGGAAAAGATGTGGTGGCCCAAATTCTATTCTCGCGGGAAAGTCCCACTTGGGCATTCAATTTTTCCCGATGTATTAGAAGTTTAAAGTTTAATAAATGCAAAAAGTGTGTGAAGCGATGGCACACAGACGTAGGCTTCCAGACAATACTATCTAGGAACCCATCGAAGCACTCGTGCCCAATAAGAGCCTGCATCAGTTGGTAGGAGACCCCATCGTGTCACCTTTCCAGTATTGAACCCGTCAAATTTTACATATGTACCTTTGGCCACGGAGGCTGAGGTGACTTAACATCCACATTTCACCAGTCATTTTCTTCGGTCCCACGTAATGGGGGGTGAGCCTATTGCCGTATTCTAAACACTATTGTTGACTCAAACTATGCATCTGATTCTAGTACAGTCATAAAAATACCACTGCATTTTAAATAGTGTGGTCTTAAATATAGCACTATTACATAAGCTATTATCAAGAATTCCACTATAATTACTGGCGTAATGCTTGCTTTTAAGTGGCAACACTGCTTCTTGATCGGCGAGTTATGCTTGACAAGGCAATACGTCGACCTATATTTCAAAGTCACAATAAAAAAAATACTATTTTTTTAGTCTAAGTCAGCAAGTAACAAGTAGCGCATATATTTACCTATACCAAGGTCGCATTAATTTCCATTAATATTAATGAATAGATATAAATCAGATCTGAAAAAGTGAAAATCCCAGACGGGATTTGAACCTGCGTCCAGACCCATGTATAGGGGGACATGCTATGACTAACAGAACTACATGCACATTATTTTTATTTATTTACAGCCTTACATGTACATGTTATGAACTAATACATTGTCCCACAAAACCGTACAAACGGTTTGCCCACAGTCAAACCGTTTGTACGGTTTCAGTGAAAAATATTTAAGTATATCTGACAATATTTATTTATAGCTAGTGGCTCCGCCCGCGTGGATGTCGGTTATCGCGACCAAACATAGCCTATGTCCTTTCTGAAGGTCTAATCTGCCCTTATACAAAATTTTACCAAAATCGGTTCAGTGGTTTAGGCGTGAAAGCGTAACATACATACAGATAGAGTTACTTTCGTATTTATAATATTAAGTATGGATATAGTTTATAGGAGTTTAAACAAATAGATACGCGAGTATACATTTATGGCGTCACATTATGGCAGTGAGTCGATTAGTTGGTTTTATAATTTAATTTTAAACAAGTTTGTTCTATCTTTTCTCCTTATATCTACAGGTAAGCTATTTAATATATTTTATGATATTTAATCATTTTCTGGACACTTCTTATACATTCAAAACGTATCGTGGGTGTGATGTGACGTGTTATTAAGCCAGTTGGTCAGAGCATTCCTCTGTAAGGGACTGGTCGGGCGTTCAAATCCCGGTATGTTTTCTTTTTCCGTTTTAAATCTATTGGAAGTGAAGTAAAATACTGTTTCGTAGCTGGTTATGAACCATATAGTTACCAAAGTGGCTGAAGGGAAAACAAGTAGTATACGCTCTACCCCAGATTCTTGACCTATCTGGGAGTACAAGTTTTTATATATTATATTGTCAGTAGGACCAATCGATTTCATTGGAATTTCAAACCGATTCGCGCCAAAAAAGTCGAAGTTGAAATTCAATGTCGTTACAGTAGTAGTCAATAAATAAATCTAATTTGACATTCAAACGCATTAAGTATGTTAAAAAGGCACATAAATCTATACTCGTAGCGAAAAAAGATAGTGAAATGTTTAAATCCACATTAATAAACATGCTCATCGACTACACGAGTAGTCACTTAGGTTTATTAAATGCACTACATTTTACTGCCAATTGTAACGCGAAATAATTAGAGATTAAGTACACACACACGCACACAAATGCGCGCGCGCGCACGCCCCTACACACACGCACACACACACCCATCCACACTCACACCCATCCACACTCACACCCATCCACACTCACACCCATCCACACTCACACACATACACATTTGATAAAATTTACCAGAAATCTGTGCAAATGCCTTTTTGCCACAAATGACTAAACGTGTTTGAAAATTTGTAAAACATTTGTATTTCATGACAGTATTGTCATGTTTTCTTTTCACACATTTTTTTTACAAAACTGTAAACTGTAATTTTGTTATTCCTCTGTGTACTCGTCGGGTTTGCTGAAATAATAAATTCAACAATTAGTTAAACCCCGACTTTGTGGATCTATACCTAATATATAATTTCATTAGAGTGTTATATATGTACAATAAAGCAAATTTAAATATAATTTTGTAATATTACAATATTTATAATTAAGTAATAATATTATTTAATTCAAAATGTTACTGTCCTTACAGAATTTTAATTTAATTTCGTAAAGCAAGCCGGTTAATAGTTGTTACAAAAATGTACATTTTTGTTTTGAATTAAGCACAAAGCAATTTAAAATAGTCACATTGTGATTCGTTTAAGTGTTTATTTTTAAGCTATTATTTTTGTTTTTTACTTAAATATTTTATTATTATTGTCATAGTATATACTGTACAGGCTCATATCTTTCAAAGCATGTTCTTTTCGGTATCTAGATATTATTAGGAGATTTCGTGATAATTTTAGGAGACAATTCAACAAGAACAGTTTTTCTTACAACTTTTCAACTCTTATGAAAAAAGAAGCTATTATTCTTTGCGTAAAATGTCTCATTGTAACTCTGCACATAAACATACTTAACTATTACGTTACATCATTGCAAACTAACATAAAATTTCTTCTAGCACCGCGGGACAAAGTAACTATAACTGCTGTAACTAAGTGCCAATCAAAAATAATTGTAATCAATAAAAAGTAATAAGAAAATCGTAGATTAAATATATTACTGGCATATTAAATCATAAAAAATATCGAAATTGTGCAATGGAATGTCTACCGAGACTAAGAATGACGTTAAGTCAGAAACTTTCTATGTATTATTTAATTTCCAAGTTTAGGGATTAAATCGATGCAGGAAGCGAGAAATCTGGATCGATCCACGATCAACACCGTGTAGTGAAAACATTGAATGTAATTAATATAATAATAGTTTGGGGGGGAGGTTATATATTCGGCGCATGAGCTCGGCCGCCATTCGCCGCGCATACCCTTCGCGCATGCGCCCGTGTTCGCGAGTGACAGTAGTGACAGTTATCTCCCAAAATGGCGAAATTTTACGTAAGTGTCAAAATTAAGTGCAGATTTGTGGTTTTAGAACGCACCCCGGATTTCGGATACGCACAAGTGATGCAGTGGATTTTTTAATTATTTTTTTCAGTGTTATTTTTTTTTAAATAAAGGTCTGCAATCGTATGGTGGTTCTTAGCCACATATCTGCGTCTATTGTTTTGCATGTGAATTATTGTTTTATCTTTGGTGAAGTTGGTTTTAACTTTTTGTCTACATTTTTAAAACTAATTGATTTCCTTATAGTTTTTTTATTATTCATTATTTTTTAATTTAATTTTTACAATATTCGTTAAAAGCTAATTTATACAATAATAATTAGAAAAATATTTAAAAATTTACCAAATTTAACATAATTATTAGAAATTCCATATTTCTTTTAAATTTTACGTTCCTATTTTTTTATACTGCACTTTTGACCCACGTATGAAACAAAACTAATTTAATATTTTTATTTATTTGTATTCATTACTTCCACTAATTACTGATATAAAAATCTACTTACGGACAATGCAGCTGACATTTAAACTACAAACATTTAATCTACATTCAAGGACTTAAAACAAAATGAAAGTTAACAAATGTGATATATTCTAGTAGTGTTAGGCAATAGGACTAATGCCTAGGTCTAGACTTGGCTGCTCTCGGAAAGGACAACTGGTTGCGCGGGTCGACAACCTTATTCTTAGTACCTTTTAGTTCCTTATAACTAATACACTATGTACTTTAACATTCCAAAGACTTAAATATAATACATTATTGAAACTGTTAATAAAAATAACCCTTAAGTGTAACATTCCAAAAAAATATATTTGAATTTTTTTTTTCGGGTTTACTTATTCTAAATTTGAAAATACAATGACTTTTTCACGTCAAGCACATCAAATATACCCATAGAATATACATCTTTTTTTACACATCAATCAGCAATTGCTCTTTGTATTCTTCTTAATACCTCTTGGCGTAAGTAGAGTTGTATAAATACCTAGTTTTCACCACCTGTTACGTTTCCACGGCCCTATTAGGTTTAGTTTTTTTTTAAGTTATACGGACACTTTTTCCATACTATTTTATTTTCAAAATTACGCTAATAAAACGGTAATTGTATGAATGAAGCCCCACCAAGTTTTTTGGAGTTCAAGCCAATCTCACCTGGGTTTCTTCTTCTCGGGGTTAGGAGATCAGATGGCAGTCGGTCCCGTAGTGACCAAGATAAACCAAATCAAGAGAAATAGCAAGCTTTGGAAGCGATATGTTTTACTAGCTTTTGCCCACGGCTGCGCCCGCATGGATGTCGGTTATTGATAAACATAGTCTATGTCCTTTCTCATGGCCTAATCCCCCCTATATCAATTTCCCCTATAAAAAATTCATCAAAATCGGTTTAGTGGTTACGGTAGACAGACAGATAGAGTTACTTTCGCATTTATAATATTAGTATGGATTACCACAGCCTTAGAATCAGCAGTCAAAACACCACAAAAACACATAACCACTACACATATTTCTAACACTTACACTAATGATAATTAACACTTCTTAGTAATTAACACTTTTACTTTTGTAACTTTTTCGTTAAAACAACGAATCTGCTCACTGTTTACATACAAAATCGCGTATCAGTTACTACACATTACCTAACACTGTAGAGAAAACAACGAAAGTGCTCAAAGTAATGGAGCACAGAAAGTGAAACCTCAGGCCGCACTAAACAAATAGCTTTATACATGTTACCGTTCGATTGATATACATACTTATAACACTTGAGCTCATGGCTAAGTGGTAACTGAGTTGGTTACTACTACTACAGGGGGGGCCGCCGTTTGACCGGACGGGTGATCAGCCCTTCCATGTGGGGCCATTTAACCCATTTACCCTGTAACGACTGCCATACACGTATGGTAACCGGGACTGACAGCTTAACGTGCTCTCCGAGGCACGACCAGACCTATGCAAATACTCATATATTAGGTCCTTACATATGAAATTGGCGTTTTGTATGGGAGGAACAAAAAGTCGAATATTTTTAAATATAATATATTTCGAAAAACATTGGAAAAAATGAAATGCTCAAGTGAGACTCGAACTCACGACCTTTCGCTTACAGGGCGACAGTCGCTCTGTAAGCGAAAGGCCGTGAGTTCGAGTCTCACTTGAGCATTTCATTTTTTCCAATGTTTTTCGAACTTAACAGTTAGCATAATAAATGCTATAAAAAATTCATTCAAATATAATATATTTAATTAATCAAAGTTTGAACCATTGTTTTCTATGCACTTTTGCCATCTCATAGGTAGTTCATTGATCCCTTTGCTAAAAAAACCAGTCGGACGGGAATCAATAAAATCTGTGAAGGATTTGGACTGCCCCATCAGAGTTGAATTTTTTTCCTTTGCAAGAAGTTGTCCAAATTTCGAAAAAAAATGGTAATCTGTTGGAGCAAGGTCCGGGGAGTACGGAGGATGTCTTAGACATTCAAATTGAAGCTCTTCTAATTTGGTAGCCGACTGTTGTGCGGTATGTGGTCTAGCGTTGTCGTGAAGCAGCAGTGGCGTGGACCGATTGACCAGCCTAGGTTGTTTAGCCGCTAGCTTTTCCATCATTGTTTGCAATTGCTGACAATAGACATCAGCCGTAATAGTCTGGCCAGATTTGAGAAAACTATAATGAACAATACCGGCACTAGTCTACCAAACGCTCATAAGTAACTTTTTTGGGGTTAATTTTCGCTTGGGGCAGGATTTGGCTGGCTGGTCAGGACCCAACCATTGCGCTGAGCGCTTCCGATTATCGTAAAGAATCCATTTTTCATCACAGGTAATGATTCGGTTTAAAATACCTTCATTATTGTGCCGGTTCAGTAATGTAACGCAGCAGTCGACGCGCGTTTGCCGGTTTGCTTCAGTCAATTCGTGAGGTACCCACCTTTCGAGCTTTTTAATCTTCCCAATTTGCTTCCAGTGAATTAAAACAGTTTTATCACTAACACCGCAGCCTGCAGCTAACTCTTACGTGGTTTGCGATGGATCCGCTTCCACAATAGCCTTCAATACTTCATTATCAACTTGGATCTCAGGCCGTCCACGGGGCTTATTCTGCAGGTCGAAATTTCCAGAACGAAAACGTTGGAACCAAAAACGAACTGTGTTTTCTTTTGCAACATGACCGCCATAAACATCATTCACCCTTCGAGTCGTTTCCGCAGCACTAGTGCCACGGCGGAACTCGTATTCGTAAATAATGCGATATTTTAAGTTTTCCATTTTGTAAAATGAGCGACGCAAACAGAAAAAAACAGAAGAAAAAAAACAAATGAATGACGGTCATCGAAGCACAAATACATGAGTAAATAGCTGTACAAATTTGAATTTCTTACCAAAGAAGAGAAAATCGTGATTAAAGTGGCCAGTACGAAAAACGCCAATTTCATATGTAATGACCTAATATAAACATACAAATATTTGCACTGAGCGGGATCGAACCCGCGCCTCTTCCGTAGCGGCCGCGTTCAATACCGCCATGGAGGCTGTCACAAGTCCTTGGTCACAAGTTAGTACAAGGCTAAGCAATATGCAGAATATTCCTTCAAGAACCAAGTGGCTCGGTAACTCATTCCAATGCCGAACTCCCTGCCAGCTCACATGTTTCCCTCTTCCTACAGTCCCGGGTCCTTTAAGCGGCGCGTGAAAAGGCATCTGATGAGGCCGTCAAGCGGATTGCCGCCATTGTTAGTACGGTACGTGCTCATAATGGTGACCCTCTTTCCGGAGACTTTGCCTTTAGCTTACCATCAGGTGAGGTAAAGTCAAATTGTCATCCGAATTCCTATATATAAAAAAAAGTCACTCGTCAGTCTGCCTTGGAGAGCACGATAAGCCTTCGTTACCGGTAGCCATACGTACATTTGTGACACTCGTTTATGGTTTAAACCCATGAAAGTTTGACAACCTATAAAATGATTTACAGTTACATAGGTCCAAAAAGTCTCTTAACAGCAGTCCCTTTCGTTGGCCAAGAACATGGAAATTAGCAGTAGGAGAATTGAACCTGGTCTCCAAAGTGCAATCTTTGAATACCACCAACATTGGTGGTCGTGTTAGGAGATCAAATTGTCAATTCACTTCAAGGAAGATATCGAAGTTGTTGACGTTGGTTACAGTTAAGATTTTGGTGGGGCTCTGTAACCCTGAGGCAGTGTTATAATCATGTATCATAATCACAAACGTATTCTGAGTATTGCTGATCATTCTGATAAACTAGCGGTTACGTCAGGTCAGGTCAGTACTGATAAGATCGGTGCTGACCTCGTCTATCAATATTCTTGTAAGGCTCAATCTAACTTTGATACTAATAACAGTCCGTTCTAAAGTATGAATTAAGGTTGAAGAATGACACGATCTTACTGCTATAAAACTGTGGAAAGATTGAATGAGAATCGGACTAAATGGTGCACGTTGGAAGAGGCTTGCCTTCAGCAGTGGACTGCGGTAGGGTAATAGATTGATTGATACTGCTAACGAATGCAAAAGTTTGAATGCATAAACGGATATTCGTCAAATGAGAGTCAGAATCATTTTTATTTGTTTAAAACATGTGTGTACATACAGAAGCGTGCAGTAAATAAATAGTACATAATAGTCCAGTCATGTTTTGCCTCAAATAGCGGCGTACAAATATATGCGTAGGGAGACACTTAGTCATCAAAAGCTCAAGGGATCTGGATGACAGTGAAACCCTGCTTCGGATTTAAAATTTGGCAATACAGACTAAATCCACTAGTTAGGCATACATCAAAAAAGTCATTTATTTTATCCGATTGCTCATGATTATGTAAACCTTGGCCAAGTCCTTCAGAACGCATTAAAAAATCTGTGAAATTTAACTTACCTACACCTTCTACAAACGATACAGGATGCTTTTGTGAAGATGGAATTACAGAAATCTTTTTAATACGAATAAGTTTAATTTATCCACGTTTCTACGGGAGTCAATTTTCTCCTTTGAAATAGATTTTAGCCTAAGAGATCCGGTTCTTAGCATTCCATGGATTCACCGTGCGGTCGCCGGGTCCATGGCGTGGTACAGAGAGGAACACTGTGACGGCGCCTGTCTTTTGTGACTTTTTGTCACCGGAATAGTTGCCTGTGGGACATTTATAATGAAAAGAATGGTCAACAACCCATTAATTTTTAGAAGGGTCACAGTTCATTAAGTGTTATATAAGTCATTAATAATAATTCACAATATAATGACATTGGCCTTGCAGGTTAACTAACTTCCTAAGAAAGGTTCCGACCTCTTATAACCTTGGATAAACTATGTATTGTATAAGGCTTTGACCACAAAAAATGATTTCTTGTTGAATTACTATTTTAGATGAGTTATGACAATTTATTGCCTCTGGGAACATGTCCGATCAGCGCCTATGCGGTACATGTGCGTTTGAAATTTTGTGACCGCGAGAAAACATTGATTATAAAACACTAACTTTTGCCCACGGCTCCGCCCGCGTGGATGTCGGTTATCGCGGCCAAATTTAGCCTATGTCCTTCCTCATGATCTAATCTACCCCTATACCAAATTTCATCAAAATCCGTTCAGTGGTTTAGGCGTGAAAGCGTAACATACGGACAGACAGACAGACAGAGTTACTTTCGCGTTTATAATATTAGTATGGATTAATGTTGATTTATCTACTGAAAAAAAGGTACCACGAAGTCACTTCGAATTTCTTTTGGTAGGCTGGACCAATCGATGTATTGTGCGTGTACGTGCCGGCTTGGCTGCGATTAAATAAATGCGTTTTATGGCACCAATTAGCCGAAACTTCGGTCAGCAATTTCAGATGTACATTGCATGATATGTATGAAGACTTTGTATATAGTTTTTCATGCTAGGGGTACTGAAAGGGTTCGGTATAGTGTTATGCTTTTCCTATAATGAGTACAAGCTAGTGTGTCAAAAACATAGCTGGTTAAACGTGGATGTTATATATATCTCTATTTATCCCATCGAAGATTTACAGACGCGAGTGTATACCTAAATATTTGTATCTAAATATTAGTCCATCTATATTCGATTATCCAAACCAATGTAGGAGGTACCCCACTATAATAGCGTTATCAATCTTGTAAGTGTTCCAAATTATGGTCACAAGTATCAAACTCGTTTGCTATCATGATCGGGTATGCTGCGCGTGGGCAACAGCTCAACTTTGAACATGTATTACTCCATTGCAACATGACATTTTCATATTAATGGTTAACAGTTGTACTGTGAGTCATTTCACGGCTGTGGGATACCTAATGCCCTCGTTAGGAGGTCAAGACGACTTATTTTAAACTAGGCTCGGCTCTACCCAGGCGAAATTCAGATCCTATTATCATATTCCATCTAATCTGTGTCATATTTCAGACAGATCCGTTCAGCCGTATGAGCGTGATTAATGCTTACACCTTTTTTTTTTTTTTTTTTTTATAACCGTGGGGGAAAATCCTTCATGGATGTTATGCCGGACTCCTACCGACTAAAAACCCCCACGGTAACGCCCAGAAGCCTATGGATGGAAGCCCCGGGTAAGCCCTCGGAAGGATGTCCCAGGACTCCCATCAGACCTACGGCTACAATTGCGGCCTCGCCTTGGGTGTGGTTCGGGTGCTATCCCGCGTCTATGGGGGGGTTTTCGGGTGTTATCCCGCTTCTTAAGGGGGGGGGGGGGGGGGGGCGTGAATCCCTCACGTCACGCTGCCGTCATGGGCTTGCTTCTGTAAAGACGGTGAGCAACTCACCGTCCTCAGGCCCCCGGTCATGGAGGCCGATGGTCTTCGGCGAAGACACGTCGGCGGCGCCCAAGCCGCCGACTGCGGAACTCGGGTGGGAGAGTTTTCTCCCGCTCTCGCCCCGCCGCCTCTTTCACGAGCATGACCTGCTCACAGAAAGAGACGGCGCAGTCCCACTTACTCCCGCTGGAGACCATGGCTCGCACCATGGTATCGAGCGAGAGAGTGCCCACACCCAGACCCACCACGAGGACCTGGCGCTGTTGCGCCCACGCCGTGCACTCCACCAGCGTGTGGAGCGCTGTGTCGTCGCTGCGCTCCTCGCAGTGCTGACACTCGGCCGTGGTTTCCCGGTGTCTTCGCCACAGATACCTACCGAAGCTACCATGCCCGGTAAGTATCTGTGACAACCGGTAATGCTTACACCTTTATAATAAGGTAAGGTAATATGTATCTATTGTATGTATGGATTTACAATAAAAAATATCTAAATATGTTTGTCCGAATTTTAGATTCCATAACACAAGCTATTTAAGCATACCAAGAGGCTAGATAGCGTTGTGTACAAGGTTGTGGAATATTTATAAAAAAAGGTTAAAAAATCGCAAACTCGTTACGAAGCGCAAGACTTGAAAATGGCTCGACCAATATTGATAATATTCTTTTTATATTTTCGTATTTGTTAGAGCAAGGTTTGTACGAGTATGAAGGAATATTTCTGGAAAATCCACATTAATTCCCGGAAACGAGGGAAGCCATGAATAACTAGCAAATATGGATGACTATTTTTATTTGTAATTGTCAGGGTAAGAGTTAGCTAAAGGATATTTTTGGAGAATCCACAGAAAAAACTAAACGCCGGGCCCGAACAGTTACTCACCTCTGTTTTTCCAAATGGTCTTAAGCGAAGTTTCTTACCATCAGAAGGCCCGTTAGCCTGCTATTTCAGCAGTAACACCTACTAAAATTATGCAAACTTCACACCACAATCTTGAAATGGAATCATAAGCCGCTATTTATTTCGCAAACTGTCCTCTAGATCCCATTGATACTTCCGCGTCCTATATGAGAACTGGGGCGATTGCGTGCGCGCGCGCAGATTTATCCCCCCTTCTCCCCCATTATCCCCCCTCCGTGCTCCTAGCACCTCGCGACCTGACCTACGTCTACGCAAATTAGATTTATAACGATTGTGCGCAATTGTTAAAGTTATTTTGTTTAGCTAAACTAATATTATAAAGAAGTAAAGATGTCGTATGTTTGAAAGTATTGCACTGATTGAATAATAAAAATGAACTATCTAACCAAATATTTAAGTACTAAAAATATGGATTGAATTAATTTACGATCTAATCTCGATCTAACAAATTTAATATCATAAAAGATATTCACAATGTTATTCTATGGAAATGAAACCAAAAGTTGAAAAAAGGGTTTGACAAGAGCGCTTCTTGCGTATAATCTTTCTAGACCTCTCCTATATTTGCTAAACACCAGACAGCCTTTGTGGCGTGGCAGTAATGAACACGATTGCCACGAAGGAGGCGCCGCGGTTCGATCCTCGCTCAGTGCAAATATTTGTATGCATGAATATAACTATTTGCATTGGTCTTGTATTTACAAAAAAAAATGTATCTTATTATGTTTATCCGCATTCTAGATTCCATAAAACAAGCTAGTTAATAGCGTTGTGTAGAATGCTGTGGAATATTTATTTATTTATTTATTTGTAATTCAAGTAGTCTAGTGGTTTCCGCAGAAGGTAGTCACACCAGCGAAGGCACAAATGTCCTGCATTTTATTAATAACTAGCTTTTGCCCGCGGCTCCGCCCGCGTGGATGTCGGTTATCGCGACAAAACATAGCCTATGTCCTTTCTCATGGTCTAATCTACCACTATACCAAATTTCATCAAAATCCGTTCAGTGGTTTAGGCGTGAAAGCGTAACAGACAGACAGACAGACAGAGTTACTTTCGCATTTATAATATTAGTATGGATATGGATATGGATGTCACTGACACGAAGGCTGCCGCGGATGCCAGAGTTCCTTACTCGTTTCTTATGCGTGACTCCACACATCCACCGCAGCAAATTCATCTCAGTGACACGTAGCTCTCTCGTAGTAATGAAGCGTCGCTAGCTTAGTGGTTAAGGAGTCGGCCTTACAATCGAGAGGTCTCGGGTTCAAATCCTGGCTATTACACTACCAACGTGAACTTACTCCTAACACAAGCAATTTAGCTTAGCTGGAGGGGTTAGAGGGAATATTAGTAACTTCGGTTCTAATATTCTTTTTTTATCTCTTTCTTCTGGGACTCATCGTTTGTGTTTTGGTTTATATATATTATATTCACGCCTGTAAACCACGAAGGGGTAGGCAGAGGTGTATTTTTAAATTTTCGGTAAATATGGATTTTAGGGAGTAGCTCTAGTAATATGGAACGAGCCAATTGCCGTCAAGCGAGAACTTTGTTAGACTGTCTTTTGTTTTATTAACGAAATATATAAGTTTATTAAACGATTGAAGTGACCTTTTAGTTACATATCGACGTATTAATAGACCTTCAGCTTGCATTAAACGAACAATCATATTCGACATTAGTCTCGTGGGATTTGGGTCAACTCCCAATGGTAGTACCCAGTACCGACTCATAATTGTAGCTTTTTTATAAATTGTTATTACGTTTAGGTGGGAATGGTAGTCATATTATTATTTGGCTAGTATCTGTGTTGATGTTAACACCTGTTATGTGTATTTGTGTTTATGTTAACACGTATGATATGCACTTATGGGAAGAACGACCTCCGTCCGTCATGAGCCCGGGTTGGTGACGCGCGGAATCGCCTGTTACTCTAGCATTAACAAGCCGAGGTGTCGGCGCAAAGCACGTCTCCGGGGGTCGCCCGGGGGCTAACCGGGGTGCGAGGGATATGTCGAAGACAACCTCACATCCGGCCTAGCACTACGACCCTCAGTCGGCGTGAGGTTTTAGTCGGTTCGAGTCCAACATAACCTCCAAAGAATCAAAGAATCAAAGAATCAATTTCATTTATTCAGTTTAGGCACATAAAGAGCACATATGAACGTCAGAATTTTACAAGTAGGTAATGTCAATCACAGAAAAAATAAATAAAATAAATCATTGGAAAATGATTCTTTCGCTGGTTCGGTAGGTGGTTCTACTGAGAAGAGACCAGCAAGAAACTCAGTGAACTCGATTATCCTTCTTTTTTTTATTTTAAATATGGTTTTATTTATAGCAATTTTTTACAGTGCGAGCAAGAGATGAGATTAGGATGACCATGCGTCTTTATCATTTAAATATTCGTCTAATTTATAATACCCTTTTTTTATTAAGCTGGTAAGATATATCTAGTAGATAGTAAAATATACCTAGTGAAAGGAAAATTTCTATATTTTTTTTCAAAGTGACAAATCTACATTCAAAGATTTACTAGATTTCACTGAGTTTGCTAAGTGAGTTTCCGAAAATCTTTAGAAGCAGATTATGTCATTTTTAAATAATGGATTGTTACCTTGAAATAATATTTGCTATCTCCAGTATTTAGAGTATTTTCTCTTCGGTTGCCATAAAAAATTTACCCTGTTGGTACTTATAATTCACTATTATAGTTCACCATTCTTGAACAACTTGACGAGGAATAAGAATCCTTATCCAATCCAGGCAGTGTAGAAACTTACTGACATGCTTAATATTAACCAATAGCCTCTAAAACTGTAATATACGGAACATAATAAAGACAATAAAGATATGCATCGACTTATTCCAACAATCGATATTATCGAACTAGTATCGAATTACCAATAACTCGATTATTACGATATAATACAATTACCAATTACCCGTAATTTTATAATTATCAGCGAATTACAGTACTTGTGCAACAAGACTTTTACATTGTACGTTTTGCAAACTTGTGGACTGATTCTTAGTTTTTTATTCGATGTCGTAAGATTTAAAAGCCCTTTTTTTCACACACGCTGTTCGTGGATTATATTGGCGATTAAAAAATGATTGTTCTAATAAATTGGTCTATTAAGCGAATAGTATTAGATTTTTCGAACATGCTATAAAAAAATCATTCGAATAGTATTATAGTTTAGTTTTGCCTTTCGATGATATTACTATTAACATTTTATACTTAGATTTGTTTGAGTGTATATAGGGCGTTTGGTTTCCCACAATGGCATCCACCGAATAGTTTAGATTCCTATGCCGCACCATTAGGACCTGAGACTCCCTGCCAGCTCACGTGTTTCCTTCTTCCTACAGTCCCGGCTCCTTTAAGCGGGGCGTGAAAAGGCATCTGATGAGGTACATGTTTACGATGGTGACCCTCTTTCCGAGACATTGCCTTTAGCTTACCATCAGGCGAGGTGAAGTCAAATTGACGTGTCCTTTTTAAATAAAAATAAACATGATAAATATCAAGATATCTCTAAGTAATAATAAAGTTTTAGGAAAGTTCTCTTATTGTGTAAGTGAAGTGGTGCGACATAGGAATGAGTCAGCTTAGTCCTGCAAAGAGGCAACATGTTGTATTGTTGTATATAAATATTGTGTTGTTTTGATTTAAATATCCCGATATCTCTTATAATAATGATAGAGGCCATGACAGTTAAAATTTATTAAAACTATTGCTCTTAACACGATAAAGAAGAAGACGAAGGGTAGTTCTTTAATCTTATTACGTTCTGTGAACCCAATAACATCCTTTGAAGGAGAAAATACCACCTAAGTACCTCCGCCTCAAGCTAAATATGTGTACACCAGTAGCCTTTACAAGCCTAATTAAGCGACACATTTTGAAACAGTCCCACTAATGTCCTAAAGGTGCAATTTCGTATCGGTTCTGATATTAAACATTCACTTTATGTAGATGTGCGTCCATCTATCATTCTACTTACAACATAATTGATCAGAAATCATTTAAATTGTTACAATCATTAAGTTAATGGGGATGGCACATCACTCTGTTTTATGCAGGGAAAATTGTAATTGCAAGCTTCGGTAAGCTTCGGTGAACTTATGTATACTCCGTCTAAGGTAGGAACAGTGAAATGACTCAGACGGGACATGAACCAGTGATTAGTCCCTTACAGAAGGAATGTTCTTATGTGTGTTGATATGTATTTTTAAGACTATAATTGCGGTAACTTATATCACTGAAGGGATAGCCAGAAGACTGTTAACACATTGATAGTAAAACACTCGCCAGGATATTTACTGTTTCTGAAAGTTTTTGAGGATCCGGCGGTTGGATTTTGGCGGTTGTTGCATCCGTGATCATGGCGCTTGTAAAAGAGCCGAAATATCGGAACCTTAAAAACTAAGAAACATGGTAAATATCCCGGCGTGTGTTTTACTATCGATGTGAATGACCATGTCATTCTCAAATCATACATTGTTAACACATTTTTTGAACATTGTTTTGGGAACCCATGTAATAATAGTGAACTTATTCTAGACCATTTGTCGGTAGCTTAGTGATTAAGGTGTCAGCTTGGTGATCGAGAGGTCTTAAGTGCGAATCTTGGCTATTACACTAACGACGTGAACCACAAAAATACAACAGGCAATTTAGCCTATCGTAAAGGGAATGCTAGTAATTTCGGCCTTACGATGGAGAGGTCCCGGGTTCGATCCTGGCCATTACACTACCGACGTTAACCTACTCCTAGCACAAGCAATTTAGCTTAGTTGGAGGGGTTCTAATATTCTTTATATAAAAAAAACAGTTACAATATTTTCCTTCTGAAATAGGATAAAAACCCATCATTAGCTTAGGTACACCACTAGCCTTCTCTAGTCGCATAGCGTGACAATTTTCAAAAGGCAAGCTGGTAGAGAAAATACCTTGATTTAGTTTGTTCCTCATACCAGTTGGGAAGCCGGCAGGAATCGAATTATAGGGTCCCCTCGTCACTATCCTCTACTCTCTTTAAACTTTTCTGTAAGTGAAATTTTTAAAGCATTTATTATGATAATTTTAAATACGAGACAGTTCGTAAGAAAGTTAGTAGATGGCTCCACACCGTCGCCCTGAAAAGACAGATATGAGAAGAGCAATTTTAAGTGATTCAGGTGTAGTTCAATAGCTCAGTTGGAAGAGCATTCCCCCTGTAAGGGAAAAGTCGTGGGTTAAAGTCCCACTTGAGCGCTTCTTTTTCCCGATTACGAACTTTTCTGTAAGATAAAAATACAAGGTTCAATTCCTTGGCAAAGCAGTGGCCTTGGTAGGTACATACAACCGTATACTACTGCGTAGTACGTCCAAGTAGGTCCTATATTTAATACCGCTGACATTTATACAAGGTGGTTAATCCAGGAAGGAGAGAATCAATGTAAAAACATAATTATGATGTGGTTTTCCATAAACGATGCGACAGTAAGTAGACGAGAGTTTTTAAGGCTAGTTGCACACATTCGGAATATCTCTCTGAGTTCATATTCATAAATAGTGGCATCTTGCTTCATATACATATTCTTATAAATTCAAATTTGGTATTATGCTATAGTTAAAATAAATTATCTAACCGAGCTTATTAAATTAAGAATGGTAAAAGAGCGGTAAAAATTGTATTGAACCAATATTTTATAGTTTTTATTTATTTTTAATCATCCACCCAACCTATAATGGTAACCGATTTGACTATTAAATTTTATGACGTTACTAAATCTTATTCATACAAGTTACTTTATAACCGTTTTGACGTTTAGTTAAAAAGTAACAAATTGACCAGTCAGTAGAATACCCAATTGTTAAGTTAGGGTAAAACCTTTGACTTTGTTGAAACTTAGCTAAGGTAAATCTTTGCATAATATGGGCTTAGCTTATGATTTGCTGAATTCACAGTCTATATGATATGGTCTCACTGCTATAATAGTCACAGTCTATATTATATTGATTATACATTATTTTACTTATCTAATAAAAAGTATCTAATAAAAAAAATAAAAAAAACCATGGCACACACCAATGACTTTTCGATGCTTTTCGAAGTTATGTGTGTATTTATCGCAGGTTTATAAGTGTCCGGTTAATGGCAATAGGCTCGCCACCTATTACATTGGGACCTAAACATAAACTGATGAAATGTGGGTGCTAGCACCTCAGTAAGGAAAATAAGTAATTCTTTCCAGGGCAACTGTATTCGCTTTTTTAACAAGCTTCCTAATGAAATCAGAGATTTACCTGTTAATAAATTTAAAAATACAGTAAAGAGCAAACTGTGCCAGAAAGGCTATTATAAAATCCAAGAATATTTAAATGATAAACAAGCTTGGAAATGAGCTGTTCGCTCTGCTGTGCTACTCAAGCAAAACATTGTATCTAGACCATAAGTTTTAGGCTAAGTAAATGTTTTGTAAATAGACCAAAAAAAAAAAACCCGCTGAGTTTCTTGCCGGAGTCTGCGCCGCGTTTCGAACCGGTGGTCCATTTACTAGTATTAGTTAGTATTTAATATTTACTTTATGTTGACGTTTTGTAAGTGCCGATTTAATGGTCTATGCAAAATAAATTATTTTTGAATTTTGAATTTTGAATTTTGAATTTTGAATTTTGAAAAATTCTGCCTACCCCTTCGAGGAATACAGGCGTGAGTTTATGTTATATGTAATAAAAAGTCAATTTTTAAATATAGTAAGTTTGAACTAAATCAAATTACGCATTATAGATTTCACTCATGGGTGAATATCAAAAGCAAAAAAAATACACGGCAAGCCTGAGAACGGTAGTGCAATGTGTTGGTTTTACGATTTTGATTACTTTTTATAGTATAATAGGTACTTCTCTACCATGGCAAAAAAATTTGTTGAGTAATGTCCTCTATTACATAAAAAAAATTAATTACAAAGTGTCATTTTATCATTTCGGTGACCTGTCCTGAATCGAAGTTCACTCGTAAAATATCTTGCCCTGCAGTTGTATTTAACATTTGGACTAAAATCTAATTTTGTATGAATAAATTATAATATGACCCATAGAAAAAAACTAATATTGTTTGTTTATCTTATTTCTTATACATTGTATTAAACAGTCTACTTTTGTCCTGTAAAAAGTTATCATTTTGGTGGACAGTAAGTTTTAGTTGAGTAACTTCGTCAACATAGCGTTTTTGCGCCCCCCGTGCCTTTCCTTACTTCGAATCAGGCCACCTCCATTCGTTGGAGCGCACGAACACGTCACAAAATCATCGTGGATTCCCGCCGAAAAGTAAGTATATCATTTCAGTGATATGGGGACAAAAATAGTGTCATTTCTGTGGCCGTTATAGCTCGTGTTAGGTTCATTCAATTTATTTCAAAATTGTGTTTTAAATTCGCCGTAAGATATGTTTTGTTACAGCAGTGTTGACATTTTAATATTAATTCTAATATCGGAGTTAAATGTAAAACTTATTATTTTTATCACCTCGGTGTTATCATTTCAGTGGATTCGGTGGACTGTAATAGCGACAACAGTCCACTGAAATGAAATTTAACTTAGAAATGATAAAATCATAAGTTTTAGAGATCCTTGAGTCTAAGACTGAATCATAAAAATTTGGTGAGATAATTCTAGATATTGTAGGTTCAATATTTGGGATTAATTTTATGTGTTAATATTTGTTTTTTTTTCTTTTATTTATCACAATACAATAAAAAAACAGTTTAAAATATCTTGTTATAAAATTGATAATATATGTACTTACTTCTAGACAATGTGTATTCTCAACGATAATGTGATGTTCAATGTTTAAAAATTATGATTTGGATTTTAGGATGCTGCGATGCGCTATTTTCATTATTTTCGCATAAGTATATAATCGGATTATATAGCCAAACTGTTTGCAATAATTTACGATAACGTGATCTATTTTTTTTTGTTATGTTTAAGATGAAGTGTTTAGCTCTTTTGAACATACTTACATTAGTTGAATGAATTTTTTTTTATAGCATTTATTATGGGCGCAGTCATCAAAATTCAATGTTTAAAAATGGTTGAAAAATCATTCATTGTTTCCAACAGTTCGTAAGAATGTTGGTAGATGGCTGCACCGTCGCCCTTATATACGGATATAAAGAGAAGGAAAATTTGGAATGATTCAAGTGGTGCTCAATAGCTCAGTTGGCAGAGCAGTCGCCCTGTAAGCGAAAGGCACGACCTTTCGCTTCGTTCGAGTCTCACTTGAGCATTTCATTTTTCCAATGTTTTTCGATACTTACATTATTTTTATAATTTTTCTTATTAAATCATTGTGTCGTAAAAATATAAGAGTTGATTTAGTACATTTTGAAGTTTTACATACAAAACACTATTATTATTACCAGTAATTAAAAAAACCCGACTGCCACTGAAAAGACCGAAATAAGTTTGATAGCAGTCGGTACCCATTAATTTTCTTTCAGTTTATGATTGGCAAATGGGTACCGCCAGATATCAAACTTATTTCGGTATTTTCAGTGGCAGTCGGGTTTTTTTTTATTTTTTAATAATTTGTTTTATTTTATACTTTTTAGTTATAATATGACTTGTATATCTTTTTGTTATCTCCTTTTAATTTCCTTCATATCGTATATACTTGAAATAAAAACTTATAACTTAATAATAACTTAAAATCAATAACTAAGAAAATTAGCGATTGTTTTGTTAAATTACTTTAAATCGTTATATATCCTAAACTATTATTTTAAATGAAAAATGAACCTTAAGATAATTTTAAAATATCTATTCAACGGCACCCCACTTGACTTAGTTTATCTATTTTTTTTTTTTCATTTTGATAAAATTTTGGCGTCTGGTTTTCGCCGTGGTAAATTTTGATTACTGTCATGTTTTTAGTGACACTCGCAAGGTTTAGACGAATCGATTGACGTAAGAATTATCAAAATCGGCCTATGCATCGGTCTCTAGAACGCCACATAGAAACAAACATACACACATAGACTGATAAACACATTATCCTCCTTTGCGTCGCGCAGTCGGGTAAGAACACAACACTCGTTCCGCAAAAAAATTAACTTTTTTTCTCTAATATAATAATTTGATCTTATATTTAATAAATATCACAAATACAGTCTAGTGATATCTCTATGGAATTTATTTAGATTCGTTTCATTTTATTTTATTTTTTTAGATCTACGGAATCCTCCTAAAAAGAAATGATGTCCTTGGCTGTATCATTTCAGTGGGCTAATTTCATTCCGGTGCACAGTCTAGTCATTTCGGTGGACGATTTATCATTTCAGTGGACACTTTTCATTTCTGTGGGCTCCCAAAAATTCAATCTTAAATATTTCAGTAAGTTTTGATGTTACATGATGTCCACTCACGCATATGTTACAAATAAGATTAAAGTTTATTTTCGTTACAAAATATATTAACAAGACATTGTAATAGAAAAATCTCACCGAAATGATACAAAAAAATCACTTGTTGAAAATCACCCTTATATGTTTAATCTGTGTAACTATTATATAAAAAAGAAACAATTATAAATTGTATTCAAAAATAGAACAGCGTGAAATTAATGCTTGTCGGCGCGTGCGCATACAATGATCTAAAGAGAGCAAGCGAAAGTGAAAATGATTTGCAGGTTTTGTTTTTTTTTTTAATTGAGCTATTGAGGTCATTTTAAGAGAGCATATAGTATGAAGAGCGTCACGTTTTGAAAAAAAAAGGTAGGTCAAACCTCCTGAAACCAGTGAACATAGTCGGGCAGAGGGAAGTGATGAACAATTGCATGATAGCTCAGTGGTTAAGGATTATGAGATCAAGGGGTCCCGAGTTCGATTCCCGGTTATTACATTATCAACATGTACCCACTCCTACTAAATCTCCAAAGAACTGGCCGGGATCCGCAACACCCGTGCAAAAATCTATAGCACTTTTACATAACAATAGCATAAGTATTACAATAATAATACCAGTGTGTATATGTAAATTACAAGAAAAAAACTAAGTCACGCTACATTTGTGACAATTTGCATGAACTGTTAGGGTCTATTCACACTGAAAGAGCAGCGGCCATCAGCAGTAGACAGCAGCTGGAATTTGTTACTAGAAGTAGTAACGACTGATTGGCGATTGATTCCCAGTGGAGTAGAATAGGGCCACTCTATCTATTATGAGTGATAGCTCTAATGGTGTGGTAGAAGACTACTAAGAGATAGGACTGTAAGAGACAGCCTCTCTGGCGTGGCGGTAGTGAACGCGACTGCTACGCAGGAGGCGCGGGTTCGATCCCCGCTCAGTGCAAATATTTGTATGCATGAATATGGCTATTTGCATTGGTCTGGGTGTTTCTAAAAAAAGTATAGAAATATGTTTATCCGCATTCTAGATTCCATAACACAAGCTATAAAAGCTTACCATAGGTCTAGATAGCGTTGTGTAGAATGTTGTTGAGTATTTATTTATTTATTATTATTCTCCCTCCGACAGTAAACATATGGCCCATGCCCAATGCCCAAGTACCTGCTTGACGGTTGGGTCAGCCGGGGTGCGAGGGATATATCGATAACAACCTCACCTCCGGCCTAGCACCACGACCCACAGTCGGCGTGCGGTTATAGTCGGTTCGAGTCCGACATAACCTCTCCTTCGGCTCCGGTAAGGGAAATTATCCGAGGGGATTTCCGCACGAAAAAAAAAGAACCTGCTTGGCGGCAATAGAGTAGAATAGGGTTTTTTCCATCTAACAGTAAATATACAGCTGATGACTAAGTGCTAGACAGGGACGGTAAAACCATAATTGACAAAATATAGATGTTAATGCACCTCTTTGGGAATTTATATGCGTGTATATTTGCATCTATTTTGCCCCGAAAAGCCGCTGTCTGCCGCTGCTCTTTTCAGTGAGAACAGAGCCTAAGGCGCTTGCGTAAGCGCAGTCATCGCGAGCGTGAGCGCACACGGATGTGTGTCTGCCTGCGTGCCGTGACCGAGCGACACGCGACCGTTTCCAACTAGGCTCCGAGACACTAGTGACTTTGCGTGAAGCTCACCTAGTTAAAACATTGTGTTTCTGTAACGAACACAATTTAAGTGCTAGGAGTGGGTTCATGTTGATAGTATAGTGGCCAGGATCGAACCCGGGACCTCTCGATCATAAGGCCGACTCCTTAACCAATAAGATTTTTATGGGTCTATAACACAATTTTTTTTTATCGAATAGGGAGACAAACGAGCAGACAGATCGCCTGATGGTAAGGGATCACCACCGCCCATGGACACTTCGCAACACCAGAGAAGTCACAAGTGCGTTGCCTTCCTTTTAAAAGAGAGTACGCTCTTTTCTTAACACACTAATATTTCTTAGATGATGATATTACCTTCATAATATTTAACGTCTCCCAGGCTGTTCAATGCATATGTTAACGACCTGATAGTACAACTCAGTAGTATGAGGGTAGGGTGCAGCGTACATGGTGTAAAAGTTAACACCATTAGCTATGCAGACGATATGGTGCTGCTTGCCCCAACTGCTGGGGCTATCAATGATATGTTGAGAGTCTGTGAGACCTATGCCGCAAAGCACGGACTGATATATAACGAAAAGAAGTGTGAATATATTGTCTTTAAGGCCCACGGTGGATGCCCTGGTAATGAAACACCTAGCATTACCCTAAACGGCTTGAACATTAAACGAGTTACTGAATTCAAATACCTAGGACACATTCTCACCGAGGACCTTAAAGACAATTTAGATGTAGAAAGGGAGCGCAGGGCACTGGCGGTCCGAGGTAACATGCTGGCCCGTAGATTCTATCGCTGTAGCAAAAATGTAAAAATTACGCTATTTAAAGCATACTGCCAGGGCTTTTACACGGGGAGTCTATGGGTCAGTTACACTAAAAGGTCGCTGGACGAGCTGCGTGTCCTGTATAACAATGTCTTTAGAGTGATGTTGGGACTACCACGTTTCTGTAGCGCGTCGGAGATGTTTGCGCAGAATAGGACTGACGGTTTCCACGCCATCATTCGCAAAAAAACGGCATCGCTGCTACGCAGAATACGGGATAGTGACAACAGCATTCTAAGAACCGTGGCGGAGAGTATCGATTCTCCAATTGTAAAATTCCTTGTGAGGAGGACCATCAGTTAGGAACACAGTTCTGGCTGAGGTCCTATAATAGAAATATAATATAGGTAATATAATTATTAAAAAAAAAAAAATGTTCAACTAACCCTAATCTAAGTCAGTACTAACAATGGATCTATGTTATCTGAAAAATAAAATAATTTAATTTAATTTAATAATATACACAGAGACACACAGACTAATGCAAATATACATTTTAATGCATACAAAACCTGCACGGGAATCGAACTTCCTTTTGTAGCACTCGAAAGAGGCCACCTTTCTTTTTAACTGACTTCTAAAAACGAGGAGACTTTCAATATGAATGCTTATGACATATAGTTTTCATTACTACTTTTTACTGGTCGAAATATAATTTATGTTTTAAATAATTAGGCCGCCATTACGCAAAACACATTTCCATTCTTTAATAAGCTGCCTTCTTCATAGGCATAACATGATGTTAAGTAGAATATTATCTGCTGATATGCGCACAGATAATATTCTCATTTACGTCTAATTTTGAATACAGTGTTGCTATCTCTGAATGTTATTTATTGTTGCACAACACTAACAGAAACTTACGGAATGTTATTAAGAAATTTTGGACAAAAATCTTGTAATGCTGCTCGGCCTCAAATCAAACCTAGGACCTCATGTTTGCGTAGATTAGAAGAAACCTTAAAATAAATCACGGCACTATCGATTCAATTGAGTATCCATACCAGTGGCGAAGGGTGAATATTTTCAAAACGTAAGACGGCTGAAATTTTGGAGTTTAAATGTAAACATCTCTACCACGGCTTCCCTTTGCAGAGCAAGCCGGCAAGTATCGTGTTGTAGGGAGCCCTCGCCAATGATCCATACTAAATAACTATTTTAAATGCAAAAGTAACTCTGTCTGTCAGTTTGTATGTTACGCTTTCATGCCTAAACTACTGAACCGATTTTGATGAAATTTGGTATGGGGGTAGACTAGACCCTAAAAAAGACATACCTAAGCTACAACCGACATCCACGCGGGCGGAGCCGCAGGCAAAAGCTAGGTTAGATATATTATTTAAATATTATTATTACATATTATTGAAGATAAAATAATTTAGTTACGCATTGTTTTAATATATTAGTAATTTTATTACATAGCCTATGTGTAAATCCAGGGTATCAGTTAACTCCATGTCAAATTTTATTATAATCACTCCAGCCGCTTAGATGTGAAAGAGTAACGAACATCCATCAATCCATTCATCCATCTATCCATGCTTACAAACTTTTGCGTTCCCTGCCAGCTCACGTGTTTCCTTCTTCCTACAGTCCCGGGTCCTTTAAGCGGGGCGTGAAAAGGCATCTGATGAGGCCGTCAATCTGAGTGCCACCACTGTTAACATGGTACATGTTTTCGATGGTGACCCTCTTTTCGAGACTTTGCCTTTAGCTTAACATCAGGCGAGGTGAAGTCAAATTGACGTGTCCAATATAAAAAAAAATAGTTGGATAAAAGACGAATTTCTTAGCTATCTATGGATTCATGGGTGCCGGGTCCATCGTGTCACAGAAAAAGAAAACGAAGCAGATCCCGAGACTTATGTCTCGGTCTATAAGTATTTTATAGATTGATCTATTATTTTAGTAATCTCGTAAAATGTGGAAGGGAGACTGTTGGCCCTGCGTATCCCAGAGTGACAAAGACGTTGTAAAACAAGTACTTTGATCAAATAAAATCAAACGCATACACATAATAACAAGTTATGGGCCCTGCAACTATTTCTTATAACGCCACGAGATCGCGGCATGCGCGTACGCAGCTATGGCATTAGAAAGGATACTAGCAAGGGCACAGCGTGTCCGCTATCGCATTGTGTTATACTGTATCTTGTAGCTTAGAGTAAGGACATTATATTACTAGGCTTATGAGGAAAAAGCCGTGGAGTTAAATACGGCCATAACATCTCTTTCTGTTGGTGTCGTAGATGGCAACTAAGGGATTTTTTTTATCTGGCAAAATCCCCACGGATACCACCCCCACGGAGCCGGTGGAGGCGGTTATGTCGGACTCGAACTGACTAAAACGCACGCCGTCTTGGGTCCTTGGTTGCCGGAGGTGAGATTGCCGAAAGCATATCTCTCGCACCCCGGTAGACCCAGGACCATCTCGAAAGAGATCGTCCTGGGAGTCCCTTCGGGTTGTTGGGACCCCGGTGTCCCCATCTAGCCCCGGGCACGGGGATGCGCTTTGTGCCACCGCCGCGGCCTGCTTCTGCTAGGGTGACAGGCGGCTCCACCGGTTAGCAACTAAGGAATAGGGCTGCTTTATCCAACAGTTAACATACAGCCCATGACCAAGTGCACGCTTTAGGTAATTATTACATTCATACATAGATATATTCTAGTCTGTAAATCCCCGAAGGGGTAGGCAGAAGTGTATTGACACCGACGTTTCGACAATTATAATTTTTCGTCCTTCGACGTAATAGGGGGCGAGCCTATTGCCGCTTAACGGGCTCTTTATCTTGGACTGTATGTTTACTGACGGATGGAGGACAGGGATAGCCCTTAGTTGCCTTTTACGACAGGAAGAACTAGGGTGGTCCTATTCTACTCCACCGGGAACGAACACGGCGAACACGGTAGTTATTACGTAACATAACATAAACACACGCCTGTATTCCCCGAAGGGGTAGGCAGAGGTGCTAGCACCCACATTTCGCCAGTTTCTTTATTTTAAACAGTTTATTACGTGGGTCAGAAAATAAAGTATAGTTGATGAAATACAGGATAAAAACATACCTTGCCAAACCTTTTGGGGTTCACCAGTTGTGATTATAATGTATCCTATGTATAAAGAAAATTGTGGGCATGTAAGGTATATAACTCCTTGTAAAGGCTGTGTCTATTGAGAGCGATATTATTGTAATTAGCAAATGGCGATTCAATTGATTGTAGCTTCAATAAATAATACATACTGTATTGTGACACTTTGTACTCAAAGGTCATACCAATTCTCAAAGGTATCAAAATGCCCTGAGGCGAAACCGGTCAGGTGAAAAATAATATATAGTGGAAAAGTACAAAGTGTCTTACTCAATATGTGTAGCAGATTGCACCAAGTGTCATCAATCGAGTCATTCATCAACTCGCGGGCAATAAACTTGCGGGAAACCGCGAGTTGACAACTTTCAATTTTTGATTATTTTCCTGTCGTCAACTCGCTCGATTGTCAAAATTGACGTATTTGTGTACAGTCAGTTACGAAAAGTTTGTAATTTTAATACAGTTTGGTACCTATTTAAAATGTAGGTACTTTATAAGATATTTTAGGCTAAGTTTCAATAAATAATAGGTTGACTTATTTTTTCAATAAATAATACTTTGTGAAGTTTTTTACCTTTTCGCACTGCTAAACGGTTTCTATGTATGTACTTACTCATTGAGACAAATCCAGTAGGCCAATCATATACTGGCATTCAATCAATGTCGCTTTCGGGTACTTACCTGTAAAAATAGAAAAGAAAATTGTTAGCAAATAGGTAGGTAATGAATTACAAAATTAATAAGTCACCTTTAATACAAAAATAAAAAACCAAATTTAAATCTTTTCACTCGTTCGGGAGCTATGATACCACATACACACAGAGAGACACGTGAAATTTATAACACCCCTCACTTTGCGTCGGGGGTTATATATAAATAAAAGAAATATAGATTAGAAGAGATAGAATTCCTTTTTTCTTAAATCGGTTACAAAGAAATTATATATTGAGTACGTGATTTTGTTGGTTTTGTTGTCAAGTCAAATAAATAATAAAAAAGTACTCTGAAATTTTAACGTAGTACATATTAGACACTTGGGACTAAAAACCTTAGAGTTACACCTGGCTAATTTGGCCTTTATTTTTTCTGTTTTCTAATAACATCAGAGGCCTATGAACATATTGATCACAAGTAAGAGCGTAAGGGCTCCATTTGTACGTTTACGTAGCGTCACTAGCGTCATCTCAACGATGCAGGGTCATTCTTAGAAATTTATAATCAATTAAAATGATACCAATGAAACAAATTCGGTATAATTTCTAAGAATGACTCTGCTCAGATACAAGCGCATAGATAGATCCACACCTTAAGTAGTATGAATACTTATCAGCCATAATCCTCAATGAACCCAAATAGGACTCAAAGATCTTGGGTTACTTAACTAAAAGGTTATGTAGGCGAACTGCGCCGGTGACCTTTCTTCCATCTCCTATACGGTCAACGTGAAAACTGGTTTATCAAATGTAAATGTAAATAAACATAGGTTAATGCGGTTTCTATTTCTACCTAGGACTTTAAAACTCTAATATTTTAATACTAAGGTATCTTTGAAGGAAATTTTATAGCATTTACTAGCTATTGCCCGCGGCTCCGCCCGCGTCGATGTCGGTTATCGCGACAAAACATAGCCTATGTCCTTTCTCAAGGTCTAATCTACCCCTATACCAAATTTCTTCAAAATCAGTTCAGTGGTTTAAGCGTGAAAGCGTAACATACAGACAGACAGACAGACAGACAGACAGACAGAGTTACTTTCACATTTATAATATTAGTATGGATTACGCTAAATTTTTAAGTTCGAAGTGAGGGAGTTCAAGTCGTGAAGAAGGTCGTGAGTTCAAGTCCCACTTAAGCGCTTATTCTTTTTCCCGATGTATTTCGAACTAAGGTATCTATTAGATAGGCTGTGTATAGTTTTAGACCTCTCAGCTGGCAAACACACGGCTCACGTGATGGTAACTATGAACGTATGCATCAAGATGAGCATCACAGTCACGCTGCTGACCCTCTAAGTACCTTCTAATGCCCTTCTTGAAAACCCTCGAATACATCGGGAAAAATGAAATGCTCAAGTGGGACTTTTTTTTTAATAATATTAGAACCGAAGTTACTAATATTCCCTCTAACCCCTGCAACTAAGCTAAATTGCTTGTGCTAGGATTGGGTTCACGTCGGTAGTGTAATGGCCAGGATTCGAACCCGAGACCTCTCGATCGTAAGGCCGACTCCTTAACCACTAGCTACCGACGCTTACTTGAACCCACGATATTTCCCTTACACGGGGAATACTCTTCCAACTGAGCTATTGAGCCACACCTGAATCACTTAAAATTTTCCTTCTCTTTATATCCGTCTTTAAGGGCAACGGAAGCGGACTTGAGCATTTAATTTTTCCCGATGACTTTGAATTTTAAAGTTAGCATAATAAATGCTATGAAAATTCCTTCAAAGCCACATATTGCATTTCAGAAAGTTCCTATTAAATGAACTCACTATTATGGTATTTCAAGCGAATTAGTTGAACCAATATTTTGCTGTAACTATAGGGTGTCTCAGTAACAGTGCACTTTTTAAAATTGGAATATTTTTTTTTTCATGCAAGTGGCAACTCTGAAATTTTACAGTTCTAACCTCAGTTTATTCCGATTATTAAAAATGGAGCGCTTTTCGAAATCGATTTATTGCAGCATCGATTTCCAGAACACATTATCTCATGAAATTCTGATGTCAACTGGCCACCAAGATCGTGCAATTTAACGCCGAGTAATTTTTTTCTTTGAGGTTTTGTGAAATCTCGGGTTTGTGCAAATAAACCTGAAATAATTCCTGAGCTCAAATCGAAAATCCAACGCGTCATAGGTGAAATACAGCCACATTTCTGTGCAAAAGTCATGGAAAATTTCATGAAAATGCCGGATATTTTATTCCATACTTAATCGGAACATGTTTTCTATAAAATACAATAAAAATATCACAACTCTGTCATAAAATACTTGTTTTTATTTTAAAATTAAAAAGTGCACTCTTATTGAGACACCCTATACAATAATATAATGCTAATTGTTTTCTGGATTGCTTATTATATCAAGCTTTTCATATTATATCAATAAATAATATACACAATGCGGTGTTATTGCAGTGCGAACTTCACTACGACATAAGCACACAACAATGGCCGCAACAACCTCAGCTATTCGCGGTTTCTCACTAAATATACACATTAACACTCTTAATTAGTGTTTAGTGCCTCATTGTGGTGTTAAAAGAATGAATTTCTCAAACTAATGTCAACAATATATTTTTTATTTTCGTAACATCGAGGATAGAGTTGCCAGTATGAAATATAATGGACAAGTTTTCACATTTTGCTTGTAATGTTGCCTATAATAAAAACTGTTGTGAACGTTGTAAAAAGGTTTTATGTAAATTGTCGTCATCATTGTAATCCCCTGGAAGCGAGAGCCCTTGCGTCTCTATTTATATGGCGCAAGGAGGCGCTGGAGCGGGGCCAATGGCCTGCGTCTCGAGAAATCGAGGCCCAGCGGTCCCAGCCCTACCAGGAAACCGTGGAGACATGGAAGATGCGACTTGAGCAACCAAAGGGGGGATTCGCCACAATTGCGGCCGTCAGACCGGTCATGGACGAGTGGCTGGAGAGGAGACACGGTGCTCTCTCCTACCGGTTGTCACAGATACTTACCGGGCATGGTAGCTTCGGTAGGTATCTGTGGCGAAGACACCGGGAAACCACGGCCGAGTGTCAGCACTGCGAGGACCGCAGCGATGACACAGCGCTCCACACGCTGGTGGAGTGCACGGCGTGGGCGCAATAGCGCCAGATCCTCGTGGTGGGTCTGGGCGTGGGCACCCTCTCGCTCGAGACCATGGTGCGAGCAATGGTCTCCAGCGGGAGTAAGTGGGACTGCGCCACCTCTTTCTGTGAGCAGGTCATGCTCGTGAAAGAGGCGGCGGGGCGAGAGCGGGAGAAAACTCTCCCACCCGAGTTCCGCAGTCGGCGGCTTGGGCACCGCCGACGTGTCTTCACCGAAGACCATCGGCCTCCATGACCGGGGGCCTGAGGACGGTGAGTTGGCTGCTCACCGTCTTTACAGAAGCAGGCCCATGACGGTAGCGTGACGTGAGGGATTCACGCACGCCCCCCCCCCCCCCCCCCCTAAGAAGCGGGATAACACCCGAAAACCCCCCCATAGACGCGGGATAGCACCCGAACCACCCCCAAGGCGAGGCCGCAATTGTAGCCGTAGGTCTGATGGGAGTCCTGGGACATCCTTCCGAGGGCTTACCCGGGGCTCCCATCCATAGGCTTCTGGGCGTTACCGTGGGGGTTTTTAGTCGGTAGGAGTCCGGCATAACATCCATGAAGGATTTTCCCCCACGGTTAAAAAAAAAAAAAAAAAATCATTGTAATCCCATTTCCGCAGTTTTCTTTTCGACAATTACGGACACAAAAAAATATTATCCACTAGCTTTTGCCCGCAGCTTCGCCCTCGTGGATGTGGGTTATCGCGAGATCGACGGATATCTACGAAAATATCCATCCATACTAATATTATAAATGCGAAAGTAACTCTGTCTGTCTGTATGTTATGCTTTCACGCATAAACCACTGAACCGATTTTGATGAAATTTGGTATAGGGATAGGTTAGATCTTGAGAAAGAGCATAGGATATGTTTGGTCCCGATAACCGCCATCCACGCGGGCGGAGTCCCGGGTTAAAGCTAGTATGTTGTAATAATAATTGTGCTGTGACATTACGCCATAGGGCAATGTATGAAAAAAAGTACTGTCTCGGCAACCACAACCTGACAGAGGGTACTGTCCGTCAACGTGTTAAAGACGGTTAAAAAGGCAAATTAGAATCACATCGAGTGTGTCTCGGTAGACGAGTTGGTCAAGGCATTCCTCCTGTAAGGGAAAGATCGCGGGTTCAAGTCCCGCCCGAGAATTATTTTTTTTCCTATGTACTTATTCGATTTGTATAGTTAGTCATACCTACTTGATGCTGTAAAATTCATTCAAATGTATAACGAAATTATAAAATGGAAATGTTTGCTCGCGATTAATGCAAAAACTACAGAACGGATTTTGATGCGGTTTTTTTATAGAAACGTCTTGATCAGACTTAAAATCTTACGTTTATTTGATTGCAATCGGTTGAGTAGAACCGTAAACCGTATAGGTTGCTGCGGGTCGCGGTCACGGCATCAGTATTTCTGTGACCCTGATACATTTGCATGAAGTACCAGGCTCACAGAAATTTTAAGGAACTTTCTGGGTCGCAGGAGCAGTGTCCTAAACCTTTCTATTCCGAACTTAGCGCGGGCAAAGTCGCGGGGCATTAGCTAGTCTTTTATAAAGTCATCATCACTTCAAGACGTAAATAGCATATATTACTTAAAATGGTGCGAAAATCCTTGAGTTGTAATTACAACTAACATTTGAATTGAAAGCAGAAGCTCATAAAGTTAATACGAGTAATCTAACCTTAGATTACTGGTTTTGAACTAGTTCAGTTGCAACAGGCGGACAGACTGACCTGATTATATGTAGTTGATGATTCTAATTTACTTGTGATAAGGTTAAGGATGACTTCTCACTTACATGGTTTTATATGATTTATTGGTTTTAAAATTAATGCAATGGTTAATAGCTTATTTACTTATTTATGCGCAATAATCATTGATGAGTTTCTTCAGAAAAACCGCGGTAGCCTAGTGGTATGGGTAATGGACTGCTGAGACAAGGTCTCGGGTTCGATCCCAGGTTTACCATGGCACACACCAATGAATTTTCGATGCTTTTTGAAATTATGTGTGTATTTATCGCAGGTTTATAAGGGCCCGGTTAATGGCAATAGGCTCGCCACCTATTACATTGGAACCTAAACATAAACTGGCGAAACGTGGGTGCTAGCACCTCTGCCTACCCCTTCGGGGAATACGGGCGTGAGTTTATGTTATGTTTATGTATGTATGTTATGAGTTTCTTCCAAATTCAGTAACGGTCTTATCTCCGCGGCTCCGCCCGCGTGATGTCACTTATCGCTAAATTAAGATATAAGCTATCCTATCTTTCAAGTTGGCTCAAACTGCACACGGTGTGCAAATTTGATTAAAATTGGTCAAGTAGTTTAGGGGTCCATCGCGGACTAACAACGTGACACGTAATTTTGACATTTGGGCCCACCTGATGGCAAGTGGTTACCGTGGCCTATGGACGTATGCACCTCCAGGGGCGTTACACGTGCTGCCTACTTCTTTTTTTGAAATGGTTTTCATTACGAGAGTAGACTTTTTTTCGAAGACGTAGGCAGAAGTATATCAAATTGGTACTAGATGATTTTGTACACATTTTTTTGTTGTTTATTCGCTAGTGTTTTTCTCTGTTTTTCGCAATAAACAGACTTCTGTCTGTGTCTTTCGATGTAAATCTTTACCGTGCGTCGTCGCCCTAATATGGTTGTGTATAGGAGAATTTGGAACGGCGTGGCTCGGTAGCTTAGTGGTCCGAGCATTCCCTTTGTTAGATTCTGGTACGAGTTCCAGTTCCGTCGGAGCGTTACACTTTTTCCTAATCTATTTAAATCTGTAATCAGTTCATCATTTGACAGCCTCTGTGGCGTGGTGTTAGTGAACGCGACTGCTACGCAGGAGGCGCGGGTTCGATTGTGCATATATTTCTATGCATGAATATGGCTATTTACATTGGTCTGGGTGTTACTATGTTTACAAAAAAAGTATGCAAGTATGTTTATCCGCATTTTAGATTCCATGACACAAGCTAGTTAAGCTTACCATTGATCTAGATAGAGTTGTGTAGAATGTTGAGAAATATTTATATCCCGATTTTCAGTGCCAGTTTTGGTACTTTTTTATTCATTTATTTATTTATTCTTTATGCACAACTATAAAAATAAGAGTACAAAGGTGGACCTAATGCCGTAGGCATTTTCTCCCAGTCAACCTCAGGGTGATGCAGAGATTTGTCCAGGTAGGTGCTCGACTTCTTCGTACTTCTTGGTTTTTAAAGTCAGTTTTATCCAAATTTTAGGTAAGTATATCTTTTCACCGATGAATCTTATCAGTAACCAATAAATCATTCATATCTGTGCCCAGATCGCGGTCTGCTACAATAACAGACCGCAGCAAGGTCGCGGGAACGTGACGCAAGCAGCGCCACCACCAGCTGACGTGTTGCCTCATACACATGCAACTTATAAGGCTGCCCGCTGCTTTGTGCGGTGCTGCCTGTGCCGTGTTTATGGTGTGAACTTTGTAGAAGATGTGCGTGATACGCAAGAGGCAATAGGTGGTCTAATTATAGTTAGTGAGTGTCAGTTTGAAGATATTTAACCCACGACGCAAAAACGACGGGGTGTTATAAGTTTGACGTGTCTGTGTCTTTCTCTCTCGGATGAACCGATTTGGATTTAGTTTTTTTTTTGTTAGTAAGTTATTTTAGTCGGGAGTTAAGAACACTCCCGACTATGTTTGAAAAAAATCGGTCCAAGATGGCCGTCAATACAAAATGGCGGAGTAAATAATAATTAACTTGAAATTAGTCTAAGAATATTAGCTGTGTGACCTACCCACCCGTGGGCAATACTAATCTTGTATCGTCCACAGGAACCAATTTCCAGGATAAAAGTAGAGTAACAGGAGTAGCTTGTGCTATTGTAAAGTATAATCACTACATAGTTTAAAGCAAAGTCGCTTTCTGCGTCTGTCCGTCCCTATGTATGCTATATATAATGAAACATCAACTTAGATGGAGTGGACACCTCGTACGCATGAATGATGGAAGATTGCCGAAGGCTGTATTCTACTCAGAGCTGTCATGCGGGAAGCGCAAACAAGGAGGTCAGTACCTGCGCTACAAAGATGTGTCAAAACGCAATCTTGTGGCCTGCAACATCTCTACTGATGGTTGGGAGGAGATTGCCCGTCTTAGACCGGAATGGCGTCATACCGTCCGCACTGGTATCGACTCTTTTGAGGAAAAACGTCTGGAAGACCTTGACGGGAAACGCCAAGCACGGAAGACTCGTCCAAAACCCTCCTACTCCTATACGAACAATTCATCTGGCCAGCTATACTGTACGCCTTGCGATCGTGTCTTCAAGTCGAAGTTCGGCTTTGCAAGCCATATTAGAGCCCATCATAGGGACCAACTAGATATTTAGGAGTCGCCGTCACCGGATACGGTTTGGACGACATGATGATGATGCTTATATCTTCAAAACTACGCTACAGATTTTGATGCGGTTTCTTTTAATAGATAGAGTTATTCAAGAAGAAGGTTTACATGTATAATACATGCTTAATATAGCAGATAGTGTAGTGGGAACGGGTTCGGACGCAACGCGCGCGGATTAAAATTGGCGGTACGAAGTTCGCCTGGTCAGCTAGTATTTAGAAAAATATTTTTTTTATGCCAACTCTTATCCAGATTGGTTTATTCGAAATGTTGCCACACATACGTTTTAGCATGTATGGTAGAAGAATCTCTCGTAGAATATGTTATGAGTGTTGATCTTAAAAGCGTAACTCAGCTAAAATAAACAACGCCATCTAGTGAAGCCACCAATAGTTAAAATCCAAACAATTTTTATAATAGGCTTCGAGAAAGATGCAGTTAAGTTTTTAGGTCATAACTATAAACATTATGTTATATGTACACACCTACTGCTACATAAACCGAGCTCTATATCAAAACACTTAAGTGTGAAATTCCTTTAACACGTGTACAGTAATGTAAACATATTCTTGTTAGTAAGATTTCCTTATTCGGATGTTAGCAGTTTGTACACAATTTCTATTGTTCGTGAGTTACGAAGGAAATGTCATATTAATGGTGGTTATGCAAATGTTGCGGTTTATACCAATATGGCTGCTAATTAGACAATAAAAGAGTGAATGATTTTTTATAGCATTAAGTATTCTAACTATACAAATCGAATACATCTTTTTAATGTGCGGAAATCCCTTCGGATACCTCCCCCGCTGGAGCCGGAAGGGGAGGTTATGTCGGACTCGAAAAGAAGATTAAAACCGCACGCCGACCGTGGATAGTGGTGCTAGGCTGGAGGTGAGGTTGTCTTCGACATATACCTCGCATCCCAGCTTACCCAGGGCCATCCCTTACGGTCTAGAGCTGACCCAGGGCCATCCCTTACGGTCTGGAGCTGACCCAGGGCCATCCCTTATAGTCTAGCCGATGTGTTCGAATCCTAACGTAATTTGGGTGTTGATACGAAAACACCTCGGTCTACCCTTACAGGGATTTTCAGGCGTGAATATGTATTTAAAAAAAGTATTTGCAGTGTAAATTGTGCATAACATCACGCTTCATAACTAAGTGGAACATGATACGTTTATCATAAATCAATTATGTAGTTCGTGCGCCGTGAAATTGCGATTCAATTGTACATTGTTAGCCGCTTGTAATCATTCCTATTATGTATTAAACGAATTAAATTTTATTACAATTAGCATGCTTATTTTGCCTATTAATTTATATCATAAGAAGTCGATTATCTAGACTGGGATTGAACCCGTGACCAATACCTTTCTAGGCGGAATACTCTGACTGCCTGAGCTGCCTGGACACGTACTAGTTATTCGAAATTATTCTTCTTAGAGCTCTGAAGGGTGTTTATAGGAATTATATCAGTGGTAGCTTAGTGATTAAGGAGCGACTTGGACTCATTTGCAACTCAAGCAATTTCGCTTGACGGTACTAGAAAATTCAGGTAATTATATTCTTATTTAAAAAATAGCTATTGCCTGCGGCTTCGAAATCTATTCCCGAGATAATAGTTAATCTATCCCTGTACTAAATTTCAGCCAAATCAGTTCAACCGTCAGAGGTAATTGAATAGCAAATATATTTTTTTAAGATTGATCCTCGAAAAAGGGCCAGTGATTCACATAAACAGTGAATAAAACGATCTGTTTTTCACCGACTGAAAAAATAATAATTTGGAAATGGAATATGGATTAGGTATAGCTGGAAAAAACATGTAAAGAGATTGCACATTCTCTGCATAAAGACCACCAAAAAAAACTGAACAGACTGTATGGAATATGGATCAGTTTAAAATTTTAAATTAAGAAAAAAATATTTATAATCAGAGCGCAATTATTTTCTCGTAGTTAATGAAGAAGAAGAGAGAAGAATTCATCTCGATCCGGTTAGGTTTCAATCTAGAATCCTTCGCTACGCTCGGGATTCTACCGTAGAAACCTTCACTCCTCTCGGCATACAACTAAGTGCCTAGAAATGAGTTCACCTTTTTTCACTTGTGAGGTAATCTATTAATTTTCACAACCTTACACAACCTTTCAAACATTTAAAGCATTCGTAGAGCACCTTGTTTGTGCTTTAATAATAAAAAAGAACACATTCTATATTGTCCACTGTTCAAGTGACCTAATTGCCAACAAAGAAAGTGGCTGCTCGTAACACAATCCAGGTGAGATTGCGTGTTTGTCTGTGAACCGGTCCCGAAGGTTCCATGTACCTTATGTCACAACACGTGGCAGTCTTCGATCGAAAGTATAACTGGATTAAGTACACAATAAGTACCTACGTATATACGTTTATAGACTGCCTCCGTGCCGTAGCGGTAGTAAACGCGGCCGCTACGCAGGAGGCGCGGGTTCGCTCTCCGCTCTGTGCAAATATTTGTGGGCGTGAATATACGTATTTGCATTGGTCTGGTCGTACCTCGGAGAGCACGTTAAGCCGTCGGTCCCGGCTGCCATACGAACATCTATGGCAGTCGTTACGGGTAGTTGGAGCCCTTAAAAGTCCAATAACTGGTTTAACTGCAATGCTTCGATATTGCCTTTAGGTTGTGGAGGTCATATGGCAATCGCTTTATAGAAAATATCGAAGTTTAGCCAAATCAGCAGTTAGACTAGTAAAGCGGGCCCCAGACTCCAAGCTGAAAGCTCCGGGTGCGCCTGGGATTAACGCTAAGATGAAGAAGAAGTACCTACGTATAAACATAACATAACGTAAACTCACGCCCGTATTCCCCAAAGGGGTAGGCAGAGGTGCTAGCACCCACGTTTCGCCAGTTTATGTTTAGGTCCCAATGTAATAGGTGGCGAGCCTATTGCCATTAACCGGGCACTTATAAACCTGCGATAAATACACACATAACTTCGAAAAGCATCGAAAAGTCATTGGTGTGTGCCATGGTAAACCTGAGATCGAACCCGAGACCTCGTCTCAGCAGTCCATTACCCATACCACTAGGCTACCGCGGTTGTACCTACGTATATAGAGGTATTATTAAGATCTTTGGGACCCAAATCCACCTAAATTATATGACTGTATGATCCCAGGTTTACCATGGCACACACCAATGACTTCGATGCTTTTCGACATTTATTACATATTACATTGGGACCTAAACATAAACTGGCGAAATGTGGGTGCTAGCACCTCTGCCTACCCCTTCGGGGAATACAGGCGTGAGTTTATGTTATGTTATGTTATGTTATGTATATTTTAGTTTGGCAATAGCTACAAATCTTTGCTGGCTGCTATGACATACAATTTGTGTGTGTGTGTTATTTGATTGGGAAATAAAAACGTTGTTTGGGAAAGCTACAAGCTATTTACTATCACGCTAGTACCCTTTTTTTTTTATCGTGCGATAAATCCCCACGGATACCACCCCCACAGAGCCGGTGGAGGTGGTTATGTCGGACTCGAACCAACTAAAACGCACGCCATCTTGGGTCCTTGGTTGCCGGAGGTGAGATTGCCAAAGGCATATCTCTCGCACCCCGACAGACCCAGGACCATCTCTTTCGAGATGGCCCCCTTCGGGTTGTGGTAACCAAAATGTCCCCATCTAGCCCCGGTTACGGGGAGGCGCACTTTGCGCCGCCGCCGCGGCCTGCTTATCACGCTAGTACCCTAAGGAGCCGAGCAGAATGACAAAAAGTCAATGAAAATAGGTGATATGCCTTCTATGACGAACAACGAATTTTTGTATGTTGGTATATTTTTTTATACATAATTACAATTTGAATGAAATTTTTTAGTATTTATTATGCTAAGTTTAAAATTCGATTACATCGGGAAAAATGAATTACTCAGGTGGGGTTTGAACCCACGACCTTTCCGTTACAGGGGGAATGCTCTTCCAACTGAGATAAATGAAAAATTAATGTTTAATGAAAAATCATTCATTGGCTCCAACAGTATGTAAGAGTAATTACAATTTCTTTTCGTAACTCAGCCACCATCTGTAGTAACCTTGGCACAGAAAGTTTTACAAGCTACCTTACAGCGAAAATACCTAAAAGTGTAGCAACATTACAAAACGTTCGAAAGTGGCCTGAGCAAACATCGCCAACTGTTAACCTGCTTCATTTTTTTTTACATACATTTCATCCTTCAAAATATTGTTTTTCATACCAAACTGTTTCTGATATTACTGCTAACACGTTTACATCTAATTCAACCCATTGTTTGAACCCACGACCTTTTCTTTACTGGGGGAGGCTCCACCGTCGCCCTTAAAAACTGATTTAAAGAGAAGGTAAATTTGAAGTATTCAGGTGTGGCTGAATAGCTCAGTTGGAAGAGCATTCTCCCTGTAATTGAAAGGTTATGTATTCAAGCATATCCCTCGCACCCCGGCTGACCCAGAGCCATCCCTTACGGTCTGACCCTCCTCGGGAGAGCAGACAATGGTGTCCCCGACTCGCCCCCGGAATGGTGAGGCGCGTCACAGCCGCCACCGTGGCCTGTTTCTGTTGAGGTGACAGACTCCACCCGTCACCCCCAGGCCCGCGCTCATGGGGGACGGAGGTCAGTCTGTGCCCTCCAAAATTCAATTCAAAATTCAAAAATACTTCATTTTGCATAGACCATTAAATCGGCACTTACAAAACGTCAACATAAAGTAAATATTAAATACTAACTAATACTAGTAAATGGACCACCGGGTCGAAACGCGGCCCAGACCTGAGAAGACTCCGGCAAGAAACTCAGCGGGCATTTTTTTTTTTGGTCTATTTACAAAACATTTACTTAGCCTAAAACTTATGGTCTAGATACAATGTTTTGCTTGAGTAGCACAGTTGAGCGAGCAGCTCATTTCCAAGCTTGTTTATCGTTTAAATATTCTTGGATTTTATAAAAGCCTTTCTGGCACAGTTTGCTCTTTACTGTATTTTTAGTCCTCCGAGGATCAATATCCCGGGAATAGCCATAGGCATTATCTAGTATACAATAATTACGTCATTTGCTGAGAGAAAGTTTATTCGTGTGATAGTACTTATCTACAGAACTAGGAAGTATTTTTCCATCGCTTAGGTAACAGACACCGGACAGACAACAGACAGACGTATTATTAGGGAAACATTAATATCTTTTATTATTATTTTTTGGTTGGCAACTTCCGAATGTCTTTTTACCATATAATTCACTTGGAAATAAAATAACTCCCCTCTCTTTGCGTTGGTTAAAAATGAAAACTTAGGGAGAATTCTCTTTAACGCCCAACGCAAAAATAGGGGTGTTATGAGTTTGACGTGACTGTATGTCTGTCTGGGGCATCATAACTCCCGGTTGAAGCGATTTCAATTTAGTTTTTTTATATTAAAAGTGAGTTATGTGCGTGTGTTCTTAGACATTTTTGTGCCGTTTAAAATTTATGGGGGTTAAAGTGGGGTGGGGAGAGTCAGCGGTTTCTTAAATTTTAAACTTATGTTTTTATATAAAACTAGCTGTCCTGGCGAACTTCGTACCGCCAATTTTTCCCGCCCCGCGATCAGCGTCAGATCCCGTTCCCGCTGCACCATTTAGGGGGATGAAAAATAGATGTTGGCCGATTCTCAGACCTACTCAATATGCTCACAAAATTTAATCAAAATCGGTAAAGCCGTTTCGGAGGAGTATGGCAACGAAAACTGTGACACGAGAATTTTATATATTAGAAGATTCAAAATCGATTCGATTCGTTGTCAAAATCAAATTAGTGAAATATCAAAAACGATTCAATAAAAAGCGGACCAATTCCTGTAACAATAATTTTATCTCGATCTAATATTAAAAATGAAGAAGATGTCAATGTACTATCTTATTAAAAACCCCCATCAAGCACCTACGTCATCTTCAGAAAGTAATATTCAGAGTTTTCAGTGATAATCGCGGAGTTGCTAAAGTGCGAACAAAAGACATCAACGCGCGCAGTTTCGTAGTAGCTACGGTTGAAAAATAAAATGTTAGATTTTCTTCTTCTTAGACTGTAATATGGTACCAGTAGCTAAATGCTATTAAAATATTGTTTTATATTAATAAGTAAACATATTTGTAACTAGGATATACGGGTATACAAAGATGTTACAGATTGGCATGCAATAATGTCACATACTATGACAATAATGACAAAAATTCAACAATTATTATTTAAAATTACGAATTAGCAATTTAGAAATATAAAACTAGGGGATAAAATATGTTATGTTCAAAATATCCATAACAGTATTTTCTTGCTCAACATAAACAACATAATTATCGCCTTCTTGCAATATATAACATTAAATTGGTCAGTTACAGTTGACTTGAATTTTTTTTTACATTCATAAACTCACGCCTGTATTCCCCGAAGGGGTAGGCAGAGGTGCTAGCACCCACATTTCGTCAGTTTATGTTTAGGTCCCAATGTAATAGGTGGCGAGCCTATTGCCATTAACCGGACACTTATAAACCTGCGATAAATACACACATAACTTCGAAAAGCATCGAAAAGTCATTGGTGTGTGCCATGGTAAACCTGGGATCGAACCCGAGACCTCGTCTCAGCAGTCCATTACCCATACCACTAGGCACAAAACAAAGATTACTCTTGTAATTCACAACCCGGTTATCGAACCTCTGAGTCGCCAACCACACTCAAAACCACTGCACCATAGGACCTTTTAAATCCACAACATCATACATAGTTACGTAGGTGAACCGTGGGCCTCAGATCAATACACAGATAGAGAGACAATGGCAGTTAGCGTTATCAGCTAGCGCCGGTAACCGCTTAACCTCGGCCCGATGGACAATGCACATTAGTTTTGTTGTAATCGACACCCGTGTGATGGAGCTGATTTATCTGTTTACTTTGTTAGAATGCATGGAGTTCCAGACTATTAAGCCTCTGTGGCGTGGTGGTAGTGAACGCGACGGCCACGCAGGAGGCGCGGGTTCGATTACATGAATGACTGAGCGCCATCCCTTACGGTCTGGCCCTCCTTGGGGTTTGGTTTACCGCCAATCATATCATATCAAATCTGCTGTGAGCCTGGGCCGGTATATGCCAGGATAGAGGGCTCAAGGTATAAGTCGATAACTATATCTGGTTCAGTATTCATATGGTCTGCTATTGCACCATAAGACATTTATCTTCGTCCTTTCCAATAATTATTATTATCATTTATTTCGGACTAAAAATCCATACAATAATTGTTAGTAACACAAACTTAATAAACTATGTTAGTACATCTTATCCACTAAGTAACCAAAAAATTAAAAATAAATCAATTAATGTATCTTCCTGAAGCATCAGGGCCGTCATTATGTATACGGCACCAATGCTCCAGAAAGACACCATCAGCACTTTCAGCTATAATTTTCAGGATGCTGTTGGTACTCCCTCGTATTCTGCTCAGTAGCGATGCCGTTCTTTTGCGCATTATTGCCGCAAAGCCATCTGTAGCCGCTTCAGCAAACATTGCCGAGGCACTGCAGAACCGTGAGAGCCCCAACAACATCCTGAACGCGTTGTTGTACTGGATCCGAAGAGCATTGTAGGCCTTCTGCGTATATCTGACCCACAGACTACACGTATAGAAGGTCTGGCAGTAAGCCTTAAAAAGAGTAACCTTTACCGGCTTCGTGCATCTTGCGAATCTGCGGGCCAGCATATTGCATCGTACCGACAACGCTCTTCGTTCCCTTTCCAGGTCCTGGTCATCATTCAGATCCTCAGTCACAACATGTAATATCTCGAGACTGCAGACAATAAATTATAATGACCAGCTGAAGCAGGCCACGGCGGCGCGCGGTGGGGGCGAGTCGGGGACACCGTTGTCCCCCCTTCCGTGGAGGGCTAGACCGTAAGGGATGGCCATGGGTCAGCCGGGGTGCGAGGAATATGTCGATGACAACTTCACATCCTGCCTAGCACCACGACCCTCAGTCGGCGTACGGTTTTAGTCGGTTTGAGTCTGACATAACCTCCCCTTCCGGCTCCGGCAGGGGTGGTATCCGAGGGGATTTCCGCACGAAAAAAAAGATAATGATAGGATTGACTTGGTAACATAATATCAATACCGTTACAAGAAACAAACTACAACTAAGTAACTATACCGATAACTTTCTAATCTCATAAACATTTGATTGATTTGCTTAAACAATCGACTATCATCGACTGCGATCGTACTCGATAATAATACGGTAGATAATCGTACTCGGTACTCGTTTCACAATATTGAGATATTCGATTGCGTAATGTATGTTTTTATACGATTTATAACTCGGGAAAGAATTATCGAAAATAATTATTCATTTGTAGTACGGCTCGATGATATCTATAGCTAGCTGTTCCCTGCGGCTCTAGCCAGAATTGTAACCCCGTTTTCGTATTTTTTTAATAGGACTCGTCAATATGACTCCAACGCGTTTGATGGTGGACCTCCGTCCTCCATGAGCGCTGGCCTGGGGGTGACCGGTGGAGCCGCCTGTCACCCTAGCAAAAGCAGGCCGCGGCGGCGGCGCAAAGTGCGCCTCCCCGTAACCGGGGCTAGATGGGGACCCTGCGGTCCCCACAACCCGAAGGGGGCCATCTCAAAAGAGATGGTCCTGGGTCTGCTGGGGTGCGAGAGATATGCTTTTGGCAATCTCACCTCCGGCAACCAAGGACCCAAGACGGCGTGCGTTTTAGTCGGTTCGAGTCCGACATAACCACCTCCACCGGCTCCGTGGGGGTGGTATCCGTGGGGATTTATCGCACGATAAAAAAAACGCGTTTGATGGTGAGCAGAAAGTTAGCTCTCAGGAAATAGGTTAACCATTACAGACATCAATAATGTTAGAATAGTAACCCTCAGCTTGACTGCCTCATTAGATACTTTTTCGCGCCCTATTTAAAGGAGCCGGGACTGTAGGAAGAAGGAAACACGTGAGCTGGCAGGGAGTTCCAGGTCTTAGTGGTGTGGCAAAGAAGAGAGTCACCAAACCGCTTAGTTCTTGAAGAAAACTCTCCTCTGGTTTGAGGCCACATTATTAACCACTTTCCATCAGGTGGTAGTAGTAGGCCTTTACCTCTTAAGTACATCATGTGGACCGTGTGGTTATCTTTTTTCTTTTTTTATATAGAATATTAGAACCGAAGTTACTAATATTCTCTCTAACCCCTCCAACTAAGCTAAATTGCTTGTGCTAAGAGTGGGTTCACGTCGGTAGTGTAATGGCCAGAATTCGAACCCGGGATCTCTCGATCATAAGGCCGACTGTTTAACCACTAAGCAACCGATGCCACCTAAGTGGTATAAAAAAGGTTACCCATGGGATAAGTAGCCTACGTATTATTCCAGGCTATGATTTATTCGTGTACCAGAATCACCAAAGAAAAAGCGTCAATAGGTGATAGTTCACAGTCCACTGCTGGACATAGGCCAATGTTGGGAGGCTTTGACCTACTGTTTCCACGCTCTCCCACCCGAGTTCCGCAGTCGCTTGGGCGCCGCCGACGTGTCTTCGCCGAAGACCATCGGCCTCCATGACCGGGGGCCTGAGGACGGTGAGTTGCTCACCGTCTCTACAGAAGCAGGCCCATGACGGCAGCGTGACGTGAGGGATTCACGCCCCCCCCCCCCCTAAGAAGCGGGATAACACCCGAAAAGCCCCCCATAGACGCGGGATAGCACCCCAACCACCCCCAAGGCGAGGCCGCAATTGTAGCCGTAGGTCTGATGGGAGTCCTGGGACATCCTTACGAGGGCTTACCCGGGGTTCCCATCCATAGGCTTCTGGGCGTTACCGTGGGGGTTTTTAGTCGGTAGGAGTCCGGCATAACATCCATGAAGGATTTTCCCCAAGGGTAAAAAAAAAAAAAAAGGACACGTCAATTTGATTTCACATTGCCTGATGCTAAGCTAAAGGCAAAGTCTCGGAAAGAGGGTCACCATCGTAAACATGTACCATGTTAACAGTGGTGGCACTCAGCTTGACGGCCTCATCAGATGGCTTTTCACGCCCCGCTTAAAGGACCCGGGTTTTTTGTGTATCCTCGTGTGTGGAGTATCTTCTCGCAGTGGTGGATGGTACGGGGTGGTGATACTTGTATTCTTTCTCCGTCACCACACGAATAACGTGATGGTTATCGCTTACCATTGGGCAAGTCACAGTTAGATAAGTCAGTAATAGCTATATAACCGAGACATGCGCGGGCGCAAGTCGTAATCCGATTACTATAATTACGTTTTCCTCGAGATAGCGACTAACTGACCATGGCGGTACTCTTGCGCACTATATTGTACCACGCCTACGGTGGAAACGTGGTGAGATTACTTCCTATACTTCACGCTAGTTAAATTTACAGGTATAGGCACAGTTCTTCGCTCATTAATATTATGAATGATACAGAATACCGCGGCCATAATAACCTCGTGCTGTGTTCCCGGCGGTGAGTAGGGTAGCCAGAGCTCACTGAAGAGTGAATGATTTTTTATAACATTTAGGTATTATGCTAACTTGAGGAGGGCCAGACCGTAAGAGGAGGGCCAGACCGTAAGGGATGGCCCTGGGTCAACCGGGGTGCGAGGGATATGTCTATGACAACCTCACCTCCGGCCTAGCACCAAGACCCACAGACGGCGTGCGGTTTTAGTCGGTTCGAGTCCGACATAACCTCCCCTTCCGGCTCCGGAAGAGGGGGTATCCGAGGGGATTTCCGCACGAAAAAAAAAAAGGTATTATGCTAACTTTAAAATTCCAATACATCAGGAAAAAATATTATGCTCAAGTGGGACTTAAACTCACCACCTTTCTCTTACAGGGTGAATGGTGGGTGTTTGTATGTATAATATGTATGTATTCACAAATAAAAAAGTATCTAAGCATGTTTATCCGCATTCTAGATTCCATAACACAAGCTAGTTACTAGATAGCGTTTTTAAAATGTTGTAGAATATTTATTCATTTTTATTTATACTTATTCTAACTATATTATCTATATCTATACATACATAAAGACACGCCTCTTTCCTAGCGCGGTAGGCAGAGACTACAGTTTTCCACTTGCTACGATCCTAGCATACATCTTTTGCTCTCTGTCGGGGTGCGAGAGATATGCTTTTGGCAATCTCACCTCCGGCAACCAAGGACCCAAGACGGCGTGCGTTTTAGTCGGTTCGAGTCCGACATAACCACCTCCACCGGCTCCGTGGGGGTGGTATCCGTGGGGATTTATCGCACGATAAAAAAAAATACATCTTTCGCTTCTTCTAAGTTCATAATTGTCTTATAGATGCCCGCCAGTTTCAGGTACTTTATTACTATACAAATCGAATACATAGGGAAAATTAGACTTCTCGGGCGGATAAAAATAGAAGGAAAATTTGAATCACATCGGGCGTGTCTCGGTAGCCGAGTTGGCATTCCCCCTGTAAAGTAAAGGTCGCGGGTTAGAGTCCCGCCCGAGAAAATTCATTTTCAATATATATTCGGTTCTATCTATATATCTGCGTTTGCAAATAGCCATTGACTATGATTATGCATTAATAGTATAACACTCACCGGGATATTTACCATGTTTATGATTGGTATTTGGTAACCGATATTTCGGCGCTGTTACAAGCGCCATGATCACGGTGTACTGACGACCGCCGAGCTAGTTGTTATTGGGCAGACCGTATCTGTCTACCCTCTTCCGCACTCGTTTATGACGCGCGTCGTCCCTACCACTGTCCGCGTTCTCGCACTGTACTCGATCGCGTTTTTGACATACAACACTCACTGAATCGACTCGCACGGGTTTTGAAATTGTAGGTCTTGTGAACATTCGAATCACTGGATGCCAGACACTCGACAGTTGAAACCCATCTTCCCGGTTGAAGTTCTTGTATTTTTTAATTTCAATTGCTTCTTTCACCATTCTGGGTATGTAGTGGCGTTCTGTCGAGAGAATCTGAGGGCGTGCGAGTCGATTCAGTGAGTGTTGTATGTCAAAAACGCGATCGAGTACAGTGCGAGAACGCGGACAGTGGTAGGGACGACGCGCGTCATAAACGAGTGCGGAAGAGGGTAGACAGATACGGTCTGCCCAATAACAACTAGCTCGGCGGTCGTCAGTACACCGTGATCATGGCGCTTGTAACAGCGCCGAAATATCGGTTACCAAATACCAATCATAAACATGGTAAATATCCCGGTGAGTGTTATACTATTAATGTTAATGACCATGTAAATCTCAAATCATATATGATTATGCAGTTTAATAAACAAACAATGTGTCTGCAGACATCTCGCCAGCAAGGCTGATATATGCAGATAGCTTACAATTGTGCACTAACACAATGGTCGCTAGGTATACAATAATTTTGGATACTCCAAGGTTAATTTTGAAAGTCTAGTAATGTCAATTAATAAAGAGTTTAATTTGGTCTTGGCAGTGGGAGTAGGCGACGACATATTTTGAGTTATGACACATTCATATAAAGCATTCTAATGTGTGAATTGTTGCTAGGTGCTTGGCTTGCATCCTTATGCAATCACATTGTATTATGGATGCTTTAGCATAGGTGAACATCAGACTTAAAGCTAAACCACAGTGGTGCCGCGGTTACTGCAAAAAGGACATTAAATTTTAGACTTTATTTCTATACGCCTAAAGTTCAAAATAAAATGAAAACAGTTTCATTACACTTTTTCTAGTACTCTGCAATAAGTAATTTTGCATTTTGACCAAATTTTAGGTACCCGTATAGCGAGGCGGTTGCAACGAAATGTATCTTCAAAGCAAACGTCACCTCAGTTGGTGGTTTGGCTGCGATATTATGGACACAAACTATTTTAATAATTTTACATACATATACATACATATAATCAAGCTTTTATCCCCGGAGGGTTAGACAGAAGTGAATTAACAGCCACATTTCACCAATAATTGTAGTCGGACCCATGTAACAGGGGGTGAGCCTATTGCCACAATATTCCGGCCACTATTGTTGACTCGAGTCTATATCTGAGACTGAGTCTGGACTGTATATATACGTCTGATGTTAAACAGCCCTATCTCTTAGTCGCATTGTACGACACCGCATGGGAAGAGATGGGGTGGCCCAAATTATTCTTCTTTGCCAGGAACCACGTGGCTACTTAATTTCATTTCATGTTTTATTATTCCACAAAACATTTTGAAGAATCAGAATCGGTATCTTCCAATGTGATAAGCTGTTTTTACGCCAACCTTACAAACAGTATCTTGTTTATTTCAATTTAAACTTTATAATTAACAAAACGTGGAAGCCATTCGTGTTTGTCGTCACGCGTCACGCGGCGCGGGTCAGACGGAAGAGCCTTAACTACAGCCTCTGCTCGTGACCTTTCGGCTACGTGCCGCAATTATACCGCTAAAGAGCATCACGAGCTGGCTATAAACCATTGAGAGAGTTGAGTGGTGTAGTGGTTAAGTGGCTGCTAAGTCAGAGGTCGCGTTCGATTCTGGCTCGAATAGGCTATTTGACTAATTTTTTTTTACTTTGGAAAAATGACCACTTTCTTATAATATAATGAACTGTAAAAGTAAAATTTTCGTACGACAAATAGTTTTTGAAAAATTCTATTTGTCGCGCCGCCCGAAAACGCTCCATACAAAATCGTACGAAATTGTGACGTCACGCTTCTGTAGCGCGTAATACAAATGTATGGAGTGCAAGAGAATATCGCATTTATCTCAATCTACGTTGCGTTTACACGTATATAGTTCATAATAAAAGTTATTTAAAATTTAATGAGGAATCTAAAAAGTTATATATTTGAATTGAATTTGATTGTTTATATTTTGACTTTTTTTGGGAATTTCAAGTAATGAAAAGTCATAGTTTCAGTTTAAATATGCAATATTTTATTTTGCAAGGCATTGTTTTTCAGAACAAGCTATCATATTAAGCAATATTGGGAAGAATCGACGACTTAGTCAAATACCCTATTTAACTTATGCTGCAAACTATTTATACTGTTGATTGATGGCACTTGGTGGAATTCATTGTTACGCATATTGAGAACACTTGTAATTTTTTCACAGCATTTATTATATTGAACCTGGCCGATTTCGCCTTACGGTATTCTTGTTTGTATACTATGGAAAAAGTTTATGTTTAAGTTTATGTTGCAGTCATTTAGTTAAATTCAGCAGGTAACTGATCGCTTATACGTGTTCATTAAATGCAACGTGCGACACCTCCGCCTTACCCTTCTAACCTAATCCATCTATTTCGGAGCATACGGTATTGCGTGGCCCTTAAGGACGTTCAATTAGGTTAGCAATTTATTTTATTAAGAAAATTAGTAGCCGAAGTTACTAACGATCCTCCCATCGCGGTAGTGTAGAGGCCGTGGTTCGAACCCGGGACCTGTCTATCTTGGCTGACCAGGATTCGAACTCACGACCTGTCGATTGTGGCCTACTCCTTAACCACTAAACTAAAAGCTTAGCCAAACGTCTGCAACATTATATACAGTGTACAAACCCCTACGAGTCTCGCTTTTAATAAAGCTTCAATACTTCAAAAACATAATCACCTACCATTTATGAGCAATAACAATAGTAACAGCAAGAATCGCCAAAATAAAGGAAAAAATCTAGACTGAAATTCAACGTGTGATGTCCCAACATTGCCAAATATACATGTATATTGTATATGGAGTACGTAACATATGCGGCCGGGCCGTGGGAACCGCACAGGCCTTGCCACCTCGACTACGGCTTACGAAAAACGATACGAGACTGTTCAACGAAACTACTTTAAAGTAAGTGTTTAAAGTTTAAAGAATGTTAAAGACTGTTGGTTATATTTACAACTAGCTTTTGCTCGCGGCTTCGCCAGCGCGGATGTCGGTTATCGCGACAAAACATTTCGCAAAAGACGTAGGTGTACGAAGTTTCATGCTTCTAACTTTGAAATTGACGAACTTTCCATACAAAAGTTTATCACCTATTTCAGCCTCTTAGTAGTAACATTTTGAAAAACGCTGATACACGTGTTCATTTATTTCTAAAAAGACACAGGTTTATGACATTTAGTGCATCTAGCTCTGAAAATGACGGACTTTCATACCAGTTCCATCCCTTATTTTACCCCTTTAGTAGGAGAATTTCCAAAAATACTTTCTTAGCGGATGCCTACGTCATAACACTATGTCAGTCAGTCAGTCAGTCAGTCATCTTCGAGTTATATATATTTAGATTAGTTGACCCGAACTTCGTACTGCCAATATGTTTTCGCCCGCGAGGCGTCCGATCCAAGGGTGCAGCGGGAACGGCTACACCCTCTACTATATTAAGCATGTATTATACATATAAACCTTTGTCTTAAATTACTCTATCTATAGGAAGAAACTGCATCAAAATCTGTAGCGTAGTTTTGAAGATATAAGCATACATAGGGACGAACAGACATTGCTTTATACTATTTATTTTTTATTTTATTTATTTTACTTTATTAGGAAAACAAACAGTTAATACAATTCTCATCAGTACCTTCGATAATGTCTGAAAACCATTTATAAGTTTTCGCGTCTTATGACTAGGATAACAAACTATGTCTCGCTCAATTAATTTTATAAAGTAAAGTGGTTACAAGTATACGTAAAGTACAAAATATATATTTAACTATGTAACAATGTGTTTGGAGGAGGAGGTAAGGTTTTTTTTTTTTTCTTTTAAAGGAAACAGTAAAACTACATCAATCAAGTTGAGCTCGACAGCCAAGACGTCACGCCGAACCAGTCGTTCGTGTAGTGAAGAAGGAACTGGAATCACGTGATCGCAGTAATTCATCTATCTATCTATATCTACTTAACAGTCGAAGGTTCTAGCGCTATATCACATAGGTCGTCAAAAGTCTTAGGCCTGATAGTGATGGGTGGAGCCGCCTGTCACTCTAGCATTAGCAGGCCACGGTGGCGGCACAAAACACGTCTCTGGAGGTCACCCGGGGCTAGAAGGGTGAAAATGTGGTCCTCACATCCGAGGAGGGTCATCTCGAAAGGTCCCCTCTAGCAGCAGGCCGTGGTGGCGGCGTCCACATACCCGCGAATGAGTTGGGGCCTACATGGTGCCCACATTAGAGGAGGGTCAGACCAATAGGGATGGTCCTGGGTCCGCCGAGGTTCGAGGGATATGGCCGACAACCTCACTTACGGCTTTGCACTGCATCTCACAGACGGCGTGCGTTTTAGTCAGTTCGAGTCCGATATAACCTCCTCCCCCACCTGCCGACTCCAGAGAAAGGGGGGGTTCCGTGTGGATTCTTGTAGAATAGCGCCACGACCATCTAATCCCTTGGGTGTCGTAAGAGCTGACTAAGGATAAGGCTATTCTCTTACCGACAGTAAACTTGACGATAATGTGCTTACCTATAACGCTACATACCGAAAATCATAGCTGAGAAAACTAAGTATTATTACACTTCTGCCTACCCTTCATATATTTACAGTCGTGAATATATGTACTTATGTTATAACATTTAATTCACACGGTTTACTAGAAAAATTAACATAAAAAGTAGAACAATACTAAAGAGATCTTACAGAACAAAGATGGCGAAACAAAGTATGTACAGTGAATGCTTATTACTTTTTTTAAATTCTCGTATGAAGAGTTAACCACAGGTCAATGACACTTATGGGCCGGTGACCTTAAGTCGCTGTGCAGTGTGTAAGGCTGGTCGCACATATCCAAAAAATCTCTCTAAACTAAAAAAACTCTAAACAGCCTCCGTGGCGTGGTGGTAGTGAACGCGACTGCTACGCAGGAGGCGCAGGTTCGATTCCCGCTCAGTGCAAATATTTCTATGCATGAATATGGCTATTTGCATTGGTCTGGGTGTTTCTATGTATAATATGTATGTATTTACAATATAATATGTATGTATTTACAAAAAAAAGAATCTATATATCCGCATTCTAGATTCCATAACACAAGCTAGTTAAGCTATGCTTACCATGGGTCTAGATAGCGTTGTGTAGAATGTTGTGGAATATTTAAAAAAAAAACGAATTCATAATATTTCATAATTTTTGGGGTTAGAATACTAACTCATAATGTTTCAAACATAACCTACTAATTATATAAATCAATTAGACTGTAACAGTTATATGAATGTACGGGGTTTAGGTTAGATACTGAAATAACACAAAGGCTACTTTTTATCCCGGGAACCTACCTATGCGTTGCGGTAACGGAATCAAATCTTCACATGGACTAAGCCGAGGTCAACAGCTAGCAGTACATTTCCTATTAATAGACTATTATAATATAGTTGTATGATGGAGAAAGTTTATTTGAGGCCCGTGACTAAAAATGCCGTAAGCGACAAATTATGATAGTTTGTGATTTGTGAAGGGTGTAATATTAAAAAAGTCCCGCTAAGGAGTCAACCTAATCTGTAAGCCGGTAGAGATTTTAATTTTTTTTTATTCAATTTACTCAATATTTATGGTTATGCTCCGCTGTACCCCTGGTTTATGCCACCGGTGGTAGAACGGGTAAAATTTGCTCACATGATCTATCTTATAGTAAAATTACATTACGCTGAGTCTGATTTACAATAATTAATTATCATATTTGTTATTGGAACAATTTTACTCAATTTTAATCATAACATAACATAAACTCACGCCTATTTTCCCCGAAGGGGTAGGCAGAGGTGCTAGCACCCACATTTCGCCAGTTTATGTTTAGGTCCCAATGTAATAGGTGGCGAGCCTATTGCCATTAGCCGGACACTTATAAACCTGCGATGAATACACACATAACTTCGAAAAGCATGGAAAAGTCATTGGTGTGGGCCATGGTAAACCTGGGATCGAACCCGAGACCTCGTCTCAGCATTCCATTTACTCATACCACTAGGCTACCGCAGATTTATTTTCCGTCCTCATATTTTAATCATATTATATTATATTATTTAAGATATAAAGAGCTGCAAATGAACAGATGAGGTTCTGATGAAGCCATCATCTAAAGGTAAAAAAATGGGCAGACCACAATCATTCCTATAAAAATAAGAATCAAGATAACCCATTAGAAATAGCAAGCATATCGTAAGCTTAGTGGTGAGTCGGACTTACGGTCGAGAGTTTCCGGGTTCAAATACTGTCCAATAAATTACTGACGTAAACCCACTCTTAACACAAACAATTTAATTAAGCTTCAGGGATAACGAGAATACTCGGTAGCTTCGGTAGCTAATATATTTTTTTAAATAATGGCATTCCGGGAATGCTGATAGATATGATAACAATCTGTTTAAAAAGTAAAAAGGATTTACTTCACAAAATAAATACTCAACACTGAAAAAAAAGTTTTTACTTCGACGTGTCACGTGTGAATTATCACAAAATGTCAAATAAGTATTACTGGCCGTATAATAAAAACGTGACGTGAAAATTGATTAAAAAAAAACAAAGTCGTGACGTCATAAGGATAAGATTCTAGTATTCCATGATTTTAGTTCACCCAATTTTTTCTATGAAAACTGCCCAAGTAAGTTTAGTAGGTTTCTACTTCAAAAAATCCGTTACATCGCTATGAGGAAGATGATGGGTACATAACTTTCTAAACACAAAAATATTATGACATTTAAGTACAAATTATCCGGTCATCTCCATTTCTCATTTCACACATCAAACACGACACACCGTGGACCATTAGAATCAATCTGATGTTCAATCAATCAAATAAAATGACTGGCCCGATTCACTTAATGATGCAGTCGACTTTCACTGGAACTTGACCTCGTGGGAGTCAGAACCTGTTCTAGAATGTCATAATTTATCTAGAAGGCATTAAACTTTGCCGCATATGTATTCTTTTGCATGTGTGGACCTAGCGTATTGTTAGCGGCGAATTGTGAGCTGTGATCAGTTTGCTGATTTTTCGATCTTACAATCGATTGATTTTAGGTTTGATTTTCAAATGTAATAAAGGTTACTGGATTTTTCAGGATATGTTTTTTGCAGCACTGACTATGTCAGTATAACAGACGAGATATCAGAATAGAAAGATAATATGACGAGATTGTAAATGTAGTTACAGGTAGACGGTATGTCCTTTGGGAATACTTAATAATAAATAAAAAAGTACACTCAACTTACATTACCTAACGGTGAAATATGATTGAAAATAGTCACAGAGCGTAGTTATATATTACGCAACTAGCTTTAAGAACGTATTGTCAGTAAGCATCATGCCGTGTCCAAAAACCCTATTCAGTCAAAATCCACATCTTGTTCTCTACTTCGTATTAACACTAAACGCTACGTACCTGCTGGACCCTCAAAATTCGTCCTCATCCGTAAATATGATCCATTGGACCTCCATGTTAGAATTGGGCCCTCAATCCTGGATTTCATTATTACTTTAGTGCCATTAGACCCCCTGTCAAACAACGAGTTCCATTCGACCTATAATGCCATGATCGCAAAATTAATACTTTTTAAAAATAGGTACAGTTAAATACGAAACTATTTATATATAAGCCCATTAAGGAAATAACAGTTTGAAGCAAATTATTCTGACGCTCAATTGTGGATCACAGTCTGCAGCCTGAAGCTTAGTGTGAATGTGGCCTTAGAGTAAGTATAGACCACCATTTTTAGAATATTAATAATATCCGAATTTTATTTCAATATATTTATCTAAGTGAGTCCAAGTTCAACCACTTGTGGACTTGCTTTACATATAATTTTGTATTTACATAAGTATCTATTTTTATTTATAAGTAGTTAATGTATCAAATAGTCATAAAACCCATTAAAGTAGTTAGGCCGATAGGTGTCACTGTAGACTGTGGTACTAACTACGGAAAAGGAAAGTCGAACGAAACGGGAAAACTTGAAAAAAGGAGTAGGAAAGATGACAAGTATCTTATCGGATCTGTTTGTTAGGATTTCACGTCTAAACCACTGAACCGTTTGTTATGAAATTTGGTAGAGAGATAGATTAGAGATTGAGAAAGGATATAGGTTTGTTCGTGATAATCAACATCCATTATTAACTTATAGCATTTCATAGGTGAGTGTGTTTCCTCCATCCAAAGAAGCAAATTATTGTACAACACAGTACATTATAGACTGTCAAATACTTAAACGAGTTTTTTAATTACTTTTTTAAAAGCTAAGACAAAAAAAAGGAACTTGGAAATCGCGCATGTGTTATTGGACCCGTTATTGCTGCAATAGCAATATAAATATAAATAAGTTTTTGGATTTAAATCACAGCAGGCAACTAACAGCAATTTAATGCAGTGTATAAGACAAGTTGCGAAAAAGGCCTTACAAAAAATATAATACCGCAAAATAAAACATTCATTTTGTTGTTAAAAAGTGGCACTCAATAAAAAGTAATACGTGTTGTTAATAATAAATTGATTATTTTCTTGTTACTTTTATTTACAAATTTCAAACCCATTACATTTTTTTACCTTATACATATTATCAGTATTATCAGGTACTTGAATTATTGTTGAAATTGTACGTGAAAAAAAACCTTTATAAAAGATTATATTGCCATCATTCATAAGTATGAATTCAACATTTTGAAATGCACAAAACAATTATTTGCATGCTCTCGTTATGCAGATATACTAATCAAATTAATAAAAAATCGCCCCTTAAAGACGGATATAAAGAGAAGGAAAATTTGAAATGATTCAGGTGTGGCTCAATAGCTCAGTTGGAAGAGCATTCCCCCTGTAAGGTAAAGGTCGTGAGTTCAAGTCTCACTTGAGCATTTCATTTTTTCCGATAGTTTTCGAACTTAAAAGTTAGCATAATAAATGCTATAAAAACATTCTAATAAAACATGTTCCTAAAGTTAAAAGTTTAACTTTTTCATTATTTTACTTACAACAAAAGTCATGAAACGAATAACATGACATTGCATGAGAAGCCCTCGTTGACCCTACCAAGGATAGGCCACTTACAAATAATTAATAAAAAAGATACAGTTTACAATATGGCGGCGAACTGTCAAGGCTGTCACAGCTGTCATGTGAAAGTTTTGGCGGGAAGAGAACGGGGGCGATTATCAGAATCGATATTTTTATTCAATTGATTTGGATAAAGGTCGAGGTTGATATTGATGGCGATTAGTTTTATATTATAATGGGATTTAAATTAACTAGAACGGATTTAGTTAGTACATGTAGTGAACAAAGTAATTGGAGCTGCATGAACGGTTATTGCATGAAATATAGTTTATTTTTAGGCTTGAAGGCTGACATTTCCTGGCATAGGTAGTTATCATTATAACTAACTCAAAAGTCAAGGAGACTTTTCACTCGTTTCGACTAAGTGACTTTTTTAGATTCGTAATAGGCCCGCATTCGACCATCATCTTATAAGTCGATAATGGAGTACGGTTACATTGAAGCTTCCGAAGAAGATTCCGAGGTTAGGTATAAAAAAAGACACAGAAGTAAGAAATGATAAAAAGAAAGAAAATGGAAGAAGGAAAGATAAAGACAGAGGTATAACGCAGTTCGCATTTTCAGGTTGCATTTGAAGCCTTCATCTCGTTCAGTCTTCTGTAGACTTATTGATACTTAGTTTGAATTTCTCTCTCTTTCTCTGAAGTTCTCGGAGGGGGCGGACCTGCGATGTGAATGTGGAGTTACTCCACAGACAATGGCCCATCTGTTGACATGTGCTAAATGACCATACGCATGTACACCGCAGGACCTTATGTGCGCCTCCGAGAACGCCATACAGCTGGCAGCACACTGGGAGAAGATAATTTGAGGGCCGAGGCGCCATCGCCACTATAGAAGAAGAAGTTTGAATCAAAAGTTAAAGTTATTAATACATAATAAATAAGTATTACTTTTTCAAACAGTTCTATCCACTTTGAAATTAAATTGAACTAAATTATTGCCAGGTGTGAGATTTTAATTTGAAACCTTTTACACTTTCCAAAAGCGGGTTTCCTTCAATTACTTTTAAGTTGTTTAGCCAGTGGTGTAATTACAGAAATTGAAATTAAATAGAGCCGACTGATGATAAATAATTTAGATGTATCATAACTTCTAGTTACGTAAAATTAATCTGTATCAATTAATAGAAAAGAAGATTATTTTGAGAGAATAAGTAAGCTTGCTAAGCGTACGGGCTTATCCATACTAAAATTATAAATGCGAAAGTAACTCTGTCTGTCTATCTGTATGTTTTTTTTTTTTATACCACTTAGGTGGCAGACAAGCACACGGCCCACCTGATGGTTACCGCGGCCTATGGACGTGTGCAACACCAAAGGCGTTACACTCGCGCTACCTACCCTGAAGAAACCTTCTAATGCCCCTCTTGAAGAACCCCATATTGTAGTCGCTTGGGAAAACCATGGCAGGGAGTTCATTCCACAGCTTGAGCGTACGTGGGATGAAGTTCCTTTCATACCGCACGGTACGCACCATATTCGGATGCAATGTGTGGGGATGAATTCCCTGTCTATGGCGAGCGGTGCGATGATAGAATGTAGCTGTGGGCATCATGTCAAATAATTCATCTGAGCACAAACCATTATATAGGCGGTAGAAAACACACAGTGAGGCAAAATCCCTTCTGAGGCTGAGAGGTTCCACATCGCCTGCGAGTATGGGACTGTCGACGAGCCTCAACGCACGTCTTTGCACCGAGTCGAAAGGGTTAAGCTGGCGTGCGGGCGCTCCGGCAAAAAGATGACAGCAGTACTCCATGTGGGGCCGAACCTGTGCCTTATAAAGAAGGTGTCGCTGCCCCGCAGTGAAGTACTGCTTCGTCCTATTAAGAACTCCAAGTTTCTTTGTTGCCAGCTTGACCTTGTCCTCTAAATGACTGCGGTACTGGACGTCACTCGAAATGTCGACGCCTAAGATCCCGATACTCGGGGCAATGGTAAGCCGTGTGCCCAGGAATTGCGGCGCTACAATAAATGGGGTTTTCTTAGCGGTGAATACACATACTTGTGTCTTGGTGGGGTTGAACTGGACCAGGTTTAGTCGACCCCAATCGGATACTCCCGAGAGAGTAGTCTCGATTTCTGACACAAGTTGTTCGCGATTCCCCTCCACCTCGGACTGGGGGATGCCTGCACGGCCCGTGTAACATGCGTCTCCAGTACTGTCGTCCGCATAGCAATGAATGAAGTCATCCGACAGCATGTCATTAATATGCATCAGAAACAGGGTCGGAGACAACACGGAACCTTGTGGGACACCAGCGTTTATGTCCATGCGGTCCGAGCGACTGCCGTCCACGACGGCTTGGATGCTTCTGTTGGACAAAAAGCCTTTTTTTTTTCACGCCTAAACCATAATCATAATCATAATCATTTATTTCATTTGTTAACATAGTTTACAGTTGACAGAGTTAATAGACCACTGAACCGATTTTGATGAAATTTGGTATAGGGCTATATTAGACCTTGAGAAAGGAAATAGACTATATTAGGTCGCGATAACGGATATCCACGCGGGCGGAAGCGTGCGCAAAAGCTAGTGTGAAATAATATTACTTTCTTGGTTTTCTTATGAGTTTACTTACAATTTATACAAACAGTATATTAAAGAATATTTAAAGGATTTCAAAATATTGTTAAGAGGCCGGTGATACACAACTCAAGTGACACTCCTAAATCTATAGTTTCCATGACAAACTATGCGCAAAAAAAAAAAGAAAAACATAATAGAATAGTGAGAACAGAGAAAAGAATGAAAAAAATGGAGAGAGAGAGAGACAGAAAAAGAAAGAAAAACAGAGAAAAAAGAAAATAAATCATCAAAAAAAAGTTTAAAAGTGTCACCTTCAACATAATTAAAAGAAAAGTTAACGAAGGTCAAAAAAGGTCAGATATACCTACCATTTTATAGCATACAGCGCTGATTTTATAATGGCAACCAGTCCTTCAAAGGCATTGATTTATTATACAACACAATGTTAGATAGAATCTAATATTTTATTAACCGATTAACAAAACAATAAAATTTGTTGGTCAGTACTTCATCTTTCGTAAGCATGTTCTGAGAATCAAACTGGATACCTCACAAGGTGAACACAGATAACCTCGTGGAACATCGAAAGTTCACAAAAATGATTAATGTTGCCATCCTACAAACATAAAGACAATCGTTTTTTAACTGACCACCCTTGAAACTGCTATTTTGATAGATGTGTGTAAAGCTCCGTCCACACGGCAACGATTCGCCGAGAATATCGAAATCAGCGTGTGGAAGATATAGCACCGACAATATATCGCTGCTAAGACGTTGTCCTAAGTGACTGAAAAGTGCGGTAGCGGTGCGGCGCGACGTGAAAATATCAAGTAGTCGTTTTTCCCGACGTATTTCGAACTTAAGAAGTGAACCTAACTTAAGTCAAATTGAAGTGTCCTATATAAAAAAAATGCTCTAAAAAATCATTCAAATATTTGGGCGGTGTCATTAAAAATCAATGTTGAAAAATCCTTTATTGGTTCCAACATTTCGTAAGAAAGTTGATAGATGGCTCCACCGTCACCCTTAAAGACGGATTAGAGAAGGGAAATTTGAAGTGATTCAGGAGTGGCTTAATAGCTCAGTTGGAAGAGCATTCCCCTGTAAGGGAAAGGTATGGGTTCAAGTCCCACTTGAGCGCTTCTCTTTTTCCCGATGTATTTAAAACTTAAAAAGTTAGCATAATAAATGCTATAAAAAATTCATTCAAGTAGTCGTTATTCATTATTGTGTCGCGTGCGGGAATACAACACGATGCTTGACATATTCTTACAAATCAATGTGTAACTATATGTCACGTATCGTGTTGTGATACACTCAACCGACAACGGGTAATATTCACACGTCCACAAGCTGTTTTTGACGTCGCCGTTATTTGAAGTCGCTGCCGTGTAGACCAAGCTTTATGTTGTCAAGTTCAAACGGTATTGCATTGCAATTAGTTTTTTGTTGTCGATGATTTTATTGTAATAAGATAGCTTGTTTCATCTTCTTGAGAATTAAGGCCTTGTTTATTTTAGATATGGCAATCTTCGGTAGCATTAAAATTAAATAAATTAACAAGTTAAGTATTTTACGACTTATTAAGAGTTATTTTGTCTACTTTCGCATTTATAGCATAAATATGGATGGTGTTGTGTTGGTTCAGTAATTGTAGCATTATTTTAGTCTCAGGAATGAGGGTAATTAAACCAGTATTTAAAAAACAATGACCGCAAAAAGTATTCTAGTATTAATCTATGGTGGTTTATGATAGTCTATGGCTGACGTGTATCCACGTGTTATAATCCATAACACTGTATCTCAGAAATACCTATTTCGTGAAAAGGGCTTTTAAAACTTTTTTTGGTTTTTGGTACGTTTTGGTAACATATTTGTAACATAGCATATAGTGTTAGGTATCAAATGATAGGTATTTTTACGTATTATTTAGCCATGTAAATTTTGCAACCATAAAATGCATACAAGTAGAAATAACTAAGTGAACGTGTATTGTCCCTATAAAACTTATAGAAATCTATCCAATTGTTTGAGCAAAACACTGTATGTTTAGTTACAGTGTATTTGATTTATGAGAATAGAGCTTATGTGTCACACTGTATTTTCGAATACAGTTTATTACCTAAACAATCCATACTAATATTATAATCACTCCTTGCTTAGTGACCGGCAATACGGTTTCAGACCGAAACGGTCAACGGGTGATCTTCTGGCGTACGTGACCCACCTTTGGAGTGAGGCTATGGAAAAGCACGGCGTGTCACCGGCAATTAGTCTTGACTTCGCCAAAGCTTTCGATAGGGTATGGCAGAAATCGCTTCTTTCAAAGCTACCAGCCTTTGGCCTGCCTCCCAAACTGTGCCACTGGGTTGCAAGCTTCCTGCAGGGGCGCCGTATTCGCGTCCTTTGTGATGGATGAGCTTCGGAGTTCTTGCAGGTAAATGCTGGCATGCCGCAGGGTTCCGTATTATCTTCTCTTTCTTCTGCATGTCAATGACATGCTCTCTAAAGGAAGCATTCACTGCTAAGCAGACAACAGCACCTTACACGGGAGTTATTACGCACATCCTGCGGCCAAGCAGTCTTATAAAGGCAGCTTCTTGTCACTGAGCTGGACTGGATCCTGGACCACATTTCTCAATGGGGCGCTAGGAACCTGGTTGAGTTCAATGCCAAGAAGACCCAGGCATGTGAGTTTACAGCAAAGGTATCTTCTTTCCTTCCCCTTCCCACTCTTCAGAGCACACCACACACCACCACAGGATCACCTCAATATCCTCGGTATGGATGTTCGCTGCAATCTGAATAACAAAAACTATATCGAGAGCATCATCAAATCAGCCTCGCTTAAACTCGGAGTCCTGAAAACTGTGAGACGATTTTTCACGCCGGAGCAACGGTGTCTTCTATACAAGACCTAAATTCGTTCCTGCGTGGAATACTGCTCACATCTCTGGGACGGCTCCGCAAAGTACTTACTAGATGCTCTCGACAGGTTGCAGCGACGTGCGGTCCGCATTATTGAGAATCCTGAGGTCACGAACACCCTCGAGCCTTTGCAGATGCGTAGAGATGTTGCGTCTTTGGCAGTATTATGGCATACCATGGTGAATGTTCTGACGAGCTCTTCCAATTAGTCCCACCCTCTCCTTTCCTTCACAGGACGACACGTGCAGGGCTAAGATGCCATCCATATACGATGTAGAGTATACCTGCTATAACCAAGCGGAACTCCCTGCCAGCTCACGTGTTTCCTTCTTCCTACAGTCCCGGGTCCTATAAGCGGGGCGTGAAAAGGCATCTACTAATGAGGCCGTCAAGCTGAGTGCCACCACTGTTAATATGGTACATGTTTGCGATGGTGACCCTCTTTCCGAGACTTTGCCTTTAGCATAACATTAGGCGAGGTGAAGTCAAATTGACGTGTCCTGTATAAAAAAATGCGAAAGTAACTCTGTCTGTCTGTTTGTTGTATGTTACGCTTTCACGCTTAAACCAGTGAACCGATCTTGATGAAATTTGGTAGGTACAGAGATGGATTAGAGCTTGAAAACGGACATAGGCTACCTTTCATCACGAAAAAAGGGCTTAAAGGGGGGCAAATAGGGGATGAAAGTTTGTATAAAAGTTCGTAATTTTTAAAGATATCCTGATGAAATTTGGTACAGAGATGGATTAGAGCTTAGGAACGGACATAGGATACTTATTACATTTAGAGTCCATGTTAAGGTATTATGTCTCCTTGAATTAGGGCCAGCAGTTTTGGTAGCCGTGGACATTTTGTGAACCTGCCTTGACAAGAAATCCCTTCGTCTCTGTCTGTCCATACTCCAAAACTGACTGTGAATGATCTCTGTGTCCGCTTCGGAGATGTGAACGGAACAGTTTTTTTTTTGCAGTTCTGGCAGGGAGGTCTCATGGGATGCATTTTTGCTTGATTCGCCAAAATAACTTTAGGATTTCGACATCTTTTGACTGGTAGAGAGTAAGATTCTTCTGGCGTATCAGACGGGAATATAGCTCTTGATGTATCAGGACACTCAGCGTTAGAAGTAGAAGAAGAAACACCGTCTTCACTATTTATCGGTCCAGTATCGGGATTTTTCTTTTGCAATGATGGACTCTTTGGGCAAGTTTGAAAACTTAAACCCTTAGATAAGATTGTCAGCAATACATTTATTTATTTGAGGTTCACAAAGGGGTATCAAGGGGCTGATATTACATCAAATCAAAACAAACAAACGTAAACAGATTGAACAACGTTCGCGCTGGCCGTCGACCATTCATCGACCGAGCAAGAGCAATGATTCACGACCACTAAACGTTGAGCTCTCGCCCTCCTGCCCCCCTTGCGTCTTGCACGTATTACGCGTAGAGACGTGACGCCGCGCGCGGTGTCCAGATAGTTTGGTTATCGAAAACACTGTATCTTAGAATTTGAACTAATCTCGCGCAAACTATTTAGCCAATAAACTGTAACTTCAATCACAGTGTTATGCCATAACAAACAATAAATGTAACTTAAATACAGTGTTTTTTAAATCTCTATATCTCCATCTGTATACTATGAAATGAAAAAGTAATAATATAAATAATAATAATAAAATAAAAATAAAAATAAAAATAAAAATTGTTTATTTTCAAGCTACAGGGGCTCAGAGTGTGTTAGTACAATTGCTTAAAAACTATGTTAGTAACAACAGGATTAAAATTAAATAAATGTTAAAGAAAGTAGGTCCATCAAGATGCCGATAATACATGCAGCTTGATGAACCTACCAATGGTTGGACCATCCAACCTCTCAGCATACACCTTCAGGATGCTGTTATTGCTTCCCCTCACTCTGTGTAATATTGAGGCCACCTTCTTACGCATAATTGCGTAGTAGTCATCCGTATGCGCGTCAGCAAACATACCGGATGCACTACAATAACGTGGAAGCCTTAACAGCGCCCTGAAAGCATTATATAGGGACATGTAGCGTCCTTGAAAAATTCAAATGAGCGCTATTAAGGCAAAACACTGTAACTCGAGTTACAGTGTTTTGGATATACACGTCAGATGGCCTCGTACGTTTTTATGACAACAAAAATTTTACCGCCAAATCGTCAACCTTCAAAATATAGAATCGATAGAAACCGGATAAAAGAAATATTTATTCAAACATTTGAATTTGGCACACAAGTCGATACGTCTTCGATAAAAAATAAACGAGTCGTTGAATTGATTCATGCGCGCACTCGATTGTGCGTAACATTGCCACATCGATGTCGTAATATCTACTGTTATTTAATGTTTTTGTTGACTGTACGTATATGGTTCTCACGTGCAAAATGGTTTTAGCTATAGATGTTGTTTTTCACATCAATTGATACGATAAAACCGAAAGCCTTATCAAATGGTGACATTTAGTATCTCAATTTTTTAAGGATTTTGGTTTTATTGTGGTACCTAGTTTCCAAGGATGCTCTGGGGGTTTGGAGACGTGCATTGGAGACAATTAGCAGAGCTTTTAGAAATATTTTTTCCTGTTACTTTTATAGTTTTGTTAATAGAATGAAGAAAACAAAATGAAACAATCAATAAGTTAATAAAGGAAAGTAATATTTTTCTCAATATTCTGTGATTCTCCCCATTAGGACATTATCAGCGGCAAGGACGAAAACTAAAACATCTGTTTTGAAGGGTCACTCTTCATCCTATTTTGAAATTTTCCAAAATCAATTATAGTCTGACCACATTTAACTTTATAATACCTATCAGATATCTATCGAACTCTCACTATTCAAACGAGATAGATATACTTATAGATATCTGACAAATTGAATTAAGTACTTAAGTAATTTCTACATGACTTTGAGATCTAAATCATGATATCTGCCGTAATTGCTTCTATCCGGAGCAATCTTAATCTGTCTCCACTTAAGTGTAGTGGCCTGTCCCTGCCATAGGCTTCAGAACGTTTAGATATAATCATGGAAAAAGCGTCGATCAGGCAATGAAGCCAATAACTGTCAAAAATGACATTTAGATTTTGACACAATACGATTCAAATGACTCGGCGATCTGACAATGAAAAAATTAAATGTCAACAATAATGACATTTGCAGTTTGATACATTACGATTTAATTAATATTCAATAACCTCTTGTAACGTAGATCATAAGGTTGCCAAGTTCGAGTCTGACCATTTAAGCGTAGCAGATATTGCAAATAACACATAATGTATCATAATTTCAAGGAAGCTGCAATAAATCATATGAACTCGTGTATTTTCGATACAAATCTTTCAAAGCAATAGGGTATTGTATGCAAATGGCTAAGATAATATTTATGTTATTTTTTAATGGAACACAACGTTATACGTCTATTTTTGAACCTGTTATACATTTCCGCGTATAATTTGCGCGGTAATTATGTTTTTATACGCTGTCTGAGTAGTAATTGTTGCAATTCTCTGCTTTGATATATAAACAATATCTTATTCTTACCGAAACTTTTTTTGTAATCGTTGTATAGGTAGGCTGTAATATTGTATAATATTAATCGATAACAATGGGTTATGGTACTCGTATTTGCATTAGTGACATCTGTAATGAGAGTTTAGACTTCACTTAAAACTAGCACCAAGCAATACGACATCAATATCTTCCGTGGCGTGGCGGTAGTGAACGCGACTTCGATCCCCGCTCAGTGCAAATATTTGTATGCATGAATAGGGCTATTTGTATTGGTCTGGGTGCTTTTATGTATAATATGTAGGTATTTACAAAAAAGTATGTTTATCCGCATTCTAGATTCCATAACACAAGCTAATTAAGCTTACCATGGGTCTAGATAGCGTTGTGTACCTACCTACAACTCGTGCGTATTAACATGGCACCTGGCTCGGGGCTTTGCGCGGGGGAGCGGGAGGCGTGTACGCTGACGCTACTAGCCTCGCACGACGAGAGCGGGGTCGCGCGCGGGGAAGCGGGAGGAGGGTGTTTTCGAGGCAGGTGCCATGTTAATGCGCACGAGCTATAGAATGATGTGGAATATTTACTGTGGAATACAAGCTACATAGAAGTTTCGAAATATGTAGGAACGCGCCTTAACTGCTACGTATGGTCGCTTCTAAACTGACAAAATTATTTAAAAACTCTTTTACCCAATGATGTTTTATATTAATAGACACGTTATCCAGGAACATTTTGACTCTTAAAACGGCACATAAAATTAAGCGGGAAGAAAAGGAAAGAAACGTACCTACCGATGAAATGAAATATTTTTAAATACACACGACGGCATTATTTTCATGTCTTTCGCAACTTTTCACAACTGTTCTGAACTTTTTTTCACAAACATTTTTTTCGTAGCGAACTGTCGCGTCACTGATTAGTCCAAAAAATTATGACCATTCTTTTTAATGATATTTTAGAGCGTGAACAACATCATCTTTAATTTAAAAAAATTTATTGCTTAGTTTCTGTGTCAAATTCCAAATTCAAAATTCATTCTCGCTTCACTCAGCAAGACCCGTGACGCTTACTGTTCCAAATTCAAAATTAATGCTCGCCTTACCTAGAAACTGTGATGCACAGCACAGCTTATAGTAGTAGAAGTCATTGCCTATTGAGTTTAAAAAAAAACATTGTATCACTTGCACTGAGTTTATAAATCATTCTCACTTTCGCTAGATTCCGCGTCCGGCGCGAGTTTATGCGTCTATTACGCATGCGCGGCGGCCTCGCCGTAGAAAGCTGCATTTCACTGCCAATGGTCAGTGCTACACCTGTGCTTAGATTGATAGGTCTTTCCTGGTAGCTCACTTAGATCATTTAGTCCGGTAGGCAGTATAGACAGACAGTTTGGGACAAAAATTCGCGCCGAATGTTAAATATAGCGTGTGCTACCGAACAACGTGGTCGGATCTCATTTGGAATGCGCCACAGACCACATAATCAGCTGGTTTGTGGTCACATGTGTTACGTGGTGGTCTGGTTTTGCATATGTAACGATGACGTGGTCATAATTACGTGTGTTATGATGATCTTGGGTTAGTTTTGAATGTTAAATATGTGGACTTTGTTAATGAATAATGAATTTTCTGTGGTACGGGTCACGTGACGGGTTACGGGATATTTAAAAAAGTTTCGAACGCAAAAACATTCAAAATATTATCATGGCTGTGACGTAGCGGTAATGCATTCGCTTGCTACGTCGTCGTAGAGCGCGGGTTCGATTCCCGCCGGGTGAAAATATTTTTTAGTATGAAATGCTTACTTAGAATTTAGATGGCGCTGTGTAGAATGTTCTAGAATATATTTATTTTGTTTTCTTCAAAAAAATCTGCAGTAGCCTGGTGGTATGGGGAATGGACTGCTGAGACGAGGTCTTGGGTTCGATCCCAGGTTTACGATGGCACACACCAATGACTTTTCGATGCTTTTCGAAGTTATGTGTGTATTTATCGCAGGTTTATAAGTGCTCGGTATGTTATGTATGTTATGTTTTCTTCAAACGTGGCTACACTCATGTCTACAGTAGTTACTTAGTAAGCCAAAAGGTGTAATTTTCAACGATCGTGGTTATTTACCGTCTATAAATCTAATAGACGGAGTATAAACCGAAGTTAAATAGCTTTATCGTGCTGCGAGTCAAACGCTTAGACTGTATAATGTCAAGTTGATATTGAGATAGCATGATTGACCCTTTTTGAAGTATCTGTCAATCAGTTTTTTACTCAATAATATAGAAGTGATCGCAACAAAGTCATTTTTTTGATGATTTTTTTATAGCATTTATTATGCTAACTTTTAAGTTCGAAAAACATCGGAAAAAATTCCCTTCCCTTCCCTTACAGAGGGAATGCTCTCCCAACTGAACTATTGAGCCACACCTGAATCATTCCAAAATTTCCTTCTCTTTATATCCTTTTATATTATAGTCTTTTAAGGGCGACGGGGGAGCCATCTACCAACATTCTTACGAACTGTTGGAAACAATGAATGATTTTTCAACCATTTTTAAACATTGAATTTTGATGACTCCGCCCAAATATTTGAATGATTTTTTTTTATAGCATTTATTATACTTACTTTTAAAATCGATATAAAATTAAAAATTTAATTTTTAATTTTTTCAATTGATCCAAATATCATTGATCCAAAACCTGTGTATAAAACTTAGAAAAGTACATAAAGCCATCCGTAAAGTTACCATTATTGAAGCCCTAATAAGTCCATCAACCTTTATAAGTACACGACTTTGATATCGCCAGTAAATTGTAGAGGTCAAATAGTAGACGCTTCTCGAAAAATAGCAGGAATGTAAGTTAGACAGGAAGCCGACCTCAAGTTAATTGAAAAGCTCAGAAGATGAGGAATCTATTAACCGTTTACTTTAAGTTTGAACCTGGCATCAGTGACGTTACATAGAAATTTTAGTTTTATTTGATATAATCCGCTAAACGACCCCCTCGTTTAGGCGATTGTATCAAATAAAACTAGACGTAAGAATGTTGGTAGATGGCAACCACCGTCGCCCTTAAAGACGAATATCTTTATATTCGTCTTTAAGGGCGACGGAAGGAAAATTTGAAATCATTCAGGTGCGGCTCAATAGCTCAGTTGGAAGAGCTTTCCCCCTGAGGTCGTGAGTTCAAGTCTCACTTGAGCATTTAATTTTTTCCGATGTTTTTGTAACGTCAAGTGGAAGTAAATTCGTTGTCGATCCCCCGGGGATCGAAGTGGAATAACAATTCCTTTTGGACCCCCTTTTTTTTTCGTGCGGAAATCCCCTCGGATACCCCCCCTGCCGGAGCCGGAAAGGGAGGTTATGTCGGACTCGAACCGACTAAAACCGCACGCCGACTGTGGGTCTTGGTGCTAGGCCGGAGGTGAGGTTGTCATAGACATATCCCTCGCACCCCGGCTGACCCAGGGCCATCCCTTACGGTCTGGCCCTCCTCAGGAGGGGGGACAACGGTGTCCCGAACTCGCCCCCGGAATGGGGAGGCGCGCTATTCAGCGCGCCGCCGCCGTGGCCTGCTTCTGCTGGGTGACAGGCGGCTCCACCCGTCACCCCCAGGCCCGCGCTCATGGGGGACGGAGGTCAGTCAGTGCCCTCCGACGCCCGAGTTGCCTGCGCGCGCGGGCGGCGCGATCCGCGAGTCTTTCTCGCTCGCGCCGCCTCTCCCGCTCCGCCGTCTCCTTCACGACCATTACCTGCTCGCTGAAGGAGACGCCGGCCGCCCACGCGTCCGCGCAGCGTACCATTGCTGTGAGCAGGGTGGCGAGGGTGAGAACTCTCACTCCCAGGGCTGCCACTAGCTCCCGCCTCGGACCGGCCCATGCCGGGCACTCGGTGAGCGTGTGCAGCCCTGTGTACTCGCTCGCGTCGCAGTGATCCTTTTGGACCCCCTATGGGATCGATATAGGGGATACAAAAGAAATACCCGAAGTAAATGGGGTGAATGTGGCAGAATTCATTCAGATCCGTGCAGCCTCTCTTGCGTGAAATATACTCAAACACAAATCATTAAAATCAAATCAAATTACCGAGGATTATGGATTGAATTACCATTGAAAAAATCTCTCTACATCATAAGTCTCCAATGCAAGAATTGATTCTATATACGCAATAGGTAGTTATTTAAAAAATATTCCTAATACCTAGTAAAGTCTGATATACTTACTCATTATTAACAAAAAATGGTAGTCTTGTATAAGTATAGACACAACTAGAACTTATTATTTACCTATTATACCTTATATGGCTACTGTTAATTTGATAAAATAACTCAATTTTTGCACATGCATAACGTCCGGTGTATTGCAAAAGTTCGGAGATTTTGCAAAAGCTTGAGTTACTCAAACAATTGAACAAATATAGTTAATTTTAATGTTTTCTTTTGAATCTATTGTTTTAGGGACGATTAAGATCATTCTCGAGAAGAATGGAAAGTCTTACTGAGATTTTGCAAAAAATTTGGTAAGCAAATTGTAAAATGTTAGAACGAATCCTGCAATGATGTTTAATGTTTTATTATTTACTTTTATTGTGGGCATCATTAAGCTGTTTTAGATGAAGCCATTTTGGTGCAGAACTTGATGCCTTTCGTTACTATCATTAGTGAAATTCAATCCGAGTCACGTAGACACCGTACCTAAAATGTATAAAATTAAAAAGAAAACCGCAAAAAAACACATGTTCATATAAAAGTTTATTTAAAAAGAATGATAGCAAGAATCAAAATAGTTCACGACAAAAATTTAATAGCAAATCAATTAGGTAACCATCATGTGAAAAGACTCTTAATTTCTTTCAAATAAATAAACAAACAATTAACTTTTTATAGATCTAGAGAAAGTCTAACCAGTTAAAATTAAACATAAAAACAATATTAATACTTCAAGAAAATGACACGGAGCTCAATATTTTAATGGCGTCTTACAACATCGATAGAATGACGAAAGTAATCGAAATTGTTATTTGATTACTGCCATTTGTTTGTCGTTTGTAGGCGCCTGCGCAGACGCATTGCACTCAGTGCGACAGCTTTCGACACGACTATGTATATTACACATAAGTATACACTTTTGAACTCATCCTAAAGTTCAATCTTACTGAAGTAGGTAGCTATTTAGACTACATACATTCATATTATGCTGACTTTTCCCCACTGGGGTAAAAGGAGACAAAAGCTCGCCATCTGGTTCTATGATTACTTTTTTTTATGGAATAGGGAGGCAAACGAGCAGACGGATTTACTGATCGCAACACCAGAGGAGTGACAAGTTCGTTGCCTTCCTTTTAAAAGAGAGTACGCTCTTTTCTTGGAGGTTTGAAGGTCGTATTGGTTCGGAAATACCGCTGGTGACAGTTCATTCCACAGTTTAGTTGTGCAAGGCAGAAATTTTCTCGAGATACGTACAGTTGTGGCCCGCCAACCGTCCAGATGGTGAGTGTGGAACTGCTGTTGCGTGGAACGATGGTGGAAATTTCCGAGCTTACTTTATTGTCATTAAAACTTCTTATTCTATCTTGGGCCTATATTTTACTACCTTTCTTTGGACTGCACCCACTTAAAGTCAAAAATCATTAAACCGACATAGACTTATAACGAAACTTACCTAACACCTCAGTATACGATTAGGAGAATAGTTTTGTTAAAACCGGTTTATTATTTAAAAAATATGATATGGTTATTGACATGCAAAAAAATATAATTTATTATCGATCTTTACGTGTGTACATATTTATTTATAGACGTAAGGAAATCCTGTCAAGTTCGGCGCGAAGTAATTTATTGCTGTTTCAAATGTTAGATCCGGTTTACTGTTATTTAATTTATCTTTATGAGTGTGATATTTTATAGATTTATTTATCATTTAAATAATGTGACCTCCGGTGAAAGTTCAGAGGGCTTACTACCACCACCCTCTTAGCTAAATATTCCCACTTCCCACTATTGTAGCAGGTGGAAGGGTGTCCTGAAGTTGGGTCTGTCTCAAAGTGATTCTGTGTTTGTTTGTACTTCTCTCTCTAAGCTTAAGAGACCTGCGCTCTTGTCGGTGGAGTAATCGCCTTCTCTCTTCTCCGCCAATCGTTTGACCTCCTGATACGATGCGACTTGTATCCTTTCCTTTATTACGTACGTACGATTCCCTTATTCTCGCTCTCCCCTTTTCGTTTTTTCTGAAAATACTCGTGTTCTAGAGTATAGACTAAAAAGGCTAAGAACTACTAGGGTTCAAAGAACTTACTAATTATTTTTTGCATTTCCTAATAACCAAACACGCTTTCGAGTTAGTAATAAACCAATCCTTAAATCATGTAGCTAGATATGTTGCTATATTTCATCAAGTTTACATTGCATTTCACAAAACACCTGTTGAACTAAAAAGAACTAGACCAGACAACAAATAAATCAACTCTTAATAAAACATTACATGCTAATATACTACGATTACAAAACAAAGTCAAATAGTTTGTTTGTTTGAACGAGTTTAACTCTAAAACTATATCTCAAATTTGAAAAATTCTTTTTGCATTTGATAGCCTAGTTATTGAAAAAGCTAATAATCTAATTATCATCACGCTATGACGTCTAGGAGCTGAGCAATAACACGAAATAGTAAGAGCGTCGCGGGCGATCGCTTGAATAGAACCGAGTTCGACGAGTGAAATCATTGGGCATAGTTAGTGCGATTATATAATGCATTTGTTATTAAAGCTAAGTATGCTGCATGCCTCATTTAATAATGTCGTCACTGCACTAAATTGTAATGGCTCCGAGCAGTTCAGCCACCTATAGAGAAACTTGTTACATTTCCGAGCTTTCTCTAGAAGTGATGAAGGCAAACATTCTCGCATAGCAATTATTACTCATGCTAACAGGAGCTACAAGATAGTAATAGTATATTTATATTGGATTATATCAATAGATAGCTAGTACATAAACAGCTAAGAAATATTACTTTTAAAGTCTCGCGTTCTATGATATGCAATACAATAATTTTCGCGTTGCGCGTTCCCGTTTGTATTTGTATACATGTGTTCCTATGTATAATATCTATGTATTTATAAAAAAAGTTTCTAAGTATGTTTATCCGTATTCTGGATTCTTCATGCTTACCATGGATCTGTAGTTGCTTATAATATTGTGTAGAATGGGTTATGTAGAATGTTGTAAAAAAAAGCAATCATAATAGGTACACACATAACAATATCTACATTTGAATTGCCTGAACTTTCGACCAGGTTACAGGCAGCTCAGTCTGTGACCACAGCTGGTGTAACCTGGTCAAAATACCTTAACCATGATCACGTTAAATTGCAGTATTGTAAAACCGACAAGAAATCAAGAATAGAATAATGTTGGGTTCAGAATCCTTAATTTTTCGCGCAGAAACCCGTTACGAATGCAACGGCCTTTAGCTCGAGCTTTCAGCTACGTTTCAGCAGCGAGTTTTTTTTATAAAGGACACGTCAATTTGACTTCACCTCGCCGGATGTTAAGCTAAAGGCAAAGTCTCGGAAAGAGGGTCACCGTCGTAAACATGTACCATGTTATCAGTGGTGGCACTCAGCTTGACGGCCACACCAGATGCCTTTTCACGCCCCGCTTAAAGGTCCCGGGACTGTAGAAAGAAGGAAACACGTGAGCTGGCAGGGAGTTCCAGGTCTTAGTGGTGCGGCATAAGAATGAGTCACTGAAACGCTTGGTTCTAGCAGGTATAAGGATAGCATTTCAGCCCTGCACGTGTCGTCCTGTGAAGGAAAGAAGAGGGTGGGAGAGTGATTACTAGGTACTACTACGACTCATCACAGAAAGAGGTCATACCTTCGATGTTTACAGATAGATAGATAAATTTAATCAAGTTGTATCAAGGCTTGGTCTAAGTACGTTCGGCTCATAAAGACATAATTACCAGTTAAGTAATCCACGGTCACGATTGTGCGCCCGCGGCGACAAGCCGTGATGAAATGTGATGATGAATGTTCGAGATTTTCTTAAGTGATAGGGCTGTTGTTGTTAGACATTGTGTTGAGTTTATGATTTTGGTTATAAGTATCATTGGCGAGCCTTTCTATTGAGTAGGTCTACAGGCAGCCCTGGGTCAGTCTAGGTGTGTGAGGTTACCTCCTGGCTCGAGACGGCCGGGCGTACAAATGTAAACAACGATACAGTAAGTTGGTTCAGTTCTCCATACAACTAAATCAAATTCACTTTCGTCTCGCTGTTAGATAATATTTTTCTTTTGGATATAACCTTTCGTAAAACAAATATGTAAGTCCTTAAATAGACTTCGGGCAACTCTCTAGTCTAGTCCGGACTCGACCGGCTGCCTCCTTCTCGAGCATCACTTGCTCGCAGAAGGAGGCGGTCGCACCCCAAGCGTTCGCGCATCATACCATCGCTGTGAGCAATGTGGCGAGTGTGAGGGCTCCCACCCCCAGAGCCACCACTAGGACCCGCCTCGGCGTGTCCCACGCCGGGCACCCGGTCAGCGTGTGCAGCTCTGTGTCCTCGCTCGCATCACAGTGATTGCACTCGAACGTTGGCTCCTTCTGGATCTGACGCAGGTACTTCCCGAAACACCCGTGTCCGGTAATCACCTGCGGCAGCCGGTACTAGAGGCTACCGTGTGGCCACTCTTCCCAGTTCCGCATGATGCGTCTTATCACCGCTATTACGGCGTGCCCTGCGCTTGGTCGCTCAAGTCTCCCACTCAGCTACCATGTCCCGATGGAGCCGGGACTTCACGGCCCGAATTTCTTCAGGCTTGGGTTCCCGTCCCTGCTCCCGCGCTTCCTTTCGGTACCGACATAGCATCGAATAATGGTGCGGCATAGGAATATTATAAAACATTCTACAAAATACATGCATCGAATCAGCAATTCACTTATTTATCTAACAAGGCACCGTTAATGTTAGCTCGTTGGGCAATGATCTAAGGACGGAGGTCCTTTCTAACTAGATGTGACGAATTGATTCTATACCCTTAACGCAAACGGAAAAGGGTGTACTTAAATAATACTAGTTAGTGACTAAACCCAGGTTGGAAAAAGGACGTTTTGGATAAAACTGGAAATTGGATGAGATCTTGATTCTGATCTTTGTTCTAATCATGCAATTAACCAACAATAGTAAGTATAATATTTATAATAAAATTTAACAGACATCCAAGGCTCCCTCTCCGTGAAATCTTGATACAATTTTCACTACCTATGGCCTACTTATTGCCTGGATAAAGTACCAAATTTTAGCCTTTAGAGTGTGATATAATATCTTATTTTGGTCAAAAAGATTTTTTAGGTAGATACTATTAGAACTAAAAATAAAAGAACTATTTAAAAACTAATATTAGAACACACGTCACGCGTGACGTCATACCTCGTTCTTCTTTATCATCCCACAGTTAATCCCAGTGGCATCCGAAGTGTTCAACTTAGTATCTGGGATCTGCTTTACCAATCTAACAGCTAAACTTCGATATTTTCAGGTAAATCACCAATGACGTCATACCTCGTTATACGTAAAAAACGCTTCAAAGACAAACTGATTTGACTTAAGAGCAAACTATTCTATTTAATAACACAATTGTAACCATTCAGAGTTTTTATAAACTATTCATAGCGATCTAATTGATATGGCGACCGCAAACCAACTTTCGCTGGTTGAGTAATTGAGTAATGTAAGTCACATTTTAATGTATTCGCTTTTCTAAACATGGGTACGTTTATTACCCCCTTAGGGGTAGGCGTAATGGTACTATCGTTACACAATAGTGACTGACAGTTGGTTGTGAATGTTATGACGTGTTGCAGGTAGGGCCACGGATTTCTTGGAAGGGATTGGCTATGCTTTTGTGATTTTTTATGGCATATACTCACGCTTGTAAATCCCTGAAGAGGTAGGCAGAGGTGAATTAACACCCACATTTCACCGCTATGTACATGTACAATGTAAACCGGAGTCAAATAAACATTATTTTTCATGTACCTATACCATTTTTTTTATCGTGCGATAAATCCCCACGGATACCACCCCCACGGAGCCGGTGGAGGTGGTTTTGTCGGACTCGAACCGACTAACACGCACGCCGTCTTGAGTCCTAGGTTGCCGGAGGTGAGATTGCCAAAAGCATATCTCTCGCACCCCGGCAGACCCAGGACCATTTCTTTCGAGATCCCATCTAGCCCCGGTTACGGGGAGGCGCACTTTGCGCCGCCGCCGCGGAATGCTTCTGCTGTACCTATACCATGATCGCGTCAATTCTCGTTATTATTATTGTATTTTTCATTTCATTTTTCATTTTCATTTTCATTTCATTTTCACTATGATTTTCGGTCCCACGTAATAGGCGAGCCTATTGCTGTTAAGTGGGCACTTAGTTATGAGATGTATATCTCCTATCGGATGGAAAACAGCCCTATCCCTTACTAATCCCACAGGAAGAGATGGGGTGGCCATATTTTAGTCCACCGGCAACCAACATGGCAATTTTTTGTGTTTTTATGAGTTTCAAAATAACTTCTGCCTACGCCTTCAAGGTCTGAAAGCCATTAATATATAGTTAAAATAAATAATATTACTACATTACAATACTGGGTGATTTTAGAATCGTTTCGGATAAAAAGAGTTAGGGCACTGTTTCGATAGCAAAATCATCTGGAAGTATTAATTTGGCGAAAGACAAACTTTTTTTTTGATAATGTATCGGAATAATGTTCAGGTGAAAGGAAAAATGTACGGGTGATTTAAAAAAAATGTTTTTCCTTCGCCAAATTAATACTTCCAGATGATTTTGTTTTCGACACTGTGGCCAAATTCTTTGTATCCGAAACCGCTATAAATCACCCAGTATACGGGTGAATTTCTCAAGCGTAAATTTTTCGCGGCGTGACTGAAAATCATACCTTAAAGTTAACATATAGTAATGATTCTTTTTTGTAAGAAAGATATCGTTTTTCTCTATATGCACGTATAAATTATATTATTGAAACTATTTTTGTGAGTGTGTAAAAAATGTATTTTCACCTAAATTCTAAGCTTGGTGGCGCGTCCACAACCTGTTTTCTTGGGAATGATCACAGTTTAATCAAAACTTCATTAGTTTACTGAGTATACTTAATAATAATTCGATTCGGCATTATTTTAGCTATCTTCGATCCTGTCATTCGTAGTATTTAGTACTATACTTTATCTTAAAAATAATTTATAAGTTGCGTCCGCGGCAAATGTAAAATTTTGGTGGGATTTATAAAATCATCGAAGGAGTCGTATTGAAAGTACCTATAAGGACGACACTATCATCATTGAAAACGTTCAGTTGGGTGTTAATGAGCACCAGTGCCAGTTGTCCCCAGTCCCGTTTCATTTTTCTGCCAAACACGTAAGTAGGTCGTTTTATAAGCATCGGACAAAAATATTGTAATTTTTGTGTTGATTATTTAAAAGGGTTTATTCTCATTGTATGTTTTAATATTTAAGTATAGTGTACAGGTTCAGTATGTGTATTAAATTTTGGTAATGTAACCACTATATTCTAAATAGTATTTTTATAAATAATTTTTTTAGACGTGAAACTAATTTTGGTGGAGCAATTTTGGTGAATTTGGTGGGGTTTTACTAATCATCAAAATTGTATATTTACACCAAAATTTGTTTTCATAGTTATTTGATTAAGCTCCTACGTAGTCCGACGGGCTACTAGGTCAGGTGACCTCTACGTAGTATACCCTGGGCAATGGAAAAAGCACCGCCTCTCTCCCTAGGTGGGAAAGAGGTTGTTGGCAGTTGAGGGTTGCTCGGAAGCTTTCCTAATTTTCTCTCAGATTAACCATTACCATATGAACTACCCATACAAAAGACGGGCGAGTAGTTGGGTGAAGTCAGCTGATGCCGCAGTAGGGACAGGCCGGTGTGGTGGAGCATCGTGCGCTCTTTCCGTCACCTGCTTCTACTGGCGTGAAAGGCGGCCTCACTCTTTTCTACTAAGCCTACGCCGTTAAAACCTGCCCACCCTTCTTCCCTCCTCTCAACTGTCAACATCATTTGGCTTTTCTTCCTCTGCTTTCTCACTTACATGAAAGCTACCGTGGATGCAAGAGTACCTCATGCAATCTTTTGCACGTGACTCCACGCAACAAAGCGATGAAGTCGAAGATGTAGGTGACACGCAACTCCTGCTTATTTTGCTCCAGCAGCTAGCACTTTGCTATCGTGTAAAAGGTACTCAATCTTCTCCACAGAAGGCTTCTGACCTCTACCGTCCTCAAGCTCCTACATCCACATCCTCACATATTGCACCAATCTATCGGCGTCCACCACCGATATTAACAGCATACATGGGCAGTTATGGAGTGATTGTCTGATGCTATCCGACCAAAATACCACGCTGATTGGGAATGGACTAAGGACAGATCACAGATCACAGAGACAGTGATAAGGAAGATTCTCATATTGCCAACAGCGGTTCGAACAACGGAATCAGAATCGTGGTACATGTATCGGATGGTGTAAACCTCTGGAACCCTTTTGAACCGCAATGCCCATTAGCTCACCGCGTGAGAAACTTAGTTGAAGGACTCCTGTAAGTTCAGAAATAGACATCACACTACCAACTTGTCTTGCCACTACCAAGTGTCCATGGCATATCTTCCGTCCACCCTTAGGCATACCGAGTACCATATTATGTTGCTCCAGCAGCTAGCACTTTGCTATCGTGTAAAAGGTACTCAATCTTCTCCACAGAAGGCTTCTGACCTCTACCGTCCTCAAGCTCCTACATCCACATCCTCACATATTGCACCAATCTATCGGCGTCCACCACCGATATTAACAGCATACATGGGCAGTTATGGAGTGATTGTCTGATGCTATCCGACCAAAATACCACGCTGATTGGGAATGGACTAAGGACAGATCACAGATCACAGAGACAGTGATAAGGAAGATTCTCATATTGCCAACAGCGGTTCGAACAACGGAATCAGAATCGTGGTACATGTATCGGATGGTGTAAACCTCTGGAACCCTTTTGAACCGCAATGCCCATTAGCTCACCGCGTGAGAAACTTAGTTGAAGGACTCCTGTAAGTTCAGAAATAGACATCACACTACCAACTTGTCTTGCCACTACCAAGTGTCCATGGCATATCTTCCGTCCACCCTTAGGCATACCGAGTACCATATTATGTTGCTCCAGCAGCTAGCACTTTGCTATCGTGTAAAAGGTACTCAATCTTCTCCACAGAAGGCTTCTGACCTCTACCGTCCTCAAGCTCCTACATCCACATCCTCACATGTTGCACCAATCTATCGGCGTCCACCACCGATATTAACAGCATACATGGGCAGTTATGGAGTGATTGTCTGATGCTATCCGACCAAAATACCACGCTGATTGGGAATGGACTAAGGACAGATCACAGATCACAGAGACAGTGATAAGGAAGATTCTCATATTTTTATTTATTTATTTATTTATTAAGAGCAGCTTACAAGGTATACACCAGCACATTACATTTTACCTTAAGTCTAAATTACATTTGTTTGGAGCTACCTCAATTACAAGCTGCCACGGCATGCATTGAGAAGCAAGATATACAGTTGATTAAAGTAATTACATAAAATTTATCTGTATAACACAGAAACCTAAATTATGGAAAATTGAGATTACTGCATGAGACTAATATGAGTACCTAAATAAACCATATTGCCAACAGCGGTTCGAACAACGGAATCAGAATCGTGGTACATGTCTCGGATGGTGTAAACCTCTGGAACCCTTTTGAACCGCAATGCCCATTAGCTCACCGCGTGAGAAACTTAGTTGAAGGACTCCTGTAAGTTCAGAAATAGACATCACACTACCAACTTGTCTTGCCACAACCAAGTGTCCATGGCATATCTTCCGTCCACCCTTACGCATACCGAGTACCACCTCTCCCACTTTGAGAATAACTGCCTAAACCTTTTCCCAGCAATCTTGAATAAGTTCGTCGATAATATTGGCGCCATTAGAGTAAAATATAATCCTTGCTAGAAGCAAGGATAGATAGAACAATCAAATGTTTTGCTTTTATACTGATACCACTAACAACTAAAGTGGTTTTGCTATATAAAAATGAAGTTGGTGATAAAAGGGTAAAAATTAAGGGTTATATGTAACTATTAAGTGCCAAATTCTAGAAAAATAACAAAGAAATAGTATAAGTAATAATAAATAAAAAATAAAAATAAGTTGATATGCAATTTTGGTGTTAGACACCAATTTCGGTGTATTGAAAATTCAGGTGTATAAAATAAACAAGTAATTCCCAGGGCTAATTAGACTATTCAAACATAATAGGCATAAAATATGTATTTCTAGCTAAATATTGAAAGAGATTACCTAAATACCTAGAAATAAAAAAAATCACCAAAATTAGCTAAAAATTCATAGATGTTGAAATTCACCCATACAAAACTTTCTGGACCCAAAGCAAGCATAACTTAACTAATCAGCATCTTCCCAAAATAGGTTAATTCATAATTATCGTAGCCCCCTTTCACCGGGAAGTCCAGGATTCACTTAGGTACTACGGTTTTTATCGCAATTTTCACCTGACTCTTCCAATCACGAGACGAAATCCTGCGCCAGAGTCTCGTCCATCAGCAGGTGTTTTTTTTGCGTGCGAAATATCCCCACGGATACCACCCCCCCCGGAGCCGGTAGAGGTGATTATGTCGGACTCGAACCCACTAAAACGCACGCCGTCTTTGGGTCTTTGGTTGCCGGAGGTTAGATTGCAGAAAACATATCTGTCACACCCCGGCAGACCCGGGACCATCTCTTTCGAGATGGCCCCCTCTATCTAAGCAGGCCGCGGCGGTGGCGCTTCTGGCCACCTTCTGCTAGGGTGACAGGCGGCTCCACCGGTCACTCTTTGCCCGTCAGGTGTATTAGCTTTGAGGCCCAAAGCAAAAGATATTTTAGGGCCAGCTCACACACCCTAAAATCAACAACTTAAGTATGAGTAAATAGTACCAACTTTATGTACTAAAAGCAATAAATGACTAAACGCAGATACAATTTCTTCTACACCAATTAACCCATCAACACTTTCAATCGACCTGGCCCGAGCATCAAACCTTGGACCTAACAATTAGCTGCAAACATTCCCACGTTACTCGTAGGCTTACCCAGTTGTCCTTGTTCTAACGTGTTAAGGTTCGTATGCACTATGACGAAATGTTATGTAGGTATGTCAGATAAGGTGAAGTTCCTGTTTAACAAGTTTTGCACTTGGAGATGATATTTAAAGGCTATTAAGCCTATTTATCAGGGTTAGTAAAGACATAAAAGTAAATGCATAGGTAGTTTTAGTTACGCCTCTTTACTATTGGGTAGGCAGAAATAAAATTACACTTGCTTCGAATCTTTTATTTTAATAACTGTTTTCATATGACGCCGGTTGCGAATACTTTTTTTTACCGTGGGGGAAAATCCTTCATGGATGTTATGCCGGACTCCTACCGACTAAAAACCCCTACGGTAACGCCCAACAGCCTATGGTTGGGAGCCCCTCGGAATGATGTCCAAGGGCTCCCATCAGACCTACGGCTAAAATGCGGCCTTGTCTAGGGGGTGGTTCGGGTGCTATCCCGCGTCTATGGGGGGGGGGGGGGGGTTTCGGGCGTTATCCCGCTTCTTAGGGTGGGGGGACGTGCATGAATCCCTCACGTCACGCAGCCGTCATTGGCCTGCTTCTGTAAGGACGGTGAGCAACCAACTCACCAAACCATACAGACCCCCGGTTGGTTGCGAGTACTTTAAACTTAAAAAAAAGATACAATCACGAAATAAAAAAATGTTTCAATTACTAGGACAGTATTGAGGTCACCTAAGAGGTCATTTTTTTAATCATAATCTTATGATATTAAAATATCACTTCTTCTTATTTCATTTCAATACTTCAATTAAAATGCCAAAAATAAATTAAATATGATATTTTAGTTATGCAATTTGAACTTGAAAATGTTAACTTATTTATGTAATTTATTAATTAAATGTATTGATAACTTAGATGACAAATTTAATATGTAATTTGACATTTGTTGACATGATGGCCTGTAGATATAACCTAGTTACATTGACATTCGTACATTATGTTAATATTGTTACGAAACACATTTTATGTCATTTAAAATTATTTATGTTATTGAATGTTAATGTCATACTTAAGTGCAAATTAATAATTTTATGCACTAATATATATATATATATATGTGTATTTAATTTACATACATACCTACCTAGATAGTTATTTTTGCCCTACGGGGTAAGCAGAGCTATGCCCATGGCATCTTGCACAAGGATTTATAATAATGAAATCTAGCATAAATCGCTACATTCAAAGATGAGGAATTAAAAATTTATATGTTTTAAATCACTTTGCCTATTTAAGGCATTGTATTTAAGATTTATAGTTTGACATATGACCAGTACAATCTGTCCTCAGACAAATCGAGATTCAGGCTGTGTCATTCTAGAATGCGGGCCTAAGTCTACTTCTGGTCCTAGCGTAGTATAATTCCAATATGCTCCATAGCACTGGATTCTCCGCCTTGCGCATCTGGCCTATCCTAACCACCTTCATTAGGACGTGCGTCTACCCTGCTTCGGGCTACGTCTCACCATCCAATTTCATTACATAATATGTACTTACAAAACTTTGTGTCATAATAAAAATAGTTTCACGGCAATCTAAAGTCCATTGGGCACAAAAAATGCTATGTGTAATATCAGTTTTGAGAATTGTCAACGGTTGACTTTCGGTCTAGTGTGCACATAGCTTTGATACAATTAGGACACACTTTCATTTATGATTTCATTGCATCAATTTCATAATATGATATGGTATTGTGCATGTGTACGGTCGCACTAGCTGATGCCCGTGATTTCGTCCTTATGTGAGTTGGTTTTCGTGTCAAAAAGTATGTCTTTTCCGATTTATCTCCTTGCCAAATTCTAGCAAAATTAGTTCAGTGGGTTAGGTAGGCTTGAAAATACAGAAAGACATTTATTTACTAATTGTTATTAATTTATGTTCACTTGTTACTTATGTAAATATTTTGTATTAAGTAAATAACATGTCAATTATCATCTATCAGTCGAAAAAACAGCTGGACTAAATCAAGCCTGTTGTCACTGAAAACGTTTATGTTTTGAATGAATTTTACAGCATTAAGCATGCTAACTATACAAATCGAATATATAGGGAAAAAGAATCTTCTCGGGAGGGACTCCAACCCGCGATTGTTTTTGGTGAAAAACCGCCTTGGTTTTAGGCATTTTAAAAGTAATCCATATGCACTGCTAAGATGTCATCCGTATGCGATGCAGAATATACCTGCTAGAACCAAGCGTTTCAGTGACTCATTCCTATGCCGCACCACTAAGACCTGGAACTCTCTGCCAGCTCACAAGTTTTCTTCTTCCTACAGTCCCGGGTCCTTTAAGCGGGGCGTGAAAAGGCATCTGATGAGGCCGTCAAGCTGAGTGCCACCACTGTTAACATGGTACATGTTTACGATGGTGGGTGACCCTTTTTTCGAGACTTTGCCTTTAGCTAACCATCTGACGTGTCTTTTATAAAAAAAATGTCATATTACTAACAAAAATCTAAAACAGCTAACCATGGAACTGAACCTTCGTCCTTCTACCATTTAACTAAACATTTTTCATCCTAAATGGGTACCCAATTTGCTTAATTAATCCCTAGCCTCTTTTGGTACAGCTAATAACTGTGAGAAGACATCTTGCATTCCGTATATAGCACTTAATTATGGCTGCGGTAAGTGATTCATTAAGAACCAGAATTAGGCGTCCAAATATGGGAATTGCATTCCTGTTATATAATTATCTTGTTTTAGCTAGTGGAACTTGGGATCCAAACTTCCATACTAATATTATAATTGAGGTGAATTCAAATTGACGTGTCCTATATAAAAAAAAATACCGGACACATCGATTTGACTTCACCTCGCCTGATGTTATGCTAAAGGCAATGTCTCGGAAAATGGGTCACCATCGTAAACATGTACCATGTTAGCAGTGGTAGCACTCAGCTTGAAGGCCTCATCAGATGCCTTCAAGCTGAGTGATAGGCTGAGAAAAAATATAGATCGGAATAGAATATTCATTTATTACATAAATAGTTATAGGGATAATAAAATACAGATTGTGAAGCAGAGCGTGGTGTGATACTTCCTTATAAAGTAGTATTATCGTCAAAACTATTTCTATCTATCTATCTAGAAAAGTTATAATCATTATTTATCTATTATTCAACTTAGTAACAGTTTTCTTTTCCTCATTCATGAGCGAAGATGATGTAAGGAAACCACGGAAAATAATATATTTAATTAAGTTATGCAGTAGGTATGACTTATTTGAATATACTATTTTTTTATATATATAGGACACGTCAATTTGACTTCACTTTGCCTGATGTTAAGCAAAGGCAATGTCTCGGAATGAAGGGTCCATAGTTAACATGTACCATGTTAACAACGGTGGCACTCAGGTTGACGGCCTCAATAAATGCCTTTTCACGCCCCGCTTAAAGGACCCGGGACTGTAGGAAGAAGGAAACACGTGAACTGGCAGGGAGTTCCAGGTCTTAGTGGTGCGGCATAGCAATGAGTCACTGAAACGCTTAACTATTTAATACTTTTAATATCCTCTGAGAATATTCCGACATTTCAATGTAATGCCGTGTAATGCCCCATCGCTTCCCATGCGGTGGCACAAGGCGACTAAGGGATAGGGCTGTTTAACATCAGACAATAATAGTGCCCAGAATATGGGAATAGGCTTACCCCCTATTCCGGGACCTATTACAATGATTGGTGAATTCACCTCTGCCTAACCCTCCAAGGCGTTATAGTATGTATGTATGTATGATCTAAGTATTGTATTTTATTATGATCATTATATACATATTAAAATTTTAGAAACCATTGTAAATTGTTTATGACTGTACCAAAATTTATGTTTTGTTATTCGTTGGGAATGGAATTGGTATTACATTACAACATTTAAGATTTGGTACTCGTTAGGAATATAAAATGTTAATAAATGTGTTTTTGGTATGAGAATGGAATAGATCGTAACAGCCGAATTTCTATATTTTCTGCAAAGCTATTGCGGTCTCCACAACCCATTGTTGCCCACAACCCATCATAATTTTCTGGCTATAGGTACTAAGATTTCGGACAGCCTTTGTGGCGTGGCGGTAGTGCACGCGACTGCCACGCAGGAGGCGCGGGTTCGATCCCCGCTCAGTGCAAATATTTGTATGTATGAATATGGCTGTTTGCAATGGTCTGGGTGTTTTATGTATAATATGTATGTATTGACGAAAAAGGTATCTAAGTATATTTATCCGCATTCTAGATTCCATAATACAAGATAGTAAATGCTTACTATGGGTCTAGATAGCGTTGTATAGAATGTTGTGAAATATAAAAAAAGGCCGATTTTTTTTTTCATGTTTCACTCTGTATTATAAACCGTAAAATTCACATTTATGAAGAAATTAGAATTTCTTTTTTTAAATCGTGTCTCGTAGTTGTTGCATCATGGCCGCCCTAGCGTTACGTGCGCAGCGGTCGGAATGCGGCCAACTTTTGTAATTAAGTACATATACATTACTGCAATTGTATAATGATTATGTTATTCGATTACTTCTTAGCCCAGTTTTGTGCGCTATTCGGAGCAAAAGAAAGTAAGGTAGTTTTTCGAATAGGTTAAGTAGTAACCTACTGTTCGGAGAACCGATTAATATAAGGAGTAAATTATACAGGTAGGAAGGTCGTTTAGATGGGAAAGGACTGGCCACAGGATTTCGTCTCGACCTGGACGTTGACTTTATAAGATTTTGAATGGACAAATTGACATATTAATTGCTTCCAAATTTAATTCAAATAAAAAAATTATATGATATTTATAATATTTAGTGCATACATGTGTCGACATAAAATGTGTTTTACTCTTCATCTCTGCTTATAGTCATCTCGACATTCATTCCTATCCTATTTTTTCCGTGTGGAGGTGAGGTCGTCTTTGAATTATCCCTCGCACCCCGGCTGACCCAGGATTCATTCCAATTCTAGCATGCCGATCATCTTTCAGACATTTTATCCATCTGCTCTTAGATCTACGAGCAGATGGATAAAATCTCCCCTAGTACACCATCCATATGAATGAAATTTCGAGGCATTTAGTCTGTTAACTATACAAATCGATTTCATCAGGAAAAAGTGAATTGCTCAGGTGGACCTCGATTCCGCCACCCTTTTTCCCTATTGCCACAGAATAGATAATAGTACTCTATTGCTCTAACCACTGAGCCTTAGCAGGCATTTTCCATATGAAGATGAAAAAGAACGATTTTTTCACCATCCATTTCCATAATTAAAATTTCTTAAATTGCCTGCCTTACAAAAATACTTCTATTCCTACGCATTACATGTCCGAAGCAAAATTGTAATGTGCAGAAGCTCGAAGGCTCTATTGAGACTTTACCGTTTGCTTCAACTTCTCAAGTAATTACGTACCTCATCTTAGCTCATCTTACCGTTTATAATAAGGATGACGTAAGCGAGGTGAACGCACGACGGTTGACCTTCCAACCTTGCGGCGGTCAAGACCAAAGAAGGGCTAGTGTTACGAGATGAGTTGATATTACATGATGAGGCTTAACTTATAGGAAACCTGAATGGTGTTTGTTAGATGAGAATTTAATCCATACTAGTGTGAAAGTAACTCTGTCTGTCTGTCTGTATGTTACGCTTTCACGCCTAAACCACTGAACCGATTTTGATGAAATTTAGTATATAGGTAGACCATGAGACCATAGTCTATGTTTCTAATGCTGGATTCAAACCGACTATAAACTACGCCGTCTGGCCCTTGATTCTAGCCAGCGCAAAAAATGACATTTTAGACTTTTATATACCCCACCCCTAAAGTCCAAAATTAAATGAAAAAGTTTCATTACAAATTTTCATTCAGTCTGCGAAAAATAATTTAATTTTGAACTTCAAAAACATCGCTTTAAAGTCTATAATTTAATGTCTTTAGTAGAATCGAGGCCTGATCGATTGTCGGGGGTGAAATTAGCAAATATCTCTCTCAACTCGCCCGTGTTAATTGGGCCTTTGAAACCTTTCAAAATAGTCTAATTATTACTCAGACTAAAATTATAGACGGAACGTATAAAACAAGCAAGTGAAGTCGCAAAAAGTAATACTAAAGTAGTGTCATCTCGCTCGCACTCCTTCGTGTTCACAATGAATGCGACCAAGATAGCACTACGTTAGTATTCCTTTTTGCGGCTTCACTTGTTTGTTCTATACGTCCCATCTATCTTACTCTTTTCGTCTGAGAATTATTATTGCCTAATTGTCAACACTAGGTTCTGAAGCCCCAGGTTATATGCTGATTGGGGTCCTTTAAATACGTATTTAAATTTTATATCGCAATAATAAATAAAATTAAGTAAATGATATTTTAATGACATTTTTACTACTACTGATATGTGAAATATTTAATTGACATAAATAGTTGACAGGTTGACACTGACATTGCTTACAAGTTTTGTAACACCCTTTATTACGTAGGACCAAAATATGGTTTGCGAAATGTGGGCGTTTAATAGACCTCTGCCTACCTCTTAAGAGATATAATACGTGTATAACGATAGATATTAAAATCAATTTAAATAATTGTTGTAATCTGTATTAGGATTTGAAGATGCTTCATTGTTTATTAATATTTTATTGACTCCACATAGCCGATGTCCCCCTCCCGAGGAGAGCCAGACCGTAAGGGATGGCCCTGGGTCAGCCGAGGTGCGAGGGATATGGCGAAGTCAATCTCACCTCCGGCCTAGCACCACGACCCTCAGTCAGCGTGCGGTTGTAGCCGGTTCGAGTCCGACATAACCTCCCCTGCCGGCTCCGGCGGAGGAAACCAGTTTCCAAACCTTGGTTTCCAATTTGGCCGACGGGATCCGAGGGGATTTCCGCACGAAAAAAAAGACTCCACATAACCAAATTGTCTTCGTGAATTCATATTCTTGTATTCTTCTACCTCAACCCAACTCTTCCTGTGGGTCTGGTAGAACGCGAATAATGGATAGGGCCCAAGTACCCGCTTGACGGTAAAGGGCTCCCGAAAGAGCCCCATATTATGTGGGATCAAAAAGCATAGCGGGTCTGCCCCGTCATGGAATTACTTGATCTAAGTCGTGAGACAAACGAAGGCCATGGCACAAGGATTATTTTGTAATAACCTATGCTTTTTTAATTTGAGCTCGTCCACCGCCGTAACAAACAACCCATACTATTTTTTTTTTTTTATACCACTTAGGTGGCAGACAAGCACACGGCCCACCTGGTGGAAAGTGGTTACCGTGGCCTATGGACGTATGCAACACCAGGGGCGTTACACTCGCGCTGCCTACCCTGAAGAAACCTTCTAATGCCCCTCTTGAAGAACCCCATATTGTAGTCGCTTGGGAAAACCGTGGCAGGGAGTTCATTCCACAGCTTGAGTGTACGTGGGATGAAGTTCCTTTCATACCGCACGGTGCGCACCGTATTCGGATGCAATGTGTGGGGATGAATTCCCTGTCTATGGCGAGCGGTGCGATGATAGAATGTAGCTTTGGGCATCATGTCAAATAATTCATCTGAGCACAAACCATTATATAGGCGGTAGAAAACACTATGCTCAAAGACACCCAAGAAACGCGTACTGAAGGACATTTGAAGGACATTTTACGTCCAAGATATATCCCAAGGTATATGTATGCACTTATGTAGGTGTTACTAATTGAATTGTATTACCTTAAGCAATGTGTTTCTGTGGGATGTTTAGCAATTGAATTCTTTTGGTCAAGTTGATATTGGCGGAACTGATTGTGTGTACGTTGCGGTTAATAGCGCTCAATGTTTCGCGTGTTGTTGGCAATAGGCTCGGAATGCGTTCACAATCCTATTATACGGTTATTGGTTATCTTTGTTCTTCGGTGTAACGGACCCTGTTGACATCCTTGAGTAGCGAGATGACCTCATATGTAGGTCACCTACTGAATAAGACAAAGATCTGGCACAGGTTTTCCTGTCAGGGTTAGGGAGTCAGACAGCGGCTGTTCTCGGCAAGAACAAAATAGTGCCAACTTTATACGCAGCCACTAAATCACTACGATGATTTGATGATTTAAATTATGACTTTGTTAATCATTAAATATTGGATTGGACTAAATTAGATACTTATCATTTTAAAATAAATATTAATTCAGGGTAAAATAAATATTTAATATATGCGATCTTCATTCAGAATTGATTGCTTGCAATTAATTTGCATAAGTAGACCAAGAATGCAGTTATGTGCATACATTTTAAACTACCTATTTACTATGTGGAATATTTTTCTTTTAAAAACAATTCCTAAACTGATTTTTATGACTGATATATATTTGATGTTTCCCGTGTATCGTATCAGTAAAACGTTCGGTGCCTGCTCGGTGCAAATATAGCTATTTGCATTGCTCTGAATGTTTTTATGCATAATAATATCACATACATTTGCAATCAAAAGCTTATCTACTCAGATAACTGTTATCTAAGTTATCTAAGCCACTCGTCAAGATATTTCTGACGCTGACTGTACCCAAGGAGGTCCAGTCGCATTGTAGAATACATATTACAAGTGTAGGTCTATACGGCGCTGTGTGCTATGTCCTAGATTTCCTAGAATGCTATCTTTCTGTTGGTTCTCCAATTTAAAGTTATTATTTGTTTGTTGCAGGTCTTGTGTTTAGTGCTATGCGTAGGAGTAGCGGCGGGAGCCCGCGCGCGACCTCGCTACCAACAGGCCATAGCTGATGAATACGACTATGAGCCGCAAGCGCAGCCGCGCGCATCTGGAGACCAGGTGAGGATTCGCCACTATTATTTACATTTTTTTAACACGCCCTTTATTAGCTTCACTTGTAACTATGGATGTAAGAAAATCTTGGAATCTTAATTTGACCCACTTTCCGGTCTTCGATTAGGATGAAATTTTGACTAGCTAAGAAACCTCGTTACAAATCCAATATGGCGGCCTCCCCAAGATGGCTGTTTGAAATCCACCCCCATGATATGGCTATCAAATGAAAGGGTTTGCTGTCAGGTATACGAAATAACGTGACTTAAATCCAACATAGCGGACATCCATTTTGTAATTTTTAGTGCGTGCTAAAAGCGTGTTTTTTAGTTTTATAACACTTATATTGCAGTCATGTATTGTAGTCGCTTGGACCGACAGCAAAGAGGTCTTTTCAAAGCTTAAGCATGCGTGGAATAATACGTCTTTTCATACCGCACAGTGCGCACCGTTTCTGGTCGTAATGTGTGAGAAGGGACTCCTTACTGGATAAGATAAAGAACCCCAAATTGTAGTCATTATTCTGATTTCTAACGGTCTACTGACAAACTTTCCAGGTGCTACTGATAGCGGACCAATATGATGGGCTCTACCAAGCAGACAACCGCCAAGACGAGGAATACCAGCCAAGGGCCCTGCAGCGTCAACCACTGCCGTCGAGGTTCAAACCTCAGCAACAGCAGCAGCAGCAGCCGCAGCAGCAAATTCATGAGACCAATAAGCAGCCGCCGGTTCAGACCATCAGAAACTACAATAAGGTGAGGCAATAATTTTGAACAGACGAACATACTTTCATGAGATACATATATGGAATTTTGAACAATAGTTACGATGAAATGGCTAAAGATAAATTTGCAAATCAAGGTATTGGGATAGTGAAATTATGAATTTAGTTTTATTATACAATGAAATTTGGTTTCGCCATGGCAGGTAAAGCAACGGTTAATGGCTAGTATGTACTAAATCGAATCATTTATGAATTTTGCAAAACCTGTTTGCAATACGTCAGTTTCCAATAAATTTGCCAAACCATAGTTTAAATGATCATGTTAGCATTGTTTCTGGTTGCATCTGAAACCTTTACCTTGAAGACTGGGGTCTTTTCTTCTCCTTTTTATTTGACTTTTATAAGAGCGATTGCCATCTGACCTCCCAATCACAAAAGTAAAGCAGCCGGTGTACTGGTTTGCGGACAGCCATTAATATGACTGATAAAGTAAAAATAAAAATACTTTAATTCCAGGTGAATGATGATGGTAGCTTCACATTCGGCTACGAGGCGGCTGACGGCTCCTTCAAGGAAGAAACCAGGGGAACTGATTGCGTAGTACGCGGGAAGTACGGTTATGTTGACCCCGACGGTAACAAACGAGAGTTCACCTACGTCTCCGGCAATCCCTGTGACCCCAACAAGCCTGATGACGAAGAACAAGAAGCTGTAGCTCCTGACTCCGCAGAAAGGGACGACCCTGAACCAAACTACCCTACTCGACCAGCGCCAAGACCCACGACACCACGACCACCAACGACTTTCTACCAAAACGACTTCCGCGACGCTGATGATGACGAGGCCGAAGAAGAACCTCTGCAGCACATCAGGCAACGAGTTGTTCAGCGCCCTGCTCCTACTCCTAGAAGACCTTACCAAAACCAACCTATTAACATCACTCCTCGTCCGTTACAAGGAAGTACACCAAGGAGTCTGCCTCCAGCGACTACATTCAGACCGCAACTCATCCAAGTGACTGCTAAGCCCCAACCTCAAATTCAGTACAGCCCAGCGCCCAACTACTCCCCGTCTCCTGCTCCTTCCATCGGCACAACTCTCAGACCAGGCGCAATTGACTTTGCTGCTGAATTCGCGAAGTTCCACCGTGAGAGCCAACAGGGTACAAGCAGCGGTGGTGTTAACCCGACTAAAGCGTCGGCTCCCAACGCGCCAGCCCCAAGCAGCAACCCTCTATACTCCACCGAGCTCGTTTACGATCCTTCAAGCGGATCCTACAACACCCAGCTGTTCCAATCACTGCCACAGACAAAGGGAGAGTTGAATTTGAACCAGAGGCTGCAGCCATTCGTAGCCACACCACAATCGCCTAGACCATTCGTGTCATCTCCTCAGCTACCTTCAATCCCGTCTTCTGCCGCACCCTCTGGTCCTCTATACAGGCACCAAATTCAAAATATTCAGGCTCCTCAAGAGGTTTACCAGAGGCAGCAATCTGAGAGCCAGTTCCAGAACTCGCAGCAGTTGTTTGCTCAACAGCAGCAGATTCAGCAGAGCCAGTTGCAGAGGGACAGAGCTGCAGCGAGGGCTCAGGCCCAGAGGCTGTCAAGCGCGTCCCAGGGGCAGGCGGCGCCGGCGCAGTTCTACTACGTCGCTCCCCGTGGGGAGTCAGCATCCTCTGGACAGATCGACGCCTTCCTCAGAGGGCACGGCATCCAGTTTTAGTCTATATAGATACGTAGCTGAGCTAGTTAATCGCTTTCGACCAGTCAGTCCAGTCTCATGAGGTAAGGCCATATACTACGTACAAGTCTTCGATTGGTCGATAGGTATAATCGAGTGCGAAAGTGTGTATGCTTAAATGTAATGTTTATGGATGGACAGTGGCGCCCCCGCGCCGTGTACATAATCGCTGTGTCTAATCAGTACCTTAAATGTAATTTTAGTGATTAGCGTTAAGTATAAAATATTGTAACGTATGAAAAGAGTTTTGTGCGTGACAGTCCTGGCACGCGTTTTGTATAAGAAAACTTACAAATGATTGATTTGTAATATTTTTGTTTTAATAATAAATTATATTTTTATAAGTTTGTTTCCATTTTTAATTAAAGATACTTACCCAAATTATCAGTAGCTACCTGACATGATACAGTATGATGCAAGGGAGAACCCTATCTTAGAGTAGAAGAGGTGGGCACTACTTCTCGCGGTAACAGATCTGATCTATCAGACCCTGACTTACCAAGCACCAGGAGGTTTCCACATTCCCCGACCGAGTAGAATATTCCAACGCCATCTCTTCCAGAAGGTACCATATAAGGCCACCACTGGATATGGCTGTTTTTACTCCCGTTAACTTAAAGACCTTGAAACATATTAATTGCAATTAAGCAAGCAACTAAGTATTTGGTTTCATATTAATAGGACATTAGGGTATGAGTTTATGGGGCATCATCAAGACCGAAGTTCAACCTTGGCTGACGGACGTGACTTTGGCGTGGACTTGCCTCTTGAATACCAACAACTGCTTAATATCATCAATCAACGAATCAATTAACCTATCACAGTTCAATACTGGGAAACTTTTGCCTACTGTTTCCCGGCTGACCATACAGGTTGGCATTTATTTCGAGTTTCTCTTCTCTCGCAGTGATATCCTCTACTACTGCTTCTCTGCTACTCAAAGGTTTAAATAGAACTCATATTGAGTTAAGCTCGCTCTTCTACATGTTCTTGAAATTATCTTTTACTAGCTTTTGCCCGCGGCTCCGCCCGCATGATGTCGGTTATCGCAACCAAACATAGCCTATGTCCTTTCTCATGGTCTAATCTACCCCTATACCAAACCTCTACCAAATTTCATCAAAATCGGTTTAGTGGTTTAGGCGTGAAAGAGTAACAACTTACAATTAACTTTGGCATTTATAATATTAGACTGTTTATACTGTAGATTGATGGCGCTTGGTGGAATCTGCTACACATATTGAATAACACACTTGTACTTTTCCACTGTCTTTATTTCTAGACCTGACCGGTTTCGCCTTACGGCATTCTCAAAGGTTCACATTGAGAATGCCGTAAGGCAAAACCGGTCAGGTCTAGAAATAAAGACAGTGGAAAAGTACAAGTGTGTTATTCAATATTTATAATATTAGTATGGATACCGTACAAACCAACTGGGTTTTAAAACGTTATGTTGACTCTCATCTCGCTACAAAATAATTAAAACAAGGTACCTAATGACTAGGTAAACAGATAATGTGTCTTCAGGACTTTTTTTTTTCGTTTTTCCGTCAGTCGCCTCTTACGACACCCTTCGGATGAGATGGGATGTTGATACTTTACTTCTTTCACTATCATCTTACGCATCTTACTACACGGGTCACTGCCAAGATGAGGCAAATAAAGACTAGGAGAGCGGATTTCGATCTAGGGTAGCTTAACACATAAGCGGGCCAGCATTAATCGGCAAGGCCGGACGGTAAAATCGAATATACTTATGTAGACGAATGTTCGGGAATCATAAGCCGCTCGGCTGCCGCATATTATCACGCAGCCGATTGAAGTCCAACAAGTGCAGTCATTGCTTCAGGTCGGCTTTGTTGTTCGACAAATACTGCTGCCCGCTTATGTGTGTAGTTAACCTAAGTGCAAACAGTACTAACACTGTGATGAAAATTAGGATGTAAACGGGTCTGAGCACCTAGGAGTGGATTCACGTAGACTGTAAAGGTCCTGTTACAAGCACTGCACCTATAGACAAGTGGCGATTCGTTAACCGTCGTATTGTAGAATAGAATGAAGATTGTATGGCATTTGACGTTTATGACATGCGTTGACGACTGTCATATACGTCAAACCCCATACATTTGTCATTCTATTCTATGATAGACTTTAGTAACTATACCATCATCACTATCATCACTATCACTACATAGTAATAAAGCAAAGTTGCTTTTCGCGTCTGTCCGTCTGTCCGTATGCTCATGTCCACAAAACTTCGCTACAGATTTTGATGCGGTTTCTTTTAATACATACATAAACATAAACTCACGCCTATATTCCCCGAAGGGGTAGGCAGAGGTGTTAGCACCCGCATTTCGCCAGTTTAGGTTTAGTTCCCAATGTAATAGGTGGCGAGCCTATTGCCATAAACCGGGCACTTATAAACCTGCTATAAATACACACATAACTTCGAAAAGCATCGAAAAGTTATTGGTGTGTGCCATGGTAACCTGGGATCGAACCCGAGACCTCGTCTCAGCAGTCCATTACCCATACCACTAGGCTACCGCAGATTACCGCAGGTTTCTTTTAACAGATAGAGTAATTCAAGAAGAAGGTTTATATGTATAATACGTGCTTAATATAGTAGAGGGTGTAGCGGGAACGGGATCAGGCGACACGCGGGCAATATAGTAGAGGGTGCAGCGGGAATGGGCTCGGATGCCACGAGCAGTTTTTTTTTTAAATAAAAATTTTCTGCCACACTACATAGTGTTCAAAGGTAAAATGGATTTAATAACGTCATACAAATTAATTACTATAATACAAACATGGTTACAAGCATATAAAATACAAACTTGCATAACTAGATCACTTATCGAGATCGTAAGTAACTGCGTTATGATTACCATACTCATAACTTAGGTACCAGTTTACAAGTATACGACGGTGGTACAATTACCTCCTTCCGCATTTTTATTGGAGAAACCTTTATTATGGCAATAATTTTTCTTCACTTTCGTTTCTTGGCAACTAAGTTTTTCATACGTCTTACCTGATAGTAGATAGAGAAGGTGTGGAGAGCATATGGCAATCGCTTCAGGAAAAATACTACCTAATCAAAGGCTGGACTTCACAGTTAGACTGGAAAGCCGAAAGACCCCCAACTGAGTTCATCAGAGGATGATGAGGCATAGGGAGAACTGTGTGGGGCCACACCAAGATCTTCAAAACGCTAGACAACCCCACTTTCAAGATAATCCACTTAGAATTGCAATTGCAGGGTAATCCACTTAGGGTCCGTCGTTCCCGGGGGCGAGTTGGGGACACCGTTGTCCCCCCTCCTGAGGAGGGCCAGACCGTAAGGGATGGCCCTGGGTCAGCCGGGGTGCGAGGGATATGTCTATGACAACCTCACCTCCGGCCTAGCACCAAGACCCACAGTCGGCGTGCGGTTTTAGTCGGTTCGAGTCCGACATAACCTCCCCTTCCGGCTCCGGCAGGGGGGGTATGAAAAAAAAAAAAAGGGTCCGTCGTTCACACAGACCGGCTCGGGGAGGAGAGCAGATTTTTATCATGTTGTAAACAGAGTTTTGGGTAATTGTAGTAAAGTTTATTTTTGCATGTACACTTAATTGTCAATTTGTGAAAATCAATTAGCAATATCCCTAAGGGAAAATAATAATAAGAAAATAAGGGAGCGGTCGTGGTTTCAAGTCCCACTTGAGCATTTCATTTTTTCCGATGTATTCGAATTTTAAAGTTAGCATAATAGGTAGGGAGGCCACGCAGCTAAATATGTAGTTATTCGAGCTAAATATGTAGTTATTCGAGCGAAATTGGTAGGTCACATGATAGAAAGAATTATGGTGTATAATGTTTACAGTTTTAGTGGTGAGAGAGGCATATTTTGTATATGCCTATATATACATAATAATAAATAAATACATGTATCATCCATCTTAATTAAATATTGTATTACTTTGGTCTTGTCTAATGTATTTCAGTTATTATAGTTTGTTTAACTCCAAAGTAAACAAAAAGACCGCGTTCGAGTAAATAAAGACATTACCTTTGCAAGTTTCCCACGCCCTAAAGTTCAGCTTAAATCGCGAGATTTACAAAATGGACACTCGTTAGCTAGTAACTAACCTACATTATCTTAATCTGACGCATAGGTGTACATTCGTAGAACAAATTTTTATTTTGCGCACCCACCGATATTGAAAGCTGCCTACTGGCTGGAGGAATTTGTCAATAATTGTAACTAGCCCCCCCTAGCTTAATCTGACGCGCTCGAGTTACTACAGTATTTCCTTCTACGCCTCCCCTACTATAATAAATGCTGTAAAAATTCATTCAGATAAATTTATTAATTTCAGTTACGAGTTATAGTTAGAGCCCTAAAAAGTTGTGTAGGTCATATGGCAATCGCTTCACTGGAAATATGGAAGTTCAGCCACGTCGTAGTTCTTTTTCCAATATAAGCAAACCCTGGAATCGAAAGTGAAGGCTTTGGATGCGACCGGGATATTCATAATGCCTTACGGATTTTGATGTCGAAGAGTTGCATTTTTATTTATTTTGTAGAAGAGACATCTAGCGTATTCATTGAGAACTTTTATCATTATTAGTTTTCTAACTTATAAATTACCATTTTAGTTCCAACTAATGACGTGAGATGGAGTATCTCCAAAAAGTAAGGCGATTGGCACACTGCAACGCTCGACGCGGCGGCGTTCGTCGACGCGCGTGGACTCGGGAGAGCTAGTATAGTCCGAGAGATATTAGAATTTTTAGGTAGGTGTGTGAAGTAATCTAAAATTTTGAGAAAAGTAAAGTAAAGCCATCCGACCATTAGCTCGATAGCCCAGACTATATTAAGAACGCTAGAGATGAAAAGAAAATTATTAGAAGTGCAAGCTATTTTCGACTTATTGACATGACATAGTAACAATTTTTTTTTCTTATATTCGTGATCAGCGTCCTCTATTAACGCGAAAAGAGACGTAACTAAGAAAATGCCATTTAGGTTGAAAGTCGCTTGCAGTCTCTGCGTGTTTGGGCATCGATATTTGACTTCCTCCGATCTTGGATGTCGGATATTGGATATCGGACGTCAGTTGATGTGAAAGCGCTTCAAATTTGCCGTTAAATAGTCATGTCGCATTGCAATAATATTAATTTAAAATTCGTCTCAAATACCTACACAGAAATTTCTAACAGCTCTCGGACTAAAAATCCCTCGGAAAACACGCGCGTGATGGCAGATTTCAGTGTGCCATACCTCGCGTTTTCTGCTTGTACGCGCGTATTCTGCGGCAACGCGCGTGATTGCGTTGTCAGTGTGTGGGACCCCGCGTTGTTCTACACAAAATGGGCGCCGTAGAGGCCACGAGCGCGACGCCGCGTCGACGCAACAACGCTCGACGCTGCGTCGCGCGTCGCAGTGTGCCAATCGCCTAAGGTTCTTTGAATAGGCTTTCACGATATAGATTTGATTCCACTTCCACATAATAATATACAACAGGTTTTTGACCCATGGCACGGTAATACTACAAGACCATTGTTTTTCTGTACCCATGGTAAGCTTTTATACCTTGTATCAAGGAATCTAGAATGCGGATAAACATGCTTATATACTTTTTTGTAAATATATTATATATAATTATAATAAATAATCTACACTAATATTATAAAGAGGAAAGATTTGTACCTATTTTTGTATGTTTGTATGTTTGTAATGAATAGGCTCAAAAAGTACTGGGCCGATTTAAAAAATTCTTTCACCAATAGAATGCTACATTCTTCCAATTTGACATAGGCTACATTTCATTTTGAAAAAAATTAGGGATCCTTGGTAAAATTTGAACAATGTAACCGAAGGTGTAGAAAAATGAGTCTGCAATGTCTTTCGTCGAATGCGCTGCCGAAACTATAAATAATTGTCTACCCCGTGCGAAGCCGGGACGGGCTGCTAGTATATTATACATAGAAACCACCCAAACCAATGCAAATAGCCATGTTCATGCATAAAAATATTTGCACTCAGCGGGGATCAAACGACAGTCGCGTTCACTACCGCCGCGCCACAGAGGCTGATAGAAGCTGCTACGCCAGAATTCACGGGTACGTTTCTAGGTCATCACTTTTATGTAAGTATACTGGTTACAGCCTCCGTGGCGTGGTGGCGTAGTAGTGAATGCGACTGCCACGCAGGAGGCGCGGGTTCAATTCCCGCTCAGTGCAAATATTTGTATGCATGAATATGGCTATTTACATTGGTCTGGGCGTTTCTATGTACAATATGTATGTATTTACAAAAAAAAAATGTATTTAAGTATGTTTATCCGCATTCTAGATTCCATAACACAAGCTAGTTAAGCTATGCTTACCATGGGTCTAGATAGCGTTGTGTGGAATGTTGGGAAATATATAAAAAGAAAAAAAAATATACTCGCTTCGGATAAAAAAGTTTGGGCACAGTATTGGCCAAAGAAAATAATATGTTTTTTGATAATATATGGGAATAATGTTCAGGTGAAAGGAAAAATGTATGGGGCTTTAAAAAAAAATCTTTCACCAAATTAATACTTCCAGATGATTTTACTTTCAAAACTGTGCCTACATTCTTTTTAACCGAAACGACTTTAAATTCACCCTGTATTCGCATTGTATAACCCATTTCAGAAGCTATGATAGCGGTAGCCTAGTGGTATGGGTAATGGACTGCTGAGACGAGGTCTCGGGTTCGATCCCAGGTTTACCATGGCGCACACCAATGACTTTTCGATGCTTTTCGTAGTTATATGTGTATTTATCGCAGGTTTATAAGTGCCCGGTTAATGGCAATAGGCTCGCCACCTATTACATTGGGGACCTAAACATAAACTGGCGAAATGTGGGTGCTAGCACCTCTGCCTACCCCTTCGGGGAATACGGGCGTGAGTTTATGTATGTATGATTAATTTAGTTCTGAGTGGTGCTATATTTGAATACAATTTTTATTTTGAAAGTAACTTTCGCAACCATTATTGACCTTAAAAAATCTACTTAATACATACTTATACCTGAAAATTTTACCAGATTAAGAGCACATAAGCACCCTATTAAAACCTCATCAGCAGATTTATTAAAAGTACATAATCAGAACAATAAAATGACGTTGTGTCTTACAAGTAAGTACCTTTACTCGTAAGAATTTCCCACGGGCTAATTCTGAATGTACAACTCTTGTGATGAAAGGTTTTAATACAAGATTAGTTAACATTAAGTATACATATAAGGGTATAACCACAGGTACAATATAACCATCTACTCGGAATTTTGTAAATTAGACTACATTTAATCGTTCTCTGACATTTGGGTATATGGTCTTGCGGTAGAATTGTTTCGTAAGCTACGAGGACTGGTTCAATCTTATTTTAAAATATGATTGTTTTTTGCAGTCTCAAAATACTCTTGATTTTAAAAAGGGAATCCGGTCCCGAAAGACTCCCTATTCGAAGGCACAATAAAATTCTCTAAAGTACATATGTAAATGTTCCATACTCTAAAGCTTATAAATATATGACTTCGCCTCATCGGATGGTGAACTAAGGTTTAAGGAATGAGATTAACTTTTTTTTAGATAGATAATTCTTTATTGCACACCAATATCATTACGGATAATATTGTACATAGTTACAGGTACAGTTAAATGCACAATGGGCGGCCTTATCACTCGAAGTGATTTCTTCCAGGCAACCTTAGGATGGACAGGAATGAAAGGTATGTAATATAAGTGAGTATTGGTGTAATTTGTTTACAAATATAACGAGTATGTTACATGAATAATTACATAGTATACAAACACGATAGATAAATAAATAAATAAAATGTGAATGTGAGGAGTTTTCAACGACTATGCTATAGAAAGATAATAACTCTTTACCATGTTTTTAAAAATATTTATAGATTGAGCGTCTCTAATTTTTGCCGGCAATATATATTTAGATGATGATCTTACATGAGGAATACTCTGACCAACTAGGCTACATGACTTCGTCTTAAGCATTCACAATTCTGATGGAGTCGTGTCGGTTCCCGGTGGAGTAGAATATGGCCACCCTTTTTTTTTCGTCAGGAAATCCCCTCTGATACCCCCCCTGCCGGAGCCAGAAGGGGAGGTTATGTCGGACTCGAACCGACTAAAACCGCACGCCGACTGTGGGTCGCGGTGCTAGGCCGGAGGTAAGGTTGTCATCGACATATCCCTCGCACCCCGGCTGACCCAGGGCCATCCCTTACGGTTTGGCCCTCCTCGGGAGAGGGACAACGGTGTCTCCGACTCGCCCCCGGAAGAATATGGCCACCCTATAAACACGCTAGTATCTGGAGTTTCTAACGGGGACTGCTTACCATCAGGTGACCTCTGATACTCTGGTACTCCGACCTCCACCTGTCACTGTCGTATTATTTTGCTTGGCGCTCAGTGAGTGCCTACAAGGTGAACGTTTTATTAGACAACTATAGACTTAATTGCACGGTGGGACTATCTTTATTAAACAATCTTAATGGGTTGTAATCATTCAGGGGTTCTGTGTGCAGCAGTTGTTTATAAGGTTCCGGGTTCATTTTTTTTATAATAATAAATATTCGACAACATTCTACACAACGCTATCTAGACCCATGGTACGCATAGCTTAACTAGCTTGTGTTATAGAATCTAGTATGCGGATAAACATACTTAGATTTGTAAACACATACATATTATACATAGTATTGTCACTAACATACGAGAGGATGACTGATTTTCTGTAACACAGGTATTTATACCTAGCATAGAAATCAGAGACATTTAAACTATTGTTAAATTTTATGTGAATAAAGAATTATTATTATTATTATTATTACATAGGAACACCCAGACCAATGCAAGTAGCCATATTCATGCATACAAATATTTGCACTGAGCGAGGATCGAATCCGCACCTCCTGCGTAGCAGTCGCGTTCACTACCGCCACGCCACGGATGCTGTCTAACTTTTACCGTCTGTACTTTTACCCGACTACGGCGAAGCCAAAAGGAGGGTTATGATTTTGACAGGTTATGTAACATATAAGTAAGTATGTATGTATGTATGTTCATTTGTTCCCTCATAGCTCCTCAACTACTTATTAGAACTGGACAAATGAGGTATCAAGTGGCTTGATCGTCCGATGGTTAAGGACTATATGACGTGTCACTCGATTTTGTGTGGCGCCCTCTAGCGATCATAAGATACTGTGTTAAAAAATAAATTTAAGATAAATATACCGTGTTTGGTATGAAATGAAAGCGCTTAATGAACACATTTCAAATATATGTATAAATTAATAGCTTTATCTTACCCCAAAATAATTTAATTCAAAAATAAAGTTAAAAACTAAAACCCGACTATCGAAAAATCATAACATAACATACATTATATAACATTCACATAACATAACATTTTTCGGTAGTCAGATTTAGTTTTTTTGGAAATAAACCCTCGGGAAGACTATTTTATATTCTAATAGAGTATCTAGATCGGATGTAAAAAAAAAACTTTCTGAATCGATTTTTATCAGATGATTTTGCTTACAAAACTGTGCCCCAGTTTTTTGCCGCTAGTGAGCGGATAAAATCACCCAGTATTCGCACTGTAGAACCCATTTTAGGAAAAATCTTTCTGAATCGATTAGTACACTTTCTATTTATGTATGTTAACTAACTTATGGAACACAGCCATGTTCCTTACTACTACTACGCCATTTGACTGGACGGGTGATCAGCCCTTCTATGTGGGCCATTTGACCCAATTCCCCTATAACGACTGCCATACACGTATGGCAACCGGGACCGACAGCTTAACGTGCTCTCCGAGGCACGACCAGACCAATGCAAATACTCATATTCATGTATATAAATATCCGCACTGAGCGGGGATCGAATCCGCGCCTCCTGCGTAGCGGCCGCGTTTACTACCGCCACGGCACGGAGGCTGTCAGCCATGTTCCTTTGATATGCTTTTGGCAATCTCACCTCCGGCAACCAAGGACCCAAGACGACGTGCGTTTTAGTCGGTTCGAGTCCGACATAACCACCTCCACCGGCTCCGTGGGGGTGGTATCCGTGGGGATTTATCGCACGATAAAAAAAAAGCCAAGTTCCTTAATCGTATTATAGTTATGGCACATGGGAAAACATTGCTTTCCTAAGCCACGAAAAAAGGGGGGTTTTCAAGAAGGGACATCAGAAAGTATTTACAGGGTAGCCAGTGCGACTGTGATGTCTCTGGTGTTACACACATCGATAGGCCACGGTAACCACTTCCGTGGGCCTAGTGCTTATCTGCCACCTAAATGGACAAAACAATCTTTACATCTCGAGCGGAAACCACGCAGCATCTTCATAACATTTTAATTGAGCTCTAATATCCTTACAAAACAAGAAACTCTTCAATATTATAGTACAAAATAGTAATTAAAAACTGCGTGACCCAAAATTAACAGTTATTACAAAGTTGACTTTGAATATCGTGGGAGCCCGGCAGACCGTCCGAAACAAACGGGCTAACAATCAAACAATTAAAATAACTAACGAATCTATATCGCCCTAAAACCAAATAAGTCCACAGGCATACTGTTTTACAAAACTATTTGGACAATTAAACAATCGAGAACTTACGGCACAAGTCTAGTTAGTCAGAAAAAGATTTTCCTTTTCAGATAATGAAATGACAACAATGGCACAGCTTGCGCAAGATTCGCACGCCGGTGGTGCGAGTGGGGCGATATTTTTATATAGAGGACTCGCTGCGCCGGCGCAGCCGTACCGCCGACATGCCGACAGCAACCTCAGCGAGATGATCGTGTTCATCATCATCGCGTGTATCACTACTGCATCAGCTACGAACTTCACCAAAGATGCGACAACAGAATCACCGAACAATTCCACCAAAGAAATCCTTAAAGCCAGTGAAACTGCTGACCCGAAAAAAGTTGAAATAGTTAAACAAATTCGGAGATTAAACGACGATGGATCATATACTATAGGATATGAGGCTGATGATGGAACCTTCAAAATCGAAAATAGGGACCCCCATGGCAATGTTAAAGGTACTTTCGGGTACATTGATCAGGATGGTGAAGTGAAACGAGTGACTTATACGTCTTCGAGTGATAGCACACCAGTTCCAGTGACAACCACAACGCCTAATCCTCCAACCATGATTGTGAGAGTGAATAAAACAGTGTCTTCGACTACCAGACGACCCTTACCCACAGTTGTGTATCCCACCAGAGGGTCATATACCACAAGAGGTACAGTGATTCAAGCCATACCCAGAAGAAGACTTCACGCAAGTTCCACAAGGATACCACACGCAGAGACTACTACAGAAGTTCAAAAACCTGAGGAGACGACAAGTAATATTTTGAATTTATATAAAACAAAAGTGGATGATATGAAAACGCGCAGTCAGATTTTGAAACCAATGTCAGCTATGGTTAAAGACGATTTGATTGCGAGACAGACAACAACAAAAATACCCGTGACAGTAAAACCGGTCTATGAACATATTTCGGAGAATGATCAGGACAGTGAAGGGAACAAAGCCAACACGATACGTAGGGAGCTATATGGAACTAGCCCTAACCCACGTATGGTCAGCCTGCAGCAATCAGTCGGAGATGATTCAACAGATGTGTATGGAAGTCATTTAGCCATGGGAACTGTTCGTCCTCTATTCACCACTACAACGCCTCGACCACGACTAGTGCCTATTCACTCCTTAGTGGCTGCCAGACAAAAAATCCAGCAGCAATACCAGGAACCCATACAAGAACAGGAGACCACCATTGAGGCTAGCACAGGACGTGTTTTCGACCATGACAGTGTGGTGACTACCAATCCAGTGCCAGTCGTTCATATTCAGCCTCAAAGAGAGCCTGATGAAAGGGTTTATCAACAGCCTATATATAGAAGACCACCAGCTGCGGTTCACTTCAGGACACGAGAATATCTCAAAGACAATCCTGGTGCCGCCATACCCATTGGAAACCAAAGGCCTTATAATCAATACGACTTTCAGAACAAAGTATTGGAACAGCACTATGTGAAGGAACCATCCCAAGATATAGCCAGATCCCAAAACCCCCAAGATCCTTATGAAGTCAGACCAGTCACAAGGATTATACCAATACCAGTAGATGAAAGAGGGATTCCTCTCCAAGGATACCAGTCAAGATACGTGAACCCATACAGACCACAAACTCAGGCTCCATTGTTCCAACCGAGATACGACCCAGCAGATGAAATGTCCTCTATAGCTGCCCCTGTGAGTACCAGAGACCTACGCCGCTTGCTAAACATTCTGATCCTTAGACAGAGCCGTTTACAAACCTTGATGGACGATATGATGACATCACCGGTCTACCGACCAGAGAATGATTACCGCTACAACCAACGATACCAGGATGATGGGAGATACGACTATCGGTACGACCAGTACAGGCAGGAGTATCAGAACCAGGGTTACGACAATCAGTATGAGAGTCAGAGATATATGCCGAGAAGACGGTACAATAGACCGTACGATACAGCTGGCTCTTCTTCGAATCATGTCGAAGAGATGCCAGAGTTCCTTCCTCCAGAAATAAGAGAGGCTTTGTTGTTGAAGATGCTGGTCCTGGCGATAAGTCCTGACTTCACACCGACGCCGGTACCGCCTACAGAGCTGACGACTGCAGCTCCGACCAGGAAGCAGGTGAGAAATGTCCAGATCCTTGGTGAAGAAGGCTCCACGCACCCAATGGAAGAGAAGAGGCATTAAGGTATTTATTTTTATCGTAATAAAGTATAGTTTTATGTAATACTCATGTAAATAGATTTTTTAAGGCCATTTTGTGGTAATGAAACTATTTTTAAGTTAATTATTGTAGTTTGATTTCTAGTGTGTTCTTTATGAAAAGAAGTAGATAACATAAAGTATTTTAAATTCATAACTTTGTTTTTTTTATATGTCATTAACTCTGAAGACAAATCATAGTTAACCTTCTGGCACATAAATTAGTTCATAGTGAGTTCAGTTAGAGTACAGTTTAGATATACCGGTTAGTTATATCGTGCAACTGAAAAGTATATAACTACATGTAACAAAGTGTTTGTGTTATACCCCTCTGCGAAACCTTCAGAAATATGTACAGCTAAGGAATTCGTTCATCTATTTGAATGCGATTTCATTTTATACAAATTACTCAGGTTTATATGTATAAGTATAATACACGCTTAATATAGTATAGGGTGCAGCGGGAACGGGATCGGACGCCACGCGGGCGGAAAAAAATTGACGGTACGAAGTTCGCCGGGTCAGATTAATCCATATCCATACTAATATTATAAATGCGAAAGTAACTCTGTCTGTCTGTATGTTACGCTTTCACGCCTAAACCACTGAACCGATTTTGACGAAATTTGGTATAGGGGTGGATTAGACCTTGAGAAAGGACATATGCTATGTTTTATCGCGATAACCGACATCCACGCGGGCGGAGCGGGCAAAAGCTAGTTATAGATAAAACCTATGCCAATTGTACAGTCTGTTATAGTCGGCCTGTTAAGGTCTAAACACATGTCTTAACACTTAACAGCAAGGTTAACCTAACTCTGATAGACACGGCTTGTGAACAACATCGCTTGCGCGACTCAGGAATTGTCGCAAATCTTTGTAATTACTGTGTGCAATACAATAAACACGCGCGTAACATCCGCTCGGTACGCAACGTGCACGTATTATCTCGTGGCGACAGACGGACGTTGTGATTGTTCTGTGTTCATATACATTTTGAAGAATTAGAGTTTAAAAACGAAATATACATGAGCTTTTTTTTAACGTGCGGATATCTCTAGGGGTGTGCCCCTCCCGCCATACTTAGCGGAGATAAAAACATGAGGTAAGCCAAAAAAATCCTCAGTTATTTCCTATCAAATGGCCAGAGAGAGGTGTATAGGGTTGAACCGGTTGGGGAGAGGCGGCGCGAGCGAGAAAGACTCGCGGATCGCGCCGCCCGCGCGCGCAGGCAACTCGGGCGTCGGAGGGCTCTGACTGACCTCCGTCCCCCATGAGCGCGGGCCTGGGGGTGACGGGTGGAGCCGCCTGTCACCCCAGCAGAAGCAGGCCACGGCGGCGGCGCGCTAAATAGCGCGCCTCCCCATTCCGGGGGCGAGTTGGGGACACCGTTGTCCCCCCTCCTGAGGAGTGCCAGACCGTAAGGGATGGCCCTGGGTCAGCCGGGGTGCGAGGGATATGTCTATAACAACCTCACCTCCGGCCTAGCACCAAGACCCACAGTCGGCGTGCGGTTTTAGTCGGTTCGAGTCCAACATAACCTCCCCTTCCGGTTCCGGCAGGGGGGGTATCCGAGGGGATTTCCGCACGAAAAAAATAAAAGGGTTGAACCGGTTGAACAACAAACAAAACCCCGGCATCTTTCTAAAAAAATTGTAAAGTAATCAGTGTAATCCATCTAAAATGTATACTTTTTACCTACTAGTTTTTTTTAAAGAATTATTGAACCGAAGTTACTAATATTCCCTCTAACTAAGCTAAATTGCTTGTGCTAGGAGTGGGTTCACGTTGGTAGTGTAATGGCCAGGATTCGAAACCGGGACCTCTCGATCGTAAGGCCGACACCTTAACCACTAAGCTACCGACCAAATAGCCGATAGCTGATTATAACAGAAGCAGTATGTATGTCGCTTTTCGCAACTTTCACACATGACTCCGGTTCCGATTCTGCTCAAATTGCGATCAAACAAACTTAAATTCAATCTATTTCATCTTCACACGTTCCGAATGGAAACGGTGCGCACAGCGAGGTCTGAAAAGAACTAATATCTTCGCGTATGGCTGTGGAATTAACTCCTCCTAAGTAGTATTAAAGAAGGGGTTAGTGACCTTGTCATAACTATAAAAAATAACCCAATTGGATATTATCCTATAGTTAAAATAAATTATCTAACCGAGCTTTATAATTAAGAGCTGTCAAGCTGAGTGCCACCACTGTTAACATGGTACATGTTTACGATGGTGACACTCTTTTCGAGACTTTGCCTCTATCTTAACATCAGGCGAGGTGAAGTCAAATTGACGTGTCCGGTATAAAAAAGAAAAAAAGAAAGAATAGTAAAAGAGCGGTAAAAATTGCGTCCGTTCTTATTTTAAAGTTTTATTTATTTTTAATCATCCACCCATCCTATAGTAGTAACTGATTTGACTATTAAATTTTGTGACGTCACTAAATCTTTTTTCATACAAGTTACCTTATAACTTATCGCTTAGTACAAAGTAGCTAATTTGACTAGTCAGTAGGATACCCAATTACGAATAATCTCCACTTTATCTAAAGCAACATCTAATCACTCCATTAAACAAACCTATGCCTAGCAAAAGAATCTCATACATTACTGAGTTACGACAATAGTATGCTACCTACACCCTTTGTTAGCCAACGGTCGCAGCCGTGAAGGCTGGCCATTGTTCGCAAACTTGCCTCTAGTGGGTAATATTTTGAGAGAAATCCTTGAAACATGACAATATGCGTGCAATATAAGTTTTACTAATGAAACAGTATGGCGGTTTTTCCCATAGTAATTAAATAGCTCGGAACATGTATCTTGGACTTAAAATATGTTCAAAATGTGCTCATTTCTTCGGTGTCTTTTGATAATAGCACGGTGTGATACGGCGGTGGACAAACTCAATATCACCAAGCATAGATTTCTTACAAAACAATCTCGCTACTGGGGTCCAAGTTTCAAGGTACCTATACTGTGAAATAGTTCACAGTTGGGAGTATTATATAGCCTTAATTATAAAAGGAATTAACGCGATTAAGGTATAGGGAATCTGGTCGAAACGTTAGGCAAATCAAAGCTATACACCTATACTTACCATGGTCGTGTTAATTCCCCTTATAATATCCATACTAATATTATAAATGCGAAAGTAACTCTGTCTGTCTGTATGTTACGCTTTCACGCCTTAACCACTGAACCGATTTTAATGAAATTTGGTATAGGGGTAGATTAGACCATGAGGAAGGACATAGGCTATGTTTGGTCGCGATAACCGGCATCCACGCGGGCGGAGCCGCGGGCAAAAGCTAGTTATTGTATATGTTATGGAACACGAGAGTTAAGAATAAAAGGACACGTCAAATTGACTTCACTTCACCTGATGGTAAGCTAAAGGCAAAGTCTCAGAAAGAGCGTCACCATCATAAACATGTACCAAGTTAACAGTGGTGGCACGCAGCTTGACGGCCTCTTCAGATGCCTTTTCACGCCCGCTTAAAGGACCCAGACCCGGAGTACCAGTCGTTTCCGTAAATGCAAATACACCAATTGAGGAAGGTTAAGAAGGCGGTCTCCGGGCTCCAAACTGCAAGCTTTAAATGCAATCGCGGTTAACGTTCGGACGATGATGACTGTTAAAAATAATAACTGATATTCAGTGCTAGCTTATATTAAAAACAAATCTTTCGAAATTGTTTTTCTTCATTGCTGGGCATAGGGAATTCATCCTCACATCTTATTGCAACCGGTGGTTATGAAAAGAGTGGTGTGTGGTTTTCTGAAGTAACCAAGAAGGACATTAAAAGTCTCTATGTAATCTGTGCGTACATAATTGTCCAAGCAGGGTAGGCAGATTTGCATTAGAGCCTACATTTAACCAAAAATGAGATAAAATACGTCATTAAGGTCGAATATTCAGGTCTAACTAGTATTATTAAGTAATTTAAGTAGACTAATTTTATGCACAGGTTCCATTGTCTCAGGACAATTTAAGTAATTTATACATTTAAATTGAGACATTAATTTTATTATGTGCTCAAATTACATAAAGTCAAATGTATTTTTTTTTATTTGTTTTTGAAAACAGTCATACATATGTTCTTTTAACTTAACTTTGATACATTTTTTAGAAATAAAGCTTACATTAAACTGCGTACGAAAACGACAGCCTGTCATTGCCATTTTCCCAAGTAAACTGTTCTATTTCGAGTTGTAAGTTATCTTTGTACCATTTTTAAAAATGATTCAACTATCAACAGACAGACAAGAAACAGTAATCAGAAAAGTCACAATAGCAGTCCGGAAAAATTAAGATCCCTTGCAAACAAAACACCATGCGCTGTCTGTCGGATTCTAAACTATAAGTAAACTGGTGAAGATAGAAATATAATAAACCTCTGCCTACTCCTTAACAATCTACAAACACAAATACGTATACCACAAACAAATTGTAAACCATTAATAACCTACAATATCGTTAACAACAAATAAAACAAAACATCTTAATACAAACACCTGTAAACGCACCACGTTACGTACTAAAGTAATGTATAACAATAGTTTAATTACGCAATGTTCCCAAGATATAACACACATACGGACAGACAGTTCCCATGCGTATAATAATGGGAACCGATCCCACGTCCCCGATGTGACTGCACGTAAATATGACAGATACACAGTACACACTGTTCGTGGCTGACTGTGTAATATATTGTGTAATAGTAAGAATGGATTTCCGATAGGATTTTATGTGGAATTCCTGCCTCAAGGTCTTTCTATACATATATGAATCTACTTCATATATGCATATGTTATTTTATTATAGCGGCGGATTTTCTTGATTGCATCCGAGCCCGGGGTGAACTCGCATGTCACCCTCCACGACCTCAAACCAATACTTCTTGGGCCTGTTTCTCCTACCTGGACCCAGTGGGAGCGGAATGAAGTCCGTTTGCCTGGCATTTTGTTACCTACGTATTTTGGTAGTTTTCGCAAAACGTAACCGCACAAAGGAAGACGAGTTTCCTGCATTTTATCTGCGATGTCAAGGACTGAAGGCTGCTGCGGATGCGAGAATCCCTCACGCGATCTTCACGCGTGATTCCGGACATCCACCGCAGCATTTTCATCTCCGAGGATCGCAGCTCTTGTCAGTCCAGCAGCGGCCACGCCTCACAGCCGTGCATAATGCATATGGTATATGTATATGGTGTAAAATTATTAGCTACAGGATCCAGACTGACCTAACTTGCCGTAACATAGTATGTAGAGCGCCTAATACAAAGGGAGGCATGAGGCCGAGTTTTTCCCAAACTTCCTAACTTTCCTAACTTTAGCGATAATTTCATGGACCTGTATCCATGGCAATAAAATCAATTAAAACTAAATTCAAATAGTTTGATGAAAATTTCGGGACCGGGACCACGGTCCCAAATTCCCCCTTTCTATGGAACGGCAAAGGGATGAGAAGGAAAAGTGAAAGTTTAATAAATTATTTTTGTATGGTTGTTGTTTCATTATATTAAGTTACCTATATACTTTTGATACATATAATATTCCTACATTTCCTTCTTTCTACAATTGGGTGTACGAGAAATGCTTTAATTGGGTGTTCGAGGCTCCACCTAGACCTTCAGGAGCTTGTGAGGCCGGCCGTCAAGCTGCGGACCATCATTATAATATACAAGAGGCGAAGTGAAATCTTAATGATGTGTCCTATATAAAAATTAATATGAAATCTCAAAAATCCCTCAATCAATCAATAAGCCTGTGAATAATCCCCACGGATACCACCCCCACGGAGCCGGTGGAGGTGGTTATGTCGGACTCGAACCGACTAAAACGCACGCCGTCTTGGGTCTTCGGTTGCCGGCGGTGAGATTGCCAAAAGCATATCTCTCGCACCCTCTCACCCACTACTGAAAATAAGCCTCTCCCAATATTGGGTATCAAAAAATCTCTCAAGTAAGTCACAAATTAAAACCAATAAAATAAAATTTAGCAAATAATTTTTAATTAATTAAAAAAATATAATCTACATATTTACAAAAAGAGTTCTAGAACTAAAGAGATTCTAAAACTAGTAGGATCCGAAGGTGATATCGTGGAGGGGGGCAGCCCCATTCCTGGGTAAGGAGTATTCCTTAAGGAGTTCGTCTAGCATGGAGTATTGTTGGTTATTCCTCTGCTGGCCAAAATTGGACGGCGCGGCTCTCGCACCCGCGGGAGCGGCGAAGTCCTGGTTTCCGAACTGTTCGAAGGATGGAGTGGGTCTGAAGTCCTGCCTGGAAGGCTTGATTTGGGTGTGCCTTGGCTGAGCTGGTTCAGGATTGAAGAAGTTGTCTGAAGCGGGGGCGGGGGCAGCTCCAGCGAAGAAGGCAGGCTGGTAGATAGTCCATTTTTATTTATGATTAAAAATGTAAATTTTATTTATTGAATGAATTTTTACAACATTAAGTATGCTAACTATACAAATCGAATACATAGGGAAAACGAATCATCTCGGGCGGGACTCGAACCCGCAGTCTTTCCCTTACAGGGGGAATGCCTTGACCAATTCGGCTACCGAGACACGCCCGATGTGATTCAAATTTCCCATCTTATACGTCTTTAAGGCGACGGTGGAGTCATCTACCGATTTTCTTACGAACTATCGGAATCAATGAATGATGTTACAATAATTTTTAAACATTGATTTTTGATAAGTCTCCCCAAACAATTGAATGAATTTTTACAGCATTAAGTAGAATCGTAAGAAAATCGGTAGATGACTCCACCGTCGCCTTAAAGACGTATAAGATGGGAAAGTATCATTTATGCTCATCACTTCACTCGATTGCCAATTCTAGTAGAATTCAAAGCCCCACGTTGTCCCCATTGGTTCCCCATTCCCCTGCTCCTACTTTTATAGTTTGTTTTAGCTTTTATGAAAGCGACAAGGTACTGTCTGACCTCCCGAACCCTAGAGGGACGCTTGCACCATAATCTCGTTCGTCTATCATTAATTGTACTGGCTTGCATTTGAGGTACCTACCAGTAATTAGATAGCTGTATAGATTAAAATGTCCTGGGAGAGGCAGAAATGAATTTGAACTGTAGAAACTAGATAATTGAGTTAATGTGTTTTGACACACAGCAAGTGAAGCATATAGTGTTCGATTGGTGGTCTTGCGTGATATCATTTTTTTTGTTCCATACAGTTAGTCTACATAGAACTGTTTGAATACAATTTTATAGCATTTATTGTGCTAACTATACCTACAATGCGATTATATCATGAAAAATGAATTACTCGGGTGGGGTTGAATCCACGAATTGTTCAAGACCTTGAAGAGTGTTGGGATATCCGCACGAAAAAAAAGGTAGATGACTCCACCCTCACCTTAAAAACGCATATATAGGAAAATTTCAATTATTTCAGGTGTAGCTCAGTTGAAAGAGCTTTCCCCCTGTAACGTCGTGGGTTCAAGCCCTAGGAGGAAGAGCCGGAAGGCGGACCCTGAGCTCCGAGGACACCGTGGCCTCGGATGCAATCAGGACTAACGTCTTTATGTAGATGATGATGATGATGATGAATGTCATTTGAGCTCACCTTAGGCGGTGTTGGTCCGGACGAAGACCTGTACTGTTGTGTCTGCGGGTTGGGCCTGTACTGCTGCTGCTGCTGCTGCTGCGGGGGCGCGGGCCGGTACTGCTGCTGCGGCGGGGCGGGCTTGTACTGCGCGCGCGGCGCGGGGCGGGGAGCGGGGGCGGGCTCTTCGTAGTCGAAGTCTTGTTGAGCGCGATATTGAGATCGGCCACCCTGGAGCGGAAAATAATATTTAGACTACATGTACTTTAGGTCGCAGAACGACCTCCATCCTCCATGAGTGCTGGCCTGGGGGTGATTGGTGGAGCCGCCTGTCACCCTAGCAGAAGCAGGCCGCGGCGGCGGCGCAACCCGAAGAGGGCCATCTCGAAAGAGATGGTCCTGGGTCTGCCGAGGTGCGAGAGATGTGCTTTCGGCAATCTCACCTCCGGCAACCAAAGACCCAAGACGGCGTGCGTTTTAGTCGGTTCGAGTTCGACATAACCAGCTCCACCGGCTCCGGGGGAGTGGTATCCGTGGGAAATTTTCGCACGATGAAAAAAAACATGTACTGTGCTTTTTGCTTGAGTGCAGTGATGCTATGAATCAGAGGTATGGTTTGATTCATATCTTGGACATAAATCGTAAGATATAAAAGACCCTGGCTCGCGGATCAACTCAACTCAACACAAAGCATTTGTTTGAAATTGTGTAGCACTACTACAGCTTATTGACGTCAAAGTCTGCTTAAAACTAAGTTTACCACCGCTTCCTAGGCACCGGTGGAGAAGAAACGGCGCAACAAACTTCACAATTGTTTGATTGATTGAATTGTTTTGTAATAATCTATACTTGGTGAATTTGGGCTCGTCCACCGCAGAAGAAACCCGTGCTATATTGAAAATACATCCAAGAAATATGTACTGCGCAAAAAGAGCACATTTTAGGTCCAAGATATATTGTGATTCAAGCTGCTATATTATATACCTACTTGACCTGCAAGTCATGATCATTACGCCTCAGTCCCCTTTACATCCAAAGCTAGCATTTTGAAGATCAGAAGACGCTCTCCTACTGTTTCCTCTGATTTGATAGTTAGCTTTTGCGTGAGCGACTGGCTTCTGATTTCCCTAACCCGAGGACAACCTACGCTGAAGCCTTAATTGTCAGTCAATTGGCAGGTTACGCATGAGGTGAAGATTAATTACCCGAAGGCCACAATACCTATAGTAGGGGAGCCGTAGAAGGAAATACTGTAGTAACTCGAGCGCGTCAGATGAAGCTAGGGGAGGCTAGTTACATATTGACAGCTCCTCCTCCAGCCAGTAGGCAGCTTTCAATATCGGTGAGTGCGCAAAATAAAAAATTTTGTTCTACGAATTTACACCTATGCGTCAGATTAAGATAATATAGGTTAGTTACTAGCTAACGAGTGTCCATTTTGAAAATCTCGCGATTTAAGCTGAACCTTAGGGCGTGGGAAACTTGCAAAGATATGTCTTTATTTACCCGAACGCGGTCTTTTTTATGTTTATTTTGGAGTTAATCAAACTATAATAACTGAAATACATTAGACAAGACCAAAGTAATACAAAACTTTAATTAAGATGGATGATACATGTATTTATTTATTATTATGCTTTGTATATGCCTCCTTCACCACTAAAACTTTATACACTATTATTCTTTCTATCATGTTGTGACCTATTAATTTCAATAGGTTTCCGTGACGCTCGAGTAACTACATATTTAGCTGCGTGGCCTCCCTAACTACTAATGTCGGCCCCTATATTCCCACGTCTCCGGCACCGGTAATTTAGTGGTTAAGGAGTCGACCTTACGATCGAAAAGTCCCGAGTTCGAATCCTGACTACTACCGACGTCAACTCACTCCTAGCACATGCAATTTAGCTTACTTGGATGGGTTATAGGGAATATTAGGAGTTTTGGTTGCAATTATCCTTAAAAAAAAAAGTACCAACACACGGCCTACCTGATGATATATGTAATGTAAAGTGATAGAGAGAATGTAACCTCTTGTCAGCATCTGGACTGGTGGCCTGTATCTTTTGGACCGTAACTTCCATCTAGCTGAGCACAGTCAAATGACTGGATTTAAAAAAAAACTGTGGTACCTGTTGCTTAGGCGGCTGGTCCCTTGTGGTTTCGTCTACCAGAGTGGGCGGTGCGACGGTGATACCCTCACCGGCGGGCTGGAAGCCATATTTGTTAGCTCCATACTCGACTACACGCAACTGGAATGTAAACACCAACATGTCAGAAGGAATTGCGTCATGGATCCAGAGGTAAAGAGAACCCTCTCCTCTCCTACAGGACAACACGTGCAGGGCTTTTTTTTTTTTTTTTTTTTTTTTTATCGTGCGAAAAATCCCCACGGATACCACCCCCACGGAGCCGGTGGAGGCGGTTATGTCGGACTCGAACCGACTAAAACGCACGCCGTCTTGGGTCCTTGGCTGCCGGAGGTGAGATTGCCAAAAGCATATCTCTCGCACCCCGGCAGACCCAGGACCATCTCTTTCGAGATGGCCCCCCTTCGGGTTGTGGGGACCAAAATGTCCCCATCTAGCCCCGGTTACGGGGAGGCGCACTTTGCGCCGCCGCCGCGGCCTGCTTCTGCTAGGGTGACAGGCGGCTCCACCGGTCACCCCCAGGCCAGCGCTCATGGAGGACGGAGGTCGTTCTGCGACCTCCGACGTCCGGTTCGCCTTCGCTCTGCACGGGCTTCCCGGGCCCGGAGTCTGGTCCGGACCCGACCGGCCGCCTCCTTCTCGAGCATTACTTGCTCGCAGAAGGAGGCGGCCGCACCCCAAGCGTTTGCGCATCGTACCATCGCTGTGAGCAATGTGACGAGTGTGAGGACTCCCACCCCTAGAGCCGCCACTAGGACCCGCCTCGGCGTGTCCCATGCCGGGCACTCGGTCAGCGTGTGCAGCTCTGTGTCCTCGCTCGCATCACAGTGATGGCACTCGGACGTTGGCTCCTTCCGGATCCGACACAGGTAACTCCCGAAACACCCGTGTCCGGTAATCACCTGCGTCAGCCGGTACGAGAGGCTGCCGTGTGGCCTCTCTAGCCACTCCTCCATGATGGGTCTTACCGCCGCTATTACGGCGTGCCCTGCGCTTGGTCGCCCAAGTCGTAGCTCCCATTCCGCTACCATGTCCCTGTGGAGCTGGGACCTCACGGCCCGAATTTCTTCGGGCTCGGGTTCCCGTCCCTGCTCCCGCGCCTCCTTACGATACCGATATAGCATCGAAAGGGCTCTCGCATCCAGGTTCCACGGTAGGGATCCGGCAAGGAGACTCGCCGCCTCGAAGGATATCGTGCGGTACCCCCTAATGGCCCTGCTGGCCATTGCACGCTGCGGTCCACGCAGCAGACGCGCATTGTGGACCGTCAGGGTGTCCGCCCATATTGGGCACCCATATAGGGCCATGGACCGCACGACTCCCGCGTAGAGTCTCCTGCAGGAGTCATCCGGCCCCCTCATGTTGGGCAGCAGCCGCCCCAAAGCGGCAGCTGTGTCCTTCAATTTGGGGGCCAGTCTTCGGAGATGCTCCCCGAAGTTCCACCGGCCATCGAGTACGAGCCCCAGATATTTCATCTGGGCCTTGACGCCGATGGAAATGTCTCCCACCATGAGGCTGGAATCCTCCGGTGGCACGCGCCGAGGCCCATGAAAGAACATGGCCTCGGTTTTATGCAGAGCCACCTCGAGACCCAGCCGCCGAATCCGTTCCACGACTTGGGCAACCGCGGTCGTGGCCTTCAGGGTCGCTTCGCGGTATGTAGCCCCGCACGCCGTCACCAGCGTGTCATCCGCATAACACGTGACGGCGGCACCGTCCACGAGCTCCCCGCGAAGCACCCAGTCGTAACCGATGTTCCACAGTAGCGGTCCCAGGACCGATCCCTGCGGAACACCGCACGACATCTCTCGCCGACCGAGCCCGGTCGCACTTGGGTAGACGACTGCTCTCTCCGACAGATACGCCCCGACTATGCGGCGAAGGTAGAGAGGCACTTCGTGATACACGAGCGCCTCCCTAATGCAGCTCCAGGGCAGGGTGTTAAATGCGTTGGCGATGTCCAGTGACACCGCCAACACCACCTCGCCCCGAGCGACGGCGTCCTTCGCCAGAGTCCTCACGCGCATGATGGCATCCACGGTGGAGCGCCTCCGGCGGAAGCCATACTGGCCATCCGCCAGGTCAGGCCCTACCCTGGATAGGTGCTCGACGAGGCGCTTTGCAATGACTCTTTCAAAGAGCTTGCACACCTCGTCGAGCAACACTATTGGCCTGTAGGCGGACGGTGAGTCCGCCGGGCGCCCCGCCTTTCGGATGAGGACCAGTTTCCCCGTCTTCCACATCTTCGGAAACTGGCCTCGCTCCAAACATGCGCTGAGAAACCCTCTCAGCCGGGGCTCGAGAGCGTCTTCTTCTCCTAGAGCTAGGACCCACGCTCGGCCTGGAATGCCGTCGGGTCCCGGGGCGGTGTTCTTGGCCTTGAGCCTTAACACCGCCAGCTCTAGCTCCACCCAAGTGACCTCGGGCACGTCGTCGTCATCCACGTTGGGCGCCATAGGCAAGCTAGGTGGCGGAGTCATCTGCGGTGGAATATGTTCCACCGCCCGCGCTGGGAACAGGGAGCCAACGACTCCTCCGAGCAGCTCTGGCTGGAGACACCGGGTTAACGGCGGGGCCCGGGGGCGCAGCTTGCCTCTTACCATAAGGTAAGGCCGCCCCCATGGGTCCCGCTCCAGCGTCTCCAGCAGCTCCTTGTGAGCAGCAGCCTTCGACTGCTTTATCGCTACTCGGAGGGCCTTTCTGGCCTCCCTGTACCCCGCATGAAGCTCCGCCTCTCGGGGCTCCGTATCTGCGGGGCGGCTACGCCTCCTTCGGAATCTGGTCCACCGGCGGAAAGCGATCACGGAGGCCTGTCGCAGCCTCGCGATGTCCGCTGACCACCAGTAGACCTGACGCCTCGGATTATAGGGCGGAGCCCTAGGCATAGCCGCGTCGCAGACACGCGTCATGGCCTCCCGGAACCACGCCGCCTCATCGTCTATGTCGACAGGCCTGTCCGGCGCAGAGGCCCAGGCCTGTACGATGGCGGCCTCCAGGAGGACCTCCCGATCCATTCGCTTAAGCACCCAACGTGGCTCGCGTGGAGCCGGTGTAACCGGCGCGGCGCCCGCAGGAGGGGAGACGTCGAACCGAATGTATCGGTGATCCGACGCTGTCCCCACCTCCTCAAGGACACGCCAGCCCTGCACACGGCCTGAGAGCGGGGCGCTCGCGAACGAAAGGTCCACAATTGAGTCGCCCCAGCTCTTCTCGCACGTGGCGACGGCCCCGCGATTCAGGAGAACTAGGCTGAGACTATCAGCCCAGCTCTCCACTGCCCTGCCCCTCGGGTTCGTGCGCCGGGAACCCCAGTTCAGAGACCAGGCGTTAAAGTCCCCGAGCACCAGAACCGGGTGAGGGTAACAGGTATTGACGACGACGGCCAGATGATCCAGCCACTGCTGGTACTCATCTATGACTCGATTCGGCGAGAAGTAGACTGCCACGACCGCTATTCCCCCCACAAGTGCTGCTACGCAGCCATTCCCCCTTGTTACGACAACAAGGGGGGGGCTGCCGGCAGCGGCGTTGTGCACCAGTGCCACCGACCCGTTCAGGTCGGTTTCCCAGGCAGGCCCGAGAAACCGGTGAATGTACGGCTCGGCGACAGCGGCGACATTAATGCCCCACTGTGCCATGCTCTGGAGCAGAAGTGCCTGAGCATCGACACAGTGGTTCGCATTCGCCTGCAGGACGCGGAGCTGAGGATCCATTATGGAACCCCCATCTCCGCGCCCTGCCGCGAATCAGAGACGGAGCGCCTGCCTCCCGGCTTCGGCCTCCCCGCGGTGCAGGCCTTGGCACCAACCCTATGGTCGGCCGGCTTGCCCTCCGCTGCACACCTGAAGCAGTGCAACGGAGCTTCGCAACTACCGGCCTTATGACCGGGTTGGCCACAGCGGAAGCAACGGTCACCGACCGTTACCTCCGCCGTGCACTGCACCCCCACGTGGCCCACCGACAGGCACCGGAAGCACCGTGCCGGTCGGGCCTGCAGGAGCCGTACCTGCACCTTCTGGAAGCCCCCGATGAGGAGGCTCCGTCCATCGGCAACCTTTTGGGCTGCCGCAATGGGGCAGCCGACAACTGCTGCCCCCAGTCCACGACGGCCGAAGCGTATTGCTCCGACCCTTACTGTGTCCTGAGGACAGCCTCCGGCCTCCACCACTGCGAGCCTAAGCTCCTCGGCCGTGATGGAGTCGTCCAGACCCGATATGCGTACTTCTGCGCACTTGTTGGGCCTGGACACCCGGACGTCAGCTGCGTCCAGCGTCTCCCTTAGCCTAGCTGCTAGGGCGTCGGCTTTAGGGCCGCTGGTAGCGCCGGGGACCTCGAAGATCCGAGCTCCGGTGCGCGTGGGCTTGCACACCAGATCCGGGATCTCGAGGGCTCCCAGGTCGATGCAGGCCCTTGCCTGCCTCACCACCTGGGCGTACTCCACACCTCTCTCCGACGCCTCCGCCGTCAGTGTCATGACGACGGCCGTCGATCGAGGGACGCGGAGCCTCCTCGGCGCTGTTGCCATCGCAGCAGCCTTGGCCCTTCTGGCCAATTTGGCTGCTTTTTTGGCGGCGCTCCGTCTCTGTTTATTGGCTCCGGCTACCTCCCAGCCCCCTGACGGGTGGCTCGAGGATTTAGCCGGAGCCAAGGCCCGGGCCGGGATTGAAGCCCGGGCCGCAGGCGGGGCTGAGGCCAGGGCTGGGGACTTCTTCCCCTTGCCCTTGCCCTTCCCCTTATCCTTGCCCTGAGTGGGACCCGGAGGACCTGAATGGGGGCGGTGAGCCGGCACCGCCGCTGGGGAGGCAGGCCCCCCCCTCACTGCGGCGGCATACCCTGCCGGCGTCGCGAGAGGAGGACGCCGGGCGATATCTAGGATCGCCTCCAGCCGCCTATTGGTGCGCTCCTCCTGCGCCACCATCTCGGCGCGTATGGCCGCCATACATGCGGCCAACGACGCCGGCTCTGCCGGTCGAGTCGGTGGCTGCGCAGCTTGCGCTGGCCGCGGTGGCTGCGCGATTTGCGCTGGATGCGGCGGCTGCGCAGCTTGCGCCGGCCGCTCCGGCTGCACCGGCCGCCCCGCCAGTGCCGATTGCGCCGACCGCTCCAGATGCGCCTTCCGCATCGACCGAGTCACCACTCCCGGCAACTCGGTCAGGTGCTCCACCCTTCTCTTGAGGGCCTCCAGCTCCGCCGTAACTCTTTCGAGCTGGCGCCGGGACTCGGCCTCCCGCCGTTGGGCCTCAGCCTCCCTCCTCGCCTGTTCCTCAATCTGGGTGGCCAGACCCTCACCGGCGGCTGCGATCTGCTCTACAATCCCGAGCATTTCGGCCTGCTCGGGAGTCGCATACTCCGCTTGTCTCGCCATTATCTGGCCAAGGCGGTGAGTGAGGATCATTGTCCTCCTGTAGATGGGCGAGTCCAGCGCCACCTCCCTCTCCGGGCTGGATGCACCAACCCACGGAGAGGAGTCCCGAGGGGGGGCGGCCCTCCCACCGCTCCTCCTCGCCCTTTCACGGCCTGTAGCCTGCACCTTCGGCTTAGGGGGGCACGGGCGCTCCTCTTCGCTGCTGCTGTTACTGCCGCTGGCGGCCGACCCAAGACCGGGAGGGATGAAATCCTCATCCCGCTCGTCCACCAGTGGCAGGGGAACCTTTTTATTCCCCTTCCCCTTGCGTTTTTTGGCTGCAGACCTCGTCTGCAACCCAGGCAACGCCTGCCTGTCCTCCTTGGTGGTGACGCCAGATTCCTCTGACGTCACCGCCGCCGCTGTTGGGGACGACGAATCGTCCAGGTGTAGCGCGACCTCCGCGCTACTGGTAGAGACGTGCAGGGCTAAGATGCCATCCTTATACGGTGCAGAATATACGTTCTAGAACCAAGCGTTTCAGTGACTCATTCCTATGCCGCACATTAAAACCTGGAACTCCCTGCCAGTTCACGTGTTTCCTTCTTCCTACAGTCCCGGGTCCTTTAAGCGGGGCGTAAAAAACATCTGATGAGACTATCAAGCTAAATGCAAGTGTTAACAATAACATGGTACATGTTTGTAACCCTCTATCCGAAAGAAAGGTTGACCTTCTCACCATCAGGCGAGGTGAAGTCAATTAAATTCTTATTGAATGGCCTCTGAGAGGTGAAGTCAAATAGTCGTGTCCTATAAAAAATGTCATCCGTTTGAGAGCTACCAAATGTTGAGTGTGGCTTTCTGATTCCTTTTTATTTGGTCTAGTAAAGACTCAAAAGGGATTATGATACTATTACGAGCCTATTCCCAAGTCAGTCTTAATATGAAACAGCTGAACTTGACCTCCACAACTAATTGGCGAAATAGAAGTTCCGTAGTTAGACAAGTTGTCAGTCTTTTTAGGGCTCCAACTATCCGTCCACCACAGTAGGTCGTATGACAACCGGGATGGCTTAACGTGCTTTCCGAAGTACGGAGTATATCCAATAAATGAGTAGTAGGTAGGTGTTGACGGCCTCCGTTGCGTAGCGGTAGTGAACGCGGTCGCTACTCAGGTGGCGCGTGTTCGTTCTCCGCTCAATGCAAATATTTGTATGCATGAATATAGGTTATTGCATTGCTCTGGTCGTGCCTCGGAGAGCACGTTAAGCCGTCAGTCCCGGTTGCCATTCGAAAATTTATGGCAGTCGTTACGTGTAGTTGGAGCCCTCAAAAGTCCAACAACTGGTCTTGCTGTAATGTTTCGATATCGCCTTTGGGTTGTGAAGCTCAGATGGCAATCCCTTCACATAAAATATCTAAGTTTAGCCAACTCCGCAGTTAGACTGGTAAAGCGGGCCCCAGACTCCAAGCTGAAAAAGCTTCAGATGCGGCTGGGAGTAACGCTAAGATAAAGAAGATGAAGGAGTAGTAGGTAGGTATTGTAAGCTAGCCCTCACCTTGCCTGTGTCGTCTTTGTATCCGTACTTGCCCCTGACTTCTCCAGTGGGCGACTTCGTCTCGATCTTGAAGGATCCATCGCCGGCCTCGTATCCGTACGTGTAAGACCCGTCCTCATTATGTCTGAAAATATTTACATGCATTTGAAACTTGTGATTATTGAAAATTAAAATGGGGCTATTTAGAACAGTCACAAGCACCCTGCGACTGGGGAGCCCCATCCCAGTCCATGCCACTCTTGCTCTCTTGCCCATTGCGCACTTCCACCTGTACCATCGTAGACCTGTGCAGGGCAACACACAATGCTGTGGCCGTAGACAGGTATTATGCCGTCTTATGACGTAGTAGTCAAAAAAAATTTTTTTTTCGTTCATTCAACCCGGCCCTCGATTCTACTAAAGCTAAACCATTGTGGTGCCATTGGCATCGCAAAAAATTACATTAAATTTTAGACTTCATTTCTATGCACCTAAAGTTTAAAATGAAATGAAAAAAGTTTCATTACACTTTTTCATTAACTCTGCAAAAAGTCATTTAATTTTGAACTTTAAATTCATTGTTTTACGGTCTATTATTGAATGACGTTTTTTGCAGTCTCAGTGGCATAACTATGGTTCGCCTTTAGCAGAATCGAGGCCCGGTCACACCACTTCAAAATCACATAATAATCGGTTCAAATCAAATCTAACCTCATCATCATCATCTTACTGTGTTTTCCGGTGGCATCAGAGGCACGTCACGTTCTCCTCCTTATTCGGCATTATGGCTTATTTGGAAGTGACTACCTTCTAAACTTCCATGCCCAGCTTGCACCAGAACCTTGTTCTTTAATGAGCAGGTGTACCGGTAAAATTTGTTTGGGGCTTGAAGATGTAAAAAGGACCCCATACGCCCATACAAGTGAATAGATTAGAAGCCTATAGAACATAGGGTCGGTCACACTATGAGTTTGTGTTCGTACTTAGCTATCCGTGTTGTAGAAGGAAGTCAAAGCACAAATAGTATTATACTGTGATAAGATAATAGAGAACTCCCCAAGTACTCCAAAATACTATAGCCTTTGACAGCCTCTGTGGCGTGGCGGTAGTGCACGCGACTGCCACGCAGGAGGCGTGGGTTCGATTCCCGCTCAGTGCAAATATGTGTATGCATGAATATGGCTATTTGCATTGGTCTGGGTGTTTCTATGTATAATATGTATGTATTTACAAAAAAAAAGTATATAAGTATGTTTATCCGCATTCTAGATTCCATAATACAAGCTATAAAAGCTTACCATGGGTCTAGATAGCGTTGTGTAGAATGTTGTAGAATATTTATTATTATTTATTATTATTAACTAAAGCATCAGAAAAATGTTGACGAACAAAGTACTCAAAATGATCTTAGTTTTTTGACCTCCTTGTATCTTTCCGATTGTTCTAATATTTGGTACACACCTTTAGCTCAGGCAATAATAACATATAAATCAATAAAACGGCTAGCCAATAAAACAGTTTGATTGGCTCTTAATACAAAAATTTTTAAGATCATTTTGAGATTCGAAAACATTGAAAAAAATGAGACTTGAACGCACGACCTTTCCCTTACAGGGGGAATGCTCTTCCAACTGAGCTGTTGAGCCACACCTGAATCACTTCAAAATTTCCTTCTCCTTGTATTCGTCTTTAATGTTGGTAGATGGCTCCACAGTCGCCCTTAAAGACGGATTTATAGACAAGGAAAATTTGAAGGGATTCAGGTGTCGCTCAATAGCTCAGTTGGAAGAGCATTCCCCCTGTAAGGGAAAGGTCGTGAGTTCAAGTCTCATTTGAGCGTTTCATTTTTTTCGATGTTTTTCGAACTTTAAAGTTAAAAATGCATTCAATCATTTTGAGACTTCGTCGTCAAGATATCTATGACTAAGCACCCATAGACCAACCTATGGGTACCGGGTCATAGAAATGGTTTGTTCTTTACCTGTTAATCTGTTTGAGTATAGACACGGGCGGGGTCACAGTCTTGGACTCGGTGGCGATGTAGCGCGACGGTCGGTCGTCGTAGTCTTGGGCGGTCGCACACGCCACTAGCGCCAGTAAAGCCTGGAAACATGGCGGATGAAGAGATAAACTAAAGCATAAGTAATATTTCAGCTGATATAAACTACTGTTACGGTGATGAATAATGATATTGTCCAGCTAAAATCTCGGGGACACCAAATACAGAAATAGCATCGACGTAACCGAATATTGAGTACGTAGTTTTTTTTTTCGTGCGGAAATCCCCTCGGATTCCTCCCCCGCCAAAGCCAGAAGGTGGACTAAAACCGCACGCCAACTGTGGGTCGTGGTGCTAGGCCTGAGGTTGTCTTCGACATATCCCTCGCACCCCGGCTGACCCATGGCCATCCCTTACGGTGTGGCCCTCCTCGGGAGGTGTCCCCGGAATATTGAGTTGCAGCGCAGTCGCACACATTCGGACGCACGATCATGTCGGAAAGAAGCAATAAGATGAGTAAGATATCTTTTCCACGGTGACTTTCTGTAGCAACTTTTTAAGCATTTTGTAAAAAAGTTTCAGTATAGTTTGCAAGCGATTCATTTACGGCTGACGTGACACGGACCATACGATAACATTGCAAAATGTTGCTGTACGCGAACTGTAAACGATACTTCGATGGCTGTCCCAACTCTATGTCGCAGGGTTATCGATTAAGTGAAGTGATCGATAAGCGGGCACAATATTCGGGATATTCAGAGGAGTGTGACGTGTCGCTCCTGTTTTTCTTATTTCTATGAAGTTTAATTTCTATCTAACAGTTCAGAAGTGGGATTACAACAAAGATAAACAACAAAGACGAAAATAAAGATACTTCAAATATGAAATGCCCGAAGTCCATAATAATTAAAGTAAAGCCAACGAAGCGAGTGAAAAAAGGTAAACAATGTTTCAGCGGTTCCAAACATTTTTATTTGAAAATTATTACGTATCACTCAAGCGCATTCCAGACAGGAATGAAATTGCTCATAAGATGACGGATCTGACAGTTTAGAACCGCTGTGCTGACAGCTTTCCTGTACTATAAATCATGCAACGATAGCTGTCGCTCGGCCAATGTCGCGTACGTGTGATATGTGCGACAAGGCCATAGAAAATAATCGCTAGTTATCGCAACGTAACTCAGTAATGGTCGCTTTGTTTATCTTTTTTCTCTCGTCTCGTTGGCTTCACTTTATAGGAAATCATTACTCGTATATTAAGTACTCTATTGATTGACACAATGGTGCCAATTGTGCTGCTCCAATACATAACTTAACAAGTTTGACTGCACTAAAAGTAGAAAAAGAAATGAGAATAGATACGTAGGTACGATAAGTTTTGCGCAACAAAACAATCGACACCAATAACGTGTGTAATCAATTGTATATTTGAAAGAAAAACGCAGTTGCACATTTGATTTATGAGTTAAGTCAATCGTGGAAAATGATTTATGAATGAATGAATGATAAAAGTAAGGTAATTAGCTAAAAGGCCCTTATTAGGTTTGACCAGGTTTGAAGCACGTTTGTTTTACAACCGACCGTTACGAAAGAAATAAAACGGGGTGAATATAGTCATTAGATTATTTTTAACCGACTTCAAACTTCAAAAAGGAGGAGGTTCTCAATGAGACTTAACAGTTCGAATTACATGTTGTTACGCGATATCAAAGCCAGTTATGAACGGAATTTTATTATTCTAACGGATGTGTTGAATAGGTTTTTTTTTTATTTTTTTTTTTTTATCGTGCGATGAATCCCCACGGATACCACCCCATGGAGCCGGTGGAGGTGGTTATGTCGGACTGGAACCGACTAAAACGCACGCCGTCTTGGGTCCTTGGTTGCCGGAGGTGAGATTGCCAAAAGCATATCTCTCGCACCCCGGCAGCCCCAGGACCATCTCTTTCGAGATGGCCCCCTTCGGGTTGTGGGGACCACAGGGTCCCCATCTAGCCGCGGTTATGGGGAAGCGCACTTGGCGCCGCCGCCGCGGCCTGCTTCTGCTAGGGTGACAGGCGGCTCCACCGGTCACCCCCAGGCCAGCGCTCATGGAGGACGGAGGTCGTTCTGCGACCTCCGACGTCCGGTTCGCCTTCGCTCTGCGCGGGCTTCCCGGGCCCGAAGTCTAGTCCGGACCCGAGCGGCCGCCTCCTTCTCGAGCATTACTTGTTCGCAGAATGTGTTGAATAGGTTAATGTATAGTTCCACTTAGGAGAAAATAATTGCAAAATGTATCTATTTTATTCCTTTCACCCTTTGATTCTATTTACCCGGTTTTACAGTAACAACGTTTCAGTTAGTTTAGTTTTAGTATCAAGTTCTATATATTTTAAGATTTTTGAACATTACGCGTGCGTTTGAAACTCATTGCCAAGTAGAATAATGCTGTAAGTTACACGTTTGGTCTGGGTCATGCGTTTCTGGTGCGGTACCGTTCCGGTGGCGAACGAACGTGCAACACTCCCTGACACTCGCATCAAAATATTACACTGTAATGTGTTTGGTTAGACTAACTATGGCGCTGTGGTGTAATACACAAGATATAGCGGCGAGGAAACGCGGTCTCATATGGTTATAAATTTAATAATTACAAAAATTGTTCCGCCTTATTTCTTGTATTTTTAACTCGGACGTAAAATCTCAGTTTCTTCATTTGAGTGTCATACTAAAGTTTGTACTTTACTCCTACTCCCCCTGATTTACATAGTTTATTTTAGATAGTACATAGTTTATTTTACATAGTCTATTTAGGTAAACGGTTAGAATTCTGCAACCTGCAGACACAGGTAAGCTGAAAGCAAAGTCTTTGGAAAAAGGATCACTATTATAGATGCCAACCATTTATTTTAATAGCTTATGTCATGGAATCTAGAATGCGGATAAACATAATTAGATACTTTTTTTGTAAATACGTATATATTATACATAGAAACACCCAGACCAATGCAAATAGCCATATTCATGCATACAAATATTTGCACTAAGGGGGATCGAACCCGCGCCTCCTGCGTGACAGTCGTGTTCACGTACATACGTACATAACAATTTAACGATGGTGGCCCTCAATTTGCCGGCTTCTTCAGATGCAGATAAATCAGAACCACCCTAAACCAGTATATGCATATAAGTTTTATTATTGGTAAGTATACAACTTGTAACCTAACCTAACCAAACGTAGAGTTTTCCGTTCGTGTAACCCACGTTTTGAACCCACGAATATTTTTTCTGGTTTCATTCAGATTTTATTCCGCTTTCTATAAGCCTATGACTTGCACCACACACCAATGTCGAAAGTTCACGCATTGATGGATTTACGTGCCAAATTGTTGGCCGGCCTGTCACAATGTTGATCCAAACTTACATAGAACTATGCGACATTAGTTATAGGCTTTGTTGCAATACGTTGCAAAATAGCTCGATATTGGGAGTAAAATTGAGTAGGCTGTAGACTCATTGTGACAAAGTGCCTTAGGTCTGAATTTGACAGCCTTTGTGGCGTGTCGATAGTGCATTCGAAAGCTGGTTCCATTTCCGTTCAGTGCAAATAGTATTGTATTTTTCCAGTCCATAGTACCGAGCGGAAATATTTGTTTAAACGTATTTAATGATAGGTGGGACTCGCCCTTGCTGGGTCACTGGGTGAATCTCCACACAATACTTAAATGTGTAAATTAATATAAATTACTATCATTAGAATATAAGTTTTATAATGTAAGTTTTCTTGAAACTAACTCTATGGAAAAACGTCTGCAATAAAGTTGAATTCGAATTGAATTTGAATGAATTTTTTTTATAGCATTTATTATGCTAAGTTCGAAAAACATTGGAAAAAATTAAATGCTCAAGTGAGACTCGAACTCACCTTTCCCTTACAGGGGGACTGCTCTTCCAACTGAGCTATTGAGCCACACTTGAATCATTCCAAATTTTCCTTCTCTTTATTTCCGTCTATAATTCTATAATTAGAATTGAATTACATAAAGAACTATATTTTTTAAATAAATTAGTTGACATAATAAGGTTTTTTTTCGCAAACGAATTTAATTATAACGCTTATTCTTTATGTATGTGGGTATGCCTATTATGCACTATTACATATTTATTGTAAGGATAGTTATGACTTTATGAACATGTATGCCCAATATGGAATACCATCCCTACACAGACTGGGAATTGAAATACAACCGTGTTGAATCCCGGTGGGGTAGAATAGGGCCCCCCCATTTCTTCCCCGGGTGTCGTAGAAGTCGGCTAAGATATATGGGCGTTCTCCATCCGATAGTAAACATATGGTTATATACTATATATACTTATATGCTTATATACTTGTTGAAATTTAGCTTTAAGAAAATAAATATTGTAAATTGACGTCCAAAAAATGCCGCAGTGGAGTTTGTTGCGCCGTTTCTTCTCCACCAGCGCCTTGGAAGCGGTGGTAAACTTAGATTAAGTAGAATTAAAATTGACGTCAATAAGAAACAATTTTATTGTTCTATATTGAAAAATAAATGACTATGACTATGACTATGGTTCAGGGAAAAAGACTCGCTTGGCGGCAATCGGCTCTCCATCTATTACGTGATATCGAATCAAATCAATCATATCGATACGAAAATCATGGTTGGTGCAATGTGTGTGTTATTCCACCTCTGCCTAACCCGTCAGGGATTTATGTATGTACGTAAATTACATTGCCTTCAAACTTTAATTACAGTAAAGTGTTATTGCGGTAACATAAACGATTTCAAATAAAAATGGTTAGTGACCCAGTTATTGCTTTTTATTAACATTGTGTTGGCGGAGCTTGTGTCTTAACAATTTTTTCTATGGTGAAATATTATAAGCTATTTTCGTCATAATTTTATAAGTTTTAGAGCATAATATTCTATTATTCACTAGTGATTTTTGCATTAGTGAGTTGCCTTCGCTTCGTTTTTTTTACGTTTTGGTATGTGAATGATGTTTTTTTTTGGTACAGTCCATTTATTGGAATAAGTATCTATTAAAATTAAGTATTATAGTCATGATTTACAAAACTCCCAAGTTTCAAAAACGAATTCGATTTTAATGAAAAGAGGCCCGATTCTCGTGATAACAGTTTTTCAAAAGGAAGCCACGTTCTAAAGTGTTTTTTACTTTAGAAGGTGATTTGAATGAAATTTTTATAGCATTTATTATGCTAACTTTTAATTTCGAAATACATCGGGGAAAAGAAGCGCTCAAGCGGGACTTGAACACACGACCTTTCCCTTACAGGGGGAATGCTCTTCCAACTGAGCTATTGAGCCACACCTGAATCACTTCAAATGTCCCTTCTCTCTACATCCGTCTTTAAGGGCGACGACGGTGAAGCCATCTACCAACTTTCTTACGAAAATGAATATTTTTTCCCACTTGAGCATTTAATGTTCCCGGATGTATTCGAATGATCTTAACTCCATGGTTTTCCTCCTTTCCTGTTGCCGTGAGGATCGTTTTGAGACTTAGTTGTCAAGATATTTCTGACGCTGATTGTACATTGATAAATCTATTATATTAGCTAGTGTTATCATACTGGGAAAAACATCTTATGAATCACCATGACTCAAGCAAGTAACACTAAACAGCTCTGCCTAGCAACGACCCAAGGTCAGTCGTGCACAAATCAACTTTCCCACATAAATTCCTATGAACACAGAATCATTGCAAACTTGTTATCATTTTTATTTCCTACAGAGGTGGACTGCTATTATAATAATTCCGCACAAAGGGACCAGATAGGAAAGTCGTGGTTAGAGGCCACGGTCCATTCACTGGTCGTAAGACAAATAAAGCAGTAGTCCTACTGCACCGCGCCCTTAGAATTGGCAACCTCTGTAGCATCAATCTCACCTCCGGCAACCAAAGACCCAAGACGGCGTGCGTTTTAGTCGGTTCGAGTCCGACATAATCACTTCCACCGGCTCCGGGGGGTGGTATCCGTGGCGATTTTTCGCTCATAAAATAAAACCTCTGTAGCGTGGTGGTAGTGAACGCGACTGCTACGCAGGAGGCGCGGTTTCGAACCCCGCTCAGTGCAAATATTTGTATGCATGAATATGGCTATTTGCATTGGTGTTGTGTTTCTATGTATAATATGTATGTATTTACAAAAAAGTATCAAGTATGTTCGTCCGAATTCTAGATTCCATAACACAAGCTAGTTAAGCTTACCATGGGTCTAGATAGCGTTGTGTAGAATGTTAAAAAAACACTGGTAGTCATTTAAGTTTGATTAATGTAAAGTATGCATCCGATTACATCGTAATTTATATCTAACATCGAAAAATCTATATTATTTTCATAAACCAGGAATTCCGTGGGCCGCCACCTTCGTTTCAATATTGTGAAATTGTAGTAGGTAAATTGTCTTTGATTTTCAATAAAACAGAGCCGTGATTTTAATCACTTTACGATTATACCGCCCGCGTGGCGTCCGATTCCGTTCCCGCTGCACCCTCTAAGTACTATATTCTTCTTGAATTACTCAATCTATTAAAAGAAACCACATCAAAATCTGTTGCGTAGTTTTGAAGATATAAGCATAGCTGCATAGGGACATAGGTACGCAGAAAGCGACTTTGCTATACTATGTAGTGAAGTGTAAGCTTTTTGTAAGATTGACATTCAATGTACGGTGATTTAAGTTTGACAGTTGTAATTACTTTTATCTAGCTGGTGATGTACTAATTTGAGTCTTATGCAATCGCCGCATGATTGATTTCGGACTGTATCTGTAATGCCTGAACAATGAAATTATGCGGAAATGCTCGCACGCGCATATGTAACAGCTCCAAAACACGTGATCTATCCGCCAAGGTTGAGATAAAGGTCAGGCAATATCTCCTTTTTATTATTTTAAATACATTAATCCAGTCAGGAACTCAATAAAAACATATAATTTACTTTCAATTTTACGTTTGTATATCCTGAAAAGAATATATAAATGTGAACATGTAGAATATTTTTAATAAATTGCAAAATACGAGTGAAATTATGAGTATTTTTATCTGTTTGGAAATCAAAGTATTTAAAGAAATATTTTACTGGTTTAATCATTGGTATCCATACATTATCTATGCAGATTTAATGTATTTATTTGAAACTGTGTAGCACTACTACAGCTTTTTGACGTCAAATTCTGCATAAAACTAAGTTTATCACCGCTTCCCAGGCACCAGTGGAGAAGAAACGGCGCAACAAACTCCACTGTAGCATTTTCGAATAGCATTTCGATAGAACTTTTACTCTATCTGAGAATCAGAGTTCTGAGTAAAAAGGAAGAATAGAGAATTTGAGATGCAAGTTCAATCTGATAGGAACGAATACGTATCTCGAGAAGCTGGACTGTTGTTAGAAAAGTACAAAGCAAACAGTTATCTTAAGCTAAATTATTATCTGGTATAGACTCATTTATTGTAATATCGGATAACATAACGTTCCGTAATACTAGGCCTATTGGCAGCTTGATAATTTATAAGTGTTTCTCAAAAGCCTGTATCTGGGTTAGATACATTTGCATAATATCTGAGTCGAAAGAAAAACGCTTGATTCAACATGTCTGTCTGTCTTATACTTTGTATAATGTAACTATGCAGATAAGATTTGTCTCAGAGCCCAAAGTCATTTATCCATACTCCATACTAATATTATAATTAAAAAAGTTACTCTGTTTTTCTGTGTGTTACGCTTGCACGCCTAAACCACTGAACCAATTTTGATGAAATTTTTGTGTACGGGTAGATTAGATCTTGAATTGCATTCTAAATCTGCACTTTTAGGCCCGGGGACTCTCTCTCTTAATTCGCCTTGTATTTGACTTATATGAAAGTGACTACCGTCTTCAAAAAACACGCTATATCGGGGAATACTGCCTTCTCCATCAGGCCCTTAATCCAGCAACCTAAAACAGCTTTTTAAGATATTGATCGAGCCACTTAGCAAACAATCGAATGATCAATGTATCAAAATCAATGAGTTCCGAATGACAAAAAAGCTTCATTAAATACTAGCTTTTGCCAGTGGCTCCGCCTTCGTGGACGTCGGTTATCGTGACCAAATATTGCCTATGTCCTTTATCATGGTCTAATCTACCCCTATACCAAATTTTATCAAAATCGGTTCAGTGGTTTAGGCGGGAAAGCGTAACATACAGGCAGACAGACAGAGTTACTTTCGCATTTATGATATTAAGTATGTATGGATGGATTCAGGTGTTCCGTGAACCGAAGGGGGCTGCCACCTTCGTTTTAATATTGTCAAATTGTAGAAGGTTCAGTGGTTTGGGCGTGAAAGCGTAACATACAGACATACAGACAGACAGAGTTACTTTCGCATTTATAATATTAGTATGGATGCCAGAAAATCACCAAATCCTAATATTAATTTCCTTGTAATAGATAACTATTATTAGGTCATATTGGCTATGTATAACAATGTTAGTAACGGATGCAATAACTGTCAAAAATATTAGTTTATCAACACCTAGAACAATGGTTGTATTGTCTTCGCTAGGTACCGTAGTACGAATGGTACTTCTGTTTATATTTGTACTGCGGCGCCCGCGCAGCCCCGGTAGTCTACTGGTATGTCACCACAGATCAATATAAACTAGTTTATTGCAGTTTTCAACGTGATTTGTGATAACTTAGTTTAATTTTGGTATTAGTCAAAAGTCAAAAATCATTTATTCTGCATAGACCTTTAAATCGGAACTTACAAAACGTATAAAATAAATATTAAATATTAGTTTAGCAAATGGACAACCACAAATGGTCAAACTACGAATAAAAAAAACCGACCCTTAATCTAATACTTATGATCTTGATACATTGCTTTGTATGAGTAGCATAGCTGAACGAACAGCTCATTTCCAAGCTTGTTTATCATCTAAATATTCTTGGATTTTATAATAGCCATTATGGCACAGTTTACTCTTAACTGCATTTTTAAATTTATTTACAGGTAAATCTCTAATCGTTAATCCCGCAGTCAGTCCCGCAAAAGCCAAGATGCTGATGATGACATTATCCTTTTCCCTTTTGTCCTTTTCCCAGTTTTTAAATATTCCCTTACTAATCTGTTTTTACCTAACTGTGAAAACCCGTCCTATATAAAACTGAACGTCTACAAAAAAATTGTCCATCGTATAAAATGCTACATTTTGACAATATGGGACAAGCCGATTATTGTCAATTGGACACAATTATCGGACTCCAAAAGTTATGTAAATATAACATTTTGACTGACCCAGATATCAAACCTGGAACCTCACCTACAACAGTCACATTCGGTAACACTTCGCTATTAAGACATATAACATGACCTTGTTAAAACATTTTAGAATTTAGTGCAATTAAGAGCTTGCTTTTAATTAAATGAAGGTCGTTGTTTCATTTACAAAATAACTACTAAATCACTTGTGTCACTAATTAATCTAATACTAGACTTTATACTACTTCCGAAACCACTTAAGTCAAAAATATTATTTCGCAATTGAAACATTGTAACTTTAACTTAATTTGCTAAAGTCACTCTTTGTTTAATAAACTAACTGACCCCTTTCGTTTTCGTATAATACGGTAAAGTCAAATAGTTTCAGTTGGACATTTCGGGATACGAAGTATGTTAAATCCTTATCCATACTAATATTATAAATGCGAAAGTAACTCTGTCTGTCTGTCTGTCTGTCTGTCTGTATGTTACGCTTTTACGCCAAAACCACTGAACCGATTTTGATGAAATTTGGTATAAGGGTAGATTAGACCTTGAGAAAGGACAGAAAGGACACAAGGGCACAAGGACACAGGCTATGTTTGGACGCGATAACCGACATCCACGCGGGCGGAGCCGCGGGCAAAGGCTAGTAAGTAAATATATAACTAGCTGTCAAAGTTTCAAGTCAATAGATTGAATACTATTCGAGTTTTCCGACCACTAACATACCAGATACTTAAGCGCTTTATTTTAATTTTTAAAGTTATAATACGCGACGCGAAACGAAGGGTGTTGTAAGGTTATCCCGTTTAGGTGTGTATCTGTCATAGTTCCTAAACGAATGGATAAATTATAAATTAGTAATACGCTAAGCTAAGCCAACATGACACAAAAGTTTTTCTCCTCTCTCTGTCAATGCTTTCGTTATTATTTTGTTTAATAACTATTTGATTATATTAAAGTTATCAATTAATTTCGTGGTCCCACCTTGACTCATATTTTCTTCGAATTTCTAGGTCGACGTTCGACCATAAATACAATTTTAGTCGAATATCGACCAAGGACGAACACTTATCACTTAAGTACCACTGCACATGCCCTAACATTGTAATGGCGTTATCACTCACACTATTGAGATCATTTTATCAACACGTCACTGTAAGTTACCAAAAACTGCATAGCAACAGTCATTGCAAGATCACTTATGTCAATAAATAAATAACTTTCACTTAATAACTGAAAATTCATTAAATAGAACACATTAAAATTAAAGTTAGAAACTTTTAAGAACTAAAGTGTAATTGAATTCAGTTAATTATATTTAAATAGAATTAACTTAATTCAATTATATATTTAAATGAAGTTAAAGAAAAATAAATAATTTACATTGAAATAATAACGTTATTTTTTAAATGAAACTTATTCCACAGAAAAAGAAATAAAAAAGATCGTATTGTTTTAAAAATAGAAAAAAAAAGTAAATTATTACTAAATTATTATTTTTTCTTTCTTTTTCATTTTATTTTCTAATTTTTCTTTCTAACAAATGATAAGAAAATGAACGTACCAATCGCACGTACGGTGTCATGGCGGCAAGTCGGAGGCGCTGCGCTAGTGCATGCCCCTTTTATATCCACCACGGGGCGACCTTTCACCGGGCTCTGAAGTTTTTTTTTAAACCAGGGGGTTGCAATACCTAATATCCATATATCCAGGATCCAGTTCTATAGTTCTCATCAATTTAAAAACAATGAAACAGATAAAAATAATACCTTAATAAAAAAATAAGTAGGGTTTTCTTCTGTTTCCTTATGTCTACAGTATAAAAAAAGTATAATCTATAGACTTTTCAGTGAATACCTATGCTATAAAAAATACTGTATTAAAAAAAACAGTACATGCCATTGACCTTTGGCGGGTAACCGGATAAGATTAGAAGTTGATTACTATTGGCTTATTGACGGGTTATTCATGGTCACTGAGCTTCCGTCTGAACAATTTCAGAGTATCGAGTGATTTATCTATGAGATCATTGTTATAAAATGTAAAGGAATGATAGAAAGTGAAGTGTATAGACCTAATATATGACGAAAATTAGAAGGCATTTTGTCGGACGAAGTGTCCAGACTGACCTCCGTCCCCCATGAGCGTAAGCGCGGGCCAGGGGGTGACCACCGCTATCCCCCCTCCCGAGGAGAGCCTGAACGTAAGGGATGGCCCTGGGTCAGCCGGGGTGCGAGGGATATGTCGAAGACTCACCACAGACAAGACACAGAACCTCACCTCCGGCCTAGCAAAACGACCCTCAGTCGGCGTACGATTTTAGTCGGTTCGAATTCGACATAACCTCCCCTTCCAGCTCCGGCGGAGGAAGTATCCGAGGGGATTTCCGCACGAAAAAAAAAGAAAAAAAAAACGAAGTTGTAGCTGTCTTACCTACTCCCCTAAAAACCAAAGATATTTAAAATATTTCTTATTAATAAAAAAAAACCAGTCAAGTGCGAGTCTGAGGGACGAACTTATGATACATAAACGTATCTTTTTATTGCGTTGACTTAGAAATTAATTTTTTTCACAGCCGTAAGAGGTTGCAGACTTGAGTATCTATATATATAAAATCACTTGTCCCGACTGACTGACTGACTGACTGATTCATCAACGCAGAGCCTAAACCGCTGGGCCTACAAACTTGAAATTTTGACAGTAGTTGCATTTTATGATGAAAACATCCACTAAGAAAGGATTTTTGGAAATTCTGCTACTAAAGGGGTAAAATAAGGGAAGGAAGTTTGTATGAAAGTCCGTCATTTTCAGAGCTAGATGCACTAAATTTCATAAACCCGGGTCTTTTAAGAAATAAATTAACACCTGTATCAGCGTTTTTCAAAATTTAACTACTAAGACGGTAAAATAGGTGATAAACGTTTGTATGGAAACACCGTCTTACTGACTAATTCATCAATGCAGAGCCTAAACCGCTGGACCTACAAACTTGAAATTTTGGCAGTAGATGCATTTTATAATGTAAACATCCACTAAGAAAGGATTTTTGGAAATTCTGCTACTAAAGGGGTAAAATAAGGGATGGAAGTTTGTACGAAAGTCCGTCATTTTCAGAGCTAGATGCACTAAATTTCATAAACCTGTGTCTTTTAAGAAATAAATGAACACCTGTATCAGCGTCTGTTCGTTAGTCTCGCTAAAACTCGAGAACGGCTGAACGGATTTATCTTATCTTGGTCTTGAAATGTTCGTGGAGGTCTAGGGAAGGTTTAAAAGGTGAGAAATATTCGAATAATTGTCGGGAAATGCCTAAAAACAGCAAATCTTTTTGACAGAACGGAGTCTGTCGGGTCCGCTAGTACTGCTATATAATATTCTTCTATGTTATCTGACGTTTGATATAGAATTGATATAATGCGTGCAAATATCGTTAGAGGGTGATTAGTAGACATTCTTCTGAATTAACAAAATGCCCGTTGCTTGAGCCGCGAAAATATTTATGGTGGCTATTTTTTTATTTAGGTCGAAAAATTGATGGTTTATGGTAGTATGAACGCCCTTGAGCGTAGAGGTATATGGTTGTATGGGTCCCATAGGTATACAGGCTCCGTAGGTGTAAGTATGGGTCCCGGTGACCTATTAGTCCACCAGGAAATAAGTCAATCAATAAGCCCATTGCAGTCCACTGCTGGACAGAGGCCTTTCCCAATGTTGAGGGGGTTTGGCCTACTCTTTTACGCTGGCCAGACGGGTTGGTATTATTTCGCCCGAGGAGGGCCAGACCGTAAGGGATGGCCCTGTATCAGCCGGGGTGCGAGGGATATGTCAAATAGCACCACGACCCTCAGTCGGCGTGCGGTTTTAGTCGGTTCGAATCCGACATAACCACCCCTTCTGGTTCCGGCGGGGGAGGTATCCGTGGGGATTTCCGCACGAAAAAAAAGGGTTTTCCTTCAGTCGCAGTGATGTCGTCAGCGTATTTTTCCGTTAGTCACCTCATAAGACACCCTTTGGATGAGATTAGGTGGTGATACCTACTTGTATTCTATCTTCGTCACTACACGGAGAAGGAAGTAAGTTAAAATCTAAATATATAAAAGAAAGTCGTGTTAGTTACACTATTAAAATTTATAACTCATGAACGGCTGCACCAATTTGACTGAAAATTGGTGGGAATGTAGCTTAGAACCAGGAGACGGATATAGGGTACTTTTCATCGCATTCGACCTTTATTTTATCCTGTGGGCTGCGGTCACGGGTTCATTATTTCTGTGATCCTGGTATCTACATTTGCATAAATTATCAGGCTCACAGAAACTTTGAGGAACTTTCAGTGTCTCCTATACTTACCTTTACCTTACCTTTCTACTCCGAACTTATAGCGGACGAAGTCGCGGGCTAAAGCTAGTTTTAAAATAAACAACTCAAGTCGTACAGTTACGGTTTAAATAGAATTGAACTTGATCTAATTTAACCGGTTCAGTTGGGTGCGCGATATAGCACCGCATTGCAGTTTTCTACTGACGAAATAACATTTTTACATACAACAATATTACGGAGACTTACGACATTATTAGTCATTTTGGAGTCAAATGTTTAAACTGTACTTCAAAGATAGGGAATAAAATACTTATCGCTCTTCCCCCATAGATAAGGTGAAAACCTTTCACCCCTGTATAATTGCCGAAAATAAAGACCGAAGAAGAAAATAAAACAAGACCTTACATGAGTAGAGGTAGTAGAAAAGACAAATATGCGCCCTTAGACATATGGCAATAGGCATACATTCATCATTCTATTCTACAATACGTCGGCCAACGAATTGCAACTTGTCTAGGAGGGCTGGTCTCGCACAAACCTCAGACTGATACGCTGATATACTTAAATCTCCATTTAATTTAATTAATATTATATTTTTTCTTTTTGACTATTTTATTTTCTGACTTAATTTTCTTTTTATTTTATTATTTTGCTGGAGTCATTGACATAACTTATTTAATTGTTTGACATCTTTTATACTACTATTTCGTTGACATTGCATGAATCGACATACATTGTAATTAAATTAAAATATTTGTACATCACACAATGTGGTAGAATATAGAGGACATTCTAACATTATTATAAGATCTGTAACTAACCTATGTTCCACAAATAAATGATTATGATTATGATTATGATTATGATTACTTATCTCCATTTTCTCTTTCTCTCTCTCATCTTATCTCTAACGAGCGTATCTCGTAGATCTCCGTTTGAACGAGCGTATCTCGTAGGTCTCCGATTGATCCAGTGTAGCGCATCTCACAGGTCTCTGTATGCTTTGCTTGTGCTCGAAGGCCTTGGAAGGCCCCACAACAGCCCAATTTAGATAATACAATCATATTTTATAATCTTACAGTTTACTATATTTGTACAGGTACTATATTTGTTCCAAGTAAGTTTTCTGTTTCAAAACTCCGTCGCCGCCGCACCGTAGCACCCCGATGCCTTCCTCAAAGCAGACCCAAAAAGCACGTACTGAGGATAAAGAATACATTTTGTGACGCGACTGGGATTAAGATATATGCCCACGATACCCCTGGCCATTCCCCTGGTGGTACCGTGGGTCTGATAAAGTTAAACAGTACCACTAAGTAAGTTAGTTTATTATTGACGACCTCTGTGGCGTAGCGGTAGAGTGTTCAATAGCAAAATTAGGGGTCATCGGATTCGATTCTCGTTCAATGCAACACGGAGGACAGAATAACGTAATTATTTTCATTTATGAACATCACACATTGGTGTTTGTATGTTTATGTATCCATACCATACCACAGATAACATAATACTAAAGACCATGCTAATATTATAAATGCGGAAGTAACTCTGCCTGTCGTTAAATCACTGAACCTATTTTGGTAAAATTTGATACAGAGATAGTCTGTGGCGCGGTGGTAGTGCACGCGACACCGACGCACGAGGCGCGGGTTCGATCCCCGCTCAGTGCAAATATTTATATTCATGAATATGGCTATTTGTATTGGTCTGGGTGTTTCTATGTATAATATGTTTGTATTTACAAAAAAAAAGTATCTAAGTATGTTTATCCGCATTCTAGATTCCATAACACAAGCTAATTAAGCTTACCATGGGTCTAAATAGCATTGTGTAGAATGTTGTGGAATATTTATTTATAAAAAAAGACTGGGAAAGGTTATAGGCTATGTTTGGTCACGATAACCGACATCCATGCGAGTGGAACCGTAGGCAACAGCTAGTTCAATGTGAGTTGAATAGTTATCCGCATTCTAGAACCTATATCACAACCTGCTAAGTTTGGGTCTAGAAGTCACTGTGTAATTGTCCTTGAATATTTATTTATTTCGTTTAGCTTGTGTCATCTGTAAAACGGCTAAAAATTCTTATCTACTTACGTATTTCATGAAACTTACACATCATTTGTGCAAAATAAGTTAAGACTGTTGAAAATTTATTGCACTTATACTAATTTCAGTATGACATCTAAATATGGCAACACTATCGAAATATGACACAAGCCGGCCAAGTGCGAGACGGACTCGTACACCGAGGGTTCGGTGACCGCAATAGGCTATTTGACTATTTTTTTTACTTTCGAAAAATGACCACTGTCTTATAATATAATGAACTTTAAAAGTAAAATTTTCGTACGACAAATAGTTTTCAAGATATTTGATTTTGAAAAATTCAATTTGTCGCGCCGCCCGAAAACGCTCCATACAAAATCGTACGAAATTGTGACGTCACGCTTCTGTAGCGCGTAGTGCAAATGTATGGGGCCTCGGCGCGTGCCACCGGAGGATTCCAGCCTCATAGTGGGAGACATTTCCATCGGCGTCAAGGCCCAGATGAAATATCTGGGGCTCGTACTCGATGGCCGGTGGAACTTCGGGGAGCATCTCCGAAGACTGGCCCCCAAATTGAAGGACACAGCTGCCGCTTTGGGGCGGCTGCTGCCCAACATGAGGGGGCCGGATGACTCCTGCAGGAGACTCTACGCGGGAGTCGTGCGGTCCATGGCCCTATATGGGTGCCCAATATGGGCGGACACCCTGACGGTCCACAATGCGCGTCTGCTGCGTGGACCGCAGCGTGCAATGGCCAGCAGGGCCATTAGGGGGTACCGCACGATATCGTTCGAGGCGGCGAGTCTCCTTGCCGGATCCCTACCGTGGAACCTGGATGCGAGAGCCCTTTCGATGCTATATCGGTATCGTAAGGAGGCGCGGGAGCAGGGACGGGAACCTGAGCCCGAAGAAATTCGGGCCGTGAGGTCTCAGCTCCACAGGGACATGGTAGCGGAATGGGAGCTACGACTTGGGCGACCAAGCGCAGGGCACGCCGTAATAACGGCGGTAAGACCCATCATGGAGGAGTGGCTAGAGAGGCCACACGGCAGCCTCTCGTACCGGCTGACGCAGGTGATTACCGGACACGGGTGTTTCGGGAGTTACCTGTGTCGGATCCGGAAGGAGCCAACGTCCGAGTGCCATCACTGTGATGCGAGCGAGGACACAGAGCTGCACACGCTGACCGAGTGCCCGGCGTGGGACACGCCGAGGCGGGTCCTAGTGGCGGCTCTAGGGGTGGGAGTCCTCACACCCGTCACATTGCTCACAGCGATGGTACGATGCGCAAACGCTTGGGGTGCGGCCGCCTCCTTCTGCGAGCAAGTAATGCTCGAGAAGGAGGCGGTCGGTCGGGTCCGGACCAGACTCCGGGCCCGGGAAGCCCGTGCAGAGCGAAGGCGAACCGGACGTCGGAGGTCGCAGAACGACCTCCGTCCTCCATGAGCGCTGGCCTGGGGGTTACCGGTGGAGCCGCCTGTCACCCTAGCAGAAGCAGGCCGCGGCGGCGGCGCAAAGTGCGCCTCCCCGTAACCGGGGCTAGATGGGGACATTTTGGTCCCCACAACCCGAAGGGGGCCATCTCGAAAGAGATGGTCCTGGGTCTGCCGGGGTGCGAGAGATATGCTTTTGGCAATCTCACCTCCGGCAGCCAAGGACCCAAGACGGCGTGCGTTTTAGTCGGTTCGAGTCCGACATAACCGCCTCCACCGGCTCCGTGGGGGTGGTATCCGTGGGGATTTTTCGCACGATAAAAAAAAAAAAACAAAGTGCAAATGTATGGAGTGCAAGATAATATCGCATTTATCTCGGTCTACGTTGCGTTTACACTTATATTGTTCATAATAAAAGTTATTTACAATTTAATGAGGAATCTAAAAAGTTAAATATTTTAATTGAATTTGATTGTTTATATTTTGACTTTTTTTGGGAATTTCAACTAAAGAAAAGTCATAGTTTCAGTTTAGATATGCAATATTTTATTTTGCAAGGCATATTTTTTCAGAACAAGCTATCATATTAAGCAGTATTGGGAAGAATCGACGACTTAGTCAAATACCCTATATATTGTGATTGCGTTGACTTTATATTTGCACAGCTTCAGGACGTTATAGACTTAAGTATGTGGTATAAATTTCAGCATGATACCTCCACGTATTTCTGAGATAAGAGTCTTGACAGACAAACATACAGACAGACAACAAAATGGTCCTATAAGGACCTATAAATAAAAATAAAAAATATAAATAAATATTCCACAACATTCTACACAACGCTATCTAGACCCATGGTAAGCTTTTATAGCTTGTGTTATGGAATCTAGAATGCGGATAAACATACTTATATACTTTTTTTTGTAAATACATACATATTATACATAGAAACACCCAGACCAATGCAAATAGCCATATTCATGCATACAAATATTTGCACTGAGCGGGAATCGAACCCGCGCCTCCTGCGTGGCAGTCGCGTGCACTACCACCATACCACAGAGGCTGTCATATAAGGAAGGAGGTTTTTTAAAAACCGCCGAATTTTAATTCGATTTGTAAGAAAATGTAAAAAGAGCTTTGGTACCACGTGCTCTCCCAACATTAAGTTGATATAGTACATCTAGTACCCTCGTTTATCTAGACTTCAAGTCGTGAGAGAAACAGGACCGGGAACGGGGATGCAGTTACGATTTCAGCACCTCAGCCACCGTAGCACCTGTGCTATGCTCTAAAGACACCTAAAACTGTGTACTGCGCTTAAATAGTACATTTTGTGAAGTCACTAAAGTCAATATAATGCCTGTAACTATACTCTGGACCCTGATACAATCAAATTTAATATTTTTAAATCAATATCCTCAGTTCAATTCAATTCAATTTATTTAATATTTACAATAACTTGCTCACATTATCTATCTTATAGTAAAATTACATTACACTGTGTTAGATTTACAAATCGTTAGTAGGTAATTGTATTTAGGTATTATTGGAACCATTATATAAAAATTTCGATGAAGACAAGATAGAGTAAACGACGGTGTCTGTGCTAGTGTGAACTGTGTGACAGACACCAAAAGTTGCTTGGCTCGAGACAATAATAGTGCCTGGGATACGGCAATAGACTCACTCCCTATTACGTGGGACCAAATACAATGACTGGCGAAATGTGGGTGTAAATTCACCTCTGCCTAACTCTCCAGGGATAAAGGCGTGTTATTTTAAGGAATACCAGAACCTAAATTACTAATATTCCCTCTGACCCCTCCAGCTAAACTAAATTGTTTGTTTGAATGAATTTTTAATAGCATTTATTATGCTAACTTTTAAGTTCGAAAAACATTGGAAAAAATGAAATGCTCAAGTGAGACTCGAACTCACGACCTTTCCCTTACAGGGGGACTGCTCTTCCAACTGAGCTATTGAGCGACACTTGAATCATTCCAAATTTTCCTTCTCTTTATATCCGTCTATAAGGGCGACGGTGCAGCCATCTACCAACATTCTTACGAACTGTTGGAAACAATGAATGATTTTTCAACCATTTTGTGTTAAGAGTGGTTTCACGTCGGTAGTGTAATGGCCAGGATCGAACCCAGTCCCTTTAGATCGTAAAGCCAATTTCTTAAGTTCACTAAGCTACTGACGCTTGCATTATTATGTGTAGTTTTACATGATTTTGATTTCATACACATACATACCATGTGTATGAAATCAAAATCATGTAAAACTTCCAGAATGAAAGTTCAAAATCTAATTAAAACCAAATCAAACTAGGTTTTTTTTTTATTTTTTTTTATTTAGGACACGTCAATTTGACTTCACCTCGCCTGATGTTAAGCTAAAGGCGAAGTCTCGGAAAGAGGGTCACCATCGGAAACATGTACCATGTTAACAGTGGTGGCACTCAGCTTGACGGCCTCATTAGATGCCTTTTCACGCCCCGCTTAAAGGACCCGGGACTGTAGGAAGAAGGAAACACATGAACTGACAGGGAGTTCCAGGTCTTAATGGTGCGACATAAGAATGAGTCAGTGAAACGCTTGGTTCTAGTAGGTATACTCTGCACCGTAAATGAATGGCATCTTAGCCCTGCACGTGTCGTCCTGTGTAGGAAAGGAGAGGGTGGGACTAATTGGAAGAGCTCATCAGAACATTAAGTAATAAGTAATAGTGTAAGAAATTCTGAGGATATCTTTAACAAAAAACTATCATTCCCTTCCCCTACGACCACATAAGACTCCTCGAAGTCTCTTCTCTCTTCATCTTAGCGTTAATCCCAGGCGCATGTGAAGCTTTCAGCTTGGAGTCTGGGGACCGCTTTACCGCCTAACTGCGAATTTAACTAAACTTCGATATTAAGACTCCTCGAGGTATCGACCTGTATCTCAGAAGACCTCGTCGAAGGTCTTATCTAGGTTAACTGCCACCACTTCACCTTGGCATTGAACAGATTTTAGTTAGCATTCATTTGCAATAATTAAACGGAATAAATATATTTTTTTTTTACAAAAAAAGTGTTATTTTTTCAGCTCCAATAACTTTGTTGTGTTTCGTCAGTCAATTAAAAATAACCTTGTGTATAGAATCGCCTAATAAATATATAAATAATATACACGCTAATATATCACTGAGGGGGTAGGCGGAGATATATTTTCCACACGGGTCCTTTAAGCGGGGCGTGAAAAGGCATATGATGAGGCCGTCAAGCTGAGTGCCACTATTGTTAGCATGGTACATGTTTACAATAGTGACCCTATTTCCGAGACTTTGCTTTTAGCTTACCATCAGGCGAGGTGAAGTCAAATTGACGTGTCCATTATAAAAACCAAAAAAAAAACACATTTTTACATGAATAAATATTCTATGGCATTCTTTACAACGCAATCTATACTTAGCTTGTGTTATGGGATCCAGTTAAGTGTAAATATACATATTCATGTATTCAAACTTTGCACTGAACGGGAATCGAACCAACGTCCTCTACGTAGCAGTCGAACCGTTACGCCACCGACGCCGTCAACACTATGGTTTTCTCAAGCAACTGTATAATATATATTTTTTTTTTTATATAGGACACGTCAATTTGACTTCAAAGAATGGCATTAGAAGGTTCCTATGGAATCGGCAGCGCGAGTGTGAATCCCCTGGTTATGCACACGTCGATAGATCATGGTAACCCCTTGCCATCAGGTGGGCCAGGTACTTTGCTGTCACCTATAAAAAAACAATAATAGTAATAGGTCATGGAATATGTGATGTTTTTCATTATCGCAATCGGTCTGTTTCAAAGACTCGGATCCGACTCGCCACTGCTCGTCTGGGCTTGCACATGTCTGTTGCCGTGGACTCTTTCCACAGGAATACACCGTGGAAAGTCCGGATTTTCCTCGTGGCCAAACTTATTTGTCACGACAGACAGAGTTACTTTCGCATTTATAATATTAGTATGGATATGGATTATATTACTTATAATAGTTAAAAATATTTGTTGATGATGACGATAATGAGTTATTGATGTTGATGACGATGAATGAGATGATTGCTGCCTCAGTAAAGTTGCGGGGACTTTACTAAAAGCTCCCCGGGGTGATTTGGATTAAACACGTAGAGTCACAATTCACCGTAATATGCCACTTTCCTACACGTGTGTGCGTTTTCAAAGACGTTATGGCTAAAAATCCACCATTTTAATACATAAAAGCTCGAATTCACACCAGTTTCGGAAAATAAAATTATACTGCGATGCGTGCTCTACGCTTACCTGCCAAAAACTCAGTTACTATGTTTTGAATTTTAACAGCCGATACGTCAAATTTAACTGTTGCGATCTATCTTTAACTGTAAGTAATGTTATTGGAGGTTATTGGGAACGGCCGTAGTCCATCGAAATTTTATTTTTTTGCGTTTTGCGTACATTTATCAGCGGATGCATTTTTCTTTTTTAGATATCAAGGGAGGGGGTTGGGGTCAGCTTAAATTAAATTCTATTTCACGTGGACGTACAGGAAGAAGATAATATTGAGTTTGGCCACTAGGACATTTAATTCCTCGTGGCCAGATCAGTTTGGCAAATCAGTTTGGCCACGAGGAAACCGCCGGAAAGTCGCCTTAACTCTTTGATCTTGACTTGTCCTAACGTTCTACGTGACCAATCAACCTTTGTATATCTTTGTGACATTTATCACTAAATCCTCTTGCATTGTATTCTACATTCACGGTTATACAAAGAAATTCGTATTTCTTTTGTTATGTTTACATTTAAAGAATAGCAAGTAAATGTCAGTAGGTAAGTACGGTAGACACCTATAGAGGCATCAGATACAATACCTATACAACATTGTTGAGTCCCGGTTGCATCCAAGGAGAAAAATTGAGAAAATAGTGCATCCATTTATAGCAAAATTAACTCTGTCAGACTGAGATAGATTAGAACTTGATAAAGTATATATGAAAGAAAATATGTATATTTATTTAAGACACGCACGATAAGTTCTATACAAGAGCCAAATTCGTTCCTGCGTGGAATACTGCTCGCATCGCTGGGATGGCTCTACAAAGTACTTACTAGATGCTCTCGACAGGTTGCAGCGACGTGCGGTCCGCATTATTGGGAATCCTGAGATCACAAACACCCTCGAGCCTTTGCAGATGTTGCGACGTAGAGATGTTGCGTCTTTGGCAGTATTTTACCATCTCTACCATGGTGAATGCTCTGATGAGCTCTTCCAATTAGTCTTACCCTCTCCTTTCCTTCACAAGAAAACACGTGTAGGGCTAAGATGCCATCCGTATACGGTGCAGAATATACCTTCTAGAACCAAGCGTTTCAGTAACTCATTCCTATGCCGCACCATTTAGACCTGAAATTCCCTGTTAGCTCACGTATTTTCTTCTTCCTACAGTCCTGGGTCCTTTAAGCGGGGCGTGAAAAGGTCTGATGAGCCCGTCAAGCTGAATCCGAGACTTTCAACTCGAATCCCGAAATTCGCGTACTCCATTATCCTCCTTTTGGTTTGATTTATTTGGCTTTTATTTCAGCGATTACCTTTTGAGCTCACTCAAAAGCGAGAGAAAATCATGAATGCCTCGACTACCAATTGACAAATGGCATGCATGTGTTAGAATCATGTTAAAATATGGAGTGGCCAGCGATCAGGTGAGGTGTAGCTTGATGTATTATAGTGTATTTATATTACTATAAAGAATATTTTAAAGGATTTGTAAATAAGAAACTACTTTATACAATATTTTTATAAGTAGGTAGGTGAAAATCATTCGATGCAATGCGACGTCTCAAATGTTATAAAAAGACGATCTCAGATGTCATTCGGACAGTTGCCCCCGAGCCGTCGAAGTGTGAGGTACGATATACCTCTGTTATATTTATAATGTTGTGAATGTAGTAATAACTACTGTTATAGTGAATAATATAATAGTGGATTGGTATTTAATAAGTAATTGAATTAGCAATTATAACTAAATACCCACTTTGAGTGTTCCAAATATTGTGTAACTAAAATATACTTGTAAAGTAACCGAATCAAAGTATTACTTGATGTATTTGCGATAATCCTTCGGGATAATAAACTATCATAATAATAATGGCTGTAGAAGTATGGCTATACCAATGATTATAAGGGCTGGTTCGATACCAGTGTGGTATCTAAGTTTTATGTAAATATACTTGTAAAGTAACCGAATCAAAGTATCATTTGATGTATTTGCGATAGTCCTTCGGGATAATAAATTATCATAATAATAATGGCTATACCAATAATTATAAGGGCTGGTTCGATACCAGTGTGGTATCTAAATTTTATGTACTACCTATGTATCATAGTGTCGGCTATTAGTCTGTTTCACTGATGTACCAGATGGTACAATATTATTATAGCGTATTAGTGACTGTGCAAGTATTGACGTACTAATAATTATGAGAAGTGGTTCGACTCCAATGTGGTTCCTATGTGATAAGTATCTGTGTTATAGTTTTAGCTATTATACTGTTGTAACTGGTCTGAAACCAGGGTTGTCTTATATTGTAATATTTGGCTACGAGCCTGGTGTAACATGAAGTAAAATAATAATGTATGTTGTGGTTAGAAGGCAGACAGGTTTTCTTGTCAGTTCTTTCCTGTCTACAACAGCTTTTGGAACTGGCGTAGTATAACAGAATAAAAGAGTAATAAAACAGAATTGTATTTATTGTTTAATTTCCTTGGTTCAAATACATAATTACAAATGGCATCCTGTTTATGGGTATATATAGTAAGTTATAGACATATATATATAGTTATCCCAAATTTTACCCCCCCAAATCTAACACATGCAATGATATTACATACAAAAAAGAGGCAGATATGTTATTAGACTGCGCCTGGTGAAGACGCGAAAACGTCCCAATTGGGACGTATCGCATTTAGTATATGTCTGGCAAACGCCGAGTTGTCACGTATGTAAGCGCATAATAAAATGGCAATAAAAATGCCACCGTGTATTTTTTAAAATGTACAAATTACGACACTAAAATCAATAAAACACGAAGGACCTTCTATCACATGTAAGTACATACAATATTACCGATTTTTTAGTGTATTTCATTAAAATTAGTTTAATAATATTTTTAAAATAATGGCGGCAAAGAAAAAGCACAGAAATACTCTTTGATATGAGCACGACAAGGACGCAACAACACTGCTTGCATAGATTATCAGTACAGATGCGACATAGGGTAATTTTCAGTTTACTGCCTACTAAAGTAATAATTTTGACCTGCTGTTCAATTCTATTTGTTATTCAAAATTCAGTAACATAATTTTTGTTTTATTTATTTGTTGTCCTTTAAATAATTGTAATAACCTAAATTTTTTTTCAAGGCTTCCGACTAATGAAGTTCGACTTCAAGAGTGGATTGCAATTGTTAAAGAACAACGAAATGAGTTTGACTGGACACCTTCAAAAAGCAGCAGAATTTGTAGCAATAATTTTGAAGCCACTGAGAGATATACTTCGAAAAAAGGAACATTGCTCAGGAAGAATATAAATAACTGACAAATATACCACTGTTCGGCTTCATTCTGCTCATAAAAATAATCCCAAAATAAAAAACTTTCTAAGAGGCAGAAAAGAAATAAATTAAATTTATTTGAAGGAGTTTAATTTTTGATTATAACGTCAGTACGGCACTATGGTTTTATTTCCGAGAAGTTTCCTAATTATCTTTTTGAATTATTATCATTTTCCGAAATAAATAATGACGTATTATTTTTTCATCGAATTTCATTTCTTGCCTACCAACGAAATACCCCTTCTGTTCAACAAAATCATAATCTATGCTTCGAAACGCAATCGTCCGAATCATTCCGAATTATAGCTATCTTTTTTACTCACGTGCTTATCCCATCTTTCGTACTACTTTAACGCTAATTGTCAACCATTGTGCACTGACATGGCACTGACAGACTGCTGGATCAGATTTGAGAAGTCAGTTACTATGAACGTAACATATCTTGTATAAAATATCATTGCATGCATGTGAATTTGACTGAATTATAACGTATTGGTTAAAATGTCACATTGTTACTACAGGTTGCTATCAATACCTAAAACTATTGTAGATTATAAAATGTTTTACATAGACTACATCGCCCAACCTTCATGCCACAGCGGAAAGAAAGTGTAATACAATAGGACCGCGCCTAGTACATTCTTGCCAGAATGTCATCTCTAGGCCGCCACCGTCAGTCGACCGGAGACACAGTTTTCGATTAGCATACCCAATTTTTGTCTGTCTTAGGTACCTACTAAGCTGCATGATACTCCTTGAAATAGATTTCAAGGGATAGATATAACGTTTTTTGTTTTTTAAAAGCATATTAGAACCGAAGTTACTAATATTCCCCCTAACCCCTCCAACTAAGCTAAATTGCTTGTGCTAGGAGTAGGTTCTCGTCGGTGTGTAATGGCCGGAATCGAACAAATCGAGGGATCTCTCGATCGTAAGGCCGACTCCTTAACCACTAAGCTACCGAATACGAGCTACGATTTATTCCCACTAGGTCCAGTCCCACTATGTCGAGTTCCCGCTACGTCTACTTTGAAAACCCGCTTTTATTCTCACCTAGTCGATTCGTTGAAAAGGTCGATTTGGGTACCGCCACGTCGACTTACAAATTTTAATTGTACAGTCGCCCCCGTCAACACTTTGATTGAAAGGTGTTGCCGGAGTTTCTTCTTCTTCTTCTTCGGCTTTACTTAGTCATCTGCGAAGTGGAGGTAGGGTTTGGCATAATATATTTGTTTGTATAAAGGAATAGCCGATAGTATATTGAACCACCCCAATAACCTGGTGCGTTAATCTTCAATTATTACCAATCAATCCCGTATATGAATAAATTGAATAACCACAATTATAACTGAAAACCCCCGACGCAAAGAGAGGGGTGTTATAAGTTTGACGTATCTTTCTGCTCATCATGGCTCCCGAACGGATTAAGCCATTACAATTATTTTTTTTAATTAAAGTTGACTTATCTGCCAGTGTTCTTGGACATGTTTGATGAAAATCGGTTGAGCGGTTTAAAAGTTAAAGAGGTTAAAGTGGGGATGGGGAGTGTCGTGGGTTTTTCGTCAATCAGGAGTTTATTTGACCCCAAAGGTCTTTGTGTGGTTATATTTACACAGTAAGGTTAATTACTTAGGTTTATAATCTAATAACTAACACCTCATTGCGAAAACATTATTAAAATTTGAAATCGCCTCTGTGTCGCAAACCGGATATATAACTAATTATTGTCGTATTTACGCGGTCTTACTTGTCAGAGAACAGCCTAGAAACTCCTGAATTAAATTAATTATTAAAATAGACACACAATAATATACCTAATATCTATTTATAATTGCGATCTGTCTGTTTGTTAGCCTTCACTAGTTAATCCCTAAACTGATTTCGATAAAAATGGATAAATATACAAAGATAGATAAATATTCCACAAAATTCTACACAACGCTATCTAGACCCATGGTAAGCATAGCTTAACTAGCTTGTGTTATGGAATCTAGAATGCTGATAAACATACTTAGATACTTTTTACCCGACTACGGCGAAGCCAAAAGGAGGGTTATGATTTTGACAGGCTATGTATGTATGTATGTATGTATGTATGTTCATTTGTTCCCTCATAGCACCTCAACTACTGATTAGAACTGGACATATGAGGTATCGTTACAAGCGGCTTGATCATCCGATGGTTATAGGCTATATGACTTATCACTCAATCTTGTGTGGCGCCCTCTAGCGCTCATAAGGTACTATGTTAACAAATAAATTTGAGATAAATATGCTGTGTTTGGTATCAAATGAAAGGGCTTAATAAGCACATTTCAAATATGTATAAATTATTAGCTTTACCTTACCCCAAAATAATATGAATAAAATATAAAGTTTAAAACTAAAACCCGACTACCGAAAAATCACGCTCTAAAAGTAACAAACAAGAAAATAGCCGTGGTCGTATGCCACTTACTCTGAAAAAACAACATATTCTAGGGAAAAGTGGCATACGACCACGGCTATTTTCTTGTTTGTTACTTTTAGAGCGTGATTTTTCGGTATTCGGGTTTTAGTTTTAAACTTTTTTTTTTGTAAATAGACACGTATTATACATAGAAACACCCAGACCCATGCAAATAGACATATTCATGCATACAATTATTTGCACTTATCAGGGATCGAATCCGCGCCTTCTGCGTAGCAGTCGCGTTCACTACCGCCACGCCACGCCACAGATGCTGTCTAAGATGGAAAACAAAGTCCAACTTGAAAAGAGCTTAACAAAGGACATAGGCTGTTTGGTCACGAAACCAACATCCTCGCAGGCAGAGCCGCGGGCAATAGCTAGTTAAGGTTGTACCTACATTGTAATCATACAGAATACAATGCATTTGTTCTGCTATCTATTAGTAACGGAAAGATGGCGTCCAAGTCTGTCTAATTACATTCTTACAAACACTTTATTGTGTCTGAAATATGCATTGAATATCAGTTTAACATTTGATTTAATAATGTAACAGTTAAATAAAAGAAATTCTTAAACAAAATTTAACAATACAAATGTCAAATGAATAAATTACTTGAAAATAAATTAGTATTTAGCGACGTCTTGTGTACCTACCTACTGTAACTCTTAATAAATTATTTATTTATTTATTAATAGAAAATAGAATTCGATTTTATTTTATTCTAATTTGAGTTTCATTTATATTATCTGTAATTGTCATTCTCGGACGGACCCTGTGGCGTAGCGGTACCGCTGTAGAGCTACGCAGGGAGAGAAGGTTGATTCCTGTACAGTGCAAATGTTTGTATGTAATTAGCATTTTAAAATTTTCTTTCGGTTTATGATTGGCAAATGGGTACCGCTGCTGTAAACTTATTTTGCTCTTTTCAGTGGCAGTCGGGTTTTTATTTTTTAATAATTTGTTTTATTTTATACTTTTTAGTTGTATATCTTTTTGTAATTTACATATCGTTTACACTTGAAATAAAAATTTAAATCAATAAGTAAGAAAATTAGCGAGAGTGATTGTTTTGTTAAACAACTTTAAATCGTTATATATCCTAAACTATTATTTAAAATGAAAAATGATAAAAGGAACCTAAAGATGATTTTAAAATACCTATTCAACGACACCCCACTTCACATAGTTCATCGACTTTTATTTTTTTCATGTTGACAATATGGCGTCTGGTTGCCGCTGTGGTGGATTTTGATTACTGTCATGTCTTTAGTGACACTCGCAAGGTTAAGCCGAATCGATTGACGTATGAATTATCAAAATCGGCCCATGCATTTGGTCTCTAGAACGCCACATAGAAACAAACATACATCCATACATACATACATACATACATACATACATACATACATAGACTGATAAACACATTACGCTCCTTTGCGTCGCGCAGTCGGGTAAAAAGTATTTTTAAGTATGTTTCTCCTCATTCTAATAATCTACTGCTTACTTTGGGTCTAGATAGCGCTGTGTAGGTCTCCTTCAGCGAGCAGGTAATGGTCGTGAAGGAGACGGCGGAGCGGAAGAGGCGGCGCGAGCGAGAAAGACTCGCGGATCGCGCCGCCCGCGCGCGCAGGCAACTCGGGCGTCGGAGGGCACTGACTGACCTCCATCCCCCATGAGCGCGGGCCTGGGGGTGACGGGTGGAGCCACCTGTCACCCCAGCAGAAGCAGGCCACGGCGGCGGCGCGCTGAATAGCACCGTTGTCCCCCCACCTGAGGAGGGCCAGACCGTAAGGGATGGCCCTGGGTCAGCCGGGGTGCGAGGGATATGTCTTTGACAACCTCACCTCCGGCCTAGCACCAAGACCCACAGTCGGCGTGCGGTTTTAGTCGGTTCGAGTCCGACATAACCTCACCTTCCGGCTCCGGCAGGGGGGGTATCCGAGGGGATTTCCGCACGAAAAAAAAAAAAAAAAAAAAAGATAGCGCTGTGTAGAATGTCATAGAATATTTCATTAATTTTTATACAATTCGTTTGCCAGGCTTGCTACGCAAGTGGAAACATGTGGTCTCTGCTTACCCCACTGGGAAAGAGACAAGACTTTATGCACCCAGCGCCATCTAGTGACATCAAGTGGAACTACTGCGTCACTAAATCGTGCATCCTGCATCGCGAAAGTGAAGTTGTCGCGCTGGTACAATATATGTATAACATCCCAACGTCAATTGTTGGGCCGCGGCCCGCCAGGCGTGATCACCTTGCCTGGTCGGAGGATCCTCCCTTTGTGTTGGAGGAACATCACACCTCGTTCCTCCACATATGTACGAGTATGTAGTATGAATTTTAACTTCATTTGTATCATAGAGCTCCTCATTCGTTTTTAAGCACAACAATACCAGTATTTATTTAAATGTCTTTAAATTTACTTTCCCCTTGGAAACAATGGTGCGGTTTACGTAATTTATTAAAGTTACTACATTTATTTGAAGTTCGGGTCGCGTATTCGTGTCTCGGTCACAGTGTGCACGATTTGACAGTTGCGTGGACGCACGGCCCGCTATGCAGGACAATCGATTTTTAAATAAACAGACAGAATCGTAAACATTTCTTAATAACATCTGTTGTTAAGCTCAGATTTTTTTATATTTGTTCTGTCTTGATAGTCTCCTTGGATGATTAGAAGCTAAGATGAAGTGTAGAAGATACGGAACACTATTCCAGATGCTATCAATCCCAAACTCCGGGGGTCCCTAATCAATTAACCTAACGCAAAGCGTTGGTAGCTTAGTGGTTACGGAGTCGGCTTACGACCGAGAGGTCCCGAGTTCGAATCCTACTACTACCACTACCACCTACTACCATTACCGACGTGAACCCACTAACACAAGCAATTTAGCTTAGCAGGAAGGGTTGGAGGAAATATTAGTAACTTCTGTTCTAATATTCTTTAAAAAAAAACATAAGCCACTCTCAATGTACACCATTGCTCCCGATCCTCTGCCTATCCCAATCACCTTTTTCAGGTTATCACATTCCGTTTGCCTTCTCGCGGGCTCCACTCTAGGACAAAGTTGCTCCAACGATCATCGGTTCTTAAACAGATGTGGAGACTGCATCTAGTAAAGTAAATTAAAGTTTTATTTTCTAATAAAATATTTTACATTTCATACATTATAAATACATAAGTGTTACTTAGTTTAGTTTAGTTGGATCCCTTTCGGGTAAAAGCCTCCTCCATTTTGTTCCACCTGTCTCTGTCCTGGCTTATCTCCATCCATCCATTTCCTGCAATCTTCACTATATCGTCTGCGCATCGTTTCTTAGGTTTTCCTACGTTTCTTTTTCCTAAAGCCTTCCACTTTGTCGCTTGCAGGGTCTATCTCTTGTCTTTTAGTCTACTGACATGTCCAGCCCATTGCCATTTCTGTTTAAAGCGTTTTCCCGAGCATCTGTTATTTTAATTTTCTTCCTTATATAGGGTGTCTCAATAAGAGTGCACTTTTTAATTTTAAAATAAAAACAAGTATTTTATGACAAAGTTGTGATATTTTTGCTGTATTTTAAAGAAGATATGTTCCGATTAAGTATGGAATAAAATATCCGGCGTTTTCATGAATTTTTCCATGACTTTTGCATAGAGATATGGCTTTATCTCACCGATGACGCGTTGGATTTTCAATTTGAGCTCAGGAATTATTTCGAGTTTATTCGCGCAAACCCGCGATTTCACAAAATCCCAAAGAAAAAAATTGCACGGTGTTAAATCGCACGATCTTGGTGGCCAGTTGACATTAGAATTTCGTGAGATAATGTGTTCTGGATATCGTTGCTGCAATAAATCGATTGTTTTTTAATGAGTTTTGTAATGAGTTTTTACAATTGTAACGCGTTTTTCTTTCGAAAAGCGCTCCATTTCTAATAATCGGAATAAACTGAGGTGTCACCGGTAAAATTTCAGAGTTGTCACTTGCATGAAAAAAAAATTGCAATTTTAAAAAGTGCACTCTTATTGAGACACCATTTCCCACTGCATCTGCAGCTAGCTTATTCTGCGAGCTATGTCGGTAACTATAGTTCCTTGCCGGAAAATAATTGAAAGACTAAGAATTTTGAATTTCATAAGTTCCGTGTTAATTTATTTCGAATGTAGGAAATAGAAAAGTTACCAATTCTAGCAAATTCCTAATTAGTTACGATGTTTAGGAATTGGAAGAAAACATTCTTACTTCACGTCCTAGTTAGTTTATGATGCGTTAAAAAATAAGTAACATTATCCACATTGGTAACACTGTTACATGATTTTAAATATGGAAAATGATTATGTTGTGACTTTTACGCAAATATCAAGCGTTGGCTCACTGTGTTAGTTTTCTTCACTTACTTACTTACTTAGTAACTATTAACTCATCAAATTTTGAAGCAACAGCTAACAAACAGTAAGAAAAAATCGTCATATAAGGCTATTTATTTAGATTAGAAAAGTAAACAATATGAATTGGTATCATAGGTACTAATTGCTTTAGGCCGTCGTCTTAAGACAATAACGCCAAACGCTGTGGCCCTCGATTCTACTAACGCTAAACCATTATGGTGCCACACTCACTGCGAGAAATGACATAACATTTTTGACTTTATTTATATACGCCTAAAGTTCAAAATTGAATGAAAACAGTTTCATTATTTTTTTTTCTATTACTCAGAAAAAGTCATTGCATAATGAAATTTAAATGCATCACTTTAAAGTCTATTATTTAATGCCGTTTTTTGCAGTGACTGCGGCATCACTGTGTGTTTGAGTTTAGCAGAATCGAGGCCCTGATCAGGTGGTACAATTTTTAATCAATCAATTAGTCTATAGCAGTCCACTGCTGAACACAGGCATCTCCCAATACTGGGAGCTTGGGAAGCTTTGGCCTACTTTAATGAATTTTTACAGCATTTAAGTATGCTAACTATACATAGGGAAAAAATAATCTTCTCGAGCGGGACTCGAAACCGCAGTCTTTCCCTTACAGGGGGCATGCCTTGACCAATTCGGCTACCGACACACGCTCGATGTGATTCAAATTTCCCATCTTATCTTATACGTCTTTAAGGCGACGGTGGAGTCATCTACCGAAATTTTCTTACGAACTATCGGAATCAATGAATGATGTTACAATCATTTTTAAACATTAATTTTTTGATAACTCCGCCCAAACAATTGAATGATTTTTTACAGCATTTAAGTATGCTAACTATACAAATCGAATACATAGGTAAAAAGAATCTTCTCGGGCGGGACTCGAACCCGCAGTCTTTCTCTTACAGGGGCCTTTTTAGCCTACTATTTCCACGCTTTTTTTTTAATCGTGCGAAAAATCTCCACGGATACCTGGGTCTTTGGTTGTCGGAGGTGAGAATGCAGGAAACATATCTCTCGCACCCCGGCAGACCCAGAACCATCTCTTTCGAGATGGCCCCCTTCGGGTTGTGGGGACCATAGTGTCCCCATCTAGCCCCGAGTATGGGAAGGCGTACTTTGCGCCGCCACCGCTGTACTATTTCCACGCTAGCCTAACTGGTTGGTAAACGGTTTTATTTCGAGAATTCCATCTCTCGCAGTGAGAACATCTATGTTTTTTTCCGTTAGTTGCCTCTTACGACACCTATCGGATGAAATGGATGAATATCTTGTATTCTTTCTCTGTCACCACGCGGATAGCAACTAGTAAGTACTAATTAGTAGTTGTATGTACCATATAGTAGGTAATTTGTTATGACGTCACACCGTGTCTGCCAGACACGCCAGCCTCGGCGCATGCGACTCACATTCTTTTGTCTAAGGTCGCTTGCAAACCTCTGTTGCATAAACTATTTCAATTATTTTATATCAAAGCATTTAGCCTGTATAAACTAGGGTTTATGTATGATTGAATGAAATTTTATGTAAGATCCGAAAAACATCGGGAAAATGAAATTCTCAAGTGGGACTTGAACCTACGACCTTTCCCTTACAGGAGGAATGCTCTTCTAACTGAGCTATTGAGCCACACCTGAATCACTTCAAATTTCCCTTCTCTTTATATCCGTCTTTAAGGGCGACGGTGGAGCTATCTACCAACTTTCTTACGAACTGTAGGAACCAATGAATGATTTTTCAGCCATTTTAAACATTGATTTTTGATGACTCCCTGACTAAAAAAGTCATTTTCCCGATGTTTTTCGAACTTTAAAGTTAGCATAATAAATTCTATAAAAAAATCATTCAAATTTTATAATATTTATTATGCTAACTATACAATTCGATTACATCAGAAAAAATTAATTACTCAAGTGGGGCTTAAAACCACGACCTAGAATAGTTAGCATAATAAATGCTATACATTTTCATTTAAATATTTGGGCGGAGTAATATCAAAAAACAATGTTTCAAAATGGTTAAAAAATCATTCATTGGTTCCACAGTTCGTAAGAGTGTTGGTAGATGACTCCACCGTCGCCTTAAAGGCGGGTATATAGAGAAGGAAAATTTGAATTGATTCAAGTGTGGCTCAGTAGTTGGAAGAGCATTCCCCCTGTAAGGTCCTTTACCTTACAGGGTAAAGTAAAGTAAAGATATTCGTGGGTTCAAGCCCATCTGAGTAATTCATTTTTCCCGATGTAATAAAATAGGTTATTTGTAGATCTTTTTAGCTAAATAACGTCTCGCAAGGTTTGATTACTTAAAAGAAGTCTTATGTAAAATTTGGGTGGAGCCCAACTCAAGTGGGGTCGACTTTTTCTACTTAGGTACTACGAAGTGGCTAACTGAACCGAAATTTTCCGAGAAGAGACTGCTATCTTACCTCTATAACCTACTGGCGATATCGAAATATGTATAGACAAATAGTTAGACTTTTTAGGGCCCCAAATACCCTTAACCACGGTTTAACGTGCTTTCCGAAGCAAGGGGGTCTCAATGTTGATTTTGCTTTACGATTTTTATGGTAACGACTGTCTTCTACCTCCCAAGCCTGAGCGAGAGCGTCATCTTGTAGGTGAGGTTAGCTTGGATCCTCAAAATCTTAATATCCCTCCTACACCCACAAGTAAAACCTAATATACAGGTACAGTCAGCATCAAAAAGATACAGTACATAAGATAACATACATAACATAAACTCACGCCTGTATTCCGCGAAGGGGTAGGCAGAGGTGCTAGCACCCACATTTCGCCAGTTTATGTTTAGGTCCCAATGTAATAGGTGGCGAGCCTATTGCCATTAACCGGGCACTTATAAACCTGCGATAAATACACACATAACTTCGAAAAGCATCGAAAAGTCATTGGTGTGTGCCATGGTAAACCTGGGATCGAACCCGAGACCTCGTCTCAGCAGTCCATTACCCATACCACTAGGCTACCGCAGATTACAAAGATACAGTACAAAGTACTCAAAATTATCTTAATTTAGTTTTTTACCCCATTTCATTTGACTGATTGTTCTGGTATTTGGTACACACCTATATTTGGACAATCTTCTTCATCTTCATCATCTTAGCGTTAATCCCAGGCGCATCCGAAGCTCTCAGCTTGGAGTCTGGGGTCCACTTTACCAGTCTAACTGCGGATTTGGCTAAACTTCGATATTTTCTGTGAAGCGATTGCCATCTGACCTCTACAACCCAAAGGCGATATCGAAGCATTGCAGCTAGACCAGTTGTTGGATTTTGAGGGCTCCAACTACCCGTAACGACTGCTATAGATGTTCGTATGGCAACCGGGACCGACGGCTTAACGTGCTCTCCGAGGCACGACCAGTGCAAAAACCCATATTCATGCATAAAAATATTGCATTGAGCGAGCATCGAACCCGCGCCTCCTGCGTAGCGGCCGCGTTCACTACCGCTAACCCACATAGGCGGTTTTCTAGTCTGAACAATAATACCATACAAATAAAAAAAAAACAGTTTTATATGCTCTTAATACGAGAGTTATAAGATCATTTTTCGAACTTAATAAATCTATAAATGTTTAAAAATGATTGAAAAATCATTCATTGTTTCCAACAGTTCGTAAGAATGTTGGTAGGTGGTCCCACCGTCGCCCTTAAGACAGATATAAAGAGAAGGAAAATTTGAAATCATTCAGGTGTGGCTCAATAGCTCAATTGGAAGAGCATTCCCCCTGTAAGGGAAAGGTCGTGAGTTCAAGTCTCACTTGAGCATTTCATTTTTGCCGATGTTTTTCGAATCATTTTGAGACTTCATCGTCAAGATATTTACGACGCTGACTGTACTTATACTTCAAAGTTCCAACCAATCAAACTAGATATCGCCACTAGTACCTTTCTATTAGTTAACCGTATCGTTGACCGCACAAGTTGGTTGGCTTTTTAAAAACATGTTTTATGCAAGCCGCATGCAAGCCGAGCAGGAAGTTACGGCGGCCTTGACAACTTTCATGTTCGTCGGTGTAGTAATGCGATATTATCTTCGATAACTAAATGCAACGAAAGCATTATGATAATGTAAAACTTATACCTACACTACCATGGAGCCACAAAGATCTCCTTCCCCTTTTTAACCCCCGACGTAAAGAGAGGGTTGTTATAAGTTGGACGTGTCTCTCTGTTTGTCTGTGGCATCATAGTTCCCGAACGGATGAAGCGATTTCAATTTAGTCTTTTATGTATTAAAGGTGACTTATGTGCGTGTGTTCTTAGACATGTTTGATGAAAATCGGTCGAGCCGTTTAAAAACGTCGGGGTCGTGTCGGGGGCTTGTAAAGATTTACAAGCCCCTGACACGACCCCGACGTTTTATTTTATACTACTCGTAGCGAATTTCGTACCGCCAATTTTTTTCCGCCCGTGTGGTGTCTGATTCCGTTCCCGTTGCACCCTTTACATACATACTTAAAAACCTTCCTCTTGAATCACCCTATCTTATAAAAACCACTTCAAAATCTGTTTTGTAGTTTCAAAGATTTAAGCATACATAGGGACGGACAGACAGCTACAGCGACTTTGTTTTATAAATACCGTTAGGAAATATGTCCTACGATATATTACGTGACCTCTCAAGCCAGGCAAGGCCACAAGCGCGTCTTGCACTAAGTCCTCGCGCTGCCTCCCTGCTTCTCCCAATACAATAAATAGTCTAAATAGTCCGTTTTTACAATAGAATACATTGATCAATATATGGGACTGATCCACGTTAACAACTGTCATAAACATCCAAATACGTGTCAATCCCACACTTCGTCATTCTATTCCATTATTATGACAACGAATTGCCACCAGTCTATCTGTTGCTCATTTAGGATTTAAAGCAAGCTCTTGAAAAACTAAGTGGTAGGTGTCAGCCGGCCCCCTAGCAGTAATAGACCCAGGGTGTTGGGGAGGTTGGGGGATCAAACGGCAGTAGCTTCTGAATAACTCAAAATTACTCAGATAATGGAAGAACAATCAGGAAGAACAGGCTTCAGATGCAATAATAAATACATACATATTCCTCAACATTCTTCACAACGCTATCTAGAGCTATGGTAAGCTTAACTGAATGCTTCCACATTGTACCCACAAAACTGTACCCACAAGCTAAAATAATAATAATTATTCCATCTTCTACCTACTGCAAAAGTTCAGTCCACATTCTACCCTGACGTATTGTAGCTAGGCAATTGTTTATGATGTTCATCAGTACGCACCGTCAGCAAACAAAGTAATACTTTGATACTTGTTCAAAATATTTATACAGAGGCAGGGGGAGGGTAGGCAGAAATGGCGCACATTGGGAGAAGCCTATGATCAGCAGTGGCCAGCTTGTGTTATGGAATTTAGAATAGGGATAAACATAAGTACTTAGATACTTTTTTTTGTAAATAAATACATATTATACATAGACCCAGACCAATGCTAATAGCCATATTCAAGCATACAAATATTTGCATTGAGCGGGGATCGAACCCGCGCCTCCTGCGTAGCAGTCGCGTTCACTACCGCCACGCCACACATACCGGGATTAACCATCATAAGAATTCCCATTAACATTATTTTAGAATAATGTTACCTCAAAAACGTAATTCACGCTAAGTAGGAACGCAGTTGAAATGTTTTTCTGTCTGCGAGAATTTGTTTCTAGAAGGCGGATGCGATCTGAAAAATGTGATTTTCTTGAATGAATTTTACAGCATTAAGTATGCTAACTACACAAATCGAAGACATAGAGAACTCTCTCGGGCGGAACTCGAGCCCGTGATCTTTCCCTTACAGGGGGAATGCCTTCATCAACTCGGTTACCGAGACACGCCCGATGTGATTCAAATTAAGTCCGCCCTGTAAGGAAAAGATCGCGGGTTCGTGTCCTGTCCAAGAAGATTCATTTTTTCCTATGTATTCGATGTTATTTATTACTGAATTGTAGATATGTATGCGTACAGAATTGCTTTAAAAGTTAAAATATAAGACCTAAGTGTTTTAACTTATCAAAATACCTATGTACGCACGGCAATCCTCATAGAATCCACCGGCCACCGACCTATGTCCAAATCCCATACATTCCTTTTTTTATAAAAACACGTCAATTTGACTCCACATCGCCTGATGGTAAGCTAAAGGCAAAGTCTCGGAAAGAGGGTCACCATCGTAAGCATGTACCATCTTAACAGATGTGTAGGTACTCAGCTTGACGGCCTCATCAGATGCCTTTTCACGCCCCGTTTAAACGACCCGGGACTGTAGGAAGAAGGAAACGTGAGCTGTCAGGGAGGTCTCGTTAAGTCTACCATACGTAGGCCAACAAATTACCACTTGTCTCGGGGAAAAACCGACGGAAATCAGACGGTGTTCCACCACGGCACTTATTGTGTTTTTTGATTTTGTACTAGTAACTGTGAAGCTACTCCAGGGTAAAGATAGCCTATGAGTTATTTAGGATTGTAATCCAAAGTCTGTAAGCATCCGATATATCAGGAACTTAATGAAAGGGCCAATTCTTGTAATAAAAATCTATTCAAAATTCATTCTCGATCTAATGACAAATTTGTATTTTTTGTAATAGTTTTTTTTTATGGCTTCTTGCTACGCATTTAGCCACTATCAGGTTTAATCTTATATTGTATTATATTACTTGTAATAGTTAAAATGATGGTGTTGGTGATGAATCAGATTTAGACTTTACTAAAAGCTTCCTGGGGAGATTTGGATTGAACACGTAGAGTCACAATGCACTGTAATATGCCACTTTCCTACACGCGTGTGAGTTGTCCAAGTCGTTATGGCTAAAAATCCACCATTTTCATACATAAAACTCGAATGCACACCAATTTCGGAAAATAAAATAATACCGTGACTGTACGCTCCCAAGCTGGAGGTACGTTCCATCAGGATGGATGGAACGTACTACCAGCTCTATTCAAATTTGGGTGTTTTTTAATTTCAATAGCCTCGCGGATCATTCTAGGAATAGGAATAGAAATAATTCACCATTATTCGGGTATTTTGAGATAACTTATACTTCAAACTACGTGACAACTACCATCATGAGTCACACCGCGATCACGGCTGCTGTGAAGCAGCCGAAACTTCGGTTTAAAAGTAAATAATAACAAATATATCGCGATAGAATCCGTAAAAAGTGGTTTTATTTCAATAAAATTGTTAAGTTATTACCAAATTTCAAAATCAATATCAATCAATAAGTAATTTTAATTTTGCAATAAAATGTAAGTGGATACAATACAGTCAGCAACTCAAATAAGCCAACACTTCCATTAAATTAAACAATTTATAATACAAATGAGAACTTAATTGAATTAAACATTAAAAAATACTAAAAAGGGTTTAGCCTTGCCCGCGGTAGAGTGGGCACGATGAATATAACTTTCTTATAGCACTGAATTACTGTGCCCCCAGTTACGCTGCTCCCTCCTCGCGTATATTTGAGCGTGAACCCAGAGTGGGTTCACTACTCAACTTCAATACCGCGAGTAGGCAATTATTCCACTTTACGATTTAATAAATGACTGAAGATATTTTTTATACTATTTAGGTACAGACAGGCGCACTGCCCACCTGATGGGGAGTGGTTACCGGGGTCTATAAACGAGCGCAACACTTAAAACATAACCCTCATGTTGTTAACCCTGAGTAATGACTACCAATAAATAAAAGTATTTTACTTCAATAAATTTAAAAACACATCTCATTTCTTCCGGAACCAATAAATTTCTGAATAATATAATTCGAACACACCTCGTCCGGAAATCGAAGACGTAATGTTATGGTGACAGTGACGGGTCGTCGCGAGGACGAGGGAACGATGATTTGACGACCCTGCTTACATCCAGATGGACCACATAAGGAAGTGACATTTTGTAACTGGTGCAAGACTGTATAGTGTGCACAGAGTAGGCGAAGACACAGAGAATTCTAAGTTATTACTGTACTACGATCATACATACATACACACATAAAATCACGCCTGTTTCCCATAGGGGTAGACAGAGATCACGGATCTCCATTTGCTACGATACTACTCTCGTTTCATTCGCTCTCATTACATTCATCATGCATGCTCGTCGATTTAGTGTACTCCCGACCTGCACATACGAATATATCAGTGATAATAGGCCACTATGACTTTTAAATACATGTAATAACGTAGATATCACTCGTATGCAATAATGTTAACGATCATGGTATAAGTACATACATACCTTTAATTTACCTGACGTTCGTTGTCACGTTTATTCCCGTTAACATTATTTTATATTAGCTTTTGCTCGCGGTTCCGCCCGCGTGGATGTAGGTTATCGCGAGCAAACATAGTCTATGTGTTAATCCTAAACTCCATACCAAATTTGATCAAAATCACTACAGCCGTTTAGAGGTGGAGAGGTAACAAACATACACACCCAAAGGCTTTCGCCTTTATAATATCAATGTGATCATGAAACGCGATACTTTAAAAGTTATTATGTCACTTAGTTCACGTCGTATTTAAAATGCTTACTTAGAGTTTATATCAGGTGAAGGGTTAACCAAGGAACAAGTACATAAAATTTGTTGCAGTCCCAACGGACCTCCAGTTCCAATGGTCCACACATTTAGGTGCAATGTATAGGTTGTTTTAGTGAGCTGAAAGCCCATCATAGGCTTCCCCCTGCAACTTGGTATTTGCTAAATGAAAAGAATAAATAATATATTATATTATAATAACGGCAGCTGCAATCATGGAATATCCACGACTTGTGCTAGAAGTCTTAGTTTCTCTGCGCCTTCTTTACCTGATCTTCACTTTCCTCTCCAAGACACGCACACCATGATAATTGTAACCTGTAGTAGTTTAATTTGTCTATGTCCTGTCATGCGTGTCATTAATAAGTCTTTTTCTTTCTTTCATCTGTTCTGCAGATAAGAACTTTAACGCTTTACACTACCCCGTAAACAATCACCTGTTCGTAGTCTCTTTTTAATCAACCTCTAAAGCAGTTCGCTACTCTATGCAATACTTACAGGGTGTGGTCGCGTGTTACTTCGGCGACAAATTGAATCGGGTCTAACAATTTGGAGGTCTGTGTGACCTTACTGAGATTAGTTTTGTATTACTTACGAGTTACAAATATGCGATTGCTTATTGAGACCTTTTACTGAGGTCGAACATGACATATTGATAGCTGAGATTCATTTCATTCATTATTCAGTAACTAGCTTGTGCCCGCGGCTCCGCCCGCGTGTCCGCGTGTATGTCGATTATCGCGACCAAACATAGCATATGTCCTTTCTCATGGTCTAATCTACCCCTATACCAAATTTCATTAAAATCGGTTCTGTGGTATAAGCGTGAAAGCGTAACATACAGACAGGCAGACAGACAGACAGACAGAGTTACTTTCGCATTTATAATATTAGTATGGAGTATGGATTTTTAAGGTGCGTATGTTTAGTTGGTAGTTAGTTAATGTTTTCTTTCTTTCTTTCCAAGTTATTGAACCTGGGACCTCTCGATCATAAGGCTGACTTTTTTATACAGACAAGCACTTGGCCCACATGATGGAAAGTGGAAATGAATGAAAAAAGTGAAAATATCCCCGTGCTATCCTCAAAACACATCCAAGAAACGTGACTACCCTTATAGATAACATTTTAGATCCAAGATATTTATCTTGAGTAACAGTTCCATTTCACTCGTACCCGTTTTAGTTCACAATGAGGTGTGATGGTTCCTTTTAGGGCTGGTGGGTCGACCTGTAGTCACTCCCATAAAAATCATAGATGACAGCAGAAGGCGATGAGTTGACCATGAGATGACCTGTCCGCAGGCTATATTAAAGCACCAATTATAAAAACATGTATTACTGTTTGACATTATGAAGTATGTAGGTGAATTACTATGTTTAACATAATAATCACGAAATGAATCCATTAATATGTGTAATTTTGTAGTATTCGTCCTAAAATTATATCAAGACATCATATTATGTCGCAACTAAACAGCCTTGAATTCAGTCTTGACATTTAGGGGAATATCTACAAAGATACAAACATCATAAAATAGTCTTTGCCGGCGGGTACGTGGAAATCTGGTCCTGTTCCTCAGGAACCTGTTTCAATAGGAACTTATTAAGGATAAAGGTAGCCTATGTGTGCTTCCACGCTATAATCTAACCCTGTAACAAATTTTAGGAAAATGTGTTCTGCCGTTTGAGCTTGATGGAGTTTACAAATAAAAAAAAATCTTCGTAAAATTTTAGGTACTTACCTTTATAATGTTAGTAGAAATAGAATAGTAGGACTAGTAGGACTAGTAGGACTTCCTACTTAGGATGTGTTAGTATGTGAAAAGTTAGAGGCTGAACGGATCCAGCTGCTGTGATTTTTTTACAAGCGAGTACAATATGATATCTTTGTTCTGACAGCCTCCATCGTGGCTTAGAGGTCGCGGCCGCTACGCAGGAGGCGCGGGTTCAATGCAAATATTTTCATGCATGAATATGGGTACTTGCATTGGTCTGGTCGTACCTCGGAGAGCACGTTGGTCCCGTTTGCCATACGAACATCTATGGCAGTCGTTACGGATAATTGGAGTCCCCAAAAGTCCAACAACTGGTCTAGCTGCAATGCTTCGATTTGTGGTTTCGCTTGTGGAGGCATATGGCAATCGCTTCACAGAAAATATCGAAGTTCAGCCAAATCCGCAATAAGTCTGGTAAAGCGGACCCCAGACTCCAAGCTGAAAGCTTCGGGTACGACTGGGATTAACGCTAAGATAAAGAAGAAGACAATGGGGTTCTTACAAGCACGACAACACGAGTATAACTCTTATTCCGTGTGGTAATCTTCTTGGATAACCCCAACACCGGTTATGTGCTCCTTTGGATGTGGAAAATGTGACGCTCATGGTCACATGCACAGGTCAGCATATTACAACCACTTTCCATAAGCTGAGCCATGTGGTTGTCTGCCATTAATGGAATAAAAACATGACAATGACTGCGGGTAATTCTTCTGATTCTAAACGCCTTATCTAACCGTATCAGTGCAATACAAATGCTCTAACCTCCTCCTTTTTTGAAATTAGGTAACAAATCGATATACATTCTTGTGCCCGCTTGCTGACAAACCGGATGCAGACGCCAGCACACGACATTTCCTCTCAGTAGTGGATATACCAGTTTGTGAACCTTACTCACACTTCCGAATTTACCGTCCTTTTATAGTTCACCTTGATTTATATGGCTACTTGTTTTTTAAAGGTTTCTCGTCAAAATTTACGGTGGATCGTGAGAAAATTATATTCATTTTATGCGTAATTTTATATTTTTTATTGTTCTATATTGAAATAAAATTTTTATAGCATTTATTATGCTAACTTTTTAAATTCGAAATTAATTTTAAATACATCGGGAAAAAGAAGCGCTCAAGTGGGACTTGACGTGATTCAGGTGTGACTCAATAGCTCAGTTGGAAGAACATTCTCCCTTTAAAGGAAAGGTCGTGATTTCAGGTCCCACTTGAGTGCTTCTTTTTTCCAATGTATTTCAAATTCTTATATTCAATCAATCATTGAGGTAATTACCATGCGAAGCGAAAGTAATGATACCTTTTCTTTTTTTTTTACGTGCGGAAAATTCGCGGCGTTAAAGAGCCGGTGAGGTTGTAGGTACCATCCCTATCAGTCTAGCCCTCTTTGGTAAGGGGGAGTCCCTAACTCGTCTCCGGAGACGTGGATTCCGATTTATTTTTTAAATATTCATTGAGCGTGTGCCGTTTGGGGCTCCTTCACATGGGTGGCTTCAGATGAAATGAATTTATCTTCGAAAGACATAACTTTCGAAATCAAATCCACCTCACCTGCAAACCAGTGGATCTGTTGATTGACGGACAAGACTACCGGGCAGGCTTTCCTCCCGGGGTTAGGAGGACATATGGCAGTTGCTCCCAAAGCTCAAAGCCGTATAAACCAGACCTTGGGCCCCAAAGTAAGAACTTGAGATTCAGACGTAACAACGCTAAAATGATGAATTTTTAGTCATTCATTATAGTGTTGCAAGACTTTATAAGTAAGTTTATCAATCCATCAATTAATAAGCTTATCGCAGTCCACTGCTGGACATAGGCCTCTATTAGAACCTACCTGTGTCTCCTAAGACATAGGATATCCTAGTTTAAGAGACAGGGTACATTAAAATATGTTACTTTAGATTAGTTAACAATATATATTTTTAAAGTCAATAAAGTTTCTATTATTATTATGTTTCTCTGTTCCGTGACTCTCGGGACTATGGCATCCCGGGCCTTTGGAAGGCGTGCGTCGGGCCGAAACCAAGACGTAGAGGCCCTTTTAAAAGAGTTTAATATGCTAGGTATGACGCACATTATTATTATTGTTATTACCTAGAACAGATTCCAACAAAGTTGTTCTGGATAGTGATTTGCATAGTCACCTCCAGGGTGCCACCGCGGACATCAGTTCTGTGGTGGTCTATGAGTTCAAACTTCTAAAAGGCTACCGACTTAAACAAGTCTGCTGGTCCTTATGGTATTCCTGCCATTCTCATAGATCATTGTGCTCGTAGCCTATCTTTAACTCAGACGATAATATATCAGCGATCTCTAATTTAAGGTGTAGGTAATGCCACAAATCTGGAAAACAGCGTTCATTACTCCCCTGCACAAGAAAGGCTCTAAAGACCTTGTAGATAATTAAAATTTCCATTTCTCGCAGTGTTATCGTCTGCGTATGTTTCAGTTACTATAAGTATTAGGTATTGATAGTTCGTACAAGTGTCGGTAGATGGCTGCCATCGTCACCCCAAGACAAGGACAATATATAGGAAAGGTTTACTTCAAGCGTGGCTCGATGGCTGAGTTGTCAGAGCTTTTCCCTTGTAAGGAAAATATAGTGGGTTCGAATCCAGTCTGAACAGATTCAATTTTGCCTAACTTAACCGATACGATAAAAAGTTAATTAGGCTGGGTTGCACCATCTTACTTTAACATTAACAGTGCTTGAATGAATTTTTATAGCATTTATTATGCTAACTGTTAAGTTCGAAAAACATACAACATACAGAGCAGTCGCCCTGTAAGCGAAAGGTCGTGAGTTCGAGTCTCACTTGAGCATTTCATTTTTTCCAATGTTTTAAATTAACAGTGCTGTTAAAGTACCGGTCAGGTACAAAATAGGTTGCACCATTTGACAACAGCTTAACACAAATAAAAAAATAAACACGCATCATTTAACTAGCACTCAATCGGTAACAAGTTCAAACTTTCTCTAAACACAATAAAATGAAACAATCACATTAAGTAACAGTTTTATTTAATCATATATTTACAATCGGTACACGTATTATTTCGTAGCAGCCGACATGCGCGCACGCAATCGATCGAACCACTTTGAATACATATTTTATCGTTATATAATCATTTTGTTAACTATGCATTGACAATACAATGACAAGAAATACAATACTTTTTAACTTTTTTATTTTTTAATATTTACAGTTACTTATTTTTGTTTTAAATTTATTATTTGTAACTTAGGCATACTGATCCGTTTGGAACTTGGAGTTGAAAGATTTTGTATTCCTTTATTTTCAATTGACTCAAAATATCATCGAAAACTCGGGAAAATAAAGAATATTACAACTTATAAATTTATGGCGAGGCCTGTTAATGGCAGTATACTTTATTCAGGCAGAAAGAATGTAGGGGATACGATTAGATATTTAAGATAATTATAATTTTTTTAACTTTTAAGAACCCAAAATCATGTTTTTCATTTTGTACACTTATGTTTATTTATTATTCATGTTTTTTTTACTAAAACGCACGCCGTCTTGGGTCCTTGGTTGCCGGAGGTGAGATTGCCAAAAGCATATCTCTCGCACCCCGGCAGACCCAGGACCATCTCTTTCGAGATGGCCCCCTTCGGGTTTGGGGACCACAGGGTCATTTATTTTTCATGTTAAGTTTTTTTTTTTTCATTAAAGATAAGCACATTAGGTGCACTTATGTGTATTTATTCTTTTTTGTTCATTTATTATTTTACACATCAGTAATTACAGGAATTCACAATGTGAACATAAAAACGATGTTATTACATTATTAATTATTATTGTACTTAATTATTGTACTATAATACTATAGTCATTTGAATATATTTCATTCATTTGAATTACATTATTATTATTATTATTCACTAATACAACTGCACATGCTTTTGGGTGCTGGTTTGTTTTTACATTATAACATCAAAAAACTTAAAGAGAAGCTTATAGAACCAACCTTTGACTTTTGAAGTAACATATAAAGAAAAGAAGAGTGATAGTTCGTCTAAGATAGACTTTCTCCGGTTGTAGAGCGTTTTCTCTATCATACATCGAACTGACTGACAGTTTGGAACCTTTACAGAGTTGTTAAAACCGTTGGTGTTTGTTAAATATTAAAACTATGGCAGTTTTAACCACTCGTAAATTTTATCAAGCTGTAGAGGTGCGCTGTGCAATAGAGAAAAAGAATGCTTTACAAAACAAAAGCAAATTGATGATTCTTTTTTTGTGATTGTATTGCCAATGTTAAAAGATAAAAGTACCTATTTTTTACATAATTATATTACAGTAATAAAAATAATATAAAAATAGTTTTTATAACCCACTGCGTCTACAATTAATTATAAGGTTATTTTTTATTACGGAAATTTCAATGGACTAGTATATATCTAATTATACATAAATATAATTAATAAGGTAGGCTTATACTAAACATATTTATAATTGAATAATAAATATTATCAAACAAACATTGTTTTCAAATGTTATTTGCTTAATGAATGTAATTTTTTTGTAGATATAATAATTAAAATGTTATGAAATTTGACTGAATTTTTTATAGCATTTGTAATGCTAACTTTAAAGTTTAAAAAAAAAGGTCGTGAGTTCAAGTCTCACTTGAGGGTTTAATTTTTTCCGATATTTTTGTAATGTTATAACATCTTTTGAATAAACATTACATAAATATAATCAAAATATATCACACAGAAATATTAAAAATATCATCAAATCATGCAATATGTTTACGAATCAATGATATAAATTCTAAATTAAATGAGGAATGGAACCTTTGTTGAAAAAAGTTTTAGTTCTAGAATGGCTGTTTGTAAAAAAAATCCAATAATAAGTTTGGAACAACTAACTCGTCAATTTTTGTAATTTCATACAGACGACAATACAAAATATACAAATAGGCACACTATAAACATGCAAATAGGTGTCAAAATTCACTAACTCATTCCCTAGCATTCTAGCCTCTTCATTTCGTACCCGTCCCCCGTAACCACAACAGCCCTTCTAGACCAGTGGCAATACGTTTTTAGAGCAGAATAGATTGATCAATATGTGGGATCGACATACATCGACTGTCTGAATGATTTTTGGATGTCTATACATCCAAAAATCATTTTATTCTACAATGTGGATCAACGAATTGTCACTTGTGTGGGGGGGGGGGGGTCACAACCATGACACGATTTCTATTCTAAACAGTATGTCCATTATTACATATAGGAGTTATTGATTTTAAAATTCTATTACATACAGTTAAACTATTAAGTTTTATAACAACAAAATTAATTTAAAACTGGTCTTGAAACACATTATTATTTTACATTAATTGTATTTTTAATGTAAGGTCCATCAACCTTGAATTACAATTTCGTAATACTAATTGTTCTGCGTGCTAGGTTTACGGCTATTTTATTTTTTAATTAAATAACTTTATTTCTTTAATTAATACCTAAGCTCAATATAGGCCGAACATAATAACTTTTAAAAGAATTAATCATATTTGAATGACATTTATTAGCAATCACTTAATATTAAATTTAAATTGGAAAATTTATATCCAAGAGCCCGACTGCGTTTTTGATCATGTGATTTTAAAATTATGAAGTCAAAATCGAATAAGAAGTCAAGATTCAAAATCGAATTGAAAACTAATCAAATTATGAGTAATTCAGTAGGTTTAAGAACCTCACAAAAACGTAGGTAGGTTTTACAATAATGATAACGGAGATTAACGCGATCATGGTATAGAAATTTAGTGCATCTAGCTCTGAAAATGACGGACTTTCATACAAACTTCCATCGCTTATTTTACCCCTGCAGTAGCAGAATTTCCAAAAATCCTTTCTTAGTGGATGCTTACATCATAAAATGCATCTACTGTCAAAATTTCAAATTTGTAGGTTCAGGAGTTTAGGTTTCAGTCGGGACAAGTAATTTTATGTGTATAGATATATAGTTATAAGACGCTTCATAAAGGGTGATATATAAAATATATAATTGTTAAACATTGTTACCTGAAGTAAGTTTACATAATCAATAAAAGTACATAAATAAAATTTATAAGATACCTTTGATTGGATAAATAATCAAAGGTAAGTACTTAACTATATCGACATGTATTTATGGTTAAACAACAGTGATATGTAATATATTTTATATTATTTATTCAAAAAAGAACTAATCGAAATGAGAACTTCCATAGCGCGATTCAGGATAGTTTCGTAATATTTCGCTAGATGGATACTTTATTATCCATTTCATTAATATAATTATATTTATTGTCGTTGTGGTTATTTATTTATCGGTTTGCTAAATTGTATATTTAATGAATTCGGTTATATCGTACGTGGAATAAATGTACATGATTATATTTCATATACATTCGTATATATCTAATACAAGTAAATTATTATATATCTTTAAATATAGATGTGAAAATATTCCTACAGTGTTTCCTAGCAGTACTTAGATAGTAAATTAAGACATTATATACACTTATATAAAAACATAATAATATGCTTTAATAGAACACGTTATTATATCTAGATTTGAATATTAATAATATTAGAATACAGATCCTAAAAATACTTTACTATTGTAATCATTTATGGAATATTTACGGTGTTTATTTGTTTTTGTTCTTAGTTTTTTTGTTATTTTGTTACTTGTCATTATTGAAAACTTAATCATATTTTTCATGTAATATTAAGGATGTGAAGAAAAAATAATCCAATAAATAATAATAATAATTAAATATAAGTTGTTAGAAATATACATCTTATAGCAGAAAAATTTACTTTCCAACACATGCTTCGATAGTCTTGACTAGCACTAATATTATACAAAATCGTAAAAAAGGTGTCGTTCGTCACTTTGGGGTTACCTTAATATTAAATATTTTGTACAAAATTTGTTATAAGTGCCAACATAGATGAACCATATACATTATTAAATATATATTATATACAATGGCAGCAGAATTTATATAATTTATATACATTTACACATGAAATAAAATTATTAGCAGCGATATTTTGTTGTTGTAAAATTTACTGGGGCTTTTTTTCTATTTTTTGAGTTATAGAGAGATAATTAGCACCTAAATGCATAAATCTTACACATTATACGGTAGATAGTCTTAAGAATATGTAAGGGAATGGAAATTTTTATTTAAGCATAAAATCATTAATGGAAAACTTATTCAACATATTTTCAAAGATTAATTTTTAAAGATTCTTTTTTAAAGATATTATTATATTATACATTAAATCCAAACTAAGCAAAGGTTTATACTAATCAGTCAGTAGTACTAATCAGTACCTAAACTTTTTTTTGCAAATTCCATACTTATGTAATAGATACAAATATTACTAACTTTTAACCGCTACCAAAAATATTATTTTGAAAAGCTTTTAAAAGCTAGTGCAATCCAATTCTACTGTTGGTAAAATGGTTCGTCTACCCTACCACTTATTTACAAATAAAACCGTCAAATACCAATATGTACTATCCCTTAACCAGTAAAATTAATGGTATATGATCCTGTGCTGGGGTCGAAGTTCGTCGCCGGGTGACCAAAGAAGGGATTATAATTCTGGTTCTGGTATGAAGCAGTTTGTGGCTGGTAAGCTTGCCTGGCTTGATAAGCTGGCTGGGATTGATATTGAGATTGGTAAGCTGGCTGAGATTGGTACTGGGTTTGATAAGCTGGCTGGGATTGATAGTTTGACTGGTAATTTTGGTTTGGCTGTGAAGTGTAACCCTGGTAGGAGAACTCTGGTTGTTGGTGATAAACCTGGCTCTGGGGACGGTAATCGTCATCCGGGAATTGTTGTGGGGATTGTTTGAATAGACTGGTCTGCTGGGAGTATACGGGAGAAGACCTGAACTGGCTTGGGGCAGATTTTTGCTGGTATTGAGGCTCATATTGGGGTGCTTCGGTTGCCTGGACAGAATATTGGTGATATTGACGGTTTGCTTTCGATGAGGTACGGCCGTTGTATTTAGGGTCTTCGTAGATGCTGGGGTCTTCGCGGTACTGTCCATCGTCTTCTTGGCCGTCAGCGAGGGCGCTGGCAGGTGAGTTGTTGTGCAAAGTTGGAGGAGGCACTTGGATGCCAGTACCTGAAAATTAAAGAATGTTTTTAATCAGTTGCTTAAGACTCTGTGATGCTTCCAGGAATTTGAAGTCGTTGGATTTTCTGCAACTGTGGAATAACTGACAAGGCTCTGACGTAGGTTTTCTTCTTTCGACATAAGCGTCAGATAGTAATTACTCCTGAAGGCCTAAAAACTGAACCTGACTGATTTGGTAAAAGGTTCGGAGAACGATGAAGGTTCTATATCCCGCAAAAGTCAACCAAACCTAATTAAGGAGGAGAATCAGGGGAGCTGAACTTAAGTTCCAAAGTGCTAGTAGGTACAACCGTGATTAAAGACCGGATGAAAAAAAAAGAATCGCGTAAAGAAAACTCAGTGATTAAAATCTAATCAACATAGGTGTTGTAAGATTTTGTCTAACGGACCAACCTTCATGCCCTGATAACTTATCTAACTAGATAACTCAAGTCGTTACATTACTTAATACTAACTGAAGAATAACTTGAGATGTAAACGATTTTATATCTCTTTAAATTATCGTATTAAGAGGACTAGAGGGGCTCGTGGCTGAATGAAAACCAAATAGGTAAGTCCGTTGATCTGAATTTCATAGAAACGATTGCCTAACTACGGAGTTTAGCCAAATCTACAGTTAGACTGGATAAAGCCCACCCCAGACTCAGTAGGGAAAACTCCAATGCGACTGGATTAATGCTAGAATAAAGAAAGGATTGCAGTCTGAACTTCCCTTCCGATCCCCTGCCCCAATGTTTGCTATGTCAATATTGCCTTGAAAGTAACACACTCCAAAAAGTGCTCATTTAACGACTACTGTCTTAAGGATTCATAAAACATAGGAATGTGATTGCTGAAAATTTTGAAGAAAACACATACAGATCAACATTCTGACAGCCTCTATGGCGGGCATGGCGGTAGTGAACGCGACTGCTACGCAGGAAGCACGGGTTCGATCCCCGCTCAGTGCAAATATTTGTATGCATGAATATGGCTATTTGCATTGGTCTGGGAGTTTCTATGTATATATATAAGTATTTACAAAAAAAAAATGTTTATCCGCATTCTAGATTCCATAACACAAGCTAGTTAAGCTTATCATGGGTCTAGATAGCGTTGTGTAGAATGTTGTGGAATATTTATTTTTAATTAACACCGAATGACTGTTATCATACCGATCTTTTGATCAACTTACAAGATTCAATATATTATTATTATATTGTTGTAACACTTAGTAGGTACTTCTGGTCATTAAGTACCATTATTACACTATAATAATCACAATGTTACACATGTATCGGTTTCCCAACGGTTGTGTGGTGGTGATGGAGAGAGTTAGTATGACACAATCGGCCCACTTTTTCTGTTTGTTGAGCTTAGAATATAATCAGAAGCACAGTTTTAGTTCGTTTGTGAGAATTATACTAATTTGCTATTGTAATACTGTGCTCGACTTTCCTGTATTGAGTCAGGAAATTGCAGTAGGTGATTTTTTGCTACCTAGATTTATTTATACTACATACTTAGACTAAGAGAGTCATCATTAATTTAACTTTATTTAATTGCTTGCTTACCCCGAAAATATCCAAATTATGGTTAGAAGGAGTATTTTGATGGTCTTCAAATGCTAGGTGCGAATGAAGAAGAAGAAAAAAATATAGCGGTCGAATTGAGAACCTCCTCCTTTTTTGAAGTCGGTTAAAAATAGACATTGTTGGAAGTTTACGCGACCCACTTATTTTCAACGGATTCTATCACGATTGGTTTCGTGTCAGTTTAATATACTTATTCCGACGTTTTGATTGCATTTAAAAAGTCATGGTAACGGGTCTCCCGTATAGAGAAGTAAAAAATGGTGGTTGTTTCATAATTCGTAGTGTAAGTTATCTCGAAGTAACCGAATAATGTTGAATTGTTGGTGTCAGATCAAGTTGTTGGATCGAAGTTTTGGGTAATTTGTTCTATGAAACAATTCATCCCCAAATTGGACCCGAAGACGAAATTTAATATCTTGGTTTGATTTAAACTCTATCATAAGAAACTGATGTGACTTCATGGTACCTTTTTTTTTTTTTTTTTTTTTTTTTCGTGCGGAAATCCCCACGGATACCCCCCCTGCCGGAGCCGGAAGGGGAGGTTATGTCGGACTCGAACCGACTAAAACCGCACGCCGACTGTGGGTCTAGGTGCTAGGCCGGAGGTGAGGTTGTCAAAGACATATCCCTCGCACCCCGGCTGACCCAGGGCCATCCCTTACGGTCTGGCCCTCCTCAGGAGGGGGGACAACGGTGTCCCCAACTCGCCCCCGGAATGGGGAGGCGCGCTGTTCAGCGCGCCGCCGACGTGGCCTGCTTCTGCTGGGGTGACAGGCGGCTCCACCCGTCACCCCCAGGCCCGCGCTCATGGGGGACGGAGGTCAGTCAGTGCCCTCCGACGCCCGAGTTGCCTGCGCGCGCGGGCGGCGCGATCCGCGAGTCTTTCTCGCTCGCGCCGCCTCTCCCGCTCCGCCGTCTCCTTCACGACCATTACCTGCTCGCTGAAGGAGACGCCGGCCGCCCACGCGTCCGCGCAGCGGACCATTGCTGTGAGCAGGGTGGCGAGGGTGAGAACTCTCACTCCCAGGGCCGCCACAAGCTCCCGCCTCGGTTCGGCCCATGCCGGGCACTCGGTGAGCGTGTGCAGCCCCGTGTCCTCGCTCGCGTCGCAGTGATGGCACTCGGACGTTGGCTCCTTTTCGATCCGACACAGATATCTCCCGAAGCACCCGTGCCCGGTGATAATCTGCGTCAGTCGATACGAGAGGCTGCCATGTGGCCTCTCGAGCCATTCCCCCATGATGGGCCTTACCGCCTCTATGACGGCATGCCCTGCGCGTCGTTGCTCAAGTCGTCGCTCCCACTCCGCCACCATGATCCCGTGGAGCCGGGACCTCTCGGCCCGAATGTCTTCGGGCTCGGGATCGTATCCCCGCTCCCGCGCCTCCTTACGGAACCGATACAGTGCCGCAAGGGATCTCGCTTCCAGGATCCACGGTGGCGATCCGGCTAGGAGACTCGCCGCTTCAAAGGATATCGTGCGGTACCCCCTAATGGCCCTGCAGGCCATCGTCTGCTGCGGAGCATGCAGCAGTTGCACGAACCTGGCCTGCAGGGCGTCCGCCCACACGGGGCACCCGTACAGGGCCATAGACCGCACGACACCCGCGTAGAGTCTCCTGCAGGAGTCCTCTGGGCCCCTCAAGTTGGGCAGCAGCCGCACCAGCGCGTTAGCTGACACCAACAGTTTGGGGCGCAGACTTCGGAAGTGCTCTCCGAAGTCCCACCGACCGTCGAGTACGAGCCCCAGGTATTTCAACCGGGGCTTGATGTCGATGGGAGTACCTCCTACTGTCAAGCTGGATCCCGGGGGTGGCCTGCGCCGAGGACCATGGAAGAACAAGGCCTCGGATTTGTGCAGAGCCACCTCGAGACCCAGCCGCCGGATCCGATCCACGACTTGAGCAACAGCGGTCGTGGCCCTCTGGGTCGCCTCGCGGTGTGTAGCGCCACTCACCGTTACTAGCGTGTCGTCCGCGTAGCACGTGACGGTGGCCCCGAACGCGAGCTCACCGCGAAGCACCCAGTCGTATCCGATGTTCCACAGGAGCGGCCCCAGGACCGATCCCTGTGGGACACCGCACGACATCTCACGCCTACCGACGCCGGTCGCACTTGGGTAGATGACGGCCCTCTCCGTCAGGTACGCCCCGACTATGCGGCGGAGGTAGAGAGGCACATCGTGGTACACGAGCGCCTCCCTGATGCAACTCCAGGGCAAGGTGTTGAACGCGTTGGAGATGTCCAAGGACACCGCCAACATCACCTCGCCCCGGGCAACCGCATCCTCCGCCAGAGTCCTCACGCGCATGATGGCATCCACAGTGGAACGCCACCGGCGGAAGCCGTACTGAGTGTCCGCTAGGTCCGGCCCCACTCTAGAGAGGTGCTCGACGAGGCGCTTGGCAATCACTTTTTCGAAGAGCTTGCCCACCTCGTCGAGCAACACTATGGGCCGGTACCCGGACGGCTCGTCCGCCGGGCGTCCGTCCTTGCGGATGAGGACCAGTTTCCCCGTCTTCCACATCTTCGGAAACTGGCCCCGCTCCAAGCATGCGCTGAGGAACCCTCGCAGTCGGGGTTCGAGACCGTCTTCTCCTAGAGCTAGGACCCACGCACGGCCTGGAATGCCGTCGGGTCCCGGGGCGGTGTTCTTCTTGGCTCTAAGCCGTCGCACCGCCAGCTCTAGTTCTACCCAAGTGACCTCGGGCACGTCGTCGTCAATAACCACGCCGGGCGCATCAGGCAACCGAGGTGGCGGAGTCATCTGCGGCGGAACGTGTTCCGCCCGCGCCGGGAACAGGGATGCCACCACTCCTCCAAGCAGAGCCGGCTCGAGAACCTGGGTCAGGGGAGGGGCCCGGGGGCGCAGCTTTCCTCTTACCAAGCGGTAAGGCCGCCCCCATGGGTCCCGCTCCAGTGTCTCCAGCAGCTCCCTATAGGAAGCTGCCTTGGACCGCTTGATCTCCGCTCGGAGGGCATTCCTGGCCTCCCTGTATCCCTCTTGCAACTCCGCCACTAGGGGATCTGTGTCTGCGGGGCGGCTACGCCTCCTACGGAGCCTGGCCCACCGGCGGTGCGCGATCACGCAGGCTTGACGCAGCCTCGCGATCTCCGCAGTCCACCAGTAGACCCGGCGCCTCGGACTATAGGCTGGAGCCCTAGACATACCCGCATCGCAGACAACAGTCATGGCCTCCCGGAACCACGCCGCCTCGTCATCAATGTCGTCAGGCCTGTCCGGCACCATGGCCCAGGCCTGCACGGAGGCGGCTTCCAGGAGAGCATCCCTATTCAGTCCCCTAAGCACCCAGCGCGGCTCGCGTGGGGCCGGTGTGACCGGCGCATCACTCTCGGGAGGGGAGACATCAAACCGAACGTATCGGTGATCCGACAGTGTCTCCACCTCCACGACAACACGCCAGTCCCGCACACGTTGCGACAGCGAAGCGCTCGCGAATGAGAGATCGACGATCGAACTCGCCCCGCGCTCCGCCACCCAGAACGTGGCTTCGGCCCCGCGATTCTGGAGAACCAGACCGAGAGTAGCGGCCCAGCTCTCCAGAGCCCTACCTCGCGGGTTCGTGTGCCGGGACCCCCAAGCCTCAGACCAGGCATTGAAGTCCCCAAGCACAAGAACCGGGCGAGGGTGACAGGCATTGACGACGTCGGTCAGCCGCTCCAGCGACTGCCGATACTGCCCTATGCGTCGGTGTGATGCCGGCGTGAAGTAGACGGCCACGACCGCAATCTCCCCCACACGCGCCGCTACGATGCCATGCTCCCTTGCGATCACCACAAAGGGAGGGGCACCCGCAGCGGCGTTACGCACCAGTGCCGCCGATCCATCCAGGTCGACCACCCAGGCAGGCCCGGGGGGCCGGTGGGTGTACGGATCGGCGACAGCGGCGACGTGTATGGACCACTGTGCCATGCTCTGGAGCAGAAGTGCCTGAGCATCGACACCGTGGCCCACGTTCGCCTGCAGGATGCGGAGCTGGGGATCCATTATGGAACCATCTCCGCATCCCGCTGCGAACTATCGGCGGAACGCCCGCCTCGTGGCTTCGGCTCCCCTCCGGTGCAGGCCTTGCTGCCAACCCGATGGTCGGCCGGTTTGCCCCCCGCCGCACACCTAAAACAGTGCAGCGGAGCCTCGCAACCACCGGCCCTGTGACCGGGCTGGCCACAGCGGAAGCAGCGGTCGCCGACCGTCACCTCCGCCGTGCACTGCACTCCCACGTGTCCGACCGACAGGCACCTAAAGCACCTAGCCGGTCGAGCCTGCAGGAGCTGTGCCCGCACCCCAACAACGCCGTCCACCACGAGGACCCGCCGATCAGCAGCCTTTTGAGCTGCCGCGATGGGGCAGCCGACAACTGCCGCCCCCTGTCCGCGACGGCCGTAGCGTATTGCTCCGACCTTAACCGCCTCCAGGGGGCAGCCCCCGGCCTCCGCCACGGTGGCCCGAATTTCTTCGGCCGTGATGGAGTCGTCCAGGCCCGAAATACGCAGTTCTGCGCACTTGATGGGCCTGGACACCCGGACGTCGGCTGCGTCCAGCGTCTCCCTTAGCTGAGCCGCTATGGCATCAGCCTGGGGACCGCTGGAGGCGCCAGGGACCTGGATGAGGCGGGCCCCCGTCCGAGTCTCCGTGACTCGGAGGGGCTACGCCAGCTTAAGAGACCTCATATCTATGAGGCCTCTGGCCCGCCTCACCAGGTCGGGGTATTGCACGCCCCTTTCCGCGGCCTCCGGCGTCATCGTCAAGACGACAGCCGTGGTGCGGGGGACGCGCAGCCTTCCCGGCGCTCCCTTCGCGGCAGCCTCAGCCTTTCTGGCCTTTTTGGCTGCTTTTCGCTTGGCGTTCCGCCTTTTCCGCGTTTGGCCGGCCACCTCCCAACCCTCTGCCGGGGAGGAGCTCGTGGAGGCAACCGGAGCCAGAGCTGAAGCCGAAGTCGAGGCCGGTGTCGGGGCTGGGGTAGGGGCTGGGGCAGAGGACGTCTTCCCCTTGCCCTTCCCTTTTCCCTTGCCCTTGGGCTGAGCACCCTGCGCAGCAGCGGCAGCGGCAGCGGCCGGAGCAGATGGCACAGCTGATGGGCTGCTGGCCGACTCCTGAGGGGTCCGCATCGCTGTTGGGCGACCCCTTTTGACTGCTCCAGCATACCCACTCCCAGTCGCTATCGCCAGGGGCGGACGGCGGATGGAGTCCATCACAGCCTCCAGGCAGCGCCGTGTGTGCTCCTCGTGGGCTGCCTGTCGCGCTTCCTGCGCAGCCTGAGCCGCCTCCATCCGCTTTTCCATGGCGGCCAAAGTTGCCATGCAGGCCGCCAACGGGTCCGCGGGCCGGGCTGGTACCAATACCGGTGACTGTGGCCGGACAGGTGCCGGCGGTGGCGACTCCGGCTGTACCGGTGCCTCCAGCCGCAGCGAAGCCGGCCGGTCCGACGACTTCGACTCTCCCGGCTGCGCGACTGGCTTCCGCCGCGCCGACCGCGTGACGCGCCCCTCCGGCAGCCCGGCGACGACCTTCTGCAGGTCCGCAAAATCAGCCGCCATCTTCGCCATCTCTTTGCGGTACTCTGCCGCCTGCCGCTCCGAGGCATCGATTAGCTCGACCTGTCGTCTGCCTAGCTGAGCCCGCTCGTTCCGCGACCCAACCAGCTCCGCTCTGAGCAGGCCGAACTCCTCGATAAGGCGCGTCGTCGCCCGCCGCAGCCGGACCTCCTCCGGCCCCATAGACCCAGCACGGGTCCCTATGACTTCCTCCAGGGCCTGCAGTACCTCCCTGGAAGTAGGGTCGGTACGGGGCATGGGCGTAGGCGCCGCCGAGGTGGAGGGACTCGGCGGCGCCACAGCATCTCTCAGGGCCGGGGCCCGAGAGGAGGGCGTTTGGGGGATGGGCCTCTTGCCACCCCGCGTCTTCCCCCGGCCGACCATCGCAACCTTGGGCGGGGGGGAATCCTCGCTGCCCTGGTTGTTGTCCTCGTTGGAGGACGAGTCAGTCACAGTGACGGCTGCGTCCGACTCAGTCCTCCGTGGTGGAGGAGCAGCCTTCTTGCCGCCGTTCCTCCTCCGTGCAGATTTCCGGGTCTGCAGACCCACCGGGCTGTTCGCCCTGCTCTTCTCGGTGGCGGTGTCGAAGTTTTCCGACACCGCCGCAGTTGGTGACGCGACCTCCGCGTCGTGGCGCTGCGCGACCTCCGCGCAGTCTGTTTCGCTTGGTAGGGGGGGGTTTTTATGAAAGTAAGCAGATGTCATAAGGTTCCCACGAGCATGAGACGAAAGGTTACACTTCCCGGGTGACGCTCTTTCCGAGAAGCGGGGTACATACTGTGGAGGTCCCCTGGTGTCCACAGGTTTTAAACGACTTCGCTGTCGGGTTTTTAAGACTTTTCCTTGTCGCGGGCCGGCCAATTAAGGCAAGCCCCGCGGCCTCCAGGATACCGGCATACCGAGTGTGGCTAGCACTCAGATCGTTGTCGATATCTAGAAGGTTACGCGACGCGGGGGAGCAGCCAACTCTCCCAACACCGACGGTGGCACGAGTGCCTGTCAGCCCCTGCGCGAGCAGTGGGCCAACCCGTCCCTGGATCTCACGGAACCCTTGCCTCTCCCCTGTCCCCTCTGAGAGCAGAGGGATACTGGGAGCGACTAGCGGGAACCGGATCTCTCTCCGCGGGCCTTGAAGCCCCGCCACACCACGACCCCCTCTGGGTCGACTAGCCCTCAAAAGGGCTGTTTGAATGGAAGGAATCCTACCGATCCCTTCCCGCGGGCCTTGCAGGCCCGCCATACCACGACCCCCTCTGGGTCAGCTAGCCCTGAAAAGGGCTGTTTGAATGGAAGGAATCCTACGGATCCCTTCCCGCGGGCCTTGCAGGCCCGCCATCCCACGACCCCCTCTGGGTCAGCTAGCCCTCAAAAGGGCTGTTTGAATAGAAGGGATCCTACGGATCCCTTCCCGCGGGCCTTGCAGGCCCGCCATCCCACGACCTCCTCGTGCAATGAGGTCGGCCGTTGGGTTATTCGTCAACGGCCAACAGAACTCCCAAGGTGGGAGTCTGTTAGCCGTTGTCCAGGATGCACCAGCCCCTCCGCTTCCGCTCCCCAGGACCGCAGTCCAAAGGGGGAAGAAACGGAAAGGCCAACGTGGAGGTTACCCAACCCGCACCCCGACTTCATGGTACCTAAATGGTTCATGGCTAAATGCTAGATCTTTCGTTCGAACTCCTGTTATCATTATTGTGTATCATGGAATGTGAAAGTTTTTAGCTTACTTCGAGTTCCGTACGAAAACGAAGCTTCAGATATTCCATGAGAGACCATCAGGCAAAGAACTAAGTGAAACACAGAAGAAGAATAAGAAAAAGAATTCCCTCCAATTCCTTCTCCACTTCGCACGATCTTGGGCGTGTCACAAAATGGCTACGTACCCAACCAGGACTTCTTGGAACCCAGTAAGATAAAATCAAAGAACACTTATCTTCTAAATATATACAACTCAAAGGTGACTGACTGACTGACATAGTGATCTATTAACGCAAAGCCCAAACCACTAGACGGATCGGGCTGAAATATAGATATGCAGGTAGATATTATGACGTAGGCATCCGCTAAGAAAGGATTTTGATTAATTCTACCCCCAAAGGGATAAAATAGGGGATGAAAGTTTGTATGAAACTTTGTCAATTTTAAACCGATCGGGCTGTTTATGTTCAATAGCGTTGACTCACACTAAGCGATAACCGACATCTAAGCGAGTGGAGCCGCGGGCAACAGCTAGTCTGATATAAAATAAATATTCCACAAATAAATATTCCACAACATTCTACACAACGCTATCTAGATCCATGGTAAGCATAGCTTAACTAGCTTGTGTTATGGAATCTAGAATGCCGTTAAACATACATAGATACTTTTATTTTTTTGTAAATACATACATATTATACATAGAAACACCCAGACCAATGCAAATAGCCATATTCATGCATACAAATATTTGTACTGAGCGGGAATCGAACCCGCGCCCCCTGCGTAGCAGTCGCGTTCACTTCCAACACGCCACGGAGGCTGTCATTCAAAACTCATTATAAAATGAATCTCACCTTGGGGTTCAAATCCTCTCTTACTGCTAGCTCCGTACGAAATCTCCCTCGTCTTCCCGTTCGCGTCAACATATCCGTACTTCCCGGCTACGTCTCCATTAGGGTACTTGGTCTCGATCTTGAAGGAGCCATCGGCAGCCTCGTACCCGAAGCTGTAAGAGCCATCGTCATTCTGTTTGTTGATCTGCTTGAGGATAGGCACTGGGGTCGTGGTTGGGCCCTGGTGCTGGCAGTTGATTGCCAGGTACGCAGCGCACAGGATCAAAGTCTGGAAAGAAAGAAATGTGATTTAAGATAGTTGGAAAAATATCATCAGCGTTCGAGTCTCTCACCTTCAGAGCGCCTTCCCGTCCACCCGTCTTGGGAGAGAGACATTGCCATCTTTACCCAAGGTAAATCCCGACCAATCATCCCCTGTCTTTATAGACACACCCTGTTTTTTTTTATTTTTATTATAAAGCTGAAGAGTTTGTTCATTTAGTTGAACGCGTTAATCTAAGTGACTACTGGTTCGCATTGAAAATTTCCTTTTGTTTGACTAAATATCATCATCACGCTACTACTCAAGAGACTGGAACAGTAACCATAAATTTCAGAAAATCTGGAAATTTACCACAATTCACCCCAAAAGTTAAGGGCATACCTATATAGGTAAAAGGGGTGCACCGGGGGTTTGAAATATATCACAGGCAAAGCCGGGAAGGGTCAGCTAATTACTAACTAAAACAGCTTTCATCTCCAAACCTCAAAATCCTTCGGAAGTGAAACAAAACAACAATACTGGAAATCTCCGCGTGGAACGGACCGTATAACTCATTTAAAAGTTACCCAATCGTAATACAAAAAGTATAGTACCATAACTTAGCGTCAAGTTATTTCGCGGTTTTTTTATTTAAAAAGTAAACCACGGCCTTGATCTTGCGCTTGCATAATCTGTGGCTCTTGTTCTTTTTACTTTTCAAGTGAAAATGAGCGCGTTTTGCGGTAATTATTTTTAATCTGTCTGCGTAAGATATAATTGTGGTTTCGTTACACTTGTAGGGCATTACTACAACGCATAGTTCTACTAATGGTAGCTAATTAGTCAAATTATATTTATTGTTGGAAATTTGTGAAAAATTAATAACAATGGTAGAAAAATGTTCATACTGTTTCTGAAGGTCGCTTAGTGGATATGGAGCTTAAACTAGTCATTAAGTTTTGACGCTGTTTGATCTATTCGTACCTATAGGTGTACCCTTTCATAATGCACAAGCCGCCTACACAAGCAACGGTTCGTTATTTTAGAATAGGAAGATGAATGTAGGTATTATGGATTTTGACTCGTATTTGGACGTATATGACAGAAGTCGACGGATGTCATTCTATTCCATTACACCGACCCCTCTAGACAAGTGGCAATCCGCTGGTAGGCGTATCTTAGAATAGAATGACGATTGTATGGGTTTTGACTAGGAGGAGGAAATAGGGAGGAAGGCCAGACCGTAAGGGATGGCCCTGGGTCAGCTGGGTTGCGAGGGATATGTCGATGACAACCTCACCTCCGGCCTAGCACCACGACCCACAGTCGGCGTGCGGTTTAAGTTGGTTCGAGTCCGACATAACGTCCCCTTCCTACTCCGGCAAAAAGTTACAAAAGTAACATAGGTGTTATAATTAATAATATTAGTTCAAGCTATGTTCCGCGAAAGGCATACAAAATTTTGAATTATTAATTATAATATTAATAAAATTAAGAATACAATCGTGATTCTGTTCTATTGATTGAATGAATTGCCACATTTCTATAGGTGGGCTGAACATTACAAAAAGTTGAACATTGCTAGTCAAACACTGTTCTTTCACGATACAATTTTTTTGTATCATACAGCCAGTTTAGTAATAACTACTGTATTATAAATTGAGAACCAATCAATCTCTTAACTCCTGCAAGATTTTTTCTCTAAAATTCCTTCGTCGAACAAGAAACAATGAGACAAGACATTCGACTCCAAGTGAATGTCCGCACTTAGCCTTGTACCGTCTTGTGGTCAAACACGGACGTGTAGACTGCGTAGGTATTAATATAACTACATAATTGTTTATTATAATTGGGTTTAAACTGCACTGAAAATAGCACGAAAACTTCCTCTGTTTTGGAGGTGCATTACTGCGGAAGTTTTATAAAATTAACACGGGCAGAACAATATCACAGAATAGATAATAGTACAATATGTTTCCGAACGTAAATAATCTTACTTAAACAAAGAAGTATTACTCTCTTGTTTAATATTATCCTTGTTTGCTACCTCAATAGTAGGTATGCATATGACAAAGTTACATTGCATTAAATAGTCTCCAAAATTAAAGAATTTTACTTCTCCAAACTACTAACTAAGAATTTACTAGTACCTCTTTTACTAGAGGCTATCACCGAATTTACCACAACCCTTGATGAACGGAAGCGAAAAAAACCACTGAGATTGACTGGGGAAGGTACTGGACTGGGTTCAATTGTGCACATTGGGAGAGGCCTATGATCAGCAATAAGAAGTAATTAAATGAACTCCAAATTTACTAAGTACTTTATCGATTAACTTGGAATTTACTAGTGACCCAAAATTTACTAGTACCTAACCTCAATTCTGCTAGTAACCCCTAATTACCTAGTAACCTCAACATACTGTTTAAAACTAATAATAAAGTTAGATTCATAAAAAATAAACTAATTCTTAGCATTGATCTATTTACCTAATTAAATTGGACGTATTACATAAACAGAACCAAAGTATGCGGTCTCACCTTTAATAGCGTTTGAATGACATTGAGTTTGTTTGAACTAATTAACTGTGAGTAAAAACCGCATTAGTTTGCGAAATTTAATGTTTTATTTAGGTACGAATGCAATGATTTGTCGCTGATATATACTTGTTTAAATACTATGTGGTTAGGCTTAAAATATTGTGGAGGGGACACACCGTCGGTTTGTCACTTCCAATAACTCATAGTACAGTAAGCTTCAGAGAAAAGGAACCCCCCTTGAGGATAAAACCATTATCAAGGGGGGTTCCTTTTCTCTGAAGCTTACTGTACCATTGCCAAAGAAAGTTTTTCAAAAACTTATCTCTGGATGGACCAACGCATGCTCTATGAAACAATCGTTTTATATTTCATAGTTGAGTTCTTAAGGAGGGTTATAGGCTATATTTTAGTGTAGTCTATAACCCAGCCGTGGTTTCCGCAAGCGAATACAATATGGGGTTCTTCAAGAAGGGCATTAGAAGGTTTCTTCTGAGTAGGCAGCACGTGTAACGCCCCTGGGGTAGCATACGTCCATAGGCCATGGTAACGACTTGCTAACACCGTGTGCTTGTCTGCCACCTAAGTGGTTTAAAAAAACCAAGCAATAAGTACTAAAGTTGGCAAAGGTTCCACAAAGAAGAACCCAGGTGGATGCAATGCGGGCAAGTATATCTGATGAAATTGCGAATCACAGCTCGTGTTCTTTCCACCTATAACCGCATAACATAAATCTTCAATCCATTTCTTGACTAATCAGGTGCGGTTCAGATTTATAATTGTTATTATGGCTACCGAGCTAGTTGACGCATAATCTGGTGACGTAACTCAATTGATGGAGTTACATAAGTTCCAGGACATTACAACCTGCCTCGCTTCCTGCACAGAAAGTAGAACTTACCTACTCTTATTTAGTAGGGTGATTTTTCAACTTAAAATTGGTGCAAGTTTCGCTAGATGAATTTCAATGGTAATAACAACAGTTTCAGAACAATTTCTTGAATTGATTTTGCGCTCATGAAGGGAATTTAGCTTTTTAGACTTCAATATCTTATACGAAAAGGTCCTTTTTACGCCTAAATATTTTCTTCTATCGAAATTTATATTTCTTAGTCTCTGCACTATGCGAGTGATATATATACACAAATTTACGAAGCACACCTACGAGGTGTGCTTTGTGGAATAGGAAATTAATTATTTTAATTTTTTATTTGAGGCCCACATATTGGGTGTGCTAAGTAGAATACTTTAGGTGTGCTTCGTCTGGGTGTGCTATAATTGGGTGTGCTGCACGGAATGCGATCTATCTCCTTTTCAGTTTACTTACTTTTAATACTGCCATCGATTTTAAAGTTTTTAAATGTGCTAAATCGAAATTTGACAGCTTGTGTGAGAATATTATTATGGTCAAAATGTATTAGGTAACTCTTCGAAGATTATATGGGTTCATGTTGTAGCTAAGTGAAAAATTCTCCGTAAAAGTAAGCTGGTGCTCCATGATCTTCTCTTCTTCTATCTTCTCTAGATCTAAGAAATTATACGCACCGCACACTACAATTGGGGATTATCCTATAGTTAAAATAAATTCTCTAACCGAGCTTATTAAATTAAAAATGGTAAAAGAGCGGTAAAAATTGCGTTGGTTCTTATTTTATAGTTGGTTTTTATAGTTTTTATTTATTTTAAATCATCCTATAATACTCGTAGTAACGGATTTGACTATTAAACCCCCTATACACTACTCGCGAAGTTGAACGAAGTTAGGCGAATACGATAGTGTGGAGATGCACTTCGGCTTACCTCGTTAAACTTTACCTCGCCTCGGGCGACTTCCATTTGTTGTCGGTTTTTGCGCCCGAGTCAAAGGGCCCGAAGTTGCACGAAGTGCGTTCACGAAGTACCTCTCTACACTACTCGGCCGACTTCAGTACTCAATAGTTATAATTAAATAGTTTATTATGAACAAAATACAGTTGTCACAGGAGGAAAATATGTTGTTCCTCGAAACTGTGCAAGCAGAGCCTATTATTTGGGACCCCAATATCATTAATGTCCTAAGGACGAATGTGCGCAGGCTTTCGGCACCTTAGAGCGAATGAGCTCCTCGCGAAGTTGAACGAGTGTGTGGTGTCGCACTTCGGACTGCAGGCAAAGTTTCTCGAGTACTTCGCCGAGGAACTTCGCGAGTAGTGTATACGAGGCATTAAATTTTATGACATCACTAAATCTTTTTTCATACAAGTTACCTTATAACTTATCGTTTTGACGTTTAGTAAAAGTAACTTATTTGACTAGTCAGTAGAATACCCAATCCATAATACAAGCACATTTATGTATTATATACCAGAGTAATAATTTAGTTTTTATACATATACTATGGCTATGGGTCCTAGTCAATACAAGTATATGTATTCTAGAAAAAAAGTAATTGTGTTTTTTACTAAGCAAGTATTTTTTATTTGTCACCTCCAACAAAAAGCCACAACATTTTTTGTGGGGTGCGGAGGTGCTATGAGGGTCGTCCACTGTTTATAGGTACCAACAGATATAATTATAGCACGCTGCATACTGGCCCAAGAATGTGGTTTGCTGCCAGTAAATGAGATGCTAGGCCGTGATCGAATGAGACGTGATCTGTTATGAATGACACGAAATATGTTGAGGTATTTACATATTTAGGTAGCTTATATACTTATGGTTAATTATTAATAATGCCTAGACCAATATTTTTTTTAATAGAGCACATTCACATACAGTTTTACTCCATCGAGCTGAACTGTCGAGTAACAGGAACAATCTGTCGGAACATTCACGGCTCGCCTCGAGTAAGTGCGAAGAAAATTACTTTTGTTTAATTACATCAAGCCAGCTCGAGCCATCGAGTTGTGATTTTTGCAGTCCACGCGTTGATTTTTACTAGTTTTTTATTAATAAAGGGATACGTCAATTTGACTTCATCTCGCCTGATGGTAAACTAAAGGTAAAGTCTCTGTTTTGGAATAGTTAAAACTATCGAGTAATACCGTTTGTGAGTGTCCCGACTACGGCCGACGACGACGGCGCGTAGCATGCGTCACATGACCGGTAAGCTTCGTTAAGTTACTAGCATATAAAAATATTGAGCTCAAACACAAAATGTACTCTTCAAGCATTATAAGCGCAGTACCTACACTTATTTTGGTGTCTTTTCAGGATAAGGGCACCGTACGCCCTTGATGTTACACACGTCTATAGGCCACGGTAACCACTTTCCATCAGGTGGCCGTATCTGCCACCTAATTGGTATATAAAAAAAAAACAAATCAATCCGCGCGCCAAGGCCTCGTTTCACTCGCGATTTAGTTTATATGGCTGCAAATATATATCACAAATGTTGGGCCTGCCTCCTCTACTCGACCCTTCATCCCATTCCGTAGATTTGTAGAAAGTGACTAAGGGATATTTTCTATCCGATAAACATACATACCGCCTTTCGGGGTATTAATACACCTCTGCCTACCTCTTTGTGGATTTACAAGCGTTAATATATCACATACTTAAGACGACAACTATAGTACGACTGCGCCCTATTTCATTCGTACTTCAAATCTTATAAGGTCAGTTTTTACATCACAAAGTAGGTACGATTCGGGCCTTTCAAATCTCACTATTTAATCTATGGTTCGGTACCATAGATGATATAAATGTACTAATTATAAATGACAGCACCATTACCAAAAGTCGAGCAATGCTTTTAAATGATGATGACGAAATCAAGTTAAGATTGATATCTGTTATTAAGACGATTTCCACATACAGTTTTCTCATATTTTGGTTGAATAAGTAATTAAATTCAAGATTTTTTTAGATAATATTTAAAAATCTAATAATATTCTAGGACATTCTATAAACCACTATGTGTAGGTACCACTATGTAGGTTAGCAAAATAAGAACAATGAAATTATTGCTTAATTAGTTTTTAATATTGGTTCAAGAATGCCGATAAATACCCTCCCAATGAGGGTTAGACCGACAGGGATGACCTTGGGTCATCCGGGGTGCGACTGGTACGAGGGATATGTCCTATAAACTCATCTCGGGCCTAGCATAGCGACCCACAGACGGCGTGTGGTTTTGGTCGGTTCGAGTCCAACATAACCTCCCCCTCCAGCTCCGGCTTTTCTCCATCCGACAGTAAACATACAACCCATAACGATCCTATTACGTGAGACGAATAATTATAAGTTAGCGAAATGTGGGTGTTAAGACACCTCTGCCTACCCCTTCGGAGATTTTACAGGTGTAAGTATAATATGTATGTATATGATAATGACCAATGAGCGAAGCAGGGGGCATAGTATAGTAATAAATCTGAAGGTACAATCACGTTCCATTACACAGTGATATTAGTACAAGCAATTATAAAATCGTTAGAACAATACGTTTATTGTTAATTGTTATAACATTCACCGAGTGTAATTGATAAAATCAAATTATCATTGTTTTATTACACCTGTCACTTTTATGAGGTGAATTAATATTTTTTAATGGTTACGTGTATACAGGTGTTTTAATGGGAAGTATAATGGAAGATTCTTTGTTTGTACAGTGTACAGTCAATGTCGTAGATAGATAGATATATAAAATCTGCGGTAGCCTAGTGGTATGGGTAATGGACTGCTGAGACGAGGTCTCGGGTTCGATCCCAGGTTTACCATGGCACACACCAATGACTTTTCGATGCTTTTCGAAGTTATGTGTGTATTTATCGCAGGTTTATAAGTGCCCGGTTAATGGCAATAGGCTCGCCACCTATTACATTGGGACCTAAACATAAACTCGCGAAATGTGGGTGCTAGCACTTCTACTTACCTCTTCGGGGAATATAGGCGTGAGTTTATGTATGTATACCAATAAATTTCATAATTTAGAAAAGGGGCAGATCAGGAGTACCCTTAACCGACGAGCATGCATGAAGAATGTAATGAGAGTGAATGAAGTGAGAGTAGTATGTCAGGATCGTAGGAAAATGGAGATCCGTGATCTCTGCCTACCCCTATGGGAAACAGGCATGATTTTATGTATGTAAATTTCATAAATACATATCTTGACGACGAAGTCTCAAAATGATCTTAAAACTCTCGTATTAAGAGCAAATCAAACTGTTTTATTGATTTATATGGTAGTATTGTTCAAACTAATTGTGTGTACCAAATATCAGAACACTCAGTCAACTGGAAGGGGATAAAAAAACGAAATTAAGATCATTTTGAGTACTATGTATGTCAACATCTTTTTGACACTGACTGTACTGTAGGCCGTCAAGCTGAATGCCACCATTAGCATGTAGTTTGTAATGGTGATCCTTTTTCCCCCTAGGAGGGCCAAACCGTCAAACCGGCCAAGGCCTTGAGTTACCCGGGGTGCGAGGGATATGGCGAAGACAACCTCACCTCCAGCCTAGCACTACGACCATCAGTCGGCGTGCGGTTTTAGTCGGTTCGAGTCCGACATAACCTCCCATCCCGGCTCCGGCGGGGGAGGTATCCGTGGGGATTTCCGCATGAAAAAAAAATCAAAAAGGTGACCCTCTTTCCTGCGGCATTTCCTAAAGCTTACCATCAGGCGAGGTGAAGTCAAATTCAATCACAGAAGTTGCGGAACACTCAAGGGTTTTTAAATTGAAATCTATCAATCAATAAATTAATGTATTCTTGTAATCCTCAGAGGACTAACAACAATATTTTTTAATGATTATCAACAAGTGTTCTTAAATTTTTTCTATAATCGTTATTATCAGTAGAAAAAGTTCCTACGATAGTCTACTCCCAAATCCCAAAAGGGGTAGGCTTTAAAGATAAATACGCGTGCATATATTTAAAATATTCGACGAACTCACAAACACGTTAATCCATACTAACAAAACAGTATAACGAGTAATTGACTTAGACTGCACTAATGTTATAAATGCGAAAGTCTCTGTCTGTCTGTCTGTATGTTACGCTTTCACGCATAAACCACCGATTTTGAAGAAATATGATATTGGGGTAGATTAGACAATAAGGACGTAGGCTATGTTTGGTAACGATAACCAACATCCACGCGGGCGGAGCCGCTGGCAAAACCTAGTAATAATAATAAGTTCGAACTACAAACTTCGATATATCGAGTTGGTTGTGGATATGGCAGTCTCTTCACAGCAAGTTCAACTTTTACTGCAATTTAAATAAAGTAATCAGATAAATCGTCGGTCCGTTACCATTGAATATCTATGGCAATCGTTAGGAGTAGTTGGAGCCTTCAAAAGTCCGACTAGTCGACCTACAGAACAGAAATACCTAATATCGAAAATCATCCGCATCACAGTTAGATTGAAAAATCGACCCCTGATGAGGATGATGATGAATCACGCAAAATAAAGAATTATTTTGTAATTTATCTAATTTTAAGATTCGTCAAGCCAGAAACTAGGTTTTCATTTCATTACCTATTCATTTATTATTATTTTAATAGCCGTAGAATGTCATAGCAACTCTCATAAGCACCGTGAAGTATATGACCATACTCGGTATCCCACGACAATAGAACTCCAAACATTGTCATGTTAAATCATAATTGAGCTTGGTTTTTAACAAGGCGAGGCTAAATATCATTGTTTTATACATAAACACCATTGCGTAAGAAAACTAGGTGGTGTTACAACAATCAAAAACTCTATTGGCATTTAAATAGGTATGCGCACAGATACAGAATAATAATGAATTTGTCTATGCTTTTATAATCTGCTGGCCGACATTTATTAGGTAATCTGTTTAAAAAAAGAATGCCACCAAGGTGTCTGGGTGTGGCGGGAATATATTTTGAATTTCGAATTTGGAACGGGACTCAGAAATTAGTAAAGTTGGTTTATGAATTTTGATTCCTATCTGCATAAGCTAGGGAATTTTTTTGAAAAATAATTTTCTTAAATAAAAGTAGCCGTACTTAAGGTTTATATCATCAGCTATCTGTCGGTGAACGTGCTATCAAAATCGGACCAGCTATTTCAGAGATTAGCCAAACAACATTCATAAGAAGGTTTTTACTAAGAATCTTATAATTAAAGTAAGCATTAGTGTCTAGGGGATATGTCAAAGACAACCTCACCTCCGGCATAGCACCACGAGCCTCAGTCGGCGTGCGGTTTTAGTCGTTCGAGTCTGACATAACCCTCCCTCCCGGCTCCGGCAGGGAAGGTATCCGTGGGGATTTCCGCACGAAAAAAAAAAGGTTAGCTTACCTTTCATTACAAAACAAACTAAAAAAGCTAACTTGACATTTTCAATTCAGGTAAATAATATTTACATGACATTGAAAACCGTATCAAAATCCGTTGTGCCGTTTGAAACACCCAAACAAAGAAACAGATAGACGCGTGAAATTATTTTGTTACACATACACTACAAAATTATGTTAATTTATTTATTTGTTATATAACGATGTCGTTAATGTTACAAATTATTTAAACGGACACAGTTGGGTTGATATCAATGTTATTTAATTGTTAGTTACTTAACTTTAAAAATGCAAGTGTACCTTGACCCTTAATTAGTATCGCCCCAAGTAATATAATAACGCAATTGGGTATTATCCTATAGTTAAAATAAATTAATATTAAAATAAATTAATAATTATAATATTTAATCATCCACCCAACCTATACCAACCAATATGGCTAGTGTTGCCTACTCAGTCTAAACCACGAGGCCCTCAAAGATAGAGTCGGGGACACCGTTGTCCCCCCTCCCGAGAGGGCTAGACCGTAAGGGATGGCCCTGGGTCAGCCGGGGTGCGAGAGATATGTCGATGACAACCTCACCTCCGGCCTAGCACCACGACCCACAGTCAGCGTGCAGTGTTAGTCGGTTCGAGTCCGACATAACCTCCCCTTCCGGCTCCGGCAGGGGGGGTATCCGAGGGGATTTCCGCACGGAAAAAAAAGGCCCTCAAAGACATATTCACGTCATATCGACATTAAACAACGGTACTACTACCTAAAAACCACATCCTTCCAGAACCTACGGCCTTGTTAGGCATTGCCACACCAACCTTAGACCCTACCCATAAGAACTAATTATAGACAGGATCAATAAATGTAAGATTAGCCTTCAGAAGTTGAAGAAACCTTGGCGATTCAACAGAAACAGAAAGGCTATAGGGCTGACTCACAATCCGAGTGGAACTACACTAGAATGTATTAATATCGTACTAGGAAATGTATTAATAAGATAAATATTTATGAATCTGATCTTGAAATACAATAAAGAACAAAGAAAAGTTGGTTTGGTAGACATAGGTAAGTCAAAACGTCCGTGCCATATTTTTCCGCTTTATATTCCGTTAGATGTAGCCATAAAAGGTTCCATTATTTTTTTAAATTCTCCGTTTTTTTTATGGAATAGAGAGGCAAACGAGCAGATGGATCGCCTAATTGTAAGCGATCACCGCCGCCCATGGACACGCAACACCAGAGGAGTCAGCGTTGCCATCCTTTCAATAGAGAGTACGCTCTTTTCTTGAAGATTTGAAGGTCTAATTGGTTTGTGAATACCGCTGGCGACAGTTCATTACACAGTTTAGCTGTGCGAGGCAGAAAATTTCCGACGTGCGAATTTGCTACGCTCAGTATTTATGGCTACGACACTGGGGTGATAGCAGGAAACCCCACCACCATGACACTACTTGAGCTTAAGAATGATACTTGATCAGATTTACAGATTGCTAAATTTAATTATAAGGCCGTAATGGTTCCCGGTAGAATAGAATAGGACCTCTCTATCTCTTCCTTCAGAAGACTAATAGCCCATACCGCCCAAGCCCACGATTTTCAGTCGCCTGAAAATCATAGTTAACCAAATGTGGCTGTTCATACATCTCTTCCTACCCCTTTGACGATTTAGAGCGTGATTATTAGTATATGTATGTACCTATCTTATTATTCAAATAGTTGTTCATTTACGCAAAAACCTACCAGAGACTCATCAATCAATTTGTCATTTCCTATAATCAGCCGATCCATCAGTGATTATGACTTGAGAATATTAAGCAAGATTTAATATCAGCCGGTGCCATTTTACTTTTTTTTAAGTATAATAATGTCTTTTAATTAATCAAAACGTCTGCGGCAACCGCCCAGCTACGTGGGCAACAATAGTCTGGCAATGGCGCCCCCACCGGGTTCAGGTAGAAGGGGTAGGACAAGGTAGTGCTGGCTTGGCGTCGTGGAGGGTGACATGCGTTCAAACGGTCTCACTACCTGGAGGGGGAGGAAGAGCTGGAAGGCGGACCCTGAGCTCCGAGGGCACCGTGGCCTCGGTTGCAATCAGGACTAACGTCTTTATTTGGATGATGAGTCCTCCGATCCTGATAGTTGTTGGATCAATGTTGTTCGAATTATTTGCAGCCATTCAAATGCTAATTCCGATTATATCCAAAGCTTGCTTTTTCGAACCTCCTATCGATACTTTGGTTCATTTTATTTTTACGAGAGTAACTGTTACATTATCCCCTAAACCCGAGCGGATAGCTTTCGTAAAAGCCTCGTCAATGAATCAGCAGGCGTGTTTCGGTTTAAAATTATGGTAGGATTAGATTCAAATATTGAGATGGAGAGATAAGATTTTTTTAGCTAGATTCGAACCCGTGATCATTGTTCATATATGATTCATAGGCAGTTATAAAATGTCCGATCAACCACCTACCAATATAACCACAGAACAGAAAGTCTGTTCCGTGAATATAACTATCTATTTTTGTTGCCCTACCACACTAAGGAGAAATTGAAGAAGTGGTTGGTAGGAAACTCTGTTGTTATAATTATATTGAATAAGAATTCTTTATTAAAGCTACGTTGGCTCATTGGGTTAGTGACAATTTCTTACTTGGCTATGTTAGTTACAAATAAATTAATAAAATGTCAAAATAAAATAGGAAATGGTATTGACACTGGTACATAAGATAGGTAATTAAAATTTGCAATGAAAATTTAAATCAAATTTAAAAACAGTCTGTAATAAGTATGTATATTATGTCCACATTTTTGAAAAAGAATAATAAATAATATGGTAATTCAAATATGGGTATGTGCTCTAAAATGTAAATATAAATTATGAGCTTTTATTGCAAAATCAAAATCTTGCAATCCTACATCATTTAGGGTACAAATTCTGCGTAACCATAAAATTACCCAAAAAAAACTATCACATCGGTAGTAATACAAAATCTATCAGATTCCACCTCGACAAGGTAAGCAGCAAATACCTTTTATATAATGTATATCAACTGTAGCACTCAATAATTTGTTGCACAAACCACCGCGCCCACCGTTTTAGGTTCCACATTCCTGCTTGTGAAACAGCTTCGAGTTTGTACGGAATTACTGTTTATTATGAATTGGTATTATGGAGTAATAGTGTGATTGAGTTCACTCCTTGATTGGGCATGGCACCATAAAACTAATAGAAGAATAGTGCCACTCCATCTCTTTTCGTAGGTGTCGTAAAAGTTGATTAAGGGATAGGACTGTACTCCATCCGAGAGTATACATATAGCCCACTAGCTTTTGCCCGCGAGTTTGTTCGCGTTAAGTTCGGAATAGAAAGGTTTAGGACACAGTGCTCCTGTTTCCGCGACCCAGAAAAAGTTCCTTAAAGTTTCTGTAAGCCTAGTACTTCAAAAGTACCACATAAATACTGATCCCGTGACAGCAACCCATGGAAACCTATACGGTTTACGGTTCTACTCAACCGATTGCAAACGTAAGATTTTAAGTCTGATCAAAACCTTTTTAATAAAAAAAGCGCATCAAAATCCGTTCAGTAGTTTTTGCGTCCACCGCGAACAAAAATTTCCAATTTACATTAGGTTTCACTTCATGGCAGTAGGAATACCCAAAAACGAGGGACCGAAAATTATATTCGGCGAAATGTAGGTGTTTAATGCACTTCTACCGAGTCCTTTGGGGATTAACAGGCATGACTATATGTAGGTATGTATGTACTCTATGTAAAGTAGGCTAGTTTTAGTTATAATTTTACATCTATACACGTGTGTGAAATTCTACACAAATCCATTTTTAATGGCATTTTTGGCTCTAACTGCTTACTGCATAGGTAATTGAAAAATTTTAAATTTTTTAAATCTGCATTCCTGCTTTAACCCCCATAACTTTTAAACGGCTCAACCGATTTTCATCAAACATGTCTAAGCTAAACTCGCACATGTCACCTTTAATACGAAAAAATCCAAATTGAAATTGCTTCATCCATGCCACAGACAAACAGATACGTTACCGTCGCCCTTAAAGACGGATACAAAGAGAAGGAAAATTTAAAATGAATCAGGTGTGGCTCAATGGCTCAGTTGGAGGAGCGTTCCCCCTGTAGGGGAGGGGTCGTGAGTTCAAGTCTCGCTTGGGCGTTTAATTTTTTCCGATGTTTTTTGAACTTTAAAGTTAGCATTAAAAATGCTATAAAAATTCAGTCAGATACGTGAAACTTATAACACCCCACTCTTTGCGTCGGGGAAAAAATCCAATACAGAATCTTTTGCCATCAATAAAGCTTAATACTACTGATACACATCATGTATTTATTCTCAAAGGGGCAGACAAAGACGCTTATGACGCCCCCGTTTCGTCATTTACTTCGCTAACCCTATCGAGCCCATTGCCGTTTCCAGGGACTCAGTATATTTGCCAGAGCCTAGTCCATTTGTTAGCAGATGCACCGTGTACCTACTCAATGTTGATACCCAATGCTATTATGGACAACTAGCATTTGCCCGCGGCTCCACTCGTGTGGATGTCGGTTATCGCGACCGAACATAGGTCCTTTCTCATGATCTAATCTACCCCTATACCAAATTTCATCAACATCCATTCGGTGTTCAGGCTTGAAAGTAACATATAGACAGACAGACAGACAGACAGAGTTACTTTCGCATTTATAAGATTAGTATGGATTTTGACAACAGGAAACCCCGAATAACTTCTTGCCTAACCCAGGAATCGTGTCCAACACTCAAACTACCTACTACTTACTAGTAATTGAATACTAATGACGTTATTTGCGAAAATGTGTCGAAATATTGTCAATGTATTCTAGTCAAAGTGTACTTACGAATTACGTCACAAGTGATATAATCAACACTTATTATTTGGAACTGACTATACTATAAAGTATCTAATATTAGTTCAATGTTACCCGAGGAACAGCAATGGAACCGGGCAAGAAAAAATATATATCATCACTACATAACAGGGAGCAAATGCGTGTATAATATTATGTATCCCGTGTAAGCATATCCGACAGATTTCCATACATTGATGACTAAAAAATTACGGAAACTAAATAGCCCACGGACGAAACTGGGGCAGGTCGGCTAGTTGTATCCATGGTGGGGGCAAGGGCATATAGGTATATTACTGTTCTTAACCTAAGCCTTCGTGGTGTGGCGCTCTAGAGTGATGCCAAATAGCCTCACCTGCAAGAATGACACACTAGTCTCTATGTTTTCCTTCCGGGGTTCAGAGGTCCGAAAGCAGTCCGAAAGCTACACCAAGAATAGAAGAAGTAACTGGACCCGACTTAGATGATGAACCCTGCTAAGATAATGAAAAGAGGTGCTTACCAGATTGCTCCACATTTACACTAGATAGAATCAAAACTTATTGTAACACGTGTACACTAATAGCTTTATTATCAGATCGGAGAATAATTTACGAGGATTTAACTGTTCATATGTGCATTGTGAAGATAATTAAACTTACTGAAGATCATTCAGAATTTCTCACGACAGCGGTGGAGTAATGCGGTGCTAAGAGTTAAGGCTTTTGTTTTAATCCAAAGTGGGTTGCAGAAAATTTCTTCATATTTTCTTAAATATTAATAGGTTTTTTTACTATACTAATATTATAAATGTGAACGTAACTCTGTCTGTCTGGCTGTCTGTCTGTCTATATACTTGAATGATAGAGATGCATGGTCATCCTAATCTCATCTCTTGCTCGCACTGTAGGTACAAAGCAGACTGAAATGATTACATACAATCTTGGGCCTAGTTGTAAGAAGATGAAAGTGGTGTCAATTAATAGCTTATATATTATCAACCTTTCACTGAAAATTCTGCGGATTGTATCTGTATCTGTATTATATCTGTCTGATGTTAAACAGCCCTAACCCATTATTCCCCTTGTACGATACCGAATGGGAAGATGGGGAGAGGGAGTGGACCAAAATTCTACTCTGCCCAGAACCACGCGGCCGTAATCATAATCATAAATCTTTATTTGCCTCGAATATGGTTACATTTGTAGGTCTTAAAAACTAGCGGGTACAGCATATTCTGCTCCATAGAGCGTGCAAATTTTAATGTCAATAAATCAATAAATATTGTCAGAACTAATAGGTAAATAACGAATTGCTTGTATCATTATAATTTTAAAATAATGTCAAATCTTCAATATAATAATGTTAAATCTATGAATTCTTATCATCTAGGTATTCTTTTACACTATAATACATTTTGTACAGCAAAAAGTCTCTCATACTATACAATTACATTTCTCGAAATGATCTACATAATTCATGAATAATGTAGAGCTCAAACCTTGACAGCCTCTGTGGCGTGGCGGTAGTGAATGCGGCCGCAACGTAGGATATGTAGGTTTGATCCTCACTCAATGCAAATATTTGTATGCATGAATACGGGTATTTGCATTGGTCTGGTCGTGCCTAGGAGAGCACGTTAAGCCGTCGGTCCCGGTTGCCATACGAACATCTATAGCAGTCGTTACGGGTAGTTGGAGCCCTCAAAAGTACAACAACTGGTCTAGATGCAATACTTCGATATCGTCATTGGGTTGTGGAGTGCAGATGGCAATCGCTTCACGAAAAATATCGAAGTTCAGCCAAATCCGCAGTTAGTCTGATAAAGCGGGCCCCAGACTCCAAGCTGAAAGCTTCGGATCCGATTGAGATTAACGTTAAGATGAAGAAGAAGATTTTTGTATTCCAGCTTCAACAAGTTAGTATCCAAGTTGTAGTTTTAAATAGATACCATTTTTAGAGTTCCGTACGTCAAGAGGAAACAACGGATCCCTTATACGATCATCAATAAAATTAATAAATTTAAAAATACAGTAAAGAGCAAACTGTGCCAGAAAGGCTATTATAAAATCCAAGAATATTTAAATGATAAACAAGCTTGGAAATGAGCTGTTCGCTCTGCTGTGCTACTCAAGCAAAACATTGTATCTAGACCATAAGTTTTAGGCTAAGTAAATGTTTTGTAAATAGAACAAAAAAAAGAAGTCATTAGTAATTACAGACAGACAAACAAACTTACTTTCGTATATGTTATGAAAGTATAAAGTGCGAGTACTTACAGAAATTTCATAACTAAGTAGGTGAGCAGTAAGTAATTTGTTAATGTTACCATATATTAAAATGTAGGTGAATATTTCTTAAGCCTACATACTTATAAGGGACAAGCAAGCAGTTGCTTGCGACCTCAAGGTCATAGCGTATAAACTAAATGCTTTCCGCAATTTTTTTATCTGTGTCCAATATGGCGGGCTTATGGTTCAACTTTATAAGGACCTTGTTTTAACCTAAACAATGCGCAGGATTACCGATTAAGTGAAGTGATCCTTATACAACTACTCGGGAGTGTGAGGTGTAGTTGCCCTTTTATTTTTCAACTAGCTTTTACCTGCGACTTCATCCGCGTTAAGTTCGAAATAGAAAAGTTCCTGCAACCCAGATAAAGTTCCTTAAAATATCTGTGAGCCTGGTACTTCATGCAAATGTACCAGGGTCACAGAAATACTGATCCCGTGACCGCGACCCACAGCAACCTATACCCGAGATAAAATAATATCCGGTTCTACTCAACCGATTGCAATCAAACAAACATAAGATTTTGAATCTGACGTTTCTAATAAAAATAACCGCATCTAAATCCGTTCTGTAGTTTTTGAGTCCATCGCGAAAAAACATTTCTAATTTCCAAATATATAATAGTATAGATAGATAGATAGATAGATAGAAGTATGCAAACTATACAAATCGAAAAGAAGGTAAGGCATTCAAGGGAAAGATCGCGGGTTCGAGTCCCGCCCGAGAAGATTAATTTTTCCTGATGAATTCGATTAGCAAGGATTTTTTTAAATTTTACCCATAAAAACGTAATGATGGGAGAGGTATGTGGGAGATTTCATACGTAATCCTACTCAATAAATTTACCATTAGGGTGGTGAATTAGGAGTGGAAAGTTTAAATGGAAAATGGTTACCTATAAAAGAAAAATCATTAATAGCCTGATGAAATTTAGTGTGCACTATAAGGTCCTTTGATAATTGAGATTTGGGTCATAGAATTTGTTTTACATCATTTAAATAAGTTACTTAAATGCTTTGTTATTTAATATATTATTCGTAGCAAAGGTTATAATTAATATACATATATATGTCAATATATTAAGTTTATAAACAAATTAAACTTAGTGTCGTCACCTAAATCCTTTGAAAACTAATAACTTAAATATTGATAACTCGTGAGTAGAAAAACTTATACTGCAACAATTAGCATCACTTTAAAACTTCAAGTAAGTTCCGAAGGAAATCAAGTCAAGGAATGTTGAGAAAACCATAAAGTTGTAACATTGCATCATACTAAACAACGAACAAAACATATAAAAACATAATTAAGAAAACAAAACATTTTAAAAAAATTCAACAATTTTTTTTGACCTATTTAAAAAAGAACACTCATCATTTTAAATATCCCGCCTAAATTTAACCTCAAAATTATTCAAGTTAAGAACTTACCTTCAGAATAAACATGGCTGCTTGTCAAAATTTCCCGCGTTTTCACGTCGGCACAGAACGATCACTACACACGTCTGCGGCCTGCCACACGGCCACTTGTATTTATAATGTCGCCAGGTTACAACAGTGGTAGTTTCTGATATTGTTATGCGTAGCAGAGCCCTCGTAACGTAACACCCCCGTTGATACGTTGACATATTTAATAATGATTCATTGAGAAAATATATGCACTTATTATTCAATGAGTTCTACTGTTTCCAATACATAATAAACTGAATTACTTTTTCTAAACCTCAATCAATTGACTATGTAAAAAAGGTTTGCTGAAAAAAAGACAGGCTGTGCAGAAAAAAAAAGAAAAACTTTACTGTCATCTGTGAACGCGCGAAAATTTATAGACGTAAGTACCTATATTTTATTCAGTTGCCCCGTAATTTGTGCAAAGTTTGTGATAAAAGTGCATTTAAAAGTTTAAAACACTTTTGGAACTTTGATTTAGGCACAGGTAACATACTTAACACTAAAATTTAGGTTAGTAATTAACTTTTGTTTGTGTTGTTTTGTTTGTGTGTTTACTATATCTCTATTTTATGTACCTATTCTCTCATACCCGAAATTGAAGCCATTGTTTTTCTAAACTGCTTTTAGTGTTTAGAGACTTAATTTGATACAGAATACTAATCTTCATCATCCTTTTAGCGTTGTGTCCCTCGAAGCCCGAGACCCGCTTTCCTGCATTTCCTTCACCACTTCGCAATATTTTTGGAATAATAGAAAATATTAATGATTATCACAACTTCGTTTTACTTATTTTTTTAGTAATATTCCACAACATTCTACACAACGCTATCTATCTAGATCCATGGTAAGTTTAACTATCTTGTGTTATGGAATCTAGCATGAGGATATAAACATACTTAACTATATATTTTTTTGTGTAAATACATACATATTGTGTATAGAAACACCCAGACCAGTGCAAATAGCCATATGCATACAAATATTTGCACTGAGCAGGGATCGAACCCGCGCCTCCTGCGTTGCAGTCGCGTTCACTACCGCCACGCCACAGAGGCTGTAGTTCAAGTGTTTCTCATTAGGCCTAGGTTATTTGTGCCTTTTGAGAACATGGTCAAAAGAGATAGTTTATGTGTGTGCTGCATTTCAATGTCCATTGGTTTTTGGCCTTCCATCTATTTTCTGCAAAATTTCCTCAAAACACGAAGAACATTCAATTTTACGATGCATTTAAAAATTTGAATGTAAATTTTCGAAGGTGTGGCTAGATTTGTTTTTTATTTTTCATAAAAGTACATGTCAATTTGACTTCACCTCGCCTGATGGTAAACTATAGGCAAAGTCTCGGAAAGAGGTGACCCTCTTTCCACCATCGTAAACATTTACCATGTTAACAGTGGTGGCACTCAGCTTGACGGCCTCATTAGATGCCGTTTACAAATGTAATATTTAGACCTTTCTACAAATGTAATATTTTTCTATAAAATAATATGTCATAATAAATGTGTAATAGGCAGGAGCTTCCGTGCAGCCTCTTGGCGTAGCGGTAGTGAACGTGGCCGCTACGCAGGAGGCACGAGTTCGATCCCCGCTCTGTGCAAATTTTTGTATGCATGAATATGGGTCCCGGTTGCCATACAAACATCTATGGTAGTCGTTACGGGTAGTTGGTGCCCTCAAAAGCCCAACTACTGGTTTAACTACAATGCTTCAATATCGCCCTTGGGTTATGGAGGTCAGGTGGCAGTCGCTTCACAGAAAATATCGAAGTTTGCCTAATCCACATCTAACGCTAAGATGAAGAAGAAGAAGAATTGGGTAATGGGCAGGATCTAAACCTCTAGAATGTTCGGAAGAGTTCTTAGGTACTAATCTTCTACCGCATTGTACTTACTTTCTGAGATACGTTTGCGTAATTTTTTTTTTTATATAGGACACGTCAATTTGACTTCACCTCGCCTGATGTTAAGCTAAAGGCGAAGTCTCGGAAAGAGGGTCACCATCGGAAACATGTACCATGTTAACAGTGGTGGCACTCGGCGCCCCGCTTAAAGGACCCGGGACTGTAGGAAGAGGGAAACACGTGAGCTGGCAGGGAGGTCTTAATGGTGCGACATAGGAATGAGTCACTGAAACGCTTGGTTCTAGCAGGTATACTTTGCACCGTAAATGAATGGCATCTTAGCCCTGCACGTGTCGTCCTGTGAAGGAAAGGAGAGGGTGGGACTAATTGGAAGAGCTCGTCAGAACATTCACCATGGTAGAGACGGTAGAAAACTGCCAAAGACGCACCTTCTCTACGCATCTGCAAAGGCTCGAGGGTTCCTACAGTTAAGTACTTACACCTCTTTCCTAATGGGGTAAGCAGATACCACAATATCTCCATTTGGTACACGTCTTCTATTTTCATAATAAGGATCCAGATTCCAGACGTTATTGATTAGCACTATATTTAGAAATTGAAAAATAAAATGAAAATGGAATAAGCAATTGGGTATCCATACTTCCATACTAATATTATAAATGCGAAAGTAACTCTGTCTGTCTGTCTGTCTGTCTGTCTGTATGTTACGCTTTCACGCCTAAACCACTGAACCGATTTTGATGAAATTTGGTATAGGGGTAGATTAGACCTTGAGAAAGGACATAGGCTATGTTTGGTCGCGATAACCGACATCCACGCGGGCGGAGCTGCGGGCAAAAGCTAGTAATATTATAAATGCGAAAGTAACTCTGTCTGTCTGTCTGTATGTTACGCTTTCACGCCTAAACCACTGAACCGATTTTGATGAACTTTGGTATAGAGGTAGATTAGACCATGAGAAAGGACATAGGCTATGTTTGGTCGCGATAACCGACATCCACGCGGGCGGAGCCGCGGGCAAAAGCTAGTTATTCTATAGTTAAAATAAATTATCTAACCGAGCTTTTCAAATTAAGAATGGTAAAAGAGCGGTAAAAATTGCGTCAGTTCTTAATTTATAGATTTTATTTATTTTTAATCATCCACCCAACATATAATAGTAACTGATTTGACTATTAAATTTTATGACGTCACTAAATCTTTTTTCATATAAGTTACCTTATATATTATATAACTTATCGTTTTGAGGTTTAGTAAAAAGTACCTAACTAATTTGACTAGTCAGTAGAATACCCAATTACAGATGCGGCCTTGATCTGGCCCTCAGTCACAGAATAGATAATAGTACTCCCTCAGTTTTGCAACTTCATCAGATGTTTTTAGAGCCAGAACTGTAGGAAGAAGGAAACATGTGTGCAGGTACCTACCTAAAGATTTCGAAGTGTTTATGGTTCACAAAGAACAAAGAAAAAGGCGTTGAATCACTTGCTTCTTGGAGGAACCTATCAAGGTACTATTAAAAATCTATTATTCAACAACAATATAATTTCAAAAGTATATGATTACTAGCTTTTGCCTGCGGCCCCGCCCGCGTGAATGTCGGTTATCGCGACCAAACATAGCCTATGTTCTTTGTCATGGTCTAATCTACCCCTATACCAAATTTCATCAAAATCGGTTCAGTGGTTTAGGCGTGAAAGCGTAACATACAGACAGATAGACAAAGTTACTTTCGCATTTATAATATTAGTATGGATTATCTAAATATATTTATTTACTCATTGTACAGTATAATCAGCGTCAGAAATATCTTGACTACAAAATCTCAAAATAATCTTAACACTAATATTAAGAGTAAATCAAACTGTTTTATAAAGGTTCCGTACCGCAAGAAAAAATTTAACGCTTAAAGGATTATTTCGTTATCTGTCTCTGTCCATCTGTCCGTCAAGACCTTTTAAAAGCGTAGAGGTATCAAGTTAAAATTCATAACACATACTCAGATCTATGACGTAATGAAACTGTGAAAAAATCAAACTTCTAATTGTGTTGTACGTAGCTTAATTTAAGGAACCCTTTTTTTTTTCGTGCGGAAATCCCCTCGGATACCCCTCCTGCCGGAGCCGGAAGGGGAGGTTATGTCGGACTCGAACCGACTAAAACCGCACGCCGACTGTGGGTCTTGGTGCTAGGCCGGAGGTGAGGTTGTCATTGACATATCCCTCGCACCCCGGCTGACCCAGGGCCATCCCTTACGGTCTGGCCCTCCTCAGGAGGGGGGACAACGGTGTCCCCAACGCGCTTCTCAGCGCGCCGCCGCCGCCGTGGCCAGTTTACGGAACCCTAGGTGCGCGAGTCCGACTCGAACTTGTCTAGCTTTTTATTGGTGTGGACTGCGATGCGATGTGGACTGATAGAAGATTAAGCGGGGCGTGAAAAGGCATCTAATGAGGCCGTCAAGCTGAGTGCCACCACTGTTAACATGGTACATGTTTCCGATGGTGACCCTCTTTCCGAGACTTCGCCTTTAGCTTAACATCAGGCGAGGTGAAGTCAAATTGACGTGTCCTATATAAAAAAAAAATAAAAAAAAAAGTAGTGACGAGAATTGCGAAAGGAATGTTAAGATGGTTCGGTCATGTTGAGAGAATGAATGAAAGAAGACTAACGAAACAGGTGTATGAGGCGAGTATGGATGGTACCGTCGGAAGCGGAAGACCTAGGCGCACATACCTGGACCATATCGGGGAAGTGTTAGAAAAGGGACAGGTCAGGAGTACCCTAAACCGACGAGCATGCATGAAGAATGTATTGTAATGAGAGTGAATGAAGCAAGAGTAGTATGTCAGGATCGTAGCAAATGGAGATCCGTGATCTCTGCCTACCCCTATGGGAAACAGGCGTGATTTTATGTATGTATGTATGTAAATTGTATTATTGTCCGAATTAACGGTGTGTTCCAAATATCAGAACAATCCTTCAACAGGAAGAGGCAAATACCAAGAAATTAAGATTATTATGAGCACTTTATTCATCAACACTGAGCTGACTGTACTTGTATCAATTATTATAGATAATTTATGAACTGAACCAGAAATAATTTATTTAAATGAACAAACACCGAATGATATTATAATTCATTCTTACAAAACCAAGTTATAATACCTAATGCAACTTAAGATTTAAACACTATTAATGTTTAATTGCATTACTAACTTAAGTAAGTTTTTACAAATTTAATTATTAAATCTAAAACCTTCTACAAATAAATTAAATTAAATGGTAGGTACAGTACGCGGCTTATATTTTGGTTGTGCTTCGTCCTCGAGGAGGGCCATACCGTAACGGATGGCCCTGGATCAGCCGAGGTGCGAGGGATATGTAGAAGACAACCTCCAGCCTAGAACTGCAACCCTCAGTAGGCATGCGGTTTTAGTCGGTTCGAGTTCGACATAACCTCCCCTTCAAATTTGTAACGGGACTAATCTTGCAAATGTTAACTATTTATTGTAAAGGTAATTAATTTCTCTAGTTTTTTTTTTTTTTTTATATTTTCTTTTGTTAGTGTGTAGTGTAAGTGTTTAATAAACGAATTTTCTTTGCGGCGGTGGAAGTATCCGTGGGGATTTCCGCGCAAAAAAATCGTTCTTCTTCGGCTAGAGAGAGAATCCAGCTCTTGCTTCAGTTGGGTTGAGCTTCCTCTCTATCCTGCATCGGACAAATTGTCACCTTATTTTGTTAAGATGGGCTGGATGCGGAAGGTGGAGGAACGGGAACAATGGCGCATATTAAGAGAGGCCTATGTCCGGTAAGTAGTGGACTGCGATACTTACGTAGTAGATAAAACTATTGTTGTTGATCAAATACAACCATCCCTTGGCAATTTAATCCGATTATGTGAAAGAATTACAAGTATTATCGGTTAAATCCAATCCAATTAGGTCCAAGAATCGAGGAATACGACATTGAGACTGCTCAACAACCCCGAAGCAAGCAGTTATCCGAGCCTTAACTCTTTTTCCGGATGTGCCAATATAAATGCCGTGTACTATACTAAGTTTTATTATTTCAGACAAAGGATAATTAGAATTTATTCAACAATGTAATACCTACTTTAAAATATATAGGTATGTGTAAACAATTTTATAAGACTGTTTAATGTTTGTTTACACTATAATTTGTGTAGTGTCTAGTTATAATAATCCATACTAATATTATAAATGCGAAAGTAACTCTCTCTGTCTGTCTGTCTGTCTGTATGTTACGCTTTCACGCCTAAACCACTGAACCGATTTTGATGAAATTTGGTATGAGGGTAGATTAAACCTTGAGAAGTACATAGGCTATATTTGGTCGCGATAACCGACATCCACGCGGGCGGAGCTGCGGGCAAAAGCTAGTTAGGTAATAAATAGAGAAACAAGATTTTGCAAGTTAAAACTGTTCTTTAGGTAGGTATTATACGACATAAACGAATTACAAAATGATAGGATGCATTTCTTCTGAGACAGAAAACAGAAGGAAAGAGTGAATGTAGCTAAAATCAACGTTTTGACATGCATAATATTTGCCTGGGGACATTATGGTCCCCACAACCCGAAGGGGGCCATCTCGAAAGAGATGGTCTAGGGTCTGCGAGAAATATGTTCCCTGCATTCTCACCTCCGGCAACCAAAGACCCAAGGACGGCGTGTGTTTAAGTCGGTTCGAGTCCGACATAACCTTCACCGGCTCCGGTTTGGGGCGGTAGGTATACGTGGGGATCTTTAGCACGATAAAAAAAAATTACCGGTACGACTGTATTAATGTCAAAATTATTATTATAAATTATATCTCAACTATTTTAAGCATTTACTATTGTGATGTGGTTTGTTTATCCAATAAAAAAAATGTTTATTTTTATTCTGTAACCTTCTTCACGTAGCTCGCTCGCCACAAATCACGTTCCTCCCGCTGGGCGAGTTTTCCCACTGGGCATGAAACCCACCCTTCCCCTCTGGATTAGATAGAAGTCCCTAAAACTTCGGAGAAGTACGGAGTCGCTCCTCAGACCATGAACCACTTGTTGACACTGCATTCCCATATAAGATCACGATCCAGGTAGCAGTACACTGGGAGAAAAGAATTTGAGAGTGTTTAAAAGTGCCGCGTTGATTCGACAGAAGAAACGTGTAGAATTTCCATTTTTTTTATAAAGGACACGTAAGCTAAAGGCAAAGTCTCGGATAGAGGGTCACCATCGTAAACATGTACCATGTTAACAGTGGTGGCACTCAACTTGACGGCCACATCAGATGCCTTTTCACGCCCCGCTTAAAGGACCCGGGACTGTAGGAAGAAGGAAACACGTGAGCTGGCAGGGGGTTCCAGGTCTTAATGGTAATCTGACGTTTTGTCATAATCGAGTTCAGAAATTCCGCTACATGCAATCATACATGGTACTAATAAAAGTGTGCAGTTAAAATTAACAAGTAGCATAGTTAATGAGAGATACATAAATATCTGTCGGTCCGTCGAAGCGCCCACAACCTGATCTAGATGCCTCGAGCAAGGCCGAGTGGAACCAGTTCCTTACTGCGTATAGTCCAAGAGCTACTGGTCTTAAAATTGTTTCAACTATTATTTTAATCGACTCCAAAAAAGGTTCTGTGTTTGGTAAGCTGAGTGCCACCACTGTTAACATGGTACATGTTTACGATGGTGACCCTCTTTCCGAGACTTTGCCTTTAGTTTACTATCAGGGGAGGTGAAGTCAAATTGACGTGTCCTTTATTAAAAAAACATCGTTTATCTCAATTAAGCGGTGGACCTATCGCATTCGAAACTTTCACATGGAAGTCTAGGGTCTATTTAGTCCTACTTTTGATTTGGTTTAACATCAAGGTTACGCGCGCCAGCTACCGGCGCCATTTCTTTACAAACTTATAGCGTCCATTACACGCTCGGCAAGCGTCATTCGTGCCATCAGTCATGAATATATGGTTGAATACTTCATCCAACTATAAGTCACCGCATTAGACGATAGGGTTATTCGTCAATTAAAGTCAATCACGGCCGCGACTGTGGTAAAACTGACAGCAAAAACCTACACGGTAGGTTAGGTCACATTTTTCGCAAAGGGTCCGGCAACACGCTGCAGAATGAAAGAGTCCTTACATTTCGTGCGTAAACTAGACAGTGTCATCTTATCAAATTGAGTTAAGTAGATATAATTTTTGGACGATATGTGGGATTCTCCCATTTCACGTCTGGTAACCGGATGACAGAGTCCCACAGCCGCAAGGAATGCCACAATGGCGCCACCGCCACTGCAAAAAAACGGCATTAAATGAAAAACTTTAAAGCGATACGCTTAAAGTTCAAAATTAAATGATTTTTTGCAGAGTAATTGAAAAAGGGTAATGAAATTGTTTTCATTTCATTTTGGGACTTTAGAGGTATAAAAATAAAGTATAAAATTTAATGTCATTTTTTGCACTGACTGCGGCTCCACAATGGTTTAGCTTTAGTAGAATCGAGGGCCAGGACCAACGGCCTAACGTGATCTCCGACGCACTGAAATGTTATCAGCTTCTGCCTATCTGTAATTAAATAGTAAATTGATTGACTAGCTCCTGGACTAACAAAGCGTATTATGACGGTTACAAGTCAACATATCAAGAGCACACGTACAAAGGACGCGATCTGCGTGTACGCACCTGTGGTATGCGTATACGCAATGTGTCCTTTGTCCAAATATTAACTTATGCTCACATAGCATTTTACTTTTTACACGCATTTATTAGCTTGGTAAGATAAAATATAAAAAGCGGATTGCTTACAATAATGAAATTCAATCAAGCCCATAGGTCTTTTAACAAAGATCCACTAGGTTCCGGGTGTTCCTGCATCCAAGGGGAAGGGGGCCATCTTGATACTGGAGATGACCCTTTTTTTTTTTTTTTTTTTTTTTTTTTTTTTTTTTTTTTTTTTTACGTGGTGGAATGCTTTTAAGCACTTCGCTCACCCCCCACGGGGGCAGGGAGCGGGCTTCGTGTGGGACTCCTAGCCTCGACGGAGGCCAGACTACCCACTAAACCACCACGGTGTCCGTCGTCACCACATATCGACGATGGCGGGAACAACATCTTCCGCCATCGTCGTGTGGGTCGCCCGCCGCTGATCTACGGCAGGCCCATCTCTGGTGCGGCAGAAGAGGAGTCCTTCTGCCACCCGCCTAGGCAAGGCACACGCGACACGACGTGCGCCTTCAACCTCGAGGCCTATGTAAACTGGAGATGACCCTGGGTTAACCAGGGCGCGAGTGATATAAGCAATCTTATAAAGTAGTCTGCCAGATTTATTTCGTCGATTCAAATCGGACATAACCGCCTCCGCTGCCCCGAGAATATTGCTGTTTTTTTTAATCTCAAATAACATTCGAATATTATATTGAACCGGTTTCGCTTTAAATTCTTTAAGCTAACTTTAAAATTCGAATACATCGGGAAAAATGAAATTATCAAGTGGGAGTCCACCGTCGCCCTTAAAGATGAATATAAAGACAAGGGAAATTTAAAGTGATTCAGATGTGGCTCAATAGCTCAGTTGGAAGAGCTTCCCCCTGTAAGGGAAAGGTTGTGGGTTCAAGTCCCACTTGAGCATTTCATTTTTCCCGATGTATTCAAATAATATTTTTCATTATACTGTGGAGACAATAATTAATTCTGAATTAACCACGCAAACGCTCACAAATTTAATTAAGTTAGTTGTAAAAAAAATTACCCAAGGAATGTAGATATTAGAGAAAATATTTCTAGATTACCCAAACAAAGAAATTGCACTATTTCCTTAAGTCACTACGGAGTTAACTAAGTACATTAGGAAATATTAAATAATAAGTATATGGTTGGATAATAGTTAGAAATAGTTGTTACGTCTGCTGTAATGTCAAATGTTCCAGTCTATATGTTATAGCAAGGCAACCTTCAGATTTATAGTCTAACATAATTCAAATATATTTATTGCGATAAATTCTTTATTGAGTCGCCATGTTGGATCCCGGTGGAGAAGAATAGAACTACTCCATATCTTCTGAGTCGTAGAAGGCGATTTTTTAATGGAACAGGGAGGCTAACGAGCAATCGGATCGCCTGATGGTAAGCGATCACCGCCACCCATGGACACCCGCAACACAAGAGGAGTCACAAGTGCGTTGCCTTCCTTTTAAAAAGAGTACGCTCTTTTCTTGAAGGTTTAAAGGTTAGTATTGGTTCAGAAATACCCCTGGTGACAGTTTTTTTTTAAAAGAGTATTAGAACCGAAGTTACTAATATTCCCTCTAACGCATCCAACTAAGCTAAATTGCTTGTGCTAGGAGTGGGTTCGCGTCGGTAGTGTAATGGCCAGGTTCATTCCACAGTTTAGTTGTGCGAGGCAGAAAGTTGCTCTTCCGACAGTCAACATACATCCCATGATAGGACTAGTTGCCCATCTGACGGCAATACGCGTGCCCCCTATTACGTGGGATTGAAAATCATAGTTGGGGAGTAATACACCTCTGCCTACCTCTTCAGGGATTTACAGGGGTGTGTACATGTATGTTCTTTGTAGGGATACTAGACGACCAGCCCCCTAGACAGGTGGCAATTCGTAGACAATTGTAGAAAAGAATATTGAATGTATAAAATTGACAAGTATTTTGGCGCTTTTTTTCTAAAACCATCCATACTTATAATATTATAAATGCGAAAGTAACTCTGTCTGTCTATCTGTATGTTACGCTTTCATGCTTAAACCACTGAACCGATTTTGATCAAATTTGATATAGGGGTAGATTAGACCATGAGAAAGGACATAGGCTATGTTTGGTCGCGATAAACGACATCCCCGCGGGCGGAGCCTCGGCTAGTTACTAATATTCCCGTTAACACTTCCAGCTAAGCTAAAATGCTTGGTTTAGGAGTGGCTTCACATTGTTGGTGCAGTAACCAGGATTTGAAGCCGGGATCTTTAGATCGTAAGGCCGACTTCTTAACCAATAAGCTACCGACGCTTATGACGTTTATGACAGTCGTCAACGCATGTTAATCCCATACATTGTCTACGCATTGATCAAACGTATTGTCACTTGAAGACGGGTTTAAAAAAAATTGCGGTGTGGTTCCTGCGAGAATGAACTTTGAATTTGGAAGATGTGGTAGGACCGATTTTGACGGACTGACTGACTGACTGACTGATTCATCAACGCAGAGCCTAAACCGCTGGACCTACAAACTTGAAATTTTGATAGTAAATGCAATTTTATGATGTAAGCATCCACTAAGAAAGGATTTTTGGGAATTCTGCTACTAAAGAGGTAAAATAAGGAATGGAAGTTTGTTTGAAAGTCCGTCATTTTCAGAGCTAGATGCACTAAATTTAATAAACCTGTTTCTTTTGAGAAATAAATGAACACGTGTATCAGCGTTTTTCAAAATTTAACTACTAAGAGGGTAAAATAGGTGATAAACGTTTGTATGGAAAGTTCGTCATTTTCAAAGTTAGAAGCATGAAACTTCGTACACCTACGTCTTTTTGAGAAATGCAAAAGCTGGTATCTATTAAATATGTACTTACTTTGTTACCTATATACTTAAATAAAGAAAGAGAGAGAGAAATATATTTGTGTAATTATAATGGTGTGGGAGGAGGATAGAAAATAGTTGTACCTTCCTACAATTACGAAATAGGTATTCTGTATGTACGTATTGCCCTTCAAATCTTACACTTAAGTAGGTATATCATTATACTTACCTCGTTTTAGCAGCGCATTTAAAATCGATTTCCACATTCTACTTGGCATACCTACTCTACACTATTAACATAAGCTCAATGACTATTGGGGAGTTTCGTAGTTAACTAAAGTACTGAGTACTTACTTGTTCCTAAGTACCAGTGGTGAGGGAGGGGTCCATAAATGGATTCCAACCAGCTTGCTCTGCAAAGGGAACCCGTGGCAGAGATAAGATATTTATAGTCCCAACTTCCTACAGTCCCGGGGTCCTTTAAGCGGGGCGTGAAAAGGCATCTAATGAGGCCGTCAAGCTGAGTGTTTACGATGGTAACCCTCTTTCCGAGACTTTGCTTTTAGCTTACCATCAGGCGAAATTGACGTGTGCTTTATGAAAAAAAAAACTTTCGCACCGGCTTCCCTTTGCGGCGGTGATACATAATTGTCATACATACTTATTTATTATTGAAGAAATATTTAATTTCAATTACGCAATAAATTTCAAATCTCTCAATATATTTAATTTCTTTTGACATATCTGATCAATTTAATAAATCAATTTAATTTAAAAATTTTATATTTATTATGAATGACTTAATTACTTAGTGAAAATGAACTTAAATTTGACTTCATGACATTTGTTTTCTTTAATTGATGTGTGCCTATTTGTTGAATTATTGATCTGAATTTAAAAACTTATGTAATGAGTCTCTGTTACTTGAAATAAATGTATTTATTATTATTATATTATTATTTGAAAATTTTCACCCTTCGCTACTGCTATGTATCTACCTGTTCACCCGAGGAGGTCAATTTGAAACCAACCCCCTAGACATATGGAAATTCGTTGGCTGGCGTATTGTAGAATAACGGATATATGGGATTTGACGTATATGACAGTCGACAACGCATGTCATAAACGTCAAATACCAAACATTCGTCCTTCTATTCTACCACTAGATGGCCAACAAATCACCACTTGTCTAGGGTGACTGCCCTGCCTGCCGTGGTGCGAGAGATTTTTGTTAGGCAATCTCACACCCCTCCCCTCTTCTTCCCCTGTGGAGGCCAAGGAGTGTCCGGCAATCACGGCGTTCCGTCGAACCTACCTGTGTCTTTGCAGAATCTTACGATCTGTTCCACCTTCAGATCCTCGAGGTCTGGTGTTTCTAGTGTGTCTGTCTCCATATTTTCCCATCGTAATCGTGAGTACATGGGACATTTGGTAAGCCGGTGGAGGCTGGTTTCCTCGTCCTCCATGCACTCTGAAGATTCAAGACGGCATGCTATTTTAGTAGATTCTAGTCGGATATAACTTCCACCGCCGGGAGGCGCTTATTCCGAGGGGATTTCCAAACTTAAAATAAAAAAGGTAGCTGGCGACCCACCTAACTGGCGATTCTACTAACGCTAAATCACTGTGGTGCCACAGTCCCTGCAAAAATGACATTAAATTTTATACTTTATTTCTATCTGCCTGAAGTCCAAAATAAAATGAAAACAGTTTCTTTTTTTCAATTACTCTGCAAAAAGTCATTTAATTTTGGACTTTAACTACGTCGCTTTAAAGTCTATTATTTAAAGCCGTTTTTTGCAGTGATTGTGGCACCACTGTGGTTTTGCTATAGCAGAATCGAGACCCTGTGTGTTTATCGCCAACGTACTTAATGTCGGAAGTAACTGGTATTTAACTCGGAACTCGCAAAGAACTCGGAACTACGCAAGAGGCGCGGCTTCGATCCCCGCTCAGTGTAAATATTATTTGTATGCATGAATATGTTGTATGTATGCATTTGCATTGGTCTAGTGGAATAAGCCTTTCTATGTAGGTATAATATGTCATGTATTTACAAAAAAAAAAGTATCTTACTATATATATCCGCATTCTAGTTTCCATAACACAAGCTAGGTAAACTATGCTTACCATGTTTAGATAGCGTTGTGTAGAATGTCGTAGAATATTTATTTATTTATTCAACTATCACTTTACCTCTAAAACTCTTATTATAATAGCAAGTACATTCATTGACCATCAGGTGTATCCGCTAGCAGGACAGGTTGCCTCGGGCCCAGAAGATGGTAAAGGGACCCCAAACACCCAAGAATGATTAAATGTGCTAACATACATAGGTACTTAAGTATAGTTTAAAGCCGGCTACTCACACACCTGCCGCAGGGGCAATCTAGGGTGCATGGAGGTCATGGCGATATCGGGAGTTTCTCTACACATTTGCCTTCCGTGCAGTATTCGAGAGTCAGCTGAGCTGAGTACACGTGTTGAGAAGGGTACCCGTATTATCTACAAATCAAAAGATTGGTGTAGCCTTGGCGCTCTCTGTGATGCTGCCGCAAAAAAAAGGAAAAGGAGATACTGGGTGAAAAAGAAGCTACAGAAAAGAAGTGAGTTATGCCACACGAATATTATAAAAGAATTGGAAGTTGATGACTTCAATAACTTTTTACGGATCGACATTGCTTCTTTTGAAGAGCTTGCAATGGTGGCACCATACATAGAAAAATAAAATACATTGATGCAGAATGCCGTAAGCGCTTGAGAACGATTAATTGCTACGCTTCGGTTTTTGGCTAGTGGACAAACCGCCATATTTATTGACTTGCGTGCACTCCGTGTGGCAGGTACCTAACAACTAACTAACTAAGAAATTGCCCCAATCGCGCTCCACACACGGCTACGGCAGGGGTGATTTAGGGACCAAGGCTGGTCTCGTACTCCTGCCGCCCGGCAACAGGACCAATCTAGAAAATTGTCCCTGCTTGCCTACACACATCACAATTAAGGTGGCAATTAAGGGTCATCCCAATCCTAGATTGCCCCTGCGGCAGGCGTGTGAGTAGTCGGCTTTACAGTAGGTACTTAATGTAGGTACAGTCAGGGTCATAAATATCTTGACGACGAAGTGTCAAAATTATCTAAAAACTCTCGTAATTATTTAAATGATATTGTTGTCCGAACTGAAGGTTAACAGAACAATCGGTCCACTGGAAGGGGGTTAAAAAACGAAATTAAGGTCATTTTGAGCACTTTGTTCGTCAACATCTTTCGGATGCTGACTGTAGGTACCATTTTTGACTTTGTACATAGGTTATATACTTTTAAAAAGTCATTACACTCATTCATGTCCTCTCAGAAGAAACTCAAAGCCAGTGTATAAATAAAAAAATAAATAATAGCGCCAAGGTTCGTGAGAGCGTTTCCGTATATACGCTGTAAGCACATGAGTCATTTCATATGATCTAGTCATATAGGTTAAATACTATAATATAACTTTTTCTTGGAAATTTCGATTGATTCATAGGTAAATACTTACATACATACAACTACCTACCTAATACTCGAGAAGTTGATGGCAGAGCGGGCCCGCCGGGCAGCGCAGCGGGGAGGTTTGCTCCCAATTTTTCTACTGAACAGTTCTACGGTAGAACAAACGGGACTTTTTTTCTCACTAGCTCTTCGATAATCAGGTGTCACAAAATAGTAGAACAAGTAGTGGGAGTCTCTATTCCTCTCTAGAATAGTAGAACTAGCGAAACTTTACTTCCAAGTAAATAGTTATACACAAAGAAATGTGCTACCAAATATGCAATTCGCGTCTTCTTAGATATCACTGGATTATTACATTAAAACAAGTGGGAATGAAGCCCCTTTTTTTTCGTGCGGAAATCCCCTCGAATACCCCCATCTGCCGGAGCCGGAAGGGGAGGTTATGTCGGACTCGAACCGACTAAAACCGCACGCCGACTGTGGGTCGTGGTGCTAGGCCGGAGGTGAGGTTGTCGCTTATCAGCGCGCCGCCGCCGTGGCCTGCTTCTGCTGGGGTGACAGGCGGCTCCACCAGTCACCCCCAGGCCCGTGCTCATGGGGGACGGAGGTCAGTCAGTGCCTCGGAATAAAGCCCCTTGTCACCCTAGCAGAAGCAGGCTGCAACGGCCGCACGATGCCTGCCCTGCCCCCTTTACGGGGTGATATAGAGACACCATGCTTCTCAATACGAGAAAACCTAAATTTAATTATATATTAGTTCCATTGAACTGAATGACATTAAAAAATCCAGCGTTCTTTGATGTAATGCGAACTGTGAAACGAAATGCAAATCAGTGTAGAGGATACGCACAAGGGAACTACACTTGATCAGTATTCATTGTATTCAGCACACAAAATGTCCTTTAACGGCAATCTGGTGAATTGAAAATACTTAAGTAGATAGGCACCTACTACAATACCTAAGTAGGTACCTACTACGTTATACCATTGCCCAGATATTTATCGCCCGATTGCGGTGAAGCTTAAAAAGAATATACCTACCTACCTAAGGGACGGTACCTACCTATAGATGAGAAAGAAACGTAGTATAATGATAAGTTATGACTGGGACGTACCTACGATGGACCTGGGTGTCGTAGAAGAGGCGACTACGGAATAGGGCTGTTGTCCATTCAATTGTAAACAACCCGCCCGTGACAAAGTACCCGCTTTATGGCAACAGGCTCATATAAGTACGGGCAGGGGCGGATCCAGCTTTCCAGCCAGGGGGGGGGTCATAGTCGAGATCAAAACTTGAATTATCTCTTGAATAGGTACAATATGTAGGTACATATTGTACCTATTCAAGAGAGTAGGTACTTAAATAAAAAATAAAAAAATTGGTAAAGTTCTATAATAAATATTCTGAAACGATACTTATTAAAAAAACTATGTATTTATTAGTTATATGTACAAGCAACATGCGGCCTGGGACCCGACTTCGCCGGGAATACATTCGTAAAGGGACTATAGGACTCTTTATAACAGCGCCATCTACCGACGCTCAACTAGGTTGTTTCAAGATTTGGGCACAATTAAAGACCATCAAACATGTGGCAGATTTTAAGGTCTTTCTAATAAAAAAAATTACTATATTAGCCATTACCTCCCTTTTCTCGAAGATAATGGAATCCATTATCACCTGCCAGCTCCTTCGGTATTTTGAGGGTAATCAGCTGCTCAGTGACCAGCAGTACCTACGGTTTCCGTAGGGGTCGGTCAGCTGGTAATCTTCTAGTATACCTGACACATCATTGGGCACAGGCGATTGAAATCAAGGGAGAAGCCATGGCGGTTAGTTTGGACATAGCGAAGGCCTTTGATCGGGTCTGACACAAAGCACTTTTATCAAAGCTTCCTTCCTATGGGCTATGGGCTTCCCCAGAAGTTGTGCGAATGGATTGCTAGCTTTTTAACAGACAGAAGCATAAAAGTCGCAGTCGACGGTGAATGCTCTGGCTCTATATCTGTTAACGCTGGTGTTCCTTCAAGGTTGTGTGCTATCACCTACTCTGTTTCTCCTGCATGTCACTGACATGCTGCAAATTAGCAGCATTCATTGTTATACGGATGACAGTACGAACAATACCCTGTATACGAGCTTGCTCTGCACGAGTTGGGGGGCCAAAGTTTCCGTCCTTCGAACATCAGCAATAGCTCTCATGTACTCTGTGGCATTATACTGCGCGCCAGTGTGGTACCGAAGCGTGCACACCCACAAAATTGACACCCAATTACATGAAGCCATGCGCACCATAACAGGGATAATTAAATTTACTACCATGGCTTCCTGTTCTGGTGCACGTCTCGCCTCCAGAACTACGAAAGTATCAAGCTGCGGCCAACTATTGGAAAAAATGCTGGCAGGTGACCAACGGAGAGCCGATGCCAGCACAAAGGAAATTGACAACCTGCTGCGTGACCGCCTGTTCTCAGGGTCCCTAATCTGGTTCGATAGGGTGCTTATGGAGGAATTCGATCTTGGAGAGCATTGGCGGGCGTCGTGGGAGGCGTTTCAGCACTACCCCTAGAAGGACCTGGTACCTGACTCCACCACTAAGCCGCCCGGTTTTGACAGTTGTCGCACGGTGTGGTCAAGGGTCAACCGGTTCAGAACTCGACACGGGAGATGCATGGTCATGTAGAGGGTAAAGCTAAATTAGCCTCTAAGAAGCTTGGTGTGCTCAATAGATCGAGACAGTATTTCACTCCGGCTCACCGCCAACAACTTTATAAGGCGCAAGTATGGCCACATATGGAATACTGTTCTCATATCTGGGCAGGAGCACCTCAGTATCAACTTCTCCCTCTGGACCGCATCCAATGGAGAGCGACTCGAATCGTCAGCTGCCAGGATTTATCAAACCGGCTAGACTCTTTGGCACTGCGTAGAGATGTGGCTTCGCCCTGCATCTTCTATCGTCTAAACTATGGGAAGTGCTTCGAGGAATTGTTTGGATTGATCCCCACCGCCTCTTTCCACCACCGTTCCATGCGACAGCAGTTCCACACTCACCATCTGGACGGTTGGCAGTCCATATCTGTGCGTTTCTCGAGAAACTTTCTGACTCGCACAACTAAACTATGGAGTGAACTGTCGCCGACGGTATTTCCGAACCAATACGACCCTCAAACCTTCAAGAAAAGAGCACACTTGTGACTCCTCTGGAGTTGCGAGTGTCCATGGGCGGGGGTGATCACTTACCATCAGGCGATCCGTCTGCTCGTTTGCCTCCCTATTCCATAATGAGGAGCAATGCATTGATCGGCTCGAAGGCCGGCCGGGGCCCCCGGCCAAATTGGTCGTTCGGGTGCGTTTCGCGGGTAGGTATTTCGTTCATTTTTTGAACAGAGCGAGCGAATAGTTCGCGCGAGTGGCGCGGGCTGGATATGTGGGGAGTGAGATAGTCATAAGTAGGTAGTTATATGCATGACTTACCTATATGGGATTAAGAAAATAATCAGAAGACGATCTGCCCAGGGGGGGGGTCATGACTCCCATGACCCCCCCCCCCCCTGGATCCGCGCCTGAGTACGGGGACTGAAAATTATAGTGGTTGAAATGTGGGTCTTACAGTACCTCTGCCTACCCCTTCGGAAATTTACAGCCATAGAGTAAATCGTAGGTTAAATTCGACGTTCAATATTAGTTGATCTATCAACTTATGCAATTAGTGTGCCCTGTGTAAACTACAGTTATACTTACAGTAGTTACCTACTTGCTAGAAAATCGTCATATCGTAATTCACGCGCCAAATTTTCACCACATTGAAGAGCAACGCGCATGCGCGAGCGGCCATGACACACCAGCACCACGCCATTTTGTATTCGAGACACATACGAAACGGTAACCGATAATTGCATATTATTTCACTTGTTACACGTTTCTTTTGTTATATGATTTAATGACACAATTTGTTGTAATACTATGTCAATTTTTGTTGCAGTTGTAAAAAGTAATAGGTACAGATTTTTTACATTATAATTGTGTAGGTGGGTGTCCTCTCTATGGGACCCCAGCAAGAGCTTCGATCAGCCAACCTCACAGACCTGCATAGGCTGCATGCCGTACACCTACTGCCTGATTGACAGGGACTCTTACGTAGACTTCCCATCTGGGAGGTCAGGTGGAAGTCCCTTCCCTAAAAGACGATTCAACCTTTTAGAACATGAAAATAGCGAAAATAAACCACGGGTGTCCCAAAGGGCAGGCGTTACATGCAACGGGAAGAAGTAAAGATACTTAAAGATGTACCTATCTAATAATATTGTGAAAGAGACAAGAGAGAAAAAGACTGTAAAATATCAATAAAAGAAACTTTATTAATGACTAAACAGAGAAAAATATACTAAAAATTACATGAACAATGGCTTCTATGCGCTTATATCTATCTTATTGTAAACAGAGCGAAAGGAAATGTTCACAATTTGTACATCGCACTCTTCATGCACTGTGACGTCATTTGGCAGCTAGCTACGTCATAATAAAACCATTTTCATCCCACCATCTCGGAAAGAGTATTTTTAATCTTCAATATCTGAGTGGAAAAGCCGTTTTTATTCTCTAGAGGATAAAATAAATTGAATTTAGAACATCGTGTGCACTAAGTTTGTGAATTAAAAAAAACATTAAACCTATTTACTGCTACCTTTATGGTGCCGAATATATCATACAACTTTTATTTAATTTGTTAAAAACTCAGACTCGGAACCTTCTTGGTGTTCTTTTTTCAATTTGCTTTGTACGCGGTTCTTTAAGCGGCATTTTTTCACGTCATTGTTAAACCTTATATTAAAAACAAGAAACTTGAAAACAAGTGAAAATGTAGTAATTAATACCTAAACTGAAATAAAAGTGTACCTATCTTGTGATTGTAAACGTTTTTTTTTTTTTGCATTTAGTCATTTCCTCGCTGAGGTGGAATGAAAAGTTACGTGTTGCACTCGAGTGCAAAGATTTTTCACCTCGTGCTCTTTTGATTCCCTCGCTAACGCTCAGGATTCTAATTTTGAATCACTCGCTGCGCACGTGATTCAATTTTAGAATCCTTCGCTTGCTCGGTCATCAAAATTGAACACGCGGTTAAAAAGCAACTTTGCACTCTTGTACAACAAATAACTATTATCACTGTAGTGTTTGAGACAAAAAAAACGTTAAATTATATTTAAAATTGGAAAGAGATTCAGAAACAATTCATCACCAAAACCCATCACTATCACTATTTAATGCTTTTTCAAAAGAATTTTAGTCAAAAAACCTCAGAAACTTTACACACATTAAAAAACTCATTAAATAAGTTTTGATCAGTGTCCACTTGACGACAATAGACTCGCCCCCTTTTACGTGGGTTTCAAAATTATTTTTGGCGGAATGTGGGTGTTATATATCTCTGCCTACCCCTTAGGGGATTTATAGGTGTGGATATATGTATGTAGAATAAAATAGGTAGAGATAGGCAGACGATATTTTGAAAATATCCTCCGTCAATTCCCGTTCCCGCTGCACCCTCCACTATATTAAGCATGTATTATACATATAAACTTACCGCTTGAATCACTCTATATATTAAAAAAACTGTGTTGTAATTTAAAGATTTAAACATACACAGGGACAGACAGTGACAGTGACTTTATTTTATACTATATAGTGATAGTGATGAAGTGATATCACTGTTTTAGTACGATTTTTGTTTCATAAATTTACACATGGATAAAATTACCCCATCGCACTATACACTATTAAACATATTAATATTTCATAAGTAAAAAGCTGCCTGTTATAGGTACATTTTTCAAGCCACAGTATATGAAAAGTCTAAAGCCAATACAATAGTCAATACAACTCCAAAAATACCAACACGATATTTAATAACTTCGCTGAAATCAACAGACATTTTGGATTTGACATCATTTTACTTAAAATATGGAAGGATGGGTGAATGATTAAATAACATTTCTGCGTAAATAGTAACACCAATAATTCATCATGATTCGGGTATTTTGAGATGACTTATACTTCAAACTATGTGACAACTAGGATGGTTGACCCTATAGTTGACCACGCACCGGTTGTTGACCACTTGCGGCTTTGAGTATTAATATTAAGCTTTCCCGCTATTATGCGTTTCATTTTATGTTGGCTACATGTGGTGAGTACTAATACAAATCAACCAATCACATTACGACTAGAAAGAGACAACCAGTGAACTCTACAATTATTTTTCATTTTGACTTGTCGCTGACAGTTGCCATTCGGCCGCCATTACAATAAGGACAGTGTTTAGAAAGGTAAGAACTCTTTAAATTTATTTTGTATTGTTTTTGAATGAACTTGCTTCGATGATTGTTTTTTTTAATCATTATATGTTTATTTTGAAGATTTTCAATGAATTTCAAATGCAAACGATATATTTCATGAGTTATTTTACTGGTTAACAAAAGGTGCATGATTCGATTAGGTGCCCCTGTGGTTGACCAATTGGTCAACAACTAGTGTACTGAAGTGGTACTCTTTTTTTTACTTTTTTTAAGTGTTTCGTGTCCAGAATATGATTTCTAACTCCACAATCAATTATAATGGAGTAAATTGTTTTCGTTTCCATTAGTTGACCAGTGGTATAGTTGACATTGGTATAGTTCATACAAAACATAAGCTCCTATGATTGACCAAACCCTCTTGATATGAGTTTTGTTTTCTTGTTTTAGATACAATATGCCACCAAAAATAGAAATTCTTTCAGGACGGTGAGGACGATATTTATGAAGCGCTGAAAGAAATACAGTCGGGAAACAAAATAAGAGAAACATGTCGGAAATATTACATACCCCATTCTACAATCCATACTTAATAATATAAATGCGAAAGTAACTCTGTCTGTCTGTCTGTCTGTGTGTATGTTACGCTTTCACGCCTTAACCACTGAACCGATTTTGATGAAACTTGGTATAGGGGTAGATTAGACCATGAGAAAGGACATAGGCTATGTTTGGTCGCGATAACCGACTTCCACGCGGGCGGAGCCGCGGGCAAAAGCTATATAAATAAATAAATTAAAAATGAGACATCCCATTCAACAAAAAATGGGGCCAGCAACAATTTTGACACCTGAGGAGGAACGATTGCTAAGTCGGTGGATAAATGCAAGTGCTAAAAAGAGAATCCCTATTAAAAAAGAGCAGTTAATAGAGACAGTCATTAAATTGATCAAAACCGACAATCGACCGACTCCGACCGAAGAAGATTTGAAAATGAGCCCTTTAGATTTAAGAATTACTATTGTGATTGTTACGACTGAACTTAATTTACTTAGTATAATAAAGTTGATTATAAAATACGTTTGCTTTTGTGAATGTAGTTTTTATTTCACTTTCTTTATTATTGGTCAACCTCTGGTACAAATCTTGTCAACAACTGGGGCCTGCTCAAAGTAGGGTACATCCCAGTTTTATACCGATTATGTTGAATAATAAAATAAACAAAAAGAAATGCCCGGTTAATGGCAATAGGCTCGCCACCTATTACATTGGGACCTAAACATAAACTGGCGAAATGTGGGTGCTAGCACCTCTGCCTACCCCTTCGGGGAATACAGGCGTGAGTTTATGTTATGTTATGTTACAAAAAGAAATGAAATATTTTCCTTCCCAATTACGACTTATAACTAGATAACCTACAACATAAAAAATTAACTAGCAATAAATATCGCTATTAGACTATATAGCAACATTTTAAAGTTAATAATTTCGCTTAAATGGTTTGAGACCGGTACATCTACCCTACCATCATGAGTCACACCGCGATCATGGCTGCTGCAAAGCAGCCGAAACGTCGGTTTAAAAGTAAATAATAACAAATATATCGCGATAGAATCCGTAAAAAGTGGTTTTATTTCAAAAATTAATAGCTAGTCATAATGCTACTAATTTGCTCAACCTTCTCTTCCCATTAAAAACCAACTAAGTCTGAGTCGGACTAGGGCTTGAAGGGTTCCGTACCATTCAGTCTTTAGCATTTATTGTTATGGCGATAACAGAAATACATCATGTGAAAATTTCAATGGCCACACTATCACAGTTTATGTGATACAGCTTGGTGACAGACAGATAACGAAGTCTTATGGCATTATAGCAACCGACCGGATGAAGCTATTTCAATTTAGGTTTTTTTCTTATTAAAGGTGACTTATGTGCAAGTGTTTTAGATTGAGCGATTGAGCGTTTAAAAGTTCTGGGGGGTGAAATTGGGGAGGAATAACCGAATGTCTGCAAAAATACTCGAGTGGGGTTTCAAATCTTTTGTGCGGAGGTTTTCTAACCTGAGTACGGAACTAGTAAAAAAAGTACAGTGCAGAATGATGTTAAATCCAAAATAAGCTAACAAAACCATAACAAACATGACCACACGAACAAACATTATGTACAACACATTTCACTCTTAGACAAAGATATATATGTCACATTTACATGCACATGTAATTATTATAAGATTCATTTTGGGCTGGATTGTACCAAAAGAAACATACCGAAATATAATACTTGTCGATGTCTAGAACGTTAAAAAATTCAATTATTCTTACCACGATTTGAGGGTAGTCAAATTTTATAACAAGTCCCGCGTTGGGCGCCATAAATTACTACATTTTGAAGGTAGTAAAAACCCTTTAAAACTTTATAAGTGCTACGTTAGGGGCAATGTCATAATAATTTGTTTTTCAAGGGTAGTAAAATATTTATTTTCCAACTTCACGTGCCCCACGTTGGGCGCCATTTCGTATTTAAAAATAAATTTATTTTTACACTGCCACAGTGGCGACATTTAAGATTATTTTGCGTCAAATTTCTTCCAGTACAATCCTGTCAAAGTCAAGATAAATATAAACATAATTTTATATCAATTATTAGTATTTCACATAGTACCTAGCGCAAGTTACACATACGTGATCTAACGACTACACAAATAAATAGATGAAATCAAAAAGTCTACGACATAGTCGCTAGATGACGCTTATCAAAATATATAAATCACGGAACACAAAATCGAGATAAAAGCAGTTATCGCTTGTTTGCCATAATACTGTAACGCGATTGGCTGCTGAATTTCTGTTGAGAAATATAACCAATAACATCACTGTTTGATGTTACAAGTTAGGCAATACGAGGACCTATAATAACTTTATTTTTAATGACACTTCTTCTGGATTTTAAATTCCGCGATTTCATAGTTTACCATAACACGAGCGAATATGTGAAAAGTCGCACTAGGTACTTATGTCTTCCATGTTAAATAGTCAAATATATAAAAGTTGTGTATAAAAAGTAATATAGTAGGTATTCATTTCAAATTTTTTATTTCTCTTCTATGGCACAGTGGTAGTGAGTCCGGTAGCATTGAATCAAGTCTCCGGTTTGATTCCCAGGTCTGTACTTGGGAATCAAATCGCTTGCATTGGCAAGTGCTTCTATTTGCCAATTTAGCAGTGGAATCTGCAAATGGGGCGTTGGTGGCAATATGGGATTTCGCCCATTTGGAGCCGGAAATGTGCTTATTATTTTAAATTGGTTTATAAGCTTTTATAAAACTGACTGCCGACTGTCATTCTACATCAGGACCCATACATGTGGACCCCAAAAATCTTAGGGGCCCATAATTTTTTGGGGCCAATTCCACTTACCGATCCTATACACGCTCATTAACCAATCTAGTTGTTAGGGGACAGATAAACACACTAAAAGCAGTGAATAGCAACCTTTATTACTTTTTACACAACTTATAATAGTACGATCTCGAAAAATTATACGGTATATAATCTGTATTTCTACTAAATTACATGTAGACATTAATATTTATAGTCAATGAACAATAAACAATTATTAATCCAAAAATGCAACGTCATATTTCCATAGATATTTGAATATTATTTAGTTAAAAAACTAAAACAATAAGGCAATGTTCGAAATTCAAGTTTGAAAAGGCACTATATAATTATAATATAATTATATAACTGCGTATATATTGTAACAAGCTTATACATCGTCTATATGAGATAACAATGTAAAAGAAAATATGAATTGTTTACATATTATTATGTATATTGTATAAGAACAGCTGAAATTTCGATTGGAATTATATTCTCATTGATTGGCTCAAAAGATTTTGTGAAAAATATTTTAGTCTATGGTCATTTAAAAAATAATATTTTACCGCGCTTTTTAAGAACATACGTGTTTTTTCCGTGCCTTGTATCTGGGAATCTTTAGTATAGTACTTCGATGTAATTATATACATTGTAAAACTTAGTTCTCTGTTGCAAATTATTAACAAACACGTCACTCTTATTTATGACGTCATCACATAACGATAATTCCCCACTAGTATTCATACTAACACTTACCTCACCGTTTTTCGACTCAGTGTGAACAAAACATGAGATAATGAATGTATCCGAGCGAAATTTCAGCTGTTTATATGGACGGTTATTTTTATAGGCACTTTCGACAGGCCATATGGTTCTCTAAACATGTGTGATTATAATAGTGCAGTACTGCATTTTCGATCTAAATGTTCAGTTAACGTTTACCATACTAAAGTAAAGCCAACGAGACGAGAGAAAAAAGGTAAACAAAGCGACCATTACTGAGTTACGTTGCGTTAACTAGCGATTATTTTTTCTAACATGTCACACGTACGGGACAATGGCCAAGCGACAGCTGTCCTTGCGTGTTTCGTAGTACAGGAAATCTGTCAGCACAGCGGTTCTAAACTGTCAGATCCGCCATCTTATGAGCAATTCCATTCCTGTCTGGAATGCGCTTGAAGTGATAAATGTTTGGAACCGCTGAAACTTTGTTTACCTTTTTGCTCTGGTTTCGTTGGATTTACTTAGTATTACTTTCTTCCAAAAATTCTAGTGTATAACCCGATTCATATATCAGAGACCTAAATCGCAAGACATAAGGTCCCCGTAACCCATGCTATATTCAAATTATATCCAAGAAACGTACTGAGCGTATGTAGTACATTTTAGGCCTTTATACCTTTTTCTACTGGGGAAAAGTGATTCGAAAATCGAGATCTTATTTATATAGCATGGAATTGTAGGATGACAAAAGAGCGTAATTTTGTGTCTTGTATTGATATATTCTTTTTTTTATATTTCTTACCACTTAGATGGCAGACAAGCACACGGCCCACCTGATGGATAGTAGTAATTAATGAACGGCTATAAAAATTGTGACCCAAAATAAAGGCTTCGTTATATTTTGCATTATCGACTTAAAGGACACAACACACGCGAAATTATATTATAGACAATCAATAAGCCTGAGTGCGTCTTATTTCATATATTTAGGCCCGTATTCTAGAATGACACTCAGCCTGAATCGCGCTCTGAATTTATCTGAGGACAGATTGATAGATTTGACCATTATTGTCTATACAATCTGTTCTCAAATAAATCAAGGTTCAGGCTGATTGTCATTCTAGAATACGGCCCTTGCAGTCGTTTCATACATTTTGACTAGAGCGTCCAGGGTGACATAAAAGCCCACCGAGTTTGATGCCTGAGTTTTCTCAGGACGGGGCCACGTAAACAAAATTATTTTTAGTTATTTTTTGTTCATATTTTGTAAGTTCTGTGCATATGGCCAATAGTTTTCGTGTATTCTATGATTTTTTACTTTAAAATGTGCTTGAAAATAAATTTATTATAACAATACGGAAAACGTCACAAAATTGCAAAAATACGATCGTTTGGCCTTTTCTTTCTTTGTTATAATAATACAGTACCACAATATTTATCATCACTGTTTATCAATTGTTTGTCAATATTATTATTATTAATAATAATGTATGCGATAAATCTATGTATTTATGGCACAAAAAATAATAATGACTCTTTATTTCTCTCGTTAGAATAGCAGTTAATTGGAGAATGGTATTATTTATTTTAGATATTTTTAACCCTTTAAATGCTGACGTGATTTATATAGTTCTCTAGATTGTTAAGGCGATATCGATCACTTAAATTTCATTTATAATTTTATATCTATTGCCTATGCCCACAAATTAAGTTCCTCAAATCTCCCAGACCATTATAACCATGCAATTTTATGTACTAGGCCTCTGATTTTATTAGAAAATACGGGTACTTAATGTTTAATATCTTCTGTATCAATTGCGTCTGTGGTGATAATTAAAAATATAAATATTTGCTATTTCTTGGGTACCCTTTAATTCTCTTGGTCCCATGAAATAATAATTAAATACATGCACAGTACATAACAAAAGTATTAAACTATACGAATCCATTAAAAACAGATAATATCATAATTAATTCGATATTATTGTTGTATTCGTGAATTGTAAGTATTTTTTTTATGGAATAGGGAGGCAAACGGGCAGACGGATCGCCTGATGGTAAGTGATCACCACCGCCCATGGACACCCGCCACACCAGAGAGGAGTCACAAGTGTGTTGCCTTCCTTTTAAAAGAGAGTACGCTCTTTACTTGAAGGTTTGAATTGTAGAATTTGTTAAAAATATTTTTATTTCAATAAGTAATAGTCGTGAAATTATTGTAAAATATTATAGAGGACTAATATTTTTGTAATATACTACTAAGATGGCAAACTCAACCCGAATCATTGGTAAGCGGTTACCGGTGCAATACCCAAAAACGTCAATACCCCGTTCCCAACCCTATCCCTTCAAATAAGCCATTTATTACTATAAAATATATTTTGTCAGATACGATCTGTAACGTCGGCATTGAAAGGGTTGATTAAAATTAGAGACTCAGTCTAATTTCCAAGTTATTTCTAGTCAAAGCAGGGTCATTAGTCGATGCAATATTTTAATAAAAATTATATAAGTTTTGTTAATTGCACTACTAAGGCTGGGACATTAACAATCGCTCTTTTTGAGGAACTAAATATTTTCTTATTAATATTTTGAGATCAATCACATCTTTACTCTGTACAATGTCCCCTGATTTGGTTTTTTTACGGTTACTCCTAAACTACTCTTTAAAAAGTTGCATTCATTTTCGTGATTTTAGGTTCGAGTACTTAATAAAAAAATATACTTAAAGTATAAAAAAAAATTACAATTAATTAAAATTGCAACATTCAGATTTTATAATTTACATGACAAAATTAAACTCCGTCAACGTTAGATGGCACGTTTTAAAATTACTACCAAGTGAACACTATTTTTAACACTTGCAACACTGCTTTCTTTTTTATACTTACTATTCACATAAAGATTTTATCATAAAATACGTATGAGTACGAATAAATCAAATTTGATCTTATTCATTCGCAAAAATAAATATTTTCAAGGTCTTTTCTGGTCAAAAGTTGGTCTAAATGTATTCACATTCAAATTCTCATACGATAATGTATCTCTTAAAAACTAATTCATTTAAATCGTTGTTCATCTGTCAAGGTACATTTGTACCAGTGTTGCAAGGTAGAAAAATATATTTCGTTTGACATAAATGTAATATATAGTATACATATCCATCACTAACTTATGTAGCTCAAATTGTATAAGCATTCAACAAATTACACAAATATACGACATATTATAAACTGGGTAGATATACAACATTTACAATGAGCTACAAATATAAAATCATAATATGTTAATTAATAATAAAAACTGCATTACACTAAATCTAAGCCATGTAAAATATATGAAACTTACCAATATGTCTTATACATAATATATTTGTATGCTTAATTACATAATATCATCAATATTTAACGAATTTATGGCGAACATACACTTTTGTGCTTCACATTACCCAAAAAAAGCATTATTTACACCAATAATATCTCAATACCTTGTCATAAATTATATTGACGAGTATGTATATAACCTTAATGTCTTTATTTTTACATTACGTCTATATTTCAATAAATTGGACACATGGTTTGAGCTGCATAATTGTAAAATGCCAATTGGGGCTTCACAATACATTAACATAAGACTATTAAAAGTAAATCTGTCATATAAAATAGAAAATGCAACGGTTCAAATGATTTTGAGAAGAGTTTTAATACGGGAAACCAATGTACGGTGGGGCTCGTCGCGTGTACAGATTTCAGCTAAGACACGGAGGAGATAGCGTTGTGAGGAGATCCCATCTGCGTGAGTACCTTATCCAGCCACTGGAGGGGCCCGTGAAGGTGGATTTCGATCCAGCAAGGCGTTGACGTCACATCCTGTCGATGGTATTCCGCTCCCCATCCTTTCACAAACGACATCCGGATCGTACACATCTTTGTGAGCTCATAAACTGCTTCAAAACCATGATTCACGCTTTGAGACAGCAATTGCGCAAACTCTCTATTATTAAAGATCTTAAGCGAGCATCCAGGAGGAATTTTACACACAGTAGACGGATGAAACCCATGATGATGATTACAGTTGCGACTTTGGACAAATATTGCTGCATCGGACAAACATTCGGCGTACACCTCCCCTCCTACATAATACAAGTGAACTCCTTTTCCTATGTGACGTCTCGTATTTTCTATGGTCGAGTTTCTGTTCACATTACTAAGCTGGCCGAGGCAAAATCTATCGCTGTTGTTAGAAGGATCTGTGAACCCATCAACTACCACAGAGTGAGAGTTGCAATGGAAGACTTCTCCTACACGACAATTTAGCTCGTAGTAAGCCACCGAAGCCCAATATAAAGGCTCCTGGTAGGATACAGGAGCGACTTCCCCTGGAGGTTCTGTGTCGTCTGAGGGTGGGGAATAGGCTGGTGGTGGCGTATCAGGGAGTTCAGAGCTAGCTGAAGGAGGAAACCCGGATCCGGAGTATGAAACATTGTGAGGCATTGATGGTTCAGCAGTTCTTTGGAAAGGTAGTAGCGAATGTCCTGGAGCGAATTCTGAATGTCTAGGTACTAGCACTGGTGGTAGAACAGGGCTCTCGACACGTTTGTAGTGGTAAGGGTTGATGCAGACTTCCTTTTGTTTCGCGCTGAAGGGGTACTGGCAGATCTCCAAGGGTTTGAGCTCGTGGTGACTCTGAAGGTCAGGCCAGCGCCAAACTCGGCAGTAAATCACGTGTGGAAGGCCTTTACGGTGTGACACCTGAAAATAGAACCGAAATTCATGTCAATGAAGTATACCTACAGAAGTACCAGCATTTAGCGAATCACTTTTGATAACACTGTAAAAAAGTCGATTTAAGTAATGGATTTTCGGTGTATTTTTTACTACTATAGCAGTAAATGGTTGACATGGTAAGCAACTGGTTTTTGCAACGTTTACAACACCAAAGATGTCACATTGGAGAGTGAATCACCATAATGACAGTGTTATTTCTGGTTGAACTAAAAGCGGAGGACCACAGCCTCACCTCTGACCTAGCACTAGGATCCTCAGTCGGCGTGCGGTTTTAGTCGGTTTGAGTCCGACATAACCACCGCTTCCGGCTCCGGCGGGAGAGGTATCCGAGGGGATTTCCGCACGGAAAAAAAAAAATAGCACTCAAAGCTTATAATTTGGTGTTCAGAGTCCTATCTCGTACCCTTCCTCTTGATATGATTTATATTGGCTTTTACGGGTGTATCGGCGGACAGGTGAGGTTAGTTTCGGCCCCTAGGAACGTAGTCGCCCCATAACCCCCAACACTTTTGTTGTTGATATGGGGGAATTCAGTTACAGTATCCGGTCATCCACCAGCTAGACAGCCTCTGTGGTGTGGTGGTAGTGAACACGGAAGCTACGTAACAGGCGCAGGTTCGGTCCCCACTGAATATTTGTATGTATGAATATGAGTAGGTATTTTCATTGGTCGTACCTCGAAGAGCACGGTCCAGGTTGCCAAACGAACATGTATGACAGTCGTTATACAGGTGAAATTGCCCACATAGATGAAGGGCTGATCACCCATCCGACCAACGGCTTTCCCACTGGTAATACTTAGTAGTAGTAATACACCAGCTCATCTTCTTCTTATTCTTCATCTCATCGTTGATCCCAGTCGCATCCGAAGCTTTCAGCTTGGAGTCTGGGGTCCGCTTTACCAGTCTAACTGCGGATTTGGCTAAACTTCGATATTTTCTGTGAAGCGATTGCCATCTGACCGTCACAACCCAAAGGCAATATCGAAGCTTCGCAGCTAGACCAGTTGTTGGACTTTTGAGTGCTCCAACTACCCATAACAACTGCCATAGATGTTCGTATGGCAACCGGAACTGACGGCTTAACGTGCTCTCCGAGGCACGACCAGTCCAATGCAAATACCTATATTAATGCATACAAATATTGGCAGTGAGCGGGGATCGAACCTGCACCTGTTGCACAACGGCCGCGTTCACTACCGCTACGCCACGGAGGCTATCCACCAGCTCATATCTCTTTTTTTAAAGAGAACTAGGAACGTGCGTGCTCCAGTAAGCGGGGTCATTGGTAGTGTGTCGCCAGGATTCGAACCCGAGACCTCTCGACTAGTTAGCTACTAAGCTACCGATGCTCATTGACCCACTCACTACGGTCACATCTACAGGGTACGACACAAGCAGCTCTTTCCTCAAACGCGTGGGAACAGGCGGCGGAGGCGTGCGTCTCCGGCGGACGCGTCGACAACCGGAGCATGCACGCGCATCCGCTTAGAGGCGACAAGACGCGATTTGCACCCATCGGTGTAAATCTTACTTTATTCGCAAAGAAAGGAACTAGCTATTTTGCATTTTATTATAAACTGAATTGATTTACACATATTGAGAGAACTTGTACTTTTTCCACAGTATTTATTACTAGCTTTTGCCCGCGGACCGCCCGCGTGGATGTCGGTAACGCGACCAAACATAGCCTATGTCCTTCCTCATTGTCTAATCTACCCCTATACCAAATTTCATCGAAATCTGTTCAGTGGTTTAGGCGTGAAAGCGTAACATACAGACAGACAGACAGAGAAACAGACAGACAGACAGACAGAGAGACAGAGTTACTTTCGCATTTATAATATTAGTATGGAAGTATGGATATTGAACCTGACCGGTATTAAAAACTATTAGAACATCCAAAACCTTTGCTAAAAATGTGAACCTTCGAGAATGCCGTAAGGCGAAACCGGTCAGGTTCAATATAATAAATACTGTGGAAAAAGTACTAGTGCCCTCAATATGTGTAAATAGAATAAAATGCAAAATAGCTAGTTCCTTCCTTAGTTGTCCTTACTGTTGATTGCTGGCACTTGGAGCAATTCACCACCAAGTGCCAGCAATCAACAGTATAAATAGTCTGAATTAATTTATTTAGCAGCTTTGTAACCTTATAAGGATCAGAGTCAGAATTCAGTTAAAGTTCAGGGCCTCTCTGCGCCCGACTCTGGTGTTGTTTGCTTCACAATGTTGGAGATCAGATAAGAGTAGCTCATATCAAGTTCGCATAAGCCAAATTTGAGTCTAGCGAAAGCCTTTATTACAAGTATTGCAACGGGGACGGCCGGAGCGCGAGAGATGTTTCCGGTTATCTCGCCATCGGCAACCGAAGACCCAAAGACGGCTTGTGTTTTAGTCGGTTCGAGGTCGATATAACCACCTCCACGAATCGGCGGGAATTTTGCGCACATAAATGACAAATTGCAAGGACAATGAAGATGAAAGTTCGCTAATTAAGGCAAATGAAACATGTCATTTTTTTAATGTACTAACCTGCAACCTTCCGTCAAGTGAACGGGGTATAGTGACGCATTTGGACGGTGTGCCAGGACACGACAGCGCCCTCTCCAGTTCCTCGATCGCTCCTTTCCGCTTCTTCAGCTTCTTTACAAGACTATCCACCGCTTTTTCAGCCCATTTCTCTTCTTCATCCCCCTGAAATAAAATAGATACGGTTTTATTTGGCATCCCTTCTTTTACTTTACTTTTCGCTCCTACAACTTGTCTGCCTCTGTGGCGTGACGGTAGTGAAGGCGGCCGCCGCAGTGCAAATATTTGTATGCATGAATCTGGTCGTGCCTCGGAGAGCACGTTAAGCCGTCGGTCCCAGTTGCCATACGAATATCTATGGCAGTCGTTACGGGCCGTTGGAACCCTAAAAAGTCCAACAACTGGCCTAACTGCAGTGCTTCGATATTTGCCTTTGGGTTGTGGAGGTTGGATCAAAATTTCACTTCACGGAAAATTTCGAAGCACAACCAAATCCGCAGTTAGAATGGTAAATCGGTAAATGGGATTGTGCCGTCTGCGCTGGCGGCGCGGCGGTATCTCACTCGCTAGCCAAAAGCGAAAATTTTGAGTTGTTAGTTGCGTGTGAATCAAACTGGATTTTTTTTTCGAATGCAGTAGAAATTACAAAACAAAAATGTCGCAACTTACACTCAAAAACTAAAACCCAACTACCGAAAAATCACGCTCTAAAAGTAACAGGTAAAGCTCAAATTTATACATATTTGAAATGTGCTTATTAAGCCCTTTCATTTGATACCGAACACGGCATATTTATCTCAAATTTATTTTTTAACATAGTACCTTATGAGCGCTAAAGGGCCCCACACAAGATTGACTGACACGTCATGTAGCCTGTAACCATCGGACGATCAAGCCGCTTGTAACGATACCTCATATGTCCAGTTCTAATCAGTAGTTGAGGTGCTATGAGGGAACAAATGAACATACATACATACATACATACATAGCCTGTCAAAATCATAACCCTCCTTTTGGCTTCGCCGTAGTCGGGTAAAAAATTACGCTCGTTTGGGTTCATCGTGGAAACCCGGCGTAATACGAACGAGCGTAGTTACGTTAAGTCAAGCTGCATAAAGACCCAGGTAGGTAGTACTGATTTCTCCTCACAGTGCGTGCACGACATTGCAAGTGCAATAAACAAGTATCAATGTAAGCTCTAATTAAGGCAGGAAACGGTAATGTCTATCTGCAATCGTCAATTCTAATCACGCATGGGGCCTCGCCGTGTGCAAGCGGAACCAGTTCGAATACGTCAATTTCTAAGTTTTGCAAACGTTTTTTTAACATGATTTTATCTGTTTTACTTGTGACTAACTATATATGTAAACAAATCTAGGAAATTGAATTTATAAGTATACTCATTACACATGTTTTGAGGATAATACAGGTTGGCTTTTAATAGTCAACTAGACAAATCCCCCTGTAAACTTCAAGGTAAGCAAAAGTGCCTTGTTGACGTCAATGGGCTCACCCCCTATAATAAGCCCGCGTGGTTCTCAGCAGAGTAGAATTCGGGCGACCCCATCTCTTAATTATCTGGTGTTGTACAAGGCGACTAAAGGATAGGGCTGCTTAGCATCAGACAGATATATAAAACCCAGACTCAGCCTCAGATGCATGACTCGAGTCAATAATCAGAATCACACCCTATTACGTGGGGCCAAATACAATTCTTGGTGAAATGTGGGTGTTAATTCACCTCTGCCTAACCTTCCGGGTATAAAGGCGTGATTATACGTAAGAATATATGTATCGTCTCCGTAGCTTGGCAGTAATGAACGCGACTGTTACGCAGGTGACGCGGGTTCGATCCCCGCTCAGTGCAAATATTTGTATGTATGAATATGGCTATTTGCATTGGTTTAGGTGTTTCTGTGTAATTATGTATTTACAAAAACGTATCTAAGTTTGTTTATCCGTATTCTAGATTCCATAACACAAGTTAGTTAAGCTAAGTTTCCAATGGGTCTAGATAGCGTTGTGTAGGATGTTGTTGAATATTATTTATTTATGTATGTATGTATATTATTGGAGTAGTAGAACCAACATTTTCAATTCACTACAATTTGTAATGCTTCCATCATCAGAGTAAAAAAAAAATTGCCAGTGTGATGTCATAAAAAAAATACAAGCAGGTGATACCTTCAACATATTCCTGTAATTCTCATATCAGTGTGGGAGTCGAATATGAACATAACAGCATTGAAAGAAACCAATATATTTAATAGTAAACAACTGCCATGAGTCACTATTTCTTAGAAGCCGCTGACTGTGAGCCATGAGTCATCATAATCCATAATAACTATTATATTTGAATGTGTAAAAATAAACTTTTTATCATAAACAGGATAAGGGATCACTAAAAGTCAATGTCAGAAGAATTGTGACTGAAAATATTTACTTAAATGTGAACCAGCATTCACATTTTTCTTGGAGTAAAATGTTTATATGAATATGTTTTGTAAAATCAAAACTTTTGGAATAGTTTAAACATATTATTAGTTAATCTGACAAATTTGTTTCAAACTGGGGTTCGAATCTTGACAACAACACTACTACCATGAACCCAATCCTAAAACATGCAATTTATCTTAGCCAGAGGGGTGAATGGGAGTAATAGTCAGTCACTACCCTTATAAAAATTAATTAGAAAATGTTTTGTTTTAAAGTAACAGATCAAATTGGGTGGTTCTTCTGAAATTGAACTTAATCAATCAATACTTTGACAGCTTACTTAGCTTACTTTCGCAATTACTATCTTTGAAGAAATCATTATTTTTTTAAATATTCTGGCTGTCATTCGGACACAGGCCTCTCCCAATGTGGGACATTTCGTCAAAACCTCGGCCTTCCACATCTGTCCTAGCTGCCTTTTTCAGGTTACCAGTTCATCTATGCTCAGCTATGGGGTGTCCTACCTTCTGTGGACTGCATTGGGCTGATTGATTGTCAATTTCAAATCTACTGGAAGTTAAGAAGCTAAGGCAAAGTCCAGTTGATATGGACCATCATTACAGATGCTGACATTCCAAGCAACAATATAACATTACTGAAAAAGGTATGCTGTGATTGCTCGATAATGTAGAATTAGATTAATGAGACATGTATGTCTAAATATATAAAAAAAAAATATATGCTGAAAAAATAAAAAATATATTTGAAGGAATTTTTATAGCATTAAGTATGCATTAATTATGCATAATAGGCATTCCCCCTGTAAGGGAAAGACTGCGGGTTCGAGTCCCACCCGAGAAGATTCTTTTTCCCTATGTATTCGATAAAAAATATATTTTTTCTTTTTTCATTTGTCAGTTGTTCCTGGGCCCTCACTGATGTGGCTAGGTTGATTTTGACAGGATAATGACTACGAGTACTACTACTACTACTACAGCCAGTGGGGACACCGTTTGACCGGACGGGTGATCAGCCCTTCCATGTGGGGCCATTTCATCCAATTCCCCTATAACAACTCCCATTCATCTTCATATGGCAACCGGGACTGACAGCTTAACATGCTCTCCGAGGCACGACCTGACCAATGCAAATATCCATATTCAGTTTTAGTAGTATAAGCTATTTTTATGTCAGAAAAGTATTAGGGTTCTCTGAAAATGAATGCAAAACAAAATCTTCGAGAAAAAAAGTAGGTATTAGGGTTTTATGCAAAAAAAAAACCAGTATGCACGGATAAACTATGGATATACTATGGTACATTCTTAAAACAGTATTGCATTTGCTAATGTACAATGGGCCAATTTTTCAATTGATTTAGGTTCAAATCCCAAATATCAATAATGATAAAAATGTGCAACTTGAAAACTGTGTTAGAATACCATTAACTCTCCCAGTCCATGTTACTCCAGAGAAGAACATGACTCACAGCAAGACGGATTCAGGCCACTACAGCATGTTACATACATGTCAGATTGACAACTGTACCATTTTGTTAACTAACAGGTAGGTAAGCAGTATACCTAACTTAGGTGTGGCCCGAAGCTCTTTTAGCATGAAAAACTGATCTCAGACTAAACAACTCATAGGAAGTAGTCCAGAGATTGATCTATCTATGCCAAATTTCTTCCAATTTGGTTCAGCTGTCAATACTCATTAATTTTACTAATCATGGTAAGAAACAAGGTGCTGTATTTCAACCATTGTTTGAGAGTTTCAGTTCCTTTAATTTATAGTTTTTTTATACTGTTTCAGGACTTACCGCGATAACATTTTTGGAACACTTATGATTTGTCGAAGTTTCAGGTGCATTGCAGCCCCGTGGTCACGGTACACAGCGAAACTTTACAAATGACATTAGCAATCCTTTAATTTACTTTTGTTTGGCACATTATTACTTTAAAATTCACATAATGTGTAGGTAGTAAACATTAAACAGGGTGAGATACTGACACCTACAATAGAGGTCTGTGTCTAATGAAGCATTTCAATTATAGGTAATGGTCTACCACACCAGAAAAGAAACAGTTCTGTTCATACTGAGTGCAAGAATCATGAGATACAGGGTAACGAAATATTTGCACAGATCAGCTAGAACTACAGAAATTAACAATACAGAAGTTTTATGCTTTTATAACTCTCTAGATCCTGAAGCTCAAATAAACAAAGAATAAAGAAATTCCTAATCAAAGGTATTCTCAAATTTTAACACATGCAAACTTCTCCATACATGAGTGAGGAAACAATGTAAAAAAAGACTTCCAATGATTGGTGTAATAAATCTTACCTGCTTCCATCCTAATAGTTTCTTTACAGCAGGACTAGTAAACGAGAACAGGCTGTTCAAGCTGGACATAGGCCCACTGCTGGACGATTCGCCATCATCAGTGTCCATGGTTACGGGTGTACTCGTATCGCTTATGATTTATGAGTCACCGACAACGGGGGCGCGCTTCTCCCGCCAGTAATCACTCCGCGGTACCACTTAAAGCGCCATCGATCACAACCACCACTTGGTATTCCCCACGACGGCTAGGAACCAATTACGAACACTACAAAATAGCGTGACAGCCGACAGGCGTCGTTTCAATAAAAGATATACGGCGCACGATTATACGTATATCATCACTCTATTAGTAAAGCTCACGAATTTTACAGCCCTGTGTAAACCACCGAAACGAATTTGTAGAACCTATGAGCAGGAAAATGGAGCAAAATAAAATACCACTCGTCAAAAGATACAGGACAGCTTAGCTAGGAGACATTTTGCAACGCACAGATAATAAAATAAAATAAATCTTTGATTTTGTGTATTTTGGGTTACCAGCTACATAAAAAAGAAAAATACCATACACGAAACCAAAAAGAAAATCCTCTATGAATTTAACACAGTTTTTTGTCTATGATATAACAAAATTTTAGCCGCTTTTATATTATTCACGGGTCACGATTAACGTTCGATGATATATAAATATATTGTTAGTAGTCGTGAATAACAAAAGTTTCGTTTGCAATTTGACAAAAAACTGTACAGTTTTTATTCCATGCCTCGTACCGATTAATCGTTGCGTTTCGTGCGTGATTTTGTGATATACTCATACTCAATCCCAAGACAATATTTTATTTGGTAAAAGTACTATATTTAAATAAAGAGAGCAAGTTTTTATAAATCTCTATAAATTTTGTTTGCCGTTAATACTTATACATATTAAGTAGGTACATTAAAATATATGATTTAACTGTAGGTTTACTTTCAATATTGATATACCTACCATGATAATGAATGATGGAAAAACATTGATGTTCTTGCAAAACTGAGACAGGTATATAATTAGCGCACAAGTGGAACCGAGAGATAAAAAGTTCATCGTCTTCTTCGTAGTTCATTCACGTCATTATCTATCTATAACTTTTTATGCTATCCATAGTTAATGCTCCAAGTCCAACTTCAATAATAGAATTCCGCTCAGCAGTTTCTGGAACGCTCTACATATCGCATTTTGTCAAGAAATTTCTCGAATTTGAAGTGTCATTTGTAGAGACTTCGTGAGTCTTCATAAAATTCGTTCAGATTTTATTGTATGAGTCCTACGAACTAGAACAAACTTGTGAAAAGAATAGCATTGTGAAAGAATTGTATTTAAATAATATTATATTATCAGTTCTTTAATCCCTATCCTAAGTGTGTTGTTGACTTTATAAGTTAAAAACAGAAAACAATCATGGAACAGGTAAGAGGTTATACCGATTCTTTGTGATAAGATTTTGAATTGAGTAGCATAATTCGACCGTTGGTGTCATTTTTAGGTGAATCAGTTGAAGGAAAAGGGTAATGCGGCGTTATCTATAGGCCAGTACGATGCTGCAGTCACACATTACTCGCAGGCAATCCTTTTGGACCCTAACAACCACGTTCTGTATAGCAACCGCTCTGCTGCTTACGCAAAGGGAGAAAACTACGCCGCAGCACTTGAAGATGCAAACAAAACTGTTGAATTGAACCCTACATGGAGTAAAGGTTATTCACGTAAAGGGTCTGCGCTAGCTTACTTGGGAAAGTTGGACGAAGCTATTGCGGCTTACGAGAAAGGTCTAGAACTCGAGCCGGGTAACGTACAGTTGGCTGCCGGCTTAGCAGAGGTTAAGAAACAGGTTGAAGAACTCAAAGTGAAGACTGAACAACTATTCCAGAAGCTAAGGGCTAACCCTGTTACCAAAGAGTGGTTGAAGGATCCAGAATATGTCAAAATTGTCGAGGTGAGTTATCAATCTATAATAGACTAGGTTTTGCCCGCGGCTCCGCCCGCGTGGATGTCAGTTATCGCGACGAAACATAGCTTATCTCCTTTCTCATGGTCTAATCTACCTTCATACCAAATTTCATCAAAATCGGTTCAGAGGTTAAGGCATGAAAGTGTAACAACAGATGGACAGAGTTACTTTCGCATTTGTAATATTAGTATGGATTAAAAAATACTTATTCTTGAATTTACTAGTAAAATGCAGCTTTTACTATTATTAAAGTATTACTGCTTTACTACACATTGTGGAATAATAATGTACCATAATTTTTCTTTGTTTTCTCATAATTTACCATAATTTTTCTTTGTTTTCTCATAATTTATTCCTAGTATTTTTTGTTGCTTACTCATTTTTATGGTAATCTTATGTTTTGTAGTGACTCACGTTCAGTTATGCATCCAATGACAACTACATATTTAACGCTTTTAATTATTTAACTTTTCTCTAAAGCGTCCATAGCTTAGTGGTTAAGGAGTCAGCCCTACGCTCGAGAGGTCCCGGGTTCGAATCCTGGCCATTATCTACCGATGTGAATCCACTCCTAGTACAAGCAATTTAGCTTAGTTGGAGGGGTGAGAGGGAATATTAGGAACTTTGGTCCTATATTCTTTTTAGAAAGAAAAGACAGGAAAATCAAATTATACTAGCAATTTATACTAGCTGTCCTGGCGAACTTCGTACCGTCAATTTTTCCTGCCCTCGTGGCGTCAGATCCCGTTCCCGCTGCACCATTTAGGGGGATGAAAAATAGATGTTGGCCGATTCTCAGACCGACTCAATATGCTCACAAAATTTCAAACTAATTAAATGACGTTTGATCAGTTTTCGACCGGAGAGGAAAAATGATTACATTACTAAAATGGCTATTAAAAAATAAGGGTTGATCGTAGAAGGGTGAAAATTGAGGATTGTATGTATTTTTGTATGTTGTATCATAAAAAAATTAAAATTAAAAATTTTGTCTAAAAAATAAAAAAATAAAATTTTGGGGTGGACTACCCCTAACATTTAGGGGGATGAAAAATAGATGTTGGCCGATTCTCATAGATACCGGATACCGGCACAAAAAATTTCATCAAAATCGGTCAAGCCGTTTCGGAGGAGTATGGCAACAAAAACTGTGACAGGAGAATTTTATATATTAGACTATAACTAGCTTTTTCCCGCGGCCCCGCCCGCGTGGATGTCGGTTCCCAGTACTTATTCGAATTTTTCTCACCTTTTAAACCTTCCCTAGGCCTCCACGAACATTTCAAGACCCAAGATAAGATAAATCCGTTCAGCAGTTTTCGAGTTTTAGCGAGACTAATGAACAGCAATTGATTTTTATATAAATGTAGATTTTTATACTAGCTTATGTACACTCATTTCACTACTTTGTTCATATGATTCTACTCAACTATTTCTTATTCTTCCATCAGACAAGAATTTAGAAAAATATATTTTTGAGTAAACATAGGTAATACAAGTATTTCTTGAAATATTTTCAACCAGCTTTTGATCGCGCATCACCCCGCAGGATGTCGGTTATCGCGACCAAACATATATTTTCAACTAGCTTTTGCCCGCGGCTCTGCCCGCGGGCTGTCGATTATCGCGACCAAACAAAGCCTATGTCCTTTCTCATGGTCTAATCTACCCTTGTAACAAATTTCTTCAAAATCACTTTCGTATTTATAATATTAGTTGTTAATATACAGATAGAACTAATTGTCAAGATTCAGAACTTGCAAAATTTTATATACGAAGGTTGTAATAATTTTCAAGATATACATATACATTTGTGAAAAAAATTATTTCCCAATCCACAGAGATTAGCCCAAAACCCGTTTGATGCTGAGAACCTTGGCAATAAGATAGAAGACAAACGCATTCTCACCACAATCAGCATCATGTTCGATCTAAACCTTCACATGCCCATGGACGTAGACCCACCTGCCCAAGAACGAAAGCCCGCTGAGCCACAAAAACCAGCTGAGGAGCCACAAAAACCAAAATATGATGACTTACCTGAGAACCGGAGACTGGCTCTTCAAGAAAAAGATCTAGGAAATGAAAACTATAAGAAAAAAGATTTTGAAAATGCTATCAAGCATTATCAGAAGGCCATAGACAATGATCCAACTGATATAACTTTTTATACAAACATGGCCGCCGTACACTTTGAACAGAAGGAATACGAGAAGTGTATCAAGGAATGTGAGAAGGCAATTGAAGTTGGCAGAGAAAATAGGGCAGACTTCAAATTAATAGCTAAGGCTTTCACTAGGATTGGTAAGTAATACTTTTTTATTTTGGTCATCAGCAGCCCTCACTTCTCTGTCTTAGGCTTCTATAGGAGTGACTGTCATCTGAGGCTGGACTCCAAGAGTTAAGGTACAGCTAACTGCATACAGCAACAGTGTCATTGATTTCGAACCGTGACCACAGACAGCAACAGCAGACGGCAGCACCCTTTTCCGCTTGGTTCTGAGAGGCAAGATCTCTTTTTACGTATTCCTATGGACCATACTAAAATACGGTTGGATAACACATTGCAGCATTGTGTTGTTAGCTATGGAATTGAAACCTGTAAATATACAGAAACCAGTAGCGTCCTCTGCTGCTGCTGCTCATGCTGCTGCATGCAGTTGGCTACCAATGTGCACTTTAAAGCTTGCGCCAGAACCAGAATCTAACAGCCTCTGTGGCATGGCGGTAGTGAACGTGGCCGCTACGCAGGAGGCGCGGGTTCGATGCAAATATTTGTGTGCATGAATATGGGTATTTGTATTTGGTCTGGTCGTGCCTCAGAGAGCATGCCAAGCCGTCGATCCCGGTTGCCATACAAACATATATAACAGTTTTTTTTTCCGTGCGGATATCCCCTCGGATACCCCCCCCTGCCGGAGCCGGAAGGGGAGGTTATGTCGGACTCGAACCGACTAAAACCGCACGCTGACTGTGGGTCGTGGTGCTATGTATGATAGTCGTTATAGGTGAAATGGCCCCACATAGAAGGGCTGATCACCCGTCCGTACAAACGGCGGCCCCCCTGGCGGAAGTAGTAGAGTAGTAGTAGAACCTCATCTGTGGATTATTTCGTGGACCCTAGGAGTTTGATTTGATTGTAACTTCTCAGTGAAAGGTCGAAATACAAATAAAGTACAGAGGAATTTATTTATTAACAACCTTGATTATGAGACTACTTAACTGGATAAGGATTTATATCATAATACATTGATTTCATTGAGTGATTGTATTTGTTTTGATTTACTTACTTACATCACTTCTCTTTTTTCATTGGGTAGGTAGGTAGAGACATACACACTGATTTTATAGTCGTAGTGGACACAGTTTCGATAGCAAAATTGGCTGGAAGTATTAATTTGGCGAAAAGCAAAAATATTATAAATTTTTCGAACTTAACAGTTAGCATGCTATAAAAAATTCATTCAAGCAAAAATATTGTTTTTTTTTGCAATGTTACGGAATAACATACACGTGAAAGGAAAACAAGTTTTGTTTTTCACTGAAAAAATACTGCCCGAAGATTTTGCTACAATTTCATAATGGTTTCCATACATTCTCCCTACTTTTGGGTACTTTTGAACTGATCTTTCCATAAAACATCCTTGTAAGGGTCACTTTAACAGGTTGCCAATTCAACCCTTCTTTTATTTATAAAACTCCAGAAGATTTGTAAATCTTCTTTCCTCCATCTTTACGTATCCAACTCTTGGTCACTACATCTGCTATCATATCACGACATTCCCTTTCCTGTCCAAGTTGTTTTTAAACCCCGATGCGACGCAAAGAGAGCGGTGTTATAAGTTTCACGTGTCTGTCTTTTGCATCATAGCTCCCGAACAGATAAAGCGATTTCAATTTAGTTTTTTTTGTATTAAAGGTGACTTATGTGCGAGTGTCCTTAGAAATATTTGATGAAAATCGGTTAAGCCGTTTAAAAGTTATGGGCGTTAAAGTGGAGATGGGGAGTGTCGGAGTTTGTTTAAATTTTTATTGAGTTTATTGATTACAAACATACAAAAACGAATGCATAGAGTATGCCTGTGGTTAGTTTATCATTTTATTTTTATTTGTAAGATTACATACATCCTGCTTTTGTGGTTTCCAGTATCACCCAGAGAATATTTAACGTTTTTTTGTACACAACTTGCTCACTAGAATCCTTCTGAAAATAAATGATTACTATGCTGTGCTGCTCAAACTAAACAAGCTATGGGAACCAATTGCCAGGATAAAAAGCAGCCTATGTGTTAAAATTTTTGTTAAAATAACTTGTCTAGCCGTAAATCATTGGTCACAGAGTATTAAACTTGCTATCAAAGGTTACAGTGTCGAATACGATTAATTGGCACTTACTTTTGTAACTAGGTACATTGTCTTGTGAATATTTAGGTTTTTTTTTTAATTCAGTAGGCCACCGGGTTACCTACGTACGGGTTACGTACCTACGTTTATTAAGTTGTTTTTGATTTTTTTTCATTAAATAATACTTAATCGAATGAAAATCGTTTTAATCCGATTAAGTATTCGAACGGCTCGGGCTCAGGCCTTTCTCTCGGGGGTTGCCAGCTTTTATGGCAGTTGCTCTCATAAAATCCAAGTATATAGAAGGGTAAACCTTCAACGGACGTGAGCTCCAAGTGTAACTCTGTGACGTTTACGCGGGGTATGTCTAATGCGCTGACGCAGTATAACTACCTACATCGCGTTCTGCCTAAACTTCATCTTAGATTTGTTTTTCGCCTAACGGTCTCTACGGAGTAGTGAATGTTATATTAGACATCCCCGCGTGAACGATACTAGCTACAGTAGCAACGGGTCTCCATGGGTCATTCATCAACTCGCGGGCGTCCGCGAGATGGCATAGTAGGTCTTACTATATTTTTGCCTAACTAGCGATTTGACCCTTGTTGTACTAAGTCTAATTATAGTTTTGCATAAGTCGCGGTTTGCTTAGGCATAACGCGATATAGTTGTACTGCGCATTAGACATACCCCGCGTAAACGCTCTCTGATGCCATCTGGTAGGTACCATGCTGATGATGATTCGGGAATTAATGTAATATTCGAATATTACGTCAATAGATTGAAAAAAAAAATTACCACCATTTTAGTACCTACCCGGTGGAGTAGATTAGTATACCTCGTCGATGTCGTACGAACGCAACTCAGGGATAGGTAGGGCTGTTCTCTATCCAACAGTACACATACAGCCCATAACAAAGTGCCCGCTTGACGACTATAGGCTTGTCGGCTATCACTACTACTACCAGTGGGGACGCCGTTTGACCGGACGGGTGTTCAGCGCTTCTATGAGGGGCCATTTCACTCAATTCCCCTTTAACGACTGCCATACACGTATGGCAACCGGGACCGACAGCTTAACGTGCTCTCCGAGGCACGACCATACCAATGCAAATACTCATATAAGCATACAAATACTTGTACTGAGCGGGGATCGAACCCGCGCCTCCTGGGTAGCGGCTGCGTTCACTACCGTCACGCCACGGCTATTACACGAGACCTAAATCTTGGGTAGCGAAATGGGGTTCACTGTTGACACACTTCTGCCTACCTTCTCATTTAGAGGCGTAAAATATTTATGTACTATTTTTAATACAGGTAACGCATACAAGAAAATGGAACAATACAAGCTAGCGAAAACTTACTACGAGAAGTCCATGTCGGAACACCGGACGCCGGAGATCAAGACGCTGCTGAGCGAGGTGGAGAAACGGATAGTTGAGGAGGAGAAGAAGGCTTACGTGGATCCCGTTAAGGCCGAGCAGGAGAAGGAACTTGGCAATGATTACTTTAAAAAAGGTAAGGTTTCTCTTTTACTTGTCTTTTTTTACTTAGGCCCGTATTCTAGAACGACATTCAGCCTGAATTGCTGTTGGAGCGACACAAGCAGATGCTGCGTGTCACGGAGATGAAAATGCTGCGGTGGATGTGTGGAGTCACGCGTAAAGATCGCGTGAGGAACTCACGCATCCGCGGCCGCCTTCATGTCCGTGACATCGCAGATAAAATGCAAGAGAGCCGCCTCCGCTGGTGCGGCCACGTCTTGCGGAAACCGCCCAGCTACGTGGGTAACAAATGCCTGGCAATGGCGCCCCCACCCGGTGCAGGTAGAAGGGGTAGGCCCAAGAAGTGCTGGCTTGGCGTCGTCGAGGGTGACATGCGTGAAAACGGTCTCACTACCTTGGACGCCCAAGATCGTGCGAAGTGGAGGAGGAAGAGCCGGAAGGCGGACCCTGAGCTCCGAGGGCACCGTGGCCTCGGATGCAATCAGGACTAACGTCTTTATGTGGATGATGATGATTCAGCCTGAATTGCGATTTATCTGATGACAGATTGTATAGACGGATTGATAGTTTGACATATTGCTTATACAATCTGTCCTCAGACAAATCGAGATTCAGGCTGAGTGTTATTCTAGAATACGGGCCTTAGTATAGGTATAGGTGGTGACTTCTCCATTTCCCTGTTTTTTTACTGGATCTGGATTTTGGAGAATAAATACTTGTCGATGGTCTTACTACCATTGAGGCCCGAGACTGAAAATTGGAGAAGAAAATGCCGGGGTAGTGAACCCCACGCCTAGCTGAAAGCCTCGGATGCAGCTGGAACTTAACACTGAAATGATCATGAATACTTAGCGCTATTTTAGTATGCTAATAGAGTTATTGTTCAATTAGATACATATAGAAGCACCTAAGAATACGTCGTGGTTTCACCTGCTACAACTCTGTTTTCGCTAATACAAATATTTGCACTGAATTTGAATCACACTCAAATGTAACATAGAACTCGAACATTCCAAAAGTCATTGATATAAAAATTCTAACAAAATATTTATGTTTCAGGTGATTACAGCACAGCTGTCAAGCATTACACTGAAGCTATAAAACGCAACCCGGACGACCCTAAGTTGTACTCCAACCGCGCTGCCTGCTACACAAAACTGGCTGCCTTTGACCTGGGTCTCAAGGACTGCGACCAGTGCTGCAAACTGGACCCCAAGTTTATCAAGGGGTGGATCAGGAAGGGAAAGATTTTACAGGTATGTGTTGGATTACAACTGCTTATGGTTTAAACTGAAACCAATCGAATGTTATTTATTTATTTATTACTAGCTTTTGCCCGCGGCGCCCGCGTGGGTGTCGGTTATCGTGAACAAACATAGCCTATGTCCTTTCTCAAGGTCTAATCTGCCCCTATACCAAATTTCATCAAAATCGGTTCAGTGGTTTAGGCGTGAAAGCCTAACATACAGATAGACAGACAGAGTTACTTCCGCAGTTATAAAATTAGTATGGATATACTTTATTCCACGCCAATTACAATGTTCATAGTATGGAAATTAGAAACACAAGAGCAGTACAAAGGGTGGCCTTATTGCTTTATCGCAACTTCTGCCAGGCAACCTTTGGATGGAATTGTATGTTAGTTGGAGTAATTGGTAGTTGTTGGCGTTTAGTTAAATATTTATAACATATTATACATGTTTATATAAATACATAGTTATATTAATACCGGGAAGGTACATAATGGCTCCAGGAACTCCAGGGACTCCAGGTACATAATGGCCTTAAAAGAAAATCGATTTGGACAAAAAAAAAGGCTTTTCTTTTTTTTATTATTTATTTTGCATTATTTACTCTCCATCGCGTTAGTAAAGCTAAATGAAACGGTAATTTCATAAAAGGAACATCACTACAAAAAAGCAACTATTAGCGCCAACCTCGTGGTTTTTTGTAATGGTGCTTTTTTTTTATTCGGGTTTGGTCGAACCGTCCTTGAGTAATTTAAAAAATAAGGATCTGTAGTGCCAGTGTGACCCGCTCAGGGGCCACTTTCCATCAGGTGGGCCATGTGCTTTTCTGTCGCTTTTATGGTATAAAAAAATAACCCAAACCTAGCACCCATTAAAAATACATTCATTTCTAGGCCAAATGTTTACAATGCTCCAAACAAACTCTTATTATTTTCTTCTGTCCTCAGGGTATGCAACAACACTCCAAAGCCCTCACTGCGTACCAGAAGGCTCTAGAACTAGACCCCAGCAACGGGGAGGCGCTTGAAGGGTACCGCGCTTGCTCTACTCAACTGAACTCTAATCCTGAGGAGGTAAGACATAAATTCGAATGATTTGTTGTCATAAATACATTTTGACTTAGTGATATACCTACTCTGATCACTCTTGCTTTGTAAGCTGACTATCTCGCTCCAGGGAGTATTTTGGACCCATTTCCTTTTTGGATCTATTGCCTATCTTGGGCCTATTTTGGCCCTGGTAGGAGGAGTAGACCCAAAATAGGTTATGTTTTATCAGCATCAGCGGCAATGGGTACAGAAATCCATCAATCACAAACACAACTTCATAGGTTACGGTAAACAGTTCTCATCATCTTGTGATCCCACACTCCGAGGTTAGAAGTCTCTTTGCGACCGGGACTAACGCGCAGACGATGATGATGAAAATTCGCACCATTATACAAGCTATTACTTTGATTTGCGTTGATTTTAATGTAAAATTTTCTATAGGTTCGCAAACGCGCTATGGCTGATCCCGAAGTCCAACAGATCCTCCGGGACCCTGCAATGCGATGCATCCTCGAACAGATGCAGCAAGACCCTCAAGCCTTACAGGATCACCTGAAGAACCCAGACATTGCCGCCAAGATCCAGAAGCTCCTAGAATCTGGCCTTATCGCTATTCACTAATCAATTGACGCCTTCGGCGATTAGGAATATATCAATTAGTACCCGGTTCGATTAGAAAAACTACTAATTTAGTAGATCTATTATGGTGCTGGCGACCATTAGGACTGTACTGTTGAAAAGCAATAACTTAAACTTACCTTATTATTAAGCGACACGATAGGTGTACATTTAAAATTTTAATTTTTATATTAGGCTTGTGATAAACAACACAATTCCATGACCAATATAGTAGTTTTTCTAATCGATTCAGTTGCAAATTAACGAGACTCGCCATCTTGAATATATGTGGAAAGATCGAGTAACTGTATTGAAAACGATGTCTACCAAAAGTTAAAACTTAATTAAGTATTTAAAGTCGTCGCTTTTTTACTGTGATTTTACTCAGTCAACATTTTATGCTTGTCTCGAATTGTAGGCTTCTGGACCATTCCAAGTATGCTTTTCATTAAGATGATGCTATTTGGATTTTTTCGTTTTAGGTTTTAATATAGCATACCTACTTAATTTGAAGAGTTAGTTTATGCAGATATACTGCCCGAATATGGAATTTACATTAATAGCACTTTTTGTAATTTATTCAATAAAGAAGTATGTAGGCAATGTTGTGTTATTTATTTTTCCTGAACAATTTTACTCACCCCATCAAGGATGATCAAATCACTAGGTACATGGGCAATGATATTTTATACAAGATATGTTACGTTCATAGTGACTGACTCCTCAAATCTGATCCAGCAGTCTGTCAGTGCACAATAGTTGACAATTAGCGTTAAAGTAGTACGAGAGATGGGATAAGCACGTGAGTAAAAAAGATAGCTATAATTCGGACGATTGCGCTTCTAGGATAGCTTCGAAGCGAAGATTATGATTTTGTTGAACAGACGGGGTATTTCGTTGGTAGGCAAGAAATGAAATTCGATGAAAAAATAATAAGTCATTATTTATTTCGTAAAATAGCAGGGGTGAGCTATTGAGCCACACCTGAATCATTCCAAATTTTCCTTCTCTTTATATCCGTCTATAAGGGCGACGGTGCAGCCATCTACCAACATTCTTACGAACTGTTGGAAACAATGAATGATTTTTTTCAACTATTTTTAAACATTGAATTTTTGATGACTGCGCCCAAATATTTGAATGAATTTTTTATGGCATTTATTATGTATCTGTATATATCCTTCAATTCATGCCTTCAATAAATTTAATGTATTTCTTTTCTGCCTCTTAGAAAGTTTTGTATTTCGGGATTATTTTTATGAGCAGAATGAAGCCGAACAGTGGTATATTTGTCAGTTATTTATATTCTTCCTGAGCAATGTTCGACCTTTTTTCGAAGTATATCTCCCAGTGGCTTCAAAATGATTGCTACAAATTCTGCTGCATTTTGAAGTCAAACTCATTTCCTTGTTCTTTAACAACTTTGCAATCCACTCTTGAAGACGAACTTCATTAGTCGGAAACCTTGAAAAAAAAAATAGATTATTACAATTATTTAAAGGACAAAACAAATAAATAAAACAAAAATTTTGTTACTCAATTTCAAATAACAAATAAAACTGAACAGCAAGTCAATTATTACTTTAGTAGGCAGTAAACTGAAAATTACCCTATGTCCCATCTGTACTGATAATCTATGCAAGCAATGTTGTGTTGTCTTGTTGTGTCCTTGACGTGCTCATATCAAAAAGTATTTCTGTCTTTTTTCTTTGCCGCCAATATTTTAAAAATATTATTAAAGTAATTTTAATGAAATACACTAATACATCGGTAATATTGTATGTACTTACATGTGATAGAAGATCCCTCGTGTTTTATTGGTTTTAGTGTCGTAATGTTTACTTTTTTTTAACAACACACGATGGCATTTTTATTGCGATTTTATTATGCGCTTACATACGTGACAACTCGGCGTTTGCCAGACATATACTAAAAGCGATACGTCCCAATGGGGACGTTTTCGCGTCTTCACCAGGCGCACTCTAATAACATATCTGCCTCTTTTTTGTATGTAATATCATTGTACATGGGTCATAGTGTATTCTAAGTCTATGACATGGGTTGATGGACGAAACCTGCTGCGCGACGCATGAACTATCGGTGAACCTCCAGAAAACCGAATTAGTAATGTTCACAAACCGAAGAGCACCGGGTCTACACAAGCTCCCGAAACTCTTCCAAACCGAACTAACACTTAGGGAAGATGTAAAATACCTAGGTATAATTTTCGACAGCAAGCTGCTTTGGAACAAAAATCTTGACCACACAGTGAACAACTGCACAATCGCTTTTTTACAAATGCAAAAGGATGATAGAATGCAAATGGGGACTCACCAAAAATAACCCTTTGGATTTACACAGCGGCGATAAGGCCCATGCCAGTCGCGCCCTGGTATGGTGTAAACGCACAGAACTGTCCACCGTGACCGCTAAAGTCCTTTCAAAGACTGAGTTACACATCAATCTGTAGATGCATAAAACCACTCCAACCGCTGAAATGGGGGTAACTCTGAACTTAACGCCACTTGACCTATATATCCAACAGGAAGCCACCATCACCGCCATTAGAATGTGGCACCTGGGGCTCTGGGGTAACAATCACACTAGTCCCCACACCAAAATTCTTAGGCAAGCCCTGAAGTAAAACCACTAATAGCCGCATAATGTGATATTGATATGACTTAACAACACTTTCAACAAAAAATACCACATAACAACACAAGTCGAGGAAAAGGACTAAACTATGTCACTTCAAAAATCGGCGAATAATACTATAATATTAAGAAAACGGGAACATTCTACACAGCACTCGCTAAATCGAGACTTAGCTAACTAGCTTGTGTTATGGTTTCTAGATTGCAGATAAAATGTACATGTACTTAGTTATTTTAAATAATAAATACAGAAACATACAGATCAATGCATATAGGTAAACATATTAATGCATTTGCATAGTTAAACTCAACTGGAATCGAACGCGAAATCATTAACTAAGACAAGGAGGCTCATAAATTATTATTTCCTCAACTGGAACAAAGAGGCAGAAAAGCAATCATCGAGATAAAAATATATTTTTTTTTTAACACAGGACACGTCAATTTGACTTCACCTCGCCTGATGTTAAGCTAAAGGCAAAGTCTCGGAAAGAGGGTCACTATCGTAAACATTTACCATGTTAACAGTGGTGGCACTCAGCTTGACGGCCTCATTAGATGCCTGTAGACTGGGACTGTAGGAAGAAGGAAACACGTGAGCTGGCAGGGAATTCCAGGTCTTAGTGGTGCGGCATAGGAATGAATCACTGAAACGCTTGGTTCTAGCAGGTATACTCTGCACCGTAAATGGATGACATCTTAGCCCTGTACGTGTGTCGTCCTGTGAAGGAAAGGGGAGGGTGGGACTAATTGGAAGAGCTCGTCAGAACATTCACCATGGTAGAGACGGTAGAAAACTGCCAAAGACGCAACATCTCTACGCATCTGCAAAGGCTCGAGGGTGTTCGTGACCTCAGGATCCCCAATAATGCGGACCGCACGTCGCTGCAACCTGTCGAGAGCATCTAATAAGTACTTTGCGGAGCCGTCCCAGAGATGTGAGCAGTATTCCACGCAGGAACGAATTTGGGTCTTGTATAGAAGACACCGCTGCTCCGGCGTGAAAAAACGTCTCACTCTGTTCAGGACTCCGAGTTTACGCGATGCTGATTTGATGATACTCTCGATATAGTTTTTGTTATTCAGTTTGCAGCGAACATCCATACCGAGGATAGTGAGGTGATCCTGCAGTGGCAGTGGTGTGCTCTGAAAAGTGGGAAGGGGAAGGAAAGGAGATACCTTTGCTGTAAACGCACATGCCTGGGTCATCTTGGCATTGAACTCGACCAGGTTCCTATATTATTGGTAGAAATTTCAAGTGCTGTGCTGTTCACCCTGATAATGTCACTATGATCACAAACGTCATTTGCATTTGACATCGCGTTGTCATTATTTTTGCAATATGTTTTCATGTTTTCATTTCAATTTTAATTAATCGCAAAACGTCCTTTGTGGACGTAAGACTTGAGCATTGTGTCATTGTGTTTTTAAACTTAAATTGAAGATTTAAAAGTGATTTTAATATGATTCCTTAGACATTTAGAATGTGTGAAATGTGGTTATTAACAAACAATAAATCGTGAATGTTTACAAGAGGTACAATTAGATATTTGTGGATAATTAGACTGTGATTAAGTGTTTTGTTTAGGTGATAGACGTAAGTAAATTAATTATAACCATAACGATTTATCACTGAGTGTACATTATGTTCAATGTCGTATTTCTTTAAGAGGTTTTGTTGAGTTTGTTAAGATTACATAGCATAATAGATTTTATTCGTAATTTGAAATGATTATGTTTATTCTCCTTTAATTAGCAGATTGCAGGGTTCCTATTTTTTTTCTTTTTTTTCTTTGCATAATCATAGTGTAAACAAGTAGCTTCCCGACTTATTTACACTGTCATTAAATCTGTCTCGATGCATGCTTGATCTTCTCAAATATGCAACGAATTTTGATGCAGCTTTTATTGATAAACAGATTTGTAGATTTAATACAAGCATGTTAAATTTACAGAAGATATAAAAAAAGTTGTGTGAAGTTGGGGTGATTTGCTAGTGAACTGTTTATAGAAGGATTTTTTTTATGGGAGTTGTCCCATCCCATCCTATTGCCACTAGAGTGAATTCTCTAAACTAGGAATGACAATAGTGTTCAACAAAACATTAAGTAATGATGTTGGAAAGTCCCCTGGAAAGTTGAACTGGCTTGGAACTATATATTGGAGATTAGCTTATGCCCGCGGCCCCGCCCGCGTGGGTGTCGGTTATCGCTACCAAACATAGCCTATATCCTTTCTCATGGCCTAATCTACCCCTATACCAAATTTCATCAAAATCGGTTTAGTAGTTTGGGCGTGAAAGCGTAACATACCGACAGACAGAAAGGCGGACAGACAGAGTTACTTTCACATTTATTTAAAAAATATAATAAAGAAAGAAATGGCCATATAAATAATATACTTGATACAGCCAAAACTGCGTACCCATACATAAATAGGAAGGAACAAATCTATAAACGGAGTATTCTTATCGTGCGACCTCATTACATCTGACGGATGATAAAAAGTCGGTGACATCCTAAGGAAAAATAACCATTTGTGCCTATTATTTATTATTGTTTGGGTATTGAACTTTGTGGTCACGTAAATATGTTTTTTTATTATTAAATACATATCACTAGATAGTATAAAGCATAGTCGCTTTCTGCGTCTATCCATCCCTATGTATGCTTATATCTTCAAAACTACGCTACCAATTTTGATGCGGTTTCTTTTTATAGATAGAGTAATTCAAGAAGAATGTTTATATGTATAATACATGCTTAATATAGTATAAGGTGCTGCTGGAACGGGATCAGATGGTAATACAAAGTTCGCCGGGTATATTAGTTATTTAAAAAAAGAAGGAGTATTCTGGAACTCAAGACAACTATTAGTGAATCCGGAATACCCACTGTGTTAGTAAACTCTGTAAACCTGCACATTAATGGAAGAGGTTCTGATGAAGGCTACGTAATGGCCAGGGTTTAACCCGATACATCTCGATCATAAGGTTTCTTAACAACAAAGCTACCAATGCTTTTAAATTAGCAAATAGTTATCATTCTAGTATTGTATTTGCTTTTAATTGTGATGTTTACTTTACTGCCAGTGGGGACACTGTTCGACACAAAAAAAGAACTGTCTCTCTCATTGTCTGTGTCTCTCACTGCATCTAAAATTTTTTTTGGTTCAACATCTAAGTATAGATAGATATTTATTATTTTCTCACAGTCTTGTATCTATTACGCAGCGAATGTTGCTGTGGTTTCAGTAGAGATTAATATCAACGTTTACTAGTTTTTACGAGCGATTGTATCCAGCTCATCAATATGAACGAGAGTACTACACTGCGCTGTATTGCGACGTCACTATCGTAATTTTTTTTTTTTATGTCGCAATGCAGTGCAGTAAAACGGGATAATTCAATGCAGCGTCATTGAACTCGTTGATGGTTGCAATGCGACGTGGCAGCACCAGTTCATTCTCGTTTTGAGGTGGTGGTTGTTGAAGGTGCGAGGGATATGTCCAACAACCTGTTGGACATATCCCTCGCACCTCGGTGGATATAGCTAGGGCCATCTCTATCGGTCTGGCGTCAACCACGCACAGGCCCGCGCTCATGGGGGATGGAGGTCATTCTGCGACCTCCGACTCTCGAGTGGCCTCTGCTCTTCTACCAGTAGTGCCATTGGGTGTTGCCACTAGGCTGCCAAAACGTACCGCATGTGGATACCTGTGTGTGTTGTGCCTTAATGATAAAGTTCATGGATTTGGTAGATATAGCCATGAAGCATATGGCTGAACGGGAGTCCAAAATATAAAGAAAAAATTCAAATAGAAGGTGTACCTAGTCCACTTAGAGCACCCAGCTGAATAGCACCTGTGCGAATAGCACCTAGCCATGTCCACGAAAAGCACCTGTCAAGATTTTTGGCAGGTGCTAGGATAGGATAGGGGACTCTTTTATCCGCACTTAGCCTCTCTTCTTGGGCCATTTATTTTTACAATATTGTCCATGAAGAGCACCTAAGCTAGTGCCGGGATGCATAGGGTGCATGCTGACTAATGAATAAATGTTCACAATGTAAATAGAAAACGTAAAGGTGTGTGAAAAAGAGTTGGTACAGCGATTCATGAGCCTTGTTCGCCTTCAGTTGCTTATTGTGTACCATGCATTAAATGATTTCTTTTGGTAATTATTCGTTGAAAAAGTAACCCCAAACTTATATCTTTCATTTGAAGAAGATTAGCTTAGAGGCATTCATAACTAAACAATAAACAAACGCTATTTAGGCCTATAGAAACGTACTTTTCCGTATGTTTATCCTATCCTAGCCCCTGCCAAAAATCTTGACAGGTGCTCTTCGTGGACATGGCTAGGTGCTATTCAGCTGGGTGCTCTAAGTGGACTAGGTACACCTTCTATTTGAATTTTTTCTTTATATTTTGGACTCCCGCTCAGCCATAGGCCTACGCAGCGGGTTTGAGCCCCGCCCGAGAAGATTCATTTTTCCCTATGTATTTGATCATGTCAAGTAATTCCTCTGAACACAAGCCATTATATAGGCGGTTTGTTTGTATTATTTGCGTTAATATATTGTTAACATATCGATCTACTCTTGAGATGCCGTTAAAGACATAATTTGTACTCGTACCTGGTGGGTGGCGCAGCAACCGGCTTATATGAACCTTAAAGAAAAAATCTCACTTATAACAGGGACTGGTTGGGTCTTTTAGTGCTGATAGCTATGAGCTGGGCCTCGATTCTACTAAAGCAAAACTATTGTCAAGCCACTGAGATTGGAAAAAGCGGCAATACATTATAGACTTTAAGGCGATGCATTTAAAGTTCAATATTAAATAACTGTTAGCAGAGTGAATAAAAGAGTGTAATGAAACTTTTGTCATTTAATTTTGGACCTTAGTATATAGAAATAAAGTCTAAACTTTAATGCCGCTTTTTGCAATCTCTGTGGTTTGACAATAGTTTAGCTTTAGTAGAATCGAGGGCCTGTTCTATACCCTTCAAGGAAAGTGATCAATCGGGCTGCAGCACTGAATCCAGTCGCATCCGAAGCTTTAAGCTTGGAGTCTGGGGTCTGCTTTACCGGTCTATCTGCGGTATTGCAACTAGACCAATTGTTGGATTTTTTAGGACTCCAACTACCTGTAACGACTGCCATACATGTCCGACGACTTAACGTGCTCTCCGAGGCACGACCAAACCAATGCGAATACCCATTTTTTTTTTTATATAGGACACCTCAATTTGACTTCACCTCGCCTGATGTTAAGCTAAAGGCGAAGTCTCGGAAAGAGGGTCACCATCGGAAACATGTACCATGTTAACAGTGGTGGCACTCAGCTTGACGGCCTCATTAGATGCCTTTTCACGCCCCGCTTAAAGGACCCGGGACTGTAGGAAGAGGGATACACGTGAGCTGGCAGGGAGTTCCAGGTCTTAATGGTGCGACATAGGAATGAGTCACTGAAACGAAATATTCTTGCATACAAATATTTGCACTGAGCGGGTACCGAACCTGCGCCTCCTGCGTAGCGGCCGCCACTACCACTACGCCACGGAGGCTGTCGAACTATAAAACCAGACTAATCCATAAAAATATAACAGATTTATTTTACACAATTACTTAATCCATTTTAGTATCCTTAATATCGTATTGTTATTTCGCAGTTTCAGTGTAGCAATTTATTAATAAATTGTTGAACGATAGAATCATAGAAAATTAAGGAAAACTTTTGCATGTAAAGAAGAATAGGTAAATAAATCAAATTATCCTCAACTAATGTGATTCGCGTAAGGCCCAACGCAAACAGAAGACGACGAGGTGAAGGTAAGATATGGATACGGCACAGATACGGCGCAGACGCGATAACTGCGCAAACAGCGTGGAGACGATACGGCTAGTTATGTCAGTGTATAGAGCGTGATATTGATGGGATAAGACATGTATCCTGTATATAGTCTGTATACGGAGCGTGCGTCCGCGTCCTTGCGTCTGATCTGTTCGTGTCGTGACTGAAGGCGGCAAGCGGACGGCGCAGGCACGCCGCTCCTCGCCCCCCGCCACGTCGCCAGGAGATGCAACACCGGTAAGGCGCAAGCGGCGTATCGCATTGTATACAGTATGAATTGAGATAATAAATATAAATAAATATTCCACAACATTATACACAACGCTATCTAGACCCATGGTAAGCTTTTATAGCTTGTGTTATGGAATCTAGAATGCGGATAAACATACTTATATACTTTTTTTATAAATACATACATATTATATATAGAAACACCCAGACCAATGCAAATAGCCATATTCATGCATACAAATATTTGCACTGAGCGGGAATCGAACCCGCACCTCCTGCGTGGCAGTCGCGTGCACTACCGCCACGCCACGGAGGCTGAGATACGTGGCGTTATGTTTTAAACTGTAAAATTTTCATCCATTTGTGTATTTCATTCATGATTTTGATGGAAATACGATGTAATTTAACTAGTTTTTTTGTATTTTAAAGGACTTAAACATAAAATATTAGCGGTATTGTCAGCTGCAAAGATCGAGCAAGGGAGAACCTTGTCCATCCTGGTTCTGTCTCACTTACACAATTTCACTCAATAATAATAATGATACAAAAGGAAGAAGTAGGTACATATTCGAAACAAAAAAAAAACAAAAGGATGGTCAATAAGTATTATTTTCACTAAATATCATCTTGTATAATAATAATCTGAGCCGTACCGTCTCCACGCTGTGTGCGCAGTTATCGCGTCTGCGCCGTATCTGTGCCGTATCCATATCTTACCTTCACCTCGTCGTCTTCTGTTTGCGTTGGGCCTACAGAATAGTGCGCTAAATGAAGGTTAACTTTTTTAAATAAAAAAGATAAACATTATTTTTAATAGTTTGTTTTTACTTTACGTAGTACGTTGCTAATGATCATTCTACTAACATCCTATAATATGGCTAATCATTTATAATATCTCATAAACTCATAACATAACTCTGTTTGTCTGTCTCTCTGTCTGTTCTGTTATGCTTCCACGACTAAACCATAGATCCAATCTTGATGAAATTGGGTACAGAGCTTGTGTACAATGGACATGGACCACCTTATACCACGAAAAAAGGAATCATGGGTTCAAATAAGTAAGGGATGAAAGTTTGTATGAAAGTTCGTTATATTTTAAGATACCTATCTAAATTTGGTACACAGATCGATTAAAGCTTGGAGAAGGTCTTTGCTATTTTTGGTCGGGATAATCGACATCCACACGAAGCTAGGGGCAACCACTATAAAAATATTATTATGAACAATAATTAAGTTTAAAACTAAAACCCGACTACCGAAAATCACGCTTTAAAAAGTAACAAACAAGAAAATATCAAGGATGGCCGTGGTCGTATGCCACTTTTGCCTAGAATATATTGTTTTGTCAGAGGGCGCCACACAAGATTGAGTGACACATCATATAGCCTATAACCATCGGACGATAAAGCCGCTTGTAACGATACCTCATTTGTCCAGTTCTAATAAGTAGTTGAGGAGCTATGAGGGAACAAATGAACATACATACATACATACATAGCCTGTCAAAATCATAACCCTCCTTTTGGCTTCGCCGTAGTCGGGTAAAAACAATATCACGTTTGATCGTTAAGCTTAGTACTCATATACAGTTTTTACTCGATCGAGTGAACATGTCGAGTAAAACTCTCGGCACGGGCTTGTGTCCACATATTCAGCATTTATCTATCAAGTGCTGCGCGCCGTTCAGCATTCCCCGAATATTCGTGACTCGCGTCGAGTAGGTGCGAAGGAAATTACTTATAATTAACTAGCTTTTGCCCGCGGCTCCGAGCGCGTGGATGTCGGTTATCGCGACCAAATATAGCCTATGTCCTCTCTCAAGGTCTAATCTACCCCTATACCAAATTTCATCAAAATCGGATCAGCGGTTTAGGCGTGAAAGCGTAACTTCCAAACTGACAGACAGAGTTACTTTCGCATTTATAATACTAGCTTTTGCCCGCGGTTCCGCCCGCGTGGATGTCGGTTATCGCTACCAAATATGCCTATGTCCTTTCTCATGGTCTAATCTACCCCTATACCAAATTTCATCAAAATCGGTTCAGTGGTTTAGGCGTGAAAGCGTAACATACAGACAGACAGGCAGAGTTACTTTTGCATTTATAATATTAGTATGGATTCCATCGGGATGGCACGATACGAGCCTTCGAGTGTTAAGTTTAGTGGTTCACACGTTGATTTTATTCGATTTGGAGTAAAACTATCGAGTAATACTGAATGTGAGTACCTACAGACCATTAACTTTCGTTTGCTTGGTGTGTTCCCGTCATTATTGCTGTATTGGAGCCAAGCCATATTTTTTCAATTGTCAATAATTGACTTCAAACGAATTAGCTTCAATTTCAACGCGATGCGAATGCGCGATAACTACTGAATATTCAACAATAAGTGAACAATATACATTTACATAGTAATTGTAATTTATATGCAGAAACCTAATTACTTCATAATCATAATATGAGTAGGTACCAGAGTTATCGCGATTGTAAAATAATTCACTTGCATTAATTTGGCCGTCTCGTCGATCAAGCAAGGATGAGTTGATATGTTGTGGGTATCATTTATCTATCTATCTATCTTGCTTTGCTATCTATCTTGCTTTGCTATCTATCTAACTTTGTATTCATCTTTTGAATGATCTTTTACAGCATTAAGTATGCCAACTATACAAATCGAATACATAGGGAAAAAGAAGAATCATCTCGGGCGGGACTTAAAGACGTATCGGGCGTGTCTCGGTAGCCGAATTGGTCAAGGCATTCCCCCTGTAAGGGAAAGACTGCGGGTTCGAGTCCCGCCCGAGATGATTCTTCTTTTTCCCTATGTATTCGATTTGTATTCATCTATTAATATTCTATGTATCTATGAAGTGTTTGTACAGTTGACAAATGATACGGTTGCACCTTTCCATGCAATTTTATATTAAAAAGAGCAAACATATCTCCTTATCGACTTTACTTTCACTTGAATTAATTTTATTAAGTATGCTAACTATACAAATTGAATGGATAGGGAAAATTAATCTTCTCGGGCGGGATTTGATTCGAACCCGCCTTCTCATGGTACCCTAGTTGGTCAAGGCCATGGGGAAGGAAATGATACTACTTAATCATATTCTGTCCTCCGTGGTCAAGGCATTCTCCCTGTAAGGGAAAAGATCGCGGGTTCGAGTCCCGCCTAAGAAGATACATTTTTCGCTATATATTCGATACTGAACACATCAATATTTATGTGTCTATTTTATCTGTTTGTTCATGATGGATTTAAAAAGTATACTGAACGGATTTTCAATTGGCTTTTTACGGAGGTTTGATCAGACAAACTCTTAAGGCCTGTATTCTAGAATAACAGCTAGAAACTCGACTCATCTAAGCACAGATAGTATAGGCAATATGTCAAAAGTATCAAAACTATCAATCTTCTATCTATATATATATAAATCAATTGCTGTTCGTTAGTCTGGCTAAAACTCGAGAACGGCTGAACGGATTTATCTTATATTAGTCTTGAAATGTTCGTGGAGGTCTAGGGAAGGTTTAAAAGGTGAGAAAAATTCGAATAATTGCAGGGAACCGACATCCACGCGGGTGGAGCCGCGGGCAAAAGCTAGGCTGTTTATACAGTCTCTCCTCAGAGAAATCACGGTTCAGATTGAGTATCATTCTAGAATACGGAATAGAATAAAAAAAGGAAGGCAACGCACTGTGACTCCTCTGGTGTTGCGGGTGTCCATGGGCGATGATCCGTCTGCGCGTTTGCCTCCCTATTCCATGAAAAACAGCTGTGCAATTCACTAAGCAAGCACAACGATGCGAGTCACAACGTTGTGCTCTATAGAGATTGTCCTTGGTCGATCTCCAGTGACGTGATACAATCCGACCAATGACAATCTCAATCGAGCACAACGTTGCGACTTGCATCGTTGTGCTCCCTTAGTGAATTGCTGTGCAGGATGTGTAGAACCGGAGATATAACCAATATTTTATTTATTTTTATTTTATTTTATTTATTTATCACACGTAACAGATTACAACCAATAAGAAAAGGCAATAATACTACGAGGCAATAGGATTAGAGTTCAGGTTGCATTCCACAAAAGAACACGTGTATAAATGAATTAAGATGAAGGAGTTTCTAACAATAACACATATAAAGGTAGTTTACAATGTTACATTTTTGACACATTAAACATGATGGAGTTCCTAACTACGGTTGGTTTGAAAGTTTAAAAGTTGTTTTACCGTTCCAACAAATAAAGTTAGCTTAGGAACAAAAATATCGAAGGCTAGATAATCCCTGGCGATTTCGTTGCTCTGACGAGCCATCCAAACTATGGGGTTGTAAAACGACAATAATCGCGATATCCAACATTCGCACAAGCGAAACCGCGGACAACATCTAGAAAATAGTGATATCAAAAACATTACCCTCCTTCCTTCGGCAGTCGGGTAAAAAGACGATGATTTAATTTTCTGTATCTTTTCACAGGTACTAAAGCTTCAAAATGGGGTGCTGTTCACCGAACGTGAAAACTGGGATGTTGATGGGCTTCGGCTCCATGGGAGTGGTGATAGGAGCCGTCATGGTGGTGTTGTGGCCGGGGATATTCAACACACAGCTACAAAATGTACGTATATTTATTTATTAACAATGTAAGTATGTGTAGGGAATTCCCCTACCATCAGAGCTTCTAAGAGGGAAGAGCGAAGGCGAACCGAACGTCGCAGAATGACCTCCGTCCTACATGAGCGCTGGCCTGGGGGGTTATCGGTGGAACCGCCTGTCACCCTAGCAGAAGCAGGCCGCGGCGGCGGTGCTAAGTGTGCCTCCCCGTAACCGGGGCTAGATGGGGACACTATGGTCCCCACAACCCGAAGGGGGCCATCTCGAAAGAGATGGTCCTGGGTCTGCCGGGGTGTCTTTTTTTTTTTTTTCGTGCGGAAATCCCCTTGGACACCCCCCCTGCCGGAGCCGGAAGGGGAGGCTATGTCGGATTCGAACCGACTAAAACCGCACGCCGACTGTGGGTCTTGGTGCTAGGCCGGAGGTGAGGTTGTCAAAGACATATCCCTCGCACCCCGGCTGACCCAGGGCCATCTTTTACGGTCTGGCCCTCCTCAGGAGGGGGAACAACGGTGTCCCCAACTCGCCCCCGGATTGGGGGGTCTGCCGGGGTGCCAGAGATATGCTTTCAGCAATCTCACCTTCGGCAACCAAAGACCCAAGACGGCGTGCGTTTTAGTCGGTTCGAGTCCGACATAACCACCTCCACCGGCTCCGTGCGGTTGGAATCCGTGGGGATTTATCGCACGACAAAAAAAGAAAAGAGCTTCTAAGAGGGACATTGGGCATCCAGAATATTGCTAGAGCGCTCCCTACCCATATTCTGGAGGCGAAGGGCCATATACCCGATTATAGCAAGGATTTTTGTTATGATACCTTTGATTTTTCATACGTATATCCCTTTGAATACCAGCCTTTCTTTCCCGCCGGTTTTTTCAGACACGAACTGACTAAAGCCGCTCGCCGTCTTGACTCTTCAAATGCCGGGGTGTGAGATTCTCTAAGACATATCCCTCGTACATCGACTGACCCAGGGCCAAATCCGTTCTCGAGATGGCCTCCACGGCTGTGGGAACCATGGTGTCGCCATTTTGTCCCGGCTCACAACTGCTAGTGTGACAGGCAGTTCCACCTCTCACACACACCTCACCTGCGCTCCTCTGCGACCTCCGACATCTGAGTCGTTTTCTCGGACTGTTTATCATGAAACCTCGCCAAAACTTATAACCTATTCTTTATTTTCAGATGATGATCTTAACCAATGAATCTGAGTCTTTCGGCATCTGGCAAGAGACTCCCATCCCTATGTACCTGGAGATCTATTTGTTCAACATCAGCAATGTGGACGACATTCTCGCTGGGAAACCAGGTGTCAAGCTAAAAGTTCAGGAGATTGGGCCTTACGTCTTCAGAGAACTGCATATAAAGGTGAGTCCAGATACCTACATATAAACAGTCAGCAGTGGTGAAGGAAAGAACTTAGAAGCCGGTGAAAGGAAACCTTATCTAGTTTGAGTAGTTTGTAACCCCGACCTTTTGGGAAGCCGGTAGAAGTCGGGTTATAGGAACCCCCTTTTTTTCCGTGCGGAAATCCCCTCGGATACCTCCCCCGCCGGAACCGGAAGGGAGGTTATGTCGGACTCGAACCGACTAAAACCGCACGCCGACTGAGGGGCGTGGTGCTGGGCCGGAGGTGAGGTAGTCTTCGACATATCCCTCGCACCTCGACTGGTTTATTCAATAGACTATTGTATACTTATCTCATTAGTCGTGTTTTCATTCTTGTGTAAATGTGAATTCTCATTTTAATATCACAGACAGACATTTCAATTGTATGTATTGCTAAAGACTAGCTTTTGCCCGAGGCTCCGCCCGCGTGGATGTCGGTTATCGCGACCAAACAAAGCCTATGTCCTTTCTCAAGGTCTAATCTACCCCTATTCCAAATTTCATCAAAATCGGTCCAGTGGTTTAGCGTGAAAGCGTAACATACAAACAGACAGACTATATGTGTAATAGAAAGAGGTAGCCTAGTGGTATGGGTAATGGACTGCTGAGACGAGGTCTCGGGTTCGATCCCAGATTTACCATGGCACACACCAATGACTTTTCGATGCTTTTCGAAGTTATGTGTGTATTTATCGCTGGTTTATAAGTGCCCGGTTAATGGCAATAGGCTCGCCACCTATTACATTGGGACCTAAACATAAACTGGCGAAACGTGGGTGCTAGCACCTCTGCCTACCCCTTCGGGGAATACGGGCGTGAGTTTATGTTATGTTATGTTACGTAGAAAGAAGACGTATCTTTTCTTTGAAACAATATTTACCTATAGCAAACCTATAATCAAACCATCATAAACGTATGATTGCCAGTAAAACTATTGTTCGGTCATGTACAGTCAGCATCAAAAATATGTTAAAGAACAAAATGCTCAAAATGATCTTGCGAGAACCAAGCGTTTCAGTGACTCATTCTTATACCGCACCACTAAGACCTGGAACTCCCTGCCAGCTCACGTGTTTCCTTCTTCCTACAGTCCCGGGCCCTTTACGCGGGGCGTGAAAAGGCATCTAATGAGGCCGGCAAGCTGAGTGCCACCACTGTTAACATAGTACATGTTATTTTTAAACCATCCCGGCGTATACTCATGTTTTATAATAATTCGGGACTTCAAGCGATAAACTTTGGAAAACTTACTTTTGTCGACGTGCGAAGTCCCGAACTATTATAAAACATGAACGTGGTACATGTTTACGACGGTGACCCTCTTTCCGAGACTTTGCCTTTAGCTTAACATCAGGCGAGGTGAAGTCAAATTGACGAGTCCCTTATAAAAAGAAATCTTAATTCTTTAGTTTTCCTCCCTTCCCCTTCCCCTTCCCCTTCCCCTTCCCCTTCCCCTTCCCCTTCCCCTTCCCCTTCCCCTTCCCCTATTTGTTACACACCTTTAGTTCGGACAATAATACAATTTAAATCAATAAAACAGTTTGATTTGCTCGTGATACCTTAATTTTAAGATCGTTTTGAGACTTTGTCTGTACCACGGAGGACAGAATATGATTAAGTAACGGAGATGCCCCATTGATATTTCTCCTAATAAAAACGCGCGCCGAATGCGCGTGGGAAAAGAGACGCGCGGGGTGTCAAAGGACTTCATAGGTATAACGTTCCTACCGAATGAGTCCATTTGACGTTTAGATGGCACGCGACTCGATTGCCTTGCAACAACTCCTCTATCATTTCCTTCTCCATGGTCTGTACGCTGAGTGTACCTAGTAAGTACTTAGGCGCTATTATACCAGCCAAGGTCAAGTTATTGAAATAACGGTATCATTATATGAAATGGCTACCATTAGCATACATAAACATTCAGCTCTTGACAAAGTACTTAGTACCGCCAATTTTTTTCCGCCCGCGTGTCGTCTGATCCCGTTCCCGCTGCACCCTCTACTATATTGCCCGCGTGTCGCCTGATCCCGTTCCCGCTGCACCCTCTACTATATTATGCATGTATTATACATAAAACCTTCTTCTTGAATTACTCTATCTATTGAAATAAACCGCATCCAAATCTGTAGCGTAGTTTTGAAGATATAAGCGTAAATAGGGATGGACACACGCGGAAAGTGACTTTGCTTTATATTTCTACTGATGTTAGATTTGTTGACTTTTAACGTCTGAGTCTCCCGACCCCGAGAGAAAAACCTCGTCTGTCAATCAGTACAACTGGCCAGCGAATTGCCACTTGTCTAAAGAGGCAGGTTTACTTGCAGATGAGATTGGCTCGGCCCAAGAGGGTCTTGTAGACCCATATACGTCCAAAATTAACACAGCCATACTTAAATAAATATTATAAATGCGAAAGTAACTCTGTCTGTCTGTCTGTCTGTCTGTCAGTCTGTCTGTCTGTATGTTACTGTATGTCACGCCTAAACTACTAAACCGATTTTGATGAAATTTGGTATAGGGGTAGATTAGACCATGAGAAAGGACATAGGTTATGTTTGGTCGCAATAGTCGACATCCACGCGGGCGGAACCGCGGGCAAAAGCTAGTACTTAAATAAAAAATGCGAAAGTAACTGTCTGTCTGTATGTTACGCTTTCACGCCTAAACCACTGAACCGATTTTGATGAAATGCGGTATAAGGGTAGATTAGACCGTGAGAAAGGACATAGACTATGTTTGGTCGCGATAACCGACATCCACGCGGGCGGAGCTGCGGGCAAAAGCTAGTTTTTTATAAGTATTGCTAATTCATAGGCTAATTGATTGATATAATTCATAGTCATTGGTGCATGCATGATTGTAATTATTTTATGAATACCAAATATTATGTACTAGCTTTTGCCCGCGACTCCGCCCGCGTGGATGTCGGTTATCGCGACCAAACATAGCCTATGTCATTTCTAATCGTCTAATCTACCCTTATACCAAATTTCATCAATTTCGGTTCAATAGTTTAGGTGTGAAAGCGTAACATACAGACAGACAGACAAAGTTACTTTCGCATTTATAATATTAGCTTTTGCCCGTGGCTCCGCCCGCGTGGATGTCGGTTATCGTGACCAAACATAGCCTATGTCCTTTCTCAAGGTCTAATCTACCAATATACCAAATTTCATTAAAATCGGTTCAGTGGTTTAGGCGTGAAAGCGTAACATACAGACAGACAGACAGACAGAGAGAGTTACTTTCGCATTTATAATATTAGGATACAATATAATTATAACTTTGAATAAAACTTAACATCTTGTATAATTATGAATAACCAGTTATCTTATGTTAATGACCTTTTATCTGTTGCAAATCACTACATACATAGTAAAAAGCAGAGTCGCCTTCCGCGTACCTATGTCCCTATGTATGCTTATATCTTCAAAACTACGCTACAGATTTTGATGCGGTTTCTTTTAATAGATAGAGTAATTCAAGAAGAAGGTTTATATGTATAATACATGCTTAATATAGTAGAGGGTGCAGCGGGAATAGAATCGGACGCCACGCCGGCGGTAAAAATTTGGCGGTACGAAGTTTGCCGAGTCTGCTAGTAAGAAATCTAAACACTGATTTTAAGTTCGAAAAACATTGGAAAAAATAAAATGCTCAAGTGAGACTCGAACTCACGACCTTTCGCTTACAGGGCGACTGCTCTGCCAACTGAGCTATTGAGCACCACTTGAATCATTCCAAATTTTCCTTCTCTTTATATCCGTCTATAAGGGCGACGGTGCAGCCATCTACCAACACCTTATAGACGGATATAAAGAGAAGGAAAATTTGGAATGATTCAAGTGGTGCTCAATAGCTCAGTTGGCAGAGCAGTCACCCTGTAAGCGAAAGGTCGTGAGTTCGAGTCTCACTTGAGCATTTCATTTTATCCAATGTTTTTCGAACTTAACAGTTAGTATAATAAATGCTATAAAAAATCATTCATACTGATTTTAAGGTTCGTTTACCAATTCGCGATTCCCAGTAGCACTGCTAAATATAACCAGTGTCGCTAGAATTCTATCGCAATTCTATCTTCATCTCTGAAGAGTTCTAGCGAACATCGCGACACTCTTCCTCTCTGAAGAGCTCTAGCGTTAGTTAACTGTAGATCACACCTCCACAAAAACATTCAAGTATTTGTTACTGCTGTCCCAATATTACAAACTTGAACCGACTAATTGCCGTTGCCAATAACAAATCAATCAATCAATTCAAATCAAAGGTCCTTTAAGCGGGGCGTGAAAAGGCATCTAATGAGGCCGTCAAGCTGAGTGCCACCACTGTTAACATGGTAAATGTTTACGATGATGACCCTCTTTTCGAGACTTTGCCTTTAGCTTAACATCAGGCGAGGTGAAGTCGAATTGACGTGTCATGAATAAAAAAAAAAAATAGCCTATCGCAGTCCTTTGCTGGATATAGGCTACTCCCAATGTGCGACATTTCACCCGATCCTCACCTGACCTTTTGCATTATTGACCTTTTCACATTTTGGACGTTTTACTAGTAAGTCGTTTTGTCACTAGACATTTTCATCTAATAGACGTTTAAACATGTGGACTTTCTGCAAACAATGACATTTTTACCTGATGGACCTTCTGATTCGGAAACCCTCCACCTTCCGCTTCCAGTCTGTCCCTGCCACCTTTTTCAGGTCGTCAGTCCATCTGGCTAGGGGGTGTCCTACCTTGCGTTTGCCTTCTCGCGGTCTCAATAACACACCTACAGTTAAATGTAGATCGCGCCTCCAGATAAACAGTCAAGTTTGAAGTATCTGTGACTGCTGTCCCAATATTATAATTACAAATCTCTATCTGTTTCATGGGACAGGTCCTATAATCAAGAGGCAGTAGGATTACAGATCAATGGTACAAATCAATGGGACACTAAAATCATAGATTGATGACGTTTTCTATCTTTGGCATCCTTTTTTTTCGTGCTGAAATTCCCACGGATACCTGTTCCGCCAGAGCCGGAAGGGGAGATTATGTCGGACTCGAACCGACTAAAACCGCACGCCGACTGAGGGTCGTGGTGCTAGGCCAGAGGTGAGGTTGTCTTCGACATATACCTCGCTGACCCAGGGCCATTCCTTACGGTCTGGCCCTTCCCGGGAGGGGGAACGACGGTGTCCCCGACTCGCTACCGGAACGGGGAGGCGCGCTTTGGCTTGCTTCTGCTGGGGTGATGAACCTTACCCAACTAATTATCTATTATGTGCCCAAGCTTCTTACTAAGTGACGACTGTCGCACGAGAAGTGATTGAGTATGTATTAATAATTATAAGTATTAATAACCTTATGTCCTAAAAAGCTGGCACTTACCTAGATAATAGATTAAATAAAAGTTATCAAATGATTAGTCGTCATGGACAAGAAATACCTTGTATAGTATCTTGATTTTGCCGATATGAATGTTTTCAACTGCATAATTTAACATGGCTGTTGCTGTTTGGTTGCATTATCGCGACCAAACAACGCCTATGTCCTTTCTCAAACTCTGTACGAAATTTCATCAAAATCGGTTCCGTAGTTTAGGCGTGCAAACGTAGCAGATCGAGTTAATTTCGCAATTTTATCTGACTATTGGTACATTTTTACAAACGAATTCCCGGTTGCCCTATTAGGAGGAAAATAGGTATGGGGAGGGGAATATCACAAATTGCAGCCGGTGCTGGCCATTATTAGTAAGAATTGACCTTTATGTCAAACTGTCAGGATATTGAGCAGCATGCTAACTTCGAGGTAAAAACCTCGAGTGCATTTGGAAATATCGCTAAAGTTACCTATGACTTCCTAAATATTTACCCAAGAAACGTTAAATACATTTTACTAAAAGGAGCTTGAACTTTTATAGTTCCAAATTTGAAAGATAAACTAGTATCACCGGTTTGGAAGATAGTCGTCTTATCGTCTAGAAACCGGTATTACCGCTCAATCGAAATTACGATTGAGCCAATACCGTCATTATAATTTCATCGTTATTCAAACTTGGAATAGTGGAGCATATTTTTAGATTGCAATGCAACATTTTATTGTCTATGGGTCTATATATTCGAAATTTAAGTTTCTTGATTCTAAACTTTCTTGTTCAATGATTCAAAAATTAATTAATTAAATTTTACCTTTCTTTTTAATTTGATTTTTATCGATACTAATATTATAAATGAGAAAGTCAGCTTTCAGCTGAATCTCAGCCTGCCTATCTGTGGTCGCAGAACGACCTCCGTCCTCCATGAGCGCTGGCCTAGGGGTGACCGTTGGAGCCGCCTGTCACCCTAGCAGAAGCAGGCCGCGGCCCACAACCCGAAGGGGGCCATCTCGAAAGAGATGGTCCTGAGTCTGCCGGGGTGCGAGAGATATGCTCTTGGCAATCTCACCTCCGGCAACCAAGGACCCAAGACGGCGGCGTGCGTTTTAGTCGGTTCGAGTCCGACATAACCGCATCCACCGGCTCCGTGGGGGTGGTATCCGTGGGGATTTTTCGCACGATAAAAAAAAAGCCTGCCTATCTGTTGCGTTTACACTCCTGAATCACTTCGATGAAATTCGGTACAGAGCTAGATTTATTAGACCTTGGGGAAGGAAATGACAGATTATGTTTGGTAACCGTCATCAACGCGGGTGGAGCGGGGCTCAATAGCTAGTATGCAATGTTTTTTAAATTTAGGTTTAGGTTTTTGCGCCGTTATTGGGTTCGATAAACCTTGTATTTATCGTTCAATGATTTAATACCAATATGAACTTGATTCGACTTTTCCTTCAGTTTTTGTGTCGTTTTAGTTTTCCATTCATTTGTGCGATGTTGAGACGAGGTCTCGGGCTCGATCCCAGGTTTACCACGGCACACACCAATGACTTTTCGATGCTTTTCGAAGTTATGTGTGTATTTATCGCAGGTTTATAAGTGCCCAGTTAATGGCAATAGGCTCGCCACCTATTACATTGGGACCTAAACGTAAACTGGCAAAATGTGGGTGCTAGCACCTCTGCCTACCCCTTCGGGGGATACAGGCGTGAGTTTATGTTATGTTATGTTTAGGCAAGGTTCAACCGATGCTACGTTAGTGCGTCGAGTGTGAACGGTCAAGTGTTTTTCTATACATTTGTCTGTTCTGGCGTTACGCGACCGATAATACGCGACGCAAGTTCCGTCAGATATGAACCTTCCCTTATTATCTATATTTGCTTTAATCGACAGAACTTCAAAGGCAGCCCTCGTATAGCTCGATTCATATATCTTGGACCTAAATCTCGAAATATAAAAACCCTTGGCGCACGCAGATTGTTTTGTAATAATCTATGCTTGGTGAATTTGAGCTCGTCCACCGCAGTACCACCCCGTGCTATCTTCAAAATACATCCAAGTAACATGTACTGCGCGTATAGAGCACATTTGGAACAGATTTTAGATCCAAGATATGTGAATCGAGCTATATTAGATTTTAGAAGTTAATTTAATTAATATACATACATACATACATAAACTCAGGCCTGCATTCCCCGAAGGGGTAGGCAGAGGTGCTAGCACCCACATTTAATTAATATTCAAAACATAATTCATTTATGAGATAGTAAAGTTGTAAGACTTTTACGGCTTCTACGTTTGTAGTTAGTTACGTAAAACAGAAGCCGTGCAACGATGTTATTATATTTTTTACTATAAATCGTGGCAGTAATGACTGTAAGTAATGAGTAGTGTTTTATATAATGTGGGTATCTGTAGCCTAATGTATATTATGTGTACGTTCTATGGGTTTATGCAACATATCACACACCCGCTTCATTCTTCTTGAGTTACCCTATCTATTAAAAGAAACGGCATCAAAATCTGTAGCGTAGTTTTGAAGATATAAAGTAAAGTAAAGTATCTATTGTGTACACCAAGGATAAAAACATGTGTTGTTCAGGTATAGACAATAGACGGCCTTATCGCACAGTGGCAATCTCATACAGGCAACCTTTGGATGGAAAAAGATATAAGCATTCATAGGGACGGACAGACGCGGAAGGCGATTTTGCTTTATACTATGCAGTAATTATTTACTCTATATTGGCGATAGATATATCACACCGAAAAAAGAATCCCACTGAGCTCCCTGCTATAGCCAGGACATTGCCGCATAGGTAGGACACGACGGTATATCCGCTCAATTGGGCATTCCGACTCGGGAAGTACCTTCGCCCTACAGAATACCGCCGCCATAATGACCGCGTGTTGTGTTCCCGGCAGTGAGTACGGTAGCCAGAGCTCACTGGAGAGTTTGTGTGCTGTCAGTGGGAAAATCAAAGGCTTGTCTTGCTTCTTTCACACTGACGGCACAGGAACCCTCTAAGCGTACAGGTCGGCAGCGCATGTGTGACTCCCCTGGTGTTGCACACGTACATAGGCCACGGTAACCACTTTTTTTTATACCACTTAGGTGGCAGACAAGCATACGGCCCACCTGATGGAAAGTGGTTACCGCGGCCTATGGACGTATGCAACAACAGGGACGTTACACTCGCGCTGCCTACCCACTTTCTATCAGGTGGGCCGCCTGACACCTAAGTGGTATAATAAAAAGTAAATTAGTTGTGGTCAGTATGTACCACATTCATGACATCATCCGTGAAATCTTATCGGTCACGTTAAGGACATAATTTTATTCTAATCTGCAGAACTATGTGGCTACCTGAATATTAATATTTACTATCGTGATTGATCATCAAGTACATCTACTTGATATCCACCCAAAAATGAAATAAAACATGCTGTTAAGCTATTTTGGGGGCGTGAGGAAGAGGAACATTTATGGCACAGGTAAAGGAAAAGATACAGGTCACATCGTATCAGGAGGTGAAAGGATTGGCGGAGCAAAGAGAAGAGTGGCGATTACTCCACCGACAAGAGCGTAGCTCTTAAGTTAGAGAGAGAGGGTTGCGTTAATGATGGTTAATCCGATCTCATGACGACATTGGCGACGCGTCTAATTGAAATTACGGACTTGCAGCTGTATCAAAAGCCTTCGAGAAATCACGAATGTTCTCTTTGTTGTCTAGAGATAGTTATCAGAGATAGATCACTTGCTGTCTGATAAATGTGAAAAAATATTTTTGGTATTTTTTAGGTACATACTTGTCTAGGGGGCTGCTGTGTAGTATCTATTCTGTGGTAGTATGTAGTATCTATCATAGTTTTTAGGGCCGACGTTTCGGGTGCGTTTTAGCACCCGTGGTCAGGACTTGATATGCTCGATGTGGTTACGGTACGATCCCACTGGTCTAGCGGGGCTGCTTAGTCTTTAGTATTGTCTAACTATCGATAGTACCTATATGTACCTATGGCAGACAGCAACGTGATTTCTATGCGGAAATTAGTATGCACAAATAATGATGTAAGCTAAGAAATCTCGTCTTCTGCCATAACACAAAATATGCGAGTCAACGAGAAGATAGGACGTGACCACAAGTATCGCTCCCCCTCCACCAATGGTGGATAAATCAGTATATAAGCCTGTTATTTAGTTTTTAAGACATTGCTGTGTTAAATCATTTAGTCGTAATAAATATACAACAAGACTGTGGTTGCTCTCAGCACCTCCGCAATATACCATTTTCGCAAATAACATTTACTTATTGTTATTTGTTTATGGGGGCTGGTCTGTAGTGTTGTTTAACTTTCGATAGTTGATGTATATGTATACCTATCTACCGTTGACCTTGGAGACAATATCGATAGGATTACATACGTAACGTCTAAGTGATAATAAATTAATTAGTCATCGTTGAGCTGTACATATATTCAAGACTGTATATCCTTGAGTCGGTGAGCAGAAGTCTATTGACAAAATGTCTGTAATCTAAACATATTATTCTGTTTTTTATACTTTTTCATGTTTGGTGCATCTCTTTTGTTCTTCACATAAAACTTGTTCGGACAATAGACTGATGAATAAATTATTTTATCATAATTATTTATTTGTCTGGTTCGACCTTCCTTATTTTTTATATTTGCCAGTATACTTGTCGTTGCTTAGTCATAAAAAGCAGAAATCACAATCAAGAACAGTGCCCGGAGCACGAAAACTATTCGAATTCCTAACGTAAATTTATCGAGAGAACGGAGCATTGCGATTGGCCACCTGTCTATTGTGAACCTACACACAGGTTCACAATAGGCAGGCATGTGTGTGTGTGTGTGTGTGTGTGAAGCCTGCGAATGGGTATACTCCGTTCTCTCGAATACTCTCGATACGTTTACGTTCCTATTTCGAATGTTTTTTGTACTCGGGGCACAGTAAATGAACCTCGGGCTCCAAAGGTCATACTTTGGACAGTTGCGTAGGGAAATAGCTATGATGAATATAATAAGATTAACGTATTATTAGCTAATCTTAGTAATTAAATAAAACGTGTGTAGATAAACGAATTTATGTCAGCGATTTGTTACGATAACAGATGAAATTAAACATTGTGTAATTAATTACAATGTGATATTATTGAGGTATGTGGTATATTTATGGTCTCGTAAATAATGAGCATTGGCACACATTGGGAGAGACCTATGTCCAGCAGTGGACTGCAAGGTAGAAAAGTAAAAGCCGGAAAGTGGACCCCGGACTCCAAAATGACCTTGGATGCGATAGAGATTTATACAAAGATAATCATGATGCCAAGATCCAAAGAGCAAGCTTTGGATGCAACTGGGATTGGCACTCGGTTGAAGATGACAATAAAAAAATAATAATATTTAAATCTAAAACCCGACTGCCGAAAAATCATACTCTAAAAAGTGACAAACAAGAAAATCCCTACAATAATTATGTTATTTTGTTAGAGTAAGTGGCATATGATCACGGCAATCCTCGATATTTTCTAATTTGTCACTTTTTAGAGCGTGAATTTTCGGTAGTCGGATTTTAGTTTTAAGCTTTATTTATTATTTAAATTATTTTGGGGCAATGTAAAGCAAACAATTTATACCTATTTAAAATGTGCCCATTAAGCACTTTCATTTGATACCAAACACGGCATATTTATCTCAGATTTCTTATTTAATACCTACAGTACCTTATGAGCGTTAAAGGGCGCCACAAAAGATTGAGTGACACATCATATAGCCTTTAACCACCGGGCGATCAAACCGCTTGTAACGAAAGCTAATTTGTCCAGTTCTAATATGTAGTGTAGGAGCTATGAGGGAACAAATGATCATACATACATACATACATAGCCTGTCAAAGTCATAACCCTCCTTTTGGCTTCGTCGTAGTCGGGTAAAAATAAGATCTGACTGTTATTGCTGATCAATCAATCAGCCTATCGGAGTCACTGCTGGACATAGGCCTCTCCGGGTGGTACAGGATATTATTCAGAGACTTCCTTCTCTCACAGTGATATCGTCTGCGTATTTATCCGTTAGTCATCTCTTACGATGACAAGAGGTATTTGTACTTATATTCTTTTCCGTCAGGACATGGGTTGCTATGTCTTTAGAAACTTAACATATTTTTGTTGTTGCCCACAGACAAACCTGACATGGAACGACCACAACCACACCATCACGTTCTACAACAAGAGGTGGTGGCACTTCCAACCCGACAGGTCGGTCGGCTTGTTGTCTGACAACATTACTAGCGTCAACCCAGTCATCGCTGTAAGTATTGCTTCCAGAGTTCAGATTATATCTGTGCCCCGAGCACGTAAAACTATCGTAATCGAGTCGTAAAGGTATCGAGAGATAACTCGATTCATAGTAGGCAGACGGCTATGCTCTGTTCTCTCAATACGATTACGATAGTTTTTGAGTCAGAGATACTGACTGAAAAAGTTTGAGAGGATGAATGTTTGTATATGGATAATGGATGTTCGTTACTCTTTCACGCAAAAATGGCTGAAAGGACCTAGATTAAATTTCTTATAGATATAGACATATATGTATGCCCGCGCCACGAGATTTCCACTTCGTACAATCCAGGATTCTTCAAGCGGGGTATAAAAAACCACTTGTCGAGACCGAGGCAGCCACAACCATTTTTGGATTTGGATTGGTTGTCAATGCCTGCAATTTTGAGTATTGTTAATACTTTCTTGGACTTCACCCTAGCTTCTCACCATCCAGCGAGGTGCATTTAATTGATGGACAAAATAAAAAAAGAAAATAGCACATAATGTAATTACAGCTACTTACAACTTTTTTTCTCTCCACAGACTGTAGCATACATCATGCGGCATTCCTCATTCGCCGTGAAGGTTGGCGTGGATCTATTCATGAGAGCGTACCATAGGAACATGTTCGTGTCAGCCAACGTGTCGTCGTGGGTGTTCGACGGCTTGGTGGACCCTCTCCTGGACGCGGCTGAAAGGATTCCGGATCTGCCGATTGAAATTCCTTTTGACAGATTTGGATGGTTTTATGAAGTAAGTGATTCTTTCATTTTTCATTGTTTTTGCAAATAGCTATTTTCCTCTTGAAATAGAAGATGATCCTGGATGATTTAGGGTTCCAAGGATATGTTACATACTGGCTTTTTAAGATCTGGACAATGTACGGTTTTCTTGCATACAAAGGGATTTCTGCACGACGAATGGAAGATACGTATATATTATTCTAGCATTTTGTAATCTGCAAAGGCTTTTTGTTCTTTGTAGGTAAGTAAAATGTTCCATTGTATGACTATAAAATGTTTTTCATAATAAAATTAAATGGTCCGAAAGTTTCTTACACAAAATTAGATTATATAAGCAGTTTAGGCTATTCGTTTTAGTAATCTTTTTATAAGGTTGCTGATTTAGTAACAAGCTTTTACGCACGTGTGACCACAAATTATAATAAAATAAAATATTATATTTTGTATAATTTCGCGATGTAATTATACATTTTTTGCGAAGTATTCGAACGATATTTGTACGCAATGACGTTTTATACGACTGTCTCGCTCTGATAGTTTCGCGTAAAAACAAGTGTGTACAATGCCACTTGGTTTCGAGTGCGGTGCATGTAACGCATTTGCACCTGACGTTTGAAATCGAGTATGTAACATACACTGAGCCATTGAGGCGGGCTTACCGCTGAGCCATTGAAAGCGCAGTCAATGGCTCAGCGGTAAGCCCGCATGATGTGAAGAACCTACATGCCCTGGGTCAGTTCGGCTGCGAGGGATGAGCCAGTGGCAATCTTACCTCCGGCAACAAATGACCCAGAATGGAGTGCGTTTTCAGTCGGTCTGACATAGACACATATGGAGATTTTCACCAAACAAAAGAGACTTTGGACCCTGGAAATACAATTTTTCCTGGCGCCCGCTCTAAGCCCTACACTTTCTCGTCTTGATGAGCCTTTAAATTGGCTATTATGGAAACGACTACCTATCAACCGACCACCACGGAAGGAGACTCGCAAAGAACCTCATCACCTCATCTATAAACCAGCTCTCAGATGATTAGCTTGGATCCCAAAGATCACAGTGTGATCGAAAAAATGCGGGTGGAATATATTTGGTAAATCTGTGTCTCGAATGAAGTAACTATGTATTAGTTTATGGAGGAACATAGTGTGGTATTCCTCCGACACAATGGGAGGGTTCTCTGACCAGGTAGGATAATCACGCCTTGCGGGTCTCGAATTTACGACACTTTTCTCACTCACTCGCTCACGTGTTTCCTTCTTCCTACAGTCCCGGGTCCTTTAAGCGGGGCGTGAAAAGGCATCTGATGAGGCCGTCAAGCTGAGTGCGACCACTGTTGACATGGTACATGTTTACGATGGTGACCCTCTTTACGAGACTTTGCCTTTAGCTTAACATCGGGCGAGGTGAAGTCAAATTGACGTGTCTTTTATAAAAATAAAAACCCACGGGAAGAGGATTTCCATATTATTTTTTTTATTTTTTTATTTTTTATACAGGACACGTCAATTTGACTTCACCTCGCCTGATGTTAAGCTAAAGGCAAAGTCTCGGAAACATTTACCATGTTAACAGTGGTGGCACTCAGCTTGACGGCCTCATTAGATGCCTTTTCACGCCCCGCTTAAAGGACCCGGGACTGTAGGAAGAAGGAAACACGTGAGCTGGCAGGGAATTCCAGGTCTTAGTGGTGCGGCATAAGAATGAATCACTGAAACGTTTGGTTCTAGCAGGTATACTCTGCACCGTAAATGGATGGCATCTTAGCCCTGCACGTGTCGTCCTGTGAAGGAAAGGGGAGGGTGGGACAAATTGGAAGAGCTCGTCAGAACATTCACCATGGTAGAGACGGTAGAAAACTGCCAAAGACGCAACATCTCTACGCATCTGCACGAGGGTGTTCGTGACCTCAGGATCCCCTATGATGCGGACCGCACGTCGCTGCAACCAGTCGAGAGCATCTAATAAGTACTTTGCGGAGCCGTCCTAGAGATGTGAGCAGTATACCACGCAGGAACGAATTTGGGTCTTGTATAGAAGACACCGCTGCTCCGTTCCGGCGTGAAAAAACGTCTCACTCTGTTCAGTACTCCGAGTTTACGCGAGGCTGATTTGATGATATTCTCGATATAGTTTTTGTTATTCAGTTCCACTTCCAACCAACATGGCGTTATATCAGGCTGTCTTCATTTAATATTCCATGTGCTGCCTGCCTTTGTTATCCGCTTCGCCGCCTTTACAATAATAAACTGGAGTCAACAGAGTTCAAAATGTCTTATCTTCTGGCAAAATAACAAATGGTTCATGACTAAACTTGGCTAATGTTTTTCTACACAAGACTATCGTTCTAAATGAGTCATAAAAACTTTGATCTGCGCATACTTATATGTAGTTTATTATAATGATGATAAGCTATGTGTATGAGATCATGAAAATATACAAATTAAATTACTAAGTTATGGATGGCAAATTGCCACATGTATATACAATCCACGTTATAACATAATTTCATTAAATCATTCCATTATCATATCGCAGTCCACTGCTGGACATGGCCTCTCCCAATGTTGGGAGGCATTTTTTATCGTGCGAATAATCCCCACGGATACAACCCCACCGGAGCCGGTGTAGGTGGTTATGTCGGACTCGAACCGAATAAAACGCACGCCGTCTTTGGGTCAAACAGATCTCTCGCATCTCTTTCGAGGCATTACTGTTTCCACGCTGGCCAGACGGGTTGGCACAGGGTTTTATTTGAATGATTTTTTATAGCATTTATTATGCTAACTTTTAAGTTTGAAAAACATTGGAAAAAATGAAATGCTCAAGTGAGACTCGAACTCACGACCTTTCCCTTACAGGGGGACTGCTCTGCCAACTGAGCTTTTGAGCACCACTTGAATCATTCCAAATTTTCCTTCTCTTTATATCCGTCTATAAGGGCGACGGTGCAGCCATCTACCAACATTCTTACGAACTGTTGGAAACAATGAATGATTTTTCAACCATTTTTAAACATTGAATTTTGATGACTGCGCCCAAATATTTGAATGAATTTTTTATAGCATTTACTATGCTAACTTTTAAGTTTGAAAAACATTGGAAAAAAATGAAATGAGTCCCCCTGTAAGGGAAAGGTCGTGAGTTCGAGTCTCACTTGAGCATTTCATTTTTTCCAATGTTTTTCAAACAGGGTTTTATTTCAAGTTTTCCTTCTCTTCTTTTTCTTATAAGCAGACTTACAACACCCTTCGGATGAGATGGGGTGATACTTGTATTCTTTCTCCGTCACCACACGGATTCCATCATATTTCCTTGTTTCGTAAAATTTACATTCATATTAATTATAAAAACAATTAAAAATTTAGTTTATAATGCAAGAGTTTGAAAATGTAATATTATGCATATTTTTAACATTGAGTACAGTAAAATAAGAATAAATAATTGTAATTGAAAACAATGTCAATGTCAGGTAAATGTCGGTAACTAATTATGAAAAGTACCTACCTACCTATCTGTTTTTTTACCCAAAATGTGGCATGAATATTGCAATTATGATCCCTCTAAAATAACTTTGAACGTTTTATCAACAATAAGAAATAAAAACGAGTAACCATAAGTAAAAACTGCCCCGCCCGATCGATGGCAATAGGCTCACTCTTTACTTATTGCGTGGGAGCAAAAATCATAAGGCTTTGGCCTGCGGTTTTCACCCTGCGGCTGCGGCCCTGCCCCTCTAAACAAGTGGTAATTCGCTGGCCGCCGTACTGTAGAATAGAATGACAAATGTAACTTTTAAACTATCGCGGCGTTTACTCATAGTTTATACTGTAAAGTAATGGAATGAAAGTAAAGGAGGGTAGGCGCAAAAAAAAAAAATGTTTCCTGCCCACCGCGCGACGCTCGCAGGCCAGTCAAGTCGTGACCACCGGGTGCTGTAACGCACCCGAAACGTCGGCAAAAGTAAGTTTTTCAAAAAATATATCGCTTGAAGTCCCGAACAGTATAAACTATGAGAATGACAAATGTATGGAATTTGACGTATATGACAGTCATCAACGAATGTCATAAACGTCAAATGCCATATATTGTCTAAAGCAGTGGTTCTCAAACTTTTTAAATGACGGAACCCTTTTGGGAAGCAAAATACTTGATGGAACCCTACAATAAAACAATTATTTTTATAAGTGTATTCTTTATTAATCAGCATAATAAAAGTACAATGTATCAGTTACTAATTATTATTTACTTCACCACTTGGTAAGGACAATAAAAGAAAACATTAAAAAAGAAAAAATCTAACTAGTGGGAGGTATGAAACTGTTTTTCATTTTTCATCAATTGCTTGATATCAGGTTTGATGGAAGAAAGTTGGAGTCTCATATCAGCTTCGGCGTCCAGTCTATTGCGATATTTTGTTTTCGTGGCTGCGTAGGTAGAGAATCCTGTTTCGCACAAATATGTAGTTGGGAACGGGAGAAGAATATCCAGAGCCATTTGGCCAAGCATTGCATATTCATCTTGGATTCTGCACCAAAAATCATTAAGAGGCGTCGTTTTGAACAATGACTCCATACTTGTGTCTGATGACATTTCTAAAAGAGATTCATATATCTCATTTGACATGTTTTCAGGCTTTTCCAAGTTGGGTAAAAAAGGATTATGAATCCAGGAGTTCACTTTAATTTTTGTATTGTGTTCTTCGGGAAAATACTTTTCAAAAGATGCGCGCATCGAACTGAGATATTGGACCAATTCTTCAAACACATTATCTTCAAACATTTCTGAGTCGTTTTCGCTAACAAACTCACTGAGTAACGTAAAACTTTCTATTTCTTTCTTACCAATGCAAATGATCCAAAAATCTAATTTTCTTTTAAAAGCAGTTATTTTATTATAGGCCTGAAACACTGTTGTCTGTTTACCTTGCAACGATAAATTTAATTCGTTAAGTTTTTGAAAGATATCCGCCATAAAAGACAATCGGAACAACCAAGTTTTATCATACAAACGGTCCTTCAAATTAAAAGAAGTATCTGCTGAAAGAAACATTTGTAACTCGGCTCTAAGTTCAAATAGCCTTGTTAAAGTTTTTCCCCGAGACAGCCATCGCACTTCTGTATGGAGCAGCAGTGTTTTATGTTTGCTGCCATAATCTTCACACAATAATGAGAACAATCGGGATTGTAGTGGTCGTGATTTGATAAAATTAATTATTTTTACCGCTTCATCCATAACTAATTTTAGATTAGACGGCATTTGCTTCATCGCAAGTGCTTGTCTATGCAGAATACAATGACTGGAACTCCAATTAGGCGCTTTATTTTTCATTCGTGACACTGCTCCTGCTGTTTTACCTGTCATCGCCTTGGCCCCATCTGTACAAATGTCAATGCAATTGTTCCAACTGAGATTATGTTCTTCAAAAAATATATTTATTTTATTAAAAATTTCTTCCCCGGTAGTGTTTGTAAGCAGCGATGAACACATAAGCATGTCTTCTTCAAAAGAACTTTTATATGGATATCTCACAATAACCAGCAGGATAGCCAAACCAGCGACATCAGTCGACTCGTCCATTTGCAAAGCGAATCGTGTATTTTGTAGACGTGTAACTAGTTCTTGTTTGACATAGCTTGCCAGATCATGGATTCGTCGTGAAACAGTATCGTTTGATAGCGGAACAGTAGAAAGATGCTTTGCAGATTTTTCATCAAGCATACATTTTGTTATGTCTAATACACATGGTTTTATTAATTTCTCAGCGATAGTGTGCGCTTCACCTGCTTGTGCAATGCGATAGCTAACTAAATATGATGCCTCCGTGGCCTTTTCGTTGGTAGTTTGTGTTACATGCATCATATTTTTTTGACTTTCTAATAACTGATCTTTTTTGCGAACAAAAAATTCTTTATTCTTGTCTTTAGTCTCGGGGTGTACGGTTTCTAAATGTCGACGCAATTTGGCAGGTGCCATGGAACTATTAGGAAGCAGTTTACTACAGAGCATGCAGAGAGGTGAGCCGTTGGAATCAACAAATCCGAAACTGATATAAGATTCATCATACTTCCTTTTTTTCGTCTTTGAAACCGTCGAGCTTGACGTCGTGGCACTCGTGGCATCATGTTCTGGATCGGTGATTGCTAAATTCTCCGCGCGCATTGCTTTTGAACATTCAGCGTCATTAGAAGATGTTGTTGGAACACGTTTAACACCTTTAAGCCAACGTTCCATTCTTCTTTATTTATAATGTTACAAGTCAGGATAGTGGGGTTTAAATAATGCACAATCGTTACTGCGTATAAGAGACTAAATTTAGAACCTACAGGGAAGAAATGTATAAAACTGAGACAACAGAATACAGCAGGCAGTAAAACAATGAACACTAGTTTCTCGCTAGCGAGCTTGTAAGTAGGTAGTAACTTATCGCTCCGAACGCTAATCATCAACTGACGACGCCAACGCGCGATCGCCGCTTTTATACTTAGTCCTAGACTCGATCTCAAATATTCTCGAAAATACTCGAGTCGGCACCTTTGATAAACAAAAAGCAAAAATAAAAACAGAAATTTAAAAATAGCGTTGTAAACAATATCGACTTTATCCTTTGAAGTTAGAGACGAAAGTCGCTTGTTGACAACTATAGCGTCTAATTCAGAGGCGGCTTTTATCAAAGAAACTGAGCGCTTACAAGTATACTACCCGCTCGTTTTAAGTTTGCCGCTGGCGATAGGTATGAGTGTATGACGTTCGAAATTTTTTATTTAATTGTAACAATAAAAATTGTGTACGTTAGATATTTGGGTAAAACTATGACACATTATAAGTTTTGTTGTCACGTGGGGGAGGGTACGCGCATTCCACAGACCGGCAAACTTAGAGCGAACGCGTTGTACAAGTATAAAATTGTTGAGACCAAACTTATGAGATATTGTACCAGCTAATGTAACACAAGCTTATACAAATACAAATAAATAAATAAATAACATTCATAGCGTTTTGTCTCCGCGCGGCCGCGGAGTCCGCACAGCCGCGGAGCGACCAGAGAGAGGTGTTTTGATTTTTTTATTTCTAAATTCTTGCGGAACCCCGACAGAGGTATCACGGAACCCTAGGGTTCCGCGGAACACACTTAGAGTATAGCTGGTCTAAAGTAAAGCCAACGAAGCAAGAGAAAAAAGGTAAACAAAGTTTCAGCGGTTCCAAACATTTGTCACTTCAAGCGCATTCTAGACAGCAATGAAATTGCTCATAAGATGGCGGATCTGACAGTTTAAAACCGCTGCGCTGACAGCTTTCCTGTACTACGAAACACGCAACGACAGCTGTCGCTCGGCCATTATCGCGTACGTGTGACATGTGCGACAAGGACAGATAAAATTATCGCAACGTAACACAGTAATAGTAGCTTTGTTTACCTTTTTTCGCTCGTCTCGTTGGCTTTACTTTAGAGGGCCAGCCAGCCCCTCTAGACAATACGGACGGGTTGGTACAGGATTTTATTTCGAGTTTTCCTTATTTTCTTCTTATACGCATACGATATGTTAATATAATACAATAATGTATGTGGCTCTGTAAACATCACAACCGTAAGAAAATTGCAATATTTCTAAGAAATAAGTAGTTCTATCAAAGGTGCTTGCTCAATAACATTACGCATCGCATTACGTAACCGCGGTCAGCTGCTGACCGACTTGTCAATGTCACGGCACAGTTATTTCACCAGTTAGCACTAATCAGCATTATATTGCTGCTTTGAACAAAATGCACAATTTTGTAGGTCGTATTAGACGCGATAAAAGCCGGTAGGTGTAACTATTAACAGCAAACAATATCTATACATATAAAATTACGTGTCCTGACTGACTGATTCCTCAACGCAGAACCTAAACCGCTGGACAAACTTCAAATTTTTACAGTAGATGCATTTAATGATGTAAAGTAAATGTAAAAGAAAAAGGAAGGTAGACGCGGGTAAACAAAAGACGTTTTGGAAGGATGATTCCCCTTTTGATCGAGTTACCTTAAACGCGAGATGCCAATGAAGGTGTTTTGCCTAAAAATTGTCGACATTGGGGATTCTGGAGAAAATCTTGTGAAGAAGTACATCATTGTAACAGGAGAAATAAATAATTATTCTAAGAACATTTGGTAGTTATCATTCTGAGATATCCTATACCACTAAGAAAGGATTTTTTTGGAAATTCTGCTACTAAAGGGGTAAATGGATGTTTGTATGAAAGTCCGCCATTATCAGAGCTAGATGCACAAAATTTCATAAACCTGTGTGTTTTAATAAATAATTAATGAACACGTGTATTAGCGTTTTTCAAAATTTTACTACAAAGCGTTGGCGCCCACCGAACTGCAATTTGCTCGCGCACTTTTTAAATGTTAGTTAAATGTCAACCTTATTTATCCATAGGACTAATATTATAAATGCGAAAGTAACTCTGTCTGTCTGTCTGTCTGTCTTTCTGTATGTTACGCTTTCACGCCTAAACCACTGAACCGATTTTGATGAAATTTGGCATAGGGGTAGATTAGACCTTGAGAAAGGACATAGGCTATGTTTTGTCGCGATAACCGACATCCACGCGAGCGGTGCCGCGGGCAAAAGCTAGTGTATTTTATAAATACATTGCAAAATTTAATATACGTCTAGATTATAATATATTAGTCTATGCTCGCGACAGCTTCAATTCAATTTTGCAATGTATTGTACATATATAAGGTCGACATTTAAATAACACTTAAAAAGTGCTCGAGCAAATTGCATTTCGGTGTGCCCCAAAGACGCTAAGAGCATACCTATTATCTATTCTGTGCTAAGAGGGTGATAAACGTTTGTATGGAAAGTTCGTCATTTTCAAAGTTAGTCATGAAAATTCCCACACCTAGGTATGTCAGAGTACAATTAACATGATTAATAAAAAAGAAAAATAAATCCCAGTGAAAAGTAATAAATGCTAATATTTATCTATAACAGTTTTCCTGCCTGTCACATCGATTACAATCCAAACACAGCTATCGTGGATCGTTACTGAATTGCGTCACGCACTTACGATCAGCAGAATTCCTTCATGGATCACACGTACTAACTTTCTCTCTTGTGTAACGACACGAACTGCTAGCTATTCTAGTAGATTTTCACACATTTCTTTTACAATACTCACACTTGTATTGAAAAGGTTGTATATTAGGACCCACCACAAGTATCCAAACCGATTGATATCCGCGAGGTCTACCAAGATCTTCTTCTTTCTTCTTTATCCTAGCGATAATCCCAGTTGCATCCGAAGCTTTTTCTGCTTTGAGTCTGGGGTTCACTTTACCAGTCTAACAAATTGGCTGAACTTCGATATTTTCTGTGAAGCGATTGCCATCTGACCTCCACAACCCAAAGGCGATATCGAAGCATTGCAGCTAGACCAGTTGTTGAACTTTTGAGGGCTCCAGCTACCTGTAAGGACTGCCAAAGAGGTTCGTATGGCAACTGGGACCGACGACGGCTAAACGTGCTCTCCGAGGCACGACCAGACCAATGCAAATACCCATATTTATAACATAACATAACATAAACTCACACCTGTATTCCCCGAAGGGGTAGGCAGAGGTGCTAGCACCCACATTTCGCCAGTTTATGTTTAGGTCCCAATGTAATAGGTGGCGAGCCTATTGCCATTAACCGGGCACTTATATACCCATATTTATGCATAAGAATATTTGCATTAAGCGGGGATCGAACCAAGAGGTCTACCAAGATCTACTGGGTTAGATATCCAATCGAATTGATATCAGTGGGGCCTACTAAATGTCCTAGTCAACCTCAGGCAGTCATCAGTGCGTCTACTGATTAACCGACGAGGCTCTGACGCTTTTCTCCCGTTTTTTTTTTCTGCTGTAAAGAATATTATAAATATTCCACAACATTCTACACAACGCTATCTAGACCCTTGGTAAGCTTAACTAGCTTGTGTTATGGAATCTAGAATGCGGATAAACATACTTAGATACTTTTTTGTTTGTAAATGCATACATATTATACATAGAAGCACCCAGACCAATGCAAATAGCTATATTCATGCATACAAATGTTTGCACTGAGCGGGAATCGAACCGTGGCAGTCGCGTTCACTACCGCCGCGCCACAGAGGCTGTCTATTAATATTAGAACTGAAATTACTAATATTCCCTCTAACCCCTCCCGCTAAGCTAATTGCTTGTACTAGGAGTAAATTCACTTCGGTAGTCAGGTAGCCAGGTAGCCAGGATTCGACACGGGACCTTTCGATCGTAAGGCCGATTCCTTAACCATTACGCTACCGAAGCGTCACATTCAGTAAATGTATGTGTAGAATTGGAGTGTGTTAGTGGAATGTTTCTAACGTTAATATAACAACATTTTAATGAATGTTTAGGTAAATGTTTACATGATACCATTAACAAAAAAGTATTTTTGAAGATAGCTTATTACTGTTATATTGTAAAAAGAATTCCATGCGAAGTCGCGGGCACAGCTAGTCTAGGATAAAAGGAAATAGATCCCTAATTGAAGGATGAAGGATCAACCTTTGGATGATGCACTGACGTTTCCCTATACAGACTCTGTGGCGTGGCGGTAGGGAACGCGACCGTTACGCAGGAGGCGCGTTCAAATATTTGTATGCATGAATTTGGCTATTTGCGTTGATCTGGGTGTTTCTATCTATAATATGTATGTATTTACAAAAAAAGTATCTAAGTATGTTTATCCGCATTCTAGATTCCATTAAACAAGCTATTTATAGTTATGCTTAGCATGGGTTTAGATAGCGTTGTGTAGAATGTTGTGAAATTATTATTTATTTATTTATTTATTATGATCATTATGTCTTCGTTCATTTTGTAACCAATATGTGTCATCAGATTCATCAGTGATGAAATATTGCTAAGATAAGCATAAATATTTCATTTGTACAGCCATTTTTAATATTATCTTATCTTTATTTTATTTTGTACTTAGGTGATAATGACACGGATTTTAATCTCTTCCTAATCTAATTATGATGGCCAAGGGCTTATCAAATCCGTAATGTATTTATGTCTAGTTATATTTCCAGAGTTTTCCTATTTTCGTAGTTGGTAGAACCATAAACTTAGTATACTAGCACAGATAATCCATACTAATATTATAAATGCGAAAGTATCTCTGTTTGTCTGTCTGTCTGTACGTTACGCTTTCACGCCTAAACCACTGAACCGATTTTGATGAAATTTGGTATAGGGGTAGAATAGACCATGAGAAAGGACATAGGCTATGTTTGGTCGCGATAACCGACATCCACGCGGGCGGAGCCGCGGGCAAAAGCTAGTATAATATAGTTCTATACAGATGTACAATCAGCAGCATACAAAAGCAGGCAGGCAACTTTTATTTCCAAGCGTTATTACTAGATGGCGACAATGCCACACTATGCTTTGGCAAAGTATTCTAGTTTTTACTATTAAAATCTAACTTATCAAGAATAAAAAATACACTCAACACATTATTGAATATGACTGAATCAATTTGTATGGTTATAGACAACATGGACAATTGAACAAAGTTTTCGCTAGATGGCGGTTTCCTAAATTACCACTTTTATCACGAAATCTTTATTTATTATATTACCAACCAATTTTATATGCTTAAATGCTTACATTTTCATATTATAAAGTTCTGAAATAATTTACGTGATTCTAAATAGGGAAATAAGTGTTTTAACTTTTTTGTTTCGTAAAATGAGACTACTAGTGCCATCTATTAGTTTTTGAGCTATATTAAAGATATTTTCTTGGTAATAGCTAGTACGTTATAGGTAGACGTAGAACTATGGCTTTCCCAGAACGAATAAGGCGGCTGGGTCGTTCCAGTTAATACTACATAGTGGTAACTAGCTTTTATCCGGGCTTCACCCGCGTGGATGTCGGCTATCGAGACAAAATATTATAATAGCCCATGTCCTTTCCCAATGCCTAATCTACTCCTTTACCAAATTTCATTAAAATCGGTTTAGTGGTTTAGGCATGAAAGCGTAACAGACAGACAAAGTTACTTTCACATCTCTACGCATAAAATGAGTGTATTAAAAAAAAAAGTATCTAAATATGCTTATCCGCATTCTAGATGCCATAACCCAAGTAGTCCAGCTATGCTTGCCATGGGTCTAGATAGCGTTGTGTAGAATGGTGTAGAATATTTATTTCTTTACTAGCTGACCGGGCGAACTTCGTACCGACAATTTCATGCTACCAAAATTGGATCTATTGAGAGAAAACTCTCTCACCAGATACACAATGGATCTGGTCAATGGATCTACTGAGATAGATCGATTTTTTCCGCCCACGTGGCTACAGATCCCGTTTCCTCTGCACTATATTAAGCATGTCAAACTAAAATTGTAGTGTTTTGTATTCTATTCGCAATTTTTCCATATTTTCTCACCGTTTAAACCTTCCCTGGACTTCCACGAATATTTAATTTTTATATAGATTTATTCTTCCTCAGCGCAACGGCTCCACGGAATTCGATGGATCATTCAACATGAACACTGGAGCTGGTGACTTCTCAGAGCTGGGTAACGTCCACATGTGGCAGTACAGCAACAGGACTCACTTCAGAGACGAATGCGGAATCGTGAGGGGCTCTACTGGGGAGCTGTGGGCGCCAGAGTATGGACAAGAGGAGGTCTTCATCTTCTCGTCTGACCTTTGCTCGTAAGTATACAAGGTGATTTTATAGTCGTTTCAGGTAAAAAGAATTTGGGCGCAGTTATGATAGCAAAATCATCTGGGAGTATTTATTATTAATTTGGCGAAAGAAAAAAAAAATACATTTATCCTTTCACCTGAACATTATTCCCAAACCAAGCCCTCTAATGTGTTAGTAACGGTCACCTATGTCTACTGCTTGACCTTGCAATGGTATGCCACAAGCCTGCACCCATTACTTAATTTATTCTTCTACTTTTGCTCGCGGCTCCGCCCGCGTGGATGTCGGTTATCGCGACCAAACATAGCCTATGTGCTAATCCTGAGTGTCAGCTAACTCCATACCAAATTTTATTAAAATCGCTTCAGCCATTTAGACTTGAAAGGGTTTTATTGTTTATTGTTTTATTGTTTATTGTTTATTGTTTATTGTTTATTGTTTATTGTTAGCGATATAAGCTTACAGTTTACACCAAAGCGCTTATATGCTTTAGATTATTTTACGCATAACATTAAATTGCACTAAAATTAAAAGTACTTAAAGTTACATTCTTACATTTGGTCAAATAATTACATAAACAATCATTCAATATAAAAAAAAAATGTCCAATATAATACAAATGTCAATAATGTCGAATGGAAGGCTAAATTGGAAGTTAAAAATACATTCTTATTATCTACAATGTCAACATTCTTCACATAAATATCCCCTCACCCTTACACTAATGGCACTAGTCTTTTCATAAAATATGTCTACATCTGGATTCGTTTCTAAAAAGTTATTTAAATGCTGAACACCTCTAAAAGTGGGACTCTTCCATGCCAGAAAACGCCACGCAGGCGGGCAAGTAAAAAGGTAACAAACTTCTATCCATGGGACTATCTGGGAATAGGACAAACTGGAAATGGGACGATCTGGGAATAGGACAAACTGGGAATGGGACGATCTGGGAATAGGACCATCTGGGAATAGGGCCATCTGAAACAGCGTGACGAGTTTGGGACCGGGACGTTCTGATACCAAACCAAATATTAATAGGATTTTCAACAAAGTACTTAGTACCTATTGTTTCTATTTCAGATACCTAATCCTGGGCAAGCACAGCGACGTGAGCATCCTTGGCGTGGACGGGGTACAGTACGCGGCCAATAATGAGACCTTTGACAATGGACACAACTTTCCTCGCATGGTATGTACCACTTGTCGTCAACACAGCTATCTCCAGAACCAATATAAGTATATGAAAAGGTAAACGCGACTGGCACGCAGGAGACGCGGCTTTGATCCCCGCTCGGTGCAAATATTTGTATGCATGAATATGGCCATTTACCTGGGTGTTTCTATGTACGATATGTATGTATTTACAAAAAAAAAGTATCTAAGTATGTTTATTCGCATTCTAGATTCCTTAACACAAGCTAGTTAAGCTAAGCTTACCATGGGTCTAGACTCTAGCGTTGTGTGGAATGTTGTGGAATATTTATTTATTTATTGAAAGGTAAAGGTAAAAAGGGCCTAATAGCCCTCGTCACGGCAATAGGCTCCGTTACGTGGGACCGAAAATCGTAGCTGGTGAAATGTGATTGTTAATACACCACTGCTCACCCCTTCGAGGATTTACAGGCATGAGTATATGTATGTGTGTAAAAAGGGCCTCTTTGCTGAGTAATGGATCCCTACAAATATTTATCTTATCTTATATAGATTATATTAATCATAGAAAAATTTCAATTAAGCGTGCCCTTAAAGTCGTACCGGCTTTGGGTAGCTTCAGGTGAATTAAATTATATTTTATATCAAATTATTGACCACTATAAAGATCAGTCTGGTATAAATAAGGATAGTCTGGATAGTCCTGGTATAGATGAATGATATATATGAGGACCTGCAAGCACTTTCAAGACCAAGATAATAACCATGGTTATTACATTGCAAGGTTAAGCAGTAACTTGCGAAGTTGTGTGAGTCAGCTGACACCCTGGATTAACACATAGGTCATGTTTGGTTGCGATAACCGACATTCACGAGGGTGTAGCCGAGGGCATAAGCTAGTGTGATGTATGATAATATGTATATGAATGATTGAATGATTGCATGACCGGATGAATGAATGAATGATCGAATGAATGAATGACATTTATTTTGCAAAAAACACTGTTTTTTTACAAAGGTGCAGGTGTCATAAAATAATAATACTCGTATATGTCACAAGTAGGTATTTTTTGCTTAAAATTTCAGCATACAAACTTGAACTTGACTTGACTTAAACTTTACCAACATTCTTTCGAACTATTGGAAACAATGAATGATTTTTCAACCAACAGTTCGTAAGAATGTTGGTAGAGTGCGCCACCGTCGCCCTTAAAGACGGATATAAAGAGAAGGAAAAATGTGAAATGATTCAGGTATGGCCCAATAGCTCAGTTGGAAGAGCAGTCCCCCTGTAAGGGAAGGGTCGTGAGTTCAAGTCTTTCCTGTTCCGCTCCTTATATAGCTTTAAAGGCCATGTCCGTTCCAGGCATGTTTCTGCGACGAGCCGCAGTCGTCCCCGGACTGCGTACCGCCCGGCGCCCTCAACATGTCGGCGTGCCGCTTCGGGGCGCCCGCCTTCGTGTCCCTGCCGCACTTCCTGCTGTCCCACCCGCACTACCCCAGCAAGGTCGACGGCCTCAACCCTACTGAGTAAGTAACGCGTCTTTGAGATCCGGTTCTCAGCATTCCATGGATTCACCGTGCGGTCGCCGGGTCCATGGCGTGGTACAGAGAGGAACACTGTGACGGCGCCTGGGACCTGCGACCCAGGTGTAGGTTTAGGGGCCACCTTGTGGTGCATCAGCGCTCACCTCCACCGTCACAAGTGTTCCCCCCTCTACCTATCCAAATTTAGTAAGATCCTATCAACGCCGTTTTAGATATTCGTTTGAGTAAAGAGCTTACTGAAGCTCTTGGCAATCCGAGGTCTTTAAATAAGTTATACAGGGATTTAGCTGGAATTCCCCTTGCTCCTACTTCTACGGCGTAGAGTTTAACCACATAGCCATTTTTGGTTAACTCGTTGGTCAATTGAATGATTTTTTACAGCATTTTCCCTATGTATTCGACTCGTTTGCGACAGTGCGAGTTTTACAACGAGTTTGACAGCCTCTATGGCGTGGCGGTAGTGAACGCGACTGCCACGCTGGAGGCGTGGGTTCGATCCCCGCTCAGTGCAAATATTTGTATGCGTGAATACGGCTATTTGCATTGGTCTGGGTGTTTCTATGTATAATATGTATGTATTTACAACAAAAAAAGTATCTAAGTATGTATATCTGCATTCTAGATTACCATGGTCTAGATAGCGTTGTGTAGAATGTTATGGAATATTTGGAATATATAGTTTCTCGCACGTTCTATTTGATAAAATCGTATGCGATAATCGTCCTATCAAAATGTTCACACGCTCAATGAAGAATGTTTCTAGGTGTGCGAAATTACTTGAGAGTTTGTTACAGTATAGCTCTTATATATAAAACTACATCTGTTTCACGAACTACTGGTCTGATTTTAAAAATTATTTTTGTTTTGAATAGCCCGTTTAACAAGGAAGGTTATATGCCATCGCGCTACGACTCACGGGAGCGGAGCGAGTACTAGTAATCATAAAATGTTAATGCCGATTTACATGTACACTAATAATTACGGTCTCAAATATCACGGGCGTAGCCGGGGTGGGTCTGTTTAGTTATGGTAATATCAATAAATTAGCTGGACATAGGCCTCTCCCAATGTTGGGAGGCTTTAGCACGCTAGTCAGGCGGGTTGGAACATGGTTTTTTTCAGGATTTAGAGTTTTTATTATTAACTTTATTAATCAACTTAACTTAAATTATTGATTTGTTTGTGCCTATTAATTTATACTTATAATTATCATTTAATGTAATTTTTTTGTTACTATGAAGTTGTGTATGTCTGTAATAGGGATGCATATTAGAATGCTTTGCAGTAATATATTAGGTACCCTAATATATTACTGCAAAGTGTATAATATCGTTTAAAACCCGTGTTACTACCAATCTTAAACCACCGGTAATTGAGTTACCGTTCTTACTACTAAAGTTGAAAGTTGTTAGAACAGTAAAAAAAAATTACCCATGTTACTACCGTAAAATTAAAATACAAAGTCAAACAAAATTGACGAATTTGTATTTTATTGAATTAACATGAAATGAAAAAGAAGGAAACAGGCAAATAACAGTAATTTCCAATGAAATAAAAAGAAAAACATGCCAATCACAACAAATTTGATTGTGGAATAAAAAAGAAAAACAAGCAAATCACCGTAATTGCTTGTAAAATAAAAAAGAAAAGCAGGAATGTATCCTGTAAATGTACCTTAAATAAATTCGAACTTAAATAAATAAATCAAATAAATTAATTTTATTTCTATTTCTTTAACAAATTTTATGTATCTATAATATTGTTCCAGTAACATGAGATTCCGTCTCGTCTTAGAGATGTTCACGGGTATGCCACTCGCCGTATCAGCTCAACTGCAGATCAACCTACTCGTCCGACATGTCACAGGCATTCCGTGAGTCCGCTTGCTATTGTTTTGTTTTTGAGAATATCGTGATAATTTCATTGATGAAAATAATGATATTTTTTTCCTGGTGTTCTTACGTTCATGTACATATAGTATGTGTCATTTGTATGTATCCTATGCTTGGTGTGCAATAAAGAGGATCTATCTACCATCTATCTATCTAAAGCAAAGCCAACGAGACGAGAGAAAAAAGGTAAACGAAGCGACCATTACTGAGTTACGTTGCGATAACTAGCGATTACTTATACTATCCTTGTCGCACATTATCACACGTGCGCGACAATGGCCGAGCGACAGCTGTAGTTGCGTGTTTCGTAGTACAGGAAAGCTGTCAGCACAGTGGTTCTAAACTGTCAGATCCGCACTCTTATGAGCAATTTCATTCCTATCTGGAACGCGCTTAAAGTGATACATATTCATTTTCAAATATAAAGGTTTTTCTCCTTTTTCTCTCGCTTCGTTGGCTTTACTTTAGCTATCGATCTATCTAGCTAGCTATGTATCTATTTAACTATTGATCTATCTATCTACCAATAAAGGTATCTATCTATCTACCCATCTAACCATAACCGTCTATCTAGATATCTAGGCGAGAGTCGAGTAAATTGTACCGCTTTTTAAATCCTACCACCTCTAGATTTCTCATTAAATGAAAATAAAAACTACACTGGCAACATCAAACTATACTTTAGTGTTGCCTACAAGTAATCACAATTTTAAGTTGACAACTAACAAAAATTGTGAGTAGGAGTGAAAAAAACACATTTCGGTGTAATTTGTTAGCAATTTACCAAGTAGTTTGTAAGATCATAGCACGTGATAAAGTAAGCAAAAACTACGCAGTCTATATAACTAAAATTTTGAACGAGATTTTTGTGCATCTGCGTGGTGCGACTAGGTTTTGTGGTTATGTCGTTGCATTTCTTTAATACAAAATGTACCTACAGTACTCTACTCTCCCCTATCTATTTATTTACACTGTATGCACGTCGTACATCGATCTATCTATTTAGCTATTGATGTATCTATCTATCCATCTATCTAGCTATCTATCTAGCTATCTATCTATCCATCTATAACTGAGTGTACCGCCGCAGCATGAACAACGCATTACCGGACAACGACACGATGGTGCCGATGATGTGGTTCCGCCAGGAGCTGGAGGTGACGCCGGAGTACGCCGACTTGGCGCGCTTCGCACTGCGCATGCGCTACTGGATACCCTACGGACTGTACGCGCTCACGGTCAGTAGCCCTGTTTAATGGTGGTTCTTGTAGACCTTTGTAATAGTAGTTTTTGTAGACGTTCTTAATGTTAGGTTTTAGTAGACGTTTTTAATACTAGGTTTTGTAGCTCTTCTTAATGGTAGTTTTTGTAGCCCTTTTTAATAGTAGTTTTAGTAGATGTTTTTAATGGTAGTTTTCGTACCCCTTTTTAATAGTAGTTTTAGTAGACGTTTTTAATGCTAGGTTTTGTAGCTCTTTTTAATGGTAGTTTTTGTAGACCTTTTTAATAGTAGTTTTTGTAGACGTTTTTAATGGTAGGTTTTGTAGACGTTTTTAATAGTAGTTTTTGTAGCTCTTTTAAGTGGCAGTTTTTGTAGACCTTTTTAATGGTAGGGTTTATAGACGTTTTTAATGGTAGTTTTTGTAGACGTTTTTAGTGGTAGGTTAGTAGCTCTTTTATATGGTAGTTTTTGTATACCTTTTTAATGGTAGTTTTCGAAGACCTTTTTAATGGTAGTTTTTGTAGCCCTTATTATTGCTAGTATTAGTAAATGCCTTTTAATGATAGATTTCAAAGTTCCATACATCAAAAGGAAAAAAAAACCGTATCGTTATAGGATCGCTTTGTTGTTCGTCTGCCTGTCGAGACCTTTTTCTCAGGAAGGCGTGGAGGCACTAAGTTGAAATTCATATCAAACATTGAACATTGTTTTCTACTTAATTCCTTCTAAACAGTCTGAACATAAAATGAAAGGAAAATGAAGCATTCGCCTGATTGAATCATCTGATCACTTTCAGGCCTCGCCCTGTATAATATTCTCTTACTTATAATAATATTCTGAATAAGATAGGAAAAATTTTTGATCGATGTAGGACGGGTCCGGTAGCTTAGTGGTCAAAGCATTGTTCCTGTAAGAGAAGGGTCGCGGATTCGAATCCCGCCCGAATTGGAATAGTTAGCATACTAAGGCACGTATTCTAGAATGACACTCAGCCTGAATCACGATTGATCTGATGACAGATTGTATAGACATATTGATAGTTTGACATATTGCCTATACAATATGTCCTCAGATAAATCGAGATTTAGGATGAGTGTCATTCTAAAATACGGGCCTAAATACTTAAAATTTCATTCAAATAATATCCTGTTTTTTAAATCCACAGGGCATCGGTGCAGTCCTCATACTAGCAGGTATCGCATTACTACTAAGAAGGTTACTAAAATCTCCTGACACCACTCCCATATTGTCCGAAGAGGCGGAAACTGCACAGACATAGCAGTCTAGGTGACGGACAAACAAGTTTGTATATATATAATGTTTAGATTAAAACGTCAGGGTATGTGAACTTTGATATCGTACCTTGTAATATTTTACAGACATTCTTAAAAAATGATTCTAGATTAGTGATATTCAATACGTGGTAAATCTTTTCTGTTTGAAAGATGATTTTTAACTTTTGTTACCTATAAATCTCTGAAGGGGCAGGCAGAGGTGTATTAACACCCACATTTGACTATTTTTATTTTATTTTATTTTATTTCTCTTGAAAACTTACAGCTACATGAACAAATAAATAAGAGAACATAGCATGCATAAGGCCAATTAAAAGTTTTCACCAGTAAACAAATGAATTATAGGTAAATTACGGGAAAGTCGGTAAACAAAACTAAAGAATAAGACAAACGACAAACAAAAAAAAATAGATTAAAACCAACATCAACACCCACTGAAAAAAGCATCACACATTATTTGTTTTAGCTTGTTGATACTATTCAATAATTATTATAAATAAAAATCTAGAACAAGATATGTGCAAAACTGCAGGTTCAGGCGTCAAAGAATTCCTCCCCATCGACGTCAACCGGGAGGGTGGCCAGAAGGCTGGCGGCACGCTGAATGGCAATGCCAATCCTTTGCGCAAGGAATAAACCAGCCCTCTGATCACGGGTAGTGTCTATTAATTATTAATAATTTTGAGTACTCTGTTGATACTAGTGTGAAATACAACGATATCAACATCCCGACACGCCGCGTTGTATGTACGGCATGCTCTTAATAGGTATGAGTTCTGCCTGTATGCTGTCGTTACCGCGGGTACATCTTGACAACGAAGTCTCAAAATGATCTTGAAATTCTCGTACTAAGATCAAATCAAACTGTTTTATTGATTTATATGGTATTATTGACCAAACTAGACGTGTGTACCAGATATTAGAACAATCGGTCAGCTGAAAGGTCAAAAAACGAAATTAAGATAATTTTGAGTACTCTGTTCGTCAACATCTTTTTGATGCTGACTGGGCCACGAAATAAGGAACGAGCTATTGCTGTCAAACGGGTGCTTTGTATGTTTACTGTTGAATGGAGAACAGCCCTATCCCTTAGTCGTCTTCTAAGACACACCCACAGCAAGAGATGGAGTTTTTTTTTTCGTTTTTTATCGTGTGCAAAATCCCCACGGATACCACCCCCACGGAGCCGGTGGAGGTAGTTATGTCGGACTCGAACCGACTAAAACGCACGCCGTCTTGGGTCTTTGGTTGCCGGAGGTGAGATTGCCGAAGGCATATCTCTCGCACCCCGACAGACCCACGACCATCTCTTTCGAGTCCACAGGAATAGATGGGTGGAACTATTCTAATCCACTAAGAACTATCGTAGTAATTCTTATATTGTAAGATATAAGCAATAAAAAAGTTGAGTATCACTGGTCTACATAGTAGCTATAGTTGCCTTTCCTCTTATAGCTGACAAAATCTCGTCACTTAGTATTTTATCTTCCTTCTTAGACATTATTTGACAAACAATTAAATATTTTCACAAAATTAACTGCTGATTCTTATACGCTTGTCAAACTTGTGTCAACGAATAAATACTAACGGCTGATTGGTTGTCTATTGATCATTTTCAACCAATGAGAGTACAGTATTTAGTGTGTTATAATTATATGGACCTGAAAAACGAATGAGAACTCTGGTAATAGATTAACCACCTTAATGAATAATAAATAAATATAGAACAATAATAGCATAATATATATTTAAGTATAAAATATGATATTGTATAAGTTTTGTATTTATATTTGAATTGACAGCATATTGTTTTATTTATATCATATAATAGTAAAATCTGCGGTGCTTATATAAAGATTTAAGATTCTCTTCATGTACATAATAATATATATAAATAAATTACATATGGTATAATTAGCCTTAAAAGTGGATGAGTTAAAAAATATTTCAAGCATAATGTATTTAAGAAAAATGCTGTTTAAGTACTTAGTAAGCTCTATTAAAATATAATAAATGGTTTCAATTTTTTTTTTCATTTTTGAACCAGTTTCATCATTCCACTTTTGACTCTAACTGTACGCTATAGTTATTAATTAAATTAAAAGGTTATAATTATAAATATTGTATAAAAATCGAGCTTCCCATATGAAATAGCCACGTGACGTTTCAATTATTTCAAATACTATAGGTATAATTGGGTATTATCCCATAGTTAAAATAAATTATCTATCCGAGCTTATTAAATTAAGAATGGTAAAAGAGCGGTAAAAATTGCGTCGGTTCTTATTTTATAGTTGTTATTTATTTTTAATCATCCACCCAACCTATAATAGTAACTGATTTGACTATTTTTTATGACGTCACTAAATCTTTTTCCATACAAGTTACCTTATAACTTATCGTTTTGACGTTTTCTAAAAAGTACCTAACTAATTTGACTAGTCAGTAGAATACCCAATTATAAATATGTACATACATGCTGATTTTTGATGATAAGTATTTTTTTTTATAAAGGACACGTCAATTTAACTTCACCTCGCCTGATGGTAAGCTAAAGCAAAGTCTCGGAAAGAGGGTCACCATCACAAACATGTATGTCATAATATGCCGTAGCGATGAAGGTGTTATTTTCAATTGCTTTAATAATTCCGTATAATAAATATAATAAATAAAGGCTAAAAATCACCATGTATGTATTACATAAACATATATGGATGTTTTTTTTAAAAGCATTAAGTATGATAACTGAACAAATTGAGTACGTCAGTAAAAATGAATCTCTCAGGCGGGACTCGAAAGGGAAATATGGGGTTCGATTCCCGCCCGAGACATTCATTTTTCCTGATGTATTCGATATATAAATATAATAATTGTAAATAAATAAAATATTGTGAAATATACCATTGCTCAATATTAATTCTTAAGTGCCTTGTGGGTTAAGCAATAAAATTATCTAAAGATTTAATAAAGAACAATCTACGACCATTGGAACCATTGTCACTCGAAGGAAACATTCCTTTATTTTTAAAACGAAACAAAATTGCATTCAAAGATTTTCGAAAACACTCCTGACGCACTCGGTAATCGAACCGACTAAAACCTGACTCTACCACCCTGTATATTTACTTTTGCATGACAACGACATAAGTTGATTATCACTAAAGCGTTTTATGATTCTCAGAGGGAAAAAGTTAATATATTTAATGTTTCATTCATTATTTTATGAGACGTTTCGGGGTCACAGTGATAAATAAATTAGAATTTTATGTTAAGCTACTTTTGTCGTTTATTGTACGCGAATTATATACAACATACAATCACGCCTTTATCCCTAGAGGTTTAGGCAGAGGTGAATTAACACCCTTATTTCATCAATCATTGGATTCGGTCCCACTTAATAGGGGGTGAGCCTATTGCCATAATATTCCGGGCCCTGTAGTTATATCTGAGTCTGGGCTGTATATATCTGTCTGATGTTAAACAGCCCTATCGCTTTGTCGCCTTGTACGACACCGCATGGGAAGAGTGGGGTGGACCAAAATACTCTCTCGGGAACCATATAGCCCCATATAGGTAGTGAATCCGTCGGCGAATTATATAGTGACTGATAAATATCACAAACCGCTTGTGTAAGTTATATTTTCATACGAACGAAGTATAATTTGCATTTAATTCTTTAATTGTAAAGAATGAGGCATGCAATATAGGTAATTGAGGCAATTACCACGACTATAACCACAAATCTACTTTTCTGTTGGTTTTCAAATATTTTTTTATAATATTTTTATAAAAAAGTTACCATTTTCTATGCAAACTATAATTTTATTGTTTTGTTTTCATAGATTTTCTTTGGAAGTTCATATAAGATCATAATATAAAATATAATGAAGTTAAATAGTTTATACTCCATAGCCGGTAAGTTTTTTCTTTATGAAAAAAAAAAAAGTTTAAAAATAGCCTCATGTTTAAATATTACATGTTAACTGAAAAAGTGTAAATTGCTATTCATTAAGCTTCATAATAACATTTTCAAAGTGGTTTATTAATAAATAATACTTATATTTATTTTTAAGAGGTATATATTCAGTATTTTTAGTATTGGCATTGAAATGGTGGTGGAATATAGTGCCAATTATCCTATTAATGATTTAATCAGATATTGCTTTGCTGGTTTTATTTTCATACAGCCAAAGATAATTATTTTTACAGTATATGTTTAAGGCCTGTGTTCTAGAATGGCACTCAGCCTGAATCACGATTTATCTGATTACAGATTGTATAGGCAGATTGATAGTTTGACAAATGGCCTGTACAATCAGTCCTCAGATAAATCGAAATTAAGATTGAGTGTCATTCTAGAATACGGGTATAAGGCTGCCTGTCCACTGATGCGGAGCGAGGCTGCGGAGCAGAGAACCGGACAAATATTAACCAATGGGATTGCACAAAATCTCTGCCCTTCGATTTTGTGCAATCCTATTGGTTAATATTTATCCGTTTCTCCGCTCAGCAGCCTCGCTCCGCTTCGGTGGACAGGCAGCCTAAGTGTAGGTGCCAACTGCTTTGAATGTACAGTTACTGAGAAAAGTAGCTAAAGAGTGATTTATAGATCACTAACGAACTTATGTGATAAAAAGTATGAAATGTACAATTTTATTCTTTACTTATCGATGTACTTGCCAAATCACACGGTCCTACTTGCCAAATCCATGTGCAATACTGATTCTGTTTTCAACGGGAACCTATTCCCGGGATAGGTTCCTGTAATTAAACTCTTTTCACGTCTTACTACCCGTAAGACGCGAAAGAATATTAGAACCGAAATTACTAATATTCACTCTAACCTCTTCAACTAAGCATTTGCTTAGTTGGAGAGGTTGCTTGTGCTAGGAGTGGGTTTACGTCGGTAGTGTAATGGCCAGGATTCGATCCCGGGACATCTCGATCATAAGGCCGACTCCTTAACCATTAATTTACCGACTACAACTTTCGTCTTTTGTAATGAAATTCTTTCCTATTGTACTTTATTGTAGTTACAAACAAATAAACGCATTATCTCACTTTGAAAAAATCTGGATTTTGAAGTAAAGGCAGAATGTGATTTAAAAAAATGTTTAGCAGCTTCTGTCGCTAACTGTACCTACATAAAATATATTCCTTACGTATACTAAGTAGATCTTTGATAAACAAATATGGACTGATGGTTTTTTAAAGTACAGTCGTTGCCTTTAGTGAGAAATAATTTAATTAATTCACATGGGAACACTTTTTGAAGCCTTCCTAATACCAAGACAGTTATAGTTTATCGTTACATATTTTTAATCATTTATAAATGAATTAATTAACTTCAGTGTCCATTATTTTTCGTGTTAACTATTGTTAATTTTTGTTTACAGTTACCTTATGTAATCATGTTTTGTATTATGAATTTTATTATACAGGGTGATTTTATAGTAGTTTTGGTTAAAAAAAGTTTGGGCACAGTTTGTATAGCAAAATCATCTGGAAGTATTCATTTGGCGAAAGAAAAATATCTTTTTGATAATGTATGGGAATATTGTTCAGGTGAAAGGAAAAATGAATGGGGTTCTTAAAAAAAAATATTTCGCCAAATTAATACTTCCATATGATTTGCTTTCAAAACTTTGTCTAAATTCTTTTTATCCTAAAGGATTATAAAATCACCCTGTATACCCCGGGCCAAATATCCACGTATTCTAATTATAGTGAGTTCCATTATTATACCGTTTATTAAATCATATTAGTCAATGACAAAGTTCATACAAAAATAATATCATTTATTTAGTATGTATTTGTTTAGTAAATGTTAAGTACCTAACTTCTTAAAACAACGAGTCATTTATGAATTAACGTCATTTAGATAAGCATGTCAGACCGAAATATGAATGGATCATAATTAATTAATTAGTTGCAAATTAACGATGCAATCAATAATTTATAATTCATTATCTAATGAGTCTAAAATAAAGTATTTCATTAAAAATAAATAAATAAATGAATGCAAAGAAAGCTTTGTCTTCAAAATGAACAATTGTATAGATCAAATGGCAGACACTTACACGAAAAATATTGAATTCGGACGCCCAATTGAGTTAGAAAAAGGCTCATAAGGTGATGATTTTAAATCAAATGTTATAGTTTTAATACATTATAAACAAATACGGTCTTATCTACTCTATGAAGATACTAAAGGAACAGTCCGATGTATGACAGAGACAACACTCTATAGAACCGATACTAGCCAATCTTAGCAAAATATCAACTCTCATAAAGTATTTTTTATTTTTTATAATTTTAAAAAGAATATTAGAACCGAAGTTACTAATATTCCATCTAACCCCTCCAACTAAGCTAAATTGCTTGTGCTAGGAGTGGGTTCACGTCAGTAGTGAAATGGCCAGAATTCGAACCCGGGACCTCTCGATCGTAAGGCCACGTATGCCACTCTACGTGTGCAATATATACCAGGGGAGTCACACTTGTGCTGTCGACCCTGTAAGCACAGAGTTTCTGTGACGTCAGTGCAGAAGACTAAAGCAGGATAAGCCTTTAGTCTTCCCACTGACAGCACACAAACTCTCCAGTGAGCTCTGGCTACCCTACTCACCACCGGGACCACAACACAAGGTTATAATGTCCGCGGTAGTAATCTGTAATAGGTCTCGATCAAATGTCAATTTTCCAAATGTCTGACGGTGGCTCCCAATAACGTATCTTATGAATATATGGATGGATAGCCAATTTAATTGACATTTTTATCGCTCGAAAAACATCGAAAAAAATGAAACGTTCAAGTGAAATGAATCAAGTGTGGCTCAATAGCTCAGTTGGAAGAGCATTCCCCCTGTAAGGGAAATGTTGTGAGTTCAGGTCTCACTTGAGCGTTTCATTTTTCCGATGTTTATCGAACTTTAAAGTTAGCATTAAAAATGCTGTAAAAAATTCAGTCAAATTTTTATCGCATTTTTTTTGAGATATTGAGATTACATCGAGACTGGATTTGGAACAATTTTTTGTGACAAGAATTGGTTCTCAGGCATGACTGCCGCTTGTATTGCCGAGATGTGCCAAATTAAAAAGCTATATTTTCTTTAACATAAATCTATATGTATATCAAACTGTAATAAGTTTCGTGATGCCATTCATTGTGCTTACACTAATCTTTAAGTATATTAATATATTTTGTACTTATAAGTATAATGTCTTGTTAATGTAAAAACTGTTTTTGTTAAGACATTTTATAAGTTTAATAAAAAATGGAGGATCTTTCATTGTTTTATTCTACCCCCATTGTTTACAGTGTTAACTCATTCCGAGTGTAGTACATAAGAGTATATCTCCGGATTTATTTTAACTAAATATGGAAGTCCGGTTGCAATACTAGTATAGTGTACAATGGTACTAATGGGACAAAATTCCCAGTAGTATCATGTACCATTCATGGAACTAAAGTAAAGCCAACGAAGCGAGAGAAAAAAGGTAAACAATGTTTCAGCGGGTCCAAACTTTTTTATTTGAAAATGATTACCTACGTATCAAGTGCGTTCCAGACAGGAATGAAATTGCTCATAAGATGGCGGATCTGACAGTTTAGAATCGCTGTACTGACAGCTTTCCTGTACAACGAAACACGCAACGGCAGCTGGCGCTCGGCCATTGTCGCGTACGTGTGATATGTGCGACAAAGACAGAGAAAATAATCGCTAGTTATCGCAACGTAACTCAGTAATGGTCGCTTTGTTTACCTTTTTTCTCTCGTCTCGTTGGCTTTACTTTAATCAATGATACAGCTGGGAATGAGCTACCCACTTGCGAAGTGCTCGTAGCCAGATACGTTCCCTGGTAAATGATTAGTGAGTCAAGTTACCTAAGCGTGGTAGCTATGTAGATAGGTGACAGCCTCTGTGGCGTGGCGGTAGTGAACGCGACTGCTACGCAGGAGGCGCGGGTACGATCCTTACTCAGGGAAAATATTTGTATGCTTTTTTTTTTTTTTTTTTCGTGCGGAAATCCCCTCGGATACCCCCCTGCCGGAGCCGGAAGGGGAGGTTATGTCGGACTCGAACCGACTAAAACCGCACGCCGACTGTGGGTCGTGGTGCTAGGCCGGAGGTGAGGTTGTCATCGACATATCCCTCGCACCCCGGCGGACCCAGAGCCATCACTTATGGTTTAGCCCTCCTCGGGAGGGGGGACAACGGTGTCCCCGACTCGCCCCCGGAATGGGGAGGCGCGCTTCTCAGCGCGCCGTCGCCGTGGCCTGCTTCTGCTGGGGTGACAGGCGGCTTCACCCGTCACCCCCAGGCCCGAATATTTGTATGCATGAATATGGTTATTTGCATTGGTTTGGGTGTTTCTATATATAACATGTATGTATTTACAAAAAAAAAGTATCTAAGTATGTTTACATACATATTACATAATTAAAATTAAGGTCAGGACGATATACCTACCTACTTATTAGCTTTCTTTTACAAAAGCATTGCAACGGTATAAAATCAAAACCTGATTACCTACTCAGTTCCGAGTTTATAGGGGGAAGAAGCCTGCAGGCACAACGGTACTTTTATGTACGAGTTATGTCTAGGAGGCAGGTAATTTATTACAAAAGGTCATTAGCACTATCACAGCAACAAAAGTAGCTTAACACATACCGGTTTGTAGATTACCTACTTTGAAAGCTAGAAATACGTTAATCCCAGGCGCATGTGAAGCTTTCAGCCTGGAGTCTGCTTTTCTGTTAAGCGATTGCCATCTGACCTCTACAACCCAAAGGCGATATCGAAGCATTGCAGCTAGACCAGTTGTTGAACTTTTGAGGCCTCCCAACTACCCGTAACGACTGACATAGATGTTTGTATGGCAACCGGGACCGACGGCTTAACATGCTCTCCGAGACACGATCTACACGTATTCATGCATACAAATATTTGCACTGAGCGGGGATCGAACCCGTGGCTACAGCGGCAGCGTAGCAAGCAAACGCTCTACCGCTACGTCACAGAGGTCGTTGACCTCGTTTTGTTATATTAGTAAATATGAATGATATGACGGTAATATTATTCTACAATACAGCTTTATAACTTGTAATTATATTATGTAATCAACTACTGAACTATTCCTATAGGTTCCCGCAACCTATGGGATCCTATTCCAGGGATAAAAAGCCTATGTGTTAATTCAGACTATAATCTATACCTGTATCAAATGTCAGCCAAATCCGTTCAGCCATTTGAGCGTCATATCTATAGAATAGATTTTAGAATGCGGATAAATATTGGTAACTTTTAGTTCCGCTCTCCGACAACAGATGGCGCGATGTTTATCGAGCTTTAGCACGGAACAGAGAACGTTTTAGATTATTTTAACATGGAAGAGAATATTATTTAATGTAACAACTTTGTACCACCTATGTTGGACGAAATAAAGTTGACTATTGATTATTATTATTGATTATTTTATTAGCCCTTTTTTTATTTAGAAAGGAACTTCATCCCACGTACGCTCAAGCTGTGGAATGAACTCCCTGCCGTGGTTTTCCCAAGCGACTACAATATGGGGTTCTTCAAGAGGGGCATTAGAAGGTTTCTTCAGGGTAGGCAGCGCGAGTGTAACGCCCCTGGTGTTGCATACGTCCATAGGCCGTGGTAACCACTTTCTATCAGGTGGGCCGTGTGCTTGTCTGCCACCCAAGTGGTTTAAAAAATAAAAAAACCATCAGGCGGCTGGATTATTGAAACATGTTATGTTTTTGTTTACACATTCTGATAACGGTATTATTACTTACAAACAAGTAAAATTATACCTATATGATAATCTTGTAGGATACCAGTTAAGTTTTTATAGCGTTTATTATGCTAACTTTTACATTCGAAATACACCGGAAAAAAGCTCTTAGTTATTGTAAATTGATTGCAACAATAGTGATTTGGTTTTTTGACATCTACCTAAATTCTCACCTACAAATTCCCGAAGGGTAGGTAGGAGTGTATTATCATATAACACCCATATTTCGCCTCCTATGATAATTAGATTTATTCCCACGAGGTCGAGTCCCACTATGTCGAGTTCCCACTACGTCTACTTTCAAAACTCTCGCTTTTATTCCCACATAGTCGAGTCGTTGAAAAAGTCGATTGTACATAATAGAGTGGATTTGAAAACATTGTGAGTAGGTAGGTATAGCTCGGCTCACATATCTTGGAGCTAACATGTGCTCTATATGCGCAGTACAAGTTTCTTGGATGTATTTCGAAGCCTAGTGGTACGGGTAATGGACTGCTGAGACGAGGTCTTGGGTTCGATCCCAGGTTTACCATGGCACACACCAATGACTTTTCGATGCTTTTCGAAGTTATGTGTGTACTAGCTTTTGCCCGCGGCTCCGCCCGCGTGGATGTCGGTTATCGCGACAAAACATAGGCTATGTCCTTTCTCAAGGTCGAATCTACCCCTATACCGAATTTCATCAAAATCGGTTCAGTGGTTTAGGTGTGAAAGCGCAACATACAGACAGACAGACAGACAGAGTTACTTTCGCATTTATAATATTAGTATGGATTTATCGCAGGTTTATAAGTGCCCGGTTAATGGCAATAGGCTCGCCACCTATTACATTGGGACCTAAACATAAACTGGCGAAATTGGGTGCTAGCACCTCTGCCTACCCCTTCAGGGAATACAGGCGTGAGTTTATGTTATGTTATGTTATTTTGAAGATAGCTCGGGGTGCTACTGCGTTGGACGAGCTCAAATTCACCAAGTATAGAGTATTGCAAAACAATCTACGCACGCCAGGGTCCTTTATGCCTCGCGCTTTAGGTCCAAGATATATGAATCGAGATATACCTATGTAAGATTGATCTGATGCTCGATGATCGTAATTTTTTTTTTGTCCAAATCGTTTTTTTATGCCAATGTGTGTACCTGGAATGCTACTAGGGTTTTCAGCTTCGGGAGCGTTCTCCTTACACCCGGTAAAAGTCTGTCATATTACACTTAATCACTTACCATGAGGTAGGTACATAAAGTAAAGCCAACGAGACGAGATAAAAAAGGTAAACAAAGTGACTACTACTGAGTTACATTGCGATAACTAGCGACTTAGCCATTATTTTCTCTGTCCTTGTCGCACATGTGCCACGTATGCGACAATGGCCGAGCGACAGCTGTCGCACCGACAGACCTTTTTTCTCTCGCTTCGTTGGCTCTACTTTAATCATTTCCTACATCACAAGTATGAATAACATCGCAAATATAATATAAAAACATCCCAAACACTAGTTATCTGTTCTAAGATAAGATAATCAAATAGAACGGCGTTGTCTATGCTATATAGGTGCGACCACAGATAACATATTACGCGTAATATGTATCACCAAGATGTGGGTGGTCTTGAGACTGCTATTTGACCTTCCAACCTTGGGAATAAACAAGGCATGTGCTAGAGAGACTCGTGGGTCAATCGGTGGAGATCTAGGTGGGTCTTATACGCCCGAGGAAGTCCATAAGTAAGAATGTGAAAATTTGTTGGTCTCTACAGTCAGTCTAGAAAGAAAAAAAGAAAGAAAGAAAGAAAATATTTTTATAACATATTTGCTCGTAAAGTGGTTGTAATTACACCAATTTCAATATCGTAATGTATCTCATTACGTACTTGTGCGATAATGTAATGTAAAAGGCACGTGTTTTTTTTTTAATAAAGTTTTAAGATACTCCGTGAACGATACTTTTAAAAATCGTTTTATGTCAAGAAAGTGGTCAATATTTTATGAATAAAATTAACTTTGGGAATTAAAATATAACAAATAAACATTTAATTCTTTAATTTAATTAATTTTGACAATAAATTACAACCATTTATCTGTAACAAAAATATTAATTTACTTTATTAGTAATACTGGCTGTTTTTGTACCTTTGCCGAAAAAAAAAGTTGATGCGCGCGCATCGCTTATTTGTGGACAAGTAAAAATGAGTCATTCATCAACTCGCGGGCAATAAACTTGCGGGAAACCGCGAGTTGGCAACTTTCAATTTTTGATTATTTTCCTGTCGTCAACTCGCGCGATTGTCAAAATTGACGTATTTGTGTACAGTCAGTTACGAAAACTTTGTAATAAATTTAATATAGTGTGGTAGGGACGGGGGCATGCTAATGTTTCTGCGAGGGTACTACTACCCGAAACCTTAGCATGGACCTACCCTACCCATCCTTCTGAGGGGTAGGGGGACGTGGTTTTGAGGGAGAGCGCAAGTCGTGTAGATCCTCAAAGCAAGTCTGGTGGACTATCCTTCCCGAGGTTGTCATGTCCTGTTCTTTGTCTATTTCACAAGAAATAGACGCAACAGAAACCTCCAGGCGCATAATATTGTTTATTTATGTAATGGTTTATTTATATATTATAACAACTTATATATGTATCTATCCTTTATTTTATTTTTCTTTATATATCTATTAAATATATGTATCTATTCATCAGATATATTATATAAATGTGCCGAACCATGGCGGCCTAAAACCACACCCCGGTAGACATTGCCGTGGGGCACTAAATTGCCTCAGAAAACTGTACCACACGCACCTAGGGCAGGTAGTGTGAGTAAGCCTCTGCTCCAAACAACATGTCGACACAGGATAAAGAAATACTACCCCAGGAGGGTACCGCTTGCGGAGAATCCCTCACTGAGCCTACCAGCTCAGTCTGCCCTTCGTATTCTGGGGGGGGCACCCTGTGTTCAGGACCGGGCGCAAGCCTGGACCTGTCCAGCCTCTCCGAGGCTATCCCAAAAACAGACGCCACGAGCGTCATACAATGGACCGTTGTTGGCCACAAGCGCCCTTGCAAAAGGGATGCTCAGCCGAAGGCGGCCACTACCAAAAAAGGGCTCGGCCGAACAGAACGCAGTCGCCCCAACAGGCGCGCGAGAAGTGAGGTCTTGCAACCTACAAAAATGACAACAGGGTTGGGTGCCGCAGCAGCGGAAACGCAGCGCGAACCCACACCATCAACCTCAAAGGGGACGGCAGTAGCCACAGCCCCTCCACCACCACCGAGCAAGAAGAACAAGAGGAAACCCAGAGGTGCCCGAGGTCAACGGAACGCTGCGATGGCTCCCAATTCTCCTGAAAAGGAACAAAAGGGGGCAGGGCCCGTCCAGAACGAGCGAGTTTCTTCGAAGCGCGCTCGTCTGGATGATACCCGGTCCCCCAGAGGGGAAGCCAAACGCGCGAAAACTGACCCGCGCACCAAGCGGACGGTAAGCTACGCGGATGCGAGTCAGTCGCATCTGCGAGTAGCGGTCACTACCGTTCCGCCGAGGGACTTCACCAAAACTCAGGCAGACCAGCTTAGGGAGGCCATTGACGACAGCATCCTGCAGTCGGTGTTGTCGTCAACGATTTCGGGTGCGCAAGCTCCATCTTTCCGCGGACGACCCTTCCTATTGGAAGGCGTGCTGGCGATGTGGTGTGAAGACGAAAATGCTCTTACCTGGCTTGAAAAAGCTGTAAGAAGCATAACGTCCCCGATACCCGAAACCACCTTGGCCGTCATCAAGCAGTCCGACATGAAGAAGCGGCTGAAAGCAGGGCTTCTTCTCCACACCCGCATCACCGAAGCCGTAACACTACGCAGAGTGCTTTGTGCCCAAAACCCATGGTACAAAGTAGATACCTGGCAGTGTTACGACATGACAGTGGATGACCAAACCACCGACCCGAACTCCAAAGAGAAGGTGGTACATTTAATTCTGGGAATTCCCGAGGACCAGAAAGACGTGATAACCAGGAGAGACCGCCGAGTTGCCCACATGTCGGGAAGTGGGTATATTCGCTTCTTCTCCCAAGAAGAAGCGCAGGCCGGGGAAGGAACAGCGGCAGCTACAGCTCAAGAGCCAACAACAGAGGCTCCTCGAAAGAGTAAGAGCGAGTTGGAAAGTAGCTCGCCGCTGAAACAGGGAGGACACATCAGCGATGATGATGATGATGACGTCCTTAACAGCCCCTGATCCAATAAACATCATCCAAACAAACCTCCAGCACAAACAAGCAGCAACGGTCACTCTACGCAGAGTGCTGGAGGTAACCAAAAAGACCGTAGCCCTAATCCAGGAGCCCTGGATAAATAAGAACTATATCTGCGGTCTAAATAACATAGGCGGTAAGTTAATACGAGATACGACGGTTGAAAAACCGAGAACCTGCATCTTTGTACCTAACGCTATAAACACCACTTTGCTTAACCAATTCTGTTCTAGAGATCTCACTGCTGTGAAAATCCATTCAGATAATGCAACCATCCTAGTACTAGCTTCAGTGTATATGCCGGGCGAAGGTGAACCACCTCCAAAGGAGCTAGCCGACCTGGTACAACACTGCGAGGCTCACACCTGGGACTTAATCATCGGCGCAGACTGCAATGCTCACCATCCTCTGTGGGGAAGTAAGGACGCGAACAAGAGAGGTGAGTTACTAACCGAATACTTATTCCAAACCAACCTAAACATTATGAATATAGGTACGGAACATACTTTCGTAACCTCATGGTGTCAAACCATAGTAGATATCACATTGGCAACACACTCGGCAGCAAACCTCATTAAGGGTTGGCATGTGTCAAAGGAACCATCCTTTGCGGACCATCGCCGAATCTGTTTTCAAATACAATTTAAACTAGCAGACCCTGTTCCATATCGTAACCCCCGCAAAACAGATATAGCACGGTACACAAACTCACTAAACAAGGCACTAAGTGATTCACAACTACCCGACACAACACTTAGTACAGATAACATAGAACACAACGTACATTCTATCACTGCAGCTCTGCTGGAAAGCTACGAGCCAGCGTGTCCCGTTGTAACACCCAAAGGTCCAGAAAAGAGCTCCTGGTGGGGGCCAGAACTCGAGCGACTACGTGGAGGCCTGAGAAAGCTCTACAACCGAGCAAAAAACACCAGAACCCCTGAGGACTGGAACAAATACAAAAATGCACAAAAATACTACAAGAAACGCATCAGGTATCGTAGAACTGAGGCCTGGCAGAATTTCTGTAGTAGCATAAACTCGACAAACCAAGCCGCAAGAGTAAGGAAAGTCCTGGCCAAAGGGGAACTCAATCTCATGGGCTCACTTAAGAGAGAAGACGGCACTTACACTAATACGGAAAATGAAACCAGCGCAGTACTGCTGGAAACACACTTCCCTGGTTGTCAAGTCACACCATCCATCGATTCCATTGACTGGCCACCAGAACACTATAGTGTACCAACAACCCAAGAATGGGAAATCGCAAACAAGGTAGTAACTGCAGACAAAATAGAGTGGGCCATAAAAACCTTCAAACCCTTTAAGTCTGCAGGGCTGGATGGAATATTCCCAGCACTACTACAATGGCAACTGACAAGAATAGCAAAATACCTACTTCCAATCTACAGGGCCTGCATTGCCTTCAAATACATACCCAGATTATGGAGAGAGGCAAAGGTAGTCTTCCTACCAAAACCAGGTAAGGAGGACTACACACATCCCAAATCATTCAGGCCCATTAGTCTCACATCATTCCTCCTCAAAACGTTGGAGAGACTAGTAGATCGACACCTAAGGGATGGAACACTAAAAGACAACCCACTACATCCTCAGCAACATGCATACAGGAAAGGTAGATCAACAGAGTCCGCACTACACATGGTAGTGCACAAGATAGAATCGGCTATCACAAATAAAGCCTCAACACTAGCTACTTTCATAGATATAGAAGGGGCTTTCGACAAAACGGTACACAGCAGCATTAACGAAGCCTTACGGAAGCGTAAGGTAGAACCAGCCATAAGGGACTGGATCACTCAGCTGATAAGCAAAAGAGCAGTCCAGATAGTGATGAGTAACACCACCACAAGAGCAAAGGTAGTCAGAGGATGCCCCCAGGGAGGCGTCCTATCACCACTCTTATGGAACATAGTAGTAGACAGTCTTCTAAAGAGACTAAATGAGAGAAGATACACCACCATCGGGTATGCGGATGATCTTGCAATACTAATAAGCGGAACGGCTGAGAACGTGCTATGCAAAGTCATGCGCTCAGCCCTTCAGATTGTGGAAGAATGGTGCGAAGAACACCGATTATCAGTAAACCCGAAAAAAACAGAACTTATCCTTTTCACCAACAAAAGAAAGTTACCAGAACTACAACTACCAAAACTATTTAATACCAAGCTAGCCCTAACAACTCAAGTTAAATATCTGGGCATCATACTTGACAATAAGTTGAATTGGACTAGCCACATAAATGCTAAAATGAAAAAGGCCTGCATAACTTTTTGGCAATGCAGAAGACTCGTTGGTAAGAACTGGGGTCTTAACACAAAGATAACACTTTGGCTGTATACGGCAATTATCAGGCCTTCTCTAACCTATGGATCAGTTGTATGGTGGCCCAGAACAGAACTGATCACTGTGAAAGAAAAGCTCCAGAGTCTACAACGCCTAGCGAGTACAGCAGCCACTGGATGCATGAGAACCACTCCATCAGCCGCACTAGAGCACCTCCTAAACCTGAGACCGCTGCATCTAATCATACAGGAGGAGGCCAAGGCAGCAGCCTTAAGACTGAAAAGTAATGGGCTCTGGAAAGAGAATACTGGAACAAAGCATTCAAAAATTCTACAGGGAATCCTAAAGAAGATACCACTTCTTGAGGCGCCCGTAGACAGAATACCATGTCACCACGTCTTCGAAAGGAATTATCATATCCAACTCACTGAAGAAAAAAGAGACAGCTCTGGCGTCAAAGAAGTTAGGATATACACAGACGGCTCTAAAACCACATATGGTACCGGAGCAGGCGTCTTCTCGAATGACCTAAACATCAAAATAACAACCACCCTGGACAAACTAAGTACAATATTCCAAGCTGAATGTATTGGTATAACGAGAGCGGCGGAGACGATTGCCGCCAGAGACGTCAGAGATCTAGATATAAAGATCATATCAGACAGTGCATCCGTACTCCAAGCTCTGAAAAGCAACACCATAACCTCTGTCCTCATATTGGAATGTCACAATACACTCCAATCCATTGCAAACACAAACAAGGTCACGCTGCAATGGATCAAGGGACACAGCAACTCCCTCGGCAACGACGCAGCCGATGAATTGGCCAAGAGAGGATCAGGGGCAACAGTATATGGACCGGAACCAATACTACCTATACCTCAAGCACAGGTCAAAACTTGGCTGCGGAAAAATACGGAAGAAACCCATCAAAAAGATTGGACAAACATTGAAGGATGCAGGCAAACAAAGAATGCAGTTCCGGTAGCATCAAAAACGTTTAGCCGAAACCTCATTAGATTAAAAAGGGACCAGATCCGTAAAGTCATAGGCATCTTGACCGGTCACTGTCCCCTAAACAAGCATCTATTTACAATAGGTGTGACGGACAGCCCCCTGTGCAGAGGCTGCATGGGGGCAGAAGAAACGCCACATCATGTGCTTACAGAGTGCATGAGCGTGGCCGAACAACGGGCGAAATTCCTCCAGTCACCAGCGTCTCTCCGGGAAGCATGTGGAAACCTGAAAAGGCTGCTGGCTTTTTGGGAAGATCTGGGTTGGTTGGAGTGAGAGGTAAGATGGTACGCACAATGGCCCAATCAAGAGGCTAAGTGCGGAACAGCCCAGGTAAACTAACTAACTAACTAACTAACTAACTATAGTGTGGTACCTATTTAAAATGTACGTACTGTATAAGATATTTTAGGCTTTGTTATAGAATATAGTATAATAGAAGAAGTTTGTTAGTGGTATCAAGGAATGAAAAAAGAAAAGCGAGTGACTGTCGTGGTATGGACATACTACGAAAAAGGATCAAAGTAATATCACAGAATAGATAATAGTACTGATGTAGGTACAGAATGGAAGCTCACACACCCGCGCAAATTTCATTTCCTCACCCCGCACGTTCGAATCAGAAAAATCCATCTTTAATTATTATGTAATCGATTAGAATAATTAATAGATCAGTTACAAAGTTTAGCAGAGTAGGTACCATTTTTTGATCGATTTGCACATTTTCAAATGTTAGTTCAATATAATAACATTACAGTCAACGTTCGATCTTGGAAAGTATGTACCTAACGAGAATACCATTGTAGACATTTGGGAGATTAGATCGAGACTAGATTTTGAACAGATTTTTCTTACGAGAATTACCTTTCGACTAATAACAAAAAAATCCTCTCAAAATCGATTAAGTCACTTTACTTAGCAAACAAATAGAATATCAGACCAAATGATTGACAAAATTTCCAAAAAAGCTATTTTTTATAGTATCTTGTATCCGTAGTAATTTATAGTATAGGTATTATAAATCCGAAAGTAACTCTGTCTATCCGTCTGTCGGCTTTACACTTCCAGTTAAAAAGCTATTATTTTAACGTTATAAACAGACACTCCAATTTTATTTATTTGTATAGGTATTATAACTAAGCAAAATGTAAAATAATTATAAACATGTTCTATCAGGTAGGCCCTGCGCTTCGGCCGGGCTCGGTCGGCGAGAGATGTCGTGCGGTGTTCCGCAGGGATCGGTCCTGGGACCGCTACTGTGGAACATCGGTTACGCCTGGGTGCTTCGCGGTGAGCTCGTGTTATGCGTACGACACGCTGGTGACGGCGTGCCGGCTACATACCGCGAAGTGACCCTGAAGGCCACGACCGCGGTTGCCCAAGTCGTGGAGCGGATCTGGCGGCTGGGTCTCGAGGGGCTCTGCATAAAAACCGAGGCCATGTTCTTTCATGGGCTTCGGATCATGCCACCGGAGAATTCCAGCCTCATAGTGGGAGACATTTCCATCGGCATCAAGCCCTAGATGAAATACCTGGGGCTCGTGCTCGACGGCCGGTGGAACTTCGGGGAGCATTTCCGACGACTGGCCCCCAAATTGAAGAACACAATTGCCGCTTTGGGGCGGCTGCTGCCCAACATGAGGGGGCCGGATGACTCCTGCAGGAGACTCTATGCGAGAGTCGTGCGGTCTATGGCCCTATATGGGTGCCCGATATGGGCTGAGATCCTGACAGTCTACAATGCGCGTCTGCTGCGTGGGCCGCAGCGTGCAATGGCCAGCAGGGCCATTAGGGGGTACTGCACGATATCCTTGGAGGCCGCGAGTCTCCTTGCCGGATCCCTACCGTGGAACCTGGATGCGAGAGCCCTTTCGATGCTATATCGGTATCGAAAGGAGGCGCGGGAGCAGGGACGGGAACCCGAGCCTGAAGAAATTCGGGCCGTGATGTCCCAGCTCCACCGCGACATGGTAGCTGAGTGGGAGCTACGACTTGGGCGACCAAGCGCAGGGCATGCCGTAATATCGGCGATAAGACCCATCATAGAGGAATGGCTAGAGAGGCCACACGGCAGCTTCTCGTACCGGCTGACGCAGGTGACTAACGGTAACAGTTACCTGTGTCGGATCCGGAGGGAGCCAACGTCCGAGTACCATCACTGTGATGCGAGCGAGGACACAGAGCTGCACACGCTGACCGAGTGCCTGGCGTGGGACACGCCGAGGCGGGTCCTAGTGGCAGCTCTGGGGGTGGGAGTCCTCACACTCGCCACATTGCTCACAGCGATGGTACGATGTGCGAACGCTTGGGGTGCGGCCGCCTCCTTCTGCGAGCAAGTAATGCTCGAGAAGGAGGCGGTTGGTCGGGTCCGGACTAGCCTCCGGGCCCGGGAAGCCCGCGAAGAGCAAAAGCGAACCGGACGTCGGAGGTCGCATAACGATTTCCGTCCTCCATGAGCGCTGGCCTGGGGGTGACCGGTGAAGCCGCCTGTCACCCTAGCAGAAGCAGGCCGCAGCAGCGGCGCAAAGTGCACCTTCCCGTACCCGGGGCTAGATGGGGACACTAAGGTCCCCACAACCCGAAGGGGGCCATCTCGAAAGAGGTGGTCCTGGGTCTGGCGGGGTGCGAGAAATATGCTTTCGGCAATCTCACCTCCGGCAACCAAGGACCCAAGACGGCGTGCGTTTTGGTCGGTTCGAGTCCGACATAACCGCCTCCACCGGCTCCGTGGGGATTTTCCGCACAATAAAAAAGGCCCTGCGCTTGTCTGCCACTGTGATATAAAAAATATAAACTTATCTCCACAATACATAAAAACACAAAAAACTTCCACATTTTTACTAGATGAAATCTTAAATGTATAAAAAATTAACTGCACTATTACTTTTTACCCCTAGTTTTGTCCTATTTTGGTCTTATCAATATTTAAGCTTATTTTTCATTACCTTAAAATGTACTTTGTCTTATCCTACAATAAAATTGAATCACCATAAGAAAAAGACGATATTCCTACGACGTTTCATTCATATGAGATAGTTGTCATAACCATAACAAATAGCATGTTTTAAGCATCATTGGCCGTCTCCCCATCACCTCATTTTGCACGTCTATATTGAAATCCATACTAATATTATAAATGTGAAAGTAACTCTGTCTGTCTGTCTGTCTGTCTGTCTGTCTGTCTGTCTGTCTGTATGTTACGCTTTCACGTCGAAACCACTGAACCGATTTTGATGAAATTTGGTATAGGGGTAGGTTAGACCATGAGAAAGAACATAGGCTATGTTTGGTCGCGATAACCGACATCCACGCGGGCGGAGCCGCGGGCAAAAGCTAGTCTAAGATAAATTAATATAAAAAGTAAACAGTTACTTTAACTTTAACCAATGCGGGTGTAAAAATGCGCAAAAAGTTGGTTTCATATTAAATTTTTGGTTTCGATCCATTTTTCTGACTGTACTTTAACATTCACGCGAGTTGACGACAGCAAAATAAAATAAAATTCAAAAATGCCAACCCGCGGTTTCCCGCAAGTTTATTGCCCACGAGTTGATGAATGACCCGTAAAAATAATGCCGCGCGCTTTTTCTTTTCGCTGTATTAATTATTAATTTCCTCGTAAATATGTTATAAAACGTCGTATGACATACGTGCGCTTTGAAAATTACAGCCTCTGCTTCCTTATAGCCCTCGCCGAAGGCTCGGGCTAGTAATATCGCCTCGGCTGTAATTTTCAACTTACCGCACTTATATCATAATGTACTATTATTAAGCACACATAAAACGGCTGACAGTAAAAAAAAAAAAACTGTGCATAATAAAGGTCGCCTCTCAGCGTAAATGCTGTCCGCGTAGTAGTGCAGACGGACAGCGCTGGTTTTCAGAGGCGGCCGCAAGTACGTATATCCATATTAATATTATTAATGCGACAGTAACTCTGTCTGTCTGTCTGTCTGTCTGTATGTCTGTATGTTACGCTTTCATGCCTGAACCACTGTACCTGATGAAATTTGGTATAGGACTGCATTGGACCATGAAAAAGGACAAAGGCTATGTTTGATCGCGATAACCGACATCCACGCGGGCGGAGCCCAGGGTAATTAGCTTAGCTAGTAATAATAATAATAAATAAAAATTCCACAACGCTATCTAGACCCATGGTAAGCTTAACTAGCTTGTGGAGGGAGGATAAACATACTAAGATACTTTTTTTTTGTAAATACGTAACATATTATACATAGAGACACCCAGACCAATGCAAATAGCCATATTCATGTATACAAATATTTGCACTGAGCGCGGATCGAACCCGCGCCACCTGCGTGGCAGTCGCGTTCATTACCGCCACGTCACAGAGGCTGTTGATCCCTTGTTGTAAGAGAAACTAAGCCCTGGCGCGTGTAAATTGTTTGGATATAATTTGTAATTGATGGAGCACAAAATTACCTCTTTACCTGATATAGAGATACCTCTTTATTTATTCTATGGATTTGAGCTCCTATGCCGCCGTGGTACCAAGTTTCATCCTCAAAAGAAAGCTTTTTCTTCCCGTCTTCTTCTTCTTTTCGTGTCAACGGTACAATTTTATAAATAACTAGCTTTTGCCCGCGACTCCGCCCGCGTGGATGTCGGTTATCACGACTAAACATAGCCTATGTCCTTTCTCATGGTCTAATTTACCCCTATACCAAATTTCATCAAAATCGGTTCAGTGGTTAAAAAAAAGGCGTGAAAGCGTAACATACAGACAGATAGACGGACAGACACAGTTACTTTCGCATTTATCATATTGGTATGGATTACACTATTCAGGAATAGAATTCTTCCATCTTAATCACACTGTCAGTGGCGTTATTTAGATTGTTTTTAGTGCAGGAAGTGGGGCTGGGACATAAGACCAAATGCGCCATGGACTGCACGGGGCACCGTAGTCACATGCCGTTAAGACCGGGTCTCACATTCCCCACCTACATAGATTTTGTACCAGTGTATAGACGAATATGAGACTTCCATACGGGCCAAAGGACGTTCTGTCCGGAAGGTAGTTGTCCCTGAGGAGGTAGGAAGTCTGAAGGTGGTGGGAGTTTCTCTTTCCATAGGGAAGTTCTCATCGTGACAGGATGTTCGTTTGCGGGTGCGGCTTTCGCGTTTTGCATGAAACTCTTTCGGCTCTTTAAGCGGGTGGTTGATGTCCTAATAGGCAATGTCGGGAGTAGGTTTCTTGTTTCACCTTTTCCAGTCTGCAAGAATCTCTCGCATTACCTCGAAAGGGACGACCTGGCCGAAAAAACGCGTAAAATATGTCCATAAATACCAAAATGAAATGAAATAATGCCGAAATGAAAAAAATCTATATGGAGCCCATTTTGGTGCCAAGTAGTATGCTGGTAACTTCTTCTTCTACCTCTTTGCGTTAATCCCAGTCGTAACCCGAAGCTTTCAGCCTGGAGTCTGGGATCCACTTTCCCAGTTTAACTACGGATTGACTGGACTTCAATAACTATACCTAGGCTTTAAGTTTTGGTTGAATATCTGTAGATTGAAATAGATTAGGTACAAGGAAAAACAATGACATACAAAAATATTATCTAGTAGTAGACGACTTAGTCATTTTTCTAGCATTTTTTATCAGCGTCTATCATCGTACCACTTTTAGACATGCGTCGCGAGGATGAGACGTTATCTACGTCGTAAGCAATGACTTCTAAAAACTACATTTTTGGCTGGTTACATACATACATATACTCACGCCTGTAAATCCCCGAAGGGGTAGGCAGAGGTGTATTAACACCCACATTTCGCCACCTATGATTTTCAGTCCCGCGTAATAGTATAGGCGGCGAGCCTATTACCCTGAAGAAGGCACTAAGTCATGGGCTTTATGTTTACTGTCGGATAAAAAACAGCCCTATCCCTTAGTCGCCTTCTACGGCACCCACGGGAGAGATAGGGTGGTCCTATTCTACTCCACCGGAAACCAACCCCGTATAGGTACCTACTGGTAAACTGGTTACACTAGACAAATAGGTACGCATTTGATAGTAAAACACTCGCCGGGATATTTACCATGTTTCATAAAATGTAGGTAAATGACCATTGTCAATCTCAAATCATAGAATAATAATTATTATACCAGCTTGTGTTATGGAATCTAGAATGCGGATATATAAGTATCTAAGTAGATACTTTTTTTTGTAAATACAGACCTATTATACATGGAAACACCCAGACCAATGCAAATAGCCATATTCATGCATGCAAATATTTGCACCGCGCGGGGCTCGAACCCGCGTCTCCTGCGTGGCAGTTGCGCTCACTACCACCACGCCACAGAGGCTTTCACAGCCAAAAAAAAAAACAAAATACTCATTTTGGTTTGCTATTACCGGTCGTCTTGACAGAAACTAACATAAACCAATTTCTGTCGATTAAACAGACACCTGACACTTATAGGCGTGAAAAATGACCCCAAATGCCCAGAGTGCATGGAGGCCGAGGAAACCAGCCTCCACCTGCTTGCCAAATGTCCCATGTACTCAAGAGCAAGATGGGAAAACATGGGGACGGACACATTAGAAACACCAGACCTTGAGGATCTGAAGGTGGAACAGATCGTAAGATTCTGCAAAGATATAGGTAGGTTCGACGGAACGCCGTGATTGCAGGACACCCCCCTTGGCCTCCCCAGGGGAGGCATACCCCTATGCCACCATATTTGAATGAAATGGCCCACAAAAAGGGCAGATCACCCGTCTGGTCGACGGCGTCCCCCGCTGGAAGTAAGTAAGTAAGTAACATAAACCAAACGGGAGCAAGAGTGCTGGTCTTCTAAGCTCATGCTTTATAGCTAGAATGAAAAGAAAAAAGAGATTATAAATTTGGCTTTATGTCCCCAAGTCGAGGGAGAAACGAGGCCCAGGACCCCTGGAGGAATTGTATACCACAAATATATGCATTCGAACCTGCGCCTTCTGCGTAGCGGTCGTCTTCACCACCGCTACGCCACAGAGGCTGTCTATGTAAAAACGCATACGACACATATTTAGCACATCTTAGATTAATATCTTGTTTCTAACTGCCGAGGCCGGTACTGTTAATATTTATTCGAGGTACATTTTCTTGTTTATGGGTTTGTAAAACTTTATCTAAAACGTGTTTACATTGTGTTATTTATTCACGGTTGACGAATAAAAGTGCCATGTTGCATCAAGACAGATCTTAGCAATATCTCCAGGGGTGGAAATGGCACGTGTCTCAGCACCCCACGGCGCCCTGAGTTGAAGTGGAACGGGGTATCTGCTAGTGATGTCTTACTATCGATAATTTGCTATCGATTGTTGATCTTGATTAACATTTATTATGTCGATTATAAAAAAGTATTTATTACGTTATTTAATACGGACAGGCACCAAAATTTAACACGCCTTAAAAAATGGCAAATACTGGGAGACGAAGAAGTTACATTCTGTCACTCATTGTTGTATCATTTAATGGAATGATACCTTCTGAACGCAAATAATATACGATGCAAGTTCATGCAAGTAATTTCTTACTTCAATGTTACGAGTATTGTCTATTGTATGCTACAAACAGGCAAGAAACTTGCATCGTGTAATCAACTTAATGACGTTGCCACGTCACTAAGTGACGTGTGAAATTGAAATTCGAAGTCGAGTATGCTATAGTCAAATTAGTTTTGACGTTTAGTAAAAACTAAACGTCAAAACGATAAGGTATTGTATGAAAAATGCTTCAGTGACGTCATAAAATTTAATAGTCAAATCAGCTACTATTATAGGTTGGATGGATGATTAAAAATAAATAAAAACTATAAAATAAGAGCCGACGCAATTTTTACCGCTCTTTTATCTTTCTTCATTTAATAAGCTCGGTTAGAAAATTGATTTTAACTATAGGATAATACCAAATCTCGCCAAAACAAAGAAAGGTCAGTCAGGTGTACAGTATAGGTATTGTTATTATAAACTATAGATTGTATTTATTAATGATAGTTTATCGACAGTAGCCATAAATACTGATCAGCTGAGAACGGTATCACGTTGTCACCCGCGCGGTGGGCCTCAACGTGACAGATTTATCAATGTTGGTTTACAGATAACATATTCGACAGGTTTGTTATTGTATAGGTTAATATTTCACTTACCTAATAGAAAAATGAATGGGATAATCTATAGATATGTTAAACAGCATCCGGGTGTCGTAATAATAGTTATATGGTCAGTGATCATCACCATATTCTGTGCCACTACATAGTATAAAGCAAAGTCGCTTCCGCGTACCTATGTCCCTATGTATGCTTATATCTTCAAAACTGCGTTACAGATTTTGATGTGGTTTCTTTTAATAGATAGAGTAATTCAAGAAGAAGGTGTATAATACATGCTTAATATAGTAGAGGGTGCAGCGGGAACGGGATTGGACGCCACGCGGGCGGAAAAAAATTGGCGGTACGAAGTTCACCAGATAAGCTAGTGTTTTATAAACTGTAGATATGTCATGCAGGAACATGGCCGCTTTCAAAAATGGCATATAACAAAATTATAGCTTCTTAATAATAATCCGTCAATGATATTAATTTATGTGAATTATATTATTGTTTATTTTAATAATGTTCATAATGTTACTAATTAATTTATTAAAGACATTTTTTTAGGTAGCGCACTGTCGAGTCTCTGATTGGTGGAAGAAATAGTGTCTTTTTGTTGACATTTTAGAGTGTGAACGACATATCTATAGTTTACTAGCTGTCCCGGCGAACTTCGTACCGCCAATTTTTTAGATCCCGTTCCCGCTGCACCATTTAGGGGGATGAAAAATAGATGTTGGCCGATTCTCAGACCTACTCAATATGCTCAAAAAATTTCATGAGAATCGGTCAAGCCGTTTCGGGGGAGTATGGCAACGTAAACTATGACACAAGAATTTTATATATTAGATAAAATATCATTGTTTAGGGTCCATAAACCTCAGTGGTGAAGGGTAAAAATTTTCAAAAGCTAAGCTGGTGGTAAGAAGGTCGTACTTCGATCTAGTTTGCCAAATTCACACATCTCGACCAAGGGTAGGTACCTGGCAAGAATAGATACCCATCGTCACTAGCTCCTACTACTACTACCACCGCCACTGGGGATGCGGTGGACAGAATGGGTGGTCAGCCCTTCTGTGTCGCCCATTTCACAAATTTCGCCTATACCGAGTACGAATATCTATTACAACTGCCATAGATGTTCATATTACAACCGGACAGGGGCACGGTAACACCCAGCCCAATGCAAATAGACATTGGTCGGTAGTGAACGCGACTGCCACGCAGGAGGCGCGGGTTCGATCCCCGCGCAGTGCAAATATTTCTATGCATGAATATGGCTATTTGCATTGGTCTGGGTGTTTCTATGTCTAACATGTACGTATTTACAAAAAAAAATTGTATCTTCTAATGTTTATCCGCATTCTAGATTCCATAACACAAGCTATAGTTAAGATTACCATGGGTCTAGATAGCGTTGTGTAGAATGTTGTGGAATATTTATTTACATAACATAACATAACATAAACTCACGCCTGTATTCCCCGAAGAGGTAGGCAGAGGTGCTAGCACCCACATTTCGCCAGTTTATGTTTAGGTCCCAATGTAATAGGTGGCGAGCCTATTGCCATCAACCGGGCACTTATAAACCTGCGATAAATACACACATAACTTCGAAAAGCATCGAAAAGTCATTGGTGTGTGCCATGGTAAACCTGGGATCGAACCCGAGACCTCGTCTCAGCAGTCCATTACCCATACCACTAGGCTACCGCAGATTTATTAATTTCATATTTGCACCCTGCGCTGCAGGCTACGCCACAGAGGATACCTTTTTACAAATTCAAATTTATTTAATTCGTGATGTATAGGATAAAAAATAGATGTTATAAAATAAGTTTAAAAAAAATATTTTTTTCACAAGTTTATACTTGGTATTTTCCTAATTCCCGCCCTGAGACCCTCAGGGAAGAGGAAGTTGGGATTCCCCTGAATTTACAAATACTGTGTCCCCTAAAACTTTACCTACTGAGTATTGTGGAAGTGTGAATGGCAGCTTGTTTTTGTAATAAGTATATGTAAGTTAATGTTTGCGTTTAGTTTATCTATATATCTATGTATGCTTTTATATATAAATAATAATACTATAGGTAGAAAGTGACTATAATAATATGATAGTATTTTCAGTGGCCTCAACTGAAACTATAGGTTTGTATAATTATAAATATTTGTTAAATGATTTTATAATATATTATTTAGATTTCAATAATGCTAAGTGTGTACATCCTATAAAGATTTCTATTTTAATAAAAAAAAATATTACAGTAATTTTAATATAATAAATACAAATCTATTTGATATCAAATAGATTTGTAGCGTGTACATGCTATAAAGATTTCTATTTTAATAAAAAAAAAACAGTAATTTCAATGTAATAAATACAAATCTATTTGATATCAAATAGATTTGTGGCGTGTACATGCTATAAAGATTTCTATTTTAATAAAAAAAAAACTGTAATTTTAATATAATAAATACAAATCTATTTGATATCAAATAGATTTGTGCCGTGTACATGCTATAAAGATTTCTATTTTAATAAAAAAAAAAATATTACAGTAATTTTAATATAATAAATACAAATCTATTTGATATCAAATAGATTTGTGGCGTGTACATGCTATAAAGATTTCTATTTTAATAAAAAAAAAATATTACAGTAATTTTAATATAATAAATACAAATCTATTTGATATCAAATAGATTTGTGGCGTGTACATGCTATAAAGATTTCTATTTTAATAAAAAAAATATTACCGTTATTTTAATATAATAAATACAAACCTATTTGATATCAAACATTGTTTAATTATTTAATATCCGTAAGTGACAAATTAAATTGTTATGTGGATACTTCTTATCTATGAATTAGTACTAATAGATTAGTCGGTTAGTAGCCCTTTAGTCAAACATAGTAAACTTATCAGTACCGTTTTAAGATTCGTAGAGGACGCACGTGCGATCGCCTTTGCCTGTCAAAGAGTATCGGAAAAATAAACACGAAAATCGCAATGTCAAATAAAAAAGTTATGTGTTATTTTTTTAATTAGTGCTGGGATTATACAGTGAACCAGAATAATAAGGATTTTTATAATCAATACTTGTGTTTTAATAAGCGAATTTTTCGGTAAGTTTTTCGATATCTTATTTATTTTGTGAAATATTTTATCTTTGTAATTAACCTAGTTATATTTTAATCTTTATTTTTAGGTTATTTGTATCTTTTTATGTCAGTGAAATTGATTTCTTAAATTAGTTTTTTTTTAATTGAAACTTATAAGTAGGTAATATTATCGTTCCCGGTGGAGTAGGTATAGGAATAGGGCTGACCTAATCTCTTCCACCCAACCATCTGACAGTAAACATGATAAAGTGCCCACTTTACTACAATAGGCTTCACCCAATAGGCCCCCAATGTACGTGTGGGACAGAAAATTATAGTTGGTGAAATGTGGATGTTAAAACAACTCTGCCTACCCCTCCAGGGATTTACAGGCGTGAATATAATAATATATGTGTTATGCAATCAAATTCGTAATACAATCTAAGGGATAGACACGTCGTTAGCAGTGGTACATTTAATTTTTCGTATTATTGATGACTAGCTTTTTCCTGCGGCTCTGCACGCGTGGATGTCGGTTATAGCGACCAAACATAGTCTTTCCTTTCTTAAGGTTTAATCTACTCTTATACCAAATTTCATCAAAATCGGTTCAATGGTTTAGGCGTGAAAGCGTAACATACAGACAGACAGAGTTATTTTCGCATTTATAATATTAGTATGGCTATGGCTAATTACTAATATTCCCTCTAAACCCTCCAGCTAAGCTAAATTGCTTGTGTTAGGAGTGGGTTCACGTTGGTTGTGTAATGGCCAGAATTCGAACCGGGGACTTTTCGTTCAGAAGGCCGACCCCTTAACCACTAAGCTACTGAAATTATTTTTAAATTCTTATTTTATCTCTTTAATAAAAAACTTTTTAGAAAGTAGGTACCTACTTTGTTGAACAACTGACCTTGGCAATAAATGCAAGGAAGATTATATGTTGCGATTACAACTTAACAAAACATTATTTCCTTTATGATTTCGTAAATTAAATTAATTCAGTAAATTCATAAAAAATATAAATGTGAATAAAAAAATATTGAAAAGTTAATTTAAATTTAATATTTCGTAAGTGCTTCAAATGTGAAATACTTTTCATGTAAGTACCGGACTTCCAATTTTATATCTACAATCAATCAACCCATACTAATCCATACCTACTAATATTATAGATGTGAAAATATGTCTGTCTGTCTGTGTGTCTGTCTGTATGTTACGCTTTCACACCTAAACCACTGAACGGATTTTGATGAAATTTGGTGTAGGGGTAGAATAGACCTTGAGAAAGGACATAGGCTATGTTGGGCGGAGCCGCGGGCAAAAGCTAGTCAATTAATAAGCCCATCGCGGTCCACTGTTGGACACAGGACTACGTACAATTTTTTTTAAAGAATATTAGAACCGAATCTTATTTGCTCCCCTAAGTGGCTGATATTTAACCTTTTAGTCTCAGTAGTCCGGTTGCTAGTGCAGTTGCAAACCGTTCGGTTGTGAAACGGCATTGAATCTAATAAATTTAAAATCTCCCGACTCTCCCCATCCCCACTTTAACCCCCATAAACTTTTAAACGGCTCAACCGCTTTTCATCAAACATGTAGAACACTCGCACATAACTCTTTAATACAAAAAAAAAACTAAATTGCAATAGCGTCACCCGTTCGGGAGCTATGATGCCACAGACAGACAGACACGTCAAATTTATAACACTCCTCTCTTTGCGTCGGGTGTTTAAAAGGTACGGGTATATGAAATTTTGTAATTCTAGTTTTGAAAATGACGAATTTTATTTACCTCCTTTCCCTCCTCCTCCTCCAACGAAATATTGAAATATTTGATTTATAACTGTTATTATAACATCAATTTTCATAGTTACCTGCTAATCACTACATAGCATAAAGCAGTCACTTTCCGCTTCCCTATGTCCCTATATATGCTTATATCTTCAAAACTACGCTACAGATTTTGATGCAGTTTCTTTTAATAGATAGAGTAATTCAAGAAGTAGATTTATATGTATAATAAATGCATAATATAGTAGAGGGTGCAGCGGGAATGGGATCGGACGCCACGCGGGAGCCAAAAAAAATTGGCGGTACACAGTTCGCCGGGTCAGCTAGTCAAACCACTGATTGCAAAAAGCGGCAATACATTATAGACTTTAAGCCGATGCGTTTAAAGTTCAATATTAAATAACTGTTAGCAGAGTGAATAAAAGAGAGTAATGAAACTTTTGTCATTTAATTTTGGACCTTAGTGAATAGAAATAACGTCTAAACTTTAATGCCGCTTTTTGCAATCTCTGTGGTTTGACAATAGTTTTGCTTTAGTGCAATCGAGGCCCTGGTAATGCTCCAATCCTATGGATCATGCGTATTCATGCTACGTTCTATAGTATCGACACGTGGCGATTGAGCAAGGTTACTGTTTGGTAGGTACTGCTCCATAAAGGGGTTATCAAACGCAAATAGAATTTTTAAATTGGACTAGTAGTTTCTGAGATAAATAAATAAATAAATAAATATTCCACAACATTCTACACAACGCTATCTAGACCCATGGTAAGCTTTTATAGCTTGTGTTATGGAATCTAGAATGCGGATAAACATACTTATATACTTTTTTTTTTTTTTTGTAAATACATAAATATTATACATAGAAACACCCAGACCAATGCAAATAGCCATATTCACGCATACAAATATTTGCACTGAGCGGGAATCGAACCCGCGCCTCCTGCGTGGCAGTCGCGTGCACTACCACCACGCCACAGAGTTTGTACAGCCGTAGGTACAAACTGATTAGATGTAAAGATATTTAAATGTGCTTAGATAATACAACTTGTTAGAATAATTCAATTCTTGTTCCTTCATGAGTATTATGAAACAGCTCTACTATAAACTATTCATACTGTTGATTGGTGCGAGAGATATGTTCCCTGCATTCTCGCCTCCAGCAACCCCCAAGACGGCGTGCGTTTTAGTCGGTTCGAGTCCGATATAACCACCTCCACCGGCTCTGGTTGGGGGTGGTATCCATGGGGATTTTTCGCACGATAAAAAAAACTGTTGAATGATGGCACTTGGTGGAATTCATTGTTAACATTTTGAGAACACTTGTAGGTACTTTTTCCACAGTAGTTATTATATTGATCCTGAATGGCCAGACCGTAAGGAATAGCCCTGGGTCAGCCGGGGTGCGGGGAATGTGTCGAAGACAACCTCGACTCCAGCCTAGCACCGAGACCCACAGTCGGCGTGCGGTTTTAGTCTGTTCGAGTCCGACATAACCTCCCCTTCCGGCTCTGGCGGGAGAGGTATCCGAGGGGAATTCCGGACGAAAAAAAAGGCATTATCATAGGTTTACATTTAAATATTTTATCAAAGGTTTTCATTGTTCTAATTCTTAAAAACGGTATTTGTGAGATTAGGGCGTTTAAACAAAAAATGTCTTCAGCTTTATTAGTATTGAATGAAGAGTATAGGTATAGGCCAGCCTCTGTGGCGCAGGGGACGCGGGTTCGATTCCCACTCAGTGCAAATATTTGTATGCATGAATATGGCTATCTGCATTGGTCTGGGTGTACCCATGTATAATATGTTAAATGTATTTACAAAAAAAGTATCTATGTTTATCCGCATTCTAGATTCCAAAACACAAGCTAGTTAGTTAAGACTACCATGGGTCTAGATAGCGTTGTGTAGAATGTTCTGGAATATTATTTATTTACTACTAGCCTTTTGCCTGCGGCTCCGCCGGTTTGGTCGCGATAATCGGCATGGAAACATAGCCTATGCCCTTTCTCATGGTCTAATCTACCTCTATACCAAATTTCATCAAAATCGGTTGCGTGACATACAGACAGACAGACAGAGTTACTTTCACATGTATATTATTAGTATGGATATATTATACTCAGGCATCCTGGGAAAATGGACGCCATATATATCTCAAGCCACTCCGGTAAAGTCCCGGATATTTCAATAAATCTTACTGGTAATTCAATGAACCGGACCGGCGGCCGTCACACGACATAATTGAGCCACATTCAGTCAGGGTCCATTGCCCAGTGCCAGACGAGCGAATATCATGATTGTTATGATACCAATTTGTCCATTAAACAATCAATAGAACAATGTATCTCATAATAAAAATGGTTGCCTTTAAATTTATATATAGACTAGCTTTTGCCCGTGGCGGCGCCCGCGTGGATGACGGTGATCGCGACCAAATATAGCCTATGTCCTTTCTCATGGTCTAATCTACCCGTATATCAATTTTGATCAAAATCGGCTCAGTGGTTTAGGCGTGAAAGTGAAACATACAGACAGACAGACAGAGTTACTTTCGCATTATTTTATAACTAGCTTTTGCCCGCGGCTCCACCCGCGTGGATGTCGGTTATCGCACCCAAATATAGCCTATGTCCTTTCTCAAGGTCTAATCTAACCCTATGCCAAATTTCATCAAAATTGGCTCAGTAGTTTAGGCGTGAAAGCGTAACATACAGACAGACAGACAGACAGACAGACAGACAGAGTTACTTTCGCATTTATAATATTAAGTATGGATACGCTTATTTATCTGTGAAGAGGTAGGCAGAGTTCTATTAACACTAGCATTTCATCGTCGGAAAAGCTTCTTAATTAAAATGTTACATTGAGGTTGCATTTGTCAGAGAATGCGGTTCAGTTTAGAGTTAAATCCAAGTTTGTGAGGCTGCACTAGCAACCCTTGTGCCATTTTAAAATAAGGAGTTCAATGAAATATTTCAATGAATTGAAATATGTTTCATTGAATTGCCGGTAATAGGCTTGCCCCTTTTTACATGGAACCAAAAATCATAGTCGACGAAATTTGAGTATTAATACACCTCTGCCTACCCCTTCGGGAATTTTCACTAGTGAGTATTATGTATGTATATAATTTGTGAACGTCATCCATACTTCCATATTTTCATACTAATATTATAAATGCGAAAGCAACTCTGTCTGTCTGTATGTTACGCTTTCATGCCTAAACCACTGAACCGATTTTGATGAAATTTGGTATAAGAGTAGATTAGACTTTGACAAAGGACATAGGCTATGTTTGGGCGCGATAACCGATATCCACGCGGACGGAGCCGCGGGCAAAAGCTAGTAGGCTATATATCGTCACGCTATCGGGGAGGGTCAGCAGCGGGAACAGGATCAGAAATCGCCGCGGGCGGAGCCGCAGCGCTTGATAATCTATAACATAAGAATGAATCGTTACAATATAATTACATAATGTTTTATCATTTGTTTATTTAGTTTACGACCATTACTTTTAACAGTTAGTATTATCAGTGTCATTGCCATTGACACATTGGTTACTTTGTTTCATTAATGCGATATAAGTAGGTGATTTATTAATAGGAATCCCCACGGATACCACTCCCACGGAGCCGGTGGAGGCGGTTATGTCGGACTGACCATCCGCCTCCTTCTCGAGCATTACTTGCTCGCAGAAGGAGGCGGCCGCACCCCAAGCGTTCGTGCATCGTACCATCGCTGTGAGCAATCTGGCGAGTGTGAGGACTCCCACCCCCAGAACCGCCACTAGGACCCGCCTCGGCGTGTCCCACGTCGGGCGCTGTGTCCTCGCTCGCATCAAAGTGATGGCACTCGGACGTTGGCTCCTTCCGCATCCGACACAGGTAACTCTCGAAACACCCGTGTCCGGTAATCACCTGCGTCAGCCGGTACGAGAGGCTGCCGTGTGGCCTCTCTAGCCATTCCTCCTTGATGGATTTTACCGCCGCTATTACGGCGTGTCCTCCAAAGGGTGGCTGGGACAGAATGGATGCGGAAGGTGGGGGATCCGCAGGCATTGGGATAGGCCTATACCCAACAGTGGACTGCTAAGGGATTGATTGTTTGATCTCTTCTTCATCTTATCGTTAATCCCAGTCAAATCCAAAGCTTTCAGCTTGGAGTCTGGGGTCCGCTTTATAATTTTAACTGCGGCTTTGGCTAAATGTCGATATTTTCTGTGAAGCGATTGCCATCTAACCTCCACAAGTCAAAGGCGATATCGAAGCATTACAGCTAGACCAGTTGTTGGACTTTTGAGGACTCCAACTAGCCGTAACGACTGCCATAGATGTTCGTATGGCAACCGGAACCGACGGCTTAACGTGCTCTCCGAGGCACGACCAGATCAATGAAAAAAGCCATATTCATGCATATGTTACCAGAAATGTGTATAATCCGGTATTCTATACAATGCCTAGGCATTCTATACAATGCCGAGTGCGCAGCAGGTAATGTATGAAATGGTATCAAAGAATATTGATGGTGGTTATAAAAAATGCAACCACTTAGGCTAATGCTGGAGCTTCGCTTTCGCTTCAGTCTTCTAACCTATAGTGTATCCAGGTCGGGGCGCAGTGTCCACACCACGCAATTTAACTTGGATAGATCAGGTTAGAATCGTGGTTATTTTTTTTTATTCATTCAAAAATATAAATTTTCCACAAAATAATCCGCAAATATAGACAATAACCCATTTATTTCACACATTTCCGGTGGAACTGCAGGCATTCTATGTATTAACACACATTTCCTAGGATTTGTATACAATTCCTTGATTTCATACATTTCCACATACAAATATTTGCACTTAGCGGGGATCGAACCCGCGCCTCCTGCTAGGCTGATATTATAGTCTGGAATCACATATAGGCTACTATTTATTCCGGGAATAAGTTCCCAAAGATTGCGGGAACGCGACCAAAATATTACAGGAGCAAGGCCGCGGGTAGCCAGCATGACATATTTCTTGGAATACTAATGAGATGGGAGTGCATAGAAACTAAATAGATAATAATGAATACTTGTTTTAATGTCGTTTGCATATTAACACATCTTAAAAACTTTATTTATATCACAAATACTATCATTAAGATAATGATCAGTTAAATAGCAAAGTAATGTTTTATTAAATCGGAAAAATAAAAATATTATGTCATCTGCGATTTGATATGACTATTTGCATTGGTCTGGGTGTTTCTATGTATAATATGTATGTAGGTATTTGCAAAAATAAAACACCCGACTGCCACTGAAAAGATCAAAATAAGTTTGATAGCAGGCAGTACCCTGCTTTGCCAATTATAAACCGAAAGAATATTTTGATCTTTTTCTTTATTTTTTAATTTGTGTTATTTTATACTTTTTAGTGAAGGGACATGTATATTTTCAGTCAGTCTAAATCTTGATTTAGCTGGGGACAGATTGTACATACAGTTTGACAGATTTGACAGATTTTCTATACAATCTGTCCTCAGCTAAAACAATATTCAGACGTTGAAATAAAACCACTTTTTACGGATTCTATCGCGATATATTTGTTATTATTTACTTTTAAACCGACGTAATAGAGAGGATGGATGGAATGGAACGTACCACCAGCTTGGGACCCAGTCATCCACTTAATCAAACACACTTAACACAAGACTTAACGACACAGGGAGCTCATTCTGCGTAAATAGGAACACCAATAATTTCACCATGATTCGGGTATTTTGAGATAACCTATACTTCAATGTATGTGACAACTACCATTATGAGTCACACCGCGATCATGGCTGAAAAGCATCCGAAACGTCGGTTTTAAAGTAAACAACAACAGATATATCGCGATAGAATCAGTAAAAAGTGGTTTATTTCAATGAGTGACATTCGCGTAAACTTTAGAAAATATGAAATATTCAGACGGAGTGTCATTCGGGCCTAAATAATGTTGTCAAAATTACAAATTCCTGTGATCCTGTGACATTTTCATGACATATTAGACCCGGTAATCTTATAAGGGATCCGTTTTCTCCTCTTGAGGTACAGAACAGTTCTGGTCAAGACATATACCGGTAAGTAGGTAACTATTCAATTTAGCCATGAGAGGCCACATGCCTGAGGGGCTGTATGTCTAAACACGTGCACTATAAGATGCTCGCGATCTGTGTCGCGTCCCTCTTCACAATATTACAAATGGCGTCCTCAATGCCAACCGGTCATTGATGTAATTGCAATACATTTTATTATTGATGTCGTTTGGAGTTGGACACTTAGCGAGATTAAAAGTTCACCTCCTTGGGGAGAGGCATTGTCTTTCTATTAGTCTGTACACGCATGACATGCCTGTCTTATAGACAAACCATCTAAGTACACGGTTTTCGGGGACAAGGAATCCTTATGCATAATCCATATTAATATTATAAATACGAAAGTAACTCTGTCTGTCTGTCTGTATGTTACGCTTTCACGCCTAAACCCTTATTAGACCGTGAGAAAGGACATAGGCTATGTTCGGTCGCGATAACTGACATCCACGCGGGCTGAGCCACGGGCAAAAGCTAGTCAATAAATAAATAAAAAAGCGTATTGTAGTAAAATTAGGAATGTATGGGATTGACTTGTAGCATCTCTACGCAACATCTCCATGCAACTGCCTAGAGATGTTGGGTCTTTGGCAGTATCTCACAGTCTCTACCATGGTGAATGTTCTGATGAGCTCGTGGGCTCTTGCAATTAGACCCACCCTCTCCTTTCCTTCACAGGACAACACGTTCAGGGCTAAGATGTTACCCGCATACGGTGGAGAAGATACCTACCTTCTAGAACCGAGCGGTTCGGTGAATCATTCCTATGCCACACCATTAAGACCTTCTTCCTACAGTCCCGGGTCCTTTAAGCGTAGCGTGAAAAGGAATCTGATGAGGCCGTCAAGCTGAGTTCCAGCATTGTTATCATGGTACATGTTTATGATGGTGACCCACTTTCCGAGACTTAGCCTTTAGCTTACCATCAGGCGCGGTGAAGTCAAATTGACGTGTCCTATAGTAAAAAAATGACAGCCAATCAGCTTGACAGCCTCGTCAGATGCCTTTTCAGGCCCCGCTTAAAGGACACGGGACTGTAGGAAGAGGGAAACACGCGAGCTGGCAGGGACAGGGAGTTCTAGATCTTAATGGTACGGCATAGGAATGAGTCCCTTCATAAATATGGTGATACTTGCTTGATTGTTTATCTAGCATATACACTTACATATATATTTTTTAATTGCTACATAATAGACATACTACCTAGAAGTTATGACAATTAACAAGATTAGAATTTGCAATAGAGTTCACAAACGTGAATTAATGATTGGCGTTGTGAATCATTTTGCATTAATACATCATTGCGGTTTAAGTACTAGATACAATTCCAGACTAATTACGTAATCAAAACGTGTTGTATTTTATACTACTAAGGTAGCAAAAAAGGATAAAACGTACTTAGTGGTAATCAAATACAATGTTTTTTTTAAAAACTAACTTAGTAAAATAAATATTTAGAAGAATATAAAAGAAGTCTAAAAGATACCTTGGAGTTCAGGCATCGAAAAATTTCTTCCCATCGATGTCGACTGGTAACGTGCCCAAAAGGCTGGCGGCATTGCCCCGTTGGGTGGCAATGCCAATTCGTTGTGCCAAAAAGAAGCCAGCCCTTGGTTAGCAATTATATGACAACCCCAATTGTACGTAGGTACCAATGGGTACCCTAAGAGGGCCAGATCGAGAGAGATGACAATGGGTCAACCAGTGTGCGAGGGATATGTCTAAAGGGTGAATTTCCCGGGACCAATAATTGCGTGGCATCGATGAAATCGGTACTAAAAATCATAGTTATAATGCCCTAATATTTTTTGCTAGTTAGGTGAAATAGTGATCTATGTGTGGCACTATATAATCTATTATATAGAATTATAGGTACTCCAAAAAAAAACAAAATACACCGAAATCTTTCATTGCCGTGTTTGTCCACACGTCACCTATTGTGTCGTGATACCTCATTGATAAAAATCTATTGGTTATTTTTATTAATACCTATTTTTATTCGATACGTGAATAGTTAAAGTATTGTTACGAAATACATTAATTCAAATATTTAAACAATACAACGAATGGCTAAAAAAAATACATTTGTCCCAGAACTACCTTTCATCGCCGTGTTCTAAACATATTTTAGAATATTGTCTTATCTAACGACTTGCGTCCTCCCTTATATGCGCTAAACGTTGCATATTGGTGCCGCCTAAGTGCTCGACGCGGAAGAACGTACACACGTACCTGCGTTTTGGCGCCATAGATGTAAGTCTACCATTTTTATGTTACTGGACATTTTTTCTTTCATCGCCGTGGATAGGTATAACTTTCTATTTTAATAAGTTATCCTCTTGATTAAACATTCAATAGAACGCCATTTCTCTTGTTTATTTTTGTGAAGTGATTAATACTTCGAATAATTATTAGATTTTTTGTTATTTTATATTTTGGTCTTGTTTTTCATTGCTGTGCTTTCATTGCCGTAGTTTCCATGGTCAAAATTTGCTATGGCAATGAAAAAAAAACACGGCAATGAAAAAAAAATCATTGCCATGCATTGTAAAACGATTTAGTTTCATTGCTGTGGCCTGATGTTTCATTTCCGTGACTTATGTTTTCATCGCCATAGTAGGTATGATTATTGATTAGGCATTATAAACATCATTACCAGATAAAGGTAGCACCGAATACTGACATTACAGGATTCGAAAACTTTCTGCAATACGATTATAGATTTGATTAGTTTTTTACTGTACAATCAATTATAAAAAGATGTTTCCGTGTTAATCTTACAAAATGATGGAACATTTGGCTTTCATTGCCGTGGACGCTTGTTTCATTGCCGTACACACATGTTTCATCGCCGTGGCATATAATTTTTAATCTTGTATATCTCGTTAGTTTTTTTAGTTATCTGTTAGATATTAAGCAAGAATACATATAGTATCAAAACCTTTAATTAACGCGATGTATTTTTATTATAACACTTAAGGTAAAAATATCCACGGAAATGAAGATTTTAATGGACTTGTTGAAATTCACCCTAAAGACAATCTGACCTCCGATGGCCAGCAGCCAATGGCCCACAGAAGGCGTGCGTTTTAGGCCCGTTCGGAATAAATCTACTATCAGTAGGTATCGGGATACTAAAGATAGAAACAGGTCAGGTTTAATGGAATAAATACGGTGTTGCGTCTTTGGCAGTTTTCTACCGTCTCTACCATGGTGAATGTTCTGACGAGCTCTTCCAATTAGTCCCACCCTCCCCTTTCCTTCACAGGACGACACGTGCAGGGCTAAGATGTCACCCATTTACGGTGCAGAGTATACCTGCTAGAACCAAGCGTTTCAGTGATTCATTCCTATGCCGCACCACTAAGACCTGGAATTCCCTGCCAGCTCACGTTTTTCCTTCTTCCTACAGTCCCGGGTCCTTTAAGCGGGGCGTGAAAAGGCATCTAATGAGGCCGTCAAGCTGAGTGCCACCACTGTTAACATGGTAAATGTTTACGATGGTGACCCTCTATCCGAGACTTTGCCTTTAGCTTAACATCAGGCGAGGTGAAGTCAAATTGACGTGTCCTGTGTAAAAAAAAAGAAAAAAAAAGTAAAAAGTACAAGGGCTCTCAATATGTATAACAAGGAATTCCACCAAGTGCCAGTAATCAACAGTATAAATAGTATGAAAGATAGAAAACGTCATCAGTCTCTGATTTTAGTGACCCAATATTTGTACCATTGATCTGTAATCCTACTGCTACCGACGGCCACGCCTTGCGGAAACCGCCCAGCTACGTGGGTAACAAATGCCTGGCAATGGTGCCCCCACCCGGTCCAGGTAGAAGGGGTAGGCTCAAGAAGTGCTGGCTTGGCGTCGTGGAGGGTGACATGCGTGAAAACGGTCTCACTACCTTGGACGCCCAAGATCGTGCGAAGTGGAGGAGGAAGAGCCGGAAGGCGGACCCTGAGCTCCGAGGGCACCGTGGCCTCGGATGCAATCAGGACTAACGTCTTTATGTGGATGATGATGACGATGATGATGATCTGTAATCCTACTGCCTCTTGATTATAGGACCTGTCCCATGAAACAGCTAGAGATTTGTAATTATAATATTGGGACAGCAGTCACAGATACTTCAAACTTGACTGTTTATCTGGAGGCGCGATCTACATTTAACTGTAGGTATGTTATTGAGTCATAGAGTGGAGACCGCGAGAAGGTAAACGCAAGGTAGGACACCCCCTAGCCAGATGGACTGACGACCTGAAAAAGGTGGCTGGGACAGACTGGAAGCGGAATGGAGAGAGGTCTACGTCCAGCATTGAACTGCGATAGGCTTATTGATTGATTGATTTGTTATTGTGAACGGCAATTAGTCGGTTCAAGTCCGACATACCGGGGCCGACCGGGGGGATATTTGCACATGATAAAAAGGAACCTATGGTATCTTTGTTAGTCCAAGGTTCCCTGCAAGCCAGTATATCAGCTGATTAACAGACGAGGGTCTGGTACAGACTTTCTTATCAGGGTGAAGAGGACAGACGGCTATTTTTTTTTTCTTTTTTCGTGCGCAAGTCCCCATGCATACCTTCTCCGCCGGAGCCGGAAAGGGAGGTTATGTCGGACTCAAACCGACTAAAACCACACGCCAAATGAGAGTCGTGGTGTGAGGTTGTCTTCGACATATCTCTCGCACCCCGGCTGACCCAGGGCCATTCCTTACGGTCTGGCCCTTGTCGGGAGGTGGGACAACGGTGACCCGACTCGTCCCCGGAATGGAGAGGCGCTCGCCGCCACCGTGGCCTGCTTCTACTGGGGTGACAGGCGGATCCACCCGTCACCCCCAGGCCCGCGCTCATGGGGGACGGAGGTCAGAGGTAATATGGCATTTGCTTCCGTAAAAGTGAAGGTAAACCATAACGAGAGGAGGATATGGACTTCTGGTACTAAACTGTCGATATATAATGTTATTTTATCAGTATATCAGTCAATTATTGACCTTAATATGAATAATAAACTACGCGTTATTTATCAATAACATATTTAAATGAATACACAGTTTATAAACGATGTGACAATTTAAATGGTCACTTGATTAATATGAAAATTTAACCAAATTTAATCTATTTGTATGCTATATGGATGAATACGGACACAAAAATCTTGTTTCATTGTGGCACTGGATAGGGTGTCCCTCTGATTTAAAGGTACAAATTAAGTTATAGTATCACTAGTCTAGGCTAGCTAACGATTCGTTCATCGACTTGCCTAGTTTTCCTGTCACCTTTCGAAAAAAAAAGGTTTATAAATGATACATTCGACCAAACGCGAGTAGTTTATTCCTAGTTTTTTTTTATATAGGACACGTCAATAAATTTGTCTTCACCTCGCCTGATGTTAAGCAAAGGCAAAGTCTCGGAAAGAGGGTCACCATCGCAAACATGTACCATGTTAACAGTGGTGGCACTCAGCTTGACGGCCTCATCAGATGCCTTTTCACGCCCCGCTTAAACGACCCGGGACTGTAGAAAGAAGGAAACACGTGAGCGGCATGGAGTTCCAGGCCTTAGTGGTGCAGCATTTTTTTTATCGTGCGATAAATTTCCACGGATACCACCCCCACGGAGCCGGTGGAGGTGGTTATGTCGGACTCGAACCGACTAAAACGCACGCCGTCTTGGGTCCTTGGTTGCCGGAGGTGAGATTGCCAAAGCATTATCTCTCACACCCCGGCAGACCCAGGACCATCTCTTTCGAGATGACTCTCTTCGGGTTGTGGGGACCACAGTGTTCCCATCTAGCCCCGGTTACGGCGAGGCGCACTTTGGGCCGCCGCCGCGGCCTGCTTCTGCTAGGGTGACAGGCGGCGGCATAGGAATGAGCCATTGAAACGCTGCACCGTATATGGATGACATCTTAGCCCTGCACGTGTCGTCCTGTGAAGGAAAGGGGAGGGTGGGGGGACTAATTGGAAGAGGGAAGAGAAAAACAGGCAATGTCACCCACACATTGGCTGTTTATTCTAGAAATAAACTTTACTCGCGTTTGGTCGAACCGGCCCTTATTATGAAAACTACGACATCACAGATATCCGTGTACGACATATTATAGGAACAATCAGATCAAACTTTGATCATCAAAGTACTCAAAATGATCACTGTCATCTGTCTGTACATCAATGGGATTTTCATTTTGTATTTAGAACCATTTTGTGAAATGGTACAAAGCTGATATTACGTCACAAATTCCATCCATTATATCAAATCTCAGAAACAGATAATCTATTGCGTTATATTTTTTCCAAACGCCGCACAGTGCGGGAATCGTGCATTCTAGCGGGATTTAATTCCAGATAGAATTAAATAAAAGATATATTTGAAAATTACCATACCGATGTTTTCAAATAAGCAAAGACATTTAAATAGAGATAAAAAACGCTACAATATTTATTTGACAAAAAAAAAACAATAAAAAAATTATAATAAATAGATATAACTAAATAAATATTGTTATTTTAATCACCCATTCCTCTCTAGGTTTTGCGTACACTTTTCGTTATAGATCCTCTTTTGGGTGAACTCATAGAAAGTTCTTTCATGATCACTACAGAGTCCCTTTTGCCTTCTTTTCGAAGGTTACACTCATGAGCTATCATAATTTCCTCAGGGCTAGTTGACGATAAGAGATTGTGAACTTTACGTTTTTGGGTTTTATTGCAATATTCTACAAAACTTTTGTGAGGTCTACCCGATGCATGGCCAGATGTAGATGGTAATTCTGGTAATTTTTTGCACTCGTTCAACCAAGTTGAATTCTTTTCTAAAAAGCGTTCGCGATGTCTATTGCTTACCACATAGCTTACGTAAAAAGAACTTAATCTCCTTTTTAGCACCTTCGGTAAATAGTACTTGAGAATAATTACCTATTATAAAAGCAATAAAACCCAACTACCGAAAAATCACGCTCTAAAAAGTGACAAACAAGAAAATACCAAGGATAGCCGTGGTCGAATGCATTGGTATTTTCTTGTTTGTCACTTTTTAGAGCATGATTTTTCGGTAGTCGGGTTTTAGTTTTAAACTTTATTTAAATTATTTTGAGGCTAAGTAAAGCTAATAATTTATACATATTTGAAATGTGCTCATTAAGCACTTTCATTTGATACCACACACGGTATATTTATCTGAAATTTATTTTTTAACACAGTACCTTATGAGCGCTAGAGGGCGCCACACAAGATTGAGTGACACGTTTGCCGCCTTGTAACGATTGTAACGATACCTCATTTGTCCAGTTCTAATAAGTAGTTGAGGAGCTATGAGGGAACAAATGAACATACATACATACATACATACATACATACATACATACATAGCCTGTCAATATCATAACCCTCCTTTTGGCTTTGCCGTAGTCGGGTAAAAATAGCTTCAATTCGCTCATTTTTGCCATTAGAGGTCCATATATCAAATATTTGTTTTTTTGTAAATTGGGCGGTCATTCTGAAATCAAAAGAAAAATGTTTGAAGGCGCGAAAAAGCGCAGGTACTATCAATTGTTTATAAAAGTCAAGACTATAGACCATCGATTAAAACATAAAACACACCGGGATATTCGGAGCAATTTTTTTTATACACCTTTGATGGTGCAAATCATCTCCAAAAAATTATAAATTTTAAGTCTGCTTTCAGATGATGTTTTTAGATCAATGTTTACATTATTTCTCAAATGAAATACACTAAGTTACCTTCAAATACATACACAATACAGTAATCAATCAATAAACAAAACTATGTACGTTTATTTAATCACTAAACTCAAATGAAGCAACCACTTTAATGTTGTTATTTGTGTTGTGAGATACAACGATTATTATTTACCCACTTTAACATTTTTTATTATTTTTTTAAACCTATCCACAATAATTTTTGATATGTAGCTGTAACAGAGAGGGTCTTAGGTATAAATAAATAATACTACAATATCAATTATTCAAAATTGATTTATTGAATTAAATCCCGCTAGATTGCGAGATTCTCGCAGGCGCCGTAGGTATTTATTAAAACTCGATGAGCTTGCCCTTGGCCCTTGGTATTTGTAAATATGTACAGGTGTACATTTAACCTCACCCAAATTCGTGTTATAGGTAACTTTTCGTCGTATTTGTTCAGCGTATCTATGCCGAATTTTTATCAATGATGACGTGGCACTAATACGCCATATTTTTTTTGTAATTAGCTCTGAGTTTGATCACTATTTCACCTGTTAGTGATGATGTGTTCGATATTGGAGCACGCTTCTTTAGTAACCTATTTAGTGTAGACTTAAAGACTTCCAGGTTCTTAATAGGTATTAGGTTATTGGTGAAAATTATCGTACCTGAATTTTTCAAACGAATATTAGTTACCGAATTACTAGGAATATTCCCTCTAACCCCTCCAAGTAAGCTAAATTAGAAGTGTCATAAGCTTAGTGGTTAAAGAGTTGGCCTTACTATCGAGAGGTACGGTTTATTTTAATAGATAAAGTAATTCAAGAAGAAGGTTTATATGTATAATACATGCAATATAGTAGAGAGTGCACTGGGAACGGGATCAGACGCCTCGCGGGCGGAAAAAATTTGGCGGTACGAAGTTCGCTGGGTCAGGTAGTAAGGTAATAAATTACGATATTACTTGTTTTCTGGACATTCCTAAAAAGTCATAGCACTTGGCGGTATTTTGAACTTGGATGTGACGTAACGTTTTAGGTTCGATAGCCGCTCAGTGCAAATATTTGTAAACATAAAGGTATATTTGCATTGGTCTGGATGTTTCTACGTATAACATCGAACTGGAAAAAAGAAATCTAATATTTCTGATTGATATAGATATATATTTTTTTATGTAATTGGTCCGTCAATTGACTGCACCCCGCTAGATGGCAATAAAGCTGACGTGCAGTCCAGCAGATTCAGACGTAAAATGGTGGTCCCTAACTTGACGGCCTTGATAGGTGCTTCTTCACGCCCCGCTTGAAGAACCCGGGACACTAAGAGGAGGGAAACACGTATGCGGGCAGAGCATTCCAGCTCTTTATCGTGCGGCAGAGGAGGGCGCCCTCAAACAGTTTAGTGCGAGGTGGTATGGATTTCACCGTGTCTGGATGGCACCGCAGACCAGCACGTGTTGTTCTGGATAGGAAGGGAGAGGGTATAATGTTGAACATCCAAGGGAAGTGGAAAAGGGAAAGCCGGCAAGCGGACTCCGGATTTCACGGTGAAGGTCTCGAATGCGACCTGGCCTAATATAAGGAAGATGATGATGATACATAAAACATAAACTCACGCCTGTATTCCCCGAAGGGGTAGGCAGAGGTGCTAGCACCCACATTTCGCCAGTTTATGTTTAGGTCCCAATGTAATAGGTGGCGAGCCTATTGCCATTAACCGGGCACTTATAAACCTGCGATAAATACACACATAACTTCGAAAAGCATCGAAAAGTCATTGGTGTGTGCCATGGTAAACCTGGGATCGAACCCGAGACCTCGTCTCAGCAGTCCATTACCCATACCACTAGGCTACCGCAGATTGATGATGATGATAACGTTTGTAATATCATAGTATCGATACATATACACATTAATATTATATCCTCAAATATATTTAGAAAACAATGGAACTATAATTTTAATTAGGTAGTCTAATTAATACGTAATGATGTATGTAGGTACTTTCTTATGCAATAGTCGTAATATTACAGAGCGACATAAATATCTTGACGGCGAAGTCTAAAAATGATCTCAAAACTCTGGTATTATGAGCAAATCAAACTGTTTTATTGATTTATATGGTACTAGCTTTTGCCCGCGGCTCCGCCCGCGTGGATGTCGGTTATCGCGACCAAACATCAACAACAACTAGTCCATCCCTATATCAAATTTCATCAAAATCGGTTCAGTGGTTTAGGCGTGAAAGCGTAAAATACAGACAGACAGAGTTACTTTCGCATTTATAATATTAGTATGGATTATTATCAGAACTACAGGTTTGTACCAAATATCAGAACAATTGGTCAACTGGAAGGGGCTCAAAAAACTAAATTAAAATGATTTGAGCACTTTGTTCGTCAACACCTTTTTGATGCTGACTGTACATGATGCTTATGGCTGTATGAAATAATGAATTTGTAATGGCGAGTATGACAAGACGGACGTCTTGTCATACTTTGGGCACATAAACTCTCTGATTTTACAGGGTCGGCAGCACGAGCGTGACTCCTCTGGTGTTGCACAAGTCCGTAGGCCACGGTAACCACTTACCATCAGGTGGACCGTGTACTTGCCTGCCACCTAAGGGCCGGTTCGACCAAACGCGAGTAAAGTTTATTCTTAGAATAAGCAGCCAATATGTAGGTGATATTGTCTGTTTATTCTAGGAATAAACTTTACTTGCGTTTGTTCAAATTTACCTATATAAGTACCTACCATTAGTGATATAAATATCATCATAAATAAATCATAAATCATTTTATTTAGGGTGTTATATTCGTAGGTTAACAAGTCTCGCCATATTCTACAATAATAGGCATGCAATTCTTTTAGCTAAATCAGGAGCAAAAAATATGATACAGTAAATTTATATAATCTTAGGTAGGTATTTCTAGAGATCTTTCATAGTGTTAATTATTTTATCATAACATTACATACATAATCATTAATACAAAATACATCCAATCACATAATGGACTGCTGAGACAAGGTCTCGGGTTCGATCCCAGGTTTACCATGGCACACACCAATGACTTTTCGATGCTTTTCGAAGTTATGTGTGTATTTATCGCAGGTTTATAAGTGCCCGGTTAGTGGCAATAGGCTCGCCACCTATTACATTGGGACCTAAACATAAACTGGCGAAATGTGGGTGCTAGCACCTCTGCCTACCCCTTCGGGGAATACAGGCGTGAGTTTATGTTATGTTTATGTTATGTTACATCCAATCACATACATAAAATCAAATTGTCATGGTTTCATTTTAATAAAATTAAAAACAACATCATCAGCTTTAAAGGTATTTTCTCTCGGTTTTCCAACGCCTCTTCCTGCAATCCCGGTTTCTTCAAGAGGGGCGTGAAGTTATCTAACGACGCCATCAATCTAAAGAGCACCATGTAACATTGTTGGCATAATAATCGCGGCCTTCACTAGCGAGACGTGCTCTAAATTAAAAAAAAAAAAAAACAATCAAAGCTGTGCTCTGTGGTTGATTGTAATTATTTCAAGGTCTGTATTTCAATAAACATCTGTTGTCTATGGTGTTATTTTTTGTTCATCTTTTTGTTTATGGTTTATGTCGAATTTTGTGAGATATGAGCTATTAAACTGGTTTACGACCAACCTTGATTTTACGGAAAATTTAGATAATAAGTGTTAGAATTTTACATACCTATCGATAGTAATTAACGCCCACATTTTCGTCAATTATTTCTGTTAATCCCTTGTGCCTAATAGGTCAATAATCATTAAAATTGTTGTCAAAAAAAAATAACACCCAGTTGTGAAATTCTCTAAGCGTCTCAGCTAGATTGCCTTGCCCTTCAAAAGAACGATTATTACACTACTAGCTTTTGCCCACGGCTCCGCCCGCGTGGATGTCGGTTATCGCGACCAAACATAGCCTATGTCCTTTCTCATGGTCTAATCTACCCCTATACCAAATTTCATCAAATTCGGTTCAGTGGTTTAGGCGTGAAAGCGTAACATACAGACAGACAGACAGACAGACAGACAGACAAAGTTACTTTCGCATTTATAATATTAGTATGGATATGAATTTTGGAGGGTGAATGTAGAGGCAGATGTAAGTGTAAACAAATAAATATTGCATACAGATTATAATAACGCGCATATTGATATCAAATTGATAAAGTTTATCAATGATTGCATTATCGAACTGTTTGGCAGTCTTTGCTGCAGGTTGGATAGCATTGAGAGACCTTTCTAATAATATTATGCTTCACGTCAACTGAGCTAAGGTAGGGTTATAGGGTAACCGGTGTGTTCTATGATTCTATTATATCAGGAAAAAGTTAACTTGAACTGGACTTGAACCTCATGACCTTTCCCTTGTATAATTAATTAGCATACCTACTAAATGCTTCAAAATTTCATTCAAATATACTGATTGGTAGATGTCTTGTATTGGCACAATTTTATTGAGTTTAAAGTGGTAGCACATTATTTTAGAGGTTAGAGGGTTAGAGGGAATATTAGTAACTACGGTTCTAATATTATATAAAAAAAAAAAATTGAAATGTTTTGTATGTGAATAAATGTTTTTGTGAGAAGAAACTTTACCCTTCATAAAAGTCCGTTGGATTTGCTCCATTGTATGGAAATGTAATAGGTAATAAATATTTTATTATTTCGATTTTTTTTCAAAACAAGACAAGAATTCTTGTTTTGAAAAAAAAAATTGGCATGCAAATAATTTAAAAATATTTTTTTTTATTGAAATTTAGCGCATGGTAAATTAAAAAAAAAAGGGTGGTAGGTAGCTGGTAGCGTGCATTTAGTTTGATGTTAGGCGGGAAAGTTCTGACTGTTGTAATATTGTCCTAAGATTTTATTTTAAAATAACATGTATGTTTTTTGGATAATTATTAACAACAATTAAACATTTTTATTGCGTTTAACTCTTGTGTAGGTAAAGGAGAAGTCTCTAAAGTTGTCGCCAATGTTCTTCACGAATTCACCCGTAATTTGTTCAAAGCGAATGCACCTAAGTGTTTGAAAATTCGTAACATTGAATTACAAGTTTGGTTTTAAGCATCTAGTGTAGGTGTTTATACTACACCTCCACATCGTTGAATAAAAAAGTAACAAATAATACCGATTAAAACGTTACCTATAGGTTGCCATAATTGCTTTTGCCTACGTTTTACTTATTGAACTAAGTACGTTTAATTTGAGTTGATCGCAATTAATTACTTGCACTGATGAATCCCAGTTTTGGAAATTAATGAAATTTTACATACATACGCTCACGCACACGCTTATTACCCGACTACGGCGAAGCCAAAAGGAGGGTTATGATTTTGACAGGCTATGTATGTATGTATGTATGTATGTTCATTTGTTCCCTCATAGCTCCTCAACTACTTATTAGAACTAGACAAATGAGGTATCGTTACAAGCGGCTTTATTGTCCGATGGTTATAGGCTATATGACGTATCACTCAATCTAGTGTGGCGCCCTCTAGCGCTCATAAGGTACTGTGTTAAAAAATAAATTTGAGTTAAATATGCCGTGTTTGGTATCAAATGAAAGGGCTTAAGAAGCACATTTCAAATATGTATAAATTATTAGCTTTACTTTGCCTCAAAATAATGTAAATAAAAAATAAAGTTTAAAACTAAAACCCGACTACCGAAAAATCACACTCTAAAATGTAACAAACAAGAAAATATCAAGGATAGCCGTGGTCGTATGCCACTTACTCTAACAAAACAATATATTCTCGGGTAAAGTGGCATACGACCACGGCTATCCTTGATATTTTCTTGTTTGTTACATTTTAGAGTGTGATTTTTCGGTAGTCGGGTTTTAGTTTTAATTTCCCTTTGAGGTAGGCAGATACAACCCACCATTTGACTATATCTTTTTATTTCACGAGCTTCGTATATTGTCACTAATATTTTCATGCTACTGCTTCTGAAATTTTGTTTTAAACAAATATTCTTAGTTAGATCATTTAGGTTTTATTTTCTGATACTGAAGATGGAATGTTATGTTTTTATTATGTTTTCAACATGATATACCTACTTACACTGTTTTGAATGCAATAGATAACACATGTAGATACGCACATATATGATACGGAAAGAAATGGCTATCTGCGGTGACTTGTAAAAATGCAAGATTTACGAAAAGTTATCTGAATATTTTTGCGCGCTAGTACGATATCTACCTTTGTAATCGACATGCATACTATATACAGTAGATTATAGGTTTATAGGTATAACAATGGAACACGTATCATGGTCAGGTATGTTTTTTTTTAAGTGTTTTTTTTTCAAGCAAATATTTTTTACGTTTTAAAAAAAAGTATTTAAGTAGTCCATCAATTGACTGCACCCAGCTATTTAGATGGTATTATAGCCACTGTGGCGTGGTGGTAGTGCAGGCGACTGCCACGCGGGAGGCGCGGGTTCGATGCAAATATTTGAATGCATGAATATGGCTATTAGCATTGGTCTAGGTGTTTCTATGTATAATAAGTATGTATTTACAAAAAATAAGTATCTAAGTATGTTTATCCGCATTCTAGATTCCATAACACAAGCTAATTAAGCTTACCATGGGTCTAGACTCTAGATAGCGTGTAGAATGTTGTGGAAAAAAGTGCAGTCCAGAAGATATGGGCCACCATTTCTGTTGATCTTAAAATGCTGGTTCCTATCTTTTTATTATCAATAGTCATTGGTTAAAGAAAAAATCATTACATATACTTCTAAAGAAACAAAAGAAAGAAAGTTTAAAGGTTAGTAGTTACCTACCTATCGAAAACAAAACTTGATTTGCATTTTGGTGTCTTTATTACCGTCAGTATTTGCCTAATTGGTGTTGTCTAGACTCAAAGAGATCAGATAAGGAGTTAGGCGATTAGAATAATTTGCTGATAATATTATAATAAATTGCTTATTTGTTGGACCAAATATTATCACCAAAAGAGTGAATGTTAGTACTGCCATTGGCGTGAAAATTAAGCCGATGGTGCCTGTTGCCATGCGAACATCATTATTTTTTTATCGTGTGAAAAATCCCCACGGATACCACCCCGGAGCTGGTGGAAGTGGTTATGTTGGACTCGAACCGACTAAAACGCACGCCGTCTTTGGGTCTTTGGTTGCCGGAGGTGAGAATGCAGGGAACATATGTTATCTCTTGCACCCCGGTAGACTCAGGACCATCTCTTTCGAGATGGCCCCCTTCGGTTTGTGGGGACACGAACATCACTATGGCAGTCGTTACGGGTAGTTGGCGTTCTCAAAAGCCCGACTAGTCTTATTACAGAACTTCGATATATGTCACCAATTGGTTGTTGAGCTCAGTGGCAGTCGCCTCGCGAAGAATATTGAAGTTCAGCTACGTCATTAATAGTAGATTGTACACCAAGGGGATAAAGCACTGTATTATGTCACGGGCGCGATATTGAATTGAATCCTGAGCGTAACGAAGGACTCCAGATTTAACTCCCGAGCGTAGCGAGGGGGTTTTGAGTTGATTCCCGAGCGAAGTGAGGGAATTAAAATGGAGTCATGAGAGCAGTGAAGGATTTAAGCGCGCCCAAGGCAAAATCAGTTTTATCCCTGAGGAGTATACTCTACTTTTCTCACCTTTTGCGAGACAATAAAAACCAGGGCTACTAGAAAAAGTATTTTAATTATTAAAATACTTAAAAAAAAATACTCGCGGCTTTTGTTTTCAGTATTGATTTTTTTTCGTTCGGCTTGCCGTGGCGTGGCCAGCTCGATTTTCGAATAAGTTCGATGTTCAAATAAATGAGGCGCGGCGCGCGCCGCCTTCCACCTCCTCGCCGTCGGCCACCAGCATTTGCAGCAGCCTTGCGCCGCGCGATTTTGACGAAATTAGACTTTAAATGCATAACAATAAGAACTAAGAGAAGTGAGAATCACATTACTGCCCGGCGGGTTATAATGAAATTCAGTACAACATTACACCCCGGCAAAAGACAAGGGCTATAATGATTTACTTTGAGTAAGGTTTGCATGATATATAATGAGGCATTGTCGAGCAGGTGGTGTGAAAAACTAATTTCTTTATTTGCGTGTATTGTGGTACGATAGAGATGGTAAAATTAAATATAGTAGGATTCTAGTAGGTACCTACTGAAGTATCATTTTGATAAAGTTGCCATGCAAACTCTTTTGAATGTGTCGGTTTGCCATCACGGTATTCTATTTACTTTATTACTTCATAATGTATTATCAAAATAAGTAACAAACAATGTCTGACACAGGGCGTTGCCTCTTCGATTTGATAATTTTATCGCCTGATAAATTTCGTTTGCCCGCTATGCAGTAGACCTTATCAATGAATGTCCGTTGTTGTGATACTTACCTATTGGTTTTGAGTCAAGAATTAATATTTAGGGCTATATCGGTTATATATCAGCCTTAGGTGTAGGTATACACACTACACAGTGTGTATTACACACCTGTTTAACAAAATATATTGATAACATGACAGCTCGAGAGATGTCACTAAGAATAGGCGAACAGCAAAATAGCGTCGATAACGTACGATTTGACTGATTATGTCTAACGCCTTACGAGATTGCCGTTGCCATTTTTTTTTATAAAGGACACGTTAATTTGACTTCACTTCGCCTGATGGTAAGCTAAAGGCAAAGTCTCGGAAAGAGGGTCACCATCGTAAACATATACCATGTTAACAGTGGTGGCACTCAGCTTGACGGCCTCATCAGATACCGGGACCCGGGACTGCAGGAAGAAGGAAACACGTGAATTGGCAGGGAGTTCCAGGTCTTAATGGTGCGGCATAGGAATGAGTCACTGAAACGCTTGGTTCTAGCAATGTTGAAAAAAAGTGTCATTTAATAAGAAATCTAGCGGTATTACGATTGAACTCGCTCCCCTAATACTCTAGATATACTAAAGTGCCTTATCTTAATAACCCCCACATAATTATAACGTCATTATTATGACGCGTGCAAACACTACATCTAATTTCTCGTCCCAGTTTCACTGTACGTGTCTGATAACGTTGTGAACTTGAGTACCGACCCGTTTTATTCGTACGTGAGAGCGGTACTAACACAGGATCTTTCAGAGACGTGAATATGATACCCTTGAACTTAAAACGTGGGACATTTGTATGGAAATTGGATTTGTATCCTTAGGGAGTTGTTCCGACACTGGTCCCACTCTAACCCATTAGGGTTAGAGTGGGACCAGTGTCGGAATAAATTGACTTTCTTGTGTGAAATATACTTAGCAAATTATTCCTCTTCATCTTAGTGTACACAACCCGAAGGGGGCCATCTCGAAAGAGATCGTCCTGGGTCTGCCGGGGTGCGAGAGATATGCTTTCGGCAATCTCACTACCGGCAACCAAAGACCCAAGATGGCGTGCGTTTTAATCGGCTCGAGACCGACATAACCACCTCCACCGGCTCCGTGAGGGTGGTGTCCGTGGGGATTTTAAAAAAAAAGTGTATCTCAGTTAAAGTTTTCACTTCAGAGTCCAGGGATATTTTCCAGACTAACGGCTCGTTTGGTTGGACTTCGACATTTTCTGTGAAGCGACTGACATCTGACCTCCAGAACACATGGACGATAATAGAAGTTTTGCAATTAGATCAGTCGTAGAATATTTCAGGGATACAACTACCCGTAACGACTGCCATAGATGTTCGTATGGGAACGGCGTAGGCGCACCTCCCCATTCCGGGGGCGAGTCGGGGACATCGTTGCCCTCCTCCCGAGGAGGGCCAGACCGTAAGGGACGGCCCTGAGTCAGCCGGGGTGCGAAGGATTTGCCGAAGACAATCTCACCTACCTAGCCTAGCAACACAACCCTCAGTGGTAAAAAAGAGAAAAAAAAAGGGAATCGGGACCGATGCTTACGTGCTCTCCGAGGCACGGTACGAATGCATATAGACATTATTCATCCATATAAATATTTGTACTGAACGGGTGACGAACCCACACCTCCTACGTAGCAGTTATGGTCACAACCGCTACGCCACAGAGGCATTGGATTCAGTCGACATTTTAGCAAATTATTATTGTTGTTATTGCAAAGTCGTGCAAAGGTTATCCTTATTACTACTATTATATTATTCTTAGATCTGTGGCCATTATTTTCACAATAAAAAGTAAAATTCATTTACTTATCTCGCTTTATCTTAAATAACATGTTCGACATTTGAGAACTTGTTTTTTATCTTAATAGCGATAGTTATACTGTTTAAAACACTTAGTATACTTAATGCAAAAATTAAGAAAAACATGTAAGTATTGTTTTTTTCCTTCATACATAATGCTCCCAATTCTGTTGTTACAACTCTAAACTTAAATTTCTCTAAAAAAATCTATTTGCATCTCTTTCTTTCATGATCAGATAAAAAAGGACAGATGGTTTTATTTAAGTTAAGACCTGTCAAATTAAGACAGTACCTTGTTGGTGCGTAGTAAAAAGTCGCATGTTCGTAGATGTCGACTAAAATTGAAGGGTACTGTCAAAGCGCCGACTTAATTTGACAGTTGTTCACTAAAATAAATCATCTGTCCTTTTCTATCTGATAATGAAAGAAACAGATGCAATTAGAAAATTTTAGAGAATTTTAAGTTTAGAGATGTAACAACAGAATTAGCAGCAATATCTTACTTTAGTAACAGTAGGTGTATATCGATGCATAATATATGATCTTTGAAAATACCTCCAATAATATTTTTGCCGTTTTATATATCCGTTTATGTAAAGAGCTTACTGAAGCTCTTGACAATCCGAAATCTTTAAACAAGTTATACAGGGTTTTAGCTGGAATTCCCCTTGCTCCTACTTCTACCGCGGCGTAGAGTTTAACCACATAGCCATTTTTTGTTAACTCGGTCAAGTCAAAGTATTTGTTTGTTTTCATAGCGTGGTCTTTAGGTATGTTAGTTACTCACTATACTGTGATTTCTACCAGAACTACTCTACTAAAGACCTCGATGTACCATATTCTTTGAAATAAATCGTTCATTCATTCATAATAAATACATATACCTATGCCCAAACTATAAATTGCTCTAACTAACATACCTATATTATACGTTGTTATATAATACCATTATCATTGGCAATAACAATTAAGATACAACATTGTTTAATCACAACTACTAATTACTAATTAGAGATGCTGATTATCAAGTCAGTCTTTTTCATTTATCATCTGCGAAGATAATATCACTAAGTTCAAATAAACATTAGTAATTATGTGTGAAACGATTAAGTTTTTGCATAAGGCATCTCTATCAGATACCTACCGCATCGAACGTTATCAATTTAGTACTCGGTTCCTCCACGTGGTGCAACCCGTGCAACTAAGGCCCACTGTTCACGGAGGCGTAGCTTCATAGATGCTTCAAAATACGATGTGTTGCTTTGTAGCGGCAAGATAATTTATTAGAGAATGGTAGTGTGTTTTACTCATTTTATGGCATGAGTAAAACTTATGTTTCTCCTATTTGCACAAATATCGCAGCTATTGCTGCCATTTTCAAGAAAAGAAACAATTGCGTTCACTCGTTGTACGCCTGGGCGTATAACATGCGGTACGCCAGGCGTGCGTCGCGTCGTGAAGCTTGCATGCAGCGAAGCGAGTGCGACGCTGACGCTCCGTCGACAGAGTTACATTGTTTTGTATAGAAGCAGCAAGCTAGCGTACACCAAACGTATAATGACGAATACGCGCCTATGAAGCTACGCCTCCGTGGATAGTAGGCCTCACAGGGGAGACCTACAGCCAATTTGAGACAGAGCGTCTCTATAGAAGGCTACACGGAGGCTCTTCACTCACCCCTATGAAGTCTCCCTAGCAAAGACCACAGTGCAGAGCAGGCAAGGGACGATATGGTTTCCAGGCCGCGGGCCTAATTGTAATTGGTACGGTGGCCTGTCACCCCTGGCTTTATGGTGAAAGTCAGATTCAAGTGCGGGTACCAGGTGGTGACGATGACGTTTATACAACTTTAGTGGCAGACAAGCACGCTGCCCACCTTATAGAAAGTGGTTATCGTTGTCTATGGACATAAGCATCACTAGGGGAGTTAAGTACACTCGTGCTGCCGAACCTGAAGAAACCTTCTAGCCTTACCCTTCTTGAAGAACCCCATATTGTACTTAGTCACTTGAAAAAGCGACAGCCGGAAGTTCATTCTATTGACAAAATTATTTATATTTCCCGATGTATTTCGAACTAGAAAGTTATCATGATAAATGCTATAAAAAATTCATTCAAATTAATATTTGTTATGATATTTTATCATAATACTATCGATGATCCGTCTACAAGCGATGTTTCTCGAACAACCAGACACTGACTCAGGCATTATCAATAATACTTAATCAAAAATTTATTCACTTTGTATTGGAAATTCTAAGATTAGGACACATTATCTTGAGACCAAAGATCGTGGAAAATTACTTACATCACATTCTTTTGCGATTGACTAATTGAATATCATTTTAAAGAAATAAATAGAAACATCAAGAAAACTAGCTAACTGGTAAGCGTAAAACTCCAGAACGGCTCGACCGATTCGCCTAATATCTTAGTGATGTGTTCCAAAAGTTTCACGGAAGGTTCACATGGTGAAAGTTCCCATAGGGTCACAGGAACGGGAACAGAACTCCACGCAGCCGAAGCCCAGGGTATCAGCTAGTTTTGACTAAAGAAACAGTATGCCATAAGTAAAGACGTAAAGCTAAAGTGTTGTTATGCTTTTAAAATATGGTACCAAACTTGTTATGTCAGCGGATATAAGGAAAAAACTTATGCATCCAAAGGGATCCCAGTCTGACCACCCTGAGTTCATCTCTGTTATATCTTGTCGCTCTCCGGACGCGGTCATTACCTACTTGTGGATCTCAGGAAATATTCGTGATCATTGACCGCACTAGCGACATCTATTACAACTCAACAACAACTTTAAAACGTACTGACCCATTTCAATTTTGCTGCATTTCGTAAAAGAAACAATTATTACAATGCATAAATGGTCCCAACTTTCTCCATATTGGGGTAGGTGACGAAATATCTCGCCATCTGTGCATCTATTCTTGCTATGAACCTACAATTAAATAGCTCAGTGGTCTTTCCACTTCGAGGGCAGATCGGAATGCCATTATTTTAATGCATTGGGCATATCTTCTATACCTACATATAAAATTGCTTGTCCCGACTGACTGACTGATTCATCAACGCAGAGTCTAAACCTGTTTTGACAGTAGATGTATTTTATGATTTGAGCATCCACTTAGAAAGGATTTTTGGAAATTCTGTTACTAAAGGTGTAAAATAAGGGATGGACGTTTGTATGAAAGGCCGTCATTTTCAGAGCTAGATGCACTAAATTTCACAAACCTGTGTCTTTTAAGTAATAAATGAATATGTGAATTAGCGTTTTTCAAAATTTATCTACTAAGTGTAAAATTGGTGATAAACGTTTGTATGTGAACTTGGTCATTTAGGTTACCTACTCATCATCATCATATCAGCCACACATAGTCCACTGCTGAACATAGGCCTCTCCCATAGACCTCCAGAATGACCGATTTAAAGCAGCCCGCATCCAGCGCTTCCCGGCGACCTTCGGTTACTATCAATATGGATTACGAAATTTTCCCTGGCGAAGCCGGGTCGGATCAGCTAGTATTGGCATATATTCATAGGCGAGCTGGGGTCATCCTTATAGAACAGAGCCAGTAAGGACGACCCCAGCTGATTAGAAACAAAACTGTTCTTACAAATTTTCTGCGCAACGAATCGTTGGCCTAATTCGTATCCCTTTCACAAGATGGCGGCCGCGGGACAAGGATTGCGACCATTTTTTTTTCTTTGCCTGCGAAAAATCCCCAAGGTTTCCACTCCCCCGGAGCCGGTGAAGGTGGTTCTATCGGACTCGAACCGACTAAAACGCACGCCGTCTTGGGTCTTTGGTTGCCGGAGGTGAGATTGTAGAAAACGTATCTCTCGTACCCCGGCAGACCCAGGACCATCTCTTTTGAGATGACCCCCTTCGGGTTATGTGGACCGCAGTGTCCCCATCTAGCCCCGTGTACGGGGAGGCACACTGTGCGCTGCCGCCGCGTAAGGATTGCGACCCTACCAGTTTAGGACTAACTTTACACCGAACTCCTCTTGAAATACTTAACATTAAGCTTTTCTTGTTGCAGAACACGAGTTACGAAGGACATGCCACAGATAGCACCCTTGCCCAGTGGACTGAATAAGAAGATTGGCAAGAGATTCAGGTAGGCACCTTTTTTTAAAGGGAAAATTCGTGGGTTCAATTCCCACTTGAGCATTTCATTTTTTCCGATGTATTCAAATTTTATAGTTAGCATAATAAATGCTATAAAATTCATTCAAATATTTGGGCGGAGTCATCAAAAATCAATGTTTAAAAATGGTTGAAAAATCATGCATTGGTTCAGTTTGTAGGAAAGTTGGTAGATGGCTCCACCATCACCCAACGGATATAAAGAGAAGGGAAATTGGAAGTGATTCAGGTGTGATTCAATAGCTCATTTGGAAGAGCATTCCCCCTGTAAGAAAAAGGTCGTGGGTACAATCACCCACTTGAGCATTTCATTTTTCCCGATGTATTCGTACATAGGTTTTGTTTGAAAAATTGCTTAATTAAAAAAGGTTATTATAAAGTGGACGAATACTTAAATAATAAAGATGCATGGTCATCCTTATTTAATCTCTTCCTCGCATTGTATAAATTTGTTATAAATAAAAGCACATAAAAAAAACCAAGGATAATCGAGTTCACTGAGTTTCTTGCTAGTATCTTTTCAGTAGAACCAACCTACCGAACCAGCGAAAGAATCATTTTCCATAATTTATTTTTTCCGTGATTGACATTATTGTAAAATTCTGACGTTCATATGTGCTCTTTATGTGCCTAAACTGAATAAATGAAATTGATTCTTTGATTCTTTGATTGATTTGTCTGTCACGTCTGTACAAAACACGTACCGATTTTGATGAAATTTGGTACAGGAGTAGATTACACCTTGGAATGGACACAGGCTATGTTTGGTCGCGGGCGGAGCCGCGGGCAAAATAGTAGCTATCCCAAGCACACGAGGCTGCTTAATAGTCGAATAACGGATTTCCAAAACGCTTAAAGCAGAATAAGGAAGCTGCATTAAGTCTGTATACGACCTTATACAGCTCTTATAACTCTTAAATGGGCACAAATTATTCAGCCTTGCGTTCACATAGCTGCTTAAGAGCTGTGTAGCAGCAACTTAACAGTGTTATCAAGGGTAACAGCACAAATTATTTAGCCTCAAGTTCACATAGCTGCTTATGAGCTGTGTAGCAAAATTTAACAGTGTTATAAAGGGTATCGACAGTACTTTGCGCTGAAATCCGACTGACTGAGAGAGAGAAGAGATCACAAGTTACTCTTTATTCAGAAAATATGTCTGTAATGTTCGCTCTATACATATTGTAAACCGCGAAACGCTACTTAATTGCGGCCTGTATAAAATAATGAACATGCAATACTGGCTTTAAGCAATTTACCGGTGCTTCTAGCTGCCTTGATGGACATTGCACTTTGTCAGGTAAAGTGAATATTGGAAACGAAATTAATGGTGGATAATTTATTCATATCCCTGATAAGTACATTGTTTTACATAGTAATAAAGGAAAAATGATTGGGAATTTAATTTTACTGACATTATACATATATAATATTATCTAAGAAAATTTTAGTGCGCCATGAAAAGCTTTTGTTTTTAATTAGTTTTGTGATATAAATAAGCTGTGATGTAAACTATAACTAAATAATTTGTAGTGCTTTGAAAAGAATTATAAGATAAAAAGTTATTATTATGATATTAGGAAGTAAAAACTAATGCAATACATTTTATTTATTGCACAAAACATCGTAAAGGTTGAAAAATCAGTCGGAATATGTTTAGGTTATAAAATAAAATGGTGGATTTATGTTAAACAGTAACGTGAATAGTTAAAACTCTTATATTCTACAACAGGCTGTCTAATAGTTCACTAGTGCGCTGTTATTCTACAAAAAAACTGAATAATATTACACATGTGAACTGTATACAGCTATAAGCTGTTTTCTTTACTTTTAATTGTTCACCTGCTCTACCTTTAGCCATGATGTGAACAATTAAACAGTTATTATACCGACTCTTTAGGGATCCCTAGTATTAAATCTAAAACTACCGCATGGACTTCCATTACAAAATTGTCAGAGCGGTATTATTTAGAACACTATTTTACGCGTGTGCGAACCTTTCAAGTTGGGTAGTAAGATATAATAATATATAATTAATATGTTTTTTATTATTTTTTATTGTAAAATTAAATTTTACAACAACATAAACGCAATATTTCACCCTAAACATCATCTTCTGAGTTATTCATATTTTGTACGGAACCATCCTGTTTCAAACCATTTGTCAAGCTTTGCGTTACGTGCCGACTTGAAGGTTTTATTTCTTCTACCTTTATAATTCTTTGATACTCTTTCGATAATTTTCTTCTAATGACTCCTGTTCTTGCTTTCAATTTCCACGAATTACGCGAATTCATTTTAATATATTGCAAATAAAAAACGTTGGATATGGTCTCAACTTAGTTCCACTGACTGATAACAGTACCACATATGTTACTTTTATTCAGATAACGTCGGATTTAAGGTACTTATGTTATAAAGTAGCCATTATAAAGTAGAAGCCGTTAATTCTATACACTAGTGTGTCTCTAAGCAGCTGCGAGGCATCTAGTGAACGTTTAAATAGCCGCTATGCAGATACTATCAATCGCAGGATAAAGGCCGATTAGCGGTAGACATATTCAGGTATAAGCTGTAATATGGGCCACATATCCTCCATTATACAGCTATTCACTTCAAAGTAGTTCACACGTGCCCCTTTAATAAGTCAGTGTAATAGGAGTTCACAAATATCTTCTTAAACAGCATTTGGCGTAATTTTATGCACTAAACAGGCCTTACTACGGTTTAGGCAATAGAAAAGATTAGAAGCTGAATAGAGTAATTAAAAACATACCTTTATAGCACTCTTAGCGTATTAATGGTGGTTTTGTCGGTCTTAATCAGCCTTAATACAGCTTTTAATTAGCTAAAGCTGTTTAAACATCACTCACCGCTATTATACAACTGTAGCATCACCAGTGTACTCTCAGAAGCGTCTTAATACGCACAAGTTTCAAATAAGTCTTAAAGTGAGTTATACAGCTATCTGCGCTACTTGGGATTGACAGAAGTTTTAACATAAACAGATCTTAAATGATCAAAAATCTCCAATACATTCGTCTTGCGCTCTTTTTCTCAAAAATTCCTATACTTCACAATTTAGCTTAATGAGTAATATCTTTAAATCGATTCTCTGCAACATTATTCATAACATTCTTTGAGCATTTGAATTGGGATTTTTTATAGAATTTATAACATAACATACATAAACTTACGCCTGTATTCCCCGAAGGGGTAGGTAGAGGTGCTAGCACCCATATTTCACCAGTTTATGTTTAGGTCCCTATGTAATAGCTGGCGAGCCTATTGCCATTAACCGGGCACTAATAAACCTGCGATAAATACACACATAACTTCGAAAAGCATCGAAAAGTCATTGTGTGTGCTATGGTAAACCTGTGATCGAACCCGAGACCTCGTCTCAGCAGTCCATTACCCATACCACTAGGCTACCGTAGATTATTATATCATTTACTATGGCATATATATTTTCAGGTGTGGTTCAATAGCTCAGTTGGAAGTGCATTCCACTGTTCGGGAAACGTCGTGGGTTCAAGTCCCACTTGAGCATTTCATTTTTCCCGATGCATTCGAATTCTTTGAGCAATTCTAACAACTCTTTATCCCTCGAAAGAAAGTCGGTCTGTGGCGCCTACGCTCAAGAACGGAAGCGTCCATCAGTCCAATATGCTACTTTTTATTAGAAGATTACTCCAATTGTGAGACACTCCGGTCTCCTTCGAGACACGGTATGCATGCTACTTTGAATAAAAATGGGAAAATAAAACGGATGAGCCAATTTCTTGCGGATAGGACGAGAACTGCGAAAATACCGCATTGAAAGTAATGAACATAAAATAAAAGTTAGCATAATAAATGCTATAAAAAATTCATTCAAATATTTGGGCGCAGTCATCAAAATTCAATGTTTAAAAATGGTTGAAAAATCATTCATTGTTTCCAACAGTTGGTAAGAATGTTGGTAGATAGCTGCACCGTCACCCTTATAGACGGATATAAAGGAAAATTTGGAATGATTCAAGTATGGCTCAATAGCTCAGTTGGAAGAGCAGTGCCCCTGTAAGGGAAAGGTCGTGAGTTCGAGTCTCACTTGAGCATTTCATTTTTTCCAATTTTTTCGAACTTAAAAGTTAGCATAATAAATGCTATAAAAAATTCATTCAAATAATTAAATTAATTAATTTTACAGCATTAGGTATGCTAAGTTAAAGACGGATAAGAAGGGAAATTTGATTCACATCGGGCGTGTCTCGGTAGCCGAGTTGTTCAAGGCATTTCCCCTGTAAGGGAAAGATCGCGGGTTCGAGTTCCGCCCGAGAAGATTATTTTTCTCTATGTATTCAACTATATTCATAACATAATCCATACTAATATTATAAATGCGAAAGTAACTCTGTCTGTCTGTCTGGTCTGTCTGTCTGTCTGTATGTATGTTACGCTTTCACGCCTAAACTACTTAACCGATTTTTATGAAATTTGGTATAGGGGTAGATTAGACCTTGAGAAAGGACATAGGCTATGTTTTGTCGCGATAACCGACATCCACGCGGGCGGAGCCGCGGGCAAAAGCTAGTTATACTATATATTCACGCATTGAAAGCCTTGGAAAGGGTATTAACACCCAGTTGTGGCCAACCATGATTTTCGGTTCCACTTAATAGGAGAGAGACCTTCAAGTGGGCATTTTGTTATGGGCTGTATGTTTACTGTCAGATTGAGAACAGCCCTTTCTCTTAGTCACCTTCAACGATACATAAAGAAAGAGAGACTTTGCCTTTAGCTTAACATCAGGCGAGGTGAAGTCAAATTGACGTGTCCTGTATAAAAAAAAAAAAAAGTTCAGTGGTATAAAGTCCTATAAAGGTATGGACTGACCCTATTCTACTTTATTACGTGGGGCCAAAATCATAAAACATAACATAAACATAACATAAAGTCACGCCTATATTCCTCGAAGGGGTAGGCAGAGGTTCTAGCACCCACATTTCGCCAGTTTATGTTTAGGTACCAATGTAATAGGTGGCGAGCCTATTGCCATTAACCGGGTACTTATAAACCTGCGATAATTACACATATAACTTCGAAAAGCATCGAAAAGTCATTGGTGTGTGCCATGGTAAGCCTGGGATCGAACCCGAGAACCTCGTCTCAGCAGTCCATTACCCATACCACTAGGCTACCGCCAAAATCATAGTTAGGTAAAAATGGGTGTTATGCATTTTACATCAAATATATAAAATTCTCGTGTTTGTAGTTAAACTCCTCCAAAACGGCTTGACCTATTCTCATGAAATTTTGTGTGCATATTGGGTAGGTCTGAGAATCGGACAACATCTATTTTTCATCCCCCTAAATGTAAAGGGTAGTCCACCCCTAAAATATATTTCAAATTCTTAGATTTTTTTTAATTTCTAAGGCGAAACGAAGTTGCCAGGTCAGCTAGTATCCATACTTCCATACTAATATTATAAATGCGAAAGTAACTCTGTCTGTCTGTATGTTACGCTTTCACGCCTAAACCACTGAACCGATTATGATGAAATTTTGTAAAGGGATAGGTTAGACCTTAAGAAAAGACATAGGCTATGTTTGGTCGCGATAACCGACATCCACGCGGGTGGAGCCGCAGGCAAAAGCTAGTTATATATAATTATTAAATGCGGTATGTTTTCGTTTGATCCGTTTCAATATAGTCTCCAGAGAAATTATTGTGAGTTACATCATAAATTTAATTAATAGGTTATGGTCCCAACGGGCATGATGGGCCCATAACCTATGAATATGTTTTATCCGTGATTAGAATATACATTACAAAACTAGTCATACATGATTTGCATACCTCGTGGGATATTTATAATTGTTTGCTCAATAATGCAGTAGCTATAACCCAAGAGTGTAAGACCCGAGAAGGGCCAGATAGGGATGGCCCTGGGTCCGCCAAGGTGCGAGGGATGTGTCCAACAACCTTACCTTCGGCCTTACACTTCGACTCACAGACGGTGTGCGTCTTAGTCGATTCGATTTCGACCATAACCAAAAAAATTTTAGACTTTCAGTTCTAAGTATGGGGAGCCCCAAAATTTATTGCTGTTTTTCTATTTTTGTGTGAAATTCTTAATGCGGTACACAGAATACATCTACTTACCAAGTTTCAATAGAATAGGCCTTATAGTTTTGGAAAAGTGGCTGTGACATACGGACGAACAGACAGACAGACGAATCTATTATAAGGGTTCCGTTTTATGCCATTTGGCTACGGAACCATAAAAAGGGTGTAAGTAACACGCGTGAGTATATTCTGCTTCTACCATCATCATATTAGGGATGCCCGACGTCCGCTTACTACCGCTTACTACCTATTTCGTTTTTATTTTTACAGTTTTTATAGTTGCAACTATTAGAGATTAGAGAACAACCCGCGCAAGAGCTTGACCTGTCAATCAGCAGGTGTTCCTCCTAACTATAGGTTAGATATCTACTTCATAGAAAAACAGTGGCGAGTAGGGTGACCAGAGCTCACAAGAGAGTTCTTTTGCTATCTCAGTGGGAAGACCAAAGGCTTCTCCTATTTGGCTTTTACACTGATGGCACAGAAAGTATCATGCTTAGAGGGACGGCAGCACAAGTGTTACTCCCTTGGTGTTGCACACGTCTATAGCCACGGTAACCACTTTCCATCAGGTGGGCCGTGTGCTTATCTGCCACCTAAGTGGTATAAAAAAGCAATTATTCGGCAAAAATTCCGGGTTTCCACATGGGTGGAACCGCGAATACAACTCTACAGTCAATAAATAATTGCAATTAAATTTATCGAATACATAGGGAAAAATAAATCTTCTCGGGCGGGACTCGAACCCGTAGTCTTTCCCTAACAGTGGGGAATGCCTTGACCAATTCGGCTACCGAGACACGCCCGATGTGATTCAAATTTCCCTTCTATTTATCCGTTCTTACGGCGACAGTGGGGTCAATTGCAATTAAATTAATCGCACTACTTGTTCAGTAGAATAATGAAATGATTGATCGCCTGACTTATGAACTAGTAATATCATTTTAATAATATAGGTATTAGCTGTGGTATTCGTTACTATACTCCGCACGCCGAATGATGATCCCTATGACGTTTCAACTGACAGTTGTATTAGTTATGCGAAACAATTTCGATAAAATACTGTTTTTTCAGGCAAATGTCATGTCATTCAGCCAGGTCATTCAACATAATAAGCAATATTTATTTATTTTGAAAAAAAGACTACGCGCATTGATGGACATAAAACACTAGATAAAAAAGTAACAGCCTTATTATATTTTATTTTACTATACTTTAATTTTTATTCAAATTGCATAATTTAAAGAATTTAAAATTCTTTTTGAATTGAATTTTAAAGAATTCATAATTAGCTGGCAATTATGGATTACATGGAAAAGTATTTAAATGGAGGCCATAGACCTACCGTATTTTTTTAATTCAGTCATGTCATGTCTTGTCAGTCAGTTTTGTCTTCTTGTCACACCGCATCACATCGCGTCATACGAGTGCTCTAACGCCTTGTATGCGCCACGTCTTTCTTTGTTAGCTGAGTTTTGTTTCTGTTTTCGCTGTTTTGTGTTATTTGTTGATTTTCTGTTACCTGTTTGTTGATTTTCGGTTTTGCAAAATGCCGAAAAGACAGCGGAAAACTGTTCTCAACAGTGAAGTTCGCGAGTTTGTAGTTCGTTTGCGAGACTATTTTGCTCGTGAACAACAAAATGGCGGACCCTTGTTACCGCTTGACAATGTTCGCGATCGTGTAGCCGATGCTCTAGGAATCGGAAAGGCTACTGTTTCTCGAATAACAAAGGAAAAATTTGGGGAGTCGATTTTGAAGATCCGATTGACCCTGTATCAGATTCAGATTGATATAAATAAAATAGGTACAAACTCAAAGCATTTGTTTTATATTTCCAACAAATTATCGATATTTTGTTTATCGATGTGTCCCTTCTTAGTCGATAACAGCTTGACGACGTAACTTTTGCAGCACGTACCATGTACATTTGCATTGAGTTTTTTTCTATTATTTCCGAACATTACGTAATAATTTCTTAATATTCATTTTTATAATTTACAATTGTACACAATTATGATTTTTTCGTCTTTTTAATGGACCTCTAAAGGATTTGATGTGATAGGACGTCAGTACAATGTTAAGCGCTAACGAACTGTCATAGGGATCATCATTCGGTGGTGCGGATTATAGACGATATAATTACTATTATTCTTGTTATAACACTTCATATTCTGTCCTCCATGTTTATTCCAGCTAAACTTCTTGTCAGTGAGCAACATATAACATCACCTATTTCACCCATATTCCAACAAATAAACTCATTTCAACAAAAAAAAAGTGATTTATAAAAAAAACCCCCGTCACAAAAAAACACCAAAAAGTTGAAAATAAATGAATTATTTTTAATTCAAAGGTTGCCATGTCGGGGGACCTTAACTGGTTAAGTACTCCTTTATATCGTAAGGTCCCCCGACATGGCAACCGTTGAATTAAAAATAATTCATTTATTTTCAACTTTTTGGTGTTTTTTTGTGACGGGGGTTTTTTAAATTTTTATTTTATACTTTTTAAATTGATCTACTAGTTAAGCTCTTTCATTTGATACCCATATTGACGGAATTATAAAGAAATATGTACTCCAACATGTTGTGGCGGCGGCCATCTTGGGCCGATTTTTTTCAAACATAGCTAAGAACACTCCCGACTAATATACCTTTCAAACAAAAAAAACTAAATCCAAATCGGTTCATCCGTTTGGGTGCTACGATGCCACAGACAGAAACACACACACACACACACACACACACACACACACACACACACACACACACACACACACACACACAGACACGTCAAACTTATAACACTCCGTCGTTTTTGCGTCGGGTGTTAAAAATGAAATAAAACAAATATTCTAGCTAGAAAATTATACAGAGGTATCTAGATAGAAACTAAGTATAACTAGATAATATATTCAAACTGATATAAATAAAATTAAAATATTCAAGTGTAGCTAATAAAATGGGTTAAGTATATAATTCGGAAAAATTGTGATAATATGGTAATTTATATTTAAAAGAGCCATTACTTGCACCAAATAAAAATTATCAATTGAGACACTAATTTTTTTTTAATAAGATCCTTTACGGCACAAAGAAACAGCCAGACCAACAAATAGACGCAAGTTGGGTTCATATTAAACATGTGGGTAACATATTCATGCATATAAATAACAATTGCACTGAGTGGGAATCGAACCCGTGATCTATGAGTGCTATTTCGACACTATATCGCAGTATTTCCTTCTTCCTTTTTCATTCCTATCTCCTTCCTTCACGCCCCTCCCAAAAGGATGAACCTCTTTTTAGGAGCCACGGAGCACAATAACCTGGTTATTGTGCTCCGTGGTAGGAGCTAGTACTATTATCCTTCTGTGGTAGGGGCGTGAAAAAGCATCTGATGAGGCCGTCTAACTGAGGGTCACTATCGTAACATTGTAACCTCTGTGCACTTCTCTGGGTTTGCGGGAAGAGAATTCAAGTCTGAGTTAAGCTCGCTTTTGTACATTCCATCATACATCTCATTATTTTGTATAAATATACTTAATGTGTACAATTAAGAATTAAATAAATGAAAATAAATTGTTAGTTTTTATGATGGTGACCCTCTTTCTTAAGACATCTTGACAAGATCACTTTTTGCAAATTGACATCTGTAAAATGCCACAGTGGTGTTCGTTGCGCCGTTTCTTGCCCACTGTGGTGCCTAGAAGCGGTAATAAACTAAATTATAAGCAGAATTTGACGTCAAAGGTTGTAAGTAGTGCTACACAACTTTGAATAAGTACTTTGCTTTGCCTTCAACATCCCATTAGGCGAAGTGCAGTCGTATTGACATGTCCTTTATATAATAAGTAAATACCCAATTAATCTTTTTTTGTCATCAATACGACGCATCTACTCAAGGAACAGAGACTAGTCACCAACACATGCTGTGTCCACTCAAGGCCATATATAGATGATACGCATAATACCGGCTCGTGGCATCGCTCACACTTCAGAAATAGCAAACAATATTAGCATGCAACATTGTAAACAAATGCTTTGTATCATTGATTAATGATCTGTGACGTGTTGTTACGATGACTAAGATTTTATCAGTGAATTACGTTTAAGTAAACTCAGTTTAGGTAACTATATGTTTTGATTGATAAAATTTGCTGAGTGGCGTGGCGTTTTGGTTCGACTGCATGAGTTATTGGTCGTTTCGCCCGCCATTTGTTCGCCCGAACGGGCCAAACGACCAAGTCACAATATTTATAATATTTAATTAGGCGTTTCTTAAAATGTTATAATAACATGCATAAATGGGCACACTTTTCTCCATCTTGGGGTTGGTGGAGATAAAATCTCGCCATCTGTGCATCTATCCTTGCTATGAACCTACAATTAAATAGCTCAATAATCTTTACACTTCGAGGTCTTCCAATCTGTCATTATTTTAATGCATTGGGCATATTATCTTCTATACATATAAAATTACTTGTCCCGACTGACTGAGTGACTGATTCATCAACGCAGAGCCTAAACCGCTGGACCTACAAACTTGAAAACAGTAGATGCATTTTATGATGTAAGCATTCACCAAGAAAGGATTGTTGGAAATTCTGCTGGAAAGTGGCGTGGCGTTTTGGTTCGACTGCTATGTATGAGTTATTGTTCGTTTAGCCCGCCATTTGTTCGCCCGAACGGGCCAAACGACCAAGTCACAATATTTATTCAGGTGGAGGTTCTTTTTACAGGTGGTAGAAATTTGATGGCACAAATTTGACACTTATTTCGACCGGGTTGGTACCACCGTGCACAAGTGCGAAAAACCCTCCATAGTAATCCAATCTCGGTTGGATTGCGTTCAGGGATCAGCAAGTGCATAGCCGGGCCGAGGTGATGGTAGTCGCAGCACTAGTGGGACCGGTGGGTTTTGGCGTAGTCTAGTGGGGTGTGACGCGGGGCGCCGCGCCGGGCAGGGAGACCCGTAGAAACGGTGGTGCCGCTGGCCGCCCGCGGCATAGTACAGGGGCCCAACTGGGACTAACCACCCTGGGAGGCTGCCCCACCAGGTCGCGCATAATCCCGATATGGCTCGTCGTGCCGGTTGGCGACCGGACGGGAGCCCGGCGACCATATTCGGGAGGGTACGGGGGCCCTTCCGTTCGGCGCGTCGGCTCTCGTCACGCCTCACATTCATAGATAAAACCAATCTCCCATGTTTTGTCACGCGGTGCTGCGGCGACAGTCACCTCTTTTTCACGCCTTCCCTTACCCTTCACCTCATGGCAGCGCACAAAACAAAAACTGTTGAAACAGCGGCTAGGGACTCTCCCACAAAAACTCTATTTGAGGTGGAGTCCACGAACATCTGTGGGCTCCATAAGAACCTCAACACCGTCCACCAACACCTGGAGACGGCGAAACCAGCTATGCTGTTTCTAACGGAGACACAAATACGCCGCCCTGACGACACGACCTACCTGCTTTACCCCGGCTATGTTATCGAGGAAAATTTCCGAGCAAAAGCCGGGGTGTGCGTGTTTGTTAGGGCGGATATTTGTTGTCGCCGTTTGCGCTGTCTAGAGGACCCATCCTTTTCCATCCTTTGGGTACAGATAGACCATGGCTCCACGAGTCAGATCTATGTGTGCCTTTACCGTTCCCATACAGGAGATGCAGAGATAACTCGACTATTCGAATACCTGAGTCAGGCGGCAGATGATGCGCAGGAGCGGTTTCCGAACGCCGAATTGGTGTTTTTGGGGGATTTTAACGCCCACCACAAGATCTGGATGGGCTCCGCCATAACAGACCATGCGGGAAGAGCCACTCACGCATTTGCCCTGGCGCATGACTTGACTCAATTGGTGCACAAGGTCACGAGGATACCAAGAGAGTCCGGCCTAGAGCCCTCTCTGCTAGACCTTCTGTTGACGAGTCACCCGGACCAGTACAGTGTCTCGGTGATTGCTGCTTTAGGTAACTCCGACCACTGTCTGGTCCGCTCCACCGTGCCCATTGTAGCGCCCACACGACCCGTGCAGGGGAAGAGGCGGCTATGGCACTACTCGTCAGCGGACTGGGATGGATTGCGCGACTATTATGCGTCCATCCCGTGGGTTGAACGCTGCTTTGAGGGTAAGAACCCATCTGAGTGCGCTACTGCCGTCGCCGGTGAGATCGGTCTAGGTATGGAATACTATATCCCATACACTGATGTCACCGGAGTCCGCGGAGCGCGTCCGTGGTTCGGGCGCGAGTGCGCGGAGGCTGTTGAGCATAAACAGTTTGCGTACCGCGCCTGGGTGCGGGCGCGCGCCACGCGCGATCCCAACGTGGGTCACTTCAAGGCGGCGTACAACAGAGCCACAAAGGTCTGCAAGAGGGCATGCGTCAGGGCGGATGCCCAGCGCATAGCACGGCTGGGCCAAGAGCTAGTGGCGCATCCCACGGGTAGCCGTGGCTACTGGCAACTGGCCAAAGCCGTGCAAGCCAACTTCTGCCAGCCCTCGCTGCCCCCGCTGAGCAATCCCGATGGATCTCTGGCCCATGAGCCGCAAGAGAAAGCAAATTTGCTGGTCAATCTCTTCGCGGCCAACTCCCGAGTCGATGATTGTGGTATGCAACCACGGACAATGCCCACTGGTGACCACGCAATGCCTGATATACGTATCAGGCAACGCGATGTCCGTGCAGTACTGCAATCACTCGATGTCCGGAAAGCCAGTGGTCCTGATGGTATTCCAGCGGTTGTACTTAAAAAATGTGCAGCGGAGTTATCTCCTATGCTAACGCGGCTGTACCGACTGTCCTACAGTTCGGGTACAGTGCCTTCGGCTTGGAAGGAGGCGAATGTCCAGCCGATCCCCAAGAAGGGGGATCGCTCGAACCCAGCCAACTATCGACCCATAGCCGTCACCTCAGTGCTGTGCAAGGTGTTCGAGCACATAATTAACACACAGCTCATGCGCCACCTAGAGGATCACTCCTTGCTTAGTGACCGGCAATACGGTTTCAGACCGAAACGGTCAACGGGTGATCTTCTGGCGTACATGACCCACCTTTGGGGTGAGGCTATGGAGAAGCACGGTGAGTCACTGGCAATTAGTCTTGACATCGCCAAAGCTTTCGATAGGGTATGGCACAAATCGCTTCTTTCCAAGCTACCTGCCTTCGGCCTGCCTCCTAGACTGTGTAACTGGGTTGCAAGCTTCCTGCAGGGGCGCCGTATTCGCGTCCTTTGTGATGGACGAGCTTCGGAGTTCTTGCAGGTAAATGCTGGCGTGCCGCAGGGTTCCGTTTTATCTCCCACTCTCTTTCTTCTGCATATCAATGACATGCTCTGTAACGGAAACATTCACTGCTATGCAGACGACAGCACCTTACACGGGAGTTATTACGCACATCCTGCGGCCAAGCAGTCTGATATCGCGGAAAAAAGGCAGCTTCTTGTCACAGAGTTGGACCGGATCCTGGACCACATTTCTCAATGGGGCGCTAGGAACCTGGTCGAGTTCAATGCCAAGAAGACCCAGGCATGTGCGTTTACAGCAAAGGTATCTCCTTTCCTGCCCCTTCCCACTCTTCAGAGCACACCACTGCCACTGCAGGATCACCTCACTATCCTCGGTATGGATGTTCGCTGCAAACAGAATAACAAAAACTATATCGAGAGTATCATCAAATCAGCCTCGCGTAAACTCGGAGTCCTGAACAGAGTGAGACGTTTTTTCACGCCGGAGCAGCGGTGTCTTCTATACAAGACCCAAATTCGTTCCTGCGTGGAATACTGCTCACATCTCTGGGACGGCTCCGCAAAGTACTTATTAGATGCTCTCGACAGGTTGCAGCGACGTGCGGTCCGCATTATTGGGGATCCTGAGGTCACGAACACCCTCGAGCCTTTGCAGATGCGTAGAGATGTTGCGTCTTTGGCAGTTTTCTACCGTCTCTACCATGGTGAATGTTCTGACGAGCTCTTCCAATTAGTCCCACCCTCCCCTTTCCTTCACAGGACGACACGTGCAGGGCTAAGATGTCATCCATTTACGGTGCGGAGTATACCTGCTAGAACCAAGCGTTTCAGTGATTCATTCCTATGCCGCACCACTAAGACCTGGAATTCCCTGCCAGCTCACGTGTTTCCTTCTTCCTACAGTCCCGGGTCCTTTAAGCGGGGCGTGAAAAGGCATCTAATGAGGCCGTCAAGCTGAGTGCCACCACTGTTAACATGGTAAATGTTTACGATGGTGACCCTCTTTCCGAGACTTTGCCTTTAGCTTAACATCAGGCGAGGTGAAGTCAAATTGACGTGTCCTGTATAAAAAAAAAAAAAAAATATAATATTTGATTGGGCGTTTCGCCCGATGGAAGTGTGTTCAATGCCCGCTCGGTTTTTTTATAACATTTGAGTAGCAGACAAGTTCACAGTCCATATGATGGAAAGTAATTGGCGTATAAAGGTATGCAACACCAAGGGAAGCCACACACGTGCTGACTCTAATTTTGAACATAAATTTAATCTTAAATTAAAAAACATTGTTGTGCCTTGTGGTACAAGTTTGGTGACCGGTTTGATATCCGTTTCATGCATCTTTTTTTCAAATGTAAACCCGTCGAACTAGGCACTAAAAATTATCTAAATGGGAATCAAACTAGGGGAAATCATACAACATTTTTTTTTTCGTAATGTGACAATAATTTGATAATCATCAATAAAAATAGACCTAATTATAATTGGCTACTTTTCTATAAGTAAAATAAATTATTAATTCAAATATAAATTATTTATTTGCATAAGAAACGAGAAATAATTTGCCTGGTAAAAAGCGGTAAAAGTGGTGTCTGTTCTTATTTTGATCGTTATTATTTATTTTTATCTAGCTTTTGCCCGCGGCTTCACCCGCTTGGATGTCGGTTATTGCAATCAAACATTGTCTATGTCGTTTCTCATGGTCCAATCTACCCCTATACCGAATTTCATCAAAATCTGTTCAGTGGTTTAGGCGTGAAAGCGTAACATACAGACAGACAGACGGAGTTACTTCCGCATTTGTAATATATAGTATGGATAATTATTTGACATCAAAAAATTATGACGTCACGATTTCACACTTTATTGTAACTTACCATTTTAACATTTAGTAAATAGCAAATATAGATGGGTAAATACCTAATTAAAATCCAAATCAATTCAGCTGTCTACTCATTTAAAGATTATTTGGTAGTCGTTACCGTAAAAGCCATCAGGCTCCAAGTCTTGGATGCGACCAAGATTTGGGCTCAGATGATGATGATGATGTGAATCTGAACTATCCAAACACAAAAGTTCATCAAAATCGGTTCAATTATTTACAAGGAGTTCACACATACACGTCATGTACAAAAGATACAAAAAAAGATATGATGAGTCATTATTTACCATAGACTACGGAAATTAATGTATTGTCTAGGCTTGTAAATGTTGCGTAATCAGTATTGCAAATTATGGTGTAACATCGTAGCATATTATGTAAATGACGAAATGATTTGGTTGTGGTACCTACAGTCACCATTTTTTTTTATCTTGCGATAAATCCCCACGGATACCACCCCACGGAGCCGGTGGACGTGGTTATGTCGGACTCGAACCGACTAAAACGCACGCCGTCTTGGGTCCTTGGTTGCCGGAGGTGAGATTGCCAAAAGCATATCTCTCGCACCCCGGCAGGCCCACGACCATCTCTTTCGAGATGGTCCCCTTCGGGTTGTGAGATCGATCTTGATGAAAAAAGTGTTCAAAATGATCTTAATTCCTCGGTTTTCCTCTCTTCCTGTTATCGGATTGTGACCTTTAGTTTGGTCAATAGTAAAATTAAAATCAATAAAACGGTTTGATTTGCTCTTACTGCCTTAGTTTTATAATCATTATGAGACTGCAGTCAAGATATTTCTGACGCTGACTGTACAACAATGGGATTATCATTTTGTATTTTAGAATCATCTCGCGGTAGCCTAGTGGTATGGGTAATCGACTGCTGAAACGAGGTCTCGGGTTCGATCCCAGGTTTACCATGGCACACACCAAAGACTTTTCGATGCTTTTCGAAGTTATGTGTGTATTTATCGCAGGTTTATAAGTGCCCAGTTAATGGCAATAGGCTCGCCACCTATTACATTGGGACCGAAACATAAACTGGCGAAATGTGAGTCCTAGAACCTCTGCCTACCCCTTCGGGGAATATAGGCGTGAGTTTATGTTATGTTATATTATGTTAGTATCATTTTGTGGAGTGGTACAAAGCCGATATTAAGGTAATTACATCTGCTATTTTTAAATAGAATGCTATTATATAAATAGAAGGTAAATGAACAGATAATTATGAATATTATCTAAATAATCTACTTACTTAATAAAAATGGATGTTGGTAACTTGAGAATGGCTCTATGATAAAGGTATGATTCCGAAGGTGACCGCAAACGACAATTTACAGAGTGCAGACACACGCGGCAGATATGCGCAATTCATAGCCGCTTCTCAATGGTCCCCTTTATCCGTATCGAAGTTTAATAAGTCATGTATGGCAGTGTCCGGTGTGGTAGACACCGAGGCGGGACCTGGTGGCGGCCCTGGAAGTGAGAGTTCACACACTCGCCACCCTGCTCGCGGCGTGAGCGAGACAGATTCGCTGACCACGCTGCCTGCGTGCTTAGGCAACTTGGACATCGGAGGGCACAAACTGATCTCCATCCTCCATGAGCGCGTGCCATGGGGTAACAGGTGGAGCCACCTGTCACTCCAGCAGAAGCAGACCACGGCGTTGGCGTGCCTAGGTGCGTCTCCCCGTTCCGGGAGGGAGGTTTGTTGTTCCCCCTCCCCATTAGGGGCCAGACCGTAAGGGATGGTCGAAGACAACCTCACCTCCGGTCTAGCACTACGACCCAGTCGGCGTGCGGTTTTAGTCGATTCGAGTCCGTCATAACCTCCCCCTCCGGTTCCAGCGGGGAGGTATCCGAGGGGATTTTCGCACGGGAAAAATAAGAAAGGTCGTATCCCTTCTCCGTCACTACACAGATTTAACTAAAGTAACATAAGTTTGTTATACATCTCAATGCCCACTGAAGACATGGATACCTAGGTAAACTTAATAGATAATGTTGCCTAAAGCATTTACGAACAAACATACGCATTACTGTAATATATACATTTATCGATTCGTAATGCGATACGTCTACTGAACCCACCTACCTGCGGTCACAGGCTTGTAAGTCGGCTACAGATCACTGTGTCAAGGTCGAAGTAAGACAGGATGATAATCCAATTAGCAGCAATGCTCCATTAATGGTGATGTCCGCGGCCCAGTGTGTCTCTCCCGCAACCTAGTGATATTCCAGGAATAAAAGTAGTCATGTGCTATTCTATTCCATAAATCTATGATCTATTCCTGTGCATGGTGAATGTTCTGACGAGCTTTTCCAATTAGTCCCACCCTCTCCTTTCCTACACAGGACGACACGTGCAGGGCTAAGATGCCATCCGTATACGGTGCAGAGTATACCTGTTAGAACCAAGCGTTTCAGTGGCTCACTCCTATGCCGCACGACTAAGACCTGGAACTCCCTGCCAGCTCACGTGTTTCCTTCTTCCTACAGTCCCGGGTCCTTTAAGCGGGGCGTGAAAGGCATCTAATGAGGCCGTCAAGCTGAGTGCCACCACTGTTAACATGGTACATGTTTGCGATGGTGACCCTCTCTCCGAGACTTTGCCTTTAGCTTAACATCAGGCGAGGTGAAGTCAAATTGACGTGTCCTAGATAAAAAAAGATATTGAATAACATTGAACGTATTGAATAATAAACATCTAAACTTCTAGACATTCCAACTCCAAACATCTTTTCAAACTTTTTTCAATAAGCACAGTGCACCTTTCTTGGGTGTGTTTTGAGAGACTGAATGAAACCATAAATATTCTAATCCAGCTATACTCTAAGTGTGTTCCGCGGAACCCTAGGGTTCCGTGATACCTCTGTCGGGGTTCCGCAAGAATTTAGAAATAAAAAAATCAAAACATCTCTCTCTGGTCGCTCCGCGGCTGTGCGGACTCCGCGGCCGCGCGGAGTCAAAACGCTATGAATGTTATTTATTTATTTATTTGTATTTGTATAAGCTTGTGTTACATTAGCTGGTACAATATCTCATAAGTTTGGTCTCAACAATTTTATACTTGTACAACGCGTTCGCTCTAAGTTTGCCGGTCTGTGGAATGCGCGTACCCTCCCCCACGTGACAACAAAACTTATAATGGGTCATAGTTTTACCCAAATATCTAACGTACACAATTTTTATTGTTACAATTAAATAAAAAATTTCGAACGTCATACACTCATACCTATCGCCAGCGGCAAACTTAAAACCAGCGGGTAGTATACTTGTAAGCGCTCAGTCTCTTTGATAAAAGCCGCCTCTGAATTAGACGCTATAGTTGTCAACAAGCGACTTTCGTCTCTAACTTCAAAGGATAAAGTCGATATTGTTTACAACGCTATTTTTAAATTTCTGTTTTTATTTTTGCTTTTTGTTTATCAAAGGTGCCGACTCGAGTATTTTCGAGAATATTTGAGATCGAGTCTAGGACTAAGTATAAAAGCGGCGATCGCGCGTTGGCGTCGTCAGTTGATGATTAGCGTTCGGAGCGATAAGTTACTACCTACTTACAAGCTCGCTAGCGAGAAACTAGTGTTCATTGTTTTACTGCCTGCTGTATTCTGTTGTCTCAGTTTTATACATTTCTTCCCTGTAGGTTCTAAATTTAGTCTCTTATACGCAGTAACGATTGTGCATTATTTAAACCCCACTATCCTGACTTGTAACATTATAAATAAAGAAGAATGGAACGTTGGCTTAAAGGTGTTAAACGTGTTCCAACAACATCTTCTAATGACGCTGAATGTTCAAAAGCAATGCGCGCGGAGAATTTAGCAATCACCGATCCAGAAGATGATGCCACGAGTGCCACGACGTCAAGCTCGACGGTTTCAAAGACGAAAAAAAGGAAGTATGATGAATCTTATATCAGTTTCGGATTTGTTGATTCCAACGGCTCACCTCTCTGCATGCTCTGTAGTAAACTGCTTCCTAATAGTTCCATGGCACCTGCCAAATTGCGTCGACATTTAGAAACCGTACACCCCGAGACTAAAGACAAGAATAAAGAATTTTTTGTTCGCAAAAAAGATCAGTTATTAGAAAGTCAAAAAAATATGATGCATGTAACACAAACTACCAACGAAAAGGCCATGGAGGCATCATATTTAGTTAGCTATCGCATTGCACAAGCAGGTGAAGCGCACACTATCGCTGAGAAATTAATAAAACCATGTGTATTAGACATAACAAAATGTATGCTTGATGAAAAATCTGCAAAGCATCTTTCTACTGTTCCGCTATCAAACGATACTGTTTCACGACGAATCCATGATCTGGCAAGCTACGTCAAACAAGAACTAGTTACACGTCTACAAAATACACGATTCGCTTTGCAAATGGACGAGTCGACTGATGTCGCTGGTTTGGCTATCCTGCTGGTTATTGTGAGATATCCATATAAAAGTTCTTTTGAAGAAGACATGCTTATGTGTTCATCGCTGCTTACAAACACTACCGGGGAAGAAATTTTTAATAAAATAAATATATTTTTTGAAGAACATAATCTCAGTTGGAACAATTGCATTGACATTTGTACAGATGGGGCCAAGGCGATGACAGGTAAAACAGCAGGAGCAGTGTCACGAATGAAAAATAAAGCGCCTAATTGTAGTTCCAGTCATTGTATTCTGCATAGACAAGCACTTGCGATGAAGCAAATGCCGTCTAATCTAAAATTAGTTATGGATGAAGCGGTAAAAATAATTAATTTTATCAAATCACGACCACTACAATCCCGATTGTTCTCATTATTGTGTGAAGATTATGGCAGCAAACATAAAACACTGCTGCTCCATACAGAAGTGCGATGGCTGTCTCGGGGAAAAACTTTAACAAGGCTATTTGAACTTAGAGCCGAGTTACAAATGTTTCTTTCAGCAGATACTTCTTTTAATTTGAAGGACCGTTTGTATGATAAAACTTGGTTGTTCCGATTGTCTTTTATGGCGGATATCTTTCAAAAACTTAACGAATTAAATTTATCGTTGCAAGGTAAACAGACAACAGTGTTTCAGGCCTATAATAAAATAACTGCTTTTAAAAGAAAATTAGATTTTTGGATCATTTGCATTGGTAAGAAAGAAATAGAAAGTTTTACGTTACTCAGTGAGTTTGTTAGCGAAAACGACTCAGAAATGTTTGAAGATAATGTGTTTGAAGAATTGGTCCAATATCTCAGTTCGATGCGCGCATCTTTTGAAAAGTATTTTCCCGAAGAACACAATACAAAAATTAAAGTGAACTCCTGGATTCATAATCCTTTTTTACCCAACTTGGAAAAGCCTGAAAACATGTCAAATGAGATATATGAATCTCTTTTAGAAATGTCATCAGACACAAGTATGGAGTCATTGTTCAAAACGACGCCTCTTAATGATTTTTGGTGCAGAATCCAAGATGAATATGCAATGCTTGGCCAAATGGCTCTGGATATTCTTCTCCCGTTCCCAACTACATATTTGTGCGAAACAGGATTCTCTACCTACGCAGCCACGAAAACAAAATATCGCAATAGACTGGACGCCGAAGCTGATATGAGACTCCAACTTTCTTCCATCAAACCTGATATCAAGCAATTGATGAAAAATAAAAAACAGTTTCATACCTCCCACTAGTTAGATTTTTTCTTTTTTAATGTTTTCTATTATTGTCCTTACCAAGTGGTGAAGTAAATAATAATTAGTAACTGATACATTGTACTTTTATTATGCTGATTAATAAAGAATACACTTATAAAAATAATTGTTTTATTGTAGGGTTCCATCAAGTATTTTGCTTCCCAAAAGGGTTCCGTCATTTAAAAAGTTTGAGAACCACTGTTCTAATCTATATTGATTCTGCAGTAGGTAATTTAAATAGTGATAGACAACTTGGACGGTGTCGCTAGATGGCGGTTTCCTAAATTATTACTTTTGTCACCAAATCTTTATTTATTATATTACCAACGAGTTATATATACTTATATGCTTACATTATCATGTTTTAAGGTTCTGAAATAATTTGCGTGATTACAGATGGGGAAATAAATCTTTTAATTATTTCTTAAAATGAGACTACTAGTGCCATCTATTAGTTTTTGAGATATACTAAAGATATTTTCTTAGCGTTCGTACGAATGCTATATTATATATGCCATATATTACACCTACACCTACACCATATTACCATGCTATATTACAAAATAATCCGCGTTAGGGCCTCATTTCTCTACAAATGCATATGATTACCTGATCATGTCATTTAGTTGTGCCTCATAAAAAGTATTTAAGTAAATAAGACTAATTTAATTCTTTTTTTCACAGAGTGCCAGCGACGCATAAGATGCGTGGCCGAACGCCGCGCTGGCTATGGGTGTTCGCTGGGACTACAACACTCCTGGCTATTGCGTCTCTCGTAGGAGCCATCGCATGGCCTACCATCTTTGACTCAGTTTTAGCTTCTGTGAGTATATTTTGGATCCCGTACTTTAAAGCATGCTCTTTCGTTGGCTCCCTAGGTCCATTGGGTGGCGGGTATTGAGACAATTTTCTTTAAAGAATTGGAATGTTTTGCCGACAGTGATCCGCACACGGACTTTCCTTCTTCCTATTATCTGGGGTGTTTTATGCGAGATGTGAAAAAAAATACATTGAAGACTTCAAAATGATGATGGTGGAATTTATTGTACTTTACCCAAGCGCTAAGCGCCCAAGCTTGCCTAGATAAACTTGTCAATCAATCAATCAATTAAACCCTAAGTCCACTGCTGGGCATAGGCCTCTCCCAATGTGTGCCATTTCACCCGATCCTCATCATCCAGTCTGTCCCAGCTACCTTTTTCAGGTCGTCAGTCCATCTGGCTAGGGGGTGTCCTACCTTGCGTTTGCCTTCTCTCGGTCTCCACTCTAGGACTCATCTGCTCCAACGGCCATCGGTCCTTCGACAGACGTGGCGAGCCCATTACCACTTGAGCTTGCTTATTCAGCGAGCTATGTCGGTAACTTTGGTTCTGTGTCCGATGACCTCATTTCGAATTCTATCCTTTAGAGAAACTCCAAACATAGCTCGCTCCATAGCCCGCTGCCTGACTTTTAGGTTATGGCCTAACCCTACCGTCAGTGTCCACGTTTCGGCACCGTAAGTCATAATAGGTAGGACACGTATGATAAACTTGACGATTGATCAAAACCTAATGTTTTAACACTTCATCTCAGTTTTCCATAGCTTGAATGCCTAGAGCAACTTTATGGTTGATTAACTTAGGTAAAATACAGCCTTAATTACTGCCTTATGTATACGAAAACAATATAAGACAGCAGTTATAAAATTGACCTTTCCCTTGCTTCTCTTATAATGTGAAACATACTATAAGAGAGGCAAGAAACATAATATTTTAGATAAATAATTAAAATTTATAATGACCAAAGGCATAGGTTTCAAACGCTTCGTTAATTTCTAGCGCCCCCGGGTTCCGTAACAAAGGAACGGATCACCGCTTTAACCTTGATCCTTTGTGTGTCAACTTTATAAAACTAAAGTCTTTGGTAGACTTCGTGGTGAGATGGTAGTTACTTCATTAAAGATATCGAAGAATTATGGCTGCGATGGAAGGTTATGGAACTCGCTACCTCTTTTTTTTTTTCGTGCGCATAACCCCGTGAGCCGGAAGGGTTATGTCAGACTCGAAGCGACTAAAACCACACGCCGACTGTGGGTCGTGGTGCTAGGACGGAGGTGAGGTTGTCTTCGACATATCCCTCGCACCCGGGCTGACCCAGGGCCATCCCTTACGGTCTGGCCCTCCTCGGGGAATTCGCTACCTCACTCTGTACGTGATAAATCTTTGAACGTGTTTAAGACAAAATTAAAAGAACTATTCCTCTCTCAAACTAGATAAATGCAAAATATATTCAGGGCTCGATGTTTTTTATAAAGGACTTGTCAATTTGACTTCAGCTCGCCTGATGGTAAGCTAAAGGCAATGTCGCAGAGGAGGGTCACCACTGTTAACATGGTACATGTTTACGATGGTGACCCTCTTTCCGAGACTTTGCCTCTAGCTTACCATCGGCGAGGTTATGTCAAATTGTCGTGTCCTTTATAAAAAGAAACTGTATCTGTGCAGTCATTTACTGTCAATCAGAAGGTACCTGCTAGCTTTAATGAACGCAGTCACAGGGCAATATAATGTCGTGATAAGTGATGTAGGCTAATAACGATAAGTTCTGATACAATTGTAAACATAAACAGTATTATCGCCAGTGATTGACACTTTGTAGACGTGAATATCGAGCACGGTACTTTTCTCTCCTGTCTTAAGGGTGATTTACCTATACAGAAAAGGCAATAGGTGTTACGGTGCAGAATATAACTTCTAGAACCAAGCGTTTCGGTGACTCATTCCTATACCGCATCATTAAGACCTGGAACTCCCTGCCAGCTCACGTGTTTCCTTCTTCCTACGGTCCCCTTAAGTGGGGCGTGAATACGCATCTGATGAAGCCGTCAAGCTGAGTGCCACCACTGTTAACATGGTACATGTTTACGATGGTGACCCTCTTTCCGAGACTTTGCCTTTAGCTTACCATCAAACCATAGAAGTCAAATTGACGTGTCCTTTAAAAAAAAGGATGGGCATAAGGCAAGGGTATAGGCGTACATCATAATCAAAGTAAAATCTTACGTACCGTAAAGCTTTACTATCGCGTCTACACATATGTATACCTCTTGGACCTATATCTTGGACCTATATCTTGGACCTATATCTTGGACCTATATCTTGGACCTATATCTTGGACCTATATCTTGGACCTATATCTTGGACCTATATCTTGGACCTATATCTTGGACCTATATCTTGGACCTATATCTTGGACCTATATCTTGGACCTATATCTTGGACCTATATCTTGGACCTATATCTTGGACCTATATCTTGGACCTATATCTTGGACCTATATCTTGGACCTATATCTTGGACCTATATCTTGGACCTATATCTTGGACCTATATCTTGGACCTATATCTTGGACCTATATCTTGGACCTATATCTTGGACCTAAAATGTGCTCTATACGCGCAGTACACGTTTCTTGGATGTATTTTGGGAATAGCATGGGGTGCTACGGCGGGGGACGAGCTCAAATTCACCAAGCATAAACTATGCAACAACAATAATTATGGGATTATTCAAGAAGGGCATTAGAAGGTTACTTTAGCGTAGGCAGCACGAGTGTAACACCCCTGGGGTTGTATACGTCCATAGGCCGCGGTTACCACTTACCATCAGGTGGGCCGTGTGCGTCTGCCACCTAAGCGGTATAAAAAAAAATTACAAGGCAATCCGCGTGCCTCATGGCCTCGTTTGTCTCGCAACTTAGTTCCAAGATTATGTGTCTCGAGGTGTCTATGATTTGGCTGTATGCAGAGAAACTGAATGACGAAACGTTTGGTTAACTTCAATAGGCTCATAATGGGTGAATTTCCCGGGACCAATAATTGCGTGGCATCGATGAAATCGGTACTAAAAATCATAGTTATAATGCCCTAATATTTTTTGCTAGTTAGGTGAAATAGTGATCTATGTGTGGCACTATATAATCTATTATATAGAATTATAGGTACTCCAAAAAAAAACAAAATACACCGAAATCTTTCATTGCCGTGTTTGTCCACACGTCACCTATTGTGTCGTGATACCTCATTGATAAAAATCTATTGGTTATTTTTATTAATACCTATTTTTATTCGATACGTGAATAGTTAAAGTATTGTTACGAAATACATTAATTCAAATATTTAAACAATACAACGAATGGCTAAAAAAAATACATTTGTCCCAGAACTACCTTTCATCGCCGTGTTCTAAACATATTTTAGAATATTGTCTTATCTAACGACTTGCGTCCTCCCTTATATGCGCTAAACGTTGCATATTGGTGCCGCCTAAGTGCTCGACGCGGAAGAACGTACACACGTACCTGCGTTTTGGCGCCATAGATGTAAGTCTACCATTTTTATGTTACTGGACATTTTTTCTTTCATCGCCGTGGATAGGTATAACTTTCTATTTTAATAAGTTATCCTCTTGATTAAACATTCAATAGAACGCCATTTCTCTTGTTTATTTTTGTGAAGTGATTAATACTTCGAATAATTATTAGATTTTTTGTTATTTTATATTTTGGTCTTGTTTTTCATTGCTGTGCTTTCATTGCCGTAGTTTCCATGGTCAAAATTTGCTATGGCAATGAAAAAAAAACACGGCAATGAAAAAAAAATCATTGCCATGCATTGTAAAACGATTTAGTTTCATTGCTGTGGCCTGATGTTTCATTTCCGTGACTTATGTTTTCATCGCCATAGTAGGTATGATTATTGATTAGGCATTATAAACATCATTACCAGATAAAGGTAGCACCGAATACTGACATTACAGGATTCGAAAACTTTCTGCAATACGATTATAGATTTGATTAGTTTTTTACTGTACAATCAATTATAAAAAGATGTTTCCGTGTTAATCTTACAAAATGATGGAACATTTGGCTTTCATTGCCGTGGACGCTTGTTTCATTGCCGTACACACATGTTTCATCGCCGTGGCATATAATTTTTAATCTTGTATATCTCGTTAGTTTTTTTAGTTATCTGTTAGATATTAAGCAAGAATACATATAGTATCAAAACCTTTAATTAACGCGATGTATTTTTATTATAACACTTAAGGTAAAAATATCCACGGAAATGAAGATTTTAATGGACTTGTTGAAATTCACCCTAATATTAGACTCCTTATTATGTATGTGGTACGGTGGAACTAAGAAACATAGTTAGTGAGATATTGGCTTTACTCTCAACACACCTCTGCCTACCCCTTTAGCCTAGCAAACGAATAACTTGTGGATGGAAAAGTCGAAAGCAGAAACTTTGACTTATGAACTTTATTTGGACTAGTTAGGAGATAAACATACTAAAAGTCCTGAGCTCATAGCTAGGCAATGATTGGAGACAGATACAAAGTGCAAAAGACAAAGTTGTTGAGAATTTAATTACCTTTTATTATAACCAAAAAAAGGGACCATTTTTGTGCCCTCCCCCCTCAGGCTCACCTCGGAGGGGTCAGGACTTTTAGTATGTTTATCTCCTAACTAGTCCAAACAAAGTTTCTAAGTCAAAGTTTCTGCTTTCGACTTTTCCATCCACACCCCCCTTGTGAGCATTCATTTACTACACTACTTCTCATTCCTACTACTCATTTTTCTGATGCAATTACTCTAAACATGATGTTTCTCTACACTTAATTGCATTAATTTCAAATGTCAATAATTATTTTTAATCGCCTTAACGAACCACGTGACATTCAGGGGAAGTCCCACAAGTGTATAATCTGTGCTCTTTACCTATTCGTTCTAATTTATTTCGAACTCCTTAAGGCTTCGCCGGTGAAGTAAATTTCTTTTTGTTACTACGAAGTCTTAAGAAAGAGCAAATCCAATTTTGGGTACTTATTTTATATCAATAAAAGCAATAAAATATGGGAAAGTAAATTAAATAAGTTAAAAACATCTCTCTCTTTTTTCGTCAATATATAAACAAAATATATACTTGTTGTGATATATTGTTTATCCAGACGTGAAATATACAGTCGTCCACATTTAAGTAGTTTTAAGAAAATAACTATTGGAAATTGACGTCTAAAAATGCCGCAGTGGAATTTGTTGCGCCGTTTCTTCTCCACCAGCGCCTTGGAAGCGGTGGTAAACTTAGATTAAGTAGAATTAAAATTGACGTCAATAAGAAACAATTTAATTGTTCAACATGCTACTTCTTATAAACGAACTTATAAAATTCTCGTGTTACAGTATTCAACGCAAACTCCTCTAAAACTCTTATGCAAAATCTCTTAAACGTGCATTACTTAGTAGGTCCGAGAATAAGTTTCCAAAATATATTTTAATTTTTTTTTGGCATTTTTTTAATTGAAAATTTATACATACTTACGACGCTAAATTTTGCCGGGTCAGCTAGGAAGGGTGAAAATGTTTCCCTTGATTCAAACCTCACGACTTACGTAAGCGTGAAAGTTTTTCGGAACATATTTTTGGATTCCCTTTTGACGCAAGTCAATTTGCGGTGTTCATTTACTTGTTACCAATTTAAAAAAAATTGTTAACAGGAAAACGAACCCTTTCATTTCTCATGGGTGAATTGGAATTTCTCTAAACTCGTGTACAAATTATGTCGGTGTAGAACAGAAATAGCTTGACCTAATTGTATGTAATTCTTACAGTCAGGATTATAATTATAAATAAAAAAATATATGGCATGGAGGCGGTAGCGCATATTACATGGAACAAAATCATAGTTCGCGAAATGTTAATACACGCCTGCCTACCCCTTCGGGGATTTACATAGATACATATAATCACGCTTTTATCCTCGAAGGGTTAGGCAGAGGTGAATTAACACCCACATTTCACCAAATAATTGTAATCGGTCCTATGTAATAAGGAGTGATCTGAGGACGAGAACACAGAATATCTGAGGCTGAGTCTGGGCTGTATATATCTGTCTGATGTTAAACAGCCCTTTAGGGATTTACAGGGGTAATTATTACGTTTGTATATAGGACATTTTACACAATCTATGTAAACCAAAAGTTAAGCTATGTTAAGCTTGAATTATGGGCTCTAGACACCCAGCCTGAATGGCGATTTATTTGAAGACAGATTGTATAGGCAGATTGATAGTTTGACATATTGTCTATACAATCTGTCCTCAGATAAATCGCGATTTAGGCTGAGTGTCATTCTAGAATACGTACCTTAGGCACGTATATGGAAGCACCCAGACCAAAGTAATTATACATTCACGTATACAAATATTTGCACCGAGAGCGGGAATCAAATCTGTAAACTCTGGCGTAGCAGCCTACGCTCTACGAGTACGCCACAGTGTGGTCGCCGTACGGTCGAGCTAGCACCGTATTACGTTGTTATGAAAGCAGCTACCTATTTATTTAAATGTTGTTTATTTCTTAAGCTACCCTTCCACAGCTCGTAATTGCACGGACGCGTGCACAATTCCGTAAACTAAGCACAGTGGAAAGAGACTCGTCAATGATACTGTAGATACGCTTGTCATAGTAAATGTGTCGTGGAAACTTGGTGTCAGCGGGATTTATGTATGGAATATCGCAAGTTATTATGGTCTTGGCTTATATCTGGACACATTCCAAGAAGTAAGTTTTGTTCCGTAATGAAAAAACTTCTAATACTCAGCTCGGAGACGTTATGGGATTTATATAATATCCTCTATATATGTTCATATTTTGCCAACTTAAGTAAAAAGCTTGTACACATATTGAGACCACTTCTGCTTTTTCCACAGTATTCAAACTCAGGTTTACGACAGCCTCTGTGGCGTGGCGGTAGTGCACGCGACTGCCACGCAGGAGGCGCGGGTTCGATTCCCGCTCAGTGCAAATATTTGTATGCATGAATATGGCTATTTGCATTGGTCTGGGTGTTCCTATGTATAATATGTATGTATTTACAAATAAAAGTATCTAAGTATGTTTATCCGCATTCTAGATTCCATAACACAAGCTAATTAAGCTTACCATGGGTCTAGATAGCGTTGGAATGTTGTGGAAAACAAACATTTAGCAAAGGTTTTCCTAAATGTAACTTTTTATTTGAGAATGCCGTAAGGCGAAACCGGTCAGGTTCAATATAATAAATACTGTGGAAAAAGTACAAGTGTTCTCAATATGTGTTATAATGAATTCCACCAAGTGCCATCAATCAACAGTATATGTTAATTGTCAAAAGTTTGCAGTATTTTGCCCTGTTCTTAACATGTAGAAACCTAATAGTGCAGTAGATATATTGGGATTTCGATTAAAACCTCACTTTATTCTTTAACAAATTTTTTTCTGGGAACCAGTTCGGCAAGGAAATTTTTGGCACCATTATTGCAAGGACCGCGCTCTTGTAAACTGAAAATTCTTCTGAAATCTTTCGCGGAGTCGAATAAATGGTTTTACCCTATATACACCAGGCCCTCGATTCTACTAAAGCTATACCACTGTTGTACCGCAGTCACTGCAAAAAATTACATTAATTTTTAGGCTTTATTCCTATACGCCTAGTTCAAAATGAAATGAAAACAGTTTCATTCCCCTTTTTCAATCACCCTGCAAAAAGTAATTTAATTTTGAACTTTAAAATTTCACTTTAAAGTCTGTTATTTAATGCCGTATTTTGCAGGGGCGATGGCACCACTGTGGTTTGTTTGGCTTTAGCAGAATCGAGGCCCAGTACCTAGGTAGGGTACTATAATTGTAGCGGTGGTATAAACCTAAGAATGTTGTGTGTATATAACGGATTTAAAGAGAAGGAAAATTTGGAATGATTCAAGTGGTGCTCAATAGCTCAGTTGGCAGAGCAGTCGCCCTGTAAGCGAAAGGTCGTGAGTTCGAGTCTCACTTGAGCATTTCATTTTTTCCAATGTTTTTCGAACTTAACAGTTAGCATAATAAATGCTATAAAAAATTCATTCAAATGTTGTGTGTAATCAATTCTCACTATCAATGAACTTCGTTCAAAGCGATACGACACACAATTACACACATTACATTATTCATAACAACATCCGGAGACAAGAGTGTTTTTTATAGAAGGACACCTCAATTTGACTTCACCTCGTCTGATGGTAAGCTAAAAACAAAGTCTCGGAAAGAGTGTACCATGTTAACAATGGTGGCACTCAGCTTGACGGCCTCATCTGATGCCTTTTCACGCCCCGCTGAAAGGAGCCGGGATTTTGCTTGTATGTGTGATAGAGGTGATTAGGGAGCGCGTTATATGGGCTTAGACAAGCTATACAAATAATATTGGTTCTTAGCGAAAATTGAACCCCCAATCTTTAACTTAGTAGTCGAAACTGTCGAAAGTTATTCCACTACAAAGGTTCATTATAGCTCTAATGACGCAAACCCTAGACCACAATACCCTGAACATGTCTTTCGAGATGGCTCCCTTCGGGTTGTGGGGACCATAGTGGGTCTGCCGGGGTGCGAGAGATATGCTTTCTGCAACCAAAGACTAAGACGGCGTGCGTTTTAGTCGGTTCGAGTCCGACATAACCACCTCCACCGGCTCCGTGGGGGTGTTATCCGTGGGGAATTTTCGCACGATAAAAAAAAATGACCACCCTGCACTTCAGCTCAGTAGCTCAACAGATCTTCAATATCAATTGGTTTGTTCTTATTAATGACCTCACCAATCATCTATATTGATGTATAATTAATGACATGTGCCGCAAATCGATGACCTTATTAAACCAATAATTGTTGGATAAACCTTTTAATTCAGCTGGCGTATCAGTTGACCTAAGGTCAAATGTGTTTTATTGGAGGAAAATTTGCGATTGGTCTTGAATTGAGTTGTAAAATTAATTCAAGAATCAAAGAATCAATTATGTTTATTCAGTTTAGACACATAAAGACCACAAATCCTGACTGCAAAGTAACAAAACTTACAACTTAAAACAAATAAAATAGATTATTAAAAATAAAAATCCATCTTATGCTGAAAATATCGAAACAAGTTTGTTTGATAGCAGGTGGTACCCATTTGCAAACAAAAACCCGGAAAAAAATTATGGGTACCGCGTCCTGAGTCGCGTTCACTACCGCCACGCCACAGAGGTTGTAATCATAATATATTTTTGCAATATTACGAATATTTGCATTTCTACATTATAACAAACGACATATTTATTTCAATAAATCATAATCATTTAGTTAGATCCTTGATCATAAACCTAACCTAGCAATGATTCCGGTTAACTGGGACATCCACCGATATCTGAGAAAATCGCTTTATGGACAATGACGATGACTTATGGATGGTCTCCCCTTGTTACAGCAATTGGCGCTCACACCCACCTCCAGGTCGTACCAGGACTGGCTGTCTCCATCAGTGCCTCTGTATTTAGATATATACTTCTTCAACTGGACCAATGCTGACGAGTTCCCAGAGAAACCAGTGTTAGTTGAATTAGGTAAGTAATAATAAATATTGATAAATATTTGCCAGCTAATAAATATTTTACAACATTCTACACAAATGCTATCTAGACCCATGATAAGCATAGCTTAATTAGCTTGTGTTATGGAATATAGAATGCGAATAAACATACTTGGATACTTTTTTTTTGTAAATACATACATAATACAAAAAAAAACACAAAAAAATACATAAATATTAGCACTGAGCGAAGATCGAACCGCACCGGCGCTTCCTGCGTAGCAGTCGTGTTGACTTGTCTCTACTGTAAATATAATGTTTGAATAAATATTTTCCCCCTTTCTTTCTTAAAAAAGCAAAAGTTTTTTTTGTTTACCCAGTGGCTAAAACTTCTTTGTATACCATCTCCAGGGTTCTAAGCAACTCCATTTATTCCAGGTCCATACAGTTTCCGCGAGGAGCGTCGCCACGTGGACGTGATATTCAACGATCACAACGGCACCATCTCGTACCGGACGCAGAGAAGGTGGTTCTTCGACGAGGAGCGATCTAACGGGAGCCTTGAAGACGAGATCACGACTTTGAATGCTATTGCTGCTGTGAGTGTTTTTTTTAATTTTTTTTTAATTGCCTAGATAGTACTCGCGCGAGCTCCAAGGACTCCTGGCAACTGATGGCTCGAGTTTTGGTCGGCTCGAGTCCGACATAACTACCGCTGGCTCCGGTAAAAAAAGGGTATCGGGGACTGAATAAAAAAATGGGCACTTCATGCCTGCCTTTATCCCCGGAGAGTTAGGCAGAGGTGAATTAACACCCGCATTTCACCAATTATTGTAGTCGGTCCCATGTAATAGGGGGTGAGCCTATTGCCATAATATTCCGGCCACTATTGTTGACTCGAGCCTATATCTGAGGCTGAGTCTGGTCTGTATATATCTGTCTGATGTTAAACAGCCCTATCCCTCAGTCGCCTTGTACGACACCGCATGGGAAGAAATGGGGTGGCCCAAATTCTACTCTGCCAGGAAACAATAGGCACTACGGATTCCAAAGCTTGGCTCTAGGTTCTACTATTGCTAGGGTGTAAACGATGATGGACCTATCGATAGTGCTACTTTGTAGCCCAGGGTCCCATTTTTAATTTTTTTCCCTGCCCCGATTCTTCGGAGCTCGCGTTTTAGGTTAGGATGAAATATTGAAATAAAAAAAATAAAAAAATTATATTAACGATACAAGGTAAAGTCAGTGTTGAGATTTGGAAGAAATATATTAGTTGTTACCTGACCATTCTTAAACTATTGAGACTCCTCAGTGCCTCCAAGAGCACGTTTAAGCCGGCAGAACATCAGTGGCATTCGTTACTGGATAGTTGGAGTCCTGAAAAGTTCGACAATATCAATAAATTAGATATTTAATTTATAATGTGGGTGCTAGCACCTCTGCCTACCCCTTCGGGGAATACAGGCGTGAGTTTATGCATGTATATGTATGTATGTAATTTATAATCCGGAGCTCAAACCATTTACATCTATTACTGAATTCAATTATAAGTTGTGTGTAACCTGTCTGTAATAGTTTTTGAATTTAGAATCCAAAATCCAAATCTGACCCTGGCAACATTTTTTATTTTAAAAAGTTATTGTTTTAATTGACATGATATATGACTAGAGTTGATAACACGAATTTGAATTTTAAAACACGTAAGTAGGTATATTTTAACATGCCTACTTTAAATTAAATTAAATATTTTATTTTAATTGACATGATATATGTTTAGACTGTTTAAAATATATGAATTTGAATTTCACGGATGTGTAGGTATATTTTTTATGAATAAATTTTCTATTTTCGGAAATAATATTCTGTCAGCAATTCAATGTTTTGTACCGGTTTATTTTTTAGCTACTTTTTTCCATCTGTACTTAATATTTATTTTAATAGGAAGCCTCGCGAGCTTAGTTGTTAAGGAGTCGACTTTACAATCGAGAGGGTTTGATTCCTGGTTATAACACTACCGAGGTGAACCTAAGCACTTAAGGTCAGCTGGAGGGGTTAGAGGGAATATTAGTAATTTCGGTTTCTGATATTTTAAAAAAAACCAGGTCTAGTGCGAGTCAATGTGCAGTCCATTGAGGGTTTCATTCAAAACTGAATTGAGGGACGAACTTATGCTACATAAACGGCAATAATCTTTTGTTTTTGCGTTGGTCTAAAAGTTTAAGTTATTCACAGCTGTAAGGTATTGCAGACTTGAGTATCTGCTATAAATTTAAACTTGATCCGTCCACATATTCCCGAGAAAAAGGTTTTGACCGGTAACGAAGTGAACTTAAAAGGATTCCGTTTTTTCCATTTGTCAATCAAACTATTCAAAGAACTATTCAAACACACATGACTTACCATCAAAATAGTTTCACCCATGTATGAGGTGTTCATGCACGAACATATGTTTATTTGTTTTTACTGGAAATTGATGGCACTTGGTGGAATCTACTACACATATTGTATAATAGACTTGTACTTTTCCACTGAGTTTCATTTTATTTCTGAACCTGACCGGCAAAACCGGTCAGGTTCAGAAATAAAATTAATCTCGGTGGAAAAGTACAAGTGTATTATTCAATAGATGTTTTTTTTATGAAGAAAATTAATCATATTTCAGTCAGCAGTCTACCGAGCCAAAGACTGGGGCTTCCTCCGGCAGAAGGGTCTCTCCATGGGCCTGTCGATGTTCAACCAACAGATCTCCGTCACCAAGACAGTGGATGAACTGCTTTTCGAGGGGTACACGGACCCCCTACTGGATCTCGCCAAGAGTTTGCCTTCGAGTACCACCGGTGGAGCACCTCAGGTTGAAAGATTTGGGTGGTTCTTTGGGGTAAGTAATGTTCATTGGAGACATATCAACATCATCATCAAGTCAAGTTGAGCCCAGTAATACGCGAAGCAATACGAAGGCTATAATTTTGCATTGTAATACAAAAAAATAATAATATCTGTAAACAGCTTGATAATCTTTTTAGAGTGCATAAAACTGAAGTCGAAGTGTTGAAATTTTATCAACTTAAGCGTTCCCCCTGTAAGGGAAAGGTCGTGGGTTCAAGTCCCACTTGAGCATTTCATTTTACCGATTTTTTTTCGTACATGAACTGTTTTAACAACTCTATATAGATAAATATCATAAAGATAACTCAATAATTCCAGAGGAATAACTCCATGGAGACTGACGGCTATATGGAGGTGTCGACAGGCAAGCTGAGCGGCACGCTCCCGGGGGAGATCCGGCGGTGGAACTATGAGGACCACCTGCCGTACTACGAGGGGGAGTGCTCCAAGGTATGGTTCAAAGAAAGAAAAAAAAGAGGAAAGATTTCTTTGTTTGCATCGATTACCACAAAAACTACTTGGCCAATCTTAAAGAATACTTCATCAACGCTATCATATGATAGCTTTTATTACTCGGGATAATATTCCCGAGTAATAAAAAGTAAAATATATCTTTTGTAACCCCTGATGAGGTTGTTACCTTAAGTTACGCCTGATGAGGTGCGCTTGATAAAGCTAAGCGTCCACCTATCCGCACCGAACGCAACGCATTATTATGCGTTGTATAGAATATCAAACAAGTGTGTCCTACCGCATCGTACGGATCGCATTTTTCTATACAAAGCTTAATAATGCGTTGCTTGCATTGCGGGTACGTGGATGCTAGGCTTATGTGTACTTATGCATTTTTATCAAAAACGTTCTTTCAGATCTCAGGTAGTGCAGGAGAGTTCATGCCCCGGAACCTAACCGAGGACTCGGTGCTGACGATGTTCGTGCCCGACCTGTGCCGCACGGTGCGCCTGCAGTACACCGACGGCGGCGCGCTGGGCGGCCTGCGCTACCTGCGGTACGCGCTCCGGGAGAGCGGGTTCGACAACTGTGAGTGACAACATCATTATCATCATTTATCTAGCTAAGATGTCATCCATATACGGTGCAGAGTATACCTGCTAGAACCAAGCGTTTCAGTGACTCATTCCTATGCCGTACCACTAAGACCTGGAACTCCCTGCCAGCTCACGTGTTTCCTTCTTCCTACAGTCCCGGGTCCTTTAAGCGGGGCGTGAAAAGGCATCTAACGAGGCCGTCAAGCTGAGTGCCAGCACTGATAACATGTACTACATGTTTACGATGGTGACCCTCTTTCCGAGACTTTGAACATCAGGCGAGGTCAAGTCAAATTGACGTGTGCTATATATAAAAAAAAGTAGGAGCAGGCTCGACGCGTTGCAATGTCTTCCATGCGAGCATTACTCAATAAAAGGAAGCAGTTACATATAGATGGCCCCCAACCTTCTGACTTCCTCCCATCGTTCTGATCACCATAGCAACCTGTTGGGCGCGTAAACCACAATACCTAAAATCTGAACTTCTAACACCCTTGGAAAAGCCAGAAGACAAAGCAGAATTCAAATTTAATCCTATATGAACAATATTTTATTCTGTGAAAAGAATAAATGTGATAGGACTAAAAGACGAAAAGACCAAAAGTGATAAAAGTGCCATGACAGTGGTGACAGGTGTCAAAGTGTGTTTTATGAGAGCAGCCCCAACCTTCCTTATTATGGTATACCTACGCCGAAGGAGGTTCGATAATTATGAGTGTCATCATCGTCATCATCGGCATCTGTGAAGTAGCGGTAAATAGTACCTAGAACAGCTCTACAAGATCACGGGTTTGATTCCCTGCGCCGAGGTCGCTCAATGACGTTCGTCTGCCATGCGTCTACACCGGTATGGGGGTACCAGGTGGAGCCACCTGTCGCCCTAGCAAAAACAGCCCAAGCGATGTAAGCGCATCTCCCCATATCCGGGGAAAATATGGGGATACCATGGTTCGTACTCGTAGAAGGCATCTGGAAACTTGATTTGCTTGCTCCGGAACCTCCACGCTGAAGATAACCTTGGGTAACTGAGACCGCGTTTCTTTTATCATACAAGGAAGACGCCTAATTCCAACCGAGGTGCGAACTGCCCTGTATGGGGCAGCTGGGAGACTCTACGTGTCCTTCTGAAGCTTCTCTAGTAGAGGGTACACTGGAGTATAGGCAAGGGGCGGACTGACTAGATACTTTAGAGGTATATGACTCATGTTCAGCTGGAGTGCGAGAGAAATGATTCTGAGAGTAATCTTGATAATTGAGAACCGACATTTCTCTGAGAGATTATGCTTCACATGCGGTCTTAGTCGCTTCGTGTCACACAACCACTCTCAGTGGTCAGCAGGGGCGATATTTATGAGGACTTCTGTATGAAAAAAAAAATCCAGTAGTAAAACTACTAGGCTAATTAATTCATGAAAGACTAAAATCTTCTCATCGAATACATTTGGAAAAGAGAATCGCTCGGGCGGGACTCCACCATCTCCACCGTCGCCCTGGAGACGGATAAACAACGGCGTGGCTCGGTGACCTAGTTGGTTACGGCATTCCCCCTGTAAGGTTCGAGTCCCACCCGATTCTCTTTTCTTGATGTATTCGATTTGTATAGTTAGAATACTTATGGTAAATTAGACCACACGCGAGGAAACTTTATTCCTAGAATAAACAGGCAAATTCACCCACATATTGGCTGTTTAAGTATTCTAGGAATAAACTTTACTGGCGTTTGGTCGAACCGGCACTTAATGATTTTAAAAACTCATTCGAATTTTTTCATCTTTTCGCAGCCACCCAGTCTTCAGCAAACACCTGTTTCTGCAACGGCCCATGCGAATGGAGTGGCGTCATGAACGTATCAGCGTGCCGGTTCGGTTCCCCGGCCTTCCTCTCCCTGCCACACTTCCTGTACGCAGACGAACCGAGGAGTCTCGTGGAAGGAATGAACCCTGATCCAGAACAGCATGAGTTCTACTTTGCTGTTGAACCGGTAAGATCTTCTTCGTTCTAGAGACGATTCCAGTTATATCCAGAGCTCACTGGAGAGTTTTTGTGCTGTCAGTGGGAAGACCAAAGACTTGTCCAGCTTTGTCTTCTGCACTGACGGCACTGAAACTCTCTGTCCTTACAGGGTACACCCGAGTAGGAGGGCCAGACTGTAAGGGATGACCCTGGGTGCGAGGGACATACGAAGACAAGCTCACTTTCGGCCTAGCACTACGACCCACAGTCGGCGTACGTTCCGAGTCGGTTCGAGTCCGACATAATCTCCCCTTTCGGCTCCGGCTGGGGAGGTATCCGTGGGGATTTCCGCATGAAAAAAAAAAAACAAGGGTACACCCGAGTGTGACTCTCTGGTGTCCATAAGCTACGGTAACCACTTTCCATCAGCTGCAGTACTTGTCTGCCACCTAATTAGTATAAAAAAATCGCCACTTAGAACCCTGGGAGTGTTCTTCTCATTTTATATGAGTGACTACCGTCTGACTATGTACTCTATGGTTCAAAAATCATTCATTGGTTCCAACATAGTTCGTAAGAAAGTAAGCAGATGGCTCCACCGTCGCCTTTAAAACCGGATATAAAGCGAAGGGAAATTTGAAGTGATTCAGGTGTGGCTCAATAGCTCAGTTGGAAGAGCATTTTCCTGTGCCGTGGGTTCAAGTCCCACTTGAGCATTTAATTTTTCCCACTAAAGGCTGTCAATTTGATTACCAACTTGTATTGTGACATCTTCGCGGATTGCTCCTCAAGTCATTTCAGGCGTTAACACCTATAGAACTACATACTTTCATTTGCATACATCCGAATAATGCAATATAACATTTACGGTGCGGAGTATACCTGCTAGAACCAAGCGTTTCAGTGATTCATTCCTATGCCGCACCACTAAGACCTGGAATTCCCTGCCAGCTCACGTGTTTCCTTCTTCCTACAGTCCCGGGTCCTTTAAGCGGGGCGTGAAAAGGCATCTAATGAGGCCGTCAAGCTGAGTGCCACCACTGTTAACATGGTAAATGTTTACGATGGTGACCCTCTTTCCGAGACTTTGCCTTTAGCTTAACATCAGGCGAGGTGAAGTCAAATTGACGTGTCTTGTATAAAAAAAAAAAAAATAACAGTATTATTATCTAATTTTCTTTTATTTCCAGAAACTGGGCGTACCCCTCGAGGTGTCAGCGAGGTTCCAGCTCAATATGTTTATAGAATCTAATGAAAATGTGGAGTAAGTACTGTCTGCTTTCCATAATTAATTAAAACGTCGGTAGCTTAGTGGTTAAGGAGTCAGCCTTACGATCGAGAGGTCCCGGGTTCGATCCTGGGCATTACACTTCCGACGTGAAGCCACTCCTACCACAAGCAATTTAGGTTAGTTGGAGGGGTTAGAGGGAATATTACTAACTTCGGTTCTAATATTCTTCAAAAAAAATAATAATAATAAGTGTACCTTCCTTACAAGGGATGTATGGAACCGCATCAAAATCTGGTGCATCTGCTGACTGACGGTTCAGGTTGGTAATCAGGCAGCAGTCACTTCTATAAAAAGACGAATAAAGAAATAGAATAGCAGACTTTACTTTTTGACACAACCGGAATCCCTGCCAGTTCATGTCTTTCCTTCTTCCTACAGTCCCGGGTAAAGCGGGGCGTGAAAAGGCATCTGATGAGACCGTCAAGTTGAGTGCCACCACTGTTAACATGGTACATGTTTACGATGGTGACCCTCTTTCCGAGACTATGACTTTAGCTTACCATCAGGCGAGGTGAAGTAAAATGAATGTGTCCTTTTATAAAAATTAAAAAAAAACGCAGTTATTAATGGTGGAAAAATTCTTGTCTTTCATTACCATATAAACTTAATAAATATACTGTTTCTAGTCTGGGTTTATGTAAAGGTGTAACTGTATCTCCTTTGCCGACTGTACCATGTATCTACTATAATAATTATGTATTTATCAAAGAATCTAAGTCTTCTTCTTCATCTTAGCGTTAATCCCCGTCGCAACCGAAGCTTCCAGCTTGGAGTCTGGAGCCCGCATTGCCAGTCTAACTGCTGATTTGGCAAAACTTCGATATTTTCTGTTAAGCGATTGCCATCTGACCTCTACAACCCAAAGCCGATATCGAAGCATTGCAGCTAGACCAGTTGTTGAACTTTTGAGGGCTCCAACTACCCGTAACGACTGCCATAAATGTTCGTATGACAACCGGGACCGACGGCTTAACGTGCTCTCCGAGGCACGATCAGACCAATGCAACTCATATAAGCATACAAATATTTGCACTCAGCGGGGATCGAACCCACGCCTCCTGCGTAGCAGTCGCGTTTACTATCGCCACGTACGTCACATAGACATTACGCCTGCACTATTGCTACGCGAAGGCTATTGAAACCTACCTATCCGCATTCTAGAATTCTTATTAAAAACTAATTATGAATTTAAATAACGTTGTGTAATAAAAATCTGCGGTAGCCTAGTGGTATGAGTAATGGACTGCTGAGACGAGGTTTCGGGTTCGATCCCAGGTTTACCATGGCACACACCAATGATTTTTCGATGCTTTTCGAAGTTATGTGTGTATTTATCGCAGGTTTATAAGTGCCCGGTTAATGGCAATATGCTCGCCACCTATTACATTGGGACCTAAACATAAACTCGCGAAATGTGGGTGCTAGCACCTCTGCCTACCCCTTAGGGGAATACAGGCGTGAGTTTATGTTATGTTATGTTATGTGTAATTATGTCCTAAATTTTTATTTTGTTCACAGACTCTACAAAAACGTTCCAAAAATGTTATTCCCAATATTTTGGTTCGAACAAAAAGTGCTAATGCAGGACAGTATACTCTCAGAGCTGCGATACGTTCGAGCGATATTCGATTGGGGCGCCGTCGTGTGCGCCTGCGCAGCCCTTATATTCGCAGTTATGGTCACCATAGCAACCTGTTGGGCGCGAAAACCACAATACCTAAAAGCCGAACTTCTCACACCCTTCGAAAAGCCGAAAGACGAAGCAGAATTAAAATTGAACCCTATATGAACAATATTTCATTCTGTGGAAAGAATCCATGTGATAGACTAAAAGACGAAAAGACTAAATAGACGAAAAGACCAAAAGTGAAAAAGTGCCATGACAGTGGTGACAGGTGTCAAAGTGTGTTTCATGAAAACGTTTTTTGTTGAAATGTTTTTGTGTAGTGTAAACATTTTTTAAGAGATGATATTGTTTTTACTGCTTTTGTAATGATAGAATACTTTATTGTGAATAAATATGAGTGCTTCAGTGTTTCGTTCTACATCCGTTCGTCCCAATTGATAACGTACCGTCAGCAAAAAACTTAAGACATATTTTTGTAACATAAAATTTATCCAAATACGTATAGTAATATCGAAAGCTTTTTTGTCGGTATGTTTTTGCAATATTTAATTATAAATAAAAAAGACACTAAATAATTCTTATGACATTCGCCCTATTAGGGTCGAACGGTCGTGGGTCGAAACAATAAAGCACTCATTAGTTTTAAGGTTTAAAATACATTACATATAAACCACTTTAAAAAAATACTTTCGTATTCTTGCCACATTATCAAATAATTATTTTCTAATCTCAGTATTTTCATACAAAAATTTAAGAAAAGCCCTTTTTTGTGCTTTTTTGAAACCATAAAGTATGGTGACTTGTACAATCTTCTTTCTTGGTCGCTCTAGAGAGGTAAAAAGATCTATGATCGGCTCACCGCTGCTTCATGTGCCTGTTGCATACAAATAAAAAAATATATATATGGATTTCGTGTGAAAACTGCATAATAATGATTTGCACGAATTAGTACGCAATGCAAATGCCCCATGCGTGCAGGCATATAAAGTAGCAGCTGGCCTTTCTGTATTTTCTGCCTTTTCCTTCTCTCTCTCGCTCTCTCCCCTTCTTAATTCTTGTTGTTCTCTTTTAAGCCCAGTTTTTTCTCTCATAACATAGCATAATGGCTTTCGTCTCTATAATATTGTAATAAACGATTAAGTACGAGTATTTAAATACTCTGTGATATTATTAAAGCTGTGGATGTGAGTTAGTATATTTTGTATCGTACGTAAAATGTTGCCATAATAGAATAAAATGTAATTAATAATTAAATAGGTAGTCACTGTCCGAGTATGTGTATTTTTGTGCTTCAAATTATATCTGGTATGTTAATATACCTACATGTTTTGAATCATGCATCTAATATACAAAATCAAAGATGGCATGTTAGAAATAATAACATGCATCTATACAATGGCCCTCTATGAAGGCACCACCAGCTCATGCATGTGCATGCATATGGCAAGTCTTGTTTCGTGCAAATAACGTTATTGGAAATTTCATGCAAAAAACACGTACGATTTGTACAATGGCATAAAGTGAGAACGCCCACATAAGCTTATCAGTGGCTACGTAATACTCGTAGTAGCAATGTAATAGTGGCAATGTAATAGTGACTATATAATAGCCACTATGTAATAGTAGTATCTATAATACTCATTATTATAGATTCTTTATTAGGTATTTTTTATATATTACCCCTGCATAATCATGATTAAAAGTAACTGGTATCCTATTTTGTAAATAATTTTACTTATAACATTTCTTACATAATGTTTAAATTAGCATTTTTTATGACGTGTATAGCGTAAGATTCCAACGAACAATTTACCCAAAATAATGTTTTATTTTTATACTTTTTATGCTAACTGTACGTACGAAGAACTTACATGTAGGTATTATTAATTTAACACCAAAGAGATATTATGTGTTTGTGTATGTATAACATAATAATTATGTATACAATGTGTATAAAGTATTATACATTGTGGTTATTACTATATCATTCCAATTTTAATTATATAAAAAAACAAATAAAACGTGTGAAAGCTTTTTCACCCCCTCACCCCGAATTTTACCCCTTCTCCGAAATTTTACCCCCGAATCTGACCCTTTGGCCCCCGAATTTGATCGACTCCTCTTCTCCAAACTAAAATCAGGTCAGTGGCCTGACGATTTTATAAATATAATAAATTAACATAAATATAATAACATAACATAATTATATGTCTTCTTTTTCTTTGCCTTTTCCCATTATATGGGGTCTCGGCTCTCCTCGTTTCTCGGTGCCAGGATCTTTAAAAAAATTAACATAATTATATGTAAAGTAATTTAAATGTATTTTAATACAGTACAGCTTGTAACTTTAGCTGTGATGTAGCATTTAGTAACTGACTTATTAAATTACATTAATGCCATTTGTAACATTACAATTACTGTACAATATATTTTTGTAACAGATATTTTAATTGTAACATTCGTTTTCTAATGTTTTTATTAACGACAGTAGAATAAATCTTGTAACTTGTAATAAATAATCTTCTTCTTCTTCTTCTTCTTCTTCTTCTTGTATCTTCATAAACAATGAGTACCATTCTTGAATGTGGGCCTACATATAGTTTTTATAAGTGTAATTAGTTTAATAAACTCAGCATTGTCATATCTTTGTGAATAAATATTACAACGAAAATTCAACTGTCGAATGTCAGAAGTTGTTATGTTTGTAATAATTTTTTTAAGTGAATATATTGTGATATGAATATTGATTTAAAAGAATAAAATATCGCGATTTATTTTGTGTTATTTCTAAATGTGACCATAGCTGATGAAAAGAGCCAATATATCCGTGTAAATTGATTTTCGTTTTCTTCTATCGTAATAGTTCTGCCTACCTTTTACAATCCTATTCTGACTCGCTAGCCACTCAGCTACTTATCTATTCAGTCAGTTGCAACCATTGAGTAATTTATAATCTCATTGGTAGTATTGGTAAGTGGTAAGTGATAAGCGGTAAGCGGTAAGGGGTACGTGGTAAGTGGTAAGCGGTAAGTGGTAAGTAGTAAGTGGCAAGTGGTAAGTGTAAGTGATAGTGGCCGCATGGTTATCGGCAGTGTAGTCTTTGGGCCGCCCCATCACTTATCATGTGGTGTCGTACAAGGCTGTTTAACATCAGACAGATATACAGGGTGTGACAAAAAAAAATTGTACTTACTAATAAATAAATATTATTATTTTTAGTTTTATTACTCTACTAGGTTAATAAACAGTTTCCTTTATATCAGTAATAAGCTAAAATATTCTTTTAAAATGAGGACAATAAAACCTTTCTACTAATCTAATACTAAATGTATGGGAGTGTTTGTCAAAATGTTAGATACCTATCGTTGGATTTTTAAAAAGTTTTAGATGTCATTTTACTCATTACGTAGCGTACTTTCGATATCAGTTTACAGTTTTTTTATATCTGTAATAGTTACGGAATAATCGCCTGGACACACTTATTAACGATTACACCCTGTTTTCTTCTATCTTAATAGTTCTGCCTACCTTCTACAATCCTATTCTGACTCGCTAGCCACTCAGCTACTTATCTATTTAGTCAGTTGCAACCATTGATTAATATATTATAATCTCGTTGATAGTAGTGGTAAGTTTGACAGCCTCTGTGGCGTGGTGGTAGTGCACGCGACAGCCACGCAGGTGGCGCGGGTTGCTGAACGCTCAATGCAAATATTTGTATGCATGAATATGGGTATTTGCATTGTTCTGGGTGTATGTATAATATGTATGTATTTACAAAAAAAAAGTATCTAAGTATGTTTATCCGCATTCTAGATTCCATAACACAAGCTAATTAAGCTTATCATGGGTCTAGATAGCGTTGGGCAAAAAAAAAAGTGGTAGTAGCGGTAATTGGTAAGTGGTAAGTGGCCGCGTGGCTCCCGGCAGAGTAGAATTTGGGCCTCTCCATCTCTTCCCATGCGGTGTCGTACAAGGCGACTAAGGGATAGCGCTGTTTAACATCAGACAGATATATACAGCACAGACTTAGCCTCAAAATATATAGGCTCGCATCAGAAATAGTGCCCGGAATATGGCAATTGGCTCACCCCCTATTACAAGGGACCGAATGTGGGAGTTAGTTCACCTCTGCCTAACCCTCTGGGGATAAATGCTTGATTATATGTATATGTATATGGTAGAACTATATTAAGTATATTATCTGTGATGGTAGTAACCGTGAGATCTACACACAACAAAATATAAGGAAAATGAAGTACAAATTACATTTTGTCATAAAAAATATATTATCTAACTCTAAGAAAATTTTAAATTCTATACCTTAAAGTAATGAGTATTAAAGTCTATTTTCCATTCGCAACAACGTGGCGATAACGTCAAATTGTTAACAACAAGCGATATTAATATAATCTATGTAAATAAACCAGTTTTGAATTTTATTAGCTACTCTTATGGCTAAGATATTAGCCATATCTGACCAGTCTTATTTTTGGCTAAGTACACGTACGACTTCAAAATTCATCCCATGCACGCTTAAGCTGTGGAATGAACTAGCTGCTATGGTTTTCCCAAGTGATTACAATATGGGGTTCTTCACGAAGCGGTTCTTCACCAGAAGATTCTCACGGGGAACATATATATTGCACATATGTTCATGAGCCATGGTAACCACTTTTCATCAGGTGGTATTCTATTTAGGGGCCAAGGGTGGTGGCATCCCACCTGAGTGGAATAAAAATAGATGTTCAAAATCCATCCATTCATCCGTCCACTCTTTCATTTCCCAACCGATTCAGAAAGTTCTGTTCTACTCATCTCCTTTGCAGAAGCTGTTCTATGAGATCTAGTGTCCACTAATAGGTGATAATTCAACCAAAATATCTGAGAGTTCTTCTGGTGTGAGCAGTTTTGATACCGATATACTTCCAGAACTGTCTGTGTCCATTTTACTATAATTTGCCTGGAAAAAAGATAAAGCTATTATATCACTTGGAGGTAAAGAAGCCCAACCAAAATCTACGCAACCCAATCTCACTTGCTTGAGCTGATTGATTAGACGACGTCCTGGCACAAGCTTTCATGTTGTTAGGAGATCGGACAGTTGCGAACAGCCCTTTTTTTTCTTTTTTTTTTCTTTTCGTGCGGAAATCCCCTCGGATACCCCCCTTCGGAGCCGGAAGGGGAGGTTATGTCGGACTCGAACCGACTAAAACCGCACGCCGACTGTGGGTCGTGGTGCTAGGCCGGAGGTGAGGTTATCATCGACATATCCCTCGCACCCCGGTTGACCCAGGGCCATCCCTTACGGTCTAGCCCTCCTCGGGAGGGGGGACAACGGTTTCCCCGACTCGACCCCGGAATGGGGAGGCGTGCTTCTCAGCGCGCCGTGGCCGTGTAGTTGCGAACAGCCCTTGTTATAAGCTAACAAGCCAGTCCAAAAGAAGATCAGGTTGTTGGGCTCCAAAATGTACATTTTGGACACAACCACGCAATTGTTAGGAAGACGTTGATTATTTTTTGATGAGGGTGTAAGAAGGTCGAAGGACTCGGGATAGTAAAAGTTTCGACAAATAGGGACAAAAAAACACGATCAAAGAAATGTTTATAGTGCTCCAAAGAAACTAGGGCTCTGCACCCCTCTTTTTAATACATTTGAATAAATTATGTTCTTAAGTACCTGTTCTGTGTTAATGGTTTGCTGCCCAGCCACCATAGAATCTGGTAGCATGTTGTTATCTAAATGATCGAAATTAGGTTGAAACCCATCAAGTTTCGGCATATTGCAGGAGTGTGAGCAAGAACATGTTTGCCACATGTTATAACTTGTGCCAGGCATCTCATTTTCTCTCGGTGGCCACTGAAAAGAGGAAATTAGGTACGTTTGTCAAATTGTTAGTGGTCTAATAAGCAATTGAGGTAGGAAACTCGTGGTTCCTGATTGCATCCAAGGTTAACCTCAGAGTTCATGGTCTGTTTATAAATTCTTCTACTTTAGATTTTCTGTTTTGGAAAGATTTTCGCCTGAATTTCATCTACTGTTGAGCAACAGGTGTACAAGCTTGCTGGTGGGGTTATCTTGGTCCCGAGGGTCTTGTCCAAATGATAAAACATTGAACAGAAAGTACATTAGGGTAATACTCCACGTCACTTCATGTGCAACAGAGTAAACATTCCTATACCATCCCATAATTTGGGATAGTACCCCTAATTTGTAGCTGATGGGTACATATTACTTACCTGTGTATTAATTATTTGCTGCACATTCGTTGCTTGCTGTATATTATGTGCCACTCTCTGCATATGTGATGTTGTCTGTCCAGCTATCACTTGCTGCATACATGTCATATTATGTTGCATAAATGATGTTGGTTGTCCAGGTATCGCTTGCTGCATAGATGATGTGGTCTGGCCAGGCATCAGATGCAGCATAGGTGTCATTTTCTGCATTGATGTTGCTTGCTGTTGAAGCATAGTTGTCACTTGCTGCAGAGGTGATATCGGCTGTCCAGGCGACATTTGTTGCATATTTGGCACTCTTTGCATTGATGTCATTTGCTGCATAGGTGGTACTGACTGGGCATGTATCTCTTGTTGCATAGGTGATGTTGATGTCATCACTTGTTGCATAGATGTCACTCTCTGTGTAGGTGATGTGGACTGTACAGGTATTCCTTGATGCAAAGGGGCCCATTGATGCACAGGATTAGGAATGAAAAGTTTCAAATCAGGTTGCGTGTTTGGGTTGTATCTCGTCCGTGGCATTTCGTTTCCTTGTAATGACCACTGAAAAAAGCAAATGCCATGGATGAAAATATGGATGAAGTATTTACGGTACTAAGGTCGTTGGACAAATAATGACATCATCCAGTATAGCTCGTGCGAGTTAACATGGCACCTGCCTCGAAGACACCCTCCTCCCGCTTCCCCGCGCGCGACCCCGCTCTCGCCGTGCGAGGCTAGTAGCGTCAGCGTACACGCCTCCCGCTTCCCCGCGCAAAGCCCCGAGCCAGGTGCCATGTTAACTCGCACGAGTTGTAAATATGATATGGAAGTTTGCTAAGATGGATGCTCGTCAGTCAATCGCACTCTAATATTGGAATGGATCACGTTGAAATATAGTACAGAGATTCTGAAATATTAGATTCCAGATGGTTGTGGAAATGAGATCAGAATTCTACGCGAATGAAACTGTAGGTAATAGCTAGTTAATAAAAGACGTACTTGCGAATTAGTAGCTTGCTGCATTTGATGGACTTGCTGCAGAAGTTGCTCATCTATTTCCTGAGCAAATGGCTCTTGTTTCAAACCTAGCACCGACGCCTGCGCATCTTGCACATATTCGTACGCGAACTGTAGTTTCTGGTCTTGTTCTAACATTTCTTGCGTGTTCGAGCCGTTGCTTGCTCTAATCGTTTGGTCATTGCTGTGTTTATTTTCTGGTAATGAGTACTGAAAGTAAAAAAATACGTTCTTATCGAGCTAATGTACATACATAGACCTACATATAGTCACGTCTCTTTAGTGGGGTAGGCAGAGACCACATGTTTCCACTTGCTACAATCCTTCTTCTACTGATATAACAGATGAAGATAGAATACTAATTTATTCTTAATTACCTGATTACTCCGCAGTGGCAAGTGGGACGGTTCTGGATCTATTGCAAGAAAGAAAAACAAATTATAATAGATGACATTTAAGTGTATATTGAGTTGATGCTATCGCGCTAGTTAAGGAACCCCAAACTACTAACATTCGCTTCGTCAGCACACCCAAATCTGGGACTTGCGTCACTACACAAACCTCTTAGCTTAGCATTGAGGGATGAGGGAATTACCATTTTGTATTTAATATGTTTTGACTCTGTATTTTTTTTATTTAAAACCGAATTTGGAATCTTAAATTTTTATTGCTCACAATATATTTACAGTAGGGAAAAGTTATAGCTGAAAGTGATTTTATCCAGGCAACTTTATGATTGGGATGGACAAGCTTTTTAGAAAAATATACAACAACATACCGATTGAATATAGGTCCAAAATCTCAGATATTGTCTTGCTTTTGTACTGCAAATCTGAAATAAAAAAGATGTTTATATTATTTATGAACACTGCCTACCTGCGAAGAAGATCAAATGACACTTTTTCATGTAAACTTGTATGTAAAGGTGAACACAAATCTTGAAGCTAGTATCTTACCTCTGTAGTCGGGGTTGTAGACGAAGTCACAGGGCTTGCTTGTATCTGTACCATTCTCCAACCGAAAGTGAACCTGAAAATAATGGAAATTAGCGTTGTTTATACTGGAGATTGATGGCACTTGGTGGAATCTGCTACACATATTGAATAACACATTTGTACTTTTCCACTGACTTTAATTTTATTTCTAATCTGACCGGTTTCGCCTTTCGGCATTCTCAAAGGTTCAGATTGATGGTTTCAAACCATCATATGAAATTAGCGTTCCTTTGATTTAAATTGTCATCATCTTTAAGGTGGTTCCTAGTTGTATTCGAGGCTTTCATCTCGAATCCTGGGTCCGCATAATCCTTCACGGGTCACTCAATGAATTGTGATTACCGTAGCCCATGGATGTGTGCAACACCGGCGTTAGAATCATGATCCCGACCCTGGAAGAACCTTCTAATGCCGTTCTTGAAGAACCCCATATTGTAGAAATTTGAAAAACAGCAGGGAGATCGTTCCACAATTTAAAAGTGCGCGGAATGAAGTTCCTTACATACCTCCCTGTGTGCACAGTGTAACCACAGAAATTTCACCAAAGAATGTTCTTTTTTATAGTGCGAAAATCCCTTTGAATACCCCCACGTTAACACTATTATAGTTTTTCTGTACAACGGAGTTGGTTTGTCGGACTCAAAACGTATGAAACCACACTTCGCCTTGGGCCATCAATTGCCGAGGGTGAGGCAAATCCCTCGCTTCAAAGAATGTCCTAGAATACTTGAAAGCAACTTACTCTGACATCCTCTGTGATCCTCAGGTCCCTGAAGGCTGGAGTTTCAAAGACAACGGCAACATGCTTGTGTACGAGCGTGGTCTTCGCGGTCGCCTCCCAAACTGATCGTTCGTTGTCTTCTAAATAAAACACCACTTTTGTATCATCTCCTACCAGCTGTGTATGAAAATTATTTAAATAATTGTTGTTTTTAGAGTCTCACCAAGATTGGGGGGAAAAACAGCCATTCAATCTCATTTCTTAGACCTTTTTCAAAATAAATTATTGTGCTAGTTGGAACTCTAAAACGAATCGGTACTAGGTACCTACCATAGAAGTAGCCTATAGATTACAGGTATAGGTATGCCATTGTAACTGTTCCTTATAATAATTTTTCTTTCTTTCTTCATTTTTTGGTACTTTTCTGACCTGCAGCCCAAGAATCCTCCTCAGTCCTTAAACCTGCTGATTGATAGAAGAGGCTCTGACGTAAGTTTACGCAGTGTAAAATATCGAAGTTTGTTAGGCTGGTTTTATCGTTACGCGTTTCGGCAGCGCCGTTGGAGCGCGCGCGTTCAGAGATATATGGGAGTAGAAGTTGCGTTTTTGTGTCGCGCGCTTGGGCAGCGCCGTTTAATAAGCGCGCGATGTTCGACAGCGCTGTCCAAACGCGCGCTGCTCATTCGCTTCTACGGCCAGTGTGTGTTTTAGTGTGACGCTGTTGAGACGCGCCGTAGGTATAATTGTGTAAGAAATGAATTACATCGATACGGGACGAGTAATCGAGGAAGTTCGATCCAGAAGGTGTTTATGGGACCCGGCCGATGAATTATACAAAAATAAGGATGCAAAAAATAAAGCCTGGGAAGAAATTGGAAAGGAATTGGAACTACTCTTTTTCGCCGTTGCCTTCTTTTCCATAAAAAGTAAATAGCCAGTACTCGACTCGCATTAACCTTCATAATATTGTACTCGACTGTCTCACAGCAGCGGAACGCGTGCTACTTATCTCGTTTTATAGTGCACCGCTGTTCAAACGCGTGCTGTTAACAGCGCGCTGCTCAACAGCGCGCCTAGCGGCGTGACGATAAAACCAGCCTTAGCTTCGTACATCGTTGGCCTGAAAAGCTGACTTCAACTGAGCCGAGAAAGGGCCCGGACGATGATAATTGGAGACTGGATCCAAAGGACTTGAGTTCCTAATCTTTGGGTGCAAGTAGACTTGGTACATGAATGCAGAAGAAGACAGGTTACTAAGATAGTTGAATATATACCTTATCACAAAGTAGAATGACTTCAGTTCCACCTGCTGCTGGCCCAGAAGACGGCATAGTCTTCGTTATCTTAAGATTGCTCAAAGACAGCTTATTGTACATGACATCTGATACCACTGGCGGTAGGGCTCGGGTGCAGAGCCCCTTTTCATCGGTGGTTATGACTTGGAAACAGAGGCGGAGGGAGCTCAAATCGATGTTCTGGTAGGCATTCATATGAGAGAAATCGGCTGAAAAACAGAAAAATTGCTTTTAGTATTCCCTAGAACGGATATTGATAGGTGGGAACTGGATCAGAACTCTACGCGTGTGAAACCGCCAGATTTCTTTCAGCCCTAGGGGCATACCTAATAAATATGTTCTGTAGAGTCAGTTTCCCTATTAGAGTCCATTGCAGGAAAAAGGTGAAAATGTGTGCCATTGCTTCCATTCATCAGCCTTCCAGTCTATTAATTTTACAGGTCGTTAGTCGATCTTCCTCGGCGTCGTTGAAAGTTATTGACAATATCCCATTTCTTCCTTACCTTCAATATTATATCTATCGAATATTTTCTTTTTATCCCTCAGGGCCCCAAGGACGTCCACTTTTTTAACGCACTTGATGGCGATATGCTTTAAGTGGTATTCTTTGGAAGTTTCGGTAACAAAGTGGTGGGTCATCCATACTCCTTTGTGACATCGCTCCTTACGAGTATTGACAAGGTAGTGTGGATGTGGCCTGTGAGATAGAAGATGCAGAAATGAGGATAAGTACTTCCAATAAAGTAGTTCAGAATAAAAAAGTGAATACTGTAACGTAAGTGAGTAGTTAATAATGTAAGTGACTATTGATTCACAGAAAATATCGAACCCGGTTAGGATTGCAGTAAATTAAAGCACGTGGACCGAGGACTTCGAGGGGAAGACCTCGGATGCTACCGGGATTAACGTAAGGATGATGAAAGTACATATCGCAGTAGGAAGAAGTCTAGTGGATACGAGCCACCACTCCACATACTGTGTACTGGAAAATGGTGGATGTAGTAATAAATATCTAATCATTCTAATCTATGATGGTAGTCTTGAACGCCTCCACAGATGCTCTTGCATGCTCCGCTTAAAGAACGTAATATCGTGTAATATCGAAGTTTTAGTATCAAAAAAGAAGGAATTCGTGTGACACCAAAGTTCTCATGACAATTTAGTTCCTTTGCAAAAGTGAACCTTAAGATCTTACCTATAAGGTTCCTCGTTGGTGACACAATAGACAAGTATAATGACATGTCCTGTGTAGTTGTGTATAGTGATAGTAGGGGATGTCCTTTTCTCGACAGTGGTCTTGACACCAGGGATTTCGCTTCCTGGCGTTTTGTCGCTTAAGTACCGGAATCTGTTGACAAAATGGATTAGATAAGATTCAAAATGGTTTGTAATATTTCGCTTATAATACTGTTGCTCCACGCTGCTCTTGAAGTGGGACTTGACCCTTTTTATAGAGCGGAAATTCACTTGGATACCACTCCCCCCACCGCGCTGGCGGCCTGCGGTGGTTATATATGGCTCGAACCTTCCATCGGTCTACAAATGCCAGAAGTGGGATTATCATTGACATCTTCCTCGCACCCCGGCAGACTTAGGGACATCTCCGGTTTTGAGATGTGTCCTAATATTGCCCCCGGATAGGGGGTGGAGTGCGACGTTAGCCTGCTTCTGCTAGGGTCACAGGCGGCTCCACTTGTTGCTCCTAGACCTACGCTCATGTAGGCGGAAGTTGTTGAGCGATCTTGGAAATTTCCTTTCGAAATTGGGGAATCAGACGATATCGGGCGGCCAAAAATATTATTGTCATGACTAACCTAAGTGTCTTGCCGGCTGGTTGTTCGGTTATTTCCACGTAGGGCTCTTTAACGCTCGCCTCGTCTGCAACAAAGTATAATTTATATTATCAGAAGTAAGTAATAATAATAAAAATAATATAATATATAAAAAAAAAAGAAGTAAGGAAAAAATAATAAAAAGAAAAAAAAAGAAAAGAAAAAATAATCTGCGGTAGCCTAGTGGTATGGGTAATGGACTGCTGAGACGAGGTCTCAGGTTCGATCCCAGGTTTACCATGGCACACACCAATGACTTTTCGATGCTTTTCGAAGTTATGTGTGTATTTATCGCAGGTTTATAAGTACCCGGTTAATGGCAATAGGCTCGCCACCTATTACATTGGGACCTAAACATAAACTGGCGAAATGTGGGTGCCAGCACCTCTGCCTATCCCTTCGGGGAATACAGGCGTGAGTTTATGTTATGTTATGTTAAGTAATGCTAGCTGTGGTCCACGGTTTCACCGGACGTACTCCCTCTACTCAATTGTACTATGATTAGTACCGTTAATGATACTACTGGGAAGAACGAAGTAGTTATTTCAAGGATTGTAGGAACAATAACAACTTGTATGCATCGGAAGCTCTCACCTCGAAGTCTGTGGGGTCCGCATTTTCCCGTCAAAAGCCGCATTTGGCGTAGCTACGATATTGCCATTGATGCATAATATAAACATATTTTTGGGTCTATCTGAATATTAACTACTCAGTAGGTAGGTATATACATATTATTTATATCCACAGAAACTAGAGTATGAATCATAACTATTTTGACCTTCCATGTGTGAATTTTACTAAGATGATGCAATGATATTGATACAGTAATTTATTTGTTTACGTAATACTCGTGGTATGAGAACTTTAACAGTTGGGAACAGTGGCAAATCTAGTGACAGAAAGGAATGCGAAATACATCGAGGAAAAAATGAAGCGCTCAAGTACTTGAGCTCAAGTGCTTACTTGAACCCACGCCTTTCCCTTACAGGAGGAATGCTCTTCCAACTGAACTACTGAACCACATCTGAATTTTCCCTTCTCCTTATCTCTTTAAGGGCGACGGTGGAGCCATCTACCAACTTTCTTACGAACTGTTGGAACCAATCAATGATTTTTCAACCATTTTAACATTGATGACTCCGCCCAAATATTTGAATGAAGTTTTTGTAGCATTTAACATGCTAACTTTTAAATTCGAAATACATCGAGATAAAAAAAAAAACAAAGAAAGGAATGCGTTTAGATTTAAGATACGTCGAAAGGATTGACAAAATAATGGTGAATTTATAAGGCCAGGGTATTTATATGCATGCTTGGAGCGGGGCCAGTTTCCGAAGATGTGGAAGACGGGGAAACTGGTCCTCATTCGCAAGGACGGACGCCCGGCGGACGAGCCGTCCGGGTACCGGCCCATAGTGTTGCTCGACGAGGTGGGCAAGCTCTTCGAAAGAGTGATTGCCAAACGAAAACGGAATAACGTTGAAACCGGAATAAATATTCGTGGGTTGAAAAAAGTAGGCAGAAAACGGAAACAATAATATCTATTTAGTAAAGGGATAAAAAAAAATGTTGTAAGGTCAAAAGTCATAGGCCATTTACCCAGTTGACATTGATGAGGATAAGACTCCATTAAATACTTACAAGGTCACAATATTTCTTATCACGCATAAATATTAAATTATTACGTATTTCTAACAATAATCACACATTATTCACAAGAGTTGATAATCCTTATTACCAAGGTTAAATTTAGTTGGTATCGTATATGCACGTAGTTTTGGTTTTAAATAAAACAATCTATTAAAATCATTCTCACATTATCCTCGAAATGGACTAGATAGAGTACCCACGACCTTTTCTTTTACAGGGAGAATGCTCTTCCAACTGAGCTATTGAGCCATTTTGCGGAGGTGAACATCCTGAATCACTTCAACTTTCCGGTGTACTTATATCTATTTCTTCTTATCAAGTAAACATTGGTGGTTAAATTTTATTAATAGTTTCAATTGAGGGCAGCGATTTGTAGTTCCACAGTGTAACGTCTCAGATCATGTAGAATGGTGTCTAAGTAACACATAACATAACATAAACTCACGCCTATTTTCCCCCAAGGGGTAGGCAGAGGTGCTAGCACCCACATTTCGCCAGTTTATGTTTAGGTCCCAATGTAATAGGTGGCGAGCCTATTGCCATTAACCGGGCTCTTATAAACCTGCGATAAATACACACATAACTTCTAAAAGCATCGAAAAGTCATTGGTGTGTGCCATGGTAAACCTGGGATCGAACCCGAGACCTCGTCTCAGTAGTCCATTACCCATACCACTAGGCTACCACAGATTGATCTGTCTAAGTATGTATCTAATAACTTTGGTCTGGAACCTGAAATTGCTTCCTGGCAGAGAAGAATTTGAGACACTCCATCTCTTCCCATGCGGTGTAGTACAAGGCGATTGGGCCACCTCATCTTTTCCCATGCGGTGTCGTCCAAGGCGACTAAGGTATAGGGCTGTTTAATACAGCCCATACTCAGCCTCAGATATAGGCTCGAGTCAACAATAGTGGCCGAAATATTATGGCAGTAGGCTCACCCCCTATTACATGGGACCGACTACAATTATTGATGAAATGTGGGTGCTAATTCAACTCTGGTTACCCTCCGGGGATAAAGGCGTATTATATGTATGTATGTATGAAACCTTTTCAGAACATCGTACATTCATACATACATTCCAAAACGTCATTAATAACACATAAATAAATAAACCCACTTTAACATTACTAACATCTCTTCTTTTTTCCTCCTTCAAAAACTTACCATGATCATAACTTCCCGCTTCCATTTTAAGTAAATTAAACAAAAAAATACACTATTTACAAAAACAATAATATAAACTTAGTTAATTGAAGTCTCTTATCAACCATCGAGCGAATGCCTGCTTCAACACTATATCGCAACTAAAGTTCGTTCGCGTTATGAATGCAGATGAACACAGTGAGCCATCTCGTCGACCTAGCCCCGCCTCCTAACTCCTAACCAATCAAATCTTTTCAAATAACAAAGTCAAGTTCACAGTGCCCAGTTATATATTTTAAGTATACTGGATAATTTCCAGTTGAAGACATTGCTTCGAACGCAACAGTTGTGTCCTGTCCTTCACAATGTTTTTAAATATTTTATACAGTGTGATAAAAATGTCACTGTTGACAGCTTAGTACAAAAAACGTCAGCTGCACTATTATTATTCTGTCAATCTTGAGAAAATACCAATGATCACTTGTAACAAACAGCAAATAAATAGACTGGCTAAAAAATAAAGGGATACATGGATATGAGTTATTTAAAAAAAGAATTCTTAAGAAAGCCGCCAAAATCGCTTCACAATATGAAAAATATTTAATCGATGAAATGGCTAGAAGTAACGGTATTGGAATTTACCACTGCTAACTGAACTCCATTGAGTTGGTGTGGTCCCAAATAAAAAAAATAAATTTCTGCCAACAATACAACTTTTAAGATATCTGACGTGGAAAAAATATTTTAGGACGGAATTAGGTTAGTAGATAGGTACAGGTCGATGGAAGAAATGCTGCGAACAAGAATACATTTTAAGTTTTTCAAGTGTTTTTATAAATTCATTAAACTTAATTTTTAAAAATAAAATGTGTTTGAATTTTAACACCTCTGTGAATACACCTTATACACTGATGAAGCATTCTTAGCGCCTGTTCAGACATGGCGGGAACAGCGCGATTCCAAACAGCGCGGGTGCCGCGCGATTTTAAACAGCAAAATTTTGTTCTGCTCACACAGCGGCGGTTAGCAAGCAGTTGTTGAGTGCGGTCAGTTTGAAAATGGAAGCCGACGAAGAGCGACTGTGCGGCGGCGTTGTGACTTTGTAACCGCGTGGTAGCCGCAACGCAATGAAACGCTCTCATAGAGCTCCATAGTAATTGAACCGTGCGGTTCCTGCGCGGTTAGTTCAACCACGTGGACATCGTTCTGAGATGTTTCCGCGCGGTTTCCGCCATGTCTGAACAGGCGCTTAATGCGAACGAACTATGAATGTAAAATTAAAGGAAAAGATCCGAAACTGACGGTAAACATTATTACGTCATTCATTCATCGCTTGGAAATTCCCGCTTTTATTATTGGTGCTGGTATAAGTCTACTTGACAGTTCAATAAAATATAATCTGGTGTGTTAAGTAGTTTTTGCGGAACGGTAGAGATCTGACCCTCCCGTTCCTTTCTTTCCACCTTTATCACGTGCACAGTTTCAAGAAAGAAGGCGTCGGTGCACACTCTCGCTGCCAGCTATGGCCAATACCAGTGTCTTTTTTATACTACTTAGGTGGCAGACAAGCACACGGCGCACCTGATAGAAAGTGGTTACTGTGCACTACCCTGTAAGAACAGATACGTTCAGTGCCGACAGTGCAGAAGAAGAAGCAGGACAAGCCTCTGGCTTTCTCTTTAACAACAACTACAGCGTGAGGCTTCTCATTTCGATGGCTGCTTCGTGATAATCGTGATGCGTCGCTGCTCTGTACTCTCTAGGCACTCTACCAGTTTGTATCTCCATTGTGAACGTCGCCGTCGGTTCCCGGCCTATACCATGCCGAGACTAACGGAAACTCAATTAGATGGCATGAGAGGCTACATCGTTATGCTTCTCCGGAGGCTGATTACGACTTCAGAGCCCATAGTTAAATAGAGTCTCCAAATTTAGAAACCTTGAGACCCATACACCGATTAAATTCAACGGCTATGACCGTCGTGTCGCGATGGTGTGGTCAGCGTAGACGGGCGGAAATCTTGTCGGACACTTCGAAGTAATTAAGAACTATATCGAACTCTTGGCAACTAAACCCGGAAAGTATTTAATTAACCTCAAGGCCTAGCCTCCAAATACGTTCAAGGACTTGCCGTGGCTTTCATGATTGCCTTTCATGGTTCTCTGACTGACTTCGTGCAGTTACGAGTGTCTTCAGTACCTTGGGCAACATCCTCGAAAAGAGCTCTAGCTGTAGCTAGCTGTAGACAAAAAAAAACCTGACCCTTTATGCAACACAGCATGATATACTATGATATACCATCAACCTAATAAGCAAACAACCTAAGCTCATGATATTTTCAGATGAGGACGAGTTTTCCCATCTACCGTATATTCTGAAACCACCTCGGCGTGGCCTGTTCTAAAGAGCTGTTCTCATAGAGATCCGAGAGCCTTTAGTTAGAGCCTAGAAGGCCGTCAGGTCTAGGAATGGTATTTTTGACTTCCACAGCCTTTTACTCTTTCTTATATGACTTTGGATGCGATGTCATTTTCTACGTAGTGCGCTTAGTTGGAGCCATCGATAGTGCAGTGCGCTTCTCTTCCCCATGGGAAACTGGCTGGTACGATGCACGTGTGCGTGGGCTCCAGCCCTAGGGAGTGACATAACCTTCTAGGGCGCAGGCTGGCAACGGGCGCCAACAAAAATAGGACTACATTTATGTTTCTGTATTTTATACCTGCGTGCGAGTTGACGAATATAAGAATAGGTAAATTCAAAAATGAGCTGTCTCCCTCGATCGGACGACTTTATTGCGAGGGAGTTGACGAATAACTCTTCTATTTAATATTTTTTTCCGAAACTAGCAATCCAATTTTAATGCGGTTTTCAGTTATGGGTTCGGCTTTAATGGAGCATGTTCTTAGATAGATGTTACAATGACAACTCAACAGGGGGCGCTACAGCATGCATTTTAATGCAAATCAATGTTGCCATTTTTCTCCTACACTACTAGTCCGATTTTTATACAGTTTTCAAATATTGGTTTGGAGCATGTTCTTAGATAGATGTTACGGTGGCAACCCACTAGGGGGCGCTGCAGTAAACATTTTTTTGAATTATTTTTTATACGTCGTGAGTTTTTTCAAAAAAATTAATTTGGTGCTTGTAATCTATTCTATTCTGTGTTACGGTTTGTCAAGTCAAATGAGGGTCCTGTGGCTATCTGCGTGCGCTGTAAGTAGGTCTAACTTAGAATGACTCTGTATCGCTACCGGCATTTATATCTTGACACGTGGTCGCGTGTGATAAGAGGTCTTGGCGCGCGTGGATAGGTTTGATATACCGGGTGTAAGGAGAACGCTCCCGAAGCCGAAAACCCCTAGTTGTACTCCAGGTACATACCACATTGGCATAAAAAAAATCGATTTAGAGAAAACAAAATCTTTTAATTTGTTTTTTTTTCTTTTTTTGCATTATTTACTCTCCATCGTGTTAGTAAAGCCAAAGGTATTTCATAAAAAACACCACTACAAAAATATGTTTTTTTTTTGGAGTCTTGCATTATTTGGGTCCGGCCGTTATGCTCCCATTCCGGGTTGCCCCCGGCCGATATGCCACCACATTGAAAAATTTGTTATTCCGTTTTGCCCCCGGCCGCGTTGCCCCCATAGTTTCTCCTTTTGTCATAATATTCGATTCAGTACGGTTGAGCAGACAAGTGTTAAAATAATAAATGGAAATTAAGAGTATAATCATGACTGATGTGTGTAGCTATAGCTCGTGCGAGTTAACATGGCACCTGGCCTTGCAAACAACCCTCCTCCCGCTTCTCCGCGCGATGCCCGCTCACGTCCTGCAGTAGCGTCCGCGTCACAGTGACTGTTGTACATTTTAATTTTGTAGTTTTTATTATCAGATTAATGAATAGGACTTTATCCCTCTTAGTATGCAAGGATGTACCAATTGTAAAGATAAACAATCGAAACATTTTAATGGGATAACATTTCATCAATATATTTACATTAATATTTCCATTTTTAGAAAAAATTGTCTAAAAATGTAGATTCCCCTACAGTTCTTTTATTTAATATACCTACCTACTTACTTAATTCGTTATGCTTTCAACTTTACAAAATGTATAACACAACACAAGCATATCATAACAAAAAATAGTTATCAAAAATCAATGTTTAAAAGTGATTGTAACATCATTCATTGATTCCGATAGTTCGTTAGAAAATCGGTAGATGACTCCACCGTCGCCTTAAAGACGTATAAGATGGGAAATTTGAATCACATCGGGCGGTGTCTCGGTAGCCGAATTGGTCAAGGCATTCCCCCTGTAAGGGAAAGACTGCGGGTTCGAGTCCCGCCCGAGATGATTCTTTCTTTTTCCCTATGTATTCGAAATAAGCTTATAATTACGCTGTAGTCCTTGAGAGTAAGAAGGACCTTCACCCGATATTGTAAAACGACACACTGAGCGGTTAACCTATGTTATCACTTGCATATTTGCAATATACAAGCATGAGCGAAAGGGATGCACTTATCCATTGTTTCGGAAATTCGTTTTTCAGGTAGAGCTGACAATGGGCACGCTACCCCTTTATTGTTTTCGGTCACCTATCTTCGACATTGTAAAACGACACACTGACCGCTTAACCTATGTTATCACTTGCATATTTGCAATATTCAAGCATGAGCGAAAAGGATGCAATTATCCATTGTTTCGGATATTCGTTTTTCAGGTAGAAGCGGACAATTAATATTATTATATTTATTTCGGAAAATTATCCATAGTGTTAGTAACAGTGATCCTTATAAACTAGGGTTAGTATAAATTTATATTATTTTTATTTGGAAACGACCTATATGTGAATTTGTACCCATCTTCGCCACATAGGCGAATCCTGCCGATCCGCGAACACGCCAAGAATACTATTGGTGCTGCCGCGTACACGGTTATGCATAGACACACACCGTTTCCCCATAATTGCTTCGAAGCCATCCGTACGCGCTTCTGCAAACATACCTGAAGCACTACAGTGCCACGGCAGCCCCTCCAGAACCCTAAACGCGTTATTATATTGGAGACGCAGAGCGCTGCATGCCCGCTGTGTATAGCTAACCCAAAGGCTGCACGTGTAAAAGGATTGACAGTATGCTTTAAAAAGCATAACCTTCACTGATTTAGTACAGCGTGCAAACCTACGGGCCAGCATGTTGCATCGGACAGCACGCGACCTGCGCTCCCTCTCAATGTCACAATCATCTCGCAAGTCCTCGGTGATCCAGTGGCCCAGATACATTGTCCTGTCAACTCTATTAAGGGGTTGACAACAACTCTATTTAGAAGACAGTCTCACTCATATAGTGAGACCGTGGGCACATCTGAGTATGTCACTGTGTTTGCCTTAAAGATCATAATCTCACTCTTTTTGCCATTGTATCTGAGCCCATGACACACCGCTTTTAGGGTTTTCGGTCATCTATCTTATCTAAAATTGTCTTTTGGTAGGTAGTCTAAACTATGAACGAGCAACCTAAGAGTGTTAATTTTCGAAATCAGCATTATTTTAATTTAATTTAGTTCGCGTTTTTAAATCTTTATAGAATATACTCAAAAACTATCCCTATTAATGTCTAAAACGATGATACATAGTATAAAATAAATATAAGTTAAATTCAAAAACACTTTTGTTCTCTGTTGAGTTTTGTTACAAACAAAATGGGGGCAACACGGCCGGGGGCAAACCGGAATAACAAATTTTTCTATGTGGGGGCATACCGGCCGGGGGCAACCCGGAATGGGCGCATAACGGCAGGACCCCATTATTTTCTTTCCATCGTGTTAGTAAAGCTAAATGAAACGGTAATTTCATAAAAAAACGCCACTACAAAAAAGCACGCGCCCTAGTTGTTTTTTTTTGTAGTGATATTTATGTGGTGTGTTATGCGCTAGGGGTTTTCGGCTTCGGGAGCGTTCCTCTTACACCCGGCATTCTATGCTTGGCAGATTTGAGCTCCTCCGTTGCCGTAGAACCCTGTGCTGTTCTCAAAAGAGACACACAGACTAGGGTCAATACATAACATAATTATACGTATACCGTACACGTCTTACAACATTTTTGAAATTATAACAGTACCGTATGAGGAAAACGCTTGAGGTAAAAATACGTACAGTGGTTGTAGGTATGCACAATGTATTCTTTGGCATAGCGTTATCGGGGTAAGATTTACCACTCAGTACAAATATTTGATTGTATGAAAATTCATTCATTTTTCATACCACTTAGATGGTAGACAAGCACAAGAGCCACGTGATGGAAAGTTATTACAGTAACCTATGAATATCCCGAGGAGGGCCAGACCGTAAGGGATTGCCCTGGGTCAGCCGGGGTGCGAGGGATATGTCGAAGACAAACTCACCTCTGGCCTAGCACCACGACCCACAGTCGGCGTGCGGTTTTAGTTTGTTCGAATCCGACATAACGTCCCCTTCCGGCTCCGGCGGGGAGGTATCCGAGGGCATTTCCACACGAAAAAAAAAGTAACCTATAGATGTTACAACACAAGGGGCGTCTGTGTTGCCAACTCTATAAGAACCTTCTAAAGCCATTCTTGAAGAACCCCCTATTCTAAGTATTTGCAATAACCTCCATAAGGAGATCATTCCTCAGGTTGACAAGTTCCTATCTCTTGAATGAGTTTTACAGCATTAAGTATGCCAACTATACAAATCGAATACATAGGGAAAAAGAATCTTCTCGGGCAGGACTCGGTAGCCGAGTTGGTCAAGGCATTTCCCCGTAAGGGAAAGATCGATAGTTCCTATCTCACTGTGTGCACCGTTTCCAGTAGCAAGGTGTGAAGATAAAGGCCCTGTCTGTGGCGAGTGTGCGATGATAGGTTCCTTTTATTCCTTCCAAGACTTTTGGGCAAATCATTCTCACTTGCGAACCGATACAAATCCACCAATATCACATATGATTATTGTTCTATATTTCTTATATTGTATTATTTTATTATATTATTGCATGCACAAAAATTGTCAGGCATCTATTGAGGCCGTCAAGCTGAGTGCCACATGCCAAACATGGTAAATGTTTACGATGGTGACCCTCTTTCCGAGACTTTGCCTTTAGCTTAACATCAGGCGATGTGAAGTCAAATTGACGTGTCCTGTATAAAAAAAAAATATTGCAATTCTTTTTAACCCATGTGACATTAGTAAACTGACTTTGCATGCAGAGAATCTACGAAATATGTCGGACCTTAATTGATTGTATTGACACCATTGTAACAAACGGTGTTTCGAGCAATCAATGTTTTCTTTAATTCTTTCTGCCTCTGGGGGTTGGGAGGTTAGACAGCAAGAGAATTACTAGGACAGCACACTCAGAGTGCAAGCTGTGGATGATGACGAGACTAACGGTACTATTATGATGACGATAATTTATTCTTTTACATAATAATTGCTTTATAGCTGTCATTGTATGAGTTGGTTTTATTTTACATAATCATTTCCAACTATAAGAAACCAGTTGTATGAGGTAAAATCTTAAGGTAAAAACGCTTATAAAGAGGTGCCGTTTGAAGAAAAATCTACTTTAATGTAGTACACATAAAACATAAATTACAATACTTTACTGATTATATGGTGTGGTGATACCATGCCCCTTTTTAGGATACAAAGGTCAGATGTGTGTCGTTATCATATTGAATAAATTAGCCAAATTTAAAAACAAACAGACCAATATTATGTAGGATGTGTGGGTTCCGACGTGTAACACGCAACCAGGGCCTCGATTCTACTAAAGCAAAACTATTGTCAAACCACAGAGATTGCAAAAAGCGGCATTAAAGTTTAGACTTTATTTCTATACACTAAGGTCCAAAGTTAAATGACAAAAGTTTCATTACACTCTTTTATTCACTCTGCTAACAGTTATTTAATATTGAACTTTAAATGCATCGCTTTATAGTCTATAATGTATTGCCACCTTTTCCAATCTCAGTGGCTTGACAATAGTTTTGCTTTAGTAGAATTGAGGCCCTGGGCCTGGCAAATAACTCTTAGCAGAGTGAATAAAAGAGTGTAATGAAACTTTTGTCATTTAATTTTGGACCTTAGTGAATAGAAGTAAAGTCTAAACTTTGATGCCGCTTTTTGCAATCTCTGTTGTTTCGAGGCCCAGGATTCAGGTACATACATACATCAATCACGCCTTTATCCCCGGAGGGTCAGGCAGAGGTGAATTAACACCCACATTTCACCAATCATTGGATTCGGTCCCACGTAATAGGGGATGAGCTTATTGCTGCATTCCGGGCACTATTGTTGACCCAAAGCCTGCATCTGAGGCTGAGTCTGGGCTGTATATATTTGTCTGATGTTAAACAGCCCTATCCCTTAGTCGCTTTGTACGACACCGCATGGGAAGAGATGGGGTGGACCAAATTCTACTCTGCCGGGAACCACGTGGAACCACCTGGAACCACGCCGGAAGGTGTTGATAAATGATAATGACGATTTCTACGGATACCTTAGATACTTATGTTGTTTGGGACTAAAGTTCTGTCCGGGACGTAGAGCCTAACTTAATAAATGGGGCGTTTTCGTTTTCACCCCGCCATTTTTTACCCACGAATATTTTTTCTGATTTCAACCAAGAGATTTCCATTTCCGTTTTCTATCCACAAAAATGATTTAGAGGAAAACTAAGGTACGTGAAATGGCGAAAGGAACTACAATTGTCACATTACCAAATAACTAATATTAATACTAAGTATTTTGTTGCAAATAAATGATAATTTAGCAAGATTTGACATCATAGACGACCCTAGTTTTTTTTTTTTTATTTTTTATTATGTAGTATTCGTTATTGAACGGATACTAAGACAATTACAATCTAGACCTTGAGGCTAATAAGTAATTTAAATTTAACTTAATTTGCTAACACTTACAAGTTAAGAATGTGTCCATTGGCACTTTTCTTATTGTCTCTATTGTTATTGATAGACACTTTGATCTTGTGTTCTTTAAACATAGCACTCACTGCACTTTGTTACGTTAATTCACAAAACTAACTCAAAGGGTTTAGTTCTTTTTAGTCTTCTCACTATGTCCGTGTTGTCTAGTAGCTGGATAGCCTCGACGTTCACATGATGAAGAAGCCTTTGTTCATGTGCTTCGGCGTGTTTTTTTATAACGTTAGTTACATTATCCACTCCAAGGTCTCGGTGGATGTCATCATTTCTGACGTACCAGGGAGCATTTACTATAGTCCGAAGTACCTTATTTTGGAATCTTTGTATGATTTCCACGTTAGTTCGTTTTGTACATCCCCAAAGTTGGATGCCGTATGTCCATACAGGCATGAGTACTTGCTTGTATAAAAGTACTTTATTATGCACTGACAAGGTAGAATGTCTACCAAGCAGCCAGTACATATTTTTATATCGTAGATCTAATGCCTGTCGTTTCTTTTTGACATGAGCCTTCCAGCGAAGTTTAGCATCTAGCGTCATGCCCAAATATTTTGCCGTATTTTCGTATGGTATTACACGGTTGTTAATATGTACTGGTGTATGTGTAGCTCTTTGGTTTGTAAAATCAATATGTGTCGATTTTGACTCATTTAATTTAATTTTCCATTTTGTAGTCCAATCGGTGATGGCATTAACAGCAATTTGCACCTTCTCTGCTGCTTCTTTGTGAGTGGCACCTGTGGCCATTATAGCGGTGTCGTCTGCAAAAGTGGCAATGACGCTGTTATTTGTTTCAGGGATATCGCAGGTGTACAACAGGTACAGGACAGGCCCAAGAACACTTCCTTGTGGTACACCAGCTTTTATTTGTTTGATATCTGAGTAAGCATCCTCATGTCTCACTCTGAATGTCCTCTCAGTTAAGTAGGATTCTAAAATTTCCACAAATTGTTTCGGGAGCGTTTTACTTAATTTAAATATAAGACCTTTATGCCATACTTTATCAAATGCCTGAGCTACATCTAGAAATACTGTAGAACAAACTTTTTTCTCTTCTAATGTTTTTTCAATTACATTGGTAATTCTGTGTATTTGGTCAATTGTGGAATGTTTTTCTCTAAAACCGAATTGGTAGTTAGGGATCAGTTCTCTGTCTTCGATAATAGGTTTTAGTCGCCTGAGCAATAGCTTTTCGAACAATTTCGCTATGATTGGTAAGAGTGATATAGGTCTATAGGATGTTACTTCATGAGGTGGTTTTCCTGGTTTAGGGATCATGATAACTTCAGCAACTTTCCACATAGTAGGCACATATTTCAGTCTAAAAGTGGCATTGATGAGGGTGGTAAGCTTCACAATTGCTTTACGTGGGAGATTTTGCAGGAGTTCTCCAGTGATTAGGTCGTATCCCGGTGATTTCCGTTTGGCCAAGTTTCTGATCATGTTATTAACTTCTTTTGGGGTAACAAGTTTTATTTCTAAGTGGTCATTCTGAGTCTCATCTAGTACTATAATTTCAGAGCTTTCATCTATATTTATTTGGAAAATTTGCTCGAGGTGTTCTGCAAACACAGTCGCTTTTTGTTCATTGTTAATGGCATATTTGCCATCTATTTTTTGAAGGGGTGAAACGTGAATGATGGGCTTTTTTAAGCTTTTAGTGGCTTTCCATAGGGAGTAATCAGATGTGCCATTACTTGATAGTTGACTAAGGTAATGATTTGTTGTCTCATCGTGAAATTCCTGAATTGCTCTGCTTAATCTTTTTGTGAGTATATTTAGCAGAGTTTTATCAGGCGGATATCTACGTTGTTGCCACTTTTGTCTCTGGATTCGCTTCATGGCTATAAGATTTCTAATTTCCGCAGGATATCTTTGGGTTGTAACTTTCCTTTTCATGTCAGGGGTATTTCGCCAGGCGCAGCGTTGGATGTCGTTAATAAATTTTGCAACTTCGTCATCTACTTGCTGTTTGTCTTTAAGAGGTACTTTGAGGTCTATGCAGTGATCTAAATCAAATTGAAAGCTTTCCCAGTCAGTGTTTTTGTTCACTAAGGTTGGACTGCTTTCTTTTTGTATTATCGTCTCGCTCAGAGTTAAAATAATGGGTGAATGATCGGAGTGCATATCATATCCTTCTTCTATGTTAAGGTATGCAGCTGACAGATTCTTATAAATGAAGAAGTCTATCAAGTCTGGTTTTCTACCAATATCGGTAGGCCAATAAGTTGGTTTCCCCGTTGAAATTACATTGCACTTGATTTCTCTCATGGCACATAGCAATTCTTTACCTTTGGTATTAGTTAATCTAGACCCCCAATGAGTGTTCTTCGCATTAAAATCACCTCCAAAAATGAATGTGTTTCCTAGAGCTTTCAACAGGTTACTGTACTGCTCTTTTTTCAAGTCATACCTAGGTGGAATATACACAGCTGATATGGTAATATCATGAACTTTGGTTCTAACTACAACTGCAACAGTTTGTGCAAATCGTTCTTCGCATTTGTGTTTTAAATAATGATAGATGTTCTCTTTAATAATGACGGCACTGCCACCACTCGCTGTGTTATTGGGATGCAGTGCGTGATATATATTATAGCCTTTAAAATGAATAAAAGATTCTCTAGTAAAGTGAGATTCTGATATGAGGCATATATCTATTTTCTCTGTTGTTAAGACTGCCTGTAACTCGTTTCGGTGCTTAAGGAGACCGTTTGCATTCCACGTCATAATTTTTAGTATGTTTTTCATTTTTGGGTTGAATGCATAGGTAATTGTTTAGTTTCTATGTTCCTTAACCTTTGGTCAAAGGAAGTCAACATGTTTAAAATTTTGGTAATGTTTTCTTCTGTAGTAATATTATCAGAGTTCGGAGGTGCCGTTGGCTGTGACCGTGGCTGCGTTGCTTTTGTCATTTGCGCAAAAGACACGCTATTTGTTACCTTTCTGTGAGTAGAACGGTGTAGTTGTTGTTTCTCATCCTCAGAGGCTTGGATTTTAGGCACAGCAACTTTTCGTTTGGAGGCTTTATTTTTCAATTGTTGTAGTTCTTTAGCTACAATACACCCTCTATAATTAGCCGGGTGAGGCTCACCACAGTGAACACATTTAGGTTTTGTAGCTGTTGATTTAGTACAGTCCTTGGTGAGGTGTTTCCCAGTACACTTCACACACCTTGGTTCCTTTGAACAGTATTTTTGGGTATGGCCATATGCTTGACACCTTTTGCATTGTGGGATTAATTTTGATGTTTTTAAAGGCTGTACATCTACCTTACAACCGAGTATGGCCTTAATGCCGTAGATATGGTTTATGTCTTCATCTTTTTGGAATGATAACATAAACATGTTAAGAGGTTCCTTAGTCCTCCAGCTTAGTTTATTTACAGCTTCCTGAATTTTATATCCTTTAGCATTCAAGTCGTCTACTATTCTGTCCGGTAGACATGAGGAGTGTAGGTTTTTGACCATAACTCTGATCGGTCTATCTTGCTTATTCTCATACGAGTGCCAGAGACAGTTGTTTTGCAACAATAGATTTCTTACCGCTCTATATGAGTCTTCATCCTTGGCGTTTATTTTAACGGTCTCCCCGTTCATCATTTTCACGATGAATGAATCCCCGCTTAAACTGGTCAGAAGAAGGTCGTAGAACTGTTGGTAGTTTCTGATATTTTCAACTATGATCGGTGGAGGTTGTGGTACTCTTTTTTCTTTTGGTTTCTCGGTTTTTGTGCCAGCCTGAGATTCCTGTAAGCTTGCTCCTTGAGAAGGAGGAGAAAGTGAAGTGTTCAATTTCCTTTTCTTCCTACTTTTTTGTCGTACCCACTCTGTTTCACGGGCAAGTTCCTCATCGTCAGTCCCATATTCGACTGCCTCTTGAGGTTTGTTGGTCGTTGATTGTTCCTTCTCTAAAGGAACATTATTTTGTTTCTGGCTGAGTTTCAGCTGTTGTTGAAGTGATTCAATCTGGCTACTGAGGTCTTTTACTAGTTTTTGTAGCTCGAGGCGCTCATTCTGTTCCTCTATGTATCTGGTGTACAACTGATGCTCGAGTTCAGTTTTAAGAACTACTTTGTTTGGTGAAGACATCATTGAGTACAAGTTATAATTTTGAAAAACTATAACTTACCATTTGTATTGACAATTAAACATGAATCACTTACGGCGGTATGTAGGTCATCGCGGCGACCGTGTCGTCAAGGCGCGCCGGAGTGCGCTGCTGCGTCAACAGTTTTTACACGAGCGCGAACTTGTGCAAGAGCGTGTATGACGCGACCGTTCTCGCTAGAAGCCAAATGACTACGACCCTAGTAGATGATCTTTTTTTTTTAAAGAATATTAGAACCGAAGTTACTAATATTCCCTCTAACCCCTCCAACTAAGCTAAATTGCTTGTGCTAGGAGTGGGTTCACGTCGTCGGTAGTGTAATGGCCAGGATCGAACCCGGGACCTCTCGATCGTAAGGCCGACTGCTTAACCACTAAGCTACCGACGCTTCAACCAAATTAAGTATATCTACTCGTATAATATAAAAATGAATTGCTAAATGTGTTGGTAAGCGCTTAACTCTACAACACCTGGACCAATTTGGCCAATTCTTTTTTTAAATGTTCGTTGAAGTTCAAGGATGGTTTTTACGGCGAGAAAAAATCGAATAATTGTCGGGAACCGACATCCAAGCGGGCGGAGCTGCAGGCAAAAGTTAGTTGTTCAATATAATAATTGTCAGATTCGGGCTATACTGAAGATTGCGCAATAATTGCACAAAATTGAGCAAAAAAGTTTAAGCGAGTTTAATTTTTATTGTAGGTATCATATTTTTCCATTACATTGTGTAATTTGTGTAGGATCAGTATTGCGCAATTTTTCTAGTTCTATCATCTTGACTGAACCGCCTGAACACGACACACATTGAGCGTTTCGTATTTTGCAAATGCGTATTTCACAGTATTTTGCAATCTTATTGTGCCTACAATACATACCTACAACGTATTGCACAATGTTATTGTAGGTTTAGGGCCGCCAAAACAATAAACTATTATTATCGCATTTTTCACAGCCCGCTGTATATATACTGTTGTGTTCAGCGGTCGACTACGAAGTCATAACACTAGATGGCGTGAGGAGGCACTTCTGGGGTCTACTGTACAATTTATTTATATCTGAGTAATGTCTAAAAATGTAATGCCTAAAAGAATAAAGTAGAAACTCAAATGTCTCTGTGACGTGGCGGTAGTGAACGCGACTGCTACGCAGTAGGCGCGGGTTCGATCCCCGCTCAGTACAAATATTTAGGTATATGCATGAATACGGCTATTTGCATTGGTTTGAGTGATGTTTATTCGCATTCTAGATTCCATATCACAAGCTAGTTAAGCTTACCATGGGTCTAGATAGCGTTGAGTAGAATGGTGTGGTATTTATTTTTAAATGTAAAACATTTTAAAGATAGATAGTTTGTTGAGAGTTACACAAAAATGAGTTGGTTTTTGGTACCAATGCCCTGCTGCCTTTCTGACTGTCCTTTGACCTTTATTCGTGCAAATTTGGTATATTCCAAAATCCGCATTATAAAACGCCAATTTAATCAGCAAGGTTCAAAATCTGAGAAATAAACAAATTCCTACAATTCATAAAATTGATAAACTCGAAATACTGGTTAATTATTTATACTTAATTGTTAGCAGTATTCCAAGAAAATCTTTACTGCAAAATCGTGCATAAAATTTACTAACCTAACCTATAATAAAATTACCTAAGTATAACAACAATTATTCAAAAGAATGTAATTTGAAATGGTTCAATATACAGGATAAATTTTTCAAAAGGGATTAGTTGGCCATATCCAATTCTATAAGGAATAGCGAAAAATGCTCAAAGGAATCACGAGCCCGATTTTGATGAAACTTAAAACCTAATCATTAGATTTTTGAAAAACCAATAATACTAGCTGGGAATCGAACCCATTTAAAAAAAAAACACACCTATATTATTACACCATACGATAGTGTTTCTATTAAGGATCTTATTCTGGGAAGTAATGCAATGGCATAATTTAAAACACGGAATACTTACGATCCATTTTAGAATTTCGAACGAAACAAATTATAATACAAAATTTAGGTAAGTACATGTAAATTTTATTAAAATTCAAAATTTTCCTTATATTTGCCGTATATCATTAGTTCGCAGAATTTGATCGGTAACAGTGACACTATCGTATAGTGCATTTACCTTTATTATGGCTTGTTTTTTTTTCAAAATCAACGGGTTCGATTCTCAAATAGGATTATTGGTTTTTCAAAAATCAAATGATGACGTTTTAAGTTTCATCAAAATCCTTATAGTTTACCACCCTTTATAGTACACCTACCCTTTCGGCTCTGGAGGTATGCGAGGGGATTTCCCATGAAAAAAAAATTGATACCTAGGTACTTTCGTCAAGGGCATTTTGGTTTTTTGACCCAATCGGTCAACTGGGAGCGGGTCAAAAAACTAAATTAAGATCATTTTGAGAACTCTGTTGGTTAACATCTTTCTGATGCTGACTGTACAGTCAGCGTCATAAATATTTGACCACGAAGTCTCAAAATGATCTTCAATTCTCGTATTATGAGCTGCCACATTTTTCTCTCTGTATCCGGACCTCAGCTACGTATTCATCTCTCTGAAAATACTCCGTGATTTAATCTCCGTGTACCTTCGTTTTGCCCACCTTCGTGGTAAGTGATTTTATTTTTCTTTGTCAGCTTCCTTCTGCAATCTAGACGATTTTTAGTGTGTTAATTCGTTCTTAGGGCTCCAATTTCGGGATTAGAGATCACCTTGGTCTTCATATCCGCCTCGGCGTTTTCTGCGGTCGAGCTCCTTTGCATTGTCAGCGCAAGCCAGTAACATCGACGTGAAGCATCTTGGCTGGTCGAGACTGCGGCAAGAGACGTGCATATACACCGAGCGGGCCAATAACCAGGGTCACGTATTCATTTATATACTACTTATCATCTGTAATACCCACCTGTAAGACATAACTGCACCTTCAACAATTTTAATTATTTTATTCAAGAAAGGGCATAGTTTTTGTCCGCTAGCAGGAAAGGTTGATTTGAATTCTGAAGAATTTGGTAGTGTCCTAAGAAGTACTAAGGGTGCAAGATACAGGACTTCGTTTTGACAAAATTACTATTTGAACCGGGATTTCTTTTGAAATAAATATTCCACAATATTCTACACAACGCTAGAACCATGGTAAGCTTAACTAGTTTGTGTTATGGAATCTAGAATGCGGATAAATATACTAAGACACCTTTTTTGTTATTAAATACATACTTTTACATAGAAACACTCAGACCAATGCAAATAGCCATATTCATGCATACAATTATTTGTACTGAGCTGGGATCGAACCCGCGCCTCCTGCGTGGAACTGATCCTATGAACTAGCAGCAACAAAACGCCACGGGACTATGAAGGCAGTTAGCAGGAACATCAGATTATAATACCTAAGTGCCATTCAAGATCGTCTGGTCTCTCCACGGAAATATTTTATATTCTTATGAATAGAGTCCAAACTATTCTCAACTTTATTGCACAGTAAATACAGGTGATAATAACGGCATACGTAAACTTGGTATTCGTTCACGTTATCTACCAACTAGGTGACAATCTTAATAAAGATCTAGATCTTGTACTACTTGTGGCCGCGATTTTGCTCGCTTGGACATCGATCTGGATTTCATTTTTCTTGCAAGGAAGTCTTATATCTTTTATAAGTGAAAAGTAGACTATGTTACACCTTTTAACATCAGTTACCTACTGGGTATAAAACTCCATCAGAATCGGCCCAGCTGTTTCGGAATTTATCTTTTTTTAGAATTAAGTAATAAAATTAAAAATTTTGAAAAAACCCACGACGAATAAAATATTATTCAAGAAATGTTTACTGCAGCGCCCTCTAGTAGGTTGTCACTGTTACACCTATCTAACGACATGCACGAATAAAACCCAAACCATTAATTGAAAACTGCATCAAAATCGTCTATACATACATAAATATGTATGTATAGACTAGCATTTGCCCGCGGCTCCGCCCGCGTGGATGTCGGTTATCGCGACCAAACATAGCCTATGTCCTTCCTCAAGGTCTAATCTATTCCTAAATCAAATATCATTAAAATCGGTTCAGTGGTTTAGACGTGAATGCGTAACATACAGACACACCGACAGACAGACAGATAGACAGACTGAGTTGCTTTCGCATTTATAACATTAGTATGGATTTTTAGCAAATTATCCGAAATAATTATTCGTTCGTGCAAGTTAATAATTATATTATAGTTCCTTTATTTGACTTTTACGGGAGCCGCCACCGTTTGAGTTCTCAACTTCGAGACGAGAATCTGCACCAGTCTCCTCGGTCAAACGGCGCGGGTGTCCACACTGGCTTTTTTTCGGAAGGGGAGGTTATGTCGGACTCGAACCGACGAAAATCGCACGCTGATTCGTGGCGGTCGTGGTGCTAGGCCGGAGTCTGACCCAGGATCATCCCTTACGGTCTGGTCCTCCTCGGGACAACGGTGTCCCCGATTCGCCCCCGGAATGGGGAGGCGCGCTGAACAGCGTGCCGCCGCCGTGGCCTGCTTCTGCTGGGTGACAGACGGCTCCACCCGTCACCCCCAAGCCCGCGCTTATGGGGATGGAGGTCAGGGGTGTCCCCACTGGCAGTAGTAAGCCCTAGCCAACCTGTAGTGGCAAAGTTTTTAGTAGAGCACCATACACCATCGTCCATTTGTTAACATGTTAGAAAAAAAAATACATCACCTTTGTATGTCAGCTAGAGAAACAGATAAAATCCTATCTATAGCTATTATATACGAATATCCGACAGCGCGGAGCTGGATGAGCCCGGTAGATATAATAGAGATAACTGCGCCTCACAATAAGATACGGATAGCGAATAAGACGGGCTTCATAACGATACAATTCGTTTGCTTTTTTTATAATTTAGTAGCAGCCAAGATCATGGTTTCGCTCGTGAATAAATTTGCCCAAAAAACATATATTACATACAAAAATACAATAAAAACCGGGGTTTTGCTCCCATTCCGGGTTGCCTCGGCCGTGTTGCCCCCATTTACTTTTTAACAAGACTCTTGAATAAATACTGTTGAGAACAAAATGGAAAAGTGTAATGAAACCGTTTTCATTTCAGTTTGGATTTTAGGCGTATATAAATAAAGTATGACAATGTCATTTTTTGCAATGCGGCACCACAATGCTTTAGTAGAATCGAAGGCCTGTCTCACAAGTTTCTAATCAGTTGCCTACATAGATTCAATCTTTGAATGAAAATCATTTAAATCATTTAGTATACTAAGCATTCAAATCGATTCAGAAAGGTTTTTTTTATCAGTCCAAGCTATTATATAGCTCGTAAGAGTATCCGTAGATGGCTCCACGGTCGTTTTAAAGACGGTTTATAAAGAAAGGGAAGATTTGGATTAGTTCGAGAGTGTCTGGTAGCTTATCCCTGTAGGAGAAGGATCGCGGGTGGACATCCCGCCTGGACCAATAAAAAAAAATCGTTTCTAAATCGAAATGCTCAATCTGTAGCACCTTCTCATTGTGTATGTACCTTAACATCTTCACGTCATTTTCTGTCCTTGAGATCATCTCGAAAGCACTTTACAGGCAATCAAGTCGTCAGTATGATTGGCCAATTGAGCAATAAACAGGTGCTAGGGTGCTCCAGTGTATACCGAGACTGGACCAGATCACATCGAGATATGAAAACTCCCTAAGTGAAAAATAAACTGAAAGCTAGAGAAACAAAACATGATTCGATTGCTCGTATTGGCTGTCACAGGTAAGATTAATTTGCCGATAATATCGATTAAAAATGATTTAGGCTATAAGTTTTTGGTATGAAATTTTAAAGCAATTAGTAGGTGTCAAATCATTTTTTCGCAACAAAATCTTTCTATAGATTTTCTTCCGAAAAAATGAATATCCAAGACAGGACTTGAATTTACGATCAACAGGTCTAAAAAGGCCACTTTATAAGAATCGTATTACCTAAGGTAATATTTCGCCTTTTACATTATATTAGTAAATTAATTATTGTGATTCTGCTTAGGCAAGTGACCATTTTACGATTTTTTAGGAATGTATTAGAGACTAGCTTTTGCCCGTGGCTCCGCCCGCATGGATGTCGGTTCCCGGCAATTATACGAAATTTTCTCACCTTTTAAACCTTCCCTAGACCTCCACGATCATTTCAAGACTAAAATAAGATTAATCCGTTCAGCCGTTCTCGAGTTTTAGCGAGACTAACGAACAGCAATTGATTTTTATATAGATTTACCTATAGGAAATTCAAGTTAAGTACTCGTTTTTTTGCAGAATTGCTCAATATGGCGTTTTTAGCCCCACTGTTCTTTACAAGAGAAATGCTCTAAATAACTGGGTATTATTCTATAGTTAAAATAAATTTTTTAACCGAGCTTATTAAATGAAGAATGGTAAAAGAGCGATAAAAGTTACGTTGGTTCTTATTTTACAGTTTTTATTTATTTTTAACCATCCACCCAATAGTATATAGTAACTGATTTGACTATTAAATTTTATGACGTCACTTAAATATTTTTTCATACAAGTTACCTTATTGTTAACTTATCGTTTTGACGTTTAGTAAAAGTTTACTAATTTGACTAGTCAGTAAAATACCCAACTGAGTTGAAGTGCATCCATGGATACGTCTTGAATAGGTATTTTAATCTATATTCTATAAGTTGTTGTAAAGATCTACCTCTAAAAATATATTTTCAATCAGTTTCTAAAAAGGAGGAAGTGTTCATTTTAGATATTTACAATACTTATAATTTTAAATTGTAAAGTTTTGTGAAATATTCTCTTAAGGATAGATTTGAATGAAGTGATTTAAGTGTGTATATTTGATTTGTCCACCACCTTTTATCCCACATTGAGAGATAGTAGAAACCAGTAGTGTCCCTCTCCAATGCAAACACATTTGTTGCATTACTGAGAGACATTGCTGCTAATTCTGTTGTTACATCTCTAAACTTAAAATTCTCTAAAATTTTCTAATTGCATCTGTTTCTTTCATTATCAGATAGAAAAGGACAGATGATTTAATTTAGTGAACACCTGTCAAATTAAGTCCCTTCAATTTTAGTCGACATCTACGAACATGCGACTTAACTTACTACGCACCAACAAGGCACTGTCTTAATTTGACAGGTCTTAACTGGAATAAAATCATCTGTCCTTTTTTATCTGATCATGAAAGAAAGAGATGCAATTAGATTTTTTTAGAGAAATTTAAGTTTAGAGATGTAACAACAGAATTGGGAGCAATATAATGTAGGGTTGATGCAAATGGTGATGCAATACCTACCTAATAATAGGTATGTACTTTTTAATAGATTCTCCATTGCTATTTTTTAAAGTTTACGCGAAGTAAATTGAAATAAACCACTTTTTACGGATGCAATCTAATTCACCATGATTGGAGGGGTTAGAGGGAATAATATTCTTTATAAAAAATTAATAATAATCAGAATATTAATTTAAATAATTGTATAATAATATTTTTATGGTTTAATGTAGATTAATTAAATGAAGCTAGTATGGGTTATATCTTGATATATGGGGTTGACTGCTTACAGTTGGATTAATACAGCTGCAGCTCTTTCCATTAGTCGCCATATACGATCCCATGATACAGGATTGGGCGGCATTTTATATATAACAGGAACCACATCTTCAACATTTATAGGAATTGCAAACTGTGCATTGGAAAAATTAAAAAAAAAACTTAGTTGTCATTGTTATGAAATACGATTTTTTTTTCGAATTCTTATCTGTTTGTTCACGAAGGACGCAAAAACTACTGAACGAATTTTAATTCAGATTTTTATCTAAAAGATTTTAGTCAGACATATTATCTTACGTATGTTCATTCATTGGGTAGATCCATAGATGTGACCAAAAGTAGCGAAAACGGACATCCACACAAGCCGAGGAGCGGTTCCAGCTAGATAAAATTATTTTTGCAGTGATTTAGCGAACCTAACGAGCGTAGGTAGAGGTATCCTTCTCCGCTCTTCCTGTTGGCGTCAGGAGGCGGATAAGTGCAATTTGTGAATCACTTCTGTGCATCACTCATGTAATAAAGACCTCAACTTGAATGAATCGGCCCCCTTAGCTATTTGAAATACCTAGACTTGACATGTGCTCATATACACAGTCATGCACATATGTACGCGCCCACATTCGTTCATACACACAGAGTCTTGCATAAACACACACTTACGGATTGATATTTATTCAATCCGTAAAAGACTTACTAATTAATTATCAATTTTTTCGACTATGGAGACATTTTAATGAATTCTCTCTTCCCGGGTCCTTTAAGCGGGGCGTGAAAAAGCATCTGATGAGGCCGTTAAGCTGAGTGCCACCATTGTTAACATGGTCCATGTTTATAATAGGGCCCCTCTTTCCAAGACTTTGCCTTTAACTTACCATCAGGAGAGGTGAAGTCAAATTGACGTGTCCTTAAAAAAAAAGAAAAGGTCAAGAATGGCTACCCGCAATGGGAGTGTATGTATGAAACAAGGTACGTATGCCGGGAACGTTGCAAGTGACCGCTCAAGCCATCTTGAAACTGGAAATGGCCCTAGGTCTCTGGCCCAAGACGGCGTGCAGTTTTAGTCGGTTCGAGTCCGACACAAGCACCCTCGTCGGGCGCCGAAAATATTTGCAAAAAGGGATCATAGCATGTGGAAAGATGTTGTCTCAGTTTACCCCAATCACATACAAAAAAAAATGTACTTTTGGAAACGCAGCTTTTTAGCAAATTGTCACTGCCTTTGCATTTGACAGTCAATCTGTCAGTGCAGTACAAGAAGTCTGTCAATAATTTTACAGTTATTATCAGTAATTCATGTTAATTTCTCCCTTATCGTGGCCTTTGTTTATCATAAGTATTTATTTATAACGTAAGGACACCACGTCTCGGTGACTGCACTCATGGGACCTATAGATTACTGGCGAAAAAGACTTCAAGTCTCTCAATGGCGACGATGTGTCTATAAACAACTCGCCAAAATAATTCGCAGCGGTACGGACATAATTTCGTTATCTTCCTCCTTCCTTACGGTCATATCATCAAGTAAATGGTTCTGAACCTTGTTACACCAGAAGTATCACGTGTGCCTATGCCATGCTGTCAGCTCCCTATAGAAAAAACGCCTGTAGAATTATTAATACTAACGTGTTTCAAACAAGCAAGCATCGTATTGCTATATGTGAACAGCGGGCGCTATTCCTTTTAAAATATCAGGTGGTATTATTGTATTAGTATTAATTAGTTAGTGCTCGCAAGTTAGGAAATATTATATTATAGTGTTTTTAAACAATAATTAATACAAACACTTTGGGTAAGTACCTATATTTGTATAATATTATAAACTTTGATTAATACTTAAACCCTATAAACCACTAATAAAAAAATAAAGTAAATTTAAAGTACGTATCTATATTAAATAACATTTTAGAAATTATTTAATAAAACTTCTGATGTTCTATTTATTATTTTTACATTTATAACAAGAAGGTTATGACTGTTATGAGCCAGAGGGCTAAATTCTATAACGAAAAAATCGTGAAACGCAACGTCACCGCGTCCTCTCAGACTAAGCATCCTCAGCATGAAAAAAAAACACCACGTTATTATTTTGCATTGTTATTTTGCGAGTGGCGAAACTGCGAACTAATACTGCCAACAAAAAAAATTATAAAATACTTGACAACTAGCGCCACCATCACCTGTACATTTTAACATTCTTTTTAGTTGTCAATTGTCAATGTTGTCATTTGTCATTTACTTTTGTTTGTGTTCTGTGTGCAATAGTGTTTGTTTTGTGAAGTTAAGTTCTGTTATATATAATACTTACTTATGTGAAAGGCCTTAATATCTGATCGTTAACATGTAAAGTATTCATTTTACTTATTATAATAACGATAATTTCTCTGTTTATTATCTGAGTTTAGAGATAACAAAAACAGCTGATATCACTTCATTCGACTCTATCTTTTGACAATAGGTATTGAATGTTGCCAGTTTAGGAAATTAACATTAACTACTATTTTGGTAGAAAATATATGGAATATATTTTTTTACAGCCATTGTGGTGAGGTCTGACGAAGAGATAATGAGGAACCTGACTACCGTCACCTGGGCTCATGCCGTCAATAATAAAACTTATTTGGAAGCAGTTTTAGCAAGTAAGTACTACAAGACTGTTAAATCAATTCATTTATTACAGTTATATTATTACCTACTTTAACTTCTAACGCAATTCGCAACTCGTGAGTATAACGTTATACCTACTACCAAACTGTCAGACAGTTTAAACGCTTCTTTCACTGTTTTTTTTATACTAATGTTGCCAACGTGCTAGCTTCGTTAAGCTAAAACTTATTGTTTTGTTCACGTGCGGTCCCAATTACATTGAATTTTTATATAATATTTATATGTATACTATATTTTTCAAGGTTAGAAAAATGAGTAGGAAATCAAATTTCAAAATGAATTTATAAAAAATCGTATTTGTGTTTTTAAAATAGACCCCGTCCATTTAAACTGTGAAAAGTGTGAATACCATCTACGTACTCATCATCCCAGCCTAATTTTATCCAAAACAGACGTTGAAGCCAGAAGTCAACTCTCCTATGCTTTCTCCCCGATCACAATTCAATTCTAAGTAAAATTTCAATTCATAAACTTAAGAAAGTAGTTTTAAATTTATTACTAAATTTCTCTGACGACATATAGAAAGCAGCTAATAAAACTTTAATAAAATCGGAAAGGTATAATCTGTAAAATTACTGAAACATAACTTCATGTCATAAAGCAGAAACTATTCGATTATTAAGACCGTAACTACACGCGAATCACTATCTCCAATTAAAACTTCATAATATTGCCGCTAAACAACATTCCTACCGAAAATTTCTACCAGCTGCGGCACCTATCAATCAACAATGTTTTCTGTCCTTTTCGTATACGTAGCGTGTGACAGAAAGGGCAGAGGCTGTTAGTGCGAGAATAATGTAATTTAATTGCGTTTGGCAACACTAAAAATAAAAGATTGTGGTTCAAGTGTTAAGAGGAGAGACAACTTTATTGGAGTGTTGTGAATTTGTGGATGAAATAAAAGGAAACTCTTTAATTTAAATCAATAAATATTCCACAACATTCTACACAACGCTATCTAGACCCATGGTAAGCTTAACTAGCTTGTGTAATGGAATCTAGAATGCGGATAAACATATCTCGCATTTTTAACTTAAATAATAGATAGCAAAGCAAATATTCTGTCAAGAATCTCACTATGAAAACTTGTGAGGATGTTTAATTGGTACTCTTTCAAGCTAAATAATGGATTTGTATGAAAGGCATGGAGATAGATCTGTCAGCACATAATGCTATTTGTTATCCAGGAAATTCCTGTTTGATATGGGAATAGAATCTTTATTTCACGCAGGTAGAACTGCGAGCAGCAGCCAATTAATTTCCAAAAAAAACTCTTAAAAACACACACATCGATGGACCGCTCCAATACGAACTCCGCTTGTAACTTGAACCACACACCGTCTAAAATAGCATTCTATTGTTCCCCACGTTCATGGAACTGGATGATTTATAACAATTAATGTATTTGACAGATTTGGGTTCCATATGCAACGAATGTTTCGCGACAAAATGGATGCTGACGTCAAACAATCTATAATAAACTCCTATATAAAATCATAGTTCTATGAGTCTTTTGCCCAAAGCAGATAAGTTCGACTTTCCAGTCTAACTGTGATGCGTTTCACTTCGATATTTTTCGTGAAGCGACTGTCATTTGAACTCCACAATCCACAGGGCAAACAAGCACACAGCCCACCTGATGGAAAATGGTTACCGTAGCCTATGAACGTGTGCGACTATAGAGGAGTCACACTCGTGCTGCTGACCCTGTAAGAAATGAGAGTTTCTGTGTCGTCAATGCAGAAGACAAAGCAGGACAAGCGTTTGGTCTTCCCAAAGACAGCTCAGAAAAACTCTCCAGTGAGCTCTGGCTACCCTACTCATCGCCGGGAACACAACACGAAGTTATCAAGGCCGCGGTATTCTGTAGAGTGGACTGCTCATTTGGGACGAGAGTACCATTTGCCCTGGGCCGTTCCAGTTGTATATGAGTATTTCGAATTTGAATTTATTTCCTAAATTTATTTTACAAAATGCCAATAATAAGCGGAACCTATGCTCTGGTTTGGAATTGTAAAATATCGTAACGCCGGGGGCCTGCTGACCGACTTCTGTATCGCGAGCTTGCACCCCGCAGACTCACCTCTCGACAACCTTAGCCGCTCAATGGAAGTTACTCCATGGCCGCACTGCGCGTGGCTATTTTAACGGGGCCCATGCAATGAGTTGGCAAGTCACCGCCTGCCTGTTTAGCAATGTTGAGACTACTTGTCATGGCAGGCGTCCGTTAGTTCTCCCCGCGCTTGGGGATTGTATCCGCCATGTGTACACACACAGCCTGCAATTTTATATGCTAGGCATTTAGAATTCTCTTAAAAGGGCCTCTATGGCTTGACTTCGGCCCGACATACACACGTCTTTCAAACGCCTTCCATAATCCCGAGAGTCATGAAACATAATAATAATAAATATTCCACATCATTCTACACAACGCTATCTAGACCCATGGTTAGTTTAACTAGCTTTTTTATGGAATCTAGAATTTTTTTTGTGAATATATACATAGAAACACCCAGGCCAATGCAAGTAGCCATATTCATGCACACAAATACTTGCACTGAGCGGGTAGTTAGTTAGTTTTCAAAATAGTTCGTTCAGTAACAAAACATATTATGGTATTGACGCAATATGTGCGCCTCTCCTACCATTTAAAAGAAAATATTTGCAGTAAGCAGTCAAACGAAAATAAACTTTTTTGTTGATGAATATAGGGTTGAATTTTGTACATTATCACCACAAATGTTGCCAGAAATACAAAGTGCGAACAATAACGTAAATAATAGTGTACAATGTAAGTTTTGGTAGTTTTGTACTTTAGGATATGAATAGAATTGGCTAATTTGACGACGTTTAGTACACAATATTGATGTCTAAATCTATACTTTTATATAATTATTGTAAAGTGTAAGACCGCTTTACAATTATTGTAAAGCGGTCTTATCTGTACATGGGAGATATTTAAAAAAATCTAGGTAGGCAATCTGTGGTTATGGTTAATTAACGATACTGAATTCTGTTATAAACTGTTGAATAATGGTGCTTGGTAGAATCTACACACAATTTTTTTCTTGGACACAAAAACTACTGAACGCACATTGATTCAGCTTTTTTCTTGGGCAAGTCATCGCCGCTTACGTGGGATTAAAAATCATAGTTGGTGAAATGATGATGTTAATGCACCTTTGCCTACCCCTTCTGGGATTTACAACTTTTACAAGCGTGAATGTAAGTATATCCTATGTAAATATCTATGGGACCGCTCGTCTGTCATGAATTCATGATCTAGAAATAATCTAAAAATCCCAGACCAGCGTCATTTTTTTAAGTCCTTTAATTTTTTTCTGTGGTTTATTGATTAACTGTAACTAGCATTTTATTTTGATCAATTAAATAAGATTTAATATACAATGACTAATAGAACTAAAAATACATACATATAATCACGCCTTTATCCCCGGTGGGTTAGGCAAGGCAGAGGTGAATTGAAATGAAAGTGAAAACATGAAGCGTCTGTAGCTTAGTGGTTAAGGAGTCGGCCTTATAATCGAGAGGTCCCGGGTTCGAATCCTGGCCATTAAATACCGACGTCAATCCACTCCTAGCACAAGCAATTTAGCTTAGTTGGAGGGGTTAGAGGGAATATTAGTAACATCGGTTCTAATATTCTTAAAAAAAAACCACAAGAACTAAAAATAAAAGAACAAACTAAAAACTTCCAACCAGGTCCTTTAAAATAAGTGTTATTTTCAGGTGATATCTGCATGCTGGAGGCAGATATCGTTATGGGAACCTTGATAGGGGGGGACGAGAACCAGATAATGCCCATCATGGCGCATCCACCGGCCACCACCTCGGACCTGTCACTCGCCTCGTTCCTCAATAGTATTCAGATTTACAATACTGCGAACACCAAGGTCAAAGGGGTGAAATTGGACTTCAAGAGTATTGAAGCGTTTGAGAAGAGTCAGGACGCAATTGAGAAGTACAGTAAACCTCTGGTAAGTTGTTTTTTATAATACCAAGGACTCACCCCGTCTTCGGAAAGGTGCAATGTTGATTCTGTAGGTAGCGTCAGTGTGAAGTGATCAGTGCCCCTATTTTTTATTACTGTGAGGGAAAATGCCTCATGGATGCTATGCCGGACTCCTACCGACTAAAATGCATGCAATGGGGGTTAATCACTCACGTCACTCTGCCGCCATAGACCTGCTTCTGTAAGGACGGTGAGCAGCCACGGTGTGAAGACACGTCGGCGGCGCCTAAGCCGCCGATTGCAGAACTCCGGTGGGAGAGTTCTTTCCCGCTCCCGCCCCGCCGCCTCTTTCACGAGCATGACCTGCTCGCAAAAAGAGGCGGCACACGCACAGTCCCACTAACTCCCACTGGAGACCATGTCTCCCACCATGGTCTCGAGCGAGAGAGTGCCCACGCCCAAACCCAACACGAGGACCTGGCGCAGTTGCGCCCACGCCGTGCACTCCACCAGCGTGTGGAGCGCTGTGAGCGCTCGGCCGTGGTTTCCCGGTGTCTTCGCCACAGATACCTACCTACCAAAGCTTCCCTGCCTAGTAAGTATCTGTGACAGCCGTAGGAGAGAGCACCGTGTCTCCTCTCCAGCCACTCGTCCATGACCGGTCTGACTATCGTAATCATATAGTGAGCGTATTGAGGTAATGAAGCATTGCCATTGCTATTGGCCGTCTATCTACTGTGAACCTGCGTGTGTGTGAAACCAGCCAATTGCAATGCTCTGCTATAGGTATAGCTAGAAGTTATTAAATTTAAAATTTATAAAATTTTTCGTGGCGCCTATGTTTCAATTTACGATACCTCTTAAATTATTCATTATAAATGCGAATGAAGAAGGTGGCGGTAGTGTAGACTGCTTCGTAGAGGGCGCGGGTTAGTGCATGTAATATCGGATGATTTTCGATTCCGGAACTGAGTTACGATACTACTGGTTCAATTCCGGAATTCCGGAACCGGTTCCGAAATTAGAAAAAAGTATAGGAAATAAAAAAAAACAATAAAGAGGCATTACATTGTCTTGTTAAATCAAATCTTTATTATAAAAACTAAATAAATCGACAAAACTCTTGACTGAGATCAATTAAACAGCCTTCTATTAGGTTTTCTTAATAAATATAACAAAAACAATAAATTAGCAAAATCAACGTGTGCTAGCTATTTGCTATTGCAATGTAACTTAAACTATAACTATCTAATAAAATTATGAAGAATATAAGATTCAACAACTCACAATGAACAAAATCAACAAGCTCTCCTCTTCGAAATTGAGACCCTTAAATCACTACATACTAAAAAGAAATATAAAGAATTACTTTTTCAAAAAAGATCGATCTTCTTGATAATGTGTTCTCAAGAGTATCAGAGCATCTAACATTTTGTCTGAGAGCGAGCTTCGTAGGCGGTTACAAAAGTATGCCTGTGTCAAATAAATATCACGTTCTCCACCATTATCGTACATGGCTTTCTCAACTTTAACGAATCCAGTAAGATCAAAATGTTGTTTTTGATTCATACTCGTGCGAGGTTCTTTGCATTTACTGAGTTCCTTGTCCAGCTGTTCTTGCAATGTTGATTCATTGACTTCAGCTTCATCAACACCTATATCACAGATATCGGCATGCGGTACCGTACCGCGTGCCGATGTCTGTGATATAGGTGTTGATTTCGCAAGAGAGTACAAATGCAAATTTTATTATTGTGGTAGCTTATTTTACGAGGGCTGCTACTTATGTTATATCCGGAATAACAAAGTGAAACATACCTAAATCATTTATTTTGGCTTTATTGCTTTTCAAAATATTCACCCTGATGATCGATGCACTTTTGCATACGTTGGAACCAATTTTCGTAACATTTTTTCCATTCGGATTGAGGTATCTCCAAAACGTGCATTTTGAATGCATCAACAGCCTCTTCACGGCTTGAAAAACGTTGACCACGCAATTTGTTCTTTACGGTTGGGCATAAATAGAAGTCTTTGGAGGCTAAGTAAGGGCTGTACGGTGGATGACCTGTTAATTCGATCTTTTGACCTTCCAAATACCGAGTTGTTAAGGCCGCTGTGTGGCAGCCAGCATTGTCATGATGAAGAAGGATTCTGCGTTGTTGGTTGTTCTTTCTTATTTCTTGAAAGACTTCTGGCAGACAAATGGTCGTGTACCATTCAGAATTAACCATTTTACGATCTTCTAGTGCCACAGTAGCCACATGTCCATTTGTTCCAAAAAAACAAGCAACCATTGGCTTTAAAGTGCTTTTTGAAGGAATGGCTTTTATTGGGTTCGGCTCATTGGATCATTATAGACAGCTTTTGATGCACCCTGGTTGTACATTTTTAACATTTTTTACACCAATCGACGCGAGCCCGTTTTTGATCAATTGTCAAGTTGTGCGGAATCCAACGTGAACAATTTTTTTTATAGCTAAATGTTCGTGTAATATTTTAAATATACTCGTCATACTTATGCCCAAAGACGCCTCTATCTCACAATATGTAACATCGGCGATCTTGAATCATTAGTTTTCGCACAGCATCAATGTTTTGAGGCACAACAACCGATTTAGGGCGTGCTTCTTTAATTTCGTCAGTGAGCACAGACCGCCCACGATTGAACTCACTAAACCAGTGATAAACTGTAGTTTTCGATGGCGCTTCATCCCCAAAAGTCGCAACGAGTTGATTAACGCGCTGTTTTTGAGTAAGCCCTCGCCGAAAATCGTAATAAATCATTGCACGAAAATTTTCACGACTTAATTTCATGGTGTTAAAGGCTTGCAATTTTCAAAATAACGTCACGAAGGATAAACAAATGACAACAACATGAAACATATTGTATTCTTCAGCCAAAGAGTTCTATTTTTAAATGTAATAATTTACTTTTTTTGTATTGTTCTGTAACAGGCCAGTTGCGGATACATAAATAGCAGCCTAGTACAAATAATTATATGAGTATCGGATTGCGATATTTACTTCAGTTCCGGAATTGTATAACACGAATGACGTATCCGAAATTCCGGAGTTACGAAATCTCGGAATTCCGGAATCCATGCCCTAGCGCGGGTACTAGGGTAAGTGTACCAGTGAATGAAACCTTAAGGAAATTCTCAACTTTGAAACTCGTTAAAGAATACATTCTCAGTATGCCAACATTCTGACGTCTACCATAATCACCGTAAACTATTTAAGATTTAGTAAAACGATTGTTCAGTGCTGTATTTTACACAATTATCAGAATATTTGATGAAATATACGAAAATACCCTAAATCACCAGTGAATGAACGGCATTTTCCAGTGTATGAACGCAATAAAACCCAGTAAATGAACACCAATTTCACATTTAATAAAAATCAAAAATTTAACAGTTATTAATAAAACAAATTAAATTGTTATTACTTCTCTAGATATAACAATTAAATACCTAATATGTGACTATAAAATATATATATTATCTTAAAAAGAACGTAGGTATACTTAAAGTATTAAATTTTGCCTTCATAATTAGGAACCTTTCAGTCTTGAAAATCAACTTACCTACTTTAATTCTAGATTTAGAACGTAATTATTAAAGTAAAATATCTGTAAATTTCAGTCTCAAAATATTTTGTAACAAATATCATAATCATTTAAACAACATTACAAACAAAATTACTATAAAGAGATCTTTTTTCACTTACTACCTACCTAGTTAATACTCACTCTATGTCTTTAAAACTTACGTCTGTAAAAGAGATCAGTCCTCGTCTTGAATAGTTAGCTTCACCCAGAACACGAACAATGTCAGAAACATGTACTTTTGAAATATCTGGGACTTGGGGTTTTATAAAGCTAACTACATTTTCAACCACTTTCTTCTTTCTCAAAAAATCTATCTTACATTTTTGTTCTTCGTCGTTTATCATCAGAACTTTTCCAACAAAACAACGCTTTCTCTTCTCAGTGTTGAACTGCACAACAACGTATTTACCACAAATTAAATTTTGTGTTGGATGGTTCTCACTGGATACAGGTGTTGAAGAGTGTATTTGTATGTTGTTCTTTTGTGATTTTCTAGCAGTTTCTTTTTTTTGTTTGTGTTGTGGTTTGAACAGTGTGGTGTTTTTATTCTGCGAATCTTTCTTCTTGTTTTGAATTTCATGTCTACTTTTAATTTTTGCTTCTCTTTCTTTTTTCTTGCTTTTTATGTCTTCTTCCTTCTTTTTCTTTTCCATGTCTAGTTTTTCTAAGTGCTCTTTATATTTCCGCCCTGTTAAACCAAATGGCATAGATTCCTTCTTTATTGTTTTTTTCTTTTTTGTTTCTATTTTAGGGTAGGATAGAAAGGTTTCGATGGGAACTTTGCGTTTTCTCGACACAATCTGACTCAAAGAAGCATTGGAAACATCTAAAATATTATTACCCGATGTAACCCTCTCTTGAAAATTCGTTTCAGATATTTCAACAGCATGTCTAAAGGGAACTATTGTCGACTCATCATCGTCTATGGGATCCAAAATAGAGGGACTTTTAGAGGAAACTGTCATAATCACATTTGTACTTTGTTTAGAGTCAGGTATGATTTCTTTGTTTTGACGATGAGTTTGGATAGTTGGACTATTGATATCACATGCGTCTATAGTGATTTCATCAGATATTATTTGTGAGAAGGTATCATACCATGGCAGGGGTATAGGAGGTCTAGTTGTCTCCTTTTCGATGATAAAGTCTACTATTTCGTCTGTGGTCTCAAAACGAGATAACATACCATTTCCGAATAGGATATTGTCGTCTAGAAGAATACTACAGGAATCGCAATCGCGATTTACGTCATTTTCTTCAGGGCAAGCATGAATTTGTGCTACTTCAGTAATAGTTAAGACGTTAGGACTTCTCGAGTCAGGTGACGACGAAAGGTAAGATTGTTGGTGAACAGTTGATGATTCAGCCATTTCATCTTTAGTAGACGCATTAGATAAGTCAAGGGGAGTATCTTGTACTAATGGAATTTCCGTAACCTGACGTCGGTTCTCAAGTTTTGACTTACATTTACTCCATAAAGCATATAAATGGTGCTCATGAGCTCGATTTATATTATAAGACTGCATGAATTCATTTTTGATAATGTGTCCAATTTCGTTTTCGATCACCTTCATTGTACTTCTTAAATCGGCTTTTTGATCTTCATCGATTCTTGCAGCCATATTACTTTGTTCTTTAGCTATTTCTTGCCGTCTTGTATTGATGCACTTCGAATAATCAACAGCATTAGGATCAATAGGAAATAAGCCACAAGCTCTGAAGGCATTCTGTACAGTTTCAGCTTTTATTGATTTGTCATAAGCTTCCTTGAACTTTCTAGCAAAATTTTGTTTCGTTATTGGAGCTGTAGTGGTCTGTTTATGTTTTCGTGCAACCTTCTTCCAACTCTTCTTAAGTGGACCAAAAATACCTACGTCACAGGGCTGTAGTAAATGTGTAGCGTTTGGATGTAGACAGTACAAAAATATCTTTTTTTCAGAACAGAATTGAAACATTTTTTCATTTATATGCGATTTGTGTCCATCTAAGAACAGCAACACAGGAAATTTGGTATTGTTTTGTACCAGCCACTCATAGAATAGGACTATATAAGAAAAAAATGTTTCAGACACCATCCAGCCACTATCTGAGCGGCCTATATGCCAGGAGTTAGGAAAATGTTGAACCACTGCCGGTGGCATTCTCTTGTATGGGTAGACTACAAAAGGTGGCACATCGGTGCCATTTGCTGCAAACGTGCACAATACTGTTATGGACTCTTTTTCTTTTCCATTTGCAATCTCGTACGTATTTTTATAATTTTTTGGTCCAAGAATGAGCCCCGTTTTTGGGCATGTCATAATGCCAGTTTCGTCGGCATTAAAAATACGACTAGGATCTTCCTTTATATCCAGTAAGTTTTCTTCCACAAGAAATTGATCCAACTCCAAAAACCACTTCCTTAAGCTTTCCTCAGTAACAGCAGCTCTCGCTTTTGAAATAAGTTCGGCACTTCTTTTTGTTACGTCTTGATGTCTTTTTAAAAACAATGCAAGCCATTTTCTGCCAGGTCTATTGTCAGTGAATTTGGAATTTCGTTGGTTTGTATCTAAAAACTCTTTTACTGTGTCGTAAACTTCTTCTGGGTGCATAGGAAAACCAACTTTGGCTTTATTTAAAATCCAGCTCGCAAGTTTACGCTCTTCTTCTAACGTTAGTTCTGACATTGGTCCCATTTTTCTTTGCCATGGCACTTTATTGCTTATTTTATTGTGTAGGGTTGATTTTGGAATTTTGAAAATTTTGCTCGCTTTATTTAAACTGGTTTCACCTCTGATTATAGCATTAAGTGCTTTCTCTAAAGTCTCTTGGGTGTACTGAAATCTGGTGTATGGTTTTTTGACGGGATCCATTCTGTGGGCCTAAAACATGCAACAGCAGATTACATAAATATAGTAAAATACCTACGCAGAAATGTATTTCTAAAATGCTGTCTAGAAATCAATTAATAATGACTCTGAGAGTGACAACTTCCAGATCCATCCTCGATATCTGAGGCAAAGTGAAATCCGTTCATTCAATGGTTCAATAAAAAATGAAACACTAGTGATTGAACACGTCGGTTTTTCCATAGTCCATTCAATGGATTTTAAAAACCAATTAATGAACACCTGTGTTCCAATACTAGCCAAAAGATCTGAAATCTTTTTTGGAACGTATTTTTATAAGAATTACTTTAATACAATTAGCCGAAGTTAGTTAATTAAGAAATCTTAAAAATAATCAATGTCCCAGTAAATGAACAGCCGTTCATTCACTAGGATTTTTGAAATTTCGTGAACCAGTGCATAAACATCTGTTTTATTTAAAAGTTACTTCGAAAAATGAATAGAATTGTGTCAAAAAGTAAGCATTGATTCATATATAACCTTTATTTTAGCAAAAATCAGTGTAAAAACTCAAAACATGAATACAAATCTACGATAAGATGAGCTGTGCCTTACCTGATTCCTAAATTCCTGCTCATATAAAATATTTTTTTCACACAGTCGTCCACTTTACTTGGCCACCATTTTGCAACGGAGCTGTATACGTCACCAGAATTTTTATTACCAATTTAGAAATTGTGTTGCCTATGAAATATATAAAAGTATTTATGGTAGAAATGGCCTATTTTCTTAATATAGTGATAAAAACACGTTTCGTTCATTCATTGGGGTGTGTTCATTCACTGGTACACTTACCCTATTCTCATTTTTTTTATACCGCTTAGGTGGCAGATAAGCACACGGCCCACCTGATAGTTGTTATAGTCATAGTCATAGTCATTTATTCACATGAATGTAGGTACATATAATGGCCTTAATTAAGTGGCTCCCGTGTACATTCTACCATTTCATTATGGTGTGTAAATGTTTATTAAATTAAGCGTATGAGGCACTGTTAACCTTTTTGCATAGCTCTGATATATGTGCCTTCCAGTTTAGCTGCCTATCCATAGTAAGACCAAGGAACTTGGTAGAGTCTACCTCTCGTATGATGTGATTCTTATACATTATATAGGTCATGAGTCTTAGGTCTTTGACTGAAGTGCATGATTTAAGTTTTAAGTAGATTTATTTTTAAATTATTATTGTCAAGCCATGCAATAATCGATGCCAGACATTCGTTAATGTCGTCCTGGTACTGTTCCACACTTTGGCATTGAATAGAGACCGTACTGTCATCTGCAAAAAGAGACATGGGATGACTGGTAAATTTCGGTAGATCATTGATATAAATAATGAATAAGAGTGGTCCCAATACGCTGCCCTGAGGCACGCCATATGTCACAGTTCGCGATTCTGATTGATATGTTACCTCGCATTTGCTTTCTAAGTCTATTCTAGATATGCTAGTGACTTGAGTTCTACCAGAAAGACATGATTTAATTAGTTCTAATGCATTGCCTCAAATTCCGTAGGACTCCATTTTATTCAATAATATGGAATGATCTACGTAATCAAATGCCTGAGTCATATCGCAGAATATTGTGCATATCGGATACTTTTTGTCAACATTGCCAAGTATTGTTTTATAAAAATCATAAACAGCTAAATTAATGTTCCTATTTTGTCTAAATCCGTTTTGTTCTGGGCTTAATAAGTTGTTCAGTTCCAAATACGAATAAATTTGATTGAAAATATAGGTACAAGCGCGATTGGTCTGTAGAATTCCAGGAGCTCTTTATCTTCTTTTTTGAACAGTGGTTTTACTACTGATATTTTTAACTCATCTGGATACATACCATTACTAATGCATAAATTTAATATATGACTCTGCTGTTCCTAAAGCCATCTCCGTTCGAAAGCGTCTTCTTCTGGCCGCTCACGAACGTCTAAAGGGTCTTTGCGCGCACGTTGCGATTGTCTTGCTCCGCATGTGCTTCGCTCTCCCAAAAATCGCATACTTATTGCGGACCACCCCAACTTGGCTTTGCCCTGAGGAAGTCTCCTCCTTTGACGATGCCCTAAAATCGGTTGTGGAGTCGGTCCTCAACGTCTCCCTAGATGGGACTCAGTGGAGTCAGGCGACCCTGCCAATCCGGAGTGGCGGTCTAGGGGTGCGTTGCGTGCGTCATGTGGGCCTCCCGGCTTTTCTGGCGTCCGCGCAGGGGGTGGCTAGCCTCGTCACTACTTTATTAAACCCTAATGGTGACGGGGCGAGCGTGCCTTTTGTGTCCGATGCTGTATCGGCCTGATGGGCCCTCAACGGGGGTGCATCGATACCGGAACTGGGGCATCTTCAGCGGGCGTGGGATGAGGTAGGGGTGAGGCCTCTCCAAGCCCAACTATTAGACGGGGCTGCGGGGGTCGATAAGGCTCGACTGCGGGCTGTGTCACAGCCGGAATCGGGAGCGTGGTTGCAGGCGCTACCTTCGCCTCATCTGGGCACCCTGCTTGACGGCGACTCTCTGCGGGTGGCAGTGGCTTTACGCCTGGGCTGTAAGGTGTGTGAACCCCACATATGCACCTGCGGTTCCATGGTGGAAGCGGATGGCCATCACGCTTTGAGTTGTCGGCGGTGCACTGGAAGGTTTCCGCGACACCACGCTCTGAACGATATCGTCCGCAGAGCCCTTATATCGGCGAACGTACCCTGCGTGCTTGAGCCTCCGGGTCTGAGTAGGTCGGACGGTAAGAGTCCGGACGGGCTGACTTTGGTGCCCTGGAAGAACGGTAAGTGCCTGCTGTGGGACGCAACTTGTGTCAGCACTGTAGCCGCCAGCCACCTTAGTCGCACCATCCACTCCCCGTCGGCCGCCGCGGATGACGCCAGCTCGAGGAAGAGACTCAAGTACGCTGAGTTGGAGCCGCAATACTACTTCGTGCCAATAGCGGTGGAGACCCTGGGGAGCTGGGGCAGAGACGCGAAAAGCCTTGTAAAGGCGATTGGGCAGAGGCTCATAGAGGCTACTGGTGACTCCCGTTCCGGGTCGTTCCTGGTGCAGAGGATGGCCGTTGCAATCCAGCGTGGAAATGCTGCTAGTGTGATGGGCACCTTTGCACCGGGAGCGATCAGGGGCGGATTATTCGACTAATACTGTGTAGTATTTATTTAGTATTAAGGTGACATGATTTATATATAATTAATGTTAATTGACAATAAAGTTATATTATATATGACTTAAATGCCCACAAATATGTAAGTTTGCAGCCTTAATCACCCTAGTACATAAATGTCATCGAATCCTACACTATTTGTATTTTTTAAATTAAATATGATCTTCTGTATGTCATTTGGTATGCTTGGAGCAATGAAAATGGATTTTTGCGGACCCCATATTTTAGATGTTACATTTTTACCGGAACCCGAAATTGGCTTTATTTTGTCAATAAAGTAACTATTAAAGGCATTGGCTATTTCCATGGGATCGGTTACAACGTTATTATTGACATTGATTCTATTGATGCTATCACGAAGAACATTCTGCCTTGAGTTATTTATGATATTCTAAGTACATTTAGATGTATTAGTAGAATTTTTTATTTTATAATTATTTTGTTCACGCTTTGTAAGCCTTATAATTTTTTCAAACAGTTTTGAATAACTACGGTAGGTACTCAGTTTTATTTTTGATACACGGTTTTTTTCTAACTTGCCACAATAAGTGTCGTTTCTTCGCACTACACTTCTTTAAGCCACGCGATGTCCATTTAGGTTTACTGTGAACATGTATAGTCACTATTTTATATGGGAAACAGAGGTCATAAAAAAGTTCAGAATACATATCAGGAAATTTGAAGTCACTAAGACACTCAATGAATTTTTGTGTGTTTGCAGCACGAAAATCACGAACTTGTTTTCGCCACACTTTGATTACAGGCATCCTTTTAGTGGGAAATCTCATAAGCTGCGCGGTATGATCAGACAAAGAAAATTCTAAAACTTCCGTCTTGCACGGTTTGGGAAAATTATGTACAAAATTGTCAATACAAGTTTGGCTTGCTGGTCTAGTCGGTTCATTCAAGCTAAAGACATATTATAATTTAATAAAATATTTTGAAAGCGTCGAGTGACACTATTATGTACTAAAACATCGATATTGTAATCTCCAGCCAATATTATTTTTTTATAACATCTCCTTTGTACGTATGCAACACCAGGGGCGTTATATTCGTGCTGCCTACCTTGAAGAAACCTTCTATCATTTTTCTATTCGCAGTGAAAATACTTGTATGCATGAATACGCATGTCTTGGTGTCTTGGCATTGGTCTGGTCGTGTCTCGGAAAGCATGTTAAGCCGTTCCCGGTTGCCATTACAATATCTATGGCAGTCGTTACTTTGATATCACCAACTGGTTTTGGAAGTCATGCGGTATGTTACTCCATAGAAAATATCGAAGTTCTGCCGCATCGCAGTTAGACTGGAAAGCCTACCTAACCCCAACTGAATTAGGGAAAATTCTTTTATATTATATTGTGTGTCTATAGTTGCCATTTCCCCCTGTAAAGGCTTTAAAATCACTGCTCCACATCTTGTCGTGTTGGTTCCCAAGGGAGTAGAAGAGGGCCACCTCTTCTCGTCTCGTGTGTGGCTTGGAAGGCGACTAAGGAATAGGGTTGTTCTCCATCCGACAGTAAACATACGGCCAAGACAACGTCCCGTCTTGACGGCAATAAGCTCGTCTCCTGTTACTTATTAGACGTCATCATTATCCTAATGTGTTTTGACGTTTATATGTGTGCTCTTTACGCGCCTAAGCTGAATAAATAAATTAAATTTATTCTTGGGTTCTATCGTTAATATCGGTTGCAAGAGTCCGGGGTCTACCTGCTTCAAAATTTGGTTTAGTTAGTCATGTATTGTACACTAGCCTTTGCCCGCGGCTCCCCCCGCATGGATATCGGTTATCGCCACCAAACATAGCCTATGTCCTTTCTCAAGGTCTAATCTACCCTTATACCAAATATTATTATAATCGGTACAGTGGTTTAGGCGCGAAAGCATAACATACCTACAGACAGACAGAGTTACTTACGCATTTATAATATATTAGTATGGATTGTTAGAGTGATTGCCGTCTAATCTCTCGAACCCCGTAAGTCCCCTTCCTCAGAACCTTGTCAATTAATCACCAGCTGCCCAATCTAGCAGGTGAGGACGCCAAGACGGTAGCTTAGTGGTTAAGGAGTCGGCCTTACGATCGAGAGGTCCCGGGTTCGAATCCTGGGCTTTACACTACCGACGTGAACCCACTCCTAGCACAAGCTATTTAGCTTAGTTGGAGGGGTTAGAGGGAATATTAGTAACTTTGGTTCTAATATTCTATAGAAAGAAATTCAAGGTCGCAAACTCATACTAATATCACTGAACTAACAAACCAGTCCTTTAGACGACAATTCAAACACATTAAGACACTTAAGGCTCAATTATGACGACGCGTTGCAATGCTTAATGGTGACTTTCACGACGTGCAGTTGTTTAAACGTATGGTCAGAATAAGGATATAGAAATCAGACTTCTTACATCGCAAAAATCTGCGCACGCAATAATATACTTATCATATGTACCTTTTTTATTTTTTCGTATGGAAATCCCATCTGATACCTCCCCCGCCGGAGCCGGAAGGGGAGGGTCGTGCCACTAGGCCGGAGGTGAGGTTATCTTCGACATATCCCTCGCACCAGGGCCATCCCTTACGGTCTGGACAACGGTGTCCCCGACTCACTTAACAAGTACCATGATTTTGTGGTCATTTTGATTATTTACGGTCCATATGTCTAACTATAGTTTGATGGTAATCGCTGTACTGTGCCTTGGGTATGTGCGTGACAAAATGGTGGGAGTACCATCGACAGATTTGGTCAGTTCCCCGCCAGCGGTCGGCGCCGCCGGCGGTGTCTCACTCGCTCTCGACAATACTCTTTCTTTCCCTTTCTGCTTTTATATCTGATACGTCTATTTAGCATTTTTTTACTAGATTCACCAAAAAAGAAGTATAATATTTAATAAACTGAAGTACCTATGTGCGTATTTTTCCACCATACCTAACTTTTAAATTCCTGAGCACTCTTTCGGATAAATCAGACATAATTCGAAATACATCGGGAAAAAGAAATGCTCAAGTGGGAGTTGAACCCAAGACCATTCCCTTACAGGGGGAATGCTCTTCCAACTGAGCTATTGAGCTACACCTGAATCACTTCAATATTTCCCTTCTCTTTATATTTGTCTCTATGGGCGACGGTCAACTTAGCATAATAAATGCTATAACCATTTCATTCAGACAGAATTGTTAAAATATCTCCTGTTGTAGCGGAAGCGTCCACATCGCAGCTCAGGGTCCATTTACCTGTCTTTCTTCTCCATTTCAGACTGGTTTCAGTCAATATTTACCTGTAAGATATTCCTTTACACGAAGTTTAGCCCTTTTATGTTACTAGGGCAGTATGAAAACTCTTAGCCCATATACTATATAGTAATTCATCCTGAGATACAGAAAAAGTTACAAAAAGTATCATTATACCCTTAGAGTAGACATTCTGCAGAAGTATGTTTAATAATAAAATAAAAATATATTACTATCGGAGGAGGTAGGACACGATAGTATTTCCGTCCCAATTGAGCAGTTCGACTGGGGAAGTACCTCTGCTCTTCAGAATATCGCGGCCATAATAACCTCGTGTTGTGTTCTCTGTGGTGAGGTAGCCAGAGCTCACTGGAGAGTTTTTGTGCTGTCAGTGTGGAAGATAAAGGCTTGTCCTGCTTTGTCTTCTGCACTGGCGGCACAGAAAACTCTTTGTTTTTTCAGGGTTGGCAGCACGAATGTGACTCCCTGTTGCACACGTCAACAGGCCACGGTAACCACTTTCTATCAGATGAACCGTGTGTTTGCCATCTGAGTTGTATAAAAAAATAATAGGAAGTTAAAATGGTTAACAGTATGTCTTCACCTCCATGTTCCGTGTGGCGACTTGTTCGCTATAAATAAATACTAACGAGAGATAAGAGTTATCTCTATTTTCAAAATTAAATTCTCCATTTTTTTTGGAAATAGCTTTTTTTTCACTTTAATTATAAATAATAAATAGTCCACAACATTCCACACAACGCTATCTAGACCCATGGTAAGCTTTTATAGCTTGTGTTATGGAATCTAGAATGCGGATAAACATACTTATATACCTTTTTTTGTAAATACATACATATTATACATAGAAACATCCAGACCAATGCAAATAGCCATATTCATGCATACAAATATTTGCACTGAGCGGGAATCGAATCCGCCGCCTCCTGCGTGCAGTCGCATGCACTATCGCCACGCCACGGAGGCTGCTTTAATTAGCTTATTGCAATCCACTGTTGGTTATAAGCCTCTCCCAATGTGCACTATTACTCCCGATCCTCCGCTTTCAGCATCCAGTCTGGAATCAGTATGTAACACCGTATGTAACAGTACACAGTATGGTATTTTCATGGTATTTTTAACGATGTCATTACAAGCATAAAAGGAGAAAATTTCTACCTCATAGGAGAGTAATGTTATAAAGTAGCTCCGCCCGCGTGGATGTCGGTTATCGCGACCAAACATAGCCTATGTCCTTTCTCATGGTCTAATCTACCCCTATAACAAAATTCATCAAAATCGGTTCAGTGGTTAAGGCGTGAAAGCGTAACATATAAACAGACAGACAGAGTTACTTTCGCATTTATAATATTAAGTATGGAAGTATGGATTATTCTATAAAAAGACATAATTGTACAATTCAAATATACATATTCATTGAAATATTAGCACTGAGCTAAAATCGAACCCAATTTTGAGTACCACACAGGTGAAGTGATAGCACCTCTGCCTGCCCCTTCAAGGTATCACAGCTAGTATATACAGACCACCTAGACTGTCATTAGTAATTTCCCTCTTCCTCGTTAGCCATGATGGAGGTTTTGTACCCCATGCTCCGGTAGCAACGGTCGATTTAAATTATGTAATTACGAAGTAAGTTTCTAAGTAAGATAACTTGTAGGTCTACCATAAAGCTTGGGTTTAGAACTTTCGGTTCTAGATTAACTAAACCCACTTAATAAATCCATACAAATATTATAAATGCGAAAGTAACTCTGTCTGTCTGTCTGTCTGTCTGTCTGTATGTTACACTTTCACGCCTAAACCACTGAACCGATTTTGATGAAATTTGGTACAGGGGTAGATTAGACCATGAGAAAGGACATAGGCTATGTTTGGTAGCGATAATCGACATTCACGCGGGCGGGGTCACGGGCAAAAGCTAGTATAATATAAATAAGTTTAAATATTCCACAACTTTCTACACAACGCTATCTAGACCCATGGTAAGCTTAATTAGCTTGTGTTATGGAATCTAGAATGCGGATAAACATTCTTAGATACTTTTATTTTGTAAATGATACATTTTATCCATAGAAACACCGAGACCAATGCAAGTAGCACTATTTATGCATGCAAATATTTGCACAGAGCGGGGATCGAACCCGCGCCTCCTGCGTGGCAGTCGCATTCACTACCACTAACGCCACAGAGGAGAGATTTTTTTCTCTCCAGGAAATTCAGTAGCAATTTACCCCACTCGGGAATCGTGCCCAGGACCTCACATAGCGATCTCAGCACTGCAAGTAATGCTACCAATAATAACTTAAATTTCTGAGTATTACCGGAATATAGACCTTATTACGTATGCGACATGTTAGAAATTGATTTGAATTTTTGTTTGTAGACATCTTAATTATAATAATGACATAGCGTGTGAATAATCAAGAATTTAAAACAACATCTTGTGTGGTCGCTGCGTGAGAGTGGGGCCACGAACCCAGCGGGTGATTTTTTAGGACTCGCTTCATCCGAGTGTCAATCGTTTGACTTGAAACAACCTAACTACCAATCTCACGAGATAAGCCTTCCTAGTGTCTAAACAGGACCACACGTGTAAGGCATAGGTGTCACCTGTATACGGTGCAAACAATTCTATCAAGAACCAAGCGGTTTCGTGACTTTTCTTTGTCGCACCGTAAAGCATTGGATTTATTACCAGTACGTGTTTGCTTCTTCCTAAAGTCCCCAGTCGAGTCGAGAAAGTCCTTATAATGGTGACTCTTAGGAGTTTACCTTGAGGCCAGGTTAAGTCATATTGACGTGGTCTGTATAAAAATCCGTTCATAAGCGGGTGAAGCGGTTTGCCCCTCCGCTTGGGCCCCGAAATGTTGCGGGGGCCCCTAGATGCAACAACATAATTATTTAGCAGTGTAAATAATAATCATCATCTTAGCGTTGTGTCCCATTTACATACCCAACTCTGGGCTCTGTGGTAAAGGCCTCGCCTTTACCTCAGAGCCCGGGGTTCGTTTTCCAACTTTACCGTCTCCACTTTGCATAATGTTGAGTACGGTAATCCCGGGTCCGCTTTCCTGTTTTGCCTTCTCCACTTTACACGATCTTCGACATTCAAGGCAGCGTCTTAGTGTGACTACTGATACATAATAAATAGTGAATCGCAATGAAATATATTAGAATAGTTTTATGTTAGCAATCCAAGAACTGTCACATTTATTAATATTATTATTGCTATGTTATTGAAACATTATTTTATAACGCCATTTTATTGCCTTGACCTGTATACAAAACATATAGCTGTTGATTGTAAATGAAATATTTTAATACAATTTGTAAATAACTGTAAAGGCAGCTAAGGTAAAGACAGATTTGTTTGTTACCCGACTGCCAAGGAAGGTTTACTAACGAGTGTACTAGCTGTTGAGCACGGCTTTGCCTACTCGGATGTCGGTTATCAAGACCAAGGACGAGACGAGAAATCGATTCAGAGATTTAGGTGTGTACGTGTAAAAGAAAGAGTTACTTTTGCAATTATCATATTAGTATGGATTTATAAATGAAATAGTAGTTAATTTAATTAATTTTTAAATAATTTTTAAATAAATTTTTAAATAAATTACTAATTAATAGTAGTAGTTCACCGTCAACTCCCTACAGTTAAGCTAATTGGCTTATGAAAAGAGTGGGTACCTGTCGATAGTGTAATGACCAGGCTTTCAACCCGGGCCCTCGACTGTAAGGCCGCTTCCTTAACCACTAAGTTACCTACTATGATTTCATACCAATCGATCACACTGCCTTCCCTTAAGTGCATATAACCTCGTGACCGTAGCGCATGCGCATTCACTTTGACAGCAGACTGAATCAGTCTGCATAATTGGGATGACTGGGTTGGGATAACCATAGAATTATCATTGCACGAGTTTAGGTAATTTTACTGTCGAGCAAAAAGCTGCACGATGCCTTTCTTGCTCCAGGATAAGCAAAAATGGCATTTCACTGTCTGCTTTTGTCCTTAGGTACACGTTTTATAAACTTCTTCGAACATGACTTTCCATTTTTGAATAATTAATTTTACTTATGTTGGCAATAATTATGGTATGTATAATATTTACTATCAATCAAATTAGACTATCGCAGATAGACAGGCCTAAAGCCTTGGCCAAACCAACGCATTTAGCTCGCATCCGCAGTAGCGTGCGCGTTGGCGATCAGTTGTTTTGTACGAACTTGTCAAACAAAACAACTGATCACGGACGCGAGCTGAACGCGTTGGTTTGGTCGAGGCTTGAGGCAAGCTTTGGTCTACTGTTTTCACGCTGGGAAATTGGTACAGGGTTTTATTTCGAGTTTTCCTTCTCTTGCAGTGATATCTTCTGCGTATTTTTTCGTTTGTCGCCTCTTAAGAAACCCATGAAACGGAGTGGTAATACTTGTATTCTCTGTCACCACCTGGATCTGTACTATCATGTATATTTACAGTCGACAACTTTATATGAAAAAGTGCAACCGTATCTTCTTTGTCGACTGTACTATCTAGGGGACACTTATAATCGCTGTTTTCATGGCCTTACTAACATAACAGAGACGGGCCGCGCAGCATGTGTCGCTAGGGTGCCGCACATTTGTTAGACGCCAGCGATGAGCAAGGAAGTTGATGAAAAAATTACGAAACACCCATGTGATTTGGGCAGATGTGTTCTGAATGTCCTTGTAACAGAACATTATATTATCGGTGAGGGATAAATGTTAAAATTTGGTAATTTCTGTTAGATTTTTTTTTAAAGGAATATTAGAATCGAAATTACTAATATTCGCGCTAACCCCTCCAACTAAGCTAAATTGCTTGTGCTAGGAGTGGGTTCACGTCGTTAGTGGCCAGGATCGAACCCGGGAGCTCTTGATCGTAAGGCCGACTTAAAACCACTTAGATACCGACGCTTCAGGTTGATCTTTGTGGAAATGGAACAAAAATCTTTTGCGTGTATATCTTCTGTATCCTAGCATTAATCTCATTCGGGGTCCTCTTCATCAATCTAACTGCGGATTTGGCTACACTTTGATATTATCTGTGAACCGACTACCACGCCTCTACAACCCAAAGGCGATAATGCGTGTATATCTTCTTTTTTCAATTCAATTCTTATTGTATGGCCTCTGTGGTATATCTTCTTAAGTAAATAATGCTCGAGAAGGAGACAATGAAGTGGGCCGGAGAGAGATTACGATTTCAGTCTGCAGAGCCCGATCCTCCTGCAGAGATGTGCTGAGGGCTGTATGGATGTCGATCCTTTTCTATAACCTGTGCCTAGGTACCAAATTTCATAAAATACTGTTTATTGGTTTAAGCATGAACGTTATGAAAGAAAGAAAGAAAGAAAGAAAAAACATTTATTTAGGATACGCACAATGTACATTACATAGGTAGTTAGGTAGCTATGATATATATAAATTTTTCATCGTGCGAACCTAAATGGGCCACCATCTCAGCATGAATGCCTCGTACACTCGCACCAGAGTATACGAAGCGCTGGTTTTCAGATGGCGCCACTAGTCGCCCTGCCGTCACGCGAATCGAGCTGCAGCGGTCGACAAGAATAATAAAATAAAATAACAAATAATGACATATCAAAAAAGTGATCAACAAAAACAATAATAAAATAAAGATATAACAAATTTGTAAAATTTAACAGCCAGAAGAAAAAGTCATAATATAATTTAGAAAACAATACATACATACAATACATACGTTATATACAAACAGAAGGAGTAACTTTGGACTATATAATATTACTAGCTGACATGGCGAATTTCGTTCCGCCCGCGTGGCGTCAGATCCCGTTCCCGCTGCACCATCTGCTATATTAAGTATGTATTATACATGTAAACATTCCTCTTGAATTACTCTATCTATTAAAACAATCGCATTGATATCTGTAGCGTAGTTTTAAAGATATAAGCATATATAGGTACGGACAGAGGCGGCAAGCGACTTTGCTTTATACAATGTAGTGATATTTTATATTTTACTCTCGTCATACTGTGATATTAGTATGAATTCATAGGCAGTTCTAGTGTAGTACTGGGACCACAAATAAGCCGGTTTCGTCAACCATTCGGAACGTAAGACTAGATTAATTAGATACAATTGGTTGTGACCGGAGAGATGTCTCTATTACGAAGGAATGTTTCACGGCCATTATGCCCTTTTCTAAGTTACACTATAGCTACTGTACTGCAAGCGTAGCGATAGCTATACTATGAAAAACTAGCTAAGCGTTTGAAGTCTATGTTAAAGATTCTGATTCTCGGAAATACTCGTAAAACTTTGTTATAAACTAATTTCAATAGAGACTTTACTTTTCGCAATATGTTGATACATTTTGGGGGTTAAATTAACAATAAACAAACGTAACAATCTTACTTATATTGTGACAGCAAACGACTTGACAATCTTATGTATTTGATTGGACAGCATAACACTCACCAGTCACCATCCTTGGTGGGTCACAGCAGGCAGGGGCTGCCTCTCGCTGGTGAACTACATACCTATATTATATTTACAAATTAGACAGCCCAAATTCGGGCACATAAATAGCGTACTCTTACTTTTTCTTCTTTATAATTTCTTTATAATATATCTGCGGTAGCCTAGTGGTATGGGTAATGGACTGCTGAGACGAGGTCTCGGGTTCGATCCCAGGTTTACCATGGCACACACCAATGACTTTTCGATGCTTTTCGAAGTTATGTGTGTATTTATCGGAGTTATTCGTCAACTCCCTGGCAATAAACTCGTCCGATCGAGGGAGACAGCACATTTTTGAATTTACCTATTCTTATATTCGTCAACTCGCACGCAGGTATAAAGTACAGTCAAATAAAAAATATATTTCACACAGAATCGATTATTTTATAAGTGCCCGGTTAATGGCAATAGGCTCGCCACCTATTACATTGGGACCTAAACATAAACTGGCGAAATGTGGGTGCTAGCACCTCTGCCTACCCCTTCGGGGAATACAGGCGTGAGTTTATGTTATGTTATGTAATTTAGTGCAAGGTGCATTTTTTTTGTCATTTAGTTTTTTGGCCGCGTGAGTTTGATGTTGTAGACTTCCATAGCTCGTCGTAACCGCTGCCCATCAGATGATCTCATGAGATGATGATGCTTATCTGCCACCTAAGTAATATAAAAAATACTATATCAGCACGATCGTCTTACATATTTTATAGCTTTAGTCTCACAGTAGAACACGTGCCTGACGATTTCTGCGCACATGTGCAGCGGCATCTTCTGCGTACCATTATCATTTGTAATCATCCCTCGCTGCGTCGGTTCCGGGTGATACGCCCATTTAATATCGCCGCTGAACCACTATTGGACTTGCACTGTAATGCTGGGCAGATTGAATCGAAAGAGGATTATTATTTACAGAGATGGTCGTATCGTTGGATGTATAACTTAATCGTCCGAATGTTAAATACTTCACTACACATATCATTCAGATTGTTAATACATTTTTTTAACATACATTCGTATTATTCATGCCTGTTAATCCGCCGGGTAGGCAGAGGTGTATTTTGCCAACTATGATTTTTGGTCCCCAGTAATATGTCACCCCAGCAGAAGCAGGCCACGGCGGCGTCGCGCTAAAACGCCCGCCTCCCCATACCGGGGAGGAGTCGGGGACACCGTTGTCCCCCCTCCCGAGGAGGGTCAGACCCTAAGGGATGGCCCTGGGTCAGCCGAGGTGCGAGGGATATGTCGATGACAACCTCACCTCCGGCCTAGCACCACGACCCACAATCGGCGTGCGGTTTTAGTCGGTTCGAGTCCGACATAACCTCCCCTTCCGGCTCCGGCAGGGGGGGTATCCGAGGGGATTTCCGCACGGAAAAAAAGGGGGCCAGCCAATTGCCTTCAAACGGATACTTTGTCATGAGTTGTATGTTGACTGTTGGATGGAGAACATTTCTATTCCTTGGTTGTCCTCTACTTCTGTAGGTAGAGTAAACTATACTCCCATTGTCATACCTGCCTCATGGCGTACTGACCGAGTCACGGGAGAGTGCCCGTTGCGGTCTGCCTAATATCTCTGCAGGCACAGGTCTTGACTCCCTACAAATTCTTAATCCGGCTCCAGCCGTATTCTCCCCTTACGTTGGGTTGGATTTCTACTATTGGAAATCCCCTAATTTTGTAGTCAGAGTAGGACTTTTGAAGACTCCAATCTACTCTTAACGACTACCATAGATGTTCGTTATGGCAACCAGGACCGACGGCTTAACGTATGCCGAGGCACGGAAGCACCCAGACCATTGCAAATAGACATATTCATGCATACAAATAATTGCACTGAAGGGAAAACGAATCATCTGCATATAATTACTTTTCAATTTCTTTGTTTCAGACTTTCCCCATATGGTTGAACGCTGATATCCTACCAGGCCCAGTGGATTCCAACACGAAGCCGGTAGACCCTGCCAAGTTCCTAGAGCTGGGCAAGAAGCACCCTCGCGCGGTCCTGTCAGTCGGGTGGACCACCAAATACGGTGGGAACATCACTGAAGGGGAGTACAGCGGGGAACAGATTGGTACGATGCTGAGGATACTCAACGAGCATCATATCAATCAAACTGTTACTTTCCCTGTGAGTATTTAAAGTTCATATTTGATTACTTCTTAGACCCTGGTTGGAGCTATGGATTAGCCTAGTTCAGCACATTTTGATTTAGATAAGTATCAGTAGATTGACTTTCAATGTACCTATTGGCAACGGGTTTCGGTCGGCATTCGGTGACTATACTTTCTATGAATGTTGGATGTAAAAGGCTTCACTAAAATCTTTGGGGCCCGGAAACCTCCCTTGTAAGTCCTGTAGTCATATGAAAGATGCACACAAAAACGACGCTAAGAAGATGACAATGATATAAAATATTACATTGATAGGCGGATGAGACTAGGGTTGGGGGGCATGATTATTCACCCAATCATCCGTCAGTGAGCCAAGATAAAACAAACCTAAAAGAATGAGAGAGGTCCCTGGGCTTCACAAGGGCTAGTACAAGCTCCGATGATGAAGAAGACTTTAATCATACGTTTGCTTGATCTATGATGAAGGAAAGCCTGACAGTGCGCAACAGACGACAGGCTTGCTTAAAATGTGCCTCGAGAACGACTCGACGATCTTCTAAACATAACTAAAGTAAGTAGAAGCAGGACTAATTATAATAAGAATATTTTCTGAAAAAGCATTTGAACTTTTTCTGACAGCTTCACTTTTTAAATGGCACGTCGAGAAGACGAGTAAGAGTCATGAAAGTATTTTCAGTATTGAGCATTTTATCTATTGTACCTATATCGAACTAAGAGACTCATATCTTTATAGAGGGGTTAACCGGTTGTGATTAAAACTAAAACTTCTGTTTCAACTACATACATCGGCAGCTTGATTTTTTTGTACGGATGTGCAGTGTGACAAGTACTGTGTACAATTTGTGTTGGGTATATCGTGTAAGAACTCAGCACACCTAAAGCTACCCACCATATAATATATCATCTGTAATTTGTTTCTGAAGTAAGTAGTTCTCAACTGGATCCTGTCCCTTTTCCAGGTTCGTGCCGGCCTAGCAGCTAACAGCCAGCCGGTCATCCTCGACCTTCTTCGAGAGACCTCTTCTCTCAACTCCTCAATGACAGTCTGGTCCAGCGAGGGTGACCACGTGGAGGTAGACCGTCTGCGGGCTCTGATCCTCACCGTAGGGTTAGAGAGGACGTACCTAGATGTGCCGCAGGAGCTGGCAGCTAAGCTCCACCTTCCTCCACCTGATACCAAAAAGAATTAAATAAACTATAATATTTATTTTATTTAATGTGTGGTTTTATTTCGATATTCCTGCGATAACAGATAGATCTGAGCCTACAAAGTGACATTTTTTTTATATAGGACACGTCAATTTGACTTCACCGCAAAGGCAATGTCTCGAGGGTCACCATCCGAAACATGTACCATGTCAAACAGTGGTGGCACTCAGCTTGACGGCCTCATTAGATTTTTTTTTTATCCTGCGATAAATCCCCACGGATACCACCCCCACGGAGCCGGTGGAGGCGGTTATGTCGGACTCGAACCGACTAAAACGCACGCCGTCTTGGGTCCTTGGTTGCCGGAGGTGAGATTGCCAAAAGCATATCTCTCGCACCCCGGCAGACCCAGGACCATCTCTTTCGAGATGGCCCCCTTCGGGTTGTGGGGACCACAGGGTCCCCATCTAGCCCCGGTTATGGGGAGGCGCACTTTGCGCCGCCGCCGCGGCCTGCTTCTGCTAGGGTGACAGGCGGCTCCACCGGTCACCCCCAGGCCAGCGCTCATGGAGGACGGAGGTCGTTCTGCGACCTCCGCCGTCCGGTTTGCCTTCGCTCTGCGCGGGCTTCCCGGGCCCGGAGTCTAGTCCGGACCCGACCGGCCGCCTCCTTCTCGAGCATTACTTGCTCGCAGAAGGAGGCGGCCGCACCCCAAGTGTTCGCGCATCGTACCATCGCTGTGAGCAATGTGGCGAGTGTGAGGACTCCCACCCCCAGAGCCGCCACTAGGACCCGCCTCGACGGCCTCATTAGATGCCTTGTCACGCCCCGCTTATAGGACCCGGGACTGTAGGAAGAAGGAGACACGTGAGCTAGCAGGAAGTTCCAGGTCTTAATGGTGCGGCATAGGAATGAGTTACTGAAACGCTTGGTTATACTGGTATACTCTGCACCGTATATGGATGGCATCTTAGCCCTGCACGTGTCGTCCTGTGTGGAGGGGGTGGGACTAATTTGAAGAGCTCGTCAGAACATTCACCATGGTGGAGACGATATTGGAGGAAACATTTAAAGCGAATCATTTTCTGTTCGCTATTATCAATGGGTCATATGACATCAAATGTATGGCTACTCCAGTTGATAAAAGTCCTTATGGAGGAAAACGTGCTACTACCGTAGAATGTAACCATATAGCCTGTCTGATAGCACCTAATCTAGGACCTCATAAGTAAAATAGTTATTGAATTCGATGGACCCGTTCAAGAGAAGCGAAAACGGCAATTTTACAAATATAGATTAACACAAGCTAATGAAAGCATCCAACTGATGTCGTCAGTATAACCAAGGAATTCTAGAGAACGCTTAAAAGCTTCATGTCAGTTAGGCGTTATTTATAGTAGTGAAATCACCATCACAACTGAAGACAAAGGGACTCTCTCTCGCAGTTATTAATAACAGTTCAAAGCGTTGGATGCGAGACTTTTCATAGTTTCTAAGATAAGTGCAGTTAATGTTTTAGTAGTAATATAATGATCGAATACTTCCTCACAAAAGACTGCATTGGTGGCAGAATGCGTAAGATTCCGGGTGTGATTCGTAGATGAAAGTTGTCGTCGTAAATATACCTATCGTGATAAAAGTTGGAGAAATTTTCAGTAGTTTTTTAATAGATACGCAGAAACAGTAGGTTTCTTAGTAATTTTTTGAACTTTATTATGGTATTTACGGAAAATGCGCAGTTTATGGTCTTAATTAGAATCGATAATTAGTTAATTCTGACACAGATATCTAATGATTCTGACCATACAGAAAATTCTCGCCATAACGGTCAACCTTTTTAAATTTGTTAATATTCCAGAACTTTTGTTGCTTTAAAGTGTTTAATACTGTAAATAAATATTAATAAACTGCAGCAGTAAATATTTTAACAACCTAAATGCTTCATAAGTTTATTCTCTTTTGAACGCAACGTTCGTTCGTCATACATTAAAATTGTCGATTAACCAAACAACCAACACCTACTTAAAATTTAATTCACAAGTTTATAGCATGACTGCAGTTAATCTCTATTCATACCAACACTAAAATGTTATTCTGCAACGTCTCCACCCTCGAGATAAGTTGTTAAGTTTAAGGTCAAGAATGAGCCACACCAACAGACTGTTAATTAATACAAAACTTAACGACTAGTTACTTATAATTTTCATTGTCTCAATGCGTCAGTATAACTCAATATCAGACAAACAAATATGAACTTTATCACTCAAGACATTAAATTGATATTGTTTAAAAACTTCTAATTGCTAGCAGCCCTAGCACCAACAGAAACATATAGAAGACACACAAATTTAAACTTTATTGTAATAGAAGTAAGGTAGCAAGCGTGTGAAGAAACAGGGTTGTCGAAAAGGGTGTCGACCTTTAGCCATGTGGCTTCCACGTGACTTCAATCCTGGTATTGTCATTCATTGCTTGTTGTTTCGCCAGACATGAATCTATTTAAATTGGTACCTATCTGCAGGAGAATTTGCATTCTACGAATGGGCGGACACCAGGACATGTCAATATATTCTGGTTTGTTCGATGCGCTTGCGGCGATATTTAGATGAATGGGCTGATGCTTTTTCATTGTGTATATGTAAGTCATTTGTTGATTAATTAAGCAATGAATTTTAATTCGTAGGCTGATTGATTACTTGTCTTTCAGTTTGACAGATTACATTTTAAAAATATCTACGATTTTTCCTGATTTTTCTTTGATTATGCCGAGTTGTGGAATACCCACTAGCCAAATGGACTGACGACCTGAAAATGGTGGCTGGGATAGACTAGCTTAAGGTGGATAATCAGGACATATGCCGGACATTAGGAGAAACCTATTTCCAGCAGTGAACTGCAAGAGGCTAAAAGTTTAGTCTGAGCCGTCCTTTATGTGACCTTTCTAACCAAAATCTGCATCAAACTCCGTTCTATAGTTTTGCGTCAATACAGATATGACTAATTTACAAATTAGATATATAAAAGTAGGTACCAGCTTTTGCCCGCGGCTTCGCCCGCATGGATGTTGCTTATCACGACCAAACATAGTCTATGTCCTTTCTTAAGGTTTATTCTACCCCTATACCAAATTTAATCAAAATTGGTTCAGTGGTTTGGCTGTGAAAGCCTAACATACACACATTAACGGCCGTTCCTAATAACATACTTCAATTATTCAATTCTTGATGAATGGGTCTGTGCTCTGAGCATCAATTCCGCCAATGTCCCGTAGTAATAACATACTTACAGTTGAAGATAGATCACAACAGTCAAATTTGACGTATCAGCTGTTTAAATTGAAAACATGGTAACTGATTTTTTTGCGAGAAAGCGCATCGCGATATAATTTTATTTTCCGAAATTGGTGTGAAATAGCCGTTACTATGTCTTGAATTTAAACGGACGAGCACTTTATCCGTAGATGCGATCTATTTTTCACTGTCAGTATGGTATTGGGAACGGCGGATAGACAAACAGAGTTACTTTCGCATTTATAATATTAGTTTGAATTTAAATAGATATATATCTTTGTACATAACAGTTGTGTACCTGCTATTAGTTAGTTGCGGTCCTTGATATTAGTCACACCTAAAGATAACAGTGACAGCTTAAATTGCGCACTGTGTAGGCAATCGTGTCTTACCTCGAAATGCGACAGTAATTTGGGCTGGGCGACTTGTCTTTGAATAACTTAGGCTAGTCGGTACTTGTACAGTTGTAATACCCTGGAACGTGTCAGTCAGTTATGTAAAGGTAACTTTCCGGTCACAATCGAACAGATAAAAATTGGAAACACGATATTTTAGTATAAAACCGTGCCAGATAGATTGAGAATAATGTTTGCAGTAAAGTTTTGACAGCAAAAACAAATTTAAAGTTTAAAAAGTTTAAAAGATTGCATTGTTTTCCCTACAATATGAAAAATGTTTACAACCCCTAAGTAACCGGCCCAAAGCGTCGGTAGCTTAGTGGTTAAGGTAGCCTTACGATCAAGAGGTCCCGGGTTCGAATCCTGGCCATTACACTACCGACGTGAACCCACTTAGTTGGATGGAGGGAATCCACGTGCGCCTCTTTTTTCTAGACCATGACTTCGCCCTGCCTGGTGGTAAACTGAAGGCAAATTAAAACGGGTAACGATCACAGGCATCAGACCCAGACCCAGACCCAGAATCTAAACCATTGTGGTGTCGGGGTGACTGCAAAAACTACATACAATTTTAGACTTTATTTATATATTGCTAAAGTCCAAAATGAAATGAAAACAGTTTCATTACACTTTTTAATTACTATGTGAAAAGTCATTTAATTTTGAACTTTGACCGCATAGCTTTAAAGTCTATGATTTAATGCCATTTTTTGCAGTGGTGGTGGCACCACAATCGTTTGGCTTTAGCAGAATCGAGGCCCAGTAATGCTACACTGGTAGCTTTTTCACATCCCACTTAAAAGAACCGGGACTGTAGGAAAAGGGAAATACGTATGCTGTAAAATAATTCCAACATTTATAGTGCGACACAGAAAAGGTGTCACTGATGAATTAGAAAACTATAACGAGATGATAAGGGGTACTTTACTCAAAAAAAACCTATGCCGTGCCTCATTCCTATCCCATTAAGACCTGGAACTCCCTGCCAGCTCACGTGTTTCCTTCTTCCTACAGTCCCGGGTCCTTTAAGCGGGTGTGAAAAAAGCATCTGATGAGGCCATCAAGCTGAGTGCCACCACTGTTAACATGGTTCATGTTTACGATGGTGACTATCTTTCCGAGACTTTGCCTTTAGCTCACAGCCTTCACACTATAAGCTATCATATCCAATATATGAATGAAATTTTTATAGCATTAAATATGCTAACTTTTAAATTCGAAATATATTGGGAAAAAGAAGCGCTCAAGTGGGACTTGAAGCCACGACCTTTCCCTTATAGGGGGAATGCTCTTCCAACTGAGCTATTGAGCCACACCTGAATCACTTCAAATTTCCCTTCTCTGTATATCCGGATTTAAGGGACGACGGTGGAGGTTGAAGGAGGACGAATGAAAGGTCGTGGGTTCCTTCAATTTATTGCAATAGTTGTCAAATACCCAATTGAGCTAACAAGCAGACAGCACTATCATTTATAATATTGGTTAACACTTCAAAAGCTTGTCGGCGTCTCTCCGTCTACGTGACAAAACATCTCTAGACGAGCTAAACTTTTTTTCCTCCGTCTGGGAACAAACCAGGTCGCGCGTTTGAGCGTGACACATGGATAAACAGTATCGATGCCAACCGGTACCGATATAGAACTCGTTTATTTATTTTCTATTCACGCCGCATAAATCTTGGGAACGAGAAAAGATGCGGCCGCGAATGTGTTCAGTAGAAATTCCTAGAAAGAGCTAATGAGGGATAGTTAGTCCTTATATTACATAATAACAAAAAAAAATAGTCCTAATTGACTATTTTTTTTTGTTATTATGTAATATAAGGTTTATTTCTCACCATACATGTTACATGGGGCCAACACGAAAGATATGGTCCTGGGTCTGCCGGGTTGCGAGAGATATGCTTTCGGCAATCTCACCTCCGGCAACCAAGGACCCAACCAAGACGGCGTGCGTTTTAGTCGGTTCGAGTCCGACATAACCGCCTCCACCGACTCCGTGGGGGTGGTATACGTGGGGAATTTTTCGCAAGATAAAAAAATACATGTTACATAACAAGTCTCAAATAAAATACCGTAGAATGTAAGCACCAATCAGAATTATGGCGGGTTGGTACCTGAGTATCCTGTGTCTCAGTTTACCAACACTCCACCCCTGGCCAGTCTCTAATATAATTTATTATTAATGCCTTGTTGGTTGCCTCTGGGTGTCGTAAAAGGCGACTAAGGGATAGGGTTTTCTACCATCCGACAGTAAACATACAGTCCAAGACAAAGAGCCCGCTAGACAGCAATAGTCTCGCCCCCTATTACGTCGTTAGGCCGAAAATCATAATTGGCGAAACGTGGGTGTCAGTACACCTCTGCCTACCCCTTCGGGGATTTTACAAACGTGATTATATGTATGTATGATGTATTCTGGAACATGATGTTCTGGTATATATTACAAAGAGCTTTGTCACGAGATTAGAATAGAGTAGATACTGGAATTCGGTCTGTATTCTGGGCCTCGATTCTGCTAAAACATAACCACAGTGGTGCCACCGCCACTGCAAAAAACAGCATTAAATAATAGACTTAAAAGCCATGCGGTTAAAGGTCAAAATTAAATTATTTTTCACAGAGTAATTGAAAAAGTGTAATGAATTGTTTACATTACATTTTGAACTTTAGGCATGTAGAAATAAAGTCTAAAATTTCATTTAATTTTTTGCCGTGACTTGGTACCACAGTGGTTTAGCTTTAGTGGAATCGAGGGCCTGGAATTGTGTGTCATTAAAGGTACCGTGTAATGAACAAGCTTTCTGTGTCTTTCCGACTCATTCTGCATGATGCAATAATGAACACATGCATCGTAGAGTCATGTTACGCGTAGTCAGCAGTTCACGCCGAACTGCGCTATTTCAGTTAGTAGTAGTTAGTTAGTTTTTATTATTTTAGTTTTTTTTATAAAGGACACTTGATGTTATGCTAAAGGCAAAGTCTCGGAAAGAGGGTCACCGTCGTAAACATGTACCATGTTAACAGTGGTTTTTTTTATCGTGTGATAAATCCCCACGGATACCACCCCCACGGAGCCGGTGGAGGTGGTTATGTCGGACTCGAACCGACTAAAAAGCACGCCGTCTTGGGTCCTTGGTTGCCGGAGGTGAGATTGCCAAAAGCATATCTCTCGCACCCCGGCAGACCCAGGACCATCTCTTTCGAGATGGCCCCCTTTGGGTTGTGAGGACCGCAGGGTCCCCATCTAGCCCCGGTTACGGGGAGGCGCACTTTGCGCCGCCGCCGCGGCCTGCTTCTGCTAGGGTGACAGGCAGCTCCACCGGTCACCCCCAGGCCAGCGCTCATGGAACCTCCAACGTCCGGTTCGCCTTCGCTCTGCGCGGGTTTCCCGGGCTCGGAGTCTAGTCCGGACCCGACCGGCCGCCTCCTTCTCGAGCATTACTTGCTCGCAGAAGGAGGCAGCCGCACCCCAAGCGTTCGCGCATCGTACCATCGCTGTGAGCAATGTGGCGAGTGTGAGGACTCCCATCCCCAGAGCCGCCACTAGAACCCGCCTCGGCGTGTCCCACGCCGGGCACTCGGTCAGCGTGTGCAGCTCTGTGTCCTCGCTCGCATCACAGTGATGGCAATGTTAACAGTGGTGGCTCTCAGCTTGACGGCCTCATCAGACGCTAAATTAAAGGTTAAATGAAATGAAAGGAAAAAGGTATAATATAGTAGTGCCATCTCGCTCGCACTCGTGCGTGCTCACAAAGAGTGCGAACAAGATAGCACTACTTTAATATTCCTTTTTGCGGTTTCACTTGTTATTTCTATACGTTCCGTCTATATTATTAGTTTAGTCTGAGTTCTAAGTAATAATTGACTCCTTTAAGAAACAACACAAGGTGGTCCTTTTGCTAAAATTATTAAATTCCCTGTATTACTATAAAGGCGAATCATGTTTACTTGAGGACAATGTTGCTGTTTGCAATATTTCTTTGAATTTCTTCTTACGTACCCTTTGTTTGGCTTTACGATGCACTTGGAATGCAACTGGGTCGCTGTACTTTAAGTAATTACTTAGTAATCGTTTATGCCTACTGTACATGTTGGGCAAACTTAAACCAAGTATAAGCTTTTCATTTGGTTGGGAAAAGTGAGAGTCTGTTAGATCGGTTTGCTTCGTTTTGTAAGGTCTTCCATTGCCTCATTTGTGTGGCGGCTTGCGCATTCCCTATTTCGCAGAGTGTTTATATAGTAATAGCTTATGCCCGCGGCTCCGCCTGCGTGTATGTCGGTTATCGCAACTAAACATAACAAGCCTATATTCTTTCTCATGGTCTAATCTACCCCTATACGAAATTTTATCAAAATCCGTTCTGTGGCATAGGCGTGATACAGACAAACTGAGTTACTTTCGCATTTATAATATTAGTATGGATCTACATAAGGCAAGATTATTGTGGGAAATTAGCCGTTTTTTTTGGCAGAAAATGATATCCGCACGCGTTCACACGTACGAGACAGCGGTTAGCCTGATTCTTCTTTCTATAACTGCCTCGAACACACAGAAAAAATACTGCATCTTGTCCTCTCTTCTTGACCATTAGTGAGAATATGTACCTACCTTCGGACTTGCACATGAAATTGACGTGTTTCTTTCTTCTTACAATCCCAGGTTCTTAAAGTGGTCGTGAAAGAGCTTCTATCGAGGCCGTCAAGGGGGGAGCTACATAAGATGGTAATTGACAGAGATTTGATTGAAGCGTTGTGAAGTCCTAAAGATTCTTCCAAGTGTTCTAAAGTAATGCCAACGAAGTGAGAGAAAAGAAGCAAACAAAGTTTCAGCTGTTCCAAATTTTTTTTTTTGAAAATTATTAAGTATCACTTCAAGCGCATTCCAGACAGTTTAGAACCGCTGTGCTGACAGCTTTCCTGTATTACGAAACACGCAACGACAGCTGTCGCTCGACCATTTTCGTGTACGTGTGACCTGTGCGACAAGGACAGAGATAATAATCGCTAGTTATCGCAACGTAACTCTGTAATGGTCGCTTTGTTTACCTTCTTTTTCTTGTCTCGTTGGCCTGTTATTCTCTTTCATTTTAAAATACCTACTTATAATTTTTTTTGAAGATGTATGTAAAGAAAATTGAAATTATGTTGACACAGTATTGCTAACGTAAAATAAACGTTAACATGCTAACTTTTATTTTACGTTAGCAAAACTGTGTTAACGTAAATAGCATTGGGTTGGCTTATCAATTACACTTTTTTAAATACATCTATTTTTCTTAATATATTTAAAAGTATAAAAATAGTGCCCCACCAGCATCGGGTTCTGATTCTGATTCTGATTACTGAGTTACGTTGCGATAACTAGCGATTATTTTCTCTGTCCTTGTCGCACAAATTACACGTACGCGACAATGGCCGAGTGACAGCTGTCGTTGCGTGTTTCGTAGTACAGGAAAGCTGTCAGCACAGCGGTTCTAAACTGTCAGATCCGCCATCTTAAGAGCAATTTTATTCCTGTCTGGAATGCGATTGAAGTGATACGTAATCATTTTGAAATAAAAGAGTATGTAACCGCTGAAACATTGTTTACCATTTTTCTCTCGCTTCGTTGGCTTTACTTTAGTCTGTGACTAAAGTCTTGGTCTCCCTATAAACTCGTACTATGTGACCACTCAATTCTACATTAACGGCATGTGTAATGTATAGGGTAAACTTGCCTAAATCGTACTTGCGCTTAAATCGTACCTTGCTTATATCTCAACATCGGTAATAGCCATCAGCGTCTCTAGTGACAAAAAATGTAAACATTACTGGGCCATATTACCATCTGAAAGATATACGCCGGCGCGCTGTTAACAACAGAAATATTGAAAAAATAAGTTTTTATCTACTATTTTTCTATTATTTTTACATAATTCGTAAGAGCATACTTCAAATTCTATCTTTTTTAGTTTATCTAAGTATTTATTTTGTATTTATGCATATATCCATGATTTCGATTGACGTAAACCTAAGCACGTATTTGTTGATATTATTTTTGGCGGTCATTTTAAAGTTTTTTCGACTCATGCGCCTATTTCGTACTCGACACAGTCTTAAATCGTACTGGTACGAATTAGGAATAAAAGTTTCCAAAGAATCCGTTGACTATAATTTGATGCATATAATTTAAATGCAAAAGGCATAAATAGTAAAACTACGGGTGCTCTCATCATCACTGAAAGTCTAAATAGAAGAATCAAAGAAAAAGACCGTAACGAAGAACCTTAGTGCAAAGATGAATAAAACTACCAAAAGGATATAAAAAGAAAATTCAAAAAAAAACTAAGAAAAGATGGAAATTATAGTTAATATTGTAAAATATGCGATGAGGATATATAAGGAAGTATGATTAAATGTACTCAATATGAGGAATGGGTACATGAACTCTGCGCGGGTATCTGTAAAAAAGTACAGATTACAAATGTAAGGAATAGGCGAAGACTAGGTATTTGTAATATTTGTTAAGTGTTAATGTCTAACAATTGATATTATGTTTTAACATTATTATCCACTTTATCTTTATAAAAATATTAAAATCTCAACTGTAAACCAATGATTAGATCTCATAGTACGATTTAAGAATATATAAGTACGATTTAAGATGAATGGTCGTAAATCGTACTTTTTTTAAGTTTTTTAAAATTGATAATTTCCAAAAAGTTTATAAGATTTATGTTAAAGTTGATTATGATTATAACAAAAGGTTTCCTAAATAAACATTTTTTCAAAGAAAATACAGTTTTTCTTCACTAATTTTGTAAATATGACTGTTTTCCTTTAAGGGGTACGAATTAGGCAAGTTTACCTTCATAGGTATACTTAGTGATATAGCACCACAGTAATTATATTGTTATTACCCACTGCGGTATTTAGAATCTATAATCCCTATATAATTCATCGACATCTTCACTTGCATGCAGCAACCTGTCTGACGCAATCCGCCATTCATTACACATGTTATGTTACTGCTAAACTAAGAAATTTATTAATTTATTTATACTTTATTGTACACCATAAAAGAACAGAATATAAAAAAAATGTCTACGAAAACAGTAGTAGGGCGGCCTTATCGTTTTAAGCGATTTCTACCAGGCAACCTTGTCATGATGGTCATTAGGTATGGTTGTAGGAATTGAATGGTAGTTGTTTAGGCTTACTTTCACTATTTATAATAGCTCAAAATACACTAGGTATTATATCTAATTTACATACTATACATACACAAATGAATATATAATTTTACATATATCGGGTGTAAGGGGAACGCTCCCGAAGCCAGAAAGCCCCAGTAGCACTCCAGGTTAGCACAAATGTGTTACGTACCTGGAGTGCTACTGGGGGTATGCATATTTCAGAACAGATCAGCACAGATCTAGTTATTATCGTTATATTCACTTGGTTTTTGACTAGTTTATCCTGCGATTGCCATAAAAGTCCGGCAAGTTCAACTTGCTTTAGCTTTTTGATTAGATTTGGCTACGATGCATTTTTTTTTTTTAGTTTCCCTAATTCCAGACTCATCCTTTAACATACATGCTAAACATGTATGACCACGACATTTTAATATACATCACCTTTGACCTTAACGTACATAGCAATGTACGATTTAGCTGGATTTAGCAGTACCTACCTAATAGATATATACGTGTGTCATACGTGGTACTATCACAGTATAGCGATTCATAGTTCGTTAGACTGTGGCACCATGCTAAGAAGATACAAAAATATCAAAGATCTTAGATAATTTAGGTAAAGATTGAACCCACTTTTACACCTTAAAAAGTTATAATGTGCCGTGGTTGTACAAGATGAATAAGTGGATTATATCTTTGATTTAGTTGCCGGTGTGTCTGACTGCAGAAACGAAAATAGCTAAATCAGTCTATATGAACCCACAACATTTCCCTTACAGGGGGAATGCTCTCCCAACTGAGCTACTGAACCACACCTGAATCACTTCAAATTTCCTTTCTCTATATCCTTCAGCCACAAACATAATTGTCACATCACTCCCCTCCAAGACCGGAGGTTGATTGCGATGAGTCAGCTGTCTTAGCTCTCTTGAGGAGCGTGCCAATGCCAGTCTTGAGTAGTTCCGTTTCGTCGGAGCTGGACGCCGCGTATTCCATTTTGGCGGAACAGACATCCTCGCTAGTAGTGAGTCGGGATAACCGCTGGTCCCGAAGAAGCGGGGCAAGTGCGGTACTGCGGTGCTTGCGGTCCTGCGTTGAAACGCCCAGTGAGTTGGGGCTTGAAGCGTCGAGATGAATGCTCGGCGAGCCGTGAGCAGTGAGGCGAGGCGAATCCTCAGTGAGTCGAGGTGAGTAGCCCTCGGTGAGTTGAGGTGAGTAGCCCTCGGTGAGTTGAGGTGAGTAGCCCTCGGTGTAGCCCTCAGTGAGTTGAGGTGAGTAGTCCTCAGTGTAGTGGGGCGAATGCTGCGTAATGGCGAAGTGCCTTAGATGCAGGCGTGGCCGAAGGGTAACAAGGCTGCAGCGGTCGCTGCATGCTATGGCATCCTTGTAAGGGCCGAAGGTGCTGGATGGCGAAGACTTGATTACCGCTCATGCGGAAGAAGTGAGTGGGATATGACGATGAGGAAGCTGCTGATATGCACAGCGAAGGTTACGTGATCAGATCACGTCGGGGTCACCACTGTGGAGGAACGAGGTGTGATGTTCCTCCGACACAAAGGGTGGATCCTCCGACCAGGCAAGGTGATCACGCCTGGCGGGCCGCGGCCCAACGATTGTCGTTGGGATGTTATATATATGTTGTACCAGCGCGCGAACTTCACTTTCGCGATGCAGGATTCGTAATGACGTAGTAGTGGCGTAGTAATTCGGCTTGCTATCGCTAGATGGCGCTGGGTACATGTATTGTGGTATCGCCACATATTTATATCCTTAGTAATTCACAAACATCATAAATAAGAAAACTTTCAAAGAGTAAAATGTGCCGTCTCGTGGTTGTAGTGAGCGACAATTATGTTTGTTTGAACAGCAAAAATGTTTAGCAGAGATCACGTAGAGATGCTCTCATAATATCGAGTAGAAACTTATCACGCGGATAAATAATAAGATGAGGTCGTTGCGGACACTATTCGGTAAATTTCCTACGAAAGAAAAGGGCCGCACCGATTTGTTTATACTACTTCGGAGCCAAACAAGCACACGGCCTACCTGATGGAAAGTAGATAACGGTGCCTATGGACGTGTGCACAACCAGTTGCTTTACTCCGCGCTGATGACCTCCGAATCGGAATCCGAGGTTATTATTATATTATTATTATGCATTAGATGAATACTTAAATGATAAAGATGCATGGTCATCCTAATCTCATCTCTTGCTCGCATTGTATAAATTTATAAAAACAAAACCATATTTAAAAAAGTATGATAATCGAGTTCAATGAGTTTCTTGCTGCTATCTTCTCAGTAGAACCAACCTACCGAACCAGCGAAAGAATCATTTTCAAATGATTTATTTTATTTATTGTTTCTGTGATTCCTGACATTATTGTAAAATTATTACGCTCGAATTATTATGAGCTCATGAGCTCTCTATGTGTCTAAACTGAACAAATGAAATTGATTCTTTGATTCTTGAATGTAGAAATATGAGGAATGTGAACAGTTTTAAGTCTCGTCTGGACAAATGGCTGGAAACAAACCGCTAATACACAAGAACACTGAGTGATATGGGCATATCAGCAAGTTGCTGCTCGCCCATTAAACCATAATAATAAAAAAAATAAAAAATTTAGAAAATCAACATGAATCCTACATGGTTGGATGAACGGCCATATTAAGACGTCTTGATCAATTATTTCTGTACTAAGTGGTAGTATTTTTAGCTTGAAAGTGGTGCTAAAAATAAATACGTTTGGCTCTAACAAATGTCAAATTTACTTGACGAAAATAGCCTTTTTTTTTTTTTTTTTTTCGTGCTGAAATCCCCACGGATACCCCCCCTGCCGGAGCCGGAAGGGGAGGTTATGTCGGACTCGAACCGACTAAAACCGCACGCCTACTGTGGGTCTTGGTGCTAGGCCGGAGGTGAGGTTGTCAAAGACATATCCCTCGCACCCCGGCTGACCCAGGGCCATCCTTTACGGTCTGGCCCTCCTCAGGAGGGGGGACAACGGTGTCCCCAACTCGCCCCCGTCGAGTACGAGCCCCAGGTAATATTAAAAGATTGCTAACTGCTCGGGGTATATTTATAACTAGCTGTTACCCGCGACTTCGTCCGCGTTACGTTCGGAATAGCTCAAACTCATCATTACACATGATGGAAGATTCTCATCTCAACTGGAACGGAAGTACTCGAAATACTGGAAATAGTGAATTTTACACAAAGGAAACATTCCTTTATTTTAAAAAAGAAACAAAACAGTATTCAAATCATTTCGTAAACTCGCTTGACATCTTCCACCTTGTATTTAGGTTCGAAAAACATTCATAGTTCGAGTCTTACTTGAGCATTTCATTTTTTCCAATGTTTTTCGAACTTAAAAGTTAGCATAATAAATGCTATAAAATTCATTCAAATTGTATTTTTAAATTAAATATTATGTAGATAGTCTTTTTTAAGTGACTGACCTATAAATACAGGGCTAAACAACTGTAAACTACGAAAATTGACAGACTTCTTCTATGGGCTTGGCAAATACTGCGGAAGGATTCTAAAAAGTTCAATATTTTGCTGAAGAAATCATTATCAAATATGCGGATGAACATTGTTAAATGTGAACTTAGCAATGTTCATCAGTTTTAATGATTTAAATATTCTTCCTTCCTCCCGAATTCTTAAAACATGCTGCCAGCACTTACGAACTGAACAAATTAAAATACATCAAGTATCACACAAAATAGTTTCAAGAAAACCCGGAGCCTTGCACGCCCTGAGCAGTGAGCAGTGCTCTTCTTTGCCGAGCCAATGGTGGGTAGTTCCTGCTTTACACACAGGTAGAGAAGAGGGGCGCAGTGGGCAAGAGAGCAAATACAGCATTGTCTGGGATTGGGTCATATAGCCCCATTTTGCTATATATTCCTTGTATTGGTAAGCTTTTGTCCAGCAGATGATGTAGATACTTCCAAATTGACACTGGAGTTGATGTCCACCCGGCGGAATTTTTTGGTCTGATGAAAATTACCGGAACTGAGTGTTTCTCTGCACACATTCAGTCTCTTTTATATAATAGGAGCAGCGGTATCTTTTATATACCTAATAAATAGGTTGGCTTCTCATGGCGTACTGTTATCATTTCTGGGATAGATTTACGTCTTTACTATTAGATACTTACGCTTATACGATTCCGTCTAGATTTGCGTTGGTAGTCATCAGGTCACTAACATTGTATAATGTCTGCAGTTGCATCACTGGTTGTATTTTACCATTTCTACCGCTCTACGGCGAGTGAAAAAGCCTATTAGGAGTCTTTCAACTAATCTCTCCTTCCTTCCGTCACTTGCATACGGTATAAATAATGCCACCTCGAACCAAGCTATTCGGAACTTCATTTCTTTATCAGGCGGTTAAGAACTGTATTGCTCTATCTACACATGTATTTTCTTCTTTTTAAGATCCGGAGTTTTTTATATAGGACACGTCCATTTAACTTAACCTCGCCTGATGTTAAGCTAAAGGCAAAGACTCGGAAATAGGGTCATCATTATAAACGTGTACCATCTTAACAATGATGGCACTCAGCTTGATGGCATCATCAGAAGCCTTTTCACGCCCCGCTTAAAAGACCTGGGACGTAGGAATGGGTCACCAAACCGCTTGGTTCTTGATGGAATATTCTGATCCGTATGTGGGTGACATCTGAGCCCTGCACGTGTTGTCCTTTGTAGGAAAGGAGAGGGTAGAACTAATTGGAAGAGCTCATCAGAACATTCACCAGGTAGAGACGGTAATACGATAGGGACAACTATCTCCCAGAATACGTAATGTGCTTCAGAGAAGGTGCAACGATTTACTTCCTTCATGAGCGGTGCTTTGATGGTGATGGCTTAGGCTACCCATCACCCTAGCCGAAGCAATCCCTGCTCTTCACGTTGAGACCGCCTATTTATGATAGGTAACCAAGGCCGGTATACTGAGGTACCTAACCCCAGAATACCCCCCAATACCCCATCTCCTTTGTTAAATTTTAATGGGTTTGATTCCAATATTGCGCTTGCCCCGATGTGGTGGAATCGATATCAATGGGGGATACCAGTTTCAGTTTTATGACTTCTCAGGCTGGTGGGACCAATTTTCCATTCTCCGAAGTGAAGAATTTTGTAAAGATCTAAGAATATTATATAATAAGTTCCACTACTACTGTCACACAACCTAGTTCTATGTACTACCTATAGAATAATAAGTATAGAATTTTTATTTTACTTCAAATAAAACTATAAATACAATAAAATACAACAAATATACAATAAAATAAAAAAATAAACAAAAGTAAATAGAAAACCATAAAAAGAAAATTAGATTTTAGTTGGAATCGAACGCGACTCGGCTGAGATGCAAGTCCACCGCAGACATATTGAGCCACAGTTACCATGACATCATGGTGTGAAATAGACGTTTACATCTTATGACATAAAAACATTCTGCCCCATTCCTTATTATAATAGCGTGATGATATTAAGTATGAAAGACAGGAGTCTCTTTACCGAACCAGCTGCTCACTAATTTCCTCGGATTCGAGAGAAAATCGTTCGAGAACAATGTGAATTCTATCGAGACACTCGCTGTGCCGAATATTCTGCAGTAACCTGACCTGACTTAGCTGAGATGTAGTAACTGAAGTTCTTCAGATTCCTATGACCGAAATAATATCTTCTTATGATCATTGTTGCTTCTTTATTGGTTCGATCTTTTCACATAATCACAAATTGTTAGCCGTGATTTGCTATTATTGACATAACTTTTTTATTTATGAACCGATTTCAATAAAACAAACACTAAATGTTAAGTGAAGCCTATTACAATATATTAGTGAAAACCGCAACCAAATCCGTTCAGCCGATTCTGAGATTAGCGTGCACAAACTCACAGACAAACAGAGAAACAGATAAACAGAGAAACAGATAAACAGATAAACAGACAAACAGACAAAAATTCCAAAAAACGTTGTTTTAGCTTCTATTACGTTTATAAAGTCCCCCTATAACAGTTTTCTCATTTCCTTTCCATGTACAGACATCGATCGTTTACAGATTTATTATATGTATAGATTTATCATTCAAGTAGTAGGTATATTGTCGGACTTTTATGGCTGTTGGTATAGCAACTGGGGCTTAACATGCTTTACGATGAATGGAGATATCTCACTGCGTTAAACAACACTCATCACAAGACTGATCTGGCTAGGTATTGCTGAGCTTTACAATGTGCTAACCTACCGATATATAAGTACTAGCTAACTAAACGTTGGTTAACCAAATAAATTATCACTGAAGACACTCTCGCCCCAGACTAAATTAATAACATAGACGGAACTAGCAAGTGAATATGCAAAAAGGAATACTAAACTGCTTAGGTATACCTCTGAAGTCCCTTGGTGGCAGCTTGACTCGACTGATGTTAATATTTGTTAACACTTGACATGTAATATAAAGACCACACCACACGAGTGTCCACAGAGTCTACACACGGAGTGGGACACCATAACAGACAAATATTTGTTCTTTACCAATTATTTTCTATCGATGTCAATGAATCGTTTCCTACAGTTCTGTGGGGAAAACTGCCAGCACAAACAAGAAATTATTATATACTTACATAATTCAATTCAATTCAATCAATTTATTTCGATCAACATTTGGATCATACATTAACATTATATGAATTAAAATATAAACATAAACATGAAAATGGTTAGAATAATACAATACAATCTCAATTACTTACATATGTCAGAAAAATAAAAATTTTAAATGATAAATAGTCATCAATGTCAACATAGTTCAATAATAAATAAAATTTAATTATGATAATATTCAAAATAAGATTAAAATAAAATAATTATTAATGATTTAAATTTACATTTGCATTGAAATAGGCAATTACATTATAATGTGTTGATATTCTTGTGACTATTTATTTTATAGTCACTACATTAATCATACAGCAATGGTTAATGTAATGACAGTCGAACCTCTCAGCTATCATCCTCAGGATGGTGTTGGAGCTGGCGCGAACCCTGCGCACCAAGGATGTGCACCGTTTCCGCATCGTCGCATAGAAGCAATCAATGCGTGATTCGGCGAACATCCCAGACGCACTGCAGTGCCGCGGCAGCCCCAACAACACCCTGTAGGCATTGTTGTATTGTATTCGTAGGGCGTTGTACTGCCTTTGAGTATAGTTAGCCCACAGTGCGCTCGAATAGAACGAAGTGCAATACGCTCTGAAAAGAGTGTTCTTCACCTCCCGCGAGCATCGTGCAAACCTGCGCGCTATCATGTTCGCTCTAACAGACAACGCCCTACGTTCCCGCTCTATATCGGCATCATCTTTCAGGTCAGAGGTTACCAGATGACCAAGGTATTTGAAAGTGTCAACCCTTTTTAGCGGTATATTGTTTAATTTTATGCTAGGGATACTATCGGGACACTTACCTCTGGCCCGAAAAACCATACACTCACTTTTCTTAGTGTTATAGACCAGGCCATGACTGAGAGCATAATCCTCACAAACACCGAGCAGCTTAGTCAGACCACAGACCGAGGCGCTCAGCAGCACCATAGTGCAGTCAGCAGACTCCACCAACGTGACATCCGACATGGATGCTGCTCAGCCTCTCAATGAGTGCGTTTACATAAAGGTTGAAGAGCGTTGGCGAGGTCAGCCCCCCCTGCCTCACCCCGCACTCCAACCTGTACGGTTCAGACAGCGTCCCCGACCATCGAACTACATTGATCTGGTTCCCGTACCAATATTGGAGAATACGAATACATTCGCTTGGCAGGGATGTGTCGCTAAGTTTATCCCAGAGGATATCATAGGAAACCAGGTCAAACGCCTTCGAAAGGTCGAGGAAGCAAGCATAAACTGGTGTTTTACGATCCGTGTAGTACTTGACAGTCTGCTTCAAACACAGAATGGCTGTCTCAGTAGAGAGTCCCGATTTGAAACCGAATTGATTGTCGTGTGTCTCGAGGCAGTTACTCATCAGCGTGTTAAGCAGACTGTCAAGAACCTTAGACATGATTGTAGCCAGAGAGATGGGTCTATAGTTGTTAGTGTCGCTTATATCACCAGTTTTATTTTTCACGATCGGTACCACCACGGTCCGCATCATAGCTGGAGGTAGATATGAATGTCCTAGACATAGGGAATAGAACATAGCCAGAACCCTTGGAAGATGGACACCAGCATATTTAAGATGCTCGATACTCAAGTCATCGTGGCCAGGAGACTTGCCTCGCATCATCCCAGAGATAACCTTTCCCACATCTTTGGCCGTAAACCTTACCTTAAGCTCCTGCCCGCGAGTCACACCCACAGGTCCCGACCGTGATGGCCCCAAAGGTGAATTTACCGTGAAATGGTTTTTAAACATTTCTGCGATATTTTTTGAATCAGTCATGCCACCAACACTCACCGGCAAGCCCGGCCTTCTGTTTACTTTATTAGTACACTTCCAAAAATTATGAAAATCATGTTTGGCGTGATGCGTTGCTAGAATGTCCATTTTAAGTTGATCACTGTTATTTTGACACCACTTTAACCGGCTTTTAAAGATTTTCCGGCTTTCCTGCATCTCACTCCAAACACGACCCGACCTTGGTCTACCATACCATATCCATGACTGGAACTTAGACCTGGCGTCCCGGTGAGCATCACTGACATGTCTATTCCAACCTACCACAGGTTTCTTCTTCGGTACTCTACTACTACCCGAGTAACTGTCACTAGCTGCTCGGCCTAAGATTTCTACAATATCGTTATACATTTTGTCAATAATATATTTGTGTTCCACATTATCGCATGTAAAATCACAGCAGTTTCTTAGATCACTCGGGAAATCGATTAATTTTAGTCGTTCATTACATAACACATTATATAGTGCGATTTGTTCAGATGTTCTCTCACCCCAACGTATCTTATTACACAGTTCGATATTTACACATGCTATTGTCGGTTTAATACTATTTAAATTACACCGTATAAACAAAGGAAAGTGATCCGACCATATGACATCGTGCTTAATTTCTACATCAACAACAGTTTGCATAGCTGACTCCGAAGCTAGACAGTGGTCTAGCCAACGTCTAGACCCGTTCGCCTCACTTATAAAGCTATACGTACCTGACGAGAGTCCAAGTAATTCAATATCAGTACATATCCACTCAGCCTCTGCACAAAACACTTTCAACTCATTAAAAAACAACTCGCCCGGATGAGCGTTAAAATCCCCGAGTAAATAAACCGTTTCAATATGCTCATTATTGATAATAGCACTTACCACGCTTAGACAATCTGTAAAGTCCGGTAGATTCACGTGACAATCAGTAGGCATATAAATACTGCATACTAAAAACGACCTTTGTCCTAATTCTACTTTAATGGCACAGACGCGAGCGTTGTCACACTGCACTATAGATACGTTCTGTAGGACGCTCTTCTTCCACAATATCGCCACTCCACCATACGGCTGACCTACCAACATGCCCGCTGTCGTATCCACAGCTGAAGTCCCCACATAACCATAGTCATTATCAATTTCACTTAGAAAATGTATATCACTAGGTAGTAGCCATGTTTCTTGCAAGGCTATTATATCGGAGGTATGACATAATTGCCTGACATGGTCCACAGATCGCTTGATATTTTTACAGTTGAAGCTAACAAATGTGTACAGGTTATCTTTATCCATCAACTACATTCTTAGACCGGAGCCGACGCGGCGACGCCTCGACGTTCGTTATTTTGTGCTTGAAATTTACAAATCGCCTGAATATGACTCCTTGAGGCCATAAACCGCTATCGAGGAATAGCGACAACTTGCTTTCGGATATAAAGAATTTATAGGCCTTATATTCCCTTTCATATTTAAAAGATATCTTCTCTAACAAGATAATTTCCTTCGTTTTATTGTACACGTAATCTGTTATATCCTTTTCTGTGGTATCTTTATGTATTCTCGTAATGAAAATCGGTGTATTTCTATCCGCCGCTCTAAATTTTCCCTCATTGTCTCGACATATTCCCGCCGAACCCGTATAACGATATCTCATAGGTTTCTTATGATAATTCACTACCTGCCAGTCGTTATGACTGTTATCATCATGAACGTTACGCTTCGAGTTTGTGTTTACGTTATTTACAGTATCGGTCAACTCGGCTTCACTCTTACTATTCTGGTTTGCATTAGAATGCGGTGATGACGTCATGGTCGCCGTCTTATCACTCGATGCAAACCCATATTGTATTGCGTCATTAGTACCGCTATCGGCGACCGGTTTTGCACTAGCCGACCGTTGAGAAACAGCTGGTACCTTGCGTTGATTATTCTCAACTACCCTCACAATATCTCTAAATTGTAATTGAGTATCTGTATTTTCCTGTTGCTTACACAAGTCACTTTTACTTTTTTCCAGTGATAGATGATCGATATGAGAAAGACCTGCAGGTCCGCTATCTAACATCCAGGCGCCTCTTCGTTTGTTTACATTTTCTGAGTTCGGTGGCAAAGAATCGTATTTCATTTGCAACAATTCTGTTTTTAATTGCTCGAACTGACTGTGTGAAACACATGTAGACTTAATATTCTTCACTTCTTCCTGAACTAGAAGTAAATCCTTAAGCAGTTTCGTGCAGTCCAGGTGATCAAACAGCACCGGAGGGAGACGTTCTAGTTCCCTGGCGACATAGATCGGAAACAGATCTGGTTCCTTCGATTTAAAAACCTGCACTATATCAGCTAGGTCTCGTTCCTCCTTGCCCTTATTCCTACGTTTGACGTTTATCCCAGGCACAGATTCGAACAACAATAATTTAGATTTTTCAATTTCTTCTTTAGAGAATGAAGATGTACAAATTCGAACTAAGGTATCCTCATCTATCACTGACACCTTATTCTGTATATACGCTAGCATTTCATCAATCACGATATTACATGATGCACACTTTACTACGTTCGCCATGACGATTCACTACTATACGCAATGCACGTCGTTCCGTTAAAGAGTAATACGTCCACACAGGGGGGATGCGCGGACGAGACTGATAATATAATTACGGCTTCATCCCCGGGGGTTAGGCAGAGATGAATTATCACATTTCTTCATTAATAACTCACATTTCAGCAATCATTGTATTCGGTACCACGTAATAGGGCGTGAACCTATTTCAGTATTCCCGACACTATTATTGACTCGAGGCTCACAAAAATTGAAGCTCTCAAAACTGTTTACATATACCGATGTTTGGCTCTATAACTCGCTCGGTTCCTTGTTCAGTTTGATACAGCGAATGCTCTATCTTCTTATACAAGTGAATGCTCAAGTCTAACAGCACCTTCACGGCTGTGTACACACACGTTTTTTTCGCCGTAAGATTCCCTGGTTAATTCGCCGCCAGTGTCAATGTTGTATGGAGCACTATGGAAGTTTGTTGACTGCCACGGCGAACACGAAGACAGCGCCATCGCCATACGGTAAAAAACGTACCATGTACAATAGACCTTACGATCCTAGAAGTTCTCAAAGACACACGTATTACTCTAAATTGTTCAAGATTTTATAGCATTTATTATGCTGACTTTAAAATTCGAATATATCGGGAAAAATGAAATGTTCAGCACTGCAGCATTTCATTTTTCCCGATATATTCGAATGTTCAAGATAAATCAAGTTGTCGTAGGGAAGGAAGGAAACGACTGAATTAAAAATAACATAAACCATCTTAGTAATGGATAATACTTATCATTTCTTAGAATGGTGTTATCAGAGTTTGTAATTGTCATTGAAATATTAACATACAAGCGTGTTTACATATTCTCTTGCAGTAATCAGCCATTAATAGCAATAATATGTGTAAACGGAGACGAGATAATGAATAACTGCTAATTATGATTATTAAAAAAAAATATTTCACAGTACACAACGCTATCTAGACCCATGGTAAGCTTTTATAGCTTGTGTTATGGAAATCTAGAATGCGTATAAACATATTTCGATACTTTTATTTTGTAAATACATACATATTATACATAGAAACAACCAGACCAATACAAATAGCCATATTCATGCAAGCAAATATTTGCACTGAGCGTGGATCGATCCCGCGCCTCCTGCGTGGCAGTCGCGTGCACTACCGCCACACCACAGACGCTGTCGAGCTGTTGATTGGTTGATTTTTATTTATTTTTAGGGTTCCCTATAAAAGGATAATAATGGAACACTTTACTGTTCATCTATCTGGCCCTCGATTCTACTAAAACTGTGGTGCCGTAGTTCCTGCAAAAAATAGACATTAAATTTTATACTTTATTACTATAAGGCTAAAGTTCAAAATGAAATGAAAATAATTTCATTACACTTTTCGAATACTCTGCAAAAAGTAATTTGATTTTGAACTTTAGGCTTATATAGAGCATAGCTTTAAACTCTATTATTTAATGCCGTTTTTTTCAGTGGGGGTGGCACCACTGTTGGCTTTAGTGGCGAATCGGTTTTTGAGTAACAAGTAACACACATCTCACTTGGAAACGCAGTCTTATTGTGTAAGGTCCATTGCTTCCTATCCAGTCGACGATTTCTAAACTAGCTTTTACCCGCGGCTCCGACCGCGTGGATGTCGGTTATCGCGACCAAACATAGCCTATGTCCTTTCTCAAGGTCTAACCTATCTCTATACCAAATTTCATCAAAATCGGTTCAATGGTTTAGGCGTGAAAGCGTAACATACAGACAGACAAACAGAAAGACAGACAGACCGACAGACAGACAGAGTTACTCGTCGCATTTATAATATTAGTATGGATATAATTTGTAAAGAAAACTTTCGAATTGATATATTTATTATTATGACCATATCCTGAATGAATAAGACCCTAAATTACATCATGAGTCAGATTTCTGACCTGGCTTAAAGGTATAAATAAATTGTAAGCATGTAGGCACGTTAATTCGTTTTGAATCGTATTCAACGGTACCAATTGCCGCGAAAGAATTTTCGCTTCATTGAATTCGAAGGCAAATTGCATTTGTTTGATTTCGAAATTTATAAGGTTTGAACTCACTAAGACGCTTTGAGATATTAATTTTCTTTAATCAACATAATCATCACAGCGTCGTGTTGATTGCATCTGAGGCTTTCAGTAGAATGAATTCCGGAGTCCGACATTTGACTTTTTCCTGGCAATGATATTAATTATGGCATACATGTCGTACTCTACATTTACAATGTCAAGCCAGCACTTCTTGGATCTGGCGGGACCTGATAGAGACGTCATTATCCTATAATTAGTTGCTGCAAATATATCAAAACTAGCTTTTGCCCGCGGCTCCGCCCGCGTGGATGTCGTTTATCGTGACCAAACATAGCCTATGTCCTTTCTCATGGTCTAATCCACCCCTGCATCAAATTTCATCAAAATCGGTTCAATGGTTTAGGCGTGAAAGCGTAGCATACAGACAGGCAGACAGACAGACAGATAGACAGACAGAGTTACTTTCGCATTTATAATATTAGTATGGATTTGGATTTAAGTGATTTTTGGAAACTTAAGTTGCGTAGATATTCCTTTGTAAGATTAAATTAGTTTTTTGACGGCCTCTGTGGCGTGGCGGTAGTAAACGCGACTGCCACGCAGGAGGCGCGGGTTCGATTCCCGCTCAGTGCAAATATTTGTATGCATGAATATGGCTATTTGCATTGGTCTGGGTGTTTTCTATGTATAATATGTATGTATTTACAAAAAAAAAGTATATAAGTATATAAGTTTATCCGCATTCTAGATCCCGTAAAACAAGCTATAAAAGCTTACCATGGGTCTAGATAGCGTTGTGTAGAATATTGTGGAATACTTACGTGGAATCCTTTTTTTTTGTCGTATATACCACAACAGTTTGTAATAACCTTTACGATTTTGTGTTCCCAATATCTGTCAGTGAAATTAAAAATGTTTATGAAAAGGTACGTCGTCGTACAGAAAACCGTCGTTTGTACATTGTATAGAGAAATATTTTCCCTCACGAGTTTAGGATACTTTTAACATGGTACATGTTCACGATGGTGGCCCTCTTTCCGAGACTTTGCCTTTAGATTACCATCAGGCGAGGTGAAGTCAAATTGACATGCCCTTTATAAAAAAAAACCTCGGAGGCAAGGTTATATATTTCGGACGATAAATGGATGCCAACGCGGGCTATAATCAAAACTAAATCCATACTAATATTATAAATGCGAAAGTAACACTGTCTGTCTGTCTGTCTGTCTGTCTGTCTGCCTGTATGTTACGCTTTCCCGCCTAAACTACTGAACCGATTTTGTTGAAATTTGGTATAGGGGTAGATTAGACCATGAGAAAGGACATAGGCTATGTTTGGTCGCGATAAACGACATCCACGCGGGCGAAGCCGCGGGCAAAAGCTAGTGACTTCATAAAAAGATGAGATTCTTAGATGGAGAAGAGTCAGTACATATATACCACTATACAAATAAATAAACCAATAATTACGTTCCTATCACAGAGACTCAACTGAGTTCACAGACAAACTGTTGAAAACAGTTTTGTGAACCAATAGTAAATGCAATACTTATAAATTGTATGATTAGTAAATAAATAAAAAAAAAATAAAAAAATAGGTCTTTAATAAGCAGCAATGATACTTATAAGCATTTCTAGTTAACTGAACTACTTCCAAAGATTGCGCGTTAATGACATGGTGTTTATTTTATAAATGCAATCCACTTTAGCTCCAGTCTCAACAAGACCAAAATAAATATGACTGACTGACACGCTGTCTCTATACGGATGTAATTCTGAGAGATTCTTTCTTTGATAATACACGTGCTAATATTTGTTATATCATTGACGTGGTTGGTTAGCACACGGCCCGATTGATGGAAAGTGGTTACCGTAGCCTACCGTAGCTACTAAAGGAAAGATGTACAAATGATTATGTTATTAAAATATACCTATAACAATAATTATGGTATTACAATGGTGTAACCGTACTATGCTATCAGTAAATAATAATACAAATAACTTTGCAAGTTATGAGAGCTAATCAATTATTTTATTTCAATTTATTATGCAATTTAACTTATTGCATAATCAAAATCATTGAAATTAAATTATCAAACGGATCGTTAGTATACTTATAATAAGTTTAAGAAACGGATTCAATCGCGCGTTACCTACAATACATTGATAAATAATAAATAACACCAAATAAATCGGTAGTCGGTAGAATCCGTTAAAAAGATTTTTTTTGTAAACCTAAGAGAGATGTAAAACTGGATTTAACCCTAATAAAATTAAAAGTTTGTAAGAATGTATATCAATACTAATATTATAAATGAGAAAGTAACGATGTCTGTCTGTCTGTCTGTTTGTTACGCTTTCACACCTAAACCCGATTTTGATTTTGAGGAAATTTGGTATAGTGGTAGATTAGACCTTGAGAAAGGACATAGGCTATGTTTGATCGCGATAACCGATATCCACGCGGGTGGAGCCGCGGGCAAAAGCAAGTAGGTATAAGATATATGGATGCATAAATATTTTTCAGCGGCAACGGCTGAACGAATCTGCATGAAATTCAGCACAGAGATAGAGTCGTTATCAGCAGCATCTCGATTGCACGCAATGCTTTTAGTTCTCAATCGAAACCCAGGGTTTCATGAAAATTGAGGAGTAAATACTCATTTAATACACAACCAAAAGCACAACTGAAAAATTTATTTTCGGAATAAATAAAGCTCCGACTCGCAACTGACGCTTTCACCCTACCATAGCTCGGTCGCATGCGCACGCGTCCCTCACGCGCCAGTAGCAATCCCGCCGCGATCACACGATGCTGTACGTATCCCTACTAGTGATCTTGCTCACGCGCAACATCCGGACGGCGCACGTCACAGAATCACCCAATGTGTTCGACCGGATATATAAAAAAATTGAAAATCTTAACACACCGGAAAAATTGTACGAAAAATTAGATGAGTTGAATTCTTTAGATCCGGATTTTAGTCAGATGGAGCTGCTTTCTGCTATGCAGTCCTGGTTGAGCACTAAACAGATGGATGGGGTGGTGAAGGACTTCCAGCGGTTCAAGGCAGAGAAGCAGGATAGTGATCAGGAATATGGTGATAGTGATTGGAATGACGAGGTAGGTGATGTGATGTCTTATTTGATTATATTTACGCAAGAGTTTTACATTTATTTATCTCAACTGATAAGTTTATACGAAAATTATTTTAGTTTTTGAAAAAGTTTTTTACATTAAGATTTATATTTATATAAAATGATGTTCATTGTATTTTTAACTGACTTCAAAAAAGGAGGTATTTTCAATTTGTCTGGAGGGGTTGTCCTTTCCAGTTTTTTATGTTATTTATACCCATTAGTTAAAATGCCTAGATAGATTTGAAATATCTTTTTAATTTTCAAAGGGTGCAGTTACCTACTCCCAGCTGTTAGTCCCAATCACAGATAACATCTCCCAATAATATATTATAGAAATCGGTTGAGCCATTTTGAATAATCAACTAAAATCTAAATTCAGTCAAGGTCACTAAAAAAGGGAGAAATAGCCATACCATATACCTACCATTAAGACGGGTGAAAGATATCAATAGGTGAATTAAAATAAAATATATATACATATATACCTATAAAATATTTTTTTTATTAATTTAAAAAAAATATCTAACCAGATATTTCATATTTCTGTTCAATATTACATTCAACTAGGCCATAATTGCGCTTGAAAGAAAATACATATGACCACAGAATTTAGTTGACCATTTTATTTATATTCACCGATTGATATCTATGCACCCTGTTTTATCTGGTAAATAAAGTTTTCCTAAAAAATAAAACCCAATTTCAAAATGAAAAAGTTAATGAAAAATAAACGTAGATTTTAATTAGATTAGATTTACCTAATATTTAATATATAAAATATTTACCTACGCCGCAAGCTTTTAAATGAAATACGAGGTATTCCGTGAAGCACACCCAATTATAGCACACCCAGATGAAGCACACCTAAAGTATTCCACTTAGCACACCCGTAGGTGGGCTTCAAATAAAAATTTAAAATATTTATTTCCTATTCCACGAACCACACCTACGAATATCAATCGTATAGTGCGGAGACTAAGAAATAAAAATTTCTATCGCAGAAAATATTTATTATTTAAAAAACTAACAATATAAATATCTAACATCTATAAGTTTCACTTTATAAGACTATCATCACAAAGAAATTCGGTATAGAGGTAGAATATGACCATGAGAAAGGACATAGGCCATGTTTGGTCGCGATAACAGACATCTATGCGGGTGGAGCCGCGGGCATAAGCTAGTAATAATATGAAGCAATCGGTATGAAGTGTTACTAAGTGGTAAATAGTAGGTCTAATAGGATCGAGAGGTCCCGGGTTCGCATACACTGCGGAGTAAAAAGCTGATCATTATATTTACTCAAGATTATTACTAATTTCTATGAAAAGGAAAACACTAAATGAATATTCGTATTTCATGTTTTTACCAGCCGACACATAAAACCCGAAATTTATACACATAAAGTAGATAACGATTTTTTTTATTTGTGCGAAAAATTCCCACAGATACCACCGCCAGCCGGAGCCGGTGGAGATGGTTTTGTGTCTTTGGTTGCCGGAGGTGAAAATGCAGGGAACATATCTCTCGCACCCCAGCACATAAAGTACTTATGGGAATCGCGGGAATCTCCGGATTTGTAGACATTTATGATTTCTGCTCCTTTCCCTTGAGTAGTAACTTGATGATATACACCCTATAACTACGCTTGTAGCATACCCTGTTCTGTGCTATAACCTTCCTCGATAAACAGACTATTCAAACAAAAATATTTTTTCAATTCGCATCGGTAGTTTCTGAGATTAACGTGTAACCACCAAACGAACTCTTCAGCTTTATGACATCAATTATAGATTTAATTCCAGTATCAGCAAGGCTTAAGAACACCGCTTCGACTCGTAAAGCTAGTTTTATTTCTTTCATTCCGAGAACCAACGAGTTTGCAGCGAAACAGCATTAATTGGCTTCAAAACTATATATTTTATCATCTTAGAGGGAAATAAATACCTATTCCGTTGAAGTTTGTATCCTTAATTGCTAATTTACTTGCATGAATGCATATTCATGGTTATTTATGACTATTCGGGATTTCACGCGATAAAAAATTTAAGACTTACTTTTGCCGACGTTTCGGGTGCGATGCTGCACCCGTGGTCACGACTTGACTGGCCGCTAAAGATCGCGCGGAACATTTTTTGTGCGTCTACCCTCTATTACTTTCAGAATGCAAGTAAGGCTGGTGACACACCACACTCACTACATCAGTTTTGGACAGTACAATGTTGTTGGGTTTTAGTGTTTTTATCACTGGATTCCACGTCCCGAATAGTTTGAATCCATCTTTCCTGTTGAATTTTTTATACTTTTTAATTTCAATCGCTTCACGCAGAATCCTAGAATAGTATTGGCGATCAGTGGAGAGGACTTTGGAATGATGATGGTATGCGAAAGTGAGTTTGTGTTAGTTCATAGCCGAATGTAAAGTAAAGCCAACGAGACGAGAGAAAAAAGGTAAACAAATCCCTCCAGGCACAGAAATTGAATTCCTAAATCGACCATTACTGAGTAACGTTGCGATAACTAGCGATTATTTTCTCTGTCCTTGTCGCACATGTCACACGTACGCGACAATGGTCGAACGATAGCTGTCGTTGCGTGTTTCGTAGTACAGGAGAGCTGTCAGCACAGTGGTTCTAAACTGTCAGCTCCGCCATCTTATGAGCAATTTCATTCCTGTGTGGAATGCGCTTGAAGTGATAATAGTTTGGAACCGCTGGAACTTTGTTTACCTTTTTTCTCTCGCTCCGTTAGCTTCACTTTAGTAATGATTTCCAATTTTATACAGCAGTAGTCGACGGAGGTACTATATTGCAGTTGGCTCTATGTTCTGTAAGAAAAAACACGTATTTTTATGGACCATGCTCCGAAGTGTCGGTAGCTCAGTGGTTGAGATATCGGCCTTACGATCGTGAGGTACCGGTTTCAAATCCTGGCATTACACTACCCACGTGAACCCACTCCTAACACAAGAAGTTTAGCTTAGCTAGAGGGGCTAGAGGCAATATTAGTAACTTCGGTTATTAATACATACGTACATATACTCACTGGAAATCCCCGAAGGGTAGGCAGAGGTGTATTAACACCCACATTTCGCCAACTATGATTTTCGGTCCAACGTAATAGGGAGCGAGCCTATTTTTTTTTTTTTTTTTTTTTTTACACAGGACACGTCAATTTGACTTCACCTCGCCTGATGTTAAGCTAAAGGCAAAGTCTCGGAAAGAGGGTCACCATCGTAAACATTTACCATGTTAACAGTGGTGGCACTCAGCTTGACGGCCTCATTAGATGCCTTTTCACGCCCCGCTTAAAGGACCCGGGACTGTAGGAAGAAGGAAACACGTGAGCTGGCAGGGAATTCCAGGTCTTAGTGGTGCGGCATAGGAATGAATCACTGAAACGCTTGGTTCTAGCAGGTATACTCTGCACCGTAAATGGATGACATCTTAGCCCTGCACGTGTCGTCCTGTGAAGGAAAGGGGAGGGTGGGACTAATTGGAAGAGCTCGTCAGAACATTCACCATGGTAGAGACGGTAGAAAACTGCCAAAGACGCAACATCTCTACGCATCTGCAAAGGCTCGAGGGTGTTCGTGACCTCAGGATCCCCAATAATGCGGACCGCACGTCGCTGCAACCTGTCGAGAGCATCTAATAAGTACTTTGCGGAGCCGTCCCAGAGATGTGAGCAGTATTCCACGCAGGAACGAATTTGGGTCTTGTATAGAAGACACCGCTGCTCCGGCGTGAAAAAACGTCTCACTCTGTTCAGGACTCCGAGTTTACGCGAGGCTGATTTGATGATACTCTCGATATAGTTTTTGTTGTTCAGTTTGCAGCGAACATCCATACCGAGGATAGTGAGGTGATCCTGCAGTGGCAGTGGTGTGCTCTGAAGAGTGGGAAGGGGAGGGAAAGGAGATACTTTTGCTGTAAACGCACATGCCTGGGTCTTCTTGGCATTGAACTCGACCAGGTTCCTAGCGCCCCATTGAGAAATGTGGTCCAGGATCCGGTCCAGCTCAGTGACAAGAAGCTGCCTTTTTTCCTCGATATCAGACTGCTTGGCCGCAGGATGTGCGTGATAACTCCCGTGTAAGGTGCTGTCGTCTGCATAGCAGTGAATGTTTCCGTTACAGAGCATGTCATTGATATGCAGAAGAAAGAGAGTGGGAGATAAAACGGAACCCTGCGGCACGCCAGCATTTACCTGCAAGAACTCCGAAGCTCGTCCATCACAAAGGACGCGAATACGGCGCCCCCGCAGGAAGCTTGCAACCCAGTTACACAGTCTAGGAGGCAGGCCGAAGGCTGGTAGCTTGGAAAGAAGCGATTTGTGCCATACCCCATCGAAAGCTTTGGCGATGTCAAGACTAATTGCCAGTGACTCACCGTGCTTCTCCATAGCCTCACCCCAAAGGTGGGTCATGTACGCCAGAAGATCACCCGTTGACCGTTTCGGTCTGAAACCGTATTGCCGGTCACTAAGCAAGGAGTGATCCTCTAGGTGGCGCATGAGCTGTGTGTTAATTATGTGCTCGAACACCTTGCACAGCACTGAGGTGACGGCTATGGGTCGATAGTTGGCTGGGTCCGAGCGATCCCCCTTCTTGGGGATCGGCTGGACTTTCGCCTCCTTCCAAGCCGAGGGCACTGTACCCGAACTGTAGGACAGTCGGTACAGCCGCGTTAGCATAGGAGATAACTCCGCTGCACATTTTTTAAGTACAACCGCTGGAATACCATCAGGACCACTGGCTTTCCGGACATCGAGTGATTGCAGTACTGCACGGACATCGCGTTGCCTGATACGTATATCAGGCATTGCGTGGTCACCTTTTTTTTTTTTTTTTTCGTGCGGAAATCCCCTCGGATACCCCCCTGCCGGAGCCGGAAGGGGAGGTTATGTCGGACTCGAACCGACTAAAACCGCACGCCGACTGTGGGTCGTGGTGCTAGGCCGGAGGTGAGGTTGTCATCGACATATCCCTCGCACCCCGGCGGACCCAGGGCCATCACTTATGGTTTAGCCCTCCTCGGGAGGGGGGACAACGGTGTCCCCGACTCGCCCCCGGAATGGGGAGGCGCGCTTCTCAGCGCGCCGTCGCCGTGGCCTGCTTCTGCTGGGGTGACAGGCGGCTTCACCCGTCACCCCCAGGCCCGCGCTCATGGGGGACGGAGGTCAGTCAGTGCCCTCCGACGCCCGAGTTGCCTGTGCGCGCGGGCAGCGCGGTTCGCGAGTCTCGCTCGCTCGCGCTGCCTCTCCCGTTCCGCCGTCTCCTTCACGACCATTACCTGCTCGCTGAAGGAGACGCCGGCCGCCCACGCGTCCGCACAGCGGACCATTGCTGTGAGCAGGGAGGCGAGGGTAAGAACTCTCACTCCCAGGGCCGCCACTAGTTCTCGCCTCTGTCCGGCCCATGCCGGACACTCGGTGAGCGTGTGCAGCTCTGTGTCCTCGCTCGCGTCGCTATGATGGCACTCGGACGTTGGCTCCTTTTCGATCCGACGCAGATACCGCCCAAAGCACCCGTGCCCGGTGATAATCTGCGTCAGTCGATACGAGAGGCTGCCATGTGGCCTCTCTAGCCATTCCCCCATGATGGGCCTTACCGCCTCTATGACGGCATGCCCTGCGCGTGGTTGCTCAAGTCGTCGCTCCCACTCCGCCACCATGATCCTGTGGAGCCGGGATCTCTCGGCCCGAATGTCTTCGGGCTCGGGATCGTATCCCCGCTCCCGCGCCTCCTTACGGAAACGATAGAGTGCCGCAAGGGATCTCGCTTCCAGGATCCACGGTGGCGATCCGGCTAGGAGACTCGCCGCTTCAAAGGATATCGTGCGGTATCCCCTAATTGCCCTGAAGGCCATCCTCTGCTGCGGCGCACGCAACAGGGGCATGAATCTGGTCTCCAGGGTGTCCGCCCACACGGGACACCCGTATAGGGCCATGGACCGCACGACACCCGCGTAGAGTCTCCTGCAGGAGTCCTCCGGGCCCCTCAAGTTGGGCAGCAGCCGCACCAGCGCGTTAGCTGTCACCAACAGTTTGGAGCGCAGACTTCGGAAGTGCTCTCCGAAGTCCCACCGACCGTCGAGTACGAGCCCCAGGTATTTCAACCGGGGCTTGATGTCGATGGGAGTACCTCCTACTGTCAGGCTGGATCCCAGGGGTGGCCTGCGCCGAGGGCCATGAAAGAACAAGGCCTCGGATTTGTGCAGAGCCACCTCGAGACCCAGCTGCCGGATCCGATCCACGACTTGAGCAACAGCGGTCGTGGCCCTCTGGGTCGCCTCGCGGTGTGTAGCGCCACTCACCGTCACTAGCGTGTCGTCCGCGTAGCACGTGACGGTGGCACCGAACGCGAGCTCACCGCGAAGCACCCAGTCGTATCCGATGTTCCACAGGAGCGGCCCCAGGACCGATCCCTGTGGGACACCGCACGACATCTCACGCCTACCGACGCCGGTCGCACTTGGGTAGATGACGGCTCTCTCCGTCAGGTACGCCCCGACTATGCGGCGGAGGTAGAGAGGCACGTCGTGGTACACGAGCGCCTCTCTGATGCAACTCCAGGGCAAGGTGTTGAACGCGTTGGAGATGTCCAAGGACACCGCCAACATCACCTCGCCCCAGGCGACCGCATCCTCCGCCAGAGTCCTCACGCGCATGATGGCATCCACAGTGGAACGCCACCGGCGGAAGCCGTACTGCGTGTCCGCTAGGTCCGGCCCCACTCTAGAGAGGTGCTCGACGAGGCGCTTGGCAATGACTCTTTCGAAGAGCTTGCCCACCTCGTCGAGCAACACTATGGGCCGGTACCCAGACGGCTCGTCCGCCGGGCGTCCGTTCTTGCGGATGAGGACCAGTTTCCCCGTCTTCCACAGGCATTGCGTGGTCACCAGTGGGCATTGTCCGTGGTTGCATACCACAATCATCGACTCGGGAGTTGGCCGCGAAGAGATTGACCAGCAAATTTGCTTTCTCTTGCGGCTCATGGGCCAGAGATCCATCCGGATTGCTCAGCGGGGGCAGCGAGGGCTGGCAGAAGTTGGCTTGCACGGCTTTGGCCAGTTGCCAGTAGCCACGGCTAGCCGTGGGATGCGCCACTAGCTCTTGGCCCAGCCGCGCTATGCGCTGGGCATCCGCCCTGATGCATGCCCTCTTGCAGACCTTTGTGGCTCTGTTGTACGCCGCCTTGAAGTGACCCACGTTGGGATCGCGCGTGGCGCGCGCCCGCACCCAGGCGCGGTACGCAAACTGTTTATGCTCAACAGCCTCCGCGCACTCGCACCCGAACCACGGCCGCGCTCCGCGGACTCCGGTGACATCGGTGTATGGGATATAATATTCCATACCTAGACCGATCTCACCGGCGACGGCAGTAGCGCTCTCAGATGGGTTCTTACCCTCAAAGCAGCGTTCAACCCACGGGATGGACGCATAATACTCGCGCAATCCATCCCAGTCCGCTGACGAGTAGTGCCATAGCCGCCTCTTCCCCTGCACGGGTCGTGGGGGCGCTACAATGGGCACGGTGGAGCGGACCAGACAGTGGTCGGAGTTACCTAAAGCAGCAATCACCGAGACACTGTACTGGTCCGGGTGACTCGTCAACAGAAGGTCTAGCAGAGAGGGCTCTAGGCCGGACTCTCTTGGTATCCTCGTGACCTTGTGCACCAATTGAGTCAAGTCATGCGCCAGGGCAAATGCGTGAGTGGCTCTTCCCGCATGGTTTGTTATGGCGGAGCCCAACCAGATCTTGTGGTGGGCGTTAAAGTCCCCCAAAAACACCAATTCGGCGTTCGGAAACCGCTCCTGCGCATCATCTGCCGCCTGACTCAGGTATTCGAATAGTCGAGTTACCTCCGCATCTCCTGTATGGGAACGGTAAAGGCACACATAGATCTGACTCGTGGAGCCATGGTCTACGTGTACCCAAAGGATGGAAAAGGATGGGTCCTCTAGACAGCGCAAACGGCGACAACAAATATCCGCCCTAACAAACACGCACACCCCGGCTTTTGCTCGGAAATTTTCCTCGATAACATAGCCGGGGTAAAGCAGGTAGGTCGTGTCGTCAGGGCGGCGTATTTGTGTCTCCGTTAGAAACAGCATAGCTGGTTTCGCCGTCTCCAGGTGTTGGTGGACGGCGTTGAGGTTTTTATGGAGCCCACAGATGTTCGTGGACTCCACCTCAAATAGAGTTTTTGTGGGAGAGTCCCTAGCCGCTGTTTCAACAGATACTGTATTGTGCGCTGCCATGAGGTGAAGGGTAAGGGAAGGCGTGAAAAAGAGGTGATTGTCGCCGCAGCACCGCGTGACAAAACATGGGAGATTGGTTTTATCTATGAATGTGAGGCGTGACGAGAGCCGACGCGCCGAACGGAAGGGCCCCCGTACCCTCCCGAATATGGTCGCCGGGCTCCCGTCCGGTCGCCAACCGGCACGACGAACCATATCGGGATTATGCGCGACCTGGTGGGGCAGCCTCCCAGGGTGATTGCCGTCAAGAGGACACTTAGTCATGGGCTGTATGTATACTGTCGGATGGAGAACAGCCCTATCCCTTAGTCGCCTTCTACGACACCCTTCGACAACACGCCACTGTTACTAAAAATAACAATAAAATGTTCTTAACAAAATCAGATTAGCGATCGAACGATGATCCAACCTATATTTATATTTCTATATAAGTACCTAATAGACTAGCTGCTACCCATACCCATAGCCTATATCCTTTCCCATGCTCTAATATAGCTCTGTCCCAAATTTCATCAAAATCGGTTCAGTAGTTTAGGCGTGAAACCGTAACAGACAGAGTTACTTTCACATTTATATTATTAGAATTGACGTGAACATTTAACCACAAATATCAACATTGCAACATTATGCAAATGTTTTAAATAACTTAGTTACTTAATTAAATAATTTACTTAGTTATTTAATTAAATCGGTTCAGTAGTTTAGGCGTGAAACCGTAACAGACAGAGTTACTTTCACATTTATATTATTAGAATTGACGTGAACATTTAACCACAAATATCAACATTGCAACATTATGCAAATGTTAAATAACTTAGTTACTTAATTACTAGTAGCTTTACTATCTAATGAACTCTGTTACTAGAATCCGGTAAAGGTGAGGAGGTCATGCGATAAACTACATTACTCATGCAGGGCCAACATTCTAATATGGACGTATTACCTAGTTACATATGAATACGTATGCGTACGGACATAAGGGCAGGTTTATATAACGACCCGTAACATTTACTCACTCAATATATCACGATTCACGGAATCCTGTCAATATAATTATTCTCAGAACCTTATCCCAGCTCAGTCGGGTTCAAGCTAAAATAAAAGATATAAAAGAAAGAAAATGATCTATATTTATAAAAGAAAGTCGTGTTAGTTATACTACTCTTAACTCAAGAATAGCTGCACCGATTTGGATGAAAATTGGTGGGGATGTAGTTTAGAACCAGGAGACAGACATAGGATCATCCCGTTCAACCTTTATTTTATCCCGGGTATAGGTGCCTGCGGACCTAAGTTGGCTGTATTTCTGTGACCATGGTACTTTTGCATGAAGTTACCAAGCTCTAAGAAATTTTAAGGAATTTTATCTGGGTCGCGGGAACAGGAGCAGTGTGTCTTAAACCTTGCTAATCCGAATTTAAGGCGGACGACGCGATGTCGTTGACAAAAGCTAGTCATAAATATATCGACTGCCTCGTCATAAGTTCATGTTGAGGCATGTACTGATTGATATCATTTGATGTGACAAGGCGCGTGAGATAAGATTTGAGATAAGATACACGAGGCAACAACTCGTTTACATCGGATATGTTGGCCCTGTGCCCTATATTATGATAATTACGTGGTATAAATTAAATTGTACTAATATATAGAGCTTAGGCGATTGGCACACTGCAACGCTCGACGCGGCGTCGTTCGTCGACGCGCGTCGACGCGGGAGAGCTAGTATAGTCCGAGAGATATTATAATTTTTTTGGTAGGTAGGTGTGTGAAGTAATCTAAAATTTTGAGAAAAGTAAAGCCATCCGACCATTAGCTCGATAGCCAAGACTATATTAAGAACGCTAGAGATGAAGAGAAAATGATTAGAAGTGCAAGCTATTTTCGACTTATTGACATGACATAGTAACAATTTTTTTTTCTTATATTCGTGATCAGCGTCATCTTTTAACGCCAAAAGAGACGTAACTAAGAAAATGCCATTTAGGTTGAAAGTCGCTTGCAGTCTTTGCGTGTTCCGATAACGAGCAAAAACAGTGGTGTCGGCTCCAATACCCGATATTGGGCATCGATGTTTGACTTCCTCCGATCTCGGATGTCGGATATTGGATATCGGACGTCAGTTGATGTGAAAGTGCTCTAAATTTGACGTATATAGTCATGTTGCATTGCAAATATTAATTTAAAATTCGTCTCAAATACCTACACAGAAATTTCTAACAGCTCTCGGACTAAAACTCCCTCGAAAATCACGCGCGTGATTGCAGATTTCAGTGTGCCCTACCTCGCGTTTTCTGCTTGTACGCGCGTATTCTACAGCAACGCGCGTGATTGCGTTGTCAGTGTGTGGGACCCCGCGTTGTTCTATACAAAATGAGCTCCGTAGAGGCGACGAGCGCGACGCCGCGTCGACGCAACAACGCTCGACGCCGCGTCGCGCGTCGCAGTGTGCCAATCGCCTTAGACATTAAGAGTTGAAAATCACGATTTACGGCTTCTAGGAAATCGCCGGCGTGTTGCCTAACAACCGAAAAATATGTTCAAAGTAAATAACTAACAGAATTAACGACAGATGTCTCTTTAAATAGATAGTAAATGTAAATCCCCGAAGGGGTAGGATGATGTATACTAACACCCACGTGTCGCCAACTATGATTTTCGATCCCACGTAATAGGACGAGAGCCTATTACCGTCTAGCGGGCACTTTGTCTTCGACTGTACGTTTATTGTCGGTCTAGCGGACCCGACAGACTTCGTTCTGTCAAAAAGATTTGCTGTTCTTAGGCATTTCCCGGAAATTATTCGATCACCTATTTTACCGTCTTAGTAGTTAAATTTTGAGAAACGCTGATACAGGTGTTCATTTATTTCTTAAAAGACACAGGTTTATGAAATTTAGTGCATCTAGCTCTGAAAATGACGGACTTTCATACAAACTACCATCCCTTATTTTACCCCTTTAGTAGCAGAATTTCCAAAAATCCTTTCTTAGTGGATGTTTACATCATAAAATGCAACTACTGTCAAAATTTCAAGTTTGTAGGTCCAGCGGTTTAGGCTCTGCGTTGATGAATCAGTCAGTCAGTCGGGACAAGTGATTTTATATAATAGAAGATGGAAATGGAAAACAGCCATATACCTTAGTCACCTCGTATGACATCCACAGGCACCCACTGGGGTGTTCCTATTCTACTCCCCTGGGCAACACGGTAAAATACATAATTAGTTTGAAATTGTAAAATAGAGAGCAATAAAAATTGAGGTGCAATCCAAAAGGTAAAGAACTTAGTAAAGAAACAGACGGACAAGCAATAAAACAAATTGAAAAGCGAGTTTAGTAGGATAACATTTTATCTAATCTTATGCAGATGGCGGCTTCTTGCTAGGTTACTTAAACAGTGTTACTAAATCGAGGAGTGCACACAACAGCTGCCTTTGTACAATGTTTTCTTAGAGTCATTACGTTAGGTCTAACTTATTAATGTCTTCGGTGCGCCGGCGCACTCCAAGTTATTTTACAGCTTATTGGAATGTTGGTTACATAGCTTACGGACGTTGGCCTTAACGTTGTTTTGTAATAAAATATGGCCAAAATTCTGTTTCGATGTAAACTTAATCTCGCAAATATGTCTTAAGTATTCTTGTAAGATAGTTTTTAACTACACTGATGTTATTAAATCTAAGGTCAGCTGACTACTAGCTGATCTATGTATTCTTAGATCCCTTGTCTGTACTTTGAAAACTATAACCATCACATCACTGTGTAAGTTTTTATCACACATATATTACATACTAGCTTTTGCCTGCGGCTCCACCCGCGTGGATGTTGGTTCACGGCAATTATTCGTATTATTATTATAGTCAACGAACATTTAAAAGAAAGAATTGGCCAAATTGGTCCAGGCGTTATCGAGTTATGCGCTTACCAACACATTTACCGATTCATTATTATATTAGGTACCGATACTGAAACTGATACAAATGATAGCCTCTGTGGCGTGGCGGTAGTGTACGCGACTGCCACGCAGGAGGCGCGGGTTCGATTCCCGCTCAGTGCAAATATTTGTATACATGAATATGGCTATTTGCATTGGTCTGGGTGTTTCTATGTATATTATGTATTTATTTATAAAAAAAAAGTATTGTATGTTTATCCGCATTCTAGATTCCATAACACAAGCTATAAAAGCTTACCATGGGTCTAGATAGCGTTGTGAATATTTATTTATTTATTTATTATTTATTAGCACTTTGCGAGAATCAAACCCGCTAACTCAGACATAGCAGTAGAGCTCTGCCACAACGACACAGAGGTTGTCAAATATAACCAATCATATCATTGTCTTCTATATATTGTCTTCTGTACTTATATTATTTTCTTCTTTATCCTAGTGATAATTCCGGTCGCGTACGAAACTTGCACCTCGAAGTCCAGGGTTTGCTTTTTCCAGTCATCATCCACATAAAGACGTTAGTCCTGATTGCATCCGAGGCCACGGTGCCCTCGGAGCTCAGGGTCCGCCTTCCGGCTCTTCCTCCTTCACTTCGCACGATCTTGGGCGTCCAAGGTAGTGAGACCGTTTTCACGCATGTCACCCTCCACGACGCCAAGCCAGCACTTCTTGGGCCTACCCCTTCTACCTGGACCGGGTGGGGGCGCCATTGCCAGGCATTTGTTACCCACGTAGCTGGGCGGTTTCCGCAAGACGTGGCCGCACCAGCGGAGGCGGCTCTCTTGCATTTTATCTGCGATGTCACGGACATGAAGGCTGCCTCGGATGCGTGAGTTCCTCACGCGATCTTTACGCGTGACTCCACACATCCACCGCAGCATTTTCATCTCCGTGACACGCAGCATCTGCTTGTGCCGCTCCAACAGCGGCCACGCCTCACAGCCGTGTAAGAGGACAGGTCTAATGATCGTTTTATAGACCTGCCCCTTCAGCCTGACTGGCATTTTAGAGTCGCAAGTGACGCCAGTCATTTCCCGCCACTTAGCCCACGCGGCGGCAATACGTGCCTTGACGTCGTAGTCGATGTCACCAGAAGCGTGAAGTACAGATCCCAGGTACTTGACCTGATCCTTGCGCTCGACCAAGTCATCGCCTATGCGAACGGGTGTGGGATCTGTTGAGTTTAACGCCAAGTACTCTGTCTTCGCCACATTTAGCTTCAGACCGCCGTTCTCAAGCGCCTCCTTCCACACTTTCACACGTCGCACCAATCTGTTCCTGTCTGCGTCCATCAGCGCAATGTCATCAGCATACATAAGCAACCATGGAGGCTGCTCATGTGAGTCTCTGATACTGTCCGACAGAACGTCTAACACTAAGCTGAACAGGTAGGGACTGAGTACGGATCCTTGGTGTACCCCGACGGTGATGGGGAAGGTTTTCGTGTCGCCAACAGCGGTCCGAACCACGGAACCGGAATCTTGGTACATGTCTCGGATGGTGTCGATGTAAGCCTCTGGGACTCCTTTGGACCGCAGTGCCCACCAGATCATCGCGCGAGGCACACAGTCGAAGGCCTTCTGCATGTCTAGGAATAGACAGTACAGAGGCGTGTTCCTCGCCCTGTATCTCTCCGCGACGATCCTTAGGGCGAACGCCGGATCCATAGTCCCGTGTCCGGGGCGGAACCCATACTGACACTCCGAGAGGGTACTCTCCTGTCGGATCCGGGAATCGATTATCCGCTCGTAAAGCTTCATGGTGTGGGACATTATCTTTATACCTCGGTAACTACCACACTCCTGCACCGATCCCTTGCCCTTGAAGACTGGCGTAATAACACTCAGCCTCCACTGGTTTGGGATTTTACCGGTGAGGAGGATACGGTTATAAAGATTTGCGAGGATGCCCACACCACGGGCACCCATTGCCTTCCAAGCCTCGATGGGGACTTCGTCGGGTCCGACAGCTTTCCGGTTCTTCATGTGACGAATGGCAGTCTGAACTTCAGCAGGCGTTATCGGTGGCACTAGTCCTAGATTTGGAGGGAGATCTGGTGGCTGCACCTCTTTATGCTGCTTATTCAGCAGATCGTGGAAGTATGAGCGCCATCTCTCCTTCACCGCGACTTCATCGTACAACAGGTTTCCTCCAGGGTCTTTGATGCAGCGGCACTTGGTTATAGCCTGCACCGCTTTGGCCCTGGAGCGCGCCAACTTGTAGATGAGCTTTTGCCCCTCAGACGATTCCAACTTGTTGTATAGCGGTTGCAAGTGTTCTCGTCTGGCCCTGGCTACGGCTCTCCTAGTGGCGCGTTTAGCCTCTTTGTACTCGTCGTGGTCTTCGGGAGATTTGGACGCTTGCTTTTTCCAGTCTACCTACGTATTTGGTTGAACTTCTATTTATCAGTTAGTATATAGCTTTATTCACAATATTATTTTCTGTAATATCAGTGTTGGCTTGGCTAATTCCTTAGTTTCACATTCCGTAGTAACACGTTACTAGATTGAAAATCAATTCGGGCCTGGGGGTGACGGGTGGAGCCGCCTGTCACCCCAGCAGAAGCAGGCCACGGCGGCGGCGCGCTGAACAGCGCGCCTCCCCATTCCGGGGGCGAGTTGGGGACACCGTTGTCCCCCCTCCTGAGGAGGGCCAGACCGTAAGGGATGGCCCTGGGTCAGCCGGGGTGCGAGGGATATGTCTTTGACAACCTCACCTCCGGCCTAGCACCAAGACCCACAGTCGGCGTGCGGTTTTAGTCGGTTCGAGTCCGACATAACCTCCCCTTCCGGCTCCGGCAGGGGGGGTATCCGTGGGGATTTCCGCACGAAAAAAAAAAAAAAAGATTGAAAATCAATTAAAATACCTAATTAACTGCTTCTTATTTAGTTTTGAGTTGTATCATGATTAACTTCCCATTATTTTAATCATTATGACTTCTATGATTGACGTTTTATGGTCCAAGGTAATAAAGTAGTTCATAAAATTTAAATCATTAAATGTAACTACTAGTCATTTCTATGCCTATGTACCTTTATCGTAAATCTTAATTAGAAGGTATGAGCAGGAAATACATGTTCATTTAAGTAAAATATAGTTATGTACCTATATACCTAAGTGGACAAATATTGGACGAATACTTAACTGAATATACGGCTACCATATTGATTAAAGCGCCATAAATACAGTAGCCGAATTTCCGCCAAAAAATCAGTCGATTTTGCTGTTGAAACTGAGCCCGAAATGATTATAAAATCAGCCAGTCTAGAAAACCTATTCTGGTTAAGGATATGGGTAGGTGACTGAATCTGCTATATTAAAGTAATGAGTTTTTACAATTATAACGCGTTGTTCTTTCGAAAAGCGCTCCCTTTTTAATAATCGGAATAAACTGAGCTGACAGCTGTCAAATTTCAGAGTTGCCAATTGCATGAAAAAAAAATCCATCTTTTAAACTCTCGCGTTCCATAGTATACTACCATTATACTACCTATACCATGATCGCGTTAATTCCCGTTATAATTATAGTATAAAAAAATTCTGCGATAGCCTAGTGGTATGGGTAATGGACTGCTGAAACGAGGTCTCGGGTTCGATCCCAGGTTTACCATGGTACACACCAATGACTTTTCGATGCTTTTCGAAGTTATGTGTGTATTTATCGCAGGTTAATGGCAATTGGCTCCCCCACCTATTACATTGGGACCTATACATAAACTGGCGAAATATGGGTGGCTAGCACCTCTGCCTACTCCATCGGGGAATACAGGCGTGAGTTTATGTTATGTTATGTAAAAAAAATCCAATTTTAAAAAGTGCACCCTTACTGAGACTGGGTGTCTCAGTAAGGGTGCACTTTTTAAAATTGGAATTTATTAACATTAACATTAAATTTCAACATTCATTTATGTTCCTGATAGGAGGTAGGTAAGCCCATTTTGGTTTAATAGGCTCTTATTATACTGTCCTTGCTACTCCGGAGATTTTCTTGAAAAAAAAAGAATTGCCAGATCTGAAATCGAATCCTCTTGAAGCAGTTTCCGCTGCACCATTCCAACATCTCTACTTTATTTCATCAATAAATCTCTTGCAGTCATCTTTGATGTATTACACAAGGCGAACAAACGTACAAACGAAATATTTTTAATAATCTTGTTAGGAAATATGTTGCATCAAAAAACGCTAATAAAACTCAGGAATTAAACAAAAAGAAGAATAAATGCTGATGTTTCTTTGATCGCGACATTCTTTGATAGAAACTATTTGAATTAACGTGTTCCAAAAATTGTATGCCGTTGCGTATGCTGCGCGCGCGCAGTTTGGTTATTGCAACACCTAAATAGCGCGGGTAATTGTGTCAAATAGTTAACGAACTAGTTAAGCGCCAGGCGTCGCTTGAACTAGGTGCAGATATAGTTATATCCTGTGTGTAGTGGCGGTAAAATTTTCGACTATTACCTACAGTAGTTGAAGGAATTGATCCCCTCTCAGCGCAAATATTTTGTAACACACACAACTTCAAAAATTAATTTCTCGACACGTTTTTTCTCGTCTCGAGCAAGGCCAGATTGCCCAGGAGTAATAATAATAATAATAAATGATAGATACAAAAAACGTGTGGATCGGTTTAGCGTAAACCGTGCGTTCCAAAGGGACCAGAGGTGGGTCTATAGAAGTTGGGATCGACCTGACAATGATGTGAGAGACGGGTGCTTGCCGAATGCTGACGAAACGAACATGTTTTGGCGCGGCATCTGGTCGGCACCCGTTGCTCATGTCGAAGGCGACTGGACCCGTGATGTCGAGCGAGCATGTGAAGGAATCCCAGACATGGAATGCGTCACTATAGATGACTCCGACGTGGCCAGTGCAGTCCGTCCACTCTCTAATTGGAAATCTCCAGGACAGGACGGACTGCACAATTTCTGGATTAAGTGGCTACGTAGTTCACATGTTCGTTTGGCATCTCAGTTTCAGGCTGCTATCGAGGCAGGGTCGTTGCCAATTTTTATGACCACTGGTATTACCCACCTGCTCCATAAGACAGGAAGTACCTCGAACCCCAGTAACTATAGACCGATTACGTGTTTACCATCGATCTATAAACTTCTTACATCTATTCTGAGGGATAAAATAACAAAGCACATCTCAACAAACACTGTTATGAGTGCCTCTCAGAATGGATGTAGGAGTGGGGCCCGTGGTACTAAGGAGCTCCTCCTCATTGATATGACCATTAGTCAACAAGTTCGCCGTTGCCGTAAGAATTTATCGGTATGCTGGATAGACTATAAGAAAGCGTTCGACTCTGTGCCCCATACATGGCTCCTGAGGGTGCTAGAGTTGTATAAAGTAAATACAACTCTCTGCACCTTCTTGGCGTCATGTATGCGGCAATGGAGAACAGTTCTTAGCTATCCGGGATGTCGAGGAATGTGCAGTAACGGCGAACCAATAAATATTGAGCGCGGCATTTTCCAAGGTGACAGTTTGAGTCCCCTATGGTTCTGCTTAGCACTGAATCCTCTCAGTACTTTACTGGGGAATTCAGGGCTAGGCTACAGATTACGAGGAGGAGGTCAGATAATATCACATTTGCTTTACATGGATGACTTAAAATTGTTTGCCACATCAAGCTCACAATTGGTGGATTTACTAAAGATAACTAAAAGCTTTAGTGATTCCATCAAAATGGAGTTTGGTGTGGACAAATGTGCAGTCATGCATGTAAAGCGAGGGCGGACAGTGGAATCAGAAGGTATCCAACTCTCTGATTCCATTCATCTGAAATCACTCCTCGTAACCGACACCTATAAGTACTTGGGTATGTCGCAGGCGTTGGGAATCATTGAGGCTGACATGAAACAGTCATTGCGGGAACGTTTCTTTGGTCGCCTGAAAAAGGTAATGAACAGCCTTTTATCGGGCGGCAACAAGGTGCGCGCCTACAATGGCTGGGTCATGCCGCTTCTGATGTACTCCTTCGGCATACTCAAGTGGACTCAGACTGAATTGGACGCTATAGACAGAAGAGTTCGTACACTGTTAACGGCATATCGAATGCACCATCCTCGTTCATCGGTGATGAGGTTGTACATCCCGCGGAAATGTGGAGGCCGAGGCTTTTTAAATGCTAAAAACCTCCACAACCGCGAGGTGTACAACCTTAGAGAATATTTTCTCCGAGTGAATGAGGATATGCATCGCGATGTTATTGCAGTGGACGTCTCTCTCACACCGCTCAAGTTGGCTAAAGAGAACTGGTGCAAACCTGTGGTGCTAAGCATCAGTGATCGGCAGGAGGTGTGGCAGAGTAAGGAGCTTCACGGTAGGTTCTATCGCGCTCTTCATGGGCCCGATGTAGACCTATTAGCCTCCGTGGCCTGGCTACGTTTCGGTGATCTCTTCGGAGAAACCGAGGGTTTTGCTTGTGCAATTGCAGATGAGGTTATCATGACGAAGAACTACCGTAAATATATCCTGAGGGACGGCACGGTCGATATATGTCGCGCGTGCCACCAACCCGGTGAGTCCCTCAGGCATATTGTTTCCGGTTGTTCTCGTCTTGCTAACAGCGAGTACTTGCACAGGCACAACCAAGTAGCCAGGATCATCCACCAGCAGCTTGCTCTGTTATACCAACTTGTGGACACTGAGGTGCCGTACTACAGGTATGTTGCTGAACCAGTTCTCGAAAATGGTCATATCACATTGTACTGGGACCGATCTATCATCACGGACAGGACTGTTGTTGCCAACAAACCTGATATCGTGGTGATAGATCGGTCTGAGCGGCGCGCAATTATTGTCGATGTCACAATCCCTCATGACGAGAATCTCGTGAAAGCTGAAAAAGATAAACAAATTAAGTATCTTGATTTAGCTCACGAGATTGTCGACATGTGGGAGGTGGACTCGGCAATCATTGTTCCAATAGTTATAACCGTAAATGGACTTATAGCCAAGAGCCTCGACCAACACCTAAAGAGGCTCGCGCTGGGCAGCTGGATCAAGGGCCTGATACAGAAGGCAGTACTCCTCGACACGGCGCGCATAGTGAGGAAGTTCCTCTCTCTGGAGCCCTGACCACCGGTAGCTTGGTCCCTGTACTCGATGCCGGTGGGACACTGTTTTTTATATTTTTAAATATATTTTGTATTTTTTTTAGGATATATTTAAAAATGTAATTTATATGTTATTTACTAAAATAAAAGAAATAATAATAAAACTTTATTTCACAAAAAACTGTACATCATTTAGCACAAACTGGTTTGCCGTTATAACTGGTTATATTATGTATGTTAGAATACTCTGAAATTCCAGACTAGGTATTTACCTGTATTCTGGAATTCAGTGGATTGCTGGGAACTTTATGTTTACATTTCAATTTCAATAGTATTTAACATTTAAAGTGACAACAATAATACATGAGACAGAAATGAATAGGCGACAATTTTCTGATTGATATTTTCATAATTGAATGATGAGTGATTGAATGAGAGATGTAAGTTTGGGGCGTATTTGTGTGTGTGAGCGTACATATACGCTCACACACACAAATACGTCTGTGTGTGTGTATGTGTGTGTATGTGTGTGTGTGTCTGTGTGTGTGTGTGTGTACGTGTGTGTGTAAGTGTGTAAGTGTGTGTGTGTGTGTGAGTCAGTATGTGTATATGTTGTCGATTATATTGGGATATGTACGAAGGAATTAAAATTTTGGGAGAAGTGCGCTTTCAGACGTCTTAAATCAGAAACCTTACGTAGATTTCTTTTTCACTTCGACCCATTGCATTTACTTCAAACTTCATCAACTTATAAATAGCTTTTACTTGTGTACAAATGAAAATACTTTTTAGAGTAGAATAGATTGATTTATGTGTCTGACTGTCATAAACATCAAAATACGTGCCAATCCCGAACATTTATCATTGTATTTTACAATAGGCCGGGCAAACTAATTGTTACTTGTCTTGTTACTGGCATGCAAAACCATAAGTGAGTCAGCAAATCAGTTATAAAATATATTCAATCCAGTTCATAATATAATCCAACAGATGGCATTACCGTCTACTTGACGGCACCAGGCGCCAGTTACCGATCTATTATTAACTATTAAGCATTAGCGATCGCACTGACTACCATGTAAGGATCGTAATACAAATTTATTTATACATACACGCCTATCAGAGGGCTCCATAACCCAAGACAAGCTGATATATTGGATGCAATGAAGGTTGCAAACCGGCTGTCCTACTACTTATTGATATTCAGACTTAGTAGGTTATTTTAAAAGTATTTTAAAATGATATTAGGCTCTAGAACACTTACAATACCAGCGCACAGCGGTCTCATCTTGTATTGCCTTCTGCAAAAGGGCAAAGGAAAGATAATACATAAAATGAAAAGCAAAGAGTGTATATGCGTGTGTGCGAGCATGCATGTGTGCATGCATAGGTTTTTTTATATATGACACGTCAATTTGACTTCACCGCGCCTGATGGTAAGCTAAAGGCAGAGTCTCGGAACGAGGGTCACCATCGTAAACAAGTACAATGTTAACAGTGGTGGCACCCAGCTTGACGGCCTCATCAGATGCCTTTTCACGCCCCGCTTAAAGGACCCGGGACTGTAGGAAGAAGAAAACACGTGTGCTGGCAGGGAGTTCCAGGTCTTAGTGGTATGGGATAGTAATGAGTCACTGAAACGGTTCTAGCAGGTATACTCTGCATCGTATACGGATGGCATCTTAGCCCTGCACGTGTCGTCCTGTGAAGGAAAGGAGAGGGTACGTGCGTGAAAAAAAAAATGTATAATCGAGTTCACTGAGTTTCTTGCTGGTCTCTTCTCAGTAGAACCACCTACCGAACCAGCGAAAGAATCATTTTCCAATGATTTATTTTATTTATTTTTTCTGTGATTGACATTACCTACTTGTAAAATTCTGACGTTCATATGTGCTCTTTATGTTTATGTGCCTAAACTGAATAATGAAATTGATTCTTTGATTGATTGATTCTTGTGTCCATGCGTGCGTGTGTAGGTACTATGTGTGTATGTGTATGAGTGCGCGTGTCTGCGTGCACGTGTGTGTGCGTTAATAGGAAATCAAAATTATATCCCTTATTCTGGACTGGGATCAATAATAGTGGATTTAAATTTTGATTAATATACATTTTATTTTTCTTAGACCACTCTCCGTATTACTGCCTAGTTATTGTACTGGTTATTTCGATCGTAACCACACTGATCAAAGCGCACTTTGGAAGGCAGCCTCCGATCAAAGTGAACTTGCTCCTGCAATTAATCAATCCGTCAGCTGCTACTAAATTACACCGTTGTCAGAGCTGCATTGTATCGTGGCGGTAGTGCGTTCGTCTGCTACATCAGAGGTCATCGGTTCAATTCCCGCTCATTGTAAATATTTGTGTCCATGAAAAGGTATGCATGGTCTGCGTATTTCTATTTTCGACATCCGCGTTCTAGAACACATTATACAGTGTTTAGTATGATTTTATATTTCAATCCTATCAAGGTACACTTAGTACTTCTAAAATAAGTAGTAATGATTTTTCATATACCATGCTAAACTATCAAGATTCAAAGTAGGCATAAAGCTATGTGTTCTACAATGCACATAAACACATTATTTGTAATTTATTTAACAAGTCCTTATTAATAATGTTTAGCGTTTTGTAAGTGCTGTTTTAATGGTCTATACCGAATGAAATCATTTTTGACTTTGATTCCTGTATACAAATATTTGCACTGAGCGGGAATCAATTTACACCCACCGACTACGTGGCAGTCGTAACATAATTTACAGCACAACAGACTCAACAGTCATATAAAAATATTGCTAGTCTACAAAATATAAAGTGCAATAATTAAATATAATTCAAGGCCTTCGCGGTAATCTTGCTTAACCGCACACATTAATCGATTTGTACGTGTAATAAATATTTCTAGTATGTCCTAAAGTATGCTAAGCTATTTAATAATTACTATATTATGCACATAGTTTGCATTAGTTTGTAGTTAATAATATGACATAAGTTTATACCTACTGTAAACAATATTTCGATGCCTTTCCCAACTCTATGCGCAGGGCTATCGATTGAGTGAAGTGATCGACAAGGGACAACTATTCGGGACAGCATAGGAGTGTGACGTGTGGTCGCTCCCTATTGTTTTGAATATAATTATGTTATGTGGCAGTAGTTTAATTTCTATCTAACACTACATTGCACTAGAATCTAGATGGTCCCCGGCAGAGTAGAATTTGGGCTACCCCATCTCTTCCCATGCAGTGTCGTACAAGCTGACTAAGGGATAGGGTTGTTTAACACCAGACAGATATATACAGCCCAGACACAGCCTCAGATCTAGGCTCGAGTCAGAAATAGTGCCAGGAATACGACAATAGATTCACCCCCTATTACGTGGGATCGAATACATTGATTGGTGAAATGTGGGTGTTAATTCACCTCTGCCTAACCCTACGGGGATAAGGGCGTGATTATATGTATGGATGTATGTATGTATGCATGTATACCTACATGTATATAGGTACTCATAGCTAGCAAACTGTATAATGCATCAAGATCTTCGAGTTCCAAGTAAACCTCATCTGGAGTCGGTACACCTGCTAATTGTCGAGCGAGGCCATGGGGAAGGCTTTGCTTTCAGGATTAAGTGATTTTTACGTGTATGTACAAAACCCTCACAGATGCGCACCGTACGGTATGAAAGGAACTTCATCCCACGTACGCTCAAGCTGTGGAATGAACTCCCTGCCATGGTTTTCCCAAGCAACTACAATATGGGGTTCTTCAAGAGGGACATTAGAAGGTTTCTTCAGGGTAGGCAGCGCGAGTGTAACGCCCCTGGTGTTGCATACGTCCATAGGCCGCGGTAACCACTTTCCATCAGGTGGGCCGTGTGCTTGTCTGCCACCTAAGTGCAATAAAAAAAAATAGGGGTTAGTTCAAAGACTGACCTCCGTCCCCTATGAGCGTGGGCTTGGGGGTGACGGGTGGAGCCGTCTGTCACCCCAGCAGAAGCAGGCCATTCCGGGGGCGAGTCTGGGACACCGTTGTCCCCCCTGTCGAGGAGGGCCGGACTGTAAGTGATGGCCCTGGGTCAGCCGGGGTGCGAGGGATATGTCGAAGATAACCTCACCTCCGGTCTAGCACTACGACCCTCATTCGGTGAACGTTTTAATCGTTTCGAGTCCGACATAACCTCCCCTCCAGCTCCGGCGGGGAAGGTATCCGAGGGGATTTCCACATGAAAAAAAAAGGGATAGTTATAACGATCTCGAACTGACTAAAAGGTACACCGTCTGGTGCTCGTGATTGCCAAAGACTTATCCTCACTCACTTTCGAGCTGGCCCTCTTCGGGTGTTCGCCTGTAGGAACCACAGTATCCCTATCTAGCCCCCGGGCATAGGGAGGTATTGCGCCGCTGCGGCCTGCTTCTGATAAGGTGTCGGGCGGCTCCACCCGTCACCCCCAGGCCTGCGCTCATGGGGGAAGAAGTTGCCTCCGCTCGTCTGGATTTGGGGGTCAGACCGTAGTAGCTACCGTAAAAAAATATAACAACTAATAATAAAATTCATGTTTTAGTAGTAAATAACCAGTTTTTTGCATTTGTGGATACAAAATATTCGCTGAGAGGGAATTAAAGTGTTTCTAATAACCTCGTCAATACAATCGTTTGCAAACCCTAGCGTCGTGAGTCATAGGGCCACATGGCAATCCATGTTTGCTTACACTAATAACATACCCATTAAACCTAACCACATCCACATCAAATGAGCAAATGTACAGACAGACAGCTACAGTGGTACAGTCCACAGTAAAAAACACCAGTACCCAGTAAGTGCCACCGGCTATAAAAGGTATGTAAAGAGTCCTTTTAAATGAGATGTTAATCGTAAAATTGATGGTAGATTGAAGTTTATTTGATATCATATATATAAAATTTGAGTCCATATATATCTTAATTTGAGTGCAAATGTCGGTCGCATTCAAAACCTAAACGTTGGTGCCCAAGTTCTGATGACCCAGAACTTCCAGGGGGAAAATTGCGACTGGTTCCCATACCGGAAGGGGCCATGTCGAAACTAGAGCTAGCCCTGGGTAACTAAGATGTTACAAGGAATCACACAACCGCATCTGAATATCCAAGACGGCGCGCGGCGTGTGGTTTTAGTCGGTTTGAGTTAGACCTCCCTACCCCGCTCGGTAACTGGAAGTATCCATGGTTATTACCGCATGGAAAAAAGTTACACCGAGCCTGAAATTTATTTTAACTTTGACCAAATTTTAACCAGAGCCGTTTGATCAATATTAAGTAACAAACATCTTTACAAACTCACATGATACCTAATGTCATACATACATACGCTCACGCCTATTTCCCTCCGGGGTAAGCAGAGACAACTGCCTGCCAATTGACTCTATCCTTAAATAGATCACGAGTGTCATCTACTGTCATTTACACTTACATAATATCAGTAGGAGATCCGGTTCTCAGCATTCCATGCATTCACCGTGCGGTCGCCGGGTCCATGGCGTGGTACAGAGAGGAACACTGTGACGGCGCCTGGGACTTGCAACCCAGGTGTAGGTTTAGGGTGGCCAGCGTGCATCAGCGCTCACCTCCACCGTTTTTTAATTATACCTTACGTATGTATAGTTCAATTCATATATATTGGACTTAAATCGTAAGATATATAAAAGGCGCACGCTGATTATTTTGTTATACTTAATCTATAGTTAGTGAATTTGATCTTGTCCACCGCAATAGCACCCCGTGCTATCTTCAAAAAACATCGTACGACGCGTATAAAGCACATTTAAGGTCCAAGATATGGTCCAAGGCCTCTGTGGCGTGTCGGTAGTGCACGCGACTGCCACACAGGAGGCGCGGGTTCGATCCCCGCGCAATGCAAATATTTGAAAAAAAGAAAGAAAGAAAGAAAGAAAGAAAATAACATTTATTAAACACTCACTCACACTAACAATGGCTCTAAACATAAAATGAAGTAAAATACGAGTATATCCACCACCAAAAAAAAAATTATTACAAAAACATCTCACAATAGCACAACAGAACAATTCAAGTATGCAAAACAATACAAAGGACCACTAGGATGAAGAATACTTGATCCTAGAAAGGACCATATTACATACATACATACATACATACATAAACTCACGCCTGTATTCCCCGAAGGGGTAGGCAGAGGTGCTAGCACCCACATTTCGCCAGTTTATGTTTAGGACCATATTCCGTTACACAAATAAGCCTTCTATATGTGTCAGTGTGTGTGTGTGTCTAAAGTGTGTGAATATGGCTATTTGCATTGATCTGGGTGTTTGTATGTATATTATGTATGATTTACAAAAAAAAAGTATTTAAGTATGTTTATCCGCATTCTAGATTCCATAACACAAGCTATAAAAGCTTACCATGGGTCTAGATGGCGTTGTGTAGAATGTTGTGGATTATTTTATTTTTTTATTTATTTGTATTTATTACTAGAGCCTACTTGTGTAGCATACTGCTTAAATCTACTTAAGATGTAAAGGCCTGCTACTACTGCTAAGGTCCAAGATATATGTATCGTACATGTATATGCCATAACTAAGCATAAACTTAACTACCTATTGACATATTGTGGGAGATTGGATATAACGTTTGTCTGTAACTTATTCACATAAGACTTTCATACAAGTTACAACACAATGTACATTGTACAGAACACACTGTTGACATTTGTATCGCCAAAGCAACACGAATTCACAATGTTTATCTGAATGTCTGCCAAGATTTCGAAAGTAGATTATTGTGGATATATTGTTTACGGGTATTTACACGATATATTAAACATACATAATTATGTTTGAGTTGCTTGGTTGTGGAGGTCATATGGCAGTCGTTTTAGGTAAAGTATCGAAGTTCAATCTTCATCGTCATCCTTGGGTCACAGATTACCTAATAGTTGGAGTTGCTTGGGTGCTGTAGTCTTTCAATAGGCTATTTGACTATTATATATATTTTTTTTACTTTCGAAAAATGACCATTTTCTTATAATATAATGAACTGTAAAGGTAAAATTTTCGTGCGACAAATAGTTTTCAAGATATTTGATTTAGAAAATTTCAATTTGTCGCGCCACCCGAAAACGCTCCATACAAAATCGTACGAAATTGTGACGTCACGCTTCTGTAGCGCGTAGTGCAAATGTATGGAGTGCAAGAGAATATCGCATTTATCTCGGTCTACGTTGCGTTTACACGTATATAGTTCATAATAAAAGTTATTTAAAAATTAATGAGGAATCTAAAAGGTTATATACCTATTTTAATTGAATTTGATTGTTTATTTGACTTTTTTTGGGAATTTCAACTAATAAAAAGTCATAGTTTCAGTTTAGATATGCAATATTTTATTTTGCCAGGCATATTTTTTCAGAACAAGCTATCGTTTTAAGCAGTATTGGGAAGAATCGACGACTTAGTCAAATACCCTATTCGGACTCCGGGGTCTGCTTAAATATGATGTGGCTTGATTTTATTGAGAGCGCTGCAGTCGCTTTCAATAAAACCAAGCCACACACCACAATGATACCACATGTATTCAGCGACATCAAGCCGAACTACTAGGTCACTACGAATCCTGCATCGCAAAAGTGAAGTTCTCGCGCTGGTACAATATAATATGTTAAACATCCCAACGACAATTGTTAGGCCGCAGCCCGCCAGGCGTGCAAGGCAACCTTGCCTGGTCGGAGGATCCTCCCTTTGTGTCCGAGGAATATCATACCTCCACAACCTGAGTTACGGCTAGTAGCCAACTTCTGACAGAGTGGTTTAAGTCATTTAAACGTAAACGCATTTTCTTTCTTTCTTTCTTTCCATATAGACCTCCGTTTTGACCTTACGAGTATTTACAGCCGGTACCGAGTTATAACGTACTTTTTATATACCACTTGGGTGGCAGACAAGCACACGGTCCACCTGATGGAAAGTGGTTACCGTGGCCTATGGACTCGCTTTTCACTTAACATTTTTAACGTTAATAATTAAGGAGATGGCTGACTGCTGTCTCTGTCAGTCTCTAAGAGAGAAAAGCGTGAATCCATACTAATATTATAAATGCGAAAGTAACTCTGTCTATCTGTCTGTCTATATATTACGCTTTCACGACTAAACTATTCAACCGGTTTTGATGAAATTTGGTATTGGGGTAGATTAGACCATGAGAAAGGACATAGGTTATGTTTTCGCAATAACCGACATCCATGCGGGACATCCATGTGGAACCGCGGGCAAAAGTGAGTATGCTACTAAATATATGAGAATAATTAATCCAGTTCCTCAAAGCAGAACTTCATTAATACGGCGTTTGCTGCAAATTAATAGGAACCGACCTAAATGGCGACCAGCTGGCCTATTTGGCTCGAGCACGCACATCTGGCCGCGGTTCCGGGTTCGCTTCCTCGACGCGGTCAACTGTATAAGTTTTATTGGTTATATCGTACACTTGAAAGGAATATTTTTAGAATTAACTAGCTGTGCCCGCGACTTCGTCCGCGTGGAATGTACTTAATAAAAAAAAATAGTTTTTTTTTTTTGTTTTTGGCATTTTTTTTAGCCTAAGTTACTCCTTATTACATAAGCTATCTGCCAGTGAAAGTCCCGTCCAAATCGGTCCAGCCGTTCCAGAGATTAGCCAAAACAAACGGACAGACAGACAGTCAGACAGACAGACAGACAGACAAAAATTTTAAAATATATATTTTGGTATGTGTACCGTATATACATTCATATGCATGTAGTAGAAAGCGGTTATTTTAATATTACAAACAGACACTCCAATTTTATTTATTTGTATAGATTAGATATGATTTAGGGCTGTTTAACATCCAACAGATACCCAGAATCATTCCCGTATTCTAGAATGACATTCAGCCTAAATCGCGATTTATCTGATGATAGATTGTATAGACAGATAGATAGATTTGACATATCGCGTATACAATCTTTCCTCAGGCAAATCGAGATTCAGTCTGAGTGTCATTCTAGAATACGGGCCTCAGCCTCAGATATAAGCTCAAGTCAAACATAGTGCCGGAATATTATGTTAATAGGCCTAGTGGTATGGGTAATGGACTGCTGAGACGAGGTCTCGGGTTCGATCCCAGGTTTACCATGGCACACACCAATGACTTTTCGATGCTTTTCGAAGTTATGTGTGTATCTATCGCAGGTTTATAAGTGCCCGGTTAATGGCAATAGGCTCGCCACCTATTACATTGGGACCTAAAAACATAAACTGGCGAAATGTGGGTGCTAGCTCCTCTGCCTACCCCTTCGGGGAATACAGGCGTGAGTTTATGTTATGTATGTTACTACAATTTATTGGTGAAATGTGAGTGTTAATTCACCTCTGCTTAAATGTCCCCGGGGATAAAGGCGTGATTATATGTATGTATGATTGAGAAGTGTTTTAATGTAGATACGTTTAGAATGGTACTAACTGGAGAAGGATAACATAAGGTACATTCTTTAGCAGTATGTAATACCGCAAGAGCTTTGATCTAGCTCAGTGTGGAGTGACAGTGAGTGAGTAATCTGTATTTGCTAATTTTGTCACGATTCTTAGAAACTGATTCATCCAAAACATAAAGTCTATGATGTACAAACACCTGGCCTTGAGTCAACCGGGGTGCGAGGTAATGTCGAAGACAACGTTACCTCCGGCCTAGCAACACGACCCTCAGTCGGCGTGCGGTTTTAGTCAGTTCGAGTCCGACATAAAATCCCCTTCCAGTATTCGAGGGGATCTCCGCACGAAAAAAAAGATGTACAAACACTTTAATCAAATTGGTTAAGTACATATTCTAATCATTACGATCGAAACCTTGGTTTAGTATAACGAAACCATTAACCATTAACCATTAACCATTTATCCAAAAGTTCACAATCATCATAGAACTTAAGTAGGTACGATTAGGTCGTAATAAAACTTTTAAAAAAAAATTACTAGCTTTTGCCCGCGGCTCGGCCCGAGTGGATGTCGGCTATTGCGACCAAACATAGTCTATGTCCTTTCTCATAGTCTAATCTACCCCTACACCAATTTCATCAGTGGTTTAGGCTTGGAAGCATAACATACAGACAAACAGACAGAGTTACTTTTGCATTTATAATATTGGTATGTATGCAAGATGCTAAGACAGTAAACAAGCAATAAGTTCAAAATGATTTACATTTGGTTTGGTTGGTATGCCTCTCTCAGATTTGTCTTTTTGCCAGCTCCTTATCTGGCGGTGAATAAAACACCAGACATTAAATGATATCATTTCAGGATATGAGGTCAAATTGCTCGTCACTCATCGTAAAGATTGTGAGGCTTGTTAAATGATCATAAAACTGTCATTTTAAGGAGTCATACATAAGTCTGTGATTGCGTATATGGGATGGGAGTCTACTACTGCTGCTAGTGGGGACGCCGTTTGACCAGACTGGTGATCAGCCCTTCTATGTGGGGCCATTCCACCCAATTCCCCTGTAACGACTGTCATACATATTCGTATGGCAACCGGGACCGACAGCTTAACGTGCTCTTCGAGGCACGACCATACCAATGCAAATACTCATATTCATGCATACAAATATTTGCACAGAGCGGGGTTCTAACCCGCGCCTCCTGCGTAGCGGCCGCGTTCACTACCGCCACGCCACAGAGGTTGTCATGGGATGGGGGTCATGCCAAACCCAACCGCTGATTGAGGGATGATGGAGGCTCTTTATCTTATCTGGTACAGGCTTTCTGCTCGGGGTTGAGAGTTCAGATGGCATTCACTCCTAAAATATCTACAAAACTCAAATTCAAAAGAGGAGAAAGAGTTAGTGGATTAAGTCCTAATTGAAAATTTTCGAAGCAAGCGGGAACCATGCTAAGATGATATTTCTAAGAATATTACACACTAGATATTGCCCGCGGCTCCACCCAGGTGGATGTCGGTTATCGGACCAAACATAGCATAGGTATGTCCTTCCTCATGGTTTATTCTAAACCTATACCAAATTTTATCAAAATTGGTTCAGTGGTTTAGGCGTGAAAGCGTAACATACAGACAGACAGACAGACAGACATAGTTACTTTCACTTTTATAATATTAGCATGGATATGAATTTATCTTATTTGATGCAGGCAATCTTCTCGGGGTTAAGAGTTCAGACGGAATTTACTCCTAAAATATCGGCAAAACTCTTATTCAAACAAAAGAGGAGAAAGAGTAAGTGGATTAAATCCTAATTGAAAATTTTGGAAGCAAGCGGGAACCATGCTAAGATATAAGAATATTGCACATTGCAAACAGCCAGATGTTGAAGTTGATGTTGATGTAGACAAATATTTTGACTGGAGAGGTATCGAACCCACGTTTTTAAGCGATTACATCATACAACCCAGTATCAGAGTTGAAACAAGTAGTATGAAGTCATCAGGAAAATTACGAATATAACAATTTCTCGGTACACACGAACTACTGCGGTCGTAGACGGTTTTATACGCTGACGTCATGGCGTGTGCGCGGTGCAGGGTTGAAAATGACATTTCTCTTTTACATTCATGATCGAGTAAAAGTTGTGAATTCGAATACATCGGAAAAAATTAAATGCTAAAGTAGGACTTGAACCCTTCCCTTGGACTTGAACCTTTCCCTTACTTGCTTAAAGACGGATATAAAGAGAAGGGAAATTTGATGATATTAAGATGTGGCTCATTAGCTCAGCTGGAAGAGAATTCCCTTTCCTGTAAGGGAAAGATCGTGGGTTCAAGTCCCACTTGAGCATTTCATTTTTCCCGATGTATTCGAATTTTAAAGTTAGCATAATAAATCCATACTAATATTATAAATGCGAAAGTAACTCTGTCTGTCTGTATGTTACGCTTTCATGCCTTTTTTTTTCGTGCGGAAATCCCCTCGAATACCCCCTCTTCCGCAGCCGGAAGGGGAGGTTATGTCGGACTCGAGCCGACTAAAACCACACGCCGACTGTGGGTCGTGGTGCTAGGCCGGAGGTGAGGTTGTCATCGACATATCCCTTGCACCCCGGCTGACCCAGGGCCATCCCTTACGGTCTGGCCATCCTCAGGACGCTTACATGCCTAAGCCACTGACCCGATTTTGATAAAATTTGGTAATAAGTAGGGGTAGATTAAACCTTGAGAAAGGACATAGGCTATGTTTGGTCGCGATAACCGACACCAACGCGGGCGGAGCCGCGGGCAAAAGCTAGTGTCATATAAAATTCATAAATAAAATCTGAATTGTTTTATGAATTGTTACTATGTAGCTAGATTTACAGTATATGGGATAGTCAAATATATCAGATACGAGAACTTCCAGATCAAGATCATCGGGGTCGTCGGAGAAGTCAGGGCACTCTATTCGAAAGTATGTGATTAACTTTTCACCACCTCTGCCTGGCAATGGCACCACAGGATCCAGGTTGAAGGGGTAGGCCCAAGAAATGTATGTGTTAATGTGGATGATGATGAATTGTGACAATACATGTATCGTGACAATTCACATGTGAATCGATTCTCACAATGACAGAACCGAGAACTCCAAAATACAGACTGTCCTCAGTTCTAGTTATGAATCGAGATTCAGTACTGAGTATGGATCTGGAATACGGGCTTTAATCTATACAGATTATATTTTAAAATGGCCAACCCTAGCAAGTTGTCACTTATGTTAATATGGTGTGTTACGAAACCGATTTATATTGATTTATCAATGCTTCAGTAGAGCCTCAACGCACTTGCGGTTAGCCGTATGTCTTTTTTTATGTAGGACATGTCAATATGGCTCCACCTAGCCTCGTGGCATAAATAGAAGTCTCAGTATGTCACATACCTACTTTCATATACAGGGTGGAAGATATTCATGCCCTGGACGGGAAGTACTCGAAATACTGGAGATAAATAATTTCACTTAAAGGAAACATTCCTTTATTTTTTAAAAGAAACAAAACTGCATTCAAATATTTTCAAAAACACCCTTGACGCACCCGGTAATCGAACCGACTAAAACCCGAAAAATCACATATCTACTGTTTTTACCCACGACGGACGGAACGGAGACGGTAGGTATATGCGTTTGGGGTGAGAGGATGTTTGTGTGTTTGTTTGTGCAAATCCATGTTGCAATTTTCTCCGAAGCTTTTATCAAATTTTGATGCAGTTTTCAGTTTTGGGTTCGGCTTTAATTGGAGCATGTTCTTAGATAGGTGTTACAATAACAACGCAACAGCAAGCATTTTTAATGCAAAACAATGTTGCCAATTTTCTCCAAAAATACTAGTCCGATTTTTATGCAGTTTTCAATTATTGGTTTGGGTTTAATTGGTGCATGTTCTTAGATAGGTGTTACGGTGACAACCCACTAGGGGGCGGTGCAGTAAAAATTTTTTAATTCTTTTTTATACGTCGTGGGTTTTTCAAAATTTTTAACTTCAATCGGTAGTGGCAATCATAAGAATCAAAAATATGTGTAACAAACATGGTAAATTAAATGAGAGGAAATCCCTGAAAGCTAAACCTTGCAACCTACTTGCATCTGGTTGCATGGGGCCATCCTATCCTACTTAATATTATAAGTACCTAGGTTCCGAAGTCCTAAACCGAAGAACCTAGTAGAAAAGAGATCCGCTCTCCTCCGACCAGGAGCGCGCATCTTTGTTTTTTTCGCGTGGAGTTCCCCAAAGAGGATGACAGGTGGATGGACCTCCCACAATCTCGCTCGGAGAACCTTTCTGCTGTATTCGGTTTGATAAAAAAAAAAAAAGTTTGATTTACACGGTGACGCACAGACGCATAATAAGTTGTCTGCAAACAGGAGTTTTTGAAAATCGTTTACAAAATCGAATGCAGCGACCGAAATTACGCGACTCACAACTCAAAAATTACATTCAATTGACTTCGGCCATAGTCGCTGGTAGCAATAAGAATATACACGATTATTTAAATAAATCTTAATCTCACAGCATATTATAAGTTATGTTTCGTAGGTATAATAAATAACATGTACAAATCAAGTACATACAAGCATTTGCCAAACGATATGCTTCGAGGTCACGCTCCCGAAGATCGAGCACCCATTCACCGCCCGCTGACGGCAAGAGGTTATCAGTACGATGCATGTTTACACGCGGGGAGTGAGCCCGGGGATTTCTGTATAACCTACCTACCGTATTGCGTGGATATATGCCACGATAGTAGCAATACGTTTGTGTATGAAACGTGTAGTGTTTTTTAATATCACTTGGGTGGCAGACAAGCCAACGGCCCACCTGAAGGGAAGGTCTAAGGACGTATGCAACACCAAGGGTTCACTCGTACTCGTTCTTGAAGAACCCGATATTCTACTCGCTTGGGAAAACCACAGTATTTAGATAGAATGAACTGAGGCTGTCACTAGCGTTTTGGGGCCAATGGTCAAACTGAATTGGAAGTCGGTTCAACTGCTGAATGTCGGCAAAGGTTCTTCCGAGTTATTCCTATCGCGAAAGGAGGGTGCAACGGAAATGCCATAATCTTTAACCAATGAGGCCTCAGCCTTAATTAGGATCCGGGACAGCGTGGCTACAGTGTTACCCGATTCAAGTCCGACCAAATACCCCCAATGTCCAGAATCGGAACTCGGAACAACAAAACAGGTTTACCTACTGTCTACATAGAAGGGATTCGATTACATCAAGAAACATGAATTGTTCTTGAACTCACCTTCCCTTACAGGGGGAACGCTCTGACCAACTGAGCTACTGAGCCACGTCTGAATCAATTCAATTTTCCCTTCTCTGTATATATCCTTGGGCGGATGGACGTATGCAACAACAAGGGCGCTTACGCTCGTGCTGCTGACCCTGAAGAAACCTGGTAAGATTGGTATTCACTCAAATAGAAGGGACTATTGAATAATTGTTTAAGGCTCTAGTTGTGATTATTCGGTTCCTCGCAGGCTTCGAATTAACTTTTTACTGCTGTTTTGTGGTCTAAATGTAAAAGGAAGCACTACATACCTACCTGCTCACGATGCACCTAGATAATAATTTTGATTATATAGCAGTCTGTGTATTTTAATGTTCAATGCTCTGTGAGTTCACAATTTAATAATATCGTCAACGATATCACAAAAAAATATCCCCATTCGTTCTACCTCGAGTTAAGCCAAATGACCATGCCAGTCAACGTATAAGGTGGTCCGCCCGTGATCTGCTAAGAATGTCATATAAAAACTGACTGAGGTGGAATTTCGTAACCAGTTTCTGCATACTAAGTAGATATACAACTCGGAAAGCCCTGGCTTGGTTACATTATCAGTATCAGTACTTATCTTCTGATCGACGCGTAAAAGAATCTTATTGTACCCTCTTCGTAGGTAGTGAAATTTTTAAAAACAACAAAATAATAGGTAGGATACATTTATTTGGGACCGGAAGCAACTACATGAAACTTCATGCTTCTTGCTTCATTTAAGAAAGATTTTTCATGCAATTGTTCATTGCTTAGCCTTTTAGTAGTGAAATTTTTTTTCTTTTCAACATTCTACACAACGCTATCTAGACCCATGGTAAGCTTTTATAGCTATGTTATGTTATTATAGTTATGGAATCTAGAATGCGGATAAACATATTTAATTCTATTTTTTTTGTAAATACTGTAAAAATGAAAATACATACATATTATACATAGAAAGATAGATAGAAATATTATATATAGATAGATATTCAAATATAATTTCTTTCTGGATGCGGAATTTAAAGTTTGTTAGTTCAGCGGTTTTAGTCAGTCGGTACAAGTAGGTAATTGGGTATTTGGTTGTTTTTTCACTTTCGAAAAATGACATCTTTGTAATAATATAGTGAACTGAAAAGTGAGTTTTTCTTACGACAAATAGTTGTAAATATATTTGATTTTGAATATTCAATTTCTCCATACAAAATACATATGACGTCACCACTTGTCAGTGCAAGTAGTGCAAATGTATGGAGTGCCATCTCGGTCTACGTTGCGTATATAGTTCATAATAAAAATAATTTGAAATTTAATGAGGAATCTAAAAAGTTATAAACTTGAACTGAATTTGATTGTTTTTATTTTAAGTATTTTTGGAAATTAAAAAAAATGAAAAGTCATATTTTCAGTTGAGTTCAGCAATATTTTATTTTGCAAGACATATTTCTCCAGTACAAGCTAACATAATAAGCATTATTGGGAAGAATCGACGACCTCGTCAGATAGCCAATTGTATATGTATAGATTTAGATGTCTGTATTACTGTACAGTGTACAGAATTGGAAATTTAATAGCTTTTTAAATGTGATGGTTTCTTTAGTTAGGCAATAAATATGCGCCAAAATGAATAAAACGCTTCTAAGAACAGAAGCAGGTGCCACGGATGTTTACGATACAGCAGCAATCGCGGAGAAATTATTGCTTTAGCATAACAAGGTATTATGCACCTTGATCTATTTGTAACAAGGTTCAAATTACTTGTAGTTATGTATTATATGTGCGGGTAATATTGCTGTGGCGAGCGTCTGCACTTTAGTATTCGACATGCCGAGATTAGATGCCAAATTATGGGTGCTAAACTCTTGTGAAGTGTTTAAGAGTTTTGCAATATAAGCATACCAAGTATAGTGGCGGTAGCATATTGGTTAGGCCTAATATTTACACAGGCCACGGTGGCGGTGCGCTGAAAAGTGCGCCTCCCCATTCCGGGGGCGAGTTGGGGACACCGTTTCCCCCCTCCTGAGGAGGGCCAGACCGTAAGGGATGGCCCTGGGTCAGCCAGGGTGCGAGGGATATGTCGATGACAACCTCACCTCCGGCCTAGCACCACGACCCACAGTCGGCGTGTGGTTTTAGTCGATTCGAGTCCGACATAACCTCCCCTTCCGGCTCCGGTAGGGGAGGTATCCGAGGGGATTTCCGCACGGAAAAAAAAGGCCTAATATTTACAAGAATATAAAAGAAGTCGAAAAAAGGGGGGGGGGGGAGCTCGGGCTTCAAAAACTTCCTCCCCATCGATGTCGACCGGTAACGTGCCCAGAATCCATGCCAAATGCCAATCCATTGGGGAAAAATGAAGCCAGCCCTTTGGTCACGCGAAGCATCGACCAGTCGCTTTGCTATATTTCTTTGCAGAGCGATCGTGCGCTTTCACGAACCCAGCGTTTCGACCGCAAATTAATTGATGAATTAAGATAAATTAGATGATATATTTTGCATGTAGAAGACGTCAATGGTTTCGGAATTAATCAATCGAGTAGAATATAAAAGCCTACTGAGCCTAGTCTAATAGAACTATCATCATAGCATTCAGTACCTTCCAGGCCATATAATCCTTAGAAGGAGGTAGGACACGACGGTATTCTTATCCCAATTGAGCATTCCGACTGGGGAAGTACCTCCGCCCTACAGAATAGGTACCGCCTCCATAATAACCTCGTGTTGTGTTCCCGGCGGTGAGTAGGGTAGCCAGAGCCTATTGGAGAGTTTTTGTGCTGTCAGTGGGAAGATTGCTTGACCTGCTGTCTCCTGCACTGATGGCACAGAAACTCTCTGTTTTTACAGGGTCGGCAGTACGAGTGTGACTCCCCTGGTGATGCACACGTCCATAGCCGACGGTAACCACTTTCCATCAGGTGGGCCCTGTGCTTGTCCTGCTACCTAAGTGGTACAAACCCACAGTTTTTACATTTCTTAGGTAGCTCTTTCCATGAAACCACCCACTTACACACTAAATACTTAAGGTCTAAGTATTTACCTTCTGACCCCATAAACGTACAAGGAAAGACTCCAGCAAAGCCTCGTTTATTGCAAAGTAAGGACCCCGAAACCTTGGCAAAGTCCCATACACCCAATACCTATTGATAACATTTAGCAGTTGTAACCAAATTTTAAGGATTAATTCAACAATAAACCCACGAACATTCCATAATTACGCATAAATTCCAACAAAGCTATAAAATGCCTGTATTCTAAAACAACAAACTGTAAATAAATTCAACAAATTGATTGATTATGCAGCCTCTAATCGCTAACAAGCTTACTAAAGTACAGATCCATGTACTGACTCCGTGTATGGCATTCCACACACCATATCGAACCCGCTACCCAGAATAGCATAGCCATAAATAGCCGCGCCTGTTTCTTTTCAAACATGCCCAAAGTAATGACTTAATCAATCGACTTCAGAGTTTAAATATAGACGCTTTGATCTTGGTTTTGGAGATATTGAAACGTTTTTGTAGTGTTTCTTTTATATATATTTAGGTACGAGTTGCGACTGTATATTTATGCGTAAAAGGGGTAGGCATTTAGTTAACTGTTTTCAACCACAAGTACTAATCGAATACATAGGGAAAAAGAATTTGGGTGGAGTTATCAAAAATCTTTGTTTAAAAATGATTGTAACATCATTTATTGGTTCCGATAGTTTGTAAATATCGGTAGATGACTCCACCATCGCTTTAAAGACGGATAAGAAGGGAAATTTGTATCACATCGGCCGTGTCTCGGTAGCCGAGTAGGTCAAGGCATTCTCCCCGTAAAGGAAAGATCGCAGGTTCGAGTCCCACCCGAGAAGATTATTTTTCCCTATGTATTCGATTTGTATAGTTAGCATACTTAATGCTGTAAAATTCATTCAATCACTCGTATTGATTCTACATGCAATTATAAACAGATATTATGTTTACTTACCAATGGAGACCAGCCTTATTGGTTAATATTCGAATTGTATGCTAAAATTATCTCCTTATGTTATCTCGTCTGTATTTTTGCGTTACGACACCCTTTGGATGAGATGAGATAATGCTACTCGAATTTTCCCTCCCCCTTACACTCATACAATTCATAAATAAATGTAAATTGGGACATTCCCTGGGACATACGACAGCCCTAAGCCTTATTCGTTCTATACATCATTGTGTAAACTACAGACAGGACATAAATACTGCAATAGCTATAGTAAACTGCAGCATAAGTAATTTATGTTCGAGTGAGATGTGGGTCAGACGGCAGACTATGTGAGAAATGTTCTCGCGAATTGAACACACTATTTGTGAATGTATGGTTAGCAATGCAGTGATAACTAATTGTACTTAAATGTTATAGATAAACACTTTTGACTGAAAATATCAGTTTAAAGGAGCTAATTGAATTGAGAACTTCCATTTTGAAGTCTGTTAAAAAGTAACTTTGTTTAGGCGCAAGTTGTCATCAAATTGTTCACGCAGTTCCCGGTTTTTAAGCGTCCGGTTGTCAATAACTACATTGTAAAAAACCTATGTAGTAAATAATCCACATATCATATTTCTACTTCGCATTATAACTAAATCGCATCATGTTCGGAAGATGAGTGAGGATCCGGTTAAAATCGGCTTTCTTTGTCATTTAGTTTTCACTATCGCACAGCGTGTCTAAAGCTTGATATATTTATAGACTAGTATAAACCGAAATATTTTTAATATTCTATGAGCAGAAACGGTTTTAGCTACTGTGTAAAGGTTTTAAACTAACCATTCGTTGTGCTAATGATGGAGAGAATCCTGTGCTTGAAACTCGATTTTAAATCACTCCTTATTTTTCTTCTTTTCATTTTATTTTGAATACCTAACCCATGTCATATGTTTTATACCTTATGCCTCATATCTTTTCTGTATGATTCATGACTTACGTTAAGTCATATATCATACAGAAACTGGTCATAAAACATATTCCTGGCCACGACACATTCACATTCTGAATTCTTTAAACTTAATTTCACCCAAACATTTTCTTTTCAGGATCCAGATCATTTTCACGATCCAGACGGATCCGATGGAGACTATCCAATAAACGATGATTGGGACACCGAGGATCTAGCCGATACCAGTTCCACCACGAAGCCCACCATCGTAAGAGTCACTCCATCTGCCATCACCAGACTGGAGCCTGTCAGGAAGGTGGTGTCAGCTGCCGCGTCGCTAGCCGCCACTAATGCCCGACCCAGGATTGTGACAGATCGTGAGTACGCACTTTTATAGTGACTGGCGTTTCTTTTATTATGGCTGATAGGCTATCGTTTCACCACTATCTCACATGTTAGTAAGTGATGGCGTGGCCGACAGTGACCCTGTCATGACGCAGAAAGCTATTTGCGCAGTACGCGATTTTGGAGGAACTCAAATCTGCTGATCATAGATTTCATACCTCGTTCCTCTCGTGACATGGTTTTAAGACATATGACGGTGACTGTAGGCTTGTTAGCTTTAAGTCCAAGATGTAGTACCGCGCAGCGATCGCTTATGTATCACAATGCTATTACTATGTTCAACATAATGCACCTCATGATTTGTTCAATTTCGAAAGGAATGCTTTATAATCACGGCGAGCCTCTTGTCTAGGCGTTTTTCAAGTTAGGGAGTCACTTATTATCATCCTTGCGTTAAACCCAATCTCATTGAAGACCTTCATCTCGGAGTCCGAGGTTCACTTAAATGTAATGTCATTTGGCTTTATGGCAACCATAGTAACCTAACAGTAAGTGCACCTGGCCCCGAGCCCTTCATAGCTATGTCACTGACAGTGTCTACTAATATCTTCTAGCCAACATGTCCCCGCTGGAGCGCCGTGAGCTGATCAGCGCGGTGATGCAGAGGACCAACGCGATATTGCATCTGGCGGAGTGCCTGCTGCCGCAGCCACGCTGGCTCATCGTCAAGCAGCTGGCACCGGCCGCTGATACTGCGTAAGTACCTACTAAACTGTTAAAAACTGTACCTCTTTGTGCAGTTATCCCCTTTGATACCCAACGCCACCCGATGGGGGTGGTTATGTCAAACTCGAACCGACAAAATCGCATGCCGCGCCGTCTTGGGTGAGATTGCTCAAGACATATACCTTGCAATCCCGACTGACTCAAGGTTCCCGGTGTCGAGCTGGCCCTGTCAGGTGTGGATAAAAATTTAACCTTTGATTGAAAAATCTATGGAGACTGGCAAACCTAGAATACGTGAAAATTCCCTCTCTACAATATTTTTAGAACTACTTAGTTGCGTTTTAAACACTAAACTTCTATGCCTTGCAGTTATACTCCCCCCTGCGTGCAGTTGCACCGCTGCGCGCCGGACGCGGGCTGCTGCACCAATGAGGAGGACGTGTGCGCACCCATCGCAGGGGCGCATGTGCTGTTGCCCTTCTATGTGAGTATGAAGCACAATCCACACAGAGAATCCGGCAGCGGCTGTATGAGGCAGATTTTAAATCTTATCTGCATGACTAAATGTTCATAGTCATAAAAGGTGGGAGCAGCTACCATTTGATCCTTGAAAAAAAAATTCGTTAGAGCCATCTCTATCAATCAGGAGATGTAAGTACACATCACATATCTCATGATTGACAGATACAAGTGATAGTGGCTTGGATCCAAAGAATTTGAATGAAACACCTTCTATGTGTTAACCTATTAATGATATATTATTCATATTTCCAGCTCCACAAAGCTGATGGCTCCATGAAAGTCGTTAAGATGCAGTTCTACAACCATACGCAATGCGCATGCGTCTCGAAAGACACTCTCCAAAGCACCATCATCACTAGAATGAGTGCAGGGCTGATGGGGGTGAGCCAACCCAGTCCGAGTGAGAGCCAGGAGCAGGAGAAGCCACGACGGGTGATGGAACGCCAGAACGACTGGAGAATGCCCACTGAGGAACCTGCTATGGATAAGGAGGAAGAAGATACTACTGCTGCTCCACAACTGCGCAGGTAAGTCATCATCATTATCATCATCTTGAGTGGATTACGGTAGTATTCGAGGTTTTCCCCTCGGAGCCAGGGGTCCACACTTATTCTTTCTCCTCGTTTATATTTAGCCTATACAGTTTGAATGGGCGCCAATACCTTCCGATTTCTCAATCTCGAGAGGAAATTCTGCGCTTGGGCTTCGTTTGTAAATAAGAAAATGTACCGACCTTACGGTGAAACTGACTTTGATCCCAAGCGATCTGGACCCGATTGTATCACAAAAAAATATTTCAAAGACAAATCTGCAATATTTTCAGATGCACATGCCCAAGACTGTTCCTGGCCAGCATGACAGACACCGCCCGCTGTTCTTGCATATGCGATTGGCCCGACATCACCCGCCGCCGGGACTGCCAGTCTTTAGCCAGAGGAAAAGAACACATCGGCCTTCGAGACCGAGTCTGCGTAGAAAACGGGAACTGTACACCCCCAACTTGCGAATACGGAGTCTATGACCGAGCAGCGGGGAGATGCCCTCTGAGGAGGTTTCGAAGGATAAGGTACCACAGAGGGGGAAGGTACCATGAGAAGTCGTATACAGTGTGACGAGTGGAGGGACTGTTAAGGATTCCTGTACTGAGAGGATTCCAAATGTGAGGGTTGTATTTAATGTTGGATGTAAATTGGTGATTTTTCTTGGTGATAGTGCAATAGTGTGCATAAATATCGTACAGTAATCATCATAGTAAGCATTAGATACTGAAGATGCTGTAAATTTCGTAATTTTGATAATGCAAAGTAATTGCGCGTAAATTTATTTTTGGTAAGTACGGCTATGCGAGTATGCTTTTCGGTTGAAAGAACATACCCACATATACTTAAAAGATAAATAAATTATTCGGCAGCAGATTTATTTGATCCATTGACGATCAGACCAAAATAACTCATACCGGAATATTTGTAAAATTTAAGGTCACATGTAGCACCTTTACGCACTGTAGCACTATCACTGAAGATTTTTCATCGTAAGTTATTACTTAGGTACTTAACCTATCAACATTTCCTAGACGTATGTCACAAAATAGATATGAAACACAGAGTAACTTCATATTATCTTATCGTAAAAACACAGGCACTTTCGTATACCTATACCTACACTGACGATACGACATGGCAATGCATATAAAATGATCATAAAGCATGCAGGTTACTTTTTATGTTTGCGATGATACTAGCAAAAAAAAACCTTGGTTGTAAAATGTACCTAATGTCTATTTATATTACGTTCATCCAGTAGATACCTCGGTTTTCCTACTAATATCAGTGACATTGTAGAAATGCCATTAAATTGTAGAGTTCAACACCTTAATATTAAAGTCTAAAATCTAAAATTAAATGGCATTTTTCCAGTTTCAGTAGATGACAGTGGTTGAGAATTAGTAGAATTAAGGTCTTGAAATTATGATTGCTATGGGTCAATTTCTGTTGCATCCAAAGCTTACACTATGAGGACTGGGTGGATCCCAGACCCTCCTTCTTCATTTTCTAAACTTTTACAACCCACGAGAGGGAAACCTGCGCGAGAGCCCTCTCCATTATTCAGTAGGTGTAAGGGATAGCAGGTAAGAAATGCTTGGGCCCCGAAGACCTTAATAGGGCCCCATACAATCATATATTTATCATAAACAAATTAATACAATCCTAACGTGCCATATTTTGTCAAAACTACCTATGTATTCTTTTTTATTAAGGGCGCGTCAGAGTAGTAATATTAATTACTATTTCTGTGGTTGATATAAGTAACTTCACCTCGCATGATAGTAAACTAAAAGGAAAGTCTCAGAAATGAGCAATGCAAATTATTACGACAATTAATAAATACTAGTACACATATAAAATATGAAACATTTTTTGATGTACACACAGCAAAGCAAATAAAATTTTCATTATGAGGGATTATGTATGTATAAGTCGACAAACGAAATACGATTGTATCTTTACACATAGGTAGGGAGGCCACGCAGCAATATTTGTAGTCACTCGAGCGTCGCGGAAACCTATTAGTTAGAATTGGTAGATTAGATGATAGAAAGAATAATGGTGTATAAAGTTTCCACTTTTAGTGGTGGGGGAAGCAAATAGTTAACACAATAATAAATAAATGAAGGTAAAGGTTTGTATTATTTTGGTCTTATTTAATGTTTTTCAGGTAATCTGGTTTGTTTGACTGTAAAATAAACATAAAAAAGACCACGTTCGAGTAAATACAGACATTTCTTTGCAAGCTTGCCACGCCCTTAGTTAACGCTTAAATCGACACTTCAAAATGGACACTTGTTAGCTAGTAACTAACCTACCTTATCTTAATCTGAAACGTAGGTGTAAATGCGTAGACATATTTTTTTGCGCACCACCCATATTGAGGGCTGCCTACTGGTTGGAGAAATTTGTCAAACTAGCCTTCGAGTTACTACCAAATTTCCTTCTACGCGTGCCCTAGTAATACAATTTATATGTAAACTTGCAACCGTATCTTCTTTGTCTACTGTACATGAAGGTGTATGGGTGTATACTTATCTCCTTTGCCCTTTGTATACAGTGTACAATCCAGACTGCTCTGTACTGCATCCTTATCATGTGATAGGTTGACTCTAACATCATTTGGATCATACCTTGTATTTATCACACAAAGTGCATAATATCTTGTAGCTATAAGAATAATTTTATGAAACCAAGTACTGTATTGAGATCAAAATAATTGTAAGATAAGTATTAAGTTGTAAATAAATAACATTTTAAATTATTAAGACTTTCATTTTTTAAAGAAAATAAAATAAATTGCATAAAGATTGCTATTTTCGTTTTTTTATATACCACTTAGGTGGCAGACAAGCACTATCCCGCCTGATGGAAAGTGGTTACCGTAGCCTATGGACGTATGCAACACCAGGGGCGTTACACTCGTGCTGTCGACCCAGAAGAAACCTTCTAAAAAGAACCGTATATTGTAGTTGCTTACTTCAGAGAATTTCTTGTTGCTATTCCAATGGGTTTATCCACTTAGTTATACTATTAGTTATACGATATAACAAAATGGACTGAAAAAGTCCAAATAGTTATACTGCTTAGTATAACTACGTGGATTCGATTAATTTGGGTTGTTTTAGTCCAAATAGTTATACTACATAATATAACTACATGGATTCGATTAATTTGGGTTGTTTTAGTCCAAATAGTTATACTGCTTAGTATAACTACGTGGATTCGATTAATTTGGGTTGTTTTAGTCCAAATAGTTATACTACATAATATAACTACATGGATTCGATTAATTTGGGTTGTTTTAGTCCAAATAGTTATACTGCTTAGTATAACTACATGGATTCGATTAATTTGGGTTGTTTTAGTCCAGAAAGTTATACTGCTTAGTATAACTACATGGATTCGATTAATTTTGGTTGTTTTAATCCAAATAGTTATACTGGATCCGATTAATTTTGATTGGATTCATCCATTTAGTTATATTCGTAAATAAACAATCACTTTATAATATCAATGGGCATTTTATGTTCCAACACATTTGTAATTAAAGAAAAAGTGTATTTATGGGCTGAAGGAGATAATGGTGGGCAGTGTTGCCGTTATAAGAACTATTATTATTTATTTTATTAACTTTAATTGTCGGAAATATTTATTTAACATTTTATTTTGTTACAAATCTGTGTATGTGCTGCAGCTGCGAGAAATAAATGCATTTTCTTTCTCCTAAATAGTGAGTAAAATGCTATGGCACTGTTTCTAGAAAAGTGTCTATTCTGATATTACCGTTAACTAATTGCATTTGTGCGTCCATTATCATCATGTCGTTGACTAATGTGCTTTCTTTTCGGTTCTCTTTACTTTCCCTAATATCGATAATAACATCTTCGGCATCTTCCAGAATCGCTTTCAAAAATTGCATAATGCTTACATATTTCTTGGTTTTGCATGCTTGGTTTAAGTTCATATGCCATGCTTCAACTTGGTTAGTACTGCGATGCCTCTCTCCAAACACCACGATTTTAGGAATTCATCACTCTTGAGCCAGTAATTTTAGCATGGCATATGAACTTAAAGCAAGCATTCAGAGCCAGGAAACGTGTAAGCATTATGCAATTTTTGAGAGCTATTCTGGAAGATACCGAAGATGTTATTATCCATATCGGGGAAAGAAAAGAGAACCGAAAAGAAAGCAGTTTATTCAACGACATAATGATAATGGACGCACAAATGCAATTAGTTAACGGAAAGAAAGAAAATGCATTTATTTCTCGCAGCTGCACAGCACATACACAGAAATGTAACAAAATAAAATGTTAAATAAATATTTCCGACAATTAAAGTTAATAAAATAAATAATAATAGTTCTTATAACGGCAACACTGCCCACCATTATCTCCTTCAGCCCATAAATACACTTTTTCTTTAATTACAAATGTGTTGGAACATAAAATGCCCATTAATATTATAAAGTGATTGTTTATTTACTAATATAACTAAATGGATGAATCCAATCAAAATTAATCGGATCCAGTATAACTATTTGGACTAAAACAACCCAAATTAATCAAATCCATGTAGTTATACTAAGCAGTATAACTTTCTGGACTAAAACAACCCAAATTAATCAAATCCATGTAGTTATACTAAGCAGTATAACTTTCTGGACTAAAACAACCCAAATTAATCGAATCCATGTAGTTATACTAAGCAGTATAACTTTCTGGACTAAAACAACCCAAATTAATCGAATCCATGTAGTTATACTAAGCAGTATAACTTTCTGGACTAAAACAACCCAAATTAATCGAATCCATGTAGTTATACTAAGCAGTATAACTTTCTGGACTAAAACAACCCAAATTAATCGAATCCATGTAGTTATACTAAGCAGTATAACTTTCTGGACTAAAACAACCCAAATTAATCGAATCCATGTAGTTATATTATGCAGTATAACTATTTGGACTAAAACAACCTAAATTAATAGAATCCACGTAGTTATACTAAGCAGTATAACTATTTGGACTTTTTCAGTCCATTTTGTTATATCGTATAACTAATAGTATAACTAAGTGGATAAACCCATTCCAATGAGTGTAGGCGCTACCAATTTTGCAGAACGCAGTCAACAAGTATGAAATAGAATAGAAAAATCCCCAATGCTCGAAAACAATGGTATGTTGGTAGGTACCTGCCTATATTGTATGCAGTCTTTGAACGCATTTGGAATTAGTGGTGGAATGATGAGATTAGGAAATATTGAATCGGTCCAGCTAGGATTCGAATCTTTCTCTTACAGGGTGAATGCTCTGACCACTCAACTATTCTATCTTAATCCTTTTGACTAAATATCATGTCTACTAAATGCTTTAAAAAGAACATACTAAATTTCAAGTGAAATATAGTTCAATTATAATGTAAAAACTTAGAAACAGTTACTTTTACATCATACCTTTGCGGATGCCGTGAGGCGAAAGCGGTCAGGTGAAAAATAAAAAAAAAAAGTGGAAAAGTACAAAGTGTCTTACTCAATATGTATAGCAGATTCCACTAAGTGCCATCAATCAACAGTATAAACAGCTTAAAAAAAACATTCAATGTTGATGAGAGTTGGTTTATGAAGGTATCGAATGACGGCGATAACTCGGATGAGCGGGCCTCCTAGTTTTATGAAAAGATTGGTTCTCATACACAAACCATTGCTCAATATTTGTACAAGTGCGATGACGTATCGCCGAAATGCGAGGTACTGGCTTATTAGCTCAAATGTTCGGTTATTATAAATAGCCATTGAGTATAGCCCCGAGACACTTTTCAGGCTATAGAGACTGGATTGTCTTGCCTGACGCTACGGTCGTCGACATGAAATCTGTTGCTTTTATTGTGTTACTAATTGTGAGTACGATTTCGATTTTAATAATTATACTAACAGACCTACGGTCCAAATCGTCATTCTACTCAATATAGTAGTGCACACAACGACAGTAACGCCACCTACTGGTTCCAAAAGTGTTTTAAAATTATCCAAGAACCCATTGTGTTGTACACACAAGATGTCTTCCAAATGTTTTCAGTCATTTGCCCCTCGGATCTCAGGGTCCGGCTTCCGGCTCTTCCACCTCCACTTCGTACGATCTTGGGTGTCCAAGGCAGTGAGATCATTTGCATGCATGTCACTCTCCACGACGCCAAGCCAGCACAAGAATATTAGAACCGAAGTTACTAATATTCCCTAGCACAAGCAATTTAGCTTAGTTGGTTGGAGGGCCAACTATGCTAAATTGCTTGTGCTAGGAGTAAGTTCACGTCGGTAGTGTAATGGCCTGGATCGAACCCGTGACCTCTCGATCGTAAGGCCGACTCCTTAACCACTACCGACGCTACCTTGGGCCTACCCCTTCTACCTGGACCCGCTGGGGGCGCCATTGCCGGGCATTTCTTACCCACGTAGCTGGGCGGTTGCCAAAATTTAGACAAATCACAAATGAAAGAATCACTAGGAGGATAATGATAAGTAATTTGTAGGGAGCGTATGTTTAATTCCTCCATCATATTATATTTTCAGGTGGCCGCAACATGGGCCGACGATACTTTTATCGCGCCTATGATCGGTAACTCCTCGAGCTCCTCAAACAGTGAGTCATGAAATGTTTTTGCATATCTTTATTCTTAAAAGTATCTTTTAACCTAAACTGTAATTTCGTGTCATTAACTGCGTTTAGTTGAAGTTTGATATTTTTCGTGAAGCGACTGCCATTTGACCTTCACAACCCATTAGCGATATCCAAGTAGGTATTGAAGTTAAGGTTGGAGCATATGGATAAAATTAAAAGCCGCTTAAAGGACCCGGACTGTAGGAAGAAGGAAACAAGTGAGCTGGCCAGGAGTCCGTGTCTCCGGGACACAAATGCACTTCCGCATACATTATGTGTGAAACGATATTACCAAAACTTCCGTCCATGCAAGAACTCGTTACGTATGCAACAGGCTTAAAGCCCATTGGACAAGTTGTTGGACTGTAGTAAGTCTAAATATTGTCATTACATGCTAATGTTACTTTTCAGACATGCAACAAGCCATCGCTAGTGACTTGAGCTTGAAAATGATGATGGTAGAAGACGGCACGCCTAAAGGGAAGTGCTATTGCTCTTGCAGTTTGAACAATCAGCCCGTTTTCATGGAGATCGACCCTAGCACACTGCCTGGCACCGAAATGATGACAATCGCATAGGATGACAGTTTCTGAAGAGCAATTAAAACTGTAATAATTCGGCGTCGAATATGTGTTCAAAATAAATGTATTATTTATTATGTATTTGTTTTCGAATTTATTTGTAACGAACTGTTCCTATTATCCTATCCTATCCTAGCCTGTCATAATCACTGCTAGTAGTCATAAAACAAAGGAATTTGAAGCGTTTTTTTTAAATAGATAGAGTGATTCAAGAGGAAGATTTCTAAGTACCGCTTCAAAATTCGTTGCATAGTTTTAAATATGTAAGCACACATAGGGACGGACAGACAGCGACAGCGACTTTGTTTTATAGGTACTATGTAGTGATTTCTTTTACTGTAAAACACTAATTTGTAAAGATTTCAGAGGTACACATTAGTTCTGCCGTTACGGGCCGCCACTTCACCTCCGAAGGCGCAGCAGCACGACTACCCCCTCCCCCCCCCCCCCCCTTCCAGGGTTAATGGGGATCTTAAAACCATGGCATATTCGTCGTGATATCCCTACGAAATAAGGTCAGATCAAGATTAATCAATATAATGGAAACTAAGCCCCATGTCACAGATTATCTACGAGTTAGTAAAGATAGCAATGCTTAACACAAAAAAAAAACATTACTCTGTTCCGTTTTACTATACATGCGTATCAATATGTGTTAGTGTGTTTATTGCTTTAAAAACATTAATATCACGTCAATAATAAGGGTTCTATGTCATCAATGTGGGGGACAATTTACTTAATTAATGTTTTCGATATTCCTAGAAAATTGTAAGTTCACATATTGTATCAAACAGAGACTTCACGACATGCGTTTTTTCATGCATTAGGGCTGCCTGGGCCTCGATTCTGCTAAAGCCAACCACAAAGTGCCACCGCGCCGCTGCAAAAAACGGCATTAAATAATAGACTTTAAAGCGATGCACCTAAAGTTCAAAATTAAATTACTTTTTGCAGAGTAGTTGAAAAAGTGTAATGAAACTGTTTTCATTTTATTTTCAACTGTGGGCGAATAAAAATAAAATCTAAAATTCAATGTCATTTTTGCAGTGACTGCGGCACCACTTTCGTTTAGCTTGAGTAGAATCGAGGGCCAAGTTGGTACGTCTTACTGTTAACTGATCAGAACAGGAGTGCTTCAAGCGGCGAAGACATAGCCCCCGTGGCGTATCGAGTTCCAGTTCGCTTATAGCTGTGCACGGCTGGACAATTCTAATGTTGTCCTGTTGACTACGTGTATTTAAATAGTCATAATCATAGTCATTTATTTTCAATGTTGAACAATAAAATTGTTTCTTATTGATATCAATTTTAATTCTACATAATCTAAGTTTACCACTGCTTCCAAGGCGCTGGTGGAGAAGAAACGGTACAACAAACTCCACTGCGGCATTCTGCTTCTAACTACGTCCTACGGCATTCTGCTCCTAACTACGGACTACCTAAGTCCTGTCTGAAGATGTTTGCAAAACGGTTCCACAAGTTAGAGCAGTAGCTTCATTAGTTAAATGTGTTGTAGAGGAGCAATCAACAATGATTATAACGATTTAGGGCAAATCGACATTATGACACCTTCATTCCAGTTCAAGGTTTTGATAAAGGAATACGGTTTCCCGTCATTATCAAGCGATTCTTATCTTTGAGGCCAAATAGTCACCAGATGATATAAAAACTCCAAGTCCCTGAGGTGTTCAGACAGTTCAGTGCTAATTACTTGTGTTGTATTATCCTTTATTGTGCCCAATATGTGCAAATTTACAATCTTCCTTTTGGCTGTATCAGCTTTCTGCTTACATTCTGAAGCTAAAATATTTACCAGATGTGAGTTAGCTCTAGAACTGTTTCTTCAAGGATTTCCAATGGATCAACTACGGGATTGTAAGTATTACATTATTTTTATCCGACTGCCGAAGGAAGGAGGGTAATGTTTTTGATATACATTGATTTGAGCTTTCAGGAGAGATAAGTGCCATTCAGAATTTGTGCAATCACTACCTTTATCATTTCATGAATTTCGTGAAGCTTTTCTTGCCCGATAATATCCACCGCATCAACATTTCTCCTTTGTAATCCACAAAGTCCTCAACATGAAGCATTGCCAACTCGGCAAAACATTTAAGTACCAGAAATAGCAACGTCTTTTCTAGAAAAACGAAAAACGTGATTGTCCCGGACGATTTAACCTTCATTACACATAGTTAACCATGAACAGCCTCCGTGGCGTGGCGGTAGTGAACGCGGCCGCTACGCAGAAGGCGCGAGTTTGATACCCACTCATTGCAAATATTTGTATGCATGAATAGTATTTGCATTGGTCTGCTCGTGCCTCGGAGAGTACGTTAAGCGGTCGGCCCCGGTTGCCATACGAACATCTATGGCAGTCGTTACGGGTAGTTGGAGCCCTCAAAAGTCCAACAACTGGTTAAACTGCAATGCTTCGAAATTCAAATCTATAGAAATCTGACTAGCCCTTAGCAAACACAAGCTAAGCGGATGAGTGGCTGATGGTTATTGATCATTCTATAACTTTTCACAGGGGTATGTCTGGTTGAAGCGGTGAGCAATGGTGACACCGCGGCTGTTGGTCCGCCAGTGGGTGGCTCCCGAGACTGGGGCCTGTTCCAGATCAACGACCGGTACTGGTGCAGTACTAGCAGCTTGCCAGGAAAGGATTGCAATGTCAGATGCGCTGGTTGGTCAAAATTTATTATCGAATATTCACTAAGTCTTAAAAGAGGATAAATATTTTCTGATTATAGCAGAAAATGTGAAAGTAACGGATATAGTAAGGAATGGGTATATTAGAAGAAGTGTGAAAGTTACACCATGGAATTAAAAGTTCGGAACCGATTCTCAAGTTTTGCGGATGAGTTCCTTTCATGGTCAACTGAGCCCACATCCCATTGAGCCCGCGGGCTCAGTTGACCACGTTCGTTTTTTTTTGGGAGTGACTCAGCCCACTCACCAGCCAACTTACCCTGCGGGCTCAATTAACCATTTGCTACGGCTATGGATCTACTCAGCCCGTGGGCTCAGTTAACCACTTGGTACGGCTAAGGGTTTACCCAGCCCACACCCAGTACGCGGACACAAAATGCAAATTGGCAGATTTGACCTCCTCTTTGCGAAGATATTTATATATTCTAAAGTATTTGAACTAGATGTTACAGGCGCACTTAGTTTATTATTAATTTTTCGTGATTTTACAATTTTCAATGTAATTATGCAAGACAGAACAAGAATTCTATGACAGTTCAAAGACTATGACAAATACCTAATAAAACCAGTAGATAAGTACTTTCTGGATAGTAATAATAAAATACGATCTCATGTTACCTATGCAAATTTCCTGCACAGAACAGATAAGTATTTATTTATTTATTTACATATGGAAAACTTACAGCTAATACAGTCAAATAAAAGGCAGATTAAACTTCTGGAAGCCAATTACAAGTTTTCACTTCTAGCTATTAGTACAGTTACCTACTTGTAAGCGTAGGCTAGCAAATAAAAAAATAAAAACAAAAGTTATATCATACAAGTTCACACAACACAATAATGAAGAGCCGAAAAAAATACTAAGATTATGTATTGACACATGCTGCACTATGAACATTTGAAAAAGTTACGACTTAGAAGTCTTCTTGCTGAGGGCACACTGACTAAGAAGCGATCAATGTCATGCTGCTTACATAACTCATTGAACCTTCTGCTTGCGCGCACCAGGTAACTGTTCTTTCGGTAGTTCGTTTTAGCGAGAGGAACGTGAAGAGGGGGATTAAAGCGAAGTGGCTTGGCTGGTACGTTAAGTGGTATTTTCTCCAGTAAGTCGGGACAGTCAATTTTGTTGCTGATGATTTTAACAAGGAAGGTAAAGTCCGCTATTTCGCGTCGATCTATAAGCGGCAAGAGATGAAACTTCCTACACAATCGAAGATAGTCCTTGGAGCTATATTGAATTTTTTGACGGTAGCATAAATATTTTATAAAACGTTTTTGAATGTTCTCTATTCGATTGATTTTATCAAAGTAACACGGGTTCCATATTTGAGACGCATATTCCAAGTATTAATTATTGAAAGCATCTTATAGTAATTCCCTAAATCTGCCAATTTGCATTTTGAGTCCGCGTACTGGGTGTGGGCTGGGTTAACCCTTAGGCCTCATTTACAGAGACGCGGGGCGTCTCGCGTCGCGTGTGGCGTGACGTCTCACGGCGCGTCGGACGTTTTTTCTGTTTATGGTGGGGCGGCGCGTGAAGCGGCACGCATCATTGCACGCGTAAACACAAACTTATAGCAATATACGACGTTGTTCATAGAGAAGCGAGACGGGAAGAGTGGCGGTGCCCGCCGCTGCGAGCGCGGCGAAACCTCAAGCGTGTAGCGAAGCACGCGGCGGGCATCGCGGCGGTGCACGCTCGCCTCGATCAAATCGACTAGATTTCTAAATAAGACTGACAGAAGATTCCGCCTCGGGCATAGCTTCATCGAGAATTGCCGCTGCGTGCGCCGCCGCGATAAACGCCGCGTGGGACGCGTCGGTGCCATCCGCGGGCTCGGCCGCAAAAAAACGCCCCATTTCAAACAAACGCGTCTAAAATCGCTGCTCCGTAAACGCACTCATACAACGCCATATATTTGAATTCAGTGTGGGCCGCGCCGCTCATCGCAACGCGCGACGCCCCGCGTCTCCGTAAATGAGGCCTTAGCCGTACCAAGTGGTTTCCAGAGCCCACGGGCTGAGTAGACCCATAGCCGTACTAAGTGGTTAACTGAACCCGCAGGGTAAGTAGGCTGGTGAGTGGGCTGAGTCACTCCCAAAAAAAACGAACGTGGTCAACTGAGCCCGCGGGCTTAATGGGATGTGGGCTCAGTTGACCATGAAAGGGAAACGTTTTGTACCTAAGTACCTATGTATGAAAAGATATGAGAGTAACGTGAGTAAAAAGGGTTTATTCCCATTTTCCACCCCTAGGCTTGCCACCGGGGTTTCATCCGGCCCCTTTATAGTTATAGGGTCTGTTCTCGGTTAGGTAGGTATCGATTCGCATAAGTTTATTTCGCATAAGGTCGACTCATATAAGGATGATACATTTATTGAATGATACACCCAACGGTCGTTTCATATAAGTTCATAATAAATAATGGACTACTCATTTAAGGTTGACTGAGATAAGTTTAACTCGTAATACTGATATAATGTTTAAGGGTCGGTTTTTTTATTCGTAGTTTGACCATTTGTTATGTTGACCACTTGTTATGCATTAACCAATTGTTGAAACAAGATTCCGTTTTTTCAACAGGATTTTACTAATTGTAATTGTGACAAATTATTAACTATGTTGCCATTGTAAGAACACAGAGATACCTGATTTTAGTAGGGAATTAAATTTTTTCTGTCAATACTTTAGATTTAGCAATCATTGGCTGTCAGTATGTTACATTTGTCGAGATTTTGAATCTTTTGACAGATCATAAACAGCTGTAGCAACCAATAGTTAACTAGTCGCCATCTTGCTATCCACTCGATGGAGCTGTGGTTAACTATTAAGACCAATAGTTACATATTTAACTACAGGTTGACCTACCTATGGATCAAAAAAACAATTTATCAGAAATTTAACCATTTGTAACATTACTTAACCAATTGTATACTTAACTATGGAGCAAAAAACCGGCCCTAACTCATATAAAGTTTAACTCGCCTAACAGTTAGCTCATTTACAGTTTATTTACCTACAATTTAAGAAATATATGTGGTATGGGTTATAAAAAAGGGATAGATACTGCTCGCCCCGACTCAGATATATTAGGTTAGAAGGGTAAGGCGGGAGTGGAGCTCCCGCATTAGCCTTCGTGGTTATTTTTATAACCACACATACAAGGATTTTCCACTCCGCTATAGCTTCAAATATTTAGTTAATATATATAAAAAGGTTCAAAGTATACAGAAAAAGGATTTTAAGTAGGCGAAAGAACAAATACATAGATAGTGCTAAGAAGAACATGGCGGCAGATAAGCAGATAGGCGTGAAACTGTCGTAATAAAGACCGTGTACCTAATTGCATGAAGCCAAGCAATTAGTGTTTAATAGACTCAAATATTTTATTTGCAGATTTCTTATCGGACGACATAACCAAAGCGTCAGACTGCGCTAAGATGATTCACAAGCGGCACAACTTTGAGGCCTGGTTCGGTTGGACCGCCAACTGCAAGGGGAAGCCCCTACCCGACATTAGCAACTGTTGTCTTTCAATTCTAAAATAATTTGTCTGTATTGAGTCATAAATTAGAATTAAAATATACTATAAAAATTACAGTATGTAGTTTAAATTCAAACCTATTGTTATAGGTAGGGCGGCCACGCAGCTAAATATGTAGTTACTCGAGCGTCGCGGAAACCTATTGAAATTGGTAGGTCACATGATAGAAAGAATAATGGTGTATAAAGTTTACAGTTTTAGTGGTGAGGGAGGCATATACAAAACATAATAATAAATAAATACATGTATCATCCATCTTAATTAAAGTTTTGTATTACTTTGGTCTTGTCTAATGTATTTCAGTTATAATAGTTAGTTTAACTCCAAAATAAACATAAAAAAGACCGCGTTCGAGTAAATAAAGTCATATCTTTGCAAGTTTCCCACGCCCTAAGGTTCAGCTTAAATCGCGAGATTTTCAAAATGGACACTCGTTAGCTAGTAACTATAAATAATTAAATAAATATTTCCTAACATTCTACACAACGCTATCTAGACCCATGGTAAGCATTATCTTAATCTGACCTACATTATCTTAATCTGACGCATAGGTGTAAATTCGTAAAATATTTTTTTATTTTGCGCATCCACCGATATTGAAAGCTGCCTACTGGCTGGAGAAATTTGTCAATAATTGTAACTAGCCCCCCCTAGCTTAATCTGACGCGCTCGAGTTCCTACAGTATTTCCTTCTACGACTCCCCTACTAATCTACAAAACTCTCTACTCTTCAAAACTTTATTATGGTTGAATTATCCAACTAATATTATAAACGCGAAAGTTTGTGAGTATTTATGGATGTATGTATGGATGGATGTTTGTTACTCTTTCACGTAAAAACTACTCAATGGATTTTCATGAAACTTTACAATGATATAGCTTATACATCAGAATAACACATAGGCTATAATCATCACGCTACTACTCAAGGAAACGGAGCAGTGATCATTAATGTCAACAAATTCGGCCGGCATCGGCATATACGCATCCTCTTATATCCCTAATGCCATGGGACCACGGGTAAATAAAATTACCCGTGGTAATGGGTCGACCCAACGGGGCCACGGGTAAACATTTGCTACTTGAAATACTAATCCTACGCAGACGAAGTCGCGGGCACCATCTAGTTATATAAATGTAATTTTCACTAACCACTATATAATGCGTTCAATCTCAATAATAGTAAGCGAGTTAATTGCCATCAATAGGACACCTTTTCATGGGCCTCTAATTAGCCGTAACCTAAAAGAGGTACACCCCAAAATGTACCTGGTTCTGATAGGTAGGAATAATTGCTATCTAAACGGATGTGGCCTAGGTCCTCCAGGTCATTGCCTTCTAAAGAGGCCTATTATAATCTAATCAACGATAATAAAAGATGCGTCATTCTGTTTGTTTACTAGGTAGGTATTGTAGTTGTTTGTGCAACGAACAGGTCAGAACGGGGCTTTTAGCCTTATAATGTACTCACTCCTGTAAATCCCCGAAGGGGTATGCAGAGGTGTATTTACACCCATATTTAGCGAACTATGATTTTCGGTACCACGTAATAGGGAGTAAGCCTATTGCCGTCATGGCACAGTATAACGAGAGATCTTACAGTAGTTCATCGCGTTTGATGTTTGCGGAAATGCCGCCTTTTGCAGTTTTGTCAGGGTTGTCACTTCTGTTTTTATTTATAATTTATTTTTTTGTAATATTCTTTATATAGCCGCTATTTGTTCTCTTTGTTCTGTCAAGGCACATCAACTCACGCTAATATAAATTACTAGCTGATGCCCGCGGCTCCGCTCGCATGTATGTCGGCTATTGCGACTTTTGGTTATATCTCCGGTTCTACTCAATCAATTATGATCAAGCAAACGTAATATTATAAGTCTGCGTTTTTGGATTTCGGTTTCAATCTCGATTTTGATCTGGATCTCGATATTGGTTTTCGATTTCAACTTAAATTTGAATATTGATTCGGGTTCGGGTTCGGGGTTGGATTCGGATTCGGACTCGAATTCGAGTTCGAATTTCGCTAATCGCCGGGATCTCTAAATTGATGATATATTCTTAAGGAGCCTATCCACGATCAGTTCGCCTGCAGTTTCAGATCGTATCGGGCGGCCTGCAGTCCTAAGTTGACAGCGCTCACACACGAAAGCGTCAGAAAAAAATCGTCACGAAAAGTCGACAGTTTCCCATCGCATGATTGCCTGCCGGCAATCGTCTGATATCGGGATTGGCGACCATTTTTCCGACGATCAAAGATAGCGGAAATTTAATAATTACGAATATATCATCCATCCAGTCATCTTGGATTGCTACATGAATAATATATTCGTAATCAGCAACCTCGAAAACTTTGAAAACGATACCCATATCGATTTTAGTGAAAATTTCGAGTCTACCATCTTGGATCACCAAATGGACGTTATATTCGCAATCAGCAACCCCAAAAACCCTGTAAGCGATACCCATATCGATTTTGATGAAAATTTCGAGTCCGCCATCTTAATCGCGAAATGGATGTCATATTCGCAATCAGCGACCCCAAAAACCATGATAGTGATACTATATTGATTTTGGCGAAAATTTTGAGTCCGCCATCTTGGATCGCGAAATGGATGTTATATTCGCAATCAGCGACCCCAAAAACCCCGAAAGCGATACCCATATCGATTTTAGTGAAAATGTTGAGTCCGCCATCTTGGATCACCAAATGGATGTTATATTCGCAATCAGCGACCCCAAAAACCCCGTAAGCGATACCCATATCGATTTTGGTGAAAATTTCGAGTCCGCCATCTTGAATCGCGAAATGGATGTCATATTCGCAATCAACGACCCCAAAAACCCAGAAAGCGATACCCATATTGATTTAGGTGAAAATTTCGAGTCCGCCATCTTGGATCGCGAAATTGATGTCATATTCGCTATCAGCGACCCCAAAAACCCTGAAACCTGAAACCCGTATCGATTTTTGTGAAAATTTCGTGTCCGCCATCTTGGATAGCTAAATGTAGAAAACGAAAAAAAAAACAGTTTTATCAAACAAAACGAGTCATGAAAAAAAAATATCCCATGATTAGTGTGATTACAAAATGAGACAGCCCTGAACCCTTAGTACCGAGTAAAATGTATGGGCGTACCGAGTAATACCCCGTCCCCCACCACTCTTCTGCCCCCGCACGATTGCTCTGTCTAGACGGCTTCGTTGACAGACTGTATGTAGTATGAATCGTTAGACTGTGGTCATGGGCTGTATGTATACTGTCGGATAGAGAACAGCCCTATCCCTTTGTCGCCTTGTACGACACCTACAGGATTAATAAAAAAAAATATTTATATTAATTATCTTCTACTAGTTAACACCCGCGCGGCTCCGTCCGCGTGAATGTTGGTTAACGAGAATTTTGGTCATGTCTCCGATTCAAATGAAAATAATAAATAAAAATAATTTTAGGTACTCCTTCAATACAAATAGGTATAAAATACAAATGTAAATCTGAGAAAGTCGTTTCCAATAAAAAAAGATCGCTTCAAAATCCATTCAGTAGTTATTGCGTTCATCGCGAACAAACGGAGTACCTACTTCAAGCAGTGCAAAATAAATTGCATTTCAACCTATCCTAAGCAGTTGTGTAAAATAAATTGAGGATGAAGACGATGATGTGTCACTTCAGTGTATAAATAATGGCGAAATGTGAAGATAACATTCACCGGTCATTGCACCTTATTTCGCAAGGATTTGTAACAGGGATTCCCCATTACTATCTGACAATCGTTATCTTAAATTGCAAGTAGTCACCAGATCATATAAAAACTCAATTCCCTAAGGAGCTCAGACACGGTGGACATTCAGTCTTTAATACTTGTGTGGTTCCTCTATTGTGACCAATATGTGCAAGTTTACAATCCTAGTTTTGGCTCTAGCAGCTCTCTGCTTTCATTGTGAAGCCAAAGTTTTTGACAGATGTGGTTTGGTTCGAGAACTGAGGAATCAACACTTTCCAGCGAATGAACTGCGCAACTGTAAGTAATTATTTATGTTCTTTTTTATTTTTAATCCCCTGACGAAAAGAGAGGGGTGTTATAAGTTTGAAGTCTGTCTGTGGCATCATAGCTTCCGAACGAATGAAGCGATTTCAATTTAGTTTTTTTTTTTGTGTTCAAGGTTACTTATGTGCCCGTGTTTTTAGACATATTTGATGCAAATCGGTTGAGCCATTTAAAAGTTATGGGGGTTATAGTGGGGACGGGGAGTGTCAGGGATTTTTATTATTTTTAATTTATGTTATTTTGAGTTACCGTACTCGTACCTGTTACTTAAGTCTTGTCTCTATCTGAATACTTAAAAGAAAACCCATTTGTTAAATATCACATTTGCAAAAGACACCCTTTTTTAGATGGTCCTATTCTCAGAAGGCCCGTCTTTCAGGAGAGAGAGATAGGTTAGATTGAAAATTAGTGCAACCACCCCTTAAAATCATTTCAGGAAGTTCATAATTTTTCTTCCGCAATAGTATCTCAGATATTGAAATGCAGTTCATAAATACACCTAATTCTTTTCCATTTATTCAGTACACTTTTGCTTTGGTAATCAAAGAACGAGTTTCTTTGATTACCAAAACGTGAAACACTCCAAACTTTGTAACTTTCTAGAAGCAATTTCTTTTCTAGCGAAAAGATTAAATCGTTACCATTTTGGCTTCATTTTGGTTGCAAGGGCATTCCATAATTCACTTTATGTGTTGTTGTTGTTTTATGCTGAGCAGGACTTTTCTTTAAACCAGTCCGAAAAGAAGCCGATTTCTATAATGTATTGTTTTTTTTTCAAGGGGTGTGTTTGATCGAAGCGGAGAGCAGTCGCAACACGGCAGCTGTTGGCCCCCCGAACAATGACGGTTCCCGGGACTGGGGCCTGTTCCAGATCAACGACCGGTACTGGTGCAGTGATGGCGCATCACCCGGGAAGGAGTGCAACGTGAGATGCGCTGGTTAGTATAGAATTTAGATGGTCGATTTAATATACTTGAAAGACGAACTGCATGTACTGGTAATGCGAACACTGGACATGTGGTGTGAAGGAAAGAGATAGAGTGAGTTAAGAAGAGGTAGAGAAGGGAGTAATAAGGTATTATAGAATTTCATTAATAAAACAACGAAATAAAAGTTCACAAAAACAGTTTCCATTGCGTGAACTTGTTCGGTTTCTGATTTTAAAAAAATACATAGTGCACAGAACGAAACTGTGTGTCAGTAGGCGCAACGACCGAGAAACTAGTCAATAGACAAAGAAGACATGTGTACTGTTATTGGAAAAGAGAATAGGCCCAAGAGGGATGGATTGTGTGAAAGAGACATATTGAACAGGCTCCAAATAATAACCACGGAATGCAAAAAAAATTAAGCTTCCCAATATAGACTGTGTGAAACAAAGAGATTATTCACTGTATAATTATTTTTAATTATAGATCTGATTACGGACAACATTACGAAAGCGTCGAACTGCGCAAAGCTGGTGTTCAAGCGGCACAACTTCAACGCGTGGTACGGATGGGTCAACAAGTGCAAGGGGCAGGCTCTGCCGGACATTAGCATGTGTTAGATATGCTTTAAAATCTGTATCATAAATTACCTCTGTATCATATATATAGACATACATATAATCATGTCTTTATCCAGAGGTTTAGGCAGAGGTGATATAACACCTACATTTAACCAATAATCGTAGTCGGTCCCATATAATAGGGGGTGAGCCTATTGCCTTAATATTTCGGGCATTATTGTTGACTCGAGCCTATATACAAGGTGATTTAATAGTCGTTTGGGATAAAAAGCATTTGGGCACAGTTTTGATAGCAAAATCATCTGGGAGTATTAATTTGACGAAATATTTTTTTTTAAAACCCCCATTCATTTTTCCTTTCACCTGAACATTATTCCCATTCATTATAAAATTTTCGAAACGACTATAAATTCACCTTGCATTATGCATCTGAGTCTGGGCTGTATATATCATAAGAATGTATAACGTATATTTAAAATAAAGTGTTTCTTCTTAAAATTCTTTTTATAATTTAACAAGCTGTCCCGGCAAACTTTGTTTCGCCTTAGAAATTAGAATCAATTAGCTGTATCAAATTCTCCTAATTATCTTGAGAACGGAAAGCATTTCGATTCGGGCCACATTCGCCCACGGAGACACGCCACATTCCCGACACTAATAGGTCACCGGGGCCCATACTTACACACCTACGGAGCCTATGAACCTATGGGACCCATTCAACCATATACCTCTACGCTCAAGGGCGTTCATACTACCATAAACCATCAATTTTTCGACCTAAATAAAAAAATAGCCACCATAAATATTTTCGCGGCCAAAGCAACGGGCATTTTGTTAATTCAGAAGAATGTCTACTAATCACCCTCTGACGATATTTGCACGCATATAAAACGTCAGATACCTAACATAGAAGAATATCATACAGCAGTATTAGAATAATAAACACATTTTTTTCCAATTCGTATTCCAAATTTAGACATGCCGTATGTTGGATCAGCTATTCTATATGGTGTTTATGTATTCTTAAATTTTCTAATTTTCCGTGCAATTTTCTTCATTTTTTCTTTCATAAGAACCTTCTCCTAACAATAACGAACACAACAAAAAAAGAATTAGCGAAATCGGTTCAGCCGTTCACGCGTGATGTCGTGACCAAGGGAAATAGGGGTTCATTTATATATATATATATTTACTGGCGATGTTATGTATGTTATGTTATGCAAATTTAATTCCCCATTTTCAAATGTTTATTTAGAAAATGTATGAAGATTGTATTAAATTGGCTCAGGCTCAGAATGTCCCTTTCCCAAAATGTCCCTAAATTCCAAATTTAATAGTACCTTTCCCGTAATGTCCCTTTCCCGAAATGTCCCTTTCCCAAAATGTCCCTTTCCCGAAACGTCCATTACCCATAGTGCCCTTCCTGAATTTTGCCTTTCTCAAAATGTCCCTTTCTTTTCTTACGTCTTTCTTTCTTATTCCCTATCCAAACTTATGCCTTAAAATTACAATAAATGTTTTATATTGGAAAATGTAACGCGATAGGGTAGTCCTTTGGTAGCACCGAATCGCACTTTATACTTTTTATCATTCTGAGCCATCATTAATAGAGCACGAAAGCGTAACCTCACCTCCGGCCTAGCTCCATGAGCCTCAGTCGGCGTGCGGTTTAACTCGGTTCGAGTCCATAACATAACCTCCCTTTCCGCCTCCCGCGGCGGTCGGTGGGGGAGGTATCCGTGGGGAATACCGCACGAAAAAAAAAAGAAAAAAAGATATCGCCAATACGATCTTCATTCATTTTGATCATTTATTATCGATACCTTTTAGCTGATGACATGTAGGACTAGAATTTCAATTCGAAAGAAAACACAGTAATAATGAATTAAATTATATTGAAATTTAAACATAATGTAACTACAATAACTGCTCATAAACAAGGTAATATAAAATTAACTATCGCTACGATAACAATATTCTAATAATAGAATAAATAAGTTTCACACACGACATATTCTTACTTTTCAATACGTAAAATAACAATATAATACCAACACCACAAATTGTGTTGAATATCAGAATATCACAATTCTGTTCGTTTGCCTCATTTTGTTTTGATCAGAATAATAATAACGTGATACAAATTACTTTTTCTAGCTCACTTTGCGTGCAGAAATGAATCACAACAAACATATTTATGTTTATTAGATACTAAAGAAGGTTTAATAACGTTATCTTACTCGGAACTTATAGTATAGGAGCTAGCAACGTTTTGAAAGTGAGAATTTTAGGTCAGCTGATTTTGTGATATGCCATCCTTCTTGCTCTTTCGGTTAGAGTCTGGGCTATCTGGCTGGCGGTAGTGGTTGCGTTCATTACTGCGCATCCTACCTGTCCAGGTGATAATCCTGGATTTTCAAAACATTTTAAGAGGCGTAATTTTTAATTTTTTGTTTTTAAATAAGACTACCTGACATACTTTTTTTATTGCCAGACATTTCTGACATTGCTAATTATGTGACATACGCGATTCTTTTAATTTATTTTATAAAAAATTAAAAGTATTTTATCATGTCTGTAATTTTAACATTATGTTATTTAAGATAAGAAAAGCTTAAAATTAATTTGCCAGACATTAATTCGATTGTTAAACCTTGAATTAAAATAAAAAAGGCATGAAAAGTATTGCAGTATGATGCTAGTAGTTCGAAAGAGACAGTTGCAGAATAAGCTGAGAATAAGACAGAGAACCATTGCAAATATACCATTTATATTATCTGACCTCCTCCTCGTAACCTGTAGCCTAGCCCTGAATTCCTCAGTAAGGTACTGAGAGGATTCAGTGCTAAGCAGAACCCCCGAGCGCAGAATATGATACACCCGGGGATGGTATCCGCCATGTGTGACTATGCCTAGCATATTAAACTCACTTATAAGGGCCTCTAGGTTTTGGCACCGGCCCGACGCACGCCTTCCAAAGGCCCGGGACTCCATAGTCCCGAGATCACGGAACAGAGAAACAAAATAATAATAATAATAGGCTGCTATCGAGTCAGGGACGTTGCCAATTTTTATGACCACTGGTGTTACCCACCTCTCCATAAGACAGGAAGTACCTCGAACCCCAGTAACTATAGACCGATCACGTGTTTACCATCGGTCTATAAACTTCTTACATCTATTCTGAGAGATAAAATAACAAAGCACATCTCTACAAACACTGTTATGAGTGCCTCTCAGAATGGATGTAGGAGTGGGGCCCGTGGTACTAAGGAGCTCCTCCTCATTGATATGGCCATTAGTCAACAAGTTCGCCGTAGCCGTAAGAATCTATCGACATGCTGGATAGACTATAAGAAAGCGTTCGACTCTGTGCCCCATACATGGCTCCTGAGGGTGCTAGAGTTGCATAAAGTAGATACAACTCTGTGCATCTTCTTGGCGTCATGTATGAGGCAATGGAGAACAGTTCTTAGCTATCCAGGATGTCGAGGGGTGTGCAGTAACGGCGAACCAATAAATATTGAGCGAGGAATTTTCCAAGGTGTCAGTTTGAGTCCCCTTTGGTTCTGCTTAGCACTGAATCCTCTCAGTACCTTACTGAGGAATTCAGGGCTAGGCTACAGGTTACGAGGAGGAGGTCAGATAATATCAATGGTATATTTGCAATGGTTCTCTGTCTTATTCTCAGCTTATTCTGCAACTGTCTCTTTCGAACTACTAGCATCATACTGCAATACTTTTCATGCCTTTTTTATTTTAATTCAAGGTTTAACAATCGAATTAATGTCTGGCAAATTAATTTTAAGCTTTCCTTATCTTAAATAACATAATGTTAAAATTACAGACATGATAAAATACTTTTAATTTTTTATAAAATAAATTAAAAGAATCGCGTATGGCACATAATTAGCAATGTCAGAAATGTCTGGCAATAAAAAAAGTATGTCAGGTAGTCTTATTTAAAAACAAAAAATTAAAAATTACGCCTCTTAAAATGTTTTGAAAATCCAGGATTATCACCTGGACAGGTAGGATGCGCAGTAATGAACGCAACCGCTCCCGCCAGCCAGATAGCCCAGACTCTAACCGAAAGAGCAAGAAGGACGGCATATCACAAAATCAGCTGACCTGAAATTCTTTCTCGAAATCGTTGCTTGCTCCCGTACCATTAAGGTAACTGCCGAATTCATACCTGTATGTAACTATATCGCGATTCAGAATAATGGTACAGCGCCATCTATGGAGGCTGACCTTAAACTTCTCACATAATTTAAATCAGTCTTAAATGAACCTTATGTATTTTCTGATTATGAGCAAAGTATACAATCTTAAAAATATGGATAATAGCAAAATTCAGAAATATCTACGTTCAAGGGGGTAGTTTCAGCTTTGATCACGGAAAGGTCTTGCATTATCCGTTTATCAGTTTAAGTAGAGAGAGTGCACAGCAAAGCTGTACCCCTCTTGACCCAAAAGTCAGCCGATTCTTTGCCGGAGGGGAGATCCACTGCGACTACAAACGCTCCCTTACGCAGAGGGTAATAGTAACATGGGCAAATGTAGCGGTCTGGGGACAAATGATTTGGTTGAGGATGAAGAACTTTTAACTAAAATACTTTATACTTAAATGTCAACATTAAAATATAAAGTATAATACTTTAATGACGATATTGAAAGTGTCAAAATGAATTTTTTAAAAATCATATCGACTTTAGGTCTTCTATGGTCTGAGAATCGGACAACATCTATTTTTCATCCCCCTAAATGTTAAGGTGCAGAGGGAACGGGATCTGACGCCCGTAGTTCGCCGGGTCAGCTAGTCGTAATTTTTTCATAACAACACAGTTTCAGCTGAACCACTGGCGATTTTGGTGGTCCTTTATCATTTTAAGCAAATTATATTAATTGTTTTATCAGATTAGATAAAGAAGTGTATGAAACTACACATGATTTGTACTCGTGTAATACTATAACAAAGCGAACCGATTTTAATCAAAGCATTCTAAATATGCTTCATATTTAGTAAAAATTGTGTGTATCTTAGCCACTCAATAATTTCAAGTTTTTTCTTGGAATTATTTGCAAATAAATGTTTTTGTCGTTCTTCCGTCCTTTGACTGGGACGTGAAAAGTTGTAAAGTGTATTTATTTTTAACTCGGTTCTTTCATCATATGATCAAACCTTAACTGTTAACTTCACGAAGTCTATCTTGTGTAAAATGTTTCTGAAGTCGTTCCTAGTATTAAATAATAATAATAATTGGCGAGCTGTTGGTGAGTGGCGACACCACGAACCCTTATTCTCCCGAGGGTTGGAATCTATTCCGCCCCGCCTCTTGTGCTTGCCTTCATTGGCCGGCCAAGAGTGGAGTCGCAAGAGCGGAACCTATGCTCCAGGTTGGAAGTGTAAAATGTCATAACGCCGGGGGCCTGCTGACCGACTACTGTGTCGCGATCTTGCACCCCGCAGACTCACCTCTCGACAACCTTAGCCGCTCAACGGGTGTTGCTCCATGGCCGCACTATGCGTGGCTATTTTAATGGGGCCCATGCAATGAGTCGGCGAGTCACCACCTGCCTTTTTAACAATTTTGAGACTTATTGTCATGGCAGGCGTCCGTTAGTCTCCCCCCATAGCCCATTCACCAGTCCATCCAATACTCAACCCCGTAGCCCATAATCTAGTCTCCATTATTCCAATAGTCTCTGCACCTGGCGGGGACCATCCCCGGGTGTATCATATTGTGCGCTCGGGGGTGGTATCCGTCATGTGTGTCTATCCCTAGCATATTAAACTCTCTTAAAAGGGCCTCTACGTCTTGGCTTCGGCCCGACGCACGCCTTCCAAAGGCCCGGGACTCCATAGTCCCGAGAGTCACGGAACAGAGAAACAAAATAATAATAATAATCATTTATTCATCAGATAATAAAATCCATATTTTGTTAGTATTGTTAGTTACAAACGATCTCTTAATTTAATGTTAATTTAGTTAGTAATTCGAATTTGCTATAGGTACATGAGCCCCAGATACAATTTCATAAAATCTAAAATTATGATTCTCTGACCTATGTGACCGCACCGGTCGTTCGCCCAACAAGGTGGCGATACACAGCTGAGTCGTAGCTGCCATCTATTGTCTTCAGAATGCTGTTGTGACTACCCCGCAGGTTGTTCAGTACGGACACTGTCTTTTTGCGGAGTATGGCAAAGAAGACCGCAGTATGCAAGTTTGCGAACATACCCGACGCACTGCAGTAACGAGGCAATCCCAACAACATTCTGAAGCCATTATTATACTGCACTCGCAGAGCATTCAATGACAGCTGTGTATAGCTGGTCCACAGACCCCCAGAGTATAGGTTTTGACAGTAAGCTTTGAAAAGTGTGATTTTGACTGGTACGCTACATCTGGAAAATCTGCGAGCCAACGAGACGAGAGAAAAAAGATAAACAAAGCGACCATTGCTGAGTTATGTTGCGATAACTTTTCTCTGTCCATGTCACACATATCACACGTACGCGTTAATAGCCGAACGACAGCTGTCGTTGCGTGTTTTATAGTACAGGAAAGCAGTCAGCACAGCGGTTCTAAACTGTCAGCTCCGCCATCTTATGACCAATTTCATTCCTGTCTGGAATGAGTTTGAAGTGATACGTAATCATTTTCAAATAAAAATGTTTGGAACCGCTGAAACCTTGTTTACCTTTTTTGTCTTGCTTCGTTGGCTTTACTTTACAGGCATTAGTGATGTCGACTGAATGAATCAATGAATGAATAATTTATATCAAAGAATATGGTACATCGAGGTCTAGGTCAAGTTATTGCAGTGGTCAAACATATTCTACCTACCATAATAGTTGTGAACAATCAGTTAAAAGAAATTTAAGAAAGACTTACTGCGCAGTTTTTTGCCGGTGGCTCGTATAGGCTTGAAGTGTATGGGAGTCAACGGGTACACCAGCTGCATGGGTAGAGGCTCAGCCAGGTAACTCTCCTTACGGAACCATGATGCTCCCTCCAGATACTGACCTCTGATGATTACGAAATAAAAAATATATTATTTATAGAATATATTATATCTCATATAAAATTCTCGTGTCACGGGGTTTGTAGTTAGACTCCTCCGAAACGGCTTCACCGATACTCATGAAACTTTTCATCCCCCTAAATGTTAAGGTGCAGCGGAAACGGGATCTGACGCCACGAGGGCAGGAAAAAATTGGCAGTACGAAATAAGCCGTGACAGAATAGTGAATGGTGGGTGGATTGATGACAATCAATATGAGAAGCTAGCGCGACCTGACGTAGACGCCCCCGTCCCGCGGCGGCCGCACGAATCCGCTCTCCTCCAGCGGCATGACGTTGAACTCCCAGCACAACGTGTCAATAGGCCACGACTCGCCGCGCGCCGTCGTCTGTGAAATGTTATAAAAACAATAAAATGAAACGGAAACAATTTTGTTTGCCATTTTAAAATTACAATAATACATGATGTAGTTTTGGTTGGCAAATTCTGAAACTTAGAACTGGAATTATTAGGGGACCATGAACACTGCCTTGAGGTACTCCATATGATTTTCAAGATGAGATTGATATAAATGTATTTTCGAGTTGAAATGCAGAAAATATCAGCTGGTTTGTTGTTTTAAGTACAAGACAAATCAAGAGGTAATCTTTGCCTTTAGTATTTTAATCATTCATTATATGGAGAAGCATTTTATGATCGACAGAGTCGAAAGCCTTTGTTATATCCATAGACGAAAGTAAACCTAAAAATACATCTTATTGAAAATTATATACGTCTCTTGACTATGACAAGCGAAAGATGATGGAACCTCGTGAAGCCTTAGGCCTATTGATTTTAGAATGACACTCAGCCAGAATTGCGATTAATCTGAAGACAGATTGATAGTTTGACATATTGCCTATACAATCTGTCTTCAGATAAATCGTGATTCAGGCTGAGAGTCATTCTAGAATACGGGTCTAAGTCTCTTGCCTTACTAGGACGCCATGGCCACGTCGCACAGTATCCAAGCAGTTAGTATTGAGATGTATGGCACCTCACTCACTCGGCGACGGTTTGGCCACGTTAAATACAAACAACTCGGATACGTGGCCATGGTAGGCAGGGTCTAAGCATCTTACCTGCATGACAGCGGTGAGGAAGCCGGTGGGAGCAACAAAGGCGGGCAGCCAACACAGCGTGGGCGGGCCGCGCGGCGCGTTGGCCCAGCCCTGCAGGTGCGCGCCGCGCAGGAACAGCTCGCGGCACCACGAGCCCAGCGGCTTGATGGACGGCCGCCCTACACGTGCGGGGGCAAGGGCAAGGGTCAACACGTGCGGGGTCAAGGGCAAGGGCAGAGCAAGTGCAGAGAGCGGGCGGCATAGTATAGTGCTCGGATTACTGGTGACAAATGTGCGACGACTAGGGCAGCAGCGTGCTTGTCGGTTATCGCGACCAAACAGCCTTTGTGTTAATCCAGGGTATTAAGTAAGTCCATACCAAATTTTATTAAAATCGTTTAGACATGAAGGAGTAACAAACATCCATCCATCCATACTTAACAAATTTTCACGTATATAATAATATTAGTAGAACTAAGCGCAAAAAAAAACAGTGAAAACACGGTAAAAAAAAAACAAAAACTAAACACGGTTTCAAGGTTTGTCTTTTTATTGTTTAATTTTTTGTTTGGTCAGTTAGTGCAAATACTTATAATATTTTTGATTGTTCGCCCGTAATGTGTCAAAATAACCTTCTCCCTCTATGTGCTTTATGAGAAATATTCCTAAACCATTGGGATATAATGTAGTGTCCTCATTATCTGAGCTTATTCTCGACTATAACAACTAACTATTTGGTAACATTTCTGTGTATGTGCTGCAGCTGCGAGAAATAAATATATTTTCTTTCTTTTTCTTTCAACTATGTTGGGATTGGTTGAAAGGAAATAATAACAATATAATTTAGGAAAAAATCGTTTACCTTTCATCCAGAAATTGGGCACCTTTCCCTGGTTAATACAGGTGTACATCATCTCCAGTATCTCGGACATCACCACCAGACCTTCGATAGCGCGGCGTAATTCCTACACATTAGAATCATCAATTAATCAGACGGACCTTGGTTTTCGGAGTGAAGTTTCCGGATGCAATCAGGATACAACGTCTTTAGATAACTGCATATTGCAAGAAATGTACAGTCGACAAAGAACAAATGGTTGCACTTTTTCTTATTAAGTTTTATGTGGAGGTGCTACCGTATCTTCTTGGTCGACTATACATCAGTGACAGTGAAAGGGCCGAATCCATAATGTACAGGCAAATATCTTGAAAACTATTTGTCGTACGAAAATTTTACTTTTACAGTTCATTTTATTATGAGAAAGTGGTCATTTTTCGAAAGTAAAAAAAATATATTGTCAAATAGCCTATTCCTTGCGGCCAACAGTTAGTTATAAGTAATAAGAATGTTGGTACTCATGGCATATGATGGTAATTAAAATGCAAAAGGTCGCGCGAATGGGAGAATACGTCCCATTGTCGCCTTCCAACTTCTTCCATGGCGTTCATGGATTTACGAGGGAGGTAGACCGTGAATGCCATAGTAGAAGTATTTAATGCAACTAGTCCAAGGTCCGTATTCTAATATGACACTCAGCCTGAAACTCGATTTATCTAAGGACAGAATGTACAGGCCATTTGTCAAACTATCAATCTGTTTCTACAATCTGTCATCAGATAAATTGTGATTCAGGCTGAGTGTTATTCTAGAATACGGGCCTTAGTGACAGGATGAGGTTGATAATGATGATGATTATGTCCACTATCAGAAAGTTATTCGGCAAGAAATATACAAGGATTTATCTGAAACGAATGCTAATGTGACTGCCACTCACCTTAAGCCCGAAGACAATAAAGCTGATCAGCGTGTTAAAGTATCCGATTTCCTGTAGCAGAGAGACGCACATGGGCATCACTATCTCGGGCCCCATCATACGCTCCGTTGTCTCCACGTCAATCTTATTGGGTAGCTTCGTCCCCATCTCCGCAGCCAGCTCACTCACCTATGGTAATTTACCATTGGAAATTAGTAACTGGTGATTTAACAATTTTTTTTTAAAGTTCTTAATTCTTTATTGTACACATAACTCAAATAGTTTAAAAAACTAAAAAACACGATTTTAGCACGCACTAAAATTACAAAATCAAATAGCCTGTCCGCCATATTGGATTTAAGTCACGTGAGGATTTTTTTCGTATTTCTGACAGCAAACCCTTTCATTTGATACCCCATGATATGGGGGTGGATTTCAAACAGCCAGTCCGCCATCTTGGGGAGGCCGCCATATTGGATTTGTAATGACGTTTCATAGCTAGTCATGTATTGTCATCAGAACTCAGAGCGTGTGCAAAATTTCATCCTAATCGAAGACCGGGAAGTGGGTCAAATTAAGATTCCAAGATTTTCTTACATACATAGTTACAAGTGAAGCTAATAAAAGCGTGTTAAAAAATTATACATTAACAAGCATACCTACTTAAAACATTTTAATGTACAAAGGCGAGCTTAACTCAGAATTTCACATTTTATGCTGGTGTCTAATGGGAAATGACATTAATTATCTCTTCTATAGACGTCCGTCTAACGTAGCAACCACGAATTAACGTAATAATTGCCGTTCGCCAATAACTCGTGGTGGTTTATCAATATTGATGCTGACCGGACAAGTTTAGCCACTGCATTTAAGTTATATTTATCGCGATGTTATGCTTTGACTTTGTCCATTAATATACTCCCCTGGTTTCAAGGGGAACTTTGATCTTGATCGGTAGAGTAGAATAGGACCACCCCAGCTCTTCCCGTGGGTGTCGTAAAAGGCGACTAAGGGATAGGGCTGTTCTCCATCCAACAGTAAATATTCAGCTCAATACAAAGGGCTCGCTAGACGATAATGAGTATATGAATGGATGAATTTGGTAGTAACCTTCATAGATAGATGACAAAAGACTCCTTACCTTCTGATCATCTCCGCCTCCGCCTCCGCCGCCTCCAGTAGAGGCGAGCGCGAACAAGGTTGAGCACATGATCATTGCATCCTGGATTACACATTCGTTATGAATAGAGGTATAATAAAATTCAGCCTCCGTGGCATAGCGGTAGTGAACGCGGCCGCTAAGCAGGAGGCGCGGGTTCGATCCCCGCTCAATGCAAATATTTTGTATGCATGAATATGGGTATTCGCATTGGTCTGATCGTGCCTCAGAGAGCACGTTAAGCCGTCGGTCCCGGTTTCTATACGAACGTCTATGGCAATCGTTGCGGGTAGTTGGAGCCCTCAAAATCTGTGAATGCAGTTCAAAATATGTCAAAAAGTTAGGGAAGGTCTTCTAAGAACGTTTTGCTGTAACTGCAACGGTTAAGGTACTTGCCCTTACTGCCCCGTTTCAAAAATACACCCTCTATATTAATATACTAACCTGCGCAAGAGTAGCAACATCAGCGGAGGCGTGTTGTCCCACTGACTCAGCGCGTTCGTATCCCGGCAGTAGATCTAGGAAGTCGCGGTACGATTCCAAGCTGCCGTCTCTCGGGATATGGTATGCAGGAATAGATGATAGTCTATCAAAGGTCAGCGAAAGGAATAAATTAATATATTATACAGCAACTTTGGAAAAATATTATTTTGCGATTAAATTTATAACATTACGAAATCGTAATGAAATTATGGAAATGTAGGTTATACGTAGGTATAACCGAAATTTTAAGTTTTGCAGTATTTTACTGTTTACTGAATTTGATTAAGAGGATGACTGGGTCCCAGACTGGCGGTACGCCCCAATCAGCTACTCTATTAAAATTTGGGTGATTTATAAAAGTAAATTTTCACAAATTTATTGCGATAGAATACGTTAAAAAGTGGTTTTATTTGAATAATATCCCACTCGAATACATCGGAAAAATGATATGCTCTAGTGGGACTTGAACCCAAGAAGACTGATATAAAAAGGAGGGAAATTTGAAGTGATTCAGGTGTGGCCTAATAGCTCAGTAGGAAGAGGATTCCCCCTGTAAGGGAAAGGTCAAAGTCCCACTTGAGCATTTCATTTTTCTCGATGTATTCGAAATTTAAAGTTAGGATAATAGATGCTATAAAAAAATCTTTCTAATAGCCCACTACCAAAAAGGCTTTAGGCTCAGAATGACGACTTCCCAAAATGACCGCTTTTGATTTTTGTAGTCAATTTGTCTTTTTCACAAAATGACCACTTATTTTCAAAATGACTAGCTACTCAAAATGACACGTTCTTGTAATGACTCACTGCCTTAATGTCGATTTCCCAATATGTCCTGTTCCCAGAACGTCCATATTTTGAAATGACTACTTACTTTTAAGATAATCGTCTATATAGAACTCTTATAGATACTCTTTTGTGGAAATGCAATGGTCACTTAAAAATTATCTGACACTTGACAATGTGAAATGAAATGTAGAATGACAGTAAAGCTGTAAAATTCTTTATTTTATTCCATTTCTAGGTACGTGTTTGAGGAATTCTGAAAGTTCTTCAGGTACCTCTTCCATAATATCTTAACACAGGAGATTCAGACCTGGCCCCCAATTCTGCTAATTATTAACCACAACAACAGCACCGACCCGGCAAAATATTTCATTTCATTCATTTCATTTTAGACTTGACATCCAAAATTAAATGAAAATGAAATGAAATGAAATGAAATGAAATGAAATGAAATGAAATTTATTCGTAAGAGACACGGTGAAGATAGGATGTTACATTTTTAGTTAGTGATACAGCATATCTCGCCTTCATTTGGCATACGAATCTTGTACATAAAATATATTGTCATTCAATTAGGTACTTACATTTTAAATTAAATTTATCAAATTATTTTAAAATCATAATAAATAACATTGAATTGATATTATTAATTGTAGAAAATAAATATATTGATGTCAATAGATAAGATTATAATTAAAATGTCCAACTTTAATCAAATTCATATTACCCACTAATTCCAACAGACTTTATATTCAATAATTTTGACAAGCATTTAGAACAATTAATTCATCAATTCCTCTACAATATACCATTAACATAGCGATTAAATTTTACTCTCATTTACCTACAATCGAAAAATTCTTGCAAATTGTAAAAACATTTAATTATTAACCATTGCCTTAATTTTGACCTAAACTGAGTTTTAGGCAGTTCCCTAATTACCTTAGGAATGTGGTTATAAATTTTTATAGTCATTATTAAACAATTTTTTTGGTGGAAACTTGTTCTGCACATCTCAAATTTTATTTTGGTAGGATCTCGAGATTGAAACCTGCCTGTTTCACTTACTTTAACAAACAAGTGACTATGGTTTCTCACGAACATGCCTACCTCTAATATGTAAACAGACACCAAAGTTAGCACCCCGAGTCTCTTAAAGAGTGGCCTACATGTTTCTAGGGGCCCCACCCCACATACTGCTCTTATGCACTTTTTTTGTTTTATGAAGGCTCTGTCTACGTCGGTTGAGTTACCCCACAGTAATACGCCATAATTTAAGATTGAGCCAACATGACCGTGGTACGCCATAAGAGCTGTTTTTTCGCAAGTTGTATTTCTAAGCTGGCGTAGAGCAAACACGAATCTATTTACTCTCTTGCATACTGCATCTACATGCAGCTTCCAGTTACAGTGTTCATCTAATATGAGACCCAGGAAGCGAATATGACTGTCCCTGCTTACTGCAACACCATTCAACGCTAGCTCGAAGTTTTGTAGGTTCTGCTTATAGTTCCTGAACTCAACGTAGTGTGTCTTCGACAAATTCACTTTCAAATGATTTTCACTAAGCCAATTTAGAATGTCCCTCAGTGTTTGGTGCACAATGTCTTTATGATTGTGATTCGGATTGATAGGTATTACAATTGATACGTCATCAGCAAAGAGAGTACACTTTTGGGATGTAGCGCTGGGCAAGTCATTTATGTAGAGAAGGAAGAGCAGAGGGCCCAGAATGCTTCCCTGTGGGACTCCCGAGTTCTTTATTTGAAATTGGGACCTATACTGCGTTAACAATCGATTCTCATTTATACGGGCTATTTCTACACATTGGCTTCTATCGTAAAGATAACTCCGGAGCCAGCTCAGAGCTGGGCCCCGAATGCCATATCGTTCGCATTTATCGAGTAGCTTTTCAAAATTTACTAGATCAAAGGCTTTACTCATATCTAAGTACACTACTGTTACCGTATTACCCTTATCCACGTTTTCTGTTATGGCCCTGACTAAGGAGAAAGCTGCTAACGTGGTAGATTTGCCCTTCTGGAATCCATTCTGTTCATCCCTAATGATCTTATGTTTGTTAAGAAACTCAGTTAGTCGAGAGTGCATTATTTTTTCATACACCTTCGAAAGAATAGGTACTAATGTAATAGGTCTATAATTATCGACTTCCAATGGACTGTTTTTTTTATAAAGGGGCTTTACTACTGAAACCCTTAACCTATTGGGAAAAACACCATCTGTCAGAGACAAATTTATAATGTGGCTAAGTATAGGTGAAATGATAGCTGCGCAAGATTTCAGAATGTAAGTCGAAAGCTCATCATAACCAACAGATTTTTTGTTATTTAAGGAGTTAATAGTTCTTAATATCTCCATTGGTGTACATGGATATAGGAAGATACTATCCTTATTTCTATCTGGTTGAGACATAAGGCTATGAGTAGAAATATCTTGGCTGCTACCATTTCCCGAAACAGTCGAAAACACATCGCTAAACTTGTTAGCAATATCCAAGGGAGCGGAAATCAATGTGTCATTACTCTTCAGACACTCGATTTGGTTGCATGTTCTCACGGTATCAGCTTTATTTTTTACAATAGCCCAAGCAGCTTTGCTCTTATTTTTAGAATTTTGAATAAATCTATGGTTTGTAATTTTTTTTGAAGCAATTACACATTTTTTTAGAATTCTGGTGTAATTTATGTATTTTTGTTTTAAATTATTTATGTTATTATTTTGTTTCAGATAGCACAGAGATCTCAATTTTCTCTTATACTTACAGCAAATCTTTATACCATTAGTGATCCATTTGGGGGAAGTATTGTTTGCATGTACCTTAACTTTTTTAAATGGAAAACATAAATTGTGAAATAAAGTTAACATGTCCTGGAAACTCTCAAAAGCGGAATTGGCATCAGTGTCATTGTAAATGTCACACCACGACAGACTACCTAGTGCTTCATTAAATTTCCGGACATTGTCATCACAATAGTCTCTAACACTAATATACCAATACTTATGAGCTGGTTTTGTAGTCCGCGTTGGAAATATTAGAACTTGACACGTATTATGGTCAGAAAGAAAATACTCATGAGTGCTACCTGTCGACTCTTTCATATTACTGAAAATATGGTCTATACAGGTGCCCTGTCGTGTAGGTGTATTGATATGTTGGTATAGGCTGTGTCCAGACATGACATCTCTAAGTCTTTGAGATTCTTTAGTGTTTTTTAAGGTATTTATATTCATATCCCCTGTTACTATTATTTTTTTATTGTGCTTGTATAGTAGTCTATGTAGCAACAACTCTATCCTATCAAGAAACAAGGAAGCATCTGAGTCCGGTGTCCTATAAACACAGACGACAATACATTGCAGGCTAGGTATCTCCACTGCACAACATTCAAATGTCTTTTCTATGCATAAGTCCCTAGTAAGATCAATATTTTTAAAGTCTAATAATTTATGAACCAAAATGCAAACTCCTCCTCGTTCCTTCCTTTCTCTACAAAACGATGAGGCTAGAGCAAAGTTTTTGAAGTTTACATTTAGCTCATCACCTGATATTACAAAAGTCTCTGTAAAACATAAAACTTGCAAATTAAGGTTCTTCTCATACAAATCGCTTAAGCAAACCTCTATGGCGCTAGTTTTGTCAAGCAATCCAGCTATATTTTGGTGAAACAATGCTGATGTATTTAAAGGTAAGTTCTTATTCAAGAAAAAAATCATTATTTACATTGATACAATTTGTGGTACTGGACGACTGGCTGCTAGTACACTTACCTACAATTGGAAAGTAGTATGGTATAGTACCCTTTTTTGTGACATGTAACTTATTACAAATATATTTTTCATTACTATTTTTTTTTGTAACATACTTAGTACCCAGATTTAACAAATACTTACATGCATAATCGTTTGAATCAATAACAAGACATATTTTTTTAGCCAATAGGTTCAATAGTACTTTTCTGTGATACTTTGGATGAGGCGAGAAAATGAATTTACATTGTTTATTATTATTACTAATTTGTTGTAAAAGATTATTCAGTTTCCATTCATTTAGAAATGCATTTTGGTTTACACTTAGTAGTAATATGTTAATATGTTTAAATGTACTTAAGAATGATGACAGCTCCATCATCAGGCGAGTAGGATTTGAATCATTTTGACCTATACCCAAAATTAAGTAGTTTTCTTGGGTGTCTATCACATTTCTCTGGCATGACTGAAGTATTTCCTGAGTTAATGCAAAAGGTTTAATCATAGCAAACACCTTATACTCTTCATACTTCGTCCTAATTCTGGAACGAATAATAGACTGCGCCAATCCCTTACATTCCTGGCCTCCATATATGTAAATAAAGCGTTCATGTCTGTCTGAGTTTAGTTTTGAAGTACCACTCATGCCATCTGTTGAAGTCTCTTGGTATGTAGTTTGCAAGCTGGTATGTTTGTCACTCAGATTATTGATTACACCGCCATCTGTTGGGCGCACAAGGTCAACCCCGTCATCTTTTGAAAACATTGATTGTTGTGATGCTTGCGTTATGCTTATGACCCGTTTAGGACTGGTTTTTCGTTTTCGTTTTGGGGTACACTTCGAAGTTCTTGCTATGTTAGGTGACTCTGAGCATATCTTTTTGAATTGGGTAATCACATTCGAATTTTCATTAATCTGTATCTTTAACAAGTTATTTTCAACTAACAAGTTCCCAATTTCGTGATGACAACTTTCCAATTGACATTTAAGTGTTTCAATTTCATGTCTTAGTTCTTCTACATCTTCACGCTGAACAGTCGAGAGGTCCGGCAGACTTTGTGCTAAGTAGTCGGAAGGTAAACAGTCTGAAGATTGGTCAAAGAATAGGGATTCTCCGTAGTCAATATTTGTTTTGTTTCTTATGGTAATATTTTCTGAATCCATCTTACTTTATACAATATTGCAAAATAATGCAAATTAAAAATGTAAATGAATGTTTAAGAATCCCCAAAAAGTCCTCGAAGAGTATGTCAGGCGCGAACTCAGGACTATCGCACGGCAGTACACACATATAACCACCAGACCATCAAGCATTAGTATTTAAAGCTTAATTTGACGATCTTATTTTGCGTAATATTTCAAAAAAATCTGTTGATGACTAATGCGATAAGAATTTTTTCAATATTTTTGCACTGTCACTTGGTTATTTTGAAACGATAATTATTATCCGTTGAATTTAATGTTTATTTACATTGGTTTATTGGGTGTCAAAAATACTTTTATGTTCGTGTTTGTTCTTGTTTAACATCACTATCACTAATATTTACTTTCTTTAGGGCAACTTGTAGTTCGGTAATTTTGGCGTTATACTTTTTACACATTTGGTACGTTACTTGGCCACGATAACACTTGCACTTGTTTATGACACTGTATACTATAATATTAGTACGAAATTAGATACATGTGCGCGCGCTAATCATTTAAAATTATTTTTCATTACGGAGCGAGATATGATCGTGACGACTAGCGCCATCTTACCGTACCGTAATAAATACTCTCACCACCTTTTGTATTGAATTATTATTTTTTTTTTTATTGTATAGAACACGTCAATTTGACTTCACCTCGCCTGATGTTAAGCTAAAGGCGAAGTCTCGGAAAGAGGGTCACCATCGGAAACATGTACCATGTTAACAGTGGTGGCACTCAGCTTGACGGCCTCATTAGATGCCTTTTCACGCCCCGCTTAAAGGACCCGGGACTATAGGAAGAGGGAAACACGTGAGCTGGCAGGGAGTTCCAGGTCTTAATGGTGCGACATAGGAATGAGTCACTGAAACTCTTGGTTCTAGCAGGTATACTCTGCACCGTAAATGAATGGCATCTTAGCCTTGCACGTGTCGTCCTGTGTAGGAAAGGAGAGGGTGGGACTAATTGGAAGAGCTTTTTTTTTGACGAACAAGTTAATGAAACAATTGAGAATGTGAATGTGTGGGAGCATCATTTCAGTTTAGACAAGCCCTGAACTTTGCTATGCCGAAAATATAGTTAATTATATAATATATTATTATTTCCTTTATTTACTATACATACATACAAAATACATTTTTAAATATAGATTATAAAAAAATACATTTAAAAATATAAAATGTAGTAGCCCACCGGTATCGGGTACAGGGACCAAGCTACCGGTGCGCATGATTTAAGAGTGTGCGCGCGCCGACTTGGTACTTAGTAGGTATATATAGGTAGGTACATGATTATGATCTTACAAGAATCGAGCGGGAATACGACCACGAGAGGCTCGTTGCGGCAAGGTTCGAACGCGGTTTACTATAATGTTGTATTAGTGGGAATTATAGCTCCCAGCATAATATGTTCCCATTACAAAATTCTACCAAAACAACCTGTATTTTTACAATATAGATTATTTTTTAGGGTCCAATAAAATATACCCTGTCAAAATTTCAACTTGCTTCAAGCATATTTGTATTTATTTGCAAAATCGTGAAAAGTTAAGCTGATATAACGAGAAACGGACATTACGGAATGCGGACATTATGGGATGGAGCGGACTTTGTGGGAAGTAGACACTTTGAGAAGCAGACGTTATGGGAAACAGACCATTTAGGTAACAGACAATTTGAAATGTGGTTTTATTGAAACTTGTCATTTTGGGAAGTGGTCATTGTGAGCTTAAAGGCCAAAAAGTAGTACCAAAGAAGTTAATTTGACAATACTTCACTTTGACATCCAAATCAATTACCTATATTATTAAAATATCTCATGACATTAGAAAGATAAAATTATGTTTATAGGTTATTAATAATTATGAATCGCGTGGTATAAATAGATTGAAAAGTGAATTAATGAATACCTACCTACCTACTAACCATAATATTCTTTAGGTGTAGAACTAACCATATTTAAAAATGTTATATTTAATTTGTACACCATGTTAAATGTTAGGACATAGCACACTGATATTTAATGAAAGATCTTTTGTAACACCTATGTTCCACAAAATAACGGCTACGTAAACTTAATTCACCTGAGCTATTTCACCTAGGGTCATTAAATACACTTTTAGTAAACTTTATGCACCTGTACCGACATTCATAAAACAAAAGAAATTATAAAAAGACTTTGAAACCGTAAGTAATCTTTATTCACCCCCGATTTAAAAGGGTTCTAACGAATCATAAATATAAACTCAAATATAAACTCACGCCTATATTCCCCGAAGGGGTAGGCAGAGGTGCTAGCACCCACATTTCGCCAGTTTATGTTTAGATCCCAATGTAATAGGTGGCCAGCCTATTGCCATTAACCGGGCACTTATAAACCTGCGATAAATACACACATAACTTCGAAAAGCATCGAAACGTCATTGGTGTGTGCCATGGTAAACCTGGGATCGAACCCGAGACCTCGTCTCAGCAGTCCATTACCCATACCACTAGGCTAAAAATGGCCTAACACACATACATAAAAATGAAATTAAAAATTTAAAAAACCTCCGTCACAAAAAACACCTCCAAAAAAAGTTTTTAAAGTGATCTACTAGTCAAGCTCTTTCATTTGATACCCATATTAAGGGAGTTAGGAAAAAATATGTATTCCGACATGTTGTGGCGGCGGCCATCGTGGACCGATTTTTTCCAAACATAGCTAAGAACACTCCCGACTAATATACCTTCCAAACAAAAAAAGTACATCCAAATCGGTTCATCCGTTTGGGTCCTACGATGCCACAGACAGACACACACAAACACACACAGAGACGTGAAACTTATAACACCCCGTCGTTTTGGCATCGGGGGTTAAAAAGAGCTGACCTGTAGAAGTTCTGCTCGAGCGCGTCCTCGCAGAAGAACTGGTTGATGTACGCGATGAGCACGCGCTTGTCCCAGTCGTCGGTGATGTGGCCGCCGTAGTTGATGATGGCGAACAGGTAGCGCAGCGCGTCCCACGGCACCTCGTCGTACTCCTCCAGGTAGTTGGCCAGCAGGTTGTCCGACACCTGCCCCAGTGGGACATACACGAACATGTTATTTTTAAACTATCGTGGCGTATACTAGCAAAAGTAAATTTCCAAAATATATCGCGCGAAGTCCCGAACTATTATAAAACATGAATACATGCACATGTTACTATCCTCAATGGAATTTGAGCCGAGATGAGAATTTAAATGCAGAACCTTAAGGTATATTAAGTTCGAAAAGAATCTTCTTGCGAGTTGGACTCGCCCATGAAGGTTTCCGTAGCAGCAAGTAACATAGTTACTTACTGCTAAAATATTGCAAAATTTCCAAGACTTTGTGACAGGCACAATATAAATACTAGAAATAAAAGCAATCTTGTAGTTTGTCATAGCAGACTCCATAAAATAAGTAATTCTTTCCAGGGCAACTGTATTTGCTTTTTTAACAAGCTTCCTAATGAAATCAGAGATTTACCTGTTAATAAATTTAAAAATACAGTAAAGAGCAAACTGTGCCAGAAAGGCTATTATAAAATCCAAGAATATTTAAATGATAAACAAGCTTGGAAATGAGCTGTTCGCTCTGCTGTGCTACTCAAGCAAAACATTGTATCTAGACCATAAGTTTTAGGCTAAGTAAATGTTTTGTAAATAGACCAAAAAAAAAAAAGCCCGCTGAGTTTCTTGCCGGAGTCTGCGCCGCGTTTCGAACCGGTGGTCCATTTACTAGTATTAGTTAGTATTTAATATTTACTTTATGTTGACGTTTTGTAAGTGCCGATTTAATGGTCTATGCAAAATAAATTATTTTTGATTTTGATTTTGATTTTGAGTATAAAAATTGAATGAAAGACGAAAATTGTGATAAATGACGTTTTAAAAAAACAACTTGTCACTAGATGACTAGTTCGTTGTTTCGTCCTATAAAGATTCGGCCCAATGGGACGAATCACAGAAATTAAAAATAATTAAAATTATCCTTCAAGAGACTAGATCTCGTTCAAACCAATTGTCGGTTTGCATGGCAATATACTTCATTTATTTTTTAGATTTATCATTCTTTTATTCTAGAAATTAGACCTTCGTTCGACTTAGTTCCATGATGGCACAACTGCGAATTTTTTTTCGCAATAGTACAATAGTACTAGTACAATAGTAGTAGTAGACATTTATTCGTCATAATGAAATGATAGAACTGCTACGAATACTCAAATTAAAATTCTCAATTGTAACCGGGGCAGAACACACATTTTCCACTTTGGAAGAGTCTTTCACGCAAAATACTCAGTTTAAAAAAAAATTGTTATAAACCTCAATAATGTTTTTAAAGACATTTTCTATAGAAACCCCACACGTATGGTTTTATCTAAACAAAGTACCTGGGGGACCCCCAAAATTTATTGCTTTTTTTCTATTTTTGTGTGAAATTCTTAATAGTTTCGGAGAAAAGTGGCTGTGACATACGGACGGATAAACAGACAGACATGACAAATCTATAAGGGTTCCTTTTTCCCTAAAAACTACTGATATTAATAATAAATTATTCTACTTATTAATGTATTCTCACATCAAAATCGGCATCGTTGAAGCTGTAGACGGCGTTGTACCCGAGCTGGCGGAAGCGCTTGCGCGCGATGAGGCTGCAGTGGAAGAACGACACGCAGAACAGCAGGCGGCGGTACATCGGCGTGGCCGAGTCGAACTTCTCCTCGTTCAGGTTCGCGAAGATGCGCACCATGTTGCCCTTCAGACCCTGGCCCGACGGAATTTACCATTCAGAATTTCGATATTAATATACGCATTTGATGATAAGCGGTAATTGAAGTGGAAACTTCTTTAGGCGCGTTAGGCAGTATACATAGAAAAATTTGGGTGAAAAAAAACTTTTCTAGTACTATACACTATGTTTGTATGCAGGGGGGCTAGTTGTAACAGGTGCACTCACAAGATGCTTAATTTTCACTTCTATCAGCAATCTCCAAAGACTGCCCCACATGTTTTTGTGAGGAATGGACTTTTACAGTCACAGAGATGGCTCTATTACTTGATAGTGGACTACTAAAGGAAAACACAAAAACGAGAAAGCATACTTAATTGGTTTAAAATTTCATTAAAATAGAATTTGCTAAGCTAGGTCAAGGCAGGCAACACACGGCCACGGAGATAAGTATACTTTTATGGAGATGTATAAATTATCTCCTTGGCTATAATCATGGGGTTGTCACGTACCTGGGGCGGTTCCGTGGTCATCTTGATGCTCCTCTGCAGCACGGACAGCGGGAACTTGTCGTCGGGCATGGAGGACAGCCACAGGCGGAAGCGCGGGTGGATCTTGGGGTTGTCACGTACCTGGGGCGGTTCCGTGGTCATCTTGATGCTCCTCTGCAGCACGGACAGCGGGAACTTGTCGTCGGGCATGGAGGACAGCCACAGGCGGAAGCGCGGGTGGATCTTGGGGTTGTCACGTACCTGGGGCGGTTCCGTGGTCATCTTGATGCTCCTCTGCAGCACGGACAGCGGGAACTTGTCGTCGGGCATGGAGGACAGCCACAGGCGGAAGCGCGGGTGGATCTTGGGGTTGTCACGTACCTGGGGCGGTTCCGTGGTCATCTTGATGCTCCTCTGCAGCACGGACAGCGGGAACTTGTCGTCGGGCATGGAGGACAGCCACAGGCGGAAGCGCGGGTGGATCTTGGGGTTGTCCAGGCCTCTAAGCCCGCCCAGCCATTCGCACGCCAGGTGGCAGTTGGCCAGGAACACCCAGCCGCCTTCCCTCATGCCATGGGCCAGCATTCTGTACGAGAACTTCATAAACTAACATTTTATACTGACTAGAAACAAAAAAAGCAAACTACGCGTGACCAGAAGGCTGGTTATTACCTTGCACAGAGGTTAAGCATTGCCATTCAACGTGGCAATGCAGCCAGCCTTCTGGATACGTTACCGGTCGGCGACGATGCGAAGGAATTTCACGACGCATTATGTATGTAAATATTTATATTTTTATTTTCATTACTTTATTTTTACTAAAGTAGATTATAGTTAACGTCAAAAGCAGTTGAACACTTTCAAATTTTGAGTTCTTCTGAAAAGTAATTCACATTTCTTAATGAAAATGTCGTTGTACGATGCTTTTGCGCAGGCAACCCCGAGGCGAATCAGGCGATAAAAGCTTGTGCCGGTTTTTTTATACAAATTAGGTAGCAGATAAGCACACGGCCCATCTGATGTAAAATGTTGAAGGAAGGAGCGGCAGTGGTCTCACTACCATAGAGTTTTACCTACTGAGTTTTACTTCTTCACTTCACACAGAAGTAAAATCCAGCAGGCGGACCCCAGGGTCGGATGCAAACGGGACATAATGCTGAGATGATGATTATAATGACTACTAAATGCTGTATCTACCGCTCGGCAGTGGGCGCCTGGCCCTGGCCCAGACTGAGCGACTGGAACTTGTCGAACATCTTGACGTCGATGGACAGCTGGATGAGCGCCGCCGTGGGGTCCACGCCGGGGGACAGCACGAACAGCAGCGTCGTCTTGAACGAGGACTCCTCCCACGACGCCTGCATATGTGAACCTCAGCTTCATATCACTTTTTTTTCGTGCGGAATTCCCCTCAGATACCTCCCCCGCCGGAGTCGGAAGCGGAGGTTATGTCGGACTCGAACCGACTTAAAACGCACGCCGACTGTGGGTCGTGGTGCTAGGCCGGAGGTTCATCAGAAAGCGTACTGGTGAATCTTTTCTATGCCACACACTATTTTTTTTTTAATTCTTTATCATAGGTAGATATTTCCTTTCTATAATACCGGGTACATATCAATATTTTATATTACATTGTGTATATAAAATGATACCAATTTTAGGGTTCCGTATTTCGAAAGGAAAAAACTCAACCCTTAACCACTTCGTTGTGCGTCTGTCTGTCTAGACCTTTTTCTCAGAAATGCGTGGAGGTATGAAATTGAAGTTTTTTTAAATATTCCACAACATTCCACACAACGCTATCTAGACCCATGGTAAGCTTTTATAGCTTGTGTTATGGAATCTAGAATGCAGATAAACATACTTATATACCTTTTTTTTGTAAATACATTCATATTATTCATAGAAACACCCAGACCAATGCAAATAGCCATATTCATGCATACAAATATTTGCACTGAGCGGGAATCGAACCCGCGCCTCCTGCGTGGCAGTCACATGCACTACCGCCACGCCACGGAGGCTGTCAATAGTTCATACCACATCAGGTCTATAACATCTTGAAACTGAGCAAAATCAAACTTCTAAGTCAACGCAACCAGAATATATTTTAGTGTATGTAGCTCAAGTTACGGAACCCTCGGTGCGCGAGTCCGACTCGCACTTGACCAGCTTTTTAGTATTTTGATTATAAGTTTTTACAAACATGGCAAATTGAACCATAAATTCATAACATTACACTAAAGGCACGTGAGTGGTTAGTCTACCTATTGATATTTGCGGTAGATAATGCATCAAACATCACTATAGGTGCGGTATACCATCACAAAGTGACAATAGACTGATACTAGACTACTGACTGCCCGGTTCATATTACATTCCAGTAGCATTTTAGTCTAACGAATTAATCCAATGCTGGAATGCCACTGAAATAATGTGAACCATCACTAGAATGTGTCATTCCAGTGAATCAAAGAATCAATTTCATTTATTCAGTTTAGGCACATAAAGAGCACATATGAATGTCAAAATTGTACAATTAGTGTCAGAAATATCAAGAGTACTTAATTTAAAAAAATCATTTGAAAATGATTCCTTCGCTGATTCGGTAGGTTAGTTCTACTGAGAAGATACCAGCAAGAAACTCAGTGAACTCGATTGTCCTCCTTTTTTAAATATGCTTTTACTTATAACAAAATACAGTGCGAGCAAGAGATTAAATTAGGATGACCATGCATTATCATTTAAGTATTCGTCCACTTTATAATAACCTTCTTTCATTAAGCAATAGTTCACTTCAATTTTAAATTTATTATGTGGCATGTCAATAAGATCCTAAGGAATCTAGTTCAATCATTGGATCTTCAGTCAGTTCAAGCTCGTTTATAACAATGGAATAATGTGAGCACTACAATCCAGTCCAGCACTGGACTGGATTGATTCGCTGGATCACAGAACTGGAATAATGAATCGAGCATTAGAGTAATACGCGCGCTCTATACATAATCTATACTCTAAGGTGATACCACAGTCCAGCACGTGTTGATCCTTTCGGCTGACAATGTTTCCTTTTTCAGATTACACTAGGCTAAATTGACTGCATTTCACAATGTCTTATTCACGAAAAGTACACTTCCAATGTAGTAGGTATACTCTCCGAAAATGTCTGATTCCCAATATGTACACTCTCTCTAAATGTAAGACCTCTTTGTGTGATTACAAAAAGATAATAGGTGGGCTCCCATATAACAAACGTGATTTATTGTCATTTTTTTGCAATGCAACTTAGCTAGCCTAACGGAAATGATACGACATATTGGTTAAGAGAACTTTTCGGGATACATTTTGAAAAAAAGAACTGGGAAGTTATCGTATGGGCTAGTAGTCATTTTGGGAATACATATTTCGGCAAAGTGCACGCTATGGAAAAGGAGACATTGTCAGCTGAAAGGGTGTTGATCTATGTGGGAAAAGAGGCGGAGAAAAGGGCCGGCGCCCATTATCGGCATCGGCGAGCTTCTGGATTTTTTGGCCAAGCATAATAGATCTTTATGACTCATCATAAAATTGAAATTTCAATGACGATCGTCGACTATCGTCGGCACAGATCGGCATTCTGCAGCGGTATGATTAGCAATTAAAGTTCAATCTTATATCTATAACAATAAGATCTATTGTTATTTGACAAATACAAATCCTGATGCTTGCCGATGCCGCTACTGGGCACCGGCCCTTAGGGTTGGGGGGTAAGTGAGCACCTTGATGTCGAGTACGGGCGGCTCGATATACCGCGGACCGAGCACGTTGGTGATGAACGTGGTGACGCACGACGACACGCGGTCTACCCGCAAGCTTCGTACGAACAGGGTCTTTTGGAAGTCGTTGCAGATGTCGTTCCACTCGCCTGCAATACAAATACTTGATCATGGTATAGGTACTTACTTACCTATGATTTGCCTGACGTTTCGACCAGGTTACACCGGCCATACTCACAGGCTGACGTTGAATACGGGTGGCTCGATGTATCGCGAACCGAGCATATTGGTAATGAATGTGTCAGCAATGGACCCTTTTCGTCTTTGGACGTAACATTATATATCAACTATTTATACTGTTGATTGATGGCACTTGGTGGAATTCATTGTTACACATATTGAGAACACTGTTAGTTTTTCCGCAGTATTTATTATATTGTGGCGATACCACATGTACCCAGCGCCATCTAGCGACAGCAAGCCGGACTACTACGCCACTACTACGTCACTACGAATCCTGCATCGCGAAAGTGAAGTTCGCGCGCTGGTACAATATATATATAACATCCCAACGACAATCGTTGGGCCGCGGCCCGCCAGGCGTGATCACCTTGCCTGGTCGGAGGATCCTCCCTTTGTGTTGGAGGAACATCACACCTCGTTCCTACACAGTGGTGACCCCGACGTGATCTGATCACGTAAACTTCGCTCAGCATATCAGCAGCTTCCTCATCGTCACATCCCACTCACTTATTCCGCATGAGCGGTAATCAAGTCTTCGCCATTCAGCACTTTCGGCCCTTATATGGATACCATTGCATGCAGCGACCGCTGCAGCCTGGTTACCCTTCGGCCACACCTGCATCAACAGCATGCAGTACACGTACATACGGTCATGTAAGAAGAGAACATCTCTCCCGTCTACGTAGTCGCTACGCCATTACGCATCATTCGCCCCACTACACGGGGGACTTACCTCGACTCACCGAGGGCTACTCACCTCAACTCACCGAGGATTCGCCTCGCCTCACTGGCGGCTCGCCGAGCATTCATCTCGACGCTTCAAGCCCCAACTCACTGGGCGTTTCAACGCAGGACCGCAAGCACCGCAGCACCGCACTTGCCCCGCTTCTTCGGGACCAGCGGTAATCCCGACTCACTGGGACTAGCGAGGATGACTGTTCCGCCAAATGGAATACGCGGCGTCCAGCTCCGACGAAACGGAACTACTCAAGACTGGCATTGGCACGCTCCTCAAGAGAGCTAAGACAGCTGACTCATCGCAATCAACCTCCGGTCTTGGAGGGGAGTGATGTGGCGATACCACATGTACCCAGCGCCATCTAGCGACAGCAAGCCGAACTACTACGTCACTACGAATCCTGCATCGCGAAAGTGAAGTTCGCGCGCTGGGACAATATATATATAACATCCCAACGACAATCGTTGGGCCGCGGCCCGCCAGGCGTCATCACCTTGCCTGGTCGGAGGATCCTCCCTTTGTGTTGGAGGAACATCACACCTCGTTCCTCCACAATATTGAACCTGACCGGTTTCGCCTTAGGGCATTCTCAAAGGTTTACATTTAGCAGAGATTTTGGATGTTTTGTAAATATATATCAACACTAGCTTATACCCGCGTGGATGTCGGTTATCGCACCAAACATCAACATTCTCAAAATCTAATCTACCTCTGTACCAAATTTCATCAAAATCGGTTCAAAAGCTAGTAGATAGTATATAGTGTATACCACATGTATCCAGCGCCATCTAGCAACAGCAAGCCGAACTACTACGTCACTACGAATCCTACATCGCGAAAGTGAAGTTCTCGCGCTGGTGCAATCGAGATCTTTATGCGTAACATGAAATGGTCTCGCCATAAAAATACGATTTTGCTCCCTTGTTATACAATCTACTATTTTCATCCAACGGGATAGATAAAGGACTCACCAACTAGCGGTTGCAATTCAGGCTCAGGGTTCAGGTACCAATCCTTCCACTCCTTGCTGAAGACTTCAAAGCCGTCGGTGACGCCGTGGAAGCCGGGTAGCTTGTCTAGTTCTGTGATGTTATCCCAACACTCGTCTGGCAACCAGTCTATGGGAGATCAAAAACTGTTTGGTTAAACAGTTGGAGTTTCTGATGGCGGGAGTTAGATCAAAATTGATTTTGAATAGATAAATTACATTTATTTTGAGAGCATTTAAGAAGAGAACTTCCTATATATATTTGTACTATAGGTGTCGCAAAAATATGATGTTATTTGCAAATAAACAGCACCAAAAAATATCCACAACCCAATGATAATTTATAAATTGTAGATAGGTCCTGGAGGAACAAGGCCGCTTTCAAAAATGACCTTTCAACACTTCAATAAAAAAATTATACCTTCTTAATAATAATACGTCAATTTTATTAATTTATATGAATTATATTATTATTTATTTTAATAATAATAGGTATTTTAATAATAATAATAGGTTTTTTTTTTCTGTGGGTAGTCTAACTGTACACAGCAAAAAATTTTAGCTCTGTGAATAATTTATTTAAAAAATATTTACAATCAATTTTAAATGTTAAACAGTAACTAATAGTTATCAATATCCTTAAGTGCACTTAAATAACTTACGGTTTCTCCTATCACATTTACTGCCGCACTGATATAACACAATAACAGAATGGACATCTACACGAAACTGTCAAACAGCATGGAGGAGCTCACTTCAATGTTTACCTCGCGCATGGGCCAATACGATGAGGATTTAAGGAATGCAGCTGCCACTGATACCGCCCATAAAACAATTGCCGGCCTATCACGGGACTTCACTGAGTTCAAGGCCCTGATATGGCAAACCATGGGCATGTTGAAGACGCAATAAAAATAAATAAATAAAAAAGCCTTTTATTTCTGGTTTAGATAAGTACATATTTGCTTAATTTAGGTATTTGCTGTCTTCACCAGAACCCTCTCATGAGGTATAGGCCTCTTCCAGAGACTGCCAGTTATCACGGTCTTGGGCCCTCCAAGCCCAGTTTGGCCCAACTACGTTGATGATGTCATCTGTCCAGCGTGCCAATGGTCGACCTCTCCTCCTTTTGCCCGTTGGACCCTTCCATGTTGTGACTCGGGTTGTCCATCTTTCATCCTGGAGTCTGGCGACAAGACGCAAATGGAGCTGTTATTAACTGGACTGGACCGGCACGAGATGGCCTCCCGAAGGAAGGTATTGTTGCTGCATGGGTTAGCCGAATCAGCAGAAGTCACTTGTATTAATCAGGCCATTTCTACTATACAAGAAAAACTGCAGTTGCCTGATATCACAGTTATTGATGTTGAGAATTGTCACCGCCTGGGAAACAATGTTTCAAAGCCTCGTCCCCTTCTCATCAGATTTCAGAGCTGCCTGCTGCGGAATGAGGTCTGGAATGCCAAGACTAGGCTTAAGGGTACAGGTTTAACACTGTCAGAGTTCTTAACCAAGCCCCGCCATGACGTCTTTATGGATGCCCGCAAGCATTTCGGTGTAAGACAGTGTTGGACCTCTGATGGAAAAATAGTCGTACAACTTCCAAACAATATACGTCGTAGGATTGAGTCGCCCTCGGAGCTACGTAAGTTGTGCATAGAATTCCCATCCCCGCAGTTGCCGCCTCCCGAAATACCTAAGACTTCACAGCCAGTCATCCATGCATCATCCAGTGGAGCCGCCGTCGGTGATAGAAGAACCCGGAAACAAGTGAAGTAGCAGCAATATTTTTTATTTTAACATTACCTTCCATCGACCAGTTAATTTTTGAGTTCATTATCGTTAATTTGTTTTAAAACCGCCAATTGAGGTTAGTTGTAATTATGCATTGTCTCTTTCTAACTTTCAAAGTTCAAAATGTAATGTAATATCTTTTCACTCTTATTGTTGGTTGTTAATTATCTTTAGTTTTCATTTTACTCGCATTACTGAGTTTGTTGTTCCTTGACGTGAATGACAGGTCGATGTCATATCGGATTGTGTTGTGACAGTTGTGACGTAAAACTTTGTTTATTTTTTCATTAAGATTCGTTCAGAATCATTCAATATATGTCAGTGTTCAGTGCGTTTAGTTGTTAAAAAATATTGTTATCTGAACCCTGTAGTGCATTGAGGATATCTAAATAAGAACTTATATTAGTTTATTATTTTTATATATACTTAAATATTATAATATATTTTATATTTTTATATATACTTAAATACCTATTATAATATATTTTTTATTTTATATATACTTTAATATTATTATTCTTTTCTTATCATTTAGTCTGTTTACATAGTTTTATAGACGCTTTATATATTTAAATTTATTCATGTCTGATCATGTTGAGAGTTATATTTCTTGCTCTTCGTCCGAAGTCTCTGATGACGATTACGCCAGTGCGTGTAGCGATGGCAATGAGGATGCAGTTCGCCTACGCAAAGACTTGCATACTATCTTTAGCTCTGTTAACAAATTTCTTAATGTTGTGCATATCAATGCTCAAAGCGTTCACGCCCACTACCCTGATCTACTTTGTGCTTTCGATTCTGATATTATACATGCTGTGCTCATATCTGAGACCTTCCTCAAACCTTCACTCTCTTCTACTCAGTATACATTACCAGGGTATAGGCTGATACGAAGAGATAGGGTGGGCAAAGGGTATGGCGGGGTCGGCATTTACCTTCGCAACGATATAAAATTTAAAGTAATAGACCAGTCTCCTCATGTTTATTGTGGTTTTACTGAATATATTTTTGTTGAGGTTGACTTTTGCCATACTAAATGCCTTTTGGGTGTTTATTACAGCCCTTCCCTAAAAATTGATTATTTCTCTTCCTTCGAATCTTTGCTAGAAAACCTTTCGTCTATATACCAGCACTGCCTAATCCTGGGTGACTTTAATACGTGCTTAATTAAGGAAGACGCGCGTAGTCGACGCCTGCAGTCCCTGGTCTCTTCAGTAAACATGCATATCCTATCATCAAATGTAACACATCGCGCCCCTCACTCTGTTCCTTCTCTCTTAGATCTCATTATTGTGTCTGACCGTGATAAGGTTGCTACTCATGGTCAACTTCCTGCTCCTTTCTCTTATCATGATCTCATTTACCTCTCCTATAAAATTCGTACGCCAAAACCTAATCCTAAATTCTTCTTTCTTCGAAGTTTCAAAAAAATCGATTTGGAAACTTTGAGAGCCGATGTGAGAGAAGCTGATTTCTCTCCTGTTTACAATTCCGGGGACATTGACACAAAGGTAGACAATTTTAACAAAATCCTCATGTGTCTCTTTGATAAACATGCTCCACTGAGGAAGGTTAAGGTAAGGCATCAGCCTGCACCTTGGCTCTCCGAAAATATTAAACTGGCCATGTCTAAGCGCGATAAAGCCAAAAGATGCTACAATCGCAATCCAACTGACAACAATTGGGCTTCTTATAAAACTATTCGGAATCGCTGCAGTCGTCTGTGTAGGGATGCAAAAAGGCGCCATATCCACGACTCCATCAATAATTCCAACACATCTCAGGTATGGCAATTTTTAAGATCTCTTGGTATCGGTAAAACCGATAAAATCGATGACATCACGCAGAATATTGACCTCAATGCGCTGAATACTCATTTCTCCATGCCTCCGACTTTGTTAGATGACGTGGATAAGGCATCCACGTTAAGTTATATTTCCAGTCTTCCCCTGCCTGAATGTGCTTCGTTTATATTCAACCCGGTTACAGAGAGCGATATAAAAAAACAAATCCTATCAATATCAACGAAAGCAATAGGTAATGATGGTATTCAACAACAAATGTTACTACCTATTCTAAATGATATCCTGCCAGCCATTACTCACTTCATTAACTTTTCGCTTGAGCATAGCTCCTTTCCACTGGCCTGGAAGAAAGCACTTGTCATCCCTTTACCCAAAACCTCCAATCCCGCCTTATTATCCCAGTTTCGGCCCATTTCAATCCTACCGATCCTTTCCAAAGTGCTCGAGAACGTGGTGCGTAATCAATTAACCAGTTACCTCTCCTCTAATGGTCTACTGAGTCCATTCCAATCTGGTTTCCGCTCAGGCCATAGTACAGTCACGGCACTAGTCAAAATATCAGATGATATAAGACTGGCCATGGAGAACAAACTCTTAACAGTTTTGGTTTTACTGGACTTCAGTAGTGCCTTCAATTCTGTTGATTTCGACATCCTCTTGGGTATCCTTTCATCGTTAAATATATCGTCCTCTGTAATCGCTTGGTTCAACTCCTATCTTCGGGGTCGCTCGCAGCGGGTTCGCTCTGATGAGGCGTTCTCGGACTGGTGTGACCTTGCTGCGGGTGTACCGCAAGGTGCCGTCCTCTCTCCCCTTCTTTTCTCCATTTTTATTAATGCTATCAACAAAGTTATATCTTCCAATTATCATCTCTACGCAGACGATTTGCAGATTTACCGTCATTTTGGGGCTGACGAGGTAGGTGGGGCAATTGCGGCCGTCAATAGTGATCTCAGAGGCATTAGTGCATGGGCAAAATCTTTTGGTTTGCTTGTCAATCCAGTTAAATCGCAAGCAGTCATTATAGGGAGCAGATATTTTTACAATAATCTTGACCATGCCTCTCTGCCTCCTATTTACTATAACAACACCTTGATACCTTTTACCTCGGTTGCCAAAAACCTTGGTATTATCTTCGATTGCAACTTGTCATGGACTAGTCATGTCAACGAGGTGAGCAGGAGGGTTTTTAGCACTTTTCACTCTCTTAAGCTTCTTCAGAATTTCCTTCCTTTTAAGACCAGAGTCTGTCTTGCTCAATCTCTTCTCCTTCCTCTTCTAGACTATGCCGACGTCACCTTTTTGGATGCAACTGAAGAACTGTGGAACAAGATGGAGCGACTGCAAAACTTATGCATTCGTTTTATTTTCGGTCTCCGCAAATACGATCACGTTTCCGAGTTCCGAAAGCAACTAAAGTGGTTACCAATTCGGCGGCGTCGAGATGTTCATATTCTTTCCCTTCTCTTCTCTATTCTTCATAATCCTCATTCTCCTTCATATCTTCGTGAGCGCTTTGAATTCCTTGTGCCCAGGGGTAAACCCTGTCGTACTTCCTCCTCTCTTCTACTTCGAACTCCTTGTCATAGTTCTTCCTGCTACGACAATTCTTTTACAGTTTCTGCAGTGCGTCTTTGGAATTCTCTTCCTCACACCATACGCGATATTCCATCTTCGAACATTTTTAAAAAACGTACAAGAGACTACTTTCTCTCGCAACTATAGCAGACATATGTACGTAGGTGTAGGTATGTATGTGTGTATTTATTTATGTATGTATGTATGTATGTATGTACTTATGTATGTATGTAGGTATGTATTTATGTATGTATGTATTTATGTATGTATGTATGTATGTGTTTATGTATGTATGTAAGTATATGTGCTTGTTGCATGTATGTATATGTTGTATCTATGTATATTTATGCCTTTTACCTGGGGTATACGTCTCGTATACCTCCTAAATCAAATTCGATGCTTCTTGTACACTAGACTTTGCCACTCATATAGCAATTCCTCTGTGCACTCCCAGGTTTGCTGGAAGAAAACTCAGCTTTGAGTTAAGCTCGCCTTTGTACATCTCGTCTCACTATTTCATATAAATATAATTTATGTGTACATAAAGAATAAATAAATAAATATTATTGTTACTAATTAATTTATTGAAGACTTTTTTTTTGTAGCGCATATATATAATAAATACGCTATATAGACCCATGGTAAGCATAGTTTAACTAGCTTGTGTTATAGAATCTAGAATGCGGATAAGCATACTTAGATATATATTTTCTTGTAAATACATACATATTATACATAGAAAACACCCAGACCAATGCAAATACCCATATTCACGCACACAAATATTTACACTGAGCTAGGATCGAACCCGTGCTTCCTGCGTAGCGACTACCGCCACGCCACAGAGGCTGTCTAAGACTAAACAACAAATAACTGGTCCCACTAAGCTAGTGGTGCTCACTGGTGGGGTTCTCGGGCTGCTCGGAGCGGTCGAGCACGATGCCGCCCTTGAGCAGGAACAGGTACTCGTTGCGGTTGAGCTTGTCGCACTGGAACAGGATGCGCGACACCATGTGGAACGACAGCAGCAGCTTGTGGCGCTCGAACAGCGCGCGGCACGTGTTCCTGCGGATAGCGGACAACATACAACCTACCAATACTTAAATGTACCTAAACTTGCAATCTACCAAAACTTACAAAGTATCAAAAAACTTGCAATATACCAAAGGACAACCCCGACTCTCAAACAATCTTGGGCCCGCATGTACAGGGTTGAAAATTAGGCAATATTTAGAGCATCTAAGGACATTTTGTTTGCCTAATTTTCACGACGATTCACAATGGCCAAGTTTGTTAAATCGAGCATTGTTCATAGGTTTTTAGGTTATGTTGTAATACATAATGCGGTCAAACAGCGTCTTATGTTGTGTTGTGTGTGATAGCTACACAAGTTATTCGCGTATCGCTTTTATTTGTAAGTAGGTTAGCAGGTTTTATTAGTATAGAAAAGGGCAGGTCATTAATATTTTTAGTCATTAATGTGGAATGGTCAACTATATGCTAAATAATAAAACTGATATGTCAAAGCAAAGACATGCTTTAGCTACTTTTTTGTTGCACGATATTAAACCTTATAGTTTAATGATATGCAACTGACATTTACTCTAAAGGTGGTAAAGCAATCCTTCCCTACCCTCACTTCAGACGGCAACATCTGAGTGACATCCTTTTGCTACGGTTACCACTTTCCACAAGGCTGTATACATACTTGTTTGCTGTAGTAATATAGAATTAATTATATAAGTAGGTAATAAAATAAAACAACATTATTTTAAAGAATATTATATTTAAAAAAAGTATTTTAATTTCTATCCCGGGTATCTTCCTATTTGGCTTTAGAAATGCTTACACTAGGCCTTAGGTCTTTCCTCCCCTTTTTAAGCATCATCATAGTTTATTAAAATATTGACAAGAAATTGCAAGAGGTGTTATATTGTCTTGGAACCGTGCCCAACCCAGATACCATATTACACTCATTATGTGGGCACAGCAACCGACTGTTCTCTTACCTACAATACAATTACAGCAATGCTGTAATATAGCATTCCTCCCGCTCAAAGAACTGTCAACTAATATATTATATGTAATAAGTTCTACTACTTATATGCCTGGACTTTATTTTTCCTCTTAACAACCAAGTCGTTTGAGATATTGACAGTTCTTGTAGGAGGTCTGTATCCACACCCCTGCACACTTCAATGACATACAGAATACACACTTGTCTGTGCCCCACTGGTGATTGTGCTGGTCTGTTCTCATCCAAACATGCACATTGAGCTTGAATCCAGCAAGATTCGCAAATGATGTCATTTGCATTCACCTTAAACAGAGATCATGTTTTAAGCACTGAATATTCCATAGTCATATAGACTAGTACTTCATGAAAGTTACACATATCAGTCAAAATACATTGTCATATACAAAAGTTCGCATAATTATCTACGGAATTAGGTAGACTCGTAGTAATTTCTATTCTATAGCAGCTATCACACAGCTTGTTACCGTTAATTATAATAACAATTTCAAAAGAGCGAGAAATAACGAATAGGTACTTACTATTTGTGGTGCGACCCATTCACGTATACAAGCTAGTATCGCTGCATCGTTCAATAAATGTCTGCCTATAATATTGCACCGATAGCAATTCCACAATTCACACAGAGACTCATTGTGATAGCTTTCAGTCGATGTGGTAAAGTCTAGTCCAGTTTTAAGGCCAAGGTCAACAAATGTAGCAAATAACGGTGTCCGGTAATCAAGCAAGGGTCAATTAGTTCGAAAATAATATACAGTTCCCAGAGTAAAAGCAGCAAAACACAATGATCTCAGGGAGCCGAAGGAAAGCGAATGCGACATTTTCAATGACAGGAGTGAAAATGACATATATGATGTTACAGATTATTATGAATTCTATATGATCGATTATTTACATAGACTTTGAATACACTACGATTATTTACAATCGATATTTTGACTTCCATTATGAAAGATACAGGTGTCTTTCTGATTAGTGAACTGAATAACGAAAATAAAGATGCTACATAGATATTTTGAAATCGTTTAATAAAGCCACGAATTTTAAATTCATAGTTATTAGTTATCGATTTGATTTCATAATCGAATCGATAAAGCAAGCATAATCATAGCGCATTTACGAAGATTGGATTAAGTATTACATTCAAAGTTTACGAAGCTTGTTGATTAATGAAAATCACATTTTAAAACTGTTGTCGCACTTGGCCATTGCTGATTGTAATGAAGTCTAAACAAAATTATAACACAAAATAGACGAAAATTTTGAGGTAGGTTTGATGTCTGTACACTCAGACCCAAAATGGGGTATCTCCTTTGTAATCAACCAATACTTGTAATCAACTAATACTTGTAATGTACCAAAACTTTTAATATACTAAACCATCAATGCACCTGAATTTGTAATTTATCAAAACTTGCAGACGACTAGAATCTGCCATCTACCAGAATTTTGTAGTAAATGTTCAATATACCAGAATTTATCAGAACTTACAATATACTAAAACTTGTATTCTATTAAAACTTACAACCTACTAAAACTTACAATCTACTAAAACTTGTAATCCACCAAAACATGCAGTTTACCAGAATTTAAACCTATCAAACTATACACATCTTCCAGAAATTACAATCTACCAAAACTTATAATCTAACTTATAAACTGAATTAACCAAATTTACCTACCAGAAATTGCAATCTACGAGAACATTTAATTTGCAATCTACCAAAAACTAATCTATCTATCAAAAACTTGCAATCTATTCAAAATTTCCAAACTACCTCGCAATCTACCAAAACTCGTAAAACAATTGTGAAAAAGACTAACTTATACACAGCGTAAGTATGAAACTCATTCAAGTTGTTGATCCTATCCTCTAGCTCCTGAGACTTGGGGCTGCGGTCGATGGAGTACATGAACAGGTCGATGTAGGCGTCCAGCGAGAACTGGTACATGGGGTCGATGCGCGACAAGTCGTTCAGAGCGAAGAATAGGACGGAGGCGCGGACCGCCACCGGGACGTAACCCTAGAGGAAATAGTATACTATAGACCGACTGTTACCGATGTACCGCACCTTGGGTATTACTTGAACCATATATCCTGCCCCTCGAGACACATGCACACTACTATTCAACTATTGTTCTTATGATGTAATGGCCTTGTGAAATAAATAAATAAATAATAAGACAGTTCGAAATACATCAGCAAAAAATTAAGCGCTCAATTGGGACTTGAACAACTCGACCTTTTCCTTACAGGGGGAATGCTCTACCAACTGAGCTATACCTATACCTGTGGCTCAATAGAAAGGTCGTGGGTTCAAGTCCCATTTGAGCACTTAATTTTTCCCGATGTATTTCGAATTTAAAAGTTAGCTTAATAAATGCTATAAAAATTTCATTCAAATATGACAGTTTGCAATGTATATCATTCTATTTTATTCTACAAACATATTCCCACCTGTCTAGCTGGGCTGGACTGGACTCTTCTTCATAACATGCCTATACAAAAGCCGGCTATGATACACTACCTGTCTGGCAGTATCGATCTCTTTCTCCGTAACTTGTGAGGTGATGAGCGCCTCCTTCACTTCGAGCGACGTCCGTTGCGAGATCTGGAGAGTGGTGAACAGTTCTTCGTTCTCTAGTAGAGGCACTTGAGATTCGTACATGATGCGGAGGAGGTCGTTCTCTAGATCCAACTAATGGAGGAAGATCATTTAAATGTGATAAAATCAAGCTACTTATATTTAAGTAACCAGATACAAAATGCACATCTATTTATACTTTTAATTGTTGGCATTTGGTGGAATTTATTGTTAGGTATACGTATTGAGAACACACTTGTACCTTTTCCACAGTATTTATTAATGAATCTGAACGGTTTCGCCTTACGGCAAGTGTGTTCTCAATATGTGTAAAATACACGCAATAAGAGATGAGTCGTTACACTTGTAAAGAACAATACTGGCTAGCAAGATCGTCCAATTTAACAGTTTTAGATTTAGCCAGTAAATTGGACGCCTAGCACTGAGGAGTAGAAGTGAAGTCGGTATAGAGTGGAGTAGTGTAAGTTAGAAGTCTGAATTGAGGCTATTAGTCCGGGTGGAAGCGGTTTGAATTCGAAGTGAAGTCGGCTCGGAGGGAGTCGGAGTAGAGTCTATTTGGTGACGGAGTGGAGTCGGTTTGATGTCGAAGTGGAGTTGGCTCGGAGGGAGTCGGAGTGGAGTCTATTTGGAGATGGAGTGGAGTAGGTTTGACGTCGAAGTAGAGTCCGTTTGGAGTCGAACGATTTGGAATCGCTTTGGAGACGATTTGGAGTCGTTGATGGTATAATACACCCTCGTTAGTAATCGGTCACTTTCTCCCCTCGGAGAACAATGTACAGCCAGCGTCAGAGAAAACAGACCCCCTCAATACTTAAAGAATATCGCCGCCTGCGCCGGCCGCGTCACATGACTCACGAATGACGTCACGTGATGCGATCGTCGCAGAGCTGCGAACGAGCGAGCAGCTTCATCTGCCTTTTATTTGCATGTTCATATTTGTAATTTTCTGATATTTTTCGTCATTCGGCTCAATTTTAAACCATGAGACAATAAACTCACAAAAAGATGCCACTGCCGCTTGAGGATACGAACCCGCATCCCCAGCGCCAACCGATCACTTAGACCGTGCCTTATACCACTAGGCTATCGGTTCACTTAATAATAATGACAAAAATATGAATAACATTACTCCTTTTATCGAACAAAGTTGATTACGGTGTAATTTTCTAGACATTAAGGTTTAAATTTCAACTTCCACCATATGTAACATTAATAATTACTCAATTGACTGAGAGATAAGGTTGAAATTTGTATAGATTTCTTTTTTAGTTCAATAGATTACGCTTGATACAGATTGTTTCACTACCGTCATGTTTTACTTCAAAAATTTATCTGCTATATGAGCTGTGGCTATAGTATTATAATATCTGTTACAGCGCGCTAAAGTTGCAATTAGAATACTTCTTTGCCTTATTTCCTAAACTGTGATTGAAGGTAACTTTATAATTCGTAGTAATTTGCATTGTTGTATTAATCCTCCTCGTAATATTATTCAATTTATTAAGTTTTTGATCAGTTTTTTGACTAAATTGACAGTATGGTTCGATTAACAACATTTATAAAATTGTTGTTCTCTGGGAGCAAGAACAAAGCATAAAGAAAATAGCACGAGATATGGGCAAAACGGTAAGAGTTACGATAAAAATACCTATATTATATACCTATTTATATTGCTTGATTAAGCCATATAAATAGGTATATAATATCATGTATATATTATATTATATTATTTATATATTATTATATTATCATGTTATATTTTCATTTACAAGTTAGTTTTTTGGAGTTTCTTTTATTTATTATCATTTTCATTACAGAGAAATACACTGCGTAGATGGATGCGAAGGTATCAAGCGACGAGTTATATAAATGTGAACGCCAAGGACCTCGCCCAGTTGCTTATACTCATGAATCAGAGCGGCACCGTGATATTGTGGAAGCTCACTCAGTGGCACCCTTCAAAACTAAGCGCGCAAGTGCTGAGACTTTTGGACTGACGATCATCGCACCAACCGAGTAAATTTTGCCACTCGTTATTTAAATTCCGACTGGGAAAACGAAATTGTTATATTTACCGACGAAAAATGCTGCGCTTAACATTAGGTAAGTTAATGATTATATTCTGTAACAAATAAATATGTATAAATAAACCTAAAACTTGTTTATTCTAAATTATTATTCTCTACCCCGAAAAATATATATATATAAATATATACACATATATATACATATATATGTATATATATATACATCTTGAAGGACATGTTGCGTCCTACATGGCGTTATTTACCGATGATGCTGCGTCCGACTGACTTTGTGCGTCCGGAATACGGACGCAAGATTGACCGACCCTCATTTTTAGCCCAATGCTCCCTTATGATCCTTAGAATGCAATGGCGAAAAATTGGCATGGACGTAATTCCATCACTACAATGCCTTTTAGCGTATAATATAGTTCCGCCATCGTCCGACTGAAATTTGGAGGACACTAGTGTTCAGCGTATAATTTACCACGTATACTTTGGGTTCAGTTCACCGATCTTATCGTGTCCATTGAATATCGTATTTGTAAAGTTTTTATCATGTTTTCGTGACAACAATCTTGCGTCTCTTAAACATCCTTAAACGGGCACTAGGTACGGTGTCTGAGGGGCCTCCTCGGGGTTCACGAGGGACGCATGGCGCGGGGCGCGGAGCGGCAGGCTTTAGCGCGCTCGCGTACCGAAGTTTGTAAACCAACAGACATGTGCCCGGCCGTGATGTAAGCTTATCTGTTCACACCAGCCTGTGCCTCTGAGCTTACCGGTTTATACATTTTTTTTATAGTGCGCTAAATCTCCGCGGATACCACCCCCACGGAGACCCCCCCGACTAAAACGCACGCCGTCTTGGGTCCTTGGTTGCCGGAGGTGAGATTGCTGAAAGCATATCTCTCGCACCCCGGCAGACACTTCGGGCTGTGGGGACCTCGGTGTCCCCATCAAGACCCGGGTACGGGGAGGCGCACTTGGTGGCACCGCCGCGGACTGCTTCTGCTAGGGTGACAGGAGACTCCGCCGTTCAGCCCTAGGCCAGCGCTCATGGAGGACGGAGGTCGTTCCGCGACGACCGGTTCGCCTTCGCTCTTCGTGGGCTTCCCGGGCCCGTAGTCTAGTCCGGACCCGACCGGCCGCCTCCTTCTCGAGCATTAATTGCTCGCAGAAGGAGGCGGCCGCACCCCAAGCGTTTGCGCATCGTACCATCGCTGTGAGCAATGTGGCGAGTGTGAGGACTCCCACCCCCAGAGCCGCCACTAGGACCTGCCTGGGCCGCCGTGTCCCACGCCGGGCACTCGGTCAGCGTGTGCAGCTCTGCGTCCTCGCTCGCATCACAGTGATGGCACTCGCACGTTGGCTCCTTCCGCATCCGACACAGGTAGCTCCCGAAACACCCGTGTCCGGTAATCACCTGCGTCAGCCGGTACGAGAGGCTGCCGTGTGGCATCTCTAGCTATTCCTCCATGATGAGTTTAACCGCTGCTATTACGGCGTGCCCTGCGCTTGGTCACCCAAGTCGTAGCTCCAACTCAGGGTGGAGATGGGACCTCACGACCCGAATTTCTTCAGGCTCGGGTTCCCGGCTCGGCTCCCGCGCCTCCTTTCGGTACCGAAAGGGTTTTCGCATCCAAGTTCCACGGTAGAGATCCGGCAAGGAGATTCGCCATATAGGGCAATGGACCGCAGGACTCCTGTGTAGAGTCTCCTGCAAAAGTCATCTGGCCCCCTTTTTTTTATACCACTTAGATGGCAGACAAGCACACGGCCCACCTGATGGAAAGTGGTTACCGTGGCCTATGGACGTATGCAACACCAGAGGCGTTACACTCGCGCTGCCTACCCTGAAGAAACCTTCTAATGCCCCTCTTGAAGAACCCTATATTGTAGTCGCTTGGGAAAACCGTGGCAGGGAGTTCCTTTCATACCGCACGGTGCGCACCGTATTCGGATGCAATGTGTGGGGATGAATTCCCTGTCTATGGCGAGCGGTGCGATGATAGAATGTAGCTTTGGGCATCATGTCAAATAATTCATCTGAGCACAAACCATTATATAGGCGGTAGAAAACACACAGTGAGGCAAAGTCCCTCCTGAGGCTGAGAGGTTCCACATCGCCTGCGAGTATGGGACTGTCGACGAGCCTCAACGCACGTCTTTACACCGAGTCGAAAGGGTTAAGCTGGCGTGCGGGCGCTCCGGCAAAAAGATGATAGCAGTACTCCATGTGGGGTCGAACCTGTGCCTTATAAAGAAGGAGTCGCTGCCCCGCAGTGAAGTACTGCTTCGCCCTGTTAAGAACTCCAAGTTTCTTTGATGCCAGCTTAACCTTGTCCTCTAAATGACTGCGGTACTGGACGTCACTTGAAATGTCGACGCCTAGGATCCCGATACTCGGGGCAATGGTAAGCCGTGTGCCCAGGAATTGCGGCGCTACAATATATGGGGTTTTCTTAGCGGTGAATACACCCCTTATGTTGGGCAGCAGCAAGCGGCAGCTATGTCCTTCAATTTGGGGGCCAGTCTTCGGCGATGCTCCCCGAAGATTCACCGGCCGTCGAGCACGAGCCCCAGATAGTTCATCTGGGGCTTGATGCCGATGGAAATGTCTCTCACTATGAGGCTGGAATCTTCCGGTGGCACGCGCCGAGGCCCATCAAAGAACATGGCCTCGGTTTTATACGGAGCCACCTCCAGACCCAGCCACCGGATCCGCTCCACGACCTGGGCAACCGCGGTCGTGGCCTTCATGGTCGCTTCGCGGTATGTAGCCCCGCACGGAAGCACCGTGCTGGTCGGGCCTGCAGGAGCCGTACCTGCACCATCTGGAAGCCGCCAATAAGCAGGCCCCGCCCATCGGCAACCTTTGGGGCTGATGCCATCGCGGCAGCCATGGCCCTTCTGGCCATTTTGGCTGCCTTTTTGGTGGCGTTCCGTCTCTGTTTGGCGGCTCCAGCTACCTCCCAGCCCCATTACGGGGGGCTCGGGGATTCACCCAGAGCCGGGCCGGGGTCAGGAGTTTAGGGCGGGGCTGAGGCCAGGGCTGGGGACTTCTTCCCCTTGCCCTTCCCCTTATCCTTCCCCTTTTTGGCCGCCCCCCCAGAGCAGGGTGCGCCGACCGCTCCGGCTGCGCCTTCCGCATTGACCGAGTCGCCACTCCCGGCAACTCGGTCCCTTCTCTTGAGGGCCTCCAGCTCCGCCGTAACTTTTTGGAGTTGGCGTCGGGACTCGGCCTCCCGCCGTTGTGCCTCAGCCTCCCTCCTCGCCTGTTTTGCCATCTGGGTGGCCAGACCCTCACCGGCAGCTGCGATCTGCTCTACGCATAAGCAAAACCTACAAAACTTCGAGCTAGCGTTGAATGGTGTTGCAATAAGCAGGGACAGTCATATTCGCTTCCTGGGTCTCATATTAGATGAACACTGTAACTGGAAGCTGCATGTAGATGCAGTATGCAAGAGAGTAAATAGATTCGTGTTTGCTCTACGCCAGCTTAGAAATACAACTTGCGAAAAAACAGCTATTATGGCGTACCACGGTCATGTTGGCTAAATCTTAAATTATGGCATATTACTGTGGGGTAACTCAACCGACGTAGACAGAGCCTTCATAAAACAAAAACTCGTCAAAAATGATTATATTGCTTTTTAAGATTTTGTTGACCACCAAAGTGAAAATACCTACGCTATACATAGGTATTGTCACTTTTGTATGCTAACTATTAATTATATTTATTATCTATGCCTGGAGTCATTATAAACCCTTATAAAGGTGGAAGCCTCTTGGCTGATAAGCTGGATACAATTATTCAAAAACAATATTCGGAACCAATCTGTATTCAATAGTAGATGGATGTCATTTAGTTATTATAATCATTATGATATATGCAGAGCATTATACGGAATTGATTTAAACATACATTCGGATGGAGGCGGGAATGTGCATGCAGTGTTTAGTAGGTATACGCAGGTATTCAGTGTGCACGAAAAATTTAAGAGTGAACGGACGCACAAATTCAGCTAGAAATATTTAATTTGAATATCACCATTTAATGTTTAAATTAAATTTGACGTCGACTACTGATATGATACTGATGAAAACATCTTACATACGCATTGAAAACATTAAAAATCTCACTACATTCAGTGGACGCCGCAGGGTGGTAGTTTGTAAAGACGCAAGAAGTCCTTCGCGATTTATATATATATATATAAATATATATATATATATATATTTATATATATATGTATGTATGTATATGTATATATATGTATATATATGTATATTATATATATATTTTAATTATTATTGCTGCTGACATTGTTTTACATATTGCAACAGATTTGAAAATGTTTATTATTTTAGGTTACTGGGGATGGATGTCTTCAATGGGCCCAGGCGAGCTAGTGGAAATAGGTGGCCGCATGAACAGTGAGCGATACCTTGATGTGTTGAAAGACGTAATGCTGCCTCCAGTGCGAGTCGCATATCCAGAAGGACAAATTTACCTGGTTCAGGATAACTCTTCAGTGCATCGGTCCCGAATTGTGCAAGACTGGCTAAATGCACAAGAAGATATAACGGTGTTTGAGTGGCCGGCTAAAAGCCCGGATCTTAATCCTATAGAAAACTTGTGAGGTCAGATGGTTTTAAACTGGGACTCAAGTGAAATAAAGTAAAAAAAAAATGGATGAAGAGGTAAACAGAACTTGGGAATTAATGCGAAATAGTGCCGCATGTTTTAATATGGTTTCGGGGATGAAAAGTCGTCTTCGATAAGTGATACAGTGAGGGCCATCCTCTCCGTTATTAATGCAGTTTATCGATTCTTAAACAGGACAAATCTTTGTGTGATGAACACGATTAGGTATTTGTTATGTGTCTGGGTGTAATTTATCTAAAAAAATATCTAAAATAAATATTATATCAGTTGTCTAGTATCCTTATCAGTTATCACATTAAGGTGCTATTTTGGGCTAGATGACGCTGTTTATAAAGTGTCCTAACATTCATAATAATAATAGTATATTATTAATATTCCATTACTCTTGTTTACAAGTTTAGTAATCTTCTAATTTGTTACCGATGCACCATCTGACCTCACATATTTTTCTAATGCTGTGTTAAAAGGGTTACTTATCAGAAAATGTGATCAAAAAGGAAGATGTATATTGCTATCCCGTTATAGTTTAGCATGTTGGTTCTTTCTTTGTGATTCACAGGCACAAATAACATTTCATTTTTCAACCATTCTTTTATATTCGAAGATTATTCAGAGTGTAAAAAAATTATGTTGGCAACTTTAAATATAAATATTGTAGTTATGTTTCTAGAATTATCTAATATTAAACATTTTATACTTCACTTAGGGTATTGTGTTTTGTCAATAAATTTAGGTCAGGTGAAATCTAAAAATAAGTAACCCTAATTTAACTCAGATAGAAAAACTGTATACTCAACCAGGAAATGACCTCCATATTGTCTTATAAATGTAATTCGAGAAATAAATTAATATTGTTTATGCAACAAGCCTATTTTTTCTTACAAACCTCATACCTACTATAAAATTTGATTCCTTAAATAATAATTAACAAAAAGTGCTTAAGAGACTAAAAAAATAATTACATATATAAATACAAAAAGAACTTCACGTCCGAGGATTTGAACCCCCGCTTACCGTATACTCAAGCGTCGTTCATAACCACTAGACCAACATGCCATATACGTAATGTATCAAAAAACTTCAATGCTTTCATGTCATTATCAAGGGGGGTTCGTTTTCTCTGAAGCTTACTGTACTATTACATTCCTATCTGTTTCCATTACAATACGTACCAGCGTCTTCTTATTATTGGCGATGGTCATGACCAGGTTGTCCTTCATCTGCTCGAGCTGCGGCCGCTCCTTGCGCACCACGATGCCCAGCAGCTGTGACGTCAGCCCCTGCTCCTTCACCGCGAAGTTCACCATCGTGGTCTTGGTCAGAGTCTCCGGAGTGTATACCGGGTTGCCTGGGGTAGAACCAGAGGGTGTTTCAGTGACGAGGAGTCCCTATAATCCGATTCCTGCACATGTTGCATGAGAAACTAGATCGAAGTAAGATATTTTTCACCAGCTTCCCTTTTGAAAATGTTCACCCTTTGCCACTGGAGGTTGTTATATTTCTTGCCTCCAGTCTCATCATAATATGTAGCTATAGGCCGTGCTAGATCAATTGAGAATAAAGTTTTCTGCAAATATCGTATTTTAAGTACTGATTTTTTGTAACAAAAATAAAGGTTCACGCGGGTGCCTCGTGTCGCTGCAGTCGGTTTCGCTAGCCTGCTTCTGCTGGGGTGGGCGGCGGCTCCACCCGTCACCGCCAGGCCCGCGCTCATGGGGGACGGAGGTCAGTCAGTGCCCTCCGACGCGCGAGCTGCCTGCGCGCGCGGGCGGCGCGATCCGTGAATCTCTGTCGCTCGCGCCGCCTCTCCCGTTCCGCCGTCTTCACGACCATTATCTGCTCGCTGAAGGAGACGCCGCCCATGCATTTGGTACGAGGTATAGCACTGCTTATACGTATTTATGCAGTACGTGATTTTTTAGGTGTCTCTGAGAATAGCACAGGGTCCTACGGCGGTGGACGAGCTTAAATTCACAAATAGAATCCGCGCGCACCAACGTCAACATCTATGAAAGTTTCAAAAATCTTTCTCACTCAAATAACTACTACATCTTATTACGTCACAGCAAAACTATTCAAAAATGTACAATTGAATAACTAGTGAAACTCACCAAGTTTAGTAGTGAGATACATCCTAAAGTTAGGGTTATAGTTGACCATCTTGTCGTTGAACTTGATCACTTTGGTGGTGCCTATGGTCACGATGGCCTTGTCGAGGATGGGCGCTATGGACGGGTCGAGCACCTCTCCCACGTTCTGCACCAACATGGGAGTGCCCGCCGAAAGTGCGCCCTCCATGATCTTTAGGTAGTTGGGTTGACCGAAGTCTACAATCTGTTCACGATATGTATTTTAATTTGTATGGAACAAAAAGTGAAATAAGATTGTTTTTATATAATTTACTAGCTTTTACCGGCGGCTCCGCCCGCGTGGAAGTCGGTTATCGCGACTAAACATACAAGTCTAATCTACCCCTATACCAAATTTCATCAAAATCAGTGAAAGCGTAACATACAGACCTTTCGCATTTATAATATTAGTATGGATTTTAATCAATAAATTATATTTGGAAGCAAATAAGCAGTGTAGTATGAAAGACAAATACCACAGGGCAAATACAGAGAGGATATACGGGCAGGTATTGCTAGGTACTGTCATTAATTTTTGCCTATGAAAGAACCTGTATTGTTAGGACACCTATTCTTTGTGTTTTCTCTATAGGTCCTCTAATTAACTAAGGAACTGTATACTGACATACAGATATAACCCATAAGAACAAACACAGACAGGGTTTGTGTTTGCTCTAATGTCAATGTACAGTTACTTTCGACACCTCCTCTCTGTGTTTTCTCTATGGGTTATAGCTGTATGTCAGTTCAGTTACTTAAGTCGCCTCCTTTGTGTTTGCCCCATGGATTACCTTTATGTTACAGTGCGCAGTGTACGCCACCTCCTCCCTGAGTTTGCCCGACGTGTTATACTTGTATGTCAGTGTACAGTGACTTAGGCCGCCTCCTCTCTGTGTTTGCCCTATGGATTATGCTACAGTGTACATTATACGCCGTCTACCTCTCTGAATTCGCCCAACGTGTTATACTTGTATGTCAGTGTACAGTGACTTAGGCCGCCTCCTCTCTGTGTTTGCCCTATGGATTATGCTACAGTGTACATTATACGCCGTCTACCTCTCTGAATTCGCCCAACGTGTTATACTTGTATGTCAGTGTACAGTGACTTAGGCCGCCTCCTCTCTGTGTTTGCCCTATGGATTATGCTACAGTGTACAGTATACGCCGTCTACTCTCTGAATTTGCCCAACGTGTTATACTTGTATGTCAGTGTACAGTGACTTAGGCCGCCTCCTCTCTGTGTTTGCTCTCTGCATACCTGTATGTCACAGTGCTCTTCGAGGTGCGAGATCCAGATGAGCGCCTGTCCCTGCGGGTCCACGGCCAGCGGCCACCGCGTGGCGCGTACTACAATGATACCGTTCTCCGCACTGAAGTTGTCATCTGTAAGACAATTATTTCTTTAATACTTGATAAGCTGTTCAGAACAAAAATTGCATGGTCGTTAGTTCAAAGGTATCATAATATAATAATGACGGTAAGTTAAATATGATAAGAATAATAATAAGATGTATTGGTGCTAACCAGGCAACCCCATGTAATTCCAGTCTCTCAGTACAGCATCATCCAATAAGAAGGTCTTCATACTAAGGTTCATTGTCACAGGTACAGCTTCATTGAACACCTGCGCGAAAACGAGTACCTAATTATTTATGACAGATTGGCATGCAAGAAAAAAAGAAAGAAAATGCATAATTTTACATAGCTGCAGTACTTAGAAATGTTACAAAATAACAGCTTAAATAATACGACAAAATAAAAGTTAGTAAAATAAATGATAGTTTTTTTATTTATTTATTTATTTATTTATTTATTTCTTTTCGGAAAACTTACAGCTAATACAGGTGCATATATAGATAAGTTATTAGTAAGAGAAGGCCACTTAGAAGTTTTCACATATAAACAAGACAATGAGTATTAAATAATAGTAAACAGCAACAAGAAATAAGTACATAATATAGCGAAAGATACATAGGATACATACCTACACTGATAATACATAAGACACAATTTTTTTTTTATTTTTTTATTTTTTAAAACAAGAGCAAGTAGTGAAAAATTAATAAAAGAGAAAGTCTAAGTGCAAGTATTAGGCCAAAGCATCTCCAAAGAAGTGATTGCAGGAGATTCTTTTTAATTTAGACACATTGGTATTAAAAATATCGATGTCAACACACCGGCATGCTTCGTTGTACGTTCGACCAGCTCTAATTACATACGAGTTCTGGCGATATGTAGTTAGTCCTTGCTATGGGAGTATGCAGCAGGTTGGACCTACGCAAGTATGTAGATGGAACACCTAGGCCAAATTTGCTCACCAACTCCGGCGTATCAACTGATCCGTTCATGATTCTGAACAAAAAGGTCAAATCTGCAATTCTTCTGCGCTCGTGAAGTGGGAGAAGGTGAAATTTTTTGCAACGACTATGATAGTTAGGCAGATAGCATTGGGATTTGAATTGTATGTACCTTAAGAACTTCCTTTGTATGCCCTCAATTCTATCGATATACGTGTCATAGACAGGATTCCAGACCTGAGAGCCATACTCGAGGTGGCTGCGAACCAGTGAACAGTATAAAATTTTTATAGTTTTTATGTTCTCAAAGTCTGCGGACGTCCTAATTAAGAACCCTAACGCTTTTGAGGCCTTGCGGACAATGTTGTCAATATGTTTGTCAAAAAGCAGCTGTGAGTCGAACGTAACACCAAGATCCTTCATCACATTGACCCTGGTCAGGCGTCTGCCAAGCAGCTGATAGACGTAGCTTATGGGTTTGGGCTTGCGAGTGAAGGAACAAACGTAACACTTAGTGACATTTAGGTCAAGCTTGTTACGGTCACAATACTCCTGAAACCTCTCCAAATCCTCCTGCAGGAGCTCAGCGTCTGTGGTCGTTGATATATTTTTCATAATCTTCATGTCGTCTGCGTATAATAGCACTTTTGAATGAATGAAGCACCGATTAATATCATTGATGAAGATATTAAACAGGAGCGGGCCTAACAATGATCCCTGGGGAACGCCTGACGGGAGGTATATCGCACTCGATGAGTAGCCGTTCAGAACGACAGTTTGACACCTATTTTCAACATATGACGTGAACCATCTAAACAGGTTACCTCTAATGCCTATGGATAGAAGTTTTTTCACTAGGGTTGCATGATGTATCCGATCAAAACATTTGCTGTAATCGGTATATATAACATCAACCTGGGACGGTTGAGCCATTGATTCTGTTAAGAAGTCGCTACAAATAATTAAATTTGAGGTGGTGGACCGGCCTTTCAGAAATCCATGTTGTTGTTCACTAAAGTTCTGCTTGAGGGCTGAGTAAAGTTGCCTGTGAATGATTTTTTCTAGGACTTTCACAAACACACATAGCTTCGAGATCGGTCTATAATTTTCTACCGAATCTTTTGGCCCCTTTTTGTGGATTGGTGTTATATATGCCGACTTCCAAATAGATGGCACTTGACCTGACTCGAGGGAACGCCTAAACAAGATTGAGAGGGGGACAGTGAGACTCCTAGCACAGTTGATGACAAAGATTGGTGGAACGTGATCTGGCCCAGCCGACTTGTTCAAATCTACCTGCTTAAGCAGCCTGTAGACTTCATCCTCGCATATTTGTATGGAGTGTAAATCTGTCGTGGGATGCTCCACCTGCTCAGTAAGTGCTTGAGTCTGTACACAATACGCCGACGAGTCAATGTCCGCGTTCGTGTCCATTAAAAAGTTAGAAGAGAAGTAATCGCTGAACATGTTAGCAATTTCCTCGCCGTTACTGGAGGACTGCTGTCCAAACTTAAGTACTGCAGGATAGGAGCTAGATTGTCTTCTCGACTTGACGTAGCTCCAGAATGCTTTTGGGTTATTACAAATGTCCGCTTCTATCTTGGTTATGTAGTCATGAAATAATTGTTTTTCTAATTCTTTAGCCCTCTCTCTCAAAATAACGAAAGAAAGATGATCAGAAAGGTTATAGCGGTAACACTGCCCACCATTACCTCCTTCAGCCCATAGAGTATGTTTTTTATCCTCTGTGTGTACGATACAGCTACAGGCCATTGCATAATAAAATAGGTAGACATAATTTATGGCTTTATGTATGATGACTGATGAGGTATGATGTAAACTGACGTCAACATGTCAACAGCAACAAATAAAAATTACAATAACAAAATAATATGTTCAGTCAGTGCAGTGGCCTAACCATTGACGCAATTAATTATTATCCAGTGTTGCAATAATGATGACCTACGAATCTAAATCTATAGTAAACTTCCATTCCTAAGATTTCAATTTATCAAAATAATATCCGAATGCAACAGAGCATATACAGAGAGGAGGTGTTGTAATTATATTTACTTATACAAGAACGCGTGAAACATTTTGACGTCATGGCGTAGCCGACGAAGGCCCGTACAGCACCACCGCCTACTTCTGCTAGGGTCACAGGCGGCCCCACCTATTTTCCCCAAGGTCACGCTCTTGGACGACAGAGATCACTGAGCGATCTTCAGCATCTTCGACACTAAGAGAGCTGTGCATATGATTAACACCTACAATACACTAAAACCACTTTTTTCCGTTATGATATCAGGCCTGAGCTGCAAATCCAGCGCACAATTACTTAACCCACCTCCCCTCTGCAATTGCTATGTAGTATAAACAAGACTCACTCTTTTAAACAATAAAGGCAACAACACTGACCTCATTAAACCAGTCGTCCATGAGTTGTTCCCTATACTCAGACACGAAGGGCCCGAGGTAGGCAACAAAGCCGGTAGCAATGAGGCAATCCCCGGGCAAGTTGTCAAACTCCTTGTCTAAGCGCTCTACAGTGGCTTCCCAACGCTCCTTTTCACCTGGAATATGTATTATACTGCTACAGATCAAAGGCTTTTTGACAGTGATAAGTATGATTACCACTTCTTTACTGTTAAGTACAGCCACTGTGGCCTATGGACGAGTGCAACTCGTGCTGCCAACCCTGTAAGAACAGAGAGATTTGGTGACATCATCGCGCCTTCCGCTCCAGCTCGTCCTTCTGCGCCACCTTCTCGTCGTACTCCTTCTGTACCTCAGCACTTACCCGAGAGCCCAGTGATGAGCGCCTCGGCCCTCTCCAGCTTGAGCTGCAGCAGGCGCGCCTTCCGCTCCAGCTCGTCCTTCTGCGCCACCTTCTCGTCGTACTCCTTCTGTACCTCAGCACTTACCCGAGAGCCCAGTGATGAGCGCCTCGGCCCTCTCCAGCTTGAGCTGCAGCAGGCGCGCCTTCCGCTCCAGCTCGTCCTTCTGCGCCACCTTCTCGTCGTACTCCTTCTGTACCTCAGCACTTACCCGAGAGCCCAGTGATGAGCGCCTCGGCCCTCTCCAGCTTGAGCTGCAGCAGGCGCGCCTTCCGCTCCAGCTCGTCCTTCTGCGCCACCTTCTCGTCGTACTCCTTCTGTACCTCAGCACTTACCCGAGAGCCCAGTGATGAGCGCCTCGGCCCTCTCCAGCTTGAGCTGCAGCAGGCGCGCCTTCCGCTCCAGCTCGTCCTTCTGCGCCACCTTCTCGTCGTACTCCTTCTGTACCTCAGCACTTACCCGAGAGCCCAGTGATGAGCGCCTCGGCCCTCTCCAGCTTGAGCTGCAGCAGGCGCGCCTTCCGCTCCAGCTCGTCCTTCTGCGCCACCTTCTCGTCGTACTCCTTCTGTGCCTCAGCACTTACCCGAGAGCCCAGTGATGAGCGCCTCGGCCCTCTCCAGCTTGAGCTGCAGCAGGCGCGCCTTCCGCTCCAGCTCGTCCTTCTGCGCCACCTTCTCGTCGTACTCCTTCTGTACCTCAGCACTTACCCGAGAGCCCAGTGATGAGCGCCTCGGCCCTCTCCAGCTTGAGCTGCAGCAGGCGCGCCTTCCGCTCCAGCTCGTCCTTCTGCGCCACCTTCTCGTCGTACTCCTTCTGCAGGCGCGCGATCATCTCGCTGAGTTCTCGCAGCTTGGCGCGCGCCTCGGCCAAGATCTGCTGCTTCATGCGCAAAGACTCTAACGCTTCTTCTAGACGCTCTTTCTTGGGTTTCACGATCCTGTTTACAAATGTTACTAATTAAATAATCAATCATTATCGACTAGCCTATCCACTGCTGTGAAACTGCAAATTCTAGGACAAACATTTTAGTATTTACATTAGATAATAATTCACCTGCCTGTCTATACTCCATTGGTCTCCTACTTACGAGACACCGTAAAAACCTTGGTGAGCCAGTTTGGCTCACGAGACTTGCGGATCGCGCTCGTCCTGTCTAAATGCGGCTATAGACGCAAGCTAGTGAGCCACGTGAGCCCATGCGCTAATGATCCATACTAATATTATAAATGCGAAAGTAACTCTGTCTCTGTCTGTCTGTATTACGCTTTCACGCCTTAACCACTGAACCGATTTTAATGAAATTTGGTATAGGGGTAGATCAGACCATAAGAAAGGACATAGGCTATGTTTGGTCGCGATAACCGACTTCCACGCGGGCGGAGCCGTGGGTAAAAGCTAGTTTATTATAATCTATTTTGGGCTAAATTGGTGCGCCTTCACGCGGGGCCATCTCGAAAGAGATGGTCCTGAGTCTGCCGGGGTGCGACAGATATGCTTTCGGCAATCTCACCTCCGGCAACCAAAGACCCAAGACAGCGTGCGTTTTGGTCGGTTCGAGTCCGACATAACCACCTCCACCGGCTCCGTGGGGGTGGTATCCGTGGGGATTAATCGCACGATAAAAAAAATACAGGATAATACAGAAGTCGGCAAACTCACTTGTAAACCTTGCCGTACTTCTCGATGGCGCGCACCCACAGACACAGCGACTTGCAGGCGGCGGACACGGTGCCCACGATCTCGGGGTCGAAGTCCGCCTTCACGGTGTACGTGCCGATCTTCTTCAGCGTCTTGTCGGAGATGTTGTCCTTGTCGAACTCGCGCAGGCGGTCCAGGAAGTACTGGTCGCCGAGCTGGCGCTTTGCCTCCGCCCATGTCGGCTCTTTCTACGCACATCATTTTTAGGTGAATATAACAAAATTTCCGTCCTTTAACAATGAGAACTTTTTTCAAATGATAACTTTTGTAACGACCGCTTTCCTGAAATGATCACTTTCTTTCAATATTTACTTCTTGACATGGCTACGTACAACCTAAAATAACTACTTCATGAAATGACTACTTCGTGAAATGAATACTTTGTGAAATGGCTACTTCGTGGAATGATTACTTCGGAAAAGTCTTCTTCGGAAAAGACTACTACCTGAAGTTACTAGGTACATTGGGAAATTGCTACTTCGTGAAATGATTACTTCGGAAAAGACTACTACCTGAAATTACTAGGTACTTTGGGAAATGGCTACTTCATGAAATTAATACCTACTTCGGGAAATGATTACTTCGCGAAATTATAACATTAACTAGACCTTGCAATAGGAATATCATTAGACACAATAAATCATTATGTAACAGTGTAATCTTTGCTAAAGATTTTCACTTCTAATAACGATACAAATGAGTACAATAATAACCTGTAGCAATATGAGTACGGCTTCCATGACCATTTCTACTTTCTGCGGCGGCTTAGCGTAAGACTTCACTTCAGTGATATCCTTCTTGTTCAAAGCGTCCAGTGCCTAACAACAAGGGAAAACATAATGAAATACTCGTATATAGTTCGAAAAGTGATACTTTGTTCAGTACTAAATGGCGAGATCAACCATACTTCGCGCAGTTTGCTAAAGTGCCTGCGTTCCTTTCCTTTTTCTCAAATGGCGACTCTTGGAACCTCTATGTTGCACTGTTCATAAGTCACGGTAACCACTGACCATCGCATCGTAGGTAGGGCATGCTTCCCCACCCTCCCGGGAGAAGATGACCCTGGGTCAGTCAGGGTGCGAAGGATGCCTTACCTTACATTCTATCTTAGGACCCTGGACTGCGTGTGGTTATGGTCGGTGCGAATCCGATATAATGTACCATCTCCGATCAGCGTAGGAGGAGGGGGTGAGGACATACTTCTTATTGGCAATATCAAAAATAAACACAGGACGATTAATACTTAGGTACTACTGGTGAATCGAAACAGCAATTTTTTTTTTCATTTCATACGCGTCTTGGACATATCTACGAGGTATACCTACCTATGAGGAACCCTTACCTTGATGGCCTCTTCCAGAACCAGTTTGACACTTGCAAGATCCTTACTAACTGGTCCTGCCAGCTTCTTAAATTACACCTCCACCTTCATAGTCTTTATACTCCTGGAGACCACACTCCGTTATTGGACATATCTACGATAAATGAACCCTTACCTTGATGGCCTCTTCCAGAGCTGGCATAGCACTGGCGAGGTCCCTCATGGCGGCCTCGGCCAGCTTCTTGCACTGCACCTCCTCCTCCATGGTCTTCTTGCTCCTGGCTGCAACGCTACGTTGTTGCTCATCGGCGTTGCGTTGTTGCACGTTGATAACGCCCATGTATTCGATGCACTGTTCTGTGTACTCGTTTACTTGCACCTGAGTGGAATACAAACCTCAATATCTTTCTGCCCTTATCCTATACTAGCTGACCCGGCGGACTTTATACCGCCAATTTTACTGCCCGCGTGGCATCTGATTCCGTTCCCGCTGCACCCTCTACTATATCAAGCATGTATTATACCATATAAACCTTCTTCTTGAATTACTCTATCTATTAAAAGAAACCGCATCAGAATCTGTAGCGTAGTTTTGGAGATATAAGCATAGATAGGGATATATGGACGCGAAAGCGACTTTGCTTCGTACTATGTAGTGATTTATTTGTGGTATTTTTAGTTATATCAGCTTTTACATAGTTCTTCTATTTTATTTTAGGTCTACATCCATACTTAACGCCCCCTAAAGTGAACCAACGAAGCGAAAGAAAAAGGTAAACAAAGTTTTAACGGTTCCAATCATTTTTATTTAAAAATTATTACGTATCATTTCAAGCGCATTCCAGACAGTTATGAAATTGCTCATAAGATGGCGGATCTGACAGTTTAGAACCACTGTGCTGACAGCTTTCCTGTACTATGAAACACGCAACAACAGCTGTCGCTCGGCCATTGTCGCGTACGTGTGACATGTGCGTCAAGGACAAAGAAAATAATCGCTAGTTATTGCAACGTAATTCAGTAATGGTCGCTTTGTTTACCTTTTTTCTCTCGTCTCGTTGGCTTTACTTTAATTAACATTATTTCCTCTTTATTGTGGTTTTTCCAAGCGATTACGATATGAGTAAGGTGGGCTAATTGATTGACATAGGCGGCTGCACCGCGTTTGCAGTCGCGATTATTAGGATATCTATTACATACATACATACATACATACATACATACATACATACATACAATAACGCCTTTATACCCGGAGGCTTAGGCAGAGGTGAATTAACACCTACATTTCGCCAATAATAGTATTCAGTCCCACGTCATAGGGGGTGAGCCTATTGCCGTATCTCGGGCACTATTGTTGACTCGAGCCTATATCAGAGGTTGAGTCTGGCTGTATACATCTATGCGTTATTAAACCGCCTTGTACGATACCGCATGGGAAGAGATGTGTGGCCCAAATTCTACTCTGCCGGGAACCACGCGGCTTATATCGCGCGGGATATCTATTAATAAGGCTATATGCTAGAATATCAAATCTACGGAGTAAAATTTCTTCTACATAGGTTTGTCTTACTTGAGAAATTGCCAGTTCCTCAGACATCTGTCCCACTAGCTTGGTCGTCTCTTCGACTTTACCGAGACCATTTCGCAGTTTGTTCGCTTGCAAGGCGACTTCAATGCGTTTGTTTTTCAGCATTCTGCAAAGTAAATATTCCCATGGTACACATATACCTTGGGACACGTATTTTTGACCGAAATCGCGAGACAGACAAGGCCCTGCCACGCGCGGATTGTGTTATTATCTTCTTTTCCACAACATTCTACACAACGTTATCTAGACCCATGGTAATCTTTTATAGCTTGTGTTATGGAATCTAGAATGCGGGTAAACATACTTATATACTTTTTTTTAAATACATACATATTATACATAGACACCTAGACCAATGTAAATAGCCATATTCATGCATACAAATATTTACTCTGAGCGGGCATCGAACCTGCGCCTCCTGCGTGACAGTCGCGTGCACTACCACCACGCCACAGAGGCTGTTCAATTCTACTGTCAATGATTCACTGTTAGCACTAAATGGGTCGTGAATAAAATTGCACCCCGTCATATAATCAAAAGACACTCAAGAAACGTGTGCATAGAGCGTATTTTGAACACATCTTAGGTCAAAGATATATGTCTTTATGAGGGCTAGATAACTAATCAGAATATATGTGCTTATTAAAGATAAAGTAGTATTAGCACTTTTATTAGTCTAGTCCGGTTTGCTAGATAAGACTGTTTGTTCATACTAGTAGCATTTTTTTATTTTGATATTTCATGATTCATGTAAGCCTAAAATGCTTAACATAAATAGATAAGAAGATAGAAAGATAACTCTTTAATGAAATCAAAATAAAGAACTGTTAAAAATAATACATTGTTTTCGTCAATGTTTACAAATTGATAAAAACAAAACCAAAAGGAGAATAAAATAGCTATCTGACAAACTAAGGGCAACAAACAACAAATTTTAATCATTATTAATAGAAATAATGTTTTTTTCCTAGAATAAACTCCACCCTGCGCCCGGGAACGTCGCTTATGTCGGACTCGAACCAACTAAAACCGCACAACGTTTTGGTATTCAGATGTAAGATTGCCAGAGACATATCTCTCGCACCCTGGCTGACCCAGGAACTCTGATTTCGAGATGGTCTCCTTGGGGTGTGAGAACCACGGTATCCCCATCTTGCCCCGGTAGCGTGTGGCCTCCTAGCATATACCTAACTTAAACCAAAATGTGTTCTAAATTTGGAAAATTACAAACGTTCAGTTTTATAGCAAGTACTACGATGATAAGTGTGTATGAAAACTATGAAACTAGAAGAAGCGAAAGATCTACATCTATACCGAGTCAGGACCGTAGCCAGTGGAAAACTGTAGTCTCTGCCTACCCCGCTGTAATAAAATGCGTGACTGTATGTATTTATGTATGTACTACGATGATATCACACTTACTCTTTATACCCAGACACCAGTTCCAGGTAATTGGTCGGAGTGACGTAGTTAGTCCTCCTCATTTCCTCGTACATCTTGACGGAGTACTTCCCCACGGATGAGTGTATGAGAGACATGATGGAAGCTACCGAAGCTCTCAGGACGTCCTCGCGACTTTCTATCAGAGATTCTTTTCGACGAATCTAACGAACAAAAGAATTTACATACCGGTCGTAAGGGGAACGCTCCCGAAGCCGAAAAACCCTCGTAGTACTCCAGGTACTTTTTTGTAGTTTTTTTTATGAAATTACCGTTTCATTTAGCTTTACTAACACGATGGAGAGCAAATAATGCAAAAAAAAAACAAATAAAAACTTTTTTTTTTGTCCACATCGATTTTATTTATGCCAATATGTTAAGTACTTGGAGTACTATTAGGGGTTTTCGGCTTCGGGAGCGTTCCCCTTACACCCGGTATTTTTTCTTGTAGTAACCAGGAACATGTTTCATTGGTATCTATCATACCGTGAAGGAGACGGTGGTCGTGAAGGAGACGGCGGAGCGGGAGAGGCGGCGCGAGCGAGAAAGACTCGCGGATCGCGCCGCCCGCGCAGCAGGCAACTCGGGCGTCGGAGGGCACTGACTGACCTCCGTCCCCCATGAGCGCGGGCCTGGGGGTGACGGGTGGAGCCGCCGCCCACCCCAGCAGAAGCAGGCCACGGCGGCGGCGCGCTAAATAGCGCGCCTCCCCATTCCGGGGGCGAGTTGGGGACACCGTTGTCCCCCCTCCTGAGGAGGGCCAGACCGGAAGGGATTTCCGCACGAAAAAAAAAAAAAAAAAGGTATCTATCATACATCAGCATATGAATTAAACAGTCAACATATTTGTCTGATGTGTTGTGTCCGATGCTCTCCGTGTCTGTCACTCTGTTCGCTTCTGACGCGACACTATATAAAGCGTCACAGCACACCGCATTATAGAAATGTGAACGCAACGATAATATAAAATGTATGAAACCAATACCTCTCATTTTAATCAGAATCACACTATAAAATATATCTTAGGCCAGTCTACTTCAATAGAAATGAGACCTACTATGCAGAGCATTTCCTTTACTTGTAGCATTTTGAAGCCCTATAACCATACTCTACTATATCCTGGCTCACGATTCTGCTATACCAAAACCACTGTCGTACCACAGACATTGCAAAAATTAATTTAAATTTAAATTTAATTAATATTTTAATTAAAAATATTATATTTTCTTTCGCCAAATTAATACTTCGATCGATCCAAACTGTGTCCAAATTCTTTTTTTGCTTAAACTCCAAAATAAAGTAGAGAGTTTCACTATACTTTTTCATTCACTCTGCAAAAAGCCATTTAATTTGCCGAATACCGTGGTACAATGGTCTTGATTTCGTAGAATTGAGGGCCTAGTAGGAACAGTGTAACACTTACCCTAGGTCCAGTGATGGAGGCGAGCAGTTCCAGGCCCTCTAGGAACTTGTAGGCGACTTCTAGGAGTGCATCCCGTGGCCACTCCAGGAACCAGTTAGTGGTGGTGGCGTTGATCAGGGCCGGGTACTGGCGGATGCGGTTCCTGACAACATGGGTGTATTTAATGTAATTTTGATTGAATGAATTTTACAGCATTATGTATGCTAACTATACAAATAGAATACATAGGGACAAAGAATCTTCTCGGGCGGGACTGGAAACCGCGATCTTTCCCTCACAGGGGGAAAGCCTTGACCAACTCGGCTACCAAGACACGCCCTATATGATTCAAATTTCCCTTCTTATCCGTCTTTCAGGCGACGCTTAATGCTGTAAAATTCATTCAATTATTTGGGCGGAGTTATCAAAAATCAATGTTTAAAAATGATTGTAACATCATTCATTGGTTACGATAGTTCGTAAGAAAATCGGTAGATGACTCCACCGTCGCCTTAAAGACGGATAAGAAGGGAAATTTGAATCACATCGGGCGTGTATCCGAGTTGATCAAGGCACACGAGAAGATTCTTTTTCCCTATGTATTCGATTTGTAATTTTGATGTTATATTCCTTCATAACGGTCGCCCCAAAGACGTATATATTAATGAAAGATTTGGATTAGTTCGGGCGGGGTCCGGTGGTCAGAGCATTCTCCCTGTAAGAGCCTAGAAGGATCGCGGGTTCGTATCCCACCTGGGCCGGTCATAAACTTTCTTATCTTAACAAATAAAGGGAAAGGTCGTGGGTTCAAGTCCCACTTGAACATTTAATTATGATGTATTCGTATCTTAATAGATTTAAAATACATATTTGAGAGCTATCTAGACCCAAACAATCAATCATTTAGCCTACCGCAGTCCACTGCTGGACATAGGCCACTCCCAATATTTACAAGATAAACATTGCTTGGGACAAAATTTATTCATTTACTTGGCACATAATTGAATACCTCAGACCGATCAAGAATAATAGCAGCGGATACCACCCCTAGCAGCCAACCGGGTTGGTTACCGTACACTCGAACCGACTAAAACCGCAAGCCATATCGGGTCTCAATAATTATACATACATACATACATACAGAAAATCACGCCTGTTTCTCATAGGGGTAGGCAGAGATCCTGACATACTACTCTCGCTACTCGGTACTCCTGACCTGCCCCTTTTCTAACACTTCCCCGATATGGTCCAGGTATGTGCGCCTAGGTCTTCCCCTTCCGACGGTACCATCCACACTCGCCTCATACACCTGTTTCGTTAGTCTTCTTTCATTCATTCTCTCAACATGACCGAACCATCTTAACATTCCTCTCTCAATTCTCGTCAATAGATCTTCTATCACTCCACATCGCTCTCTTATCATGCTATTTCTCACTCTATCTCTCAGGGTCAATCCACACATACTTAAATTCAATTATAGAATGATTTTTTTATAGCATTTATTATGCTAACTTATAAGTTCGAAAAACATCGGAAAATATTTAAGTCTCACTTGAGCATTTCATTTTTCCGATGTTTTTCGAACTTATAAGTTAGCATAATAAATGCTATAAAAAAATCATTAAAAATCATTCATTGTTTCCAACAGTTCGTAAGAATGTTGGTAGATGGGTCCACCGTCGCCCTTAAAGACGGATATAAAGAAAAGGGAAATTTGAAGTGATTCAGGTGTGGCTCAATAGCTCAGTTGGAAGAGCATTCCCCCTGTAAGGGAAAGGTCGTGAGTTCAAGTCTCACTTAAACGTTTAATTTTTTCCGATGTTTTTCGAATTCAATTATAGAGATGTAAAAAGCGCACTTACCTAAAGCTATCGCCGATGGGGCTGAAACATAGCACGATGTGCATATTAGCGCGGACCCTGTCCACAAGGAACAGGTACACCAGCTCCTGCGTCTGCAGCAAGTTGGCTGCCTTCATAGGCTTCTCTAAAGCCGTTTTTATCTGGCAACGACAAATGGAATAATTTTAATTGGCAATTTTCTTTTACATACCTTAAATGAGTGATGTCGTCTTTTTGTTTTCTTACTGCGCAAACTGGAAAATACGGACCCCCGAGACTTCACCTCGCCTGATGTTAAGCTAAAGGCAAAGTCTCGGAAAGAGGGTCACCATCGTAAACATTTACCATGTTAACAGTGGTGGCACTCAGCTTGACGGCCTCATCAGATGCCTTTTCACGCCCCGCTTAAAGGACCCGGGACTGTAGGAAGAAGGAAACACGTGAGCGTGCAGGGAGTTCCAGGTCTTAGTGGTGCGGCATAGGAATGAGTCACTGAAACGCTTGGCTCTAGTTTAAAGTGAAAGCATCCGGGATCAACAGAATGAATGATGATGATGAATCAGCAAACCTCATTAAGCCGCAACCAAGTAAATCTACTTATTATTGTACCGCTCGCCACAATTTCTTCCTCATATTAAGCTATGATAGGAACTTCATTTCGCGTTCGTTTAAGCTGTGGACTCCTTGCTGTGTTTTCCAAGCGACCACTATATGAGGTTCTACGAGTAAGGCACCTTTTTTTTCGTGCGAAACTCCCCTCGGATTCCTCCCCCGCCGGAGCCGTAAGGGGAGATTATGTCAGACTCGAACCGACCAAAACCACACGCCGACTGAGGGTGGTGGTGCTAGGCCGGAGGTGAGGTTGTCTTCGACATATCCCTCGCACCCCGGCTGACCCAGAGCTCGAGTAGAGCATCAGGAGCTTCTTACAGGATCGGCAGCGAGGCAGGGTGTGACGTCCCTAGTATTGTACACGTCCACAGTAACCATTTCCCATTAGTGGGCTAATAATATCTATAAGGGTGTCTGTCTACTAATTTACTGAAATATAAGGAGTACTATACCTCGGTGCCAAATTTTTTTTTAAAGAATGTTAGAACCGAAGTTACTAATTTTCCCTCTAAGCCCTCCAACTAAACTAAATTGCTTGTGCTAGGAGTGAGTTTACGTCGGTAGTGTAATGGCCAGGATCGAACCCGGGACCTCTCGATCGTAAGGCCGACTCCTTAACCACTAAGCTACCGACGCTTTAAATAAAAAGATTACTAAGATTACTAATAAAAATGGATTGAGAATAAAGATTGCAGTAAATATCGTATTAGTAGTGATTTTTGTATAACAGTGTTACTGCAGTCGGTTTCGCTACAGTGCGAAATGTTTACAACCCCTACGGTTGGGTCCGAACTAGACCCCGGGCACGGGAAGCCCGCGCAGAGCGAAGGCGAACCGGACGTCGGAGGTCGCAGAACGACCTCCGTCCTCCATGAGCGCTGGCCTGGGGGTGACCGGTGGAGCCGCCTGTCATCCTGCAGGCCACGGTGGCGGCGCAAAGTGCGCCTCCCCGTAACCGGGGCTAGATGGGGACCCTGTGGTCCCCACAACCCGAAGGGGGCCATAACCACAACTCGAAAGAAATGGTCCTGGGTCTGCCGGGGTGCGAGAGATATGCTTTTGACAATCTCACTTCCGGCAACCAAGGACCCAAGACGGCGTGCGTTTTAGTCGGTTCGAGTCCGACATAACCACCTCCACCGGCTCCGTGGGGGTGGTATCCGTGGGGATTTATCACAGGATAAAAAAACCCCCTAAGTAACCGGTCCAAACTGGTCACAAGGTCAACAAACTTTATTCCCAATCCATTTGGCACGAGGTATAGGTACAACGGACTCACATCCTCAAACTCGTCCGCCTTGAAGAGGTTAGTGACCTCCCCGCTGCTGAGCAGGTTGTTAATGATCTCGGTGAAGGTCTCGTCCGTGATCTGCGTGTCGCAGAATATGAACGACGTAGTCTTCTGGTCAACGCCGCAGTTCGTGTATAGGACCTGGATTATACGTTCGTATTGAACAGCCAATTAGTTCAGTACACCTAGCACTAACAACTATCGTATAGTAAGCGTATGTAGAAAACGGATCATTGCGATTGGCCACCTGCCTACTGTGAACCTGTGTGTGTGTCAAGCCGGGCGGAATAAAACTACTCTTTAACGAATTCTATCGACGACGACGAAAATATAATATAACTAGCCTTTGCCCGCGACTCCGCCCGCGTGGATGTCGGTTATCGCGGCCAAACATTGGCAGTCATGTCCTTTCTCAAGGTCTAATCTACCCCTATACTAAATTTCATCAAAATCCGTTCAGTGGTTGAGCCGTGAAAGCGTAACATACAGACAGACAGACAGACAGTTACTTTCGCATTTATAATATTAGTATGGAGTATGGATGTTGAAATAGCACAAACCTTCAAATCCTCTCTGAAGTCTTTGACCCCGTATGTTTTAGTGACAACTACTTGGTACGAGTAGTACTCGCAGATGTACGACGCTAAGCGAGTCAAACTCTGTCGGCCCGAGCCGCCTGGAACAATACAATAAACGTTAACAAAAGTAATAATTTACATTAGTTTATAAAAGCTTTGTGAGTTCAGTAACAAAATTGGAATCAATTTTGCATTAGTCTTCACCTAGGAGATTGGGGTCTGCTTAATCCTGAGGAGAGCCAGACCGTTAGGGATGGCCCTGGGTCAGTCGTGGTGCGAGCGATATATCGAAAACAACCTCACCTCCGGCCTAGCACCAAAAATAAACTTTACTCGCGTTTGGTCGAACTGGCCCTAAGAAGACAAACGAAATCCTGGCAATAATCTATGCTTGGTGAATTTGGGCTCGTCCAACACAGAAGCACCTCATGTTATGCTCAAAACATACCCAAGAAACGTGTACTACGCGTAGGTATATAGCATATTTTGAGAACATTTTAAATCCAAGATATATGTTCCTATACTAAAGGCAAGACTCACCGATGCCCACACACAGCATGTGTCCCCTGGGCTGTGATATCACCCGCACAATACGACAGACATGTTCTATCGCGTCCTTGAACAGTACTAAGTCCATTTTCACCACGCCAGGGGAACAGTTGTACTCTTCCAGTTGGTGCAAAACGTACCTGCGGTAAGAAATAACGTTACATAACTTTGTAGAAACGTATACGTGACGCGAAGTAGGCTAATGTATTTGTCATTTGAACTTATCATTTGATTGAAATTTTATAGCAAATAATCAGGTGGGGCTAGAACCCACGACCTTTCTCTTACAGGAGGGATGCTTTTCCAACTGAGCTACTGAGCCATACCTGAATCAATTCAAATTCCCCTTATCTATATATCCGTCTTTAAGGCGACTGAAACTGACCGGTTAGAGAAACTGAGATATTGAGGAAACTGACGAGTGATAACCCGACCCGTGGAGTCATTTATCAACACTCTATTTTTATTTCTATTTAATATTTTATTTTTCGACGCCTGAACTGCCCTCCCTCGCCCCTTCTTCGACTTTCTTTATTTTCTTGTAAATATTGTACTTTATTATTATTATTATGTTAGTTTTAATTTAATCATTATTTTAGTTTTAATTTAATATTTAGTGAAATCATGTAAGTAGAAGTAATTGTATAATAATAAACCCCATTTAAACATTAAAATTTAATATTTCTACATCTGCGGTAGCCTAGTGGTATGGGTAATGGACTGCTTAGACGAGGTCTCGGGTTCGATCCCAGGTTTACCATGGCACACACCAATGACTTTTCGATGCTTTTCGAAGTTATGTGTGTATTTATCGCAGGTTTATAAGTGCCCGGTTGATGGCAATAGGCTCGCCACCTATTACATTGGGACCTAAACATAAACTGGCGAAATGTGGGTGCTAGCACCTCTGCCTACACCTTGAATACAGGCGTGAGTTTATGTTATGTTATGTCTTTTAAATAATTATTTTAATCGATTCATCTAGATACTCGTATAGCTATCTAGAACTACAAATAGGTATCGACTGTGTACTCACAGCCGCCGCGTATTTGTGTTTGGAAGTTTCAAGTAGAATCAGAATGTTTGCTATAAAATGATAAAATTTTAACCTAATTTCTCATTTTTTTTGTTACAACATAGAGAGACACTTACTTGCGCAAAGCGGCCGGGTCGTTGAGATCGTCGTACACCTCGAAGGGGTTGAGGAAGTGTCCAAACAGTGGCGCGCTCTTGGAGGGGCACAGCGCGTGGAAGGTTAACTCGAAGTGCTTGCCCAGCATGTCCCCCATGTGGTTCATGAACCAGTCGCGGTCCCTGACGTCATATTTATAATGATGCAAGGGTAGTAGCAGAAGATGATGAAAGCGGAACATGACTAAAGCCGAACACGACTTCCATCTAACAACCCGTAGAATCGTGTCTCTTGAGTTTCTTTGACTAAGGTGTCATTTAGACGTTGCGATTTCCTCGCACATTTCTGTTCGATAATCGTACGCAACTATCACTAGCAATAATCGCCCTACTATTATCGTATCAAAATGTTTACACACAGGTAAACGGTCAATTCTCGAATACGGTTATATCCTACAAGATTCACAGTCGGGTTACATACGCGGGATCAACAGTTCATAAGATCAACAGTCAATATGTCAACGCCACGAGATCAGCAGTTTAAAATGTCAATGGCTTACTACACCAATAAGTTACGAGTTCAATTGTTCATTAGATCAACAGTTCGTTTTGTCAACAGTTTACTACATCAATAGTTCATGAGATCCAACATTTATTTGGTAAGCGACCTAAAATTTGTTATAAGGGATAAGGATTTCAAATTCGTCATAGGGAGATAGTTGTTGCTGTATCTGTTGTCCAGATTGCATCGCGTTTAGGTTCAGGGCCAGGCATTCCCGGTGATGGGTGGAGCAGCCTGTCACCCCAGCAGAAACAGGCCACAGTGGCCAAGAAGCGCGCCTCCCCATTCCGGAGGCGAGTCGGGGACACCTTTGTCCCCCTTGCCGAGGAGGGCCAGACCGTAAGGATGGCCCTGAGTCAGCCGGGGTGCGAGGGATATGTCGGAGACAACCTCAACTCCGGCCTAGCACCACGACCCTAAGTCGGCGTGCGGTTTTAGTCGGTTCGAGTCCGACATAACCTCCCTTTCCGGCTCCGGCAGGGGAGGAATCCAAAGGATTTCAGCACGAAAAAAAAGGTATAGACGGTGGAACCAGCTTTTGAATACTGGGAAATGGACTTTATATAAATCCATTACTTTACTGTACTTTTTTACTACTTAACAATTTCTTGTCAAGTAGTAAAAAAGTTCAGAAAGGACCTCACAGAGAATAATCAGCTAATGTCCCATGAATACCTCCACGCAAAAAATTGAAAACATTGGAGTGGGTTCTGAATGACCAAAAAAAATACATGGATTCTATTGAGGTCATAAAAAGATAGCTTGTATTTATAATATTTAGATATTGCTTATATTAAAATGACTAATATGATTACATAAATAAATGATGTTTGTAACAATTTGAGATTTTATTCTCTCTATAATTTATTAAGTAGGTACTATATCCCGCAGTGGACTGCGGTGGGCTAATTGATCGATTGAGGTACTATTGTACTGGAATGCCTGGCCGAGAACCTAAACGCGATGCAATCTGGACAACAGATACAGCAACAACTATCTCCCTATGACGAATTTGAAATCCTTATCCCTTATAACAAATTTTAGGTCGCTTACCAAATAAATGTTGATCTCATGAACTATTGATGTAGTAAACTGTTGACAAAACGAACTGTTGATCTAATGAACAATTGAACTCGTAACTTATTGGTGTAGTAAGCCATTGACATTTTAAACTGCTGATCTCGTGGCGTTGACATATTGACTGTTGATCTTATGAACTGTTGATCCCGCGTATGTAACCCTTCACAGTCACATGTTACGTTTATTGCTTTAAAATTCTGTTATGACATTGCCAGGCGAGGACGAGCGAGCGGCAATTGTATTGGCGAATCTTTAGAAAATTTAGATAGACGAAGCCACTTTTTTCTGTCCTTTCGAGAATCGTAACTTCCGAGGCGAGAAACTCGACCCGTCTTTATGACGCTTAATAAAATGACTCGTTTTGAACATTATAACAGATTTTCTACAATGTTTCTGATTGGTCGAAAAGTGTAGAGAGACATGAATCTGGTTGAATCTAGTGGAATTAGTTTTTGAGGGGTTATGCAGTAATGTAAGAAGTGATATTGTACTTGTTCAAACTAGATTAAAAAAGATGTGAATGCTGAGATTAATGTGTAATATGACAGGAATAGATAAGAATAAAAATGAGAACATCAGAGGAAGTTTGAATGATACGCAATTACTGAGAAGCTACAAGCTACAAGTATCTATCAGTTATAGCGAGGAAGGAATTCTGTATAGACGCGGACGGTTACAAAATGAAAGAAAGATATAAGAGAAAATGGATGAACTGTGAGAAAGATAACGAATGAAGTGAATGTTAAGATGACTGCAGGCAGTGAGGAATTAAAAAAGCACACAGTCATGTTGTTATAGGATAAAAGCGGGCAGATTATAATGATGGATGGATGGATGGAAGGATTAAACCACTATGTACTAACTTCTCCTCCGTGAGCCTGTCACAAAATACACGGAAACATTCATGTACCCATAACCTTAAGAATCGTGCTTTTGTATTTGTATAGTCCTTGTTGCTACGTAACAAACCCTGTAAATACAACACTACAAGTTAGAAAAAATTGTAATATTTCCACCTTCAAAGGCTTTCCAATATCATTACCATAAAAGATAGTTTAGGTTAGAAGGTTATGGCGGTAGCTTGAAAAAGAAGCCTTATGGGTGTTGTTGTATACGTCACAGAGGAACAATAAAGAGAATTGAGAGTTGGCACATGCAACACTTACCTGGAATATCTTAGAAATATCTCTAAGATTGAACAAGTAGTGCATCTTGCTGGGCGTCGGCAGTAGTTTAGCCACTACGTTATTGAACATGTCTATTGTTGCTATCAATACTGTTTTACCTGGAAACGAAACAATAATTCATTTGTTTACTATTTTTATTCGGAAGAAATCTTCTCGCCACATTGGTTATAAATTAAAATGTCGCGGAAATCATCACCTGAATGCCCACATGTAACAATTTCCATAAATTGCTGCTGACCCTGGGTCATCTACGATGTTAAGATCGCCCCCTCGGGTGCGAGAAGCAAGGTCCAAGGTTGAGAGAAGGCCGCACTGGTCATCCCCACGTCTGTACTTGGCGATCAGCCCTTCCTTTGCCTACTTCCATTGTGCCTTCTGCTAGTCAGAGAGAGACGTGGAAAGCTGCCGAGCAGCTCTCTACAGGGCCGCGAACGGTATTTGCCAAGGGCGACAGCGTCTCTCTCATGAGGGAGAGAAGCACTGCCGATCTTCATTACTCGACCAGCTATTTCAGTATACAAAGACAGAAATAAGAATAGTAGATTATATACAGTGCAGCCTTACCAACAGACTTAGTCTCCTCGTCGAAGTCGAGCAGGTGCTGGCTGAGCATGGTGCCGAAGATCTTGACGAGCTGCTGCGAGGTGGGCGCCGTGAGGTAGAACGAGTGGAAGCACGACAGCAGGCGCGGGGGCAGGTGCGAGCGCGCGCCGCCCGGCGGGCCCGCGCACGCGCACAGCACCATGTTCTACGGGGAGCGCGCCGGACTGTACACTGCACTGTACACTGTACTGTACACTGTACTGTACACTGTACTGTACACTGTACTGGGCAAAGCGACCAGTGCGACGAGGAGGAGAGATAGACACACAAAGTGCTGACAGAACTGCCAATGCTGACATACGTGCCAATTATCTAATTGCCAGAGATCCTCTGTCCAAAGAAGAGAAGCAAAAGCCAGAGGTGTAAGTAAGATGAGGACTCGGAAATATGGTTGCGTCCAAAACTTGCACAACTTTAGATACAACTAGAACAACTGATACTAAACTATCATTAGGCATTTTATGCATGGACAGTGTGTTTATCTGCGGTGGCCTAGTGGTATGGGTAATGGACTGCTGAGACGAGGTCTCGGGTTCGATCCCAGGTTTACCATGACACACACCAGTGACTTTTCGATGCTTTTCGAAGTTATGTGTGTATTTATCGCAGGTTTATAAGTGCCCGGTTAATGGCAATAGGCTCGCCACCTATTACATTGGGACCTACACATAAACTGGCGAAATGTGGGTGCTAGCACCTCTGCCTACCCCTAATACAGGCGTGAGTTTATGTTATGTTATGTCAGTATGTTTACTGTCGGATGGAGAACAGCTCTATTACTTAGTTGCCTTCCATAACACCTACCACCTACCATAAGTAATGGGGTGGCCCTAGCTTACTGCAGAAGGGATCTAACACGCCAAATAGCTGATACGACGATTGTAAGAAAGCATTACAAGAGCGCTCACCCTGACGTTCTTGCGCCACTGCTTCTCGCGGTCGTACCAGTAGCCGTAGTCGTGCCACAGCCGCACCAGCTCCAGCGGCGGCTGTGAGCCGTACTCGTCGCGCACCGGCATGTTGATGTCGTCCATGAACGCTATCATGAACTTGCCTGACCAAATATCCGCCCAGTAAACATTGAATGTTTTTTTTATAGCATTTATTATGCTTACTTTAAAATTCGAATACATCGGGAAAATGAAATGCCCATTGCGCCACACTTGAATCACTTCAAGTTTCCCTTCTCTTTAAATCCGTTTTTAAGGGCGACGGTGGAACCATCTACCAACTTTTTTACGAACTATTGGAACCAATTTTTTTTTAACCATTTTTAAATTCCCAATAGCTCAGTTGGAAGAGCATTCCCCCTGTAAGGGAAGGGAAAGGTCGTGGGTTCAAGTCCCACTTGGGTATTTCATTTTTCCCGATATATTTGAAGTAAATATAATGTCCGTATTTATGCAGAAAGGAACCATTCAGTATTCTGCATAAAGAATGGTTCACGTATGCAGAATACTGGAACTATGTAAAAATGACGAATATTTTATATCAACAGCTTTTTATGTGAAGAACGTGAGTGCCATATTCTTCTGCAACGAAGGGCATCCTCCGAATCTGGTAAGGTAATCACGAATCGTGAGGTACGAGTTTCTTGTCAGTAATGTGCGTCCAAAACATACCTAATAAAACAACTTCGCAAAATGACAACCACTCGCAAATTAACAAGTTATATTGTGTTTCGATAAATTTGGATATTATTACACTCCTAGGATGGCTTATTTGAGATATCCTGTACTTTACCTCCAGCAGGGACATAATTCCCCTTGGTCCTCTTCTCCAGCCGAGCTTCAATGATATCCTGCACGTTGGCCGCAGTGGTTTGGGCAGACATATTGAGCACTTGCGTACTGTATCTGTAGTTTTGATATTCATGTAGATATTATCTATATTATAGAATAGACCGACTACGACCACTGTACCGCGCCTTGGGCACGCGGTGTGGAGGGGGTGAGGTAAATAAAGAGAAAGAAAAAACATAAGTCGAGAACGAGCGTAATACCGCCGTGAGCGCTGGCAGTGGACGGACCAAATCTGATGATAATACTGCTCCGTCTCACCAAGCACATACCCAAGGCGCGGTACAACGATTGTCACTTACTTTTCACCATCCAGCTGCACCAGAGTGCCCTGAATGAGGTACGTTTTGCCCGTACCTGTGGGGCCACCTATCAGTACCCCGTACCCTGCCTTCAGCATTTCGAGGGAGATGATTTGCACGCGGATAAACTCCACTGTTGGCACTAGGATCATATGGAAGCCATGGCTAGAACAAAATAAAATAGCATTAGATTGCTTTGGCCCGTACCACAGAAGTCACACTGCACCGTGGAGATCACAGAATGTTCTCCATTGTCCATGAGAACGAGCCAGGGGGTGAAGGTTGGGGTTAGTCATCGCTCTCGCATAAGCAGCGGCATATTGGCGACGTGCTGTTTCTAAGCACGCCTCTATAGAAGGGAAATTTTGGTCGACCAACAATACATCGGGGTTACCAATATTGATGACCCAAGTCGGTCGGTTTATCATGATTCCGGGTCTTGCAATTAAGAAACGTTCCTGTCAATAAATTCTTCGAAACGACAGCTACAATTACGTCCTATAAATGACAACAGACAAGACTGTTTGTCATGTTAATGTAGGTGGTACCCAAACAATACATTTTTGCCTACCTCTTTAATAAATAGATTGAATATAATAACAAACTTACGCAGGATTGAATCTCCAGTTATCAGGCAGCTTGTCCTCCCAAGGTTTGAAAACTCGTAGTTTTTCATCCACATAGTAATCGTATACGGTGTCCTTCAATGGAAATATTCCCTCATGCTCTCGAACCCAGTTGTCTAACTTCCTTCGAGGCTCTTCCTCGAGAGTGGCACACACCGACCAGATCATACTGTTTATGATATTGATTTAATTAAATAGTTGTATATCTTCGCGTCTTCGTGCAAGTAAGTAAACTAACAACTCTAGTGGGTAAAAATAAATATACGAAAATAAAAACTAACGCAAAAAGGAATCTCATCTTGGACAGCACTTCGTTATCCTCCTCATCAGGTCCTGGAGGCGCAGGCGGAGGCTGCATGCCCAACAGTCGACACATGGACCTCACGCCCGTCAGCTCTTGACCCTTCACGCTCTCACCCTCCGCAAGGAACAAACGTTTCAGCTCCAATACAGGAGTAAGAATGGTCAAGAAGTTTCGACGTAGCTGCATAGAACGTTAAATTTATTAATTGTCTTGTATCTCTCTTTATTTAATCTTCACACATATTAAAAACACTTGTACAGTATTTATTATAATATAACCTGACCGGTTTCTCCTTACGGCATTCTCAAAGGCTTACATTTACTAAAGGTTTTGGATGTTCCAATTCCTAAAAACTACGATATTTAACATTTTTCACAGGTGGGTAGTTAGAAAATTTGGCATAGCAGTAACAATTTTTTCCCCAAAATGTTAGGAGTAATAATAAGCATGCCCCAAAAAAATATTTTATAAATGATTGATATAATTATCTAGTATGTATATAAAATGAAGTTGTATGAAGTATGAAGATGTATCCTACTGACACAATAGAACTACTATTACTTCTGAACTGACGATGAAGTGAGTATTCCGATCTAAACCAATTAAACTCTAAACTTGCATGGTGTTTCTTCACATCTGCCCGTCTTGCAAAGGCAGTGTTGTCTTCTGTCAGTCCAAGATTAAGTAAAAAGGAGCATTGAATTTAGTTCTACGTCAATATAGTTATTTCTGCTTACCATTTCTCTGTACTCGACATCAGGCACGGTATCAAGCCAAGAGTTAACAAAAGGCCACCAGCCCCAGTCCTTGTAGTCATTGTACACCATTCCATTGCGAGACACCGTGGCGGGAGACGCCACGGCTAGATCTAGGGTCTCTATCAAAATAGACACCTAGGAAAGAAAGTTTTCTTCAGTAATTTTCAATATTATGGGCCTATGCCTCTACTTAGAGAGACGCGGAATCGCCGTGAGCGGAAAGATGTGATGTTCGAATTAATTGCGTTCAGTACAACATAATTTCTGTCTGCAAGCGGAGAGTTCATCTTACAGTGACCGCACTATTCACAGGTATATCATACTAGCCTTTGCATGCGGCTCCACCCGCGTGGATGTCGGTTATCGTGACCAAACATAGCCTATGTGTTAATCCAGGGTGCCAGCTAACTCATAGCAAATTTTATTAAAATCGCTTCAGCCGTTTAGACGTGAAAGAGTAACAAACATTCATACATCCAGCCATCCATACTTACAAACTTTCGCGTTTATAATATTAGTAGGATTTATCATATCATATCATAGATATTGAAGGAAGATCTCATTCATCGGTTAAAAAATAAAGTAATCCATACTAATATTATAAATGCGAAAGTAACTCTGTCTGTCTGTTCACGACTAAACCACTGAACCGATTTTGATGAAATTTGGAATAGGAGTAGATTAGACCTTGAGAAAGGACAGAGGCTATGTTTTGTCGCGATAAACGACATCTACGCGGGCGGCGCCGCGGGCAAAAGCTAGTCAATAATAAATTAAGTAATTGTAGGTATACGAGTCTGCTAAGTCACCTGTGCTGGCATAGATATTCTCTCGCTGTTCACTAAAGTAAGCAACTTATTGTCGTCCATGACAGAATTGAGATTTTCTATCCAAATAGCATCGACGGGGCCATCGAAGATGATCCACTTCTGTTCAGGAGACTCATCTAATGGACAAAGTCTAAGATCAATCTAAGTAAGCCGAATTATTCGTAAACCAATGTTAAGAGATCTTAGGGAGCATCCATTAATTATGTGAGGTGTTTAGGAAGAATTTTCCCAGGCAGGGTTTACGAGACACAGTTGAAAAATACTACTAGAAAATCTAATATGATAAAAATGAATAAAAAAGCTCTACCGGTTCGCACAATTTTACAAACAAGTGAAGTAAACAATATTGAATTGGTAGCAGGTTGACTAAGCTGTCGAATCAATCGAGAGGTGACGATTTCAAACCTCGGTGTACTCCTAACACAATCAATTTAACGTAACTGAAGAAGTTTCATTAATATTAATAATTTCAGTAACGTACTATTATTAGATTAAGGCGGAGTAACAAATTGATTCAAAATGATAATTTTCCACTCATTCTAAAATTCGTTAACGACAATTATAACAAAATAGAAAATAATAAAATAAACCATGTCATCTAATATGCCGTCTATAACCTACTTTGACTTATAAAAAATGTGCAATAAAAAATTAATAGGTATTATTCCATTGTTTACCAGCCTCCATCTCACTGAATAGAATGACTCGTACTTCAAAATATGATAACTAAAGATATGATAATGAGGTTACCCCAAGCACTCCCCCAAATATAAAAGCCAGTCGTCTAGGCACGTAGCTAAGACACGGTTCAAAGTCCGCAACCTTCGCGTGTGTTACATCTCCTGCAGCAGCACTCAACATGCACAAGTTAGCAGTTCTCCTGTGCGCTCTGGCAGCTGTCTGCTCGCAGTGCGAAGCGAAAGTGTTCACGAGATGCGAGTTGGTGCAAGAATTAAGGAGGCAAGGCTTCCCGGCTGATGAACTCAGAGATTGTAAGTATTGTTTAAGTGACAATAGTTTGTGTTGAGAAGATTTGTTCGACATGATCCCCACGGCTAATTTCTTTCATCATATGTCCTACTTTGAAGATATATAAACTTACTAGCTTGCTTACTACAATTACAATTTCCAAATCAGTACATTTGAAGTCAGGACTGTAAAATCGACCAAATTAATTGTAAGTACATGATGTTATCCATATTTCAGGGGTATGTTTGATCGAAGAAGTGAGCAATCGCAATACAGGGGCCATAAGTTTGCCCGGCAATAAAGGGCAGCGGGAGTGGGGCCTGTTCCGTATTGACGGTACTGGTGCAGCACTGGCGCCTCTCCCGGGAAGGACTGCAACGTCAGATGTCGCGGTAATACTCTACACTTATTTAAACAATTATTATAGTGACGGCTTCAAACACACGCACGCACGCACACACGCACGCACGCACGCACACAGGTTTACAATAGGCAAACGGCCAATTACAATGCTCCATTCTTTTAATACGTTTACAATACGATCAGGATAGTCTTTCGTTCTAAGTATATAGGAAACGGTAGCACGTTAGAAATACACTGTTACCACTCAATAACTATTGTCAAGATATCATCATCTACATTTAGATGTCATCTTGCATCCGAGGCAGCGATGGCCTCAGAGCTCAGGGTCCGCATTCAGACTCTTCCTCCTCCACTTCACACGACCTTGGTCGTCCATGGTAGTGAGACCATTTACACGCATGTCACCATCCACGACGTCAAGCCAGAATTTCTTGGGCCTACCCATTCTACCTGGATTGCATTTCTTACCCACGTAGCCTGGTTGTTGCTGCAAGAAGTGCATATACCAGCGAGGGCTCTTGCATTTTTTCTGTGATCTCACGGACATGAAGGCTGCCGCGGATGTGAGAGTTCCTCACGCGCTCTTTATGACTCCACACAGCTACCGCAGCATTTTCATCTCCGTAACACGCAGCTCTTGTTTATGTAGCTCCAACGGCGGTCAAGCCTCACGGCCGTGTAAATGATAAATTGCCTCTTATTCTTGGTATGTCAAACGATCTTTTACTTTCAGATCTAATAACGGACGACATCACCAAGACGTCAAACTGCGCCAAGCTCATCTACAAGCGACACAATTTCAACGCGTGGTACGGCTGGCTCATCAAGTGCCGGGGCAAAGCGTTGCCTGATATTAGCAACTGCATATAGTTTCTAACCCTACCACTGATGTTGTAGAGGCATTAACTTTACAACTAGATTTTAGGCTCAATATCAAAAATAAAGAATACCTTCAAATACTGGTTTGTTTCATGATCATAAATGTTCACAAAACGACATAAGATCCAGAAGTTCAAATCATGATATTGCTACCTCAATTTTACTTAGGATAGTAATTTTGGTCTTAAACGTGTTTAAGATCGAAGTTAGCATGTTTCACAATGTTTATTTTAAATGAACCAATTGTTTATGATGATTAAAAATACGTATTTGGAAATATGTGAGACTAGGAGATGATCAATGGCGTCAAGGTATATCTCACGATATCTCACCAAGAACCTCACATAATTAAGGGACGTCCCCTTCAATAGCACTAAGGTACGTAGACCTGTACCGGCTGTGTACGCGACTGTACTAAAGATAAGAGTATAGAGTATAGTGTAAAATCTTTAGCTGTTATTGTAGCTAGTAAGGATCAGTCGCCTTAAGGCACTCAATGTAGTCGGACGAATAAACTGCAGTTAACCCAATACATCTTTCAATTATATCGTCGCCTTAGAAACATCAACAGTACTATTCAACTATACCCCGTCCATTATATTATTATACTAGCTTTTGCCCGCGGCTCCGCTCGCGTGGATGTCGGTTCCCGGCAATTATTCGAATTTTTCTCAATGTACAAACCTTCCCTGGCCTTCCACAAATAATTCAAGACTAAAATTAGCCAAATCGGTTCGTGCGTTCTGGAGTTATAGCGTCAGGAAGGAAAACCCGACTTATTTTTATATAGTAGATTTTTGACAGATGAAAGTGTAGTGATTGCATGAAAATTTAAAATATCGATTAATTTAAAAATTTGCCAGTTATGTAATATTACAAACAAAATATTTTCTCAAATACATAGGGAAAAAGAATCTTTATATAGTTAGTATACTTAATGCTATAAAAAATCCTTCAATTGTTTGGGCGCAGTTATCAACAATCAATGTTTAAAAATGATTGTAACATCATTCATTGATTTCGATAGTTCGTAAGAAAATCGGTAGATGACGCCACGTCGCCTTAAAGACGTATAAGATGGGAAATTTGAATCATATCGGGCGTGTCTCGGTAGCCGAATTGGTCAGGGGGAATCCTGTAAGGGAAAGACTGCAGGTTCGAGTCCCGCCCTCAGATTCTTTTTCCCTATGTATTCGATTTATATAGTTAGTATACTTAATGCTATAAAAATTCCTTCAAAATATTTTCTGTAGTCGATGTCGATTGTGACATTTTCAAGTAATTATAATAAAAACACAGTCAATTGACTAACCACATCCCTAAAATTGCTTTCTGGCTGACGTGACGTTGTCAATGAAAAATGACGTATTGGCGCCTAATTTTAGTTAGGATAGTGACAAGAAACACCTGAACGCTGAGCTTCAACATGTCAAGCAAGTACTGCAAGACAACAAGCTCAAACCACCGCGCCTGAGTCACAGATCCCGAGAAAAACCAGCCACGGTCGAACGCCAGCCTGCTGTACTGTAGATCAAGCGGTCCAAGGCAGCTTCCTATAGGGAGCTGCTGGAGACACTGGAGCGGGACCCATGGGGGCGGCCTTACCGCTTGGTAAGAGGAAAGCTGCGCCCCCGGGCCCCTCCCCTGACCCAGGTTCTTGAGCCGGCTCTGCTTGGAGGAGTGGTGGCATCCCTGTTCCCGGCGCGGGCGGAACACGTTCCGCCGCAGATGACTCCGCCACCTCGGTCGCCTGATGCGCCCGGCGTGGTTATTGACGACGACGTGCCCGAGGTCACTTGGGTAGAACTAGAGCTGGCGGTGCGACGGCTTAGAGCCAAGAAGAACACCGCCCCGGGACCCGACGGCATTCCAGGCCGTGCGTGGGTCCTAGCTCTAGGAGAAGACGGTCTCGAACCCCGACTGCGAGGGTTCCTCAGCGCATGCTTGGAGCGGGGCCAGTTTCCGAAGATGTGGAAGACGGGGAAACTGGTCCTCATCCGCAAGGACGGACGCCCGGCGGACGAGCCGTCCGGGTACCGGCCCATAGTGTTGCTCGACGAGGTGGGCAAGCTCTTCGAAAGAGTGATTGCCAAGCGCCTCGTCGAGCACCTCTCTAGAGTGGGGCCGGACCTAGCGGACACACAGTACGGTTTCCGCCGGTGGCGTTCCACTGTGGATGCCATCATGCGCGTGAGGACTCTGGCGGAGGATGCGGTTGCCCGGGGCGAGGTGATGTTGGCGGTGTCCTTGGACATCTCCAACGCGTTTAACACCTTGCCCTGGAGTTGATTCAGGGAGGCGCTCGTGTACCACGATGTGCCTCTCTACCTCTGCCGCATAGTCGGGGCGTACCTGACGGAGAGGGCCGTCATCTACCCAAGTGCGACCGGCGTCGGTAGGCGTGAGATGTCGTGCGGTGTCCCACAGGGATCGGTCCTGGGGCCGCTCCTGTGGAACATCGGATACGACTGGGTGCTTCGCGGTGAGCTCGCGTTCGGGGCCACCGTCACGTGCTACGCGGACGACACGCTAGTGACGGTGAGTGGCGCTACACACCGCGAAGCGACCCAGAGGGCCACGACCGCTGTTGCTCAAGTCGTGGATCGGATCCGGCGGCTGGGTCTCGAGGTGGCTCTGCACAAATCCGAGGCCTTGTTCTTTCATGGTCCTCGGCGCAGGCCACCCCCGGGATCCAGCTTGACAGTAGGAGGTACTCCCATCGACATCAAGCCCCGGTTGAAATCGATGGGGCTCGTACTCGACGGTCGGTGGGACTTCGGAGAGCACTTCCGAAGTCTGCGCCCCAAACTGTTGGTGTCAGCTAACGCGCTGATGCGGCTGCTGCCCAACTTGAGGGGCCCAGAGGACTCCTGCAGGAGACTCTACTCGGGTGTCGTGCGGTCCATGGCCCTGTACGGGTGCCCCGTGTGGGCGGACGCCCTGCGGGCCAGGTTCGTGCAACTGCTGCATGCACCGCAGCAGACGATGGCCTGCAGGGCCATTAGGGGGTACCGCACGATATCCTTTGAAGCGGCGAGTCTCCTAGCCGGATCGCCACCGTGGATCCTGGAAGCGAGATCCCTTGCGGCACTGTATCGGTTCCGTAAGGAGGCGCGGGAGCGGGGATACGATCCCGAGCCCGAAGACATTCGGGCCGAGAGGTCCCGGCTCCACGGGATCGTGGTGGCGGAGTGGGAGCGACGACTTGAGCAACGACGCGCAGGGCATGCCGTCATAGAGGCGGTAAGGCCCATCATGGGAGAATGGCTCGAGAGGCCACATGGCAGCCTCTCGTATCGACTGACGCAGATTATCACCGGGCACGGGTGCTTCGGGAGGTATCTGTGTCGGATCGAAAAGGAGCCAACGTCCGAGTGCCATCACTGCGACGCGAGCGAGGACACGGGGCTGCACACGCTCACCGAGTGTCCGGCATGGGCCGGACCGAGGCGGGAGCTAGTGGCGGCCCTGGGAGTGAGAGTTCTCACCCTCGCCACCCTGCTCACAGCAATGGTCCGCTGCGCGGACGCGTGGGCGGCCGGCGTCTCCTTCAGCGAGCAGGTAATGGTCGTGAAGGAGACGGCGGAGCGGGAGAGGCGGCGCGAGCGAGAAAGACTCGCGGATCGCGCCGCCCGCGCGCGCAGGCAACTCGGGCGTCGGAGGGCACTGACTGACCTCCGTCCCCCATGAGCGCGGGCCTGGGGGTGACGGGTGGAGCCGCCTGTCACCCCAGCTGAAGCAGGCCACGGCGGCGGCGCGCTAGATAGCGCGCCTCCCCATTCCGGGGGCGAGTTAGGGACACCGCTGTCCCCCCTCCTGAGGAGGGCCAGACCGTAAGAGATGGCCCTGGGTCAGCCGGGGTGCGAGGGATATGTCTATGACAACCTCACCTCCGGCCTAGCACCAAGATCCACAGTCGGCGTGCGGTTTTAGTCGGTTCGAGTCCGACATAACCTCCTTCCGGCTCCAGCAGGGGGGGTATCCGAGGGGATATCCGCACGAAAAAAAAAAAAAAAGGTGTTACTGACAAGATTGGCTACATCTTGAAGCGAGCTTCAATCAACACATACTACAAGCCGCCAACGAAGATAAGTCAATTTTTACCATCTGTCAAGTGCCAACTACCTCTACAAGATGCAGGGGTCTACAAAATAGACTGTGACGGTGGGCTCTCATATATTGGTCAAACCAAGCGAAGCATTGGCACTCGGGTCAAAGAACACATAGCTGACATAAAACACCAACGCAAAAAGGCGCAAAAAGGCACCAACCATTACCTAAGGTTTGATAAACCACAGATACTCGCCAAAGAACACCAATATATTCCTAGAATGATCCGCGAGGCTATTGAAATTAAAAAACACCCAAATTTTAATAGAGAGGATGGATGGACCGTACCACCAGCTTGGGACCCAGTCATCCACTTAATCAAACCCAGTAAGCAGCAAAATCCAGCAAGACTTAACAACACAGTGAGCTCATTCTGCGTAAATACGAACACCAATAATTCACCATGATTCGGGTATTTTGAGATAACTTATACTTCAAACTATGTGACAACTACCATCGTGAGTCACACCGCGAAAATGGCTGCTGCAAAGCAGCCGAAACGTCGGGTTTAAAAGTAATAATAACAAATATATCGCGATAGAATCCGTAAAAAGTGCTTTTATTTCAATAGGATTTTCAGGTGTTGACGCTAGAACAAATTTATACCGGCCACTGTCAGTGAGCTGTCTAAAATACAATAATATAATGGACGGAGTATAAGATCAAATTCGTTGTTAAACTTAAACTGTAAATCAATACAACACATACCTTGGCAGATAGTCCTCATGACAGACGAAAGTACGCCATCTTTCCACTCACCGGTAGCGAGGTTATACTCCCCGTACAGTTCGCCCAGAGTCAGCGACTTAGGGTTAATGGGATACACATTGACGATCTCGAAGCCAGCCATTTTCTGTTTGTGCAACCGCGTGAGGGTTGCAGCTAACATTTTCCAGGAGACTGTTTTGGCTGTGTTTGTGTTACCTAGCAGGATGGATGAGTGGCGCGAGTTCTGGTCAGAAGAGCGATAATTAGCATGAATGAATTAAGTTATAAAACGCTAAATTATTTATTAGATGACTCCCACGTTAGGAGAAATTGTAAGAATTGAACCTTTCAAAATACTTCAAAAAATCGATGCGTGATAGAAACTGTAACATTTAAGAATTTTTTCAAGCTCACTCGTACCTTACTATAGATGCAGTTTAAAAGGCCTAATATGATCGTAAGAATTTCTTGTACCGAGTGTGCTAGCACTCATAGTGATAGAAGATTAAGACACGTTTTACGTAAAACCAGCAGGATTAATTTGATTGAAACTTAGGGGGTAAACCGGGCATTGAATATATGCTACTTTTTATCGAGGGAATAGGATTCCACACGATCAAATTCATTGCGATAACAACATCATGAAACCGAGAACCTCACTCTACATCAAACAAGAAATCAGATATTACACAAATATTACCTTCGTCTCATAAGTCTGTATAACTTTATGCAACGCAGCCTTGACCGGCTGAAGCCCCACAATCCTCATCTCAGCGCTAATAGCGGTTTCAAGGACTTCGTAGTCCAGGGTTGGGACATCCACATCGGGGAAGATGTCTTGCATTATACCATCGAACAGAGGGACGTCTTTAGCGGTCAGGCGGGCGACGTTCATGTCACGCATGGCTAGGATCACCATCTGGACAGAATTGAATTCAGCTGTAATGGATGTGTAGACAAAAGGCTGATATTATAACGGCAGAATAGAATTTGGGCCACCCCATCTCTTCCCCAGCGGTGTCGTAGAAGGCGGCTAAGGGATAGGGCTGTTTAACATCAGATAGATATGTGGGGGTGAAAACATCGCTCGCACCCAAGTACGGCCCTGGCAAGAGTACCCCTGTGCAGAACGACCGCTCCGACACCAAGCGGTGGTCCAGCTAGCATTCACGGCCTACGCCTGCGCCAGTCGTCCGATACAGCCCAAACTCAGCCTCAAATGCATGGCTCGAGTTAACATTAATGCCCGAAATACGGCAATAGGCTCACCCCCTATTACGTGGGACCGAATAAAATGACTGGTGAAATGTGGGTGTTAAGTCACCTCTGCCTTACCCTCCGGGGATAAAGGCGTGATATGTATGTATGTATGTAAGTATGGATGGATAGCTGGCTGGATGGATGGTTTGATGGATGTTTGTTATTCTTTCACGTCTAAACGGCTAGTTAGCTGACACCTTTGTTTAACACATAGGCTATGTTTGGTTGCGATAACCGACGCGGGCGGAGGCGTGGGCAAAAGCTAGTACAGCAATATTTTCGTAGCAATATTTACTAAGATATGAGTGCTAAAAGAAATATTCTGTAAATAGCTGAAACGTTGTCCTAAGGCACAAAGTAAAATCATTTAAATTTCGTAGGAATGGAAAGTATTCAACCATGTTAATGTTGTAAATTGCTCATTCTACATGAGATTCTACATATGTACCTAATAGCTGTGAGGTTCTTCTTAACTTTATGCTTCATTTTTCATTTTCCAAATAGCTCAGTATTTCCCCCGCTAGTGCAACTACCAAATATTTAATCTGTCTGATTCTGGATATAAACGTGCATGTATAAATGACATATCTTCACAATATCTCTTACCTCAGACTCCGGCAAATGTGGATACGCCCGCCTTTTAGCACCTGCGTATCGAAGTAAAGCGACCATAGACCGCAGACCAAAATCGTAGTGGTCCTGTTTAGACAATTGCTGCATAGCCAGTTGGTAGAGAGTGAACACCTGGAATCGCATGCTTGCATTAAATCTGCATTCTAGATCTTATTCTTTCAATTAAGTACCTAATATTGAAAGAGTAAGAGCCCTTAAGAACTTGACCATAGTAGAGACTGCTCTTTTATTGTGCGCAAGTAGTAAGAAGGATACTGAGTGGGTGGGGAGGTGGAGTACGTCAGCCCATCGAGGTGGGCTTGAACTGACTTAACCGGTTGTAAGAAGGTTTAATAAGACAATTCACACGCACCTCGGCTGATGAGATGATTCTGGATGTAACTGAAACATCATGATTCCCATACCCTTCACCCGGGTGAATACCTATTTACGCTGTCTTGCCCCGACAGGGTGGAGAAGGCAATATACCTACTACTACAACCAATTTTACAGTTAAATAGGTATCAAGTAAATGAAAGACAAAAGCACCTTTTTAGCGTTAAGCTTGTACGCAGTGAACCCATCAGAGAAAAGAGTGTTTTCTGCAATAGTGAGCGAATCCGGTACGCACATGGCTATTGGTCGAAACATTGATTTCAAATTGTCTGGCAACTCCGTTCGGCCGGCGTACCTGTGAGCAAATAAATGATTATAACTCTGTCGGGTACCTCTCGTATCCAATTTTATACTAGTAGGTATAGTGGGCTTAAGTGGCGCACATTGGGTGAGGAAGGAAATGATAGCGGAGTTGTTGCAAGGCAATCGAGTCGCGTGCCATCCAAACGTCAAATGGACTCATTCGGTAGGAACGTTATACCTATGAAGTCCTTTGACTTTTGACACCCCGCGCGTCTCTCTTCCCACCCGCATTCGGCGCGAGTTTTTATTAGGAGAAATATCAATGGGGCATCTCCGTTACTTAATCATATTCTGTCCTCCGTGGTCTATACCCATTCATTTGCCCGTCAAGATTCAGTAGGGTTTATTTTGCTTCACAATAATAGGTATTATACCAGTGATATTAATATTTGACTCGATTAGAATATTAAAAGTAAATCAAAACGTTTATTTTTGACTGACTGTACATACCTGAGGTCTACCTGAAACAACTTAGGCTTTCAAAATACAAATAATACGTTCGATTGCCGAGTTGTAGTGATAAAAAAATAGAATCATTAATTCTAATATATGTAAATATTGATTTAGTCTACTGACCGATCAGGCGCCAGGGGTCTACTTAACAAACTGTCTATTTCGTATTTTGACTACTTTTCTTGGAGGCAACTTCGCAAATTTCCCACTTAGCAATCAGCCTATTTCGTATTCGGTCTACTTCTCAATTGAACTACTTCGCAAACTGACTGTTTTTTCCTGTAATGTCAGAGATATCGGACTAGTGATCTAGATGTCACCGTTTCCAACGCCAGCCATTATTTCTTCAACGTAATCTCACTTCTAGTTCTAACACAAGCAATTAAGCTTAGCTGAACGTGGAAGGAGAATACTGATAATTTCGGTTACCTACTAGTATCAACCCAGTTTTCATATTATAAAATAAAGAACAACTAAAAAAACTGGTTAAAATTAGACACTTCTGAATCATATTCCACTAATCCAAAATTGTTAGACACTGATTACAATAAATAGATAATATTAACCATATTATTACAGATTATATTGACAATGCAGTTCATATCGTACATTGACATACATATTCAATTCTTTATCTGTCACCATCACATTGAATAGATTCATTAATCAATTACTCGCGTTTTAAAATAATAGCTAAAGATAAGATAATAAGGTTAGGCCAAACACACCCTCAAATATAAAAGCAAGTTATCTAGTAGCTCAGACACGGTTCACACTCTGCAATAAATACTTCCTAACCTTCACCAGCACTAAACATGCACAAGTTAGCAGTGCTCCTGTGCGCTCTGGCAGCTGTCTGCTCGCAGTGCGAAGCGAAAGTGTTCACGAGATGCGAGTTGGTGCAAGAATTAAGGAGGCAAGGCTTCCCGGCAGCTGAACTCAGAGATTGTTAGTATAATTCCTATTGTAAAGATAGCTTGCTTAGTACAATTAAAATTTCCGAATGGTTGCAATTGAAGCCAGGACTTTAATTATTCAGCTGCACAAAAATTCTCCAGTACTACTACTCCATATTTTCAGGGGTGTGTCTTATCGAGGCGGAGAGCAGTCGCAACACAGCGGCCGTGAGTGCGCCCAACAGTAGAGGACATCGGGACTGGGGCCTGTTCCAGATCAACGACGGATACTGGTGCAGCACTGGAACCTCTCCCGGGAAGGACTGCAACGTCAGATGTCGCGGTAATACTCTATACATTCACTATACGTACACCAAGAAACGACAGCATGTTGAAATACACAGGTATCACTCAATAACCAATTGTCAATGATAAATTGCCTCTTACTACAGTCTCTAACTTTCAGATCTGATAACGGACGACATCACCAGGGCATCGAACTGCGCCAAGCTCATCTACAGGCGACACAAGTTCAGCGCGTGGTACGGCTGGACCGACAAGTGCAGGGGCAAGGCGCTGCCCGACATTAGCAACTGTCGATAAATCTATCACTAATGTAGAGTTTGTAGAAATAGCTTTAAGCATATAATTAAATACCTGGCTATAAATTAAGTTTAAGAGAAGATGATATTTGTATATTTTTGGCTAAATATTGTTAATAAATAATACTTTCATGTAAGAGCTGGTTTCATTATCATTATGGTTCACAAAAGAGGCATTGGCATTTGGCAATGAAGTTTCATCTCAGACATTTTTATGGACAGCAATTTTTTGACATATTATGAATGATACATTTTTTATTCTTATTTTGTGCTACGAATGTAGCATACATGTGCCTCTACGAGCTACGACTCGTAGCTCTTTATTGTAAAGAACGATTTATGTAATTCAAACTGATGAATACTGATAATTGCTATGGCATTAAGTCCGCCTACTTACTTGTGGATGAAGTTTTATAAATAAATAAATAAATAGCCTTCAAGGTAACCCCTAATGAATAAATACAATTTTGGTTGAAAGAAAATTTACGAAGCTTATTTTGAAGCAATATAATAAAAAATCAGGACAAATGTTATATTTCGTACACCTTACAATTTATCGCTTGTGATCAATAAGGGCAATCCTACTAATATTATAATTATGAAAGTTTGTAAAGATAGTTTGTTATTCAATCAGACAATAAAAGCTGAACAGATCGGGTTGAACTGGCACAGAGATAGATTACAGTATGAAATAACACATGGCTACTCCATTTCCAAGGCACTTTGCTTGTCTTATAAATATTATGACTTATATAAGTCATTATGAGATTCAGTCAATGAGAAAATCAGTCATTTTGTAATTTGGACATTTGCACGCATTTGCCCTGGCGCATGACTTGACTCAATTGGTGCACAAGGTCACGAGGATACCAAGAGAGTCCGGCCTAGAGCCCTCTCTGCTAGACCTTCTGTTGACGAGTCGCCCGGACCAGTACAGTGTCTCAGTGAGTGCTGCTTTAGGTAACTCCGACCACTGTCTGCTCCGCTCCACCGTGCCCATTGTAGCGCCCCCACGACCCGTGCAGGGGAAGAGGCGTCTATGGCACTACTCGTCAGCGGACTGGGATGGATTGCGCGACTATTATGCGTCCATCCCGTGGGTTGAACGCTGCTTTGAGGGTAAGAACCCATCTGAGAGCGCTACTGCCGTCGCCGGTGAGATCGGTCTAGGTATGGAATACTATATCCCATACACCGATGTCCGCGGAGGAGCGCGTCCGTGGTTCGGGCGCGAATGCGCGGAGGCTGTTGAGCATAAACAGTTTGCGTACCGCGCCTGGGTGCGGGCGCGCGCCACGCGCGGTCCCAACGTGGGTCACTTCAAGGCGGCGTACAACAGAGCCACAAAAGTCTGCAAGAGGGCATGCGTCAGGGCGGATGCCCAGCGCATAGCACGGCTGGGCCAAGAGCTAGTGGCGCATCCCACGGGTAGCCGTGGCTACTGGCAACTGGCCAAAGCCGTGCAAGCCAACTTCTGCCAGCCCTCGCTGCCCCCGCTGAGCAATCCCGATGGATCTCTGGCCCATGAGCCGCAAGAGAAAGCAAATTTGCTGGTCAATCTCTTCGCGGCCAACTCCCGAGTCGATGATTGTGGTATGCAACCACGGACAATGCCCACTGGTGACCACGCAATGCCTGATATACGTATCAGGCAACGCGATGTCCGTGCAGTACTGCAATCACTCGATGTCCGGAAAGCCAGTGGTCCTGATGGTATTCCAGCGGTCGTACTTAAAAATGTGCAGCGGAGTTATCTTCTATGCTAACGCGGCTGTACCGACTGTCCTACAGTTCGGGTACAGTGCCTTCGGCTTGGAAGGAGGCGAATGTCCAGCCGATCCCCAAGAAGGGGGATCGCTCGGACCCAGCCAACTATCGACCCATAGCCGTCACCTCAGTGCTGTGCAAGGTGTTCGAACACATAATTAACACACAGCTCATGCGCCACCTAGAGGATCACTCCTTGCTTAGTGACCGGCAATACGGTTTCAGACCGAAACGGTCAACGGGTGATCTTCTGGCGTACATGACCCACCTTTGGGGTGAGGCTATGGAGAAGCACGGTGGGTCACTGGCAATTAGTCTTGACATCGCCAAAGCTTTCGATAGGGTATGGCACAAATCGCTTCTTTCCAAGCTACCAGCCTTCGGCCTGCCTCCTAGACTGTGTAACTGGGTTGCAAGCTTCCTGCAGGGGCGCCGTATTCGCGTCCTTTGTGATGGACGAGCTTCGGAGTTCTTGCAGGTAAATGCTGGCGTGCCGCAGGGTTCCGTCTTATCTCCCACTCTCTTTCTTCTGCATATCAATGACATGCTCTGTAACGGAAACATTCACTGCTATGCAGACGACAGCACCTTACACGGGAGTTATTACGCACATCCTGCGGCCAAGCAGTCTGATATCGCGGAAAAAAGGCAGCTTCTTGTCACTGACCTGGACCGGATCCTGGACCACATTTCTCAATGGGGCGCTAGGAACCTGGTCGAGTTCAATGCCAAGAAGACCCAGGCATGTGCGTTTACAGCAAAGGTATCTCCTTTCCTTCCCCTTCCCACTCTTCAGAGCACACCACTGCCACTGCAGGATCACCTCACTATCCTCGGTATGGATGTTCGCTGCAAACTGAATAACAAAAACTATATCGAGAGTATCATCAAATCAGCCTCGCGTAAACTCGGAGTCCTGAACAGAGTGAGACGTTTTTTCACGCCGGAGCAGCGGTGTCTTCTATACAAGACCCAAATTCGTTCCTGCGTGGAATACTGCTCACATCTCTGGGACGGCTCCGCAAAGTACTTATTAGATGCTCTCGACAGGTTGCAGCGACGTGCGGTCCGCATTATTGGGGATCCTGAGGTCACGAACACCCTCGAGCCTTTGCAGATGCGTAGAGATGTTGCGTCTTTGGCAGTTTTCTACCGTCTCTACCATGGTGAATGTTCTGACGAGCTCTTCCAATTAGTCCCACCCTCCCCTTTCCTTCACAGGACGACACGTGCAGGGCTAAGATGTCATCCATTTACGGTGCAGAGTATACCTGCTAGAACCAAGCGTTTCAGTGATTCATTCCTATGCCGCACCACTAAGGCCTGGAATTCCCTGCCAGTTCACGTGTTTCCTTCTTCCTACAGTCCTGGGTCCTTTAAGCGGGGCGTGAAAAGGCATCTAATGAGGCCGTCAAGCTGAGTGCCACCACTGTTAACATGGTAAATGTTTACGATGGTGACCCTCTTTCCGAGACTTTGCCTTTGGCTTAACATCAGGCGAGGTGAAGTCAAATAGACGTGTCCTGTATAAAAAAAAAAAAATTGCAACTAGTAAAGTAAATTAAGTAAAAAAAACACTAAGCTGCATTTTAAACACATAGCCATGTCGGTGAGCTATCAATTATGTCTGTGGAAATCGCTGATGGGAGAACCCGGATAATACGGCGATATTTTTAGTGTGTTTTGCAACACGTTGGTTTATCGTGCTGGGGGACCTTGGATCCTTGGGATCCTTGAGATCTTTATATTTAGTTAGGTTAGGTTAGGTTCCCCGACGACGACAAAGTGAACAGTACCTACTTTACTTACAGAGGAAGTAAAAACTCTTCTGAAGATAACAGAGTAGCTGAGGTACAGATATTGGTCATTTCGCGTAAAGATTATATCATTATGCGTATTGGTGATTTCACGAATAAAATATTTGTTATTCCGCGTATTAGTCGTTATGCGTATTGGTCGAAATGCGTATTAGTCAATACGTGTATTTTAAATAAAAGTTATTGGCATTATAAGTGGGGAGCATCCATGGAACTGTTGGGTAACATACGCAGTTCCATCCGCAACTGCGGTTGTTGTGTTTCATGGCTGATATTCCATATTTTGTTCTCTACAAAAATGAGCTTTACGATAAAATATTTTCATACTACTGTTAGCTACGACGCGTAGACATTAATGTTTGTAGGGTTACACAATATTTTGTTCTTTACAAGAATAAGCTACGAGTCCTAGACCCGTAGATACAAGATTCGTAGCACAATAAAATATAATAAGTAACGTATTCATAAACTGTCAAAAAAATTACATCCATATAGAAAAAGCTTGAAGCTTGGGCTCTAAAGTAGTTTTGTGAACGATTATGATAATGAAACAAGCTCGTATATGAAGGTATTATTTATTTGTAATATTTAATCAAAAATATAAAAAAAACAAACACATTTTGTCTTAACCCTAATTCATAGGTAGGTGTTTAGGATAGTAGAGAGTAGTTTTAGGATATACTTAAGGCTACATTGTGTTTACAGTATCAGTGATGGAGTTATCGACAGTTGCTAATGTCGGGCAGCGCCTTGCCCCTGCACTTGTCGGTCCAGCCGTACCACGCGCTGAACTTGTGTCGCCTGTAGATGAGCTTGGCGCAGTTCGATGCCCTGGTGATGTCGTCCGTTATCAGATCTGAAAGTTAGAGACTGTAGTAAGAGGCAATTTATCATTGACAATTGGTTATTGAGTGATACCTGTGTATTTCAACATGCTGTCGTTTCTTGGTGTACGTATAGTGAATGTATAGAGTATTACCGCGACATCTGACGTTGCAGTCCTTCCCGGGAGAGGTTCCAGTGCTGCACCAGTATCCGTCGTTGATCTGGAACAGGCCCCAGTCCCGATGTCCTCTACTGTTGGGCGCACTCACGGCCGCTGTGTTGCGACTGCTCTCCGCCTCGATAAGACACACCCCTGAAAATATGGCGTAGTAGTACTGGAGAATTTCTGTGCAACTGAATAATTACAACCCTGGTTTCCATTGCAACCATTCAGAAATTTCAATTGTACTAAGCAAGCTATCTTTGCAATAGAAAATATACTTACAATCTCTGAGTTCAGCTGCTGGGAAGCCTTGCCTCCTTAATTCTTGCACCAACTCGCATCTCGTGAACACTTTCGCTTCGCACTGCGAGCAAACAGCTGCCAGAGCGCACAGGAGAACTGCTAACTTGTACATGTTTAGTGCTGGTGAAGGCAGTAGAAACAAGTAATGGTTGCAGAGTGTGAACCGTGTGTGAGCTACTGGATAAGTTGCTTTTATATTTGAGGGTGTGTTCAGGCTAACCTCATTTTCATATCTTTAGGTATCGTATTTTGATTCGTGATAATTAATGTGTCTATTCAATGAGATGGCGACCGATAAACAATTGTTCTAATCTATTCACTTAAGCCGTGATTATCAGTTGATGCTTTTGGTGCGTTTCCTAATTTGCCGTCTGACATATTATAATCAAAATATCTGTTATTAAAATACTTATCAGTTGCTATGCATTAATATTATGATTACTCATAGATTGATATCTATAGCACAGTATAACGAGAGATCTTACAGTAGTTCATCGCGTTTGATGTTTGCGGAAATGCCGCCTTTTGTAGTTTTGTCAGGGTTGTCACTTCAGTTTTTATATATAATTTTTCTGTAATATTCTATAATAACCCCTATTCGTTCTCTTTGTTCTGTCAAGGCACATCAACTCACGCTATTTTATATTACTAGGTGATTCCCGCGGCTCCGCTCGCATGGATGTCGGCTATTGCGACTTTTGGTTATATCTCCGGTTCTACTCAACCAATTATGATCAAGCAAACGTAATATTTTAAGTCTGAGTTTTTGGATTTTGGTTTCGATTTCGATTTCAATTCCGATTTCGGTTTGAAATTCGATTTCGAATTTCTATTTCGATTCCGACTTGAATTTGGATATTGATTCGGGTTCGGGTTCGGGGTTGGATTCGGAGTCGAATTCGAATTTCGCTAATCGCCGGGATCGCTAAATTGATGATATATTCTTAAGGAGCCTATCCACGATCAGTTCGCCTGCAGTTTCAAATCGTATCGGGCGGCCTGCAGTCCTAAGTCGACGGCGCCCACACACAAAAGCGATTTTGGCCTGCCGGTTTTGCGGCTACACACGATCAGTTGGAAGTCAACAGTTTCCCATCGTATGATTGCCTGCCCGCAAATGTTACCGACGATCAAAGATGGCGGACTTGAAATTTAAAAAAAACGAATCGTGGTTTTGGGGTGACTAATTACATATAATAAAATCCATTTAGCGATCCAAGATGGCGGACTTGAAATTTCCCACAAAGTCAACATGAGCATCGTTTTCGAGGTATTCAGAGTTGCTAATTACGAATATATCATCCATCCAGTCATCTTGGATTGCTACATCAATAACATATTCGTAATCAGCAACCCCGAAAACCTTGAAAACGATACCCGTATCGATTTTAGTAAAAAATTCGAGGCCGCCATCTTGGATCGCAAATTGGATGTTATATTCGCAATCAGCGACCCCAAAAACCCTGAAAGCGATACCCATATCAATTTTGGTGAAAATCTCGAGTCCGCCATCTTGGATCGCGAAATGGATGTTATATTCGCAATCAGCGACCCCAAAAACCCTGAAAACGATATCCATATCGATTTTAGTGAAAATTTCGAGTCCGCCATCTTGGATCGCGAAATGGATGTTATATTCGCACTCAGCGACCCCAAAAACCTTGAAAACGATACCCATATCGATTTTAGTGAAAATTTCGAGTCCGCCATCTTGGATCACCAAATGGATGTTATATTCGCAATCAGCGACCCCAAAAGCCTTGAAAACGATACCCATATTGATTTTAGTCAAAATTTCGAGTCCGCCATCTTGGATCGCGAAATGGATTTTATATTCGCAATCAGCGACCCAAAAAACCCTGGGAACGATACCCATATCGATTTTAGTGAAAATTTCGAGTCCGCCATCTTGGATCACCAAATGGATGTTATATTCGCAATCAGCGACCCCAAAAACCCTGAAAACGATATCCATATCGATTTTTGTGAAAATTTCGTATCCGCCATCTTGGATAGTTAAATATAGAAAACGAAAAAAAAACAATGTTAACAAACAAAACGAGCCTTGAAAAAAAAATCACGTGATTAGTGTGATTACAAAAATGAGACAGCCCTGAATCCTTAGTACCGAGTAAAATGTATGGGCGTACCGAGTAATACCCCGTCCCCCACCACCCCTCTCCCCCCGCACGATTGCTCTGTCTAGACGGCTTCGTTGACCGACTGTATGTAGTATGAATCGTTAGACTGTGTCTATAGTATGTCAATATAGATTAACAGGCTATAAATATGATTAGAGAAGAATTAATGAAGAACTTGAAGAAAAAATATGATTAGCAAATGTTCTTACAAGGATCGTAAAGGGTATGCTACGAGTATGGTGTTCTGAGCACGATGAACGAATGAGTACGGAGCGAAAGACAGACACACCAAGTATGTAAGGCACAGGTGAATGGGCAGGTCTGCTGGGTCATTCTCGCTATACCCACACTAACCAAATTCATGAAGTATTGAAAAAAGGAAAGATCAGAAGCACTTGAAACAGGCGAGCTTGCATGAAATGTTTAATGACAATATAGAAAGTTGATGCAGTATGTAAGGATTATGTACTAAGCTATTTTTTTATAATCGAGAGAGAAATTAGCGTGATCACAGATCAGAAAATAGGCATGGTGAGATAAGCAAAGGGAGAAGGTACTGTTAGTACCCCTAGCACGAACATCTATCGTGATCGTATAGTAAGCATATTGAGAGAATGGAGCATTGAGATTGGCCGCCTGCCTACTGCGAACCTGTGTCTACGTCAAGACGACCAATCACAATCCTCCATTCTCGAAATACTATACGATTACGATAGGTGTTCGTGCCCCTAGTACTGATACCTTCTCCAAGAAGAGAAAAAAGTGATTGTGAGTGCATTTTGTATGCAAAAGTTAAGGAATTTATTGTTCGCCTTCAGGATGGCACCAAAGCAGCATTCGCACACAGCAAACTGTCAAGAAAAATACTTTTTAACAAGAGATGTAGAGAAGTATCTGCTGTGTAAGTAAATGTAGTTTTTGCGGCGTTAGTGCATTTGTGTGATCCACCTCTCAAAACTTTTTGAAGTGAAAGCACAGATTGTCTAATATGCAGTTACTTCGTAAGCAAAATTCAAAATTCTAAATTCAAAAATAGTTTACTCTACATAGACCATTAAATCGGCACTTACTAAACGTCAACATAAAGTAAATATTAAATACTAACTAATACTAGTAAATGGACCACCGCTTCGAAACGCGGCCCAGACCTGAGAAGACTCCGGCAAGAAACTCAGCGGGCATTTTTTTTTTGGTCTATTTACAAAACATTTACTTAGCCTAAAACTTATGGTCTAGATACAATGTTTTGCTTGAGTAGCATAGCTGAGCGAACAGCTCATTTCCAAGCTTGTTTATCGTTTAAATATTCTTGGATTTTATAATAGCCTTTCTGGCACAGTTTGCTCTTTACTGTATTTTTAAATTTATTAACAGGTAAGTGTTCAGCAAAAGTGTTCAAAATGCGCAGTTCGTGCTAAGAAGATAATACTCCAAGTAATAATGTTGTATATCCCACTTCTGAATCACTTTTCATTAAATTTTCTTTATTTTAAAGTTAAAGTTGATATAATTACATTCAAAGCGTATAATAGGGGCTCCTTCATAATCTGTATCATTACTTTGAAAGGGTTGATACTGTCTTTCTATTATCTCGGCAACTTAAAGAAGTATAAATAAAAAATACAAAAAGTTTATTTATAATAACAAGTGCGTTTATAAAATTACAATAGAATAATACTTTAAACAGCTGTCGAACTGCATAACTCCGAGGCAACATGACATACATCAGGGAAGAATATCGCAGTACACACACTCAGTTAACATCTACTGATATCAGGCAGCGCCTTGCCCCGGCACTTGTTGGTCCAGCCGTACCACGCGTTGAAGTTGTGTCGCCTGTAGATGAGCTTGGCGCAGTTCGACGCTCTGGTGATGTTGTCTGTGATCAGATCTAGAAGAAACATATGGTTAGAAAGAGGGAATAGACCTTGTTGACACTATTTCTGGTGAGCTTGCATAGTGGATATAATAAGAAAGTTACCGCGACATCTGACGTTGCAGTCCTTCCCAGGAGAGTTGCCAGTACTGCACCAGTACCGGTCGTTGATTTGGAATAGGCCCCAGTCCCGCGAACCATTACTGTTGGGGCCACCAATTGCAGCGGTGTTGCGACTGCTCTCCGCCTCGATCAGACATACCCCTGAATCAGGATTCAATGTGAAATTATCTCTTGTCACAATAACACGAACAGCTGTTTAAAAGTGAGAAGCTTACTTACAATTTCTTAACTGATTGCTTGGAAAGCCTTGTCTCCTTAATTCTTGGACCAGGCCACATCTCGAAAACACTTTCGCTTCGCACTGCGAGCAGACAGCTACCAACGCGAATAGGAGAACTGCTAACTTGTGCATGTTGAGCGCTGGTGAAGGTAATAGGAACAAGTAATGGTTACAGAGTGTGAACCGTGTCTGAACTCCTGGACAACTTGCTTTTATATAAAAAGGTGGAGGTAACCTTGGATGATAATCACTGTTATTTACACAGATTATTCAGAAGGAATCCCCTTTATCTATGCATTGTAAAAGAAGAATAACAGGAAGTGTCGCAAGATCAAGATCAAGATCCAAGATCCTGTCGTTATCATAAACTGTTAAATAATTGCTATCCTTATCAAACACCAATGTTAAAGAGTCGAGTGAAATGATATTAGATTTCACAATTGGCAAATTTTCAGTAGCAGCTGAGTTGAATTACTATAGCAATAATGTTCGTTAGCAGCCAGCGCATGTAGTACTTGTATAGTCTTTTGAGATTGGCATGGTCAATTACATTAATAGTAAAACACTCGCCGAGATATTTATCATGTTTATTATCCGTGTACATCCGTGATCATGGCGCTGGCAACAACACCGAAATATCGAAATTATCGAATACTCCCAAAACATAACAAACATGGTAAATATTCCAGCGACTCTTAGTAGATCGCCTCACTCTAGCAATGGAGGTCACAGCTGGAGCAACAGTAATCCAAGCAAGGTAGAAAAGAGATATCATCATCAACCTAATTGCATAGGTGATGGGACAGAAGAAAATAATCGAACTATAATTTGCTACAATTATATTATTGATTGATTAAAATATGTTTTTAATAGCTTTTTGTGTTATGAAGCAATTGTTTTCGTACTTTTCCCATTGTTTGTGCCATAAAAGATTGGTGCCTCCTAGTCTCCTTTCTTAACCAGAAAAACACATGCAAAGCTGGGGCATAGATTAAAACCAATAATTATTTCATGTATAAAAATAAATTAAAATGAATAGCATTAAGGTAATGGTAAAAGCAAAAGGTAATTTCCTAAATTTCAGCTGCAACGGTGGATTTTTTTACTGTGGAACCTAAAGTTTTGGGTAAAGTATGTGGTATTTATATTTATATAGTTAGATAGCATTTTTATTATTCTTTACAGTTATTTTTATGATAAAAGTGGTATGCACTTGCGACACTTGTTTTTGTTTTTCTTTAACGATGCATAGATAAGGGAGTTTCTTCTGAATAATCATACAATGCAAGGTTCACCACCTTTAATATAAAGGCAAGTTATTTAGTAGCTCAGACACGGTTCACACTCTGCAACCACTACTTGTTCCTACTGCCTTCTCCAGCGCTCAACATGCACAAGTTGGCAGTCCTCCTGTTCGCGCTGGCAGCTGTCTGCTCGCAGTGCGAAGCGAAAGTATTTTCGAGATGTGGCCTGGTCCAAGAGTTAAGGAGGCAAGGTTTTCCAAGTAATCAGTTAAGAAATTGTAAGTACGCTTTTCACTTTTAAACAGCTGTTCGTGTTATTGAGACAAGAGATAATTTCACATTGAATCCTGATTCAGGGGTATGTCTGATCGAGGCGGAGAGCAGTCGCAACACCGCTGCAATTGGTGGTCCCAACAGTAACGGCTCGCGGGACTGGGGCCTGTTCCAGATCAACGATGGCTTTTGGTGCAGCACTGGGGCCTCTCCCGGAAAGGATTGCAACGTCAGATGTCGTGGTAATTTTATTATTATATTCACTATGAAAAGCTCATCAGAAATAGACTAGATAGTTCAACAAGATCCATTCTCTCTTACTAGAACTGTTGTATAAACCATACGTGGTATGTTTCTTCTAGATCTGATCACAGACAACATCACCAGGGCGTCGAACTGCGCCAAGCTCATCTACAGGCGACACAACTTTAACGCGTGGTACGGCTGGCGCAATAAGTGCAAAGGCAAGGCGCTGCCCAACATTAGCAAATGTTAGTTGTGTGCGGTGCCGGGATATCCTTCCCAGATGTCGCCTCGGAGTTATGATGTTAGTCAGCTGTCTAAAGTGCTATTCTAAGTAAATGATGTACTTTGTTATTGTAAATAAACTTTAATATTTTGTATTTATATCTACTTCTATGTTGCCAAAATGATAAAACAGTCCCCATTGGCCCCCTGCCCATTCAAAGTAACTTGACCGAAGGAGGGAGTATGTCAGGTCTTCTATTTATAAGGACCACTGTTTTATATACGTAATAGAAACTAGCTATTAACTACTGAGTTATTGCATTGGTAAACAATGCCAATATACCTAATAGTTTAATTCCAAAGTCGCGAATATACAAAACTGAAGTCTAAACGAAAGGAAATGTTCGACGAGCAGTTGGCAATATTGTTTAATAGGTACCTAACACATATCGATATAACCGTTTATAAAACAATATAATGATTAATAGATTATTGTCCTAATATATCTGATACAGATATCGACACACATATCAAATTATTAACCAATTCACTAAACAAACAAGATAGCAATGTACCTATTCCGGAAACACCCTCAAATATAAAAGAAAGTTGTCCAGTAGCTAAGACACGGTTCACACTCCGCAACCTTCGCGTGTGTCACTCTCCTGCACCAGCGCACGACATGCACCACTTGACAGTCCTCCTGTGCGCTCTGGCAGCTGTCAGCTCGCATTGCGAAGCGAAAATATTTACGAGATGCGAACTGGCCCAAGAATTAAAGAGGCAAGGCTTCCCAACAGCTGAACTAAGAGATTGTAAGTATTGTTCAAGTGACAATAGTTTGCGTTGAGAAGATTTGTTCGACATGATGCCCACGGCTACTTTCTTTCATCGCACCACTCGCTATAGGCAGGGAATCCATCTTCATGCATTAGCAGGGAGTTCCAGGTCTTAATGGTGCGGCATAGAAATGAGTGAACGAACCGCTTAGTACTTGATGGACTATTCTGGACCGTATGCGGGTGACATCTGACATCCAAGTGATCCAAGCCCTGCACGTGTTGTCCTTTGTAGGAAATGAGTGGGTGGGACTAATTGGAAGAGCCCGTCAGAACATCCACCATGGTAGAAACGGTAAAATACTGCCAAGGAAGCAACATCTCTACGCTTCTGCAAAACTGTCTCTCCCTACTGTCCAATATGGGGTTCTTCAAGAAGGGCATCAGAAGTGGCATGAAAAAATGTACCCGCCAGTTTTAACTAATCGTGAACCTTTTGTAACTGTAATTATATGTTTTCAGGGGTGTGCTTGGTCGAATCGGAGAGCAGTCGTAATGCGGCCGTAATTAGTCGGCCCAACACTGACGGTTCGCAAGACTGGGGCCTGTTCCAGATCAACGACCGGTACTGGTGCAGTACTGGCGACTCTCCCGGCAAAGACTGCAACGTCAGATGTCAAGGTAAAACTGTGACAAAACCAGTCGGGGTTTCCGGGATATGCTTTCAAACGCGTCATATTCCCTGGCCACACAGACCGATGTGATAAAATACCGTGCAGTTTCCCCGTCGTACCGTATGCACCATTGACCTGCACCATCAATGGTGCAGATGAGACTAATTAGTTTCATTTGCACCATTAATATTGATACAACTACCTCACCATACTTTCCTTGTCCCCGTCCATCGTACCGTATGCACCGGTGAGACTAATTAGTTTCGTTTGCACATGTTTGCACATCAAAGGTTTGCACCATTATTAGTTAATTTAAATAAAAAACCAATGAACGTCGCAAAACATGTGAACATCGCCTTGAAAAACAAATGAATATCTTGAAACATGTATGCATGCTGTATGGTATGCAGCAACATGTAAAGGATTATTCGAAAACTTAAAAAATTATGTACAAGTTCAAAATCATTAGGGAAATGAAGGGGTAGAAAACCCAAAAAAAAAAAAAAGTTTAATGAACTTAGGTAAAACAGACTATCCGGAAAATGAAATAATGACACTACATTTAAAAAAACTTGTAAATAAGTCCTCAGTCCACACACAGTTGTGTATTTAATGTTTCGTAAAATTAAAAATGTTATAACCAAAACACTTAACACCTTAGCTTTTCTAAAAATAGCGGCACACCAATGTCGCCATTAGTTAGTTGCATTTGTATGTGCATTATATATTTATTACTTTGTTAAAATATCTATATATACAACCGCATTGATAGCACCTTATAGTGCCATCTCAATGGTGCAGATGAGACCATACCTAATCGACGGTTTCGTTTGCACCATTGATGGTGCAAACAAAACTAATTAGTCTCATCTGCACCATTGATGGTGCAGGTCAATGGTGCATACGGTACAACGGGGCAGTTTCAGTCTGTTCGACCGGAATGAAGCAACAGAAGGTGCAGTCAAAGTTTTTAAGTTTTTGGCTTTGCGCATTTAAGTATTTTAAATTGTTGCCACTGATACGAAGAAGAAGAAGTCGGTTCGAGTCCGACATATCCATTTCACCGTTAGCTCCGACGAGGTGAAGGCCGAGGTTAAACGATACACGCAGTAAACGAAAGTATGTCCGAAATGAAGGTAACATTAGATATATTTTCCTATCAGATAAATGACCTGGGTTATGAACAATCTTTTCTTGCTTTCAGATCTAATAACGGACGATATCACCAAGGCGTCCAATTGCGCCAAGATTATTTTTAGAAGACATCAGTTCAACGCTTGGCACGGCTGGACCAAAAGGTGTAAGAACCAGCAACTGCCTGATATTAGCAACTGTAAACTTCAACAAAATGTTTGTAGAGTAACGAAATGATACCGTATCTCAATTTAATTTTAAGTATTTTTGAAGATATTTTAATAAAAATATTGTTTTAAAATCAATGTTTATTTTTCTTTAATACCTAAAACCTAATTTACAAAATAGGCAGTGGCGTAGCTATCATAGGGCCAGGTGGTGCAGTGCACCAGGGCCCCGGAGCCCAGGGGGCCCTCTAACCTCAGCTTGGAAAAAAAATGAATAAAAAAAACTGAATAAAAAAAATTAAGAAAAAAAAACTGGTGAGCAGGTCTGGTGAGCAGGTCAGCCTCGAGTCTCGAGCCGGCTCATAAGATTTTTTTTTTTCAATTTTTTTCAGTTATTTGGTAGTTTGGATGAGTACGCCCGTAGCACATTGGATCAGCGATAAGCTTACGTGCTTGACAATTCAATGACAATTAATTCGCCAATTCCACCCATCAACTTTTTAATGAAGTTTTCATTCGCTCTTGCCTTGCATCAGTTCTCATTTACGATATTTGTGGCGATGTTTTCAACTTTCTGGGGTCTGGGACGTACTTAAATAGTTGACGCTAGGTGTGTCGCTGACTGTTGTAATTCGTAATTCCCAACTAGGTACCAGCCTTATTTCATTAAGTTTCACCACTAATGCTATGATTTCTATTCCGTACTTTATTTATCTACATTTATTTCCGATGACAAAATATGTACCTAGGTATGATACAGGTTGCAGCACAACGGTAACCGGATAATCTATGATAGCTCTCAACATGATTGACAAAAAAATAAACAACGTTTTTCTAAACTCAACTTCAATTTGACAAATGAGCTACTATAGAAACTATAATATCTTCTTATGAGTTAATATTGATTTTATCGCATCATTAGCAAACAAGCTGTTTTATGGTTCTTTTTTGTTGAGCTTCCTGTAATCTTTACTAAACATTGACAAGCAATATAGGAAAATCTCAGTAAGTAGGTACTCCGAATTTCTAAAATTTCGATAATTTTGGAATTGAAAATTATGGAACGAAAAAAAGGAACGTAGCGGTGCCGCAAAGCGGAAAGAACGTCAAGAAAGGGAAGAAAATAAGAAAAGTTGACAAAGTTAGACAGCTTTTTTACGAAACCGCTTTCTGCTACAGTTCCTTCAACAGCCGAAATATCGGTCAAAAGTGAAGTGCTCATTTATTGATAGCGTGGATAATTAATAAAGCGACTCGAGTAGATCAGGATCCGATAACTACGATCAATGCCACTGCTGAAAATGACTACCTCGACGCTTCCGTGCAACCTACAGTAATTGAGGAATCATCCATTTCTACATATTCAAAAGTTCTTGAAATTTCAAATGATTTGGGAAAGTACATGAACAAGAAATTGAACGATAACGAAAAACGGCTGATTCTTGAAAAGGGATCTTTGAAACCTCCGGGACCTTTTCCGAAGGATCCCCACCAAGACAACAGGAGCTTTTCAGAAACGTAAAATGCTGGATGCTGCCTACTGCTTCGCAAATAAATGCATGGTGCACAGGCATTCGGGACTGGAGGCATTTATCAGACAGAGTTAAGCAACATGGTTCCTCGAAAGCACACAGGGAGGCGTGCGCTGTATATGAAGCGTGGCAAAAAAGTTCTACCATTGACCGAGAACTTAAAGATGAAATTCGCAAAGAAGCATCATTTTGGAGACAAGTTCTTCGGAGATTATTCGATGTCATAATTACTCTTGCGAAGAGTACTTTGGCTTTGAGAGGACATCGAGAAGATCTGAGTGAGGGAGGAAACCACGGAAATTATCTCTCAATTGTCCAACTCTTTGCTAGATAGGACCACATCTTGTGTCAAGTTTTGGATATGCCCAAAGGTAAGAGGGTAGGAGGGCCCAATTCTTTCCCTATGCACCAGGGCCCTTGTCCCCCTAGCTACGCCACTGAAAATAGGATTATATTATGTGCTTATATTGGTGAGATATACATACCTACCTATACATGCATTTTCTGACTGGGTCGTGTTGGTTCCTAATGGGGAATAGGGCCTCCCCATCTCTTCCTGTGTCGTAGACAGTGAACATACATTCCATGACAAATATGTTCACCCAATTACAATAATAAATTAAAAACTACAAAACTATGGTCGTGAGTTCAAGTCTCACTTGAGCGTTTCATTTTTTCCGATGTTTTTCGAACTTCAAAGTTAGCATTAAAAATGCTATAAAAATTCAGTCAAATATTCGAGCGGAGTCATCAAAATTCAATGTTTAAAAATGGTTGAAAAATCATTCATTGTTTCCAACAGTTCGTAAGAATGTTGGAATGGCACCACCGTCGCCCTTAAAGACGGATATAAAGAGAAGGAAAATTTGAAATGAATCAGGTGTGGCTCAATAGCTCAGTTGGAAGAGCATTCCAGTTCAAGCTTGTGTTCAGCTGTGAGTTCAAATCTCACTTGAGCGTTTCATTTTTCCGATGTTTCTTGAACTTTACAGTTAGCATTAAAAATACTATAAAAAAATTCAGTCAAATACAAAACTATAAGCACAGAATAAATAAAATAATTTAAAATTGGCAAAAGCCAACATCACGTGGTATTCCCAGGCGGTCACCCATCCAAGTACTAACCACGCCCGATGTTGCTTAACTTCGGTGATCGGATGAGAACCGGTGTACTCAACATGGTATGGACGTTGGCAACAATTAACGTAGATTTGCCCCTCATATTCATTAGTTAGGTACATAAGCAATAATTAACATGCAATCTTAAAACAAGAGTATCCTTACAAAATAGCTAGTATTACAAACCAAATACTATCGTAATTTACTTAGTTTTAAAATTTTAATAATTTTAATTTTGTACACAATTTTTATTCACATTCAAAGTAAAAAAAAGATTTATATCCCGAATACAAATGACTCAAAAAATGCTTAATTCTTGTTGCTGTTTTTTTTTGTTTTACTACCGATTTTTATTCATAATATTATGTACTTACTTTACTTTTCTCATAATTTTCTTTCTACCAATGGAATTCAAAATACTGTCATGTCACTGTGCGGTCTAGTCGTTCGTTTTCACTGTTTGGTTAGTAGACAGCCAATATTAATAGATTCGTCATGTTTTTTATGGAAATGTGAAGAGAATTGTGTTATTAGTTTAAACGGGGTGAAATTTTATGTTTTCATTTTTATATTCAGGTAATTTCAAGCTACATTCAGAGTGTGAGAAATTAAAAATTAATTTGATCCACATTTATTTTGTAAAATTAATTTGATACACATTTAAATTACACGTGAATCCAATATGCACCATAACGCTATGTCTTACACACTCGTATACAGGAAGCAGCAGTACTGAATGAACTCAGACACGGTTCACACTCCTGCACCAGCACTCACCATGCGCAAGTTAGCAGTGCTCCTGTGCGCTCTGGCAGTTGTCTGCTCGCAGTGCGAAGCGAAAGTGTTCACGAGATGCGGGTTGGTGCAAGAATTGAGGAAACAAGGCTTCCCGACTGGTGAACTACCAGATTGTAAGGATATTTAATATTTGAATTTCACTTTTATTATTTTGTAATATTTTACTGTTGTCAAGATTTTTGATTACCTTAAGTTCAATTAGCTTATTTATATTACACATGGTAAAAGTATCAAAAACAACCATAAATATCAACTCACGGACAACTTCCTACAACCCATGGAAACTTATTCAAGGGATAGAATACCCTATGTGGCATTCTAGACTATTATCATAAGCTGCACCTTTCACCTACAAACGTTCAACCGTTTTTTAAGCGTGATTGAGTAACAAACATCTTCAGAAACTTCTTAAAATAATATTAGCAAGATCATTATAATCCAAATACCGGAAAAACACAAGTCAACAACAAAATTATTTCATACGGTAAGAACAAATGAAATCAATCAATCAATTAGCCTATTGCAGTCAACTCCTGGACATAGATCTCTCCAATTATTGTGCAAATGCAATTTGAGAGACCCTCTTTACTTTTGCCAACCAAGCTTCATCGAACTTAGCTAAATCTTTGTAGGTTAAGTGTTGCTGCTTGTTAAGTGTTGTTGATGCTTTGTGGGTAATTTTCAGGGGTATGTCTAATCGAGGCGGAGAGCAACCGTAACACAGCCGCCGTGAGTCCGCCCAACAGTAGAGGACAGAAGGACTGGGGTATGTTCCAGATCAACGACCAGTTCTGGTGCAGCACTAGTGACACGCCCGGGAAAGACTGCAACGTCAAATGCAGCGGTAATACTTTTGCACATCTCTGCGTTTCTTCCTGTTTGCATCCGAAGCCTAGCCTTTTGATCTGATTTATTTGGAAGCGACTAATGTCTAGCATTCCAACCCCGAGGGAAAGCCAGCACCAAAGCCTTGTTAGCAGGTGCATCCCCAGCTTGCAGGTGAGGTTGACTTGGTAGATCCAAAAGTTCTTGGTGCCGCTTCAAGCACAAGTAGACCGGGTGCTACAGGTAAGTGAGTACCGAATTTCGCCAACGGATTTAAGTGAAGACAAGGTCAAAAAATAATATGGATCTTGCCGGTCAATTGTTTTTTACCCCCTCTTCTCTTATTCGTAAAGATATAAAATGATTTTATTGATCATTTCTGTAATAATTTATAGTTTGTTTTAATGGTAAAAGTGAGCATCGATTCTTTAATAAGAAAAAACGAAAATGAAAGTAATTAATAAACAAATAAATATACAAAGCTATCTAGACCCATGTTAAGCTTAACCAGCTTGTGTTACGGAATCTAGAATGCGGATAAACATACTTAGATACTTTTTTTTGTAAATACATACATATTATACATAGAAACACCCAGACCAATGCAAATACCGTAAGATAACCGAAGCGACTTCCTGGTAACAAATGGAAAGATGACGTCTTTCTGTTTCATGTTTGCCTCGTAGGCACATTTTGTGGTAAATTCCAGTAATATGAACAGTTTCTTTCTTTCAGATTTGATAACGGACGATGTCACCATAGCGTCAATTTGCGCCAAGGTCATTTATGCGCGACACCAGTTCAGTGCGTGGTATGGCTGGATCAGGAAGTGCAAGGGCAAAGCGCTGCCTGATATCAGCAATTGTTAATTTACCTATCGCTACGTCTACAATATTATCTTATCTTTGACAAGTATTTAATAAGCATTATTCTGAGATATCAAGTTTCAAACGCAGTTGCAACGTGAGAAGACGGTGCAGTATAAAAATTGGTTGACTTAAAAGAAATAGTGTAAAAGTTTAAATTTAAATGTGTCGGCTTTTGCGAACGCGTCTAATTACGAAACGACTTGTCACTCAGACTATGGCGCAAGATATTGTAACACAAAATTTGGTTGTACTTACCCCCGGCTTAATAATAAATTATTGATTGCAATTTTTACGTTTCATACAATGTTTAAACAAATTTCATTTTAACATATCGATACCTCCTACGTAAGTTGTTGTATCTCTAAAACTGCAATTTTACAGGAGAGCGAGTTAAAGATTCAAATTGACCTAAAAACTGCATTTATTTATGTAGCTTTGTAAAACTTGGTATATGAATGTATTGTATGGTATTCTTGACTATGTTGAAAGATAATTAAGAAAATATTATGAACTTTTTGAGATTTGGTGCTTACAACACTTTACTGCGGAATACAGACTGTGCCAGCTGTGGTATTTCATACTTACAACATTATACTGCGCAGTCTAGATTTCTTCAGTTGTTGTATCTCATACTTACAATATTATACTGCGGAGTTTACATTACGTTCGTTGTTGTATAATATGATAGTTACAACAATATACACTGGAATTTTTTATTTTAGTCCAATTGTATGTGACGTTAACAATATACATTGAACACAATTTTGAGTAAGCATTATTACTCAGGAAATAAAAAGTAATATTGTCAAACCAAATTATCTTTCTTTTTTAAAGGAAACAACATAGTTAATACTGGATAAAGGTTTTATTAGAACTATTGCACAAAAACTACGTTTCAATATGTTTACTTCTAAAACAAGTACGTAATGTATTCAACTATTAGGTAATAATAGGTAGGTAGGTATGTAATATTATTTTTAAGAAATATAATGATAATAACTCACTATGATATTTGAATAACATAACAAATTCTTCTTTAAAAATAATAAAATTACAATAAAATCGTAAAAAACCACCAGTGAGGATCAATGGCCTTCTTTGTTTGCCAAATCAAATAACGTAAAATTAAAAACTGATAACTTTCGCTTATAATACAAAATATTAATTGGCCATGCGGTGCATTAAGAATCTTTTGAAAATCATATGTAGCGCTAACAATTTTACCTTGGGAAGTTAAGCTTTCAGTTTTGTCAGGCTTCATGAGTTGTCGGGATAACTTCTTATTTGAGACATGGTTTTCATGATCTGCAATCTGATGTTCAGTTGGACTATGGATATTTTAAAAAATGTGGCATTGATCGCACTGATCTTTCTTAGGGATATAAAAACTGAGCTTAAAGTTTTCAGTTGCAATATCTCGATATTGGCGTTCGGTTTCAGCTTTACATTTCAAATAACTTATGAAAATTTAAGTCTCCATCTAAATACAATTTGTTTGACCTTTGCCTCGTATAATGAGACTCAACTGGCTGTAAACTCTTGATACGGTCACACACACTGTTTTTACCCGACTACGGCGAAGCCAAAAGGAGGGTTATGATTTTGACAGGCTATGTATGTATGTATGTATGTATGTATGTATGTATGTTCATTTATTCCCTCATAGCACCTCAACTACTGATTAGAACTGAACATATGAGGTATCGTTACAAGCGGCTTGATCGTCCGATGGTTATAGGCTATATGACGTGTCACTCAATCTTGTGTGGCGCCCTCTAGCGCTCATAAGGTACTATGTTAAAAAATAAATTTGAGATAAATATGCCGTGTTTGGTATCAAATGAAAGGGCTTAATGAGCACATTTCAAATATGTATAAATTATTAGCTTTACCTTGCCCCAAAATAATATAAATAAAAAATAAAGTTTAAAACTAAAACCCGACTACCGAAAAATCACGCTCTAAAAGTAACAAACAAGAAAATAGCCGTGGTCGTATGCCACTTACTCTGACAAAACAATATACTCTAGGGAAAAGTGGCATACGACCACGGCTATTTTCTTGTTTGTTACTTTTAGAGCGTGATTTTTCGGTAGTCGGGTTTTAGTTTTAAACTTTATTTTTTATTAAGACTACCAGTTAGCTTTACTGGATGGTTTGAGTGTTTTCCTCTTTGATCTGGAACTAATACTCCCGTTGTCTGGTCCATCTTTTCTAAAGACTTATTAATAACCTAATCACTGACGGACAAAGTGCTTTTATAATGTATTAATGCCATCTTCATTATATCCCACTGGTAACTAATATTGTAATGTATACTTACGTCTTGAAATGCTATCAGTATACACTCTACGTTTATTTTACTTCTTTACTATGTTAGCCACATACATCCACTGCTTTTCTCGATTGCCTAAATTCCAAAAACTACCAAAAATCTTTCTTCGTTTAATTTATTGGAAATTTTTTTCCGGCAGGAACATGGCGGGCCCATCTTTCTACTTGGTTGCATTGAACCTTTTCTTGACACATATTTTTTTCATAAATTACGCAAGAACTTTCTCTTGGTATCAATCCATTCATTAAAATGTCTTTTTCTTACATTACCTTTATCTTTCCTTAATTGACGACGGCGTTTGGCGGTTGACGTGCTTGGACTAATTGAAATATTTGATAGTGGACTATTGTTTACTGTTGTACACGTTGAGCAGCTAGAAAGCACTGGTGAGGATTGAGGTGAAGTGTCAAACGCCGATATATTTTCCTTTTGTATATAATATGGGCAAAAATCATTATCACAGTCGTAATCCAAATGATTGATACTACAAGAAGGGGAAGGGTGCGGTGTCTCATTATTTTTTGTATTAGACTCTGTTTCTTCTTCTGATATATTATCAAAGATGTCACTATCTATCATATTTGCTAAAGCATTCATTTCCGATTCATTGAAACTTATTGGAAGTGGAGAAAACTAAACGAAAAAGAAATTTTACTGTTAGTAAACAAGCAAGCATTTCTAGTTAGAAAGCGAGCAAAGTAGTGCTCCGTTTAGGGCTCTATGTCAGTCAGATAGGTAGACAAGAGCGCTTTAAATAGTTTCACATAGTATATAACAACATTAAAAAAATGCTTTATGTTAAGCATTGAGATAAAGCAAGAAAAAAGTAATAGGTACAAAAATATAGGAAGTCCCGGTACTCGAAAGCTGAGTTTTGAATAACGACTTCTGAAGTAAAATTTTATTTTTACTACATGCCACATTTATTTTAGTTTTTATTCCAACGTAAAATATTGTATGTTTTATATACAACATTTTATAATGCACGCTCAACAACGTAAAATATTGTAAGTACGACATACAACATTATGTAATACACGTTGAACTACGTAAAATGTTTTATGTATTACATACAACCTTTTTGAATGTAAATTTAACAGCGTATACAGTTGTAAGTAATCTTTACAACATTTTAGGTTGTAGTCGGCAAAAATAAGATATTATACTCAATAATGTATAAGAAATAATATAATTTACTACCTTACCAGTGATATTTCGACATGCGTGCGTTCGTCTCAATGCCCAGCGTGTTCTGTTGTATGTAGCCGATACAACTCGCGAGCGCGTGATCCTCCCTGCCCTGCACCCCGCGTAAACTATTGCCAAGAACTTAACAACGTTTTAGTCCGTTCTCATACAAAAGTTACAACGATTTACGTCTATAAAATGCTTGATAAAACAACATTTTTGTTATTTTTTCACTTTGAATACGTAAATTACAGCAAAATAAAGCTCTTTTTTAGTAAAAACGCTAAATGACATTTTGTGGGATACAACAACTTACGTGGGAGGTATCGATATAATTACTTAAAAAAACGACAAAAAGCCAACATCACGTGGTATTCCCAGGCGGTCACCCTTCCAAGTACTAACCACGACCGATGTTGCTTAACTTCGGTGATCGGACGAGAACCGGTGTACTCAACATGGTATGGACGTTGGCGACGGTGGATATAGATTTTCTGCTCAGTAGAAAAGTTATGCAATATTTTTTAAAGCGACATGTAAACCAGCAATTCCAATTGCGTCATTTGGCAAAGGATTTGATTCATCTTTCTTTTAAGTCTTCTAATAATATAAATATCGTTGTACACTTTCCAACGATACATTTTGTGTTTAAATCATAGCAACAATAATGTATACAACTCGTGCGAGTTAACATGGCACCTGGCTCGGGGCTTTGCGCGGGGGAGCGGGAGGCGTGTACGCTGACGCTACTAGCCTCGCACGGCGAGAGCGGGGTCGCGCGCGGGGAAGCGGGAGGAGGGTGTCTTCGAGGCAGGTGCCATGTTAACTCGCACGAGCTATAGTTATCTTGAGAAATTTTGTATGCTTCTAAAAGGGCAAAACGTGGTGGAGAAATATTACCCAAGTTGCAATCTCAACTCCGGCAACCAAGGACCCTACACGGCGTGCGTTTTAGTCGGTTCGAGTCCGACATAACCACCTCCACCGGCTCCGTGGGGGTGGTATTCGTGGGGATTTATCGCACGATAAAAAAAAACATGTTTCTGCTATTTACAACTAAAATACCTACTTTGTAAAAGGTACTTACGGTTGGAAACATTTTTTTTTATATATGTACATAGGACACGTCACTTTAACTTCACCTCGCCTGATGGTAAGCTGAAGGCAAAGTCTCGGAAAGAGGGTCATTCTAAATATAACAAGGGTGGCAAAGACAATAGAAGCGTCGGTAGCTTAGTGGTTAAGGAGTCGGCCTTACGATCGAGAGGTCCCGGGTTCGATCCTGGCCATTACACTACCGACGTGAACCCACTCCTAGCACAAGCAATTTAGCTTAGTTGGAGGGGTTAGAGGGAATATTAGTAACTTCGGTTCTAATATTCTTATAAAAAAAAAAAAAAAAAATAACAAAAACGGGCACAGAACATGGCACAGAACTTACAAACTATTTCAGTGTTTCACGCGCGCGCAGCAGCATAAAACAGCTGGTGTAATTAACATAGTAATTAGGTGAAAACAAAACAAAAAAGAACATTTAGATAAAACTCGATTGCTTTACAAATGTTAAAGAATTCTCACTTCATAATCAGATGAACTTATTTTATTTATTTGATTTCCATGTCAAAAATCAACCAATTATTATGTACCTATCTATTTGTTATTATGTATCTTTATTATACAACAGTTGAAAACTGAAAAACTTAGTCGGAGTCCTAAAAAGTTCAATAACTGGTCTAATGCCAGTTCGTCGCCATATCCCCAATGGGTTGTCGAGGTCGCTTCAGTTAGACTGGACTCCCCGGACGCCGCGCTCCAATGTGAAAGCTTCGGATACGACCGGGATTAACGCCAGGATGAAGAGTTCAAAATTTTAAAACACATTATTATAACAGTCAGCCTGTGACCACAGCCGATGTAACCTGGTCGAAACGTCAGACAAATCAAAGGCACAGAATAGATAAGGACAGAAGTTGCACTCCTTTGATGTTGAAGAAAGCCGCCGTTATAATAACCTACAAATTTTCGTAGGTATCGCCCTTTGTTCGGAACAAACAACGCCGCCAACTTGAGTGTTAGGGTTGTCATTTAGTCAATGAAAATAAAACGTGAATTACTATTTATTTTTAAACCCCGACATTAAAAAGACGGTGTATTATAATAATAATAATAGGTATATATTTGTATATTATCAGTTAAAACAAGCTCTGTGTGTACATTATTTGACTTTGACGCTGACTGTATTAACAAGTAATATTATAATTAAATAAACTACCTAGTTTATTTAGCCACAAAAATAACAGCCCGACCACGACCACAACATAATTACATAGGTACTTGTTTCAAAATAAGTAGTTGCAGAACAATTTTTAGTTCTCTCTATTCTCATTGTAGGTATCTATGTCACAGGTTCACTACAAGTAGGTAGGTTTTTTATAATGCGAAGATTTCAAGTGGCGACCAGTACCTAATGGTTTTGTTACTAAGTGAACAAGATATATTCTGCATTTATAAATAGTAAATTCTTACGTTTCACACTCTGTTGTTCATGTAAAAAAGACAACTTCGAATTCTTTAATGTATTTTGACATTCGTCCTCGTAATAGTAATGATTACTGCGATTCATTATTTTATTTCCATATTAAGTGGCTAACCTAGTGTACCTGCACACATAAACAATGGTAACTACTGATCTCACAAGATCGGCCACAATATTGTTTAGGTATACCTACGCAAGTCGCGTCACGCGTGTGTTCGCAAGCGCGGGCCGGCCCCGACTGCGCTAGCAGCCTGCGGGTGAGGCGCACGGTAGGTACTTATCGCCGTAGTTTGGGCGAGTGACGGACGCCTGTCAAAGGTACATAATTATGTAGGTACCTATACCATGATCGCGTTAATTGCAATTATTATTAATGTAAGTATATAACGGAACGCGAGATTTAAAAAGTTACTTTATTATAACGCCAACCAAAAAGTAATGAACCGTCTTCAGACAACTTCTAGAGAACATAGCAAAAGCACTTACCCAGGGTTCATAGTAATGAAAATGCCGCAGTTCCCGTCCAGCTTAATGTCGCACCCGTCGAAGACGAACCTCTTCATGAACAGTGACAGCGCCAGCAGCACCGCCAGGATCTGCTGCGCAACCACCGACAGCACTTCGATGTTGATGCGGTTGAACTCGTCGAAACAACCCCAGCAACCACTTTGAGAAATTCCTGGGCGAATAAAGTTGCTATGAAGACAGTAAACCAAAAGCTATAGCGCTTCCCCTATCCGTAGTTCTCACACTAGAGGAAATCATTTCGCAGGTCCTATTTTTTCTTGTGGAAATCCCCACGGATACCTCCTTCGCCGGAGCCGGAAGGGAAGGTTATGTCGGGCTCGAACCGACTAAAACCGCACGCTGACTGAGGGTCGTAGTGCTAGGCTGGAGTTGAGGTTGTCTTCGACATATCCCTCGCACCCCGGCTGACCCAGGGCCATCCTTTACGATCTGGGCGCCGCCGCCGTGGACCGGAGATGGTCCTGGGTTTGCCCGGGTGCAAGAGATATGCCACTGGCAATTAGGAATTCTGTCTCCGTCAACTGATAACCCTAAGTGCGATTTGAGAGCAAGGGTCCACTTATGCGTTTGCGCTGAGTGGTCGCAACGGAGCAGGGTCATTCTTAGACATTTAAAGGAATTTCTCTCATTCCTATAATTTGATTATAAATTTCTAAGAATGACCTTGATCCGTTGCGACGACGTAACACGAACGCGCAGATGGAACCTCCTTCTTAGTTGATTCAAATACGAAATAACCACTCCCCCCCCCCCCCTGCTCCAGTAGGAGGAGGAGTGGTATTCGAGGAAATTCCTACTATAAATGCGAATTTGTACCTACGCTACGTACCTAAAGAATTCTGTGATTCGCCCGCACGCTTTACCAAACCAAACTTACCAAAAAAACCTAACCTAACGGACCATAAAATTGTAGGAGTCTCTCTTCAATAGCTCTCATTAAAGTTCAGTAATGTTTTAATGGCCGACCTATCAGGGGGAGTAGGTATAGAAACGATATCTAAGTAAATGTCTGAAACATCAAACCGTATCATCATCTTTAAAACGAAACTCACCAGCAAAGGTCTTGCTCATGGCTTTGTAGTCCAATCCGTCAGAGCAGTTGGTGACGACCACCCACCTAGCCAGGGCCCTGCCAAGGTCCTTCACTGTCTCCGTCTTACCAGTACCCGCGGGGCCTTGGGGACTCCCGCCCCGGAACAAGTTCAATGCCGTAGTTAGTGTTATGTAGCATCTGTGGAGAACCAACCAGCTATAGAAACATTCCGTTTTGTTACCAGAGGGGCTCATGGAGTGGTGATCAAAGATAATGTTGTCGAACTCAGTGGCGAAGGTTTCTTATAACTCGATTCCTATTGGCTTACCAATGAAATCGCATGGTGCATGAAAAACTAGATCGAAATAAGTTTGTACCCGACTGCCGAAGGAAGGAGGGTAATGTTTTTGAGACTATGTATGTATGTATGTCCATTTATTTGGCACGGCCTACAGGACCATGATCATAAGCCGAAAGGAAATTAATAGGTACCGCCTGCTATCAAACTTATTTCGATCTTTTCAGTGGCAGTCGGGTTTTTTTTATCCACCGGCTCGCGACTTCCCTTTTGAAAATTTTCACCCTTCGCCACTCGAGAACATTGCAGGTTAACATTTACACTGATGGCGCACAGTGCTTACAAGGTCGGCAGCATGAGCGTGACTCTCCTGGAGTTTCCTAGTGTTCTTCCACCTTGATAGCGTTTCCCAGTGTCGTATTTATGTGTGGGCAAGCAGCACACTTTAACAGGTGGAACATGATGTGTGGAGTAACTCCACACTCGCACCTCCGGTCTTCCTCAACATAGAATGAGAGGTCTCAAGAGAGGTCAAGGGAACGGCAACAGAATTCTACGTTGGCGAAGCCGCAAGTATCAGCTATTTTTAATGAAAACACATCTTCACCTGTCCGTAAGAGGCGTGATGACGAGTCTACCAGAGTTTCCAATGTATTCATAGGTATAGATAGAGTTAGTGTTTGTCTGTCTGATGTAGCAGTCTTCCTTGTCGCGGTCCCAATAGAACTTGAGCTGAGAGAACCATTCGAAGGTAGACACAGTCATACAGCCTGCGGAGAAATGGCTAATTCAAAATGGCTTTAAACCTAGAGGAATCTTCCAAAAGACTTCCCTATCTTACAAGAAGATTAGAGCTATAGTAAATGTATCTCGAAATGTTCCTAACATCAAAATGTCCCAGGTTCGGATTCTAGCATTCCTGGCCCTTACACTAGCGACGTAAAGGCACTTGAAATACTGGTAATTTGGATTAGCTGCAGGGGTTAGGAGGAATAGTAGTAATCTTGGCTACCAAAATTCTGGAAATCACTAGTTTAGTATCTACGCTGTTTCGAATTTCATGGAATAAAAGCTTTTGTACGTAATTACCTGTACCTACTGCCGAATAGTGCGTGAAAAATAAGGCTTGTACCTACTGTCGACAAAGGAGATGCGGTCTCATTTTTTCATATAAAACTGTATGTGAGTATGCGTCCTAAGTATCTACTGTAAAGATCTGTAAAGCTCTATATCTCCTTTATCGACTGTAGGTACATACTTTATCTTCTTAAAGTTATCGAACTACACGTCATTCAGTCTGTCAAGATACACAACTTACCCATCTTATACATCCTCTCAACGGTATCCCTAGAATGTATCTCAATCACACACAACGCGTTGACCTTCGCACGCAAGATCTTGGCGATATCTTTCCTGGACATCGCCTGGAGCGTGGAGAGTATCTGGTTCTGTTTCTTGCGCAACTTCTTCAAAGGTTTTTTCTCCTGCATCATGTCGCAGCGGCCAAGAGTGCGGGTGCAGTCAGAAGTCCATTGGATCTGATGTAGTTGGAACAGATCACTAGACACTACATGACTATGAGATCATAAGGAGGCGAGATTGACTGTAGAGGAAACCTAGTTAGCGTTTAATAACTTTTTTAATCCAAAGCCATTTTTTTACCCGACTGCCGAAACCCTTGCTGAAGGAAGGAAGGTAATGTTTTTCAAGACTACGTATGTCTGTATGTATGTCAATTTATTTGGCGCGGCCCACAGCCTGAACGGATTGACGGATTTGGACATATTGTGAGGTGTCATTTGATTCGTGATTGTGTAAGTGACACCAGGTACCTACATTGAAATTTCTAGAAAATCAAACTAATATTCTTACGGTTTATGATTGGCATATGGGTACCACCTGCTATCAATAAGTTTCGATAGCAGGCGATGCCCATTTGCCAATAAATTTTCGATCTTTTCAGTGGCAATCGGGTTTTTTTAATTTTTTAATCATTTGTTTTATTTTATTCGTGCGGAAATCATCTCGGATACCTGCCAGAGCCGCAAGGGGAGGTTATATTGGACTCAAACCGGCTAAAACCACACGCCGACTGAGGGTTGTGGTGCTAGCCAGGAGGTGAGCTTGTCTTCGACATATCCCTCGCACCCGGCTGACCCAGGGCCATCCGTTACGGTCTGGCCCTCCTCGGGTTTAATCCAAAACCCAATAGGTAAAACAGTACAAACCTTGCTGCAAGTAATTCCTAGTTGTCCAGGCCAGTCGTTGATCCACTGCTCACGCGCATATTTACACTTTCTCAACGCTGCCCGCGTCAATATTAGTTGCTACAATGATGAACATACTTTTATACAAGTATTATGACAGGTGGTGAACAGAAATGGAGTAGCGCAGACGAGGATAGGACACGACGGTATTTCCATCCCTACTGAGTAGTCTGGGGAAGTACCTCCGCCCTACAGAATACCGCGGCCATAATATCCTCGTGCTGTGCTCCCAGAGCTCACTGGAGATTTTGTACTATCAGTGGGAACACGCCGGGTACAAACTGACAACATGTTAAAATGTATAAAGTATCAGATAGCACGAGTGTCAAAATGTACAAACGTAAAATAGTTCGAAATCGTCAGTGTTGTAACGATCAAATGTAGGAATGCAGTGATGCTAGAAATTACAAATGTAATAGTGCATGAGTGTCAAAATGCACAAATGTAATAATGAATAAATGATAAAATATTTACATCAAATTGGTAATTGATATAAAATCTCTTAGTGCATATCTACAACATGCACTTCAATGTAGAAGAATAGGTAGATACTTAAATTTTGCTATGTCACTGTAATTATAAGTGGATTTTAATTTGAATTTAGTGTTAAGACAATTATAAATACATTAATAAAAATGTAAGTATTGTGGATTTTATTTGAATTTAGTGTTAAGACAAGAAAAGTTATTAGTATTTTGACCATTGCTCATTTGGTCTTATATACATATTGTCGATTGAACATTTTAGCATTTGTACATTCTGACATCAGGGTATTTTGTCATTAATAGATTGTACATTTTGATACTCGTGCTATCTGATACTTTATACATTTTAACATGTTGTCAGTTTGTACCCGGCGTGAGTAGGAAGACCAAAAGCTTATCCTACTTTGTCTTCTGCACTGATGGCACAGAAACATTTACAGGGTCGGCAGCACGAGTGTGATTCCTCTGGTGATGCACACATACATAGGCTACGGTAACCACTTTCAGGTGGGCCGTGTGCTTGAAGCCCAGTTTTTGCCCAGAGCTTCTTCACGATAAACAAATAGAAGGGTCCTGTCAGCTAACTTTTAAAATTTACTAGCAAATTAGGTTACATGTTTCTAGTTAAAAGAATTACAACACTATATCTAACAGGCGCCTTTGAAGTTACTTCTGCTCGGGCGGTAACATGTCTGCGATCAGCGACACCGTAGTAGGTAGGGAAGTAAGAAAGTACTTCTCCGTCCTCCTAGCGTTAATTCTAGTCGCGCCAAGCTTTCACCTCACCTCATGGTTGTTATATAAAAACTATTGATCATAGGCACAGATAACATAATACTAATCATAGGCTAAGTACCTACGCCTACGTTGCTAATAAGTCCGACTACTAATCTAACTCTGTGGCACAACAAACAGCCTCTGTGGCGTGGCGATAGTGAACGCGGCAGCTACGCAGGAGGCGCAGGTTCGGTCCCCGCTCAGTGCAAATATTTGTATAATATGCCGTTTGACCGGACGGGTGATCGATCAGCCTTTCTATGCCATTTCATGCATTTCTCCTATAATGACTGTCATACTTGTTTGTATGGCAACCGGGACTTTATGGTCTTTGAGGCACGACCAGACCAATGCTAATATCCATTTTGATGCATACAAATATTTGCACTGAGCGGGAATCGAAACCGCGCCTCCTGCGTAGCCGCCGCGTTCATTACCGCCACGCCACAGGCTGTCCACTCGTAGGCTTACTAAATGTATAACTTTTTACTACCTACCATATTATGATGGGTGATGATTAATCTACACTGGCTGCACATGTACACTCATGACGTGGAGGTCGGTAACAATTAAAAATTGGTATGAAACGAGTCCCAAAAAATACCCTTAGGTACCTACATAACACCGGTCAACAAAAAAAAAAAAATTTTGCGCATGGGTTTTACCTAATATATTTTGATTATATAAGCAAATCTATATAAAAAATTGCGATTACAGAATAAAAATATTTGCTTTTTAAGAAGTTATAGCATGTTTTATTTTCACGCCTGATTAATGTCGGTCTTTGCGCGCTATCGTTGTCGAAGAGAGGTTAGAGAATGGGGGGCAGTGTTTCTTGCGTCGCTCGTTGTGTACAGTAGTATGTGTTTGCATATTACACAGGAATACGTGTTTTGTTTTTTTTTTCCGCTGTATAACCCTTCTAAAATGGCTTCTAGAAGTTGTAAACGAAACGCTGACTCGTTTTGCTATATTTGCGGCGAATTTATTAAAGTAAGAGAGAAAAAATATGATTTGAGTACAAATTTAAAGATTTGCGAGGCATATCAAGCTTACTTTAATCTACCTGTTCAAAATCAAGACAAAAAATGGACTCCACAGGTGTCATGTAACTCTTGCAGATGCATTCTGGACGGTGAGTACATTTTCTCTTTTTTTATTGTATTAACTATTTTATAAGACATTAATTAGGTTATACGTTACGTTTTATTGTAGGCTGGTACCGAGGTGAAAAAAGACAAATCAAGTTTGCAGTGCCCAGAATTTGGAGGGAACCCAGTGATCATCTCACAGACTGTTATTTTTGCATTGTAAAGCCACTCAAAGGTAAAAATTCAAAGGAAACATCTTATCCTGATCTACCATCGACATCCGCTCCAATACCACATACAGATAGAAATCCTGTACATAATCCGCCTGTGTTGGAAAATCAAGTACTCTCTCAAGGCAGCTTTCCATCAAGAAGTTCAATCTGTATCCGTACCTTCTGAATTTGTTGTTGAATCTGAGCTAAAACTACCACACCTCATCAACCCTGAAGATCTCAAAAGTAAAACTGTTCATTTTTAAACGTTTGGACTTTATTTTAAAATTTCTATTGTAAGAATGAACCATAAATTGATGTTTGGTATCTTTTAATAAATCATCTCTATGTCTATTTTTTATGTATTTTCATTTATTTGAATTTTCCGTTTTTCACACATAAAAACAAATTCAGAACTATTTTCTGTTATTTTTCTTATTTCTAGGTATAAAAGGAATAAAAATTAGGTATTTATAACCCGTGCGCAAAAATGTTGTAGACCGGTGAATTGCCGTCTTTCTTTACAAATCCAAATATACACGTGAATTACTAACCACCTATTAACTAATTATATGTATACCCTAGGGCCTAGTTATTTTTTCACGATAATAGTCCAGTTTTACTATACAGTTCACTTGTTACATGTTCCATACTAAAAACTATCTACTATACAACTTCGAATACATTAGGAAAAATAAATTACTCAGGTGAGGCTTGAACCTTTCCCTTAGGCTGCCTGTCCACCGAAGCGGAGCGAGGCTGCGCAGCGGAGAAATGAACAAATATTAACCAATAGGAGTGCACAATCGATTTCGCTCTACGATTTTGTGCAATCCTATTTGGTAATATTTGTTCATTTCTCCGCTCCGCAGCCTCGCAGGCAGCCTTACAGTCGTTGATCCACTGCTAATGATGTTTTCATAATGTTTTCTAATTGTATACTTAGCATAAGAAATGCTATAAAAATACTGTACAGCCTGTTACAAGTTACTATCACGCAAATATAGATAATAATAATTAGTAGGGGAAATATTTACATCTCTAAGAACAACTCGCATGGTATGTTCGAGATTGAGCAGCCAGACCTCCGCAGGGCCGTCCAAGATCACGTTATACCTCCACTCCACACACTCACCGTCCTCAGACATCATTGCTTTAGCTACAGGTACGCCTAGAGCATTCTGCAAAGTGTGATAAAGTCTCTTTATTCTATATAGTGTAGTAAAAATATAAGAATCGGAAAAATAGATCAGTGTGTACAAGAGTAACTACAAAGTGTTGAGAGTTCAAATTGATTATAACTTAAGAACCTAATTGGTTCAGGCGGGATTCGAACTCGCGATCTTTACCTTACAGGGGGAATACTCTGACCACTGAGCCACCGAGCCACGCCCGAATACATTAAAATTTTGCGCCCACCGTCTTGGGGCGACGAGCCATCAACAGATACAAAAAAGTTGTTTTGTAATAATTTTGATGTTTAAAATCACAAATTTTATTTATAGATCGTCATAGAAAAAGTGTCCCACTTGAGCATTTCATTTTTCCCAATGTATTCGAATTTTAAAAGTTAGCAAAATAAATGCTATAAAAATTCATTAATTAATGCACATATTATTTACACGAAACAGGCCCTCACAAGCGTATACACGCATGAGACAATGGATGCCTTAATATCTATCAACAGTATAGACAAAGACGACCAGTAACAAACAACAACTTATTTAATTCTCAAACAATAACAAGCCTAATTTCACAACACAACCTTTCACATTGGATATTAAAGTAGTTCTTTAGTTTAACACATTCAATCAATAAGCCAGTCGCAGTCCAGTGCTAGGCATAAGCTTCTTTCGTTGTATGCCATGGCACCCAAACCTAAAGCGATGTTCATTCCCGGTGGAGTAGAATAGAGTCATCTTTTACTTCCTTCTTCTACTTCTTTACTTCCTTACTTCCTGGTTCATTGCAATTTGACATCTTCAGCACCAAAGCCAACAGAGTGAGGCAGCTCTTAGCAAAACCTTTCTTTGCTGATAGTGAGGGTTGCACCGATCAAACTGTCAGATACTAGGAATAATCGTTCAATCTATTAGGAAACTTGAGATTCTTATAATGTTAATCTGTTGTTCTGTATCACTATTTAGTGCATGTATACATTTTGACAACAGTGCACATTACCACCTTACCATATTAATGTTATTCCATATTGTTATTTGGCTATGGAGGCTTGTTGTTTGCAATATAGATATACATTGTTGTTACTAAAATATGTAATTAGTCTGTAAGCCTTCTTCAAAAGTAAATAAATAAATAAAAAATCTCTTCCTGTGGGTGTTTGAAAATGAAAAGAGTTGTCTTCCATCCGACAGTAAATATACAGTCCATGACTAAGTGCCTACTTGATGGCAATAGGCCCCCTTTTATGTGGAACTGAAAATCATAGTTGGCGAAATGTGGGTGTTGATACACCTCTGCCTACCCCTTCGGGGATTAACAGGCGTGAATATATGCATGTATGTTCACATAGTATTCCTTCCATTACTTCTCTTTGTTCAACAATAGAATATGTACTTAATTCTAGCTCATTTTTCTTTAGTCACATATCTTCCATAAGTTACACCATGTAGCTTCTCCGGTAACGTCAAAAGGATCTTTAATATAGCTTTTTTATCTCCATCAGAACGGCATGACCATACCAAATGTAGGTAATCATTCAAGAGCCCTTGTGCCTGTGATGTCGGGTGGTACATCAGAAGAATCAGTAGAGCCTGTAAGTGACAAACAGAATTATAAATAAATAAAAGAAAAAGAAATTATAAATAAAACCTTCACAAGTGATATTATAATTAATTATTTTTTTTATAGGACACATCAATTTGACTTCACCTCGCCTGATAAAGGCAAAGTCTCAGAAAGAGGGTCACCATCATAAACATGTACCATGTTAACAATGGTGGTACTCAGCTTGACAGCCTCATCAGTCATCAGGCAAATGAGGTAGAGTAAGTACTGTTCCAGTGTTTTCAAGGGTCAAGTCAGCCTTGCCTACAACTCAGTACGTCTTCAGATTAACAAATGAGGCTCTGGTGCATTTCCTCTTGAAGTCAGGTATTACAACCATAATAGTCATATTTAAGTCAGAGAAAAGGCTCGCAATCGTGAGTGAATCATCTGTCCGGCTTAATTCAGTGTCCCCATCCTGACATAACAGATAATAAGATGTTCTCTCAATACTACGACAATCTCTATAGTGCACAGGGTTGTATGACAACAGTTATACTTGGTTTTTAGTCACATTTACGGACTAGTGCAGGAATTGATGCACACCAAGCTTGTATTGACCAAGCCAAATTAACTTTAAATGACCATTCTTGAGTACCAAAACCCTATATAAAGAAGTAAAAGATCTATGCCAGGATCGTAGCAAGTTGAAAACTGTAGTCTCTGCCTACCGTGCTAAAAAAAAGACGTGACTGAATGTATGTATGTATTGAGTACCATTATCCCTACATCTTTTTAATATAAATCCAATGACCCTCTCATAATAAATCCATATCAAAATACTAACCCTCACATATAAAGCAGCTTCATTAATATCCTTCCAATCATGTTCCCAGGGTGGACATTTCTTTAGTAAATACAACAGTTTGTTCCAATTGTGAGAGTAAATAGCTCTACAACAGGCCGTGCGGAACACAGTCTTGAATTTCTTGTCATAATATGAGGAACCTTTGCCACTAATTAGTTTACTTTGCTGTAGTTTGAAAAGATTCCTTTTACAATATATATCTATTGGGTTGAATTCTTGGGGTGTCTCCATCAATTCTATGACTTTTTTCTGAAATATGAAGAAAAGTATATTGTTCATATTGAATAATTTGAGATTGACATGGTCATTCATATTGATAGTAAAATACTCGCCGGGATATTCACTACTACTACAATGTTTCTTATAGTTATCGAGGATCCGATATTTCAGCGCTGTTTCAAGCGCCATGATCACGGATGCACTATCCCGGCGATTGTTAATTTTGATATTTTTCAGGTTAACTTCCACGTACTTCTTAAACGGTTTTATTTAGTTCAGCCTGTTTGTTGGGGAGTTGAAATAGTGATTGAAATTTGACTCCCATCCTGATTGATCAGATGTTTGAAAATTTTAATTCGCTTGAAAATACAATTTCTATCAATAGAACCATATGATTTTTTTTTCTAAACATTGGATATGTATATGTTTTAAGTATTTTTATCCCTTTATCTAGAGCTACGTATACAGAATATAAGTTAGGTACTTACCATTGTGCTCATAGGTATAAAGTGGCAATTTTGTAGAATATCCTTCATATCTAGTGGCAGCATTTTGGGAAGTTTCTATTTCACTTCAGTAAAAATTGTCACACGAACTGTTATGATTAGCTATATTAAAAGTTACTTCGAAAATACCTAGAAACTTGTACCATCTTCATAACCTTCAAAAATAACCTAATACGCGCGTAAACAAATTAAAAACAAGCAAAAAAAACATAAACAATAAACATAAACCATAGAGGGGAGGAAAAAGTTTTTCTACCAAGAGCGTGCGTGATCAGTGTTGCCAGTGGAATACTGTCAAATCTTACACAGGACTGCTTAAAAAGTTACATTTTCGGGGTAAAAGTTACGTGACCTTATATTACGAGAAAAACTTCAATACAAACGTTAATAAGGCACCTTATTACACTTAATCTAAAATGTTTTAAGTCCCATTAAGCCGTTAAGCTTCAAAAGAAATGCAGCAATTGTTAGATTTTTTTTAATGTATACTACAGGTGGCGAGTATAATTACAGCATGGTACGTACCACAGTCTAACGATTCATACTACATATAGTCGGTCAAGGAAGCCGTCTAGACAGAGCAATCGTGCGGGGGCAGGGGAGTGGTGGGGGATGGGTACTCGGTACGCCCATACATTTTACTCGGTACTAAGGATTCAGGGCCGTCTCATTTTTGTAATCACACTAATCACGTGATTTTTTTTTCAAGGCTCGTTTAGTTTGTTAAAATTGTTTTTTTTTTTCGTTTTCTATATTTAGCTATCTAAGATGGCGGACACGAAATTTTCACAAAAATCGATATGGGTATCGTTTTCAGGATTTTTGGGGTCGCTGATTGCGAATTAACATCCATTTCGCGATCCAAGTTGGCGGACTCGAAATTTTTACCAAAATCGATATGGGTATCGTTTTCAGGGTTTTTGGGGTCGCTGATTGCGAATATAACATCCATTTGGTGATCCAAGATGGCGGACTCGAAATTTTCACTAAAATCGATATGGGTATCGTTTTCAGGGTTTTTGGGGTCGCTGATTGCGAATATAACATCCATTTCGCGATCCAAAATGGCGGACTCGAAATTTTTACCAAAATCGATATGGGTATCGTTTTCAGGGTTTTTGGGGTCGCTGATTGCGAATATAACATCCATTTGGTGATCCAAGATGGCGGACTCGAAATTTTCACTAAAATCGATATGAGTATCGTTTTCAGGGTTTTTGGGGTCGCTGATTGTGAATATAACATCCATTTGGTGATCCAAGATGGCGGACTCGAAATTTTCACTAAAATCAATATGGGTATCGTTTTCAGGGTTTTTGGGACCGCTGATTGCGAATATAACATCCATTTCACGATCCAAGATGGCGGACTCGAAATTTTTACCAAAATCGATATGGGTATCGTTTTCAGGGTGTTTGGGGTCGCTGATTGCGAATATAACATCCATTTGGTGATCCAAGAGAGCGGACTCAAAATTTTCACTAAAATCGATATGGGTATCGTTTTCAGGGTTTTTGGGGTCGCTGATTGCGAATATAACATCCATTTTGCGATCCAAGATGGCGGACTCGAAATCTTTACCAAAATCGATATGGGTATCGTGTTTTCAGGGTTTTTGGGGTCGCTGATTGCGAATATAACATCCATTTCGCGATCCAAGATGGCGGAATCGAAATTTTCACTAAAATCGATATGGGTATCGTTTTCAGGGTTTTTGGGGTCGCTGATTGCGAATGTAACATCCATTTGGTGATCCAAGATGGCGGACTCGAAATTTTGACTAAAACCGATATGGGCATCGTTTTCAGGTTTTTTGGGGTCACTGATTGCGAATATAACATCCATTTGGTGATCCAAGATGGCGGACTCGAAATTTTTATTATTTTTCATGTAGCAATCCCAGATGACTGGATGGATGATATATTCGTAATTAGCAACTCTGAAAACTGGGCGAAATGTGGGTGCTAGCCTACCCCTTCGGGGAACACAGGCGTGAGTTTTTGTTATGTTATATTATTATATTATTTACCGTGTTTTTCCCAGTGGAGATGATAAAGACCACTCTTCCCGTGAAAAACCTCCAAAACGATGCTCATGTTGACTTTGTGGGAAATTTCAAGTCCGCCATCTTGGATCGCTAAATGGAATTTATTATACGTAATTAGTCACCCCGAAAACCTCGATTTGTTTTTTTTTTTAAATTTGAAGTCCGCCATCTTTGATCGTCGGTAACATGGTCGTCAAGCACGATAGCAGACAATTGCCGGCAGGCAATCATACGATGGGAAACTGTCGACTACCAACTGATCGTGTGTAGCCGCAAAACTGACAGCAGGGCATGGCCACCAGGCCAAAATCGCTTTCGTGTGTGGGCGCTGTCGACTTAGGACTGCAGGCCACCCGATACGATTTGAAACTGCAGGCGAACTGATCGTGGATAGGCTCCTCAAGAATATATCATCAATTTAGCGATCCCGGCGATTAGCGAAATTCGAATTCGAATCCGAATCCAACCCCGAACCCGAACCCGAATCAATATCCAAATTCAAGTCGGAATCGAAATAGAAATTCGAAATCGAAATCGAAAACGAAATCGAATTTGAAACCGAAATCGAAATCGAAACCAAAATCCAAAAACTCAGACTTAAAATATTACGTTTGCTTGATCATAATTGGTTGAGTAGAACCGGAGATACAGCCAAAAGTCGCAATAGCCGACATCCATGCGAGTGGAGCCGCGGGCGTCACCTAGTAATATAAATTAGCGTGAGTTGATGTGCCTTGACAGAACAAAGAGAACGAATAGGAGTTATATATAGAATATTACAAAAAAAATATATATAAAAACTGAAGTGACAACCCTTACAAAACTGCAAAAGGCGGCATTTCCGCAAACATCAAACGCGATGAACTACTGTAAAATCTCTCGTTATACTGTGATGGTACTGTATTAGTTACGTGACTTATTTGTTACATTATGTAACTTTGTTTTAATTCTTAATTATAAAGAGTTTTATATACTTGTTGACATTTAGCTTTAAGAAAATAAATATTGTAAATTGGCGTCCAAAAAATGCCGCAGTGGAGTTTGTTGCGGCGTTTCTTCTCCACCAGCGCCTTGGAAGCGGTGGTAAACTTAGATTCAGTAGAATTAAAATTGACGTCAATAAGAAACAATTTTATTGTTCTATATTGAAAAATAAATGACTATGACTATGACTATGACTATGACTATGACTATGACTATGACTATGGACAAATTAATAAAGTATTTATTTAAATACCTACTGGATTTATAACTACTCACGAGTTGACGGCAATTTTTTTTGGCTTTGGCTCATCTTTTTTAAAGGTTTTATGATAATCGCAGGTCGATCTTTATGTTAAGTCTTATTTTGTAGCATATTAATTTGGTGAAAATGATTGGTGATGATGATGATGATGTCAATGACGATGGACGAGATGATTGCTACCTCAGTAAAGTTGTGGGGACTTTACTAATAGCTTACTAGGGAGAGTTGGAATTAACGCGAAGTGTCACCATTCACTGTAATATGCCAATTATCTACACGTATGTGCGTTGTCCAAGACTTCATGTCTAAAAATCCACCACTTTTATACATAAAAACTCGGGTATACACCAATTTTGGAAAATAATACCGCGTTGCATTCTCTTCAGTGTTCGTGCCGAAACTTTTCTATGGGTAATGTGAGTAATTTCCAGTGTCAAATAATATAATTTGGTAAATTACATAAATATTCTACTGTGTTTATTTAATTTAACCTCGATCAAATGTTGAAAACGATCACGATATCAAAGTTGTTAGTTACGAGAAAATCTTTTTTTAACTTTCTATTTCTTTTTTAAATAGGTACTTACTGATTGAAATTTTCGAATCGAATCGAGACAAAATCTTTTAAAATTATGACAATTGCTCTTCCACCGTAGATATATTATATAATAATAATTATCATTTTTTCTACCACACCAGTGAATGAACATGAAAGAATGATTTGAAAATATATTATTCTTTGATTGATAGTTGTTCGAACAGAAGTAAACTTTATTACTGGGAAAAAAGTTTTAAGGTGTTTGAACCTTGTCATCTCCATACAACCGATTTCTCTAACAATACCAAGGTTTGTATTACTCTTATATTACTGGTGATACGGGTAGCGTAGTTAGTAGAATAATATTAACCACGGACTACAGAACACTAATTATTCCGATTGATATTGACCCGAACCAATACTGCAAAAGTTACAATAAAGTTACATTTTGAGTCATGTTACGGAGATGTTACATAAGGGGGTCAAAAGTTACGTAAATTGTAACAAAAGTTACAATCTTGTTGTACAATGTTGATTTTGAAAAAATACCTATTTTTTATTATTTTTATGATTATTTTTGGCTTGGTTACAAGACCTTTAAGCCATGTTTTAATTTGTATGCAAGGAACTTATACTTCTAGCTGCTTCTAGCACAGTATAACGAGAGATCTTACAGTAGTTCATCGCGTTTGATATTTGCGGAAATACCGCCTTTTGCAGTTTTGTCAGGGTTTTCACTTCAGTTTTTATTTATAATTTATTTTTTATTCTGTCAGGGCACATCAACTCACGCTAATGTAAAAAACTAGCTGATGCCCGCGGCTCCACTCGCATGTATGTCGGCTATTGTGACTTTTAGTTATATCTCCGGTTCTACTCAACCAATTATGATCAAGCAAACGTATTAATTTAAGTCTGAGTTTTCAGATTTCGGTTTCAGGTTCGGTTTCTGTTTCGGTTTCCATTTCGGTTTCGATTTCAATTTCAGATCGTGTAAGGCGGCCTGCAGTCCTAAGTTGACAGCGCCCACGCACGAAAGCGATTTTGGCCTGCCAGCCATTCCCTGCTGTCAGTTTTAGGCTACACACGATCAGTTGGGAGTCAACAGTTTCCCATCGTATGATTGCCTGCCGGCAATTGTCTGATATCGGGATTGACGAAAATTTTAACGAAGATCAAATATGGCGGACTTGAAATTTAAAAAAAAATCGAGGTTTTCGAGATGACTAATTACGAATAATAAAATCCATTTAGCGATCCAAGATGGTGGTCTTGAAATTTCCCACATTTATGTGAAAATTTTGTGTCCGCCATCTTGGATCACTAAATATAGAAAACGAAAAAATATACCATTTTAGCAAACAAAACGAGTCATGAAAAAAAAAATTAAACACGTGATTAGTGTGATTAAATGAGACAGCTCTGAATCCTTAGTACCGAGTAAAATGTATGGGCATACCGAGTAATACCCCGTCCCCCACCACTCTCCTGCCCGCGCACGATTGCTCTGTCTAGACGGCTTCGTTGACAGACTGTATGTAGTATGAATCGTTAGACTGTGCTTCTAGTATAAGTTCCTTGTTTGTATGATTGTTATATTATATTGTTTCTATTATATTGTTTACGTTGATGATGGTAATAACGATAAAATGATGATTGTTACCTCAGTAAAGTTGTGGGGACTTCACTAGAAGCTACCTAAAGATATTTGAAACCAACTCAAAAAGTCACACGTAACTGTAGTATGCCACTTTCCTATACTTGTTTAACTAAAAATCCACTATTTTCGGACTCACACCAATTTCAGAAAATAAATAATACAGTAATGTGCCCCTCTTGTTGTTGAGTTGGCACCAAAGAAATCGTTATAAAAGGTGGCAAAAAATTACAAAATACGCCGTGTTGCCATTGGAGCATTTTCATCCTATGAGTATTTCACACATATTTGAAAGTTATTTCATATAATGGCACTTTACGGCAGTGTGGTAAAGTTGTGAGGAATTTCCCCAAATCATGGGAATTCAGTCCAAATGATGAAATTAAATAAACTATTTTAAGTGTATTTTTTAAAGATGATTTTACTATAAGAAGTTCTATTAACATTTTTAATTGGTGAAGCTTACCTGCTATGTAGTACAACTGGTCGATCAAAGTACAAGGTTCTGAGTCATGGCACAACTTAAAAAGTAGTCGCTCCCGTAATGGCCAAAAAAAAGCGGAGTGGAGCACCGGGAGCATCGTAAGATAGATAATGATATAATGAAAAGTCATCATCATCATCCACATAGAGACGTTAGTCCTGATTGCATCCGAGGCCACGGTGCCCTTGGAGCTCAGGGTCCGCCTTCCGGCTTCCTCCTCCACTTCGCACGATCTTGGGCGTCCAAGGTAGTGAGACCGTTTTCACGCATGTCACCCTCCACGACGCCAAGCCAGCACTTCTTGGGCCTACCCCTTCTACCTGGACCGGGTGGGGGCGCCATTGCCAGGCATTTGTTACCCACGTAGTTGGGCGGTTTCCGCAAGACGTGGCCGCACCAGCGGAGGCGGCTCTCTTGCATTTTATCTGCGATGTCACGGACATGGAGGCTGCCGCGGATGCGCGAGTTCCTCACGCGATCTTTACGCGTGACTCCACACATCCACCGCAGCATTTTCATCTCCGTGACACGCAGCATCTGCTTGTGTCGCTCCAACAGCGGCCACGCCTCACAGCCGTGTAAGAGGACAGGTCTAATGATTGTTTTATAGACCTGCCCCTTCAGCCTGACTGGCATTTTAGTGTCGCAAGTGACGCCAGTCATTTCCCGCCACTTAGCCCACGCGGCGGCAATACGTGCCTTGACGTCGTGGTCGATGTCACCAGCAACGTGAAGTACAGATCCCAGGTACTTAACCTGATCCGTGCGCTCGACCAAGTCATCGCCTATGCGAACGGGTGTGGGATCTGATGATATAATGAAAAGTATAGGCACAAATAACATATACTAAAGTAATGGTGTAGGTGATGAACTATGTAATAATTGATATTCTTAATGTTATTATATTTACCTTATCAATTCTAATTTTAACAACATTGTCAAACAGTTTCTTGAGATGAACTTGTATAAGGTGTGGCCTTTTAGAGTTTCCAAGAATCTCAAGTAAATCATCGTTAGATATGAAATAAAATCTCGGGAACAATTGTCTTTTTGTTTCAAGATACACTTCCAACTGTCGTAGGATACCGTCTAAGTTATCCACCATTGCATTCAACTTATTAAAGAGAAATGGCGACGGCTTATAGAGACAAGCTTCAACTGCATTAGCACCAGCGTTCATACTGTTTTGGAGGTGTAAGTGATATTAATTACATTCTGTATGTCAATAGGTCATCTAATGTGAAAGGGAAGGATATAATTTAAAGGCCGTCCGTTCTTATACGGCTACACTACCAATTTCAAGTTACTCACTTGAAGGTTATGTCAGTCCAGTCAGCCGTCAATGCATCAAAGATTAATACTTCTGCAGGTAATTGCTTTCGAATATCTTCTCCAGCAAATATAGCCTCTAAATATACATAGCGCCTTTGTACTTGCAATGAAATCTATTCAATGATAATTATTACATTTATATATTTATAAAAATGTTAAAATTTCTATTACAATACACACAAAATTACAGCTTACTTCAATACACTCTGCCACATAGCCTAGTGATTTTTCCCAATATTCCACTTCTTTTATGAATGGTTCAACATATTTCGTGGATTTCATTGAAGAAAGTTGAACCTGATGATCTTCCAGGAACTGGAGAACGTATAATACATTTTTTTATTAAAAGATCATGTCAATAACATTCTAATAGACGGAATAAACCAAAAACCATAAGGATGAATAATTGCTAATGACTATGCAAAGTCAGTGAAAAAATGCTGAACACCAAAAACTTAATAAGTACCTAGATATTTATTTCGTTATTTCTTCGTTTTTAATCTCAGGAATGGTCTTTGGTGTACTATTTCAATGAATTTGTTTTGTCCTAATTTTGAAGATATTTTAAAGACTTAACTATTATTACTTCAGGAGCTATTATATGAATTTAAAAAAATAAGTTGCTTCTTAGAATAAATAAAAGCTGGCTTCTAAAAATATATAAAAGCTGGCTGTCAGAAACCTGCATGACGTCTTCCACATTCTTAATCCTATACATGTTTCCTTTATGATGCTGCATCTCAAAACATGTACTCTTCCATACTTCTCTGATAGCTTTCAGTCCATTCTCAATATTCAATTCCATTGTAGCAGCATTCGATATTTCAGATATTTCATCAGCATATGCTTGGAAGTTCAATTGCATTATGAGTTCCAGCTTGAAATCTTCGGAGGTTTGATCAAACTCTCTGTGGTGTTAATAGTGCAGAAATATACTGTTTTCATTTATAATAAAATATACCATTAGGTAGGTACATAGTTAATTTTGAACTTTCAACATTTAGCTAACATGAATTTGAATTAATTAAGATACCTATTATGTAAAAGTAGGTGATTAATAGATGAAATTATTATTTAATTTAATCTACATAATTAATCACGTTTAAATGAATTAACTCATAATACACCTACAGAAATAGTAATATTTTCACACAAGTTTTTGCCCGACTACGCCAGCGAGGATACCTAATGTTTTACAAGCGAATATTATAACGTATGTATATAGTTTTGTTTGTTCTCCTTTATACGCCTAACGGCTGGACGGATTTCGATGAGTAAATAAATAATAATAATAATAATAATCTCCAATGCTGTAGGTACATTTAGAATAAACTTTATCTTACACTCCCATTAGTTCTTTTATTCTGTCCCAGTGGCGTTCTCTCATACAAGGATTCTTTAAATCACCGATTAACGGTAATGTTCTCCTAAAGGCATCGACTTTAACCCGAGTAGTGTCAATAATATCCCAGCCTTTATCTTTTAGCTGTCTTGAAAGACGATTAAAGTTTCTGGAAATATATAAAAGAGCTTTAGTTTTTCGTCTATAAAATGTCTTCATATATTATGTGGTACATGAATAGTTATAGCACGACACGTTACCTAAACAAGTTGGTAACATTTTCTTCCATTTCATCGGTCTCCATTTCCCAGAATGTTTGATTTTTATATTTCTCCCAGGACTCTTCCCATTGAAACACCAATCCCCAGACTTCCTCGAGTTTCTCCAGTTCCTTTTCCATTTTCTGTAGATCCAGGTTCACTGGTGTCCTGATAAACCAAAAGAATCTCGTTATTTTTAACTAGACTCAAGACCTATTAGGAACCAGTATAATGAATTTATTTCACAAGATTACTTTGTACTGTGTACCACAAAAATTAAAATGATGAATAATAATTTATTTCAAACCATTTACATACAATGACATTTTTTACACTTTTTACAGGATGGCTAATGTGTAATGCTACGGTGTGCTAATTATAGGGACAAGGAGAGGCAGATGACGATGATGATGATTAGGTAGTTGCAAAATCAAATTATCTTTACATTTTAAATTACAAAGTGTAAAAATGTAGGCGTTTAATCACAACAGCGCAAAAAGGAATAATTATGTAAGTAATGAGTGATGTTTTCGGGGTTTACATAATATATATACTTGAGTTCCTATATTTTGCTATTTAGATGGATGTATCTAGTATTTTAGAAAAAAGTACAACATCCTAAGTAGCTGGGCTATAATTTTTTGATATGATAATAATTTTTGGCCAGGTAGTTTGTTTATAATTATGTATTTATCATTTACGTTAGATTGAACACAGCAAGTCCATCTCGTATTGCCTGTTCTTGAGCTCGCAAAGCATTCAATTGTTCTCTAAAAGCTTTCAACTGTGACAGTGCATCCTTGCCAGAGATATCAGAACTAACTGGAGATGACTTATAGAAATCCTCACAAAAATCTTTAGCTGCTTCTTTAAATACCTGTTACGAATAAAATAAAGCAGTAAATTTTTATGAACCAAGATTTAGGTAAAACAGTTAACAAAGTACAATAATATTACCTCAGCTTGTTCTAGTAGTTCAGCTTTGAATTTGTCTTTGTTAAGTTCAAGTGCCTTTTTGGCTTCTTCTAACAAAGCCAAATAATCTGACCACACATCAGGAATAGCTTCATGGCGCGTGACCATGTCTGAACTCAGTTCTACCTCAAATTTCCCTAAAATAAAATTACATGTAAGTCTGAAGCCGTGAAATGGTTGAAATCGGAACTATTTTTCACTATTTAATGCATACTGCACATCAAAGTCAACTTAGCACGATTTGCCAACATTCATAAGATGGTTTATTTGAAAAATTACGGCCATATTTATGTCTTAAAGGTGTGACACGGGGTTTTAAATTATGCCTCGGGCGAAATTTGTATTTGTATTTATTTATTCATTAACAATGTTTACGTCGTGTTTGAACATCGTTTGTACACATACATTGCATATATAAATATAAATCATAAGAAAATTAACAATCAAAAGAAGTGGAAAATATCATGAGTGTAATTACATTATACCTCTGCTGTCAGTATAAAATCTATTTATTTAATATCTCATTGACTGAATAATAACACCCTTTTAACAGAAAAGCCTTCAATTTGTCGTGGAAATCTCTTTTGTAAATAATGGTTTTTAAGTCTAGAGGCAGTTTGTTGAAAATTCTGATGGAGTTGTAGAGCGTACTCTGCTTTACGACGTCCAGGCTAGGCACAATTTTGCTCTGAAAATCTTTCCTGCGAGTGCTTTCTCTAACCCTTCTCTCATCATCAGATTCATAATCGTGTATATGCTTAGCAAAATTGCTTAGCAGTACCAAAATGGAACCGTCAATATGCTTAAATCTTGGAAGTGAGTCTTACACGACTCTTCATGTCTTATCCGTACTATAGTTCTTATGGCTCTTTTTTGTTGGATAAAAGCTCTTTGAATGTTGTATCCATAGCTGCCCCCCCAAAAAAGAATAATGTATCTCAGTCTTGACTCCACTAATGTATAATATACCATCTTTAAATGCTCCAGATTGACTTCATTTCGAAGACTGCGCAACACATAGCAAGCCGAGCTTATATTTCCTTCCAAATAGGAGAGTTCATGTTTCCAATATTTAGAAATTCATCCACGTGTACTCCCAAGAACCTAACAACATCCGTATTTTGAACTTGTTTGCCCTCCAACACACAATCAAGTGTCATTTTATATTGAGCCGTGGATTTAAACAAAATAGCCTTTGTTTTACTTGGATTTAGTTTTAGACTATTTACCGAAAACCAAGTTGAGAATATCTTCAACAACTCGTTCAGCTTTAAACTAAGAGCGTTTATATCATCTGCGGATACCACAGCATTAGTATCATCAGCAAACATTACCAGCTGTACCTCCGGAGGTGATATTTTAGTGACATAATTAACTAGGTCATTTACAAATATTATAAACAGAATTGGGCCCAGAATTGAGCCTTGCGGTACACCAGTTTTTATTTGTGACATTGTGGACTTATGAGACTCTTCGTACCTACCTATTCCATGGGTTGTCATTTTGTTTGTGATAGCTTGAATCTCTACATACATTTTTCAATTAAGTAAATAAGACTTTAATAGTTTCCCTGCTTTGCCTCTAATGCCGTAGTGATCCAATTTTATTAGCAACAGCTCATGGTTAATTGTGTCAAAGGCGGCGCTCAAATCCAGGAAGAGTCCAGCAACTTTCTTTTTGCGATTCATTTGACTCACTATGTCTTCGATTAGTGCCCCTATTGCGTCTTGCGTACTTAGTTTACATTTTTTTGGTAACCGAACTGCCTCATGTTCAAAACCCTATTTGAATTAAAATGTCTCACGAGTCTAACCTATTCTCCATCTTGAAACCAGACAACAAATTGAAAACAGATGATTGAAATCCGGGCAGATCGTCTAGTTTAATGATTATGTAAACTTTCAGGAGTCATTATTTTAATTGTTGAAAACGTCTACTTTTCGTATTCATCAAAGTACATACCCAGCGTTACCATTTGATCAGTAATCGGTGGAAAGGTGTGTTCTATTCTGCTAAGATCTCCAATTAAACGTTCATAAGTGGCAATGGCGGTTGCTAGTTCTTTTAAGGTAGCTGGCATCTATAAAATAAAAAGGGGTGTAATGTATTTTTATACTTATAAATTGTATGAAACAACTCACTACTACCACTAACCTTCATTGCTTCTTCACTACTTTTCTCAACATAATTATAAACAGCATCGATATCAGCTTCTGTAACGGATCTCAATAATTCACCCAGTTTAGTTTGCCAGACTATGCAGTGCGCTATAATTGACTTCTTTAACTCGCTAGAATTCAGTGTAACAAAATGTATCTGAAATTTTAATGACAAATCAATGTAATTAAATAAATGTTTTTTTTGTTGGTGTTGTTGTTGTTGTTGGATGTTTTTCAACCTAAAGCGTAGTGAATGGCAAAAATATTACCTGGTTAATGGTTTCTAGTATCTGAACGGTGTTGGCGAGGTTGCTATAATTAATAATGAGATCATCATATTCGGCTGCCGTATGCCTCTCGTCGCGATATTGTTGCAAAAAATCTGTTTTGTCCACTTTCCATATATGAGCGTAAGGATCCCACATTTTTAAGTGTTCGTTAATTAGTCCAATGTTGTATTCGATTTCTGAAATTGTACTTCAAGTTGTTCAAACCAGGACTAATATCAAATCATTAGGGAAAAAACAAAGTTAATATTTGTAATTTATTTGTTACCATCGTCAATGAAAGCCTGTAGCTTATTACAGTCTGCATCCGTTTGTATAGCCTCATGAAATTTTTTCATGCCACCGGAAGGTAATCCAAACTTCTCAAACAAACGTGGCACCGTGCTCATAATGTGTACAATTTCATCCAGTATTGTGGTGAAAGTGTCCATAATCTCATACCTATTTGGTACATAATGTATATCTTTCTCTATAAGATAGAGATTCATTTTGATCAATGGCGCTGGTGCCATAGTACCTAACAAAATAAAATTTATATTCATTAACATTGTTATGATTGAAAAATATTTTAAGCAGAAAGCATAGAAAATCACTCATGATTCTTGTGCTGTCACTGGTGGAGAATTCAACATTGAATTATAATATTAAGAATAGATTTGAATTTGAAGAATAATAACAATCAATCAAATAACCTATCCCAGTCCACTGTTCAGTATTATATTTATGCCAAATTCGGTAAGTGAATTGAATTATTTTAGATAATTTCAGTAAATTATTTTCGCACTAGGTACTTACCATCTCCGTGTACGCACTTGTACATGTTTTGCATCGTTGATTTGATTGAAAGCCGTAAGGCATCTTCCATTATTTTATCAAATCTTCTGACGTACTTGACCCAATGTTCAGCCATCTTTGGTAAAAAGATAAATTGGATAACTTGTTTTAAATGTTTTAGATGAAAATACAAAATTTACAAATAGAAAGATGTGACTCTAGATGTTAAAGCGTAGATACCTGTCCTATTTGAGCTTCGAAGCCTTCATACACAATCACAATATAAATGACAATCTCTTTATACATTTCTAATATTGTGTCGGCAGTTTCATGTTCCATTGCTCGTATTTTGGCTCTTAAATCTTTTATATCGAAAACATTATAAATATCAAATTCAACATAAGGTGTGGCGCATATTTTCTCAAATATCTTTATTAAATTTACATTGCAGTTTTTGTAAGTTGTCAAAAAATCTTGTAACTAGAAATAAATAAAACGATTAATTTAAATAATGATTGTACAAACTACTATATTCATTTAATTTGTTATTTTAATATTACGACTCACTTCCCCTATCTGCTGAACACACTCAGCAATATACGCATCTGACATAGTTGAAGTCCATGTTAGCTTAGATATTCCTGGTTGTACCTTTTTTTCACACGCCTGAAAGAAAAGACATATTATAGGTACCTACTTCTGTTTTGTTCACTTCATAGTTTAACTTTACTCTTACCACATAATTTGGACAGTAACTGTCTGTTATTGCATTAAAAAAATAGTGTTTTTTTTAAATAGGATTCGTCAATATATGACTTCCCCTCGCCTGATGGTAAGCTGCAGGTATAGTCTCAGGGAAGACAGACCTCAACAGAAATATTCTTATTATTTTGATATTCATGATTTGCAATGATTAGGAAAACTAAAAATTTGAACTGGTCACACTTTTTAACCTAAGTGCATCTACTACCTATAAAATCTGTATCCATGGCCATTAAAATACTATTCTTATCTATGCCCAAAGTTGCGAATGTCAATGTCAAGATTTGATTAGTCAAACAAACAAACTGTCAAATATTCAGAAAACAAAGATCAGATGTTTGGAAAATATAAATTAATTTTAATTATTAAGCTTTTAATACATTATTACAATGATGAACCTAGCAGATCCAGATTTAGAGCTGGTTGATCCGACGCCTAATGTGCATACACTATTCATACATTTCGACAAGGAGTTTTTTTGGGCAAAATTAGCAAGCAGGGCCGTCGTGCGATGGAGTAAAAGGATGTATTCATGCGCGGGAATATGCTCGTAAGTGGTTATAGTCATTGAATGATTAATTGAAGGCATTGAAGGCAGCGCGAGTGTAACGCCCCTGGTGTTGCATACGTCCATAGGCCGCGGTAACCACTTTCCATCAGGTGGGCCGTGTGCTTGTCTGCCACCTAAGTGGTATAAAAAAGTCTAACTTATATTTGCAAGGTGCGGTTAGTTTTTCACTTCTGCAAAATGAACAAGACAAATTTTTGTAAACTCATTGAGTGATCCTATCTGTAACTTGCTGTTGTCCGCGGCTCCGCCCGCGTGAATAATTTCACTTATCGCTAAATTAAGATTTAAGCTATCCTATCTTTCGAGTTGGATCAAACTGCACATGGTGCGCAAATTTGATTAAAATCGGTTAAGTAGTTGAGTCCATCGGGGACAAGTAACATGACACGCAATTTATATATATTAAGAAGATATATTATTATTATTATTTTTTTTTAACAGGCAGGCAGTCAAAACAGCTGATAATGCCCGTATCCTGCTTATGCCCACCAGTGTTTATTTATTTTGGTTAAGGTGTTGGTCTAATCTATTCTTAAACTGATTTATGTTCTGGACTGTCACAACGTCATCAGCTTATTCCACTCTCTCACTACCCTATTACTTATAAAGTTTCTGTGTGGATTGTTATTTGAGAAGCTGGTGGATAGTCTCAGGTGGTGACCTCTGAGGTGGTTATTATTGTTGTGCGTGAACTTGTCAAAGTCTTCAATGTCGTAATGTCCACTAAAGATCTTGAAAGTCTCTATCATATCACCTCTATGTCTGCGTTCTTTTAGAGTTGTAATTTTTAAAACTCCCAAGCGCTCCTCATATGGTCTCTGTTTCAATGAACGTGGTATTTTGGTGAAGCTACGTTGTACCTTCTCCAGGAGTTCAATATCTTTATTAAAGTAAGGATTCCAGATTTGAAAAGCGTATTCTAGAACTATTATATATTTTTTAATAGGTGCGTGGAAAGTACAGCAGTAAAAAAAAAATGCTGACAATTTTTTTGTTGTAATTCCTACACTCAACACAGATCGCGTATTATCTGTAGTGCTCACCTATTTTGACAAGCCACCTTCTACAACAACCACTAGAAGAGGTGGAGTGGCCCTACTCTAGTCCTCCGGAAACTAACATGGTGTAACTTCTAATGCTGCTTCTTTCATAGAAAAGGTTGGGCCTAAGTTGCTTTAAAGCCCAAATTAATTAAGAGGATAAAACTCCCAGCTACAAGAAGTCTATATCTTATAATACTATTTAGTGTAGTAACTACACATTAGGGAACATGGGTGAAATGGCCCTACCCAAGAGGGCGAATCAAACATCCGGCCCTCCGGCGTTCCCTGCTGGCAGTAAGTAAGTAACTACACATTATGAAACTTTTTCAGGTATGAAGGCAGAGGTGGCCTATGTGACATTGCACTCAGCGAACCTCTTCTCAAGCTCCGACCCCGCAAGGATCTGGTTGAAACGCTACTTCATGAAATGATACATGCATTCCTGTTTGTGACAAACCGAGACCAGGATAGGGATGGCCATGGGCCCAACTTTCAAGCTCATATGCACAGGATTAATAAAAGTGCAGGCCTTAATATAAGTATTTACCACAGTTTTCATGATGAGGTGAGAATCTTATGTAAACCCAATAGGTTATCAATGCATAATGCATTTGACTGCTATCATGGGTGCCAGTTTGAATCCAGCACGGTGAAAATTTGTTTTAGTATATTTTCATTACAGTGCTTGGATATTGGAATATTCAAACCATGGATGTAAACCTTTGAGAATGCCATAAGGCGAAACCGGTCAGGTTTAGATATAAAATTAAACTCTGTGGAAAAGTACACATGTATTATTCAATATGTTTAGAAGATTCCACCAAGTGCCATCAATCTCCAGTATAAACAGTTGTTTTAGTATGTTTCTGTGATATGGAGAGCATGATAAGCAGTTGGTGCCAGTGTTGTCATATCAATATCTAAGGCATATGTTTATGTAGTATAAAATAAAAGGAAATGGGTGAAAATGCCCTACAGAAGGGTTAGATCGCCCATCCAGCTAATGGCATCCCCTGCTAGACTTTATTTATTTTTTTTAGGTTAATCAATAAACTTAGTGAAGACAATAATTCAAAAAATTTAAATGCTCAGCTGTAAACAAGTCAACTCATAAAAAAAGCAATGACTTTATAAAGACCGAGACAAGCTTGCAAAAATGTTTATTTTATTGTACCAAATTTGCACTATTTCAGGTGAAACTATATCAAACACATTGGTGGCGATGTAATGGTCCATGTCAGAGATTAAGACCACGCTTTGGTATCGTGAGACGTACCGCAAATAGAGCTCCAGGCCCATCCGATTACTGGTGGAATTATCACAAAAAGAAATGTGGAGGTACTTTTATTAAAATTAAAGAACCAGAGAATTTTAAAGCTAGAAAGAAAACTACAGATGGCGCTAAAAAGAATGGTGTTACCAAATCAAATGGCGATATAACTAAGTATATTACTAATAATATTAAAACCATTGATAATCTGTCAGATACTAATGGAAAATGTGTGCTAAAAGATTGTAATAGTAATAATAAGCCTAGTTGTCCAAACACCTTTGTTGTTACCAAAAAAGGAGTTGGTTTTAATCCTACTGTTGTCAAACCGCAGTCCCAAGTAGCTGTATTTACAGGGAGTGGTCATACTATAGACAAAAGCAAACTACATATTTCTGATCATAAAAACGTGACAGAACAAGTGAGAAATATTTGGGCCAATAAAGAAATACCCACTGTTATTAATAAAGCTCCAATAAAAAAAGTTGAGACTACTATTGTTAAGAAACCTGTTAAGATTGCTGGCCAATCTAATCCAAATAAGCATAAGGCTAAGGATGTCGACCTACAATCGCCACCAGCAAAAATAAAGAAAATAGATGACTATTTCAAAGCTACATCATTGTTGAAAGATTTGTATGGAGAAGATTTTAAGTTAACACAAAATCATAATAGCACAAAACTAGTAGCTGTGGCTGTAAGCCAGGACTTAGTAGACTGTCCCACTTGTACTGCTAAAGTTGATAGTAGCAAAATAAATGAACATTTAGATGAATGTTTGAACAAAGACATTATAAAACAACTAAGTCAAGATAATGAACTAGTACAGGAAACAACTTCTAGTAAAAGTAACATAAGTAACATACCACTTATACCTGCATTCAAAGGAAAACAAACAAGTCCAACTAATGATTTTATAGACTTAACATATTTAAATAATTTTGATACTGGTGGCCCTAAAAGAACTATCAACAAAGGTAAAAGAAGAACTGATTCTCCAACTGCATCAGAATCAATAAAAGTGGGTAATATGACAACATTAATTAACAAAGTAGATAATAAAATAAATAGAACAGTTCAAATATTGGATATTAAAAAGCCAGTTCTTAATAATATAAGAAAATCGAGTGATTTTACTATGAAAAATAGAGATAATAATGTATCTAATGCTGTAAAAACAGAACCAACTTCAGAGAAAGATAAAAAAACAGATGAAATTCAACCAGGACCTAGTACAAGCAAAGAGAGCAATGAATTTGAACAAACATGTCCATGTTGTGGTAATAAATTCGATAACATTTACACAGTTGAAGAACATTTAGATGAATGCTTAGTTTTCTCTCAGGACAATAATTTAACAACAAAAGATCATGCGACTTCATCTGTCAGTAATAACACTACTATTGTAATTGAAGATGAAGAAGATGATATATTCGATGAATCGCAAGAGTTTAATGCCACAGGAACGAAGACGCCTTGCCCATGTTGTATGGCGATGGTTGAAGAGGCTGCTATGAATGATCATTTGGATTTATGTCTAGGGCTAACTCAATGTTAAAGACTGTAATTTCAATGTCGACCAATTTCTTTCTATGAACAAGTTCTGACATGTTATATCAAAGTCACATAGCTAGGTGACCAAAAACTGCGGTGCAAAGAAGAATTTGCTGTTAATTCGATACGAAGTTTGCTAGCGGCCTCCTCAACAAGGGGCTAGTAGCAATGTCAGTGAACAGAGTGACCTTTTAAAGTACTGTATGGAAAGGACAGAAATTGAGACTGTTGTGTGGATATACGATTGCTAATTGCACTAATTTGTAACCAATTTCAAACGGGAGAATGTTCTCGTTAAAAACAACTGTAAGAATGGCATATTTCTGTTTTATAGCAATCCTATATGTGAATAGTGTCCAATTTCACATCATAGCATCATTCTGATTCTTCGTAAGTGATTGGTTATGCCTTTAATTTATATTAATTAAGTTTTCTTTTTATTTAATTCTGTTATTGATTAATTCTTATTTGAACCATGCTAGATATAAAATAAGATCATGAATTGTGATATTAGAGTAATATGACTTTCGTTCTTAATAATAATAAATGTAAAAATTATTTAATTTTTGGACTTTTTCAATTAACTTAGGGCTAATTAACTAAGGGTCAGGCTTTCTCTAAGTCTAAGGATTGAGTGGTCAGCGGCAGCAGGTCTAGGAAACTGCATTAGGTCGACTTTGCATCGAAACCACCACTATAGGCCTATGTTCTGCTAACATCCTATAGCTTATTATAATGCTACTAAGATTGAAAATAGAACTTACAGTGATAAGTGGTTTGAACAGCAACCTCTCCTCATCCGACAGGGAGTCCAAGATTTTGTTGTATCCCTTCACGACGGCCAGTACACTCTCAAACACGTAGTAAACTGACTTAGCCTTCATGTAAACCTGTTAACAAGTTAATTTTCTGTGAATGAGCTTTGATTGCGTTTTTTTTTCACCATCTCGTAGAATTTTGCTGGTTGCGATAATTATCGAGACGCCTAGTTGCGAAAAAGGATTTGATTCGCAACTAGTTTACAATCACAGTAGCGAATACGGCCAAAGGGGAAACACAAGTACGACAATTTTTTGGATTTAGAATTTACTTATTAATAAAAAAAAAATATATAAAGCGGATTTCTGTAAATTTGCCAGAAAAAAATCGAGGAAAAAAAACATTAGTTCTCAGATACACTCACACAAGACGTATTCACGTTTGAAAACCTTCAAAACAATAGGCAGAGATTAAACTCACATTTCGGTATGATTTTTGGTTTAGGCTGCCCGCCCACGTCAGACTTTTTGTAGGACCGATAAACGGTGCGATTTTTCCTCCGATTCTTATGACCGTTTTTGTGACCGACTCAACGAACACATCCAACACTTTGTCTGTGGCTACGTCCTTGTCCTACCCTTGCATGCGGCCGACTGTCGGTGAGTAGTGTGCGTTTACGCATACATACCGAACGTTCCATTTTTCACCTATAATCGGATCGGTCGGGATGCACCGATTTTATTTCTGACCGACTTTTTGTAGGACGTGGGCGTTGCACTATTGCGAGCAGTGCTTTTTATTTTTCTCCTACAAAAAGTCAGTCACCGATTATCGGTCGTGGGTGGGCAACCTTAACGTACTAAAGGGCTAACCTATTGTCCATAAGAAGACACTTTTTGTCATTCGCTTTATCGCTATCCAACTCCACCGGAACTAACATGGCAAGACAAGACTTGCTCGGTTCATTAAGATACTCTATTGAACATCCTCAGTTATGGCTCTAAAGTGAATTACCTGATAGGCATGGAGAGGAATATCCATATGCAGATTCTCCCAGTGTGCAGCTTCATGGAACAAATCCAGGATATTTCTGGAACAATTGGGATCGAGGTTAGATCGAGACTGTATTTTTAACTTTTTTTTTGACGATAGGTCTTTGACGCTTCCACAATAACAATTAAAATAAATGAAAGCAATTTATTTGCACCTAACAAAATTAGTAAAATTTGGTTAGTAAAACAAAAGTTTGTTTAGTTATAACTAAAATAAGATGAAGAAAACTTGTTATTACAATTAATAAGGTACTCATTATTTATTCTATAGGAACCCCCATGCGGGTGAAGGCCTCCTCCAGGCTTTGCCATTTTTTCCTATCATTTGCCACTTTTAGCCAATCAACACATGCGGTATCCGTGATGTCATGAAAATCCGTATAAGCCAAATCAAAAAGAGGATGAGTAGACACTGATGTAAGCCTCGGATGCAACCTAACCTAACCTAACCTAAAAGATAATAGGAGACCATAGCATAAGGCAGTACTTACGCGTCAATGTTGCACTCCAGGAGTCCAGGATTTTCGACGCTCTTCCTCATCAGGGTCCTGTTCAATCCAGCTCCACACTTCTCGTCCAGATTGTACTGTGTAAATATGTATTCAGTACTTAGAGATTCAATTATTATGGATGAGATCTCAGATTCGATAGAGAAACTCGTGGTGTCTCCGCAAAAGAGGGATTTAATGTTGGGAGCTAACACAGAGAGGAGCTGATGTAATTAGATTTCCCTATGGAAAGAATGTGTTATATTTTGTGGGGGTGAGGGAGTGCTCAATAGTGGTTGGAGCCTACCCTGCACAAAGGTTATACAAGAGAGCTATATACATAGTACGAATGGCGACAGTACCCTGAATAAGGACACGTTACTGCGATGACATCATTGAGACTTACATGCTTAGACCGCCTCCTCTCTGTATTTGGTACATTTGGTGGCACTTAAACTTGTATTGGATGAATGACTGGATCAAGTATAAAAAAAAAATGAGTAAAGAACCAACAATTCATGTGCAAATATTAACTGCTTTCTTACTGTCCAAGATATCCAGAGCTCCCTGACGCCCACATCGATAGCCCCTATGAGTCTGTTCACGTGCATGATCACCTCCTCGGAACTACTGCACGGCAGCATCCACACAGACGCGTCCGTCATAATCTAAGGAGAGCAGATAAAATACCTCAATTTTGAAAGAGCTGAATTTTGTCCACGATTCGCGATTTTACAGAAGCATGCGTGATTTTGCGTACTACGCATTATGGAAAGAGGCTCGTCCGTGATACTGCAGACACGTTTGTAAATTTAGTAAATGTGTCTGTGCCTGCGTTCACGTCTGCGTCCGTGCAACCATATTGGAGGCAAATAAAGATTTTGATTTGATTTGAACCTCGCTACGTGGAAACACAGCGTAACATCTAATCCAATTTTAGACGGACTCTTTAGCGCAAATCAAAAGCCGAGTAGGTATCATAGGCAAGTTTAATTTTGGGAGCTACTTAAATTTACCCAAATCAACAATAACCTTTATCAGAAGCAAAACTAATTTCCAAAACCAAACTACTGTGCGGCAGAACCTACCTTCTTCAAGTATAACAGGCGGTTCTTCCTCATGCGGAGCACGGCGGCGCGGCCGGCGAAGGACGGCAGGTCGGCCGGGTGCTGGCTGCGCGTCGACACCATGTCCTTCTTCGACTCCTGCACTTCCTCGCTGAATAGCGACCACACCTTGCGCGGGAAGGTACGTTACTCACCATACACCAGGTTTTACAAAATCCACGGAAATTTTGGTGGAGGCTATCCAAAAACATGCCTTCGATACTTCGGAGCATTTAGGTATCACGAAATTATTTCGATTCAGACGTGGCATATGGATGAAAACAATATTGTAAGGAAGGTATTAAGTGTGGAAGTGAGACGGATACAAGGGGAGAGGAAGACTTGAGAAGAGTATACATTCCATTAAAATTACGGTGTAAAAGTTATTTCATGCAATTGCCATAAAATTTCGGCTATAGTTAGGTATATTTTATGGTGGGCCTACTGATTAATATAGCACAGAATTGTACTATTATTATGAATGCGCTAGAGATTGATTATAATCTGGAAGAGTAAATTGGCTACTTTTTATCTTGGGAATAGTTTCTTGCTTCCAAACTTACCTCCGCAGTCTTCCTCTTAAAGATCCGTTTCAGATTCTTTCGTTTAGAGTAGTTGTTAAGTGAGAAGAGTGCCACTACAGCCTCTTCAACGTTATTCACACCCTCGAATACTGTCTCCACCAAGTTCTCTATTATTATCTGAAAGAAATTGACCAAATAGTAGGTAATACACGATTCTGAGTACCTACAGCGGTAATCGACTAATGGTACAACAGCTTATTCCTAGAATAAACAGGCAATATCATCCAAGAATAAACTAGACTCGCGTTGGTCAAACCAGCTCTAAGTTGTATAAGCTAATTCCTAGATGTAAGATCCGTCATCAAAGATCTTCGGAGCTGAAGTAAATTAGGTACACAGGCAACTCGCTTAGCGAGTTGCATCCGACACAGGGTCGCTCCCGTTATCAAAGCAAATTAAGAAAGGAAAAAAGTAGAAGAACGGATATTTGGTTCCGCAATGCAGTCTTAGAAAAATGCAGTACGTAAGTACGTAGTAGATGAAAAAATCCAGGGTTGAACGGTGAGAACTCTCTGATACATAGGAGCTCTCGTAATATTCTTGATGGCGGAATGAAAGTGTAGAATATCGTGCTCGAATGACCAAACAAGGCGTTAGGAACTAAGGAGGTTGACCTAAGTCGCGAAATAAACGAGTCCCTGGTATGCGCGGATTGTTTTGTAATAATCTCTATCCTTTTGAATTGCTTGTCCACCGCCGGAGCACCCCATGAGCAGACCCAAGAAACGTGCACTGCGCGTATAGATTTTGAGCATAATTTAGGTTCCAAAGTTGTTTTTAAGAATAACACCTTTGGATACTCACCTCGTTGATGGTTGAGTGAAAATGCAGGATATCGTGCTCAATTAATCGAATATGGCGGTGAGATTGGTACGCTAGTAGGTGGAACCTTTGGATCCTCACCTCGATGTCCTTGATGGCGGAGCGGAACTGCAGGATGTCGTCGTACCAGGAGGGCGCCTGCACGTCGAGGATGGTGTGCGCCACGCCGCGCACTTCCATGAGCGCGTTGAAGAAGATGCGCTCGATGTTGTCGCACTTGGCCTCGAATATGTCCCCGCGCGCGCCCGCGAAAATCGGTTTGCATACCGCTTCCATTTCGTCGATCCTTCGTAGATGAATTAATTCAATCAATTTAGCCTATCGCAGTCAACTGCTAAACAAAGGCCTCTCCCAATGTTGAGAGACTTTGACCCACTGTTTCCATAGTGGCCAGACAGGTAGCAGGTACAGGGTTTTATTTCGAGTTTGCCTTCTCTCGCAGTGATATCGTCTGCATATTTTTCGGTTAGGACGGATTTCGTAACCCATCGGAGAAGACGGGGTGACCTGGTGATACTTGTATTCTTTCGGAGATATGGCAGTGAGATGAAATCCATAAATTAGGATTTAAGGATATTGAGAGATAAGATTAACAGAGAACTGAAACGCATACTTAATCTCTAACATTTTAATGTTCAATGTAACATCACAAGAGCAGGTCCCCTGTAATGCAGGGGCATGTATGCTAGATTCAATAACCGCAGAAGTTATACCTAGCGTCTTACGATCACACATCGCTTCTATTGCACATTAACAGCGCTTTTGTAACGGAATTCTATCCACATGCAAAAATTCTCATAATCAGTAAATTTTTCAGGAGAATACGTATTTAGGGGAGCAAGGAACTAAAATCTAGTTCATTGCTCCTCTAAATACGTATTCTCCTGTAAAATGTTGTAAAACTGTAAAAGATTTACTTACCTCCCAAAAATAATCATACAGTTACAAACGTCAAGCATATCGAAGCATCTTTGGACAAAAGAGTCGATATAATTAAAAATGGATCCTGTATCCAGCTCCCAACTGTTTGGTTTCCTCTCGTTATGAGCCTCAGCCATCACGTCATATATTTCTCTGTACTTCTTGCAGCAGTCAATACATTTGCTGAACTCTCCCAAGGCTTTTTTCGTTTGTCCATCGAACAGATCATCCAATTTGATGTAATTTCTGCACAAAATTATGATCTGGTTGCTTAGAGCCTTGAATAAATTCGTGATTCTCGTTTCCGAATTATAGTATGGCGACTCCATCCAAATGAATCTGAAGAGGTTTATAATTTGTGGGACGTATCTCGAGATTTCGTCAGGGTCTACCACACATTCCAGGACAGCACAAGGCTGTTTAATAACTTGCAAGTATTCGATGTTAGACGTAGCTTCGGCGATCTTTTGCACCACTTCTTCGCATAACGCTTGGAACTGATGAATGAAAGTCGAATGAGTGGTCACTAAGATTTTGGTGATGTGTTTTACTGCTGGATTCTTGACTTGGTACAGCAAAGCATTGAGATTCTCATCTGAAAAAGAAGGTATATTAGATCGGGAATATTAGCCCAATGTCACACAGATTCTTCGATCTATTGTTAAAACTACTGGCAAGATCAAACAACACCTCAAAGAAAGAAAGCGGGGTTTTGCCATAGTAATAAAAAGGCTGGTGCTGGTTTTGAGCAGTATGTAAGAGCCTGGTAAATCATTTTAAAGGATCTCAACTCACGTCTGTAAATCCAAAAGTCATATTCATCACTAGGACATAAGAGTTCTTTTTGCGACGCCACAAACGCTGTATCTTCCAAGCACGACTTCATCTGATGGGTCCAGTATACCACCACTCCTTCCAACCTCTTCACCAGTTCTCTGTCAGCGCTGGCGTTTTCAAAGGTTAGCTGTTGGCCTTCTTGAGGTATGTAAAGAACGGTGAGGCCAAGCATTTTGTAGTACATGTCAGTCAGCTTAGCTAAAAAGGTATGAATGCGGCTGCAAAACTCACTTTTGACACCTGTAAAATAATATTGACGGGCAAAAATGTAATTAGATATTTAGTTAGAACTACTTAGGCGTGTAGGCTATACTCGTACCTACTGTGTGGCAGAAGGTGGGTGTCACATACCCCTATACTGTCTACTCCTTCGTGAATCCATGGAAGGAATTCGGAGTGCAAAAACAACGAGACTCAGCAAAGGTATTAGTACTATTACATATTAAACTACCTACAGGTAAGTACTTACTATCAGGCCACGTAGTAACAGCAAAGAAAAAAGGAGCAAATACATTTTCCAAGACTTGAATCATATTAGACTCTATAGAATCCACGAAAGTTCCGAACACTATCTCATCGTGGAAGGTAGCAACTTGAAACACGTGGTCAGGAGGTCTGATAAAGTACATGAGGTCATATACAGGAATAAGGGGTATTTCTGACATCGCTTTGAGCTTATCCCCCCTGAAGAAAATGCAGAGGATCAAGTTCTTTGGCTCTAGAATCCATTCTTCAATCCCCTGTTTCGCGTCATCGGTCCAGTCTTCATCTCGAAGGTCGTAGAGGGTAGTCATCCTCATTATAAAGCGGATCAGCTGTTCAAGGTCTTCCGGTGGGTAGATGGGCTTGGTTGGTGTTTCTGCGAGTTCTCTTTCGAGTTGGGCGAGACGTTCCTTTTCTGAAATAAATAATTAAAAATTTTAACACAATGAGAAGATGTTTTTGTGAAAGAATACCTATTAGAACCGAAGTTACTAATATTCCCTCTAACCTCTCCAACTAAGCTAAATTGCTTAGGCTAGGAGTGGATTCGCGTTGGTAGTGTAATGGCCAGGATTCGAACCCGAGACCTCTCGATCGTAAGGCTGACTCCTTAACCACTAAGCTACTTCCAGTTTTCCCCACCAAGCTTCCCCACTGGGGCTAAGGAGAATAATAGAGCGTCCAGAAAATGCTACAGTGGAGTCGTCCAGAAAATGCTACAGTGGAGTCGTCCAGAAAATGCTACAGTGGAGTTTGTTGCGCCGTTTCTTCTCCACTGGTGCCTAGGAAGCGGTGGTAAACTTAGTTTTAAGCAGAATTTGACGTCAAAAAGCTGTAGTAGTGCTACACAATTTTGAATAAATACCTTGAGTTTGAGTTTGAGTTTATAAAAAAAATATCCGCTTTTCCTCACTAAATTAATTCTGGTGGGGACAATTAGGTATGCCCGTTTCAATTCCTGATGCAATCGCACCTACTAAGGTTTACGTGCTCACCGAGGCAGGGAAATATCCAGGCAAATGCAAATAGACATTCTTATATACAAATATTTGCAGTGAGCGGGAATCGAACCCGCTCCCACTCCGTCACATAAGCATGTCAAATCCCCAGACGCTGAGTATATGCGTCTGGGAAGTATTTTCAGTCAGAGACAGTATTTTGCCTACATTTTCTGGGTTTCTCTCGATTTCCTCAGAATCTCAGCATTATATGGGCCACCCCTTTCACGCACAATCAATGGCCCAAAAAGGCTAACCTCGAAATGTTCACTTTCCAACAAAATAAGAATTGTAAAACCCATTCATTGTAAACGCGTTACAAACACACAATAAATAGTGATAGAATTAAGAACCTCCTCCATTTTTGAAGTCGTGTTAAAAATAAATATCTAATCTAAAAAGGAATATTTTTAAGCTTATTAATTAAATTCGAAATACCTCGGGAAAAAGACGAGCTCAAGTGGGACTTGAACCCATGACCTTTCCCTTACAGGGGGAATGCTCTTCCTACTGAGCTATTGAGCCACACCTGAATCACTTCAAATTTACCTTCTCTTTATATCCGTCTCTAAGGGTGAATTCGCATTTAAAAGTTAGCATAATTAATGCTATAAAAATTTCATTCGCTTATTAATTACTTAAAGCAAATATCACATTTAATCATATATACATACATACATACGCTCACGCATATTACCCTCTGGGGTAGGCAGGGACAACAGCCCGTCATCTGACTCTATCCTTACATACTTCACGGTCTATCTTCATACCTTCGTCACATTTAATCAATCAAATGCAATAAAACTACTACAGTATTAGATGAAAATATAATCATAGGAGTGATATTTCTTATTTTCTTACCTCTATCTTCCTCGGAATCATGACTCAGATCATCGCTCCATGCAACTTTAGGCCTTTTCCTAGGAGTCGTTTCTTCCGCCATTTTGGCGCCGAATGCCAATTAACGATAATTAACTACGATTATTTACGTGAAATAACTATCAACTAATTAATTCAATAAAAAATATACAATATTTCTCAATAACTTGATATTCTGTTTACCATAGAAACAATAGAATGGCTATAAATTTTCCCGCTTTAAATTTTTGTTTTTTTTTTCTTATTACAACCAGCCAGCCCAAGCTCTATCGACAAAATGTTTTCTGTAAAAAGGTTTGTTTATCAGTCGCCTAGCACTGCGATGTGAAGAAAGATGAACTTTTGTCGTTAATAAAATAATTATTTAAGTGGTTATCTTTTCTATATTGGGAAGCTTATTAGGGGAAGCATAAACTATCACGAAGGTTGCGATCAGTGAACAGCTTTAAATCCATATTATAATAGTTATTGGGCGAGATTTTTTGTATTGTATCTCTATAGCAACCAGATATCCCAAGCGATGCCAACAAACATAACTATGGGTTGCCTTCTAGGTTGGATATATGAATGTGGAGATATCTATACTGGGTGATAATGTATGGGAATAATGTTCAGGTGAAAGTGTAAATTTTTTTTTCTTTCGCCAAATGATTTTGCTATCAAAACTGTGCCTTAATTCTTTTTTTCCGAAATAACTATAGGTATATAAAATCACCTTGTATAGGTATATCAATGTATTTACTACAGGATTACAGCCGGGACATAATATTTCCCCCGCTCTAGTTTAGCTTATAATTGCTTGTGTACAAGAGTAGTTATGTGCGTATAAGCATTCTAGAATCTATAATACAAGCTAGTTAAACTATGTTTTCTAAGGATCTAGGTAGCGATGTGTTAAATGTCGCAGATTATTTATTTATTTAAAGAAGTCACGGTATCGCGATTGGTGTGCTGCTGTCAGGTTATCACTACGAACTACGAACACCGCACTGTAGGGTAAGAAGCATGAGTATATATATAATATATACATACATAGGTACCTAGGCGCATAAATATTTTAGGATAGAACAGCCACAAGCAGTGTACACCAACATGTCACGCGTGCCAACTTTTTCACTGTAAATTATAACCGCGAGAGATAAAAAATGGCTCTATTTTTCAAATTTACTCCTCTATTTTATTCTAGAGTTGGAAATAACACGAAATGGCATATTGACTTTATTTTTAACGATTTTTAACGATGTTCTTACAAGCTAGTCTTGAAGTACCTACTGAGTTTTTTTTTATCGTGCGCAAAATCCCCGCGGATACCACCCCCACGGAGCCGGTAGAGGCGGTTATGTCGGACTCGAACCGACTAAAACGCACGCCGTCTTAGGTCCTTGGTTGCCGGAGGTGAGATTGCCGAAAGCATATCCCTCGCACCCCGGTAGACCCAGGACCATCTCTTTCGAGATGGTCCCCTTCGGGTTGTGGGGACCTCGGTGTCTCCAACTAGCCCCGGGTACGGGGAGGCGCACTTTGCGCCGCCGCCGCGGTCTGCTTCTGCTAGGGTGACAGGCGGCTTCACCGGTCACCCCCAGGCGAGCGCTCATGGAGGACGGAGTTCGTTCTGCGACCTTTGAAGTACTGAGTAAGCGTTCGAAAGTTCCTGTCTCATAGGACAGGAATTGTGTTGAAAGTTAGCACGTGTTTCCCTCTCACATGGCCGTTCTATGTTAATAATATTTCTGTGTATGTTGGTATACTTTGATTATATATGTTTCGGCCTATTTTTGAAAAACCTATTTTCGCAAAAAAACTTTTTTAGGTTTAACCTGTTGCAGTATTGTCATTTAGACAATCCTGTGTCAATGTCAAGCACGCTGTGTTTTGTGATGAGTTTGATGAGAACATTTTCATTGAAACATTACGAATAACAGGTAATAAAACAAGACATCCTATCCCTCGTACCGTACCGTGAAATTAGTACCTGGTTGACTTGAAATCAGTACCACGAAGCCTCGAATATATTACTCTACTTCCCTTAGCTTAGATAGTCACGCATATTTGCAAGGAGCGTAAAATGCAACCGCTAGAAAATTAGGCGAACTTTTCAATATTGCAGTTTGAACTTTGTTGTGTTTTCTGTCCGTGTATTCCTATAGTTGAGATCAATGATATATAAAAGTGTATTGCATATACTTACCTACATAGAAACGTCCAGACTAATGCAAATATACATTAAATATTCAGGCTGCAAATGTTTGCACGGAACGGAAATAAAACTCGTGGTCTTTGACATAGTAGTTCAACGCTCAACTGCTGCTGCTGCGCCACATTTTATAGAACTGTCTTCAGTCTTCTTCCTCTATCTACATAAATATTCAAAAAGATCAGCATCGATTGAACATGATTAATACCGCTTCGAAGATTGTTTTTATCTATTTTTCGCATCGAGAGAGGGTCCTCTATATTTTTTTCGAATTGATTCCGTCGAAACTAGGACTTGGGCCGGTAATTATACCTATAAGAGCTGTGGATTTAATTTATCTTCCCTAGCATGGTGCAACACAATGTTGGATGGCGTGGGCCGTGTTCACGTTCACTAAAGACGGGCGCGCGCGGCTAGCCGGAGTACTGCGCGCACTGCTCATCGCCCAGCTCGTGCTGTCGCTCTGCATGGTCATCTTCTGCTACAACACATCGCTCAGGGTCATGATGCTGCTCAAGCATATACACAAAGTATGTATCGGACTTTTTGGTAGGACTGGTATGTTGGATGGTACGTAGTATCGGTTATTTCCTTCATTTTCCATGATACAGTTGTTCCAGGATATGACAGCACTATCTTTGAACTGTCTTATGTTTTGCTTGACCTCGAGAAAAAAACTAGTGCCAAAGCCTCTTTCATTAATCAGCAGGTACTGGTTAGTAGCTGAAGTTGGTAGCTGAAGTCCCGAATATATTAGTGCAACACGCATAGTTACCCCCAATAATTTGGAACCTTCCTTTCCTTTCGATTTTTATACTACTCTTGTCAAGCTTCAGATGTTCACATTAGCAGCCCGGTGCCGTGAACCGGTATCATATTCCTCAATCAAAAATCGGCCACTTATCAACACTCATCAATTTCTAAACCAGCCAAAATTTTCTCAATGAGTCCTTGAAGAAATTCCACTTAAATAACAGCTAATTGCGATCTCATATTGCAGGTGACAGTTCTCTTACTGTACGGTCTGATACTTTTCCAAGCGTACGGCATGAAGCTCCATTACACCGGCGGCCTGCGCCTCATCGGACTCCTGGTGAAGTGCCCGTACTGGACGCGCGCCCACTTCGTCAGTAGTGTGTGGATGTTCACTGGGACCATGGTTGCAGCGAATGGGATGCTCGTGTATGCTGCTTGTAGAGGCACTTTGAAAGTACGTCCCTATTACTATTTCAACATTTTTTAATTCAAAGAATCCAGGTAAATGATCAGAAATAGTAGATCTCAATCAGATATTTTTTAGTAACTGTCCCAAACTTGGGTAGGTACAAAATGGAAGAACCAAAATAACCATTCCTTTATAAAATCGGTTTTAATAAGCTTGTTGTTTTTCATTCATCATTGCTTTGTTTCCCGTTGCAATAGAATACTAAACCCTTGCCATTCTCATCGGCCTCGTATAGGTAACTATGGAAGTCGTTCATCTGACCTCTCAAACTTGTGAATGCACGCACCTTTGTTAAACGTTTGTATTACAGGCGCTTATGAAGGAACTGGCTTCGTCATTACGAATCGGCATATCACAGTACTTGACAGAACCGACGTGGAAATCGCTGATGGACACAATGCAGGTAAACCAAGTCGCCGTCAGCTCTTTGAAACGAAGAAGGCAATTAGATATAAACATCAAGAAAATAAAATGTCCATTAATAATAAGTCCAAAATTAGAAATCTACAAAATTAAAAATGCACCAAAATGATTTATGTAGATCCAATAATACCCTATTTTATGACATATTTTGGTACGAAATTGTTGACCACCGGTAGTGCGTGATTGATCCTGATTGAATTGATACCTGTACACAATATCAATCATGTTCTGAAAAAGTTAGACTCCGTGCAGAAAATAATAGAAAGGAACTAAATATTCATCAGGTAGAACTGAGTTGTTGCGGAGCGGACATGCCGTCCGACTGGCATGAGATACCTTGGATCAACATGGACTTCCTGAACGAGAGCTCAAACCTGGTCATGCAGTAAGTGACGATGATCATTACAAAATGAGACTTTTTGAACATTATCTTTCCTTTTCTTATAATAGGTATTTGGTCCGTCAATTGACTGCACCCCGCTAGATGGCAATAAAGCTGAAGTGCAGTCCAGAAGATACAGACCACCATTCCCGGTGCCATTGGACGTAAAATGGTGGTCCCTAACTTGACGGCCTTGATAGATGCCTTTTCACGCCGCGCTTGAAGAACCCGGCACTGTAAGAGGAGGGAAACACGTATGCGGGCAGAGCATTCCAGCTAATTAATGTACATAGTTCACATTTTCAGTGATTCGTGATTCGAGTTCACATTCCTATTCCGCACCATTAAGACCTGGAACTCCCTGCCAGCTCACGTATTTCCTTCTTCCTACAGTCCCGGGTCCTTTAAGCGGGGCGTGAAAAGGCATCTGATGAGGCCGTCTAGCTGAGTGCCACCACTGTTAATATGGTACATGTTTACGATGGTGACCCTCTTTCCGAGACTTTGCCTTTAGCTTATCAGGCGAGGTGAAGTCAAATTGAGGTGTCATTTATAAAAAAAAATAGTGCGTCTATATTTCTTTACACCGTTTGATAATAATAAGCTAAAAGTCTAAATATTCTCAAAAGTAAAGATCAGTTTGATGGCCTCATGATATGATTTTTCACGCCCTGTTTAAAGAATCTGAGGTTGTCGAAATAATAATGATACCACAAAGAGTTACTAATAAGGTAGGCTGTGTATCTACTAGTTCACAAGTTTAGGAATATGAAAATAAAAGTATCTAGAACACCAGTACAATAGTATTATAAATCATTTCTGGGTCTATCTTAATATAGGAAAACATTTCTAGACTAGCGGGTACGGACGGCAAAGTGCTCCCTCCCGTGTCACCGTACTCTTGCTGCACTCCTCGAGTGATGGCGCCCTGCTACCACGATCCATTGCAGCAGGTACGTGATATGTGTTACTCTGGTGTAGGTACTTACTTAAATATCACACCTTTAAGTAATTAGGTTAGGTTGATGCTAGGTAGGATTAGAGGCGGACTAGTGCTCGTGGCCACCCCAGGTTGTATATAAGTATACTTACTAAACGTTCCGTTCTCAATTTATCATTTACTAACACTTATTTAATGCACTTTTGTCCAATAACTCCATCAGTCTAATAAGTTTCTTCAGCTTAGTTCCGTTTCCAGTCTAACTACGAAAAGGATGCATTTCGGTCGACTGCCTTCTATCTTCCACAACCACAGCCCACTAGCAATAACGAATTTCTGTAGTTAGAATAGATTATTGGACTTTTTCAACTACACTATGCCACAGATGTTTGTTTGGCAATTGGCAATTGGGATAGACGGTTTATCAAAAGCTGTCATTTTGGCTGTCAAAGTGGTCATTGTGTCTGAGGAAAAGGCTTTAACGCGCTTCCCGAGGCGTGGTGAGGACTCGGCCATGGATTAAAAAAAGATTATTGGTGCTCAATAATTTATTCATTTACTAGCTTTTGCCCGCGGCTCCACCCGCATGATGTCGGTTATCGCGACCAAACATAGCCTATGTCCTTTCTCATGGTCTAATCTAACCCCTATACCAAAATTTCATCAAAATCGTATAGGTGGTTTAGGCGTGAAAGCGTAACATACAGACAGACAGACAGAGTTACTTTAAAGTAAGTATGCAGTCAGAAAGTTGTCTCCTAACTATGACTGAGTGCCTTCTTAATGGCAATAGGCAGGAGTTTTGGCGAAATGTGGGTTGATATACCTCTGCCTACCCCTTGCAGGGTTTACAGGCGTGAGTATGTGAATATATGTAAGTTTGTTTGTCCAACACGCGTGTGTCACAGTCGGAGTGGCGCGAGGTGTGGTCGGAAGACTCGCCCTTGCTCTCTGCATCGCTGCACACGCGCGGCTGCGTGGAGGCGGTGCGCGCCCCCCTCACCAGTTCCCTGCTGGCGCTGCAGTGCTTCAACTTGCTCGTGTTCCTGTTCCAGGTATACCTTGCAGTCTACTTACCTACGTTTTTTTCCGTGCGGAAATCTTCTCGGATACCTCCCCTGCCGGAGCCGGAAGTGGAGGTTATGTCGGACTCGAACCGACTAAACCCGCACGCCGACTGTGGGTCGTGGTGCTAGGCCGGAGGTGAGGTAGTCAACGACGTATCCCTCGCAACCCGGCTGACCCAGGACCATACTGAAGGTCTGGCCCTCTTCGGGAATGTACCGGCTAGCTGGACCATGAAAAATTTCAGTGGTGTCAGTTAACTCTTTCAATATTTCATTGAATTATTCTCTAGATCATAACAACCCTTGTTAGTGTCATAACTCCTGACTTCCTGCTCTATAGATGCTGATAGTGGTGCTGACGCAGCTGCTCCGCATATCAGCTCGCGGGGCAGTTCTGCGCGGCGTGTGCGAGGGCGAGGGCCGCGCGGGGCTGCTGGGGGATCTGTCCGCCGAAGAACTGGCGCTTGACCCCGTACGTACTATCACTGCTCTACCTAAATAGAGTGGAAGATTTTCATCCCCTCTTGACGGGAAGTACTAGAAATACTGGAGATACAGAATTTCACTGAAAGTAAACATTCCATTTGTTTGAAAAAGAAACAAAACTGGATTTTCGAAAATCACGCTGACGCACCCGGCAATCAAACCAACTAAAACCCGAAAAACTCACACCCTGTATTTTTATGGCTTCAATCGATAGTGGCAATCATAAAGAAGCCCAAAATCTAAATTTATAACAAAATAAAGCACTTTAATTCAAAGCTCCATCTGATATCGAGCATCCGCTGGCAGCAAGCGGCGGAACAGACTTATAACCTTTTTCTTTCGTAGATAAGATTCAAAATGCTTTGTAATAAAAAGCTACTGTCGGCATCTTTCAGTGCAGATTGACCTTTAGAGCGGCAACTGTCAACATCCAGGGCTGGGACTTGAATACACGTCAATTCTCGTAATATTTATTAGTTATGCCGTGTTGGTTCCCCGTGGAGTAGAATAGGACCACCTCAGTTCCTCCTGTAGGTGTCATAAAAGGCGACTAAGGGCCGGCGCCCAGTGCCGGCATCGGCAAGCATGAGGATTTGTATTTGTCATGTAACAATAAATCTTATTGTTATAGAAATAAGATTGAACTTTAATTGCTAACCATACCGCTGCAGAATACCGATCGATGCCGACGATAGTCGACGATCGTCATTGAAATTTCAATTTTATGATGATAGTGATCGGATCTTATTATGCTTGGCAAAAAAAATCGTGAATCTCGCCGATGCTGATAAAGGGATAGGGCTGTTCTCCATCTGACAGTAAACATACAGCCCAAGATAAAGTACCCACTGGACGGCAATAGGCTCGCCCCCTATTACCTAGTAGGATCGAAAATCATAATTGGTGAAGCGTGGGTACTAATAGATCTCTGCCTACCCCTTCGGAGATTTACAGACGTGAGTATGTATGAATGCCAATCCAATCCTGAGAGGAGAGCCTGCACTGGATACATTGTCTGTCAATCGGTAGGTGGCCAACTAGGTTTAAATTGGTTTAATTTATTTCCTCCATACACCCCACATCAATTCAATTCTACTCGGGTATTCTACTGACTAATCAAATTAGTTACTTTTTACTAAACGTCAAAACGATAAGTTATCTTGAAAGAACTTGTATGAAAAAAGATTTAGTGACGTCATAAAATTTAATAGTCAAATCAGTTACTATATGGGTAGGGTGGATAATTAAAAATAAATAAGAACTAAAAAAAAAACTAAATCCAAATCGGTTCATCGGTTTGGGTGCAACGAACGATGCCACAGACACACACACACACACACTCATGCACGCAAGCACGCACGCACGCACGCACGCACACACAGATACGTCAAACTTATAACACCCCGTCGGTTTTGTGTCGGGGGTTAATAAGAACCGACGCAATTTTTACCGCTCTTTTACCATTCTTAATTTAATAAGCTCGGTTAGATAATTTATTTTAACTATAGGATAATACCCTATTTGAAATGCGTATGTGTATTGTGTAAATGTCAGGTTGTATTGTGTGCAGGCTCCCAGTTCGTCGGACTTTGGTTCTTACGAGCGTATGTGTGAGCGCGCGGAGGGAGGCGCTCGAGCCTCCTGGGCCAGAAGGGCGAGGCGGAGGCGGCGCGCGCACCGACACGAGACGTCGTGGTGAGCATGACTCCTTACTTTACATTTACAAAAAAACCCCCGTCACAAAAAACACCTCTAAAAAGTTGCAAATAAATGAATAAATTTTAATTCAACGGTTGCCATATCGGGGGACCTTAACTGGTTTAAAGCCCTCCGTTGAATGGTAAGGTCCCCCAACATGGCAACCGTTGAATTAAAATTTATTCATTTATTTGCAACTTTTTGGAGGTGTTTTTTGTGACGGGGGTTTTTTAAATTCTTAATTTAATTTTTATTTTATACTTTTTAAATTGATCTACTAGTCAAGCTCTTTGATTTGATACCCATATTGAGGGAATTATAAAGAAATACGTATTCCAACATGTTGTGGCGGCGGCCATCTTTGACCGATCTTTTTCAAACATGGCTAAGAACACTCCCGACTAATATACCTTTCAAGCAAAAAAAACTACATCCAAATCGGTTCATCCGTTTGGGTGCTACGATGCCACAGACACACACACACACACACACACACACACACACACACACACACACACACACACACACACACACACACACACACACACACACACACACACACACACACACACACACACACACACACACACACACACACACACACACACACACACACACACACACACACACACACACACACACACACACACACACACACACACACACACACACACACACACACACACACACACACACACACACACACACACACACACACACACACACACACACACACACACACACACACACACACACACACACACACACACACACACACACACACACACACACACACACACACACACACACACACACACACACACACACACACACACACACACACACACACACACACACACACACACACACACACACACACACACACACACACACACACACACACACACACACACACACACACACACACACACACACACACACACACACACACACACACACACACACACACACACACACACACACACACACACACACACAGACACGTCAAACTTATAACACCCCGTCGTTTTTGCGTCGGGGGTTAAAAATAGTGACTGGCACACGACAACGTACCGTCAGCATCAAATCGATCTTGATGAACAAAGTACTCAAAATTATCTTCAATGTTTCCCCCCCTTCCTGATTGTTCTGATATTTGGTACACGCTTTAGATTCGGACAATAATACAATTTAAATCAATAAAACCGTGTGATTTGCCCTTAATACCATGGTTTATAGATCATTTTGAGGCTTTGCAGTGAAGATCGTTCTGATGGTACTCTTGCTACGCAGAAAGCTGTTTTTGGTCATTTTGGTGCAGTTTTACATGGCGCAATTGCCAAGGAGCATCAAATAACCAAACATAGTTTATACTAAACCAATCAGCTCTAAGGCCTCACGGCTGAGCTAAAACCAACCTAAAAGCTCGCGTCATCGATATTTTTATTGATTTTTGGTCGGTTTTTGATTGGACAAATCTTCGAGATTGTATGAGCGTTTTCTATATCCCACATTAATTTCACTGTAAAGTTACTAAACTATTTTTTTTTACAGTTTAGTAACTTTAATACGTTAAATTGTTGTTACAGATGCAGCGTAATTTCAGCACTACACTTGCAGTGCCGCAGATACTTATCTGAAAAGTTTAGTGATGTTTATCTGATCATGATGCATATACTGTGATACGAACATTGAGCTCCAGACTGTACGAATGTACTTTATTAAATAAGGAAGTGCAATTATGTCTATAATTATTATAGTATACGTAAAATAGAAGATGTAAATAAAACAAATATTATAATCAATTGCAAAGGCTTTATTTTTCGACTTTTATAAACAGTCCTTACTACCTAGTTTTAAGTAACAATGCGAGCGTGGATGCGATTCGAAAGCCTTATTTAATCGGCATTATCGTTTAAATACAATAAATATCGTCAGTCCGGTAATTTTCGGTAACAAATATACAAAAAGTATGTACAGGCCGGACTACGTGGAATGTGTTTACAAGTTATATTGGGGGTTAAATACTTGGGGGGTCTACACCCCCATACATTCTACATAACTACCCCCAAAATGTCTTTAAATTTTTGCTGGAGTTTCCGAATAGTGTGGAATATTAATTATTACTTGAGAGTTGGGATCGAATTGTACCCGGAATTTATCTTGCGTCTCCAGGGAATAAAATTAAATAATTTTCCTACTGGAATGTCCAAATGAGCACCTCTCCTTGGGAGGGCGAGAAATGTTCATTTGGTATCAGTAGGTCCTAGCTACGTCGTGGGTCATCTCAGAGTGGTGGGGGTCCGTGGGGGTACCTCAGGACCGGCTCGAGCGATAGCGGTCTTGAGTTGCAGTCGGTCTGTGCGTGGGGGGCGAGGGCTGCCGCACCCAGCAGGAGAAGCAGCAGCGCCTGTGGGAGAGCAATATTCTGTCAGATTAAATTCATAACCCGTAATTGTTATTAAAGATTATTTCAATCAATTATTGTACGCCATGTTTTTACAGAATAATGATCATACTGGCATGAAAGTAAAGATGTTTACACTGAGGCCTATATTCTAGAATGTCAATCGGCCTGAATCTCAATTTTACTGAGGTCAGATTGTATAGGCTATATGTCAATCAATCTATCAATCTGTCCATACAATCTGTCCTCAGACAAATCGCGATTTAGGCTGAGTGTCATTCTAGAATACGGACCTGGTGATGGGGGTATGGAGGCCTCACTAAGATTGCCGGAGCCCAAACCCAGATCACCTTCAAGCCAGTCTTCTTCTTCCCCATCCTAGCGGTAATCCCAGTCACATCCGGAGTCTAGGATCCGCTTTTACTGGTCTAACCGCGGATTTGCTAGCCAGTTTAATTGCTAATCAACGGATAAAGCTCCGGCTTAGACTTTTTCTCGAGGTTGGGGTTGAGGCTATAGGAGTGAAGATTTCGCAAAATCCAGGGTAATCTTAAAAGTGGGACAGCAATATATTTAAAAAAATCATCATACCTGGAACGGTAGTGAAGCTCGCGCGACCCGGCACACGAACCTGAGCCCGCGTTGTACGCCGCTTAGTTGTTCCTCCTCCGGTTCGCCGCTACCCACCATTCTGTACAACGGGGAGTAACTTCACATTAGTCAAACGATAAAGTATGTGAAACATAGGACCTTGATCCTGCAGAGTGCATTAATCTTTTTATAGATCCAAAATGACGTGCTGTTTTGTCAGTTCTGATACGGCCTGATAATAAATGATGCAGTGCTTCATCAGTTAGGGGACCCCCGACTCGATAACACTTGAAACACAACAAAATGTTTTTTTACTAGAATATAACTAGAATTATAGAAGATTAATTTTGTGTTTTTTATATTTAAAATTTGCTTTTTATATATTTTACTGAGAAAACTAGGAAAATAATTATAAAAAATAATAATTATCACAGTAAAAAGTCACCTTTACAAAGAAATAATAAAAATACTAACAATATAGCACGAAATTATAGAAGGTACAACATAGTAAAAGTAAATAAGACAGAATATTATTGACATTAATATTATATGTACTAGAAAATTCTAACTACGTTACAAAATGTATGTTAGGCAACTGAAAGAGTGTTAGGCTTTCAAACTATATCTATACTTATAAGTTGCATGCAGGCGTCATACACTTTTGTATTATTTTTTAAACAGAGAAACAGAGAAAACAAAAATGTCTTTTTTTTTTAAATTTATTAGTGATAGATCAGAAATTCTTGTAAGACAAAATAATGTATTACTAAAGACTGGTTTCTGAACTTATACAATTTAAGTTATGTCTCTTCAACATCTAACTCAGTGTTGTAAAACTGTTGTCAACTTTAGTGTTGAAAAGACTCAATTCAAAATTTTAAATTTAGAATCCGGCTATATGAGAAGTTCCGAAAGTGTATAACCTCTAAATGACTGAGTTACTATCTGTACTAAAGCTCGTACTCACCCTGCCTCGTCGAGCGGCGGCAGCTGCAAGCCCGCCAGATCGTCGTCATCGTCCTCCAAGAGCTACGACAATACCACAAAATACGTCAACGGTGCGAAGCTACTACTTGTGGGGCGTGTGGGTACTATAGGTACTTACTGCAAACACTGCACTAACTAATCAATTATACCTAGTGTAAAAATGGGTACTTTTCTAAACAAAAAATATCTGAATAGTAAAAAGTGGTAAAAACTATGTACGTCTGTTCGTATTTTACTGTTTGAATCTCAAGGTAAATTATTTGACAATAATGACGTGTGACGTCATACTTTTGTGGGTATTTTAGATAATTATTCATATAACTTAATGTCAATTTATACATAAATCGAACTGTATACATTTATTATAATGGGGACATTATCTTTTCGTGCAGTGTTTGCGTTTTAATATGAAAATTACAGCTATCATCAACATTTTAGTATCTAATGTGTACTGTGTACCTACAGAGGATTCAATAGTCTCTGTAATGTCATAAAACTAAGCTTGCTTCGTGTTTGTATCATAACTCTGCGTATACTGTGCTTTGCGGGATAAAGCGGTGGTGTGACGCAAAACAATTTTACTGTTACTATAATATTTCTGTTCTAACTAAGTATAAAAACTTGGTATTTTGAGATTACTTTTTGACTGATGTGATATTTAAATCAAAGGAATGCTTCAATGTTCGATGCTGGGTTGCCATACTTATATATTTTTGACCAAAAGCGCAAGAACAACAAAACCAATAAAAAGGTTAGACCTATAACCAGCCGTTCCTGCACTCGTGATCTGATTTGATACCGCGATGGGAGATCAGAGTCTGACCGTGTGTATAACTCTAACGTGTACTAGGAGATATATAGTACCTGTGGAGTGGCGGGCGCAGCGAGGGCCGCCGCGGCTGCGAGTGCGTGCGCGGGCGCCGCGGGCCGCCGCGCCAGCGCGCCGCCCAGCTTCAGCGCGTACACGGCGCACAACTTGCGCAGCGACTGCAGGCGCAGGCGCAGCTCCGCCAGCCGCGCGTGCGGGCCCGCGCCCGGCGCCAGCAGCGCCGCCGCGTCGTGCAGCGCCAGCACACGCGGCTCCGCACGCCGCAGCTCATCCCGAAGCTCAGCGAAGCGTCGGAAGTCACGCTGCAACTCATCTGGCTCCCTTCCTAGCCGCAGCGGTTCACGAGCACGCACGGCGCGTTCGGCGGCTGCCAGACGCGCCACCAGTTCCACAACGGCGTCGTGGAATTGTCTGTTGTGGAGCAGCGCGTGTTGGAGCGTGCGTTGCCAGGTGTGAGCGCGAGCGCAGGCGGCGTCCCAGCGCGCGTTGGCGGCGGCCAGGCGCGCCCGAACGCGATCGGCCGCGCCCGCGGATTGCGCGTGGGCGGCCACGTGAGTGCCAACCACGTTCAGGGATACTACGATGGATTTGTGTGAGTCTAGATCGAGCAGGAACTCGCGGTGATCCTATTGCGAATAAAAACAAAAATCGATTTTTAAGGTATATTTATGTAAAGTTTCGTGATTAATTCTGAAAGCCTCGAATGCAACTTCGAACTACGGCTAACATTATGGTTATTAATAAATGAAAGCAAATAATACCTGTATGACATCTTCAAGCGCATCGTACTGTTCCGGTGGGCCTGTCCGGGCGTCGTCGGTAGCCTCAGCGAACTGCAGCCACTGCTCCAGCCGCCACAGATCGTTGTCCAGCTGCTTCCAGTTACGTTCAGAACATAACGGACACGTCAGCCGACCAGATTCACTGTGAGGAGGAAGGGGAGTTCACAATGTGAGGACATAGGTACGTATAAGAATTATAGCCAGTTTCCGAATTGACAAATTGAATTTGAGTCTCTTCAATACCTATTTACGTACAGTGCATTTTACTGAGAAATTAAAGTTGAGTCTCTTCAACGACTATTGTTGAAAAGACTCGTACTTCAATTTATTATTTCAGAAACCAGCTAAGTACTAGTAATTAATTAAATATAAGAAACACTGAATTATGTATCTAAATAATTTTATATAAAGCTATATAGGGTATAGGGTAAACTACAATTCAGTTAAATGTTATATTGACAAGATGCTCACATGAAAAACCATTTTAAATAAAGTTTTTCTTTTAAATTATTCTTCTTAACAAGCCTTTTTATTATTTTCTTTACAAGTTATTCTCATGTTAACATCTCATGTCTACTAATCTCCCAAAAGCTACAACATATAAACTACATACATTACTATTACATTACATATACTACTACATAAAATATTGCACTACAAAGACTACGTAAATAAGTAGATATAATTTCCCATGGAGGTATAAAGCTCAAACAAAATTTGTGTGGTACGAGTGCAGTGCATATTCACGGAAAATACAACAACAATTTAGTATTTTTATTATTCCTATTCTCAATATAATATGCACTATCTACTAGAATGGATTAACTCATGCAAATCGTTATATTCCTGCTACATTAATAAATATAATATTATGAGAAATAAACTATCTCAATTTTAATAAGGCAAACGTACAAATAATACATTCTAAATGTACGTACGTGTTTACGAATTATTATAGGTAGCTACATAGTTAAGTTACGTAGATACTGAATAATGTTAATTGAACGACATATACTTAAGCAACGTTCACACAATAGTTTGATAATAAAGTGCAAAATAATTTTCAATAATATTAAAATATCATCATTGTAGCAAGAATTGTACGACAATATAGATTCAAATATTAGAGAAGCAGTACTCACTGTTCGCACGTGAGCGCGTACAAGGCCGAGTGGGGCAACCTATGGGACCAGAAAATGCATGTGTTTAGAGCATGCCGGGTTAGGAAGCTGTTACACACTCTTCACGACTAAGAATAAAGTTGATACGCCATCATGAAAAACAGAATTATCGACTGTAATTTTGATACATGTGTTCATATTATGCCTTTAGAATTTTTTATTGGCACTGTAGTTTACGCTTATAAGCATAATATACCTCTATGAAAATGAAAACTCAAACAGCATAGCGTATCTATTTTTATTATTTAGTCTTTGTACTATTTCATCTTTGGTACTATTTAATTTCTCATTTAATGTCTGTGAAGAGTTATAAATAGATTCAGTAGATCTTATTTGATAAACATGTAAAGTAGAAGTATAGTATGTTTGGAATCTACAAACGTATAAAGTGTACTGTTACAAAAATCATCTTCAAAATAGGTAATTGTATGTTTAAACGAGTAAGTAACTGTATATAAAATACAAAATTCACTGTTCTATGACAGCTTTAAGCCCCAACACCAGTTGCCAAACAGTGCTATAAGTGCTACCACAAATAAATAATAGAATAGCAACATTGAAGACTTCATACAAAGACATTTCATATAGGGACAATCTCGACAGGATAGTGCGAAGTAATAATTGCAAGACAAGAGTGAGAAAAGATTAAGACTTATTATAATGTGGGGTGTAGATGCTTTCTTCTCTAACTAATTGCAGTACATATAAAGGCTACATGCAATAACAGGTAACATTTAATACCGTAAATAATTTACAGAAAACAAAAAATAAAAACGTAGAAAAACCTAAATTATTCAATTTTGAACTTGACATTACAACTACTCGTATAAATAAAGTGTTTACAAAAAACGAAAAAAAGCTTTAGCTCTTTGTGTATGTAATATATATACATTGATAAAGTCATAATCAAAATGTAATATAGCAGACATAAAGCCCTACCAAATAATGTCATCTACATGAAATGTCCGAAGAAATCATTAAGTTAAATTGAATATAACCATACGCCAAAATCACACATCATTATAGGACAATAAAGTCTATAATATCGTGCGATATTGGAAACTGACCTTAAGTTGTTGATTTGGAGTTCCCGTTTTTTCGCTTGATTGAGAAGATCCTCATAGGTCAGTGATAGAGATTCTACATCCTTCAACATTGCTTCTTCTTCATTTGAATCACATTCAGTTAAGAGTAGCTCAGACAAATGTTTGGCCAACTCTAATGTCTGTCCAGGTTTGGCACCAGCTTTGGCAATTTCCTTCGCGGCTGTGGCTAGCGCATCGCTGCCTGCTTTTTCATCTGGTTGTGTTTCGAGAGCTATTCTAAGTGCCTCTAAGGCTTCTGATGTTTGTTTTACAGCAGTTGCTAGTTCTGCTCTGTATGTTTCTTTGGATGTCAATGTATCTACTTGGAGAGCAGCATCTGTCTCCCATTTTAGAGTATCCACCTATTTGAAATAAAAAAATAACAATCAGTTCTATATGCTACTCGTCTATACTACTTACTATAGCTTAATTAAAAGATTCGGATAAAAAAAAGGTTATTAGTTCTAACCTGTACAGCAGAATCAACGTCCCCAACGACTTCCGCCCTTGCCAGATCTAATCTGGTCCTGACGTCAGCATATAAGGCCCGGTATTCAGCTACCATATCTGATACTCCAGGCATAGTAGACACAGCTACCGCTAGGCGGTCTGCGTTGTCTACTAATGCTTGACACTCCATTAGTTCTTGTTCAATAGCCTGAAAAAAGGACCACAAGATTCTGTAGAAAACTGGTTTATCAATAGTTTTGCAATATTAATTTTTTGGATTTGGTTTATAACGAAAATGTGAATGAAATTTTGAAGAACTTACGTCTAATTCATTGAGTGTGAGAAGCTTATCTTGTGGTGCCGGAGCTAGATGCAATGCTCTTGTCAGCCTTACATCCGTCTCCGCTAACGCTACTACAGCAGCGCCATGAGCACCTACAAACTGTCTCTGAGCATCAGCGCCAGCTGCTGCTAAGCGAGCAGACAATCTCTGCCAACACCTCACAGCATTACGTAATCTTGCCGCATCGTCTGCCGCTGTACCGCGAAGTTCAATACCCCGAGTCCCTGCGATTCTGCCGTAGGCATCTTCCAAACGTTTTATATCAGCACTAAGATTCTCTAGGTCATTTGTTACAGCCTGGCTGACACTCTCATCTTCAGGTTCACCACGGCGCTTTCTGGTCTCAATTTTTTCGACTCGCCTCTCAAGTGTTTCAAGTTTTTTCTCCACCTTTGGTAAGAGTGAAACGGTTAGTTCAGCCGATTTGCGAATCTCTTTCAATGCCGTCTTGCGTCTTTCAGACATGTCACAGATGTTCTTCCATTTCTTTTCGACAATATCGACACCAGTATGAAGGTTGCGAAGATCAAAATTGCCACGAACAACATCAGTGTCATTGAATACAAGCTCACAAAGATTTAGAGTTTCCCCTACCTCTCCGCTCTCTTTCTCTATGCTCTTATGAATATCGTCTTGATCTTTGAATTTTTCATCAACAGATTTCACAGTCAATGACTCTAATATTACTGCAGCAGATAGACTGGATTCTATTGAATGCAGTTTTAGTCTTATTTCAGTCAGTCGTTCTTCTAGCTGAGTTATGGTTTCTAAGAGGTCATTAATCTTGGCTATCCTCGATCTGCCGGTTTCTTGTAATTTATGCCAACGTTCTTGTACGTCTTTGAGGTGTTTGGATGTGTTTTTGCTGTATGACTTTTCATCTTTCTTCGAATGTTCGATTAGAGAATTGCCAGTTTCACTTAGCCATTCGAATTCACGCTCTTTTAATGCAGTTTCAGCCTGTATTTCTGAATTTATCCTTCTGATAAGATCCTGAGGATCAATGGCACCAATTTCTGTACTTTGGTTTGAGGTTTCCAGGCGGGTTTCAAGTGTTGTTATCCATTCAACAAAGCGTGTAAGACGTGATTCAAATATTGTGTATACCTCTATTCTTTCTTGTAGTCGGTGGATTATGATGGACAATTGGTGTTCTAAGTCAGCCCTTTGTTGACGCAGCTGCCATACTCTCTGATTGACAAGTCTTATATCCTGTGGACTCAGGCATTCTTTAAGTTGTTCCTGAATAACGCTTAGTGTTTCAATTTGGGTTTCAGTCTTTACAATCTTCGCTCTCAGATCTGTGTACTTTTCAATGGCTTTCTTAAGCTGTGGTCTCGATAGCTTATCTGCATCAGAGTAAGACATAATATCATCTTGTGTCTTCGAGTATAGTTTAAGGAGTTCATTTGACATGTTTTCGTACTCATTTATCAGGCCTAGTATCCTAGTTAAAAAGTCTCGCCAAGTGTCAAGGCTGGCCTGTAAGTTATCAACCCTCTTTGCCATGCCCGCATATTCCATTCTCACAGATGCCCCATACGCCTCTTCAGTAAATTCTAGGACCTTCTTTAAATCAACTAGTAGTTTGTCCGATTGTCTTTTGCCGTCAGGTACCTTATCTGAGAGATTCTGTATCTTAGCTAATATTTTGTGTATTCTCTTAATGTGTACATATCTAAGTTGTAGTTTTTCTTTCTCCCGTTCCATATCCTTTAGCCACCTCAGTAATTCCGTATAAACTTCTTTGTAGTCATCCCACGCAGCGATCCTCGTGCAGACTTCATCATGCCTTTCAACTATTCTCGCTAAGGTCTCATTGTGCAGGTTTGTTAGCGTGTCGAATTTGTCAGCTAAATCTCGGTTAGCTGTTTCTCTATTTTCGTTCATGAGCACAGATCTCTGGGACGTCAATAAATTTTTGTGCACCCTGCATAATCGACGATGTTCAGTCAAGTTCTCATAGTCAGCAGGCACTGAACCTGACAGGAAGGACTGCAGATCTATTAAGTATTCGTGCCATAGTTTTAACGCTGTGGCTGCGTCTCCAGACCTTATTAAGGCGGTAGACAGTCGGTGGTAATGGAAGAAGGTATCTCTGAACATGGCTTGCCATAGTTCTAAGATTCTGACAATGGAGTGCTCGTCGGCAACATCACGATCGATGTCGGGAAGTTCTGCTTTAGCAGGAGCGATATCTGCTTCGCTCTTTCCTAATGCTATCAAATTATCTCGGAGAGCAATCAGTTTATCCTCGACTATTTCACTATCTTCGTGTACAGGAGCCAAATCCTGTGAAAAAAGAAAACATTATACATTTCTAATAAAAAAGCTCATTCAGAATCTAGGCAAAGGTCAATTGATTTGGGTCCATTGTAATTTAAATATATTGTGACTGCTAGCATTATTTAGGCGGTCAATAACCTACGAGTATATTTTATCTTTTAATTGATGATTATAATAAATAGGTATGTTGGCTGAACAACGTTCGAGAATTCAAATTATTTATAAGCTAGTTTTAAACGAACAGCCAATGATGGATAGGTCAGAAATGCTGTATTTTAACTTTATTCACTCAATTTTACGAACCTGTCTCATATCACAGAATTTCTCCTTCGCATGCTGTGCTCTGGCCCTGGCCAGTTGCCTGGCCTCACCGAGGTCTGCCAATGCCTGTACGGCACCAGTAACCAACTGGAGCCTTCGGGCCAGTGCGTCAGCATCCGCTGGCAAGGCGCGGGAACCTGTTTCCGCCGCCACTCTTGCAGCTAAAGAGCGGAGCTCTACGACTCTCGCCTCTTGTTCTAGACATGCCTGTAAAAGAAAAATAGATAAAATAAGTATATGCACTGATATACATAAAACTTAACTGACGACTGATATTAAGGTGATGGATGACCTAAGGACCTAAATGGAAATAGTAACTGTTTAGTCCTTCCCGTTTATTTTTTGTCGGTATTTACCGATGGTATTTACCATTGATATTCTTTTTTATGGAATAGGCAGGCAAATGAGCAGGCGGATCGCCTGATGGCAAGCAATCATCGCCGCCCATGGACACCCACAACACAGGAGGAGTCACAAGTGCGTTGCCTTCCTTTTAATAGAGAGTACGCTCTTATCTTTAAGGTTTGAAGGTCGTATTGGTTCGGAAATACCGCTGGTGACAGGACATTCCACAGTTTAGTTTTTGTATTGTTACTAATAATCTCATTGGTAAATGTTCGTACATTTTTTGATTATCTGTCTATTCGACGGATCTGTGAGTAGAACAATTTCTACTCATAACACCGATGATGGTCTTCATCAAGAGTACATTTAGACGCATTGGAATTAGTTAAAGATGGTTGAGGAGAGGTATAAATTATAGAAAATAACATCGATATTACACGAAGTACAATTTTGGATCCTGCATTAAGGCCCGTATTCTAAAATCACGTTTTATCTGGTGACAGATTGTATACAAACAGATTGATAGTTTGACATATGGCCGGTGCAGTCTGTCCTCAGTTAAATAAAGATTCAGGCTGAGTGTCATTCTAGAAAACGGGCCTAAAAATAGCTGAGTGTATACCATCATAGATGAACTTTAAATAAAAGAATACTACGTAATATAGACCTGGAAATCGATCCTTGGAACTCTTTAATAATGGATATCTTTTAAAAAACTATTTCAACATACATATTTGAGGCTCAACGATACACATTATCATTATTACAATGTGTTAACCAGGATGACACCGTTGGCGGACGTTGTGACCTATTTGTCCAATAACCTATTGAGGACTGCACATCAATTTGCGACTGTTATGAAACGAATGTGGCAATTTGTGCTGAACAATGCTAACGCGATTCAGGCTAGAGGTTACTGACCGAAATTGGTGAAAATGATAAACTATCAGCGGATAAGAGAAGAGATTTATTTGATTCGAAAAACATTGGAAAAAATGAAATGCTCAAGTGAGACTCGAGCCTTTCATTTTTTGCAGCAGCAGTCGCCCTGTAAGCGAAAGGTCGTGAGTTCGAGTCTCACTTGAGCATTTCATTTTTTCCAATGTTTTTCGAACTTAACAGTTAGTATAATAAATGCTATAAAAAATTCATTCAAAGATTTATTTGAATTTCTCCTTGAAGAAAACATTTAGCTAAGTATTATGTTTATTTGCGTTTAGCTAAAAGCTGTGCTATATTATATATACTTTGGGTCTAGATAATGTTAAATGTGGTAGAATATAAAAAATGCTAAATCAGAAAAAATCAACATAATGCAATCCATACCTACGGGATTTGAAACCGTGACTTGGAATCTGGATTAGCTACTAATGCTTCTTTTTATCATTGGTATAATTTCCTATAAGTTTTGGGAATGGGTTCAGCATTCTATACAGGGAGAGCATTAAGCAATTAGTGTTAGAATCATTACCCTCCTTCCTTCGGCAGTCGGGTAAATACACTAATCTCATACACGAAATTTTAATAACTGGAAGTAAATGTCTATCAAACCACTTTGTAATTATACGGATAGAAATTGCAATTTTATCTAGTTTATAGTGTTTGTACTCGTATGTATCTAGTGAAGCGTGACATGTGCTCAAGCATTGCAGCCGACAGTGAACAAGACGCATATCTGCATGCGATATTGTAGAAATATTTGCAATATTGTCGTCGTCCGCAGAAGTTGCAAGCATTGACATATTGCACGCATATTTTTTTTTCTATAAGTATTCAGAGTATTTCAGATCTCAGAGGAGAAATGCAAATTTATCTACTTCTTTATCCTTGCGTTTCTATTAACGTTTTTCTATATATGTTTATTATATTGCGACAATTTTTGTTGGCTAAGATGGTCCAAAAGAGGAAAGTCTAAACCAAAACCAAGTAAGGAAGAAAAAATATTACCGTCGCAGAGTGCCGTGTTTCTTAATTTATTTACTTGACGCTTAGTCATGGGCCTAATCATAAAAGTACAAACTAATATATAACTGATATAACTAGGTAAGCAATCTCAATCATCAATCTGCGGTAGCCTAGTGGTATGGGTATGGACTGCTGAGACGAGGTCTCGGGTTCGATCCCAGGTTTACCATGGCACACACCAATGATTTTTCGATGCTTTTCGAAGTTATGTGTGTATTTATCGCAGGTTTATAAGTGCCCGGTTAATGGCAATAGGCTCGCCACCTATTACATTGGGACCTAAACATAAACTGGCGAAATGTGGGTGCTAGCACCTCTGCCTACCCCTTCGGGGAATACAGGCGTGAGTTTATGTTATGTTATGTTATGTTATAACTAGGTAAGTACATGTGTTTACTACTTTAACAAGGTTTTGAAGAAATCTTGTACCTTATCACCGAGGAAGTGACAACGTTGTGTAATATCAGATCAGATGTCCTTGGTCTAGATATCGTAACAACATAACATATTAATATCATGTACTACTACGACTATGACTCAGGAATGTTGGTACTTTGGTAATGTATGTACCTACAGTAAATTGTAATTTCTATGGTGTATAAAGGTAAATTAGCATGTCGTAGGTAGTAGTACTAATGTTGATTCTTATGACTCTGTACTGTATCACAAGCGTAAATACACGCTGATAAACTTCTTAAACACCTTATCATATGTTAGAAAGGAAATCTTATGTAGGGCACGTCAACATGACTTGACCTAGCCGTATGGTAAGGCAGCACCACCGTGGTTTGGCTATAGCAGAATCGAGGCTCAGATATCTGGAAATAAAAGAAGTCGTTCATGTCCAGAATTATTTCGGAGACTATTGATCATACAATAAAAATAGGACTTTAAAGACTGAAAATGTTGGTGACTACCTAGTGGCTATTTTATCTGAACATTAGCACGTGCGCGCGCATTCCGCGCGTCGGATCGCATCCGCGACGCACGTTTCACTATGCCGATGTAAATAGACAGGTATTCGGAAAAGTACAGATTATTTTTATAAGTAGGAATGCGCGAACACTAATTTGTGAACACCGTACACAAATTAGTGTTGTTTTTGTTCTTAAAAAGCAATAACGTCGGAATCATACTTTCTTTTTGGCAAACTCGCAAAAACTCATATCATAATCATGATGAGCTAGGACTTTCCAATATCGAATCGAGCTATAGATCAATAGCAATATAATATTGACAGCCTCTGTGGCGCGGCGGTAGTGTACGTTACTGCCACGCAGGTGCCTCCAGCTCGATTCGATCCCCGCTCAATGCAAATATTTGTATGCATGAATATGGCTATTTGCATTGGTCTGGGTGTTTCTATGTATATATGTATGTATTTACAGAAAAAAAGTATCTAAGTATGTTTATCCGCATTCTAGATTCCTTAACACAAGCTAATTAAGCTTACCATGGGTCTAGATAGCGTTGTCTAGAATGTTATGGAATATTTATTATTTATTATTATTACCAATATATTGGCCATCGATGAGTTTTCCTTCCCGGAAACTTGTGACTTATAATGGTTGTTAACCAAATTAATTATTATGGCAATACCAATAATACCAAGTTGCTATGTAATTTTTTCAAATTGACCATGATTTTTAAACTGTTATATCATAATATTTACATATTATTACATCATGATGTTTATATATAAACAGATGAATTTAATTAAAAAGATAAATCAATCTGTAAGCAAAGGACTAGAAGTTCAGGCTTATAATTGCAACCAGCATCAATCCTTGGATGACGGTTTTCGATTTTGATTTCGACAAGACCGATTTTGAGGTGAAATGTGAATGTTCGTTTCACCCTGTCTATCCGTGGGGACGGATCCCTACAACCAGATTCCTGTAGCCTTCGTAATGAGTCGCATGGTTCATGGAAAGACTAGTTCGGATAGTATTTTTTTACCCCGGTTTCTCTTTTGAAAATATTCACCCTTCTCTACCATTGTCAACCCTTTCGTGTTAGACGTATCGTGATTCAGGATCCCACGACCCACCAATCATCAAGTACAGGTCACAGTAAAAGTAGTATCGTTACGTCTACCATTGTTTGCCTGGTACTTTCACTGCGGTATTTGGACGATTCACGAACGGACAAACAGACGGACGTGAGAATTGTTGTAACGGTCGAAGAAAATAATGTTCGCACTATGATTTCTGTTGTAATTTGGACGACAATAGTCGGCTTCGTGAATGGATCTGTTGCAACATCACGATCGAATAAATTATATAATTGTTTATAGCCTATACTTTGACGGAAAGATTTGTCGTATACTTAGAAAAGAAAGTCAGTCTACGTGGTCATGATCACTATTATCGTAAGAGTAATCTTATTTTTTTTATACAACTTATGGTACATTCGACCAAATGCGAGTATAGTCCTAGAACTAGCTGACCCGGCAAACTTCGTACTGCCAATTATTTCCCGCCCGCGTGTCGTCAGGTCCTGTTCCCGCTGCACCCTCTACGCATACGAACGATCTTACTTTAAAGCCTATAGCATATAATAATCTTCTGTCATATTCTTCAGTATCTGAGGCCTTCTATATGTTAGAGAATTACTAAAACTACACATCAAAGTAATGAGGGATGATTCCCTTTGTCACGTAATGTTAAAGTGACTCAAATGCTAAAAATAGGACTTTTTTCCCGCACCCGGAATTCACATTCCAGTGTCGACTCAAAATAAGTCTTTAATCATCAAAATTACTCATGAGTATGAATAAGCACTCGGTCTGTGAGGCTCCTGCGTGGCGGTGTAACCGTCATCTTTTGCCTTCTCTATCCTTCTGTCCCCAATCCATTATGTATGTATTCCTCCCAGTTAAACGTCATCAAGTAAACTTTCTTCCATTCATTCCTTCATATTATTGATATCTTCCTCAAAATTCCTTTATCTTTTCTTCGGATGCTTTCTCTTCCTCCATAACCATCCATACTGCCCTTTAAGTCTCATTACTGCAGTCCCACCTCATAAAACTATTCGATTCCATTTACAAAACGACAAAGAGAAGAGATAATTGGAATAAAGTTCTGATAGACAAAAGAGATCGATTATCAAGTTGGACCACGGGTAAATAAATTTGCCTGTAGTCCACCTTAATCCACCTGGGTGAACTAACGGTAAACAATAATGTCCGCGGTCCACCTAGGAACTAATGAGGTGGACCACGGGGTGGGAGCGGTGGTGCCCATGCTGACAAACTACCAAACATGTGGTGTCCAGATAAAAATAAATAGTCTACATAAGAATATTGCACTCATTATGAATCTTGTTGGAGTACGAACTCTTATTAAAACATGCCTATACGAAGATTTTCTTTCATCTTGTATGTCAACGGAATCGCTTTCAAACATCCTTTTACATATTCATTCTTTCGCTTCTATATCCTCGTGACTCGTATTCGCAGTGTAACATTAACCTTGTTTAACAATAGCTTCGACTTTACAAACTCTAGAGACAGTTATTGGCACTACAGTTCGACGTAAAAAATAGCTCTTCCTTGGGTAATACTTTGAAATACTATAGGTACATCCTATAATATTGTTGACAGTTTTAAAGACAATATTTTTTTTTATTTATAAAAAAATGTTTATTGACTCGGAAAATTAATACAAAAGTAATTTTTTTAGAACTAAGGCGTATCAATATTTGCGCAAGAGGTACTTTAACTGTCTCACAAACTAGGCTTAAGCCTGTGTGTTGGGAGATAGTGCTCAATCTATGTCGATCACACATTGTCACTATTAATATTGACAATAGCCTACAACGCGTATTTTGAGCCTACTTTTGCGATGCATTTTATAAGTAAAACTGTGTCTATCTATACAGTTTATAGTCCCTGGTATCTATTCTGAGTGATGGATTACATGTATTTGGTATAGCGATTGCTTAAATGAAAGCTAAGAGCTTCAGCACATTACTGGGAGTGGTTCCGTTTGCATGTGCACCCATTTCGCTTGATTGCGGCCATGTTTGAAACAATCCAGACACGGTATGACTAAATTTAGTTATGAATAAACTGGGTGCAGCGAACTTGGAAGCTTTTAATAAAATTGTTATGACGTGGCGAAAAGAAGCATGTTTCAAATATTTACGAAGTATTTCGGCATATTGGAGCAAAAGCTCTTACAGACTTCAGACTTTTAACATCGTCAAATGCGTGTAAATATGAAATACATAACATAACATAACATAAACTCACGCCTGTATTCCCCGAAGGGGTAGGCAGAGGTGCTAGCACCCACATTTCGCCAGTGTGTGTATGTTTAGGTCCCAATGTAATAGGTGGCGAGCCTATTGCCATTAACCGGGCACTTATAAACCTGCGATAAATACACACATAACTTCGAAAAGCATCGAAAAGTCATTGGTGTGTGCCATGGTAAACCTGGGATCGAACCCGAGACCTCGTCTCAGCAGTCCACTACCCATACCACTAGGCTACCGCAGATCTATATCTATATCTAAGAAATATGAAATACAAAGGAAAGAAAGTAATTCAAATAATTGTGACCGGACTCTTGGTCAGAAAAAAAAAATGCATTACCCTTTCTATAGTACGTATTATAAGTTTATATATTCTCAGGATGTTACCGGTCTTGACATGGTTGTATTGCTTGAGAGCCGAGAGAACAAAGTTGAGGCTTTTCCACCACACGTATTGAAGATCTATATTCATTTAGCACAATCCTTGGAAAGACAAGCGACTCATCATTATACGAAGTGAGTAATATCGTACCGTGAAAGTTAACTCCGGAAGCTTTTAATTTGCTGAGTGTAATATTGATTGATTAAAACGAGCACGCGGTTTGTGGCTAATCGCGAAGTTTGTTCAACACAACGCAAGGACGCCCTATCGCACCGCCCGCTATTAAGACGATTTCAGCTATTTCAGATGTAGACTGACGCACGAATAGAGGGGCCTTCTTTTAGTAATTTTTCTATTTTTATGGTAAATATTTTAGATAAAGCATGACGTTGCTGGTATATGCTCAAAATGTCGGGGTTAAAATTGGGACGATTAGGAAAAAGGGATACTTATGTATAATTTTGTGATTGTCAAATGACAGGTTATGGCTCCAAGAAAAGAGAAAGGGATATGGAATGAGTACCAACGTTATCTGCCTTTGTAATTACTAAACGGTTCAACGAATTTAGATGAATTAATACTAATAATATATTATATCGGAGTTACATCAGAAATCGAATTGTTTAGTTACTATAATAAATGCTTTAAAAAATTCATTCAATTATAGGAATTATTTAAACAAAGATGATGGAAGATTGGCGCCAAATAGTGTTTTCAAAAAGTACCGGAGTTGGGTTTTACTTTTCATAATAATGATCTTTATTCCGTTTTAATTACTTTAGATAGATACTGAAACCGGTTTGTGTAACTTTGTAAAGTGTATGCATTTAAGCCAGACTGATAATACATAGTCAATTTCGTTGAATTAACTGAAACATTTTGAAAACTAAAACAAGGTAACTAAAATATTTAGAAACCACATGTCACAAATTCACAGAATTAGTTCTTGGTGGTACCTAGATAAAAACATGTAAGTCCCTGGTAGTAAAATGTCGTATGCCTAATATCGTTCTTGATGTACGTTTAACTCTCTCGATAAACAAGGTAAGACAGCACCCAATATATCAGCTTTTTCTGCATTAACATCGCTTGTAGACTTTTTATGACCAAAGTAAGCTACTCTAGGAATCTAAATGCAAAATTTATACGGTAGCCCTTTTATAGGAAAGAGAGATCTAGGAATACGAATGCCAGCACTTGATAGCACCATCTAATCAATTTATACAATGAGTAATTGCTACAAGTACCTGGAGATAGCTGGCTAATTGCCCATTTTATTAGGTCAAGCTAAAATGTTAGATGTCTGAGAAATGAATAGACGATACGTAATTAAAATAAACGTTACACTGATGTACGATTAACAAAGTCTGGCTATAATTAGCTCTAGAATCTAGTCGAGACAATATTAAAAAAAAACTCCAAATAAATTGCAATAGAATCCATTAAAACAGGTTGACTTCAAACTGTGATAAAAATGTTGAACCAAGTACATGAACTGTCCCAAAAGCAAAATTTCAGCTTAAAGGAGTAGTGGGATAAGCTGAGGAGTTCATTGTGAAAAAGATTATTATCAATAAGACTATTAACTAACATTAGTAGCTTCAAGAAAAGTGAAGTATCTTGTTATCCTAAAGATACCCACGCGTCATAAAATCCTTGTATCTTTTAAAATTAGAACGATCTCTAGCCAATTGCGAAGCGTTCCTTCTTTGTACTTGTTGCATCACTTCACAACAGATGGTTTTAGCTCGCGGTGTGATGCTGAAAGCATTGCATTGCGCGTACGCCGATATATCGTTTAGAATTTTAGGGGGATTATGGATATTATTGCTTTAGTTATAGCGATTCTATTGATGTAAATGCCGATTTTATTTCTTTTTTTTGTTGATAATCTCCTAGGATAAAAAGTCAATGTGCTAGTCCAGACTATCAATATATATCTGTGCCAAATTCTTTCAGATCTCTTGAGCCGTTTTGGGGTAACTAAGTAAAAAATATCCATCTATCCATCCAATCTTTATTTACTGACCCTCTTTCCGAGACTTTGCCTTTAGCTTAACATCAGGCGAGGTGAAGTCAAATTGACGTGTCCTGTGTAAAAAAAAAAAAAAATTGTACCTAGTAAGACTATGGGTATTTTATTTGCCCCAATTCTAGTGCAAATACACATGTTATGTAGCATACAGTAAGTACACATAACTTCTGCCTTCGAAACAATAGCAATTAGCAAGGACAATACACCTCATAATTTCGGTTGTTCTTGAGCATTGAAAATCAACTCTATTGTAAGACTCAGTTCTATGAAGCGTCTACATATATTCTCACATGCCTTGAGTAGGTAATTGTGCTAAGTATTGAAAACAGTAAAATCGATATACATTGTATATTCAGTCTGCAGTATAACGCAATATGACTAATTAATATCGGTTTCGTATTCAATATCAATTTTTAGTTAGGTATTTATAGCTAAAACATGGATGTACGTATCGAAAACGATATTGTTTTAATTAGGCAAATGTTTACGCGAATTTTTATCTAAGAGGAAATCCTGTATCGTGGGTTGTTTCATGTAGTATGTATTGATAGATTTCCATTATTAGGTTTTAGTATTTAGGTACTAATTTCAAATATTGTTTAATTTTGGACGGTAATACCTCTTTTTCTGAAAGGGTAGGCGAATGAAACCGATTCGTACATTTCGCCAATATTATTTGATTTCTTTTCCGAGACAGACAGATAAATTCTCGCCATCACACGCAAACCTCTGTCCGGAGGATCAAGAGATAGCATGGGTAGGTCGAAGAAGATGATTACATGTGTGCTAATAATCTCACTATCAAGGATACATAAGACCGCACAGTGGAAGAGGATAGAGGATAAACAGTGAAGCGATTATCATCTAATCTCCACAACCCAAAGGAGATATCGAAGCATTGCAGCTAGACCAGGATGATGTTGATTATCACACGCAAATGTAACCAGAGTTATATTTAAGGAACGACTGTCACCGGACCTGCCAGCCTGATGCTAGCCTTCTATATTTTAATATTTCGCGGTGTCACAATTTGGAAATATTTATTATATTTACCAATACATACAAATCGATCATAATTCACACCAATTCACACCTTTGGTCAGATTCCTTGAGACACGACCGTGACGATATCGCAATCATATCAATATTATTCTTATATAAGCTAGAGCTGAATACAGATCTACATAATGACTAGATGTTAGATAACACTTGCGGAAGTTTACGCAAAAACGCATTGCAATGATAGTACGGTTATTGAATTATATCGCGATGTATTAGTTATCGAAATTGTAATCAGATAAAGTGTTAAATAATTTTATTGCAATAGATCTTAGATAAAAAGATAATGCAACGGTTATATAGGTAATTATTGTAATTAAGTAGTTGTTGTATTTTTAAACAGGCATTTTTGACACTGGTAGCACAGTGAACCTAGTTCCTTACAATTTCTTTAGACTTTGCTAGTAGAGTAGCATAATAGAACTAACTCATTGTTGATATGGGAACTTTCGTATATCTTAGACACGGGCTGGGTGTTTAATAGTGAAATTGATAATGTGATTATGGAAAGAAACAGATAAGTCCTATCGGGTGCTGTCAATGCTGGAGTAATAACACCATTCCCAAATAATTAATCCAAGATAAATAGATGAAGACTATGAGACTTTCAAGCGTTTTAGTGACTCATTCCTATGCCACACCACTAAGACCTGGAACTCCCCGCCAGCTCACATGTTTCCTTCTTCCTACAGTCCCGTGAAAAGGCATCTGATGAGGCGGTCAAGCTGATAGCCACCACTGTTAACATGACCCTCATTCCGCGACTTTGCCTGTAACTTAACATCAGGCGACGTGAAGTCAAATTGACGGGTCCTTCATAAAAAAAAAGAAGAGACCCGTAAACAACGGTAGCGGGTGGATCATCCTTCCGGCTGTTCATAATAATTTTTATTTATAAAAAAAAAGTGAATTATTTCGAACAGGCAACGGTCATGCTACACAATAATATTTTCTTCTGCCGCGTCTCTCGGTTATGTGGTCTATATACGAGGCGTAGTCAGAGCTAGGAGTTCTCCTACTTTTCGCCCTTGGCAAGTTAGCGGCACGCTAATCACAGTGGCATCGCTTCCACAAACATTTTTAATTGTCTTCCATTTGTTTGACTTTGGAAACTACAATTAATTTTGCGTAGTTTTGTTTGTAGACTTGTAGGCTGTCGTGTAGTACAATGTGTACCTGTAATTCTATGCCAATACTGTTGACAGTAGTTGAAATTATGTTAAACTGGTAAAACATATTTACTGGAATTTAATGAAACGAAATTTCCTTTGCTTAAGTCGTGTAAACTTAAGCTTTTTTCAGCATGAATAATTTAGGTTTCGTAGCTGGTTATAAAAGTAAGAAAAAATTCCATGTTCGTAGGTGGTTATCAAAAATTTGTTACGAAATTGAACGAACCCGAATAACCTAACTCCCACTTATTCTAACATAACAATACATTCTAGGGAAAAGTAGCATACAACCACGGCTATCTTGGATATTTTTCTTGTTTGTTACTTCTTAGAGCGTGATTTTTCGGTAGTCGGGTTTTAGTATGAATTTTTTTTTATATATATTTATAGGTCTCGTCAATATGACTCGTCTATTGATAAGGTCTCAGGAAAGGGGGTCGCCATTACAGAGAACAATAAATTTTCAGTGGTGACCCTCAGCTGGACGGCCTCATCAGATGCTTTGGCTTTTGCGACAATGATTACCATCTGAACACACCAGAAACTCATCCAGTGATCAGCAGTTGTACCTCTGGCAGTTTCATTCATGCTTCGAACATATAAGTGGGAACCCTAGAAATCTAACTACGTATAAACTTAATGAATACTGCGATAAACTGAGTTTGACACTCGCTAATTGTAGCTGCAGTTATCATGCCGGCCTTGTATTGTATGTCTGCTGACAAAATAACGAAACTTAGTGTAATGACTTCTGAGGCATGTGCTAAATTAGTGAGACAGTTTCCAATTATACCTAACATGCTTTGTGTACAGTCAGCATCATAAATATCTTGACAACGAAGTCTCAAAATGGACTTAAAACTTTTGTATTAGGAGCAAATCAAACTGTTTTATGGATTTAAATGGTATTGTTGTCCAATATGTTGATGGTTTGGTCATGTTGGAGAGAATGAATGAAAGAAGACTAACGAAACAGGTGTATGAGGCGAGTGTGGATGGTACCGTCGGAAGGGGAAGACCTAGGCGCACATACCTGGACTAAATCGGGGAAGTATTAGAACAGGGGCAGGCTAAACCGACGACCATGCATGAAGAATGTAATGAGAGTGAATGAAGCGAGAGTAGTATGTCAGGATCGTAGCAAATGGAGATCCGTGATCTCTGCCTACCCCTATGGGAAACAGGCGTGATTTTATGTATGTATGTATGTATGTTGTCCAAACTAAAGGTGTGTACCAAATATCAGAACAATCGGTCAACTGGAAGGGGATAAAAAAACGAAATTAAGATCATTTTAAGTACTATGTACGTCAGAATCTTTCTGATGCTGACTGTACCTAGTGTACCTACTGATAAACAAGTAGCTTTAGTTAAAGAAAACATTTTGTAAGAAATTCCGGAATACAAAACGCTGAAATAAAATACAAGAACCAGCTGTCTAGGCGAGTAAGGGATAGGGCTGTTCTCTATCTGACAGTAAATTATACAGCGCATAGAAAAATTTTGTACTACATCTACCTCTTGGTATATTTTCACTCATGCCTGTAGGTATATGCTAAAGGCGTGGTGCATCGTATGTACACACACACACACACACACACACACACACACACACACACACACACACACACACACACACACACACACACACACACACACACATCACAATGCATTTATTTTGACTAAAAGCATTCGTTTTAACAGTAAAAAATATTCGCAATTGTTTTGATATGATTTCGACGACTGAATTTTGAACAGATTTTTATATTAGGAGAATTGTGACGTATTTACAAACATACATAATGGAAACAGGTTTTGATCCGTTGGAGGGTTATAGACCTGTCACTGTTTACGCTTAACTGAAGTCCTTAACCCACTCCATTTGCACAAGATCCTTGTATTGACATATAATATTTAGACGACCGACAACCTACCGCGAATATGTGATCAACAAATATTGATCGATTCTTTCTCGTATTTATTTAATTTTGTTTTATATAGACACTTGCAAGTAAGTACAGTCAGTATCAAATCGATTTTGACTAGCAAAGTGCCACAATGATCTTGCTAATCACGATAAATCTTATGCTGATTCCGGTGTAGACTTTTCTCTACGGGTTAGTTAGACGATTATCGCTCCAGAAAAAGTAAGGATACTCTAATATTTTCAAAGGAGGAGAAGAAATATTGCTCCTCATTTTTAAAGCAAAAGCTTTGATATGCAACCGAGGCTAACGCTGTGATGCTAATGATGGGGAGAGTAGGAGAACGGATCCCGGGTATCAAATCCCGAATCCTGGGTACAAAATTGGATAAGGTTAACGCTTGGATGATGATGGAATCAAAGCCTGTGTCGAATGAATGGGCAGGAATGATTTAGATCACTATGTAACAGAAAGTGATTTAAATGCTGATAAAAGGGCATTCATGGCTGAAGCGTTGAATTGTGCGTAGCGGTGCGTTAAGCAGGGTCATTTTTAGAAATATAAAGGAATATCTCTCACTGCTATAATTCTATTTGCTTACAAATCTCTAGGCAATGCAGCGCAACGAACAAGGTGGGGCCTTAGCTTATTCCTGATTCAGTGTTGCTACTGCGAATTTCTTAATATCAATTTGCCTAACCCGGGACTGACTACCGTTGCACCACGAAGGTAGTGTTTAAATAGAAATAATTGAGTCTACGTGATAGTATACCATGCCGATTTCATAGCGGAACTACTCCATAACCGAGGCCCCTTTTGGACGATTTCCGTCATACCATCTAGATGCGTATGAGTGCGGATGGTTTCAAATTAGTTGGTTAAACTGGAAGCTTATAATTTTTCCCCATGCCTAGCTATAGTAGAATAAAAATGCCTTCTGGATATTTTATGATATATGGAACAATAGCAAATGCTGTTCAGGACGCCTCGGCTTTAATTTCTGCGTTACATAAAATGTATTTGATTTTTTATTTGAAAATACTGACAGCGCGTTAGTATGGCTGACGGTAATAATAGATTAATGGGATATGGAAATAAAAACATGCGGACAACCCCTTTGAGAGTTACATATACCAAATCCATTTTATATTAACGGTCACGTTAAAATAACTACACATCGCATGATGTTAAACGGAAGGTAAAGTCTCAGAAATGAGGGTTACAGATACCCTTATTGGTGGCTCTCAGCTTGAGGGACTCATCAGAGTCTTTTTCAGGAACTCACAGAAATAATAGTAAATAAAATAGTAATAGTGCCCAAATGCAATAAGTAGGTAATGGAAGATCATACAATTAGGTAGTTCGTGATAATATATTCGCGGTCTCTCAGATTTACTGACGATGATCTCATCATACAGTATTTGCGTCGATTCCAATGAACTTTGCCTTCATACCCGAGTGTACAGAGATAAAGTATTGTATATTTAGACCTACACTGCCATATGTACCACTGTTTAATTTATAATAATCACCAATTTCGATTAAATTCTTATCAATGAATGTTACGCGACCGTAAACAATGTCTACGTTAGACTGTAATAAAAAGGCTATAGGATATATTTAACATAACAAAACATAACATAAACTCACGCCTGTATTCCCCGAAGGGGTAGGCAGAGGTGCTAGCACCCACATTTCGCCAGTTTATATTTAGGTCCCAATGTAATAAATAAAGTGGCGAGCCTATTGTCATTAACCGGGCACTTATAAACCTGCGATAAATACACACATAACTTCGAAAAGCATCGAAAAGTCATTGGTGTGTGCCATGGTAAACCTGGTATCGAAACCGAGACCACCTCTCAGCAGTCCATTACCCATACCACTAGGCTACCGCAGATGATGAGATATTTATATATTAAAATACTCACTTGTTTATCAAAAACATGTCTTTTTGTAAATAATATAAAGTCTAATCTGCCAACTGATATAATTTAAAAGGCTGCAGTATATTGAATGTACAAAGGTAGCATTCCGTAGCGTGGCGGTAGTGAACGCGACTGCTACGCAGGATGCGCAGGTTCGATCCCCGCTCAGTGCAAATATTTGTAATAATTGTATGCATGAATATTGCTATTTGCATTGGTCTGGTTGTATCTATCTATGTATAGTATGTATGTATTTAGAAAAAAAAGTATCTAAGTATGTTTATCCACATTCTAGATTCTATAACACAAGCTAGTTAAACTATGTTTACCATGGGGTCTAGATAGCGTTGTGTGGAATGTTGTGGAATATTTATATTTATTAATATTATTTATTATATTGCTATTTTTATCTAGTTAAGTACTGTATTTATTTTATTTTTATTATTACTTCTAGATAAGTTATGCTCGTGTTATGAATGGGTTTACACTTTCACAGCAGTGTAATAACTGAATCGATAACTTGCGAGTTGCGATAACTAGATACAAATTGCATGGAAAATAATAGGGTGATTTTCAACAAGTGATTTTTTTGTATCATTTCGGTGAGATTTTTCTATTACAATGTTTTATTAATATATTTTGTAACGAAAATAAACTTTAATCTTATTTGTAACATATGCGTGAGTGGACATCATGTAACATCAAAACTTACTGAAATATTTAAGATTGAATTTTTGGGAGCCCACAGAAATGAAAAGTGTCCACTGAAATGATAAATCGTCCACCGAAATGACTAGACTGTGCACCGGAATGAAATTAGCCCACTGAAATGATACAGCCAAGGACATCATTTATTTTTAGGAGGATTCCGTAGATTGTCTGAAACGAATCTAAATAAATTCCATAAAGATATCACTAGACTGTATTTGTGATATTTATTAAATATAAGATCAAACCATTATATTAGAGAAAAAAAGTTATTTTTTTGTGGAACGAGTGTTGTGTTCTTACCCGACTGCGCGACGCAAAGGAGGATAATGTGTTTATCAGTCTATGTATGTATGTTTGTTTCTATGTGGCGTTCTAGAGACCAAATGCATAGACCGATTTTGATAATTCTTACGTCAATCGATTCGTCTTAACCTTGCGAGTGTCACTAAAAACATGACAGTAATCAAAATTTACCACAGCGAAAACCAGACGCCAAAATTTTGTCAAAATGAAAAAAAGTAGATGAACTATGTCAAGTGGGGTTTCGTTGAATAGGTATTTTAAAATCATCTTAAGGTTTATTTTTCATTTAAAATAATAGTTTAGGATATATAACGATTTAAAGTTATTTAACAAAACAGTCGCTAATTTTCTTAGTTAAGTATTGATTTTAAGTTATTATTAAGTTATAAGTTTTTATTTCAAGTATATACGATATGAAGGAAATTAAAAGGATATAACAAAAAGATATACAAGTCATATCATAACTAAATAATATAAAATAAAACAAATTATAAAAAAATAAAAAAAACCCGACTGCCACTGAAAATACCGAAATAAGTTTGATAGCAGGCGGTACCCATTAGCCAATCATAAACCGAAAGAAAATTAATGGGTACCGACTGCTATCAAACTTATTTCGGTCTTTTCAGTGGCAGTCGGGTTTTTTTTAATTACTGGTAATAATAATAGTGTTTTGTATGTAAAACTTCAAAATGTACTAAATCAACTCTTATATTTTTACGACACAATGATTTAATAAGAAAAATTATAAAAATAATGTAAGTATGTTCAAAAGAGCTAAACACTTCATCTTAAACATAACAAAAAAAAATTAGAACACGTTATCGTAAATTATTTGAAACAGTTTGGCTATATAATCCGATTATGTACTTATGCGAAAAGAATGAAAATAGCGCAATCACTAGTCACTATTGCAACAAAATGAATGAATTCAATGAATCGATCCTGCTTCTTTTTTTCTAGCATATCTCTCCCTGTCTTTTCTAAGAAACTCTGCGCGTGTGACGTCATTGCTCTTAATTCTCTCTTTTCTTCTACTTTCATATAACCTTCTTTTTTCTAACCTTTCCTTTCTGGTCTGTAGCTTAGCTGTAGGTCGCGGCATCCTAAAATCCAAATCATAATTTTTAAACATTGAACATCACATTATCGTTGAGAATACACATTGTCTAGAAGTAAGTACATCTATTATCCATTTTATAACAAGACATTTTAAACTGCTTTTTTATTGTATTGTGATAAATAAAAGAAAAAAAACAAATATTAAGACATCTAATTAATCCCAAATATCGAACCTACAATATCTAGAAATATCTCACCAAATTTTTATGATTCAATCTTAGACTCAAGGATCTCTAAAACTTATGATTTTATCATTTCTAAGTTAAATTTCATTTAAGTGGACTGTTATCGGTATTACAGTCCACCGAATCCACTGAAATGATAACACCGAGATGATAAAAATAATAAGTTTTACATTTAACTCCGAATTTAGAATTAATATTAAAATGTCAACACTGCTGTAACAAAACATATCTTACGGCGAATTTAAAACACAATTTTGAAATAAATTTAATGAACCTAACACGAGCTATAACGGCCACAGAAATGACACTATTTTTGTCCCCATATCACTGAAATGATATACTTACTTTTCGGCGGGAATCCACGATGATTTTGTGACGCGTTCGTGCGCTCCAACGAATGGAGGTGGCCTGATTCGAAGTAAGGAAAGGCACGGAGGGCGCAAAAACGCTATGTTGACGAAGTTACTCAACTAAAACTTACTGTCCACCAAAATGATAACTTTTTACAGGACAAAAGTAGACTGTTTAATACAATGTAAAAGAAATAAGATAAACAAACAATATTAGTTTTTTTCTATGGGTCATATTATAATTTATTCATACAAAATTCGATTTTAGTCCAAATGTTAAATACAACTGCAGGGCAAGATATTTTACGAGTGAAATTCGATTCAGGACAGGTCACCGAAATGATAAAATGACACTTTGTACTTAATTTTTTTTATGTAATAGAGGAAATTACTCAACATTTTTTTTTGCCATGGTAGAGAAGTACCTATTATACTATGAAAAGTAATCAAAATCGTAAAACCAACACATTGCACTACCGTTCTCAGGCTTGCCGTGTAATTTTTTTGCTTTTGATATTCACCCAATAATATCTTTCGATAAAGATCTTCGAAATAATTCATATTTTTCTATTTTAACATTATGTTTTTATTACAAATATACTTTTGGTTGACACTCTAATTGATAAATTGATTGAATGAAATTTAAATATTTTCCGAGTTTTGTAATATGTCTCAGAGTTGAATATAAAGAGTATAAAATCAATCGTCAATTTTATTTATCTTCAAATCAATCGGTACAACCTAAATCTGTGTAATGTAATCTTACCTCGTGAAGTGACATTTTGTTGATAAATCGGCTAATCACACTGTGATCCCGTGACACATATTTCTTATCACTTCACTACAAAAACAAGATCACCTCTCACATTTGATATAATGGCACCAATCATACATTTATCACTTATATTATTAAAATTTATCCTTCGATTTTAATTAATTTATTCATTATTATGTTTACGAGAAACAGATTAAAAATAAATAATTAAAATTACAACGCGGAGTTGTTAAGGTCACCTGTGACATAAATAATAAAAACTGTTTTACATATGAGGGTAGTTTATAGTTATAATCAATTTAATAGTGGGTCCTTTTCGCGGGTTTTTTATGTGTTCAAATGTAATAGAAATGACGTCACTTTGTGTCGAATTTTAACGCGAAATTCAAATTTGGAACATTAGCTCAAAATGAAGTCACGGCCGCGTTCCAAGGTCGGTGTTGTATGCAGTTACCGCTTTATCGCCTAATGATCAAATGAAATTATGCACACTCAACAATTTAAACATTGTTCGTAGGACTAGTGTTGTGACCTTGAGTGTTATCGATTTTGACACTTCATGGAGTTTTAGATTTTCGATATTCGAGTTATGTTTCGACTTATTCGTTTGTTTTCGCGGTTGTATGCCGACGTCCTTCGTGCCGGACGCCCGCGAAGCGACTAGCCTGCGGTTGGTTGGACGCATTATCACACGTTATCACAGTGACTTTATTATGAATATTAATGAAGTTTCACTGCATTAATGTACTGCTTTATCATGTTTATGCAGAGCTGAGGTACCTCATTAAGTAACTTGCAATTTTTATGGTCTCAGGAACTTATTATAAGCTGGGTTTACATATGCAATTTTATAGTTTAGCTGTTTGTAAACTGAAAACGACAGTACAACGTACTAAGTAATTAAATATTACAGTACAGTTGGTAGGCATGTATAGCTATGTACCTACCTGTAATTTGAAAACGGGTACCGGGAATGAGCTCATGTATGACTACAATTGTTTTTTAGAATTTGCTGAGTAAGTAGCCGTGCTCAGATGTTTACTTTTTAAATACGTGATAAAAATGATAAAATATTTTTATTTTGTGAATTTCATCTTGAAAATCTACTAAGTAGATACTATTTTAAAATTGGTTTTTGAACCATAAATATTTTTATTATTTTCAGTTCTTTTCATTTCAATCCCAACGCCTCCTCCGTAATTCAGTAAGTTCTTTTTTTTTATATAGGACACGTCAATTTGACTTCACCTCGCCTGATGTTAAGCAAAGGCAAAGTCTCGGAAAGAGGATCACCATCTGAAATTGTCATAATAGTAAAATTGGCAATAATAAATAAATAAATATTTCACAACATTCTACACAACGCTATCTAGACCCATGGTAAGCATAGCTTAACTAGCTTGTGCTATGGAATCTAGAATGCGGATAAAAATAATAATAATATAATTTCGCAGAAAAAGGTATATAAAAATACCTACATAGTTACGTAAAAAAACCACTTAGATTTGAGAACGTCCACCATTTTTTAAATTGGTTAAAATACATTTCACTTGAAATTTAGTTCTTTCAAGTAATTAGTTATTTTTGTATTCGTTTGTATCACGCGATTGTTGTCTACAATTTCTTCGAGACACAAATTAGATTAGGTAGTGTTTTTCATCACTTGCATTATATTTATTTGATGAATTCTTGTAAATAAATTATTCCACCACACTGCTACATAAGTCAGAGGTCACAGGTCACAACTTAGTACAAATATTTGTATGCATGAATATGTTGATTTGCATTAGACGGGATATTTATTATAGTATTTACGAAAAAGAAAGACCTAAGTAGGTTTGTTTATCTGCTAACTTAACCCTTTATTTTGGATTTGAGTTTATGAAATATGTGTTTATTAATACAATAATAAATTTAGACTCAAATTACGATCTTAATTTACGGATAACTTATATCCACTAGTAGGCAGCCCTAGTAGCCTAGGTGAAGAAAGGTTTCCTTCTTCCTACAGTCCCGGGTCTCTTAAGCGTTGCGTGAAAAGGTTTCTGATGAGGCCGTCAAGCTGAATGCCACCACTGTTAACATGGTACATGTTTACGATGGTGACCCTCTTTCCGAGACTTTGCCTTTGGCTTACCATCAAGCGAGGTGAAGTCAAATTGACGTGTCCTTTATAAAAAATGTATCCAGGTAATAGGGCACGGTTTATTTTGAGGGACTGAAACCGAATACATATTGGTGAATTATGTGTAAGTATTTATTCAACTCTGCTTAACCTCTCTGGGCCAAAATGCGTCACTGAGAGATTTATTTGTTCCTGTTATGTTGTTTCGTAAAATCTCAGTATGTATGTAATGTATGTAATGGCCCAGTTAACTGTTTCAGGCAATTAAGCGGTGGAACCACCGTTGTCTTACTACACACGCTCTTATACTTGATTACTGTATATTTTTGGAAATGAAACCAGGTGCACCTTCATGAAATGTTTGTAACTTTGTATATGAAGTTGTATGAAAAGGTGTTTAGAGTTCGTATGAAATACGATCGGAAGACTAGTTTTTATTTAGTAGAATCTCAACAGTGTATAGTAATGAATGATAATGACGCATTCGTACGCATATGTTGTATTTTGTTTTTATACGTATACTGCATAATTTCCTGAAGCTCTATTACGAGTGGGCACTCGCATAAGAGCTGCACAGAAAATATTAGCAGCACATAAAATAATTGCGCCCAGTTTATTTAATCAGGACTTTCACAAAACATAATAAAGCAGTCGGACTTGATTATCGTTTCTTTGGTGAAATCTGTCGGTTCTTAAAAAACTAGCTAACTAACTCCCTATTGGTCTTCTGTGAATTTTACTTTTGTCAAAGTTGTTTGAAGTTCTGGTTTCAGGTTTTTACCACAGTCTGCCAACCAGCTTGTTACATCACAAATGTTTAGTGTCAAACTGTCAACTGTGTAACGTTGTTAATAAACATTAATCGTGCGAATGCTCGCCATAATGGCCGGGTGTTTGGACAATTAGCAAATAAGCTTTTTGTTTGTACCGATTTCTTCCCAGAATCGTTTACGTATCTCGCTATTAATTATGTTTCTTTGTTATCTTATTTGTTATTATTTATCTGTTTCAATAATTGACAGGATGTATTGATATTGTGGTAGTGATTGATTTGTAAGTAAGTTAGGAGACGTATCTGTGTATCATCGTCCTAATAACCCCAGTTTTCAGTTCAACTTCCTATATATCGAAGTATATTTATTCGCATTGTAGCAATCACAGTTATGCTAAGTTTGGATCCAATTAGTGCTATGATGTATCTATGTCTCATGCTAATATTAAGTATTATTATTTTCGACAAAATGTCATTAAAAATGGCTACCTTTTCAAAATGTTTTCACTCTAAACCTAGGACATTGACATTAAAATTATTGAAAGCAAAATCCATGTCCACGTCTAGTTCATAATAAATTAATTTTACCAAAAAATAATTGTGTTTTACGTATTTTTTAATTATAAATAATGTTTACTTTCACCATAAGCACATTTCAGTGTTTTTAAGTGTTAATTAAGTGTCAAGTACACCTAATTGTTCTCACTTTTAAATTGTTATAAACTGACTGTGCTCTGTGGTTTCACCTGCAATACCTACTCGGTTCTATTTTACTTCCACTGTATCTCAACACCCGCCAATCCTTCCTTCCTTCCTACCTTCTTCATCTTTTTGTCTTATTACTCGACCTCTAAGAATTTTCGTCTGATATTTGTAGCCTATATAGTTCATTATGAACTGAGCTATCAAATGCGAAAAGAATTTTACGAATAGAGGAAGTAATTTTAGAGATTAACGCATTCAAACTCCTAATCTCTTAAACACTTCGGCTTCATTATTATGGATAGAATAAAATAATAAACTATCATATCTACGTCTTGTTTATTTGTAGTGTAAAGTTTTATCTTTTACAAAATATACGTTTACGCTTTCGCATCTAATCTTGATATAATAACATTATCTATAATAATTACTACAATTAGTTTGTATTAGATACCTAATTACTAATACAATCATTACTTTTATAACAAAATTATTAATCATTCATTAAAGATTTCACAAAAATAAACAAAATATCAAACATACCACGAAATAACTATTTAACAATATAACCACGAAAACCGTTTCACTCACTTCGCACAGCTCGCACAACATTATCGTTGGTCTGTGAACCGAATGTCAATGTCAAATAACAACCGAGTTGTGTCATCCAGAATTACTCACTATCATATTAGGTTCTTGATGACAGCATCTGTGCACTATCGATATTCTATACCTACACGCGAGATCGTACACCCCATTACAAGAATCCCGCGAAAAATATCGATATAGTGACACCCTTTAGTTGACGATGGTTAGGGAAGAGATGTGTTCTATTCACCAGGTTTTCGTATAGTATTGTATTTATTCATTTTGTCCTCTATGGTGTAGTGGTAGAGTATTCGACTGCTACGTTGCGATTACGATTCCCGGCGAACACAAATTAGTACTTAGTATTGTAATGTTATATTTCTACAGCGTACCATGTGTCTTGCTGGAAATTTAAACTGTTACGCAGAATATGTAAGAGGTGTATCTACATAACGGGATTGTTGCGGTCATGCTGGTTAGTTACCTCTGCAAATGTTATGCACACATCATTCTTCAAGTGTGTATTTTTAGCACGAAAAACCTAACGTTTTAAGTCTTAAGTTTAAGCTTATAATTATTTAATTTCCATTGAGCTCCCACCAAGACTTAAGGGGATGAAGCCAACCTCATTTGCAAGTGGAGGCACTCTGGTTTTTTTTTATACCACTTAGGTGGCAGACAAGCACACGGGCCACCTGATGGAAAGTAGTTACCGCGGGCTATGGACGTATGCAACACCAGGGGCGTTACACTCGCGCTGCCTACCCTGAAGAAACCTAATGCCCCTCTTGAAGAACCCCATATTGTAGTCGCTTGGACCTAAAAAAGGACCTAAGTACCCAAAAAAGTTACTAGCGAAAAGTGGGCGTATTAATTCGCCTCTGCGTTTATTTGTGCCTATATATGTATGTATGTTTCATTTTAACATAGGAAAACGAGTGAACAACCCATACGGGGCTTGCAATATTCGTGATATCACAGACATAGAGGCTGCGTAGATCCTTCGACACTATACATCCGCCTCAGTATATTTATCTCCGTGACAATCAGCTTCAGCTCCGTAAAAGAGTAAGATTAATTTGTGTGGCATTCTCCTTTTATGAAATGGTTGAAAGATCAAAGATCTCCGTCAAGCGAAATTGGGCACGAATTAATAGACTATTGTTTTAGATTGATTGAGACTATCAGATGCAAGATTTTACATACTATATTGTATATGGGTATAGTTTAATTTGTATTGCTAGGACTAGTTCCTAATACGGCGTATAAAAACCGTGGCATTGAACAACGCCCCCACAACTACACCCATATTATCACCAAAACTGCGACGACCAGTGATATACCTGTGTATTGTATGATTTAGAAATATTGTTGTATATTGTGGTCAGAAGCACACTAAAGCGGCGAGTTTACAGGAATCAACTAATTTTGGCACCTTTATAGATGACAGCTACTAAAAATTGTGAGAAGGTTTTGAGTAGCTTTATCGTATTTGTCATCAACTCATCATCATCTTAGAGATCTTAGAGTTATTTCCACTTACATGCGAGGCATTCAACTCAGAGCATGGGGTCCGCTTGCTAATCCTCCTTTTGATTTGGTTTATTGGGTTTATGGGAACGACACTGCCATCTGAATTCTAACCCCCGAGATGATAGCTTGTGTCAGAGCCTCATTTGACAATTAGCATGTTACCGTTACAGATTAGGTTGGCTTAGGCCCCAAAAGCCTTATGGGAGCCCATTGTGCCATTTACTAAGTGACCATTTTTTCTTACATTTCCGTAGTCCGGTTGACCGGACCACTTAACCGTACGAGTAATAGATGACATAAAGGCAGTCTCGTATCGTATACAATGAAGCCATATTCATAGAACATCAAATTTCAAAATATTGCGACATATTTTTTAACCCCCGACGCAAAAACGACGGGGTGTTATAAGTTTAACGTGTCTGTGTGTGTGTGTGTGTGTGTGTGTGTGTGTGTGTGTGTGTGTGTGTGTGTGTGTGTCTGTCTGTGGCATCGTAGCACCCAAACGGATGAACCGATTTGGATGTAGTTTTTTTTGTTTGAAAGGTATATTAGTCGGGAGTGTTCTTAGCTATGTTTGGAAAAAATCGGTCCAAGATGGCCGCCGCCACAACATATATTACGAATTTCTTCATAACTCCCTCAATATGGGTATCAAATGAAAGAGCTTGACTAGTAGATCACTTTAAAAAGTATAAAATAAAAATTAAATTAAAAGTTTAAAAAACCCCCGTCTCAAAAACACTTCCAAAAAGTTTAAAATAAATGGAGTTTTCCTTTTAACTTTAACGGATGCCATGTCGATGCCTTGAATTGTACCGCTAATATAAAGGTGTTTAACCAATTAGGGTCCCCCGACATGGCAACCGTTAAAGTTAAAAGGAAAACTCCATTTATTTTAAACTTTTTGGAAGTGTTTTTGAGACGGGGGTTTTTTAAATTTTTAATTTATAAAATCATATTCGTCAATTAATTTAACAGACTTATCTCTGGCTAGCGCGAAAACATTTCACTACTGAAATCGCGAAGTGCTAAGACCATCGACCCCATCTATTACTCGAGTTAGGTGCGGTCAGTTGCGTGACTCAGTGGTCATGTCGAGGCTTTGGGCACAGCTTTGCAAGTATTGATCTAGAGGTGTGTGGTATTTTGCCGAGCCCTTCGACTTGCCTTCGAAAAGCGAAAGCAGATTCCCGTATGTTTGATCACAAAATGGCGTACGTAATGTTAACTTATTTTTACTCAAGTTAGGCGAAACGAAGTTTGTTTATTAAAATATTTGTAAATCTTGACACCTTTCTATCAAACTGTACAAGTAGTATAGAAGCATTAGTAAATGGACATTAGTTTATTCTAACACTACCTTTTGCCCGCGGCCCCGCTCGCATGGATGTCGGTTATCGCAACCAAACATTGCCTATGTCCTTTCTCATGTTTTAATCTACCCCTATACAAAATTTCATCAAAATCTGTTCAGTGGTTTAGGCGTGAAAGCCAGACAGACAGACAGAGTTTCTTTCGCATTTATTTAGGAAGAATGGATTTAAATTTTGTCTTAAATTGTTGCAAAAAATATCATAATTATTTATCAGTCGCTTATGTAACTAGGTTCGTAAACTTTATGATATTACAGCGAGAGAAGGAAAACTCGAAGTAAAACCCTGTACGAACTACTAACCCATCTGGCCAGCGTTGACACAGTAGGCCAAAGGCTCCCAACATTCGGAGAGGCTTATGTCCCGCAGTGGGTTGCGATACGCTAATTGGTTGATTAATTGAACCTTAGTATTTTGACACCTTTGAAATTACTTATTTGAAATGTGAAATGCCATATTTTGCTAATAACAAAATATTAGGCGCCAGTGGCGAGGAGTTTAATTAACCCGATTCTTGGCTTGCTCTGCAAAGGGACACCCGTCGTAAAGATGTTTGCATTTATACTCCAATAAATAATATTATTTAATGCATTACCTAAATTGAATATAAGTTATCTGAAATTCTGTAATATACGCACGAAAAATAAACGGAAAAATAACACATATCAATAATATAATCATACAATAGGTAATCGTGTGGGCCCAATGGGCAAAAGTGCAATACCATTGAGAAACAATCTTGCCTGTTGATTAACGGACGAGGTTCTTGCCCAGGTTATCCTCTAGGGGTTGGGAGATTAGACGGCAGTTGCTCCCGGCAACGCCAAAATAAAATCAGGAGGAATAATGGGAGAATGGATCTCTGGCTCCATTTTAGATAGCTGCAGTCTGCAGCTAAACATGTTGAAACACATATAGTAAGATGTTTAAAGGCAAATTGTTATTCTAGATGACTGACCTGTTTCATAGCGGGCGCGTCGTCCGGCCGCAGGGCGTGAACCCGGGACTCTGCGCTGTCGGCGAAGGTGCGGACCGCTGCGGCTGCGTCACGGTACCGCTTCCATAGGCCCACTGCCTTGTTGTACCTGTGGGAGGAGACTTGGTTAAGTATCTGTGTTTGGTACTAATATAATATCTTCTTACACTGTTAAACAAGCTATTTGAAATAAAAATGTAGTCGTGGTTACTGGCAATTGATCAGTCTATCGCAGACATAGACTTCTGCCATTTTTGGGCATTTTCCGTTAGACGCCTCTTACGACCTTCGATTGAGATGAGGCAGTAATACTTGTATTCCTTATCCGTCACCACATGGTTATTACTAGCGTGCGGTAGGAATGAATTTTGAATTTAATAGCGTTGGGTTATATGAGAAAGTAGGTATGAGTGAAAACGTAGAAGCACTTTTAGCATATTAGAAGAGGTACATACAGGGTTGTCTGAATAGGCTAATTTCTATCCCTATAATACGTTACTATAAAAGTACATACTTGTCGCAAAGCTGCGTGAGGTTGGCACACGTGTGGTCATAAGCCGCCGCAGCTCCGTCGAGATCCCGTCGGAGAGCAGCTGCAACGCTGGGTTCCGCCCCCGCGGCTAGAGGAGCACCCGCCGCACGGAGTTCACCAACTAACTCCCCGCTTCGGCGGGCGAGGGACTCGCTCAGCGTCTGCGCAAAAGAGATAATATATTGTACGAGGTCAGGGAGTTGTCAGGGCTTCGATTTTACTAAAGTCAAACCATAGTCGTACCACAGCGACTACAGAAAACGGCATTAAATAATAGACTTTAAAAATATGTTTTTAAAGTTTTAAATTAAATGACTTTTTGCAGAGTGAATGAAAAAGTGTGATGAAAATTTTTCATTTATTTTGGACTTTGGATGTATAGAAATAAAGTTTAATATTTAATGTTATTTTTTGCGCTAACTATAGCACCACAATGGTTTAGCGTTAGAATCGAGGGCCAGGTATTAGGTTTTCGAATTCTTTCACTTTCAACCGGTTATTTTTAAAAATAAATTATTCTGAAAACAATAAGAACATCATCTTGGTGAAAACATCTATTAAAAAACCCACCTCCAATTTCTCAGTGGCCTTTAGCAGTCTATCATAGTCCACTTGACCCTGGACAGTGAGGAGCTCCACCATATAGTCAGCCTCTCTGACAGCTCCGTGGACCATCTCCAACTGTCTCTCAAACCGTCGCCACAGGTGGAGTTTCGCGCGAAGGCGACTGCTAAGCTCGCTGCAAGCCGCTTCGAGGTCCGCATGTGTTTCCTGAGAAATATATTGTTGCTTTAGAAATACATACCTACTTATATAATACATACAAACAACTAAGCAAGTTTATATAAAATGAAAAGAAACAAAAAGTAAAGTAGCTCACTTGTAATCCAGAGATGTCCCTCTCGATTCCAGTGGGCGATACAACGACCTTCAGACTAGTTGGCAATGTGTGAAGTGCCTGCCTCAACGCCAAAATATCCCTCCATTGGACACCTAGCTCATCGATCAATTTATCACAGTTCTCTGATGCGCGTTCCACTACATCACTGCCTAGTCTTTCAGCCGCTTCACATTCCTCCAAAGTCAGTCTAGCGCGTCGTTGACTCTTTTGGCATCTAGCTATTCCATTCTGAACTTGGACAATCTTCTCTTTCAACAACATACTGCGTTCAAGTTCTTCAGCAATTTGATCGTCAAGGATGCCAGATTGTGTCAGTAAAGCTCCGAGGCGTTCAGACTCAGCGGTTGGTAATAGACTAAGTCTTCCTAGTTCATTCTGGATGCGGTCGATCCGGCTAGTCATTACTTGTAATCTTTCAATATAAAGGTTTAGTTCATCCACACTCTTGATCACACCTTTGAGACCATCAACAGCTGTACGAAGCTCTCTTAGTTCTTCTTCGAGGATATTCAATTTCTCTCCCGAAGACACATCGCGATCCGAGATGTTCTGAATGGCTGTTGAGTGAATGTTACTGATCTTGGAAGCCAACTCACTCCATTTATCTTCAATCTTTGAGAAGAACTTGCGTTGTACCATTTCATCTGAGACAGGAAGAATTTCCAGTGCTTTTTCAAATTGTACTGCAGATTCATTCTTCAGATTATTATAGACTTCATGTTGTGCCTTCAGCTCCCAGAATCTTCTAAGGTTGCCAGTGGTTGTGATATTGTCAGGAGTAATAAACTCTAGTTCTCTATTAGCGACTTTCATCCATCCTTCGATCCTATCAATGAGGTAATCGTATGTTATCCAATTTTCTTTGAATGCTGTTAATCGTGTCAGTCTAGAATCTACGTCCTCTTGTAGCTTTAGTAATGTTTCGAGTGCTACAGAGCATTCTGTTTCTAATCCAGAGCATACAATTAAATTCTGGAGACTCTCTGTAATGGATAGTAGACGTAACATCTTAGCATAGTGATGTGAGAGGTCTAGGCTGATAGATTGATACAAATTAATATATTGTTCGTGATCGATTGACGTGACATTGCTTAGATCTGGCACTCTCTGTTGAGCAACGACCAACCATTGCAGTTCATCTTTCATTCCTAGTTTCAGTAAGGACCACCTTGAAGCTGCTAAGGTCATCTGTTGAGCACGGCTTGCAGCTCGGTCTATGATAACCGTAGCTCTGTCATGCAATAAATTGTGTAAAGATGAAAATTTCGCTCTAGTTTCATTATCTAAATTATCTTCCAACGATTCAAGAATGGCTCTGCAGTGACTCAAGTTAACGAAGAATTTTCTATGCTTCTGAATTTCTTCATGTAGGTGATCTAGGTTTGACACAATGATTTTGCCATCCAATAGCGCTTCTGCGACATCTGTAATCTGACCAAAGTCTTGTAGAGTTTGTTCGTACTCTTCAGCTAACGAAGTCAGTTGCAATAGACGATCTCGCTCTGTATTGATAGCATTTTCTACTTGCTTAGTATCATCCTCACAATCGTAAAGCTTTGATGGACATTCTCTCTTAGGATTGGCTTCAATTAGGCTGCGACATCGTTTGAACATTTTTCGTATTGACTCAGCGTTATCCAAGTTGGTGGATTCTAATTTATCGAGTTTTTCTAATTTTTGTTGTGTTGGAATCTCAGATAATATTACGTCATCTAGTACCTCCTTGACAGCTTCAACATCATTAGAGAGTTTGTTAGTTTCATCCAAAAATTTAATCCATTCTTTTTCATATTCTTGTACTTTGATGGAGCTTTGATTGCTTAAAATGTTAACTGCATCTACTTGCCGTGTTAATATTTCAATCATAGTAATGATTTCTTCATTTACTTCGGTGACTTCGATTATATGTTTCAGCTTAAGAATGTTTCTTTGTAATTCCTCAAGACGTTCAGCATCTTTTGTTGTTCTTACCCCAGTTTGAGTTTGCCTTTGAATCTTATACTGAATTTCTTCTAACCAAACAGAAATAGTTTCTATGATAATAATAACACTTCTCTCTGTCTGCAATGGATTATTGTTTTCGATAGCACTCTTAATTTCATCGAATTCTTTGTTTACGACGAGCTGGTATGATTTTTGCACCGAGGGCTCCAATAATGCTACTGTTAAAGAATCATCGGGAATATTTCTTTGTGGTTCTGTCACTGCTATTGTTCGCTTCTCAAGTGCTTCAATCAGTCTAGCCTTTTCAGATTTATGAGGAATGATCGTCTTACTTGGAGATGGTGACTTAGATTTTGAACGTTGAACTACGTCCGAGTATGTCAACTTAGGTTGTGTGATTGACTGATTTGGCATCAAAGGGCTGGTCAATTGAGAAATTCCTTCATCAATCGAGGATGCATCTCTGAGCGACATATCGTCACTAGTCGGCGTGAGGGACATTGATAACTCGGTATTTATAAGATCTGACAAACTTTCAGGAGACTGTAATAAGGGTGACTCTGTCTTCTTTTTTGACTTCCGTTTTCTTTGTTTATATTTATCACCCAAAATAGACATCGGGGGTTCTTCGAACTGACGTTCATTGTCTATGAAATCTGTGGTAGCTTGTGGGATAGTTACTTGAGCTTTCAAGTGAATCTCATATGGCTCACTAGTTGATGTCGAGACAGAATCATCAGAATAACCTCTCGGAGTTGTTTGTTGGGTGTTATCGATAGTTACAATTTCTCTTCTTTGTAGATCAAGTTCTGGTACCACCATTGGGATTGTTTCTATAACTGGTTCTGGTCTAGGTGATGTCTGTTGTGTAGTATCTACCGTCACAACCTGCTTCTTAGGTGATTCAGACCTAAGTTCTGGTGAAGGAGATTTCGATTTCTCTACCAGTGGTGTTGGAGCTTTCGTGAATTCTTCAGGTTCTCTTGGCGACATTTGCTGAGACGTATCAATAGTCACAACCTCCTTGATTTGTAATTTAGGAGGTACTTCTTCTTCTCTCGGTGTTGTTTGTTGTGTACTGTCAACTGTGATTATCTCTTGCCTGGTAATATTAAGAGGTGGCAATGATGGCATTTTTGTTTCTTCTACCACTTCCACTTTCTGCTCCACGGGCTCTGGTGTATCAGATTGTGTAAAAGTACTGACAAGATGAACTTCAGGTGTTTGTATACTCATTTCAGTTAATTCTTTTTCTTTAATTGGACTAGTGGATGTGGCTTGTTCAGCAATCTCTTGTTTTACTGTTTGAATATCACTTTCTGTTGTCAATACAAGAATTTCTGTAGACTTTTCATCCGTCTGTATTTCTGGTTCTGGAGAAGTCTGTATTTCTCTGGATTCTTTTTCAATCTCAGGTGACATCGGCTTCTCTTCAACTACGATTGGCTCTTCGACCACAGGTGAAGTTTGTGAGAATTTTTCTGACGGACTTTCAATATCATGTGGTATAACTTGTGTAGTAGCCTCTAATTGTACAATTTTTACAGGCGATTCTGACCTGCTAGTTTGCATTTCGGTATCTGACATTATTTTTTCTACAGTAACTTCTTCAATAGTTTGTGTGTCGGCCTCTTTATCTTCCACAGGAGTTGTCTGGGTAATAACTTCACTGATAGAGGTGGGTGTAGTTTGAAGTTCAATATCGGAGGTTTCTGGTCGAGCTATCTCTTCAACTGCTTCGGTTTCCTCAGGTGATGTTTGAATAGAATATTCTTGTGTTGCAATTTCTTCAACCACTTGAACAGGGAATGTAACAGTTGTAGGTACTTCTTTCTCTGCAACCTCCGGGCTGCTTTGAACGCACTCTTCAACTATTTTTACGGTGCTAATGTCTGATGTCTCGCTCATAGTATGGTATGATTCTTCTTTGGGTGATACAACTGTTTCAGTGCCATGACTTTCAGGCTCTATTTCTTTTAATGTTTCAATTACTGGTTCTGGTTCCACCGGCAGTTCAGGCTCTTGGACATTTAGTTCAACAGTAGGCTCAGAAGACGTCTTTTTCTTGCGTTTTCTATCTTTAACTTTCTTGATAGGTTCAAGCATTTCAACTGGTGTAGTCACAGTCGTGTCTTCAGTTTCGGTCGTAGTAATTTTGGGGTATGTTGTTTCTTCACTAACGCCATGTGGCCGTCGCTTCTTGTGTTTTTTCTTTTTGTCAGGAGTTACTACTGGTCCTATAGATAAATCTTCAGGCTCATAACCTCGCCCTTCCGAAACAGAAATATCTTCTGATTCTACATACGAGTCTACTATTTCTTCTTTAATTTGAACTACTGTTTCCTCACCCGAAGATTCTGTTGATTTAACTTCGCTAACCACTTGTTCTGGTGTTTCTAAATTAGCAGCCGGTTCTTCAATTGGAGTCTCTAAAACTTCTTCAGTAGGCTTAGGAGAATCTAATGGAGGCGACGTCGGCAATTCAACATAATGACTTAAAGATGAACTATCAGTTTCAGTTATACTTTTATCAGTTTCAACTTCAGTTGAATCACTCGCAGCTGAACCTGGTTTATGCTTCTTTTTCCTTTTACTTTTCTTCGGCTTTTCAACTGAATCAGGAGTTATGACTTCTTTGGGTTGTTCTAAGATCTCTTCAACTGCTGGTTTGGGGATTTCTTTCGTAATTTTTATTTCGCTTGGTAATATAACTTCTATGTCTTTCTTAACTACAATGGGCTCAGATTCAAATTCTTGAACCTTTAAGTCAAATTGCACTTTAGGAGCTACTTTCTTAGGTTCTCTATTTTCCGTTAGTGACATTGATATGTCCAAAGTCCGCTCAAGTTTGTCGGATTGTGAAATTACTGACTCCGGTTTAGGGTTTCGAAGATCTGTATCTTGACGCTCTGAGTGAAGAAGCATAGTGATATCATATTTGGGGCCCGGTTTTGGTAAACTTGAGGTAGAAGTGCCAGAGGCTTCTGTGGTTTGTAATTGAGCATCTTGTTTCTCAGGTTTGTCAAATACAGCCAGCAACTTGTTAACGCTGTCTGAAGACCCCACAACTTGAGGTTCATACTGTCTTATGTAAGATGTTTCTGGTGCTCTGGGTGATTCAGCTGCATCAGATTCAGTGATCACAGTTCCTATTTTTAAAGGCTCAACTTCAATAGTAGATTGTGTTGGTGCTCTTTCAGTGGTTACATGGCTAGTTATACTTTCACTTTCTGCTGGATAATACTCGGTTTCTTGTTTTGGTGGGAGGTCGTATTTACCAGTTCCTTCCTGTCTGATACGTTCTTGAGTTAGTTCTATAGTACCAAATTGTGGTTCTTGGAAAGAAACCTCACTATGGAGGAATGGAAATTCTGTAGTGGGCTGTTTACTTTCGACTATCACTTCAGAGGTACACAACGTCAGATATTCTTCTTTATCCTTTAAATCAACTACTGTAGATGCCTCAACAGGTTGTATTACGTTTTTGAGTTCAGCACTTGACTTCATCACTTCTTTAATAGTGGTCTCTGTAACGTTATTTGTTGCTGACAACGGCTGTTTTTTAATGATTGCATCAATTACTGTAGGTTTTTGCACAGATTGTGTTGAATCTTCTAGTTCCATACTTGATTTTACGACTTCTTTAAGAGTATTCTTTGTAAGATCTATGGCAGAAATCACTCCATCAAAACTTTTTTCTGTCGAGTCTTTTTCGGTATGTGCCGGAGAGCAAATACTTTCAGTATGTTCTTTTTCTTTCTCTAAAAGATCCGTAGAAGGTTTCCCAATAAGTCCCTTTTGTACATTGACTTCAATATTATCGAGCTGAGGTAGTATACCAGAACTATCTTGAATATTTCGCTCTGAAGTTTTCTGTTTAGATTCAATTACATCGGGTTTATTTAACTTTAATTCAATTTGTGTAGTAATAGTAGAATCAGGCACAAACTCGTCATCTGACCCTTCAACAACTGCTTCAGAGACATATTCTTTACCATTAATAATTTCAACTCGTTTTATAACCTTAATGCGTTTAGTTTTTATGCCTTCATTTTGTATGTTATATGAATCTTTCGTAACCAATGTGATTGGTGTTTTAGAAACTATAGAATGATCTTTTTCACTTCCAATAAAACTCTTCGTCACATTAACTAGCGTTTCACCTTTAAGTTCTGCAGGTGTGACTTTTTCAACTTCAGACAGCTCCTGTTCATCTTCGATAAATTCTTTGATAACCTTAATTTGCGGTTCAGTTTTTGTAATGTCTTTAACTAGCACTTCAGGTTCAGATGTTTTTATGGTCGATACTAAAGATGAATCAGATATTGTTTCATACGTTTTCATTACTGGTTCTCCAGATTTATTAAATTTGGTATCTAGTTGTGTTTGTAAAGAAACTTCCTCGATAGAAATGGGTTCTTTCGATTCCACCGTAGCCTTTTCCTGAGTCATTGTAGGAATATTTTCTTCTCTAACCTTCTTACTTTCTATTCCAGGCAGTCCTTTAACAGGTGATGTGGGTATTTTAGATATAGTAGTGTGATCCATTTCACTGCCAATAAAGCTTTTCGTCACATCAATAAGCGTCTTATCTTTAGGTTCTGAAGAAGTTTCTGTTATTTCAGGTTCAATTGTAAGAGTTTCTTCAGATTTAGGTACAACTTTTGTCGTTTCTTGGACTATAGTTATTACAGAGGTTTGAACCATCGGTGTTGAGGGTATAATAGTTTCAGTATCTTGTTGTACTATTACAGAAACGTCTTTAAGAGGTACTGGCTCCTTCGATTCTTTTACTAATATTTCTTGAGACAATTCAGGAACATCTACGGTATGTTTTTCTACTTCAGGTAGTGTTTTAATCGGTGACGTTGGTAATTTAGAAACAGTGGTGTGATCCATTTCGCTACCAATGAAGCTTTTCATCACATCAACAAGAGTCGTATCTTTATCTTCTGTAGAAGGCATTGTTGACATTTCGGTGATCCCTACATCTTGAGGTAAACCGGGAGTGACTGTAAGAATCTCTTCGGGAACAGTAATTTGGGGCTCTATTTTAAATGTTTCTCTTATTAACATTGTCTCTGGTGTTTCCCTCGATGTATCGAGTGTAGTATCTTGTTGTTTTATTGAAGAAACGTATTTCATAGGTGGTAGTTCCTCGAATTCTTTATTGATAGGAATATCATCTTCAGTTTTGATTTCAACTACAGATTTTCCTTCTATTGGAGATGCAGGTATTTTAGATACCATGGTATGATCCATTTCACTTTCAATAAAACTTTTGTGAATATTTATTCGGTTTGTATCCGGTTGCCTATCTGTTGAACTTAATTCAGGGAAATCTGTTACGACCACAATATTATTGGGTTCTTCACTACCAATATCAGCTTCTTTAGTCGTTTTCGAAATCGTAATCTTAGGTTCAGTAGATTGAACAGATTCTTGAATCTCTTGGATAACTCTTTCTGATTCTTTTACAGGTGTTTTTTCAGATGTTTTTGGAGATATAGGTCGGTCCTGGGTATCTTTAAAGGCTACTATTTCAGAGGTGGAAATTGAAAGTACTGTCTCAGGTTCTGCATCACCTTTTTGTGTTGTCTTTTTCTCAGTTGTATTAATGTCTGGGCTGGAAGTCTTGATAGTTTCACTTCTTATTACTACCGATTTTTTGGTTTCAATTCCAGTAAGTGACACTTTTTTAACGTCTTGGTCGTAGAGACGATCAATTTCACTACTGATTAATTTATTTGTAATATCAACAACGCTTGGCTTATCATGAGTTTCAATGACTCCAAACTCAATAGTGGTGTTTTGATTTTTATTTTCCGATATGGGTACTGCTGACTGAGTTGACTCACTAATAATAAGATTCTTGGTAATATCAGCATTGGAAGGTTCCTCAGGTTGTTTTAGTTTTACATTAATCTGTGCAGTCATTGTAGAGTCAGGAATAAATTCATCATCCGGGGCTTCTATAACTTCTTCAGTTATGTGTTCTTTACCATCTACGATTTGTACCCTTTTAATAATCTTAATGCCTTTAGTTTTTATACCTTCTGTTTGTAAGCTGTGAAATAATTGAGAATCTTTAGTGATTTCTTCCTCTGGTTCCGCGATGATTTGTTCGGTAACATGTTCTTTACCATCTATAATTTTTACATGCTTTATAACCTTGATTTGATTAATCTGTGAACTATCCATTGTAACATTTTGTGGTTCTATAGTATGCGTAGAGGATTTTGTCTCATAAGGTTCTTCTATTACCTCTTCGGTAACATGCTCTTTACCATCCTTAATTATCACATGTTTCACAATTCTGATTCGCTTAGCTTCGTAAGGGCGGCCTTCTAGTCTTGAGACATGTTCTTCAATAGTTTCAGTTTCAGTTGTCGTTACAGGAGCAATAATCTTTTCATCAGGTTCTTTAACGAACTGTTCTGTAACATTTCCTTTATCATCTTTAATTTTCACATGTTTGATTAACTCGACGACTTTAGTTTGCATACTATCAGTTGCATCACTTGGTAGTACAGATTGTTCTATTATTTCTACATTACTAGGTTCTTCTGTTTCTTCAATAATATGCTCTTTGCCATCCTTGATTACAATACGCCTTATAGTTGATCTTGTTTGGACACCAGGTGCTGTTTCTATGACAATTTCCTCATCAGTTGGGTCTTCTACAACCTCTTCGGTGACATGCTCTTTACCATTTATAATTTCTACTTTCTTTATTATTCTCACCCGTCTAGTTTTTATGCCTTCGGCAAAACTACTAGCAATTTGAGGTTCCTCTTCAATAACCTCAACATCATCAGGTTCTTCAATGACTTCTTCAGTGACATGTTCCTGTCCATCTATTACAGTGATGTGCTTGATTATACGTTTTCTTGTCTTTGTGATCTTTCGAACTACTCTTTGAACGACTGTAGCAACATTTGTAGAAGTTTCATAAGTCGAATGAAGCGCGCCTTCAGATTTTATTACAGTATGTGTTTCTTGAGGTGAACTTCCACTAGGGAATGTCATATGCTCTACTTCTGGTTCTTGAACAATGTAAGTAATATCCTCAGGTTCATATTGTATTTCATCAGCAGGTAAAGCTGCAACAGTTATAGTTTTTACTGGACTTGTTTCTTTTGAATATGTTACACTATGAGAATTAGACCCGCTTTCTTTCTTGATAAATTCTTGCATGAGGTTTTCAAGTTGTTGCATTTGAGTAGAGTCTGAGATATTGATTGATTGACCTTGATCTTGTAAATCAGTAGGTTTACCATCAGGTTTATTATCCAATTTATCATCAGGTTTATCGTCAGATTTATCATCAGGTTTATCGTCAGATTTATCATCCGGTTTACGATCGGAAATATTGTGAGGTTTATCACCCAGCTGATGAGGTGGATATGTTGGATAATCATCTTTGTCACTTTTACCGTCTTCATCTGCTTCAGTAGTAACATCTCCTTGCCGTTTCACACTAATAGAAACTCTGGGTATTTGCTCCTCGAGTACTTCAACATCATCAGGTTCTTCAATGATTTCTTCTGTTACATGTTCCTTGCCATCGATAATTACAATGCGACGAATGATACGTCTCCGTGTCTTTACTATCCTCTTAGTGACTTGTTGGACGACAGCTGTAACACTTGATGAAGATGTTTGAATCTGAGTAGGGACTCCCGTTTCTACTAGTTGTAGAATATCTTCGGGTTTCATATCTTTATCCATGGTGATAAATGTCTCAGGCTTAGATACATACTCTTGCACAGTAACTTCGCCACCTGGCACATTAGACATGATCTGACCTTGGGATGTCTGATATTGAATATGCTGTATTCCACCATCTTCTAGCATAGAAGATGAAGCTCCTTCGTTTTGCGAAAGAGCTATCTGAGAGTATGTTTGGTCGCCTAGGATATTACTAGATAATATATGAGATTCATGTTGTTGGGTTTGCATTACTTGCTGTCTTGTGACTAAGGTCTTTCTGATTTTCTTTACAATTATTCGTTTGGTACCATCGGCGTCTACTACAACTTCTGTAGTTGTCTCATCAGGTTCAAACATAACAGTCTCAAATGATTGAGGCAGGCTATGAATTATGTTCAATTCGGAATCTTTTTTAAACTTGTCGTCTCTATAATTAGCATCGATGAGTAGTGATTGTTCATCGGCTCTTTCATCTCTGTGTACTGGTCGAGTCGCAATCTCAATGGTTTCGTGACCATCCGAAACAGTCTGTTTAATTTGAATACTTTGAAGAACTTCCTTTTCTATGGAATGTGGCTCACTAGTTTGTATTTCAACTTCCTGTGGAGGAATACATGTTATGGATTTGTCATAAGTCTGTATAAAATCAGGTTGGCATATAATTGACTTGTCAGATACTGAAGGAGGTTCTGACATTAGACTTTTTCCAGTTTGTGTCTCGATAGCTACAGTTTCTTTCACTGCCTGAATCTCGGCTGGTTCCGGCTTTTCATGACTAGGTTTACTTTCTTGTACTGTCAGAACTTTATCTACACTGTCTTCCACTGATAGCACTTTAACTGATATTTTTTCTTCACTAGGAACCTTCTCTTTAACAGCAATCTCTTTAGCCACTTCAACATCCCTAGGCGAGACTATTTCTTCTGGCATCGACGTTGAGTCAATTGTTCTATCTGTTTGTGAGATATCATCTTCTGCCACTTCAGGTGCCGATCGTAAATGCAATAAAACTTGTCTCAACCTTTCTATCTCTATAAGGACTAGATGCTTAGTATCTTCCAACGCTTTTTGCATTGCATTCAATTTTATTCTCAAGGACTGACTAGATTCATCATTACTTATCACAGTTATTGATTTTAATATAATCTCATATTCTTCATACTCTCTTATGTAACGTTCATATATTTCAATATACCTAATTATATCTTCTTCAACAAGTATTTCCGACTGTACTGTAGTTTCTCTTAAGCCATTGTTGATGGTTTCAAGCCACCTGTCCAGTTTTGCGAGTTGCTCTTTTTGTTTTTCAACCTCTTTGGCTTGGCGAGCCATTTCAACTTTGGCATTCTGAAAATGATAAATGTTCAGTTTAGCTTTTATACGTTATATAGACGGTTCTGGATAGGGCACGGATACGGTAAGTCAAGTATTTTTGCAAAATAATATATGGCAGGTGTTTTGGGGCTATGTTTAAATGAAATAAAACTAACTACATTTCATGAAGAGGACATTGGAAAAGGCAGAGGCTAATTGATTGATCGATCAATTTTCATAAAAATACTGTCAAATTTTTACAGCAATGTTATTACAATTTTAATTTTTTTTCATGTTTTCATTACTAACTAGCTTGCTATCATTGTGTTCAGGATTATCTAGCAACCAGTTTCAGTATCATAATAATTAAGTGTTAGTAACCATATAAAAGTATTTAGAGTTGGACTCTAAGTACTTTTATATGGTGAAAGCTTCGGAATGGACTTTGACTAACACAAAGATAGTGATGATGATAATTTATTAGATACAAATGTTTGCATTTGAAAATGGGTAAAAAAAGACAGTCTACTTCTGTCCTTTTTGACCCTCCAAATACAATTGGCGCATTTGATATAAACAGTAACAGTTTTAGTCAGGGAAATAATAACCACATCTAACAAATTGCATAATTTTACCTTCCTTACCTGGATGATGTGTAGACCATCACGGGCTTGATTCAGCAGCTTCAAGATCCTCGTCTTCATTAACTGCAGATCCTTCAGCAGGCTTTGCACCTCCTGCTCGGAGCGGTACTCCATCACCTTCGATTCCAGGATGTCTGCCGCTTCTTCACACTTCACTAAAATTGTGATTCCCTCCTGGAAAATATTTTATGATACCAGTTTAGTTCTGTTATTAAAGCAATTATTATAAATATTCTAGGGCATTCTTCACAACGGTTTGGATGATTTGAGATGTAAGAAAAAATTGGGCGCCTCAACAAAAACTTACACTTACGGGAAAATTTGTTTGATAGTATGTTTTTTTTAAAGAATATTAGAACCGAAGTTACTAATATTATTTATTATCTAACTCCTCCAACTAAGCTAAATTGCTTGAGCTAGGAGTGGGTTCACGTCGGTAGTGTAATGGCCAAGATCGAACTCGGGACCTCCCGATCGTTGGGCCGACTCCTTATCCACTGAGCTACCGACGTGAACCCACTCCTAGCACAAGCAATTTACCTTCGTTGGAGGGGTTAGGGGGAATATTAGTAATTTCGGTTGCTAATATTCTTTATAAAAAAAACAAAACACAAATTGTAGTCAACCTACTACATTTTGTAAAGATGAAAAAACACATTTTGCTCAACACGGTAAGTGAACCCGAAACCTGACCGCAGTCATATTGCCTGCCTTTCCCCATTTATATAGTAAATGCGGAAATAGCGGTAACAATAGATTTTGTCAATATTAATAAGTAAATACTATTTCAAATAGCAATAGCATCATAATACTAAGAAATATTCTAAAAACTGTCTAAATATTTGATTTTCAATTATAAGCTCTGGTGTTGACTGTCAAACATAAATCTAGTACTTAATCATACAGGATGTCCCAAAATTTGACAAGCCAGAATTCGGTAATATGTGATCCAAAATTATAATCAAATCATCCTCTCTCTGGAGCCCTAACCTGTGGCTCTATCCACGCATAGCTTGGATCGATGTATCCAATGCGGGGGAGCACTATTTTTTATATTTTTAAATGTATCTATTTGTTTTTTAAGTATGGGTAATTCGAAATAATATGATTCATATGTTTAGGCAATTCCATCATAAAAAAAACCACTACATACAACTCCAATGTTTGTTTAAGATCCCTTTTTAGATGTAAAAATTCAAAGTTTGGACCTTATCTATGTACCTACATATAAAAGGGGTCACATTCCGGTTAAGTGATCTAAAATTGTAGCGTTATTTTAATACTTAACTATTTTAAAATTGATTACATACCAAAATGAAATTGTTTTAAATATTTTTGTGACTGATTACTTTTTAACCGATAATATTATCGATCGAGTGTCAAATTTAAGGACATGCTGTATACGAGTTGATCAAAATACGTTAATACGACAACACAACGATGTTAAATTGCATCGCTGATTGGTAACTTAGTGAGATAGTGCAAAGTAAACACTATACTCTTGGAAGTCTAAAAATAATTGTGAACTCAGTTGATAGATAGCGCAATTATGTCATAGCCTATTAAAATGATGAGTACAGTAAGCTGGCGTATGTTGTATTTATACTACACGTTACAACGATGAACAGATAGTATACATGGACAGATACTAACGAGAATGATGCAGAGGTCACATGTTTGAACCCTGGTTACTACACTCATTATACTCTGAGCTCTGAGCCTATTCCCAACCCAGTTTTTTTTATAAGGGACACGTTAATTTGACTTCACCTCGCCTGATGGTAAGATAAAGGCAAAGGCTCGGAAAGAGGGTCACCATTATAAACATGTACCATGTTAACTGTGGTGGCACTCAGCTTGACAGCATCATCATATGCCTTTTCACGCCCCGCTTAAAGGACCCGGGACTGTAGGAAGAAGCTAATTATTTATTTCAATTAAATTGCCCGGCATAGCTACAGTTCAACGTAACTAGTTGTTATAATAATTAACCTGAATTTGTTTTCCTCGTTTATATCATTGAGAGGGACATACTTAAAATAAACCTGTAATATTTTAATAGTTCTCAGAATAGCATATATGGGTGAATATCAAGAGCAAAAAAAATACACGGCAAGCCTGAGAACGGTAGTGCAATGTGTTGGTTTTACGATTTTGATTACTTTTCATAGTATAATAGGTACTTCTCTACCTTGGCAAAAAAAATTGTTGAGTAATGTCCTCTATTACATAAAAAAAAAAAATTATAAAGTGTCATTTTATCATTTCGGTGACTTGTCCTGAATCGAATTTCACTCGTAAAATATCTTGCCCTGCAGTTGTATTTAACATTTGGACTAAAATCTAATTTTGTATGAATAAATTATAATATGACCCATAGAAAAAAACTAATATTGTTTGTTTATCTTATTTCTTATACATTGTATTAAACAGTCTAATTTTGTCCTGTAAAAAGTTATCATTTTGGTGGACAGTAAGTTTTAGTTGAGTAACTTCGTCAACATAGCGTTTTTGCGCCCCCCGTGCCTTTCCTTACTTCGAATCAGGCCCCCTCCATTCGTTGGAGCGCACGAACGCGTCACAAAATCATCGTGGATTCCCGCCGAAAAGTAAGTATATCATTTCAGTGATATGGGGACAAAAATAGTGTCATTTCTGTGGCCGTTATAGCTCGTGTTAGGTTCATTCAATTTATTTCAAAATTGTGTTTTAAATTCGCCGTAAGATATGTTTTGTTACAGCAGTGTTGACATTTTAATATTAATTCTAATATCGGAGTTAAATGTAAAACTTATTATTTTTATCACCTCGGTGTTATCATTTCAGTGGATTCGGTGGACTGTAATACAGACAACAGTCCACTTAAATGAAATTTAACTTAGAAATGATAAAATCATAAGTTTTAGAGATCCTTGAGTCTAAGATTGAATCATAAAAATTTGGTGAGATAATTCTAGATATTGTAGGTTCAATATTTGGGATTAATTTGATGTGTTAATATTTGTTTTTTTTTTTCTTTTATTTATCACAATACAATAAAAAAACAGTTTAAAATATCTTGTTATAAAATGGATAATAGATGTACTTACTTCTAGACAATGTGTATTCTCAACGATAATGTGATGTTCAATGTTTAAAAATTATGATTTGGATTTTAGGATGCCGCGACCTAAGCTACAGACCAGAAATGAAAGGTTAGAAAAAAGAAGTCACACGCGAAGAGTTTCTTAGAAAAGACAGGGAGAGATATGCTAGAAAAAAAGAAGCAGGATCGATTCATTGAATTCATTCATTCTGTTGCAATAGTGACTAGTGATTGCGCTATTTTCATTCTTTTCGCATAAGTACATAATCGGATAATATAGCCAAACTGTTTGCAATAATTTACGATAACTTGATCTAATTTTTTTTTGTTATGTTTAAGATGAAGTGTTTAGCTCTTTTGAACATACTTACATTATTTTAATAATTTTTCTTATTAAATCACTGTCGTAAAAATATAAGAGTTGATTTAGTACATTTTGAAGTTTTACATACAAAACACTATTATTAATACCAGTAATTAAAAAAACCCGACTGCCACTGAAAAGACCGAAATAAGTTTGATAGCAGTCGGTACCCATTAATTTTCTTTCGGTTTATGATTGGCAAATGGGTACCGCCTGCTATCAAACTTATTTCGGTATTTTCAGTGGCAGTCGGGTTTTTTTATTTTTTAATAATTTGTTTTATTTTATACATTTTAGTTATGATATGACTTGTATATCTTTTTGTTATCTCCTTTTAATTTCCTTCATATCGTATATACTTGAAATAAAAACTTATAACTTAATAATAACTTAAAATCAATAACTAAGAAAATTAGCAACTGTTTTGTTAAATAACTTTAAATCGTTATATATCCTAAACTATTATTTTAAATGAAAAATGAACCTTAAGATGATTTTAAAATACCTATTCAACGACACCCCACTTGACATAGTTTATCTATTTTTTTTTTTCATTTTGACAAAATTTTGGCGTCTGGTTTTCGCCGTGGTAAATTTTGATTACTGTCATGTTTTTAGTGACACTCGCAAGGTTAAGACAAATCGATTGACGTAAGAATTATCAAAATCGGCCTATGCATGTGGTCTCTAGAACGCCACATAGAAACAAACATACATACATAGACTGATAAACACATTATCCTCCTTTGCGTCGCGCAGTCGGGTAAGAACACAATACTCGTTCCGCAAAAAAATTAACTTTTTTTCTCTAATGTAATAGTTTGATCTTATATTTAATAAATATCACAAATACAGTCTAGTGATATCTCTATGGAATTTATTTACGAGGGTCATTTGAAAAGTTCTTAGCCTAACATAGTTGGAGTCATTAATAAATTTTATAACTACCCTCATTTTGTAGCTACGTTATATAGTAACAAGTAGGCACAGTTTAGTTTATCTATAACGATTCATTATTTATTTACACGCCATACAGTAAGTCAAGACGGAGCTATTTTTGAAAATGGACAAAATTGAACATCGTGCAGTGATTAAGTACTTGAATTTGAAAGGTTTAACTCCAAAAAAGATACATGAAGACATGTCTGCTACTTTGGGTGAATCTGCTCCTTCGTATGCGACGGTTAAAAACTGGGTGGCAGAGTTCAAACGTGGTCGTGAAACAATTCAAGATGAACCCCGTAGTGGCAGGCCTTCCACGGCTTCCACTGATGAAAATAAAGAAAAAATCTGTGATTTAATTTTATCTGATCGAAGATTGAATGTCGAAGAGATAGCTAAGACTGTAGGCATCTCTTCTGAGCGAACGCATAATATAATTGCTAGTATACTTGGATTTTCTAAGGTGTCTGCGCGGTGGGTACCGCGGCTGCTTTCAGTCGAACAAAAACGCAACCGACTCACAACTTCCCGCGACTGTTTAGAGTTATATGAAGCTGATCCACTAGAATTTATTGAAAGATTTATAACCATGGATGAAACTTGGGTTCACCATAATACACCAAAGAACAGTCAAAACAATGGAAAAGAGTAGGATCACCCACCCCAAAGAAGGCCAAGGTGGTTTTATCGGCAGGAAAAGTTATGGCATCGGTTTTTTGGGATGCAAAGGGTATAATTCTGGTGGATTATTTAAAAAAGGGTGAAACAATTAACTCCGATTATTATTGCAACTTGCTGCGTCGTTTAAGAGAAATAATAAAAGAAAAACGTCCCGGTTTATTGAGAAGAAAGGTCTTGTTTCATCAGGACAATGCGCGCGTTCTCACCTCTGCACAATCCATGGCAGAAATCCATAAGTGTGGGTTTGAATTGTTACCCCATCCCCCATATTCACCGGATTTAGCACCGTCCGACTTTTACCTATTTCCAAAACTGAAAAATTTTTTAGGTGGTAAACATTTTTATAAAAATGAAGAGGTCATAGCCGCCTTAGACGCGTATTTTGAGGAGTTAGACGAAGATTTTTTTAAAACAGGAATCGAAGCCTTACCGGTTCGATGGAAAAAGTGTTTTGAGCTCGGAGGAGAGAATGTTGAAAAATAAAAATAAAATATAAATCATGTGGTTTCATTAAGTAGGTTAGGCTAAGAACTTTTCAAATGACCCTCGTAGATTCGTTTCAGACAATCTACGGAATCCTCCTAAAAATAAATGATGTCCTTGGCTGTATCATTTCAGTGGGCTAATTTCATTCCGGTGCACAGTCTAGTCATTTCGGTGGACGATTTATCATTTCAGTGGACACTTTTCATTTCTGTGGGCTCCCAAAAATTCAATCTTAAATATTTCAGTAAGTTTTGATGTTACATGATGTCCACTCACGCATATGTTACAAATAAGATTAAAGTTTATTTTCGTTACAAAATATATTAACAAGACATTGTAATAGAAAAATCTCACCGAAATGATACAAAAAAATCACTTGTTGAAAATCACCCATATATTCCACAAACTCTTGTATTAATATGTAAATAGCGTACGTGTCTATAGTATACTAATAATGAATCTGTTTGTATGTTTATACGTCTCTCTAGATATTCATGTGTAATTTGCGAAATTATTTCTTTTTTGAAAATTACATTTGATAGTTCAGTTCATAGGGAAGAATATAGGCTTAATCGATGCTCCAGAAGACTTTATTAAGAATAATTTATTAAGTGAAAGTACCCTTTAATAATGGTAAAGAAGATAACAAGCAAACATGTTTATGTCTTCTAGTTAGACAATCGAAATAATTTACCTTAAGACCTTTATGGAGTCGACCAATTAGTAAAAAAGTCGAAGAAGACACTGGCGGACGACTTGAACCGAATACGGCAGGTGAAACCGTGGGGCGCAGTTAGTAAATGTACATACAACCCGTACGTGTTAAAATGACTAAGCTTCATTACTTGAGGATACGACAACTAAATTAGTTTTTAATGGTGTTAGGACAATACATACCTACTTAAGATAACACAGGTATGTCTATTTATGTGTTTATCTTGGCTTTTATGGGAGGGGCTGCTGTCTCACCCCCTAATCCCGAGAAGAAAGTCTACGCCGAATATCATCCGTCACTCAATAAGAGAATCGGTTGGCAAGTGAGACTGGCTGGGGCCCTGAACATTTAGTGGGGCCCAAGCAACAAAAATAGTATCAATCTCCAGTATAAACAGAGAAGAATAGTATTTACTTTAAGACAGCATCCTTAGTGAGACATCTTTCAAAGAAATACAATGACACTGATAAGACGTGACCTAATGTCGAATGCAATGAATAAACATGAATCTTCTTGTATCAGGTCGTTTAGAAGAGGACTCATCATATGCAATGATTCATAGAACGTGCATGCATCATATTATTTAATGAGTAGGTACTCTGTATGCATATCTAGCTGTCATAAAGTTTATGACAACGTAACCATCATAGAGGTTAATTTTACGGCCCAGCTAAAATAGTTATTTTAACGACTCTCGGTGCACCATTATGCGAATTTTCTTTAATGTTCAGAATATGAGATCTAAATTGTTTACTGTAAATTGAAATTTATTATACAGTTAACTAGATCTATTCCGCGGTTTCACTTGTTTCATGGCTCAATTTCTTAGCTACGTAGCGTCATCCTAGGCGTACGGATGTGCAAATAGTTCGAGGTTTATTGTATGAAAAAATAATTTGAAAGTAGAAGAAGCAAAAAGACTTATGCCAGGATCATAGTACAGAATAAATAATAGCACTAGTGACCGTAGTCTGTATAAAAATAGTCTCTACTCCAACGAGAAAGTGTGATGGATACTTTTGTCCCAGGATTAAATGACCTACAAAATCTAAAAAATAGACATGACCGTATAATGTTTATAAGAAGTTATAACATTTTTAGAAACAGAAGTGATGTCAGAGAGATTCGAATCTTAAAATCGAACAGCCAAATCGTAATTTTGCAGATGATCTAAGAGAAGATCTGCGATCATTGCTAAAGGAGAACGGAGCAGCTGATTAGTGATCTCATTTCTAAAACAAAATGAGTGAAACCCATCAGCCTGCACATAAAAGTGATGTATTGGCTACTAACAATTTTACTGGACCACATGCCTTGGGTGACGTCAGAACTATACATGTACGAATCATTTGTTTTTTCTAAACGTTTTATTGAATTTTGTTTGGTGTTTTTTGAACTAAGATATTTCATATTAGCCTTCCTAAGGCTAAGGGCGAATTTCACTAATGATAATTGAATCGCAGTCAATTTCTTTAATTAAAACATGAGAACTCAGTTATAAAGTGATCGGACGTCGAACTGGGACTCCTATCGCACGTCCAATGCTTTAGTGACTAAGTGTGTCCACTTTAGTGAACATATTGAATAAAAAAATAACAAAAATAAACGGTACACTATCAGATATCCATAATCAAACTATATTTGGGTTAAAAGCCAGACAAATTATTCAATCGGTCTAGCCAACCATCAGATGTGGCAGTAAATACATTGTTACACAGTTTTGGTTCATTGAGTACCTTTACCCAACCCAACAGCATTTTTGTATCCGATTTAGTGTCAAGTGGAACGGGGTGGGGCAAAATATAATAAAGTATCATCATCCAAGAGAGATTCTAAATTGTTTTAAGTCAGAAAGCCGAAATATTGGTTCAGTAGTAGTATATTTGTGTATTTTTTGAATTTTTTTAACTAACAGTTACGAATATCTGAATGGGGACTTTTATGTATTTTTTATTCTACTAAACAAGAACTAATGAATCACTAATTACGTATGAACAATAATATTACACAAAAAATAAATAAAACAAAACGATACCTTTTCAAATAAATCACAAAAGAACACTTTCGATTCACAAAGACAAAATCGACTATTCGATTTTATCGTAAAATTATTCTCATTCGAGTAGTTCGTATTCGTATCGACTGCACAGCGTTCGTTCACTTACTAACCCTGCGAGAAGCCAAACACTAATATTATTATTAACTCTGTCGTAACGCAGGTGACATCATTTAGTGGACCACCACAATGGACAGAGGAGAATATGGACTAACTCATTGCCAAGGCTATTGTCACTGCACAACATTTTTGGAATATGAAAGGACTTGATGCATAACATGGGCTCGAAAGGAGTTTAATTAATGTTTTCAGGATTCGAGTATGTGGTATGAGAAGTTTTTGTATTTCACCTAACCAGATTTGGAGTGTAGGCGAAACAAGAATAAAATATTAAATTCAAAAAAAATATTACATTTGGGGCGAAAAAGGAATAAAATGTGGGGCGAATACGGAATTTTTTATGTGGGGCAAAACTTCGTGAGGCGAACGCGGAACAAATCGGAGTGGGATTGAGTGGATGGAGTGTGAAGTTTCATGAAAATCATAATTATTGACACTAGCTATAGGTATATTCGTAACAAATGTGACCGAACAATTATGTTTTCATTAAAATGCGTCAAGAAATTGTTTTCTCTCTGTACAAATAGCAGAGGGTTTTTGTTATTTAAATTATTTTAAAGTACCTATGCACTTGTCTGCAATTCTTTCAATCACAGAACTGGTTATAATGAAAAACGAGAAGTAATTGAATAAACATGTGCAATGCTTTATGTAACACTGCGTCAATGATAATATCATAATGCAATTAAAGATAATGATAAATGGAAGAGAAAAGACGTGAAAATCGATGTAACACTTAATAATACGTAGATTCTTGATATGTGTAATGATAAATTTAATACTCATTTTTAATTTCAACGAGAATTTACTAAACCTATGGCAGACTTTTCTAAATGACCCAGTAGATACGCGAAGATGTTAGATCAATAAATTATTCACTATTAAAACAGAGTTCTAGTTTTGTTTATAAGGCGGCGAAATTTGGGCAATTTTGAAGATGTACTTAGCTAAGTAATGCCAATGTTTACTAATCACTACAGACGTGATAAATTCCAGTCAGTTATTTTTGGTAAATGGAGTATATACAATGAGAACTTACCCTGAGGCCTTCATCCATGGCTTCGAGACTCTCGTCTGGCAGATCAGACAGGCGAGTTTGTACATCTTTAATTTCTTCTAGCAGAGTTTCTATATCGTTAGATAATTCGTCCTGAGAACACACGCTTTTATTAGCAAAACACACTTTTGTACAGCAACGAAATGGAATCAAGTGTTTCATTATCTAAAATCAATATTAATCGATTAAAATGTTCTGGTAATAAAATCTTAAAATAAACAAATACATTCGTATTACCATTTCACGAGCAAAGTAAATCAAGACTAAATAAGTCTGCTAATTTTGGATTATATCCAAGACATAAATTATGATCTGTGTTTGTGCGTACGTGCTTACGTACAGATGCACAGATAAACAAATTCATGTAGCATAGGTGTTCAAGGAATAAACACAGATTGTTGCAAAACAATTGTTAATGCTACTAAATTACGTTACAATTTATTTTTAACTTGGCTTGAGACAATATCAGGAAACAGAAATCGGAAATAGCGCCCACTTATTTTACATGTTTCTGCGCGAACACGTGTGTCAAATAATTAACACAACATTTACTTAAGTGCTTAAGAATCTTAATTTCTTGATCGATTTATGTCTGCTATAGTTTTGATTCCATTTCGCTAAAAATTTTAGGGAGGTACAGTCTACGTGATCATTCTGTCATCCACGTAAACTGTAGGTTAAAACACAATACAACAACAAAATAAAACAAAATTAGTTTAAAACATCAAGGTTGCTTGGCATGACATGCAAAGAGGGCTCTGTTGCAAAAGGGCTGTTATCATTTTCTCAGTCAACAAAATTGGTCAGTATTAGCTAGTTCAAGTGTTCTGTGCCGTCCACGACCAAAATCCGAGAATAGTATAGTAGAATTTTGAAAGATATGCTAGGTATATGGAAAGTGAAACATCATAGACTGCACTGTTTCAAATAAACAGTATTCTCAAGCCATAATAATTTAGTTAGATTTTTATTGCCACTAGCGTGGTTAAGCGTGAGGCATACACACCGACGAAAAGTCAAGGAAAAAAAAGCGTTCGGAACAGTTTTCGGTACGAAACACTTGAAAAAGGATAATTCACATCCAATAACAGTCTAATTTTAGAACAAGGATGCTATAATAATAAAATTATAGTAACAAATTCAAAGTGGCACAATTAAATTTCCATTCAACATTTGGAATCTTGCAAACAAAATTCTATGCAAATTCAAAATAAAGAGAACATGACTGACCTTAGCAAACATATTTGAGCATTGCAAGTGATCAGACTTCATCAGATTTGTATTTTTAAAAGTCTGCAGTCTGAAGTTGTAAATTCATTGGATTACAACCTAATAAACTTTTAAAGCCCAATTACAGACTTACAACAATTTATTTCAAGCGACTCTCGTCTCGTAGTAGCCAGATTTTGACAGGGGTAAACTAATAATAAAAATAAAACTATCTTATCACATAAATAAAACAATGTACGTATTATTATTCAAGTTTATTACAATAAAAAATATCAGATCACTGACAAAGACTAGACAAGTTGCAAATCTGACTAGAGTTGACTAGAATTCACACAATACAAAAATAACGAATCAAATGCGGTACTATGACTACGACTGCAATTACAGTGCACGCCAAAATGTGGCACTACAAGACGGAACGTGGCATGGCTAAACACATTGCGATACAGAGCTGCGTAATATGTGATATTAAGAATTTAGTAATTATATCATGCCAAACGTAAAGTATATATTTAAAAATCGTACAATACGACTGTGGGTCAGTCACCTTTGTGGTCCTCAGGGGCGCCGTCCGCAGGTCCTGTATGGAGGAGGTTGGGGCCGGTTCTATAGGTAGGGCTGTTAGTATATCCTCCCTAGAGATAGATTCTGTCACGACGTCAACAATTACGGGTGTTTCGGTGCTCAAGTAAGAGGACTTGTCTCTCCAGCTACATATGCCACCGGGAAGGTCCATGGATATGTAACTGGAGTTATAAGGTGAGCCAGCTGCTTCTTTTGGCTCATCGGCCTCAGAAGAATTACCAGAGCTACCACCTTGGTCTCTGTCCTTATCGTGTTCATCTTTTATATCAATTTCTGAAGATTTATCAGATGGAGTATGGATTTTACTAGCCAAATAAAGGAAATATTGACATTCAGCGTCATGATACACATGTTTTTCTGGCCAGAATGAATTATCATTGATAATATTTTCCGTTACGCTAACGCCTTCATTATTGTAAGGTTCATCTATGTCTTTTAATGTTATTGATTTTTCTACAGATTTACGTTCAACCAGTAATTTTTCCGCGTCATCAACTATGTGTTTATCCATCCAAAATGAATCCGCTTTTAGGTTTACCAAATTGTTAGTAGCAATGTCAATGTTAAGTAGGGGAATATTGGGCACAGGTTCGGCTTTCTTTGTTTCAGTTGTAGTCCAGACATTTGTGGTTAATGTATTTTCAGCACCATCATCAAAATTATCCTTACTTAGCGGTAATTTTATTTCATGAGGTCGAATTGATTCTTGAAGTTCTTCTTTAGTACTAAATGATGGTATATTAGTAATAACCGAATCAGTGATGGTTGGTTTTTCAGTATCAATAGTTTGTATCTCCCCCTTTTCGGGCTTATAACCAGTATCTTGGCATTCTTTAGAGTACAGTTCAACTTCCGCTTGATATTCTTGTGTGTATGTCGGTCCTTCTATAGAAGTTGTTATTTGGCTATCTAATTTATTTAACTCCTTCGAGGAAGTATGTGGTGTCTCTTCATGTGCAGGTATTATTTTGTCCGTATCGGTTATCGACAGTAATGATTTAGTCTGTTTTTCGGATTCTCGTGGTGTGTCTTCTTCTTGTGTGATTAAAAGATCTTCAGTGAATTCTAAGGACTGTGTTTCAGTCATTGACATAGGTTCCGTGTCATCAAGCAATGAGTCAATCATACTCATGCTAATATGTTTATTGTGTAATTCTTGTTCAAGCTTTGGTATCTTATATTGATCAGCAAAACAAGACGAAGGCTCTTCTGGTAACTTAGGATCAAAACTATCCGGCTCTGGGGTTGCTAACGATGGACTCATATTATCCATTAATTCATCGTACTGATATTCAATAGAAGTCTGAGTATCGGTTAGTTCTTTAGGCGAATCATCGCTCGTCATCGATGAGTCATTTTCAGGGAGTAACATCTCTTCAATTTCCCTTTGTAAGTCTGCCATTTTGCTTTCAAGTGATTGATCTTCTTTAATTTTAGCTTCAAGATCTTGTGTTTGAGCTGTAATTGCTAATATTTCTTGGGTGATAAATTGCGTGGCTGATTGAATGTCATCTGCATTTTTGATTACTTCAACTGGACTCGCAAGTGTATCCTGTACGTTATCTTCTTTTATATCTATTTTTATTGTTTCTATTTGAGAAGATGAGAACGATGGTGCATGCTGTATTTCTACAGATATAATTTCAGATAAATCCAAGCAACTCGGATCTGTCTTCCAATACTGTGTTTCCGAAAATACTCTATCTTTGACAGGTGTTCGATCTGAATCAGGTGTTGATAAAGGAGTTTTGTACTGTGTTGTAAAATGTGGCATTGTTTCTTGTTCAGAAGATGTGATTTCGGCTGTTGAAGATGTTTCTATAACCTTACTAATCTCTACAGATTTCTTATCTTTCTTCTTCTTTTTGCCCTTCTTTTTCGTTTCGGGTTGAATAGTTGGGATGGTAATTACCTCAATTTCCTCTTTAATCTCAGCCGGTTCTTTCTTTTCGACTTTGATTGATTCGAGTTTCTCCTCAATGGGCTTAGCAACTTTATCTTTGGATTTAGACGATCGTTTCTTTTTATCTTTTCTTATTGGCTGTTTGTCCTCATCGGAAGTACCAGGACCGGTTTCAAGTATCTTATGTTTTATTTCTTTTTCTCTGGATTTAGATGAGCGACTCTTACGGCCCGGTTTCTTTGAAGGTTTTTCATCTTCCGACGGACTCTGTGTCGATATAACATCATCTGGTTTAAGAGTGCTAGTCAGAGCGTCAAACCTGTTTTTAGACTTCTCACGAGTGTCACGTTGTTCTGTAATATTTGATTGAGACAGGGTTTCTCTAGATCTAGATCTAGACCTTCTATTTCTATCAACTTTTATGAAACCTTCTGCGTCTATTTCAATATCAGGTTTATAATCAATCTTAATTGATTCATCTACTAGGATCGTTGGAGGGTGAGTTTTTACTGAAACATGAGCAGGTTGCACGTGAGAAACTTCTGTGTGTTGAATTCTTTCAGGTGAACGTCGTCCAGCTGCAACTATTTTAGCCCAAGATCCAATAGTTGTATCACTTTCTGGAACAATATCAGATAGATCTTCTGATTGCAAGAATGATGATAGGGGTAGTTCTGTAACATTTTCAGTTGTTGCGGTTTGTGATTTTTCACTTGTTTTAACTGGTTTTACAATTTCTTTTCTTTTAAGATTCTCAGTATGGAGCTGTTTAAATTCAACTTCCTCCTGTGCTGAACCTTCAGCAACTACTTCAGCATACGACTTACCATCCTCGGCGGCTTTGTGCCACACATTAACAGGCTCTGAATCAACAACAACTGTATGTAGTAATGTTGCTTGTTGTGATGCTGGCGTTGGCCCCTGACCTGGTAGTTTGATATTTGACATATCTTTCTTGTCATCCTTGTCTTTCTTCTTTTTCTTTTTATTCCTCTTTGATTTAATATGTTCCTCGTGAGTTTCTTCACTTAAAGTATCAGGTTTATGTGCAACATTTTCAACAGAGGAGGGAGATTTTTGTGTATGTTCATTATAATCGTTCTTGGTTTGTAGGACTGATGAATATGATGTTTCTGGGGTAATTTCAATAGTTGCTTCTTCTTGTACAATTAAAGGTAAAGGTGCATCTTTAACTACTTCTTTTCTACTCTCAGACACAGTAGTAATAGTCTGATACATGTAAGAAGGTGTGAATTCTGGTGCATCAGCCGACAATTTTGAATATAATACAGTGTTTGGATAAGAGGGCTTGAATTCGGGAATGGAGTCAATTTCAGGAAGGAGATCATGCAAGCTATGTATAGGAGACTTTTCTACACGGCTAACAGTTTCCGATTTAGAGAGTTCCGTATCCGTAACTTTAGTTAGATTTATTTTTTCCGTAATAAAGTCCGTTACATGCTGCGTATCAATATCAGGTTGGATATTTGATTGTGGGAGGTTTGATATAGATTGTAATATTTCAGTTGATATGAATTCCGACGAGATAGTATCAGGCTTGGGTTCAGACATGATGTATGTTTCGCTGTCTAGCTGCTTTTCAACAACGTTACTTTCTTGTGATAGTATATCTTCACTAGCTTTAAGAACTTCAACATTTTCTTCATCATCAAGATTCACGTTATCAGGACTGAAACAATCTGTAGCTTCAATTTCTTTATTTTGATTTGACAGTTTAAGTTCTCTGTCTTTCAAAGATTTTTCAATGTCCTTAATATCACCGAATACCACAGGTATAAGAGTATCATTTATGTCATCAATTTCGAATGCTTGAGATGCTGGTGTTAATTCTAGTACATTTAACATTTCAGGTTCTTGAAGAGCTTCTGCAATGAGATCTTGAACCACCTTATGATCATCGTCAGTTTTAGGAGTAATAGTAGTCACTGAGATGACTTTAATAACATTTTCAGCATCAGCTGTTGATTTCTCAACAATTTGAATATCTGGGTCAGAAATAATTTCTTTCTTGTCTTTGGTAACAATAGTATCGTGCGTACTTGTAACTGTATCAGTTAACTCACTGCGATCTATAATTTCAAACGTGTCGTCGTCAAAGGAATCTTGTAGGATATTTTTAGCAGGTTCATTAACCTCAATATCAGGCTTACCAGTTTTACTCTGCTTGTCAAAGCCTGGTAAATTAAACTCTAAAGTGGGTGTTGCATCTTCCACACTTCCATAAACAACAGATATAGGAGTATTACTGAGATCATCAACTTCAAAAGACAAAGCAATCTTCTTTAGAGGAGTTTTCGGTGTTTGTACAACACCATCTTCGATATTTTTGACTAGCTTTCTTTCTTCTATTTCTTCTACAGTATGCTCTTTAATGCCACTTGTTAAAACATTCTCACTTTCGATTGCAGGTTCAATAATTTTATCGCTCAAATCGTGAAGCGTTGATGTTTCACTCGAGGTTTTCTCTTCACTTGTGTCTATTTTCTGAACTTCAAGTTCTGGTGTCGTTTCTCTAGATTTTAATGTAGCTAATTGTCGCTCAGCATCTCGAATTTCATGATAGCTATGACGCAATTGTTCAAATACACCACCAGATAACTTTTCTTTCTCGTTGGGTTTAAGATTAACAGTTAACATCTCTGTAATAGGTACTTCTACAAAACTATCTTTTTGCTCTAGTGATATTTTTTCTACTTCTTGGAAAGAATATCGGGTTGAAGCAAGCAACGTCTCTGCATCATGTAACTCGTGGTAACTAAATCGTGGTACTTCATATATAGATGGTCTGATGGACTCTATAGCTGGAGATTTTGATTCTTTAGTAAAAGTAGAAATTTCGGGGTAGGCACATTTAGTCGTATCTTCTACCTCACGTATAGTTTCTTGGCTTACATATTGTTTTTCCTTCTTTTCCATATCAATATTTCGAGGAAAAGGTCCTGTGTTCGTTTCTTTAGATTTAGATTGAATTGTTGCCAATAAAGTTTCGGCATCAGAAATTGACTGATAATCCATTCGTGGAGCTTCATCAATCAATGTTGAATTTATATTTTCACTTGCTTGTATATAAGATGATAAAAGGTTATCTTTTACGTCACTAACAACTGCTGATACAGCTTTACGTGTATCCATTTGCTTAAAAATAGGTTTTTCATAATTTTCCACTTCCTCTGAAGTGTGAGTATCTGATGGTTTATCAGTTATATGAAGAACATCTTCTTTTTTGTCAATTATTGATTTATTGTTCTCGGTGCCTTTGCTACCTACTTCAGTTGAAAGCTTTTGGCGCTCAATTGTAATAGCAAATTGTCTTTCTGCGTCCATAATATCATGGTAGCTGTGACGCGGGGTTTCTTGGCGTAAAGCCTCAATATAATTGTCGAATTTCAATTGTTCAATTATTTCCTGATTATGTGTAAGGCCTGTACTTTGTACCGTATAAATTGCGGGCTTTGTTGTAGCATCATCTACAGTTATATTTTCATATTGAAGAAGATCTTTACTTTCAAAAAGATTTTCTTTATCACTGGCAGCTTTTTCTAAATTTTGCTCTTCTGATCTATCGCTATAAATGTCTCCAGAATTGATAATTTTGTTAGGATCTGCTAGTGACGCAAATATCATTTCAGCGTCCCTAATTTCATGATAACTAGTTCTGGGCTCTGGTTCTATCACCGATAATGCAAGATTACCTTTAATTACCGTTGTAGAGGTTAAAACATTTACTGCTTCCTTATTAAGGTTGCTTATTGGTGATTTTTCCTTTCCTAAGTCCTCAGTACCTCTAAGGATCTCAGAAGTAATAACGTCAATTTTAGTCACGTTGAGTGATTTCATTGAATCAACTCGATCACCAGATATCACATCAGCGCTCTGTGAAATAACGCAATCAATACTTTGTTCATTGCCAGATTTTACCGGTTTGGCAGCAAGTGCTTGAACCAATACAGTCTGAGCGGTATTTTCTGATGGTGATTGACGATCTTTTTCAATACTGCAAACCTCTCTAGGCAACGGTTCAGTTGTTTCCTTATTTTCCTGTGAATCATTTCGTTGACTTGATATAAGCTGCGTGTACTCATAGTCCAACTGATGTGTATCAAGGTCTACCGAATATGATTTAATTTCATTAACTAGCTCTTTGTAAGGAATATTAACATTTTTATCCTTAACTTTCTTTTCTACTAATGCTCGACTACGATCTTGAACTGAGCCAAATATAGCTCCATCAATTATATCCGAAAGTTCAGCTTCTGTTAATGGTTTGCTTGGCTCATTCTTTAAAGGTTCCTGCAGCTCAGCTCTAGATTGTTCATTTTGTTGATCAGGTTCTTCGAGAACGTAATTAATTATGTCATCTTGATTCTCAATAGTTGATTGTGTTACTTCAGTCGATTCACCAGTTGAACCATCGACTGCACTTTCAATTGATATGAAATCAGATATATTTTCTGTTGCTACTGAAACTGTATTGGATGTTTCTAAACAGGCTTGTTTAGTTTCAGGATTTGATTGATTTATATCAAGTAAAGTTTCGTTGATATCACTTTCAGAATCTAATATATTTCTGTGAATAACCATTTCTTCTGTAATAACCGTTCTATCTAAAATATTGTCACTAACATTAATGGAAGACTTATCATCTGTGATTTTGTCATTTGTTGTATCTTTACTTAAAATTAACTTATCTTCGATCAGTTGAGGTTCTTCTAGTGAATTACTTTTACTGTGTATCTTAACAGTCCTGATAGGTGGGAGTTTCTTTTCCTCATGTGTTATTAAGTAGACTGTTCGTGTCTCGATATCCTGAGTAATTGGTTCATAATGAGTTATCTCTTCAACAATATTATAGGAACCTTCTTTTAATGCATCAGGAGAGAAATATTTATCGTTATTGTTCTGCTCGTTTGATGGAATTGTAACAACGGTAGGTTCATGACTTTCAGCATTGACATCTTTTTGCTTTTCATCTTCAACGGATTGCAAAAGTCCTATTATTGCTTGACTTGCATGGGCCTGTTCCTCTTCTGCATTATCAGATTTTTTATTAATTACAGACGATTTATCTTCTATATATACATTGCTAGTTTCTTGTAATATAGTAACTTGGTTAGCTACATACTCAGTTCCAGCAATAGTTAAATCAGATGCAGGTTGACTGATAGGCTCAAAGGCAGTTTCTATTACACCTTCTTCTTCCTCTAATAGGTCGTTCCAATCAATATGTTCTACAGGTTGAATATTTTCTACTTCTTCCTCAGGCGAAATACTTGACTCAATATGCAATGTATTATCAGACTCAATTATTAGGGTAGAAGTTATGTTAGATCGTTCTTCTACTGATGATGTCAAATTGGTCTCGACAGTACGTGGTTTTGGCACTTCTTGCTTCAGTTTAGTCTTGAGCTGCTTTTCTTTAGGTTTCTTTTTATGACCTTCGGAACGTTCTATCTCTTTCAACGCTTTATCAATGTCATCATCACCAAGTTTAACTTTTTTCGATTTCTTCTTTTTATTTATTTTAGTCTCTTCTAAGACAGGTTCTGGCAGGTTCTGTACAGTTGCATCTAATATAATGGGAATTTCAGATGAGTGTTCTTCAACTTCTACATCACTTTCTTTTTTTATTTTGGATTTAGATTTTTTCTTGGATCGCTTTGTTTCATCTTGTAACTTAATATTTTCGTGCTCTTTTGCAACTATTTCAATATTTAGTACAGGTTCCATCTCTCTATTTACTGTGCTATCTACAGTTACCTCTCGCTCCTCAGTCATGACCTTGTTTTTATTATGCTTCTTTTTCTTATTTGACTTATATTCTTCGACTTGCTCTACTACATTAGGAATTTCTTCGATAACAGGTTCAATAGTTTTAATATTTTCTTCGATAGTTCCTTCTATTTCTATCGCTTCATAGACAACGCAATCCGACTGTTTATCTATTTTCTGTTGTTTTTTACACTTTTTGCTTTTCGATGAGGATACAATTTCTTCAGATATATCAGTTTGGGTTGTTTTAGGTGTTTCTACGTCATATTTTTGTTGTACTTTAGTCGACTCATCAGTAATCCCTTGTGTAGGAATATTTATTGGAGTGTGTTCCTTTCCTTTCTTTTTATTTTTAGATTCTTTTTTATTCCTAAGACTTTGTTCTTCTTCACAACTTTGATCTAATGATTCTTCTTCTCGGGATTCACATTTTAATTCTTTTGTTCTACTAAGCTCTACGAAAATTTCTTCAGTCCCTTTCGATAATATTTCTGCAACAGGTTCATGACTTAGAGATTCTATTCTTTCTTTCTCTGTTGTAATTTCAGTAGTTGTTATAACTTCTTGTATGTTGGATTGCAAGTCAGTGGCTAGTGCAGTATTACTTTCTGAAAATATACTTTCTGACTCTTTAAGTTTAATTGGGATCTGTTCATTGCCTTGAACTTCTGATTGACATAAAAGTTCCACAATCAATTGTTTATTATCCTGAATTACATTTTTAAAGGATTTGTTATCAACATCATCACCGGAAGATTCTTTAGAATCAACAGATAGTTCTTGAATTACAGATGCTTCTACCGTTATAATGTCAAGCACATTGTCAGTAGAAAATTCTACTTTATCATGTTTTACTGTAGACGATTGCTTAGGACTTTTCTTTTTCTTAGGCTTTTCTTTCGGTATCACATTCAATGACCCTGTAGGTTCGGGAATTGTACCCTCAATATCTATATCACTCGCTTTCTTTTCTCTCTCACATTGGGAATCTTTAATAATTTTCTTCTTTTTAGATTTAGTGTGTTCTTCAATATTTGATGTATTTTTGATGTTAACAGCATCGGGCTCTGATAAGGTTTCATATTTTGGCTGATTTGCTGATGTATCCATGATTCTTTCTTTACTATAGTCACCTGCTTCTTTGTTTTTCTTTTTCTTATGTTTTCCCAAGTCCTCAATTTCTTTAAGAGCTTTTTGTATTTCATCTTCAGCGTTCTTAGATTTTTTAGATTTTTTCTTTTTAGGTTTTTTAAGCTCAACATCTTCAACAGTCATCTCAAGTTCTGGATCTTCTGCGACGATTTCAGTAACAGTTTCAACAACTGTAGCGCTGTGTTTAAGCTTTTTAGTAACTTCTTTAGTCTCTTTAGGAAGGTCTAGTTTTGGCATAGTTTGTAGTGGCAATGATTCTGGTGTAGATATAATCGGAGTTAGTTCTACTTGTATCTCAGTATCATCAAATTCTTGTACTTCTATGGCTTTTTTCGTAGTCTTTTTCTTTTTCATGGCTTGTACATCATGTGCTTTAGTAGGCCGCTTCTCTGAAGTGCGCCTTTGTCTAGGCATTTCTCTAGATCGACTTCTAGTTGGTGGACGATCCGGCTTCTCAAGTCTATCAACTCGTTCTGACCTTTCTAGTCTTTCAGGTTTGTTTCGCGGTGTCTCAATTCGCTCACTCTTCAGCTCATGCTGATGTACAATCGGAGATCTCTCAATGCATTCTATTACAATCTCTTTGACTAACTCTACTTGTGCTACTTGTGGTTTCGGTAGCGATGTTACGCTATGAGTATGGGTTTGTTTGCGAAGTCCAAGCGCCAAAATTTCGGCATATGATAATTCATGCTGGCGTTCCTTGTTTGGACTAGGAGCTCTTTCTTGCTCGGTAACTTGCAAATGCTGGAGCGGTGGCTCGGGTATACTATGAACAATCGTCGCCTCCCGTTCCTGATAGATCGGTTCGGTATCCTCCAGTGATAGCTCCCGGTATTCTATCGGGGGGGTCGGAGGGTGCTCCTGAGCCGACTCGGGGTCCGAGCGCTCCACATAGTCGTCATAGTACAAGTTCACATCACGAGTGCACGGCTCACTGACACTATTATTGTAACTCATCGTATTGATTTCGTAAACACGGGTGTCACTGGGGTCATCGCTAACCCTCTCACTGATCACACACGATTCGAGCACTGGCGTATTTTCAATTTGAGCTTCATCATAGCAGGGTGGGGACGGGGGAGCCCGTGGTTCCCCCCGGGAGCTCGAGCGCGAACCTGCGCCCTTGACTATCTCGGCGTAGGTGGAGCCGGGCCGCGCCCAGGGCGAGCGCGCGCGGCCGGGGTGTGCGGGGGGTGTGGGCGGCGCGGGCGGCGCGAGCGCGGCGTGGCCGGGGGAGCGCGCGCGCCGCGCCGCCTGCGCGAGGCGCGCGCGCCCCACGAGCATCGACAGAGTGGCCGCCTCGTCCGACGACATCACGAAGTACGGGTCCAGCGCGTAGATGGCCCCCGTCAGCTCTTCGATTCGCCGGCTGATCTCCTGATACGCAAGTACGGACAAATACATGATTTACAAGGGTGTTTCTTGGCGAACGGACTGAACGAAAGAAAACGACAGTGGCTGCGATGCGACTCGTATATTTAACGTTCGTATGCTTAAAAAAATACAGGGAGATGACGAGGAATCGACTTAAAACTAAACGCGAAATGAGACGAACTACGCGTCGCGGAGCGGGTCGGCGTCCGGGCTGCCTCGCTGCACTAGCAGTTTAACTCTCTCGTTTCGCGCCTGAATCTTGCTCTGGAGCGACTTGACTCGCTCCCGACATTCCTAGCGGAGGATACCGGTTCGACGTGTTAGTAGGGTGAGGAGGAGAGGTGACAAAAAAAAATAAGATAAATAAATGATCGACTGGCGGGACCCGGAGGGCCGGTGAGTGCGATGAAGCGGTGCCCATCACCTAGCCCCGGGCGGGTCGCCCAACTGGGAGCCTCCTAAACAAAACTAGAATACTCGCTAGCCACGCGGGGTCGGCCGGGCCTTACCTGCTGCGTGCGTTGCGCGCGCTCGGGCTCGCGTGGGCTGTAGTTGGGCTGCGCGGCGTGGCGCAACTGCTGCTCCGCCTGCAGCAGCTGCGCACGCAGGCGCGCCACGTCGGCGCAGTACGCCTCCAGCTGCGCCAGCGCCGCCGCCAGCGCGCTCGCCTGCGCGCCCGTGCCCGCCGCCAGCGCGTCCAGCGCCGCCGCCAGGCCGCGCGCGCTCGCCTCCACGGCCTCGGGCCCGCGCGACTGCGCCGCCACGCCGTCCGGCCCGAAGTGTACCTGCGGGTGAGCAACCCTTAGTGTGTGACCGTACCGTCCTAACTCACCACCACCTGAAATGCTACAGGATAAAATAAGATTCGAAAAATCGCGACGCGCGACTCACGTTGAGTTTCTCGACTGCGTATGAGATCTTGGTCTTTTGCGTGGAAATATCGTTGATGATCTTCTCCCTTATTGCGAGTCGATCTCTTAGTGGTTTCTTTGTGCTCTGCGGCGCCTCGAGCGTTCTCGTGGTCGCCTCGAGCCAGTGTCCGACGTCCTTTAACTTCTTCTCGCATCGCTCCCACTCCTCTGCGAGTTCTTGTAGTAGACCGTTCTGCAATAAACGTACGTGATTAATGAATCCAAATCGATTTCTAAAATGTGTGTGGGTCGGTTGAATTAGGTACTGACTGTCTTCGCCAATCGTTTTTCGACATCGACTGTGGCGTTCTCCGCCGCCTCTAGCCTCGAGGGTAAATCCCCGGGGCTGGTTACGCGTTCTATCGCTTCTATTTCTTTAGCCATGTCCGCTAGGTTCTTGGCCTGCTGCTTACAGCTCTTGAGCGCGTTCTGAAATTATTCAAAAATATAAAAAGACGTTGAAATTATGCAGAAAAGCCTATTCGAAAGAAACCTACCCCATATTCAGTCTGTTTCTGTTGCGCCTCCTGCAAGTCGGCCAATGGGAGTGGCCGCGCAAGGAATGCACGTTGGGTCTCCACCCACAGTAGGACTTTCTCTAGTAAAGTTAGGAATCTGGCAACAGCATCGCAGGCGTCCTCGACGGCTGCCTGCCTTGCTTCTAGTTCACTGCATACGGCTGCGAATTGTTCTGTCAACGCAGATACCGTCGACTGAACTAACTGTCTTTCGCCGGCATCCCGACTGCCCTCGACTATCGAACGTGCGTTTCGCGTTAAACGCTCCACGCGGTCCGCTATGTTTGGCACTTCCGATCTGGTGGCCACCAGTCGTTCCTTGTAAGGCTCAGGAGGCAATGTCCTGTCTCGGGCAGTAAGTTCTGCGGCTCGGACCCACGCCTGCACGTCTTCTACATCACTTGCATACTCCGAGCGAGCAGTGCGAGCGCGCTTCCATTCCCTTTCCTTTTCTTCCATAGCTGCTGCCAGGGCCTCAGACGATAGTTCTAGGGAGGACAGCTCCTGGGCGACGTCCGCCGGCGCTGATCCCCCGTATCGCTTCCGGCTTTCCTCGGTGAAACTCTTTGTACGCTCCACTAAATCCGAAACTTCTTTCGTCAGCTCGCGTACACTATCGGCTTCGTCCTCACCGAACACGTAGAAAGTCCTAACTTTCGCTGTCAACACTTCTATCTGCTGTCGGAACTCGTCGATCCTTTCCGACACGCGATCGAATTCTGACACAATGTCGTCGATCTCCGTGAGCCGCGCCGCTAGAGTCTGTCGCAATCTGAAAAATAAAAGTTATATTAAAGCGTACAGTTCGCACGGAATTGTATTAGCTTGTGGTTCTAGCTATCGCGAGTGAGGTGTTGGTGCCAAAACGCGACGAAAATAATCCGGCGCGGCATGACGCTACTCTCGTCACGGTGCAAGGTCGTGGCTGCGGCGCCTGCTGGGCGGGCCAGGCGGGCCAGGCGGGCCAGGCGGGCCGGCGGCGCACTCCTACCTCGTCGTTCGTGCTCGTTCGCTCGCGGCGCTCCGCTCGCTTCGCCCTCCCGTCGCTCAATGAACCGATCTCGATAGATTCGCTGGACGCATCTAATTTTAAATTCCACGCTCTAATGTTTGCACGGTGACATCATAGAGCGCGAGTTTTTTTCGTTGCATTTGCCGGTCCGTGTTTACGTTTATCACTCACACGACCGCGTTTGCCTTATGCCCGAGGTGACGTTATCCGCGCGACCTTCAGCCGGCCGGCTTCTACACATTTACCAAAATATTAAGCGAATAGGCACTTCAAGCCGAGTGTGCCTGTATAAGATGAGAGAACTATCGAAATCCGATTGATTGAATAATAAACGCAAGAAAAACCACAGTAAAATAACATCCGGCAACCGCATGTGCGACTTAGGCAAGACGACTTTTATTCCGGCGCAGTAATTCACTTTAACGTACGCGTAAACTCAAGAACATATTTTAATATCAGGAAATACGTACATAATTATGTGAAACTCCCGTAGGACTGTCTGCCTATGCCATATGGCTGGCTACGCAGCACAGCAAGTGAGTCACCAAACTGGCACGTAAGCACGCGACACCGGTGGCACTAGGTAATATCACATAATTCCAATAGAGCCGGTGTGGCCGCGCGACTACGTAGGCATGTCCCGGTCTCCTTATACAACAAAATTCGATTCAATACTGCTCAATATCCCGTCCTTCAATTATTTTCGGACCGGTATTAACGTTACTTGTTCGCGGAAGGGGACGGTGCGATTGTCTTCGGCATTCGTTTCGTAACTCGCTCTTACACGTAGATACACTTTCATATCGCCGCCGTAACTTTCTTATAATGTTAGTGAATGTATTTTACTTGTTACTAAAATGGCGTATCGGTCTAAGTATATCTCTGTAGCCGGCTTCCAGTGCAGACTGTGAGGCCGTGACCTATTAAGCGCTGCGATCGCCCGCATGCGCACTAAGCTCGGAAATACTAGTCTGCCAGTTTGAATAACGATTACACTCCCCCATGCCCCGTCGAAGTCTGGTTTCGGTTTCAGAGGAAAATGGACCGTACTTTTGGGGCGGTAGGCTTTATATTTGTTGATCAAAGACCACGACGTAGTGCTTTCGAGACGCAGGTCTTGTTCCCTGATTGATCCTATTCTAGTCTGTAAATGCGCCATACGAAGTTTCTAGGCGAATCTACTTCTAAAACTAAAAATATTTTTTCCAGGTATCTTTACTTTAATTACGATCGTTCTTCATGTTAACCTATAAAAAGCCGGTTTTCACTGCTACATATTATATTTTGAAAATACATTTACTTTCATGAATTTCGGATTACTTAACAATTAATTTTTTTAAATATTTTAGTCGTACATAAACTTAAGCATAGTCCCAAATACCTAAAACTCTACCACGTTATTTGTGTTGCAAATTAATCACGTTCCAACACATAGATTTGGTTATTGAAAAATATCGGACGCCTAATTTTGATGAGAAAATTCAGACAAAGGTACATACTATGTGCTTATTTGCTACCTTAGCAGTAGACACTAAAAACCCAATCTTGTCGAATACATCTACATTGTTGTACGCACGTACCCATCTCATCGTTATACGCGAACAGGAAGAAGATATTGTGACCACATTGTATTGTATACCTAACAATGGCGTACTTTTGTCGTTCTAAACTTTATAGGTACATAACTATATGTATAAATAATAATATAATCTTTTATACAGCATCATTTGAATAAACGCGTCTGATGTAGATATATTGATATATTTAGCATTGCACATTGATGTGGTAGCGTAAGTTTTAAATTGAGTGGACATGGACTGGGGCATAGTCATAGACATAGTCTGCAATGAAGTGGGTACAAATTTCCAGTAAAAGTTAAATTATTCTTATATTGGCTGTTGCCCGTTAACAATAGCCTTTTCAAACTCTAGTCTATCTCTGTACCAAATTTCTTCAAAAAGGGTTGAGTGGTTTAGGCGTGAAATTGTTACAAACAGACAGACAGGCCGAAATACGGGAATTCAGAGTTACGCATTATAAATGCGAAAGCAACTATATAAGTTTATTTTATGGAACATGTTTATTTTATGAATGGCCAACGAGGATCGACTTATGGTAAGCGATCACCGCCGCCCATGGGGTGTCCATGTCCAATACCATAGGAGCCACAAGTGCGTTGCCTTCCTTTTCATAGAAAGTCTTGACAGCCTGTCATATTTACGGAAATTCCCAAGAAGTAAAACTATACTAAGGAATGCTATTAAAAGTTATTCCAAAAAATAATATACGAAAAACATTTACCATTATTCCTAACGCTACATAAAAATTGCTCAACAACCGCTAACAAAATCTATATAAATAACATCACCTAATTTCTCACTCGAGTGGATGAAAGTAGCTCCAACGTTATCCAACAAAATCGCGAACACACTGCTCTTAAAATAAATACTGAGGAAACGACATTATGCAGTGTGATAATGTTGATAAGAGTTCATCGAACCGAATGATAGATGCTGCAACGTTGCCAAAGTGAATGTTGGCAGATGGCACGTTTGCCACGCGCTCCGTCGGCCAAGCAAAAAGTACGCAGGGAACGGTTAAATGCCCTGAATGCCCACCGGTGTGTGGGCATGATAACATCGAAGGGTAATATATTTCATAAGAAACTGTAATATTTTTTGCTGTACTAACACCGTTTTCCTTAAACAGTGACTATTGTTCAAAAATTTGGGTAGATGTTTAAAATGGTAAAATAACTTTTTGATGTGTGGAATCCTGAAAAGTGATTAGGTTGGAGTTGACGTAACTAATTGCCGAGTCTCTTTTATCAAATAATGACTAAACAATACTGGGAGATTATGCCCTGGCCGTTTTTACTGGCCGTAGGGATCTTTTAGAGCAGAGTAAATCAGAGGTATCAAAATCAATTCAGGCTATCAGAAAACACAATTGCAAAATATAATATATTGATGGATAAGTCTTAATGTTATTTAAGTACGAAAAAATTCATAGTAAGAGAGTTATGAACTTGTATTTTAGTCATTTTAGTTTATGAGATTTGATACACAAATAAAATACAAGATATTTATTGAAAGGGTAGGAACAGATATGTAATAATTTAGTACTTAAACATTGCGCAAAATGCAAATTTAAGTGCTATCCAAGACATAATACTTATAAAACTAAAAACGCCTGGCGTGTATGGTAATTATTTATCTATTTATGTAAATGAAATCATGATATATGAAAAGCTTGAAATGTACCTTGAAATTAGAATTTCAATGAGAAATATGAATCTAGTAACTTTACTCTATTTTTATCTAAGTATGTTTATCGGCATTCTAGATTCCATAACACAAGCTAATTAAGCTTACCATGGGTCTAGATAGCGTACTGTAGAATGTTGTGCAATATTTATTTATTATTACTAAAAAATTAAAGAATTCATCAGTCCTAATCACCTGAATCATGATTATCTCTAAATATTACAATGTTTGCCTCTAAAGTACGAAAATACACATTATCTCATTCTTCACTTACAATAATACAACACAATCCTCGATACAATTATTTACTTACTAGAATTGCAAAAAGCTGTTAAACAAACACATTGTTTTAGCAAAAGCTTTGTAAACCATGACTTCATAACCGACAGTCACAAATGTCGTATGTCGGTATTAAGTATAGCTTGGATCAAGGCTGTACGGAAGTAACATCGATCACGGCGCTACGCTCGGTGAATCTCCATTTATTTGTAACCGTCCAAGGTTATGGTGTGGTTAAAAAAGGCTAATTGGAAACTAAATTTTTGATAACATTGAGGACATTAATACAATATTTTGATAGTTTATGGCTAGTTATGAAAAAGTTTGTTTGAAAATTAGGTCTTGTTTGTGGCTATAGGTGGTAGGGCCAGTTGTGGCTTTTTTTTAGCTCCATTTCTAGTGAATAACTGCAGTTTATGTCCATGTGTTGTGGGAGTGTTTTATCTTTATCTTTAACGTAGATACAACGGCCAAAAATAACACCCAGATTTAGGACAATTGTAGGAGTACCGTAATATTAATAGTTGCTCCACATTTGACTCGAAATAATCACCATGAGATGCACGCTCTTACGGTTCTATCATTCCTTGTGGTGAAAAGAACATTTTGTACTGCTGATTTCATCCCTTAATGATTCATCGTGGTGATGAAAGAGGCCTTCGGTAATTATTTTCGAACAAAAGTGAAAAAAGCATTTTAAGTAATAGGAGTAAAAGCTGACAAGTAGACTACATGATGAAGACCTTGGATGACAAGATTATGTTGAGTAACAAAAGACGTTTAACATGGATGTTCAATACAACGTATGCTTGGATAGCATATTCGCAACAGGTTTCAAAGCCACGTGATTTACTGTGTTTAAAACATTTGATGACCACATAAGCTGTATGGAGACAGAAAACTACGTCACTTGGTTCTAAGGGTTATTTTAATAAGACGGTTGCTTTATTCGCAAGGTGATGTCATAGTCCAAGGCAAATACAAGAATATGTAAATTGCACTCTACACGCTAGATCACAAAGTCTATAGCGAATCGTGTAATGTTTTCTCAAGAAATCATTTTAAGATCCTGTGTCATTGATTGCATAATAATTATTTTTGTTTGGGGCCTTCGTTATAAGACTTGTCACAAATATTTCATGTGACAATAGTTAATATTAGTTGCTTATCTCATTGACAAAAAAAAAATTAAACACCCAAGATGCGTAGATGAAAATGACGAATTATACGACGGCAAAATATTATTTCCTCAAGTATTTTTTCCTGGATATCTTTATTGCAATGAAGGTTACTTAAGTGTCTTTCTCTAAATATATTTAATTCAACTTGTTTGCCTCAGTTTGATATTTGGGGAAATCTTATACATTTGCCAGCCCTGCAGTATCAGAGCATGCAGCAATCGAGTGCATTTTACCATTCTTCGGAAATTTAGTTAAACAGACATAAAGAGCAGTGTGTGGGTACTGTAATATTAACACTATGACTAGTATGGGATATATCTATACTATCCGAACTACCGACTATAGAATATTACTTGACGGTAACAGGGGTGAAACCAGGTGAAACTATGTTACAGAATAAAATATTTATGAATCATTCTGCACCTTACGTATCTTTAAGTGTTAAATATTTGAAATATAGGGACATTCTCTAGTGATTATATAAATGTGTTTCTTTGTTATACTATCTGGTATTCGCAAGGATGACTCATTCGAACATCCCATCTTAGATAGAGGATACTTCTAAATTAAAAAGCGGGACACCTGTTTGGTGTGATGGAGTAATAAACGTGATTGTTTTGTATTCGTGTTGACGATACAATTCTTATAGCAGTGACAAAAATAGTTGACACAATTATTTTGTTTCTTTCGAGGCCACGGTAAATGTTTACTTACGCTCTATAATTTTAGCGTGTGTATCTTTGCTTTGGTCTTCACGACAAGTGGGTAAATTAACTGAAAAAATATTAAGTGCTTATGTGCATACGTGATCATGACATTTTTACACATCTTCAGAATTTATCTTTCTTGGTTGTACAGTTTTAAGTGTTTAAGGTAATAGGCACTACAATATTGAGTGTAAAGTTATTAGGTGTGTGAATACCAAGACAATATGTTGAGATCATTTATCTATTACAACACTGTATTCTTTCAATGAATGAAATTTTTGATTTCTTTAAGTGTAACTATAAATATTAACTTTTTAAATTACCTATAACATTCGTATTTTCTTATTGCGGGTTCTCTTCGTTTATGTGATTTTATTAAATCTGATTTCTGTGATATTCATGTACCTACTGATTTTTTAAAGTAGATTTATTACAGTACATTATTACATTAGTAACTTCAGTTCTAATAGTCTTATTAAGAAAAACAAAACAGTTGAATTTTATTTTGCCAACTTAAACTTAAGGGTTGCCTGTCACCTGTCAATTATATTTTTATTACTAGCATTTAGATTTAGAAGCTTCAGTTATATAGTTTCTTAGTTAGACTGAATTTCATCTCCAAATGAGATGGAAAATCGATGAATGATATTTATTAATTTTTGAGCCTGAAAACTGTCTACTAGTAGGTACCTTTTTACTTTACTTTACCTATCTCATCATCATTAACAAAAAAATTAACATGACAACCAAATTTCTCTGACATGTATTTATTAGCTACATGTTCGTAATATTTTTATAAAAATATTGCGATGTGAATCTAAAAAAATCTATTAATGGTGTCCACATCATGCCGAGAGCATGCGGTCTTGTGCACACATGTTTCTATCTTTAAGTGTCGAAATAAAGTCGGTTTTATTTTTACGATGTCTGGGTCTCAGGGGCTCCCGTGTTAACTAGAATGCCGTGATTTTATTATTAGATCATTTATGGTACACATGAATGAACAATGTGTGGTGTTAAAGTAGCAAATAAGCTAGAACTGATGGTATAAGATTACTGTTATATTCCAACGCTTGTTGCAAATAAGTGACACCCCTAATATTGTAAATGTTAGTAGATAATATTATTTTGATTGGAAAGTTGAAGAAATAATGCGGTATGACGTCATACCTCGTTGTGTGGGGGGGGGGGGGTCTAAAATAAATAAAATAAGAACATATGTAACTTTTGCCCTTATTTAACTATTCTTTATTTAACAAGCTCAGTTATATAGGGAATTTATTTAAACTGCCTAATTTTAAGGCTACATAATTTTAAGGGTCGACATATGGAGATCGTACATCTCTAAGTACCACCCTCTCAATAAATATGAGCGGTACTTCTTCCGTGCACAGCTTGAACTGGTTTGGACCTTTACTGTTTCATTTTGCCTATAGTTTACCACTCATTCAACCCATTAAAGATGAAGACAAATAATTAATGCGATACAAAACGCTCTGCGGACGTATATTTATAATACTTATGTACAATACAGGTACGCCTTGAACATAATTAAGTACCTCCATTACCTTTGCTACCTCTTCCCGTTGCTAATAGATATCATCTGGTCGTATTGCCAATTAAAAACCGCCAAAACCATGTGCCGTTTACCCTTGGATGTCCCGCTATACTAGCTATATCACTTATGTTGTAACACCAAAAATGTAAGATAGTTGCTTTTTGTGAAGAACTGTCGTATTACAAAGACTAAGAGTTCAATTTACTTTAAAAGTATTTTCGTGATAATATAGAACATTTTGGTGACAACGGCTCGATGACTTTAGTACAATATTCAGCAAGACGTTTTAATGTTGTTACTGCTTTGTGATAAGGTTTATTTTGGCTTGTTTTAGTTTAAGGATATGTGTGCGTTCCAGTCTGTCGGTCACACGGTCTGCGATATTTTGGCAAAGAATTTTAATCTTGGGTAAACAAAGTATGCGGTTTAAAGAGATAATTGGATTGCAATTTTCAGATTGAAAGTATTTTCAGGTAATTTTGTTAACACAAGTAATGATAATTTTATGGTATATGGGGCACACTTGCATCTTCGGAGCATATTGCTGATTGACAAAGGAGGCTCAAGCACAGACTGCCCTCTCGAAGTTTGGAGATGGCAATTGCTAACATAAAGCCAGGAAGAAACAAATGAAGAGAGGTAATAGGAGAGCGGACCCCGGTGTCGATAGACAACATTAATATCTAATCATTGAAGAACATATTTTTGGCTGTTATTGTCAGAAATTAGTCAACAATTACATTTCTAAGTCACCCAGACATCCAAAAACCATTCATCAAAGTGTCAACGGAAAGTCTGAAAACCGTTGTAAATAAAACGAACGGCCGAGAATGTTGGACGCCAGTCTTAAAAAAAAAGGTAAATCCGTTGATGATGTAATATACGAAACTAAACCTTGAGGTTTAGTAATAGGAGATATTATTGATGTTTTAGACGAAAAAGCAAATATTCTTGTTGTTTCGAGCCCGAGCGCCGCTGTCAGCTAGTTGATGGCATGCCAGGAGATGTTCTTCCGGAATTTATTGGCAGGGTTCAACAGCTAACTGGCCTACTTACCTATATATCACTTTCTTTACATAATATTTACAAATGCCTCCCATATTGTTTTCTTCATCCTAACGTTAATGCCAGTCTCATCCAAAGCTTTCAGCTTGGAGTCTGGGGTCCACTTTGCCAGTCTAACTGCGGATTTGGCTAAACTTCGATATTTTCTGAAGCGATTGCCATCTGAACTCCAGAAACAAAAGGACATCAAATATGACATATGGTCCATAATTCATTGAGAGTGCATTTCGTGGATTTTATAAATCGACTAACTCCAATTTGACTAATTCTGTAGCGTGCCAACTGCTACAGTTAGAAGTCGCAAATTCAATTTCCGCTCTGTGCAAATGACATATATGAAGGATCGTAGCTAGTGAAAAAATACAGCCTACGCCTACATCAATGGCAAAGAATATTGACTGTACAAACCTTTTGGCCTTTTTTCTCAAATATAACTCAGAATTTTTCTTTGGGTTTTTATAATTTTGAAATAATTAAAAAAGGAATGATAGTAGTTAAAATGGCCACCCAACAGGTTGCACCGTGTAACGGTAAAAGCAGTTAAAAAGTATTCCGTCTTCGCCACAGGCTGTCACGGCCAATTACTGCACAAAGGAGACTCAACGAACCTTAACACAGTCTGAGTGTCTGGCATTGAGTTAAGACGAAAACACTTTATTTAATCGATAGTCAGAACTTCCAAGTAAGCTTAACTGGCTTGTGTTATTTTTTTTCTTTCTTTTTTTATAATAGGACACGTCAATTTGATTTTGCCTCGCCTGATGATAGGCTTAAGGCAAAGTCTCGGAAAGAGGGTCACCATCGTATACATGTACCATGTTAACAATGGTGGCGCTCAGCTTGTACGATCTCAATTAATTTAATAGATGTTGTTCACATTATGAGGTCTTAGGGGAAGGTAGTCCCGGGGTTAGTTTTCCAGCTTCATATTCTACTTTTTTACGCATGTTTGTCAAATTCATTTCAATATAATACACTAAATACTAGACGCTCATTGGTTGAAGATGATCCATGATCAAGAGACGACCAATCAGCGTTCAACATTCGGTGTGTTAAGTTGACACAAGTTTGAAATACGAATGTGTAACCATTGATAAGTTTACTTGTAGTCGATGTTAAACGATTGACATTGAAATTCAAAATTGATATGACTTCATCGTTGTATAATTAAATACTATTTATTATTCACTTACGTCATATTATATTGGACTTAATAACAGTAAAATTAAAATTCATATTCATTTAACAGCAAAATCGAACAGTTTAAAATTAATGTTACCACAACATTAATTTTGAAACTGACGTCACAAATAGGTATACTTTAGAAGGGTTATTCCCGTCCGCTCCACGATTTTGCTCCCAAGCGCTCCAAGACTAAAATTAAATATTAATATTATTTTATAAAATCGTTCTCAAGAGCTCCAAAAACGTATGTAAGCTTTTTCGTTCGAAACTTCTTATCTCTATACATCAATTCCCAGGAGCTCCAAATTATAATATTGTAAGTAAAAAAATACTGTGTTCCCAACAGCTCCAAAACAAAGTGTACGGTTAGCAGAATTAAAAACATTTAATACTATAATACGATAATAGGACGTCAATAGGTTAACAGGAAGTAGTGTCTATTAGCCAAGTCTTGAGTTAGGTATGAATTTGGTATTCAAGCGGTTTTACAGAGAAAGCATGTTTGCACTGAAGTTATAATAACATCACTGGGCTGTTTAACATCAGACAGATTATATAATATACAGCTAACTCAGCCTCAGATTCATGACTCGAGTGTGCATGGAATATGGCAATATGCTTACCCCCTATTACGTGGGACTGACTAGGTATTATATTGTTTAATGAAATGTGAGTGTTAATGCTTTTATTTCTATTTTACTATTATTAGATTTTGTCACTAGCTGTTGCCCGCGACTTCGTGCGCGTTAAGTTTCGAATAGCTCAAACTCATCATTATTTATGGTGGAAGATTTTCATCCCAACTGGAACGGAAGTAGTCGAAATACTGGAAATAATGAATTTTACACAAAGAAAACATTCCTTTATTTAAAAAAAGAAACAAAGATGTTTTCAAATTTTTTCTTGACATCTTCCACACTGTATTTTTCAATTACATATTATGAAGACAGTCTTTTTTGAGTGACTGACTAATGTATACAGGACTAAACTACTGAAAACTACGAAAATAGACAGACTTCTTCTATAGGCTTGGCAAATACTGCGGAAGGATTTTGAAAAATTCAATATTTTGCTGACAAAATCATTATCAAGTATGTGGATAAACATTGCTAAACGTGGACTAAACATTGAAATAAAACCACTTTTTACGGATTCTATCGCGATATATTTGTTATTATTACTTTTAAACCCGAAGTTTCGGCTGCTTTGCAGCAGCCATTTTCGCGGTGTGACTCACGATGGTAGTTGTCACCTAGTTTGAAGTATAAGTTATCTCAAAATATCCGAATCATGGTGAATTATTGGTGTTCGTATTTACGCAGAATGAGCTCACTGTGTTGTTAAGTCTTGCTGGATTTTGCTGCTTACTGGGTTTGATTAAGTGGATGACTGGGTCCCAAGCTGGTGGTACGGTCCATCCATCCTCTCTATTAAAATTTGGGTGTTTTTTAATTTCAATAGCCTCGCGGATCATTCTAGGAATATATAGGTGTTCTTTGGCGAGTATCTGTGGTTTATCAAACCTTAGGTAATGGTTGGTGCCTTTTTGCGCGTGTTCACATACAGCTAACTTTGTTGAGCGTTGGTGTTTTATGTCAGCTATGTGTTCTTTGACCCGAGTGCCAATGCTTCGCTTGGTTTGACCAATATATGAGAGCCCACAGTCACAGTCTATTTTGTAGACCCCTGCATCTTGTAGAGGTAGTTGGCACTTGACAGATGGTAAAAATTGACTTATCTTCGTTGGCGGCTTGTAGTATGTGTTGATTGAAGCTCGCTTCAAGATGTAGCCAATCTTGTCAGTGACCCCTCGTACATACGGTAGTACAGCAGGCTGGCGTTCGACCGTGGCTGGTTTTTCTCGGGATCTGTGACTCAGGCGCGGTGGTTTGAGCTTGTTGTCTTGCAGTACTTGCTTGACATGGTTTTATTTCAATGAGTGACATTCGCGTAAACTTCAGAAAATATCATGTGGACTAAACATGTTCATCAGTTATAATGGTTTAAATATTCTTCTTCCTTCTTCCTAAATTCTTAAATCATGTTTCTACAACTTACGAACTGAACAAATTATAAATAATTTAAAAAAAAATGAACCGACTCCAAAACCAAATAGGAAAAAATGTTTAAAATAACAGGATTTAGAGAGTCCCCCATGAGTGCAGGCCTGGGGGTGACGTGTGGAGCCGCCTATCACCTCAGCAGAAGCAGGCCACGATGGCAACGCGCGTAGGACAACGGTGTCAACAACTCGCCCCCGGAATGGGGAGCCATTCCGGGGGCGAGTCGTTGACATCGTTGTCCCCTCTCCCGTGGAGGGCCAGACCGTAAGGGATGGCCCTAGGCCAGCCAGGGTGCAAGGGATATGTCGAAAACAACCTCACCTCCGGCCTAGCACTACGACCCTCAGTCGGCATATGGTTTTAGTCAGTTCGAGTTCAACATAACCTCTCCTTCCGGCTCCGGCGCACGATAAATAAACACGATAAAAAAAGACCACCTCAGGAGTAGATAAACCCCATTTATAAGCGTACTTATTATTTTTAATAATTGAGGAACTGTCTCTGTTTCACTGAGATTTTTATTACGATATCTCTGAAATTTCGTGAATATACCTTAATATACGACTGGTCACCGGCTCTCCTTAAATTCTATCTCAATGCATTCCAGTTGACCCTCCCCGACCAAAGCAATCTTGTCAGATGGGGAAAAGCCACAGATAAAACATGTAACTCATGTGGTGAAGCAATTGGTACTGCTAGGCACCTACTGGTGGGTTGTAGGACGCTACTAGACCGGGGTCATTACTCGCGCCGACATGATAAGGTATTAGAAATCGTACGTGAGGCGGTAAGTTTGGCGGTAGCTAGAGCGAAAAAGGGTTTAACCACAAACCAAAGAAATGACGTCGCGTTTGTAAAGGAAGGCTGCTCAAAAAAGACAAATCAAAAGCCGTACTCAATTTTGATAGCAGCCGCTGACTGGACATTACTCGCAGATTCGTATGAGAAACACTATAAAATACCGGAGGATGTTTGTGCCTCGTCATCCAGACCCGATATATTCCTATTTTCAAAACAGCAAAAGCGTGCAGTACTAGTAGAACTCACAGTACCGTGGGAAACTAACATACCTAAAGACCACGCTATAAAAATAAACAAATACTTTGACCTGACCAACGAGTTAACCAAAAATGGCTATGTGGTTAAACTCTACGCCGTGGAAGTAGGAGCAAGGGGAATTCCAGCTAAATCCCTGTATAACTTATTTAAAGACCTCGGATTGCCAAGAGCTTCAGTAAGCTCTTTACTCAAACGAATATCTAAAACGGCGTTGATAGGATCTTACCAAATTTGGATAGGTAGAGGGGGGAACACGACCGACGGTGGAGGTGAGCGCTGATGCATCACAAGGTGGCCACCCTAAACCTACACCTGGGTCGCAAGTCCCAGGCGCCGTCACAGTGTTCCTCTCTGTACCACGCCATGGACCCGGCGACCGCACGGTGAATCCATGGAATGCTAAGAACCGGATCTCATCTCTACCCTTACAAGTATCACGTTAGCCCTACATACTACTACCTATTTTCCATTGACCAATTGCTGTACTGTCCCCTAACTCCTAATCGTTAATGAGTTCTGTAGCTTCACTATCAGCACAGCAGTATCAGATGTTGATTCAAGCATACCTCACAAGCAACACGTTAGCCCTACATACTACTAAATAGTTTCCATCGACCAATGACAGTACTGTCTCCCAACTCCTAACCGTTAAGAAGTTCAGTAGCTTCATCATCAGAACAGCAGCATCAGATGTTGACACCCTGAAGCATATACCTGAGTAAGAAATTATTACGTAACAAAAACACCATACGCAACCGTTAAGGAGTTCTGTAGCTTCATTATCAGCACAGCAGTATCAGATGTTGATACAAGCATACCTCACAAGCAACACATTAGGCCTACATAATACTAAATGTTATCATCGACCAATTTCAGTACTATCCCCCAACTCCTAACCGTTAAGGAGTTCGGTAGCTTCATCATCAGCACAACAGCATCAAATGTTGACACCCTAAAGCATATATACCTGAGCAAAACATGATTACGTAACAAAAGCACCATACGAGCATACAATTTTCGGTGGTTACCCTCGATTTCTCCTTGATCCCATCATCCGATCCTGACCTGGTGAAAATAGGACCACCTCCGAAGTGAACTCTATCCAACAAAGAAAAAAAACTTGAAATCCGTCTATAATTTGCGGAAATATCGGTGAACATACATAAAAAAAATATTATGAATACGAATTGAGAAACGAATTGAGAACCTCCTCCATTTTTGAAATCGGTTATACATTATAATACATCAAGCATCACACAAAATAGTTTCAAGAAAACCCGGAGCCTTGGTCCTCTGCTTTGACGAGCCAATGGTGGTTAGTTCCAGTTTTATGATATATTCCATCGACCACAGTGACATCGTTGTTCGTTGCCTTACACACAGGTAGAGGAGAGAGGCGCAGTGGGCAAGAGAGCAAATACAGCATTGACTGGGATGGGGTCATATAGCTTCATTTTTCTATATACTCGTATTCCTTGTATAGGCAAGCTTGTGTAACAGCAGATGATGTAGATACTTCCAAATTGATAGGTACTGGAGTTAATATCCACGCGGCCGCATTTATTTGGTCTGATAAAATTTACCGGAACTGAGTGTTTCTCTGCCCACATTTGGTCTCTTTTATATAAAAGGAGCAGCGGTATCTTTAATACCTAATAATAAATAGGTTGGCTTCTCCTGGCATACTGTTATCATTTCTGGGATCTTACTATTAGATACTTACGCAATCGATAAGATTGCAGCCATATTGTATTATCGGTAGTAGCAGATTGAAATAACACTCAACTGACATTACAAGATCTACCAATGATACGCTCTATAGTTAAATGTATGAGGATCTAATTTTTTCAGCCTCAGATGCATGACTTGAGTCAACAATAGTGCCCGAAATGCGGCAATAGGCTCACCCCCTATTACGTGGGACCGAAGCCAATAATAGGTGAAATGTGAGAATTAATTCACCTCTGCCTAACTACCCCTGCTCTCCGGGGATAAAGGTGTGATTATATGTATGTAGTAAATTTTTTATACTTTAAGTGGCAGACAAACACAAGGCCCATCTGTTGTAAAGTTATCGTGCATATTGAGTGAATTTACAGAATTATGTTGTTTAGTGTTCCTTGTACTACTTCACCCTGCGTGTTTGCACTTTGATATTTTCCACGAAACGAGCCCTCCAAAACCTCTTGGCAATATTGAAGTATTGCAGTTATTGAACTTTTTAGGGCTCAAAATACCTGCAATAGCTACCATAGATGTCCGTATTACAACCGGGGCCCACGGCTTAACGTGATCTCCGAGGTATGAAAATATCCAGACCAACGCAAATAAACATATTCATCAAATCATAACTCATCATCAAATCAGCCTCGCGTAAACTTGGAGTCCTGAACAGAGTGAGACCTTTTTCACGCTGGAGCAGCGGTGTCTTCTATACAAGACCCAAATTCGTTCCTGCGTGGAATACTGCTCACATCCTCACATCTCTGGGATGGCTCCGCAAAGTACTTACTAGATACTCTCGATAGGTTGCAGCGACGTGCGGTCCCCTTTATTGGGAATCCTGAGGTCACGAATACCCTCGAGCCTTTGCAGAGCCGTAGAGATGTTGCGTTTTTGGCAGTGTTCTACCGTCTCTACCATGGTGAATGTTCGGATGAGCTCTTCCAATAGTCCCACCCTCTCCTTTCGTTCACAGGAGTCGTGCAGGACTAAGAGGCCATTCGTATACGGCGCAGAGTATACCTGCTAGAGTAGTAGTAGTAGTAGTAGGAAATGTTTTGATTTATTCACAATTTCTTAAAATGCGCCACTCTGTATCAATTGAGAATTTCCATAATATACTCTGAAATCGTAGAAAAACTTTATATTTCGATATTTAGGTAGAACAGAGCCCATATCGGTAGAAATACCGAAAAATCGGTAGGTTCGAAACCACTGTTTGCACATCATTAGGCAATGTTAGATTGCAAGGAAAGGTGCGGGGTGGGGGTGACGCGACAACGCTGCGTGGGCGCACCGCCGCACTGACAGATTTCGTTCTTTACTACGTTCGGGTTTTGCCGACGTTACTTTTAATTTTTTGGAGCTGGTGGGAACGATTTTTATATTGAAGAATTAACTTTTGTATTGGAGCTGCTGGAAATAATATGTCAAAGTACCTAAACAATATTTTGGAGCTCTAGGGAATGAAATTGGTAAATTTGGCTTTGTTTATTATTTTAATAAAAACATCCGTGGAGCTCCTGGTAATCAATGTATGAAAATATGAATTTTAGAGAACAATAGATTTGGAGCGCACGGGAATAACCCCTTTAGAAAAATGAATAAGTTATTTAAATTTTAAATAAAGATCAATATAAACTGCAATTTAGCTCCTCTGTCATGTATCAAGTTTAGAACATGCGCCCTCTACGTTACTTGAGATGAGAAAATCGACTCCTACGCAGGAGTGAGTCTATTGACCCCTGTAAATGTTGCAAGGCAACTCTATTCGTTTCATTTTCTTTCATTTCAGTTTTAATTGAAATACTATATTTAATAATTTTAGATCCCAAAGTAATACTATTTAACAACACATTTCGGTTGCAATTTGCAGAAAGATTCGCATGGCAATAACTAGGTAGGGTCAGAAGCACAAGTGTGACTCCCCTGATGTTGCACATGCCCATTAGGCCACGGTAACCACTTTCTGCCAAGCGGGCCGTATGCTTTTCTGCCACCTAAATAGTATAAAAAAGACATTTCTGTACTCGCAGTAGTTATACTGAACTAAATATTTAAACTGAACTGTACAAGCCCGCGATTTCTGACACGACATGCCAACATATTATGGTTGAACTCAAGCATAAAAAACTTCCATAGGCCTTCGTGACTAAACAATAAAAAGTAATTATTTAGACGTGCCGTGGAAATTGAACATTGTGGAATTCCTAATTGAAGAGGGGACCCCATATGGACTGTTGATTTGTCAGTCCTTACAGTAGCAACCGCCAATGTACAAAAGCAACCTGTGAGACATATGGGCTAATGACTCTAGGCGAATCCTGGAAGGCGAATACAATTTTTTTATTTTACAGATCAGTACAATTTTATCAATAAGTACTTTCTTTAATAATGGGTACTTTAAAAATTAATTGCACCTAAATGAAAGCAATAATTAGACATATATTTCATTAAAAATGAATCGTACGTATGTGTGCGTACACAACTTTTTGTTTTATACCACATAGGTGACAGACAAGCACAGGGTTCTATAATGGAAAATGGCTACCGTGGCCTATGGACGCTTGCAACTGTCCAATGACTGCAACAAATTGGAGATTTCTTTCTTGTGTTTGTTAAGTCAATATTTGTTTGGATGTTTTTTTTTTTTGGAAAGTCCAATGGCAGGTTGCTAATTCGAGCGGGGTAAACCGGAGTTAAGTCAGGGCATATAGCTGGTTTAATATAAGTACAATAATATTGTTACGCTTATTTGATAGTTCATAATTAAATGGGTATGTATTAATTTTAACCTGAATTTTATTTAAATGAATTTTTGAAGCAATTGGCAGTTCTTCCTAAAAATTTCAATTAAAAAAGTTCAGATAATATAGAGCCGTGTTGGTCCCCGGTGGAGTAGAATAGGACCACCCCAGCTCTTCCTGTGGGTGTATCGTAAAAGGCTACTAAGGGATAGGGTTGTTCTCCATCCGACAGTAAACATACACCTCAAAACAAATTGCCCGTTAGATGGTAATAGGCTCGCCCCCTATTACTTGGTGAAATTTGGGTGTTAATACACCTCTGCCTACCCCTTCTGCCTACGTGAGTATATGTATTGTATGAATCCATACTAATATTATAAATGCGAAAGTAACTCTGCCTGTCTGTCTGTATGTCTGTCTGTCTGTCTGTCTGTATGTCTGTATGTCTGTCTGTCTGTCTATCTGTCTGTCTGTCTGTTACGGTTTAAACCCCTTCTGCCTACGTGAGTATATGTATTGTATGAATCCATACTAATATTATAAATGCGAAAGTAACTCTGCCTGTCTGTCTGTATGTCTGTCTGTCTGTCTGTCTGTCTGTCTGTCTGTCTGTCTGTCTGTCTGTCTGTATGTCTGTATGTCTGTCTGTCTGTCTATCTGTCTGTCTGTCTGTTACGGCCTAAACTACCGATTTTGATGAAATTTGGTATAGGGATAGGTTAGACCTTGAAAAGGGACATAGGCTATGTTTGGTTGCGATAACCGACATCCACGCGGGCGGAGCTGCGGGCAAAAGTTAGTGTATATTATAGAGCAACGTTCTCGCCATGTACCGAAAATTTTCACGAATAAAGTAAACAGATTTTATTATTGTTTAAAACGTCCAGCGAATTTATCAATCATAGTATGTCTATTAATCTTACACCCGCAAGTAAACATACTAATGCATTCGATGTTGTCTTTGGCACAGAAAAAATACACATATCGTATGACATACTGAAAAAACTTACCTTTATTGATGTTGGAAGGGTAAACAGGAAACTTCAACATTGATATAAAGCTTATTTGCCTGAATTTTTACACAATATGGCCTGTACATCCTCGAAAAAATACACAGAGACGTATATACAACCAATAAGAGATTTTATTTTCTCAAGCATGATTTAGGTACCTATACACTGATGAGCCCTCTCCCTTTATTTTTAGAATAACACGTGCCAAATGAAGACCCTAATACGATGCAAACAGTATTGTTTATGAATAGGCGGGTCGCGAACTAAACGGGCCAGTTCTTTTATTTGTCAACAAAAAAAAACTGAAATGTTTTATCCACAATTAAGTAAAGGATCCGTCAGAACAAAACGTTTCAAAAACAGATTGATACTTTTAAGGTGAACCGTAATTGGCAAATAAACTTTATATCTACTTGTACTCACCATTTTACGAACTACAAGTACAACAACAGACTCTACCACACATAGAATTTTTTTAAATACTCATATTTCCGGTATTCTATTGACTCTTATGTTTAGCCAGCTTTCCTCAGTCCTGATGAGCCTATTACCGTCAACTGATCAATTTCTCCATCGTCCCAGCTGTTACTAAGAATTTCTGCCCAGAAAACTCCCAAAAACACTATATCCGCTCCAGAAATCGAACCATGAAATTGATGTGCAGCTATCGAACTAATTACTGCTTTTCTCTACAGAAGCAATCAAACCACAAAAGAATAACACAATAACACTTTACCCGGGCCAGGAATCCAACCAAAAAATTGGTGCGAAGCTGTTGAACTAATCACTGCTTCACTACAGAAGCAGTCAAACTACAGAAGCACACACGACACACAACTTACTTCTCGTAGGTTTCTACAAGTTCTTTGACATTCCTCTCTGTTTCTTTCGCGGCGTCTTTGGAGTGTGGCTTCAGAAGGTTGACTACGAAATCGGCGTGCTCCAGTAACTCGTCTTTAGTCTCCTCAAGACTTGACACTTCACTTTGTAGTTCCTGGTTAAGGAAGAAAATAAAAAGGGATTAGGTACAATCATCGATGAACTATTAGTGAAATTAGATTTTCTTGTTAGGCAAAACATCAGCATCACACCAGTAGTTCCGGTTACATTCAATGTTTCAAAGTCCTACTAGTACTGTACATTTGTCACTCATCTTTTCGGAAGGTGGGGTTGCTTTGGGCACCCAAGATTTCAGTGCGATCTCACCAAGCCCTTTAGGGCCAAGCTCACATAGACGCCGTGCAATCAAACGAAATGGGTCTCCTTTTGTTTCGGCTCACAAGCAACTTTGGGCCACGGATGCCACGAGAAACAACGGTAAGATGATAATATAATGGAGACATCACTAGTCCTGACCTGTAAAGCATGCCTGGTGTCCACCGCCCGTCGCCTGGTGCTAGGGTTCGCATCCAGCTGCCTGAGCCTGTCTGACGCGGCAGTGATGGCAGCCGCGAGGCTCCTCTGCACGTCCAAGAGTTGGTTCCAGCGGAGCAGCTGCTGGTCTGCTGTCGCAGCGCGTTTGGCGAGACCTGACATGACAATGGACGGTGAATTTCGAGAATTGAATGTCAAATCATCAATAGTGATATGTGTACACTTTGAAGGGTGTTACAATACAGAAGAAGTGAATTACAGAACTTTAAAACGGTTACTAGCAGATCCCTCAAGTTTAGGCTTATCTACTTTGTTTTAACGAGTTCCTTGCATCATTCTTTGTCTAATAATAAGAGGCAGATGTAAAAAGTTAAGTAAAGTAAAATATTCTTTATTGTACACCAAAATACACAAATTGATAGAAAAGAAGTCATACATGACATACTGTACAATGGGCGGCCTTATTGTATACTCTTCCAGGCAACCTTTGGATGGACAGGAGTGTACAGAAATGAAAATCGTGGGTTTTTGGTGTAAAAATGCAAACCAATTCATAGACTATGAACTTAAATCAAAATTACTCAAATAAAATAATGACGAACTTATATACATATTAATAAACACTGCATACAATACCTACATAAAATACATACAATAGATACCTACATACAATACATACAATATATACAACAATAATTTGAACATACAGATGTAAATGCGATAGTAGGCCGGTATCGACCTCGCAGAACAAACATATTTTATCAAATTTATAATAAGTATATTGAAAAAAGGGCAGGTCATAATAATGAAAAGTATACCGACAATAAAGAAGGATGATACTGAAACTGGCAGCCAAAAGCAATACAAGTAGCAGCAAAATGAGAATGCAACTAGTGAAACTCCTATAAATTATCTGAGACCTTCTTGTAATGGAAATATGTGCTTGGTTGTTATAATTGTGTCACCAATCTTGGCTGTCGACTTTGGCTGCTAGTTTCAGGCCCATTAAAGAAGGTTGTGCAGTGTTTAAAAAGAAAGGCAGTTGGCGAGCTTCTACCTGCCACAGAGGACATAAGGTACATGTATATGTCTAAAGATGCAAAAATAAGTAGTAAAAGTGATGGTACCTTCGCAGGCAACGTTCCAGCCGTCCGCGAGCTCCCTGGTCCTCTGCTCGACGCGCTCACCGCTAGCGGCGTCTGCGCCGGAGCACAGCTCGCGCGCTCGCTCCCGGACCACGTCCAGGAGCGGCTGCTGGTTCTGAAGAATACGAGGATACGAATGTCAGACAGTTGTACATACTACATAGGGACTACATAGACTAAGTTCTTGTCCAGGGCATTGAAGGATACACACGGATAATGAGATAAAATATACCTTTATATTTGAGAGTCGTAAGTAAAGGTGTATACTTATCTCCTTGCCTGTGTGCAGTTTACTGTGAAGCGTTTGTAAAAAAAATTGGTACTCACTAGAATAGAGGCATTTATTTTTTGGACTTCTATCTGGTAGATTGAAGGTAATATGAGATACAGAAAAATATAGAAATAGTTTAAGTGAATTCAGTTGACTAGTTGATTACTTTATTAAATATAGAGCAAGAAAGAGAAGTTTAATAGGTATCTGAAGAAGAAAATATGTCGCTGTATTTCAGGTAATTTTAGTTTATCTCGCATTTCTTTTATGAATCGTGTCCGTCAATTTGACTTTACCTCGCTTGATGGTAAGCTAAAGGCAAGGTCTCGGAAAGTCACCATCGTAAACATGTGCCATGTTAACAGTGGTGGCACTCAGCTTGACGGCGGCATCAGATGCCTTTTCACGCCCCGCTTAAAGGACCCGGGACTATAGGAACAGTCTTGTCCTCATTCCGACTAAAACGTAGTGAACATGAAGTTTTTGTTATTCCAACTTTCATCACCAAGATATACCTTCTAAACTACAAAGTTATAACTTAACAACTACTTATCGAAGGACTTATTTTTGATTACAATGAACACAGAACTTCCAAGGAAGTTAGTGTTTTGACCCATACCTATAGTTAACTGACCGACGCGGACGATAATAATATAATAGACTCATTCAGGAATTCAGTAAACGTGTTTAATAATTATGAGAAAGAAACAAAAGAGGCTTTCTGCTAACAATGAAAGTACTACCATTATATTAACTTAATTAAACAAAGTTAACAATTACCGGATAAGGAATTGAACTCGCAAAACATTGATCGACAATTGTTTGCGAAGGAAATTAATAATAATTCAGATTTAAGTTCACGGTATTTACAAGAATATTTTCAAAAGAAGTATTTTCCATATGGGGCGGGGCTAATTTTAATTCATGATTTTATAACAAAAAAAGTAAAAACACACTTCGATGAAATATGAACCTTCAACTTTTATGAACTCGTTATAAAACAAAGCGTACCTACTTGACAACAATACGCCCAAGGGGAATCTGTTTCCGGATCGCCTAATTCAGAGAAATGTTATTTTGTTTGAATGAGAAAAATAGGATTGTATTTGATGAATAAAAATAGATTGTTTGGCAGTATACCATTTTGCTTTTTTTAAGTTCTCATAACCATCAACAAACTAGTAACAAATTTGTAGCTCCCTCCATTTTCCTTTTTCCTACAGACCCGGGTCCTTTAGGCTGAGCGCGAAAAAGTATCTGATAATGTCGTTGAATTGAGGGTCACCATTGTAACATTCGTGGTGGCAATGGTGATCCTTGTTTCCTAAAACAGCCTTCAGCTTACCACCAGGTGATGTAAAGTCATATTGATGTGCCCCATATAAAAAAGCGGTCAGATTACCGATCTTTACATTACCTAGTATATTACATTCATATAGGTAATGCAGCACTTATCTCACAATTAATCATTTGAAAAGCATTTTGCAGAAACCAATCGGCGTAAAGAATGCGTAATGAGCTCGTTTCAATGTCGGTAATCTTGAACTTGTCCGAACTAGCCTTGAACGGTAGGCCTTGTGAATAGTTTACATAACTCTTATTAAATTATACCTAGTCGTGTTTCGATCAATGGCCGACCACAAGGTAGATTAATAGACCACTACGGTGAATTACTCATTGGTACTAATTCATTTTCAATATCAAACTAACTGCCATAAAATCCGTTGAAACTTTATTTTATGTCAATTAGATACAAATACATCGGGAAAAATGAAATGCCCGAGTGGGACTTGAACCCACGACCTTTCCCTTACAGGGGGAATGCTCTCCCAACTGAGCTATTGAGCCACACCTGAATCACTTTAAATTTCCCTTCTCTTTATATCAGTCTATAAGGGCAATCAGATATTTAAAAATCTAGCATGGTATTATTTACAGTCACGGGGTTATTTGTAACAAAACTCGGGACTAATTTACAACTAAAACTTACCGCAGTTTTATTTTATAGATTGGATTGTCATTAAGCCCCACTTTAACGGTAAACAACTGATACCTTTTTCTTCTTCCAAAAAGCCCCAATTCCAAAATGCTCCGCAACTTGCAAAATTTAACACTTTTTTTATAAGATAAAATAGAAAATATTCGCATGAACAATCTTAATTGCCCCGAATGGCAACTGTCGGAGAAACGCAGAGCAACTGTTTACAATGTTATCAGCCCACTGATGGTTGATAAGGGGTTTGATAACGATGTTTATAGTACACAACCGGCCGTTTGTTCGACTTGCCTTAATACTGGAATGCAGTGGAATAAAGGTAATCTATGTAATCAGAAATTATCATCAGCAGTGGGTCTTTAACTGGCTTTAGAAATATGTGTATACGGAAAACAGTCTTTAGATTTTTAGACAAGAAATAGTAGGTAGTGTTTGTGTCCATTTTAGTTTTTTTTATACTATAGCAGCTTGGTGGATACCATGATTTTCATTAATTGTTTTTAATCAGAAGCAAGACTAACTTTAGATCATAGTGAACAGCAAAGTGCTGTTTTGTGTCATTGGTGAATCTTAGCAGTGAATCCTAGGGCACTGAACGGCCATTTTGTGCTTCTTACTTTGAAAATGGCGGGGTTATTCATCCCTTATATGACCCCTTAGGCATGAGATTTCCAAAAAAAATATCCTGAACTCAAAATTATAACCTAAAAGGCAACAAACAAAATTTCAAATTTATAACTTCAGAAATTAAGGTTCTATGTTGATGAATCATCCCTTCCGGTAAATACCAGTTATACCTAACCCAATTTTGACTAATGATGGCCTGAACATTAACTGGGTGAATGAAAAACGAGTCTGTGAATAAAAATAAGTATTCCATGGCTGTGCTTCACAAGCAGTTGACCTTGACTCCGTGGAGTCATTGTGGCTATTTATAGACTTCTTTGAGAAAATTCTTATACAGTACAATGAGGCGGACCGCGGCAATTGCAACTTTTTTAACTATAGAAGTTGGATTATAAAGTGGTTATATAAGGTGTACAAGATAAGGAACATTATAAATAAATTATTTATTTATTTTCAGAATCAGAATTATATACGTTTTATGAAACAGTTGTTAAAGACAAAAGCGCATAGAAAATTAAAAACAGCTTGATTGGGTCAGGTTGTTATTTATCATTTGCATGAAGGGTTGGATTAAGCTAGAAAGGTCTAATCTTATAGGTTTCCTGAGAATATCTCGACAACGTTTAGCTAAACCCGTTACCAACCTAACTATTCTCAACATAGTTTTACTTAATTTAGAAACAAAAATAATGATACTTTCAAAAGCATCTATTTTAACTTTCTAATACTCTAATAATAATTCAACTGTACGTAATTTCATAATAAACTGCAAATTTAACGTCTAAATAATTTTGCAAAAATCGTTAAAAAATCTTACATAAATAAACCAACTTTGTAGCAAACTGCTGTTGTGAATTTGACGGTTTTCCTTGAATTTTAAAGAAGTGACGTAACTTCATATGTAAAAAAAATCGCTACAGCCTACAAGCCAAAACGTAGTATAATATAATCTGAAATGACTCAAATGACCTCACCAATTATGGGGCCGACTTGTCATGAGAACACTAGTATGTATGAAGTATACATTGTGTATACCAGACAGAACTCAGGCGAAGTGACAAACATCTGGACGATAGACTTGAATTTTAATTCACACTACAGACTGCAGATATGATCATAAATACGTATGAACAATTGGTGTGTCAAAGGACATGAGACATTCAATCACTTAATCTTACTTTGTACAAATTTTAGCAAAGGGGATCTCAATTCTTCATATATTATTCTTTTACCATGAAGGGTCACACAGAGTGGTCACATTGAATAAGGTCTGTTATAATACCATTTATTTTAGTACCTAATTATAGTTCCTAGTTTTAAATTTCGTTTATTATTATTTATTTATTTTACATATTTTAATGAATAAAACGATGATTGCCATGTAATGTACAGTAATTTAAAAGAAAATATCTAACTCTCAAAATTGCAAAGACGTGCTTACGGATCTTTTTTATTTAACTTTATTTAAACTTTCAAAATGGTTTCGGGTTCATTTTGAGATTAATTTTCCCTAGTCCCTTCGAGAGGCTTAACAACATTTAGAACTACCCGGTCCAAAATGCAATTATGTAAACTATACATAGGTAGATCCTGTGTGGAAGGAAAATAAATGCCTGAAAAAGAACTGGGCAGAAAACAATGTACTTTTCTTCGTCCGACTGCCATAAATCCACAGTATAAATAGTACTTTAATTGAATGGCGAAATTATTCCAAAATATAAATGATTAAAATGAGGACAAAATTGGTCTTTATTTTTTCAAATTGAAGAACCACATTTCAATAGGTATAGGATGGTCGTAACCGCTGCTATATCGTTTAAGATGGTTTATTACTGTATTTGCTTTCAATAGGCTATTAACGTAATAGGTTTTCAATAGTATCTGACCTTGACCTTGAAGGTCACGGTATTCATGGTATAGGCCAGTAACTATAAATTTTTATAGTTTAGAAACTAAATGGTTCATTGTTTTCTATTTTACTGATAAAACCAGTCATTTATAAATCATTATATGAAAAAAAAAACAAGGATTCCGGTTGATTATTCGTGTATCAGGTAATACTTGGCTATTATTATTTAGACAAATGAATCTAATATTATTATAAACACATTTTCAATCATAACATTATTTTCAAATGTTACACATTGTAATAACCTATGTGTAATATTTGAAAATAATCTAACGTGAAAATATAAATAAAAAATGGAAATATAAATAATAACAACACAGCCGTTGTAAACACAAAACAAGCATAATAATATAATATACATTTTTTGTACACAGAATCAAGAAGCATGCTTCCTTATGCGTAATAATGTGTTTTGTAATGAGAAATCAAACCATAATACTGGTATTAAACAGTACGTATGACCCACAGTCGGCCAGCGGTTTTAGTCGGTTCGAGTCCGACTTAACCTCCCCTTTCGGTTCCAGCAGGGGGATATCCGAGGGGACTTCCGCTCAATAAAAAAAGGTATTAAACAGTACACCAACGGTTACTGTTACAGTACTTAGATAATTATTAGGACGATATGCCATGATTCCAAATAAGAGAACGTTTTTCATAAATAAAGTGTTACAAACCTCTGTTTGTTACACTTTATTCATGAAATAACATCTCTACACATTACACTACTATTTTCGCGAAAGTGAAAACGTAACAATACAAAATTATGCCCAATATTAGATGACCTTGACCTCAACACAAACAATAGCACTTCAACTTGAACCGGCACAAACTCACCTTCCTTTTTCGCGGAATTTTGATATAACTACTTACTTAATACTAGAAAAAATATACTAATAATACTATTTAATTACTGTCTAAGTGGGCACGTAAATATAACACTTGCACAATGTGAAAGCAATGCAATAAGTGTTGTGTTTGTATACAGTTCTCATTGCGATGCTATGCAGTCACAGACTGGCGAGCGAGTGCGCGCAGACCCGCGACCAAATGACATCATCAGTTAAGGCGAAGGCTCTTGATACTTTAATGTTGTGCAATCACTGATTAAACGTGTGAAGTTTTCATTCATCGCGTTTTTTTAGATTATTCATCGTTGTGTTATCATGAGTGGTTATATTAGCTAGTATAAAATTTAGTTTCGTCACTCTACAAGCTTGTCCGGTTAAGTTCAAAGTTTACACATTAGAACCTGGGGTCCACAGATAATTTTTAAAGAGTTTTTTTGTTTTTATAGCAGGGAATGCCGTTTTTTCTCCCAAGCTCCAAACGAAATCCTGAGCAACTAGTACTAGGGCCTCCAAAGAAGTTGGTAGAGTCCTGTACAGTGTACACCTTGTTGTCAATTCTAACTTCACTATTCTTTATAGCTTTGGTTTGGTTTTTCAATTGTGGCCAGTCACATTTGTCCAAATTTTACGTTTGAAAAATTGAGTTAGTTTTAACACAAGCGCCCAAAAAAGGAATGTAATATTTTGCTCATACTTTGTTCAATTTTGAATTTATTTCTTCCACCGTAACTTTTAGATCCCTGAACTGATTTGGATGTATGTGGTGCCGTTGCGATCTTTAATATCATCCTGAGTAGCACTGTCTACCTTAGTTCGTTTTCAGACGAAGTAGTCATAATTATATCCCTCCCTATCTACCTGCTTTAGTGCGAACTACGTATTTCATGTAAATGTTCATTCTGACCATCATAAGGGTCTAGTTAAACAATGATTAGTATGATTACGTAATTTATTTCACTTTGACTGACCTGATTATTATTATTAAGTAGGTAGTTAGGTTCTTTACATAGTATTGTTATTTGTACTTAATAAGTACTTGCAGTAACACTACTATTATTGTTCTTTTACGTATTACAGTCCTTTCATTCATTATAATCACACACAATCCAGTCTAGCATATTATCGCACAATGCAACAATCTTGCAATGAAATACCGGATATTAACTCCTTTAATTGAGATCTAGATGTGGCAATTCATACTCGGTAATTTCCCGAATGTTCACGAAAGATTACTCTATTTAGAACACCAAATAGTATTTCTAAAATGGTAAATTGTTTTTTTTTAACATCTTTATCATAAATATGACATTTTTATTTAAGAAAGACCTACTTTTCTCGTTTGGGCATCAATGCACAATTTGGTAAAACATATTCCTCGTTTTTTCCACAGTATGTCTAGCCATTACATGTTTATAAGTAGGCATATACAAAGTTTATGAACGGAAGTACTTATGCGTCATACAAATTCTTCAGGTTTTACACATTGGTTTACTTCTTCATTACCTACTCTAAGTGGTGCAGCCTGCTGCCATAATGTTTATAATACTCACGCCTATAAATCCCCAAAGGGGTAGGCAGAGGTTTTTAATACAGCTACTTTTCTCCAACAATGATTTTCGGTCTCATGGCCGTCAAGCCCTTGGTGATGGGCTCTATATTAATTGTCGGATGGAAAACATTATTTAAGTGTAAAAAACTTTGAGATTTCAGTTTCATTGTATGGTTTAAGTATTTGGACACATAATTTGAAATGTAATATGGCTGGTTATTTAAGAAATGGCATGGCACCCAATATTTGTTGTAAGAAGATGTCACTAGGAATTCTTGGAAAGCTAATTCTTTTTTTCAGTTTCTAGTTATTTATTTTCTTGATACTTCCCCTTATATATGTGTAAATATTTTAGGTTATATTAGTAGACTATGGCATTGTGACTCTTCAAATATAATTATAGCTAATAGACAATAATTAGATTTCACAGCAAATAAAGCACAGATAAAAATAAAGCTAACAATTTAGAGTGGACACCGAGTCCAAATTCCCAACAAAGAGTCATTAAGATTAGATATTTAATTTAACATTATATTGTACTAGCAGCCCGTCCTGGCTTCGCACGGGGTAGACAATTATTTATAGTTGCATTCGACGAAAGACATTTTAAGACTCATTTTTCTACACCTTCGGTTACATTGTTCAAATTTTACCAAGGATCCCTAATTTTTTTTAAAATGAAATGTAGCCTATGTCAAATTGGAAGAATGTAGCATTCTATTGGTGAAATATTTTTTTAAATCGGCCCAGTACTTTTTGAGCCTATTCATTACAAACATACAAACATACAAAAATAGGTACAAATCTTTCCTCTTTATAATATTAGTGTAGATTTCTCCTATCCTATCCCACTTCCTACCAATATTATAAACGCGAAAGTTTGTAAATATGAATGATGATTGTTACTCTTTCACGTCTAAATGCCTGAAGCGATTTGAAAATATTTTGGTATGGAGTTAGCTAACACCCTGGATTAACACATAGGCTATTGGTCGCGATAACCAACACCCACTCGGGCGAAGCCGCGTGCAAAAGCTACTTAGGATGTTTGTTATTCAACCACGCTATGGTGACCCTGGATGAACAGAAGGTTACGGGGACCAAAAATCCACGCGGGTGTAGCCACGGGAAACAGCTACGAACTATGAAGATAGTCTTCCCTATCAACAAACAAACTCTTTAATTTATTATTAGTATAGATTTTAACCATATAAATATGTCGGCCTTCTACGTCCATACATTTTATAGCTCTCCTTATAAAGAAGTCCGTGTTATGAATTTATTATTGGCTTTTTACAATTTCCAGCGCGTCACAATGTTCAAGAATATATACATTGTAAATGAAAAGAATTCACTAAAGATTATATTATGCGAACCACGCAGAACTTACTCTTGCGCATAAAGGAGTATGACCGAATAAGTTTGAGTTTCATGAACAAAAAATTTAAAATGAATCGTGGTCGAATGGATAAAGTCAGCCTATACCGCTGGTCGTAGAGACATGAAATTTATAGAAAGTGTTTGTTTTGAAGCGTAGAGATGTACTAAGAAAGGAATTTTTTAAATTCAATCCAGAAGGGTCCAAAAACGCAAAAACGTACTTTCTTATAACTCAAGAACGGCTGGACAGATTTTCATGATAGGTTGGTTTTTGGAATTTGTCTCTGTTGCCAAAAAGCAATTATCACAGCTAAAATGTAATAAATTTAAAGGTGAATTAACGCCCACATTTCAATTATCATTGTATTTGGTCCCACGTAATTGGTCCCACGTAATAGGAGGTGAGCCCATTGCCGTGTTCCGGGCACTATTATTGACTCGAGCTATGCATCTGAGGCTGAGTCTGGGCTGTATATTATCTGTCTGATGTTAAACAGCCCTATCCCTTAGTCGCCTTAGATGGGGTGGCCCAAATTCTACTCTGCCAGAACCACACGGCTACATTATTTGAAGACTAGAAAATTATGGGCTGATAGACACTGGGTTCCAAAATACGTCATGCGAAGCCGGGGAGTTAGTTTTTTTTTATACCAGTGGCAGACAGGCACACGACCAACCTGATGGTTACTGCGACTTATTGTGGACGTATGCAACACCAGGGGCATTACACTCGCGCTGCTTTTTCTTTATAGTAACTTATTCGTTTTATATTCACGCTACTTGGAAACAAATCGATGTAAGAAGCGACGTAGCCTTAATCCACAACAATGGGCCTTGAAGTCAGGTGCATTAACCTACTGTTATAACTAAAAACGAGCCACGCGCGGCACAATACGGGTTGGCAACACTAAAGAAAAATAGACAAGTAAATCACACTAGAAAATGTAAGTTAGATGTAGGTAAGTAAGTATAGGTCGGAAGTTTGCGCGAATATTATCACATTGAAATATGTAAAACTATTTTTACGGAAAGGTGAGCTAGGTATTAGAAACACATATGAGAAACACTATAAAATACCCGGAGGATGTTTGTGCCTCGTCATCCAGACCCGATATATTCCTATTTTCTAAACAGCAAAAGCGTGCAGTACTGGTAGAACTCACAGTACCGTGGGAAACTAACATACACAAAGACCACGCTATAAAAATAAACAAATACTTTGACCTGACCAACGAGTTAACCAAAAATGGCTATGTGGTTAAACTCTACGCCGTGGAAGTAGGAGCAAGGGGAATTCCAGCTAAATCCCTGTATAACTTATTTAAAGACCTCGGATTACCAAGAGCTTCAGTAAGCTCTTTACTCAAACGAATATCTAAAACGGCGTTGATAGGATCTTACCAAATTTGGATAGGTAGAGGGGGGAACACGACTGACGGTGGAGGTGAGCGCTGATGCATCACAAGGTGGCCACCCTAAACCTACACCTGGGTCGCAAGTCCCAGGCGCCGTCACAGTGTTCCTCTCTGTACCACGCCATGGACCCGGCGACCGCACGGTGAATCCATGGAATGCTAAGAACCGGATCTCTAAGTACTTGTCGCATATTAGTAATAAATACTACTGGATGGTCATAAATATTATGAGAAAAGATGAAAGTAATGTCAAAACGGTTCAAAGTACGAAAGATATAATGAGTGAAATGTTTGAAAAATCAGAAATATGCTAAGGAACCGCAGTAATGTATGGAGGAGAACGACGTGTTGCAAGGTCATCTGTAGTAGAGGTATAGAATCCAGTAAAGTTTCCTATGGAACCCTAAAACCTTTGTAATAAGATATTGTATTGTAAACCGATAATCGGCGACCATTATCATAGAAGCATTTAACAAGAACCCAACCTAATCATACCTTATTTGGATTATACCATATTAGGTAAATGAACTTAATTTATTATAAACATAGCAGACCACCCACTAACAACAGTTTATCCCCACTCATTAGTCCTCTAGATTGGATTTGTTCCACATTGGCCCCATTTGTTTGTCCTACATTCCAGAGAATTCTTCTTTTGCCCCATATTAAATTTGATTAATGTTTCGTCATCCTATACGTAGTATATAAGGACCTAAAATAAACGGAAGTATTTAACCATCTATCGATCTTTGAATGAAATTTTTATAGCATTTATTATGCTAACTTTTTTAATTTCGAGCGTTGTTGGGCGAAGTTGAGCGGAGTCAACAAAAATCATAAAAACATAAACATAAAACATAAACTCACGCCTATATTCCCCGAAGGGGTAGGCAGAGGTGCTAGCACCCACATTTCAACAAAAATCAATGTTTAAAAATGGTTGAAAAATCATTCATTGGTTCCAACAGTTCGTAAGAAAGTTGGTAGATTACGTACGGATTTAAAGAGAAGGGAAATGTGAAGAGATTCAGGTGTGGCTCAATAGCTCAGTTGGAAGAGCATTCCCCTGTAAAGGAAAGGTCGTGGGTTCAAGTCCCACTTGAGCGCTTCTTTTTCCCGATGTATTTCCATCTATCAATCGTTTCTCTTCTCTACGGTACCCCAACATCACACTCCATTGCAGACACATAACATGTTGCAATGGTGGCACTCAACTTGAAGGCCTCATGAGATGCTTCATCAAGCCCTGCTTTATGGACCCGGGACTGTAGGAAGAAGGAAATACATGAGCTGGTAATATTAGTTTCCTGTTTATAATCAAAAGTATTAAAGGGACATTTTGAGAAAGGGACATTTCGGGAAAGGGGGCATTTTGGGAGGGGGCATTTTGGAAAATGGAGGTTTCGGGAAAGGGACTATTTGAAACCTAGGGACATTTTGGGAAAGGGACATTCTGAGTCTGAGGCACGTCTCTATAGTTCCTAACAGCTGTTCCAAGAAAAGGCAACAGCAGTCTGAGTCAACACTTCCTAGATTTCCATGTCAAACATAGGTAAGTCAAAGCTGATATCCGATAACCAACCACAATAAACTTAATCGCTGAATAGATAATAAGCCATATTGATACCGGGGATTACGTATTTTTATTAATTTCGATAACATTATCTATTGTATGTGACATAATGATGCTAATTCAGTTGTGTTAAAAATAACTAAAATACACTAAAAATCTCTATATACACCCAGATTGTATAGTCGTTGCGTAGAAAAAGAAGAAAAATGTGTGGCCGGATAGTCTATGGCCGAGAGGCAAATGAGCACAGAATTAGCAGGCAGCCGACTAGTGCAAGCAATTTTCGACCTTATTGACATCACACAGAATAGAGCTTTTTCCTATATATTCGTGATCAGTGGCATCTATTTATGCGAAATGACATTGTAATTAAGAAGATATTATTAAGGTCGAAAATCGTTCTTCGTATCTGTTTTTAGTAGTCCTTGTAGTCGGTTCGAGTGCCCGCTCAACGGCAATAGGCTCGCCTCCTGTTACGTGCGACTGAAAGCCATAGTTGTCGACACGTTACGTGTGTGAATGGATGGTGTTATTGCGCATGTGAATGCCTATTCCTTCCTTATTAATTTATCCGGTAAGTACCTACTTTATTTGGTATTATAGATGGTTTTTCACACCAAGACAGCTAATTGGCCAGAGAATAGTTTAGGATCGATAAGCCGGGAATAGATAAGCCGATAGGTACTATAATAACGCGTGAAAAAAAAATAGGCACAGACCTATAATATCAGTTACACTTCTACAAGCAAGCATAGAGGTAAATAAAACCTCAACAATTTTAGCTATTTCAGTTTTTTTACGAACATGGCTTCATTTGAAATTAAAATAACTTAATTAGTACGGAATTCTTTCTGTTGGCGTCTGCGTTGAACCGGGTTAATAACTATTAGTTATATTATACCCGGCGGTTTTACCTACCACTTTCCTGTCTTACCGACCATTGATATGATAAGAGACGAGAGAAGGGTTATGTTTTTTTTACTACACAGACCCCAAGGGTCTTGGTCAACTTAGCGTTAATCCCAGTCGCAACCGAAGCGTTCAGCTTGGAGCCTGGGGTCCGCTTTTACCAGTCAACTGCGGATTTGGCTAAATTCGATACTTTCTGTGAAGAGATTGCCATCTGGCCTCCACATTCCACAACCCAAAGGCGATATCGAAGTATTGCAGCTAGACCAGTTGTAGTATCTTATCTAATAATCTGGGGTAGCCTAGTGGTATGGGTAATGGACTGCTGAGACGAGGTCTCGGGTTCGATCCCAGGTTTACCATGGCACACACCAATGACTTTTCGATGCTTTTCGAAGTTATGTGTGTACCTATCGCAGGTTTATAAGTGCCCGGTTAATGGCAATAGGCTCGCCACCTATTACATTGGGACCTAAAAATAAACTGGTGAAATGTGGGTGCTAGCACCTCTGCCTACCCCTTCGGGGAATACAGGCGTGAGTTTATGTATGTATGTATGTATGTACCAGTTGTAGGACTTTCGAGGGCTCCAACTACCCGTAACGACTGCCATAGATGTTAGTATGGCAATTGGGACCGAACGAACTCTACCTGGGACTATCAAAGGAAAGGAAGGACCCAGCGTTTGTTTGGTCCTGATAATCAACATACACGCAAGCCACGGGCAACAGCTAGTCCATACTTAATATTATAAATGCGAAAGTAACTCTGTCTGCCTGTAGGTTACGCTTTCACGCCTAAACCCCTGAACCGATTTTTATGAAATATGGTATAGGGGTAGATTAGACCTTGAGAAAGGACATAGGCTATGTTTTGTCGCGATAACCGACATCCATGTGGGCGAAGCCACGGGCAACAGCTAGTGATAATAATTAGTCCCAACCTTTGTATCATTAATTAAGATATCACATAACTACATACCTATCTTATTCAAATAATTACTGTCCGGAAGAGATAATAAAATATTCTAGGATATTCTACAGAGCGTCGTCTAGACCCCAAGTAAACATCTCTTGACTCCCTATGTATTCGATCTCTTGACTAATTTAATTCAGACCCTAAGTATTTAGCTTGTAACATTGCGGGTTCTAGAATGCGGAAAAACATACTTTGTAAATATCTACGTAGATTTAGACACAAAAAAATCCTCATCAGAGGTTTTTTATACCGCTCAGGTAGCAGACAAGCACACGGCCCACCTGATGGGAAGTGGTTACCGTGGCCTATGGACGTATGCAACACCAGGACTATATTATACTCGTACTGCCATGTCTGAGGATATTGATACCGAACGCAAAACGTCGGTAGCTTAGTGGCTAAGGAGTCGACCTTACGATCGAGAGGTCCCGGGTTCGAATCCTGGCCATTACACTACCGACGTGAACCCACTCCTAACACAAGCAATTTAGCTTAGTTGGAGGGGTAAGAGGGAATATTAGTAACTTCGGTTTTAATATTATTAAAACAAAAAAACGTTTCTACGCTGAGCCGAGGGCCGAGGGCCCCATTGTAGCAGTATTGGTGTCCCCAGTGATGGCACCTATTCTTAAGAATTTAGCTTACTATCAGGAGAGGTGAAGTCATATTTATATTAATTCCACCATTTCAAGATGTCGACAATCAAATAAAAGTGTAGTTATATCCATAACACTTCAAATAGAGCGGCAATCCACCTAATTTGGGGAATGTGATATTAATTAACTACAATTGAATGATCTACGTCTAGTGACGTAGTGAGATGTTAGTCAGAGAATTAGCACCTAGCAGACAGATATAGACAACTATCTGACCCGGCGAAATTCGTACCGCCAATTTCTTTCCGCCCGCGTACTGTCTGATCCCGTTCCCTCTGCATCTTCTACTATATTAAGCGTGTATTATACATATAAATCTTCCTCTTGAATCACTCTATCTCTTAAAGAACCGCTTCAAAATTCGTTGCGTAGTTTTTACCCGACTACGTCGAAGCCAAAAGGAGGGTTATGATTTTGACAGGCTATGTATGTATGTATGTATGTATGTATGTATGTTCATTTGTTCCCTCATAGCACCTCAACTACTGATTAGAACTGGACATATTAGGTATCGTTAAAAGCGGCTTGATCGTCCGATGGTTACAGGCTATATGACGTGTCACTCAATCTTGTGTGGCGCCCTCTAGCGCTCATAAGGTACTATATTAAAAAATAAATTTGAGATAAATATGCCGTGTTTGGTATCAAATGAAAGGGCTTAATAAGCACATTTCAAATATGTATAAATTATTAGCTTTACCTTGCAGCAAAATAATATAAATAAAAAATACAGTTTAAAACTAAAACCCGACTACCGAAAAATCGCGCTCTAAAAGTAACAAACAAGAAAATAGCCGTGGTCGTATGCCACTTACTCTGACAAAACAATATATTCTAGGGAAAAGTGGCATACGACCACGGCTATTTTCTTGTTTGTTACTTTTAGAGCGTGATTTTTTAAGATTTAAGGATACATAGGGACGAACAGACAGCGACAACGACTTTGTTTTATACTGTGTAGTGATGATTGAGAGTTAAATTATCATCGGTCAGTTATACGAGTATTTTATTCGTGTATACTACACCCCCTAGCCAGATGGACTGACGACCAGAAAAAGCTGGCTAGACTGGATGCGGAAGGCGGAGGATCGGATGAAATGGCGCACATTGGGAGAGGCCTATGTCCAGCAGTGGACTGCGGTGGGCTAATTGATTGATTGATCACCTTAGACCGGTAGGCAACGTCTTGTAGAATATAATGATGAATGTGTGGGATGTACACGTATTTTAACGTATAAGACCGTCGTCAGCGTATGTCAATCCCATAAATTGATTAATTTTATTCTATTCTATTCTACAAACGCTCTAGAGGAGCAGGAAACTAATATAGAATATAGTATAGGGCCCTATAAAGATATCTTCAGTGTATGCATGTGCAAGTCGGTCACCTGCTGAACAACGGAAAAGGCTCTGTAACAGATAGGCTTTTTCTCGCTTGGAGCCAAACGATAATATCTCTCGTAAAAGTCAAATCAAATATGATAGGACCTCTTAGACCCAGACTTATGAACTTTTAACGATTGATAAAATTAATGTTTTTTTTTAATTTGATAATTACTATTTCAGGTAGGAGAGCTCTACTTTGGTGCCTAATTAACATTATCTGAGGAAGGGTCTGTATAGGCATATACATAAACATAAACATAAACTCACGCCTGTATTCCCCGAAGGGGTAGGCAGAGGTGCTAGCACCCACATTTCGCCAGTTTATGTTTAGGTCCCAATGTAATAGGTGGCGAGCCTATTGCCATTAACCGGGCACTTATAAACCTGCGATAAATACACACATAACTTCGAAAAGCATCGAAAAGTCATTGGTGTGTGCCATGGTAAACCTGGGATCGAACCCGAGACCTCGTCTCAGCAGTCCATTACCCATACCACTAGGCTACCGCAAAAATAAATAGGAAACTCAAATTAGTCGGAAAAATAGGTAATCGTTCAAAAGAATTGTGCAAGCAAACATTTGTAAGAAATAGTTACTCAGTACTCTTATCTATGTAATTTTATAAAATTATTATCGAGATACAACAGTACGTAGGTAATGAATATAGGTTTAATATGTATTATTTTCTTTTTGAAACTTGTATAAAATACACACAATAAAAATCGAATCAGTGTCATAAATCAATCAGACATTTCTGTCTGAAAATTAACCTTTGGTAAATTGTAATTGTCTCAATTAGTGATTCAACCAGTCAACTGAATACGAACAATGGACAATAAATAACACGGTTTAAAAAATACAATTAAACAGTATAATCAGACTTGCTTAGCAATCACGATTTCATTAGTTATGTCAGGTAATAGGCGGTTTTATAATGGAAGATTTGTACGCGTTTTAAAAATTCCAAACTTATTAAAACCATTGCGATAATGCTCTGTGATCGCGTCAATACGTACGATCTAACTTATTAAAAAATTAAATCAAATGTAATTTATTCGCATTAAAAAAAAGTGAGATCGTCCGTTTTTTTATTTTAACTTGTTGTTTGATTATTGAGTTGATTAAAACTTACGCCTGAAGCCTTTTCGGTAAAAGGAAATCATCAACTGAAATTCTTATGAATTCAGACAAACCCGCAAAAACTTATCTGTGTTATAAAAAGAAAATGAGTATTTCAGAGATCGCGTGTTGTAGTGATAGAATAAAAAGATTAACACGAAGGCGCATCGAAATGAAATTGCTTTAATCAAATCGTATTGCTAAACAAGTCTGAAATTTAAAGAAAAATCTAGCACTTACCTCGAGATCATTCTTCGCATGATTCAGCTTCTCCAAGTGCAGCCTCAGTGCGTCAACTGATGTCACAGGCTCGTCTTGAATGTCATTCTTGTCCAGTATCGCCTTGATCTTGTCCACGAGTTGACAGAAGTCTTTCCAGATCTCCAAATCTTGTTCTAACTGAGCTTGACGAGATTTCGCAGAGTTCAATGTGTTCTTCAAAAGTTGGTTGTGTTTTTGATGGTCTTTCGATAGCTCTTCCTGCTCAGACGATGCTAAAGATGGCCATATCTTGTCAACAATATCCTGCATCCGCTTCCCAACAAGATCTTTCATTGAAGGTTCAGATGTGTTAAAGAAGGATTTGTGTTCTTCTAAATCAGATTCAATATTCTCAAAATCTGTTCCGTTTTTGCCCATGTCTAAACGTATTGTAGCTTCATTGATCCAAATGGTGAGTTTTTCGACTAGTTGAAGATATTGTTGCCGAAGTTTCTTGTTATCTTGCAAGTATTTTTCTCTATTGGCAAGTTCTGCAGGTAAGGATGTTTTCAGAGAGTTGGCTTCTGATACCATTTCTAATAGAGTGCTGGGAGCTCCATCATCATTCTTAATAATATCAGTAATCTTGGTTAACTTATCTAAATAAGATTGAATATTTTTAGCGAGTGTTGTGTGTTCAGTGAGTTTTTTATCAACGCTAGCAACATCCCTGTTAAGAAGTGGTCGTGAATGTACTGCAGCTTCGTTATCATGAAGCCATTGCAGAATTTCTGAGAGATCCGAGCCAATCTTCTTATGTTCTGCAGCAGCTCTTTCATGTTCTTGACGCTTGGATTCTACAGTTCTTCTTAGGGTGAGAAGTTGTTGTTTCAAAGACTGTAGAAGCTCAGTAATGTTGTTTCTATCAATAACAGTGCCTTCAGCTGCAATTTGTTGGCCTTTGTCTGTAGCAGTAGCCAGCAGAGCCTCACATCCTTGTATTTTGAGTATAATATCATCGTAGCGTTTGATCTTCTCTTCTAAAGGTTCGGTAGATCTCTCAATTTCATTGGTAATGTCAGTATATTTAGTAACGAATTCTTCGATTTCTTTCACAAGAGCGAAGAATTGTTCTCGTAACAGTAGAAGAGATTTTAACCTAGATATCTGGTCTTCAATCGTGCTCATTAAATCATCTTGTTGTGTTAAGATATCTTGAAGATCATGTAGGTTTCCACCTTGTAGTTCATTTAGCATTGACTTGTTCTTTTTGAGATCGGCTAAGATTGATTCATAAGCTTGAATAATAGGTTGGACATCTTCTACTCTGCTTCCTATAGGTTTGTTTAGAGCTTTGAGTTTATTTTGAATTTCATTTAAGAATTCAAGCGCAGCAGCAATTTTCGCTGCAGCATCCTTATATTCCTTAATATGCTTTTCTAAAATACCCTTTTTATCATTTATAATAGCATTTATTCTGGCAAATCTATCTGATAGCACATTAACTTGTTCTTTCAATTGTAGTTTATTAGAATCTGACAACGAATCCATGATATCTTTAGATTTATCTTTGATTTTACGAATGTTCTTGTCTACATCCTCAGCCTCTTTGCTAAGTTTCTCAAATTTGGCCAGCTGTTCTTCCAACACTTGAAGACTGGTAGTTCGAAGTTCGGGAGTTGCAGCAACTTCAGCTTCATTTAGCCAGCTTTGGCATTTGGCTACTTCAGACTCAAATTCATTACGTCCTTGTAGCAACTTGTTCAATGCTACTAATTTGTCGTCGATGTCTACTTTGGCAGAAGTGTATGATTTATTGAGATTTTCAAGAATAGCCTGTAATTTGGCTCTTTCCTCTGGAGAACAATCTTTAGACACAGCGTTGCCCTGACGCATTACCTCAGTTAGGGTATCGTTATGGAAGTCTGACAATTCAGTCTGATGTTTCTTGTGGATAGCGATTTCTTTTTCAACTTTAGCAGCTTCCAGTGGTACTGGACCTCCAAGTTTCTTGATCTCAGCTAACTTTGCCTTAAGCCAGTTCTTTGCTTTTTCGATATCATTCTCTAATTTCTTCCTATCCTCCGCGCAAGTGCCTAATCTTTCAATTTCTTGTTTAATGAGTGATGCCAGTTGCTTCTGTTTAGATGACAATTCAGATAATTCGGATTCTAATTGCATTTGCTCAGAGGGCTCTAGTTCAGCTTGGATATTGCTTACTTTCTTTTCTAAGGAGTCAATGACTGTCTTCTTACCATCAGTCTCTTTAAGGAGATTTGCTACCTTCTTTTGGCGTTCTTTAACGGACTTGCTTTCGTATCCAAGTGGTTCTGGGTGAAGAATGTTATCGATTTCCTTTTGCATCCATTCATTTTGTGCGTTCACTTCACTCTTGGTGCCATCGATAGCCTTGTACGTAATTTCAAGCATTTGTAGTTTGCGCTGAATACGCTTGGCGATGTCATTGTATCTTCTTTCGACCGACTTCATCTGAAATATTAATTATTGTTAGATTGATTTAAACCCAAATTCTATTTCGTTCACGTGGACTCATGGTATAAAACTATAAAATTTTGAATTAATAGATCATGAAAAACATTAATTGTTAACATTTTGTTATTTTTAATGTTGAATACTAGGTAGGTATATAATTATTCTACGAAATTTGATACTTACTTGTTCTTCTACTTGTTGTGATTCCAAATTGCTAACGATATTAATGACTTTAGATCCTACATTCTTAATATTAGCTACTTTATCTTTGCCCGCTTGTCCAAACTCTGAAGATAGTTCTTTCAACGCGCTGAGTTTCTGGGGACATGGGAGACCAGATCCTTTATCAGCTACACACATCTTCTTAAGGACAGAGTCGAACCAGTCGTGGATCTCTTGGCATTTGTGGCGGAAATCATCAATGATTGCTTGGTTACCCTTTTCTCGCTCGATAGCCTTCAGAATGGCTTCTTCGAGGCTGTCTAGTTCTTCTTCTAGATTGATTTCATCTTCAAGACCTAAAGGAATGGAATAGATATATTTCATTATTAAATCACGAATATATAACAGATAGAACCTAAAGTATTTCTAAAAAATACCACTAACCTTCAGTAGGAATCTCTGTTAGAAGCCTATTTCTCTTTTCACTTAACGAGACTAGAGCGTCATTCATAGCCGCTATGTCCTGTTTAGCAGCTTCAGGTCTCAACTTGGATGGGTTAGCAAGCCAGTCACGGGCCAGCGCATTGTGGACAGAGATCCATTCTTGGATCTCTAAGACTTGCTTCATAGCTTCTTCCATACCATGGACTGCATCCCCTAACGTTTCCAGATGACTTTGTACCTATTGAAAACATTTGATATTAAATTTTATCGATAAGATGATATTGTACCCAGTTACACTAACTAACCATAATAATCTGGCACCGAGATGACAAATGTGCTTTAGACGCTAAGAATGGGTTGATGAGTTTTACAGATGAAACTAAAAGATGATTGTAACAAAAACTTGAAACTTATCTTCAGATATTTACATTATTTTAACCGACATAAATTAAAAGAAAGAGGTTATAAATTCAGCCAAATGAGTGCCTGCGGCTGTTTAGTAGTAACTTTGGTCCAACTCTTTGAAGAAAGACCTCTTTCTTCAATCTATCATACTTAAAATTTAATTTCCTGTACAAATTTAGATGTATGGATATAGAATCTTCACATCATATCCAGTAACTCAACATTTTTTTGAAGATTATGTGATTATTGATAGTGCTTGCATTAACTTGCGGTGCCAACTCGTGCGCATCCACAAGCTCCACATTCGCCAGTTGACGAAGACCCCAAATTAGTTTCTTTGGAAGATTTTAGGGAGGACCATAACTAATGATGTCCATGGCACATCGGCACATCAAATAACTATTGAGAAAACATTTGGAAAATTTATGAGTTCCTGCCATTTTCCACTTTAGATATAAATAGGTAAATTGTTTTTTACGAGATAGTTAAAATGACCTTTTCTAATAAAATTCGTATACACATTAATACAATTTATTTGGCTTTTTAATTTATGTAACGTTGAGTTCATGATTAATGTCTATTACAAAATTATTATAATTAATGACTCTAAGGCCAGTATTCTAGAATTGTACTCTATTCTAAATCTCAATTTATCTGAGAACAGATTCTATAGACAATCTGTCTAATTTATCCTCAGATAAATCGAGATCTAGGACAGAATGTCCTTCTAGAATACGGGCCTAAGATGGTGTCATAGCCATGCAGGCCCTTACCTTATTCTCTAAAGTCGAAATTTTCGATCCGAATTCGGGTGCTTCGATATTCTTTAGCATAAGGTCAATGCGCGGGCTTGCTACATCGGTCACATGTTTCTATAAACAAACCATGCATGAAGGCGCACTTCAAAACACACAGTGCGTGTTAGTTTCATGTTATGATTATATTATTTGGTAAAGGGTTTAGAGAAAACATTTGCAAATTGAGAAATAACATATTTGAAGGCGGAAATTCATAATTCAGGAGGTAAACCACTCTCTGTTCATAGGTTCCATAAAATTTTGAATTAAGAGTTAGAGTTATCGCAATTCTGAAACAATACCTTTAAACATGTGGAAACACGTTTTTAGAATAGGTTGTTTAATGTATGGGATCGACATACCTACTTTTCAATCGAACCACGCTTTCATTGTCAGTAGAGTACTTTCAAAAAATGGGTAAACAAAATATCTATCTTTATATCATGCGACTACAATGTGATTTTTTTTGAAATATAAAAGTCGTAATCTTTACAAATATTCTCTCTGAGTTCAAACAAACGTGACAGTTCACTGCAAAAGCGACATCGTAGCTACTTTGTACTGGTGAGTGCTTTATAAACATCTAAGTGGTTCATATTGTGTGTCAGTTATGTAATTAATATATTATTATTCAAACAGTGCCTGAGTATCATTGTCTGGCCAAGATTATTCATTCTTTGTTTTCACAAATGTAAATGGGTATTTAGTCAGTGTATTCAGGTGTTGGATATCATAATACCTTTATTATAGTATGACCATAACAGCTGTAACGCACCCTAAGGGAGCACGGCGTGGTGGGGGACAAGGTAAAGATAGAGAGAGTGAGGGAGAGAGAGAGAGAGAGAGATAGCATGATTGCACGAGTCAAAAGCGCACGAGATACCATCGTGAGCGTTGGCAGCAAACTGACCAAATCTGACGGTAGATTGATCTTTAATCCACTCGTATCACCGCGCACATACCCAAAGCGTGGTACCGCTATTACGGTCGGTCTATAACACATCCATTTTGTCAATGTACAGGTTCAAGAAACACTCAATAAAAAATAGTAAATATCTTTATTTTGAAATGATTTGTAATACCTTTACCTACCGTATAGTAGCCATGTTGGTAACCAGCAATAAAATTTGGGGCCGTCTTTGAAAAAAAAAGGAAACAATATCTCTAATAAAATATTTACAAGTCTAAATAAAAAAGTTAAAAAACATGAGATATTGCACTCACAACATGTAGAAATTTTGTTTTCGTTTCTTCCACGAAAATGTGTTAGCTATATTAATTATTGAACAAATCAAAATTAAAAAATATTATGTAATTAACTATTTTTTATTGTCTCAAAATTTTATTCTTCCACGACCTTGTTATTATTTAATATTGTAATTTTTATATTATTATGTTGATTATTCTTAAATAGTGTTTGTATTATGCTGTGCGTCTACTCCAGCTTACAGCAGTTAATCATAAAAGAATGGGTAATTAAGAATTAATTTGGTTTAATAAGCATACGGTTTTTAGACACCTTTTGGACACAATGATGCTAATTCTATTGTGTCAAAACTAACTGAAATAGCCACAAAGCCGATAGTCAAATGATTTAGCTATCAAAACTGTGTCCAAAACTTTTCTTTACGAAATGACTCATCATATCATCATATTTTACGAAATGACTCATCATATCATCATATTTTACGAAATGACTCATCATATCATCATATTTTACGAAATGACTCATCATATCATCATATTTTAGCTAGTTCTGAGTCCTGACACAAAAGAATTAGCATCAATATAATAAGTAAAGGTAAAACAAATCACGATTGGAATCAGAATTATCTTGACCAGATGTTAACCAGGTGCACAAAAGTTACATTGCCAACGATAAAGCTTTATACATTAATTGGACTAACTACGGACTATCTACACTTGTTATACTATCAGGTTTATTATAAGAGATCATACTTTACAATGATATACGTTGGTTTTGTTCGTTTTGTTGACCTGGCGGACTTTCAAGCACAGTTTTAGTAAACATTCCATTGCAAAAACATTCTGGAGTTAGAAGTTGACGACAGTGGAGATGCATTGCTGTTTTAAACCTCCGACGCAAAGAGAGTGATGTTGTAAGTTTGACGTGTCTGACATGTCTGTGGCATCATGCTGCCGAACGGATGAAGCGATTCCAATTTAGTTTTTTTTGTAATAAAGGTGACTTAAGTGCGAGTGTTCTTAAACATGTTTGATGATAATCGGTTGAGCCGTAAGGAATTAATCTAATTATCATTCTGTCACCATTAGAAAGCTGTTTTATTCAGAAATAATACAGGTCTAAATTTTTCTTATCCTTACCGGATCAGAAGTTACGTATATGAGTTTTCATTTAAAAAATATTAAGGGACACACTTTTTTACAAAAGCCAAACTTAATGTCAATTTACCTAGTTTACTATTTTTTTAATACATTGTAAGAGATAAATTAATAGGGAATATTTATTTAACATAGTTTTGGTGTCAAATATTATGATTAAGAGATCCGGTTCTCAGCATTCCATGGATTCACCGTGCGGTCGCCGGGTCCGTGGCGTGGTACAGAGAGGAACACTGTGATGGCGTATTTTTATATTCTAAGACATTCGACAGTACACTATCAAAACGTAATGTAGGTATAGTTTAACTAGTTTATCTTAAGGATTCTAGAATTTAGATAAACATACTTAGATACTTTCTTATATATGTACTCGTACAACCAAGGAGATGAGTATACACTTTAAAGGTGTACTTATTTCCTTTGCCAGATGTACATAATTAAGACTAACAAGACACTATTTGAACACTTTCTAACATCGTAGTATAAGTCCTACCTATTCTAAATAGTTATATATATTTCAGCAATGCAAAACCACTACCTCAACCAGAAAAACAGTAAACTGACAAGTCCTCATCGCTGTGACTGCAAACTGACATTTGACATCAACACTGACAAACATTCAACAGACGGCATCATTATCACTTCAGAATGACGTTAAGACATCAGAAGCAAGAATAGATGTTGAGGCTTTCAATACCTGGTCGATCAGGTCTTCCAGTCTGGCTCTGACGTGGAGCTCTCTTGGTGGGATCGGAAGTGGTGCGGAGTCAGCTGGCGATGAGGGTCTAGAGACAGAGGCTGCTGCTGCCGAACAAGCTGCTACGGCGGCAGACAGACGGCTTTTTTCTGTTTGAAGACGATTGTGAAGACCCTGTTGAAGACAATTGGTGGTAAGCTTAATAAAGAAGTACAGTGCTAACTACTTAATCAATTATATCAAGCGTAATCAATATTCAGCTAGCAGGATAACAAGAATGCTTCTTAATTTTACTTACCCTAGCTTTGTCTAGTAGTTCACGCCCATGCGATAGACCGTCAACCGGAACGTCTAGTTCAGTTATTGCTGGCTCCATTTCATCCAAGTTGTTCAGAATGCTTTCAAGGGTATCTTCATACTCCTTAAACTTCGCAAGACCTTCTCTCAGTCTCCTTTCAATTTGTAGTGCAGTGGCCAATAGACTTTTGTGGCTATCGTTTACATTCTTTAACTGTTTACCTACAGTATCTCGAATGGTAGGTGTGGTTTTCTCATATCGTTCAATCTGGGCTTGGCCTTTGCCTTCCAGTTCGTCAAGAGTTGAACGGTACTTCTGGATATCATCAAGTAGAACAGCGTGCTGAGCTAACTGATCTTCGGTCTGTTCCCTATTAGCAATGTATAGAGAGTTATGGGCCATAAGCTGGAATGAGATCTGGAGAAGCCATTTCTCGGTATCTTGTAGAGATTGATGATATTGATTGTAGTCTTTGATTTCAGACTCCAATTCCGCTTTTTTAGCTGCACATTTATCGCGTAAAGCCTTGCATTTCTTCTCAATTGCGGTGACAGATTCTTTCACAGCCGGTTTACGAGCCCATGAGCTAAGTTCTGCAGCTTCACTCTTAAGTCTTTCTAGTTCTGGTTTCTTATTATCGATTGAATCCTCAATATGCTTGTATTTTTCTAATAAAGTTTTCATTTCTCCAAGTTCTCCTCCAGTTGGAGGAACCTTATCCAGATTCTGTTCTGTGTCTTTAATCCATTGATCCATTTTCTTCTTTGACTCTTCAAAGTCTTCCCATTTGCCAATTGCAGCTTTAAGCTGAGCTGTGATTGAATTAAGGTCGATTTTCAGTTGGTCCCAACTTTCTTGCAACACTTTCACATCATTTCGTAGACCATCTTGTTCTTCTGGTGGTGTATTATTGAGTGCCTTCTTAAAGGCCTCTTGTAAGACTACAAGTAAGTGATGACCTTCTGTCATTCTGTTACTAACAAGCTTGACTGTCTCAAGCTTGTCTTTAGTTGTATCAATATCTCCGACACCGATGGAATCTTGAACAGTGCCATGAGCAGTCTCTAGCCACTGTTGAAGATCTTCTTTGGCCTTGATAAATTCGGTGTGATCTGAAAGATTCTTCTCACCATTAGAAACTAGACCTTGAATCTTGGTAAGTAAAGTAGTGTATTCTGTTTGAAGGTTGACGGTTTTGTCACGAACCCAAGCACAAGCACTCTGTTCCATGAGATTTTCGCATCTGTCATTTAGCTCCTCCAAGACGTGCTTGTGTCCTAGGGCTTCAGATAACAGCTCCTGTCAAGTAAACGTAAATATATGAAAAATAAATAAACAGACTTTAGCTCTTTCGCCACTGTTGCTTACATGTAATAATTTAATATTGTACAAAATTTAAATAATACTTACGCGACACTTGTCTAGGTACTCCGGTGTAATTTTATCAACCTTTTGGACATTCTTTAGCTTGCTGTCAAACTCTTTAACCCACTTGCTCATCTTCTCTGAGGTCTCCAAGTAATCAGCCCACGCGGACAGGCACTTCTCTAACAACTTCTTCGTATCTTTACAAATCTGTTGCAGGTTCTCCCATTCAATCTTCAACTGCTTAATTTCTTGGTTGATATTGTCTTTACCTTCATTACCAGTTGTTTCAAGCACTGCCTCGCACAGATTAATTGCTTTTTCGAGTAAAGCCTCTCCTTTGGGCAAGGATTCGATGATTTTGTTAACTTTTTTGAGTTTCTTTTGTACAGAATCTTTTTCACCGTGAGAATCAGAACATTGTTGGATTTCTATCTTACAGTTTCTAATCCAATCGTAGAAGTTGTCATACGACTCTTTGTATTGAATGTGAGAGTTTACGTAATCTTCCAGTTTCTGAAACATAATGTTAAATTATGGAAAGCGACACCACACAAACAAATGGAAACGCATCAGCTAAGTAAAAAACTATTATAATCACGAATTTCTAAATATTTTATGACATGGATTGAAAAAAATAAATCTGGTAACTGATACTCACAGCAATCATCTCATTGACAGTTGTTCTAATATCATCATAACGTTGCAAAGTATCTTCAATACCCTTAGATTTCAGAGACGAGTCTTCTTGTAATTTTTCATTCAATTTCTTAACGAGATCACTGTGGGAATCTATATCTCTGTTAAATGTCTTGAATTTCTCCAGTTTGGCCTTTTTCTCAGATAAATCGTTGAGCAACGAGTCGTCTGATTGAATCTTCTGATCGATGTCGTCTAACCATTCTATCAGGTGTTTGTGGATCTAAAAAATAGAGAGTGTGCCTAAGATATGACTAATAAATCGTATTGTCAAACATAATTTTGTTCAGTGTGTGAATAAATTATTGAGACTTCGAATTTTTGAGATATTTGAAACCGCGCTAACTTTATTAATTAGTTACCTTAGATATATCATCAAATTGTGACGCTCTATTAGTCAGTTTATTCCTGACATCTTGTAGATCTGCAATGAGCTTATCAAACTCCTGCTTCAGGTTATCCGTATCCTCCTGAATCTTAGCTGCACCTGCCTGTTCTGTATTCATGATGACTTTCTCCTTCAATTCTAGAAGATACCTCAATTTGTTCTGGCCTTGTTCTAAGGATTGACGCAACAGTTTCACTGTGTTAAGCTTACTGTTCACTTCAGCCAGGTTATTGGGTATTTCAGCGCATTGATTAAGTTTCTCGCGAGTTCGGTCCAGCCAATCTTGGCATTCTCCATATAGGGCGTTGTGTTGTTGATGTTCCTAAAAGCATCATAGTTATTATTGTTACTTATGTTCAATAATAATATTTTAGAATCAAAGGTGTTTTGAGACGTTAGTATAATTTAATTTCTGATAATAATTTAAGAAGCGTTTATATTATTAATCTGTCATCATACCTGATAATGGAGTTCAAGCCTCTTCATAACCTCCTTAGCCAAGGATAACAGCGCGTTGTATTTGGTGGTGAGCTGGGTGATGCCATTGGATATCCTAGTGTCTGCACACGTTTCTAGTAAGGTCTGTGCTCGTACGTTAAGTTTATCTAGCTCAGCTTGCCAGTCGAATAGAGTTTGTAAGTGTCCCTGTTTGTGAAAATATAAAATAGAGTAAGAAGAATGCGTAATTATTTCCATCAAATTCTTTGACTTGATCATGTTTTCCTTACCTGGAATTCCTCAAGGACGACCTTCTTTTGTTCCAAGTTATTCTGCAATTTATTAAAGGATTGCACGAGTTTTTCAGTCTTTGACAACCAGTCTAAGGCTTCCTTGTATTGCTCTTCGTATTCTGTCCACTTGACGATACCTCCCTCTATTAAAGCTTTAGTATTGTTCAACTGCTCACTGTTTAACACAAAAATATATATATATTAATTAACTTATGCATCATTTGATTGAAATTCTTATAGCATTTATTATGCTAACTTTTTAAGTTCGAAATACATCAGAAAAAAGAAGCGCTCAAAGCTCGCGCTTTTAAAGACGGATATAGAGGGAAGGGAAATTTGAAGTGATTCAGGTGTGGCTCAATAGCTCAGTTGAAAGAGCATTCCCCCTGTAAGGGAAAGGTCCTGGGTTCAAGTCCCACTTAAGCGCTTCTTTTTCCCGATGTATTTCGAATAATGCATCATGTTTAGATAGTATGTTTTATACTTACACATAAGTATCGTATTCTTCCTGCATAAGAGCTACTTCTTCTTCAATTTCTTCTCTATCTTCATCATCAGCCATGCCACAAGATATTTCACCTTGTTCGAGTGCCTTTTGTAGCTTTGCTTGTCCATCAGGTAATTCGCTTTCTAATACTTTTAGCTGTGTGATCTTGCTGCTCAATGATTCCTTATCTCCGGTTGCATCAGAGCACTTTCCTAATCGCTCTTTAGCAGCTCTAATCCATTGGACAAAGTCTGAACCAGCATCAATAAACACCTGGTGCTGTTCCACTGTTTGCTTCTGCTTATCGTACAAGGTTTTAGCTTGCTTAGACAGTGTTTCATACTTGCTAGTAATTTCAGACGCCGGAGCTTGTTGCATAAGTTCTGAAGCCTTAGAAGTTACAGACTGAATCATGGGTTCAAACGAAACGATATCTTGAACAATATTGTTTGTTTGACGGAGTGTGGCTTTCCTTTCGCCTAGGCTAAGACCCGCCGTGAGACCAGCGAGACGATCCTGCCCCTTCTTGGATTTGGCGACTTTTTGCTCACACACTTCTTGGAGTTTTGCTTCTCTATCGGATATCCATTGTTGTAGTTGTGCATAACTTGAACTGTAATCAGCCCATTGTAGTAATGCCGTTTCTAGATGTACTTTGGCCGTAGTCATCTTCTTGACAAGACGATCCCATTCGTTCTGAAGTTCTTTTAGTTCAGTATTAATTTTGTCTTTACCATCAGATCTGGTATTTCTGAGAACTTTTTCGCCACTGTTGGTAGTGGCGTGTACTAAATTCTGTCCTTCTTCACGACGCTTAAGTAAATCCTCAATTTGTTCTAGACGTTTCTGCAGCGCGTCTTTACTGCTATTGCTGCCAGCTTCACTGCCACTACGAGTGATTTCCCAGGCATCGTCTATCCATTTCTTTGTTTTGACGTAATTGTCATCATAAGTCTGGTGTTGTTCATAATTTGTTTCGACCTTCTTCAATACGTCATTGGCCATATTTACTAGGACTTGGTATCTCGAGTTAAGGTGACGTAACTGGTTATTCACATACGTGTCTAAGTGTGAAGATAATAAACCAGCTGCAGAAGCATTGAAATTGTCAATCTCAATTTTTCCTTTGTTGAGTTGACCAACAATCTCTTTAACTTCATTGACTTGAGAGCCCTTTTCCTTCGCTGTACCAAGAAGAGCTAGTTTGTGATTTTTGATAAGGATTTCCTTTTGTTGCAACCAGTCTGATAGTCTTTCGTATTCATCTTTGTACTCACGCCACTGATTGACAGTATCTTCCAATTTGCTCTTCTGTTGTTTGATCTCATTAAAGAGGTCATTGAAACTCTCTTTCAAGGCCTTCATTTCATTTTTAATAATAATCTGTCCATCTGGAGAGGTACTGGCAAGAACGACCTCTCCGGTATGTTGAAGATGTTCAAGTAATAATTCCCCTTGAGCTTGTTTATTGATCAGAGCATCTAAAGGTGCAACTGAGTTTTCAATAGCCAGTTTATCACTCAGAGGTTTTGATTTTAAGGATGGCACCTTTTCTCTTGCTCTGCTGAGCCACTGAATTAAGTCATCATGTGCTTCTTTATATAACCTGTGATCTTTGTATTGTTCTTCACGATCAGCAAGCAATTTCTTTATCTTATCGTAAAGATTATCAAATTTATTTAAAGTTTCTTGAGCTTTGGATGCAGCTTGGTTTTGCTGCCCACTAGCTATCATTTCAGCTGCTTTGGCTTTTAAAGTATCTACATCAAGACGATCACAACGGGCTTTCTCTTCTACCTCCTTTAATTTTTCGAGTTGCGCTCTCTTATCCGACATTGATGTTTCAAAAGGTGAAAGTTCAGCTAACATGTTCTCAAGGTAATTATTACTCTTTTCTATTAATTGTATCTGTTCAAGGAATCCAGCCCATTTGGTGACTGAATCATCTAACATATTTTTAGTTTCCATCATTCTGGATAACAGAGCAGACCATTGTTCTTGAAGTGCTATTAAAGAATTGTTGATAGCCTCATGCCCAGCTGGTGCAGTATTAGCCATAACATTTTGAGCTAGTTCAACGAGAGATTGTACTTTTGTGAATCCTTCATCTTTTGTGAGTAACAAGTTTTGGATTAGTACCAGTTTAGTTTCCAAGTCGTCTTGGGAACAAGTACTTAGGTCAGCGCAGAAATCTAGTTTATCTCTTAATTCTTCAATCCATTGAGAGCATTCAGTGACGTTACTAGAGAATTCTTGGTGTGTTTTTACATACTGCTGCCACCTGTTTGTCAGGTCTTTTACCTTTTGTGAAAGGGTTTGGTACTTTACAGATAGATCAGAGATTTGTGAGCCACGAGGACCGACTCCTGTATATAGGTGCTGAGCTTTTTCAGTGATATTATCTATCTCAAGTTCCTTGGCGCGTACTTCACCCTGAAGCTCTTGGAACTTTTTGAACTGTTCTTGCTTTTCTGGTAATGTAGCTTTAAGGTCCACCGCATGAATCTGAGTGTCGGTATTTCTAATCCATGCTAAGCATTGATCTTTCATGTTTTCATATTCATTCCATTGCTGAATTTTGTTTTCAAGAGCTTCAATGGTCTTGTTAATGAACGATACAAGACCTTCCCACTCTTGGTGAGAAGCATCAATCTGGTTTCTAATATTTGATTGTCCAGTACTTATTGTACCTGGAAGTACCTTCTCTCCCAGAGAACGTATTTTGTCAATGCGATTCTTCTCCTCAGGAAGGTTTAATTGCAATGATTTTAGCTTCTCACAATTGCTACCCAATGCTACTCTTTCAAGATTCACATCACCCCATAATTGAGCTGTGTTTTGTGTTGCTTCAACCCATTCTTCTAAATCCTTAACAGCTTTAGTGTATTGAGTGTGATTATTGACAATTGCCTCATACTGCTCAACAAATGATTTTGCCCTGGCTAAAATGACTTCATGCCTTTGCTTAAGTTGGTCGATTTCTTTAGCTATTGCTTTATTCACATCAGGCAGGCTTAGAGCACGAGACTCCAATTCTGTTATATCTTGTTGATGAGCTAAAGCGTCTTGCAAATAAGTTCTATAAACATTCAGTTGATTGCGTTTTTCATCCAAAGTAGCCTTTAACTCAATTTCTTTTGGTAGGTTCTTCTCAGCAGTAGTTAACCACTGCTGAACGGTTTTAAGATTATCCTCAAACGAGGACCACTTATTTAGCTCAGAATCTAAGTCCCTCTCAGCTTTGGTGATGTTGTCATACAGATTATCAATAGCTTGTTGAATTTCGTGTAACTGTTGTTCAATAATTTCCTTGCCCTCAGGGGATGTGGAAGGATACAGTTTTTCTCCCAGTTCAAAAGTATTATTAACAAGAAGTGTAGCGTTACGTCTTTGACTCAATAAATCATTGAGACTCTCTCTCTTATTACTGATGCCTTCAGGGGTATTGGATAAGTTTTCTGTGCACTCATTGAACTTGATTTGCGCTGCTTTTAACCAATCGTTACATTGGTTATATTTGTCTTGATATGCATTATGATCATTAACAGCCTGCTCGCATTTCTTAACGAGCTCTTTTGCAGTAGATTGTACGGATTGGAATCGTGATGTCATTTGTTGCAAGTTCATTGTAATTCTTGTATCATTACAGTTTTCGATTAAATCGCTGAACTCGTCAGTTAACTTATCAACGTCGTTTTCAGTCTTCTTCAAGTTAGCCAAGATAGCCTGAAAATATTTCTTTGTTAGTAAGACATACGAATGAAGTTTTGAGATTGCATTTAAACTGATCTACAACAACTACAATTAGTTTCATCATTTAGATAGTTAAACCTTTAATAGTGAATAAACGGTCAGAATTAGAAATACCAATAACCAACGCCTCTAAATTAGTACAATATAGAAATAAAACTATATTTTGAAGTATCTTTAACAAATACATGTTGTGTAAGTAGAAGTATATATATTTTTGTTAGATTTCTATAAAATATTATAATCGTGACATTAGATAACTACTGAAAATTAGGTTATACCCTACAGTGCTGGCGATAAAAGTTTTACTTTTATCAACTCTTACTTGATCCAAGGCCTCGCCCAAAATAATGACTGCACTCAAATCATTTTCGTGTTTATCAATCGCTTTACATAAAACCTGTTTCAAAATTTAAAATTAAAATAATTTGTTTAAAAAATGCGCCTATAGGATGTGAAACATCTAAATAAATATTAGTATTTAAAATAAAATATATAAATACGATATACTAGCGTACCACTGGACGTCTGTCGTCACAGTATACACGCCGATCTTACTTCCAATAGATGCTTCACATTATATTTTATTTTAAGAAATAATTCAAAATGCATACCTGATATTTGTTAAGCTGATCCACTTTCTCGTCCAGTGTTGCTTTGGGAGTGTATGTCTTCAAAGTCATCTCAGTGTCAGTCAGCCAGTGTTGAAGACGATCATTAGCACTGTCAAACTCGATCCATTGTTGTATTTTATCTTCGATTCCGCGTTTCACATCGTGGACTGTAGCTGTGAACTTCTCTAAATCAGCCTTGAGAAGACTGAGCTCCCTAGACATACCATCTCTACCTCTAGGAGATAGTTTAGAACTGTTTTTATCAATTAGATCAGACAGTATTTTTAACTTGTTATTACCGTTTGGAATTGCATCCAATAACTCTTGAATCTTAGCTAGCTTGCCCTGTAATGCAGCTTTATTACCGGTAAAATCAGATAATAAGTGAAGACGATCCCAAAGATGCTTCTGGTAGTCTTGCAGTGATTTTTGTTGGTCAGCAAATTGTTGATAGATTTCAAACGTGCTTTCATGTTTATCAATTATACCCGTTAATCTGTTGGTCAGAGCATTATATCTATCCCACACAGACTGAATAATTTTAGTTGTCTCATCGCTTTCTTTTTTCCCAGAGTGAAGAGTAGCAGCTACACTTTTAGCTTTTTCAGTGACTGTTTCGATCACCCTCTTATGTGAATAGATTTCTTGCAACAACGTTTTATTCTTTAGCAACTTTGACTTAATTTCTTGAGCAGAATTAAGTACCGCCTTTTCTTCGTTATCTACTATCTTTTCCTTTTCATCTAGCCAAGATAAGGTCTGTTGTAAGACATCTTGATAGCTTGACCACTGCAGTGTCTGAGATTCAAATTCTTTTTGCTGTTGTAAAATAGTTTCGTTAAGCTTGTCCCATCGCTCTCTGAGGGCTCTTATTTCCCCACGAATGTTCTCCCTGCCATTAGCAGCAGTTTCAGGTAAAACTTTGTCTCCGGCTGTGGTCAAAATACTAATCTTGTGTTCACCATTTTCTCTCTCCATTAAGAACACCTGAAGTTTATTGCCTTTGCTCTCAATACTAAGTTTGTCTTCTTTAGTCACCATCTGGGATAACTGTTCTTCAAGAGGTCTCAGCCAGGCATCAAATTCGCTACGAAGTTGTACATACTTTTTGTGGTCTCCAACCAGTTCCGACCAATGGTTAACTATTTCTTTAGAAATGAGATGTAACTGTTGGTAGCGACTGCTTACTTGAGTCACAAGAGGTTTCAGACGCTCTACACCACTAAGTTGAATAAGACTATGAGATTCATCAACAAATGAGTCTATTTCCTTTTCCTTTGCATTAATACTGTTGCGGAGATCGACATATCTTTTCAGTTGACTTTCTTTTTCATTAAGTGTGGAACAAAGACTTTGATCCCGACATTTAGATTCCATGTCTTTAAGCCACTCAGTTATTGATTCAATCGAAGAGTCAAATTTGTTCCAAATTTCCAAGGTGTGCTTTAACTTTTGTTCTGAAGTACCAATATTTTCAACTGCACTTCGTAGTTGTTCATGAAGGTTGTCAATTTCAGCTTTAATGGCAGTATTACCTAATTCTGATGTACTTTTGCTAACATTAGCGAATACTGCTCTTATTTCATCTAACTTGCTAGATCCAATCCTTTCAATATCCTTCAAAGAGACTGCAGATTGTAATTTTCTAATGATTTCAGGTTTTTCACCAGTGGCGTTCTCGATGTCAAGGAGTTTTTCAGATTGGGAGCCCAACCATTCTTTATATTGTGTAATGAGACGTACAAGGTCTTCGTGTCGTTTCACACAGTCCTCCAAATTATCTTGGAGGTTCTGAGATTTAGTCACAATATTTTGGAATAACTGTTTAATAGATTGCAAATAGACATTCAAAGATGCGTCATGGGTCTGATCAACTAACTGTTGAGCTTTATCGCAAACAGATTCAACTAACTGTTGATGAGTCATTATTTCTTGATGCATGATTTTGTGGTTCTGTAACTGAGCTTTTTTCTCTTCTAAAGATGCTTTGAGTTCAGTATGACGCTGCATTGCTCTTTCGACATCCTTCAGCCATTTAGTCAGCTGTTCTTGAGCAAGACTGAAATCTGAGAACTGTAGAAGACACTGATCTAACTTATTAACAGTCTCTTGGAAGCTGTCACCAAAACTGTCCCATAGTGTTCTAATTTTACGAATTTTTTGACGAATTACTTCTCTGCCGTCGGGACTTGTGTGTGTGTACAATTTTTCCCCTAGACTTAAGAACTCTTCAAAAGCAGGCGTCTTTTTATTTCTAGTTTCATATAGCTCCTTAGCTTTGTTCTGTTTTTCTTGTAAGACCGCATAGTCACCTACAATTTCATTAAGGTCCTGCAATTCTCCAAGCATACCCATGAGCCAGTTTTCCATATTTGTGTATTCATTTTCGAATGTTTGATGTTCTGAGACAAACACTTCATATTTAGAAATGATTTCGTTTACAAGATTATTTAGAGTATGATACCTTGTAGCTAATTTTGACGTCTTATTGTTAAGCTCAGATTCAGTTGCTACATTTTGTTTAGTATCAGTTAATGTAGTAAAATCAGCGCTTCTAGATACGAGTTCACTTTGAATCTCCTTAACTTTTTGTAGATGAGCAATCTTAGCATCAAGATTACTTTTAAGGCTTTGGTCTCGAACTTGATTCTCTTTGAATTTTAACCATTCTTCAAGTTCATCTAAAGTTTTTTGACTCTCAGACCACTGTTTTAGGATATCTTTAAGTTTACTGTCTTGATTTTTGCATTGTACCGATAGTTGATTCAACGATGTTTTGAGTTGTTCAAACTCACTGATGAGTACAGGGTGTCCAGTAGGGCTAGTAGTCCCAATTACTGTGTCTAATTGTAATTTAAGGCCGCCGAGGGCATTTTCAATATCTTTTGCCTTTGAAGTGACTTTTTCAATAGCTGCAACCTTAGCATCGACATCATCTTTTTGTGTCACTACTGCATAGTTGAGCATACTGTTCTCAGCAACAATATGGTTAAGACGGTCACGCACGTCTTCAAACATTTGAACATATTTCTCATGTTCTACAACATGAGACTCGCATGTTGATATACGTTTTTCGAGTTCTTTAGACATACTGCTGTATCTCTCAATGGTATTAGATAGGCTCTTTTCAGCTTCTTCGTCAGGCATTAACTTTATTTTCTCAGTCAACTGGGATATCATTGATTGATGTAATTCAACTTCTTGATGTAAAATTTTGTTAGAATGGAGCTGAGCCTTCTTTTCAGGTAATGTCGAGCACAATTTGAAATCGCCAAGTTCCTGTTCTTTGTCACTGATCCATTTTTGAACTTGGTTGAAAGTGTCGTCGAAAGAAGATCTCTTGTTAATAGTAGTCTCAATGTCTTTGATTACATTGTTAAGAGAATCCACAGAATTCTCGAAATAATCTCTTAGGGTTCTTAGCTCATTTCTTATATGTTCACGCCCTTCAGGTGTAATGCCACTGAATAAGGCTTCTCCAGATTCAATTGCGTGATTCAAAAGTCTCTGACCCACTTCCTTGTTTTCATTCAGTCTTTTCACCTGTTCTAAATCATTTGGAGTAGGCTTTGCATGTTTGCTAAGGACAGCCAAATCCTTAATCTTACTATTAGCATCTTGCAACCAAGTCTTGAATTCGGATATTGATTTGTCATATTTTCCCTTGTTGTTTTTCAAATCTTTAAGCCTATTGAGATGGCTATCCATGAACTTACTTACAGTTTGATACCTAGTAGCCAAATGGTTAATATGTTGTAAAACACGGGAATCTGGGTTACGAGATAAGATTTTTTCTCCAATTGCGTTCAATTTATTAATCTCATTTTCGTAGCTTTTAATTTCTTGGTTAAGAGTTTCCACATCAGCAATCTTACTATCAATTTCATCTAAATTAAGTAAGTTGGCTGTTTCCGTTCTAACCCTATTTTCTTTCTCCTTTAACCATTCCGATACATTATCTAGCAATACTTCATATTCTTGCCAAGCGTCGATATTCTCCTTTAGTCTGTTTTTAATTTCTTGATAATTAGCGGTAAGTACGTCCAGGTTTTTTTGGGCTTTTTCAGTTTGTTGAGCAGCTTCTTGAGCCGATGCAGGTTCTGCCACTACTTTTAATATGTCACGAGCTTCTTTTAATTCTACGACCTTAGCTTTACAATCTGTAATTCCATTCTCAACATCAGTTAAAGCAGCGTTTTTCACCTCTAAGTTATATTTATCACTGGTGATATCTGGAACGCACCATCTTGTTTTATCGTCTAATATTTTTAAATTTCTATTAAACATTGCTAATTTATCAGTAAACAGTTTTTGCAAGAATGTAAGTAGAGTGATTTCAGTTTTGTTTGCGTGGACTAGTACACTCTCAAATCTCTTTTGTAAAGTACTCAGTTCTTTAGGTACTAATGATTCATAAAATCCTGGATAATTTTCATTCATTTCAGATACATTTTCAGATAAGTTGTCGATCTCATCACTTAAATTCTGTAGTTCAGCTTTGCAAGCTTGACATTTTTTAAGACGATCCAAGATTTTAGCGTTGTCGCCAGTCATATCATCGCACTTTATGATATCATCGCGTATTTTGCTGATGTTATCTGACAGACTTTTGATTTTGTCTTTAAGTTTATTTTCCTTTGAGCCCAGTGATGACACTGCACTTTCTAAATTGTCAGCTAGAGACTGAAGAGCGGCAAACTCACGGTCTAAATATTCAATTGTTGAAGAAATCTGTCCCATTGGAATGTTCTTATTTAAATTGGTGATTTGCTCACATTTGGCTTTAATGCTATTCTTAAGGCCTGCATAAATAGGGAGTTCCTCCTTGTATTTATTAAGATGACTTTGTCCAAACCTAATTTCTAAATTATCACACGCATTAGCTAGATTTTGTCCAGTTTCGCTTAGCCAAGTAAGGACTTGGTTCTTTGTGTCATCAATTTGCCTCCAAACAATGAGTTGGGATTCAAGATCCTGTATCCTTTTGATGACAGCATCATTAGTTTTTTCCCACTGGGTCTGAGATTTTAAGAATGCCTCTTCTAAAGGACTGGTATCGAATCCTCCTAATGTCGAAGTCTGTTTAAGAATCGACTGCTTGATAACATCCATTTGGTCTAGTAAACCTTTAGATCGCTTTAAAATTTCATAAGATTTTTTCGCTTTATCCAAAGACTGCGCAGTTTGCACGTAATCGTTTGGAGCTTCTTTACATTCGTTATAAAGTTGATCAGCTCTGTTCATTTCTCTGTCAAACGCTAATGTGAAGTTTTTCAATTCTTGTAATGTAGAAGACAGTAAAATATACTTGTTCTTTGTATCACGCACAGTATTCACAATTTGGTCCCAATTGTTGTCTGCAGCGGAAAGAGCATTTTGTATCGTTCCCATATTAGGTTGGTCTTCTCTCATTAAGTGCAGACCCTCTTCTCTTAACTCTTTTCTTATATTCTGTTTACTTTTCATTTCAGCATCTATTTCATCCAGGTGCTCACTCATATCTTGAATTGTTGCCTCTGTTAAAGGTACTGGCTTCTGAGACATTTCATTGAGCATTGATTGAACATGATGCAGCACTTCAGCTAAAGCGTTGTGCTGCAGATTAAACTTATCCCACCTGGCCCCAACTTTTTGTACTAAATCTCTTTTATTAGTTACTGAATTCAACAACGCTTCTGCCTTCATTTCGATTTCTTTCACAAGCGCTGTTGGGGACATAATACGACCAGTGTTTTGGTCAGTCACTTTTACTTTTGATGGTCCATCTAATAAAGCCACATTACTCTTCCATTCTGGTACTTTCGTGATGACGTTCATCAGTTCTTGTCTTAGGACTTCATAACTTTCAGGAGTTAGTTTAGGTCCTTCAATCTGATATTGAATATGGTTAAGTTGTTGCTTAGACTCCTCATACCAGTTCAAAAGATCAGACCACTTTTGTAAAATACCTTTGTTTTGTTGTATGTTGTTTTCAATGATTTGGTAATGTTGAGCAATATTGGAATAGGTCTCACTTAATGAACGTGATTCATCAGGATGGGACGCGAGTGTCATATTTTTGATTTCGTTGTAAATGTCTGTGAATTCAGGTGCTTTAGCTGCATGCTCTTGTAACAAAACATGCATGGATTGGAGTGTTGGTTCAACCTTTTCAGCTCCAATCTGGTCATAGCTTTCTGTCTTTCTTCTAAAGTCTGTAATCCAGTTGTCAAAGTTATGTAACTTAGTCAAGAACTCCTGCCTAACAATGATTTTATCAGATAATTCGTTGACTCTTGATCTTACAGTCTCAGCCAAATCGTTAGTGCGTTGCTTAATATCAGAAACTTTCAGTTTAAGAACGTTAGCACCTTCAGGCTGAATATTATGGCAGATGTTATCACATGTCTGTGATAAACTAATGATTTTAGCTTGCTGTTGCGATATTTCGTTACCAAATGACTTCAATTTATTTAGCTCTCTATCTAACTTTTCTACTTGTGGCGATTCTATGGTCACATTTTTACTGCTTAGTAACTTTTCACCATTCTCAATCCAAGTTTTCAATTTTTCTGCCTCACGCTCAAAGTTTTCCCAGTTAGTAACCAGTTTATCTAACTTATTATTCCATTGGTCAGCTTGGTCGTGTACTACCGCCCATCTAGAGTGAATGGCATCAACTTCATCAGGAGCACTAGTCTTTCCTGATAGTTGATGGCTTACACTAGATAAGATTTGTAAATTCATGAGCTGTTTATCACAATCCGTTATTAAAGCTCTGGATTGCTGCTGTAGCTGTTGTGCTTCTGGTAACGTTGTAGGTTTAGGCACATTGCCCAACTTAATTTCAGCTTCTTCTATCCATGGCTTGATTTCAGCAACACCCTTTTGATACTTCTGCCAGCTTGCCAAGTCATGCTCTACTACTTTAGTTTGATGTTCAGTAGACCTTTGAAGGTCTGCCATCATTTTTTCTAATAAAACAACATCCCCTTTAAGTCTGCTAGCATCTTGGACGTGATGTTCCACTGCCAACTTAGTTCCTTGATCGGCCACGCCACGTATAACTTCCAGCTTTTCAGCTATTACCTTTTGTAAAGCTTGCGACTTTACTACTCTTTCCTCAGGAGTGATATTCTCTGATCTGATTTGTGAGATCAACATAGGACTTTCTTGTTTAATCCATTGCCTGACATGTTCTAATTTATGTTCGATTTTGACCCATTCTTCATTGAACTTTTCTAAATGTTCTACTTTACTATCAACTTCATCGTGGACTTTTTCCAATTTACGTTCAATAACTTCTAGATCCTTTTCAATAACCGGTTTAGGTTTATTAGCTGTAAGAGTACGCAGCTCAGAATATGCTTGTTGCAACTGTGGCAATCTTTCCGCTTGAGCCTTTTCAATGTCAGTTTTAATTATCTTTGTTTCATGGAGTTCGCGCCCGATATTTGTAACTCCGATTTCAAGACCGGGATGATGGACATAGCCTTCAATTTTGTCAAGGTCTGATAACAATTCTTCCTTTTGATATTCATAGTTAGACCAGACCTTCTGTGTATCACGAAGCTTGTGAAGACGATCCGTAGATGTTTCATATGCGGAATTCCATCCTGTTTCGAGGTTTCTGACATCTTCTCTGACGAAAGCAGGTGCATTGGCATCCTTAATAAGTTCCTTTCCTCGTTGTAACATTGACATGACTGATGGTCTATGGCGATCGAGTTTCTGTACAGCAGCCTGTTGTTCGAGGACTAGTTGCTCGACATGTTGGAGTGATTGAGGCTCAGGTTCAACCATAGCCTGTTCTTTAGCACTTTCTAATACACAGATGACCTCGTGAACTTCTCTGCGGTATGTGTAGCATCGTGTATACGTCTCAGTCTTGATCATAGTGATTTCAATAGTGGGAATTAGATTTTTGTATCTGGCAATTAAGTTTTCTAATTTGACTTGTTCTTCCTGAGCTTCGAGCTCTGAACAGTGGTTTGTGAGCATGTCTAAGGTCTGTACAAGCCATTTCATATCTTCACGTTTCTTGTCGGCTTCGCGGCAGATGTTCTGAAAATGGTAAAAAATAAATGGAGAGACCTTATGAATGTGTATACAAGGCAATAAGGCGTGCTCATGTGCCGATTCAAGATGATCGGTGCAATAATATACGAGTTTAACATTCGCTGAAAACTGTGAGTGAGCTTCTGAACTGGGAAATTGAAGTTCAGTCTGGTCAACGACTGAGCGCAAGTAGATATCGCCTAGCTACACATAGTGCGCAAAATTGTGCGTAAAAGGCAAATGGGACTTTAATTTAATTTTTCAGTTCAGAAATGGCTCAACAGATAATCTTCATAATTCGTGTACAGACTGAAAATATTAGTGTTATCATAGGTACGGCTGTGCACAGTTAAATGGATATAGGAAAAATTTAATTTTACTATGTAACTACTTAATAGTAGATTATTAACTAGGTATACTATTTGTACTAGCAACGTATTTGTACCTACCCACAAAAAGTAAAACTAATACTAAAAAAGTAAAAATAGGGAATGTAGTAATAGTGACGTCACGAATTCACTATTTCGGTCACCAGGGTCCTCCTATTAATACCAACATTTTAGTTTTCTTAAAGCTATTGAATTGCAAAGTATTTAGTAGTATTTTTAGGGTTCCGTAGCCGAATGGCAAAAAAAGGAACCCTTATAAATTCGTCATGTCTGTCTGTCCGTCCGTATGTCACAGCCACTTTTCTCCGAAACTAAAATGCCTATTCTGTTGAAACTTGGTTAGTAGATGTATTCTGTGAACCGCATTAAGAATTTCACACAAAAATAGAAAAAAAAGCAATAAATTTTCGGGGTAATACTTAGAACTGAAAGTCCAAAAAATGTTTTTCATCAAATCTATACGTATGGGGTATCTATAGATAGGTCTTTAAAAATACTATGATTCCACCGAAAATTGGTTTGAACGAGATCTAGTAAGTAGTTTTCATTAATACGTCATAAACCGCAATTTTCGCCTTTCATTAAATTTTTTATATTATGTTACTTGCTGCTTTGGAACGCTTCATGGGCGAATTCGACTCGCACTTGGCTGGTTTTATTTAACATAGTCAAGCAAGCCTAGGGGTTGTCTATAAAATTAAACCATATTTACCATCAGCTCCTTTAACTATTTGATTCCAATGTTGGCATTAGAGAAAAATTTAGCATTAGACATGTAAAATCTTTAAATACACATTTAAAGGAACAGTCCTTTTTGTTAAGAGAAGATAGATAGGTACTCTCTTATATTTACCCCTAAAAACATCTAAGCAACAATTAACCATTAATTTAGTTAAGTCGCAAAAGCATAACAAACAATCTCTCACTCTTACCTGGAAGATAGTCTTCTCTCTCTCAAACGCCTCAGCAGAATCCACTTCCCTGACAATGCTATCCATAGTTTGGTCCACATGGTCCATCCACCGTTCCATCTCCCGGAACTTTTGCCTGTAAGCATCCCACTTCGCCGGGATCCTCTGTAACTGTTGCCTGAAGTGTTCCACTCTCTGAACAGTACTCTCCCATGCTTGTTCGCACTTCCTAACACTGTCTTCTAGGGAGGTGTCGTTGGTTTGGTGTGTGTAACTGGTGGCAATTTTTTTTAAGTTCTGAAGGCAATGTTCTACTTGCATGATCTTGCCTTGGTTACGGAAGTATTCCTCGTTTCTGATCAGGATGCCGTCGGCGTCGTCGCTTTGGTTGTATGCCTGGTGGGAGTGAGTGGTATTAGAATTATTATTAAGAATGAGCGTTCGGCTGCTAAGTTAAGAGGTCGGGGATTAGCTGTTGTAAGCTAATTTGTGTAAATATCTGTATGTATTGGTGGTCTTATTATTGGTCTGAATTATTGTGTTGGTTTGTGTATATGGACTAAAAGTAGGTATTATATATTTATCTACATTTTTTAACCCATATGACAAGTTGTGCTTTATTTGGATCTATATCAGTATGTTTTAGTTCCGTTTATTTGAACGAGCAAACGCTTTATTCGCAATTGACATTCAAATACATAATATACTCACTCCTGTGTGTACTGGAATGTGTAGGTTTAACACTTTAATGCTGTAGCATGTCATGAATGTGAGCATCAAGGATGAAAGGTGAGAATGTACTTTGTGTGCAACCAAGTGTTTTACCGTGCTATTCCTGATGAATAAAAAACTTTTTCTTTTCATATAGGGCACATCAATATATATTATGTCATCACCCTGATAACTGACAAGGAGCTGTAATATGAAGGAAATCCAAGCTACAAATACATCCTTATACAAGCACGAACCTGTTCCTCATAAACGATCTCCTTCTCAATGTCCTTGATGGTGTGTTGGAACACTTGCTCGTCGAGGCGGAACTCCAGGCGCATGAGGTGCGGCGGCGCGCGGTCCAGCAGCGAGCGCCAGCGCTGCTGCAGCTGCTCCACCGACTGTACGATGCGGGGACGGTCCTCTTCCGATACCATCTGGAAAGTGTAGGGTGCGTTAGAAAAAGTTACAAGGTTCAATAACTGCCCCACTACTACTACATAATATTCACGACTATAAATTCCCCAAGTGTGCAAAGGTGTACTGTTTCTGTTATTAGTAAAGTGTCAAATACAGAGGGTATAATGGCTTGAAAGAATTAGGCCCCATGCCTCCAATATAAATGATGCATATAAAAAATATCATCTTGCACTCTCACCTCAAGAAGCTCCCTTCCTGATCGCACTAATTCTGACACAGCTCTCTCATCAGCTCCTTGGAAAAATCTCTTGTGGAAGTCCACTGCCTGCTTGGAGTCCACCCGATTGTCGGCAAGTAGCGCCTCAGCCCTTGAAGCCCACTCTTCGACAGCTCGTTTCTTTGTCTCAAACTCCTCCCAAGCTCTGACGAGACGTTGGAGTTCGGCTTCACGACGGGTAGCTTCCGATGATACGTGGGCAAATCTGGAAATTACAATAGGTATAAGGGAAATTATATAATCACAGGGGATAGGGAATAATGCAAGTACTACCAAAGAGCACAATGATATCGTATCGGTCATTGTTGCAGCAAGTTTCTTGCTGGAGAACTCATTAGTTTTACCTATAAAGTTCACAGAATTCAGCCGCCTCGGTTTGCAAAGGAGTATAATTTATGATAAATAAGCAGCTGAAAGGAGTAGAGTAAGTTTCCCGTTCCGTAACCGAATCAAGACCTATTCGATTCTTAAGCAAGACCTTCAGAAGCATCAGGTAATCATGCTCGGACATAACCGGACTATTATATTTTATATTATTCCGGTTAACCGGAAGCCTGTTACATGGAGTCTAGTAACATCACCCACAAAAGAAGATGTTACGTAAAGAACTGCCTACGTATCGTAAGATATACCTATACCATGCTATGCTTACCGTTCGTTGATTTCCCTCATCAGCCGAACTTGTTCAGTGACGTCAGCACTTCTGTCAGTGTCCGCTGACTTCACAATGTTCTGGAACACCTTGTTCTTGCTCTCCAGCATAGATCTGTAGTATGTGGTGCGAGAGAAGAAGGTTCGGTGGATCTCGTAACGCTCTTCGATAACTTCGCTGTAAGAGAAGAATTAAAAAGAGTCAGGTTTGAATAAAGAAAATTCGTTTTCGTGGGTTCAATTGATATCAGTAAATAAACGAAAATGTAAGCTAGATCGACTTTATAGAAGTACCAGAAATCTTAAAATCATCATCATCAGCTTTCAGTCTTAATCTTGGATGCGTCCGCTCACATGCTTTTAAGGAAGCAATTGCCATCTGACCCCCAACTCCGAGAGAAAATCATGTGCTAGAGCCTGCCATGAATCAACAGGTACACCTTATAGGCTCTCCTACACCCTACAATATTCACACAAGATACCACTAATTCCATACACCAGAACTCACCGTCTCGTCTCTCCTCCAGTCTGCAGTGCCTCCTCGGCCCTATCGAGCCAGGAGCCGATCTCCCTTTGGCCGCTCTCCAAGGACTCGTGCTGCACCAGGAGTTGCCTGTACTGGTGCAGTTTGACGGGCACTGAGGCACGCACCTTCACTAGAGCCTCTTTCTGTTGCTTCAATTTTGCCATGTTGGCTTCGACCTCGTCGCGAGGCATCTCGGCGATGGCGTTTTGGAACGTTCTAGAAAGATGAGGGAAAATTTATAAAAATTATAGAAGAATGAGTAAACGGTATCCAGGGCAAATATAACATGCTATGTGTGTGTGTGTGTGTGTGTTACAGAGAGAGAGAGAGAGAGAGAGAGACTCCTCTGTAGTTGCATGATAATATTCTAGATTCTTTCCTCATTTAGTTTTGGACTTGGGTGTCTCACAAAGCTACCAAAGCATATGGGAAACTTCAATCTGCAATGATGATAAATAGAATCCATCATAAATTATATAATTCACGACAATAATAAACCTAAAAAACTTAGCTTTCTGAAAAGTGGGCGTTAATATAATCTATACCCATTGTTATCTCATTGTTTCTACCTATCCCTTAAAGGTAAGTACATAGATGTAAGGACAAATAAAATTATAGGTAGAGGTACATATTTGTCTCGTACCTGCTAATGGTCTTGAACAGCTCCTCATGCTGTTCAATCTCCGCATTGAGCTGCAGCAGCTGGTCGATGTACGCCTGAATGTCGTGCGTGGAGGCTCGCGGCTGGCGGCTCAGAAGGTTGTCTGCCTCGGTCAGCCACGAGTCCAGGGTTCGGATCCCTTGGGCGAGCTCGCGACGGTTGCGAAGAGCGTCGCCTCCTCGGACGTACCTGTGAGGATACCAGGTTGATTAATATTGCTGTTATAATTAATTGTTTAAACATTTCTCAGAAATTGTCACGCCCATTTGAATATTATAAAGAACTCACCTCTCTGCCTCTTCCCAGACACGCTCCCATCGCTCTGTTATCTCTACGTACTTCCTCTTCACCTCTGAACTGATCTCTTCGGAGCAAGTTGCCGCTAAGAATCCAGCCGCATCACCCAAGAGTCGGTGCTTCTCTTTCCACACCGTCAGATCTTGGAAGAACTCTAACCTCTCGTCTTCGGATACTCTCAGCATATGCTGCGCTTTGTCCAACCATGTCATGAAGTCATCAGCTAATGTGTTCCAACGTTCCCAGTGTGCGATGACCTCCTCGAGTACACTCCTAGCGCATCTCACGTCAGAAGCCACTCGTCTCCAAGTCTCAGACACATCCTTCAAAAATGAATCAATATCTCTCGATTCTGTCCTATCTACTTCACAAACCCGTTTATACTCTTCAGCTACCTGCTTAATGTCAACATAAGCTCTATCAAACTCCTGGAAAATTTTATTCTTAGTCACAAAATTATCGTAATCGTCTAATAAGGCACGTACGTGGTCGATACGACCGTACTTGCCGGTCCACGCGGCAAGCTTTGCTTTTGTCAATTCCGTGAACGCCACAATACAGCATTTGTGCTCCAAGTACTTTAATCTCGCTTTCCTCTGTGGCGCCCTTCGACTTACAGTCTCGAGCCGTTCCTTCATATCTTGGAGTCTTTCACCTGGGATCCTAGCAGCATCTGGCGATCTCAAGGCTGCTTCAAATCTGTCGATGATCTCTGGTAATCCAGCGAAGAACGCGGTGTGTTCTTCTAATTTCTCGCTGATAATGGCAGCAGTTCTTTCGTCTAAACTAGATGGTATTTCGTCGAAGTATAAAAGGTATTCGGCTCTCGCTAACCACTCGCCCACGACTCTGAAATCTCCCGGCAGATCAGAGTCTAACAGCCACAACCATCTTCTGTGCAGTCTTTCTAATTCTATCCATAGGGAGACGAGTTCGCGCCAAGATTTAGGCGCGATGGCAACAAGACTTTGCGTATACATGAGTTTTTCTAATTTCTGGTAGATAGGCTCGCGTGCCAGTCGGTCACCCTCAGCGCGTATGTAGTCGTCGTAGTTGCGTGAGAGTGTTCGCGTGTCGTATTGCCTTTGAACTATGGTGACTCGTTCAGTCAGCCACATTCTAAGAGATTCGTACTCCTCTTGGACTGCCGCTACGGCATCCGGTCCTGTCGTCTGTGGAAGAACAACACATTATAAATAATGTTTAAACATACATAATAGTACGTTAAATTTGAAAACTTAAAACTTGAGAACGTCATAATGGAAAATTTACATTAATGTCAAGATACTACTACCCAGGAAAAGTAGCCCGCGAGGTAACACGATTGACAGAATATTCACCCTAGAATGGTTTCAACTCCAGCCCCTCTAGACAAGTGGCATATATAGATTGATTAATGTGAGAGCTTGACGTAAATTGATGACTGTCCTGAACGTCAAAATACGTGTCAATCCCATACATTCCTTATTCTAATCTACAATACCCCGGGCAACAAATTTTAATAGTTAAGTTTAGTGCACACTATAATTACCTTAGGTTCAGGATATTTGTGCAGGAACTGTGCTACGTATGTCATAATTGACCTTTCATCTGGTTTATCCACATCCACATCCTCAGCGTCCAGCAGCCTAGCGATGCCGAGCTCGCTCTCGGCGACGTCGAACGCGTGCTCCAAACGTTGGCGGTTTGTCTTCCTCTTCATCTCAGCCAAGTTTATCAGGTTTGCCTTTATGGCGTCTATGATGGCTAGGAATGCGATACCATCGCGCCATGATGGTCCGAAGTCTGATACTTGTATGTTTGAGTCCCTGGAGCAAGGAAGCATATTGTAAGGTCCAATAGTGCAGGCTTTTTATTATCATTGGCAATATTATAGTCATGGTTTTTTTTTTCGTGCGGAAATCCCCACGGATACCTCCTCTGCCGGAGCCGGAAGAGAAGGTTATGTCGGACTTGAACCGACTAAAACCGAAATTAGTTTTAACTACATATTGTTTTCTAAATCTATACTTGAATGAAGCTTTTACACTCATTCTTACTATCATCCAAAAGACATAAGTTATGAATAACATTAGTTAGGTGTTATATTTTAGTGCAGCTCATTTGGCACTTTTTCTTTTTCAAAAGTAATTAGTTGCAGTCAATAGGACATGAAATTTAATAATTACATCTGCATTATAACTGGGCCATTCATTTGGCAACATTTGAGACGATTAATGATATAATTATTTTATTTTGGCCTCCAGAACATTATGTATTGACGTCATATTTACTTATAACTATTGTAAAATTCACAGTCAATTTAGTGTTTCTTTCATGTTCTACTTCAAATAAGTTCAATTGTTTGGAACTTTCCGTTTTAATATGTTTTTTGAACTCATACGAAATGCTATCTTAAATGGTGGTGAGGTCTCCTTTAGCCTCACACACAAGCTCAAAAATTTCAACATATTGCCTAAAGTCGAAAGTAAACGAGAAGTCGAGCCAGCCCATAGTCATCTTGCTGGGCATCCCTATAAAATATAAAGCCCTGGTATACTTCGATTGTGCGTATTGTCAACCAATGTCTGTGGGACACTGCAAAAAATGTCTTTTAATTTTAGACTTTACAGTCATGCTCTTATAGTCTAAAATAAATAGCATGTACAGTGAATGAATGAACATAATGAACTCTTTTTTAATCAATTTTAAATTTAAGTCTATAGTAATGTTTAAAATTGAATGGCAGAATCAGGGTCCAGGTCAAGCCGATCCATCGTCTGGCTAGATACCCGTACAAAATCTATTCTAACAATGTGGATAAAAGCACTTACTTCGGCAAAGCGTTGGCGACCCATTGCAACAGAGTCTTCTTTGCGCCTTGCTTCCATTTGTCTTCGGCACGTTGAGTCGGAGTGGCGGCCCCTGACTCGTGTGACATTACTGACGCGCAACGAGACCCGCCAAGGTACTCTAGAGCCCGGCTGTTCTCCTCAATCTGGTGGAAAATCCGACAAACTTGAACAACAGATATAGATTGATAATGCTAACCTTAAAGAAAAAGCTTTGGAATACTGGAGTGTGTAAGATCTTGCTGAATATTATAATAAAATTGAGACGTTTTTTGACATCATAGTATAAAGCATAGGGGTTAAAGCACATATACTCTTAACATCAGAACAATCAAGTTAGTCGCTAAAACTGCGTTTCAGTGCAGAATCAAATTTCTGTTGCGATGATGCGAATGTAGCGATTGAACGCCACACTGCACACACATATTAAAACCAATTGCAACCAGCATTATCTCCATGCACAGATGCATATAATTGGTGCATAAAAGAACGTGATTCGATCGCTAGAGCGTTGATTAAGTCGCCAATCTGCACGATTTAAGTGCAGAGCAATGATCTAATGAAAAGTCGCTAAAACACGATACAGTATCGATGCAACTGCATAATCATCGATGGTCGATGCTAAAAATAGTATATGTGCTTATGCTGATGTCTTGCATTTACAAACACAGTAGAGTTAAGAATGTTATTGATCTTAGAACCTTAGTTTCAGGGTATTTACCAATCATGTTACAGTTTTGCCTCGAAATAATCTTAGCATGTACCAATTTCACATTGGGATAACCCAGAAAAAACACCCTGTGTAAGTATATTTGGAGTTTAAGCCAGGATATGAGGAACACACAAAAATCGACGTGCCAGGGTAAAAAAACTGCTGTTCCAATTGTTGATGTTGGATGAGAATTTTGTCCAAAAGCTAGGCACTCAATAATTATTTTTGCAATTATGAGCTGACCTGATTAAAGCGTGATGTGTGATTTGGACCTGGATACATAACCTGTTTGGATCGAATATGAGTTTACTGACAGACACACTGTTGTCGATCAAAATAATGTCTAAACTATTATAATACATCATTTCGGAGCAGAGCAGACCAATGGTTAACATATTTTATAGTCTTATTTCATTAAAGTACAACTAGTTAGACGTCTATAGAGTAGTTAGACACCTTGGAAGGTCAGATGCAGTCGTAATCGTAAACCTTATCTACCAACTTTGAATGGGTTTATGTAATGAAGGCGCCTGCGTTTATGACGTATTATAGATTGCAGTGATATTTCTTGAAGGCATCACCGCTGATTTAATGTTCTTTAATCTACATGAACCTTTCATAATTAGAAATATCGCTTAATATAATTGCTATATTATTAGTCTAGTCTACAGTCTTACTAGTAATTGGTGCCAGCTACGTCTTCAATGACGTCATAGTTTTAATAATTTCACCCACGCTCAATCTACTCGTAAGTGATGGTATTAATCTAAAGATGATGTGATTCGTGACTTTTTGAAGTGATTACGTGATCAATTTCACCAATTATATCAACCAATAGCAGTACTACACGTAGTCTATGGTCTCATGGCTCAAAATATATAATAATGTTCCTACAGCAATATGAAAATTACCATGAAAAGAAAAATGTAGTTTTAAATTTGCAGCATTTAAAATTATGCATAATATATTACGCATATGCATTGGTTGTTAGATAAAAGCTGAGCAAGTAGCCAGCAATATAGGTATGAGGTTGGCCAAAAAGTTTGCACGGTTTTTGTATAATAAATAATGTGTACCTAGAGTTAAATTTAAAATAAAAGATTTACTTCGATAGTAAAACACTCGCCGGAATTTTTACCATGTTTCTTAAAGTTCCATGCATCCGTGATCATAGCGCTTGTAACAGCGCCAAAATATCGGATCGTCAAAAACTTTAAGAAACATGGTAAATATCCCGGCAAGTGTTTTACTATCGATGTGAATGACCATATCAGTCTCAAATCAAAAGATTTACACTTTAAATAACTACAAAATAATCATAATAGTAGTAATGTTAGAATTAGTGAATATTTATGCGGGCAAGTAACCTTTTTTTCGCAAAGCTGTTCATGATAGAACCGTTAAAATTAATTGCATTTCATTTAGTAGGTATCAAAAAGTCAATGTGTATTCTCAATATGTAATTCTTATTCACCATACTTATCCAACATATCTGTTGAAATTTGCCCCTTGTCTTGTTTTTTTTCAACCAATATTTCTAAATTTAATACATACAAACAGTACCTACTATCTCACAAACAGCAGTATCTTATCCTACTATAATGCGTAAATGATGTTCAAAAACTTTTTGGCCAACCTTATATTCAAATTTTAGAATGCATAAAATATAAGCCATAATGTTCAAAAATGTCCTATAAACATAAAATGCCAAGAGACCAGACTACTTGAAAAGCTGTGTTGCGAATACCCACCTGTGGTCCTCTGTCCTGTGGGTCCAATACATTGAGCGAAGCTTGCGCAAACAAAATTAGATCAAGCCGATTAAAATGAGAATACACTAAGAAGTTCAGTTCAACAATAAAAATAACTGGAACTTCAATTGATATTAAGATGAACAGAAATGAATTTCATGATGTTTATGAAAGAATAAACATTGCAGCAAATAAATATTACCCAACGGTTGTAATTTCTAAAGCATCAGTAGATTATATTCTCATTTTAATGGTAGATACAGAAATAATATTTGATTACATAGGTATAATTAATTTATAAAATGCTAAATAGTGCAACTACGTCAAAGATAGGGTCAGTCATAAGGATCGTTAAGAAGTTATAATAAAATATGGAATATCAAAGAGATGTGAATATTAAAAAACAAATTATGATATAGATAGTCTGCTATTGGCTGTTCAGTATAAAATTTAGTTCAAGTTTGAAATAGACAATGAAACGGAGATTAATAAATGTATGAATATCATACAAAGTAACCATTAATGAAGCAGACTAGTGTATTAATATTATGAATGAACTTGTAGTTAAGTATGGCAGATAATAATGTATTTGACCATTACGATTTATAAACATACATTACTGGAAATGAGATCATCAATAATTCAAATATATATAATCATCTATTCTTACAAGTTAACGTAGACCAAGATTGTGAAGAGCTATTGTACCTACAGAACATTACTGTGGTTAAAAACCTAATTGTATCTAATTTGAACCACACGGTGCGAGTAAATACAAAACAGTGAGCCACAGTTGGTGATAATTACGAAATAATACCACAATCACTTTCTAATGTAATTTGAGATAATGTTGTTATTGTAATACAATTCATTATTAAAAAGTTATTTGATGTTTCTATTACTTTCGATCTGATATTACACACAATTGTAATCATTGTTATATAATTAAATAGATTGCAAATAGGATGATCAGTTTCACAAAAGATTAAGTTACTTTATGTATGGATATTATTAACTATTAAACTATCGCATTGCTTGATGTTTTAAAATGAAACAAATTTTCTTTCTTTCGTTCTGAACAATATTGGACAAAAGTTCGACTTTCTAACTTTTAATTTTATTCATGACCCAGCCCACTTCTGCTCATTTCTTATAAGGTCTTGCCTGGTCAAAACAGGCAATACTACCAATGAACGAGCCATAAGTCCATACTCAGAAGCAATGATTACAAATATAGACGTCTCACATTGATCTATAAAATTGCTAAATATTTATGTCTAGAGACTCGCTCTATAGTCACGTACTGATAGCATCAGAGATATTTATCGATAGGTCTAATAAAACCGCACCTATTTCAGTGTCTACAAAAAGAAATATGTGATCGCCATCTTTAGAAAGTAATGGTCCGTTTATTTTTGCATGGATATAAAAAATTGCAGACCTTTTTGAAACTATTCTGTTGCTACACGACAACTTTTTAGTCTCCAATTAAGATAACGTCTTCTGACTTTGACTTTAGTTGAACTAAGACACTCTTAGACTGAATTTAACCACGGAATTTATTGAATAACATATCTTTTTCCCTGTTACTTTCATTGGTGAAAGTTAGCTTTAGTCAATTAGGTATATCTTTAAAGTGAGTAACGTAACCAGAGCATCTTGGAAAAACCTATGGTTAATACATAATAAATAATTGACACGGCTGGTTCTCTTCGGCCTAACACTATACTTAATTTTGTTCTAGTTTTATTTTGTTTTAGTTGAATTAGAAATTTAAATCATGATTCTACCCTTAGAAAAACCAACAGCAGCTCACTGTTCATTCCCGAATCCAAGAAAACCACAACTCCTACCTGGAAGTACAGAATGATGGTCCATATCAGACCGAGCACGACGGCTGGCCGGCCGTCGACAAGGTCTGCTGCGTTGATGTTCACTAGCTTGATCCTCTTGCCGGCTAGGAATCGGAGTGCTGTATTCGCGTTTGAAAGGAAGTGGGGTCGTCGGAGGACCCGGCCGCGCTCCATCGGCTACGGAAAAAGAATTAGTCATAAGTTTAATAGCGAGTAGGCCTCTCCTTATATGTGCTATAGCATCCGATTTTCCAACTTTCAAATATCCCAGTTTTGGAAGAGATTTATGTCCAGGAGTGACCTATAAATGGTTCATTGGATGATTTTTATCAGAGTTCTCGATTATTATAACAATGATTAAATTAAAAAGTAGGACTCGTCTTACATGCATAATACATGAAGCTTGAGGTTAATATATTGGGTATTCTTGTTATGAATCTATTTAAAAAGCTAAGAAAAATATTCCTCCATTATGAATCGATTTACTTATTTGCAATAAAATGTATTAGCGTTATGACGCGGGGTATCAGCGATGGTATTGCCGTTAAATGTGGTGTAGACCTTTCTTGTTAGGTCGGCCCAATCTGCTTCTACTAGGGTGACAGAGCGCTTCACCTCTCGCCCCATGAAGGACGCAGATCGTTAAGCGACCCTCGACGTCTTGGTAAAGTAGCATAGTCCTAACAGCTAACTACATCAAAATAAAGGGTGTAAAACTTACCAGCTTCTCCCCTGACAGCACTTCGAGCAGCGCCAAGAGCTTGGTTCCATCGCGTAGGTCGTAAATTAAGTCATCGATACGCAGTTGCGGTATGCGCTGCAACACAAACATTCTCGATTACTTTAATTAATACGATAATAACTGCAAGTTTTTTACAGCATTTATATGGCAGACAGCCTCCGTGGCGTAGCGGTAGTGAACGCCGCTCAGTGCAAATATTTGTATGCATGAATATGGCATACATCGGAGAGCACACTAAGCCGTCGGTCCCAGTTGCCATACGAACATCTATGGCAGTCGTTACGGGTAGTTGGAACCCTCAAAAGTCTAACAACTGGTTTACTGCAATGCTTCGATATCGCCTTAGGGTTGTGGAGGTCAGATGGCAATCGCTTCAGACAAAATATCAAAGTTTAGCCAATTCTGCAGTGAGATTGCTAAAGCGAACCCCAGACTCCAAGCTGAAAGCTTTGGACATGACTGGGATTAACGCTAGGATGAAGAAGAAGATGGCAGACAACTACATGGTCCACTTGATGGATAGTGGTTACCGAGGCCTATAGACACAAGACGTTAAAATTTTGGTTAGGGTGATGTCAAGGTGGAGTTTAAAAAATATAATACATAAAATATGTGTACGATAAGACTTGTAATATATGCATAAATCATACATAAAAACACTCAGACCAATGCAGGAACCGAACCCGCAACGATGACTGCGTGGTGATAGACTAGGCCACGGCATAGGACATCAGAGACTATCGTCATATCTACTGATCTAAAGCTATCGCTCTTTGGGTTTTAGATAAAACCTATCGATATTGTGGTAATACTACTCGAAACCTTGGAAAACTTATTAATAATAATTACTAGCTGACTCGGCAAACTTCGTTTCACCTTGTAAAGGGAAAAGAAAAGGGCTGTTTTTAGGGGTTTCCCGGAAATTATTCCAATTTTTCTCACCTTTTAAACCTTCCCTAGACCTCCACCAACATTAAAAGACGAAGATAAGAGAAATCCGTTCAGCCGTTCTCGAGTTTTAGCGAGACTAACGAAAAGCAATTGATTTTTATATTATAGACTAGCTTTTGCCCGCGGCTCCGCCCGCATGGATGTCGGTTCCCGGCAATTATACGAAATTTTCTCACCTTTTAAACCTTCCCTAGACCTCCACGAACATTTCAAGACCAAGATAAGATAAATCCGATCAGCCGTTCTCGAGTTTTAGCGAAACTAACGAACAGCAATTGATTTTTATATAGATGATGATGGAATCTGTTAACTGCAGACTCCCTTACCTTCGATAAATGTGAATTGATCCAGTTGACAAACGTCTTTTTCTGTACTCTTTCCTGTTCATCTGTAACAATACAAAATAAAATTTGTAAGCACAAAATATTTACTGATTAGGGTTGGTATTAAAAACTAACAAAAGACATAATTTTTTTTTTTTATACAGGGCACGTCAATTTGACTTCACCTCGCCTGATGTTAAGCTAAAGGCAAAGTCTCGGAAAGAGGGTCACCATCATAAACATTTACCATGTTAACAGTGGTGGCACTCAGCTTGACGGCCTCATTAGATGCCTTTTCACGCCCCGCTTAAAGGACTCGGGGCTGTAGGAAGAAGGAAACACGTGAGCTGGATTAAAATTAACCGATTTCGATAATGAAGAATTCTTAATTTGGAATTCTTTTATAGGGCATGTCAATATGATATCACTACGCCCTATCGTAATCTGAAGGTAAAGTCTCAAGAAGATGGTCACCACTTTAACCTAAGCTGTTACAAGCAATGATGGCACTCAGCTTAACGTCCTCATCAAACGCTTCTTCACGCCCCGCTAGGACCCGGGACTGAATGTTTATAATTGTTGTAAGCTCCTCAAGGTTTTTTAAACTTTTTAATAAATAATAAATAACCACTGAGGCGGCAGACGAGCACACGGCCCACCTGATGGAAAGTGGTTACCTCTGGACATTTTCAACAGAGAGTCGCACTCGTGCTGCCGACCCTATAAGAACAGAGAGATTCTGTGCCGTCAGTGTAGATAAAAGCAGGACAATCCAGACAGCAGTAACTGCACAAAAACTCTCCAGTGAGCTCTGGCTACCCTACTCACGCCGGGAACACAACACGAGGTTATTATGGCCGCGGTATTCTGTAATCAGAGGTCTTTCCCCAGTCGAATTGCTCAATTAGGACGGAAATATTGTCGTGTCCTACCTACTAAATTACTTTACTTATTTATTTTTTTATGATGTCATCGTGCACGATTCCAACTTTTTCATTTTTATCTCAACAAGCACATCTTCATCCAAGTCTTCGCACATCCCGAATTAGAAATCTCCTCAATACGTTATTCTCTATTTTGCCAAGGGTTAATCGCCTTTGTATTGCAATCGGTCGTAGCCTTACGCATTGCATAAATAAATTAGCAACAGAAATAAACTCGATCCAAAATACTCGCGAGCGAAATCACGAGAATTCTATTAATATTTTATGAGTTCATACATTGAACTGCCTTATACAACATGTATTATGGAATCGGTGACTTTATGGGTTATTTTTCTTGCTAGGTAACTCATAATTTCATAAATTGTAATACATTTTTTGGGTAATAATCATTTTGCTACTTTGTTGTCAAGATATTTCGGATGCTGATTGTACCTCGCAACGAAAAAAGAAGCCCTTTTATGATCACTTTGATGTCCATCTGTCTGTTAGAACCCTTTTTCTCAAGTATAATTTTAATTTGGAATTTGAAAATAAGTACCCAGGAGAGTGTTTCTTTTCTGAACCCACGAAACCCAACCCGCCAATTTTATTTCCTAAATTAACCCAGAGGTCTTTCTGAAGTCTACCCACGAAAATCAATCCTTTTGAGATTCTATACAAGCTCCTAAGGTCCTGTGAACTATTTTTTTATTCCTTGTTTATTTTTAATAGGCATGCGTTGGACTATTACCTCATCGGCTAGTAAGTACCTAATGATGTATTAAGGTCGATGATAAGGCACGCTTCTTTAGCTCGTGAGTAGTTGTGACGGGTCGAAAAGACCCAGAACTCTATTTTTGGGCTGCAAAACTGCTTAAGTATTAGTTCAATCGACTTGTCGCGCTGAATAACTTCAAGTCACTTTATAGACAATCCACACACCCCACCTCAGCAAGTTGCCGTGAGGTATTTGGAAGGTATAGGCGTTTAAAGTGCAAAATGGGTCCTTTCGATCATTCAAAATCTGGCTCTTTTCGACTCAGCACAAGTGTTCGAGTCTTAAAAAGAGGCGCGACTACAAAAGCAAACTATTCTCCTGTGTGTCGTGGGCCAAGACACACAGTCGCGCTGAGTCGAAAAGAGCCAGATTTTGAATGTTCGAAAGGACCCATAGTCGTGGCTAAATCTATGGTATTCTCTTGAATATTGAAGATCACCGGGTTACGGTTTTCAGAAAAAAGATACTCCAGTATGCATTTCATATATAAACGAAGAGTTTACTATCAATTATGCCGCCCCAATAATTTACGCAATAAAACATACAGGTCAATGACCTGAATAACATCAATATTTACGTCAATTTGGCTCCCAAAGTCTCTATAACAAAGTAGTAAAAACGCCATAGACGGAGCACAATTTCCTATAAAGACAGGGGTTCCGAAAGGCTTCTCGTCAATTGTAAGTCACGCACACTGTCACTTGTGAGCCAACACGGCAGGCACGACCAGCCACGACCAGAGGCCTATCAGAGGAAATCAGACTGTCGATATTGGTGGGTGTCTTAACGATATTAATGGCGGAGATTTGTACCATTTTTTTTGGTCCTTCGTGCCGAACGATCGCTCTAGTGACTGAATTATTAGGACGGGGGAAATTATAGCAACGCCATTTTTGGGGAGACGTTTATATTGGTATTGCTTGAAATATGTCTTTGGTTATTGTTAACAATAAGCCTCTTTAACTAATGTAACCAACTGAACAGTAAAAGAAGCTCAAATCAATTGAATTTTGAAGATGAAAGGCTTGATTGATTTGATTTTTGGTATGTAGAAAATGTGTATTAAGTATTTTTTTAAAGCGTTGATACTACGCCTCAGGTGGAACGGTAAGCGATTATCAGTAAACATCTAAATCATTAAATATTTTGATCTGGTCAGAGAAGGCTAAGGAAAAAGAAAATAGAAAGAAAAAAAGAAAGGAAAATGTTTTATTCACAATCCGCACAATTAAACATAGTATAATGACTTAAAAATCTAACCATAAATTCTAATACAGATGCCCACTGTGCGTATCTAAATATGGTCGCCATCTCAGCATAATTGCTGCACATGCCGTTAAGCACGCGTTAAAGGCCATATTTCCATGTACTACTTAGAACTTTTCTTTAAGCTTTCGCGTTCCATGATATGTTTGTTGCTTTGTACTGCTACTTTGAATTGCTCAGTGGACTGTTCTACAAATTTGAATACTGCACTGGCCATTTTCTCTAACATGCTAACATCCGGTCTCTTTATGAATCTGCCTGCATGACCCAGTATCCCAGGAACCCAAATCCCCACAATCGAATGGAAACGTTGGCACTAACTTAAACCACGGATACAACAATAGATAATATTAGGTTTAAATAGGTACCTTTTTTTTTTTCGTGCGGAAATCCCCTCGGATACCCCCTCTTCCGGAGCCGGAAGGGGAGGTTATGTCGGACTCGAACCGACTAAAACCGCACGCCGACTGTGGGTCGTGGTGCTAGGCCGGAGGTGAGGTTGTCATCGACATATCCCTCGCACCCCGGCTGACCCAGGGCCATCCCTTACGGTCTGGCCCTCCTCAGGAGGGGGGACAACGTTGTCCCCAACTCGCCCCCGGAATGGGGAGGCGCGCTTTTTCAGCGCGCCGCCGCCGTGGGGTTTAAATAGGTACCTAGTATACAAGATGATTTTATAGTAGTTACGGATAAAAAGAATTTAGGAACAGTTATTTAGGAGCAATATCTGGCAGTATTACTTTGGCGAATGTTTTTTTTTTTTAATATATGGGAATAATGTTCAGGTAAAAGGATTAATTTATTGCGGTTGTATTTTTTTTTCCTCTCACCAAATAAATACGAGTACTTTGAGATGATTTTGCTATCAAAACTGTACCCAAGGTCTGTTTTTTCGAAACGACTATAAAAACACCCAGTATAATTGAAATCAAAATTATTGGTTATGCTAGACTGTTGTTTCATGAGACAACCGTAACACACTTTCTCCAACCATTGTTAATGATGGGAGAAATAATTCAGAACACGAAAACTAATTGCAAGACTTTATTGAAAGACCAAATTGTTAATCTATCTCTAATTAGTAGGTTGTGACTGTGGTTTCCCAGCACGAATAGGTTTGCTCGACCTGGGAACTTACTATATCATCATCTTATCTTGTAGGCCTCTGTGGCCTAGCGGTAAAGCGTTCGACTGCTTTAGCCAGATTCTCGTATACGATTATATCATACGAGTTTCCCAAGTGACATTCCATTATATGCATTATGTCATTGCTTTAAAATTTTCTTTAAACGGACTCTACCAATATTCAACTGCGAGGTGACTCTCGCCAAGCGAGGACGAGCGCGCTACTATTATTTCTGCGAGTGTTTAGACGATGTGACTCGTTCTCTCCTTTTGAGAATCGTATACTTAATCAAGGCGATAAAATCGCCCGTCTAGATGCCTAATGCTGATCGCAGATAATAAAAAAAAAACACAAAAAAAAAGTTTTTAAGTGCGAAGTAATTTTACCTTGTTTGTTTTTCATTTACCTAACAATTTACCGTATAGCAAGCATGTTAAAGGCGACATTGTAACCATGAGTAAGCTCTAGTGGCCTCATTCTGCTCGAGTAAGCCATAAAGTGACTTAGAACATTCAGGGCACCTAACTTTCTGTAACTACTATCAAAGTTCTATAAACCTACTTGTGAGAGGTCATTTCGTTGAAGTCAAACACTGAGGAGACGAATGGGCGGAAGGTACATACAAATTTTAGAGGACCAGTAGGTTCATCCCTGCCTACCCCTTCGGGGATTTACGGACGTGCGTATATGTATGTATCTATGCTAATACCCTTGGTGTGAACCACAATTATTTTACACCAACATGTTTTGGAACTGAGATCAAGTCGCATTAAATTACGTTTTACCAAATTTTACTCAATGAGTTCCTTTATAGATGCTATTAATGCGTCTTTAAAGTCAATCTTGTAAACCAAAAGACTGCATAACATAATAAAGCAAATGATTTAAAAATAAAAAAACCCGACTGCCACTGAAAAGAGCGAAATAAGTTTGATAGCGGGCGGTACCCGTTAATTTTCTTCCGGTTTATGATTGGCAAATGGGTACCGCCTGCTATCAAACTTATTTCGCTCTTTTCAGTGGCAGTCGGGTTTTTTTAATTTTTAATCATTTGCTTTATTTTATACTTTTTAGTCATGATATGACATGTATATCTTTTTGTAATTTCCTTCATATCGTTTATACTTGAAATAAAAAACTTAAATCAATAAGTAAGAAAATTAGCGAGAAATATTGTTTTGCTAAACAACTTTAAATCGTTATATATCCTAAACTATTATTATTTAAAATGAAAAATGATAAAAGGAACCTAAAGATGATTTTAAATTACCTATTCAATGACACCCCACTTGACATAGTTCATCATCATTTTTTTTTTCATTTAGACAATATGGCGTCTGGTTGTCGCTGTGGTGAATTTTTATAATTACTGTGATGTCTTTAGTGACACTCGCAAGGTTAAGACGAATCGATTGACGTAAGAATTATCAAAATTGGCCTATGCATTTGGTCTCTAGAACGCCACATAGAACATAAAAATAACATAGAACATAAAACATACATACATACATACAAATATACATACATACATAGACTGATGAACACATTACCCTCCTTTGCGTCGCGCAGTCAGGTGAAAATAAAGGTTTCTTTTCATAAAATAAAGGTTTCCTTTCAAAATTTTAAACTATTGGTTACTCAATGAGTTCCTTTACAGATGCCAATAACGCGTTTTTTAAGTCAATCTTGTAAACCAAATTGTTACATCATAAAATAAAGGTTTCTTTTCGAAATTGTCCACTTCTGTGCTTTTACCCTGTAAAAATAACGTAAATGCAAACTATGTTGTAGCAATCTATTTGCCACCTATAAAAGAACAGACGTCAGTTAACCCTAAAACTGTTGTAAGTACCACATAAACGACTACACAAAACCCATTCATAACAATACAAAGTCAAGTCCACGTAGGCACGTAAGACTTCGGTAAGGCGCCATGGCCGGTGACGTCATCTAATGGTATTCCGTAGTCGTGTTAACTCGTGTTATGTGTGATTGTGTGCCTTAGAAGTATAGCCTTGACATTGTAGCTTAGTTGCGATGGTGGCGTTTGATAACTTTATCCATACTAATATTATAAATGCGAAAGTAACTCTGTCTGTCTGTCTGTCTGTCTGTCTGTCTGTCTGTATGTTACGCTTTCACGCCTAAACCACTGAACTGATTTTGATGAAATTTGGTATAGGGGTAGATTAGACCTTGAGAAAGGACATAGGCTATGTTTGGTCGCGATAACCGACTTCCACGCGGGCGGAGCCGCGGGCAAAAGCTAGTATGATATATTTATAGAAATTCAATAATCTGATTTTAAACGATTTATGACATACTAGCTTTTTGCCCGAGGCTCCGCTCACGTGGATGTCGGTTATCGCGACCAAATATAACCTATGTCCTTTCTCAAGATCTAATCTACACTCATGCAAAATTTCATCAAAATCGGTTCAGTGGTTTAGGCATGAAAGTGTAACATACAGACAGACAGACAGGCAGAGTTACTTCCGCATTTATAATATTACTAGCTTTTGCCCGCGGCTCCGCCCGCGTGGATGTCGGTTATCGCGACCAAACATAGCCTATGCCCTTTCTCATGGTCTAATCTACCCCTATACCAAATTTCATCAAAATCGGTTCAGTACTTTAGGCGGGAAAGCGTAACATACAGACAGACAGACAGACAGACAGAGTTACTTTCGCATTTATAATATTAGTATATCCAGTAGTAGTAGTCCGCGGCAGAATAGCACGTAGGTACATCATAAATATCTTGACATTAAAATCTCAAAATGATCTCAAAACTCTCGTATTAAGTGCAAATCAAATTGTTTTATTGATTAATATGGTAGTATTGTCCGAACAAAAGGTGTGTACCAAATATTAGAACAATCAGTCAGCTGGAAGGGGGTTATTTTGAGTATTTTGTTCGCCAACATCTTTCCGATGCTGACTTGTACCTAATACACATCGCCCAACCTTGCGTATTTATCACCCTACAAGCATACAGGGTGGCTACATACTATCTTTTATGTCCGGTTTACATTATTCGTCCGGTGCTGGACTGGATTGTAGTGTTCACTTTATTCTACTAATGTTTTAAACGCTCTTGAACTAACTCACAACTCAGTGACTGGACTGAAATGGACACTTTCCATTGATAGTTCACATTATTGCAGTAGCATACCAGTACTGGATTCGCTCGCTGGACTGGACTGCTACTGAAATAATGTGACCTGGAACTCCCTGCCAGCTCACGTGTTACCTTCTTGCGGGGCGTGAAAAGGCATCTGATGAGGCCGTCAAGCTGACAATAAAAACTTCCTAATTGCATACAGTGTTGTTGAACATATAACATAACATAAACTCACGCCTGTATTCCCCGAAGGGGTAGGCAGAGGTGCTAGCACCCACATTTCGCCAGTTTATGTTTAGGTCCCAATGTAATAGGTGGCGAGCCTATTGCCATCACCCGGGCACTTATAAACCTGCGATATATACACACATAACTTCGAAAAGCATCGTATAGTCATTGGTGTGTGCCATGGTAAACCTGGGATCGAACCCGAGACCTCGTCTCAGCAGTCCTTTACCCATACCACTAGGCTACCGCAGATTGTTGTTGAAACCATGAACAAACTCGCTATCGAATTTCGATCTTTCGCATCGATTAATTGGTCGTAAATTATAAAAAAGTTACGCCTTCTGTGCCACAGAGAATACGAATGTTGCCATTTATGGCAATAAATCTCCTCTTAATTGGATTACGTTTAGACCCCTTTCACTACACCTACCTATATTATAGCGAGTGTTTTTACGGCGCGATTAGTTTATTTTAGCTAGTTTCATAGCGTTATGTCATATGGTCTGATGCTGTGGGGCTCAGCTGCCGATATTGAGACTATTTTCATATTACAGAAACGCGCGATACGAGCAATCTATAGCCTCAGACCCCGAGACTCGCTGAGAGAAGTTTTTAAAGAAATTAATATTTTAACAGTTGCTTCCCAATACATTTATGATAATATCTTCTTAGATTAAATAATCTAAGAATATCTTATATGAAAGCAAGAACCTAGATCTCTTCAAAAAAAACTCTGAGTCTGACCAACACAATTATAATACCTACTAGAAATAAAAATAAACTTGCAGTGCCAAAGCTCAGGCTTCATAATATTGGTAATTCGTTTGTAGGTAATTGTATAAAAATGTTTAATAAAATGCCTCCGGATCTGATAGACATGCCACTTAATAAATTTAAAATTCAAGTGAAAAATTGCTTAATAAAAAAAGGTTATTATAAATAAATTAGACGAATATTTAAATGATAAAGATGCATGGTCATCCTAATCTCATCTCTTACTTGCACTGTATAAATTTGTTTTAAATAAAACCATATTTAAAAAAAAAGAAGGATAATCGAGTTCACTGAGTTTCTTGCTGGTCTCTTCTCAGTAGAACCAACCTACCGAACCAGCGAAAGAATCATTTTCCAATGATTTATTTTATTTGTTTTTCCGTGATTGACATTATTGTAAAATTCTGACGTTCATATGTGCTCTTTAAGTGCTTAAACTGAATAAATGAAATTAATTTTTTGATTCATACGCATATAACTATCGTACGTATGTATGTACAATGTATAAAGCCATTTTAGTGTACAATAAATAATAAAATAAATAAACAGTTAACTCGTTAGCGTTTCATCAACTACTAATATTTAAATGAAATATAAAATAGTTTCGAACTGTCGTTCCGTTTACCAACAAGCTTGAACACATTGATGTCAAGGCCACAAGACGTAAACATTAACAGTCTATTTCTAAAGCTCTCTTCAACTAGACGAACAGGTGGAATGGGGAAATTTATTGACACAGTAATTATAGATTACGGAGACGGTTTCGCTGTGTTGCCCTTTGGGAATTGACTGACAGATCGTACGTTTTTTTTTACACTATCTTTCAGCGTTTATGTAACACGGTATCTACCGGCTTCCTCAACGAATGCAAATAGATTTTAAGTATGAAAGATACTATTTAATAACATTTAAACTATAGCGTTCCATTATATACAATAACTACTTATTGGACCCGGCGAACTTCGTACCGCCAATTTTTTTCCATGTGCGTGGCGTCTAATCCCGTTCCCGCTGCATCCTCAACTATATTAAGCATGTATTATACTGTTACGGGAGACGGGTAACGGGATTGGAAACAAACCACTTCGTATTTGAGACCGCTTTATTTTCACACCCCAACAGCCAAATCTCGAACACGACACTTCACGACGCGACTGTACCACACGATGCACTACTGCACTTTAGTCTTATTCGCGACACTCACAGCGCGACTGTACTGCAAGGTTACTGCGCTTTCACGATACTCACAGCGCGACTGCACAATTACTGCACTTTTCACTATTTTCTTCTCTTTTCTTCCTTTTCCCTTCTTTCTCTTCTTCTGTTCACTTTGAACTCCCAAACTTAACTGTCCTTTCACGGCTCTGACAGCTCCTTTTATACCCTGAATTTCGATCGTCTTTTCGATATTCATTTTATTATTTCTCCAGAATTTTCTATGATCTCCCAGAAGAGCTAAACTATAATTTCGATCTTCATTTCGTTTCTCATTTTCATTCTTCCAGAATGTTCTGCTAATAACTAGAAGATTTTAAATATAGAATCTTCTGTTACTTTTACCAAATAAAGATTTAAATAAATTAGAAAATCACAAAAACCACATATCGTGTCACCGGGATTCGATCCGTCGACCTTCTTTTTGGCAGGCGAGGTCTAAACCGCTCAGTCACAGCTGCTATTGACAATAAGTTCGAATTTATCGTTCCGATGCTTTGACATGTTACGTCACATTCGTAACAATACATATAAACCTTCCTCTTGAATTACTCTATCTATTAAAAGAAACCGCATCAAAATCTGTATCGTAGTTTTGAAGATATAAGCATAACATAGGGACGCGATGTTAACGGGAACTAACGTGAATTAACGTCAGGCAAATCATAAACCATGATCGCGTTAATTCCTTATTATATACCTATATTTCTAAGTAAGTATTTGCACTGAGCAGAAATCAAACCCGCTACCTTTAATGTACCAGTTGAACAATCTAATATTAAGAAATCAAATAAAAAATTATTTATTAAAATTAGTAGATATTTAGCACGAAATGGTAGATACTTGAGAAATATAACTTCATATCTGTATCATTTTTCTGCAATTCCGGGGTAGGAGAACATATCTAATTGGCAAAATGTGGATAGACAATATTATTAAAAATCGTCACAGTTTTTCTATCTATTTTGCTACTTATAAATCTTATAATAAAACTTCTTAAAAGGTTTAGTTAGAAGACAATGAGAACCTACAACATAATAAACTAAAATTAGGTTTAGAGAAAGGTCGTTTTACGCCAATTGCTAATAAATCGGATCGTTTCAAATCGAATCGAAAAATCGTTGGATCGTTCTTTATTCTATCGATTTAATAGAATATCGAATAGCGTGTATCGACCCGAAAAATTGCTGTATCGTTATACTGATGATTTAATAGCGTCCAATTCAGAGGCGACGATAGCGTAATGATTTATGTGCCAGTAGTGTAATTAAAAGGTTATGGGTTCTGACCCGATCACAGTAATACACGATTCACTCATCATCGCCAGTTACATCAACTGATATTAGTTTTTTTTATGGAATGGGAGGCAAACGAGCAGACGGATCGCCTGATGGTAAGCGATCACCGCTGCCGCTCATGGACACTCGCAACACCAGAAGAGTCACAAGTACGTTGCCTTGCTTTTATAAGATAGTACGCTGTGAATACCACTGGTGATAGTTCATTCCACAGTTTCTCGAGAAACGCACAGCTGTGAACCGCCAACCGTCCAGATGGTTCGTCACGGGAAGTTTTAATAAGAGAGGAGAGAAAGATGAAGCATATAATTCATAAGCGAGAATAAATAAGATTTGTTGGGCCCCATACGTAAAAGCCAAACTAAACCAAATAATGGAATTTGTAGGAGAGTGGCTTCAAAAGGCTCTGGGGCTCCAAAAGACCAGCTTTGAATACGACCAGGATTGATGATCAGATGAAGAAGGCGGACATGAAACAAAACCGGCGAGTAGGCTTGTATGAAAACAATGATGAAAGATGAAACAAAATGTATACCAGGACTTGGAACTCCCTGCCAGCTCACGTGTCTCCTTCTTCCTACAGTGCCGGGTCCTTTAAGCGGGGCGTGAAAAGGCATCTAATGAGGCCGTCAAGCTGAGTGCCACCACTGTTAACATTGTACATGTTTAAGATGGTGACCCACTTTCCGAGACTTACGACACTTTAGCTTACCATCAGGCGAGGTGAAGTCAAATTTACGTGTCCTAAAAAAAAGTATCGTAGCAAGTGAAAATATGAAGTCTCCATCCAATGGGAAAGAGACGTAGTATACAAACTTCCATGGGAAACTGAAATAACCCATAGTTTCACTTAAAAGAAATTTGTTAGTTTTGTTACGCGATGTTTACTTTCTTTATTATTAACCATTGCCCTAATGATTAAAAATAACTTTCATATCAGCCGTTATTCTTTGATATACAATAAATTAAGAACGCATAAACAAGCCAACCGCAGACGATGATCTAACGCAGCCTTGGCACAGACTACGACAACTTATTAATATAATGTTTTAATGTGCGTCAACACTAATCAATTTCTGTTTCGAAATCTCTTGGAATTATTAGAGAGATTACTGTGATTACATTTTTTTGAAGTACGTACGACGGTCTTGACGCAGAACGTCACTTTCGCAAAATGTCATCGTGAAAAATTTGGTCACTTTAGCACAATGTCACTTTCGCAAAAATGTCACTTTCGCAAAATTGTACAGTCTATACAGGCTTATTCCCAACGACCACCGGGGCGTATGGAATAATTTTCAAAAAGTTGTTAGAACGACCACCGGCGGCGCTGGCCGTTGAGAATAAGCCTGTTGGAACAAGCGGCTTCACAATAAACATTCAGCTCCTTTAATGAATACTAATATTATAAATGCGAAAGTAACTCTGTCTGTCTGTCTGTATGTTACGCTTTCACGTCTAAACCACATCACCGATTTTGATTAAATTTGGTATAGGGGTAGATTAAGCCATGGGAAAGGACATAGGCTATGTTTGGTCGCAATAACCGACATCCATGCGGGCGGAGCCGCGGGCAAAAGCTAGTTCAATATAAAAACTGGAAATGCCAATTTTTTATCATGCAATCTTCTTTCGACCAAGTAACTTGTATAATGTGACGCCTTTCCACATGTATGTGAGTGCACGGAAGACATCTGTGACATTATCTCCTCGAATATGCTCCTGCCTTAAGTCCTGGTATAGGTTCACCTTTGAGGTACTCCCAAAAACAGAAATATCGGTGAAGTTACAAATACACTAACTTAAATGGTAGTAGGTGGAACAAACAAATAAACAAAATACCACTCAACTGCCAGTTAGCGCAATTATTTTTAGCATTGGTTGACAAATGAAGTAAATATAGGGACGAAGTTTTATTTCAATCTCTACATTATAAAATCACTAGTCCCGAATGACTGATTGACTGATTCATTAACGCAGAGCCTAAACTGCTGGACCTAAAATTTGAAATTTTGACAGTAGATGCATTTTATGATGTAAATATTCACTAAGAAAGGATTTTTGGAAATTCTGCTACTAAAGGGCTAAAATAAGGGATGGAAGTTTGTACGAAAGTCTGTAACTTTCAGAGCTAGGTGCACTACATTTCATAAACCTGTGTATTTTAAGAAATAAATTATCATGTCTGTCAGTGTTTTTCAAAATTTAACTACTAAGAGTGTAAAATAGGTGATAAACGTTTGTATGGAAAGTTCGTTCGAAATTTTGGGACGGGTTAGCTAGTGTGTAATGTCGGCGTTAACTTCCGACAATAGGCAATTGTCATTAGGGACAGTAGGTACTCAAAGAAATTATTGCAGATTTTTTTAATAAAGAACACATCAATTAGACTTCACCTCGCCTGATGTTAAGCTAAAGGCAAAGTCTCGGAAAGAGGGTCACCATCGTAAACATGTACCATGTTAACAGTGGTGGCACTCAGCTTGTCGGCCTCAACCGATGCCTTTTCACGCCGCGCTTAAAGGATCCGGGACTGTAGGAAGAAGGAAACACGTGAGCTGGCAGGGAGACATGAATCAGGTTAAGGTGAATGATTTGTTCATTCCTTTAGCTTGACAACATCTTCACCTTGACAACGGTCACATTGACACAAATAAGGACGAATCGAAAGGATGTAAAGTCGTTTATGGAGGTACATTTATATGAGGTACACGCAAAAAATACTAAGTAGGTGAACATTTGATTATATAATTTATTACAATTAACATAAAAATGTACTTTGATAATATAATTGCAATTATGTAACATATAAATATTATTATATGCCTGACACAGCCGGTGAGCGCAGATTGTTTCTTTTTATATAATCTACTAGCTTTTGCCCGCGGCTCCGCCCGCGTGGATGTCGGTTATTGCGACCAAACATAGCCTATGTCCTTTCTCGAGGTCTAATCTACTCCTATACCTAATTTCATCAAAATCGGTTCAGTGGTTTAGGCGTGAAAGCGTAACATACAGACAGACAGACAGACAGAGTTACTTTCGCATTTATAATATTAACGGATGGTTGGTGATATTGAGCTAGTGGTAATATATAAAATGTGCTCTATACGCGTCGTACACGTTTCTTGGTTGTATTTTGAAGATAGCACGGGGTGCTATTGCGGTGGAAGAGCTCAAATTCACCAAGCATAGATTATTACAAAACAAACCATCGCCAGGGCCTTTTATATTTCGCGCTTTAGGTCCAAGATATATGATTCGAACCATACCACACCACCATAAATAGAATATAGCTTAGCAATATTTTAAAACTCGACACATTGATTTTGGTACTTAGATCAATATTTAGCCTCGTATTGGGCTTATTCCCAGACATCGAGCCTTTGCAGATGCGTAGAGATGTTGCGTCTTTGGCAGTATTCTACCGTCTCTGCCATGGTGAATGTTCTGACGAGCTCTTCCAATTAGTCCCACCCTCTCCATTCCTACACAGGACGACACGTGCAGGGCTAAGATGCCATCCATATACGGGGCAGAATATACCAGCTAGAACCAAGCGTTTCAGTGACTCATTCCTATGCCGCACCATTAAGACCTGGAACTCCCTGCCAGCTCACGTGTTTCCTTCTTCCTACAGTCCCGGGTCCTTTAAGCAGGGCGTGAAAAGGCATCTAACGAGGCCGTCAATCTGAGTGCCACCACTGTTAACATGGTACATGTTTCCGATGGTGACCCTCTTTCCGAGACTTTGCCTTTAGCTTAACATCAGGCGAGGTGAAGTCAAATTGAAGTGTCCTATATAAAAAAAAAAAACATCCAAAACCCATTGTTCTCGTAAAATAAACTTTCATTATTAGTTCCCTCTACATCCATGACAATTAAAATTAAAATATCTAATATTATTTTCTTTCCCACGACATCCATACACAAGTATCTAAGTATGGTCAGGAAGAAAATCAGGGAGATAAAGATTTAAGAACCACTTACATTAATTTCATAAAATAAAATAATTATTTTGACTACCTATTTTTTATTATAATAGGTACGACTACCAACTATAACTATTTACACAGTGGTATCATACCATTTACCTATTTTTAATTATAAATTCAGAAGTTATGAAATTCTTACGTATTGAACAGAGTTATGAGTTAAATTAAATAATAAACTCTAGTACAGGAAACTTTCTACAAATTCATATGGCTACAAAAAAAGACTAGAAAAAATATCTTCTTAAATAATTAATTTCTAAACCTAACATAAAAAAAAACAATACGTAGATTTGGGTAAGTTTGAATTTAGAAAGATATTTTTTTTCTATTTTTGCTATTATGATATTTTTATACAGTAATAATATAATAATCTGCGGTAGCCTAGTGGTATGGGTAATGGACTGCTGCAACGAGGTCTCGGGTTCGATCCCAGATTAACCATGGCACACACCAATGACTTTTCGATGCTTTTCGAAGTTATGTGTGTATTTATCGCAGGTTTATAAGTGTCGAGTTAATGGCAATAGGCTCGCCACCTATTACATTGGGACCTAGAAACATAAACTGGCGAAATGTGGGTGCTAGCACCTCTGCCTACCCCTTCGGGGAATACAGGCGTGAGTTTATGTTATGTTATATAATATTATTATTATGTAGTAGAGATGTTATCAAATAATTTCCATTATATCTGGTACGTTAGCATAATTAACTTTTTGTCCGACAAACGGCTCGGCCTTGACGGTTGTTGACACTCATTACATCATCAACAGAACTATCAGAAGCCGTAAAGAATCTGTTAGCACTTAATGTAAGTGACAAGTATCGATATCACAGCAAATTAGATTTATATTGATGTAAGTACACAAGTGTATCCGTGATTTACAGGAATTTTCCCGTGATAGTTTTCTCCATCATCCTTAGTATAGTAGGTAGTATAGTATTTTAAGCCGGCCAAGTGCAAGTCGGACTTGCGCATCGAGGGGACGTTATAGACCTGAGTTTGTGGTATGAATTTCAACTTGATAAAAAGGGGTTGATAGATAGACGGACAGACAGACAGATAGACAGACGAACAATGAAGTGATCCTAGGGTTCCGTGTTTTCCTTTTGAAGTACGGAAAGTTTTAATTCTATGTGTGTGTGGCATCGACAAATGTTTTTCTTTTTAAGTGAACTCGTCCGATTATAAACTTAAGGTCGGAGTATTAGGAACGTGAATGACCATTGCAGAAAGAAAATAATAATAATAAATAAAAATAAATATTTCACAACATTCTATACAACGCTATCTAGACCCATGGTGAGCATAGCTTAACTAGCTTGTGTAATGGATCCTGAATGCTGATTAACATACTTAGATACTTTTTTTTGTAAATATATACGTATTAAACATAGGAACACCCAGACTAATGCAAATAGATATATTCATGCATACAAATATTTGCATTGAGCGGGGATCGGTCCCGCGCCTACTGCATCGCAGTAGATTTCTCTACCGCCACGCCACAGAGGTAGATAATAATACTACAAAGGTTAGTCACAGAATAGATAATAGGGTTAGTAAAACTTTGCCACACGGTTTAAAATCTGCATACATTAAATAAGGTCGAATACCCAGATACTACAATCCACAAATATAACTAATAATTCTAGATAAAGCCATCACACCTTTACAAGTATTAAAAAACTTACGATAAAAAACTAATTCATAAACTTTAAAATGTAATTCATAAACTTAATTGATTAAATAGATATGAAAAATATTGCACAAATGTTTATCAATATCATAAAGATCGATTTTAGAACCAGTATCTAAACGAGTCGAGCAAGATGGAGAAACGATTAAGTAATAAAAAATTTGGAAATATAATACGAACGGAAAGGATATGAAGGCACATTATACATTTAAGTATGTTTATTAATCATTGTACTATTTGAGATTGACATAGTCATTTACATTAATAGTGTAACACTCATTGGGATATTAAACAATATGGTCATCAACCCAGTACATCCCAGTTGCATCCAAAGTATGCATTTTGAAGCCATGGTCGGCACTCCCACTCTTTTTTTTCAAATTCAATTTGGTGTAATTTGTCTTTTACTGTCAGGTGAAACACCACTTGGAGCGCGGTCCGTGTTCTGTACGGTCCCAGTCGTCGCAAGTTGTATCCCAGTTGCATCCAAAGTATGCATTTTGAAGCCATGGTCGGCTCGCCCACTCCTTTTTTCCAAATTTAATTTGGTGTAATTTGTCCTTTACTGTCAGGTGAACCTCCACTTGGTATACGGTCCGAGATCATTGCGGTCCCAGTCGCTGCAGGCCTCTAACTCGCGTAAAAGCGTCGGTACCTTAGTGATTAAGGAGTCGGCCTTACGATCGTAAGGCCCCGGGTTTCAATCCTGACCATTACACCATTACACTACCAACGTGAACCCACTCCTAATACAAGCAATTTAGCTTAGTTGGAGGGAATATTAATAATTTCGGTTCTAATATTTTTTGTATAAAAAAACTACTAGCCCCAAAAGGAAGCCTGCGCCAAAGCCTTGTCTGTCGATCGTGTCGACTTGAGCTCCGAACAACTTGATGGCGCCTAAGGGGTATGGACCATACCATGATGAATCTAATAAGCTTGTAAACATATACTACTGCTGCTGACATAACTAAATAATTACTTACGTTACTCACTAATTACGGGGAGGTTTAAGTCAGGGGACCAATGGGCACCTACATAGGGGACTCTACATTTTATATTACGGGGGACTAACTTTAGGAGACCTTTTTTTTCGTGCGGAAATCCCCTAGGATACCTGCCCTGCCGGAGCCGGAAGAGGAGGTTATGTCGGACTCGAACCGACTAAACCCTTACGCCGACTGTGGGTAGTGGTGCTAGGCCGGAGGTGAGGTTGTCTTCGACATATCCCTCGCACCACGGCTGACCCAGGACCATCCATTAGGGTCTGGCCCTGCGCGGGAGGGGGGAAAACAGTGTCCCCGACTCACTTTGGGAGAACGTGATTTCTATAAGGAAATTATATATTTATATATAATAAAAATTAATGGAATATTTACCATGACAATGTATTGGTTTGAGTATCCGATATTTCGGCGCAATGGGCACTGTTGTCGCCATGGTCACGAAGTTGGAGTACTGGAGATTAACGGTGAACGAGTTTAGGAGTAATAGCGATCTACCCTCTACCGTAATCGTCTCTGACCCGTAACACCACTACCACTGGTTTCACTACACACTCAAACTCGATCACGTAAGCGTCGTATGTCGTGAACAACCCGCGATAGCTTACTGAGCGGATAGTGAGAGTTTTTTCACTAGCCATTTCTTTTTTACTTGTGAATGAAAAAACGATAATTCGTATAATATAAGATTATGAAACAATTTTTGCGAGTAATGGCTTCATATCGAGCACTAAACAACGAGCCAAAGCGGTTCAAGCCTGGCTATTACACTACCGATGCTGTAACGACTTGAACCAACTTCAATCAAATGCTTGCAATTAATGTAACTGTAAAGATTAGGTAACATAAAGACTTTGCCTTTACCTTTACCAAATTGACGTGTCCTTTATTTAAAAAAAAACTAGTAGAAAACATCTTTTTAATCTTGCACAACCCAGACCTTACCAAACCTGAGACCTCATACACAGCATACATCTTTACAACCGCTGCGCCATAACTATCGAATATTACAGTAGCCATCAAATCGAAACTTACATTTATATCTTGGCTCTGTCAACGGCTTTTAGCAAGAATGATTTGTTTGAACTAACAATAAATCTTAAATAAATTGTTTATTTTATAGATTCTCAGTAGGACTCACTGTGTCGTGGTCGTGACGTCCACTCCGAGACCTTGACAGATATGTTCTAAGATGGCGGTGATGGAAATATCGATTCTTCATAAGTAGTTTTAAGGGCTAATCGATTCTATAAGAATGTTTTATGTCTGCAGATTGATTCGCCAATGGAGAGCTTAATTTTGGCAGTTGATAATAATTTTAAATAAAAATATATTCCAAATTAATTTCAACCCGTCTCCTACTAGGGGACCAATGGGAACATACTTAGGGGACGAATCTACAACTATTATTTATTTATTTACACTTTATGCACGTTGTACATAGGCGGACTTAATGCCATAGGCATTCTCTGCCAGTCTACCTTCCTTGCCAGTTATTCCAGGGGACGAATTTTAGGAGTTCGTCGCCACCAGTCGCCACATCCCATAAACTATTTTTTCATCCTACCTTGTCATCGTTATCAATCTCACCACGATAATTTTTGACTGAACAAGATTTTCGAACGATGTTGCCGCTTTTTTTTCGTTGTAGCATTTAGACTTAGTACACAAACAGTTCGGCTCTTCGGCCTTAAATTAATTTTAACTGGTCTCCTACCAGGGTGCCAATGGGCACCTGCTTAGGGGACGAATCTACAATTTTTACTCCAGGGGACGAATTTTAGGAGTTCGTTGCCACATCCCATAAACTATATTTTTCATCCTACCTTGTCATCGTTATCAATCTCAATACAATTTTCTACAACATTTTCGAACAATGGGTCGGGGGCTTTCGGGACCGGGACCGCGGTCCCAGAGTCCCCTTCTAAAATTAATTATTATACTTGAGTATTTCGGTAGCGTAAGAAAAATAAAGAAAATTATTGCCGCCTAAATATTTTCGTTGTAGCATTTAGACTTATTACACAAACAGTTCGGCCTTGAATAAAGATTAATGTGACCTGAATAATTGAGTTAGGTAGTACCTAACATGTTGGACATGTATGTTTCACCTCGAGCCTTGGCTGTAATTGATATAATTGGCGTAATATTTGGCGCTATTGGGGCTGGGCAGGGCAAGAAGTTGACCGGTTAAATTGGTATTTATTGATGTTTTATGATAATCTTATAATGGAAGTTTAATTATGAGAAGTTTGACTAATATTACCCGGTTGGGCAATAAGCTTCATCAATATTATATGGAACAAAAACTTAACTAACAACTTTTTTATAAAGGACACGTCAATTGGCTTCACTTCGCGTGATGGTAAGCTAAAGGCAAAGTCTCGGAAAGATAGTCACCATCGTAAACATGTGCCATGTTAACAAGGGTGGCACTCAGCTTGACGGCCTCATCAGATGCCGTTTCACGCCCCGCTTAAAGGCCCCGGGACTGTAGGAAGATGGAAACACGTGAGCTGGCAGGGAGTTCCAGGTCCTAATGGTGCGGTATAGGAATGAGTCACTAGTCACTACACTCCCACTGCTCCTTTTCATAATAAGCTAAAGGCAAAGTCTACGAAAGAGGGTCAGCATCGTAAACATGTACCATGTTAATTCTGGTGGCACTCAGCATGACGGCCTTATCAGATGCCTTTTCACGGACCCGGGACTGTAGGAAGAAGGAAACACGTGAGCTAGCACGTGGATAAGGTTCACCACAGTTATATTTGCACAGGTATGATTGTCGTGAAACTCGTGTGTCTGGCAGACACATTAGACTGGAAAGCCGACGTTGCCGCGTGGTTCCCGGCAGCAGAGTAGAATTTGGTCCACCCCATCTCTTCCCAAGCGGTGTCGTACAAAGCGACTAAGGTATGGGGTTGTTTAACATCAGACAAATATATACAGCCCAGACTCGGCATCGGATGCATGGCTTGAGTCAACAATAGTGTACGGAATGTGGCAGTAGGCTCACCCGCTATTACGTGGGACCGAATCCAATGATTGGAAAAATGAGAGTATTTACGAAGGCGTGATTGTATGTGATGTGATGTATTGTGATTTATCTGTAGCCGGTGGCTCCGCCCGCGTAATAATCTGATCCCGTCCTGTACCAAGTATTCTCGCGATAAAAAGCCTAGTATGTTATTCCAAAAATCGCTTCCAGCGATAAAGGCCACCCATTGTACATTAACTGTATAGATGTGAATTACTTACATAACCCACTGTAAATTTATTGGTGTACAATAAAGAATTTTCTATCTACCTATCTATTTATACCAGCTTATAAGCTACTAGCTTTTACCCGCGGCTCCGACCGCGTGGATGTCGGCTATCGCGACCAAACATAGCCTATGTCCTTTCTCAACGTCTAATCTACCCCTATTATCAAATATCATCAAAATCGGTTCAGTGGTTTAGGCGTGAAAGCGTAACATACAGACAGACAGACAGACAGAGTTACTTTCGCATTTATAATATTAAGTAGGTATGGAAGAATGGATTTCTGTGCCAAATTTTATCCAGAAGCGTTGAGCTATTCTGGTGTGTTGTTCTGAGTAACAAACATTCATCCATTCGAACAATGTCTATAGTTTGAATGTCTTCCATTCCATGTCACCGGTAACCTTTGGGTGGTACCCATCGCTCATTCGAACACGCAAACTGTACGGACAGCCCATGGCTTTTCCATCGGTGTATTGCCTGATTCTGATCATGAAATAACGGACCGCCATCAATCGCAGTTAAACAATAAAACTGCAAATCACCCACGCATAAACGGTACTGGCAAACTGCCTCCTAAAATAATGTAGGTAAGTAAAACAAATTTAAATAGGATATGAATTTTAATCTGCACGTTTTTTCGACGATTCATTTATAGGTGTTAAAGTATATTCAACTATCGCTCTCTCAAGTAAGGCCAACGAAGCGAGAGAAAAAAGGTAAACAAAGTTTCTGCGGTTCTAAACATTTATCACTTAGGTGCATTACAGACAGGAATGAAATTGCTCATAAGATGGCGGATCTGACAGTTTAGAACCGCCGCTGTGCTGACAGCTTCCCTGTACTACGAAACACGCAACGACAGCTGTCGCTCGGCCATTGTCGCGTACGTGTGATATGTGCGACAAGGACAGAGAAAATAATCACTAGTTATCGCAACGTAACTCAGTAATGGTCGCTTTGTTTACCTTTTTTCTGTAGTCTCGTTAGCTTTACTAGGGATGTGGAACCCCTCAGCCCCAGAAGAGTATAGCCTCACTTTGTGTTTTCTACCGCCTATTATATAATGGTTTGTGCTCAGATGAATTTTTTGACATGATGCCTGACATTCTATCATCGCACAGCTCGCCATAGGCAGGGAATTCATCCCCATAAATTGCATTCGAAAACGTCGCGCACCGTGCGGTATGAAAGGAACTTCATCTCACGCATGCCCAAGTTGTGGAATGAACTCCCTGCCGTGGTTTTCCCAAGCGACTACAATTAGGGTTCTTCAAGAAGGGTATTAGAGGGTTTCTTCAGGGTAGGCAACATGAGTGTAACGCCCCTGGTGTAGCATACGTGCATAGGCCAGGGTAACCACTTTTCATCAGTTGGGCCGTGTGCTCTACTAACGTACCACACAATTCGAACTGTTCATTGCAATAATGTTTTCACGATCAGGCTAAATATAGACAATGTTTACTTTAATTATTAATATAATATACAATAATAAATATTCCACAACATTCTACACAACACTATCTAGACCCATGGTAAGCTTAACTAGCTTGTGTTATGGAATCTAGAATGCGGATAAACATACTAAGATACTTTTTTTTTGTAAACAGACCAATGCAAATAGCCGTATTCATTCATACAAATATTTGCACTGAGTGGGGATCGAACCCGTGCCTCCTGCGTGGCATTCGAGTTCTCTACCGCCACGCCACGGAGGCTATCTATTAATATAAAACGTACATTTAAAAGTCATGGCAATAAAGATAAGATGGCATAGATAGCAGTAATGCAGATTAAATATTTGAAAAGGTCAACATTACATTATTTAATACTATGCTAGAAAATATTATTCTGTATTTTTTTATTAATTTAATTGTCTATTTATGTATAGACAACAACAAGTACTTACAAAGTATAACAAGTACGTAGGTAGAAATAGTACCTAGAGAGGCTCTGCTTATTTCTATGAAATTTCTTCCAAAAGTTCCAAGAGACCTGCAAGAGAGAGTGAGAAGTAGAGAACTTCGTTCTACACTCCCTATCAAATATTACCTTTGTGACTTTAAGGATTTTATGATGTACTAGCTTTTGCCCGCGGCTTCGCCCGCGTGGATGTCAGTTATCGCGACAAAACAACTCTCAAAAGACGTAGGTGCATGAAGTTTCATGCTTCTAATTTTGAAAATGAGGAACTTTGTATACAAACGTTTATCACCTATTTTACTCTCTTCGTAGTTAAATTGAGAAAAACGCTGATACACATGTTCATTTATTTCTTAAAAGACAGGATTATGAAATTTTGTGCATCGGAAAATGACGGAATTTCATACAAACTTCCGTCCCATATAAAACGCCTTTAGTACCAGAATTTCCAAAAATCCTTTCTTAGTGGACACTTACATCAGAAAATGCATCTACTGTCAAAATTTCAAGTTTGTAAGTCCAGTGGTTTAGGCTCTACGTTGATGAGTCAGTCAGTCGGGACAAGTAATTTTATGTGCTATAGATTAAGCAGCAATCATTTTAATCATGTACTATCATCATCATTTTGGCTCTATGCCCATCTGCATCGGAGGTTTTTTTTTAAAGGGCACGTCAATTTGACTTTACCTCGCTTTATGGTAATGGCAAAGTCTACAGAAAGAGGGTCACCATTATGGACAAGTACCGTGTTAACAATGGCGGCACTGAGCTTGACGGCCTCATCAGATGCTATTTCGTGCCCCGCTTAAAGGACTGTAAGAAGAAGGAAACACGAAAGCTGGCAGGGAGTTCTAAATCTTAATAGTGTGGCATAGGAGTATCACCGAACCGCTTGGTTCTTGATGGAATATTCTGCACCGTATGCGGATGACATCTAACTTTCTAGCCCTGCACGCATTATCCTGTGTAGGAAAGGAGAGGGTGGGACTGATTGAAAGAGCTCGCCAGAACATTCACCATGGTAGAGACGGTAAAATACTGCCAAGGAAACAACATTCGCAAAGTTTGACGATGTTCGTGACCTCAGGATTCCCAATAATGCGGATCGCTCGTCGCTGCAATTGCACCTGTATTCCTCTTTCTGGCTCTTTCTTTTCCAGTTTATTCTGCTTGGAAACCGGCATATCTCGACTATTACGATGATAACCATTCCTTGGTGATAACCAGACATTCATTAACCCCGAAACAGCTACATTTGTTTAACCTTAACATACTCAGCGAATAACATAACCCCCCTTTCCTCTTACCGCAGTCAGGTAAAATATCTATTTATACTCTGGCGTGCCTTCACTTGAATGACAAACAAAATGAAGTCATCGAGGTAAGTAAGTGTGTTATACGTAATGTATGAATGTTATATGAACAGGACATTATTCCTTGCAACTAGGTTAGTGCACAACACTACGTGCCTTTTTAATCACGTTCTGCAAACTATGACGTCATTGTACATACACTACTCAACGGATTTTCATGCAGTTATTTTTAATACATAGAGCAATTCAAGAGTAAGGTTTATATATATAATACATGCTTAATATAGTAGTGCGTGCAGCGGGATCGAGATTAGACGCTACGCGGGCGGGAAAAATTGAAGGTACGAAGTTCGCCGGGGTCTAACGGGGTAAACTATACAAGGAGATAGCCATACATTCCACTTTTATCTTCCATTTTGAATTCCTGCCACAGGCTATAGGCAGTCTGGACGTATGAGGTCGAAATTTACAATTCAAACGAAAGTCAACCTTACAGCTAGTTTTTACGATATATTTTAGCTCGAGGGGGATTATTTAATGTATTTTCAAGCGTAGTTGCATGCCGTTGAGGAATAATATCGATCACCATTTGATTTCCTTTAAGTTTAAAAGCTGTTTTTTGCATAGTTTGAAACTAAATCTATAAAATAATATACTAATCCATACTATCCATACCTACTAATATCATAAATGCGAAAGTAACTCTGCCTGTCTGTCTGTATATTACGCTTTCAGGCCTAAGCCACTGAACCGATTTTGATGAAATTTGGTAGATTAGACCTTGAGAAAGGACATAGGCTATGTTTAGTCGCGATAACCGACATCCACGCGGGCAGAGCGGCGGGCAAAAGCTAGTATTTTATAGAGGAACGATTTTTATTTTTATATGTAACGAATAAACTCAAAAACTACTTGACAAAATTTTAAAAATTCTTTTGCCATTAAATAGCTTTATTATGGGGTACCAATATAGGCTATAATATATAAATCATCAGGCTACTATCAGCGATGAATGGGATCAGAAATCCACGTGGGCGGGGCCGCGAGCTACAGTAATATTGTTATAAAATGGCTAGAAAAGTGTTTTATTTACTCGTGCCTAAAGTAATGTTAACGAGACAAGACAAAAAAGGTAAATAAAGCGACCATTACTGAGTTACGTTGCGATAACTGGCGATTATTCTCTCTGTCCTTGTCGCACATATCACACATACGCGACAATGGCCCAGCGACAGCTATCTTTGCGTGTTTCATAGTACAGGAAAGCTGTCAGCACGGCGGTTCTAAACTTTCAGATCCACCATCTTATGACATTCCTGTCTGGAATGTGCTTGAAGTGATACGTAATAATTTTCGAATTAAAATGTTTGGAACCGCTGAAACTTTGTTTACCTTTTTTCTCTCGCTTCGTTGGCTTTACTTTAGGTACACATCAGAACGTGACATATACGCATGTGCAAGTATTTCACATATAAATAGGTGGCTTCTATCTATAACAATAATATTATTGTAGGACATCGCAAACCGTGCCATCTACAGCCAAACTAAACATAACGTGTATACAGATTCCAGAATGTGGAGAGAAAACACATTTCAAGCTAGTTAATCTATGCTTAAGTATTGCTCAGGACATCCATACTAATATTATAAATGCGAAAGTAACTCCATATTCATGTATACAAATATTTGCACTGAGCGGGGTTCGAACTCGCGGCTCCTTTTTTTTTTTCGTGCGGAAATCCCCTCGGAAGCCCCCCCTTCCGGAGCCGGAAGGGGAGGTTATGTCGGACTCGAACCGACTAAAACCGCACGCCGACTGTGAGTCGTGGTGTGTCACGGGGGACGGAGGTCAGTCAGTGCCCTAACTCGCGCCTCCTGCGTGGCAGTCGCGTGCACTACCGCCACGCCACAGAGGCTGTCATAAAGTTATACATTATACCCTGTGGTTTTTTTTTTCGGTTTATCCACTTAGTTTATTGTTTAGTTATAAGGCCTTTGGGCCTAGAGTCTAATAGTGTGTAGTGTCATAATGTGTAATGGTAGTGTATAAGAATATTACTATTTATATCTCACAGAACTTAAACAAGGTCACTAGTATCGCAAAAACGACTATAATAAATTTCATTAGATCATCACAATGTAGGTACGACTGGTTGCGCAAGCGCCGCGGTGAGGTCACTGTGGCGAGTCGCGACTCAGATAACTTGTCATTGAGAGTGAAATGGACACAACCAATGAACTTATACCTACTAAAAAAAGAGGTGTTATGAGTTGTTAAGAGCTACACCACTTTTAAAACATAAATCTTTTTTTTTGTCATCTTACGGTTACCTGGAACTAATAATAATTTCTGTTAGCGGTAGACAGTTAATATACAATTAACTTAAATTATTTATTGTGATTATGTGTCTATGTTATCGGCACTGAGTATACTTAATCCGGTATTCTATAAAATACCCAGGCATTGTATAGAACCCGAAGGGGGCCATCACGAAAGAGACGGTCCTGGGTCTGCCGGGGTGCGAGAGATAATAAGCGTTCTGCAATCTCACCTCCGGCAACCAAAGACCCAAGACAGCGTGCGTTTTAGTCGGTTCGAGTCCGACATAACCACCTCCATCGGCTCCGGGGGGGTGGTATCCGTGGGGATTTTTCGCACTTTGTATAGAACAGTGATGGGCAAACTATTTAATGGGGGGTCAGAAACTTGAAGAAATTTCAGTAGAGGGCCAGAATTATCACGAATAACCCGCCCTACTTCCCTCTACCTTCCCCCCAGGAAATTCTCAAACTTGAACCGGGTAAAAAGCCGTCTGTGGGTGTTGCCGGAGGTGAGATTGGCTAAGACAACCATCACCATCAAGCCTACGCTCATGGGGGACAGAGGTACTTCTGCTATTTCCAAGGTCCGAGTAGCCTCTGCTCGTCGCATCTCTTCCCGCTCTGCCGTCTCCTTCACAAGCATAACTTGCTTGCAGAAAGAGCGCAGCCTAACTCAACGCAAGCAGGAGCAACAGGAAATATTCCTATGTGAGTAGCAGAACAAGGCGGTACACTTTTAACTTTCACCCATAATTCCCTACTTTTCAGCGTAGTTCCCGAACTACGTTAAAAAGTAGTATAAAATATCTCAAAGTACCCGAACTTTGAGATATTTTACACTTTTAACTACAGTGTAGTTACCAGTGTAAATAATGCAAATAACACTTAATAAATCACGATACGAATTCGTTAAAATAATTTTATTTCAATTTGCGATAGTAGATATTTATAACTACTTATCTAATGAGATAACATTATCTACCTCATTTTAAAAGAAGATCCTGAACTGTATATAAAGGTTATCTTAGGAGATTTGAATGTTAATTCTTTTACGATATTTTAAGAGAAATACTCGTAGGCACAGTCAGCGTCACAAATATCTTGACCACGAAGTGTCAAAATGATCTCAAAACTCTCGTATTAAGAGCAAATCAAACTGTTTTATTCCTTTTTTCATTTTGATTTATTGTCCGAAATAAAAGTGTGTACCAAAATATCAGAACAATCGTGCAGGTGGAAAGGGGTCAAAAAACGAAATTAAGACCATTTTGAGTACTCTGTTCGTCAACATCTTTCTGATGCTGACTGTACACGTTGTTACACATTACAAGGTACAGTTACAGTATAAATAATATAAATTGATATCGCTTCATCCGTTCGGGAGTTATAGTGCAATAGACAGACAGACACTTCAAACTTATAACACCCCTCTCTTTGTGTCGAGCGTTAAAAGATAATAAAAAGATTTTTATCAACATTTTCGTTTTTTTAAAGTACATCTTGATTACGTGTGCATATTAAAATAAAAGGACCTTTGAGTATAACACTAAAGACCATCATCTCAAATTGTCTGAACACGTTCAAGATTGCAAGGTTTACAAAACGGAAGACTACAGAATTATGTAAAACAATGATTCTCAACAACGTCCTACATACGCGGAGGTTATTGTTACAATTTGTGATGGTCATAATTTGAAGGCTATGCTAATTGTAGCAGCTCTTAATGTTTTGAATACACAACACTAGCTTTGGTGTTTCCTTCTCTTCTATCCTATGTTCCTTTTCCTACCTAAATTACAAATTGACTCTAATATGAATTTACGGAATACAAATTCAGATTAGACTTTTACTGCGTGACATTGCTTTTATTCCTCTGTTTTGATATTTCACAATAATAATTATAATTATAAAACACAAAATTTTTAGTAAAAATTGTTATTATGTCTGTGTATATATTATTAAGTTACACTGTTACTAACAACATAATTATGGATTTACTAGCTTTTGCCCGCGGCTCCACCCGCGTGGATGTCGGTTATCGCAACAAAACTTAGCCTATGTCCTTTCTCAAGGTCTAATCTACCCCTATACCAAATTTCATCAAAATCGGTTCAGTGGTTTAGGCGTGAAAGCGTAACATACAGACAGACAGACAGACAGACAGACAGACAGAGTTACTTTGGCATTTATAATATTAGTATGGATTAGCTGTCCGAAATAAATGACTTTTTATTTTATTTATTATATCATTTCCTATAACATCCAAAGCACCGATTGCAACAAATGAAATCGGGATCGGGACCAACTAAAGTCCACTTCGGAGTCCAAAGTAAACTTGCCCACTCCTTCCTTGCGTAAGTTGAACAAAGTAAACTTGCCCACTCCTTCCTTGCGTAAGTTGAACAAAGTAAACTTGCCCACTCCTTCCTTGCGTAAGTTGAACAAAGTAAACTTGCCCACTCCTTCCTTGCGTAAGTTGAACAAAGTAAACTTGCCCACTCCTTCCTTGCGTAAGTTGAACAAAGTAAACTTGCCCACTCCTTCCTTGCGTAAGTTGAACAAAGTAAACTTGCCCACTCCTTCCTTGCGTAAGTTGAACAAAGTAAACTTGCCCACTCCTTCCTTGCGTAAGTTGAACAAAGTAAACTTGCCCACTCCTTCCTTGCGTAATGTAGTTGAACTCTACTTCTATCTAAATCCCACTCCAACGGACCAGTCACGACCTTCTGAGCCAAAATCAATTTCACCCATATGCCAGTGTAGGTACGAGTATCTTGTTTGATATACAGACTGCGTCAAAAATATTTTGAATACAAAGTCTCCCTTCTTCTCTCTCTCATTTCTAATCTTATAACTAAGTAATAAGAGCAAATGAAACTTTTTTATCAACCCCCAACGCAAAAAGAGGGATGTTATAAGTTTGACGTGTCTGTCTGTGGCATCATAGCTCCCGAACGGATAAAGCGATTTCAATTTAGTTTTTATTTTGTATTAAAGGTGACTTATGTGTGAGTGTTCTCATACATGTTTGATGAAAATCGGTTGAGCGGTTAACATTACAACGAAAAGTGGCATTGATTTTTATATATACAGGGTGTAATCGTTAAGTGTGTCCAGGCGATTATTCCGTAACTATTACAGATATCAAAAAAACTTTAAACTGATATCGAAAGTACGTTACTTAAGGAGTAAAATGACATCAATAACTTTTTAAAAATCAAACGAGAGGTATCTGACATTTTAACATTAAACACTCCCATACATTTAGTATGAGATTAGCAGAAATTTTAAGTGGTCTAGTACTCATTTTATCTTAATAATATGTTATGATTAGATATTTTTTTCCACCCGCGTGGCGTTAGATGCCGTTCCCGTTGCACCCTCCACTATTTTAAGCATGTATTATACATATAAACCTTCCTCTTGAATCACTCTATCCTTTAAAAAAAACTGCTTCGAAATCCGTTGCGTAGTTTTAAAGATTTAAGCATACATAGGGATAGACAGAGAGCGACAACGACTTTGTTTTATTCTATGTAGTGATATGAAAATTGTCTACTTATATCCTCTGTCTACTGTACAAGTAAGAATAGAGTTTGTATGAAGCACGCTGCTTATAATATCTTACACAATATATATAGATATAGCTAAACAACAATGTTATAATAAAAAAAAAATCCAGTAAGTATAATATTATACAGACCAGCTGCTAAACTGGTTAAACCTGAATTTAATTTCTAAATCCGGTAAAAACAATTAATTCATCATGAGTTTTAATATAGTAGTAGGTAGTTATTTCAATAATATATCAAGTCGCGCGCCTATAGGTATTTTTTTTTAATATTGGCCGCACGTGGTCTGTGTAGGTTACGGAATTGAGTTCCGGGAAAATGTTAAATGTATGAGTAAAAGTAAATATAGACAAAGTAATTTGCAGAATAAGCAATCTGAAGTGGCTGGCCACATTTTTCAAAGGACTAATAGCCGTTGGAGCAAGCTAATCGTAGAGTGGAGACCGCAGTGAGGTAAATTCAAACTCAAAGTATTTATTCAAAACTAGCTTTGGCGTGGATGTCGGCTATCACGACCAAACATAGCCTATGTGCTTTCTCATGGTCTAATCTACCCCTATACCAAATTTTATCAAAATCGGTTCTATGGTTTAGGCGTGAAAGCGTAACATACCGATAGACAGACAGACTGACAGACAGACAGGCAGACAAGGTTACTTTCGCATTTATTATTAATATGGATTGTGTAGCACTACTACAGCTTTTTGAGGTCAATTTCTGCTTAAAATTAAGTTTACCACCGCTTCCTAGACACCAGCAGAGAAGAAACGGCACAACAAACTCCACTGTAGCATTTTACAGACGTCAATTTACAAAAAAGTAAGTTCTTAACACTAAATATGGACGAATGTACCTACATATGTCTCGTGTCAAGATTATTAAAGTATTTAAAAAACTTATAATAAAATACCTAAGTTAACAAAAATAAAGAATAAAGATGTTATGCCGTAATTACAACAATTTAGGAGGGGTCTGCACCGTGCTTAAGCTAGAGATTTTTGACTTTAAGGTAATCATCACTGTCCTATAGTATGTTTTTTTTTATTCTCCCAGTCAGGGGGACTCATAACCTAAAAAATGTCTAAGATGAACTGGATCCTCCGCCTTCCGGAGAATCGGGTGCAATATCGCACATTGAAAGAGGTCTATGTCCTGTATATGTATGTAAGGTTGCCTGTAAGAGATCGCTTGTAGCGATAAGGCCGCCATTTGTACATTTCTCATGATGTTGTCCGTATATGTACTAAAATTTATAAGTGTACAATAAAGATTTTTCATATCTTATCTTATGTCCGGCTACGGACTTCGATAGGCTTGTTATTAGCAGTCATTTAAAAAAATCTCCACAGCCAATTTTTTTTTTTTCAAAATGATTACATCCTTTTTACAATGGCTTATGAGTTATGAGTTGTCTAAACATGAGCCTAACGCCTGGCCATCCAAGTAGGCTAATGAGCGTGGCCATCAAACGAACAAAAATTTGTAAAACAGTCCTACATGGTTCTAACAACCTTGGGTCTCGCGTCGGTTGGCTACGTTTTATGGTTTTTGTGACCATTACACAATAACCAAAACGTGCGTGGGAGTTGATACAATAAGATAAAAAAACTGTGTAGTTTAATTGCACAGAAATAACTTAAAATTTTCTTAGATGCCTGATCATCTTAGATCCAGCTCTCATAGGTGGGTGTTAATTCACCTCTGCTCAACCCTCCGCGGATAAAAGCGTGATTATATGTATGTATGTATGTATTGTTCTCAAATCACGAATAGATCATTTAATTACTTATTTATTTGTTAAACTAGCTGTCCCGACAAACTTCGTTTCGCCTTAGAAATCAGAATCAATTAGCTGTATCAAATTCTCCCTATTTATTTTGAGAACAGAAAGCATTTCGATTCGGGCCCCATACGCCCACGGAGCTCCCGACACTAATACCTATTGGCGGGGCCCATACTTACACCTACGGAGCCTATATACCTATGAGACCCATACAACCATATACCTCTACGCTCAAGGGCGTTCATAAATAAAAAAATAGCCACCATAAATATTTTCGCGGCCCAAACAACGGGCATTTTGTTAATTCAAAAGAATGTCTACCCTCTGACGATATTTGCACGCATTATGTCAATTCTATATCAAACGTCAGATAACATAGAAGAATATCATACAGCAGTATTAGAATAATAAACACATTTTTTTCCAATTCGTATTCCAAATTCTAAATTTAGACATGGCGTATGTCGGATCAGCTATTTTATATGGTGGTTATGTATTCTTAAATTTTCTAATTTTCCGCTCATAAGAACCTTCTCCTAACAATAACGTACACAACAAAAAAAGAATTAGCGAAATCGGTTCAGCTGTTCAGGCGTGATGTCGTGACCAAGGGAAATAGGGGTTCATTTTTATATATATAGATAAGTACAACTTCATTATGATATGTTTTACACAATTCACTCAAAATACAATTTTTGGTACAGTCGCCAATATAAGTGATAGAACAATTACGGTGTACAGTCGGTGTCATAAATATCTTAACGGCGTAGTCTCATAATGATCTTAAAACTCTCGTATTAAGAGCAAATCAAACTGTTTTATTGATTTATATGGTATTATTATCCGAATTAAAGGTGTGTACCAAATATCCGAACAATCGGTCAACTGTAAGGGGTTAAAAAACACTAAATTGTCAACATGATGTTTCTGATGCTGACTGTAGCATTCACAAAATGCATCAATTAAAATACAGCAGCAATAACTGGCCAGCGAATCGCCACTACACTTATTCTAGAATGACACTCAAACAATGACCTGAAACTGGATTTGCCTGAGGAAAGATTGTATAGGCAATATGTCGAAACTATCATTCTGTCTATCTATACAATCTGTCTTCAGATAAATCGCGATTCAGGCTGAATGACATTGTAGAATACGGGCCTAAGAGGGCTTATCATTATAGTTGCAGCGAATTCGGGTTAAAGGAATTTCGAAATACATCGGGAAAAATGAAGCGCTCAAGTGGGACTTGAACCCACGGCTTTGATTTAGATTGAACCACACCTGAATCACTTCAAATTTCCCTTCTCTCTATATCTTTAAGGGCGACGGCGGAGCCATCTACCAACTTTCTTACGAACTGTTGGAACCAATGAATGATTTTTCAACCATTTTTGAACATTAGATGTGGATCGATTTCCATGTACATAAATATTTTAATTGTTTACGCAGCGCAGGCGCAGATTGCACAACTCGGCTTGGCTTATCGCGTAACAAATGTAGTAAGAACCGATTATTGTTTATATAAACAAAGAATATGTATTGTTGATAGTATATTTGTTGTTCCTATGGTAATGTACAGTAATATTATTTTAGTAATATGAATGAATAGTATATAATATAATATTTTGCATGTTACGCTTTCACGCCTAAACCACTGAACCATTTTTGATGAAATTTGGTGTAGGGTTAGATTAGACCTTGAGAAAGGACATAGGCTATGTTTGATTGCGATAACCGACCTTAAACATTTTTTTTTATAATATTTGGTGAAAGGAAAAATGTATGGGGGTTTTAAAAAAAAAATCTATCGACAAATTAATACTTCCAGATGATTTTGCTTTTGAAACTGTGCCCAAATTGTTAACCAGTATATCCATAGAAGGCAATATCTAAAGTAAAGCCAACGAGACGAGAGAAAAAAGGTAAACAAAGCGACCATTACTGAGTTACGTTGCCATAACTAGCGATTATTTTCTCTGTCCTTGTCGCACATATCACACGTACGCGACAATGGCAGAGCGACAGCCAGTCGTTGCATGTTTCGTAGTACAGGAAAGCTGTCAGCACAGCGGTTCTAAACTGACAGATCCGCCATCTTATGAGCAATTTCATTCCTGTCTGGAATGCACTTGAACTCATACGAAATAATTTGAAATAAAAATGTTTGGAACCGATGAAATTTTGTTTACCTTTTTTCTCTCGCTTCGTTGGCTTTGCTTTAATTAATAATTATAAATGGCCTAATCTAATCTCGACAGTAATCTGCAGGTACAATACAACGCAATGGGCCACGCCAGTCTGGTGTGTTTCAATGCGAGCAGGTTTCTATGGTGTTCATAGACCATGAACCTGCTACCTGTCTCCGTGCAATAGTTCACTTGCTGTATGGTTGACTAAACTATTCATTCGTGCTGTGATATCACTGGTATATTTTCTTCATTTTATAGGTTTTATAGGTAATTTATTATTTTTGTAAATAACTTCCAGTGACTCCGCCCGCGTGAATGTCTGTTATCGTGGATCGCGACCAAATGTATAGTCAAATATCATTAAAATCTATGTCCTTTTTTAAGGTCTAATCTACAAATGTACTAAATTTTGAACGTAACAGACCGACATACAGATTTATATTCACATTTATAATCCCTATTAATAGTATAGAATAGATGATTTTTCAATATTATGACTATCCCCCAAAAAAATTCAGAAACATTAGATACCCTTACTTTGATTTTAATGCAGTAGGTACCGCACCAACTTATAATATACTTAAGTAGGTACAGTCAGCATCAGAAAGATGTTGACGTACAAAGTAGTCAAAATGATCTTAATTTTGTTTTTGTAAACCCTTCCAGTTCACAGATTTTTATGATATTTGGTACACATCTTTAGTACGGACAAAAATACAATTTAAATCAATAAAACAGTTTGATTTGCCCTTAATACGATTGTGTTAACATCAATTTGAGACTTAGTTGTCAAGATATTTATGACACTGACTGTACCTGATTCTTAAACTTAATTCTGAGAAAAACAATCTCATCAGTAAGAATAAACACCAAAACATAACTATTAAAGTCTCTAAACATAAAAACATAAACGTTGAAATAAAAACATTGACTGTTCCGTCCTTGTAACATTTCCCACTAGAGACAAAGCTACTAGGTACACAAACTGTATGTCCTTATTATTGTTGTGTTTACACATTACACATCTCTTAATGAGTGTTTAACAGCTGTTACACGGACTGAGAAGTTTTCCGAAGTATAAATGGTTACAGTTTATGAAAACGCTACATGTAGACATTAAGGCTAACTAACGTCTTTACTAGGCTATGGGAACATTTAGCTGTTTTCGTAGTCGCTTAACATAGCTTATTCCCGCTGCAATACTTTTCTAACTTTCAAAGTAATATTTATAATGCATACATATATGTACCTAATGTGTGAAAATGCATCTGATGACGCCTTCAAGCTGAGTGCCACCACTGTTAACATGGTGCATATTTACGATGGCGACCCTCTTTCCGAGACATTGCCTTTAGCATAACATCAGGCGAGGTGAAGTCAAATTGATGTGAAAAAGCAAATTTAGGTAAAGAAAGCAAATTAGAATTTAATTAGCAATTTAGACAAAAACCCCGACTGCAAAGTAAAAATAAAACTGAAAAGCAAAACATAAGCTAATGTGGAGCTCTACTCTGCCAACCCCTTGGGGAATTTCGAGGCGTGAATGAGGTAATAAATGTCAACAATAAGAAAATGACGCTAAAATGCTCAATTCTTCTTCATCCGTTCACGCTTATCTCATCTGTGAAAGTGCAAACATTCTTATCAATGTATATTACGTACGTATATTTTACCGTTAATTTGTGCAAAACAGGTGATAAAAATCCACTTGAAATACAACAATACTATATACTATAATGTTAAATAATACAATAATGTTATAATAGGCATACCTCTATGTGAAAGTTTATGAAGATTTTTGTATGTTATTTAATCACTCTCAAACGGCTGAACAGATTTGGTTGACATCTACCTAAATATAATAACTCAAAGGTAACTGACTGACTGACATAGTGATCTATCAACGCATAGCCCAAACCACTGGACGGATCGGGCTGAAATTTGGCATGCAGGTAGATGTAATGTCGTAGGCATCCCCTAAGAAAAGATTTTGATTTATTCTACCTCCAAGGGGATAAAATAGGGGATGAAAGTTTGTATGAAAGTTTGTCAATTTTAAACCGATCGGGCTGAGATTGACTCAACAGTAAGCGATAACCGGCATCCATGCGGGCGGAGCCGCAGGCAACAGCTAGTACCATATAAAATTACTTGTCCCTACTGACTGACGGACTGAGTGATTCACCAACGCAGAGCTTAAAAAACCGCTGGACCTACAAACTTGAAATTTTGATACTTACATGATAAAATGCACCATTTTATCATGTAAGCATCCATTAAGAAAGAATTTGTGGAAATTCTGCTACTAAAGGGGTAAAATAAGGGATGGACGTTTCCGTCCGTCATTTTCAGAGCTAGGTGCACTAATAAAAATAAAATTAAAAATTCAAAAATCCCCCGTCACAAAAAAAATACCTCCAAAAAGTTGAAAATAAATTGCCTTTGCCTTTTAACTTTTGATATACCTAGTAATATTTTGATTCAACGGTTGCCATATCGGGGGATATTTTTTATCGTAGGTATAAACTGTTCAGTAGAACTCTAGGATTATACTATTGCCTACCGCAGCGAATTTCCTAATCAGTCAGGCCTCGAATCGTAATTACCCAGACGAGTCTCGCCTTATTCAGGTGGCACATGTCAGTCACTACACAAGATTTATTGACTGCAGGTTGTAGTGATAATGCTACTTTTTTTTTATCTAGGACACGTCAATTTGACTTCACCTCGCCTGATGTTAAGCTTAAGGCAAAGTCTCGGAGAGAGGGTCACCATCGCAAACATGTACCATGTTAACAGTTACTAATGTTATAATGTTGATAGATTGGAAATAAAAATCATAGTGTTAGCAAAATGTGGGTGTAAATATGCCTCTGCCTACTCCTTCGAGGATTTGCAGGATTATGTATGTATGAAAGATTGCATGTTTGGATGTTTGCTGCTTAATGAAGTAAATCGGATGAAAAAGAGAAAAATGAACTGAGGACAAGTGAGACCCTCAAATATTTGAGAAGACGAGTCTGCTGGGTGTGGATTTTAGGGGACCAGTGGGATCGTCACCAGGATTCGAGTTTTAACTGTTGCCAAGTCATAATGTGTTTTTATATTTGTATGTAAAATATTGGATGCGTATAGCTCGAGCTATAAAAGTATATAGAGTACATTTTAGGTCTTTTTTTTAAATCGTGTTTTTTTTTAGCAATGGTTTACATAGCGACTGTCCAGTCTTCTCGTTATCATGTTCAAGATGCTGTTGCTCTCCTCCCCCCCCCCCCCTCCCCCGCACCCTGCGCACCAGGGACGCGCATCTCTTACGCATGGTTGCGTAAAAGCAATCCACGCGGGCCTCTGCTAACATTCCTGATGCGCTACAGAAGCGCGGTAGCCCAAGCAGCACCCTGAACGCGTTATTATATTGCACGCGAAGGGCGTTGTAAGCCCTTTGCGTATATCTAGCCCACAGGCTGCACGTATAAAACGAGGTACAAAAAGTCGGACTCGAACCGACTAAACCGCACGCCGTCTTGGGTCCTTGGTTGCCGGAGGTAAGATTACCGAAAGCATATCTCTCGCACCCAGAAGACATTGGGACACCGTTGTCCCCTCTCCCGAGGAGGGCCAGATCGTAAGGGATGGCCCTGGATCAGCCGGGGTGCGAGGGATATGTCGATGACAACCTCACCTCCGGCCTAGCACCACAACCCACAGTCGGCGTGCGGTTTTAGTCGGTTCGAGTCCGACATAACCTCCCCTTCCGGCTTCGGCAGTGATGGTATCCGAGGGGATTTCCGCACGGAAAAATAAGGTCCAAGACATTTGGTTCTAGCTATATGTGTATATGTCCCTATTACTACTAAACAGTAAACAGGTAACAGCTAATACTACATTTTACAGAATCCAATAAATTAATATATAAAATGGTCACCTCTAGACATTCTCTACAGAAACTCGATTCACTCAATTACTCAGTTCAACCATATCGGTAAGTATTAAGTACATTTTATTACCTGGCACTAAAGGTACCAGGAACTCAATAGATGAAGTTGGGCTATCTAACAGCACTTAAAGCAAGAAGTTTAATTACCAACTGTGTATTTCAAGATTGAAAATGCTAATTCTAACCTTAGTAATGTGATATTAAAGGTTAATTTACAGTTAAACGTTGATACGTTTTACTAAGAGTACCCTGTTTTCTTTGAGTTAATGAATAGTAAACATGAATGAAAAAACATAGTAAATGAATGAACAACTACCATACAATTCCTACAACCATACCTAATGACCATCCAAAGGTTGCCTGGTAGAAATCGCTTAAAGCGATAAGGCCGCCCTTGTACTGTTTCCGTAGACATTTATTTCTATATTCTGTATTTTTAAGGTGTACAATAAAGTATATAATAATAATAATAATAATAATAAAATCTATGACCATGACAATACGGTTCACTATCAAATGATGTTAGTTCATCTCCATCAAACATTAGTTCGCATCGGGATCGTATTTCAGTTACGGATTTAATTGCCATTTATTTCATTTTTAAGTGTTTTGAATTGGATAGCAATTAAAAATGCACCATAAACATAACCCTTCTTGATAGTCGGGTAAAAACAACAGGTCAAAATTGCTGTTGGTGACCAAGGCTTACCGAGATCACTGAGATATCCAGATTTCTAGATTGGCCGGGCTTTTGTGGTTGGGCCACACCGGCCACACAGGCCAATGTCACTATACATCATGCAGTTTTACTCGGTTTGACTTCGACCTGAGGCGACATCCATGGCACCCCTCATATTCCACCCGCAAGAAAGAGTACTTATTTTAAAAAAGACTGAGCTTTTCGGCCGCCATTATAACCAGTTGTCTAAGAAGAAATTGTCAGCACAGTCTTAGGAATTAGGAACAATTACGTCACTAACATAAAATTCAACAACGCTGAGCAGTTTGTTCGATCGATATTATTCATTTACATTACTGTCTGTATCGGCTTTGTTTACATGTCCTTAATTTTTATATTAGAGAACCTTCAAAGGAAGAAATAAATAATACTCTTTCAGTAAATACATAGTGTTTACAGCTCTACAATAAAAAATCCCTGGCAATATGAATTAAGTAGTGTCCACAAGAGACGTAAAGACTTGTAGCTGAAGAAGGACGCTGAGTTTTCGCAGACATTTCGTCTTTCATAGAAATGGCATACCTGTAGAAGCAAACGGGACCGAGCTTTCTTCTACTGGATCAAACTGTGAGAGATTATGTATTGTATGGAAAATGTAAAAATGAAAAAATGTAAAAAAAATGTACTTTAGATGCCAGGAAATGGGTTTCTGTGGGTTGTGGAAAGGGGTCTAATTAGTTATTCATAGAACCCACGGGAGCGGTGTCTAAGGTAACAGCTAGTAGCTAATTTAATTCAAATAAACATTTCTTGATGAATATACAACAATGATAACGGGAATAATTAACGCGATCGTAATAATTGCAAAAACACCATTTTTTTCCAGAAACGTATCACCTTTATTTTCGTTCACGGTACATAGAGGTTGTGCTGATAACGGTTAGCTAATCTCGCGTATGACATCATTTCATTAACACCACAACCATTACGAACCAACAAATCGCTTCTACGTGAGAAATCATTATTTATGCACGTCTTTGAATTCTAAGAACAATTTATTAGGTAGGTTATAGATTCAGAATGTCATGTACTGTATTTTAGTGACAAGAAACTATAAAATGTTTATTGTCAATGACATAGAATATTAATAAGTAAACACAATCAATAATCAGAATCGTTTCACGGAAAATATCGAAATTCAGCCGCGTCAGACTAGAAAGCCGATCCCAATTGAGCTGGGCAAAGGATACTTTATAAAAGTTTAATAAGATCTTCCTACAGTCCCGGGTCCTTTAATCGGGGCATGAAAAGGCATCTGATGAGGCAGTCAAGCTGAGTGCCACCATTGTTAACATGGTACATGTTTATGATGGTGACCCTCTTTCTGAGACTGCCTTTAGCTAGCAGGCGAAGTGAAGTCAAATTGAATTTATTTTTTTTAATATCATAAATAAACAAGCTTTTGCCCACGACTCCGCCCGTATGAATGTCAGTTATCACGACCAAACATAGCCTCTTTTCTTAAGCTCTAATCTATGCCGTACCTTTTTTTTTTCGTGCGGAGCCGGAAGGGGAGGTTATGTCGGACTCGAACCGACTAAAACCGCACGCCGACTGTGGGTCTTGGTGCTAGGCCGGAGGTGAGGTTGTCATCGACATATCCCTCGCACCCCGGCTGACCCAGGGCCATCCCTTACGGTCTGGCCCTCCTCAGGAGGGGGGACAACGGTGTCCCCAACTCGCCCCCGGAATGGGGAGGCGCGCTGTCCAGCGCGCCGCCGCCGTGGCCTGCTTCTGCTGGGGTGACAGGCGGCTCCACCCGTCACCCCCAGGCCCGTGCTCATGGGGGACGGAGGTCAGTCAGTAATCTATGCCGTACCTAATGTCATTATCTTCAAAAATTACGAACTTTCTTTCATACAAACTTTCATCTACTCAATGAACTCCTTTAAATACTTTTAGCGATAAAAGGTAACCTATGTCATATCCCCTAGTCCATGTCTGTATCAAATTTCATTAACATCGATTCAGTGGTTGTAGCTAAAAACATAACAGACAGACAGACAGAGCTACTTTCGCATTTATAGATATTCTACTTTATAAATGTTATTCGGCTCTAGGTCAAACATTTGACAACCCTAGAGACATCAAATCACATGTTCAAGTTTACAACCGTGAGCAAAGTTAACGCATCGACACTCGACAGTTGCGGTTATGTGTTACCCGACACGCTCCATTGGCGGCAATGGCCATCTTGCTCCATGAAATGGGTCATTAGACGGTATTAGCCATTTTGTGGTCAGGGTACCTGCGTTGGAGGTCGTTTAAGAGTGCTTATTTTGTATTGAATGCTATTTCGACACGCGGATATAGATGGTTTAGAAATTGGCTATTATAGACAAGTATTTCTATAGTTTAAAAGATATGCTCACACCTGTTTCCTTCCAATCTAGACAGAGACAACAGCCAGCCATCTGCTTCTTTCTATCATCATCTTTCTGCTGTCCTTTTACTCAAGTCCACCGGTTTCAGGTGCCTCTCTATGAACTGCTCTTTTTCAAGAACTGCATTATTAGTAAAGTGGTCAGTGTAAGTATCACGAGGTCGCTTTCGGTTGGCCTGCCGATTCGCCTGTTTTTTTTTTTATACAGGACACCTCAATTTGACTTCACCTCGCCTGATGTTAAGCCAAAGGCTAAGTCTCGAAAAGAGGGTCACCATCGTAAACATTTACCATGTTAACAGTGGTGCCACTCAGCTTGACGGCCTCATCAGATGCCTTTTCACGCCCCGCTTAAAGGACCCGGGACTGTAGGAAGAAGGAAACACGTGAGCTGGCAGGGAGTTCCAGGTCTTAGTGATGCGGCATAGGAATGAGTCACTGAAACGCTTGGTTCTAGCAGGTATACTCTGCACCTGCCTGCCTGTGCTGTCATACTTGATGTCACACCGTCCTTATTCGTTCTACGTGCCCAAACCACCTTAGCATACCTTTTTCAATCCTCGTTACAACATTCACTTTCAGGTCACACCTAGATATCTATATTTTATTCATGCCTATACCTTTTCTGTACAATTCACGCCTAAAGTATCAAGTTACAATTTATAACTAGACTATTGCAATAAAATAGAGACAACATTTACCACATTTACAAGTTAAAAGATACTGGCCCCAGCACGGTGCCTTGTGGCACACCGATAACGAAGTATATACAACTTGAAGGTCAGAGCGCGTCATCTTGTAGAAATAAGAACAAAAATACGCATGTTTATGCGCATGCATTCAGCGTGGGCTGAGGATTTGAGAGCACTGGTTCTAACTTTATTATTTTTATACAATACCAGGCCTTCATGGCTTGGCCCGGGGCATACTGCAAAGCATATTGAAGCATACATTCTGGTCTTTGTATATGTCTGCAATTGATTAATTTTGAAATAACGTATAGGAATCTGCAGGATTTGTTGACATTTATGATTACTGCTCCACTCCCTTGGGTAGTAACGTGCTGAAATATAGCCTACAACCTTCCTCGATAAACGGACTATTCAACGCAAATAGCAAAAAGATTTTTTCAATTCGAATCAGTAGTACCTGAGATTATCGCGTACAATTAAACAAACTAAGCCTTCAATTTTATAATGAAGTGTAGATAAGTTTTTGTTTTCACCATCATCTCAGTATTGATTCCAGTTCCTTAGCTGGAACTGAAAACAATACTTTAACTTCGGAGCCTGGAATGCTTTTACTCCTTTTCTTAATGTTTTTGCTTATACGATTTTGATAGAAGTGACTACAGCCATCTGACCTCCCACCCCGGAGAGGATCCCACCAGAAACTCATCCGAAAAATGTTTTTTTCTGAGGTAATAAAATTTGATCAGATAAAATGAATGAACAAATTAGTTATTCTATCAACGTCCGTTTCGAATTGTGACTCACTGCGAACCTAATGTCGATTGTGATTCGATGTGGAGTGATGGCGCATATACATACACATGTGAGCCTATTTATACATATGCTCACACCTATGTCCCTCTGGGGTAGGCAGAGACTGCCTGCCAATTGACTCTATCCTTACATACTTCACGCGCTTCCTCTACTATCCTTAATCCTCTCAGGCTTGCCCGCCGGTTTCAAGTACTTCTGATCTGCTTTTTTTTTATTTTTGTTAATTGGCGCATATATTATAGTAATTGAATTAGGTCTAAATATTATATTATAAAGCTTGGCGATATAACGGCTATGTCTAAGGTTGCAGCTTGGCCTCCCCCTCTATCCCCCAAGTGGATAGTGTTTCTATGTATACCAGCCACAAAGATTACCTTTAGAGTAAATCATCCCGGAGTAATAGTAGGAGTAAGTAAGTGCTTAACTGTAAAACTTTTTTGAGATTAAAAAATGTCCATCAAAAGGTTGCCTGTAAGAGATCGCTTGTATAAGGCCTTGCTATAAATTGGTAAAGGCCTGCTATAAGGCCGCTATTTGTACATTTCTCATTATGTTGTCCGTACATGTACTAAAAATTATGAGTGTACAATAAAGATTTTTCTTATCTTATCTTAACCGTAAAGTAATCTGCGTAGACATTTATTAAAGTTCTTAAATAAATTCTTGAAAGTCTAAGATGCTCTAAACAGTTCAATAAGAAGATAATGAATAAGCTTAAATTAGGTCATTCAATCAGCAGTAAAAGGAGTTCTCTTGATGAACACGTTTATAGAGAAAGTTTAGAAGCATTAGATAAACTTGATTGTAACAATTGTATCTACCTCGAGTTCAATCAACTTAATTGAATTAATCTAAAGAAGAAGTTGTCAATAAAACTGTTTGTTTGAAAACAAATTAATCTTTATTGAACACCTAGAGACAATGTTTGAAGTAAGTATAAGAAAAGCAAAAGATACATCCTCTATATAGGTGTACCTACCAATGGGTGAGATTTTGATAATGACTCTTGGGGTTGAGGTCTGACAAAGTAGCTCCCATAAAATTCAAAATTAAGAAACATCCTGTAAAAGAGTCGAGAAGGCCTGTGTAGTGGTTTACTGAAACCTTATCAATTCAAGGTCTATAAGTAAGTAATAGAAGGGTCTAACATGCTTTTAATATTAATGCACTTTCGTAAAATAATATATTAAACATATTATAACGAGGGAAGATAAATGATGTGTGTAAGTAAAGACGCACCGTTTCTCAATCGTTTCAAGGACAGACGTTGTAAACTTGAGTGTATCGCTACACAGTAAGATAACAGACAAAAGTAATGCTGTAGCAACATAATTACTGTATATGTACCTACTTAGTAGATTACTGAGTACTTGACTTGTCAATATTGTGCTTCGTTGATTATAATTGAAGAACTAAGGAAACAGTTCACTTGTTAAAGACTACCTATAGATTTATTGCAATCATCATGGAACAGTGCATCTTTATTGTGAGAGTATGGGGCACCGCGACTACGATCTTCAAGACCCTTCTGCCACCCCAGAACCAACCTGGGACTTCATTTCATAATCCCATCTACGCACTATATAATAAATAATTACTATATTATAAGGTTCGAAACCTGGCCATTACACTACTATGTTCGTGAACCCACTCCTAACACAAGCATTTTAACTTAGCTGGAGGGGTTAGAGGGAATATTAGTAATTTCGGTTGTAACATTGTTTATAACAAAAAGTACTGATATTACAACCTTTCTTTCTTTCCTTATTCTTTATTGTACACAGTGCAGAGATCATCTATAACATACAGGCGCACAGCGGAGCAAAACCCTAAAATTACAAGAAACATATACAAAGGCGACCCTAACTCAATATAATCGCTCTACCAGCAAACCTTTAAGTAGCAGAAAAGTAGATTTTGTAGGGTGTACGCCCTAATCTTCCTAGTAAATTTTTAAACTGTGATACAATACTACAATACAATACACAGTATTAAACCATAGAAGATTTTAGACCCTTGCTTTTATTAGTAGTCATCAAAAAACATCGTGGTCTGCTTGAATGAGTGTGACGTCATTGGACAAATGTAATTGTGTATAATAAAGCGTGATGTAATTGTCGCTTCGTGAATTAGCGTGAATAATAAGCAACGATAAATGCTATTTTTAGCGTCAGTGACTGACGATTTAGCGCCTTTATTTATTCACAGAGAGTACGAAACTCCATCATCTTTAGAGGGAAATAAACCTTATCTGCAAGCCGGTACAAGATGGACGACGTTAAGGTTTTTGTTTTAAATTAATGATGAAATTATGGTGAAGTAGGAAAACGGACCTCCTTCTTTTAAAGGAGAAGGCGAGAAAACGGACCCTGATGATGATGAAGTCTCGAATGCAATGGTAGCCACGTTAGTGTGGACGATAATCACACTAGCATGACTTTGAACAATTTTCGTAGTCTAGTAGCTCTTGTTAATCTATGTATTTTATCTACTGTATATCGACATTGACAACAATCTGTTAATAAATTTAAAAATACAGTAAAGAGCAAACTGTGCCAGAAAGGCTATTATAAAATCCAAGAATATTTAAATGATAAACAAGCTTGGAAATGAGCTTTTCGCTCAGCTATGCTACTCAAGCAAATCTAAATTGTATCTAGATTCTAGATCATAAGTTTTAGGCTAAGTAAATGTTTCGTAAACAGACCAAAAAAAATGCCCACTCTGTTTCTTGCCAGAGTCTTCTCAGGTCTGGGCCGCGTTTCGAACCGGTGGTCCATTTGCTAGTATTAGTTAGTATTTAACATTTACTTTATGTTGACGTTTTGTAAGTCCCGATTTAATGGTCTATGCAGAATAAACTATTTTTGATTTTAATTTTGAACAAAGTACATTCCTGTGTGTATACGGTTTTCACGACTATCCCATGTTTCAACAACAGTATCGACGATGATTAGGTACATGGATAAGTGCTAGCTACTCCTGGCATCCAAATAAATCTGCAGTATAACATTCAAACCGCAACGTGACCACTGCAACTGACAGTTGTTTGTGTGCCCGATATCACGTTCGCTAGTGTCACCGGATTTCCCCAATTCGAGCCTATTTGTTCACGACTAAAGTGTTTACAGAAATTTAGATCATACAGGTACGACTATTTGCTAAGCTGCAGTAAGAAAACCCTAAGGAATCTTTCCCCTTCCAGACGACTTTTTCGTTTCTTACACTTGACGCAAGCTCTGTAGATACATTATGTATCTACAGAGCTAACCAGTTTTTTGTGTTTCTGGACAATAATTTTCTAAAAACATCACTAATTTACTGGTTATAAATTTCTAAATTGTTTGAAATTTTCTATTTCATCATTAATAAAATATGCAGCAAATCTCTAAGATCTAGGTAAACCAGAGATCCTGACAGACGTCCTTAGCGTTACAAAATTAAAAATAAATTATAGTTCTCTATCTCTATCATTGAAAGAATTGTCATTCGTTCAGTGATGGATGATTTACGACATGTCTTAGATAAAAACAAATATTTTGGTAACAACTTCGAAGAAACAACTAATCTGCAATAAATTGTAAACGATTATATCCTCGATAACAACAAATATGTGCATACAAGACATTTTCAAATCAATTACATACCGGACAAGTGCAAAATTTATCATTCTGTTAATACCATAATATCTAAAAGTGGATGATAAGATTACAGACAGATTTGCAAAGGAATTTAATCCTTATCTCAATATACTTGAGGGATAGATTGGCGGATGTAAAACAAGACTTAGGTTAAGTTGATCGCAAGGATAATATTACAGAGTTAACATAAATATATGATTGTTAAGTAATTAGGTAGCATATTTGTCTGACAATTACCTGAGTCGAAACTGTTTGAGATGATTCATCGCCTGCATATTTCCGATAGTACTCAGCGGTGTACTTTTCATCCACATTTCGATACCTATCTATATTTTTGGTTCCACATTGTAAAGAGCAACTTTAAGATCGTTTTCTGATAGGTACATTTTCAGAGTGTATTACATCTGAGAATTTGCAACGCGGGTTGGATATCCAATCAGATCGCAAATAGGCATATCTTTGCGTCAAAAGTTTTCTAGTATTTTTTATTTATTAATGTTTATCTATATTCCTCTATCTTCCAGAAACTATTCTATGTAATTCTACGTTGCTATGTAATTCAGCATAGAAAAGTATCAAGAATACATGTTTAGTCGAATAAGACTGGCCATTAGGATTGGGGGAATGGAACGAAAATGTTAGTTCCTTACAGCTAAAATAGGTACGTAATAGTTTTTGAGCACTATCTAAAGCCACGCCGAAACTTAAAGATGAATTATTGAATGAATCAAACTTAACTTTCTTAGACCCAGATCAGACCGCCTACGACGAAGATTGATGTGTCTAAACTATAACTAATTATATTATTAGCGAAACGGATTTGATAGAAACGAAACTGGAACAACGGCAGTTGAAACTGCTAAGGTTATTGAACAAACAATTGCAACTATACTTAATATCCTAAGCCAACTTCACCGTGATAGCAAGTTAGATGGCAGCCATCTACATAGAGTCAAAATAAACCAAATTGGAACTCGTTTCCAAGTAAAGGATGCAACTGACATCGGCGCTTAGATTAGGACGAAGATAACATCTATAATAAACTGGGTTATTATTAAGATAATTGACGACTTTACTATTGTATTTTTCAGGTGCCATGAATTTGATACAGTTTTCACAGACATGGTGATGATTTTTTTTTAAATATTAGTAACATCTCGATCAATTGAGTCTACCTACCATCTGTAGTAAAAGTTTGTCTTTAAACTCTGTACTGATAATTAAATACGACTTGGTAGAGAACCTACAAAAAAGGGACCTAATTCCCCATATATAGACAAGACTTATAAATCAAACAAGTGGACAAGCCTCAACTCATTTCAATTCAAGCAACCAGTTTTAGCTTAGAATTCGTAAGCAATGACATCATTTTGCATCATAACTGCCGAGTATAGGTAAAAATTTAGCAGATTTTGTTCTCAGATTTTTCTTTACTAAAATTAGAATACCAAATCAAATTGTTTACAAACGACGATTGTCAAGGTTATGGCCAAATCTTCGGCCAAATATGGCGTACTTTTGACATTTACCGGTCTCGAGGACTTACACAGCCTTATGTAATTTATGAACCTTCCTTTGATCGATCGTATATACTTTGTTATTATGAGTAATAATAATTATATTGAATACACATATACGCTGCATTAACAAGTCGTAATTAAGTAATTTGATTCTCGATTATGTATCCAAGGTTGGATTTTACCACCGAAAATAATTAAGTTCAAGTTCAACTAAGAATTCTCACGTTTATCTCATTAAAAATCGAGAGTAAAACGTGATAACGTAGTTTAAATTAAGCACGCAGTTAGTCTCATTGGTGAAATCTCTAAACCTACAATTGCTCTAGAAATTGTTTATAATATTTTTGTTTCCATAGCACCAAAAACTCATCACAGAACAAAAACAAAATAAAACATGGAATTAACCAAATGGAATTAACGCTCTGTCACTTAAATCAAATATAATAAACTCTCAGTTGGTCTGTGACTCTGGACAGTACTACCTGACCAAACCGTCAGTAGTCAATAAACAAATTTTCCTACCCAATTATATAAAAGTCACAAGTTTCCGGCAATCTTTTGCGTATATACTCTGCAAACTTGGAAAACTTACCGCGAATTTCTGCGATGTGAGAGTCATATTCCGATTTGCTCCTCAGGTAATCCTTCCTGGGAGCTGATTGCCATGTCTGTTGCTGAAACTCTGAATACCACTCGTGTTGCGGAGACGACGCGCGTTCCTCACTACGAGTCTCCGTGATAGTCCTCTTCACCACCCTCTCAAACTTGACAAGGCGGACTCCAGCAGCCAGGTCGCCCTCCTCGACCTGCCGCTCGAACCGCTCCACCTCTTCCACAGGCTCCACATGCCGTAGTTTCAAGTTAGGAAAGTTCGTCTCAAAAGTCTTTGTAGGAGATTCAGTGTCACGAGTATGTTTGAGTTTAACTTCAATTTTCGGCGACTCTGGTCGCCGTTTGCGCTGCTCTATGCGTCTTTCTATTTCATCAACATCGGTGGTTGCGTCCACCGCATCATTGCTAGATTGTCCGACCCATACTTTTTCAAAGAATGAGACACGGTCCCGAAGACCACTTTGCGACGGGGAGTCGCGGCCGTCCGACATTGCGACATGACCTCTCCGCACGGAGGCTCGCTCGATACTAGCCGACAAGTTGGAACTTGGAGGCTCAGTGTCGCGCATGCGCTGTGAGTGTCCACGTGTTTACGTAGACATCGCCTAGACGAAGCCGGCAAGCTTACAGGGTGCTTTCGAGTACGCCTCACTGTTGCTGGAAAATTCCGGGAAATGTACTACGCTTGTGGGCAAAATGGTACGGGAATATTACGTTGTACCATGTAGTGTTTTTATTTACATGTTACTAATTGAAATACATAGAGGAAACATGATAAGGAAATGTAGTTCAAGTTCGTCTCGCTTACTTTCGCTGATGTTAGGATCAAGATCAAAGATAGCTTGCAGTTTGGAGCCCGGGGTCTGCTCTCCCTCTCTTCCATCATTTGGTCAAATTTGTTTCGTTTTCAGTCGTTTCCACTAAACCACTGAACGTTTAACCACTCCACTCAAAGAGGAAACTCTGCGTCAGTGCCTTATCCAATTAAATAACAAGTGTGATGACTTGCTGATCAGGATAGCTTGAGTCCATAAGATATATATTTTCCTATTCATTAAATAACACGTTTAAGGATTTTCGGAAACTGACCCCTATGAATTAGATAACGCAAAGCATTATAAGTAACGCAGTTTACTGACATGTAATCGCATTCAATTTCAGTGGTGAAACCCGACCTTCACAGTACAAAAGCAGTTAACTTTACATTGTATGTATATTTGTAAACATATTGTTATTACACCTTATCAATGCGTAGATAATTACTAACATAAGACGATGGAGTTACCAGATAAAATATAGCACGAGATTAGAAAATTATCAAGTGCTTATGTGTGTGTGTAAATTCACCTCTGCCTAGCCCTCCGTGGAAAAAGGCGTGTCTATATGTATGTATATTAAGTATACATAATAATGAAACTCTTAGAATGACTTTATTGGTAAACATTTAGTAAAAGAAAATTAATAACAGTAGATATTATAACTAAATGTACAATATATACAAAAATGAAAAAAAAAAACAGGGGTGGAAGAGCCTCTCCATCGACTTCTACTGGTACCGACATAATAATTATATCTACTATTTATATGGTCCACCTGCGGCTATCGTGACCTATGAAAGGAGTGCTCCAGGGAAGTTAGTCGGTTTGGAAAATATTTTTTTCAACACACTTGCTCATATTTCAATTGGCTAACATTGAGAAGGAGCTCCTGGCTATGTGGTACTCGAGCCATTCATAACACATTAACACTCTTCAGTACCTCGAAGAGTTCGCTAAACAGTCAGTCCCGGTCGTCACACGAATATCTGAATATCTGTGATGGTCGTTACAGGTAGTTGGAGCCCTAATGTGCGTCAGTGAGACAACTGGTCTAATAACAGAACTTAATTTAACTACAGAACTAATATCAATGTCACCAGTGGTCTATACGAGAGCGACTGCCTCTGCTACCAGACCTCCCAACCCCAAGACGAAAGCCTGTCCGTTATTTAGTAGCTGATTTTGACATGGGCCTGTATGTTCATATTACTCGCGCCTCTATATCCTTTTCCCCGAACTGCGGCAGAATTTTTCTTTTAAACTCTTTATCTATAGGCCATGCTAAATCGATAAGAATAAAGTTTGCAGTAAAGTTCTGACACTAAAAACAAATCTAAAGTTTAAAAAAGTTAAAAAAATGTGTCCAAACTGGTTGTAAGGTCAATTCGGTCAACGACCTTTATTCTCAATCCATTTGGGACGATGTATAGTACAGTCAGCGTCATAAATATTTTGACAACGAAGTCTCAAAATAATTTTGAAACTCTCGGAATAAGAGCAAATCAAACTGTTTTATTGGTTTATATGGTACTAGCTTTTGCCCGCGGGTCCGCCCGCGTGAATGTCGGTTATCGCGACCAAACATAGCCTATGTCCTTTCTCATGGTCTAATCTACCCCTATACCATTTCATCAAAGTCGGTTCAGTGGTTTAGGCGTGAAAGCGTAACATACAGACAGACAGACGGAGTTACTTTCGCATTTATAATATTAGTATGGATTATTGTCCAAACTAGAGGTGTGTACCAAATTTCAGAACAATCAGTCAACTGGAAGGGGGTGGAAAAACGAAATTAAGATCATTTTGAGTACTCTGTTCGTCAACATCTTTTTGATGCTGACTGTACTACAAATATATGTCTTTACTCAAAACTTAACTCATACAACGCAAGAATATCCAAACAGCGATACTATCTTAGTATAACCTACATATCTAATAACATGAAACGAAGCCTCCTATTTCAGTGAGCGAATGATACTCCGAATATTTAGGCGTTCGTTGAACCATGGGAGGTATATGGGGTGCAGTCACGCAGGTAACATGCGACGGAACTGCACGGAACTGGTTCCTATGGAGTACATAGCTATCTATACAATGATGTTTTATATTTTTATAAATACGTCAGTCAGGAACATGGCGGCTGTCAAAATGCCACAAATACTAAGTATAAAAAAATGCTACTTACTAATAATACGTTAATATTATTAATTTTAATGTTTTTTATGGAATAGGGAGGCAAACGAGCAGATGGATCGCCTGATGGGAAGCGATCACGGCCGCCCATTGACACTCGCAACACCAGAGGAGTCACAAGTGCGTTGTCTTCCTTTTAAAAGAGAGTACCTACGCTCTTGTCTAGAAGGTTTGAAGGTCGTATGGGTTCGAAAATACCGCTGATGACAGTTCATTCCACAGTTTAATTGTGCGATTATTAATTTTAATGTATTTTATTAAATTTATATCAACAATAATATGATCATTACTATTTTATTATTAAAGTTTCTACCGTCTAGTTCTTAATTATTTGGTGAATTCCCCTTCCTGTTGACAGATTGTTCTGATATTTGGTACACATCTTTAGTTCGGACAAATAATACAATTTAAATCAATAAAACATTTTGATATGCCTATAACTGAGGTTGAGTCCGGGCTGTATATATATCTGATGTTAAACAGTCCTATCCCTTAGTCGCTTTGTACAACACCGCATGGAAAAAAATGGGGTGGGAGAAATTTTCCCCTCTGCTGAGAACCACGCGGCTTTCTATCACATACTAAATAAAATAGACTTGAAAATGTGTTTGAATATCCGAAAATATAACATAACATAACATAACATAACATAACATAAACTCACGCCTGTATTCCCCGAACGGGTAGGCAGAGGTGCTAGCACCCACATTTCGCCAGTTTATGTTTAGGTCCCAATATAATAGGTGGCGAGCCTATTGCCATTAACCGAGCACTTATAAACCTGCGATAAATACACACATAACTTCGAAAAGCATCGAAAAGTCATTTGGTGTGGGCTATGGTAAACCTGGGACGAACCCGAGACCTCGTCTCAGCAGTCCATTACCCATACCACTAGGCTACCGCAGATTTTGAATATATCCTAAAATATTTATTTAGGAAAATTACTAAATTTCCCCAATATTTTTTTCCTTTCTCCCATAACCTAAATACCCACCCTCCATAACAAACACCCGTTCCCAAAATCAGCTGTAACAATCATCGTCCGTCCCTCACTCTCTTGGCACGTTGTCAATTATCCATCTCCGTCACACACGGAGGGCCAAAGCCCCAGTGCCCTTTGATTCGCGACCTCTACGCAACAGACTGTGACCCATTTGTAGCTCCTAATTGTTAGATTGGTTCATTGTGATGTGTATTCGTAGAAATGAGTACGAGTTAGTATCTGACCACATACAGCAACAACATATAGCTCGTTTTATATATCTTGGACCTATATCACGAGATATAAAAGGCCCTGGCGCGCCCAGATTATTTTGTAATAATCTATGCTTGGTAATTTTGAGCCCGTCTACTGCAGTACCGCGTGCTGTTAAAAAAAGTCGTGTTAGTTACACTATTTATAACTCAATAACAGTACTGAACGGAGGTTTGATTGCAATCGGTTGAGTAGAATCGGAGATAAGAGACCCACGCGGGCGGAGCCGCGGGTGGAAGGCTAGTTATATATAAAAGAAAGTCTTGTTAGATAAAATATTAACTCAAGAATGGCTGTTCCGATTTGGCTGAAATTTGGCCGAAAATGTTATATGTATATGTAAGTTCCTGTGGGTCACGGTCACGGGATCAGTATTTCTGTGACTCTATTTGCATGAAGACCAGGCTCACAGGTCGCGGGAACAGGAGCAGTGTGTCCTATAACTTTCGAACATAAGCTAGTATAATATATAGGTAGGTTCTTATACGCATTGCTGGCAAAATTTACTTAACTCCATTACCCAGTTCTAGGCCCTCTTCAAAATTTATAACTCATTCCTGCCTCACCTAATAGTGTTTTTATCTCATTCATATCTGCTTACCCTTCAAATATCTACAGACGTAAGTTAAAACAATCTCCTTCATAAGTACTTCATTTTCAGATCATAACAATGACTACATCTCATCCTTCCCCTACGTGAGCAATTCAAAACATATGTGCCTGATTCATACCTTAGTAAGCTCAGTACGTTCTTTTAACAGCTCTTACAAATCTAACGTAGTAAAAGGTTGTAAGTAACGTTTATAGTACAAAGGAAAATCACTCAGATGGTAAGTTTCCATGGAATCGTTTAAGATCTTTTTCCTCTAAAATGTAGCTGTTACTTACAATGTGTTGGTTTTTAATTGTCGATAATATTATCAGTACACGAAGTGGAAAGAGGTCACTTTCTTTAATTTCATATCGCTAAGGGCTATTTCGTAGGTAGGCATGATGAGCTCATATAAGAAAACGACGCGACGATTTAATTCATCTTTCGTAACTAGTTTTCTAACAAGAAAAAATCCATGTTCGTAGATTAGATCATTATCAAAAATCAGTTTAAAAAGTGGATGAAGGCATAATATTAGCGACTAAAAGGCACGGTAGCTTAGTGGTTAAGGAGTCGGCCTTACGATCGAGAGGTCCCGGGTTCAATCCTGGCCATTACACTACCGACGTGAACTCACTCCTAGCACAAGCAATTTAACTTAGTTGGAGGGGTTACAGGGAATATTAGTAACTTCGGTTCTAATATTCTTATTAAAAAAAAAAGAATAAAAAAATCCAAGTACCTATCACAAAAATACCCAATTGATCGCAGTTAATTTAGTACCTACAGCTTGTTCCCAGACCTCCGCAATTTTATTACCACCACCTCCACGACTTTTATTTGTGTACACATTAATTCTCAGGACATCCAAGAAATATATACCATCAACATGTACAAGGTTTTATGATTTATTTAGATAATGAATCGCAAAGATAATTTTTAATATATATAGATTTACTAAGAATCATCTTCTATTTATCTTGGCGTTCTTTTTGTTTTAAACAAGATCTTTTGCTCTTGTTTAATGAATATAATAATAATGTATGAATAACTTTCTGCCTGCCTGACAATGTCTGGCAATGGCGCCACCACCGGGTCCAGGCAGAAGGGCCTACCAAGAAGATTGGCGTCGTGAAGGGTGACATGCGTGCAAACGGTCTCACTACCTTGGACGCCCAAAATCGTGCGAAGTGGAGGAGGAAGAGCCGGAAGGCGGACCCTGAGTGCATCCGAGGACACCGTAGCCTCGGATGCAATCAGGACTAACGTCTTTATGTAGATGATGATGAATGTATGAATAACTTTCTATAATTGTTTAATTTATGCGACAACACACACAATTCGGGAGCGCTCAACCTAGCTGGGCTACGTAGATCCAAAAAAGGTAGACGATGAACTGTCAATAGTCTAATATCCTCGGGGACATTTCATTAATTAACCCTCTAGTAACCTTTTAAAGTTTACCCTTTGGAGCCCCAGGGTTCGAATAAAGAGTAATGATAGTGTATTGTATGCTAAATAAATAAATAAAAAAAAAAAAAAAAAAGACAAAGTAAAGAGAGACGGGTAAAGGGATCTAAAGTAAACAGCTTCGTGTGTTAGACCACTTTATTCACACACCCCATCAGCCAAATCTTCTACACGACACTCACAGCGTGACTTTTCCGCAAGTTGCACTAGGAGTACACTGCATTTTCAGTCTTATACGCGACACACACAGCGTGACTGCACCGCACGTTGTCACTTCTCTTTACTTACACTTTACTTGCACTTCACTCTTTATTGGTTTATTGGCTTTTTGCCAATTCTGACAAGAATGCTTGCGTGGATATAATATATTTTTGTCATTTTAGACATTTTCATAGCCATAAAATAGCCTAGTGGTATGGGTAATGGACTGCTGAGACGAGGTCTCGGGTTCGATCCCAGGTTTACCATGGCACACACCAATGACTTTTCGATGCTTTTCGAAGTTATGTGTGTATTCATCGCAGGTTTATAAGTGCCCGGTTAATGGCAATAGGCTCGCCACCTATTACATTGGGACCTAAACATAAACTGGCGAAATGTGGGTGCTAGCACTTCTGCCTACCCCTTCGGGGAATATAGGCGTGAGTTTATGTTATGTATGTTATGTTATGTATGTTATGTTATGTAGAATTCGAGAATATTCAACAGCAAATTTCAAACATTAACAATACGTGCACTCACAAGTAACTCGTGTTTTTAGCGCAGACTAATGTCAAAATCGTGTCACGTCTGAGGTCATAGAAAAAGAATTGCGTTCGTAGAAGCTTCGTCTCGAATTTTTATTTGAGACTAGCTGTTTGTGGATCCCAAAAATTTCAAAAAATTGCTCAAAATTTTCTTGAACAACAATAATAAAGGGAATACAAAATTATTCTTGAAATCGATCAAATTATTCTCAAGTTTTGAGCATAGAAACTTTAGAGTATACATTTTAAGCTACATAATATATACTCTACGACAGCAACTAAGTAAGCTAGATTGCCCAATAACGTAAAAATGGATAAAAGATATTTTAGTTTGGGTAATAATACCATTTAAATCAATAAAACAGTTTGATTTGCTCTTATTACGAGAGTTTTAAGATCATTTTGAGACTTGGTCGTCAAGGTATTTATGACACTGACTGTACTTTAAGCCTGTTACAGTGGTTAATGTACCGACAGTCAAATCTACTCGCAAATATTATTAGGAAACTGTGGGAGCTGGCCCGCACATTCACGGCTACCAATGACATGCATTATTTTCTCATAGTTAAGTAGAAGCAGTCAGTTCGCCTCGGTTATCATTCCCGATACACTACAGCGCCAGGACAACCCCATCAGCATCCTAAATACATATTTCATTAGACTAGGTAAGTCATAATTACTTAGCAATTACAGTTATCTAAGAAATAGATCCATACTATCCATACTAATATTATAAATGCGAAAGTAACTCTGTCTGTCTGTCTGCCTGTCTACATGTTACGCTTTCATGCCTAAACCACTGAGTCAATTTTGAAAAAAATTAATATAGTGGTAGATAGGACCTTGAGAAAGGACATAGGCTATGTTTGGTCGCGATAACCGACATCCACGCGGACGGAGCCGCGGGCAAAAGCTAGTATTTCTATAAAATATTTATAGCGGTCTATTAATAGTTAGGTACGTGAAGCTCTAAGCCGATGTAAATAAAACACTACATATGCACACATGCACATACTAGGCAAAGATTTGCATTCGAGACTTTAGAAAGGTGCGGGTTGCTTGTGTCAAATAATTGATTATTTTGTCTCTCGGACTGTTTATACCGTCGTCGATGGCACTTGGTCTACACATGTATCTACTTTTCCACAGTTCTAGAATATTGTTGTGTTTAAAAATAGTTAGTTCAAAACCGTCATTACAAACCTTTGAGAATGCCGTGAGGTGAAACGGTCAGTTTAAAAAAAATATGGAAAAGTACAAGAGTCTAGTCTCGCGTAGACATTCACCACTTTACTATCAAATCGGTAAAAGGATCACAAAAGTATCCAACATTCCCCTCTGAATAACACCTTTCCCTAGCCCCCAGTTATATTTGGAAATTCCCATACTTCATTTATAAAAACGTAATAGAATTTTTATGTCGGAATATTAAACAAGCAATGTATTATATCGCACATTGCATTTCGACTTATTTTGTTATATGCATAAAACTAGGTACTAAAAATATTTCCTGGTGCAATTACGAATGCAAAACGATGCTAATAACTTCATAACCTAATGACGACTTGAACTGCTGAATATTGCAAAAAGTTCGTCGTTTATAACCCGCACGCTAAAGTGGCGTATTTATTTAAGGTCAATGAACTTTTCCTGTGCCAACTTTTCTTAGTCTACCCTCACAGCATTTGTAACTCTAATTCCTTTGATTTAAGAACGATACTTGTAGATCATTTTATAGTTAAGTTTTCTTGAACTAGATGCAAAGAGCTTTGAACCTTGGCTTTAAAAGTTTAAAGACGATTTTTATAAATATGGTCGTATTAGCTATTTTAAAATGGCTATCAAATATGTAGGAGTGGTTTGGTACGTCGCAAAGTTTAATATATGTCATAGGTGTCATACATAACTGATCGGTGAATGAGATGCGTAAAAGGTTTTCATAAGGGCGATGCGTTCGCAAAATATCCTCTGGCTTGCCTCTTCCTTTATTTTTTGTACTCTTAGGCCTACAAATTGACTGCACCCCGCCTGATGGATAACTGATGTAGTTCAAAGTATACTTTTTTTTATACCACTTAGGTGGCAGACAAGCACACGGCCCACCTGACGGAAAGTCTTTACCGCGGGCTATAGACGTATGCAACACCAGGGGCGTTACACTCGCGCTGCCTACCCTGAAGAAACCTTATAACAGCCTCTGTGGCGTGGCGGTAGTGCACGCGACTGCCACGCAGGAGGCGCGGGTTCGATTCCCGCTCAGTGCAAATATTTGTATGCATGAATATGACTATTTGCATTGGTCTGGGTGTTTCTATGTATAATATGTATGTATTTACCAAAAAAAAGTATATAAGTATGTTTATCCGCATTCTAGATTCCATAACACAAGCTGTAAAAGCTTACCATGGGTCTAGATAGCGTTGTGTAAAAAAAAAAAAAAAAAAAAAAAATGCCCTTCTTGAAGAACCCCATATTGTATTCGCTTAGGAAAACCACGGCAGGGAGTTCATTCCACAGCTTGAGCGGGCGTGGGATGAAGTTCCTTTCATAGTGGGGGCTATTACATACGCTGGCCCTAGAATGAGAGTTCCTACCTTGCCAGCTTCGACAGATGTTTTTTCACTATTTTTTTTATATAGGACACGTCCATTTGACTTCACCTCGCCTGATCTTAAGCAAAGGCAAAGTCTCGGAAAGAGGGTCACCATCGGAAACATGTACCATGTTAACAGTGGTGGCACTCAGCTTGACGGCCTCATTATGCCTTTTCACGCCCCGCTTATAGGACCCGGGACTGTAGGAAGAAGGAAACACGTGAGCTGGCAGGGAGTTCCAGGTCTTAATATAGGAATAAGTCACTGAAACGCTTGGTTCACTCTGCACCGCTGCTAATATACTCTGCACCGTATATGGATGCACGTGCACGTGTCATCCTGTGTAGGAAAGGAGAGGGTGGGTCTAATTGGAAGAGCTCGTGTCCCATCCCGCTTGAGGACTTCAGACGCAGGATTGTAGATAGTAATATCGAGGACTTATAGAAATATGAACAGTATATATAGGTCAGTAAATTATTTTTGCACTACGCGTACATGACATATGTTTGTAGGGCACGCTAGCGCCACTTGGCATATGAGCATATGCGTGGGCTGTTGTCGTGGAAACGTCACAGAACTCGCACAATTTAGGTGAATTAACTTTTAAACTCTCGCGTTCCATAATATACTACAATTTATAACGGCAAATAACTCGATCATGGTATAGGTACATAGTTATGATTTGCCTGACGTTTCGACCAGGTTACCTATACCAATCGCGTTAATTCCCGTTATAATAAAATTATAGTATAATTTAGGTGAAGCTAGATACTACAGATTAACCTCAGTCTTTGTGCAATTTTGTCTTTGTCAAGCTTGGAAATGAGCTGTTCGCTCAGCTATGCTACTCAAGCAAAGCATTGTATCTAGACCATAAGTTTTAGGCTAAGTAAATGTTTGTAAATAGACAAATGCCCGCTGAGTTTCTTGCCGGAGTCTTCTCAGGTCTGGGCCGCGTTTCGAACCGGCGGTGGTCCATTTGCTAAACTAGTATTAAATATTTATTTTATACTAGCTTTTGCCCGCGGCTCCGCTCACGTGGATGTCGGTTATCGCGACCAAACATAGCCTATGTCCTTCCTCAAGGGCTAATCTACCTCTATACCAAATCGATTCAGTGGTTTAAGAGTGAAAGCGTAACATACAGACAGACAGAGTTACTTTCACATTTATAATATTAGTAAGGATTGACGTTTTGTAAGTTCCGATTTAATGGTCTATGCAGAATAAAGATTTCTGACTTTGACTTTGTGAAAGAACATTACTAACCGGTAAAACAGTTTAAGTCTAGGCGTTTATTTAGCATAACATAACATAACATAAACTCACGCCTGTATTCCCCGAAGGGGTAGGCAGAGGTGCTAGCACCCAAATTTCGCCAGTTTATGTTTAGGTCCCAATGTAATAGGTGGCGAGTCTATTGCCATTAACCGGGCACTTATAAACCGGCGATAAATACACACATAACTTCGAAAAGCATCGAAAAGTCATTGGTGTGAGCCATGGTAAACCTGGGATCGAACCCGAGACCTCGTCTCAGCAGTCCATTACCCATAACTCTAGGCTACCGCAGACTTTAGGGCCCTACTAATATTCCGTGCCTAAAATATTTTTCATATTATGTAGAGACATATATCCCTCCATCCTCACGTTCTTTCATATTATCATAGGTAGTAGTAGGACTATACAAGGTGGAAAATTTTCATGCCCCTTGGAGGAAAAGTACTTACTCGAAATACTGAAGATAGTGAATTTCACTCGAAGGAAACATTGCTTTATTTTTAAAAAGAAATAAAACTGCATTCAAAGATTTTCGAAAAATCGCTTGACACACCCGGTAATCGAACCGACTAAAACCCGAAAAAATTACAACCTGTATTTTTATGGCTCCAATCGATAGTGGCAATCATAAGGATCAAATTTCTCTAACAAACATGGTAAATTAAATTAAAGAAAATTCCTGAAATTTATTTTCGTGGGTAGATTGTAGAAGGACCTGGAGCTAAAGATTGTGGGTGGAATTTCGCAGGAACAGAATGGAAAACGCCAAATCGAATATTCGATTACCAAGTGTGTCAAGCGGGTTTCCGAAAATCTTTGAATGCAGTTTTGTTTCTTTTCAAAAATAAAGGAATGTTGGTGTTCTGTGAAATTCGCTATCTCCAGTATTTCGAGTACTTGCCTCCCAGGGCATGAGAAAATCTTCCACCCTGTATGGGTATGTATAGTGTAAACACACAATAATATAGACATTAAAAGTACACAGACATAAGTATGTTTGTCCCAGACAATGAGATGTCTGTCGTGTTGCAAGCCGGTCTGACTGGATCAGCACAGTTTTATTTCTTAGTATATGTACACATACTCCATGTACCTGTGGTCTTTATGAGATCAAGTTGTATTTATTGTGTTAAAAGATTAAAGATTAAGATTTTAATAAAGTTTCAGATATACCTAATCATGTTTTAACTGAGTAAACACCAACCTATAAAAGTTGCAATTCTTTGACAGGCGTATCGTAATCCAATCCAATTTTTATTATGGCGAGCAGTGCCGGTGACGACACGATTCCGCTAATGACAGCCATGCGATAGAGATCCCTCTTGTCATCCGGGAAAATAGTGAGTAATTAATTTGGAATTTAGAACCTGTCGACCCACCCAGTGACAGATGCCATTTGAACTATCGGTGTTATTATTTGTTATTATTATTAAGTTTATTGATGTTAGTGTTATTGTGGCGTATCGTATGATTGAATGGGAGTTGACGTAAATGACATTCACTGAGGACTGTCACATACGTCAAATCCCATACATTTGTCATTATATTCCACGATACGGTGGCTAGCGAATTAACACTAGTCTAAAGGGGCTGATTTAGTTATATAATACACCATGAATGAACCCAGAATTCGCAATCTGGAGCCACTGACTATGGAAGTCAAGGAAAAATCGTGACTTTTACAGGAGTGACTGGCCATTGGATGCAATCTGTAATGACGATGGTAATGGTGGAAGTTACAAAACTGACGTCATTTTAGATATACCTCTTCTAAAAATAGTTTTTTTTTATATATACAAGTAGGACACGTCCATTTTACTTTCAACTGATGGTAAGCTAAAAGCAATGTCTCAGAAAGACGGTCACCGCTTCCGCTTTTGGAAGTATTTCCCTAAACATTTTTAAATTAGTATTTAAGTACTTACTATTAAATTCGAAATACACCGGGAAAAAGAAGAACTAAAGTTAGACTTGAACCCACGAACTTTCCCTTATATGGGGAATGCTTTTCCAACTGAGCTATTGAGTCACACCTGAATCACTTCAAATTTCCCTTCTCTTTATATGCGACGGAAAAACACAATTACAAAAAATGTACTTACACTTCCATCGGAACAGCGAAGCTTTAGCGACACAATACCTGACTAAACTTTTATAGGTACCTCACAAAGGTCAACGTCCTACAAACTTCGTTAGCTTAAGATGCTGTGTGTATTCCTGCCTCAGATTAATAAGGCTTAGATAAACAGTACCCGGGTTGTATCGGAGTTAAATAGGTATTTACGTTTATAAGTTTGTTTGTTGGATGTGCTGATCGATACTCCACATGAACAGGGTAGACAAAATAACTTTGTGGACTTCAATATTGGATATGGTAACGCTTAAAACTTTTACGATCAAGCTAATTTCATCTGAAAGCCGGTTAAATTACTGATTGACAGACGAGACGAAGTCGGGAGGTAAAACGGCCGTCGCTAGCACAAAATAAATACCTAACAAGTAATTAAATTAAATTTTTTGAAAAAACCCACAACGTATAAAAAATATTCCAAAAATGTTTACTACAGCGCCCCCTAGTGGGTTGTCACCGTAACACATATCTAAGATCATGCACCAATGAAACCCAAACCAATAATTGAAAACTGCATCAATATCGGACTAGTATTTTTGGAGAAAATTGGCAATATTGATTTGTATTGAAAAAATGCTTGCGGTAGCGCCCCCTGTTGATGAGTTGTCATTGTAACACCTATCTAAAAACATGCTCCAATTAAAGCCGAACCCAATACTGAAAACCACATCAAAATTGGATTGGTAGTTTCGGAGAAAATGGCAACATGGATTTGCACAAACAAACACACAAACATCCTCTCACCCCAAATGTCCGTACCGTCATCGCTTTGTCGAAGGTAAAAAAGGTCAGAATCAGCCAAGCCAGATCAAGAGAAAGAGAAGCGGGCACCAGCCAATGATTTATTTTCATTTATCAACACACTAATTAATTACAGTATTATAACTACAATATATGCTAACTAAATATACAATATATACAAAAATTGAGAAAAAAACAGGGGTGGAAGAGACTGTAACTTTAGGCATCGTAGAATTCCTCCCCATCGACCTCTACCGGTACCGTGCGCAAAAGGCTGGCGGCACTACCGTAATTTTTTTTTCCAACTTTCCCAAAATTAGAACATTCGATATTGTTTTTGTTATGCCACTCTATCTTACGGTCTACCGGGATGTTACCGCAATAATTGGGTATTATCCTATAGTAAAAATAAATTATCAAACCGAGCTTATTAAATTAAGAATGGTAAAATACCTTTTATTTATTTTTAATCCTCCACCCAACCTATAATAGTAACTGATTTGACTATTAAATTTGATGACGTCACTAAATCTTTTTCATACAAGTTAACTTATAACTTATCGTTTTGACGTTTAGTAAAAAATAACTAATTTGTCTAGTCAGTAGAATACCCAATTTAGGCATTTTGAAGTGTCAAGTCATATCCATCAATATACGAATTAATTATGGCCACAAGTCGTGGCTTGTTGAAATTATGGCGGTAATTATTGGCATATCACGGTACTGCATTACGGGAATACCTACCTACCGTTTTTGATATTTAGGTGATTAAGATTAGATCGAGACTGAGACCTTTTTGAAATTTATTCCAAAATCAAACTTCTAGGTTAACACAATAAAACGATATTACTGTGTATCATCCATACTAATATTATAAAGGCGAAAGTAACTCTGTCTGTCTGTCTGTCTGTCTGTATGTTACGCTTTCACGCCAAAACCACGGATCCGATTTTGATGAAATTTGGTATAGGGGTAGATTAGACCTTGAGAAAGGACATAGGCTATGTTTTGTCGCGATAACCGACATCCACGCGGGCGGAGCCGCGGGCAAAAGCTAGTCTGTGTATAAAACAAAGTCGCTTTCCGCGTCCCTATGTCCCTATGTATGCTTATATCTTCAAAACTACGCCACAGATTTTGATGCGGTTTCTTTTATAGATAGAGTAATTCAAGAAGAAGGTTTATAATACATGCTTAATATAGTAGAGGGTGCAGCGGGAACGGAATCGGACGCCACGCGGGCGGTACGAAGTTCGCCGGATCCGCTAGTGTAACATAAGTTCGTCCCTCAATTTCGTTTTGTATAGAACCCGCAGTGCACGAGTCCGATTCGCACTTGCCCGGTTTTTCTTATGAGAATTGGTTTTTTTTATGATGTGATGATGATCAACTTAGACTAATTAGGTAGGTGCACCTGTGCAATGATTTCTCTTAATAATAATCTCTGCAAGAGGCGCATAACACAAGGTTTCTATCCCCGAGGTTTTCAGTAACCAATGAACAGATATGGCATATCGGGAAAAAGAAGCGCTCAAGTGGGACTTGAACCCTTGACCTTTCCCTTACAGGGGGAATGCTCTTCCAACTGAGCTATTGAGCCACACCTGAATAACTTCAAATTTCGCTTCTCTTTATATCCGTCTTTAAGGGCATGGTTAAGTTAAGTTAGAATAAAAAAAACATTCATATATGGCACAGTTGATAATTCACAGAAAGCTTCCCGAACATTCCAAAGACGCGTTCTTAAAATGTCAAAAGTCAAATGATTTATTGTTCGCACAGTAAAATACTAGACAATGGTCTTGTATTTACAGTTATGCTGGGCTGGGCTCTAGGCGCATTGTGGAGCGTGGGTAGTGAACATTTTGAAGTAATATGCAAATGTTTTTAATGGAAATTAATTACAGGTTATTTAGAGACATAAATGATCTTCTGAAGATATCGTAAAAACTAAGAACCTTTGACTTTAACTTGGTTTAACGACCCCAGAGGCTTCAAATTACTTGCTTACTACAAAATTTTTGATGCAATGAGGAATGGCACTCTAATGAAGGTGACTGTTGCAACTTTCCAGTTTTTTTATCTAGACTACATTCGAGCCTAGTCGGTACAGTGGAAAGTATCACTAAATATTGTAAAGCAAAGTCGCTTGCCAAGTCTGTTCGTCCCCATGTATGCTTAAATCTTTAAAACTACGGAACGGATTTTAAAGCGGTTTTTTAATAAATAGAGCGATTCAAGAGGGACGTTTATTTGTATAATACATGCTTAATATAGTAGAGGGTGCAGCGGGAACGGGATCTGACGCCACGCGGGTGGACAAAAATTGCTGTACAAAGTTCGCCGAATCAGCTAGTGATTATAATATCCTTCACTAGCGATAGAACTTAGACAGGTATTTTATGAATTAAAGAGGGAGTGTATTTTTTTTAAATTTGTACCGTTTGTTTGTTAATTTGAATTTTATGAACGATTTTTATTAAAGAGTGTGATTTATCTATTGTCAAAATAATAGGATTTGTCAGCACAATAGTATATCTGCCGCCAAAATATAGTCTCCAGGGACGTCAACTTCGACTATAACTTCGTACGGTATTACAAAAGTAACCTGTGTCATTCTCTGCGGATAATAATCAATGTTTAGCTTCAAATCTATCATATTTTGCAGCAGATTCACTTCTTTTGGTGACAGAATCACCATTTTGAGTACCCTACAAACATTTGATGACAAAAATATAATATATTTACTGACGAAAAATATTTTCCTTAAATTAAATTATATCTGACGTCGTCAATGACTTCCATGTTAACAAGATATTTAGAATAAAAATTATTACACGATTCATGGGGCGCAATTGAATTGAACTTTGAAATAGTACGATATTTAAAAAATCATCTTTCGTTGTACGGTCAGTGTCATAAATATCTTAAAAAAAACGATGTAGTCTCAAAATGATCATAAAACTCTCGTATTAAGAGTAAATCAAACTATTTTATTGATCTATATGGTATTATTGTCCAAACTAAAGTTGTGTACAAAATATCAGAACAATCGCTCAACTGGAAGGGGGGTCAAGAAACGAAATTTTGATCATTTTGAGTATTCTGTTCGTCAACATCTTTCTGATGCTGACTCTACCAAAATTTTTGTTCCGTACCACTAGTGTAGTTTATGCCATTGCACGTCATATAATAATAGTTACAGTATACTTCCATATCAGCGACGCACCAAGCAATTTAAATAAAGGGACGCATATATCTTAACGCCTACGTATAAGTACGGTCAGAACAAGAGCAGACAAAACGCAGATAGCCACGGACCGGTCCGACGGGCTAAGCTAGAAACCTGACCGCCTTTGTTGATGCTAGGTCAAGACATACACGTATAGGGTCTAGGTGTAAACTGTTTCATTCTAAGTGTAAGTTTTGCAAGTATTTGTTAGATACGTGATGTCTTGGATTAACAACTCGGTGTTTGAATGAAGATTCTCAATTTTTAGTGTTTTTAAAGTATAGAAAAAAAGCCGCGTGGTTCCCGGCAGAGTAGAATTTGGGCCCCCCAATCTTTTCCCGTGCGGTGTCGTACAAGGCGACTAAGGGATAGGGCTGTTCAACATCAGATAGATATAATACTGCCAAGGCTCAGCCTCAGATACATGGCTCGAGTCAACAATAGTGCCCGGAATACGGTAATAGACTCACCCCCTATTACGTGGGATCGAATAGAATGATTGGTGAAATGTGGGTGTTAATTCACCTCTGCCTAACCCTCTGGGGATAAAGGCGTGATTATATGTATGTATGTATGTAGAAAAAAAAGTTCCCACTTGATGGCGATCGCTCCCTATTACGTGGAACCAAAAATTATATTTAGCGACATGTGGGTGTTAGTACAAATCTGCTTACCGCTTCGAGGTCTGAGTGTACGGCAATGAATTAAATCTTATTATTGATGGTTGTTCTTCGTGAACAATTCGAAAAATCCAACTAATATTATAAACGCGAAAGTTTGTGAGTATGTATGGATGGATGTTTGTTACTCTTTCACGTAAACTACTGAATGGATTTTCATGAAACTTTACAATAATATAGCTTATACATCAGAATAACACATAGGCTATATATCATCCCGCTACTACTCAAAGGAACGGAGCAGTGATCACTAATGTCAACAAAATCGGCCGGCATTGAATAAATAATTGTTGTGTTTTTCTACGCCAGCTAAGCAACTCGAAATACTAATCCTGCGCAGACGAAGTCACGGGCACCAGCTAGCTTTTACATAATAGTTTAGTATTATGTTATCTGTGACTTGGGTAAGAAAACAACATCTTTAGTAATCTGACTTTTGCCTCACGTAGATCCCCGGTGTTAAACCAACAATGCTCCCAATTCTGTTGTTACATCTCTAAACTTAAATTTCTCTAAAAAAATCTAATTACATCTCTTCTTCATCTCTTTCATGATCTGATAAAAAAGGACAGATGATTTTATTTAAGTTAAGACCTGTCAAATTAAGAGAGCGTCTTGTTGGTGCGTAGTAAGTTAAGTCGCATGTTCTTAGATGTCAACTAAAATTGAAGGGTACCGTCAAGGGGCCGACTTAATTTGACAGGTGTTCACTAAAATAAATCATCTGTCCTTTTCTATCTGATAATGAAAGAAACAGATGCAATTAGAAAATTTTAGAGAATTTTCAGTTTAGAGATGTAACAACAGAATTAGCAGCAATATCTGCGTATTGACAGTCGAGGCTTTGTTGCAAATTTTCATCGCATTGTTGGGAGATTAGACACGATAACTTAAGAACTTTTTCACCAATTTCATTAGGTTTTTCTAAGGTTTTTCAAAAGTACATTTAGTACTTACAGGAAAAAAGCTAGAAAATTTCGCAGTAACTTGGATAGAGCTACGGGCAACATCTAATATAACGATCATCGTCATTCTCTGATCGATTGAAGTCGGCTTTCCAGTCTCAGAGATTCTATTTTTTCCGAGAAGCAACTACCATTAATAAGACTGGTTTATTATTAAGAGAAAGTTCTCTTAATAATAAATAAATGGTTTAAGTAAACCATACACCAAACTACCAACACCAGCCAGCATACCCATTGACGATAGGTCTGTTTGGAATGCTTCTAAATGGAATACTTCCAAATGCAACATCCATTTGGAAATATTCCATTTAGATCCTATATTTTCTTCAGATATTCCCTTCAGATTAAAGGCACATTGACTGATTTCTATTTGGACGTACACACCGCCAGCCGTCACAGCCACTTCGAAGATTATACGCCATCACGCACGTTTTGAACATTGACATTCGGCCGCGAATGACGTCCATTTTGATTGCATGCTTGAATTGTCAATCCGTTTGTAAATCCCAAGCTTCCATTTCATTGCCATACGTTCATCATGTTCACGAAACGATTTGGGAAGACGTCCACTCCATTTGGATTGATGGATGTATCGTCAATGCCCCCTCTGCAATATTATTTTAAGCATTTTCCTTGCTGACGTTACTTCATACAAATATTGTATAAAATGAAGAAAAATAATCAATAGGACGAATCACTGAAGGAAAACTTTAATTATTTTTAATTTCTGTGATTCGTCCTATTGGACCGAACCCCCATAGGACGAAACACTGAACTTGTCCCTTTAGCATCTATTCCACCTAGTTATAAATTGTAGTTATATTGATGTAACCAGTTGGACATTTTTGTTCCAAGGCGTCTAATCGCTATCTGTTAATCCTATGCGGTGAGTCATGGGCTCAGGTACAATGGCAAAAAGAGTGAGATTATGATCTTTAAGGCAAACACAGTGACATACTCAGACGTGCCCACAGTCTCACTATATGGGAAACCCCTTAATAGAGTTGCCGGACAATGTATCTGGGCCACTGGATCACCGAGGACTTGCGAGATGATTGTGACATTGAGAGGGAGCGCAGATCGCTGGCTGTCCGATGCAACATGCTGTCCCGTAGGTTTGCACGCTGTACTAAATCAGTGAAGGTTATGCTTTTTAAAGCATACTGTCAATCCTTTTACACGCGCAGCCTTTGGGTTAGCGGGCATACAGCGCTCTGCGTGTCCAATATAATAACGCGTTTAGGGTTCTGGTGGGGCTGCCATGGCACTGTAGTGCATCAGGTATGTTTCCAGAAGCGCGTACGGATGGCTTCGAAGCAATTATGAGGAAGCGGTGTGCGTCTATGCAAAACCGTGTACGCGGCAGCACCAATAGTATTCTTGGCGTGTTCGCGGATCGGTAGGATTCACCTATGTGGCGGAGATGGGTACGGATTCACAGGTCGGTCCCAAATAAAATAATATAAATGTATACTAACCCTAGTTTACTAACACTATGGATAATTTACCGAAATAAATGGTTTAATAATAAATTATTTTAATCTAACTAATGAGACTTTTCTGTCCAGTTAGTTAAAGGGCAAATGGCCAACTACGAGCAATAGGTAGCCTTTCGTGAACTGCGAGTAATTCTAGCTAAGGAGTTTAGGTCACCTATGTGCGCATATATAGTTACAGAACGTGACTGCAACCGGCTAGAGCTCACGCTCCGAAAGGTAATACTGTGTAATGTTAGTCTTGTTATGTTCTAAATTCACCGTTCTGTACTGCAGTCGGGATGTTGAACATCGGGAGACAAAATTTGCATGTTGCAGAGTTGCTAAATCACTTACCATGTTTCAATTTTATTGGTAACGTTAGCTCTTACATGGCTCTAACAGTCTAACCTTTATACAAATAAATAGAACTATGATGTCTGTTTGTAGTGTGAACATAACATCTTTTTAATTAATGACTTATTCCTATGCTGCACCACTAAGACCTGGAACTCCCTGCCAGCTCACGTGTTTCCTTCTTCCTACAGTCCCGGGTCCTTTAAGCGGGGCGTGAAAACGCATCTGATGAGGCCGTCAAACTGAGTGCCACCACTGTTAACATGGTACATGTTTACGATGGTGACCCTCTTTCCGAGACTTTGCCTTTAGCTTAACATCAGGCGAGCTGAAGTCAAATTGACGTGTCCTTAAAAAATGTATCATAAACTTTTGTATGTATGTCTGACATACATAGGTGTACATATAGATAGTGGCTGCATTGAGTTTGACTTTTTCACAAAACACTACACACTAGAACTGAAATTCATCTAACCCCTCCAGGTAAGCGAAATGACTTGTGTTAGGAGTGGATTCATATCGGTAGTGTAATGGTCAGGATTCGAACTTGGGACCTTTCAATCGTAACCGGCCGACTCCTTAACCACTAAACTACCAACGCTTTTCTATCTTTTCAACATGGCCGATTTGAACAGTATTTTCCCTGGCGGACACATGATTATCATAAGGTGTAAGTTAAGATAATTTTCAGTGGTGAGGGATCCATATAACCCTATTCCTGCCGGCTTCCCACTCGCATGTTTTATGACATACTTGATAGATCCAAGCTTTTTTCCATCGACTTGAACGGGACTGGAACGGGATCTGACGTTACGCGGGCGGAAAAACATTGGCGGTACGAAGTTCGCCCGGGCAGCTAGTTGAGTATAGTCCGACCTCTATTCAAATAGTACTCATATTTAGGGTTACATCTTTAGTAACAATATATATCAATGGTTATATCAGATAATCTTTATTTCAAAGCTTAATCGTAGCATAATCACTATATAGTATAAAGCAAGGTCGCTTTCCGCATACCTAGTCTCTCTGTATGCTTATACCTTCAAAACTAGGCTACAGATTTCAATGCGGTTTTTTTAATAGATAGAGTAATTCAAGAGGAAGGTTTATATATATAATACAGTCTTAATATAGTAGAGGATGCAGCGGGAACGGGATCTGACGCCACGCGGGCGGAAAAAAATTGGCGGAACGAAGTTCGCCGGGCCAGCTAATAAAATATGATATATCGCCTGACGAGTAAGTAATAGCCCCTGATAAAATGTTATAGCAATGACTTGCTTTCAGTGTTCAACCATATTGCATGTCTATACTCATCGCTTAATTACATACATAATGCTCACGGAAGTAGGCATAATGGGGTAAGCAGAGACGTATAGAGACCCCACAATTTATTTTTGTGGTTAAACTTAATAAGAAGTGTTTAGGGCCATCCGGGGGCAAGATGGGGAAGCCATGGTAAACACTCCAGAGGGGGCGGCAAACCAGAGTTAGTTCTGGGCCAGGGAGGGTGCGAAAAGAAGTTTTAGGCAATATTTCACCACAGTATCTGAAAATTTGAGTTGGCGTGCGGATTTAGTCGGTTCAAGTCCGATATAACCGCTCCCGCTGGGTAGTTGAAGGTAAATATGAAATATGTTATGTATTAGGAATACGGTGCAGAATATACCTTCTAGAACTAAGCAGTTCAGTGAATCATTCCTATGCCGCACCACTAAGACCTAGAACTCCCTGCCAGCTCACGTGTTTCCTTCTTCCTACAGTCCCGGGTCCTTTAAGAGGGACGTGAAAAGGCAATTACGAACCTACAGAGTCAAATTTCCCGTTGGATGCCAGTTGGCCTAAGAGTGTATCCTACGGCCAGGTCAGATAATCACGCCCAGCGTGTTAGCTACACACACTAAATGATTTCGCTAGGTGGAGTAGGTACACCAGGGGGCCTAGACAACATGCCATCGTTCCGGGACGATTCCACTACGACATTCGCTACCGCTCTGACGATAACGAACCTCAATTGGTAGACAATGTTAATCACATTTCGTGTTCTTTTATGCGATTCGTAGGGTCGACTTTGTCTATGATCTTTCGTTTTTATGTGGACGATTCCTACGGTCTGTCGATCATCACTGTCAAGAGTGACAAATGTCAAGTCTTATTTCGAAGCGGGAGGCTCAAAATCTATAAATTTAAAGTTTTTTAAAATTAGTTATAGAGCTTTGGAAGTGAGATTAAGTAAGTGTTATTCTATTAATATTACAAATATGAAAGTTTGTGAATATGTGTTATACCTAAATAAACATATCCCATAGGAAGAATTTAATCTTTCCTTCATTTTCAGAAATTCTATTGGAGTTTATGGAAAGGTGCAGTAATCAGAGAAATATACAATATTACTTGAAATAAAGGGCATCTAAAGGTAGACCAGCTATGGCAAGACTTGGCAACCACCTGGAATTCGGTTGGTAGTGATGTTAAGAAGCCGCCACAAAGTGGAAAAAGGTATGTACCATACTGAAACTAGGCCACATACAACTTGTTTTGATGTATCCTATTATGTATTAACTTATAATGTAGGCATGTTTATGAATGCTTCTAAGAATAATCACAATGTTATTTAAAATTATCAGTATAATATTGTACAGTTCCATATATTTATCATTTTAAGGTGTGACTGGAAGTCGAAGACAATAAAAAAGCTTTGACCATACATCAGCATGCTGGTGGCACTGGTGGTGGGCCTCACAGCAGTAATACTCTAAAAAGACTCGAGACGAGGGTGCTGGCACTAATGGGCACGCTAGCCGTAGCGGGCCACCCCGACATCCAGGAACAGGGATTTAATGTGAGTTGTTTTATTATTTTCCATTTATAATTTACATACTAATTATTTGCACGGTGTAATAATGATTATGATGATAGAAGATTCTACCGTGAAGTGATTTTTTCAGTCAAACTAAAATATTTGAAATATGGACAGAACATAACATAACATAAACTCACGCCTGTATTTCTTATAAACCTGCGATAAATACACACAACTTCGAAAAGCATCAAAAAGTCATTGGTGTATGCCATGGTAAACCTGGGATCGAACCCGAGACCTCGTCTCAGCTGTCCATTACCCATACCACTAGGCTACCGCAGATGAAATATGAAACTATTATATTAATGTCACTTGGTCATTTGGGTCACCCCATCTCTTCCCATGTGGTGATATTATATATTACAAGGCGATTTAGGGTTAGGGCTGTTTAACATCAGCCCGATATATACGGCCCAGACTCAGCCTCAAATGCAGGGCTCAAGTCAACAAATGCTTAGGCTCAGACACTATTACGTGGAACCAAATACCTACTTTGAAATGGTGAAATATGGGTGTTAAGTCACCTCTGCCTAACCCTCCAGTGATGTATGCGTGATTGTATGTTTGTATGTTATGCAAACAATAATAAAAAAATGTGCACTATCATTGTCTGCCAGCAATTTTTTTTAAAGTAGGTCGAATCATATATCTTGGACATGAAAGTTTTCTTAGATGTATTTTGAAGATAACACGGGGTGAACCTCACCTCCGGCCTAGCACTGCGACCCACAGACGGCGTGCAGTTTTAGTTGGTTCGAGTCCGACATAACCTCTCCTCCCGACTCCGGCGGAGGAGGTTAAAAGATGAATATAAATCAAATAGTTCTATAATAGGAATTTAACAATACATACTTTACATAATATTATTTTGTAGTATTTTTATCTATCTTTTTATTCTTTCAGATACCATCAGCTGCACCATCTCATGTTGCAGATCAGGACATTTTTGTTCATTATGGTATCCATATCCATACTTAATATTATAAATGCGAAAGTAACTATGTCTGTCTGTCTGTCTGTCTGTCTGTCTGTATGTTACGCTTTCACGCCTAAGCCACTGAACCGATTTTAATGAAATTTGGTATAGGGGTAGATTAGACCATGAGAAAGGACATAGGCTATGTTTGGTCGCGATAACCGACATCCACGCGGGCGGAGCCGCGGGCAAAAGCTAGTGTAAAATAAATACTTAAATATCACTTATTGATTTCAATAAAGCCACTACGAGTATAACAAAAACCAATACTTATTGCTATTTTTGTTTGCAGACATAATAACGACAGAACCACAGCGTCTGCCATCAGTGCCATCACCAACACCTTCGCCAGCACCAATGCCATCAATTTTATATCGCCCGTCCACTAGTCAACAACCGATAGCAGTACTACCACCACCACAACTGACCACACCTGTGACTACTCCAGCTGGGCGAGAAACCCCCCTTATGTCCCCAGTTTCCATGCCGCAGCGCAGGCCTCGGGGTGCGCGGCGAAGACAGACACAAGCAACTCCTTTCGAACGGGCAACAAGCGAGTTTGTGACCGTCGAGCAACGTCGGGTCTGATTTTGTGTATGGTTATTTGTAAAATAAATCGTGTTTTTCACTTTAATTAATGTTTTTTTATTTAGCAACATAGTATAACATTGCTAAACGAGTATGCAAATGAAATGGATAACATAACATTATATCATTTACTTGAATTAAAGCCTGCTAATCAAATGATCGAGCATTGCTCTTCCTTGAATTAGCTCATTCTGGCTTCCATCGGAGGGTGCAGGTTCTGAGTAATAATCTGCATTATTATCATTCACAGCCACAGCTTGGATATCGCTTATGGCTGGTAATGCAGCCTTAATAGCAATGTTGTGCAATACACAGCATGCAAGCGTTAACCTGCTATAGACTGTTCGGGATGATAATGCAGTACTCTGTGTTTCAATAGGCATCTCCAACGTCAGCCAAGCCAAAGCATCGCTCTATGATGTTTAGAGCCTGCACATGGCTCGATGTATAGGTACATGGCTGCTTAAGACCCGGTTGCAGCATCTAATGTCGGGATCATCAGCCATGGCCGCTGTGGATACCCGGAGTCACCTGAAACAACCACTTAGCTTAGGATAAATATTGTACTGGCTTTGGCTTTAATAATATTAGTATGGATATATCCTTGTAAGTACAAATAGGGTAATAGTCTTGAGCCTAACAAGTTTAAAACAAATTTAATGTCTTGTCTTACCCAGTAACCAGACATATTCTCCACTTTGATGGAGACTCCTCATGTATGACTCGACCTTGCTTGTGGGCCATATATACCTATAGGAATCATGGGTGGCTCCGCCAAACTTAGAGTTAACAATAAGATTTCAAATTTGTGGTTGCAAATCTGTAAATGAAAGAAATACAATTCATTTGCAGGACAATATAAACTTGAATACGAAGGAAAACTATACATTTTTCCCATGATGGAGTTTTGATTAAGGGCATCAACCAATTGTATAATGCACCGACTCGTAGTTCTTTGCGTCATGTGCTACGTAACACCCACGATCCTTTGGTACGAGCCGGTGGCAAAAAAACTAAGGGCACATAGCACCTGAAATAAGATAATTAAGTATAAAGCAAAACAATAAAACTTAACAAGTGATATTGTACAATTCTTCACTGTCTTACCTTTATTTCCAAGGTTTCTCCCGAGATCCCCTTAATGCACTAGAAACTCTTAACTCTGCGCAAAGGTCTATAAACGTTAGTCGAAAATGCTCTATAAATAATGTTTCCGGCATCTCATCAACTTTTTCCAAGTCCCGCCGGGAAATATATCGTCTTTGGCGTCTCTGCCAAACATTTTCATTATGCGCTGCCCATAGTAAGCGCAGCATATGCGTTTTCAATGTAATTATAAAGTTAATAATGATTAGAATTTCAATACTCAAAATAACTGAATAAAAAAACATTACCCTCCTTCTTTCGGCAGTCGGGTACTGACGGTCTCGTATTTCGGCACTCACACTTACCTACTTGCTACACATATGACACACATCGACATTATATAGCGCTTGCGACAGGGGTCGGGCTTTCGCTACGGTAGCCATCAAGAAATTCGAAAACGAGCGATAGGACCAGTCAAAATGTGTGACTTGGCTACGCATTTTAATTGAAGTAGCAACCAAAAAGTATAGATAACGACGATCGAATGATGTTTCGAATCATGGAATCGTGTGATTAAAACATTGTCTAGCAAATTTGTGTTCGTTATCTGCGGATCACGTGACAGGTCGAAAGCCAATGTCACTTCCATACATTTGTCAACTTTCGACTGACGAAGTAGATAATAGAATGTAACATTGTCTAGGCCCCCAGTGAATGTTGCGATCAGCAAATGTGTATGCGTTTTGAATTAAGAATAAAGGTCTCAGAATTTTGTTATTTTTCGGAAACCGTATGACACCTCTGTACACCAACGTAACTGCATTTGACTATATTTGTGATAAACTTGGCCAAATGCAGTTGCTACTATTTCCGTAGGACTATAGCAGACGTTGATAGAATTTTGTTACTTTTCGGAAACCGTATGATGCCTCCGTACACCAACGTAACTGCATTTGACTATATTTGTGATAAACTTGGCCAAATGCAGTTGCTACTATTTACGTAGGACTATAGGAGACGTTGATTTATGTGAAACGTGACATTCTGTTGTTGTATTTAGAGGTAATTTATCACAAGATACGTAGGTAATACTTGTTCGTAAGGTAACCTTTTCAATTAAGGCATATACACTGAGGTGAGAACCTGTGATCTCTCTATAGGAAGGCATTTAAAAGCATTCTTGTTGTTACTTTAATCTCGGTCCATTATGTTATGGACATATTATTCGTTTACTTACACTGAAAGCCTAGATGGCGTTATCGAACAATACCTGAAACAGAAAGAAGATTTGAGATATTATGATACCTTTTTTTTATATAGTGCGAAAATCCCCTCGGATGCCTCCCCCGCCGAAGCCGGAAGGGGAGGTTATATCAGACTCGAACCGACTAAACCGCACGCCGACTGAGGGTCGTGGTGCTAGGCCGAAAGTGAGATTATCTTCGACATCATATCCCTCGCACCCCGGCTGACCCAGGGCCATGCCTTACGGTCTGGCCCTCCAAAAATGCGTAAATAGATGCACATAAACACACACATACTAACTGTAGACTTTAAACATATTTATGTATATGTGTGTGGTTGCGTGCGAGTATAATATCTTATTGTTCAAGAAAACAACGCAGTACTCCCTGGCGACAGTGACATCACCTAGCTTAGAACCCGTCAAGGGCAGCCAGCTCGTAAAAGGGTTAGTCGCACGCTTGTATGTAAACGAGATGCCCTAGACCTTATAAGGTATTTAGATATATATGTCTACTAGCTATCGCCCGCGTGGATATCGGTTATCGCGATAAAACATTTCTCAAAAAACGTAGGTGTACGAAAATTAATGCTTCTAACTTTGAAACTGACGAACCATACAAACGTTTATCACCTATTTTACCTTCTTAGTAGTTAAATTTTGAAAAACGCTGATACACTTGTTCATTTATTTCTTAAAAGACACTGGTTAATGAAATTCCGTGCATCTAGCTCTGAAAATGACAGACTTTCATACAAACTTCCATCTCTTATTTACCTCTTTAGTGGCAGAATTTCCAAAAATCCTTTTAGTGGATGTTTACATCATAAAATGCAAAAATTTCAAGTTTGTATGTCCAGCGGTTTAGGCTCTGCGTTGATGAATCAGTCAGTCAGTTAGCCTGGTCAAGTAATTTTATATGTGTAGATAGATTATCCATATACAACAGAAGTCACAGACATAATTATATAGGTACACAATCGAACTAATCGTAAGTATTGCTCGGGACAAATATCTTGGAACTAAAATGCGCTCTATACGCGCACTAGGTACATGTTTCTTAGGTGTATCTTGAGGATAGCACGTAGTGCTACGGCGGACAGCTAAAGTAATCAATCAATCAACAAGCCCATTGCAGTCCACTGCTGGACATAGGCCTCTCCCAATGTGCGCCATTTCTGCCGCAAGAAATAAATAAAAATGAAAGTAAATATCGTACCCACTAAATCTGTCGTGTGACTTACTCGTAGAAGTTACCGGAGATACTACGTATGCCTACACTCGTATACCTACACTCCATCCAAGTAACTCTGTCTGTTTGTCCGTATGTAAACCACTGAACCGATTTTGATGAAATTTGGAATAGGGATAGATTAAACCTTGAGAAAGGATATAGGCTATGTTTAGTTGCGATAACCGACAACCACGCGGGCGGAGCCGCGGGCAAAAGCTAGTAAGAAATAAATAAAAATGAAAGTAAATATTGTACCTACTAAATCTGTCGTGTGACTTAGAAGTTACCGGAGAAGCGTACTACGTATGCATGACTATATTTCACGCTATGTATCTAATGAAGATGATAGATAAAGATGCAGGAAGTAGTACCTCTTACCCTAAATCGTCATTCAAAAGTAATAAATCAATAGATAAGGTTGCCGGTAAGTCGCCATCCAATCACTCATCACTGGGCGTGACCGCATACCTGGCATGCTGAGGTGCCCTATGAAACTGCTATTTCGGTATAACTATAAACAGGGGCATTGACCTCGTAACGTCACTATTGTCATTGACATCTACTATAGTGTTTTAGAATGAAAACCACGTGCTACTCTCGAAAGCGAAGAAATACATTTGTGGCTCTTGACAACAACTTTATAGGATCACAAAGAAGAAAACCTCTTTTAAAAATCTCACTACAAGGATGAACAGTCTGGTCCAACCAGCTAAACCATAACCTTAGCCGGTAATGTACAAAAATGGTCTTACTTTAGTCTTACTTACTTTACATCTACTATAGTGTTTTAGAATGAAAACCACGTGCTACTCTCGAAAGCGAAGAAATACATTTGTGGCTCTTGACAACAACTTTATAGGATCACAAAGAAGAAAACCTCTTTTAAAAATCTCACTACAAGGATGAACAGTCTGGTCCAACCAGCTAAACCATAACCTTAGCCGGTAATGTACAAAAATGGTCTTACTTTAGAACCGTGAAGAAGATACCTCAATAAAATCACCGAATGGATGTAGTCTGACTCAGACCACGGTCTGATTCCATAACGTCCGCAAACCTGATAGGCAATGGATTCAATACATACATACATACATAAAATCACGCCTGTTTTCCATAGGCGTAGACAAAGATCACGATCGATCAATCAATCAATTAGCCGATCACAGTTCACTGATGAATATAGGCCTTTCGCAATGTTGGGAGGCTTTAGTCTACTGTTTTCGAGCGGGTCAAATGAGTTGAACAACAACAAGGAATAGATGGATTGAACATTGCCTTTTCCGGGCTGCGAGGAAGAAAACCTCTTTAAAAGTTGCCCCCATTACTTGATTGTGGTAGGATCGTATTCATTTTATTACTGGGTCAGAGGAGGTGGTGCGTTCTATCCCACACGCGTCTCAAAACGCGAGCCTTTCGTGTTCCAATCAACGTTTCAAAAATCGACGTTTCCAATAAATTTCCACAAATCGTTGATGAAGTTAGCTACCAAAGTAAATAATGTTCAAAAACAGCTAAACAACGCTCAGAATTCTGAACTATTTCAAAAAGTATTTATCAGAAAGATAAAGCTATATCTATTAATTTTCTCAGCCGTTAGAATAAAATACATTCATTTTCTATCTCTATCGACTATCAACTTTATACTAAAAACAGTTAAATTGAAGTGTGTTTAGACATTTCGAGCAATGTTTAACAATTATGTGGAGGTAATAGATGGAAAAACAGATAAAGTAACATTTACAGATTACAGTAACCGACATTTGATTGAGTATGTCGGAAAGAAAAGTGAGAGGCTGTTAAGATTGGTATGCTTCGGTTTTGCAGTACCTTTGAAAGAAGAACCGAAGAGCACCTGTCTGAATTCCAGCCTGAAGCCTTCAATCAATCAAAATTTTCGATAGGAGCTCTATGTGGCCAAGGCTGGGAAAGCTATTCAGATGTATGTTCTAAGTGGACTAAAACCAAATAATTTCCTAACTATAGGCCTCACAGTTTTTGTGCTAACTAAATTTGGAGTAGGTTGTTAGTATCATTGCAAGAAAAAGAAGTACAGAAGGACAGAGATAGGATGGAGGCATTTGAAATGTGGCGCTAGAGAAGGATGGAAGGGATAAGCTGGACGGAAAGAATGTCAAAAGAAAGACTATTAAACAAGGTACAGGAAAGAAGGTCTATATTGGAAATAGTCGAGAGCCGAAGAGGAAAGATGATTGGCCACCTGATAAGACATGACAGATTTTTTAAAAATATCATAAAAGGGAAGGTAGAAGGAAAAGGAAGAAGAGGTAGACCAAGAGGAACATTTTCTTTTTTTTTTTTTTGTGTTTTCATCTGCGATCAGTCTCTTGACTATAAACAGATTTGCTGGTAGCATGTAACATTATGTAGAGTGTATCTCTCAGCAGAGATATCCACTCATTAGGTTGTGCAGGTCAGCTAGGTTGCCATGTGCAGCCAAAGTATGTCCTTTCGTTTTAGCCTTTTAGTGTAGCTCTGACATGTTAGCCCGGCAGCAAGCGCATTGGGGTGGTTTTCCAAACGTCTCTGGTACTTTAGGGCACACATTTTGATTTCCTCCTTCACTGTGTTCACCTGGAGGTTTTCATGTATCTCGTTGTTGGTTACAAGCAATGGGGCTTGTGCTATTGTTCGGAGTATAATGTTTTGCATCCGTTGCAATATCGAGATGTTTGAGTTGCTGCAGCTACCCCACAGCTGTATTCCATACATCCAAACTGGCTTTAATATGGTCTTATAGATTAGGAGTTTGTTATCTGTGGATAATTTGCTGTTGCGTCCAACTAGCCAGTGAAGGTCCCTGTACCGCAGTTTTAGTTCCTCCCTTTTAGCCTTTATGTGGTTCTTCCATGTTAGTCGCCGATCAAGATGTAAGCCAAGATATCTGACTGTGTCCTTATGTGGTAATATTGCATTTCCAATTTTACGGGTGGACATTTATGGCACAGAGAAAGGAAAGGACACAAGTCGCATCGTATCAGGAGGTCAAAAGATTGGCGGAGGAGAGAGAAGGATGGCGGATTTAGAGAGAGATTTTTGAAGATTCCTGCTTTGAAGATTACCATACAGAATTGCCAACAGGGATATCGGAATGATCAGGTAGCCACTAGTCAGGTTATCGGTCTAAGAATACATTTGGCAGGTCCAAAGCAAAGAATTAGCAACAGTTTAGTCGCCGACGTGTGATGGTTTATTTTGGTCCGTGAAGTAAGGTTGAGGCCGCGCTGTTTCATGAGCAAACATTATCTTCAAACAGTCTAAACATTTTGGTTTGGGAAGTTTTATGTATTAAGCTGTATTGTAATGGCTTTTACGTAAACGCCTCCACCATCCAGTAATTGTTTTTACAATACTATATTTGCATTTCCATTTTATTCATTACCCATTACCATCTCAGCGTTATTGTTGGTTGAATGAATTCTTTGAATTCAAGAAGCTGCATTCCTCCTCTGTCTCTTAATTTGGCTTACCTTAGCTTCAATCTGTGTTACAGAAGAGTAGTTGTAGCGAGGTCTTCTTTAGTTTTCATCAATTTTACCTGAAGTTTGACGGAATTTCCTTCTGGTATAAAGGGAAGAAGTCTAGAAACAGCGAACTCACTCGCTCTAACAAGGTTATAGGTATTTGAAAAACCTCCTTAGATACTTATCTATATTACAGATTGCAATTATCAGAAGTTATTCTCTGATTCCATTTCTGCGTTGCGATGTTGTGACTTATAAACTTTCGGGTATAGGTAATTAAACTACAATGATAAATGTATCTTAGTTGTGGAACCCCACTGACAGTTCAACTAGACGTTAGATTTATTTGTTTTGAATAACCGATATTTCGGCGCTATTCCAAGTGCCATGATCACGGTGTGACGATCGCCGAGCTAGTTCAGAGCAGACCGTATCTGTCTACCCTCTTCCGCACTCTTTTATGACGCGCGTCGCCTCTACCACTGGCCGCGTTCTCGCACTATACTCGATCGCGTTTCCGACTTACAATACTCACTGAATCGACCCACACGGGTTTCGAAGTTGTAGATCTTGCGAACATACAGATTTTTGTTGGATATTAGAAGAGAAGACTGGTTTTTATATTTAATTTCTTATTTGTATGTCAAAGTTTTAAGTACCTAGTAAACGCACGTTCAAAAGTTTATTAATTTTATGTAAAAATTAAGGCAATCTCCTAATTTATTCAGATATTGTGATTATTTAAACGAATAAATGCACAAAATTACCAATCTCGCGAGATCTCGGAATTGGCAAGATCTCGCGAGATCTCGCCTGAGCCCCAATCTCACGAGATTCCATACCCTAGTTACACTATTAATATGAATGGCCATGTCAATCTCGAATCATATAGTATTAGACGTTAGAGCTCCGCGGGACTTTGGGAATCGCTGTTCTAGAAGGTCATCTATTAAAAAAACATTATTTCGCGAGTATTTGTAGTTCGCCAACCGCCTACGACCTTGCCTACAGACATCGCACTAACCTAATTCCCTCGCAGCATAAACTGTTGAAAGATTGAAACAATTCTTACATCTTTCTGTTTGAAATTCACCTCTGTTTACCTATACGATTTAAGTGGTAAACTAGAACGAGGTCCACCTGACGTTAAGAGGTTACAATGGTATTGGTGCTTTTAAATTTTAGCGATTTTACAATATCGGATGTGTAAGTTTCTTGTTACGCAACATAAAATGTGCATTAATAGTATGCAAGGCGAACGTGTGTTGTACTTAAATTGTACTAGCTTTTTTCCGCTGCTCCGCCCGCGTGGATGTCGGTTATCGCGACCAAACATAGTCTATGTGTTAATTCAGGTTGTCAGCTAATCCATATCAAATTTTATTAAAATCGCTACAGACGTTTAGACGTATGTAACAAACATACACATTCACAAACTTTCGACTTGTGATTACTTACTAAAGTAGTATGGTCTCGTGTCTCTCTATCCATGAATTAAACTTGACATGAAATTTTACTTACAACTTATAAATGCCAGTTTTAATTTGTGTGCGACGAATTTTATTAAGACTGTGATAAGCGACGTTCTTGTTTTGTTAGGTGAGGTGAAGTAATTGAGAAGGAAATCATATATCGAAGCATTGCGGTTAGAGCAGTTGTTGGACTTTTGAAGGCTCCAACTACCCGTAACGTCTACCAAATCGCTATGAAATTAGCATCTTTTCATGGTTTATAATAGTTCGGGACTTCACGCGATAAATTTTTGGAAAACTTACTTTTGCCGACGTTTCGGGTGCGTTACAGCACTACTTGACTCCAACTTGACAACAAACTTGAAACGTCGGCAAGAGTAAGTTTTCCAAAAATTTATCGCGTGAAGTCCCGGAATATTATAAACTATGAGTAAACGCCGTGATAGTTTAAAAATAACATTAGCATCATTTATCTATACCTAAAGAGAATACGAGAGACATCGTGCTTTGTCATCTCTTTGCTATTGAGATACACGAAGTATACAAAACTCAATACAATGATAAAACCATGACCACACGATCGCAGTTACCAATACTATAGTAAGAATTAAAAATAGCCCTGCCTACGTAGGCGACTTACTGACGAAACTTTTCTATATAAATATCCTTTATTAATAGAACATTCTCGTCTTTATTTAAGTATACAAGTTCGACAAGACGTGTGCAGCGGGATTATGATGTCGCCGTCATTTCAATATGTGCTTTGATACTATTTATATTAATGCTGTTACAGTTTGTTGGTATTTGGAGTACCAGAAGGCGGATATCTTTGGATATGAAAGGGGGGTTTGCTTGTTGGTGAGATTCATCGGTATTATGTGGACTGAAGCAGTATTTGGCATAACATAACATAAACTCACGCCTGTATTCCCCGAAGGAAACTGACGAAATGTGGGTGCTAGCACCTCTGCCTACCCAGAGGTGCTAGCACCCACATTTCGTCAGTTTATGTTTAGGTCCCAATGTAATAGGTGGCGAGCCTATTGCCATTAACCGGGCACTTATAAACCTGCGATAAATACACACATAACTTTGAAAAGCATCGAAAAGTCATTGGTGTGTGCCATGGTAAAGTTGGGATCGAACCCGAGACCTCGTCTCAGCAGTCCATTACCCATACCACTAGGCTACCGCAGATTATTTTGATTTGCAGAAGATTTGGACTGTTGTAATAAGATTTAAATATTAGGTATGTATCAAGACGCTATGGGTGCAAGAGACTTGCTTTCTCTAGTGCGAGTCGTCAGATTCGATAAGAGGTGCCATTTTCTTTAATGGGTGTGCAAAGTTTGAAATCGATGCAACATTTGGAAATGCTCCAAAATCGAGTTCAAAGATCCCTTTACATACAAACTTTTAAACATACAAATCAAGTTGGAACATCCATTGTTTCTGTGAGTAATTTCCAGCTGGTATTCCAACTCTTCATTATATGTGTATATGCGTACCTATATGCGCTCTTGCTGTATGGAGACCTCCCCTTGGAGACAAGTCGCGAGAGTAATGAAGCTTTGACTCGCGAGGATTGTTTTGATATAACCTATGATAGGCAGATTTGAGCTCGTCCGCCACCGTAGCAATTATCAAAAGCAGCTATTCTCAAAAGACACCCAAAAAGACCACGTTTTAAGTACATTTTGGTCCAAGATATAATGGCGTAAACTATACCCTAATTGAATGATTTTGATGCAAACTTTAAAACTCGAATACATCGGGAAAAAGTAGGACCTTTCTCTTACAGGGGAAATGCTCTTCAAACTGAGCTATTGAGCCACACCTGAATCACTGAAGAATTTCCCTTCTCTTTACATCCGTCTTCAAGAGTGACGGTGGTGCCATCTACCAACTTTCTTACGAACTGATGGAACCAATGAATGACAATTTTTAAATATTGATTTCTGATGACTCCGACCAAATATTTAAATGAATTTTTATAGCATTTACTAGCTTTTGCCCGCGGCTCCGCCCGCGTGGATGTCGGTTCCCGGCAATTATTCGATTTTTTCTCACCTTTTAAACCTTCCCTAGACCTCCACGAACATTTCAAGACCAAGATAAGATAAATCCGTTCAGCCGTTCTCGAGTTTTAGCGAGACTAACGAACAGCAATTGATTTTTATATATATAGATTATGCTAATTTTAAATTCGAAGTCCCACTTGAGCAGTTCATTTTTCCCGATGTATTATTTTCGTGAAACCCTCAAGCAAATAACTATGTCATCAAACTTGAAATATATGAATTGGTAATCGTTTTAAAATTTATATGTTGTAGGGACCGTGTGGAACAGTTTTATAACAGTGTTGACAATTTATAAGTCTATTCGCTTTTATGTCTTATAAAAGACTTAACGAGGTGTACCATTAAGACTTAATGATACAGTTCTTGTAGGCGTTTATAGCCTATTCCACAAAAAAACGAGTATACTCAGATATATACGGGTGAATTTCTCAAACGTAAAATTTTCGCGGCGTGACTGAAAATCATACCTTAAAGTTAACATATAGTAATGATTATTTTTTGTAATAAAGATATCGTTTTTCTCTATATGCACGTATAAATTATATTATTGAAACTATTTTTGTGAGTGTGTAAAAAATGTCTTTTCACCTAAATTCTAAGCTTGGTGGCGCGTCCACAACCTGTTTTCTTGGGAATGACCACAGTTTAATCAAAACTTCATTAGTTTACTGAGTATACTTAATAATAATTCGATTCGGCATTATTTTAGCTATCTTCGATACTGTCATTCGTAGTATTTAGTACTATACTTTATCTTAAAAATAATTTATAAGATGCGTCCGCGGCAAATGTAAAATTTTGGAGGGATTTATAAAATCATCGAAGGAGTCGTATTGAAAGTACCTGTAAGGACGACACTATCATCATTGGAAACGTTCAGTTGGGTGTTAATGAGCACCAGTGCCCGTTGTCCCCAGTTCCGTTTCGTTTTTCTGCCAAACACGTAAGTAGGTCGTTTCATAAGCCTCGGACAAAAATATTGTAATTTTTGTGTCGATTATTTAAAACGGTTTATTCTCATTGTATGTTTTAATATTTAAGTATAGTGTACAGGTTATGTGTATTAAATTTTGGTAATGTAACCACTATATTCTAAATAGTATTTTTATAAATATTTTTTTTAGACGTGAAACTAATTTTGGTGGAGCAATTTTGGTGAATTTGGTGGGGTTTTACTAATCATCAAAATTGTATATTTACACCAAAATTTGTTTTCATAGTTATTTGATTAAACTCCTACGTAGTCCGACGGGCTACTAGGTCAGGTGACCTCTACGTAGTATACCCTGGGCAATGGAGAAAGCACCGCCTCTCTCCCTAGGTGGGAAAGAGGTTGTTGGCTGTTGAGGGTTGTTCGGAAGCTTTCCTAATTTTCTCTCAGATTAACCATTAGCATATGAACTACCCATACAAAAGACGGGCGAGTAGTTGGGTGAAGTCAGCTGATGCCGCAGTAGGGACAGGCCGGTGTGGTGGAGCATCGTGCGCTCTTTCCGTCACCTGCTTCTACTGGCGTGAAAGGCGGCCTCACTCTTTACTACTAAGCCTGCGCCGTTAAAACCTGCCCACCCTTCTTCCCTCCTCTCCACTGTCAACATCATTTGGCTTTTCTTCCTCTGCTTTCTCACTTACATGAAAGCTACCGTGGATGCAAGAGTGCCTCATGCAATCTTTTGCACGTGAGTCCACGCAACAAAGCGATGAAGTCGAAGATGTAGGTGACACGCAACTCCTGCTTATGTTGCTCCAGCAGCTAGCACTTTGCTATCGTGTAAAAGGTACTCAATCTTCTCCACAGAAGGCTTCTGACCTCTACCGTCCTCAAGCTCCTACATCCACATCCTCACATTTTGCACCAATCTATCGGCTTCCACCACCGATATTAACAGCATACATGGGCAGTTATGGAGTGATTGTCAGATGCTATCCGACCAAAATACCACGCTGATTGGGAATGGACTAAGGACAGATCACAGACCACAGAGACAGTGATAAGGAAGTTCTCATATTGCCAACAGCGGTTCGAACAACGGAATCAGAATCGTGGTACATGTCTCGGATGGTGTAAACCTCTGGAACCCTTTTGAACCGCAATGCCCATCAGCTCACCGCGTGAGAAACTTAGTTGAAGGACTCCTGTAAGTTCAGAAATAGACATCACACTACCAATTTGTCTTGCCACTACCAAGTATCCATGGCATATCTTCCGTCCACCCTTAGGCATACCGAGTACCACCTCTCCCACTTTGAGAATAACTGCCTAAATCTTTTCCCAGCAATCTTGAATAAGTTCGTCGATAATATTGGCGCCATTAGAGTAAAATATAATCCTTGCTAGAAGCAAGTATAGATAGAACAATCAAATGTTTTGCTTTTATACTGATACTACTAACAACTAAAGTGGTTTTGTCATATAAAAATGAAGTTGGTGATAAAAGGGTAAAAATTAAGGGTTATAATATAACCCTTAATTTAGAATTTGGCACTAAATAGTTACATATTATGTAACTATTTAGTGCCAAATTCTAGAAAAAAAAAACAAAGAAATAGTATAAGTAATAACAAATAAAAAATAAAAATAAGTTGATATGCAATTTTGGTGTTACACACCAATTTCAGTGTATTGAAAATTCAGGTGTATAAAATAAACAAGTAATTCCCAGGGCTAATTAGACTATTCAAACATAATAGACATAAAATATGTATTTCTAGCTAAATATTGAAAGAGATTACCTAAATACCTATAAATAAAAAAAATCACCAAAATTAGCTAAAAATTCATAGATGTTGAAATTCACCCATACCGTGTATACTGGTTGCAGCTGACCGAAGGCTTAGCGTGCCCTCCGAGCCACGTACAGAACAATGCAAGTACCCATATTCATGCAAATAAAATATTTGCGGTGAGTAATCGAACCCGCACCTCCTGCGTAGCGGCCAGATTCACTGCCGCTTCGCCACTGCCTACCTTTTCGGTAAATCTCCGAAGGGGTAGGCAGAGGTCGGTCCCACGATATAATAGGAGGCGAGCCAATTGTTGTCTAGCGGGCCCTTTTTTTTTAACCCTGGGGGAAAATCCTTCATGGATGTTATGCCGGACTCCTACCGACTAAAAACCCACACGGTAACGCCCAGAAGCCTATGGATGGGAGCCCCGGATAAGCCCTCGGAAGGATGTCCCAGGACTCCCATCAGACCTACGGCTACAATTGCGGCCTCGCCTTGGGGGTGGTTCGGGTGCTATCCCGCGTCTATGGGGGGTTTTCGGGTGTTATCCCGCTTCTTAGGGGGGGAGGGGCGTGCGTGAATCCCTCAAGTCACGCTGCCGTCATGGGCCTGCTTCTGTAAGGACGGTGAGCAGCCTACTCACCGTCCTCAGGCCCCCGGTCATGGAGGCCGATAGTCTTCGGCGAAGACACGTCGGCGGCGCCCAAGCCGCTGACTGCAGAACTCGGGTGGGAGAGTTTTCTCCCGCTCTCGCCCTGCCGCCTCTTTCACGAGCATGACCTGCTCACAGAAAGAGGCGGCGCAGTCCCACTTACTCACTGGCTCGCACCATGGTCTCGAGCGAGAGAGTGCCCACATCCAGACCCACCACGAGGACCTGGCGCTGTTGCGCCCACGCCGTGCACTCCAGCGTGTTGAACCCGTCAACAGCTTACAGTAGCAAATTCCATCCATCCATCAAATTCTATATATATTGTAATAATCAACTGCTGTTCATTAGTCTCGCTAAAACTCGAGAACGGCTGAACGGATTTATCTTATCTTGAAATGTTCGTGGAGGTCTAGAGAAGGTTTAAAAGGTGTGACAAGTCGGAAATTCTTCTACTAGAGGGGTAAAATAAGGGATGGAAGTTTGTATGAAAGTTCGTCATTTTCAGAGCTAGATGCACTAAATTTCATAAACCTGTGTCTTTTAAGAAATACCTAAATGAACACCGTGTATCAGCGTTTTTTCAAAATTTAACTAGATACTAAGAGGATAAAATAGGTGATAAACGTTTGTTTGGAAAGTTCGTCATTTAGGTCACTATCAAATATGGAATACGAAATATTCCCGGGCGAAGTGGGGACGGGTCAGCTGGTATACAATAATTAATCATGGTATTAGCATGTGGCCACGGCCGGTGTAACCTGGTCGAAACGTCAGGCAAATCAAAGGTATAATTATTGTATATCATGGAATGCGAGAATTTAAAAGTTAGTTTAAAACGTACATGGTGGAATACATGAGATTTTCTTGGAAGGCGCTCATTCATACGCAGATTCGCATCTGGGTCAGTCACAAATAGCAGGCACGACACGAGAGGAACGTAAATCAAACATTGTTGAAATAACAGAATGTACTATTATGAAATTACTAGTAATGTAGTTCACATATTGACCGACAAATTGACATAATTTTCAGTAGGCACTGGTTAGGTAGTAAGTAAATTGAAATGGTATTTTAAGTACTCCAAATCTGCCACTAAATGTATTCAAAATAGTAGATCTAATACCAAATATAGTAGTATTAAATATAGTATAGTATTAAAATTATGTCACCCAATATGTTTTCATTGTGCGACTGCTCTTTGAAAGAGCGATATCAAAACAAACACCAAAAATTTTTGAATAAAATAAATTGTTGAAGTTCTTCTATTTTTTATACAGAACTAGCTTTTACCCGCGGCTCTGCCCAGGTGAGTGTCGGTTATCGCGACCAAATGTAACCCATATATATCCTTTCTTATGGTCTAATCTACCCCTATACCAAATTTAATCAAAAGCCGTTCAGTGGTTTAGGCGTAAACGCGTAACATACAGACATACAGACAAACAGACGTTACTTTCAGAGTTACTTTCACATTTATTATTATTAGTATTGATATTTGCCACCGAAATTACTAATATTCCCTCTAACCCCTCCAAGTAAGCTAAATTGCTGTTGCTAGGAGTGGGTTCACGTCGGTAGTGTTAAATTTTACAATAGTTATTTTACTTCTCTGTTACACCTACCATGCCATTTACTATGTAAATCATTCAATAGTATAATCTATATTATCTATACAAATAAATAAAATTGGAGTGTCTGTTTGTAATCTATACAAATAAATAAAATTGGAGTGTCTGTTTGTAATATTAAAATAACCGCTTTCTACTACATGCATATGAATGTATATACGGTACACATACCAAAATATATATTTTTAAATTTTTTGTCTGTCTATCTGTCTGTCTGTCTGTCTGTCTGTCTGTTTGTTTTGGCTAATCTCTGGAACGGCTGGACCGATTTGGACGGGACTTTCACTGGCAGATAGCTTATGTAATAAGGAGTAACTTAGGCTACTTTTATTTTAGAAAAGATTTTTTTTATTAAGTACATTCCACGCGGATGAAGTCGCGGGCACAGCTAGTTATATATATAAAAGAAAGTCGTGTTAGTTACACTATTTATAACTCAAGAACGGCTGTACCGATTTGGCTGAAAATTGGTGGGGATGTAGCTTAGAACCAGGAGACGGACATAGGATACTTTTCATCCCGTACGATATTAAATTTTATCCCGGGAATAGGTTACTGTGGGACAGGGCCACGGGATCAGTATTTCTGTGACCCTGGTACATTTGCATGAAGTACCTACTAGGCTCACAGAAAATTTAAGGAACTTTATCTGGGTTACGGAAACCAGGGCGGTGTGTCTATACCTTTCTATGCCGAACTTAACGCGGACGAAATCGCGGGCAAAAGCTAGTAACTAATATAAATTACAATCTAACTACAATACCGTTATTGAATTTTCTTTAATTTGTGAACACATTGTGAACTTCCAGAAATAGTAGTTTGTTTAAATGATTTTTTTTAAATCTGCGGTAGCCTAGTGGTATGAGTAATGGGGGTTACCGGTGGAGCCGCCTGTCACCCTAGCAGAAGCAGGCCGCGACGGCGGCGCAAAATGCGCCTCCCCGTAACCGGGGCTAGATGGGGACACTGTGGTCCCCACAACCCGAAGGGGGCCATCTCTATAGAGATGGTCCTGGGTCTGCCGGGGTGCGAGAGATATACTTTTGGCAATCTCACCTCCGGCAACCAAGGACCCAAGACAAGGCAAGGGGGGGTGGTATACGTGGGGATTTTTCGCACGATAAAAAAAAAAAAAGTGGTATGAGTAATGGACTGCTGAGACGAGGCCTCGGGTTCGATCCCAGGTTTACCATGGCACACACCAGTGACTTTTCGATGCTTTTCGAAGTTATGTGTGTTTATCGCAGGTTTTTAAGTGTCCGGTTAATGGCAATAGGCTCGCCACCTAATTACATTGGGACCTAAACATAAACTGGCGAAATGTGGGTGCTAGCACCTCTGCCTACCCCTTCGGGGAATACAGGCGTGAGTTTATGTTATGTTATGTTATGGAAATTTGAAGTGATTCAGGTGTGGCTCAATAGCTCAGTTGGAAGAGCGAATCCCCCTGTACCTAAGGGAAAGATCGTAAGTTCAAGTCCCACTTGAGCATTTCATTTTTCCCGATGTATTCGAATAGTAGTTTGTCTGGATATATAATTTGATAACAAAAACGAAATAGTAAATCTGTGAATTTGCACACGTTCTTACGAGAGCGTAACGAAAGCTTTGACACGTTGTCACGTCAACGTCTTTTCTAGTAGATTTGTTTGGCTATATACATTGTCTGGCAACAAAAAACCGCGTGCAAACTACGTAGATACAACCCAATTGTTAATCCTAAATGACGGCAACGAGCAACGAAAATCGAACCATTCATTTCTATTATTGCATTCTGACTTATATACTTACATCTAAATATATATAACTCAAAGGTGACTGACTGACTGACATAGGTAGTGATTTATCAACTCATAGCCCAAACCACTTGACGGATCAGGCTGAAATTAGGCATGCAGGTAGATGTTATGACGTAGGCTAAGAAAGGATTTTTAGATGCAGGCTTTATGCTCGATAGCGTTGACTCAACACTAGGCGATAACCGACATTCACGCGGGCGGGGCCGCGGGCAACAGCTAGTACGTATATAAGTAAGAATGCAATAATAGAAATGACGTGAAAAAAAAAGTTCCGTGCATCAACCTCGAATTTTCCAACAGTTGCCGTGAATTTTAGAAGCGTTACAGGATGACGTAAATATTATAAGCGCGAAGGCGTATGACGAAGAGACTAGACTCGAATCAGCTGTTGAAGATGCTAAGACGGATATGTTTGAGAATAAATTGCGCGTGTGAGTTATTATTTATGAGAATTTTCGCGAATTTATAACAAATGACGATAGAAGTAACAGAATTTGTGGTGAAGATAGATGTGAGGATTAAAACGAGATTGTGTTATAGGCAATCGGTAAAGTGCTGTAAAATTTATACAACAACGAATGGAAACTTTGATTTTATTATTGTTAGCTAACTTAAAGCAGTGAAAGTTGATAATCTATCTAAAAACATTAACTATACTTTGTGAAGTTTGCAGCATCGGATACTGATGAAGGCTTCAGAATAATTTCTAATCATTGCAAAGTTGATCAGCCCCATAGACAAGTGGCAATTCGTTGGCCAGCGTATCGTAGAATAGCATGACGAATGTATGGGATTTGACGTAGTTGACATTCGTTGACAACTATTATATAGGTTAAATCGCACACATTTGTTATTCTATTCCACGATACGCCGGCCAGCTAATTACCACTTGTCTAGGAGGGTTGGTACGTACGGTTATACAGGTTTCAAGTACAAAACTGATCAAAACCGATTTTTTTTCTTTTTCTTTCACCAAATTAATATTCCCATATGATTTTGCTATACAAACTGTGCCCAAATTCTTTTTTTCGAAAACGACTATAAAATCATCTTGTATAGATAAGATATTATGTTTAAGTTTCCTAACTTGTAATACAGAATAGAATAACGTTCGGTAAATAAAATTTTGGAATGGAAAACAAAACATATAAACATATCAAAACCAATCGAAGAACAAAAACAAAGTACTTATCGAAGAATGAAGCAAAATTAGAATGAAGAGCGTAGTGCAAATATGAAAACAAACAAACACATGAGCATTCTGATGGTAACAAGAAACATTTTGCGAGTTGCGACACGTCTAGTTATAAAATTATTTTGACCACTCAATGAATCCTATGAAGAGCCGTCTCTGGCCGCCAGCCAGGCGACACTCGACAGAGGGTTGCGTCGAGTTTTAATTTGGGGGGCGCCGGCGCCGAATTGTTCCCAGTCTGGGAAGCAAATGGCCATACTTTTAAATTAGACCATAAAACATACATAATTTCAGAGAGTGTACGATTTATTCTAAGTCATTACGCCGAGCGGTAGTTATTTATGTGAAACTACCCTCGACACATTACAAAATAAACCTAGAGCACCGTAAGTACCTATCACGTCCCTATTCACTTAATCTGAATGTGCTGTCAGTGTCTAGACAGGGCTATGAAATTGTAATCATCCAGATAGAAGCGTATTTAATGCGAAAGAACGAAATCAGAAATTGTGCGGGTACGTACGTAATTATTGCTGTTGTATATCGATGACATGGTGGCAAGAAAAGTTATAGTTGGATCAACAAAACCACTATCGGTAATATTAGTAACACATGCTATGGGCTGCAAATAGTAGGCCAAATTAAGGTAATGGATTCTTCTGTATTCTGTATTACAATAATTTAAGCGTCGTCGGAGCTTAGAGGCTAAAGGTCAGTCTTATGATCGAGAGGTCCCGAATTTAAATCCTGGCAATTGCACTACCGTCATAAAGCTAGTCCTAACATAAGCAATTTAGCTTTCAGATGCAGGGGTTAACGGGAATGATAGTCTTATAGTCACCCGTTACTGGGTAGTACTAGTAAGAAAATATAACAAAATCTAGTATCAATGACATTCGCGTAATATAGACGAATTACCCATCCAAATTAGTTCAACTGTTTCGTAGTTTTAACATAGATACGGACAAACCGTTCAAACAAACTACCGTCCTCTTCTTGCCTCACCGCAGTCGAGTGAAAATAAATTAAAATACTGTAGGCGTAAGTACTAAAACTGTTTAACACTGAATCTGAAATATCTAGAAGAAATTTGCTTACGTTATTAGCAGGGAACATTGACCAAGTGCTCCAGATTTACGATTATTTATTTCGACGGATGATGCAACGCTCAATCTAGCTCCGATCCACTGGCATTGGATCTTTTTATTTCGTTTGATTACATCTAATATAGTGACGTCTTGGAAATATAGTTTACTAGATGCCCACGCGGATTTATTCGTGGTTTATGTTTTGAGATGGAAAGCACAAACACCTAGATTATCGCCATATTCTCCACCGGCGAGTCGGGGACACCGTTGTCCACCCTCCCGAAGAGGGCCAGACCGTAAGGGATGGCCCTGGGTCAGCCGGGGTGTGAGGGATATGTCGAAGACAACGTCACCACCGGTCTAGCACCACGAACCAGTTGGCGTGCGGTTTTAGTCGGTTCGAGTCCGACATAACCTCTCCTTCCGGCTCCGATAGGGGAGGTATCCGAAGGGGATTTCGGCACAAAAAAAAATGTATAACTATAAAGATAGCATGTTTACGGCAGGGTCAAACTAAATGATGGTAAGTGGTTATTGTAGTATGAATACATTGCTACCTGTAGAGACGAAGAAAGGAGCATTGAAAGAAAAACAATAAGAACGAAAAATGGAAGTTATTAGAACGAAAACAGAAGAAAAAACCAAGGATCATTGTCCACAGCGATGTCACAAATCATACGAAATCAACCGAACTCGTACTGAATAAGATGGTAAATGAGAGAGTAATGCAATGAATGTGAATAATTGGAAGTTAGTTTCACAACTTATAACTTTGGTTTTGATTTGAAAAGTAGACAGTATATTTAGATGATAATAAATTAACATTGACACCATCGTAATCTCATAATAGAATAAGGAATGTACGTGTAGTGATCGCATTTATAATAGTCGTAAAAGTGGAATTGTAGAAGTTCCAAATAGAAACAAAACTTGTATAAAACTAAATCCTATTTCACTTGAGGCTATATTCCTCTCTGTAAACACTCAAACAACGCCAATTATTTAAACCTCATCTATATTTTGGCACAAATCTGCTAATGAACAACAAACGGTTGTGACTCATGTATTATACCATCGATTGATTAACACCTGCCATCACTGCACTTCAGTTGAAAATAGATTGTGTTATGATGAAAGAGTTGGTCAATGTCATTGCTATATCAGAAGTTGGTGATAACATCAAACGTTTCTATGAAGCCACGCCAAAAATAAGTCATGTACTACAAATAAAAGGTTCAAATAGGAATAAAGAACAACAATTGCTTTTTACCACGATATATAACATCCCCAAGTTCCACGAAAATTTTATAGGCCCAGCCCAAGTCAAGTTCATCTGCAACTCGGTATAGGTGCTAGAGTAGACATTCCTCTAAGAATTAAGGGATCACAGGAAAGGAAATGAACGGAACTCGAGGAGTTCAAATTTTAGATACTCTAATACACACTCCGGTATGGACTGAGCGGTAATATTATGAGGTCTCCGTTATCAATGATAATGAAAGCAAAACTAAATGCCATAATAAAAGAAAAAGCTATAACACGACACAGGAAGCGACAGGTACGCGATGCGATGATATAAGCCAATCTCAAAACAACATCCAAATTACACCCGAAAATATTTCAGATTCGAACTCAAATTTACTAAACAATAAAGACTGTGTGCAAATAACAAATTCAACATCCGCTTCCGACCTTGCCAACAAGCCAAAACTAAACCAACTCCACGACACCGGAATTAGAATAAAAATGTCGTAAGACGGGAAACATTTATCATTAGCTCACAAATCCGGCAAGGTGGATGATCTCACGGGTCACTGTTACATGCATTTGCATGTTACAATAGCTATATTAGTTTTGGCAACAATCTTTACAGTCATTAATATCATGTGAGCTTTCATTGATAAGGTGTACAAAATGTTGGCAGTACAGAACACTAATGATCTTAAATTGCAACATTAATGTTCGCTGGCACGTGCATAGCTGAAGTTTACTATCAACTATCATACTACCGTCACAGTCAAATGAAAGAATACATGCCACTGTGCCTCCAATGCAAACAATTCCAACAAAAACTTAATGTTTCCTGTCCTCTTTTATGTGTCGCTCTAAACAAACACAGCATTCTTTATCAATACAAAGTCCTTGCAGGAACATGAAAAACCGCCTGATGATATCCACAAGCTGAGTACGATCAGTAACAAGGTTCATGTCAATAATACTAACCTCCATTTATTAAGTTACAGCTTCTGATTAAAAGGGAGTTTACACCCTAAAATAATAAAGAAATACATCTTGGAATATTCAATTGTAATTTTTCTATTGCGTTTTTACACTCTCCAGAATTTCTATATCGCCTGTAATATCAAAGTTCAGTCGCATCACAGTAAGCCTGGTAAACCGAGCCCAACTGAATTGAGAAATGGACTTCTGTTGCTTTCGAGCGTCCATTGGTTATAGGGAAATTCTATCATTTGAATTTGTATTTTCCACCTACACCAATGATATTATATCATTGACCTACACTTAATTATACAATAGTTATCGAAATAATGATTGTACATACATACATACAATCACGCCTGTTTCCCATAGGGGTAGGCAGAGATCACAGATCTCCATTTGCTACGATCCTGACATACTACTCTCGCTTCATTCACTCTCATTACATTCTTCATGCATGCTCGTCGGTTTAGGGTACTCCTGACCTGCCCCTTTTCTAAAACTTCCCCGATAGTGATTGTATTGTTAAGAATATCAATACAACTAATCAAGACCAACGCGTAAGTTGTTTAAAATTTACTTCAGACATACAAACTAGTCCAACAAATCTAGGTAAACAGAGCGTAAAACGAGAGCAAGCTCCCGCTGAACATAATGTAGCTAAAAGCATTTCACATTTAGCTAGAGCTGCAGCTGATTGACGGACGCGGGCATGTCCCCGATAGTGATTGACGCGGTGTCCATGCACTGCGCCGCCTCAGAAATTATCGTTTTTGGCATACCACCAAGCACTATAAGTTTAGTTGTAAACTGGCTTTCAGAAGCTTCAGATGTCTCCAAGGCAGTAGTAAAATATAAGCATACAGATCTAGCAGCAGTTTCAAAAAGTATATCGACTGCAACCAATATTGAAGACATTTACATGCTCTACACTCTGAGAGCACTGCTTAATTGTACTAATTATTTATAAACTCAACGGCCTATTTTCATATTTACAAGATTTTGAGGATGTAGTGTAATTCTTTAAGATGTTTACAGAGTTTTATAATATTCATGCAGGTAGGTACTTGAAACGAGAAGCGTTAGTCACAATCTAGAACCATTTTAAGCATAGCTTGTAATTATGACTTCTAGACAGCAAAAAACATATTAAGTACTTTTACACGTTTTCCAAATACTTTATGTATATTATACATAGAAATACCCAGACCACAAAATTGGAGGACTACTCTTTAATGGGACTAAGAACGAGAATCAGACCACCTCACAAGTGGCATAAAAAACCACTGAGCTGGAGACCATTGCAAGTAGGTAGGTACAAATATTCATGCATATAAACATTTACACGAAGCGGGAATCGAATCCAGAAATATATAAAACCATAGAATCGCTCCTATCAAAGTCATTTATCATGTCTTGTCATGTGAAACATGAAAACAGACTACACTAACAAACGAAAACAACAGGGAAAGTCAAAACATCGCATGACTGATGACAGTTGAAATTTTATACCAGGATAGCACAGGAACGGGACCAATAACTCGTTAGATGAGTGAAAGGATAAGAAATAAGTCACCTGCTATTGAGGCTATGAGGAAGACAAACATGATATTCAGCGAGCCATAACACTCCTAAATATTTTTGATTTGTTTTTTATGCAATCAGAAAACTGATCAGCTGAAACCGGCGGATTTACATGAAGGGTTTAATGATAGATAAATCAAAGAGCTGAAAAGACTCCCATTTATTAACAATATAGGGTTTATTCGAGAATTTAATATTTCGGAACTGTTGCAAGCACCTCGATAAATAGGTAATAATCAAATACTCGAAAAAAAAAACATGGTAAGTTTCCCGGTGAGTATTGTCCTATTAATGTTAGTGACCATGCCTCTAACGATTAGGTAAATTTATAGACTTAGTCATTACTGCCATTAAACATCATATCAGAAAACATGACGTTGCGAATAATATTGAACATCTTTACAGACCATATGTAAGATAAGATAATAAATTAGATATAATCCATAAGAAAATTATACAGATTCCTCCCAAACAGGAGAGCCATAGTCTTATTTGATCCAATAATTACACGTCACATGTAATTACAATGTTGCCAAGAAACGTTATTGCTGTCCCTATCAAAAGACGTAAGGTTGAAGGTTCCGTGGGCGGTGTGACGTACTTGAAAAGCAATTGCGTCTGTTCAATTTTCTACATGATCGCCATCTGACGAGATAGCCAAAGATTTAATATATTGTGAACAAAATGAAAATGGTCCCAAACAGCCAATTCAAAAAACGTTCTTCTGCGATTGACACCGTGGTGGCAAACAGCGAAGGACCCCAAAATGATGTGGAATAAGTAATTGAAAATATAAAACTGATTTCATGTTATAATTACATGAGAAAAACCTAAAACTTTTTAGGTAACTACCATTCAAATCTGATAGTTTACAGCACAGGGACTTAAGTTTTATTTAATCGTAAATCTAGTCATAGTAGTAGGTAGTAGTCTCTGTACTAAATAAAATAATTAAAATGGAATTTCAGAGAATGGAAACCCGATGGATCGTCTTATAAGTCAATGAGATCGAGGTCCTTTTGTAAAAAGTTAGAAGGCGAGCTCATTAACTGCATACTATCTAATGTAACATAGCTTGTATGTCTGTATTAGAAAAGGATCCTTGAAATCAATCATCATACTAAAAAGCCTCGTCATCATTCCATAATACTCCCCAGATGTTAAAGACATTTCAGAACGGCCACGCAATTGCTATTACATTTCCTAGACCAGATGGTACTTCAGTTTGAATCACCAGTTGTTCCAAAATTAGTTCAGAAACGTCTAAATTTATCCCGCTAATAACAATAAAGTACCTGTGTTCCTTACGTTCACAGCCAGAACCATAAACTTTGAATTAACGCAAAATGAACGACCTGTGGTGAATTATGTCTGGAATTGTTTGATACGCTCTCCTAGAAGACGCTTTGAAGGTATGACTTTGTTAGAAGTTTATTTCCCATACTGTGTTTAAAACATTTAAATTTCTCGTGGTATTACTTACTTGGAGAAATTATTTATGGTAATAGATATTTCAAAGTCAAACCGATCAAGAAGGTACAAGGAAATCGCTTGTCCTGGTACGGATATGTAATACGAAGGGTTGACAATAATAATGTTCTAAGGAAGCCATTAAGTATGGATGTGGATGGTTACAAGGGGAGAGGACGATCTAAGAAGTGATTGATGGGTTGTGACAAGGTAGTGAATTAAAAAAAAAAAAAGTTTAATGGCAAAATATAGGGTCATGGCAGAATGATAAATATGGTGTTTGCCTTATCCAGGTAAGCAAAATTGAATTAACCACCACCACTTGTGTACATTTTTGAAATTGCAGTTACTTAGACAAATCAGCACTTTATTATGTTCAAAATAACATACAGAGTATGATATGATGAGTACGTAAGATACAGAGGCAATTACCCCAATTGGTTTCAACCGGGACAGCGCTAGGATAATGAAGAGCTTCATCATCTATATATTGACGTTGTCCTGACGTTGACATGCCCTCGGAGCTCAGGGTCTACCTTCTGGCTCTTCCTCTTCCACTTCGCACGATTTTGGGCGTCAATGGCAGAGGGACCATTTGAACGCATGTCACCCTCCACGACGTCAAACTAGGACTTCTTGGACCTACCCCTTTTAAAGAAGAGACTACATGGAATGGCTGCTGCCCGCGGTTACACCCGCGTGCCATTCTGATCCCGTTCTCGCAAGCCTTAGGAACCCATTGCAGGGATGAAACTATTCAAGATTTTAATTTGTCTCTGTGCCAAATTTCAGCCCGATCCGTTCGGCCAAATATTTTGACAAACTTTCACAAATACAATATTAGTGGAAGCAGTATCTAACAAATGTTTAAAAAACTGTTTACATATCGTTTTTTTTATAATATAAATACTGCAGAACAGCTGCAGTCCAAAATAAACATATCAAAACATTATAAAGTTGTAACGTTTATTTATCAAAAGCTTTGTGATGCAATTGAATGACCTCATTTTTAGATCAGTTATTTTTAATGATGTTACGTTTAACACAGCTGATGCACGAAATAAATGTATTTAAAGTGTGTAGTAATATAAACGTATCAACAACAAAAATGCATTGAAGAAATTAAGAAAATAAAACACGCGTATTATAAACAGTCTCATGAAATGAATGAAACTTTGAAATAATAAATAATCTTTCCTATTGAATTGAAGTTCGGTTTTAAGTTGGCAGATAAGCACGGATAAGCCAGATGAAAAATTATCTCGATGGTATTACTTTTCGAGCCATCAGAATATTTACCATGTTGTATTGTGGTTGCAAGTACCATGAGCCGTCCCATGCATAATATCAGGTTAATACTTACGTTGCTAGTCAATCAATAAGTTAGCCCATTGCAGTTCACTACTGGACAGATGCCTCTTCCGAAGTGCATCCTGGCACCGGATTCTCCGACCCGTACCGGATACTCCAGTACTCCAGATACCATTTTTAGGTCGATGCGTTTCCAACCCAATAATATTAACTGTTTTGAACTTGTTTACCGTTTTTGAACCTCATACTGTCCGATTTGACTGACTGGTCACCCGAACCGACAGTCTCTAGAGGAAGCATAACTTCTTTTTCCTCTACCAGATAACTCCTACAGCAAACCGCGATAAGGAACTTGGTCCCAAAAAATTGTATTTTTAAGTCACTCACCTTGTAATAATTGAATCGTCGCTTGATACTCTGCTAGTTTTTCATCCACGTAGCCTTCCTGGGACTGCTGGGCGATGATTTCTGCCGTAGACGGTCCTCGTTCCTCTTCATCCTCCTCGTATATCATAGGCCGCGGCGGAGGAGGCGGCTCCAACGGCACGCCCGCGTAATCATACTCCCGAACCGGTTCGTAAGGAGACGAGTAAAAGTACTCTGGACTCTGGCCCAGGGTCGGAGACATAGGGTATGGAGAGATTGAGAAATGAGAACTAGGGGACGGTGAATGTTGTCGTAATGTGTGAGGGGAGTGTAGAGGTCTGAAGGGTTTTGGAGATGGGTGAACAGGAGGGGGTGTTACTATAGCTGTGGAGTGCCTGGGCCCGGATATGAGCGGTGGTGGACTGGGGGCCCATGGCGAGGGTGGACGGTATTGGAGTGGGGATGAGGGGCCTGGGGGCCGCGCGCGACCCCGGCCTGGTGGCGGTTGCGACATCTCGCGAGTTGATTCAAGTCAACCCCGTGTCACACCACCATGTGCATCGCTGTAACAAAAGAAAACATACTGTTAAAACTTTAACGTTCATCATTAAATACATATGACATAGGTAAGAGTAACGGACATAATATAAAAAAAGAAATATAATATACCTATTTCAGTTACACCTAAAAACAATTTGAAAAACAGATTTTTGTATAAAGAATACTAGAAAACGAAATTACTCAGTAATATCTCTCGACAACCCCTCCAGCTACTTACTTACTTCCAGCAGGGGACGCCGTTGGCTGGACGGGTGGTTTGCCCTTCAGTGTGAGTACAGGTGCGAATAATATAAATAATATTTTGAACGTCATTCCAAATTGGTTTTCTGCAAACAACCTATTGTTGAATGCAGAAAAAACCAAATGCATTAAAGTTTACACTGTCTAATGTGAGGCAACCTCAGGTTGATATCGTGCTGGGGGCACAAAGGTTAGAAGTGCAATGGGATGACCATATCACTACTTTGGCCAATAAACTCAGCTCTGCTGCTTTTGCTGTCAGACGGATCAGGCAGTTGACTGACGTAGATACTGTTAGAGGTATTACCCCTCAAAGGTGAATTGCTTATATTATCGCACCGTAAAGGACGGGGGTCAACCCGGTGACCTCTAGATCATAAATTTGGAAGGGAAAATTGTATTCCATACCTTTTGCAAATGTCTCATTACCCCTTGAAACGTTGATAACTGCCTACCACGCCTACCATTAGCTACAGAACTATCGCATTTCATACATACATCGCGGACTCTCAAATATTTTGCTATTTCACACACCGGAAAATGAGGGTAGTCATAAAATTAAATATGAAACAGATTTCAACAACCAATAAACACAAAAATCTCATTAAAACAAAATGCCGCTAAGCACTCTCTGGGTGATACTATTCCTGTCCATAACTTCTGTCTATTTCGGCCTTCCAGAAGGGGTTACGACCCACATTTACACTGTATACAATATGCCGCACAAAACAGATGCCCTGTTACTTTTATTAGGTACGAATCGTTCCTTAAGTCAGTCCAGATGAAATTGAAAACATTCTCACCAAATAATAAGTGGTTTCAAAAACAGCCCAGTACCATATGCATAAAAACTACATATTACAATACCGACAACAATAAAGGTAACTAAACAAATTACAGTTTACAGATCACCTATATTGTAAAACCTGTCGCAAAATAATAGACATCACAATATAAAAATACTAAGTTACCCATTAAGTACCCTACCCATATCCCAGACTCCAGAAAGCTTCGTTTGCGACTGGTATTAAAACTAGAACGACGAAGAAGATTAAGTTATACATTATTATCAATTAAATATTCAATATAAAGTTTTAAATAGTTTTAATTAGCTAGCTAAAAAGAAACTATTATGATAAGCCTTCACAACTAATTTAACTTTACCTCAACGTTGATTAAATATGAGTACCTAGGAAAAAAATACAAAAGCCGTTTAAATATATTGAACAAACAATTAAATTCGGATACAATAATAAATCAAAACGTCAAACGATGTACAGAAATGATGAAATAAAATGAAATGAAAAGCAGAAACAGCAAATAATTTCAAATTACATAATTAAAACCAACAAGCAATTTATTATAAAATAAAAGACTCCCAATGCGCCGAAAACTCTCATTAATCTAACGAGATGGGATCAGATATATTCGTTTAATTATTATATTTAAACTCCGACATGGAAACCTCCGACATGACGTTAGCTGCACGGTGCAATGGTGATATTTTGGAAGACACCGCGGAAAAATAAATAATGTTGGACACTTGCCAATGTCAGGGAAAATAAGAAAAGTGTTTAGCAACAACACACGGAATGACAAGAGCAAAGCTAAAACAGACATGCGAGATGTAAGTAAATCAAAGGTAAATTAATTACTTCTGAATTCTGTTGCTAAGGTTTTCTGCAGAAGTGGCAAATTAAAAAAGCAAAAACAGAACACATAATTATGATCGCTGTTTGAATGTCTGTCTTCTTCCTCAAGAATTTGTGAAGTCAGTTTAGTCTACCATCCCTTTTTTTTTTTTTTTTTTTTTTTTTTTTTTTTTTTTTTTTTTTATTGTGCGATTAATCCCCACGGATACCACCTCCACAGAGCCGGTGGAGGTGATTATGTCGGACTCGAACCGATTAAAACGCACGCCAACTTGGGTCCTTGGTTGCCGGAGGTGAGATTGCCAAAAGCATATCTCTCGCACCCCGACAGACCCAGGACCATCTCTTTCGAGATGGCCCCCTTCGGGTTGTGGGGACCAAAATGTCCCCATCTAGCCCCGGTTACGGGGAGGCGCACTTTGCGCCGCCGCCGCGGCCTGCTTCTGCTAGGGTGACAGGCGGCTCCACCAGTCACCCCCAGGCCAGCGTAGTCTACCATCCCTTGGAGTTGTGAAAAATCATACTTTTAAGTCAACTCAATCAAGACTTAAAAACAAAGTTTACCTAAAACACAGAATAGATAATAGTATTAGCATACCTAAAATATTAGAGTCTTAAGTTTTATATGTAGTAAAAGTAAAGGAAACACAACCTAAAGAACTGACTTTGATAACAGTAACAAGTGAAATACACCTTCGTGATTAAAATCTAGCCCGAGAGTCACTTACTAGTCACATTGAAAAACCGGTACAGGAATACAGGAGAACAGGAGAACGTATATGAGGATTTTCAAAACATGACGTCAAGTAAATTTGTATTCAAGAATAGTCAAATGAAATCAAACTCCGTGAAACTACATCGTTTAATTTCAAAGTTCTTAAAACTCTATAATATATTTAACTCCATGTTTGCGTTTATAATTACGGACAGAAACCTCTTCAGGTGAAGGTAAACAAATCTGTACAACTTTAACAATTAGTACTTATAAAGTAAGTAAGTAAGTAAAATATTCTTTATTGTATGTACACCACGTCTTTTTTTCTGTGTTTTAAAAGAATAGTAAAACCAAAATCCCTCTAACCCCTCTAGCTAAGCTAAATTGCTTGTGTTAGGAGTGGGTTCACGTCGGTAGTGTAATGGCCAGGATTCGAACCCGGGACCTCTCGATCGCAAGGCCGACTCCCATATACTCGTATTTATCTTTAAATTTTTCGATTTTCTTTTTTATAATTTTGTACCTAGCTGTACTTCTAATCACCAAGTACAAAGAAACATTTTTGAACACGTTTGGCGTAACAATAGCTACTGACAACAAACGACAAAGCATACCTGGCCAGTCTCCAACCGTGCCAGAGTAAAGACCAATAACAAAAAAACTGGAGAAACACAACTACGGCGTTGTGCCAATGGTTGTTATGACCGGAATGATGGACGAAGGCAGGTGACTAGGATTTAATAGGTCCCATGCCATCAACTATTATGTTAAATATTACATATTAAAATAAGGGTATAATATAAAGTTCAATATTTATGTTCGTAAAGGCCACGGTACACATTTTAATCTGTAGTGACGGTGTTGTGGCTCAAATACGATACGATGAAAGTGCAATGAAATTTCATGCTGCTAGATTTGATAATGACGGAGTTCCATACAAAAATTCAACGTCCTAAAGATAATAAAATTACCAAAGCGCAAATACTCAAATTATATTGCAATACTCAAATTATACACCAGAAACAGCATTTTATCTGCATTTTAAGGGTGTCCCTCGATTTGCCCAGGATCCCAGTGTCCTAGTCTTTTTTTTCTATTCTATAAATAAATTATGTTTATGTCATTGAGTAATTTTTATTATTAGTATTACTATGTATGTGTATGGCTCTTTTTTAATTTTATTATTCTAAATACGATAAAAGTGATTACTGATTATAATTTACGGCCGTTCCCAATTACTTACAGTTAAAGATAGATAGCAACAGTCAAATTTGACGTATCGGCTGTTTAGATTCAAAATATGGTAACTGACTTTTTTGCGAAAAGCGCATCGCGGTATAATTTTATTTGCCGAAATTAGTGTGAAATAGGAGTTACTATGTTTTGAATTTAAACAGTCGAGCACTTTATCCGTAGATGCGATCTATCTTTAACTGTCAGTATGGTATTGGGAACGGCGGTAGTGTAGGTACACCGAAAACTACCTGTTCTAGCTAGACCGCGATAAGACCTATGTTTAGTGTGTACTTGGAAGAAAAGTAAGTAAACACATTCTAATACTTATAATATACCTACATATTTTACCTATAGTAAACTACACAGTTGCTACGGCATCGCATTGATGGCATTCCTGATAATATTTCGAGTTCAGGAATTTTCAGTTGCGTTAAAACTTTTTTAATCTAAACCAATCTTAGCCTGAAAATCACTCTTTTTCATGAAGTGCCACTCAAAATACAATTACGAGACAAATATTTACTGATAAACTTTTGGTTTCCATAATAATTATTATTTATTATTATGAAACATGGCAGATCATTTTCAATCAATCAATCAATTCAATCCTTTCCCCTGTAATCCTGTTCTACAGATCTACAAACCTCCGCCCACTAAAGTTAACCTCTTCCGTTGTTCTCCGGATCTAATTTTATCTATGAAATAAGTATTCATATTTATCATCATCACCATCAGATGCACATGCACCATATCTTAACTTTTTAAAACACTGCCTACTATGTTTTTAGTTTTCATGAGAAAGGAACTTTACTACTGGGAGGTAAGTATGTACCTAACTATTTTTAGTGCATATTTTTTGCTGGCGCTAACACATGTCGCTCGTTTACAAATTCTTTGAATTCCAACTTCTCACCTTCAGGGGGTGACTTTACGATACTAACATCAGAAAAAAAATTCTCGGTTTTTTTTACGAATTAAATCAGTATAATTCTGGAAATCTAACGTATATTTAATTTAATGCGTATTTTTGAGAGGGACAACGATGGCGACATGAATTGCTAAAACTAAATAATTCCTTCAGCCGCGTACAAAACCACGTATCGAAACCAGTTTCGAAAAAGTAAATATACTTAATTCTTCTTTCGAAACTGGTTTCGAAACGTGGTTGCGTACGTGGCCAAAGTATAAATAATAAGATCAATTTAATTATTTTAAAAGTTTATCTATTGCAAATAAAGTACGAGATTTATACCATCCATAACTTTATCAAGTCCATTCTCTTAACAAGGTTACGTCAACCCAGTGGTTGATACTCAAGTTAAAATATGACCTTCCTTTGAGAGAATCTTCCCTAATACATTACTATAGTTGATAAAAATAGAATTGGAATTTATTTCATGGTGGATTTTTATTCAATATCTATAGGGGATGAGTTACAAACTACCTTTTTTTTATACATGACACGTCAATTTGACTTCACCTCGCCTGATGTTAAGCTAAAGGCAAAGTCTCGGAAAGAGGGTCACCATCGTAAACATTTACCATGTTAACAGTGGTGTGGCACTCAGCTTGACGGGACTGTAGGAAGAAGGTAACACGACCTATCACTACATAGTATAAAGCAAAGTCGCTTTCCGCGTACCTATATCCCTATGTAGGTATGCTTTATATCTTCAAAACTACGCTACAGGTTTTGATGCGGTTTCTTTTAATAGATAGAGTAATTCAGGAAGAAAGTTTATATGTATAATACATGCTTAATATAGTAGAGGGTGCAGCGGGAAAGGAATCGGACGCCACATGGGCGGAAAAAAAATTGGCGGTACGAAGTGTCTGGGTCAGCTAGTGTAGAAATAAATCCGAGTTTAGGTACATGAAAGAAATAAATAATTGAAGGATTTTTTACAGCATTAAGTATGCTAACTATACAAATCTAATACATAGGGAAAAAGAATCTTCTCGGGCGGGACTCGAACCCGCAGTCTTTCCCTTACAGGGGGAATGCCTGACCAATTCGGCTACCGAGACACGCCCGATATGATGACTGCGGGTTCGAGTCCCGCCCGAGAAGATTCTTTTTCCCTATGTATTAGAGAAATAAATAAATGTGAAAAAAATAAGAGATCCAAGTTTATGCCCCCAAACACTTGTACAAAATATTTCCAAAAAATGATATCATATTGGCAATTTTCCCGCCTATCCCATCCCAAAGGGCCCAGTTGACGTTTGGCTAAATATGGCAGTATAAGAAGCTTATGCCCTTTCTTTCAGAGATATAATAGGTATATGTATGTTTATAGAAATATATAAGCCTGAAGATGAAAAGAGAAATCAATCAATCAATTAGTCCACCGCAGTCCACTGCAGGACATAGGCCTTTCCCAATCTGCGGCATTTCACCCGATCCTCCGCCTTCCGCATCCAGTCTGTACCAGCCACGTTTTTTAGGTCGTCAGTCCATCTGGATAGGGGGTGTCCTACCCTGCGTTTGCCTTCTCACTGTCTCCAGTCTAGGATCGGTCCTTCGAAAGACGTGGTCAACCCATTGCCACTTTAGCTTACTTCTTCTGCGAGTATTGTCGGTAATTTTGGTTCTCGGTCGGATAGAAATATCTATATATAGAAACTCCAAGCATAGCCCGCTCCATAGCCCGCTGCGTGACTTTTGGGTTATGGACTAGCCCTACCGTCAGTATACACATTTCGACACCGTAAGTCATAAGGACGCACGAAAAGAGAAATAAGTCTCTTAAAGAAATCAAATTAACCAATACGTCTCGGGTTGGATAAGATTTTGTTTCTAATTCTGTCGATTATATCACGGTGGAGCCAGATATAGCTATGCCAATATTAGACATGTCTATTGACTCCAACTGGGATTGACATAGTGATCCAGAAAAACTTATTTTAGATTTTGTCAGATCAGATTTTTAACCGACTTCGAAAAAGGAGGAGGTTCTCAATTCGTCTGTATACATAATATTTTTTTTTATGTATGTTCACCGATATCTCCGCCAATTATGGATAGATTTCAAATTTTATTTTTTGTTGGATAGGGTTCACTTCTGAGGTGGTCCCATTTTCACCAGGTTAAGATCTGATGATGGGATCCAGGAGAAATCGAGGGCAACCATTGAAAATTGTATGGTCGTATGGTACTTTTGTTACGTAATCATGTCTTACTCAGGTATATGCTTCAGGGTGTCAACATCTGATGCTGCTGTGCTGATGATGAAGCTACTGAACTCCATAACGGTTAGGAGTTGGGAGACAGTACCTACTGCCATTGGTGGATGATAAATAATTTAGTATACTACTAAATAGGGCTAACGTGTTGCTTGTGAGATATGCTTGAATCAACTTCTGATGCTGCTGTGTTGATAGTGAAGCTATAGAACTCCTAAACGGTTAGGAGTTAGGGGACAGTACTGCAATTGATCGATGGAAACTAGGTAGTAGGATGTAGGGCTAACGTGATACTCGTAAGGGTTGGTGCTACTCCTGAGATAATCACGCAATTTCAGAGTGAAACCGAGACAATTCCTCAATTATTAATAATAATAAGTATGTTTATAAAAGGGTATATCTACTCCTGAGGTGGTCTTTTTTATCGTGCGATAATCCCCTCGGATTCCCCCGCCGGAGCCGGAAAGGAACAGTTTATGTCGGACTCGAAACGACCAAAACCGTACGCCGACTGAGGGTCGTAGTGCTAAGCCGGAGGTGAGGTTGTCTTCGACATATCCCTTGCACCCGGCTGGCCCAGGGCCATCCCTTACGGTCTGGTACTCCTCGGCAGGAGGCTCGCCACCGGAATGGGGAGGCGTGCCTACGCGCGCTGCTGCCGTGGCCTGCTTCTGCTGGGGTGACAGGTTGCTCCACTTGACTTGTCCACATAAAGCAACATACACTTGACCTTTAGTAAAAAAAATATTTTCCAAGTCAATTACCGCTTTATTTAATGTGGTGTCCTGAAGCTTATGAACCGTTACAGCCCAATTCAAGATTAACGGATTCTTCTTTCCACATCCCCTTAGCCTTTTATTGCAATTGCAACTAAGCTGTCACTACCTTTCAATCTAGTGCCAATAGTATCATCGTCGAATTTAATAAAAATTGCATCAGGTAAGTCGTCGGATTCTGACCGATCGCGACGCAGAGCAGACCACCTAAACGTACACACAATCCGCATTGCACCGTTGACAAGACCCTCAGTAAAATAGTTGAGCTATCATCTTAGAGTTGTTGTCATTCACCAATTTGATCGTTGGTAAAATTCTAACTGCAGCCCCATCTGCGAAATCATTAACCTGTTCAACTCGCCGTCTTTCATATAAAAGTTCCAGTTCCCTTAACTTATTGGGAGTACAATGCTCCCAAAAGACGAAAACTGTGGTTAATGGCATGCTGGACTGGATTAAACTTGGATTACGAACGCAAACCTTGGCCCACTAAAAAGGAAAAAATAAATGATTTTAAAAAAATTGAACCGACTTCAAAACCAAATAGGAAAAAAATGTTTAAAATAATAGAATTTAGAGAGAGAATTTAGAGATTTCCGATCTGTTAGAAGTCGGTGCCAACTTTGTTTGCTGGTGCTTTGCTGTACCTGAATTACCTGCCATGATGCATTTAAATGAAATATCGGTGATTTCAATACAAAAGTCGGTATCAAGTCAAACAGGTAAAATAATGTAGTTAAGTATGATAGGTCACCTACCTCAACAAGTCATTATACCTACATTAATGGCATTATAGCAGGTTAGGCACAGCAAACAAAGTTGGCACCGACTTCTAACAGATCGGAAATCTCTAAATTCTGTCTCTAAATTCTGTTATTTTAAACATTTTTTTCCTATTTGGTTTTGAAGTCGGTTCAATTTTTTTAAAATCATTTATCAAGATTGAACACGGAGTAAACTATATCTACAGTGGAAAGATTAAAATATCGATTAGTATTTTTTGATGTGCAAAATCCACGGTATACCGTAATATTTTTCATCGACCAAGTAGCAGTAGTGGTCCCCGTGGCCTATGTACGTTTGCTATACTCGACATGTCACATTCAGATTGCGGAGTATAGCTGTAAGATGGAATAAAATAGGATACTATTTATACTGTTGATTGATGGCACTTGGTGGAATTCATTGTTACACATATTGAGAACACTTGTACTTTTTCCACAGTATTTATTCTATTACACCTGACCGGCTTCGCCTTACGGCATTCTCAAACGTTTACATCAAGCAAAGGTTTTGCATGTTCTACAACCTACAACATCCAAAAATCTTTAAGAATACTGTAAGGAGTAAGAAGGGAATGTTCAATATAATAAATACTAAGGAAAAATTACAAGTGTACTCAATATGTGGAATTAATAGGAATATGGGAAGTCGTTATCAATCGAGAGTTTGGTACTTCTCTGGCCAAGACAGCCCATTTTTGTTGTTAGAAGTATGGTACTACCACATAAAAGTATGTAGAATCTTTAATGAAAACAATCTAACGAACCATTCGTCAAACATACATCAGAGAAACGAGAAAGATATTTACATCCTAGTGAAACTGTAAAGAAAATCCATAAATTTTGTAGAAAAGAGAATGTGTCGATATCCGCATATTCTAAATATTTATTGGTTCTTCTTGTAAAATATTTCATAAACACTATTGATATGTTTTTTGTAATTTTGATGGGTGCCCACACGCATGCCCACGTCTATTGTATTATAAATAATTTCGGCCTGATTTACTTATTCTATGTTTTATGCGAAAAAATTGTTGCGTATATACAACAGTTTTGTTGATTTGTCAAATTATGCATACATGCTCTCGTTTGTATTTCTATTAAGGGATATATTTATACAGTCTAGTCATTTACCAACCTTAGCCCTTATAAGTTTACCTACTATATTTAACTTGCATATTTTATTCCTCAACGGTTTGTAAATTTAACAAAATATGATTCGAAAGGAAATAATAAATAAATAAATATTCCACAACACTCTACACAACGCTATTTAGACCCATGATAATCATAGCATAACTAGTGTGTGTTATAGAATCTAGAATGCGGATAAACATACTTAGATACTTTTTTTTGCAAATAGGTAGACACTAGACACATGAAATGATAACATAATAAAAAATATTTTGATTCCAGCTTCTACAATCGAGTTATAGCATGCGTACAATTTCTATGTTAGTGATTTAATCTAATGAATCATTCGCATGTTGTTCATCTCCAACATTTATTGCATTAACATTCACGGAACCCAGTTCCAGATACAGTTCAAAGGCTTCAATATAAATGCATAGTTAAATATGTTTTATTTTCAAACGGTTGTTTTCCAAGAAAATTGATTTTTGTTAACATAAACGCTTTTATTTTCATTCCAAGAAAAGATGGTTCAATTTAGTCTTGGTAAATTTTGATTTAAGAGCGGACATCACATGGAAAAGGAAATGATAGCGGAGTTGTTGCAAGGCAATCGAGTCGCGTGCCATCCAAACGTCAAATGGCTCATTCGGTAGGAACGTTATACCTATGAAGTCCTTCGACTTTTGACACCCCGCGCGTCTCTCTTCCCACTCGCATTCGGCGCGTGTTTTTATTAGGAGAAATATAAATGGGGCATCTCCGTTACATAATCATATTCTGTCCTCGGTGGGACTTCACCAATGATAGAATTTAGACCAATGAAAACTAAACTATGTTATCACGTGTCAGTAAAAAAATACAAGGAAAATTACTTCAAGAGCCCTGCATTGAGGGATCTTTTTATTGAGAGTGTAAGGTGTAAAGATAGGGCAAGTCTTCATAATCGAAGGTGAAGCAGCCTTGCTCACCATTCAGCCAAAAACTTTTTTTTATGCAAATGGATAGTGAACCTATCTACCTACCGTCATTCTCTATCTCACGTAATAGGGGGCGAGCCTATTGCTGTCAATAATAATCAATAATCAATAATCAAGAACACTTTGTCATGGGCTGTCGGATGGAGTACTTACCACCGTTCCCAATACTATACTTACAGATAAAGATATATCACATCTACGGATAAAGTGCTCGGCTGTTTAAATTCAAAACATAGTATCTCCTATTTCACACCAATTTCGGAAAATAAAATTATACCGCGATGCGCTTTCCCGCAAAAAATCAGTTACCATGTTTTGAATGTAAACAGCCGATACGTCAAATTTGACTGTTGCGATCTATCTTTAACTGTAAGTATGTTATTGGGAACGGCCGATAGACACCTTCTAAGACACCCAGGGGAGGAGATGCGGTGGCGTTATTCTAAGCCCTGCCTTGAGGGAACTTTTTATTGAGAAATTCTTCTTCTTCTTTTCGTGTCAACGATTCACTTATAAATGCCTACACTATTCGGGAATAAAATTCTGCCATCTTAATCGCGCTGTCAGTGGCTTTATTTAGGTCGTCTCTATTGCATGAAGTGGGACATAAGGGACACGAGACCAAATGCGCCATGGACTGCACGGGGGCACCGCAGTCACATGCAATCAAGCCCGGGTCTCGCATTCCCCATCTACAAAGATTTTGTCTAGACCGACCAACCTGTGTACGTAGACGATTAAGGGACTTCCATACGGGCCAAAGGAAGTTCTGTCCGGGAGGTAGTTTTTCCTGGGGAGGTAGGAAGTCCGAAGGTGGTGGTTGTTTATCTTTCCATAGCGAAGTTCTCATCGTGCCAGGATGTTCGTGTGCGGGTGCGGCTTTTACGTTTTGCATGAAACTCTTACGACTCTTTAAGCGGGCTCTAGGTGGTTGATGTCCATATAGGCAGTGTCGGGAGTCGGTTTCCTGTTTTGCCTTTTCCAGTCTGCAAGCAATATCCCGTCGTATAGCAGGTGGTGCGATACCTGAGAGTGGGTAAAGCATGTTGAGAGGCGTGGGCTTAAGGCAACCGGTAATTGTGCGGCAGGTGTCATTCAGGGTAATATCTACCTGTCCGGCATGTGCCGATTGGTGCCACACAGGACACGAAAATTCACCCGCAGCAAAGCACAGGGCTAGTGCAGTTGTACGGAGAACGTTTGGTTCTGCTCCCCAGGTCGTAGTTGTGAGGCGGCGTATCAGGTTGTTTCGGGCACCTACTTTGGCTTTTGTGTTTTGGCAGTGATTTTTAAAGCTCAGAGTCCTATCTAGGGTGACACCTAAATACTTTGGGTGGAAACAGTGCTCCAATTCAGATCCTAACCAGGTAACCCTTTTTTTTTTTTTTTTTTTTACGTGGTGGAATGCTTTTAAGCACTTCGCTCACCCCCCACGGGGGCAGGGAGCGGGCTTCGTGTGGGACTCCTAGCCTCGACGGAGGCCAGACTACCCACTAAACCACCACGGTGTCCGTCGTCACCACATATCGACGATGGCGGGAACAACATCTTCCGCCATCGTCGTGTGGGTCGCCCGCCGCAGATCTACGGCAGGCCCATCTCTGGTGCGGCAGAAGAGGAGTCCTTCTGCCACCCGCCTAGGCAAGGCACACGCGACACGACGTGCGCCTTCAACCTCGAGGCCTATGTAAGGGCAGCAGACGCCCCCGCGTCTACTGCCCGGCCCGGTTAGGGGGGGAGGAGTTGGTGGTACCGCCTCCTCCGAGCCCCGGTTCTCTTGCGGCGCTGTGGGAGGGAAAGGGGGTCACATTCCCTCTCCCTCTCCGCCGCCTCCTTCTGCGAGATAACCGTCTCGCAGAAGGTCTGAACCGCTGCCCACGCCTCATCGCCGCCGTCGACCATAGACAGAACTACGGCCGGCAGCGAGAGGTCCGTCCCCACTTGGGCGATCAGAGCACGGCGCTCCCCAGCCCACGCGGGGCACTCCTCTAGGGTGTGCTGCGCCGTGTCATCATCGCCGCCACAGTGGTGGCACCCACTGGTCGGCTCTCGTCCCACCCGGCACAGGTAGCTTCCGAAGCATCCATGCCCCGAAAGGACCTGCGCCATGCGGAACGTTACCGACCCCCGCGATCTGTCCATCCAGTCTCTGAGGACAGGACGGATCGCCTCGACGGTCCTTCTGCCAGCCGTGGGATTGGCCAGCCGCCGCTCCCACTCCAGGAGCATGGACCGTCTTAACCAGGTAACCCTGAGCTGACGTTTGGCGTCCCAGTTGCGCAGGTGAAAGGCGCTCACTTGAGTCTTTGATGGATTGGGTTGTAGGCCATTTGTTGTGTAATAGCCTTCCAACTCAATTAGAGCCGAACTGAGAACTTTCTCGGCTTCTTCAAATGTTTGGGTTTGTGTCGCCAGTGCCCGGTCATCCGCGTACAGGAATCTTTTTGTGTTAGAAGCATAAGGCTGGTCATTGGTGAAAATATTGAACAGCGTAGGTGCGAGTACACTTCCCTGGGGTAATCCGTTTTTTTGACAACGCCACCTACTTTTCTCTGTAGACAGGCAGACCTGAAACCATCGGTTGCACAGGAGTTCTCTCAGTATTTCTACAAATGTTGTCTCCTGTCATATTTTCTACTTTCGTAAGGAGCCGTCTTATGTTAACAGTATCGTATGCCGCTGTGAGATCTACTAGACATACGCCTGTAATTTGGCCCAGCTCAAATCCATCTTCAATATATTGAGTCAAGTTTAAGGTTTGGCTGGAGCAGGACTTACCCGGACGGAACCCAGCCTGTTCAGGAATTAGTGCGCTATCAATTATAGGCATGAGGCGGTTGAGCAATAGTCTCTCAAATAGTTTGTAGGTGTGACACAGTAAGGAAATAGGCCTGTAGCTTTTAGGTTCAGTTGGAGATTTTCCTGGCTTGAGCAGTGCTATGACTTTAGATTTTCTCCAGAGTTTAGGGATTTTAACATCCTTTAAACAGGTGTTAAATAATTCCAGGAGCCAAGATACCGCTGGTGGTCCGAGGTGTTGAATCTGCTCTACTGTTATATCGTCAAACCCAGAAGCTTTTCCGCACTTGAGAGATCGTATGCCGTGCGCTATTTCCGTTAAGGTAAACGGTTGGCAGATAGTACTGAATGACTTAGGGGCAGTTGCAGTACGGCGTGGCGCTCTTGCGATTCGTTTCACCGGTTTCCCGTTCAAAATGAGCTGGTGAGCAATCTGGTTCGCTGTTATTTTACCTGGGTTCGATGGTTCGGGTGATACGCTGGTGAGTTTTTGGATTGTTTGCCAGGCTTTCTTACTGTTGTGAGTCATGTTAATATTGGATATAGTCGACATCCATTTTTCTCTCCTGCTTTTTGCGATGACGTGTAGCAAGTGCTCGCCTGCCGTTAGTGTCTCCTCAGAGAATGGATCACTGTCGTAAGCTTTCTCGTACGCAGTCAATAAAGATGCTGAGTCCTGGTCCAATCCCGGAATATACGAACTGCGGCAGCCTCTTGGGATATTACGTCGCGACGCCCTCCAGATAATATTTACAAACTGTTCGTAGTTCGCCGGTACAGGATCTAGACTCTCAAGTTCGCGATCAACGTCCTCAGTATAGCTCTCCCAATTGGCTTTTGTGAAATTGAACCTTCGCCTAAACGGTACGGACATTGGTTTAACGGCAGCTTGGACTTGGCATATGATAGGCCTGTGTTGTGTATGAGGAATAGGTGCTCCGATGGATTTTCGACATAGTGGGCTTATTTTGGAGCTTACAAACAGGAGGTCAGGGTTATAGCCTCTGCACCATCTGCGGCTATTAAACGACGCAGGGAGTTTCGGGTCGTGCAGTAGAGTAAGGTCTAGGGAATCTGCCCATTCTTCTACTGCAGTGCCATCGGGGTTAGTGTTATTGTAGCCCCATGCTAGGCTATGGCTGTTGAAGTCCCCCAGTACTATTCGTATGGCGCGGGTGTCGAAGTTTACAGGTTTTGTAAACTCAAAGTTTGAGTTCGGTGGTTTGTAAACTGAGGTGACAGTACAGGTACCTGTGTCTATTGTTATGACCTCAATAGAGTTTTGCGAGGTGTGTTTTATTGCTGATACGATGTTGATATCAGGCTTACAGAATACTGCACTTCCGTATTTTTCATGTGCGGTTTCGGCAATAAGTTTAAGACCTTCTATGTGTGGTCTTTGGTCTTCAATGCCACGGTGCGTCTCTTGTACGCATAGGATGTCACATTTCGATGTGCGGCTGAATTCGGACAGTAGAGATGATTTTGCATCTGAAAAGCCTTCGATATTTATTGAAACTACTGTCATTGCCGGCTTTAAGAGTTGATGATGTTGGGTAGTCGCATTTTGGTGAATCATTGTGTTGAGAAGATTGGCCGGCTAGACTCTGCGTTACCGAGTGCTAGCCGTTTCCAGGGTGCGCCGAACGTTATCGCATAGCGTGGGGGAACGTTAATGTAAGGTAAAGATAGGGAAAGGCTTCATAATCCAAAGTGATGTACAGCCTTGCTTACCATTCAGCCAAAAACTGTTGGGCTATAGAATCTTCCGCTATTGACACAAATAATGTACAATGAGCATTCAGCCTAGTGGTATGGATAATGGACTGCTGAGACGAGGTCTCGGGTTCGATCTCAGGTTTACCATGGCACACACCAATGACTTTTCGATGCTTTTCGAAGTTATGTGTGTATTTATCGCAGGTTTATAAGTTACCTATTGGGACCTAAACATAAACTGGTGAAATGTGGGTGCTAGCACCTCTGCCTACCCCTTCGGGGAATATAGGCATGAGTTTTATGATGATGATGATCATTCAGCTGGTTCCAAATCAACGAAGGGTTCAAGATCAGTTTTACAACGATACAGTTACTTTAGTGTTTATGACTAAAAAGTATTATACGTACGGCTTATACGACGAGGGAACTATCTTTAATTATAAATGAGTATACTAATAACCGAATATATAGCAAGAGATGAAGAGGATAATTTATAAGCATACATTAGACGTTTAGAACATAAATATTTCTTTCGCGACAGTTGGGCCTAAATGCGCTTGTATTAAAGTTTGGCTCGCTGCCAGCAAACCTAGGCCAAGAACGAACCGTTGAACTTCGTATAAAACTTACTAAACCTTTATAAACCAATCGTTAAATTCTCAAACGTGATTTTGTAGTATTTTTCTTCGTTCCTTCAGTGAAACTGATCCAATTGTTTATTATTGTAGGCATTTTATAGCATGCGGTTCAGAATTGGGGTATACCTCTAATGTGTTTGTAGGAAAAACCACTGTGAGTATCTGGTTTGTTTCCTTGGCCATTGGGAGTAAATGGGAAGAAACGATGATTGATTCTTTAAGGCCACTCGACACTTCATTTTTCTGTTAGGTAAATATTTGATAGATAAGACGAAAACAAACTCAAAATGTATGCTTCTGATCCTCCTAATATGCTCGCCGCATAATTTCTTTTTGCTATCATTTGTATCATTGGTGGGGTATATCGCCGTGCTTACGTGATTTGTTTAAAGTGCAATATCAATATTAATGTAAGTACATACATTGTATACAATCTACTACCCGTATTTAAGAATAACGCTCAATTGTGAATCGAATCTCAAAAAGACATTAGAACTTTAATCTAGAATACAATTTGTCGTCAAATCAGGTTATCCATCGTTTTGAAATACAAATCGTTTGTGTTTTCAATATACTTGTTCTGACTGTTTCATCAATGCAGTTACCAACATTACTTTACATAGGTAACATACTTTATATACATAATTTCACTCCTAGGAGTATCATTTGAATGATTTTTTTATTGCATTTAATATGCTAAAATTTAAGTACGAAAAACATCGGAAAAAATGAAATGCTCAAGTGAGACTCGAACTCACGACCTTTCCCTTACAGGGAAATTTTCCTTCTCTTTAAATCCGTCTTTAAGGGTGACGGTGGAGCCATCTACCAACATTCTTACGAACTGTTGGAAACAATGAATGATTTTTCAACCAGACGGATATAAAGAGAAGGAAAATTTGAAATAATTCAGGTGTGGCTCAATAGCTCAGTTGGAAGAGCATTCCCCCTGTAAGGGAAAGATCGTGAGTTTGAGTTTCACTTGAGCATTTCATTTCATTTCTTCCGATGTTTTTCGAAGGGGTATCATTTTAGGCAGACTGGCACTGGTGGTATTTAACTGCTAAACGTTTTACAATTGAAACTGAATTTTATAGTATTCATCACATGGTATAAAACAGTACCTAATACAAAACACGGAAATAAGTACAGAATTCAACTGCATAACAAACATTTCTGACGAGAAGCAATTAATTCGTGTTATCATATTCATGCCAAGGTTCGCTCATTAGATCATCTTTAGTTCTCCGATGACTGCACGCATGACGACAGAACCCAATGAGGAAAATAAACTTGGCGCCTACCCCACGTAGTCATTGGTACACTGCAACTGTGTAATCAACTGGTTTCATTAAATGATCATCATCATCACAGCGTTTAGTCCCAGTTGTAACTGAAGTTTCATTACATAGTATAAAACAAAGTTGTTTTTTTCTGTCTCTCCCCATGTATGCTTAGATCTTTAAAACTACGCTACAGATGTTGGTGCTGTTTCTTTTAATATAAAGTAATTAAAGAGGAAGGTTTATATGTATAATACATGCTTAATATAGTAGAGGGTGCAGCGGAAACGGGATCTGACGCCACGCGGGCGGAAAAAAATTGGTGGTACGTGCCCCCACCGGGTCCGAGTAGAAGGGGCAGGCCCAAGAAGTCCTGCCTTGAAGTCGTGGAGGTTGACATGCTTGCAAATGGTCTCACTAACATAGACCCCCAAGATCAAGAAGAGCTGAAAGGGGGACTCTGAGCTCCGAAGGCACCTTAGCTTGATGCAATTAGGATAATACGTCTTAATGAAGAAGATGATGAGGCAGAATATAAATTAATTGTTTACGATTGACATAATGCAAGCGACAAAACTCTAAACAAAATTTGTTCGCCTCATTGACATGGTAATCGTATTCCAAAGCCCCAGTTCTGTAACTCACGATAAAGGTATTGATGACTAATGCTTTTATCGTGAAAATTTATAGCTGACCTACCTGTGACTTATAAATATACCCAGCTGGGTTGCAATCTCAAACAAACTGCCAGTACTAATCAATGGTCTAAATTGGTGCTATTTTTTAAATACTCGATGTTCTAAATTCATTGAACTCCTAAATAAATAATCCCTTTAAATATAAACGGTAGGATGGCAGGACGTCTCCAGTCTAATGATGAGATAATATGGTTAAGAAGATGGTTAATGTTGAAATGACTGCAACTAGAGATGTATGGAAGAAACACACATGCTACGTCGACACCAAATAATCTTGGGATAAGGGCAGGAGGATGATGTTGATGATAGGACGTCTCCCAATTAGATGAACTGACGACCTAAAAATAACTAAGATAGACTGGATACGGAAGGTGGATGTAGCTTATGTAACCGATTCAAATTAAAAACAAACAGTTATTAGGCAAAAATACAGATCGTAATAAAGGAAAAAACAAAAGACGGTGTATACATTTGAAAAAGAATTTAGAAGAAAGTATTTAAAATATTTACAAAAAGGTTTTATGCCGAAGAGGTTTTATTATGACCATCGCTAACAGTGGAGAATCGACTGTTGGAGAAGACGTACATGGAAATATTTGTAATAGGACTAAATCCAGCATTTAACTGCAATTGCATTGATTGATGTATTTGCTTCAAAGTTAAGATTTTACAGAATGCAAGAATTAATAAGTACGAATTGAATAAATGAAAGAAATAAAACACTAAATATAAAGTATGTCAATAAAAAAACGAACAATTTAATGTTATCGGCAAACAAATGCCACACGGCAATTCAATAGCTGCTGAAGTCACGCAGCTCTTGTGAAGCAGTTCAAAAGAATTGCTATGCAAAAAATGTTACCAAATTATGAAAAAATAATGGAGAATGTTGGTAAATGTACTGCTTGAGGATTTTAATAGCAATAGGTACTAGAAATTGCGAGGTAAAACACTTTACAAGAAAACTAAATGTCTAGATGCCATAAAAGTTGTGTTAATAGAGTGAAAAATGTTTCAATTTATTACTTACAATGTAAACATACTTTTCAACGAGAACTTTCATAATATCGTAGAGATAAGTTTATTCTAGCTGTCGTTAAAAACAACAACCAAACAAAATTATAATGTTTTGATACAAGATGTTACTTCGACTCATACACTACTATGTCGCAATTACGATCGCTAAAATATCACTATTTATTGGTTTTATTCAACATTCTTACCACGCCGCGTGGTTACCGACAGAGTAGAATTTGGGCCATCCCATCTCTTCCCATGCGGTGTCGTACAAAGCGACTAAGGGATAGGATTGTTTAGCATCAGACAGATATATTACAGACCAGTCTCAGCCTCGGATATAGGCTCGAGTCAACAATAGTGCCCGGAATAATATGGCAATAGGCTCACCCCCTATTCATGGGACCGACTACATATTATTGGCGAAATATGGGTGTTAATTGACCTCTGCTTAACCCTCCGGGGATAAAGGCGTGATTATATGTATGTACCTATGTATGTATGTATGTATGTGTACCATCATCAATAATTTGGAACAAACTACCTAAAAACTCCAAAAGCCTGATGTAAAAAAGTTTTCTTAGATATTTAAGGTCATTGGAGTGTAAAAATGATGAAATGGATACAAAGATAGAAAAGAATATATAAAATATCACGCAACAGACATGCCTTTCAAAAAACTATGAACAAACAGCAATCACAACCGGATGTCTCCAATGTATATGCGTAATATATACGGTAGCTTCTTGCTAAAGAACAAAATAAAGGGGGAAAGCTGAAAAAGCGACGTTTATAGTGATTTCGCGTGACTGGAAGCCTCCACTCGCGAAAGGGATTGAAAATATACTTGCTTACTTGAATTGTTATCCGTTTTTGAGTGAAACAATGACGAAAACTGTTCTAGGTCTCTAGCTTTTGTAGTTTCAAGTGCTAATTGAAACATTAACGATACTATGCTGAATAAAGAAGGATATGCAATAAAGACGTTTGCGAATTTAAATAAAGCCACGTACAATATTGAAGTAAACCCAATTTGAAACAAAAGCAAAAATACTATTAATGTTAGATTCAAGGAATATAATAGAAGAATTGACTTTTAATCTCCTTGTTATAGCAGCTGGTATCACCAAACTTTCACAAGTTATTGTCCTTTTATTTCCTAGCATTGCTTGGCAAGGTATGTTATCCACGGGTCGCAAATTGAGGCATCTGATATTTTAGACAAGCCCTTGTGACGTAAGATACAGAACAAGATATAGAAGACAGCCAGATAAGCAAGGCAAGGCAAAGCCTGTAAGAAAAATATGTGTCAATAAAAACTCACACCCAGTCTTTTCTAATTGTCAGTATCATCCGTATCACATAACACAAGCTGACGCAAAAACTAACTTTCATACAAATCATTTGGTTTATTGTCAGAGGGATGTCGTGAAAATTTAACAGCATTCGTTTCAACCGATCAGTTACATGTTTGGGGAAACGAAATAAACCTTACGCTAAATTAAATGGTCCATTAAACAATCAAAGGCTGTTTTATGATAATCTAACTGCTTTTCGAGCTTTAATCACTGTAATTCTTAACAAGCTTCGATTAATTAGAGACTGATTGGTATTTACTTTCATGATACATTGTTATTCTTTTTTAATCTATTTCAAACTGTTCTCGAAAGAAACTTGTAAAAAATGTGTAAGGACAGGTCAGTTGGGGGCTGTCCTTTTTCTTCACCCTGGTGGAAGAGAGGTACTTATGATAAAAGTACGAATACTATTCATAAATTTGTATATGAAAATATAGAACAGTTACTAATGAAAATGATTACAAAATATTGCACAACATTGGACGTGCTCGTCATCTTATTTATTATATTAAAATTAATGTCAAAGCTCCAAAGTAAACTGACATAAAGAGGCAACAGGAAATGGCGTTACTAAATAAATGCCATTCAATCATCTTTTTTTTTTGGAAATTTATTCCGCATTGAAAAAAGTAGGCGGACATTATGCGTGGAAAGTTCCTACGATGGCAGCATTCAATAATTTTAATAAAGTTTCTAGGGTTAAAATGCAATGATCTGTCAAAATTTCAAGTCAATCCATTAATCATTTCTAGAGTTTTACGACCACAAAAATACATAGGTACTGATTTGTAGAATAATACTAATATTTTACCTACTAGATATTTTTCACTGTTGCTTCTTTGACGAATTCGACACATTTAAAAAGACTCAAATAATAAATAACAAAATCTAACGAAATGAAGTTAGCTAGAATTCTTATTGGCTACAGCAACATTAAAGAAAAACAATGTGACATTTTGATGACATTGTAACGGAAAACAGAATAAGAATCGATGTGTTATTTTTTCAATATAACCTACTCGGTTAGTAGTTACAGCTACGTAAAATAAAAGAACAATTCAACAAGATGCTGTGAGATGAAAAATCAATACGATTCAGCTCCGTTGTGTCTAGACTACCGGCGTCCCGGCTAACCTACAGAACTTAGTCGCATTGCGGGAACTACTACATTAAACCAGGAAATGCAATCAAAGCATCGTTAACACAAACAAACTGAGCAAAAACATGCAATACCAATTTATAGGTTAGAAAACTAATCGGTACACAAATTAACAAAAATTCAAGTAAAAATCACGGCAATAAGCAACACAGGGAATGACGGAGAAAATAATTTTGGAACAGCAGGCGGACATATTGAAACTCAATACCCTCGCTTCCAGAGCGATAAGCGAGTCGCCGGCAAAACTGTTAGTAATGCATTAGAACAGAAACAGATTAAAAAAATATTTAAAAAAAGTAATTTATATACTTTACCGGCAACAGGGAACAACGTTCAAAGGTCCACAACACTGTCACTTCAACCACCGATTCAGAATTCAAATTCACTGGATTTTTTTTTTCGCGGACGCGTTCCAAATTTGGAATTTGAAAATGTTTCGTGTGTACCGTCGAATGCCGTATACGGTGTGACCTTACCAAGTGAACGTTTCGTTACCGCGCGTTCGGTTGCGATGGTTTGGGAATGTTCGAGCGGCAGTTAGCGATGGACTGAGGCGGGCGGGCGGATTCGGACGCCTTCGGCTCTATTCGGCCACATTTAAATTTAGATTTTGGCTCTCTCCCCGGTTTTATATAGCAGTGAGTACATCGTATAAAGCGTATCCGAGACCTATACGTATATATGTGGATATAACCGTACGTATATATAGGAATTACGGCTCTTTATTGAGTGGATTGTAAATTTTTGCATGCCGTCCGTAGGTGCGGGATGGCCGATATTTCTGGGCAGACGGGACTTTTTTTGGCAATGTTTGCTAAATGTTCACCCACTCGCTGCATATAACGAATTCTTACGATTCTTTACTGAAATAGGTCTAATAAATAGTTGATATTGCAAAAATAGATATATGGACGATGTGATGACTTCGTAGGTATTACGATAACCTCTTGCTAAATATTTTATGCTATTAAGGTAGCAAACAAGCACTCAGCCCACCTGATGTAGGACTAAAACGGCCTATGAATGTTTGTCATTGTAAAATTGACGCTATACCACTTAGAAACAGAATACTTTAATAGAAACCTTTAGCTTTTCAGGAAACATGGTTGAACAATAATGATGGGTTGAAATATTTTAATTAGTTTGAATGAAATTTAATAGTATTTATTATGCTAACACCGTCGCCCCTTAAAAACGGATATAAAGAGAAGGGAAATTTGAAGTGATTCAGATATGACTTCAATAGCTCAGTTGGAGTTCCCCCTGTAAGGGAAAGGTCGTGGGTTCAAGACCCACTTGAGTTGTTCTTTTTTCCGATGTATTTCGAATATTTTCATTATTAACAATATATTAAAAAGAAGAGAGAGTATATGAGTATTCCGGCGAAGGCGGATTGATAACCACTTGAGTTTTTTACGAAATTCGGAAACATCTCATATTTGCGCAAGCCAAAAATGAATCGTATACAGAAGTTTTGTAGTCGCTCAAGTTTATCAAGTTGGTCCTCATTTAGGTCGAGATAGCTGACATCGGCATAATCCAGAATAGGGAGGAGTATCGATTGCGCTAGCGCAATTTTGGTTTCGGTTGGGAGGAAATTACGTAATCTCCTCAGAGTACCACCGGTGGCGAATATTTTGCGGCTGATGTGTTTCACCTGAGCTGATCATGACATGGTCTTGTCAAGGTATATGCCCAAGTTTTTGACAGAATCACTTATGGGAATAGTGGTACCTTCAAAGTGAATTTGAGGTAGAGCCGACCAGTCAACTTTTGGTAAAAGTCTTGAGCTACCAATTACGGTGACCTGAGTCTTACTAGGGTAAATCTTGAGCCCATACATAGCAGTCCAAGCACTAAGATACGCCAGATCCTTGTTGATAGTGGCAATACCCTGAGACAGTCCATCTACATCTGTCTGGCAGTAGATTTGTAAATCATTGTCTGGCAGTAGATTTGAAAATCATTATTACACCTACTTGCAAAAAGTTCTCAGACTCACTACTTTTTTTCAATTTGACGATCTGTCAATGCTGTCAACTCAGTTACGTTCCAAAATACTGCCCTAAGTATACTTTCAGACAGACCACATCTGACATGGCCCTCGTATAGGTACTTTACCGCCAAACACATCTCCTTCAACGAAACGGATATTTTTAAAAAGAGTAAGTACTTAATCAAAATGTTTCGAAATATATTTTTGGGCGGGCTCACACTGCGTTCAATCCAAGTGCGTCGTTTATTTTTGTAATGAAGTGAGTAAGTGAGCCATATATCACTACCAAATTTACCATTTGTAGTATAATAGCTATATACTAGCGACTGTAGATCCTTGAAGGCGTAAGTATCTGTCTAAAAAATAGTAGAAACGGCGGCAGTTATTCGATATTTAACATTCTATGGCTAGAAACCTCTATAATAGATTAAACCTACTCTCCACCGTTGGCAGAATTTGTTTATTAACCGATACAAGGCGCCATTTAAATACCTAAAATAAAAACATTCTATGGAAATAAAAATTGAATTTGACATTTGAATTATTAATAGTATAACACTCACCGGGATATTTACCATGTTTATAATTGGTATTTGGTAACCGATATTTCGGCGCTGTTTCAAGCGCCATGATCACGGTGTACTGACGATCGGTCGTCAGTACACCGTGATCATGGCGCTTGTAACAGCGCCGAAATATCGGTTACCAAATACCTTTTTTTTTTTTTTTTTTTTTTTTTCCGTGCGGAAATCCCCTCGGACAAGGGGGAGACGGTGTTCGCTACTTTTGTAAGTATGAAATATATAGCTCATTATCATCATCATATCAGCCACACATAGTCTACTGCTGAAGATAGGCCTCTCCGATAGACCACCTTTTTTTTGTCTTGCGGAAATTCCCTCGGATACCCCCCTGCCGGAGCCGGAAGGGGAGGTTATATCGGACTCGAACCGACTAAAACCGCACGCCGACTGTGGGTCTTGGTGCTAGGCCGGAGGTGAGGTTGTCAAAGACATATCCCTCGCACCCCGGCTGACCCGGTTACCAAATACCAATTATAAACATGGTAAATATCCCGGTGAGTGTTATACTATTAATGTTAATGACCATGTCTATCTCAAATCATATATTTGAATTATTGTATGAAATATTGTAAGCAAATTTTTATGTTAGGTACACTTCCATCCATTGTTGTTGAATTTAAAAAAAAAAAAAAAGAGTGACCCAAAGTTATGCCCAGATTTAGTTTTTAAAATATTTGAAAAAAGACCTACGGGTATATACAGGTGGCCAACGATTTTCTGCAAAGAGATTTGTAATGGAATCATTTTAAAATAGTTTCAATATAAAAGAGATAGCATGTGGCTAACAATAAAATTTTCAGAATAACCTTACTTAATAAAAATACCTATATTCAGCATTATCCTTTGTATCAGCTTTAACTCCAGCCTAATTATATATTTTGTTAAATATAGCTCCTAAAAAATATCAGAAGCCAACACTGAAACTAAATTTATTTTTAAAATTTACGCGTAATGTGATTAATAAATAACGTTGTTTATTTTATCAACAATACGGAAAATTTAAAAAACAAATAAATAAAACTAAAATTAACTACATCACAACGCACCCGTCCGGCGAAGGGCGTATTAATGCCCACTTTTTGCCAAGTATATTAATGCTCCAATATTTTAGGGTGACCTCTAGGCAAAATAGAGGTAGGTACTCTCTGTAGCATGCTCTGGTGTAGCGGTAGAGGGCTCGGATTTAATGCCACTCAGTGCAAATGTTTGTATGCATGAATAACACCGGGAATCAACAGGGCATATTTTTTATTGTTATAAGTAAATGCAACTTGTTTACATGGGGTACAGTATGTTTAATTCATATTACAATAAAATCCATATCTATATATATAAAAATCAATTGCTGTTCGTTAGTCTCGCTAAAACTCGAGAACGGCTGAACAGATTTGTCTTATCTTGGTCTTGAAATGTTCGTGGAGGTCTAGGGGAGGTTTAAAAGGTGAGAAAATTCGAATAATTGCCGGGAACCGACATCCACACGGGCGGAGCCGCGGGCAAAAGCAAAAATAAAAGCAACAAAAGTAATTGATGCTGAAATATAAATGTCGCACTAAAACGAAGGAGTCCGGATGTCACAAGGTTTATGTAAATTAATATTACTCTAAAACTAAAACATTATATGCATGAGACATCCGACGTAAAAATAAAAACTTTGACATTATTACAAACATAGTTGAGTCACCAAATTCAACAACTATACATTATATGACAGCCTCTGTGGGCTGTGGCGTGGCGGTAGTGAATGTAACTGCCACGCAGGAGGCGCGGGTTCGATCCCCGCTTAGTGCAAATATTTATATGCAAGAATATGGCTATTTGCATTGATCTGGGGTTTTCTATGTTTAATTATGTATGTATTTATGAAAAAAAGTATTTAAGTATGTTTATCCGCATTCTAGATTCCACAACACAAGCTAATTAAGCTTACCATTGGTCTAGATAGCGTTGTGTAGAATGTTGTGGAATGTGGAATATTTATTTATTTATTTATTTTTCCCTTCAGGGTATGCAGAGACAACAGCCCGCCATTTGCTTTTATCGTTTTATTTACAAACTTTCCCAATTGCCATTTATGCCCCATTCAAATTATTCCAATAGCATTCCAGTCCAGCGAGTGAATCCAGTGCTGGAATCCAGTCCAGTTACTGAATTGTCAGTCAGTTCAAGCGCGTTCAAACACTGAAATAATGTGAACACTACAATCCAGTCCAGCACTGGACTAGATAGATTCACTGGATTACTGGACTGGATTGTGAACCGGGTATTAAGAATTTAATGTCAACATCGATATTATAACACTCACCGAGATAGGTATTTACCATGTTTCTTATGCACTGGTGACCGCCGAGTTAGTTGTTGAATGTTGAATGCACCATTGCATCCGTGAACATGGCGCTTGTAACAGCGCCAAAATATCGGATCCTCAAAACTTTAAGAAACATGGTATATATCCAGGCGAGTGTTTTACTATCGATGTGAATGACCATGTCAATCTCAAATCATATAATGTCAACATTATAACCTAAGATTAACCTTGAGAGATGGAGTGATAAATAGCGTGATAAGAGAGCGATGTGGAGTGATAAAAGATGTACCTAGTGACGAGAATTGAGAGAGGAATGTTAAGATGGTTCGGACATGCTGAGAGAATGAATGAAAGAAGACTAACGAAACAGGTGTATGAGGCGAGTGTGGATGGTACCGTCGGAAGGGAAAGACCCAGGCGCACCTGCCTGGACCAAATCGGGGAACTGTTAGAAAAGGGACACGTCCGGAGTTCCCTAAACCGGCGAGCATGCATGTAGAATATAAGAAGAGTGAATGCAGCGAGAGTATGAAGTCAGGATCGTAGCAAATGGAGATCCGTGATCTGTTCCTACCCCTATGGGAAACAGGCGTGATTTTATGTATGTATGTATGTATAACCTAAGTTTAAAATTAATTACACATCATCATATAGATGCGAACACATGCAAGCCTGTTGTTGTCAACCAGGTACCTACTAGTAAAAGCGGACCTCGGAATACGAGGTGGAAGCTTCAGGTGCGACTAAGATTAACGCCAGGATGAAAACGAAGTAGAGGCACTGGGAAAACGCATTTGTGGGTAGCCGCAATACGTGGGTCGTATGTGGTAGCTATTTTTTTTCTATAAAGGACACGTCAATTTGACTTCACCTCGCCTAATGGCAAGCTAAAGGCAAAGTCTCGGAAAGAGGGTCATCATCGTAAACATGTACCATGTTAACAGTGGTGGCACTCAGCTTGACGGCCTCATCAGATGCCTTTTCACGCCCCACTTAAAGGACCCGGGACTGTAGGAAGAAAGAAACACGTGAGCTGGCAGGGAGTTCCAGGTCCTAATGATGCGGCATAAAAATGGACGGCTGACTACCCGCACAGCTCTCGCATGCGGTTCGTTATCATACAAAAGTACATATGTAGATTGCGGCTACCCGCAAGTGCCTTGTGAACCTTTGATCTGAAGTTTCAGATGTACGCTCGGAAACGAAACTTCGGCGTAAACCAAACTTTGGACCGCAACTCCGTCTTCATCATCGACATAAAGACGTCGTTAGTCCGGATTGCATCCGAAGCCACGGTGCCCTCAGAGTTCAGGGTCCGCCTTCCGGCTCTTCCTCCTCCACTTCGCACCATCTTGGGCGTTCATGTTCGTGAGACCAAGATCGAGCCTCACCAAGAAGGTGAGAAAGAACACATCAATTTGACTTCACCTCGCCTGATGGTCTCGGAAAGAGGGTCAACATTTTAAACATATTATGTACCATTTGAATGAATTTTTTATAGCATTTATTATGCTAACTTTTAAGTTCGAAAAACATTGGAAAAAATGAAATGCTCAAGTGAGACTCGAACTCACGACCTTTCCCTTACTTCTCACTTGAGCATTTCATTTTTTCCAATGTTTTTCGAACTTAAAAGTTAGCATAATAAATGCTATAAAAAATTCATTCAAATATTTGCGCGCAGTCATCAAAATTCAATGTTTAAAAATGGTTGAAAAATCATTCATTGTTTCCAACAGTTCGTAAGAATGTTGGTAGATGGCTGCACCGTCGCCCTTATAGACGGATATAAAGAGAAGGAAAATTTGGAATGATTCAAGTGGTGCTCAATAGCTCAGTTGGCAGAGCAGTCCCCCTGTTAGAGAAAGGTCGTGAGTTCGAGTCTCACTTGAGCATTTCATTTTTTCCAATGTTTTTAGAATATATGTACCATGTTAACAATGGTGGCACTCGGCTTGACGAACTCATCAGATGCCTTTTCACGCCCCACTTAAAGGACCCGGGACTGTAGGAAGAAGGAAACTGGGGAGGTTACATACTACTTATTATTTAGACAGCCTCTGTGGCGTGGTGGTAGTGAACGCGGCCACTACGCAAGGGGCGCGGGTTCTATGTTTTTTTCTGTGACTGTGGCAACACCGTGGTTTTATAATTTGGGGTAGTTTTAGCAGGATTTTATCAATCCTTTGCAGATGCGTAGAGATGTTGCATCTTTGGCAGTATTCTACCGTCTCTACCATGGTGAATGTTCTGATGAGCTCTTCCAATTAGTCCCACCCTCTCCTTTCCTTCCCAGGACGACACGTGCAGGGCTAAGATGCTTTACTTACTGTCATCAGATGAGTAGGTACAGCCGTAATTGGGGTGGGAATTTTCTTACTCAACACGTTGATAACAGTGATGGTGCAGGGTAGGTACGTGTCGTACGTGGGCTGCCACCGACTCCATCTGCGAGAGTGTGAGGAAGTAATGCTTGAGAAGGAGGAAAAGCTCAGGAGTGGAGGCGGAGAAGACTTAGGTCCCTTTCGTTCCGCATAGTCCTCCCTTCGCCTACGCAGGCGACTCTGGCGTCTTCGGAGGTCGTTAAACGATCTCCGTCCTCGTAGAACGCTGGCCTGGGGGTGACAGGTGGAGCCGCCTGTCACCCTAGCAGAAGCAGGCCGAAACGGCGGCTATCCCATTTTCTGAGGAAAGATGGGTAGGTACGCCGGAGTCCCACACCCGATCTAGGGCCTTCTATGGCACTGAGGAGGGCCAGACCGTAAGGGATGGCCCTGGGGATATGTCTATGACAACCTAGCACCAAGACCCACAGGTGGCGTGCGGTTTTAGTCGGTTCGAGTCCGACATATACTCCCCTTCCGGCTCCGGCAGGGGGGGTATCCGAGGGGATTTCCGCCCGAAAAAAAAGAGGGAGATTTGGATTGATCACGTAGAATCACAATTCACTGTAATATGCCACTTTCCTACACGCGTGTGAGTTGTCCAAGACATTATGTCTTAATATCCACCATTTTTATACATAAAACCCGAATTCACACCAATTTCGGAAAATATATACCGCGATGCTCCCTCAACGCTTTCCCGCCAAAACTCTCCGCTTAATTCATTTCAAATCAAACCAATCAAACTCAACTGACAAAATGTGTCAAATGTCATTTGTCAATTTACATAAGTCACAAGCTTAGAGTATATCAAGAGGTGCCATACCTACGAAAAAAAACTGCCTACTTAAACTTGGATTTTATGAATGAATGGAAAGCAGTATGGCGGCCTAGTAGGGAATCCAGTAAACTGTCGATAACTACTTATCGATATAAAAAGGGCACAGACTAAAAATTTATACAGTTGAAAGAAAAAATTAAGTGATTAGCTTAAGTCAAAGACTTTGAATACACTACGTTTAATAGACACAGGCTCAGCGTGTCCACGCATGAGACAGAGAATGTTTTTTAATGCTTAAAATCGTTAAGTTTATGCTAAAAATAGTAATATTATCTATGGCGCTATGTAACACAAGTGTGACGACTTTGAAAGATAAATTACCCTAGTTTTTGAATAAATTGGCTTGCAAACAGGCAATATATATTTTTTTCTTTTCTCTTTGTATCTGCAATCAGTGATGAATTTGTAGGTATGTCTTAGGCGATTGGCACACTGCAACGCCCGACATCACGTCGCGCGTGGACACGGGAGAGCAGATCGGCATCCGCGCGCAGATTTTCTACTGTCACGCGTGGAGCGGCGTTTTTAGTATAGTCCGAGAGATATTAGATTTTTTTTGGTAGGTAAAATGCCATTTAGGTTGAAAGTCGCTTGCAGTCTCTGCGTGTTTCGATATCGAGCCAAAACAGTGGTGTCGGCTCCAATACCCCATATTGGGCATCGATATTTGACTCCCTCCCATATCGGACGTCGGTTGATGTGAAAACGCTCTAAATTTGACGTTAAATACATGTTGCATTGCAATAATATATATTTTGAATTCGTCTCAAACACCTACACAGAAATTTCTAACAGCTCTCGGACTAAAAATCCCTCGAAAATCACGCGCGTGATTTTCAGTGTGCCATTACCTTGCGTTTTACGCGCCATCACGCCCGTTTTCTGCTTGTACGCTCGTATTCTGCAGCAACACGCGTGATTGCGTTGTCAGTGTGTGGGACCCCGCATTTTTCTATACAAAATGAGCTCCGTACAGGCGATGCGAGCGTTGCAGTGTGCCAATCACCAGAGTTATGAGAGAAAAAAAATGTTTAGTGAAAAGTATATTTGCGTGTACCATTGCCAGAAAGAGCAAAATATTAATTAATTTGTGAACCCCTTACCTATTTGACGCCTGATTCGTGATAAAATTTGGCTCTGTTTATAAGATCGGGAGATCGTGATCTCTATTTCTAGATAAAATTCTTTACAGTGAGTTGTAATATACAGGTAATAGTAAAAAACATAAACATTTAAAACGTTTAATAGTGTTCAAAACAAGATACCTTTAGGTATTTTAAAAATGTGTAATAACAATAGTAATTATTAGTATAAGTATTAGGTCTCAATGAAATTGCCGTTTTGTATGAAAAAATTTAAACGATTTTTTTCATGTATTGTTTATATTTAGGGCGGATGACGGAGAGCTTCCAGCGTTGGTTTGTAACGTTTGGTTGGTTTCCAACGTCGTTAATGTTGCATGCCGCTTGTGTCGCGTTGCTGACAGTACTCATATTCCATAATTACTCGATTTTTTACTTATTTTGTTTGCTACATATTTTTAATGACTTTTTTGGCAACCAATTTGTAGTTACGTCCTGTAACTTCAGTCCATTTTTGTTGTAAATTTGTATTTTCGGGAAACTGTAATACAATAATGATATTACTACATACATGAGAATATTTCATCATATTTATAAGAAGTACCTACAACATGTATATTAGTACCCATAATATTGGACAAATAAACATTCAAAACCTGGCAACATCGAATAAAATTTATTTCGTAGGTTATGATAATTATTATTTGCTGTTTTAGACTGTTTTAACAATAGAATTATATGCATTATGTACTTCACATGAAATAATACACTGTGGCATATGTACGAAAGGGCCTTTAACTTTAAAAACGTATTTACTTACGAGTGAAAAGATACGCCTGGTAATTTCCTTTCACTATCGGTTTTACAATTGAAAACACTGCACCGTCCCATGTTTCCTTCAGTTGTGTTTACTATATATGTTGAATAACTGTTACGATACCAAATTGCGGATATTTTAGCACGTCTAAGAACAATTATTGCGTTATAAATACAGAAATAAAAGTAAACTGAAAATCTGTCAAGTTTGTTTACTTTCGTACATATTTTTCTTTATGGTTTGTTTCGCGAACTAGTTTGCTGCCCGTAGTAAAAACCGACACGTCAGAAGAGACAGAAAATCTAGTCACTCTGTCTCATTTCTTCACACGACATTGGCGTAAGTTTGTCTTTTTCTTGTGTGAATGCGATGGAAGCTATCAATTCGTCTATATACTTCTCTGTCTACGGCTTAAGTGGATGCCGATTATTTGTATTCTCAGGTTGCAGTGTGCTTATGGCTTTCTGTCAGACTTTCCTTGTGATAGCCAGAGTTTCGAATAATTCGCCCAGAAGGACGTAGAATCTACAAAGATTCTTTAGTCTTTGAGTAACGATATATATATATATATATTTAGTAGTACTCCAGGTACATAACACATTGGCATAAAAATAAAATCGATTTGGACAAAAAAAAAACGAATTTTTATTTAATATTTTTGTTTTTTTTTTTGTAAAAAATGTTTTAGTATCTATTCATCAGTAATACCAGTACCATTATGCGATAGAATAATAAAAAGTCAACGGCATTTCAAAAGTCATTCACTATGTATGGAAAGTGGTCTTCGTTCTTTAAATATTTGGGAAAATATCGATAATTGACATATAATCTCCTTTGTAAATGACATGTAATCTCCTTTGTGATCTAATCACAAAGTGCTTTGTCTATTATGTCAAATAACATGCAATGTCTATCGTAAATTATTTTACTTATAACTTGTCTTCTTAAGTTAATTAAAGCCAATATATATGAGATTGGTATTTCCTTTAAATGTGTCAATTTAATTAACTTAAATACAATGTCTGAACCGAAGAAAGAAACTGATAAGATTCCAGCATGTTCTTTAAGCAGATACCTACGTCCCGACCGATTTGACATTGAACCAAACGCCCCCGGAGCAACAGAGCAGTGGGCGCATTGGTACCACACATTTTCTAACTTTCTTTCTGCAGAATTACCTGACGACATTACGGATGCTGTAAAATTAAAAATACTAGTTAATCACTTAACAACTAACATATATGTATATATGAAAAACTGTCAAACATATGACGACGCAGTTTCTGTTTTGAACAAAATATATCTGAAACCTCAAAATGAGATTTTGGCTCGCTTCACACTCGGAGCACGAAAACAAAAACATGATGAAACGATAACCGATTACTGTCGCGCTTTACAACTACTCGCGCAAAGCTGTAATTTTAAAGCTGTCTCCGCCTGCGAACATAGCAAGCAAGCTATACGAAGCACCTTTATCGCAGGAATTCTGTCAACTAAAATAAGAGAACGATTACTTGAAAACCCAACACTCACGATGGACGAAGCATTCACCCAAGCTGTAATTCTCGAAACTGCTGAAAAGGACTCCACGACAATGGAGGTTAACGTTCCAAGCACTCTCAATGCTCTTCCAATGCCTATTCCACGACTGGATCAACCACAGCACTTTGTACCAGCCCCAAAAAACGCCGTGATCCCGCCTTCACCTCAATCTACGGCAAAACGTTGCTTCTTTTGCGGCGGGAGAGTACATCAAAGAATTAAATGTCCAGCTTTCCATGCTTATTGTCAACTATGTTCGAAGAAGGGTCACTTTGCTTCAGTTTGCCGATCACGAAGCAACTCTTCAACTAGTAATGCTGTCTCTTATGAAAATACTGCCGTTTCTGCCAAATACTCACAGTCAACAAGACCTTCCGAAGCGATTAACACTGTTTACTCTGCAGCTTCTCCGTCCAGTTTAGAGAAAGCTACAATTGCCATTACTGTCAATCACATACGCGCCGATGCGTTGATCGACACTGGAAGCTCGGTTAGTTTCATTGATCAGAACATAGCTCGAATGATGAATCTCAAACAGCGACCTTGTAATCAAACTATAAATCTTGCATCGCTTAACCATACGTCACATGTTAAAGGGGTCTGCTTCGCTACGCTAGAAATCAATAAACATATATATAAGCAACGTCCACTTCTCATCATTAACAACTTGTGTGCTGACGTCATCATTGGCCACGACATTCTTAAGGACCATGACAAGCTTGAATTCCAATTTGGAGGCACTAGAGAGCCTTTACAAATATGCGTAATGGAAGCTTCAGTACCACCTGCATCAGTATTCACTCATTTATCTGCTGACATCTCTCCTATAGCCATCAAATCTAGACGTCACGATGGTTACGAAGAAAAATTCATTCAGGCTGAAATATCAAAGCTTTTAGAAGATGGAATAATTGAACCAAGCATATCTCCTTGGCGCGCTCAGGTACTTATCACCGGAGGAGGATCTCATCGAAAGAGGATGGTAATTGATTACTCAAGAACTATCAATAAATTTACATACCTGGACGCTTATCCACTGCCAAATATTGAATCCATTGTGTCAAAAGTGGCTAAATATAATCACTTTAGCCAGATAGATTTAAAAAGTGCTTATCACCAAGTGCCTATCTTAGAAAGCGAGAAAATTTATACGGCATTTGAAGCCTGTGGCAAACTATATCAATTTAGGAGAATTCCTTTTGGCGTCACCAATGGAGTCGCTGCCTTTCAACGTACTCTTGAACACGTAATCGGCAAAGAAAAGCTTCAGGGTACATTTGCATATCTAGATGACGTCACTGTTTGCGGAAAAAATAAAGAGGAACACGACAAAAACCTACAACAATTTATGACTGCAGCAAAGAAATATAACCTTACATTAAATGAACAAAAGTGTAATTTTAACAAAACATCCATTAGCCTCTTGGGGTATACAATTAAAGATAACATAATAGAACCTGACAAAGACAGACTCGAACCTCTTATAAATCTTCCACTACCACGTAACGCTGCTGAACTCAAAAGAAGCTTAGGGCTTTTCGCTCATTACGCAAAATGGGTGCAAAATTTTTCCGAAAAAGTACAGCCTCTTACCCATAATGTAACTTTTCCATTAAATGGAAATGCGAAACATAGTTTTCATCAATTAAAAGTTGACATTGAGAAAGCCGCTTTAGTAGCTGTAGATCACGAGGAAACTTTGACGGTAGAAACTGACGCGTCAGATTTTGCAATAGCTGCGACTTTAGCTCAAAAGGGACGTCCCGTCGCATTTTTTTCTAGAACCTTGTCTGATAGCGAACGCAAACACGCTTCAGTAGAAAAAGAAGCCTGCGCCATAGTGGAGAGTCTAAGAAAATGGCGCCATTACCTTATCAATAAACATTTTCTACTCATCACTGATCAAAAATCAGTAAGTTACATATTCAATCAAAACCATACCAGCAAAATAAAGAATGATAAAATTGAAAGATGGAGACTAGAATTGTCATGCTACAAGTACGATATAGTCTACAGACCTGGAATAGAGAATGTAGCTGCGGATGCACTATCTCGAGTCTGTGCGCTCTTAAGCAACAATAAATTATACGAATTGCACGACGCTCTCTCACATCCTGGGATAACTAGAATGTATCATTGGGTCAAACTAAAAAATCTTCCATATTCTATAAACGACATCAAAGACATGACCGCTGCTTGTCGTATATGTGCACAAGTAAAGCCACGATTCGCCAAAGCAACCGGGACCTTAATTAAAGCAGTATCCCCTTTTGAAAGATTGAACATAGACTTTAAAGGTCCCTTGCCCTCTAACACGAAAAATAAGTATATACTCACCATTATTGATGAATTTTCTCGATATCCTTTTGCATATCCATGTGCTGACACAACTTCAACAACCGTTATCAAATGTTTAAGGAATCTTTTTTTTGAATACGGACTGCCGTTATATATTCATAGTGACAGAGGATCGTCGTTTATGTCTGAAGAAATACAAACATTTCTGAAGAATTGTAACATTGCCACTTCCCGTACAACTCCTTATAATCCCCAGGGAAACGGCCAGGTAGAGAGACTGAACGGAACGCTCTGGCGGACGATTCAGTTAAACCTCAAATCCAAAAACTTGCCAATCGAAAATTGGGAGCAAGTCCTAAAACTCTCTCTGCATAGTGTGCGATCTTTACTCTGTACGTCGATAAATGCAACTCCCCATGAGAAGTTGTTTAACTTCCCTAGACGATCGCCAGTGGGCGAATCACTTCCGTCGTGGCTTGTCCCAGGACCCATACTATTAAAGAAATTTGTCCGCTCGAAAACGGATCCCTATGTTGAGGAAGTTGAGTTGCTGCAAACAAACCCTAGCTACTCACATGTACGACGGCGTAATGGTCAAGAGACGACTGTGTCAAATAGGCACTTAGCTCCACTTCCTGCAACAATAGATGAAGAAGGCCCACTGGTAGATAATGAAGAGGCTTGTGATCCTGTATTAGAGAACAGGGATGAAATTCCAGAAGAAGATGTTTTCAGAACACCGCCTCAGAACGTTGAGCCTCCGCAGATCAGAAGATCTACAAGGCCTAAAAGAGTACCGCTACGATTCAATGATTACCTCCTTGGCGAAGAAACTATAGAGGAGGAGAATGACATATAATCTCCTTTGTAAATGACATGTAATCTCCTTTGTGATCTAATCACAAAGTGCTTTGTCTATTATGTCAAATAACATGCAATGTCTATCGTAAATTATTTTACTTATAACTTGTCTTCTTAAGTTAATTAAAGCCAATATATATGAGATTGGTATTTCCTTTAAATGTGTCAATAATTAAAATTCTATCACCGCATCACTAGCAATTTTATTTGACCAATCAGGTGCTACTACATCCCCACTACGTTGGAAAGCAAGATGGAGAATTGGCGTTTTCCTAATATGATTTTATGAATGAATTTCGTAGTAGCTTCACGTCTGTATATTTATGTCTATGGTCACAAGTCAGAATCTTAAATCCTTTCGCATATTTGTAAATCCGTACTAAACGTTTTATTATTACATATTGTAAAATATTAAATATCTTTATTTAATAATTAATTTATATAATTTGTTGCGTACATTTTTTGTTAGCTACATCTTAGAGAAAAAAAATACAAAAATTCAACACATTGAAAGATTTGAAAGTTTGCGTTCCAATTCCAGTTCAAATATAGTTCTAATACACACGATAAAATTCCAAACGTAATAACAAGAAACTCAATTGATTTCTAATTCAAAAAATATCAATTTCAACTTAAATAACGAAGGGACTTTAGTTAGATTTCAATGCTATGCTTCTAATTATATGTAACCTGAACTGGAACGCAGATATTGTCAAACAATAAAAACATTGACGAATAATATTTTGTTAAATATTTACATAAACATCTCGTCATTTCACTAATTACTTACTGTTTTTAGAATAGAAAATATCGTGTTAATATGTGTTCTTAACAAGTACATAAAGTGCTTACGAGAAATATATGAAAATTTCGCTGTTTTGATTCGAATAAACATGTATAACCCCGATATCAATGATTATCAGTTAACTTCCATCATAACCGAGTGTTGTGGAGGCGTAGCAGTTCTTTACGCTGGAATATATAAACCCAACTCACGAAAAGTCGCTATCAAGAGATATTATGTTGACAAAATCAAGGAGAATGCAAGTTTGATTCAGGTACAACCCATTGACCAGTGTTCTTCCACTGCTTGCATAATTTAGTTATATCTAGCATAATTTTCTTTGGAATATGTAATTACCAAAAGCATTTACATTTATGATGTATTTACACCCCATATCAGAGCAAACCAACCTTGTAGGTCAACCAAGGGCTTCTAAAGGACATTTTAATTTAGTTTTAATACTTCACTTTGTTAAGCTCATTAGATATTAATGGAGACTTGTGTTGTACTTCATGATGATGATAAGCGACTATTCTTAAGATATTCAAAACCAAAGCTTAATATCTTAAGCCTCATAAGAGCTTGGATGGGATAGGAAAGGGACTCTTTTGTCCATACTTAGCCTCCTTATTGGGCTATTTGCATGAAGAGTTCTTGCTAGAGCAGTTAGCCTTGCTCCGCCCAAAAATGTAGAAGCTGACTGGGGATTTCCAGGCTTCCAAAAGCAAACAAAGGTTGCGGGGAAAAAAATCACTGTTTTATTTTTCCTGATGGAATAGCTAATTTGGGTTGCCTGCAGTCTTTGATTTGTACCCATCTTTGGTTTTATAGTTCCACAGATCTCTCCCATGTACAAAGTCCATCTCAAAGTGCTTGTAAAGGTATTTTTACAGGTAGGGCCCTATAAAACGTAATAACAAAAACCTGTACAACAATTATTAATTAATATATTGTCATATAAATAAGTTTTATAAGTAGTTATAATGCCCGGTTAATGGCAATAGGCTCGCCACCTATTACATTGGGACCTAAACATAAACTGGCGAAATGTGGGTGCTAGCACCTCTGCCTACCCCTTCGGGGAATACAGGTGTGAGTTTATGTTTATAATAATTACAACTCCTGTTTTCAAGAGTACAGTTGATAAGAGATATATGGTTGCATCTTTACTTACAACTTGCTACAAAAAAGGGTAACCCTATCTCCTTTGTTGACTGTACATGGCTATCTATAATAGTGGCAAGAAGTCCCTCCAACACGATTCCTGCCAGCTTACTCTGCAAAGGGAAGCTGTGTTAGAAATTTTTCCAATATTTCCACCTGCTTGCCTAAATAAAATTTTCACCCTTTGCCACCGATCTACAAAGTGTAAAGCCAAGCTTACTCACATACAATTTTACTCAATCAAGCTAAACTGTCAAGCAAAACTCACGACACAGGCATTCGTGTTGTGATCTGAGTGAACGATTCACTGAATATTCACAGCTCGATTCGAATAGGTTTACTTTTGTCTAATTCCATTGAGCCGGCGTAATGCGAGCCATCGAGTTGTGAGTTTTATGGTCCACACATTGGTCTTTAAACATTTTGGAGTAAAACTATTGAGTAACATTGAATGTGAGTTCCAACCATACGACTAAATGCAATGACAAAAATTATTTTCAATAACTTCATATTGATATTTCTAGCAAGATATACTAACGAGAAAGGAACTGGATCATGAAAACATACTACCGTACCTTTCATCATTTGTCTTTGGCCGTGAGCTCTATGTGGTGTCTCCCCTCATGCACTTTGGCTCCGTCCGGGATATACTGGATCGGTACTACCACGAAGGTTTACCGGAGCTGGCCTGTGCGTTGGTGCTGGAGTCTGTACTAAGTGCATTAGAGTATATGCATAAACAGTTGTATATACACAGGTGAGTTTTTACTGCATTGTATTCCTATTCTCCTTTCTTCTTCTCACTTCTTCTTAGCATTAATTCAAATCATATCTGAAGCTTTAACCTCAGAGTCTGGAGTCTGCTTTACTAATCTAACTGGGGATTTGGCTGGACTTTGATATTTTCTGTGTAATAACTCCACAACCCATCTATCACAAGTGGGCGCGTACGGCCCGGATTAGCTGGGGATTACATCCCGAAGTGATCCGGACTATTTACAACACCGCTGTGGAACCGACGGTGCTATATGCAGCCAGTAGATGGTGTGCTGCGGTGGAGAAGCTTCGTATTCAGAAGCAGCTGAATGTGGTGTTGCGCGGATTCCTCAGAAGCTCTACAAACGCTATCGCACGATCTCTCTGCACTCGGAGCTGATCCTTGCTAGAATACTTATTCTGGACCTCAGAGTTCGCGAGGTGGCCCCGTTATATGAGGCCAAGAGAGGAGTATCCCAGTCATGGCTGAAGGATAGAGAGATTGAGCGATTGGCCCCAGCTACTGAGGCACCTCACCCCACGGAGCATATGAACCTGGAGCTCGTAAGTCTCCTGAAAGACGAAGATAGAAGAACCTTTGAACACGTCAAATGGCAAACGCAAGTACAGATTTACACGGACGGTTGCAAGATTGAAGGTCGTATCTTTCCATATGGATAACGCGCCACCGACACTCTAGACTCGAAAAACGGCACCGAAACTAAGACCCTCAAACTTGCTCTCTCTCCGTACTGCACCGTCTACCAAGCAAAGCTCCTGGACATATGCAAATCGGCCAGTGAGACCCGCACATTCGCGGTGGCGCGGCCACATTCAGCATTTTCAGCGACAGCAGAGCCGTCAACTAGTTAGTGGTTGGATTTTTGATCAACTCCTCCAAGTACCCATAACGACTGTCATAGATGTTCATATAGCAACCGAGACCAATGGTGTAACGTACTCTCCGAGGCACGAAAATCAAGCTCGACAGCTTGCCCGCTTGCCATACGAACATCTATGGCAGTCGTTACGGGTAGTTGAGCCCTCTAAATCCCAACAACTGGTCTAATTACAATGCTTCGATGTCGCCTTTGGGCTGTGGAGGTCCCGGAATATATTGAACTTCAGCCTAATCCACAGTTGGACTTATAAAAGCGGACCCCAGACTCCAAGTTGAAAGCTTCTGATGCGACAGGGATCAACGCTAGAATGAGGAAGTGAGAACAATGTATAATAGGCTATTTGACTATTTTTTTTTTACTTTCGTAAAATGACCACTTTCTTATAATATAATGAACGGTAAAAGTAAAATTTTCGTGCGACAAATAGTTTTCAAGATATTTGATTTTGAAAAGTTCAATTTGTCGCGCAACCCGAAAACGCTCCATTCAAAATCGTACGAAATTGTGACGTCACGCTTCTGTAGCGCGTAGTGCAAATGTATGGAGTGCAAGAGAGTATCGCATTTATCTCGGTCTACGTTGCGTTTACACGTATAATGAGGAATATTTAAAATTTAATGAGGAATCTAAAAAGTTATATTATTTAATTGAATTTGATTGTTTATATTTTGACTTTTTTTGGGATTTTCAACTAATGAAAAGTCATAGTTTCAGTTTAGATATGCAATAATTATTTTATTTTGCCAGGCATATTTTCTCAGAACAAGCTATCATTTTAAGCAGTATTGGGAAGAATCGACGACTTAGTCAAATACCCTATTTATGGGAGAATTTGGGATTGTCATTAACAAACAGGTTTCTCCAGGAGTGTTCGCGGCAGTCACGTGTTAGTGGCACACAACGGCACCGTGCAGCTCTCGGGCCTGCGCAGTGCCGCCTCGCTCATGGTCCGAGGCAAGAGGCAGAGGTACTTGCACCAGCTACCACCCGCCGACCACGACAATACCAACCTCATGTGGCTCAGTCCGGAGGTGCTCGAACAGGTAAGTACTTTACAGGTGTCTTTAAGTTCGGGACTTCGATTGGGAAAACTAACTTTTGCTGACGAAATTTCTTTCGACTTTTGATGACGTTTTCCAAAGGTTTAACCTTCCGGGGATAAAGGTCTAGTGGTTAAGGCAGTCCCCCTGTAAGGGAAAGATCGCGGGTTCGAGTCCCGCCCGAGCGGTTCACTTTTCTCCTGATGTATTCAAATTGTATAGTAAGCATACTTAAAAAAAAAACATTCAGATGTAGACGTGAATAATTTTTGAAAAAGGGCAGTAAAGGCAAGTCATATTTCTTGAAGCAAAATGATCTTAGGAGACCTTCCTTAACTTTTTGAGATACTTTGAACTGCATTCACAGATTTTAAAATCAATAATCATTTATTCTCCCATAGACATACACGACATACCCATACACTTACAAAACGTCAATATAAAAGAACTATTAAGACTAGTTTAGGTAATAGACCACCAGTTCGAAATGCGGCCCCGACCTGAGAAGAATTTTTTTACATCTATGTATTACTATACCCGAACCAAACTTAATGGCGATTCGGAAATTCGTACGAGTGCATGTTCAGGCCAGCTGGCGTTTGAATCGCTCTCTTTTCTCAAACGCTATTGGCCTGAAACTTAATTCGTACGAACTTCCAACTTCCAAGCCTCCAATAAGTTTGGTTCGAGGTATATACAGGTTAGTTTAATTTCAGATTTCATTTAATTTACCCTGTTTGATAGACAAATTTGATCCTTATGATTGCCACTATCGATTGAAGCCATGAATAATATTCCACAACATTTATTACAGGGTATTACAGGGTGTGATTTTTTCGGATTTCAATTGGTTCGATTACCGGGTGTGTCTAGCGAGTTTTTAAACGTTTTAACGCAGTTTTGTTTCTTTTTAAAAATAAAGCAATATTTCCTTTGAGTAAAATTCTTTATCTCCAGTATTTCGAGTACTTCCCCTCCAGTAAGCATGAAAATCTTCCATCCTGTGTTGTCACTCTATTTCCTACACGAATGTACTCCTAACTTCTAGAATCTCAGAGGCTACGACGAGAAATCCGACATCTATTCAGTGGGCGTGCTCTGCTGTGAACTGGCCAATGGCGCCATACCGTTCGCGGAGGTGCCTTCCACCCTTATGTTCACGGAGAAAGTGCGGGGTTCGCGACCGCAGTTACTCGACTGCTCCACCTTCCCCGAGCCCTGCCTGGAAGACGACGAGATGAAAAGTAAGCTCAATTACCTGTGATATTGGTTGAGACATATTATACTGGACCTCACTGTGTGTTTTCTACCGCCTATATAATGATTTGTGCTCAGGTGAATTATTTGACATGAGGCCCACAGCTACATTCTATCATCGCACCGCTCGCCATAGGCAGGGAATTCATCCCCACACATTACATCCGAATACGGTGCGCATCGTGCGGTATGAAAGGAACTGCATCCCACGTACGCTCAAGCTGTGGAATGTGGAAATGTGGTTTTCCCAAGCGACTACAATATGGGGTTCTTCAAGAGGGGCAGTAGAAGGTTTCTTCAGGGTAGGCAACACGAGTGTAACGCCCCTGGTGTTGCATACGTCCATAGGCCCCGGTAACCACTTTCCATCAGGTGGGCCGTGCGCTTGTCTGCCACCTAAGTGATATAAAAAAAACTAATATGTGATCTATACACGCGCTACACGTTGGATGTATTATAGGACCACTTCGTTTCTCTAAACTTTTAAGTCAATGCTATCAAAAGATACAGCTGTTTAAGTTTGTTCCTCGAGCCAGTATTGTAAGTAACCCTGAGTGCGCGGGCCGACTCGCATTGACCAGCTTTTGACGTGACAACGTCTTATAATTCGATGGAGCCGGCTGCACGCACGAAAAAACATGACGTCATGCGGCGTTACCTCGCTCTGAGGCGTTCCATTCAAGGCTTGAAGTGCAAGCGAGAGCGCGGAACGAGCGACAAATCAAACAAATAAAATTAGAATTTTCTTTTGAAAAATGAAACCATTCCATCAGTATTTTCTTATGACGTTGTCACGTTCAACTATCTTCAGTAAACCGACTTTACAGACAACCGTTTTTTTTTTTTTATATCCTTAGGCATGTACAACACGGACAGCGGCGTGGGCGATAGCGCGGACGCCGTGTGCCGCGCGCGCACTGCGTACGCCGGCCGCAAACTGTCCGACGCCTTCCACACGCTCAGCGAGCTGGCACTGCACCGGTACGGGCACTCCCTCTTCCACTCAGTGCTTCACCCGTCACCCCCAGGCCCGCGCTCATGGGGGACGGAGGTCAGTCAGTGCCCTCCGACGCCCGAGTGGCCTGCGTGCGCGGGCGGCGCGATCCGCGAGTCTCTCTCGCTCGCGCCGCCTCTCCCGTTCCGCCGTCTCCTTCACGACCATTACTTGCTCGCAGTCGAATTTGATGCGGATATCTCGATGTTATTCATAATGTGAACTGGGAAAATTTGTGTTAGCTATTATTTAAGAATTTTTGGTAAAATGTCTTCTAATCGTAAATATCAGATTTAATAGGATCATATTTTGTCAATAATCGAAACGCCGTAGCTACATTAAATAAATAAATAATAATAAATAATCATTTGTTTCAAGCATTTAATATCCCATATTCTTATAACATAGTTTGATTATTAAAAATTTAAAATTAATTACACTCCATTCCATTCAATTCCATTTCATAATAATAATAATAAAACAAAAACACATACCAAAAAATGTAAAAATAAACATTAGAGTGGAATACATAGGGAAAAAGAAGAATCATCTCGGGCGGGACTCGAACCTTGTATTCGATTCGTATCCTATCGAACTATACTTCATTCAAACATTAGAGTGATTGGCACATGCTACAATGGATACTTATTGCGGTACACACGATTTCGGTTTCGATTATTGACAAAATAAGATTCTATTAGGTCTAATATTTAGGATTAATGCGATAAATGTTTTAAAATTTTGTTTATTCATCCCAGGGACCCGGAGAAGCGGCCATCCGCTACTCAGATGTTGAAACATCCGTTCCTAAAGCAGATCAGGCCGAATGACTACCTCTACGAAATCATCACACGTTGCAAGCCGATCAAGCCTGACCCTAGTGAGTGATCAACATTATTAATCCATACTAATATTATAAATGCGAAAGTAACTCTGTCTGCCTGTATGTTACGCTTTCACGCCTAAACCACTGAACAGATTTTGATGAAATTTGGTATAGGGGTAGAATAGACCATGAGAAAGGACATAGGCTATGTTCGCGATAACCGACATTCACGCGGGCGGAGCCGCGGGCAAAAGCTAGTAATATAAAAAGCTGCAAAGGTTTTTTCTAAAAAAAATACTAGCAACGGAAATCACCGAATAAGAAATGAAAAACATTAAATAAGACCCAAGCTATACATAACGTTAAATAAGACGGATGTATGTATTTATTTATTATTATGTTATGTATACGCTTCCCCCACCAGTAAAAGGGGAAACTTTGTACACCATTCTTCTTTCTAACATCTAATCTACCAATCCTAATAGGAAAAAATGAAACGCTCAAGTTGGACTTGAACTCACGACCTTTCCCTTACAGGGGGAATGCTCTTCCAACTGAGCTATTGAGCTACACCTGAAACATTTCATCACACATCCGTCTTTAAGGGGCGAAGGTGGTGCCATCTACCAACATTCTTACGAACTGTTGGAAACAATGAATGATTTTTCAACCATTTTTAAACATTGAATTTCGATGACACCTGTGGCTCAATAGCTCAGTTGGAAGAGCATTCCCCCTGTAAGGAAAGGTCGTGACTTCAAGTCCTACTTAAGCGTTTCATTTTTCCGATGTTTTTCGAACTTTAAAGTTAGCATTAAAAATGCTATAAAAAATTCAGTCAAATCCTAATAAGTTTCCGCGGCGCTTGAGTAACTACAAATTTAGCTACGTGGCCTCCCTACCTATAAACAAATGTTTCTGTTCCAGATGACATATCCGCACTACTAATAGAAGAACAGTTAACAGAAATGGAAATAGAGGAAACAACGAAATGGGACTTCTAGCAGTCCTGAGTTCCTGACTGACGTCATTGAGTACCTACACTATGCGCCTCCCTGACTAAAGACCGCGATACACGTTCAAATAATTTGATTAAACAGCTTGGTTCAAATAAAGTACATAGGGAAAAATTAAACTTTAATTACATCGGGCGTGTCTCAGTAGCCGTGTTGGTTAAGGTATTACCCCTGTAAGGGAAAAATCGTTGGTTCGAGTCCCGCCCGAGAATTTTCATTTTTCCCTATGTATTCGATTATTATAGTTAGCATACTTAATGCTGTAAAATTCATTCAAGCTTGGTTCAAACTGTTTAAATTTATAATATGGAGTTAGAGGGCATTAGAAGGTTTCTTCAGGGTAGGCGGCACGTATAACGCCCCTGGTGTTGCATACGTCCATAGGCCACGGTAACCATTTTCCATCGGGTGGGCCGTGTCCGCCACCTAAGTAATATTAAAAAAGAAATATAAAGTGCAACCTTAATATAATGTAATTGGTAGGGTACAAGATAAATATTAGTTATATCATGTCATTTGTTAATCTAAGGTTCGATTGGGCTAAAATTTATTGTACAAAGAGGTATAAAATTTGGTTGGTAATAAAATATACCCCTAGATAGTTGAAAAATCGTTACAAAGAGGTTATTCGCAAAAAAAATCGCAATGTAAAGGTTTATTTTATATTGACTCTTATGGACAATTCAAGGGACTTATTAAATTAATTAAATCATGTCAAATGTTATATTGTAGATTATGTTATTATATACTAAGGTTGCACTGTTATTCATCAAACCATTTAGTTCCCATTAAATTTGTTCAAATTTTGCGAGACACGCACTCAAGTCAATTTGATCAAACTGTTTGAGCTAGTTTGATCAAATTATCTGAACGTGTATGGCGGCCATTACTGTCTGCACGGACCTTTCAAAATTATAGGCTGCGTTTATCACGATTCCAATATAATTACGAATCGTACTAAATATTCTGATACGGTTTTAACCAAGTCTTAATATATCTTGTAAAGACTTTAAACGTACAAATATTAGTAGTATTAAAAGTATTAACAATATGTAAGCGCGTGATAAGACTGTAAAGATATCACGTCATTGCAAGCGTCTGCGATTGGTCAAGGAAACGTCACGTCATCATTTTGTACGGTCATGGGTCGTAGTCCACCTGCTTAGTCCACCTGGGTGGACCACGGGCACTTTTTCTCGCCCGTGGTCCACCTCAGTTCACGTAAGTGGACTACGGGCACATTTTCTTGCCGGTGGTCCACCTAAATGTTGAGTAATGTGCAAATCAAAAATGACTATGGGTCGTGGTCCACCTAAAATTAATTCCGTCTGATCCTTTCATTTTATTACTATTGAAAAATGGAAAGAACAAATTAAACTGGAAAAAACAAATTAATGCCGAAAAAAACGTACTGAAATATGAGAACAACGCCATAGCACCATCCCGTTCTTAAAAGTTTTTACTTTATAAAACTGGAATGCCCTATACAAAAGAACCGTGCCACCTTTTCGATTTAAAAAAAACAATTTCAGGACCTAAGGGCTCAGCCACAACACTGCGGTGAAACGTCGCGTCTTAAAAACGACGTCGCACCGCATGACGATGCGATGTCGCATTGCCTACGGCGTCCGACAAGACGCTAACCATCAGTCCAGTTTCTAGTGAGACATGGATCGCACTACTCGGGTCCTACTTTTGCTTGCGCTAAGACGCATTAAGAAAAAGAAACAGAAAAGGAAGCACTGGGTGCACCCATTTCTATCAATTATGAATAATGATGGCAATCATTTCAAAAGAATATATGAGGCAACGGTTTAGTGGCTAGATCAGAATGAAGTTTAAGGAGCAGATGAATGAATTCATCTAAGTATTCGGAAAGAGATTGCATATTATTGTTTATAGGTGGACTACGGGCAAAAAATAGTGCCCGTGGTCCACCTAGGTGAACTGAGGTGGACCACCGGCAAAACATAGTGCCTGTGGTCCACTTACGTGAACTGAGGTGGACCACGGGCAAGAAAAAGTGCCTGTGGTCCACCCAGGTGGACTAAGCAGGTGGAGCACGACCCATGACCGATTCCGGTTTTGATTGGTGATTTTAATTAATCAAACAGATAACACGTCATCATTCCGTTTGTTGATTGGTGCTTTTTCTCAAATATCAAAAACATCCTATTTTCCATTTCCAACACAAATTTGTAGCAATTCCTATGTATTTAAATCGGAAAATGTATTCACGGACGGGATTTGACCCCGTGACCAGTCCCTTAAGGCATACTCTGATCTGAACTACCTGGGCACGTCCTGGAAATTCGATATTCTCCTATACATTTCTTGGGATTAGTAGCGGGTTCGAACCCCGTGCAGAATGCAAAGAACAGGGAATATCACAATTTTATATTCCATTTTCTATTGTTATCAAATCTTTGTCTATGGTAGTTTAGTTCTCAATAACTTTAAAAAAAAGTAAACAGATGGCGCCAAAAGGCGTTTTTATTTATGACCGAAGCGAAAAGGACCAGTAATGTCCGTGACATACCAGTAAAGAAGAAGGATTCGAAGGATTGTCCAAAGTAAAAGTTGTGATTCGCCGGACGCTGATCTCTCAGACTAAGGCCCGTATTCTAGAATGACACTCAGCCTGAATCGCAATTTATCTGAGGACAGATTGTACAGACAGGTTGATAGTTTGACGTATCGCCTATTATGTCCTCAGATAAATTGAGATTCAGGCTGAGTGTCATTCTAGAATACGAGCCTAAAATAATAACATAGACGGTACGTATATAACTAGCAATTGAAGCCGTTAAAAGGAATATGAATGTAGTGTTATCTTGTTCGCACTCTTTATGAGCACGCACGAGTGCGAGCGAGATGGCACTAATTTAGTATTCCTTTTTACTGCTTCACTTGCTTGTTTTATATGCTCCGTCTATGTTATTATTTTAGTTTGAGGCCGATTTCAATCCATACTAATATTATAAACGCGAAAGTAACTCTGTCTGTCTGTCTGTTTGTATGTTATGCTTTCACGCTTAAACCACTGAATAGATTTTGATGATATTTGGTGCCTATCGAGGTAGATTAGACCTTGAGGAAGGACATAGGCTATGTTTGGTCACGATAACGGGCGGAGCCGAGAGCAAATGCTAGTAAAAAATATATACATCTAAACTTTTAAATGCGTTTTTCTCAAAATCTACTCTTTAGGACATTCCCTATTCTTTGCCTATCATTTGTTCCTATATTATACCTAGGTTTACAACATACGTTTGTTATATTATTTATTCTAGCCTCATAGACAATAATACAGGATCTGAGTGCGTGGAGGCGCATGGTCCGGGACATGTGAACAGACTATAATATAATATTAGTTGTATTAGACCAGATTTTGCCACTGTGATCATTAAAGAACATTTATTGTATATTTCTTTAGTTTTTTTTAAACCCGATCATGTTTACTTGTTCCTACAGTCCCGGGTCGTTTATGCGGGTGTGTAAAAACGTACTAATGAGGGCCACCATTATTTATTTATTTTTAATATTATGCACATAAATATTTCTACAAAGGCGCACGTAATGCCAAAGGCATTATCTAACAGTCAACCTTAGGGTGATGCAGAGTTATATCGAGGTAGGTGCAGACAGAAGATGAACTATCCATGTGCTAATATTATAAAGGCGAAAGTACCTCAGTCTGTCTGTCTGTATGTTACGCTTTCACGCCTAAACTACTGAACGGATTTTGATGAAATTTGGTATAAGGGTAGATTAGACCATGAGACAGGACATATGCTGTCAATAGCTACTAATACATACAATAAACATACCCACTGTAACACCATAGTAAAATTATTGGTATCTAATGTAATGATTATTGTAAAATGATTGGGGAAATATTAAAATGTATTGGCTACTCTATTTTTAGATTTTAACTTACCATTAAGTGAGGTGAATTGACGTGACTCCTATAAAAAAAACTTGGAATCTAAAGTGAAAAAGAGAAGGAAAGAAAGTTGAGAAAGTAAAAGGAAAGAACAATAATATAATTAATCGCTTCAGAAGATTTTTGTGATGCTTGAATAAAAATACAGATATTTACAGTTTTATAATAATTATACACAATCAAACACACACAAAGAAAATGACCATACATACCATTTTTTATCTTTTATAAGTACGATTGCATTTCACTCATACGGGGTGGTATAAAAGAAATAAGTCACACAATGTCTCCATAGCAATTATCACTTTGAGCTATCAAGAATACAGTTGAATATCGCGTGCAGCCACGTGGCCACCGCTCGAGCGCCCGCGTCTTCTTCCGTCGCGTACTGCGCCGACACGTACGACGCACGCCCCGCCCTGCCGACACGGACACTGATTAGTATTAGTAAACTCATAGACAGCTTAAGAATGAGGTAAGCTATCAAATAAATAGACATGATTTCGCACCAAATAATTTAAAAACTTAACATAAAAATCCAATAGAAACTTTTTTTGTTCATTACGCATTCTAGTGGGACTTTTGGGACTCCCAGGCACTTTTTTTATGGAATAGGTAGGCAAACGAGCAGACGGGGACCATGGACAGCCGCAACACCAGAAGAGTCACAAGTGCGTTGCCTTCCTTTTAAAAGAGAGTATGCACTTTTCTTGAAGGTTTGAAGGTCGTATTGGTTCGGAAATACCGCTGGTGACAGTTCATTCCACAGTTTAGTTGTGCGAGGCAGAAAGTTTCTCGAGAAACGCACAGTTGTGGACCGCCAGCTGTCCAGATGGTGAGTGTGGAACTGCTGTCGCGTGGAACGATGGCGGAAAGAGGCGGGGGGATCAATCCGAACAAATTTCAAATCCTCCCTTATGTACGTTTTTGGGGCGACAGTGGACCGCTCTATCAATAATTTGAATAGCATACTTTATGCTTCAAATTATCATTCAAATATTCCGGCCTCCTGACTTCGCTCTTTTCAAATTTTAGTCAGATCTGTCCACTCATTTGGTTGTGATTGAGTTACAAACTTCATTACCAATAAATCTACACATACAGATACACTATTGAAAATAACAAATAAACGGTCTATACTAACTTCGCAGCCATTTCCGCTGTAGCTCTGGTTCCTGCTTCAACAGCTGCATCAGTTTTCCTCAGTAACGTGTCTAGGTCTTCGCTGAGATTGGCTTTGAACACCTCAGCGGCTATGTGTAACGTGTCCAGCTGTAAAAGTGTTATTTCACAAGTTAATTATTCCTCAGTTACTACTCCTATCTCAGTGTCCCTCGATGAATTGAGACTTAATCAGAAACTTGATACTGTACTGACCATTGTCCTATCACCAGGTTCCGCCCCACCGTATTTAGTTATCGCCTGCATAGCACCTTCCCAGGCTAATAGCCAGCCAGCAGCACCATTCGTTGCCACACTGGAAACATATTAAGGTTTTGGTAAAGAGTACCTAAAGATATTCGCCGTGAAACCCCCGTGATACGACAGGTTACAATGGAATTTGGATTCCATTTTTAGGGTTCCGTAGCCAAATGGGAAAAACGGAACCCATAAAGATTCGTCTTGTCTGTCTCTCTGTCTGTCCGTCCGTATGTAACAGCCACTTTTCTCCGAAACTATAAGGCCTATTCTGTTGAAACTTGGTATTTTTCTTTAGTGGGATTTTTTCGGGTAATTTTCACACCGTGATTTACTGAAATAACGGTTCATTCCCACTATCTCTTCCCCCTCCTTCCCGCTTTGCCGCACTCTGAACAAATGGGAATTCGTTTGAAAAATAAACTACTGAATACCTAGACATAGCTTGTGACGCGGCCGCCAACCCCAAACTGTAGATTCCTCCAGATGTTCCTCCCATATCCGTCTCCGCGATCTCGGAGAGGTCCCATAGGACATCGGACGGGTATTCCATTGATGAAGTCTTCAGGTATCTTTGAACTGCTAAAATGAAAAGAAAACAACATTTATGGGTATCCTTAAAGCGGTGTGAGCCAGAGACACTCGCATACTCCATCCCCCATGAGCGTGGTGGAGCCGCCTGTCACCCCAGCAGAAGCAGGCCACAGCGACGGCGCGCTGAAAAGTGCACCTCCCCATTCCGGGGGCGAGTCGGGGACACCGTTGTCCCGCCTCCCGAGGAGGGTCAGACCGTAAGGGATGGTCATGGGTCAGACGGGGTGCCCAAGCCAACGAAATCCATGATAAGCCACAAGACTTACACTTGGGAGCCGGGTTTTAAAGTGCAAGTGCTCGTTACAACCGAGACTAACGCTGGAAGGAAGATGGCAACGTGCTGATGTAACCCATCAACAGATCAGACCGGCTGAGTACGAAGGAAGATGGAGACTGTACTACTTCACTTCTTTCTCCTATCAATTAGCCTATCGCAGTCCACTGCTGGACATAGGTCTCTCCCAATGTTGAGCGGCTTTGCCATACTGTTTCCACGCTGGCCTTCCTTCTCATCTTCATTACCTTGTCCAAAATTCTTGATGGTAATCCCGCAGTCTCCGTCGCCACAGCCGGAGTCTAGTCTGTTCAGAAGACTCTCGTTCTTTATTAGGTCCTCGGTTGCTGCTGTTAAACTGGCTCTAAATAGTTCTTGCTGTTCTGGTGACAGAGCTGGGCCTGATGCTGTCTGTAATTGGATTAAATGCCGACTACTATATTACAGTAACATACTATATGACAGTAAGCTACTATATTTCCAGATTTAGAAAAGATATTTTATTTTGGTGGCTGTCATAGTGAAGGTGCCAAAGTGCGCCTAAGCGTGTAACTGCGCCTACCACAAATATTTTGAAAATTACCTATTCGATACTAGTAATTTGTAACATCTATGTAAGAGGTGATTTGCATACTTGCACGCTATAGGCGCACTTGCACGCAAGGCGCCATTTGCCACCTTCACAATATGCTATGTTCAAATGAAAACGTTGCATAGGCTAGCTACTTCCATACTAATATTATAAATACGAAAGTAACTCTGTCTGTCTATCTGTCTGTATGTTACGCTTTCACGCTTATACCACAACCGACTTTGATGAAATTTGGTATAGGGGTAGATTAGACCATGGGAAAGAACATAGGCTATGTTTGGTCACGATAACCGACATCCACGCGGTCTGAGCCACGGAAAAAGCTAGTAAGACTATAATTAGTAGCCTAAGATATGCAATATAATGCAAGAGACATGAAACCGAGGTCCAAGGTTCAATGATTATGATTTCTCTAGAATACCTAATGTTGAATTGTCGCAAATTAAGAGGTGAGGGCGGTGGTAGCGGCGTGGTAAACCAAAGGGAATTTATCCTCTCTCTCTCTCGCCCCTATCTCTCTTTCTCTTTCATAGGCTTGTCGCGAGACGCATAAATCTTTCGCTTCTTCCACTTTCATAATAGTTCAACATTCTTGAATGTACTAAAATCTTACCTTCCGTCCATCACTTCGGAGTAACGTCTCGTCATCCACGTGTGGTTCTTCACTCCTCACAGACAAAGGCCCTCCACTCCACGAGCCGTTGTCGGTAGGCGCGTCAATGAGCTCCAACCAATAGTCTCCGTGTTCCTTGTTGAGGTGCAGCAGACAGATTTGGAAGCCGTGCATCTCTAGTGAACTCTTCAGGTGACCAGAATATGTGCGTTCTAGTGTGATGTTTCTACTTTCTGGAATGGAAATTTTATTGATATAATGAACAGTTTTTTTGTGGAATAGGGAGGCAAACGAACAGGCAGATCGCCTGATGGGAAGCGATCACCCCCGCCCATGGACACCCGCAACACCAGAGGAGGTAAAGGGTGATTAGGGGCTTCACCTAGATTTTTGGCAACCAAATCAACCTCACTGGTTGTTACCTGGTTACTGATTTATGGACGAAGCTCTAATGCAGACTTTACACTTGAAGTTAGGCGGTTAAATGATAGTTACCCTCACAAAAGCCAAGAAAACTCAATCAAGATGAAAAGTATGAGAGCATCATACCCCGGACTCCGGATTAAAAGCCATAGATGTACATAACATGGGGTAATGAATAGGGGGAATAATAATAACATAAAAGGGGTGTTCACTCAGTCAAGCACACAGCCCACTTAAAGGGGAAGGGGACGTGTACAACGCTGCTGACCCTGTAAGAACTGTCTGATGTCCTTGAATGAATTTTACAGCATTAAGTATGCTAACTACACAAATAGAATAAGTACATAGGGAAAAATTAATCTTCTCGGGCGGGACTCGAACCCGCAGTCTTTCCCTAACAGGGGGAATGCCTTGACCAATTCGGCTACCGAGACACGCCCGATGTGATTCAAATTTCTCTTCTATTTATCCGTTCTTACGGCGAGGAGTCATCTACCGATCTTCTTATGAACTATCGGAACCAATGAATGATGTTCCAATCATTTTTAAACATTGATTTTTGATAACTCCGCCCAGATACTTTAATGAATTTCACAGTATTAAGTATGCTAATTGTATTACCTATACATTGCTTGCGTGAATAACTTACTGAAGTAACTTGTGATTTCTGCACTGATGATGTTCATTTCAAAGATGGAAGTGCCTCCTAGGTTGTTGATTAGCGCCACTGCCCTGTCGCCGGATACTAGCTTCAAGTGCTCGACTAACTGGGGAAAAAATCAAGACAATGAGGGTGGGTGGTGTAATTGGGAGGGTTTTTGGGATCCACCAAAATCGTTGTCCAGCCAATCTCAACTGGATGCCGGTGCAGTTTCTGATTGAGGATTGAGCCTCTGGCGAGAAGCTCGTATGGGTAGGTATAATAGTCATCATTATCCTCTGAGCGTTTCCCAAATCAGTTGGAGTTGGCTTTCCAGTCTGTGATGCGTCTAAACTTGCCACTGACTGGACTACCACGGATCTTCATATGATAAATAGAACCGACAGCTTACTGACCAGGACCGATAGCTTACCGTGGTCTTCAAGAGACGGAAACACCCATACCAACACAAATAGACATTTTCTTGCATCGAACGCACGCCCTCTGCATAAAAGTCGAATGCACTACCACTAGATTTTTTTCTAAGTACGAATACGTCAGGAAAAATGAAATGCTCAAGTGGGACTTGAACCCACGATCTTTCTTATGTAATTTGCTATCGTGTCGGTAGGTATACCTATGGCGCTACAAGCACAAATTCAAAATTAAAGTTGAAACTTATTTATTGATAAATACCTTATCCAGGACGAGGGTAACCAGTTCTTTGGCGGTTCCCATCTTCATTTTAGCAATACCAGCTTCTCCGTGAACGCCCGCACCTAGCTCCATTTCATCCCTCTTTATCTCAAATAACGGGGGCTGACCTGATGAACATCAGCAATTATACCTATTAGCCTTCATAATCTTTTAATAAAATAGAATAGATTCGAATGAATTTTTATAGCATTTACTAGCTGTCCCGGCGAACTTCGTACCGCCAATTTTTCCCGCCCCGCGATCCGCGTCAGATCCCGTTCCCGCTGCACCATTTAGGGGGATGAAAAATAGATGTTGGCCGATTCTCATAGATACCGGATAAGCACAAAAAATTTCATCAAAATCGGTCAAGCCGTTTCGGAGGAGTATGGCAACGAAAACTGTGACACGAGAATTTTATATATTAGATTATGCTAACTTTAAAATTCGAATGCATCGGGAAAAATTAAATGCTCAACTGGGACTTGAGCCTTGAACCTTGAGTGGGTTCAAATCCCACTTGAGCATTTCATTTATACAATAGAATATAATTAATTTTATTTTAGATCATTTTCCAATCCATATAAAGAATAAGTCAAATGCACAATGAAGGAAAAAACAGAGCTGCCCTTTTAATCAAGTGGGGACACGTTCGTAGAATAAAATAGATTGAGCAATGTATGGAATTGACATAAATTGACGTCTGTCATAAACGTTAAAATACGTGTCAACTCCATAAATTCATCATTCAAATCTACAATACGACTGCTCAGAGCACAGAGCCATTCAACAAGAATTGAATTGAATTGAATTACAATACGACAACGAATTTCACTTGTCTAAAGAAGGAAGAACCAACCCCGGGCTACAAAGTACAAGCCTTGAATATAGCCGGGATTGGTGCTGTGGTGATGAAGAGCAGACAGACAAACACTCTTTTTGGTTTATTTCCATAACTCACGAAAAAGTTGTTGTTTTTTTTACCGTCACCCTTAAAGACGGATATAAAGAGAAGGGAAATTTGAAATGATTAAGGTGTGGCCCAATAGCTCAGGTGGAAGACCATCTCCCCTGTAAGGAAAAGGTCGTGGGTTCAAGTCCCACTTGAGCATTTAATGTTTCCCGATGTATTCGAACTTTTTTGGTCTTTCGTGGGCCCCGAACCCCCCAGTTACTTTACGACCAAAAAAACTCAAAGCTATAAGTGACAAATCGGAAAATATGTAACAAGTAATAAAAATATACCTGGTAAAGAACAGGCGCTAAGACAGACTCCTAATGTTGCCATATATTTCACTGATTCGACAGCCACCTTATGGATTGCAGCCAGATCGCAACCTCTTTGCGATAACGCTCCACACATCTGAAAACGGAATGCACCAATACGAATTATCTCTTCTTCATCTTAGCGTTAATCCCAGGCGCATGTGAAGCTTTCAGCTTGGAGTCTGGGGTCTGTTTAACCAGTCTAACTGCGGATTTAGCTAAACTTCGATATTTTCTGTGAAGCGATTGCTATTTGACCTCCACAACCCAAAGGCGATATCGAAGCATTGCAGCTAGACCAGTTGTTGGACTTTTGAGGGCTCGAACTACCCGTAACGACTGCCATAGATGTTCATATGGCAACCAGACCAATGCAAATACTCATATTCATGCATACAAACATATTTGCATTGAGCGGGGGTCGAACCTGCGTCTTCTGCGTAGCGGCCGCGTTCTCTACCGCTACGCCACTCTCCCTGTAATCCCGGGGTCTTTAAGACCGCACTGGTGCTATGGGCCTTAAAGGTTGCACATAATAATATGTCAACATCTGCATACGGCTACCCGCAAGTGCGTTTGCGTTTGCAGATGCGTGAAAAGATGTCTGTCGACACCGCCAAACTGAGGTCCAACCTTTCCTCGAGGGGCCTTTTCTTTGAAACTTCACCCAACTTAACATCAAGTGAAGTGCATGGAAATGCCGTGAGTGACGGACCATACAGAAATAAAAGTCACAGGACAGAATCCTACTAATATTATAAATGTGAAAGTTTGTGAGAATGGATGTGTGGATGTGTGGATGTTTGTTACTCTTTCACGCATAAACGGCTGGACCGATTTGGTTGAAATTTGGTGTGTATATAGGTTATACCCTGGATTAACATATAGGCTACTTTTTATCCCGGTCAACAGGGATGAAAGCGTTTAAGTAACGATAATTCTTGACAATGACGGAAAAAAATAAGTTGTCTGGGAGCTTTCAACGAAAACGCTGCCTAAACCCTTTAAGATATAACAAAATAATGTATAGTGTAATTGTCTATCTTATATAGATCTACAGAAAAGTCCGCGATACCGTATGTCCAGCTCTTAAGGATAACATATTATATCCATTTAAATACTTAATAAAATTGGCAATTATAAAGTGTTTGCTTGGAAAGCTATTTATACAAATACGTTGTTAATCCTTATAATATTAAATAGATTGGTTGGCTTGAGAATTTCATGCAGATTATTTTTTCCCTTTACACCATGCAAATTTAATAAATACTTTAGGAGATATTAGCAAAATCAAATAACGCGCAAAAAAATAATTTTTCATGTCGCTGACTGACTAGACTGGCACGCGCTTGATCAAGTCGCTCATCGCTGAGTGCGCGACCCAAACGCGGGCAGACGTCGTAATATTATAAATGCGTAAGTTTGTGAGTGTGGATGGAGGTTTGTTACTCTTTCACGTAGAAACTACTGAACGGATTTTCATGAAACTTTACAATAATATAGCTTATACATCAGAATAACACATAGGCTATATATTATCACGCTACTATTCAAGGGAACGGAGCAGTGATCATTAATGACATCAAATTCGGCCGGCATCGGCATATACGCAGAAGTGACAGTGTGGTTATTTCTGTTCCTGTTTATATAACTATATTAAATGACGAAAAAAATTGGCGGTACGAAGTGCGCCGGGACAGCTAGTTAAGGAATAAAAGGATAAATAACAACAGGTATAAATTAGGTACTGTGAGGATTTTGGTCGTAGGGGAAAGGAAAGAATGATCGAGTGAGGGAGAAGAGAGTGAGTGAGTGATTGAATCTATGAAGGTAGTCAGCCAGATAGTGTTACCACATTATAAATACTTGAATTTTTGTAATATTTCAACAGGTACCTTGTAGCAAAGAACTTCTCCGATCATCCCTCGTCCACCGGTCTTGTTATCACTGCTAGCCACATCTTCACCAACAATCAAACTATCGACCTATAAACCAAAAGTTCAACAAATTGCTTATAGAGGCAGACAAATATTTTGAAACCAGAGTATTGAATTTTCGTTGGACCAACCTTAATCCCAGATATCTTGGCTTTCTCTATAGCTTTTCCGAAGTTCAACCTGTCTCCAGTGTAATTGCCAATGATGACCAGTACTCCACCTGAAAAGAATAACTACCTATTTTAAATTTAATTAAATACCTTTTTTTATGGCAACAGGGCCCAATTTGTTAGTAACAATTCGTCTTACATCTATGGTTAGTATAAAATATGTCAACAGAATTACAGGACCGCCTTAATTAAGTTAGTAATGCCCTCTAAATTCCAACCACACGTCCTGGGCCTCGATTCTACTAAAGCAAAACTATTGTCAAACCGCAGAGATTGCAAAAAGCGGCAATACATTATAGACTTTAAATCAATGCCTTTAAAGTTCAATATTAAATAACTGTTAGCAGAGTGAAAAAAAGAGTGTAATGAAACTTTTGTCATTTAATTTTGGACCTTAGTGAATAGAAATAAAGTCTAAACTTTAATGCCGCTTTTTGCAATCTCTGTGGTTTGACAATAGTTTAAATTTAGTAGAATCGAGGCCCTGATCGACCACCTGAATCTCGTGGGGGGCGGACACATGGAATCAAATTTACTGGCGTGGCTAACTTGTCTCTGGTAAAATTTCTTGAAAAACTTGACACTGGCGACGATGATTTTACAAATTCATTTTACTTGACACTGGCAAATTACGGTGATTTGCTGCAGAAGCCATTATGAAGAAGAAGTTAGTAATTCTTTATGTAGATTAGTTAAGAGGAATAAAAATGATAAATCTGATTTTTAGGCGTATGTTTAGAGAACAACTCCTTTTTTATTTGTGGACGAATTTGAAAACGGTTTACACTGTTTTATTTGTTGGTTTCTTGTCTACATTTGGTACATTTTTAGTTATTCTCACTTTATAATTACTATATGAAAATCATTCCCAAAGCAAAAAGGTCACTCAAAAGAAAACTGGCAACTACTTCTAAACAGAAAATATTTTTTACGTAATTTTTTAACTAAAAGAAAGGCAAAGATCTGGAGTATAAGTGGTACATTTTTCCGTTCAATACATTGACTTTTGAAGTCACAGGCCACGTTTTTGTTACGTTCTCGAGAGTTTGGCTTAGCGGGTGCCTATGCGGGGGCCGGGCGGCAGTGCCGTGATGGCTGTTGGACGGGGAGGTTGTGCTTCACGTTTTCGCAGCTTTGACAGCAACACAATTCGAGACTAATGCACAAGTGGACAGATAAGACACTTCTATGAGACGCCGAAAGTGAATTTGGTAAAAAAGCTAAAGCTTTAAACTCTCAAGAAATACATGAAAATGTTGTGTTGATTATTTTATTCACACACTTTATTTGTTACCAGCTGTTGCCCACGGCTCCGGCCACGTAGATCACTCACAGTGTAATGATATAAAACCTATGACACTGATAAATAGTGTGGGTTTCTATTGGTGAAATAATTCTTAGAATTGGTTCTGTAGATCCAGAGATTAACCTATATAACGTCACAAACTACGTCTGTATAATAATATATGTATATTAGAATACTATACATACCTATAGCTACATATAAAATATATAATATTATAAAAACATGATCACTACAGTTATATCATCACTAGTATAAAATAATTCACTTCCCGCTGTCTGTCTGTCTCTATGTATGCGTCTTTATGTATCTTTAAAATTACGCGACGGATTTTGAAGCGGTTTTCTTTAATAGATAGTATCATTCAAGAAATAGGTATAAATGTACCATACAATCTATATAATATGAAAATGAACCCCTATTTCCCAATAGGGATTCATTTTTGGCTGGACTGGCTGAGGCTGGACCAATTTCGCTTTTTTCTTTTTTTCTTGTGTTTGTTATTGTCTGGAGAAGGTTTTTATGAAAGAAAAAGTAAAAAATATGCGCGGCAAACAGAAATATTTAAGAACACTGAACCATTATATAAAATATCTGACCCGAAAGACGTTGTTATGTCCTATTGGTGTCAGGATCTCTGTGGGCGTATGGAGTCCCTGTCATAATGCTTTCTGTTCTCATAATAATTAGGACAAATTAATACAGCCAATTGAGGTAAATTCTAATTTTTAAGGCAAAATGAAGTTTGCCGGGTCAGTTAGTGCATAATATAAGAGGTTTGAATTTGATGTCATTTAGATAAACATATTTTTTGGGCTTACGCTGCAAACGATGGCACTGTGAGAATGTGTAATGTGTGTGAATTGTTATGCCTATAGCATACTTATAGCATTCATATTCACCTACCTCAACGTATCTATGCAATAAACACCCTAACCAATGGAAATATATATTCATATCTTAGATTATTAATAATCTAAGATTCACGTAATTACAAATATACCTAAGTGCTGAGTGGGCATCAAACCCACAATCTCTGAATGCTCCACCGCTACGCCATAGAATTTGAACCTTTTGAAATTGAATTTGTCTGTTTGTTCATAAGGACACAAACGCTACTTAGTACACGGATTTTGATGCTGTATTTTTATTTAAAAGGTTTTAGTAGAATGGTACCAGAGATAAAACTAAAGTCGCGATAATAGACATCCATACGGGCGGAGCCGCCGGCTTTAGCTATAATAAAGAATCAAGAATCAATCAACATCGATGTCAAAAAAATACCAAACCAATTAGGTACGTGAAGTTAGGCAGAATATGATGTGTCCACTCTTTACCCTTTTACCGACATCTTTTCCCATATTTTTATATTATAATCACTTTAGTGACATGTGTGCGGGGTGGTGCGGGGCTGCGATTATTACGTTCGTAGACTCCACCCATTCGCTCTAAGGCATCGTCTCTAGTAAGGACCTTAAGTTATTCTATCTATTTATAGGAAGGTATCTTGTTATAAAATTTATAGGTCTCAATATGGTGCGTCAGAATCAATTTTGCCAAAACTAAGACAATTCTCAATCTACCTATTTTAGACGGTGATCTACTTATTTACCTTCAAATTATGCGAGTATATTGCCAAATGTGGCCATAATTTTGGATTTATCCCCAATATTTTATAATATTATTTTTATTGCTCAACTTATTGCGCAAATTATATATATTGCTCAACAAAAAATTAATTTACCCTTTACCCTATTCGGGAACCGATCTTAAGACACTGCATGGATAAATAAATATATTTTTTTATAAGGGACACGTCAATTTGACTTCACCTCGCCTGATGATAAGCTAAAGGCAAAGTCTCGGAAAGAGGGTCCAACCATCGTAAACATGTACCATGTTAACAGTGGTGGCACTCAGCTTGACGGCCTCATCAGATTCGTTTTCCCTCCCCGCTTTAAGGAAAAAGGAAACACGTGAGCTGGCAGGGAGTTCCAGGTCTTAGTGGTGCGGCAAGTCACTGAAACGCTTGGTTCTAGCAGGTGTACTCTGCACCGTATACGGATGGCATCTTAGCCCTGCACGTGTCTTCCTGTAAAGGAAAGGAGAGAATTCTGTTCTCCGTGGTCTTATTTCTTATTCTTACCTGAATTATATTTAGCCAGCTGTGTAATCGCGTAAAGCACGTGTCCAGTAGGAGGTGAGGCGAACACACCACCAGCCACCGCTCCGTCTAACATTCCACTGCCAACAAATCCTGAAATATTACCCAATTGATTAAGAGGATTTTCTAGCAACTACAAATATATGGTTGTCTCTATCGGCTCGTGGAATACCACGCGCAATGTGTGAGACAGCATGCAATTTGGAAATACTTTTTTTATACAATGAATTTTTAAGCATTTAAGTTAATTAATTCAAATCAATTCAGAAAGGAAAAATTTTGTGATCGTTTTATTCCAGCCCAATTCTGTTAGAACAACAACAACTATAATCCAATCTAATGTCTGATACATTCTGGCTTAAGAATTGGTTGGAGAGATATCAAATCTCATCGCAAGGTTTGGGATGCCATGTCTCTTCAGTTTGGATAAACTAAGGGTAACAGTGCCAATGTAACTGGGCGACGAGGGCGTTTTTACAATGGTCGTAATACTACCAAAGTTACTAATTTGATAACTACTAGGTTGAAATTTGGTGATTCATCTTTCAATTATTAAGGGTTGACGAATATTATCGTAAGGTTTGGGATGCCATGTCTCTTCAGTTTAGAGAAACAAGCTTCCAGTGCCATATAACTGGTCAGCGAGGGGGTTTTTATGGTTGTAATACCAAAGTTATTAATTTAATAACTGCACTATTGGAGTCCATGCGGTGTACAAACAAATTGGTAACCTACCAGCTGCGAACGGTTCATGTCCGGAGCCACCACCACCGAGGACGGCCACTTTGCCTGTGTCGCTCTGCAAAATATACAAGTAAATATTTCACTATACTGTAAAGACAGTCGTTAATGTATAGGTATGATGAAAACACCGACAGCCTCCGTGGCGTGGCGGTAGTGCATGCGACTGCCACGCAGGAGGCGCGGGTTCGATTCCCGCTCAGTGCAAATATTTGTGTGCATGAATATGGCTATTTGCATTGGTCTGGGTGTTTCTATGTCTAATATGTATGTATTTACAAAAAAAAGGTATATAAGTATGTTTATCCGCATTCTAGATTCCATAACACAAGCTATAAAAGCTTACCATGGGTCTAGATAGCGTTGTGTGGAATGTTGTGGAATATTTATTTATTATTATTATTATATCTGTGTGAAACGCAGATTTTTTGGCCATTCTAATTGGCGACTCCGATTGGTTGTTGGAGATCAAAATCCCTAAAGAAAATGCTTGAAACGCGCCGCCACTCTGTTTCTGTTTCTACTGGAGCGATATCACCAATGGGTGGTGGAGGTCAGATGGCAAATCGCTCCGTGGAGAATGTCGACGATCAGCCAAACCCAAAGTTAGACTGGAAAAGCGGAGAACTCAGAGATGGAAGCTTCAGATACGACTGCTGGGATTAATGCTAGGATGAAGAAGAAGTTACCTTATTTCTGACAGTAATAACTCTGTGTTTGGGATGCAGCTGCAGCGCCGGGAAGGTGGAGATGACTCCACGTAAGTTGTCGTCCACGCATGTCTCTGGGCTGTTGATCACTTTCTTCGTTACTGGCTTGGTGGACGACATCTGGCATAGAATAGCAAAGAGTGAATAATATATAAGTAACGCACAGGTCTCTTGCCCCCACTTGCTTGCTCTCTCTGGCCCCATCTGAAAACTGTGTGCAGACTCAACGAAGGGTGTGCGCAGCATTAAATGCTGAGATGGGGCCCTATGTGGGTTCGCACGGTGTCAAAATATAAAAATAAATATAGTATTTGTATATTATACATAAGTAATTTTAATAATATTATTTGTAATGTGCACACTGTGAGGACCGAAAATAAAATATTTTTCTTTCTTTCTTTCTTATTCTGAGTGACAAAAACCGTTTCGTTAACAAGAATCAAAGAATCAATTTCATTTATTCAGTTTAGGCACATAAAGAGCACATATGAACGTCAGAATTTTACAATAATATCAGGAATCACAGGAACAATAAATAAAATAAATCATTGGAAAATTATTCTTTCGCGCATTTGTGAAAACAGGCAGTTAGACCAGTTGTTGGACTTTTCAGGGCCCCAATTACCAGTAAGGACTGCAATAGATGATCGCATGGCAACCAGGACCGACGGTTTAACGTTCGAGACACGACCAGACCAATGCAAATGCCCATTCATGTCAACAAGTATTTGCACTGAGTGGGGATCGAACCCGTGCCTCCTGCGTAGCATCCTTATGAACTACCGCTACGCCTCAGAAGCTGTCAATCTCTCTTCTATGTTAACCAGTTGTACTTCAACGTCTTCTCACGTTACGACTGTGTTTGAAACATGATGTTGTCGCTCAGAATAAGGCCTATAGTGAAAAATCTAACCTAAAAGCGTATGAAATATTCATAACTAGCCTTTGCCCGCGGCTCCGCCCGCGTGGATGTCGGTTATCGCGACCAAACATAGCCTATGTCCTTTCTCAAGGTCTAACCTATCCCTATACCAAATTTCATCAAAATCTGTTCAGTGGTGTAGGCGTGAAAGCGTAACATACAGACAGACAGACAGACAGAGATACTTTCGTATTTATAATATTAGTATGGATTAGTATGGATTGAGTAAATTCAGATTCAGAAAGCGAAAAAAAAGGCACTACACAAAATATGAAACGCAGCATGAATAAAAAAACAATGGATTAATCTAGGCTTAGATTATAAAATGTAAAATAGTCATAGTAACTGACTCGTTCTCTTATCGTAGGAACTTTCCAACAATCCAAATATCGATTTATCGACCAAATAGCATTATGATTATGAATTACAAATAAATAAATTATGATAACTAATTAAGTCATTATCATTACGAAATAAATAGCAAATATACATAAAAAAATGTGCGACCCCAATCAGCTGATGATCACGTGACCCTAAGAATCACGCCATCCATTGGAAATCAACTTAAATGGAATACAAATGTCGTGAACTAAATGTCCTGTTTTTCGTCCATTTTATCATCATGATCTTCACATTATCTCTCGATTGCAACCAAATGCTTGCACTTTGGAAATCGGGGTCCGATTTCGAGATTCTTTTACACTTTCTCTTAAAGTGACTTTCCTTGCCGCGGTGGCGGCGCACAGTGCACCCCCCGTACCCGGGGCTAGATGGGGACACTGCGGTCCCCACAACCCGAAGGGGGCCATCTCGAAAGAGATGGTCCTGGGTCTGCCAGGGTGGAGAGATATGTTTTCGGCAACTCACCTCCGGCAACAAAAGACCCAAGACAGCGTGCATTTTAGTCGGTTCGGGTCCAACATAATCACCTCCACCGGCTCCGGGAGGAGTGGTATCCGTGGGGATTTTGCGCACGATAAAAAAGTGACTTTCCTTGATTTTTGTCGGAGTGACTGCCATTAAACTTTCGAATCTCGAGAGGAAGGCACGAGCCAGTAGGTGAAGTTCGCTTAGAACCCAAAATACCCTGGGGTTATCCAATATTTTTTAGGGAAGCACAACATGTCAGTCCCCTCCATATATTGCCGTGTTGGTTACCGATGGAGTAGAATAGGGCCATCCCATCTCTTTCTGTGGGTGCCTTAGATGACGACTAAGGGATATGACTGTTCTCCATCCGACAGTAAACATACAGCTCATAACTAACCCGCTTGACGGTAATAGGCTCGCCCTCTATTACGTGGGACCGAAACTCATATTTGAAGAAATGTGGGTGTTCATACACCTCTGCCTACCCCTTCGGGAATTTACAGGCGTGAGCATATGTATATACATTCCTGTCAGTAGTAATTCCTTCATACTTCATTCCCAAATCCTCTTTCACGCAATCCATCTATCTTCTCGTACCTTACCTCAGCTCACAGTATTATACACTATTTAATTACAACACTAATTCTTTTGAACACGTTAATATCGACACGACTTACCATAACCACGACGCGATAGACACAAAACCGACTTATTTGATAAGATACGTGTACAATAACATTAAAAACCAAACAAATTATGTAACCTCAAGCCAGATAATTATACCCATAATCAAGAGTAAAGTTTACGACCCCTGTTATCTCGAAGCAGCAGCAAATATTAAAAGACGGTATGTAGCTAGCTTCAAGACTAATGCACGTCCTGTATTCTCTAGAAACACTAGATGTGTAGACGACATACCTACTCATTAGGCTGCCTTTCCACCTGAGGTGAGCTATGCTACGTTTCTATGGATAACCTATATGATAATACTAGCTTTCGCGGCTTGGATGTCGGTTATCGTGACAAAACATTTCTCAAAAGACGTAGGTGTACGAAGTTTCATGCTTCTAACTTTGAAAATGACGAACTTTCCATACGAAAGTTCATTATCTATTTTACCCTCTTAGTGGTAAAATTTTGAAAAACGCTGATACAAACAAACTTCCATCCCTTATTTTACCCCTTTAGTAGCAGAATTTCCAAAAATCCTTTCTTAGCGGATGCCTACGTCATAATATCTACCTGCATGCCAAATTTCAGCCCGATCCGTCCAGTGGTTTGGGCTGTGTGTTGATAGATCACTATGTCAGTCAGTCAGTCACCTTTGAGTTATTAACCCTTATTAGCATATCTAATAAATGAATGTGAAGAATTTTGTGCCGTTGACTTCGTTAGATTAAATTTTAAAAAACCGGCCAAGTGTGATTCGGACTTGCCCTTGAAAGGCAGCAAGTAATTGAATGAAAGGCGAAAATTACGGTTTATGACGTATAAAAAAAAACTACATAATAGATCTCATTCAAATCAATTTTCGGTGGAAGTTATGCAAACTTGGTTATTGCAGTTTACAGAATACATCTACTTACCAAGTTTCAACAGAATAGGCCTTATAGTTTCGGAGAAAAGTGGCTGTGACAAACGGACGGACGGAAAGACAGACAGACAGAAATGAGGAATCTATAAGGGTTCCGTTTTTTGCCATTAGGCCACTAGACGTCGAGCCGCTTATGGTAGATTGATACGTCGGCTTTTCCGGGAACGACTGCCATCTGACCTTCCAACTCCGAGAGGAAAGTCAGAGAGTCTCCTTAGTTATTCAGCAGACCGTCGGTGCAGCACTAGCAGATGATAATGGCTTGGGCCGATGTTCAGAAGGAGCTATAGATATTTTATACTCATTTTTTTGCTGGAGGGGAGTATTCTTGATTTAGATTTATTTATTAAGAGACACTTGTAGCATTCTAAAAACTGATATTGCTATTATTGAATTTATTTGGATTTGGATTTATTAAAATAATTTGGAGAGATATATCACAGAAGTACTCGAAATAACCTGAGTGATTCAGTTTTGTCTGATAAATCTAAATACATAAAACTCAAATCTAAATATATGTTAACATGGTACATGTTTACGATGGTGACCCTCTTTCCGAGACTTTGCCTTCAGCTTAACATCAGGCGAGGTGAAGTCAAATTGACGTAATAAAAAAAAATGGGATCAACGTAAACAGATATTATCTTTGTGTAGTTAATACTATCTGTGGATATCATTTGGCGCTGTTATCGCGCCAGTTGGCGACAAATTCGCTATTTGTTGCAAACATGTCATGAAACGAACTGGTATTGTCTGGATTTTATGGACATCGTATCATGAAGTTATCAATACATAACAAGAATGAGTTCCTCTCTTACGTCACGATAACATGCCATGCCATGTCAATTTCTGCGTAAAGAGAGCATAAAATCTTTGAATATTCGCTTATTGTTAGATATGCTTAGCAATGCTAAGGATTTAATTAGGAGGAGAGAAAGTCATAGTGATGGGAAGGATCTAGAGATCAACTTAGGAGAAGGATGAACGAGTGTGTAATGGTTTCTCGGAATTTGAAAATATATCCTGTGTCTCTGAACTCCTAGTTCTTACAGCTACAGTGCTATTATGGGAAAAAATAAAAAATATGACAGACATACATACTACATACATACAATCATGCTTTTATCACTGGCCGGTTAAGCAGAGGTGAATTACCACCCTCCTTTCACCAGTCATTGGATTCGGTCCCACGTAACAGGTGGTGAGCATATTGCTGCATTCTGGGCACTATAGATAATAAATAAATAAATAAATATTCCACAACATTCTACACAACGCTATCTAGACCCATGGTAAGCTTTTATAGCTTGTGTTATGGAATCTAGAATGCGGATATAAACATACTTATATACTTTTTTTTTGTATATGTATACATATAAACACCCAGACCAATGCAAATAGCCATATTCATGCATACAAATATTTGCACTGAGCGGGAATCGAACCCGCGCCTCCTGCGTGGCAGTCGCGTGCACTACCGCCACGCCATATTCTTGACTCAAGCCGTGTGCATCCGAGGCTGAGTCTGGGCTCTATATATTTGTCTGATGTTAAACAGCCCTATCCCAAAGTCGACTTGTACGACACCGCATGGGAAGAGATGTGATGGACCAAATTTTACTCTACCGTGAAAATATGAATGTTTTCGAAATTGGAATAATGAAATGCTCATAAGAGACTGGAACTCGCGATCAGTCCCTCACAGCCTTTGCTCCTTCCTTCCTATTTGTCTTTTGCTTTCCTACTAATTAGAAAACGTTTGGATTTTTGTTACTCAACCACCGCTCTGCTGACCAGACTGGGTATAGGCGTAGGTTGATTATAGATTATAGGCGTAGGTTGATTATAGATTATAGGCGTAGGTTGATTATAGATTATAGGCTTTTTATAGCCGGCATAGGTGCCGATGGATTACCGGAACGGAAGCATAAAACTATGGGACGGGCTACAAAGCGCAAGATTTGAATGCAATCCAGATTGAAGCTTTGCTGATGATAAACAGTTTTAGGTGCAAGTACTGCAATATATAGATAACTAGCTTTTGCCCGCGACTTTGTCCGCGTTAAGTTCAGAATAGAAAGGTATATGATACACTGCTCCTGTTTCTTAAAGTTTCTGTGAGCCTGGTACTTCATGCAAATGTACTAGGGTCACAGAAATACTGACCCCATAGCCGGACTGACAGGAACCCATACCTGGGATGAAATAAAGGTGGATGAAAAGTAATTTATGTCTTTGAATGATTTTTTTATAGCATTTATTATGCTAACTTTTAAGTTCGAAAAACATTGGAAAAAATGAAATGTTCAAGTGAGACTCGAACTCACGGCCTTTCCCTTCAGGTGGGACTGCTCTTCCAACTGAGCTATTGAGCCACACTTGAATCATTCCAAATTTTCCTTCTCTTTATATCCGTCTGTAAGGGCGACGGTTGGGCGCAGTCATCAAAATTCAATGTTTAAAAATGGTTGGAAAATCATTCATTGTTTCCAACAGTTGGTAAGAATTTTGGTAGATGGCTGCACCGTCGCCCTTACAGACGGATATGAAGAGAAGGAAAATTTGGAATGATTCAAGTGTGGCTCAATAGCTCACTTGGAAGAGCAGTCCCCCTGTAAGGGAAAGGTCGTGAGTTTGAGTCTCACTTGAGCATTTCATTTAAGTCTGTCTCCTGGTTTTAAGCTCCATCCCCACCAATTTTCAGCCCAATCGGTACAGCCATTCTTGAGTTATAAATAGTGTAACTAACACGACTTTCATAATACATTAATATATAAATATTTTATAATATGCAGCTATAAAATATATCCCACTGTTTCACAGGACAACAAGCCTCGTCTAAAAGGAAACTGATCATTGTGAAGCAAAGAAAAGGTGTTTGTAACTATTATTGCCCGTTCCAACTATAAGTACCACTTATAACTGCAGCATAGGAAATCAAACTTTATACCTATAGGCCTAAAGTATATTCTTTAAGGGGTAAATTGAAGATTACTGTAATTAAAGCGACATAGTATTTACTATTGTAATGAGAAAATCTTCGACGACTAGCGATAATATAATCGATTTCAGTGAAAACAAAAGAATATACTCGTACTTAGGTAAAACTCAGCTCTTACATCGTCATAGAACAATGAGAGTTCGACAAAGATCGGTTTTCTTCGGTTTTTCAATGAGTTCTCGGCCTCGGTGTATCAATACCAGTCAGCTCCCTTTCAATACCTCGCCTCTCTTATCCAGGTTAATAGGGAAATCAATCGTGCAGTGAAACACAAATTGACGTAGGTTGAATGAAATGGCGACAGATCACAGACAAAATAATTGTGATCTTCAATTTCTCCTCAAGATTAAAGGTAAACACATATTGAGAACACTTGTACTGTTTTCCAGTACAGTATTTATTTTATTAAACCTGACCGGTTTCAATACATTATTCAAACTTTTGAGAATGCCGTAAGGCGAAACCGGTCAGGTTTAATAGAATAAATACTGTGGAAAAAGTACAAGTATACTCAATATGTATAACAATGAATTTCGCCAAGTGCCATCAATCAACAGTAGGTACCTATAAATAGTATTAAAGGTAAAATTTATAAGTCCATGATCAGACCTTTGACCCTTAGCCTTAAAAGCGTCGGATGGAAGCAAACTGCAACTAATGGAGATACAAATGATATGATGGATGTACGATGTGAAGAGGGATAGTCAGGAATTAGTATATTAAAGAAAGTTTGAAGGTAGTATCAGTGAATAAAAAGACGTCGTGATATGAACATAATATGAGAAGATATGAAAGAAATGTTGTGAAAAGGGTTCACGCTATGAATGTAGAGGGCTTTAGTGCAGAAGTGACCTATGAAAAGATGGATGGATTAAATGAAAGAGGATATAGTAAAGACGGAAGTCGCTGATGACATCTAAAAGGAATATATGGAAGAGAATGACATGTTACGCCGATATATCATAGTGAAAAGAGCAGTGCCTCATTTCTGCTAAAGCAAAACCAACGTCATACCACGTAAATTGCAAAAAGTAACATTTAAATTTAGATTTTAAAGCAATGGGATTACTGTCTAAATGGCTTTTTGTAGAGTGAATGAACAAGCGCAATCTAATTCTTTTCATTTATTAACAAAGTCTAAAATTTAATGCCATTCTTTGCAGTCTGAGGTATGAGAATGATTTTGCTTTAGTGGAATCGAGCAACAGGGCTTCGATTCTACTGAAGCAAAACTACGGTCAAACCACAGAGACTTGCAAAAAGCGGCAAGAAAATATAGACTTTAAATCGATACACTTAAAGTTAAATATTAAATAACTGTTTGCTGAGTGAATGAAAGAGTTTAATTAAACTTTTATCATTTATTTTTAGACCTTAGCGTATAGATAAAAGTCTAAAATTTAATGCTGCTTTTTGGAATCTCTGTGGTTTGACAGTAGTTTATTTTAAAGGAAGTTGGAGGGGTTAGAGGGAATTGCTAAATTGCTTGTGCTAGGAGTGGGTTCACGTCGGTAGTGTATTGGCCGGGATTCGAACCGGGGACCTATCGATCATAAGGCCGACTCCTTAACCACTAAGTTACCGACGCTTTGGTTTTGCTTTAGTGGAATCTAGCACCAGGTGTAAGAAAGAAAGAAAATATATATTTTATTTAAAAATACAGAGCACATTTAATTACAAAACATATTTAGCGGAACTGTTAAATAAAACACCAATTACTAAACAGTAAATATAATAAATTACAATCAACTAAATATATTATAAGCTTCTAACATTCTCGTCAACAGAGTCAGTTGTGTCTTCGGTTGCCTCAGTAGTAGTGACTTCGTCTTCTATTACCGTGAAGTTGTTACTTTGTCCTATGTGCTGTGAGATACCGAACAGCAGACTCCTGGAGGCTCCGAAGTACCGGATCCTGTGCTCACCAGCCACCGCGTCCTTGGGGATCTTCCACTCTACACGGACTCGACTGGTCCTTAGTATTCTCGAGATGCGCTCATAGGTGAACCTTTAAACAACAGCATATAAAAATATGTGTAGAAATTTTACACTGAACGGGATTCGACCGCAAATTAGGCTTGCAATCTAACGATCTACCGCTATCAAATTATATTGCAAGCCTGTAAATTCCTGAAGGGGTAGGTAGAGGTGTTTTTACATCCACATTTCGTTAACTATGATTGTCGGTCCCACGTAATAGGGGGCGAGCCAATTGCCGTCAAGTGGGCTCTCAGTCATAAGCTGTATGTTTACTGTCGGATGGAGAACAGCCCTATTCCTTAGTCGCCTTCTACGGCACCCACGGGAAGAGTTGGGGTGTCATAGTCATAGTCATAGTCATAGTCATTTATTTTTCAATATAGAACAATAAAATTGTTTCTTATTGACGTCAATTTAATTCTACTTAATCTAAGTTTACCACCGCTTCCAAGGCGCTGGTGGAGAAGAAACGGCGCAACAAACTCCACTGCGGCATTTTTTGGACGTCAATTTACATATTTATTTTCTTAAAGCTAAATGTCAACAAGTATATAAAACTCTTTATAATTAAGAATTAAACAAAGTTACATAATGTAACAAATAAGTCACGTAACTAATACAGTACCATGTTGTAATTATAACAATTTACGAGGGGCCTGCACCATGCTCAAGCCAGACATTTTTATCTTTCAAGTAAGTTGGTCCTATTCTACTCCACTGGAAACCAACTAAGCAAATTATATTGATTAAAAATTAAATTAAAATCTTGCTAGGTACCTATAATTATTAAGAAAACAAAAACCCGACTACAAACAAAATACATCCCATAAAAGTCAGGTACTGTGCTGTTGCGGGAAGGTAGGAGATTCGCCCACTGTATAGCCCGCGACAGGTGGAGACAACTCGGGCGTTGGAGGTCGCAGAATGACCTCCGTCGCCCATGAGCGCGGGCCTGGGGGTGACAAGTGGGGCCGCCTGTCACCCTAGCAGAAGAAAGCCGCGGCGGTGGCACGCGATACGCCATCTTCGATACTCGGAAGGGCTGGGGCCCTCAGGTACGAACCCGGGTACTGTGCTGTCGAAAAGAATCTTCCAAGTCGCCTGCTAATACTTACTTAGTATCAAAGTCGGCGTCGTTGACTACGGGGACCCACTGGTCGCCAACGGCACGCTCCACCACGAAGTAAGTGGACTCCTGTTTTAGGTCGTGGCGGGGGTTACCAGCCATCTGCAATAAATAGTTTAAATATGATGATCATTACTTTCTTTTTTTTACAATTGCTGATGTAGGTACTCTGACATAGTCTTACGACAAGTAATTTTGACGTTTATGACAGTCGTCAACGCATAGCTATCCCATACAATCTGTTCTATTCTATTCTACGAACGTATGCCTCTTGTATAGAGGATCATGCTTTTTATTGCTCATTAGATTGATCAGTTAGTGCACATAAGAGAGCTTTTTGACATTTCCTCACGAAGTTTGTCGATAAGTAAGTATATACCTTTCTTTTCTTATTCTGTCTGCGGAAATCCTCACAAATAATCTCCTACCGATCAGCAGGGCGGTTAAATATAGGATTTAATCCAACTAAAACCGCACGCTACCTCGGGTCTTCAGGGGCGTAAAATTGCCTAAGATTACCTTGCATCCCGGCTGACTTAAAGCCGTCTCCGGTTTCGAGATGTGGGTATCTCTGCCAAGCCTGGCAGAGAAAGTCATGAGTATACGTATATACGAAATATCTGTGTCTTAAGTACTTACAAAAGTAGCGAACACCGTCTCCCCCTTGTTGACTTCACGTACAGGTTGTCTCATGGTGGCTCCGAACTCCCGTCCGATCTGCCGCGTGTCCTGCAGTACTGGGAGGATGAGGGTGAGGGCGGTGCGCCGGTTGTCCGGAGGCTCGGGGCCTGCCGGGACGGACTGGTCCTGGAGGAGGGACAGAATGGTTCGTTAGGAAAGCCATTAACACAGAAATTGAGAAAAAGATATTCAAGTTATAGGACATGAAGGATATTAATAACTGATATTACTACTTTGTTTAAGTTTGAGCTTTCAAGAACACTTTGCCTTTAGCTTAACATCAGGCGAGGTGAAGTCAAATTGACGTGTCCTGTTTAAAAAAAAAAAAAAAAAAAAAACACTATCACAAACTATCTATACTAATATTATGAATGCAAAAGTAACTCTGTCTGTCTGTTTGTCTGTTACGCTTTCACGCATAAACTACTGAATTGATTTTCAAAAAAATTGGTATAGGGGTAGATTAGACCTTGAAGAAGGCCATAGGCTATGTTTGGTCGCAATAACCGACATCCACGCTACGGAGTCGAAGGCTACAGCTAGTACATAAATTTGCACTGAGCGGAAATTGAATTTAACAGTTTAGCGTAGCAATGGAACTACCACCACGCGGCTCACGACCATCACGACACCATAGTTTGATGGGAAAAGCATCTACAATACCTTTTTACCTTCCGTACTAAAATGATGTTTTAATTAAATAGTCAATTTATCTAGAAACGTAGTCTACGTGCTGTACAACTCTCTAAACATACGGCGACGACCAGAGCGTTGCAACAGTCTTGATCTCTAGATTGTGATTGGTCGAAAAGGGTGACGTCACTAGAGATTAGCCAATGAGAATCTCTATCAAGGCTCGCAGCGCTGTACATAACGCTGTTTGCTTAGAGAATTACATGCCTAAAGCTCGCTGCGTATGTGACGGGTTTCTGCAGATACGGGACGGAGCGAGAAGCTTTTTTTATATCGTTATGTTGCGGTGAAACGGAAGAGACAGAAACGTACCACGTACAGGGAGGTAAAAATGTCGTTGCCGCCGAAGTTGAAGATTACCTAACGCAAATTCTTGAAATGAAAAATCATCTTTCCTTGTTCACAATGTAATATTCGAATCACTGCCACGGTTTGTATACATTAACACCTCATTTAACAACGTGCCCGCCGCATCCACGTTCCGTCCGGGGTTTTTTTTTCATTGCCGCGACCTTTTAAGAATGAATTACATTACTTACCTGAATAGCGGCTTCTGTGAAATCACGGAATTTGTTCAAGAAGATGTCAAGCGTGTGCGGTCCGTAGATCGTAGACGCTGCCTCGTACCTTTGTACCTGAAAGAGATAATAATAAATAAGTAATTATTACTATGTACTATAGATAAATTGACAATTTAATTAAATCATCATCTGCGGTAGCCTAGTGGTATGGGTAATGGACTGCTGAGACGAGGTCTCGGGTTCGATCCCAGGTTTACCATGGCACACACCAATGACTTGTCGATGCTTTTCGAAGTTATGTGTGTATTTATCGCAGGTTTATAAGTGCCCGGTTAATGGCAATAGGCTCGCCACCTATTACCTACATTGGGACCTAAACATAAACTGGCGAAATGTGGGTGCTTGCACCTCTGCCTACCCCTTCGGGGAATACAGGCGTGAGTTTATGTTATGTTTATGTTATGTTACTATACACTTAGAGGAACTAACAACAAGATCTTTAGAGCTCAAGTCAACCTCGCTTGCAAGCCGATATACTTGCTGACCTGACAGCCTCTGTGGTGTAGCGGTTTCATCCCCGCTCAATGCATATATTTGTATACATGAATATGGCTACTTGTATTGATCTGGTTGAGCCTCGGAGAGCACGTTAAACCATCAGTCCCGGTTGCCATTCGAACATCTATGTTATGGGTAGTTGGAGCCCTGAAAAGTCCAACAACTGGTCTAACTGCAATGCGTCGATATCGCCCTTGGGTTGCGGAGGCGTTCAGCCAAATCCCTAGTTAGACTGGTAAAATGGGCCCCGAACTCCGAGGTACAAGCATCATCTAATTGGAAAATAGAGGCATTGCTTATGTCTCGTGATTATTATTAAAGTACAGTGAAAAAGTAGACACGCGTGAAATGTAGGTGAACACTGCTTATAGCCGTTCTAAACTGACTCTTGGATCTTTGAATGAATGAATGAATGCGTAAGAAATCAGTAGCTGACCTGATACTCCTCATACGTAGCCAGATAATGAATATATTCGTTGACAAGTCCAGACACCACAACTTTAGGCTCGAAGCCATGCTCCTCCATGACGCTGCCGACGACGTCCATCATGCGCCGGCCCGCCATGGTGGTGGGCTCGCCCGGCACGCCCAGGATCACCAGGTCGCCCAGCCAGATGAGGGACGCCGAGGTGATGTTCGGGTGCCAGGGTATGGGGAAGGTTGCCTAGAAGAAAAAATTGATGAAAAATAATATCCCCAATATTTTTTTGGATATTTTAATTTAGATACTACGAGTAATATCCTAAGATTTCACGATAGAACGAGTCTTCGCCGAGTTGATTAATGGATGAAAAGTATTTTATATTCAATTATTTATGTCAATAAATTCGAATACATCGGGAAAAAAGAAATGCGTGGGGCTTGAACCCTTGAATGCTCTTCCAACTGAACTATTGAACCACACCTGAATCACTTCAAATTTCCCTTCCCTCATCCCACATTGATGAAAAAAATTTAAATTTAAATTTCATTTTTTCTGATATTATATTCGAATTTTAAAGTTAGCAAAATAAATGCTATAAAAATTCATTCAAATAGTCAATAAAATATTTCAAATGGGTTGCCTAACAACTTTCAGTCCAGAATATGATTAGTCAACTGCTATTTTTATTTTACATTTCATTGGTTTGGTTTATACACAAATTCCATACCAATCGAAAATATGAAAACCATAGAATATGCAAACGTTAGATTGACTATATTTTTCCTGTCACAACTCTTCGGTAGACAATTAATGACTTGAATTAAAGTAATATATTATTGACCGTAAGGAATGGCCCTGGGTCAGCCAGGGTGCGAAGGATACATCGAAGACAACCTCACCTCCGGCCTAGCTCTACTATGACTTCTACGACCCTCAATCGACATGCGGTTTTATTTGTTTTGAGTCCGACATAACCTCCCCTTCCGGCTCCGGAGGGGGAGTTATCCGAGGTGATTTCCGCAAGAAAACAAAATGTTATATGTCCGTTTGTTTGGACATCCTTTCCTTTTGGGTCTACCCCAATAATATGACTCACCCGTCCAGTTGCCAACAGAATAGGCTTCGGAGCGTGACACTCTACATCCTCAGCAGTAGGAGTTGCAATGACGAAACCAGCTATTGAGTCCAGCAAGGGGTTACCCACGATCGTACCCTGTGAACAAAATATAGATATTACACGGCGACGTGGTAGGACACGACGGTATTCCACTCCCAATTGAGCAGTCCGACTGGGGAACTATCTCCCTATTGAATACGGCGGCTGTTGACGATGGAGTTATGGTCCGCCCGTCTAACGATAATTAATTTAAGAATAATATTGTGTTATCTCATGTAAAATATTTTTTCTAATAAATAACGACCGCCACGAACGGACTGCGAACAAGCGCTCTGATTGGCCGATGCGGGACGCCTTCACCCCCGCTGACCTCTGCGCCCGCCATTTTTGCAAAATTATTCTTAAATTAATTATCGTTAGACGGGCGGACCATAACTCCATCGTCAACAGCGGCCAATAACCTTGTGTTGTGTTCCTGACGGTGAGTAGGATAACCAGAAGACAGCCTCCGGGGCGTGGCGGTACTGAACACGGCCGCTACACAGGAGGCGCGGGTTCCATACCCGCTCGGAGCAAATATTTGTATGCTTATATATGAGTATTTGCATTGGTCTGGTAGTGCCTCGGAGATCACGTTAAGCTGTCGGTCCCGGTTGCCATACGTGTATGGCAGTCGTTACAGGGGAATTGGGTGAAATGGCCCCACATAGAAGGGCTGATCACCGTCCGGTCAAACAGCGTCCCCACTGGCGATAGTAGTAGTAGGGTAGCCAGAGCTCACTGGAGAGTTTTTGTGCTGTCAATGGGAAGACCAAAGGCTTGTCCTGCTTTGTCTTCTGCACTGACGGCACAGAAACTTTCTGTTCTTACAGGGTCGGTAACACGAGTGTGACTCTGTTGGTGTTGCACACGTCCATAGGCCACGGTAACCACTGGACGGTAATAGACCCGCCAGCTATTACGTGGGATCCAAAATCATAGTTTTTTTTTTTTTTTTTTTTTTTTTATATAGGACACGTCAATTTGACTTCACCTCGCCTGATGTTAAGCTAAAGGCAAAGTCTCGGAAAGAGGGTCACCATCGTAAACATTTACCATGTTAACAGTGGTGGCACTCAGCTTGACGCCCTCATTAGATGCCTTTTCACGCCCCGCTTAAAGGACCCGGGACTGTAGGAAGAAGGAAACACGTGAGCTGGCAGGGAATTCCAGGTCTTAGTGGTGCGGCATAGGAATGAATCACTGAAACGCTTGGTTCTAGCAGGTATACTCTGCACCGTAAATGGATGACATCTTAGCCCTGCACGTGTCGTCCTGTGAAGGAAAGGGGAGGGTGGGACTAATTGGAAGAGCTCGTCAGAACATTCACCATGGTAGAGACGGTAGAAAACTGCCAAAGACGCAACATCTCTACGCATCTGCAAGGCTGATTTGATGATACTCTCGATATAGTTTTTGTTATTCAGTTTGCAGCGAACATCCATACCGAGGATAGTGAGGTGATCCTGCAGTGGCAGTGGTGTGCTCTGAAGAGTGGGAAGGGGAAGGAAAGGAGATACCTTAGCTGTAAACGCACATGCCTGGGTCTTCTTGGCATTGAACTCGACCAGGTTCCTAGCGCCCCATTGAGAAATGTGGTCCAGGATCCGGTCCAGCTCTGTGACAAGAAGCTGCCTTTTTTCCGCGATATCAGACTGCTTGGCCGCAGGATGTGCGTGATAACTCCCGTGTAAGGTGCTGTCGTCTGCATAGCAGTGAATGTTTCCGTTACAGAGCATGTCATTGATATGCAGAAGAAAGAGAGTGGGAGATAAAACGGAACCCTGCGGCACGCCAGCATTTACCTGCAAGAACTCCGAAGCTCGTCCATCACAAAGGACGCGAATACGGCGCCCCTGCAGGAAGCTTGCAACCCAGTTACACAGTCTAGGAGGCAGGCCGAAGGCTGGTAGCTTGGAAAGAAGCGATTTGTGCCATACCCTATCGAAAGCTTTGGCGATGTCAAGACTAATTGCCAGTGACTCACCGTGCTTCTCCATAGCCTCACCCCAAAGGTGGGTCATGTACGCCAGAAGATCACCCGTTGATCGTTTCGGTCTGAAACCGTATTGCCGGTCACTAAGCAAGGAGTGATCCTCTAGGTGGCGCATGAGTTGTGTGTTAATTATGTGCTCGAACACCTTACACAGCACTGAGGTGACGGCTATGGGTTGATAGTTGGCTGGGTCCGAGCGATCCCCCTTCTTGGGGATCGGCTGGACATTCGCCTCCTTCCAAGCCGAAGGCACTGTACCCGAACTGTAGGACAGTCGGTACAGCCGCGTTAGCATGGGAGATAACTCCGCTGCATATTTTTTAAGTACAACCGCTGGAATACCATCAGGACCACTGGCTTTCCGGACATCGAGTGATTGCAGTACTGCACGGACATCGCGTTGCCTGATACGTATATCAGGCATTGCGTGGTCACCAGTGGGCATTGTCCGTGGTTGCATACCACAATCATCGACTCGGGAGTTGGCCGCGAAGAGATTGACCAGCAAATTTGCTTTCTCTTGCGGCTCATGGGCCAGAGATCCATCGGGATTGCTCAGCGGGGGCAGCGAGGGCTGGCAGAAATTGGCTTGCACGGCTTTGGCCAGTTGCCAGTAGCCACGGCTACCCGTGGGATGCGCCACTAGCTCTTGGCCCAGCCGCGCTATGCGCTGGGCATCCGCCCTGACGCATGCCCTCTTGCAGACCTATGTGGCTCTGTTGTACGCCGCCTTGAAGTGACCCACGTTGGGATCGCGCGTGGCGCGCGCCCGCACCCAGGCGCGGTACGCAAACTGTTTATGCTCAACAGCCTCCGCGCACTCGCGCCCGAACCACGGACGCGCTCCGCGGACTCCGGTGACATCGGTGTATGGGATATAGTATTCCATACCTAGACTGATCTCACCGGCGACGGCAGTAGCGCTCTCAGATGGGTTCTTACCCTCAAAGCAGCGTTCAACCCACGGGATGGACGCATAATAGTCGCGCAATCCATCCCAGTCCGCTGACGAGTAGTGCCATAGCCGCCTCTTCCCCTGCACGGGTCGTGGGGGCGCTACAATGGGCACGGTGGAGCGGACCAGACAGTGGTCGGAGTTACCTAAAGCAGCAATCACCGAGACACTGTACTGGTCCGGGTGACTCGTCAACAGAAGGTCAAGCAGAGAGGGCTCTAGGCCGGACTCTCTTGGTATCCTCGTGACCTTGTGCACCAATTGAGTCAAGTCATGCGCCAGGGCAAATGCGTGAGTGGCTCTTCCCGCATGGTTTGTTATGGCGGAGCCCAACCAGATCTTGTGGTGGGCGTTAAAATCCCCCAAAAACACCAATTCGGCGTTCGGAAACCGCTCCTGCGCATCATCTGCCGCCTGACTCAGGTATTCGAATAGTCGAGTTATCTCTGCATCTCCTGTATGGGAACGGTAAAGGCACACATAGACCTGACTCGTGGAGCCATGGTCTACGTGTACCCAAAGGATGGAAAAGGATGGGTCCTCTAGACAGCGCAAACGGCGACAACAAATATCCGCCCTAACAAACACGCACACCCCGGCTTTAGCTCGGAAATTTTCCTCGATAACATAGCCGCATAGTTAGCGAAATGTGGCTGTTAATACACCTCTGCCTACCCATTCGAGGGTTTACAGGCGTGAGTTTATAGGTATATAGGTAATGAATGTTACAAAATTCGTACCTGTGTAATGTTGAGATTGTTGGCGCCATCTGTGGTTCCGGAGGCGAAACTGTAGCCCATTGCGGGCGTACAAGTATGCACTTGTTGACTCTGAAATTGTATATTGTACCAATTATATTTTGTTACACTTTATATAAGTCAAACCATATATCTTGGACTTAAAACCCGCAATATAAAAGGCCCTGCTGCGCACGGATTGTTTTTTAATCACTACATCGTATAAAACAAAGTCGTTGTCGCTGTCTGTCCATCCCTATGTACCTATGCTTAAATCTTTAAAATTAAGCAACGGATTTTGCAGTGGTTTTCAAATAGATAGAGTTATTCAAGAGGAAGGTTTATACGTATAATACACGCTTAATATAGTAGAGGGTGCAGCGGGAACAGGATTAGACGCATTATTTATGTCAGACTCGAACCGACTAAAACCACACGCCGTCAGAGACATTCGCGTCTTTTGAAATGGAAAATTTAAGCTAGCCGAAGTCAAAGCACATTTTAATTTTTTGGAGGTTTGCTGGGATGCGACCTTTGTGCCCAGGTCGCCATCTTTAAAATAAGTTTTGTTGCAAATTAAATTTTCAACAGCTTTGTTTCTATTTAAGTCATAGAACCAAGAATAACAATGTTATTAATGCAAAAAGATGAAAAGGGAACAACTTTTTTTTATTTATTTTTTTAAAGAATATTAGAACCGAAATTACTAATATTCCCTCTAACCTCTCCAACTAAGCTGAATTTCTTGTGATAGGAGTGGGTTCACGTCGGTAGTGTAATGGCCAGGATTCGAACCCGGGACCTCTCGATCTTAAGGCCAACTACCACTAAGCTAGTTAAATATTTATTAGGGCTTTCCAGCGTGTCTGAAACCCCATCAAAACAATCGAGGACCATCCTAACGTCACCCGCACGACAGTAACACTTTGACGGACAAGGTTATGGCACAACCAGTCCCGAAAGCCTCCTTACCCGGCATTGAAGGGCCAGATACCATCCCTAAGCATAATTTCGTGTCAAATCTAGGATGCACTGCTAAGATGATGATGAGAAGGTTACTTACACTGTCGAAGGTCTTGGCCACGGGGTCATACCTGGCCCCCTCCTGTTCAGGCATGTCGAGGAACTGGTGCACCACGGCGAGCTTGCCGGTCAACTCCTCACCTTCCGAGTGCAAGATTTCCTGAGGAACAAAACAGTTTCATTTTTAAAGCATTATTTTCTAGGTATAGAAGAGATTATAGAATCAAGAAGAGGTACTCGGAAAGCTCCTCAAACTTCAGTCTCATCGCGGCTATGTACAGTCAGCTTCATATCTTGACAACGAAGTCTCAGCATGATCAAACTGTTTTATTGATTTATATGGTCCGAACTCCAGTGTGTACCAAATATCAGAACAATCGGTCAACTGGAAGGGAGTAAAAAACGAAATGAAGATCATTTTGAGTACTTTGTTCGTCAACATCTTTCTGATGCTGATTGTACCTATAGTTATCTCCGGTATTGGATGCTGTTGATGTTGGACAGATATCAAATAGTGATCATAAATACTTGTATAGATAGGAAATTAATTAGGTATTGTAATGTAATAAACCGCTTGTAATTTTTAACATTATTTTATGCTCCAACCACACCAGTATCGGATTGTCCCATATTCGTCCTTCGAAATATTATACCATTTCAGAATATTCATCAATTCATTCATCCCATTTTTTATTGCGCCTTGATCCTACGGCAAATTTTTTATTTCCTGTTCTTAACTCATTCCATTTTATAGGCTACTTACACCTCACAGTATTTTCAAAGCACGGTATATTCTTAAAAGACTTAGCAGAAGTAGGGGTAGTATTAAATAATAAGGGTATTATTACAACAAATAGGTAACAAACTACTGATATTTCCTTGTTTGTAACTCACCATAGCTCCCTCAAACACCCTGGTACCGATGATCTTGACGCTATCAAACATGTCTTCTCCAGGTCCTCTCGCGAAGCACCTCTCCATGAAGCCGCAAACTTGGAACTGGTTGTCGCACGGGTCACCCGAGAACTCGCACCGAGGACCTTCCAAATTGGGGGATGCGTCACCCAGGTTAGCGGGGAAGAAGGCGGCTACTACGTCACCCTGTGGGGAGAAAGATATGTGGAAAGAAAATTAATATGACATAATGCCTATTTATATGTTGTGTCGTATGATTTGAATTTAATTTTTTAATCATCAAGTATGCTACTTATACAATAGAAAACATAGGTATAAGTGAATCTTCTCGGGCAGGACACGAACCAGCGATCTTTCGCATAAAGTGGGAATATCTTGACCAACTATGCTACTACCCCGATTTGATTAAAATCCCTTCTATATTTATCCGTCTATAAGGCGACGGTGGAGTTATCTACCGATGTTTTTACGTATTATCGGAACCAATTAATGATTTTACAATCATTTTTAAACATTGATTACTTATCATATCTGTCGTTGAAAACTGCCACATTAACACCAGTATACACACAAAAACTTATGGAAAGCGATTAAAGGATAGGACTGGCTCCATCTGACAGAAAACCCTAAAGTATTTATTACTCGTGGTAGGCAATATCACACCCCTATGCCACCTACAAACTTAAATATGTATGTAAGAAAAAACCAACTTACCGTGCCAGCGAAGGCGCCAGGGTTCAGCTCCTTTTCCATCCGATATGCGGCGTACCCGAGGTTATCGGACGAGATGAGTTGGTTGGTGAGGTTCATGCTTGTGGCGTGCACCGAGAACCAGGTCATCACGCCATGGAGAGTGCCATCGCGCTTCTCGATACGCACCTGCGTCATCACATCGTCTTTGTCGGATTCGTATCTGAAGAGGGAAAAAAAAGAAAAAAAAAGTTAGGTCTGAGGATCTACTTTCTTACTATCACAGGCAGTGAGAAACCGCTTAGCTTCAGGAGAGACTTTGCCTCGCTATGAGTAGATACCGGTTGTATAGATACCGGAATATATCTTGACACGCCATGCACTAATGCGCAGTAGGTACCTATGCGTTTTTAGGTATCTTTTGAGGAACGGTGGCGGAGAAGATCTAGTCTAGATTCATGGCGGTAACTATTCAATGGTGTGGTTCCGAACAAATGTTCGATATGGTGCCCCCGTCTACATTCTATCATCGCACCGGTCACCACAAGCTGGGAATTCATCATCGCAGTAAGGTACGAGAATGAAAGGAACTTCATTCCAATTCCCAAACACGCTCCAATTCCCACTTCCAATCAAGTGAGTCATGTAATCACACGACTCACTTGATTGGATCTCTGGTCTGCCACATAAGTGCGATAAGAAACACTTACCTATCTCTTTCAGCTTGTGGGTTTTGGAGGTAAGAATAAGGAGATCTGTTGACGGACGCGTTGGACACTTTGGTCTTCCCGTAGTACAGGTACACTGGGGCTATGTTGTTGTGGGCGCGGGTTACACTCTGAAATTTTTAGTTTAGGGTTTAATAGAACATTATAGTAGTAGGAGTTAGGTATTCAATAGATAGGGTGCGTGGTTCTTAACCTCCTGCACCTTGGGCAATGGAAACAGAAGTGCCTCTCTCTCACAGGGGAGACGCTGCAGTCTACGGTAGATTCTAGACGAGACAGAACGACCCTGTAGAGGGTTGCTTGGAAACTTTCCACATATCCCTCTCCCTAGCAGAATGCACAAAGGGGCAGGTTGGTTCTCCGCTTGCGTGGGGATACCAGGACGGCCACTTCGCGGACGCGATGCTCGCCCCTCATTTCCAGTTACAGGGATACTGCTCTTCCCACATCTAAAGGACTCTTTATAAAACTGTTGAAGACCCAAGGTCAGGTTACCTGATTGATGTAAACACTGTAAACCTTACAAAACTGTTTCGGAAAAAGTAAAACTTTCTAAATCTAATTATTTCTTTTGAATTATGAACGTAATGGCTGGATTCTGAATTAAGAAACTGAGGTTACAGCCTCATCAACGGCTACATACATAGTGCTCATTACAAAGCTATACTCAAGTAAGGCTTAGTTGCACCATACCTACCTGCTAAAGTAAGAGGTTTACGTCAAATTTAACATTAACAGTAACAATGACTCCAACGGTTTCTGCTAAATGTGTTGCACCAGTGTATTTAGTAGCTCGGTTAAAGTTATCAGGGTTGCAAGTCAAATGAGACATTATTTATGTCAAATTCCTTATGGGTAGTTTTAGTATTGGGGTAATACTACACGTTATCTGTCATTTCTTATGTCGATCAGTTGAGATATCAAATCAAACTCCTTCGTTTTATACTTATAATATAGACACCTTCTTTTTGACAGATTTCAACCAATTTAACGTTAACAATGACAATAACTGGCCGATCGTGGCCAGTTCCGGTTAGCGTCAGGTATTGACGTCATATTAACTGTTGTCAAATGTTGCAACCTATTTTGTACTTAACCGGCACTTTAACAGCACTGTTAATGTTACAGTAAGATGGTGCAACCCAGCCTAAGTGTTGACGAGATTCAACTACAATGTCTTCACACAAAGACCCTTAAGTCTATAACATCGTTACTCACCCTGGTAATACCCTCGACGTATGCATTGAAAGTTTCTCTAGAGAACCCAAGAATACTGATGTCTAACACGAAATCCACCAGGTGTCCTCCGGGAGCGCTGTGCGTGTGGGTACCAGCGATGATGACATTCCTTAAGTTGTATAAGTCGCCGTATGTGTTTTGGAGACGTCTTACTACCTGTAAGGATGACACTATTAATTTGAAATACATCGGGAAAAAGAAGCGCTCAAGTGGGACTTGAACCAACGACTTTTCATTTACAGGGGGAATGCTCTGAATCACTTCAAATTTCCCTTCTCTTTATATCCGTCTTTAAGATACTGTTAATACTTGAATATTCCAGGGCATTCTACATAGCGTAAGATACTCATTCACATAAATAAATCCCCGAAGGGGTAGGCAGAGGTGTGTTGACATCCATATTTCGTGAACATGATTTTCGGTCCCACTATACGAGCCTATAGTCGTCAATTTAATCTTATGTCCCTTTATCTTTCTGTGGGTGTTGTACCACTGTACAGTCAGTGTCATAAATATCTAGACAATGAAGTCTCCAAATGATCTGAAAACTAGAAATACATCGGGAAAAAGAAGAACTCAAGTGGGACTTGAACCCGCGAGCTTTCCATTACAGGGGGAATGCTCTTCCAACAGAGCTATTGAGCCACACCTGAATCACACAAAAACAAGATCTGAAAACTGTCGTATTAAGAGTAAATCAAACATTTTTATTGATTTACATCATACATTACATAATATAAACTCACGCCTGTATTCCCCGAAGGGGTAGGCAGAGGTGCTAGCACCCACATTTCGCCAGTTTATGTTTAGATCCCAATGTAATAGGTGGCGAGCCTATTGCCATTAACCGGGCACTTATAAACCTTCGATAAATACACACATAACTTCGAAAAGCATCGAAAAGTCATTGGTGTGTGCCATGGTAAACCTGGGATCGAACCCGAGACCTCGTCTCAGCAGTCCATTACCCATACCACTAGGCTACCGCAGATTTATTATTGATTTAAATGGTAGTATTGTCTATACTAAAGGTGTTCACCAAATATCAGAAGAATCGGTCAACTGGAAGGGGATAAAAAAACGAAATTAAGATCATTTTGAACACTTTGTTCGTCAACATCTTTCTAATGCTGACTCTACGTGGCAAGCAAAGGAAAGGCCTGATAGGGTTTTTTTTTTTACACAAGACACGTCAATTTGACTTCACCTCGCCTGATGTTAAGCTAAAGGCAAAGTCTCGGAAAGAGGGTCACCATCGTAAACATTTACCATGTTAACAGTGGTGGCACTCAGCTTGACGGCCTCATTATATGCCTTTTCACGCCCCGCTTAAAGGACCCGGGACTGTAGGAAGAAGGAAACACGTGAGCTGGTAGGGAATTCCAGGTCTTAGTGGTGCGGCATAAGAATGAATCACTGAAACGCTTGGTTCTAGCAGGTATACTCTGCACCGTAAATGGATGACATCTTAGCCCTGCACGTGTCGTCCTGTGAAGGAAAGGGGAGGGTGGGACTAATTGGAAGAGCTCGTCAGAACATTCACCATGGTAGAGACGGTAGAAAACTGCCAAAGACGCAACATCTCTACGCATCTGCAAAGGCTCGACCCTAAAAACTGACCTGACTTGCCAATCATTTCAGCAATTATCCTTCGTTATATTCTTATCTGCAATACCTTTCAGCTTTCACAACTTCATTGTATTATCTCGCCATGTATAACCATAAAAATGTAATAAGCCATGTTGTATAACAAAAGCAACTGTATTGCTTAACGAATAATAAAAATCTAGTCTTATTGATAAGATTTCGATAGATATTATTGTAATCTAACATTTGTATACCTGCTTGAATATCTTATCTTAGATTACGGACTTAATTCGTAGACCTATTTTTAAATTAGTCATAGTTTTTTCCAGCTCACTCGAGAATTTCCACGAAATAAAAACCGAAGCATTCGAGGAAGGCGTAAAAAATCATGTAATCATATTATCTGTTTAGTTGTGCGTCTTGTTCCAAATTCAAAATTAATTCCTGCATAGCCTGCATATAAGTACGAACTTGCGGTTATGTTTGTTTCGTGTGCTCTATTACCCCTCTGAAAGACTCCGTTAGAAAATGGACGAGTTAGGAATATGAACGAGTTAAAAAATGGACTTGTTAGGAATATGGACGAGTTAGGAAGTGGACAATTTTGTAATCGTAGGTGGACGAGTTAGGAAAGCGATCAACTTAGGAAATGGACGAGTTAGGAAAATGGACGGAGTCGTTCAGAGGGCTCTATACCGCTCGAAATATTTTGTGCACTTTGAACTTCTGATTATATGTTAGAGAATTGACGCTCAAGAAAGTATGATTGCGTGATAGGCTGCTAATTTCTCAATATCCTAAACGATTGTCTAGAGTCAGTCATTGCCACTACTATAACTTCAGAACGTACCTCGCGTCTAACGGCTATGCCGACTGACTGGATCTCTGCAGAGATGTACACCACCCTGGTGTCGCCATTGACGAAGATGAAACTCCTTGCGAACTGCCGCAAGTGAATACCTGCGCCCTTCTGAGGCAAGGAGGCGTAACCCATCTGAAATTAAAAATTAAGTAGGCATTTTGAAAATGAGGCTTAGCTATGACCGTACTATCTATTTTTTTATTTCTTAGAACTCGCTCGATTACCACATTATTTCGTTTCCAACATACGAACAACGTGTGGTCATTTACTGCATGCGTAGTCCCTTTGATGTGTGGGCGTTAACAAACGACATCTAGAAGCACTGCGTAAGGGAAGCCACACAACATAATGCACCAAAGCAACCAAAACTACATTTACTGAAGAACTGCTCATTGACATCTCTTGTCAAGAAGCATTTTTCTTTGCAATATCTTATGTGCGCAACAATTAATGCTGCTTTCGTATGAATTTAGGGTAATTTGCTGTGTGCTTGCTGCTTTGCTTGTGAGCCTCTCTCCCCTCTCACTTCCCTCTCTTCCTTTAGAGACACTCAAAGCCTAGTAAAGTTTGTTTTTCTCCTTTTGATTTCGCTTATGCGGCATTCATAGACCTCTCAACCACGAGAAGTAAGCCAGAGACTTTCTTTAAATCCCCGAATTATACCCAAGAAATCAAACAATGAAAACACTTACAAACCGAATTCCCGCACATGGTCCAGTCATGTCTGCTATTCCCACCCCCGCCTGGAAGCCCTCGATTGGTTCCTCTGTGGTGGGGACGTCAGTGGTGGTGGAGTCCGGCGCAAGAGTCGTTTCTTCCTCATTGTTACTTCGCACTGACAGTACGATGACGGTGGTGACTCCTGCTATCACGCCCAGGGTCAGTATCACCATCGCGATCTTCCCGTATAGAGGGATCGCCATTATGTCTGGAAAAGAAAGGGATTTTGGGTCAAGAACAAGAATGAGTGTATGGCTACAAAGGGAGAGGAAGACCTAAGAGGCTCTCCTGGCTAAGGAGGGTAGGACACGACGGTATTCCCATCCCAATTGAGCATTCCGACTGAGGAAGTATCTCCTACAGAATACCGCGACCATAATAACCTTGTGTTGTGTTCCCGGTAGTGAGTAGGGTAGCCAGAGCTCACCTTTTTCTTTCTTTCTTACTCTCCCTGGAGAGTTTTTGTGCTGTCAGTGGGAAGACTAAAGGCTTGTCCTGCTTTGTCTTCTGCACTTACGGCACAGAAACTTTCTGTTCTTACAGGGTCGGCAGTACGAGTGTGACTCCTCAGGTGTTGCACACGTCCACAGGCCGCGGTAACCACTTTCCATCAGGTATGCTTGTCTGCCATCTAAGTTGTATATAAAACAAGTGATGACTATAACTAGAGATGATTGGAAAAAGGACACATGTTGCGCCGCTACAAATAAAATATGGGATAAGGAAAGGAGGGTACGTTGATGATGAACGATAATCATCAATATTTTAGTTTAAACCAGAATGCATCCAATGGGTTTAGACCCTATGCTTCACTTTCTGGAATCTTCGTTTATTTTTGATCGAGGATCATTAACATTATCATCTTCTAAAAACTAAGAAACGGTTGGATTTTCCTATTCCTCCTTTTGGTTTGGCTCATTGGGTTAACATGGTAGCAACCACCATCTTACCCCCGAACACTGCAAGGACAGATTGCCAGAATTTTTGTTTTTTTTTTTAAATATTACACAACATTATACACAGCACTATCTAGACCCATGGTACGCTTAATTAGCTCTTGTTATGGAATCTAGTATGCGGATAAACTTACTAAAATACTTATTTTTTGTAAATCCATACATATTATACATAGAAACACCCAGACCAATACAAATAGCCATATTCATGCATACAAATATTTGTAATGAGCGGGGATCGATCCTCCTGCGTAGCAGTCGCGTTCACTTCCGCTATTGTTTGATCACCTCGTTTAGGATCGTAGTGGAGATCCAGATCTTTTTATCCCAGGGACATTTAAGTATGGAATCCTAGTGGAACTCCCGCGAAAAGGTGTTAATGGCCCATAGGAAATCCTAAATATCGATTCCGTAATCAGTATGTTTATAAGGCAAGTTACAATCAGTACCTATTAGAGATAGGTAGATAGATAAATGGAGATATAAAAACCATTATTAGATACAATTTTGACGGAGTTAAGTGTTAGATTTAGATTTAGAGTTAGATAGATACAATATGTTCAGAACAGTGTGACCTAGGTGAAACTGGTGAAACTAGGTAAGGGTTCGTTAGAGTCTGGCAGGACCATCATCGATGACGTCACAACACAAGAGCCTTTTGATGTCTTTGTTTCGAAATCTACTATATAAAAATAAGTCGGGTTTTCCTTCCTGACCCTATAACTCCAGAATGCACGAACCGATTTGGCTAATTTTGGTCTTGAATTATTTGTGGAAGTCCAGGGAAGGTTTGTACGTTGACAAAAATTCGAATAATTGCCGGGAACCGACATCCACGCGAGCGGAGCCGAGCACAAAAGCTAGTAGTTCATAAATTAATCAGTTTTCAATTTGTGATATTTTTGGAGTCCCGTTCCTCAAACGGAAAAACGAAACCTTTATAGGATCCTTTCGTTGTCCGTCTCTCTGTCTGTCTGTCAAGAAGATAAAATGGAAATTTATAGCACACTAGCTTTTGCCCGCGGCTCCGCGCGCGTGGATGTCGGTTATTGCGACCAAACATAGCCTATGTCCTTTCTCATGGTCTAATCTACCCCTATACCAAATTTCATCAAAATCGGTTCAGAGGTTTAGGCGTGAAAGCGTAACATACAGACAGACAGACATACAGAGTTACTTTCGCATTTATAATATTAGTATGGATACTCAGGTCTATAACGTTTTGAAACATCGCAAATGTCAAACTTCTAAGTCAACGCCATCAATATTGTGGTTTTTGAAGCTTGAGTTAGGGAACCCTCGGTGCTTGATTCCGACTCGCACTTGGCCGGCTTTTTTAAGACTTTCTTTCTTTAAACCACTTTGGTGGCAAACAAGCACACGGTCCACCTGATAGAAAGTGTTTACCGTGGACTCTGGACGTGTGCAATACCATGGGCTGACACACTGGTACTGCCGACCTTGAAGAATCCTTGTAATGCCCTTCTTGAAGAACCCATAATGTAGTCGCTTGGGAAAACCACAGCCGGGCTACGATTCTGCTAAAGCCAAACCAGTGGTAACACAGCCGCAACAAAAAACGGCATTAAATAATAGACTTTTAAGCGATACTATTAACGTTCAAAATTAAATGACTTTTTACAGAATAATTGAAAAAGGGTAATGAAACTGTTGTCATTTCATTTTGAACTTTAGAAGCATATACATAAAGTCTAAAATTTAATGTGGTCCAGTAACTGCGGCATCACAGTGCTTTAGCTTTAGTAGAATCAAGGGCAAGGGGGTTCATTCCGCAGTTTGTACATTGATCTAAGATGTCTAGCTGAAGTAATGAAGATGGGTGTAGGATTCTCCCTGAGGAGGGCCAGACTGTAAAGGGATGACTTTGAGTCAGCCGGGGTGCGAGGGATATGTCGAAGACAACTTCACCTCTGGCCTAGCATCACGACCCACAGTCGGCGTATGGTTTTATACGGCTCCCCATCCGGCTCTGGCGGGGGATTGCCGCACGAAAAAAAAAAAAAAAAAAAAAAGGGTGTAGGATTCCGATTAGCCTTACGTTATCTAGGGCACGCCGTAATAGCGGCGGTAAGACCCATCATGGAGGAGTGGCTAGAGAGGCCACACGGCAGCCTCTCGTACCGGCTGACACAGGTGATTACCGGACACGGGTGTTTCGGGAGTTACCTGTGTCGGATCCGGAAGGAGCCAACGTCCGAGTGCCATCACTGTGATGCGAGCGAGGACACAGAGCTGCACACGCTGACCGAGTGCCCGGCGTGGGACACGCCGAGGCGGGTCCTAGTGGCGGCTCTAGGGGTGGGAGTCCTCACACTCGTCACATTGCTCACAGCGATGGTACGATGCGCAAACGCTTGGGGTGCGGCCGCCTCCTTCTGCGAGCAAGTAATGCTTGAGAAGGAGGCGGCCGGTCGGGTCCGGACCAGACTCCGGGCCCGGGAAGCCCGTGCAGAGCGAAGGCGAACCGGACGTCGGAGGTCGCAGAACGACCTCCGTCCTCCATGAGCGCTGGCCTGGGGGTGACCGGTGGAGCCGCCTGTCACCCTAGCAGAAGCAGGCCGCGCCTCCCCGTAACCGGGGCTAGATGGGGACATTTTGGTCCCCACAACCCGAAGGGGGCCATCTCGAAAGAGATGGTTCTGGGTCTGCCGGGGTGCGAGACATATGCTTTTGGCAATCTCACCTCCGGCAGCCAAGGACCCAAGACGGCGTGCGTTTTAGTCGGTTCGAGTCCGACATAACCGCCTCCACCGGCTCCGTGGAGGTGGCATCCGTGGGCATTTTTCGCACGATAAAAAAAAAATAAAGCCTTACGTTATCTAGCCTATTCGAAATCTGTGGATATTACCTGTCATAAACGATGCCCTTATCACTAAATAGCTAAATGCAATCTCATTGGAGCTTCAGATTACAATACTTTTGGGAGACAGGTGTTGTATGAGTAAATACTGATTAAAAATTGTACCTACAGTGTTTGTTTGTATGTGATTACTGTGACAGACAATGTCATAATGCTGTACTGTGACAAATGCAGGAGAGTCGTCTTTGCTAGTGATACCATATTCTGCGGTGGACACCAGGCCACGTGGATAACAATTCTGGCCATGCGGAATCCACTGGCATACTATATAGGACAGATGAATAACTCGAAGACAAAAATATCTGGCTTGAGCATGGTGCAAGCCCCTCCTAAATTACTGTAATTACGGCATAATGTTTTAATAGACACGCGAACTTCTTTATTTTGATATTAATTTATTAGGTATAAGTTTTTTTTATATACTTTAATTATCTTGACACGAGACAAATGTACATTCGACCATATTTAGTTTTAAGAAATCACTTTTATGTAAATTGACGCCTGTAAAATGCTACAGTGGAGTTTGTAGCGCCGTTTCTTCTCCACTGGTGCCTAGGAAGCGGTGGTAAACTTTGTTTTTCAGCAGAATTTAACGTCAAGAAGCTGTAGTACTGCTATACAATTTTGAATAAATACTTTGCCTTTGACTGGACCCCGGTAGCAAGATCTGACCCCGCTAAGGAGGACTTGACTTCATACAAAGTGACATGCGTACCAATAATCTCACTACATGGATTCCCAAGACCCTGCGAAGTGAAGAAGTAAAGGCTATAAAGCGAACCCTGAACTTCGAGGTGATAGCTTCGGATGCCACTAGGATTAAAGCCAAGATGATGATGTTAAGAAGACTCCGAGATAAAAACATCAAACGCAGCTGAGATTTAAGCGAGGATTATGCATTCTACTGGACCAAAATATTAAATTACTTACGATTAGATATTATTATTTAGAATTATTTGTAAATATCGCCCTCCCCGGCGAATAATATGGTATTGTGCTATTACCACAGTTTAGGTTTTATTGCATTTTCGGTTCTTAGAGCATCGAATACACATTGTAAATTTTTTTTGTAATTTTTCAGTGGATATTTTTGAAAATACAATAATTCCCATAGGTCCATAATGAACATAACACTTTTGTTCAGTTAAATTAGAAATACAATTTGAACACGAATAAAACCGTAAACGATAATGCAAAGTTATTTTTTTCCGTTAGTTTCGGTAATGCATTTTTACAATAAATTACAGATTTTAATAAAAACGGTAATGTTTCTTACCGTATTATATAGATAAAATTCTAAAAGTAACGGGTTTTACATTGAAAGATTGCAATTATGTTGGAACGCAATGCAATAACACACTACTATTTTCGGTAGTATTAGCAGAGCAAAAGCGCTCACATATTTTGTTTCCTTATTTATGAAAGGTATAGTAAAAAAAGGAATACTATATAAGGTAGAAAAAAATTGAAGTATCAAGAATTGGTCTTTCTATTCAGATGGGTGTTCAGGGCAAAGTAAAAAATCATCGCCTCACAAAAACTCTCCAAAGATCGACATACGATTGAGAGACTAGGTACAAAAAAGGCAAATCGAACACTTCATCTTCAAGAAGAAGAAGAATAAGAATAGTAGAAGAATCTATGATTACGAAAATACGGATCGTAGCCACTGATGCACGCATTCGACTAAAAGTCATCAGTGGCCGAGTCTCTTCGAAGAAAGAACATAATTGCAATAATCTCACATTTTCGAAACTACTGAAACAAAAAAAAGTCAAACGATGACGCAACGCAACAACCTACATAATGGCAAGTTAGCAAAAATGCAGACGGAACTATATGCAACTTAGCGCAATAGCAGAAAATGTCGACGCAGCACACGCCGTCATAGCAATCGTCAACAATGTTAACGTCAAGGAAGCACCGCACGCGGCCCGCATCTAAGGGACCAGCGGTTAGTCTTGAAATTACGATGACCACTGAAGAAAAGTACTCCGCAAATTAGCGGCACCCAGTTCCGGCAAAATGGAACTGCCCACAACTGGCATTGGCGCGCTCCAAAGAGAGATAAGACTGCTGAATCTTCAAAAAGCCATCGAGACCAAAGTGACCAGCCAGCATACACGGCCACAACAGGGGTACCACTAATTGCAGCGACCGCGTAGCCTGGATCCTACGACCACAGCAGCGTGTCGGCACATATAGCAACTGCACACACGGTTAACGAAAGAAAAAGACATCTATCTCGTTAAGAAGCAGTCAGCAAAAAAGCCATACGCAGCTATATTTACAGTCTACTTCTCTTCTCAACCTCGCAAGCAACGTGCCGTCGTAAGCTTGGTGGAGTGGTACCAGCTAGTGGATACAGTCTGTTCAGGGGAGTAGGCTTAAGGCAGCCCGTTATAATGCGGCATGTGTCGTTTAGGGCAGTATCAACCTCCTTAGCATGCGCAGAGCGGTGCCATACTGGATACGCGAACTCACCCGCTGAGAAAGAGAGAGCGAGGCCGGTTGTCCTGACAACATGTCCAAGACGTGGATGTTAACCTTTGCATCAAATTTTGCCTGCTCGCCACTTTTTGTTTGGTGTTTCGGCAGTGGGTTTTATAGGCGAGAGCTCGGTTGAGAGTAACGCCGAGGTAACGTGGCTTTGGGCAGGGATCGAGCAATCTCGACCCCTCGCCACGAGATGTTAAGGAGTTGGTTTACCTCCCATTTTTAGTTTATAAGTCCATTATATGGTTATTAGTACATTCTCTTTGCGGTACTGGTCTGGGCTTTCCAAAGCTGCACCCAGTCTTAATTCAGCCTCTTCGAATTTTTTTGTTTGACCAGTAAGCGCCAGGTCGTCCGCGTATAGATAGTGTTTTGTGTTCAGGGTTATTGGTTGGTGCACGATTTATCGGGTCTAAATCCAGCCTGTTCGGCAATGAGATTAGCCTCCAGTATTGGTGTTAGACGGTTCAGCAACATTCTTTTGAATATCTTGAAGGTGTGGCAGAGTAGAGAAATGGGGCGGTAGTTTTTAGGGTCGTTGGGGCTCTTGGCAGGCTTGAGGAGCGCTTTTAATTATGTTCTTCGCCACAGTTTTGGAATTCTGGAGGATTTTAGGCAGTTGTTAAAGAGATCAAGAAGCCAGGACACTACTCTGGGCCCAAAATGTTTTATTTGGTCGACAGTGATATCGTCTACGCCTGCTGCCTTACTCGTTTTTAGTATTTTATGGTGTCTATGATTTCCTGCAGTGAAAAGGGCTGGCCAATTTGGTTGGTTGGTGAGATGACTGTCGAACTTAATGGGTCTTAGGTGTTGTGTCTTCCCGTTTAGGAGGAGTTGGTGGGCCACTTGGTTTGACGTCACTCGACCAGGGTTGGCAGCGGCTGGTGGGTCATCTGTGAGTTTTCTCACAGCTCCCCATGCCTTCTTCAAGTCAGTGAGAAGATAGAACGTGACCACAAGCATCGCTCCCACTCCACCAATGGTGGATAAATCAGTATATAAGCCTGTTATTTAGTTTGTAAGACATTGCTTTATTAAATCATTGAGTAGTAATAAATATACTGCAACCTGACTGTGGTAGCTCTCTTCATTCCCGCAATATTATGTAATTTAACTAATTATTACTGTATTGTTTGATCAAATATTATATTTGCAATATAATATTACAAATAATCAGTTGACACAATATATTGATGAATAGTTTTGCAAAGTAATATTACCGTAGACACTATCACATGCATTTCCCCGAATAATATGGTAATGTTCATTTACCGTAAACATTTTTAGCTCCATATTTACATGAACAATACTGTAATGTATTATTACTGACCACGGCAGCAATGGGAATAACACGCGAATAATATGGTAATGATACATTGTGTACTATAATTTTTATCTACATTTTCGGTAAAGTGTTTTTCTTAAATTACTTTATTCCAATAGCCTAATGAAATAAAATTAACATAGAAACTAGTCTGCACAAAAATTAGCTTTCTTTTGACATATAAATTATTGCCATACAATCTACCTGCACTGAGATATAAGCAAAAAACAGTTATTTGCTTCTCCTGTAAAATTTGGAATTTGCGATTACCATTTTATTCGCCGGGAAGGGCGATATTAACGATGTATTCCAACCAAATACCACATGTCTAATAACACCGGTATGACTTTGTAGACAAATTTATTTGTCTTCGAAACGGATATCGCTTTTGAAACTATTAAATATTAACTAACATTGATCAGAATCAAACTATGGGAAACTGTCAGCAGTTGGGGTAATTGAACTCACAACACATGAAAAAAAACGTAACATAACATAAACATAACATAAACTCACGCCTGTATTTCCCGAAAGGGTAGGCAGAGGTGCTAGCACCCACATTTCGCCAGTTTATGTTTAGGTCCCAATGTAATAGGTGGCGACCCTATTGCCATTAACCGGGCACTTATAAACCTGCGATAAATACACACATAACTTCGAAAAGCATCGAAAAGTCATTGGTGTGTGCCATGGTAAACCTGGGATCGAACCCGAGACCTCGTCTCAGCAGTCCATTACCCATACCACTAGGCTACCGCAGCTACTAAACGCAGCTAAAAAAACGTAAGTATTCATTATCACTATCGCGTCTTTTCGGATCCCGGAGCCCGCTTACTCTTCTTTTTGGTTAAGCTTCTTCTTCATGCCAGGGTTAATCCCTGCCGCATCCGCTTTCAACTTGGAGTCTGGGGTCCGCTTTATCAGTCTAACTTTTTGCTGAACTTCAATATTTTCTGTGAAATGACCGCCATTTCACTTCCACATCTCAAATTCGATATCCAAGCATTTGGTTTGGTTTATACGGCGTTTTGGGAGCAACTGCCATTTGACATCTCAACCTCAAGAGGAAGAAGGCCTATGTCAGTGCCTCGTTCATTAATCACCAGCTGTACTGGTTAGCGTCGAAGATATTGATAGGATCTCAAAACACGTTTGTGCTCAATTTCATCCAGATCTGTTCATCCCGTTTAAGCGTGATTTTTTGTTATACCACTTAGGTGGCAGACAAGCATACGGCCCACCTGATGGAAAGTGGTTACCGCGGCCTATGGACGTATGCAACACCAGGGGCGTTACACTCGCGCTGCCTACCCTGAAGAAACCTTCTAATGCCCCTCTTGAAGAACCCCATATTGTAGTCGCTTGGGAAAACCATGGCAGGGAGTTCATTCCACAGCTTGAGCGTACGTGGGAAGAAGTTCCTTTCATACCGCACGGTGCGCACCGTATTCGGATGCAATGTGTGGGGATGAATTCCCTGTCTATGGCGAGCGGTGCGATGATAGAATGTAGCTGTGGGCATCATGTCAAATAATTCATCTGAGCACAAACCATTACATAGGCGGTTGAAAACACACAGTGAGGCAAAATCCCTCCTGAGGCTGAGAGGTTCCATTTAGTTGCAACCATCCAAACATTTAGTAAACTTTCACTAGTATAGTATAAAGAATTAACTTTATATCAGATTTTCTAATAGATTAAAGAATCACATAATATAATACAAATGATATAAATAATTAATTACATTTTATCCTTGAATATAGTAATATGTCAGAACACGCCATAGGACATGGCGTCTGTTTGAGCGCGCAAAAAAACACAACTAAGGATTGGATGAGATTGGCGCAGCTATGTCGCGCATCTCTACAATGTAGGGAAACAAAATCTAAATCTAATGTGTTTGGGTACGTAATATTCCCCGAGGAGGGCCAGATCGTAAGAGATGGCCCTGGGTCAGCCGGGGTGTGAGGGATATGTCGATGACAACCTCACCTCCGGCCTAACACCACGACCCACAGTCGGCATGAGGTTTTAGTCGGTTCAAGTCCGACATAACCTCCCCTTCCGGCTCCGGCGGGGGAGGTATCCGAGGTTATTTCCGCACGACCCAAATATCGCCAACTATGATTTATCGGCCCGCGGCCAACTTATTGCTGTCAAGCGGGCGCTGTGTCATGTTCTACTTATTTACTGTCGGATAATAATAATAAATTCAAAATACATCAGGAAAAAGAAGCTCTCAAGTGGGACTTGAACCCACGACCTTTCCCCAGGGGGAATGCTCTTCCAACTGAGCTATTGAACCCCACCCGAATCACTTCAAATTTCCCTTCTCTTTATATCCGTCTTTAAGGGCGACGGTGGAGAAACTTGAGCGCTTCTTTTTCCAGATGTATTTTGAATTTAAAAAGTTATAAAAATTTCATTCAAATAATAATAAATATAAATATTCCACAACATTATACACAACGCTATCTAGACGGTATGCATAGCTTAACTAGCTTGTGTTATGGAATCTAGAATGCGGATAAACATACTTAGATACTTCTTTTTTGTAAATACATACACCCAGACCAATACAAATAACCATATTCATGCATACAAATATTTGCACTGAGCAGGGATCGAACCCGCGCCTCCTGCGTGGCAGACGCGTTCACTACCGCCACGCCACAGAGGCTGATAATGAATGGAGAATAGCTCTATCCCTTAGCACAGAGGAAATCTGAACCGGATCGTCTCCAGTCAATCAGCACGTGTAACGGCTACCCATCAAAAGCTAATCTATACTAATATTATAAATGCGAAAGTAACTCTGTCTGTCTGTCTGTATGTTACGCTTTCACGCCTAAACCACTGAACCGATTTTGATGAAATTTGGAATAGGGGTTGATTAGACCATGAAAAAGGACATAGGCTATGCTTGGTCGCGATAACCGACATCCACGCGGGCGGAGCCGCTGGCAAAAGCTAGTAAAATATAACAATGAAATTCCATTTTCGATAGCTACCTAATTACACTGTAATTAATATCTACTCGTATGTAAATACACCTAAATTGAATTCTCTACACTGGTATCTTTAGAAACACCTACTTAATTCACGATAAGAAAATTAAATCGACTAATTAATCCCTATAATTAATATCTTAGTTGAAATCATGAAAAGTTTCAATACAAGAAGGTCGTGTAATGTATAAGGACAAAAGCAAATAGCGGATGTCATCGTAAAACGTAGGAGAGTTGTCTCAACGGCGAACGCTAGGGTACGTGGGTAACAAATATCTGGCCATGCCACTTGCCAATCGACTCACTAGATACATACATACATACAATCACGCCTTCATCCCCGAAGGGTCAGGCAGAGGTGAATTAACACCCTCATTTCACCAATCATTGGATTCGGTCCCACGTAATACGGGATGAGCCTATTGCCGCATTCCGGGCACTTTGTTGACTCAAGCCGTGCATCCGAGGCTGAGTCTGGGCTGTATATATATTTGTCTGATGTTAAACAGCCCTATCCCTTAGTCGCCTTGTACGACACCGCGTGGGAAGAGATGGGGTGGACCAAATTCTACTCTGCCGGGAACCACGTAGATACGGTAGTAAAACCAAGAAGGCAGACCCTGGACTCCAAAGAAAAAGCCACAAATGGACGAATGTGGAAAGAGCGTATGCACCTAATAATTACTAGGTTCGGAGTAAAGCCTTAATATACCTTTTTTTTTCCGTGTGTAAATCCCCTTGGATACCCCCCCCCCCCCCCCGCCGGAGCCGGAAGGGGAGGTTATGACTCTAACCGACTAAAACCGCACGCCGACTGTGGGTCGTGGTGCTAGGCCGGAGGTGAGGTTAGCCTTAATATACCAACTATAGCTTAGTGTAGAACGTTTAACGGGGTCAAGTAAGGGCCGGTGCCCAGTGGCAGCATCGGCAAGCATTTCGAATAAGAATAGATCTTATTACTATAGATATAAGATTGAACTTTAAATGGTGACTGAATGCCGATCGATGCCGAAAGTCGTTGAAATTTCAATTTTATGTTAATACTGGTTAGGTCTATTCTTCTTGTCTTTGTCATCTGTCATGTCATTATCATCATCTTAGCGTTGTCTCTGGATGCATCCAATGACTCCTTCTGCTCCTTCTAATTTGACTGTCTACCTATCCATGTACTACTTCTAAATCACACAATGGATACGTATTGAGGATTTTTTGAAAATAGTAAACTCGGCCATGGATCAGATATTTTAGGTCCGAATTACCCCCTAGACTAATATCAATCTTAAAAGTACAGTCAGCGTCTTAAATATCTTGACGACAAAGTCTCAAAATTATCGTAAAACTCTCGTATTAAGAGCAAATCAAACTGTTTTATTAACTTACCCGTAGGTATTATTGTCCAATTTAAAGGTGTTTTTTTTTTTTATATATAGGACACGTCAATTTGACTTCACCTCGCCTGATGTTAAGCTAAAGGCGAAGTCTCGGAAAGAGGGTCACCATCGGAAACATGTACTGTGAAATGTGTACCATATATCAGAACAATCAGTCAACTGGAAGGATGTAAACTGTAAAGGATGTAACTAAATTAAGATCACTTTCAGTACTTTGTAAGTCAACATCTTTCTGATGCTGACTGTATGTAGATTTCCATAATCCATCCATACTTAATATTATAAATGCGAAAGTAACTCTGTCTGTCTGTATGTATGTCTGTCTGTCTGACTGTATGTTACGCTTTCACGGCTAAACCACTGAACCGATTTTGATTAAATTTAGTATAAGGGTACATTAGACCTTGAGAAAGGACATAGGCTATGTTTGGTCGCCATAACAGACATCCACGCGGGTGGAGCCGCAGACAAAAGCTAGTTTCTTCTAAATAAACTTTGACAAATTTAAAATCAAAATACATACAATCGGGCAATCAAACACTATTCTTCCAAGTCGGGATAGATTAATAGTAATATAATAAATAACTACTCACATGGCTATTATTATAACGGAGCACTATTAAAAAACCACCTTCAGCAACACACCATTTCAGACACCTGCAGTCACAAAAGTAAAAAAATAAACGAATTACTTATTCAATAATCGATCAAATTAATCTGATAAAGGTATTAATTCACATTATAATCACTCCCATGATAATATGTTTTTATGATTAGACCAGACCTGGGTGAAGTTAAAGATACTTCATGGGTAAAAATTGCAAATCGTTTTTTTATTGTATTTTTTTATAAAAAGACACGTCAATTCGACTTCACCTCGCCCAGTGGTAAGCTAACGGCAGAGTCTCGGCAAGAGGTTCACCATTATAAATATTTCGAATTTAAAAGTTAGCTTATTAAATGTCATAAAAATTTCATTAAAATAATTTCATCTATCTACTTACTTACGTATAAAATTATGTAACAGCGCTCTATCCGTAAAAACGGGAGTTCACAAAAATGAAAAGAAGAAACTATTTTGTTAATCACTTGTCTAAATACAGACGTTATTGCTGTAATCGATAAGGTAGGGACAATCGCGATTTTTTTGGGAACGAAATTGATTTTTTATGATAACATATCAGTAACAAAGTAACTACAAATTCCTACATAGATATAAGAAAGCGCCTAGATTCTATGATTTTTGTAAGAATAAGAAACTTTATTTCCTAAAATATGGTTGGTTACAGTGGTGTTGGAGTGATTTAGGATATGTACAGCTTATTTTACCAATTGTGGCGTGCAAATATGAAATTTACTAGAATTACAGACTTTTACACGCATTACCTCCACACAATTACAATTAATAATTGCTTCATAGGCTAGGTTCTAAGTTCTAACTCGTGTAACCCAATATTCAATGATAATTTAATGTCAGAATTTACTTAGATATGTCAAAAAAATAATAATTGGGAAATTAGAATTTACACTTCTAAACATTTATAAAAATATTCCATACTGTGGTAATTATTCTTGTTACATAGAAATTGACGAAATTTTTGCGGAATAGGGTCATTTGGTAATTTCTTATAATTATCAGGTACCTAGGTACATGGTGATATATTTTAATACACATGCAGTAAATATTATTTCTGAACATTTCCAGATTTATTTTTGGAATTTTTCGAAGTTATGAAGTCAATATGTATAAAGCCCCTTCAAGACCTTTGTGGCTAAACGGCGCAATATTAATAACACCGTTCACAAGTGCCATTATTGGTACTACTGGGAAAGAGGGGAACCTATCTTACCTGCAAAACTGTCACAATTGCTGATTTTTTTAATAATCTATTTTATTTCCTCTGGGGTAGGCAGAGAACATTCCACCTATACTTCTATTACATTCTTTACGAGCTTCCTCTACTATATTAAACTCAACCGCTTCAATTATGACCTGCCTTTTTTCCAAATACTTTTCTCGGTACAGTAGAATAGTGTGGCGAGGGGGTCCCTCTACCCCGATTCCTGCCGACTTCCCAACGTGTCGCATGGTGCATGAAAAACTAGATCGATTTTCCTTTTGAATTTTTTTCAAACATCTCTTCCCGAGGATGTCGTGAAAGACACCCAAAACTGCAGCTTCTCCATCCGACAGTAAACCTACAGCCAATAATAAAATACCCGTTTAACAGAAAGAGGATTGGTGAAACGCGGGTCTTAATTCACCGGTCTCTGCCTATCCCTACAGAAATTTACTAGCGTGAATATATGTATGTTATATGCATTACAAGAAAACAATGTTTTTAGAAAACAAGCCTCCGGCAAAGCGGTAGTGAACGCGGCGAGGCGCGGGTTCGATCCCCGCTCAATGCAAATATTTGTATGCATGAATATGGTTATTTACATTGGTCTGGTCGTGCCTGGGAGAGCACGTTAAGCCGTCGGTCCCGGTTGCCATACGAACATCTATAGCGTTCGGTACGGGTAGTTGGAGCCCTCAAAAGTCCAACAACTGGTCTAGCTGCAATGCTTCGATATCGCCTTTGTGTTGTGGAAGTCATATGGCAATCGCTTCACAGAAAATATCACCTCGCCTGATGTTAAGCTAAAGGCAAAGTCTCGGAAAGAGGGTCACAGTCGTAAACATGTACCATGTTAACAGTGGCCTCATCAGATGCCTTTTTACGTCCCGCGTAAAAGACCCGGAACTGTAGGAAGAAGGAAGCACGTGAGCTGGCAGGGAGTTCCAGGTCTTAACCAAATCGACAGTTAGACTGGTAAATCGGACCCCAGACTCCAAGCTGAAAGCTTCGGATGTGGCTGGGATGAACGATAAGCTGATGAAGAAGAATGTTATTAGAAAAACATGAATACTAATGTACACAAGTTATCTTTAAACGTCATTACTGATTCACTGCTTCGATATGCCAATCACGTTATTAGTGAAGTTATCAGGTAATCCTCTGATAATTACTGAACATCGGTTTTTATATCATTAAAGGTCATTTTTATCCAATCTAGTCCATTTGATCAATCTTTTTCGCTCCGAAATTGCCAAAATTATTTAGTATTCTTGTACAAACTCAATACAGCGTTGCTCTCGGTGGCATTTCAGAGCTTTATCTCGAAGCCCAGGATCTACTTACTCCTTCTCTGTTTGCTTCTGATGAGGCATCTGATGAGGCCGTCAAGCTGAGTGCCACCACTGTTAACATGGTACATGTTTGCAATAATATAAATAATAATAATAACCCTCTATCCGAGACTTTGCATTTAGCTTACTACCTGGCAAGGTGAAGTAAAATTGACGTGTCCTTTATATAAAAAAAATAATTTTCATGGGAGCGATAAGTATCTGACCTTCCAAGCCCCAGAAGAAAGCCTACGCCAAGGTCTCGTTCGGCTTGCATCTGAGATTGGTTTGGGCCTCGCGAGATTTTTTGGGCCCCAAAAGATCCCTTTTCGTTAAGGGGGCCTTGTACCATTTTGTTAAATGAATGTTTTGGAGGATACGTTAAACTGTCGAGGCCATACAAACATCTGTGTCATTCGTTACGGGTAATTGGAACCCTAAGACTACTCCTCCACAGGACATCGCGTGCAGGGCTTGGATGTCACCCGCATACGGTGCAAAATATACCTTCTAGAACCAAGCGGTTCGGTGAATCATTCCTATGCCGCACCATTAAGACCTGGAACTCCCTGCCAGCTCACGTGTTTCCTTCTTCCTACAGTCCCGGGTCCTTTAAGCGGGGCGTGAAAATGCATCTGATGAGGCCGTCAAGCTGAGTGCCACCACTGTTAACATGGTACATGTTTACGATGGTGACCCTGGAGAGGTGAAGCCAAATTAACGTGTCCTTTTATAAAAAAAAAATAAAGCTAAACCGACTGCAAAAAATGACAATAAATTTTAGACACTACTTCTATACGCCTAAAGTCCAAAATTAAATTAAAGCAGTTTTATTACACTTTTTCAATTACTCTGCATAAAGTCATTTAATTTTGAACATTAACCGCATCGCTTTAAAGACTATTATTTAACGCCGTTTTTTGTTGCGGCTGTGGCACCACTGTGGTTTGACGTTAGTAGAATCGAGGCCAATACCCAATGGTGTAACTACAGAATTTCGATGTCACCAGTGGGCTGTGGAGGTTAGATGGCAGTCGCTTCACGGAACATATCTTAGTTCGGCCGTTTCGTAGGACAACCCCGACTGAGTTAAGAGCAAGGTCGTAGGATGGTGATGATGACTTAAATAAAAGGCATTTTTGTATATAAATATTTAATAATCTTTATATCACATTAGGTATATAATATACTAAAGTAAGCAGGCAAATATTTTATTCCTATATCTAAATTAAATAATACATTTGTTTAAACATTTGTATGGGTATCTACAGCGATGGGATCATCTCATATAACCAATTATAATAAAACCAACGTTCCCGTGAACTGAAAGAGGTCGCCACAATACCTTCAATACTGTCCAATCGTGCTAAACTCCCTATTTAATAAATGATAGTTTAAAAAACTAAAAAACACTATTTTAGTACCTGTCCGCCATCTTGGACGTTCGCCATATTGGATTTAAGTCACGTGACTATTTTTTCGTATTCCTGACAGCAAACCCTTTCATTTGATACTCATAACATGGGGGTGGATTTCAAACAGCCAGTCCGCCATCTTGGCGAGGCCGCCATATTGGATTTGTAATGACGTTTCTTAACTAGTCATGTATTATCATCAAAAATCAGAGCGTGTGCAAAATTTCATCCTAATCGAAGACCGGGAAGTGGGTCAAATTAAGATTCCAAGATTCTTTTACATACATAGTTACAAGTGAAGCTAATAAAAGCGTGTATAAAAGAGGAAAGATTTGTATTTTATATGTAACGAATAAACTCGAAAACTACTGGACCGATTTCGAAAATTCTTTTGCCATTAGATAGTTACGTTATCAGGTATCAACATAGGCTATATAGTATCGTCACGCTACGCTGCTATCAGGGATGAACGGAATCAGAATTCCACGCGGGCGGAGCCGCGAGCAACAGCTAGTTTTGCAGTAAAATAATACGCATTCGACACTGACAACCTCGTTCCTATTTCCCCCAGTTCACGAAATCGTTGATAGAATTGTTACAAAATGTATTCAAACAAGAATAAAATTAGTTTAATATGGCTTATATTCAAATGATACTTAGGTCGTATTACACCAGTGAAAATAATAATTACCTTAATTGTGTTCAAGTAGAACGAAACTACGCCCTCGCATATAACTTAAGTTTCATATTAATTAATTAATCTCGGTTTCTGACATCGACGAAATCAGTTTTACATAAGTAATAGATCCTGGCATTTATCTTGATCCCAAGTGGCGAAAGAAACGAAGCCCGGGCGCGGACTGGCCCTCGATTCAACTAAGGCAAAACCACTGCAAAAACTGTCATTAAATTTTAGACTTTATTCCTATACGAATAAAGTCCAAAATTCAATCAAACGAGTTTCATTACACGTTTCGATTGACTATGCAAAATGCCAGTTAATTTTGGACTTTATATGCAATAATTTAAAGTCTAAAATTTAATGCCACTTTTTTGCAGTGGCTGTGGTATGGTAGTGGTTTTGCTTTAGTAAATCGAGGCCCTGGTTTAATATAATCTGCAATTGGTACTGAAAAAACCGGTTTCGGTATACTGTGGATTTCCGCACGAAAAAGCAAACGCGTGTGGTGAAAAAGGTTTATTTAAGGCGATAGTGTAGGTATAAAAAGTTCAAAATAAATCTACCAAAGACTAGTTATCGAAATATTAAAACTAATAGAGTACTTCTAAAATTTCACTTTGGTTTTATTTTCAATAATATACCTATCTAATTTAAATTACTTATAGTAATAAGTGTCGACGCATCACTAGCGTTCAGGGGCAAAATGTCCAAACTAGCTCCGCACCAACGCATCAGGATGATAGAGAGGATATCTTATTTTATTTCTGTTAATAATTCATCTTCACACTAAAGCCATTTTTTTGTTTTTACGGAATATTAGAACTGAAGTTACTAATATTACCTCTAACCCCTCCAACTAAGCTAAATCGCTTGTGCTAGGAGTGGGGTCACGTCGGTAGTGTAATGGCCAGTATCGAACCCGGGACCTCTCGATCGTAAGGCCGACTCCTTAACCACTAAGCTACCGACGCTAAAGCCATTAAATACAGTCCATAATAAGTTCGCACGTGGCGCAAGAAGTGGCTACAAGAGCATGCGACTGTAATTTCGACCGTATATCAAAGTCCCCTAAGGTTTATATTACATTGCTGTCTTAAACCGGTGTGCGCAAGGCCTAAGGCCTAGACATGTCCTTCAACCCGGATATCTATAATGGTCAACACTTCTTTTCGTGGAAGCGTGGAACGGGTATCCCTCTATCTTCCTGATGCTCAAAGATTTATATACCTACTATGATTATGGGAATACATTGGCAAAGTCTTTCACTAAAAAGGCAATATAACTTAAAAAAATATAGGATTATCATAAAACCTTCAACCCTTTTCTCACAAACAATAAGTAAATAACTGTTTTAAATATATTATATATACGCATGTGTATTTGCATAACAGGATTTCTAAGATTGATCTCTTCTGGTTGAATATAAAATTGTAAATTGTTTCTTACTAAAAGAAAAAACAAATCATGTTTGTAATGTAATAAAGTTTTAGAAATTTTCTGAATATTAAAAAGATTTTTTATAATAAGCATTATTAAATTAGAAATTATAATATAAACACTAAGTAATAAAAAAAACCTTTTCAATTAGAAAATACATACTACAAGCCTCGAACATAACCAAAAAAAATAAAAGACAGTTATTTTATTAAAGATTATAAAAAAACCCTTCAAGTATTCTACTTTCATACAGTCCAGCTGTAGTATAAATATGTATTTGAATACTTTATCAATAATAAATAATGTATATTTCACGATGATAGACATACCTCAGACTTAAAGATTAACATAGATGGAACGTACACAACTAGCAAGTGAAAAGTAGTGTCATCTCGCTCGCACTCGTGCGTGCTCACAAAGAGTGCGAACAAGATAGCACTACTTTAGTATTGCTGCTTGCTAGGTTCCGTCTATGTTATTATTTTAGTCTGAAAGACATACATAACATTTGTATACGTGCTAACATCATTCCCAACAAAACAGTTCACATTTTAGTACCTAAATACCTACATGTTAATGTTATGACACTTTTAAATTAGGTGACAGCGAAAGAGCCAAAATCATCTTTTATTGCTATAAGGGCCGGTTCGACCAAACGCGAGTAAAGTTTATTCCGAGAATAAACAACCAATATGTGGGTGATATTGCTGCTAATTCTGTTGTTACATCTCTAAACTTAAAATTCTCTAAAATTTTCTAATTGCATCTGTTTCTTTCATTATCAGATAGAAAAGGACAGATGATTTATTTTACTGAACACCTGACAAATTAAGTCGGCGCCTTGACGGTAGGTACCCTACAATTTTAGTCGACATCTACGAACATGCGACTTAACTTACTACGCACAACAAGGCGCTGTCTTAATTTGACAGGTCTTAACTTAAATAAAATCATCTGTCCTTTTTATCTGATCATGAAAGAAAGAGATGCAATTAGATATTTTTAGAGAAATTTAAGTTTAGTTTCAGTTACACTACATAGTATAAAACAAAGTCGCTTTCCACCTATATATGCTTATATCTTTAAAACTACGCTACAGAGTTCGATGTTGTTTTTTAATATACAGTACTTTAATACATCCTTTTTCTAGTAAAGGGTGCAGCGGGAACGGGATCTGACGCCACGCGGGCGGAAAAAAATTGGCGTAACGATGTTCGCCGGGTCAGCTAGTTCTTCGCGTTTGGTCGAATGTACCATTAAAGTGATAGTTAGTCGCCTATCACTTTATCACTATCGAATTATTAGCTTATCACCTTACATTTATTCTCACCTTCTCCATTCATCACTGACTTAACTAGGTATCACCTTTTTTCTATGACACTTGGAAGCTATCAGTAAACCCGTGATAAGGGTAGATTCCTCCTAGGACGTACTTGTAGTTACCAAAGTGACTGATCCTGTAGGTGCCTCTGGGAGTCCCCACGGGGATCTCCCACTCAATTTCCACGTGACTTGTCCCCATAACTTTAGATTCACGTACCCAAGTGAATCTGAAAAATAAGATAAGTGTCAATAAAATTATTTATTATTAGTTAACAACTGGGTATTTTACTGACCAGTCAAATTAGTTATTTCTTATTAAACGTTTAAACGATAAGTTAGGTAACTTGTATGAAAAAAGATTTAGTGACGTCATAAAATTTAATTGTCAAATCAGTTACTATTATAGGCTGATTAAAAATAAATATAAAATGAGAACCGACGCAATTTTTACCGCTCTTTTACTATTCTTAATTTAAGATAATACCTACTCGTGTGTGAGAGTTTTTTATGTATTTTTATTATGTATTAGGTATTGTATGTATTTGATATTATTACCTTTAATTTAATAAAAACATGCCTATATCACAACATTCATCAGTAGGCCAGCAGTATCTAGCAAGTGAACTCAGACATTATATCTATCTGTCTGCTGTTGGCAGACAGACACCGGTGTAGCTAGACAGACCTTTCAATTTAGAAGGTTAAGTTATTGCTTCCCAAAATAGAGCATGAGTATGTGTGAGTGTGAGGGAACGAGAGGGTGTGTATGAAGGTATGTGTGTACATGTATGAAGGTATGTGGGTACATGTATGAAGGTATGTGTGTACATGTATGAAGGTATGTGTGTACATGTATGAAGGTATGTGTGTACATTTGTACATACTTGGTCTCCCAGTCCGCGTCGGTGGCCACCACGACCCACGCGTCGTCCTCCTCCGACTCCAGCCGCTCCACCGCCATGTACCACCGCCCGTGGCGGATACTGTTGCGGGGGTGGCCAGAGACCTAACGAACATGATACAAAATACAATTGTTAGAAAATCTATTTGTATCTAAGTGAGAACTTTTTTGACGATATACACAGATTGGAAAGTCGATATTCAGGGGACATAAACTCGTGACAAATATACAAAAATGGACGCATTTACTTGTTTTTTAATATACACCTTATTGTACACCATTATTTTTTTTCCATATGTATTCGACCAGGACGTTTTTTTTTTTCTTAATTTAATTTGCCATCACTTATTTTAACATTGACAGCCTCCGTGACGTAGCGGTAATGAACGCGGCCGTTACGCAGGAGGCGCGGGTTCGATCCCCGCTCAGTGTAAATATTTGTATGCATGAATATGGGTTTACATTGGTCTTGGTGTTTCTATATATAATATGTATGTATTTATAAAAAAAAAGTATTTAAGTATGTTTAACCGCATTCTAAATTCCATAACACAAGCGTTGTGTACAATATTGTGGAATATACAAAAAAAATACTCACAAAATGTACAACAACGATGTCTCCATAGCTGTAATGCTTCTGCGGTTGTACCAAACAGTCCCCGAACTCGTGGCCCCAGTGCGTGGAGTCCCACAGCACCGGCGGCACCAGCGAGATCAGCTGGCGGCTCAGGTCCGGCACCTCGGGACCTGGCTCCATGGGTTTGTTCTGAACACAGTGGAAAGTCGGGCATTCTTAATACGATTAGCCAAATAAATAAGTATACACCTTTATATCTCTAAAGGTCTGGCTGGCCTTTTTTTTATAAAGGAGACATCAATTTGACTTCACCTCGCCTGATGGTAAGCTAAAGGCAAAGTCTCGGAGAGAGTGTCACCGTCGTAAACATGTACCATGTTCACGCCCCGCTTAAAGGACCCGGGACTGTAGGAAGAAGGGAACACGTGAGCTGGCAGGGAGTTCCAGGTTTTAGGAATCGGCATAGGAATGAGTCACTGAAACACTTGGTTCTAGCTTGGCTGAAAGAAGAAGGCTGAAATATCGGTTACTCAAATGAAATAATCATCACGATAAATATCCCTGTGAGTATTACACTAACTATTAATGTATTATGAAGTATTTCCAATATATATTTAAGGCAATATTTAAAAAAAAAATCAGTCAAATATTCGGGTGGGGTCATCAAAATTCAATGTTTAAAAATGGTTGAAAAATCATTCATTGTTTCCAACAGTTCGTAAGAATGTTGGTAGATGGCACCACCGTCGCCCTTAAAGACGGATATGAAGAGAAGGAAAATTTGAAATGAATCAGGTGTGGCTCAATAGCTCAGTTGGAGGAGCATTCCCCCTGTAAGGGAAAGGTCGTGAGTTCAAGTCTCACTTGAGCGTTTAATTTTTTCCCATATTTTTCGAACTTTAAAGTTAGCATTAAAAATGCTATAAAAAATTCAGTCAAATATTTTAAAACTTTCCATAATAATAATTGCTTAGCGTAACTCACCGAAATCAACGCGTCTGTCAGCTCAACGTACTTGTTCAAGTAAATCTCGAGCGTGTGCGGCCCGAAGATTGTGGACGCAGCCTCGTATCTTTGCGCCTGGAACAAACATACTGTATTATAATAATCAAATCAAATCGGGCGTGCCTCGGTAGCTGAGTTGGTCAAGGCATTCCCCCTGTAAGGGAAAGATCGCGGGTTCGAGTCCTGCCCGAGAAGATTCATTTTTCCCTATGTATTCGATTTGTATAGTTAGCATACTTAATGCTGTAAAATTCATGCAAGTATTTGAATGAATTTTTTATAGCATTTATTATGCTAACTTTTAAGTTCGAAAAACATTGGAAAAAATGAAATGCTCAAGTGAGACTCGAACTCACGACCTTTCCCTTACAGGGGGACTGCTCTACCAACTGAGCTATTGATCACCACTTGAATCATTCCAAATTTTCCTTCTCTTTATATCCGTCTATAAGGGTCAAAGTCTCACTTGAGCATTTCATTTTTTCCAATGTTTTTCATGCAAGTATCTCAAACATCAAAGTTTAAAAATGATTGTAACATCATTCATTGCTTCCGATAGTTCGTAAGAACATCGGTCGATGACTCCACCGTCGCGCGTCGCCTTAAAGACGAATAAATAAAAAAAATAAAAAAAAATAGAAGGGAAATTTGAATCACATCGTGCGTGTCTCGGTAGCCGAGTTGGTCAAGGCATTCCCCTAGTAAGGGAAAGATCGCGTATTCAATTCCCACCCGAGTAGATTCTTTTTCCCTATGTATTCGATCCATCCTTACATACTTTACGAGCTACCTTAATACTTTTAGGGAAGCCCGCCGTTTTCGACCTGCCTTGTAAGTCAAAATACTTACCTGATACTCCTCAAACGTAGCTATATAATCTGAATATATGTTCGAGAGACCGGCGATGACCACCTTCCTCGCCTGAGGAGCAGTCTTGGCGATGATACTCCTCAGTCTCCTGCCCGACATGGTGGTGAACTCTCCCGGGACTGCCGCCAGGAAGAAATCGCCGATACGGGCGACTGCACACGAGACGATTTTCGGTTGCCACTCGTACGGGAATTTGGCCTAAGGAAGATGATAAGGATGATGAATATTAACATAACATAACATAAACTCAAGCCTATATTCCCCGAAGGGGTAGGCAGAGGTGCTAGCACCCACGTTTCGCCAGTTTATGTTTAGTTCCCAATGAAATAGGTGGCGAGCCTATTGCCATTAACCGTTCACTTGTAAACCTGCGATAAATACACATATAACTTCGAAAAGCATCGAAAAGTCATTGGTGTGTGCCATGGTAAACCTGGGATCGAACCCGAGACCTCGTCTCAGCAGTCCATTACCCATACCACTAGGTACAGTTTCGATAGCAAAATCATCTGGAAGTATTAATTTGGGAAAGAAAAAAAAAAAATAATGTATGGGAATAATACCTACTATTTATACTGTTGATTGATGGCACTTGGTGTAATCCATTGTTACACATATTTTTTCTACAGTATTTATTATACCGTATATAACCAGTCAGGTGCAATATAATAAATACTGTGGAAAAAGTACAAGTGTTCTTAATATGTGTACGGGAATAATGTTCAGGTGAAAGGAAAAACCTATGGGGTTGTAAAACTTTTTTTGTTTAATTCACCAAATGAATACTTCATGATTTTACCATCGCAACTGTGCCCAAACTTTTTTTTTTTTCCGAAACGACTATAACATCACGTTGTATAAGTACTCACCCTCCCAGTGGCGAGGAGTATCGGCTTAGGCGCCTGGCAGTCGATGTCCTCCTTGGTGGGTTCAGCGATGAAGTCCCTGACGGCGTTCCACAGCGGGTTGGAGGTGGTGGTGCCCTGCTTGAAGTCGAAGGCGCCCGGCCCGTCCGTCGTGCCCGCCGCGAAGCTGTAGCCCATCGCCGGCAGGCAGCCGCCCACCTTCACGGACTGGGGGAAGAGAATATTAACTTGGATAATATTACATATATTTTATCACGCCTTTATCCCCGGAAGGCCCTGGCCTTCAGTTTTAGTACATCATAAATACAGGGGAACCTAAGACACTGCCTTGTGGCACTCTTGTAATATTTTGCTTTCTTTTCCTAGCTGTAGTAGCTGTACTTGTATTATATTATATCTATTGAGTGAAATAACACCAAAATTTCACCAATCATTGTATTCGGCGGGACTGTAATAGCCTATTGCCGTATTCCGGGCACTATTGTTGACTCTAGCCATGCATCTAAGGTAGTCTGGGCTATACGAGTGTATATCTTCCTAATGTTATTGAGCTCTATTCCCCACAGGTGAATGGGCAGACCAGCAGGGATAAACCGCGTAGTACAAATACATATACTAACAAAATTAATGAACTTCTGAAAATAGGGCACATCAGAAATACTTGAAAATGGTGGACTTGCATGATTAATGATATACAGTGGAGGAAGATCATGAAGTGTGTAAGGATAGAGTCAAATAGCGGACGGTGGTCTCTGCCTACCCCGAAGCGAAATAGATGTGAGGATTTATGAACGTATCTACAATTATGGTGAATGAACTGAACTCACATTATTAAACGTCTCCGTCACTGGATCAAATGATGGCACCTCTTCGTTGGGCATTTTGACGTACTGATGGACAATGCCGACAGGACCAGTTAGGTCCTCACCAGGTTCATTCAGGATTTTCTGAAAAATATTTAAGAGATGAGTCAGGCTAGTTCTACATATAGCCTAATTTAGTTTAGACGAAATAAACTGTATACGAACGTGAACACACTTGTGGACTAATCTTCTTGGCATTTAGCAGCACTGAGAGACACACAGTTTTATTACATCATAAATACGAGGGAACCTAAGACACTGCCTTGTGGCACTCTTGTAAAATTTTGCTTTCTTTTCCTAGCTGTAGTAACTTTACTTGTATTATAATATATCTATGGAGTAATCTTTTTTTACACATTCTTATAATTCCCATAAGCATGACCTACATTACATACATATATTTGATACGTTTGACTGATTCACACAATCGAAAGCTTCCAACAGATCAAGAAATATTACAATTCTACTATCTCTATCTATAGGTATATTCTAGTTGTCACCACTAAGCAGATTCAGCATTAATATGTCCCAAATAATTAATTTAAATGACATCACACTTTACCATAGCAGTATTGAACATCTTGGTAGCAATTATCCTGGTGCTGTCAAACATATCTCTGCCAGGTCCTGAGGCGAAGCACTTCTCCTTCGGTAGCTTGCAAATGAGCTTCTCTTGGTCACAAACTTTACCAGAGAATTCGCAGTGAGGACCGCGGGTGTTCGGAGATACGTCACCCAAGTTGGTAGAAGCAAACGCACATACTATGTTACCCTGAAAGTTAAGATAAGGCATAGGTTTGTAGGATTATACAGGATTGGTGATGAAATGATTAGGGCTAGACTAAAACTGTTAACCGTGTGACCAACAAAATCTTTTGATGTTTTTTAAATGTAGTTTTTATGCTTGTTGATATGATTTTATTTGTTTTTGACTTTATAAACAGCCCAGTGTGGATGGTGAACTAATAGTGTCAATCACTACAAAACAGGACGGGAACGAAATTCTATAATATTTATTTAGAGTAAGCTGCAGAGTGAGTTTTTTTTTAATTTAGCTGCAGTATAAAGAACTGGGTATCGAACCTGAAAGACCTCACGATTGTATACATATACACCAATGATCACGAGCTAACTTACCAGTTTTCAATGTCAAAAATGAATAAAATATTTACCTTTCCAGGCAGAGTAGTATTGCCATTCAAAGCCTTCTCCATCAAGATGGAGGCATAGCCCACGTTATCGGACGAGATCAGGCGGTTGGTGTTATTCATGCTGGTGGGGTGCACCGCGAACCAGTTGATAACCCCCAGGATCTTGTCGTTCGGGGTTATGAAGCGGACCTGGGTCATGGTTTTGTCCACATCGTATTTGTACCTGGAGATAAATGTTCAACTAGAAATATACTCGGGACAACATGAAAGGTTTAATGACATTAGAGGAGCTCTTGAAATGCTTCTTGTGTATTCTACTGACTAGTAAAATTAGATACTTTTTACTAAACGTCAAAACAATAAGTTATAAGGTAACTTGTATGAAATAAGATTTAGTGACGTCATAAAATTTGATAGTCAAATCAGTTACTATTATTGGTTGGGTGGATGATTAAAAATAAATAAAAACTTTAAAATAAGAACCGACGCAATTTTCACCGCTCTTTTGCCATTCTAATTTGATAAGCTCGGTTAGATATTTTATTTTAAGTATAGGATAATACTCAATTTATGAGAATTTAGAAGAACGTTTTAAAAATGTAACTAGCAAGCCCTGTCCTTGTCGCACATATCATACGTACGCGACAATTGCCGAGCGATAGCTGTCGTTGCGTGTTTCGTAGTACAGGAAAGCTGTCAGCACAGCCAGCGGTTCTAAACTGTCAGATCCGCAATCTTATGAGCAATTTCATTTCTGTCTAGAAAGCGCTTGAAGTGATACGTAATAATTTTCAAATATAAATGTTTGGAACCGCTGCAACTTTGTTTACCTTTTTTCTCTCGCTTCGTTGGCTTTACTTTAGTTATTTCGTGAAAGTACTATTGCTCTTCTGGTACCCCAAACCCGAAACAATACTTAGATATTAGTAAATACCTAGCTCTTTCTTCAGGCGGGTTCCTTAGATAAGACGTTGGAGATCTATTGATGTTAGCTTCCAACAGTTCAGCCTCTCCATACACCATCCGAGCTTCAGTCAGCTTGTTGTGTGCAATCACTATACTCTAAAACAAAATCATATATCTGTACTTAGTTTTAGTTTAGTTTTAATGTCTTTAAAAACTTAATAACTATTAGTACCCAAGGTTTAGCACGTTGGTGGAGCGCTTATGTACTTTCTTAATTATTTCCCACATAATTTAATTGTATTTCAATTTTTGTAATTTAAAAACCGCTTCTGTGAACGAAATAATGTTTGAGTATTGGCGCTCATTTGTTGACCACTTAGTGTTGAAGAAGGCCAATAGATGGCGCTGCGCACAGATTTTTCGAACTATATTTTGAGAATGAAGTTTCTACGAGCGAGACTCTCAAGCACCACGGCGGATCATCTACCCGCTCGCATTTCTGATCAGTCGCTAACTCGCCGCTGCACCGAACGGTGCGTCTTTGACTCCGCCGCCGCACCAAACGGAAGTTGAGTAATTCAACTCCTCGTTTCTTTTTCTGTGTAATTCTATAAGTTCCTTTGGCCACATTCTCAAGTCAGTATAAGTGAAGTGTATCGGAAGAAAACGACAAATTCAAGAAAATCACCGGCCGGTCGAAAATTACCTACCCACCAGCACGTGCCAGGAACCACGCCTGTCTGCAGCTGAATCCTCACGAGGTGGAACACAGGTCAGTGCCGGTTCTCTTGCGTTTTCATTCATAGAAGCGGTCACATGTGTATTTTCTTTCTATTACAACCAAACTTCAGGTCACAGGTTCTGATACGCTCTGTGTGAAAACACACCATTTGGTAGGACTATTTACACGTCCTACCATAATTTATGGTCCTTACGAGTCGGATAGGCCAGTAAATAACATATTCACGTAATTATTGGTGAATAATATTTCTTTCCTATTCATTTAATTAAAAGATTCACGTAATTTTGGTGAATTCTTTCCGCCATCTTAGTTTCATTACTTTCATTCGCTAACAGATTTACGTAAATTATTTGGTAAATTCTGTATTTAAAACGCTAAATCTACGTAATAATTGGTAGATATTTATAATAGTTGGTGATTTACGTATTAATTGGTAAATACTCATCATTCTATTCACATACGCGTAACTTTGTAGGTACCTATCTAGGTACGTAGCTAGTTACATTCCCGCTCCGCAGTGCTACTTGCGCTATTATATAATAAGCCGTAGTACAATTTTCAATAAAAAGTATATCTAAACTGTTTGTGTTGAATTACTATTATATTATAGTAGGTACCTTACAGATAATCTTCTTGTTATATTTCAATAGGTAGGTCCTACCTATCGTTAATTTGCAAACATGTCGTCAGGTCAGATTATTATGTTGAATCAAAAAAAGGAATTATTGTTTGCACGCATTACCCGTTGGTATAAATCGTCGAAATCCATTGTTTGTTTTGACATAACGACGCGAGCCAATGAGGAATTTTTGGCCGAGACCGAGAACATCGATGACGTTCGCGATAAGTTCGAGTCGATTGTGGATCAAATAAATAGCTTAAATTTATCATTAGAATCCCCGGTGGAATCCGACTATTCTTGCCTTGACTCATTTGATGAATTGTATTCGAGAATAAAACGCATTAGAAATAAATTATCTACGCCCAAGGTCAAGGAGGTCGCCTCACACGGGTCGAGTAATTCGAACGCGTCTGTAGTGAAATTGGAAATGCTTGTTGTTCCGAGTTTTGACGGACGCCCTGAAAACTGGAATACATTCTATCAGTCCTTTAAGGCCAATATTCATTCAAACAAACAATTGTCTGATTCGCAACGTGTGCAATACCTATTCTTAAAACTAACCAATGACGCATTGAAGTTCACTGCCGGTATTGTTCCGTCAAGTGAGACCTACAGTATAGTTTGGGACGCCTTGGTCAAGAAATACCAAGATAAACGTTCATTAGGTTCATATTATCTTAATAATATATTAGACTTAAAGAATTGTTCACCTAGTGTGAACTCACTTGATTCATTTATAGGTATATATTCCTCCTCTATCGCCGCGCTTAAAGAGTTAGGTATAAATGATTTAACGGACTTCATGTTTCTACAATGTGCCTTGAGGAAAATGGACACTCTAACCATCCAAGCCTTCGAACTTTCTGTTCGAGGTGTCGATATACCTACGACGCAACAGCTGATCGACTTTGTACAAGATTATGCTAAGATGATTGAACGGTCAAACCCGCGGTCTTCGTCATATGCGAAGTCGTCCACTGCTGGGACGCCACAATCTAATGATAGGCGTGTACAGCGTAATTCTAAGTCGTTTGTTGTCAGTGTGCCGATTAATAATAAGTCGAATGCGCCCGCCGCAGTTGACGCGTCCTGTTGTTTATGTGGCGGCAGCGACCACCGACACCTGTATAACTGCGCTCAGTTTAAAAATATGCAAAATGCAAAGGCTAGATATGAGTTTATTAAATCTAAGCGTGGTTGCGTGAATTGTCTAAGCACATTACATAATCTCCCGCAATGTAAAAGTACGCCAGTTTGTTTCTGTCAGAAAAAACATCATAAATTATTGCATTTTTATAATAATGTTAATAATTCGCACTCGCATGCGACGAGTGCTGTCCCTCTCTCGCCGCCCCAGTGCGACCATCTTGGTCTCACTTCTGAGTCACCGCTCGCTTCAAGCACTGTGCATTCGTATGCCTCTAGCCATAAGTGTGATATTCTCTTGGCAACCGCTCAGGTGTATGCTCGCCCTAAAGGTAGCACTGGAAATAAATCTGTAGTCAGATGTCTAATTGATAATGGCTCACAGAATAACTTAATCACATTGTCCTGTTGTCGTTTATTGAATTTACCAATAATACCAATGAGTAATTCTGTTGTCAAAGGTGTTGGTTCCACTTCGCACACGATAATAGGCTATGTGTATTTGGACATTGAATCTCGTATTTATGCAGATCATAAGTATACTATACATGCGTTAGTTATGAATAGCCTTACGGATCAATTGCCCTCGCAATTAATTAAGTGTGATCGCGAGTTAAATCTTCGCGATTTACCGCTTGCTGACTTAAGCTGGAACATTCCAGGAAACATTGATATAGTATTAGGTGCACAGCTCTTCCCGTATATCTACTTAGGAAATAGAGTCGAGTGTGGTCCCAGTGCCCCTTGTGTACTATCAACCGCGTTTGGGTATGTACTTATGGGTGATTACCCACGTAAAGTTGTTGTGCCTACAACCGCATCCTTTTCTGCGCTAGCACTAAATGATTTAGTGCAAAAATTTTGGGAACTTGAGGAAGTTCCTGTGAAGCGCCTATTGTCTCCAGAAGAAACCGAGTGCGAGAATATTTTCACATCTACTGTGACTCGCGATGACGTAGGACGTTATACTGTTGCGCTGCCGTTCTGCAAGGATCCCTCTGAACTAGGGTACTCGCGCGGCGTCGCTCACCGCCGGTTTTTGTCGCTCGAGCGTAAACTTCGTCAATCACCAACCGTACGTGAAAATTACAATAAGATTATTCAGGATTATTTAGATAACGGTTATCTTAGTCTCGTTGATGACTCTAAGTTGTCTATGGATGGTTATTACATACCACATCACGCAGTAGTTCGACATGACAAACCGATATCACGTATTGTGTTAGACGCGAGCGCTAAAACCCACACTGGTCTTTCGCTCAATGATATTTTACATATTGGTCCCAATTTACAGGCAGACCTGTTTTTATTATTATTAAATTTTAGGCTATTTCCTATCGCAATGAACGCTGACATAAATACTCACCGCAAATCGCTTGAGTTTGAAGTTGGCAGTCATGTCGCAAAGGTTTTAGGTCTCTCGTGGGAGCCGTGTGGAGATAATTTTTATTTCACATCCACCTTGGTAGATGAGAAGTGCACTAAGAGAAATATACTCTCTATAGTTGCGCGACTATTTGACGTGCTCGGGTTGGTGGCACCTGTGATACTCTACGCCAAGTTGTTAATTAAGGAACTTTGGCTTAGTCAGAGTGATTGGGATGTCCCTGCTCCAGAGCATATACGCTCACGCTTTTCCGCTCTCGTTCAAGAATCAAAATTGCTTGACACATTAAAAATTCCGCGATATATAGGTGTCGAAGTTGATTGCGAATTACGTCTTGTCGCATTTTGTGATGCCAGCCTGAATGGCATGGGATGTGTTATTTATGCACATTGTACCTACCCATCTAGCATTCAAACTCGCATTTTGTGTGCAAAATCAAAGGTCACTCCGACAAAGATTACTACGCTTGCTCGATTAGAGTTATGTGCTATTTTGCTTATGTCAAAGTTAATAAGAACTGTACGTGATTCGTATGCATTACGCATTCCCGTTACTGACATTTACGCCTTTTCTGATTCCACGATTGCCTTATCATGGGTTCACTCGTCACCACATCGGTGGTCGATTTTTGTTAGCAACCGGGTCGCTCAGTGTCAAGAAAACTTGAACGCTAAACATTTTTATCACGTCGCCGGAGACATTAACCCGAGTGATTGTCTATCACGCGGCATGCTCCCCTCGCAACTTTTGACTTATGATTTGTGGTGGAACGGTCCAGCATGGATCCGCGGCCCCCCTGATGAATGGCCTATTAAGTCATTCTCTCCCGCCAACTGTTCTGACTTACCTGAGCATAAGGCAAATGTGTTGAGTGTGACAACAAAACACACAGAGTCGCCATTGTTATGTACATTAGCACAACGTGTTTCTTCTTGGCAGAAACTACTACGCATCATTACATACGTTTTAAAATTCGTACGATTTAAATTTAAGATCGAACCTCATGCTGTATCAGGATTACATCCTGTCCTTCTCCCTAAACGCGATCACGTTGTTGATCTAATAATTCAGCATTTTCACATTGTCAATTGTCATACTGGACCTGGACTCCTCATGTCTATCATAATATATAAAACGCGTACTGGTACTTACAAACGCGCTGTAACCAAATTGTATCCTATCCCAACGCAATAACTTACAACGCTAAATAGAATCTTAAACTTTAATTTTTAACTCAAACTTTAAACATACTTTAGATAGAATATTGTTAGTCTAAGTTGTTATTTTAGCTATGTGTATTATTATGTTATACAAATTCACTATGGGCTCTAATCAGCCAGTGTTCGCTTGTTTGTTTCGTAACGTCTTGCGACGTTCCAAAGCCGGGTGCATGGTGGAGCGCTTATGTACTTTCTTAATTATTTCCCACATAATTTAATTGTATTTCAATTTTTGTAATTTAAAAACCGCTTCTGTGAACGAAATAATGTTTGAGTATTGGCGCTCATTTGTTGACCACTTAGTGTTGAAGAAGGCCAATAGATGGCGCTGCGCACAGATTTTTCGAACTATATTTTGAGAATGAAGTTTCTACGAGCGAGACTCTCAAGCACCACGGCGGATCATCTACCCGCTCGCATTTATGATCAGTCGCTAACTCGCCGCTGCACCGAACGGTGCGTCTTTGACTCCGCCGCCGCACCAAACGGAAGTTGAGTAATTCAACTCCTCGTTTCTTTTTCTGTGTAATTCTATAAGTTCCTTTGGCCACATTCTCAAGTCAGTATAAGTGAAGTGTATCGGAAGAAAACGACAAATTCAAGAAAGACACCGGCCGGTCGAAACCTACCTACCCACCAGCACGTGCCAGGAACCACGCTTGTCTGCAGCTGAATCCTCACGAGGTGGAACTCAGGTCAGTGCCGGTTCTCTTGCGTTTTCATTCATAGAAGCGGTCACATGTGTATTTTCTTTCTATTACAACCTAACTGCAGGTCATAGGTATTTATACGCTCTGTGTGCAAACACACCATTGGCAGGACTATTTACACGTCCTACCACACGTGTTGGTGTGAAGAGTGAAAATTCGACATTAATCGGCTTGTTTTAGTTTTGTGGACAGCTCTCTCTGTCAGCTATTTTTCTGATGCTGGCTGTACCAAACTGCCAGTACAAAATGAAATGTTGACAAACAAAGTGCTTAAAATGATCTTAATTCATTTTTTTCCCCCTTCCTGTTGACGGACTGTGCTGATATTAGGTACACACGTTTGGTTCAGACAATAATACAATTTAAATCAATAAAACAGTTTGATTTACCATTAATACGAGTAATGGCAATGTTATGTTAAGATCATTTTGAGACTTTGTCGTCAATAATATCTTATCGTACCTTTATGGAGTACTTAAAACTGTTTTTATTCTATAGCTTAGGTTTTACTGCTCTTAATAAATCTAAATTTAAAGCTCTAGAAGTGTAGGCGATGTCAAAATATATTTTTGTTGATGTTAAGTACTTTAGATACTTATGCCTTCTTCATGAAAACTTTGGCCTCCCTTCCTTCTGTTCCTAATATCCTCAATTTAATTCTTAATAAAGCTACTGTCGTCTAACCCATTAACCCCGAGAGGAAACCTGCGCAAGAGTATCATCCATCAATCAGTCAGGCTTGAGCCCCAAAAGTGGCAAAAAGAAAGTATTAAGCTGTCCGAAAGTAAATTTACCTTAAGTATCCCTATAATATAAGCAGCATAGGTCTCCTTCACGAAGCCGAGGATTGGCAGATCGAAGAGGAAATCCATGAGGAACCCTCCCGGCGTGGAGTGCGTGTGAGTGCCGCTGATGATCACATTGTGTTCGTTGTAGATGTCGCCGTAACGCTTCTGCAGGCGAGTTATGACCTGCGAAATGGAGTTTAGGTTAGATACTTAGTTTCTGTGAACACAGAATCCACAGATTGCATGACAGCATGGAACAAAATTGTGGTGGGCGCATGTATCAGTATTTTTGTTCTTGAGTGTACGATATATGTAATTAAATACAGCCATCTTGGGTGGAATTAGGTAAAAGTTTATTTATACAACACATTTCGTCACTGTGTTTTTCAATTCGGCCTCAAAAAGATGGCGAGGACCGTCAAAACATTTGCGATTTCACCTATTAATTATGCGTTACAAATATGGCCCTTCGGTGTCTTGAGTGCGGTTCGGTGAATCATTCCTATGCCGCAGTATTAAGACCTGGAACTCCCTGCCAGCTCACGTGTTTCTTTCTTCCTGCAGTTCTGGGTCCTATAAGCGGGGCGTGAAAAGGCATCTGACGAGGCCGTCAAGCTGAGTGCCACCATTGTTAACATGGTACATTTTTACGATGGTGACCCTCTTTCCGAGACTTTGTCTTTAGCTTACCATCAGACGAGATGAAGTCAAATTGACGTGTCCTTTTATAGAAAAAGAGTAAATTGCATTTAAATCTTTATTTTACTGTATATTTACATAATCATACAAGGTGCTAGAGACAAAATAAACTAAAGAAAATAAGGATATTAATAAAATATTTACATACATAATGCGTCGTGGAATTCCTCCGCATCGTCACCGACCGGTAACGTACCCAGAAGGCTGGCTGCATTGCCACGTTGAATGGCAATGCTTAATTGCATTTTGTGTGTTTATGTGACTTCTGTTCATTAGAATCACGCAAAAAATCTCGAAATAAGGCCAAAGCTTTCCAACATTGGGAGGAGCCTATGTCCAGCAATGGATGTGACAGGCCAATTGATTTATTAATCAGTAATTATAATAATACTAGCTTTTGCCCGCGACTCCGCCCGCGTGGGTGTCGGTAATCGCGACCAAACATAGCCTATGTCCTCTCTCATGGTCTAATCTACCCCTATACCACGAAATGGACATGTATTGAAAATGTTCTCCTGAGAATGTATCGTGTGCCTATCGGAGCTGGAAATGAAATCATTGATGGGAGATCAACGTAGACCGTGGATTCGTGCAAGTCAAATACATAGCATTTCATTATGCGCCAAATCGGTTCAGTGGTTGAGGCGTGAAAGCGTAACATACAGACAGATAGACAGACAGACAGACAGAGTTACTTTCGCATTTATAATATTAGTATGGATTATCATTACCTCCTTCCTAACTCCGTAGCCCATCATGGCAGCGTCGACAGACACGAACACGAACCTCTGCGTATTCTCCCCGCTACTGTCTTCGAAGACAAACGCCCTGGAGAACTGGCGTAAATGAATGCCGTGGCCTGTCTGCTCCAGCTGTGCGTAGCCCATCTGGAATTGAAGAAAAACTGGGTAACAAAAGATATAAAGTTGGATTTAATCTGTTGGCAGTTTGTGCTTTGTGGCGCGATGCCAAGAGGCATTTGTGGCATTCTGCCATCGCGGTGGAGAATACTAGCAGTAAGAATTCAGTGAAAAAGTTTTTTTTCTCCTTAGAAAGTAGATAAACAGACGGCCCACCTGAAGGAAAGTCTATGGACGTGTGCAACGCCGAGGGAGACACCCTCGTGCTGCCTACCCTGTAAGAAAATTCCAATGCCCTTCTTGAAGAACTCCATATTGTTGTCGCTTACCGAAAACGGTGCGCAACGTGCGGTATGAAAGTAACTTCATCCCACGCACGCTCAAGCTGTGGAATGAACTCCCTGCCGTGGTTTTCCCAAGCGACTACAATATGGGGTTCTTCAAGAGGGGCTTTAGAAGGTTTCTTCAGGGTAGGCAGCGCGAGTGTAATGCCTCTGGTGTTGCATACGTCCCTAGGCCGCGGTAACCACTTTCCATCAGGTGGGCTGTGGGCTTGTCTGCCACCTAAGTGGTATAAAAAAAAAACAAAGTATAACACATACTAGCTTTTGCCCGCGGCTCCGCCCGCGTGGATATCGGTTATCGCGACCAAACATGGCCTATGTCCTTCCTCAAAAATCAATTCAAATTTCACCAAAATCGGTTCAGTGGTTTAAGCGTGAAAGCGTAATATACAGACAGACAGACAGACAGAGTTAGTTTCGCATTCATAATATAAAGCTATGGATATTGAGAACACTTTTTCCACAGTATTTATTCTATTACACCTAACTGGTTTCGCCTTACGGCATTCTCAAAGGTTTACATTTACCGAAGGTTTTGAATGTTCTAATTCCTAAAAACTACGATATTTTTAAAATCAAATACATAGAAAAAAAGAATCTTCTCGGGCGGGACTCGAACCCGCAGTCTTTCCCTTACAGGGGGAATGCCTGACCAATTCGGCTACCGAGACACGCCCGATATGATTCAAATTTCCCATCTTATACGTCTTTAAGGCGACGTGGCGTCATCTACCGATTTTCTTACGAACTATCGGAATCAATGAATGATGTTACAATCATTTTTAAACATTGATTATTTATTTTTTATGACTTCACATTGATAAAAAATCAATGTTTAAAAATGATTGTAACATCATTCATTGATTCCGATAGTTCGTAAGAAAATCGGTAGATGACGCCACGTCGCCTTAAAGACGTATAAGATGGGAAATTTGAATCATATCGGGCGTGTCTCGGTAGCCGAATTGGTCAGGCATTCCCCCTGTAAGGGAAAGACTGCGGGTTCGAGTCCCGCCCGAGAAGATTCTTTTTCCCTATGTATTCGATTTGTATAGTTAGCATACTTAATGCTGTAAAAATTCCTATTTTTAAAATGTTGGCACGAATAATTTCTAACAAATTGTCAGCGTTCTTAGAATTGTCTTGTTTACATAAGTACGTTTTACACAATGTCGACCCTTACGACGACTGCAATAAATTACATACAAATTATATTTTTTAAACACTGTTTTTAGATTTAATTTTATGAAATCAATGAAATACAGCTAGGTACCCGACGAACGTACCCCGTACGACCTCAAAAGTTTGGACCTCACCAATAAATGTCTTAAAATGAGGTCGTACGGGAACTCTTGCGGCACGGTCCAAACTTCGGGGCCGTATGGGCACTTCGTCGAAATTTCAGATAACTCAGTCAGTGTTCTCCTTAGATTGGGATTGGTCATGCTCACGGGTTCATGTTAAGTATTTCCTATCAAACATAGTTAGAAATAGTTCTACATATTGCCACTAGATGGCATTGGCAGTCGTGTTCTCACCATAAACTTAATATAATATTATACTGTTCTCACGTAACATTCTTAGCCCTACGATTAGAATATGTACACGATAAGATCCTTTTTTGGATACAGAAGGTTATCAGTATAATTTAAAAAGTTTAAGTACTGTGCACTTTGAGTGTTGCGTTAGTACTCGTCGTATCATAAAAATATGGCGACTGCTGGCCCTGAAATGTTTTTATATAGTTTAATAGTCTACTTTGTTCAATGTTATACATATTATTCATTACATTTTTATACGCAGTCATGTAGCATAAATATAATTTAGTGTATAATATTTTGTAGTTTGCTTCATATATAATGTTAGCGGGAATTAACGCGATCATGATATAGGTACATCTACCTTTGAATTTGTCGTCGACTGTACCTATTGCACATTGCAAGCGTCAATAGCCGCGATGATTGCTTGAGCATCAGGGTCATAATAATTAAATAAGTAGGTACATTGCAAATGTTGACGTTTGTTCGAGCCGTAAGGGTCATTTCAAATCATGTTCTGCTTTATTGGCTCTACGATTATGTAGGATAACAGTTAAAGCTGCGTACTGTTTCAAGCTTTATGTAAGTTGCGGGTATGCTTGTATTATGGGATCCAGAATGCGGATAAACAAGCCTATTGATAGGTACATTGTTTGTAAATACATGTCATAGAAACATTCAAACCAAAGCAAATATACATACAATATACATTCATGAATATAAATATTTGGACTGAGCGAGAATCGAATCGAACCCCTATTGAACACTCTACTCCTACGCCATAGAGGCCGAGTTTGACCTTCCTAGTTTCTACCCCCGACCCCAGGTTATATTAGACTAAAACCGCCGAAAACCGCGCGCCATTTGGGGTTTCAGATGAGTAAGATTGCCTAACCCTAAAGCATATTCCTCGCAACCCGGCTGACCCAGGGCCATCTCCGGTTTCGAGATAGCACCCAGGGTTGCCGGAACCCTCGGCTACCCCCGGAAAGGAAAGTAGCGCATCGCACCACCGCCCAACCAGCATACTTCTGCTAGGCCACGCTCATGAAGGACGGAGGTCATGGAGGTCGTTGGACGACCTTCCTGCCTTTGCGAGGTCGCTGACCTCACACTCAATGTGGCCAAAATAATTAAAAACACAGTTATGCAAGTGCTTCTTATGAAATTGCGTAGGAAGGCACAATAATGATGCGTCGGCCATCGTTACTCGTTTGAATGCAACTGTATGCAAAGTATGCAATAACTGCGTTGTTTCATAATACAGTTATTAGATACTCTTACTGTAGGTGTGTGTGCGGTCAGTGCGGTAAGTATAGATATATTGTCAAATGTGTCTTGTAACAAGAATACCAACAACTTTCCTTATGAATACCTACTACCTAAAACATGTGTGGGTAAAGGGAGAGAAATTATGTGTGAAGAAAAGAGATGTGGAACTCTAAAATTCAGTTGCAAAGATTTCAAAAATTGATATCAATGCCTATGCTAACCGTACCACATCGATGTGTCCTGCACTGCAATTCACTAAGCGAGCACAACGATGCGAGTCGCAACGTTGTGTTCGATAGAGGTTGTCATTGGTCGGATTGTATCACGTCACTGGAGATCGACCAATGACAATCTCTATCGAGCACAACGTTGCGACTCGCATCGTTGTGCTCGCTTAGTGAATTGCACAGCAGCACATGGGTTGCAGTAAGCAGCTGACTTTTGGAAATATCAATGCTTACAGTTAATCGAACAATTCCGTGGAATGGCGAAAATTAGAACTATGACTGTCTAGCGTTGTGAAAAGCATATTGTTTCATTACAAAATCAATATAATTTAGCACGATTTGACATTATTAAAGGTAGGTATAGTGGCGGCCTCCTTCACTTCACAGGAATGTTGGTTTTACTTGTTTGTTTGTATTATTAATTATTATAGAGATTAACACACTACCTATTAATAATACTCGTAGGTACAGGTACCAAACAAGTGAAGTCGAAAATAAAATTAAAACCTTATTATCTGGCTCCTGTTTTGCAAGGAAATAACAGTAGGTAGGTACATACGTACCTACTTATTATAATTTTCAGCGAAGGGGAAATCATTAACTGAGTGACTGGCCGATTATTAAAAACTCGTCATGACGTCAAAGTATCGGATTGAGTTTGTTAAGTAAATAAAGTTACCTACACAAAGAAATTAGCGCATTAGGTACCTACCTATGTAGGTACACTATGTAGATACCTACCTTTTGGACTTTAACTAGCTATGGAGGACCTACCTATCTATAAACCTAATTGGCTTCAGAGTTATAGAACAATGCTCTATCATCGTGCTATTATAAAGAGGAAATACTTTCGTAAGACTATTTTCTTATTGGTACGCACAGAGTCCGACGAACTGCGACGAACCGAGCAGAACGCATCGGGTCACCAAAATAAATGTACCTGCTTACCTAACCGTGTTCACCTTGACCCCGGTTGCTCGGACGACCGACCCACAACCGCGGCCATAAGCGCGAGTGCGGTCGGCCGGCACGGTAAAAAATCTTGTTTGTTTTTGGAACATGTTGTCAAATGAACTCCATTGCATTCAAATTTCAAATAATGGCATCTGATTGGCTAAGTGAAGTTAAATTCAGAATAACAAAAGAGAGGTAAAGGTAGGTACATAAAAGAGGTAACAGTTACATTACATCCATGGTCTGACAGTTCCAGAAATATGCGGGGCACTTTTATTAACCAACTTTAAGATTAGATACACCATAAACACATCATAAATCTCAGAGAAATCTCTGAGATTTATGGTCCCATTTACCCGATTCTTCTAAATTTGATGCGGAATAGTTGTCATTTGGTCCCATAAAAAATGAACACAGTTTGGTGCAGTTTTCATTTTATGATTTTTTTTTTATGTTTTCTTTACTTTATGTTCTGAACAATGTGAATAATATAATTTGCTGTGCCTCTCAGACTCTCACTCTCTCTCATATTGGATTGGCCCCAATGTTGGTTTGGCCTACAACTACCCGTAAACGGCTACGTACCCGTACGACCTTAAAGTTTGGACCTCACCTATAAATGGGTATTTAAACTGGGAGTCGTTCGCGTACCACTTGTCAAGCTTTCATTGAAAAATCGTCTTTTAATTTCAAGGTTAATATAATTATTGGTTATCCGGTTTATGAATCTGGGGCACCGGACTAAGCTGACGACCTCAATTTTGCATCAAGTCAACAAATAATGACGATGACTGATTTATCTATTAATAAAACTATCACCTAATTTAAATTACATTGTCACGTTAGAGGGATTTCAGGGCTAAGTACCCGTTCGACCCAAAACAAATCGGGCCGCATTTATAAATGCGTCTTAAATAAGGTCTGGGGGGTGAGGGCTTTTGGCGGTACCTAGTGTTCAAACTTTGCGATCGTATGAGTACATAGCCCTAATTTTGCGTCTCCATATGACCTCATATTGCGTTGCGGTATAAACAACAAGCATCAATAAACAAAAGAGGTAGGTAGCAACCTAGCCTTAACGTACTCTTAAATAACTATTGGCCTATCATCTCATACACTTAGCTACACAAATAAATTAAATTCAAGTATCTGTCCGTTTCACAGCTATTTATACGTTTAGCTGCTTATAAATAATATCTAACAAAAATTGACTTTCTGTCTTTCTGTCTCTTTGCTCCAGTTAAACTCCGAAATTGCCGGGCCAATTTTCAAGAGATAGCTGATGTCATAAGATTAGATTGCAATTATTATTTTTGAAAAGGAACTATGGGTTCTTCCCAAAATAAAACCATATCCAAGTAAACGCACGCAGTCGAGAAATCGCCAGTATGTTGCCTTGATAGTTGTGTTAATATTTTATTGCTAGATTGAATATTAAATATCTATGATATTGGGCTATTGATCACCAGTCGCCAAAAGACACTAATAACAGAATTAGCTTCTTAATATGACAGCGGTCATCAATTGCGAGACCTCACACATTATTGAATATTTTATCAGTATTATGTAAGGACTGCAATTTTTTCTAACAAGGTAAGGTGTCAGTAACTTAGTGCTTAAGGTCAAGGCCTTAGGATCAAGAGCTCTCAAGCTCAAATGCAGGCTTCTTCTTTAGGCAGAAACACTTCGGGAGTACGTTTTAGTAACAAGTATGTTCTCTTAGCTTTTGAAGTAGGTATGAGGTAGGACACGATGGTATTCCCGTCCCTATTAAACAGTCCGAATGAGGAAGTACCTGCGCTCTATAAAATACCGCCGTAATAGGCCACAATAGCCTTGTTTTGTGCTCTCAGTGGTAAATAGGGTAGTCAGACTTCAATGGAGAGTTTTTGTACTGTCAGTGTGAAGACCAAAGGCTTGTTCTGCTTTGTTTTCTGTAGTGACGACACAGGAACCCTCTTTTTTAACGGGTTGGCAGCAAAAAAATGATTCCCCTTGAATTGTACATGTCCATAGGCCACGATAACCAATTTCCATCAGTTGGGCACGGTTTATCTGCCAACTATATGGCATAAAAAATCTACTAATATTATAAATGAAAGGTTATGAAGATGTTAGTATGTTTGGAATAGTTTGGTTGCTTATTACTCAATCACGAGTGTAACGCCCCTGGTGTTGCATACGTCCATAGGCCGCGGTAACCACTTTCCATCAGGTGGGCCGTGTGCTTGTCTGCCACCTAAGTGGTATTAAAAAAACGGATCTGCCTGATTTGGTATAGGAATAGAGTCTGGGATAACACATAGGTTACTTATCCCGAAATTAAGTTACCGTGGGTGGCGGGATCGGGATCAAATCTTCATGTGGGCTGACCCGCGGGCATCACCTAGTATGTATAATTAATGCTCAATATTATAGCGTTAAGATTATCCTTGGCCCATTGATATTTTGCGACATTTCCATAAATTATATTACTCCACAAATTAACAAGTTAAATTAAATTCTAAAACACTGTATAATGAGGATTGCTAAATATATAATATTATGGTATATGGAAGTTCCGGCGCTAGATTTTAGCGCATTCAATCAAACATACACACATACATATACTCACACCGATAAATCCCCGAAGTTCGTAAGAAAATCGGTAGATGACTCCACCGTCGCCTTAAAGACTTATAAGATGGGAAATTTTAATCACATCGGGCGTGTCTCGGTAGCCAAATTGGTCAAGTCATTCCCCCTGTAAGGAAAGGGTTCGAGTCCCGTCCCGCCCGAGATTCTTTTTCCCTATATATTCGATAAGTAATAACTGACAACATTCAATTAATCGCAGTCCCTGTTCATAGCGGGTGGCCTTGTAATATGTACTTCGCTCTTTCAAAAAATACTTAACTAAATTCTCATGTACAGCTTAAAAACTTTATTTTTATGTCTAATGGAGTGTGTATAAGTAATTAACGATTCAGTCACTCAATAGAACAATGACAAATGTGCAAAAAATTACGAAATTAACTTAGTCTTGACTAAGTACCCGTACGACCTCAAAGTTTGGACCCTATCATAAAAACACACGTATAACTGACATTACTTTTAAAAGTTTAAGGATGGACAACAATATTTCAACGTTTTACCATCCTTTTGTTTTTGTCTGTACAGGGGGTAATGGTATACTTACCTCATATTAATATGGACTACTGTGACAACCACCTGAGGTTTCGAGTTATAAAATAGACAGGTATTTTATGTTTTCAATCTCAAATAAAATCATTATCTTCATTTCCTTCGATCAAAATAAATGTATCCCAGAAAAGCAAAAAACAATATTTTTCAAAGCAAGTTTCAGACCTACAAACTTATACATTTCTAACTTCCTGCATATCATATCATCTTCCTGCATAACATATCATAATCAATTCCACCCAGACAACAAAATAACCACCTTACCTTAACTTATTTAAGATTTGTCTTGAATGGAAACCGAAACCACACACTTTGGCCTAGCTGTACGTTTGCATATCTAACCAATGCACCAACAGGCCTTTCATAATAATATTATTATAACACATTTAAATTTGCTTTGCTAACCATACTTTGGTTGGTACTCTTAAGTAGGACGAAACGTGAATCAAATTTAATATGGGGCAAAAGAAGAATTCTTTGGAATGTAGGACGAACAAATGGGGCCAATGTGGAACAAATCAAGCATTTTCAATCCTACAAACATATTATTCTTGATCATTTGATTTAATATGATTATTTTTTAATTATGAATGTATTGTATAGGTAGTAGGTAGTCATTTCATTTTCTTTTCTAGATCAACAATTATTTTTTATTTATATCGCAAAGGGAATCATTCGATAAACATAAAACGCAATGAACTCCAAACAGTACGAACGTCATCTTTTGATAACAAACCTACCTGTTATCCGATTACGAACAAAAAATCGTTAAAATTACTCACAAAGCCGATCTCAGCCGGCGGGCCAGTGACGTCATAGATGCCAACGCCGACCCGCAGCGCGTGCGCAGCTGCCGCGCACACGATCACCCCCACCAATAAGTGCATGTTCATCTGAAAGTAATGACATTGAAATGTTAACGTTAAGGTCGAAATATTCGTAGATGGGTGACCAGTCGATCGTTTCGACGGAAATATATTATATAGCTTGGTATGACAACTAATTTGTTGTCACATATATAGAATAATTGTGGTTGGTCCTCTATGCTTCACTCTTACTTCTTACTCTTACCATACCATCCAGAAGAATTATAATGTAAAAGAATACTAGGTACTATATTAAGTATTAGCTGACCCGGTGAAGTTAGTACCGCCAATTTTTTTCCATCCGCGTGGCGTCCAATCTCGTTCCCGCTGCATGTATTATATAGTATGTATTATACATATAAACATAACATAACATAAATTCACGCCTGTATTCCCCGAAGGGGTAGGCAGAGGCGCTAGCACCCACATTTCGCCAGTTTATGTTTAGGTCCCAATGTAATAGGTGGCGAGCCTATTGCCATTAACCGGGCACTTATAAACCTGCGATAAATACACACATAACTTCGAAAAGCATCGAAAAATCATTGGTGTGTGCCATGGTAAACCTGGGATCGAACCCGAGACCTCGTCTCAGCAGTCCATTACCCATACCACTAGGCTACCGTAGATAAACCTTCTTCTTAAATTACTGCTGTATCTATTAAAAGAAACCGCATTAAAATCTGTAGCGTAGTTTTGAAGATATAAGCATACATAGGGACGGACAGACGTGGAAGCAACTTTGCTTTATACTATGTTGTGATATATCTCCATTTCATCATGAAGGGATTCAAGCCGTTCAAATAGTCTCATAACATTTATTAAGTCACCATTTTTATTGCTATAACTTTGCAGGTAGGAATAGACAGCGCACGCGATAAGATAGAAGATAGGTTAGGTTAGAAGGGTATATCACTCGTACAAAAAAATAGGAGCCATGCTCAACGGGACTTTGGACTCAGGCAATGTTATCAATTCCACAAAACGAATACCACAGATTACCTAAAGAGAAAGACAGATTAATGAACTTGTATGAAAACTCGAACCTTTTGAGATGTAAATGTTTGAAACTTGAAGGTTTCGAGATTTAGATCTTATGAGATTTTAAAACGTTTTGCAACCATGTGTTGTATTGCTACTTGAACCTTTGTGACTGAGACTAAATCACGAAATTAACTATAACCACAACAGTTGAGGATTTTTTTTATAAAGGACGCGTCAATTTGACTTCAACTCGCCTGATGGTAAGCTAAAGGCAAAGACTGGGAAAGAGGGTCATCATCGTAAATATGTACCATGTTAACAGTGGTGGTACTCAGCTTGACGGCCTCATCAGATGCCTTTTCACGCCTCGCTTAAAGGTCTTAATGGTGCGGCATAGGAATGAGTCACTAAAACCCTTGGTTCTAGCAGGTATATTTTGCACCGTATACCGATGACATCTTAGCCCTGCAAGTATTGTCCTGGGAAGGAAAGGAGAGGGTGGGTACACTTGCTGATTGAGGGACGATGTTCTGAAGCAAACTTTCCTAAGGGTTTTGGGACGGCTTCTACTCACTTAAATGCCAAGATGAACTATGATACGATAGCGGACCCCAGATTGAAATCACCGTCCCTAAATCAAAGCGGATGACGCATGAAATTAGTCGATAACAATTCGCCGCACGCGCAACTGGTCAGTGCAATGTCATTGACAATGAGTTCTTCCGTACAACGTGATTGGTATTAGAAAAAGTTGTGTTAACGGAAGTATCTACAATATAGTAGATAAACTCATAAGGTCCGTAGGGTATATTGTCATACTTTGAGGCAATGATATGATGACGTCATAATAGAGGAAGATGCCTGATGATTACCTGATGAGATATCTAAAACGCAAGATTCATTATAATTATTGAGTCCCGGTCGCATCCAAAGCTCGTACTTTGGAGTCCGGGTCAATATTTCTCTTGGCTTGGGAGCGACTGCCAATTTGATTTCCCAGCTCCGAGAGGAATAAATCTCAACAGAGCCTAATATTGCTCGGGCCATAATATCTTGAACCTAAATGGCGAAATATACAAGACCCTTCACGCGCCATTGTTTTGTAATAATCTATGCTTAGTAAATTTGAACTCGTCCACCCCGTGGTATCTTCGAAATACATCCAAGAAACGTGTACTGCGCGCACATTTTAGGTCCAAAATATATATTGTGCCTCAAGCACTACGTCGATAAGCAGGAGACTTGGCTTTGGCCCTTAAGGTCTTGATGTAGCTCCGCCACTAATACACCTATTATTGTCGACAATCGATCCCTATCCTACTACCGTAGGGACATGGGATCCAGAAGTGGGACCCAAAAATACTATTACCGAAATGAGATTGTGTATATTATATCCGTATTCAAATTAAAGTTGAGGTCATATTATAGGTTAATACTTGTGTAATAGTTAGTGTCTGACAATAAAGGCCTCAGCCATTACGCTAGAATTACGAATATGAATAAATTATGATAATTTCGAAGGAATTTACCGCAGGGCAACGGTGTACAGACAGAAATAAAAGTAGCTTAACAGATTCCAGTTTGCAGATCACGTCAAACTCAAGTAAAACCACTCGTTAAAACTTAAAAGAGTAAAATATTTACCAAATAATATGTTTACTTATTAAAAATAAAATGTTTACCATAATTGAAAAAAATGCAAATCGGCATTCTACAAAACATTATAAATGTTATTTTGTGAATGACATTGTAATGTTATAATTTGGTCTACTGGTCAATTAAGAAAACACATAACATATCCATACTAATCATATCATAAGTAACACTGTATGTCTGTCTGTCTGTATGTTACGCTTTCACACCTAAATCACTGAATCGATTTTGATGGAATTTGGTATAGGGGTAGATTAGACCATAAGAAAGGACAGAGGCTATGTTTGGTCGCGATAACCGACATCCACGTGGGCGGAGCCGCGAGCAAAGGCTAGTAAATTATATTTACTGATGTAGGTATTTCATTGCAAAGATATTTACGAATTTGTCAGAATTCAAGAACTTTTACTGCTGACCGTATCTAGATACTTACTCATTGTGAATGTTAGAGGCCAACGTTATTTTGTGCGAGTACACGTACTAATTGAACTAATTAGCTCACAGGACGTGAATATATCAGGAAAGGCCGACTGTTAGCCTTTGTGTGTAGTGCGAATTGTAATAGTAAGTAAGTAGATTAATAATGATAAATATTACAAAATTAGTTTGGGTCTAGTGCTGCTAGGTACCCGTTCGACCCCAAAGTTTGGACCTCATTTTAAGATTGAGGTCTTAAGGGTGTTTTTGTGGGTCCAAACTAAGGTTAAGATCCAGGTCATAAAGGTACATAGCCTGGATGATACTGTGTATTCATTTATTCTTAGCAGGATATTATTTATTTAACATCAGAATCTATTTCTAAAACATAATTTTTGCTAACGTTAAAGTATTGGATGTTCAATGTGTTCATATGTCTTTATTTATTACACAATAACGTGTGAGCTAACATAACATAACATAAACTCACGCCTGTATTCCCCGAAGGGGTAGGCAGAGGTGCTAGCACCCACATTTCGCCAGTTTATGTTTAGGTCCCAATGTAATAGGTGGCGAGCCTATTGCCATTAACCGGGCACTTATAAACCTGCGATAAATACACACATAACTTCGAAAAGCATCGAAAAGTCATTGGTGTGTGCCATGGTAAACCTGGGATCGAACCCGAGACCTCGTCTCAGCAGTCCATTACCCATACCACTAGGCTACCGCGTGAGCTGATTATAGTTTTTAATGTTAAAAACACATGAATCCATTTGTTCAAAATATAATAATGAGAGCCCGATTTTTGTACCTCTAAAATTAAAACTACTAAAAAGAATACATTGGACCTCCTTCGTAGTGATTTTTGGAACTTTAAAAAATATGTGTTTAATTGGTATAGCGAGGTAAAAATTACAATGCGAATTAAAATACATAATACCTATAGCTCGTGCGCATTAAAGTGGGTATTACATCTTCCTGAATTCAGAATTCTAAATTCAGGAAGTTTTTTAGGAAAAGAAATTCAGTCACCGAAGCTCGCGATTACACGTTCACTAATTTAGGATCCTAAATCATTTTTGAAGGACGAGCGGCAAGGGACGGACGTGTCGACTGTCGAGTGAATTGCGACAAAATGCCCTCAATACTATAAAAAAACAACAAAATATTGATATTGCCATAACCCTTGCGGTTAGCTTAACGACGAACGAATTCTTTCTTTCATAATCAATTTGAATAATTAGCATACCTACTACATGCTGTAAAATTTCATTCAAACATTTGGGCGAAGTAATCAAAAATCAATGAATAAAATGAATGACAGATCATTCATTGGTTCCGATAGCATAGCTCGTAAGAGCGTCGGTAGATTGCTCCACCATCGCCTTAAAGATGGATACAGATTGGTTTGGGCGTGAGTCTGGTAGCTAGGTGGTCAAAGCATTCTCCCTGTAAAAGAAGGATCGCGGGTTCAAATCCCGCCTGGACCGATCATAATTTTTCCTTGATCGATTTGAATAATTAGCATACTAGATGATGTAAAATTTAATTTATTTCGTCGGTACATACGCAATATTATATTGGGAGGGAAAGACAAACGTGCGCTTTCGACGGCAGGCGCGCGGCGACTGAGCGTTCTGAATTTAGGAAACGTAATTACACTCATCCGATTTAACCATTTAGGACGTCGGAAACCATTCTTTTCCTAAATAGCTTCCTAATTAGGAAGCTTTGCTTCCTAAATGCAATTACACTGTTCTAAATTCAGAATTTTCTAAATTCAGGTTTCTGAATTTAGGAAGATGTAATACCCCTTTAACATGGCACCTGCCTCGAGAACACCCACCTCCCGCTTCCCCGCGCGCGACCCCGCTCTCGCCGTGCGAGGCTAGTAGCGTCAGCATACACCCCTCCCGCTCCCCGCGCAAAGCCCCGAGCCAGGTGCCATGTTAATACGCAGGAGTTGTATACATTATGCATATTTATTACATATCAGTTTGAATATTACGATAAAACTTTGGAAAACTTACTTTTACCGAGCGACGTTTCGGATGCATTGCAGCATCCGTGGTCACGACTTGAATTACACCGCGTATTTTTTTATCAATATCGATAAAAAAAATGGAAATTATACCGTTAATAATATTCCTTTACTGCACATACATTAGTCCTAACTGCACACGGAACAACATATTACTATTACTAGCCATAATAATTTGCTATATTTTATCAAAAACTTTCTTCAAAAATACCAATAGGTACCCGAGCTTGCTCTAATGATCGAGGATAATTAGGAAAAAAATATACCAAGAATATGCCTACTCACATACTCTACACTAGGAAAAATAACATGTTTTCTACAAAACCGAATTTCGAACTTAATTGTTTACGTTAGGTAGTATTTTTACCGCTTGCTCTATCATAGTGAATGTTCCGTTACGAGGAATTCTTTCAATTATTCCCATGCTAGTTCTCCTAACCGAACACGTGTCCACCTGAGATGGATGTAGAATGAAAATAATTCTGCCTGGAACCAGATATTATAGGTCTTTCCAGGAGCTGGGTTCAACAACAGTCATTGAACCTCCTAACTAGTCACTGCAAAAAATGACAATAAATTTTAGACTTTATTCCTATAATTTACTAAAGTTCAAAATTAAATGAAAACAGTTTCATTACACTTTTTCAATTACTCTGCAAAAAGTCATATAATTTTGAACTTTAACCACATAGCTTTATAGTCCACTAGCTTTTGCCCGCGGTTCCGCCCGCGTGGATAACGGTTATCGCGACAAAACATAGCCTATGTCCTTTCTCAATGTCTAATCTGCCCCTGTACCAAATTTCATCAAAATCGATTTAGCGGTTTAGGCGTGAAAGCGTAACATACAGACAGACAGACAGAGTTACTTTCGCATTTATAATATTAGTATCGATATCGATTATTTATTGCCGTTTTGTTTAGCAAGTGCAGGTGAGGGCAAGGATGTTATTACGGCCCTGTACCCCAATTATTTAATTCTATGTCTCTATAGAAGTTCACCTCAAATGAACAGCGATTCTGCTTCGACAAATGGGCAAACACAAGTTCTTTATCATAAAATGGTAAACAAACAAAATATTATCTGGCACGATATCGCAATCTAACGGCAGATTAAGGCACAAATAAACAACACTATTGTTTGAAGGCTATAAAGTTTAATGACATGAAATACCCGGAACACCATTCATATTCATATATACCTAACACCATTTCAGTACCACCGGAATAGATTGAGAGAGAGAGAGAGAGAAGGTTATTTTTTTCCAAGTGTAAGAAATTGCCGCGTGGTTCCCGGCAGAATAGAATTTGGTCCACCCCATCCCTTCCGATACGGTGTCGTACAAGGCGACTAAGGGATAGGGCTGTTTAACATCAGATAGATACCACCAGATGAGTCTGGGCTGAGGCCTCATTTTTTTTAAATAAATATTCCACAACATTCTACGTTACACAACGCCATCTAGCTAGACCCATGGTAAGCTTAGTTAGCTTGTGTTATGGAATCTAAAATGCGGATAAATATACTTAGATTTTTTTTTGTAAATACATACATAGGAACACCCAGACCAATGCAAATAGTCATATTCATGAAAACAAATATTTGCACTGAGCGGGAATCGAACCCGCGCCTCCTGCGTGGCAGTCGCCTGGAATACGGCAATAGGCTCACCCCCTATTACGTGGGACCGAGTACATTGATTGGTGAAATGTGGGTGTTATTGTTGTGTTATTTGTTTATTACCTTTGTCTAACCCTCCGCGATAATGGCGTGATTATATTGTATGTATGTAAGAAGTATCCAAGGTCTACAATAGGTTCCTCCTTGAGCTTTAACCTGGGGGATTACCGTGATGTTAAAAACCTGTATATGAAATAGAAAACCGAACGAGATATGTTTAAACAATGAATTGTTTGCCATCATTGACTAGTAAATTATTGTTAAGCAACTTAAGCAAACCATCGCGGACTCGTAGTCACATCAAAGTGTCGCACTAGTGTGTTTATGAGGATTTTTTGTATGTCCAGACGAACTTCGTACCGCCAATTTTTTTCCCGCATGGCGTCCGGTCCCGTTCACGCTGCACCCTCTACTATATTAAGCATGTATTATACATATAAACCTTCTTCTTGAATTACTCTATCTGTTAAAAGAAGCCGCATCAAAATCTGTAGCGTAGTTTTGAAGATATAAGCATACAGGGACGCACAAACCTGGAAAGCGACTTTGCTTTATATTAGGTAGTAATTTCACAGTTATCCGATTTCGTATCTAAAGATAACCCTTCCGACTGATGTGATAACCAACATTGATATCATATTTACATGACAAAGGTATCAACACAATGATCATAATGACATGTCACTTCTCTTCCATGCAAATGCCTAAATTTTTCTGACCTTGAATCTCAAGTGTTGCACAATCGATATTTCTTCGATATTTAAAACGCAGTGCCGCAAAGCATGGTCACGGCACTGCACGGCATATTTACTGGCTCGATACAATAAAGGTCCAACCATACCAAACGGATCGCATCGGCCCGCATCGAAACGAATTTTACAATCTTTAAACGAAATTAAATCTTGTGTACAGTGTTTAAGTTTATATTACCAAGTCAAGGGTAAACACAGCCGGTGACATGCCGCGACACAAGATCGGCTCCGTCCGCGTGCGTACGGACAGTGCGATGCGATACTGGCCGATGCGGGCCGTTTGGTGTGGTTCCACCTTAAGAAAGAATAATATAATACCTAATGTTAACGGGAATTAGCGCGATCATGGTATAGGTACATATTTCAGTAGACATACCTTTGAATTGCCTGAACCTTATCTATTCTGTGCCTGAACTTTGGTTACACCGGCCGTGTTCACAGGCTGACTGCAATATATTAGATGGCTGGTATTGTACGTCAATGGTAGCGGTAGGTAGCGTGTTATTGACGTTACTGTGACGTTATGCAGGCGGGAGGAGGGAGGCGGGAGGCGGGAGGCGGGAGGCGGGAGGCGGGATGCGGGAGGCGGGAGGCGGGGGGCGGGAGGCGGGAGGCGGGAGGCGGGAGGCGGGAGGCGGGAGGCGGGAGGCGGAGGCGGGAGGCGGGAGGCGGGAGGCGGGAGGCGGGAGGCGGGAGGCGGGAGGCGGGAGGCGGGAGGCGGGAGGCGGGAGGCGGGAGGCGGGGGGCGGGAGGCGGGGGCCGGGAGGCCGGAGCCGGGGGCCGGGAGGTGGGAGTTTAAAACGCGAATGGAACGCGAGGCGGGAGGCGGTAGGCGGGAGGCGGGAGGCGGGAGGCGGGAGGCGGGAGGCGGGAGGCGGGAGGCGGGAGGCGGGAGGCGGGAGCCGGGAGCCCGGAGCCGGGGGGTGGGAGTTTAAAACGCGAATGGAACGCGAGTTTTAAAGTTAGATCATGGTGAATGTTCCGTTACGAGGAATTCTTTCAATTATTCCCATAGTTCTCCTAACTGAACACGGTCATAGGTCTTGCCGAGAGCTGGGTAAAACAGCAGTCGTTGAACCTCCTAACTATCAGATGGGAGCCGATGCCAGAGGTAGGCACCTCCTGCATCGGCTATTCCGGTATTCTGCTAAAGCTAAACCACTGTAATGCCGCAGTCACTGCAAAAAATGACAATAAATTTTAGACTTTATTTCTATGCACCTAAAGTTCAAAATGAAATGAAAACAATTTTATTACACTTCAATTTCTCTGCAAAAAGTCATTTAATTTTGAACTTTAAACGCATCGGCTTATAGTCTATTATTTATTGCCGTTTTGTTTAGCAGGTGCACCAAAGTGCAGGTGAGGTTGGCTAGGGTCTCAATTATGTTATTACGGCTCTGTACACCCTACTTAATCATAGTAAAAGAAAGATTAATTAGAATTACACACAGCGTAGTTAGTAATAGTTTTCTACTATGACCGAGTTCTCAACAATATCTGTGGCTGAGTGGATCTATCTGAGTCTGGTCTGAGTGCTTGGAGTGCTACTTCCGTTTTCACGAAGCCATATAATAGACCCAATTAGTAATAATAGTTGCTAATATTTTTTGTAAGATAAAGAAAAAAAGAGAAAAAAGGAAAACCCTCTAAAATTCAAATTACTTTTAACGGTGTTTTTTTTTTCCTATTTTATTCATATTGAATAACACACTTGTACTTTTCCACTGAATTTATTTATAGACCTGACCGGTTTCGCCTTACGGCATTCTCAAAGGTTCACATTGATGTTCTCAAAGGTTCACATTGATGTTCATAAATTCAGTGGAAAAGTACAAGTGTGTTATTCAATATGTGTAGCAGATTCCACCAAGCGCCATCAATCTACAGTATAAACAGTATTTTATTCATATTTTTGTTTCATATTAATAAGTTTAAAAATTATATTCACTTTATGCTAATGGCTTAATCATTCCTGCGTCACTGTGAAACTGTCCAAACTGTGAAATAATTTTGGTTCAGAATTTAAACACTAAAAACAAAAAAAAAACACTTACCGAAAAAGCACAGTAGGTAAATAGAAATCACCCAAAAATGCTGACATTATCTTAATAAATATAACAATGAAAATCCTTGAGATCAAGACTGCACAAGTAAACGGCTAGGAGCCCATACGCCCCCAAAGCCTGACGTTTTATAGGTTTTAGCACCCATTCGCCCTCGTTACGAACAGCTAGTTCTATAAACGAATAAAGGAGTCGAAATTCATTGGGCAGAACTACGAGCTAATTTCCATATTTTCTATGGAATATTCTACAACATTCTACACAAACACAACGCTATCTAGACACATGGTAAGCTTTTATAGCTTGTGTTATGGAATCTAGAATGCGGATGAACATAATTATATACTTTTTTTTTGTAAATACATACATTTTATACATTATACATAGAAACAACCATATACATAGAACACCACAAATATTTTTATTAGTTTATGCCAATTATCATCGCTATGTCGCAAGACTCGCAAGCTCCCTGAGATATGATCTTTACTTGTATTGGAGTCATTTTATGGGTTCTTTAACTGCAAAGGCAGTGTGGTTAAAACAACATAGTAGGTAATTTTGAATGGTAATAACATTCTGTTTACTTCATCACTATAATTATTACCTACCACACAATACATAACTATCTACATAATATTAAATCGTCAAACATACTTTGTCGACCCATACTTTATTCCGCCATAGATTCTACTAACGATTGTGCCAACTGTTTAGGAAGGGGGCTGCGGTCAGTGAGGTATACCTACCGTCAACCTTCGATCAGGTAGAGCGAGAAATTGGCCGAGTACCCGTACGACCCTAAAAGTTTTGACCTCATCTTTTAAAATCAGGTCGTACGGTTGTTTTATGATAGGGCAAAAAGTAGAACGTCGTAAGGGTAAGTAGCCGAGAAATTGTCATACGTAAAGAGTCCCAAATCTTCATGGTGCGGCAAAACAGAGATACCGAGCTGCTTGATCCTGGCTGATTACTTACTTATTTAAAATAGCCTTTGCCCGCGGCTCCACCCGCGTGGATGTCGGTTATCGCGACCAAATATAGCCTATATCCTTTCTCCAGGTCTAATCCTCTGTGACGTGGCGGTAGTGCACGCGATTGCCACGCAGGAGGCGCGGGTTCGATTCCCGCTCAGTGCAAATATTTATATGCATGAATATGGCTATTTGCATTGGTCTGGGTTCTATGTATAATATGTATGTATTTACAAAAAGTATATAAGTATGTTTATTCGCATTCTAGATTCCATAACACAAGCTATAAAAGCTTACCATGGATCTAGATGGCGTTGTGTAGAATGTTGTGGAATATTTATACACCAAATTTCATCAAAATCGGTTCAGTGGTTTAGGTGTGAATGCGTAACATACAGACAGACAGATTTACTTTCGGATTTAAAATACCCTACTTATTAGTATGGAAGTATGGATATCACATTCATCAATTCCGATTAGAGATCAAATTCTTCCAAGTTTATAAACATGTATGATATTTGATTGCCTCCTCAAGTTCCGGGTTCCTGCCATAGCAGCAGGTAATATTGTAAACACAATATTGAATGACATGACACGTATGCATGCATACCATGCATGGTCTACACAGGTAGGTAGGTATTATACGATTCATATATCTTGAATCTTGAACCTAAAATGTGCTTAAAATATTCTCTACTAGCTTTTGCCCGCGGCTCCGCCCGCGTGGATCCGCTCTCATGGTCTAATCTACCCTATACTAAATTTCATCAAAATCGGTTCAGTAGTTTAGGCGTGAAAGCGTAACATACAGACAGACAGACAGACAGTCAGAGTTACTTTCGTATTTATAATATTAGTATGGAAGTATGGATACGTGCAGTACACGTTTCTTGGATGTATTGTGCTACTGCGGTGGACGACCACAAATTCACCAAGTACAGATTATTACAAAACTACTCCCTGCCAGCTCACGTGTTTCCTTCTTCCTACAGAACCGGGTCCTTTAAGCGGGGCGTGAAAAGCATCGGATGAAGCCGTTAAAATGAGTGCCACCACTGTTAACATGGCACATGTTTACGATGTGACCCTCTTTCCGAGCTTTAGCTTACCATCAAGCGAGGTGAAGTCAAATTGACGTATCCTCTATAAAAAAATATTAAAAAATCTGCGCATATCAGGGACCTTTTATATCTCGCGGTTTAGGTCCAAGATATATGAATCGAACATTACTACTTAGGCGGTATTCCATAGACATACTTACAAGTATAAATATTTGTTGAGTTCTTAGTAAATAACCTAGGTATTTAACGTAGGTATAAAGGGGTAGTTCGTTGTTTCGTCCTATAAAGATTCGGCCCAATGGGACGAATCACAGAAATTAAAAATAATTAAAATTATCGTTCACTGATTCGTCCCATTGATTTTTTTTCTTCATTTTTTATAAAATTTGTATGAAGTAGTAACGTCAGCAAGGAAAATGCTTAAAATAATATTGCGGAGGGGTAATAAGATTAGTATTATTTGAAAGAAGACTGGTGTCGCAATTTCAAAGTGCGATATAAGTCTTCTGTGTTGTAATACACCATAATGTTTATATATATTCTTATAAGTATCAATGTAGATCAACAGACGATACTTGGGCTATCAAATTTAAATTTTAAAATTATTAAAATATTAGGTCGGCAGTGCACGTGTGACTCCCCTGGTGTTATACACGTACATAGGCCACGGTAACCACTTTCCATCGTGTATAATTTCAATAAAGACTCTTCCCATCCGTCGCAGGGGTATTAAGGGAGAACGCGCGCGGAATGTGCCCAGCTGACTGGCAGTGACCTCCACACCATAAGGCTCATATCGAAGCATTTCAGCTAGGCCAGTTGTTGCTTCCAAATACCCTTAACGACTGTCATAGATGTTCGTATGGCTACCGGGACCGTCAGCTTAACGTGCTCTCTGAAGCACGAACAGACCAATACAAGTATCCATATTCATGCATACAAATATTTGCACTAAGCGAGGATTTTCTCCTCAATAATGGTGGCAAGGTGACCGTGCCCTTTGCATTCGATGTTGAGTCATCGTGGTTTGCTCGCAGGATGAAAGCATTGCGGACAGCTGTAGAGATTAGTAGGTGAAGAGTGCAACGGGCGCAGATTTGGCAACACTACGGACAGTCCGCCGTCACGTGTTATGCGGACGACACGCTGGTGACGGCGTGCGGGGCTACATACCGCGAAGCGACCCTGAAGGCCACGACCGCGGTTGCCCAAGTCGTGGAGCGGATCCGGCGGCTGGGTCTCGAGGTGGCTCTGCATAAAACCGAGGCCATGTTCTTTCATGGGCCTCGGCGCGTGCCACCGGAGGATTCCAGCCTCATAGTGGGAGACATTTCCATCGGCATCAAGCCCCAGATGAAATATCTGGGGCTCGTGCTCGACGGCCCGTGGAACTTCGGGGAGCATCTCCGAAGACTGGCCCCCAAATTGAAGGACACAGCTGCCGCTCTGGGGCGGCTGCTGCCCAACATGAGGGGGCCGGATGACTCCTGTAGGAGACTCTACGCGGGAGTCGTGCGGTCCATGGCCCTATATGGGTGCCCAATATGGGCGGAGACCCTGACGGTCCATAATGCACGTCTGCTGCATGGTCCGCAGCGTGCAATGGCCAGCAGGGCCATCAGGGTGTACCGCACGATATCCCTGGAGGCGGCGAGTCTCCTTGCCGGATCCCTACCGTGGAACTTGGATGCGAGAGCCCTTTCGATGCTATATTTGTACCGAAAGGAGGCGCGGTAGCAGGGACGGGAGCCCGAAGAAAGGCGCCGAGGCGGGTCCTAGTGGCGGCTCTGGGGGTGGGAGTCCTCACTCTCGCCACATTGCTCACAGCGATGGTACAATGCGCGAACGCTTGGGGTGCGGCCGCCTCCTTCTGCGAGCAAGTAATGCTCGAGAAGGAGGCGGCTGGTCGGGCCCGGGAAGCCCGCGCAGAGCGAAGGCGAACCGGACGTCGGTCCTCCATGAGCGCTGGCCTGGGGTGACCGGTGGAGCCGCCTGTCACCCTAGCAGAAGCAGGCCGCAGCGGCGGCGCCAAGTGCGCCTCCCCGTAACCGGGGCTAGATGGGGACCCTGTGGTCCCCACAACCCGAAGGGGGCCATCTCGAAAGAGATGGTCCTGGGTCTGCTGGGGTGCGAGAGATATGCTTTTGGCAATCTCACCTCCGGCAACCAAGGACCCAAGACGGCGTGCGTTTTAGTCGGTTCGAGTCCGACATAACCACTTCCACCGGCTCCGTGGGGGTGGTATCCGTGGGGATTTATCGCACGATAAAAAAAAAAAACACTACGGACAGTGTCACAGCCGGTATCAGGAGCATGATTGCAGACGCTGCCTTCGCCTCACTTGGGCACTTTACTGAAAAAAATCTCTCCGGGTGGCCGTTGCCCTCCACCTAAGCTGCAAAGTGTGTGAACCCCATAGATGCACCTGCGGTTCCATGGTGGGATAGGCCGATGGTCGACGACGGTATACGTAGTAGCAATCCAGTAATGTACCATTTACTTTTAAAGACTTTTTGGAAATTACTTCCTTTCATTCATGAGAGATAAGGGAACTATTGTGATGATTCGATGATTTTACTGAAAAGATGTACCTACAGTCAGTGTCAGTTAAAAGAAAATCAAACTGTTTTATTGATTCAAATTATATTATCTTCCAAACTAATGATGTTTTCCAAATATCTGAACAATCGGTCAACAGGAAGAGGGGAAAATCAGGGCTTTAAGATCATTTTGAGTACCTACTTTGTTCGTCAAGATCGATGTGATGCTGACTGTACTACAATAGTCTTCAAGATAAATATATTTGTGAACGGAACTCACGGAAACCTAATAGTTAGGTGGATACCTATGTCACACTCACACCGACTATCACCGCATGTTGTTCCGTCGCTGTGGCTGGAGAATCTAATACGTTCTGTTAAGGATATCCCAGACACTCTGGCCGACCTTAGTGACTACTAACCTCGAGGTGTTGTTAGGGATCGAAATGTACATCTCCTATAGAGAGGCGCGTACGAATATAAGAAGCCCAATTATAACTTCCAGGTCCTAGCTCATCGAGGATGGAGATAGTTTTGCGATATTCACCACCACACAAAAGAAAACGGCGGCATTTCACACAATCACGCTGCCGACCATTGCCAGTACCAGGGTTTGCAGCGTGGGGCTTTCCGCTTTAACAGCTACTTGGAGGACGTGGCACAGCTCTATCTTCTCTGGATGTCCTACCAGCGTGTGAAGCGACGTTTCTGTGGAGCAGCCCCGGCAGTGGTGGCACTCGGGTACCTATCGGCTATCGGCTTATACGATGCAGATACTTACTGAAACAGCCATGTCCAGTATAGACATACAATCGTGGCGTACCCGGTGCATGGGTTGCATTTTATTTTTAAGCTATTGCGGTGTAAACTCATGGTTATTTATGCTTATATGGGACTTCACGCGATAATTTTTCTTTTTCTTCCACTTACTTTGTGCGATACGGCACCCGTGGTCAAATTACTTAAAATGATCTTAAAGCCTTGATTTTCCCCTCTTCCTGTTGACCGATTGTTCAGATATTTGGTAGACATTATTAGTTTGGAAGATAATATAATTTGAATCTATAAAACAGTTTGATTTGCTGTTAACCCTCGATCACTCGCGCGGTTTTTAGCCTCGTGAGCACTCGCAGGGTTTTGTGGCCACCCCACATACTCAAAGTGGATTTATGTATATATAATAGCAGTTAATGGAATTACACCAGCATTTTATTATTATGTGTTGTATAACGTATGTAAATAAAAAAGCTACATTTTATAACAACTTTATTTACTGATCTACAAGACATTATAATGATCAGGCTTTTCATTCATAATATTGACATTTCTCCTCGAAGAACCAAAAAAACAAATACTTCTTCTTTTTTAACATAAACTTTCTTATTAAAAATGTAAATACAATTATTACATAATTTTGTTATGTAATAATTGTATTTAAATAATTTTGTATTTAATTATATTAAATAAAAATTCTTATGTCTCGCTACAATAACTATCAATTAACTTCATGTGCTTTTGACATATGGTTTGTTTGCAAAAAATGCAGTGACTCGAGGTTTTATACTCTTTAGAGCGTGGACAAACTATACAGCGCTGCTATTTGTTGGTGACATTCCTTTCCTGCTCGGTCCAGGAGCATTCAACATCCTCTTGAGTTCAGTAACCCTGGTTGAGAAGATATTTTTCCAAGGTGACCTTGAAGCATGCTCAAACTCAATAATTTCAAAGGCCTTTTATTGTTACATTGCGATTGCGCCATATTCCAACTGTAGATAACATTGCCATTGATGCCAGAAGTATCCAGTATATGTAAGAAAAATCATAATGGCCAACATGAACATATCATTTTAACAAGTACTGTAGTTGCCACACATTTGGTCGGCCGTGTCCACTAAAAATCTTCATCCAAGCTGGCATCACTATCCATTGCAACATCGTCTTCATTATCAGATATAACTTCTTCGTCCCAACACATTTGAAAACAAAAAGTTTGAGAAAAAAATGTTAGATACGAACACAAAAAGGTACCTAAATAAAAGTTTGTGAAAATAAAAGCTATTAAATATATGCTTATAAATACATCAATATATGTTTATTATAGTAAATGCACAATAAAAAAATTTACTTTCATAAAATAATTGAAATCAGGTACCTTGCTGATAAAATAACCTCCGCAAAAGTATAACACGAGCGCTCGCGGGGTGTCGTGACCACCCCAAATAAACTTTGACATGTCCTCACGCAGCAAGCGCTAGCGCTACAGAGTCCCTCTCGCCCCGTATCGACGCGTACAATGATCCATTTGAGTAGCAAGATCCTCCGTGGCGTAGCGGTGGTGAACGCAGCCGCTACGCAGGTGGCGCGGGTTCGATCCTCGCTTAGTGCAAATATTTGTATGCATGAATAGGGATACTTGCATTGGTCTGTTCGTGCCTCAGAGAGCACGTTAAGCTGACGGTCCCGGTAGCCATACGAACATCTATGACAGTCGTTAAGGGTATTTGGAAGCAACAACTGGCCTAGCTTAACTAGCTTAGATATGAGCCTTATGGTGTGGAGGTCACTGCCAGTCAGCTGGGCACATTCCGCGCGCGTTCTCCCTTAATACCCCTGCGACGGATGGGAAGAGTCTTTATTGAAATTATACACGATGGAAAGTGGTTACCGTGGCCTATGTACGTGTATAACACCAGGGGAGTCACACGTGCACTGCCGACCTAATATTTTAATAATTTTAAAATTTAAATTTGATAGCCCAAGTATCGTCTGTTGATCTACATTGATACTTATAAGAATATATATAAACATTATGGTGTATTACAACACAGAAGACTTATATCGCACTTTGAAATTGCGACACCAGTCTTCTTTCAAATAATACTAATCTTATTACCCCTCCGCAATATTATTTTAAGCATTTTCCTTGCTGACGTTACTACTTCATACAAATTTTGTATAAAATGAAGAAAAAAAATCAATGGGACGAATCAGCGAAGGATAATTGTAATTATTTTTAATTTCTGTGATTCGTCCTATTGGGCCGAATCTTTATAGGACGAAACAACGAACTTGTCGGTATAAAGTAAATAGTACCTACATAGCAAATATACTGACGATAACCGGTAATTAACTTGACAACTCCAACTGAAATCCCCTCGGAACCTCCCCCGCCGGAACCGGAAGGGGAAGTTATGTCGGACTCGAACCGACTAAAACCGCACGCCGACTGAGGGTCGTGGTGCTAGGCCGGAGGTGAGGTTGTCTTCGACATATCCCTCGCACCCCGGCTGACCCAGAGCCATCCCTTACGCTGTGGCCCTCCTCGGGACAACGATGTCCCCGGCTCGCCCCCGGAGGATGGGGAGGCGCGTTTGTCAGCGCTCCGCCGCCGCGGTGGCCTGCTTCTGTCGGGGTGACAGGCGGTTCCTCCCATATGCCGGTAACTATACCTTTGTTAGCGCGCGGGAAACGTAATCAGTTTATGAAGTGACTATAATACTTAGTTGCATAGGGGTTCTCGTTTATCTCGTGTCATGCGTTATACAATACCCACAACGATTTTCCTCCTAACCAGTTTCGTATTTCATGTTAAACATACACGAAATGCATAACTTGTCAAATAATGTCATGAACTCAAGTTGAAATGACATTACATAATTTACTAATTTTACTAGCGGCTAGCGGCCTGTGCCTAGGTACAGTTCAAGACATATACACCTAACATAATGTGCTCGAAATGTGCTTTACTCTCAAAGTTCAGTTGGGGTCAAATGTCGCTCCTATTAATAACAATCGTATACATTGTACTCAATTTGTTTAGTTAGACTTTAATTTACTTTAATTGGAAATAATCGATAGCCGAAGAGGAAAGATGATTGGCCACCTTATAAGACACGACAGATTTTTTTAAAAATATCATAGAAGGAAATGTAGAAGAAAAGAGAAGAAGAGGTAGGCCAAGAAGAATGCTGTAAAAATTCCTTCAACGATGACTACTAATAATATAAATAATAATCTTTGGTATTTTATTGAGCTTGACAACTTAGTTTTTAAATTAAATTTTCTTTACATGCAATCTTTTGACATCTGTTTTTTATTTTATTGAATTTCTGTTTGATTTTTATTATTCTTGTTGTACCGCCCTTAGACTAAGTTCATTTTAAGTTACAACTTACAACATTTCAATACAGTGTAAATTGTTTATGAAATAAATAAATACAAATAACTCCACCGACAAGAGCGAAGCTCTTAAGTTTAGAGAGAGAGAGAGGGACTGTAATTAGATTTCTCTAGCTAACGAAATCCAGCCCATAGCTTTCTTTCTTAGCGATAATAATTAAACATTGTAAACAAACTAACAAATAGCTGCAATGCGCTTTGGCAATAAACCGCACAGGTAAATGCACTTCTTGCACTTTCATAACACAGGTCGATGTAACTGCAGTTATAGTGATGTACCGCTATCGATGACTCACTGAGAGAAAGTTATCGATGAATCGATCGTCAGTTAGTTTGTGATGCTTCTAGTTGGGATTATAATCACCGATACCAACTTGTCAATCTTGAATAACGTTTTTTTACTATCCATCCATCCTTATACTCACGTCTGTAAATCCCCAAAAGGGGTAGGTAGAGGTGTATTAGCTTAGCATCCAGGATTCGCATTTTTTATTCATCATCAGCCCGCGGCAGTCCACTACTGGACATAGGCCTCTCCCATGACACGCCACTTAGCCCGGTCTTCGGCTGTCAGTGCTTCGCATTTTTTATTTTTTATTACATATTTTAAAATGTTTTAAAAATTTTAAAATAACGTTGAGGATGTAAAATACTTGTGCGTTTCAATACATCAACGACTCACATGGACCAAGGTAGATACTTTATGTAAAAGACTTAAAAAGCTAACCCATATTTTCAAAAAATTAAATCGTATAGCTGATGTTGATGTGATAAGATTGGTAATATGAGTCTATGTCAATCTATTTAATATGATTTCCTTATGAAATAATAGAGGATAATATGGTATGTTCCCTTTATGTCGAGTCCCGTTATGTCGAGCCAAAAACCTTATCTCGCTTCTATTACCTCTATGTCGAGTCTACGTTTTCTGTCCCATTTCTATTCCCTTCATGTCGAGCTTCTGTACCACGCTTCTATTACCTTTATGTCGAGTTTACAATATCAGTACAGTCAGATTAAAAATACCCTTTTTACTGGTAAGGTATTATAATATTCAGAGAGAAATTACGCAGTACTATCTAGATTCTTCTCCATCCGACAGTAAACATAGAGCCCATGACAAAGTGCCCTCTTGACGGCCATAGGCCCCACGTGGAACCGAGAGTTATAGTTGGCTAAATCTGCATACCACTTCGGGGATTCACAGGCGTGATTATATTATGTACGATTACAGATTTAAATTAAACCTGACTCTTTCTATGTGTTCTAGAACAAGGATAAGAAAAATTATACCTACATATCTATGCTTATTCATTTAATATCTACAAATATCTTACACATAGAATCACCAACGCTAATACCTCTAACATAATCATAATCAAACATAGACATAGTGTACAAACATTTATACTTAACGGTTATCGAACCCGCAACCTCACCGCAACTACACAGACCATCAAAGGTATAGTCATCTCAGTTAATTTGTTTTTAAGATCACCCACTCGTACCGCGAAATTTGTTAAACTGACACAAAGTAAGTCTAAATTCATAGTAATATTGGTGAATCATACATACCGACACTACCGACAGTAGTTTTTTTATGCGTATTTAATATCTATGGTCACTATTCGATTATTTTTTCTTTCTTCTTTCATAACGTCTCTTTTAAAACACCATTGACAAAACTTTGAAAACATCACAACACTCGTTGTAGTTGTAGTCTATGACAACACTATATTTTTTTTAATGTTAAAAATGGAATACTAAGAATGCACCAATGAGCATATTAAATAGTTATATTGCTTGGAACGCGAAGGGGACCTTTATACAGTAATAACAATACCGGTACCTCGTATAATTCAACTCTGAATAAAAATTTAAACACATTCTTCGTAAAAATTGCCGCCATTATGAAATTATTCACACCTTACACTTTCTTTCTTTCTTTCTTTCTTTCTTTCTTTCTTTCTTTCTTTCTTTCTTTCTTTCTTTCTTTCTTTCTTTCTTTCTTTCAGTTTATTTGAATGTATCTCGACCGTACACTAATTCAAATATAAGGGAACCTTAACCATATGCGTTTATTTATATTGAGCAGTCGCGTTGCGTTTGTGTTTATTGCCTTTATTTATTTATATTTATAACGAGTTAAGTTTCTTTACAATAATAGTTACCTAACATTTTTTCCTAACTATACTTATGATGCAAGTCAAACAAAATATAAATACGAGACATTTTTGTATAATCCAAATGACCTCAGAGAAAGAATCATAAACATCGCTCTTAAAATGGAAACAATGAGAAACGTTCGGAGGTAACAGAGAATCTCGTGTCCTTGAAGTAGGTCAAAGACATTCTTTCTTCTAAATTTAAAGTTACAAGTAACTAAAACGCACAAAACTATGCCTAAAACGTATAAATTATAATAGAATTTCAATATTTTTACAATACAATTAACATAAGCCCATTGTAGGTACTTACATTACATTCTATACAAAATGCTACTTACTTGCCCTTATTGTAAATCTATTGGTGTACAATAAAGAATTATCTATCTATCTATCTGTCCATTATTTGTACAATACTTTAATGCCTCTTGTCCTATCATGCTATCTAATTCATTTATAAGGCCATTGGGCAGAGAATACCATTAACAAGCTACTGTTTAGTTATTTGCCAATAACTTTGGCCATGGATACATCTCAGAATAATTTGGTGTGTCATCGTCATACAGTTAAAAGTATAGTCACGTTTTGTGGAAGAATAGTAGAAAAATAGACACACGTGCTAGTATCTTACACTTAAGTAATTTAAGGACAAATGAGAGCAACTATTATAGATGCACATAGCAACCGAAACATCGTCAGAACTGTGTGATATCAAAATAAAAAGTAATAAAAAGTAATAGTACAGAACTTTAACTCTCGATAAAGTTCAATAAAAGTAATTATTTTGTTAACAATGTACATCGTACTTATAATACTTATGAAACTAAAATTAATTGAATAGCTTGTGTAAAATTTAGTGTTTTAGTATTTATCTAAAATAACTACGAGTGTTTGCAGTGTAAATGGGCCCAGCAAGAAACAAGCATTTAAACATTTTAACTAAAGTTGAGTCCTAAAGAGTGTAACGTAACGCATAATATAAAATTAATATGGGTTTCACGTTAAGAGTATTACATCAGTCTGGAGCCGGCTTTAGTATCCGTCAAAGGCCTCAAAGATGGCAGAGATTAATAGAGCTCCCTCAAAAGATAAATTCATTACTATCGTCCGTGAAATTATTGAAAAGAGTTGGGTTTGACTTGTATTTTATGGTTGATTCTACACAACTCCTATTCTTGGTTTGTTTGAAATATATTGGTATATAGGTATTGGTAAAAGACTAAGTTTAAGGAAAGTATTTATATTCACGCACTAGTACTTTACACTAAAATCCAACAAATGTGCATAATTGCAAGCAATGCAATTATACGCATTTGTCGAGTGTTTCATTTACTCGAACAATAGGCTATTTGACTAACTTTTTTTTACTTTTGAAAAATTACCACTTTGGAATAATGGTAAAAGTAAAATTTTCGTACGAGAAATAGTATTCAAGATATTCGATTTTGAAAAATTCAATATGTCGCGCCGCCCGAAAACGCTCCATACAAAATTGTGACGTCACGGTTCGGTAGCGCATAGTGAAAATGTATGGAGGGCCAGAGAATATCGCATATATCTCGGTCTACGTTGCGTTTACACATATATAGTTCATAATAAAAGTTATTTAGATCTAAAAAGTTAAATATTTGAATTGAATTTGATTGTTTATATTTTGACTTTTTATGGGAATTTCAACTAATGAAAAGTCATAGTTTCAGTTTAGATATGCAATATTTTATTTTGCAAGGCATATTTTTTCAGCATAAGCTAACATATTATGCAGTATCGACGACCTAGGCAAATAGCCCATTATTATCGACTAACTTATCGATATTTTTGTTACATCAGAATCCCATCCCTAGTACATGCACCGCCATTTCTACCTGAGGTTTCTAGGAAAATTTAAACAGATGTAGGTATATTTGCAAAGTTAATGTAAAATCTATTTATGGATGTATACCATTATGCATGCCATTATATTTACGAAAAAAGACTTCGAGTTTTTGCAAGACTTGTTTTGAAATTTGGAAGTAATTAGTATGCTACATAAATTGTAAATTATTTGTGTATGTAAGTACATTGAAGATATTTAAAAACCTTGGCTTATCCATACTAATATTATAAATGCGAAAGTAACTCTGTCTGTATGTTACGCTTTCACGCCTAACCTAAACTACTGAACCGATTTTGATGAAATTTGGTATAGGGGTAGATTACACCATGAGAGAGGACATAGGCTATTTTTGGTCGCGATAACCGACATCCACGCGGGCGGAGCCGCGGGCAAAAGCTAGTGTTAAAAGAACAATAATTAATAACAATTAAAAAATTAAAAAATTTAATAACAATTATCAAAGAACAATAATGACCCCATATTCCAGTCTATACCATTTCGCTCACACTATTTGGGTAAACGCACGAGTGCTAACTAAATGGTTCTACTTTAGTACTACTTTATGCGAGTTACTTGCTAGTTCTAGACATTCCGTGTTTGTTATTTTTGTATTCTGAACAAGGCATAATAAAAGTTTGAGAAACGCTGAACTACACCGGTAATCGGGACTGTAGGTACCTTTTTTTCCGTACGGAACTCCCCTCGTATACCCCCCTGCCGGAACCAGAAGGGGAGGTTATGTAGGACTCGAACCGACTAAAACCGCACGCCGACTGTGGGTCGTGGTGCTAGGCCGGAGGTGAGGTTGTCATCGACATATCCCTCGCACCCCGGCTGACCCAGGGGGACTGTAGGTACCTGTGGCGATAGGGGATTTGGGTGAAATGTCTCACTTAAAAGGGCAGATCACCCGTTCGGTCAAAGGCGCGACCCCCGCCACTGGAAGTAAGTAAGTAAGTAGGTACCTGGGCCTCGATTCTACTAAAGTTAAACTATTGTCAAACCACAGAGATTGCAAAAGTTTAGACTTTATTTCTACACACTAAGGTCCAAAATTTAATGACAAAAGTTTAATTACACTCTTTTTTTCACTCTGCTAACAGTTATTTAATATTGAACTTTAAATGGATCGGTTTAAAGTATATAATGTATTACCGCTTTTCGCAACCTCTGCGGTTTGACAATAGTTTTGCTTTAGTAGAATCGAGGCCCTGTTCTGCCGCACAGTCAGCATTAAATCGATATTGAAGTGCTCAAAATGATCTTCCCTTCCTGTTAACCGATTGTTGCTTAGATAATTGGTACAAACCTTTAATTCGAACAATAATCCATACTTTTAATATTATAAATGCGAAAGTAACTTGGTCTGTCTATCTGTATGTTACGCTTTCACGCCTAAACCACTGAACCGATTTTGATGAAATTTGGAATAGGGGTATATTAGACCTTGAAAAAGGACATAGGCTATGTTTGGTCGCGATAACCGATATTCAAGCGGGCGGAGCCGCGGGCAAAAGCTAGTACAAATTAAATCAATAAAACAGTTTTATTTGAGAAGATCATTGTGAGAGTTTGCAGTCAAGATATTTCTAACGCGGTCCTGCGTAGAAGTCGCAAGCTAGAAACAACAAGCCCCTGCAATCATCTATTACACAACAATGAGGATTTTCGAGTTCATTGACAACAAAGGTATAGCCGTCGCTTTGTTGTTGCGGATAACTCCAAGGTCGTATCTGTCTGACAGTATCTGATAGTATAGATAGGTTTATTGAGCAATAAACTCGACAAAAGCACAATAGACAACGAATGCACCTCTTAGACGAACTCAAAAAAAAATGTAATAAAAATGGAAAATAAAAGCAGGGTAAAAATGAGATTCATAAAATAGTTATTTTTAGGGTACCGTATGTCAAGAGCAAAAAAACCGAACCCCTAGAGGATCACTAAACTATCCGTCTGTCTGTCCAAGACCCGTTTCTCAAGAATGCGTGGAGGTATTTAGTTACCACGTACTCAGTTCTGTAACCTCTTGAAACTGTGCAAAAATCAAACCTGTAAATCAACGCAATGAAAATATATAGCGGTTTATATTAGGTCCTTACATATGAAATTGGCGTTTTGTATGGGAGGAATAAAAAGTCGAATATTTTTAAATATAATATATTTAATTAATCAAAGTATGAACCATTGTTTTCTATGCACTTTTGCCATCTCATAGGTAGTTCATTGATCCCTTTACTAAAAAAACCAGTCGGACGGGAATCAATAAAATCTGTGAAGGCGATTTGGACTGCCCCATCAGAGTTGAATTTTTTCCCTTGCAAGAAGTTGTCCAAATTTCGAAAAAAATGGTAATCTGTTGGAGCAAGCTCCGGGGAGTACGGAGGATGTCTTAGACATTCCAATTGAAGCTCTTCTAATTTGGAAGCCGTCTGTTGTGCGGTGTGTGGTCTAGCGTTGTCGTGAAGCAGCAGTGGCGTGGAGCGATTGACCAGCCTAGGTTGTTTAGCCGCTAGCTTTTCCATCATTGTTTGCAATTGCTGACGATAGACATCAGCCGTAATAGTCTGGCCAGATTTGAGAAAACTGTAATGAACAATACCGGCACTAGTCCACCAAACGCTCACAAGTAACTTTTTTGGTGTTAATTTTCGCTTGGGGCAGGATTTGGCTGGCTGGTCAGGATCCAACCATTGCGCTGAGCGCTTCCGATTATCGTAAAGAATCCATTTTTCATCACAGGTAATGATTCGGTTTAAAATACCTTCATTATTGTGCCGGTTAAGTAATGTATCGCAGCAGTCGACGCGCGTTTGCCGGTTTGCTTCAGTCAATTCGTGAGGTACCCACCTCTCAAGCTTTTTAATCTTCCCAATTTGCTTCAAGTGAATTAAAATAGTTTTATCACTAACACCGTAGCCTGCAGCTAACTCGGACGTGGTTTGCGATGGATCCGCTTCCACAATAGCCTTCAATACTTCATTATCAACTTGGGTCTCAGGCCGTCCACGGGGCCTGTTCTTCAGGTCAAAATTTCCAGAACGGAAACGTTGGAACCAAAAACGAACTGTATTTTCTTTTGCAACTTGACCGCCATAAACATCATTCACCCTTCGAGTTGTTTCCGCAGCACTAGTGCCACGGCGGAACTCGTATTCGTAAATAGTGCTATATTTTAAGTCTTCCATTTTGCAAAATGAGTGACGCAAACAGAAAAAAATAGAAGAAAAAAACAAATGAATGACGGTCAACGAAGCACAAATACATGAGTAAATAGCTGTACAAATTTGAATTTCTAACTCCTTACCAAACAGGAGAAAATCGTGATTAAAGTGGCCAGTACGAAAAACGCCAATTTCATATGTAAGGACCTAATATTATAGCATAAGTTCGTCCCTGAGACCCAATCGTTATTAAATCCTTATAGAATATACTCAAAAACTATCCCTATTAATGTTTAAAACGATGATACATAGTATAATAAATATAAGTAAAATTCAAAAACACTTTTGTTCTCAACAGTATTTGCTCAAGAGTTTTGTTACAAAGAAAATGGGGGCAACACGGCCGGGGGTAAACCGGAATAACAAATTTTTCTATGTGGGGGCAACCCGGAATGGGAGCATAACGGCCGGACCCGAATTGGGTATATTTTGTACGGAATTTTGTACGAAACCTTCGGAGTGCGAGTCAGACTCGTACTTAACCGGATTTTTTTATCTGGGCACTAGGTACACTTCGTCGTTCGTTCGTTCGTACACTTCGTTATCTGGGCAGTCCAATCAGTGCGGCTTTTATGACTTTGTATTGACGGCTGAAGCTCTGCAAAGGCTTTCCTATGGCCTAGAGCGGTGGCTGCCCTAACAATAAAGTAAACCAAATAATTGTACCGCAAATCCCAGGGTTACCTTTGGATGAAATGGAGATTCCCCTATGATAATGGCTAACGTGTGAAACTGAGTGTGTTTTTCCGTAATGCCTGTAATGTAAGACTAGATGATGAATGGATTTTTAGGATAATTCAGGAATTCACGCGATAAAAAAATTTACTAACTTTTGCCGACGTTTCAGGTGCGATGCTGCACCCGTGGTCATAATTTGATAGACTTGATGACAAGGTCAAATCATAACCACGGATGCAACATCGCACCCGAAATGTCGGCAAAAGTTAGTAAAACTTTTTTATCGCGTGAAGTTCCGAATTGTCATAAAAATAAAAACCATGAGTTTACACCGCGATCTTTTAAAAATAACAGCATGGTGCATGTTTGGAATTTGACCAATGTAATTGATGACATTCGTTGACGACTGATAACTATTAACTGTTATAAAATCAAGGTCAAAGTATTTATTCAAAATAAAATTGTGTAGCACTACTACAGCTTTTACCTCAAATTCTATATAGAACTAAGTTTATCACCGCTTCCTAGGCACCAGTGGAGAAGAAACGGCGCAACAAACTCCTACTATCCAACTAACTCCTATACGGCATTCTGTTCAACGACACACCAGCCAACCTATTGCCACTTGTTTAGAGAGGCTAACCCTCAGGGTAAGCATGACTGGGGCCGCGAAGATCTTGATGCGGCCCTTAGAATTACGCACAATAATAATACAGTCCTCTAATGTACCCTTCAGATTAAAACAACCTTATTCAAATAGGGAAAAAATCTTAATTCCTATAGGCTCAATTATGTATTCTTATCAGGCGACGGGTCGTGAGAACGGTAGTTTTAACTGCCTGAGTACAGTCAATCGCCCTCGGAAGTAGCTTAACACATGCCAAGAACTTAGTTATAAACCTTTCGTAAGGTAATAGGTAAACAAAACATTAAGATAAAATGGAGATTGGAGGTCTAAAAAATTGTTCTCTGAAGATTACAAACTTAATTAATTTTGTATGTTATCTTTAGAGGCATAATTAATTAAATATTTAATTATCTACCAGCCCTTGTATAATTTTTGTGGTGGGTTCCATAAATTGAGTCATTCATCAACTCGCGGGCAATAAACTCGCGGGAAACCGCGAGTTGACAACTTTCAATTTTTGATTATTTTTCTGTCAGAAGGAACCCACTCCTGACACAAGCAATTTGGCTTAGCTGGAGGCGTTAGAAAGAATACAAGTACCTAATTACATTACGGTTACTATGTACTTAGTAGGTATTCTTAAATAAAAAGATGGTCATCTGCTCTGTCACTTCCTAGTGATGTCACCTCTCACGCATTACATTCACCACTTGTTGGGCCATTTCAATGTAAAGATAGCTTAGCTAAACTCTCGTGTTCGATCATATACAATAATAATAACTGGAATTAACGCGGCCGTCAATACAAAGTCGCATGGCTTGATTGGATTCCGAAGTTCTTTGTATTGCCCGGATAAAAAAGCCGGTTAAGTACGAGTCGAACTCGCACTCCGAGGGGTTCGTACAAAATTGTATTCAGGGACCAACTTATGCTTATATAAACCGCAATGTTTTGATTGCGTTAATTTCCAGGATGATTTTTACCCCCGAGGAGGGCTAGACCGTAAGGGGTGGCCCTGGGTCAGCTGGGGTGCGAGGGATATGTCGATGACAACCTCATCTCTGGCCTAGCACCACGACCCACAGTTGAGGTGCGGTTTTAGTCGGTTCGAGTCCGACATAACCTCCCCTTCCGGCTCCGGTGGGGGAGGTACCCGAAGGCATTTCCGCAAGAAAAAAAAAGTATTATTTTAAACGTGATCGCGTTCATTCCAGTTATTATTATTGTATTGTGTTCAGCAACTTTTTAGCGCGACTGTACTGTACCTTTCTCACAACCTCTTATCTAGCACCTGCGAGCGAATGAACGAAGCGCGCTCATACGGTCATATTACCCGCGGGAAGAATCTGATGAACCGGTGCGTTCCGTTCGCGCTTATTAATATGCACGGGAATAGAATTATTATTATTCTCTTGATTTTCTGTTGATATACTCTTTTTATGAAGTACATACGTTTGTATCGGAAGTATGCCCTCGGAAGTAGCTTAAACATGCCAAGAACTTAGTTATAAACCTTTCGTAAGGTAATAGGTAAACAAAACATTAAGATAACATAGAGATTGGAGGTATATTAAAATTGTCGTCTGAAGATTACAAAATTAATTAAATATTTGATTATCTACCAGCCCTTGTATCATTTTGTGGTTGGTTCCGTACATTTCTGTCAGTGGAAACGACTGAGAGGTCCCGGGTTCAAATCCTGGCCATTGCACTATCTACGTGAATCCACTCCTAACAATCTTCTCTGTCACTTCCTTGTGATGTCATCTCTCACGCATTGCATTCACCACTTGTTGGGCCATTCCAATGTAAAGATAGCTTAGCTAAACTCTCGTGTTCCATGATATACAATAATAGTAACGGGAATTAACGCGGCCGTCAATACAAATTCATGAAAGCTGCATGGCCTGATTGGACTCCGAAGTTCTTTGTATTCCCCGGATGAAAAAAGCCGGTTAAGTATGAGTCGAACTCGCACTCCCGAGGGTTTCGTACAAAATTGTATTCAGGAACGAACTTTTACTATATTTATAAACCGCAATATATTTTGATTTCGTTGATTTACAGGTTCGATTTTTACCATTATCGCGTTAATTTCAGTTATTATTATTGTATAGTGTTCAGCAACTTTTTAGCGCGACTGTACTGTACCTTTCTCACAACCTCTTAACTAGCGCCTGCGAGTGAATGAACGAACCGCGCTCATACGGTCATATACCCGAGGCTCCCGCGGGAAGAGTCTAATGAACCGTTGCGTTCCGTTCGCGCTCATTATTCACAGGGAATAGAATTATTATTAATTCTCTTGACTTTCTGTTGATATACTCTTTTTATGAAGTATTGTTTGTATTTTGGTTATGATTTAGAGACGAAGTTTAATTTATAGGGAACTAATTATAAATGTTTGTCTAGAAGATATTATCATTGCGCGAAAAGGCCGCCAAATTGTATAATTCCATACAGTAGCGGTGTTAGGGTAGGGCGCGGTTGGGCGATCGCCCAGGGCGCCGGATAAAAAAGGGCGCCTTTTGCCTGATCAGAATGTTACTCCCATTTTTGTTTTAAATTTCATCAAAGATCGCAACTTACAAGAACTGTATCCAAATGTATGGATAGCATTGCGAATATTAGTGACTATACCTGTAATGGTTGCTAGTGGGGAGCGGAGTTTTTCAAAGCTGAAGCTATAAAAACCTATCTTCGATCAACAATATCTCAATCTAGATTGACAAACTTAGCAACTTTGTCAATTGAAAACGAAATTGCTGAAAACATCGACTTTGACAACCTTATAAAAGAGTTCGCTGATAGAAAGGCCAGAAAAGTAAAATTTTGTTAGTACTTTTTCCAATAAACGGTTATTTTTTGTAATAAATATTTTTTTTTAATAAATGGTTATTTCATTATATGCTTTCCCTTTATTCGTATGGGTTTGAATTGCAGTTGGAGGGCGCTGTAGAAATCCGCCCAGGGCGCTGGTAGTGTTAAAACCGGCACTGATTCCATAAAATATCAATCTTATGTTGTATTTCTTGTCAAGAGATTTATGTATACCTATCTTATTTTATCACCATAGTGGTAATATCCAGCAATGAAGTCATACCTACAACATATCTTAGCTTATACACCACCTATTCCTCTCCTTCCCTCTCGAGATTGTGAATAGTCCACATCAGGAGATGAAGGCATAAGAAAGCGGACTCCAGTTCCCTAAACCCCATGCCGGTGGGGTACTATGTTTATATTTATAAATAGATGTTTTTTTAATATGTATTTAAAAATAATTGAATGAATTTTTCAGCATTAAGTATGCTAACTATACAAATCGAATACATAGGGAATAAGAATCTTCTCGGGCGGACCGCGGATCTCGAACCCGCGATCTTTCCCTTACAGGGGGAATGCCTTGACCAACTGGGCTGCCGAGACACGCCCGATGCCATTAAAATTTCCTTTCTTATCCGTCTTTAAGGCGACGGTGGAGTCATCTACCGATATTCTTACGAACTATCGGAACCAATGAACGATGTTACAATCATTTTTAAACATAAATGTTTGATAATCCCGCCCAAATAATTGAATGAATTAATAAGAATAAGAATAAATAAAAATATGTACTTAATGTATAAGTTTTTTAAAATGAATAAAGAGGATTATGATAATTTTAATCCCAATATCTACGAATGGTAACAAAGGAACTAGGACTTTTCTACACTTCATGAAATGAGGCAATTGGTGATATCATCGCCTTACGATAACGAAAACAAAGAATGAAGTCAACAATAACAGTTAGTAATTTTTGCGACATTTACGAATTTACGTTCTATTTTGTTCCGGATTTAGGTAAATTGTACCATACGCAGATGACATCGTCATTGTGTGAGTGAACGTATAGCAAATCTACAGCGTTTCCCAAACTTTTATTTATCGATAAAAATTTGCCGCAATAATTATCCAAATTGGTCAAGCTGTTTGGCTTCAAGTGTATAACACTCGTTGCTAGAATGGACAGAAATTAAAAAGTATTGCTAAAATGATTATTTAGAAAAAAGAGGCAGTTCAAATAACAGAACTTTGCCATTTATGTAAGAAAAATCTTTTTTTTTTATACCACTTAGGTGGCAGACAAGCACACGGCCCACCTGATGGAAAGTGGTTACCGCGGCCTATGGACGTATGCAACACCAGGGGCGTTACACGATTATTATTTGAAAAATCAATTTCCTTGCAATAAGCTAAGCTACAGTTCACAATTAAACATGTGGAACGAAACAGGAATTAGAGGCGTACTTAGATCGAAATTACAGGAACGTGGGGCAAATTAGTGGAGCGAATTGACTGAAATATGATTCGTGTGGGACTCATGCAGTCATCATTATTATGTACGCAGTTAAATACAGTATTTACTACCGTAGCTTTTCGTTTCTATGAATAGTTAATAGGCTCTGTTGACCCTGAATTCTTGCTTCGTTCTCAATAGGACTATACCGGTTAGGGCTGTGAAACCTGAGGAAGAACCAATTCTTCAAATACCTACTCAGAATACAGAACAAAAAAAAAACAATGAGGCTGACCACGTCTGTTGAAGGACCGATGGTCGTTGCAGCAGACGAGTCCTAGAGAGGAGACCGCAAGGAGGCAAACGGAAGGTAGGACACCCCGCAGCCAGATGGATTGACGACTTGACAATATTGGCTGTGTCAGACTGGATGCGGAAGGCGGAGGATCGAGTGAAATGGCGCACGGTGGGCTAGTTGATTAATTGATGTTCATAATTATTTACGTTGCTTTGAGTTCTAATAAACTAAACTGATTATAAAATTATAGTCCCGGGTCCTTGAAGCGGGGCTTGAAAAGCATCTAATGAGGCCGTTAAGCTGAGTGCCACCACTGTTAACATGGTACATGTTTGCGATGGTGACCCTCTTTCCGAGACTTTGCCTTTAGCTTAACATCAGGCGAGGTGAAGTCAAATTGACGTGTCCTATATAAAATAAAACATGGTATATGTGTACCATACTTTCTTAGAATATATATAAATAGGAAGGCTGTTTGTCGGGCACGAACCAACAAAAATTGCACTCACTTTCGGGTCTGTGCCGAGGTGTAAGCTGGCCTAGTAAAACATTTCCTTTCCGCTCCGGCAATAAAGAACACAAATAAATTGAATGAGTATATATATTTTTATACCACTTAGGTGGCAGAGAAGCACACGGCCCACCTGATGGAAAGTGGTTACCGCGGCATATGGACGTATGCAACACCAGGGGCGTTACACTCGCGCTGCCTACCCTGAAGAAACCTTCTAATGCCCCTCTTGAAGAACCCCATATTGTAGTCGCTTGGGAAAACCATGGCAGGGAGTTCATTCCACAGCTTGAGCGTACGTGGGATGAAGTTCCTTTCATACCGCACGGTGCGCACCGTATTCGGATGCAATGTGTGGGGATGAATTCCCTGCCTATGGCGAGCGGTGCGATGATAGAATGTAGCTGTGGGCATCATGTCAAATAATTCATCTGAGCACAAACCATTATACAGGCGGTATAAAACACACAGTGAGGCAAAGTCCCTCCTGAGTCTGAGAGGTTACGAATTTATCGGGACTGGCAGGTCTGGAACCGGGCAATTTGTATCTCTCCCTGAGGATGCAACTCCCGGGACTGATCCCGGGAATTGCAAACCCTAGTGCCTACATACCTAAGCAGAGACAATAGCCAGTAGCGAGCCATCTACTTTCTTCTTTCTGCTTCCATCCTTTCTTACTTTTTTAATTTTTTATCCACGATAACAACAAAACAAACAACAACAAAATAAAAAAATAAAAATATTTAAGTAATAATACCTACTTGAAACCTACTTCAACTACCTAATGTTATTTTTTAGGACTTTTTCACTCCTAAAAATATTATGTATTTTTAAAACCTGCGGATAAGCACCTAGGTAGGTAGATAGGTTAGCTACAGCCCGTACAGCATACTTACTTTTGTTCCTATGGTCAAAAGATAGACACATCTAGGTGCTAAATATATTATTAACGTTAATAACATTGTTATTATTCAATATACTTATAAAATAAAATTGTTTACCTTTTAAAATAATCGATTGGCAATGCTATTCCCTTGAAAGTTCATGAAATTTCACATTCGCAAATAACATTTTGTTAATTGAACACCCGTGTTTATAGTTAATAACACAATAATCACGTTTAAAACCAATTCCTTTTTTTTTACTAAACAAAAAAACACTCGATTAATTGAAGTTCACTTCAATTGAAAATATTTCCGCGAAATATTCCGCTCCACAATCACGAATTGAAAAGACGTAAGTCCTCCCTCGCGGTATAAAACGTACTAAATTTGTTTTGTTTGTGGTGTGGTGTGTGGTGAATCAAAGCCAAATCCGTAAACATTTGTCACCAATGTTTGGACCAATGTACTAGTCGACTTAATACGGAATGTTGTTGTCCCCTTTACATGATAAAGTAATTTCAGTACATCACACGTTTGTTGTATATTAATATCCTTTGTTGTCAAACGAGCGGCATGTGACCCGTATTCGGCAAGTGGGCCATTGTTTAAAGCGCGACAAAAGTATAACAGTTGTTAATATGAAAGGATATAGCCACACTTTTATTGAGACCGTATTTGTAAATAAGTATTCTCAATCACAAACTATTTACGAAGTGCGAATATAAGTTAATTATGCTAGGTTGGTAGTATGTACTTATTCATCAAAATCAAATAAGTATGCCATAATTTATGGGTCACCTGGGGTCACCTTACACGGGTTTTAGTCGGTTCAAGTCCGTGGGTCCACCACTTCAATCATATCAGGCGCCGCGTCTGCCGGCGCAGTAGGTAAGTGTCAAATCAATTAGGGTTTTTATTTCATACGACTTGGCTTAAAGTCCTTTTTTAAATTCCCGCCCGACCGGAACCCGGCCCTGTGTAAACAATTTCCGGCGATCCCAGAATATTTGAGGAGGATATTCTCTTCTTCCTTAACAGCAACATTCGAAAAAAGACGGGTCATTAATGTATTAGAGATATTTACCATGTGTGTATTTTTGAGTTTTCGATATTTCGGTCGATATTCTGAGTTCCCGAAATTCGATGTTGTATGGGTATGGATAGAAGCAGATGGCAGGCTGTTGGCAATTTGGCATCTTTAGGGTTGTCTATGACATCCCTGGTGATAATTTCCACGCCGGGTACAAACTGACAACATGTTAAAATGTATAAAGTATCAGATAGCACGAGTGTCAAAATGTACAAACGTAAAATAGTCTCAAATCGTCAAAGTGTTGTAACGATGAAATATAGCAAAAATCAAGCTAAAGAATCCACGAGTCCGCCAGTCAGAAGTTGTACAGGAATACCGGCCTGCAGGTGAGGTTGACTTGATCCCAAACTTAAGCCTTGTTTGGCCCAAATTCATAAGATGCAACGAAGGTTAATAAAATTATAGGCTTTATTTTTTACACTGAATGCTCATAATGACAAATTCGAGTGCCTACTTTATAAAGACAAAGCCGCCTCAAAGATTATGCTAACAGCAACATCAACAAACCTACTTGTCTCCCCATGATCATGAGATCAAGCATGCATACACTGCATAAGCATGACTCAGTATAAAAGTAACAACTAAATTGAGATAAAGTATAGTCCCGTAAAGTGGTTTGGGTCCAATTTACATGCGAGAAATGCAAAGTTAACTACTACCACAGTATAACGAGAGATCTTACAGTAGTTCATCGCGTTTGATGTTTGCGGAAATGCCGCCTTTTGCAGTTTTGTCAGGGTTGTCACTTCAGTTTTTATATATAATTTTTCTGTAGGTAATATTCTATATATAACTCCTATTCATTCTCTTTGTTCTGTCAAGGCACATCAACTCACGCTAATTTATATTACTAGGTGATGCCCGCGGCTCCGCTCGCATGGATGTCGGCTATTGCGACTTTTGGTTATATCTCCGGTTCTACTCAACCAATTATGATCAAGCAAACGTAATATTTTAAGTCTGAGTTTTTGGATTTTGGTTTCGATTTCGATTTCAATTTCGGTTTCAAATTAGATTTCGTTTTCGATTTCGAATTTCTATTTCGATTCCGACTTGAATTTGGATATTGATTCGGGTTCGGGTTCGGGGTTAGATTCGGATTCGAATTCGAATTTCGCTAATCGCTGGGATCGCTAAATTGATGATATATTCTTAAGGAGCCTATCCACGATAAGTTCGCCTGCAGTTTCAAATCGTATCGGGTGGCCTGCAGTCCTAAGTCGACAGCGCCCACACACGAAAGCGTGGCCTGGTGGCCATGCCCTGCTGTCAGTTTTGCGGCTACACACGATCAGTTGGGAGTCGACAGATTCCCATCGTATGATTGCCTGCCGGCAATTGTCTGCTATCGGGCTTGACGACCATGTTACCGACGATCAAATAGGGCAGACTTGAAATTAAAAAGAGGTTTTCTTGGTGACTAATTACGTATAATAAAATCCATTTAGCTATCCAAGATGGCGGACTTGAAATTTCCCACATAGTCAACATGAGCATCGTTTTGGAGGTTTTCAGAGTTGCTAATTACGAATATATCATCCATCCAGTCATTTGGGATTGCTACATGAATAACATATTCGTAATCAGCAACCCCGAAAACCTTGAAAACGATAGGCGTATCGATTTTAGTAAAAATTTCGAGTCCGCCATCTTGGTTCGCGAAATGAATGTTATATTCGCAATCAGCGACCCCAAAAACCCGGAAAACGATACCCATATCGATTTTTGTGAAAATTTCGAGTCCGTCATCTTGGATCACCAAATGGATGTTATATTCGCAATCAGCGACCCCAAAACCCTGAAAACGATACCCATATCGATTTTGGTAAAAATTTCGAGTCCGCCATCTTGGATCGCAAAATGGATGTTATATACGCAATCAGCGACCCCAAAAACCCTGAAAACGTTACCCATATCGATTTTAGTGAAAATTTCGAGTCCGCCATCTTGGATCACCAAATGGATGTTATATTCGCAATCAGCGACCCCAAAAACCCTGAAAACGATACCCATATCGATTTTAGTCAAAATTTCGAGTCCGCCATCTTGGATCGCGAAATGAATGTTATATTCGCAATCAGCGACCCCAAAAACCCGGAAAACGATACCCATATCGATTTTGGTAAAAATTTCGAGTCCGCCAACTTGGATCGCGAAATAGATGTTATATTCGCAATCAGCGACCCCAAAAACCCTGAAAACGATACCCATATCCATTTTTGTGAAAATTTCGAGTCCGCCAACTTGGATCGCGAAATAGATGTTATATTCGCAATCAGCGACCCCAAAAACCCTGAAAACGATACCCATATCCATTTTTGTGAAAATTTCGTGTCCGCCATCTTGGATAGCTAAATATAGAAAGCGAAAAAAAAACAATTTTAACAAACAAAACGAGCCTTGAAAAAAAAATCACGTGATTAGTGTGATTACAAAAATGAGACAGCCCTGAATCCTTAGTACCGAGTAAAATGTATGGGCGTACCGAGTAATACCCCGTCCCCCACCACCCCTCTCCCCCCGCACGATTGCTCTGTCTAGACGGCTTCGTTGACCGACTGTATGTAGTAGGTATGAATCGTTAGACTGTGCTACTACTATCAATGTAGACAGAGAATACTATCAATATGTGTAAAAAAATAACCATATAAAAACTTAATAATCTTGCTCCAAGCTAAAAGCTCAGTATCCATAGTGACATTAAAGATTTTAAAAACCTTGTGACAATAATCTATGGATTCGGAGACCAACCAACCAATGAGCAGTGCTGCAAGAAATGTCATGTTTTTAACGAGTTTATTTTTCTTTTCGTAAAAGTTTTCATGTTTGTGTTCAATTTTATTTGAATTTGGAATGGTGGTGTAATGTTTGATGTCAACTAGGTTAGTACACGTTACAATCATGAATCATGCTATGAATTACCTATGTATTTTCATATCGTATTTGTAGGTATATTTCTAAATGTTTGATCTTGTTTAATTTTTCTCTCATTTTGAGTTAAATACCTTTTTCAGAAAATTTGCCTGTTTATTTTATCTTCTGTTAATAATTTATTGTTATTTAAAATTTTAGAAGGTTAGATTCTTACCTATAAATCAAATTTAAATATCCTCATCTTTGATATCTTAGGTAATGTAATGATTCTACCATTGATTTTTTTGGAAGTTATGCCTACGTGTTCGTTTTTGTTGGTACTAAGTACTAATTATGATAATTTTGAGTACTTTGTTCTTCAGTCAAGTTCTGAGCTGTCTGTACGCAATCGGGGCACATTGACGTAATAACTAATAACGCCGATAACGCTTTCAGTGTTATCGACCGATAATAATGCGCCTGTCTGTTTGGAGCTTTATTGAATTTTAATAGTAACTGCAGGTCACGGAGGACAGAATCATATCACAGTAAAATAAAAAAATAAAAACAAATAAATTGAAAAGACCGCCAATATACATACATCTAGCGCCATCTGTTTTGACAGTACTATCAGCCGTAACGTAACCTCCACGTTAGCTATTGCATCAGTATCGCCATCTATTCGTCTTTTATAAGAACTAGTTACAAATGCCAACCGCTGGATGTCGCTAGTATGGCGTTCTCGCGACTCCAAGGCTGCGTTCACACGGTACACTACCGTTAGCCCAAGCCGGATATCTACATGGGATGTTTACTTAGGTACCTACCTATTTCAATTTTGTTAGGCACTGAACAGCGCTTAGGTACATATTTAGCTGCTCTATTATAGGCATGATAGGTAGGTAGGTACCTTTTCGAATTCGATAATACACCCATGCGTGTGAAGAGATAGCCTGTGGGTAGACGTGGTTATGTAGGGGTATTTAACCTACTTAAGCCCAGTAAAATGGGTTGAAAAGGACAAGGGGGTAAATAGTCACGAAAGTACAGAAATGAAAGGTTATACCTAGGTAGGTACATAGTTCTAAATGGTAGGTATGTAGATAGGTAGGTAGGTATGCGTTATTTAATTGTGCAATCATGATTTTATAAGAACACTATTCATGTCTTTTCTAGAACTTTGTTTTATTAATAGGTTATGAAAATGTGGACTACGGGCTTTCACCGGAAGCAATAACACAAAATGTTCCTTAAAGAAAGAAGCTTCAAAAGGCTAAATCATTTATTATTTCACCTCGGAAGAACAAAATTGACATCTTGAACTAAATGTATTTATAATGTAGTATGAACTCGGCTCAAAGAATTGCGCTTCAAGACATGCGCCATATTTATTTTAGTAACACTATCTTTACGTCATCATAATCTGCTCTAGAAATGGAGGATTTCATTCGGGATGTATTCTGATAACGTGGGACAAATAAATAAGCTTGAAAACAAAATAACTTTTTACTTAAAATCGGTTGTATTTACATTTCGTCCATTGTAGAAAATCAATAGTGTTCAACATCACAAATAAATAAAATCGTACTAAGGTAGTATTCACATAAGTCGTACATAGTACAAATATGCGACAGCTCAATCTTACCACAAAAATGAAAAGGCGGGACAATAAGATTTACTCATAAGATAATTTTATTGATTTCCATGTCAATTTCCTCTAATGAAAATATCTTTGCTCCCTTTGGTATTCAATTGCCAATGGAACAATTATTTGCTAAATGCTTCTCGAAACGTCTTGCCGTCTCCCGCAGGGCACGGCGACGACGTCGCGATTCATACTCGGAAAATCATTTCATTCATCAAATTAGCCGGCGACTATCGTCGACGGTGCCCCGCGAAAGACTGAGCGGACGTGGAGAAAAACTGATTCAACAAGAAGTATCAAAACGCTCATGTGACGATCGGCGTCAAGGCGTGCATACGGGGTGCGCGGTACATCGCGGCGCGGGTCGGCGAGGCCGGAGCGGCGATGTATGGCGCACAACGGGTGATTTTCCACGCGAGAGAACGCCTCGCCGCGCCGCGGGCGGCAGTGCGGGGCCCGGCGCGCGGCGGCGGCAAATCGAACGAGGCCACGCGGGGGGACCCACGCGCCCCGCCCCTCCCCCCGCGTCGGGCCCCGCACCCCGCCCGTGGCGTCCTTTCATAAAAAATGACGTACATCCTACATACTAATCACTTTAACCTAGGAATCTCTTATTCCACACCGTGAGACACTGGATTACCGAGCTGGATGTTCTATCCTAAATAACAGTTATGGACAAAAATGACAGGCCGGTTGAATGTTTTCGTTATCTATCGCGGCGCGACGGCCGCTGTGCGGAGAGCGGGCGGCCGGAGCGATGCTCGCGAGATAATGGCAAAATTGTGATGTTTTTCTAGTAAACTGACGTGTGGAACACGGCGGCGTCCGTCGCCGCTGCAGGTGACGCCACCTCGTTCCGACTCGGAGGCTCTGGACGATGCCGACCTGTATCGATTCTATCACTAAATGACTATTTGCTAAGTTTTACTTCGTTATCAAATTTTATCACTCGATCCAGTGTGCGAACGAGTCGAACGAGGGTGCGATTGTGTAACCGAAACGTGAGTGTGGATGTACTGAGTAAAAGTATATGATTAACCTGAATGCAACGATCACACTGATTATAAAAATCACAGGCTTCACTTACGCTAAATATGTACACACAAACTCTCATCGACAACAAGAAAATGAGGAATTGAGCTTTGTGACTTATAGCTTATATTACTATAACGCGCCTTAACCGGCTTACTACTATATTTTATTATTAACGGATAGGTTATTGTATAGAAAAATATCACAACTTCACCATTTAACGGGCTCACAGGTAGACCTAGAATACAGAGTGGATTTCACTTAGAACAAAGTTTACTTCCGAAAAACACATTTGTACATTTCATGACAAAATTCAACATTCTACTAAGTCTTAATTACACGCTCATACACTATGAGCAGAAAAAGTAAAGATACAGTTTCAGTACCGAACTTAAACATTGTAAAAAAAAAATTGAAAATCTGCATTGAATTTGACTTAATTAATTACATTTGTCATTTAAATAGAACTGCACCCGTTTTAGGTGGGAGCGTTGTCGGCCCCGCGTGTTCCCAACTGTTGTTAGTTCACTGTTGTTGGGGCTGTCGCTGTTGGCAGTTGGGGCGAGGCGAGGCCGCGCCAGTCCGGGGCGTCACGAGCACTAACACATCACTGTGACATTGTCCATAGAGAGGCACGAGGCGTATTACGCATCCTCCTCTTCCTCCTCGCCCAGTAACTCCTCTTCTACCTCCTCATCTGTAACAAAAATACAACGTGCATTTAGTCGCCGTGAGCACGTGCCCTACTGTCAAACGCAGGTAAAAACCGTTACAAAAGAACGGCCGCACCGTGTCAGGTCTATTATCAAATTTAGTATCGATAGAGAACTAAGATTGCAAAAGCAATAGATAAAAACGAAAATATTAACTTAATTGAGGTTTCTTGAAGGCAAGTAGGTTTTTGCGACTGTTATTAGCTAATGGTTATTCAATCAAAGATTCGCTAGAAGTCATGATAACCTAAACGAACCTTTAGTATCATGCGAAGTGCATGGTTGCGACCCTTGGAGTTTGTTGTTTGTTTACACACAGATTAAACGCTACTTACCCTCGCCGTCGAGATCGTCTTCCTCGCCCTCCCCAACGATTTCTTCATCATCTTCTTCTCCTTCTACTTCTTCATCGTCGTCTTCTTCACCCTCACCCTCTCCTTCTAAGTCTTCCTCGTCACTGTGTGGTTCATCATCTCCGCCGCCACCATTTTCTTCCTTTCGCGCCTTTTTCGCTTCTGTTGCTTTCTCCTAAAACCGCAACAAAAATTAGTGGCGGGAACAATTTACATCTCATTGTTTACGAATAAGACATTATGAGGTGTTTCTTGACGTATACAAGATCAAACCAGTAATACTGGCTATTAGCCAATATTGAATTTTGAATGCACCGAGATCTTAATAGCATGATGATTTTGTGGGCAATAGTACTTCAAAAAGCATGAGACGCAGGTGACAAAGATTCGTACGATAAAGAAGCGTGGGTCATTAGTTACGTTATATGGGGGAAAGAGCGATGTATAGAACGAGACCGGCGGCATACGGCCCTTTTTGCCGTGGCAAAGTTGAACGGAACGCGGTCACCGCGTATACCTACCTAACTGTTAGCGAAGCGACGCCGTTTTCAAGATACACAATTAAAAACTTTTCAAACAAGACTCATACAAAATGTATAGCATCGTTCATAAACATACACGTTTTACATTTAATAAGTACGTCGACACTAACCTATATGAACTCAACATTCTCAAACCAAGCCATAAACGCCATGCGTTTTCTAACACGCACATAACCTAGTAGAGTGAACGAGAAAGAAGATATAAAACATTTCCTTTTTTTAGCATTTATACACAATCTTCAATATTCCCGCTTAATTCTTTCATTGGAGGAATCTTCACATGACTATTAGCTATGAACAAGTGCTCGTAGAACAAAGGATATGTATACTACATACAATACACCTACATGCAAATAATGCCGGGTCATTGACTAGGCACTTTTCAGTGAAGTGCCGAAATAAAATAACAATTGTGCAACGCGTTGAGCGCGAATAACTTACTGATGACCGTTTTAATATTGCTTTGGATAACTCCGAAGGCTCTTTAGTGAATAGATAAGGCTAGAGAGCATTTGCGCGGCGTTTGTGACAGTCCATCCGACTCAAACACTGACATTCGCGCCGGCCATGTTACCAATCTATCTAGCGTCACGCTACGATGAACGCAAGCCCTGAGAAAGTCTAAAATAATAATTACACACGATATAATCAGAAGCTATAAACACGTAATATAACATGTATAGTTTTCTATAGTTTTCGACATCAATGAGGACAGCGTACGTTCCCGCGCCATGTTTTTTTTTTCCGCCAAGGTCATGCCTTCGTATCGAAAACGGGTAAACAAAGCTAAAAAATTATAGGCTAGCTTGTAGATCGTTAAAAAATCAATAATTTACGTTTACGTTACCGGGTCTCATAATAACGACTGAACTATTTCCTAACACTTACTAAAATGCATAACTCAACAGAGGACTTCCAAAAATACGCCGGTTGGTGTTGGTACCGCAATAATTTCCACGCCTTTAGACAAAACGTCTACATCTACCTCGTGGAAATAATGTATGAAGTTGAATATAAATTAAGGAAATTAGTGTAATGCGGCCTTTATAATAACGTTCAATAAAATGGCGAGCGATTAAACGAATACATTTGTTTGACATGTGCACTCACCTCTGCTGCCCTTTTGGCTCCTTTTAGGTCACTTTTTGGGTCACCCTTCTTCTCATCACCGACCTTGTCGACGGCCACTTCACTGTTATTTTCATTGGTGCTCATGATTGTTCTGATTTTGGTGTTAATTACTAGAATATTAGTAAGTTGTACGGCTGCCCGAATCCGACGCGCGACTGACTGAGCGAGTGAGCGAGCGGCCGTGTTTGAAAACGAAGATGGCGCGGGCTTCTGCACGCCTGCTCTCTGATTGGTCGAAAGCGTCCGCCATTAACGCATGTGGGTAAAAATGTTAAAATTTATTTGGACGAATAAAGTATTTAACTACCAACAGGGTACCTAAATCGATGTTAAAACTACTTTTAGATGCGATGATAACATTCATTTTTGATAAATTATCATAGTTTACTCATAATCTCAAAGAATAGGAGCGCGTCGATTTCGTTTAGTGCCAGATTATGGCACCTGACGGCGTTGCAATCGAATCGAGAAAAGCGGGAACAATAAAATATTGAGCACTACGTGCCGCAAGTAAAATTCGTTTTGTTAGCGATATTATAGCGCTATGTAAGCTAGAAAATTTTATAATCTCGATTTTTTGTATAATAACAAAAAAACTATATTTATATTGACCGAAAATGTAACTTATGTAATTTTTTGTTTCATGTAGATATTAGATACTTTAGTCCATGTTCATTATGTGCAACATTTATATGAAAATCATTCAATCAATCAATCATTCCCATGTTCCAATATTATCAATTTTATATCTCTTTAGACAAAAGTTACAGAAATAAGTAGAGAAAATATTTCAAATCATTTATTTACACATTTTTTACTCCACGCACATTTGGAGCCGAATACACTCGAACTAAAACATAATAGTATAACCTAGATATGCGGTTGCAAACATAATATGAAAAAAAAAAGCTGCATATATAATATATGTACCGCACATTATCCATTTTAGACGTAATGGCAAATTGACTTATTTACAATCAATAACAAACACAATATTTATGAGTAGAGTCCGACTTTTTTACGACCTTGAATTATATTTCTGAAGAATTAAAGAATTATGTGTCTAAAAATGGAAGTTTTATTGTATTGCTATGGATAATACACATTGAGAATAAAGTTGTATCTATTAAGTGTTATGACAAAATTGCTACTTAACATTAGATATTCGAATTAGTTCATATAATTAGGTAATGTATACCTATAATGTGTTGAAATTCGCAAGGATATTGAGATATCGGCGTATGTTAATTGGCAATTTACATCTAACAGCTAGACACTGCTACTACAAAATTACCCTGTATTAAAACTAGAGACTTGACGATTTTATAACATTAATGCTATCTATAAATATATGAAGTTATTTAAATCGATTACAGGGCAAATGTTAATAAAAAAGCGGGAATTCTCTTGCTTTTGAAATTATTTAGGAAGAAAATGGAATCTACAGTATGTTGTTACATAAAATTCTCCCGGAGAAATGATTATATAGATTTTTCTATCCAAATAAATTTAGGTAGTAAAATAAATTTCTAGAATATTCATTATCTACTACATCTACTGATTACAATATGAAAACTCCCCATGACAGCTCGGGGTTGCCATACTTACTCTTAAATAAATGTTTTATATTCAGTTTCATCTAAGATTTCTATGTATACTGCTAGACATGCTGTTTAAAACAAAAACTGTCGCGGTTTGGGGCGAGGGGGAATGAGGGAGGGGTACGGACTAGATAAATGGATTATTGGATTTTGACTTCTAACTCAATAGGCATAGGGCGCCTTTTTTAATGTCATCAGAACGACAGGTACAAAAATTGACACGTGGTTTTATTAAGTACAGCCAGTCTAGAGAATACATAAAAACTATTCATTTCGTCAACTAGCACATGTTTTCAAAACGAATAAAAATAAATTTCTAGTTACATATATCAAAATATCCATCAAATTAGTATATCACAGGCATATACATATACAAATATTATATAACATTGTTTCACAGTTTACAATTTCACATAATATAAACCACTAGGACACTTGTGGTTTTTTTTTTCATACACCTTGATAACAGCATATTATCATGCTGTTTAATATGTATGGAGTTTGTATAATATTCAGAGTAAAATGATAAAAAGAAACCTAGTTTATTACAGCGGTATCATAGTTGAAACTGTCTTTAAAAAGTTTTCCGAACGAGCAGCTTAAACTGTGTCATGATCTCCCTGGTGTGGTTTTCCCAAGCGACTACAATATCGGGTTCCTCATGGATTAGAATAGAAGAATTAGAAGGTTTTTAAAGGGTCTACAGCGCGTGTGACGTCCCTAGTTTTGAGTCAAGGCACGGTCACCACTTCCTATTAGAGGCTGTAAGAATTGATCCACGCAAGCGACTGTTGACTTGAAATCAAAGGGTTGTTCCACTGTAAAATGTAGGCTGGCAATCTGATCGACCGAATCGCAACGATACGTACAATTTTACGTTGATTGTGCCCTACGCCTTGATAGCTTTTCTGTACAAAACATATTTCCATATCAATATGTTACAAAGTTTTGATTGTGTTGAAATACAGAGCTATTTAGTTTTTTTTTTAATTCGTTGTAAGACACTTTTACTGATATATAATCATAAAATGGTCTAATAACATAACACGTTTGATGCATTCAATAGTGTTCAAAAAAGCAAACTTTAATTCAAATAGGAAATGTGTACCGCTATTACAATTATGTTAGTAATGATTAAATATTACGTTCTATCAAAGAGATCACACAATAGACTTGGAAGAAATATATTTGTTTGATAATAATTATTTGCATTCACCTCTCTATGATGAAGAGCGCGAAGAATGAACAATGCGTCTCTACCAACATCGACAGTAGCAAGAATGATGATATCAACGACGCCACGTGCTAAAGGTCGTAACTCAATGGATATTTTAAATACATAATGACTAATGCAATCTCGGATAGTTACATCATCATAATGTATTTATGTTTCGTATCTACCACAACCTTCCGTCTGCTAAAACAACAACAAAACGTCACACACGTTTCGTTGTCAATTTTTTTAAGATGGCAACTTTAATGCTAAGGCGTTCTGAAACCGAATACATGTTACATTTGTAGCAGAAAATGTCTATGAATACTTCTTCAAGATGCTTCAGAACGTAGAAAATTTACGAAAAATAACGAAATGAATATGGTAAATAATAAGACAATATTTAGGGAAAATATTACGTAACATTACCATAAAGAAAGTTTTAATGTGTCGCCAGTAACTGTGTTGTATTGTGAGTTATCACTGTATATACCGACCACGTTTTATCTCTACATACATACCTCGTGTATATAGGGATTCTTCTTAAAAGCTATATAAAGTAGAGGAAGACTTTAAAAAAGTGATGGATAGAAGTGGTGTGAATAGATGTGGGGTTAATGGTGTGACATCTCATTAGTATGGATGCAGAACGTGCGAAGTGTAGGAGGGAAAAGACTGAAAGCGGTACCCGGGCCCTGAGGCCTTGGATGCAATCGGTACACGTCTTTATGATATTGAGGTCACTGTTTGGCGTGACGTAACTTCGAGATCAATCTTATTATAACACTAGTTTCTTCAAAGAGCCATTTGCAATTAAAAATAATAGTTGGGAAAAAAGTTTGGACATGATTTATCATTATCTAAAATCAATATTAACCTTTTAATCATTATCATAATTAAGCAATACTAATTACTTTCAACTTTGATATTAAACATCACATTTGGTACAATAAGCATGAACATAAAAACATATTGCTAATTTTACTTTAAATATACTGTTACCTCCTTTATAGTATGCGGAATGGACATATGAAAAAATAAATGATATATTATTATAGAACAAAAGAGAAACATGTTTTAACGGCTGTTATCAAACACTATACAAAAAACAAAAACCTCAAGTGTCCTTTTTAACAAACTACCCTCTCTCATTCATAAATAGCTTAAAATTTTAGCTATCGAATGTCTTGTCTCTTTCTAACTCAACTTTAAATATAGAGACAAAAAATCCAACAGAAAAATACTAGAAATATTTAAGAATGGGAGTACATTAACACGAGTATGTTTGGCATTACATATATATCAACTAAAACGTGGATAAATTTGTTTTAAGATGACAAAACTATTAATATCTATCTATATATCGGATCTAGGTACGAATGCAGCGTATTATTAGAACAATAATAATTCGGATACATAAGGAAAAATAATCTTCTTGGGTTCGACCCGCGATCTTTCCCTTACAGGGGGAATGCCTTGACCAACTCGGCTACCGAGACACGCCCGATAAGATTCAAATTTCTCTTTAAGGCGACGGTTTCTTTTTCCCAATGTATTCGATTTGTATATTTAGCATACATGATGCTGTAAAATTCATTCAACAATAATAATTATTAGAATTGTGCTACAGAAAATGAACAGATCTGCTTAAAGTCGTTACACATCTGACGGAAGATACGCTGTGAATTCTCAGCCGTGTTTTTTTTTTTATACAGGATACGTCAATTTGACTTCACCTCGCCTGATGTTAAGCTAAAGGCAAAGTCTAGGAAAGAGGGTCACCATCGTAAACATTTACCATGTTAACAGTGGTGGCACTCAGCTTGACGGCCTCATTAGATGCCTTTTCACGCCCCGCTAAAGGACCCGGGACTGTAGGAAGAAGGAAACACGTGAGCTGGCAGGGAATTCATTTCATTCACTATACACCCTATAAGTGGACAGTAAAATATTCGACGTCATACATGTCGTAAGGTAGACTATTTTACTGTCAATCTATCGGGACAGTCCGCACAGTCAATTCCCTCGAGGCATATAACATTATATATCTAGCATAAGAGAATTGACTATGCCCAACGAATCTACCGTCAAATCTGCAGCGACCCTAAAGGACGATCAAAACGTAATTTCCACGCACTTCATTATTACTGATTCAATGTATAATAGACTGACAATACTATATCTTGAAAATGTACTTTGTTCAATGTAGAATTATCAATAAATAATGAATAAATTGAGTGACAAAGACCAAATTGAGAAATAAGACAAAATATTATAAGTTTGTACATAGGGCGATTTTAAGTCGTTTCGGATATAAAAATAATTTTAGCACAGTTTCGAAAGAAAAAGCTTCTGGAAGTATTAATTTGGCGAAAGAAAAACTTTTTTTTTAAACCCCCATACATTTTTCACCTGAACATTATTCCCATACATTATCAAAACAGTTTTTTTGTTTCGCCAAATTAATACTTCCAGATGATTTTGCTATCGAAATTACTGTGCCCAAATTCTCTTTTTCCGAAACAACTTCACCCAACATATAGGTATTTATGTAAATGACTGTATAGTGTACAGTCGCCCTCAAAATTAGCTTAACACGTTCCAAGTATTAAACAGTGTAGCTCTAAAACCATAATGATTTTCAAAACATGCCTACCACGGTAGCATTAGACAAGCACACTGCCCACCTGGTGGAAAGTTGTTACCGTGGCATATAAAAATGTGTAACACAAGCGGCATCAAACTCGTGGTGCATGCCGACATGTAGGAACCTTCTAATATTATAAATGCGAAAGTAACTCTGTCTGTCTGTCTGTCTGTATGTTACGCTTTCACGTCTAAACCACTGAACCGATTTTGATGAAATTTGGCATAGGGGTAGATTAGACCATGAGAAAGGTCATAGGCTATGTTTGGTCGCGATAACCGACTTCCACGCGGGCGGAGCCGCGGGCAAAAGCTACTACGCTATATTGTAGTCGCTTGGAAATATTCAACAATTAGAAAAACAACTAAAATGCAAACTGTTTATAAATTTCTTTGAGGGTAAAGATTGTTTTAGAAATTATAAAAGTTCATCAATTTCTGAGGGCGCCTGATAATTACTGATCTTAAAAACTGTCTACAAACAGTAAATACAAAACCGGACGGTGCTGAAATCGTCCGATGCAAATATAGCTTTAAGTTTTATTAATAGCGACATCAAAACGAAAACGTTTTGAAGTCGCAGAAACAAAACATGAAGTGGTGAACAAGTCATTAAAAAAAGAAGAAGAAAGTTTGGCGCAGAATGTGTTTTCGTAAAGTGCGTAATTTGCATTGAGCATTTTGCAAATTGAAAACTTCGCAAAAAGTGCACATTTACCCCAAATTGGTTTTAAAATAAAATAAAACTACATATAGTGCAACTTCTGCGAAGTACACATTTTGCGAAATGCTCTTTCAAAGATTACTTATGAGAAGTACACCAAATACGAAGTGCTATTATTATCCATTGAAAAATAGCTTCCCGCCCATTTAGAGTCACTGCAAAAAGTTTTTTTTTTAAAACTATCGCGGCATATATTCATGGTTCATAATAGTTTGGGACTTCACGCGAAATTTTTTTGGAAAACTTACTTTTGCCGACGTTTTACGCTGTAACGCACCCAAAACGTCGGCAAAAGTTTTCCAAAAAATTTTCGCGTGAAGTCCCAAACTATTTTAAACAAAAGTAACTATTTTCGCTAATCAACCGCTGCATCCTAGACCCGTTTAGTACTGACCCTAGAAGGTGGTACACACATTGCCATCGAACTCGATGTTACTGCCATACGAGAAGGGAACGTTCTCGTCAGTCATAGCCATGTTATCGTCGTCCGAGAAGAGCTGGTTCTCGCCTCGCCACGCGCTATATAGTGTAGGTAAAAAATCGTTGAATAACGGACTCCTGAGCTGAGACATGTTGTTTTCTCTTACTACCTGGAATTTGAGAAAAATAACTTTTAAACTTTCGCGTTCCATGATATACAATAATGATAACAGGAATTAACGCGATCATGGTATATGTACAGTCAACAAAGGAGGTAAGGTTCCACTTATTCATATAAAGTTGTATGTCAAGGTGGAACCATATCTCCTTTGTTGACCGTACATACGTACCTTTGATTTGCCTGACGTTTCGACCAGGTTACACCTGGTCACAGGCTAAGTGTGTACCTATACCATGATCACGTTAATTCCCGTTATTAATATTTAAGAAAATATTTTGAAGACTGTGATCATAATAAAACTCTTAAACTATCGCGTTCCATGATATACTGCCACACAGGAGGCGCGGATTCGATCCCCGCTCAGTGCAAATATTTGTATGCATAAATATAGCTATTTGCATTGGTCTGGGTGTCTCTATGTATAATACGTATGTATTTACAAAAAAAAAGTATATAAGTATGTTTATCCGCATTCTAGATTCCATAACACAAGCTGGTTAAGCCTACCATGGGTCTAGATAGCATTGTGTAGAATTTCGTGGAATATTTAATGTGAGCCTATGACCATGGCTATTGTAACCTGGTCGAAACGTCAGGTAAATCAAAAGTATGTATGTATACACCATGATGGCGTTAATTCTCGTTATAATAGTTGTATAATATGATACAACTGTAGATAAATATCTAAGGTGGCCAAAAACCAAATATCTATGGTTGCCTGTAAGAGATTGCCTCAGTGCGATAAGGCCGCCAAATTGTCTACCACATAACCTTATACAAATCTATTATTTGTAATATTCAGCGATGACATGAATGATGGGAAACCGCTAGTTGTCGCTCCCAAATATATGCATGACTAGCTGTTGCCCACGGCTTCGCCTGCGTGGAATTTTGATCCCATTGCCGTAATTTGTGGGCACCGATTATCGGGATAAAACTAGCTTATATGTTATTCCAGACTATCCCTGTTCAAAATTTCCGCTAGATTCATTCTGCCGTTAGAGCTTCATTAAACAACGAACATCCATTTTCACAAACTTTCATATCCTACTAATATTATAAATGTATGTATGGATGTTTGTTACTCTTTCACGTGAAAAATACTGAATGGATTTTCATGAAGCTTTACAATAATATAGCTTATACTAACTTTTAAACTCTCGCGTTTCATGATCCATACTAATATTATAAATGCGAAATAACTCTGTCTGTCTGTCTGTCTGTCTTTCTGTCTGTCTGTCTGTCTTTCTGTCTGTCTGTCTGTCTGTCTGTCTGTATGTTACGCTTTCACGCCTGAACCACTGAACCGATGTTCATGAAATTTGATATAGGGATAGGTTAGACCTTGAGAAAGGACATAGGCTATGTTTGGTTGCGATAACCGACTTCCACGCGGGCGGAGCCGCGGGCAAAAGCTAGTATACAATAATAATAATCATATTTATACTTCAGAACTTATACATCAGAATAACACATATCACGCTACTATTCCAGGGAACGGAGCAGTACTCACGCGGGCGGAGCCGCGGGCAAAAGTTAGTTATAATATTAGTAGGATGTAGTGTTCTGCGTTTCATAATTGCCGAACGCTTTTAAAATACAAGAAATAAATAACTATGATAGTAAAATCAACTTACCCTTTCTAATCCTTCATAGGTGGGGTCGTATTGACTCCGAGGTACCCAGATCTTGACATCTTTGTCAAGCCCACTGGTGGCCAGTACAGGACACCGCGGATGTGCTTCTATACAATTTACCTGAAACATTATTTTGACAATAAATAAAAATATAATTACGAGTACACCATCATAATCCATACTATATCCATACTAATATTATAAATGCGAAAGTATCTCTGTCTGTCTGTCTGTCTTTCTGTCTGTCTGTCTGTATGTTACGCTTTCATGCCTAAACCACTGAACCGATTTTGATGAAATTTGGTATAGAGATAGGTTAGACCTTGAGAAAGGACATAGACTATGTTTGGTCGCGATAACCGACATCCACGCGGGCGGAGCCGCGGGCAAAAGCTAGTAATATTATAAATGCGATAGTAACTCTGTCTGTCTGTCTGTATGTTACGCTTTCACGCCTAAACCACTGAACCGATTTAGATGAAATTGGGTATAGAGGTAGATTAGACCTTGAGGAAGGACATAGGCTATGTTTGGTCGCGATAGCCGACATTCACGCGGGCGGAGCCGCGGGCAAAAGCTAGTGAACGATAAACGCACGACAAAGGAAATAAGTATCATCACTACATTGTATAAAGCAAAGTCGCTTTCTGCGTCTGTCTGTCTGTCCCTATGTATGCTTAGATCTTAAAAACTACGCAAAGGCTTTTGATGCGGTTTTTTTATTGATAGAGTAAATCAAGAGGAAGGTTTATATGTATAATACATGCTTATTATAGTAGAGGGTGCTACGGGAACGGGATCTGACGCCACGCGGGCAGGAAAAAGTTGACGGTACGAAGTTTACCGGGTCAGTTAGTATCATTATAAATTACTAGCTTTTGCCCGCGGCTCCGCCCGCGTGGATGTTGATTATCGCGATCAAACATAGCCTATGTCCTTTCTCATGGTCTAATCTACCCCTATACCAAATTTCATCAAAATCGGTTCAGTGGTTTAGGCATGAAAGCGTAACATACAGACAAACAGACAGACAGACAGACAGAGTTACTTTCGCATTTATAATATTAGTATGGATTGGTACTTATTTTCTTGACTATATGCATTTTGACTGGTATTTAAGGACAAAATCCTATTTTTATCCTAAAGTGCATGTCTACGGTTTGATATCTTTTAAGAATAGTTAAAACCGAAGCTACAGTTTTTTCACACACGGTTTCAACAACTCTACGAGGGTCAAACTGAAAGTTCTTAGAAAATCAAAAACTGATTACATTAGCCAGTTATTAGTTTTATTACATCTTTTCAAAATATTGTCCATTCACGTCAATACACCGCTGCATGCGATGGAACCACTGGGAAAAGCACTTTGCCCACTCGTCCTTAGGGGTCTCTTCAATGGCACACCCACTACACACCCACTGAGCAGATTGTCTTTTGGTTTCAGGATCATAACAGTAAATCCAGCTTTCGTCACCTGTTAGTATGTCGAACACAGCATTAGAGTCACCTCCGTTAAATCTTTCAATCATTTTACGGCACCAATCCACACGATGGAGTTTTTGAGCCTCAGTCAAATTATGAGGTATCCACCGGGCGCAAAGCTTCCTGACCGCTAAATGTTCGTGGAGGATTTTGTGCACTTGACTCATACCGATGCCTAAGCTTGTCCGAATCTGCTGATAGGTCACTCTTTTGTCAGTCTCTATCATACGCCGCACAACACAGATGTTATTTTCAGTCGTCGCCGTAGAAGGCCGTCCCTCACGTAAATCATCAGTGAGATTAGTGCGACCACGTTTAAACTCATTAAACCAGTTGTAAACAGTCGCACGAGATGGGGCTTCATCGTGAAAGGCCAATCGTAGTCTATCATAACTTTCTTGTTGACTTAAATGACATCGAAAGTCATAAAAAATCATTGCACGAAAATTTTCTCGTGTTAAATTCATGTTAACGTGACAAAGACAATTTTCAATTTGCCGCCAAATCGTAAAACAAATGATAAATGAATGAAATATATACTCAGTAATATTGGCAAAGAGTTCTATTTTCAAATTTTAGAATTATTTTTTTATTATATTGTTTATAAGTGGCCAGTTCTAAGAACTTTCAGTTTGACCCTCGTATATAGGTGTCACACTAAAAATATCACTCAGATGTGACGAGATAATGTGTGTATCCCATATTTCATACATCATACATACATATACTCACGTCTAGAAATCCCCGAAGGGGTAGGCAGAGGTGTTTTAGCACCTACATTTCGTCAATTCCAAAAATAATACCCGCGACGTAATAGGAGGCGAGCCTATTGCCGTCTAGCGGGCCCTTTGTCTTAGGCTGTATGTTTACTGTCGGATGGAGAGCAGCCCTATCCCTTAGTCGCCTTTTACGACACACATAGGAAGAGCTGGGGTGGTCCTATTAGCCACCGGGAACCAACACGGTAAGTAAAATAAAGCCAACGAAACGAGAGAAAAAAGGTAAACAAAGTTTCAGCGGTCCCAAACATTTATAACTTCGAGCGCATTCCAGACAGGAATGAAATTGCTCATAAGATGGCGGATCTGACAGTTTAGAACCGTTGTTCTAACAGCTTTCCTGTACTACGAAACACGCAACGACAGCTGTCGCTCGGCCATTATCGCGTACGCGTGTAATATGTGCGACAAGTACAGAGAAAATAATCGCTAGTTATCGCAACGTAACTCAGTACGGCGCCAAGTGCGCTTCCCCGTACCCGGGGCTAGATGGGGACACTGTGGTCCCCACAACCCGAAGGGGGCCATCTCGAAAGAGATGGTCCTGGGTCTGCCGGGGTGCGAGAGATATGCTTTTGACAATCTCACCTCCGGCAACCAAGGACCAAGACGGCGTGCGTTTTAGTCGGTTTGAGTCCGACATAACCACCTCCACCGGCTCCGTGGGGGTGGTATCCGTGGGGATTTATCGCACGATAAATAAAAAAAAAAACGAATCGCTTTGTTTACCTTTTTTCTCGTCTCGTTGGCTTCACTTTAGTGTTATTAATCTAATTAAATCTACTTACAACACCATTCATATCGCCTTGCAGCCACTGTACAATAGATTCCGTCTTCTTCTCCCATATGTATATGTAGGAACAGTCTGAGCCGGACACCACGAACTCGCTCCTTGGGCCAAAGAATGCCACTCCTTTAAACGTCGCACTGTTTCTGTGGCCCGTGTACCGATGCGTGAAACATTCTTTTAGCTCGTTCGTATTGTCTCTGAAAAAAAAAACACATATTGACAACACTTTTACTTTTTCCACAGTATTTATTCTACACCTGACCGGTTTCGCCTTACGGCATTCTCAAAGGTTTACTTTCACGAAAGGTTTTGGATGTTCTGAACATCCAAATACTTTGGTAAATGTAAACCTTCCAATGAGCTAATGTAGCTTAAATAAAGAATAGGGTATTTGACTAAGTCCGGGGCTGCACACGCTCACCGAGTGTCCGGCATGGGCCGGACCGAGGCGGGAGCTAGTGGCGGCCCTGGGAGTGAGAGTTCTCACCCTCGCCACCCTGCTCACAGCAATGTGAGCGTGGGCGGCCGGCGTCTCCTTCAGCGAGCAGGTAATGGTCGTGAAGGCGACGGCGGAGCGGGAGAGGCGGCGCGAGCGAGAAAGACTCGCGGATCGCGCCGCCCGCGCGCGCAGGCAACTCGGGCGTCGGAGGGCACTGACTGACCTCCGTCCCCCATGAGCGCGGGCCTGGGGGGGACGGGTGGAGCCGCCGCCCACCCCAGCAGAAGCAGGCCACGGCGGCGGCGCGCTGAATAGCGCGCCTCCCCATTCCGAGGGCGAGTTGGGGACACCGTTGTCCCCCCCTCCTGAGGAGGGCCAGACCGTAAGGGATGGCCCTGGGTCAGCCGGGGTGCGAGGGATATGTCTATGGCAACCTCACCTCCGGCCTAGCACCAAGACCCACAGTCGGCGTGCGGTTTTAGTCGGTTCGAGTCCGACATAACCTCCCCTTCCGGCTCCGGCAGGGGGGTATCCGAGGGGATTTCCGCACGAAAAAAAAAAATAAAAAAGTCGTTGATTCTTCCCAATATGTACTGCTTAATATGATAGCTTGTTCTGAAAAAATATGCCTTGCAAAATAAAATATTGCATATCTAAACTGAAACTATGACTTTTCATGAGTTGAAATTGCCAAAAAAAGTCAAAATATAAACAATGAAATTCAATTCAAATATATAACTTTTTAGATTCCTCATTAAATTGTAAATAACTTTTATTATGAACAATATAAGTGTAAACGCAAGGTAGACCAAGATAAATGCGATATTATCTTGCACTCCATACATTTGCACAACGCGTTACTGAAGCGTGACGTCACAATTTCATACGATTTTGTATGGAGCGTTTTCGGGCGGCGCGCACATTGAATTTTTCAAAATCAAATATCTTGAAAACTATTTGTCGTACGAAAAATTTACTTTTACAGTTCATTATATTATAAGACAGCGGTCATTTTTCGAAAGTAAAAAAAAATAGTCAAATAGCCCATTCTTATTATTATGTACCTATACCATGATATCATGGAACGCGAGAGTTTAAAAGTTTGTATAACACGAATGTTAGAAACAAACTCACTTGTCATAAACGTCGTTTTTGACGTCAAACAGGTAAATATCTTCGTCGTTGTACGAGCCGAGGATCTCCGTACCGTCGTGGTTATACACCGCACAGGTAAGGTGCATGCTGGACCGAAATCTCTTCTTTGCGTTTGCCTGTAAAGAGATTAAAAAAAAAACTATTTAACCCGCGCTCGGTAATTTTACTCAACACTATACAGAAAATCACCAAAAAATCCATACATTTTAGAAGCGCTGTTATAACCGTACTGTCGAAACACAATGTACAAAAATGACATCCTGAGCTCAGTACGGGTATAACCGTTTACGGCTAGTTCAAACGCAACGGTGATAGCCGTAGTTCATCTCGTGCAGACCCACACATAGGTATCACATACCGGCCACGGTTCAATCCCGCCTAGCGCATTGCATTTTGACAGTACGCGTGTCCATCCCTCACACAGAATGCCAGTGGAAATGTGTTAATATCTTATTGGTATTTAACTTATTTGCCGCGCTGAGCATATGAAAAATTTGAAAACTTACGGCAATAACCGCCCTTCGGCCGCGTATGATACCAGAGTTTGGTAACCAGTATCCTAAGAAGAAAAAATGATCCTCATAGGATACCAGTATCCAAGTAATAAGATTTTTTCCTTTTCTGATACCGACCATATCGCACGTAACTAGTATCCGGTTGTAGTATTGGTTCGGTTCGATACCACAGTTTCGAGTAGACGTGTGTCGCTTGTCCTCGTAAATTAATATCCTTAAATTGCACCATATTCTTTTAGGCTTTAATAAACAGTTATAAAATATTAACATTTATAGTTTTTGTTTCTAGTACACATGGTTTCAAAAGTGTATGATGTATTCCTTACTGGATACTAGTTACGTGCAATATGGTCGGTATCAGAGAAGGAAAAAGTCCTATTACTTGGATACTGGTATCCTATGAGGATCATTTTTTCTCCTTAGGATACTGGTTACCAAACTCTGGTATCATACGCGGCCGAAGGGAATAACCGTAATGTCAATATTCGAAATGACAAAAAACTGTCATAACCGTTACCGCGTGCGAACGTGTTAAAAAAGTGTAAATCAAGTTCATCGTCCGCTGAGATTTTTCCCAACTTAGGGTGAGGTTCTACTTGTGCGTTGCGTTGGGTCAATCAGGGTCATTCTTACATTTCTAACACATTCCACAACATTCTACACAACGCTATCTAGACCCATGGTAAGCTTAACTAGCTTGTGTTATGGAATCTAGAATGCGGATACTTTTTTTTTGTAAATAAAACATCAAGACCAATGCAAATAGCCACATTCATGCACACAAATATTTGCACTAAGCGGGGATCGAACCCGCGCCTCCTGCGTAGCAGTCGCGTGCACTACCGCTACGCCACAGAATGACCCTGCTCACCACAACGCAACGCACAAGTGGGATCTCAGCTTTAGTTGGAGTCGTGTGATGCGGCTGAAGCGACTGCCATCTGACCTCCGGTTAGCGTATCTCTATTCTCGTCCGTCTGGCGAAGTCCTGTAGTTAGACTAGTCAGACTTTCCAGGACTCCCAACTACCCGTAACGACTGTAAAGTAAGGCCAACAAAGCGAGATAAAAAAAGATAAAGTTTCAGCGGTTTCAATCGTTTATCACTTCAAGTGCATTCCAGACAGGATTGAAATTGCTCATAAGATGGCGGATCTGACAGCTTCCCTGTACTATGAAACACGCAACGACAGCTGTCGCTCGGCTATTGTCGCGTTCGTGTGACATGTGCGACAAGATAGAAAAATAATCGCTAGTTATCGCAACGTAACTCAGTAATGGTCGCTTTATTTACCTTTTTTCTCTAGTCTCGTTGGCTTTACTTTAATAAACATAACATAAACATAAACTCACGCCTGTATTCCCCGAAGGGGTAGGCAGAGGTGCTAACCACCCACATTTCGCCAGTTTATGTTTAGGTCCCAATGTAATAGGTGGCGAGCCTATTGCCATTAAACGGGCACTTATAAACCTGCGATAAATACACACATAACTTCGAAATGCATCGAAAAGTCATTGGTTTGTGCCATGGTAAACCTGGGATCGAACCCGAGACCTCGTCTCAGCAGTCCATTACCCATACCACTAGGCTACCGCAGATCTTTACTTTAATAATATTGGTACTAATTTGTACTAATATAAATTTGTGTATTTTTTTTAGGTTTATCATACTCACAGTTGTAGGATCGTTGAGGAATGCAGGACAATACATGGCCTGTGGTTTGGTGGGATTGCGGCGGTCGTACAGTCTCACGAAGCGGTCCCGCCCCGCTACTATCAGTTCGGTAGACACCGGGTGGCCGCTTACCGAGTACAGAGGGATCAGGTTACCACGCTCGCGGACCTGGAACAGTCTAAGAGAAGGGATATGTGAAAAATATTGGTTAACTCACAAATCAAGGTTTAGGTATAGTGTCTTCTTCTTTTCGTGTCAACGATTCACTTTTATATGGCTACACTAATCGGGCATAAAATTCTGCCATCTTACGGCCGTGCCCAATAACATACTTACAGTTGAAAATAGATCGCAGCAGTCAAAGTTGACATATCGGATGTTTAAATTGAAAACATGGTAACTGATTTTTTGCGGGAAAGCGCATCGCGGTATAATTTTATTTTCCGAAATTGATGTGAAATGGAGTTACTTTGTTTTGAATTTAAACAGCCGAGCACTTTATCCGTAGATGCGATCTATCTTTAACTGTCAGTGTAGTATTAGGAAGGGCGGTTAATCGCGCTGTCAGTGGCTTTGTTTAGGTCGTCTTTAGTACATGAAGTAGGACATATGGGACACGAGACCAAATGCGCCATGGACTGCACGGGGGCACCGCAGTCACATGCAATTAAGCCCGGGTCTCGCATTCCCCACCTACATAGATTTTGTCTAGACCGACCAACCTGCATAGGTTGGTCGGTCTAAGTAGACGATTAAGAGACGGGTCAAAGGAAGATCCCTATACCAAATTTCATCATTTCAGCTCATAATGACAACTTCCTAAAATCGCCTCCTTCCAAGCCGAGGGCACTGTACCCGAACTGTAGGACAGTCGGTACAGTCGCGTTAGCATAGGAGATAACTCCGCTGCACATTTTTTAAGTACGACCGCTGGAATACCATCAGGACCACTGGCTTTCCGGACATCGAGTGATTGCAGTACTGCACGGACATCGCGTTGCCTGATACGTATATCAGGCATTGCGTGGTCACCAGTGGGCATTGTCCGTGGTTGCATACCACAATCATCGACTCGGGAGTTGGCCGCGAAGAGATTGACCAGCAAATTTGCTTTCTCTTGCGGCTCATGGGCCAGAGATCCATCGGGATTGCTCAGCGGGGGCAGCGAGGGCTGGCAGAAGTTGGCTTGCACGGCTTTGGCCAGTTGCCAGTAGCCACGGCTACCCGTGGGATGCGCCACTAGCTCTTGGCCCAGCCGTGCTATGCGCTGGGCATCCGCCCTGACGTAAGCCCTCTTGCAGACCTTTGTGGCTCTGTTGTACGCCGCCTTGAAGTGACCCACGTTGGGATCGCGCGTGGCGCGCGCCCGCACCCAGGCGCGGTACGCAAACTGTTTATGCTCAACAGCCTCCGCGCACTCGCGCCCGAACCACGGACGCGCTCCGCGGACTCCGGTGACATCGGTGTATGGGATATAGTATTCCATACCTAGACCGATCTCACCGGCGACGGCAGTAGCGCTCTCAGATGGGTTCTTACCCTCAAAGCAGCGTTCAACCCACGGGATGGACGCATAATAGTCGCGCAATCCATCCCAGTCCGCTGACGAGTAGTGCCATAGACGCCTCTTCCCCTGCACGGGTCGTGGGGGCGCTACAATGGGCACGGTGGAGCGGACCAGACAGTGGTCGGAGTTACCTAAAGCAGCACTCACCGAGACACTGTACTGGTCCGGGCGACTCGTCAACAGAAGGTCTAGCAGAGAGGGCTCTAGGCCGGACTCTCTTGGTATCCTCGTGACCTTGTGCACCAATTGAGTCAAGTCATGCGCCAGGGCAAATGCGTGAGTGGCTCTTCCCGCATGGTTTGTTATGGCGCAGCCCAACCAGATCTTTTGGTGGGCGTTAAAGTCCCCCAAAAACACCAATTCGGCGTTCGGAAACCGCTCCTGCGCATCATCTGCCGCCTGACTCAGGTATTCAAAGAGTCGAGTTACCTCTGCATCTCCCGTATGGGAGCGGTAAAGGCACACATAGATCTGACTCGCGGAGCCATGGTCTACGTGTACCCACAGGATGGAGAAGGATGGGTCCTCTAGACAGCGCAAGCGGTGACAGCAAATATCCGCCCTAACAAACACGCACACCCCGGCTTTTGCTCGGAAATTTTCCTCGATAACATAGCCGGGGTAAAGCAGGTAGGTCGTGTCGTCAGGGCGGCGTATTTGTGTCTCCGTCAGAAACAGCATTGCTGGTTTCGCCGTCTCCAGGTGATGGTGGACGGCGTTGAGGTTTGTATGGAGCCCACAGATGTTCGTGGACTCCACCTCAAATAGTTGTGTTGTGGGAGACTCCTTAGCCGCTGTTCTGACTCTATCTTTTTGGTGCGCTGTCATGGTAAATGGAAAGGAATGGATGGGAAGGCGTGAAAAAGAGGTGATTGTCGCCGCAGCACCGTGTGACAATACATGGGACATTAGTTTTGTCTATGACTGTGACGGCATGACGAGAGCCGACGCGCCGAACGGAAGGGCCCCCGTACCCCCCCGAATATGGTCGCCGGGCTCCCATCCGGTCGCCAACCGGCACGACGAACCATATCGGGATTATGCGCGACCTGGTGGGGCAGCCTTCCAGGGTGGTTAGTCCCAGTTGGGCCCCTGTACTATGCCGCGGGCGGCCAGCGGCACCACCGTTTCTACAGGTCTCCCTATTCGGCGCGGCGCCCCGCGTCACACCCCACTAGACTACGCCAAAACCCACCGGTCCCACTAGTGCTGCGACTACCATCACCTCGGCCAACTCGATCGCTCGGACCCAGCCAACTATCGACCCATAGCCGTCACCTCAGTGCTGTGCAAGGTGTTCGAGCACATAATTAACACACAGCTCATGCGCCACCTAGAGGATCACTCCTTGCTTAGTGACCGGCAATACGGTTTCAGACCGAAACGGTCAACGGGTGATCTTCTGGCGTACATGACCCACCTTTGGGGTGAGGCTATGGAGAAGCACGGTGAGTCACTGGCAATTAGTCTTGACATCGCCAAAGCTTTCGATAGGGTATGGCACAAATCGCTTCTTTCCAAGCTACCAGCCTTCGGCCTGCCTCCTAGACTGTGTAACTGGGTTGCAAGCTTCCTGCAGGGGCGCCGTATTCGCGTCCTTTGTGATGGACGAGCTTTGGAGTTCTTGCAGGTAAATGCTGGCGTGCCGCAGGGTTCCGTCTTATCTCCCACTCTCTTTCTTCTGCATATCAATGACATGCTCTGTAACGGAAACATTCACTGCTATGCAGACGACAGCACCTTACACGGGAGTTATTACGCACATCCTGCGGCCAAGCAGTCTGATATCGCGGAAAAAAGGCAGCTTCTTGTCACTGACCTGGACCGGATCCTGGACCACATTTCTCAATGGGGCGCTAGGAACCTGGTCGAGTTTAATGCCAAGAAGACCCAGGCATGTGCGTTTACAGCAAAGGTATCTCCTTTCCTTCCCCTTCCCACTCTTCAGAGTACACCACTGCCACTGCAGGATCACCTCACTATCCTCGGTATGGATGTTCGCTGCAAACTGAATAACAAAAACTATATCGAGAGTATCATCAAATCAGCCTCGCGTAAACTCGGAGTCCTGAACAGAGTGAGACGTTTTTTCACGCCGGAGCAGCGGTGTCTTCTATATAAGACCCAAATTCGTTCCTGCGTGGAATACTGCTTACATCTCTGGGACGGCTCCGCAAAGTACTTATTAGATGCTCTCGACAGGTTGCAGCGACGTGCGGTCCGCATTATTGGGGATCCTGAGGTCACGAACACCCTCGAGCCTTTGCAGATGCGTAGAGATGTTGCGTCTTTGACAGTTTTCTACCGTCTCTACCATGGTGAATGTTCTGACGAGCTCTTCCAATTAGTCCCACCCTCCCCTTTCCTTCACAGGACGACACGTGCAGGGCTAAGATGTCATCCATTTACGGTGCAGAGTATACCTGCTAGAACCAAGCGTTTCAGTGATTCATTCCTATGCCGCACCACTAAGGCCTGGAATTCCCTGCCAGTTCACGTGTTTCCTTCTTCCTACAGTCCTGGGTCCTTTAAGCGGGGCGTGAAAAGGCATCTAATGAGGCCGTCAAGCTGAGTGCCACCACTGTTAACATGGTAAATGTTTACGATGGTGACCCTCTTTCCGAGACTTTGCCTTTAGCTTAACATCAGGCGAGGTGAAGTCAAATTGACGTGTCCTGTATAAAAAAAAAAAAAAAAAAAAACTTATCAAAATCGCTTCAGTGGTTTAGGGGTGAAAGCGTAACATACAGACAGACAGACAGACAGAGTTACTTTCGCATTATATAATATTAGTATGGAAGTATGGATGTATACATTACCTAGAAGCATGTTCAGCTCGTACATCGCACTGCATGACGAGCCCGTCCTCCCCCGCCGATATGACGAGGTGCGGCTCGGACGCAGACACATGCAGCTTGTGCGCGGCGCGGGAGTGCGACGCCAGCTTCCGCCGGGACACCGGCGTGCCGCCTGAAGGGTGACATTGGAGTAGGCGAACCTGGGGAGTGCCACACAGTATTGGTATAGAATGTGCAGATATTGGAGTCAAAGTTACACAAAAAAATCCTATGATTTAGGATGTAGGTAACTTCAGGATGTAGGTAACTTCGTGATGTAGGTAACCTCGGGATGTAGGTAACTTCGTGATGTAGGTAACCTCGGGATGTAGGTAACCTCGTGATGTAGGTAACCTCGTGATGTAGGTAACTTCGTGATGTAGGTAACCTTGTGATGTAGGTAACTTCGTGATGTAGGTAACCTCGGGATGTAGGTAACCTCAGGATGTAGTAACTTCAGGACGTCGGTTTCCTCGAGATGTAGCTAACTAAGTGATGTAGGTAACTTCGTGATATAAGCAACCTCGGGATGTAGGTAACCTCAGGATGTAGCAACTTCATGACGTGGTTATCCTCGGGATGTAGGTAACTGCGGGATGTAGGTAACTTCGGGATGTAGGTAACTTCGTGATGTAGGTAACCTCGGGATGTAGGTAACTTCGGGATGCGGTTAACCTCGGGATGTAGGTAACTTCGTGATGTAGTAACCTCGGGATGTAGGTAACCTCGTGATGTAGGTAACCTCGTGATGTAGGTAACTTCGTGATGTAGGTAACTTCGTGATGTAGGTAATTTCGTGATATAGGTAACCTCGGGAGGTAGGTAACCTCAAGATGTAGTAACTTCAGGACGTCAGTATCCTCGGTATGTAGGTAGCTTCGAGATGTAGGTAACTATGTGATGTAGGTAACCTCGGGATGTAGGTAACTTCGGGATGTAGGTAACTAAACTACTTAAGATATATGAGAACTAACTACCTTGATTTTACAAATATATGCTCACCTGTCCATCTCTGGCACACGTGACAATATTCAACTGGCTTTTAGCGTTTAGATGGAGAAATTTACTTTGAAACACATTAGATTTGTGGCCGGTCTTGATGGTCTGTATCGCTGTGTTGCGAGACCAGTCCCACACCACGACGTTTGTGTCATCTGAACCTGAGGCTAGGAGGTGTCCTGTTAACAAAAAAGAACAATAATAATATCATATAATATGATTTGGTAATGTCACTTTAGGGAAGAAGTGTGTAGTAAATACCGGACTGAGAGTTTGTTAAAGTCAAAGTCAAAAATCATTTATTCTGCATAGACCATTAAATCGGCACTTACAAAATGTCAATATGAAATAAATATTAAATACTAGTTTAGCAAATGGACCACCGGTTCGTAACGCGGCCCAGACCTGAGAAGACTCCGGCAAGAAACTAAGCAGGCATTTTTTTTTTGGTCTATTTGTTACCTTTGTAGAATAGTTAAAGCCATGTGTTTATAGAATAGTACTTGCAGACCGCGGCTTCGCTTGCGTAAAATTTTTATCCCGTATCTACTACTACCTAATCCAGGGATAAAAAGTTTACCAGTAGTTCATAATGTTGGAGATTCCTACCTTCCGGGTGAAAATTTATAGAGTTGACACAACCCCTATGTTTGTTGAGATGATGAAGTTTCTTCATCCTGTATATGGCGTGAAGAGATCCGTAGAACCTTTGTTCGAACATTACATCTTCCTTGGTCGTTTTACCGCTGGGAAATGTCAGCCCCATCTCGCGATTCATTATTTCTGTAAAGGATAATCCAAACAATTTGATCATTATTACTGTGAATCATACATTTATTTTTTCATTCCAATCTTGTTGATTATTTTAATCCCCAAAAATTGCGAAGGCATTACAAAAACGAATTAAAAATAAATTATGAATATTTGTGGACATCTTTAAGCAAATTAAGTTTTAATAAACAGGATATATATTATGTTATTATTTTTTTTAACTTGCGGCTAAAATTTATAATAGTTCAGGACTTGCGCGATAAATTTTGGAAAACTTACTTTTGCCGACGTTTCGAGTGCATGACAGTCAATCCGTGACCACGGGTGCTGTAATGCACCCGAAACGTCTGCAAAAGAAAGTTTTCCAAAATTTATCGCGTGAAGTCTCGAACTATGAGGATATTATTTTTTACAGTTCTTTATTGATGACAATCTTTATGAAGGACGGACATATTTACATTTCCACTTGTTTTTCAACATTCTGTCTGCACTTAGCTTATCACATAATTTAATTGACTCACCTCTAAGCATTAAATAGCTATGCTTAGGCCTCGGTTTTTGCAACACACTCGGGGGCTTCCCCTTATTTTCTTCACTTTCCTCTTCTTCGTTAGTTCGATTCCGTGGCTGTTCCTCATCAGAGTCCGTATCACCGGAGTGCAAGTCTAGCATGTTGTCTGATTCATAACTGTCATTAATATCTGATGAGCTTGATGAACTGTCATTCGAGCTACTACTAAAAATAGAAATAACTCAGTTACTAAGGAAACCTTATCAGGAGAGGAGATCATTGGGAGAGGCCTATGTCCAGCAATGAGCCATAATAGGCTAATATTTTTTTAATTCTAATTTAAAAAAAAAAAACACTAATCGATTGAATCCTTGTTAATAGTAGAGTTGGTTTATAAGCTAACAATTTTAAAAGTAGTTTATTACGATAGATATAATAGCGTTATATGAAAATGGTATGGTGGAGTAACAACATATTCATCTGCAGAAACTAACATTTATTATAAAAATAACCACATGTACTATACTTTATATAAAGTTGTTAAAAGTAAAGAAAAATACAATAACAATGTAGTATCCTAGAATTATACACAGGACATTCAAGTTCTCTGCATTAATGAATCAGAACGAAAGTCAATATAAAGAGTACAGGCAAAGAACAGGGAATATCAATTTTTTTCATTTTTCCGTTTTCTATAGAAAAACAAATATTTGTCTATGGTACGAAAAACATCGGAAACAATGAAACGCTCAAGTGAGACTTGAACTCACGACCTTTGCCTTACAGGGGGAATTCAACTGAGCTATTGAGCTACACCTGATTCATTTCAAATTTTCCTTCTCTTTATGGTAGTTTAGTTCTCCCAAGCACTCACTTTAAAAAAAGTAAGGGTATATCCATGACATACCAGTAAAGAATGATTGTCCGACGTAAAAGTTGTGATTTAGATGCTGATCTCAATAAAAAATTATATATATATATATATATATATATATATATATATACATCTTGAAGGACATGTTGCGTCCTACATGGCGTTATTTACCGATGATGCTGCGTCCGACTGACTTTGTGCGTCCGGAATACGGACGCAAGATTGACCGACCCTCATTTTTAGCCCAATGGTCCCTTATGATCCTTAGAATGCAATGGCGAAAAATTGGCATGGACGTAATTCCATCACTACAATGCCTTTTAGCGTATAATATAGTTCCGCCATCGTCCGACTGAAATTTGGAGGACACTAGTGTTCAGCGTATAATTTACCACGTATACTTTGAGTTCAGTTCACCGATCTTATCGTGTCCATTGAATATCGTATTTGTAAAGTTTTTATCATGTTTTCGTGACAACAATCTTGCGTCTCTTAAACATCCTTAAACGGGCACTAGGTACGGCGTCTGAGGGGCCTCCTCGGGGTTCACGAGGGACGCATGGCGCGGGGCGCGGAGCGGCAGGCTTTAGCACGCTCGCGTACCGAAGTTTGTAAACCAACAGAATGTGCCGGCCGTGATGTAAGCTTATCTGTTCACACCAGCCTGTGCCTCTGAGCTTACCGGTTTATACATTTTTTTTATAGTGCGCTAAATCTCCACGGATACCACCCCCACGGAGACCCCCCCGACTAAAACGCACGCCGTCTTGGGTCCTTGGTTGCCGGAGGTGAGATTGCCGAAAGCATATCTCTCGCACCCCGGCAGACACTTCGGGCTGTGGGGACCTCGGTGTCCCCATCTAGCCCCGGGTACGGGGAGGCGCACTTGGCGGCACCGCCGCGGCCTGCTTCTGCTAGGGTGACAGGAGACTCCGCCGTTCACCCCTAGGCCAGCGCTCATGGAGGACGGAGGTCGTTCCGCGACGACCGGTTCGCCTTCGCTCTTCGTGGGCTTCCCGGGCCCGTAGTCTAGTCCGGACCCGACCGGCCGCCTCCTTCTCGAGCATTAATTGCTCGCAGAAGGAGGCGGCCGCACCCCAAGCGTTTGCGCATCGTACCATCGCTGTGAGCAATGTGGCGAGTGTGAGGACTCCCACCCCCAGAGCCGCCACTAGGACCTGCCTGGGCCGCCGTGTCCCACGCCGGGCACTCGGTCAGCGTGTGCAGCTCTGCGTCCTCGCTCGCATCACAGTGATGGCACTCGCACGTTGGCTCCTTCCGCATCCGACACAGGTAGCTCCCGAAACACCCGTGTCCGGTAATCACCTGCGTCAGCCGGTACGAGAGGCTGCCGTGTGGCATCTCTAGCTATTCCTCCATGATGAGTTTAACCGCTGCTATTACGGCGTGCCCTGCGCTTGGTCACCCAAGTCGTAGCTCCCACTCAGGGTGGAGATGGGACCTCACGACCCGAATTTCTTCAGGCTCGGGTTCCCGGCTCGGCTCCCGCGCCTCCTTTCGGTACCGAAAGGGTTCTCGCATCCAAGTTCCACGGTAGAGATCCGGCAAGGAGATTCGCCGCCTCCAAGGATATCGTGCGGTACCCCATAATGTCCCTGCTGGCCATTGCACGCTGCGGCCCACGCAGCAGACGCGCATTGTGGATCGTCAGGGTCTCCGCCCATATCGGGCACCCATATAGGGCAATGGACCGCAGGACTCCTGCGTAGAGTCTCCTGCAAAAGTCATCCGGCCCCCTTTTTTTTTATACCACTTAGATGGCAGACAAGCACACGGCCAACCTGATGGAAAGTGGTTACCGTGGCCTATGGACGTATGCAACACCAGAGGCGTTACACTCGCGCTGCCTGCCCTGAAGAAACCTTCTAATGCCCCTCTTGAAGAACCCCATATTGTAGTCGCTTGGGAAAACCGTGGCAGGGAGTTCCTTTCATACCGCACGGTGCGCACCGTATTCGGATGCAATGTGTGGGGATGAATTCCCTGTCTATGGCGAGCGGTGCGATGATAGAATGTAGCTGTGGGCATCATGTCAAATAATTCATCTGAGCACAAACCATTATATAGGCGGTAGAAAACACACAGTGAGGCAAAGTCCCTCCTGAGGCTGAGAGGTTCCACATCGCCTGCGAGTATGGGACTGTCGACGAGCCTCAACGCACGTCTTTGTACCGAGTCGAAAGGGTTAAGCTGGCGTGCGGGCGCTCCGGCAAAAAGATGACAGCAGTACTCCATGTGGGGTCGAACCTGTGCCTTATAAAGAAGGAGTCGCTGCCCCGCAGTGAAGTACTGCTTCGCCCTGTTAAGAACTCCAAGTTTCTTTGATGCCAGCTTAACCTTGTCCTCTAAATGACTGCGGTACTGGACGTCACTTGAAATGTCGACGCCTAGGATCCCGATACTCGGGGCAATGGTAAGCCGTGTGCCCAGGAATTGCGGCGCTACAATATATGGGGTTTTCTTAGCGGTGAATACACCCCTTATGTTGGGCAGCAGCAAGCGGCAGCTATGTCCTTCAATTTGGGGGCCAGTCTTCGGCGATGCTCCCCAAAGATCCACCGGCCGTCGAGCACGAGCCCCAGATAGTTCATCTGGGGCTTGATGCCGATGGAAATGTCTCTCACTATGAGGCTGGAATCTTCCGGTGGCACGCGCCGAGGCCCATGAAAGAACATGGCCTCGGTTTTATACGGAGCCACCTCCAGACCCAGCCGCCGGATCCGCTCCACGACTTGGGCAACCGCGGTCGTAGCCTTCATGGTCGCTTCGCGGTATGTAGCCCCGCACGCCGTCACCAGCGTAACCGATGTTCCACAGTTCCCAGGACCGATCCCCGCACGACATCTCTCGCCGACCGAGCCCGGTCGCATTTGGGTACAACAAGGGGGGGGGGGGGGGGGGGCGCTGCTGGCAGCGGCGTTGTGCACCAGTGCCACCGATTCGTCCAGGTCGGTTTCCCAGGCAGGCCCGATAAACCCGTGAGTGTACGGCTTGGCGACAGCGGTGACATTAATGCCTCACTGTGCCATGCTCTGGAGCAAAAGTGCCTGAGCATCAACACAGTGGTTCGCATTCGTCTGCAGGACGCGGAGCTGAGGATCCATTATGGAACTGCCAACCGGCTTCGGCCTCCCCGCGGTGCAGGCCTTGGCACCAGCCCTATGGTGCACACCTGAAGCAGTGCAACGGAGCTTCGCAACTACCGGCCTTATGATCGGGTTGGCTACAGCGGAAGTAACGGTCACCGACCGTTACCTTCGGAAACTGGCCTCCACCGCGCACTGCACCCCCACGTGGCTCACCGACAGGCACCGGAAGCACCGTGCTGGTCGGGCCTGCAGGAGCCGTACCTGCACCATCTGGAAGCCGCCAATAAGCAGGCCCCGCCCATCGGCAACCTTTGGGGCTGCCGCGATGGGGCTCTCCGACGCCTCCGCCGTCAACGTAATGACGACGGCCGTCAATCGTGGGGCGCGGAGCTTCCTCGGCGCTGTTGCCATCGCGGCAGCCTTGGCCCTTCTGGCCATTTTGGCTGCCTTTTTGGCGGCGTTCCGTCTCTGCTTGGCGGCTCCAGCTACCTCCCAGCCCCCTTACGGGGGCTCGGGGATTCACCCAGAGCCGGGCCGGGGTCCGGAGTTGCCCTTACCCTTATCCTTGCCCTGAGCGCGACCCACGATTCTGGCTCTGCTGGTCGAATTGGCGGCTTCACCGGTTGCGCTGTTTGCGCTGGCCGCTCCGGATGCACCGGCCGCCCCGTCAGAGCAGGGTGCGCCGACCGCTCCGGCTGCGCCTTCCGCATTGACCGAGTCGCCACTCCCGGCAACTCGGTCCCTTCTCTTGAGGGCCTCCAGCTCCGCCTTAACTTTTTGGAGTTGGCGTCGGGACTTGGCCTCCCGCCGCTGTGCCTCAGCCTCCCTCCTCGCCTGTTTTGCCATCTGGGTGGCCAGACCCTCACCGGCAGCTGCGATCTGCTCTACGCATAAGCAGAACCTACAAAACTTCGAGCTAGCGTTGAATGGTGTTGCAATAAGCAGGGACAGTCATATTCGCTTCCTGGGTCTCATATTAGATGAACACTGTAACTGGAATCTGCATGTAGATACAGTATGCAAGAGAGTAAATAGATTCGTGTTTGCTCTACGCCAGCTTAGAAATACAACTTGCGAAAAAACAGCTCTTATGGCGTACCACAGTCATGTTGGCTCAATCTTAAATTATGGCATATTACTGTGGGGTAACTCAACCGACGTAGACAGTGCCTTCATAAAACAAAAACTCGTCAAAAATGATTATATTGCTTTTTAAGATTTTGTTGACCACCAAAGTGAAAATACCTACGCTATACATTGTCACTTTTGTATGCTAACTATTAATAATATTTATTATCTATGCCTGGAGTCATTATAAACCCATATATAGGTGGAAGCCTCTTGGCTGATAAGCTGGATACAATTATTCAAAAACAGTATTCGGAACCAATCTGTATTCAATAGTAGATGGATGTCATTTAGTTATTATAATCATTATGATATATGCAGGGCATTATACGGAATTGATTTAAACATACATTCGGATGGAGGCGGGAATGTGCATGCAGTGTTTAGTAGGTATACGCAGGTATTCAGTGTGCAAGAAAAATTTGAGAGTGAACGGACGCACAAATTCAGCTAGAAATATTTAACACCAGTATTGTAGTGAAGATGATGGAAACAATTATTTCGCACAGCTTGACCGGGTTTTTGAGCAGAGAGGGCATTATCTCAACCAAACAACACGGATTTGTTAGAGGTAGGTCAACAGTCACTAATCTGCTGACATGTGTACAGGACTGGACAAAGGAACTCGATGGCCGCAACCCAATAGATGTCATTTACCTGGACTTCGAGCGTGCATTCGACAAGGTTCCACATCAACGACTTCTCAACAAACTGGAGCATTGTGGGATACGTGGAGCTCTACTCAAATGGATAAGGAACTACTTGGAGGGTAGAACATTCCAAGTGCGTGTCGGTGGCGCCCTTTCCAAGCATAGACCCGTTGCGAGTGGCGTACCCCAGGGCTCAGTGCTTGCCCCCCACTTGTTTGGAATATACATAACAGACTTAATCGAGGTGATTGAGTGCCGGTCTGCCTTCTTTGCTGATGATGGTAAGTTCTTTGCCAACCCACTTATACACTCAGGACAGCTGCAGGATGACTTAGATCGTATCCAAAATTGGACTAAAGATTGGATCATCAAATTAAATGCATCTAAGTGCAATGTTCTGCATTTAGGGGGCAACAATCCAAGGGCTACATATAGTCTTGAGGGAAACATCCTAACTCCAGTCAACCTCCAAAAAGATCTGGGAGTGACTGTGGCTCCTGATTTGAAGTGGGCAGAACATATCTCCAATATTGTAAAAAGGGCTAACTCTTTTACATATGTTGTTCGAAAGTCCTTTCAAAGCATAACCATCGAAGTTTTCAGGAGAATATTCAAGACCTATATTAGGCCACTCTTGGAATATGGCTTCCAGATCTGGAGCCCATACCTTCACAAGGACATCAATCTGCTGGAGAGTGTCCAGAGGAAAGCCACGAAGATACCACCGGCTCTACGACGCATGTCCTATGAACAGAGACTACGTGCACTGAAACTGAGCACTCTCGAGCAGAGACGACTTCGAGGTGATCTGATAGAGGTATACAAGATCATAAATGCGCACTATAATCTGCCAGATATCCAGAACATTCTTCTCAGGAGGGACAGCATACGGCCGTCCCGCGGACACGGCCTTCGATTGACGCGGGCCTCTGCTGATACACTGGTTGCCCATCACTTCTTCAGTAATAGAGTGGTCCATAATTGGAACTTGCTGCTGGAGGACGTTGTTTCTGCCACCTCAATAAACTCATTTAAAAATCGACTTGATAACTGGCTACGACTAGACAATTCAGTGCTTAAAAAAATGACGGACAATTAAATAAAAATAAAAATCTATAGACTATTATATTTTATCACTAGAAGTGAACACAACAGCTTGTAGCTGCTTGTTCATAATTATATAAATAAATAAATAAATAAATAAAATAAATAAATTTGAATATCACCATTTAATGTTTAAATGAAATTTGACGTCGACTACTGATATGATACTGATGAAAACATCTTACATACGCATTGAAAACATTAAAAATCTCACTACATTCAGTGGACGCCGCAGTGTGGTAGTTTGTAAAGACGCAAGCAGTCCTTCGCGATTTATATATATATATGTATATATATATATATATATATATATGTGTTATACTTGGTTGTATTCATGTTATAACACTTTACGTTATGAAAATATTTATTTTTACAGATAAAACATGTAACTCATGTGGTGAAGCAATTGGTACTGCTAGGCACCTACTGGTGGGTTGTAGGACGCTATTAGACCGGGGTCATTACTCGCGCCGACATGATAAGGTATTAGAAATCGTACGTGAGGCGGTAAGTTTGGCGGTAGCTAGAGCGAAAAAGGGTTTAACCACAAACCAAAGAAATGACGTCGCGTTTGTAAAGGAAGGCTGCTCAAAAAAGACAAATCAAAAGCCGTACTCAATTTTGATAGCAGCCGCTGACTGGACATTACTCGCAGATTCGTATGAGAAACACTATAAAATACCGGAGGATGTTTGTGCCTCGTCATCCAGACCCGATATATTCCTATTTTCAAAACAGCAAAAGCGTGCAGTACTAGTAGAACTCACAGTACCGTGGGAAACTAACATACCTAAAGACCACGCTATAAAAATAAACAAATACTTTGACCTGACCAACGAGTTAACCAAAAATGGCTATGTGGTTAAACTCTACGCCGTGGAAGTAGGAGCAAGGGGAATTCCAGCTAAATCCCTGTATAACTTATTTAAAGACCTCGGATTGCCAAGAGCTTCAGTAAGCTCTTTACTCAAACGAATATCTAAAACGGCGTTGATAGGATCTTACCAAATTTGGATAGGTAGAGGGGGGAACACGACCGACGGTGGAGGTGAGCGCTGATGCATCACAAGGTGGCCACCCTAAACCTACACCTGGGTCGCAAGTCCCAGGCGCCGTCACAGTGTTCCTCTCTGTACCACGCCATGGACCCGGCGACCGCACGGTGAATCCATGGAATGCTAAGAACCGGATCTCAAAAGACGAAATCGTGCAAGCTCTTCCAAAAGACCAAAGTACTAAAGAGCTCGAGTCGCGCCTCCAATTCCATAAAAAATTCATGATAGGCTCGCAGACTGGTAGGGTAGGTTTGGGTAATACTAGGAGGCAGTCAGACAAAGACATAACAAAATCTTTTCTTCAAGTAGATGAAAATAATACCTACAAAGTGCACGCAATGAACCTAGAAATACAAAACGAATGGTTAACACTAGGTGAATTTTGTATTCCCATAGCCTTAAAATGGCGTACCTTAATATACGACTGGTCACCGGCTCTCCTTAAATTCTATCTCAATGCATTCCAGTTGACCCTCCCCGACCAAAGCAATCTTGTCAGATGGGGAAAAGCCACAGATAAAACATGTAACTCATGTGGTGAAGCAATTGGTACTGCTAGGCACCTACTGGTGGGTTGTAGGACGCTATTAGACCGGGGTCATTACTCGCGCCGACATGATAAGGTATTAGAAATCGTACGTGAGGCGGTAAGTTTGGCGGTAGCTAGAGCGAAAAAGGGTTTAACCACAAACCAAAGAAATGACGTCGCGTTTGTAAAGGAAGGCTGCTCAAAAAAGACAAATCAAAAGCCGTACTCAATTTTGATAGCAGCCGCTGATTGGACATTACTCGCAGATTCGTATGAGAAACACTATAAAATACCGGAGGATGTTTGTGCCTCGTCATCCAGACCCGATATATTCCTATTTTCAAAACAGCAAAAGCGTGCAGTACTAGTAGAACTCACAGTACCGTGGGAAACTAACATACCTAAAGACCACGCTATAAAAATAAACAAATACTTTGACTTGACCAACGAGTTAACCAAAAATGGCTATGTGGTTAAACTCTACGCCGTGGAAGTGGGAGCAAGGGGAATTCCAGCTAAATCCCTGTATAACTTATTTAAAGACCTCGGATTGCCAAGAGCTTCAGTAAGCTCTTTACTCAAACGAATATCTAAAACGGCGTTGATAGGATCTTACCAAATTTGGATAGGTAGAGGGGGGAACACGACTGACGGTGGAGGTGAGCGCTGATGCATCACAAGGTGGCCACCCTAAACCTACACCTGGGTCGCAAGTCCCAGGCGCCGTCGCAGTGTTCCTCTCTGTACCACGCCATGGACCCGGCGACCGCACGGTGAATCCATGGAATGCTAAGAACCGGATCTCTTATGTCTCCCTCCCTCTCTCCCTATCTTTTTTCGCTTTGTAACACACCTTATTGACCTTATTTGCTAACTACACCGTATTGCCCCTGTTTTAGCACATTACTGTCCATCCCAAGGTTGCCTGGAAGAAATCGCTTCCAGCGATAAGGCCGCCCATTGTACATTAAACTGTATCATGCTACCTACTTGTTCCAATGTAAATCTATTGGTGTACAATAAAGAATTATCTATCTATCTATCTATCTATCTATCTACTTCTCAACTTTTAAATGCATATTTCTCAAAATCAGTTCATTAGGACATTCCCCGTTCTTTGCCTTACTATACCCTGCATATGGTAAAGATTGCTTTGTTCATATTTGTGTTTATCATTCTTTCATATTAATAAAAAAGTATTCAATTGTCGAACAGTCATTGAACAGTAGTCTCTGTAATTCAATAGCAATATGAATACTAAATTTTAGCCCACAGAATATACTCTTTACCATCAAATTTAATAATAAAAGGTCATAAATCTAATCAATTAGGTTATCATTCAAGATATATGTAAATCAAGAATGTGTTTCTCATTTATACATATGTTTATATGCACTTTTGAAGGCTAAAGATGCATTCACTTACCTGGTATGTGATCCTTCACAATCTAAATCAGGAGTAAGGTAATCAGCCAGTCTTCTCATATCATCATTCTCACCATCCGAGCTGTTTTCATTGCTCCTTGAAGTCGGAACCGTTTCCTCAGCGGATAAATCATCGGAATCTCTGGAAGAATCCGAGTCTCTGTCTGGGGTCTTCCGTTTTCGATAGAGCCTCGTACATTTTGGACGTCTAAGGTTGAGAAGAATAGTTCTGACATTACTTCCTGAGGGCGCAGCGTTTACCACCTCATTCGAGGGGCCCTCAGAGGTACCCGCAGCACGATCGTCACTGCTCGTGCTCTCAGACTTATCCGCAGACACTCCACTATCTACATTTTCATCCTTCTTCGACGACAGCACTATAAAAACATCAAAATGGACACGAGTTTTAATGTCATACTTTTTTTACGTGAACGTAACTAGGACAAATTTTTACCTGTCTCTTGGAAACTATCTTGTGAACTTCCATCATTCAGTTTTAACTTTTTTCCACCTGATTTAGGAGTTACAGCGAAGTCCTTAATTTCGTCATCGCTTGAAGAAGGATCTTCCATTGCTGCTTACGTTGGTAATTTATTCTAAAATAGAAGTATAAGTTATAGTTATGAGGATTTGCAACACAAAAGAATTCCAGCTGTTTTAAAACTTAATTTACAATTATAAATTAAAACGGAATCGGAGACTCAATGGAGGATTATTTAATAAATTTGGCGATTTTGGCAGCAAGAACAAGGACGAAAATATTGATGTTACCAGGCAAAAAAAATATTCCGATTATTACTTTTTTTGGAAAATGGATTTTATTAATTGATTTAGTCATCTAAGTATACATAAAGCTGTGTGGTATGTAACAATATTTTTAAATACCTAAATCAGCAATTTTTCATTTAATATCCATTTCCGTCTAAAAGAAAACAATTTTGTAGATTCAACTTTTCTTATTTTATTTGTGGTACGTACGACACGGGTAGGCTGGCAATTTGTTTTCCTGAAACAGCTGTCAAATGGCTGTCAATGTCTCTGTCAAAGTGTCGCCAATGACCACGATCTGAATTCCCCTTAAAAAAATTCTCCACACATTCTAGTAAATTTATATGATTTTCACGCGTATCTAGTATGTATGTATATGTATTTTCTCGTAATTTATGTTCCAATCGAGTGGATGAAAGTGATAGTTAAGACACTTAAGACGCAACAAGTGTTTAATATATATCAAAATGGCGCCAATCATTTATTATATTCCGAAAAAACAGCCTTTATCACTTTGTTGTCCGTCTATCTGGGATAACCTTTTTCTGAGGAGTGTATGTATAGTGTAAAGTTGAAGTGAATTTCAAATTACTCTGCAACCTCTTGCTCTTGCAGCTGTGAAAAATTCAACTTCCACACTACCACAAAAAACAAATAGGCCTCATAAGATGGGCTGTTTGCGCTTATTATTGACTAGGTTTTGCTCGTGGCTTCGCCCGTGTGGATGTCGGTTATAGACTTTACATACAAAAGTTCATCACCTATTTTACCCTCTTAGTAGTAAAATTTTGAAAAACGCTGAAACACGTGTTCATTTATTTCTTAAAAGACACAGGTTTATAATATTTAGTGCATCTAGCTCTGAAAATGATGGACTTATTTTACCCCTTTAGTAGTAGAATTTCCAAAAATCCTTTCTTAGCGGATGCCTACCTCAAAGCATGCATGTCATCATGCACCTGCATGCCAAATTTCAGCCCGATCCGTCCAGTACATTGGGCTATGCGTTGATAGATCACTATAATTATCAGTCAGTCACCTTTGAGTCATGTATATATATATATATATATATATATATTTAGATAGATTGAGGCTTATAATATATTATATAATGTTGCCAAAAAGAGAGTTGAGTCTGATTTTAATGAAATTTAAATAATAAATCATGTTACGGGGCCCTACGGGGTCAAGATTGAAGGAAACGAGTGATTCGAGAACCAATATCTTTATTCCGTAGGCCGATACTATACAATAAAAAAAATACTCTAATTTAAAGTCGAGTGTCGGTTGGGGTATAGGTACACGCCACTACAAACGGACGGCTGAGTAATGTACTCAACTTGGGGTTCCGAGCTGGTCCCATGCGAGTGTGATGTCATCTTCCCCAAAAGGTCACCAGGCGTCGCGGCCGCTAGTCCGGTCCGCCGGAGTCATCGTCAAGATCGGAGTCAGGCCTGGTCCGCTTCAAGCCGGTACGGAGTGGGCCGATAGCTTCAGCTGGTTCGGAGTTGGGCCGGTACGTTTTTGTGCTGGTATTTCAGCCGGTACGAAGTTCTGGGGGGAGACAACCACACGTTTAGGCACTGATGCGTGAACCCAATGCAACAGCGCCGGGGCCCCGAGTATAATTGTCTACATGGGCCTTAGGCCGCGTCCTGGACGACGGCGGCTGGAGCGGGCGGCGCGGGCGACGACACCCGCGTCTTTATCAAAGTCGTACATTTGTGTGAAGCTGTTCTCGATGACAGCGGTGCGGGCGGCGCGGCGTGGCGAAGGACACCGCGCACACCGCCCGCTCCGCCCGCCGTCGTCCAGGACGCGGCCTTAAGGTCAGCGGCGCTGTACAATGCTAGGTACACATAACACATAGCATACACAAATAAACAGTTAAATAAAACAAAGGGGACATTGGCCACCTGGATTGTTCCAGAATTAATAAGCGTACCTATTTTAAAAGTAGGTAATCCCGTTAACCACGGTTCAATTAACTACAAACAAATGACTTAGTACTAAATCAAGTTCCAACACTAATGTTTGTTGAAGCGTGGAACGACAATATAATTCGACAAATTATTCAACACGAAACTTCGTTGTTCTTATTCTGACGTTAATTAACTAAATAATTACCAATTAGGTTTTTAGATGACCTAACGGCTACGCTACGAGTTACTATTTGTTTTTGCGACACTGTTCGCTGCGATGGTTCGCTATCGAATGTCGTCAGCTGTGCAAGCCTCGTCTTGTGCGCACCTTGTGCTCTGCTAGTGTTGTCCCCTCCGCCGTTTGCCGGACCGTGGGAACACGCTGATTGGTCAAATTTCGGTGTGACTCATTTTATATGTGCGTTAGAACGATTTTTTGACCTTATATGGTAATGCTTCCATTCGATCGCTAGTGATGGGACTCATGTTGCAATCGCAGGACCCCGGTATCTCCCGTTTAGTACTGATATATTCTAAATGTTTTAAATTTTTATTCCCGGAACCAGTGTTCACGTAACAATCATCATTAATTAAAAAACTTACAACTTATTACTTCTGAGTTCAGGTATAGAGTAAATGTCTAGATCCCCGCCATTTTTCCCACACAAGCCCAATCCCCACAAATTCCCCAATCAGGTTGAATATCCCCGCAGATTGGGGACCTCCCCAGGCTTTGGCAACGCTGGTCTGTCGAATAAAAATTATTCCGGTCATGCCTAAAGAATTACCTTACTTTGAACATTGTCTAAATAGCGCTATCTCTTTCACTTTAATTTCGTTTTGAATTTATTTTACTTTAGGACTACAGTAATAAAACTAGAACTTATGTTATTATTTAAAACTTAATTTATTAAAGATTAGTACCAGATTTTGAGGAAATCGAACTATAATAATAATAGAATTTAATATATAGTGCAGTTATTTGTTTCAGCTACCGACTTACACAATGATGAAGATGTCATGTCTGTCACATTGACATTTCTATTCCGATTTCCGATTCTTCTGAAAATCAATTTTTGGATGGGGAAGGTGCCGATTTTAATTTTTATGAGTACAATTTTTAAATAACAAGTACATTAATTGAAACCTTTCAAAGAATAATGGAAGGGCAAGAAGATATGCTGTCCTTCCTCGATCTACTTGATTTGGATGAAGAAATCATAGATAAACGACTTAAATCTATAATATTGAGAAGCAATCATACAAATACACACCTTCAAAATGTGCTCCTATTGTTGCAGTATAAAAATTTAATTAACACACAAGAAGATAGCGATTGTCCAAACGATGATGAGTATGATTTCGCAGTTAAACTTATAGGGAACGTAAACAACCAAAATGTTGACTATGTCTGTAAAATTATAAATATTGTATTGTCTCTCAACAAGACGAATATAATCAATAAGTCCGAGCATTTGCTACAGCAAATCTTATCAAATACCGATTTCATAACGGACAAATTTGATTCAAAAGAAGACGAAACATGCTCACAGAGGTTGATAAATTTAAAATTATGTGGAAGTATATTGGATGCAATAGTAAAATCCAATAATAAGTTATCAATGCCATTTCTAGAGACCCCTTTAGAAAAAATACTTGATTCAACAGATGAAAAATTAAAAGTTTACTTTTTAACAGACACAGTACCCAAGTTATTTGTGGGAGTGGATGGTTACAATATTTTGGACAGAATATGGAATCATGTAAAGAGTTTGACAGGAGAACAGAGAGAGAGTTCTTTGAAGATTTTAAGCTGTCTCTCCGATTACTATTTGCCCATACCTGATACTAAAGGTAATATAAAATATGAATCAGAAATTGTTTTTCTACATGAATTCTGGGATATCATTTTATTTGGATTCATGTGTGACACAGCTGTTAGAAAAATAGCAATCTACTTATCAAAAAGAGCAATAGACTGTGTTATAACTTCAAAGAAAGATGTTTGTATCCAATCCGATAATAATATAATATTTTCATGGAATAGAAACGATTCCAAAAAATTAAAAAGTATGTGGGATAACTTTTTTATTCTCATAGACAGTTTGGAGGAGAAGCAGAGCAATATAGTATTGCCATCACTAAAATTATTTGAAACTGTAGACATTAGCGAATGTTGGTTGAATGCTGCTTTTAATTCTGGTTTAAGGCATGATAATATACAAGTAAGATTAAAATGTGCGGAGTACAAGTTAAAGACAAAAATAAAAAATCAGTCCGAAGCACTCGTATTACTGGAGGCCTACAATGATATAAATATTTATGATAGTAGTACCAATTTTAGGTCACTCAAAACTGGAATTAGTGACTTATGTAAAGATCCTGTATCATTTTTGGCCATATTTAGTGCTATACCTAATATAAATTGGTCAGCAGTGCCATTTTACCACATAACGGATGTATTGGCAAATTTAACATCTATACCAACTGAAGATATTACGGATACAATTATTGACATTTTAAAAGTACCATGTAATAATGTGTTACTAAGAAAAGCAGCTCGAATGAATATAGCATCATTTATAAAGAACTGCTGTAAGAATGTCACTTGGAGGGATACTGCAAATATTTTCTCTATCATACAATTGGAGCCACAAAAATTCCCACTTGTAATCCAACAAGACACATTCAAAGATAAAGAGAAATATATTTGTTATAAAACATTATCAAATAATGTTACAAATATAGACCTTATTTTGTTATACCTTTCTAAAAATGAGGATGATATTAATGTATTTATTGAAATATTAAATGAAAAAGTAACTAAAATAAATGAAATAGTAAGCAGACAATATGCTGATAAAAAAGATTGTTTGAAAGATGTAACTTTTTTGATACATCTACTGAGTAAAACAGAGAATAATAACAACTCTTTAGAGAAGGCTCTGCATGATACAGTAGCCAGACAAAATAGAGTCTTAATACAATATGTTTTAAGTCTATTTTCGAGTGATGACAATCTAAATTTTCATGATGCTGCAGCATTATTAGAGAAACATAACTACACATTTGATGACAAAAACATAGAAGATATGTTACTTGAGCTGTACAAGATAGCTCTATTATTCTTAAAAGATAATTCAAAACTTGGCAAAGGTGTCCTCAGTTTACTAACTATAAAAATGCTATATTATAATAGTGTTTTGTTATACAACTTTAAGCATGAGTTGCTTGATATAAAGACATTTTTGGATATAATTTCTAATTATCAATTCAATGATTCTCAGAATGAAAGTGTGGGTAGATTGAAAAGTATATTTTACGAGAAGACCGGTCAAATAGTCTACGAACTTATAACAGAAGAGAAGAATTGTTCTCAATATATCAAGCAAATAATATCATACATTGAAAATGTCTTAGAATGTGGTGGCTATGGTTGTCTGATATGGATTTTGAGGATTGTCAATCAAGTTGTCAAACCCCTTGTTAGTGACAAATCAAAGTTTAACATGGTTCAATTTATAAATCGAGTGTGGTATGAAATTGAAGAATTGAAATCAAGTAACCAATATTCACCATGCATGGAAGAGTTTGTTGAGCTGATAACTCAAGATGCTATATTATCGAAAGCCATGTATAACAATGTAGTGATACTGTACTGCAAGAAAATAGTTGAATATGGCCCTTTTAAAACAAATCCTCTGTATTATTTGATAAAGAAAATTAATAAACAAGGGGTTCAAGATTATGGGCATTTAGTATATATTTTGTGTGAGATCTTGCTGTACTGTCCTGTTTTAAGAAAAGACCAGAGGTAAAGTATACATGTTTTATTCTTAAGGTCTTTCATTCTGTTGTGGGAAGTCCACAAAAAGTAACAGATTTCTCGTTTGGTTGATAAGGTCCAGTATTGAGTCCTTGTGGCAGTCCCCATAACAGTAGTTAAAGTGGTGGCGACTAAATGACTTTTCTGGTAAAGCGAATAGGATGAAGTGATCAGACCCCTGATTCTCCTGATCACCCCAGTACTAACAGTAACCCCAGTAACATAACTTGGCTATATTTCATTAATAAAGTTTTTTTTCCAGAATAACAGATAATCTGTGCTTAAATATTCTTCATAATGAAGAATACGGAATTGATAAGAGTAGGTAAGAAATATTTTTGAATTATCATAAAGCTAATTGCAGAAATTAATAATCAATAAGCTTATATTAGAAATAAGTTTAGTTTTAGCTTAGCATATTAATAGTAAATTTTAATTTGCAGCATCGATACTCACTTCACTTTCGAAATACAACACCTGGCTGCAGCAACTCTCTGTCGCATAAATGACACTGAAACGTTAACGGTTATCATGAAGTTTATCTCGAATAGACTTGACGAAACTTTTCAAAATAAACAGAGGTAAGTTATTTTTCAGACTGCGACAAATTAGCAAAAAGTGGGTTGTGCGTTTGACCAATAAACGAAATCTCAACCAACGAACTTGCAGAAGATAGTAACGTATTTTCCATTTCATTTCATATACTTAAAACTTTTTTTTTTCTAAGGTACCACGGCAACTCGCAAGCACATAAAACACTTCTTGCCTCCCTTCAACACATTCTGATGATCTTGCTGAAAGCTCCTGGGGACCTGCACTGGTTGCTAAACTGGTGTTTGAACTTGTTGGTCAAGTTGCCACATCAGCCAAGTGTGAGGATTTGCTTTGAATGGATTGTGGCTTTCTACTTTTATAGCCAGGTAAGGTAATATTTCACAAATTTCCCTTATGGGGTGCTGGCACAGACTTTCCTGTTTAATTTCCCAACTTCCCAGAGGTTAATAACAGGCATAGGATAATGAACCACAGGTTCCAAAATAGCACTATCTCCAAGTATATTAAGATATTTTGCTATGTGTAGGATGCTCCACCGAATCCAAGCCAATCTCACCTTCAAGCTGGTGCACCTGCTGATTGAGGATCGAGGATGTAGCAAAGGCTACCGTCCTAGGATTGGGGTTCAAAAAGTCGCCTCTCGAAAATGCCAATTCAAAAGGAGAAAAAGTAAGAAAGTGTACCCTAGGCTACAAGGTGAAAAGCCATGGAAACAACAAGGAAAACCCCTAAGATGACGATTGACGATGACATTTTGCAAAGAGTTCGACCTCACAATCACTCCGTCATTAATAATAGCCTTCTTTTCAGAACACCACTCTCACAGAAAAGACTCTACAGATCTTGAAATCAAAAAATGTGCCGCTAACATCCCAATTCTTTATAATGTACTGGTTGTTAAAACATAAAATATCAAACAATACTTACACTGAAGAGGAATACAATTATGTAATGAATTTCCTTCTGTCACATACAATGGGGCAGTTGTTCAATGTTAGACTTAATGCCCAATACTTAGCCGTTGTCTTACACGATATGGCGGCTAAAACGGACAAATTCGACTACACGATTGATGTCATAAAGAATACATTCCATGACTGTAATAACGACAAAAATTATCTAAAGCTAAAAGCAGATTATTTTGTCAATACTTTTGATATAATTTCCAATTTAAATCCTTATTTTATTTATTATTTATTCCCAAAATATTGTGAGTTGAATACTGATGAAAATTCCGATGTAAAGTTAGTCAAAAGGCTTTTAAAAATCGATGAAGGGTCCGTTGGTGGGAGTGAAGAATTCAAAGCAGAATGGAAGTCTTGTCAGAGGGAAAATGAGGAGTTTATTGAACAAAATAATGAGGAAGGTGTACATTGTAATGGTGTTGGAGATGGTGACTCGATGGGTACTATCCAAAAGAAGTATATTCCGTGGAAGAATATGAGTGATATCAATGTGTACAATGTTGGGAAGAAGGTACGTATTTTCTACTATTAATTGATTTTTAACTGTAGTGGCCAATATATTTAGACCTACTATTTAAACTGATGATTGATGGCTCTTGGTGCAATTTATTTTCGTGAAATTCTTTTTTTCTAGACGGAAACTCAGGGGGATCTGATATTAGTAGCTTCTCTTATCGACAAGCTGCCGAACTTGGGAGGGATGGCGAGGACTAGTGAGGTCTTCGGAGTAAAAACATATGTCGTTGGCAGCGTCAGACATTTGCAGGATAAGCAGTTCCAGGGGCTAAGGTATGTTTAAAGTTTTATTGCCAATTTATAACAGCGAAGGCATAAACCCTAGAGATGTTCGCCTAAAGTCACGCGCCGATAAAATTGAAGAATCCATGTGGAACTATTACCAGCACTAGTGAAAAAAGCTTAGTAGTTAAGGAATTCGGCCTAACGATCGAGAGGTCTCCGGTTCGAATTCTAGCCATTACGTTACCAACGTGAACCTTTTCCCAGCACGAGCAATTTAGCTTAGCTGGAAGGGTTAGAGGAGAATATTAGTAAATTCGGTTGCTAATATTGTTAAAAAAAACCAAATGAATCTCCCAGGTGATCCTTGCGGATCTAGAACTAAGCGTTTTAGTGACTCATTCCTATGCCACACCATTAAGACCTGGAACTCCCTGCCAGCTCACGTGTTTCCTTCTTCTTACAGTCCCGGGTCCTTTAAGCGGGGCGTGAAAAGGCATCTGATGAGGCCGTCAAGCTGAGTGCCGCCACTGTTAACAACATGTTTGCGATAGTGACCCTCTTTCCGAGACTGCCTTTAGCTTACCATCAGGCGATGTGAAGTCAAATTGACGGGTCCTTTATAAAAAAAAACGTAAATTCCAAATAGACCCACAGGGGATCAAAGACCCCCGGTATCCCCCAGGGTATCCAAGTGGACGGAACTATTACCTAACTACATCTTACAAATCCTCAATAGCTAATTTTTGTGCAGCGTATCAGCCGAACGCTGGATAAACATCGAGGAGGTGCGTCCGAATCACTCTCTGAAAGAATATCTCATGCTGAAGAAGACCGAAGGTTACTCCGTAGTGGCGGCCGAGCAGACTTCCACCAGTACCAAATTACAAAGCTTCAAGTTTCCTAAGAAGACTATTCTGTTGCTGGGGTAAGTTAGAAGTAAAGTTATCATTTCGCGAATTTGGCAGTTTGAGAAATTGGCTATTTACGAGCGGTTGGCATTTTGAGCTGATACCTCATCATCCTCATAGCGACTTCTCAGTTGTGTCTAAAGTACGGATTTTGTGGACATATGACTCTCCCAATGTGCAATGCTCCCTATCCTTTGCCTTCCGCATCTAGTCTGTCCCAGCTACCTTTTTCAGGCCGTCAGTCCACCTGGCTAGAGGGTCCCACCTTCCGTCTACCTCCTCGCGGTCTCCACTCTAGGACACTCGTTTGCCTCAACGGTCAAAGGGATTTTGTGTTATTAAATCGGTTTATCGACTTTTCTGTAAGTGATTGCTGTGCTGACCTTTCAGACCCGGGAAGAAATCGGTACCAAGCCTCGAAGGCATAGTGTAGCCCATTTGCTAAACGTTAGTCTAGTTTTTACATGTAACGTTTTGTTCCGATAAATGCCTTCATATTAGTTGGTTTCCTTTCAGCCACGAAAAAGAAGGAGTACCATGCGACTTGCTACCAATAATGGACCACTGCGTCGAGATACCCCAACAGGGTTACGTCAGATCTCTGAACGTACACGTCACTGCGGCTATATTCGTCTGGGAGTATGTTAGGCAAAACGTTTTGTAAAAATATAATATATCATTATTTATGTATGTATAAGTGTAAAATTTAAAGATTAATATTTTTATTTTAAAGACTAATTTTATTTTTATACTCAACTGAAAGAAAGATATGATATTTTAATCGGTTACCTTTGAGATACACTAGATAATAAATAACAAGTAAACTTTTTTTTATTTTACGGCTACACTACCTTATCGTCTACCGGGCTGTTACCGCAATAATTAATGGCATTTTTTTTACCGTCTAAATTATAGCGTGCAGCGGTGTGGCTACACTACAGTTTATCGAGATAAGGCGATCGAAGGGCGATAAGGCCGCCAATTGTATTTACCTACCGAATTGATATTATGTATTGTATTGTTATATCGTTGGTGCACAATAAACACAATTGTTATGTTACTTCGTGGCTACACTTAAATGTTGTTGAAATTATGGCGGTAATTATTAGAATATGACAGTAGTAAGGTGGTGTTAGCGCTTCGGCTGGGGCGCGCCAAACTATCAATCATAGATGAAATTAACCGCCGCGCCGTTCCCAATACCGTACCTACTGACAGTTAAAGAAAGATCGCATCTATGGATAAAGTGCTCGCCTGTTTAAATTCAAAACATAGTAACTCCTATTTAAATTACACCGCGATGCGCTTTCCCGCAAAAAAATCAGTTACCATGTTTTCAATTTAAACAGCCGATGCGTCAAATTTGATTATTGCGATCTATCTTCAACTGTAAGTATGTTATTGGGAACGGCCGTAAACCAACTACGGGCTTAAAGGGCTCGTGCCATTGGCCGATCAGTACTTTAGTTTTTTTTTACTCTGTATAACATGTCCGAATTATCCGATTGCTGGAGTGTTAATATATTTATATTAAACAATAAACAGCCAAATCTAAAAAAATAGTTTCACAGAGAAATATGTAATCACGTAGGTCAACATTTATTATTATAATAAATATCTGTCATGATTCCGATTTTGTTTTATTTTCTAACAAAAAATGTATATTAACATCAATTTAACAGAACAACAGTATGAAAATTCAATGTATATAAAAATTTATGGTCATTAATCATTTCTGGCTATTCTATCATAAATCCAAGCCATCTCCTCGACAGCAAACAACATGATAGGACTGGTAAAAATGGTGTCTTTGGTGATCTATCAGAGCTTTACTGAATTTACATAATTTGTACAAAATTCAAATTCATGTGTTCCTATGGACTCCAAAATTTCTGGGCCGATATGAATGACATTTTCAATCCATCTTCAGGTAATTCTGTGACGTAACAACAGAAATTGCATTGAAATTGCTACTCGCGCGTAGTAGATTATTATATTAGTAGGTTGTATACCCACTCACATTTTCAAATTGATTCAGTGAGCAGTGTTTCCATAAATAAAATTAAAAGGATAACTTTTCAACCAGTATTTACTGCAGGTTTACAGAATAATTTGACAACTTTCGGCAATAACGTTATTTTTACAGGTTTCGCTTCGAACTCCTCCTGATCAATTTCAATCGTCGCATCTGAGCCAGTAGGCAGAAGTTCTATGGTCCGTGCTAGAATAGGCTTCGAAATCGTGCTATTCTTTATACGATTCCAACCCTCGCTGACAAATTCTGTATAAGAATACCCCGGTTTACCTATAGCTATGCTTAGAGCAGGGACTTGATCAGTAGCGTGGACATTAGGCGATAAAATTCTGAAATCGCAAGTCTTGAAGCATAACTCTTGCGTTTTCGCACAGTCAAGATTCACCAAATCTGTAGGATCTGACGCATTAGTCTGTGAAGACACACTTGGCATCAGGAAGAACCATTTCCTCTTGATTTCTGGCCGTTTTCTCAAGCAGTTACTGCAACCAGAGCAAGGTGGAGTGTACTTGATAGTTCCGCTGCAATTCCAGCATAGAGATTCCTTGTAACCGTTAAAAACGAAAGATGCATAATCTCGCAAAGACCCATAGATCCAGTATTTGTCCTTCTTTGAGAATACATCTTTAAAAGCGCCCCATTCAACCGAAGACATGGCATAAATTGGTTTTGGAGGTGTCACAGCCTCTTCAGACTCTTCAGCAATTGGTTCTATTTTTATGGCATCTTTCCACACTGTGCTGCCATTAATAATTGCCATAGAAGCGTCTATCAACTGCTTGACTCTCTCAACGTTGCTGCCATCCCCATTGGGGAATAATATATTTCCGATAGAGTTTGTGCGTCCGAGGGGGAGAACCCCTAGTGGGAATCTGTTTGCTTCATCGTTTCTTCTCAGCAAACCTGTAAATTATATTCTATAGTAGGTATAATTATGACGGACTAGGAATACAGTTACAAACAAGCACTTTATTTATTTGCTATATGATAGGTATATGTTTTTATTAGAGCACCAATCAACACATCGTCGGCTGGCGTCGCCTTAGTCGGTAGACCTCATGTCTTCTGAATAATATTTAACGGGCAACACGTGACTCAACAAATTCGGCAATATTGTAGAAGATTGATCATGTGTGGACAGCCAACAAAGTTTCGCGTAGCTGCGCGTCTTTGTTTAAAAAAGTTGTGCAATAGGGCGTGCTGCAATGTTGCCTAATGGACACTAGGCTTACTTATACAGAACAGGCAAGAACTTAATAAAAAAGGATGCTATCACATTGCTTTCCTACATAGGTATGATCATTTCCAAAGAAAAAAAAGTAATATTTTAGACCAGGCCGTTTCAAACAGGTGGTTGCTCTATCTATTCTTTGTGTGTAGGCCACTTCCCCCATTTCCCCCTGGAGGATAGTAAGTCTCAGTGTAAAAATTTAAACACCAAACAGTTGCACACACTCACCAGTAACAGTTTCTGATAAAGTCCCATCACCACCAGCTACGATAATAGCCTCTGTCCCTCTTAACGTCTCCACTATCTCTTTGGCATTGCCTTCGGCAGCTGTCTGTATAACATCTACTTGTAACCCAGCCAAATGTAGGAGTGGTTCGCAATAGTTTTCAAAGTCTTGCTTTGCTTTGCGTTTATTTGCAACAGGGTTAAGTATGACAGTCACTAGAGTAGGATTTCGATCTAAGGGAATTTGGGCGTCGCCATATTTAGCAGCTTCTTTGCATGCTGCACGCATGAGTAAGTTAATTCTGAAATAAAAAAATAATAATTTGAGTAAGAAAATAGCACAGGTTGAGCTCTTTACGTGCTTACATAAACATTACTCTAACTCATAACTGTGCAAATGCAAAATATTTGTAATAATTTTGGGTCACCCACACACTATTTAAGTAGACGCAATAAATTAGTCCCTTTATATTATTTATTTGTTTATTTTTTTATTATCCACTGGATCATTTTAGTGATGCAATATTCAATTACTTAAATACAATGGATTAATGACACTATGTTTTATGAGACCAATTTTTCGACATCCTGTTTTTATACTAAAATCTTTGGATAATTTTGATTCCCCATGCTGCTTTGAAAATGAAAATTTTTTCATCCAGATATAAGTAAAATTGAATATTGTTGCTTAATTAGCCATGATACTCGATAGTCATGTTCAGTTCATTGAGAGCACATCCTATATTACCCCGTTTAGGGACCTAAGTGAAAGTCGTAGCTCCATTAGATACAGATTTATAGACATTTTGAGTTTTTTTTCAGGTATTCATTTTAGTATAATTCCCTTTTCCCAAACGATGGAACTTTTGAGAAAAATAGGAAATCCAGATATATTTTAAAACACGCAGTAAGTATTTGATGTCCTATCACTGCTTCTAACATCGTAATTACGTATTGTACTCACTTTGCCTGGATGCTCTTTTCTAAATTTTGAATAAAAAGTACCAAGAATTTTTTTTGCATAACTAAACATGCTATCTAAACGGGGATTCAAAATATAACACTTTAATGATTAAAACAACCAGATTATGCAGAGGTAGCTCGTGTAAGGATAGAGTCAAATTGTGGGCTGTTGTCTCTGCCTACCCCGGAGGGAAAAGGTGTGAGCATATGTATGTATGGAAACAAATTGGTCTAATTTGTTTCATATCTGTTAAATATTGCATCACTATTTTTTAGTATTGCTTACTACAAAATAGTGATGCAATGATCAAATCAAATACTTAAGTTTTATTATTTGATTTGACCCACTTGACAATTATTTGTTTAAGTAGTTTCATATCTGTTAAATATTGCATCACTATTTTTTAGTATTGCTTACTACAAAATAGTGATGCAATGATCAAATCAAATACTTAAGTTTTATTATTTGATTTGACCCATTTGACAATTTTATTATTTGTTTAAGTATTATAATTTGCTCAGTTACCAAAAAAATAGTGCTGCAATATTTAAATACACAGCAAAAACCAATTAGACCCATAGTTACATAGTTCACACTTATTTATTTAATTAATATTATTATTTCTTATATTTCACATCATTTATATAAGTACAACAACTTTGTATTGAGTAATTAAATAAATATCCTTCTTAAAATTGAGTAATGTAGCTATCGATTTTAATTTTATTTCTGAGTGCAAAGTTCGTCTGACTAATAACGGCAGTAATTAACTTATGGACGAGATCATTACTGCACACATGTACAATAGTTACGCGATATTTCAGTTTAGTTATTTATTCCAAAAACTATTCCAAAAAGGGACTTACTCATATTTTTCTTTAAGCGTATCAGCACCATAATATAGGGCTATAACACCCACAACAGACTTTTTCCAATTATTTCGTATCGTTTTTCCAAATTTTACAATTCTCTCCATAGTGTTAGATTTATTTATTTAATTTATAACATTAATATACGAATTTAGAGGTTAGAAGTCAGCTGTTTCCTAGCTAAAACTGAACTGACATTTTGACGTTTGTAATGTTGCTAGATTAATTATAAGAAAGAAAAGAAAGAAAGAAAGAAAGAAAGAAAATTGTTTTTTATTGCGGATAAAAACACATGCACATATCTAAATATAAAGAAATCCAAACAATAAATAATAACAAAAACTAATAAAACAAACGTTCAAACAAGTGATTGAACCCACAGCTCACGCAAGTACCCAGGCGGCGAATGCATATTTAATAATGTCCGAACCGAACTCTGTTAACTAACGATGTTAGAATGCATATAAAAAAATATGAATAATTGTTTCTTTGTCACTTTTGTTAGTTGTTATACTTGTTATTAAGTATACGCATAACCAATTTATAGCAAAGATTACAATGATAATATAACGTTCTAAAGGGCTGTAGTTACTTTAGGTGTAGAAGACGCTGCCCCAGATAAGTACTTACCTACGGTGAACGTTGATTGAGGCTTTGATTAGAAAGCTGAAAAGCTCAGTGAAGAGCAAGCTGTGTTGCTCAGTGAATGCTGATGGTGGGTTCTCCACTCGAGTTTTCGAGTCCTTAACAAAAACTGTGCAAAAAAATGAAGGTAATTAAAAGGAGATTACAGAAATATACAACACATCACATAATATCATAACATGATGATGATGATGATGCCTCCGACCGATTTCGGCCATGGCGACCACTTTGACTCGTAGTCGGCTCGGCGCTGATGCGCTCGAAGATGGCTAGCATAGCCGATCTTCGCGGTGAACTCTCGTGTGCAGTGAGGGCATGTGAGAACACCACTTACATAATGGTATTGAATGGCAGCGGGTGGGCGGACTTTCAGCTCATCACGTTTAGCGTCGAGGTCTGCCTTTCGCTGTTCTTCGAAATCGCTTACTCGTTTTTGCACCACCCTGCGCCATTCTGGACGTTGCGCTGCCAAACCTTCCCATTGAGACGGTTCAATGTTATGACGCTTCGTGACACTTCGCTAACTACGTGACACGTGACCGCACCACCGAAGCTGCCGACGCATTAAGTAGGCCTCAATGCCACCGACCTTGGCTCGTCGCAAAACTTCGGTGTTACGCACTCGGTCGGACCATCGGATCTTCATGATGGAACGTAAGCATTTGAGGTGGAAACGATCCAGAGTGCGTATGTGGTGCCGATACACACACCATGTCTCGGAGGAATATAAAAGCTTTGGCAGCACAATTGCCATGTAAACAGATATTTTGGTGGCCAGCTTAAGGTTATGTGAACAGAAAACCTTGGAACGCAGCTTCCCAAATGCCGCAGCTGCGGCACAGATTCTGCTGCTGATCTCATCATCAAGGTCACACTTGGATGTTATAGTGCTCCCCAGATAGCGAAACTTGTCAACCTGCTTCAGCATGTCCTGACCTAGCTGTATAGACAGTGTCTCGTGACCATGTGTGTCCAGGGTCATCACCTCCGTCTTCTTGATACTGATTTTTAGGCCGAACTTGCAGCAAGCTTGGTGAAAACTGGACATAAGCTGTTGCAGGCCATCAGGGGATTCTGACACAAAGCATAAGTCGTCAGCATACATGATTTCTGTAATCATGGTATGGGAGACTTTAGTGCGCGCCTTAAGTCTGGCCAAATTGAAAAGACTGCCATCTGTGCGGAAGCGGATGCGGACTCCCTCAGAACGAGCTTGTAATACATCCCTGACTACTACTGCAAAGTACATGGCGAACAGTGTGGGCGCTAAAACACATCCTTGTTTCACCCCACAGGTAACGGGGAAGAATTTGATTGTTCGCCATCGACACCGACGCAGCATTGCATGTCGTCATGCAGGAGTCTAAGAAGTCTCACAAACTTCTCCGTGCATCCTAGCTTCCCTAGCACAATCCAGAGGGCTTCACGAGGCACACTGTCGAATGCCTTCTCCAGGTCAACAAAGCAGAGATATAGCGGACGACCCTGCTCTCTGCTTTTTTCCTGCAGTTGACGCAAAGAAAAGATTGCTTCACAGGTGCCTCGTTCAGGTCGGAAGCCAAACTGCGTTTCTGGCAGTATCTTTTCAGACAGAGCCTTTAAACGGTTTCAAAGGACTCTGGCAAAGGCCTTTGCAGGGGCAGACAAAAGCGAAATACCACGGTAAGAGTTGTAATCGGAACGGTCACCCTTGTTTTTGTAGAGGGTACAAATGCGAGATACTTTAAAGTCATCCGGGACTCGCTCTTCCTCCCACATACGAGTAAAAAGTTTCCAAACCGACATGTACAATTCCCCGTCGCCGTATTTTAACAGCTCTCCCGGTATAAGGTCAATACCAACCGCTCGCTTGTTCTGTTGCTGCCTGATGGCAGAGACAACCTCATCTCATGACAGGGGCTCATCCAGCTCAATGGAAAGAGGGAGTTGAGGTATTAGACTGTAAATCAGATTCTCGATCTACGTTGAGCAAGCTGTCAAAGTGTTGGGCCCAACGATTTAGTACATCCTCCTTGTTTGTCAATAGGTGCATACCGTCTCCTCTCCACCATTTGTCTTTTACTTGACGAGACAGCTTCCGCAATTCAAGGTCACTCGCTTTGACTACCGCAACGCTTCAGCCTTGCCTACTATGCTGTCGCAAGAGGTCTCGGTGTTTGTTGAATGCTGTCCCAAGAATCCCGTCATTCTCATCAAACCAGTCCTCACTACGGCGGCTTTTTATACCTAAAGTAGCTAAGGCTGCTTCCATAAGATGAGAAGACAAAGTTCCCCAGATCACCCCAACATCACCTGTCTCATTAACTGGCAACAGCTTTTCAGACACAGCTTCAGCATATTTCTCCCTCACCTCGAGATTCTTAAGCCTATCCACGTTGAGAGACGCAGGCTTTGTAAGCGTGGATCTATGAGGTCGACGGAGGCGGAGCCGTAGCTTTGTGACAACAAGTTGGTGATCAGTCCAACAGTGAGTACCACGCATGACGCGAGTGACTTGGACTTGACCAGTATCTCTCTGCCGGACAATCGCATAGTCAATCAAATGCCAGTGTTTGGATCGAGGGTGCATCCACGTTGTCTTGTGCTTAGTGGCAAGTCTGAACATAGTGTTCGAAATTGCAAGCTCATATTGAGCACAGAGACTGAGTAGCAACTGACCATTGCTGTTCATGTTGCTGACTCCGTGTCTACCCAGGACTCCAGGCCAAGCCTCATAGTCCCGTCCAACTCTGGCATTGAAATCGCCTAGCAATATAACCTGCTCTCTGGCGTTTATGCTGTCAAGGCGTCGAGATAGTTCCTCATAGAATTTATCCTTGATGTCATCAGCCTTGTCTAGCGTAGGGGCATAGACACTGATGACATTAAGTTAATTGTCTTTGTCCAGGTAAATGCGCAGTGTGGTAACGCGGTCTGAAGTATGCACAGGGTGCTCCCCAAGTCGCTTTGCTATGTGATTCTTGATAGCAAACCCTACACCTGAACGTCGTGGTTCGGAGGCTGCGGTACCTTTCTAAAAGAAAGTATAGCCTCCACCTTTTCTACCAGCTCTCCTTCATCGGCAAGATGAATTTCGCTAAGAGCAGCCACATCCAAGTTATAGCGATGAAGTTCCCGAGCTACTATGGCAGTTTTGCGTTCAGGGCAAGCGTTGCCAACGCGATCAATAAGCGTTCTCACGTTCCACGCGCCGAATGTCATGATAGGTGTTCTCATGTTATACTTTTTGTTCTTTCGACCACGTTTTAGTATGATGCAGTGACAGCCGCGGTTACTATCACCTTCGGAGTAGGAACGAGCATTTTTTTAGGGCACCTTTTCTAGCCTCCTCCCCGGCTGAGCGAAGAGAGCAGTGCCTCCCTAAATAGGGCTGCTCTGTCATCCCGGGTGCTGCCGAATCCGCGCTGTCGTTCCTAATTTGCAGTGCGAAAGCGACCACGGCGTGAACTCACACCCCCAGGACCGCCCATGTGCAGGAATCACACAAAGACTAGCTTGCATCAAACTAGACCTCTCTACCTCATCCTATCGCCATAGGACTTAAACGTATTCGGAGTTCAAGATACGAAAGCGGTCAAGTGCGCAGGATATTTGGAGGTGCGCAAGCGTTCGCGCAGACGCAGGCGCACACACTCGTTTTCCCCCTCCTGAACCCAGTGGAACGAGCGATCGCTACGACTGGAGGAGAGATCGGATGATGTGTCTGGCTGACGGTAACTATACGCCCTCTACCGCCGCCCTAGGCCATTCACCTTGACTTGCTGAATCGCCGAGTCCGCCAAGCCCTTTTGTATATCTATGGTGGGTTGCCTTTTTTCGCCGAATCAGACTTTATGCGCTATGCGGGAGGGATCCGCAATAAACTTGCCACCGAGATGACAAGCCCCCTCAACCAGGTCTAGCCCGCGAGCCGCCGCGGTTTGCCAGGGTGTGGCCGCTGTGCGCATCACAACTGCTTGGAGCCACTGATGAGAGTTTATGGGCTAACAACGAAATTAACATATCTCCGCCACCTCTATAAATAGAAGTCGGCTGGCAGAAATAGGCGCTATTACCCCACTACACCCCATCATCATAACATAAACAGTATTTAAAAAAATAAAATAATTTTCATCCTGTTCATGATTTGCAAATGAGTACCTACCTTCTATCAAACTTATTTCCATCTTTTCAGTATCAGTCGGGTTTTTTATTTTGAATAATTATTTATTTATGCAATGAGAATAGGCTATTTGACTAAGTCGTCGATTCTTCCCAATACTGCTTATTATGTTAGCATGTTCTGAAAAAGTATGCCTTGCAAAATAAAATATTGCATACCTATCTGAACTGAAACTATGACTTTTCATGAGATGAAATTCCCAAAAAAAGTCAAAATATAAACAATCAAATTCAATTCAAATATATGACTTTTTAGATTTCTCATTGAATTTTAAATAACTTTTATTACGAACTATATGTTATAGTTTCGGCAGTGGAAGTGGAGGCTTGGAGAATAAATGTAGAAAATTAATGAAAATAAAGCTTAAATATTTTTCATGTATTTCGATCTTGACGTGACAGTAAAATCTACATAGTGACAGAACATTCTTCTTTTGGAATATAAAATACAATCGGAATACAAAAGAGGTTTGAATACTCAAACTGCAACACTTTCCCTTATTCAAAACTTCTGCATTCCGAGGGCTGAATAGAGACTACAAAATCTAGGACGAGGCAACCCTTTCGTTAGGATATCAGCCAGCTGGTCCGTTGTGCCGATTCTCTTCACCTCTATTGCACCTTCAGCAACTTGCTCTCGAACATAAAAATGTCGAATACGAATATGTTTCGTTCGCTTGTGAAACTCTGGATTATGTGCCAAACGAACAGCTGCTTCGTTGTCGACAAACAATGCAGGAGTATTCTTGAGCTTAGTCAATTCTTGCATGATTCTGGCTAGCCAAACTAATTCTCTGGCTGCCTCACTAGCTGCTACTAACTCTGCCTCAGTAGTAGAAATAGCAACCGATGCTTGCCGTTGACTGAGCCAGGATATCGCGCCTCCTGCATAACAGCAGGCCACGCCTGTAGTAGATCGGCTGGTCTCTCGATCTCCTCCATGATCGGCATCGCTATATCCTTCGAGTATTCCTGGTTTATGCGGGTCATATTTAATTCCATAGGAATACGTGCCTTTGACGTATCGTAGAATCCTTTTTACGCCAAGCCAGTCTTCCTTAGAGGGGGATTCTAGTTTTCGGGAGGCAACACCCACTGCATATGCAATGTCCGGACGTGTTCCGACCATGAGATATGCTAAAGCACCGACAGCTTCTCTGTACGGGTACTTTTCCTTCTTCTCTGTTTCTACTTTCCCTGATTGAGAAGTTTCTATGGGTGTCGTTACAGGATTACAATCAGCCATCCCAAAACGCTCCAGGATTTTTCTCGCGTAGGCTTCCTGATTTATGAACACCGAGCCATCCTTTTCTCTTACGATTTGTAGTCCAAGGTAATACGACACGGGCTTCGTTGTAATCTGCAATCGTTTTCGTAAATCGTTCAGAAAAGAATTTGCTAATTCTTCATCAGTTGCGGCTACTAGTCCATCATCTACGTATAATGTTATTAACAACTTTTTGTCGTCTATTTCCTTGGTGTATAGACAACAATCAGCCTCGCATTGCTTAAAGCCCATCTCAAGTAGAATTCCTTCGAAACAAGAGTTCCAACATCTCGGAGCTTGCTTTAAGCCGTATAAGCTTCGATTGAGTCTCCAGACTTTAGATGTTCCGTCGCTAAAGCCTTCAGGTTGCTGCATATAAATTACCTCTTCAAGTTTTCCGCTGAGGAACGCTGTAGCAACGTCAAACTGAACTAGGTGCATGTTCTCCTTAGCACTAACACTCAATAGTGCTCTGACGGTTGCTAGACGTGTGACAGGACTGTAAGTTTGATCGTAATCGATTCCTTTTCGCTGTTTAAAGCCCTTCACAACAAGTCGTGCTTTATACTTGTCTAATGAGCCGTCTGGGTTTCGTTTCGTTCGTAGAACCCATTTACAAGGAAGCGCTTTTCTTCCCTTCGGTAGATCACATGCTGTCCACACATTGAGATCCTTTAGAGATTTCATTTCGCTATGCATCGCTTTGCGCCATTCTTCACAATCATTCCTATTCATCGCATCAGCAAAATTTGACGGGTATGTCTCTGCTATGCATACATAGTCGTTGAGTCTGTCGGGACGTCGTATTTTGTTGCGATCGCGCATATTGTAACGCGGCGGTTCAGCGTCATAGAATTCGTCTACTTCTGGATTTTCAAGATGTGGTTCTGGTTCACGGACGTGGTCTTCTTGGACTGCTTCGGGTTCCATATCATCTCCCTCGAGGCCACGTTCATGATCTTCAGAGACTGAGAGCTGATCTTCTTCACGGTCTCCTTCGGGTTCGGGTACTGGATCATGATGAGCATCAATCTGTTGAGCCGGTTCCTCGTTCCTGATGGCGTGGTCCATCGGCATTCGCAATGTGTACTCCCTCGTATTTGCGTCGTTGTTTACACAATCAGGGTGAACATCGCTGTTAGGAAGCGGTTTCTCATCAAATGTGACATCACGGGATCGGACGAGCCTGTTGCTTTTTCCGTCGGTGATCCAGATGCGGTAGCCATCTTCATCGTAACCAACAAGTCTTCCCTTGATGGCTTTCTTATTCATCTTCTTCCGTTTCTGCTTTGGAATGTGGACGTAGGTATTGCAGCCTATAATTCGAAGATGTTTGATCGCTGGTTTCTTTCCACTCCAAAGTTCATACGGTGACTTGTCTTTGTTGTTTGTCGGACCAGTTCTATTGAGAATGTACGCGGCGGTGTTTATAAGTTCTGCCCAGAGTTCTTGTGGCATTACTTCGTGCGCATACATCATCGATCTCGCTGTTTCAACCAAAGTTCTATTCTCGCGTTCACTGACACCATTTTGTTCCGGTGTGTATGGCATTACCAGTCGTTGTTGTATTCCATGGGAGTCTAGTAGTTCTCGAATGGACTTGTTGTCAAATTCACCACCGTTGTCGCTTAGCAGGCATTTTAAGGTATGTCCTTCGGTCTTCGTCTGAGCTAACATTAAGGCGAGCTTATCCTTAACCTCTGACTTGTGTCTCAGAAAGTATACCATACGGTAGCCTGTGTAGTCGTCTTTGAACAACACGTAGTACTGGAATTTTGAATAACTTGGTTGAAAAGGTCCGCAAACGTCAGTATGTACGATTTCTCCGGGCGCGGTAGCTCGGGTCCTCGTACCGAATTTAAGTCTGTGAGCTTTTCCGTATATGCAGCCTTCGCATAATTCCTTATCAAGAGGAAGGTCTAAGTCCAGTTCGCGTTTAACTGTAGCTTTCACGTGCCTCTTGTTCTGGTGCGCAAACCTCTCGTGGTAAAGTTGCATAGTATCGGATGTTGCATAGACTTCAACGGGATTCGCAGGATGTACGACTCTGACATCTAGTCTGTATAATCCACCTTCTTTCTGACGTCTTCCTACTAAGCAGGCTTCTCCGTTGACATAGACGGTGCATTCTTTTGTCGTCGATGAGAATTGACTGCGCGGAATCTTGTCGTGTACTGCTAGTACCGAAAATAGATTTTTCGTTATGGCTGGGACGTACCAAACGTCTTGCAGGGTCACTCGTTGTAGCTTCCCTTTTACATTTGCTTCGAGTATTACTGAACCTTTGCCTTTAGCACGAATCGAATTGCCATTAGCCGTTGTTACAGTACGGATCTCGTCAAAGCGTTGGAAATGTTGGTATATATCAGCCCGGTTTGTCACGTGGCTCGTGGCGCCGTTATCCACGTACCAGTTTTCTGTGTCAGGATCGATCGAAAAAATTTCTGTGCTCTCTATAGACATCAGGATCATGTTTGCGGATTTGGAGGAACAAGGTATTGCTTGCGAATTACTGCTTTTCGGAGGCTTTCCGTCTTTGTCGGTACCGTCGAACAGTCTATGCAGCTCAAGCCATACGTCTCTTGCATTCGTGTATCTCATGACCTTCCTTAGTGTCTCTTCATTCATATTGGTCGTTATTATGAGAAGAGCAGTTGCGTCCGCTTTTACAAACCTATCTAAGTTTGCTTTGTAAGTAGCAACTGCAGGTTCTCCAGCGCAAGGACCAGGTTCGGTAGGTTTCATGAACGAGCCTTCTGCTACTTCCAGCGCGTGCGGGACGGTGCGTAGCAAACTTACGGCTTTGTATTTCCATGTATCCCAGTTCGATTTTCCTTGTAGCAAACCAATTTGTAATTTCGTAACACTCTCCATCTCGTCGTGGGGTGGGACCGATAACCTGTTATAGTTTCGGCAGTGGAAGTGGAGGCTTGGAGAATAAATGTAGAAAATTAATGAAAATAAAGCTTAAATATTTTTCATGTAGGTATTTCGATCTTGACGTGACAGTAAAATCTACATAGTGACAGAACATTCTTCTTTTGGAATATAAAATACAATCGGAATACAAAAGAGGTTTGAATACTCAAACTGCAACACTATATACGTGTAAACGCAACGTAGACCGAGATAAATGCGATATTCCCTTGCACTCCATACATTTGCACTACGCGTTACCGAAGCGTGACGTCACAATTACGTACGATTTTGTATGGAGCGTTTTCGGGCGGCGCGACAATTTGAATATAATATATAATATCTTGAAAACTATAATTACAAAGTGGTCATTTTTCGAAAGTAAAAAAAAAATTGTCAAATACCCTACTGCCTCCTCGTGTAGGAACCTCTCGGTGATGCCGTCTTGTGGACAGTCGGATAAAAATAGGAAATTAAGAAGCTCAATTTCGTGGGCTTCGTGGCGCCAGTTTGATTAAAAACAGATTTCTACAAAATGATTTCACTATGGTTTCGGGAGGGATCTTTTCTCATAAAGCGAAAGCAAACCTTAAGTCTGACGAATAAAGTAGTAAATAGTAACATCTTTTCGTGAGGTAAATTTCATGTAATACCATAGACGAAACTCAAATTGATTTGTCAAGTAAATAGCTACTTTTTTATGCTTTTTTCGTTTCGTGATGTGTTAATGATATTTATTTATTAATATTTGCCTTTATAGCGTCATGAATTCTGATAAAAAAGGAGCAGCTAAATTGCCAGATGGCTGGGTACTCTGCTCGTCAAAATCAAATCCCGGCAGAAAATATTATTTCAATAAGAGAACAGGCAAATCTTCATGGACTCAACCACAGGTGAATTTCGTAATTTTTTCTAATCAGCTTAATTTATTACAACAAAACTGGTTTATAAAATGATGTACAAGTGTCTTACAACGTTACTTTGTTATTTTACGTATTTTTTTTTATCACTAATAAAGTTTTATTTAATTTTTTTGATCCCAAGGCTGAGAGGTGTGATAGGAAACATAAGAGTAAAAAAGAGAAAGTACACAGAGAAAAATGTAGAAAAGAAGAGTTGCAGAAGAAGAATTTAAAAAGAAAGAGCGATGGAGCTGAGGAACAGAGTACATCTAACTACAAGAAACATAAAAAGGGTATGAAGCAAATGTTAGAATAGATGTACTTTACACTAAGTTCAACTTAATTATAAGTCGAAAGTATTAGTTTTGGCTTTTGGCCAAGGCCTTGTAGAATATTCTCTGAAGGATTATCAATATTGTTCTTTGAAATAATACTATTTTCATTGGTTTATATTGCAACTAATTATAGTTTGTTTAGTTTTTGTACATAAGTCTTATTTCGCTACGAACATGGCTGCTGAGGCTGAGAACCCACTTGTTAATTTTAATTCAAAAATAACAATGGAAGGATAGATATTAAAAATAACATTGGAAAGATAGACAACAATTTTTTTAAACCGATATCGGTTCACAAGAGATAATGAAGCAGTTGAATTACAAGAAATTTATTATGGATGATGGACAAAAGAGGGTAGACAGAAATTTGATAGTTAACTTGTAAAAAATGTCTTCATGGTTATTTTATTATTGATAACGACCATATTTTAAGAAGGTAACCAACTAAGCACATCTTTTATATAATGCTCATATCTCTTTCCCCCTGGGGTAGGCCCAACATCTGCTTCTGTACTTGGATGCTTCATGTGTATATTGTCTTTAAATCTTCCTTATCACAATAATGTGACTAATTTGATAATTTGTCTGTTTGAATGAATAAAATAACATTTTATTTACACAGAGACTCCAGTCATCACAACACCTCAAAAGTATAAAAACAGAAAAGAAGTACACATACCTGTTCCAAAGCCTACACCTAGTACCACAAAACAGGTACCGAGCGCATCCAAAAGCACACCAAGTAGTGCCAAACCTAGTGCGAAACCTACTCCTAGTAGTGCAAAACCTACCCCTACTAGCGCTAAGAAAGTCATTCCAGAAAATCTACAAACACCCATTAAAAATACTGCAAACCAAAGACTCGCACAACTACGGTCCAGGTTATCTGACACTCAAGATGACAGCAGTAACAGTACTGAACGATCGCCAGTCAAAGCTAAACAGAAAATCAGCCCAAAACCACCCCCACCTGAAATGAAAACCATCAAGACTGAAAGTCCAAACGTTAACGAAACAAAATGTACAGCAACAACACAATCTCCGAGCAGCGACAGCTTACAGTCAATACCGTCACCATCTCAATTCTTTGCTGCCAATAAAATTATATCATCTATGAAAGCCCAGCTACCTGAAGAATACTGTGATAAAACGAAACCAAAAGACACATTTGCGGATATTGAACATGGAATATGTAACCAGACATCGGAATATCCTTATATGAAGCATCCTGCCACACCTCCTCAGTTCTCCGAAGCCAGTAAACTAGTCTCCGCTATTAAGTCAAAGTTGAATAAAGTTTCCAAAGATGCTGCAGTTACAACTTTCTCGTCAGCAAATGATAGGCTGGCAGCATTACGGACAAGTTTGAATAATGATAGTATGGAAACAAATGAGATAGAAAACTCTTTAGTCATTAATAGTGAAGAGAAATGTGTGACTGAAGCCATGGATGTGGATTGTAAGGAGGTTTGTCTATTTATTTATTTTACAGTCTTTATTTTAGAACATCAGAGATAATCTTATTGGCACTTTCTGCCACAAAGGGCATACATTTCAGAACCTCGAACCAAACTTAATGGAGGCTCAGAAGTTCATGTGAGTGCGGGTTCAGGCCAATGGCGTTCAAGAAAAAAGAGCAAGTCGAACGCTGATTGGCCTGAATCCGATTGGTCTGTTTTCGAAATTTATTACAAGAAAAAAAATGGTAGCACCCCAGTTAACACCATACCATGATAAAAATCTATTAATGTTTAACTACATTCTAGAGCCCATATTATACTCCCTTTATGTCTGTGGGCTTATCTTTTTTTACCCTGTTTCCGAGACTTTGCTTTTATATCGAAAAATTCGCTTGGCATCAGCATATACGCAGAAGTGACAGTGTGGTTATTTCTGTTGCTGTTTAGATAACTATATGATTATTATCATTGTAAAAGAGGGTGCAGCGGGAACAGGATCGGGGAAAATAATTGGCGGTACGAAGTTTGCCGGGTTAGCTACTATCTAATATATAAAATTCTCGTGTCACAGTTTTCGTTGCCATACTCCTCCGAAACGGCTTGACCGATTCTCATGATTTTTTGTGAGCATATTGAGTAGGTCTGAGAATCGGCCAACATCTATTTTTCATCCCCCTAAATGGTGCAGCGGGAACGGGATCTAAAAAATTGGCGGTACGAAGTTCGCCGGGACAGCTAGTATTATATGTATATAAAAGAAAGTCGTGTTAGTTAGACTATTTATAAGTCAAGAACGGCTGTACCAATTTGGCTGAAAATTGGTGAGGATGTAACTTAGAACCAGGTGACGGACATAGGATACTTTTCATCCCTTTAAACTTTTATTTTATCCCGGGTATAGGTTCATGTGGGTCCCGGTCACGGGATCAGCATTTCTGGTACATTTACATGAACGACCAGGCTCACAGAAAATTTGAGGAACTTTGTCTGTGTTGCGAGAACGGGAGCAGTGTGCCCTTTCTTTCGAACTTAACGCGGACGAAGTCGCGGGCAAAACAAACAATAATGGTTTTTACTACTCTATAAATGTATTAATTTGCCGTTGCGAAAGAAATCGAAGAATTATACTTGGTTCCTATTTTATTCTATTTTATATGCTCAACTTTTTTGAATACATATTATGGTATTCTTTTCAGTTGCCAGTGAAACAAACACCGACTCCACTAATAAACTGTACAAAAGATAATATTAGCAGCAACTTAGTTTTAGTTGTGGACACAAATATATTTATACATGAGCTGGATGTGATCAAGAATGTAATCAATTCCAATATTAAAGGTGAATATCCATACTAATATTATAAATGCGAAAGTAACTCCGTCTCTCTGTCTGTATGTCTGTATGTTATGCTTTCAAGCCTAAACCACTGAACCGATTTTGTTTTTTTTTGTCGCGATAATTGACATCCATGCGGGCGGAGGCGCGGGCAAAGGCTAGTCTGTTTATATAGTACACACTTCTAGGGAACCCAGACTCTGAAGTAAAGGCCTTAGATGCGGCCGGGACTAATTCAAAGATGATAATAGTACACACTTGTAGCTAGACTGAGCGTGTTTACATGCTCTACTGTACCAGAGCGTATGGGTAAGGCTGTGAAAGTAATTACGTATAGATTAGGCAATCTCCGCCATACCCTTCTAACCTACTCCATCGGTATCAATACTGTAGACATGAGTGCTATCAAACTATCAAGCAAAGCATCGGCATCCAGCATTACTTTAAAATAAGGTTTACATTTTCATAATTCTCCATTACAGGTTACACAGAGCAACCAACGTTGCTAGTCCCGTGGAGGGTAGTGAATGAGCTTGACCGGTTAAAAGACAACAATAACTGTAACGGAGCTATATGGAAACGGGCCCGGTTAGCAATGGATTACCTTTACAAATCCATTCCAGAGAATAGTAGGATTAGAGGTATTTAAATTCATATTCATCCGAAATTTGACAGGTAGTGAATAAATGGATGTTGCATGCTTGAGCTAACTTAACAATTTAGTTCTTAAAAATTTAGGAAACTGTAGGTCTGTTATTAAAAAAGTGTCCTGTTTGCATGTAACTATGTATGACTGTTTGTTTCTTAATAAATAAAATAGAAACTAAAAAAAATCACCCTTATTCACTAGTACTATTATTATATTAGTGAACACAGCTAGTGATTAAATAATAAAGAAAATAATACAATTAACATCTAGAAATGTTTGTTTTACCCAGGGCAACCTCTCCGCGATGCCAACTCGCACATTTACCCTTGCGAGTCCCCCGATGACGAGATCTTGAACTGTTGTCTGCAACAAGCTGAAAGGGGCAAATCTGTGGTAAGTAAGGGGCAAATTTTTTTCATTTTTCTATTCCCAATGATTTCAATATAACATCATTGTCGTTAGTATAGAAATTGGGTGTTGTCTATATATTTCACTATAAAAAAAACGTGTGACGTCTCGTGGGGATGCCTTAACCTCACGATAGTTATAAGCAAACAAGGCTTCGCATTAGAGGCCTTTGCTCATGCAAATTCGTTTTGCGGTGTTTATAGTTACTCATAAAAAACACACTAGAGCGCTCGAGAATAAAACCTTAAACCTCAGTTCAGTGGTTTTATTTAGCTTACCTACGGCAGATTAAAAGTCTTCAAACTACTCGTTGACTATCTTAGGCATGTGCTTCTGTACCTATTAGTATTGTTACTATAAAGGGTATCTTATCTTTACTTTTTCATAAACAACAACACATATTTTTTTTATTTTTTATTATAACAATTGGCGTATTGACTAGTGCCTAGTACCTAATAGTATGGGTAATGGACTGCTGAGGTCTCGGGTTCGATCCCAGGTTTACCATGGCACACATCAATGACTTTTCGATGCTTTTCGAAGTGATGTGTGTATTTATCGCAGGTTTATAAGTGCCCGGTTAACGGCAATAGTTTCGCCACCTATTACATTGGGACCTAAACATAAACTGGCGAAATGTGGGTGCTAGCACCTCTGCCTACCCCTTCAGGGAATACAGGCGTGAGTTTATGTTATGTATGTACAATTGGCGTATACCAGACTAGGCAACAAAATATCTGCCATACTGCCTCCCCCGGGCTACGGTAGAAGAAGTAGACCCTAGAAGCTGGCTTAACATTGTAGATGATATGTATGCCAATGATCTCTTTGGCCTGCCGACTCCAGAATGAGTTATGGACAGTTTCCAATTCATTCATCTTCATCTCTCCTTCCCAGATTTTACTATCAAACGACAAGAACCTCTGTAGCAAAGCATTGATAAATAACATAAAGAACATAGGGCTGAACGAACTGAAGGGCCAGTTGGAGACCAAACCTCAGGAGGCTGACCCGGACGTGTATGATAACCTCAAGCATTACCAGGATGCTATATATCAGTTACTCGCTAACATTTTAGAGGTAAGACTTACTTATAAATATAGCTTTATAAATTTATAAATACAATAAATTATTAAAAATAAGAAACCCAACTGATGCTGAAAATATCGAAACAAGTTTGATAGCATTCGGTACCCGTTCATTTATTCCGGTTTATGATTTGCAAATGGGTACCGCTTGCTATCAAACTTGTTTCGATGTTTTCAGCATCAGTTGGGTTTCTTATTTTTAATCATTTATTTTTTTGTTATTTAGGTGTATTTTTTTTTATTTCGCAGTTGGGTTTTTTGTTTTCTTAACAATAATTTTCAATCTTAATGTTTTGCCTAACGTGAAAATATTTTTTTCAGAACGAAATGCGAGCGAAATACAACAACTTATGGCAACATGTATTGTTTAAAGCGCCGCCCTGGACGTTGGCGGACGTGCTCCAATGTTTGCTCAAACATTGGATAGCCGTGTTCAACGAAGTGTTCCCTAGGATAGAGCATTTGATCAAAGATTTGAAGAATAATTTGGCGTGTGTTGAAACTAAAAGTAAGATTCTAATGATACTTAAACTTTTTCATTCCATGCGGCATTTTAGAGTCCGATATTAACTTTCATACACTCGCTTGATTTCAGTTATTGTGGCTTTTTCGGGTATGATTATTGTCTGAACTCCAAATACCGAGGAAAACAGAGCGCAACTCTACGACACGGCGCGGTCTTTGCACGTTACGTTTGGGCATTCTACTCGATACACCCCAACACGACAGAGTTAGCTTTTAGTTTACCATCAGGCGAGTTGAAGTCAAATTGACGTGTCCTATATAAAAAACTGTTTTTTTTTTTATAAAAGTACAGTCGACAAATGAGATACAGTCGCAGTTTTTCATATAAACTTGTATGTAAAGGTGCAACCGTTATCTCCTTTGCCGACTGCACATCTCAATTTGGCTTTACCTCGCCCGATGGTAAGCGAAAGGCCAATTCTCGCAGTCTCGCATCATAAACAATGGTACCATACCAAAGGTACCATGTTAACAATGGTCTCCTATGTACTGGAATTTTACATTAAATATTATTTTTAAGTATTATTTTCAGGTTCAAAATCCTTATCAGAGTCGGAGGTGACGAATTTCAAGGAGCTATGTCTGGACATAGCTAGGAAGTGTCAGATCATCCCGGAGTACATGGAGCTGGCCAAGCTCACCGTGGACCGACTCCTGCGCAGTCGGGCGAGCGAAGAACAGGAAGGGAGTGGGGAGATGGTGGTCATAGACGCCTTCGAAGGAGTCTGGACTGTGTTATCCAGTTACTGGTTAGTTATCCTAAAGTAAAACCAACGAGATGAGAGAAAAAAGGTGAACAAAGCAGCCATTACTGAGTTATGTTGCGATAACTAGCGATATTTTCTGTCCTTGTCGCACATGTCACACGAACGCGACAATGGCCGAGCGACAGCTGTCGTTGCGTGTTTCGTAGTACAGGAAAGCTGTCAGCACAGCGGTTTTGAACTGTCAGATCCGCCATCTTATGAGCAATTTCATTCCTGTCCGAAATGAGTTTGAAGCGATACATAATAATTTTCAAATAAAAATGTATGGAATCGCTGAAACTTTGTTTACCTTTTTTCTCTTGCTTCGCTTCGCTTGCTACTTTACCTCTTACTCATACGAACGCCAGTTCCAGTTGCATCCATATCTTGTACGGTAGAATAATTTTGTACACGTATTATAAAGAATATATAAATTAAAACGAATACATCGGGAAAAATGAAATGCTCAAGTGGGACTTGAACTCACGACCTTTCTTCTCTTACAGGGGGAATGCTGTTCCCCCACATTTATTTATTAGCTATTGAGCCACACCTGAATCACTTCAAATTTACCTTCTCTTTATATCCGTCTGTAAGGGCGACGGTGCAGCCATATACCAACTTTCTTCTTCAAAGTTAGCATAATAAATGCTATAAAAAATTCATTCAAATAAATAAATAATTCTAGGATTCGCTTTCCTACCCTTTTTCCCCGTAATTTTTCATCAAAATTGGTTAAGTAGTTTAGACTAACAGACTAACAGACATGCTGTGATAGACTGACAGATTGACAGAAATACTATAATAGACTGACAGACATACTGTGATGGACTGGCTGTATGATGTTGTCGTTAGGGAGTCGAATTAAAGACGTCCATCACTTGTGAAATCCCATTTATTTCTATCTAATAAGGTGTCACCAACAAGTACTTATACAAGGAACTTACAACTATAGTGTTTAAGACACACATACTTAACATTAAGGTTGTACCACACCATAGCTGACTGATTGGCTGACTGGCTGTCTGGCAGTCTGGCAGTTTGGCTGACTGGCTGACTGGCTGATTGACTGACAGACTTACAGACTGTTAATAACGGAATGTTATGAACTATTTCATAAATATATTTACTGCTTTTAATTCCAGTGCCAAGTTATCGACGTGCCTAGGAGTGGGCCACAACATCGAGGACAAGATCCCCGGCCAGGAGCCGCTGGAGGTGCTCTCGACCAAACTAGCATTGTTCAGTAACCAGATCGGCGCCTTCGCACTCGCCATCAAAGGGTTAGTTTTGTTACTTACTTCATACTGGCCCTCGATTCTACAAAACTAAACCATTGTGGAACAGCTATCACCGCAAAAAATGACATTAAATTTTAGAATTTTAGACCTACAGTCCCGGGTCCTTTAACCCTTTGACCGCCAAGGACGCTTTAAAGCGTCATTCAATAACTTGATCGAGACGCCAACGACGTCTTTAAGCGTCCATCGTACTACGATCCTACTAATGACAAAAAAACCTGGTTAAAGTAAATTTTCTGAATCAGGAACATTTAAAACTCTTCATCGTGACTTCGACTACTATAACTATGCATCAAAACATTGAGATATAGTATAATTGGGGACGTAATGTTAAAAATTAACTCATCAAATAATTTACTTATTAAGTCACATTCACAGCGCCATTGACGCCTTAAAGCGTCGACTAGTGTTGTGACTACCGTCGAATGGAAAATAAAAATATATAAATGTAAATGTTGAAAAAATTATCACAACACCATGTTTGGAATGTAATAAACATCAAAGTGATGATAAAAGGAACTACTACTTTTGTCAATCACAAAATGAAGAATTCATGTACATTAAACCTTGTATTCGTTCACGTTGTTACATGAAAATGAAATTTTTTTTTGAGCATGCAAAGAACACAGTGAGTGTTCTTTGCATGCTTTAAAAAAATTACGAAAACGTAATAGATTTATCAAACACCTACAGAGAAACAATAGGTAAACATTTAATAGGTTTCGAAATGTTTGAATAATTAAAAATAAACAATATTCTTAATACAGTATTTTTTTTCTATATAATTATTATTTACTAACTAATAGGTATTATCGTTTGCAGTACCTACATACGTTGGTCTGTAAATAAAATTTAATTACCTACTTAGTTTCCTTGTCACATTATAGTTTTCCATTTACTTAAATAAACATCGACAACTTTATTCGAACATTACCTACTACTCATCACACACTTTCCTATGTCGTGAACGCCGTTGACGACTTAAAGCGTCCGCCTATGACGTCACAAGCGAGAACGTTGGTAGTTATAGTGTTGGGATATGACGGCAGAAAAAAATAATATTTTATGAACAGAAACGGAAATGAACTGAAAACGAAAATGAAAGAAATGAACTGAAAATGAACAGAGGCAGAAAAAAATAATATTTTACCCTCGAGACATAAATTATTGTAATAACTGCAATACGTGTTATACTAGCACATAATTTTGGGTTACGCGTACAAAAAAATACGGTGTAAATTATGTAGTAATTCAAAATGCAGAAGGCGAGATACGAGATTTTGGTGCAAAATTTGTAAGGTGCCTCTTTGTGTTACATGTTTCTGTGAGTACCATGAAAAAAAAAAATACTGCTCTAGCGCAAACATATTGTCATAATTTTAAATAATAAATATCGACAATTATTATTAAAACTATCATCACATCACTGCCTATATTGCGTTTTAATCACAAAATTTCCACTCTCCTACGCCATTGACGCTTTAAAGCGTCTACTAGTTACGGAATAATAAGGTAATGAGTTATTTTTTATTGTTGCATAATCAATATTTATAGAGGCATATATACTTAATAATGATATAGCAATGTGTATTATTTGATTATAACTAAATCTTCAGTGGTATGAGCATTATTTTATTTGTAAACTACGCACAAGCAAAATGTATCGATATTTTATCGATTTACTTTTTTCCATCACTATTTTTTTGTAGGTATAATGTAAGGAATTTATTACTTGGCGTAGGGAACATAGTTTTGCGTAATTAACGTGGCGGTCAAAGGGTTAAGCGGGGTGTGAAAAGGCATCTGATGAGGCCGTCAAGCTGAGTGCCACCACTGTTAACATGGTACATGTTTACGATGGTGACCCTCTTTCCGAGACTTTGCCTTTAGCTTAACATCAGGCGAGGTGAAGTCAAATTGACGAGTCTTGTTAAAAAAAAAAAATATACGCATAAAGTCCAAAATTAAATGAAAACAGTTTTATCATACTTATTCAATTACTCTGCAGAAAGTCATTTAATTTTGAACTTTACCTGCATCGCTTTAAAATCTATTATTCAATACCGTTTTTTTGCACTGCAATGTTTTGGCTTTAGCATAATCGATGCCCTGGACGATAGAGTACAATTTCCTAATTTTTTTGGTGATTTGGCTTTTACGGGCGCGACTGCCGCATTACCTCCAAACTTCGAGAGGAAAGTCTGCACTAGAGGGTCGTCCGTCAATTAGCAGGAGAGCTTGGCAAAGGTCCCAACGACAACATCTCATATTTAAATGTTTCTGAAAACTATCCATACTAATATTATAAATGCGAAAGTAACTCTGTCTGTCTGTCTGTTACGCTTTCATGCCTAAACTACTGAACCGATTTTGATGAAATTTGGCCCTATACCAAATATATAAAGGTTAGAACTTGAGAAAGGCAATAAGCTATGTTTGGTCGCGTTAACTGACATCCACGCGGGCGGAGCCGCGGGCAAAAGCTAGTCAAAAATATTACTAACTAGCCGATACGGCCGTGCCCGTGACAGATCGTGAACCCCTTTGGCATTTTTTGTAAAATTTTCTAACCGTTTTCTAAACGTTAGCGCACGTTGGCACATTAGCACGCATTCACAGATTCTATTTTTGCTGTTAAAACGAAATCCTATGACTCCTCTACCATCCATATAGCCTGAAGATGGTGATGTCTGTCACCATCTTCAGGCTTGTATCCCATAAACCGTGAAAGCTAGTAACATTTTCACAGACAGAGATGTAAACACAGTACGGAACCCATCCTGCACGAGACAAACAGTCTCTCGCCCAGTTTCTTAAGTAATTGTTGCTTCCGTGCGTGCGTGCTTGTTTGTATGTGTTAGATCCCAAACGGATGAACCGATTTTAATTTACTTTTTTTTTTGTTACAGAGTGTTAAACACAGACGCCGTGGAGTCTAGCATAGAGGAGCGTGTGTCGCAGCTAGAGAGTGTGTTCAAAGACAGTCTGCAGCTGATATGTATGGACGCCGCTGTCATCAATAGGAACAATTTGAAGATCTTTTGTGTCAAGTGCAGGTATGTACTGAGGGGCATTATTTCTCTTTGCAGTGTAGTATTTTGTTACAAGTATTGACCAAGGAGGGCCAGACCGTAAGGGATGGCCCTGGGTCAGCCGGGGTGCGAGGGATATGTCGAAGACAACCGCACCTCCGGCCTAGCACCACGACCCTCAGTTGGCGTGCGGTTTTAGTTGGTTCGAGTCCAACATGACCTCCCCCTCCGGCTCCGCCGGGGGAAGTATCCGTGGGGATTTCCGCACAAAAAAAACAAGTATTGAATACGCACGTGTACTTCTCCAATATATATTTTTATAGAACAGGTTTTCGTCTTATGGCATTCTCCACCAAGTGCTATCGATCAACATTATAAAAAATATATTTTTGGCATAGTAAAATAATTAGCTGCATTTTAATATGTATGAAATTTTTAAGGATATAGAATATATCATTAAAATAAATATTTGAATGTGATGATGTTTGATGCAAAATATTTAAATCGGAAAAATAAAAAGCTAGGAAGGGAACACTGGGATCACTCTAAAACATACCGGATGTAAAGGGAACACTTCCGAAGCCGAAAACCCCTAGTACTCCAGGCACATAACATCATCATCAGCCCGCGGCAGTCCACTGCTGGACATACGCTTCTCCCATGACACACCACTTAGCCCGGTCTTCAGCTGTCCTCCTCCACTCCCCACCAGCCACTCTGCGTATATCGTCGCTCCATCTAGTCGCAGGGCACCCCACAGTACGTGGCGGTCTCCACTCAAGGACTCGTTTACCCCAACGGTTATCGGTCCTACGGCAGATATGGCCAGCCCACTGCCACTTCAGTGCAACTTTAGTTCTCTGCCGAATTACTTCGTTCTGGATTCGATCCCTCAGAGATATACCGAGCATAGCTCTTTCCATAGCTCGCTGAGTACCTGGAGTACTACTAGGGGTTTTCCGCTTCGGGAGCGTTCCCCTTACACCCGATATATTTTAGAGTGATCCCAGTTCCCCTTTTATTTTTTTATTTTTTCGATTTAAATTAAATTTTCATCAAACATTCAATTGGGGACCGTCCTAAAACCTATGTTTGATAAACATAATTATGCTACGAGTATTTTAGCTAAACAAGACGTGTCCAGATAGCTCAATTGTACAAAGTATTCCCTCTAAAAAGACTATACACTGGTTCAAATCCCATCCCGCATCTTGTCTCTTCAGATTTAAAATAATATTTTTTTATATAATCAGTCAGTATGTTATATCTTTATATAATATATATTCTCTTTCAGGAACATGCTACAGGAAGCATACACCAAGTTTTCACAACTAACGGAACTAATTGAAATTTGTAAAAACGCTATGGCGAATAAATAAATTGTAAATGTACTGTCGCGGTCAAAAGTGTTCGGTTGTATTTTGAGCATCTGCTAAATTGAGCTGTAGAATGTACAACCGATGTACAGTAATAGTAATAATACACTGTACTTTGAACCGTTGTCCACAGTACAGTGTATTAGTGAAATAAAACCATTTTATAAGTAATTGTGGGAAAAAATAATTAAAAGAGGGTATTTTGTCCTATTTTTCACTTAGTTTGAAATGTAAGTATAATTTACAGGGTGATTTTATAGTCGTTTCAGATAAAAAGAATTTGGGCTAAGTTTCGATAGCAAAATCATCTGGAATTAAATAATTTGGCGACAGAAAAAAATTATTTTTCGAAAATGTACGGAAATAATGTTTTAGTGAAAAAAAAAATTTTTGGTAATCATTGTAAAAAAAAATTTTTCATTCACCAAATTAATACTTTCAGATAATTTGGCTATCAAAACTGTGCCCAAATTCTTTTTTTCCGAAACTATTATAAAATCACCCTGTATAAATCGCGGTAATCGCCGCCTGTCACCCCAGCAGAAGCAGGCCACGGCGGCGGCGCGCTGAAAGAAGCGCGCCTCCCCATTCCGGGGGCGAGTTGGGGACACCGTTGTCCCCCCTCCTGAGGAGGGCCAGACCGGAAGGGATGGCCCTGGGTCAGCCGGGGTGCGAGGGATATGTCGATGACAACCTCATCTCCGGCCTAGCACCACGACCCACAGTCGGCGTGCGGTTTTAGTCGGTTCGAGTCCGACATAACCTCCCCTTCCGGCTCCGGCAGGGGGGGGGGGGGGGATCTGAGGAGATTTCCGCACGGAAAAAAAAAGAGTATAAATCGCGGTACAATCTGTTTCAAAGTGGTTTTATTTCAATGAATGATATTTACATAAACTTCTAACACTTTCAGTTAACGTTTAGACGTGTATTAGTTTAAAATGTTGCTTTGTCGATACGTAGGTATAGAGTACCAATATACAAAGAGCAAGTACGCATATACCCGTATACGAATTGTCGTATTATTTTTGTTATCAGATGTATTTATTTTTCAGTTATTGTTACAGATATTTATAAATTTATTATTTATAGTCAGTACGGTTGGCTAGAAAGTTAAAATTTTGCATGATCATTGTAATTTTCCTAGTTCTGACGATATACGTAATTGATGCATGTCATTCCGTGTACGTGTGTTTTCTGTCATTGTGTTTTTCTTAGCTAAAATAATACTAGTAAGTTACTAGTATTCTAGTAAGTTACTAGTAACCTAGTGAGTTACTAGTATGCTAGTAAGTTACTAGTATTATAGAAAGTTACTAGTATTCTAGTGAGTCACTAGTATTTTAGTAAGTTATCAGTATTCTAGTAAGTTACTAGTGTTTTAGTAAGTTACTAGTGTTTTAGTAAGTTACTAGTATTCTAGCAAGTTACTAGTATTCTAATAAGTTACTAGTATTCTAGTAAGTTATTAGCATTCTAGAAAGTTACTAGTATTCTAGTTTGTTACTAGTATTAGTAGTATTCTAGTAATTTACTAGTTTTCTAGTAAATAAGTCACCTTTGCCACTAGGTCGGCCCTTTAGTTATACTTATTTTGTGCAACGGCTATTAAAAGGTTGTAAGAGACGAAAATAAGACTTGAGCTGAAATTGCTTTAACTAAATATAACATGTGCTTTTTAAAACATAAATCTCTTTCCAAATTACATTTATCTATATAGAATAATGTTAACGGGGAATAACGCGATTATGGTATCAATACAAAATAAAAAATCATGTATTCGGCATAGATCCTTAAATTGGCGCTTACAAAACGTCAATAAAACAGTCGCAAATTAACGTCAGGCTAATTAAAGGTATGTATATGTTACCGGCAATGTGTATAATCCGGTATTCTATACAATGCCTAGGCATTCTATACAATGCCGAGTGCGCAGCAGGTAATGTTTGAAATGGTATCTAAGAATATTAATGGTGGTTATAAAAAATGCAACCACTTAGGCTAATGCTGGAGTTTCGCTTTCGCTTCAGTCTTCTAACCTATAATATATCCAGGACGGGGCGCAGTGTCCACACCACGCAATTTAATTTGGATAGATTAGGTTAGAAGATTAATGCGGGAGCGGAGCGGAGCGAAGCTTCCGCATTAATCTTCGTGGTTATTTTTTTTATTCATTCAAAAATATAACTTCACACAAAATCATCCGCTAATATAGACAATAACCCATTTATTTCACACATTGCCGGTGGAACTGCAGGCATTCTATGTATTGGCACACATTGCCTAGGCATTCTATAGAATGCCTGCATTATACACATTGCCGGTAACATAATATATTATACATACTTTTAATTTGCCTGACGTTTCGACCAGCGTGGTAAACATTAAAAAATCTAGTAAATAATTGAGTTAATTCCCGTTATCATTATTGTATATTATGGAACGCGAGAGTTTAAAAGTAAGTTTATATTATACTACCCTTAACCACGGACGTGACGTTTCATGACACGTAAGGCCGGCGCAGAATAGGTACTTTAATTAATAAACAACATGTTTCAATATTAACAAAACTTTCCACTTTTTACACCATTTATTGGAATAACAGAGTTTAAGACACAGTTGCTGTCATTTGATCTAAAAAACCCACGTAAGTAAGCAACATTTCTAATGAAAAAAAGTAATTCGGGCACTTATCAAATTCGTACGTCAGTAGTTAAGGGTTTCTATTTACTTACATCATATCCGTAGTCTTACTTGTAATGCTCTTCCGTAATATACCAATTTGATATCGAATCTCACTCATACGAGGCAACTCGTTCGGTATGTTCAGGGAGGCCGCTATTAGCGATATGTAGTTTATCCTTAGGTAGCGAGCTCTCCGAACACGCCGAGTGTGAGATTCGAAATCGAATTTCGAAATTCGAAATATCACTTCAATAGAGTCGACAGAGAAGATACAGTTGCACTTTTTCATATAACTTTATAATTGTGAAAAAGTGCAACTGTAGAGTCTAGCCAAAAAAATCTGGCGCAAAAAGTAAAAAAAAAATAAACCAACAGATTGCTACACTGACTATACTCTAGCCATGTACCATAATAGGTATATATATTTTTTATGCTTTCACTTAATAGGCATCATAGTATCAACCGTTTGTTCGTTATATATTCAGTGTTGCAACCTGTTGATTTTTCAAATTTGGCGCCAACTTTTTGCGCCAGCTTTCTTTGGCTAGACTACAGTTGCACTTTTCCATACAACTTTATATGAAAAACTGCAACTGTATCTCCTTTGTCGACTGTACATGGTATTCTGTAGGACTTAATAAATCTCGATGGCTGAATTTGAGGTGAGATATCATATTCGCCATAAGAAATATATGATATCTCGCCACGAATTCAACCATTCAGATACGTTCTTACAGAATAGCATGCTTAGTTTTCGCAGATGCTCATAAGACAATAGCTATTACCACCGAATTTGTTGCAAATTTTGAATAGAAAATGTGTATAGTAGGTAGTCCAATGTATCACCATTTTAATACTTTTCGTATTCGGGATATAGGGTTGGTATCGGCGCGGTATTTATAAGCTTGATAGGGTTAGATAGTGCAATTTTGTGATGAAATAGTAACATGGACATGACTGACAGACATTTTTTCTTTTATATTTTTGACGGATTTTCTTCATGGTATACATATATTTTTTATGCATATCAGATATCATAAAATAGAATGAGCATAAATGTTAAATTATTAAACTGAATCTCATCAATAACCCATTAATAATATTTGCAATAATCCCAAAATCCCGCGGGCGTATCTATACTAATATAATGTTGGAAATGCTATCTGTAAATTGCACTGCCTAATCCTGTTATCATTTAAATAATCAAATCAGCCGTAATTTTCATTACCTGCATCTGATGAGGCCGTCAAGCTGAGTGCCACCATTGTTAACATGGTACATGTTTATAATGGTGACCCTCTTTCCGAGACTTTGCCTTTAGCTTACCATCAGGCGAGGTGAAGTCAAATTGACGTGTCCTTTTATAAAAAAAGTTATAAAAATCAATGTAGTATAACACTTGTGACCGCGACTGTACTGTCTAGTCTGTACTGTACAAAAGTACTATCTAAGAGAAAAGATCTATCCTGCATTGTTTAAAAAGAAGTTCCTTTATAAACATAACCTTATAGTTGAATTTTTGATGTACCGTAAAACGGGGTGAATGGAAGTCATGTGGTGAATAGAAGTCAGGTGGTGAATGGAAGTCAGAAGGTGAATAGAAATAAAATGGTCAGTAGAAAGTTTAAATAATAAATTTTAAGTACAGACGGCAAAGGAGATAGTTCGGAAAAGGTTATTACGTCATAAATCTTTCATACAAAAACGCTGGTTTCACAATGTATGTAAGCCTACCCCGGGCTCTAGGCGAAAGCTTTAAATGCTACCGGGATCAACGCCAGAATGATGACAATGTACTTCATATTTTATCTGATTATATTATTTCTGGTCACCACTGACTTCCATTCACCACCTGACTTCGATTCACCACTTGACTTTCATTCATCCTGTTTTACAGATTCATGTAAATGTTTTAAGAATTTCGTCAATGTTAAAATTTTGATCTTTTGTCGTTAGGTCAATTGATGTTGATTTTATTGTGATAAAAAAGTTATTAATGTTAAGTGTGTACTTTATAAGATTGTGGGTACGCTGATGGTGAAGGGAAGTTTCTGATGGGGTAAGCAGAGATGTATTACCACCGATATTTTGTAAACTATGTTTCAAGTAAGCGGCGAATTCAAGTGGCGAATCTATTGTTGTAGATTTTTTTCGGATACAGGCTAAAAATATCTAAAGACCAATTCTACCAATAAAAGACAATCGAAAAAAAGACAAAGAAATCAATCTCCCAACTGTCAAGAACGATCACAGTTTCAATGAAAAGAGGGCCGATTTTCATATGAAAATAAAAAGAATTGTGTCAATCTAATGCTCTTTCTTCATAATTGTATTAAGTTTGATTTATACCAAACGAACCGATGTTCATTCTATCCCCTTTAAGTCAAATTGTACTATACCCTGTATAATTTAGGATGATAATTATGACACGTCTATGAAGTATCGTATAAAATACATCTAAAAATTTTTTAGAAGTATTTTAGGGTTTATCCACTTAGTTATACTATTAGTTATACGATGTAACAAAATGGACTGAAAATGTCCAAATAGTTATACTGCTTAGTATAACTACGTGGATTCGATTAATTTGGGTTGTTTTAGTCCAAATAGTTATACTGCATAATATAACTATATGGATTCGATTAATTTGGGTTGTTTTAGCCCAAATAGTTATACTGCTTAGCATAACTACATGGATTCGATTAATTTGGGTTGTTTTAGTCCAGAAAGTTATACTGCTTAGTATAACTACGTGGATTCGATTAATTTATGTTGTTTTAGTCCAAATAGTTATACTGGATCCGATTAATTTTGATTGGATTCATCCATTTAGTTATATTTGTAAATAAACAATCACTTTATAATATTAATGGGCATTTTATGTTCCAACACATTTGTAATTAAAGAAAAAGTGTATTTATGGGCTGAAGGAGATAATGGTGGGCAGTGTTGCCGTTATAAAAACTATTATTATTTATTTTATTAACTTTAATTGTCGGAAATATTTATTTAACATGTTATTTTGTTACATTTCTGTGTATGTGCTGCAGCTGCGAGAAATAAATGCATTTTCTTTCTTCTTTTCTTTCTCCTAAATAGTGAGTAAAATGCTATCGCACTGTTTGTAGAAAAGTGTCTATTGTGATATTACCGTCAACTAATTGCGTTTGTGCGTCCATTATCATCATGTCGTTGAATAAGCTGCTTTCTTTTCGGTTCTCTTTTCTTTCCCTGGTATGGATAATAATATCTTCGGTATCTTCCAGAATAGCTTTCAAAAATTGCATAATGCTTACATATTTCCTGATTTTGCATGCTTGGTTTAAGTTCATATGCCAGGCTTCAACTTGGTTAGTATTGCGATGCCTCTCTCCAAACACACACCACGATTTTATGAATTCATCACTCTTGAGCCAGTAATTTTAGCATGGCATATGAACTTAAAGCAAGCATTCAGAGCCAAGAAACGTGTAAGCATTATGCAATTTTTGAGAGCTATTCTGGAAGATACCGAAGATATTATTATCCATATCAGGGAAAGAAAAGAGAACCGAAAAGAAAGCAGTTTATTCAACGACATGATGATAATGGACGCACAAACGCAATTAGTTAACGGAAAGAAAGAAAATGCATTTATTTCTCGCAGCTGCAGCATATACACAGAAATGTAACAAAATAAAATGTTAAATAAATGATTCTAACAATTAAAGTTAATAAAATAAATAATAATAGTTTTTATAACGGCAACACTGCCCACCACTATCTCCTTCAGCCCATAAATACACTTTTTCTTTAATTACAAATGTGTTGGAACATAAAATGCCCATTAATATTATAAAGTGATTGTTTATTTACGAATATAACTAAATGGATGAATACAATCAAAATTAATCGGATCCAGTATAACTATTTGGACGAAAACAACCCAAATTAATCGAATCCATGTAGTTATACTAAGCAGTATAACTATTTGGACTAAAACAACCCAAATTAATCGAATCCATGTTTTTATATTATGCCGTATAACTATTTGGACTAAAACAACCCAAATTAATCGAATCCACGTAGTTATACTAAGCAGTATAACTATTTGGACTTTTTCAGTCTATTTTGTTATATCGTATAACTAATTGTATAACTAAGTGGATAAACCCGTATTTTAGCACACAGACGAGCCCCGCCAACTTATCGTTGTGGAGCGTCGACTTTACAAATGAATCGAATGAATCGAATTTATATTAATTTTTTTACAAGTAAAATTACAGTAAAAAGTTTTAATACAAGTAAAATCATTAAATATCTACATTTTTTTAAAATATTTATTTATTTTATTTATTTATTTAAACTTTTTGCACAAATACAAATGTACAAAGGCGGACTTAATGCCATGGGCATTTTCTGCCAGTCAACCTTAGGGTGATGCAGATATATATTTTTTTCCATGGTAGTAGGTATATTATGAATTTCAAATACATATATTTATTCTTTATAATTAATTAGCAATAGTACTTAAAGCAGAATTAAAATAAAACTTAAGCCAAAATACCTATTTACAAATTATAGTGAAATATTATTAAAATGCGTCATGAAATTCTTCCGCATCGCATGCCTCTTGCGGTAGCGTTCCCAGAAGGCTGGCAGCATTGCCACGTTGTATGGCAATGCTTAATCTCTGACCTAAAGAGGCCAGCCTTCTGGTCACGAGAAGTGTCGATCATACGTTTCGCAATCTCCCTGAAGAGATTGCGAGCTCGGAGCCCATGACTCCAACGTTTCGACTCCAAACGGCACAAATTCATAATCTCCGGTAAGATTAGAGTATTTGCGCCGCTTGAGAGCCTCTGCAGAAGCAGCGACAGCACCAACACAGCCAGCCGTGCCAGGTATATGGGTAGAGCAATGGTGTCGACACATGTTGCGTCCCACACCAGAGCCCTACCCATCTTCCAAGGCACTAATGACATGCCGTCCGGTCTCTGCCATCGTCGTGCGCCAAACCGTTAGGTTCTAGCACAGCTGGCACAACGGCGGTGACAAGAGACCGTGCTGACGATTGACGCTGGCGTGCCGTGGAATTCGCCCCACACTCCTGCAGCACGACAAGCTGTGGTGTCCAAGGCGGTGAACAGCCTCTCCACAACGGCATTGATGCTGAGAAACACATAGCGCACCCAACCGTAGGCATGTTGCAATGCGTAACATAAATATTATAACTTATATAATAGGGTTGTTTTTGTAACTATCAATTTAAAATTCTACGGAAACGAGAATAGAATGGATTACACACTATGGGGTACACTACTTGGACCTGTAAAAATTATCATCTTATATTTTGACAAAGTATAGTGTAAACATAGATAGCATATTCCTTCTACGTCAAATTCTACTAGTATAAACAGAGACAGAATGCTATTGTTCTAGCTCTATATTCGTTTGGTTTAAATCAACCTTTTTAAGAATACCTTTTTGACATTTCATTTGATTTTGACAGATCGACACTGAATTTCGAATATCTTTTTAAAAGAATTGGGCTTTTGTCGCCATCGGCCTTACCCACATATATTTTCAATCATATTATTTGCAATATTTTCGTCAACAGTAATGATTGTAAAAGGAACGTCACTGTTTCGAAGACTGATTATTGATTATATTTTGATCTTTATTACCAAGACTATTTTTCCTGTATGTTGCAAACTCAAATATAATTGAAACTCTGTTCTAAATTAAGCGGCTTCGGCCAACAGGTATAGTTGCTCTCAAAAGTAGCTTATATATTCTAAAATACAAAAAAAAAAAACCATAAATAAACTTATCCTCTATAGAATACAAAACAATATTCATTGATTTATTTCAAAATCAAACTGTTCGTATTCAGTAACTTTTGAAAGCGACTGTACATTTTCAATTTTTAATATAAAATGTAAAGTTATTAGTTTAAAAAGAGCGTTATTTATTTTCATACGAATATAGGAAAGCATGTATATGGCAACATTGAATGGTTTTATTATCTATGAATTGTGGAATAGAGAACTGACTCGGAGTAGTTGAAATAATTTAATAGGTGCATTATGACAGTTGTATTCTAGGGTTGGAGTGTCCTAAATCAATTGCCAGAATAATCGATTCTGGTAACAAAAGAATAATGGACTCGTTGCCAAAATGTAGCAATTTACGTTACTTTCGACCTGTATCACATAAGGGTAGTTCTATTATTATCCAATTCATCACCCTTAGCCTCGGAGGCAAGCAGGTAAATACGTCTCTATGCGGATAATGATGATGACAGATGATGAGGTCTGGGATTGGAGTGTCTCAAATCGATTGTGACAATAATAAATTCAGGTAACAAACGATTAATCGGTTTAACATATCAAGTATTGATATTAAGATTAGGATATAAGCATGGGTTAGTGAATTCATGAATAGGGTATTAATAATAACTATTTTATCATTGTACTACTTTCACTTTTATTATCAACTAGCTGTGCCCGCGACTTCGTCCGCGTGGAATGTACTTAATAAAAAAATCATTTTTTTTTAGCCTAAGTTACTCCTTATTACATAAGCTATCTGCCAGTGAAAGTCCCGTCCAAATCGGTCCAGCCGTTCCAGAGATTAGCCAAAACAAACAGACAGACAGACAGACAGACAGACAGACAAAAAAATTAAAAATATATATTTTGGTATGTGTACCGTATATACATTCATATGCATGTAGTAGAAAGCGGTTATTTTAATATTACAAACAGACACTCCAATTTTATTTATTTGTATAGATAACAAAAAAAATGTTGTCTTTAGCATACGCTACGGCAAAAGTAACGATTATAGATAAATTCCATACGATTAAAATGTAACAATCTGAGATACAGAGCCACAACACTAAAAATAAAAAACAAAAACCATAAAACGTGGCTGTCTTACGAGGTCTCGCAGAAATAAAAAAAATTCGTAGTTATGTACTATAGCGCGATTTGAACACAACAGTTCCGTTCCAATCGTTCTAAGTTACCCTCTATGACTTAGGACATCTATCATAATGCACCAATTAAAATATTTCAACTTTAAAAAGGTGAGCACTTCTTTAATTTTACCATCATTTCGGGTCATTTAGAAACAGGAGCGTCGTGCTATTGTATTTATTTAGTTTTTAGTTGACCCATATATTTATCATACAAAGCTATAATGTACGGGGCTCCTGTAGACATCTTCCAGGCCCAAGCCAAGTTATCTCTGTCACTCCGTCACTAGATGGCGTGGTCCACATTTAGTGTATTTTATTTTGGTAATAACTTTTTGTGAAATATACATGCTTTTCTATATTATTGGAGTTATATTTTGTACCGAACGTCGCTTGTGAAAGAGGCATAAGAGGCTGGCTTTCGTTGTAAAGCGGTCCATTCAAGGTTTGATAAAAATATTTGCCCTAATCTTAAAGTAAAGGTCGTCCGCTGCCTCATGCACACTAACTTGAATTAACTCTTAGGTCTAAGCTACACATTGCTGCTAATTCTGTTGTTACATCTCTAAACTTAAAATTCTCTAAAATTTTCTAATTGCATCTGTTTCTTTCGTTATGAGATAGAAAAGGACAGATGATTTATTTTAGTGAACACCTTTCAAATTAAGTCGGCGCCTTGACATCTACGAACATGCGACTTAGCTTACTACGCACCAACAAGGCGCTGTCTTAATTTGACAGGTCTTAACTTAAATAAAATCATCTGTACTTTTTTATCTGATCATGAAAGAAACAGATGCATTTAGATTTTTTTTAGAGAAATTTAAGTTTAGAGATATTGTAACAACAGAATTGGGAGCATTACCGATATTCCGCGTCGAAACGCCAATACATGTTATTGCATTTAAATCGGTCTGCGACGGATCTATTGCGTAGTGTGCCAATTTTCTTATTCATTTATATACAATATAAATGAATAAGAAAATTGGAATATCGATGGAATGGAATAACATGTAGATATGTATATTAGGCCATTGAAAAGTCACATTGGGGATTGTATTTTTGTCAGACGATCCAATTTTCATTTTTCATTCAGATATCAAGGGGGCAAGTTTAAAGTTAAATCCAAGTTGGTGGGGTTGCATTTTTCAATTGATTATACACCCTGATTTTATAATTTTTTCGGAGCGAAAGATTTTGGGCAAAGTTTGGATAGCAAAATCGTCAGTTAAAAAAAATAATGTATGGGAATATGTACAGGGGAATTTTATTGAATGTAATAATGTATGTGAGTTGGACATAAAAAAAAATTCGCCGAATTAATACTACCAGACGATTTTGCTCTCAAAACTGTATCTTTTTGCTACCTACAGGATTTTGCTATAATTTTTTTTTCTAATGACTATAAAATCACCTAATATAAAGCCTCGGAATTCTTGTCAAGTGTAGCGCAAGCCTTAGTATATTTCTTCTCATTTTCTTATCTATTTTGTAGGTAGTTTAATTTAAACACTTTGTCGTGACCAAATGCATTTTATAAATGGTCAGTCTCTTTCATTCTAATGATCAAAGTATTTAAATCACGAACTTGACCGCTTAAAGGTAGATCACCCGGCAAGTTCTTTAATATTTATGTTCATATGATTTAGTTTCTAAGACTCCATGTTTTTTCAAATGGCTTATTTGTAAAACTCTTGTAAATATTTTGTATAAAATGATGTTAATATTTTAATATTAAATGTTAGTTGAACACTGATATAGTTGTTGTAAGACATTAAAATAAACGTGAATGATGGAAGTCCGGGAAAATTTAAAGGTTTGTTTATTTTTTTTTATTGAATTCTAACCTTTCAATTATGCAAGTATGTGTTATTCCAGACTATAATGTATCTCTGTGTCAAATTTCATCCAGACCTGCGAGGCGTATTTTTTACGTGAAAGGGTAATAAAATTACCGTGGGGGAAAATCCTTCATGGATGTCATGCCGAACTCCTATCGACTAAAAACCCCTACGGTAACGCTCAGCAGCCTATGGTTGGGAGCCCCGGGTAAGCCCTCGGAAGGATGTCCCAGGACTCCCATCAGACCTACGGGTACAATGCGGCCTCGCCTAGGCGGTGGTTCGAGTGCTATCCCGCGTCGGACGGTGAGCAGCCAACTCACCGACCTCAGGCCCCTGGTCATGGAGGCCGATGGTCTTCGGCGAAGACACGTCGGCGGCGCTGAAGCCGCCGATTGCGGAACTCGGGTGGGAGAGTTCCTCCCACTCCCGCCCCGCCGCTTCTTTCACGAGCATGACCTGCTCGCAGAAAGAGGCGGCGCAGTCACACTTACTTCCGCTCGTGACCATGGCTCGCACCATGGTCTCGAGCGAGAGAGTGCCCATGCCCAATCTCACCACGAGGACCATATTTAAATACATTCGTCTAATCATTCAAACAAACTATCACATTTATTACACTCGTCCCTGCATATATTATTTACTAATTTATCATTCACAGGTTTCATAATTTATAGTCATTTAACTAATTTCTCTTCCTCTCCGTATGCTCTCTGCGACCACATGTGTTTATTTCTTGTTCTACTTAACAGTAAGTATCTACTACCTATCATACATATATCCCATGATCATGCTTGATCATATCAGCAGCTTTCTCAGCTATCATTATAGTAGGACCGTTCGTATTACCCCTCGTTATCGTGGGCATTACACTAGCGTCCACTACACGAAGCCCTTCCACGTTCCGAACTTTGAGTCTCTCATCCACCACGCCGACACCTTCTACTCCCATCGCACAAGTCCCCACTGGATGATAATGAGTACTGGACAAATGTAAGATATAACACTTCCAATACTCAAGACTGGCGAAAATTTCACCTTCGCACTGTGGTAATCTCACATCCACTATCTTAGGGTCGTAATTCTGAAAATAGGTAGTATTCAAAACGCTAACATAATCTTGGATATATTTTGCAAAGTTATCCAAATCCTCATTATTGCTAAAGTACCCTGAATATATTAGGGGGCTGTCTTCAGGATCGGAAGTCTTTAACATGATTCGTCCTTTAGATTTTGGTTGTAAAAGAGTAAGTAAAGCGACCAGACTGCTTCTTGCTTTAGTATTTCTCGCAATAGTTGTACAAGACCCGTCATTAATCGTGAATACTGTGGAACATAGTAACGTTGTGAGTAAAGGAGCTCTAGGAACTGGTACGACAGTAGCTTGATAGTCTGGATACGTTTGTGTTTTATTCAGAGCCGCAAATCCTACGAATACTGGCATAGGAAAGCGGTCCAAATATTTAAATGGCTCCAAGTTTTCCATGATAGATGACGATGGATTGTTTTCGGTAATAATTACTGGTACAAGCGCGTGGTCTTGTAAGTTTTTACCAACGTTGGGCGAATCTACAATCACATCTACATCCACGTCTTTCAAATGCTCCTCAGGTCCTACGCCTGAAACCATCAGCAGTTGTGGACTGTTAACGGCACCAGCTGACAGAATAATTTCGTTTTTAGCATTAACTTTGATCATTTTTCCACAAGGAATCTTCACTTCCACTCCTATTGCTCTCTTTTGCTTGTCAAATAAGATTTTTCTGGCTTGTGTGTTTTTGAGAACGTACAAATTTTTTCGATCTTTAATAGGTTTAAGAAAAGCATTGGCTGTGCTTTGACGCTGGCTGTTGCTACATGTGAAACTTGCTGGCGCGTAACCCAACTGCTGATGTCCATTATTTTCCATCAAAATATCGTGACCATTTTCTTTGAAAGCCTCAAGATAGTCACTTACCTTTTCATCCCAATTTGGTCTTGTGACTACCAGGTTTCCTTCTGTGTTGTGTAAGTTGCGGGAATCACTTTCCATGATAGTTCTGTCGTCGATACGCTCGCTTTTCTTGAAGTAAGCAGTGACATTGTCCCAATCCCATCCTGGATTACCATTTTGGACCCAAGATTCGTAGTCTGCTTTATTCCCTCTGAGGTAAAACATAAAGTTAATGCTGCTAGACCCTCCGAGCATCTTCCCTGTGAGCAGTTCTATGCTTTTTGCTTTAAGGCCTTGACTTGAGAAGCCATCATTGACAGTGAAATAGTTCCATTTTGGTAATTCTGAAGCAACTACCACTGATAGACCTGGTTGCTGGAAATGAGGAAAGGTAAATATAAGTTGTTATGTTCTGGATTGCAGAAATGATAATGGGGTAATTTATGTTCTGTCGTATTGCTCAATAGGGTATCAGTTTTAAATAGATATATTGACACGTGGATATAAATCAGATCGAGGCCCCGGTCAACCCCACATGCACGCTGGATTGATGGATGAGGTCCAGTATATGCTCTTGGAGCTGAAGATTCATATGATATACTAATGTAGAAAAATGGCGCCAGGTTTTAAAGCGGGAGCTTTGAATGCAACCTCGATTAGCACTTGGATGTGTAATATTACTCACATTAGACACGCCAGGAGGATCATCCCCAGCCTCAATGAGCAGGACCCTCCAGTTGGACACCTCCGTCAGTCTGTTGGCCAGGACACAGCCGGCCGACCCTGCTCCCACTATGATGAAGTCAAACGTCTCACCATCTAGAACAACAAAAGTTTTAATACATTACACTGGTATGGTGGGTAGGTATTCATATTCTGATGGACAATATTCAATGTTAAACATGAATAATGTATATATGAGTGTTATTTTATACAAACAGATGTAGATAAAAAAATGTATTGTAGTTTTATTTATTTTTAACTGCTTTAAATATTCAGATTACTTCCGTGTTTACTTACTTAAACTATTTCTGTAGTTCGGTACATTATTTATTTTTCATCGTTATTTTAGTAACACAACTTAAGTTTTGCAAATGGTAGATGCATTCGTATCGCAACAACAGAAATCTTCTTTAACCGAGCGTCATATTGGTTCCATATTAGAGCTCGAGGAGTGCTCTTTTCTTCTACATTCTTTATTTTTATTTTTTTAGTGAAAGTGACTGTCAGTGGATGACTTGCGTACGGTGAAAAATGTTTTTTTTTTCCACAACATTCTACACAACGCTATCTAAACCCATGGTTGCGAAGCTTAACTAGCTTGTGTTATGGAATCTAGAATGCGGATAAACATAGATACTTCCTTTTTTCTTGTAAATACATACATATTATACATAGAAACACACAGAGCAATGCAAATAGCCATATTCATGCATACAAATATTTGCACTGAGCGGTGATCGAACCCGCGCCTCCTGCGTAACAGTCGCGTTCACTAACGCCACGCCACAGAGGCTGTCAAATTCAATTCGATGATGAGATTGGGTCATGAGCATAGCATATGGTTGGTGGTCCAATAATCGTCCAAAAAAAACTATAAGTACCAAATGTTATGCCCCGTACTATGGGTTGTCTTCTTCTTCATCCCAGCACTGCAATTCACTAAGCGAGCACAACGATGTGAGTCGCAACGTTGTGCTCGATAGAGATTGTCATTGGTCGGATTGTATCACGTCACTGGAGATCGACCAATGACAATCTCTATCGAGCACAACGTTGAGAGTCGCATCGTTGTGCTTGCTTAGTGAATTGCACAGCTGAGGTAATTCCAGTCGCACCTGAACCTTACACCTCGGAGTCTGGTGTCCGCTTGTTCTAGTTTAACTATGGGGTTGGCTGATCTTCGATATTTTCCGTGAAACGACTGCCATCAGACCTCCACAACCCATTGCGCGATATCGAAGCATGGCAGTTAGATCATGCAGTTGTTGGACTTCTCAGGGATCCCACTACCCGTAACGACTGCCATAGATGTTCGTATGAGAACCAGGACCGACGCGGACGGCTTAATGCGATCTCCGAGGCACGACCAGACCAATGCAAATAGCCAGGTATAATGAGCGGGAGGCGAATGCAACAGTTATTGGTTTGCGCTCTAACCTGACATCAAAAGCGCTCAGGCGCCAGGGTTGTAAAACATAACATAACATAAACTCACGCCTGTATTCCCCGAAGGGGTAGGCACAGGTGCTAGCACCCACATTTCTCCAGTTTATGTTTAGGTCCCAATGTAATAGGTGGCGAGCCTATTGCCATTAACCGGGTACTTATATACCTACGATAAATACACACATAACTTCGAAAAGCATCGAAAAGTCATTGGTGTGTGCCATGGTAAACCTGGGATCGAACCCGAGACCTCGTCTCAGCAGTCCATTACCCATACCACAAGGCTATCGCAGATTCCCACTAGGCTACCGCAGATTCCCACTAGGCTACCGCAGATTCCCACTAGGCTACCGCAGATTCAAGGGACGCCAGGGTTGTCTGCTTATCAAATTGTCTAATTCGCATTTTGACTACCTACTTTTCTTGGAGGTAACTTCCCAAAAGTCCTACTTAGCAATCAGTCAATTTCGCATTCGGTCCACTTTTTAATTGAGCTACTTCGCAAACTGACATGTCATTTTGCCTGAGAGCACCTAACGTAGTTTAACTACTTACCTTGTACGTTCGCATGAGGTGGGTAGGGCGAGACACCAAGCTTTATTGATGTGATACCGACGATTGCTATTTCTACTGCTCGTATGAAGGGTACAAGGAGTTTCACTTCGACTATAGATATTGCTTGCAGGACTAAACTGGAAACGAGAAAAAAAAAATGTTTTTAATAATTTTATATTTAGGTATATTTATGACTATCCACGGGAACTGTAAAAGTGTCATCAAAATCGGCCCAGCTACATCATAGATTACCCGTCAGGTACACACATACAAAAAAATTAAATGAAAAATTTAATGGACCCTCGTTACAAAAAAACACCTGAAAAAGTTGAAAATAAATTATGTTTGCCCTATAAGATTGATATACCTACCTTTCAATCGTTGTTGCCATGTCGGGGGATCTCCGTTACGAAATATGACAGTGGTTTACCAGTTATGGTCCCCCGACATGGCAACGCTTGAATCAAATAATTAGGTATATACCAAAGTTAAAGGGTAAACACAATATATTTTCAACTTTTGTAGTCGCTTTTTGCGACGGGGGTTTTCTATTTAATTTTTATTTTACACTTTTTAAATTGATCTTCTACTAGTCAAGCTCTTTGCATTAAACATATTATTGTACGCTTTCATTTGAGATCCCACTTGAGTGTTTTTGCGACATTCGGTTATTCTTAAACATTTCTATATTGTCACTAGCTTTTGCCCGCGGCTCCGCCCACGTGGATGTCGGTTCCCGGCAATTAAGTATTCGAATTTTTCTCGCCGTAAAAACCTTCCCTGGACTTCCACGAATAATTCAAGACCAAAATTAGCCAAATCGGTAAAAGCGTTCTGGAGTTATATCGTAAGGAAGGAAAACCCGACTTATTTTTATATAGTAAATAGGTTGCTTTAAGTAGGTACATCACGGGTTTCATTGCACACAATGACTTAAATCATACACGTTATATTAATATGCCTATTAAAATGCGGTTATTTCATTGTTACATACACTCAAATCTAAGTTCTTTGTTTTGTTGTTTAATTCATTTTTTTAGTATTAAATATATGTGAATTGTATATACTTAATTAATAAAATATTTAATGATAAATAAAAATAGATTTATTATACAGTGTGCATTAATAAACCCCCGTCACAAAAAAGTTGCTTTACCAATTAGGGTCCCCCGACATGACAACGCTTGAATCAAAATATTACTAGGTACCGATATCAAACTTAAAGGGCTGACCAACACAATTTATTTTTAACTTTAGGGAGGCAGTTTTGGTGACGGGCGTTTGTTAAAATTGTAATTTGATTTTTATTTGTATTTTTTTTTTATTTTTTTTTAATTTATATTTTTATTTTTACTTTTTAAATTGATCTACCGACCAAACCCTTTGATTTGATATTATACCCACACGCACACGCACACGCACACGCACACGCACACGCACACGCACACGCACACGCACACGCACACGCACACGCACACGCACACGCACACGCACACGCACACGCACACGCACACGCACACGCACACGTACACGCACATGCACACGCACACGCACGCGCACGCACACGCACACGCACACGCACACGCACACGCACGCACGCACACGTCATTGGTGATCGACCAATCTTAGAGTTTTTAGAATGACACTCAGCCTGAATCGCGATTATGCAATATGTCGAACTATCAGTCTGTCTACAATCTGTCCTCAGATGAATTGCGATTCAGCCTAAAGTGGGTATTACATCTTCCTAAATTCAGAAATCTGAATTCAGGAAGCTATTTAGGAAAAGAAATTCAGTCACCGAAGCTCGCGATTACACGTTCACTAATTTAGGATCCTAAATCATTTTTGAAGGACGAGCGGCAAGGGACAGACGTGTCGACTGTCGGGTGCATGTCGGGTGAATTGCGACAAAATGCTATAAAAAAAAAAAAATCTTATTGCCATAGCCCTTGCGGTTAGCTTAACTACGAACGATTTTTCTTAATCAATTTGAATAATTAGCATACTACATGCTGTAAAATTTCATTCAAACATTTGGGCGAAGTAATCAAAAATCAATGAATAAAATGAATGACAGCTAGGTGGTCAAAGCATTCTCCCTGTAAAAGAAGGATTGCGGGTTCAAATCCCGCCTGGACCGATCATATATTTTTTCCTTGATCGATTTGAATAATTTAGCATACTAGATGATGTAAAATTTCATTTATTTCGTCGGTACAGTCAGCGCCATAAGTAGCTTAACAAATGGTAATTTATTGATTACAATAACTGTTAAACTGATTATAAAATTATAAATAAACCGTGCAATATAAGAACTTTGCCCTTAGGGGATTTTAAAACTATATAACTAAACCTCTGTGGGCACATGCACTCCAATGTAAGAAGGATTTTAAATATTTTTGTGTTAATCAACTTTTGGCGTTGACTGTACATACGCAATATTAAATTATTATTATACTAGCTTTTGCCCGCGGCTCCACCCGCCTGGATGTCGGTTATCGCGACCAAACATAGCCTATGTCCTTTCTACACGTCTAATCTACCCCTATACCAAATTTCATCAAAATCGGTTCAGTGGACAGACAGATAGTTACTTTCGAATTTATAATATTAAGTATGGATGGATTATCATTGACGGCAGGCGAGCGGCGACTGGGCGTCCTGAATTTAATTTAGGATCCTAAATCATTATTGAAGTACGAGCGACAAGTGACGGACGTGCCGAGTGAAGTGTGACAAAATGTCCCCAAGTCTAACAAAAAAACAAAAAATTGGTATTGCCGTAGCACTTGCGGTTGGCTCCATTCATATAAAAAAAAAGAAGAAAAGAACGAGATGGGTCCAGGACTACTTGTTATTGCGTCAAAAGCTAGCAAGCATGAACATAATGGGGGTCTTAGAACCAGATGACTTTAGAAATTATGTTCGAATGGATTCAACACAATTTGATAGGTTATTAAACCTGGTGACACCCTTTATACAAAAGAAAGATACTTTTTTTCGAGAAAGTATTAGTGCAAAGCAGAGATTAGTCGTAACCTTGCGTTTTCTCGCAACAGGAAACTCGTATTCCGATTTAAAATTTACTGATCTAATATCCCAACCATCACTGACACAAATTATACCTGAAACATGCTTAGCTATTTATAGATGTCTGGAACATTATATTAAGGTAAGTGAAATAAAACATTTTTAGTAATATGAGGTATTTATTACGTACATTTATTTATTAATTATTTTTTTTACCAAATAATATTAATTCTTTCATTACATTTGCCGTACCTTCAATCACATTTTGATTCCTGATAGGATTCGGGGATAAAATATGCAACTCTACTACCCCATCAGATTGCACCTGATATTGTGATACATATGAAGAGTGCAAGTCCTGTTGGTGTGCAGATGGTGTGGGTTGATGTGGAGTGTCAGTGGAGACGACGTGATATTGAGGTGAAGCCTGCGTGGATTGTTGCTGTGGGGATGGTATGAGGTAGTGTGGGGACTCTGGTGATTGAACGTGGTACTGTAGTAAAGAGTGAAAGTCTTGTTGGTGTGTGGTTAGTGTGGGTTGACGTGAAGTGCCTGTGGATTCTACGTTATATTGAGGTGAAGCCTGCGCGGATTGTTGGTGTGGGGATGTTCTAAGGCAATGTGGAGGCTCTGGTGACTGGACGTCATATTGCGGTGCAGAATGCAAGTGCTGTTGGTGTGCAGATGGTGTGGGTTGAAGTGGAGTGCCAGTGGATTTAACGTGATATTGAGATGAAGCCTGTGAGGATTGTTGGTGTGGGGGTGATGTGAGGTAATGTGGAGGCTCTGGTAACTGGACGTCATATTGTGGTGCAGAATGTAAGCGCTGTTGGTGTGCAGATCGTGTGAGTTGAAGTGGAGTGCCTGTGGATTTAACATGATATTGAGGTGAAGCCTGCGAGGATTGTTGCTGTGGGGATGGTATGAGGTAGTGTGGAGACTCTGGTGATTGAACGTGGTACTGTAGTGAAGAGTGAAAGTCTTGTTGATGTGTGGTTAGTGTGGGTTGACGTGAAGTGCCTGTGGATTCTACTTTATATTGAGGTGAAGCCTGCGCGGATTGTTGGTGTGGGGATGATCTAAGGCAATGTGGAGGCTCTGGTGACTGGACGTCATATTGCGGTGCAGAATGCAAGTGCTGTTGGTGGGCAGATGGTGTGGGTTGAAGTGTAGTGCCAGTGGATTTAACGTGATATTGAGATGAAGCCTGTGAGGATTGTTGGTGTGGGGATGATGTGAGGTAATGTGGAGGCTCTGGTGACTGGACGTGATATTGTGGTACAGAATGTAAGCGCTGTTGGTGTGCAGATCGTGTGGGTTGTAGTTGAGTGCCAGTGGATTTAACATGATATTGAGGTGAAGCCTGCGAGGATTGTTGATGTGGGGATGATGTGAGGCAATATGGAGACTCTGGTGACTGGACGTAGTACTGTGGTGTGGGGTCTGAAATTGACGGATGCCGAGGTCGTGAGCGGGGTGGGGTGTTTAATTCAATTATTGTATTTTCAGACAATTTGTTCATGATTGCATAAAAAATTACGTCAGAAATTAATTTTCGGGCAATAGCATGTTGTTGTGGATTAGTTATGTCTTTTAATTGGAGACCGATAGATTTCCCTTCAATTTCCCAATTCTCTTCCGTATTATTTAATAACTCGGAAGCCTTTTCCAATATATCCTTTTGACATAGTGTTTCTTTTTTCTTTTTCTTATATCGATTTAAATTACCCGCAGTTGAAGAAGTTGCTTGTGTATCAACTTCTGCAGAAGACAGTGATGAATTCTGAAATTAATCAAATTGTTTTATTTATTTTCAGCTACCACAATCAGATTCAGAATGGGAGGAAATAGCAAAGGAATTCGAAGAAAAGTGGAATTTTAGTCATTGCATTGGAGCAGTGGATGGTAAACACGTTTCTATTGAAAAACCACCTGGCAGCGGATCTCTATTTTACAATTATAAAGGGTTTTATAGCGTTATACTATTTGCTATTGTCAATGCAAACTATGAATTTTTATATGTTCAAACTGGCACTAATGGAGCTGTTAACGATTCTGGTGTATTTGAAACAACAAAGTTTTATCAAAAATTTATGAACGGTGATTTGAATTTGCCGGCACCGTCTCCGCTTCCAGGCACACAAACTCCTGTACCGTACGTTTTAATAGGTGATAGTGCTTTTCCCATAAACAAGCATTTTATGAAACCTTTTCCGTTTAAAGATATTAATAAGGAGCAACGAATATTTAACTATCGCCTAAGTCGGGCCCGCAGGATAGTAGAAAATACCTTCGGAATATTGGCTTCACGCTTCAGAGTTCTACGCAGACCTATCAATCTAGATCTCAAAAATGTAGATGCTGTTGTTCTGGCATGTTGTGCCTTACACAATTACCTAAGAAAACGGGTGCCAGGTTACATAACCACAAAATGGATTGATCGGGAAAATACTTCCAAAGGTTCGTTTACAAGAGGACACTGGCGTAATTCTACTGATGAATTGCCTTCATTAAAGAACACAAGTAAACGTCAACGTAATGAGGAAGGAAAGCAAGTTCGTGACACATTTATGAAATATTTCAACTCTAGAGAGGGTAAAGTCAGTTTTCAAGACAAAATGGTTAATATAATACCTAAATAATAAAAATGTACGTAAAAGTACTTCATGTTTTATTTTTAATAATCATACCTCATCATCCTCCAAAGTGTCCCGGACTGGACGACAGGGCGTTGTAGTTGACTCCAAAAAACTTAAATAGTCATAGTACCATAATGAAGGCTGGTATATTTCGTCTGTCCCGGCCCCAGACTGTCTGGTCGCTTTGACCTTGAAAAAAGTGTAATATTACAAAAAGGTTGGTACCTACAATACTGTCTGGGAGAAAAATATAAACAGAATGTTGTTGTTTAAGAGGGAATAACGCTGCCCGAAATAAACCTTAGATAACAATTTTCTCCATTATTAATCCCGGTCGCGTCCGAAGCTTTACAGCTTGGAGTCTGAGATCCACTTTGCGAGTCTAACGGCTGATTTGGCTAAACTTCGATATTTGAATGAAATTTTTATAGCATTTATTATGCTAACTTTTTAAATTCGTAATACATCGGGAAAAAGAAGAACTCAAGTGGGTTCAAGTCCCACTTGAGTTCTTCTTTTTCCCAATGTATTTCGTATTTTAAACTTCGATATTTTCTGTGAAGTGATTGCCATCTGACCGCCACAACCCAAAGGCGACATCGAAGCTAGACCAGTTGTTGGACTTTTGAGGGCTCCAACTACCCGTAAGGATACTGCCATAGAAGTTCGTAAGGCAACCGGAACCGATGGCTTAACGTTTTTATTCATGCATTTGCATACAAATATTTGCATTGAGCGGGGAACGAACCCGCTTAGGTAAGAATCTATAAAATACTAATAGGTATTAATTATAAAGAGGCAAGATTTGTATTATTGTAGGTATGTAAAGATTAAACTCAAAAGTAATGGACCAATTTCAAAGATTCTTTCGCCATTAGAAAGCTAGGTTATCTTATCAGGTTACATATCAGGTAACTCAGGCTATTTATTTATTATAATCACGCTACTATCAGCGATAAACGGGGTCCAAATTCTAAGCGGGCGGAGCCGCGAGCAACAACTAGTATAATAGGTATATATGATCATTTGAAAGTTTTCTAGTAATTAAATTAATTTATTACTGTAACTCGCCACTGCTACTAACATGTGTAAAAATCAAATGAACTTAACAATATTGCAATAAGTGTTAATTTAATAAGTTAATAATAAATAAATAAAGAAACCCTCGCCCTTAAAGACGGATATAAAGAAATAAATATTCCACAACATTCTACACAATGCTATCCCATAGTAAGTTAACTAGCTTGTGTTATGGAATCTAGAATGCGGATAAACATACTTTGATACATTTTTTTTGTAAATAGGTACATACATATTATACATAGAAACACTCAGACCAATGTAAATAATTCATGCATACAAATATTTGCACTGATCGAGAATCGAACCCGCGCCTCCTGCGTGGCAGTCGCGTGCACTACTGCCACGCCACAGAGGCTGTCTGTAGGTATGTGATTAACACAACTAGTTTGTGTATTTTAAATAATCAACTCCTACCACCCTACCTATCTACCTACCTACCTAGTACTAACAACATAATTGAAAAAAAAAATACCTTTTTTGATTCCTTTATATAATTAGTCCGCAAATTGTCAATCTTTTTTTTAAGTGTTTTGATTGTTGCATTTTTGTCGTAATTTTTATATATACCTAACAGTACATTAAACCCATCGTTTCTTAAACTTTTGTTCATGTAATTTGGATCACTTTTATTCCATAAATATGGCAGATCCTTATATAATTCTAATATATTTTGTATTATTTCTTTTTCGGTCGTCATTTTGATAAAGAGAAACGTGCGCTCTTGACGGCAGGCCAGCGGCGACTGAGCGTTCTGAATTTAGGAAACGTAATTACACTCATCCGATTTAGCCATTTAGGACGTCGGAAACCATTCTTTTCCTAAATAGCTTCCTAATTAGGAAGCTTTGCTTCCTAAATGCAATTACACTGTTCTAAATTCAGAATTTTCTAAATTCAGGCTTCTGAATTCAGGAAGATGTAATACCCCTTTAAAGTGGGTATTACATCTTCCTGAATTCAGAAATCTAAATTAATGAAGCTATTTAGGAAAAAAAATTCAGTCACCGAAGCTCGCGATTACACGTTCACTAATTTAGGATCCTAAATCATTTTTGAAGGACGAGCGGCAAGGGACGGACGTGTCGACTGTCGAGTGAATTGCGACAAAATGCCCTCAATACTATAAAAAAAAAACAAAATATTGATATTGCCATAACCCTTGCGGTTAGCTTAACGACGAACGAATTTTTTCTTTCATAATCAATTTGAATAATTAGCATACCTACTACATGCTGTAAAATTTCATTCAATCATTTGGGCGGAGTAATAAAAAATCAATGAATAAAATGAATGACAGATCATTCATTGGTTCCGATAGCATAGCTCGTAAGAGCGTCGGTAGATTGCTCCACCATCGCCTTAAAGACGGATACAGATTGGTTTGGGCGTGAGTCTGGTAGCTAGGTGGTCAAAGCATTCTCCCTGTAAAAGAAGGATCGCGGGTTCAAATCCCGCCTGGACTGATCATATAATTTTTCCTTGATCTATTTGAATAATTAGCATACTAGATGATGTAAAATTTCATTTATTTCGTCGGTACATACGCAATATTATATTGGGAGGGAAAGACGAACGTGCGCTCTCGACGGCCGGCGCGCGGCGACTGAGCGTCCTGAATTCAGGAAACGTAATTACACTCGTCCGATTTAGCCATTTAGGACGTCGGAAACCATTCTTTTCCTAAATAGCTTCCTAATTAGGAAGCTTTGCTTCCTAAATGCAATTACACTGTTCTAAATTCAGAATTTTCTAAATTCAGGTTTCTGAATTTAGGAAGATGTAATACCCCTTTAAGTGTCACTCTAGAATACGGCAACGGGCCTAATCGTTAGCGCTGTGCTCGACGCTGTATCAATCTATATCCAAGTATTAGGTAATCTTTTTTTTTTCGTGCGGTAATCTGTGGCTGTATGCTTGATTAGTACAGAATTGTACGGCTACTCTAAAAGAATTAAGAACTGGAGCACTATACATTATTTATACATAAAACCAGTTCGAATCGATATGTGGACGTAATATTATTGCATTGGTTGTGTGTGAAAATAATAAGGGCACCTGCAATTGTGCTAGTTACGGCGAAACCGGTATTATTTCTAACTGCGTTTAGTCAATGAATTTGGCCTAGTCAATATTGTTTAAAAACTGTTCAAGTGCGCGTTGGACTAGACTTAGCAAAAGAATTGTACAGTCAGCGTCAGAAATATCTTGACGACGAAGTCTCCAAATTATCTTAAAAGCCATGGTTTTCCCAAGTGACTACAATATGGGTTCTTCAAGAGGGGCATTAGAAGGTTTCTTCAAGGTAGGCAGCACGCGTGTAACGCCTCGGTGTTGCATACGTCCATAGGCCGCGGTAACCACTTACCATCAGGTGGGCCGTGTGCTTGTCTGCCTAAGTAATAAATAAAAGGTATCTACTAAAGGTAAAAATGGTGCGTGTGTACGTGCATGTGTGTGCGTGCAAGTATGTGCGTGCATCTGTGTGCGGGTGTTTGTGTGTGTGTATACCTATCTACTCATGTATATTGCGCACCAGCCAGCGTACCTTCAGGCGAGGTGAAGAACATGATTTTACCTCACCTGTCTGAAGATAAGATATAGAGGTGACCGATACAAAAAAGCGGCTGCAATTTCATATCTATTCATTTCCCTTTCTTATCCACATCCCTTTGATAATAGTCAAATCGTAATAATAACACTGACGTCATAATATTTAGAAAATATATTGCGCTGACGTCAATGAACTGAAAATAAAAGGATAAAGTCATAATAGGATAAAGTATGTATTCATGTGAACGTATAAATAAATGAAATATGATTGGGGAATCCCCTAATGATGCAACTGACGCAAGGGATTCTAGTGTTCCCCATGTAAGGATATCGACCTCCTTGAGTCACAGATCTATTTACGTTTACATAATGAATAAATATCTGGAGCCATAATGTTTCAGTGGTTTTATAACTGCCGTAAACTATTTCACAGTCCACTAGTATTGTAAAAGTCACCAGTCACTAAAAACAAAATTCTAGTGGCAAAGACACAACATTGGCAACACTGTATCTAGTCTTAGATTATAGGAAAATCCCAATTACTCAATCTATTATTGTTAGTCGTGAAATGTAATCTAGTGAAGCTTCAGAATAAGTAGGTATGTATTGCTTCAGTTCGCTCAAACTAATTTCAGAGAGAAAGAAAACCTGACATGGCCAATAATTTTTTGTAACTGCTACACAAATGATACAAAAAACGCCTACTTCCATACTAATATTATAAATGCGAAAGTAACTTTGTCTGTCTGTCTGTATGTTACGCTTTCACGACTAAACCACAACCGATTTTGATAAAATTTGGTATAGGGGTAGATTACACCTTGAGAAAGGAACTGGGCTATGTATGGTCACGATGACCGTCATCTTCGCGGGCGGAGCCGCGGGCAAAAACTAGTATATTATAAATGCTGTCCGTATGTTACGTTTTCACGCCTGAACCATACATACATACAGTAATTATATTCACGTCTCTAAATCCCCGAAGGGGCAGGCAGAGGTGTATTAACACCCACGTTTCGCCAATTATGATTTTCGGTCCCTCGTAATAGGGGCCTATTGCCGTCTAGCGGGCTTGGCCTTGAGCTGTATGTTTACTATCAGATGGAGAACAGCCCTATCCCTTAGTCGCCTTTTACGACACCCACGGGAAGAAATGGGGGGGTTCTATTTCACCGGTAACTAATAGTGGTAATTTGGTATAGGGGTGGAGTAGACCTTGAGAAAGGACATAGGCTATGTTTGATCGGGAAATCCACACGGGCGGAGCCGTGGACAAAAGCAGGTATTAAAATTCACTAACTGATTCATCTAATTTGCATTTTAATTTAAAATCTAAATCTCATCTCAATTGAATCAAAAAAAATCAGTATGATTAATTTCTGATTCACCTTCGAACTGCGACCTATTTTTATTTCTAACAGCTGGTCTAACAGAAGCGTCGGTAGCTTAATGGTTAAGGAGTCGGCCTTATGATCGAGAGGTCCCGGGTTCTAATCCTAGCCATTACGCTACCGACGTGAACCCACTCCTAGCACAAGCAATTTAGCTTAGCTGGAGGGGTTAGAGGGAATATTATATAATATAATTATATAATTCTGCGGAGTATTTTTTTTTCAAGAGTAATTTCGGTTCTAATATTGTTCAAAAAAAAATACTCCGCAGAACATCCATACTAATATTAAAAATGTGAAAGAGTCTGTCTGTCTGTCTGTATGTTACGCTTTCAAGCCTAAACCACTGAACCAATTTTGATGACATTTGGAATAAGGGTAGATTAGATCTTGAGAAAGGACGTTCTTTAATATGACTTTAGTAAACAAAACTAAAAAAAAAAAACGCTCGTGTGCAAAATCAACCAAACATCGATTAAGATTAGAAAAGTTGAAAATTCAAAGAGTGGACGTTAACCTGCCACCCTTCCCTTATAGGGAGAATGATCTGAAAAACTGAGCTAAGTACATGGACCACCTTTTGATTACTGGAAATTCTCCTATGCATTCATTTTCAGGTCTTGAAAAAAAAAACATTTAGGTATTTAAAAAAATCTAAACTTACTGAAATTGTGTTCCAATCACAACAATAAGAATAGCACTCACAATTAAAAAATTTAAACGCGGGAAATTCATTTTGACAGTTTTCCACAGATAATCAAATGGCACGTATTTAATAGGGACTTCAACCGTTGACGGCAGTCTTCACTTAACTGATAGGATGGCGCTTCGTTTTTTATAAGTACCTAGTTATTTTCAGAAAATTAAACAATTGCTACTCAGACTTATTTTTGTCTGAGCAATTGCTAATACACAAATATATACTCACGCTTGTAAATCCACGAAGGGGTAGGCAGAGGTGTATATTTCCCACATTTCGTCATCTATGAGCCTTTTATCGTCAAGTGGGCACTTTGTCATGGGCTCTACGTTTACTGTCGGATGGAGAACAGCCCTATCCCTTAGTCGCATTCTACCACACCAAGTAAGCCTCGGATGCATTTTAAGTCTGAACGAAGCCAATTATATAAAAAACTGCATTTAAATTCAGTACCTACCTTATTGTGAACAAACAGACTAATATTTAAATCAAACCATCATCACAATCAGACTAAGCTGAATCCAAAACTTTTTATTAGACGCGTCAATTTGTCTTCACCTCGCCTGATGGTAAGCGAAAGGCAAAATTATATTACTTTGGGGCCTCGAGTCTACTTTCCTACTCCTTCTCTTGTGTGCCCGTTGAATAGCCGGTGTAAAAAAAAAATGTTTTATTGATTTATATGGTACTAGCTTTTGCCCGCGGCTCCACCCGTGTGGATGTCGGTTCCCGGCAATTATTCGATTTTTTTTCGCCGTGAAAACCATCCTTGAACTTCAACGAACATTTAAAAAAATGAATTGGGGAAATTGGTCCAGGCGTTGTTGAGTTATGCGCTTACCAACACATTTAGCGATTCATTTTTATATAGTAGATTATTGTCCGAACTAGAAGTGTACCAAATATCAGAACAATCGGTCAACTGGAAGGGGGCCAAATAACGAAATTAGGATCATTTTGAGTACTCGTTCGTCAACATCTTTCTGATGCTGACTGTACCAACCTACGTAGGTACCAGCTAGCTGTTGAGGAGGTTTGGGCCCCTCAATCAATGAGCCTATAGCAGTCCACTACTAAAATTGGCCTCTCCCAAATTCCTAGCACAAGCAATTTAGCTTAGCTGGAGGGGTTAGAGGGAATATTAGTAACTTCAGTTCTAATATTCTAAAAATACCTACCAAAGAGTATTAGAAAAAATGTGACGTCAATCAAATTAGTTTCATTGACGTATTGAGACAAAATTACCATAAAGAGAATATTAAAGTCTCTATATTATTTTGTTAGGTAAGTATATCCTCACACGCGTTCACAAAAGCGTTATGCATAAAATTACATGTCATTATGATTATGAACTGATATCACTATTTTTGGCGCTAATATTACCTATTACTTCCTCATTCTCTTGAGCCTTTTCCCCATTCACTAGGGGTTAGAACGCCATTCAGGTGGCAGCACACGGGGAGAAGATAATTTGAGGGCTGAGGCGCCATCGCCACGATTGAAGATGAAGAAGAAGGGGTTAGCTTTTCAGTCTAACCGTGAGGCGGCTGAATTTCAATATTAGCGCTATGAAACGATTGCCGGTTGACTCCACAACCAATTGGGTACATATTCTACTGACTAGTCAAATTAGTTAGGTACCTACTTTTTACTAAACGTCACAATGATAAGTTAATAGGTAACTTGTATGAAAAAAGATTTAGTGACGTCATAAAATTTAATAGTCAAATCAGTTACTATTACAGGTTGGGTGGATTATTAAAAATAAATAAAAACTATAAAATAAGAACCAACGCAATTTTTACCGCTTTTTTATCATTCTTAATTTAATAAGCTATTTAATAAGACTAGGTATAGGATAATACCCAATTGGCGATATCAAAGTTCTATAGGTAGTTAGATTGGTTTGTTCCCTTAGTCGGATGTTTGAGGGCTCCAACTACCCATAAGATAGATGTTTATGGCAACCGACGGTTTAGCGTGCTCTCCAAGGCACAGAAATACTTGACGAAAAATGTAATGATCGACGTATAATATCGGACTTTCGGAATTAGGACTTCATCTTTATATTGCTGTTCAATAAAGTAGATATTTAGAAAATGGCTAAATGTCTTCTTTATTGAACAGCGATTTAAAGTACCTAGTTTGCAAATGCAACTTCATTCTTATACATAGATCAAAATACTTACCTACGTTATACTACAGAACAGATGGTTATACCTTCATTGAATTCTTAAAATTTTAATTATTATTTAGTTAAATAAAAGACAGTAATGTCAACTTATTTTATTTCTTAGATTAACTAATTAGTAGGTATATTAGATTAACTAATTAGTAGGTAAGCCTTTTTTGGTTAGTAATCACGTTACTCCTACGTTCTTTTATTCCTCTTACATAATACTTAGTATTTAGTGCTAGTTACACGTATATCCCATGATCATGCTTGATCATATCAGCAGCTTTCTCAGCTACCATTATAGTAGGACCGTTCGTATTGCCACTCGTGATCGTAGGCATTACACTAGCGTCCACCACACGAAGCCTTTTCACCTTCCGAACTTTGAGTCTCTCATCCACCACGCCCACTCCATCAACTCCCATCGCACAAGTCCCCACTGAGTGATAATGACTGCTCGACAAATTTAAAACGTAACATTTCCAATATTCAAGGCTAGGAAATTCCAAACTTTCACATTGAGGTATCCTTAAATCTACTATGTCCGGTTTGAATTTCTGGAAATATGGTGTGTTCACAACGCTAACATAATCTTGGATATATCTTGCAAAGTTTTCCAAATCCTCACTGTTGTTAAAGTACCCTGAATATATAAGAGGGCTGTCTTCAGGATCTGAAGTCTTTAGCATGATTCGTCCTCTAGACTTTGGATGTATATCGGCTACTAGAGCAAAGAGTCCTCCTCTTACAATAGTATCTTTGACCATGTTAATACAAATCTTGTCGTTGATCGTGAATACTGTCGAACAGAGAAGATTACTCAGGATTGGAGCAGGGGGAACTGGAACGACAGTAGCTTGATAGTCTGGATAAGTCTGTGTTTTATTCAGAGCAGCGAAACCTAACATTGCTGGCAAAGGAAAGTGGTCCAAATGTGCGAAAGGCTCAAGATTATTAAGGATAGATGAAGATGGATTGTTTTGGGTAATAATTATTGGTACAAGCGGATGGTCCTGTAAATTTTTACCGACGTTGGGCGAATTTACAATTACATCAATACCCTTAACTTTCAAATGGTCTTTAGGTCCTATACCTGAAAGCATAAGCAGTTGTGGACTGTTCATAGCACCAGCAGATAGGATAACTTCTTTTCTAGCGTTAACTTTTATTATTTTCCCATTAGGCATCTTTATCTCAACTCCTTTTGCCCTCTTTTGAGGATCAAGTAAGATCTTTCTGGCCTGAGTATTTTTGAGAACGTATAAATTTTTCCGTCCCTTTATAGGCCTGAGAAAAGCATTGGCTGTACTTTGGCGCAGATTTTTTTCACATGTGTAGCTTGGTGGAGCGTATCCCATCTGCTGATATCCATTATTTTCTATTAGAATGTCGTGGCCATTTTGTTTGAAGGCTTCAAGATAACCACTTATTTTATCGTACCAATTTGGTCTTGTTACAATTAAGTAGCCTTTTGTGTTGTGCAAGGGGGCAGATTCGCTTTCCAAGATGCCTTTATCGATGAGGTGTTCACTTTTTTTGAAGTATGCTGTGACGTTATCCCAATCCCATCCTGGATTACCTTTTTGGACCCAAGATTCGTAATCTACCTTATTCCCCCTGAGGTAAAACATGAAGTTAACGCCACTGGACCCTCCGAGCATTTTGGCTGTGAGTAGTGCTATGCTTTTCGCTTTAAGGCCTTGACTTGAATAACCATCGTTGACTGTGAAATAATTCCAATTGGGTAATTCTGGGGAGACTAAAATTGACAGGCCCGGTTGCTGAAAGAAAGAAACGATTTTAATCATCAGACTATTTATATTGTTGATTGTGGTACTTGGTGGAATCCATTCGTACACCTATTGAGAATACATTTGTACTCTTTCCTAAGTACCTATTTATCATATAGAACCTGACCGATTACACCTTACGGCATTCTCAAAGGTTTACATTTAGAATTTCTGTTTGTCTATGATGAATATGATGATCTAGCTAAATGTAAAACTTTGAGAATGGCGTAAGGTTCAATGTAATTAATAAGTAGCTACTGCGGAAATAGTACAAATGTGTTCTCAATATGTCATCAATATCAGTTTGGATATTTTTAGCAGTAACTGTCATCAGCAATTCTTTCTTCCATCGTCTGCTTCATCCAGACATCATTCTTGGTTATTATCAAAGCTTGCACTTTAGAGCCTGAGGTCCGGTCTTCTAGTCATTGCTTTCCTCAGCGACTGCTGTCTAAGCCTGTGCCAAAGCTAATCAGCAGGCGTACCCACTTCCAGCTACCAAGCTCAGGGGGCCGCTACCACTTTTCATCAAATCCTTTCTACCAAACTCACATTAGACGCGCCAGGAGGATCATCCCCAGCCTCAATGAGCAATACCCTCCAGTTGGACACCTCCGTCAGTCTGTTGGCCAAGACACAGCCGGCTGACCCTGCTCCCACTATGATGAAGTCAAACGCCTCGCCATCTAGACCAACAAAGTTTTGTAGATCTATAATGCATTGCAAATTGCAACCAAGTTAACTTTATTTCTACTATTCATCGAATCAGTATGGAGCTGCTCCCCTTGACAATGGTTGCTGCAAAGTAACAGAATGTTAGCTAACGGCCGTACTATACATCCCTTCGTCCATATTAATACCCAGGGTTTGATAACCAGTTACCAAAGAAGATTTTTTTTCTTCTTTGGACAATCGGTTATGAAAAAGGGATTATTTTAAGCTTTTAAATATTTTTGGTAATTCGTTAGTTGGAACACTGCCTGAAAGATATGTGTTTCTAGTACTTTCCAAGCAGCCCCAATTGAAAATGTATAAAATACTAGCTTTTGCCCGCGGCTCCGCCCGCGTGGATGTCGGTTATCGCGACCAAACATAACGTATGTCCTTTCTCATGGTCTTATCTACCCTTTTACAGAATTTCATCAAAATCGGTTCAGTGGTTTAGGCGTGAAAGCGTAACATACAGACAGATAGACAGAGTTACTTTCGCATTTATAATATTAGTATGGATACCGTTTACGCGGGGTAGGATGTATACATCGCGTACTATGAGAGTCCAAGTTTTATAGTAAACTCCAATGATTCAGAAAAGAATATTGCATCCTCTCTGCACGATGTCCAAAAAATTTAACTAAGTATTCAATGTACAAAGAAGTAATACTTACAATACCAACGATGATTTCATAAACCGTGATCCGTCAGTTGCTAACGGCCGTAGGTACTATACATAACTCACCTTGTACGTTCGCATGTGGTGGGTAGGGTGAGAAGCCAAGCTTTATAGATGTGATTCCGACGAGCACAACTTCAATCGCTCGTATGAAGGGCACTAGGAGTTTCACTTCGGCTACGGATATGGCTTGCAAAATAATGCTGTGAAGGAGAAGCGAATACATTAAACTTTTTTTATTTACAGTTATTTTACCAGTTATTTTATCATCAAAAAGAATTTTTTTTGCACCAATTTCAAAAGCTCGTTTAGTTCTTCCTCTGTTTTCTGTTTAAGATTAAGTATGCTAAATACTTCGGAAAACAGAAGCGCTCAAGTGGGACTTGAATCCACGACCTTTCCCTTACAGGGGGATGGCTCTGCCAACTGAGCTATTTAGCCACACCTGAATCTCTTCAAATTTCCCTTCTCTTTATATCCGTCTTTAAGGGCGACGGCTTAAGGGCGAAAGTTAGTATAATAAATGCTATAAAAATCTCATTCAAATGCTAAATACTTATACTTTATTTGAAATGTATGTATGTCTGTGTGTTCGCGCGAATTATCAAATGTGCCACAAATATTAGTCAACTCAGAAGCAAGAGCCATGAGCTGATGGAGTGGGGTACATCGTCAGGCTCGGAAGTTAATACTTTTGAATGCAACCGACAATCCACATCGTCCAAATTTTATTCATCATCAGCACTGCACTAACGATGTGCTGATGATGATTCCATTTCTGTGGCAGTGATTTAACTTGATTTTACGAAGACTAATTTACTCACGAAAAGAAAGGCGGCACCTGTAGTGTTGTATTTGTTATCCTTAGACTGCTTCTGTCATCTGGTGACGACTCTCTGTAAAAGTAATAAATTAAAAACTTTATTACAGCTTAACGTGAAGAGAGCACGTTAAGCCGTCGCTCCCGGTTGTTATACGAACATCTATGGCAGTCGTTATGGGTAGCTGGAGCCCTCAAAATCCCGACTTGTCTAACAGCACTTTGATATTGTCAATTGGGTATTATCCTACCTATAGTTAAAATAAAATATTCTAACCGACCTTATTAAATTAAGAATGGTAAAAGGACGGTGAAAGTGTGGAAGGAGGCGCTTGAGAACGGCGCCGCGGCGGTCTGAAGCTAAATGTGGCGAAGACAGAATACTTGGCGTTAAACTCAACAGATCCCACGTTCGCATAGGCGATGACTTGGTCGAGCGCACGGATCAGGTTAAGTACCTGGGATCTGTACTTCACCTTTCTGGTGATATCGACTACGACGTCAAGGCACGTATTGCCGCCGCGTGGGCTAAGTGGCGGGAAATGACTGGCGTCACTTGCGATGCTAAAATGCCAGTTAGGCTGAACGGGCAGGTCTATAAAACGATCATTAGACCTGTCCTCTTACACGGCTGTGAGGCGTGGCCGCTGTGGGAGTGACACATGCAGATGCTGCGTGTCACGGAGATGAAAATGCTGCGGATGGATGTCTGGAGTCACGCGTAAAGATCGCGTGAGGAACTCTCGCATCCGCGGCAGCCTTCATGTCCGTGACATCGCAGATAAAATGCAAGAGAGCCGCCTCCGCTGGTGCGGCCACGTCTTGCGGAAACCACCCGGCTGCGTGGGTAACAAATGCCTGGCAATGGCGCCCCCACCGGGTCCAGGTAGAAGGGGTAGGCCCAAGAAGTGCTGGCTTGGCGTCGTGGAGGGTGACATGCGTCAAAACGGTCTCACTACCTTGGACGCCCAAGATCTTGCGAAGTGGAGGAGGAAGAGCCGGAAGGCGGACCCTGAGCTCCGAGGGCACCGTGGCTTCGGATGCAATCAGGACTAACGTCTCTATGTGGATGATGAAAAGGACGGTAAAAATGGCTTCGGTTCTTATTTTATAGCTTTTATTTATTTTTAATCATCCCCAACCTATAGTAGTTCCTGATTTGAGTAAGGCTGGTTTTATCGTCACGCCGCTAGGCGCGCTGTTGAGTAGCGCGCTGTTAACAGCACGCGTTTGAACAGCGGTGCACTATAAAACGAGATTAGTAGCACGCGTTCCGCTGCTGTGAGACAGTCGTGTACAATAGTAAGAAGGGTAATGCGAGTCGAGTACTGGCTATTTACTTTTTATGGAAAAAAAGGGCAACGGCGAAAAAGAGTAGTTCCAATTCCTTTCCAATTTCTTCCCAGGATTTTTTTTATTTTACTTATTTATTTATTTAACCAACTTATACTTACAGCTAGCTAGACATATAAGTTATAGGTCACATACATTATTCATTTTCAGACTTATCAATCTCATTTTAACAATATTAATATTCCATTAAGATATAGATAGCATAAAAAATAAAAAAATCATTACATTTTGCATAGGTTACAAGTCGGATGTTATTGTAAAATAATCACCACAAGGCGAGTCTAAAACAATAATATGGATATGATGAATACAATTATACCTACGGCGCGTCTCAACAGCGTCACACTAAAACGCACACTGGCCGTAGAAGCGAATGAGCAGCGCGGGTTTGGACAGCGTTGTCGAACATCGCGTTTATTAAACGGCGCTGCCCAAGCGCGCGACACTAAAACGCAACTTCTACTCCCATATACCTATCTCTGAACGCGCGCGCTCCAACGGCGCTGCCGAAACGCGTAACGATAAAACTAGCCTAAAATTTTATGACGTCACTAAATCTTTTTTCATACAAGTTACCTTTTATCTTAACGTTTTGACGTTTAGTAAAAAGTAACTAATTTCAGTGACATCACAGTTAGACTGGAAATCCGACTCCAAATAAGTTAAGAAAAGGCTTCGAGAACGATTGTTTAAAAAAATAGATCCCAGACCTTTATTAATAATGTTATCAGAAAAGTAATATTCTAATGTCGAATTCAATATTTATGACATTAATACTATCTGCCGAAGGACCGGTGGCCGAGCAAACTCGAAGAAGGAAAAGAGTGGAGACTACGAGAAGGTAATCGTAAGATGGCCATCCTTAGCCAGCTGGATTTGATTGTCAATCTGAAAAAGGTAACTAACTCTAAATAACAAAATTGTAACCCTTTGAGAATGCCGCAAGGCGAAACCACAGTGGTGTCACAGCCACAGCAAAAAACAGCGTTAAATAATAGACTGTAAAGCGATGCAGGTAGAGCTCAAAATTAAATGACTTTTTGTAGGGGAATTTAAAAAGTGTAATAAAACTGTCTTCATTTCATTTTGGACTTTAGTCGTATAGAAATAGAGTCTAAAATGTTATGTCATTTTTGGCTAATTAGCTAATTAACTGGGAGCAATGGTGAATATTAGGAGAGGCCTGTGTCCAGCAGTGGACTGCAATAGGCTAATTGATTTATTGATACACCTACGTTATTTTCTTTCTAATTAAGTAAAGTTTGAATCTATTAAGTAGATGAATTATTTGACATGATGCCTACAGCTACATTCTATCATCGCACCGCTCGCCATAGACAGGGAATTCATCCCCATACATTGCATCCGAAAACGGTGTGCACCATGCGGTATGAAAGGAACTTCATCCCACGCACGCTCAAGCTATGGAATGAACTCCCTGCCGTGGTTTTCCCAAGCGACAACAATATGGGGTTCTTCAAGAGGGGCATTAGAAGGTTTCTTCAGGGTAGGCAGCACGAGTGTAACGCCTCGGTATTGCATACGTCCATAGGCCGCGGTAACCACTTTCCATCAGGTGGGACAAGTGCTTGTCTGCCACCTAAGTGGTATAAAAAAATATTATTTTTAAAGGTCAATCAGCTTTTTTAGTTTTATTTATCTACTGGTAGATACCTTTTTTTTTTTTTTTTTTTTTTTCGTGCGGAAATCCCCACGGATACCCCCCCTGCCGGAGCCGGAAGGGGAGGTTATGTCGGACTCGAACCGACTAAAACCGCACGCCGTCTGTGGGTCTTGGTGCTAGGCCGGAGGTGAGGTTGTCAAAGACATATCCCTCGCACCCCGGCTGACCCAGGGCCATCCCTTACGGTCTGGCCCTCCTCAGGAGGGGGGACAACGGTGTCCCCAACTCGCCCCCGGAATGGGGAGGCGCGCTATTCAGCGCGCCGCCGCCGTGGCCTGCTTCTGCTGGGGTGACAGGGGGCTCCACCCGTCACCCCCAGGCCCGCGCTCATGGGGGACGGAGGTCAGTCAGTGCCCTCCGACGCCCGAGTTGCCTGCGCGCGCGGGCGGCGCGATCCGCGAGTCTTTCTCGCTCGCGCCGCCTCTCCCGCTCCGCCGTCTCCTTCACGACCATTACCTGCTCGCTGAAGGAGACGCCGGCCGCCCACGCGTCCGCGCAGCGGACCATTGCTGTGAGCAGGGTGGCGAGGGTGAGAACTCTCACTCCCAGGGCCGCCACAAGCTCCCGCCTCGGTTCGGCCCATGCCGGGCACTCGGTGAGCGTGTGCAGCCCCGTGTCCTCGCTCGCGTCGCAGTGATGGCACTCGGACGTTGGCTCCTTTTCGATCCGACACAGATATCTCCCGAAGCACCCGTGCCCGGTGATAATCTGCGTCAGTCGATACGAGAGGCTGCCATGTGGCCTCTCGAGCCATTCCCCCATGATGGGCCTTACCGCCTCTATGACGGCATGCCCTGCGCGTCGTTGCTCAAGTCGTCGCTCCCACTCCGCCACCATGATCCCGTGGAGCCGGGACCTCTCGGCCCGAATGTCTTCGGGCTCGGGATCGTATCCCCGCTCCCGCGCCTCCTTACGGAACCGATACAGTGCCGCAAGGGATCTCGCTTCCAGGATCCACGGTGGCGATCCGGCTAGGAGACTCGCCGCTTCAAAGGATATCGTGCGGTACCCCCTAATGGCCCTGCAGGCCATCGTCTGCTGCGGCGCATGCAGCAGTTGCACGAACCTGGCCTGCAGGGCGTCCGCCCACACGGGGCACCCGTACAGGGCCATAGACCGCACGACACCCGCGTAGAGTCTCCTGCAGGAGTCCTCTGGGCCCCTCAAGTTGGGCAGCAGCCGCACCAGCGCGTTAGCTGACACCAACAGTTTGGGGCGCAGACTTCGGAAGTGCTCTCCGAAGTCCCACCGACCGTCGAGTACGAGCCCCAGGTATTTCAACCGGGGCTTGATGTCGATGGGAGTACCTCCTACTGTCAAGCTGGATCCCGGGGGTGGCCTGCGCCGAGGACCATGGAAGAACAAGGCCTCGGATTTGTGCAGAGCCACCTCGAGACCCAGCCGCCGGATCCGATCCACGACTTGAGCAACAGCGGTCGTGGCCCTCTGGGTCGCCTCGCGGTGTGTAGCGCCACTCACCGTCACTAGCGTATCGTCCGCGTAGCACGTGACGGTGGCACCGAACGCGAGCTCACCGCGAAGCACCCAGTCGTATCCGATGTTCCACAGGAGCGGCCCCAGGACCGATCCCTGTGGGACACCGCACGACATCTCACGCCTACCGACGCCGGTCGCACTTGGGTAGATGACGGCCCTCTCCGTCAGGTACGCCCCGACTATGCGGCGGAGGTAGAGAGGCACATCGTGGTACACGAGCGCCTCCCTGATGCAACTCCAGGGCAAGGTGTTGAACGCGTTGGAGATGTCCAAGGACACCGCCAACATCACCTCGCCCCGGGCAACCGCATCCTCCGCCAGAGTCCTCACGCGCATGATGGCATCCACAGTGGAACGCCACCGGCGGAAGCCGTACTGCGTGTCCGCTAGGTCCGGCCCCACTCTAGAGAGGTGCTCGACGAGGCGCTTGGCAATCACTCTTTCGAAGAGCTTGCCCACCTCGTCGAGCAACACTATGGGCCGGTACCCGGACGGCTCGTCCGCCGGGCGTCCGTCCTTGCGGATGAGGACCAGTTTCCCCGTCTTCCACATCTTCGGAAACTGGCCCCGCTCCAAGCATGCGCTGAGGAACCCTCGCAGTCGGGGTTCGAGACCGTCTTCTCCTAGAGCTAGGACCCACGCACGGCCTGGAATGCCGTCGGGTCCCGGGGCGGTGTTCTTCTTGGCTCTAAGCCGTCGCACCGCCAGCTCTAGTTCTACCCAAGCGACCTCGGGCACGTCGTCGTCAATAACCACGCCGGGCGCATCAGGCGACCGAGGTGGCGGAGTCATCTGCGGCGGAACGTGTTCCGCCCGCGCCGGAAACAGGGATGCCACCACTCCTCCAAGCAGAGCCGGCTCGAGAACCTGGGTCAGGGGAGGGGCCCGGGGGCGCAGCTTTCCTCTTACCAAGCGGTAAGGCCGCCCCCATGGGTCCCGCTCCAGTGTCTCCAGCAGCTCCCTATAGGAAGCTGCCTTGGACCGCTTGATCTCCGCTCGGAGGGCATTCCTGGCTTCCCTGTATCCCTCTTGCAACTCCGCCACTAGGGGATCTGTGTCTGCGGGGCGGCTACGCCTCCTACGGAGCCTGGCCCACCGGCGGTGCGCGATCACGCAGGCTTGACGCAGCCTCGCGATCTCCGCAGTCCACCAGTAGACCCGGCGCCTCGGACTATAGGCTGGAGCCCTAGACATACCCGCATCGCAGACAACAGTCATGGCCTCCCGGAACCACGCCGCCTCGTCATCGATATCGTCAGGCCTGTCCGGCACCATGGCCCAGGCCTGCACGGAGGCGGCTTCCAGGAGAGCATCCCTATTCAGTCCCCTAAGCACCCAGCGCGGCTCGCGTGGGGCCGGTGTGACCGGCGCATCACTCTCGGGAGGGGAGACATCAAACCGAACGTATCGGTGATCCGACAGTGTCTCCACCTCCACGACAACACGCCAGTCCCGCACACGTTGCGACAGCGAAGCGCTCGCGAATGAGAGATCAACGATCGAACTCGCCCCGCGCTCCGCCACCCAGAACGTGGCTTCGGCCCCGCGATTCTGGAGAGCCAGACCGAGAGTAGCGGCCCAGCTCTCCAGAGCCCTACCTCGCGGGTTCGTGTGCCGGGACCCCCAAGCCTCGGACCAGGCATTGAAGTCCCCAAGCACAAGAACCGGGCGAGGGTGACAGGCATTGACGACGTCGGTCAGCCGCTCCAGCGACTGCCGATACTGCCCTATGCGTCGGTGTGATGCCGGCGTGAAGTAGACGGCCACGACCGCAATCTCCCCCACACGCGCCGCTACGATGCCATGCTCCCTTGCGATCACCACAAAGGGAGGGGCACCCGCAGCGGCGTTACGCACCAGTGCCGCCGACCCATCCAGGTCGACCACCCAGGCAGGCCCGGGGGGGCGGTGGGTGTATGGATCGGCGACAGCGGCGACGTGTATGGACCACTGTGCCATGCTCTGGAGCAGAAGTGCCTGAGCATCGACACCGTGGCCCACGTTCGCCTGCAGGATGCGGAGCTGGGGATCCATTATGGAACCATCTCCGCATCCCGCTGCGAACAGTTTGCGGAACGCCCGCCTCGTGGCTTCGGCTCCCCTCCGGTGCAGGCCTTGCTGCCAACCCGATGGTCGGCCGGTTTGCCCCCCGCTGCACACCTAAAACAGTGCAGCGGGGCCTCGCAACCACCGGCCCTATGACCGGGTTGGCCACAGCGGAAGCACCGGTCGCCGACCGTCACCTCCGCCGTGCACTGCACCCCAACGTGCCCGACCGCCAGGCATCTAAAGCACCTGGCCGGTCGAGCCTGCAGGAGCTGAGCCCGCACCCCAACAACGCCGTCCACCACGAGGACCCGCCGATCGGCAGCCTTTTGAGCTGCTGCGATGGGGCAGCCGACAACTGCCGCCCCCTGTCCGCGACGGCCGTAGCGAATCGCTCCGACCTTAACCGCCTCCAGGGGGCAGCCCCCGGCCTCCGCCACGGTGGCCCGAATCTCTTCGGCCGTGATGGAGTCGTCCAAGCCCGAAATACGCAGTTCTGCGCACTTGGTGGGCCTGGACACCCGGACGTCGGCTGCATCCAGCGTCTCCCTTAGCTGAGCCGCTATGGCATCAGCCTGGGGACCGCTGGAAGCGCCAGGGACCTGGATGAGGCGGGCACCCGTCCGAGTCTCCGTGACTCGGAGGGGCTTCGCCAGTTTAAGAGACCTCATATCTATGAGGCCTCTGGCCCGCCTCACCAGGTCCGGGTATTGCACGCCCCTCTCCGCAGCCTCCGGCGTCATAGTCAAGACGACGGCCGTTGTGCGGGGGACGCGCAACCTCACCGGCGCTCCCTTCGCAGCAGCCTCAGCCTTCCTGGCCTTTTTGGCTGCCTTTCTCTTGGCGTTCCGCTTTCTTCTCGTCTCACCAGCCACCTCCCAGCCCCCTGCCGGTGCGGAGCTTGTGGAGGCGGTCGGGGCCGGAACCGAGGTAGAGGCTGGAGCCAGGGCTGGGGCTGGGGCAGAGGACGTCTTCCCCTTGCCCTTCCCCTTTCCCTTGCCCTTGGGCTGAGCGCCCTGCGCAGCAGCGGCAGCGGCTGGAGCAGATGGCACAGCGGATGGGCTGCTGGCCGGCTCCTGCGGGGTCCCCGTCACTGCTGGGCGACCCCTTTTTACTGCTCCAGCATACCCTGTAGGCGACGCTAGGGGCGGGCGGCGTATGGAGTCCATGATGGACTCCAATCCACGCCTTGTCCACTCCTCGTGCGCCGCCTGCCGCGCCTCCTGCGCTGCCTGCGCCGCCTCCAGCCGCCTTTCCATGGCGGCCAGAGCCGCCATGACTGCGGCCATCGGGTCCGCGGGCCGGGCCGGCACCAATACCGGTGACTGTGGCCGGATAGGCGCCGGCGGTGGCGACTCCGGCCGCAACGGTGCCTCCAGCCGCAGCGGCGACCTCGACCGCACGGGCGACCGCACCGGCGACCGCACCGGCGAAACCGGCCGGGCCGACGACTTCGGCTCTGCCGGCTGCGCGACCGGCTTCCGCCGCGCCGACCGCGTGACGCGCCCCTCCGGCAGCCCGGCGACGACCTTTTGCAAGTCCGCAAACTCGGCCGCCATTTTGGCCATCTCTTTGCGGTACTCTGCCGCCTGCCGCTCCGAGGCATCGATTAGCTCGACCTGTCGTCTGCCTAGCTGAGCCCGCTCGTTCCGCGACCCAACTAGCTCCGCTCTGAGCAGGCCGAACTCCTCGATTAGGCGCGTCGTCGCCCGTCGCAGCCGGACTTCCTCCGGCCCCATAGACCCAGCACGGGTCCCTATGACTTCCTCCAGGGCCTGCAGTACCTCCCTAGAAGTAGGGTCGGTACGGGGCATGGGCGTGGGCGCCGCCGAGGTGGAGGGACTCGGCGGCGCTACGGCATCTCTCAGGGCCGGGGCCCGAGAGGAGGGCGTTTGGGGGATGGCCCTCTTGCCACCCCGCGTCTTCCCCCGACCAACCATGGCAACCTTGGGCGGGGGGGAGTCCTCGCTGCCGTTATTGGGCTCCTCGTTGGAGGACGAGTCGGTCAAGGTGACGGCTGCGTCCGATTCAGTCCTCCGTGGAGGAGGAACAGCCTTCTTGCCGCCGTTCCTCCTCCGTGCAGATTTCCGGGTCTGCAGACCCACTGGGCTGTTCGCCCTGCTCTTCTCGGTGGCGGTGTCGAAGTTTTCCGACACCGCCGCAGTTGGTGACGCGACCTCCGCGTCGTGGCGCTGCGCGACCTCCGCGCAGTCTGTTTCACTAGGTAGGGGGGGGTTTTTATGTGTGTCAGATTTCATAAATGTTCCCACGAGCATGAGACGAAAGGTTACACTTCCCGGGTGACGCTCTTTCCGAGAAGCGGGGTACATACTGTGGAGGTCCCCTGGTGTCCACAGGTTTTAAACGACTTCGCTGTCGGGTTTTTAAGACTTTTCCTTGTCGCGGGCCGGCCAATTAAGGCAAGCCCCGCGGTCTCCAGGATACCGGCGTACCGAGTGTGGCTAGCACTCAGATCGTTGTCGATATCTAGGAGGTTACGCGACGCGGGGGAGCAGCCAACTCTCCCAACACCGACGGTGGCACGAGTGCCTGTCAGCCCCTGCGCGAGCAGTGGGCCAACCCGTCCCTAGATCTCACGGAACCCTTGCCTCTCCCCTGTCCCCTCTGAGAGCAGAGGGATACTGGGAGCGACTAGCGGGAACCGGATCTCTCTCCGCGGGCCTTGAAGCCCCGCCACACCACGACCCCGTCTGGGTCGGCTAGCCCTCAAAAGGGCTGTTTGAATAGAAGGAATCCTACGGATCCCTTCCCGCGGGCCTTGCAGGCCCGCCATACCACGACCCCCTCTGGGTCAGCTAGCCCTGAAAAGGGCTGTTTGAATGGAAGGAATCCTACGGATCCCTTCCCGCGGGCCTTGCAGGCCCGCCATCCCACGACCCCCTCTGGGTCAGCTAGCCCTCAAAAGGGCTGTTTGAATAGAAGGGATCCTACGGATCCCTTCCCGCGGGCCTTGCAGGCCCGCCATCCCACGACCTCCTCGTACAATGAGGTCGGCCGTTGGGTTATTCGTCAACGGCCAACAGAACTCCCAAGGTGGGAGTCTGTTAGCCGTTGTCCAGGATGCACCAGCCCCTCCGCTTCCGCTCCCCAGGACCGCAGTCCAAAGGGGGAAGAAACGGAAAGGCCAACGTGGAGGTTACCCAACCCGCACCCCACTGGTAGATACCAAGCTGATGTTAAGGCGTAAAGGTCAAGATAGGCCTATGTTCAGCAGTGGACTGAAATAGGCTATGGGTGAAGGTGGCAAAGTGCGCCATAGTGTGCAAGTGCACCTACCCATGGAGAAGGAAATGATAGCGGAGTTGTTGCAAGGCAATCGAGTCGCCTGCCATCCAAACGTCAAATGGACTCATTCGGTAGGAATGACGTCCTTCGAATTTTTACACCCCGCGCGTCTCTCTTCACACCCGCATTCGGCAACGCGTTTTTATTAGGAGAAATATCAATGGGGCATCTCCGTTATTAATCATATTCTGTCCTCTGTGGCACCTACCACAAATATTTGGAAAACTACATATAGGATATTAACCTACTAGTAATGACATCTCACGGCGATGCTACGAACTAAATAACATCGACGACCTCGATAACTATACCTATAAACTAAGGCGATTGGCACACTGCGACGCGCGACGCGGCGTCGAGCGTTGTTGCGTCGACGCGGCGTCGCGCTCGTCGCCTCTACGGAGCTCATTTTGTATAGAAAAACGCGGGGTCCCACACACTGACAACGCAATCACGCGCGTTGCCGCAGAATACGCGCGTACAAGCAGAAAACGCGAGGTATGGCACACTGAAATCTGCATTCACGCGCGTGTTTTTCGAGGGATTTTTAGTCCGAGAGCTGTTAGAAATTTCTGTGTAGGAATTGAAACGAATTTTAAATTAATATTATTGCAATGCAACATGACTATTTAACGGCAAATTTAGAGCGCTTTCACATCAACTGACGTCCGATATCAAATATCCGATATCCGAGATCGGAGGAAGTCAAATATCGATGCCCAATATCGGGTATTGGAGCCGACACCACTGTTTTGGCTCGTTATCGGAACACGCAGAGACTGCAAGCGACTTTCAACCTAAATGGCATTAATAGCTTGCATTTCTAATCATTTTCTTTTCATCTCTAGCGTTCTTAATATAGTCTGGGCTATCGAGCTAATGGCCGGATGGCTTTACTTTACTTATCTCAAAATTTTAGATTACTTCACACACCTACCTACCAAAAAAAATCTAATATCTCTCGTTGCAGTGTGCCAATCGCCTTACTTACTTAGGCGATTGGCACACTGCAACGCTCGACGCGGCGTCGCGCGTCGACGCGCGTTGGCGCGAGAAAGCTAGTATAGTCCGAGAGATATTAGAATTTTTTTGGTAGGTAGGTGTGTGAAGTAATCTAAAATTTTGAGAAAAGTAAAGTAAAGCCATCCAACCATTAGCTCGATAGCCCAAACTATATTAAGAACGCTAGAGATGAAAAGAAAATGATTAGAAGTGCAAGCTATTTTCGACTTATTGACATGACATAGTAACTAATTTTTTTTCTTATATTCGTGATTAGCGTCATCTATTAACGCGAAAAGAGACGTAACTAAGAAAATGCCATTTAGGTTGAAAGTCACTTGCAGTCTCGGCGTGTTCCGATAACGAGCCAAAACAGTGGTGTCGGCTCCAATACCCGATATTGAGCATCGATATTTGACTTCCTCCGATCTCGGATGTCGGATATTGGATATCGGACGTCAGTTGATGTGAAAGCGCTCTAAATTTGACGTTAAATACATGTTGCATTGCAAGAATATTAATTTAAAATTCGTCTCAAATACCTACACAGAAATTTCTAACAGCTCTCGGACTAAAAATCCGTCGAAAATCACGCGCGTGAATGCAGATTTCAGTGTGCCATACCTCGCGTTTTCTGCTTGTACGCGCGTATTCTGCGGCAACGCGCGTGATTGCGTTGTCAGTGTGTGGGACCCCGCGTTTTTCTATACAAAATGAGCTCCGTAGAGGCGACGAGCGCGACGCCGCGTCGACGCAACAACGCTCAACGCCGCGTCGCGCGTCGCAGTGTGCCAATCGCCTAATCCGGTTAACGATGTAATTTATTTTTTAAGGTAGGTACTTACGGCTTACCTTGGAGGTACTTCTACCTAATTTTTATTTGACCTTAACTATTTGCCTTCAAATTACGCTTTAATTTGATTATTATTAATAGTAGGAAGCCAATGGGTAAAAAATAATTAACCAACGTTCTTGAATTTTATAATAAATTAAATAAATAGGTAATAAAAATGTACTTGATTAGCGAGCCTCTTGTAGGTATAGATGTAGCTTAAGATGTTTGGGAGGAACCCCTTACCCGTAATGGCCTAGGGTCAGCCAGGTAAATTTATACCCTGGCATTTGATTGAGACCGAAGACGGCGTGCGGTTCTAGTCGGTTCGAGTCCAACATAACCACCACGCCGGGCTGGGGAATCCGTGGTTTTGTATAAAAAAGGACTTTAATCGTGCCCCTTGAAGGACCCCGTACGGGCCCCTCGAGGGGCACTATTTTAAAGGTTGTAGAAAAAGTTAACTTGTACAGTTAATTTCTTGAATCTCTGCTGTGGTATTCCCAAGCGCCTTTCAAGAATAGTTCCTACAGGATCAGCAGCACGAGTGTGGCTCCCCTGGCCCTCGAGTCTACTAAAGCTAAAAGTTTCATTACACTTTTTCAATTATTCTGCATAAAGTCATTTAATTTTAAACTTTAAATGCATCGCTATAAAGTCTATTAATTAATGCCGTTGTTTGCAGTGGCGGTGGCACCACCGTCGTTTGGCTTCAGGAGAATTGAGGCCCTGGTATTGCACACGTTTATAGGCCTTAGTAATCACTTTCCATCAGGTGAGCTATGTGCGTATCTACTTGCCGCTTAAGTGTTACAAAAAAAACTTACTTAAATTGGGTCCCGAACACAATCACGAGGATAGCGCCCACAGTGACCATATTTAATTTTAAATTTAAACGCGGGAAATATGGTATCATTTTGACAGTTTTCCACAGATAACCAAGTCATAGGTTTGATCAGATTTGGACAACAGTCAATAAAGAACTGAACGTTTAAAACGTTGTTAATAACGATAAGGACGCGGACGGTATGCTCATTATATTTTTATGTAGTGCTAGGTCACAGATTAATAAATAGTTACTACGTAACAGACATATCACTCCTATACAAAAGCGAAAATATCTACGCTATAATAGCCTACAAAATTTTAATAATAATAATACCTGTTGATCAGAACGAGAAGAATTGTACCTTATGTACGCGAATATCTCGCGAATAACTCAAGAATGTGTTGTCCTGTCCGTCGTGCATGACGTCATGAATGCGCTAGGGTTGTACCTACTTATGATCATTGTAATAAAAATATTATACCGCTCTTTCACCATTCATAATATAATAAGCTCGGTTAGATAATTTATTTTAACTACAGGATAATACCTAATTGAATAACATTGACCATAAACTACAGAACACTAATTATTCTGACTGATTAAAGTTACATTTTGAGTCGTGTTACGTAGAAGTTATAGTATAAGAGGATCAAAAGTTACACAAAATGTAAGAAAAGTTACAATCTGGCAAATGCTGGTTGTATCGTCAACGATACATCGAGCGGTAGGCATATAGCACGTGGTCTTGGGCGAGTGACAGAGGCCTGGTTAGATGGACAACAGTGAGCCAGTGGTACACAGTTAACCAACACTCATTCGGTACAAACGCGAAGTTGCCAAACCGTACTGTTAACTGCATTCGAATGAGAAAAAGCATCTGATAGGGTCATTAAGGGGAGGACCAACAAAACAAAACAAACAAACTAAAAAAACAAAGAAAATGGCTGAATGGGTAGGCAATCCTGGGGGTGACGGGTGGAGCCGCCTTTACCCTAGCAGAATCAGGCCATGGCTGCGGCGCACTGAAAAGCGCGCCTCCCCATTTCGGTTCGAGTCCGACATAACCTCCCCTTCCGGCTCCGGCAGGGGGGGTATCCGAGGGGATTTCCGCACAATAAAAAAAAGGTATAGGCAATCCTTTGGCATAACAGCATGACACTGGCTTTTCATTCCGGGAATAGTTTCCCACGGGTTGCGGGAACTGACAATAATTGCACGTGGACTTATTGATTTATTTCAATGTAAAGAGTGTTTGTTTTTTAGTGTGCAGTAACTTCTGTGGGTGACTGTACTTTGTGAACTATTTGCGTCATAATGAAATAGTAATTAAAAGCAATTAGGTAAGTCGTTAAGTAGATATGTGCGTAAGTATGTTAGGTACTCTAAGTTGTGTCGCGTAGTTGCGCGCCGTGAGTGAGTCTAGTCTAGGAGCTTGTGGCATAGATAGGTAGGTAACTTGTGGCAGCCTTTTAGCAGCGTTTTTATTAAGAGCATTAGCATAGATTAGCTAAATTGGTACTAGACACTCTCTGAGGTGTACTTAGCGGTATCAGTAGAACGTTCTACTGTTACGCAGGGGGCGTGGTTTCGATTCCCGCTCAGTGTTAATATTTGTACCTATGTATGAATATGAATATTGGCATTGTTTATCCGCATTCTAGATTCCATAACATAAGCTAGTTATGCTATGCTTACTTTGAGTCAAGATAGCGCGGTGTAGAATGTTTTAAACCCTAATTTTTAGCAACAATTAGATAATACACGGATAATTTGCCAATTGTTTATGTCTTGCTAATGATTTGATTGTAACTTGTTATGTATCAATAAATAAAATAAAATAAAAAAATAGATCCCCTCCAGATAACATCCTGCCCGCTAAGAGCCTACCACTCGGGCATGGAACAAAATGGGCCACCTGGAAATCCTTAAATAGGTTGAGGTCTCAGGTCGGCTGCTGTAGAGCGAACCGGGTAAAGTGGGGTTACCTGGACACAGGTGGTGGTGGCTGCGACTGTGGTGCACCTCTACAGTCGATGGACCATCTCTTGTCGTGTCCACTGTGCCCCTACACCTGCACGACTGCCGACCCTAAATGAAGCTACGGAAGGTGCGATCAAAGTCGCCGAGTTTTGGGCTGGGCGTATCTAAGTACCTATTTAAATTGTTGCCACTGACACGAAGAAGAAGCAGATTAGTTATTACCGTTAACTCAGGGCGTGATTAGAATCAGTTTGACCGTAAACACTGTACCACGCTTTGGGTATATGCGCTGTGAGACTGGGGCAGTGTCGACATTAGATTTGGTCAGTTCACCACCCCCAAACCGTCACGGTGGAATCTCACTCACGGTTCATGCATGCTCATTCTTTACCTCGTCGCCCACCACACCGTACCTATGCCTCAGACGCGGTACAGCGATCGCCATCCACTATAGTGGAATATTTATCACTTTATTTAGAGTTTAGAGGCTCTAAGTTCTAAAGATAATCCGTTATCTAGCTATGAAGCTAGTTCATGATATCCACCTTCTGCTTCGAATAATCTAATTACTAAATATTTAATTTGGTAGTTGTAAGATACCTACCTACCTAACATAATGTGTCCATTGGTGTGACTAATAAAATTGTGGCTAGCGATAAGACATCACGTTTTTACTACGTACTTGCACGAATAATATGACAAGAAACCAAGGCAAGGCAAAAGTTTTCACACCGGCCAGCGGCACAGCGGTGTCTAGGACACAGATTGGTTTCAGCGTGATACTCGGTGGAATACTGTTCTAAAATCGATTTATCTATAAACGGGAGTTGGTACCTGACACCCTCTGAGGCGGTAGTGAAGGCGACTGCTATGTTTGATTCCCGCTCAGCGCAAATATTTGTATGTATATATTGATCTGGGTGTTTTCGAGCCTCTGAAAGCACGTTATAAGCCGTCGGTCTTGGTTGCCATACCACGGACATCTATGGCAGTTGTTGTATGTAGCAGGAGCCCTCAATAGTCAGACTAGTCTAACCGCAGAACTTGGATATCACTCATTAGTTGTGTTGTGGAGGTCAAATGGCAGGCAGTCGTTCCACGGCAAATAGCCGTGTCATCATCATCTGTTTTGAAGTACCTAGTCAGAATTTTGAACATTTATGTGTCGTTTGAAATGTATTACGAATCGCAAGAACGGTTGTTTTGTAATAGAGTCTGGTCAACGAAAGCTGGTGCAAAAAACAGTGAGAACTTCGAAAAACCAACAGGTTGCAACACTGACCATAATACCTAATAGGAAAAAATCATAGTTATCAAACTCCGTTATTTCAGTGTATAGTCAGCGTTGCAACCTGTTGATTTTTCAAATCTTGCGCCATATTTTTGCACCAGCTTTCGTTGTCCAGACTCTAATTATAAAATTAAGGCTAAAAGAAATTCTCACCCGAATAATATCACTCGAGTAAGTTGAACGTTGAACGAAATAGAAGCAACCAGCATGGAGTATTATTTGAGGTACCTATTATTGAACGAAATAATTGTTGTCATTTTGATGTTGTCAAATGTCAATGGATGGAAGACTTAGAGTATAGCAAGAGGTGCCATACCTACGAAAAAAAACTGCCTACCTAAACTTGGATTTTATGAATGAATGGAAAGCAGTATGGCGCCCTAGTAGGGAATCCAGTAAACTGTCGATAACTACTTATCGATATAAAAAGGGCACAGACTAAAAATTTATACATTTGAAAGAAAAATTAAGTGATTAGCTAAAGTGGATGCCGATTATTTGTATTCTCAGGTTGCAGTGTGCTTATGGCTTTCTGTCAGACTTTGCTTGTGATAGCCGGAGTTTCGAATAATTCGCCCAGAAGGACGTAGAATCTACAAAGATTCTTTACAGTCTTTGAGTAACGATATATATATATATATATATATTTAGTAGTACTCCAGGTACATAACACATTGGCACAAAAATAAAATCGATTTGGACAAAAAAAAAATTCGAATTTTTATTTAATATTTTTGTTTTTTTTTTTGTAAATAATGTTTTAGTATCTATTCATCAGTAATACCAGTACCATTATGCGATAGAATAATAAAAAGTCAACGGCATTTCAAAAGTCATTCACTATGTATGGAAAGTGGTCTTCCTTCTTTAAATATTTGGGAAAATATCGATAATTAAAATTCTATCACCGCATCACTAGCAATTTTATTTGACCAATCAGGTGCTACTACATCCCCACTACTTTGGAAAGCAAGATGGAGAATTGGCGTTTTCCTAATATGATTTTATGAATGAATTTCGTAGTAGCTTCACGTCTGTATATTTATGTCTATGATGGAAGACGTCAACCAGCAATCAACTGTCAACTGTCAAAATAATGTTTTTGCTAAAATATTTTCCAAAACGATTATTCTAAAACTACTACGGGATTCATGACAGAAAATGTCTAAAATACGACATTTACTGAACCTGTCCTACTGTAGATACTACAGCGTGCAGCAAGCAAAAAAGAAATTGCCTATAATCACGTGTAAGCGCCCGGAGTTTAACCATTATGAAGGTCAGACATATCCAAAGTTTGAAGCTATTCCCCTGGCTTCTCAAGGATGGCTACATTCTAAATCTAAAAACGACTACTTCGTGATCTATGGACATGCAAATTCAAAACCAGAAGAGCCGGTTTATAAGAAAAGTTTCGAAGAAATTGGTGTTAATCCTGCGTTGATTGAGGTTATGTCCGAACAAGGGTTTTCTTTGCCGACTTTGATACAAACGAAAGCAATACCTGCCGTGCTGAACGGCTATAACACTGTGATCACTGCTGAGACTGGCTGTGGGAAGACGTTGGCGTATTTGTTACCAATATTCCAACATATATTGGAATGGAAACCGTCAGTAAAGGAGGAGTTCAACAGTCCAATGGCGGTTGTAATAACACCTAGCAGAGAATTGGGTGGGTATTTTTTTGTTCCAATTAGAATTTTGTATCTATAATAATAAAAATAATATATTTCTGCTTGTTTATCTATATTATTTACTCAGCCTGGCTGAAAATACTTTCAACAAAACTTCATGTTTTATCTTACGATTCACAGTTCCCTGGCCATTACAATACAGTTAATGGTAACACTACTTTATATTGGTTTCATCTTAGGTTTTACCACCATTGGTTTTTTTTTAATATTTCAGCTACGCAAGTGGGTGAAGTAGCACAGAATATAGCACAGCATCTAAACCTGAATGTGACTACGCTAGTTGGTGGCCGTACCAAACAGAAAATGTTGGACCCACCTGTAGAATATTGTGACTTACTCGTCACAACACTGGGAGCATACAGTAAACTTGTTACAACTGGCATTTTCAAGATAAACAATGTGCATCATGTGGTTTTGGATGAAGCTGATACATTGTTAGATGATAGTTTTGTTGATAAGCTATCACATTTGTTGAAGAAGTTTGCCGTAAGTTTGCTTTTCTTTATGTTTTTAGACATTATTTTTTTAGGTTAACTTACTTACTGCCAGCAGGGGATGCAAGTAAGTAGGTTAACTTAGTTATAATTCTTACCCATAAGATAAAAACAGAACTTTATCACTTCGACTTCTTTGTCTGTCTGTAACCAACCAGTATCTCATGAAACACAGCTGCTGGACAGTTGAAATGTTCACAGAACATGCTTTTCTGACGCTGTTTTAATATCAAACACTAAAAAAAAAGTATAGAACGGATACCTTCATGTACGAGTTCACGGTCTAGAATCTAGTTTGGTTGAAAAAAAATATTTAAAAATTTCCAGATTCATCCCATGGTCCAGATTCAAACTCCGCCCAAAGGCTGTCAGTTAACACTTGCAAGTGCAACATTACCCCATGAGCTACCAGATTCAGTGAGCTCCTTTGTAGACGCCCAGTCTCTAAAGACTGTCACCACATCCAAAATACACAAGTTAATGCCCCATGTGCCTCATAAGTGAGTATTAAATAAATATTATTATTATTTGAATGAATTTTTTATAGCATATTTATTATGCTAACTTTAAAGTTCGAAAAACATTGGAAAAAATTAAATGCTCAAGTGAGACTTGAACTCAGGACCTGTAAGGGAAAATTCATTGTTTCCAACAGCTCGTAACAATGTTGGTAGATGGCTCCACCGTCGCCCTTAAAGATGGATATAAAGAGAAGGAAAATTTGAAGTGATTCAGGTGTGGCTCAATAGCACAGTTGGAAGAGCATTCCCCCTGTAAGGGAAAGGTCGTGAGTTCAAGTCTCACTTGATTATTTCATTTTTTGTGATGTTTTTCGGATTATTATTATTATTCTCGTTTAATGGAAGAGCAGCAACTTGCTGATATGTCCATATCACTCAATATTCTATGACATTCTACATTTGGTTGAGTAGAATAGGACCACCCCAGCTCTTCTTGTAGGTCTCGTAAAAGGCAACCAAGGGATAGGGCTGTTCTTCATTTGACAGTAAACATGCACCCAAGATGCATGCTAGACGGCAATAGGCTCACTCCCTATTAAATAGGACCGAAAATTATACATAGTTGGTGACACTTGGTTATTAATCAGTAGCGAAGGCTGAAAATTTTCAAAGGGAAGGAGGTAGGTCACAGATACTTACCGGGCATGGTAGCTTCGGTAGGTATCTATCTGTGGCGAAGACACCGGGAAACCACGGCCGAGTGTCAGCACTGCGAGGACCGCAGCGATGACACAGCGCTCCACGCGCTGGTGGAGTGCACGGCGTGGGCGCAACAGCGCCAGGTCCTCGTGGTGGGTTTGGGCGTGGGCACCCTCTCGCTCGAGACCATGGTGGGAGCCATGGTCTCCAGCGGGAGTAAGTGGGACTGCGCCGCCTCTTTCTGTGAGCAGGTCATGCTCGTGAAAGAGGCGGCGGGGCGAGAGCGGGAGAAAACTCTCCCACCCGAGTTCCGCAGTCGGCGGCTCGGGCGCCGCCGACGTGTCTTCGCCGAAGACCATCGGCCTCCATGACAGAAGCAGGCCCATGACGGCAGCGTGACGTGAGGGATTCACGCACGCCCCCCCCACCCCCTAAGAAGCGGGATAACACCCGAAAACCCCCCCATAGACGCGGGATAGCACCCGAACCACCCCCGAGACGAGGTCGCAATTGTAGCCGTAGGTCTGATGGGAGTCCTGGGACATCCTTCCGAGGGCTTACCCGGGGCTCCCATCCATAGGCTTCTGGGCGTTACCGTGGGGGCTTTTAGTCGGTAGGAGTCCGGCATAACATCCATGAAGGATAATAAAAAAAAAAAAAATAGGGAAGGAGGTAGGAAAATAAACATCTCTACCACAGCTTCCCTTGCCAAAGAAAGCCTGTAAATATTGGATTATAGGCACCCCTTGCCACTGGTGTTAATACACCTCTGCCTACCCCTTTGGGGATTGACAGACGTGCGTATATGTATGTACTATCTAAAACTAAAGTAAGCATAGTTTAACTAGTTTTGTTGGGGCCCCACCAAGATATTTAGGTCATTATCTCACTTGTTGTTCCATACACAAGATTCTGGCGCACCTCTGGTTTTTTTTATACCACACATGGCCCACCTGATGAAAAGTGATTACCATGGCCTATGGATGTATGCAATACCAGGGGCTTTACACATACTGCCTACCTTGAAGAAACCTTCTTGATTGTAATAATAAAAAAATATAAACATGTGGTTTGTTGTTTGAGATAAAGTTAACGAATGTGTTCTCCTGTAAATTAACAATATAAATAGGTACATTACCTTAAAGATTCGGGCGCCTTGGAGAAGCACATGCCTAAGATAGTCAATCAAGTAGGTTGAAGACTTTTAATCTGCCGGAGGTAAGCTAAATAAAACCACCGCACTGAGGTTTAAGGTTTTATTCTCTAGCGCTCCAGTGTGCTTATTATAGTAAGAATTTTATGCTAGTAGATTAAATTTAAGAACTACATGACATATTACTCTTGTCACCAATGCAATTTTTTAAGGTTTTTAAAGTTTAATTTTAATTAAAAGTAAACGAAAGCTCACGGCATCCCTCGGCGAGTGTGTGAAGGTTCACCTCAACCAGCGAAGCTTAACATTCCGCTCAACAAGCCATTATTTCAAGATATTGCACATGCTCGTTCGTATGGTTGAGAAATCCTTCAAACCATCAGAGACAAGTCCCAAGAAAGGCCAAAAGTTAAAGTACAAGAAAAGCTAAAGTTAAAAAGAGAGGCGGCTCCAATGGAGACCTGAAATAAAATTTTAGGTTATTAGAACAATTCCTATCAGAATACACGACGTCCTAATTTTTGAGAAAAACGTGTGACTTACCGCCATAATTAGTTGGTTAAATGCCAAACACACGATAAATCATTGTATTTTTGAAACAAATACTCAAACAACAAAATTTAAAATATTATTTTTCAATCAGAAAAAAATACGTCGAAATGAATCTTTTGAGAAAATGTCAACTCACCAGAAATATAGAACAATTCTATATTAATATCATAGCGGGGACATATTATAATGTCATCCGAACAAAAATTACTTCAATCCATACCAATGGATTAAGATTGATAAAATTTTATCGAAAGTACGACATTTTTGTCGATCGACAAGAGAGAAAAGTGACGTGCCGGCCAACGCAGTGTTGCCAGTCGCCTCCAATGTTCGGAAATTAGCGAAATTTCGACTAAAAACCGTTAAAGACCACCGATGTAACGAGATTCACAAACGCGACGTTACATTACATCCCTCCCCAAAAAAAAGAAAAAGGTATTCCTTTTTATTTTTAAAGAAAACAATGAGATTCAAAGACCAAAATCCAAAAACCTCAAAAGAAAATAAAATGTCTTGCAACATTCTACAAAAAAAAATAAAATGCAAAAGCTTCATGCAAGCATATTGCAAAAACAATCCACAAAAAAAAGTAAAAGAATGTGAAAACATTCAAAAATAAAATTTAAGTTCGGAAACCAACTTCCAAATACAAAGGAAATCAAAGATATTTTCCAACTCAATGGAATAAACCAAAAGCAAAACAAATACTCCGAAAAGAGTGAAAAGTAATCTGAAAAATAAAGTATTCAGAGAAAATGAAACAAATCCCAATTCAATTCCAATTCCAGATATCGATTAGGCAACCAACGCCATCGAATCTAATCCTAGATCTTAACCAGCCTTCCAGCATCAATACAAAAGTGCGGTTGAGCTCCTACGCCACCGACTCTATACCAGCAATTCCTAAATAAATATCAAACGAAGAAGATATCGGTTAAGCACCAACGCTGCCGAATCTGAAACAAAATTGGCAAAAACAAAGAAATTTTCCCATTATCGGTTAGGTGTAAAACCGCCGACTTCAATTCAAATCCAAACTCCAAAATCCAAACGTCAAAACAAAATCACAACAAAAGTGTGAGGTTAATATATTTATAAGCATTGTGATCGGCATAACACCACCAACTTTCCGAGCACAAGCAAAATATAAAGAAAATATGACAATTGTGACCAGTACAACACCACTGACTTTCTGAGCACAACCGCATAAAAAAAATATGACATTTGCGACCGGCTCAACACCACCGACATTCCGTGCGCAAAGCATAAAAAATGTTACTATGTGTATAGAAACACAATAGTACAAAAAAGAAAAACGACAATTGCGACCGGTACATCACCACTGGCTTTCCGTGCGCAATGCGTAAAAAGGCGTGACCATGTGTATGAAACACAATAGCACTAAAATGTAAAGTCCAGAAAATCCCAGGTTTCCCAAAAATGGTATAACAAGGTATAAGGTAAGTGCATATAAAATGCGTCCAATCCGAGAATCCTAATTTTAAGACAATAACTCAGAACTGTACAAAAACTAAGTTCAAGAAACTTAAATTTCCATTCCAAAAGTGAGTGGAAATAAGTCAAGTGAATTTAACACAGAAAATGAATATTAGATTTCACTCCTAAACTAGAGCAGAAACTAAATTCCCAAATTTGTACAAAATATACAATTTTACAAAAATGTAAACAAATATATATACAGGACTAAGTGGCCAATAACGTTGTTTAAAAGGTTCACCAGTAACATTAATTTTATGTTTAACTAAATGAGTGAGACCCAAGCCTCTCTTTTCATAAGAAATATCTTCAAAAAGTGAAATAATTTTATTAAGTTCCTGTTTCTCAGACGGAGAAAGTTCAGAAACAGAAGTAACCGCATTAACACAAGTTGTGGATTCATTTTCAAAAGTAATTTTATTTAATAAGTCTTTAGCAAGGTTAAATTTCAACCAAAAGTCGAATCCCAAAATAATGGAAGGTTTAAAAGAAGGTATTATCAAAAAATCTACATTTTTAGTTATATTATCACAAGTGATAGGTAAAACCATAGTTCCAATAACCTTGTGTGGAGAACCATCAGCAGTAACAGCATTACCTTGGTGAGGTTTAAGTTTAAATCCTAATTGTAAAAATGTTTGATGAATATTAGAACCGAGTACACAACTACAAGCTCCGCTATCTAACAAACCAGAATAAAGTTTATTATTAATATTAAATTTTAAATAGGGTCTAGTGTCTTTATTTTTAACAAACAAAACAGGGGCAGCCCTGATATTACTAAAGAAAACTTTCAAATAATCTAACCAGTCACTAAATTCTTTTTTACAAGTGGCATCATCCGGTGCATTGCTAAATTTTTTCAACATCGAGTCACCTGGGGTTTTATCAAAAACTAGGGCTCGATGGGGCCTGATACGTTTTTTGACTGTTCAGTATTACAAACTTCGCAAGTCTTCGTAGTGACACCAGCTTTGTGACACTTAAAACAAATTATGCCAGGAAACTTAGGGCAATTTTTATAAGAATGTCCAGAGGACTTACATTTTAAACATATTAATTCATCTGATTTAACAGCATTAACGTGAGCAGAAGGTTTTTCTTTTTTAATACTTCTATTCTCACTTAAGTTCTTTCTAGACACAAAATTTTCTAATTCTCTGCTGAGGTTAATGAACTCTTCAATAGTAGAAATAGTTTTACCAAACACAAAAGGTGTGTAAATATTTAACATATTATGTTTAATAATAGTTATGAGGGTAGCATCACAAATAGGCATAGACAAACGGCTTGCCATATCCATTATATCTGTAATAAAGTCTGGTAAGGACTCAGTTATCTTTTGTTTACGAGTGCGGAGTTCATGTTCTAAATGATAGTCAAATTCAATCCTATCAAAACGTTTCAACAACGCAGCCTTTAATTCCTGCCAAGAAGCAATACGAATACGCACACTACGAAACCATTTAAGCGCTGTGCCTGACAAAAGATCAGCAAATGAACTAACTAAAAAATGTTCATTAAAATTTTTAAACAAGAAATATTCTTCCACTTCAGTAATAAATTCCCTAACACACGATTTACCATCATACAAAAGCTTACAACGTTTCAAATCGGGTAACTTTGTAACAGAAGGCAAGTTTTTCTTCAAGTCTTCATTCAATAGAACATTCATCATATTAAACGAAGATGCAGCTCTCGGACTATAATCACCAGCTCCCCGACTATGTGAAAACGGATCAACAACTTCAGTCAGATCAGCCATGACATGGGGCATCTCGTGAGTAGATGTACCAACCGGGACAGTATTATCAATAACTGCAAACAATGGCGGGGCCTGAGTTTCCTTATCCATGTTTGAAAACAATGTGAAATCTAAAAATAGTTGTATAAAATGCACTAAGAACTTCCAATGAATGCAATGAATGCAGCTATAAAAGTTAGAAAAGTAAATAAGTTATGAATGCAACTTAATTGTTATTGTTGAAAAATGCTAACCTCAAAAGTAGGTCAAACAAAAGAAAGGAATGTTATTGTTAAGTTATTTAGGTCAAATGCCTTTAAGTAATGATAAAAAAGTGCATCAGTGATTCACAAAATAAAGTATTTATGTTTACTTGAGGTAAACATCAAAGATTCAAATATTTGAAGTTTATAAACTTTTCATTATATATTACTATGTAGATAATGTAACTTGTTATAAATTAAGGTTATACAAGATAAAACAATGATAACAATAACTGTGAATGTTATACAAATTGAAATATTCACCTGTAATTAAGAGATATAAACAATAACGTACCAACCTGTAGTAAGATTAGTTTTGTAAAGTAAACAAACAATAATATTTACTGAAACACAGAGTTATGCAGTAATATACATGAAAGAAACATTGTTCTAAACATGTTAAATTAAATTAATAATGCAAAGGTGACAAGGATATATATATATTTGCACACTGTCAAGTCCCTGTTCGCGAGCGACAATTGTAATAATAAAAAAATATAAACATGTGGTTTGTTGTTTGAGATAAAGTTAACGAGTGTGTTCTCCTGTAAATTAACAATATAAATAGGTACATTACCTTAAAGATTCGGGCGCCTTGGAGAAGCACATGCCTAAGATAGTCAATCAAGTAGGTTGAAGACTTTTAATCTGCCGGAGGTAAGCTAAATAAAACCACCGCACTGAGGTTTAAGGTTTTATTCTCTAGCGCTCCAGTGTGCTTATTATAGTAAGAATTTTATGCTAGTAGATTAAAGGAGATGTTTCATTTTGGGCCAACTAATGTACACTACACAGAAAAAAAGAGAAAAAAAACTGGTTCTTGGAAAAAATACAATTACCTTTGTTTGACTCCGAAATACGTTGTAGTAATTGAAAGAAGAATGTGACATTTTTATTATATGACAACATTTTGCGAGATAGATAATGGCTACCAGTTACATGATGGACAATACCGTTCTAAAACAGCCTGAAAACAGCATATATAGTGCGTCAAGAAAGTCGTGAAATTAATGTTGAAGGAACTAATATTTTTCATTGTATTTGCAACACTCAATAACTGTCAAACTGAGTTTTCAGCTGTCATTCCTTGTTTTGTTGCGGATATGTTTCGTATATCTTTTGCGTTCATTTAATTTATTTACGTCTAGTAACAATATAAAGTGTAAAAATGAATAGCAATGTGTGTATTAGTTGTGAGAGACATGTCGTATTCAAAGTATTTCAGTGATATAGTATGATATACGGCGGGATTTCAAACCGGCAAGCTGATTTCTGATTTGGAGGATATTTATGGCCAAACAGCTAAATAAGCCGGTACGTACATATATTTAAATGTTAAACACGGTATGGGTAGTGTAATCTATTAAAAATTAAGTGCATTAAGTGAACATTTTATTTTTCAAAGTATTGTTTACATTTGTCGTGGTTGAGTCATTAAACCTACGATTTTAAGAAATTGTAGTACGACACTTTGACGTTTTTGAACATTCTTGATCCATTTTGTATTAACCACTGAGGCCCTTTGGACTACTAAAAAATTACACGGTATATACAGCTGTATTTATCCAGTACCGTACGTTTTTATTTGTTTCAGATTTTCAAAAGCACATTTCAAGACATATCATTTCAGTATGTGATGATATATCCAGTGAGTCAGAAACTATCGCGGATAAATTACGCAGGAGTTTCAAGCAGCATTTTGGGTGTTCAATACTCACTCCAATAAGTTAATGTTCTAAAAGATTATATTTATATTATATTATAATACGTACTGTACCTACATCTTTTGTTTTCATTGTTTAATACTTTACAACGTCTGTAAAAAAATCGACTGTCTAGCTATCACGGATCATGAGACAGACAGGTAGGCTTTGGGTAAGGTATTGCTCGGGACATGTTTCTTGGACCTAAAACATACTGAAAACACATTTCACACCCACGGTACCCATGGCCATACTCCTGGTGGTACCGTGGGTCTAATAAAGTTAAAGTGTACCACTGAGTAAGCGATTCTGTGACCAGAGCGGTGTGGTGGACGAGCTCAAAGTCCCCAAACATAGATTACTAGCTTTTGCCCGCGGCTCCGCCCGCGTGGATGTCGGTTATCGCGACCAAACATAGCCTATGTCCTTTCTCATGGTCTAATCTACCTCTATACCAAATTTCATCAAAATCGGTGCAGTGGTTTAGGCGTGAAAGCGTAACATACAGACAGACAGAGTTACTTTCGCATTTATAATATTAGTATGGATTACAAAACAATCTGCGCGCGCCAGGCCAAACAATTCGTTTATCTCGCAGCTTGGATTTAAAATAGTGTCCTTGTATATGAGGCCTTATACTCGTTTATCGGGGTGTAAGGTTAACGGCATTTCCCTCACACCCCAGTTAACTTTGAGCTATATACGGGTTTAAGATGGCCCTCTTGGGTGTCCTCATCTAACCTCTATATCCACTGCTAGTCACAGGGACCCGTGGCGAGTCTCCGCGCAGGTCTCTATAGGGCTGCTCCCGCCGCGGCCGTTAATTGCAGTAAGAGGTAGCGTCTCCCATGTGCTGAGTAAGAGAGTGAAGCATTGCCGTTAGCGTTGTACAGGTTACATCGAATGGAGGCTTCGGATCACGCGCACCAAATTTAACATAACATCTGTGCCTCTAAATCCCGTGTGCTTGTCTGCCACCTGAGTGATTTGACAACCATGACTTCTAAACTCAATCACTCCGCACTCGTTGATTTCGATTAGTTGTTAAAGTTTTATTTGCAAAAAATAATATCTAAATGTAGCTGCAAGCCCTCCAACCATTTAAAAAGGATAGAACGACTATTCTGTAATTAAGTATATATAATTTTCTAGCTTGAAGTTTGATTTATCTCTAAAGTTTGCGCCATTAGTGCCTAAATAAAGTGAATGAAATAATTACCGTATTTTTTTTTTCACTTTTATTCACCTACTATCCTACTATCGTAATGAAATCATACCATAAAAAGCAACCGATCAAGTCTGTTTAATTATAGTATGGCAGGGATACCAGATTAAGCGTAGCAGCGCCACCCTCAATTTTCACGACTTTCTTGACGGGTTATATATAAATTACTAACGGAACTTCAATATTTACTGTTGAATATTTTTCACAGCATTAAACACCATGGTATATTTAATTATTTTTTTTAATATTGACGACAAACAAAACATGCTGGTTATTTTTGCGGAACTATATTGTGTTCAATTATTCTCGTATAAAAAGACTCGGTTGTACTTTATTTCTGAACGGCCATGTTTTGACAATTGCCATGTCATTGTCAATTTTTCAATTGTCAACATGATGTGTTATTTGACGATACTAGCAACCACAAGAAACTATTTAACCTTACGAATATATATATTTTAGTGTTATAATAAACAGAATTATAAGTTTTAAATTGTTTTTAACACGATTCACGAATTACAAGAATATCTAGTTTACAAACAGAACGCGCATAAGTCCGCCATCTTTGTTGTGTTGCAATTATGTGATATAATTATTTCGATTTAACACTTAAACGAAGTAATATTATAAAAATAGAATAGTGGGAAATGGTAACTATACTGCTTAGCTATATTTCTCAGTAGTGTACAATAGTTGGCCCAGACTCCATACATTTATGAAACATCTCCTTTAAGAACTACATGACATATTACTCTTGTCACCAATGCAATTTTTTAAGGTTTTTAAAGTTAAATTTTAATTAAAAGTAAACGAAAGCTCACGGCATCCCTCGGCGAGTGTGTGAAGGTTCACCTCAACCAGCGAAGCTTAACATTCCGCTCAACAAGCCATTATTTCAAGATATTGCACATGCTCGTTCGTATGGTTGAGAAATCCTTCAAACCATCAGAGACAAGTCACAAGAAAGGCCAAAAGTTAAAGTACAAGAAAAGCTAAAGTTAAAAAGAGAGGCGGCTCCAATGGAGACCTGAAATAAAATTTTAGGTTATTAGAACAATTCCTATCAGAATACACGACGTCCTAATTTTTGAGAAAAACGTGTGACTTACCGCCATAATTAGTTGGTTAAATGCCAAACACACGATAAATCATTGTATTTTTGAAACAAATACTGAAACAACAAAATTTAAAATATTATTTTTCAATCAGAAAAAAATACGTCGAAATGAATCTTTTGAGAAAATGTCAACTCACCAGAAATATGGAACAATTCTATATTAATATCATAGCGGGGACATATTATAATGTCATCCGAACAAAAATTACTTCAATCCATACCAATGGATTAAGATTGATAAAATTTTATCGAAAGTACGACATTTTTGTCGATCGACAAGAGAGAAAAGTGACGTGCCGGCCAACGCAGTGTTGCCAGTCGCCTCCAATGTTCGGAAATTAGCGAAATTTCGACTAAAAACCGTTAAAGACCACCGATGTAACGAGATTCACAAACGCGACGTTACATGATACCCTTCTTGAAGAACCCCATATTATAGTCAACATAAAGGGAACAATTCATTATGAGTTGGGCTAACAATCAGGAGTCCCTGGGTTCAACTCGTGGCCATTTCATAACAAATAAGACCCAATCTTAATACAACCAGTTTAGATTAGCTAGAGGGGTCAGGATAGGGATGTTCGATCCGATCCGATACTTGTGTGGATCGATACAAAGCAATTCGATCCACTCGATTTTTGTATCGATACAATAGCTTTTGATCCGTTAGCGGATCCATACAAGATAAACATAAACAAACATAATCCATAATATTTATTCCTAACATGAAAACTGACCGCGTTCCTTTACTACTAAGTATGGTCTAAATACAAACCGATTCATTTTACACTAATGTAAATATTTATCTGGTGGTAGGTTTTGTTACATGTTTTATTTCAATATACCTTGAATTTCAGCAAGAATGAGACAAGTGAATAAGGTTCAGAATTTCAAGCCATAGTAATAATAGAAATAAATAATCGTTTCCAACATATCGAAAAGGTTCATATAATGGCAGAAGTTCTGTTTTAGATCCCGAATTTAAAAAAAAATTGTTTTAATGATCCAGAGTCAAGTGCCAAAGACATAACTGAAATTTCCAATATGTTGAAATTTGAAATGTTAAAAATAAAACTTGTTTAATTTCTTGAAATACTTGATTCGATTTTGGATCGATCCAAAAAAATCGTATCAAATCTATTGGATCGATATTTGGATCGATACAGTGTATTACGATCCATTGCGATCCAGAGTATCGATACAAAGTACCCAGATCGAACATCCCTAGGTCAGGAGGAATATTTGTAATTATTGTAATATTAAAAGGGGTGTCTAGGGTAATTATGTCCCAGTATGGGGATCAATACAAGAAAATACAAGGTCTAGTTATTAAAAAAAAAAAAACCATTTATTCTCAGACCTTTCGATCCATAGTGTTAGTAACAATTTAACTTAAGAACTAATGTTAGTAATAAATTCAATTTACAAAACACTCCACTATCCACACCGATGACACTACACTCGAGTGGATGACACTCCACTCGAGTGTAGCGCCATCCAGTGCCGCAACAAGGGAGAGTCCCACCGGTCCTTGAACACACTCAGGAGACTGTTGGAGCTGCAGCGGAGTCGTGCCAAGGCAGAGGCCGAACGCTTTCTAATAATAGCATAGAAATCGTCCGTTCGGGCCTCTGCAAACATTCCTGACGCACTGCACCTCCGCGACAGCCCCAACAGCATCCTGAATGCGTTGTTATACTGGATGCGCAGGTCGCTGTATGCTCGCAGAGTGCAACACGTCCACAGGCTGCACGTGTAGAAGGACTGACAGAAGGCTTTAAAGAGAGTCACTTTAACTGTATTCGTACAACGTGCAAACCTTATATCAATAAAACGAAATTAAAAACAGTTTGGAGTTTTATTAACATATTCGGGCGCCATCTGGCTCTATAGCCAGAAATTAGATTTGGATAGCTAACAATGTAAGTAGATCTAGAGGAATTTTAATCTCAAAGGCAGTGAGGCTTGAAATATAAAGTAGAACTAAATTAATTAGGTAATCATCTGCATCTGGGTCAAGGTTATTCTATTATTACTAATCTAAACCAGGTGGCATTTCAAGGTTAAGCAAGAGAAAACTTGAAGGCAATCGTCGGACATTCCGTAGTAGATCGCCAAATACTCCTCAACTAATTCCGGAGTTAATCCCCAATTAGTCTGGAGTTATCTGGAGCTAATCCAGTAGTTAATCCAGGAGTTAATCGGGCACTTCAATTGGCTGCCCTGTGAAAATTTACCAGGCGTTACTACAAAGTCTACCTAATTGTCTTAGGCCAAAAAATATAGAAAATAAGCTCACCGAAAGCCTTGGTGACCAACGCGCGCCATCACAATAAGCGAGACAAGAGCGCTGTAACAATATTCGACTCAATTAGTAACCCTTTAAACAAAAACACATGTGCGTGTCACAGGTGCTCGAGAATCCAATTAGAAACACTCACCTTTATTAAAAAATATGACTTCGCCACACCATCCGGGTTCAGTCATCCACGGAAATGGGTTTAATGTTTAGATTAAATCAATAATTAACGAAATATACAATTAATTCATGGCCAAATGCGGAAGCAAATCTCTTCAGCCCGCCATCTTAGTTAGAAAAGCCGTCGAAAAACTATTTCATATGTCAGGATAACCAAAACGTCAAAAATGTCATCGCGAAACATGGACACCTGTCCTTTGAGAAAAGTGACACAAATCAATCTCCAAACTGTATTCGCAAACTAAAGAAGAGTAAAAATCATGTAATGAATGTAAACCATTACATTATTATGGTTACTTTTAAAAATGTGCCCACCAATAACTTATTTTCTAATTCTTCATCTTACAGGTTCCTACGACTTGGCAAAGCCCAGAAACCACTAGAACTCCTAAAAATAGTCAAGGCAGATGTGAACCAAAACCATCCCGTGATGATATTCTCTAATAAGACGGCGACCTGCGACTTTGTATCGATGTTCTTAAATGAGAATAAAGTTGAGTGTATCAATATTAACGGTAAGATGGCAGTGCCTCTGAAGCTGGGCAAGTTTGAGCAGTTCCGGAGTGGTCAGGTGAATGTGCTATCGTGTACTGATATTGCTTCAAGAGGACTGGATACTATAAGGGTGAGATTTGTTTAAAACAATTTGATATGAAATTGGTTTTACGAGCATTTTTAGATGCAATGTTAGTTTATGTAAGTTAAGTTAAGTTTATGTAAGTTAAGCTCATACATATTCCCCCTCACTGGATGGTAAGAAGCTACAGTGAATGTTTGTTTTCATTATCTATATGGAATCTCGGCGGGGGCGCGCTGAGCAACGCGCCTTTCCATTCCGGGGGCGAGTCGGGGACACTGTTGTCCCCCCTCCTGAGCAAGGCCAGAATGTAAGGGCCCTGGGTCACCCGGGGTGCGAGCACCACGACCCTCAATCGGCGTGCGGTTTTAGTCTGTTCGAGTCCGACATAACCTCCCCTTGCGGCTCCAGCGAGGGAGGTATCCGAGGGGATTTCCGCACGAAAAAAAAAGGAATGTGAAATCTAGATTTTGAAATAATATTACATTGCATTACATGGCTTTGTTGTAGCCTATACATATAAATTAACTCAAAAGCTATTTACATACATACAGCCTTTGACAATGACTGCTTGACGGCAATAAGCGTGCGATCGCAAACCATAATTGGCGAAATGTGGGTGTTAATACACCTTTGCCTGCCCAGAGATTTAACGTCGTGAATATTATGTTGCAGGAACCATTTTGATAGAGTGGTTCCATACCGATTTTCAGGTTTATGAGCCTTATATACATACATACATAAAATCACGCCTGTTTCCCATAGGGGTAGGCAGAGATCACGGATCTCCATTTTCTACAATCCTGACATACTACTCTCGCTTCATTAACTCTCATTACATTCTTCATGCATGCTCGTCGGTTTAGGGTACTCCTGACCTGCCCCTTTTCTAACACTTCCCCGATTTGGTCCAGGTATGTGCGCCTAGATTTTCCCATTCCGGCGGTACCATCCACACTCGCCTCAAAAACCTGTTTCGTTAGTCTTCTTTCATTCATTCTCTCAACATGTCCGAACCATCTTAACATTCCTCTCTCAATTATCGTCACTACATCTTCTATCACTCCACATCGCTTATTTATTATTGTGTAAACTTTAGATAACCTAAAACATTTCTCTTTCAGACTCAACACATAATAAACTACGATTTTCCCCTATACACGGCCGATTACATCCACCGTACCGGTAGAACCGGACGGATAGGATCGCCGGCCGGCTGCCACGTCACAAACTTCGTGTCCTGGCCGAGGGAAGTAGCCCTTGTGCAGAAGATAGAGACCTCTGTACGAAAGGACATGCCGCTGCCCAACGTGAATGCAAATATCAGACGGATTATTGAGGAGAGAATTGTTAGCATGACGGAAAGGATATAAGTGAAATTAAATATTAGTGAGTATTATATTTTGTTTCAATTGTCTTCCTATGAACCCATATATTGTCTTCCTATAATAAATCAAATAACTTTAATTCGCGCCCAATGGACCCAGGAGGTTCTATTTATTGGGTGCGAAGTGTATGGGAAGTGTTTGGCGATTTCTTTCCGTTATTCCGAACCTGATCCGAAAACTTGACCTGGTCGCGGATTAGGTTAGAAACTTGGAAATTTGTTCCGAACGTAACCCTCTTCCTAACCTGACCCGACGTCTCGTTCCTATCATAATAATTAATAACTGAAGTGCGGCGGCACAACAGCAGCCAGCCACATGGGGTTAAACTTAGGTTAGGTTAGGTTAGATCTGGCATGGGGTCGGTAACGTTCCGCATGGCGCAGGTCCTTTCGGGGCATGGATGCTTCGGAAGCTACCTGTGCCGGGTGGGACGAGAGCCGACCAGTGGGTGCCACCACTGTGGCGGCGATGATGACACGGCGCAGCACACCCTAGGGGAGTGCCCCGCGTGGGCTGGGGAGCGCCGTGCTCTCATCGCCGAAGTGGGGACGGACCTCTCGCTGCCGGCCGTAGTTCTGTCTATGGTCGACGGCGGCGATGAGGCGTGGGCAGCGGTTCAGACCTTCTGCGAGACGGTTATCTCGCGGAAGGAGGCGGCGGAGAGGGAGAGGGAATGTGACCCCCTTTCCCTCCCACAGCGCCGCAAGAGAACCGGGGCTCGGAGGAGGCGGTACCACCAACTCCTCCCCCCATAACCGGGCCGGGCAGTAGACGCGGGGGCGTCTGCTGCCCTTACATAGGCCTCGAGGTTGAAGGCGCACGTCGTGTCGCGTGTGCCTTGCCTAGGCGGGTGGCAGAAGGACTCCTCTTCTGCCGCACCAGAGACGGGCCTGCCGCCGAACAGTGGCAGGCGACCCACACGACGATGGCGGAAGATGTTGTTCCCGCCATCGTCGATATGTGGTGAAGACGGACACCGTGGTGGTTTAGTGGGTAGTCTGGCCTCCCTCAGAGGCTAGGAGTCCCACACGAAGCCCGCCCCCTGCCCCCGCGGGGGGTGAGCGAAGTGCCTAAACGCATTCCACCACGAAAAAAAAAAAAAAAAAAAAAAAAAAAAAAAAAAAAAAAAAAAAAAGAAAGGTTAGATCTGGCATCGCGCTAGTGTATCATTGGCGCGAGGAGGCCCGGAGCCGGGGCGAGTTCCCGGCACCTTCGGAGGTGGGAGAGCGGAGGCTCCTGGTGAGACGGTCCATGCTCCTGGAGTGGGAGCGGCGGCTGGCCAATCCCACGGCTGGCAGAAGGACCGTCGAGGCGATCCGTCCTGTCCTCAGAGACTGGATGGACAGATCGCGGGGGTCGGTAACGTTCCGCATGGCGCAGGTCCTTTCGGGGCATGGATGCTTCGGAAGCTACCTGTGCCGGGTGGGACGAGAGCCGACCAGTGGGTGCCACCACTGTGGCGGCGATGATGACACGGCGCAGCACACCCTAGAGGAGTGCCCCGCGTGGGCTGGGGAGCGCCGTGCTCTCATCGCCGAAGTGGGGACGGACCTCTCGCTGCCAGCCGTAGTTCTGTCTATGGTCGACGGCGGCGATGAGGCGTGGGCAGCGGTTCAGACCTTCTGCGAGACGGTTATCTCGCAGAAGGAGGCGGCGGAGAGGGAGAGGGAATGTGACCCCCTTTCCCTCCCACAGCGCCGCAAGAGAACCGGGGCTCGGAGGAGGCGGTACCACCAACTCCTCCCCCCCTAACCGGGCCGGCCCCTAAGACGCGCGGGCGTCTGCTGCCCTTACATAGGCCTCGAGGTTGAAGGCGCACGTCGTGTCGCGTGTGCCTTGCCTAGGCGGGTGGCAAAAGGACTCCTCTTCTGCCGCACCAGAGATGGGCCTGCCGTGGATCAGCGGCGGGCGACCCACACGACGATGGCGGAAGATGTTGTTCCCGCCATCGTCGATATGTGGTGACGACGGACACCGTGGTGGTTTAGTGGGTAGTCTGGCCTCCTTCGAGGCTAGGAGTCCCACACGAAGCCCGCTCCCTGCCCCCGTGGGGGGTGAGCGAAGAAGAAGAGCGAAAAAAAAAAAAAAAAAAGGTTAGATCTGGCACTTCGCCGGCCGCTACCGCGGCTCGCTCGCTCGGGTCGTGCGTTGTAGTCACAGTTCTAACCTAACCTACACAGAAGTTGGATTTATCGCACTTCGGCTATTAAAAGTAACAGAAATCTGCGCAATTCGGGTTATGATAGGAACGAGATGTCGGGTCAGGTTAGGAATAGGGTTACGTTCGGAACAAATATCACATTTATTTTCAAGTTTCTAACCTAACCCGCAACCGGGTCAGGTTCGGAATAATCATTTCTTTCATACAGGCACGCCTCACATGAAAGAGGGTTGATAGCATACATCTTTTTTTGGTGTTTTAGCAACTTACAACTCAAGCGACAATGAAGAATGTTACAAGAGGTGCAAAATCACTTGAAAGTGCGTTACAGTAAAGCTATTATATACAGGGTGGAAGATTTTCATGGCCCCTGGAGCCTTTCTGTACAACTGTTTCCACCTATGAATCTGTATGTTAGTTTACCTGGGCTGTTCCGCACTTAGCCTCTTGATTGGGTCATTGTGCGTAATCTGTGTGTTTTTTCTTGTGTGTTCGAGCTGGGGCAGAGACGCGAAAAGCCTTGTAAAGGCGATTGGGCAGAGTCTTATAGAGGCTACTGGGGACTCCCGTTCCGGGTCGTTCCTGGTGCAGAGGATGGCCGTTGCAATCCAGCGTGGAAATGCTGCTAGTGTGATGGGCACCTTTGCACCGGGAGCGATCAGGGGCGGGTTATTCGATTAATACTATGTATTATTTATTTAGTATTAAGGTGACATGACTTTTTTATATAATTACTGTTAATTGACATAATTTAATAACATTAGTGAAATAAACGAAATAATTAAATAAATAAATACTGGCAATAGAGAATTTCACTCAAAGGAAACATTCCTTTATTTTTAAGAAGAAGCTAAACTCAGAATTTCTGAAAATTCTTCAATGGGGGAATAGGGTTATCATGGGGTAATAATTGGGGCAAATATGAAATCCGACAACTATTACCTTAGTTTATGGAATTTGCATATTTATACCCCTGTAGCGCCTAGTCTATTAGGTATACAAGAATTTTGCTCGTATTTGATAGACACCAATAAAACCGTTTATGATAGGAATATAAGCAATTCGGGTTATGATAGGAACGAGACGTCGGGTCAGGTTAGGAAGAGAGTTACGTTCGGAACAAATTTCCAAGTTTCTAACCTAACCCGCGACCGGGTCAAGTTTTCGGGTCAGGTTAGGAATAGGATTACGTTCGGAACAAATATCACATATTTTTCAAGTTTCTAACCTAACCCGCCACCGGGTCAGGTTTTCGGGTCAGGTTCGGAATAATCAAATAAAACGGGTAGTTTAAATTTAAAAGTTTATTGCATTATTACACCGTATTATTCACACAATATCCATCTAATTAAGGTAACTACACACGTAAGATCCCTATTATAAACAATTGAACACTCTGGGATCGCTTAATTCAAGGGTAAAAACTATACAGGTACTTCTAAAAATAAAGTGCTTTTCACACTTGATAAAAGTCTTTACTGACGAACGCTATGATATTGCTTATATTCCAGATTAAAATACAATTGGGTATTCTCCTGTCGTCAAAATAAATTATCTAACCGAGCTTATTCAATAGGGTATTTGACTAAGTCGTCGATTCTTCCCAATAATGCTTAATATGATAGCTTGTTCTGAAAAAATATGCCTTGCAAAATAAAATATTGCATATCTAAACTGAAACTATGACTTTTCATAAGTTGAAATTTCCAAAAAAAGTCAAAATATAAACAATCAAATCCAATTCAAATATATAACTTTTTAGATTCCTCATCAAATTTTAAATAACTTTTATTATGAACTATATACGTGTAAACACAACGAGATAAATGCGATATTCCCTTGCACTCCATACATTTACACTACGCGTGGCGGACAGAAGCGTGACGTCACAATTTCGTACGATTTTGTATGGAGCGAATATCTTGAAAACTATTTGTCGCACGAAAATTTTACTTTTACAGTTCAATGTAATTTTTCAAAAGTAAAAAAAAATTAGTCAAATAGCCTATTAAGAATGGTAAAAGAGCGATAAAACTTACGACGATTCTTATTTTATCGTTTTTATTTATTTTTAGTAATCCACCCAACTTAAGACTATTTTAAATTATGACGTCATTAAAAAAAATCATACAAGTTACCTTTCAACTCACCATTTTGACGTTTATTAAAAAGTAAGTAAGTAATTTGACTAGTCAGTAGAATACCCAAACTACTACACTTGAACCTAAAAATTATTATATGTAATTTAATGTGAACCGAACCTTTTCCCAACTAAGACCACGTAAAGCACGCAAATCAAGACCACGGTAATCGAAATTGAAGCCTTTATGCTAAAACCTTTTAAGTAAGTTAACTGTAATTTGATTATAAGTAACGTTACCTTATATTTGTTCAAGTTACCCCAATTAAGTTGGCCTCAACAAACTTTTAGTTTAACTATGAAAGGGGTAACTTCGGTATTTTTCGTGAAGCATCTGGCATTTGATCTCCATAACCCGTTTCAGGTCATCTGAAAAGTCAGGTTCTCTGAAAAGTCAGGTTCCCTGTAACGAATGTCACAGATGTTTGTATGACAACCAGGGCCGGACGATTTAACATGCTTTACGAGGCACAAAGGGGTTGTAATTAAAAAAAATGGGATAACTTAGAACTTGTTAAAGTACTTCTGAAAGCGACACAACATTGAGAACTTAATACACAAATCTAAATGACTGCATATAGGCTATATTTTGATCAACAAAAAATGGGTATATGACTATGATTTCCTTGAAATGTTATTTATAAATATTATACGCATAAAAAAATGTTCCGCAGCATCGCATCCGAAACGTCGGCAAAAGTAAGTCAAAAACTGTTATCGCGTGAAGTCCCGAATAGTCATAAATAACCATGAGCTTACACCGCGATAGCTTAAAAATAGCATTATAAATATTTGTTCATAAATATTAAATATTTGAATGAATACTATATATTTCATAAGATGTCTTCTATTTATCTACAAGTTACACTATAATTAGTAACACAGTTTGTCACACATATAATATTTACAAGTATTTTTAATATCGCCTAAAGATCAACACAACAATAGCAATGTGGTCTTTTAAATATTGGTGAACAAGAGATTTGATGAAAAAAAATGAACATAGATTTTAAAATGTCAAAAGAGACGAGTGGTTTAATTTGAGTTACCCCAGTTTTGGGGGTAACTGAAATTAAACATAATAACTTAAACAATCGCGTTTCTGTGACCACCACCTGGTCGAAACGTTAGGCAAATCAAAGTTACGTATGTACTTACCTATACCCTGATCGCGTTGATTTCTGTTTACATTATTAAATTAAACATATTTATCGTTCGTTTTCAGCAATTATATAAGAGAGTGATGCAGAATGCTATTTACAAAAACCTGTGTAACTTATTTGAATCCATACTTCCATATTAATATTATAAATGCGAAAGTAACTCTGTCTGTGTCTGTCTGTCTGCCTGTTTGTATGTAACGCTTTCACGCCTAAACCACGGAACCGATTTTAATGACATTTGGTATATGGATAGATTAGACCATGAGGAAGGACATAGGCTATGTTAGGTCGCGATAACCGACGTCCACGCGGGCGGAGCCGCGGGCAAAAGCTAGTATACCAATATTTAAAAGACCCTGTACGTAATAATAAAACAATTACAAATGATTAATAAATAAAAATCCTTATAGGTATAATACTGGAGGCAGTTCCGCCATTAGAAAATTATCTACTCTTTGGTGTCCATTTTCCTTCTTGCTTTATTAGCAACGTGATTATAGATATATACAGGCAGCTACACATTTACTTACATTATTATATATACCTAAGTATATTTTTTATAAATTTAGATTTAGTAAGACAGAATTTCTGACCAAATATAAAATACAGCTTTTTTAAAGAAAAAATAAAGCATTTAGTATGCTAATTATTCAAGCCGATTTAGAAAGGAGGTCTGGTAGCTTAGTGGTCATAACATTCTCCCTGTATATGATCGCGGGTTTAAATCCAGGCGGGACTGATAAAAAATACCTTTCCAAATAGATTTGAAAATGACTTAATTTTCTTCTAAAAAAATAATTTGTGAATGATATAGGCCACTTCGATAGTATAGCCTTTATTTGCAAAAAAGATGTCTACCAAAACACAAAGATGCTAGATAGTTATAGGCCCGTATTCTAGAATGACATTCAGCCTGAATCGCGGGTTAACTGATGACAGATTGTACACCCTAGTGGTATGGGTAATGGACTGCTTAGACGAGGTCTCGGGTTCGATCCCAGGTTTACCATGGCACACACCAATGACTTTTCGATGCTTTTCGAAGTTATGTGTGTATTTATCGCAGGTTTATAAGTGTCCGGTTAATGGCAATAGGCTTGCCACCTATTACATTGGGACCTAAACATAAACTGGTGAAATGTGGGTGCTAGCACCTCTGCCTACCCCTTTGGGGAGTACAGGCGTCAGTTTATGTTATGTTATGTTAGATTGTATAAACAGATTGATAGATTTGAGATATCGCCTATACAATCTGTCCTCAAGACAAATCGAGATTCAGGCTGAGTGTCATTCTAGAATACGGGCCTCAGTATTTACCTATAATAAGAAACAAAATTGCTGTACAAATAAAATATATATGTCTGTATTTTTTTTCTGTTTGTGTCTTTGTGTTTTAGCTCCAAATTAGTTTAGTTAATTATTAAGTACTTAAACATAAATTATCTTATTTATTATAACTATATTTACAAGATTTTTTTACTTACTCTTTTATATCCAGAACTATTATTGCTTTTATACTTATTTATATTAATTATACTTTTTTATTAAAACTAGATTTTTCAAATCATATTTAATTAGATAAGTACCCATTTTTATAGTTGGCAAATACATGTTTTATATGTATATTAACATACATTTGAGCACACCACTACTACGTTAATTTTATTCACACATTATGAGTACAGTCAGCAGCAAAAGTTGCTGAACGCAAGAATAAGGATAATATGTTTGTTTTATTATTTTATTTATATAAAATATAGAGTAAAAGTTGTCTGTATAGGAAATCAAATCCCTTTAAAATCTTTAGCAGTACTGATCCTTTTGTCTTAATCCCTTGCCGACGAAGGACCAGGTCTCGCATCCTCAGTAGACTTCCACCTGCTCTCCAATATCGACTTACCCTTAGTGTCCTGGTTCACGTTCTGATGACTATACCTTCGTTGCTCCTCAAAGACCCTCGCAGTCATCCCGAAGACGCTATCAGCACTAGTTTTTCTTCTCGTATCTAGAGTTGTAAGACTGTTACCAGCAGACGGTGATATCCTGTGAGGAAACCTTGGAGAACCTTTGATTCTTTCGTTAGAATTCTGATGGGACATTGGTCTTTTATGAGTAGCTGGTAATACAAAGTTGACTTTCGTCTCCGGTTCAGCGATATACTTCTGAGGACCTAAGGTCTGAGCAGCTAAGGGTTGAGGGTCATAGGAACAAGAAGGTTCATCATCAGTAACGCGAATTATTGGCCCGCTTTTCGCAAACGATTCCCTTCTTAGTTTTAACTCTGGATGTGGTACGTGAAGAGTATTGCATGATAAGACCATTGAGTGTTTCCTATTACCAGGGACGAGACCAGCTATCATCCCAACATGCATTTTTAAAGCTGCTGCTATACTCTGACCAGTTGGATCTGCTATAGACATGGTGGACGCTTTTCTGCTTGACGGTCTACTGCCGAAGAAGCTTTTCAGTCTGCTTAGAAGACCGGTGTGTTCTTCTCGTTTTGTTAAACAGAGATTGTATAGGTCTATTGCTGGTTGGGATTTCCTGTAGTTGAGTTTTGGTTGGGAGCTAAAGCTGACGGAGTTTCTTCCTCGGTAGGCTTCTGCGGAGGGCCAGCTGGCGCGAGGGATAACGGGAGGCAGGACTGAGAGGAGGAGCATCGGGAGACCTCCGCTTATGCTGGGTGTTCGTCTGTCGCCATCAGCACGTGTGATACCTTCTTCTTCTACTGTATTTAGTTCAGTCTGGAAAAGAGAACCAGATAATTGTATATATAATTGTATTGTGTGTAATCTTTTTTACTTAGTAAGATATCCCGGCCTGTTGAATACACGAAGCGTCAACATTGATCTTAGCGTGGCTCCCAGTTGAGGTTGCCGGGCTCTCTTTTATGACTTTTATGGGGTTACGCCTCACTAAGATCTTCAGGTTCATGGTAAAATTTACTGATAGTGAAGCTCGGGTGCAGGTTTTTCTCTCAAGGTTGGGAGATCTGACGGCAGTTGCCAGACCAATAGGAGAAGAAAGGAGTAAGCAGACTCCAAAGTTCAAGGTGAAAGTGTGTCCAAGCTTCCTTGGAAACAACCTTGGGTACCCGATAAACGTTAAGATACGTAGGAGGCGGGGGTTTGACTCCCGCTCTATGCGAATATTTGCATGCATACTACTTTGGGTCTAGATAGCGCTATGTAGAACGTCGAAAAAAAATATGATGATAATGGCAAAAAATACTCACTCTCTTATGCAGTGCAACGGACACATTAGACCCACTAGCAGAGTCTAACGGCTCAGCCAACAACTTCTCCAGTCTTCCTATCTCCTTGTCTAACGCCGCCACCTCTCTCCGGTACACCTTGTTCTGGATCTCTATCCTGAAGTGCAGTTCTTGCGTCTCGTCGGTCACAAACCGTCGAGTCTTGCATTCGAGTCGGAGTCCTAAGCTTTGTATCACGGGGTCGTCTTCAGCTGAAAGGTGGTTGAGGAGTTTAATTTTAATTTGTCTGATAGCGTACTTTGAGTAGGTGTAGCCGAAAAATCTTGAGCTCTGAGTGAACTTGGCTACGGATGCAAAAGGAAAATACGTCTCCATGATGATAAAGATGATTTTAGTTTTTGGGTGTTTTTGGGCCTTATTGTCTTAAATGTTAATAGGTATATCTGCTGATTGATGGACGAGGCTCCAGCTTGAGTTTGCCAAGGCGAGATTAGGAAAGATGGTGGTCGCTCCCGTAATATTAAGGTACGCTTATGCTACTCATAAGTTAACGTTAAGTTCGGAATAGAAAGGTATAGGACACACTGCTCCTGCGACCCAGATAAAGTTCCTTAAAATTTCTGTGAGCCTGCTTACTTACTTCATGCAACTGTACCAGGGTCACAGAAATACTGATCCCGTGACCGCGACCCACAGCATACCTATACGGTTTACGGTTCTCCTCAACCGATTGCAATCAAACAAACGTAACATTTTATGTCTTATCAAGACCTTTTAAATAAAAAAACAGCATCAAAATCCGTTCAGTAGTTTTTGCGTCCATCGCGAACAAACATTTCCAAATTACAATTATATAAAAGTATAGATAGATAGATGGATAGAAGAAGATATATGTGAAAAATTGTGAAGATGTTTATTACTAACACAATGAGTCTTTGTCACTTAAATAAATAAATATATTATATTATTACTAAATAACACTCAAACGGCTGAACGGATCAGGTGACGAATTTATAGGGGTGTATTATAAATATCTAGTCTGGAATACACCCCCATTAGCAACACCCATGCTCCTCTTAAAAAGTTTTATTTTATTGGCGTACCTACTTAGTTGTTGCTGAATATTTAAGATTCCTAATAAAAGCTTTATGAGCTCGTTTCGCAGTAGGCAGTAAAGTCAAGGAAATTTATGTTTATTAATTAAACACATAAACGCTACGGAGTGATAAATAAAAATATTGACGAGGCTTTTATGTTTCAAATATTTTAGGGTAAGTAAATTGCAGATAGATTGTATGTTATTCATTGCGATTCACAACATTTGTTACCTTTTTAGAGTGCCGTACTTCAAGAGGGAAAAAGGGCCTTATAATCACTTAGTTGTCTGTCAGTCAAGACATTTTACTCAGAAATGCGTCAAGGTATCAAAAAATTCATACCGGTATGGTATGAATTATTGATAACTGCGCATATCAATGTTTAAAAATGATTGTAACATCATTCATTGATTCCGATAGTTCGTAAGAAAATCGGTAGATGACGCCACGTCGCCTTAAAGACGTATAAGATGGGAAATTTGAATCATATCGGGGGTGTCTCGGTAGCCGAATTGGTCAGGCATTCCCCCTGTAAGGGAAAGACTGCGGGTTCGAGTCCCGCCCGAGAAGATTCTTTTTCCCTATGTATTCGATGTGTATAGTTAGCATACTTAATGCTGTAAAAATTCCTTCGAACCCCATATTGTAGTCGCTTGGGAAAACCATGGCAGGGAGTTCATTCCACAGCTTGAGCGTGCGTGGGATAAGGTTCCTTTCATACCGCACGGTGCGCACCGTATTCGGATGCAATGTGTGGGGATGAATTCCCTGCCTATGGCGAGCGGTGCGATGATAGAATGTAGCTGTGGGCATACTGTCAAATAATTCATCTGAGCACAAACCATTATATAGGCGGTAGAAAACATTTTATACTCACATTTAGTCCTAATAGCCACAATCTTGGGTAAAAACATCAAACAAAGCGTCGAAGTTGTCGTAATTAGTATCAAACTAGTTATAGAGATGTATGCAAGCGTCGCTCTCTCAGATATAATGGTCCCTATGACCACAACACTCGCACTGGTAATGACCACAGAGTATACACTAATGCCAATGTATTTGGAGTCGTTTAGGGCAGAAATCTTGACGTTTCTGGTCTCCCAGGCCATGTATACTCCGACTATGAGGAGTAGACCCTTGTACGCGTAGAGAGCGCATAGCCAGCCTGTAGTGTTTTGAGACTTGCAGACTTCTATCTGGAAAAGATATTCGGATTGTTAAGGGCATTGATCACAATTCGCGTCGTCATGTGGTGTTAGTGGTGCCATTTCGTTATACCATAGGTGAATGTGCTGCTACTGTATGATCTTTTTTTTGTAAAAAGAATTTTAGAACCGTAGTTATTAATATTCCCTCTAACCCCTCCAACTAAGCTAAATTGCTTGTGTTAGGAGTGGGTTCACGTCGGTAGTGTATTGGCCAGGATTCGAACCCGGGACCTCTCGATCGTAAGGCCGACTCCTTAATCATTAAGCTACCGACAATCTCTAGATGGCGTAGAACAGTGCAGAGAAATGGCTTGGGTTGTTCTTCCGATTAGGTATTACAAAGAGGCAATCATGCGACCTGTATAGCAATATCTCAAGCTTGAAGTTGAGATGTTGTTGGTATGCTATCCTGAACGTGAACTTCATAATCGCGATGCAGGATCGATACTTCTATAGTACCCAACAAGCAAATTAGTCTTATAAGGTTGAGTTTATTCAGCTATTCGGTGATATAAATGTCGAGTAAGTGTGAATTATTCAGCACGTGTCGTATAAAAGCATCTTATATAGCATTTTAGTTATTCAGCATTTCGGTCACATAATGATGCTGAGTAAACGTTTACTCTGCATACTTATATGACTAAAGTGTCGTATAAGATTTGCTGTATAAGTCGCTAGTATACGACGCTTATGTTACTATTTCGTCGAGTAAAAGCACATTATATAGCTTTCTTGTGACCAGTCGAATAAAAGCTACATCGTTGCTGTTATACTGCTATTATGTTGTATAAGTTGCATTCATACGACTATTACAAGCCTAGTGCCAAGTGTCGTATAATTGCTTGTACTGCTCAATTATCACTTGTCTTAGTTTCTTGTGTACAATAAGTGGTTGATTGAATAAATAAATAAACAAAAGATCTTTTTTAGAAAACTTTTTAGGAAGGTCTAAGGAACCCTAAAATATAATCAGCGTGGTATCATGGCGCTTATACTGCTAATTTGCTGTATAAGAAGCTATTATACCACCTGTTAGCAGTAAAAATGGTGTACAAATGAATGTTGATATAAAAAATATTTGTTATTATATTCATATTACTAAGAATTGAAGGGGGGCGTTAAATATTTATGATAAAACCTAGTATATTTCATCAGAAAACTTACCTTCGCAATACTTTGAAACCTATGCGTGAGTATACGAACCTACATTTGGTGCAACCTACAAATTAACATGTCTGCTAAATAAATTGTTCTTATAATTTTTTATAATTTAAAAACACAACACGACGCACTTGCTTAATTTAACAAACAAACGTAACATAAAAGTCATATAAGTTACAGTTATAGCGCAACTTAAGCTTGTAACAGTCACTCCGGCGACAATTACGTGACGATGTAACTGAAAAAGTTACCTTTATACGATGTCTATGTGACTGAATTGCTGAATAAAATGGGCCCAAATCGCGTTGTATAAACGTTTTCATTACGTTTATACGACTTCTATTAGGAGCCAAAATGCTGAATAATTTGCGTTGCCGCGACTACTACACGACATATTTTTGCTAGTTGGGTAGTTACGATTGCTATCGCTAGATGGCGATGAGTACAGGAGCCACAACAAAGTCAGCAATATAACCCGTAATTGTTCACAATATGATAACCTGTGCAATACTTCACCATCTTTGTGAATAAATAACCTGAAATCTCCTCTTTTTTTTCTTGGGGAAATCCCCTCGGATGCCTCCCCCCGCCGGAGTCGGAAGAGGAGGTTATGTCGGACTCGAACCGACGCCGCCTGAAGGTCGTGGTGCTAGGCCGGAGGTGAGGTTGTCTTCGACATATCCCTCGCACTCTGAACCTAAAATCCTCCAAATCTAACCTGAGGCTGGTAGATGACACCCCGGTCGGTTGCGCTGATCTCTGTGGTCAAGTTCTTGAGATGCCTCTCCATGGGGTCGAGCATGGCCCACAGGGTCACTATCATCCCGTCTATCACTAGTAGCGCACACACTAGCGAGATGAGGGGGGTGTCTTGGAGTAACTTGGTTTTGCATACTCCACTGCGGTTACTGAAAGATGGAGTTTTAATTTTAGGGAATGGGAAAGATTTGAAAGAAAAAAAGAAAGAAAGAAAAGCGTTTATTTTTCGTAGCACACACATACGAGTAAAATTTACAAAGTACAGTAATACATTATGGTAAATTATTATGGTAGACTGGCAGAGAAAGCCTACGAGATTAAGTCCGCCTATGTACAACGTGCATAAAGTGTAAATAAATAAATAATACAATACAAAAAAATATTACTAAATAAATCATATATTTTATAACAGCAACACTTAATTTCCCTTCTTCATTTACAGTCGTTACATAATTTGACATAATCTATGACATATTAGATTTTTATTACCAACAATTCGGATAATTGAGTAAATACCATAATGTTTTTCATGACATTGTGATACAACCATTCAAGCCACACTTTGCTTTATTGGAAGAAAAAATATACATGGGCCTAATTTACAAATATTAAAATTTCGAAAGGTGTAACTGAACTCTCGTCCTAGATTCACAGTGTGCCCCTAGCATTAGAAAACACCTGTATTTTACCATTTATTAACATATTTTGTTTCATTGAAAAAAAAAACACACATATGGGCCCAGTTTACCATATTCCAAATTTCGAAAGGGGTAACTGGAAAAGCTTACGGATAGACTTAATGCCATCGGCATTCTCTACCAGTCAACAGTTAACTAAAGGTGGTGGAAAAAAAAAATGATTTACCTCACAAATATTCGGTGTACTCGGTACGTTTTGGCAAACATGGATCCGAACGCCAATGAGAACCCTGCTGATAGGATGTAGACTCTGCCCTGCAAACATATTGAATCCACTTTTATTTCTCGAAAGGGCCATCTCGAAATTGAAGATGGCTCAGGGTCAGCCAGTACGCAAGAGAAATGCCTATTTGGAAGATTTTACACCTCGGCATTTGAAGATCCGAGTCGGTTCGAGTCCGACATAATCACCCCCGATCGCCGACCGTTGTAGTTAGTATCCAAGGGGTTATTCGCATGAAAAAAGTGAGGTACTTTCATAGACCCATTGGCGTTTAGCTTATTGCTTTCCAGGACTAGATTCATTTAAATTTATTTTTTACATTTCATTCAAGGAATTTATTTATTGTGTAAAATTCTTTTCAGACATTCATAAATTTGAAAAAGGTAATTCTCGGTTCGTGGTATTTTGTTGTTATTAGAATATGTTCAGCTACTTTTGTTGTTGACTGTACATGACTATAATACCAGCACAGACTAACAAATAGAATTTGTTCTTCTGTGATGCCAGTACAATCTTTTTAAGGCGATACTCACAGTGCACATCGCTGAGAACGGTACATAGGACGGCAAAGTGGCGTTATCCACACCGAGAAGGGCCACTGCAGTGTACACCAGCGCACAACCGATCAGCGTCATGTTGTTGAGACGAGGGGAGGACAGCTTTATGGACCTGGAAAATGATAAATGATCATCATCATCATTATCCTTGCATTACCCCCGGTTGGGTCCAAGGGTTCACCTCAGATTCCGGGGACTTGGAAATTTAAGTCTTGCATTGTACCGGGAACCTGGCGGTGGACTGGCGAAGCGGAAGCCATTGGAAAAACCTGGAGCGAAGTCAGACGCGAAGCTCAAGACCGTATGGGATGGAAACTCACTGTGGACGCCCTCTGCCCCAGCTAGGGGCCAAAGGACCTTAAGTCAAGTAAGTCATTGTACCGGGTCCCACCATAATCCTCAGAAGAAACTATGGTCCTAATTCCATCTCCGGCCGAATGACCCCTTATCCCTTCTCTTATTGTGTAGAGAGGTATTTATTTTTATTTTTATTCAATTCCAACAGTAATATGTTTCTTTTTACATGGATCCAGTATTAGCTTCAGACAACGGAACTTTTCAACGGTCAACAGCACACATACGATTTTTTTTGCAAGCACCATACATTATCCATTCCTATAGTCACGCCTCTTTGCCATTGGGGTAGGCTGAGACATCATCTTATGTATACGCATTTTTTTCGCTTTAAGAAAATATTGTAAATTGACGTCTAAAAATGCCGCAATGGAGTTTGTTGCGCCGTTTGTTCTCCACCAGCGCCTTGGAAGCGGTGGTAAACTTAGATTAAGTAGAATTAAAATTGACGTCAATAAGAAACAATTTTATTGTTCAACATTGAAAATAATTGACTATGACTATGACTATTTCTTATTAATTTACTAGTAAAACAATTCAATCAACATACCTTCTTTTGCTATAATGTAGATTAAATATTAAAAAAGCCAAAGCTAAAGCCACGCCTAAGCCGGCGAGCGCTGCCACAGCCATCCGGGCAGGCGCCCACACGGAGTCTATCCTCAGGACTAGGAGTCTTCTGGCAGCCGGTATACCACCAGCCCACTGCGGTCTACTGCACTCGGAACAGCTCATCTCTCTACCGTGAGTGTATAGGGCTACTGTTTTTGGTCGGCCACCTAGGATCGAAAGATAATCTTTAAGCTTGTATGTAAGCGTGTACGTATTGGGAAGAGAACTTATTGTTGTCAATTGATCACGTTTTTAGGAGGTGTTAGGACTAAAGGATAGGTTGGGGGGGCTACCATGGAGGCGAGTCGGGGACACAGACCGTAAGTGATGGCCCTGGGTCAGCCGGGGTGCGAGGGATATGTCGAAGACAACCTCACCTCCGGCTTAGCACCTCGACCCTCTGTCGGCATGTGGTTTTAGCCGGTTCGAGTTCGACATAACCTCCCCTTCCGGCTCCGGCGGGGGAGGTATCCGAGGGGACTTCCGTACGAAAAAAAGATGGGGGGGGGGGGGGCTACCATGAAACATCTGAAACTTTAGGTCCATAGCGACACGAAACATGAACAAAAGACGTACCATGAAGTCACTTTAATATTCACCCGAGAGTATCACATAATGTCTTCGGATCTGATTTCGGGACAAATGTGTTCCACGGAATCGATTGTCTGACATTTCGTTCTGCAACAGCATGTGATGCTGCAAATGTTTTCTTTGTAGGATTACAGATCTTCCCTTGAGTTCATCGTACCTATTAATTATTTATTTTCATAATTACTTCCTCATTGGCGATGCTATTGAAAAAATACATGTGTTTTTCAGCGTTTCAGTGACTCATTCCTATGCCGCACCATCAAGACCTGAACTCCCTGCCAGCTCACGTGTTTCCTTCTTCCTACAGTCGCGGGTCCTTTAAGCGGGGCGTGAAAAGGCATCTGATGAGGCCGTCAAACTGAGTGACACAACATTGTACATGTTTACGATGGTGACCCTCTTTTCGAGACTTTTCCTTTACCTTACCATCAGGCGAGTTGAAGTCAAATTGACGTGTCCGTTATTTTTTTTTTTTAATCCATTGTTTACTTTTGTAAAAATCTGGTATGCGACTTTTTTGAGCATTTTTCGCTAATATTTTAAAACTAAGAAAGGCAAGTAAAGTACGCGGATGAGTTCACGTCCATTCGTGTATAAACGGGCGCGTAGGGCGTCGCGCGTCGCATTCTCAAATAAAAACAAATGGCGGTCGTTGGGACAAATGTTTGCCACACGTGGCCCAAATATGTACGAGAACGAGGCACTTAAACGACACATTTGCGCTTAAGAATGCGCACTTGACAAATGATATTGCCCTCAATAGAATAAATTATAGGTAGGTATACGAGGAATATGGTTAAATTGAGTATATTTACTTAAATTACATAACTTAACATAAACTCAGGCCTATATTCCCCCAAGGGGTAGGCAGAGGTGCTAGCACCCACATTTCGCCAGTTTATGTTTAGGTCCCAATGTAATAAGTGGCGAGCCTATTACCATTAACCAGGCACTTATAAACCTGCGATAAATACACATATAACTTCGAAAAGCATCGAAAAGTCATTGGTGTGTGCCATGGTAAACCTGGGATCGAACCCGAGACCTCGTGTCAGCAGTCCATTACCCATACCACTAGGCCACCGCAGATACTTAAATTAAAGTGAAGAAAACTTTGAATATAAAGTGAATTAGCTACTAAATAAACTCAACTACGTCTTTATTGCATAGTTAGACTTATGCGATTAAGTCTAGGCTCGTATTCTAGAATGACACTTAGCCTGAATCTCGATTTATCTGAGGACAGATTGTATTGACAAAATGTCAAACTATCAACCTATCCATACAATCTGTTCTCACATAAAACGCGATTCAGGCTGAGTGTCATTCTAAAATACGAGCCTAAGTTACGCTATTAAATACTAGCTGACTCGGCGAACTTCGTTACGCCAATTTTTTTCCCGCCCGCATGGCTTCAAATTCCGTTCCCGCTGCATCTTCTACTATATTAAGCTTGTATTATACATATAATCTTCCTCTTTAATCACTATCTATTAAAAGAACATAAACATAAACTCACGCCCGTATTCCCCGAAGGGGTAGGTAGAGGTTCTAGCACCCACGTTTCGCCAGTTTATGTTTAGGTCCCAATGTAATAGGTGGCGAGCCTATTGCCATTAACCGGGCACTTATAAACCTGCGATAAATACACACATAACTTCGAAAAGCATCGCAAAGTCATTGGTGTGTGCCATGGTAAACCTGGGATCGAACCCGAGACCTCGTCTCAGCAGTCCATTACCCTAACCACTAGGCTACCGCGGCTAAGAAACCGCTTCAAAATCTGTTGCGTAGTTTTAAAGATTTAAGCATACATAGGGACGGAGAGACAGCAACAGCGATTTTATTTTATAGGTACTGTGTATGTAGTGAATCCACGTGCAGTGAAAATCAAACTCAGCTGTTTCGAATATTGGCCAAGTTAAACAGATACCTAGAAAGACCCACAAAAATAAGACGAATATGTAAACCTACATTACTAAGTATTTAAAAAAAGTTGTTATTATAATATTACGAACAGATACTACAAATGTACCTTGAATTTGATAAAACGCCGAGGTGCCTATTCTGTCAGCGCCATTAAACGACACAGGTCCCTGAAACAATCAAATATCACATAAGTAACAATGTAGGGCACAAAAACTTCATTTTGGGAAAGACCACTACATGAAAAGCAAGAATGCGCAACTTTTTGTAGCAGTTCAGTTGCATTAATCACAACCCAGAAAAAAACTATACTAACTACTAAACTGGGTGTGTATTGGTGGCCTGAAATAAGTAGTTTGGGCTTGTTTTCTTCCTAGTTTGGGCAGCAGTCTCCCACTTAGAAAAATGTACGTGACGCACCTCTCGCCATAGGCAGGGAATTCATCCTCACACACTGCGATCGGAAATGGTGCGCACAGTGCGGTATGAAAGAAATTTCATCCCACGCACGCTCAAACTGTGGAATGAACTCCCTGCCGTGGTTTTCCCAAGCGGCTACAATATGGGGTTCTCCAAGAAGGGCATTAGAAGGTTTCTTCAGGGTAGGCAGCACGTGGAACACCCCTGGGGTTGCATACGTCCATAGGCCACGGTAACCACGATACCTACTATTTATGCTATAACAAAATACACTGACGGACTCATAAACTGCATCAAAGTAATAGACGACTTTGAAATAAATATTTTAACCAAGTATGCATACTTTCTATACAGATTTAAATTGAAACCTCTAGATTGGTTCGTGAACTTTAAAACAGCGTAGGGTCATATCTTTAAGTTTAAGTTTATGTACTGGAAAGGACCTTAAGACTTTTTTTGAAGAAAAAACAGAAATTTAAGAAAAATTGGTTTAATTAAAAAATTGGTTTTAACAATAGACACAAACTTTATGCAAGGGTTTATTTGTGTTTTAATAAGGTGTATTACCCCCACGTGCCCTTATTACGGATTCTAATCGGTTCCGCATAGATTTTATAAGGGTTTTTAAAAGATCTTGCGGAATATTGTCCCATTCTTCTGAAAGTGCTGTTCTTAGTGCTGCCACTGTCGTGGGCGAAGGGTTTCTCGCATATACAGCTCTTTTTAAATTGTCCCAAACATGCTCGATGGGATTAAGATCCGGGCTGCGTGCTGGCCAATTCATTGTACGTATCCCAACCTCTTCGCAATAATGTTGAACTTGTGCAGCTGCACGCGGCCGGGCATTATCCTGCATTAAAGTAAAATTTTCGCCTATGAATCCCATGTAAGGCACCACGTGATCTTCTAATATCTCTGTTATGTAGCGATGTGCTGTCAAACCCCCTCTATTACCGTTTTGACGGACCATGTCTATGAACACAAGTTCTGTTCGCCCGTTCATCGATATGCCACCCCAGACCATACATGAACCGCCTCCAAAAGGAACACGCTCCTCAATGCAACTTTGAGCATATCGCTCCCCACGTCGACGATAGACTCTTCTGCGACCATCTGCACCATATAAACATGTCCTACACTCGTCCGTGAACAATACAGAGGCCCACTGCTCTTCTGTCCAATTCAGGTGATGACGCGCAAATCTTAAGCGAGCTTGTCTGTGAGCTGTAGACAACTTTGGACCATTTGCTGGTCTAAAAGGGGTGATATCCGCTTCCTTTAACCTTCTTCTTATTGTTCGTGCACACACGTTTACTCCACGCACTTCATTAAGCTCGGTTTTGATGTTAACTGACGTGAGGAAACGATTTCGCAGGGAAGTTATAACAATAAATCGGTCATCACGACCTGTGGTTGCTCGAGTTCTGCCTGTACCACGTCTCCTCCTGTAAGAACCTGTCTCTACAAACCTTCTGTATATACTAGAAACCGTAGACTGGTTTAAATTTAAATTTCTACCAATCGTTCGTTGATCCAAGCCCTCCCGCACCAATGCTACAATTTGTGCCGCTTGTTCGGACGAAGTATCCATATTATGGTTCAAAAACTCTCGATGTGTTAAAAAACTAACCCAACAATTATGCTGGTAACAATAATTCAATTGACAAAACAAAAAAAATCAATGAGAATCAATTTAAAACTTTGCTATAAATAACCCGCAAATCTGATACTACAAGTAAATTTTCTTTTCCCGGCTATATTCATTTGTTTTACTGCAGTTCTATTTTTAAATTTAATTTTTTTTAAGATTAAGAGCCAGTCTTTCCATATTTATATAATTTAATCTAAAAAGTTTGCATACTTATTATAAAAAATCCTTTTAGAGTAAACCTGAACTTTGATGCAGTTTATGAGTCCGTCAGTGTAGATAACAGTAGGTATGTACGTCCTGCGTTAAGTGTTTAAGTGTTGATAGATAGATGTGGTTCGAACTTTAGCAAAATGTCTGGAATATCCTATTATAATTTTGCAATTTAACATAAGTACCTAAATATATAATATATACTTATATAAAACCTAATATACTGAAGATAGATGCATACATTATATATATTTTAAATGTAAGTAAGAACAACAATATGAAATTTAAGGGGAAAGTGTGTTGTTAATTGTAACTAGGGAGCTTCATCTGCCAACAAACTGTTGTACAGTTTGGCAGAGGTATTCACTATGTAAATGCATTTTTCTAAATGAATAAATTTATTCTTATTCTTATTCTTAACCACTTTCCGTCAGGTGGGCCGTGTGCTTCTCTACCACCTAAGTGGTATAAAAAAACAAGTATGTAGTATTGCCTACGTACTCAGGCAACTCCATTCTTCATTAGCAACAAAGCCATTAAGGTAGTTTTTATTTGCAATTTTCTCTAGAGTATGTGTGTCTAATAGAAAGGTACGTAAATAGTACTCGTAACAAAAATAATTCATCATAATTCGGGAACTTTGAGAAAACTTGTATTCCATAAACAATAGGGCCAAGAGGGCAAAAGCTTTGTAAAGGCGATTGGGCAGAGGCTCATAGAGGTTACTGGTGACTCCCGCTCCGGATCGTTCCTAGTGCAGAGGCTGGCCGTCGCAATCCAGCGTGGAAACGCGGCAAGTGTGATGGGCACCTTTGCACTGGGAGTGATCAGGGGTTATTCGATTAGTCTTGACATCTTATTATATATTTAGTATTAAGGTGACATTGTGTAATTTCCATAAACTATGTAACAACTACCATCATTAGTCACTCCGCGATCATGCCTGCTGAAAAGTAGCCGAGAAATCTAAATAATACTACCTAATAAAAAGAGTGAGAAATAGCGTGATAAGCGAGCGATGTGGAGTGATAGAAGAAGTAGTGATGAGAATTGAGAGAGGAATGTTAAGATGGTTCGGTCATGTTCCGAGAATGAATGAAAGAAGAGTAACGAAACAGGTGTATGAGGCGAGTGTGGATGGTACCGTCGGAAGGGGAAGACCTAGGCGCACATACCTGGACCAAATCGGGGAAGTTTTAGTAAAGGGGCAGGTCAGGAGTACCCTTAACCGACGAGCATGCAGAATGTAATGAGAGTGAATGAAGCGAGAGTAGTATGTTAGGATCGTAGCAAATGGAGATCCGTGATCTCTGCCTACCCCTATGGGAAACAGGGGTGATTTTATGTATGTATGTATGTACTAAATAAATCGCGAATTAAAGAATTCATTAGAAAGTGATTTTATTTCCATGAATTATGTGCGCGTAAAATCAGACAGTATCAAATCAACTTTGAATAATCATATAGTTATGGTAAGTAAATAATAAATGATTATTGTATCCAACTCACCGAAACTCCAACAAAACTAAGATTAGCGAGTTGATCCAAGAATTCCTTCGCCATATCCTGTCTATCGTAATCAAAATGGCTGAGGCCAAATCTGGTGATGTTGGTCCCATTGGTCTTCTTCGGTTCAGTCCTCCATAACTGTTCAGCTTTGCCAAGAGCCAAGGTTATCGCCCACACAGCGTCGTAAGTTTGAGGGGCGAAAGGAGATACAGGAACTCCTGATGCTTCCATCTCTCGGTGGAACATTTCGTTTGTCTGTAAATAAGGTTTCTGTAACTGTTTTTATTATTAACTGAAGTACAGTCAGCGTCAGTACGCTCTTGACTAAAAAGTCTCAAAATGATATTAATACCAAGGTATACCTCGATTCATATATCGTGGACCTAAGTAATAATGTATGCTAAGTAATAATGCCCACAGCTACATTCTATCATCGCACCGCTCGCCATAGACAGGGAATTCATCCCCACACATTGCATCCGAATACGGTGCGCACCGTGCGGTATGAAAGGAACTTCATCCCTCGTACGCTCAAGCTGTGGAATGAACTCCCTGCCGTGGTTTTCCCAAGCGACTACAATATGGGGTTCTTCAAGAGGGGCATTAGAAGGTTTCTTCAGGGTAGGCAGCGCGAGTGTAACGCCCCAGGTGTTGCATACGTCCATAGGCCGTGGTAACCACTTTCCATCAGGTGGGCCGTGTGCTTGTCTGCCACCTAATTGGTATACAAAAAAAAAAGCTTGGTGAATTTGAGTTCGACCACCACCGTAGCACCCTCTGCTATGTTCAAAATACATCCAAGAAATGTGTAGGTACTGTTCGTATAGAGCACATTTTAGGTCCAAGAAGAGTCGATGTGAATCGAGCTATATTAAGAGATTTGCTCTGATTGAAATGAATGATTTGCTCTGCCCGCATACGTATTTCCCTCCTCTTACAGTCCCGGGTTCTTCAAGCAGGGCGTGAAAAGGCATCTATCAAGGCCGTCAAGTTAGGGACCACCATTTTACGTCCAATGGCACCGGGAATGGTGGTCTGTATCTTCTGGACTGCACTTCAGCTTTGTTGCCATCTAGCGGGGTGCAGTCAATTGACAGACCAAATATAAAAAAAAAAGAAAACTGTTTTATTGATTTAAATTGTAAGTGTCCGAACTAAATATACCAAATTTTTAGTCTAGTCCCGAAAACAAAGGTCTTTGACCAGTGCGTCCTACCTGCTATGATTTGTTACCCATGATCCTATTGATCCTACTGATAGAACCACGGGCAATTTATTTTGTCCCTAGTTCAATCAGTAGGACTTTCGACTTACGTTGCTGAAACGTAGACACTGACGGTAGGGCTAGTCCATAACCTAAAAGTCACGCAGCGGGCTATAGAGCGAGCTATGCTTGAAGTTTCTTTGAAGGATAGAATTCGAAATGAGGTCATCCGACACAGAACCAAAGTTACCGACATAGCTCGCAGAATAAGCAATGGGCTGGCAACGTCTGTCAAGGGACAGATGGCCGTTGGAGTCGACGAGTTCTAGAGTGAAGACCGCGAGAAGGCAAACGCAAGGGCACCCCCTAGTCTGATGACTGACGACCTGAAAAAGGTGGCTGGGACAGATTGGATGCCGAAGGCGGAGGATAAAATGGCGCCAATTGGGAGAGGTCCAGCAGTGTATTGCGGTGGGCTAATTGACTGATTGATTGATTAACCTACTTTTAAACTCTCGCGTTCCATGAAGCCTGTGACCAGGCCGGTGGAACCTAGTCGAAACGTTAGGCAAATCGAAGGTACCTATATCATGATCGCGTTAATTCTGATTATCATTATTGTATACTAGCTGGCCCGGGGAACTTCGTACCGCCAATTATTTTCCACCCGCGTGGTATCCGATCCCCTTCCCACTGCACACTCATAAACAATGATATAGTTATGTTAACAGCAACAGAAATAACCACACTGTCAGTTCTGTGTATATGCCGACACCGGCCGAATTTGTTAACATTAATGATCACTGCTTCGTTCCCTTGTGTAGTAGCGTGATGATATATAGCCTATGTATTATTCTGATGTATAAGCGATATTATTGTAAAGTGTAAAATCCATTCAGTTGTTTTTATGTGAAAGAGTAACAAGCATCCATACATACTCACAAACTTTCGCGTTTACTTATATTATTAGTAGGATGATTGATTGATTAATAAGACGTTAGTAAAATCGTTTGTTTTTGTCGCTCGATGAAGACCTATAGGTACTTATTTAATTTTAATGGAGGGCATATTAAAATTCGGCTAACATAAAAATCTTCATTAATTGTACTCCCGAAGGAGTTTTGATTTTGCCTTCCTTTTTCTACAGCAATTACTGAGGGTTTTAGCCTTTTTTATCAAACTAATTGGGACAGGGGAACCGTTGTTGGGGAGTATTAGGTTTCTTTTCGGAAATATAATTTTAGAAAATAATTACTAGCCTCCGAAATTATATTAAAAGTTAGGAAAATACTTCGTTTTCATTTTTAAAGGCGTATCATTAACAGAAATTTCTAGTAGGTCCCTATTCCTGGTAACCCCATCTTAAATCCCAATCAAAATCCCAACTTAAACATTGTTTGTGTTAGGAGTGGGTTCTCGTCAGTAGTGTATGGTTCTTAACCATACAACATCAAGGACGAATATTTTTCAATCGCAACTGGTTACAATCAAAGACGAAAATGGCTTCGATCGCAACTGGTTACGAAACACTGGTTACCATTGCGGCCGAAGCGGTCATGGTCAGGATTAGAATCCAGGAAAAACAGAATAATAATTAATAAAAAATTGTTTTAGGTCCAAGACATATGTCTCGAGCAATATGTATATTTAGTAGTTAACTCACCAGGCCGGAGTAAGAGGCGGCATCCCCAACGATCCCTCTGTGCGCGGTGACAGTCACGAGTCCTTCTAAAGCACGCGCCAGTTGCGCACGCGCACACGGCGCTGCGGAACGGATGCGCGGGGGCATGCCCGATACTAACCACGCGTACTCTGCTCCAAACATGCCTAGTCTGAATGCCTGCAGTAACGGAAATGAGATTAAGGCTCGTATTCTAGAATGACACTCAGCCTGAATCTCGATTTATCTGAAGACAAATTGTATAGGCCATTTGTCAAACTATCAATCTGTCTATACAATCTGTCATTAGATAAATCGTGATTCAGGCTGAGTGTCATTCTAGAATACGGGCCTTAATTATCTTCGTTATGTAACTGTAAATTTATGAAAAAAAAAATTGTTATCAAACCACGTGCCATCAAGAGGGTACAGAGATGAATTCGGACTATAAGAAACTAAGGACCAACACACTTACGGATCCCCACGACACAATGGAGCCCAGGAGAGGCGGTTATGTTGGACTCTAACTGAATAAAACGCACCCCGTGTGTGGGTCGTACGTTGCCGGAGACATTTCTCACACCCTGACCGACCCAGGTCAGCTTTCTCGAGCTGGCACCCTTTTGTAAGCCACATTACGGTCAGCCGCACAAGACTTTATTGAACCATATACGACAGCCGCATAGGCACCTAAAGAAAATCCACCCGTGTGATAATTGTATGCGGGTAGCCGCAAGTGTTTTGTGCCTCAGAGCCTTGGGAGCTGCGGTAGTACTGATGAGACGGATTTGACGCATTTGGTGCACATCTCAACTTGTACACCATGCTCAAATGGTGAACTTAGCAACTGGTGCACTTCTCATATGGCACACTTCGCAACTGGTGCACTCCTCAATTGGTGCACTTCGCAAATGGATCACTTTTTAAGATGAAAAGTGCAACTACTACAGTAACTAGAAATACATAATGTAATGTATAAAAAACTAACCTCACAGAATATCTTCGGGATCATTTCTTGAGAGAAACTGCCAATGATGATGCGAGTGTCCAGTTCCTAGAAATTAAATTAAAAAACAATAAAAATTGAGGTACAATTTTTGCTTTTTCGTTCAAATTAAAAATTAACTATAACCTAGTTTTGTATATCCATTAAACATTCAATTTTCTAATAGCCAATTTGAAAGGCAAATTATTTAAAAAATGAAGATTTTACTGCGCATGGGAGGCAACCGACAGACACTCCATACATAGGTACTAAGGACTAGGATTCCTTGCATCTTCGGGACTAGTGTTAGAACAACTGGTTCTAGCAGAAGACTATTACTGTACAGCATAATGAAATCAGTGGCATTCTGTTCCGACTCATTGGAATTACCCATTTCTGTAACCAGATGATTTGTCATAATCGACTTTCGGTCTTGGAGGTTAATTATTTGACCATATCCAGCGTCATCTAGCTATGGAAAGCTTAACTACGTAACTATCGATCCTGAATCGCGCAATGAAAACTCTCGTGCTGGTTATAACACATCTACCTCCCTTCGTCTAGTCAGATAAATATTACAATCGGTATCCAATAAGACATGTTGAAGTGAAGAAGACATGCTGTTTCTAACGGAGACACAAATACGCCGCCCTGACGACACGACCTACCTGCTTTACCCCGGCTATGTTATGGAGGAAAATTTCCGAGCAAAAGCCGGGGTGTGCGTGTTTGTTAGGGCGGATATTTGTTGTCGCCGTTTGCGCTGTCTAGAGGACCCATCCTTTTCCATCCTGTGGGTACACGTAGACCATGGCTCCACGAGTCAGATCTATGTGTGCCTTTACCGTTCCCATACAGGAGATGCCGAGATAACTCGACTATTCGAATACCTGAGTCAGGCGGCAGATGATGCGCAGGAGCGGTTTCCGAACGCCGAATTGGTGTTTTTGGGGGACTTTAACGCCCACCACAAGATCTGGTTGGGCTCCGCCAAAACAGACCATGCGGGAAGAGCCACTCACGCATTTGCCCTGTCGCATGACTTGACTCAATTGGTGCACAAGGTCACGAGGATACCAAGAGAGTCCGGCCTAGAGCCCTCTCTGCTAGACCTTCTGTTGACGAGTCGCCCGGACCAGTACTGTGTCTCGGTGAGTGCTGCTTTAGGTAACTCCGACCACTGTCTGGTCCGCTCCACCGTGCCCATTGTAGCGCCCCCACGACCCGTGCAGGGGAAGAGGCGTCTTTGGCACTACTCGTCAGCGGACTGGGATGGATTGCGCGACTATTATGCGTCCATCCCGTGGGTTGAACGCTGCTTTGAGGGTAAGAACCCATCTGAGAGCGCTACTGCCGTCGCCGGTGAGATCGGTCTAGGTATGGAATACTATATCCCATACACCGATGTCACCGGAGTCCGCGGAGCGCGTCCGTGGTTCGGGCGCGAGTGCGCGGAGGCTGTTGAGCATAAACAGTCTGCGTACCGCGCCTCGGTGCGGGCGCGCGCCACACGCGATCCCAACGTGGGTCACTTCAAGGCGGCGTACAATAGAGCCACAAAGGTCTGCAAGAGGGCATGCGTCAGGGCGGATGCCCAGCGCATAGCACGGCTGGGCCAAGAGCTAGTGGCGCATCCCACGGGTAGCCGTGGTTACTGGCAACTGGCCAAAGCCGTGCAAGCCAACTTCTGCCAGCCATCGCTGCCCCCGCTGAGCTATCCCGATGGATCTTTGGCCCATGAGCCGCAAGAGAAAGCAAATTTGCTGGTCAATCTCTTTGCGGCTAACTCCCGAGTCGATGATGGTGGTATGCAACCACGGACAATGCCCACTGGTGACCACGCAATGCCTGATATACGTATCAGGCAACGCGATGTCCGTGCAGTACTGCAATCACTCGATGTCCGGAAAGCCAGTGGTCCTGATGGTATTCCAGCGGTTGTACTTAAAAAATGTGCAGCGGAGTTATCTCCTATGCTGACGCGGCTGTACCGACTGTCCTACAGTTCGGGTACAGTGCCTTCGGCTTGGAAGGAGGCGAATGTCCAGCCGGTCCCCAAGAAGGGGGATCGCTCGGACCCAGCCAACTATCGACCCATAGCCGTCACCTCAGTGCTGTGTAAGGTGTTCGAGCACATAATTAACACACAGCTCATGCGCCACCTAGAGGATCACTCCTTGCTTAGTGACCGGCAATACGGTTTCAGACCGAAACGGTCAACGGGTGATCTTCTGGCGTACATGACCCACTTTTGGGGTGAGGCTATGGAGAAGCACGGTGAGTCACTGGCAATTAGTCTTGACATCGCCAAAGCTTTCGATAGGGTATGGCACAAATCGCTTCTTTCCAAGCTACCAGCCTTTGGCCTGCCTCCTAGACTGTGTGACTGGGTTGCAAGCTTCCTGCAGCAGGGGCGCCGTATTCACCTCCTTTGTGATGGACGAGCTTCGGAGTTCTTGCAGGTAAATGCTGGCGTGCCGCAGGGTTCCGTCTTATCTCCCACTCTCTTTCTTCTGCATATCAATGACATGCTCTGTAACGGAAACATTCACTGCTATGCAGACGACAGTACCTTACACGGGAGTTATTACGCACATCCTGCGGCCAAGCAGCCTGATATCGCGGAAAAAAGGCAGCTTCTTGTCACTGAGCTGGACCGGATCCTGGACCACATTTCTCAATGGGGCGCTAGGAACCTAATCGAGTTCAATGCCAAGAAGACCCAGGCATGTGCGTTTACAGCAAAGGTATCTCCTTTCCTTCCCCTTCCCACTCTTCAGAGCACACCACTGCCACTGCAGGATCACCTCACTATCCTCGGTATGGATGTTCGCTGCAAACTGAATAACAAAAACTATATCGAGAGTATCATCAAATCAGCCTCGCGTAAACTCGGAGTCCTGAACAGAGTGAGACGTTTTTTCACGCCGGAGCAGCGGTGTCTTCTATACAAGACCCAAATTCGTTCCTGCGTGGAATACTGCTCACATCTCTGGGACGGCTCCGCAAAGTACTTATTAGATGCTCCCGACAGGTTGCAGCGACGTGCGGTCCGCATTATTGGGGATCCTGAGGTCACGAACACCCTCGAGCCTTTGCAGATGCGTAGAGATGTTGCGTCTTTGGCAGTTTTCTACCGTCTCTACCATGGTGAATGTTCTGACGAGCTCTTCCAATTAGTCCCACCCTCCCCTTTCCTTCACAGGACGACACGTGCAGGGCTAAGATGTCATCCATTTACGGTGCAGAGTATACCTGCTAGAACCAAGCGTTTCAGTGGTTCATTCCTATGCCGCACCACTAAGACCTGGAATTCCCTGCCAGCTCACGTGTTTCCTTCTTCCTACAGTCCCGGGTACTTTAAGCGGGGCGTGAAAAGGCATCTAATGAGGCCGTCAAGCTGAGTGCCGCCGCTGTTAACATGGTAAATGTTTACGATGGCGACCCTCTTTCCGAGACTTTGCCTTTAGCTTAACATCAGGCGAGGTGAAGTGAAATTGACGTGTCCTGTATAAAAAAAAAAAAAATGTGGAAAACTACAAGTGTCTTATTTAATAGGTATGTGTAGTTCTATTTATCAACAGTATAAATGTTTAAGCGTCGTCGGTAGCTCAGTGGTTAAGGAGTCAGCCTTACGATCGAGAGGTCCCGGGTTCGTATCCTGGCCATTACACTACCGACGTGAACCCACTCCTAACACAAGCAATTTAGCTTAGCTGGAGGGGTTAGAGGGAATGTTAGTAACTTCGGTTCTAATATTCTTTAAAAAAAAACAGTATATTACAACAGTAAAAACGGTCTAACTGAGCACTTATAAAATAATACCACAATAGAATTTTATTACAAATTCTAGCGAATATTTCAATCAATTAATCTGTTTTGTCTAAATACTTAATAAGCAAAATTTCTCCTTTCATTACTTAACTTTTAAACCTTTCAGCATTAACTTACAGCAAAATTACTTAGTATAATCTCAAATTCAAACAACTTCATATTTAAAACTGGCAACATTACATTAATTAAATTCGATTTATTAATTCTTAATGCTTTCGAGAGAATTTCGGAGTGGTATATTGTTGCGCCTATTATCAAGGGTTGGATGAAGTTATTAGAACTTTCTGTTGAGGTTACAGAACAATGTTGGCTTTAAAAACTGCCTTTGGTTGGCTAATTTCGTTTAGTTTGCTACTAACTAAGCTTTTTGGTGTGGGTGTTAAATAATACGAATATTATTTAGTTTTAACTTTTATTATCAGCTTTATAGAGGTAGGTATGTCTATAAAAGTTCTCACAGGGTTTTACATAATAAACTTTACAGATACGATTGCCTTGCGAATCTGGCTGTAAATAATGTAAACAACTTTATCTTGATGTCTTATTACTTTATATAATAAAAAATCTAATAATATCTAATCTAAGAAATAATGTAATAAAAAATCTCCGGTAGCCTAGTGGTATGGGTAATGGACTGCTGAGACGAGGTCTTGGGTTCGCTCCCAGGTTTACCATGGCACACACCAATGACTTTTCGATGCTTTTAGAAGTTATGTGTGTATTTATCTCAGGTTTATAAGTGCCCGGTTAATGGCAATAGGCTCGCCCCTATTACATTGGGACCTAAACATAAACTAGCGAAATGTAGGTGCTAGCACCTCTGCCTACCCCTTCGAGGAATACAGGCGTGAGTTTATGTTATGTTTATTACTTTGTGACATAAATGAATAAAGATACTTATTTGATTTTGACAGCTAAGTGGTGAAGAATTGAAATTTTCAAAAGCAAAGCTGTTGGATAAAACCTTATATATTTATAAAGTAATCATCTCTATAATTTGAAGGAATTTTTACAGCATTAAGTATGCTAACTATACAAATCGAATACATAGGGAAAAATAATCTTTTCGGGCGGGACTCGAACCCGCAGTCTTTCCCTTACAGGGGGAATGCCTGACCAATTGGGCTACCGAGACACGCCCGATATGATTCAAATTTCCCATCTTATACGTCTTTAAGGCGACGTGGCGTCATCTACCGATTTTCTTACGAACCACGTCGCCTTAAAGACGTATAAGATGGGAAATTTGAATCATATCGGGCGTGTCTCGGTAGCCATCTCTATCATGTCTTCAACTTGCAGAGCAAGCCGGAGGGAATCAGTTTATAGAGAACTATCGCTTCTGTTTGGCAGTATATTTCTATAATAGACAACATGGCCTCGATTCTGCTAAAGCCAAACCACTGGGGTGCCGCAGTCACTGCAAAAAATGACATTAAATTTTAGACTTTATTTCTATACACCTGAAGCAAAATGAAATGAAAAGAGTTTCATCACACTTTTTTAATTAGGTATGCAAAAAGTCATTTAATTTTGGACTCTACTCGCATCGCTTTAAAGTCTATTATTTAATGCCGTTTTTTGCAGTGGCGGTGGCATCACTGTGGTTTGGCTTCAGCAGAATCGAGACCCAGGTCACTAAGTTGTTATTTTCATTTTTATTACCACCTATAGCACAGTGGGTGGACTGAACAATTGCATTCTTTCTACAACCACTAGTGAATGAAGCTAGGGGCTGCACGGACCACCAAGTGAAGTCAAAATAAATCGAATACATAGGGAAAAATATTTTTTCTCGGGCGGGACTCGAACCCGCAGTCTTTCCCTTACAGTTTAAAAATTATTGTAACATCATTCATTGGTTCCGATAGTTCGTAAGAAGATCGGTAGACGACTCCACCGTCGCCGTAAAACGGATAAATAGAAGGGAAATTTGAATCACATCGGGCGTGTCTCGGTAGCCGAATTGGCCAAGGCATTCCCCCTGTAAGGGAAAGACTGCGGGTTCGAGTCCCGCCCGAGATGATGTATTTTTCCCTATGTATTCGATTAGTATAGTTAGCATACTAATGCTGTAAAATTCATTGAAGTCAATATAGTCATACTAGCTTTTGCCCGCGGCTCCGCCCGCGTGGATGTCGGTTATCGCGACAAAACATAGCCTATGTCCTTTCTCAAGGTCTAATCTACCCCTATACCAAATTTCATCAAAATCGGTTCAGTGGTTTAGGCGTGAAAGCGTAACATACAGACAGACAGACAGACAGACAGATAGACAGACAGACAGACAGACAGAGTTACTTTCGCAATTATAATATTAGCATGGATTAACTTTAAACATAAACAGTAATTCACTTCAAAAGAGATGATAATAAAATAAATTAAGTCATCTCTCAAACTAGAGCTTCCACTTAGTCTAACTTCGAAAATTCTAGGAAGCCCTTTAAGGACATTAAGAGCCTGTTTATCATTAAAAGCTTTGTAATCTATATCCATACTCCATACTAATGTTATAAATGCGAAAGTAACTCTATCTGTGTGTCTGTCTGTATGTTACGCTTTCACGCCTAAACCACCGAACCGATTTTGATGAAATTTGGTATAGGGGTAGATTAGACCATGAGAAAGGACATAGGCTATGTTTGGTCGCGATAACCGACATCCACGGGGGCGGAGCCGCGGGCAAAAGCTAGTTTCATTATAATTATGTCTACATTATATTATATATACGGCGCAGTTTTTACGAAGCTGTAAAGACTAAAGTCTCTTCCACACAGGCGCGTTATAACCGGTTGATGATACCGGACTACCGGACACGTTATTTATATCGTCAAGTATCGATTGATTATAACGTACATGTATATCGAACACTTAGCACAGTTTCTAACAGAATTATTAGTTGTGTCCACAACAGATAAACCTTTCCTGTCTGTCCGTCACATAATCTCCTAATAGGCTTCTCGATACGGTCCTATTAACTGGGACAATGTCGTAATACCGTGGAGATTAGCCATCAGCTGCAATCTTACCTCAATCACATATTAGTTGATAGTTCCACAAAACGTCTCATAGATTATTTAATGTTTACAGATGGTCATATCAATTGCTTGAGTACTACTACTACTGCCTGATAGTTCTATAGAACTGTGACGTCATAGAACTGTTGAAACATTTTTGTCCCTGTTTTTCTATGATAGATCAGATGCAACTTTTGTCCCATTTGTTCCATAGAACTACGATAGAACAGTTAACACATTTTGTCCTATTTGTTCTATTTTGTGATGAGTCGTGAAAACAAAACTGAAACAAACAAACTGAATATGTCCATATTGACATGGTTGCAGAAACCGAAACAGTCTTGGCTGCTGAGCTTTTCTTGCCGATGAAATTAAGAAAAATTAATTTCTTAAGATTTATACCAGTATCGTAAATACACTAATTAGAGAGCTATAGATTAGACACTCGTTAATGTTGTGTGAGTGAATTTATTTGTTAGTTGCTACTACTGCCAGTGGGGACGCCGTTAGACCAGACGGGTGATCAGCCCTTCTATGTGGGCCATTTCACACAATTCCCCTATAACGACTGCCATACACATTCGTATGGCAACCGGGACCGACAGCTTAACGTTCTCTCCGAGGCACGACCAGACCAATGCAAATACTCATATTTATGAATACAAATATTTGCACTGAGCGCGGATCGAACCCGCGTCTCCTGCGTAGCGGCCGCGTTCACTATCGTCACGCCACGGAGGCTGTCAACTGCTTGAGTAACGCAGTTGCTTAATACCTTTTTGTAGTACTAGCTGAGTTGGTATGGATGTAGGTTCAAAATCAATTTTGATGGTTCTATTTTTGGTCATATCTCCAGTTCTATTCAATCAATTGTAACCAATCAAGAGGCAGTATTTAAGTCTAATGAAGGCCTTAGGTAATTATTGTAATTAAGTAGTTATTGTATTTTTAACAGGCATGGGACCTGGAAGCGAGAGCCCTTGCGTCTCTATTTATATGGCGCAAGGAGGCGCTGGAGCGGGGCCAATGGCCTGCGTCTCGAGAAATCGAGGCCCAGCGGTCCCAGCTATACTAGGAAACCGTGGAGACATGGAAGGTGCGACTTGAGCAACCAAAGGGGGGATTCGCCACAATTGCGGCCGTCAGACCGGTCATGGAAGATTGGCTGGAGAGGAGACACGGTGCTCTCTCCTACCGGTTGTCACAGATACTTACCGGGCATGGTAGCTTCGATAGGTATCTGTGGCGAAGACACCGGGAAACCACGGCCGAGTGTCAGCACTGCGAGGACCGCAGCGACGACACAGCGCTCCACACGCTGGTGGAGTGCACGGCGTGGGCGCAACAGCGCCAGGTCCTCGTGGTGGGTCTGGGCGTGGGCAATCTCTCGCTCGACACTATGGTGCGAGCCATGGTCTCCAGCGGGAGTAAGTGGGACTGCGCCGCCTCTTTCTGCGAGCAGGTCATGCTCGTGAAAGAGGCGGCGAGAGCGGGAGAAAACTCTCCCGAGTTCCGCAGTCGGCGGCCTGGGCGTCACCGACGTGTGTTCGCCGAAGACCATCGGCCTCCATGACCTGGGGCCTGAGGACGGTGAGTTGGCTGCTCACCGTCTTTACAGAAGCAGGCCCATGACGGCAGCGTGACGTGAGGGATTCACGCACGCCCCCCCCCCCCCTAAGAAGCGGGATAACACCCGAAAACCCCCCCATAGACGCGGGATAGCACCCGAACGACCCCCAAGTCGAGGCCGCAATTGTAGCCGTAGGTCTGATGGGAGTCCTGGGATATCCTTCCGAGGGCTTACCCAGGGCTCCCATCCATAGACTTCTGGGCTTTACCGTGGGGGTTTTTAGTCGGTAGGAGTCCGGCATAACATCCATAAAGGATTTTCCCCCACGGTTATAAAAAAAAAAAGGTTCAAAATCAATTTTGATGATTCTATTTTTGGTCATATCTCAGTTCTATTCAATCAATTGTAACCAATCAAATGGCAGTATTTAAATCTGACCAATGCCTTTCTGACGAGAGTCATAAAAATCTCAATCTCAAATGTGTATCTACTTTATATTTCCATTCGCTTTTCAGTATCACATACCTTCATACAAATATTTTAATCAGGTTTATTAAGTGTTAGATGTTAGTTTTCATTTTTTTTTCAAGAATTAGGAATAATAAGAAACCCTAAAAAATTATAATAAGAAATGATAAAATATCCAAATAGATCTTAATCTTTTTTTTCGCGTGACGAATCCCGAACTTTTATACATCCTTCGCTACTGAAAGAATTCATTACCACTACGCTCAAAGTTCCGGCCCTTCTGCACAAAGCAGTACATACTCTTTGACAGTTCGCACAATTTGACTCAATCTGCGACTTAATAGAAACTATTAGCACAAGAATAACTATCGCTATTAGCAAGTGGGGAGGTACAGTGATTGATAGATTCACTACAAGTTGCGCGCTGGGCGGGTAATGGAGTAAGTTTAGTGCCATCGGTTCCAAAGACGAGTTGATTGGATATTGTGCCTGAGTGTTTAGTGATGCAGATTAGTTTGAACTTGGTATGGTATGGTATTACGGGCTGTTATCCGCAACTCCACGATAAGGCGCGGTTTTTGCGTTAGTTTGAACTCAAAAAGAGATTGTTAATTAAGAATTTAGATAAATTAAGAGTGCATGGAATGTAGGTATTACATGAGGTGTCACATTTTAAAAATAAAGTTTTTGATAAATTCTACCATTTAGGCATACAAATATTAAAAACAATTTAATCATGCTCTTAAACAACGAATTTAGTCAATACATACAGTCAAATAAAGTCACAATATAAGTTCAAATTACAGTCAAAATATAATTAAAATGTCAGTTCAGAATTACAGTTATAATAAATTATTTAAGTTACTTATATTTAAGTTTGTGTCACAAAGATTAGGTGCATTATTCTAGGTTAATACCAACTTGTCGTCCAGAAAGTCCGATACCGAGTAATAACATTTGTTTAGTAACATAGTGGTTAAATTCTTTTTAATTATTTTTAAGCTATAGCTGAACTCACTTGTATAAAGTCGTGTAAGTACGTGGCTGTGTACTTCCCGGCAGATTAGAATTTGGGCCACCCCATCTGTTCCCATGCGGTGTCGTACAAGGCGACTAAGGGATAGGGCTGTTTAACATCAGACAGATATACCTATACAGCCCAGACTAGCCTCAGATGCAAGGCTCGAGTCAATAATGAATGCCCGGAATACGGCAATAGGCACACCCCCTAGGACCATAACGTAGGACTGAATACAATGATTGGTGAAATATGGGTGTTAATTCACCTCTGCCTAATCCTCTAGGAATAAAGGCGTGATTATATGTATGATTATATGTAAGTACAAATACGAACATAGTGAACACAAATATTACATATCATATCTAAAGTAAAGAAACTATTAAGTGATAATTACTTTGTGGATTAGAAATTTATTTTTAGTATTGGTTACTATTGCTATCGACTTTACCTAAATGTGAAACCGCCTGTAAAATATTTTTATTTTAAACTTTTGAGTTGATGATATGACAGAGATAAAATAAACTAAAGAAAATAAAGAAATAACTAAACGTCGTGGAATTACTCTGTATCGCCACCGACCGGTGACGGCGTGCGGAGCTACATACCGCGAAGCGACCCTGAAGGCCACGACCGCGGTTGCCCAAGTTGTGGAGCGGATCCGGCGGCTGGGTCTCGAGGTGGCTCTGCATAAAACCGAGGCCATGTTCTTTCATGGGCCTCGATGCGTGCCACCGGAGGATTCCAGCCTCATAGTGGGAGACATTTCCATCGGCATCAAGCCCCAGATGAAATATCTGGGGCTCGTGCTCGACGGCCGGTGGAACTCCGAAGACTGGCCCCCAAATTGAAGGACACAGCTGCCGCTTTGGGGCGGCTGCTGCCCAATATGAGGGGGCCGGATGACTCCTGCAGGAGACACTACGCGGGAGTCGTGCGGTCCATGGCCCTATCTATATGGGTGCCCAATATGGGTGGAGACCCTGACGGTCCATAATGCGCGTGTGCTGCATCGTCCGCAGCGTGCAATGGCCAGCAGGGCCATTAGGGGGTACCGCACGATATCCTTGGAGGCGGCGAGTCTCCTTGCCGGATCTCTACCGTGGAACCTGGATGCGAGAGCCCTTTCGATGCTATATCGGTATCGAAAGGAGGCGCGGGAGCAGGGACGGGAACCCGAGCCTGAAGAAATTCGGGCCGTGAGGTCACAGCTCCACCGGGACATGGTAGCTGAGTGGGAGCTACGACTTGGGCGACCAAGCGCAGGGCACGCCGTAATAGCGGCGGTAAGACCCATCATGGAGGAGTGGCTAGAGAGGCCACACGGCAGCCTCTCGTACCGGCTGACGCAGGTGATTACCGGACACGGGTGTTTCGGGAGTTACATGTGTCGGATCCGGAAGGAGCCAACGTCCGAGTGCCATCACTGTGATGCGAGTGAGGACACAGAGCTGCACACGCTGACCGAGTGCCCGGCGTGGGACACGCCGAGGCGGGTCCTAGTGGCGGCTCTGGGGGTGGGAGTCCTGACACTCGCCACATTGCTCACAGCGATGGTACGATGCGCGAACGCTTGGGGTGCGGCCGCCTCCTTCTGCGAGCAAGTAATGCTCGAGAAGGAGGCGGCCGGTTGGGTCCGGACTAGACTCCGGGCACGGGAAGCCCGCGCAGAGCGAAGGCGAACCGGACGTCGGAGGTCGCAGAACGACCTCCGTCCTCCATGAGCGCTGGCCTGGGGGTGACCGGTGGAGCCACCTGTCTCCCTAGCAGAAGCAGGCCGCGGCGGCGGCGCAAAGTGCGCCTCCCCGTAACCAGGGCTACCGAACGGGGCCATCTCAAAAGAGATGGTCCTGGGTCTGCCGGGGTGCGAGAGATATGCTTTTGGCAATCTCATCTCCGGCAACCAAGGGCCCAAGACCGCGTGCGTTTTAGTCGGTTCGAGTCCGACATAACCACCTCCACCGGCTCCGTGGGGATTTATCGCACGATAAAAAAAAATCGCCACCGACCGGTAACGTATCCAGAATATCCAAACACGAAAGCGAACATAGTTACAACATAGGTTGCAAACTCATCGCTGTTGGAAGTGTACGATTTAGAAGAATTTTTTTTTGTTTCTTTTTTTGTTTTTTTTTACCTGATTGCATCCGAAGCATAGAGCGTTATAAAAGCATGTGTTACAAAAGTTATATTTTGGCAACGATGCGATTACTCTTTTGTTACTTGAATCGATTATTCTGACTATTGATTTAGGACATTCCAACCGTAGACTACAACTGTCATAATGCAACTATTAAATTATTTGAACTATAATTTTGCTTAAATCAATATAAAAATTAACCTACATGCGTAATCTAGCCTATTCTAAATCTATGGCAGTGAAACTTCAAGCGTTAAAACGTAGGTAATACACGAAAATTATGCTAAACACAAGAACTTGTGTTCGCCAACTTTGGAGCCAACTTATAAACATGTGAAACGCAAAGTTGGACCAACTTTAGTGGCGTTAATTAATCATTTTGATTATGTAGTTATGCGAATAATCTGGTTGGGGAAACTACTATCGTGGCTGATTGATTGTGGCAAACTGTACGCGTTGGATAGCAGAGTGTTGATGGAGAATATTTTCTTCTGCATCTGATCAGCAATCCCGCATACACCTAAAGCTTTTTTGGAGCTACATTCTCCTACATTCCGTTATTTAGTTTGTTTAGATTTTTATGCGAGTGAATGCAGTGTGACCATCAACTACATGAGGTAAGCTTCCAACAGTCTTGCCTGTCAGCCAACGAACTGTACCAGGCTTGCAAGTGAGGTTGGTCTGAGTCCCGAAGGTAATTAGAAAATACTTTTTTTTTAATAATTATTTTGCTTGTGACGAAAGGTAAAAACAAATATATTAAAGAAATTCGTACACATCTATATATATAAAAGAAAATCGTGTTAGTTACACTATTTATAACTCGAGAACGGCTTTACTGATTTGGCTGAAAATTGTTAAAGATGTAGTTTAGAACCAGGAGACGGATATAGGATACGTTTCATCCCGTTCGACCTTTATTTTATCCCGGGTATAGGTTCATGTGGGTCGCGGTCATGGGATTAGTATTTCTGGTATATTTGTATGAAGTACCAGGCTCACAGAAACTTTGAGGAACCTTATCTGGGTCGCAGGAATGGAAGCAGTGTGCTTTCTATTCCGAAGTTCACGTGGACGAAGTCGAGGGCAAAAGCTAGTTAATATGAATTCTTCTTCATCCTAGCGTTAAACCCAGTCGCAATCGAAGCCTTTCTACTTGGGGTCTGGGGTCTGCTTTACCAGTCTAACGGCGGGTTTGATTAAACTTCGATATTTTCTGTGAAGCGACTGCCATTTGACCTCCAGAACCCAAAGGTGATATCGAAGTATTGTAGCTAGATCATACATAATAATGAATAACTATATTTAATTTAAATTCGATAATGAAATTGATTTATTTATTTAAACTTTAGAGTACCCATATTTGAATTAGCTTATAATTTATTATTCTATTATAATAATTTGGACATAATATACATACTTTTATTAAATACTGACTTTAAATTTGATTTTAATTTTCATTGCACATTTTAATTACTCATCTTATGTACCTAGTGTCAATACCATTATTTCCTATTTTATTTTGAAATCTTAATTTTATTTGTATAACTAACATAGCCAAGTAAGAAATTGTCACTAACCCAATGAGCCAATGTAGCTTAAATAAAGAATTATTATTATTATTATACGTTAAATTGAAAGTTTCTTCAATTTAAGATTTTACTGAAATGGAATGATGCTGATATTTCGTGGCAAACAGTGTAGTATATTACCACTAATTCACTATAATATACACGCTTTATTATGGGGGTTTGCCTGCAAGACACTTGATAACTGGCAAACTTCGCAAAAATATAAAAACGACTAAAATTCGTGATTATTATAAAAGCACCCTTTTGGTTACATTATCTGTGTGCCTACTATTTGTATTTTATAGTGAACTTGCTTTTGTCCGCGGCTCCGCCCGCGTGGATGTCGGTTATCGCGACAAAACTTGGCCTTTGTCCTTTCTCATGGTCTAATATACCCCTATACCAAATTTTATCAAAATCGGTTCAGTGGTTTAGGTTCGTGAAAGCGTAACATACAGACAGACAGAGTTACTTTCGCATTTATAATATTAGTATGGATTAGTAGTAGTAAACTACAACAGTTAGCCACAAACATTCTGCCTAACGGGGGCACATCTTAACTGTCGCAGTTATGACTAAATCCTGTTAGTTAATAAAATCAGAGACGTGTGCGCCATGACACTTCATTAGCCCTAATTAGGTCGAGCGTGTAGGTGGAGAGGACAGGTCTAATGGGGTCTGTCTTAAATGGGTCCTGTAATTACTAGCACGTTTATATCATGTAATTACACTACATAAAAGTGATTACAATTATTTAGAAATGGCTGTCTGTTTGTTGTATTTAGTTTAAATCTGAACCGGCTCGAAGGACCAAAATAATATACGGAACACTGTTTTTTTTATAAAGAATACTAGCTGTTGCCCGCGGCTCCACCCGCGTGGATGTCGGTTATCGCGATCTAACATAGCCTATGTCCTTTCTCATGGTCTAATCTACCCCTATAACAAATTTCATCAAAGTCGGTTCAGAGTTTAGGCGTTAAAGTGTAATATATAGACAGACAGACAGACAGACAGGCAGACAGAGTTACTTTCGTATTTATAATGTTAGTATGGATACTAGCTGTTGCTACTAGTAGTTTAAACAACGATTAATAACCTAAATTACTAGTATTCCTCCTAAACCCTTCAGCTTAACTATATTGATCTTAAGTTTTAAACAAGTGCACGGCCCACCTGACGAAGAGTGGTTCGGTAGACGGTAGACTTCGGTAGAAGTTCGAAAAACATTGGAAACAATTAAATGCTGAAGTGAGACTTGAACTCACGACCTTTCCCTTACAGGGGGAATGCTCTTCCAACTGAGCTATTGCGCCACACCTGAATCACTTCAAATTTTCCTTAACTTTATATCCGTCTTTTAAGAGTGACTGTAAACTGTAACTGTAAGGGAAAGGTCCGATGTTTTTCGAACTTTAAAGTTAGCATAATAAATGTTATAAAAAATTATTCAAACTTCAATAGAAGTTCATGACTCATACTTTGAGCTGCTGCAGCTGTTCCTTGAAATCCGTCTCCGCGAAGGTGATGGATGCAGCGCAGGTGATGTTGGCTGCCTCCAGCTGCGTCACCAGCTCGTTCACTGCCAGGGAATATATCTCTTCGTTTTGAGAGAAGGCTGTCACTGTATCCCAGCCGAATTGCCTGTTGAAGATATTTACCAGTTAATTATTTGAAACTAGCTTTTGCCCGCGATTCCACCCGCGTGTATGTCGACTAAACATAGCCTATGTCCTTTCTCAAGGTCTAAACCTGAAATTTGGAATAGGGGTATTCCAAATTTCATCAATATCGGTTCAGTGGTTTAGGCGTGAAAGCGTAACGTACAGACAGACAGACAGAGTCACTTTCGCATTTATAATATTAGTATGGATGAAAGTCACCAGTTATAGATCGACTGTATGCATGGTGTGGTGGTAACGACGAGGTAAAGAAAGAAAAAGAAAGTATGAATCGACAACAAGCGTGATACCGCTGTGAGTGCTGGCGGCAGACTAACCAAATCTGATAGGGCACGCCGTAATAGCGGCGGTAAGACCCATCATGGAGGAGTGGCTAGAGAGGCCACACGGCAGCCTCTCGTACCGGCTGACGCAGGTGATTACCGGACACGGGTGTTTCGGGAGTTACCTGTGTCGGATCCGGAAGGAGCCAACGTCCGAGTGCCATCACTGTGATGCGAGCGAGGACACAGAGCTGCACACGCTGACCGAGTGCCCGGCGTGGGACACGCCGAGGCGGGTCCTAGTGGCGGCTCTAGGGGTGGGAGTCCTCACACTCGTCACATTGCTCACAGCGATGGTACGATGCGCGAACGCTTGGGGTGCGGCCGCCTCCTTCTGCGAGCAAGTAATGCTCGAGAAGGAGGCGGCCGGTCGGGTCCGGACCAGACTCCGGGCCCGGGAAGCCCGTGCAGAGCGAAGGCGAACCGGACGTCGGAGGTCGCAGAACGACCTCCGTCCTCCATGAGCGCTGGCCTGGGGGTGACCGGTGGAGCCGCCTGTCACCCTAGCAGAAGCAGGCCGCGGCGGCGGCGCAAAGTGCGCCTCCCCGTAACTGGGGCTAGATGGGGACATTTTGGTCCCCACAACCCGAAGGGGGCCATCTCGAAAGAGATGGTCCTGGGTCTGCCGGGGTGCGAGAGATATGCTTTTGGCAATCTCACCTCCGGCAGCCAAGGACCCAAGACGGCGTGCGTTTTAGTCGGTTCGAGTCCGACATAACCGCCTCCACCGGCTCCGTGGGGGTGGTATCCGTGGGGATTTTTCGCACGATAAAAAAAAAAAAAAAAAAAAAAAAAAAAAAAAAACCAAATCTGATGGTTGATTGGTCTTGCCACGCACATACCTAAGGCCCGGTACAGGGATTACGGTCAGTCTAATCTGGGCAAGAGAGCTATCCAAAGTCTCGAACTGGTTAAAGGATAAAAAGCAAGATTGAAAGTTTTGAAAAACCCATGACGTTTAAAAAAGAATTCAATTTTTTACTGCAGCGCCCCCTAGTGGGTTGTCACCGTAACACCTATCTAAGAATATGCACCAATCAAATCCAAACTAAAAATGGGAAACTGCATCAAAATAGGACTAGTATTTTTGGAGAAAATTGGCAACATTGATTTGCATTAAAATGCTTGCTGTAGTGCCCCCTTTTGAGTTGTTATTGTAACACCTATCTAAGAACATGCTCCAATTAAAGCCGAACCCATAACTGAAAACTGAATTGGAAGTTTCGGAGAAAATGGCAACATGGATTTGCACAAACTAACACACAAACATCCTCTCACCCCAAACGCATATACCGTCTCCGTTCCGTCGTGGGTGGCTAATCCCAAAAACCAAAAATCCGGAAAATTACACTAAAAAGCAGACGTTATTTTTATATCTGATATTCAAGAGCAATGAATCCCGACCATTTTTATTCACGTACTAAATAATTCGCTATTAAATAATAAACTAGAATCCAATATTTATCAAATTAGTACGAAAGCTTATGCCCTTCTCAAGAGCTGAAGTAGTAATTTAATAATCTCACTGATACTTGTTGCAATAAGATAATGAAAATAGGGAGATCCCGTCTCTTAACTAATCTGGGAGAGTGCCCACAAAAAGTTGGATAGACCTACAAATTATTTCCTTAAGCTCGTAGACTCGTAGAGCGTCTACGCGCTCGTAGAATGTCAGCTACGTGCCGTAGGCCATCTACGGGTAGTTCATTTTTCGGGTGTGCTTGGCTGCGTAGGCTTCGACCTCAAAATTTGGACCCCTTCTATGTATAAAGAGGACTCGTAGAGCGTCTACGCGCTCGTAGAATGTTTGCTACGTGCCGTTGGCCATTTACGCCGTAAATTCAATTTTTCGGGTGTGCTTGGCTGCGTATACTTCGACCTCAAAATTTTAACTCCTTCTCTAAATGGATCTTAAATTTAGTTCGTTAAGGGTATTTTTGTGATAGGGTTCAAACTTTTAGGTCGTACCTGAGAAGTAAGACGGCAGCGCTCTCCTAAACGGGACGTTAATACGTATATATTCAAAAAAGACACCAACTAAAAGACAAAACTGATTTTATAAAACGTTTGAAATACTCGAATACATCGGGAAAAATGAAATGCTCAAGTGGGAAAAAAAGAGTTAAATACTACCTTAATTTAATACCATTGTCGTACAAATGTAATGATTGTACCATTATCTTCTTAGGTTTATTCCTAATTAGTTTTATTATCAGTAAACGCCTGTACGCAAGCAAATTTCAGTTTTTATAACGATCGCAGCAAAGGAAAGTAAAACGAGTTTGAAATATGAAACTACGCGGTTTACCGACGCCTACGTTTTGAAGTGTAAGCCTAATTGGGCTCATTAAAACGAATAAATTAAAAAAAAATATGGTGGTAATTTTTTTAGTGTAGGCCTGCATCGATATACTTGATGGTAACCATTTGCCTTTGCTGGATTTCGCATTGTGGTCACATAACGTAATATTTACCACCTTTTTTTTTCGTGCGGAAATCCCCTCGAGTACCTCCCCCGCCGGAGCTGGAAGGGGAGGTTATGTCGGACTCGAACCCACTAAAACCGCACGCCGACTGAGGGTCGTGGTGCTAGGCCGGAGGTGAGGTTGTCTTCGACATATCCCTCGCACCCCAACTGACCCAGGGCCATCCCTTACGGTCTGGCCCTGCTCGGGAGGGGGGACATCGGTGTCCCTTAACACCATCTAGTGAAAATATGTCAAACATATTTTATACCACTAAGGGCAGGTTCGACCAAACGCGTGTCAAGTTTATTCCTAGAATAAATGTTCTTTATTGTGTCCTACGTAGTGTCGAGTGGAAACGTCACTTGGAGTATGGAACGTAATGTCACGCGGGGCCTCACTTGCGCGCGCTGTTGCGTTTGTCGCTTATGTAGGACAACGGGTCAGTCTGAATCGTGATGTAGCTAAGGACAGTTTGTATGGACAAATTGACAGATCTGACAGATTTTCTATACAATGTGTCAACAGTTCAGTCAAATCAAGATTCAGACAAGTGTCATTCTAGAATACGGACCTAGAATAGAGGGTAGATTCAACCAAACCAAAACTTACACAAGAGTAGCTATTCTGGGATTAAGTAATCTATTCTTATCTTATTCTCGAGTAAATCAATAGGCGTTTTTTTTCATGTAATCTACCGTATAGCTAATCTAAAGTGAATGAGGAAAGAATGTAAAAAGTTCCCAGCAATTATGCGTTTTATTAAAAAGACAAGGTGCTAAGGTCCCTTACGGACAACCTAACATACCTACATGACAACCTTAGATACGAAATAATACTTCAGTATCCAGGGGAAATAAGTTCGAACCTATTTCCCTCGACACTGCCTCACGAAATAGAGATGCAAATGCAACCACAACGAATTCGCACTGATTTGTTCTGAGCACGCGTTATTCTAAGTGACGTCGATTTTCAAACGCAGACGTAACGTGGGAATACAGTTTTTTTTATAGAATAGGGAGGCAGACGAGCAGACGGATCGCCTGATGGTAAGCGATCACCGCTGGCCATGAACACCCACAACACCAGACGAGACACAAATGCGTTGCCCTCGTTTTAAAAGAGAGTTCGCTCATTTCTTGAAGGTTTGAAGGTCGTATTGGTTCGGAAATACCGCTGGTGACAGTTCATTCCACAGTTTAGTTGTGCGAGGCAGAGAGTTTCTCGAGAAACGCACAGTTGTGGACCGCCAGCAGTCCAGATTGTGAGTGTGGAACTGCTGTCGCGTGGAACGATGGCGGAAAGAGGTGGCGGGAATCAATCCAAACAATTCCTCGAGGCACTCCCCATAGTATAGGCGATATTATATTATAGTATATTAAATACAGTATATTATAATTGGGTATTCAACTGACTAGTCAAATTATTTACTTTTTACTAAACGTCAAAACGATAAGTTATAAGGCAAATTGTATGAACAAAGATTTAGTGACGTCATAAAATTTAATAGTCAAATCAGTTACTATTATAGGTTGGGTGGATGATTAAAAGTAAATGAAAAATATAAAATAAGAACCAACGCAAGTTTTACCGCTCTTTTACCATTCTTAATTTAACTGTAGGATAATACCCAATTGGTTAACATAGAAGAGAGAAATACTGTAAAACTACACCAACTTACATAAATTATGATATTTTCTAAAGTTAACGCGAATGTCACTCATTGAAATAAAACCCCTTTTTACAGATACTATCGCGATATATTTGTTAAGTACCATCATGAGTCACACCGCGATCATGGCTGCAGAAAAGCAGCCGAAACGTCGGTTTAAAAGTAAATAATAACAAATATATCGCGATAGAATCCGTAAAAAGTGGTTTTATTTGAACAAATATGTCGACTTTTAAGAACGCGCGTAGTTACAAAACGGTTTGTCTCTCAGAATAGGAGGCTTGGTTCAAGCTTACCTGATGAATGCTATCCTGGCTGGGTTGTGTGAGGAGTCAGGCGCCACGGTGCGGCAGAACAGCGGGAACTCCGTCCTGTCACTCAATGCTGGAGACGTGGAGCCGAATGAGACCTATGATAAAATTATATTTAGTACTTCATTTTTAAACTCTCGTGTTCCATGATGTGCAATAATAATAACGGGAATGAACGCGATCATGGTATAGGTACGTACGTACCTTTGATTTGCCTGACGTTTCGACCAGATTATACACTTAGCCTGTGACCACGGCTGGTGTAACCTGGTCGAAACGCCAGGCTATGATCACGTCAATTCCTGTTATTAATCCATACTATCCATACTAATATTATAAATGCGAAAGTAACTCTGTCTGTCTGTCTGTATGTTACGCTTTCACGCCTAAACCACTGAACCGATTTTGATGAAATTTGAAATAGGGGTAGATTAGGACATGAGAAAGGACATAGGCTATGTTTGGTCGCGATAACCGACATTCACGCGGGTGGAGCCGCGGACAAAAGCTAGTAATATTATAAATGCGAAAGTAGATAACTCTGTCTGTCTGTCTGTATGTTACGCATTCACGCGTAAACCACTGAACCGATTTTGATGAACTTTGGTATAAAGGTAGACTAGACCTTGAGGAAGAATATAGGTTATGTTTGGTCGCGATAACCGGCATCGTGGGAGGAGCCGCGGGCAAAAGCTAGTTGTATATATTTGGTACTACTTTTATGGTAGTTCTTTTGGATTAGGTATTAGTGGGATTCGAAAGAATGTCATCATCATAATTATTGTCATAGCGTTAATCCCAGTTGCATCTAAGGGTTGTAATTTGAAGCATGGGGTTAACTTCCTTGTGTCTTCTCTTCATTTGGCGTATCATGGTTTTTATGAGGAAGATTACCGCCTGAAGAGATTCCGTGACAAAATCCTGCGCCAGGGCCTTGTTCATTAGCAGAATAACTGGAAATAACCCTTCTTTGGCTTCGCCGTCGTCGGGTAATATAAAATAAGAATTGAAGCAATTTTCCCGCTCTTGAACTTCGTTATTTAAAAAAAAAATCTAATTCAATGAACAGTTTGAATTTGGAATCTCAAATTTCGAGATTCGAATTTCGAAATAATTTCATGAACAAGCTCCTAACACGATTACTGTCAATACAAACAAACGTCCTACAAATTCAAGTATCGGTTTTACAATTTAGCCATCTATTCAAACGCAACTTCCATCAAAACTACGCTCTGTTACCTAGACAACACGGTTGCTTTTCACATGTAGCTTTATCAAGTCTCAGATGCTCGTCCATAGAGTCGAAATCGAGTTGTCTATCTAGGCTAGTTCATTTGTCAGTGTTGACGTAGTAACTGCTGGTAAGCGCCGAATCGGTCCGGATTGAGCCGGCTAAAACTGGTTTTAAGCTGTTTAAAGTGGTTACAATCGAACATGACTGACGGCTTTGATTGAAGGCCTTCATGAAAGTAAAATTAGATTGCTTTGATGTCAATGCATGCACAGTCAGAACACCAGCATCGTATCATGCGACACACACATATCTCTTCGTTGTCATTGGTTAATGATTCGTGATTATTTCTCCATCGTGACCGCATGACGTCGAACTCGAAGTCACGTGATACTTTTTTCAGCGATTCCTTGGTTAAAAAAAAAGAGATAATGTCAACGTCACCGTGCACAGGAAACCTCAACTTGGAGATCTTTCGAATGTCAATCTTTCTTTATTTCAGTGCTAATTGCATTTAAGACTTGTACATTAGAGCGCCAGAGCCAACATTTCGTCGCGGGCCTGGGTGATCGGTGGAGCCGCCTGTCACCCTAGCAGAAGCAGGCCGCGGCTGCGGCGCAAAGTGCGCCTCCCCATACCCTATGGTCCCCACAACCCGAAGGGGGGCCATCGTTCAAGGTTCAAGATGGTCCTGGTTTTGCCGGGGTGCGAGAGATATGTTTCCTGCATTCTCACCTCCGGCAACCAAAGACCCAAAGACGGCGTGCGTTTTAGTCGGTTCGAGTCCGACATAACCACCTCCACCGACTCCTTGGGTGGTGTCTCGTCCGTGGGGATTTTTCGTGATAAAAAAAAGAGTCAACATTTCGTGGTCGCTTTTTGGTGAGGTTATTTTGGAATCTGTAGATCTCCTTGGAACCTATAGGTACGCGATGTTAGACAATCTATCCAATCGATTAGTATTAGTCGCATCCTATGCCTTCATCTCGGAGTCCGTGGTCTGCTTAGCCAGGGTCAACTTAACGTCCAGTCTGCATCAGATAGATATTGACGAACAAAGTACTCAAAATGATCTTAATTTCGTTTTTTGAGCCGCTTTTAGTTGACAGATTGTTCTGATATTTGGTACAAACCTTCAGTTCGGACAATAATACCATTTAAATCAATAAAACAGCTTGATTTGCTCTTTATGCGAGAGTTTTAAGATCATTTTGAGACTTCGTCGTCCAGATATTTATGACGCTGACTGTACGATCCCTCTAGTTAATTTGTAAAATGTATAATCCACGATTAAATATATCCATCCATCCATATACTCACGTCTGTAAATCCCCGAAGAGGTAAGCAGAGGTGTACTAGCACCTACGTTTTGCCAATTATGATTTTCGGTCCCATGACGTAATAGGGGGCAGGCCTATTGACGTCTAGCGGGCCTTAGATTAAATTCATCATACATAATGTACTTCTTTCGAAGCGTACATAGTTTAAATTTATTTTTCCCAATTTATTTTAACTAAGTATGGAAGCCCGGTTACCAAACTAGTATACAATGGTACTAGTGGGACAAAAATTCCCAGTAGTACCCTTAATGGAACTAATCAATGGTACTAATGGGAATGAGCCAATTCTATACAGGCTTTATTACAAAAAAAATCGTTTCCAATTTCAACAAACACAACTAAATACGATTCGGTTGTGTTCACAAAGATACACAGAGATAGATTTTAGCTCACACTCGTCACGTATATCTATAGAATGATACAGACAAAAGAAAAGCCTCTCTCTCCCGGTTTCAAAGTAAACTGATTACAGATCGTCATTCAGAGAGAGATTGGAAGTGAGGCGAGCGATTCTGTGTGGATTCAACAGTGTATACATGACCTAATCTGATTTGTTTAAGGTTGTGGGTTAACTGAAAAGACTTTAGCTTGAAACGCACACGCGCGTTTTTGTCGGTCGATAGTACCGCACGTGATATTGGGCACTCAAACTCCAATATAGGCGCGTTTTATCGGGACATAAGTAAGAAGTGAGGCAAGCGATTCTGTGTGGATTCATCAGTGTATACATGACCTAATCTGATTTGTTTAAGGTTGTGGGTTAACTGAAAACACTTTAGCTTGAAACACCCACGCGCGTTTTTGTCGGTTGATAGCACCGCACGCGATATTGTGCCGGAATAGTATTGTTTGCAGATGATACATCGCTGATATTCAAAGTAGATCGTAATAGTACAGATGCGAATAATGTAAATAATATCTTAAACGTAATTTCAAATTGGTTTTCTGCAAACAACCTATTGTTGAATACAGAAAAAACCAAATGCATTAAGTTTACACTGCCTAATGTGAGGCAAGCTCAGATTGATATCGTGCTGGGGGCGCAAAGGTTAGAATTTGTAAATAGCACTACTTTTCTGGGAATCACAATAGATTCGAAATTGCAATGGGATCACCATATCACTGCTTTGGCCAATAAACTCAGCTCTGCTGCTTTTGCTGTCAGACGGATCAGGCAGTTGACTGACGTAGATACTGCTAGGCTGGTGTACTTTAGTTACTTTCATAGCTTGATGTCCTATGGAATACTACTTTGGGGGAATGCCGCAGACTTAGAAACTATCTTTATATTACAAAAAAGGGCAGTTCGTGCCATTTACTGTTTAGGTAAGAGAGATTCTCTTAGGGAACGATTTAAAGATATTAACATTTTAACTGTAGCTTCCCAATATATACTCGAAAATATACTGTATGTCAGAAAAAATATATCTAATTTTACAAAAGTAAGTGACATTACAGACAGAAATCTGCGCAATAAAAATAAACTGCTCCTTCCATGCTATCGGCTTTGCAGAGTTAGTGATTCTTTTAGGGGGGATTGTATACGTTTTTATAATAAATTGCCTGAATCAGTCCTTGGTATGCCTGACAATAAATTTAAAACCTTTGTGAAAACCACCTTATGTAAAAAAGCATACTATAGGACAGATGATTACCTTAAAGACAAAAATGTCTGGCTTGAGCATGGTGCAGGCCCCTCCTAAATTGCTTTGCTGTAACTACGGCATAATGTTTAAATAGGAACGCGAACTTTTTTTTTATTTATTTTTGTTAACTTAGGTTAATTATTTTATTATAAGTTTTTTTTTTATATACTTTAATTATCTTGACACGAGACATATGTACATTCGTCCATATTTAGTCTTAAGAACTTACTTTTTTTTTTGTAAATTGACGTCCAGAAAATGCTACAGTGGAGTTTGTTGCGCCGTTTCTTCTCCACTGGTGCCTAGGAAGCGGTGGTAAACTTAGTTTTAAGCAGAATTTGACGTCAAAAAGCTGTAGTAGTGCTACACAATTTTGAATAAATACCTTGAGTTTGAGTTTGAGTTTGTGCACTCAAACTCAAATATAGGCGCGTTTTTATCGGTCAATAGTACCGCACGCGATATTGTGAACTCAATCTCAAAAATATAGGCGCGTTTTTATCGGTAAATAATATCGAACGCGTTTACGTTATTGGACCTTTGAGATAGCTACGTTCGACCCTAAGTTTGGACACTATTTCAGAAACACTTATTTTGCAATAATTTACGATTGGTAAATGTGAACCCATCCACCGCCATTTTAGTTCAAGATGTACACGGTGTAAGATTTTCATGCCCCTGGAGGGGGAGTACTCGAAATACTGTAGATAAAGAATTTCAGTCAAAGGAAACATTCCTTTATTTTCAAAAAGAAACAAAACTGCTTTCAAAGAATTTCGAAAACTCGCTTGACATATCCGGTAACCGAACCGACTATAATACCCGAAAAAAATACATCTTATATTTTATATTTTTATGGCTCCAATCGATAGTGGAATTATAAGGATAAAATTTCTCTTACAAACATGGTAAATTAAATGAAAGGAAATCCCTGAAATCTCAACTTATGGGAAGGAATCAGGGGAAGTATCCCTCCAGGAGGCAAGAAAATCTTCCACCCCGTATGCTCCGATCCCTTATAACCGTTTACCTGTACAATGTTCCAGTATGGTACAATCTTCGCGATACTCTCAGTGACTTCGGAGCACGCAGTTCCAAGTAGCATCACCATCCTGGAGTCCCGCTCCGTGTAGAGGGCGTGGAAGAACCGGTCCACGCCCACTCCAGGGTCACACTGTAGAGAAACAATACATACTGTAGTATCATCGTCTTACTTTAAAAAGCCGTAAAAGCGTTAAATTGAGGCTTTCACCTGGGAGCTCGGGGTTTAGTTACTACTTTGGAAAAGTTTTGCAACTTTTATAGAAGCGATGGTCATCTGATAATTTTAATTTTTATCGCACACACCGGATATTAAAAAGTGTAATTTAAATCACTTATATTATAGAAAACCTATTAAGGTTCCAAAAAAAAAAACTTTAATCTAAGTGCATGCCGACGAGGATAGGGAGGTTTTCGGAACCGGGACCACGATGCCGGATTTCCCTGGCAGACGATATAAGCGACACAGCTGGTCTTCCTTTCTTAAAAATATTTTGCTAAGCGCAAAACTTGCGAAAGACTCCACATTGGGCTAATTTATTTCGTATGTTGCAAAAATTCCACGGAAGGTTTAAAAAATGAAAAACGTTCTTGGAGGTCACGGGAAGGGAAACTAAATTCCACGCGGGCAAAGCAGTGGACATCAGGTAGTTATTAACATTAATTGGGCAGCATGAGTATGTGTGAGGCCCCTGTTGTTGCACACATTCATAGACCAAGGTAACCACTTTCCACCAGGTGGGCGTTGTGCTTGTCTGTCACCCAAGTACTTATAAAAAAACGTACGTACATACCTTAGTATCATTAGTGATGAGATGTAACCTGTACCCAGGCAGTAGGCCTCTTTTGTTCACGTGGTCCACCGCTAACCTGGCCGCAGCCAGCTCTGACACGCCATCAGCTCTTGGTGAATCGCCCACGGACAATTCAAACAGACCCAAGATGGAAACGATTCGGTTTGATTTGCTTTTTGGTAGATCTGTGGACAAAAGACTAGATGATAGCAATGATTTTTATAAACTATAGATATTATGTTGTTCACACTCTAAAAAGATAACAAAAAAAAATGTTCCACTAATCAGAGACGCAACAGTGCGCTACCCAAAAAATTAATTAGTCTTCAATAAATTAATTAGTAAAATTAATAATATAATTCAAAATATAAATTAATAACATTAATGTATTATTATTAAGAAGCTATAATTTATATGTAGGTATAGTGTTTGTGCTATTTTTGAAAGCGGCCATGTTCCTGCATGACGTATCTACAGTTTATAAAACATCATTGGATGAAACAAGTTCGGAAAACAGCTGAATACAGCTTCGTTCAGGAATAGACTCTTAAAAATCCTATAACCCGATTGCAGAGCCATGTGCCGATGCGAAAAATAGATAAAAACAAGCCTCTTGTATATATGGATATGAACTTTAGGAGTTTTTGAAGCGTACACAAACGGACTTAACATTTTAATATGGATAGATATAAGTAGGTAATACAATACATCTAAAAAAGTTACTCTACGACATCGCCATCTATTGCTTGAAAAAAAAATATCAATCACAAAAATGCTTTAAGAGCTTTTGCGAGCGAGAACTTTTTAGTATATCAAAAATAATATTTATTATTTAACTTACAAAACTAACATGAAATAAAAAGAAAAAATCAACCAACAAATTGCCGCGAAATCTCTTTTAAATTTGGAATAGAATCTGTGCAGAAGAAATAACAAGCGGCCAGCATCATTTCGAAATAAGAACTTTTTCAATTTCGGTGTTTAAGTTTGCTTTTTTTTTTAATAAGTAGAAACGAAAGGATTTTTGTCTCTAAAATAAAAGGATATTAGGAATCAATAATTACATTTTAGGGTGATTTTGAACGGACTGGAATTTTGAAGAGGATTTCAGCTAGAAAAGTTAATTGTAGCTCCACTCCAAATGCCTAGTTTTCTCAAATAGAAAATTATCTTATTAAAACCATAGATAATCATATTACGTAAATTTTTGTTCATCAGAATCTATTGTTTATCTATGAGTAAAATTTAATGTCCTCTAAGCGTTGGCGCCAACCGAACTGCAATTTGCTCGAGCACTTTTTAAGTGTTAGTAAAATATCAACCTTATGCATGTAAATTACATTGCAAAATTCAATATAAGTCTAGATTATATATTAGTCTATGCTCGCGGCAGTTTCAATTCAATTTTGCAATGTATCATACATACATAAGGTTGACATTTAACTAGTTCTTAAAAAGTGTGCGAGCAAATTGCAGTTCGGTGTGCTCCAACGCTAATTATTTGGCACAATATTTTTTTGTGAAATTGTTCATTGCTGTCATATTTATGTTAAGTTTTTGTGCATATCTTTAATAAACGTTTTCTCTTTCTTTGTATATAAGTATATTTGGACCATGAAGACTAAATCCTAGGCAAGTTTTATTCGACGTTATAAATCGTATACTCCACAATAACAGGGATAAGTGTAGGTCGTTGTGATGGATCGTATATTTACACGTGATGTTGAGATTAATGGATAGGCCTGTGGGAATAGGCGGCATTATTTCCGACATTAGGCTCTTGCGTGCTTTACTAAGTTGGGAACATATTGCATTGGATAAATAGATATATGAATGTTTTTTTTATAGCATTTATATTCGAAATACATCGGGAAAATGAAGCGCTCAACTGGGACTTGAACCCACGGTCTTTCCCTTACAGGGGGAAAGCTCTTCCAACTGAGCTATTGAGCCACACCTGAATCACTTCAAATTTCCCTTCTCTTTATACCTGTCTTTATGGGCGACAGTGGAGCCATCTACGAACTTTTTTACGAACTGTTGGAACCAATTAATGATTTTTCAACCATTTTTAAACATTGAGTTTTGATGAGTTTTTTTTTTTTTTTTACACAGGACACGTCAATTTGACTTCACCTCGCCTGATGTTAAGCTAAAGGCAAAGTCTCGGAAAGAGGGTCACCATCGTAAACATTTACCGTGTTAACAGTGGTGGCACTCAGCTTGACGGCCTCATTAGATGCCTTTTCACGCCCCGCTTAAAGGACCCGGGACTGTAGGAAGAAGGAAACACGTGAGCTGGCAGGGAAATCCAGGTCTTAGTGGTGCGGCCAAATATTTGAATGAATTTTTTTAAAGCATTCATTGTGCTAACTTTTAAATTCGAAATCCATCGGGAAAAATGAACACACTCGAGCGGTTCTCTTTTCCCAATGTACTTCGAATTAAATAGGTATATCTCGAGATATATATTTAAGACTTAAGTTGCAAGACAGGCACTGGCGCGCGCGGATTATTTTGTATAATCTATGCTTGGTTAATTTGAGTTCGTCCACCGCAGCAGCACCCCGTGCTATCCTTAAAAGACACTAAAGCGTACTGCGCGTACCTATAGAGCACATTTTAAGTCTCTTCCGAAGTGTATATGATCCATATCCATACTAATATTATAAATGCGAAAGTAACTCTGTCTGTCTGTCTGTCTGTCTGTCTGTCTGTATGTTACGCTTTCACGCCTCAACCACTGAAACGATTTTGATGAAATTTGGTATAGGGGTAGATTAGACCTTGAGAAAGAACATAGGCTATATTTGGTCGCGATAACCGACATCCACGCGGGCGAAGCCGCGGGCAAAAGCTAGTAATATATAAAACGGATAAACCTGTTTCTGATAAGTAAGTGATTATAAAATTATTTTACGACTTTTTGCACAGCGCTTTCTAGACCCAAAGTAAGCATAGCTTAACTATTTCAATGAAATTTATAGCAATAAGTATGCTAAAACTATTTAAATCGAATACATAGGGAAAAATTAATCTTTTCGGGCGGGACTCAAACCCGCGATCTTTCCCTTACAGGGAAATGCCTTGAACAACTAAACTACCGAGACAATTCCTCCTCGAAGGGAAAGGTCGCGGGTTCGAGTCCCGCCCGAGAAGATTCATTTTTCCCTACGTATTCGCGAATAGCTTAACTAGCTATTGTTAAGGGATAAATGTGGATAATCATACTTTTTTTAAAACTTTATTGTAAGAAAAAGGTTTTATCATGATGTTAAATCTACCCTTCATAGTACACAGAAAACTTATCAGCTATTTCTCAAGTGTTTGTAATGAATGTTTTTTCTTTCTTTCTTCTTTCTACTGACTTTCCACTGACAGAAACGTATTGTAGATAGTCTTGGCAGTTTTCAATTGATGAAGATTTACCCTCGTTTTCTCCATTGAATTTCATCCTTCGGCTGTGCTCCGAACACATTCCATGAGTATGTGGTGAATATCCTCTATGGTACCATATGTAGATTTTTTTAAATATTAGACATAGAAATAGATCAATTCAAATGTACATATTCATGCATATAAATATTTTTACTGAGCGGGAATCAGAGCTTTTTTTCGTGCGGAAAATCCCCGCGGATGCTCCCCCCTCCGGAGGTTATGTCGGACTCGAGCGATTAAAACGCACGCCGTCTGTGGATCAAAGTGCAAAGCCAAAGGTGAGGTGGCTCCACCCGTCACTCTCAGGCCCGCGCTCATGGGGGACGGAGGTCATTCAGCGACCTCCGACGCCCGAGTTGCCACCGCTCACGGGCAGCGACAGTGAGTTCTGTGAGTATCGTTCACTCTCGCCGAGCAAGAATCAAACTGCGCTATCTGTGTAGGAGTCTCTCTACCGGTACACCACACAGGGGTGTACTATTCCAAATCGAATGCCAAATAATCGAATATCAATTGATCGACCACTATAAATCGAACATCCTGTAGTGTATGACGGTACTTGCATAAATATAATAATGTGATAGTTGTGGGTAACCTAAGTTGTGAAAATATAGATCTCCTCAAGTAAGCAGTGTTTCTGTGCGACTCCCGAAATTTCCTAGTATTCCCGTCTATAACATTTCACTGGCGACGAGTTTGTTTTGCGAACATTCAGTGCACATTTTAAACATTAAAAATAATGTCGATCGGCAAGATTTCCGAATTTAATGTTAAAGATGGAGTGTGGTCATCGTACGCGGACCGCCTTGAAATGTACTTCAAGGTTAATAATGTGAAGGAGGAATTGAAGGTACCTACCATGATCTCCGTCATGGGGGATGAAGCGTACGAGTTACTGGTAAATCTGGCAAGTCCAACTAAACCATCGGAATTGACGTACGAGAAGGCGACGGAATTATTGCGTCATCATTTACAACCGAGCCCGTCCGTGCTCGCAGAAAGGTACAGATTCAGACAAAGGAGACAGCTACCTGAGGAGAATGTCAGCAATTACGTGGCGGAGTTAAAGAAGTTAGCAAGAAACTGTAAATTCGGGACAAATTTGAACGAAAACCTACGGGACCAGTTCGTATGCGGCTTACGTGGTGACGTCACTCGCCAACGACTTTTTGCGGAGAATGAGACATTGGAATTTTCACATGCCGTTACAGTTGCGAGTTCTTTGGAGGCGGCGGAGCGAGACGCAGCTGCGGTGGAGGCACGGGTCGTACCGGGCACGGCAGCGGGGAGCGTCGGCGAGGTACACGCGCTGCAAGCGGGGCCGGCCCGCGCTGACCGAGCGCGCCAGCAGCGCGGCGGGCGCGGCCGCGGGGGCTCAAGCGGCGGGCCCGGCCGCAGCGGCGCCGGCGGCGCCTACGCAACGCAGCGGGGAGCGGCGAGGTTCACTGCCGCGCACGACCGGAGGTCGGGAGGTAACTGCAGGGGCTGCGGAGCCGTGAGTCATGGATACGAAGATTGTCGGTTCCGGGATTACGTGTGCAGCCGGTGTGGACTACGGGGACACCTACGACGGGTCTGTTTGTCTGCAACAGGATCCGAAGGCGGGCGGGCGCGCCACAATCAAGGTTTTCATTATGTGGATGAGAACTGCGTATCCGAACAGGAGACAGAGGAGAACCTTATCGATTTACATCAACTCTGCTTGAGTGATTATAAGGCGGTGAGTTTACCTATTCCCATTAACGGAACTATTATTCCTATGGAAATAGATACCGGTACTCCAATATCTTGTATTAGTGCAGTAACTTACAACCGATATTTTAGTGATCTACCTATTCTAAATTGCGACTTAACATTAAGATTTTACGACGGTAGTACCGTGAAACCTTTAGGTTTTATAAAACCCTCTGTAATGTATAACGGGTTGGATAAGCAATTAGAGTTATTTGTTATACAAAAAGGAACCACTTCATTGTTAGGGAGACAGTGGTTAACAGAATTAAATATACCTATAGGTAATTGTCCCCAAGCGTGTCATGTTATAACACCGGGTTGTAATGCAGATTCTAATGTGAATTTATTGTTGGACAGATATAAACAATTGTTCGACGGCAGTCTGGGGAGGTTCACGGGCGGCAAGGCGACGTTGCGAGTGCGGGAGGGCGCGGCGCCCGTGTTCCACCGCGCGCGGCCGCTGCCGTACGCGATGCGGGAGCGCGTCGACGCCGAGCTCGACGCGATGCTGCGCGCCGGCATCATTGAGCCGGTTGACTGCTCCGACTGGGCCTCGCCACTGGTTCCCGTTAACAAGTCCGATGGATCGCTCAGGGTTTGTGTTGACTATAAGGCTACTCTGAATCCGGTTTTACTGATCGATAGGTATCCCTTGCCTAGGATTGAAGATGTACTGGTCACGTTGAATGGTGCTCAATATTTTAGTAAAATAGATTTATCACAGTCGTATAATCAGATAGAATTGGATGAGTCAAAAAAATATACAGTTATCAACACTCATCGGGGTCTTTTCCTATACAACCGTCTAGTATTTGGCTTATCATCTAGTCCGGGAATATTTCAACGTATAATGTCCAATTTGCTACAGGGTATACCTAACGTGGCAGTTTTTAAAGACGATATTATTATTGGAGGTAAAACCAAATCAGAGCATTTACAGGCCTTAGAAACTGTATTTCAAAAATTATTATCCCAGGGTCTAAGGTTAAAGAAATCAAAATGTGTATTTTTGACCCATGAAGTTACTTATTTAGGTTACGTTTTATCGAAAGAAGGTATTAGAGCAGACCCAAATAAAATTGAGGCCGTAAAAAAAATTCCACGACCGCAAAATGTTACTGAGCTACGTTCATTTTTAGGTTTAGCTAACTTTTTCGCACGATTTGTGAAAAATTTTAGTCAAAAGTTAATTCCATTATATAATTTACTTAGGAAAGGTGTTGAATGGAAATGGACGGACGAGTGTGAACGCGCGTTTGTATGTATAAAAATGACTTTATTAAGTTCCGAGGTTTTAGCGCATTACCATTCAAATAAACCATTAATAGTAACTTGTGACGCGAGTGCAGCGGGGATAGGGGGGGTGCTATCGCAGCCGACGGGCAGCGCGGGCGTCGAGCGCCCGGTAGCATTTGTATCCCGCACATTAACCGCGGCTGAGAAGAACTATTCTCAGATTCATAGGGAAGCGCTAGCTATCATTTTTTGTATGAGAAAATTTCATCAATATGTTTACGGGCGGCGCTTTATACTCAGAACTGACCATAAACCGTTGGTGTCATTGTTTGGACCCAATATAGGTATTCCGACTATGACGGCGAGCCGAATGCAAAGGTGGGCTATAATAATGTCCGCCTATACCTACGATATCGAGTACGTACGCTCGGCCGATAACAGCGCGGATGGTTTGTCTCGTCTACCTACGAATAATAGCAAACCGGTTTCGCAGGCAGTCCCTGAACAAACGTATTTGCATTTCGCGCAAGATGCGTTACTTCTAGATTATAATGAAATCAAGAAGGGTACTATTAAGGATCCTATATTAGGTAGATTGTTATATTTTATTCGAAACGGTTGGCCGTCACACTGTGAAATTGATAATTTTAAACCTTATTTTAATAGGAAAAATGAGTTATATGAAGAATTAGGGTGCATTAGGTGGGGACATCGAGTTATTATACCGGAATGTTGTAGGGCTAAGGTTTTACAAATAATTCATGAACCGCATATGGGTATTGTAAAGTCAAAATCACTCGCACGTAGTTACGTATGGTGGCCGGGCCTGGACGAAGCGGTGGAGGCAACGTGTCGCGCCTGCGAGACATGTAACGTCCTGGCCGACGCACCCCCGCGCCAGGTGCCACGTCCTTGGCCGTGGCCGACCAGACCGTGGACCCGGGTCCACCTAGATTTTATGGGACCTATATTCGGTAACTTGTATTTAGTGGCTATAGATGCTATGTCCAAGTGGATAGAAGTTTTCAACGTCCCCAGTACGGCGGCAAGTAGCACTATTAAAAAACTTAGTGAGTTATGGAGCAGGTGGGGTATTCCGAAACAAATAGTAACTGATAATGGGCCGCCGTTCACTAGTAGTGAATTTGCAAACGCAATGAAATGCAATGGAATCGACCATATTTTTACGGCTCCATATCACCCGGCGTCGAACGGCGCAGCCGAAAACGCTGTGAAAACATTAAAAAGTGTAATAAAAAAGGCAAATTTAGATAAAAGGAATGTCGACAACGCGTTAAACACATTTTTACTGTATTATAGGAATACCTGTCACGTGTCGACCGGTGAAAGTCCCGCCTTATTAATGTTAGGTAGACAGTTACGCACTCGGTTGGATGCACTAAGGCCGGACAGGGAAGAGAGGATGCGATTGGTTCAAAAACGTCAGATAAACGAAGCAGGCGGGTGTAATAGGGTTATACAACCAGGTCAGGATGTTTGGTATAGACAGTATTTAAAAGGTGAAAAATGGTTACCGGGAATAATCAAGTCTAGCTTAGGTCCATCCAACTTTGAAGTGACCGATAAAGATGGCCATAGAGTACATAGACACATCGATCAGTTGAAACGGAGGTCTCGGAGTTCCTTGGCAGCACCAGGCCCGGGGCTCCCTCGGGCCGAGCAAGCACCGGTGGCTATCGCTCGCGAGGGGGTAGAATGCGAGGTTCCAGAAAATGCTGATACCGATAAATCGTTGAGCCAGGGGTTACGGTCGGAGCAGTCGGACGGTGGTGGGGCGTCAGCAATCGTTCAAAGCCAGGCGTCGGATTTTCCAATTAAATTGAACCAACCGCTGCCACCGCCAGAACCCCGTGAACCTCCTCAGACACCACAACCCGATAAAGCTCAGAGACCTATTCGTCAATGTAGAGTAAATAATAAGGCTAATTATAATGTTAATTGTTTAGTTTAAGTAATGTTAGTTATTATAATTATTGTTAGTTGTTAATTTAGTTGTAATTTAAGTGGGGAGGAATGTAGTGTATGACGGTACTTGCATAAATATAATAATGTGATAGTTGTGGGTAACCTAAGTTGTGAAAATATAGATCTCCTCAAGTAAGCAGTGTTTCTGTGCGACTCCCGAAATTTCCTAGTATTCCCGTCTATAACATTTCACATCCAAATACTCGAACTTTCATGAAATCGAATGTTTAATATATCGAACATTCCATATATCGTACACTCAGCAACATGTAAAAAGCATTCAGTACCTACATTGATATTTCGATAGAATGAATATGCGATGCGTTGAACGCTCGATCAAACAAACATTCGATATTTTGAATACTCGATGTATTGAGTATACGATTATATTGAATGTTAGATATATTAAACATTCGATTTCATAAACATTCGACTATTTGGATGTTCGATTTATAGTGGTCGATCAATTGATATTCTATTATTTGGCATTCGATTTGGCATAGTACACCCACCACACAGAGAACGTCATAAAAACTATATCTACAAGTACCCATTGTTAAAGTGGTTATTTGTACATAAAACAATTCATTCACATAATAGTGATATAATTATCGTATTACCGCTTCGTATAACAATATCGTAAAAGTATATTGCACCCTACTTAACACACAGGGTGATGTTTTGTGTATTTGTGACAATTGATCAAAACAATGAATTCGACAGTAACATTTATACAGGCGGCAAATACCTTCAATACATTAGGGAGGTAGTCGCATAGCGAACCAATGACGTACTTAATAAATACTAAATTTGAAAAGGGAGCCAAGTTAGCAAAAATGAATGGACGAAATATTTCCAAGTATGAAAAATAAAATGTATTTTTATAGGTAATCTATTATCTGCTTTCTTACAATGATATTTTTTAATTTGATCCATCCATCCATCCATTCATTATTTTGAAAATTATGTCAATTAGAAGTATTAGAACTAATTATTTTGACGACAAAATTATTTTACGTATGAGTAGTCATAAGTTTTGTTCATTATTTTATGAGAGGCTTAGGATTTACAGTAATTAAATAATTTACCAATCTAATTTTGTAATAAAAATGTCAGTTAAACAAAAAATCAAAATAAATTATGTCACATCCATACTTAATAAATTATAAATGGGAAAGTAACTCTGTCTGTGTTACGCTTTCACGTCTAAACTACTGAACCCATCTTGATGAAATTTGATATAGGGGTAGATTAGACCATGAGACAGGAACAGGACATAGGCTATGTTTGGTCGCGATAACCGACATCCACGCGGGCGCAGCTGCGGGCAAAAGCTAGTAATTAAAATAAGTTGATTGCATTTCATTAAATGCTTTTATCAGCAACACAATCAAGCTGTACATAACATTTCTGTTTCGTTACTTTTGTTTTGCGAACTTGGCTTGCTAACTACCGTTTACCTCAACCCAGCCCGAAGCGACGCACCGGGCGGTTCAATACACAATGTTTTGTTTTCATTCTACCCTACATTAGGGTTGTGTTATGGCGGCCATAATACATTGTTATCATTAATCGAATTGCTCGAGTCATCCGGCTCATACTATAATTTATGATGTTTGAACATAATTATAGCAGTGATAACATCTAATAGTAACTTGTGTTAATTTTGCTAGAGAACTAAAGCTACAATAGAATAGCAAGAGTAGTAAATACCTGAAAGGGCGAGTTTTAAGGCGAGTGAGAGGCAAGTGAGAGGCAAGTGAGATTAAGGTAAGCACAAACGCAAATCGTGTTAATTTTGGTTTGATTATTCCCTACTTATAGCTATTCCGTATAATATATTATATTCATACTAGCTTTTGCCCTCGGCTCCGCCCGCGTGGATGTCGGTTATCGCGATCAAACATAGCTTATGTCCTTTGTAATCGTCTAATCTACCCCTATACCAAAGTTCATGACAATCGGTTCAGTCGGTTTTGCGTGAAAGCGTAACATACAGACAGACAGACAAAGTTACTTTCGCATTTATTAACACCCACATTTCACCAATCATTTGATTCGGACCACGTAATGGGGGGTGAGCCTATTGCTGTATTCTGGGCACTATTTTGACTCGAGCCAAGCATCTGAGGCTGAGATTGGGCAGTATTATATCTGTCTGATGTTAAACAGCCCTATCCCTTAGTCGCCTCGTACGACACCGCATGGGAAGAGATGGGGTGGCCCAATTTCTTCTCTGCCGGGAACCACACGGCTTTCCGTATAATACACATCATTATAACTAAGAATAAATTTATCTACTTATCTATAATATAAAAATGAATTGCTAAATGTGTTGGTAAGCGCATAACTCAACAACGCCTGGACCAATTTGGCCAATTCTTTTTTTTAAATGATCGTTGAAGTTCAACGACGGTTTTTACGGCGGGAAAAATTCAAATAATTGCCGGGAACCGACATCCACGCGGGCGGAGTCGTGGGCAAAAGCTAGTACTTAAATATAAAAGAAATATTTTTTTAAGCTATTTAAAAAGAAAACATTGAATAGGTAAAGTTCGTATGGTTCCCGGCAGAGTAGAATTTGGGCTACCCCATCTCTTCCCATGTGGTGTCGTACAAGGCGACTAAGGGATAGGACTGTTTAACATCAGATAGATATACATATACAGCCCAGACTCAGCCTCATAATGTTCTGTGTTCTGAGCCTCAGATTATAGGCTCGAGTCAACAATAGTGCCCGAAATACGGCAACAGGCTCACCCCCTATTACGTGGTACCGAATATAATGATTGGTTAAATGTAGGTGTTAATTCACCTCTGCCTAACCCTCTAGGGATAAAAGCGTGATTGTGTGCATGTGTGTGTGAATACGAAAAAACTTCAACTTGATCGAATGCATGGAGAAAATGAATCTTCTCAGGCAGGACTCGAATCCGTGATCTTTACTTTTACGGATAAAATAAAAGGGAAATTGGAATCACATCGGGCGTGTCTCGGTAGCCAAGTTGGTTAAGGCAGTCCCCCTGTAAGGGAAAGATCGCGGGTTCGAGTCCCTCCCGAGAATATTTATTTTCCCCAAGTATTCGATTTGTATAGTTTCACTAGCTTTTGCCTATGGCTCCGCCCGCGTGGATGTCGTTTATCGCGATAAATAACCTATATCCTTTCTTAAGGTCTAATCTGTCCTTATGCCAAATTTCATCAAAATCGGTTCAGTGGTTTAGGCGTGAAAGCGTAACACGCAGACAGACTGTCAGGCACACAGAGATATAGTACGTCAAGAAAGTCGTAAAATTAATGTTGAAGGAACTAATATTTTTCATTGTATTTGCAACACTCAATAACTGTCAAACTGAGTTTTGAGCTGTCATTCCTTGTTTTGTTCATTTTGTTGTGGATATGTTACTTATTTCTTTTGCGTTCATTTAATTTATTTACGTCTAGTAACAATATAAAGTTTAAAGATGTATTGCAATGTGTGTATTAGTTGTGAGAGACATGTCGTATTCAAAGTATTTCAGGGATATAGTATGATATACGGCGGGATTTCAAATCGGCAAGCTGGTTTGTGATTTGAAGGATATTTATGGCCAAACAGCTAAATAAGCCGGTACGTACATATACTTTAATGTTAAACACGGTATGGGAAGTGTAATCTATTAAAAATTATGTGTATTAAGTGATCATTTTATTTTTCAAAGCGTTGTTTTCATTTGTCGTGGTTGAGTCATTGACCTACGATTTTAAGAAATCGTAGTACGACACTTTGACGTTTTTGAACAGTCTTGATCCATTTTCTATTAACCACTGATGCCCTTTGGACTACTAAAAAATTACACGGTATATACAGCTGTATTTATCCAGTACCGTACGTTTTTATTTGTTTCAGATTTTCAAACGCACATTTCAAGACATATCATTTCAGTATGTGATGATATATCCAGTGAGTCAGAAACTATCGCGGATAAATTACGCAGGAGTTTCAAGCAGCATTTTGGGTATTCAATACTCACTCCAATAAGTTAATGTTCTAAAAGATTATAATTATATTATAATACATACTGTACCTACATCTTTTGTTTTCATTGTTTAATACTTTACAACGTCTGTAAAAAAATCGACTGTCTAGCTATCACGGTTCATGAGACAGACAGGTGGACTTTGGGTAAGGTATTGCTCGGGACATGTTTCTTGGACCTAAAATATGCTCAAAACACATTTCACACCCACGACGGTACCTATGGCCATACTCCTGGTGGTACCGTGGGTCTAATAAAGTTAAAGTGTACCACTGAGTAAGCGATTCTGTGACCAGAGCGCTGCGGTGGTGGACGAGCTCAAAGTCACCAAGCATAGATTATTACAAACAATTCGTTTATCTCGCAGCTTAGATTCAAAACTTAAAACTAAAACTTAGATCAAAAACGTCCGAAACGGCATGTCCTTGTATATGAGGCCTTATACTCATTTATCGGGGTGTAAGGTTAACGGCATTTCCCTCACACCCCAGTTAACTTTAAGCCATATATGGGTTTACGATGGCCCTCTTTGGTGTCCTCATCTAACCTCTATACCCGCTGCTAGTCACAGGGACGTGGCGAGTCTCAGAGCAGCTCTCTATAGGGCTGCCCCCGCCGCGGCCGTTAATTGCAGTAAGTGGTAGCGTCTCCCATGTGCTGAGCAAGAGAGTGAAGCATTGCCGTTAGCGTTGTACAGGTTGCATCGAAAGGAGGCTTCGGATCGCGCGTGCCAAATTTAACATAATATCTGTGCTTCTAAATCCCGTGTGCTTGTCTGCCACCTAGGTGATTTGACAACCATGACTTCTAAACTCAATCACTCCGCACTCGTTGATTTCGATTAGTTGTTAAATATTTTATTTGCAAAAGTTAATATCTAAATGTTGCTGCAAGCCCTGCAACCATTTAAAAGGGATGTAATGTCTCATCATCCACATAGAGACGTTAGTCCTGATTGCATCCGAGGCCACGGTGCCCTCGGAGCTCAGGGTTTAAAAGGGATATAATGTCTATTCTGTAATTAAGTATATAATAATTTTCTAGCTTGAAGTTTGATTTATCTCTAAAGTTTGCGCCATTAGTGCCTAAATAAAGTGAATGAAATAATTACCGTATTTTTTTTTCACTTTTATTCACCTACTATCCTATTATCGTAATGAAATCATACCATAAAAAGCAACAGATTAAGTCTGTTTAGTTATAGTATGACAGGGATACCAGATTAAGCGCAGCAGCGCCACCCTCAATTTTCACGACTTTCTTGACGGGTTATACTTTTGCATTCATACAAACTTTCAACCCGTATTTCCCCCCTTTTACCCACCTTTTCGCGACCAAACATAGCCTATGTCCGTTGTCAAGGTCTAATCTACCCCTATACCAAATTTCATCAAAATAGGTTCAGTGGTTTAGGTGTGAAAGCGTAACATACAGACAGACAGACAGAGTTATTCAATATACTTAGAGATTTACTGATTGTTACAACTCGGTGCTTATACTGAGAGGCCATACTTAATTCTAATTGAAATGTATTGTATTTTTTTGTTACAGGTGAGTAATAATAGTAAGTAGTTGTTGTCATTTACATAGATTTCACAGCCTCCGTGGCGTAGTGGTAGTGATCGCGGCCGTTGTGCGGAGGCGCGATTTCAATCCCCGCTTAGTGCAAATATCTGTATGCATGAATATGGGTATTCGCATTGGTGTGGTCATGCCTTGGAGAGCACGTTAAGCATCCCGGTTGCCATACGAACATCTATGGCAATCATTACGGGTAGTTGAGCCCACAAAAGTCCAACAACAGGTCAAAATGCAAATGCAAAATGCAGCTATGCAACTCGGGCGTCGTAAGGCACTGACTGAACTCCGTCCCCCATGAGCGCCGAGCTCGTGACGGGTTGAGCCACCTGTCACCCCAGCAGAAGCAAGCCACGGCGGTGGCTCTTTAAGCGGGGCGTGAAAAAGCATCTGTCGAGGCCGTCAATCTATACAGATGCTTTTTACCGCCCCGCTTAAAGGACACGGGACTGTCGGGGAATATAAATAATAAATACACAACGCTATCTAGACCCATGGTAAGTATAGCTTAACTAGCTTGTGTTATGGAATCTAGAATGCGGATAAACATACTTAAATATTTTTTTTTGTAAATACATACATACTATACATAAAGACACCCAGACCAATGCAAATAGCCATATTCATGCATACAAATATTTGCACTGAGCGGGAATCGAACCCGCGCCTCCAGCGTGGCAGTCGCGTTCACTAGCACCACGCCACGGAGGCTGTCAATCGAATTCAACAGGAGCAAACACGCTGGCTATTCAAGTTTTATAATTCTTTTCATACATGCTCACGGTCACCGCCTATTGTCAGTCAATCATGTGTTTGTTTCCCACCTTTATCCCAAAAAAGGGTAAAGTAGGTTGAATATACCAACAGTTACAATACAAAATACCTTCACAAAATATCGCAACAATATCAAACCCCCCATCCATCACGGATAACGTGAAAGCCGCGGCCGTATTCACGAACCCACATTAGAATCCAAACGTGTGGTTATGACGATGAATATTAAATTATCACGTTTGACCGCGTTACGATGAATTGGGGACGTATTTTTATGATTATTGTCTTGACCTACTTATAGAATTACATCTGCGATGGAATAAAATATTAAAAAGGTTAAGAGTACCCGCAACTGGTATCCCTAGAACAGACAACTATCGTAATCAATAGTAAGTGTATTAAGAGAACGGAGCACTGCGGTTGGTCGGCTTCACACACGCAGGTTCACAGTAGGTAGGCGGCCAATCGCAATGCTCCGTTCTCTCTATACGCTTACACGGTTATGACAGTGGTTCGTGCATGGGGTACTGGAGTGTGTATGAAAACAATTATAAATAAATAAATATTCCACAACATTCACACAACGCTACCTAGACCCATGGTAAGCTTAATTCGCTTGTGTTATGTAATCTAGAATGCGGATAAACATATTTAGATACTTTTTTTTCGTAAATACATACCTATTAAACATATACACATACACAAACAGACCAATGCACATAGCCATCTTCATGCGTACAAATATTTGCACTGAGCGTGGATCGAACGCGCGCCGCCTGCGTGGCAGTCGCGTTCACTACCGCCACGTCACAGAGGCTGTAAAAATTATAAAGAAACTAAAAACGTATATCAGGATCGTAACAAAAGGAAAGTTGAACAGCCTTTATGGCGCGGTGCTAGTAGACGCGATTGCTACGCAGGGGGTGCGGGCTAGATTCCGGCTGAGTGCAAATATTTGTATGCATGAATATTTTTATATGCATTTGTCTGGGTATTTCCGTGCTTCTGAATGCACGTTATACTGTTGCGTTTCGATTGGTATATGAACAATTATGGTAGTCGTTATGCGTAGTTGGGGTCTCAAACTTTTTATACTTATAGAAAACTAGCTTTTGCCCGCGCCTCCGCCCACGTGGATGTCGGTTCCCGGCAATTATTCGTATTTTTCTCGCCGTAAAAACCATCCTTAAACTTCAAAGAACATTTAAAAAAAGAATTGGTCAAATTGGTCCAGGCGTTGTTGAGCTATGCGCTTACCAACACTTTTAGCGATTCATTTTATATTATAGAAGAGACTCCTGTGCTAAATCAAGCGGGTGAAGCAGTAAGCAACAGTTAGTCTTCAATATTCATACAAACTTTCAACAATATCATCGAAAAACTGCCAACAAACTTGATTCTTATTAAAACCCACGAAAGCACGCACACCCATATTTTCCCACCGAATCACGAGAGAAGCCATTATTTCCATCTTTTTGTATAGTTCACCAAAAATGTCATTTTGCGAAACTCTTCAAAAACTTGTTAATCTCGGATAATAGATGAAAGTTTCTGACGTTCTGTTCAAAGCTATTTCGGGGGAATTGAGTTTTTGTTACTGGCAAACTTGACTTCATGTTACACTCGATTTACCATTGACGGTCATTTGAATATTAATATAGGTATAGTCAGCGTCAGAAATATCTTGACTACAAAGTCTTAAAATGTATTGAGCAAATCAACTGTTTTATTGATTAAATTGTTTTATTGTCCGCCCGTATGAGAATAATCTGTCAACAGAAAGGGGGAAGACCAAGGAAATAGCTTTAAGGATATTTGATTTTTAAAATTGACTTTTACGAGAATGATAGTAGGTAATTGAATTTCTACGAATACGTACAGTTAGTAAAAATTATAAATACCTAACATTTACTTACCTGCAACCACGAAAAAAATCGTTATGATTTTTCTCTGTCTATAGCCAAAGCGTACTTACAGTCACCATATTATGGTAATCTTGTTATCATGTATGTTGATGAACAATGTGCTCAAAATGATCTTACCTGGGTTTTTTCCCTTTCTGTTGACAGATTTTTTTGATATTTGTACACACATTTTTAGTTCCGCCAAGATTTTGTAGTCAAGATATTTTTGATGCTGACTGTACTAACTTACTGATCTAAAAAAAATTATCCATATCCATACTAATATTATAAATGCGAAAGTAACTCTGTCTGTCTGTATGTTACGCTTTCACGCCTCAACCACTGAACCGATTTTGATGAAATTTGGTATAGGGGTAGATTAGACCATGAGAAAGGACATAGGTCATGTTTGGTCGCGATAACCGACATCCACGCGGGCGGAGCCGCGGGCAAAAGCTAGTATTTTCATAAAACCCAATTAGAGTAAGTAACGCAATAAAATTGACCTTCTCAAGAACCCATGTAGGACCCCAAGAACAAGAACTCTTGTATTCATAAATATCTTAGATTAACATCTAAAAATAAGTATAAAGTACAAGAAATATTTCAACAATCTTCTTTTATCTTTCAATATGTTCCTCAGTGGAAGTTTTTTTAATAATCGCGCTTGCCTCACGAAATATAACTTATAATACATTGTCTTGGTCACAAAGTTTTTAATTTCAATTCAGAAACGGACCTGAAGCTTTGTCTTTTCAGCCATCAAAGTCTTTAATGTCGAAGCTTACTGGTAATGAATCTTCAATGGTTCCTGAAAGGCTCTTTCTCATCAACTACGTAATAAAGGCTCTCCCATACAACTGCTTTATTTTTTTGCATCCTAGCATTAATTCCGGTTGTATCCGAACCTTCACCACCGGCGTCCATTTTTAGGGTTCCCTAGCCAAATGGCATAAAACGCAGCCCTTATAGATTCGTCATGTCTGTCTGTCTGGTTGTCCATCCGTATGTCACAGCCACTTTTCTCCAAAACTATAAGGCCTATTCTGTTGAAACTTGGTAAATAGAGTAGTGTAAGAATTCCATACAAAAATAGAAAAAAGCAATAAATTTTGGGGGTCCCCATACTTAGAACTGAAAGTAAAAAAAAAAAAATCTACGATCCCATACGTGTGGGATATCTATAGATAGGTCTTCAAAAATAGTATAACACCCTATGTAACCCATATTTGCAAGAAATAAAATGATTTATGATTTATAATATTATTGAGGTTTCTAACATATTTTTTTCTAGTTTAAACTTCCTGTTTGTCTGAACTTCGATATTTCCACATGACCTCCACCACCCATTGGCGATATTGAAGTATTGCAGTTAGATCATTCATTGTACTTATTGGACTCCAACTACCCGTAAGGACTACCATAGATGTTTGTATGACAACCAGGACCGACGGACGACGGCTGAACATGCTCTCCGAGACACGGAAATACCTAGAAACATACCTAGAAACGATCTAGACGAATGCAAATAAACATATTCATTATGGCATTAGGAAGATTGTGATAAGAACGAGACTGAATTTTTAATTGCTTTTTATTAGAATTGATCTTTAGACGATGACATCTAAAGATCAACTGTAAGAGCGCCAGATGCCTAATTGGGTATTACCCTATAGTTAAAATAAATTATCTAACCGAGCTTATTAAATTAAGAATAGTAAAAGAGCGGCAATAATTGCATCTGTTCTTATTTTATAGTTTTTATTTATTTTTAATCATCCACCCAACCTATAATAGTAACTGATTTGAATATGAAATTTTATGACGTCACTAAATCCTTTTTCATACAAGTTACCATATAACTTATCATTTTGACGTTTAGTAATAAGTAACTAATCTGACAGGTCAGTAGAGTACCCAATTATGAAATAAAGCATCTGGCGGTATCGACCGATACTTGTGTAGGGGAGTCTTTAACCTTCCTAGCAAGCCATTCCAATTAATACAAAAGACGAAATTAGCATTTCTCAATTTTAAGCTATTGAGGGCTATAAACGGATGCTTCATCCTGTTACAATTTATGGCAATAAATCCTGAGATTGCATTTTTATTGGCCACTCGTAAATTCGTCGGCCTTTCCTAAATCTAATAAAATGCGTTTCATTCGCTCAGACATTGTAACATCGTTTAAAAGTTAATTTTGTTAAAAGTTTCTCAAATCTTCGTGCCGAGATTTTTGAATTGCTAGCGGCCATTTTGTTTTAAGTTTTTATATGGATGTTTTCGATTGGATTAGCTTTCGTCACAGAATAGATAATAGTAATTGCTTTCGTTGTATTTTTGATTTAGTTATACTTGTAAGAGGATTACGGATAAAAGCTTTTCAATTAAGTTCAAGTTTTAATCAAAGTAACAAGAATATTTTTAAGCAGTGTTATAGTTTAGGTACTAAACTGAACTATTGCTGACTAGTTTTTGCCCGCGGCTCCACCCGCATGGATTTCGCGATCAAACATATCCTATGTCCTTTCTTATGGTCTTTTTTTTTTTTTTTTTCGTGCGGAAATCCCCTCGGATACCCCCCCTGCCGGAGCCGGAAGGGGAGGTTATGTCGGACTCGAACCGACTAAAACCGCACGCCGACTGTGGGTCTTGGTGCTAGGCCGAAGGTGAGGTTGTTATAGACATATCCCTCGCACCCCGGCTGACCCAGGGCCATCCCTTACGGTCTGGCCCTCCTCAGGAGGGGGGACAACGGTGTCCCCAACTCGCCCCCGGAATGGGGAGGCGCGCTATTCAGCGCGCCGCCGCCGTGGCCTGCTTCTGCCAGGGTGACAGGCGGCTCCACCCGTCACCCCCAGGCCCACGCTCATGGGGGACGGAGGTCAGTCAGTGCCCTCCGACACCCGAGTTGCCTGTGCGCGCGGGCGGCGCGATCCGCGAGTCTTTCTCGCTCGCGCCGCCTCTCCCGCTCCGCCGTCTCCTTCGCGACCATTACCTGCTCGCTGAAGGAGACGCCGGCCGCCCACGCGTCCGCGCAGCGGACCATTGCTGTGAGCAGGGTGGCGAGGGTGAGAACTCTCACTCCCAGGGCCGCCACTAGCTTCCGCCTCGGTCCGGCCCATGCCGGACATTCGGTGAGCGTGTGCAGCCCAGTGTCCTCGCTCGCGTCGCAGTGATGGCACTCGGACGTTGGCTCCTTTTCGATCCGACACAGATATCTCCCGAAGCACCCGTGCCCGGTGATGATCTGCGTCAGCCGATACGAGAGGCTGCCATGTGGCCTCTCGAGCCATTCCCCCATGATGGGCCTTACCGCCTCTATGACGGCATGCCCTGCGCGTCGTTGCTCAAGTCGTCGCTCCCACTCCGCCACCATGATCCCGTGGAGCCGGGACCTCTCGGCCCGAATGTCTTCGGGCTCGGGATCGTATCCCCGCACCCGCGCCTCCTTACGGAACCGATACAGTGCCGCAAGGGATCTCGCTTCCAGGATCCACGGTGGCGATCCGGCTAGGAAACTCGCCGCTTCAAAGGATATCGTGCGGTCCTGCAGGCCATCGTCTGCTACGGCGCATGCAGCAGTTGCACGAACCTGGCCTGCAGGGCGTCCGCCCACACGGGGCACCCGTACAGGGCCATGGACCGCACGACACCCGCGTAGAGTCTCCTGCAGGAGTCCTCTGGGCCCCTCAAGTTGGGCAGCAGCCGCATCAGCGCGTTAGCTGACACAAACAGTTTGGGGCGCAGACTTCGGAAGTGCTCTCCGAAGTCCCACCGACCGTCGAGTACGAGCCCCAGGTATTTCAACCGGGGCTTGATGTCGATGGGAGTACCTCCTACTGTCAAGCTGGATCCCGGGGGTGGCCCGCGCCGAGGACCATGAAAGAACAAGGCCTCGGATTTGTGCAGAGCCACCTCGAGACCCAGCCGCCGGATCCGATCCACGACTTGAGCAACAGCGGTCGTGGCCCTCTGGGTCGCCTCGCCTCGCGATACGATTACATCAGGAAAAATTGTCGCCTCAAAGGCGGATAGAAAGAGAAGGGAAATTTGAAGTGATTAAGGCGGAGGAGCATTCCCCTGTAAGGGAAAGATCGTAGGTTCAAGCCGCACCTGAGTAATTAATTTTTCCTGATGTAATCGGACATTGTACTTCGTTGAACTTAATTTCCCTCTGTATCACAGAAATAAATAAATATAATTTCTTCTTTTTTAATGAATGCTAACTTTTAAGTTCGAAAAACATCGGAATAAATGAAATGCTCCAGTGAGACTTGAACTCACGACCTTTCCTTTACAGGGGGAATGCTCTTTCTGTCTTCCCTTCTTCGTTTCTTTCATAACTTAACAAAACATAACCTCACGCCTGTATTCCCCGAAGGGTAGGCAGAGGTGCTAGCACCCACATTTCGCCAGTTTATGTTTAGGTCCCAATGTAATAGGTGGCGAGCCTATTGCCATTAACCGGGCACTTATAAACCTGCGATAAATACACACATAACTTCGAAAAGCATCGAAAAGTTGGTGTGTGCCATGGTAAACCTGGGATCGAACCCGAGACCTCGTCTCAGCAGTCCATTACCCATACCACTAGGCTACCGCAGATCTCGCATAGATAACGCATAATGTAATATTACCGTACTACAGGCTACTGATACATTTTGTCAATAGCAGTGTACTGCGGTGGCTAATTGATTGATTTGAGCCTCCGTGACGTGCCAGTAGTGAACGCGACTGCCACGCAGGTTCGATTCCCGCTCAGTGCAAATATTTGTATGCATGAATATGGCTATTTGCATTGGTCTGGGTGTTTCTATGTATAAAATGTATATATTTACAAAAAAAAGTATTTAATTATGTTTATCCGCATTCTACATTCCATAAAATTGTTAAAGCGCCCTCTGTTGCAGCAGTCGTACTAATAATGAATAACTAATGACTTTATCTATCCCCAGACCATCTAACTAACGACCTTCAACGACCTTTGACCTTTATCCCGTGACCTTTCCGGCTAAATGCATTTACGGGCGCGTCTTGACTTCTCTAATTAGCACTCTGTTGCCTTAAGAAGCACAACCAAAGCGTAGCCGATGAAAAAATGATTTTCAAATTGATTTTGATTCGTTATTTCACTTTGCTTGACCTACTTTGTTCACCGGTGCCACAGCCTAAAATATCTTAACATTTAAGGTACCTCTCTAAATTTTTTACAAAGTTTTTGTAACTGACTGTACACAAATACGTCAATTTTGGCAATCGCGCGAGTTTACAACAAGAAAATAATCAACAATCAAAGTTGCGAACTCGCGGACGCCCGCGAGTTTGATGGCTACGAGTTGATGAATGACGCACTTTATGATAAGTGTGTGGTTTTCAGATTTATAAGAAATGAAAGAAGAAAGTAAGGTGGGTGTCGTAGAAGGTGACTAAGGGATAGGGCTGTCCTCCATCTGACAGTAAACATACAGCCCATAACAAAGCGAATAGGCTCGCCCCTTACAAAGTGGGACCAAAAATCATAGTTGGCGTAATGTGGGTGTTAATACGTCTCCGCCTACCCCTTCAGGGATTTACAAGCGTGTGCATGTATGTATGTTTGTCTATGATCTACGTCTATATATATGAAAATTAATTCCTGTGCGTGTTGTTGCGTTAAATCTTGAGAACGGCTGGTAGTCTTGGGTAGGTTTACACCATGGAGAAGGAAATGATAAGGCAATCGAGTCGTGAGCCTTCCAAACGTGTAATGGACTCATTTGGTCTGTGACGTCACTATTTACTTCTAATGAAACGTTCTTGCGAGTAGTTGACGTCATTCGATTTTTGACACCCTGCACGTGTCCCTTCCCGCCCGCATTTGGCTACGCGTTTTTATCAAGAGAAATGTCAATGGGGCATCTCCATTACATAATCATATTCTGTCCTCCGTGATTTACACGAACATTTTAAAAATAATTAACGAGATAAAGAAATCACATTCTTTAAACCTTTCTTGATTCGTCTAATATTGGCTTTTAGGAGAGCGAATACACCCCGAGAGTAAATTCTCCGTCACAGCCTGCCGTCAACAAGCAGGTGTATAGATGCAGGTGAGGCTGCTTTGAACCCCAAAAATTTCCGTGGGTTGTAGAAAAAGTGTACCTATGTATTACTCTATACCCTTTTTAGAAATTTTTATTCAATACGTTTTGCGTAGGGCGAGTACAATATCCTTGGTTTTACTAAGGTTTAAATTGAATATACACGGAAGTAAACTAACTTTCAATTTATCCTAGGTTTAGCAAAACTTTCTTCAAGGGTCTTTGATGTAGTTAGATTTTTTTAAATAAAAGGACACGCCAATTTGACTTCACCTCGCCTGATGGTAAGTTACTAAAGACAGAATTTGAGTTTGAGTTTGAGTTGAGGCGCCTTCGATTCGACAGAAGAAGATGGTAAGCTAAAGGCAAAGTCTCGGAGGGTCACCATTATAAACATGTACCATGTTAACAGAACAGAACTAGAATATCTAGAATATCCTTAACTTATTATTATAATTAAACATTGTGGTCAAAATTATTTAACTTCCACAATAATCAGATAAACAAAAAGATGAAATAATTTCAAAACTCTAATGAATTAACCGTAATCCGACCCAATTAAGACGATTTATCATCCAAAGCACCGGGTGAACTCGCCCATTATCCATTGTCTACGGGTCGAGACCGCTTCCCATGTGTTGTTTGTACATATTTTCTGTAAAAGGGGGCTACCACGAAACAAATCTGCAGTTATGGATCGAAATTCCCCCGTCGTAGACTTAATTCACTTTGGCTAATTCACCCAGAGTAATTAAGTATACTGTTTAGTAGACTTAATTTTTTTTTTTTTTTTTTTTACACAGGACACGTCAATTTGACTTCACCTCGCCTGATGTTAAGCTAAAGGCAAAGTCTCGGAAAGAGGGTCACCATCGTAAACATTTACCATGTTAACAGTGGTGGCACTCAGCTTGACGGCCTCATTAGATTAGATTCACTTGTTTCTATTATTTTCAGTTAGGTGATTTGTGTACACTGTTTAGTAAACTTAATTCACTTGAGCTAATTCACCCAGGGTATTTATGTATACTATCTAGTAGACTTAATTCACCTGCTCCTGGCACTTCTGCCACAAGACAAAATTCTTCAGGGATGGAAATATGTACAGAATAGGTTTGCAAAATTCACACATCTGAAACCTTTCCTGATGTATTTCAAAAGAAACTGTATGAAATCAAACCAGGCTAAAGAGTGGTGTGTTTTTGGTGAGAGACACCGCACAAATAACTATGTGAAGGTTGGCACACTAAGCTAAATAAATGCATTAAAAGATACAATAAAAATATTTTAGATTTGATTGCAGCTTTTAAAGCAGACGCGTATATAAAACGTCAACCAAATCCACGCAAATCTACTACTCAAACCAAAGACGTGATTATTCAGGATGCCCAAATGGATTTGTTACATGATGATATGTAACAAATCTCTCTCAAATTTTTCTCTGTCCAATCTGAAATCATTATGAGTAGATACTTTCACTTCATTTCACTTGTTTTTAACATATTTTTTAATTTAGTCTTATTTTGCGCGGTGCATCCTTTAACTTCACTGTTTCTTTCACTTGGGGTTTGGTGCGGAATTAGCTTGTTTGGTGCTTTTTGTTTGTTTGGTGGATTTTCACATTAGTTATACGAGAACATGTTGTAACATTGTATTTTATTAATAAATGTTAGTATTTTATTAAGTTTAACACATTTTCCTTTTTATAATTTACCTGCGTAAACTATACTGTAAAGAAAATGCTGCGAATTAAGTCTACTTATCAGTAAACTTGATTACCCTAGGTGAATTAGTCCAGGTTAATTAAGTCTACTAAATGGTATACCTAAATCACCTACGCAAGCAGGTGAATTAAGCCTACTAAACAGTATACTTAATTACTCTGGGTGAATTAGCCAAAGTGAATTAAGTCTACGACGGGGTTAAAATTCCGGGCAACCTTTTCCAATAATAAGAAAAAAAAATAGTTCAAAAATCTAAAAAACACGCTTTTAGCATGCACTAAAAATTACAAAAAGGATGTCCGCCATGTTGGATTTAAGTAACCTGACTATTTATTCGTATTCCTGACAGCAAACCCTTTCATTTGATACCCATATCATGCGGGTGGATTTCAAACAGCCCGTACGCCATCTTGGGGAGGCCGCCATATTGGATTTGTAATGACGTTTCTTAGCTAGTCATGTTGTATTGTCATCAGAACTCAGAGCGTGTGCAAAATTTTATCCTAATCGAAGACCGGGAAGTGGGTCAAATTAAGATTCCAAGATTTTCTTACATACATACATAGTTAAAAGTGATTAAAAATATTTATTCCGAAATCAAATTCAAATACGGTACCTGATACTCGATACTTTGAATTAGCTTCAACTCTATCGTAAGAAAACCAAAGTGACTTCATAGCGAGATGCCTATATATATGGCTAAAATGCTATGTCTCTCGCTCGTGTTTCGTGCGAGTCCAAAATTTCAGCAGCTTTATGATAGCACCCCAGCTCTAAATTAAACAGAATTTCGTATAAAGTTGGACCTTTGTACATAAAGTCTGCAGAATTATTAACAATGAAATGCCAAACACAATTTTTTGAACAGGTTATTAGTATGAAACAAACTGTTGCCCACGGCTCTGCCTGTCTGAAATATTGTTAACGTTCCTGTGACTCAATAATCATTGAGTCACAGGAATGAAGCTCATGCTTTACAACGCCCTTGCTGAAACAATAATTGCATATGGCATCACTAGTTACGGTAGAACTTTTAAAACGTACCTTGATCGCATATTAGCACTGCAAAGTAAAATTCTAAAAGTAATATTGTCACACCATAATTCAGTAAAAATTAAAGATACCTCAGATCTATTTAAACACTGCAAGGTGCTCCCAGTTCATTCCATTGCTACATTATGTCTCCTTAAAGAACAATTTTTTAATGCCAACATACAGATAGAAACATTTCATTCTATTCGGACACGGTCAGTATCTAATAAGAAATTAGAAACCTGCAGGGCCAGCAATACCTACGGTGAAAGGACCACCATGTATATTATTCCCCGTTTACTGAATAAATTGAATACGTCCTTCCGCCAAAGTATCACACCAGTAAATATAAAACATAAGTTAAAAGCGCATTTCCTAAACATCCTGTGAATACCTCGCACAAAACCGGTTCTCTGCCCGGTCGCCCGGGCGTACGCTGCCGATTAATATAATTTTTACATTTACCTTCTGCATGCCTTTCTAATGATCATCTGTTTGTTATAATGACGATATATTGTATTTTGTTTTTGTATTTGGTTGTAGTTTGTTTTGTCTGTATGAAGTATTAGGTTATTGAATTATAATTATAATAATAATATATATAATCGCAATGTAGAATGCACGGCAATCCACACAAACCTCAGTGGTTTAAGGTTTGCTATGATTGTTATCGAATTGTATAATATTGTTGTAAAATAAATAAAAAAAAAAAAAAAGTCGGTTTTTATAGTCAAATGTCTTTTTTTTTATCGTGCGAATCCCCACGGATACCACCCCCACGGAGCCGGTGCAGGCGGTTATGTCGGACTCGAACCGACTAAAACGCACGCCGTCTTGGGTCCTTGGTTGCCGGAGGTGAGAATGCCAAAAGCATATCTCTCGCACCCCGGCAGACCCAGGACCATCTCCTTCGAGATGGCCCCCTTCGGGTTGTGGGGACCACAGTGTCCCCATCTTGCGCCGCCGCCGCGGCCTGCTTCTGCTAGGGTGACAGGCGGCTCCACCGGTCACCCCCAGGCCAGCGCTCATGGAGGACGGAGGTCGTTCTGCGATTAAATGCTCAAATGGGACTTTAACACTTCCCTTACAGGGGGAATGCTCTTCCAATTCGAATTTTAAAATTTTAAAAGTTAGCATAATAAATGCTATAAAAATTCATTCAAATAGGTAGATCAATAATAACTAAAGTATGTATTGAGGTGCAGCCATTAATGCCACTCTCCTGATGGGAAGCTGACTTGGGTATTTTCGTTAGAACATTTTCCGAGTCTATTAAATTAAAATAGACAAACTATTACAGGCTGTTGTTCTATCTCCCTCACTCTTAGCAGTTTTATGCGATGCGTTATATAATTAACTCTCTTCTTCCTGAGGTTGTTTGAAACTGCGAATACCTAGTAGAGTGGCGAACTTCAGTAGTTAACCACTTTCCTACCTAAATATTGTATGTACTCGCGCCTCAATAACATAAGCACTATGTAGACCTTCCTTGCAGTTTATGTACAGACTATGTGCTTATAGAAAGCTTTTATATGTAAATACCTGAGGTACAGTCAACAAAAGAGATGCGGTTGCAAGTTTCCGAATAAAGTTGTATTTATAGGTGCAGCCATTTCTCCTTTGTCGACTGTACACACGGCAAAGAAAGTAAGTACCTATAGGTATATTACATACAACTTTATATGAATATAATTATGAACTTTATATAATTGCTTGTTGGATCCCACACTTCGATTCCATGTGTCGTGGAATCCAGTCACCTCGCTATGATAATAATTTAAGCAGATTCCTGAATTATATATTTTATTTGAAATGTGAAAATACAATTTAAATTAAACTGTAGTGCTGTTAATACTTTAATTTTAAGATCATTTTGAGATTTTGTAGTCAAGATATTTCTGACGCTGACTGTACCTGTAATACTTTATCTACTATTATCTAGACACTCTTGAAGAATCTAGAGAATAATTACGCATTATGCAGATACGATACACAAAACAAACATTCATAAAATCAGGCGAGGTGAAGTCAAATTGACGTGTCCTATTTATAAAAAAAAATGCTTTTCATTTTTTACTACATAGGCCGATTTTTACCGGAATTTAATTGCAGATATTACTTATTTAAACTACTTCTATTTAAAAAATAAAAATTAGGGCTTTGCACAAAATTTAAACTCAAATGTAATTTTTCAGATGGATGAAGTCGCAGCTTATGTAATATGAAATTAAAAGAAAGTCAAAGTTTTGCCTTTACCATCGTTAGTATCAAAACTGTTTTTTTTTTCATAGAATATTAGCAACCGAAATTCCTAACATTCCCTCTAACCCTTCCAACAAAGCAAAATTACTTGTGCTAGGAGTAGGTTCACGTCTGTAGTGTAATGGCCAGGATTCGAACCCGGGACCTCTCCATCGCGAAGCCGACTCTTAAACCACTAAGCTGCCAACGTAGCACTGTAAAATTTCAAGATCATTTATTTAAAACTTCCTAAGACAAAATAAAAGCACATCTTAGCACCACTAAGACCTGGAATTCCCTGCCAGCTCACGTGTTTCCTTCTTCCTACAGTCCCGGGTCCTTTAAGCGGGGCGTGAAAAGGCATCTAATGAGGCCGTCAAGCTGAGTGCCACCACTGTTAACATGGTAAATGTTTACGATGGTGACCCTCTTTCCGAGACTTTGCCTTTAGCTTAACATCGGGCGAGGTGAAGTCAAGTTGACGTGTCCTATATAAAAAAAAAAAAAAAAAAAAATTGTTTGATGAACATTGGCGAGTGTATTTGACCAAAGTTAGCCAAGTTTCCTTTATAAACGCAATTAATCAACGAATAAATTGTTCCGCTCGAACGGCCGCGGCTCAATATAATTTTAATTAAACGTCTATATTGGGAGGTATTTCGCCGAAGACTGATTATAGCCGATAAAAAAATTAAAGGTTTGGAAGTTTTCAAGTTTACTCACCCTTTAAAAACTTTTCTAACTTATTCGTTAAAGATTATTTTGTGAAAGAAATAGAAGTCTTGAAATATAAGAAGTGTTATAAATAATAGTACCTAGTACCTATTTTTGTCTTAGTACTTAAATTTTTGTTACATATCAAATAAAATCAAATTTATTTAATCATCGTTGTACAGTTATTTTACATGGTTTCTTAATATATCGTGCTTTGTTACAATGTGCATAAGTAGTTATCTTACGTATGTATATTTATTTGTGCGTTTTAGTGTCTTATATAGGTCTTTACTAAGGGATATTATCTAAATTGTGCCTGAACTAGGTAGTCCTGTGCTTCAGACTTCAGGGTTTACACGAACGCGGGCCGAGCGGTTGGCGCCATTTTGAGTGACGTCACAGAATGGATAAGGGTGACGCCAATAAGTGCAATTAGTAGGTAGATACAATGTCCAAAAAAAGCAAACAAGCAGATAACACGTATTCAGCGATTCGCTATAACTGGTTCGGTGACTCATTCCTATACCGCACAATTAAGACCTGGAACTCCCTGTCAGCTCACGTGTTTCCTTCTTCCTATAGTCCCAGGACCTTTAAGCGGGGCGTGTAAGAGCGTCTGATGAGGCCGTCAAGCTGAGTACCACCACTGTTAACATGGTACATGTTTATAATGGTGACCCTCTTTCCGAGACTTTGCCTTTAGCTTACCATCAGACGAGGCGAAGTCAAATTGACGTGTCCCTTTAGAAAAAAGTGGGACAATAGTATAAGTAGAATTTGGGCCATCCTATCTCTTTCTATGTGGTGTGGTACAAGGCGACTAAGGGATAGGGCTGTTTATCATCAGATAGATATATTCAGCCCAGACTTGGCCTCAGATGTATGGCTTGAGTCAAAAATAGTGCCCAGAATGCGGCAATAGGCTCACCACTTACGTGGGACCAACTCTAATGATTGGTGCAATGTAAGTGTTATATACTCATTACTGATTGGAATGCTTTGACATTTGACGGTCGCAAGAGACTTTTAAAACCGATTAGACTTAAAACCAAACTAATCTCACCTGCAAGGCCGTTCACCTGTTGATTGGGGAACGAGATTCTGTTGCAAGTTTTCTACTCATTTGAATGAATTTATAAAATTTCGACCGGTTCAACCAAACGCCAGTAAAGTTTATTCCTAGAGAATAACCAATATGTGGGTGATATAGCCTGTTTAATCTAAGAATAAACTTTACTCGCGTCAGGTCGAATGTACTATACTAACTATACAAATCAAATATAGGTAAAAATGAATCTTCTCGGGTGGGACTCGAACCGACGAACGACTTCTTTTTTATCAGTATTTAATGTGACGGTGGAGTCACCCACTGATATGCTTACGAACTATAGGAATCAATGAGTGATTTTACAATCAGTTTTAAGCATTGATTTTTGATAACTGCGCTAAAATATTTGAGTGAATTCATCGGGCGTATCTCGGTAGCCTAGTTGGTCAAGGCATTTCCCCTGTAAGGAATAGATCAGGGGTTCGAGTCCCGCCCGAGAAGATTCATTTTCCCAATGTATTTGATTTCGACTCATTGTTTTGAAGTGAGAACTGCAGTCACTTAAAAATCTAACCAACTCTCTCTCCTTCTGAGGGAGTTCGTGATGTAAGAACAACACTAATATGTTTTTTTTATAAAGGACAAGTCAATTTGACTAAACCTCGCCTGTTGGTAAGCTAAAGGCAAAGTCTCGGAAAGTAGGCCACCATCGTAAGCATGTACCGTTTTAACAGTGGTGGCACTCAGCTTGAAGGCCTCATCAAAAGCCTTTTCACGCCCCGCTTAAAGGACCCGGGACTGTAGGAAGAAGGAAACACGTGCGCTGGCAGGGAGTCTCATCATAAAAATAAAGCGTTCAAATTAGCAAGTCGAAACTAGTAAAATAAATAAAGTAATACATTGCCGGCTCCGTTAGAGCGGTAGGTAGTTAAGTAGAGGCGTACGGCTCAATGCATGTGCATCGAATCGATTCCACGCGGCTTGACGACGCTTCAGATATCGTTAATTCGGTAAATACTTGTGTACGTAAGCTGGCTGTTTACTGCTTTGCAATCATTTAATACTAGCTTTTGCCTCCGGCTCCGCCCGCGTGGATGTCGGTTATCGCGACTAAACATAGCCTTTCATGTCCTTTCTCATGGTCTAATCTACCAAATTTCATCAAAATGGGTTCAGTGGTTTAGGCGTGAAAGCGTAACATATAGACAGACAGACAGACAGAGTTACTTTTGCATTAATAATATTAGTCATTTAATATGTTTGTGACCATTTGTGACAATGACTCTTCAACTACGTATAACCACTGAACAGGCCCTCGATTCTGCTAAAGCCAAACCACAGTGGTGCCACTGCTCTGCAAAAAATGGCATTAAATAATAGACTTTAAAGCGATGCGGTTAATCAAAATTAAATTACTTTGTGCAGAGTAATTGGAGAAGTGTTGACACAGTTTTCATTTCGTTTTGAACTTAAGGCGTATAGAAATAAAGTGTAATTTTTAGTAGTGACTGCGGAATCACAGTGGTTAAGCTTTACTAAAATCAAGGGCCAGATAATAGTACTGTCAATCAATTAACCCACTACAGCCCACCGCTGGACATAGACCTCTCCCAATGTGCACATAGTACTGTATTACTGTAAAATTTGATAGTTTGCAAAACCACAAGTCGACATTTTTTTCTTAAGTTTCTATAATTTTACACGGATGATATTACAGAAAAGCGTTAAGGGTACTTGAGTCCTAAAAGTCCAACAACTAGTCTAACTGCAATACTTCGATATCAGCAATAGTTTGTGGAGACAGTGGCTTTACGGAAAATATCGAAACTCAGCTAAACCAGCAGTAAGATAGGAAAAAGCGGACGCTTGTCCCCGAATTGTAATGCTGGGTTTACACGCTTGCCAAGCCTTGGCAAGTCTCGACAATCACAAGCGTGTAAAGAAGGCGTTTGGCTTGGCTTGCGTGAGCTTGTCGGCGCTTGCTTCCGATCCAGTCGAGTGTCGGTTTTTTGACGCAGATCAAAGGGCGTTTGCGGCACACGTTTGCGACGCATTTACACGTTGGTCCGCGTTTAGTAGCCATTGTGTTCTCGTGGCGACAACACGTATGCATGCTCGTGCTAAAAAAATAAAAACCGGCCAAGTGCGAGTCGGACTCGCCCATAAAGGGTTCCGCAGCATTAAGTAATATAATATAAAAATTCTTGTAGTTCATTAAATGTTTTGTTTTTAGAATTTTTTGAGTTAATTGAATGAGCCTAGTGGTATGGGTAATGGACTGCAGAGACGAGGTCTCGGGTTCGATCCCAGGTTTACCATCTCACACACCAATGACTTTTCGATGCTTTTCGAAGTTATGTGTGTATTTATCGCAGGTTTATAAGTGCCCGGTTAATGGCAATAGGCTCGCCATCTATTACATTGGGACCTAAACATAAACTGGCGAAATGTGTGTGCTAGCACCTCTGCCTACCCCTTCGGGGAATACAGGTGTGAGTTTATGTTTTGTTATGTTAAATTGAATGAAAGGCGAAAATTGCGGTTTATGACGTATTAAAAAAACTACTTACTAGATCTCGTTCAAACCAATTTTCGTTGGAAGTTTGCATAGCAATGTATACCATTAGAAAAAAAACCATGTTAGAAACCTCAATAGCATTTTTGAAGACCTATCTATAAATACCCCACACGCATGGGTATAATGAAAAAAAAATTTTTGACTTTCAGTTCTAAGTATGGGGACCCCCAAAATTGATTGCTTTTTTTCTATTTTTGTATGAAATTCTTAATGCAGTTCACAGAATACATCTACGTACCAAGTTCCAACAGAATTAGGCCTTATAGTTTCAGAGAAAAGTGGCTGTACGGACGGACAGACAGACAGACAGACATGATGAATCTATAAGGGTTCGGTTTTTGCCATTTGGCTATGGAACCCTAAAAATGAGTGGCTGGTCGAATGAGGAGAGTCTTTCGTTTCTGGAGAAAGATGCAAATCATAGGTAAAGATAAGAAGAAACAAGCAGATGCATGGATTCGTCTTGTTAAACTTATCGGAAGGCCAGTGAAGCATTTAAAAATTAAAAAAGTACTATTCGCTAGCACTTTCCTTTTGCTTGCATTTCAAATAAAAGTACGTTAAACCAAATGCAATTGCCGTGACAAGTTCGGTGTCTGCCATGCTTGGAGGTAGGTTGCAGACTGATCCATTCACAAGCGTGTAAACGCTTTCCAAACGCCAAACGAGATTTGTGATGCCTTGGGGCTGTTTGCCGTTTGCCAAGGCTTGGCAAGCGTGTAAACCCGGCATAAGCTTCGGATGCGGCTGGGATTACCGCTGGGTTGAACAAAAAGAAGATTGCTATTAGGTATATGTATAGGGTGTCTCAATAAGAGTGCACTTTTAAATTTTTAAACAAATACAAGTATTTTATGACAGAGTTGTGATATTTTTATTGTATTTTAAAGAAGACATGTTCCGATTAAGTATGGAATAAAATATCCGCCATTTTCATGAAATTTTACATGACTTTTGCACAGAGATGTGGCTGTATCTCACCGGTGACGCGTTGGATTTTCGATTTGAGCTCAGGAATTGTTTCGGGTTTATTCGCACAAACTCGAGATTTCACAAAACCCCAAAGACAAAAATTGCACGGCGTTAAATCGTACGATCTTGGTGGCCAGTTGACATCAAAATTTCGTGAGATAATGTGTTCTGGAAATCGTTGATACTGTAAATCGATTGTTTTATAATGAGTTTTGTAATGAGTTTTTACAATTTTAACGTGTTGTTCTTTCGAAAAGCGCTCCATTTTTAATAATCGGAATAAACTGAGGTGACAACTGTAAAATTTCAGAGTTGCCACTTGCATGAAAAAAAAAATCCAATTTTAAAAAGTGCACTCTTACTGAGACACCCTTTATATGACAAGGTATATCACAATGCGGTAGCCTAGTGGTATGGGTAATGGACTGCTGAGACGAGGTCTCGGGTTCGATCCCAGGTCCCAGGTACCATGGCACACACCAATGACTTTTTGATGCTTTTCGAAGTTATGTGTGTATTTATCGCAGATTTATAAGTGCCCGGTTAATGGCAATAGGCTCGCCACCTACGCCACCTACATTGGGACCTAAACATAAACTGGCGAAATGTGGGTGCTAGCACCTCTGCCTATTCCTTCGAGGAATACAGGCGTGAGTTTATGTATGTATGATGAATGTATATCACAATAGTCAGAAATATCTTGACGACGAAGTCTCAAAATGATCTTAAAACTCTCGTATAAAGAGCAAATCAAACTGTTTTATTGATTAAGAACCATCAATTTTTAAACTCTCGCGTTCCATGATATACAATAATATTTAATGGGAATTAACGCAATCATGGTATAGGTGTATATACCATGATTGCGTTAATTCCCGTTATTATTATTATATATCAAAACAATCAATCAACGGGAAGGGGTTAAAAATAAAATTTAGATAATTTTGAGTACTTTATTCATCAAAATCTTTCTGATGCGGACTGTAGGTACGTGATTCATTGCGGCTTTTCAATATTCCCCTTTATCCGTATCCGTATTAACAAGCAACGTATGTAATATATGTGCTGCTTGCGTCTGCAGTTTTTTGTGTTTGAGTTGCATGCGCGCGCGGGCGGCGGCGCGTTCTGCGAGTCTCTCTCGCCCGCGCCGCCGCTCCCTTTCCGCCGTCTCCTTCACGACCATTACCTGCTCGCTGAAGGAGATGTCGTACGCTGTCGGCTTCGGAATTATACTTTAAAGAAGAAACACGAATAACGAAAAATTTACAATGTTACAACCTAATTTCTGCGACACAAAATACTCCATATGAACATGTAATACACATCACACTCTCTTACACTTGAATACAAAATCGTTGAACAAAATCACATAAGTGCCAATATTATGGCCAACGAACCGTGTGTTTGTTTGTGCGTTGAACTGTACACGAGCGTTGAGCGTGCTCACCGAATAATGGGAGTACAACGTAAGCATTGTTTTGTTTAGAGAGGGCCAATATTGCTAGCTAAATATTAGGTCATGTATCTGTATAAGGATTTTTATGGATGGTGAATTAAGCAACTACAATATCTTCGGAGCAGCGGACAAGATTCTGTTGTAACGTTTAGGGTTGAAGGTGAGACTCTTTTTCTAAACGGAGGAAGGAGGGGGAGGGGCAGTCGGTCCCATCAGCCAAACCAAATTAAAAGGTTTTTTTTTGTAAAGGACACGTGAATTTGACTTCAACTCGCCCTAAAGGCAAAGTAGCATGTACTATGTTATCAGTGGTGGCACTCAGCTTGACGGCCTCATCAGATGCCTTGACACGCCCCGCTTAAAGGACCCGTTACAGTCACGGGTCCTTTAAGAAGGAAACACGTCAGCTGGCAGGGAGTTCCAGGTCTTAATGATGCGGCATAGGAATGAGTCACTGAAACGGGGTTTGTAAACTATCGCGTGTGACCTCTTGTATGTATCTGTACCTATAGGAATTAAAAGGTAGAATGGGTGAACGTCGGGTTCCAAAATGCACGCTGTAAATACGAGTACTACCGGGGTTCTGCAATATTATCTTATCTCTGGTCTCAGTTGCATCCGAGGCTTCTATCACGAAACCCTTGGAAAAGTTCCTTTTCCTCCTTTTCATTTGACGGCTTTTCTCGGATTCAGTATCGGCATCAGTCGCCTGACCTCTCAACCCGAGCGGAATGCCAGCACCAGTCTCATCCATCCACCAGCAGTTGCCTTGGGCCCTGAAGACAGGGCCCGTTTAGTCGCGTTTGGTCAAATACGTATTTGATCCAAGTGTCAAAAACGGGACAAAAATATGGTGGGTTATAAAAAAAATAACCACAAAGGCCTAATGCATTAGCCTTCTAACCTAACCTATCCAAGTCGTTCTTTGACAATTGGACCAAATGTGTTTTTGACCAAACGCGACTAAACACCCAAAACTACAACCACGACTAAGTGACTTTTTAAGTTAGATAGTTACGTGTATAAAAGTCTGGGCTGTTAAAAGAAAGGGCAAATAGAACGGGCAGTAATTACGTACTATTTGCCCCAGAAGAGTACTAACTCACGCAGGCTTGTAATTATTGTGCCTATAGGTAGCGAAATTTTATACTAACAACGGTTGTTGTTGATGTCGGGTAGCTTCAGCCAGGTGTTGCTGTTGCTTGTGTGACTGCGGTGTGTGTGTGGTTTTGCCTTCCAGGATGCGAATAGGGTTTCAACGAAAAATGAACTGTTTATTACTAGTAGTTAAATATGAACTTATATTCTTTTAAATAAGGTACAATTAAAATATTGCAAACAATACTGTCGACGTAGTTATGCTATCGTGTTCGAGAAGCTTGTGTCTTCACCGTCCTTCCATCGTCCTTCCATCGTCCTCGCACCGCCGCGCTCCACCCCGCTGCGCCGTCCCGCTAAGTTTATCCTCGTCGCCGCTAGATGGTGTTACTCGTTAACATGCCCCCGGCCTAGGAAGCACCAGGTTCCAAAGAGGTTTCCTGTGAATCAAGAAGCGGACATATTTTGGGGTAGGACCGCCGAATAGTTCCTGCAGCCGTCTTAATTGTGGCCACACGTGAGATGCCATCCTTGCCGGTGAATGTCTCCAGTACTCGTCCTAGTTGCCATTTCAGTGGGGGTAAATGGTCCTCCTTGATCAGGACTAGAGTGCCAGGAACGAGTGTATCCTGGTTAAGCTGCCACTTCGTTCTCTTTTGAAGCTCTGAGATATATTCAGTTGACCAGCGATGCCAGAAGTTCTGCCTCATCTGTTCTATACGATCATATCGTGGAAGGCGTTGCGAAGCTGTCGCCGTCAGGTCGTGACTGGCGGGTGCAGTGAGCGGCCGGCCAATCAAAAAATGAGCAGGAGTTAAGGGAAGCAGGTCACTTGGATCTGTGGACATGGGGGACATAGGTCGGGAGTTGAGGCTGTTGAGGACAGCCTCAATTTGAGTTAACACGGTACTCAACTCCTCATAAGTTAAATGTGCATTGCCTACGGTACGACATAGGTGGAATTTGCAGGACTTGACCCCCGCTTCCCATAGACCACCAAAATGAGGCGAATATGGTGGAATAAATGTGAATTCTATTAAGTTATCAACTGTGAAATTTAAAATGTCTGATTTATTCGAATCTAAAACCTTTGAAAATTCCTTTAAAGCTCCGACAAAGTTTTTCCCATTGTCAGAGTAAATTTGCAGTGGTTTGCCGCGTCGAGAGATGAATCGTTTCAACGCCAGTAAATATGCATCAGTGGTGAGGTTTGTGACCAATTCTAAATGTATTGCACGCGTAGTGAAGCACACGAACAAACATATGTAGCACTTAACTAACCGAGCACCCCTACCCCCGCGATTTAACATAAAAATTGGGCCAGCATAATCAACCCCACAGCGTAAAAATGGGTATCCTGGCTCCAATCTCTCACTAGGTAGGTTCCCCATCTGTATGTTCAATGGCTTAGGTCGAATACGTTTACATTTTAAACAGTTATGCACTACTTGTTTAGCCAAATTGCGACCTCTGATAGGCCACCAAGTCTCACGTATTGTAGCCAATAACAATTGAGGTCCGGCGTGTAATAAGACCTTATTGTGATGATATTCAAATAAAAGACGAGTAAATATGTGTCTACCACACAATAATAAAGGATGTTTTTTATCGTAAGTAAATGAGTCAGATTTTGATAATCTACCTCCTACTCTAATTAGATTATGTTCATCCATAAATATATTTAAACTAGAAATATTACGTGGACATTTAAATGAACGCTTATGCTTCAAATTGTCATAAATGTCTGGAAAAGATTGCTGTTGTACTATTCGTGTTAAAGTTCTAACAGAATTATTCACTTCGTCCACAGACAAACAGCCTGTCCGACGCTGTGTGTATTGTGATTTTTGTTTACGACTGTTGTGTATAAACCGAATAATGTATGCCATAACGCGACGCAAACGATTAAAACATGAAATGCGTTCAAATAAAGAAAATTCAGAGCTTATCTGAATTAGAGCAGAAGTTTTGATAGGTTTTAATTCAGGCAATTCATTACATTCAATATCATTACAACGAACATCTTGTTCCCATTCTGTGTTAGGGCTTTGCAAGAATGTAGGCCCGTGCCACCATAAATCACACGACTTAAGAATATCTAAATGCATTCCGCGCGACAGTAAGTCAGCTGGGTTCTGTTTACCAGCGATATGAAACCACGGTTTATCGCCTGTCAGCTCATTTATTTCGATTACACGATTCTGTACAAATGGTTTCAGAAGATTAGGCGACATCTTAAGCCATCCTAAAACTACAGTTGAGTCTGACCAGAAGTAAACATTATCGAACGTTAATCTTAATGAATGAATTATTTTTGCATACAATTTCGCACCTACTAACGCACCGCATAATTCTAAGCGTGGTACGGAAACCGGTTTCACGGGAGCTACCTTACTCTTTGCGCACAACAAGTGGACGTGTATCGAGGTATCTGTATAGCTACGTACATAGGCGCAAGCGCCGTAACCAGTTAACGCAGCGTCCGACATAATATGTAACTCAATTTTGTGTGTATTTTCTCCTATCACATAACGTGGGATGCGTATATCTGATAGATTATGTAATTTGTCAATAAAATGCTGCCATTCTAATGAAATAGATTTAGGAACCGGATCATCCCAGCCTATCTTAGATAACCACAGCTTTTGTATTATTATTTTAGCGATAATAATAGTTGGTGTAATTAAACCCAAAGGGTCGTATGTCTGCGCGATGACTGAAAGAATGCTACGTTTAGTGGCATGCGTTACATTCTGATCATGTTTGGTATCAAAATGTAACACATCTGAGGAATAAAACCACCCCATGCGTAATGTTTTAGTGTTACAGTTTTCACCCAATGATAATTGCTTAGAGGGACACTGCAAATCAGACTGTGACACTGACGAGTTAAATACCCATTTCCTAAGAGGAAAACAACCTGATTCTAGGACTTTAGAAACACCGGTACATATTTTCATCAACGTTTGTTTATTATTATGTCCCGTAACTAAGTCATCAGCGTAGAAGTCGTCACGAATAACTTGTGCGATGACGTCATCTTTGCATTCCAACGCGAGTTGTCTCAAACACCTAATACTAAGATAGGGTGCGGACGCAGTGCCATACGTCACCGTGTTAAGCTGAAATACACCGAGAGATTCTGAAGGATTCTCTCTCCAAAGAATTAATTGTAAATTTCTCTGGTTGGGGGCCACTAATATTTGGCGATAGAATTCCTCAATGTCAGCACATGCGACATATTTAAATTGCCGAAACCGAAGTAAAATGCCGAATAAGTCATTTTGTAACGCAGGGCCTATGTGCTGGATATCATTTAATGATTTACCTGACGTTGACTTAGCACTCGCATCGAATACTACCCTAAGCTTAGTGGTGGAACTGTGTTCTCGGTAAACACCGTGATGAGGCAAAATATAATATGGCGAATCGTATTTAAAAATGCGACTCATGTGTCCCAAGCTTAAATATTCATGCATAAAGTCGTTATACATTTTTCTATACGTAGGCGAACCTTTCATTAATTTTCGTTCGAGTGCAAGGAACCGGTTTTGAGCCATAGTGAACGTGTCGTGTAGCATATCAGCTGATTCACTTAAAGGAATGCATACAGAAAAACGGCCATTATCGTCACGTAAAGTAGTTTCTTTATATAATTTTTCGCATGCGTGTTCTTCCTTCGAGAATTTATTGCAATTTATTGTTATTTCCTCTAGCTCCCAAAAGCGTTTGAGATCAGATTCTAGTGTTTGTGTAAAATTACATTGAACCTGTTTAGTGCGTGAAATAGGTTTATGAACAATACCCGATATGATCCACCCTAATTGTGTGTTTTGTAGGTACGGACCATTATGTAATCTAACCAGACCTTCAGACAGCAGGTCCCAGAATCTGTCTGCCCCTATGAGTAAATGAATTTCATCAGGAGAACAGAAATCAGGATCAGCTAGTTGAATATTGTCGGGTATTTCAATGTAATTTCTAATATTTAATGTTGGTAATTGTGATGTAATGCAAGACAAAACTATACAATTAAAGCGTGTGTGATATGAATTAGTTTTGGATCGCATTTCAATGTGACATGATTGTGTGGATCGTGAGATAGTGTTACCTACCCCTCTTACTTGAACAGTGGACTGTATCAATGGAATGTTAAGTTTTTTGCATAGTGATTCGGATATAAAACAGTGTTGACTCCCGTTATCTAAGAGCACTCGAGTTGTGTGAAATATGTTTTGTTTATCCGCCACTTCCACTAAAGCAGTAGACAATAATACTGGATGCGTATAATAATGTGTGTTGTTATTATTGTTTACTTTAGATTGTGTGTGTGATTTGTGAGAAGTGGTTTGATGTATGTGTGTGGCACTTGTACTGGACTCGGGCTGAGAAGCAACTTGTGTGATATGCGCAACAGCTGATGAGGTACAAGTGTCTACAGATTCATTGTGAATTAAAGTGTTGTGCTTTTTATTGCATTGTTTGCACGGTCCGTACCGACACTCGGTTACTGCATGACCTGTGCGTAAACAGTTGGAACATAAGCTTTTCTCTTCAATTATTCTTAATTTATCTTTAATAGGCAAACTAAGAAAACTCTCACACGAGTATATAGGATGATTAGAATCGCACATATTACATTTGTAACGGTTCGAATTGGACGATTTTTTACCATTATTGTGTGTTGTGAGGTAACTGTGTGATTTGTCGACGATGATTGTTTGGCTTTAGGATTGTGAGTGTTAGTGTCTGTTTGTTTGACTTGAGAGGGCTTAATTGTTTCTAGAAAATCAGCTCGATCTTTAAGGAATTTCATTATGTCTGATAATAACAGTTTTGTATCCAATGAAGTGTTCATGAGACTACTTTTGTGAAGCTCCCATTCGCGCTCAGTTGATGAATCTAATTTAGAAACTATAATATAGATAATTAGCGTATCCCACGTTTCTATAGGTTCACCAAGTGTTTTTAATGCACGAATATTTCTGAAAACGGTATCTATTAACTTTCGTATTTGAGCAGCCGATTCTTTACTCATTGCTTGAGCAGAGAACAAAGCTTTGACGTGGTTATGTACTAGCAAACGATTGTTATTATACCTATTCTCTAAAAGACTCCACGCAACTGAATAATTGTCACACGAAAATTCTAGTGCTTTAATTACTTGTAGTGCATTACCGGTCAAAATTGAACGTAAGTAGTGGAACTTCTGAATATTATCAAGATTGTCACTATTGTGAATAATAGACAAGTAAGTATCGCGAAATTCAAGCCATTGATCATAGTTACCATCGAACTTCGGCAAAGAAATTGTGGGTAGTTTGATGCCGTTCGGAATGCGACTTTGAGCTTTATCGTTCTGAGCACAATTATTATCTTTTAAAATACATTTACATTTAGCCACAATTGCATAAAACTGATTTTCAAACTCTTCTCTCTCTCGTAATTCGTTATCTATTTGAGTAGAACAAACAATTAAATCAAGTTCATCCTGAATTACAGAAAATTGATAAAATAACAATTTAGATCTATCTAAACGCTCCTGTAATTCAGCTTTATGAGCTTCTGTTACTTGCAAATCATCTAAAGATTGTACGTATTTCGTGAACAATGTGAATTTACCCTTGACACAACCCCGTTTTTTAACTAAATCGCGAATAATATCATTATTGCTTTCTGTATCTACCAGAGAATGCCGCTTTTTAGTCATATTGGTGATCTATGAAATAAGGAATCAAGTACTTACAGTTTTAACCGCGTTTTCGTTGACAGGATGTCGGTACCTGCCAAATTGCACAAAATCGATATTAATACAGGATTAGGAAGGAAAGCTCGTTGATTGACCTGACCGTTACTGCAGATGATGCTCCAGATGATCGCCAATCCGACTCGCAGATGTTGTCAATCCGGCTCGAAGGACCAGATGTTGTTGATGTCGGGTAGCTTCAGCCAGGTGTTGCTGTTGCTTGTGTGACTGCGGTGTGTGTGTGGTTTTGCCTTCCAGGATGCGAATAGGGTTTCAACGAAAAATGAACTGTTTATTACGAGTAGTTAAATATGAACTTATATTCTTTTAAATAAGGTACAATTAAAATATTGCAAACAATACTGTCGACGTAGTTATGCTATCGTGTTCGAGAAGCTTGTGTCTTCACCGTCCTTCCATCGTCCTTCCATCGTCCTCGCACCGCCGCGCTCCACCCCGCTGCGCCGTCCCGCTAAGTTTATCCTCGTCGCCGCTAGATGGTGTTACTCGTTAACAACGGTTGACTTAACCCTAAAAGACTTGGCTACAGTTTCGAGTTGTACACTTAGTTAATTTTGTGAGCATAAAATTTAAAAGGAAAGGGGCGCCCATTTTGCTATCGTAAAGGTCAAGTAATCTAGACCTTTACGATAGCAGAATGGGCATAATTAAATTACAAGATGTTAAGAATTAAGGATTTATTGTTTGACTAGCATTTGCCCGCGGCTCCGCCCGCGTGGATGTTGGTTATCGCGACCAAACATAGCCTATGTCCTTTCTCATGGTTCAATCTACCCCTGTACCCAATTTCATCAAAATCAATTAAGTGGTTTAGACGTGAAAGCGTAACATACAGACAGACAGAGTTACCTTCTCATTTATAATATTAGTGTGGATGAGAAATACCCAGGGTATAGTAAACGCCCAGGTGTATCCCAAGTCCGTCGGCTCCGACGAGGGGGAATCCGAGTGGATGTTCGCACGTTCAAAAAATGGTGTATCGCGAATTTGTATTTTGGGACTTATGTTGAATTTTTAGAGAGCTTCTGCCTTTTGACCTTTCCCCGAGAGGAGAGGCTGCGTTTTAAAGGTGTTAGTAGAGCCTTGTGGGACTACCATGACGTGCTATAAGTGATCGTGTTTTCAGCCGCGAGTGAAGGGGAGAAGGGTGGATTTATATACGATATATCTTTATATATCTATCTAACTTTCTCTGGATCGCGACTCCAAACATGATAGCCTATAGCATGTTATAGTAAGCACTTATGTTGACATCACTATTCCATTATAAGAATCTACGAACAAAAAATATCACTCGAATACATAGGGAAAAATGAATCTTCTCGGGCGGGACTCGAACCCACGACCTTTCCCTTACAGGGGGTATGCCTCTTTAAGGCGATTAAAGACGGATAAAAATAGAAGGAAAATTTGAATCACATCGGGCGTGTCTCGGTAGCCAAGTTGGTCAAAGCATTCCCCCTGTAAGGGAAAGATCGCGGGTTGGAGTCCCGCCCGAGAAGATTCATTTTTCCCTATGTGTTAAAGCTTACTTAATGCTCTAAAATTCATTAAAAAAAATCACTAATCACAGAATTATTAATTACGAATTTCATAGATGTTTCGGCGTGGGCGTTATTAGACATTCAAGACAATCATCCTCTTGTAGGCATTGTCGCGGAAAACAGCCTACACGTTATGTACTGAGCAAACAGACAAGTATTGATTCTTTTGCGTTGTGTAACACCGGATTCATGTTCTAACAGCTCATATAATTCTCTGTAGACATTATTTTCCTATGTCCTAAATAAAGGATAATATAGGGATTTATACTTTTTCAAGAATAGGAAGTGGTTCCCAGCAGAGTAGAATTTGGTTCACACCCTCTCTTCCCATGCGGTGTCGTACAAGGCGACTAAGGGATAGGGCTGTTTAACATCCGACAGATTAATAAATACAGCAACACTAAGACCTCGAACTCCCTGCCAGCTCACGTGTTTCCTTCCAGTTCCGGGTCGTATAAGCGGGGCGTGAAAAGGCCCTTGAAAAGCCTAAATGAGGCCGTCAAGCTGAGTGCCACCACTGTTAACATGGTTGTTTACGATGGTGACTGAATACGGAACGGGTTCGTGAGCGAGTTACGTATATTCCCACAGAGGGCACCACAATGTTTATAGCAAGCTATTAAAGTTACATGCCCGACGATAATATCGAATAATACCTTAGTTCTTATACCAACAGTGTGAACGAAACCATACCGTGATCTAAATATTTATATCAACGCCATCTAGCTAGCCAAGTGAAACTATATTATGGTTCCGCTGCACCGATTCACTTTTATAAGTTGAACAGTGACCCTCTTTCCGAGAATTTGGCTTTAGCTTAACATCAGGCGAGGTGAAGTCAAATTGACGTGTCCTTTATATTTTTTTTAAAGAAAATAATGCATGGTTCGAATCAATAATAGTGCCCGGTACGGCAGTACACTCATTCCCTATTACGTGGGACCGAATACAATGATTATTGAAATTTAGGTGTTACCATTACCTGCTCGCTGAAGGAGACGCCGGCCGCGCACTGGCCGCCGGCACAGCGGAAATTATAACAAGAGCAGTAGGTAGTTCATTTCGCAATAAAAACACAAACTTTCACATTTGAAATTTCCTTTCATACATTTTTATTCACATTACCTGCAAATTGCATTCCATAGATTACCAAGCTTCGAGTGTACACTATTTTCTAATCTGTGGCCCACACGTACAACGTACATGTTAACTGTGTAGTGTACACGAATCACAATTAACACCGCCCGCGCCGGTCCAATCAGTTGTACAGTGTAATGTGCGGTCACTAGTTATCTGGTTGTAATCTGTGTTAAAACGATTAAGGGCCAGTTCGACAATTAGAAGGAGACAATAAAAAGAAATACATGTCATATCATAACTAAAAAGTATAAAATAAAACAAATGATTAATGACCCATTAATTTTCTTTCGGTTTATGATTGGCAAATGGGTACCGCCTGCTATCAAACTTATTTCGATCTTTTCAGTGGCAGTCAGGCTTTTTATTTTTTAATCATTTGTTTTTTATTCATTTGTTACAAAGGCGATATCTTCATCTCGATACCTCTAATAAAAATGTGAGAAACCATGATAGTTTAAATACCTATAACACATGAATACCTAGTGATGTAATTACACTCAATTTTTTATTGTTTCGTTTCCATAAACCCCTCCAATAACCTGACAACATCGGTAATATGAATACCAATACAATAATACTAGAACCACACTGCAAATAACCATCAAAGATTATCCGACGGGTTAGGCCGGTCACCGTAGAGGTTTGGATCGCATTCCTAAGCACGCCTGTCGTGAATGAGCATTGGAATCCCTAAGCCTTGCGCAAACCCGTCCTAAGCAAACGTGGTTCTGTAATGTGAGAGCATGATGTACTGAATACCTACATAGCTTCAGAAGGCTTTATGAAATGAGAGAAGCGTAGGCATATACGGAATGGTAAATCAAGAATACAACACACACTTAGTGCAGACAGACATGACAGACATAACACTGAAGAGGGTGGATCATTTTGTCATCCTCTCGCAATGCAGTCACCCTTTGTTTACGTGCAGGCGGCTCCATCCGTCACCTCCAGGCCCGCGCTCATGGGGGACGGAGGTCAGTCAGTGCCCTCCGACGCCCGAGTTGCCTGCGCGCGCGGTCACTGTGATCCGCGAGTCTCTCTCGCTCGCGCCGCCGCTCCCGTTCCACCGTCTCCTTCACGATCATTACCTGCTCGCTGAAGGAGAAACCGGCCGCCCACGCGTCCGCACAGCGGATTGTTTACGTGCACAATATCCCCACGAATATTGTGCACTTCCAAGGAGATGAGGGGAGGTTATGTCGGACTCGAACCGACTAAAACGCATCACGCTGTCTGTGGGTGGTACTGCAAAGCCGAAGGTGAGGTGGTTCAGCATATCCCTCGCACTTCGGCTGACCCAGCAATCCAGTTGCCCATGAACATGTTACAAAATAGTTAGCCTAGAACAGGAATGGGCAGCCAGCTCCGTCCCATGAAAGCATTTAATAGTTTTTTTTTTATTAATCCGGCCCGCAGACGGTTTTTCGACATGTTTGTATGATAGGTATATGGCCCGTGATAATATATTTTGATGGGCCAGAAGTATAAAGTAGATAGGTAATGGTATAAAGTAAAGCCGCCTCTACCTTGCAAGGCGTTAGTGGCGGCCCTAGGAGTGAGAGATCACTCACTCGCCGCCTTGTTCACGGCGAATGGTATTCGTGATAATTCTGACCCTCCTTTCAAATTTCTTCAACTATCTGGCCCCACATTAAGAAAGTTTGCCACCACTGCTCTAGAAGTATGTTTTACTTAACAGTTTATCCTTGGAACCATGTTTTTCCCTGTTATTGTCATGTTGAAATACTGCGTGAACGACGGGATCGAAGGTGAAGACTATGTTGAAAGTTTTGAACTAAAACCTTGGTGTCATAGTGTGTATTCCCAGGTGTGTATAAGAATTATTATTAACTGCACAAGAATCTGCCTAAAATCTGAAGATACATAACATACATCATAACTCACGCCTGTATTCCCCAAAGGGGTAGGCAGAGTGGGGCTAGCACCCACATTTTGTCAGTTTATGTTTAGGTCCCAATGTAATAAGTGGGCGAGCCTATTGCCATTAACCGGGCACTTATAAACCTGCGATAAATACACACATAACTTCGAAAAGCATTGAAAAGTCATTGGTGTGTGCCATGGTAAACCTGGGATCGAACTCGGGACCTCGTCTCAGCAGTCCATTACCCATACCACTAGGCTACCGCAGATAAATCTGAAATCCTAAATCTGAAAATAATTTGGTGTATTTTCGCTTTTACGGGAGCTACCTCCGACTTACGGCTAACTATCCCTTAACACAACAGGATAGCCTCTTCTAACAATCAGTAAGGCAACTGGCATGCGAGTGAGTTTAGCTTGGGCTACAAACTTTCAGTGAATTTTGGCTTTTACAGGACCGACTGTCGTCTGATCCCTCTCCTAACCCCGAGAGGAAATCTAGGAGGAGCCTCATACACGCAATGTGTTTACAAGTATGTAGTATTACCAACATACTCAGGCGACCCCATTCTTCATTAGCAACAAAGCCATTAAGGTAGTTTTTATTTGCAATTTTCTCCAGAGTATGTGTGTATAATGGAAAGGTACTTCAGTACGTATAAAAGAAAAACAAATAAAAGAAAGAAAAGGAATTCCTATATATTCCCTAATACATTAGATAGCTGGAACCGTACTTGTGACGTCATTATTCACTATTACTAATGGCAACTCTGACTGTGACGTGTGAATTATTTACTGGAGCTAATATAAGAATGCGATGTTGTAGTACTAAATAAATGTGTACAGAAGGACCACTTTGAACAATAAGTGAAATGTAATGTTTCGTAAACACACAAGAGCATTCGTGGCTAAATGGTAACCGAGCAAGTTCACACATTGTAAATTTAGGGCGCATGTTGTTTACAGATTAATATACTGATTCAAAATTAAAATAGTATTTGGGTAGGTAGAGGGGGGAACACGACTAACGGTGGAGGTGAGCGCTGATGCATCACAAGGTGGCCACCCTAAACCTACACCTGGGTCGCAAGTCCCAGGCGCCGTCACAGTGTTCCTCTCTGTACCACGCCATGGACCCGGCGACCGCACGGTGAATCCATGGAATGCTGAGAACCGGATCTCTAACAAGCCAGTATTATTATCATCTACATAATATAAAAATCAATCAAGCAATATATCCCATTCGATGGAAAGTGGAGAAAATCACTAAAAGATTGTGGTTCTTCTAATTCAGATTCTTCACGCGCACCGTGAACTGCTTCAGTAAGCATCTCTCAAAGTCGTTAAAGTTCAGGTTTTTATGCATTACCACCATTTTAGGTTTATGAGTATAAGAAAAATCCAAATTCAATATCATTTATTCTGCAAAAAGTCAATATAAAAATAAATATTAAAGACTAATTTAGCAAATGGACCACACCGGTTTGTGTTTGAAATGCGGCCCAGAACTGAGAAGACAAGAAACTCACAGGGCATTTTTTTTCAAGCAATACTACAGTTAAGTTTATGGAATGGGCAACCATTCCATGCATTGAAACTGATGGCTCAACGTGCTCTATGAGTATGAGGATTTGTAGAGCACGTTGAAGCACCGATCTCTGTTACCCCACGAACATCTGTGACATTCGTCACAGGCGGTTGGTTCCCTAAACCAATTGACTACGAATGGTTTGTGGAGGTCAAAAAGCTGAATTGTTAAAAGGCTTCGGTGAAATGATTCAGGTGTGGCTCAATAGCTCAGTTGGCAGAGCATTCCCCCTGTAAGGGAAAGGTCGTGACTTCAAGTCTCACTTAAGCATTTCATTTTTTCCAATGTTTTTCGAATGATTAAGAAAGTTGATTTTCTGTATAAATTTATTCAGTGGTAGAAGTGACAGTTGAAAAATGGTTGAAGATCTGAGTGACATAAAGTCGAAAGGTTACAAATACATACGCACTCAGGCTTATTGTGTACTGAAGTACTGGAAGAATATAGTACACTCTTTAGAATACCTATATAAGTTTGAGTATATTCTTCTGAGTGCTAAAGGTGGCTTATTCCATCCTGTCCAACTAGTAGTTCCATAATCGAATTGTTAGGACGATTTTTGTCCAAACTTAGACAAATTTAGACTAACTCCAGTGTTCGATCTATTAGGACAAAACAATTCCAAACTGTTAGACTAACTCCGATGACCGAACTATTTGGACTTTTTGCCAAAACTGCTAGATTGACTCGGGTGGTCAAACTATTAGGACAAATGAAATTCAAACTGTTGTACTAAGTCGGGTGGTCGAACTCATCCGATTTTTTTGTTCAAACTGCTAAACTGACATGGGTGGTCGAACAGTTAGGACAATTTTTGACCAAACTGTTAGACTTTTTTTTTTTCGTGCCGAAATCCCCTCGGGTACCCCCCCTGCCGGAGCCGGAAGGGGAGATTATGTCGGACTCGAACCGACTAAAACCGCACGCCGTCTGTGGGTCGTGGTGCTAGACCGGAGGTGAGGTTGTCATCGACATATCCCTCGCACCCCGGCTGACCCAGGGCCATCCCTTACGGTCTGGCCCTCCTCGGGGACCCAACTGTTAGACTAACTCCGATGATCGAACTTACCTAGTATTGACATTTTTATAATTATTTCAACTGTTCCGATTACTGACTGATGGACATGTCTCTGAAGCAAGTGTTTCTCTCAAGCGGTGGAAATCAGACGGGTTCGCTCCCATAAAAGATTTCAAAACAAATGAACAAAAGGAGAAAATCAGTCCCCGGACTCCGAGGTCAGACACAACAGGGAATGTTAAGATAAAATATTGCGTCCCACACATAATACAATTCGACAGCCTTGGTGGCGTGGCGGTAGTGAAAGCGACTGCCACGCAGGAGGCGCGGGTTCGATCCCCGCTCAGTGCAAATATTTGTATGCAGGCTATTTGCATTGGTCTGGATATTTCTATGTATAATATGTATGTCTTTACAAAAAATATCTAAGTATGTTTATACGCATTTTAGATCCAATAACACAAGCTAGTTAAGCTTACCATGGGTCTAGATAGCGTTGTCTAGAATGTTGTGAAATGTGGAATTAAAAAATTGTAAATATTGTTTCAATTTATCGATGAAACTATAAATCTATATATTATATATGTTACCGGAAATGTGTATAATCCGGAATTCTATACAATGCCTAGGCATTCTATACAATGCCGAGTGCGCAGCAGGAAATGTATGAAATGGTATCAAAGAATATTGATGGTGGTTATAAAAAATGCAACCACTTAGGCTAATGCTGGAGCCTCGCTTTCGCTTCAGTCTTCTAACCTATAATAAATCCAGGTCGGGGCGCAGTGTCCACACCACGCAATTTAACTTGGATAGATTAGGTTAGAAGATTAATGCGGGAGCGGAGCGGAGCGAAGCTCCCGCATTAATCTTCGTGGTTATTTTTTTTTATTCATTCAATAATATAAATTTTCCACAAAATCATCCGCAAATACAGACAATAACTCATTTATTTCACACATTTCCGGTGGAACGGCAGGAATTCTATGTATTAACACACATTTCCTAGGATTTTTTTTTTTTTTTTTTTTATCGTGCGAAAAATCCCCACGGATACCACCCCCACGGAGCCGGTGGAGGTGGTTATGTCGGACTCGAACCGACTAAAACGCACGCCGTCTTGGGTCCTTGGTTGCCGGAGGTGAGATTGCCAAAAGCATATCTCTCGCACCCCGGCAGACCCAGGACCATCTCTATCGAGATGGCCCCCTTCGGGTTGTGGGGACCACAGTGTCCCCATCTAGCCCCGGTTACGGGGAGGCGCATTTTGCGCCGCCGCCGCGGCCTGCTTCTGCTAGGGTGACAGGCGGCTCCACCGGTCACCCCCAGGCCAGCGCTCATGGAGGACGGAGGTCGTTCTGAGACCTCCGACGTCCGGTTCGTCTTCGCTCTGCGCGGGCTTTCCGGGCCCGGAGTCTGGTCCGGACCCGACCGGCCGCCTCCTTCTCGAGCATTACTTGCTCGCAGAAGGAGACAGCCGCACCCCAAGCGTGCGCGCATCGTACCATCGCTGTGAGCAACGTGGCGAGTGTGAGGACTCCCACCCCCAGAGCCGCCACTAGGACCCGCCTCGGCGTGTCCCACGCCGGGCACTCGGTCAGCGTGTGCAGCTCCGTGTCCTCGCTCGCATCACAGTGATGGCACTCGGACGTTGGCTCCTTCCGGATCCGACACAGGTGACTTCCGAAACACCCGTGTCCGGTGATCACCTGCGTCAGCCGGTACGAGAGGCTGCCGTGTGGCCTCTCTAGCCACTCCTCCATGATGGGTCTTACCGCCGCTATTACGGCGTGCCCTGCGCTTGGTCGCCCAAGTCGTAGCTCCCATTCCGCTACCATGTCCCTGTGGAGCTGAGACCTCACGGCCCGAATTTCATCAGGCTCGGGTTCCCGTCCCTGCTCCCGCGCCTCCTTTCGATACCGATATAGCATCGAAAGGGCTCTCGCATCCAGGTTCCACGGTAGGGATCCGGCAAGGAGACTCGCCGCCTCCAGAGATATCGTGCGGTACCCCCTAATGGCCCTGCTGGCCATTGCACGCTGCGGCCCACGCAGCAGACGCGCATTGTGGACCGTCAGGGTGTCCGCCCATATTGGGCACCCATATAGGGCCATAGACCGCACGACTCCCGCGTAGAGTCTCCTGCAGGAGTCATCCGGCCCCCTCATGTTGGGCAGCATTAATGCCCCACTGTGTGGTGCTCTGGAGCAGAAGTGCCTGAGCATCGACACAGTGGTTTGCATTTGCCTGCAGGACGCGGAGCTGAGGATCCATTATGGAACCCCCATCTCCGCGCCCTGCCGCGAACCAGAGACGGAGCGCCTGCCTCCCGGCTTCGGCCTCCCCGCGGTGCAGGCCTTGGCACCAACCCTATGGTCGGCCGGCTTGCCCTCCACTGCACACCTGAAGCAGTGCAACGGAGCTTCGCAACTACCGGCCTTATGACCGGGTTGGCCACAGCGGAAGCAACGGTCACCGACTGTTACCTCCGCCGTGCACTGCACCCCTACGTGGCCTACCGACAGGCACCGGAAGCACCGTGCCGGTCGGGCCTGCAGGAGCCGCACCTGCACCTTCTGGAAGCCCCCGATGAGGAGGCTCCGCCCATCGACAACCTTTTGGGCTGCCGCGATGGGGCAGCCGACAACTGCTGCCCCCAGTCCACGCCGGCCGAAGCGTATAGCTCCGACCTTTACTGTGTCCTGAGGACAGCCTCCGGCCTCAACCACGGCGAGCCTAAGCTCCTCGGCCGTGATGGAGTCGTCCAAACCCGATATGCTCACTTCTGCGCACTTGTTGGGCCTGGACACCCGGACATCAGCCGCGTCCAGCGTCTCCCTAAGCGTAGCCGCCAGGGCGTCGGCTTTCCTAGGATTTGTATACAATTCCTTGATTTCATACATTTCCGGTAACATATATATAAAAATCAATGCCACTTTTCGTTGTAATGTTATAACTCAACAACGCCTTTACCGATTTGGCTAATTTTGGTCTTAAAATGTTCGTGGAGGTATAGGGAAGGTTTAAAAGGTGAGAAAAATTCGAATATGGGCCGGGAACCGACATCCACGCGTGCGGAGCCGCGGGCAAAAGCTAGTAAATCTATAAATATCAAATATCATTATAGGACAAGTAGAGAAGAATTACTTTTAACAAGTTCTCAAACTGTTTATTTTCTTTTGATGAATACATTTTTACTTTTATTAACTATTTGTTAAAACAGGAATTATTAGCGATACAAAGCGAAACTTAGCTTTTGTTGTTGTTCCAGTTTCCACGAAGTAAACCCGAAGTTTACTCTTTGTATTAATTCTAAAGTGTGGAGGAAATTTGGTATTTAATTAACGAAAATAGCCCTCCTCGTGACTCATAGGTATACAAACCTTAACTTAACCCGTGATAAAACTTCTCTTTTGCCCTCTGTAAATAAGCATAACATACATAAACACACGCCTGTATTCCCCGAAGGGGTAGGCAGAGGTGCTAGCACCCACATTTCGCCAGTTTATGTTTAGGTCCCAATGTAATAGGTGGCGAGCCTATTGCCATTAACCGGGCACTTATAAACCTGCGATAAATACACACATAACTTCGAAAAGCATCGAAAAGTCATTGGTGTGTGCCATGGTAAACCTGGGATCGAACCCGAGACCTCGTCTCAGCAGTCCATTACTCATACCACTAGGCTTGAGACAGAATAAGACCAGTCAAATATTAATACTCTTCTAGATCATTTACTTTTGACATTACCGTTTACCGTTTTTGCTTTCGACGAGGGGGTGAAGCGGCTAAATGATATATGTTACGTCATTACATCCGTAGATTTATGGGGAAAGATCTCGATGCTTTGATGTGAGGCGGTTTGATAATAAAAACTAATATGATTTATGGATGGATAGTAGATACAGCAAGTCTGATTCATAAGTCGTATGTACAGTAGCGGCAGTTTTGTTCTGTGATAGCAGGCGAATAAGATAAGTTCAACTAGCTATTGCGGTCAGTTCCGTCTTCGTTTTTATCTGGGTAAGGTCGGGAATGGTTGCAGTATTTCCCGTAATCCACAGAAATTTATTCCCAGTATATATGTAATATGGGAGGTAATTTGTCTTTGTGCCAATTTCATCCAAATTCGTTCAGTAGCGCGATTAAGTAAACAAACATTGAAAAGTAACTGAATTACGTAAAAAATAGTTAAATTCATCTGTAAATCAACCCACAAAAAATAAATGTTAAAGTGTAAACTACATCACGATAATGATTACGATGTTTTAGGGTCACGAGAATACTAAAGAGACTTTTTTTTTCGTGCGGAAATCCCCTCGGATACCCCCCTGCCGGAGCCGGAAGGGGAGGTTATGTTGGGCTTGAACCGACTAAAACCGCACGCCGACTGTGGGTCTTGGTGCTAGGCCGGAGGTGAGGTTATCATCGACATATCCCTCGCACCCCGGCTGACCCAGGGCCATCCCTTACGGTTTGGCCCTCCTCAACCTCTGGCCGTCCCCAACTCGCCCCCGGAATGGGGAGGCGCGCTTCTGAGCGCGCCGCCGCGCCGCGCCGCGCCGCCGGAGAATACTAAAGAGACTTTGAGATAACTCATAGTTAGAACGAAAAACATTGGAAAAAATGAAATGCTCAAGTGAGACTCGAACTCACGACCTTTCGCTTACAGGGCGACTGCTCTGCCAACTGAGCTATTGAGCACCACTTGAATCATTCCTAATTTTCCTTCTCTTTATATCCGTCTATAAGGGCGACGGTGCAGCCATCTACCAACATTCTTACGAACTGTTGGAAACAATGAATGATTTTTCAACCATTTTTAAACATTGAATTTTGATGACTGCGCCCAAATATTTGAATGAATTTTCAATGTTTAAAAATGGTTGAAAAATCATTCATTGTTTCCAACAGTTCGTAAGAATGTTGGTAGATGGCTGCACCGTCGCCCTTATAGACGGATATAAAGAGAAGGAAAATTTGGAATGATTCAAGTGGTGCTCAATAGCTCAGTTGGCAGAGCAGTCGCCCTGTAAGCGAAAGGTCGTGAGTTCGAGTCTCACTTGAGCATTTCATTTTTTCCAATGTTTTTCGAACTAAACAGTCAGCATAATAAATGCTATAAAAAATTCATTCATAGTTAGAAATTACCTGAACTGTATAATGGTTGATCGTACTATGACATTTTTCCCTATTTCAATGTGTATCATTCACATTCCAATAACCACTGATAGGTACTTAGTTTCTCTTACTCTGTCTACTCAAGTGGCGACATAGGTGTATGTTTCGAAATCCCACCCAATGTTTATTTATGCACTAGCTGAGCCGGCGAACTTATACCGCCATTTTTTTTCCGTCCGCGTGGCCTCTGATCCTGTTCCCGCTGCACCCTCTACTATATTAAGCGTGTATTATGCATATAAACTTTCCTCTTGAATTACTCTATCTATTAAAAAAACGCTTTAAAATCCGTTTCGTGGTTTTAAAGATTTAAGCATACATAGGGATGGACGGCAGACAGCGACAGCGGCTTTGTTGTATACTAGGTATGTAGTGATTATTTCGATAGTGTTTTCTACTAAGAAATTAGATTTTCCTTTGATGTAAAAGTACTTCACTCAAATCAAAGACTGCTGATTGAACACACGTATCAGGGTTATAGGTGGTAAATATTTTTAGGACACCTGATTATGTCCATTGCATCGTACAGGGTCCTCCTGTACCTTAGGGGTATAAGAGAGCCCTGTCACCAAAACTGATCAACAATAGTACCCGGAATGCGGCAATAGGCTCAACCCCTATGACGTGGGACTCTATCCACTGAAATTTGGTTCCGATGTTGAATACCACATTAAAAAAACTTATTCATAAACATACATATATATAAACTCACGCCTGTATTCCCCGAAGGGGTAGGCAGAGGTGCTAGCACCCACATTTCGCCAGTTTATGTTTTTGGTCCCAATGTAATAGGTGGCGAGGCGATAAATACACACATAACTTCGAAAAGCATCGAAAAGTCATTGGTGTGTGCCATGGTAAACCTGGGATCGAACCCGAGACCTCGTCTCAGCAGTCCATTACCCATACCACTAGGCTACCGCAGATTTTTATTCATAAAACACTATTTTATTCGAAAAATACTGACTGACTGAGCGTGAATCGAACTCATGGCTTCTGTCTTCAGTCAAACGCACTAGGCTACAGAGGTCGTCAACATAAATTAATTAGTCAACAAATATTGATCACCTTCGTTAGAGAATATTTGTGTTCCCTGGACCACGATATTGTGTTACCATATCAAATAATACGGTGAGCTAAATTAGTAGATGCTTCGTCATCTTACCTTTATCCCAACTAGGTCGAGAGGTCAGCAGAGACAGTTTGTGGTTTGCGTATGTGTGTTTGAGACCCGTTCAAGCGTTAAGCCAAGTGAGTTAGACTAGTAGGTACACATCCTGGCTGCGGTGGTTTTCCTTTTAGATGGCAGTCACTTGCATAAAAGCTGTGTCATCCAAACTAAAAGAAGAAGATGGAGTTCCCTTTAGAGTCTTTGTGCTGTCACTGGGAAGAAAAAAGGCTTGTCCTATTTTGTCTTCTGCACTGGTTGTGCAGAAACTCTCTGGTCTTATAGAGTCGGTGACACGAGTGTAAAAAAATCCAAACTCCCACATTTACCAAACTAAGATTTTCGGAACCACTCTATAAGGAGCGAGGTTATAATGATATAGTTATCTTGTCATGGGCTGTATGTTAACTGTCGGATTGAAAACAGCCTTAGCAGCAGCCATAGCCTTATTCGACTTCTGCGAATATATATATAACTAGCATTTGCCCGTGGCTCCGCCCACGTAGATGTCGGTTATCGCGACCATCGGTTCAGTGGTTGAGGCGTGAAAGTGTAACATACAGACAGACAGCAAGATAGACAGACAGACAGACAGACAGACAGAGTTACTTTCGCATTTATAATATTAGTATGGATATAAGGGAAGAGTTAGGATGGCCCTATTCTACTCCACCGGAAACTAAAGAAATACAGCCTAGTTTAACAAAATCGTGAAAATTAAATGTTTGCGAAGCGTTCGCCGGGCTCAGGTGTACGAATAATGGAGGAGTTTCAGCTATTTATAGAAAAAGTCTCGTGTCTAGAGTGCTTTTAAATGTAGGTACTATTACTTCTAACTTCGTTCTAAGAGCTCGGCGTTCACTATGTTGTTCTTTTAACAGCCGCTCGCCAGTTACTTAGGTGGTTGACTTTAATTTTATATTTGCTATAATTTATTGCTATGTTCTTGATCTTTCAATATTCAGTATCCTATAAGATATATAACTTATAGTTCGGAACGTATCGCGATAAAACTTAAGTAAACTCAGTTTTGCCGATGTTTCGGGTGCATTGCAGCACACGTGGTCACGACTTAACTGAGTTTATACCGCGATAGTTTGAAAAATTATGAATGTATAACTTATATGACAGCCTCCATGGCGTGGTAGTAGTGAACGCGACTGCTACGCAGGAGGCGCGGCTTCGATTACCGATCGGTGCAAATATTTGTATGCATGAATATGGCTATTTGCATTGGTCTGGGTGTTTCTATGTAGGTATAATATGTATATGTATTAAAAAAAAAACTATGTATGTTTATCCGCATTCCAGATTCCATAACACAAGCTAGTTCAGTTTTTTTATTTTTTTATTTTTATTTTTATTTATTCGGGAAAACAAACAGTTACACAATGTTCTTAATCTAAGGTCTTAACATTAACTTAGTTGTAATTATGTAACCTACAGCGTTATCCACATGTTACTAGAGGAGTATTTCATAATTATACAAAAGGCAATAATCATCTATACAGTGTCTTAATGCAAATAAAAGTGTGACTTATTGATAAATCGTACTTGAATTTCAATAATAGTTACAGTTTTTCAGGCAGTTAATTTTTTTAACAAAGAAGTTCTAAACTTGTTATACGACAGAGTGAACATATCCACATCTGTAAACAATTTATTATAATTATCGACAATGCGATTTAGAGGCGCACGGATTCCAGCATTAGTGCGGCTAGTGAAAACGGCGAACAGTGGGCGTGACCGCACCTGACGTCTGATGACTGTCCTTGGGACAATATAACACAATTTATTTGTCAATTCAGTGCAGTCGAATCTATTATTGCATAAGTCATATAGAAACATGTTTTCTAGAAAGAGACGCCTGGATTCCAAGTCAAGTAAATTCAAATTTTCATTAGTACAGTGACAACGGTACTGCACTGCTCTAAAGAACTTATTTTGTACTCTCTGCAGACTATCTTTGTATTTTTTGTACAACGGGTTCCATATCAATACCGCATACTCCAGTTGCGACCTGACCAAAGATTTATAAAGGTGAACATAAGTATCAGTATGCTTAAAATCTATGGTGGACCTCATAACAAAACCATACATGCGATAAGCATTATTAACAATTTTATCAATGTGTTGATCAAGGTGGAGCTTAGAATCCAGCAGCACCCCGAGATCCCTTACCGTAAGAACCCTACTTAAAGTGGCATGGGATAGTGAATATATGTTTTGAATTATGTTTTGCTTTTTAGTAAATGTAATTGTAACGCATTTTGCTATGTTTAACTTCAACTTATTTGCACTGCAATAAAGAGAAAAACGGTGCAAATCTTCTTGTAATAAACTACAATCATGATTTTCGTAGATAGATCTGTAAATTTTAAGATCATCTGCATAAAGTAGATAATTCGAGTTTCGAAAACAGGATGAAATGTCATTAATAAATAGAATAAAGAGTAAGGGGCCTAAGATGGAGCCCTGGGGCACACCAGAGGTTACATTAATTGGATAAGACTCATGACCTTTGATCACCACCTTCTGAGTCCTATCTGTTACATAGGATATGAACCACCGCAGTAGATCCCCCCGAATACCATTATACGCAAGTTTGCTTAGAAGGAGTTCATGGTCCACCTTGTCAAAGGCCTTACAGAAATCCGTATAGACGGCGTCAACTTGCACTTGATTATCCATATTATGAAATAAAAAGTCTGTGAAGCTCAATAAATTAGTAATAGTAGATCTCCTTTGAACGAATCCGTGCTGTTGTTTTAAGATAATATTATGAATACAGGGATAAATAGCTTTATGCACAAGTCTCTCGAAAACCTTTGATAATGTGGATAAAATAGAGATAGGACGGTAATTTTCGACATCGTTCTTAGAGCCTGCTTTATGTACTGGTGTAATGTTGGCTCGTTTCCATCTCTCAGGAAACGTGCCCTCGATAATACACTTATTATATATAATATGTAAGGGCACGCATATACTATCTGCTGTTTTTTTTAAGAAATATGCGGGTACTCCATCGGGTCCTGGTCCCTTTGTTGCGTCTAATGAGCATAATGCATTTCGTACTTGATCTAGAGAAAAATTAATAGTGTTTATCATAATACTGTTATCTGCATAAGTTTCGGGGGGTAGCCAGCTCCCGCTGCTATATGATGAGGCTTCATAAACAGATTCAAAAAACTTTGAGAACAAATTACATATGGTAGGGGGATCATTAGAGGTTTGATTCCTATAGAAAACAGTGGCAGGAATACCTATATTTGTTTTACGGTTGGAAATGTAGCTCCAAAGATATTTTACATTTTTCTTTATGTTATCTTCTATATTATTAATATAGGCTTTATAGTTTATTTTACATTCAGTAAGAAATCGACGCCTAAGAAATGAAAACTGCTCATAGTCTGATATATTGTTGTACGTTTTCCATTTGAGCCACGCTTTTTTCTTATTGTTAAAAATGTGTTTGAGTGATTTAGAGAACCAGATGGGAAACTTAGTTGATTTGACACGGGACATGGGAGTGTGATTCTTAATAGATTTATAAATAGCATCGTAAAATATGTGCACGCAGTTCTCAGCGTTCGCACTATTCAAAACATCAGTCCAATGAACATTAGACAAATCCTGATTAATTTGTTCGTAGTCAGCTTTGTAATAGTTAAATTTTGGTGATTTAGATTGCGGAAGAGACATGTTTACTGCTTTATGCGTAATAATGGCACAGAATGGAGGATGAGGAGGATTAACCTTAGACAGTACGTCAGCTGGTGCATACGTGGTACAATCTGTGTTACTAAGTAATAGATCTAAAATGTGTTTTTTAGGGTTAATAAAATTGTTATATTGCAAGGCATTTACCAGTGACATAAAATTACATAAGTGTCGACTAGCCTTTGTACTAACATGACAGTGTAGTCCTATGCCTATACTGGGTACCCAGCTCACCTCTGGTAGATTATAATCACCAAACAAATAGTAGAAAGTTGGATTTATATTATCTATGACGTCACTCACCAGATTGAAGTGATCAAAATAAATATTGTGAGAAGTGCTAGGTGGAATGTACACTGCACTAATCATGTGTTTCTCATTGTTTATTCCTGGTAACTGTATAAGGACGTGCTCAATGTGAGGTGATGTAGGTAGAACCGGTGTTATAAGAGTGGATCTAAGTGTCTTAAGTACAGCCACAAGAACTCCCCCACCCTCTTTTTTATTTGAGGCTATGCGATTTCGGTCAGTTCTATACACTGTATAGCGGTTATCTATGAACTCATTGTCATTCACTTGGGGGGTGAACCAAGTCTCAGTAATTATTATGATATCGTAGCAATTTGATAGTATATTCATATACAAAACATTTAACTTGGTGCGTAAACCACCACTGTTCTGATAATATACGGTCAGCTTATCCATTATTGACAAATAGGTAACATCGAGAAGTAATATTAAATCTAAATCTAGGAATCGCGACATAAAAATAGTATGGCAATCGGAACGCCCCGAGACACGGAATACAATAAACACCATTAAAAGTAGTTAAAATCAGTATGACATTATGTTTCAACAAACCCGAATAAGTACTGTTTATTAGCAGTAGACTGAAGCTACTATGTAAATGTTCAACATACAATAACGCTATGGAATCCATACAACAAGATAAAGAGTACATAACATGCCCAATACGATAAAATACTGCCACTTGACATGATTGAGTAGTGATTAATTTTAAGTTCAAGTTTAAGATTAATATACGAATAATAAAACGCAAACTTTGCTCAGGCAGGCTTTTGAGAGAAGGAGCGTGACCTAATTTTGTAAACATCTTGATGGGTTCGAATGGCCATAGCTGGCGTGTTGTCACTCTCTCGCACAAGGATCGTTGCATGCTTAATCCACACGTACTTGAAATTATATTTCCTGGCGGCTTCCCGGCACTCACGAAACAACTGCTTATTCTTAAGTGTTAGATGCTCGTTCATGTACACCTGTAGCGGTGTACTACCTGATATTCCTAGGTCATCAGTTTTTAAGCCTTTGGACAAGCGGAATGCACTGAGAAGATTATCTCGTAATATACGCGAACTAAGCTTCACAATAATATTTTTAGGCTGCTTGTTATGTGATTGTGCGTGTGGTACACGATGTATGGCAATAATATCCTTTTGCGTAAGTGAGCAATTTATCTTAGTACTTATAGTATTCATAAGGGTGACCAGGTTTTCAGCTCGTTTTTCCGGTATATTACATAGTTCAATATTGCACTGTCGGGCCTGCTGCTCAAGCATATCAATTTTGGACTCCAAGCCAGATATCACAGTGTTGAGCCCCTCCGTGCTATTAGCCTGCTTGGTAAGAGTATCAACCCTCTTTTTCAGATCGTCTTGACATTCAGAAGAGTATTGCACGGAGGTTTGCAGAGCGGTCACGTCCTCTCGCAGAATCACCTGCTTGTGTTCGAGATCCGTAATATATTTCTCAAATCCTGCCTGCTCAGATCGTATAGAATTAAGTTCTATTTTTATATCCGCAGTAGTTTGCGTGACGGTGACCAGGTCCAATTTAAGGCTCTTTACGTTTTCCGACAAGCCTATTATCGCACAGTCCAGGTAACCCCTAAGATCTTCAAATTTTTTATTCATTTCCTGAGTAAGAGCCAATATGGCATTTGTTAACTCACATTCCGGCTGTTTACGCTTTCTCCCTTCATTCCAGTTCTCATCAGGTCTTGCTTGAGTATCCGATAGATTTGGTGACGAAGATGACATAGGAGTGTGTATCATTTTGTATTACAAAAAGAAAGTTTGGCAATTGGAATCAATAAAATAGATGAGATGTAAATAAAGAACAAATGTCGAAATGCAGTCGGTAATCGGTAGTGAATAACACCAGCTATTGTGCTCACTCAAGCGTAAAACCGGTATTAGGTTTGTTATGCAAACTAATGTTTACGACAGGTCGCGTCGAAAACGTCGCAAGCGCCGTGCAATACGCGTGACTTACGCGTTGTGATGTTATGTGCAGAATAGATACAATGTCGGTGGTTTTATATTTTCTGTTCTTGATTATTCACTGATTAATCGTCAATAAACACTCTGTCTAACTTCAATTGATGTATATCTTCATGGTAACAAGTCTAAATATTCACAATCTCACAAATTTTACCACAAACACTGACTTTAGACACTGATAATTATTAATCTTTTGGCGAGTAATGATAACAGATGTTAACTGTACGGTAGCTGAACGATTGTATATATATATACTTACCATTGGTCTAGATAACGTTGTGTAGAATGTTGTGGAATATTTATTATTTATTTATAACTTATTGACGTTAACTTTACTTAATTTAAGTCTATCACAACTTCTTAGGGTTGCTTGCTTTTTATGGGTGTACAGGACAGGGAAAGGGTGTCGGAGGGAACGGAATCAGCCTTTTACGCGGGCAGAGCCGCAAACAGCAGCTAGTTACAAAAATAATCTTTTAATGTCAGTCATAATTGCATACATACATACATGTTATCACGCCTTTATCCCCGAAGGGTTAAGCCTCCCCATTTCGGAGGTCAGCCGGGGTGCGAGGGATATGTCAAAGACTCCACCTCCAGCCTAGCACCACGACCCTCAGTCGGCGTGCGGTTTTAGGACGGTTCGAGTCCGACATAACTTCCCCTTCTGGCTCCGGCGGGGGAGGTATAATATATATAAATCTTTACGATTTCCGCACGAAAAGAAAAAGTGGGTAATAAATGCCTGTTCCACCATTGGTCTAGTCATAAGGGGTAGGCCCAAGAAGTGCTGGCTTAGCGTCGTGGAGGGTGACATGCGTGCAAACGGTCTCACTACCTTGGACGCCCAAGATCGTGCGAACTGGAGGAGGAAGAACCAGAAGGCGGACCCTGAGCTCCGAGGGCACCGTGGCCTCGGATGCAATCAGGATTAACGTCTTTATGTCAATGATGATGATGATGAGTCATTATTGAAGGAATTGAGGTGGCGAAAACAACATCATATATGATATAACAATGATAAAACTAAATCTCTCGTTCATTGTTATTTCATTCATTCAACGTGTCGAAAGTTTCAGTTTTAATTGTTAATTAACTCGTTTGTATTACAAAATAACAAAAGTGTAACTAATTAGTAAATCAAATAAATTAATTGATACAAAAATAGCGGCAAGGATCGTCGACGATCCCTAATTCAAAAGTGGGATTGAAATTTATGTTTATTACTGTGTAACAATCATTTGTACTATTGACTTAGCACAGATGATAAAATAATACAAACTACAACCAATTCCCTATTATAGTATTTACCCACAGTTCTGTTATTCCGTAAACAACCGCAATTCAAAGTTTGACATATCTCTCAACCGCAACAATATCCAGAAACGTTGGCTAACCACCGAATGTCAAACTTTGAACACGCTGGAATGCAATAATAACAACTTTTAGTTCAGAGAGTGGAGATTCAACCGCGATTGTATGGTAACTGATTATTTATATTGTTTGTGTTTGAGATAAAACCCTCCAAAACTACTAGGTATAGCTCTTTGGCGGCTTAAGTTTGCTGGATGCTTCTGGGACCCCATTTGGCCCCACTAAGATTACGGAGTCAAAGCAATCTCAATTGCAATATTTGCAGTGCAACTGAAATTAGGTACTTAATTTGAATACATAGGGAAAAAGAATTTTCTCGGGCGGGACTCGAACCCGCGATCTTTCCCTTACAGGGGGAATGCATTGACCAACTCAGCTACCGAGCACGCCCTATGTGATTAAAGGCGACGGTGGAGGTATCTACCGATGTTCTTACGAACTATCGGAACCCGGAATAGTTAGCATACTTAATGCTGCATTCATTCAATAGGTACTTAATTTCCGTAGGATCTGTGAGTGCTTGAAGTTCGAACTTACTTAAGGAAGAATATCATTCTCCAATAGCTGCTGAATAACTCTTTTCCTAGGATAAATTGTCCGACATACTGTACTAAAATGAACACAACCGTCGCCCATGAATACTGCAGGAAAGTGGCGATGTCACGGTCGCTGTCACTGACATTGGAAAGCAGGGGTCGCCCTACGAAAGACGACAATGGTCGCGTAGTCGAATGGTCCCAGTCGCTCGTCGTGGTCGCTTAAAACCGAATGCTACCTTTATGTCGACTTTCCTTCAACAATTTAACTTCTGTAAGTTGCAACGTGCGAGAGCGACACGGTAACCGCTTATGTGCTTGCTTCGTTACCATCATCTTCCCTCTTGTGATCCGATAGCATCCGAAGTGTTCATAAATGACTTCTGAGTTTACTTTCAAGCTTACCTTCATCTACATTTATTTCTCATGTAGCCATCAAAAGCCATATTCCTGCCTTTTTTCTTGTTAGTGCTTCGTTGTGAAAAGAAAATTCGGTTTACGAGTATCTAGAATCACGAGATCCGTATACGCACGTAACACACGCGTTATTTCGAGAAATAAACTCGAGATAATTACGAGATGTTACCTATTCGTTGAATTAATAATAGCCAGATGGATTCGTTGATGGGCGAGGATAATAAAAGGGATTTGGGTTGTTGTGATAATGATCCCCTCATTACGGTGAAAGTAGGTCAAGTTGTGATTGTGAGGTATGTTAGCTATCTTTGTCTTACAACATGGCCGAATCATTAATGAGCAAGTGAAATGAAATAGTATCTGTGAAACTGACAATAAATTTGAGAAGTTCAGGAGATCTACTTATTAATTACTAGCTGTTACCCGCGACTTCGTCCGCGTTAAGTTACGTTGGGATGAAAATCTTCTACGATTTTCATCCCAACGTATGGGCTAGTGGAAATGTTCCTGGATAACGCGTCTATTAGCATAAAACGTCATTGTGTATTACTCAAAATTACATGCCAGTATCACACTAAATTGAATCCTAGACAGAACGTTATTCGTTCCATTGTCTCCGTAAATCGCTTTATTGAAGAACTGCATTCTCCGTAACAGACAGACCCAGGTGAGCGGAATCTAATATCGAGCGATACAGGGGATGACATTTCAAGGAGTAAGTGTCGGCCATTTTGTATTGATGTGAAATGATTTTTAAATCTTTATTGTGTGTGTGCGCGTATGTGTACGCTGTTCATTCGCTACACAGTGGGTTCGATTCCAGCTTAGTTCAAATATATGCATGATTATTTGCATAACTCGGCGGTGTTTCTATATAAAATATTTATATATCTGAAAAAAAAAGAAGTATCCAAGGATATTTATCTGCATTCTAGATCTCATAACATAAGCTAGTTTAAATAAGTTTACTGTGTTTCTGGATTTTTTCTTGAAACTATTAAAAAATAAGCACCTATTAAAAAGTTAAACGAAAGTTTGTCCTCAACAATTTTCCTATTTGACAGTTCTTTTCTGTTCGTCTGTAGTGACGTGAATATAATGAAGGTACGTCATATGTCTGGTGGAATTCCACATCCAATATCCTGTCGAGTACCACTAGTGACTCTTGAACTTTCACCCACCGCTACCCAAGGTAGCCACGATTTTGATAATGTTGAGACTTTTTTATGAAGAAAATATCACATTCGCGAGCTCTCCGGCCGTACAATGCCATTAAAAAATGAGTCACACCATGCCAGTCAGTCATTTAGCTACGCGATGGTTTTTCAAAACTCACGGATCTCAATTTTATTCAATTACAATAAAAATTGAAAAAATAAACACTTGTTATTGCGTAAGATTTGCCAAAATAAAACTTTTGTATCCTTCAAACCACTCGTAGTTTAAATCATTTTCAATAATTTTAATTTTGTAAGTTTACGTAAGTTTTGAAATCTCACGTTTATGAACGTATTCATAAAATCAGGCATTCATCAGCATACTCCTTTATGTGTGACAACAATTAAATTCAAACAGAACTTTTCCTTAATGTACACTTCTTCTTCATCTTTGTGTTAATCCCAGTCGCATCCGAAGCTTTCAGCTTGGAGTCTGTGGTCCATTTTACCAGTCTAACTGCATATTTCTAACTCCACAACCCATATCGAATGATCATATCGGTGATATCGAAGCATTGCCAAGTTAAACCAGTTGTTGGACTTTTGAGGGCTCCAACTATCCGGAACGACTGCCTATTAGAATAGATAATAATATAGCAACCGGGACTGATGGCTTAACATGCTCTCCGAGGCACGACTAGACCAATGCAAATACCCATAAGTATTCATGCATATAAATATTTGCACAGAGCGGGGATCGAACCCTGCGTAGCGGCCGCGTTCACTACCGCCACGCCACGAAGGCTGTCGATAATTCATAATATACACTGGGTCTGCCGGGGTGCGAGAGATATGCTTTCGGCAATCTCACCTCCGGCAACCAAAGACCCAAGACGGCGTGCGTTTTAGTCGGTTCGAGTCCGACATAATCGCCTCCACAGGCTCGGTGGGGATGGTATCCGTGAGGATTTTTCGTGCAATAAAAAATACCATAATATACAATAATGTACTAAAATTCTTCTCAAATATAAAATAAATTAACCCTTTCATACTAAAAAATAAATGAAACTGTGTAATATGTGTGTTGTACGCCCTTACCATAGTCTCAACCAATAGACGACATAGTTAAATCCCATTCACATGTTCTTACATTGTTACCCTACATAAGAGGTCTTCTGCCGTATTACGGAGAAAAGGCTTAATTAACTTTTTTTTCAAAATTGAGTTATATACATATTCGGAATCAGGAGAAAAAGGTGCATCTACCCAATTTTTTGTGTAATTTTATCTCTAGAATCTACGGAAATACATTAAGCCCGAAAGGCACATCTAACAGCTAAATTGTTATTGAATAAATTGAAAAGGCTTATTTGACACCGATTAAGAAGAAACAACATAAATACGTACTTATGACTTGAAAGTGTTATAAAGAGAAGTCACAAGTGACCAGTTGTGCCTTTTCTTTAAGACGCCAGTAAGGTAGGTAAGGAATGTGGGGGTGTCTTTGCGCTCATCATTGCGCCAATGTTTTCAATTCAAAGTAAACGCAAGCTGATTTATTGGTAAGCAATGTTGTTTCTTTCATTGTAAAATCTTAAATAAAGTTATGATTATGTAATCAGATATTTTTGCTTAGATAATCATAACTTTCCAATTCATTCTGATAACTCAAATAGGTAAACATATAACAGTAATATGAACAGAGGGTAGGCTGAAAATATGAACTTGACAAAAAAATATTAATATTTTAAAATATGTCATCCAATTTTTGGAAAATTGAGTAATATTTTCAACCTACCTTCTACGCACGCCTGTTAGGTGCCTACCCGCGCGCGTTTACGACGTATATTATAAGTAAATAGTACAGCTAAATAATAATAAAGTAATAGTAAAGCTAAAGTCTCTAGTTTTTGTGCCCGATATCTGAAGTTGTGTTTCTAAATCTATTTGAACGCAATGGACGAAAAGTCTTATTATATTAAATAAACAATTGTTGACAATGGAGTTGTTTAGCATTTTAATTAGTTTATTTTCATATTTTTTTGCTTTGAATTATTAAGGTGCCTTACCTAATGGGTAAAAATGGGACTATATTACTAAGATTCGCTATCTGTCTTTCACCAGGTTTTGCTATTATTTCATGAATCGTTATAGCTAGATCATTAAACTGAAACACTTCGGGCGTGAGTCCGGCCCCATAGAATTAGATTTTGTTCTAAAATCAGAGATAATACGGTGGTTTAAAATGTGTAACGTCAAATTTATCATAATATTTGAAATAAAGAGTTTTCATTACCAATTTTTTGTTATTTGTTCAATGTTCATAATTAAGAAGTAAGTGAACAAGGCAATCATTTTAAAAGTAACAATTTTATGTAAAATTTATACTCTTTTAAACTCGCAATGAACCTTTATGATTACGTTACAAAGACATAATTACGTAAATTATGTGTCCTTTCATTTTAATACTGAATTGTTTTTAAAAAGAAAAGACTTATCTGGTTAGTTGTGCCTTTAAAACGATAAAAAGATATTTTATTTGTAATTATTTTGTTAAGATGAAAGGGAAAATTGGGATTATCTGTATAAAAAATAAATAAATAAATATATTCCTATGCATGGTTGGATAGGTATTTCGATTGTGTACCTTAATTTAATAACTTGTTTCTCCCAATAATACACGAAGGATTTTTTCTGCTAAAAAAACCTTGAAAACTTTCAAACTCGATTATCTTACATTTTTGTTTTTGTTAGTTATGCCTTTTTACAATAAGACGGCAGTCTTGTTAAGGTTGGAACAGAATTTCTATTGACCGACTCTATCGCACAAACTTTTGGTCCCGCGTATATTGAGCTAGTTTCACAAAACCTTCAACAAGTTTGCTACTTACACAGTTGTCAGTGTTGGATTAATTGGGTAATAGTTCTTTTGGATGAATGTGCAAAAGATAGAAGAAAAACTTCGGGACTTTTCTTTTGGGAGACGAAGTTATATTTAGACTGTAACTAATTATGTTGGTTACATTTATCACACTATTTTAGCTGAATCTCACTTTAAAACTATTGTTAAAGAATCAAAGAAGAATCAATTTCGTTTATCCAGTTAAGGCATTTATAGAGCACATATGAACGTCAAAATATAACCTTAATGTCAGGTATGTCCAGAATAATAAATAAAATTAATCATTTGAAAATGATTCTTTCGCTGGTTCGGTAGATTGGTTCTACTGAGAAGATACCAGCAAGAAACTCAGTGAACTCGATTATCCTCCTTTTTTAAATATGGTTTTATTTATAACAAATTTATACAGTGCGAGCAAGAGATTACATCAGAATGACTATGCATCTTTATTATTTAAGTATTCGTCTACTTTATAATAACTTTTTTCATTAAGCAATTTTTCACTTCAATTTAAACCCTAGTAGAAGAAATGAAATTATTGGAACTCTCTGTACTGGAATCTCGTGCAGGCTTTACTCTCAGTCCCGGTAAGATAGCAGTCACTTCCATAAATATGAACCAAACCAATGAAACTCCTTTAATTGCCAGGAGAGTGACATCGAGGCTCCGGGGTGCAACTTTACGTTACGATGAAGAATTACCATTGTTACAACACATTATCATTTTTTTCATTACCATTGTTAACACATTAACAAAATCCCACTAACACTACCAGTATTGTACAATGCTTTATCGACCTGAGTAGAAATAACTACAGAATAAAGTTCGCTACTGGGAACTAACCACGTCCACAACTTGGCGAGCGACAGAGATTAGCTGGATGCGCCGGTGTGAGTCGCTGGAGTGCTTTGTTACAACATGCCAACTATAAACAACATCCTTACTTTTTGTAACACTACCGCAGAATCTCTCAAAATGGAGTATGTGGAAGTGTGCTAGGGCCTTTACACGCGGCGGCGACGCGCTAGATAGCGCGCCTCCCCATTCCGGGGGCGAGTTAGGGACACCGTTGTCCCCCCTCCTGAGGAGGGCCAGACCGTAAGAGATGGCCCTGGGTCAGCCGGGGTGCGAGGGATATGTCTATGACAACCTCACCTCCCGCCTAGCACTAAGACCCACAGTCGGCGTGCGATTTTAGTCCGTTCGAGTCCGACATAATCTCCCCTTCCGGCTCCGGCAGGGGGGGTATCCGAGGGGATTTCCGCACGAAAAAAAAAAAAAAAAAAAAAAAAAAAAAAAAAAAAAAGGGCCTTTACACGAAGTGATATTCTATTAGCAATAACGCTATTGTTTTTTTTTTGTTTATACTGTTGATTGATGGCACTTGGTGGAATTCATTGTTACACATATTAAGAACACTTGTAATTTTTCCACAGTATATTGAACCTGACCGGTTTCGCCTTACGGCATTCTCAAAGGTTTAATGCTGTAAGGCGAAACCGGTCAGGTTCAATATAATAAATACTGTGGAAAAAGTGCTAGTGGAAATGTTCAGTAATATGTGAACTGAAGGAGGTTTGACATAGTTAACCGGTGAGGAGGAATCAAGAATGTAAAATCGTGCTGTATGGATTGTCTTAGATTTGCAATAAAATAGTAGGCATTTAATAGTGACAACCTCATACGATAATGATAACGGGAATTAACGCAGTTTCCTGCCTGTGACCACGACCGGTATAACCTGGTCGAAAAGTCAGGCAAATCAAAAATAAGTAATGTACTATATACCTATTCCATGATCGCGTTAATTCCCGTTATCATTAATTGTATATCATGGTACAAGAGAGTTTAAAAGTTAGTGAAAGACAACGTTAGTTCCTATTTTTGACATTTAACGGAATGGTTGGTTTTACTGTAAAAAATCTTTATACCTCAAAATAAATGATCTATGTAGGGTAGGCCAAAATTTTATTGTGTTTACTTCCGAGTAATTTCACTAATAACAAATGCCGGTGCCGTCTTAAAATGACAAATATACAATTTGATTTTATAAAGAGAAAAAGAGAGGTCCAAAACTTCATTATCTGCAAAAGTAAGTTTGTTTTTAAAGGTACAGTCAGCATCAGAAAGATGTTGATGAACGAACTGCTTAAAATGATCTTCATTATTTACTTTCCCTCGTTTGTATTGATGGATTGTTCTGATATTTGGCACACACTCTTAGATCGGACAATAATACAATTTCAATCAATAAAACAGTTTGATTTGCTCTTAATACCTTAGTTTTAAGAACATTTTGAGACCTTTTAAGGAAGATATTTCTGATGCTAACTGCACAGTCAGCATCAAAAAGATGTTGACGAACAGAGTACTCAAAATGATCTTAATTTCGTTTTTTGACCCCCTTCTAGTAGACTGATTGATCTGATATTTGGTACATACCTCTAGTTCGAACAATAATACAATTTGAATCAATAAAACAGTTTGATGATATTTTTAAGCTATCGCGGTGTAAACTCATTGTTATTTACGCCTGTTTGGGACTTGTGATAACAAAAAAATCACTTACTTTTTGCCGACGTTTCGGGTGCGATGCTGCACAGTTTGATTTGCTCTTAATACCTTAGATTTAAAACCATTTTGAGACCTTGCAGGTCAAGACATTTGTGCCCCTCTATCTGTACGATACAAGTTCAATTTCGTTGAGTGTGAGAGCGATATCCTCTCTCTATGGGTCGGTAGAAACTGCCTCGGGCAACATCTCAAACAATTCGTCAGAACATAAAACTATTATACAAGCGGTAGAACACAAGGAGGTGTAATCTCTCTTGGGATTAGATGTTCTTGATAGATCGTAAGTACAGGTTCTATATAAATAAATTTAAATAAATATTCCACAACATTCTACACAACGCTATCTATACCCATAGTAAGCTTTTATACCTTGTGTTATGGATTCTAGAATGCAGATAAACATACTTATATGCTTTATTTGTAAAACACACATACAGAAACACCCAGACCAATGCAAATAGCCATATTCATGCATACAAATATTTGCACTAAGCCGGCATCGAACCCGCGCCTCCTGCGTAGCAGTCGCGTTCACTACCACCACGCCACAGAGGCTGTCATTAGTCTCACCACAAATATTTAATTTCAAAGTTGATATAGCCGAAGTTTTAAACTCACAGTTTGTAATTCCACGATGCTGGATCGCCATAAAACTGCAAGTTTTAGCTGTTTTTAACAACTCTATAATTTCAATATCTACATTGTCAAACTGAGCTCGTAAAATATATGAATTAATCTGGTACAGTCAGCGTCATAAATATCTTGACGAAGAAGTCTCTAAATGATCTTAAAACTCTCGTATTAAGAGCAAATCAAACTGTTTTATTGATTTAAATCGTATTATTGTCTGAAGTAAAGGTGTGTAGCGACGGCGCACTCAAAAGCGCGCCTCCCCATTCCGAGGGCGTGTCGGAGACACCGTTGTCCCCCCTCCTGAGGAGGGCCAGTCCGTAAGGGATGGCCCTGGGTCAGCCGGGGTGCGACGAATATGTCGATGACAACCTCACCTCCGGCCTAGCACCATGACCCACAGTCGGCGTGCGGTTTTAGTCGGTTCGAGTCCGACATAACCTCCCCTTCCGGCTCCGGCAGGGGAGGTATCCGATGGGATTTCCGCACGGAAAAAAAAGGTATGTAGCAAATATCAGAATAATCGGTTAACTGGAAGAGGGTTAAAGGATCCGGGACTGTAGAATCCCCCATATCAAATATACACAGAATATTATTATTTTTTTATTATTAATGTTCGATACACTAGCAGCTTAGAGCTGATGCGTGTACATCACTGCACTTGTGTTTAATGTTTCAAATGATTGTCCAGTCTATTTTTAAATATGTTTATGTTAGGAGCACTTATTAGGTACTGTTTCTGGTAGCGAGTTGCACGATTTCATATAATCTAAGCCTGCTTCAAATTTCAACAGATCTGTTCCGCTGTTCGAGCATGATTGAGTACAAACTAAACTAACAAACTTCATAAACTTGCACATTTACAATGTTGATGGAAGTTTGTAATGAATCTTTCCCCTAATAATATGCGTTTTAATATACATGGGGCTGGGACTTGAACCCACGATCTTTCCCTTATAGGTGGAATGCTCTTCCAACTGAGTTATTGAGCCACACCTGAATCACTTCAAATTTCCCTTCTCTTTATATCCGTCTTTAGAGGCGACGGTGGTCCCGATGTCAAAGAATCAAGAAGAATCAATTCATTTATTCAGTTTAGGCACATAAAGAGCACATATGAACGTCAGAACTTTACGATAATCACAGATAAAATAAATAATTATTAGATGCTCTCGACAGGTTGCAGCGACGTGCGGTCCGCATTATTGGGGATCCTGAGGTCACGAACACCCTCGAGCCTTTGCAGATGCGTAGAGATGTTGCGTCTTTGGCAGTTTTCCACCGTCTCTACTATGGTGAATGTTCTGACGAGCTCTTCCAATTAGTCCCACCTTCCCCTTTCCTTCACAGGACGACACGTGCAGGGCTAAGATGCCATCCATTTACGGTGCAGAGTATACCTGCTAGAACCAAGCGTTTCAATGATTCTTTCCTATGCCGCACCACTAAGACCTGGAATTCCCTGCCAGCTCACGTGTTTCCTTCTTCCTACAGTCCCGGTTCCTTTAAGCGGGGCGTGAAAAGGCATCTAATGAGGCCGTCAAGCTGAGTGCCACCACTGTTAACATGGTAAATGTTTACGATGGTGACCCTCTTTCCGAGACTTTTGCCTTTAGCTTAACATCAGGCAAGGTGAAGTCAAATTGACCAGTATAAAAAAAAACCAAACTGTTTTATTGACTTAAATCGTATTATTGTCCGAAGTAAAGGTTGTAGCAAATATCAGAACAACCGGTTAACTGGAAGAGGGTTAAAGGATCCGGGACTGTAGAATCCCCCATATCAAATATACACATAATATAATCTATGCCTGCTTCAAATTTCAACAAGATCCGTTCCGCTGTTCGAGCATGATTGAGTACAAACTAAACTAACAAACTTCATAAACTTGCACATTTACAATGTTGATGGAAGTTTGTAATGAATCTTTCCCCTAATAATATGCGTTTTAATATACATGGGGCTGGGACTTGAATCCACAATCTTTCCCTTACAGGTGGAATGCTCTTCCAACTGAGTTATTGAGCCACACCTGAATCACTTCAAATTTTCCTTCTCTTTATATCCGTTTTTAGAGGCGACGGTGGTCCCGATGTCAAAGAATCAATTAATTTATTCAGTTTGGCACATAAAGAGCACAAATATGAACGTCAGAACTTTACAATAATCACAGAAAAAGTAAATAGAAAAAAATAGAAATAGAAAATCAAACGAACTTACCTGTAAGTGAAGTTCGATGATTATTAATAATAATAATCATTTATTGATCAAAAGTACTTAAATCTAGTTACATAAACACTGACTGATAAAACAAATCATTGGAAAATGATTCTTTCGCTGGTTCGGTAGGTTGGTTCTACTGAGAAGATAATGCGTCTTACTTTAAAATTTAATTGTAAAGAGGGTAAAAGGTTATTATAATATTTTAGAAGACAGTACAAAGATTCATTACGAGGCCTCGTAAGGTGCCAAAATCGATGAAATTCATTAAAAGTTGTAATCTCGGTTCCGGAGGTAACACTGTGTATTAAGACAATAACTTTTCTTTGCCCGCCTTTGTTTAAATTTAACCAAAGTGTTTCAATTTATTCCTTACTAGCTTGTGCTTGCGGCTCCGGCCGCTTGGATGTCGGTTATCGTAGCCTATGTCCTTTCTCATGGTCTAATCTACCCCAATACCAGATTTCATCAAAATTGGTCGAGGGGTTTAGGCGTGAAAGCGTAACATACAGACAGACAGATAGACAGAGAGTTACTTTCGCATTTATAATAATATACTTGCTTTTGCCCGCGGCTCCGCCCGCGTGGATGTCGGTTATCACGACCAAACATAGCCTATGTCCTTTCTCAAGGTCTAATCTATTCCTATACTAGATTTCATCAAACTTGGTCGAGGGGTTTAGGCGTGAAGGCTAATATTCAGACAGACAGACAGAGAGTTACTTTCGCATTTATAATAATATACTAGCTTTTGCCCGTGGCTCCACCCGCGTGAATGTCAGTTATCTTTCTCAAGGTCTAATCTATCCCTATACCAAATTTCATCATAACATACAGACAGAGCTACTTCCGCATTTATAATATCAGTATGGATTTTCTTTGACAAAGAGACATTTAGGTAGGTACAACCGTGATTTGTGGGGCCCAAACGAATGCCACCTACAAACCAGTACTTACCTGTTGATAACTTCGTATCGGAGTTGGGAGGTCAAATGACTACCATTTGACCTCTTTGCTTCCGTACAAGTTATACTACAATAAGAAGGAGTGAGGAAATATTCTGGCAATCAGGCCCTCGATTCTACTAAAACTGTGGCACTGTGGTGCCGCAGTCATTGTTAAAATGACATTTCATTTTAGACTTTATTTCTATAGGCCTAAAGTTCAAAATGAAATGAAAACAGTTTCACTTTTTCAAATACTCTGCAAAAAGTCATTTAATTTTGAACTTTAACTGCATCACTTTAAACTCTATTATTTAATGCCATTTTTGGCGTTGGCACCACTGTGGTTTGGCTATAGCAGAATCGAGACTCAGGTTAAGATTTTAAGTAGATGGATATTTGTATGTCTTTGTTAAATAGTAAAATAGAACAACGAACGCTCAAGTGAGATTTGAACTCACGACCTTTCTCTTACAGGAGGAATGCTTCTCCAACTGAACTTAAAAGTTAGCATAATAAATGCTATAAAAAATTCATTCAAATAGAACAAGGAATCAAGTAGTAGGCCTTAAAGTAGGGTTTTAAGGGTATGCGGATGTAAATAGGGTGATCTTTTTATGTACCTGCAATTGTTATTTAGCGGGTTATAAGTTTATAGAGTGGTTGAAACTGTTTAATTTACGAAATTAGCTGATACTACCTGATATGCGGGCGGATGCTTTTAATCCCGTTCCTCATTTCTTAATTCCTTGGAATTAATTCTAGAGATGAAAAGTAGCCAGTGTGTTTTTACAGAAAAAAAAGACAAATCCTTTCAGCTGTCTGATTGTGTTTAAATAACAAACATTCAAATTTCTTCCCATTTTTTAAAGTAAACTATATCCTTGCTAATATGTTTTGTAATCTGATGATGGTGTATAATAAAGAGTTGTCTATCTATCTATATAAAGGGTGTCCCAATAAGAGTGCACTTTTTAATTTTAAAATAAAAACAAGTATTTTAGAACAGAGTTGTGATATTTCTATTGTATTTTAAAGAAAACATGTTCCGATTAAGTATGGAATAAAATATCCGACATTTTCATGAAATTTTCCATGACTTTTGCACTGAGATGTGGCTGTTTCTCACCGATAAAGCGTTGGATTTTCGATTTGAGCTCAGGAATTGTTTTGGGTTTATTCGCACAAACCCGAGATTTCACAAAACCCCAAAGAAAAAAATTGCACGGCGTTAAATCGCACGAACTTGGTGGCCAGTTGACATCAGAATTTTCGTGAGATAATGTGTTCTGGAAATCGTTACTGCAATAAATCGATTGTTTTGTAATGAGTTTTTACAATTGTAACGGGTTGTTGTTTTGAAAAGCGCTCCATTTTTAATAATCGGAATAAACTGAGGTGACAACTGTAAAATTTCAGAGTTGCCACTTGCATGCAACAGAAAATATTCAAATTTTAAAAAGTGCACTCTTACTGAGACACCCTATATCTATCTATAACTACGGTTTTAACTACTCTATAAAGATATCAAGCTGTATACATGTATTGTCCGATAGAGAGGACGCTCTGAAAACCGAAGTATGCCGTAGTTATCTGACCTTACTCTTCTCCCCGAACGCGGCAAATAAAAAGGCAGCTACTGAAATAGGACTTTTTTTATGTATATTGTTATTCGACGAGGTGGTTATAAAAACCAGCCTTATAGTTTTACGTCCAATTGCTTCACGCCTTATTCAATAACTGTACAAGTTTGCTATTCTTTACTGAAACATGAAACGGTTTATTTTATTCAGAAAAGGTCGTAACGCGCGGAAACTTATCAGGGGCTAGTGATTGAATAGTACTGTGCAGGTATAAAGAAACTTTATGTTTTAATTATTTATTTATGAAACTTCATGCACAAACACATAGGCGGACTTAATGCCATAAGCATTCTCTACCAGTCAACCAAAGGTGGTGTAGAGAAAGACTCAGTAGGTGCATTATTAGAGTAACATTGTATGGAGAGAGCGTACCATACATACAGTACATACCTACCATATATTTATGTTATGTTAGCTGTGCCCTGGGGCCCAACTAACATCTACGGGCCCCAAGTGTCAAGATTGTGAAAGAAATAAGGTTTTACGTTACTGCTTCGGTCCGCAACATCGAGTGTGCTTGGGGTAGGCCTACAGAAATCCTTATGATTTATAATGTACCAGGTTGTGGGATATGATTTATTGACTGTGAGATTAGGTAGAATTGTTGAGAGGTTAATTTTACGAAAGCTGCTCCTCTGCGAAATAACAGGTGTAGGTGGTAACCTAACCAAGATCTTCCGGGTCAAGACCAACGTCTTCTGTGAACTTACACCAGCATTGCACGATTTTAGATTGACATGATCATTTGCATTAATAGTAAAACACTCGTTGGAATATTCATAGACTTCGATATCGCCTTTGGGTTGTGGAGGTCATTGGCAGTCGCTTCACGGAAAATATCGTAGTTCAGCCAAATCAGCAGTTAGACTGGTAAAGCGGACTCCAGACTCCAAGCTGAAATCTTCGGATGCAACTGGGATTAACGCTCAGAAGATCGCCGGGATATTTACCATGTTTTTTATGATTTGGGAGTATTCGATATTTCGGCGCTATTGCAAGCGCCACGATCACGGACGGGATCACATCTGTGAACATGGCGGTTGCAACCGGATCCTGGCGAGTGTTTTACTATCACACCAGCTTATTAAGAGGTAAGAGAGGGTTTGGACCCAGGGCTCGTACTTAGGGCTCATAGTGCGAGCTTTGGATGCAATCGGGATTAACGCTCGCATGAGGAATAGATTGGTGAAAACTAAAAAAAAAAACGTTCATTTGTTTTTGAGTTTATCACCTTCACACAGGAAACCGAGAGAAAAAGAGTTTGGAAAAAGGTCCGAGAATGATGAACTATATTTTCATTCATTCTTTTCTTTGAGATATTTCTATATACACTGACGGACTCATAAACTGCATCAAAGTTCAGGTTTACTCTAATAGGATTTTTTATAATAAGTATGCAAACTTTTTAGATTAAATTATATAAATATGGAAAGACTGGCTCTTAATCTTAAAAAATAATTAAATTTAAAAATAGAACTGCAGTAAAACAAATGAATATAGCCGGGAAAAGAAAATTTACTTGTAGTATCAGATTTGCGTGTTATTTATAGCAAAGTTTTAAATTGATTCTCATTGATGTTTTTTTTTTGTCAATTGAATTATTGTTACCAGCATAATTTTTGGGTTAGTTTTTTAACACATCGAGAGTTTTTGAACCATAATATGGATACTTCGTCCGAACAAGCGGCACAAATTGTAGCATTGGTGCGGGAGGGCTTGGATCAACGAACGATTGGTAGAAATTTAAATTTAAACCAGTCTACGGTTTCTAGAATATACAGAAGGTTTGTAGAGACAGGTTCTTACAGGAGGAGACGTGGTACAGGCAGAACTCGAGCAACCACAGGTCGTGATGACCGATTTATTGTTATAACTTCCCTGCGAAATCGTTTCCTCACGTCAGTTAACATCAAAACCGAGCTTAATGAAGTGCGTGGAGTAAACGTGTGTGCACGAACAATAAGAAGAAGGTTAAAGGAAGCGGATATCACCCCTTTTAGACCACCAAATGGACCAAAGTTGTCTACAGCTCACAGACAAGCTCGCTTAAGATTTGCGCGTCATCACCTGAATTGGACAGAAGAGCAGTGGGCCTCTGTATTGTTCACAGACGAGTGTAGGACATGTTTATATGGTGCAGATGGTCGCAGAAGAGTCTATCGTCGACGTGGGGAGCGATATGCTCAAAGTTGCATTGAGGAGCGTGTTCCTTTTGGAGGCGGTTCATGTATGGTCTGGGGTGTATATCGATGAACGGGCGAACAGAACTTGTGTTCATAGACATGGTCCGTCAAAACGGTAATAGAGGGGGTTTGACAGCACATCGCTACATAACAGAGATATTAGAAGATCACGTGGTGCCTTACATGGGATTCATAGGCGAAAATTTTACTTTAATGCAGGATAATGCCCGGCCGCATGCAGCTGCACAAGTTCAACATTATTGCGAAGAGGTTGGGATACGTACAATGAATTGGCCAGCACGCAGGCCGGATCTTAATCCCATCGAGCATGTTTGGGACAATTTAAAAAGAGCTGTATATGCGAGAAACCTTTCGCCCACGACAGTGGCAGCACTAAGAACAGCACTTTCAGAAGAATGGGACAATATTCCGCAAGACCTTTTAAAACCCTTATAAAATCTATGCGGAACCGATTAGAATCCGTAATAAGGGCACGTGGGGGTAATACACCTTATTAAAACACAAATAAACCCTTGCATAAAGTTTGTGTCTATTGTTAAAACCAATTTTTTAATTAAACCAATTTTTCTTAAATTTCTGTTTTTTCTTCAAAAAAAGTCTTAAGGTCCTTTCCAGTACATAAACTTAAACTTAAAGATATGACCCTACGCTGTTTTAAAGTTCACGAACCAATCTAGAGGTTTCAATTTAAATCTGTATAGAAAGTATGCATACTTGGTTAAAATATTTATTTCAAAGTCGTCTATTACTTTGATGCAGTTTATGAGTCCGTCAGTGTATATAAAAATCAATTGCTGTTCGTTAGTCTCGCTAAAACTCGAAAACGGCTGAACGGATTTATCTTATCTTGGTCTTGAAATGTTCGTGGAGGTCTAGGGAAGGTTTAAAAGGTGAGAAAAAATCGAATAATTGTCGGGAACCGACATCCACGCGGGCGGAGCTGCGGGCAAAAGCTAGTCTATATATATAAAAATCAATTGCTGTTCGTTAGTCTCGCTAAAACTCGAGAACGACTGAACGGATTTATCTTATCTTGGTCTTGAAATGTTCGTGGAGGTCTAGGGAAGGTTTAAAAGGTGAGAAAAATTTGAAGCGGGAACGGGATCTGATGCCACGCGGGCGGAAGAAAATTGGCGGTACGAAGTTCGCCCGGGCAGCTAGTACCTATATAAACTTCACTTCCATCACTTCACTCTCAGACTAAGCGCGTAGTTGGAAGATTCTTACTAAAACAATGGAGAAAAAACGCGACGTGAAGTATTTCAGTTCCACTTCGTTTGTTTTCCAATTAAAGTTTAGTTTTAGTTGAAGCACATCAAATGAGTTCGAGTCCTCTCGCTGTCACAGCCAGCGACGAGCTGACGAGCACTTCATAAGGTTTTAAAACTGCGGGCCCAAATTAGGAAGACTTTTGCTGTAGGTATAAATAAAATAATTCAATTTTACATAGTATTTTACACTAGTTCAGGTCACTGGAGCTGGAAGGAAAGGTTATGTCGGACTCGAACCGACCTGGGTCTAGGTGAGGTTATCTTCGACATAGCCCTCGCACCCCGGCTGACCCAGCAATCCAGTACGGTCTGGCCCTCCTCGGGGGTCAGTGGCGAAATTGGTTAGCGCACGGTGGTACGGTACTTATAAGTTCGGGTGGTCCCAGTCATCATTAGAATCTCAGGAGAACAGCCTCACTGGCAAGACGATGATCGATGGATGATCGGAGTTCGGAGGTCAGACGAATAGGACAGTCCTTTTAGTTTAAAAAAATCGGCCAAGTACGAGTTGGACTCGGACACTGAATTCTGAATAGATTATAACTATGAGAATTAGCCTTCAGATTCTTACCGTATGCTTCAGATCCGTCACCACAAGCTGTTTAAAGCTTATCATACTAAATAGTGTACACTACAACAGATATCATTATAGATATCAAGTTTAAATTTATTGTTTCACACACAGCACACCAGGATAATAGTCCCACAAACAATCGCAACATAATCCAACAAAACCAAACCCAACTTGATTTAATTTCCATTTCCAACAGTGCATGACTAAAACAATTGTTTGCAATACCGAAAAGTTCGTACTTTACAATAATAACGAAATAGTGACGAAAAGTTTCGGCCTCATTAAAATAGTTACAACTTTGTGCTGTTACGAAGTTTCGTATTTGTAATAGCAGAATGTTTTGTTGTTGCTATGCAAGATAAATAGCAAGAGTCGCTACGTTTGCTTGGTCGTTTTATGTTTGTATATATGATTGTGAGACTGTAAGTATTAGTAGTATAATGTATAATACTCACCGGGATATTTACTATGTTTATTATTTTCATTGAGGAATCGATATTTCGGCGCTGTTGCAAGCGTCTTTTTTGTTTTTTTTTTTCGTGCGGAAATCACTTCGGAAACCTCCTCCACCGGAGCTGGAAGGCGAGGTTATGTCGGACTCGAACTGACTGAGGGTCGCGGTGCTAGGCCGGAGGTGAGGTTGTCATCGACATATCCCTCGCACCCCAGCTGACCCAGGGCCTCGGGAGTGGGGACAACGGTGTCCCTGACTCGCCCCCGGAATGGGGAGGTGCGCTTGTTCAAGCGCCATGTTCACGGTGCGCTTGAAACAGCGCCGAAATATCGGTTCCTCAATGAAAATAATAAACATTGTAAATATCCCGGTGAGTGTTATACCTACTACTAATGTTAATGACCATGTCAATCTCAAATCATAGATTGTAAGTACTTTCGGCAGCATAGCGGAGTCAGGAAATGACTCTGATAAACGACAATAGGTTTGTCCCTATTGAATGCCTGCGCACCTCGGCCTCGTAATCAATAGGTGTATGTGCTTAGGCTATGTCTAAAAGTGGGGCTCGGATGGCTTGGCTCCAGAAGTCATGATACATCAAACCCAATTTCAAGTACATTATTTAGTAGGTACTCTAAACTGGTTTTAGCTTTTATTCATTTACTAGCTTTTGCCCGCGGCTCCGCCCGCGTGGAAGTCGGTTATCGCGACAAAACATAGCCTATGTCCTTTCTCAAGGTCTAATCTACCTCCATACCAAATTTCATCAAAATCGGTTCAGTGGTTTAGGCGTGAAAGCGTAACATACAGACAGACAGACAGACAGACAGACAGACAGACAGACAGACAGAGTTACTTTCACATTTATAATATTAGTATGGATTACACTTGGCCATTTTATTAGTGTATGGTCTCCATTTTTAACTAAATTGAAATCGCGTCATCCGTTCTGGAGTGATGAATCATAGTTTTTTTTTCTTGTTACTTTTGTTATTTAGTTTTTTTTGTATTAAAGGTGACTTATGTGCGAGTGTTCTTAGACATGTTTGATGAAAATCCGTTGAACTGTTTAGAAGTTTTGGGGGTTAAAGTGTGGACGGGGAGTGTCGGCGGGGGTTGTTTACATTTTTAATTTATTAATATACTCGTTTTACCCAAACATGTACCTAAATTGTGCAAGGTTCTTCAGACGGTTTTTTTTTTAAATTTATTGTGGACTGATTTTTGACTGCTATCTCATCTCTAAGCTAAGAAGGACAAACGTTCTTCTGCTGAGCGAGTAGAAGATTCGCCAGACGTGTACACACCCTTATAAAAAACGACGTTCAGGAACCTAGTTTGAGAACTATTTTGTATAGAATAGAATAGAATAGAATTATACTTTATTTGTACACCATTTACATAACATTTATGAGCGAAATATATTTTCTATACAATTGTTGTACAAAGGGCGGCCTTATCGCCATAATAGGCAATATCTTCCAGGCAACCTTTGGATGGACTAGAGTTACGTGTAAGAACAGGTGGTAGTTGGTGTGACTGGGAGTAGCCTAGTTTTTAAACAATTCTCGTTGGAGTTACTATTATAGGTCGAGCTCGGCTTTTTGCCTGTCTTATATTAATACACATATGGAAGTTTACGTCCAAAACCTTTGGTAAATGTAAACTTTTGAGAATGCCGTAAGGTGAGACCGGTCAGGTTCAATATAATAAATACTGTGGAAAAAGTTTAAGCGTTCGCAATATCTGTAACAATGAATTCAACCAATGTACCATCTTTTTTTTTTTTTTTTTTCGTGCGGAAATCCCCTCGGATACCCCCCCTGCCGGAGCCGGAAGGGGAGGTTATGTCGGACTCGAACCGACTAAAACCGCATGCCGACTGTGGGTCTTTGTGCTAGGCCGGAGGGGAGGTTGTCAAAGACATATCCCTCGTACCCATCCCTTACGGTCTGGCCCTCCTGAGGAGGGGCGACAACGGTGTCCCCAACTCGCCCCCGGAATGGGGAGGCGCGCTGTTCAGCGCGCCGCCGCCGTGGCCCAACCAAGTACCATCAATCAACAGTTTATATAGTGTCTTATATTAATGTTTACTAGTATTGTTGGGGTATGGGGATATTAAGTATTGCATAATTCAATCACACTCATTCAATCGTTCCCTTATTTACTCACTAGCTTTTGCGCGCAACTCCGCCCGCGTAGATGTTCGTTATCCCGACCAAACATAGCCTATGTCCTTTCTCATGGTCTAATCTACCCCTATACCAAATTTCAATAAATTCGGTTCAGTGACATAAGCGTGAAAGCGTAACATACAGACAGACAAACAGAGTTACTCTCACATTTATAATATTATAGAATGGATTCACTCTTTCTCACGTGCACACATTCACTTCATGAACTTCTTCACTAATTATCTCATTCACTCAGTCCCACATGCGATCATTTACTCGTTTTCTTTAATTAAGAGAGAGTGGGTCACTCATTTATTCTTTCATTCATCGAAAGTTTCAACATTTAACTACAATATTTCACCGACACAAAGACATTTAAATAAAAGCTTATAAATAATATCGCACATTAACGTTACAATCCACAAGTTGAGCAGAAGGCAGACGAACGAGATTAAATTCTCGTATAAATACTACTTGTAGAATTCACGTTATTTGTCGGTTCTAGCTCGCGTTTACGGTTGCTCTAGGTTTACGGTTTTCTGCTAGAAATGTTGTGGCGAACTACGATTTATTTCTGACACGGTGAAAATGTTTCTGAATACAATGCTATCACAATTTTTTTTGTATCCTGTCGCCTGTATATCCCTGAAGGGGTAGGCAGAAACGTATTAACCAACTATGAATTTCGATCCCAAGTACGTGATCCCCCATTACGTGGGGACCAATTACAATGATTGTTGAAATGTGGGTGTTAATTCACCTCTGCCTAACCCTTCAGGGATAAAGGCGTGATTATAAGTATGTATATTTGTAATAGGTGGAGTTATGTTTACTGATTTCAAAAAGATGTAATAGGGTATTTGACTAAGTCGTCGATTCTTCCCAATACTGCTTAATATGATAGCTAGTTCTGAGAAATTTGACTAAGTCGTCGATTCTTCCCAATACTGCTTAATATGATAGCTAGTTCTGAGAAAATATGCCTTGCAAAATAAAATATTGCATATCTAAACTGAAACTATGACATTAGTTGAAATTCCCAAAAAAAAGTCAAAATATAAACAATCAAATTAAATTCAAATATATAACTTTTTAGATTCCTTATTCTATTTTAAATAACTTTGATTATGAACTACATACGTGTAAACGCAACGTAGACTGAGATAAATGCGATATTATCTTGCACTCCATACATTTGCACTACGCGCTACAGAAGCGTGACGTCACAGTTTCGTACGATTTTGTATGGAGCATTTTCGGGCGGCGCGACAAATTGAATTTTTCAAAATCAAATATCTTGAAAACTATTTGTGTTACGAAAATTTCTCTTTTACAGTTCATTATATTATAAGCAAGTGGTAATTTTTCGAAAGTAAAAAAAAATAGTCAAATAGCCTATTACGTTACACTATTTTGAGAAATTAAGAAAAAAAAAGTATAAGCATGAATCTTAATAAATAAATAAATAATGACTGATAGCAAAGAGCCTCCACCAACATCTGGGGAGAGCCTCTTGGAGAGTTGCATGGTTGGGTCAAGGGCCAGATGCAGAAGGCAGTGCTCCTTGATACGGATCTCCCCTTCCATCGCGCCATACAAATATTCCACATCTCCACATAGCGATCTCCACTGAAGCTAAGCAGAGAGGAGATGTATCAATAACGAATTTCTATTGGTTGTTTAAAAAACATCTCCTCTCTGCTCGTCTCGTCTCCGCTCTGGTGTAGTCCCGGCCTTACTGTGGAAAAATTACAAGTGTGTTTTCAACAAGCATGAATATGTCTGTTAAAAACTCACAAAAAGTCCAACGTTAATATGAACAATAAAAACGCCAGATTCAAAACATTGTGTTGATGTACTACGCTTATCAAAATAAATCACATAACAAGGTAACAATCGGATTGACTGCTCGTGAACTGTTTTGTGAAACAAACTGGTATTTTTTATTAAACAGCCTTTACTCTTCATAAAGGCTTTGTATTATTTTGTTCGCAAAATTCATTTTATATCAATGCCAGCTTTTAAAAACATACTGCTTTAGTAATTCACTTTGTAGACATTGTTTTATTCGGAGCCATCAGCATTATGCGGATATTATTGAAAACTAGCTTTTGCCCGCGGCTCCGCCCGCATGGATGTCGGTTATCGCGACCAAACATAGCCTATGTTCGAAAAACATTGGAAAAAAATGAAATGCTCAAGTGAGACTCGAACTCACGACCGTTGAAAAATCATTCATTGTTTCCAACAGTTCGTAAGAATGTTGGTAGATGGCTGCACCGTCGCCCTTATAGACGGATATAAAGAGAAGGAAAATTTGGAATGATTCAAGTGGTGCTCAATAGCTCAGTTGGCAGAGCAGTCGCCCTGTAAGCGAAAGGTCGTGAGTTCGAGTCTCACTTGAGCATTTCATTTTTTCCAATGTTTTTCGAACTTAACAGTTAGCATAATAAATGCTATAAAAAATTCATTCAAATAGCCTATGTTCTTTCTCATGGGCTAATCTACCCCAATACCAAATTTCATTAAATTCGGTTCAGTGGTTTAGGCGTGAATATGACATAACAATACAGACAGACAGACATACAGACAGACAGAATTACTTTTGCATTTATAATATTAGTATGGATTCTATATGAACAGTCTATAATATGGCTTTGTTTATAAAATTGATGCATTGAATAACGAGACTGATCAGATGTATGCGACTTGAAGTTAATGACATGCGTTATCGACTGTCATAATATCGTGTCTTTAACGACAATTCTTCGTCATTCTGTTCTACCAAACGCTGGCCAAGAAATACCTTAAATTGGCCAACTTATCTGAATCTGACCTTTTTTCCATATCCATACTAACACTATAAATACGAAAGTAACTCAACCGGTGAAATTTAGTGTAACTGTAGATTAGGCCTTGAGAAAGGACAAGACTATGTTTGGTTGCGATAACCAATATTCATGCCGACGGAGCCACAGGCAACAGCTAGGTATATGAAATACCTATAATGGTTTGTTATCAATGAAAGTTGTACTGCATATTTTAATTAAGGGGCTTCGTTTTGGGTGTATCCCCATCAAGACTATAGGGACCTAAACCAGCCACACATCCGAGCCGGCACAGTCGATTAACGAATGACGCTCTGACGCAAGTTTTTTAGGTGACGTTTGCAGCCCAAACCAAAGCCGCTCACTCAAAAGCTAATAAGCCAGAATAGGAAAAGCCTGAAAAAGGTGAAAGCTTTGGATATGATAACCAGCATAATCACTGGAATTGAAAGGGTATTTAAACCGTGGAAACAAAAAAATAATTCAGACATTTTATTTTCGTGAGTAGAATCCGGAAAGACCTCTGCGTTCAGTATTTAAAAAAATATTCGTGGAAAGAGTTTCATGGGTTGTAAACGGCAAATTTTGTTTTTTACCGTTTCATACGAGAATATTTTCAGAATAGTACTCATTTAATAAACACTCGTAGCTTGTTAAATGAATTACTGTGCCTTGTCCCAAGTGAAGTCGAAATTTAACTTTATCAAGTCCCCCTTCCGTATATTAAAGACGTCGCTTAAACGTAATTATACATCAATGTCACTCCTCTGAGCTCATACAATTGCTCATATTGGATCTGAGCAATGCTTACAAATCACTTCCAGAAGTTATACAAACGAGAAACCTAGTTACCGGCTTGACAAGTCTGACAATTCAGACTTCGTTCACCTTTCCTTCACCAATTAACTTTAGATAATATCGTTTGCTTTACCTCATTGACATTTTGTAAGCTCCGTTTTAATTATGGTTTCCACTTTGAATTTGATTGTTCTACGCAAATCTCAGCTGGTCATGTCCTTCAAATAATCATTTTATCAAAAACTGATATATAGTACTTAATCATAACATAATATAACATAAACTCACGCCCGTAGTCCCCGAAGGGGTAGGCAGAGGTGCTAGGCATACTTAATCTATGTCTACTATAATATAATCGAAGCTCCAAACTTGACTATTTTTATAACCGAAACTTGTATTCTCTGTAACTTCTCAGCTAAGTGAAATTGCTTGTGTTAGGAGTGGGTTTACGTCGGTAGTATAATCATTAAAATTTAAACGCCCAAGATCATCTGCCACTCTCGATTAAGCTTCAATGATTCAATGATTTGGCCAATATTAATATTTGTAAAAATGTATCTGCTTTTCTTGTTCAATTTACAGTTATACAATAATTACGATGATTTGTATCATCGTAATTATTTATAGAATTTCACCTTAAAATAAAAATAATCCTGATGTCTACACAAATATGGATAAAATGTACTTACCATCAAGAAACAGTGGTCTCGGTGTTTGTTGTAGTCCCGTAATTGAGGAAACATGATAGGGTGTAGGAAGTTGTGTAGGAAACTTTAATGATTCGTCTGAGACCCGCTTTGAATCCTTCTGATTGACCTTTCCTCTACTATCATGTATGGTAACGTTTTCAGAAATATCAAATTTCGATTGATTTTTACTTGCAATTTTAACTGTTTTCGAGAAGTCATTGAATATTTTTGTTCTAGTTGCTTCATCAAATCTAAGCTTCTCCATAGAGTTGTTGTCTAAATTATTAGAAATACCTTCATCTTCTAGTTCAATATTAATCTCGTACTCATCTTTAATATCTATAGTTTGTTTTGTTAAATCTGGATTTTCTGTTGTTCTCACATTTTTTCTTCTAAATCTATCGATTAGTGTTTGATAGTTTTTGCTACTTACAGTATTAATAAGCTCGCTATCTTCATTTGCATTCGGTGGTACTACGTATTCATTTAATTTAGTATAACTATTATTAATTTCTTGCGAGACATTCTTATTTTTGCCAACGTGCGTTATGTTTGGGGTCACCATTTGTGTGTGGACGATTGGTAGGAGCAGAAAAGAGAGTGAGAGGAAAGTGTTGAGTATTTTCAAGATTGGATCGTAGAGGGGTGTGTTGAGGTATAGGGGCGCGGTGGGACGAAGTTGACGCGTCATGCCAGGCCGGCGTTAGCGCCGACTATCCTGAAAAAGAGAAACATTTTAATGAAATGAATTTTACAGCATTAAGTATGCTAACTATACAAATTGAATATCAAAAATCAATGTTTAAAAATGATTCCGATTGGTTCCGATAGTTCGCAAGAATATCGGTAGATAACTCCACCGTCGCCTTGAAGACGGGAATGGAAATTTGAATCACATCGGGCGTGTCTCGGTAGCCGAGTTGGTCAAGGCATTCCCCCTATAAGGCAAAGATCGCGGGTTCGAGTCCCGGCCGAGAAGATTATTTTTCCCTATGCATTCGAAAATATTTTAATTTCTTTTTCGTTTCAACTTCTGACATCAAAAAAGAAACTCAGCGTGATATCCTCTTAGTTCTATTTACAAACATATTTACTTAATTTAAGTAAAGAAAACATAAGAAAGATTATAGAAATTCTTAATCAGGCAACACTAATTGGTTTACAACTCCCCTTTTCTTGCAATACCGGTATCCATTGTTGAGAAACATCCAAGGTAAAATAGCTTTTAGAACTTTACGTAAATCTTAGTTACTTATTGAAGAGTTACTATGATTTCGCGTAGCTCGATTCAGAAAACTGCGTTCTTAAAACGCGAAAACTATTAGGATTTTATTGAATCTTCTCCACCAGCATCTGAGAAGCGGTGGTAAAATTAGCTTATGTAGAATTTATTATTGATGTCAAAAATAAACTATCATTATTGTATATTGAATAAAAATTTATGACTATGTAAGGTCGGTTATATGCTCACTTAGTTACCATTGTTTTTTGTATAGTCTGTTCATGACTGTACCAAAATATTAATTTTAGATAATTATCAAATTAGGGGGCGAGAGTAGACGAGATAGGTTTAAGGGCCGAGAGGACACCATAAAGAAATCTTTATTTAGGGGTCAAGGGGTCGAGAGTGGACTAAACGGAGTATGGTTTTTACCTTAATCGAAAATGTAGGTTTTGTTTTATATTACTTTAGTTCATAGTTGAGTCCAAAGTTTGCATTTTCTCATCGACCGCTTATTGTATTTGATTAGTATATCGGCTTTACTGGGACCGACTGCTGCCTAGTTGCCAGAGCCTCATCCAAAACCAACACCGGCTGTAGGTGTGATTGACTTGGTCCCGTAGGGTTTACTGATTAAAATAGTTCAATTATCTCTAGTAAATTAATTTTTAGGCACCTAATTAGACAGACTAGCATAGACTTGTACATTTTGTTCAGTGTTGTCGATGTCATTGTTCAAACCTGATGCTTTTGTTCTAAAAGATGTTGCTTCCTTACTTTTAATTAGTTTTCTTACATTAGACGGAGCGCTCGCTTGGAATTACGTTCTAAAGGATTTAATACAAAACGGTACTCTGGTTGTTTATCTTTTGAGAATAAAGCCAAACTGTTAAAGTTATAGACAATGGGTCTGGGGCCTTGACTTCGACCTGACTCGTGAATATAAACATCGAAAAATTACCCACAATTTTTCTCTTTTGGGTAGAAGAATATTACACATTGTTAACTACGAGAATTCTAAAATATACCGATGCGAACTTGTTCCCTTCGTAAATATTAGAGTTTGGAGGGAGCAAGTTACAGATTAGACTCTTAATTACTTTCTCATTTGTATTCAAATTTTAGCGTGTTGGCAACACCAACAAAGTATTGTCTATAAATTGTTGAACGAATGTTTAAATCACTCGTCGTGAACAGTTTTTGCCACCTAGAATAATTAATTAAGAATAAAAAAAACACACACCAATGAAACCAAATCAGTTTATTGATATCTACCGCACACATATAAACACTGCTCCATCCATACTAATATTATAAATGCAAAAGTAAATCTGTCTGTTTGTATGTTACGCTTTCACGCCTCAAGGTCTAACCTATCTCCGTATGGAGATAGGTTAGACCTTGAGAAAGGACATAGACTATGTTTGGTCGCGATAACCGACATCCACGCGGGCGGAGCCGCGGGCAATAGCTAGTTCTCCATATAGAGAAAGTCAAGCTTTACCTTACAAGAGAATCTAACCTGGAACCTCATTAAAGTACGTACAGTCAGTATCAGATCGATCTTAATGAACAAAGTACTCAAAATGATCTTAACTCCTTAGTTTTCCTCCCTTTCTGTTGAGGGAGTGTTCTGATATTTGGTACACACCTATATAATAGTTCGGACAACAATACAACTTAAATCAATAAAACAGTTTGAATTGCTCTTAATACTCGTTTTAAGATCATTTTGGGATTTCGTAGTCAAGGTATTTTGACGCTTACTTTACCATCCACGACCACTCAGCTAATTAAAAAAAATTGTAAACAAAACTTGATGACCGTTTCAAATCGTTTCGTTCATTTGTGAAAGCTTTTCCTCGTAAAATAACTAAAATACCGTGCTTCATATTGTGCTTTTGTATAGAATCTCCTGTTTTGTATATTTTTATATCTTCCATTAATTTTCCATTCTTCCTTTAAAAATTCATCTTACTTTTTGAATCAAGTTCGTGCCATTGTGAATTCAATGACAATTAACTGAGTCCTATTCTCAGGCCGCTGACAAAAGTTACAATCATTATTTTCTAAGGTTTCTGAACTGTACAATTTACACAATAATGAACCGTTTGATAAAATACTTTAGGTTCAATTTTGAATTGTTCAGTTGAAGAATATTTTTATTGAAAGCAAAACTCCCCTTGATTTAAGCTTTTCTACGTTAGATGCCCACAAAAGAGTTTTTGTCGTTGGTTTTTTGAGAGACATAAGCGATTTTGTCGCCGCGACAACAGCCTCAGAATCAAAGTGACCTCTTGTGCGTAGGACGTAGTTTTTTGAAGCATTTTCAATTCTGCTGACATGGGGTTCATTGAATATGCAAAGCAGAATTGCTTGAATGACTTTTAGATGAAAAAAAATGCTTAGTGCATGAAAAATATACTAAGGTTCGAATCTAAGACAGAAGTAAACGGTACTTCAATAATACTATATGTAATAATTGTTGTTTAAACTCAATGTTATAGATTTATTGACATACTGATAAAGTGCCTACCTTGATGGCAATTGGGTGGGTGAGCCAAACGCGTCGGACCGATAATCATAGAGGGCGCCACACAAGATTGAGTGACACGTCATATAGCCTATAACCAGCCTAGTGGTATGGGTAATGGACTGCTGAGACGAGGTCTCGGGTTCGATCCCAGGTTTACCATGGCACACACCAATGACATGTCGATGCATTTTGAAGTTATGTGTGTATTTATCGCAGGTTTATAAGTGCCCGGTTAATGGCAATAGGCTCGCCACCTATTACATTGGGACCTAAACATAAACTGGTGAAATATGGGTGCCAGCACCTCTGCCTACCCCTTCGGGGAATACAGGCGTGAGTTTATGTTATGTTTTTATGTTATTTTATTTATTCTTTACCAATTGCCCCAACGCCCAAACAATTGAATGAATTTTACAGCATTAAGTATGCTAACTATACACATCGAATACATAGGGAAAAGAGGAATTGGGCGGAGTTATCAAAAATCAATGTTTAAAAATGATTGTAACATCATTCATTGATTCCGATAGTTCGTAAGAAAATCGGTAGATGACTCCACCGTCGCCTTAAAGACGTATGAGATGGGAAATTTGAAGATTCTTCAGAAACATCTCGGGCGGGACTCGAACCCGCAGTCTTTCCCTTACAGGGGGAATGCCTTAACCAATTCAGCTACCGAGACACGCCCGATGTTATTCAAATTTCCCATACGTCTTTAAGGCGACGGTGGAGTCATCTACAGATTTTCTTACGAACTAACGGAATCAATGAATGATGTTACAATCATTTTTAAACATAGATTTTTGATAACTCCGCCCAATTCCTCTTTTACCTATGTATTCGATTTGTATAGTTAGCATACTTAATGCTGTAAAAATTCATTCAAACATACAATATATTTATTAGGTAGCGACATGTGAGTGCTAATACACCTCTGCCTACCCTTTAGGGGATTTACAGTTGTGATTATTGACAGCCAGCCTAGTTAGTTAGATGGTTATTACAAGTGCATTAAAATTGAACGTTATAGGGCAAAAAAATGATTTTTCTTTTTAATTTTTTCCTTATTAGTACACATCCCAGCACTTGATTTACTCGATAACAAACCTTAACTCGCAGTTAATAGAGCGCATAATCGCTTGGCCGAACCACAGGTGTCACTCACGCGTCTCTCCCCCTCCCCAAGGATTTCTGGCGACATTAATCACCGAGAGTCACAACATAATTTGTGTTGTTTAGCAACCGTTTTCTGAATAGCTACCGCGAGAGGACGACTCCTAATTCGTATAGGAAGTCATTTCATGCCCTATTTCTTCTGACATGTAGGTAACATTTTTGAGAAGTTAAATCCAGGGTAATAATATTGGTAACTTTATTGTAAAGTGCCCGTGAATTTATCCGCGTGGGTTTTAATTTTCTTACGCAGAACCGTACATCACATAAACATTGCTCACTGTTTTATTGGATATCAAAGACAATTAAGCACGATTGGATAATATTGAAGGTCATTACATCCACGGCACCCTTCATGTCCGTGACACTGCGGATAAAATGTAAAAGAGTTGCCTGCGCTACGTGGGTAACAAATGCCTGGCAATGGCGCCCTCACCGGGTCCAGGAAGAAGGCATAGGCCTAAGAAGTCCTATCTTGATGTCGTGGAGGGTGACATGCGTGCTAACGGACACTACCATGGACACCCAAGATCGTGCGATGATAATGATGATGAGACAATATTGAAAGGATGGAGGCGGCGTCTATCACAGAATTGTTAGTTATACCATAAATAACGAAACGAAACGAAACGAACATCATATTGGCCTACCGCATATACAGGGTGTAATCGTTAAGTGTGTCCAGACGATTATTCTGAATGTATGGGAGTGTTTAATGTCAAAATGTTAGATACCTCTCATCTCATTTTTAAAAAGTTATTGATGTGATTTTACTCATTAGGTAACATACTTTCGATATCAGTTGAAAGTTTTTTGATACTGTAATAGTTACGGAATAATCACCTGGACACACTTAACGATTACACCCTGTATATAATTTTTACATCGTCTCAACTGTTTCGCGATTTCCACACAACTAAACCGTTTAGTTGATGGAGATACGCATACAATCGATGCACTTGCGATGCACTATCGACTTTTTTGTCGAGTAACTATTGAGTTGATAGTATGCGGGCTTCAAAAAATTAAATTAAAAATTTAAAAAACCCCCGTCACAAAAAACACCAAAAAGTTAAAAATAAATGAATAAATTTTAATTCAATGGTTGCCATGTCGGGGGACCGTAACTGGTTAAGTACTCCTTTATATCGTAAGGTCCCCCGACATGGCAACCGTTGAATTCAAATTTATTCATTTATTTTTAACTTTTTGGTGTTTTTTGTGACGGGGGTTTTTTAAATTTTTAATTTAATTTTTATTTTATGCTTTTTAAATTGATCTACTTCAAGCTCTTTCATTTGATACCCATATTGATGGAATTATAAAGAAATATGTATTCCAACATGCTGTGGCGGCGGCCATCTTGGACCAATTTTTTTCAAACATAGCTAAGAACACTCCCGACTAATATACCTTTCAAACAAAAAAAACTAAATCCAAATCGGTTCATCCGTTTGGGTGCTACGATGCCAAAGACAGACACACACACACACACACACACACACACACACACACACACACACACACACACACACACAGACACGTCAAACTTATAACACCCCGTCGTTTTTGCGTCGGGGGTTAAAAATATTCCTATACACTTATGTCACTCGAAAAAATAGTTGTTCGATTAAAGTTCTATATATGCGCTAGGCCTTATAATAATGATAAAACTAATTAATCACTCGTTAATTGTTCTTTCATTCATTAAACGTGTCGAAAGTATCGGTTTTAATTGCTAATTAACTCGCGTGTTTCACAAAATAACAAAAGTGTAACTAATTAGTAAATCAAATAAATGATTCATTACAAAAATGGCGGCGAGGATCGTCGACGATCCCTAATTCAGAAGTGGGATTGAAATATAGCTTTATTACTGTGTAACAATCATTTGTACTGTTGGCTTAGCACAGATGATATAATTGAACAGAACAAATATCTACAGTTGAATAACGAAAGGTTACAAGTGACATTGAATGTTAACAGCAAAATGATCCCAAACGACTTCATAAACATTCAAATGAAAATCGATTTTCGTTTGAACTTTGCCTGTCGCTTCGACCGTTTAGCCTTTTAACAGTGTATTACGTCTAGAATTTGGCGGGATACCCAATGAATTTTCTATATAGGTATTAACTTGATGAGCTATCACTCCATACGTTATTTGAAAATTACTGTGGGCATATGTGGGTTTCGGTGATACGGGGTTTTGAAGTATGCAATGAGAGAAGCTGGGGCCGGCCATCTAGTGGATGATTCGAGTACCTATATTTAGGCTGCCTTTGCATTGAAGATGTGCTATGCTACGTTGCTATGGATACGTTTGATATACACCAATTATATTCATTGGTGCACGCAGCATAGCACTGGTGAAAACGGATTCTTTTTTTTATCTAGGACACGTCTTCAACTAGACTATGTATTAAATTTAGAAAGATGCGTACTATGGGTGTGGAATAGATTCGATTTTAAATATTTTGAATATTTGTAAGAAGTACTGGTTTCAATAATAAAAAAAAGTTTCATAGCTTGGCACTCGCTTCGCTACATAGCATAGCACAGTGGAAACGCTTCCACACATTAAAAGAGTTCATGACATTGATATAACAGTAAATAAATTAATTTAAATTGATAGATGTGTTTGATATAATCGACAGCCTTCATGGCGTGGTGGTAGTGAACGCGACTGCTACGCAGGAGGCGCGGGTTCGATTCCCGCTCAGTGAAAATATTTGTATGCAAGAATATGGCTATTTGCATTGGTCTGGGTGTTTCTATGTATAATATGTATGTATTTACAAAAAAAATGTATTTAAGTATGTTTATCCGCATTCTAGATTCCATAACACAAGCTAGTTAAGCTATGCTTACCATGGGTCTAGATAGCGTTGTGTAGAATGTTGTGAAATATTTATTCATTTATTTATTTATAATAACTCCGTTGACATTCGTCTCTATTTTATTGTTGTTCATCAAATTTCAGAAATGAATGCTATTCAGTAATGTATACATGTACTAGTTTTAATGATTAATTTAATTGTTAATTGAAAATTTGCGTGCTGCAGTATGCAGCTAAACATGCTGTGCTTAGACATATTGTAAGATCCATGTGGTGGAGCGCTTATGTATTTTCTTAATTATTTCCCACATAATTTAATTGTGTTTCAATTTGTAATTTAAGAAACCGCTTCTATGTATCGAATAATGTTTGAATATTGGCGCTCATTTGTTGACCACTTAGTGTTGGAGGAGGCCAATGAATGGCGCTGTGAATGGATCTGTTCGAACTATATTTTGAGAACGAAGTTTCTATGAGCGGGACTCTCAAGCTTCATTACGTTCAACCCGCTCATTTAGAATCAGTCACTAACTCGCCGCTAGCACCGAATGGTGTCCTTTTTTTTGACTCCGCTAACGCAAAAAACGGAAGTTTGATTAATTCAACTCCTCGTTTCTTTCTGTGTAATTCTATAAGTTCCTTGGCCACATTCTCAAGTCAGTATAAGGGAAGTGTATCGGAAGAAAACGACAAATTCAAGAAAATAACCGACCGGTCGAAAATTACCTACCCACCAGCACGTGCCAGGAACCACGCCTGTCTGCAGCTGAATCCTCACGAGGTGGAACACAGGTCAGTGCCGATTCTCTTACGTTTTCATTCATAGAAGCGGTCACATGTGTATTTTCTTTTCATTACAACCTAACTGCAGTGTCATAGGAGCTTATACGCTCTGTGTGCAAACACACCAGTTGGTAGGACTATTTTACACGTCCTACCATAATTTATGGTCCTTACGAGTCGGATAGGCCAGTAAATAACATATTCACGTAATTATTGGTGAATAATATTTCTTTCCTATTCATTTAATTAAAAGATTCACGTAATTTTGGTGAATTCTTTCCGCCATCTTAGTTTCATTACTTTCTTTCGCTAACAGATTTACGTAAATTATTTGGTAAATTCTGCATTTAAAACGCTAAATCTACGTAATAATTGGTAGATATTTATAATAGTTGGTGATTTACGTATTAATTGGTAAATAATCATCATTCTATTCACATACGCGTAACTTTGTAGGTAGGTACCTATCTAGGTATTTAAGTACATAGTTACATTCCCGCTCCGCTGTGCTACTTGCGCTATTATATAATAAGCCGTAGTACAATTTTCAATAAAAAAGTAGGTATATCTAAACTGTTTGTGTTGGATTACTATTATATTATAGTAGGTACCTTACAGATAATCTTCTTGTTATATTTCAATAGGTAGGTCTTACCTATCGTTAATTTGTAAACATGTCGTCAGATCTCGAATCGAAGCTTATTCTGTTGAATCAAAAGAAGGAATTATTGTTTGCACGCATTAATCGTTGGTATAAATCGTCGAAATCAGTTGTGTGTTTTGATATAACGACGCGAGCCAATGAAGATTTTCTGGCTGAGACCGAGACCATCGATGACGTTCGTGATAAATTCGAGTCGATTGTGGATCAAATAAATAGCTTAAATTTATCAATAGAACCCCCTGTGGAGCCCGACTATTCTTGCCTTGACTCATTCGATGAATTGTATTCGAGAATAAAACGCATTAGAAATAGGTTATCTACGCCCAAGGTCAAGGAGATCGCCTCACACGGGTCGGGTAGTTCAAACGCGTCTGTAGTGAAATTGGAAATGCTTGTTGTTCCGAGTTTTGACGGACGCCCTGAAAACTGGAATACATTTTATCAGTCCTTTAAGGCCAATATTCATTCAAACAACCAATTGTCTGATTCGCAACGTGTGCAATACCTATTCTCAAAATTAACCAAAGACGCATTAAAGTTCACTGCCGGTATTGTTCCGTCAAGTGAGACCTACAGTATAGTGTGGGACGCCTTGGTCAAGAAATACCAAGATAAACGCTCATTAGGTTCATATTATCTTAATAATATATTAGACTTAAAGAATTGTTCACCTAGTGTGAACTCACTTGATTCATTTATAGGTATATATTCCTCCTCTATCGCCAAGCTTAAAGAGTTAGGTATAAATGATTTAACGGACTTCACGTTTCTACAATGTGCCTTGAGGAAAATGGACACTCTAACCATCCAAGCCTTCGAACTTTCTGTTCGAGGTGTCGATATACCTACGATGCAACAGCTGATCGACTTTGTACAAGATCATGCTAAGATGATTGAACGGTCAAACCCGCGGTCTTCGTCATATGCGAAGTCGTCCACTGCTGGGACGCCACAGTCTAATGATAGGCGTATACAGCGTAATTCTAAGTCGTTTGTTGTCAGTGAGCCGATTAATAATAAGTCGAATGCGCCCGCCGCAGGTAACGCGCCCTGTTGTTTATGTGGCGGCAGTGACCACCGACACCTGTATGACTGCGCTCAGTTTAAAAATATGCAAAATGCAAAGGCTAGATATGAGTTTATTAAATCTAAGCGTGGTTGCGTGAATTGTCTAAGCACATTACATAATCTCCCGCAATGTAAAAGTACGTCAGTTTGTTTCTGTCAGAAAAAACATCATAAATTATTGCATTTTGAGAATAATATTAATAATTCGCACTCGCATGCGACGACTGTTGCCGCATCCCCGCCGCCCCAGTGCGACCTTGACGGTCCCACTCCTGAGTCACCGCTCGCTTCAAGCACTGTGCATTCGTATGCCTCTAGCCATAAGGGTGATATTCTCTTGGCAACCGCTCAGGTGTATGCTCGCCCTAAAGGTAGCACTGGAAATAAATCTGTAGTCAGATGTCTAATTGATAATGGCTCACAGAATAACTTAATAACATTGTCCTGTTGTCGTTTATTAAATTTACCAATAATATTTTATTTTTTTATTTTTATTTATTTATTAAAAATTCACAACATACAGTTTCAATAATTAGAAAGCAAACCATAAGCTACTTGAGCTTGTCTGGAATGCTGTACCTTTCTTATAGTTACCAATACAATGATATTATAGTACAGCGAACATTTAGCATAGTTAAATAAACGATATAATACTGATATTAGTCTGATATTATAAAGCAACCGATAAAGATTCACAACTACCCACAGATTTAGGCATTCATACGCAGGTACACGGGCATATAACATTATATGCGGCAGATAGTGCGATCGCTACGCAGTGCACAGAACCAGTTTGTTTTGGGGCGGGGCCGGTGCAGCTACAGGTTGTTTAAAAAGTGCGTGCTTAGTTTGAGTTTCATGTTTGCTTCTGATATAGCTTTAATTAATGTTGGCTCTAAACTATTTAATAAACGGGGAACCAGATATTTGGTGGTTCTCTCGCCGTAGGTATTCACTGCTCTTGTCGTTTCCAGTCTTTTATGAGTAATTTGACGCGTTTGTATCCTATGTGATATTTCGGTCCGTAAGGTTGCATCAAAGAAATTTTCTTTGAGAAGATGATATTTTACTTTGGTGTGGACTGGTAATACTCCAAGGTGCTTATACAATTTCAAGTCACTGTCCTTGAATTTTTCTTTGATACGGGGTGGGACTACATTTTTCAATATTCTGGTTTGTAGTTGAAATATACGATCAAGGTGAGTTTTGAACGTTCTACCGTAGCTGGAGATGCCGTACTCTATGATGGAGTCGGCAAGGGCATTGTAAAGCATGAGCTTGACCTTAAACGGCATCCTACTCTTAATTATGTACATATTAGCCAAGAAAGCTCTTAGTTTTTCACATACTCTGTTTATATGAGGCAGCCAAGTGAATTTATGGTCAATGACTAAGCCAAGGTATGTATGTGTATCAATAGTTTCAATCGAAGGACAGTGACAGCCGTTAGTGTTATTGTGTAGGCATAAATGTCTGTGGGCCGTTAGGCTTAACGCACTCGGGTATTTGGTTTTACTATAAGGAGAACGAATATGGATAAGTTTAGTTTTATCGGCATTAAGAACTAGCCCATTATCGTGGCACCATTTATTGATGTTATCTAAATCAGACTGCATCTTGGCGAAGGCCGAGGGAACATCCCCATCCGAGACAAGTAGGCAAGTGTCATCCGCGTACTGGTATGAAGAACAATGCTTAAGTACATTGTTCATATCATTCACGTAGGCAATAAAATGAAGTGGGCCAAGCACCGATCCTTGCGCTGTTCCCACATTAGCCGGCACGGTTCTACTGTGATTTCCATTCACGTTAACATAATAAGACCTGTTCCGTAAATAGTCTTCACATAGTTTCAGCAGGGGGCCTCGCACACCTGTATTACTCAATTTCTTTACAAGCCGGTCGTGATTTAGGGTATCAAAAGCCCGTGAAAAATCAATGAAGAGGGCGAGCACATGCTTTCTATCGTTTAAGGCAGCATTAATATCATCTGAGAAACGTGACAGTAATAGGGTGGTACTCTTATTTGGTTGGAAACCAAATTGATTTTTACATATAATATTATGTTTACTATAAAAAGCATGTATTTGTTCACTTAGATATTTCTCTACTACCTTATTGATGTTTGACAGGAGCGTTATGGGCCTATAATTTGATACGTCCTCGTATTTACCTTTTTTGTGTATGGGACGAACACAACCACACTTTAGCTCGCCAGGATATTTTCCGGTCTCAATGCAGGAGTTAATTAGATTCGTAATAGCTGTGGAAATATTATATTTTATTTTCTTAAGGTCTATGACTCTAATTTTGTCATGGCCGGGAGCTTTATAGGTGTTTAAGTTATGGATTATTTTACTTATATTTTTGGGTGTGGCTTTTTTAACTAACATGCTGACATCACTATTATTAGAGTAGTCGTTATCATTAAGGAGCAAATTATTACACCTGGGTATTATATTTTTAATTGAATTTTGAAATTCGTCCGCAAATTTATTAGAGATACCTGTACAGGAGAGACTCTGGTTACCGAAAGCTTTTTGAATCACCTGGTCAACTGTGGGGGTCACTCTTCCACAAATGGAGTTCACCAGCTGCCACAGTTTTTTAGGGTTAGATTGGTTGTTTTTAATGGTACTTTTATAGTATTTATTTCGGTGATTGTTGAGAATAATCACACATGTTTGTGACTCTTTGTAGTCTATGATCTCGAGAGATCTATCTATGGTTGGTTGTCTGTGGTTTCGTACTACTACATGTGTTAAAAAAAAGAGAAAAGTCTACCACGTTTTTGTACTAACGTACTGTGCTCGCTTAATTATATTATTAAAAACTTCAAGATTATCGGCCACTGGTTTTATTGAAAATACTTAACAGCAGAGCGTGGTTCCGAAAAATCATTAAGAAGTGTTGGAGCGGACGTATATAACAAAGATATTCTGCTTTGGTGGTTTGGGCTGTTTCGTGTGGCCGGCTACGCAAAATGGCGGCCCGGGATGAAAATATTAGATATCTTGTCGAACCATTTAGAGGAGCAAATTATCTGTTGTGGAAGCGTCGAGTGGAGGCTATTTTTGCGGCCAAGGACATGGATCAGTTTTTAATCAGTGAGAAAACTGATGATGCAAATTCTAAGAAGGCCTACGCATTATTGCTGACTATGGTCGACGATACTATTTTAGCGGCAATGGCCGATGAGAGAACTGCATTTCAAATATGGAAGGCTTTGAACGACAAGTATGGAAAATCTAGCGCCGTGAGCCAGATACTTGTCAGGAAGAAACTCACAAGTACAAAGAAGCGTCGTGAATGTAGTATGCAAGAGCACATCAACGAATTATTGGCAATGGTGAACGAGTTACGAGCTTCCGGTGGAACTGTGAGTGATATGGATATTGTAATATATCTTTTAATGTCATTACCTCCAGAATATGACATTATCAAGGCAACAATAGAAAATCAACCTGATGCAACATTGACTTCAGATTTTGTTATGCAACGACTACTAAACGCAGAGGCGTTGAAAAATGATACATGTGATCGAACCGAAAAGAAGGTTGAAAACGCTAAATCGAATGTAGCATTTAATGCAGATAAATACCAGAATATGACATGTCACAAGTGTAAACAGAAGGGTCATACTGCCAAATATTGTAACAGAAAATCAACGTGTTTTAACTGTGGACGTCCCGGCCATTTGAAAAAGGACTGTCGTGCTAAGTCGAAGTCTAATAATATTAACAGTGAGTCTGCTGCTGTCACCTTTATGGTCAATGAAACAAGTGATTATTTTATGTTGGACTCTGGTGCATCCACACACATGTGCAGCAAACAGGAATGGTTTAAGGACATCAGGCCCCACAGTGGTACTGTGGCATGTGCATCTAAGATTGATACTCTAAAAGTTGAAGGTATTGGTACCATAGTTGGATTGTTGAATGGCCGTGAGATAACCCTGAAAGATGTTTTGTATATTCCTGAGTTGAATGGTCAATTGATATCAGTGAAAAACATACAGAGAGCTGGATACAGTGTTATATTCACAAATAATGTTGCCTTAGTGGAGAAAAATAAAATGAAATTTGTTATTGCCAGATTAAATGAAAAAGGTCAGTATATAAGTTTGTTTAATCCTGTCGGTACATCAGCTGCAACACACTATGTTGAGCAAGATGCAAAGTTATGGCATAGGCGTATGGGACATTCAAGTAACAATGTTATGAAAGAGCTGGGATTACCCATATCAGACTCGTTGAATTTTTGTGAAGAATGTGTGAATGCTAAACAAGCAAATGTGCCAATGGGCATAGGTCCCAGACAGAGGGAAGATAAGCCAATGAGAATGATTCATACTGATATTTGTGGTCCCATTAACCCACCTACCATTGATAATGAGAAGTACTTTGTTACCATAATAGATGATCATTCAAGGTTCTGTGAAGTACATCTATTGAAAAATAAAAGCGATGTTGTTGATGTATTTAAGCAGTTTCTCAGGCAGAATCCAGAGGTATATAAAATAAGATCTGATAATGCCAAGGAATATGTGTCAGGTGAGCTTGCACGCTATTGTAAATCTAAAAATGTTCTGCTAGATCCTGCCCCACCATACACACCTACCTTGAACGGTGTTGCGGAGAGAGCAAATAGGTATCTATTAGAGAAGGCTCGAGCTCTCATCTTTGATGCAAAACTGCCTAAAAGTGTTTGGGGCTATGCAGTGCAGACTGCTGCTTACCTAAAGAACCGAATTCCTCACCAGACAGTGGGTAAGACTCCTTTTGAACTAAAGGTTGGAAAAATACCTGATTTAAATAATATCAAGGTTTTTGGATGTGATGCCTATATGAGAGTACCTGATAACCTAAGGAAGAAGCTTGATCCTAAATCCAGGAAGATGATTTTTGTAGGATACTCCAACATGGGCTATCGCTTGCTAGATCCCAAAACTAAGTATACAACTGTTTCACGTAATGTAATATTTAATGAAGAGAAGAGGATGAGTATTTCTGACTCTGTTGATACAGGAATAAGAGAGGAGATAGTCCCTAAGCATGATGTGGTTCCTGAGGCAGCAGAGGCGCCAGACTTGGCTGATGGTCATGAAGATGAATTCTTGGATTGCACAGAAAATGAAGAGGAAGTTAACAGGCCTAGACAATCTAAGAGAAAGACCAAGCTACCATCCAGATTTAAGGATCATTATGTCTATGAAGCAACTGCAGAGACTCTTGATTCCATCTCATATGAAGAAGTACAGGAATTGCCTGCAAATGAGCAAGTTTTATGGAAACAGGCCATGGATCAAGAGATTGAGTCTTTATATAAGAATAAGGTATGGGAACTTGTTGAACTACCTGAAAGTGAAAAGTCAATGACCTGTAAATGGGTGTTATGTATAAAAAGGAATAATATTCATAAGGCTAGGTTGGTTGCTCGTGGTTTTGAGCAGAGACTAGGTGTTAATTATTTTGAAACCTATGCACCAGTAATAGGCATGCCATATCTAAGATTAATGTTTGCTATTTTCCTTCAAAAGAATTTAAAAATGTATGTATTAGATGTTAAAACTGCCTTTTTAAATGGTCAGATAGATGAAACAATTTTTATGAATCAACCTAAAGGTTATGATGATGGGTCTGGTCGTGTATGTAAATTACTTAAAAGTTTGTATGGACTAAAACAGGCACCTAGACAGTGGTTTAAGAGATTCACAGATTTTATACTAACATTGAATTTTCAGCAGCTTAATTTTGAGTCATGTGTATTTCTAAAGCGTTCTAATAATTGTGAGATATTTATAGTTCTGTACGTAGATGATTTGATAGTGGCAGGTTCAAATGAGGCAGAGGTTAACATAGTAATTCAGTTACTTAGAAAAGAATTTGAGATGTCAAAAGCTGATATTGCTGATGAGTTTCTTGGAATTAATTTAGAATATGTTAATGACAAACTCTGTTTAAGTCAAAAGGCATATATTGATAAAGTACTAGCAAGATTTAAAATGACAGAATGTAAACCATGTGACACTCCTTTAGTTCCAAAGTCTAATGCATCAGATTTTGTTGATGGTGAAGAGTTTCATGGTCCTTACCGTGAATTAGTAGGGGCATTGTTGTATTTGTCAATGACCTCCCGTCCTGATATTTTGTATTCTGTAAACTGTCTTAGCCAAGTTCAAGAGCGACCAACTGTTGCTGCTTGGGTTGGGTTAAAGAGAATCCTTCGCTACTTAAAGGGGACATCTGATCTTAAATTAATCTTTCAAAGATCTCTAACTGATGATGTTAATTTAAATGTGTATGTTGATGCAGATTGGGGATCTAATGCTAAGGATAGAAAATCTGTTTCTGGTTATATCATTTTCTTTAATGATTGTCCTGTAATTTGGTGTGTAAAGAAGCAAAGTTCTATTGCACTGTCCTCTACAGAGGCAGAAATTTTGTCATTAGCTAAGGCTGTTCAAGATTTAATTGTACTTTATAATATAACTAAGGAAGTTTTGCATTATGAAACTATTAATATGTCTATCTTTGAGGATAATCAGTCTGCAATAAAGGCTATATTGAATGATAATAATTGTGCTAGACTGAAGCATTTAGACATAAAACTAAAACATGTAAGAGACACAATTAAGTTGTATAATGTAAACATTTTGTATATTGCTACAGAGAACCAGCCTGCAGACTTGTTCACCAAGTGTCTACCGAAACCTAAGTTAGTAAAGTTAAGGACTGGTTGTAAATTAACATGTAGTGATTAAGGGAGGGTGTTGAGAATAATCACACATGTTTGTGACTCTTTGTAGTCTATGATCTCGAGAGATCTATCTATGGTTGGTTGTCTGTGGTTTCGTACTACTACATGTGTTAAAAAAAAGAGAAAAGTCTACCACGTTTTTGTACTAACGTACTGTGCTCGCTTAATTATATTATTAAAAACTTCAAGATTATCGGCCACTGGTTTTATTGAAAATACTTAACAGTGATACTCTAGGACCTTGTGACATTTGTTGCGTAGCCTGTTATACTCTAATCTGAGACATTTGTTAGTAGGGTCTGATTTCCATTGCTTAAATGATCGGTCTCTGTTATCACACAACTTTAAAATGTTTTGGTTGATCCATGGGTGCTTAACCCTAGGTAATGTAATATTGTTTACCATGCGACGTGACTCGCCAATAGCGCTTTGAAATTTATTTTTTATATACCCATATATTTGAGTAGGACATTTCATCATATCCGTTACTGACCAGTCTATATTATTAATTTCCTTTTCTAGTATAACTCTGTTTATATGAGATGGTTTGGATTTGGCAACATCCTGTAGCCGCGACCGTACCTCACCGCAGCAAGCAATCACTATGACGCTGTGATCAGCTAGAACAGTGTCGACAGCCGATGTGTACGCATGCCATTTATTTAGATTGGTAAATATATGGTCGATGCATGACCTTGTAACTTTATCCGCACGTATTTCAACACGCGTATATTCCGATATTCCACATAGAAACCCGTGTGCCGCGAGCATATCTGCGTATGAGTCCCGGTGTGATGAATAGGTTTTTAGGTTAATATTGGTATCACCAATTATTAACATATCAGTGGGCTTGCTGTGTTTCCTTATAAGTTTTGACAGTTCAGTGACAAAGAAGTTTTTATTAGTGGAAGGCGGTCGATAGATTGCACACACAGTGACAGGGTTATTATTAGTAGTTATTAATGTGCCTGTTATTGTTTCAAAAGTATGTGTCGTCAGGGGATGAATGGTGAATTTGAGGTGGTTCCTAACGTATATTATTATTTCACCTCCTTTTTTGTGCTGTCTAAGCTGTGTGTGCATTCTATAACCCGGTATTTGAAAGAGATTACATACTTCATCGGATATACCCACTTCGGTTAAAATTATTAAATCTAGTTCTATTTTTGATGAGTCTATTACACTGAGCAGCTTAGGGAAATTTTTAATTATTGATCTTATATTTGCATGCATACAGAATAGGTTAATATCAGAGGTCGAAATATTGTCAATAAAAGAGTTGATATTTAGACAGTTATTGATTTCTATAATTCTATTTGACATGATCTGAGAAATTAAATAAATATATATGTTTATATATTTGAACAGGGGTTAAGTTATATAATTTAGTAGGTATGTACCTTGGAGCTTATGATTCTAGAAGCGAGTCAATGTCCAGCTCGGAGCGGATTATGACTGCGCGGTCGGAATCATCATTTTTCTTAGCTAGCACCTTTCCTTCCTTACACCATATGTATTTATAGGTACCTGTTAGACGCTTTTTGGCATTATATAGAAGTGTCTTAGTATGGTGGGTGAGAGCAGCACGAATAAAGACGCGACGTGTAGACACTTCACTAGGTAGGTCCGGTAAGATGTTTCCAGTCAAGATCTCCATATTTTTTGCAGAAGATATCCACAGCTCTCGGTCCCGTTTTGATTGAAGCTCGACCATTATTGGTCCCGTCTGATCCTTACGACGACGAGACACACGCCGAACACTCACGGGCTGTTGTAGGTCTGCTTTTAGCTTGGTTGCCACTGCTTTGACGACACTCAGGATATTTTCGTTCGGCATTTCAGGAATACCAGCTATTTCCAAAGTAGAATCCAGCAGCTTCTGATCAATCTCTTGAGACCGTTGTTCCATTGCAGATACACGGAGCTCCAGGTTTTTATTTTTACTAATCAGGTCAGCGTTTTTATTTGCCAGAAGTTTGATCGCATTTGCTTGCTCCTTAACCGTGTTTTCAATATCTGCAATTTGGCTGTTCATGAAGTTGAGAGACGTGGTTAACTCTTCCAATTCGTCCTTAACCACCTTCCTTATTTCCCGGCTGATGTCTCGCAGCAGTTTTTTAGAGTCAACCGTGACAGCATTCTCCATTTCTTCATTCTCAGAATCATCAGGCACGAAGAACGATGACCGCTTTGACATTTTGCATTGGCACTCCTCGCAGCTCCACTCTAAACCATCAGCGTTACGGAGAGCTGCTAATTGTTTGTTGGTTATTTTAGCGCAGGTTGCTGTTGCATGTACATACTTTTTACACCTGCTACATTCGAGTCCAGGTGATTTTTGTGTTATATTTTTATTACAGTTTGTACATTTATTCAGAACCATTTTAACGTAGGTTCTGTTGTCAAAGGTGTTGGCTCCATTTCGCACACGATAATAGGCTATGTGTATTTGGACATTGAATCTCGTATTTATGCAGATCATAAGTATACTATACGTGCGTTAGTTATGAATAGCCTTACGGATCAATTGCCCTCGCAATTAATTAAGTGTGATAGCGAGTTAAATCTTCGCGATTTACCGCTTGCTGACTTAAGCTGGAACATTCCAGGAAACATTGATATAATATTAGGTGCACAGCTCTTCCCGTATATCTACTTAGGAAATAGAGTCGAGTGTGGTCCCAGTGCCCCTTGTGTACTATCAACCGCGTTTGGGTATGTACTTATGGGTGATTACCCACGTAAAGTTGTTGTGCCTACAACCGCATCCTTTTCTGCGCTAGCACTAAATGATTTAGTGCAAAAATTTTGGGAACTTGAGGAAGTTCCTGTGAAGCGCCTATTGTCTCCAGAAGAAACCGAGTGCGAGAATATTTTCACATCTACTGTGACTCGCGATGACGTAGGTCGTTATACGGTTGCGCTGCCGTTCTGCAAGGATCCCTCTGAACTAGGGAACTCGCGCGGCGTCGCTCACCGCCGGTTTTTGTCGCTCGAGCGTAAACTTCGTCAATCACCAACCGTACGCGAAAATTACAATAAGGTTATTCAGGATTATTTAGATAACGGTTATCTTAGTCTCGTTGATGACTCTAATTTGTCTATGGATGGTTATTACATACCACATCACGCAGTAGTTCGACATGACAAACCGATGCCGCGTATTGTGTTAGACGCGAGCGCTAAAACCCACACTGGTCTTTCGCTCAATGATATTTTACATATTGGTCCCAATTTACAGGCAGACCTGTTTTTATTATTATTAAATCTTAGGCTATTTCCTATCGCAATGAACGCTGACATAAAACAACATTATTTACGTATTGGCGTACCTGTTGACCATCGTAAATACCTGCGCATCTTATTCAGGTTCAAGGAAACGGATGAAATTCAGACCTATGTGTTTAATCGACAAGCGTTTGGTCTGAAGTCAAGCCCGTATATAGCTATACGTACTGTGCGTCAGCTGGCTACTGACATGAGTCCGCACTTCCCTGACGCCGCGAAAGTGGCAGAGACCTGTCTGTATACTGACGATTTAGTTCATTCCGCACCTGATGAGGACACTGCTGTACACTTAGCTCGCAACTTGATAAAACTGTTCAAGGCTGGCGACTTTGACTTAGTGAAGTGGTCTAGCAATTCTTCTGTGCTGCTAGACTCACTTCCTGATACTCACCGCAAATCGCTTGAGTTTGATGTTGGCAGTCATGTCGCAAAGGTTTTAGGTCTCTCGTGGGAGCCGTGTGGAGATAATTTCTATTTCACATCCACCTTGGTAGATGAGAAGTGCACTAAGAGAAATATACTCTCTATAGTTGCGCGACTATTTGACGTGCTCGGGTTGGTGGCACCTGTGATACTCTACGCCAAGTTGTTAATTAAGGAACTTTGGCTTAGTAAGAGTGATTGGGATGACCCTGCTCCAGAGCATATACGCTCACGCTTTTCCGCTCTCGTTCAAGAATTAAAATTGCTTGACACATTAAAAATTCCGCGATATATAGGTGTCGAAGTTGATTGCGAATTACGTCTTGTCGCATTTTGTGATGCCAGCCTGAATGGCATGGGATGTGTTATTTATGCACATTGTACCTACCCATCTAGCATTCAAACTCGCATTTTGTGTGAAAAATCAAAGGTCACTCCGACAAAGATTACTACGCTTGCTCGATTAGAGTTATGTGATATTTTGCTTATGTCAAAGTTAACAAGAACTGTACGTGATTCTTATGCATTACGCATTCCCGTTACTGACATTTACGCCTTTTCTGATTCCACGATTGCCTTATCATGGGTTCACTCGTCACCACATCGGTGGTCGATTTTTGTTAGCAACCGGGTCGCTCAGTGTCAAGAAAACTTGAACGCTGAACATTTTTATCACGTCGCCGGAGACATTAATCCGAGTGATTGTCTATCACGCGGTATGCTCCCCTCGCAACTTTTGGCTTATGATTTGTGGTGGAACGGTCCAGCATGGATCCGCGGCCCCCCTGATGAATGGCCTATTAAGTCATTCTCTCCCGCGTGTTTCTTCTTGGCAGAAACTACTACGTATCATTACATACGTTTTAAAATTCGCACGATTTAAATTTAAGATCGAACCTCATTCTGTATCAGGATTACATCCTGTCCTTCTCCCTAAACGCGATCACGTTGTTGATCTAATAATTCAGTATTTTCACGTTGTCAATTGTCATACTGGACCTGGACTCCTCATGTCTATCATAATATATAAAACGCGTACTGGTACTTACAAACGCGCTGTAACCAAATTGTATCCTATCCCAACGCAATAACTTATAACGCTAAATAGAATCTTAAACTTTAATTTTTAACTCAAACTTTAAACATACTTTAGATAGAATATTGTTAGTCTAAGTTGTTATTTTCGCTATGTGTATTATTATATTATACAAATTCACTATGGGCTCTAATCAGCCAGTGTTCGCTTGTTTGTTTCGTAACGTCTTGCGACGTTCCAAAGCCGGGTGCATGGTGGAGCGCTTATGTATTTTCTTAATTATTTCCCACATAATTTAATTGTGTTTCAATTTGTAATTTAAGAAACCGCTTCTATGTATCGAATAATGTTTGAATATTGGCGCTCATTTGTTGACCACTTAGTGTTGGAGGAGGCCAATGAATGGCGCTGTGAATGGATCTGTTCGAACTATATTTTGAGAACGAAGTTTCTATGAGCGGGACTCTCAAGCTTCATTACGTTCAACCCGCTCATTTAGAATCAGTCACTAACTCGCCGCTAGCACCGAATGGTGTCCTTTTTTTTGACTCCGCTAACGCAAAAAACGGAAGTTTGATTAATTCAACTCCTCGTTTCTTTCTGTGTAATTCTATAAGTTCCTTGGCCACATTCTCAAGTCAGTATAAGGGAAGTGTATCGGAAGAAAACGACAAATTCAAGAAAATAACCGACCGGTCGAAAATTACCTACCCACCAGCACGTGCCAGGAACCACGCCTGTCTGCAGCTGAATCCTCACGAGGTGGAACACAGGTCAGTGCCGATTCTCTTACGTTTTCATTCATAGAAGCGGTCACATGTGTATTTTCTTTTCATTACAACCTAACTGCAGTGTCATAGGAGCTTATACGCTCTGTGTGCAAACACACCATTGGCAGGACTATTTACACGTCCCACCACCATGTTACAACGTTTAAAGGCAAATAAATAATTCTTATTCTTAGTCTTAACGGTCACATAGTTTCATAGCTTCGCTTTTATATTTCTGTAGCACATCTTCGGTGGAAAGGCAGCCTTACTCGGTGCGGTACACATAATTTATTGTCTAAAGAACAGTGCTTCCGAATTCAAATGTTATGTAAGCACATCGCAGATCCCAAAAAAATAAACTGGAAAAACAGAGGCACAGGTGGCCACCCTTCGGTTAATTTTTTATGCACACAGTCCACCAGGAAAACGAAAAAGTTTCTTCGTTTAGTTAGGTCTAACTTATGTTCAGTTTGTGATTCAGTGTGAATTTACTTATTATGTTGGTGTAAGGCTAAATATACGTTTTTGGATGTCATTTTTTAATGTTGGTAGGCCCACCACCTACCAACTTTAGAAAATGACATCCGCATTGATAAGGCTGTTGCCCATCCGACAGTAAATATAATAAATATAGTTTGGCTAAATGTGGATGTATATCACCTCTGCTTACCCTTCGGGGATTTAAAGACGTGAACATTATGTATGGTAGGTGGGTTATGTCAGTGTGACTTACCGGATATGCTACTTTTCTATCACAATTTTCAAGTACCCAAATTAGTGTATAATATTTTCAGGATTCATGTAATTATGCAATCAACATAAAAGTACTTAGATTAATTTAAATAGATATAATTGGGTATTATACTATAGTTAAAATAAATTATCTAACCGAGCTTATTAAATTAAGAATGGTAAAAGAACGGTAAAAATTGCATCTGTTCTTATTTCATAGTTTTATTTATTTGTAATCATCCACCCAACCTATAATAGTAACTGAGTGAACTGAGACTGAAATCTTTTTTCAAACAAGTTACCCTACAACTTATCGTTTTGACGTTCAGAAAAAAGTAATTAATTTGACTAGTCAGTAGAATACCCAATTCATACATACTACAATCATCTGCTCTGAGAATAACCACCCAAAAGTTACCTAAAAATTATATAAAACATAAACAAAATTACAACAATTAATGTCCAAACATTAAACCTGATACCTACTTATGAATAAATCGCGAACCTGACTTCAAATGGGCTCTTTTTCAATGAGAAAAGGAAGCAGCCCTGTTATGAGTCAAATGACAACCAAACGACAAACACTCTGTCCTTTATCACTTGACAACATTGAGCCAACCTTTCCTGTAGGGCGAAACAATAATCATAAATATTCCAGATTAAGTTGAGTGATATTACGGACATTATCGTAATAAGGAATTCGTCCCACTGGTTTATTTATTACACGGTAATATTCCTGACTTACGCGACTTCATATTACGCGAATTCAGAGATACGCGGTGCTTATTATGGTGCACGATGGTATGCGTTAGACTCTAATTAACCGTACATTTCATCTACAAAATAGAGATAAAGAAGTTATTGGGAGCTATAATGTAATCCATACTAATATTATTAATGCGAAAGTAACTCTGTCTGTCTGTCTGTACGTTACGCTTTTACGCCTAAACCACTGAACGGCTTTTCATGAAATTTGGTGTAGGGGTAGATTAGACCATGAGAAAGGACATAGGCTATGTTTGGTCGCGATAATCGACACCCACGCGGGCGGAGCCGCGGGCAAAAGCTAGTTTTACATGAAAGAAGTATCCATTGGTGCATATTAAAGAATTATCTTTCTATCTAAAACTGAACTGTTTAGATAAGATTGGACAATGAAGTCTTTTACATAAAAATGGATTAATATTGGTACATCTGAGCTATGATGCCATACAAATAAAACTGTTCAATTTTAAACTAATAACACTTGTTTTTTCGCGTCGATGTAAGATATTTTTAATCATAATAACATAAACTGCTAACAATTTGATGTGTCTGAGACGGAGCCAAAAGTATTATTAAAGCATATCAAGACGAGGTTCAATCCCAGGTTTATGGCACATGACTTTTCGATGCTTTTCGAAGTTATGTGTGTATTTATCGCAGGTTTATAAGTGCCCGGTTAATGGCAATAGGCTCGCCACCTATTACATTGGGACCTAAACATAAACTGGCGAAATGTGGGTGCTAGCACCTCTGCCTATCCCTTCGGGGAATATAGGCGTGAGCTTATGTTATGTTTTTATGTTATTTTTCTCTGCACTGCTGTCCCGATTAGCTTAGCATACAACATTGAACCCGACTTACGCGAATTCATCTTACACATTTCCCACCTACCGCGTAAGTCCTGTATATGACTGTATAACAAACATACAGTCCCTGGCGTATTACCGTTTGCATTACAACTCGTTAATAACAAATGTTCCTGTCAGTTATTACTGATTTCGTTTTCACGCTTCATTTGGCCGGCTTGATGAGTTTCGAGATTGACGAATATGGACGCAGTCGTGCGAAATAAATCATTATTATTCAGCTCTCGCTGAGTAATGCCGATGGATCTCTGGCCCATGAGCCGCAAGAGAAAGCAAATTTGCTGGTCAATCTCTTCGCGGCCAACTCCCGAGTCGATGATTGTGGTATGCAACCACGGACAATGCCCACTGGTGACCACGCAATGCCTGATATACGTATCAGGCAACGCGATGTCCGTGCAGTACTGCAATCACTCGATGTCCGGAAAGCCAGTGGTCCTGATGGTATTCCAGCGGTCGTACTTAAAAAATGTGCAGCGGAGTTATCTCCTATGCTAACGCGGCTGTACCGACTGTCCTACAGTTCGGGTACAGTGCCTTCGGCTTGGAAGGAGGCGAATGTCCAGCCGATCCCCAAGAAGGGGGATCGCTCGGACCCAGCCAACTATCGACCCATAGCCGTCACCTCAGTGCTGTGCAAGGTGTTCGAGCACATAATTAACACACAGCTCATGCGCCACCTAGAGGATCACTCCTTGCTTAGTGACCGGCAATACGGTTTCAGACCGAAACGGTCAACGGGTGATCTTCTGGCGTACATGACCCACCTTTGGGGTGAGGCTATGGAGAAGCACGGTGAGTCACTGGCAATTAGTCTTGACATCGCCAAAGCTTTCGATAGGGTATGGCACAAATCGCTTCTTTCCAAGCTACCAGCCTTCGGCCTGCCTCCTAGACTGTGTAACTGGGTTGCAAGCTTCCTGCAGGGGCGCCGTATTCGCGTCCTTTGTGATGGACGAGCTTCGGAGTTCTTGCAGGTAAATGCTGGCGTGCCGCAGGGTTCCGTCTTATCTCCCACTCTCTTTCTTCTGCATATCAATGACATGCTCTGTAACGGAAACATTCACTGCTATGCAGACGACAGCACCTTACACGGGAGTTATTACGCACATCCTGCGGCCAAGCAGTCTGATATCGCGGAAAAAAGGCAGCTTCTTGTCACTGACCTGGACCGGATCCTGGACCACATTTCTCAATGGGGCGCTAGGAACCTGGTCGGGTTCAATGCCAAGAAGACCCAGGCATGTGCGTTTACAGCAAAGGTGTCTCCTTTCCTTCCCCTTCCCACTCTTCAGAGCACACCACTGCCACTGCAGGATCACCTCACTATCCTCGGTATGGATGTTCGCTGCAAACTGAATAACAAAAACTATATCGAGAGTATCATCAAATCAGCCTCGCGTAAACTCGGAGTCCTGAACAGAGTGAGACGTTTTTTCACGCCGGAGCAGCGGTGTCTTCTATACAAGACCCAAATTCGTTCCTGCGTGGAATACTGCTCACATCTCTGGGACGGCTCCGCAAAGTACTTATTAGATGCTCTCAACAGGTTGCAGCGACGTGCGATCCGCATTATTGGGGATCCTGAGGTCCCGAACACCCTCGAGCCTTTGCAGATGCGTAGAGATGTTGCGTCTTTGGCAGTTTTCTACCGTCTCTACCATGGTGAATGTTCTGACGAGCTCTTCCAATTAGTCCCACCCTCCCCTTTCCTTCACAGGACGACACGTGCAGGGCTAAGATGTCATCCATTTACGGTGCAGAGTATACCTGCTAGAACCAAGCGTTTCAGTGATTCATTCCTATGCCGCACCACTAAGGCCTGGAATTTTCTGCCAGTTCACGTGTTTCCTTCTTCCTACAGTCCTGGGTCCTTTAAGCGGGGCGTGAAAAGGCATCTAATGAGGCCGTCAAGCTGAGTGCCACCACTGTTAACATGGTAAATGTTTACGATGGTGACCCTCTTTCCGAGACTTTGCCTTTAGCTTAACATCAGGCGAGGTGAAGTCAAATTGACGTGTCCTGTATAAAAAAAAAAAATCAAATAGGTATTTCAAATAAATATAATTATGTGTATCTAATGTTAATCAAACAATCAATTAGCATCTCGCAGACCAGTGTTGGACATGGGTCTCTACCATTGATGGGAGACTTTGTCCTTTCCACGCTGGCCAGATGGGTTGGTATAGGGTATTGTTTTGAATTTTCCTTCTCTCGCAGTGATATCGTCTGCGTATTTCTCCGTCGCCTCTTACGGCAACCTTTTGATGATAATATATGAGATAGTGATCAATGTATTCTTTCTCCATCACCACACGGATACATAATGTAATTATGTGGTTTGTATATATTTGGTTCTCTATTTTTATTCCTACGATTTTATGTCATAATTTAACATTGCATAATGTTACTCGTCCTAACATTATTTATGCATAATACTCATTTGCCATAACTTTTTAATATTAATTTTCGTAATCCTATTTACTATAAGCATAATATGATATTTTCTGAAGTTTACGCGAATGTCACTCATTGAAATAAAACCACTTTTTACGGATTCCATCGCGATATATCTGTTATTATTACTTTTAAACCCGACGTTTCGGCTGCTTTGCAGCAGCCATTTTCGCGGTGTGACTCACGATGGTAGTTGTCACATAGTTTGAAGTATAAGTTATCTCAAAATACCCGAATCATGGTGAATTATTGGTATTCGTATTTACGCAGAATGAGCTCACTGTGTTGTTAAGTCTTGCTGGATACAAAGTCAGCTGTATGTGAACACGCGCAAAAAGGCACCAACCATTACCTAAGGTTTGATAAACCACAGATACTCGCCAAAGAACACCGATATATTCCTAGAATGATCCGCGAGGCTATTGAAATTAAAAAACACCCAAATTTTAATAGAGAGGATGGATGGACCGTACCACCAGCTTGGGACCCAGTCATCCACTTAATCAAACCCAGTAAGCAGCAAAATCCAGCAAGACTTAACAACACAGTGAGCTCATTCTGCGTAAATACGAACACCAATAATTCACCATGATTCGGGTATTTTGAGATAACTTATACTTCAAACTATGTGACAACTACCATCGTGAGTCACACCGCGAAAATGGCTGCTGCAAAGCAGCCGAAACGTCGGGTTTAAAAGTAATAATAACAGATATATCGCGATGGAATCCGTAAAAAGTGGTTTTATTTCTATAAGCATAATATTTTATAAGCATACTATCACAAAGCATAAGTTTACTTAAGCATAACGACGCGTAACCATAACTATTTTAAGCATACAAATTATATTCCGAAAAATTAACTACAATTTTTTTAATAAGATTAATACACTATTTTATACATTGCTCTCGTGAAAATTGTAGGCGAAAATTTTTTTCGAACTTAACAGTTAGCATAATAAATGCTATAAAAAATTCATTCAAAAAAATCATTCCTAACTTATTATGACAATTTAAATTAGGAAAAAAACCATTATGAGAAAAAATGGGATCCCTATATTATATTTCTATCTAAAACAATATGTGCAGGACTGACGTGTCACCTCCCCTATACATTTTAAATCCTTATTCTAAGTAGAAATTCTATCTAAAATCCTTTGTTAATAAGGAAGGGTTTCGATAATTTTGGTAGTCAGAGACTTATAAACCGACTGGTCAAGTTAGTATTTCGTTCAGAAATGCAAACTCCTTTACATCATGACTCATTCGCACCATCAAGAGCGTGAGCACGTGAGCTGGCAAGAGTTTCAGTCCCTGCCAGCTCACGTGTTTTCTTCTACCTAGTCAGGTTCCTTTAAGTGGGGCGTGAAAAGGCATCTGATGAGGCCGTCAAGCTGAGTGCCACCACTGTTAAATTGATACATGGTTATGATGGTGATCCTCTATCCGAGACTTTGCCTTTAGCTTACCTTCAGGCGCGGTGAATTCAAATTGACGTGTCCTTTATAATAAAAAAACATTGAAGATACGGTGGCGTCATACTGGAGTGCACAAATAATAAGTCTTTGATTAGTACTGACCGCGTGGTTTCCGTCAGAGTCGAATTTGGGCCACCCCATTTCTTCCCATGCAGTGTCGTACAAGGCGACTAGGGCATAGGGCTATTTAACATCAGACAGATATTTACAGCCCAGACTCTGCCTCAGATGCATGGCTTGAGTCAATAATAGTGCCCGGAATACGTCAATAGGCTCACACCCTATTACATGGGACCGAATAAAATTATTGGTGTATTGTGAGTGTTAATTCACCTCTGCCTGACCCTCCAGAGATAAAGGCGTGTATGTATGTATTAGTACTGACAGATAAAATAAAACTGTCAACGTGACATTAGAAATCAAACTGCCGATAAAAAATAATTTCAATTTTTTCGAATTAATTCGATTTTTAAAATCGATTCCGCGAAGCCGTCAGTCGTCATGTAATTTCCCATGCCTGCGAATAATTTAAACGAAACGTTACATACCTACCGAAACGCGATGATTAAATCAGACACGTAAATATTTTATTGGACGAATTTGGTTACCTTTGCGCTGCTCGGCGACGTGTTGTAAAAGTTTTGAAGCGCGGGAAATTTTTGCAAATTAAATTATTATTTAGTTTGTTCGTGATTTACATTCGCGAATTTTAAGATGGAAGTCGGGAAATAAAAGTGATAGGTAATATAGTTAACTATTATGTTAATAATATTTGCGTACAATCACAAATTAAAGCTAAGAGAATGATGACGATAATATCGTGTCGTCTTCACCGATCAATTTGCTTTCCACACTGGTCGGGAAGCGGGTATCCAGTTCGATCGTCGGAGGTAGTCTAACAGTTTAAAAAAAAAAAAACGATTATCGAACTACTGGTAGGACCGAATAGAATAAGCGCAGATTTCCACACGAAAAAAATAACTCTAGGAACTCTAGGGACTCATAGGTAATGTTATTTTTATTCGTTTAAATTTAATTTATGAAACACTCGTAAGTAGTCAAACTATTCGTCGTAACGTTGTGGTGACTAAAGACATACTGTTTATACTGTTGATTGATGGCACTTGGTGGAATATGCTACACATATTGAGTTAGACACTTTGTACTTTACCACTTAATTTTTATTTTTCACGGTTTCACCTCACGGCATTCTCAAAGGTATGATGTAATAGTAGATTGTACACCAAGGGGATAAAGCAATGTATTATGTCACGGGCGCAATATTGAATCCTGAGCGTAACGAAGGACTCCAGATTTAACTCCCGAGCGTAGCGAGGTGGTTTTGAGTTGATTCCCGAGCGAAGTGAGGGAATTAAAATGGAGTCCTGAGAGCAGTGAAGGATTTAAGCGCGCCCAAGGCCAAATCAGTTTTATCCCTGAGGAGTATACTCTACTTTTCTCACCTTTTGCAAGACAATAAAAACCAGGGCTACTAGAAAAAGTATTTTAATTATGTGTGTCTGATACTGATTGCGCCGTATTGAAATACTCGCGGCTTTTGTTCTAAGTATTGATTTTTTTTCGTTCGGCTTGCCGTGGCGTGGCCAGCTTGATTTTCGAATAAGTTCGATTTTCAAATAAATGAGGCGGGGCGCGCGCCGCCGTCCACCTCCTCGCCGTCGGCCACCAGCAGCTGCAGCAGCCGCACGCCGCGCGATTATGACGAAATTAGACTTTAAATGCATAACAATAAGAACTAAGAGAAGTGAGAATCACATTACTGCCCGGCGGGTTATAATGAAATTCAGTACAACATTACACCCCGGCAAAAGACAAGAGCTATAATGATTTACTTTGAGTAAGGTTTGCATGATATATAATGAGGAATTGTCGAGCAGGTGGTGTGAAAAGTATGTAAAGTTATCATACCTTCATGAGATATATATAAAGACATCCATAATACGTAGGTAAGTACTATAGGTACAGTCATCATCAGAGAAATGTTGACGAGTAGGGTACTCAAAATAATCTTAAAACCAACATTTCAATATTATATTGATAATTAGATTTTCTACATTCTGTCTGTCGATTGAATAATTATTAAAAATAAAAATCCCAACTGCTCATGAAAAGACCGACCTTACTTACATGAGTTACATGTTTCTGGAAGACCGATTGTTAAGATAGTTTGACCACTCTGGATGCTTACAACTTTTTGAGTACTCTAATTTATCAATATAATATTGAAATTTTGGTTTTAAGGTTATTTTGAGCACTCTACTCGTCAACATTTTTCTGATGCTAACTGTACTTACAGTAAATTTTTATTTAATATTGCCAAACAATTTTAACAGCTTAATTCACTGGTAACTGTGCCGATGTAATCCGAAGAAAACACCGGCAATACTCCCTAACGTGACCGCAGTTAAGCCTTGAATTCGTTCTGCGCAATATGTGGTATCGAGTCTTAATCGTTAATGGATTAGGCAGAGATAGGTACCCAGTATTGAGTGCCTACGCCTAAAGATTTCGGTTCAGTTTCTGAACGTTTAATTATGGTAAAGCGGTTTCTGAACGTGGTTATAGTATTGAGATTATGTTACAGATTTGCGTGAGTGTATTGTCGCTATTATACAGGGTGGAATTTTTCGGTCGGAAATGGAACGGAATAACAGACATGAGCTTTTAAAAGAAAAACGCACTTTAACTGATCTTACCAGGTAATCTGCAGATTAAATAGTCAATGTGCACAATAACGTGTTCCGCACTCTCACGTTAACATATAGATTTATACAGTATTTCTACTTCCAGATGATTTTGCTATTGAATCTGTGCCCTAACTCTTTTTATCCGAAACGACTATAACATACAGGGCAGGCCGTTGCTTACAATATTTTTTATATTTCAAACGTATAATTTCCTTTCTGATTTTGCTGTAGTCGAGTCCACATAAATATATTATCTGCTCAGACCTTCTTCACGAAATCAGAAAAGCATATTTCGGAAACAAAACACCCGAACCAGGAACATGGGCTTTTGTTTACAAACACAATATTATGTGGATCAAAAGAAAACTTCTTATGAAATGATAAACCGAATAAAGCATTGTTTTTGTTGTATCTACATTATTTTCGTAAGTATAATTTCTGGTGGGAAACTAAACCATATTTTTGTTTTACCAAGTGTCCATTAAAATCCTGCTAATGACATACTTATATCGCAATTTTTATATAGGTATCTAGTTGTGAATAGTTTGACAACATCCCAAAGGCGAGCTGGAGATGTCCTTGGATCAGCCAGGGTGCGAGAGAAATGCAGGGCATGCCGTCATAGAGGCGGCAAGGCTGTGCGAACGCGTGGGCGGCCGGCGTCTCCTTCAGCGAGCTGGTGATGGTCGTGAAGGAGACGGCGGAACGGGAGAGGCGGCGCGAGCGAGCGAGACTCGTGAACCGCGCCGCCCGCTCGCGCAGGTAACTCGGGCGTCGGAGGGCACTGACTGACCTCTGTCCCCCATGAGCGCGGGCCTGGATGTGACGGGTGGAGCCGCCTGTCACCCCAGCAGAAGTAGGCCACGGTGACGGCGCGCTGAGAAGCGCGCCTCCCCATTCCGGGGGCGAGTCGGGGCACCATTGTCCCCCCTCCCGAGGAGGACTAGACCGTAAGGGATGGCCCTGGGTCAGCCGGGGTGTGAGGGATATGTCGATGATAACCTCACCTCTGGCCTAGCACGACCCACAGTCGGCGTGCGGGTTTAGTCGGTTCGAGTCTGACATAACCTCCCCTTCCGGCTCCGGCAAGGGGTTATCCGAGGGGATTTCCACACGAAAAAAAAGGGTGCGAGAGAAATCCCTTATTCTATTCCTTAATGAAAGGATATTAAATTACCGTTTCATTTACCTTTATTAACACGATGGAGAGTCATCATCATTAGCCCGCGGCAGTCCACTGCTGGACATAGGCCTCTCCCATGACACGCCACTTAGCCCGGTCTTCGGCTGTCCTCCTTCACTCCCCACCAGCCACTCTGCGTATATCGTCGCTCCATCTAGTCGCAGGGCGCCCCACACTACGTTTGCCGGTTCGCGGTCTCCACTCAAGGATTCGTTTACCCGAACGGTTATCGGTCCTACGGCAGGTATGGCCAGCCCACTGCCACTTCAACTTGCTAATTCGTTGAGCTATGTCGATAACTTTAGTTCTCTGCCGAATTACTTCGTTCCGGATTCGATCCCTCAGAGATATACCGAGCATAGCTCTTTCCATAGCACGCTGAGCGACCTTGATTTTTTATGCCAATGTGTTATGTACCTGGAGTAAGTTTGAGGGTTTTAGGGTTCGAAAGCGTTCCTCTCACACCCGGTATATTTCGCTTATCGTACATCCCTCCTCCATCCATCAAAAGATTATCTCAAGAATCAAGATATAAACCTTCGACAAAATTTCTTAAAGTCATTCAGCGGCGCGTGAATATGCATAATATATCAAATTGGGCCTACTCTCCCCGAGTGACGTCACAAACGAAGTTTCGCAACAAGATTACCGATGCGCGGGGCTAATGAAGGGAGGGGACATTTTACCTTTAGGTAATGAGATTTTTTTCGTAAACACGTAGATTACTCTGTGGGTACTTGTGTTTACATAAATAAATGAGGAATGAGGGGAGATTTGGACTAGTTGTGAAGAGTAGTAAGGGGATATATATGGCAATATGGACCAGATCATTTATTTATTTATTCATTTAAATAAATAAATGAATAAATAAATAAATGAATAAATAAAAGTTTACTACTAAATATACTTATAAAAGTATACACCAAAATAAACACATACACCTAAGTAAATCATAATTGGTGAAACGTGGGGTGCCAATAGGTACACCTCTGCCTACCCCTTCGGGTATTTACAGACGTGAGTATATGTATGTATGAATTTGTAGAACTCAAAATTGGATACTTAATATACATGAATATGGATATTTGCATTAGTCTGGTCGTACCCAGAAGAGCATGTTTTTTTTTTATCGTGCGATAAATCCCCACGGATACCACCCCCACGGAGCCGGTGGAGGTGGTTATGTCGGACTCGAACCGACTAAAACGCACGCCGTCTTGGGTCCTTGGTTGCCGGAGGTGAGATTGCCAAAAGCATATCTCTCGCACCCCGGCAGACCCAGGACCATCTCTTTCGAGATGGCCCTCTTCGGGTTGTGGGGACTACAGTGTCCCCATAGAAGAGCATGTTAAGCTATCAGTACCGGTTATAATACGAACATCTATGGCAGTCGTTACGAATATCTAGTTGTATTCCAAAAAAAATCAACAACAGGTCTAACTGCAAAACTTCTATTTTGCTAATGCATGTGGAGGTTAGATGGCAGTGGCATCACGGAAAATAAAAAGTGGCGTCACGGAAAGTGAAAACTTCAGATGCGACTGGGATCAACGCTAGGATGAATAATATACCTACCTTTCAAACAAAAAAATATCTAAATGGGATCATCTGTTCAGGAGCTATGATGCCACACACTCACACACACACAAACAAACACACAAACACATACACACGTCAACCTTACAACACTCCGTTGTTTGAAATACATCGGGAAAAGAAGCGCTCAAGTGGGACTTGAACCCACGACCTTTCCCTTACAGGGGGAATGCTCCCGGGGACACCGTTGTCCCCCCTCCTGAGGAGGGCCAGACCGTAAGGGATGGCCCTGGGTCAGCCGGGGTGCGAGGGATATGTCGATGACAACCTCACTTCCAATTCCACCACGACCCACAGTCGGCGTGCGGTTTTAGTTGGTTCGAGTCCGACATAACCTCCCCTTCCGGCTCCGGTAGGGGAGGTATCCGAGGGGATTTCCGCACGAAAAAAAAGGGGGAATGCTCCACTTGAAATGCACCTGAAATACACCTGAAACACTTCAAATTTCTCTTCTCTTTTATCCGTTTATATTGGTTTTATTTCAGAAATTCTATTAAAATAAGTACACGAGTACTTGAGAGTCTTCTTCAAAATATGAAATAAAAACAGTTATTTAAGTGCTACTAAAAGATTCCACTCGCGTCCGCTCGTGTAATATATTCTACCTTCTCTGCTCATGCTAATAACTTAATCCGTATTGTTTTAACAGTACTAGCTTGCTGGGCTTACCATAATATCTGTTAGCTGTAGATTCACAACCACCAATGTATTGGCAAAACAGTTTAAAAAATAAACGTTCATATTTTATACAGCACTTCTTTTAACCCCTCACGCAAAACTAATCTAAACTTAACTTCGAAATACATCGGGAAAAAGAAGCGCTCAAGTGGGACTTGAACCCACGACCTTTCCCTTACAAAGGAAATGCTCTTCCAACTGAGCTATTGAGCCAGACCTGAATTAGTTTCAAATTTCCCTTCTCTTTATATCCGTATTTAATGGCGACGGTCATTTACTAACTTTCTTGCGAACTGTTGGAACCAATGAATGATTTTTCAACAATTTTTAAACATTGGTTTTTGATGACTCCACCTAAATATTTGAATGAATTTTTTTATAGCATTTATTATGCTAATTTACCAACATTTCAACATCCATTGTATGTTGTGTGTTTTGTGTGTGCTTAGATAATGAAAAAAAAAAGAAGGGGAGTTTTGGCGGGAAAGCGTAGAGGACGCATCGCGGTATTATTTTATTTTCCGAAATTTGTGTGAATCCGAGTTTTTATGTATGAAAATGGTGGATTTTTAGCCATAAAGTCTTGGACAATGCACACGAGTGTAGGAAAGATGCATATTCTCTCTGACTCTACGTGTTCAATCCAAATCTCCCCAGGGAGCTTTTAGTAAAGTCCCCACAACTTTACTGAGGCAGCAATCATCTCATTCATCGTCATCAATATCATTATCAACAATCATTTTAACTAATATATAAGTACTAGTATAGTAGTATATAAGTAGTAGTATAGATCGATCAAGATATATAGATATATTAAGATATATAGACATACGTTAACGACTAGTTAGTTAGTTTTATATAAATCGAATACATAGGGAAAAAGAATCTTCTCGGGCGGGACTCGAACCCGTAGTCTTTCCCTTACAGGGGGAATGCCTGACTAATCCCTATGTATTCGATTTGTATAGTTAGCATACTTAATGCTGTAAAAATTCCTTCAAAAGTTTTATATAACTTTTGTGTGTGTCAAGTCATCACTCGACGTACAACATTCGCGGTGCGGGTTGCCTGCCAGCAGGCCTGCTGTTTTGGATAGGCTTTGTGGAGAATAGATGTGTTCACTTTTGTTGTTTTAAAATTCAAAGTGGAACAAAGAGAACGCTAGTATACGTACTGATAGCGATTTGGATTTTTTTTGTTAGGTATTTCTAGTAAGTTAATGTGCGAAAATCAGTTAGAGTGCAGAATAAATAGGTATTGTATATTGCATTAAAAAGTTTTTTTTTATGTAGGACACGTCAATTTGACTTTATCTCGCATGATGTTAAGCAAAGGCGAAGTCTCGGAAAGAGGGTCACCATCGGAAACATGTACCATGTTAACAGTGGTGGCACTCAGCTTGACGGCCTCATTAGGTGCCTTTTCACGCCCCGCTTAAAGGACCCGGGACTGTAGGAAGAAGGAAACACGTGAGCTGGCAGGGAGTTCCAGGTCTTAATGGTACGGCATAGGAATGAGTCACTGAAACGCTTGGTTCTAGCTGGTATACTCTGCACCGTATATGGATGGCATCTTAGCCCTGCACGTGTCGTCCTGTGTAGGAAAGGAGAGGGTGGGACTAATTGGAAGAGCTCGTCAAAAATGGAACCTTTTATCTTAAACTCCTGTGTTAGTATCTCATGAACCGTGATTAGTAAACAGTTGACATGATGTCATCGCATATCTCTATGAGCAAAAAAAGAACAGCAGTCGGTCCGTGTGCTTATCCGCCACCCAAGTGATATAAAAGACGTATTCGTTCGGAAACCTTCGTGCGCAAGTCTGACTGGCATTTGACCCATTTCTAAAAATAAACCGTTCAAAATTAAAAGAGTTTTTAAACTATTTGCTCAATTCGAATACATAGGGAAAAAGAATCTTCTCGGGCGGGACTCGAACCCGCAGTCTTTCCCTTACAGGGGGAATGCCTGACCAATTCGGCTACCGAGACACGCCCGATATGATTCAAATTTCCCACCTTATACGTCTTTGAGGCGACGTAGCATATATAGTTAGCATACTTAATGCTATAAAAATTCCTTCAATTATTTGCTCAATATTGCTCACCCAAATTTCTCATTGCTTGTTTTATATCACGAGAGGAAATTATTCCCGAGTTCACTGCCACGATTGAAAATTTCGCGCACACTGGCGTATAAGCAAAAACCTCTGTAAAGCGGAAATTACGGGCGCTAATCTTCTGCCGTATGTTGCATTAATAAACACCCTTTCATTGATTTCTTGGGCTGTCTTCATCGTCTTTTACTGTTATTGCCGATTCATTTAATTTTACTAACATGATGGAGAGTAAATAATGCTATTTTTTTTTTCCAAATCCATTTTTTTATGCCTGTCACGTCGTCTTGTTTGGGATGTAGATAAAAACGTTTAGAATGGACTGTAAATACTGTATTAAATACAGTATTTACAGTCCATTCCAAACTAATAAATTTTATTAGTTTACATGGTAAAATCGCGAGTTACAAATTAGCGATGGTGTGTGTCAAACGTAAGTACATGCGGAGAGAGAGACAATGGGCGCGTGCTTCCTGTAGTATTGCCAGTCTTCAGTCGCAGGTTTTTCAAAGTTCCGTGTGAGGGCGCTAGTAGTACGGAACAAAGCCAATATGTACTTTAACTGGAGTACTACCAGGGCACCTTCGGGTTCCCCTTACACCCGGTACAGAGAATTTCGCATTCGGTTGAGTAGAACCGGAGATATTACTTTTTTTTTTTTTCGTTCGGAATTCCTGAATTGCCTGGAAGAAATCGCTTCCAGCGATAAGGCCGCCCATTGTACATTAAACTGTATCATGCTACCTACTTGTTCCAATGTAAATCTATTGGTGTACAATAAAGAATTATCTATCTATCTATCTATCTATCCCCTCGGATACCCCCCTTCCGGAGCCGGAAGGGGAGGTTATGTCGGACTCGAACCGACTAAAACCGCACGCCGACTGTGGGTCGTGGTGCTAGGCTGGAGGTGAGGTTGTCATCGACTAATCCCTCGCACCCCGGCTGACCCAGGGCCATCCCTTACGGTCTGGCCCTCCTCAGGAGGGGGGACAACGGTGTCCCCAACTCGCCCCCGGAATGGGGAGGCGCGCAATTCAGCGCGCCGCCGCCGTGGCCTGCTTCTGCTGGGGTGACAGGCGGCTCCACCCGTCACCCCCAGGCCCGCGCTCATGGGGGACGGAGGTCAGTCAGTGCCCTCCGACGCCCGAACCGGAGATATTACTGAAAGTCGCGATCATAATTATCGCGGGCATAGGCTTAGTCTATTTTATGAATATATATGTCTTTCTCGGTGGCTTAGTGGTCAGAGGAGAGAAAATCGCGGGTTCGAGTCCCGCCTGAGCTGATTCGATTTTTCTTATTTAGATGGATATAAATGTTTTTATTCTTATAGCGATTTTCCAGCTAAGTTTGCTTCTGACAGCAAAAGGACGGCATTATCACATAGTTATTTGAAAATTCCTAACGAAAGAATCCATGTCGTGTGTGTGACGGATTTTTAATCGGATTCCGAAGCAAAGGAATAAACAAAATTTTGCGTTTTTCGCTCGAAAGGGCCCGTAGTTTGGAATACAATGTATCCCAAACTACGGGGCCCAGTCCCTCCAGGCAAACGTTTGTAGAATAGAATGGGAATAGATTGATAAATGGAGGTATGGGGTTGACATACGTCGACGATTTTCATAAACGTGCCATAAATTCAAATTCGTTCCTGCGTGGAATACTGCTCGCATCTCTGGGATGGCTCCGCAAAGTACTTACTAGATGCTCTCGACAGGTTGCAGCGACGTGCGGTCCGCATTATTGGGAATCCTGAGGTCACGAACACCCTCGAGCCTTTGCAGATGCGTAGAGATGTTGCGTCTTTGGCAGTATTCTACCGTCTCTACCATGGTGAATGTTCTGATGAGCTCTTCCAATTAGTCCCACCCTCTCCTTTCCTTCACAGGACGACACGTGCAGGGCTAAGACGCCATCCGTATACGGTGCAGAGTATACCTACTAGAACCAAGCGATTCAGTGACTCAATCCTATGCCGCACCACTAAGACCTGGAACTCCCTGCCAGCTCACGTGTTTCCTTGTTCCTACAGTCCTGGTTCCTTTAAGCGGGGCGTGAAAAGGTATCTGATGAGGCCGTCAAGCTGAGTGCCACCACTGTTAACATGGTACATGTTTACGATAGTGACCCTCTTTCCGAGACTTTGCCTTTAGTTTAACATCAGGCGAGGTGAAGTCAAATTGACGTGTCCTTTATATGATAAAATACTTACAATACTTACATACATTCATCATTCTATACTAAAATATTATTGTACGAGTTGCTACATGTCTAGGGGACAGGTTAGCTGACAGTTCATTCCACAAACGAATAGTAGACCAGTGAAAAACAAAGCCCACTGATAAAAAACTTTGCTAACTTCACTGCTGTTGGCTTTGCAAAAAAAGTTCATTGTAAGATAACATACTATCGGGTCGCTTGTTTCCTGCGTCACAATTCGTGTAACAATATTTTCACAACAGTATCTTTTAAAGTTACCTACTACCTGTTATAAAGTTATCAAAGCTTATTTTTAGGATGAAAAATTAGCGAAAAAACGTGTAAAATAATTTGCTTTGCGCATCATCGTTGTGTTTCTCCCGCTCGCTTTCAAGGCCTTCATCCCTGAGTACGGGATTCGCTTTAATATAATTCCTACCTCACAGCTTTAGTCACAACAGTATATATTAATGCTAACTACTACCTTTTTTTCAGTGCAGAAATCCCCACAGATACCCCCCCCCCCTGTCGGAGCCGGAAGGGGAGCGCGATCCGCGAGTCTCGCTTGCTTGCGCCGCCTCTCCCGTTCCACCGTCTCCTTCACGACCATTACCTGCTCGCTGAATTAGACGCCGGCCGCCCACGCGCCCGCACAGCGGACCATTGCGGTGAGCAGGGTGGCGAGGGTGAGAACTCTCACTCCCAGGGCCGCCGCTAGCTCCCGCCTCGGTCCGGTCCATGCCGGACACTCGCTGAGCGTGTGCAGCCCTGTGTCATCGCTCGCGTCGCAATGATGGCACTCGGTCGTTGGCTCCTTTTCGATCCGACGCAGATACCGTCCGAAGCACCCGTGCCCGGTGATAATCTGCGTCAGTCGATACGAGAGGCTGCCATGTGGATTCTCTAGCCATTCCCCCATGATGGGCTTTACCACGTCTATGACGGCATGCCCTGCGCGTGGTTGCTCAAGTCGTCGCTCCCACTCCGCCACCATGATCCTGTGGAGCCGGGATCTCTCGGCCCGAATGTCTTCGGGCTCGGGATCGTATCCCCGCATCCACGCCTCCTTACGGAACCGATACAGTGCCACAAAGGATCTCGCTTCCAGAATCCACGGTGGTGATCCTGCTAGGAGACTAGCCGCTTCAAAGGGTATAGTGCAGTACCCCCTAATGGCCCTGGAGGTCATCCTCTGCTGCGGCGCACGCAGCAGGGGCATGAACCTGGTCTTCAGGGTGTCCACCCACACGGGGCACCCGTATAGGGCCATGGACCGCACGACACATTCTCCTGCAGGAGTCCACCGGGCAATGCTATCTACTACCTATGATAAAGTTATCAAAGCGTAATTTTAGGAAGAAGAATTAGCGAAAAAACGTGTTAAATAATTTTCATTACGCATCATCGTTGTGTGTTTATCCCGCTCGCATTCAAGGCCTTCATCCCTGAGTCCGGGTTTCGCTTTAATATAATGAGGATTAATTTTTTCGGTTATATCCGACCTACCTCACAGCTTTAGATGTGGTGGCACTAACAGAGTTGTTTAAGTCACGCGTATGGAGCCTTCATTTTGACCTAATAACTATGGGTACTTCCACTTTGCCCCACCAAGCGTCCCCACTGGTGGGGCATTCAAAACACCTCTCCCATTCGAAGTTACCAACCCTAGTGGGACGATTGCATCAGTGATTTTAAATACGTATAAGTTTCCCCACCAGTGGGGAAAACTGGACACACATTTTTTTCACGTTCCACTTTGCTCCACCAGTGGGGACGCTTGGTGGGGCAAAGTGGAAGTACCCATAACTATTGTGCCGTTAGAAGTACGGAAGCATTCAGATGAAAAACTACTAAACGGTTACTTATTTAAATGACAACAGCGTCTTTGTAGCTTGACTTACTGCTCGCATACCGAATAGTGACGACAACTGGTCGTATAGCTTCCAAAAAAGAAGAAAAAGAAAATGAATTTTCAATTTGCTTGTATAAATTGTATACCTGTTTTCTGAGCTGTCCCATCCAGTAGTAAGATTTCTGTCAGTATGAGTGGGGTAACACCGTATCCATCTCGCAGATGGAGTGCGGATTGGCAGACTTCACAAACTTTCTAGAATATTATGAGTAGGGTTCAGTTGAAGTTCTAGTTCACTTTCACGTATAGGGTTTCACTGAGAGTTTTACTTCTGTTTACCGAATCAGATTCATACAATGGGCTATTTGACTAAGTCGTCGATTCTTCCCAATACTGCTTAATATGTTAGCTTGTTCTGAAAAAATATGCTTAGCAAAATAAAATATTGCATATCTAAACTGAAACTATGACTTTTCATTAGTTGAAATTGCCAAAAAAAGTCAACAATCAAATTCAATTCAAATATATAACTTTATAGATTCCTCATTAAATTTGAAATAACTTTTATTATGAACTATATACGTGTAAACGCAACGTAGACCGATATAAATGCGATATTCTCTTGCACTCCATACAATTGCACTACGCGCTATCGAAGCGTGACGTCACAATTTAGTGCGATTTTGTATGGAGCGTTCTCAGGCGGCGCGATAAATTGAATTTTTCAAAATAAAATATCTTGAAAACTATTTGTCGTCCGAAAATTTTACGTTAACAGTTAATTATATAATAAGAAAGTGGTAATTTTTCGAAAGCAAAAAAAAAATAGTCAAATAGCCTATTGATTTGAGTTTCACTAATTCTCGCTGCGTACTGGTTTCTGTTCTATCTACCATCAACCAAATTACTAGCAACCTTGTTGATCCCTCTAGCAAAGCTGAATTACCTATGTTATTGCTTGAGACATATATCTTGGACCTAAATTGTACTCAAAATGTGTTCTATACGTGCAGTACGCGTTTCTTGGATGATTTTTGAAGATAGCACGGGTTGCTACTGTGGTGGATAAGCTCAAATTCACCAAGCATATCGCACCCCCAGTGGAAAATAGGCATAAGTGATCTTACTTTGATTCGTCGATTTTATCATATTTGAACGGTACGTTTAAAGATACATATGCTAAATTTTTTTCATATTTTTCTTGTTAAATTTGACGAATTAAAACAAGAAATTCGTTTTGAGAATTTTGGTTCCATTACATTTTTTCTTACGGATTAGTAGATTATGTGATATAACGCAAAGAATAAATTGAGAAATATGACGTATTACTTATTATTACGTTTATCCCTAATATTTTATGTAGAAAATTAAAAGTAACAATTATTATGATTTAAATGCGTTTGTTTTTTTTACATCGTTAGTCTTGTATACACGATTATTTTTTTATTTGTTATATTAACTAGCTAAGGAAATTATCTTAAATGCGCTTACTTAGCCTAAAAGATAAACTTAGAAAATAATAACAGCGGTATGACTGTTTACTTTTTATGAACATAAAATAAATTAGAATAAGAATAAATACTGCTTTCTTCCACTCAAAACTTTTCTATACGCCGAAACATAAGACTACATACTGCGGCGCGGCTGTAAAATAAGAACGATTACTTCTTTCTTTCACTAGAATATTTTCCTTTCACCGAGAAGTAAGAATAGATACTGCGGCGTGGGAGTAGACAGTGCTAACATAAGTGTGAATACATCGATGCGGGGGACGGGGCAGGTGCGTATCCACGCGCTTGACAGTCAGTTCCCATTTCTAGGTCAAGGTAATACCTGCGTTAACGCATTTGCGAAAGCAAAACAACAACAATTGAGTGGTTTTTCTTCTTATTTTAAAGTAAAGTGACCTGAAATGTATAACCGGACGCAGCACAGTAGGGCGAGAAGAATTTTGAAGTTATTAGGTGAGTATAAGCTAAAAAGAGATTATGACACAATGTTTTTTTTATAGGACACGTCAATTTGACTTCACCTCGCCTGATGTTCAGCAAAGGCAAAGTGTCGGAAAGAGGGTCACCATCGGAAACATGTACCATGTTAACAGTGGTCGCACTCAGCTTAACGGCCTCATTAGATGCCTTTTCACGCCCCGCTTAAGGGACCCGGGACTGTCGGAAGAAGGAAACACGTGAGCTGGCTGGGAGTTCTAGGTCTTAATGGTGCGGCATAGGAATGAGTCTCTAAAACGCTTGGTTCTAGCTGGTATACTCTGCACCGTATATGGATGGCATCTTAGCCCTGCACGTCTCGTCCTGTGTAGCAATGGAGAGGGTGAGTGTAATTGGAAGAGCTTGTTAGAACATTCACCATAGTAGAGACGGTAGAATACTGCCAAAGACGCAACATCTCTATGCATCTGCAAAGGCTCGAGGTGTTCATGACCTCAGGATTCCCAAAAATGCGGACTGCACGTCGCTGCAACCTGTCGAGAGCATCTAGTAAGTACTTTGCGGAGCTGCCCCAGAGATGTGAGCAGTATTCCACACAGGAACGAATTTGGGTCTTGTATAAAAGACACCGCTGCTCCGGCGTGAAAAAACGTCTCACTCTGTTCAGGACTCCGAGTTTACGCGAGGCTGATTTGATGATACTTTCGATATAGTTGTTACTCAGTTTGCAGCGAACATCCATACCGAGGATACTGAGGTGATCCTGCAGTGGCAATGGTGTGCTCTGAAGAGTGGGAAGGGGAACGAAAGGAGATACCTTTGCTGTAAACGCACATGCCTGGGTCTTCTAGGCATTGAACTCGACCAGGTTCCTAGCGCCCCATTGAGAAATGTGGTCCAGGATCCGGTCCAGCTCAGTGACAAGAAGCTGCCTTTTTTCCGCGATATCAGACTGCTTGGCCGCAGGATATGCGTAATAACTCCCGTGTAAGATGCTGTCGTCTGCATAGCAATGAATGCTACCGTTAGCATATCCAGCATTTACCTGCAAGAACTCCGAAGCTCGTCCATCACAAAGGACGCGAATACGGCGCCCCTGCAGGAAGGCAGGCAGGCAAGGGAGGTCTGGGAGGCAGGCCAAAGGCTGGTAGCTTAGAAAGAAGCGATTTATGCCATACCCTATCGAAAGCTTTGGCAATGTCAAGACTAATTTCCAGTGACTCGCCGTGCTTTTCCATAGCCTCACCCCAAAGGTGGGTTACATACGCCAGAAGATCACCCGTTGACCGTTTCGGTCTAAAGCAGTATTGCCGGTCACTAAGCAAGGAGTGATCCTCTAGGTGGCGCATGAATTGTGTGTTAATAATGTTCTCGAAAACCTTGCACAGCACTGAGGTGACGGCTATGGGTTGTTCCGAGTTGGCTGGGTCCGAGCGATCCCCCTTCTTGGGGATCGGCTGGACATTCGCCTCCTTCCAAGCCGATGGCACTGTATCTGAACTGTGGGACAGTCGGTACAGCCGCGTTAGCGTAGGAGATAGCTCGGCTGCACATTTTTTAAGTACGACCGCTGGAATACCATCAGGACCACTGGTTTTCCGGACATCGAGTGATTGTAGTACTGCACGGACATCGCGTTACCTGATATGGATATCAGACATTGCGTGGTCGCCAGTGGGCATTGTCCGTGGTTGCATACCACAATCATCGACTCGGGAGTTGGCCGCGAAGAGATTGACCAGCAAATTTGCTTTCTCTTGCGGCTCATGGGCCAGAGATCCATCGGGGTTGCTCAGCGGGAGCAGCGAGGGCTGGCAGAAATTGGCTTGCACCAAGTTGGCTTTGGCCAGTCGCCAGTAGCCACGGCACGTGAGATGCGCCACTAGCTCTTGGCCCAGCCGTGCTATGCGCTGGGCATCCGCCCTGACGTAAACTCTCTTGCAGACCTTTGTCGCTCTGTTGTACGCTGCCTTGGCCTTGTTGGGATCGCGTGTGACGCGCGCCCGCACCCAAGCGCGGTACGCAGACTGTTTATGCTCAACAGCCTCCGCACACTCGCACCCGAACCACTGACGCGCTTTGCGGACTCCGGTGACATCGGTTTATGGGATATAGTATTCCATACCCAAACCGATCTCACCGGCGACAGCAGTAGCGCTCTCAGATGGGTTCTTACCCTCAAAGCAGCGTTCAACCCACGGGATGGACGCATAATAGTCGCGTAGTCCATCCCAGTCCGCTGACGAGTAGTGCCAAAGACGCCTCTTCCCCTGCACGGGTCGTGGGGGCGCTACAATGGGCACAGTGGAGCGGACCAGACAGTGGTCGGAGTTACCTAAAGCAGCACTCACCGAGACACTGTACTGGTCCAGGTGACTCGTCAATAGAAGGTCTAGCAGAGAGGGCTCTATGCCGGACTCTCTTGATATCCTGTAATGCTTGATGTTTGTTTTTCCTGTCTAATCCTCCTAGTGTTTTCCCGGCTGCTCTTGAGGAGTCCGGGGTCCGCTTAAACAATGATTTGTCTGGGTTTATATAGTCTGGTAATTACATTGAAGCGACTATCGTCTGACCTTCGTAACCGGAAAGGCGAACCTTAACAATATTCCACAATTCCACAACAATTTACACAACGCTATCTAGACCCATGGTAAGCTTTTATAGCTTGTGTTATGGAATCTAGAATGCGGATAAACATACTTATATACTTTTTTTTTGTAAATACGTACATATTATACATAGAAACACCCAGACCAGACCAATAGGATCCTGGTTACATATTAAATATGAATGAATGTGCAGTTTCCTCGCGATGTTTTCGCTTACCGCCGAGCTAGTGGTACAAGTTTAGTATATCATAGCAATCGTTTGGTCTCCAAGTAGGGGAACCCCTGTAATATGAGTACAAGACGATGACTCGTACCACTAGGCTGATGAATGATTCGCAGTCTATTATCATAACATTACCTAATGTCTGTTACTAACGTGTAACATCCTTTTCTATTTTAACTTGTAAAGGGTTCACTATCTATTTGCATAAAAAATAGCCATAACATAGGCTTATGTTAATTTATACTAATGATATTAATAAACTCTAAACTAAACTAAACTAGTAGGTGAAGGATAATGCCACCACTCGGGGTGCCTAGCCGTAATAACAACATGTGTAATAACAAAATATGTATTATAACTCGTTACCTTGATTTGTTAATAATTTTTGCTTGTTACCTTTGATTTTTATTGAGAGAACATAAACATTTTGTACTACGGAGCCAATAAAAACTTATTTAAGTTTAGTCCTAACAAATTATCTACTGATTATTTAAGAGTTTATAAAAAAATCAATAGTGGTAGTAATCCTCACCGAAACTCTACAATTCTCAATATTATTGTGCAATTTTATTGTTGCTAGTACGAACTTTAATTGTTACCAAAATATAATTAGTATTTTGCCTGAAATAAAAAATAGTGAATAAAAAAAAAGCCATTGCCTTTTTTCCCTGTAGTCATAAATAATAACTCTAAGTAATATGTCTTAATATGCAGCTAACTTTTCTATAACATATAATGGAATAAGTAATTATTATTGTTTACTTAAGTTATCTTAACAAGCCCTTAAATTGAAAAAAAGGGGTAAGTATTGCTTGTGCATTTCAAACATAATTTTTATAAAGGAAATAATGCAGTAATCTTACTTATACTACCATAAATGTTCATATTCACAAGTTCATTACTGCTTTAATATAACATACTTTTTGAAATATATTTTACTTTTCTGGCAAAGTCTGGCATAAATTTTGATACTCAAAATCTTTTATTTTATTGTATTCTGAAAAATAGCATAATAATTTATTTTTACAATTCTTAATAAACTATAAACATTAGCACTAACTTAAATACAACACGAAGTGCAACATTTTTTTCTCTTTTTTTTGATATAAGAATAATTCTTCTACGTTTGGAAATAAAGTAAATATGCCCATAAATTCAGTTTTTTCACCATACTGAAAAATCAGCATTTTCGTCTTATACCTTTTTTCCACTGAGGGTGCGATATATTATTACAAAACAATCCAATATTATCAAACAATTATTAAAAAAAAAAATCGCGCGCACCAGGGCCTTTCATATCTCGCGATTTAGGTCCAGGATACACGGCTCGAGCAATAAAGGCACAAGTTTGTAGTCGACCGCTTACAGCAGCAGCAAACAACGCGGAAACGTGACGCTGCGACACATCCTACTGCTCCTTTAGACAAAGTGGCAATTCGTTCGTCAATTGTGGAATAAAATGATGAATGTATGCGATTGAAACATATTTTTTTAAATATATTAACACTTGTGTAGTGGGGCTTTCTTTTATTTATTACTATGAAATAGCTTCCGCAGTTAGCTATGGGCCGAGTATCATCCCAACATGTCGTCCAACCGCACACCTGCAATCCCTCCTCGTGCGTCTTGTGTTACAGAACACATAGAATCAACTAAAATTCGAGGCAACCCTCTGCAGTTGGTTTCATAATCAATACTACAGCGATGCGTCATTTGTGCTGTTGTCTGCAGTCGGCTGCGGACTGGAACCTTTAGGGACATAAAATATTTGAAAAAAAAGGCAAAAAAATTAGGTGAAAAGTGGCCTCTTCAGAAAGATCTATGCAAATATGAATTTAAATATGAAAGGCAGTGGACAGAGGTTCGTGAATTACTTACATTTACAATTTAAATCCGTTAATTATTGCGACATCCTGTGGCAATGTAAATTTTGGGTCTGGGCATTTTTTTGAATTCGTTACTTGTTGCCCGTGGGCGGCATCTGGTGTAACGTATTACGGGCGAAAATTGGACATACCTATAGATGCTTCCGAAAAAAGTAACGGATCAGTTTTTCCTATATATTACTAGCTTTTGCCCGCGGCTCCGCCCGCGTGGATGTCGGTTCCCGGCAATTATTAGATTTTTTCTCGCCGTAAAAACCATCCTTGAACTTCAACGATGATTTAAAAAAAGAATTGGCCAAATTGGTCCAGGCGTTGTTGAGTTATGCGCTTACCAACACATTTACAGTCCGTCAAATCTAAGAAGTACCGTTTGACAGTTCTGACAATTGAATGATAGGGATGGGATGAAAAAATCGATTACTATAATATCCGAACTTTAAGAGATCGATTACTATAATATCCGAATTTTAAGAAATCAATTGTTATAATTAAATAAAAGAAATGTTTAGGATATTTTTTTATTCACTACTAGTACTAGTATCGTCGTCTTCGTCATCATCGTCATTTAAATTAATGACCAGTTGATTGTCCATTACATTATCAAAGTGTACGTCTCTTTCGAAGTCGTCCATTATTATTTTCTTTGTTTTTTGTACTACTTTACTCCAATCTTCCTGTGTAACTTGGGCACATGCTTCCTTTAATAAACCTTCCATTTTCTTGACACTGAAGGGTGGTTTTGTGTAGTGTCTTGCTGCATAACCTGTAAAACAATAATGTAACTATTTGATAGCAGACGAAAACCATTGTTTAAATTATAAATGTTAGAAGTACTCGTGTTATTATTATAATATTATAAAATATTACCTTTAACTTGGGCCCAAATCAGTTCAATGGCATTATATTGGCAATGGTACGGAGGAAGTCGTATGACTTTGTGCCCGTGCTCTTCGGCCAATTGGTCAATTACATATGTCGGTTTTGGTGGTTTATGCAATTTCACTAACTGTAATAATTCAGCTTTTAATAGTGACATGTCGGCATCCACTCCTTTTCTTTGCAGCCATGCCACCAAATCTGCTTTCTTATTGGCTGACGTAGGTGCTTTATCAATTTGCACAGAGTGGTATGGGGCATTATCCATTATAATTGTGCTGTTAGGAGGGATATTCTGTAATAAATTTAAGAACCACTCTCGGAACCTTACTGCGTCCATTTCTTCATGATACTCTTTAGTGCTTTTGGATTGGAAAGCTAATAAAGAGTTTTCCACGAAGCCTGTAGACGCTGACCCAGCATGGCATATTATGAGGCGTCCACCTTTTCCTATCGGCACCTTCGAGCACGAAGCTTCAGAATCATCAGTCCATGTTTTCGGCACAGAATGGTTGGAATTTAGCCAAGTTTCGTCCAAAAATATTACATTATCCCAGTTTATAATTTGTTTAACTTCGCGCAGGAATGTTAGTCGCTGCATAATTATGTCATGTCGCTCCATAACAATTTTTCGTTTGTCAACTTTTTTGTATCTGAAGCCAATTCCTGTTATTACCGTTCTCAACGACTCTATGCTTCCCTTATACAGCCCGGCATCTTTTAAAGTTGCACATAACTTTGCCAATGTTGGAAATTCGCCTCTTGTAAAATACCCGTATATATGGTTTCTAATAGCATGACTATCGAATTCATCGATGCCTGTCACAGGTTTATTTCTTTTTCGTTTTTTCGGTGTGTGAAGTACGTTACTGTCACTCCCCGAAGGCCCATATTTTTCACTTAATATTTTGCCAACGGTGCGGCTACCAATACCGAGAGCTTCACCGACGCGATCCCGAACTTGTGTAACTGGCAGTAGAAGTCCACCATTTTGAGATTCACGCTCAAAATACTCGTGTAATTTCACCACCAATTCACGAGCCTGGCTGTTCAAAGTACGACCTCTTTTCGACATTATTAATAAACACTTGCTTAGTTCGGAGTCCAGTATAAATATTGCCAAGGTAAACGGATAAAGAATGATCAGTCCAGAAAAGTAATAGCCAAGTCACAAATTGTAAAACACAAACGAGAAAGCAAGTACGCGCACAGTCAGCTTCCAAGATGGCGAGAGACTGCTGACGCCGAACCGACCGAGCGGACCGCGTGCGCTTGTAGTTGGCAGTGTTGCCAGAAAAAAAAAATTGTAGAGACTTGGACACCTGCGATTTTGCCTATTGACCTAAAAATAATTAAATTAATTTATTTTAGGGTATCTGTGTATTCAGTGCATTATGCGGTCGCGCAGTAACGTCGTTAATTTATAACATCAGGCAACAACATTTTTGTGAATGGGTTCTACATACCTTATTTTTATTAGTTTTAGACGTAGAAATAAGACTTAGAAGAAAAAATTGTAATTGTAAAATCAATGGATGTGCTTGTTAAAAATTTGTTTATTTCTCTGTAATATGCAAACCCATACTATCATACACAAAAATAAATGTAAAAAACACTATCCCTGACTCCATTTACTATTTCGACAGCGTTAGCGCGAGAAACCCCGACTTATTTGGGCGCGAAAATCAAAAATCGACAAATCGCTTTCGACAACTTTTTAAAGAAGCAAATATATTTGATTTATAAATACGTATTTTTGGTGAATGGGTTTTATCTCATATTTTACGATTACATAACTATTTAGTTATGTAATCGTAATATGTGATATAAATCCCATTCACATGAAAAAATATTTGTTTGGTTGTCAAGTGTAATTTGTAAATAATACATTCGATTTTTCGTATATGTAAACGATTTTTTTGCATACAAGTGTATCCGAAGAGTCGCAACACTACGTGCAGTGACCTAACTACGTAACTTTGTAATGAGGTCAAGAATATAACTATTAGAAATTATTTACTGTGTAAATATGTGTTATTTTGCTTTGTTTGAAAGTTTTCAATTACATTTAGATATTAAGAATTGTACATTTTTAGATACAATAATGAAATCTTTCTAAATTCATGGTTTTATGAAAAAGGTTATCGAAACTGAATAATGTACGTATGAACAAAGTTGTTTCGGTTTGAAAAATATGAAACGTCAAACGGTACCTCTTAGATTTGATGGACTGTAGCGACTCATTTTTATATTATAGATATATATATATATGTATATTTGTCAATAAATTTATTATTTATTTATTTATAATATACTTTAAAATTTTAAATAAGAAAAAACAATGGATGAGGTTCTTGGGCAGGTTTTTATTTCTAAAACGGGAGATCTGTCACTATTGAATGCCGGAAAAGTCGACATGACAATCAAAAAAAAAAGCAGACACTATGCTTCAAGGTGAAAACTTTGGACACCAATACGTAAATCACTATGGGGATGATGATGATGAAAAGTAACTTCTTTGACAGCGTCTGCGGCGTGGCGGTAGTGCACCGGACTGCCATGCAGGAGGCGCGGGTTCGATCCCTGCTCAGTGTAAATATTTGTATGCCCGAATATGGGTATTTGCATTGGTCTGGGTGTTTCTATGTATGATAATGTATTTATTTACAAAAAGAAGTTATACATATGTTTATCCGCATTCTAGATTCCATTACACAAGCTTTAAAAGCTTACCATGGGTCTAGATAGCGTTGTGTAAAATGTTGTGGATTTTTTTTTGTGTTTGTTTACTTTAATATTACCTAGAGTATTAGCAAAATTTTTAAAACTATTTTTTTATAGATGGAATCGGCTAACAAGAAAATTAAAATGATAATAAAATAATTAATCGGACTGAAACAGATAAAATTTCGGTTTATGCCGTACTAGTTTTTGCCCGCGGCTCCGCCCGCGTGGATGTCGGTTATCGCGACCAAACATAGCCTATGTCCTTTCTCATGGTCTAATCTACCCCTATACCAAATTTCATCAAAATCGGTTCAGTAGTTGAGGCGTGAAAGCGTAACATACAGACAGACAGACAGACAGAGTTACTTTCGCATTTATAATATTAGTAAGGATAAGGATTTCTCCATTACCGATTCACCCCGAAAATTCATCCAAATCTGATCAGTGGTGAACCAGTAACATACCCGTTATCTTTTAACACTTGCGTGTTACAGACCAATATTTCATTCAAACGGGCTACCCGCACCGCACAGCCCTATCTCTGGCAGATAACGGACTTGCTGAGAGGTGCTCATTATAAAAGAATTGCTTTAATAGCTCTTTCTTTCGAGGTTGAAGCTCATTGGGCAATTAGGATTTGCCCCCGTCCAGAAAATGTTGAGCCAAACAAAAATAAATGAAAATTTTAATGATTTTTTTATAGCATTTATAATGCCAACTTTAAAATTCGAATACATCGGGAGTCCCTGAAAGACAGAAAAAGAGAAGGTAAATTTGAAGTGATTTGAGTGTGGCTCAATAGCTCAGTTGGAAGAGCATTTCCCACGTGTAAAGGAAAGGTCGTGGGTTCAAGTCCCACTTGAGCATTTAATTTTTCCCGATGTATTCGATTTTTGATTATACAGCGATATCTAAACCTAAAGTTAGTACCTATAGTTTAACCAGCTTATAATATAGTTTGTAGAATGAGAATAAAAATACTCATAATATAGGGTAATAACGGAATAAGGGTCAATTCAGAACAGGTGGAAAATGCTTGATTATTTTTAAATACGGCAATAGGCTCACCCCCTATTACGTTACGTGGGACCGAATAAAATGACTGGTAGTGTGGGAGCTAAGTCACCTCTGCTTAACCTTCCGGGGATGAAAGCATGATTGTATGTATGTATTTTTAAATAAAGTATCAAGTTCATTCAGACAAGGCTGAGAATGTGCAGCAAATATTATCCGTTACGCGTTACTGTCAGCGTTAATAGAAACTTTGTCTTAATAAGAAACGGTTGATGTTTAATTACCACTTAAAAACTGCTTACGCATTTTCACGCATGATTTAAAATGACCCTGATGCTAATACACTGAGTGCTAATGGAACAGGCAATCTCAAACTTATAGTAGGGTATACGTAGAAGGAAATTCGGTAGTAACTCGAGCGCGTTAGATTTAACTAGGGGAGGGTAGTTACATATTGATAAATTCATTCCATTTCGAAAAAGACTTGGGAAGCTTGCAAAGAGATGTATGTATTTATTCAAACGCGGTGTTTGAACAAACCAGAGTAACTGAAAAACATTAAATAAATCCCACCACTAAAAGTGGAAACCTTACATACCTGTTCTTTCTATAATCGAATCTACCAATTCTAATAGGTTTCCGCGACGCTCGAGTAACAACAAATTTAGCAACATGGCCTCCCTACCTATTAGCAGTTCAACACTACGATATAACAATGACGATTTGGGCTTCAGATGTTTTGGTATAAAGAGGATTAATGAATTTCAGGCGTATTGACGTCTCAGGCATTTTGGGAATAAGTTGTACTCGACCGGACCCCAAAAAATACTCTATGATATACAGTCGTCGACAAAAATGTTTACGTAAATCTTACTTAGAAAAAAGAAAAGATCAGGTTCAATTTCCTCACACATAAATCACATCCAAACGAGTTTTAATAATCGCGTTCATTACGAGAATAGCAATAACTACTGATTGAACGCTCAGTCGGTCGTCAATTTGCGGAACATTTGCCGATGTTGATTACTGTTAGAGATTGCGGCCTCAATCCGATTGAGTCACTTCAGCAGTAGCTGTGAGTTAGGAATGAATAGATTATTACATATTTTTGCGTAGTTCCGTTGACGTTCACGAAAATTAAGAAGTATTTTCGTAGAAATATTTATCAATGCAGAAACATCAGCAAAATTATGTTTACTTGTTTACCGGTCTGTGCAAACTTTTAGGGTATCATAATTATAATCATAATCATTTATTCACATAACTTTCAAAGAGTTTTCATCACATAAACAGTTTGTTTTTATCTACTGCAAGAAAGTGGTAAGCGTCGGTGACTGTAGTAGCACACCTCGGAAGCTCTCGACAAAATCGAAGTAAGCCGATCTTCTCACTCTTCTCTTCGACGTATCGTACTAGGCACCTTTGAAAGGCACATCCCTTGTATTATGTGCCTTTAATCGTACCTCTGATTCGAACGTGCGGGGTGAGGAAATGAAATCTGCGCGGGGGTGGGAGCTTCCATTCTGTACGCTATTACTACTATTATCTATTCTGTGGTAGTAGTGTGAACTGTATCACAATTGCAGCGTTCACAAGCGGGACTGGTATATGCAGCCATTTAGATTTGCAATTAGCACTGACAGTTTGTGCCTATTTCTAGATATAGTTATAATTATAAAATATAATTACAATAAACAAGTATAAGAAAAATGTATAAAACTATTTTTTCTAATAAATAATAAATTTTTAACTTATTTATTAACTTTTAGGGTATGTTTCTGTGAAAGTATTGACGAGTGGAGCTTTCGATATTTATCAGCAAAATCTTCGGAGTCTAGTATATAGGTTTTCTCTCAAAGTTAGGGGGTAAAAATGCGGTTGCTCCCTTAAAATTTCTACAAACCAATGGATGCAACCGAGATTGACTCTCAAATGAAGAAGAGAACTGGACAACTTATGTTCCATATCTGCTTTGCATTCCTCCTCTCTGACTAAATAGATACATACCAAAAAAATATTACCTCCAGAAATATTTACTCACAACGAACTAAGCATAAGTAATTTGTGTATATATATCATTAAGTAGTATTGCTACAAATTTACTATAGAAATGTCCAAATATTTTTCTCTCAAGACCTTCATTACGAACTGTACAGTTAACATCAGAAAGATGTTGAATTGAGCAAGTGTTCAAAATAATCTCACTAAGGAGTTACCTTAGTTCCCCCCCCCCCCCCTACCTGATGGATTGTTCTGATATTTGGTACACACCTTTAGTTATTCGGACAATAATACAATTTAAAACAATAAATCGAAATACATCGGGAAAAATGAACCGCTCAAGTGGAACCAATGAATGATTTTTTTTGTTGAATGATTCAACAGAAGAAAAGGCTCCTCCATCGCCCGATATAAAGAAAAGGGAAATTTGAAGTGACTCAGGTGTGGCTCAATAGCTCAGTTGGAGGAGCGTTCTTCCCTTACAGGGAATCCCTGTAAGGGAAAGGTCGTGGGTTCAAGTCCCACTTGAGCAGTTTATTTTTCCCGATGTATTTCGAATTTAAAAGTTAGCATAATAAATGCTATAAAAATTTCATTTACATTAATAAAAAAGATTAATTTGACTTGATGACTGCCTCTGTGGCGTGGCGGTAGTGCATGCGACTGCCACGCAGGAGGCGCGGGTTCGATTCCCGCTCAGTGCAAATATTTGTATGTATGAATATGGCTATTTGCATTGGTCTGGGTGTTTCTATGTATAATATGTATTTATTTACAAAAAAAAAGTATATAAGTATGTTTATCCGCTTTCTAGATTCCATAACACAACCTATAAAAGCTTACCGTGGGTCTAGATAGCGTTGTGTAGAATGTTGGTGGAATATTTATTATTTATTATTATTTGCTTCAGATCTTTTAGACTATGTAAGTCAAGATAATTCTGACACTGACTGTACAGCTAGTGCGTTCCCCAGAGGAACCAATCTGAAATAATCGTGCAATTACCGCGCAACCATTACTTGAGTGAATTACACAATCAACTATTACACGTTAGTAAGGGCGAATTTTATGAACAATTTGTTAAGGTTCTAGGTAAAATCTAATTTGAACTCATGGGAGTTCTAAAGTTGTAACTACGTTGGAATTTTTATGATTATTTTTTTGTATTTTTTTTATATTTGCTCCGTCTCTGAAATCTACCTTTAAGTTCTTAAATGTCAAATACGATTACGATTTCAATGAAAGGACGGTTAATACTCGTAATAAACATGTATTCATTAATTTTATAAGCATTAATAATGCTTTTTTTATTTAGGTGTTCAACTTTATGCACAAGTACAAAGGCGAACTTAATGCCGTACTTAGGCATTCTCTACCAGTCAACCAAAGGTGGTGCAGAGATAAATTAGTAGGTGCATTAATGAGAGTGACATCTAATAATTTGAACACGCGATCACGACTTCAATGTTCTTGCTTGAAAAATTGTACGTAGATAATATTAATAAGTAATAATAAACATTCTACACAACGCTATCTAGGCCCATACTAAGCATATCTTAACTATTTTTGTGTTATGAAATCTAGAATGCGGATAAACACACTCAGAATAAATGATGATTTTTTTAAATTTTTTTGTTATAAGTTTTTTTTATAATTATGTACATGCTTAACATCAGGCGAGGTGAAGTCAAATGTCAATTTGACTTCACCTCGCCTGATGTTAAGCAAATGTCAATTTGACTTCACCTCGCCTGATGTTAAGCAAAGGCAAAGAGGGTCACCATCGGAAATATGTACCATGTTAACAGTAGTGGCACTCAGCTTGACGGCCTCATCAGATGCCTTTTCACGCCCCGCTTAAAGGACCCGGGACTGTATTTTGACGGGATTTTGTTCGGACAGAATAAGGCTGAATTTGAATTTATATTATGTACTAGCTGCTACCCGCGACTTCGTCCGCGTTTAGTTCGGAATAGCTCAAACTCAGTATTAAACGTGGTGGAAGATTTTAATCCGAACTGGAAGGGAAGTACTCGAAATACTGGAAATAGTGAATTTTACGCAAAGGAAACATTTCTTTATTTTAAAAAAGAAACAAAACTGTATTCAAATCATTTCGAAAACTCGCTTGACATCTTCCACCTTGTATTTTTAAATTAAATATAATGAAGACACTCTTTTGAGTGACTGACTTATAAATACAGGGCTAAACTACTGAAAATTACGAAAATTGACAGACTTCTTCTATAGGCTTGGCAAATATTGCGGAAGGATTTAAAAAATTCAACATTTTGCTTGACTTCACCAGTTTTAATGGTTTGGTGATGACCACAGTCACATCGTTGTTCATTGCTTTACACACAGGTAGAGAAGAGGGGCGCAGTGGGCAAGAGAGCAAATACAGCATTCAACAGCATATAGCCTCATCGATATATATAAAAATCAATGCCACTTTTCGTTGTAATGTTATAACTCAACAACGCCTTTACCGATTTGGCTAATTTTGGTCTTGAATTATTCGTGAACGTCCAGGGAAGGTTTGTACGTAGAGAAAAATTCGAATAATTGCCGGGAACCGACATCTACGCGTACGGCGCCGCGGGCAAAAGCTACCTAGTTTTGCTATATATTCCTTGTATTGGTTAGCTTGTTTCCAGCAGATGATGTAGATACTTCCAAATTGATACTTGAGTTGATGTCCACGTGGCGGATTTTTTGGTCTTATGAAATTTACCGGAACTGAGTGTTTCTCTGCCCACATTCAGTCTCTTTTATATAATAAGGAGCAGCGGTTTTTTATATACCTAAGTAATACATAGGTTGGCTTCTCCTGGCGTACTGTTATCATTTCTGGGATAGATTTACGTATTTACTATTAGATACCTACTTATTAGAAGGAATCGATTATATCGCAGCGGCGTGCGTTGGTAGTCATCAGGTCACAGACATTGTATAATTTCTGCAGTTGCATAAAGACTTTAACTCTCTGGCTGTATTTTACCATTTCTACCACACCACGGTGAGTGAAAGAGCCTATTGGGAGTCTTTCAACTAATCTCTCCTTCCTTCCGTCAGTCACATACGGTAGAAATAATGCCACCTCGAACCAAGCTGTTCGGAACTTCATTTCTTTATCAGGCGGTTAAGAACTGTATTTCTCTGTCCACACATGTGTTTTCTTCTTTTTAAGATCCGGAGTATTTTTTATACAGGATACGTCAATTTAACTTCACCTCGACTGATGTTAAGCTAAAGGCAAAGACTCGGAAATAGGGTCACCATTATAAACGTGTACCATCTTAACAATGGTGGCACTCATCTTTATGGGATCATCAGAAGCCTTTTCACGCCGTATAAACCGTGAGCTGGCAGGGATTTCAGGTCTTAATGGTGCGACATAGGAAAGGGTCACCAAACCGCTTGGTTCTTGATGGAATATTCTGATCCGTATGTGGATGACATCTGAGCCTTGCATGCGTTGTCCTGTGTAGGAAAGGAGAGGGTGGAACTAATTGGAATAGCTCATCACAACCTTCACCATGGTAGAGACTGTAGGTAATACGATAGGGACAACTATCTCCCAGAATACGTAATGTGCTTCAGAGAAGGTGCAACGATTTACTTCGTCCATGAGCGCGGCTTTGAGGGTGACAGCTTAGGCTACCCAAAACCCTAGCCGAGGCAATCCCTGCTCTTCACGTTCTCTTCACGACCGCCTATTTATGATAGGTAACCAAGGCAGGTATACTGGGGTACCTAACCCCAGAATACCCCCAATGCCCCATTCTTCTGTTAAATTTTAGTCGGTTTGATTCCAATATTGCGCTTGCCCCGATGTGGTGGAATCGGTATCAATGGCGGATACCAGTTTCAGTTTTATGACTTCTCAGGCGGGTGGGACAACTATTATATTTCATTCTCCGAAATGAAGAATTTTGTATAGATCTAAGAATATTATATAATAAGTTCTACTATTGCTGTCACACAGCCTAGTTTTATGTACTACCTATAGAATACTAAGCATAGAATTTATATTTTACTTCAATTAAAACTATAAATACAATAAAATACAACAAATACACAATAAAATAAAAAAGTTAAACAAAAGTAAATAAAAAACCATAAAAAAGTAAAATTACATTTTAGATGGATTCGAACGCGACTCAGCTAATTTATAAGTCCACCGCAGACGTAGTGAGCCACAGTTACCATAAAATCATAGTGTGAAAAAGACGTTTACATATTATGTCATAAAAACATTCTGTCCTATTCATTCCTTATTATAATAGCGTGATGATATTAATTATGAAAGCCAGGAGTCTTTTTACCGAACCAGCTGCTTACTAATTTGTTGGATTCGAGAGAAAATCATTCGAGAACAATGTGAATCCTATCGAGACACTTGCTGTGCCGAAGATACCATAGTAACCTGACCTGACTTGGCTGAGATGTAGAACTCTGGCCTCTTGAAGTTCTTCAGATTCCTATGACCGAAATAATACCTTCTTGTAAGCATTGTTGCTTCTTTATTGGTTCGATCTATTCACACAATCACAAATTGTTAGCCGTGATATGCTATTATTGACATAACTTTTTTATTTATGAACCGATTTCAATAAAACAAACACTAAATGTTAAGTGAAGCCTACCACAATATATTAATGAAAACCGCAACCAAATCCGTTCAGCCGATTCTGAGATTAGCGTGCACAAACTCACAGACAAACAGAGAAACAGAGAAACAGAGAAACAGAGAAACAGATAAACAGATAAACAGACAAACAGACAAAAATTCCAAAAAACGTTGATTTGGCTTCTATTACGTTTATATAGTCCCCCTATAACAATTTTTCTCATTTCCTTTCCATGTACAGACATCGATCGTTTACAGATTTATTATATGTATAGATAATATACTATAGTTGTAATAAAATCATAGGTTTTGTGAGAAAGCAAAATGTTATTACGCTGAAAAGCCTCTCGATAAAAATAGTAGCACTCGATCATGTGTCGTAAACACCGGAGATGGATTGGTGGCGGCAAGAGGGCACATGATTCTATTCACGTATAGGCAGAAATAAAACTTGATTACATATACTTGCTAACAGTGTTTGGTCACTGTTTAATCATACATAGATGGCGTGGCGGTAGTGAACGCGACTGCTACGCAGGTGACGCGTGTTCGATCCCCGCTCAGTGCAAGTGCAGTGATTCATTCCTATGCCGCACCACTAAGACCTGGAATTCCCTGCCAGCTCACGTGTTTCCTTATTCCTACAGTCCCGGGTCCTTTAAGCGGGGCGTGAAAAGGCATCTAATGAGGCCGTCAAGCTGAGTGCCACCACTGTTAACATGGTAAATGTTTACGATGGTGACCCTCTTTCCGAGACTTTGCCTTTAGCTTAACATCAGGCGAGGTGAAGTCAAATTGACGTGTAATGTATAAAAAAAATATATATTTGTATGTTTTGGTCTGGGTGTTTCTATGTATAATATGTATTTATTTACAAAAAAAAGTATCTAAGTATGTTTATCCGCATTCTAGATTCCTTAGTACAAGCTAGTTAAGCTTACCATGGAATGTTGTGTAGAATTTTGTGGAATATTTATTTATTATTTACCTATTTATACATTTGCTTACGTATATCCAATCCCATATTGTCCTCCAGAAAGACAGAGACAGAAGCCCACCATTTGTCTCTACTCTTACATAGATACAGTCAGCATCAGAAAGATGTTGACGAACATAGTGTTCAAAATGATCTTAATTTCGTTTTTTGCCCCCTTCCAATTGACCGATTGTTCTGATATGTGGTACACACCTTTAGTACAGACGACAATACCATATAAATCAATAAAACAGTTTGATTTGCTCTTAATACGAGAGTTTTAAGATCATTTTGAAACTTCGGAGTCAAGATATTTATGACGCTGATTGTACTTAACGAGCTTTCTCTACTATCATTAAACCATGCAAGTTTATTGGCTTACAGTACTTAATTTACTTAATAGAAATAAATATAAATCCATACTTAATATTATAAATGCGAAAGTAACTCTGTCTGTCTGTCTGTATGTTACGCTTTCACGCCTGAACCACTGAATCGATTTTGATGAAATTTGGTTTAGGGGTAGATTAGACCATGAGAAAGGACATAGGCTATGTTTGGTCACGATAACCGACATCCACGCGGGCGGAGCCGCGGGCAAAAGCTAGTAGTAACTAACGAATGCCACTGATTGGCACCGGGACGGTTGCCATAAGAACATCTGCGGCATTCGTTCCTAGTAATTGGAGCCTTAAAAAGCCCAACAACTGGTGTAATAACTATATAACTTCGATATCTCGAAGGTTTGATGGCCGTTGCTTCACAGAAAATACCGAAGTTGTATGTATATAAGTATGCTGCAAGCCAACTCTTTGTTGAGAAAATTATGGCATTTTATACACATAAAATGAAATAATAAAGCACACGTTTATACATGTTTGTATAATGCCATCAACGTGTATATTTAAGGTTTAAGTAATATAAGGAAATTGTTCGTAACCCCTATTCTTTTACAAAAGAATAAGAACACGTATTGAATTCGCATTTCAAACGTTTCAAGGCGGCCTGAATCTATATATAAGGTCTGATAAGGGCAATAGTATCCATAACATGAAAGGAAAGGTTGACGAATAAAAAACAACGACGAATTGTTACAAGTATTATATTTCGGTAGAAGTGGATTCTTAAAAGTTATTTTGTAATCGCGATTCAGGACCACGTTAAGCATAAGCACATATACATATACATAGTGCCGCGTGGTTCCTAGCAGAGTACCTACAATTTAGGCCACTCCATCTCGTCCCATGCGGTGTCGTACAAGGCGACTAAGGGATAGGGCTGTTTAACATCAGACAGATATAATACAGCCCAGACTCAGCCTCAGATGCATGACTCGAGTCAAAGAGTGCCCGGAATACGGCAATAGGCTCACCCTCTATTACGTGGGACCGAATAAAGTTATTGGTGAAATGTGGGTGTTAATTCACCTCTGCCTAACCCTCTGGGGATAAAGGCGTGATTATATGTACGTATACATATGACTAAAGATATATTTCTAGCGTTTCATGTAAAGGTAACTGATTGGTCACCTCTTTTTGACTAACGATGAGGCAGTGTGCATCTCAGCATCTTATACTCAGATTAAAACCACTTGGTATTCAGACATCTATCTTATTTATGTAAATTAAGTATTTATCTAGTTTACCTTTCGATAATGCACCTACTCTGTTGTTCTCTGCACCACCTATTAGGTTGACTGGTAGAGAATGCCTACGGCATTAAGTCCGCCTTTGTACATTTGTGCATGAAGTTGAAATAAATAAATAAATAAATATTCAGATTTGCAGGGATCCCGTCTGTGCTCTAAGTAGGATATACCCTAGAACCCTAGCAGTCATTGGCAGCAACGTCGACGCGCCAACACCCACCAAGAATGGCCCAAAACACCGTTCTACCCGTTCGCTAACAGTTATTGGCCAACGAGTTTGCCACTGTGTTCGCCAAGTTCGCCATAAGTGTTGTTGGCTTAGTGGTTAAGGAGTCGGCCTTACGATTGAGAGGTCCCGGGTTCGAATCCTGGGCATTACATTACCGACGTGAACGAACCGACGTTGGAGGGAATATTAGTCATTTCTGTTGCTAAGATTCTTAAAAAAAAACATATAAAGCTTTTCTTTCTTCTTCTGCTGGATCTACGGTGCTTGTATACGGTGTTGGCTAATTTCAAACTGCAGTCCCTTAAGGACAGAAGGAGTGCTAGGGATCTGTTGTTTCTGCAGAATCTGGTTGGGGGGTCATCGCACGAACTGGGGCTTTTAAATAGCACAAAAATATGCGTCCCAAGACCTAATAGTAGGCTCAGGAACAGCTTTCCATTCTTCCAAGTGCCACATCACAAAACGAATTTGGGTGCACAAGCACCTCTTGTCAGGCTGACCTCAACATATAATCATAGTTGGCGACATCTAGATCTCGACATCTTCCACGACCATCCCAAGCATTTCAAGTCTAAATTGACTCAGCACCTCTAAATTAAATTAAATTTAATATTGCAAATTTATGAAACTTCACAATGACATATTATATTTTATATTTATACAATTTATGAATTTATGACCTTATAATGTAATGTATTGTTAATGATAGTTAATTTTTTTTTAATTATATTAATTATATTATTGTTCTCAATTTTGTAATTAAGTAATTATGTTATTGACCCGTTTCTAAAATGTATAATTGTATTTTATCTAATTGACCCAATAAGTTGACATGCCTTAAGTAGTTTGTAAGTATAATTTGACATATAATTTTTGCTATTCTTTGTAAGACAACCAGCCAATGCTGTGCATATCTGTAATTTGTGTAGCACATGCCTAGTAATATTTTCATCTGTCTTTTATCCATGTTGGTGTTTAAACTGTTGATATGCCTAATAAATAAATAAATAAATAAATACCATTTTCCCAGTGTTGAGCTACTTGGATTGCATTTTCGGAGGCGCTCATAATATCCTCAGGTGAACAAGTATATGAGAATGTAGCACATGTTAGCAGGTGCGTCAGAGCAACTCCGCACTTACAGCACAAGCCCACGTCATTCAAGAAACCCCACCAGACCGATTCTCCCTGCTTCCGGACTTTCACTTAATTGAGCAAAAGGTTATGCCCGAGGGGAAGACTCTGACATCAGGATGAAAGGGTTTGGTGGAGGACTCCGTTCCAGCTTTTCTTCATTTTTGGATGAAAGAGTGTATCTTTTTAATAACCTACGCTAACACACCTACGTTAAGAACATGATGAAGTTAATAAAAAGCTTTAGTAATATACTTTATTCGCTCTAAAAGATGCCCTTTTATACTGGTAATTGAATTTGTCTAGACATTTTATGTTTTATAGCATTTAATACTAAAAAAAACCGTTTAGTGCCCTGTAAATATGCTTATAAGGCCATTCGCAAAATAAAATACACGAAATAATTTATTTTTTTAAACCAGAACACCTACATAATAATGTGACGTCACACACGTTATAATTTTACTTGTCGCTTCTTGATCTTTTCGATATTCCCAGTTGCTTCCAAAGCCTGAACTTTGGAATAACATTGGTACCTTTTTTTTTCGTGCGGAAATCACCTCCCCTGCCGGAGCTGGAAGGGGAGGATATGTCGGACTCCAACTGACTAAAACAGCACGCTGACTTTGGGTCGTGGTACTAAGCCGGAGGTGAGGTTGTCTTCGACATATCCCTCGCACCCCGGCTGACACAGGGCCATTTTTACAGTCTGGCCCTCCTCGGGAGGGGGGACAACGGTGTCCCGGAATAACATTGATACCTGAGCTTCGTCCATAAATCAGTAGGTGAACGATCGACTTGACCATCTGCCTTCTTTTTATTGCGCAAATCCCTATGAGCTGTAGCCTAAAAAAAAACAATATTCAGCAGCCCCAAAATACGCCTCAGTGCGTCAAACAGTAATCCTTTCCATTCAATTGATTTATTCAAGTTAATACGTATTAAAGTCCCGTGATTCTAACCGTGGAGTAATTTTAATTTATTTCTTTATTTCGTTAGTACATTCGTATAGTATCGTGGAATTGGATTGGGAATCACTTTGGATTAGGAAGGTATGGAATTCTTGCAAAGATTTTTTTGAATCTCTTGAGATGAGATAAAGAAATGTGTAGACCGGAAAAATTACGTCAGGGTTTTATATTCTTAGGTATATCAAACAAGTACACTTAAGGTATGATTCCTAAGCCGACTGCATACAACTGCAGACGCTTGCAGCATATACAGTTATACATTGCTTGTTAGACTTCGATACGGATACATGGGAACATTGAGAAGCCGCAATGAATTACGCTAATCTGCTGCATGTGTCTGCAGTTGTCATATGCAGTCGGCTTCAGGGCTTCACACATTATTACTCTAAAAAGGGAGAAACGAAAAAAAGGAAGAAAAAAATAAGTGGAAATAAAAGGAAATGAGAAGATGTTTTCGTCAAATAAACGAATACTTATATCATATTTTTAGATAAATGATTGCTTACTTATTTAGTGGTTCATCTCCGGTTGAGTTAAAATATGTAGGCCCGAATTAAGTAAATCTTATTATTTGTTTTAATAATAATTTGGTATTCTAATCACTAGTCAAATTAGTTACTTTTTACTAAACGTCAAAACGATAAGTTATAAGGTAACTTGTGTGAAAAAAGATTTAGTGACGTCATAAAATTTAATAGTCAAAATCAGTTACTATAATAGGTTGGGTGGACGATTAAAAATAAATAAAAACTATAAAATAAGAACTGACACAATTTTTACCGCTCTTTTACCATTTTTAATTTAATAAGCTTATATAATTTATTTTAACTATAGGATAATACCCAATTCACAAACTTGCTAAAATGTTAACCTGTTAATGTAGTTCATATTCCATCTAGTTCCATAATTTGGGCTAACACTCTGAAGTTGTTATTTCGCTTTCAAAGTACATTTATTGTTTCAGGGTTATAACCTAGCGCCTCCCCGTAACCGGGGCTCGATGTGGACACTATGGTCCCCACAACCCGAAGGGGGCCTTCTCGAAAGAGATGGTCAATTGGTCATGGGTCTGCCGGGTGCGAGAGATATGCTTTCGGCAATCTCACCTCCGGCAACCAAAGACCCAAGACGGCGTGCGTTTTAGTCGATTCGAGTCCGACATAACCATCTCCACCGGCTCCGTAGGGGTGGTATTCGTGGGGATTTTTCGCATGATAAAAAAAGGGTTATAACCTAACAATGGTGTCAACAATGCTGCCATAAACTGGGTATACTCGAGAACAATCAGACCGCAATACACGCCAGTAATGGGAATGAGTTTTGTTGGGAATAAAAACGCTCTGATCCGGGACGCCCACCGACCGACGTGTCCCCTAGGAGAGTACAAGGCATAAGTGGATGGAGAGTTATTAATTGACCTTGAGATATACAGGGTTTTTCATTCCTTCCTTATAATCAGAGTTTGAAGGTAGTAAGGTAGGAGGTAGTTTGATACTTGAGGCAGTGACTGAGAGGTTTGAAGCCAGTGCTGTTATAGTATAGAAGTATAGAGTATGGACACTATTATTTAATAAGACGAGTTATTTATACTATATGTCTGGCTTGAGCATGGTGCAGGCCCCTCGTAAAATGCTATAAATATAGCATGGTATTGTATTAGGTAGGTACGTGCCTTTTTTTTACATTATGTAACTTTAGTTTAATTCCTTAATATAAATTGGTTTTTATACTTATTGTTTATTCAGACGCGAAATGTACATTCGTCCACATTTAGCCTTAAGAAAATAATTATTGTAAATTGACGTCTAAAAAATGGCACAGTGGAGTTTGTTGCGCCTTTTTTTTCTTCACCAGCGCCTTGGAAGCGGTGGTAAACTTAGATTAAGTAGAAGAATCAATTTCATTGTTCAAGATAGAGAATAAATTACTTCGACTTTGACTTTATAATTATTATAAATGCGAAAGTAACTCTGGATGTATGTTACGCTTTCACGCCTAAACTACTGAACTGATTTTGATGATTGAACCCGCGCCTCCTGCGTAGCGGCCGCATGCACTACTACTACGCCACAGAGGCTCTGTTTTTTCATTAGTAACCATTTGATATTATTAGAACACCGTTCAGTAGAAAATAGTCCATTATAACGATGCTCATTAAATCTGTCATTTAAAAAACAATCTGCGTTGCATCTGTCTTAAGTCGAGATTCAGAACTGAGTATCGTTCTGGAATACGGGGAACGCAAATTTATTTACTACTTAAACTGTTGATTGATGTCTTTTTTCTTTCCGTGCGGAAATCCCCTCGGATACCCCCCCTGCCGGAACCGGAAGGGGAGGTTATGTCGGACTCGAACCGACTAAAACCGCACGCTCACTGTGGGTCGTGGAGCTAGGCCGGAGGTAAGGTTGTCATCGACATATCCCTCGCACCCCGGCTTACCCCGGGCCATCTCTTACGGTTTGGCCCTCCTCGGGAGGGGGGACAACGGTGTCCCCGACTCGCCCCCGGAATGGGGAGGCGCGCTTTTCAGCGCGCCGCCGCCGTGGCCTGCTTCTGCTGGGGTGACAGGCGGCTCCACCCGTCACCCCCAGGCCCGCGCTCATGGGGGACGGAGGTCAGTCAGTGCCCTCCGACGCCCGAGTTGCCTGCGCGCGCGGGCAACGCGATCCGCGAATCTCTGTCGCTCGCGCCGCCTCTCCCCGCCTCTCCCGTTCCGCCGTCTTCTTAACGACCATGTTGATTGATGGCACTTGGTCGAATTCATTGTTCCACATATTGAGAACACTTCTTGTACTTTTTCCACAGTATTTATTCTATTACATCTGACCGGTTGCCGGAAAACAGGAGTTTTTAGGAATTAGAACATCCAAAACCTTTGGTAAATGTAAACCTTTGAGGATGCCGTCTTCTTCTTTTCGTGTCAACGATTCACTTATAACTGACTACACTATTCGAGAATAAAATTCTGCCATCTTAATCGCACTATCAGTGGCTTTATTTAAGTCGTCTTTAGTGCATGAGGTAGGACATAGGGGACACGAGACCAAATGCGCCATGGACTGCACGGGGGCACCGCAATCACATGCAATTAAGCCCGGGTCTCGCATTCCCCATCTACAAAGATTTTGTCTAGACCGACCAACCTGTGTACGTAGGCGATTAAGAGACTTCCATACGGGCCACAGGAGGTTCTGTCCGGGAGGTAGTTTTTCCTGGGGAGGTAGGAAGTCCGAAGGTGGTGGCTGTTTTTCTTTCCATAGGGAAGTTCTCATCGTGGCAGGATGTTCGTGTGCGGGTGCGGCTTTTACGGTTTGCATGAAACTCTTACGACTCTTTAAGCGGGCTCTAGGTGGTTGATGTCCATATAGGCAGTGTCGGGAGTCGGTTTCTTGTTTTGCCTTTTCCAGTCTGCAAGCAACAGCCCGTCGTATAGCAGGCGGTGCGATACCTGAGAGTGGGTGGAGCATGTTGAGAGGAGTGGGCTTAAGGCAACCGGTGATTGTGCGGCAGGTTTCATTTAGGGCAACATCTACCTGTCCGGCATGTGCCGATTGGTGCCACACAGGACACGAAAATTCACCCGCAGCAAAGCACAGGGCTAGTGCAGTTGTACGAAGAACGTTTGGTTCTGCTCCCCAGGTCGTAGTTGTGAGGCGGCGTATCAGGTTGTTTCGGGCACCTACTTTGGCTTTTGTGTTTTGACAGTGATTTTTAAAGCTCAGAGTCCTATCTAGGGTGACCCCTAAATACTTCGGGTGGAAACAGTGCTCCAACTCAGATCCCAACCAGGTAACCCTGAGCTGACGTTTGGCGTCCCAGTTGCGCAGATGAAAGGCGCTCACTTGAGTCTTTGATGGATTGGGTTGTAAGCCATTTGTTGTGTAATAGCCTTCCAACTCAATTAGAGCCGAACTGAGAAGTTTCTCGGCTTCTTCGAATGTTTGGGTTTGTGTTGCCAGTGCCAGGTCATCCGCGTATAGGAATCTTTTTGTATTAGGAGCATAAGGCTGATCATTGGTGAAAATATTGAACAGCGTAGGTGCGAGTACACTTCCCTGGGGTAATCCGTTTTTTTGACAACGCCACCTACTTTTCTCTGTAGACAGGCAGACTTGAAACCATCGGTTGCACAGGAGTTCTCTCAGTATTTCTACAAATTTTGTGTCTCCTGTCGTATTTTCTACTTTCGTAAGAAGCCGTCTTATGTTAACAGTATCGTATGCCGCTGTGAGATCGACTAGACATACGCCTGTAATTTGGCCCAGCTCAAATCCATCTTCAATATATTGAGTCAGGTTTAAGGTTTGGCTGGAGCAGGACTTGCCCGGGCGGAATCCAGCTTGTTCAGGAATTAGTGCACTATCAATTATAGGCATGAGGCGGTTGAGTAATAGTCTCTCAAATAGTTTGTAGGTGTGACACAGTAAGGAAATAGGCCTGTAGCTTTTAGGTTCAGTTGGAGATTTTCCTGGCTTGAGGAGTGCTATGACTTTAGATTTTCTCCAGAGTTTAGGGATTTTAACATCCTTTAAACAGGTGTTAAATAATTCCAGGAGCCAAGATACCGCTGGTGGTCCAAGGTGTTGGATCTGCTCCACTGTTATATTGTCCAACCCAGAAGCTTTTCCGCACTTGAGAGATCGTATGCCTTGCGCTATTTCCGTTAAGGTAAACGGTTGGCAGATAGTACTGAATGGCTCAGGGGCAGATGCAGTACGGCGTGGCGCTTTTGCAATTCGTTCCACCGGTTTGCCGTTCAAAATGAGTTGGTGAGCAATCTGGTTCGCTGTTATTTTACCTGGGTTCGATGGTTCGGGTGATTCGCTGGTGAGTTTCTGGATTGTTTGCCAGGCTTTCTTGCTATTGTGAGTCATGTTAATATTAGATATAGTCGACATCCATTTTTCTCTCCTGCTTTTTGCGATGACGTGTAGCAAGTGTTCACCTGCCGTTAGTGTCTCCTCAGAGAATGGATCACTGTCGTAAGCTTTCTCGTACGCAGTCAGTAAAGATGCTGAGTCCTGGTCCAATCCCGGAATATACGAACTGCGGCCTGTTAAACCTGTTAAACCAGGGGAAACCTGTTAGGTGTAATAGAATAAATACTGTGGAAAAAGTACAAGTGTTCTCAATATGTGTTTTATGTATTAGATATCTCTTTCTGCTACCGCTTCTCCCTTGCACCAATCATAGTCTTCCCGAAGCAATATACGTTTTAATGCGTTCCGTCCGACAGGATTACGATTACGTGTCTCCAGGATACTTCAAACTCACTGATATTGCTCTGGTTCTGCTCATACTCATAACTGTTGAATGTTATGCGTAAAGTTATAAGAGAAATTTCTCTTTCATTACATTGATGTAATCTTTTTAGCCATGGTTTCATTTTACACCTAGTCCATTATATTGCCTGGCTTTGAGGTTTTATAGACTGTTAGAAACATTTCAGATTGTTGGGTTCACGGTACTCCAAGCATAAAATGGATGGGACTGGGAAAATGCTCACTAATTAGTAGAAAGCAGCGTTTTGATTACATTAAATATTCGATCACAACAGGCAAATCAAGTTTTTTTTAATATATTCCACAACATTCTACACAACGCTACCTAGACCCATAGTAAGCTTAACTAGCTTGTGTTATGGAATCTAGAATGCGGATAAACATACTTAGATACTTTTTTTTGTAAATACATACATATTATACATAGAAACACCCAGACCAATTAAAATAGCTAAATTCATGCATACAAATATTTGCACTGGCGGGGTATGAGGGGGGGGGGGGGGGGGGATATAATAGAATTGTATAGTTAACATAATAAATGCTAGAAAATTTCGTTCAAATAGATTATTATACAGGCGAAGATAATGTGGGTGACGTAAATGGAGTTAATTTTATGCCCTAATATGTAATCTGTGCCGTTGCTACTATAAAAATAATCTGATACATAATTTATTCACAAATCGAAACTGGAATTTCATTACAGTATTTGCATTCGTCACTACTGTGCCACCAAAGTAAGGAGTCGATTTTGTTATAACGCAAAAAGTTGCCGATCAGTCCTATATTTTGTCTGGCATACATTTTCTCAAACACAAAGGGATCAGGATCCAACAGAGCGGTCATAGGATCGGATATCTCCTTCTGTATCCCAACCAAATGTATCTTACCCAGATTAGGCGATTTAGGAGACTCCTCAAACATCCTCTCTTAAGGCTAACCTATATTTATTTTCGACATGTATAATTTTTGAAATACATCGGGAAAAAGAAGCACTCAAGCGTGACTTGAACCCACGGCCTTTCCCTAAGAAGAAAGTTGGTAGATGGCTCCACCGTCGCTCTTAAAGACGGATATAAAGAGAAGGGAAATTTGAAGTGATTCAGGTGTGGCTCAGCTCAGTTGGAAGAGCATTCCCCCTGTAAGGGAAAGGTCGTGGGTTCAAGTCCCACTTGAGCGTTTCTTTTTCCCGATGTATTTCGAACTTAAAAGTTAGCATAATATATGCTAAAAAAAAATCATTCAAATTTTTTTTTTTCTATTAGGGAGGCAAACGAGCAGACGGATCGCCTGATGGTAAGCGATTACTGTCGCCCAGGGACACCCGCAACACCAGAGGAGTGACAAGTGCGTTGCCTTCCTTTTAAAAGAGAGTACGCTCTTTTCTTGAAGGTTTGAAGGTCGGATGGATAATGGTTCGGAAATACCGCTGGTGACAGTTCATTCCACAGTTTAGTTGTACGAGGCAGAAAGTCTCTCGAGAAACGCACAGTTGTGGACCGCCAGCTGTCCAGATGGTGAGTGTGGAACTGCTGTCGCGTGGAACGATGGCGGAAAGAGGCGGCGGGGATCAATCCGAACAATTCCTCAGAGCCCTCCCCATAGTATAGACGATAGAAGATGCAAAGCGAAGCCACATCTCTACGCAGTTCCAAAGAGTCTAGCCGATTTGAAACATCCTGGCAGTTGACGATTCGAGTCACTTTCCGTTGGATGCGGTCCAGAGGGAGAATTTGGCACCCACGGTGCTCCTGCCCAGAGATGAGAACAGTATTCCATTTGTTATATATAAATTTGTTATGTGCAAATGTATGGCTTGTTGCAAACAATTAATATACAAGACATCCACACTTCGTGCTGATGTGCTAAACATATCAAGTATATTGCTACTTGCTGTGCCTTGGCACTAGCCGCGAAAGATATGTATTTCCTATTCGTTCCCTATGCGTACGCGTGTGCGTATAAAACAAATTTATCCCCCAACTGTTCGTCGTATGTGGCTAAATTGGCGAAATTATATTGGCATTTGCCCGCGGCTCCACCCGCGTATGCACATAACCTTATTTAACACATAACCTATGTTTGGTTATCGCAACTAAACATAGGTTATGTGTTAATCCAAGGTTCATTCAAGGTTCAAACGCTAACTCCATAACAAATTTCATCACAATCGCTCAAGCCGTTTAGACATGAAGAAGTAACAAACGTACACACTCACAAACTTTCGCCTTTATAGTATTAGTGTGATTGAATCTATTTATACGTGACACATAAGATACAATGTGCGTGCCCAAAATAACACCAATAGCTTAATACCTAATTATGTTGCTTAATCACTAATTTCTTCTTTTTTCTTAGTAATATAATAACATGTTGCAAAATGTGAGTACGCCTTAACATAAGCACATTCTCATACGACTTACTTCACTATTTCTCCAGCTACGCTTGGTCAGGATAATCCAATGAATTGGGACTTGGGACCGTAAGGTAACTGTTCCAAGCGTTTCCACCTCACTGGCTACGCTCATGGCTCCGGAAAAAAGTCGTTCTCGATTTCACACAAGTAAAAATCATACGTGTGAAATCCTATGTGACATTGAAATCGAAGTGATGAGATGGTTTTTTTATAATGACATGGCTGTAGTGACTTTTTTATGTAGGAAACTTCAATATCACATCAGTTCGCCTGAAGGCAAAGTCTCAGGAAAGAGGATTATCATTACAGAAACCAACAATGTAACGTAAAGATGGCGTGAAAAACGTCTGAAGTGGCCGTCAATCTGACGGTTAACATCGTCAGCTTGACGGCCTCATCAGATGCTTTTCACGCCATGGTAAAGGACCCCGAACTGTAGGAAGAAGGATACACATGAGCTGGTAAATAATCCCAAGACTTTGTGGTCAAGCAAAGAAGAGAGTCGTCAAACCAATTGGTTATTGATGAAATTATTTGCATTGTATGAGCCTTGTACGCGTTGTCCTATATAGAAAAGCCTCTTCTTTTACAAAGAAGTATCTGGATATCATATCTAGATACTTCTTTACTTTTGATATGTTTACACGCAGTCTAGCCACGTGGTTCCCGGCAGAGAAGAATTTGGTTCACCCCATATCTTTCTATGCGGTGTCGCACAAGGCGACTAAGGGATAGGGCTGTTTAACATCAGACAAATATATACAGCCCATACTCAGCCTCAGATATAGGCTCGAGTCAACAATAGTGTTCGTAATAATATGCCAATAGGTTCACCATCTATTAAATGGAACCGACTTAAATTATTGGTGAAATGTGGGTCACCTCTGCCTAACCCTCCGGGGAGAAATAAATATTCTAAAATATTCTACACAACGGTATCGAGACCCATGGTAAGCTTAACTAGCTTGTGTTATGGAATCTAGAATGCGGATAAACATACTTAGATACTTTTTTTGTGTTGTTTTTATAAAGGCGTGATTATGTAAGTATGTAGGCATAGTACTGATAATTGTGTTTTGTTCTAGATAGCGCCGTGTGTCACAGAATATTTTATTTCTTAATATTGAAAAAAAAAAGACTGAAATAAATAGTAATACACCGGAAGAAACCTCAATTAGATTAAGTCCTATTCCTCCGACGAATGACGATCAAGCGCTTTTACCGCTCGCATTTGAAAGTCAAAGCGAATGTGAAGACGATGTCCCTATCAAAGAAAGACCTCTGGGAGCCCTGTACACGTAATTGGGGAAACTAGTTTTAGAAAACGTTTTGGACATGAGCCCGAAGTTACATGGGAATTGGTTGATTTTTTCGTATACTCGCTGATACCCGTGGATCGACTCGTTTTGATCCTCTTTACTGGGTTTAAATGTAACCTATGTTAGACATATTGAGAATACCTTGTACTTTTCCACAGTATTTATTCTATTACACTAGGTTCTGAATGTACTAATTCTTAAAAACTCCTAATCTCGTCGTAGTTTTTAGGAATTAGAACATCTCACCTCAAAAAAAATGTGTTCAAAGTGTATCTCCAAATCGTCTCCTAATATAGGTACTTAATACGAACAGGTATCAAAGGGACGCCATTTCCACGAACCAATTGAATTATTAATTTAAATATAGCAAAGTATCGCTTTGATGCAAACGAGAACTGGTAATGTCAATTAATTGATCATTTTACGAAGATAAAAACGTGTTTTTGAAATAATTTTTACTATCGAAATATTGTAATTGATATATTTCATCACTGGAAAAAAAAACATTTTTTTTTTGAAATTTTTAAAGCATTTATTATGCTAACTTTTAAATTCGAAATACATCGGGAAAAAGAAGCGCTGACTTGGACCCACGACCTTTCCCTTACAGGGGGAATGCTCTTTCAACTGAGTTATTGAACCACACCTGATTCACTTCAAATTTCCCTTCTCTTTATACCCGTCTTTAAGGCTGACGGTGGAGCCATCAACAACCAACGAACTGTTGGAAACAATGAATGTGGTGGATATTCTAATCCCTAAAAAACTCCTAATCTCGTCGTAGTTTTAGGAATTAGAACATCCAATACCTTTGGGGTAATAGAATAAATACTGTGAAAAACTCCGACGGCCGGGATTTGAATTACGTCGTCGTCGGCGTTCAAGGTCAAATTCGCTGTGCATTCGGGCTGTTATTGTAACTTTTAAACTATCGCGGCGTTTACTCATAGTTTATAATTTTCGGGACTTCACGCGATATATTTTTGAGAAACTTACTTTTGCCGACGTTTCGGGTGCGTTGCAGCACCCGTGGTCACGACTTGACTGGCCTGCGAGCGTCGCGCGGTGTGCAGGAAACATTTTTTGTGCGCCTACCCTCCATTACTTTCATATTGAATGTAAGGCTGGCGACACACCACACTCACTATGTCAGTTTTAGACGGCATCGGCACTGTGTTTTTCGGTTTCACTATTTTGATCACTGGATTCCAGGTCCCGGATAATTTGAATCCATCTTCCCTATTGAAATTTTTATATTTTTTAATTTCAATAGCTTCACGCACAATCCGTGGATAGTAGTGGCGATCAGTGGAGAGGACTTTGGGTTGATGAAGTTCAATCCAGTGATTGGTGCCCGATTCGAGGTGTTCTGCAACTGCCGATTTGTTGAACTGACGGTTTTTCACAGCTGCGATTATGTTCTTTGACTCTCTCCGCAATGGTACGCTTGGTTTGGCCTATGTAGGAACTACCGCAGCTGCAATCCACTTTGTAGACACCCGGTGTTTGCAGAGGTATGACGTCCTTCGGTGTTCTCACGTACTTCGCTACTTTGGCGGACGGTTTAAATATGGTCTTGATGGAAAGCTTCCGTAAACAAGATCCGATCTTATCCGTTATCCCTTTCACATACGGCATGAACGCCCGTTGGCGGTCAACACCCGGCAGCGTCATCCTCGGTGCACGTCGTGGCTTTCTAGAACCCGTAACATACCCATTAATTTTAAGCACCTCCTGAACGTGGTCTAACTCCTGCTGTAGGTGCTCAGGGTCACACAAATCATTAGCTCGCTTGATGAGAGTCGAGCTTACTGAGTTCAGATGAAGTGGGTGATGATGCGAGGAGGCGTGCAAGTATCTATCTGTGTGAGCGGGTTTTCGGTACACAGTATGGGCTAAGGAGCCGTCGGTTCTTACCATTAACTTGATGTCTAGGAAGGACAATGTTCTGTTGTTCTCAATCTCATACGTAAACTGTGTCTTTTCATGTAATGAGTTGAGATACTCAGTAAAGCGGACCAGTGATCAAAATAGTGAAATAGTGAAACCGAAAAACACAGTGCCGATGCCGTCTAAAACTGACATAGTGAGTGTGGTGTGTCGCCAGCCTTACATTCAATATGAAAGTAATGGAGGGTAGGCGCACAAAAAATGTTTCCTGCACACCGCGCGACGCTCGCAGGCCAGTCAAGTCGTGACCACGGGTGCTGCAACGGACCCGAAACGTCGGCAAAAGTAAGTTTATCAAAAATATATCGCGTGAAGTCCCGAAAATTATAAACTATGAGAAATGTGTTATTGCAGACTATAATCTATTCCTGTACCAAATTTCAACCAAATCCATTTAGCCGTTACAGAGTGATTAAGTAACAAACATCCAAACATCTTCACAAACTTCATTCACGTTTTTAATCATTAGTAGAGATGGCTACTATCCCATCTTATACAGGATAAAAACACACTAAGAAAAAAGTCAAATTTCAATGTGCTCCCGCTTTCCGCTTTCCGCATCTAATCTATCCCAGCTATCTTTTTTTTCGGATACTACGTTAAGCTATCGGTCCCAGTGTTGCTATACGAACATTATGGCAGTGGTTACGCGTAGTTGGAGCCCTCAAAAGTCCAACAAGTCTAACTAAAGGACTTCAATATCCCCAATTGGTTGTGAAGGTCAGACGGAATCACGGTTAGACTGGAAAGCCGACCCCAGCTACGTTAAGAAAAGGTGACTCATTCCTATGCCGCACCATTGAGATCTGGAACTCGCTGCCAGCTCACCTGTTTCTTTCTTCCTACAGACCCGGGTCCTTTAAGCGGAGCGTGTAAAGGCATCTGATGAGGCCGTCAAGCTGAGTACCACCACTGTTAACATGGTACATGTTTACGATGGTGACTCTCTTTCCGAGACTTTGCCTTTAGCTTACCATCAGGCGAAGTGAAGTCAAATTGACGTGTCCTTTATAAAAAAAGGTTCAGAAAATTATGACCATTCATAAAAATAGATTTAGCCATCTGAAGATTCCACATTGTCTGTTATTTTTATATTTTTGCTCACTTCTTTTAAATCTAAATTTCTATGCTGACCTTCGATTCGATACACCACACATTACCAATAATGTATTGAATAATTTACAGAAAAAGTATTTATCGAAATGAAGATAAATATCTTGTAAAATGGTTTCATATTACCTACCTAAAATAAATTGCATTCCATAACTCAGGAGAGCTGTTTACATTAAGGGTTGCAAGCGTAATAAAAATGGTCAAGTATAGCATTCATATTGATAAAGAAACGAGCGGCCTGGGTCTCGGTTTCACTCGGGAATAAACTTTTAATCCTATCACAGTGCCGTCTACCGACGCAAAAACCGGTTTCTCTCTCTGAAAACTCGGTCGTCTAACAACAGATGCACCGTTTTGCAATGCAGGTGATGTGGTCTTGGTTGAGTGGTTGGCGTGGAAGTAGGTTTTGAACGTGACTGCAACATAGTAGGCGCGGCCACGATGAATCGTACTGGTCTGGTCAGCCGTCAGTTCCCGTTGTCATACAAACATCTATGGCAGCTGTTACTAAGACTACTGGACTACTAAACCGTAAGGGATAGACCTGGGTTAGCCAGGGTGTGAGGGATATGTCGAAGACAACCACACCTCTGGCCTAGCAAGAATACCCACAGTCGGCGTGCGGTTTTAGTAGGTTTGAATCCGACAAAACCTCCCCCTCCGGTTACGGCAGGGGAGGTATCCGAGGGGATTCCCGCATGGAAAAAAAGGCAGCTGTTACTGGTAGTTGAAGCCCACAAAATTCCGACTAGTCTACCTGCAGAACTTTGATATAATCAATTGGTTGTGGAGGGCAGATGGCAGTCGCTACATGAAAAATATCGAAATTCAGCCGCATCACAGTTAGATTGGAAAACCGACCCCAACTTGGGAAAAGGCTCAGAGCATAACGAGGTCCGTTACATATCAATGTTTTAAAATGGTTGAAAAATCATTCATTGGTTCCAACAGTTTGTTGGTTGTTGATGGCTCCACCGTCACCTTTAAAGATGGGTATAAAGAGAAGGGAAATTTGAAGTGATTCAGGTGTGGCTCAATAGCTCAGTTGAAAGAGCATTCCACCTGTAAGGGAAAGGTCGTGGGTTCAAGTCCCACTTGAGCGCTTCTTTTTCCCCATGTATTTCGAATTTAAAAGTTAGCATATTATATGCTTTAAAAAAAATGTTTTTTATTTCTAGTGACGAAAAATATCAATCACACAATATTTCGATTATAAAAAGTATTTCAAAAACACGTTTTCGTCTTCGCAAAATGTTCAATTAATTGACATTACCAGTTCTCGTTTGCATCAAAGCGATACTTTGCTATGTTTAAATTAATAAGTCAATTGGTTCGTGGAAATTGCGTCCCTTTGATATTATCGAGTTGACTGATTGGAACTGTTTCGTATTAAGTACCTATATTAGAAGACGATTTGGAGATACACTTTGATCATTTTTTGAGGTATAGAACTTTTAAGATATTACAAAAGCAACCTTTGTTCTTGTGTTGAATAGAATCTTTTAATGTGTGAAACATCGTGAAAGCAATGTACAAATCAGTTAGTTTTTAAAAATGATTTCGCTAAATACCACACCTCTTTACGTCTTAAGATTTTAGACCCATATTTTGAGGGAACCTTTTAATGGATCTTCTATAAGATCCGAATACATCGGGGAAAATGAAATGCATAAGTGAGACTTGAACCCACGACCTTTCCCTCACAGGGGGAATGCTCTTCAAACTGAGCTATTGAGCCACACCTGAATCACTTCAAATTTCCCTTCTCTTTATATGCCTTTAAGGGTGACAGATCTTCAATCAAGTCACGATTATGTACTCGTATTTACCCGCGACGGAACAGAGACGGTATATGCGTTTAGGGTGAGAGTATGTTTGTTTGTGCAAATCAATGTTGCCATTTTCTCCAAAACTCTTGGTCTGATTCTGATGCAGTTTTCAATTATATATTCGGGTTTGTAAACGTGTTTTTATTAAAGATTTTGGACTGCATAATCCTGTATGGGCTGACGACCTGAAAAAGGTGGCTGGGACAGACTGCGAAGGCGGAGGACCAGGAGAAATGGCTGCACGTTGGGAGAGGCCTATGTCCAGAAGTTGACTGGGACAGGCCAATTGTTTGAATCCTATATCTTAATACGCGGGTAAATACAAGCCCCATTCTAGAGAGTCCCGGGAAGACGCATGCCGCCATCTTTAGCCACATTCAACATCAGATCGATCTTGACGAACAAAGTGCTCAAAATGATCTAAATGCCTTGTTTTCCCCCCTTTCCTGTTGACTGATTGTTCTGATATTCAAAATTCAAAAAAAATCTTCAAAATTCTTTATTCGGTAACAAAATACAACAATAACATTGGTTTGTGATTGGAGCCTCCTTTTAAGCAAGAAATGCTTGTAGTAGGACACTCCGCTCTTCCATATCTTGAATATTTTTATATTTTTTTTTTTTTTTTTTTTTTTTTTTTATACAGGACACGTCAATTTGACACGTTGATTTGATTAGATACAACATACATACATAACATACAATCTGTTTTTTATTTTGTCCCATATGTGTGTCTGTGTGTGTGTGTGTGTGTGTGTGTGTGTGTGTGTGTGTGTGTGTGTGTGTGTGTCTGTGTATGTGTGTGTGTGTGTGTGTGTGTGTGTGGGTCTGTGTATGTGTGTGTGTGTGTGTGTGTGTGTATGTGTGTGTGTGTATGTGTGTGTTATTAATGATTACTGACTGCATGACTTATTTTATATTTGGTACACACCTTTAGTTTGGACAATAATACAATTTAAATCAATAAAATAGTTTAATTTCATAGTTTACACTGTTCGGGTCTTCACGCTATATATAATGGAAAAACTTACTTTTGCCGACGTTTCGGGTTCGTGGTCACGACTTGACTGGCCTGCAAACATCGCGCGGTGTGCAGGAAACATTTTTTGTGCGCCTACCCTCCATTACTTACATATTGAATGTAAGGCTGGCGACACACCACACTCACTATGTCAGTTTTAGACGGCATCGGCACTGTGTTTTTGGGTTTCACTAATTTGATCACTGGATTCCAGGTTCCGGATAATTTGAATCCTTCTTCCCTATTGAAATTTTTATATTTTTTAATTTCAATAGCTTCACGCACAATCCGTGGATAGTAGTGGCGATCAGTGGAGAGGACTGGGTTGATGAAGTTCAATCCAGTGATTGGTACCCGATTCGAGGTGTTCTGCAACTGCCGATTTGTTGAACTGACTGTCCATTATATATCGCATGAAGACCCGAACAATATAAACTATGAGTAAACGCCGCGATAGTTTAAAAGTTACAGTTTAATTTGTTATAAGATTAGACCTTAGTTTTAAGATCATTTTGAGACTTTGGAGTCAAGATAGTTCTGACGTTGACTTCATATTTGAATATTTGGGTCCATGTCCAGCAGTGAAGCAATAAGCAAATGATGATGATGATGATGGATGTTTTTTTTTAATTTTATTTTTTTATTAAATAACCAATCGTTATCCTTACTGCTATCTATGCATGAATTTTACAGTATTAAGTATGCTAACTATACAAATCGAATACATAGCGAATAAAAAACCCCCGTCACAAAAAATACCAAAAAGTTGAAAATAAATGAATAAATTTTAAATCAACGGTTGCCATGTCGGAGGACCGTAACTGGTTAAGTACTCCTTTATATCGTAAGGTCCCCCGACATGGCAACCGTTGATTTAAAATTTATTCATTTATTTTCAACTTTTTGGTGTTTTTTGTGACGGGGGTTTTTTAATTTTTTATTTTATACTTTTTAAATTGATCTACTAGTCAAGCTCTTTCATTTTCTTTCAAACAAAAAAAACTAAATCCAAATCGGTTCATCCGTTTGGGTGCTACGATGCCACAGACAGACACACACACACATACACACACACACACACACACACACACACACACACACACACACACACACACACACACACACACACACACACACACACAGACACGTCAAACTTATAACACCCCGTCGTTTTTGCGTCGGGGGTTAAAAATGAATCTTCTCGGGCGGAACTGGAACCCGTGATCTTTCCTTTACAGGGCAAATACCTTGACCAACTCGGTTACCGAGACACGCCCGATGTGATTAAAATTTCGCTTCTATTTTTATCCGTCTTTAAGGCGATCGTGGAGTCATCTACCGATGTTCTTACGTACTATCGGACCCAATAAATGATGATTGTTACAATCCTTTTTAAACATTGATTTTTGATGACTCTGCTAAAATACTTGAATGAATCTTATAGCATTAAGTATGCTAACTATACAAATCGAGGCCCGCCCGAGAAGATTATTTTTTCCCTATGTATTCGATATGCTATAATCTAGTCAACGCTGTATTACTCTTAAAGTTGATTGATAAAAAATGCCTTGTCAAAAAATCTGTCTTTGTAAAAACCGTAAATAGATTATGTGATTATACTGATTATTTCAACAGCTAAATATAAAGAAGTTTGTGCTTAAGTGTACAATTAAAACTCTCAAAGTTCCTTTGCTCCTATTATTTATTCAGCGACGGTAAAGCTTGACATGACAAAAGGGAATTAATTTATGCGGACAAAAATATTCTGTCAGTGTCAGGAGGGATTTGGATTATATTTGGATGAAGACTTTGTGTGTGGTACCTCTGTGGTAACCTCTACTCGTTAATTGTGCGACTGTACACCTCTCTCGATTAGACGAAGAGAGTTTCTCGCCTCGAATATACGATTCTCGAAAGGTATGTTTGCAGAAACAATTGCCTCTTGCTCATGCTGAGAATTGCCTCGCAATTGAATATTGATAATGACCGTTTAAACTACAGACACAGAATACACAGTTTAGTATTGCACAGAACAGTATTTTCTCTGTTCCGTGGTCTAACCCAGTCTAAACAGACTTTTAAAGCAATGACATGAGGCATAAGGTGCAATGTCACTTGCAAATCTCGTATGATACGAGAATTGCGCTTGCCTGTGTGTAAACTGGTGGTGCGAGTACTGTATTACTAGCGAATATTGCGTACGAAACGCGCCTAGTCCGAATTACACTTACTCACAATTCCTCCTGTTCTCGACCCTACCCGATTTATCTAGCTATTAGAAAAAAAAATATCAGTGGGAATCAAGAAGAGGGGATCGCAACTAATCCGTCGTTACAGGCCAATTGGATGATTCTTTTTAGAGGTTTCCTTCCTCATAATCCCGAGTTTGTTTGTGCAAGGATGTTTTTGAAGCCCACCAATTCATAAAGCTTCAACTGCAAGTTGAAACCCCTGCTCATTGACACACTAGGCAATAGCACCAGGTGTAACTTGGTCGCTGTCCCCCTCCTGAGGAGGGCTAGACCGTAAGGGATGGCTTGGGTCAGCCGGGGTGCGAGGGATATGTCGATGATAACCTCACCTCCGGCCTAGCACCACGACCCACAGTCGGCGTGCGGTTTTAGTCGGTTCGAGTCCGACATAACCTCCCCTTCCGGCTTCGGTATCGAGGGATCGAGGGAGGTATCCGAGGGGATTTCCGCACGAAAAAATAAAAAAGTGTTACTAGGTGAATGCAAATTATAGACAAATTACACTATGTATATTATAATTTTTTTATACTCTGAGCGGGAAAATAATCCCTAGTATCAGTGTAGCAATCGACTGTTCTACAATGATGCTATTCTGTTGTGTCAAAACTAACTACATAAAATACTCTAAAGATCTCTAAAAATTATTGTACACCCAGATTGCATAGTCGTTTCATAGAAAAAGATTATTCAAGTGTGTCGCCGATTCCGTTCAGCGCCAACAGATTTTGGCCGGACAGTATGCCACGGCACGGACAGACAGCATGACAGTAGGCAATATGCCGTGAGGCTAGTGAACACACAATTAGCAGGCTGCCGGCCGGTCGACTAGTGAAAGCAAATTTTTACCTTATTGACATCACATAGAATAGTGTTTTTTTCGTATATTCGTGATCAGCGGCATCTATTTATGCTAAATGGCCGTGTAATTAACAAAAAATGTATTATGGTCGAAAATCGTTTTTCTGTTCTTAGTAGTCCTTATAGTCGGTTCCAGTCCCATATGCTATCGAATGCTAACGATTTTTCTATCAAAACTGTGTCCAATTTTTTTTTTACGAAACGTCTATACAATACAGAGTAACTTATATTTCAGGTCCATTTGCATAAAATATATTGTGGTATTAAAATCTCAAAAATATAACTTGACTCGGGGTAGTAATTTGCATATTATTTCATGCCTCAATATTACATTGTATAAAATAAGGATGTTTTTATGTGAATGAGTCTTTTAGCGTGGTCATCAAAAATGCGGAAGATGGCCGTATTTTAGGATTCATAGTTTAATCGAAGTACCTACTGTCTTTGTTATAAGCGGGTGACTTTATTTAGGCAAAATAATACGATGAGGCTTTTTGTATTATGAATTAAATTTGTACGAAACCCTACTATTCTAATCTTAATATATGAGTATATAAATAACGTGTCACGTTGTTTGTCCGCGATGGACTCGTAAGCTACTTAACCGATTTTAATCAAATTGGCACACTGTGTGCAGTTTGATCCAAGTTGAAAGATAGGATAGCTTACATCTTAATTTAACGATAAGTGATATCCAAGCGGGTGGAGCAGCGGGAAACAGCTAGTAATATATATAACTATACTAATATTATTATTATAAATGCGAAAGTTTGTGAAGATTTTTGGATATTTGTTATGTATAATCACGTTCTGATGGTTGAACGATGTGCCTCGCTGAAAGAGGTATATAGAAATTAATATTTTAATAGTTGATATTCAATATATCTACGACAATCTTTTATATCTAAGGAAGAACCTAAACCTTTTCATAAAAAAAATCTTTTCGAACATAATTTTGACATTCGTTGTTCTTATGTGCCTAAACTGAATAAATGAATTTGATTCTTTGAACTAACTGAAATAGGATAAGACGGTATTTCAGTCCCAATTGAGCAGTCGACTGGGGAAGTACTTCCGCCTTGCAGTATACGCCAGCCATATTAACCATTATCTATTCTGTGCTCGTGTTGTGTTCCTGGTGGTGAGTAGGGTTGCCAGAGCTCACTGGAGACTTTTTATGCTATGAGTTGGAAAGCCAAAGGTTTTTCCCACTTTGTTATTTTTCACTAGTTCTACCCGCTGCTCTACTCACGTGCAATTCTTCGGGCAGCCTCTGTGGTGTTTTTTTTTGTCGTGCGGAAAATCCCCACGGATACCACCCCCACGGAGCCGGTGGAGGTAGTAATGTCAGACTCGAACCGACTAAAACGCACGCCATCTTGGGTCTTTGGTTGCCGGAGGTGAGATTGCCGAAAGCATATCTCTCGCACCCGGCAGACCCAGGACCATCTCTTTCGAGATGGCCCCCTACGGGTTGCGGGGACCATAGTGTCCCCATCTAGCCGCGGGTACCGGGAGGCGCACTTTGCGCCGCCGTCTACCTTCTGCTAGGGTGACAGGTGGCTCCACCGGTCACCCTCACCGGTCAACACAGGGTCTGCAACACGAGAATTTTATAAACAGTGATATGTACACTTAAATTCTTTTTTTTAAGATTATTAGAACTGAAGTTACAAATATTCCCTCTAACCCCTCCAGCTAAGCTAAATTGCTTGTGTTAGGAGTGGGTTCACGTCGATAGTGTAATGGCCAGGATCCGAACTCCTGACCTCTCGATTGTAAGGCCATACCTTCACCACTAAGCTACCGACGATTCTAGAATGAGACAAGCTTTAACAATATCAGTAGTTTAACTGCATAACATCAAACACCTTTGTCACCACTTACCAATCCCAGAAATCCCACTTAAGCATAAGCCTGCCGACTTTGACTTCGAAACTTGAAACATAAAAGTAACTTCGGTATCCCGATAGGCTGTGAAGTTTAGCAGATCAATTGTTTTATTCGATTGTGTTCGTGTGATTTCGATACTGAATGACGTCACGACAGGATAATAGCCTTTTAACGGTAACAAGATGCCTTTTGATCTGTGTACAACAATGTTTACTAAAAGGCGGCTTTGTACTGTACGCACTTAAGTATAAGGAATTTAGATTAGACCTATTTAATCTACATACATACATAATTCAAAATTCAAATTCAAAATTAATTTTATTCCATGGTTACAATCTAATGAACACATTACAATATGATTCAATGATATTTAAAATATAGCATGATCATATCTGGTACCCAGCATAAGATTAAACTTGTGTTTAGGGTACCAGGGTTCCTGAAACTTATCATAATTAAACAAAACAAAATCATGCCTTAATCCACGGAGGGTTAAGCAGAGGTGAATTACCACCCACATTTCACTAATCATAGTATTCGGTTCAACGTAATAGGGGGTGAGCCTATTGCCATATCCCGGGCACTATCGTTGACTCGAGTCTTGAGGTTGAGTCCGGGCTGTATATATCTGACTAATGTTAAACAGCCCTATCCCTTAGTCGCCTTGAACGACACCGCATGGGAAGAGATAGGCGTGGCTCAAATTCTACTCTGCTGGGCACCTATTAATCTAGATCCATATGATTAAATAAAATCCGTGTGGTGACGGAAAAACAATACAAGTATCACCACCTTCTCTCATCCGAGGGGTATCGTCAGAGGCGACTAATGGAGCCCAGCGGTCCAGCTCCACCAGGAAACCGTGGAGACATGGAAGGTGCGACTTGAGCAACCAAAGGGGGGATTCACCACAATCGCGGCCGTCAGACCGGTCATGGACGAGTGGCTGGAGAGGAGACATGGTGCTCTCTCCTACCGGTTGTCACAGATGCTTACCGGGCACGGTAGCTTCGGTAGGTATCTGTGGCGAAGACACCGGGAAACCACGGCCGGTTGTCAGCACTGCGGGGACCGCAGCGATGACACAGCGCTCCACACGCTGGTGGAGTGTACGGCGTGGGCGCAACAGCGCCAGGTCCTCGTGGTGGGTTTGGGCGTGGACACTCTCTCGCTCGAGACCATGGTGGGAGCCATGGTCTCCAGCGGGAGTAAGTGGGTCTGCGCCACCTCTTTCTGCGAGCAGGTCATGCTCGTGAAGGAGGCGGCGGGGCGGGAGCGGGAGAGAACTCTCCCACCCGAGTTCCGCAGTCGGCGGCTTGGGCGCCGCCGACGTGTCTTCGCCGAAGACCATCGGCCTCCATGAACGGGGGCCTGAGGACGGTGAGTTGGCTGCTCATCGTCCTTACAGAAGCAGGCCCATGACGGCAGCGTGACGTGACGGACTCACGCACGCCTCCCCCCTCCTATGAAGCGGGATGATACCCGAAAACCCCCCATAGACGCGGGATAGCACCCGAACCACCCCCTAGACGAGGCCGCATTAAAGCCGTGGGTCTGTTGGGAGCCCTGGGACATCCTTCCGAGGGCTTACCCGGGGCTCCCAACTATAGGCTGATGGGCGATACCGTGGGGGTTTTAGTCGGTAGGAGCCCGGCATAACATCCATGAAGGATTTCCCCCACGGTCAAAAAAAAAGCGTCTAATGGAAAAATACGCAGACGATATCACTGCGAGAGAAGGAAAGTTCGAAATAAAACCCTGTTCCAACTCTTCTGGCCAGCGTGGAAACAGTAGTCTAAAGTCTCCCAACATTGGGAGAGGCCTGTGTCCAGCAGGACTGTGATAGGCTAATTGATTGATAGATATAATTTAAGTGTATTGTGATTCGTGGTTTTTAGACCCCTTCGGGTGTGGGAATATTAAATAGTTAAGTATCTATTAAATATATAAAAAAAGTAAATATTAAATAGATAAGTATAATATATAAGTGAAATCTGCGGTAGCCTAGTGGTATGGGTAATGGACTGCTGAGACGAGGTCTAGGGTTCGATCCCAGGTATACCATGGTACACCAATGACTTTTCGGTGCTTTTCGAAGTTATGTGTGTTTATCGCAGGTTTATAAGTGCCCGGTTAACGGCAATAGGCTCGCCACCTATTACATTGGGACCTAAACATAAACTGGGGAAATGTGGGTGCTAGCACCTCTGCCTACCCCTTCGGGGAATACAGGCGTGAGTTTATGTTATATGTTACGTAAGTATATCGATTTTACTGAAGGGCATTATCCATTATGGTCCAAAATAGGCTGTTCTCTGAGGAATCCATACTAATATTATAAATGCGAAAGTAACTCTGTCTGTCTATCTGTATGTTACGCTTTCACGCCTAAACCACTGAACCGATTTTGATGAAATTTGGCATAGGGATAGAGACCTTGAGAAAGAACATGGGCTATGTTTGGTCGCGATAACCGACATCCACGCGGGCGGAGCCGCGGGTAAAAGCTAGTAGAAAATAATTTATCTTGGTATTTTTTTGTTTTGTTAATGCTTTTGTCATTGACTGACATTGAGTGTCTTTTTTTTTCGTTTTTCAATTTTTTTTTGTTTTTCGAATTGAGTGTCTTTACTTGTATTTGTCATACATTCATACATACCATAACCACAAAATTCTAAAGAGAAACCAGAAAACCTTATACAAAGTTTTCACATCAAACAAACATTCAACAATATTACAACTTCACTATTCCTTCTCGAACTAGATCAGTAAAGAAAACTTCCATTAAATAATATTTTATACTACTCCACACAGAATGCAAAGTAAATTTTCAGTAAACAGGTTCTAAAGAGAAATGAATTCTATTCAGACGGGATTAAGTTTAAATTGATTTATTTTCGAAACCGGATCGGTGTTCGACCGACAAAGAAGATTTTACAGCTGAATGGAGCGGTTCATATCGATTTTATGGCTCCATAGATTCGTATTGCACATGGTTCCCGATAAAAACAACGACCTTCTTAATATAATCATCCTTGCGTTTGTTCTGGTTTTGTTAGAGGCCTTCACCTAAGAGTCCAGGGTCTGCTTGAATATGAAGTCGCTTGGTTTCTGGGAAATGACTGCTGATATTTCAACCTGAGTGACTTGTGGTTCCCGAGGAGGCCAAACCAATTGGGATCTCCCTGGGTCCTCCCGAGGTACGAGGGATACCTTTCAGCAAGACCGTTTGATCCCGTAGTTCATGATCGAACGAAGAGGATTTAAAAACCCTCATTGTTTGATATATTACGCGCGTTTTAGTCGGTTCGAGTCCGACATATATTTTTTTTCATAACCTCCTCCATCACCGGCGCATTTTGCGTGGATTTCCTCCCAAGTGATCATCGCATCATCAAATTCATAACGATTTCCTTGTTCTGTGACATTCTACACAGCGTTATCTAGACCCAAAGTAAGCATAGTTTCACTAGCTTGTGCTATGGGATCTAGAATGCGGCTAAACTTTTTTATACTAAATAGGGCCACGTTTAACCACCCTCATTTATTTTTATTGTTCCGTATCTCAAAAGTAAAAAATAGAACCCTTAGGGCCGGCGCCCAGTGTCGGCATCGGCAAGCATGAGGATTTGTATTTGTCGTGTAACAATAGATCTTATAGCTATAGAAATAAGATTGAACTTTAATTGTTACTACCGTACTACCATCGGCATTCTGCAGCGGTGTAGTTAGCAATTAAAGTTCAACCTTATATCTATAACAATAAGATCTATTGTTATACGGCCTTTATAGGATCACTTTGCTATCGTTCGGTCTGTGTGTCCGTCAGGATTTTTTTCTCATGAATGTGTAGAGGTTTCTATGTTGGTCTATCGACTTTTCTGGGAGCAATAAGGGCACCGCCTGATCCCAACTTTCATTTACGTCAAATCCCATACATTCGTCATTCTATTCTATCAAACGTCGGTCAACGAAATGACATTTGTCTAAAGGGGTAGGCAATTGAAGAGCTTTTTTATATCAAAACTAGCTTTTGTCCGCGGCTCCGCCCGCGTGGATGTCGGTCCCGGCAATCATTCGAATTTTTCTCTACGTTCGAATTTTTCTCACCTTCCCTGGACTTCCACGAATAATTCAAGACCAAAATTAGCCAAATCGGTAAAGGCGTTGTTGAGTTATAACATAACAACGAAAGTGGCATTGATATTATATATATATATATATAGAAGATAGTTCGAACAAAAATCAAACTATGTAAATAACAGAGCTTGTCGTATCAAATTCCCGTAAAAGCCTCGTAAAAGGCAGTAGTTTAAAACAATTAGATTTTTTATTTTTAATCTGTGAATTGCACTGGGCTGGCCTAACTTTGTTTGTCCAACGAGCTGCCTGGGAGCGGTATTGGGTTGATTTTATTCGCTAACGAGTTGGCTGAACTAGTGTCGTAGTGGCATGTAATTTGTGTTTTAACAAGTTGTAGCTGTTGGTTTTTGAATAACACTAAAACGTACCAGGTTAATAGGTACCAAAGTTTGTTTGTTGAGTCGATACATCTCAGCCTACGCCTTCGTAATTTATAGTCACGAATTTAAGTATGTAGTCTTAAACATGCGAGATAATATATGCAAATTGAAGTGATAAACTATTTTCTTCCCTGACTTTACATAAAAGTAAAATGTAGCCAATTTCAGGTATCAGCATAAAAAAGCAAATCTGTTACAGCGAGAACGCCTCGAGATGATAATATTAAACCAATCAATCAAAAAAGGCGGTATTCAGATAGCCGTACTTTAATCAAATTGTTCGATGGTAGTAGAACGTTCGGTTCGATTCTTGCTTAGTGTAATCGTGTAGAGTCTCACTTCCCATTGCTCGTGACCGGACCTAAATCATGAGATATAAAAGCTCTTGGTGCACGCGGATTGTTTTGTATGGTATTAATCTATGCTTGGTGAATATGAGTTCGTCCACCGCCGTAGCGCCCCATTATTTCATCAACACTATCGGCGGGACGTATTTCCTCCTATCCTAGTAGTGCAAATATTTGGATAATAATTGTTTTTCAATCAAGCTCTAACGGATATACGAATCTGGTTGAAATTTGGTACAAGGATAGCAGACAGAACGAGACGAGAACCAACGTCATTGAAGAAAAGTCATTGTCAACAGCTAGTATTTTACGAGTATAATAGAGTTATAGAGTTTACCTGTTAATAAATTTAAAAATACAGTAAAGAGCAAACTGTGCCAGAAAGGCTATTATAAAATCCAAGAATATTTAAACGATAAAAAAGCTTGGAAATGAGCTGTTCGCTCAGCTATGCTACTCAAGCAAAACATTGTATCTAGATCAATAAGTCTTAGGCTAAGTAAGTAAATGTTTCGTAATTAGACCAAAAAAAAATGCCCGCTGAGTTTCTTGCCGGAGTCTTCTCAGGTCTGGGCCGCGTTTCGAACCGGTGGTCCATATACTAGTATTAGTTAGTATTTAATATCAATTTACTTTATGTTGACGTTTTGTAAGTTCCGATTTAATGGTCTATGCAGAATGAACTCTTTTTGAATACAATAAGTACGTCTCTACTACGACAAAGTTAACTACTCCAGAGGTTCCCCGGGGTGGTGTTAATGGGGTTGGTAATAAAAGGGTGGTGTTAGAGATTCTTTGACACGGTTTTATTAACACTTAACCTATCCCTCACATTAGGTCATGACTCAATACATTTTATTGTTGACGGGGTTAGTGCCTCATTGCAGGACCTTTTGTTGCACTAGTTCTGGCTTCAGAGGTTGTTTAAGATGTATCATGCGAATTTGTCTTTTCTATTTGTACCTACGCTACGCGATGTACGCAAAAAGTACCGAACGGATTTTGATACGGATTTTTTGTTTGAAAGATCTTAGACTTAAAATCCACCTTTTTTTGATCGCAATCGGTGAGTAGAACCGGAGATATGACTAACAGTCGACATCCACGAGGGTGGAGTCACAATACTATTATATAATTGTAAATTGGAAATGTTTGTTCGCGATGGACGCAAAAACTACTGAACGGATTTTGATGCGCTTTGCTGTGGGTCACGATCACGGGACCCTGGTACATTTGTATGAAATATCTGACTCACAGAAATTTTAAGGAACTTTATCAGGGTCACAGGAGCAGTGTGTCCTATACCTTTCTATTCCGAACTTAACGCGGATGAAGTCGCGGGCAAAAGGTAGTTTTTTATAAAGAGAGTTGGAGCAGGAGGTATTTTTATGAGTTAATTAAAGGAGTTTAAAAATAACAATTAATCAACTACCTACTTGTACAGCTTCTACTTGCGAACTGCACGTTCTGCAAATTGCCCAATCTGCGAAGTGCCCATTTTGAGAAGTGAGCCAAATGCGAAATGCTTGTTTTTTGTCGATTGCACATTTTGCGAAGTGCACATTCTGCGTCAAACCGAAACTTAAGACGCAAAAATTATCAAATGCGAATAGCATACCCACTTTTTTTACTTGTATTCATAAATGAGCTCTCTTGGTCTACGTACCTGTAAAAGAAATGAGAAGACATTTAAAACATGTTTTATGTATACTGTAGAAGCGAAGACAGATAGTAGAAAGCGATTCAAAAATCTAGAAACAAAGTAAATTATATTATTGGCTTAACTAACCCATAGTTTAGTGTGTAGATTCTAGAAAAAGAAACCAGCCAGAACACCTTGCTATTGCATATGAAACTGCAGAAAAAGTCTCGCCAATATTTTCACACAAAACAAACCCTGACGAAGCGTTATTCTTGATAGTTGCTTCCCGCGGGAAATGTGGGAAGTGGTTCCGTATCTGCGCGGATAGCTGTGAATCTGTAAATAGCAACATAATGTGGCGGGCACAATGGGGTAATGTGTTTAGTCTAGAGGGCTTATTTTATTTGAATGATAGGAATGTAATACGTAAGTAATGGGTCTCTTCTTTTTTTTCACTAAATTTTGTAAAGAAAGAAAGAAAGACATGTTTCATTCACTCAACAACATTTCTAGACAAACAGTCATAAAACAAATAAAAACATCCAAATTGAGAACCGCCTCCTATTTATAGGTCGATTAAATATAAATTATAACACGTACCATAAGCGGATATCTCGGACTCGATAAATGAGATAATGAATGTTGTTATTTAGCATAAGTATTCTCATGTCTTTTAATGTAATTTGCTACAAAAGATCTTTCAACCTCTGTGGTGTGGTGCGGCGATAGTGAACGCGGCCGCTGCACAGGAGGCATTCGATCCCCGCTCAGTGCAAATATTTGTATGCATGAATATGTATATTTGCATTGGTCTGGATGTTTCTATGTATAATATGTATGTATTTACAAAAAAAAGTATGTTTATCCGCATTCTAGATTCCATAACACAAGCTAGTTAAGCTACCCTGGGTCTAGATAGCGTTGTGTAGAATGTATTGTTCAATATATATTTATATTTATAGGTATGGCGAGAGATCTATTAGTAATTTAGACGTGTAAAATTGTTTTACAAGTGTTCTTGCAAGACTAAACTGTTGTTTAGTAAGTTGGTTTAGGATTCCCAGAAATCTTTAAAGCATTAAGCTTCTAAAAGGCCGTATCAGATCAATTGAATATAAAGTTTGCAGTAAACATCGTATCGAAAGTAGTGATTTTTGTGTAACAATCGCGTTGCAGTTGGTTTTGTTACAGTGTGAAAAATGTTTACAACCCCTAAGGGCCGGCGCCCATTATCGGCATCGGCGAGCTTCAGGATTTTTTGGCCAAGCATAATAGATCTTATTACTATCATCATAACATTGAAATTTCAATGACGATCGTCGACTATTTGTCGGCATCGATCGGCATTCTGCAGCGTTATGGTTGCCAATTAAAGTTCAACCTTATTTCTATAACAATAAGATCTATTGTTATTCGACAAATACCAATCCTCATGCTTGCCGATGCCGACACTGGGCGCCGGCCCTAAGTAACCGGTTCAAACTGGTCGCAAGGTTAACTCGGTCAACAAACTTTACTTACTTTTAACTTTAAACTTTACTTTACTTTTTAAATGAAACTCAATTCATTTGGCACGAGGTATAAGCATTCTTAAAAATTTTGTTTTTTATGAGAGCAAAAGGCACACACACAAGGTAGTAAAAATACTTCGAAAAACTCCATAATCCCGCGAACGCTTTTTACTTTTTCAGGTTAAATTCGTTTCTTTACAAGAAAGAGGCAATTTATTTTTTGTTTGTTTCGTATTCTCATTTAACGGAGTCTTTTGTAATTTATTTTTTACCCGACTTTGGGGAAGGGAAAAATGGAGGGTTCGGTGTTTAACCTGTATATCCATCCATCCATCCATACGCCTATTTCCTTCGGGGTAGGCAGATACAACAGCCCGCTATTTGACTTTTAACCTGTATGTATGTTTTTCAATGCGTTCTCTTAGCTGTAGGGACTGTTTAGAAGCGGTGCTTGCCTCTAGTCCACCTATATAGTTCACCTGGTTTGACCACAGGTATTCTTTTTCCTGTGGTCCACCTAGTTATAGTTCGGTGGACCATGGGAATAAATAGTTGTATAAATTTTGATGCTACTATAATATAAATGTGAAAGTTTATGAAGATGTTTGTCTGTTTGTTAATCACGCTCCTCTCGTGTGAAGCACTTATCCTGTTCCCGTGACGTGCAGTCCAGGCACCTATTCTTGTTATTTTAAGTAGTCAATATATTAAATTTAAAAATTTAATTAAATATTTCCCAACATTCCACACAAAACTATCTAGTCCCATGGTAAGCTTAACTAGCTTGTGTTAAGGAATCTAGAATGCGGATAAACATACTTAAATACTTTTTTTGTAAATACATACATATAATATATAGAAGCCAATATGCTGCTGAATATAATTTATTTTTCTTGAGTTTTTATCTAAATCCAACCCTAACTATATATAAAAATTAATCGTTAAAATGTACATGGATAAGGTTTGTTTGAAACTCAAAAGTCAATGAGTAAGGTGCTTTAACAGAGGTGAAATTAGGGTGCGCAGTTGGTTTCTAATACTAGTAGGATTAGGTGCGATTATTATCCATTATCTAGATATTATCTACATAATAATTTAGGTTAATCTTCGTGTACAGCGTTTAATGGCAGTTTAATGACGTCACTTTACCCAAGAGATGTCATTTGCCTAAATAATCTAGATCTTAATTACAGTAAAGGAAGCTCGAGAACTTGGTTAAGTGAGAAAGGATTTACTTCTGCAAATAACGGGCTAATAATTTCGCCTTAGTCCTTTTTTTCGTGCAGAAATCCCCATGGAACACCCCGGTGGTTATGTGGGAGTTGAATCGACTAAAAACATGTGTTCTTGGGCTGGGTCTTCAAATACCGGGGGATAATTATTACGTGGGAGTGAAAAGTATTGCGCCAATTGTTCGTATTGATACACCATAACAGTAGTGCTATAGGGATTTAGGGTCGGTGCACGTCTGACGGAACATACGTCGTGTATTATCAGTCGGGTAATTAACGCGTAAGCATACATAGGGACGGAAATACAGCGACAGGGACTTTGTTTTATACTATACAAGCTTTTGACCGCGGCTCCGCCCGCGTGGATATCGGTTCTCGGCCATTATTCGAAATTTTGTCAGCAGGGGCTGCTTTAGTGCCCTACATTTACGAATTTGCTGTTGGCGCAGCCAATACTGTTAAGGTGTGTGGCTATACTAACGTGATATGCCAATAATTTCCGCCGTAATTTTAATAACGCCTAGATGTAGCCTAATTTATGACATATCACGGTAAACTGTAGTGTAGTGCACTTATAGTAATTTAGACGGTAAATTTAATGGCATAATTATTGCGGTAACCGGTAGACGGTAAGGTAGGGTAGCCGTATAGCATTAGGGGCGTCATCAGAAAACCAATGTGTAATAAGCGCTGCACGATCCTGTGTTTTTCAGTTGTATCTTTCATTGCATACATTGCTATTTTATACGTGTCCTGAATAAAAATAAATGTAAAAAATACACAGATTAGCAGTTACATTCGGCTACAAACGAATGCCAATGCGGAGAGGAAAACGTTCGCGCGTGTTACGTCACAATCGCGTATTATATTTTATTGAAGAATCATTTTTGTGTATTGGGAGTACTATTTCATTATTTTTTCCTTGTTTTCTTTACTGGTTTGGTAGAAAGAACGAATTTGGTAGAATGGTTTTATTGCTTTAGTCAAACATATATCAAGTGATTTACCCTTGTTATATATCACTAGTTAGGTATATCTACCTTGCTGTTATAAAAACACTAGCTTTTGCAAGCGGCTCCACCCGCGTGGATGTCGGTTATCGCGACCAAACATAGCCTATGTCCTTTCTCATGGTCTAATCTACCCCTATACCAAATTTCATAAAAATCGGGTCAGTGATTGAGGCGTGAAAGCGTAACATACAGATAGACAGACAGACAGACACACAGACAGACAGACAGACAGAGTTACTTTCACATTTATAATATTAGTATGGATTATCAATCTTCCCTGGGACTGGTTCTTTCATGGTTCACGAAATACTTACATACATACAATCACGCCATTGTGCCTAGAAGGTTAGGCAGGAGTGAATTAACACCCACATTTTACCAATCAATGGATTCGGTCCCACGTAATAGGAGGTGAGCTTATTGCCATATTCCGGGCACTATTGTTGACTCGAGCCATGAACCTGAAGCTGAGTCTGGATCATATTCAGAATCTGTCTGATGTTAAACAGCCCTATTCCTTAGTCGCCTTGTACACCACATGGGAAGAGATGGGGTGGACCAAATTCTACTCTGCCGGGAACCAAACGGCAGTTCACGAAAGGTTCACGAAATGTGGGTGTTATTACACCTCTGCCTACTGTTTCAGGGATTTACAAGCCTGAATATATGTTACATCTTAGCACTGCACCTTCCGGCCTGTTACAACTTCTGTCTTCAACCAGTAAGACCTTCAAACCTTCAAGAAAAGAGCGTACTCTCTTTTAAAAGGAAGGCAACGCACTTGTGACTCCTCTGGTGTGCTCCTCTTGCGGGCGGCGGTGATCGCTTACCATCAGGCCATCCGTCTGCTCGATTGCCTCCCTATTCCATAAAAAAACAACACAAAATCGTAATAGAATCTGATACTATTACTTTCATTTCGAAACTAAAGGTTAAAGTATAGATATCTTACAACTTAAAAGGCAAGAGTCGGAGTCAGTTGCTCCATGTTTGTTGAGTAAAAGCCACTTAAGGGTTACTTAGATGTAAGCGCCACTTAAGCCCCGTGTAGACAAGGTCAGGTTATTTCTACACAACACCAGTGAATGGGAGGAGCACACGTTGACGCAGGGACGGACTTGGAAGTTTAGTTCTATAAATTATTGTCAGTGAAAAGTCGATGGGGAGGAATTCTACGATGCCTAAAGTTACAGTTTCTTCCACCCCTGTTTTTTTTCTCATTTTTGTATAATTGTACATTTAGTTTTTTTTTTCTAAAACACAAACAATGATACATTATGTTAATATAGTACATACTGCACAAACCATCTGGGGTTTAACAGCGGTATGTTGACACTCATCTCGCTACAAGATAATTAAAAGAAGGCAATGACTAGGTAAGCAGATAATGTTTCTTTAGGACACGTTTATAATTTTTTTTATTTAGTGCGTCACGGGTTTCGGTAGGCAAACCATTTAATATACATGGCAACATGTATTCCCACGTCCTTGTTCCGTATACATTGATATGTTTAGGTAACCTATAAATGGGAAAATAAAAAAGCGTACGTAATGATTCATGTCTTATGTTTCTATTTTGTAGTTAGTATAATACTGTAATTAAGAGATCCGGTTCTTAGCATTCCATGGATTCACCGTGCGGTCGCCGGGTCCATGGCGTGGTACAGAGAGGAACACTGTGACGGCGCCTGAGACTTGCGACCCAGGTGTAGGTTTAGGGTGGCCACCTTGTGATGCATCAGCGCTCACCTCCACCTTCAGTCGTGTTCCCCCCTCTACCTATCCAAATTTGGTAAGATCCTATCAACGCCGTTTTAGATATTCGTTTGAGTAAAGAGCTTACTGAAGCTCTTGGCAATCCGAAGTCTTTAAATAAGTTATACAGGGATTTAGCTGGAATTCCCCTTGCTCCTACTTCCACGGCGTAGAGTTTAACCACATAGCCATTTTTGGTTAACTCGTTGGTCAGGTCAAAGTATTTGTTTATTTTTATAGCGTGGTCTTTAGGTATGTTAGTTTCCCACGGTACTGTGAGTTCTACTAGTACTGCACGCTTTTGCTGTTTTGAAAATAGGAATATATCGGGTCTGGATGACGAGGCATAAACATCCTCCGGTATTTTATAGTGTTTCTCATACGAATCTGCGAGTAATGTCCAATCAGCGGCTGCTATCAAAATTGAGTACGGCTTTTGATTTGTCTTTTTTGAGCAGCCTTCCTTTACAAACGCGACGTCATTTCTTTGGTTTGTGGTTAAACCCTTTTTCGCTCTAGCTACCGCCAAACTTACCGCCTGACGTACGATTTCTAATACCTTATCATGTCGGCGCGAGTAATGACCCCGGTCTAATAGCGTCCTACAACCCACCAGTAGGTGCCTAGTAGTACCAATTGCTTCACTACATGAGTTACATGTTTTATCTGTGGCTTTTCCCCATCTGACAAGTTTGCTTTGGTCGGGGAGGGTCAACTGGAATGCATTGAGATAGAATTTGAGGAGAGCCGGTGACCAGTCGTATATTAAGGTACGCCATTTTGAGATATATTTTGAGAGATAATAGTTTCATAGTAAAAGAGAGTGATCAAACTGAAATTCACACCGGTCATATTTATATCACAGTAATAGTCGCTGTTGGTATTTATAGGTGGTCTCCAATCTTATCTCTATAATTATGACCATAAAATCTTGGAATTATTTATAATCATAATCATAATCATATTTATTCTGTGGATCATAGGTTAGGTATAAAGGTCTTATAAGCTATATTTCCTTCTTCGAACAGCCCCGTGAAAATGTATCTGATGTGCTTGCCATCATTGATACACCGTAGGTGTCTGCGATGGTGACCCCTCTCCTGAGACTTTGACTGATTTCAAATTGAGTGCTTCCATTCTGTACGCACAAGAATAATAAATATTCCATCTTCTACCTCCTGCAAAAGTCATTCCGTCAGGGTATGACATATTTTATATAGCTATTCATTTGTTTATGATGTTCATTAGTTCGCATCATCAGCAAAAAAAATAATACTTTGATATTTTTTCGGCACACGTATTTATTTTCATAATTATTAATTGACGTGAAAAAAATATCTAATAGCATATTTTGTAAATGTTAAAGATGCCTCAGGCCAGCGATTTTGTACGTAATCCTTCGTGTGCTGTAATGTGAATTAATTAATTTCTAGCTTTATAATTCACATGCTTGTCCCACAACAAAACATCAATGAATCTAAACATTTGCATCTATAATAATAGTAGTAAGTTGCTTTTTTTGTGTTTTTTTATACCACTTAGGAGGCAGACAAGCACACGGCCCACCTGATGGAAAGTGGTTACAGTGGCCTATGGACGTATGCAACCCCAGGGGCGTTACACGTGTTACATACCCTGGAGAAACCTTCTAATGCCCTTCTTGAAGAACTCCATATAATGAGTGCTTGCCTACCTAAATCCGTACCTGCTCGTTACGTCTTACAGTGCTAATACCCGTAAAGGAAACATTGCTCATATATCACTGAATCACGGCACCTCACCGTGGTTCGCACGTGGTACCTATACCTACAGCTATGTGTTATAGGAAGCGAGTTGGAATGAGAAACAAGTTATATTATTTACTAGCTTTTGCCCGCGGCTCCGCCCGCGTGGATGTCGGTTATCGCAACCAAACATTACCTATGTCCTTTCTCATGGTCTCATCTACCCCTATACCAAATTTCATCCAAATCGGTTCAGTGGTTTAGGCGTGAAAGCGTAAAATACAGACGGAAAGACAGAGTTACTTTCGCATTTATAACACTAGCTATTGCCCGCGGCTCCACCCGCGTGGGTGTCAATTATCGCGACCAAACATAGTCTATGTCCTTCCACAAGGTCTAACCTATCCCTATACCAAATTTCATTAAAATCGGTTCAGTGGTTTAGGCGTGAAAGCGTAACCTATAGACAGACAGAGTTACTTTCGCATTTATTATATTAGTATGGATTCACGCTGATGGTTCGTTTCGGTTACCGCTCAGTGTACAATATTTGCACTGAGCGGGAACCAAACTATACGTAGGTATCAGTTGAATGCACTACCGCTATGTCGATACATCCATCCATATTTAACATTGTACAGTTTTCTACGAGTAAAGCTTACGCAAATGTCACTCATTGAAATAAAACAACTTTTTACGGATTCTATCGCAATGTATTTATTATTAAACTAGCTTTTGCCCGCGGCTCCGCTCGCGTGGATGTCGGTTATCGCGACCAAACATAGCCTAGCATTCTCATGGTCGAATCTACCCCTCTACCAAATTTCATCAAAATCGGTTCAGCGGTTTAGGCGTGAAAGCGTAATATAAAGACAGACAGACAGAGAGAGTTACTTTTGCATTTATAATATTAGTATGGATGGACGTATTGGCCACTTTTCATGTAGTTTGTGAACATTTTTTTAAGGAATATTATAATCGAAGTTACTAATATTCCCTCTAACCCCTCGAAGCTAAATTGCTCGTGCTAGGAGTGGTTGACGTCGGTAGTGTAATGGCCAGGATTCGAACCCGGGACCTCTCGATCGTAAGGCCGACACCTAAACCCCTAAGCTACCGAGGCTTAAAAGTGGCCGAAACGGCGGTTTAAAATGAATAGCAAATATATCACGATAAAATCCGGAAAAAGTGGTTTTATTTCAATTGTAGGTTTTTGATGATTTTTCAAGTCTTGAGTCTTTTCCATTATATTACGAGCCGAATTTCAAGTACCGCTGAAACTGGATCCCTTAAATAATAGTTGTAATATACGTCAGCCATTTGTAATACCTGGGTAAGCTCTGGTGGAGTAAATAATACCGCACAGGAGGTAGACACGCGTATTCACGAACATTACTGTGAGATATTGCAATGACAATATATATTATACTAGCTTTTGCCCGCGGCTCCACCCGCGTGGATGTCGATTATCGCGACAAAACATAGCTTTCTCAAGGTCTAATCTACCCCTATAACAAATTTCATAAAAATTAGATCACTTAGGACTATCTAACATCGATAAGTCGCGGTCGCGGGTCGCCCGAGTGGCTATCGCCACGGTACGAAAATCCAGAATCTACATGAAGCCGCAGGGGAGGTTATCCAGACATTGATAGCACAGGAAGGATCCAGAATATTGTATGTAATCTAATCAACGGAAAAAGGAAAAGAAAAAAAGAACTAGTTATACAAAACGTATTTATTACGAAGAAAAAGGAACCAGGAATTACCCCGCCAGCGTCGCTTCATCAGGGATATCCAGATTACCCAACTCCACTTTATTCACTTCAGCAACTGGTGACATTGATACAGGTGCAGCAGCCCCAAGGCATTGACGAATACCCGGAGCAAACTACTCCCAAAGTCCACCAAGTAACCATGCTCACACAGTAGTTCATTCACCAGTGGGCCGACGGGACCGATGTTCATGGCATGGATCCACTGGATGGCGTCGTTTCATTCATTGAACTCTGGAAAGCAGGGAAAAGTTAAAGTGTGGTTATTTCTACTAGTTCCGTGAACGTTGGTCACTTCAAAAGGCTCATAATTAAGAGGTAATGGACTAAAGTACTTGGTTACGGCGGCAGGGCTGATAAATGATTGATTAGCACCTTTTTTTTCGTGCGGAAATACCCTCGGATATCGTCGGAGCCGGAAGGGGAGGTTATGTCGGACTCGAACCGACTAAAACCGTAGGCCGACTGTGGGTGAGGTTATCTTTGTCATATCCCTCGCGCCCCGGCTGACCCAGGGTCATTACGGTGTGGCCCTCCTCGGGAGAATTGATTAGCACCTGTGTCAATTAACAGTTTCAAAGGGGGATTACTAATCTGGATATAACCAAGTCAAGAAATCAGGCAATAACCTAAGGGATTTATAGATAACGTCTGGGTTGTATTGATCCATTGTAGTGTCCAAACTTCTATACTCTAATCTAACGCTTCGCGATTTTCGCGCTGACGACACACAATAATTAAAATAATATGGGATAATATCATGTATACGATTATGCAAAATATAGGATTTATATCTACTTCAATAATTAGGAAATATAATTACTTCTAAGTATTATTTATGGGTTAGAGGGGGCTTGAAAGATTCAAGGACTTACAGTATTGTATTTCTTCTGGACGAATCTATAGCTGGATTCACCTCTGGACTGCAGCACTGTAGATTCTTCGATACTCGTCCCGGATAAAAACCACCCGGGCGATTCGGGAACGCGAAAATCGATTTTTGACTGCCGAAAGCTCGCGAACCGGCCCGCGATAATCTTACCGACTGCACCAATTACGTTAGCTGTGGTCGGAGTTCAAAAAAATAACCAATTTGATAATTTTACAAATTAAAAATTATAGCTAGTTAGAACAATGACAATGCTTCGAAGTGTGAAACAAATATGAGTGCAAAATTATTAGCAGTTTCCAAGGAACGGGGCGAATGATGTCATATCCAATGCACGTGCCGCTGATGGTGCACTCTGTGTCGCCAGGCGCCTTGCGCAATGTTCGCGTCGCGCTGAGGTTGCACTTTGTGCCTCCAACTACCGTGTGCAATGTTTATTGAGGTTGAAGTTGACGCAGCGATATAGAAGGATGCGTAACATATTTACTGTGACATTATATTATTTATTGATTTACTTATTGATATACTTTGTGGCGTGGCGGTAGAGCATGCAACTGCCACGCAGGAGGCGCGGGTTCGATCCCCGCTCAGTGCAAATATTTGTATGTATGAATATGGGTCGTGGTGTTTCTATGTATAATATGTATATATTTACAAAAAAAAATAAGTATGTTTATCCGCATTCTAGATTCCATAACACAAGCTATAAAAGCTTGCCATGGGCCTATATAGTGTTGTGTAGAATGTTGTGGAATATTTATTATTAGTAATTTTGTTAACTAACCTCATTATAAAATTGAAATAATTGTATACCTGGCCGACTTTATTAAATTTATAGGATTAATTTAATTACAAACTTATGTTTGCACGCCTAATTATTAATTGTGCTAGCACCTACTGCACCTACCCATTTTCGCAAAATAAATAAATTTGTATCTGTACTTATGGCATAAGTACTAGCTATTGCCCACGGCTCCGCCCGCGTGGATGTCGGTTATCGGGACCAAACATAGCCTATGACCTTTCTCATGGTATAATCTACCCCTATACCAAATTTCATCAAAATCGGTTCAGTGGTTTAGGCGTGAAAGCGTAACATACAGACAGACAGACAGAGTTACTTTCGCATTTATAATATTAAGTATGGATGGCAATAGCTTCTCGAAAAATATCGAAGTTCAGCTGCATCACGGTTAGACTGGAAAACCGACTCCAACTGATTTTAGAAAAGGCTTAGAGGATGATGATGATCATGATGAAGTGGTTATGACCGTACATTGGAGATATGTAAAAAAAATGGTTATGTTACATTGTATTGACGATACTGAACACAAAAAAATATTGAAATTCTTGTCTAGGCCTCCATTCTGCTAGTGGTGCTACCGTCACTGCAAAAAACGCCATTAAATAATAGACTTTAAAGCGTTGCAGTTAAAGTTCAAAATTAAATAACTTTTAGAAGAGTAATTAAAAAAGTGTAATGAAAATGTTTTCATTTCATTTTGAACTTTAGGAATATAGAGATAAAGTCTAAAATCTTATATATTTTTTGCAGTGACTGTGGTACCACAGTGGTTTAGCTTTAGTAGAATCGAGGGCCTGTTCGTTTGCCTTCATTGCGAATAAACAGAAAAGACCACAGATGAAGCTATGACGCAGACTTTCCTCTCGAAGTTGAGGGGTCAGACTGTGGTCACTCCCGTAAAAGTACCAAATTATGGAAGAAAGTGGATAGGAGTAGAAGACAGTACCCCTGATTCCAAAATGTAAGTTTTAGATGATGCTAATGCTCGGATCAGTGCAAATCTTTTCTAAACAAAACAACGTGGATTTTTTTCATATTTTGTAGACAGATTGCAACAATTTCTCATATTTATAACTATCTCGGTGTCCGAGGTATTAGGCTTAATCCCGCTAGAGTGATATATGGTGAAATTTAAGCCTAAAAAATGGCTTAAATGGAGCAAACTAACATTTCATATTTTGAGGGATGATATCTGTATATTTTTGACGCCTGTATGAAAACAGGTGGCTTTTGCCCTATGGTTTAAAATTATCATCACCCTTTGTATTAAATAGGACACGTCAATTTGACTCCACCTCGTCTGATGGTAAGCTTAGACCAATGTCTCAGGAAACACAACAAAGAATGACAGACTCTGTGGCGTAGTGGTAGAGAATGCGACTGCCACGCAGGAGGCCCGGGTTCGATCCCCGCTCAGTGCAAATATTTGTATCCATGAATATGGCTTTGCATTGATCTGGGTGTTTCTATGTATAACATGTATGTATTTACAAAAAAAAAGTATCTGAGTATGTTTATCCGCATTCTAGATTCCATAACGAAAGCTAGTTAAGCTATGCTGACCATGGGTTTAGATAGCGTTGTGTAGAATGTTTTGAAATATTAAAAAAAAGGGGTCGCCATTATAAACACAAAACATTGCGTTACTCACAGTTTAGTTAAAATGTTTAGAATGTAGTAATTTAAAATAATTATTCTTTTTCCATCTCTAAAACTAATTACCTGTCTTTTTAATAATATACACACGCCTTGTCATAAAAAAGTATACAAAAAAAAACTACGAAGAATACAAAATTTTATGAATCTGGCAACCCAAAAAAATTAGATTACGCTAAACCCTTTGCTATACAAGTCTTTTTCCCATCCAATTTTAGCGGCGGCCACGTAAATAATGGCTAGAAAAGGGAGGATTACCTTTTGAAGTTGGCAATTTTAATTTAAATTATTCACTTTAGCGCCATTGTTGACTGGGTAAGGATGGCTAATATCCCGTCTGTTATAATCCCGCTATATTTCATTAAAGATTTAAGAAAATCTTATTTAGCGTCTGCCTACTAAGTTGTTTTTAACCGACTTCCAGAAAGGGGGACAATCTTAATTTTGAAGTATTTTTAACTTTAGGTTTTTGATCTCATTATTGAAAATAAAGAAGTTAATTTGAACAGAATTAGGATAAAGTAAGGAAATCTAATACATCACTTATATTTTAAAAATTTGATTATTCCGAACCTGACCTGTTCCTATCAAAATTCCGAATTGCGCATATTTCTGTTGCTTTTAATAGCCGAAGTGCGGTAATTACAACTTCTGTAGATCAGGTTAGGTTAGAACTGTGACCACAATACACTAGCCGAGCGAGCGAAGCGAGCGTGCCGCGGCAGCGGCCGGCGAAGACCAGATCGGGTTATGATAGGAACGAGACGTCGGGTCAGGTAAGGAAGAGGGTTACGTTCGGAACAAATTTCCATGTTTCCAACCTAACCCGCGACCGGGTCAAGTTTTCGGGTCAGGTTCGGAATAAACGTAAAATTTACCTAAATTTGGGTTCCATCTGAGTTCTCAGTGAGTTCCTAGTGAGTTCTAAAGAAGTTCCAAGTGAATTCTCATCTTCGGCGTTGCTTAGTTCTCTGTATGGCTATGTGTCGGTTGTAATTAAATCTAAATTTGAAGTTTGTATCCATATCCCAGGTGCTAAAATATTCCTGGTAAATATTATATGATACATGACTATGTGTCAGCCCTACGTGCTTATTTTTCGTGTTTCGACCACTACAAATGCAAATGAAGATTCTACAAATCCTACTTGTTAGCTGTCGGGATTTCCCCGCATCCGTTTAGTTATTATTTTTAAATTGCCGCAATAGAAACCCCCTAAAGTCCTGAGTCTTAATTCATTGATACGTACGAAACGTACGAAAATTCAACCAAAGATTAGGAAGGTCGTGAGTTCAAGACCCAATTGAGCATTTCATTTTTCCCGATGTATTCAAATTCCAAAGAAATAATATATAAAAATGACCTAAGAAAGTTAAATATTGGCCATAAAAGGCGTCTGAAGAATGTTCAAAGAGTAATGATAAACGAAATTACTAGGTAGTAGGTATCCCCGCTAACCCTAAAGATAATTGCTCGCATTAAAATGGGTTAAAGTTAGTAGTGTAACGAGCAGAATGCGAACCTCACTCATAAGGCCAGGTACTTATACATAATCACCTATTTTCTGCTCCTATGACTTCACTTTCTTACATACTCAGATCAACCCAAATTCACCTCAATAAAAATCTCATAACGAGTGTACCTAATGACGTCATCACCAAAAGTGTTTACTATAAAGAACAGAAAGACCCTTTGATGTGTTACCTCCCTTTGCGTTTACCTAGTTGGGCAAAAACTGATAGTAATTTGTTCATCTTGAGCAACTGTTCGGCGGGTAACAAGGGTTGGATCTGAGAATTGGGTTAGAGTGCTTGTGTATAAAAAGGTTTTACGCTAAAAGATGGTTGTAAGTGGAAAAAGTTCTGTCGAACAGCCAATTCCCTGTAATTGGTTTTATTATAGAACTGTTAATAGACACTCAGGGCAAAGTCAGTAAAAAAATTAGGGGAATATTTTAAGTGCGTCTGTTTTTGCTGACCGTAAAAATAAAATGAGTAATACAGTCGCTTTCAAAAGTGAATTAACGTATTCTTTTTTATCACTTTAGCTTTAACGCTTTTAATCATTCTTACAAAACATAACATGAAATAGATAAATCTTATGTAGTATAATTTTAAGGGCTGAAAATTAATGAAAATCGGGTAAGCGATGCAATAACTGGACTAAAACACATTCAAGTGATTGGCATATTAGTGTTTTCTTTAGATTAAACTAAACGTTATCAACTCCGCTAAGTTTCGAAGTTAATTCTAATGAAGGCCGATACTTCAATGTAACAGAATCAATGTAAGACTTCTGTTCAACAGAAAGACTGTTTTCTGGAATAATAAGTTACCTGAGTATATATTCATAATTTAAGCACACTGTCTAAGCCGTAGGTCTCACCGCCAGCGAACGAGCGAGCATATTTTCTAACCTCTTTTCAAAATTTAGTTCACAGTACAAACTTCAGAGCTATATTAGCGTTAAAAGCTATGCTAGTATAATATCTATTGAAACGAGCAATATATAGTGCAATATATAGAGACCGACAAATTTCATGAAAATACTGTAACTGCACTAATCGGGCTTTTTTCGGATTTTAGCGTGGGGCAAAACTTATCATTCATCATTTCCAAATTAATCAATCATTAGCACATGGGCTCGCGTCATTGGTTCATATAGTGCGCATGCTTTTGTTCAGCTTCCGACATCGGTCCACCACTTATATAGTCAAGTTTGCTTTATACTTGAGTTTACACCGCGACCGATGCTAGGATGCCTTTTGTCTTTTATTTTCGTGCGGATACCTCGCCCGCCGGTGCCGGAAGGGACCTCCCCTTATGTCAGATTTGAACCGACAAAAACCGCACGCCGACTGAGGGTCGTGGTGCTAGGCTGGAGGTGAGGTGGTCTTTGACATATCCCTTGCACCCCGGCTGACCTAGGGCCATCCCGTACGGTCTGGCCCTACTCGGCAGGGGGGACAACGGTGTCCCCGTCTCGCCCCCGGATTGGCGAGGCTATTCTACAATGCCAGTGACATTCCGCGATCTTCTTCAGACTCAAGCCGTTAGCTCGCTCGTTTAGGTTTCGGTGTGAACGCCCATATATCGCCGAAGTTTAACCTAGCCTAGTCCGCCAGCTCGCTCTTTCACTCACTTGCTGGCGGTTTGGCCTGCAATACTGTCCTTAGTCTAGTACGTCAGCTCGCTCGTTCTCTTGCTCGCTGTCGGTGTGGCCCGCACCTAAAGCTGACGTGATGAATTGCTTCAATCTGGGATAAAAAGAGCGCTGTTGGTCATAAGCTAACTTCCTAAAAATGTAATATTTTTAGAATAATTGTTTTTTTATTATTATTTCTTGTTTGTTTGATGTTTGGTTTCGAACAGAAATGGTAATTGAGCTAAAACAAAAAGATTTTAACGGACATGTTTTTCATAGTAAGTAAAACTCGCCGGGATATTTACCATGTTATGTAAATTTATATACCTTTATAAATTTATATTTTGCCGAGGATCCGATATTTCGGCACTGTTTCAAGTTTGTGAAGATATCGGGATGTTTGTTATCAATCTTGGTCAAATGGCTGAAATTTGGTATAGTAATAGATTGTAGTATAGAATAATGCATAAATTATCGATTACAAGAACTGGAACTCAGAATTACACCCGGGTGAAACTTTCTAGCTCATGTGAGTTTATGGTTGTTTTGGATCAGCTTTTTAATAATTTAAATACCTAAGTCAATCAATCAATCAGTATATCGGAGCCCAATGCTAGACATAGGCCTCTCCCAATGTTGGAAGGGTGGCCTACTATTTTCACGCTGGCCAGACGGGTTGGAAAATAATTTTTATTAGTTTTCTTTCTCTTGCTGTGATATCATCTGCATAACTATATTTCCGTTAGTTACCTCGCAGGACACCCTTCGGATGATATGGGGGATATTTCTATTCTTTCTCCGTGGTTTATTTGACGATTCGCACGAATTGAACTCGCACGAAACGTGCGAATCGACTCCTTTAAAAAAATATTTTTTTTTCTGTAGGCGATTCGCACGAAGTTAATTTATTGGCGTGCGAATCGACTCCTCCAAAATTATCTAGTAGGCGATTGGCACACATTTTATTTTAAGGAATAAAAAATATAAAGTACAGTCACTGAAATAAAACTAAATCAACTAAATAATCGAAGTTAACAGATTAACTTAAAAGTGAGAATAACGTGCATTAAATAAGTAATAGTTATTACTTAAAACGTGGAATTTACCACATCCAAGCGTTTTTTATATACAAAAAAGTTTCATTAAATATAAATATTCCACAACATTCTACACAGCGCTACCTAGACCCATGGTTAGCTTAACTAGCTTGTGTTATGGAATCCAGAATGCGGATAAACAAACTTAGATATATTTTTTTGTAAATACATACATATTATACATAGAAACACCCAGACCAATGCAAATAGTCATAATTCATGCATACAAATATTTGCACTGAGCGGGGATCAAACCCGCCCCTCCTGCGTGGCAGTCACGTTCACTGCCGCCACAGAGGTTTTAGGTTCTATTCTATTTTGAGGTATTCTGCCTATTCTTTTATTTAACGCATTAGCAGACGTTAACGCGCTTTTAATATGTTAAGTCTAGATTCATAAATGAATAAAATATTTATACAAAACATATTTAACACATCATGTACCTCACTTTATTTTCTCATCTGTACAAAATAACCTAAAATAACCTAAAGTGAACAACGCATTGCGCCTCATGTCCCAAAACAAATATTGGGTCCCCCTCACAAATATTTTGTTGGCGGCTGTCGACACCCTTAGTGACGTCATCAATACTCTTCCAATACATTGCGGGGTATCTGTCAGTAAAGTACACACTTTTCTGCTTGAAGTATTGAGCAATTGATGTACAGTTGGCGACGAAAGTACTATTATCTGTTCTGTGACAAAAGTAAGGATAAAGACGTTAGATAAATCTATAGATAAACGAAAGATAAAATCAAGGGAAGTGTAGCGTAGTCGCTTGTGTTATAATCAGCTCGGCGAACCTTGATCCCTATGACACTGACAGTTATTCCCACGACACAACCTTGTAGTAGCGTCACCGTTATATTATAATCGAATTGGCGGTGTCTAAAAATGATATTTATTAATTTTAGGCAGATATATGCAATTACAATAATATCCCGTTGGAATTATAATAATTATTAACACTTACAAGAAATTATCTCAATCAGACTTTACGTTGACGTTTTGCAAAAGTTACTCCGTTTGGAAGATATCGACTAGTGCGGAAAAGTATCGATAAACAAATATCGAAAATGGAAACGAGTGTACAAAATACATCAATAGAGCACCTACGCTCTTAGTGTCAGATTTATAATCATTTAAGTTGTTTGCGATAATAAAATAAAGGAGATTTAACAAATTTATTGTATATACCTACTCAAATAAAACAAAAGCGGTTTATTTATGATTTTTTAATATACATTAATCTGAATCTGACAATGGTGTCACCGATTGCGTCTCAGACTCGGAATCCGAACTGCAGCTGCTTTCTCCTATGTTTATTAAAAACGGCTGGTCTACTATATTGTCGTATCGCACGTCTCGATTCCAATCATCTAAGCATAGTTTTTTCGTCTTTTCAACCACTTTCCTCCAATTGTCCGGAGTCACTTGACTACATGCCTCTTGTAGCAACGTAAGCATTTTATTAGCTGTGAATGGTGGAGTGGTGTTAAGCCGGGCTGCACAACCTGAAACAATAATGGTTTAGATTGAAAATGATGCAAAGTCAAAGAGCGAGATCGGGGTAAGTACATTATAAGTACATAATTTTGTACGTTAAAAGTGTGTAATTGATATAAGCACATGGATAAAAATAAAAATGCAATTTGCTAGTGAAATAAAATAGCTTTAAATAGTACTAGCCGACTAGACAGTCACCAGTGACCTAAATAAAAACATATTAAAATAAATACAAATCAACCCACCTTTGATCTGCGCCCATATCATTTCGATTGCATTATATTGGCAGTGGTAGGGCGGTAGCCGAATCACGGTGTGCCCTTTTGATTTTGCCATCTCATCCAAGAAATATTTCTTCTTTGTTTGCTGTTTATGAAGGTTCAACAATCTAACTAATTCCTTTTTCAGCATTTGAGTATTAGCTGCCACACCATTGTTTTGCAGCCACTCTATTATTTCGCCTTTATTGTGGTTCGCGGTAGGCGCTTTATTAATTTGCACAGAGTGGTATGGGGCGTTGTCCATTAAAATGTAGTGGGGCTCGTTTAAATTGTCTAATAGTTTTGTGAACCATTTCTTGAAATTCTCAAAATTCATCTCTTCGTGATAATCACTTGTTTTCACGGATTTGAAGGCCCACAAGCAGTTAGGTACAAAACCTTTGGCTGTGCCAGCGTGGCAGATAATCAAACGCTGGCCCTTGCCTGCTGGTGCTTTGGTACAGGATTTCTCTGTGTCGTCTGTCCATGTTTTGGAGACTGAGTGATTGGCGTTGAGCCACGTTTCGTCCAGATAAACCACCTTGTCCCAGTTCTCGATGTTTTTTATTTGTCGTAGAAAATCACACCTCATCAATCCAATGTCCTTCCGCTCCATTATCACTTTTCTTTTGTCACACTTCCCATAACGAAATCCACATTTTTTTATAACCTGTCTGAGAGAAGTGAATCCACCTTTAAATAAATCAGCCGATTTCAGCGACGCTAATAATTTTGTGCAAGTCGGCAGTTCACCTCGAAAATAATAGCCGTAAATATGGTTTCGTATCGCTGCCATGTCGAAATCATCGGGGTTAGTTACGGGTCGTGCCCTATTATGTTTTTTCTTCTTTGGAGTTGATAATTTGTTCTCCTCCATCGACGATTCGCCGAACTTCTCCTTTGTAATTCGGGAAACGGTAGCTTTGCCAATTCCCAAAGCATCAGCAACACGGTCGCGTACGTTGTCAAGTGGCAACAAAAGTCCGCCATTTTGTAGTTCGCGAGCAAAATAGTCACGCAAGCGTACAACAAACTCCCGCGTTTCACTGTTGAGTACAGTTTTTCTCAGTCTTTTCGGCATTTTGAAACACCAACAAAAACAAAACAGCAACAATAACAAAAACAGAAAACAACAATAGTAATAAACAAAGGATTCCGTTGACACAACAAAACACGTGGCGCATACAAGGCGTTAGCACTCGTACTGGCGTAGCGAACTGACAGTACTAGCGTAGTGACAGATCAGATAGTGTTGCTATAACTAAAATTTTAATTCACATTAAAATTATACAGTCCGACCATGTTACCTCTGCATCGGAATATTGGCAACCCCATATACAAATACACGGATACTTGTAAATATAACAAGCATTATAATTATAGTAATGTAGATTATATTTTAAAAACATGTTTATCGATGTGGCTGAATGCAAGTCACGCCTTTGCCTATAAAAAGTTGCGATATATCGACACGACCCGTCACTAGTATGAACTGTCATAGGAATCAAGGTTCGCCGAGCTGATTATAGTAAATTTGATAAAAGTAGTATAATAGTATAAAATAGTGAAAATTGGAATTAACCACCCTCTACTATATTAAGTATGTATTATACGTATAAACCTTTCTCGTGAATCACTCTATCTATTAAAAAAACCGCTTCAAAATTCGTTGCGCAGTTTTGAAGATTTAAGCATACATAGGGATGGACAGACAGCGACGGCGACTTTGTTTTATATTACGTAGTGATGATGACGATGAAGTGATAACATACCTTTGGTTTGCCTGACATTTTGACTAGGTTACACCCATGTTACACCGGCCGTCTTGTAAATTACACTTGCCTAATAGTTTTTTTTTAACGCTATCTAGACCCATGGTAAGTGTAAATACTTACATACATATTAATAACATGAAGGTATTGGTTGATTAATGGAAACACCCAGACCAATGCAAATAGCCGTATTCATGCATACAAATATTTGCACTGAGCGGAGATCGAACCCGCGCATCCAGCGAGGCATTCACCGTTCACTACCGCCACGCCACAGAGAACCTTGGCGCTATTCGCTTACGTGCTCTAGTACAAGGTCTAGGCATTTAGTATGGCAATTGATAGCCATAAAATATTTTAAAACTTTAAAAGGGTATCTTTAGCGCTACCATTTTTTTTACTCTTATAGGCAGTGTGTGCAAAGACGTCATTATTTTAAAAATAATAATATCTCTATAGCTTTTATTACTCACATAAATGAGAAAGTAATTCTTTTATGAACGAAAATATATTTTAAGCTTAACTAAGCAGAGCTATAACTACTAAAATGCAGTGATACATTCTTGAATATACTCGTATATTCTTGAATATATATTTTTTCACATACTTAAATTATTCAAGACTATATATGAGGCGAGGGTGAGGCAACCAGATAAAGGTCGAGCTAGGCGTACGTGTGTCATTCAGATAAATGGCGTTTTAAGAAAAGGCCAAGTCAAGAACAAGGCGAGCACGTATGAAACCTATATATTCGGTTCGATCCCAGGTTTACCATGGCACACACCAATGACTTTTCGATGCTTTTCGAAGTTATGTGTGTATTTATCGCAGGTTTATAAGTGCCTGGTTAATGGCAATAGGCTCGCCACCTATTACATTGGGACCTAAAAAACATAAACTGGCGAAATGTGGGTGCTAGCACCTCTGCCTACCCCTTCGGGGAATACAGGCGTGAGTTTATGTTATGTTATTATATTACTTAACTAGCTTTTGCCCGCGGCTCCGCCCGCGTGGATGTCGGTTATCGCGACCACTCATAGCCTATGTCCTTTCTCAAGGTCTAATCTATCCATGTACCAAATTTGATCAAAATCGGTTCAGAGTTCAGAGTAACATACAGATTGACAGACAGACAGACAGAGTTACTTTCGTATTTATACATTAGTATGGATATGGATACTAGATTTATCCCTCTCCTTCTAAACCGCTACCCAAAATTGAATCGCAGTGTCGTCGTAAGCTCGCAGATCATCTTAAAAATATGATTAACTCAAAGAGTTTACCATCACTTCAAAGAGGCCTTTTCCTGCCCAATTTTGGCCGCGACTACGTAAATAATGGCTAGAACAGGAAATCCTCTTTTTCAAGTCGGTAATTTCAATTTTAATTATTCACTTTGCCGCCATTGTTGCTTGGGTTAAGATGGCGGATGCTATGTTCACGATTATCCTGATTATGTTCAATTATAATATCAGGAAAATTATGTTTAAGTTAAGGCGCTTTTTGGTGAAAGCTGTTTTATGTTTAATATTCTTATTACAAAATAATAATTATTTGATGAAATTGTAAATTTTTGTCTTAGACGAATTTTTATCTTTATAGTACAGTCCGCGTCAATAGTAGCTGATCAAAAACTGAGTTCCAAAAGTATTGACTCTATAATTTTTTTCAATAACCTGACTTACTTCTTTCTAATATTAATCACTCGCGTTAAGGTTTCAAAATAATCAAAGAACTATTTTCAAAATAAGCTGATTCATATTTTTTTCATTACTCATAACTAAATTGTGTTTTTAAAGTGACTGAAATTTAATTAATATCAAAATAGTCTGACAAAAAGGGAAGTGGTATGGATATACCTTACCCATACCACTTCCCGTTTTGGTCCTTATTTAATTATTAGCAGTAGTGCGTGCAGCAGAGTCGGCAGCACGAGTGTGACGCCTCTGGTGTTCCTTCTGTATCCTTGGTCAGACCGCATTGTTAGATCAATCTAACCACGTCCACTATTTTGTGTCCTTGGTCAGATTTCAATATTATTTTGTTAGATCAATCTAACCACGTCCACTCTTTTGTGTCCTTGGTCAGATCAATCTAACCACGTCCACTCTTTTGTGTCCTTGGTCAGATCAATCTAACCACGTCCACTCTTTTGTGTCCTTGGTCAGATTTCAATATTATTTTGTTAGATCAATCTAACCACGTAGGTAGGTACACTCTTTTGTATCAGGTTTCAATAGACAAAGATAAGTACTAGATTATCCGAGAATAGATTTATATTATATATTCTAAAGAGATCACAAACTGCGTTGACCTTTTTGTGATTACTAGCTGTTAATAAATGAACTGCATATTACGTCACATTTGAATTGTCAAATGGATAATAACATTATTTTTCACAATGATATTTTATACAAGATATGTTACGTTCATAGTAACTGACTCCTCAAATCAGATCCGGCAGTCTGTCAGTGCACAATAGTTGACAGTTAGCGTTAAAGTAGTACGAAAGATGGGATAAGCACGTGAGTAAAAAAGATGGCTATAAATCGGAACTAATTCGGAATGATTCGGACGATTGCACTTCGAAGCATAGATTATGATTTTGTTGAACAGAAGGGGAATTTCGTTGGTAGGCAAGAAATGAAATTCGATGAAAAAATAATACGTCATTATTTACTTCTGAAAATGATAACAATTCAAAAAGATAAATAAGAAACTTCTAGAAAATAAAACCATACTGACGCAATGACGTTATAATAAAACATTAATCGCCTTCAAATGAATTTAATTTAGTTCTTTTCTGCCTCTTGGAAAGTTTTTTTTTATTTCGAGATTATTTTTATGAGCAGAATGAAGCTGAACAGTGGTATTCGTCAATTATTAAATTCTTCCTGAGCAATGTTCGACCTTATTTCGAAGTAGGTATATCTCTCAATGGCTTCAAAGTGATTGCTACAAATTCTGCTGCTTTTTGAAGGTGTCTAGTCAAACTCATTTCGTTGTTCCCTAACAATTGCAATCCACTCTTGAAGTCGAACTTCATTAGTCGGAAACCGTGAAAAAAAAAGTTATTTTATTACAATTATTTAAAGGATAACAAATAAATAAAACAACAATTTTGTTACTGAATTTTAAATCCGTACTTCCCTACTAATATTATAAATGCGAAAGTAACTCTGTCTGACTGTCTGTCTGACAAATAAAACTGAACAACAGGTCAATTATTACTTTAGTAGGCAGTAAAGTGAAAATTACCCTATGTCGCATCTGTACTGATAATCTATGCAAGCAGTGTTGTTGTGTCCTTGTCGTACTCATATCAAAATGTGTTTCTGTCTTTTTTCTTTGCCGCCATTATTTTAAAAATATTATTAAACTAATTTTAATGAAATACACTAATAAATCAGTAATATTGTATGTACTTACATGTGATAGGAGATCCCTCGTGTTTTATTAATTTAATGTCGTAATTTGTACATTTTTTAAAAACACACGATGGCATTTTTTTGCAATTTTATTATGCGCTTACATACGTGACAACTCGGCGTTTGCCAGACATATACTAAATGCGATACGTCCCAATTGGGACGTTTTCGCGTCTTCACCAGGCGCAGTCTAATAACATATCTGCCTCTTTTTTAAATGTAATATCATTGATTTTTCATCTCATTATCAATTATATTTACAATGTCATCCTCATCCGAATTAGAAAATTTAATTAACGATAAAATAGTCTTTATTAAAAGGAAACGTGGCCAAGTGTTGCTTTATTCCGGTCATCAGTACTACAAAAATAAAACATACAAAAGCGGGTCAACGATTTGGTTGTGCCGCAACTTTGCCAAGTTAAAATGTAATGGCTCTGTGACTATCGAAAATGTAAGTACCTACATATGCTATTTTATGTCCTATAGTGGTAGGTAGGTATTTATTGTTTGTCTACCTTTAGGAATTGAATTTGGATGATGATCAGCATTAATTGAAGCCTCCGTGGCTCAGTGGTTAGTGGCCCTGACTGCTTTCGGATTGACGGGTTCGATTCCCACCCAGGACAAATCTTTGTGTGATGAACACGAGTCTTTGTACTGTTTCTGGGAGTAATTTATCTATAATGTGTATGTATTTAGGAAAAAAAATGTATTTAAGTATTATATCAGTTGTCTGGTATCCATAACACAAGCATTAAATTGCTTATTTTTTTTTTTTTTTTTATTTCATTGGGACACAAAACAGTTATACATTATATCATACAATACGATAGTTGTTACATTATAAAATTTGGTAAATGTATAACCCACACTTATGTCCGCAAAGTAATGCTAGAAGTAAAAGAGTTAAAATTGTGCTAATCTCGTGCCATATTAACTCTGAAGTGAAGATGTAGCTTGCATTTTAAATTCATTGTGCGAAAGTGCGAAAATATCTAGGTGAACAAAGTGCGTGTTATAGTTGTCTAAAAGGCGACGCAGAGGCGCGCGTGCCCCGGCGTTGGTTCTACACTTCGCAGTGTGGAAGAGCCGGGGCACACGCGCCTCTCGCCGGTTTACAGTTCTAGGTACGATGTAGCATATATTGTTACATATATTAGGGCAATCGAATCTGTTGTTACACATTCCATGCAGCATCATGACTTTTAGGAGATTACGTCTAGACTCCAGGCTAAGAAGTTTGTAATGGTCAAGGGTCTCAGAATAGGACAGTGTTAATCTTGAGCGGCAACATCTGTAATGCATCGATTTAAGGAATTTTTTCTGCACCGTTTCAAGCCTATTTCCATAACAGTTGTAGAAAGGAGACCAAATAGGAACTGCAAATTCCAGCTGAGGACGTACCAAAGTTTTGTATAGTAGCATGTAAGTAGAAGTGCGCTTAAAATTATTGGCGGTTCTCATAATGAAGCCGTACATGCGGTACGCTTTATTAATTATATTTTCTATGTGCTGGTCCAAATGTAACTTGGAATCTAGTGTTACGCCAAGATCCCGGATGGAGTAAACGGCCTGTAGCGTGGTGGATTGCAGAATATAATTGAATGATATCTTATTCCTCTTTTTTGTGAAAGATATTACGTTACATTTAGGTAAACTAAGCTGAAGTTTATTAATTATGCAGTATAAGGATAGCCTGTCAAGATCCTCCTGTAGTAAAACACAGTCGTGTGTATTCTTGCAGGATTTGTATATTTTTATGTCATCCGCGTACATCAAAAACTGGGAGTTAATAATACAATGTTTAATGTCATTAACATATAAAATAAAGAGGAGCGGGCCAATTATGGACCCCTGAGGAATTCCAGAAGTGACCGTGACAGCTTCAGATTCCACGCCATTGGCGACCACCTTTTGAGTTCTGTTCGAGATATAGGCCATAAACCACCGCAGCAAATTTCCACGTATGCCGTTGTATGCTATTTTATCTAGAAGTAGCTTGTGATCCACCTTGTCGAACGCCTTCCGGAAGTCCGTGTACACAGCGTCCACCTGGATTTGATTATCCATATTCTCAAATAGGTAATTGGTAAATTGCATAAGATTTGTATTAGTGGAACGTCGTTGTACGAAACCATGCTGTTCCGGTATGATAATCTGGTGAATAAGTGGGTATAATTTATTGTGTACAAGGCGCTCGAAAAGCTTCGACAAGGTGGACAGTAAAGAAATGGGTCGGTAGTTTTCGATATTGGACTTATCCCCACTTTTATACACGGGTATGATGAACGCCATTTTCCACACGCTTGGAAAAATACCTTCTATAAGACATTTGTCAAAAATTAACTTTAGCGGAAGTGCTATATTTTCAGACACTTTTTTAATGTATAAAGGAGGTAAGCCGTCAGGCCCCGGGCCCTTGTTTACATCCAACTTTTTTAAAGCGCAACTTATAGTGTCCAGTGGCAGCTGTATGTCTGAGATACATACTGCGTTGTCGGCGTATGCACTTGGGGGCTCCCAGTGGACAGGGTTAAGAGTAGAGGGTTCGTATACAGATTTAAAGAAAGTGGAAAACATATTACATATATCGGCTGGAAGGTTGGAAATTCGGTCATCGAGATACATGTTGGCCGGGATATCTGACTTTCCCTTCTTATGCGACACATAAATCCAAAATCGTTTAATACTGAGAGGGATACTGTCCTCGACTGACTCGATGTAATTTTTAAAACACTTGTCTGATTCGGCTTTGAATTGCTTACGATAAAATGAAAACGTCTCGTAATGAGATAAATTATTGTACTTTTTCCATTTAACCCAGGCGCGTTCTTTGTTTCTACAGATGCTTATGAGAGCTGAGCTAAACCACACTGGAAAACGTGTAGACTTGGGCTTGCATAGTGGAATATGTGATTTTATTATAGAATACAACTTTTCATAGAAAGCATCAACTGATTGATCAGCTGATAGATCTCGCAGACAATGACTCCAATTGATTTCACTAAGTTCACGATTGATGACCTCGTAATCTGCGGTAAAAAAGTTATGTTTTGGGAGGAAGTGACGTTTCATAGGGGTAAAATTGGTACCAAGAGTAGATAGTGCAGAGAAGGCGGGGTGGTGCGGGACGAGAGAGACAAGCGGTGGGCACCTGGTAACTTGACATTCAGTATTGGACATGAACAAGTCCAGGGTACGTCCAAGGTCGTTCTTTATTCCATTATATTGAGAAGCATTTATGAAAGACATAAATTCACATAAATAATGATCTATAGGAGTGGATGGTTGGGGCGTTAAGTACTTACAGTGGGGACTGTCTGTCCAAGTAATGTCGGGGCGGTTAAAATCTCCGGCGATGAAAAACATGTCCGTACTAACATCGCTGATGATACGCTGTAACATTTCAAAGTGTGACGTGTATACTTCCTCCTGGGCGCCAGGAGGTATGTATGTTACACTAATAACATGACGCTTGGGGGGGTCGGAAGCCGGCAGTAGAACTGCAAGCTGTTCAAGAACGGCACTCGCATGGTGCGTCAAGATGCATGCGTACCTTACATTGGTACCTAGATGGTGCTGTGTGTAAAATGTCCGAACATTTATTATTATTAGGAAAAGGTTGTTCCTCGTGGTTGCCCTGTGAAAACTACTGTATTTTTTATTTTTATCATTTACTTATTTATTATTATTATTTATTTATTTATTATTTATGTTTTGTTTTGTTACTCGATGCGAGGTCTAATTTTTTATTTTTTGTTTTATAATTAAAGGATATCAATATACTGAAGGCAAAAGATCATACGTGTCTATCCGATGTTGGGCAAAATATGATAGACCTGCAAATGCATAAGTTGAAAGTTGCATCAACATCATTTAAACCAGTGCCTTTACTGTATAAAAAATGTGTCAAGCCATTAAAAGATCAAGGAATTGATATCGTCACAAAAATACCAAATTTTAACGCAGTCAAAAGTGGTGTTTACAAATTTCGAAATAGAGATGCTAATATACAAAAATTAATGTACAAAATAACCACTGACGTTATAGTACCACCCATTTTTGGTTCGTTTATTTTATTTGACTACAAGTATGAAAAAAAAACAGAATAATTGCATTTGCATCTGCGGAAGCAAAAGAATGCATAAAATCACTAGAACATTTGTTTGCAGACGGAACGTTTCGTAGTTGCACTAAACCATTTAATCAACTATATGTAATACATGGAGACTTGGGTAGTTCAGCAAATGCCACAAACGTTGTGCCGCTTATATATGTATTGATGACAGACAGGACCGAAAAAAGCTATTACGCGTTATTCAGTATGCTTAAATCTCAAATTCCAGACATGAACCCTTCACAATTTACCATGGATTTTGAAACATCAGCAATGAACGGCATTTTAAAAGTATTTCCAAATATAAATATTTGCGGGTGTTATTATCATTTTTCGAACTGTGTATGGAAAAAAGGGAAGAAGCTAGGCATCACTGAAAACAGAAATTCGAGGAGGATAGTAGGACTTTCTGCTGTTCTTCCTTTATTGCCACTAGATTTAATTAAGGATGGTTGGAACTATATTGGCAATGAATTCCCTGAAGACAATGAACTTTTCAATAATTTTAAAAAATATATGGTCGCGCAATGGTTTAAAAATACAGAATGGATCAAAATATGGTGTGTATACGGCCAACGCCATCGTACAAATAATTTTGCCGAGGGTTGGCATAACAAATTAAATAAATTGGTTGGCAGAAAACAACCAAATTTAATGAAGCTGTTGCAATGTCTGTATGAAGATGCCGAATACTATACCATACGAATAAATGGTGGAATACCTGATACCAGAAACAAAGATCAAATTGAAAGAGATGTGTATATAATGAACTGTCAAATGATGTTGAATGATCATCAAATAACTGTGGGACATTTCCTTGAAAAATTAAGAATTTGAGGAGATCTGTATCTTACAAGTGGTTATGTCGAAAAAAAAAGTCCAAATGTTTAATTTTTTTTTTAACTAAACGTCAATTATTATTTGTTCATTAGCAGACAGAACATATCATTTTAAAAATATCCGATCAACTATTATATTTCCTAACTGTGCAACTAAGTATTTGATTGGACGATTATGAAATAATAGGTTTTTTTTAATTCTAGACGGACCAAATATTGTTGTGATAATAAAAGGTAATTTTCGATCTTATGGACAATATTTAGAAACACTTATTTCGGGTAATATAGATGACACTGATCACGAATATGTGAAAAAATCAGGAAACTGTGCAATGTCGATAAGGTCGAAAATTGCTTGCACCCATTTTTAACAAAAGCAATCGTTATCATATCACTTTCCGATAGTCTTTTTATTTCATTTGTTCATTTGTTTTATGGAGGTTCATTTGTTTTTATCGAGGTTCATTTGTTTTATCGAGATTCGTTTGTTTTATGGAGGTTCATTTGTTTTAATCGAGGTTCATCTGTTTTATCGATGTTCGTTTTTTTTTCAAATGTATAAATAAACGCAATATTTTCAACCTTTGTTCTCATATTATTATACCTATATATTTTTTATTTATTCGGCTTATAATTGCGACAGTGACCAAGGGTACCTAATTATTTTTACACGTGGTCCTAACCTAGGACTCTAATTTCATCAGTCTGACCAAGGACACAAGTAGTTATGATCTAACAATGCAATCTGACCACGGATACTCTAGGATTACAAATTTAAATCAGTCTGACCAAGGACTCAAAAGAGTGGACGTGGTTAGATTGATCTAACAATGTGGTCTGACCACGGATACAGAAGGCTGGTGTTGCACATGTCTATACTTAGGCCACGGTAACCGCTTCCCATCAGGTGGGCCGTGCGCTTGACTGCCACCCAAGTGGTATAAAAAAGTGCTATTCTCTAACTTTTACTAGTCGACGGGCCCGCAGCAATCGACCAATCACCTCATAGAACAAGGTTGTGCTCGTCGACGATTCTATGATGGGATTTGTCGATTGGTCTACGGCGAGCCAGCAGCGCTGTGTTAAGTTTCGCAACCGATGCTTTATAAAAAAAAAAAACAACATAAGCTTATAGATAGCTAGACTTTTTTTTATCGTGCGCAAAGTCCCCACGGATACCACCCCCACGGAGCCGGTGGAGGCGGTTATGTCAGACTCGAACCGACCAAAACGCTCGCCGTCTTGGGTCCTTGGTTGCCGGAGATGAGATTGCCGAAAGCATATCTCTCGCACCCCGACAAGACTTAAAATTAACAGACCACTATCTAATATCTTTCACTCTATTTATTTTCACAACAGGTGCTATGATATAAAAAATGGTAATTTGAAATAGCCACAACATTGTAGCTAAAATAATTTCCACTTGCATACCGGGAAGGTTAAAAAAGTGACAAATCACTAAATTAAAGTTAAGGTTTTGAATGGCGTCTTTAGTATCGGGTATGGAAATGCGAAAGTAACTCTGTCTGTCTGTATTTTACGCTTTCACGCCTAAACAAATTTGGTATAGGGGTAGATTAGACTAAGAGAAAGGACCAAGGCTATGTTTGGTCGCGATAACCGACATGGACATGACCATGTTCTGACATTTATACATTCCGTAAACATGACAATTCTATTCTTGAGAATCCATAAAACAAAAGGCAGAACACAATATATTATTTAAATCTAAATATTATTCTGAAAAGTTTTAGGTTTGACGAAAGTTTTATTCTTATTTCAGGTACTTTTGAAAATTTCTGATACTGCTTTACTTTTGATGGATAGTTTTTTTTGCATTATGAAAATATTATTGTACCAAACACTTTTGCGAAGCGATTTTGTCAGACTATTGTGATATATCTAGCAATGCATTTCTTTTGGACAATTCGGATACTACGTTACTATTGAAGTTGACTGTACATATCCGTTCAACTAAATTCAGTGTTCCATAGTGTGTTTGGTTAGCTATAATGAGCGACAGTAGGAAGTCAAAGCATATCAAATTAAATGATTGAAAATGAAAAAAGAAACAATAAATATGAGTAATTTATTTCACTAATTCACTACTACACTAATACACTAATGAAAAGTTAAAGAAAGGGCATTGTACAAAAGGGATATTTCGCGACTTAAAGTAATTTACGATGTGGACGTTTTTCAAATGAGCCATCAGAACCTCCCAATCCGAATCCGAAAATCGTCAAATGCACCGGAACCAAATTTGTTATTCAAAATTAATTCCCACCTCACCTAGTGAACGTGACAATCTATCATTAAGCGTCGGTAGCTTAGTGGTTAAGGAGTCGGACTTACGATCGAGAGGTCCCGGGTTCGATCCTGGCCATTACACCACCGACGTGAACCCACTCCTGGCAAAAGCAATTTAGCTTAGTTGGAGGGGTTAGAGGGAATATTAGTAACTTAGGTTCTAATATTCTTTAAAAAAAAATATATGTATATATTATACTGTTTATACTGTTGATTGATGGCACATCTGCTACACATATTGATTATGACACTACGTACTTTTCCACTATGAGTGATTGACACTTTACATCATGCCTTTTGATGAAATAAACTAGATAACTAGGATATGCAAGCAAAAAATGTTGTTTGCACAGAGAAAATTTTATTTCAAGTGAATGACACAAGTCATATCAAAAACACATGTTCGAATATCAATTTGAAATGTTGTTTTCATCTAAAAAGTTTCACAATGCCTTTCAAAATGTCGTAAGGCGAAACTGGTTAGGTGAAAAATAATAAAAGTGGAAAAGTACGAAGTGTCTTACTCATTATGTAGATAGATAGATAGATAGATAACTCTTTATTGTATACCACTAAATTTACAATACTACAAGTAGGCAGCATGTATACAGTTCAATGTACAATGGGCGGCCTTATCGCTGGAAGCGATTTCTTCCAGGCAACCTTGGGATGGACAGTAACGTGATAATTTTATATGTATAATATGTATTCGAATTTGAAAGTAATATTTTAAAATATTCATTCAAATGTATTATTATTATACATAATTTTTGAGTATCTAAGGTTATAAGTTGGATGGCATTAAGTCCGCCTACATATGTACTTCTGCATGAAGTTTTATAAATAAATATATCACCACCTTTTCAGGGATCAAAAGTCTACATTTGGTTCGTGCCACGTGTAACAGCTAGTTAAGTACTTATACTTTCTCATGGAGAGAGGACAGTAATAGCATTTTAATAGCCCCAAAGATATTTCAATACTATTTCTAATTTTATATTCTTAGTCACAAGTTCATCGTCCCAACCATTCTGCTGTAGTAGCTTTGAATATTTTATTAACTTGTAAAACACTAGAATATTCTAGGAAGGTTGTACAAAATGCTCCAGAGTCAGCCCTTTATATCTTTTCCTGTTTGGAGCACTACAAATGTAAATGAACTTTCAACAAATCCCACTTGTTAGCTGTTAGACCTTGTCCGAACATATACTGTAGGGTTTCTTTTAAAAACATCGTATCTTGGGTAGTAAAGAAAATTAGATCAAACATATAGGCAGATAAAGCCCTGAAGATTTCTAGATATTCACAAAGAAAGGGTCTTGTATAACCATTGAAGACTTCTGTGGCTTAACGACAGTGGATTTGTGGCGGTTGGTGTGTTCAGTATCATTAATATAAGTTTATTTTATACCTCTAAAGTACAGACTCAACCGACTTTACAATGGGAAAAATGAAATGTTCAAGTGGAACTTGAAACCACGACCTTTCCCTTACAGGGGGAATGCTCTTTCAACTGAGCTATTGAGCCACACCTGAATCACTTTAAATTTTACTTCTCTATATCCGTCCTTAAGGGTAAAAATATGTTAGCATAATAAATGCTATAAAAATTCATTTAAATCCAACTAATATTATAAACACGAATTTTTGTAAGTATGGTTGGATGGATATTTGTAAGTCTTTCACGTAAAAACATTAAGATTTTAATGCAAATTATTATAGAGTTAGCCGACACCCTGAATTAACACATAGGCTATGTTCGGTCGCGATAGCCGACATCCAAGCGGGTGCAACCGCGGGCAAAAGCTTTTAATTATATAATAGTATAGATAAACAGATAAATTACTTGGGCAAAATTTTAAACAGACCCTCTCATCTGTTTTTGTATGAAATTATCCATCCATATAACAATTCATCTTTTTTTTTTATCTTGCGAAAAATCACCACGGAGCCGGTTGAGGTGGTTATGTCGGACTCGAACCGACTAAAACGCACGCCGTCTTGGGTCTTTGGTTGCCGGAGGTGAGATTGCCGAAAGCATATCTCTCGCACCCCGGCAGACCCAGGATCATCTCTTTCGAGATGGCCCCCTTCGGGTTGTGGTGTGTGACCATAGTGTCCCCATCTAGCCCCGGGTACGCACTTTGCGCCGCCGCCACAGATTTTTACATTTATAATATCAGTAGGACTTACGAAGTATAAAGTAAACAAAAAATAGCCAAAACAACACAGCTCTTGACTGAAATGATAAATATTTGCACCCTCCGTCAATACTCCAGCTCCCTTTGTCGAATATTTTGTCAACAGTTGTCAAACACTCTTAGCGAGCTCATCAATACACGTCGGACGTGAAAGGACACATTGTGTAACAGTCTGTGTACCACGGAAGCCAGTTGGCTTAACAATCGACTGAGGACCACCCTGGCCACGGGAGGATTATTGACTTCAATAGAAAAGTCTCACGTGCATTTTTATCATTTACAAAGCCCCGATATAAACTAGTAAAATATATTAGTATTCTACCGTCTCTACCATGGTGAATGATGACTAATTGGAAGAGCTCATCTCTTCCAATTAGTTTCACCCTCTCCTTTCCTTCACAGGACGACACGTGCAAGGCTAATATGCCATCCGTATACGGTGCAGAGTATACCTGCTAGAACCAAGCGTTTCAGTGACTCATTCCTATGCCACACTATTATGACCTGGATTTCCCTGCCAGCTCACGTGTTTCCTTCTTCCTACAGTCCCGGGTTCTTTAAGTGGGGCGTGAAAAGGCATCTAATGAAGCCGTCAAGTTGAGTGCCACCACTGTTAAAATGGTACATGTTTACGATTTTATGATTTACTAGCTGTGCCCGCGACTTCGTCCGCGTGGAATGTACTTAATAAAAAAAATCAGTTATTTTTTTTTTTTTTAGCCTAAGTTACTCCTTATTACATAAGCTATCTGCCAGTGAAAGTCCCGTCCAAATCGGTCCAGCCGTTCCAGAGATTAGCCAAAACAAACAGACAGGCAGACAGACAGACAGACAGACAGACAGACAGACAGACAGACAAAAAATTTAAAAATATATATTTTGGTATGTGTACCGTATATACATTCATATGCATGTAGTAGAAAGCGGTTATTTTAATATTACAAACAGACACTCCAATTTTATTTATTTGTATGTATTGTATGTATAGATGTATAGATACCTTTAGCTTACCATTAGGTGAAGTCAAATTGTCGCGTCCTTTATTAAAAAAAATGGTATGATGACAAAGCCCTATGTAGAAGGTATGTGAAACTTGCACTAAGACTCCGTTCCGGCCACTTTCCATCGGCAAAGTTTGCCTTTCTTATGGGAAAGGCTGATTCACCAAATTGTGTTGTACGCAATCAACTGGAGGATGTGCAACATTTGCTGATGGAATGTGTGCAAAATAAAATGGAAAGAGAGTCAATCTTGAAGGAATTTAGTCTCAATAGATTAGATGTTGGACTAATCAATAGTATTTTATCAAACCCAAAATCTGATGTTGCCCAAAAATTCTGCAGTTTAGTACTAGTGGCTCCCAGTGACTCTCTTTCTTAATACCGGGGTAATAATATAACATAAGTATACCATAAATTCCCTTTTTTATATACATTATATTAAACTTATGGTAGATATTATGATCTATTAGTTCATACAGCTTCATAATTTGTGCTTGTTAGTTTAGCTTAAGGAACAATGGAGCTGACGTGCCCCTGTGGGCAAAAGTTCCTTAAAATCAATAGAATAAAATAAAAAATTTAAAAACCCCCGTCACAAAAAACACCTCCAAAAGGTTAAAAATAAATGAATAAATTTTGATTCAACGGTTGCCATGTCGGGGGACCCTAACTGGTTAAGCATTCCGTTATATTATCGGAACAATTCAAGGTCCCCCGACATGGCAACCGTTGAATCAAAATTTATTCATTTATTTTTAACCTTTTGGAGGTGTTTTTTGTGACGGGGGTTTTTAAATTTTTAATTTAATTTTTATTTTATACTTTTTAAATTGATCTACTAGTCAAGCTCTTTCATTTGATACCCATATTGAGGGAGTTATGAAGAAATATGAATTCCGACATGTTGTGGCGGCGGCCATCTTGAACCGATTTTTTTCAAACATAGCTAAGAACACTCCCGACTAATATACCTTTCAAACAAAAAAAACTAAATCCAAATCGGTTCATCCGTTTGGGCGCTACGATGCCACAGACAGACACACACACACACACACACACACACACACACACACACACAGACACGTCAAACTTATAACACCCCGTCGCTTTTGCGTCGGGGGTTAAAAAAATAAACAAAAATGAGGGTCTGGCACCAGGTTTCCTCTTGGAGTTGAAAGTTCAGATAGCAGTCGTTTCCGAAGAAGCTGACATATCAATCAAAACTATAAGCCGAACCCAGCCTTCAAATTATTCTCTTTTATTAAGCCATAACCTATAACGCCTCATTTTTAAAGTCAGCTGAAAATAATAACGTGGAAAATATACACAGATTTATACAAACCATTTAGTGTTCATTCCGAACGAAAATATTCACAAAACAGTATATGAAATTCATTTTGCAGAAATGCAGAACATTTTTCATCCACTATTATTTATAATTATTTAAAGGCACAACATCGACAAACCTATACAAAAGTTTTAATTTGAATTCTGCTCCGCAAGTTTTCAAGTGAAAATGTTTTCAGGAGGCCTACTATTTGCCAGAAGAGTAATATTAATTCGAACTTATTTAAACTCATATTAGTGTGAATCGGACTCGACTCATTGTCAAATTATAGCCCCTCAAGTGTTCTGTATATTGTTAATCTAAAAAAAGGCATGTCCACGTAAAAAATACTGTTTGAACAGGACCATCTATGTGGTGTAGCGGCAGGGAACTCTACTGCGACGCAGGGGGCAAGGGTTCAATTCAAGCTTAGTGCAAATATTTGTATGCATGAATATGGCTATTTACATGTTATGTCGTTGCGTCCCGTTTGGTTTTTACCTCCCCCGTCGGAATCGGAAGGGGAGGTTATGTCGGACTCGAACGGACTAAAACCGCACGCCGACGGAGGGTCGTAGTGCTGGGCCGGCATATCCCTCGCATCCCGGCTAACCCAGGGCCATCCCTTACGGTCTGGCCCTTCTCGGGAGGGTGGAAAACGGTGTCCCCGACTCGCCCCCGGTATGGGGAGGCACGCTTTATGACAGGCAGCTCCACCCGTCACCCCCAGGCCCGCGTTTACATCTATGGCAGTTGTTAGGAGTAGTTGGAGCCCTAAAAGCACAACAGCGTAACTGGTCTAACTACAATTACTTCGATATCGCTATTAGCGAAGTCAGACGGCAGTAGTTTCATGGAAAATATCATAGTTCAGTTGCGTCGTAGTTAGACTTCTTCTTTTGATTCGACGGCATATCGCGTCATATCTGGTTTGCTTAGCGTGTAGCCACCTCAATAGCGTTTTCAGAGGTACTAACGAGTTCCTCCGATGTACTGGAAAATGCGGACTTCGGATGTCAAGGCCTTGGGCTCGGATGCTACCAGGATTACCACGTTTGCAACGGTCGAATTCACATTATGGATATTACGAAGTAAAATTGAAATAATATTGCTGGAGACTGTAGTAGCCACCCTGGCCATCATTGTTACAAACCCTGGTTTGTTTTATTGGAGTTGACACAGTGCCGTTTTGTTGTGGAAAACATTTGTGAATTTTGTTTTTTTTACAAACGGACTTGGTATGATTTTGTTTTGATTTAGAAGTTTCTTGGTTAATTAATATTTTAAAAGCCTTCTAAGAATGCGATGAGGGCAGCAGTAGAGAGATTAATCTTGAGGAACAAAGTGATCGAAATGAATTTTTATTTCCCCTCTTCCTGTTGACCGAAATCTGCGGTAGCCTAGTGGTATGGGTAATGGACTGCTGAGACGAGGTCTCGGGTTCGATCCCAGGTTTACCTTGGCACACACCAATGACTTTTCGATGCTTTTCGAAGTTATGTGTGTATTTATCGCAGGTTTATAAGTGCCCGGTTAATGGCAATAGGCTCGCCACCTATTACAATGGGACTTAAACATAAACTGGCGAAATGTGGGTGCTAGCACCTCTGCCTACCCCTTCGGGGAATAAAGGCGTGAGTTTATGTTATGTTATGTTATGTTATGTGCGATTGTCTTGGTATTTTATACACACCTTTATTTTTGACAATCCATACTAATATTATAAATGTGAAAGTAACTCTGTCTGTCTGTCTGTCTGTCTTTCTGTCTGTCTGTCTGTATGTTACGCTTTCACGCCTAAACCACTGAACCGATTTTGATGAAATTTGGCATACGGGTAGATTAGACCATGAGAAAGGACATAGGCTATGTTTGGTCGCGATAACCGATATCCACGCGGGCGGAGCCGCGGGCAAAAGCTAGTAATCCATAATACTAATCCATACTTCCATACTAATATTATAAATGCGAAAGTAACTGTCTGTCTGTCTGTATATTACGCTTTCACGCCTTAACTACTGAACCGATTTTGATGACATTTGGTATAGGGGTAGATTAGACCATGAGAAAGGACATAGGCTATGTTTGTTCACGATAACCAACATCCACGCGCGCGGAGCCGCAGGCAAAAGCTAGTACAATATAAATCAATAAAACAGTTCGAATTTGCTCTTAATACTTTAGTTTTAAGATCATTTTGAGACTTTGTCGTCATGATCTTTCTGACGCTGACTGTACAGTCAGTGTCAGTGTCAACGACAATGTCTTAAAATGATCAAATGGATACCAATCAAATAGACAAAGTTTCAATTAGTGGGCTCGGGCAAACTAAATGAAAATGTATGAAGAAAAAACGGTTGAGTATCCCAGTAAGCAATTAGTTAATATCAATCAATCAATTAGCCCACCGCAGTCCACAGCTGGACATAGGCCTCTCCCAAAATGCGCCATTTTACCCTATCCTCCGCCTTAATTAATAATAGTTATTTATTTATGTAGGTAACTTATCCTAAACTTTCGTGCGACTTACAGGAAAACAAGTTTTATATAGATGTAAGTTCACAGAATAATGAAATTCTATAAATTATCTTGTTTGAACTTGTTTGCGACAAGTTCCCCTCTTGGGACAACTTAATAGCTACCAAGTGTTCAAATATTAACTTTTATTTTGGCGCAAAAATATGAACTTGGAGAGAAGATAAATATTGCGTCGCTAGTGTATTAACTGTTAAATTGTACAGATGTTTCGATATTATGTATGACAAGATTAAGGTCAAAGGTAACAAAACGTCAAAATGAACTCACAATACCTTGAATATTTTTATGCAATTTACTATATAGGGGATTCACTGATATCTTCAGGGTCCCAACCAATATTACTGTTGATGATTAATGGACGAAGTTGTGGCCAAGAATTTTCCGTCGTAGTTTTTATTTTTTTGGTCTATACCACCTCACCCCGAGTGACGGCGTCCTTCGCCAGAGTCCTCACGCGCACGATGGCATCCACGGTGGAGCGCCTCCAGCGGAAGCCATACTGGCCATCCACCAGGTCAGGCCCAACGCTCGATGTGGCGCTTTGCAATCACTATTTCAAAGAGTTTGCACAGCTCGTCGAGCAACACTATGTGCCTGTAGGTGGCCGGTGAGTCCGCCGGGTCTTTCGGATAAGGACCTGTGTACCCGTCTTCCACATCTTCGGAAACCGGCCTATCTCCAAACATGCGCTGAGAAACCCTCTCAGTCGGGGCTCGAGAGCGTCTTCTTTGCCTATAGCCATGACCCACGCTCGGCCTAGAATGCCGTTCCTGTCGTAGTTGGGGCTTTCGGGCTCCAAATTGCAAGCTTTGGATTCAACAGAGACTATTACTGCGTTCATGATCATGTCTGTTTTAATCCCGGGAATCGATACTTCCTGTGAATCCTGGGAACTTGATCGATATACCACGTGGGTATTCGGGTATACTCTTTTATGACAAGCATGATCCTGAATCGATATCTAGGACTAGCACCAATTAAAAGAACTCTTTAATAACATAGACATGAAATTCCTATTGATGCTAATGCTAAAGGAAAGCTAATTCTCAAGATGAGATGGGGAAGATGGAATCATCTTGGGGCGATGCGATGGTTGGGGAAATTTTTGAATGCTCAAGCCGTGCTCAAGTATTTCAGTTAGTCAGAGTATTCCCCCATGTAAGGAATTGATCGCAGGTCTTCGAAGCATCGCCGTCCGTCGGTAGCTTGGTGGTTAAGGAGTCGGCCTTACGATCGAGAAGTCCCGGGTTCGAATCCTGGCCATTACACTACCGACGTGAACCCACTCCTAGCACAAGCAATTTACCGTAGTTGGAGGGGTTAGATGGAATATTAGAAACATCGGTTCTAATTTTCTTTTACAAAGAAAAAAAAGCAAGAAAAAGCATTCATTTTTTCCAATTTAAATCAATAGGGTCGTCAGCATACTAATTACTTTAAAATTTCATTAAATAGACATGAAATTCGGACTCAGACCTTTATAAAAAAATATTTTTTTCCTTTTCTATTAATTCAATCTTTTTCACAGCTTTTATCTTTATAATCAATTCGTGGCTTTAAAGCCTTGTCCGCGGATATTTGAAGTGATGTTCAAAGTACTTGAACAGCCTTTAACAAAACCCCATACACTGCATTTACAAAGAACCCAACTGAACCCTCGATGTTAGCTGCCTCTTACGCCTCCCAAGTGGTCTTGAGCCGTGGCCTATTTTGTTAGAACGAACCCCAACGATAAATTTTCAACCCTACCTTTTATAGAATAAGGTTAGTTTTTGAATAAAAAAGTAAGTTTGTTAAGCAAGTCAGCTAAAAGAATTTAAAGTCCAGTCCATGTTAAATTATAAGAAATATTAAGACGTTAAACGTGGCATTTTATTCGTGCTCATTTACTTGGTACAGTAATTATGGCCCATGTGTATTAAAATGGGGGTTTTCCCTTGAAATTAAACGCATTACTTTTTCGCCCCAATATACCTTCACATAATGAATTTGTTTATAATACTTTTAAAGTTATAACAATAGTGATAAAATTATCCAACTGCTTCTTTAGCCATCACTATCATTTGGACTAATTTAGCTTTGGCATAAACCTGTAAGTAATAAAGTTCGCATAACTGTTTATAAGACCTATACTTACGTGATTTTATTTGAATGAATTTTTACAGCATTGAGTATGCTAACTATACAAATCGAATACATAGGGAAAAAGAATCTTCTCGGGCGGGACTCGAACCCGCAGTCTTTCACTTACAGGGGGAATGCCTTGACCAATTCGGCTACCGAGACACGCCAATTTCCCATCTTATACGTCTTTAAGGCGACGGTGGAGTTATATACCGAATTTCTTACGAACTATCAAAATCAATGAATCTACCCTATGTATTAGATTTGTATAGTTAGCATACTTAATGCTGTAAAAATTCATTCATTTGTTTGGGCGGAGTTATCAAAAATCAATGTTTAAAAATGATTGTAAAATCATTCATTGATTCCGATATTTCGTGAGAAATTCGGTAGATGACTCCACCGTCGCCTTAAAGACGTATAAGATGGGAAATTTGAATCACATGGGCGTGTCTCGGTAGCCGAATTGGTCAAGGCATTCCCCCTGTAAGTGAAAGACTGCGGGTTCGAGTCCCGCCCGAGAAGATTCTTTTTCCCTATGTATACGATACGTGATTTTAGATTGCTATTGTCATTATTTTCTCATCATCATCCACATAGGATTTCTTAGTTGCGTCTTTCAAGTATGCACTATGTAAGCTGCTTACTAAGTAAGTGGACCTTGGGCCCCCGAGGTCCGCTTACTTTAATTTTGTAGATAATAAGTCGGCTATTCCGGGAGCGACTGCCATCTGACCTCCCAACTCTGAGAGGAAATCGTCAAAGACTTATCTGGTGCACTGATTGGTAGGTGTAGATAGCTTGGGTCTCAAAGATATTGCTAGGATTCTGTACACACGTAGTGAACTACTACGTATAAATTACTACCAAAAAAATAATTTCCCAATTTTACAGCTCAGTAATTTCCACTAAAACGTCACAAAAACAGGCGAAAATATTAACCAAAAACCGCATTGTCTCCCGCAGCGCTCTATTTTTGTCCGGAACATTACATCCCATACATTCGTAGGAATATATTCCCAAAAAAGAATGAGTGGAATATAATTTTTATGATGATGCAACACTGAGAGATGGCGGAGGCGTCGTAAAGCAAGCGTGTTCGTCTGAAGGACATAAAACTATAGAAATGTTAGTGGTGAGATGAAATTTTGATAGGGCTTAGCGAAATTATATGAAATAAGTTTTGCTGTGCGGATTTGCTTACTACATTTTGTTTTTTTTTTTCTACAACGTCTGTGGCGTAGCAGATTATATTTGATCCTTATTTTTAGGTTTGCGATTTTAGGTGTGAGATTCTAATATTTATACATATGAATATTATACCTTTAGTCCAGATGTTGTTATGTATTTCGTAAATAGAAATTTGTAACACAATACAAATTTCAATGAATCCTTAATTAAACCGTGTTTATAAAACTCTTTACTTTTTATTATTAAGTTCATTAGCACCCTTCATTGTATAAAATTCAGGTGCGCTTTTATTTTCCTTCCAACAAAAACCCAATGAATAACGCGAACTTTTAAGAATTTTAATAGAATGAAAAGCGTAGGGTACACCTTTTTACAGTCTATGATTTTATTGTGATAAGATGCGTACCCTTTGAAGCATAATGTGCAAAACGCAACATGTGCACTACAAGCAAAATACCTAGTTGATGCATGGTACCCTACCAAGAACTTTGGAGCCAAAACAACCTCATCTGCATGACACCAGGTAATTGACAGACAAGCTTCTGGCATAGGCTTTCTTTCTGGGATAGAGGAAAGACCGTAAGGAGAGGAGACCCGTAAGAAAAAGAGGAATACGAAGGCGGACCCTGGCATCTAAAGTTAAATTTTTTGTAAAACCATGAATGACAATCAGGGTAATCACAATATACTTCAGTCATATACTTCTTTCGCACTCTGAACTCTTCTGCCATGAAATTTGAGTAAGGTGTCAGCAATACAAAAGAAAAAAATAAAGACCTCATTGTACAGTTTTAGCTTATAATCCTGAAAGTGAGAGATTAACTAAATGACGAAGCCTGTTTTTACGTCATTCATGACGTCACTACACGGAAGTGAGGCGAATAAGTGAATGTAGTGGGTACTTAAGCGTTTTATTGTACTCTCGTAACGACTTCTCCATCTGACCTTTCTCACGGATAAGGGTTAGCACGTATTGTGGTATCTCCACAATATAGTGTAGTGCTCAACTTCAGTGAGATTGTGGGATTAATTTACAAAGCAACGGTTATTATTTTCAGTTACAACTTTCTAAATTACAAAAGCAATAACTCTTACCGGATAAGATTTAATATTGTATACCTACTATGCTATGAAATTAAAATAATAGTCAGAAAAAGTAGCTAAACACGTATAAATGATAAATCAATGAAAAGGGAAAGTAAATACTTATGTAGTAAAAGGAAAATAATTTGAAGAAATGAGCAAACAAGAGAAATGGGAACGCAAAAGAGGAGAATAATCAAGGAATTTAGACAACAACTTAATAATGAAAAATTTTAAATTACCTAAGCATTCTTGTTCATTTTATACCGCAGAATTGGATTGGATAATGTGGCTGGTAAATGCGCAAACACGTCAAAAGGATTCTATCACGCTCTGGTAGAAGTTGTATGGCACGCAATTTTGTGAAATAGTGTATATTTAAAAGAATATTACCTTATTACTTGAAACTAGGTTGAAAGATAAAAGATTTCTTGAGATAAATTTGTTGGCCTCGCGGGATATGTGTTCTAGTTTTGATTTCCAGGTGGAGCGGTATTTTTGAATCTGGATGTTAGAACAAAGTAAGAATTCTTGGTAACAGCACAATTTGAGTTTATAGCCTGTAAATGTTTATAGGTTTGACTTTCTGAAAAATATGAAAAATAGAGTGTGCAGAACAAAAATCTACATGACAATGAAAATATTGGGAAGGATACTATTCTACGAGGAATGTAAATACCATCATTCTAATTCTGAATTAGATTTTGAAATGCCCTTAGCTGGTAACCGTAAGCAAATTTTATCAGTGAAAATCTACTTACCGCGCCACAGACCATTGTGGTCCAATTGCTTGTTTCTAATTGCTTTAAAGCGATCGTAAATGATCGTGTTCTTATTTTGAGGCTGATTTAGTTTTTGGAGATTGAAAAATGTAGCCAATTGTTTAGGCTTAAAGTTTCAGGCAATAGTACAATAACATCTCATAAATTTTCATTAAAATAACAAGTCATTTAATAACCAATCTATAAGGCTATCAGAAAAGTTTATAAAAATCAAATTACGTCACTATAAAACTTACATCTAAGCGATTATCAAAAACACATACCTAATATGAAAGTTCATGCATAACGTTTTAGAAGACAAAAACTATGTTTTCTCATATTCTCACACTAATCCCATGATAAATATTTATGCAGTTTTGACAACATTTTATAGTGTTAATTTAATCGCAATTCTTGATTTTCACTACTAAATATTTGGTAAGTTATAAAAATATGACAACACGAATCACGAAGATCAAACCTCCTTTCAGAGATTTCAAATTTGTTCACCAGCTTTTCTGAAGCCATTTCTAATAATATTTCTTAAATATGATCCCCGACGTACGTAGTAGGTGCATCAGTCATTGTCTCCCAGAGTGCAGGCGGAGCCGTAGGCTGTGTGAACATTCCAATACCTGAATTTCTCGGTATAACAGAAATCACTTCGCCTATTTCAACTGGAATATCCAACATAATATTTCTATGAGGCATTGGTAATGTAACTTTAGTTCTAACCATATACTCTCTTTGCACTACATTAGCATGTTGTAAGGTTACTCTGTCTAATGGCACATTAATTTCTACATTTAGAGGTTTGAAGAGCCCGCATTCAATGTGACCTATTTTAGCACCAGTATTAGGTACTTCATCGTAACTTGTGACCTTAGCGTGTCCTTTTACTTTGAAAGTATAAATTTCAATTAATTTAGTTTCAAAACAAGTTATCACAACGTTTGTGTCATTTCTTATTTCATAGTAAATATGTATCCTTCCCCCAATCGGTATAACAGAATTTTGAATTGTTGCTTTAATACTTACAATAGCGTTTTTTCTCGAGAAAAATCTCAAGAGTTTTTTAGTTTTTCCATAAATAATTGGTTGCATTAATAATTTTGGTATAATTCCAGATGCCACAAAGATTTCTTTTCTATAATGTTTCGAGAAGGAAAACCAACCTGGTCTTTCAAATTTTATGCGTATGTAGTACTTCACTCGACAGTAAATTTTATATTGTTTTATAACATTTTGGTAAAAGAAACTTGAAGGTAGTACTCGAGGTAATGTAAAGTTAAATTTCAGTTCATAGCTTCCTACTGGAACTTTAGTTTTTTCTTTGGAAACGATATGATCAATATCAACGTAAGTTTCTCGTGAAGCGTGTATATTATCGTCTCCTCTGTAACTGTTTTGCGTCGACACTCTTATATTGAGATCACCTGTTCCTTTTATGGATGTTGTAATTTTATCAAATTCCATTGGTTCCGATACTGCATATTTTATGATTCCTGACACATCGTCACCTGGTTGAAATGCAGTATTTTGTGGCTTCAAGAGACTTATTTCACAGAGGATCCCCATTTTAAAATTGAATATTTTATCAACACAATCCTTTTAATTCAATTTTATATCATTATTAATCTCTTCAGGCACTATACTTTGAGTAACAGATTTCCTATCAGTAGGATTTCATGTAGGTAAATTGAAAACTATTAATAGTAGCACTTTAAAGACGAGTATTGTCAAAATCTTTGGGCATATCAATGAATAGTAGATAGGTTTTAAAACATAATACAATGTAAAATGTTGTAACAGATTTAACAGATTGTGTAAATTGTAAATAAAAAACGTAAAATTTAGAAAATGCTAACAAAAGGCTCGAGTTCATTGACATATCGCTGACAGTCATTCTACCAAAGAGAAGAAGAATAGAACTTTATAGCAAAACAATATCTGTGGCTGTGGACATGGAACGTATTATAATAAATAATACATCGATTGCAGCTGCGGCAGTTCTACATAGGCCAAACCAAGCAAACACAAGCGAAGCGACAGCCTCTGTGGCGTGGCGGTAGCGCACACGACTTCCACGCAGGAGGCGCGGGTTCGATTCCCGATCAGTTCAAATATTTGTATGCATGAATAATATGAATATGGCTATTTGCATTGGTCTGGGTGCTTCTATGTATGTATTTAAAAAGAAAAAAGTATATAAGTATGTTTATCCGCATTCTAGATTCCATAACACAAGCTATAAAAGCTTACCATGGGTCCAGATAGCGTTGTGTAGTATGTTAAAAAAAAAAAAACATTGCGGAGAGAGTCAGAGTACATATCGCAGCTGTGAACACGTCATTTCAATAAATCGGCAGTAGCAGAACATCGCAAGTCGGGTACCAATCACTGGATTAAGCTTCATCAACCCAAAGTCCTCTTCACTGATCGCCACAACTATTCACGGATTGCACGTGAAGCTATTGCAATTAAAAAATTATAAAAAAATTAATATGGAAGATGGATTCAAACTCCCCGAGACTTGAATCCAGTGATCAAAATACTTAAACCCAGGAACACAGTGCCATCTACAACTGACATAGTGAGGGTGGTGTGTCGCCGGCCTTACATTTATTGCTGAAAGTGATGGAGGGTAGATGCACAAAAATAGTTCCCCACAAACCTCGCGACGCTCACCGGCCAGTCAAGTCGTGACTACGGGTGCTGTAACGCAACCCGAAACGTCGGCAAAAGTGAGATTTTGAAAGTCTTATCGCGTGAAATCCCGAACTATTATAAAAAACTATAAGTTTTTCGAGTCCGTACTATCCAATTTGTCACCATTTAACTAAAAAACATTCTTTCAGAGCCCGTACGTACTTACCCATATCACAAAATAGCTATTTTGTTATATTTTTATCACTTTTGCCTAAATCCATACTAATATTATAAATGCGGAAATAACTCTGTCTGTCTGTATGTCTGTCTGTATGTTACGCCTTCACGCCTAAACCATGGAACCGTTTTTGATGAAATTTGGTATAGGGGTAGATTAGACCATGGGAAAGGACATAGGCAATGTTTGGTCGCGGTAACTGACATCCACACGGGCGGAGCCGCGGACAAAAGCTAGTGGCATATATACATTTCATAACTTCATAACACCCCTGGTTTTGCATACGTCCATAGGCCACGGGAACCACTTCCAATCAGGTGGGCCGTGTGCTTGTCTGCCACCTAAGTGGTATAAAAAAAATAACTGACAAACTTTTACCCATCAACCACTGTTTAGTGCCCAGTGTTTTCATGTTAATATTTATTAGTTCCAAGTTGTTCGCTAGATGGCGTTGTGCAATTGTTTAATTTTGTAAATTGCAGTATAGACATTTTCCGGAACCTTTTTGTAAGCTTTGGTCAATAAAGATGTTTTTATTTTCGCTGTGAATGTGTGATTATGTGTGTTGGTCATTTAAACCCCCGTTTTAACTGCGATTATTGTGACTGCGGTCGAACCACGCATGATCAGACTCGGCCACCATACATTGAATTATTCAAACATTAATTCTTTATCATCTATTAATTTTATTAATCCATATCCATACTAATATTATAAATGCGAAAGTAACTCTGTCTGTCTGTATGTTACGCTTTCACGCCTAAACCAATGAACCGATTTTGATGAAATTTGGTATAGGGGTAGATTAGACCTTGAGAAAGGACATAGGCTATGTTTTGTCGCGATAACCGACATCCACGCGGGCGGAGCCGCGGGTAAAAGCTAGTGTTAAATAATTTACAGGACATAATTTAGGAGGACAGAATATGATTAAGTTCCTTCTCCGTCGTATCTTACGGAATATTATATTCGTATAACAATTATTCACACACACGTATAACCCCTTTTTCAAGGAATCGTGTTTATTTAGTCACAGGAAATATTACAATGATATTACCATGTATTGTTTGAAGTTTCCGATATTTTAGCGCTGTTGCAAGCTCATAATTATGATCCTGGTGTAAACTATAAATAGGTATCGAAAACTCCAAACAATACATGGCAAATATTCCGATAACTACAATAGTTATGTGAGTGACCATGATATTTTAAATACCTATATTACAATAATAACACAATTAATCTCTTTATTAACAAAGAAAATAGTTTTAAATAAAAATCTAGGTTGAAGTTCCTTTGATATCTAAAGTTTCTACGTCTTACTTCAAGTTACAGATACTTTATTATTTTCTACAGCTTTGGCTCCAAAGTTCTCATTATTCTCTTCCATAATTATTGAAATATGTATTGAAACATTTTTATAAGACAAAGGAAACTTTACAGTGACTTTTACTTTTTACTTTTTTAATCTCTTTAAAAAAATGCATTATATTATGAATTAAATTAAAATATGCTTGTTACACAGGATATGTGTATAAGCAACACTTTCATGCAGCAATAATCACCACACATGGGAACATCTCTACACGCCATCATCGTGCAAAAAACACTAATTTCTTATACACTATGTTGTGTAAATTCAGCATTTGCATGAATAGCAGTCAAACGGTTGACCCGTATAATTTTTTGAGATTATTTCTCAGATTCATGTTTTTGTTTTTTACTAATAACAACTGGAATTTCTGCCGAAACATTTCTGTGAGGAAACGGGAACACTGCAGTAACATGTAATTTGTACTCTCTTTTTACAATGTTTGAGTTGTCTATACAAAATAAGTCAAGTGTCGTTGGCACAGTACATTGTTTAGAGAGAACACTTTTTGCTGCCACTCCTAAAGTCTCTATACCACATCCAGGTACCATCTTCCGCTGTATATTCTTATCATTGCTCATGTAAGTCACTTCTGTAAATAGCTGCATTTTGATAGCAGAAACTTCAATATCAGCATTATTTATAATTGCGTATGTTAACTCTATGCTTTCCCCTGCCTCCAGAAATGTCTTTTGCACTTTAATTTTCACTTCTACTGATCCTGTAGACATTAAAGAATTTGGATTTTTAGTTAAACTAAAAATTACGGCTTGTACTGGAAACGGCTCCAGATATCCATAAACAGGTATTTTACATTCAAATTTCTTTGTATTGCTAAACAATCCATAGCTATGTTTATTGAACATTGCTTTAACTATGTATGTTATCCTTCCAACTTTATCATTGAGCACAGATGGTAAGAGAGGCGGAAGTAGAAATCCAAAATCATGGTTATAAGTTCCTGCTGCTATTCTATGTTTTCCACTTTCCAAAATATGTTTTTGCACCTGTACGTATTGTCTTTTATCACAGGAGTTTAGTGTATCATCTCTTGTAGCTTCAGTCCATGAACATTTGCCTTCACCTTCTAACTGAAGAATAATAGATTCAAATACAGTCTCTTCGTTTAAGTTATATTTAAGAACACCAGAAACTATTTCGCCACTTCTGTAGATTTTGTCTTCGGATGACGCTAACTTCAAAAGTATTTGACACTGAATCCACATTTTTAATTAAACTTTAACGTACTCAGCGACATACGTCAGCAAGTGATCGCGGTATACTCATCTGTTTATGAAAAGTGGAGTGTACTATCAATGTTTACAGGAAAACCACTAAGATGTTATTGCAAACCTAAGTTTATGATAATTTGTTCTAATTTTCCTGTTACACGTCATCGTTACAAACAGAAATATCCTGCAAGATATACTAAGACAGGTAGGACTTTAACACATAATATCCATCCCATTATGCTTTTGTAACGTAACTGCCCAGTAGGGTCCAGCAGACTCATTTTAAATAAAACAAAATTAATGTGTCTCTCCGACACTCGTGGGTTGACATACTATTTTCGTTTATTATTAACTAGCTTTTGCCCGCGGTTCCGCCCACGTGGATGTCGATTATCGCGAACAAACATAGCCTTTGTCCTTTTTCATGGTCTAACCTACCCCTACACCAAATTTCATCAAAATCGCTTCAGTGGTTTAGGCGTGAAAGCGTAACATACAGACAGAAAGAGTTACTTTCGCATTTATAATATTAGTGTTGATAACCGCAGAATTGTGTCCGTGAGACACTTGGAATGTTAAGGATCAATGAGATTATGCAAATCATCATCAATTATACTTAGTACCGAATTTAAGGCCAAACTATTTCAAAAATTTAACTACCACTACATTTCATAGTCCCGTGAATCTATTTATACAGATGGTACAATTGTATCACACAAGGCATTAAAAGGAGATTAAAATAATAGAAGCGAGTCCAGTACATGTTTTGGAACTAATTTTTTTGTTTATATTGTTTTAAATAATTTGCTTTATCATATCCATAATATATACTTCACACATAGTATGTAAGTACTGTGAGTACCTTTCATCTATGTCATTACATAGTATATAGCAAAGTCGCTTTCTGCGTCTGTCCGTCCCTATGCATGCTTATATCTTTAAAACTACGCTACGGATTTTGATGCGGTTTTTTTTATAGATAGAGGATAATTCAAGACGAAGGTTTATATGTAACTAGCTTTTGCCCGCGGCACCGCCCGCGTGGATGTCGGTTATCGCGACAAAACATAGCCTATGTCCTTTCTCAAGGTCTAATCTACCCCTATACCAAATTTCATCAAAATCGGTTCAGTGGTTTAGGCGTGAAAGCGTAACATACAGACAGACAGACAGACAGACAGACAGACAGACAGAGTTACTTTCGCATTTATAATATTAAGTATGGAAGTATGGATATAGTAGAGGGTGCAGCGGGAACGAGATCAGACGCCACGCGGGAAGGAAAAAATGGCGAAACGAACGAACGTTCGCCGAGTCCGCTAGTTATTTATAAATTTTTACACATGAATAAAACGGTTATAAATTAAGCTATATGAGATGGAAAAGCTCTCGCCAAACATGCAAATGCATAAGGTATATTATGTTTTACATTATAATGATTCACTTCGATTTTAAACGCATTGTCTTCACCTCCTATAACTACGGGAATATCCACTGAAATGTTTCTATGAGGGAACGGTAAACTTGACGTTACATTCACGATATAATGTCTTGAAAAAAACTTGGAATGTTGTATAGAGTACAAAGTCTTTATTGTCGGCAAGAGGCACGTTACTTAACCCTTACTGTTGTTTTCAACTCCTGGTAATTCAATGACCTTAGGGCTTATGGTTTTCCTATCTACTTTCTGATCTTTCATATCAAATTTGTATGAAGTTTCTTCTATTAGCTTTATTCTAGTACCAGTAACTGCAATATTTGTTTCATTATTCATATAGTAAGTGAGTTCTATATTTTCACCTGGTGTGAAGTACATCTTTCCAATTTTGATATTTAACTCCATATTTTTGTTCCGTAAGAATGGGCTTTTGATGAAATCAAAAGATTTAATATCATAATCGTCGGGTTTTGGTTTTATTATGCCGTATACTGGTATTTCTGTTTCAACATACGACGTCGAACTGCCGAAGAATCCTGATTTCTTGATTGAAACTTGAATTTTGTATGATATTGTACACAATTTGTTCCTATACGTAGATGGTATGTCTACTGGGAGTAAAAATTGAAAAGGATGTTCATAAACTCCTGTTTTATAATCCCCATCGTTACAGTCTAAAACGTTTTCATACAAATGTATAAATGTCTCTTTTGAATGAAGGTGTCCTGTAGCTTCTTTGGTGGCTTTTCTACCTTTAAGTTTGCCAAGTAGAAATAGGAAAATGGTTTTTATTTTCGTTGAATCATCTACAGCGTACCGAAGAGTGCCTTTTACTATTTGACCACTTGTGTAAACGTTGTTCTTGACTGGTTCTAGTAATATTTGACTACCAAACACCATTTTATTATATTTTATTATCAACTAATTCAACTTTATTATTGTCTTAACTTATTGTTGGAGATTGAATAATATCGACGTCTTATTGTCGCAATTGATGTTATTATATTAATGCCTAATTGATTAATGTATATTTTAGTACGTGTTAGGATTTGTTTACGTATATGCTTATTGTTTTCCTTAATATGGGTTTAATAAGGCTCGTTATCGGTTATATAATACTTTAAGCCGAGCGTCCACATGCCCGCACTGAACGCACCACACGCAACGGTGTAAGGGAATTTTGACTTTTTATTATTATTATTGATGATTTTACTTATCTATTTATTATCCTAATACTACTATCGTTACAGATTTTACTTAATGTAACCGAATAATTAAAAAAAATATGAAATATAACGATTAATTAATGGGATTAATACCCACCCAAATTTAAAAATAAAATAGAAATTGTGAAAGAAAGATAAACAAATTTGCGTGCTGATTGTTCTCAGAATTACCGAATAAACACCAAAAATTCGTTCACCGTTGGTTAAAAATACATGAGAATTTTATTTGTATATTAGATTTTTATTGACGTAATGAGAGTGTTGTGTAGTCATAGCTTAGCTTTTAATTGCTTTGCATGCTACCGACACACATTAATTTATTTAAAAAATAAATGGGTTAACCAGCTGGCAAGGAAACAGGAAGTGATGTTCGTAGAATTAATTCGGACTTGAGTCTGTTTTGAAGTTGTTTTGTCCTATTCTATAAATATTATTTGTTTGATTATTTTTATGATACTAATTCAAAGAATTTTTAATAGCTGAATAGTACAGCAGCAGCAGAAGAGATGGGGAGAGAGAGGGGAATAGATAGAGAGAGAGAGAGAGAGAGAGAGGAAGAGAGAGAGAGAGAGGAGAGAGAAGTGGCTATATTCATTAGATTATGGTCATCACTTGTATAGAAACTAGAAACCTAAATAGAAAATATTAAATCGAAGTGCGAACCAAAAATACCAGTACTATCATTAAAGCCCGGATTTATGTCAGTAGGACAATACAAGGATTTGCAACCGCAACCTCTCGATACGAGTGTGATACTTTAATCACTGAGCTGCTACCGTATTATACTATTAAAGACAGTTATATTCAGTTCGTCACGGTGTCCGATTTGAATTGTAATAGTATGCTAATGCATAAATGCCTATTAGGAAAGCAGATGCCTAAATTATTGCTTCCTTGAGTTAGTTAGTAGTAATTATTAGTTTCTTAGAATATGAAAAATCACCACAATTCTCAATCTGGATGCGGAGAAATATGAGAAAATAGTTTTCGTGAGATTATCAATTGAGTAATCGATTACACTAAAACATTTGCAGTAAATAATTAACTCAAAGTAATGAAATGTACTATATATACTTCCATGCAATATAGTGCATATAATTACAGTCATATTATTAAATCAAATAACAATTAATTACTGAAAAACCAATATTAATGATTATCGATTTCATATCGATTCAAGTCTCTCTTATATTTTGTAGTCTATGTTACTGATATGACAGCTGACTATCATTGACACTAGACAGTTGCTGACTGTTTTTGTTTGCTCACTCGTTTCGAATTTTCCGTTGCGTTTTGAGTGCTTTCCCGATTATTCGTCATTTTTTACGACAACTGCTTTGTATTTTCCGGATTCTGACCCTGCCTACCTTGTACGACCCTTGCTTTCACCTTGGTCACCGAAGATCACTCACACATTTGACTTGGAATTGTTATTTTGGATTTTACCGCCGGCTTGTGGATTGGATATTATTGAAACTATGGATCTCTGTGTGAATTGTGGGATATCCACTGGTCACTGCGACGGCCCTTACACGATGAAACAATTCTGCCAGTGATTCGGCAATGGCTTGCACCTCACTCTGTAAGTAAATACCTATAACCTCATCTAACCAGCTACCATCCTGGCAGGTTTAAAATGTAAAATGTGTTTAATAGAAGCCGAATAAAAAACTATATTAAATGATTGTTTATTTTATTTTAGACATCCTTTTCCTATCTTCTTACCTGTTACCTACCTATCGCTTGAAGTCGTTGACGTTCATTCATATGATTTTTTAAACATTTTCTAGTAAATATAATAACTATTAGTGCAAAAGAACACATTTTGCACTTCAGGAATCAGCTGTTAGTTAAAGATTGTAACATAACCTCATAATTTACATAATCTCTTATATCCTTGTTCTCAGATTGACAAAATCCGCAGAATTTTCAGTAAAAGGTTGATAAAATGTAAGCTATTAATTGACACCACTTTCATCTTCTTACAACTAGGCCCAAGATTGTATGTAATCATTTCAGTCTCCTTTACGGAGAAGGCAAGGGATAGAGGCCTTCGACGGATTAGGCATGGATGCATTTCATATTTAAATAAATTTCGGTGGTTGCCCTCGATTTCTCCTGGATCCCATCATCAGTTAAACCTGGTGAAAATGGGACCACCTCAGAAGTGAACTCTATCCAACTAAAAAAACTTGAAATTCGTCTATAACTGACGGCAATTTCGGTGAAAATACATAAAAAAAATATTATACATACAGACGAATTGAGAACCTCCTCCTTTTTTGAAGTCGGATAAAAAGGGAGTGAAGAAACGTTAAGATGTGCCAATACACAGACATGCAGTTACTTTGTGGTATAAATGTGTGCTGTGGATGCGTAGGTACTGTCGCCATCAGAAAGATGTTGATGAACAAAATACTAAATGATCTTAATTTCTTTTTTAATTTCTTTTCCCCCCCTTCCAGTTGACTGATTGTTCTGATATTTGGAACACCTTTAGTTTCGATAATAATACCATTTATATCAATAAAAAAGTTTGATTTGCTGTTAATACAAGAGTTTTAAGAACATTTTGGGACTTCGTCGTCAAGATATTTCTGACGCTGACTGTACTGTGGATCCGTGCTACGGATATATGCTGTTTTTTTTTCGTGCGAAAGATCCCCACGGATACCACCTCCATGTAGCCGGTGGAGGTGGTTTTGTCGGACTCGAACCGACTAAAACACACGCCGTCTTGGATCTTTGGTTGCCGGAGGTCAGATTGCTGAAAGCATATCTCTCGCACCCCGTCAGACCTAGGACCATCTCTTTCGAGATGGCCCCCCTTTTTTTTTCGTGCGGAAATCCCCTCGGATACCCCCCCTGCCAGAGCCGGAAGGGGAGGTTATGTCGGACTCGAACCGATTAAAACCGCACGCCGACTGTGGGTCTTCGTGCTAGGCCGGAGGTGAGGTTGTCATCGACATTATCCCTCGCACCCCGGCTGACCCAGGGCCGTCCCTTACGGTCTGGCCCTCATCAGGAGGGGGGAATGTGTTATACACCTGGAGAATTACTAGGGTATGGATACATGCTATGATTGCGTGCTGTGAATGGTGCAGAAAATTCGAATTTTGAACGTTTGTAGGTTGCGTAGCTCGACCTGTGCACTTTCTCATCACACTTTACTCGTTCCACTACATAGCATAGCACAGTGGAAAAGGACATATAGTTCCATAGCTTAGCTTTTACAGCCTTGTAGCTACATTGCACATATTTGGTGGGAATGCAGCTGAAGGATGATGTTTGAATGAATTTTATAGCATTACTAGCTTTTGCCCGTGGCTCCGCCCGCGTGGATGTCGGTTATCGTGACCAAACATAGCCTATGTCCTTTCTCAAGGTCTAACCTATCCCTATACCAAATTTCATCAAAATTGATTCAGTGGTTTAGGCGTGAAAGCGTAACATACAGACAGACAGACAGACAGAGTTATTTTCGCAATTATAATATTAGTATGGAAGCATGCTAAATATACAAATCAAATACATAGGAAAGGCAATAAAATTATTTTTTTTCGAAAAAACCTATGACGTATAAAAAATTTGTACGGCAGCGCCCCCTAGTGGGTTGTCACCACAGGTTGTCACCGTAACACCTATCTTGCACAAACAAACGAACAAACAAACAAACACACAAACATCTTTTCACCCCAAACGCATATACCGTCTCCGTTCCGTCGTAGGTAAAAATGAATCCTCTCGGGTTCTAAAATTTACATATATCCATCTATCTATATATATAAAAATGAACCCCTATTTCCCTTGGTCACGACATCACGCCTGGGCCTCGATTCTACTAAAGCAAAACTATTGTCAAACCGCAGAGATTGCAAAAACCGGCAATACATTATAGACTTTAAATCGATGTGTTTAAAGTTCAATATTAAATAACTGTTAGCAGAGTGAAAAAAAGAGTGTAATGAAACTTTTGTCATTTAATTTTGGACTTAGTGTATAGAAATAAAGTCTAAACTTTAATGCCGCTTTTTGCAATCTCTGTGGTTTGACAATAGTTTAACTTTAGTAGAATCGAGGCCCTGAACGGCTGAACCGATTTCGCTAATTATTTTTTTGTTGTGTTCGTTATTGTTAGGAGAAGGTTCTTATGAAAGAAAAAATGAAGAAAATTGCGCGGAAAATTAAGAAATTTAAGAATACATAACCACCATATAAAATAGCTGATTCGACATGCGCCATGTCTAAATTTTGAATTTGGAATACAAATTGGAAAAAAATGTGTTTATTATTCTAATACGATATATGCTGTATGATATTCTTCTATGTTATCTGACGTTTGATATAGAATTGACATAATGCGTGCAAATATCGTCAGAGGGTGATTAGTAGACATTCTTCTGAATTAACAAAATGCCCGTTGCTTGGGCCGCGAAAATATTTATGGTGGCTATTTTTTATATAGGTCGAAAAATTGATGGTTTATGGTAGTATGAACGCCCTTGAGCGTAGAGGTATATGGTTGTAAGGGTCCCATAGGTATATAGGCTCCGTAGGTGTAAGTATGGGCTCCGGTGACCTATTAGTGTCGGGAGCTCCATGGGCGTATGGGGCCCGAATCGAAATGCTTTCCGTTCTCAAAATAATTAGGAGAATTTGATACAGCTAATTGATTCTAATTTCTAATGCGAAACGAAGTTTGCCGGGACAGCTAGTGTTTAATAAAAATGATTGTAAAATCATTAATTGGTTCCGATAGTTCATAAGAACATCAGTAGATGACTCCACCGTCTCCTTAAAGATGGACAAAAATAGAAGGGACATTTAAATCACATCGGGCGTGTCTCGGTGCCCTAGTATGTAGTATTCCCGCTGTAAGGGAAAGATCGCTGGTTCGAGTCCCGCCCGAGAGGATTCATTTTTCCCTATGTATTCGATAAGGATAATGTTGTCAAATAATCTATTATGATCCCTTTGATTAAATAATTTCATTTCATTCCGAATTCAGTCCCTTTATAAACTCACAACCGTTGCTTGATTGGAATTCAACCAAATTGAATCATACATGTTATACATAACCTCATAACATGCACCTCTAACTATATTGAGACCCCAAGACCTCTCTGACCCCTATTAAGATACCGTAGGTACCTCTCTACATACTAAGTTATGATAAAACAGGGTTAGAACTGGATTACATTTGAATTTGTGGTACGAATGGCCGCCGGGCCGATACCTACATAAATTGAACTACACTTTGGCTAAACTGTGTTGGGTTAATCCACAAATAAAGTCAGGATACATGTTTGGTTTTCATGGAAACAACAGGTATAAGTTTGAAGCTGTCCATTAAACACGTGTTTTTTTATTAAAGAATATTAGAACTGAAGTTATTAATATTCCCTCTAACCCCTCCAACTAAGCTAAATTGCTTGTGCTAAGAGTGGGTTGACTTCACCTCACCTGATAGTAAGCTAAAGTCAAAGTCTCGACAAGAAGGCCACTATCGTAAACATGTACCATGTTAACAATGGTGGCACTCAGCTTGACAGCCTCATCAGATGTCTCATTCATCATTGTATAAAGATTTATGCTAACCATGTAAACTGGGTTCAGGTAGAGGGTACAACCACAATAGCTACTGTCAACATCAGTCATGTTTAGAATCACTACCACACATATCAGAGGTCGGAAAGCGGGCTGCTAATTTAGCAAACGAATATCCTCTTGGAACATCGTCTATATAAGCCTTAGTCAATTTAATTCCATCTGAACATTCACTAATCCATACTTAATATTATAAATGTGAAAGTAACTCTGTCTGTCTGTCTGTATGTTACGCTTTCACGCCTAAACCACTGAACCGATTTTGATGAAATTTGGTATCGGGGTAGATTAGACCTTGAGAAAGGACATAGGCTCTGTTTGGTCGCGATAACCGACATCCACGCGGGTGGAGCCGCGGGCAAAGGCTAGGAGAACGGATTTTGATGCGGTTTTGAGACTTAAAACCTTGCGTTTGTTTGACTGCAATCAAACAAACGTAAAATATAAGTTGCTGTGGGTCGCGGTCACGGGATCAGTATTTCTGTGCCAATGTACCAGGCTCACAGAAATGTTAAGGAACTTTATCTGGGTCGCAGGAACAGGAGCAGAGTGTCCTCAACCTTTCTAATTCGAACTTAAAGCGAATGAAGTCGTGGGTAAAACGCTAATATCCATTAAAATCGATCGAATTTGAGAAGCTTCAGTAGTCGTTTAGCAGTGATGGTTCCCAGTGGAGGAGAATAAGGCCACTTCATCTCTTCCTGTGAGTATCAGTAGAGTAGACTAAGGGATAGGGCTGTTCTCCATCCGACAGTAAACATACAGCCCATAAATAAGTGCCCGCATGGCAGCAATAGGCTTGCCCCGTATTACATAGGACCGAAAATCATAGTTCGCGAACAGTTAGTGTTAATACACCTACGCCTACCCCTTTAGGGTTTTACGTAGTGTATATTTATGACGTGGTCGATATCACTTAAACAATATGATATATATTTTTCAATGAAAGAGCATTCCCCCTGTAAGGGAAAGGTCGTGGGTTCAAGTCCCACTTGAGCACTTTTTTTCCCGATGTATTTCGAATTTAAAAATTAGCATAATAAATATTATAAAAATTTCATTGAAATATTTGGGCCGAGTTATTGAAAATCCACTTTTAAAATGGTTGGAAAATCATTCATTGGTTCCAATAGTTCGTAAGAAAGTTGGTAGATGGCTTCACCGTCACCCTTAAAAGACGGATATAAAGAGAAGGGAAATTTGAAGTAATTCAGATGTGGCTCAATAGCTCAGTTGGAAGAGCATTCCCCCTGTAAGGGAAAGGTCGTGGGTTCAAGTCCCACTTGAGCGCTTCTTTTTCCCGATGTATTTCGAAGCAATATTAGTAACTTTGTCAAGACAAAGTGAATTTATCAAAATCCAATTTCCGTTTTTTAATAAATTATTTAGATACGTAAATGTCAGCGGAAAAAAGTTAAACAGCCGCAAAGTCCTTAGACTAAGCGCTTCCATCGTTCGTCAATAAATTTGAAATTTAAATGATTGTACAACTTTACTGAACACAAACTCGAGATATAAGCTTATAATTTTTGGGCTTCAGTTTACTTTGGGAGATTTATTTTTGTCTTTCCTTATAGATGGTCGCTTAGACGTTTTGAAGGATAGAATTCGTGATGAGGTCATACGGTGAAAACTTAAGTTTACCAACCAAGCTTAGACAAAGCAAACTGTACTGATAATGGACTGGATTTTTATACTAGGTCCGAGCAAAGAACACAGTCACAGTTTTTGATGTTTTCTATATTTTATTGACAAAAAATCTTTGTCTATAGTAGTCTAGTTCCCCATCACTAACTTTAAAAAAGTAAACAAATGGCGACATAAAAGCGCTTTTGTTTATGGCCGAAGAAAAAGAACCAGGAATATCCATGATATACCAATAAAGAAGAAGGATTGTCCTTAAGTTGTGCTTTAGACGCTGATCTTAATAAAAACATTATGATAAACTTTAAAATGCGTTTTTCTCAATATCTATACATTAGAACATTCTTTGTTCTTTGCCTTTACTCTTCATTTATAGTTTACTGAATGACTGATGGTTTGCGTACAACTTTTTTTTTTGCGCGGGAATTACTTCACACACAACTCGGGGGTAGTTAAACTGGCCTCGAATCGACTAATACCGCACACCGTCTAAAGCTTTCTTATGCCGTCACTGATCTACACCACCGGTTCTCACCGTGGCCGAAGGGGCCACGGTGAGAACCTCTGTCCTCTAAATGACTGCGGTACTGGACGTCACTTAAAATGTCGACGCCTAGGATCCCGATACTCGGGGCAATGGTAAGCCGTGTGCCCAGGAATTGCGGCGCTACAATAAATGGGGTTTTCTTAGCGGTGAATACACATACTTGTGTCTTGGTGGGGTTGAACTGGACCAGGTTTAGTCGACCCCAATCGGATACTCCCGAGAGAGTAGTCTTGATTTCTGACACAAGTTGTTCGCGACTCCCCTCCACCTCGGACTGGGGGATGTTTGCACGGCCCGTGTAACATGCGTCTCCAGTACTGTCGTCCGCATAGCAATGAATGGAGTCGTCCGACAGCATGTCATTGATATGCAGCAGAAACAGGGTTGGAGACAACACGGAACCTTGTGGGACACCAGCGTTTATGTCCATGCGGTCCGAGCGACTGCCGTCCACGACGGCTTGGATGCTTCTGTTGGACAAAAAGCTGGTAATCCAATTACACAGCCCCTCAGGAAGTCCATAAGATGGTAGCTTCGCTAGAAGACCTCTGTGCCATACCCGATCAAAGGCCTTCGCTATATCTAGGCTGACCGCTAGTGCCTCACCTTGGCTCTCGAGCGACGCTGGCGGAAGCCGTACTGTCGGTCGCTCAGTAGATCGTTACCCTCAAGGTATCCCAGGAGCTGTGTATTAATAACACGCTCCATAACCTTCGAGAGAAGGGAGGTGATAGTGATGGGCCTGTAGTTGGACGGGTCTGTCCTGTCGCCTTTCTTAGGCACAGGATGCACATATGCGGTCTTCCACGAAGCCGGAACTCGTCCAGCGGAGAATGAGAGGGCGAAGTCGTGAGCAGCCCTTCCCGCAAAATCAGTCCTGGGAGACCCCAGCCACTCCACGTGGTGAGCGTTGAAGTCCCCCAAGAATACTAAGTCTGCAGTGGGATATTGCTCAATTACCCTGTCCGCCGACCGCTGCAGGTGCTCAAACAGCTGAGTTGTGCCCAAGTCACCGCTATGAGACCTGTAAAGGCACGCATAGATACGGGTGTGGCCACCGTGATCTATACGCACCCATAGAGCTGAAAGGTCCCTGTCTTCGTGAATATGAAGACGGCGGCAGCAAATATCATCCCGGACATACAAGCATACCCCGGCGTGACTCATAAAGTTATGTTCGAGTTTATACCCGGGGTACATTAGATAGCCTGTATCGGCCGGACATGATATTTGCGTCTCCGTCAGAAAGAACAAGGTTGGCTGCGTGGTTTCGAGATGGTGGTGGACCTGATTAAGGTTTGAGTGAAGGCCCCTAATGTTGCAGAAGTCCACTTTCATCGTGGAAGATGGTGCCGCTGTGGATCCGTTTTTCTTTGTCTTTCTTTTCATAGAGGTTTTAGGGTGGGGGGGGGGGGGGGAGAAGGCATAGAGAGTTTCTGTGCCGTCAGCGAAGAAGACAAAGCAAGGCTCTGCACCACCACATACAGGCTGAGGTTGTGTGACTGGTTGGCGCGGCGGGCGGAAGGGCCCCCGGTCCCCTCCCAGATACTGTAGCCGGGTCCACTCCGGTCTCCTCCTCCGGCACGATTACAGCACCAGAAACTTTACACAGGCTGCTGGTTCAGCCTCCTGGGGCGGAGATTAAGTGATCCCCAGGTTCGGGAACCGTACAGCCTGCGGGCGGCTAGCGGATAACCGTTTCACCGGGTCTCCCTGACCGCAGCGCCAACATTTCACGCCCCCACCAGCAAGCGGCGTCTACTTGTGCCTTTGGTCTTCCTACTGACAGCACAGGACCTCTCCAGTGAGCTCTGGCTACCCTACTCACCACCGGGAACACAACACAAGGTTATTATGGCCGCGGTATTCTGTAGGGCGGAGGTACTTCCCCAGTCGGACTGCTCAATTTGGGACGGGAGATACCGTCGTGTTCTACCTCCTAAAATTCGTTTCTTAGTGCATGCTTACATCATAAAATGCATCTACTGTCAAAATTAAGTTTGCAGGTTCAGCGTAGATAAGTCAGTCAGTCAGTCAGTTGGGACAAGTAATTTCATATGTAGGGATAGAAGATAATATGGATCTCAATTTTCTGGATTCTGACAAACAGTCCTACTTTATAAGTAAATGTACGCGGTAATAGCTTCAAAATGTTTTTTAGGATAATGCAGAATGTTCGGCAATAAGCAATTCGTTCTTTCTTGGATGGTGGTTAAGAAGAATATAACAGTTATGCATATCATAGCCGTTTTGGACAATCGTCAATCACTTAGAAAAATGTCTCCTACTAGATGATGCCAGCAACTTACAGCAGTACTCTTCTCGTTCTCGTTCCCCACAGGATCTGTTCCTGGAATGAAAAATAGGTATCCTCTTTCCTAATCCATGAAGCTTTAAATCTGTTCAACGGCTTTTGTGTGATTTTCGGAATGCGGACATTGTGGGTAACCCACGTTATGGAATGCGGACATTATGGTATGAAGCAGACTTTGTGGGAAGTGGACATAGTGAGATATAAGTGCCCGGTTAATGGCAATAGGCTCGCCACCTATTACATTGGGACCTAAACATAAACTGGCGAAAGTGGGTGCTAGCACCTCTGCCTACCCCTTCGGGGAATACGGGCGTGAGTTTATGTTATGTTATGTATGTATGGACATAGTGAGAAACAGACATTATGGGAAACAGACTATTTGGGTAACGATCATTTTGAAATGTGGGTTTACTGATTTGTTGGTTGGGTCTCTCGCGGGGTGCTGACTGCTAAGGCAGTAAGACCAATCCGCGCACGGATGACACTCAGCCTGAATCGCGATTTATTTGATGACAGATTGTTTAGACACATTGATAGATTTGACATATCGCCTATATAACCTGTCCTGTCCTCCGACAAATTGGTATTCAGGCTGAGTGACATTCTAGAATACGTCAAGAAATATTCGAATAACTACACTAGCAAATCCATACTAATATTATAAATGCGAAAGTAACTCTGTCTGTCTGTCTGTCTGTATGTTACGCTTTCACGCCTAAACCACTGAACCGATTTTGATGAAATTTGGTATATGGGTAGATCAGACCTTGAGAAAGGACATAGGGTATGTTTGGTCGCGATAACTAACATCCACGCGGGTGAAGCCGCGGGCAAAAGCAAGTAGGCTATAACGTAGTCACATAAAACTACATGCGGAAAATAAGTGACGAACCTCTGCTATCACAATTTATAACCGAAAACCCTTAATACTCAAGTAGAGGTTTCTATTACACATTTCATTTAAATTGTACCTACATACTTACCTCTATTAAATGTTTATACATGCGTGCATTCATAGCCCTCTCCCTTCAAGGCTAGTAAAGATAGCAGCCCTTCATTTGTTTATGTTCTTCCACACATCACGACCCTACCGACATTACATCTTTCAAACAAACCCTTCGTGGGTAATTCTGACCTAGGCTCTTATTAGGCTTGACCAACCTTAACGTATGTAGTCACGTTCGTGTTTGGGTCACTAATTCTAATCAGGCGAAAAAGTGCTCGATCAGTTTTTAAGTGGTCATTAAAAATCAAGTTTCGTCCTTAAAGACGAAATTTAACATTCTTAGCAACAAAAAACTACAGTCTTTTACCACTGTATACTATCTTCAACCTTGCGGAATTTGAATAAGATTGATATTTAATTAGTAATTAAAAAGTGCTCAAGCATGTGCTGTGGATCAATTCCGAACAGCACGAGACGATACTATTCGGAATTGATCCACAGTCTCTTAATTTTAAATTGGTTTAGTTTTACGCCAGGCCTATCTTCTACGTTAACCAACTGTGAGACATTGTCTACACATGATACGACTACCTTAAAAACTCATTGTCAAGCAGAATAATGCATCTACCCGTTTTGAGATAACGATCTGATTGGTGTGTGTTTTTTGAGGTCAACCTTCGAGGTTTTGAGGTCTAATCAACCCTCTGACGGCAGTATGGGTGATGGCACCCACTTACTAAATTATTAACACCGTTGATCTAAATTGATTGTGTGAAGTTAAGTAATGAGTTTGTGATCAATCATTCAACAGGGAGGGGGTCAAATTGACACACCAGGTCAAAATAAATCTGTTTGAAATTAATATGTGTGAGTAATGTCTATATGCCTATTTACCATTGACCCTCGAAAAGAGGCCCGTGATTCATCAAAAACATTGAATAAAACGTTCTTTATTTAACCGAGTGTAAAAAAAAAAGAATTTGGAACATGCGTAAATATATGGATTAGGTATAGTTAGAAAAAAAAACATGCAAAGAGGTTGCACACTCTCTGTACGTAAACGCATTAACACCACAAAAAATGAACAGGCTAGCATGGCTGTTTAAAATTTTAAATTAAGAAAAAAATGATTTATAATCAGAGAGTAATTATATTCTCGTAGTCAATGCTAAAAAGTAGAGTACCTAACACGTGAAAAAAGAATTCATCTCGGCTTTTGTATCCCTCGATCCACACCGTAGAAACCGCTCCTCTCGGACTACAATTTAGTGCCTCGAAAAGAATTCACCTATTTTCACTTGTTGGGTAAATCTACTATTAACACTCTCTAACAAAACGTTAAACATAAAAACGTATAACTCTATTCAAAAAACACGCCACACAATTCTCTCATCATAAAAAAACAATTCAATTTACATATAAATGTTGATACTGAGCTAAACCTATATGTTTTTTATTCTGTGGAGCTACCCTTAAACGATTTTCGGGGATATTGAAGCTTCACAAGCAGGTGATTGTGAGAGCGACAACATTTGAGAAGATTTATGACTATCCATATCAGTACCATTAACTTTTTTATGACATACTAATGTGGTTATTATACATACAAGATATTTTGATTCACACTCAGTGTACGGCGTTGACAGCCTCTGTGGCGTTGCGGTAGAGAACGCGGCCGTTGCCGCTACGCAGGGGCCCGGGTTCGATTCCAGCTCAGTGCAAATATTTATATGCATGAATATGTATATTTGCATTGGTCTGGGGTGTTTCTATGTAAAATATGTATGTATTTAAAAAAAGTATCTAAGTATGTTTATCCGCATTCTAGATTCCATAACACAAAATAGTTAAGCTATGCTAACCATGGGTCTAGATAGCGTTGTGTGGAATGTTGTAGAATATTTGTAGAAATATTTATATTTGTACCTACTTCTCTTGTATATGTTTAGGTATTTCTATATGTGAAACCGTCAGGTTCTCGGCAGAGTAAAATTTGGGCCCCGCATTACTTCCGATGCCTCGTACAAAGCGACTAAGGGAAAGGGTTGTTTAACATCAGACAGATATATAGAGCCCAGACACAGCCTCAGATGTAGGCTCGAGTCAACAATAGTGCATACGGCAATAGGTTCACCCCCTTACGTGGGACCGAATACATTGATTGGTGAAATGTGGGTGTTAATTCACCTTTACCTAACCCTCCGGGGATAAAAGCGTGATTGTATGTACTTATCATATTTCTATACTAGCTCGGCTCGCCCGCGTGGATGTCAGTTATCGTGACAAAACAAAGCCTATGTCCTTTCTCAAGGTCTAATCTACCCCTATACCAAATTTCATGAAAATCGGGTCAGTGGTTTAGGCGTGAAAGCGTAACATACAGACAGACCGACAGATAGACAGACAGACAGACAGACAGACAGACAAACAGACAGACAGATAGAATTACTTTCGCATTTATAATATTAGTATGGATATGGATGTACATTATTATAATGTTGGTCAAATAAAATGTATTTAATTGTAGTCTAGAACCCAGATCATCAGCAAGGGGTTGACAAGCCCTTGATGGTGTCGGTGGGATTCCAAACACGGGTATATTGTGTGGGAGGCCAGGTGTCAATCGCTTTCGGAAAAGTTGGCGCACCAACCAAACCAAAAAAAGCATCGGTAGCTTAATGGTTAAGGAGTCGGCCTTATCGAAAGGTCCCGGGTACGAATCCTGGCCATTACACTACCGACGTGAACACAAGCCTAGCACAAGCAATTTAGCGTAGCTGGAGGGATTAGAAATAATATTTGTAAATTCGGTTTTAATTTTATTAAAAAAAAGGCAATCCTTGGAGCCCCAAGCGCATATTTTGGATGCAATTGAGCCGTAGTAAATACGCTCATGCAACAAGCGTTTAATAACTTACTTATAAGATACTAGCTGACCCGGCAAACTTCGTACCGCCATTTTATCCTGCCCTCGTGGCGCCTGATCCCGTTCCCGCTGCACCTTATCATTTAGAGGGATTGAAAATAAATGTCCGATTCTCAGACCTACCCAAAGTGCACACAAAATGTCATGAGATTCGGACAAGCCGTTTCGGAGGAGTTTAACTACAAACACCGTGACACGAGAATTTTATATGTTTATAATGGAGACTGATGGCGCTTGGTGGAATCTGCTACACATATTGAATAACACACTTGTACTTTTCCACTGAGTTTATTTTGATTCTGAAACTGACCGGTTTCGCCTTACGGCATTCTCAAAGGTTTACTTGCCATAAGGCAAAACCAGTCAGGTTCAGAATCAAAATAAACTCAGTGGAAAAGTAGAATTTTATATAATAGATTTCACAGGAATAAGATATTTTGTTGTAATATCATAGTCAGCAAAACAGCAGTAATATTATTAGCAGCAAAATATCACGGAACAGCTATCAAATATGCTGCCATTCCCACTGGGAATTGAACACAAATAGCACCCGACGTCTAAGAAAAGTTTCTAAAATTATACAACCCACATGTTCCCAGCTTTGGCAGTAGAAGTTTGTCTTTCAAGGTTTATAAGGGAAGTTCTAGGTATGTTATATGGGTATCTATGTCGTTGCAAGAACTTAGATTGTAGTATCATATTGATGCCGATTTTTTCTTACAAGAACTTAACTAAACTAGACTGATTTTTTCCTTTAATAGATATATCGCCTCAAGACGAATGTACAATCAGCGTCAAAATATATTTTTTTTATAAAGGACATCTCAATTTGACTTCACCTCGCCTGATGGTAAGCTAAAGGCAAAATCTCTGAAAGAGGGTCACCATCGTAAACATGTACCATGTTAACAGTGGTGGCACTCAGCTTGATGGCTTCATCAGATGCCTTTTCACGCCCCGCATAAAAGACCCAATTTTTTGGGATGGGAGGGACAAAAAAAGGGTTCACAAAAAAGTACTCTTAAAGTATGTTAATATGTATTTTAACACCCATAAGACAAGCTCAGTTTAGTTTCGGTTTAATGGCGCTTTCAAAATCCAAAAATATATTTATACTAAGTATGTAATTTCAAATTAACAATGACTACAATCTAATATCAATTTATCCAAATCAATAATAATACATAATACATGAATCCTAATTGTATTTTGAACAGTTTCAATGCTGTGTATTTATTAATATCAAATCAACAAAGGCTGCAATCTAATACCAATTCACTTGTATCAATAAATAATACAATAGTCCTAACAGTATTCTGAACAGTTCCAATGCTGTCTGTCCTACCTTCAATTACATCATGCAAATGAATCCTTTATTACGTTATGTGATAATGACACGACTATGGAACCGTATAGAATATTAATTGGAGAGTTATAGAATGTTACAGACAATAGAAATGTTCTTTTTTGTACTGCGCATAACACATGTAGATGCCAACATTGCCGTGGTGGTTTCCGATGGAGTAGAATAGGGTCACCCCAGCTCTTCCTGTGGGTGTCGTAAAAAGCGACTAACCGCCGTTCCCAATAACATACCGACAGTTAAAGATAGATCGCATCTACGGGTAAAGTGCTCGGCTGTTTAAATTCAAAACATAGTAACTCCTATTTCTCACCAATTTCGGTAAATAAAATTATACCGCGATGCGCTTTCCCGCAAAAAAATCAGTTACCACGTTTTGAATTTAAACAGCTGATACGTCAAATTTGACTGTTGCGATCTATCTTTAACAAACTGTAAGGCTTAATTGCACCATACTACCTGTTAAAGTAAGAGGTTTAAGTCAAATTTATCATTAACTGCTAGATGGGTTGCACCAGTGTATTTAGTAGCTCGGCTAAGTTATCAGGGTTGCAAGTCAAATGAGACATTATTTACGTCAAATTCCTGATGGGTATTTTTTTGATTGTGGTAATACTACACGTTAGTTGTCATTTGCTGTCAGTTCTTATGTCGATCAGTTGAGATTTTGAGATATCAAATCAAGTCCACCTTCTTTTTGACAGATTTTAACCAATTTAACATTAACAATGGGAATAACCAGCCGGCCGCGGCCGGTTACGGTTACCGTCAAGTATTGACGTCATATTAAGTGTTGTCAAATGGTGCAATCTATTTTGTACCTGACCGGTACTTTAACAGGACTGTTAATGTTAAAGTAAGATGGTGCAACCCAGCCTAAGTATGTTATTGTGAACGGCCGTAAGGGACAGGGGTGAATGCTATCCGCCTTTATTTCGCCCTGTGCCACTGGATTTATTCAGTAAATAATTCAATAAATTCAGAGAATAAATAATGCTAAAAGTGACATAATATATATGTGACATTTATATAAATAGACATAAGAACCTCCTTCAACATGAGTGGCCAATGCATCATACGTATTAGATTATGCTCTATTTTTAGAACAATGGCACAAACCGGAAGATGTTTCCGTTTTGTGGCCTCAGTGGCATGTCCAGTGGCACAGGGTGGAATAAATGGCGCTGCACAATAAACATACAACCAAGACAAAGGTCCCGCTAGATGGCAATAGGTTCGCCCCCTCGCGAATCGTGGGTGCTAATACATCTCTGCTTACCCCTCCGGGAATTTACAGACGTGAGTATATTTATGTATGTATCTAAATTTAGATACAAATATAACAAGTTAAACCCTATAACTAGCAGGCTCACCCCGGCTTCGTCCGTGGCCTATTTCATACCCGTATCACCTTTAAGAAATTTATGTGTATTTTTTAGATTTCAAATAATGTATAGGAATTTGCCAGACTTGTTGGAATTTATGTTACAGCATGTCCCTTATTTAGTAGTAGCGATACTCAGGGTAATTTTATAGTAGTTTCAGTTAAAAAGATTTTGGGCAGTTTGCCAAATTAATAATTCCAGACGATTTTGCCATCGAAACTGTTTATAAAATCTTTCTATCCGAAACGTAACGGGTGTGATTATAGCCAATAAGCTTTCTCGAGAAACGAACTATTCAAAATAAAAATATTTTTTCAAGTTTCTTAGATTTGCACGTTCAACCAACCATACAATTAAACTCTTCAACATGATAATACTAGTATAGATATTAGTCTCACCCCATGGTAGTCAACCCACGTTCCCACATGTCATCTATTGGTGCAACTAAGATAATATATCGATCAAGACTGGATTCGAACCAGATCATCGTGGGTTCGAAGCTTTCTCCGCTAAGCTACTTGATCACGCCTGAAATAATCGAAAAATAAAAACTTATTATACCCGTCTTTGCGGCCGTCTTTCAGACGGACTTTGAGGGGATGATATCATACTAAATGCTTAAATAGATAGTAAAATGTTTTTGGAAAATGTATACTTTTCAAAATTAAAAGCTAGGTACACTAGCTAGTTGTGAATGAATGCGGAAGTAGAATAACGCGGATGAGTAGGTCATAAATCCTGGTGATAATGTGCGTAAAATATAGTCTGTTATATCATTATTTTAATGGAATACATGTGTTATAACGTTAACTCTTTCCGTCCAGGCGTAAAATTGTTATTTTTTTCGTGTTTTGTAACACAGTACCTGTGTTAATTAGAAAACAAGGTACGCACATGTGTGCAAATTAGTTCAAAGAATGAAATTACTAGCAGGATTTTAGTTATGCGCGTGGACGTAAACCAAAATTCATTTTTTCAAGATAGCGGCTGTCCGTGGGACATGCGTTGTAACCCAACAAACTTGGATTTCAGAGCGAAGGCGAACCGGACGTCCTCCATGAGCGCTGGCCTGGGGGTGACCGGTAGAGCCTTCGGCAATCTCACCTCCGGCAACCAAGGACCCAAGACGGCGTGCGTTTTAGTCGGTTCGAGTGCGACATAACCGCCTCCACCGGCTCCGTGGGGGTGGTATCCGTGGGGATTTTGCGCACGATAAAAAAAAAACTTGGATTTAACCTTTGAACTTACCCTTACTACTCTGACTATATACTCTCTCTCTCACTCTCTCTCTCACTCTGACCCACGGGGATAACCCCCACGTAAAAAGAACACACAATGTTTTGTAGGCAAACAGAAGCTTTCTATAAAATCTACTATAATGACCGAAATTACGTGACTCACAACTCAAAAAATTACAACTTAAGAGACGGATAAAGAGAAGGGAAATTTGATGTGATTCAGGTGTGGCTCAATAGCATGAAGAAGAGCATTCCCCCGGTAAGGGAAAGGTCGTGGCTTCAAGTCCCCCCGAACGCTTCTTTTTCTCGATGTAACTTAAAAAGTAAGTATAATAAATGCTATAAAAAATTCATTCAAATTACCCCTAGTTTTAGCAAGACTACCCACGCTGAATGAAAAAGCCGTAAGTGTGTTTGTGTGTTTATACGTCAAACCCGAGATAAAATAGTATGTCGGCTCACGTACCGATCACACGACATCACGAAAACGGTAACAGTTTTACTACCTACGTCACTCCTGAAGGAATACAACCTAATGTATGAAAGCATTACCTATTCCTCTGTAATCTCCCTGAAGACTGAACTGTACCTAATATATCATTACTTATTTATATACCTACCATATAATATTCAGTATACAGTTTTACTCAGACTTTGATTGAGATATTTGTATGTATTTGGTTGTGTGTGATAAATGTGAGGTCACAGGGCTTCTAGGGCCCTATAGGCTGTCATAAATATATAAATATAAATATTCCACAACATTCTACACAACGCTATCTAAACCCATGGTAAGCTTTTATAGATTGTGTTATGGAATCTAGAACGCGGATAAACATACTTATATACTTTTTTTTTGTAAATACATACATATTATACATAGAAACACCCAGACCAATGCAATTAGCCATTTTCATGCATACAAATATTTGCACTGAGCGGGGATTGAACTCGCGCCTCCTGCGTGGCAGTCGCGTTCACTACCGCCACGCCACAGACTGTTAACAACACAAGCCAAGTCGGTCTCGCGTTAGGTGACCATTCTTCAGACCTCTTTCCATGTTGGTAACTGTTGGAGTAGAATAGCGACACCCCATCTCTTTCTATGGGTGTCGTAGAAGGCGACTTAGATATAGCTGTTCTTCATTCTACAGTAAATAAAAATCCCATGACTAAGTGCCTGAATGACGGCAATAGGCTCACCTCCTATTACGTGGGACTGAAAATCATAGTTGGCGAAATGTGGGTACTAATACACCTCTGCCTGCCCCTTCGGGGATTTACAGGCGTGAGTATATGTATTTATGAAATGTCTTAAGACCTTGAGACCCCGCCGTGCCTCAGAGGGGCACGCCTGGCGAAATATAAAATCTGTCAAAACGGAAAAAACGGGCTACAATGTCGTTGGTCCTGATTGGTATACGCTCGATTAGCGCAGCCCTGCACTTGACAGTTTGTCAGGCGAGGATGACAGGTTCTGAGCGGAAATGTGTTGAAGAACGATACGATTTGCACCCATGTACAGTCGACAAAGAAGATAAGGTTCCACTTTTTCATATAAAGTTGTATGTCAAGGTGGAACCATATCTCCTTTGTTGACCGTACATCTTACCCCTTTCTGGGGGAAGATCCCCATCTTCCCCCAGAAAGGGGTAAGATGGACGGTCATAGGTGTCCCCACACCTATGACCGTCGTTACAGGTAGTTGGAACCTTAAAAAGACATTTTAACTTCGTCGTCAAGATATTTCGACGACAGCCTCCGTGGCGTGGCGGTAGTGAACGCGACTGCTACGCAGGAGGCGCGGGTTCGATCCCCTTTGTGCAAATATTCGTATGCATGAATATGGCTATTTGCATTGGTCTGGGTGTTTCTATGTATAGTATGTATGCATTTACAAAACAAAAAGTATGTTTATCCGCATTCTGCATTCCATAACACAAGCTAGATAAGCTATGCTTACCATGGGTCTAGATGGCGTTGTGTGGAATGTTGTGGAATATTTATTTATTTATTTAAGACGCTGACTGTGCCTACTCATGTGTATAAGGTGCATCTCTTCAAGTAGAAAATCTAAATCATGAAGCTGGAAATAAATTGCTCGTCCTTTGAATAATATATTTTACACAAGCTACTTGCGTTCACTGAATTTATAAGCAAGCATAATTCTAAAGCTACGTCTACACTAATCGAGGCGGGCATAAACGGGACTATTTGTGGCGTGGTCGTTCGCGACGTACGAACGTATACAACGATATTACAATCATCAATTCTTCAAAAAACCGAAAGTCGAGCACTAGTAATACACTTGGAGCGTTCTTCTTTAAGGTTCGTAATTTGGTCCAAACTAAGATTCGTCACACTTCAAAAGGCCTTTGCCCAAGGCACTCTGAATTAAGAGACACCATTTAGTTATAGATTGTACTGTATTTTTGCAACCTTTAGCAATTTTGAAATAAGGACTATTAAAGGAATTATTATTATTATAAGATTTGTTATATCACATTCACTTCATCTGTGTAAAACGTCTATTTTTTTGTGAATTATGTATTCGACTCACGGAGAACAGAAGTTTCCTTTTCTTTGATTCGAATGGACTAGCGCCGACATCACTACATAGTATAAAGCAAAGTCGCTTTCCGCTTCCCTATGTCCCTATGTATGCTTATATCTTCAAAACTACGCTACAAATTTTGATGCGGTATCTTATAATAGATAGAGTAATTCAAGAAGAAGGTTTATATGTATAATACATGCTTAATATAGTAGAAGGTGTAGCGGGAACGGGGTCGGATGACACGCGGGCGGAAAAAATTGGCGGTACGAAGTTCGCCGGGTTAGCTAGTATTGCATAGAATACGACATCTACTCGTTCACGCGTTCTGTCGAATTTAAACTATTTCACCAACAAATCTGAAAATAATCATCGTCAATTTGCTTGTACGAATGTGTTGGAATAATTCTTGCTCGGCTTGTGCATCGTTCGTGCTCAGCTCGTCCGGTGTAGACGTACCCTTAAGTTCTTTTGAAACAACTCCTAAGTGCTTTATTAGTAAGCCCGGTGCAGTCGTCGCTGCTATTTTAAATCTAATTTATTTATTTTTCAAGTTGTCGACTATAATTTCACGGTTGGTTATTTTTTAATGTTATACAGAGTGCAGAATGGGAAGGAGTGTTGTTATAATTAAATATCATTTTTATATTAAGTACTAAGGCAAATAGCTAACACGAATTAGGAGTTATGTTTTTTTAATGCAGTCAACACCATAATATAAAACTAACTAATGGGAACTAACTAACTGATGGGATATGTCGAAGACAACCTCCAGTCTAACACCACAACCCTCAGTCGGCGTGCAGTTTTAGTTGGTTCGACTCCGACATAAGCTCCTCTTTCGGCTCTGGTGGGGGAGGTATCCGTGGGGATTTCCGCACGAAAAAATAACACCACAACCCTCAGTCGGCGTGCAGTTTTAGTTGGTTCGACTCCGACATAAGCTCCTCTTTCGGCTCTGGCGGGGGAGGTATCCGTGGGGATTTCCGCACGAAAAAATAATACTACTAAAACTAACTACATGCTGTAAAGTCTGCGGTGCAATTACATATTAAAATTCAGACTGCGTTTTTTTTTATTTTCCGGTATTTTTTGGACTTATAATCAAATGCACATTCGGGATTTTGATATTCGGTCTTACGTCCATCGGTCTTATATACTTCGGGATTATGATACGTAACCACATGCAAAACAAAATCCAAAATCGTGAATTTCGTCAGAAGTTTAGCCAATTTGACCCGCATGAGATAGAAGAGGTTCTTTGACCTTACCCCTCGGTAGATTTAACATATAGGCCGCTAGAGAGCCCATAATGTATACAGGCAGTTAATTGTGTCCGACAATACCCAAACATAATGTTATGAGTGTGTTGTTGGTCCCAAACGGGTGTAAATCATTATGTGAAAGTGAAGTTGGTTAATTTGTAAGATTGGTAGTTAATAAGATTAGTACGATCACTACATAGTATGAAGCAAAGACGATTTCCGCGTCCCTATGTTCCTATGGATGCTTAAATCTTTAAAACTACGCAACGGATTTAAATGCGGTTTTTAATAGATAGAACAATTCAAGAGGAAGGTTTATATGTATAAAACATGCTCAATATAGTAGTGGGTGCAGCGGAAACGGGATCAGACGCCACGCGGGTGGGAAAAATTGGCGGTACGAACTTTGCCGGGTCACCTAGTATACTAATAAATGATTATTACAAATAGGAAAAGTAATTTAAAATAAAATATTTTAATTTGTTCTTGGAATAAAAATTGGTTGAGTTCCAATCTATCCCTGTATTGTTTGAGTCATATATTCTTGTAAGTATTTTGAAGATATAGACGAGGTCAAATTCACCAAGTACAGATCCTCTTATATCTCGCGATTTAAGTCCAAGATATGTGGCCCGAGCTAAATGTCAGACCAGTAACACATACACTCCCATAAGTTACGGGAACGGGGTTAAAACGACTTCACATTTTCCATCACCATCATCATCAATTTTTCAGTTGCAACCAAAGTTTATATCGCAGTTAGCTTTTTACTCCACTCCCCCCCACCTCAAAAAAAAGCTAGCGTCAGAGTTTTGTTTGTCGTTCAGTAGATGCATTGACCAACGAGGTTGACTTGAGCTCTGAAGGTGCTGGTAGGGGTTTTGTACACCAGTTTTATAAAGGGCGGAGATTGCCACAGATACCCTTACGCAGGTGGCTATATTGAACTAACTAAAACCTTCAGATGCCCTGGCCTGGACTCACCCTGGTGAGTGATTAACTAAGGCATATTCCTCGCATCCCGGCAGATCCATGGTCTCCCTTGATTGTGGAAACCACGGTGTTCACATCTTTCCCCCCGGATTTTTAAAATTTTTTTGTTGACTATTTATCCGCAATCAGTAGACCTGTACTATAATGGTATGAATCGTAGATGACGTGGGAGCATGGCCTCCACCGAGACCATAACTCTCACGAGAGAGGACTCAGAACAGTAACTCCATTTTGAGCAATTTAGCTGGAGTATTTCCTGTCCAGCTCCAGGATATGTGCCCGTTTCAAACCTGTAGGTATGTCACTGTGTAGTAGCTTCTGGGCAAGCTCATTTGGATGGTTTTTGAGGAGTAATTTGTATTTTGTGCAGTGTTTTGCTATCTCCTCGGCATTGGTGATGAACCATGGTGCCTTGAGAATAATATCCCCCCGAATTGCATCGCACCTGTTTCTGTTAGGGTGACGGCGTCTCCACTTGTCACCCGTAAGCCTGTACACTTTATATTGAACCAAAAATATAATCGCAGTTTCTTTCCGCGTATCTTTTATCGCAAAACAGAAAATAATTATGTTCCCTATTAAATGTCAATTGCAATCGCTGCCTCATTAAGTAGCTGTGTGCTTTCGTAGAAGGTGTAAGAGGATTTTAGCAAACTAATTACAACATAAACGCTGTTAATTAGACGTCTGCCTTTGGCATATAGCTTTGTTTACTGATTTAATTAGGTTGTATGATGGGGAAAATTTACTAGTTAACTGATTTTTTTTGATAGTAAATGAAGTAATGGGTGTATGCTTCCTCAGGATCTTCGGATCCCAATTCAAAATTTATAAATAAAAATAAATAAGTAAATATTCCTCAACATTCTACACAACGCTATCTAGACCGTTTTTTTTTCGTGCGGAAATCCCCTCGGATACCCCCCCTGCCGGAGCCGGAAGGGGAGGTTATGTCGGACTCGAACCGACTAAAACCGCACGCCGACTGTGGGTCTTGGTGCTAGGGCGGAGGTGAGGTTGTTATAGACATATCCCTCGCACCCCGGCTGACCCAGGGCCATCCCTTACGGTCTGGCCCTCCTCAGGAGGGGGGACAACGGTGTCCCCAACTCGCCCCCGGAATGGGGAGGCGCGCTATTTAGCGCGCCGCCGCCGTGGCCTGCATCTGCTGGGGTGACAGGCGGCTCCACCCGTCACCCCCAGGCCCGCGCTCATGGGGGACGGAGGTCAGTCAGTGCCCTCCGACGCCCGAGTTGCCTACGCGCGCGGGCGGCGCGATCCGCGAGTCTTTCTCGCTCGCGCCGCTTCTCCCGCTCCGCCGTCTCCTTCACGACCATTACCTGCTCGCTGAAGTAGACGCCGGCCGCCCACGCGTCCGCGCAGCGGACCATTGCTGTGAGCAGGGTGGCGAGGGTGAGAACTCTCACTCCCAGGGCCGCCACTAGCTCCCGCCTCGGTCCGGCCCATGCCGGACACTCGGTGAGCGTGTGCAACCCCGTGTCCTCGCTCGCGTCGCAGTGATGGCACTACGCTATCTAGACCCATGGTAAGCTTAACTAGCTTGTGTTATGGAATCTAGAATGTGGATAAACATACTTAGATAGGTACTTTTTTTGTAAATACCTACATATTTCCATATTCCACATATTCCACAACATTCTACACAACGCTATCTAGACCCATGGTAAGCTTTTTATAGCTTGTGTTATGGAATCTAGAATGCGGATAAACATACTTATATACTTTTTTTTTTTGTAAATACATACATATTATACATAGAAACACCCAGACCAATGCAAATAGCCATATTCATGCATACAAATATTTGCACTGAGCGGGAATCGAACCCGCGCCCCTCTGCGTGGCAGTCGTGTGCACTACCGCCACGCCACAGAGGCTGTCGCATATTTGTACATAGAAACACCCAGACCAATGCAAATAGCCATATTCATGCATACAAATATTAGCACTGAGTGAGGATCGAACCCGCGCCTCCTGCGTGGCAGTCGCGATCTGTACCGCCGCGCCACAGAGGCTGTCATAATGGAATAGACCCTAGGGCCAGCTTTCCTCTAGGAGTTAGGCAGTTACAGTCTGCTTAACAGCTTGTCTGTCACCAGACCGTATCTCATTTTAGCCATGATAGCTAGCCAGTTGAAACTTCCACAAATTTTTTCTTTTTCTGTTGCCATTATGCCTACAGTATCGGGTTCTTCAAGAAAGGCACTAGAAGGTTTCTTCAGGGTAGGCAGCACGTGTAACGCCCCTGAGGTTACAGACGTCCATAGGCCACGGTAACCACTTTCCATTGGGTGGGCCGTGTGCTTGTCTGTGGTAGTGTGTGGTTTAAAAAAAATACTCATCATTTTCATCATTCTCTGAGCCTTTTCCAGAATACTAAAAACAGAAAAAAAGACAATGGCACAAAACTCTTTGTGCTTAAGTCCAACTCGCACTTGGCTGGTTTTTTTATGTTAGCCGCAGGTGAAACCAAGGTACGCAATAAAGTCAACAACCTTCATAACGTAAGTGATAACAAGCTAATCGCACATCTGATGGTAAGCAATAAAACTCAAAACCTTTGAGTGCGAACATAAACCCAGTTTATGATTCAACCGATGTAATTGGTTTAGCGCCTTATACAAGACTTTATCGAAGGAATAAATTATACTGTTCAGCAGGATATATTGTATTATATATATAACGTTGTTCTAATCGATTATCAAGAGCGATCTTCTTTAACATGTGTTTCGCGTTGAAGATTCTGAAGTTTGGAATAATACTTATGGAATACAAATATACTATACGTGTAGGTATTCCATAAGCGTGATAAAGGGTTGAGAGGTAATCGTCAGAACCTCATAAAGACAGGTTTAGCAAATTGACAAGATCATTATTCTCGTTGTGACAGATTCGCGTGAAGACAGGTTTACGTGATGACTGATTAACGTAAGGACAGATTCGTATGATGACAGATTTGCGTGATGACTGATTCACGTGACGACAGATTCGCGTAGAAATAGAATCGCGTAATAATGACATATTCGTATAATATCAGATTGCGTTTTTTTTTGTAAAAGGGCACGTCAATTTGACTTCACCCCGCCTGATAGTAAGCTACCTTTTAGCGACCAGGTCACCATTGTAAACATGTACCATGTTAAAAATGGTGGCACTCAGCTTGATGGCCTCATCAGATGCCTTTTCACGCCCCGCTTAAAGGACCTGGGACTGTAAGAAGGAGGAAACACGTGAGCTGGCAGGGAGTTCCAGGTCTTATTGATGCGGCATAATGACAGATTCACGTAATGACAGATTATCGAGTTGCGTGTCTGTCGAGACACTTTTGTAAGTTGATGCTCTAACTAGATTAGTTTGTTTAATAAGACATTTAGGAAGGTACTGCCATCTAGCTCCCTAATCCCTAGAGGAAAACCCGCACCAGAGCATCCATCAATCAGCAGATGAGACTAACTTAGGATCTAAAGATATATGGAACACCCATATGCTCTTAGTCAATCAAGCTTATTTATAGTAATGCTATATCTACCATCCTCGTGATTACAATTCTAGTCTTTGTATACAAGGAAATAAGTAATAATATTGTATAAATACATTTTTCACGTATCCTGAAATAACGGTACAACCATTTGTCGGTTACGTTTTCGACATCTTTCCTGTTATCTTAAAAGTAAAAACGTGTTTGAAGTGGCAATGTTCTAGTAAATATAACTATACTTATGCATGAATATACCCAAAGGGGTAGGCAGAAATGTATTGATATCCAACTATATCTTTCAATATCATTCTTTGATGTACGTACATCTTGGTTTTTCTTTCTATACGGCATTATTACCCGACGAAGGAAGGAGGGTAATGTTTTTCGAGACTATATATGTATGTATGTCCATTTATTTGGCACGGCCTACAGCCTAAACGGCTTGACGGATTATGACATGTGAGGTGTCATTTGATTCGTCGTGATTGTGTGAGTGAAAATGGTGTATGTTTGTCGCCAAAACGTACGTTATCAAAAATATATTTGACCCAAACTTATCAAGTAGGGTATCAAAATGAAGGAAATTAGAAGGAGATTACAAAAATATATACATGTCATATCATAACTAAAAAGTATAAAATAAAACATAATTATTATTAAACAATTAAAAACCCGACTGCCTCTGAAAAGATCGAAATAAGTTTGATAGCAGGCGGTACCCATTAATTTTCTTTCGGTTTATGATTGGCAATTGGGTACCGCCTGCTATCAAACTTATTTCGATCTTTTCAGCGGCAGTCGGGTTTTTCATTTTTTAATAATTTGTTTAAATCTGGGTTTGACTTTTTTTTTTTTTTTTATTGGCATTACGTTGACATATTATGTGGTTTATTTATTTATGCATTTATCATATTATATAGTTATTAATTATTTTAATTTAAATTTAAACTAACACGATTTTGATGGACATTACGAGTAGCGATGTTTAGGTGGAGTTATTAGGCCTAGTTTTAATTTAAATAAAATAAATCAATATCCAAATGTATTTCTACCGAAATATTTATTTTTGAAATGTATGTATGTAGTACTAAATCGTAACGTCAAATTACAATACACATTAGCAGTAAAAGAAGAAAAAGTAAAAGTATTTAAAAAACACAAATATAAAAAAGTTTATTTATTTCTACACACATCATGTCATTTCCTGTAAAATAAAAATGGAGCAGGAATCATACGTTTTTATTCCATACTTTATATATTATTTCAACCACCTGTTATATACACACATAATTTAAAAGTCAATTTAATTCAACTTAAATTTTCATGAATTTTAGGAATTATGATTTAAAATTAAACTTACCATCATACTGCCACAAAATTAAACAAACACAGCCAATTCTGTCATTTTCACAATTCTAAATTTCAAATCCATCATAATTAATTCACACCATTTTCAAATTTAGTTTAATATTTAGTTTTTATTCGAAGTCACACCACTTTTATAACTATAAATATAACTTAAAATGAAAAATATAGACACTACATATTTTAATTTTAATTGAACACTAAATATATGACACTTAATTTAAAAATGATTTTCTCACAATAATATAAGTTAAAATTTCATAGGTACACGAAAGTTTACGCGTAGCAAGCTCGCGTAGGCGATGTAGCGATCGCCCTCTACGACGCCTACGATGAGACTGACGGAGTTAGATGCTACGGCTACAGAGTCATCTCCGCTTTGCCGGAGTTATTCAAATACTCGAACACTTGTTTGTTAATAAATTAAGTGTTTTTTGCTTTTTTATTTATGAAATGGGTTTACGAGATTTATGATACCCTTTTTTTAAAGGTTTGTTCGAAAAATATGAGCGGAATTGAATTGATTGTCTCAGTGGTGGTGGTGGTAAAGAAAAGAGGTTTTATTAGACCACACTGATTTTTTTTTCTGCTCTCGCGGTTATGGGGTCAGGCGGTAGTCGCTTTCATAAGAAACCAATATAATTGAATGAATTTTATAGCATTAAGTATGCTAACTATACAAAATCGAATACATGGACTCGGTCGAGTCTCGGTAGCCGAGTTGGTCAAGGCATTCCCCCTGTAAGGAAAAGATCGCGGGTTCGAGTCCCGCCCGATAAGAATCATTTTCTCCCCATGAAACCAATATAAATCAATTCGTACCAAAAACAGGAGATTCTGCTTTCCAAAAAGTAAGTCTAGGAAAATCATTAGCAAACCTATGAATATTTGTGGGTGTTCAGCTACTTTTGATGCTGGCTGTACTTGTATTACGGTCATTAGATACTACAATACAGTTAGAACACTCCAACTCCGACATAATTATACTTCTGATGCATCCTCTCTTCATCAAACTTGAGTGACCGCAGAACATGGTTTGACTTGATTTGATTAATTATGAATATAGTTCGCTCTTGTAAATGGTTTGTTGGTTAGCAAATTATATTTCGAAAATTATATCGACTGTTGATTGATGACACTGGGTGGAATCTTTTGTAATACATATTGAGAACACTTGTAATTTTCCACAGTATTTATTTTATTGAACTTGACCGGTTTCGTCTCTCGGCATTCTCAAAGATTTACATTTTTTTTTATTGTTTTGAGTGTTCTAATTTTAAACACTAACTATATTTTTAATGGGTTGTGAAAAAAATTACAAAATGTCTTAAGTGATAAGTTAACACTTATTATTTCTTACTATTTCCGAGTAATATTTTTAAATGTGAAAATATGTGAAGATATTTGGATGTTTAATGTATAATTATGTACAAAAGACGTAATTTAATAATATTTCGCTTTAATATGAAAATAGGTATTTTAGTTTTACTTTTGTTTTAATTCTGCTACAGTACTAGATTCAGTTGTGAAAAATATATTATAGTTTTCGTTAATAGATTGTGTTTCGTATTAGATTGTTTGAGTCTATTATACCTATGTATTTAATTTTAAAAATGAACTTGTAGAAATGTGTATAATATAAAATTTAAATTTATACAGTGTCACGAAAAGGAACGTTTTTACTATAAAAAATTCTAAGTTTCCGAGGATTGTTTGTGACTTTGGTAATTTTTGTAAAAAAAATAAGAAACTTAGCTATTTTTCGTTTTGAATACAGGTAAAATCATTTATTTAAACGTTTTACGAACACGGAATAATTTTGCAAGCGTTGGTTTCAAAAGCTTGTAGCGTTAATAGAAAATAGAGAGAATGCAGCCCGGTGATTACATGTCAACATTACTTCACCCCGTCTGATGGTATGCGAAGAATGAAAGCTACTAACAATGCTACAGTGGTCTCCAGCTTGATGTCCTCATTCGAAATATAAAAAATATCCTTTTTATGCCTCACAATTTCACATTTTTTCGTGCAAAATAATATCTTTTTGAATTGAGCTTGCACGAACGGTTCTTGGTTGAAGCTGTAACTGACATTACGATGCGGCTGAGGGAGTCATTAAAATGGTAATTTGTTCAGCCGAACATGATATTAAAGAAATTGCTCAAAATGCGACTCTTAAAACAATTTTACACAGAAGAGGTATTTTGACGAATTCTTGTAGTCTTGTAGGCTGTTTAATATCAGACAGATATATACAGCCCAGATTCAGCTTCAGATGCATGGCTCGAATCAATAATAGTGCCCAGTATGGCAGTAGGCTCATCCCCTATTACGTGGGTATACTGAATACACTGACGAGTGAAATGTGGGTGTTAATTGACCTCTGCCTAATTCTCTATATATAAAGGCGATTTTATGTATGTATGCATGTTAATATATTTTTTATAAAGAACACGTCAATTTGACTTCACCTCGCCTGATGGTCAGCTCACCATCGTAAACATGTACCATGTTAACAGTGGTAGCACTCAGCTTCTCGACCTCATTAGATGCCTTTTCACGCCCCGCTTCAAGGACCCGGGACTGTAGGAAGAAGGAAACACGTGAGCTGGCAGGGAGTTCTAGGTCTTAATATCACTATTTAGATTTAGCTATGTAGATAGATATTGCTATTGTTGGCAAACGTCGATATATTTGATATAACATCAAGAAGATGATATAACCACAGATTACCTAATAGTTGATATAACCTTCGTGGCGTCATTACATAACATTCAACATCTAGGAGTATATAGGAGGTTTAAGTTTGATTTCAGCTCAATGTAAACATTTGTATGCATAAATATCTATTTGCACTTGTCAGAAGTATCAGTACAAAGATAAATAACAGCAAACGGAACAAATAAAATAACTTTATCAATGGACAACAGTAAAATTACCCAACCGCTGTTAACCAAACGTAAATAATTTCTCCAAATTCATTCGCAGTGAGTTTTAAGATAAATATTCATAATTAAGAACTCAGGTTTACATTTCAAAACTCAATGGTAATTTAATTAATTGTTTGGCTATTTATTTTGTATTTACAATTTAATAATATTGATTTATTTATATAATTTCTCTGGCGTTTAGATTTTCAGGAAAGGTACAATAGTCCATAAATAGAAGAAAGATTGAATCAAGTATTAGTTTGAATGAATTTTACAGCCTACCTACTAGCCTATCGAATACATAGGGAAAAATATATCTTCTCGGGCGGGACTCGAACCCGTAGTCTTTCCCTTACAGGGGGAATGCCTTGACGAATGACTTAATGCTGTAAAATTCATTCAAGTATTTGGGCGAAAAACATTGGAAAAAATGAAATGCTCAAGTGAGACTCGAACTCACGACCTTTCCCTTACAGGGGGATTGCTCTGCCAACTGAGCTATTGAGCACAACTTGAATCATTCCAAATTTTCATTCTCTTTATATCCGTCTATAAGGGCGACGGTGCAGCCATCTACCAACATCCTTACGAACTGTTGGAAAAAATGAATGATTTTTCAACCATTTTTAAACATTGAATTTTGATGACTGCGCCTAAATATTTGAATGAATTTTTTATAGCATTTATTATGCTAACTTTTAAGTTCGAAAAACATTGGAAAAAATGAAATGCTCAAGTGAGACTCGAACTCACGACCTTTCCCTTACAGGGGGATTGCTCTGCCAACTGAGCTATTGAGCACAACTTGAATCATTCCAAATTTTCCTTCTCTTTATATCCGTCTATAAGGGCGACGGTGCAGCCATCTACCAACATTCTTACGAACTGTTGGAAACAATGAATGATTTTTCAACCATTTTTAAACATTGAATTTTGATGACTGCGCCTAAATATTTGAATGAATTTTTTATAGCATTTATTATGCTAACTTTTAAGTTCGAAAAACATTGGAAAAAATGAAATGCTCAAGTGAGACTCGAACTCACGACCTTTCCCTTACAGGGGGATTGCTCTGCCAACTGAGCTATTGAGCACAACTTGAATCATTCCAAATTTTCCTTCTCTTTATATCCGTCTATAAGGGCGACGGTGCAGCCATCTACCAACATTCTTACGAACTGTTGGAAACAATGAATGATTTTTCAACCATTTTTAAACATTGAATTTTGATGACTGCGCCTAAATATTTGAATGAATTTTTTATAGCATTTATTATGCTAACTTGGCTCAGTTGGCAGAGCAATCCCCCTGTAAGGGAAAGGTCGTGAGTTCGAGTCTCACTTGAGCATTTCATTTTTTCCAATGTTTTTCGAACTTAAAAGTTAGCATAATAAATGCTATAAAAATTCATTCAAATATTTGGGCGAAGTTATCAAAAACCAATGTTTTAAAAATGATTGTAACATCATTCATTGGTTCCGATAGTTCGTAAGAAGATCGGTAGATGACTCCACCGTCGCCGTAAAAACGGATTAATAGAAGAGAAATTTGAATCACATCGGGCGTGTCTCGGTAGCCGAATTGATCAAGGCATTCCCCCTGTAAGGGAAAGACTGCGGGTTCGAGTACCGCCCGAGAAGATTTCTTTTTCCCTATGTGTTCGAAGTATTAGTTTGCACTGCAAATTATGGTACAATAAAAATTTGGCATGGTTTTTTTATTTCTAAAAATAATTATATTAACTAAATGCTACCTGATGAACTGTATGTACCTATAGAGTGTACGGGGTTGAGTTTGACATGGTCATTTGCATTAATAGTAAAACTCTCGCCAGGATATTTACCATGTTTAACTACCCAATAAACTTAAAAAACATGGTAAACGGCACTCAGGTGGCAGACAAGCACACGGCCCACTTGATAAAAAGTAGCTACGTAACACCAGGGGAGTCACAATCTTGCTGCTGACCCTGTAAGAACAGAATTTTTGTGCATTCAGTGCAGAGGGCAAAGCACGACAAGCTTTTGCACTTCCCTCGGAGAACACAAAAACTGCCAGTGAGCTCTCACTAATCTACTCCTCTAACAGGATTAGGGCTAAGGATTTATTTTTTTATTCAAGTTTTACTTAATATTCCATTTTCAGATAGAAACCCTAAGACACGTCTTTGAACAAGCTTCCTCTGTGCTTCAAACAACACTGACGACCGTGCCTACACGCGGCGAATTAACCGTGATTTTTTACGTTGAAAAAACGTATGTGTACAGCAGGCCTAATACGTAACAGGATTTTTTTTGAAGAATATTGGAACTGAAGTTACTAATATTCCCTCTAACCCCTCCAGCTAAGCTAAATTGCTTGTGTTAAGAGTGGGTTCACGTCGGTAGTGTAATGGCCAGGTTTCGAACCCGAGACCTCTCGATCGTAAGGCCGACTCCGACGCTTAAAGAGAGAGGATGAAACAAAGCTAGATAGATAGTTAGGTACTTTATCAGGTCCTACATTTCAGCTATGCCCTAGTTAAACACTGTATATTTTAATAATTAAGTTTACCCCTCACGCGACTACCGCTTAGAGTAAAGAGTTACCTTATCTTGTAAATTCTAAATTAAAAAAGTTTATAAGAATCTTCCAGTAGAATGAAAAAGCAACTTTACTGTCAATGTTTTAAAAGTAAAATTAGAGTGTAGTTCATTGATGACCTGACTAAAGCTACGGACACATCGATTGTGGGCACATTGGCAAGCTCTTTGCAAGTGGCTGCAGGTCTTATGGTGGTACTTCACAGTGCTATTTGTGTTCGCTGTTGGGCGTTTGTTGTTTTTTTTTGGCAAAGCATTTGATTATCTTTCTGATGCTAACATACAGTTATGTTGATGAATGAAGTAGTCAAAATGATCTTAATTTCGTTTTTTTATCCCCTTCCAGTTGACCGATTGTTCTGATATTTGGTTCGCACCTTTTGTTCGGACAATAATACCATTTAAATTTGCTCTTTATACGAGAGTTTTAAGATCATTTTGAGACTTTGTCGTCTAGATATTTATGACGCTGACTGTACACGCAAATAACACAGGCAAATACGACCATTCACACATGTTAGCCATATAAGAAACGCCACAACATTTGTCCTTTCTTTCATTCTGGTATTGGCGATATTTTGTCAAATAGACATAAATAATGGTGTATATACGCGGGATCAACAGTTCATAAGATCAACAGTCAATATGCCAACGCCACGAGATCAGCAGTTTAAAAAATTGTGAGGCCAAACTTATTATTATTTCCCACATTTTGGGGAAAAATTTTTCACTGGTATACCGAATTTTAAAACTATCCACACCTGAAAAATGCAAATATTAGTGTTTGGGAATTGGAATATTTAAACCATCAACCTTTGAGTATGCCGTAAGGCGAAATCGGTCAGGTTTAGAAACAAAATTAAAGTCTGTGGAAAGTACAAGTGTGTTATTCAATATGTTATTCAATATTATGGTAATAGTTTATCGAAAATGTCAAATGCAGAAATATATGTATTTTTGTGCAATGAAAAATATGACATCGTACATAAGTATATTCGATCACAAAACCTTTTTCAAGAACATTATTGTGACGGTTACGCCTATCGTGCTAATTATGTTTGCGCTTATTGCAAGCGGCTCTGGGTTCAATTTCCGGATTTAGCAAAATGGCATTGGATTTTTCTATTAAATTTTCAGTACACCACAGCATGTAGTCCGGATATAGCCTCGATAGATGTCAATTGGCCCGCCTTCTATAACGCTATACCTACCCGACAAATATTGTTGGTAAAAATATCTCTGCCCATTACTTCAGTGTAGCAGGTGTAAATATATCGTAGAGACTGGATGAATGAATAAGGTGTATTGGTTTTACACGCCAGAGAATATTGATTAAGTTTGTACAAAAGATACCGCTACTTCTGTACAAACTTAATTAAAATTCTTGTTCGGAAATCTTTTATTTAATGCCACTTAGGTGGCCGACAAGCACACGAGCCACCTGATGGAAAGAAGTTACCGTGAACTGTGGGTGTGTGTAAAATCGGCGGCGTCAGTCTGCCGACCCAGTAAAGGCCATTTGCCATCTCGTATAAATGGGCCTTAAAACCAATAACGATTTTTTAATATAAAATACGATTAAGAACTTTATAAGATTCTTTGGAGTCAATATCAACGTTTAAATGAATTAAATTACTAAGCATTAGGGTCATTTTAACAAAACAAACAGTAATTAATGATAATTATAATTCAAGTAAACAAACAGTAATTAATGATAATTCAAATATAGTGACTAAGCAGAAACATAGAAAAAAATAGCGCACCAAGTGGTGAATAGATGACATCACTGAATTTAAACTTGGACTACAGTTAAAAATATTATTTTTGTTACAATAAGAACAGATGGCAGCACTTTCTAAGGCTCTTTAGCTGGAACGCAAAAGCGACATCTGTTGGCAGGTGGCAATACTTTCATGACTTCACTCAATAAACTACTATAACGCTGAAGCGACATCTATTGACAACTGGCTGAACTAGCTCACTAAGGACTTACACTAAGGCTTGACACATCACAGTAGTACTAGCGCAAACATAGAGAGGGCGGTAATCACAATTCAAATGGACGACCGTAAAAACATTACGATGCGCAAGCAAAATCTTAGGCGATTGGCACACTGCAACGCTCGACGCGGCGTCGGGCGTCGACGCGCGTTGGCGCGATAGTCCGAGAGATATTAGAATTTTTTTGGTAGGTAGGTGTGTGAAGTAATCTAAAATTTTGAGAAAAGTAAAGTAAAGCCATCCGGCCATTAGCTCGATAGCCCAGACTATATTAAGAACGCTAGAGATGAAAAGAAAATGATTAGAAGTGCAAGCTATTTTCGACTTATTGACATGACATAGTAACTATTTTTTTTTTATATTCGTGATCAGCGTCATCTATTAACGTGAAAAGAGACGTAACTAAGAAAATGCCATTTAGGTTGAAAGTCGCTTGCAGTCTCTGCGTGTTCCAATAACGAGCCAAAACAGTGGTGTCGGCTCCAATACCCGATATTGGGCATCGATATTTGACTTCCTCCGATCTCGGAAGTCGGATATTGGATATCGGTCGTCAGTTGATGTGAAAGCGCTCTAAATTTGCCGTTAAATAGTCATGTTGCATTGCAATTATATTAATTTAAAATTCGTCTCAATTACTACACAGAAATTTCTAACAGCTCTCGGACTAAAAATCCATCGAAAAACACGCGCGTGAATGCAGATTTCAGTGTGCCATACCTCGCGTTTTCTGATTGTACGCGCGTATTCTGCGGCAACGCGCGTGATTGCGTTGTCAGTGTGTGGCACCCCGCGTTTTTCTATACAAAATGAGCTCCGTAGAGGGGACGAGCGCGACGCCGCGTCGACGCAACAACGCTCGACGCCGCGTCGCGCGTCGCAGTGTGCCAATCGCCTTAAAGCTGCATCACTAGAAGATATTAGCAATATTAATATGAGTATCTCCCTGCGTTCATCGTGCTCTGACGAGCTTCTGGGAAAGAGTTTGGTTGATCTCTCCACCCACGGCTTCTCCCTTTACAGGGACGAAATGAGGACAGAACTAAATAATATGAAATGTACCTTACAAAGCACACAGAACGAGTTGGAAAATGTCATCTTGGAAAACTTAGAATTAAAAAAACATCTAGCACAACTATCCCAAGAAATTGAAGTTCTCAAACAGATATGCAACAGTCCCTTGTCTTCATTTCGTAAAAACCTGTCATCGGCGAAAAAGATGAGTGTTAGACGACGATACTTTTGCTCAAAGTCCTCTTACGCTGGAAAAAACGGTACCGGCCCAAAGGCCAGAGGAACAATCTATGGTAAGCAGCGATTTGTCCAGGGATCCAGAAGTACAACCTGACACAAACACCAAGCCAGTTATTAAATTTGGCACCAGTAATATCAGCATCAATACATTGGATGCACATACTACTACATATAATAGTACTCACAGAAAGAGGATGAAGGTAATGGTGATTGCTGATCAACAAGGTAGAGGAATACGTGCAAAGCTACAAAAACTACAAGGCTCAGATTATGAAGTGTTCTCCTTCTGGAAGCCCGGAGCATCGACGAGTGAACTACTAGCTGGTAATAGAGAGGACATATTTAGTCTATCCAAAAATGACTACGTACTTTTACTCACAGGTATGAACGACAAAAATCCACGAGATCTGAGCAATGCTCATTAAATTTTTGGCTAGCATCGGTGACCAATACTAACCTAATTATGTGCGAGGTTCCCTACAATAAGCATCTAAATGAACAGAAACTAAACTATGAACTGAAGTACATCTGTAAAAACTATGCACATGTAACATTTGTTAGCTTGAATTTTGCTCTGTATAATTATCATCAATTTAGCAATAATTTGAGTAGAACGCTACTTAAAGAAATTTTACATTTACATTATAAAAAGTCTTATATCTCGTACAGACAAAGTTTAGTTACTCATGTTAGCGTTTGTACACAAACTGATGTTATCCTGTGTCCCTCCTGTGACCTTTTAGATAAAAATAACGAAAGTGTTCCCCCTATACAAGACAATGACTTTTTACGTAGATAATGTGTTGATTAATCAAGCTACAAGTAATGGTTTGAACTTGGACACAGTAAATATCTTTCATCAAAATCTGTGTGGCATAAGTGATAAATTAAATGAACTAGAACTATATATTGAAAACCTACAATGTAAAATTCATTACTTGTGTATAAGTGAACACTTCCTAAATGCAGAACAAGTATCATTATTAAATTTAACTCATTATAAAGTGGTATCCAGTAGTGTAAGAGTAAACAAGACGAGAGGGGGCACGATTATCCTGGCCCAAAACGATAGAGAATGCGTGGAATTGCCATTTGTTAAAAAATTGTACAGCATGGACAGTTTTGAGATATGTGGAGTCAAGGATGCTTTGACTGGACTCATGGTATGCTGCTGTTATCGTACTCCGTATGACTCCAACCTAAATGTATTCATGAACAAACTTGAAAAATTATTGGAGCACCTTTTTAATGGAATATGCTGTATTGTTGGCGATTTCAATATCGATCCTCACTCAGATTGTCATAAAGGTATAAACTTCATGAATTTACTGACTTGTTACAATTTTAGACCGCTAGTAGATTCAATAACATTCGTACGAAATGATCGCGAATCATGTATTGACAATGTTCTAACAAACGTTCGTGACGATTGCATTAAATACTGTGATGTTGATCACAATGGACTAGGTGATGGCCATGCAGGATTAATATGCGGTATGACATTGTGTAGTAGTATAGCAAATAAGTATAAAAATTTTGTGACATTTATCAACAAAAGAATTTTTAATTTTAAGAATATATAGAGATGAGTTAGCAAATCAAAATTGGAATAACATGGGCATCAATACGTACATAAAACAATTTGACATGGCCTTCAAACAGACCTTTAAAAAACTTAAATGTCAAGTTCGTCTTGACCCTTTAGCGGGTCTTCGTTGGGTCTCGAAAGGTATCAAGGTTTCTAGCAAGATGAAACGATTTCTAGTTGTAGGTAAAAGTAATGAAAATGACTTGAGTATAATCAATTACAGACAAAGGTATATTAGAATATTTAATAGGGTAATAAAAAATGCCAAAAGGCTAGCAATCCAAAGTAAAATTGCTAGATTCAAAAACGTCTCCAGAAGCATTTGGAATATAGTGAACCAATACAGAAACAAGAGACAGAATACGAAGGATAAAATTGTTTTAAAAACCAATGAGGGAATGATAGCAAATCCAGCAGAGGTGGTAAATATTTTCGCTGCTGAATTTGGTAGTAACTTCGGCCAGGCTCATAGTTACTCGCAATTGGCTGTTGATATCTTAGAAACTTACACTAATAAAGTTGACAATGAGATTGAATGGGACCCCGTCACGCCTGATGAAGTGTTCAGTACTATTAAAAGAATGAAGCATAAATCTTCATGTGGATATGATGATATACCTATAACAGTGATTAAGGAAAATAGTGACATATTAGCCGAACCTCTCTGTAATTTTTTCAATAGGTGTTTTGACGAGGGTATATTTCCCGAACAGTATAAAATCGCTAAGGTAATTCCAGTGCATAAAAAAGGTGCTAAAACAGATCCGGCCATGTACAGGCCTATCTCACTACTGCCGACATTATCTAAAGTTTTATAGAAATTGATGAAAACAAGACTCATTCGTCATCTAAATCTTAATAATGTATTGCACAAGAGGCAGTACGGATATAAAAAGTTTGTTGGTACTCAAGACGCCATAGATACTCTGATAAGAGATATTGTTTATCGAATGAATGACAAGAAAAAAGTTGCAGGTCTTTTCCTAGACCTTAGTGCCGCTTTCGATACTGTAAATCATGAATTATTATTAAAAAAGTTGGAACATTACGGTGTAAGAGGAAAGGCTAAAAATATTTTTGAATCCTATCTACAAAATAGAAAGATGTTCGTAGAAATTAGAGCTAAGAACACTTATGATCAAGACTTTCAGGAGAATAACCAATGTGAAAAGCCTTATAGGTCCAAAATAGTACAAATCAGAACAGGCGTTCCTCAAGGTTCTATACTAGGTCCTATCCTATTCATAACTTTTATAAATGATCTCATTAATTATGTGACACAGACAGCATCTGGTGAAACAAAACTGGTTGTGTTCGCTGATGATACAAATGCAGTCATATCCGCTGATGATTTGGACACTCTCAATACAACAGTCAATGGGGCCCTAGACATATTTTATAACTGGTTTTCGGCAAACAGTCTTAAGTTGAACCCTAATAAAACTCAAGTTGTTCTGTTTAAATCGACAGCTCAAAACAAAAGCTCAATTGATTGCATTTTGCAAGGCGTAAAAGTGAGTTCGGTGGCCGAGGTTAAGTTTCTGGGCGTGTATGTCGATGAGTTCCTGAATTGGAAAGAAGAGCTTAGCAAGCTAGACTCATCTATAAGTTCGGCTTGCTATGTTCTAAGAAGTCTGCGCGATGTTGTTGGTTTGGAACATTTAAAAATGGTATACCATGCGTTAGTCGAGTCCAAGCTTAGATACAGCATTCTCTTCTGGGGTGGAAGCTACGACTGCAACATAAAGCGGGCTTTCATACTTCAGAAGAGGGCAATACGTACGATGGTCAGTATAAGACAAGATGAATCGTGTAAAGAATACTTCCAGAAACTTCGTATTTTAACGGTTCCCAGTCTGTACATTCTGGTGCTCTTGACAAATTTTGCCAAACACATTCATGAATACGAATCGGAAGATGAAAGGAAAGTCAGAGAGGGTACACGCAGGAAGGATTTCCGGACCATAATTTCTCCTCATCTTGATATTGTCAAACATAGCACAATTTACAACTCCTTAAAAATATACAATAGGTTGCCCTTAGACTTGAAAGTTCTTCTTTATAAAAAAGAGTTCGAAATAGAATTAAAAGCGTATTTATTTAAAGGATGCTACTATTCGGTAAGCGACTTGTAGGTTTAGATTGTTATGTTAAATATAGTTTTATTATCTTGACATTCTGATGCCACACAATTATTAATTTTGACATATTATGTATTCACTATGCTGGTTTTTGAATTAATTATTATTATAAATTATTGTTATTAGTAGTTTAGTTCTTATCAAATTAGTTTATATTATAGGTGACATAATTGCTGTATACCATATTATTGACATGTAACTACTATTATAACTATTTAACACTGACATTCAGTAATTGATTACAAACTCATAACTATACCTGATTGATAAAATGTTTAAATTGCATGTACTATTTTATTGTTAATTATAGGAAAATGTTCAAACACAACGTAAAAATTGTTCATGAATAAATAAATATCAAAAATTTAAAATCAGGCGAAAAATACTCGAGCAATTTTGAAGGGGTAATTTAATATGAATATTATTCCGTTATGTAGTTATGTATGTAGTTTTCTTTGTACTCCTCTACAGGCCTAACGGCTGGAGAGATTTCGATGAGTGGAGTCTCAAGTGACAGGTATTCACCTCTCGAGTGTCATAGGATACACATATCGAAACAAGTTTAACAGCAGACGGTAGCCATTAATTTTCTTTTGGTCTATGATTGGCAAATGTATACCGCCTGCTATCAAACTTGTTGCGATCTTTTAAACAGCAATCGGGTTTTTAATTTTTTAATAATTCTTTTTATATTCCGAGTTCATTTGAAAAATATGGCTTTGTGAGCGTTTTGCATAGAGTAGGTACACATACTTATAATATTGAAAGGCCACTCAACTTTATCCGTGTACTTTTATTGGTATAACTCGCAATTAATGGTAAAAAATGAATGGCAAACTGAACGTTCAGTTTTTAAATTGAAAGCTTAAATAACAGAAGTCGGCAAACATGGCTACTGTAACTCAATGTGAAATACCTAGTTTATTAATCTTTTTCAGTGCATACATATATTCTATTCATAAGTGTAACTCTTCGCAGGGGTGAGTTTCTTGCCGGAGTCTTCTCAGGTCTGGGCCGCGTTTCGAACCGGTGGTCTATTTACTAGTATTAGTTAGTGTAGTATTCGTGTTATTTTAATATTTGGCTCGCCAACACACCACCACGTGCTCACTCTCTGACGGTCGGACATAGACTGCCCCCTCCCGGCTTACACTGTGACGTATGCGCACGAGACAAATAACAGATACTTATATCTACATACACTACATCCCTTCCTTATTTAATATATTTTATTTTTGTATAAAGGAGTATGGAAGTGTAGGTAAATAATAAATTTATTTTAGCAAGTAATGGTTTCTATTTGATCTTATACAGTACATGTATTGCTCTTCACTTTGTAAATAATGATATTATTAATATTACATATTTAAGTTATTTTTATATAATCACTTCTTGATATTTTTCACAATCATCATAATAATAAATGGAACGCAATAAATAATTAACAAGTGCAATCATCATACCTGTATTTTTCCTTTAATAAGACCTGTCTATGTTTTTCATTTAATTTTATCGTCTTCTTTATTCTGTTTCATCACTCTTTTCTCCTTCATTATTCCCATCCTTTTTTTCTTTATTATGAATAATTTCCCATTTACCCTCAATTCTTTTCAGGTGTACTACGTTTCTTCTTGACAATTGGCCAGTTGAATCATTTCGAACCTCAATATCTCCTCCAGTAGTTTTTTCCACAGTATGTGGGGTAGGATCATAGTTTAGGCTTAGTTTATTGTTCTTATTGATGTTTTTCATGTAGACCTTATCTCCCGGCACTAAATCACACTCTCTTGCTTTTCTTTTCCTATCTGCATAGTCTTTGCCTAGCTGTTTCTTTTCTTTGTCGGTATCTCTCACTTCTGAGTCTTCAGGTTGACGGTTGAAATCACCGATCATAGGAATCTTGTCACGAAATTGCCTTTTAAAGAATAGTTCTGCAGGTGGCTTGCCAGTCACGCTGTGTGGTGTACTGTTGTACATAGCTAAATAATCTTCCAAACCCTCTTTCCAATCACCATTTTCAGCTTGGCTGATCTTTAGGCGTTTCAGAATGTCTCGATTCTGGCGTTCTACCTCCCCGTTCTGTTGCGGCCAATAAGGAACGGTGTTAAATAAGATAATGTTCCTAGCCTTACAGAAATTCTTAAATTCTTCACTGCAAAATTGCCTGCCATTATCTGCAGTTATTGTTGACGGATTTCCTAGACGGCTAAACATTTCTTTTAGAATATTGATCATTTCTAAACTGGAAATCTTCCGAATAATCTTCACTTCCTTATATCTGCTAAAGTAGTCCACTACCACTAATATAAAATCACCACTTGGAAGAGGTCCCATTAAATCTAAGGCTATATCCACCCATGGTTCATTCGGTAATTCTCTTCTCTTAAGGGGGTTCGGCGGATTTGGAGCAGATACTAGGGTACACCCTTTGCATGTTTTCACTAAAGATTCTGCATCTTTGTCATACCTCGGCCACCACACCTTAGTTCTTAATCTGGCCTTCATTAGAACTATACCAGGATGACCTTCATGAGCTGCTGTGAGGACTTGATTCCTTAATTTACTCGGTATTACTATCTTAGTCCCTCTTAGCAAAATTCCTTCATACCAACAGAGCTCGTTTTTAAACAGCTTGTAATTCTTTACTGTGTCATCCCAAGTATTACTGTATAGGTATACCTTCCTTGACCTTCATTATCTCTTGATCTTCACTTGAGTGTTTTATAATTTTTTCCAACGACACAGCGGTCGGTCTTGACATCTCCACTATTTGGTGTATCTCGTCTTCAATTTTGTTCTTCGTGGTATTTTCCAAGTTGCACAATCTGGATAAGCTATCTGCAATGTTCTCTTTACCTGGTTTATAAACTACTTTGAACTTGTATGTCTGTAGCCTCAAAATCCATCGCTCTATTCTAGCGCATGGTTTAGCCTTGGGTCCAAATATAACCTCAAGGGGCTTATGATCTGTGACCAGTTCAAATTGCTTACCGTATAGGAACACATGGAAATGCTCTACAGCCCATACCAAGGCCAGTGCTTCCTTCTCGGTCTGGCAATATCGCCGTTCGCAATCGGTCAATGTCTTGTGGCCGTACGCAATAATCCGTGGCCCTCTTTGGTCTATCTGTATCAAAACACCGCCTAACGCCACCGGACTAGCATCAGCTATCACTACTGTGCGATCATTTACATCGTAATATCCTAGGGTTGGAACGGTAGCCAGGGCAGATTTTAGTTCATTAAAGGCAGTTTCTTGCTTGAGCCCCCAATAATTACTAATTTCCGAGGTCTTTGCTTGTTTGCCCCGTAACAACTCTTTGAGAGGTTCTGTTTTGGTTGCCAAGTCGGGAATCCATTTCCCGACAAAGTTAATCAGACCCAAGAAGCTCTGAAGTTCACCTATATTCATAGGTGCTCGAAATCCTTGGATACTAGATATATATTTCGGTAAAGGTTTAATTCCTTTGTCCGAGAAGTCATGTCCTAGGAATTGTATTTCGGTCTTACCGAATAAACATTTGTCTTGTCTTAGCACCACATTATTTTCTTCTAAAGTTTTTATCACTATCTTTAATCTTTTATCGTGTTCTTCTCTATCTTTTCCGTATACCAATATATCGTCGATGAAATTGATAGTTCCTTCACATCCTAAAAGTATCCTTTCTAATGTTTTTTGGAAAATCTCCGGGGCGCATGAAATGCCAAACATCAAACGTTTATATCTGTAAAGTCCTTTTCCTGTGATAAAAGTAGTAATGTGCCGGGAATTTGGGTGTAATTCCAATTGGTGGAATGCGTCCTTAATATCTAATTTGCTAAAGAATTTAGCATTTTTCATTTTTGGTAATAGTTTATCCATGGTTGGTAAGGGATGATTCTCTCTTAAAATTGCGGTATTGGCTCGTCTCATATCGACACAAAGTCGGATTTCTCCATTATCTTTTAACACCGGTACTATGGGAGATACCCATTTTGAAGAACCATGAACTTCTTCAATAATATCTCTATCAATTAGCTCTTTAATTTTATTGTTAACTCTTTCTTCAAGTGGTATGGGGATTCTCCGGAGTGGTTGGGAAACTGGTGGCACGTTATCATCGACTGATATGTTAATTTGGACATTCTTGAGTTTTGGAAATGGTTTATACATCTCTATTTCATTTATCCCCAATCCGATCTTGAGAACTCCCATGTGTAAGGCTGTACGTTTGCCTAATAAATCTCTTGTTCCATCTCCTATTACATAAAAAGTTGCTACCTGTGATTTATCAGCTATTCTAATCTTCGCGTCAAAAGATCCAGTTACTTTCAATGGCTGGCTACTCCCGTAACCATAAAATGTTTTATTGGGGTCTTTAATCTGGTTGTGTATTTTTACTTTATTCTCTTTAATTTTTTGCCATGTTTTACCTGTAATCAAGTTGCATTTGCACCCGGAGTCAATCAACATATTCACTTTTATCCCTCCTATTTCACACTCTAATTCGTCGTCTTCGTCTATTCTGAACACGTAGTTTATGTCATCTTTTGTTTTATTCGTATTTTTTGGATCTTCTTTCTTATTTTGTGTCTTGAATCTCTTGTTATCCGTTGTATAGTTATTTGTCACGTTATGTCTTTTCATAGGAAGCCTAGTTCTGCAAAACTGTCGAAAATGTCCTCTTTTACCACATTTTAAACAGTCTTTGTCCTTAGCTGGGCATTTACTATCTTGTGAGCCATGACTTTTATTTCCACATCTACCACATCCAAAATTCTCTGTTCGTTTTTGATGATTATCTCTCGAGTTACCACTTCTCCTTTTTATGTCTACTGTATTGATGTCTTGATTTTTATCTGTCCCGTTACCAAAATCTTCCAGTTGTCTGTTAACTGCCTCAAGTGCATTTGCCTCAGTAATTATCTTATCAAGTGTCATAGAATCGCCAGTTTGTAATATTTTCTTTCTTAATTCCTTCAACAGACACTTTTCAGTTATCTGATCTATGATTTGATCATCTTTATCTTTGAATTGGCATTTGTCAGCTTGATGCCTAAGTCGGACAAGAAACTTTTCAAATTTTTCATTTGATTCTTGTTTAAGTAAGCGAAATAAGTGTCGCTCATATACTCTACTCTGCCTCGGTGTAAAGTAAGCATCAAGCTTGTTTATTGCTGCCTGAAAAACATCTAGTCCATCTGTTTCGTTTGCATCAGGAATATTGGAAAATATATCTTGTAATTCCAAACCGCCAAAGTGTAATAAGCTAGCTTTCTTTTTTTCATTTGTATTAATACCAGCTGCATCTAGGTATATGAACAGAGCCCTTTTCCAGCGCTCCCACCTGGCACCAACAGACGTAGGTTCCCCTTCGCAGTCAAACTTCTCGAGGGTCAGCTGGGACATTTTAATGTGGTGTCTGGAACCAACCAGATTTTTGTTTTAATATTGTCATTAATTTGTATCAATTTAATGATCAGCAACGCTGCTACCATGGCACCTTTATGACTGGGTATGCAATTTAATGACCAGCGGCGCTGTTACTATATTACTTTTATAATAACGTCAATTTAATGACCAGCAAGGGTGCTACCATATTGTTTTTATAACAATGTCAATTTAATGACCAGCGGTGCTGTTACCATATTATTGTTTTTTATAACAATGTCAATTTAGTGACCAGCAGTGCTGCTTCCATATTGTTTTTATAACAATGTCAATTTAATGACCAGCGGTGCTGTTACCATATTATTGTTTTTATAACAATGTCAATTTAGTGACCAGCAGTGCTGCTACCATATTGTTTTTATAACAATGTCAATTTAATGACCAGCAGTGCTGCTACCATGTCATCATTGTGAACATACAATTAAATGACTAACTAAAACCATTCACATAATTATGAATTATTATGTTTTAATTTAATGAGTAGATATGCACTTGCTCATCTGCAGTTTTCATTGTTGAAACAAATGCTTGACATTTATCTATTTGATTTGATCAATAAAATCGTTTGCATTGATTTCTACTAATTATTATGTTCTTTTATGCACATTACATAAGATCAAAAATAAATTATTGTATATTATGCAACTTATAATTATGTAGGTATACCGTATAATCAGTGGGTTAATGGTTGCATTACAGTAGGTAACATTTAGACCACATCTGACTACATCTGTTTACCCTGCCTATTTTAAGTACGTAATTAAATGTCGTACCAACATAATACTTTATAGTGCCTTATATGTATTTTTTAACCCTTAATATATTAATGTGAATAGGTGTAATCGTTATCAGTAGAACCGTTAGGTATTAGGTACCGTGCCACTGCACGGCCGACATTCCTTTGTTATGATTCATACCGCGTCTAATAGTAAACAAGTAAGTAAGGGTATTATGTTTCTTATTTAGGCCATTGATTTGAAGATAACATCACCAGATGATTTACATATACTAACTATTAATTTTGAATACTCTAAATCGTGTTTTTTTTTTCGCAAATAGTACCTAGGTACGTTAGTATGACCAAACGTAGTATATATATATTTTTTTTGTTACCGACTGTAAATAACCTGATAATAATATAAATAACAGTTTAAAATTCATCTTATTCAGATAATCGACCGTCAGTCAGTTTCTATAATCACATCCAATTCCATAGATTCGTGAAATATACGTCATCCTTCCTTTTCTATAAAACAGATTCAAAATAAATGCATCTTACTTGATTGTAATCTCGGTATGGGATTTATCCTCGTCGCCAACTGTAGTATTCGTGTTATTTTAATATTTGGCTCGCCAACACACCACCACGTGCTCACTCTCTGACGGTCGGACATAGACTGCCCCCTCCCGGCTTACACTGTGACGTATGCGCACGAGACAAATAACAGATACTTATATCTACATACACTACAGTTAGTATTTAATATTTACTTTATGTTGACGTTTTGTAAGTTCCGATTTAATTGTCTATGCAAAATAAAATATTTTTGAATTTGAATTTGAATGTGGTAGGTAGGGTCCCCCCTCCCGTGGAGGGCCAGACCGAGACGCAGAGAGATGACCCTGGGTCAGCCGAGGTGCGAGGGATATGTCGAAGACAACCTCACCTCCGGCCTAGCACCACGACCCACAGTCGGCGTGCGGTTTTAGTCGGTTCGAGTCCGACATAACCTCCCTTTCCGGCTCCGGCAGGGCAGGTATCCGAGGGGATTTCTGCACGAAAAAAAGGGGGTAGGCAGGAGTGTAATAACATCCAATTCACTTGCTGTCAAGCGGGCACTGTCATGGGCCGTATGTTTACTTATTGTGTGATGAAAACCCTGTTGCCTTCTAAGACACGAATAATTATGAAAAAAATTCAACTACTTATCTGTAATAACAACTACTTGATTTAAAAATAATATACCATAAATTTTTACTCCTCATCTAGTTAACGCCTTAAAAGAAACAGCATCTACGCTTTTGTTCTCGAAAATAGGGGCAATGTGTTACATTTAATGAAAATATATGCGCGCCCTCTGCACTGTGAGGAAAATGGTCGTTAAATTTTGATAACGTTGTGACATATAAGAGCCTTGTTGCTAGCGACAATTATTGTCAAAAAATCTTGTTTACGGAATTATAATAACACACACGGGAACCGCCGGAACCCTTCACGGATGCTACAGTCAGTGCAACCTCCTGAATGATATTTGTTCCATATGTCGCTGGTGCTGCAATGTTCCTAAATCTGATGTCAGAGAGTTCACTTTTTATTCTGTAAGTTCACTTTTTATAATATACTCGCTTTGCCCGCGGCTCCACCCGCGTGAATGTTGGTTATCGTGACCAAACATAGCCTATGTCCTTTCTCAATGTCTAATCTACCCCTATACCAAATTTCATTAAAATCGGTTTAGTGGTTTAGCCGTGAAAGCGTAACATACCGACAGACAGACAGACAGAGTTACTTTCGCATTTATAATGTTAGTATGGATCTACAGAATGTACAGAATCCTAGCCACAACTTCAGGGTCTGAGTCCAAGAACTCAATCTAACCTGTTAGACGGTGCACCTGCTAAACTGACACAGGCCTTCTTCTCGGGATCGGGAGGTTAAGTGGTAGTCCCATACGTAAAAGTCAACAAACAGGGGAAGAAGATATGTATGAGGTATGTCATTGTCATTTATTTATCAATAATCAAGCATTTCAAAAGATTTTTAAAGATGTATTCCACTAAACAGTGATTATTACTACCGTGAAAGATTTTCCTTCGAACAATCTTTTATTAATTATAAATAATTAAGCTCATAAAGTTAGTATATTTTATACACAAATTATTGTATATTAACATCTGCGAATACTTACCAATGAATCTTTTATAGTCAATATATTGAGTAATTTGTTATTCGAATTTGAATTTAATTAATTAATCATTATGAATACCGCCGTGTGGTTCCTGGCAGAGTTGAAAGTAGTGGTGTCGTAAAAAAAAACACCACTACAAAAAAGAACGCGCTTGGCGCTAGTTGTTTTTTCTTTGTAGTGATGTTCTTTTTATGAAATTACCGTTTCATTTAGCCTTACTAACACGATGGAGAGCAAATAAAGCAAAATAAAATAAAAAAAAACGTTTTTTTTTTTCAAATCGATTTTATTTTATGCCAATGTGTTACACATGTACCTGGAGTACTACTAGAGGTTTTCGGCTGCGGGAGCTTTCCCCTTACACCCAGTATAATATACAGGCGTATAGATGAAAGCAAAAATAGAGGTTTATAATTATGAATTTTGACATACCTATAGTTTTTCAGTCAGAATTTAGAGTTCATCTCAAGTGATTGAGGGCTCCAATCTTAGAACTAAACCCAACCTTACCTGCTCGCCAGTACACCTGGATCCCCATTCTGATTAGCCACAAATACTCCAAAAATGCCATTCTATTTTGAACTTTGCTTTTAAGCTGTTAAAGTTCAAAACTAAATAGCATTCTGTAGAGTGAATGAAAAATACGTAATATTTTTTTTTCGATAAATCGTTTTTGCTCTAATTAATTTTGGATATCAATGAAGTCTAAAATTTATTGGCATTTTTAAGATGAGGTGAGTTGATAATTAGCAGAATCAGGGTCCTGCTGACTAACGGGGTTCTGGTGCACTCTTTCCTCTCGGGGTTTAGAAATCAGAAGGCAGCGCTCCAGCAAAAGCCAAGAAAGCCAAATCAAGGGAAAGAAAGAGAAACACTAGTAAACTCTTTTAGTTTCATTTTGTTAGTATTCTAGTTTCGTCCTGTATTTTGACCTTTTCGAAATAAATTCATTGGAAAAGTTAGCTTTAAAATTGTGAATCATGGATTTTAGAAGATTTATTACTTGAGAACTAAAAATACGTTATCTTAATGGACTGCCAAAACGATATCTTAAACAATTTATCAATGAACTGGTTTGTGAAGCGAAAAAAATAAATCACAACCTCGACTGCTCTTAACTTTAAGTCTTCGATATACGATTGGCAAAAAAGATAAGTACTTATAAATCTTTTCACTTAGTGTATTTCACTGTAAACACACTGAAAATAGGAGGATAGTTTGTAATTTGTCATCTCGAAAGAGATCGTCTTGGGTCTGCCAGGGTTCGAGAGATATGTTTCCTGCATTCTCACCTCCGGCAACCAAAGACCCAAAGACGGCGTGCGATTTAGTCGGTTCGAAGGCGATATAACCACCTTCACCACTGGCTCCGGTTGGGGGTGGTATCCGTTGGGATTTTTCGCACGATAAAAAAAAGTGTTCAGGAACTTTTGAGGGTGACTACCCTATAATAGAATAGGTTCAAAAATACCCTATTTTAATCTAAGACTAATCCGCCCCCTTGGCATACTTTGAAACCCCGTATCACGTATGACATATTAGGTGATAAACGGATTATGCAACATAAAAATATTTGAACAAGTAGTTCCTGAAATTGGGCGTTAAAAAACATAAAAGCTCTTAAGTCTTATAATATTGGTACAGTAGATTTATTATTAGAATTTTTTTTACTAATTCTACTATTAATTTTTAATAATCTTCACTTACAATTCTTAATATTTTATTACATTACATTGCCTCCAATCTACGGTTTACCTATTTTGCCGCAGTGCTATCATACTCGTAGTACCTACCTCACCTATAGACTTTTCCACAAATACCCTTCACAAACTTTTCCTTGACAATAACAGACACAAAAATAAAAATATTCATCCAATTTGATGCAGTCGCTGTGAAACTTTCGGTATACGCGTACATACATTTCGCCTATAAAAAATATCATGGACGAATGATAAATTATGATTACCACTGCAATTATAAAATAATAAAATAGTTTAAAAACTAAAAAAACACCTTTCATTAGATACCCATATCATGGGGGTACGTTTCAAATAGCCTGTCCACCATCTAGGACGTCCGCCATATTGGATTTAAGTGTCGTGACTATTTTTTTCGTACTCCTTACAGCAAACCCTTTCATTTGATACCCATATCATAGGGGTGGCTTTCAAACAGCTGGTCCGCCATCTTGGGGAGGCCGCCATATTGGATTTGTAATGATTTTTCTTAGCTAGTCATTTTTCTTAGAAGACCGGTTACACACTACATATAACTACTACACTACAAGTGAAGCTAATAAAAGCTTTTTAATTAGATTCTGAAATAAACGTTCATATTTTAATAAATGTTTTTATTTAAATATATAAAATTTATACTACATGCTCCACATCGCTGTTACAATTTCTAAGTAATTTTCAACAAAACAAAAATAACTAGAACTATTTCTTCTTCTCCAAAAACTCTGGTACACCTCTTGCATAGTCCTGTAAGTACTCATCCCAGTTTATCGTGGTGGGGTCAAAAGGAAACATTGCCTTATCTGCAGCTGATAGTGAAGAAAACAGCTCCCTCGTGTTATCAGCCTTCATGATCCAAGAGTGATCCGTAAAATACGACAGAATACGACGGGTGTTGATTAGATGAGATTGGAGCTTGACATACCTAAAAATGGGTATTTTTTTTAGTGAACATATCAATAATTACTTACTACATCTAATGGTAAGCTTAAAGACTTAGGAAAGAGGGATACAAATCAACAAAAAATACAATGGTGGCCCTCAGTTTGACGGCATCAGATGCCATCCGTATACGGTGCAGAATTTTACTTCCAGAACCGAGCGTTTCAGTGACTCATTCCTATGCTGCACCATTAAGACCTGGAACTCCCTGTCAGCTCACGTGTTTTCTTCTTCCTACAATCCCGGGTCGTAAAAGCGGGGCGTGAAAAGGCATCTGATGAGGGCGTCAAGCTGAGTACCACCACTGTTAACATGGTACATGTTTACTATGGTGACTCTCTTTCTGAGACCTTTAGCTTACCATCAGGCCAGGTAAATTCAAATTGACGTGTCCTTTATAAAAAAAAGATGCCTTTTCACGCCTCGCCAGGAACCAGCACTCTGCTTAGTTTGCCTCATTCCTAATACTTTACCTTTAGTTTACCATCAGACGATGTGCTGTCGACGTGACTATTATCAAAAATATAATAAATATCTTACATAGGAGGTTTTCCAACCAATCGCCTGCAGAAATCGACCATATAAGCAGGTATTATTTGTAATAGTAAGGTGATAATAAACAGAATCCAGCTGCTTCTTGTGAAGAAATACCATTTGGGAAACGGCATATAAGCTGTGGAAAGAAAAGCAATACTTAGTTTTTTACGGTACGGCCAGTAGTAATTATTTCTTTATTCTATGGAAAAGGGAGGCAAATGAGGAGATGGATCGATCACCGCCGCCCATGGACACCTGCAACACCAGAGGATTCACAAGTGTGTTGCCTTCCTTTCAAAAGCGAGTACGCTCTTTTCTTGAAGGCGTGAAGGTCGTTTTGGTTCAGAAATACCACTGGCTACAGTTAATTCCAAAGTTTAGTTGTGCGAGGTAAAATTTTCTCGAGAAACGCACAGTTGTGCAGTTGTGGACCGCCAACCGTTTCAATGATGAGTGTGGAACTGCTGTCGCATGGAATCGCATGGTGGCTTGAATCAATCCGAACAATTCCTCGGAGCATTCCCCATAGTATAGGCAATAGAAGATGCAGAGCGAAGCCACATCTCGACGCAGTGCCAGTCTAGCCAATTTAAAACATCTTTTTATTTGACAAATTGTAACAATTCACATGTGACAACTTGCGCGTTGAACATATTTTGTGAAAAATCTATGAAACAAACAATAAGTCCATCGTAGTCCACAGCTGGACATAGGTCTCTGCCAATCTTGGGAGGCTTTGGCATACTGTTTCCACGCTAGCTAGGCGGGTTGTGTACAGAATTTTATTTCGAACTTTCCAACTTCTGCTGTGATATCGTCTGCGATTTTTTCCGTTAGTCACCTCTTACAGCACCCTTCAGATGAGATGGGGTGCCAGTCAGGGAATGTGCGTGAGCCTCACCGACGGGAGACTAACGGGAGTCGGCGCACATTACAAGCCAGCCAGTTTAACAACGTTAAACAATTTAGTTAAATGCGTGATGACGTATAGATGCGGACCTGCATTAAGGAGCGATCAATACTTAGTAAGTGACGACCCGCAGAAGACTTACACTTCTATGAGATGGAGTGGTGATACTAGTATTCTTTCTCCGACACCACACGGATACCATTTTCAACTGGCAACATTCTCGGGGTGCTATTATGTTTTTTAAGTGAATGACAGGTAGGTACATGTACAACATACTCACACGATTTCTGTTTCGTAGAATATTTCGCGAAAAGTTCCATGAGGGTGCCGATCAACAGAGGGTTGCAGTCACTACTGCAGCTATTGTAGATCTTCAATTCTCTCGACCTAAAAGAATATATGGGTCCCATGAAATACATACAACGGACCAGTACAAGATCGATTAAGATAGAAAAAAGTGAATCAGCTCGGGTGGAACCTCGAACCCGCGCTCTTTCCCTTACAGGAGGAAAGCTGTGACCACTGAGCCACCGAACTACGCCTGAAGCCGTCCAATTTTTCCAATAACCGTCTTGGGGTGATGGTGGGATACTAAGTGCTATAAAATTTTATCCAGTACAAGATTTTGTATTTATTTTTTACTACCACCGTGGATTTTGATGGATTTTTTCCGGGATAAGAAGTAAGCTATTGAAGGATTTTTTACAGCATTAAGTATGCTAACTATACAAATCAAATACATAGGGAAAAGAATCTTCTCGGGCGGGACTCGAACCCGCAGTCTTTCCCTTACAGGGGGAATGCCTGACCAATTCGGCTACCGAGACACGCCCGATATGATTCAAATTTCTCATCTTATACGTCTTCAAGGCGACGTGGCGTCAACTACCGATTTTCTTACGAACTATCGGAATCAATGAATGATGTTACAATCATTTTTAAACATTGATTTTTGATAACTGCGCCCAAACAATTGAAGGATTTTTTACAGCATTAAGTATGCTAACTATACAAATCAAATACATAGGGAAAAAGAATCTTCTCGGGCGGGACTCGAACCCGCAGTCTTTCCCTTACAGGGGGAATGCCTGACCAATTCGGCTACCGAGACACGCCCGATATGATTCAAATTTCCCATCTTATACGCCTCCATTCCCCCTGTAAGGGAAAGACTGCGGGTTCGAGTCCCGCCCGAGAAGATTCTTTTTTCCTATGTATTTAGTAGTGAAGTAAGCTATGTACTATCCCAGGTTATATTCTATTCCTGTACCAAATTTCATCCAGATTCGTTTAGTTGTTAAAGCGTGAACATCTTCACAAACTTTCACATGTTAGTACCTGTTGTCCACTCGAGAGAATGCTGGTTATTGCAACCTAACATAGTCAATATCCTTTCAAAAGATCTAATCTATCTTCATATCAAACATCAAGATTGGTTCAGTGTCTTAGGCGTTAAAGTGTAACAGCCAGACATAGTTACTTTTGCATTTATAATATTAGTATGGATATGGATTTGTATAGAATGGGATGATAACAGACTCAAATCTGCTAGGAAAATGTCAACCAGATCCGTTTACCCGTTAGAGAAACATCCAAAAATCTTTAATAACTTTCACATTTTTATAACAACAGGTTCAAATGCCCTGCCAGCTCACGTATTTCCTTCTTCCTACAGTCCCGGGTCCTTTAAGCGGGGCGTGAAAAGGCATCTAATGAGGCCGTCAAGCTGAGTGCCACCACTATTGGCATGGTGAATGTTTACGATGGTGACCCTCTTTCCGAGACTTTGCCTTTAGCTTAACATCAGGCGAAGTGAAGTCAAATTGACGTGTCCTGTATAAAAAAAAATTACCTGGCATTTTTAGCACCTGCCACTATCATCAAATTGGATACATAATCCACTGGTATTAAGTCAATGATGTTATTTTTCTTGCCAAAGAACCCCCGGTTGAACCCCTTGGCAGTAGACGATAATATACCTGTAGCTCCAAACCAATTCTCTAACCAACCTTTGATTGGATCATTCTTGATTGCTGTCACTGAAAGACAAAAAACTATTGATTACAAAATGAAAAACTTGACTGCTGTTGAAATGATGGAATCAAGTGTGATAGCAGACGGGATTAATTTTCATTCCGGCCACCTATACCTTACAAATGAATACCAGGTACCATGGGCACCTGCAAGTTGGTTCACCTGATTAAGGTTAAGGTTAGACAGGAGGTTCTGCCTCAGGCTTTCTTCTCGAGATTGGAAAGTCAGGCGGTAGTAAGTTCCGTAAAAGTCATGATAAGCCAAACAATTAAAAATAGAGAGTGGACACCAGTCACCAAAACACACACTTAATCGGGACAGCAGGTAAACTCAAAACCTAAGCCTGTATTTCAGAAAGATACTTATTCCTAGCCCTGATTCTACGTCAAATCCCATACATTTGTTATTTTCCTTCCTGGATACGCTGCGCCAGCTAGTGAATTGCTATTTGTCTAGAGAGGCTGTTCAGTTAATGTCTTTGTGAGTCGATTCACAACTAAGAGTTATTTGGGATACGGCCCTCCCATATGAGCGCGGGCCTGGGTGTGACGGGTGGAGCCGCCTGTCACCCCAGCAGAAGCAGGCAACAGGGCGGCGGCGCGCTGGGAAGTGCACCACCCTATACCGGGGGTGAATTAGGGATACCGTTGTCTCCCCTTCCCTGAGGAGGGCCAGACCGTAAGGGATGGCGCTAGGTCAGTCGGGGTACGAGGGATATGTTGAAGACAACGAACTTCACCTCCGGCTTAGCACTACAACCCACAGATGGCGTACGGTTTTGTTCGGTTCGAGTCCGACATAACCTCCCCCACTGGCTCCGGCGTGGAAGGTATCTGTGGGGATTTCCGCACGAAAAAAAAGGTATACGTAAAATTTAAGAACTAAAATAATTACCAATGGAAGGTCTGATGATGACGGTAGGCATATGACTAAGGTTTTCGGCTATTAAGTGTTCACTTAATGCTTTGGTGAAAGTATACGTGTTGGGGCGACCATCTGAAAAAAATCTTATAATAAATACCTAATGAATTATAAACATACATTTGTTAAACTAGGTGGAGTTTTGGTCCTATTTCCACAAATTAAGGGAACCTACTCAGAACCTACAACGAGAATTATTGTATTAGGCGAGACTGTTTTCTATTCCTGTGTCAAATTTTAGCCTGTTTCGATAGCAAAATCATCTGGAAGTATTTTTTTTCTTCAAAATTACTACTTCCAGATGATTTTGCTTTCTAACTGTGCCCACATTCTTTTTATCCGAAACGGCTATAAAATCACCCAGTATAATAGAGATATGTACTCACCTATAATTTTCAAAGTATCTGCTTCACTTAGGTCGTCGTTAATTAACTTGTACACTTCATTAATATCTGCTGGAGGTGGATACAAGACTTCGTCGATGACTTCTCTGTCTGTATTGGTATAAGCAGTCGATATGTGCACAAATACCTGTTAACAAGGATATTATTGTATATAGACATGTTTGTAATCTATAATATTAAAATTAATCGCAAAATGTGTTGGTAAGCACATAACTCAACAACGCCTGGACCAATTTGGCCAATTCTTTCTTTTATATGTTCGTTGAAGTTCAAGTATGGTTTTAACGGCGAGAAAAATTCGAATTTTCTGGGAACCGAATTGCGAAGAATCCGGAATTCGAATGAAATTGCCGGGAATCGACATACACGCGGGTGGAGCCGCGGGCAAATACTAGTAGATAGTAAATCTAGCACCCCGTCCCATTTATTTATTTGTTTTTTTTGCTTTTTGTATTTAAAATATAACCACTTTTTACGGATTCTATCGCGATAGATTTGTTATTATTACTTTTTAACCCGACGTTTCGGCTGCTTTGCAGCAGCCATTTTCGCGGTGTGACTCACGATGGTAGTTGTCACATAGTTTGAAGTATAAGTTATCTCAAAATACCGGAATCATGGTGAATTATTGGTGTTCATATTTACGCAGAATGAGCTCACTGTGTTGTTAAGTCTTCTTTGTATTTGTTTTTTTTTTAAGAATATTATCTATCCTTAAAATACATCCAAGAAACGTATTATATACTGCGCGTATAGAGCACATTTTAGAGCCAAGATATATGAATCGAGCTATACCGTTAAATGGGCAGATGTTTTGGGCTGTATGCCTTTTACGACACTCACATTAAGAGCTGGGGTGGTCCTATGGTACTTCTCCGGGAACATTGGATTGAATCAGGCATCCATATTATATGACAGCAATGTAGAAATATCATCATTAATTTTAGCTTCTATTTTTCCTAGGTGAATTTAATTTTCTTAATTCAATTTGTCAAAAGTTTGACACAAAAAGATGTTTATTAAATGAATGAGCATTCATGTGCTCATACACACTGTAGTGGAAATGAATTTAAAATTTAAACATGGGAATCAGTTATCTTTTTTTATAGTTGTCTCAAAAAGTAAAAAAAAAAAACAAACTAATCCATAAAAAAAGTTGACTTTGTTGATGGACATACTTAGTCGATGAACGCTGTTTTCGTCAAATATCTCTGTAATTGTTTAGTTTTTCATTACAATTTTTAAGGAGGTAGGACACGTCGGTATCTCCCGTCCCAAATTGAGCAGTCCGACTGGGGAAGTACCTCCGCCCTACAGAATACCGCGGCCATAATAACCTTGTGTTGTGTTCCCGGCGGTGAGTAGGGTAGCCAGAGCTCACTAGAGAGGTCCTGTGCTGTCAGTAGGAAGACCAAAGGCTCAAATAGACGCCGCTTGCTGGATGGGGCGTGAAATGTTGGCGCTGCGGTCAGGGAGACCCGGTGAAACGGTTTTACGCTGGCCGCCCGCAGGCTGTACGGTTCCCGAACCTGGGGATCACTTAATCTCCGCCCCAGGAGGCTGAACCAGCAGCCTGTGTAAAGTTTCCGGTGCTGTAGTCGTGCCGGAGGAGGAGACCGGAGTGGACCCGGCTACAGTATCTGGGAGGGGACCGGGGGCCCTTCCGCCCGCCGCGCCAGCCAGTCACACAACCCCAGCCTGCATGTGGTGGTGCAGAGCCTTGCTTTGTCTTCTTCGCTGACGGCACAGAGACTCTCTATGCCTTCTCCCCCCCCCCCCCCCCTAAAACCTCTATGAAAAGAAAGACAAAGAAAAACGGATCCACAGCGGCACCATCTTCCACGATGCAAGTGGACTTCTGCAACATCAGGGGCCTTCACTCAAACCTTAATCAGGTCCACCACCATCTCGAAACCGCGCAGCCAACCTTGTTCTTTCTGACGGAGACGCAAATATCATGCCCGGCCGATACAGGCTACCTAATGTACCCCGGGTATAAACTCGAACATAACTTTATGAGTCACGCCGGGGTATGCTTGTATGTCCGGGATGATATTTGCTGCCGCCGTCTTCATATTCACGAAGACAGGGACCTGTCAACTCTATGGGTGCGTATAGATCACGGTGGCCACACCCGTATCTATGCGTGCCTTTACAGGTCTCATAGCGGTGACTTGGGCACAACTCAGCTGTTTGAGCACCTGCAGCGGTCGGCGGACAGGGTAATTGAGCAATATCCTACTGCAGACTTAGTATTCTTGGGGGACTTCAACGCTCACCACGTGGAGTGGCTGGGGTCTCCCAGGACTGATTTTGCGGGAAGGGCTGCTCACGACTTCGCCCTGACCTATGGGTTCTCTCAACTGGTGCATTCTGTCACTAGAACACCAGATATCGAGACCCACAGACCTTCTATACTGGACCTTCTGCTGACTTCGCGTCCGGATGAGTACTCCGTAACTGTGGAAGCTCCACTTGGTACTTCGGACCACAGCCTCGTCCGGGCAAAAGTGTCTCTTATGCGACCTGAACCACCGCGGCCACCTCAGTGGCGGCATGTCTGGCACTACAGGTCAGCAGACTGGGACGGACTGCGGGAATTCTTCGCGTCGTACCCGTGGAGGCAGCTTTGCTTCACTTCAGACGATCCAGACTCCTGTGCAACAGCAGTCGCTGACGCGATCCTAGCGGGCATGGAGTGCTATATCCCCAACCGCTGGATCGCGACAGGAGCGAGCAAGCGTCCGTGGTTTAATAGGTCCTGCAGAGAAGCGAGAACTCGCAAACTATCTGCCTATAAGGATTGGACCACGGCCCTCGCCAATAAGGATCTGAACATCGGTGAAGTGAAGCGGAAATTGAATGCTGCCTCGAGGTCCAGTAAGAAGGCAACGGCCAGGGCTAAGTTTGAGTTCATCGGCAGAATTGGTGAGCGGCTTGCGCGGTTCCCATCCGGTAGTCGCGCATTTTGGTCGCTCGCCAAAGCTGCCGAGGGAAAGTTCGTCCATTCCTGTCTTCCGCCGCTATTAAAACCCGACGGTAGTCTGGCCCATGGCGCCAAGGAAAAAGCCGATCTTTTAGGTAACCTCTTTGCGTCAAACTCGACTATGAACGATGGGAATGCCGAACCACCTAGTATACCCTGGTGTGGAACTTCAATGGGTGAAGTAAAAATCACCCAGCGGAGGGTTCGGCGAGAACTTAAGTCCCTAGATGTTCGAAAGTCGAGTGGGCCGGACGGCATACCGGCAATGGTGCTTAAGCACTGTGCTCCAGAGTTGTGCCCTATTCTTACACGACTCTTCGCGCTCTCATTCTCCGCAGGACGAGTTCCGGCTTCGTGGAAGACCGCATATGTGCATCCTGTGCCTAAGAAAGGCGACAGGACAGACCCGTCCAACTACAGGCCCATCGCTATCACCTCCCTTCTCTCGAAGGTTATGGAGCGTGTTATTAATACACAGCTCCTGGGATACCTTGAAGGTAACGATCTACTGAGCGACCGACAGTACGGCTTCCGCCAGCGTCGCTCGACCGGTGACCTTCTTGTGTATCTCACAAACCGTTGGGCGCAAGCCATCGAGAGCCAAGGTGAGGCACTAGCGGTCAGCCTAGATATAGCGAAGGCCTTCGATCGGGTATGGCACAGAGGTCTTCTTGCGAAGCTACCATCTTATGGACTCCCTGAGGGGCTGTGTAATTGGATTTCCAGCTTTTTGTCCAACAGAAGCATCCAAGTCGTCGTGGACGGCAGTCGCTCGGACCGCATGGACATAAACGCTGGTGTCCCACAAGGTTCCGTGTTGTCTCCAACCCTGTTTCTGCTGCATATCAATGACATGCTGTCGGACGACTCCATTCATTGCTATGCGGACGACAGTACTGGAGACGCATGTTACACGGGCCGTGCAAACATCCCCCAGTCCGAGGTGGAGGGGAGTCGCGAACAACTTGTGTCAGAAATCGAGACTACTCTCTCGGGAGTATCCGATTGGGGTCGACTAAACCTGGTCCAGTTCAACCCCACCAAGACACAAGTATGTGTATTCACCGCTAAGAAAACCCCATTTATTGTAGCGCCGCAATTCCTGGGCACACGGCTTACCATTGCCCCGAGTATCGGGATCCTAGGCGTCGACATTTCAAGTGACGTCCAGTACCGCAGTCATTTAGAGGACAAGGTTAAGCTGGCATCAAAGAAACTTGGAGTTCTTAACAGGGCGAAGCAGTACTTCACTGCGGGGCAGCGACTCCTTCTTTATAAGGCACAGGTTCGACCCCACATGGAGTACTGCTGTCATCTTTTTGCCGGGGCGCCCGCACGCCAGCTTAACCCTTTCGACTCGGTGCAAAGACGTGCGTTGAGGCTCGTCGACAGTCCCATACTCGCAGGCGATGTGGAACCTCTCAGCCTCAGGAGGGACTTTGCCTCACTGTGTGTTTTCTACCGCCTATATAATGGTTTGTGCTCAGATGAATTATTTGACATGATGCCCACAGCTACATTCTATCATCGCACCGCTCGCCATAGACAGGGAATTCATCCCCACACATTGCATCCGAATACGGTACGCACCGTGCGGTATGAAAGGAACTTCATCCCACGTACGCTCAAGCTGTGGAATGAACTCCCTGCCACGGCTTTCCCAAGCGACTTCAATATGGGGTTCTTCAAGAGGGGCATTAGAAGGTTTCTTCAGGGTAGGCAGCGCGAGTGTAACGCCCCTGGTGTTGCATACGTCCATAGGCCACGGTAACCACTTTCCATCAGGTGGGCCGTGTGCTTGTCTGCCACCTAAGTGGTATAAAAAAATAAAAAAAAAAAAAAAAAACAATCATTTATTTATTTCTAGTAATGCTAATATCTATAACTAAAAGTGTTGGAGCACACCGAACTCCAATTTGCTCGCGCACTTTTTAAGTGTTATTTAAATGTCAACCTCATGTATTTGCAATACATTGCAAAATTGAATTGAAGCTGCCGCGAGCATAGACTTATAATATAATCTAGACATATATTCAATTTTGCAAAGTATTATACATGTGGCGATACCACAGGTACCCATCGCCATCTAGTGACAGCAAGCCGAACTACTACGTCACTACGAAGATGACTGTTCCGCCAAATGGAATACGCGGCGTCCAGCTCCGACGAAACGGAACTACTCAAGACTGGCTTTGGCACGCTCCTCAAGAGAGCTAAGACAGCTGACTCATAGCAATCAACCTCGGTCTTGGAGGGGAGTGATGTGGCGATACCACATGTACCCAGCGCCATCTAGTGACAGCAAGCCGAAGTACTACGTCACTCCGAATCCTGCATCGCGAAAGTGAAGTTCTCGCGCTGGTACAATACATTTACGACAACCCAACGACAGTGTTGGAAGAACATCACACCTCGTTCCTCCACATACATAAATAATCCGACATTTAACTACCACTTAAAAAGTGCGCGAGCTAATTGCAGTTCGGTGGGCGCCAACGCTTATTGTGCGGTTTCCTGCTATATCACTATTGATTATAGGTCTTGCTAATGCAGTTCTATTACGTGTGCAAATTGCCTTATTTGCATAGTAATAATACAGTGTTTGTCACGTAACCCCGGATAACCTAGTACCTATTGTTTAACCCGTCTGTTAACTGCTAACCCTCACGTGATCTTCGCAGTCAATTATCATAATTATAATAGTTTGTTCGTCTTAAATGCTCTTTAGATCTTAAATTTAAATATCAAACATGTATACAAATTGCCAGTATTTTTTATTTATTTTTTAAGTATGAAGCAATTGAAAATTTTAATCGTAATGTTGGTATTGTTTCTTTTTATCAATTATTTCTTTTCATGAAATTCATTAGGTAAGCTGATAAGAAATATATGTTAAAAATAAAATATTTATTGTAGTTTTGCCTCAGGGAAGATGCTTTGTTTGCATGGAGTTTTTTAAATTATATTTTTATTTCATTTGCTTGTAATGCAGGTATTACAATGAGATGTGACAGAGATAAAATAAATTAAAGAAAATAATGAAATAAATAACATATTTACATACATAATGCGTCGTGAAATTCCTCCGCAATGAGATGTATAATTTTTATCAATAAGATTCTTTTTACATTCTAGGTTTTAAAAGGTTTACTTCAAGACTTTGGAAAATTTTTGTTCTTAAAAATGAAACCTTTGCAATAGAGGGAAAGTGGCAAATAATAGGGTTTACACGATTATACAAACATCTTCAGATTCAAAATCAACCTAGTTACGATGGTGGCCCACTTTCCGAGACTTTGCCTTTAGCTTACCATCAGGCGAGGTGAAGTCAGATTGACGTGTCCTTTATAAAAAAAAACCTCTAAGTCACCTGCAAGTCAATACACCTGCCAAACAACGGATGAGGCTGACGCTGATTTTACTTTCAGGGTTGGGAGCTCAGACGGCAGAAAAACCGAAATGCCAATGAAAATAATAAGTGGACTTTGGACTACAAACTTTGGATGCGACAGGGAAATAGCAGGTTATGAGGTTGATAAGTGGAAAAATATTTAATTTAGGGGGTTTTTCCCAATTATCCTGTTGCCCATTCCCACCTAAAACATATTACATTACTATGTATAGACATTTGTTTCTAATTCCCCTCGAAATTTGATTGAAGAAGAAGATTTAGTTGATTATAACAAAATCTGTGAATGTTGATCTTGGATGCTTTTGGATGGAGAACTGCCCTATCCCCTTAATCGTCCTATACGACACCAACATGAAGAGATGGGGTGGTCCTATTCTACTCCACCGGGTACCAGCAGTAATTTTTTTTTGCAATTTCGGGAAATATGTTTTGAAGTATTTTCCCGAAATTCCGAGAGTCAATTTTGTTACACCTTATATAAGTTTTCTAAACTTACTTCAATTTTTTTCATCCTCCGAGCTATATCTAAGACCATTTTGATACCTTCCACGTTGGTTCTCCAAGCATCCTTCAGCGGCTCATTGAATCTTACCGTTGCCGCTGCATGAACTACAATTGATACCTGGAAAAATATTAGTACAATCTTTATTTTTCTAAATCCTACACACAACTCTTTCTACAACTCTTTCTCAACTCCTTTCCAACACGTGCAGAGTTTAGATGTCATCCGCATACAGTGCAGAATATTCCACTAAGAACCGGGCGGGCAGTTCGGTGACTCATTCCTATGCTACTCCTGGAACTCCCTGCCAGCTCACGTGTTTCCTTTTTCCTATAGTCACCGGTCCTTTAACCGGGGCGTGAAAAGGCCGTCAAGCTGAGTGCCAGAGTTAACATCACGTGTTTGTAATGCTGACTCACTTCCCGAGATTTTGCATTTAGCTTACCTTCAAGCGAGTTAAGCGAGGCAAAGTCGTGTTGTTCCCGACTGCATATGAAGGTTTCACTTCGAAGCCTGTTCGCTTACTTACTCTATATAGGGGTGACTGCCGTCTAACCTTCAGGTTGGTCTAACCTTTGCGGCTCAAGCCAAGCTGGCCTGCCAGGACAAGGCTCTGGTGCAGGTTGTCCTCTAGGGGTTGGCTGGTCAAAAGGCATCTTTGTCTCAAAAGCCGACTTACTAATCACCTTTCAACGAAACAGGGAAAACGTTGTGAGGATGATGTTGATGACAATCACGCCTCTTTCCTGTTAGGGTAGGCAGATATACTGGCCGTGAACTTATTTATCAAATAAGGGGCGGTTCGAACAAGCGCAAGTAAAGTTTATTCCTAGAATAAACAGCCAATATGTAGGTGATATTGCCTGTTTATTCTAAGAATAAGCTTCATTTGAGTTTGGTTGAATTTACCATAAGTAATGTGAATACAACCAACCTTCTCAATCAGTGTTTCCTCGCTCTCAGCAGACAGAGCCAAACGCGTGCTGTTCATGTCCCCCACAATAGGCACTAATTTTTCCAGGCATTGTGGTTTCTTGTCTTTTAGTCTTTGGAAGAGCTAAAATTAGTGATACATAATTTTATCAGATCCCCTGAATACTGTGACATTGAAATAAATAGACTAGAAAGAAAGATGTTAAAAAAATGATATTCGTATGATCTGTTCTGACAAAATTTTTTTTGCGGATGTCCTATTTTTGTCAATATTAGTTATTTATTTATTATGACAAAAAAAAAATTACACTGTGTAGGATACATAGGTATAACATGCAAAATAGACATTCACCGTTATATATATTCAACACCAGTAAAATATGTCAATCAATCAAATCCATTAAGTAATTATATTCGTATTAAGAAATTAAAATCAACAAATCTATGAACCCAAAATCAGATAGATTAAGAAGAAGAAATAAGAAAAAGAAATAAGAAGATATAAGATCCTAAAGACCTTCAGATTGTCAGTGACCCATCTCTGGTTGATGAACACCCGAATTTTGTGTAAGTATATCTTTCGTTCCACGTAACAGGGAGCGAGCCCATCTCCGCCAAGTGAACAATTTATCATAGGCTATTTTACGTACGAAAAATCCCCGCGGATGCCTACTCCCCGCTGGAGCCGGAGGGGGAGGTTACGTCAGACTCGAACAGTCGGAAAACGCACGCTGTTTGTGGGTCGAAGTGCCAAGCCGAAGGTGAGATTATTGAACATATCCCTCGATAAGGTGGTAGAAATTTGATGGCACAAATGTGACACTTATTTCGACCGGGTTGGTACCACCGTGCACAAGTGCGAAAAACCCTCCATAGTAATCCAATCTCGGTTGGATTGCGTTCAGGGATCAGCAAGTGCATAGCCGGGCCGAGGTGATGGTAGTCGCAGCACTAGTGGGACCGGTGGGTTTTGGCGTAGTCTAGTGGGGTGTGACGCGGGGCGCCGCGCCGGGCAGGGAGACCCGTAGAAACGGTGGTGCCGCTGGCCGCCCGCGGCATAGTACAGGGGCCCAACTGGGACTAACCACCCTGGGAGGCTGCCCCACCAGGTCGCGCATAATCCCGATATGGTTCGTCGTGCCGGTTGGCGACCGGACGGGAGCCCGGCGACCATATTCGGGAGGGTACGGGGGCCCTTCCGTTCGGCGCGTCGGCTCTCGTCACGCCTCACATTCATAGATAAAACCAATCTCCCATGTTTTGTCACGCGGTGCTGCGGCGACAATCACCTCTTTTTCACGCCTTCCCTTACCCTTCACCTCATGGCAGCGCACAATACAGTATCTGTTGAAACAGCGGCTAGGGACTCTCCCACAAAAACTCTATTTGAGGTGGAGTCCACGAACATCTGTGGGCTCCATAAAAACCTCAACGCCGTCCACCAACACCTGGAGACGGCGAAACCAGCTATGCTGTTTCTAACGGAGACACAAATACGCCGCCCTGACGACACGACCTACCTGCTTTACCCCGGCTATGTTATCGAGGAAAATTTCCGAGCAAAAGCCGGGGTGTGCGTGTTTGTTAGGGCGGATATTTGTTGTCGCCGTTTGCGCTGTCTAGAGGACCCATCCTTTTCCATCCTTTGGGTACACGTAGACCATGGCTCCACGAGTCAGATCTATGTGTGCCTTTACCGTTCCCATACAGGAGATGCGGAGGTAACTCGACTATTCGAATACCTGAGTCAGGCGGCAGATGATGCGCAGGAGCGGTTTCCGAACGCCGAATTGGTGTTTTTGGGGGACTTTAACGCCCACCACAAGATCTGGTTGGGCTCCGCCATAACAAACCATGCGGGAAGAGCCACTCACGCATTTGCCCTGGCGCATGACTTGACTCAATTGGTGCACAAGGTCACGAGAATACCAAGAGAGTCCGGCCTAGAGCCCTCTCTGCTAGACCTTCTGTTGACGAGTCACCCGGACCAGTACAGTGTCTCGGTGATTGCTGCTTTAGGTAACTCCGACCACTGTCTGGTCCGCTCCACCGTGCCCATTGTAGCGCCCCCACGACCCGTGCAGGGGAAGAGGCGGCTATGGCACTACTCGTCAGCGGACTGGGATGGATTGCGCGAGTATTATGCGTCCATCCCGTGGGTTGAACGCTGCTTTGAGGGTAAGAACCCATCTGAGAGCGCTACTGCCGTCGCCGGTGAGATCGGTCTAGGTATGGAATATTATATCCCATACACCGATGTCACCGGAGTCCGCGGAGCGCGGCCGTGGTTCGGGCGCGAGTGCGCGGAGGCTGTTGAGCATAAACAGTTTGCGTACCGCGCCTGGGTGCGGGCGCGCGCCACGCGCGATCCCAACGTGGGTCACTTCAAGGCGGCGTACAACAGAGCCACAAAGGTCTGCAAGAGGGCATGCATCAGGGCGGATGCCCAGCGCATAGCACGGCTGGGCCAAGAGCTAGTGGCGCATCCCACGGGTAGCCGTGGCTACTGGCAACTGGCCAAAGCCGTGCAAGCCAACTTCTGCCAGCCCTCGCTGCCCCCGCTGAGCAATCCCGATGGATCTCTGGCCCATGAGCCGCAAGAGAAAGCAAATTTGCTGGTCAATCTCTTCGCGGCCAACTCCCGAGTCGATGATTGTGGTATGCAACCACGGACAATGCCCACTGGTGACCACGCAATGCCTGATATACGTATCAGGCAACGCGATGTCCGTGCAGTACTGCAATCACTCGATGTCCGGAAAGCCAGTGGTCCTGATGGTATTCCAGCGGTTGTACTTAAAAAATGTGCAGCGGAGTTATCTCCTATGCTAACGCGGCTGTACCGACTGTCCTACAGTTCGGGTACAGTGCCCTCGGCTTGGAAGGAGGCGAATGTCCAGCCGATCCCCAAGAAGGGGGATCGCTCGGACCCAGCCAACTATCGACCCATAGCCGTCACCTCAGTGCTGTGCAAGGTGTTCGAGCACATAATTAACACACAGCTCATGCGCCACCTAGAGGATCACTCCTTGCTTAGTGACCGGCAATACGGTTTCAGACCGAAACGGTCAACGGGTGATCTTCTGGCGTACATGACCCACCTTTGGGGTGAGGCTATGGAGAAGCACGGTGAGTCACTGGCAATTAGTCTTGACATCGCCAAAGCTTTCGATAGGGTATGGCACAAATCGCTTCTTTCCAAGCTACCAGCCTTCGGCCTGCCTCCTAGACTGTGTAACTGGGTTGCAAGCTTCCTGCAGGGGCGCCGTATTCGCGTCCTTTGTGATGGACGAGCTTCGGAGTTCTTGCAGGTAAATGCTGGCGTGCCGCAGGGTTCCGTTTTATCTCCCACTCTATTTCTTCTGCATATCAATGACATGCTCTGTAACGGAAACATTCACTGCTATGCAGACGACAGCACCTTACACGGGAGTTATTACGCACATCCTGCGGCCAAGCAGTCTGATATCGCGGAAAAAAGGCAGCTTCTTGTCACTGAGCTGGACCGGATCCTGGACCACATTTCTCAATGGGGCGCTAGGAACCTGGTCGAGTTCAATGCCAAGAAGACCCAGGCATGTGCGTTTACAGCAAAAGTATCTCCTTTCCTTCCCCTTCCCACTCTTCAGAGCACACCACTGCCACTGCAGGATCACCTCACTATCCTCGGTATGGATGTTCGCTGCAAACTGAACAACAAAAACTATATCGAGAGTATCATCAAATCAGCCTCGCGTAAACTCGGAGTCCTGAACAGAGTGAGACGTTTTTACACGCCGGAGCAGCGGTGTCTTCTATACAAGACCCAAATTCGTTCCTGCGTGGAATACTGCTCACATCTCTGGGACGGCTCCGCAAAGTACTTATTAGATGCTCTCGACAGGTTGCAGCGACGTGCGGTCCGCATTATTGGGGATCCTGAGGTCACGAACACCCTCGAGCCTTTGCAGATGCGTAGAGATGTTGCGTCTTTGGCAGTTTTCTACCGTCTCTACCATGGTGAATGTTCCGACGAGCTCTTCCAATTAGTCCCACCCTCCCCTTTCCTTCACAGGACGACACGTGCAGGGCTAAGATGTCATCCATTTACGGTGCAGAGTATACCTGCTAGAACCAAGCGTTTCAGTGATTCATTCCTATGCCGCACCACTAAGACCTGGAATTCCCTGCCAGCTCACGTGTTTCCTTCTTCCTACAGTCCCGGGTCCTTTAAGCGGGGCGTGAAAAGGCATCTAATGAGGCCGTCAAGCTGAGTGCCACCACTGTTAACATGGTAAATGTTTACGATGGTGACCCTCTTTCCGAGACTTTGCCTTTAGCTTAACATCAGGCGAGGTGAAGTCAAATTGACGTGTCCTGTGTAAAAAAAAAAAAAAAAAGCACCTCGGCGGACTCAGGGCCATCTTTATTAGTCTGGCCCGCCTATAAGTTGACTTTCGTATGAAGAACAGACTTATCCTTTAGTTGCCTTCTATGTCACCCTCGAGAAGAGATGACGTGGTCGTGTGCCGCGTGGAGAATTAAAATAATACTTACTGGATCATCAAAAATTTTATTGATTCTCTGATTGATGTCAAGACCTTTTTTCTCACGTATTAGGATATAAAGTTTGTCGATCTCTGGGCAACTGTAGAGCAATTTTTCAATAAAAACCTGCAAAATAATGCTGATATTGTAAAATGTTCTACGGATATTTCTCATCAAAACTTCAGAACGGCTCAACCACATATTATTTATTTTAACTGTAATCATTCCATTACAATCTTAATTATATTAGTTTGTATTTTTAAATTGATGATAATTTATTACATTGTTAAAAGTAAAAAATATAATGATTTTTCTTTTTGACTTACGATATTATTAGAGTAAAGGAGGAAAAGGAGATATAAAGAGTGAATAAAAGGTTTGTAAATTAGTAAAAAATTATGATAACCAACAGTTTATTAGGAAGTAAACAGGGGACAACAAGAAAACATAAAAATATAGTCTTCACAACAGAGGTCATACAAAATCCACATCCATACTAATATTATAAATGCGAAAGTAACTCTGTTTGTCTGTATGTTACGCTTTCACGCCTAAACCACTGAACAGATTTTGATGAAATTTGGTATAGGGGTAGATTAGACCATGAGAAAGGACATAGGCTATGTTTGATCGCGATAACCGACATCCACGCGGGCGGAGCCGCGGGCAAAAGTTAATATATAATAAATTAATATGCAAAATATAGAAGAGAGGAGGATATCTTAAAAGTTATTAAATTGCATGGAATCAAAAAACAATAATTACAGGAAGTAATAATTACTTCCTGTTATTTAATTTTTATTTGATTTCATTATGCCTATTGCAATTGTTGTAATAGGCACAATAGGTGATTATTTTATATAACAATTCAGTGACGCGGCGTATTAGCAATGGGGCTAGTTTTTGCATTATTACGTAGGAACGGTCTAGACTTCTTCTTCTTCTGTCGAATCAATGCCGTTTCTATTCTCAAATTTTATCCCCACGGATACCTCCCCCGTCTGACCCAGAAGGGGAGCTTATGTCAGACTCGAACCGACAAAAACCAGACGCCGACTGAGGGTCGTGGTGCTAGGCCGGAAGTGAGGCTGTCTTCGACATATCCCTCGCACCCCGGCTGACCCAGGGCCATCCCTTCCGGTCTAGCCCTCCTCGGGTACAGGGGGTTTCGTGGGCGATAAATCGATCTAGCTAAGATTCATTTTTAGAAAATGTCATAAAAAAAATACCGAGCTAAGCTCGGTCATCCAGGTACTAAAGAATAATAACAAAATTACTTACTTTTCCCAAAAATCCTGTACCTCCAGTCAGGAATATACTTTTGCCTGCATAAAAATCTGCAACTGCTTCATTCGCTGTAGCAGTGACCATTTTCAACACTATACCAACATAGATAAATAGAATTTTAAATTCACAGGCGAATTAACTTTTAAACTTCAATGATATACAATATTGATAACGGGAATTAACACGACCATGGCATAGGTATTGACGAAGAACCTACTACCTCGTGGACTCGAAGTCGACGTGCGTGCACAGACCACGGCCGGTTACACCGGCCGTGGTCACAGGCTGACTGGCTCAGTACAGTCAGCCTGTGACCACGGCCGGTGTAACCTGGTCGAAACGTCAGGCAAATCAAAGGTAGGTATATATAACCTATACCCTATAACCTATACCATGATCGCGTTAATTCCCGTTATCATTATTTTATATCACAGATGAATATTACTATCACGAATATCGCAGTATTTTGACACGCAACACTACACGAAAATTAATGAAAACGATTTTAAATTAACATGTAAAGTCACAAATCTATCATGTTATGTTACAATTAAAACTCAAATTTTGACAGAACGCGTTTTCCCCAGTTAAAACTTGTATAAAAAAAACTTTGTTAAAACTATAATTAACAGCTATTTTCAGCTCAGAATTGAATATACGTTAGAATTTTAGTTTTAATAGGTAATAGGCCTATTCCTGTTTGAGACAATACTCAGTACTTTAAAATGGGAAAGCGGTCACCAGACTCACCAGTTCCCCACTATTTGGTGTAGTTTTAATATTGGTTTTCGTAAAACTAGTTAACTAAGGAAAATGAGTTCTAACTGAAAAAGGATTTTACTGTAACTTAAATAATACTCAGTATTTAAAAAAATATTCACAATAATGTACAGGTGAATATTATTACACGTCTATACAATACTCAGTATTTTAATTTCACAAGTGAATATTACTATCACGGTTGCATTATATACTCAGAATTTGGTACCGAACAAAAACTTTCAGTTGATATCTTTTTAATGAACACCTTTGCACGTCTATACGTCAAGCAATATAAAAAATGACTAAAACTAACTGTTCTGTTCACAACAAACAGATTATTATTTTAAAAGCAAAACGATTATAATAGGTGTATTATTTGTGTTTGTGTTGCGGTACAACCTAGAAAAGGTAGAAGAGAAAAAAACCTAGGACACGACGGTATTTTCGTCTCAATTGAGCAGTCTGGCTTGAGAAGTACCTCCGCCATACAGAATGTGCCGCGAAAAACTCGTGTTGCGTTCCCGAAAGTGTGACTCTCTGTTGCACATGTCCATGGGCTACGATAACCAATTTCTATGAGGTGGGTTGTATGCTTGTCTGGCAGTGGTATAAAAAGGATAACAGTGATATGAAATCTGGGAAGATTATATTAAGTACCTACATATACCTGTGCCATGGTCACCTTAATTCTTGTTAATATTCTTCTTCTTCACGGTAGCGTTAATACCATTTGCATCTGAAGCTTCGAAGTCAGGGGTCCTCTTTTTACAGTTCAACTGTGGCTTTGACTGAAGTTTGATTTACTTTTTTTTTTATTTGATTTGACTAATTTTAAATTAATAGCGAGAGTATAATTTTAAACTAATATGTGACACCATAACTTTGCATGCAGAGAATCTGCAAAACATGTCAAACCTTATTTGATTCTGTAACACCATTTTGACATACCGTGTTTCGAGCAACAAATGATTTACTTACTTACTTACTTTGATATTTTCCGTGAAATGACTGCCATCTGCCATTTACCAGTAAATAATTACTAAACAATTACAGCTATCCACATTGTTCATAAGTAGACTGATTGCAAATAATGACTTAATACATATAAAAATTGAAAATGAATCGTGATGTGTGGTTTAATGCGTTTACTGATAAGAACAAAATAAACCAGTAGTATCGGTATTTCAATAGATTATACAAATAAATAGATGACACAAATCATCAAAATGATCAGCCGCTTCAGACAAGTGGCGATACGTTTATAGAATAAAATATATTGATCGATATACGGGATTGACACACATTGACGACTGTTAAAACGCCAAAATACGCCAACTGGATAAGGGGAGAGTGGCAACTCGTTGGCTGGCTAATTGTAGAATAGTATGATGAATGTGTAGGATTAATAGGAGAAGGTTGAGTAAATTGTACCGCATTTTAATTCGTACTAGGTACATCTAGTTTTTTTTTTAATAATATTAGAACGGAAGTTACTAATATTCCCTCTAACCCCTCCAGCTAAGCTAAATTGCTTGTGTTAGGAATGGGTTCACGTCATTTGTGTAATGGCCAGAATTTCAACCCGGGACCACTAGATCGTAAGGCCGACTCCTTAACCACTAAGCTACCGACGCTTCCTCGTTAAATGACACTTTTGTCATATGATAATCAAGACTTTATTTTATATACCTAATGATCTTTATAAGTCCTATTATATATATCCGAGTCCAAGTTAAAAGTGGTCCAATATAACTGACACTCCCATACAAATTTTGACGTTTATGTCAGTTGTCAACGTATGTCAATCTATTCTATTTGCTGTCACTTATATACAGGGGCTGACATTTTAAAGACGAAAGTAGTTGGTAATTTTCAAAATATTCCAATTTACCAACATGTCTGCAACATGGAAGATATGCAAACATTATTCTAATAAACAATACAACAATACAAATCTCCTACATTTTTATCTGCTTGAATCATAGTAAACAAACGTAAATCAACGATTTTTCCAAAGATTATCTATATTTCTATGAATTGGGTTTTTTTTAATATCGATGAGGCCCAAACCACGACGAGAGTCTGGCACAGGTTCTCTCACAGGACTAGGAGTTCAGGTGGCAGTTGAGCCAATAGAACCAAGCCGTAGACGTTTTGGATGCTACTCCAACCACTTTGAAGATTATAGACCGAGCAAATCTCATTAACATTCTATACTCCCTCGCTTCGTCATCACACCACTTCATTCCCCACTTAGAAGGACTGTACTTAGGTGTTGTGCTAATTCCCCATGTGCAAGATTGTGTAAAACGATACGCAGTTGCAGTGATCAAATTGATATTCACTTTGATTCTTTGAGTAAAATTAAGTCGACTCTCATGAGTTTAACTGAGTTCGACTAATAGTTTAGTTTGCTTTTAGTTAATTTAGGTTTAGGATACTGCATTCCTGTAGACTTCTTTTTTGTTTCATAAGTCAGAGTATATTTGTACATGTATTATAAACTTACTTATCTTTTATATTGTGATTATTCAGCAGTGTTTACCTATAAGTAATTGTTGCATTATGTTCTATATCTCTGCATAAATTTAGTGTAAGTTTTTATATGTAAACAATTATTGTTGGTGAACCTTATTAAAAAATAAAAATAAAATAAAAACACTCAACAAGTGTATACTCATCTCGTAGAGCTTCGTCGAGTTCCCACTCTAGCTCTACTCTAGCTATGATGGTATAAAGGTAATGTCCCACCTTTATACCATCATAGCTAGCAGACCCTGCATAGAACCTTTACTTTGAGCACCAGAGAATATTTAGCCTCTATTAGCACGTTAAGTTCGTGGGTCCCGGTTGCCATACGAACATCTATGGCAGTCGTTGATTGGAGCCCTAAAAAGTTTAACATTCGGTCTAGCTAATACTTCGATATCGCCTTTTGTTGTAGAGGTCAGATGGCAGTTGCCCCATAGAAAATATCGAAGTTCAGCCAAATCCACAGTTAGACTGGTAAAGCGAACCCTAGAGTCATAACTAAAAGCTTCGATAAAAATATTATGTATAAGGCCCAGAAACCCAATGCATAAACACCGGTAGTATAGTTGATATTGCAATAATATGCGATTGCAGCAATCGCGGCTAATTTCCTGGTATTCAATAAATAGTTCCGTGGTTTGTCTTGGAAACTCGTCAATCCATCTTTCATAATCTATTATCTGCATTCAACTAATCTCTGGGACAAAGTTTCCATCAATCAAAAAATATTCCTTATCTAGTATCACAATACTCTATGTTTCCATATGACACAAAATATGTCCTATCTAGTATCACAGTAGTAGTATGTTAGTATTATCGGCGTTGCGTCGTTGAATGCATTTTTTTTCGTGCGGAAATCCCCTCGGATACCCCCCCCTGCCGGAGCCGGAAGGGGAGGTTATGTCGGACTCGAACCGACTAAAACCGCACGCCGACTGTGGGTCTTGGTGCTAGGTAGGAGGTGAGGTTGTCATCGACATATCCCTCGCACCCCGGCTGACCCAGAGCCATCCCTTACGGTCTGGCCCTCCTCAGGAGGGGGGACAACGGTGTCCCCAACTCGCCCCCGGAATGGGGAGGCCTGCTTCTGCTGGGGTGACAGGCGGCTCCACCCGTCACCCCCAGGCCCGCGCTCATGGGGGACGGAGGTCAGTCAGTGCCCTCCGACGCCCGAGTTGCCTGCGCGCACGGGCGGCGCGGTCCGCGAGTCTCTCTCGCTCGCACCACCTCTCCCGTTCCGCCGTTTCCTTCACGACCATTACCTGCTCGCTGAAGGAGACGCCGGCCGCCCACGCGTCCGCGCAGCGGACTATTGCTGTGAGCAGGGTGGCGAGGGTGAGAATTCTCACTCCCAGGGCCGCCACTAGCTCCCGCCTCGGTCAGCATAGCATGGCGCACGCATATGGACCGCGTTATGGTTGTGGTAGTCCCCCCCCCCTCCCCACCTCTTAGAGAGCCACATGATCGTATAGCTAAATACTCAAGGTCGTTTGCCCGTGTAATCACCCTAAGTGATAAAAAAATAGGTGATAAGTAAACATAATAATATCGTCAAACTACAAAATTACTTACAAAAAAAAATGTTGATCTATCCAATCTATTTATAGTATCGAGTAGAACTTATTTGATGAATTTCCCAGACTCGCCTTCAAGGTTGAAGGAAACGGAAACGATTAAACTGGGCGATTTTAAAGTCGTTTCGGATAAAAAGAATTTGAGCACAGTTTCGACAGCAAAATCATCTGGGAGTATTAATTTGGTGAAAGAAAAAAAAATTGAAAATGTATGGGAATAATGTTCAGGTGAAAGGAAAAATGTATGGGGGTTAGTTAGTTAGTTAGTTAGTTTACCTGGGCTGTTCCGCACTTAGCCTCTTGATTGGGCCATTGTGCGTACCATCTTACCTCTCACTCCAACCAAACCAGATCTGCCCAAAAAGCCAGCAGCCTTTTCAGGTTTCCACATGCTTCCCGGAGAGACGCTGATGACTGGAGAAATTTCGCCCGTTGTTCGGCCACGCTCATGCACTCTGTAAGCACATGATGTGGCGTTTCTTCTGCCCCCATGCAGCCTCTGCACAGGGGGCTGTCCGTTACACCTATTGTAAATAGATGCTTGTTTAGGGGACAGTGACCGGTCAAGATGCCTATGACCTTACGGATCTGGTCCCTTTTTAATCTAATGAGGTTTCGGCTAAACGTTTTTGATGCTACCGTAACTGCATTCTTTGTTTGCCTGCATCCTTCAATGTTTGTCCAATCTTTTTGATGGGTTTCTTCCGTATTTTTCCGCAGCCAAGTTTTGACCTGTGCTTGAGGTATAGGTAGTATTGGTTCCGGTCCATATACTGTTGCCCCTGATCCTCTCTTGGCCAATTCATCGGCTGCGTCGTTGCCGAGGGGGTATGGGGGTTTTAAAAAAATATTTTCTTTCGAAAAATTAATACTCCCAGATGATTTTGATGTCGAATCTGTGCCCAAATTCTTTTTATCCGAAACGACTATAAAATCACATCAATCAAAGGTGCGTAGATTTTGAGTCTGAACGACACTTTCCTAATAAAAAAACCGCATCAAAATTCAGCCGGTAGTTTTTGCGTCCATGGCAAATAAGCAGACAAGACGAAAAAAAAAGAATCGTTAAGGTAATATTACCGAAGTTTTTGTGTCTCCAATATACATACACGACTATTTTATTTTTGTAATACTTCTGTGTATTTTTTTTTAATAATATTTGCAACTGAATTTTTTTAATACAACTATGGTGGCAGACAAGCACTCGACCCACCTTATGAAAATTGGTTATCGTGGCGTATCCATACTAATATTATAAATGCGAAAGTAACTCTGTCTGGCTGTCTATCTGTCTGTCTGTATGTTACGCTTTCACGCCTAAACCACTGAACCGATTTTGCTGAAATTTGATATAGGGGTAGATTAGACCATGACAAAGGACATAGGCTATGTTTGGTCGCGATAACCGACATCCACGCGGGTGGAGCCGCGGGCAAAAGCTAGTGTAGTATATGTGGCCTAGTACAGTCAGCAGCAAATAGATAGCGACATTCAAGACTGTCAAATAGAAACAGTATCTTACTCGACTAGAGTAATCCTTGGTACCAAGGAGTACTCTAGTCGAGTAAGATACTGTTTAGATGGCACTTGGTGGAACTTGTTACACATTTGAATATTTTTTGAAGCATTTAGTATACTAATTAATTCCAGGTTAATTAAATCCAGGCGGGATTTGGTTCCGACAACATAGCTCTTAAGAGTGTTGGTAGATTACTTCACTGTCATCTCAAAGGCGGGTGTATATAGAGAAGAAAGATTTGGATTAGTTCGAACGTAGGTCTGGTAGCTTAGTGGTCAAAAGCATTCTCCCTGTAAGAGAAGGATTGCGTGTTCAAATCCCGCCTGGACCGAGCACATTCCTTTCTAAGGGCCGGTTCGACCAAACACGAGTAAATTTTATTCCTAGAATAAACAGCAAATAATTGGGTGATATTGGTGCTAATTCTGATGTGCACGTCTCTAAATTTAAATTTCTCTAAAATTTTCTAATTTTAGCTCAGTGATTGACATATGGGTATTCTGTTGTTTAGTCGAACTAAATTTAGTGTTCTCCAAGACAGCCCTAAATTTGAATATGACATCGCTAAAAGTTGAATATGAAAGTGTTGCCGGTGTTAAAAAAATAAGAATGAATGATAAAGGGGATTTTCACAAAATCTTTAAAAACCATATTTATAGGTGTTTAGAATGCCGACAAATGTTAATAAATGCGTAATATTGATCAAATAGTAAAGAAACTGTGATTTTTCTTAGCCAAACCTAAGTAAATACAGTTTTACTCGGTTAACGTTCCTGGCAACCCTGTAAATAAACTAATTATCTTTGATTGAATCTGTGCAAGTCAATTTGTCAATCAACATTTTGTTGTTGATCATAAATAAGTTCTTGATATCCAAAATTTACAAAAGAAATAAAGTAGACTCTTTTACTGGCGTGGCTAACGTGGCACTGGTAGAATTTCTGGAAAAACTTGACATTTCGCCATTACATTGTACTTCACTAGCATCATTGGCAAATTGCGGTGATTCGCTGCAGAAGCCAATAAGAAGAAGAAATAAAGTAAAGTAAACACGGACGAGAGAAACAAGACTGCCCACAAGAGGCCACAACAGTTGCTGGTTCAAATTGTAAGGACTTAAGGCAGGACTTTCAAACAGCCTAAACAACATAGACTGCAGATCATGCAACGGTGGGAGCATGTACCTAATGTAAGTATATTTGATTGCCTATATGCCTATTGTGTCTTACAAGTTTTGTGATGGGAAATGTAGAGCATAGCATAGAAACCTATACCATAATTGAAAGAAAGAAGTGGGTATTGCATGCTTAATGCCTTTATACAGTGAAAAGAAAGGCACAAAATGTTTGTGATTCAAAGAGGGCAACAAGAGGAGACCCGCTATTAAATCTTTTTTATATCAAGTAGAAGATTTCAGTTATACTTGGGACCGCCTCAATTATTTAATGGTTTTCAAGTCTTGAAGCAATAAAAAAGTGTCAATTTAAACTGTACTAAGTATCTACTACCTAACGCTTTATAACCCAACGTAATACTTATATTTTCATTACAGGAACTAACACGGCTTGCCTAGGCCCTTACATCATCTTTCCTATGATAACTTGCTGAGAAGTACCGAAGATTCGACACAGTGCTCAAGTGATTGCTGTTGTTTTGAGAAAGAACGGTGCTGAAGATAAAAGAAGATTCCTAATAATTATAAAAATCCCTGTTTTATGTTAATTAAACTATTCTGAACCCATGTTTTTAATCCATGTCTGTCCTCACAACCAGTTGTGCAATCGAGTTGGTCTATGGGTACCACCCTGTTTGTTAGAAATTCACACAAATGTAGTCAATTTAATGCAGCACGTTTTAAGTCTGATCATGATAAAACCTGCATCATGTTTGATAAAAACTAGAGGCGAACAATCTATAACCGATGTATATGTGGGCGGAGTCACAGGGATCAGCTAGTCATCATTATCCTTGTGGTAATCCCGGTTGCATCTGAAGTCTTCACCTGGGTGTCCGGGGCCCACTGTTTCCAGTCTACCAATGCCACTGAACTTCGATAAGTGAAGCGACTGCCATGTGACCACAACTAATTAGTTTCATGAACAAATAGTAGGTAGCATATTGATATCAAAGTATTGCAGTTGCCAGTGGTTGGACTTTTCAGAACTACAACTACCTGTAAGGATTGCCTTAGATGTTTGTATGACAACCAGGACCAATAGCTTAATATGCTCACGGAAACACCCAGAACAATTTAAATAGACGTAGGTGTGACAAATTCGACCTTATATTCATGCATACAAATATTTGCACTGGGCGGGAATCGAACCCGTCGACTGATGTAGCAGTCGAATGAACTACTGCCAGGCCAGAGGCCGCTGGGCATCAGAGTGCAGTGATACCTAACATATTTTTACTATTAATGCTGCCATATGGTCGGCGGTTTTGCTAGAAGAGCCTAGAGGTAACGGTTAGGGCTAGCAGTTACTCCAGCAGAAGCAAGCCCAGGGTGGCGGTGGTGTGACTCTCCAGGTGAAGGGTAACCTTTTATCTCCAACATCATGTCGAAGTCGCCAATGTTAGTGACCAAGGCCGAGAGGGACACGAGGAAAATCTCCGAGCCACCCTCTACAGCGCCTCGGTCGAATTTGCTGTAGGTGGCAGTGTTTGCCCTCTGGAAGAGAGGCGCCCGCCATCTCCATTGCCTAGCATGCCCGTAAAGAGGTTCTGGACCAAGTATCTCGTAGAACTACACCTATCTCTAACTTAGTCGGCAGTTATTTAGGTGCCGTCTAATTTTAGTGTGACATTTCTAATTATAGTGAATTTTTGACACTTAAAACGTACAACAGAATACAAATTCTCTAAAAATGAACTAAATTTAGTAACTTCGCTAAGTTTGGTCGTGTCAAGCTAATTTTAGGTTAGTCGTGTGTTCACAGAATACAAAACGGCATTTGACAGGCGTAAACTAAATTTTAGAGACTTTTAGCTATTTTTAGTTAAGAGATGTCACATCAGAATTGGCATCATTGCCTGTTTATTCTAGGACACGCGTTTGGTCGAATCCATATCCATACTAATATTATAAATGCGAAAGTAACTCTGTCTGTCTGTCTGTATGTTACGCTTTCACGCCTAAACCACTGAACAGATTTTGATGAAATTTGGTATAGGTGGAGATTAGACCTTGAGAAAGGACATAGGCTATGTTTTGTCGCGATAACCGTCATCCACGCGGGCTGAGCCGCGGGCAAAAGCTAGTGTACCATAAAGCGACTTGTTACACATTTTGATTATGTACTTGTATGTTTCCACAATATTTATTAGTATTGAACCTGCCCCTCTACACAAGTGGCATTTTGCTACCAGCGTATCATGGAAAAGAATGACAAATGTAGCCTTTCATCAGTCAGTAGTCAACGAATGTCAAATTATAGATTTACAGTATTCTTGGCATTATTATATTGTCACCCCAGCAGAAGCAGGCCACGGCGGCGGCGCGCTGAAAGAAGCGGGCCTCCCCATTCCGGGGGCAAGTCGGGGACACCGCTGTCCCCCCTCCTGAGGAGGGCCAGACCTCACCTCTGGCCCACGAACCACAGTCGGCGTGCGGTTTTAGCCGGTTCGAGTCCGACAAAACCTCCCCTTCCGGCTCCGGTAGGAGGAGTCAGATTTCAAAAAGGCATTATGATATTTTCAACTGTAGGTAGATAGTATGAAATTAAAAATGACTGTTTAAGATAAGAATTTTTGAAGATATTTTATTTTATCGCATCAACTGGGTACAGTCACCATCAGATCGATGTTTTCAAACAAAGTACTCAAAATGATCTTAATTTTGTTTTTTGCCGGACTTTTAGTTCGGACAATAATACAATTCAAATCAATACTTAAAACAGTTTTATTTGCGTGAATACCTTGATTTTAAGATAATTTTAGGACGGATATAAAGGGAAGGAAAATTTGAAATATTCAAGTGTGGCTCAATAGCTCAATTGGAAGAGCATTCTCCCTTTAAGGGAAGGGTCATGAGTTCAAGTCTCACTCGAGCATTTCATTTTTACCGATGTTTTTCAAATTTAAAAGTTTACATAATAAATGCTATAAAATTCTTTCCAATAATTTTGAGACTTTGTCGTCAAGATCATTTTGACACTGACTGTACATTCAGCGTCATAAATATATTGACGACAAAGTCTCAAAATGATCTTAAAACTTTCGTATGAAGAGCCTATCAAACTGTTTTATCGATTTAAATGTTATTATTGTCCAAATTAAAACAGAACAATTAGTCAACTGGAAGGGGTTAAAAAACTAAATTATGCTCATTTTGCGCACTTTGTACGTCAACTCTTTCTGATGCTGACTGAACCTGACTTATTCTCTTTCACCTTTTACTCAATTAAAGCGAATTTTAGTCATAAATGTTCACAGTAAAATGTGCTACAGCAGCGACATTGAGGGTTAAGCTGCCACCGGTACACGCACCAGCCACACGCCGTACTACTCCTGGCGTGTTCGAATGTATTGTTATACACTGCATCTCTGGCATAGTGAAGGCAATCTGAAACACGTTATAAAATTGTCAATGAATGTTCTGTAATATTTACTTTTAAAATTGAAAGCCCACAAATAATTATACCTATACCCCTATAGATTAAGAGGCACAACAGTCGCAAACATAAGTCAATCCCTTACATTAATTATTATATTCTACCTACTAACAATTGTGTCACTTGTCAGGAAGCAGAAGAAAGGCAACTCGGGCGCCGTAGGGCACAGACTGGCCTCCGTCCCCCATGAGCGCGTACCTGGGGGTGACGGGTTTTTTTTTATCGTGCGATAAATCCCCACGGATACCACCCCCACGGAGCCGGTGGAGCCGGCTATGTCGGACTCGAACCGACTAAAACGCACGCCGTCTTGGGTCCTTGGTTGCCGGAGGTGAGATTGCCAAAAGCATATCTCTCGCACCCCGGCAGACCCAGGACCATCTCTTTCGAGATGGCCCCCTTCGGGTTGGGGGGACCACAGTGTCCCCATCTAGCCCCGGTTACGGGGAGGCGCATCCGCATCGGGGCGACGGGTGGAGCCGTCTGTCATTCCAGGCCCATACCGGGGGTGAGTTGGGTGATACCGTTGTCCCCCCTCCCGAGGAGGGCCAGACCGTGAGGTAATAATTCGCTGGGAACTATAGAACTATACTCAAACCTCTATATTAACAGATGTATCCGTCAGCATATTGTCATCCACCTCATTCACCTCAGAATACACCAGCTTGCTTTCATCCAGGTCGTCACAATTGCCACATTTCCAAATACCACCAGAGAGAACTGGTTCTTTACCTGGAAAAAAATATGAACTGTTAAAATCCAAATGTGGACGTTGAAAACTATTCTGCCGTCGTACGAAAGAGGGGCACATCTATCATTTTGGTCAAACTGAGATAATCGGGATTAAAGTTTTTACTATATTCTGCTTCATAGTGTGTTGTAAGCCTATTGCTTAAAAGAAAAAAAAATGTTTATAATATATGCGTGAAGATTAGGACTATTTATGTTTGTACTTGTTTTTTTATATACAGGGTGTATTTTTGAAACGGGGCAGTAAGGGCAAGTACCTTAACCGTTGCAGTTACAGCAAAACGTTCTTAAAAGACCTTCCCTAACTTTTTGGGACATTTTGAACTGCATTCACAGATTTTGTAAAAAACTTACAGTTAGCAAAAAAAATGCAAAAAGTTCAAATTTTTTTTTATGCCAATCGATTCTATTTCATGTGGGGATCAAAAATCTATATGGGACCATTTTAGCTTTCAGTACTAGAAAATACAGAAATCGCCAAAAACGTTTCCCATACATTTCGTACGGAAATATGATAAATCAACTCGAAACTCATAGGTCAGGTAAAATTTTGAACTTTTTTAAATAAAAAAAATCATTTAAACATTTAAGAAATTGGTTTATGAAATAAATTGCTCAAAATGATTTCCATTTTCACGAATACATAAGTCTATCCTTTTTTGCACTGAACGAATGGCGCCTAATAATGTTCTGGGATGAGTATTACGTAAAATGGTCATTAATGCATCCTTGAGCTCTTGAACACTGGCGTACGTCGTCTTATACACCTCGTTTTTCACGAAAAAGAAATCAAGTGGTGTTAGATCGGGGCTACGAGGTGGCCACTGTGTTGGACCATGTGTACCTATCCACTGTGTACCGAATAGGCGGCTCAAATTGGAACGTGAAAGGTGACTGTTATGTGGCGGAGCACCATCTTGTTGAAAATGAACTTTTCGCAATTCCGACAGGGGCCATTCGTCCATCTCGTTTTCAAGATGGTGTAAAATGACTTCATTATACATGGCAGAATTCAGTTTCCCTTCATAAAATTCCACCATTATGACTCGATTGGATATTATACCACACCAACAGTTGAATGAGAAGCGAACCTGATTATGACTTGCCGTAACTCTTAGTGGATTTTCTTGGGACCAATAGTGGTGATTTTTTCTGTTGTACATACCGTTATTGGATAAATTCGTTTCGTCATGATCAAATTCATGATCTCTGCTTATTTTTCCTCTTAGCCATCTGCAAAAAGTAAGCCTTCGAACATCATCACCCGGATGTAACACTTGAACTATGCGCCCATATCGATAGCACTTGTAGCCGTATTTCTTCCATATCTTTATCACAAGGGAGTGGGATACACCTACTTCAAGGGCGACTTGCCTGGACGATACCTCTGGATATGCTTCGACATAAGTCAGAACCGCAATCTCCGTGTCCATGTCCACACGAGGCTGCCGCTTTCTTTTGAAAGAACCCTGCAATTCCAAACCTTTCTTGTTGGCACATGCCGCAACGGATACTTATTGCGGTACCACATTCCCGCATTTCGATTATTGACAAAATACGCTTCTAATAAGTCAATTTTTTCACGATTAGAAGACATTTTAGCGAAAGTCCTTAATTAATAACTCATAAGAAGTTTCTCAGCTGAAACTAAGTATAACACACAGATTTTCGAATCAAATTCGAAATTTGAGGGTAAAAATTCTTTTTATTTACTTTACAGTCAATTCTACCCACTTCCTGGCCATAACAAAAAGTTAGACCATCGTAGAAATTTGTTTCTGTTGCCGAAATGTATGGGAAACGTTTTTGGCGATTTCTGTCTTTCCTAGTACTGAAAGCTAAAATGGTCTCATAGAGTTTTTTGATGCCCACATGAAATAGAATCGATTGGTATAAAAAAAAATTTTTGGACTTTTTGCATTTTTTTTTGCCAACTGTAAGTTTTTTACAAAATCTGTGAATGCAGTTCAAAATATGTCAAAAAGTTAGGGAAGGTCTTCTAAGAATGTTTTGCTGTAACTGCAACGGTTAAGGTACTTGCCCTTACTGCCCCGTTTCAAAAATACACCCTGTATATAATTAATTATTAAATAAATTCAAATTATTCCTTTCAACTTAAAAAAAAAATACTTAAAAAATACCACGTATCTATCTATACATATAATAAATCTGTAAACGATCGATGTCTGTACATGGAAAGGAAATGAGAAAAATTGTTATAGGGGGACTTTATAAACGTAATAGAAGCCAAAACAACGTTTTTTGGAATTTTTGTCTGTTTGTCTGTTTATCTTTTTATCTGTTTATCTGTTTCTCTGTTTCTCTGTTTCTCTGTTTGTCTGTGAGTTTGTGCACGCTAATCTCAGAATCAGCTGAATGGATTTGGTTGCGGTTTCCACTAATATATTGTGGTAGGCTTCACTTAACATTTAGTGTTTGTTTTATTGAAATCGGTTCATAAATAAAAAAGTTATGTCAATAATAGCATATCACGGCTAACAATTTGTGATTGTGTGAATAGATCGAACCAATAAAGAAGCAACAATGCTTACAAGAAGATATTATTCCGGTCATAGGAATCTGAAGAACTTCGAGAGGCCAGAGTTCTACATCTCAGCCAAGTCAGGTCAGGTTACTGCGGAATCTTCGGCACAGCAAGTGTCTCGCTCGATAGAATTCACATTGTTCTCGAACGATTTTCTCTCGAATCCAACAAATTAGTAAGCAGCTGGTTCGGTAAAAAGACTCCTGGCTTTCATAATTAATATCATCACGCTATTATAATAAGGAATGGGACAGAATGTTTTTATGACATACTATGTAAACGTCTATTTCACACTATGATTTCATGGTAACTGTGGCGCAATACGTCTGCGGTGGACTTATAACTTAGCTGAGGCGCGTTCGAATCCATCTAAAATGTAATTTTCCTTTTTTATGGTTTTTTACTTTTGTTTAACTTTTTTATTTTATTGTGTATTTGTTGTATTTTATTGTATTTATAGTTTTATTTGAAGTAAAATATAAATTCTATGCTTAGTATTCTATAGGTAGTACATAAAACTAGGCTGTGTGACAGTAATAGTAGAACTTATCATATAATATTCTTAGATCTATACAAAATTCTTCTTTTCGGAAAATGAAAAAGTGGTCCCACCCGCCTGAGAAGTCATAAAACTGAAACTGGTATCCCCCATTGATATCGATTCCACCACATCGGGGCAAGCGCAATATTGGAATCAAACCGATTAAAATTTAACAGAGGAATGGGGCATTGGGGTATTCTGGGGTTAGGTACCCCAGTATACCTGCATTGGTTACCTATCATAAATAGGCGGTCTCAACGTGAAGAGCAGGGATTGCTTCGGCTAAGGTGATGGGTAGCCTAAGCTATCACCATCAAAGCCGCGCTCATGGAGGAAGTAAATCGTGGCACCTTCTCTGAAGCACATTACGTATTCTGGGAGATAGTTGTCCCTATCGTATTACCGTCTCTACCATGGTGAATGTTCTGATGAGCTATTCCATTAGTTCCACCCTCTCCTTTCCTACACAGGACAACGCATGCAAGGCTCAGATGTCATCCACATACGGATCAGAATATTCCATCAAGAACCAAGCGGTTTGGTGACCCATTCCTATGTCGCACCATTAAGACCTGAAATCCCTGCCAGCTCACGGTTTACTTCTTCCTACAGTCTCGGGTCCTTTAAGGGGGGCGTGAAAAGGCTTCTGATCATCCCATAAAGATGAGTGCCACCATTGTTAAGATGGTACACGTTTATAATGGTGACACTAGAACCCACCTCACTGGCATCACAGTGATGGCACTTAGACGTTGGCTCCTTCCGGATCCGACACAGGTAACTCCCGAAACACCCGTGTCCGGTAATCACCTGCGTCAGCCGGTACGAGAGGCTGCCGTGTGGCCTCTCTAGCCACTCCTCCATGATGGGTCTTACCGCCGCAATTACAGCGTGCCCTGCGCTTGGTCGCCCAAGTCGTAGCTCCCATTACGCTACCATGTCCCTGTGGAGCTGAGACCTCACGGCCTGAATTTTTTCGGGCACGGGTTCCCGTCCCCGCTCCCGCGCCTCCTTTCAATACCAATATAGCATCGAAAGGGCTCCCGCATCCAGGTTCCACGGTAGGGATCCGGCAAGGAGACTCACCGCCTCGAAGGATATCGTGCGGTACCCCCTAATGGCCCAGCTGGCCATTGCACGCTGCGGTCCACGCAGCAGACGCGCATTGTGGACCTTTTAGTAAGTATCTGCATCGTATAAGCCGATAGCCGATACCCGAATGCCACCAATACCGGGGCTGCTCCGCAGTCACGTCGCTTCACCAGCTGGTAGAACGTTCAGAGAGTTATAGTTATAAATGATCCCATAAAGATGAGTGCCACCATTGTTAAGATGGTACACGTTTATAATGGTGACCCTATTTCCGAGTCTTTGACTTTAGCTTAACATCAGTCGAGGTGAAGTTAAATTGACGTGTCTTATATAAAAAAAATCCGGATCTTAAAAAGAAGAAAACACATGTGTGGGCAGAGCAATATACAGTTCTTAACCGCCTGATAAAGAAATGAAGTTCCGAACAGCTTGGTTCCAGGTGGCATTATTTCTACCGTATGTGACTGACGGAAGGAAGGAGAGATTAGTTGAAACACTCCTAATAGGCTCTTTCACTCGCCGTGGTGCGGTAGAAATGGTAAAATACAGCCAGAGAGACAACGTCTTTATGCAACTGCAGACATTATACAATGTTGTGAATGTTGTGTTGAGTGACCTGATGACTACCAACGCACGCCGCTGCGATATTATCGATTCCGTCTAATAAGTAGGTATCTAATAGTAAATACGTAAATCTATCCCAGAAATGATAACAGTACGCCAGGAGAAACCAACCTATGTATTAGGTATATAAAAGATACCGCTGCTCCTATTATATAAAAGAGACTGAATGTGGGCAGAGAAAGACTCAGTTCCGGTAAATTTCATCAGATCAAAAAATCCGCCACGTGGACATCAACTCCAGGATCAATTGGAAGTAAGTATCTACATCATCTGCTGGAAACAAACTTACCAATACAAGGAATATATAGCAAAATGAGGCTATATGACCCCATCCCAGTCAATGCTGTATTTGCTCTCTTGCCCACTGCGCCCCTCTTCAAGGTGGAAGATGTCAAGCGAGTTTTAGAAATAATTTGAATACAGTTTTGTTTATTTTTTTAAATAAGGAAATGCTTCCTTTGCGTAAAATTCACTATTTCCAGTATTTTGAGTACTTCCGTTCCAGTTGGGATGAAAATCTTCCACCATGTTTAATAATGAGTTTGAGCTATTCCGAAATAAACGCGAACGAAGTCGCGGGTAACAGGTAGTTACAAATAAAAGGCATAGTTAACCAAATGTGATCTTTCTTTTTAATATTACAAGCAAATTGATCATTGTGTCTAAAACAAAGGGCACATTTGTCTAATTGCGCATTATTAATGTAAATTTAATTTAAGGTTTTCTATACAAAAAAAAAACACTCGTAGTTAAAAAAATATTATTTTTACTATTATGAAAATTAAATGTAATTATAACAAACATAACATGGCACTTCTTGGTTTATTTATCACAATGCAGTATATATCGGTAACAACTAGATATAAAAGTTTAAGCAAATTTAAATAATCAGTTTTGCTTAAAATATTAATTAAAAAATAGTCTTTAATTTCAGTCTTCATAAATTTCTGTGAGATCAGCTGAAGAGTCGTTAACGGGTAGGGTTTCCCAAAAACCTCTTCTGTTGTCAGGCATGAGTGGCCCAAGCTTGGAAAGTATAGCCGATTTCCTCTCAAATGTTATACCTCGTGGAGAAAGCTTCTGCTTAGGCAATGGAATGCCAATTTTAAGATTCTTAACTTTCAAGAAATCCAATTCTATTGCCTCTTGAGTGTCATGGCTGTTCTTGTAGAACATGGAATTGCTCCCTCGCTAGTATCCATATATCCATATATCCATATAAAAAATAAAAAAAATAAAAAATAAATAAAAAAAAACATAAGTATCTTAAAAAGGTAATAATGACCATTCTACTTAATTTCATTTCACTTACATACACGAATTCACTGTAAATATACGTTAATAGTTCTTAGACCCTCTACTAGGTGGCGCTGTACTAAACTTCAATACAGAGGCATCGGTAACCGTAACGGTAACAGTGTCGTGACTTGAATATTTCTTTCCCATCTTGAAAAATGCCTACCGCGCCTGAAGAAGTGAAGCTTTCACTTTTAAAACAAATATCTATGTATACCTTGGGACACATCATAGACCTAGATCGCGAGACAAACGAGGCCCTGGTGCTATGCTTATATCTTCAAAACTACGCAATAGATTTTGATGCGGTTTCTTATAATAGGTAGAGTAAAAAAAAAAGAAGAAGGTTTATATTTATGTATAGTATTATAATACATGCTTAATATAGTAGAGGGTGCAGCGAGAACGGAATCGTACGCCACGCGGGCGGAAAAAAAATTGACGGTACGAAGTTCGCCCGGTCAGCTAGTTTTGTAATAATATAATATGTGCTTGGGGAATTTAAGCTCACCGCCATAACACCCTGAGCTATTCTCAAAAGACACCCGAGAAATGTGTACTGCGCACATAGAGAAAATTTCAGGTCCAAGATATTTGTCTCGATCTATAACACGGCCTTTGGTTATCCTCTCGATGAGCAAGAAGCACATTTCATTTACTTTCGCCGCAAGAAACCCACAAAATGTTTTGATAGAATATAAAGGCTATTTTTTACCATCGACAACTTCATCTAATTGGCTAAACTCTCTGCTTACACCATTTAATAACATGTCTATCACTGCATCCGTATAATCATATTCACTATCGTCACAAACACACGCATTCACGATTACAACAAAACAAAGCAATTTAAACAACATTATTTATTTAATTCTCACATAATTATGCAAAATGTTATTCTGAGAAGTTACATATAATGCTAATAATATTTGATAAAGATTATAAATAAAATATGAGGGTCTGGCCATAATATATTGTTTGACATCTGACTACGTTTATGTAAAAAAAAGAAAAAGAAAATTTCGAAAAACATTGGAAAAAATGAAATGCTCAAGTGAGACTCGAACTCACGACCTTTCGCTTACAGGGCGACTGCTCTGCCAACTGAGCTATTATTGAGCACCACCTGAATCATTCCAAATTTTCCTTCTCTTTACACCTAAACCACTGAACAGATTTTGATGAAATTTGGCATAAGGGTAAATTACACCATGAGAAAGGACATAGGTTATGTTTGGTCATGATAACCGACATCCACGCGGGCGGAGCCGCGGGCAAAAGCTAGTTTATGATATTATTATTTTTGCTGTCTAGAACATACTAAAAATTAGAACTGTTGTCATTTGGAGAGCATTACCCTGTAATTTAATCGTCATTTATGTGATAAACTTTAGTGCAGCAAAAAAAGTTTCAAAATAAAATAAAATCAGTTTTTTGTCTACTATTTTTTTCATGTAGCCGTGTAGGTTCCCCCGGTGGAGTGGAATAGGACCACCCCAGCTCTTCCTGTGGTTGTCGGCAAAGGTAACTAAGGGATAGGGCTATTCTTCATACGACAGTAAACATCCAGCCTAATACAAAGGGTCTGCTATACGTCGTGGGACAGAAAATCATAATTGGCGGAATATGGATGCTAATACACTTCTGCCTACCCCTTCGGAGATTTCCAGACGTGAGTATATGTATGTATTTATTCACAAATTTTTAAATTTAATTATGTACTTATATCAAATTTCAATCCATTTATAAATACTATACTTCGTGCAAAATGGATTGAGAATAAAGTTTGTTGACCCCGTTGACTTTTCAACCAGTTTTGGTCGGTTACGGTTCAAAATTAAATTAAATTAAATTAAACATTTTTCACACTGTAGCGAAACCGGCTGCAGTGCCACGTGACGCCTGCGTGAACCTGTATGGCAGACAGGAATGTGATTTCTATAAGGAAATTAGAATGCACAAATAATAATGATGTAAGCCTAGAAATCACGTCCTCCGCCCTAACACACAATATGCAAGTCGACGAGAAAATAAGACGTGACTACAAGCTTCGCTCCCACTCCACCAATAGCGGATAAATCGTAATAAATAAGCCTGTTATTTAGTATCTAAGACATTGCTTTATTATATCATTGAGTCGAAATAGTACTAAATGTATAGTATTAATAGTAAAAAATATATTACAACCAGACTGTGGTAGCTCTCTTCACCTCCTCAATAACCTGTATTTTTCTTACACAAAAAGCATTACTGTAAACTTTTTTCATAATCGATCTGGCACGGCCTATGGTAATATTACAGGTTTTTCTTTTTTTTTGTCGTGCGATAAATCCCTACGGATACTCCCCCCACGGAGCCAGTGGAGGTGGTAATGTCAGACTCGAACCGACTAAAACGCACGCCGTCTTGGGTCCTTGGTTGCCGGAGGTGAGATTGCCAAAAGCATATCTCTCGCACCCCGGCAGTGGCACGGCCTATAGTAAATATTACATCGTACACTTATTCAAGTACAATGTTATATGGACGCTCCCTAACCAACTGTATTTATCTAACACCGTTGACCCCTGTCTGATATCAGGGAACGTAGACTGTCGGGTTCAAAAACTGATTGTGTAATGTTATACAACAATGAGTACGTCTCATTTCTGTGTAATGTGTGATTACACAAATTATAGGTACATTACTTCGTACCACCAATATTTTACAGCCCGCGTGGCGTCCGATTCCGTTCCACTGCACCCTCTACTGTATTAATCATGTATTACACATATAAACCTTCTTCTTGAATTACTCTATCTATTAAAAGAAACCGGATCAAAGTTTGTAGCGTAGTTTTGAAGATATAAGCATACATAGGGACATAGGGACGCGCAAAGCGACTTTGCTTTATAACATAACATAAACTCACGCCTGTGTTCCCCGAAGGGGTAGGCAGAGGTGCTAGTACCCACATTTCGCCAGTTTATGTTTAGGTCCCAATGTAATAGGTGGCGAGCCTATTGCCATTAACCGGGCACTTATACTTTGCTTTATACTATGTAGTAATACAAAGTATGGTAGTGTCTCTCGTTGGTATCTTTTTATGGACTAAAACACATGTCTCTGGGTCTAAGTTTGCCCGAGGTGAGGTGAGGAGGTGCCGCTGGGTATAGTAAGGCATTTTTTGCACCAATGCCACGGTCTGCTTCTGCAGTGGATTCAGGTCCATGTAGGTACAAGTTTCGGGTGTTATCAGGACTAACTTTTTAACGATGAAGAATTTATTATGCTGGGCATAAGGGGAATGTTCCCGAAGCCGAAAATCCCTAGTAGTACTCCAGGTACATAACACATTGGCATAAAACTGTAATTTCATAAAAAAAATCACTACGAAAGAGCACCCGCTTGTGCAAGTTGTTCTTTCATTTGTAGTTATGTGTTTTATGAATAAGGTCAAAAATTAAAAAAAAAAAATTTTTTGTTGAAATCGATTATGTCGGACTCGAACCGACTGAAACGCACGTCGTCTTGGGTCTTTGGTTGCCGGAGGTGAGATTTCCGAAAGCATATCTCTCGCATCCCGGCAGACCCAGGACCATCTCTTTCGAGATGGCCCCCTACTGTGTTATACACCTGGAGTACTACTGGGGGTTTTCGGCCTTACACCCAGTATATCAAGATATTTCTAATTGCTCCAGCATTCGATGATAATACAGAAACTATCAAAACTTAAACAAAGAAGTCGTGGAAACTACACAACTTCTCCTCATATTGACTAGGTGAAGTGTACTTTTTTTTCGCGAACACAAATTGGCGAACTTCTCAGCGAAACCTTCAAAGAAAAATAGTTAGCGAAAAGTTAACGATGTCAGTTTCGTTCTTTGTTAACGATTCGGTAAATATTTTCTGAACGAAATCTTTTTAAGTCTTTTATTTTATTTAAGTGGAGAAGTTGAGGAAGGATTTTGCTCTTTAAAGTGTTGCGTGTAATCTTATTCAATTCATATCACTTAGGGCCGGTTCGACCAAACGCGAGTAAAGTTTATTCCGAAAATAAAGCCAACGAGACGAGAGAAAAAAGGTAAACAAAGCGATCATTATTGAGTTACGTTGCGATAACTAGTGATTGTTTTCTCTGTCCTCGTCGCACATGACACACGTACGCGACAATGGCCGAGCGACAGCTGTCGTTGCGTGTTTCGTAGTACAGGAAAGCTGTCAGCGCAGCGGTTCTAAACTGTCCGATCGACCAACTTATGAGCAATTTCATTCCTGTCTGGAATGTGCTTGAAGGGATAAATGTTTGGAACCGCTGAAACATTGTTTACCTTTTTTCTCTCGGTTCGTTGGCTTTACTTTAGAATAATATAGTTAATGTGGGTGATATTGCCTGTTTATTCTAGGAATAAACTTTACTCGCGGTTTTGTCGAATGTACGATTAGGTGGAGATAAGCTAACGGCCCACCTGACGGAAAGCGGTCACTATAGCCTATGGACGTATGTTACATCAGGGGCGTTACACTCACGCTGGCAACCCCTTTTCTCTTGTATAAATCCCCATGGACACCACTCCTTTTAACGATTGAGGGTAGTTATGTCAGACTCGGACTGACTAAAAGCGCAGTTTGCTAACGTGTGCTAAATGCCCATACATATGTACCCAGCAGGACCTTATGTGCGCATTCAAGAACGCCATACAGGTGGCAGCACACTGGGAGAAGATAATTTGAGGGCCGAGACGCCATCGCCACGATAGAAGAAGAAGAAGGGTTTCAATTACCGGGTTGTAAGGTTACATAATAAAGAATTACCATTGAACCCCTTCTGACCATGGGCTATCTGCGGTTTTATAATGCCTACTCTGTAAAGAACGTGAATCAATCCGCCAAACAAAACCGTATTTTAATACCACTCAGGTACAGCCTCCGTGGCGTAGTGGTAGTGAACGCGGCCGCTACGCAGGAGGCGCGGGCTCGATCCCCGCTCAATGCAAATATTTATATACGCATGAATATTGGTTTGCATTAGTCTGCACGTTAAGCTGTCGGTCCCAGTTGACAAACGAACATCTATAGCTCGTGCGAGTTAACATGGCACCTGCCTCGAAGACACCCTCCTCCCGCTTCACCGCGCGCGAACCCGCTCTCGCCGTGCGAGGCTAGTAGCGTCAGCGTACACGCCTCCCGCTCCCCCGCGCAAAGCCCCGAGCCAGGTGCCATGTTAACTCGCACGAGTTGTATGTCAGTATTTACGGGTAATTGGAGCCCTCAAAAATTAGCGAAATTCGCAGTTTGACTGGTAAAGTGGACCCCAGACTCCTAGCTGAAAGCTTCGGATGTGACTGGGATTAACGATAAGACGAAGAAGAAGATCTGCGGTAGCCTAGTGGTATGGGTAATGGACTGCTGAGACGAGGTCTCGGGTTCGATCCCAGGTTTTCCATGGCACACACCAACGCAGAACGACCTCCGTCCTCCATGAGCGCTGGCCTGGGGGTGACCGGTGGAGCCGCCTGTCACCCTAGCAGAAGCAGGCCACGGCGGCGGCGCTAAATGCGCCTCCCCGTAACCGGGGCAAGATGGGGACATAGTGGTCCCCACAACCCGAAGGGGGCCATCTCGAAGGAGATGGTCCTGGGTCTGCCGGGGTGCGAGAGATATGCTTTTGGCAATCTCACCTCCGGCAACCAAAGACCCAAGACGGCGTGCGTTTTAGTCGGTTCGAGTCCGACATAACCGCCTTCACCGGCTCCGTGGGGGTGGTATCCGTGGGGATTTTTCGCACGATAAAAAAAAAAAAAATGGCACACACCAATGACTTTTCGATGATTTTCGAAGTTATGTGTGTATTTATCGCAGGTTTATAAGTGCCCGGTTAATAGCAATAGGCTCGCCACCTATTACATTGGGACTTAAACATAAACTGGCGAAATGTGGCTGCTAGCACCTCTGCCTACCCCTTCGGGGAATACAGGCGTGAGTTTATGTTATGTTATGTATGAAGAAGAAGAGGTGACAGAAAAGCCCACGGACGGCCCCTCTGATAGAAAGTTGCATATAGACATGTGCAACACCAGTGGTGTTACACTCTTGTTGCAGACCTTAAAATAACTTCTTACGCCCTTCTTAAAGAACCCCATATTGTAGTCCTAGGGAAAATTCTCTCTTCTAAATTCTATCACGTTTAAGGTTAAAGCAGTGTAGCTACTCTAATAAAAATATTTTCTTTTCATCTTTTGATATTCATTTACGATGTATAGCGTACATTACGTTTTATAAGACACCATTATTTTTGTTCTGCCGAAATTATTTTGAACAGAAATATTGGCAAGTCGTTCAATCAAAACCTTCCAAATGAAACGCTCGAGAAGTAATAACTTTAAATTACCTTTCTTCAGAAAATAGAACTCAGTTAATGTTGAGTCGTAATAAATTATGAAAAAGAGGCCTACCACGGTACATACCTACTACCGAAGTTACGGCTGGAGTGTTTCTTTATACAAACATAACATCTATTCATGCCTTGAAATCATCATGCAGAGTTGTATTAATAAACACATTTCAACAACTCTGATTTTTGGTGCTACTAAATCGGGAGCGATCAAGCGAGCATTTTTTGATTCTGCGGCTACTGTCGTATGTAGAACAGCCCCTTCAGTCGATTCTACGACAACCACGGGGCCCTATTTTACTCTACCGGGAACCAACATTGTTAAAGAAAGAAATAGTCTTAAAATGATCTTAAAACTCTCGTATTAACAGCAAATCAAACTGTTTTATTGATTTAAATGGTATTATTGTCCGGACCATAGGTGTGTACTAAATATCAGAAAAATCAGTCAACTGGAAGGGGATAAAAAAACGAAATTAGGTATGATCATTTTGGCTATTTTGTACGTCAACATCTTTCTGATGCTCCCGAAGGGGGCCATCTTGAAAAAGATGGTCCTGGGTCTGCCAGGGTGCGAGAGATATGCTTTTGGCAATCTCACCTCCGGCAACCAAGGACCCAAGACGGCGTGCGTTTTAGTCGGTTCGAGTCCGACATAACCACTTCCACCGACTCCGTGGGGGTGGTATCCGTGGAGATTTATCGCACGATTAAAAAAAAACATCTTTCTGATGCTAAATGTACCAGTAATCGAAATAACTAGGTACTTAGCTTTGCTGTTAAACCCTATAGCTAAGCTAAATTGCTTATAACTACGAGTGGGTCTACCGACGAACTCTTGATTATAAGGCTGAATCCTTAACCACTAACCTGCTGAAACTACGAATTGGTTAAGCTTGATTCATATTATCTTGGATCTAAAATGTGCTCTCGCGAAGTACACGTTTCATGGGTGTAGGTATTTTGAAGAAAATGGGGTGTTACTGCATGAGCTGGACGAGCTGAAACTTGCCAGCCTCTGTGGCGTTGCGGGAGTGCTATGTATAATATGTATGTACATGTTTACAAAAAAAATGGTACCTATCTAAGTATGTTTATCTGCATTCTAGATTCCATAACACAAGCTAATTAAGCTTACCATGGGTTTAGATAGCGTCGTGTAGAATACTTTGCCTTGAGGCGAAATCGATCAGGTGAAAAATAAAATATAGTGGAAAAGTACAAAGTGTCTTACTCAACAGATTATTATAAAATAATCCGCGCGCGCCAGGGCCCTTTATATCTTGCGATTAGGTTTTATTCGCTGTACAATGAAGCCCATTTATCCTGCAATCGGGTCTTCGCGGTACCTTAATAGGTACATCTACGAACCTACGTCTTTCAGTATTGTATCGCGAAGTTTCGTGTGTTTTATAGTAGCCCCCCAAGATATACAGGGGATTGAAAATTTGTATTAGATTTTAAATTGAAACTTTGGTTAGTGATTGAAAATGTTAAGTAACAATAAGAAATACTGTTCGCTATGTAGAAATTATATTCCACCAATAATAATGATAGTAAAGTATAATGGAGGTTTGTTACTCGTTTACACAAAAACGGCTGAACGGATTTGGATGAAATTTGGCACAGAGGCAGATTCACCGAATCATAGATCAAATCAAGCTTAGCTTAACACTTAGACATACTTTGCACTGAGCGGGAATCTAACTCGCACTTCCTGCATAGAAGTCGAACGCTTTACCGCTACGCCACAGAGGCCGTATATTCTACTACTAGCTTTTGCCCGAGGCTCCGCCCGCGTGGATATCGGTTATCGCGACAAAACATAGCCTATGTCCTTTCTCATGTTTTAATCTAACCCCATACCAAATTTCATCAAAATCCGTTTTGTGGTTTAGGCGTGAAAGCGTGACATACAGACAGACAGAGTTACTTTCGTATTTATAATATTAGTATGGATTAGACCAGTCTACTCTGAATCTATGGTTTAAATAGAGAGATATCGAGAGATTATTAACCCTATAGGGGTTAATTATACAAAAAACCCATGGGTTATCTTTGTCTCTTATGATTAAAATGAATAATTCATGCTATCGGCTTACGTCGCTCGATATTCTCAAGAGGCCATGAGAATGAAAAATTATGGGGGTTGGTTTATAATGTTGGTTTGTTCATGGTATGAATAATATTGAAAATAAAGGACATAACATCATCTACCAAGCACCTTCTACCGTGGCCAACTTGGAACTCGTTAAATTGCCTATGCAGCTGCTGCACCCAGTAGAAGAAGACCCCATCCCTTTTTTTTTTCGTGCGGAAATCCCCTCGGATAATTGGACATTGACTAAAACCGCACGCCGACTGTGGGTCGTGGTGCTAGGCCGGAGGTGAGGTTGTCATCGACATATCCCTCACACTCCGGCTGACCCAGGGCCATCCCTTACGGTCTAGCCCTCCTCGGGAGGGGGGACAACGGTGTCCCCGACTCGCCCCCGGAATGGAGAGGCGCGCTTCTCAGCGCGCCGTCGCCGTGGCCTGCTTCTGCTGGGTTGACAGGCGGCTTCACCCGTCACCCCCAGGCCCGCGCTCATGGAGGACGGAGGTCAGTCAGTGCCTGAGTTGCCTGCGCGTGCGGGCGGCGCGGTTCGCGAGTCTCGCTCGCTCGCGCCACCTCTCCCGTTGGCGCGCTTTACCTGCATTACCGGCTCGCTGAAGGAGATGCCGGCCGCCCACGCGTCCGCACAGCGGACCATTGCTGTGAGCAGGGAGGCGAGGGTAAGAACTCTCACTCCCAGGGCCGCAACTAGCTCCCGCCTCGGTCCGGCCCATGCCGGACACTCGGTGAGCGTGTGCAGCTCTGTGTCCTCCCTCGCGTCGCAATAGAAGACCCCATCCCAGTCCCGCATTAGCCTTCTAACCTAACCTAACCAAGAAGTCGGGTTGTGTAGTGACTGTCCTAAGAACAGCCTTTTAAATTTATGCAACTCCTTCTTATGGCTAAACATTACTAAGTGCTAGTGATGGTAACATTTGCATTATGCCAAAGGATTATTATGCAGAAGTATTATTATGCCAAAAAAAGTATGTCAAATTCATTGTGCCAAAACATTTTAGCCTTAAAATTTATTGCCAAGAGGAGGGATCCTCAGTTCCACCTGGTTGCGGACCAGTGTAGAGCAGTGGACAATGCTGTAGCCGTGGCCAAATATTGAGCTGATAAAATTTTATAAAGCCGTAAAAACCAAATCAAGGAGAGAAAGATATTAACAAGTATTGTGTCATCATCATTATTATCATATCAGCACCAAACCCGATTACATAATATCAAGTTTGCAATTCGAAGCCTGGGGTTCACTCTCCTACCTTTCAACAATAATACCACCATTCACTCCCGTAAGAAACAAGATAAACAAATTTTGATCTTGGTTTTTATGAGACCTTACAGTTTTTCCCCTGGCCCCAAGGTGAAAACCTGTATCAGACCTTCGTTCACCAATATGCAGGTGCAATATCCATCCCTATTGAATCCATTAAGCTGTCATAGCCCACTGCTGGACATAAGCCTCTCCCAATATTGGGAGATTTTGGACTCCTGTTTCCACGCTGGCCAGATAGTTTGGTACAGGGTTTTTCTTCTCTTGCAGTGATATCGTCTGCGTATTATTCCGCTAGCCACCTCTTACGACAGCCTTCTGATGAGATGGGATGGTGCTACTTGTATTCTTTCTCCGTCACCACACGGATCTCTTTTCTCATTTTTTTATTAGAGGACACGTCAATTTGACTTCACCTCGCCTGATGGTAAGCCAAAGTCAAAATCTTGGCAAGAGGGTCACCATCGTAAACATGTACCATGTTAACAGTGGTGGCACTCAGCTTGACGGCCTCATCAGAAGCCTTTTCAGGAAACGGGACTGTAGGTAGAAGGAAACACGTGAGCTGGCAGGCAGTACCAGGTCTTTGTGCGGCATAGGATTAGGTATTAAAATAATTTAATTCAAAATTATCAAATACTAGCTTTTGCCTGCGGCTCCGCCCGCGTGGATGTCGGTTATCGCGACAAAACATAGCCTATGTCCTTTCTCAAGGTCTAATCTACCCCTTTACCAAATTTCATGAAACTCGGTTCAGTGTTTAAGGCGTGAAAGCGTAACATACAGACAAACAGACAGACAGAGTTACTTTCGCATTTATAATATTAGTATGGATTACAAACTGCTTCAACAAAAGCCTACATAAAAATAAGGGATAAGTTTAAAAATGTTTGTATAAATTTGGATTCACCGTAATGAGATCTGATAAACCATTGCTAAGCAACACTCGATTATAAACCTTAAGTCCCCGAATTAAGGTCGAAGTAATCCGTATTCAAGTTAAGCCTTATTATGTTCGATGCAGATTGGTATTCTAACAAATCCCTTAGATATCCGTATAAAAGGTTTTATCCGTGCGAAATGTTTCTTAACAGATGTTTTGGAATGATGTAAAGTAAAGCCAACGAGACGAGAGAAAAAAGGTATAGCTCGTGCGAGTTAACATGGCACCTGCCTCGAAGACACCCTCCTCCCGCTTCCCCGCGCGCGACCCCGCTCTCGCCGTGCGAGGCTAGTAGCGTCAGCGTACACGCCTCCCGCTCCCCCGCGCAAAGCCCCGAGCCAGGTGCCATGTTAACTCGCACGAGTTGTAAACAAAGCGACCATTATTGAGTTATGTTGCGATAACTAGCGATTATTTTCTCTGTCCTTATCGCACATGTCACACGTACGCGATAATGGTCGAGTGACAGCTGTCGTTGCGTGTTTCGTAGTAGAGGAAAGCTGTCAGCACAACAGTTCTAAACTGTCAGCTCCGCCATCTTATGAGCAATTTCATTCCTGTCTGGAATGTGTTTGAAGTGAGACGTAATAATTTTCAAATAAAAATGTTTGGAACCGCTGAAACTTTGTTTAACTTTTTTCTCCCACTTCGTTGGCTTTACTTTAAATTACTATAATGCTGAACAGTTAGTTTGTTTGTTGCACTATCCTCTGAAACTACAGTATCATTGCGTTCAAAAAAGTTTCTTTATAAATTTGGGAATTAGATGCGCCCATCAATATCTTTCTGGTCAACTAACTAATATATTTAGAATGTTTATACTGGAGTTTGATGGCACTTGGTGGAATCTGCTACACATAGGTATTGAATAACACACTTGTACATTTGCACTGGGTTTATTTTTATTCTGAACCTGACCGGTTTCGCCTTACGGCATTCTCACAGTTCTTTTTCTAATTTTTTTTTTCTGACCTTTGTGAATGCCGGAAGGCGAAACCGGTCAGATTCAGAATAAAAATAAACTCAGTGGAAAAGTGCAAGTGTGTTATTCAATATGTTTTACTTTAGAGATTAGGAAGTCTAATGTCGTCGCTCCAGTATAACCTCGTGTTTTGAGGTGAAAGCCTGTGTAACCTGGAAATTTTAGAAAAATATTAATGATTCCGCGCAAAAAAATAAAATATGTCAACTAAATCCATAGATGCGGATAAAGTACCGGTCATAGCTGGGTGTTGAACATCTATGAAATACAATCAAATTCTCTTAACAAGAATGATACAAATCCAATCCCAGAGACGGTTACCCTCTAAGGCTCTTGAGGCCACTGAATCAATCAATCGAAAACAATTCGAAATAACTGTCCCGCCCAGGCAATTAAATGGTATTAGCTCACAAGATTTACTCTCTTAGGTTGGATTGCACCATCTTACTTTAATATTAACAGTGCTGTTAAAGTACCGGTCAGGTACAAAATAGGTTGCACCATTTGATAACAGATAATAATAAATGACGTCAATACTTGACGCTAACCTTACCAGTCGCGGTTGGCCGGTTATTGTCATTGTTAACGTTAAATTGGTTGAAATCTTCCAAAAAGAAGGTGTCTATAATATGTAACCTTTTTGGGTGGAAAGGTCACCTCACCGGCTCACCCAGCAGCGAGACTCACGATACTCTTTTCCCAGAGCGCCTTTCTCAAGCAGAGGTGAGTGCAGTTGTGGGAACGCCTTCAATGAAACACCACAACCTAAATCTATACATATATTTGGCTAAGATTAAGTACACTATTAATTACACAGAGTTATCAGTCACAGTTAATTTAATATAATCTCACAAGCAAAAAAATAAGTCAACAAAAGTTCCACATAAAATACACCGCTTGTACGGCTCTTCTGAGCTCACTCTCAACGATCACTAGCTTTGTTCTTTGGCAAATAAGAGTCTAAAAATATTAAGGAATATTGCACATGACCTGGTCTCCCGCCTGAGGCAGTGCAGGGTCGGGCTGCGTGGTGAACCGCAGGCTGCTCACGCCGGGTGCAACAAAGCCAATATCGCCACTCCGCCGCCTACGCCAATGGTGGAAATCTCCACACAGGGTTCGCAAAAGCTCTCAGCGACTCAAGGTAAGTCTTGGCGGTACAATTGGACCCAGAATTACTGGGCGAACTTCACAACGATTTGCTCAGAGTTTCGTATAATAATTTAATAGCACAGAGCGACAGTCTTCCAACAACACACACAAGCGTCAAGAATTTCTTCAAAAGTTTTTGCTTGACAGCCGAAACACCCGTATTTATAATATCTATTATGGAATATTCCAGCAAACACCCAAACGGAAATCCTCTTTATAATCTAGCAATTCGTATTAGTCGACACTGGAATGGAAGGTGCTAGAAAATTCTATTAAACCACACTTGCCTATGATTTTTGTTCCTATAGAATGAATTTTTGACAGGAAGTCATAACAAATGTCCTGGAAAAGTCTATGCAGTCGATAAACAGATTAAACACCGCCATCTAGTGTCGGAAGGACAAGAAAATCGATTCCACTTCCCTTTAAAAATGGATAGGTGTCGCTACTTGTTCCGAAAACGGAATTAATAACGTTACAAATATAAGTATAAAACGAAGGACATAAATATAAATTGACATAACAAATGACAGCTAACGTGTAGTATAACTACAATCAAAAAAGATACCCATAAGGAATTTAACGTTATTAATGTCTCATTTGACTTGCAACTCTGATAACTTAATCCGAGCTACTAAATACACAAGTGCAACACATTTAGCAGAAACCGTAAGAGCCATTGTTACTGTTGATGTTAAATTTGACTTTAACCTCTTACTTTAGTAGTTAGTATGGTGCAACTAAGCCTTAGTAATTTAATTTGAGAATGTTGGAATTGAACTGGATCAATTATTCAGATTGAGAGAAATAACACTGTGATTGTCAATGATAGGATGATTTAATTATCCTATAATAATATTGAGACGAGAGATTGAATAATGGCTGCAATACTTCGATATCACCAATGGATTGGAGAAGCCAGATTGCTCCATGACAAAATTCAAAGATCAACCAAAACCGCAATTAGACTGGAAAAAAACCCTTGGACTTCGAAGTGAAGTCACATTGACGTGTCATTAGATAAAAAAAAAATCCACAACATTCGACACAACGCTATCTAGACCCATGGTAAGCTTTTATATGCTTGTGTTAGGGAATCTAGAATGCGGATAAGCATACTTAGTTTCCAGAAACACCCAGACCAATGCAAATAGATATATTCATGCATACAAATATTTGCACTGAGCAGGAATCGAACCCGCGCCTCCTGCGTGGCAGTCGCGTGCACTACCGCCACGCCACAGAGTGAAAGTTTCAGATGAGACTGGGATTTATTTTTTATCGCCCTCTAAAGGCCAGAATATAAGGGATGGCCCTGGGTCAGCCGGGGTGCGAGGGATTTGTCAAAGATAATCTCACCTCCGACCTAGCACAACGATCCACCGACGGCGTGCGGTTTGAGCTGGTTCAAGTCCTAGTAACCTCCCCGTCCGGCTCGGGTATCCGAGGGTATTTCTGCCCAAAAAAAAAAGGGATTTATTAACGCTAAGATAATGCTAATGGTGATATGAAGGCGAATATGTGTCTATTGTTCTTATAAGGTTCTGCAGTACGGGTGCGGCTCTCTGTTACACGACCATAGGCCACGGTAACCACTTTCCATCAGGTGCTTGTCTGCCACCTAAGTGGTATATAAAGAAAAAGATTCTCAATATTGGTGGAGGACGTTATGTTGGCATCGAACCGACTAAAACCAGACCACCGATTCTACTAAAGCTAAACTACTGTGGTGCTGCAGTTACTACAAAAAATAACATTAAATTTTAGACTTTATTCCTATAAAGTTCAAAATGAAATGAAAACAGTTTCATTTTTTTTTTATGCATTAGGGTGGCAAACGAGCAGACGGATCGCCTGATGGTAAGCGATTACCGCCACCCATGGACACCCGCAACACCAGAGGAGTCACAAGTGCGTTGCCTTCCTTTTAAAAGAGAGTACACTCTTTTCTTGAAGGTTTGAAGGTCGTAATGGTTCGGAAATACTGCTGGTGGCAGTTCATTCCACAGTTTAGTTGTGCGAGGCAGAAAGTTTCTCGAGAAACGCACAGTTGTGGACCGCCAGCTGTCCAGATGGTGAGTGTGGAACTGCTGTCGCGTGGAACGATGGCGGAAAGAGACGGCGGGGATCAATCCGAACAATTCCTCGGAGCACTCCCCCTAGTATAGGCGATAGAAGATGCAGAGCGAAGCCACATCTCTACGCAGTGTCAAAGAGTCTAGCCGATTTGAAACATCCCGGCAGTTGACGATTCGAGTCGCTCTCCGTACACTCATACACTCCGCGTACACTTTTTCAATTACTCTGCAAAAAATCCTTTAATTTTGAACTTTAACCGTATTGCTTTATAGTCTATTATTAAATGCTGTTTTTTTGCAGTGGCGGTGGCACCACTTTGGTTTGGCTTTAGCAGAATCGAGGACCAGGTCTTCTGATTGTACAGTTGGTACAATTGTAAGATGTCCTTTAAGGTGATTTCCTCGCACCCTGGCTGACCTAGGGCATTTACGGTACCATAGAACGCTCGATGTATCCATTAGACCTGGGAAAAGAAGGAACAAGAGCATAGACAATCAATTAGATAACATGACATAATAGAAACTCACGCCTGTATTCCCCGAAGGGGTAGACAGAGGTGCTAGCGCCCACATTTCGCCAGTTTATGTTTTTATGTCCCAATGTAATAGGTGGCGAGCCTATTGCCATTAACCGGGCACTTATGAACCTGCGATAAATACACACATAACTTCGAAAAGCATCGAGAAGTCATTGGTGTGTGCCATGGTAAACCTGGGATCGAACCCGAGACCTCGTCTCAGCAGTCCATTACCCATACCACTAGGCTACCGCAGATACAATCAATTAGAATTGATATAGGTATAATTTTAATCGACTAAATAAAGGAAATTGACGATTTTTTGAGAATCTGAAATTTTTTAACAACTAGGGAAGACACCTTTCCTTGCGCACGGCACCGGTTAGGATGACACTGTGACAGGAGCATCTCTTGTCACCCTTGGAGGATGGAAGTAGTTGAATGACTTCCAACGTCTCAATGGCATTATACCTAAACGGGAAATTACTTTTCAAATTATATATAAACAACTTTTAGCAAGAAAGCACTTTCATCTTTCAAATATAATTAGGTAACTAATGTAATTAATTATTTTTCTAAGTATATTGCGTAATGGAAAGATACTTATGATATTTTGGTTTATTTTTATTATGACGTACCTACTAATAATCAAATCTAATCAAATCAAACTATTTCATAGAACATGGTCGCAACATCAGGTTTTAAAGTGTTCGGTAAAAAATAAAGTCGCTTTTTCTGTCCATCCCTATGTATGCTGATATCTTTAAAACTATACTACTGATTTGAATGCGGTTTTTTTTTGTTTTTTATACAGGACACGTCAATTTGACTTCACCTCGCCTGATGTTAAGCTAAAGGCAAAGTCTCGGAAAGAGGGTCACCATCGTAAACATTTACCATGTTAACAGTTCAACAAACAATTCAAGAGGAAGGTTAATGTACAATACATGCTTAATATAGCAGAGGGTGCAGCGGGAACGGGATCTGACGCCGCGCGGGAGGAAAAATTGTCGGTATGAAGCTCACCGAGTCAGCTAGTTCAATCAATCAATTAACCCACCGCAGTCCACTACTGGACATAGGCCTCTCCCAACGTGTGCCATTTCACCCGACCCTTCGCCTACTGCATCCAGTCTGTCCCAGCTACCTTTTTCAGATCGTCAGTCCATCTGGCTAAGGGGTGCCCTACCTTCAGTTTGCCTTCTTGCGGTCTCCACTCTAGGATTCGTCTGCTCCAACGGCTATCGGTAGTCTAATATAAAAAACATATTTTGTAGCTCAATCAGGGGTATATGCTTCCTAGGACAAGATGAGGATACCGTGGTTCCCACACTCGAAATGGCCATTTCGATAGCGGAGTTTGCCTTGGGTCAGCCGGGGTGCAAGGGAAATGCCTTACAGGCCTTGCACCCCGGCATCTGAAGTCCCGAAGCGGCGTGCGGTTTTTCACGAGCCGGGGGGAGGTATCTGTGGGAATTATCTGCACGAAAAATAGTTTTATGCCTCACGGTCATGAAATCTGTTACATCACTTCCTGATTCAGGATTCTGTATGATGAGATTTGACTGAACTCCTAAACGTCTTGACGGAGCCCCATATACCCTCAATGTCCTTGAAACCTCAAGCTCCCTTATTCCAAATTCAATACATTCTAATACAATAATTATCTACTTGATAAGTTTTCTCTTAATCCTTGCTAAAACAAATAGCTATCAACTTAACTGGGATCAAAACCGAATCGTCTGAGCTCCACTTAATTTAGAGCTAGAATAATTCGTTTATATCTCACGAATGAGTTACTTTATCCATCTTTCACGTAATAATTGAGTAGAAGTATTACATAGAATATTTATTTTTCATATAGACAGTCAATTTCCTTTGCCAATTCCTATGTCCAATTCACAAAATGTCCAGCGGATTCAACATGTCCCATTCTCACAACATCCAATTCACAAATTGTCCAATTCTCACAACATCCAATTCACACAATGTCTAATTCACAATTGGTCCAGTTCGTGAAATAGAAGTCATCATCACGATATTTTGCTTCTGTCCGGAGTTTGTGAAAGTGTAAAAAAAGAATACAAGAGTATCACCAAGCCGCCATGGGCACGTATCCAGCCATGTATCTAAGCAGTTTGTATTGAAACGTACGGTGACATTTTAATACTAAAGTAAAGCCAACGAAGCGAGAGAGAAAAGGTAAACAAAGTTTCAGCGGTCCCAAACATTGTTATCTAAAAATTATTACGTATCACTTCAAGCGCATTCGAGTCAGGAATGAAATTGCTCATAAGATGGCGGATCTGACAGTTTAGAACCGCTGTTTTCCTGTACTACGAAACACGCAACGATAGCTGTCGCTCGGCTATTATCGCGTACGTGTGACGTGTGCGACAAGGACAGAGAAAATAATCGCTAGTTATCGCAACGTACCTCAGTAATGGTCGCTTTTTTTACCTTTTTTCTCTTGTCTCGTTGGCTTTACTTTAATTTGATTGATTGAGCCAAATTGATGTTGTCGCCTGATGGTTAGCTAAGGTGCATTCCAAAGAACTGTGGCTGCCATTTTAGATCCTGTCTCTAGAATTAATAGTGGTCCCTACTTTGGCGGGCTCGACAAATGCCGTTCGCCTCGAGAGTCATTTGTCCCGATTGCTCTGCGGACATTTCTAGCATTCGCAAACTGTTAATTGGAACCCTACAAAACTCAATACGTTGGTCTAAGTACAGGTCTTCAATATCACCAGAGAATAAAATTGTTTTGGAAGCTCAGTCATTTCATAGTATATAACTAAAAACGACCTCAAATTAGTTGAGAAAAGGCTTGGTAGATGATTATTTCGGCGAAATATGCCAAAGAATAAAGGGTAAATTATTGACAATTAGTATTAAGTGTGTAGGTACTGACTGTAATGACGGTCTGGCTGTACGCTGTAAGAGACAGTTTTCTATTTGAACATCATTGCTAGACAGAAAAAAGCCTTATTACTAGGTAAAGTCAGTCATATTCCTCATAGCGGAAATCCCCGGAGCCGGAAGGGAGGTATCCGAGGGGATTTCCGCACGAAAAAAAAAAAAAGTAAAGTCAGCATCATATCTGTAGTCAAGATATTTCTGACACTGACTGTAGCAATGTTAAATTAACTTTTAAACTCTCGCGTTCCTTGAAATACAATAATTATAACGGGAATTAACGCGATCATGGTATAGGTACATACCTTTCATGACGTTTCGACCAGGTTACACCGGCTAACTGGCTCTTAATGGACGCCCGCCGTATTCGAGTCCGTGAGGTAGTAGGTTATTCAGATCTGATAACAATGCGAGAGATATGCTTTCGGCAATCTCACCTCCGGCAACCAAGGACCCAAGATGGCGTGCGTTTTGGTCGGTTCGAGTCCGACATAACCGCCTCCACCGGCTCCGTGGGGGTGGTGTCCGTGGGGATTTTTCGCACGATAAAAAAAAAGATCTGATAACAAAGTATATAAAAAAATATCGAAAAAAAATTATCGAGTATGTGCGGGTAGGTGAAGAACCTACTACCACTATCGAGCCAGTCAACTTGTTTAACGAACAGGTAATGAACACAAAAGAGGCGGCGAGAAGATTAAATAAGAGATCTAATACCCATCCAGTCATAAAAGGCAGTTATCCATGAGTACGGATCTATGAGTTACTCTGGAAGGGGAAGGGCTACTCATGGCTCTTTCAATGCCAGGCAAGTTCTAGGCAAAACCCGGGGTCACTTATCTAAAATCACCCTGGGGAAATATTACGTAGTTTTATGTGGTTAGATGTCGATGTAGACATTGAATCCAGCTAGGAGGATTTCAATAGCACCCATTGGTTTATCAGGTTTAAAATGCTTCAAAAGTTATTTCTTAGGCAATTATTAGTAAGTGTAACTAGAAAATGCTTAGATTTTTTTTAGTATTATCTTATTAATCTATTTTTACTAAAATATTCATTAGTAAACAATATTTTTGTTCCATTTATACGTTTATTCGGCCGTCAGACCTTCGTCTCCGGGACAGCTAATATATGTTCTCGAAGACGTATTCTGATACATTTTTCCTATATCGCGAGTAATATGATAATGAATGTATACATGCCTGCTTTGATATGGTCCCAATATTCGGTATGCATCTCCTCTATATAAAGACAAGGGTATTTAGAAACGTTGAGAACATTGCGACTTAAAAAAAATCAAGGAATATTCTTGGATAATGTAGGTTTTTCATGAAAATCTTTGCTTTCGATTGGTTGTATCTATGGTACAAATACTGTTGCAACAGGTCATAAACCGACATCTAACAACGTGCAACTTTTTGTTGATGTTAAAGAGAAGATTAAAAAAAAGAGGTGTCCATGTCTTTTCAGATAGGACTGTCCCACAGAATTTCGAAGTTCCAAATCACGATGAACGGTAGTACGAAAGTTTGGAAATGCATAGTACATAGTACACATACATTCGCATTTCCGAACTTGCGCACTAATGTTCATCGCGATTTTGTAGGTACTTCGAAATTCAGTGGGACAGTCTTCAGATAGTCTTTTCCTCTCGTGGAACCATCAAAATCACTTCAAGCTAGAAGATTAGACAGCATTCGCTCAAAATATAGCTGAATAATCCAAGCCACTTAATTAAGCAGTCCCTGGACTCCGTAGTGAAGTCAAGGATGAAATATTTTCACTCAAATTCTTCCTTAGTAAAAAAAATGTTTCCTTAATAAAATATATCTAAAAGAACAGAATAAGGACGCCATGTCTGTCCATTTTCGATAGCCCATTACGTCACTTAGTTAAGGGTGCATTCACAGGAATTCATTTCGGAAAAGGTCGTTGTTAAGTGGATAGGGGCGGGAGGGGGAGGGGGGAAGAAACTCGTCTGTTAGTTGTCAGGTAATAGGAAATGTTTTTCTTATGTTTTAGGCATTTCCTTGTTGTATATAATTATTAGATTAATTAATAATTTGATTAAAAATATTGTAGGTATGTACAGTCAGCATCAGAAAGATGTTGACTAACAGAGTGCTCAAAATGATCTTAACTACGTTTTACCCACTTCCAGTTGACCGATTTTTCTGATATTTGATACACATCTTTAGTTCGGACAGTAATACCATTTAAACCAATAAAACAGTTTGATTTGCTCTTAATACGAGAGTTTTAAGATCATTTTGAGACTTCGTCGTCAAGATATTTATGACGCTGACTATACAGTTAGCATCACAGCGATCTTGACTACAAAATCTCTAAATGATCATAAAACCAAGATATTGTTACAAATGTGGCGTAACATGTCACAGCATCGGAACGATAAATTCGAACTTATTGTCAATAGCTGCTGTGACTGAGCGGTTTAGACAACGCCTGCCAAAACGATGGTCGACGGTTCGAATCCCGGTGTCACGATGTGTGGTTTTTGTGTTTTTCTAATAATATGCAAATCTTTATTTGGTAAAGGTAACAGAAGATTCTATATTTTAATTCTTCTAGTTATTAGCAGAACATTCTGGAAGAATAAAAATGAGAAACGAAATGAAGATCAAAAATATAGTTTAGCTCTTCTAGGAGATCATAGAAAATTCTAGAGAAATAATAAAATGAATATCGAAAAGACGATCGAAATTAAGGGTATAAAAGTAGCTGTCAGAGCCGTGAAAGGACAGTTAAGTTTGGGAGTTCAAAGTGAACTGAAGAAGAAGAAGAAGAAGAAGGAAAAAGGAAGAAAAGTGGGAAAACAGTGAAAAGTGCAAGTAAAGTGTAGTCGCGCTGTGAGTGTCGTGTAAGCGCAGTGATCGTGCGGTACAGTCGCGCTGTGAGTGTCGCGAATAAGACTGTTTGTGCAATAGTGCATCGTACGGTACAGTCGCGCCGTGAGTGTCGTGTTCAAGATTTGGCTGTTGGGGTCTGTAAATAAAGCGGTCTTACATATGAAGCTGTTTATTTCCAATCCCGTTACCCGTCTCCCGTAACAATATTAAGAGCAAATCAAACTGTTTTATTGATTTAAATTGTATTCTTTTCCGAACTAAAGTTGTGTACTAAATATCAGACCAATCGGTTACCCAGGAAGCGGGGAAAACTAAGACATTAAGATCATTTTCAGTACTTGGCTCGTCAAGTTCTCTGACTTTACAATCAGTTTCTCTACCTACCACTAAAATAAAGAGGTTCACAAACCGTTTTTATTTTGTTGAATTTTTCGCCTAACATTAGACAGTATTATCCTAATCTAGACTGGTACACTAGTGTATCTAAATCCTTATAACAAAAGTGTTAGATCTAATAAAATAATCGCTGAATGTCACAGTAAATGTTGTGATAGTCTTTAATGGTCCTTTCAGCTTAATGTGAGGTAATTAAAAGACGGTGACGTCATTGTGGCGCCTTGCTAACGCTTTTGTTTAGAATGTTAATATTCAGTGATAAATTGTAGTTTACATTTTTATATTCCTAAGTATGGTGTGTTCAGTTCTTTATTTTTCTTCCTTTCTGATCCTTTCCTTGTATTTTCCTAAAAAAAAAATAATTCCGTGTATTATTATATTAATTGTGTAATAAAAACGTTTCCTCGTTTTAACTTGACATTGGCATACATCTCGCTGGTTAAATGCCAAAGGGCCACATTACGGAAATGGTAAATTTTACAGGAGAGCCCATCAAAGTTTTCGCCGCGATATTTTTACTTTTTTTGAGAATCTATAAGTGCTACATCTATGTATTATATATCATTCGATGCGTATTTTAGAGCTTTATTAATATAATACTAACTAATTTCAGCAGCTTGCATCTACGAAAGTATAATATCACATGAGTCCGTTTTGCTTATAAAAATGAGTGTTAAATCTGTGCATATTTATTTAATAAAATGCCACAAAACTAAAGATAAGTAATGTTTAATGAATATTTTTCTCGAAAAACCAATAAAATCAATCTTAGCTAAACAAAAAGAATAAGGATAATACAACATGATATAATAACGACTCAATTTTACAGTCATCAAGTCATCACGTCTTTATTAAAATAACTAAAAAGTTAAAATTCCAAAAGAAAAATAAGGAAAATGTGTTATTGCTCATAACATTGTGATTCACAATGTTACAGTCATCTAAGCCTTACAAGGAACAATACTTATAGACTACCCATTCAATCAATTAGCCTATCGCTGTCCACTCCTGGACATAGGCCTCTCCCAGTGTGCGCCATTTCGGCTGGTCATCCGCCTTCCACATCCAGTATGTCCCAGTGACTTTTTTAGGTCGTCAGTCCATGTCGGGTTAGAGGGCGCCCTACCCTCCGTTTACCTTCTCACGGTCTCCCCTTTAGGACTCGTTGGTCCAACGGCCGTCGGTCCTTTGGTAGATGTGGCCAGCCCACTGCCATTTCAGCTTACTTATTCTGCAAGCTGTGTCGTATGCCGTACAGTTGTATTCCTTTGTCGGATGACCTCGTTTCGAATTTTATCCTTCAAGGGGAATGTAACATCCCCATGCCTCCACGCTGGAGGCTTATGGGTTCTGGTCTTGGAACTGGACGGACATTGTGGCGGTGTCATACAAGCATCTCAGCACCTTGATGTATCACCAATCGACACGACACCGCTAGAGGACATCCAGAACTACCCAGGTTTCGATGGAGTCGAACGCTTTTTCGCAGTCCACAAAACAGTATAGATGTGGTCTACGGTGCTAGAGCCTTTTCGAAGCCTGGCTTGTTCCGGTGGCTGGAACTCGTCGAGCTTACACGCGAGGCAATTTGTGACGACTCCTGAGTTTGTAGAAATGATTCAAGAGTGAGATGGACCTGTAGTACTTCAGCATGGTTTATCACCTTTTTTGAAGAATAGTACCACCGCAGTCCCGCTCCATGCCCAAGGTGTAAGGCTCTGCTAGATGATGGAACTAAAGAGGCTCGCTAGCTCTTTCAGTATAGGAACCCCGCCTGCTTTCAAGAGCTCAGTAGTAATTTCGTCATCACCAGGGCACCTGTTGTTCTTCAGTTGCCTGAGAGCCGCCTCTATCTCGCACAGCTCGACATCGGGTATCTCCTCGGTGTAATGGCGCGTGAGTGGGGCTCTATGGTTTTCATCGGTATGTCCCTTCGGTTGAGTCATCCGTGATGCATACAGCTGTCCATAGAATTTCTCGATCTCTTCAAGAAAAGTGTCATTTATTGATTATCTTGTTCGGTATTTATATTGTTCAGGCTGTTTAGTATCGGTGAGCTCAATTCTTGATGAACAATATTGGGAGTTGAGTTGAATGTGTTATTTTGTGTTGAGGTAGTTTGAAGATCTTCATTTTCTGCTATTACCACCTCCATTTTTTGTGCTCGTGTATTCATTCTACAAATAAAGAAAAAGCAATGATATACGTATACAAACACAGACCCTACTGTCCACTCCCTAATGATTTCATTATCGACGGCAGCAGTAAACAGTCTACGAGTCAGGCAGCACAGATATTATTGTTACGAGTACCTATAGCTTGTCTAAACTGGAAAACGTTCACATCATATTCAGTGTAAAAATAGTGAAAACTTCAATTGTTTCAGGAATTTTATCGTCAATAGGTATAATTTGTTTGTATGCGTGATAGAAGTGGTTGGGCCAGTCATTTGGGCTTAGACAAGCTATACCTAATTGTTTTGGTAGGTAAATTTACTAACTGGCAAAAAAAATATACAAGCGAACCACTACACACAAGAATAGAGCCACAAAAGAAACATGTCCAATTTGCGTAAAGAAATAGTAATGTATTTACTTTTTTCTTATATACAAAACTCTGGCGCCGCACTTTCATCTTAAAAAATAAATAATAATCTCATGGAATTAAAATGCAAAGCGGACACATTTTATAATATGGCCCTTTGGCTTATACAATAATGACGTACTCACTTGATATTTATATTCCACACGGCCACAATCCAAAATACGGCACTATAGTCTATAAAATTTAATTAAAACTAAGACATATTTCGCAATATGGCCCTTTGTCTTATAAATAACGTGCACGTACGCCGATTACGAGGGCTTAACTCAAAATGTGGCTGTTTCGTCCTGAAGTTAGTCACCAAAGTCACGGAATGCAAAAAAGGCGCTTGTCTGATTTGGCCATTTCTGACGCTAAAATCACGGGTGTCTTTTTCAAATTTAAAAGTCATAATGATTTGGATGCCATTTTTGAAAAAAAAATTGGTTTCAGATTTTTTTGCGTTGTGGCCCTTTGGCATTTAACCAGCGATCTATTACTTGCCAAAAGGGGAAAAAAAAAATCTGTGACCTTACTTCATAGCGTGAATTGGACTCGGACCGTTGTCCATCCATCCATCCATACAGTCACGTCTGTAAATCCCCGTAGGGGAAGGCAGAGGTGTACTAGGACCCAAGTTTCGCCATTTATGATTTTCGGACCGCTGTCGTCCGTCGATACTTTGTGTACTGTATATTTTAAGACAAAAAATGTAAAATTTAAAAAATTCAAGAAATGACCGTCTTGCCCAGACTTTGCCTTTATGTTACCATCAGGGAGGTGAGTCAGATTGACGGATCCTATATAAAAAAAAATTACACTGAGCGGGGATCGAACCCGCGCCTCCTGCGTAGCAGTTGCGTTCACTACCGCCATGCCACAGAGACTGCCTTGAAGACTATTATCCGGAATGAACGTTAAAACACATTATTAAGGTTGACTTGAAACCCAAGTCTTACTGGGGTTCCATACACCCTCAAAATACATACATCATAAAATCCAATGATATTTTATGAACTATAGGTATGTGGTTCCCACTCTAAGATGTCAACAAAAAAATGATGACCAAATGGTCACCATTTCTTCCACCAATGGCAGTAGGCAGGGCACTGCCTAATAAAACGTCTTCAATAAATTAATTAGTAAAAATAACAATATTATTAAAATACATAATAATTTAATTCATATATATTAATAACATTGACGTATTATTATTAATAAGCCAAATTTTTATATGTAGAGCATGCGCCATTTTTGAAAGCGGCTGTGTTCTTACATGAAGTATCTACAGTTTTATAAAACATTATTGTCATAATCATCTTGTAATTAGCCATCCAGTAGGTATTGATAAGCTTTATTATTGCTAATTTAAACCTTCAAGAAAATCTGCGGTAGCCTAGTGGTATGGGTAATGGACTGCTGAGACGAGTTCTCGGGTTCGATCCCAGGTTTACCATGGCACACACCAATGACTTTTCGATGCTTTTCGAAGTTATGTGTGTATTTATCGCAGGTTTATAAGTGCCCGGTTACCATTAACCTGTTGCCATCAACAGGCTCGCCACCTATTACATTGGGACCTAAACATAAACTGGCGAAATGTGGGTGCTAGCACCTCTGCCTACCCTGTCGGGGAATACAGGCGTGAGTTTATGTTATGTTATGTTATGTAGAAAATAACCTCGATCTTAAATCCATATTTATTCGTAATTTATTGAACCATGGAGAACGTGAATATAATACCACATTTGGGCCTACTGGACCACACATCCTCAGGTATTCAACCCTAAAATGAATGCAAGCGTGAAGATTAGGGTCGAAGGTCACGATTCCAAGCCTATTGAATCGTTAATTTGATTAGAATTTGATATCTATCGCATGGAGCATTCAACTGTTAACACCAGGGGCTAGTTGATATACCTTATGTGTTCCTATAATATTTCTTACTAGCTGACCCAGCGAACTTCGTACCGCCAATTATTTTCCACCCGCGTGGCGTCCGATCCCGTTCCCGCTGTACCCTCTTATGCCATGAAATAGTTATCTAAACAGCAACAGAAATAACCACACTGTCACTTCTGAGTATATACAGTTGCCGGCCGAAATTGTTGACATTAATGATCACTTCTCCGTTCCCTTGAGTAGTAGCGTGATCCTATATAGCCTATGTGTTATTCTGATGTATAAGCTACATTATTGTAAAAAATCATGAAAATCCATTCAGTAGTTTTTATGTGAAAAAGTAACAAACATACATCCATATACTCGTATACATCTATCCATACCCACCAATTTTCGCGTTTGCAATATTAGCAGTATAAAACATTTTTAAAATTATTTAGGACACGTCAATTTGACTTCACCACGCCTGATGGTACGCTGAAGGCAAAGTGTCAGGAAAGAGGGTCACTATTATAAACATGTACCGTGTTAACAATGGCGATCTCAGCTTGACGGCCTCATGAGATGCTTTTTAACGCCTCGCTTAAACGATTCGGGATTGTAGGAAGAATGAAACACGTGAGATGGCAAGCAATTTTGATTGATTTTGACTGCCTCTGTTACTTACCATGGGTCTAGATAGCGTTGTGTAGAATGTTTGTGGAATATTTATTTATGGCTGACTAGCTTTTGCCCGCGGCTCCACCCGCGTGGCTGTCGGTTATCGCGACCAAACATAGCCTATGTCCTTTCTCAAGGTCTAATCTACCCTTATACCAAATTTCATCAAAATCGGTTCAGTAGTTTAGGTGTGAAAGCGTAACATACAGACAGACAGAGTTACTTTCGCATTTATAATAATACTAGCTTTTGCCCGCGGCTCCGCCCGCGTGGATTTCGGTTATCGCGACCAAACATCTCCTTCCTCGTGGTCTGATTTTAAAGAAAGAAAGAAAAATGTTTTTTTATTTAGACAAGCTGCAGCACACAAAAAACCTATCATGCCTAAGTTACAATTATATTTTTTTTTACACACCATCTGTAGGTGCTTAAAACTAATTATTATTTAAAAATCATAATACACAGTCATAATATGCAATGGCAACACTGACCAACATTCCCGTCTGTTTAGATTACATAACTAGCTCTGTAATAAAATTGTTAATCTATGACATCATTGACATCACATCATAGCATTGTTATGCAATCTATGGTCTATGGTCTAATCTACCCTTATACCAAATTTCATCAAAATCGGTTCAGCGGTTCAGGCGTGAAAGCGTGGATTTACTTATGGCCGGCTGAAGGCCCCCCCCCCCGAAGGGAAATAAGACAGGAGCATTATGTAATGTAAAATATTTTTACTAGCTTTTGCCCAAGAAGGATAATCGAGTTCACTGAGTTTCTTGCTGGTATCTTCTCAGTTGAACCAACCTACCGAACCAACGAAAGAATCATTTTCTAATGATTTATTTTTTGCGTGATTGACATTATTGTAAAATTCAGACGTTCATATGTGCTCTCTATGTGCCTAAACGGAATAAATGAAATTGATTCTTTGATTGATTGATTTTTTGACTCCACCCGCGTGGATTCTGGTTGTCGCAACCAAACATAGCTTGTGTGTTAATATAGGGTGTTAGCTAACTCAATACCAATTTTTTGCCATTTAAAAAATTCAAAATTCAAAATTCAAAAATAGTTTACAAAACGTCAACATAAAGTAATACTAACTAATACTAGTAAATGGACCACCGGTTCGAAACGCGGCCCAGACCTGAGAAGACTCCGGCAAGAAACTCAGCGGGCATTTTTTTTGGTCTGTTTTACAAAACATTTACTTAGCCTAAAACTTATATGGTCTAGATACAATGTTTTGCTGGAGTAGCATAGCTGAGCGAACAGCTCATCAACTCATCAAGACGTAACACAAAAAAACATCCATCTATCCATACTGACAAACCTTCGCGTTTATAATACTAGTAGGATATGGGTTTTCTACTGCATGTGTAATGGTTTGTGGTCTGGCGAAAGGCTGGCGAATTGTTCCAAACGTTGCCTATAAGGGTTTAATTCTGTAAAAGCTTTGAAATGTTTACTGTGTTCTACCGAGGTTTTGTTTATAAAATATTTATTCCACAACAACTCTGCACAACTGAGAACAAAGTTTTAAGTACATACATACTTTATATTCACGCTTGTAAAACTTCGAAGGGGTAGGCACTGTACATTTAACCAACTATGATTTTCAATCTCAAATAATAGGGGCCTTTAATGCTCTAGCGGGCGCGTTGAGGTGGTCTGTTAGTTTACTATCAGATGGAGAACAGCTTTTGACAGCTTCTGTAGCGTAGTGGTAATTAATGCCGCCGCTACGCAGGAGGTGCGGGTTCGAATTCAGCTCAATGCAAATATTTGGATGCATGAACATGGGTATTTGCATTCGTCTGGTCGTACCATACGAATATCTATGGCAGTCGTTAAATGTCCAACAACTAACTGCATCCTTCTATATCGCCTTATGGTTATAGAGTATGGAGGTCAGATGGTAGACTCTTCACAGAAAATATCGAAATTCAGCCAAATCAGCAGTTAGACGGGTAAAGTGGACCCCAGACTACGAGTTGGAATTCTTCGGATGCAACTGGGATTAACACCAGGATGAAGAAGAGGTGCAATCGGAACATTAAAGTATAATTATATTATACTGGCTTTTGCTCGCAGCTTCGCCCCTGTAGATTTCGGTTATCGCGATAAAACATTTCTCACGTAGGTGTACGAAGTTTCATGCTTCTAACTTTGAAAATGGCGAACTTTCCATACAAAAGTTTATCACCTATTTTACTCTCTTAGTAGTAAAATTTTGAAAAAACGCTCATTTATTTTCATTCATTTATTTCTTAAAAGACACAGTTTTATGAAATCTAGTGCATCTAGCTCTGAAAATGACGGACTTTCATACAAACTTCCATCCCTTGTTTTACCCCTTTAGTAGCAGAATTTCCAAAAATCCTTTCTTAGCGGACGCCTACGTCATAATATCTACCTTCATGCCAAATTTCAGCCCGATCCGTCGACTGGTTTGGGCTGTGCGTTGATAGATCACTATTTCAATCAGTCAGTTACCTTTGAGTTATTTATATTTAGAATGAAATATAAGTACTTTATTTTATAAAAGCACATAAATATTATTGTGGTTTAATCCAGTGATTGACTAGTTCATTAACATGGCATTGCTCGGAATATTAATCTGGGATCTGATTTGAACCACAATTGTCCCAAATTCGCTGTCCCTTCGCACAATATTTGCTGAACGTGATCATTTACCCTAAATTCGACAGACGATCATTGCGGGTGTTTAACACGGGGAATTACCATGTATTACTGTGTATATATTTGTTATCGGTTTGTTTCAATGAGAATAATGCTTCATAGTTTGTTCGGTCTGCAAAACGGAAGACTTAACCTCAGATACTTAAATTCAAAATACACTTTGATGTGAGCGAGGGTCACATAGAGAACACCTAGTTAACAATGCGTGGAGGGGACTGGAGACACCATAACCCTAGCAGAGGCAGGCCGAGGCAGTACAGGCTTCCTCCTATTCGGGGCAAGTTTGGGACACCGTGGTTCCACACGATCCCGATGGCACTAGTCAACCTGGACGCGAGGGACACGCCAGAGACAAGCTCATGACCCATAACAGCGCGCAGACTGACCTCCGTCCCCTATGAGCGCGGGCCGGGGGTGACGGGTGAAGCAGCCGCCCCCAGCAGAAGCAGGCCGCGTCCGGGCTGAGAAGTGCGCCTCCCTGTGCCAGGGGCGAGTCGGGGACACCGTTCGGTTGTCCCCCCTCCCGAGGCCAGACCGCGAGGGCCCTGGCTCAGTCGGGTGCGAGGGATATGTCGATGACAACCTCACCTCCGGCCTAGCACCACGACCCTCAGTTGGCGTGCGGTTTTAGTATGTTCGAGACATAACCTCCCCTTCCGGCTCCGGTGGGGAGGTATCTGTGGGGATTTCTGCACCAAAATAAGAACCATAACAGCGTGCTGTTTAAGTAGGTTTGAGTACAACATAACCACTCCCGCTGGCACTCCCCGTTGGGTTATTCCGTTTGGGCGATAGATCCCCAATTTTCAAGAATGAATTCAAATAAAAATATGTATACTCTCTATTTATATTCGAGGATATTATTGTGAGGCCAAAAATATTTCTCTAACAAATTTGAAATGATGAAAAGCGACACATGTAACAAGGGGTTATTAATGACGTATATAAAATACGGTTCGTGTAACAGGGCCCCAGTAGAAGGTCATACGACGTAACTTTAGGGTTAATGTAGAATTACGGATGAAAAATATACATCGTTAACTATTTTAGGCATCGTTGGAGTATTCAGTCATATAAGTGTGTGATATATTCTTGTGGAAGAACAACATTGTATTTTTATTTATGATTTGACCAATATTCGCGTTTTATTTACTTATCTGAGCCTGTATTTTACTGTCCACGGTAAAATGACGATATCACGGTTACAATACCAGAAACAGGCTATGGCCACATAGTCCGACCGCTTCGTCCGACAGATAGACGCCGCGCACTCTTTTTTCATGTTGGTCCGGGCGATCGGACGACGTGGAATTATGATTCCTGCTGGTCCAATAGATAGGACGACACGATCTCTTTTTCTTGTTGGTTCGATCGCTTGAACGGCGCGGAATATCTCTTTCTGTTGGTCCGACTGATCGGACGACGCGGAATTTTGATTCCTGCTGGCCCGACAGATAGGACGACGTGGTCTCTTCTTTCCTGTTGGTCCGATCGGTTGCACGACGCGGAATATCTCTTTCTGTTGAACCGAACGATCGAATAACGCTGAATTTTGATTCCTACAGGTTCGACTGATAGGACTACGTGGTCTCTTTTTCCCTGTTGGTCCAATCGGTTGAACTTTGCGGAATATCTCTTCCTGTTGGTCTGAGCGATCGGACGACGTGGAATCACTTTTCTGTAAGAATACAGTTCTGTAATTCTTCAAGCATACAGTGTCAAACACAGCGCTGCAATCGACCTAGATAGAGATTGTCACTGGACATCGACCACTAACAAATCTCTACCAAGGCTGTCGCAGCACTGAGCTCGATGCTACACGCTGTGTGCTTAGGCGTCCATTACACGGTACGTTTTGCTGTCAGTTGTATCATAATCACAGCCATGATTGACGAATAACATATCGTCTAATGCGTTGATTGATGATAATTGACGTATTTTTGTTCAGATCATCAGCCACCATTTCATGATTGACGCTTGCATGAGCGTAGATTGGACGCCTACAGTAGGGCTAGGTTTTGCTGCGTTTTTTTTAATTTTTTTCGATCAATTAGCGAAGAACATGGCACAACATATAGCAGGCACAAAAAATTGCTTCTACAATAGATTATTTGATTTTATTACGCTTGTTATCCGTAGTACACCCGGTAGAACCACCAGTAGTGCCACGGTTAACAGAGAAAATCTCCTTAATTTATGAAAAATTCTACGAAGGCCTATTTTACGTTCTAACTTAATTAATTAAATTATCTATATGATTCAGCTAATTATATGATAGCCAATTAAGTTTGATTTGTCTGGAGCCTACACATTCTGGAGTAATATCAATTAGAATCTATCATTCTTAATTAAATATGTATTAATTAGTTATGTGATATTGGCAGTATTAATTTGCCGATATTAATTCTTCAGTCAGTTCATTATTTGCCAAGAGCATTTTAGATGGGCCCATAACTATTCAAACCAATTATTTTTTTAAGTGCAAATATTCAAGGGTATCCGAGGAGATTTCTGGAGGGATCTGCCGCCAGGCAGGGGCTGTCATGTCGAACTTGACTGACTTAAACTGCATGCCATCTTAGGTCTTCAGTTGAGTGTAACTAACCCAGGGCCATCTCAGAACTGGAGATACCTTAAAAATCATTTGTATTCGCTTGGGTCCCCATGCAAGTAATCAAGATTTTCCCAAGAGGCTCCATAAGTATCTTCAGAAAGAGGTAGCTAGCTTCTAGCGTAGACTTTGTTGTTCTGCAGTTGTTCCCAAAATAAAAACTGAAATAAACCAAATCATAGTAAGGGCTACCATGATTAGTTTTTTTTTAGGAGTTTGTTCGATGTCAACAATCGTTTGCCGGCTCACTTACACTTTACATACTTAATGTAACATTCACTTAGAAGATCAATTCTCTTAATAATAATAAGTCTGTTCAAACTTCAGTCTCGATCAAATCCCAATCTTTCAAATGTCAAAAACGGTCACTATTTCTATGATTTTTTTTACGGGAATAACAACCGTATTTGAAATTTGCGACATTAACGTTACATCGAAACTGAATTTTCCTTCATTCTCCAAAAAAATAAGTGCACTTTATCTTTATTTGCACATTTTTTTTATAAAAACCAAGTCAACCGAAAAAATAACAAAAACCTAGCTGTCTATTACACACCACAAAAGTAAAGTTGCTCTTGAAATACAATGCGCCGTTGACAATACAGGGGCACTCGCACGAGCCATTGTTCGACAGACGAAGCGCGAATGTAAAAAGTGTACTTTTTCTCATATAAGCTCCGCTGTGGATTAGGCGAGCACTAAAAGCGTAACATTAGTTGGAATTAACAATAGACAGATAATGTTCCTTACTTTTTAACCGAATTCAATAAAGGAGGAGATTATATTCGACGTCTATAACGTCCTTCGATTTCTCCGCCGTTTAAGAACTCGTGATGACTTCGAATACTTCGAAGTTCGTAAGAAGATCGGTAGATGACTTCACCGTCGCCGTAAGAACGGATAAATAGAAGGGAAATTTTAATCACATTGGGCGTGTCTCGGTAGCCGAGTTGGTTAAGGCTTTCCCCCTGTAAGGGACTCTCACCCGAGAAGTTTAATTTTTCCCTAGGTATTCGAATTGTATAGTAGCATACTTAATGCTGTGAAATTCATTCAAGTCGTGATGACTTATATCGTATCTGAGAATATTTTGTGACAGCCTAATAACTTAGGGACAGCTACACATTAGTTTTTTTATTTCAAAAGCAGTAGGCAAACGTAATAAATAGACAATCCTCTAAACTTTTTCTTAATTCAATTGGAATCGAACTCATCGCCTGTTAGCCATTTTCCCAATGGAGAATGTTAACAAATTCTGAATTTTAGCTTAATGTATTGTGATTAGAAAATAAAAAATACACCTGAAAGAATTATTTCGATATATCAATATAGTTTCCAAGATATGGACTTAAGTGACCGCGCGGTGACCGACTTGCGCTTGATGCGTGTAACGTATTTATGTAGGCCGGACAGCTTTAGTTGGTGCTGCCTTACGTTTCACCAGAAATCCCAGGAACTACCGGTTTAATTTGATTTCAATAGCCCGTTTATCGAAGAAGGTTATAGGTCAATATCGTGAAAATGAAGAATATAGCCTAGTCCAGGACTCGATATTCTTGAGAACTTAAAATGGCTATAAGATCAAAACCACTTGGTATTTTTGACCGAAACAAAAACAAGTTTAATAATATATATATAAAAGCTTTAATGTAACAAACTTTCAAGTGATTTTGCACACCTCGTAATATTCTCCATCGTTTAGGGTCGGGGCAACATTTCTCTTCCATACATTCCTGTCAGAGGTCATTTCCTCAGTCACTTCCTTCATTATCATATTCTCTGTCACTAACTTCGACTAACCCAGGGCCATCTTAAACTGGAAATAGCGACGGGACAATGTATTTTTTCCCTGACTTAAAAATCATTTGTTATGTATTGTATACGCCTGGGTCCCCCATGCAAGTAATTATGATTTCCCAAGAGGTTCCATAAGTATGTTCAACAAAAGGTTCTAGCGTAGACTTCCTAAGGTTGAGGAAGAAGTCTGATTGTTCCCAAAATAAAAACTGAAATAAACCAAATCATGATAAGGCCTACCATGAATTGTTAACATTTCTCTTCCATACATTCCTGTCAGATGTCATTTTCTCAGTCACTTCCTTCTATAACATATTATCTTTCCATAACTTCATCCATCTTTTCTTAGACCTGCCTCTGTCCTTTAAACCCTCTACACACATACTTTGAATCTTTTTAACAACATTACTTTCATCTCTTCCTTTATTATGTCCGTATTAAGCTAGTCGATCGTTTCTCAATCGTTCATCTACTCGTGCCACTTTCAAACGTGCTCCAAGTTGGGATTTAACTATACGAATACAATGTTCACAGACACTAGTACTCCTGCCAATGACATCTCAATTCCTCGTCTAACTCCCATTATACGCAAACGAGGCTAATAAGCCTACATAATATTTTCATTTCAGTCAGGAACAGATAATCCGAGATAACATCGCAAATGGCTTGCGAGAGATAATGTAGCAGCTGTGAGCCGGAAAATTTGAGATTAGCATGCATATTATCTGCTAGCGGTGTAATACTCGAATACATTTAAAGTTTATGATTATTATGGTTAGATTGTTGATTGCTTGTTTAGTTGATGGCTTGTTACTTCAGTTTTACCTCGCTTATACCAAATAGTATAAACGAGGTAAACTGCAGTAGTGATGTTCGCTACTTCATCAGTGTGTACCTGACAGCTTGACTATGACAACCTCTGTGGTGCGGTGATAGTGAACGCGACTGCCACGCAGGAGGCGCGCGTTCGATACCTGCTCAGTGCAAATATTTGTAGCATGAATATGACTATTTGCATTGGTCTGGTTGTTTCCATGTATAATATGTATGTATTTACAAAAAAAAGTAATCTAAGTATGTTAATCAGTATTCTAGATTCCATAACACATGCTAGTTAAGCATACCATGGATCTAGTTCTGTAGAATGTTGTGAAATATTTATTTATTTATTTACTTGCATCTGAGTTTTTTTTGGAGGGACCGTAATTTTTTTTACAAAATATAACTAGTCTATGTTAAGCCAAATTGCTCTCTACCAGTAATAGTTCCATCAAAATCAGCCCATTCGTTCCAAGAACAAAATATGTACATCCAATAGAAAATTGCATCTTGTAGAAAACCGCACCATATAGAAAATCGCATCCAACAGAAAACTGCACCCTACAGAAAACGCAGTGAAATTAAACTCGCTGTTTTTATAAATATATTAATAAATAGTGTTGGTAGGTATTAGAGCTCCTTCAGTTTAGCCTTTAATTGAGCCTTTAAACTGTAGGGGGACCAAAGGAACAATTTTACTCTCGAAAGAATTGCAATTGTTTTGGAGATTTAAATTGTTTTATTGGAGCGACATTGTTATTGGACTAGCCAATAAAAAAGCCTCATTAGTCGTGTTGTGTCCCGGTGGAGTAAAATAGGACCACCCCAAATCTTCCTGTGGGTGTCGTAAAAAGCGAGTAAGGATATGGCTGTTCTCCATCCGACAGTAAACATACAGCCCAAGACAAAGTGCCCGCTAGAGGCCTCCTAATAAGTGGGACCGAAAATCGTAGTTAGCAACACGTGGGTGTTAATACACCTCTGCCTACCCCTTCGGGGAATTTCAGGAAATACAAGATAGTATGCCAATGCTGACGCGACCATGTTATGCAGCGACCACCAGTCTTCGTGGGTAACAAATGTTCATCTATAACAAATGTTGTACCTTCAACCTTTATCCTCATAACCTAAGTAAAGTAATGCCAACGAAACGAGAGAAAAAAGGTAAACAAAGTGACCATTACTGAGTTACGTTGCGATAAATAGCGATTATTTTCTCTGTCCTTGTCGCACATGTCCCACATATACGCAACAATGGCCGAGTGACAGCTATCGTTGCGTGTTTCGTAGTACAGGAAAGCTGTCAGCACAGCGCAGCGGTTCTAAACTGTCAGATCCGCCATGTTATGAGCAATTTCATACCTGTCTGAAAGCGCTTGAAGTGATACGTAATAATTTTCAAATAAAAATGTTTCGAACCGCTGAAACTTCGTTTACCTTTTTTCTCTCGCTTCGTTAGCTGTACTTTATAACGTTCTTATACAAGCAGATAATTTCCATCAACACTTAATTAAACGTGAACTCAATGATACACTCAGGTACGAGACGGGCACTTCAGAATTAAGTTCAAATAAAATTAGGTTCGGTCGGATGTAATTTCTCAGATGAGTTTTCGTTTATATTCTACAAGGAGGCGCTCTGCTCAAGTAATCATTACACTTATGATTGAACGTATTCACAAGTATTTTATTTAGTACTTGCGGAAATTAAAAATGTTTCGATCTGTTTCGACGTGATTCCATACGAATTTATTTAAGTGTACACACATACATACTCACTACTAAAGTCCAAAATTAAATGAAAAGTTTCATTACACTTTTACAATAGGGTATTTGACTAAGTCGTCGATTCTTCCCAATACTAGTTAATATGATAGCTTGTTGTGAAAAAATACGCCTTGCAAAATAAAATATTGCATATCGAAACTGAAACTATGACTTTTCATTACTTGAAATTCCCAAAAAAAGTCAAAATATAAACAATCAAATTCAAAACTTTAAATAACTTTTATTATGAACTATATAAGTGTAAACGCAACGTAGACCGAGATAAATGCGATATTATCTTGTACTCCTGGTACGGGAGCTAGCAACGTTTTCGAGAAAGAATTTCAGGTCAGCTGATTTTGTGATATGCTCTTGTTCTTGCTCTTTCGGTTAGAGTCTGGGCTATCTGGCTGGCGGGAGCGGTTGCGTTCATTACTGCGCATCCTACCTGTCCAGGTGATAATCCTGGATTTTCAAAACATTTTAAGAGGCGTAATTTTATTTTTTTTGTTTTTAAATAAGACTACCTGACATACTTTTTTTATTGCCAGACATTTCTGACATTGCTAATTATGTGCCATACGCGATTCTTTTAATTTTTTTTATAAAAATTTAAAAGTATTTTATAATGTCTGTAATTTTAACATTATGTTATTTAAGATAAGAAAAGCTTAAAATTAATTTGCCAGACATTAATTCGATTGTTAAACCCTGAATTAAAAGTTGTATAAAGTAGATACAACTCTATCCAGGATGTCGAGGGGTGTGCAGTAACGGCGAACCAATAAATATTGAGCGAGGCATTTTCCAAGGTGTCAGTTGAGTCCCCTTTGGTTCTGCTTAGCATTGAATCCTCTCAGTACCTTATTGAGGAATTCAGGGCTAGGCTACAGGTTACGAGGAGGAGGTCAGATAATATCAATGGTATATTTGCAATGGTTCTCTGTCTTATTCTCAGCTTATTCTGCAACTGTCTCTTTCAAACTACTAGCATCATACTGCAATACTTTTCATGCCTTTTTTATTTTAATTCAGGGTTTAACAATCGAATTAATGTCTGGCAAATTAATTTTAAGCTTTTCTTATCTTAAATAACATAATGTTAAAATTACAGACATTATAAAATACTTTTAATTTTTTATAAAAAAAAATTAAAAGAATCGCGTATGGCACATATTTAGCAATGTCAGAAATGTCTGGCAATAAAAAAAGTATGTCAGGTAGTCTTATTTAAAAACCAAAAAAATAAAATTACGCCTCTTAAAATGTTTTGAAAATCGAGGATTATCACCTGGACAGGTAGGATGCGCAGTAATGAACGCAACCGCTCCCGCCAGCCAGATAGCCCAGACTCTAACCGAAAGAGCAAGAACAAGAGCATATCACAAAATCAGCTGACCTAAAATTCTCACTTTCAAAACGTTGCTAGCTCCTATACTATCCATACATTTTCACTACGCGCTACCGAAGCGTGACGTCACAATTTAGAACGATTTTGTATGGAGCGTTTTCGGGCGGCGCGACAAATTGAAATTATCAAAATCAAGAAATTTGACGTTTAACTACTTGCCCAAACATTTAATCAAACAATTCCCGAGACACGCCTCGCCTCTCAGTAGCTGAGTAAGGGAGTAAGGGAAAAATCACGGGTTCGAGTCCCGCCCGATAAGATTAATTTTTCCCAATGTATTCAAAATGGTACTACGTTAGTTGAACGGCGCCGCTTAAATAACGGCCTAGGCAGTTAATTGAACGGCTGATTAATCCAGTTTGCTGCCCCATATAGATCAAACTCATAACCCTTTTTCTCTTTTCTCTACGGTCGAGTAATACCAAATTCTTTCTTTAAAATACATTTAAGACGCAAGATATATTAGTCTCATTACGTCTGCAAACAAGTGATGAGATGTATTTTCTACCATTCTATTCCTAACGAGAGAACCTCTGTGAAAATGAGGGTCGTGGGCCTATAGGGGTGGTTCCTTTGAAGCCATTCATCTCAATAATAGTAATTTTGCAAACTTTTTTTATTTGAAATGGTAATTTATGTGAATGTGAAGCGATTATTCGATTGAAAAATGAAGCGCTGAAGTGGAACTTGAATCCTCAACCTTTCCCTTACAAGGAGAATGCTCTTCCAACTGAGAACAATTCCCCCTGTAAGGTCGTAGGTTCAAGTCCCACTGGAGCGCTTCATTTGTCCCGATGTATTTTGAATTTAAAAGTTAGCATAATAAATGCTATAAAAATTTCGTTCAAATGTGAAGCGTTTTTAATACTGTACCGGACATATTGTGTGGTTATATGGTTCTAGCTAGGTTAGTCTTAAGATGGGTAACTATTCTAAACACATTGAGATCTTTTCGTGCCTCGGAGAGCACGTTACTAAGTCGTCGGTCCCAGATACTATAAGAGCACCTATGGCTACGTTAAGGAGTAATGGTCGTGAAGGAGACGGCGGAGCGGGAGAGGCGGCACGAGCGAGAAAGACTCGCGGAACGCGCCGCCCACGCGCGTTTAGAGTCCTAAAAAGTCTGACTATTTGACTTAAGTACAAAACTTTGTATATCGCCAGTGGGTGTGGATGTGGAGGTCAGATGGCAGTTGGTTCACGGAAAATATCGAAGTTTGACTGTTTTGTATTAGACTGAATCCCAACTGAGTTGAAAAAAAAAGGCTTGGAGGGTGAGTATACATCAAAATCATTTCTTGCTGTCTCTACATTGAGATCTTCAAAACTACAGAAAATTTCGATTTAAATTGGAAAAAGTTAATACTCAAACAGGACTTGAAACCGTTAGTTCTTGTGATTATCGGTAGATGGCTCTCACGTTAAGATGGTTGTATAGGCGAATTTTGAATGCTCAAGATGTGGCTCAGTAGTTCAGTGCTTATATGTACTTCCCTGTAAGTTGTAAGCGACTGTTCGCAGGTTTAAATCCCATCTGTGCATTCGATTTTTCCACTGTAAAATGATTTGAATAGTTACTAAAGACTTGTATGAATAATAATTTACTTAATTTAAAAAACTAAAAAACACGCTTTTATGTTTTTTTGTCCTATTCCTGACAGCAAACCTTTTCATTTGATACCCATAACATGAGGGTGGATTTCAAACAGCCAGACCGCCATCTTGAGGAGGCTGCCATATTGAATTTGTAATGACCTTTCTTAACTAGTCATGTATTGTCATCAGAACTCAGAGCGTGTGTAAAATTTCATCCTAATCGACGACCGCAAAGTGGGTCAAATTCAGATTCCAAGATTTTCTTACATACATAGTTACCTACTTACTTACTTAGGTACTGCCAGCAGGGGACGCCACGGCTGGACGGGTGATCCACCCTCTTACGTAGGGCCATTCCCCCACCCATTTCCCCTATTTCCTTTGGTACATACATAGTTACAAGTGAAGCTATTATAAGCATGTTAATAAATAAACAAAAAGAACAAGACATCAAGTTGAAACCGTGTAAACTCGAGTCGCTAATTCTAACATAAATAACAATAGTTCCATCTACATTCAAGATCGAATAGCTAACAAAGCCGACGTGCACCCAGTCTTACCTAATAGAGTGCATTACATTCTCAGATACGTGCCCCCGATCGAGTTAGTTTCGTGATAGCTTCGTACAAAGGCCGCTATTAAACTTGTAAGGCTGAATGGGTTCACGTACAGTTTCTGTGGTAACAATACCTGGAACCTGGACCCTTATTAGATTTGATCAACCGTAACATCACTAGAGTTACGTGCCCTACTACCTGCATACAATGATTGTTTTTGGATTTGTTAAGAATGCAGTCAATCATAAATTGTCCGTCGGCCTAGCCCCGCCCCTTGATAGCTGTGGCCTGGCGTTAGTGAACGCGGCCGCTACGCAGGAGGCGCGGTTTCGACCCCGCTCAGTGCAAATATTTGTATGTTTATAATATACTAGCTTTTGCCCGCGGCTTCGCCCGCGTGGATGTCGGTTATCACGACCAAACATAGCCCATGTCCTTTCTCATGGTCTAATCTACTCTTATACCAAATCAAGGTAAGCACATTCGACGAAAGACATTTTAAGACTCATTTTTCTACACCTTCGGTTACATTGTTCAAATTTTACCAAGGATCCCTAATTTTTTTCAAAATGAAATGTAGCCTATGTCAAATTGGAAGAATGTAGCATTCTATTGGTGAAATAATTTTTTAAATCGGCCCTGTACTTGTTGAGCCTATTCATTACAAACATACAAACATACAAAAATAGGTACAAATCTTTCCTCTTTATAATATTAGTGTAGATGTAGAAGTATTTGCATTGGTCTGGTCGTGCCTCGGAGAGCACGTTAGGCTGTCAGTCCCGGTTGCCATACGAATATGTAGGACAATCTTTATAGGGGATTAGGGTGAAATGGCCCACATAGAAGGGCTGATCACCCATCCGGTTAACCGGTGGCGACTCCATTGGCAGTAGTAGTAGAAGTAGTAGCCCTGCCACTTAACCAATTTACTAGTTCACAGTGTCCAGTTGAAGACATTGCTTGGAACGCAACGGTTGTGTCCTGTGATTTGTGTTAAATGATTTAAATTCTTGACGCGAATTCACTGCATTCTTAACGCGAACGAATTATAGTCATAACTAGCTTTTGCCCACGGCTCCGCCCGCGTGGATGTCGGTTATCGCGACAAAATAGCCTATGTCCTTTCTCAAGGTCTAATCTACCCCTATACCAAATTTCATCGAAATCGGTTCAGTGGTTTAGGCGTGAAAGCGTGACATACAGACAGACAGACAGACAGAGTTACTTTCGCATTTATAATATTAGTATGGATTTGACAGAACGCGAGAGCGGGCGGATGTCTTAAACAGTGATAATCTGGTCGATGTTGACGAACACAGTACTCAAAATGATCCTAATCCCTTTTTTTTTTTTTTTTTTTTAATTAGCTTGGTACTAAACCATTCATATTATAGGTTTATACATAGCTTCAGTTACCAAATAGCAGTATTTTTATTTAAACAAAAAAATGTCTACGCCTAAGCCGGAGCTCCATACAACGTGGCCGTCCTCCTTTCTTCCTTTAAGACAAACGTTTTATCATGTATTATACATTAGCGCTTTATAGGACAGTGTTACATTCACTAAAAAGAGAAAAATACTATTCGTATGGAGAAAAAAAATTAACCAACATCTAGGACAAAAAAAAGGAACACTTCTAGGAAAAACGTCTTTTGTAGGATGCATGTAACCTCCAAATGACGATAGGCGCATTTTGCATATTTGTTATGTCCACGCTGCTTCATACTTTTGTCAGTCACGCTACAAAACGTCTCCGTTTTCTTTTAACTAGCATCGAGAAAATGTTTTTGTTGTAAAAATGTCAATGTCAGGTTCCCCCCTTTCTGTGGACTGAGTGTTCACATATTTGGTACAAATCTTAAGTTCAAATAATATTTTATCACAGTAACTTACGTAGGTTTTCTCTAGTTCTATCTTCTGAAATCCAATATATCTATTCACGGTTTTTCATTGCCAAGTAGAATAATACGCCTGATGGTCGTACAAGTGGTTTAGACATAGGTACATACCAATATGTGTAGTAACTCTGTCTGCCTGTTTATCCGTTTCACTTTCATTCAGTAACGACACGTTTTCAAAATGCATGATTTAAATTGAATCAGGGAGGAAATCTTGAGATTTGAGAACGGTTATCCTATGACGATAATAGGCTATTTGACTAAGTCGTCAATTCTTCCCAATACTGCGTAATATGATAGCTTGTTCTGAAAAAATATGCCTTGCAAAATAAAATATTGCATCTAAACTGAAACTATGACTTTTCATTAGTTGAAATTCCCAAAAATTCAATTCAAATAATTATATAACTATTTAGATTGCTCATTAAATTTTAAATTACTTTTATTATGAACTATATAGGTACGTATAAACGCAACGTAGACCGAGATAAGTGCGATATTCTCTTGCACTCCATATATTTTGCACTACGCTCTACATTCTCTCTCTACAATTGGTCCAGGCGTTGTTGAGTTATGCGCTTACCAACACATTTAGCTATTCATTTTTATATTATAGATATATGGTATCGAAGATGCGTTATAATATCCACATGCAACAGCAACATTAACTCCAAAGTAATGCAACCAAGAATCCTCTCCAAGATCGCAATATCGTGGCTTCCGACGAAGCCGGATGAGCAACAGACAGCGGAAATTCTGCCAAGTCCGCGTTGCGGCTGTAATTAGCTGAAAGTAAATACCGACGGTGGGGTAAAGCGTGCTCGGCTGTATTCTATTGCAGTAATTACCACTATAACACTATGAGTTGAAAACGAGACTGTTGTTTACAAGTTTGAGTATTACATTGTGTTGTGGAGTCAATAGCGTGGAATTAAAATCTGTGTTTTAAATACAAAATGACACTTTTGATACTTCTTTACTAATATTTTATTAAAAAAAAAATATTATAAAGAGGAAATATTTGTATTTTTGTATGTACCTAACGAATGAACTCGAAAACTGATGGACCGATTTCAAAAATTATTTTGCCATTAGCTACGTTATCAGGTACGAGTACTAAGATCCATACCAATATTATAAATGCGAAAGTAACTGTCTGTCTGTCTGTATGTATGTATTTTACGCTTTCACGCCTAAACTACTGAACTGATTTTGATGAAATTTGGTATAGGGGTAGATTAAACCATGAAAAAGGACATAATAATGGATCCACGCGGGCGCAGCCGCGGGCAAAAGCTAGTAAGCTTAATATTACTATCAGTGATGACCGGAAGCTAAAGCACTGTGGTGCCGAAGTCACTGCAAAAAAAAATACATTACATTTTAGACTTTATTTCTCTACGGCTAAAGTTCACAATGAAATGAAAACAGTTTCAATACACCTTTTCAATTACTCTGCAAAACTCATTTAATTTTGAACTTTAACCGCACGGCTTTAAAGTTTATTTTTAAATGCAATGGCCCTGGCGGTGGCACCACTGTGATTAGGCTTTTAGCAGTATCGCTACGCGGGCGGAGCCGAGAGCAACAGCTAGTCTCCTAAATTATATTTGAAGTTGATAAGCGCTGAACCTGAGAACGGCCCGTCCGATTCGGCAATTTTATTCCAAAGTTCCAGGGAAGGTTTATATATATGAAACCATGGGAACAGAATTCTATGCGAGCGAAGTTGCTGATGTCAGCACAATGCAAGAAAATGAATTGCTGAAAAGTATGTAGATACGCGCATAACTTCTGAACGGCTGCACTAAATTGGATAACGTCGTTCGGCATTCATTACCGCAAATGTAAATTTCGGCCACTTTTGAGGAATGAAAAAAATGCACGAGTCACGTTCGCGGCAATACTTAAAGCGCACATTTATTTGATATTGTTGACCTTTCTGGCCTTTTTTATATACACGATAGCGTTTTTGATTGTATATTATTGAATAGACAGATTTTCACATTCGCGGTAATGAATGCCGATCGACGATAATTATTTTTCCATTGTCTATGAAGACAGTGTAAGTATATTGGTGAAAAAAATGAAAAAAGAATGTGAACCTTTGAGAATGCCGTAAGGCGAAACCGGTCAGGTCTAGAAATAAAGTCAGTGGAAAAGTACAAGTGTGTTATTCAATATGTGTAGCAGATTCCACCAAGCGCCATCAATCTACAGTATAAACAATATTTTGTTTGTTATGGGAATAATATTCAGGTAGACAACAGGATCCAAGCTGGGTGGCAGAAGTGGAGAGCACTGACTGGGGTGCTTTGTGACTCGCAAATACCTGTTCCAATAAAGGGAAATATCTACAAGAGAGCAGTTCGACCTGCTCTTTTGTATGGCGCAGAATGCTGGCCAATGCGCAAGCAAGAGGAGCATAAGATGCATTGCACAGAGATGCGAATGCTTAGGTGGGCTGGGGGCGTAACGCTAAGGGATAGGATTAGGAATGAATACATCCGTGGCACATTCAAGGTCGTGCCAATACAAGAGAAGATGTGCGAGAGCCGACTGAGATGGTTCGGCCATGTGATGCGCAGAGATGACGATCACATGACTAAAAGGGCGCTAAACAACAATGCCGAGGGAAAAAGAGGCCGAGGCCGTCCCCTTACAACCTGGATAAGCACAATAACCAAGGATATGAGAACAATTGGCGCAAGCCTGGAAATGACACAAAACAGGAAGGAATGGCGCGAGTTGATACGGAGAGCCGACCCCAAATGAAATGGGAGAAAGGTTAGGAAGAAGAAGAAGATGGGAATAATATTCAGGTGAAAGGAAAAATGTATGTCGGTATTTTTTTTTCTATTTCACCAAATTAATACTTCCAGATGATTTTGCTATCGAAACTGCCCAAATTCTTTTATTCCTAAACGACTATAAAATCACCTTGTATAGGTAAGTATCTAATTTGTATTATGAATGTGAAATGTTTATTACTGATTACGATCAAAATGGTTAAAACGGATTTGGTAGAAATTTAGCACAGAGAAGATTATAATCTGGCATAACACATAACTTTTACCCTCGGAAAAGGTCCCATTCTCGCAAAATTTAACCAGAATTCAACGAGGACAAAGTTGCGGGCTTCAGTTAGTTTTTTATCACTTTTTAGTTACCACAGGCTCAATACAACTGTTCATTAGGTATGTACAGTCGACAAAGGAGATAAGGTTCCACTTCTTCATATAAAGTTGTCAAGGTGGTACCATATCTCCTTTGTTGACCATACATCACTGGGCGTATTTCGATCACTTCAAATAATTTCATTGTCTATCTGCTAACTATAGTAACAATAGTAAAAAATGTTGTTTGTTTATACATTTTAATTGTTCTTTGCTATTTAATGAGTCACGTCACGAGCTATTAATACAGATAGACTTACAAATAGATATAAGTTCATTGTGATCTGTTGCAAAGAAAAGTCATCATCAGGCAACGATGGGGTTGGGATATCAAATGATACTGACGCAGAGTAAAGATGGGATCTACAGAAGTGGAGAAGCTGTTTTCGGAATTCTCAGATGTAATATTAACAACCCAAGGAAATATAAATATATAACTGTATCCTTAAAAGGCAATGGCAAGTGTTCTTGGACTGAATCATGTCTTTCTGTGAATAACCAGTCAGCTTCTTATTTCGGTAAAGAAACGTATGTGTCGTTACACCAGAATGTGTTACCAAAAAATGAAAATACACTATTGCCAGGAGTACACGATCTTCCGTTCTTATTTCAACTACCTTCAGACATACCATCGTCATTCAAAGACAAAATATGTCAAATAAAATACTATGTAGTCGCCGTAATATCAAAAGTTGGATTCCTTGCTTGCCCAAAGAAGATAAATATAGAAATAGAAGTCCGCGGTATCGTGAAACCGTGTTCAAAACAACCTATAATTTGTCAACTAATAAAATGTCCGTTTACGGTCAGAAAGCCAGTGGACTTGAGAATAGAAATAGAGAAGACTTTCTTAGCACCTGGAGAGAAGATAAATCTGAAATGTTCAATAAATAACACCACACTAGTACCAGTGAAATGTCTCCAATTGAAGCTGATAACGTTATTGACATATACATCAAATGATAAACGTTCATTGAAACAATGGAAAGTTATTGAAAAAAGTTTCGGTGAGTCAGGTGAATTAAAAGGGAACAGTATATCTGAATTAAGTTGTACCGTGCCTACGTTTACAAACTTATATTCGATACAGAATGCGAAAATTTTGATGAGAGAGTACAAACTGAGTGTGACGATGAAATTTCCGTTCCCTCATAGGGAAGGGTCGGTGGAGATCCCTCTGGTTATAGGACAAGGAGATATACCGGGACTAGTGTATGCAATATTATAATCTCATGTAAGATTTTTGTGAAGACGTCAGTCTGTTATTGTTATATTTATTTGCAATAATATTGGTTTAGGCGTTTCAATTATAATATTATAGAATTGTTAAAATAAAATATTAAAAGAGTAAGAAAACCGCCCGCTGTTTAAAGGATGAAACAAGTTTGATAGCAGGCGGTAGTCATTAATTTTCTTTTAATTTATGATTGGCAAATTGGGTACCGCCTGCTATCAAAAAATTGTTTCAATATTTTAAACAGCAGACATGTTTCTTTTAATTTTTTAATCATAAATTTTTTTTACACTTTTGAGTTATGATATCACATATATATTTTTGTAATCGCTTTCTGATTCACTTCATTTTGATACCCTACTTAAGAAGCTTGAGTATATTTTTTTGTTTTTATTCACACATTTCAGCACCTAAAATCTAATATGTACTTTGTATTGACATTTTTAGGTACCCTATGACACTTTGGAAGATGAATACCTTTTATTTGAGACTCCACTCGTCAAAATCCGTCGAGACGTTCGGCCTGTAGAGGGGAACAAAGAAAACTACATACATATACACTTAAAACATACATACATACGCGCGGAAAACATTTCCCTTGCTAGCCCATGCGAGAGATATGCTTTCGGCAATCTCACCTCCGGCAACCAAGGACCCAAGACAGCGTGTGCTTTAGTCGGTTCGAGTCCGACATAACCGCCTCCACCGGTTCCGTCGTGGGGGTGGTATCCACAAAAACAAATCCCCACGATAAAAAAAAAGCTAGCGCAGACGGGTAAAAGCCTACCATTTTCTTACAAATCAAAGATTTTATTATGTTTTTAAGACGAGGAATCTCTTTCTCCTTATATGGTTTGTTTACATTATGACCACATAACCCCGAGAAGAGAATCCGCGTCAAAGTCTCGTCAGTATTTTTGTAATATTTTGGTATTTAGGAGAATTTTTATTTCCTCCCATTGATTTTCTTGTTCAGTTTAAAGTTTACAGCCTCTGTGGCGTGGCGGTAGTGCACGCGACTGTCACGCAGGAGGCGCGGGTTCGATGCCTGCTCAGTGCAAATATTTGTATGCATGAAAATGGCTATTTGCATTGGTCTGGGTGTTTCTATGAATAATATATGTATGACATAACATAACATAACATAAACTCACGCCTGTATTCCCCGAAGGGGTAGGCAGAGGTGCTAGCACCCACATTTCGCCAGTTTATGTTTAGGTCCCAATGTAATAGGTGGCGAGCCTATTGCCATTAACCGGGCACTTATAAACCTGCGATAAATACACACATAACTTCGAAAAGCATCGAAAAGTCATTGGTGTGTGCCATGGTAAACCTGGGATCGAACCCGAGACCTCGTCTCAGCAGTCCATTACCCATACCACTAGGCTACCGCAGATATATGTATGTATTTACAAAAAAAGAGTATATGAGTATATTTATCCGCATTCTAGATTCCATAACACAAGCTATAAAAGCTTACCATGGGTCTAGATAGCGTTGTGTAGAATGTTGTGGAATATTTATTTATTTATATTTTACTCCTTGGAGCACGGGCTTGGTATATTTTTTGATTGATTTGTTTATATTTAATAGAACGACTACCATCTAACCTTCTGACTTCAAGAAAAATACCTGCGTCAGGTGACTTGGATCCTTGACGACAGGACCCTGTTATAAGTGGTTTATATAATTTAATACAAAGTCCATATTTATTTTCACGAACTAAATTATGGAAGCTGAATAATAATTCAGCAAACTTACCTGTAAGTGAAGTTCGATCATATTACGTGACGTGTTTTCAAAACGTCCTTTGTGAAATAAATGTGTTTCTGAAATTGTGTTAAATTACTTTATAGAACGAACTTTGCAAGTGTATTTATTTCTACTTTGCCCGCGACTCTGTTTTTGTTTGGTCCTACTCAACCAATAATATAAGCAAACATACGTGTTTTAAAGTTCGACAAGACCTTTCTAATAAAAACAACAACATGAAAATCAATCAATCATTTTATTATTATCCATTGATTTATGAATCGGATATTATAATTACTATCACATCTATATTTTAGCCTTCCTCTTGAATTACTCTATCTATTTAAAAAAAAACGCATTGAAATCATATTTATATCGAATTTACAATATACAACTAGCTGGTGCTCGCGACTTCGTCTGCGCAGGATTATTATTTCGATTAGCTCATATTAGAGTGGCGTAAAAAAAAAACAGCCGATGCCGGCCGAATTAGTTGACATTAATTATCACTGCTCGGTTCCCTTGAGTAGTAACGTGATGATATATAGCCTATTTGTTATTCTGATGTATAAGCTATATTATTGTAAGGTTTCATGGAAATCCATTCAGTAGTTTTTAAGTGAAAGAGTAACAAACATCCATCCATACATACCTACGTCACAATATTAGTAGGATAGTATAGATGGATTTTGTCAATTAAAAAAATGGATTAGTAAAATATTAAAATTATTAAAAAAATAGATAGATAGATAGATAGATAATTCTTTATTGTACACCAATAGATTTACATTGGAACAAGTAGGTAGCATAATACAGTTTAATGTACAATGGGCGGCCTTATCGCTGGAAGCGATTTCTTCCAGGCAACCTTGGGATGGACAGTAATGTGCTAAAATAGGGGCAATACGGTGTAGTTAGCAAATAAACATAAAACATAAATAAAACATTACGTGAAGTATTATAACATATACAACTAAGTATAACATATAAATAGATACATAAAGTAAATAGTACAACATACTACAAATACAAATATTGAAAAAGTAAACTTATAAATATTGTATTTTCATTATTAGACTAAAAGCATTTTTATTTAAGAATTAACTACTGAAAATATTTAGATACATTGTACTTTATAAACAAATACATGTAGCGTTGTAAAATATTGTGGTTGGATGCACAAACTCCTATCTATTCCACAATGGGTCTGCAAGTTTGTGCCAAAACGGAATCTGAACCGGCGAGTACCCGGATTCAGTGCGAAGATATGTAAATCTCATATTGGAAGCAATAACTTTGAGGTTTGAAATCACATATTTAGCATAACATTTTGAAGTTATGCGAAGGAATTATGGCTGAATTATTTTACAATTTTTCTCGTATTGTACCTTTTAGTATATAAGTACTGTAGATATTGTATACAAATAAATCTTTTATATACAAGAAGAAACTATAAAAACAAGTTATCGGTGTGGTGATAGAAAAAGTATACGAGTATCACTACCCCTAATCCGAAGGGTGTCGTGAGAGGCAATTAACGGAAAAATACGCAGATGATATCACTGCGAGGGAAAGAAAACACGAAAAAAATAGTGTATCAGCCCGTTTGGCGGAGCGTGGCCAAAGTCTCCCAACACTGGGAATGGCGTATGTGCAGCAGGAGACTGCGATAGAGTAATTTATTAATTGACCTACAATGTTAAAAGTCAAAATTTTATAAACGATACGTCAATTTGACTTCACCTTGCAAGATGTTAAGCTAAAGGCAAAGTCTCAGAAAGAGGGTCACCATCGTAAACATGTACCTACCATGTGATGTCTTCTTGAACAATAAAATTGTTTCTTAATGACGTCAATTTTAATTCTACTTAACCAAGATTATCACCGCTTCCAAGGTGCTGGTGGAGAAGAAACGGCGCAACAAATTCCACTACGGCATTTTTAAACGTCAATTTACAAAAGTTATTTTCTTAAGACTAAATGTGGACGAATTTACATTTTGCGTCTGAATAAACAATTTAGGAATTGAATTAATTGCTGTGTAAAATATAGGACTCATAAGAGAAGCCCAGTTTAAATTTCAGAATGAGATATAACGTAGCCCCATTGACATAACATTTTAACATAAACTCACGCCTATATTCCCCGAAGGGGTAGGCAGAGGTGCTAGCACCCACATTTCGCCAGTTTATGTTTAGGCCCCAATGTAATAAGTGGCGAGCCTATTGCCATTAACCCATTGAATATCATCTTAATGTTATTCCGGGTCCGTCTCCAGAGAGCGTTTGCCGTCTGATTTCCAAACTCTAAGAGACGACTCAGCCTCATTCATTAACCAGCATGTGTAAAACCCGATAAAATAACTATTTATATTCAGGCATGTTAAAAACAACATTATTTAAGTATTTAACATACGTTTATTTAATATAATAATATATTATTTACAATAGTAATATTCAGTAAGAGTAAGAGTCATAGTATATTAGATAAAGTATAAAATACATAAACTAAAGAAATTCTTTTCTTAATAATAAAATTAGGTACTAATTTTCCTATAAAAGAGATCAATTTAAAATAAATTTATATGAACATGAATATATGAATGAAATTTTTTATAGCATTTATTATGCTAACTTTTAAATTTGATATACATCCACGACCTTTCCCTTACAGGGGTATTGCTCTTCCATCTAGCTATTGAGCCACACCTGAATCACTTCAAATTTCCCCTCTCTTCGCGGTCTTTAAGGGTGACAGAAAGGTCAAACTTGAGCGCTTCTTTTTCCCGATGTATTTAGAACATGAATATAATTTAACACCTAACATTATAGCAGCTTGCAAGCTAGATAATGTATACCTATTTACAATAAATAACTAACTGTAATCAATACAAATGTCTTTTTAATAAATTTTGTAATGTCTAAGCACAAAAAATGTGCCCAAATTTCAACACTAAAGCCCTGACCAAACCAACGCGTTCAGTTCGCGTCCGCGGTAGCGTGCGATTAATGATCATAAATCTGAACCAGTTTCAAGTATTTCGTGTTCTTCATCTTCTTCAGGAGTAGATTCATGTAGCAGTTGATTCTCTTTCTCCCTTTGCAACATCTCGTGTCTTTTTCTTAAGAAGAACCCACGCTGAAATCATTTTTTTACTTATATTATTACATAGTTATACTAACTGCTGTAGTCAATGATAGTGAATATTCTATTATATTCCATTCCTTGTGATTTTTTATTATTATGACAAATGTATTCCCCTTGTGAGAATATTTTTTATCAGCAAAGTTTATATTTTGTCATCAAATGTCGTTACATAAAATGGGAAATCTACCACCAGAATGGTAGTTAAACTGTCGCCAAATATATTGACTATTGTCCTCAGAATATAACTTATCTCGACCCGACGTATATATAGAACTGCGACAATGCACACAGAAATAGGAGCGACGTCACTTGAGGCTATATTTTGTTGGGGTCAGATCTACTATTTTGTTGACAAACCCTATTACTTTGGCGATAGATAAACACGATCTGATATAAAAAGAAATTGGCATTCTGATTAGCATTGCCGTTTCGTCATTGGCACCATTAGATTTTTCTTCTTCAACTCGGAGTCTGGGGTCCGCTTTTACCAGTCTAAGTGCGGATTTGGCTGAACTTAGATATTTTCTATGAAGCGACTTTCATATGACCACAACCTAAACGAGATATCGAAGCATTGCAGCTAGACCAACATTAAATATAGTAACAAGATGTTCACTTACCTTATGCAAAATCCGTACAATGATTGCAAGTAGGAACAACCCAACAAATATGCAGGGTGTGACTATAAACCAAATGATACTAGCTGGTTCTAGAATCAAAGTCGTGGTTACTTTTAATGACCTGTAAAATATTGTCAATCTCAATCATCAATCATATATTTGGATGCTCGTTATGCAATCATGCTCTAACAAATATCCATCCAAACAAACTTTATTAAGCAAAGTATTATCAATCAAAGAATCAATTTCATTTATTCAGTTTAGGCACACAAAGAACACATATGAACGTCATAATTTTACATTGATGAATAGAATGTCAAGAATAATAAATAAAATATGTACCTAAATCATTTGAAAATGATTCTTTCGCTGGTTCGGTAGAGAATAGAGAGAAGATACCAGCAAGATACTCAGTGAACTCGATTGTTTTCCTTTTTTAAATATGCTTTCATCATTATTGAAGTGTTAGTTCCAAAAGTATCCAAAATTTGTACTTAGGAGCCTGGGGTCCGCTCTTCAATGCTTATCTAGTTTATGGAGAGTATCTTCAAACTTAATAAATATAGTCATTTTAACAACTTACGTGTGTTTTGAATCAGATTTGGAACTGATCAATATAGACGATGTAGCATTATAAGTTATATTCTCTGCGAGGAATTCTCCTGTAATAAAAATAACAACTTTATAATATCATAAATTATTTTAATTAATTACCATCAGAACAAATAACACACACAAAATAGCCAAAAATCCGATAATGATTTCAGGATCATCAGCATCTGAATTATTGACTCGTTTCTTATGGAATTCACCCTAGCTTCTTGCCATACACCAACATTGGATATGGTCATTTAACAGACTAAACTATGGTTTAAAAAAAGAGATTTAACGTAGGGTCAAAGTTATTACCTTCCAGATCAAGGTCCATCACTAATGGAATAGACACTGGATAGGAAACCATAGCTGGTATAGTCCACATACATTCATAGCCTACATCGGCTTCTTCACAACCTTCTATTTGAGATGAAAGATTAGTCTGCAACAAAATAATCTTCTTTATTGCTAGAATTTATAAAAATGTATATCGAATTCTGTTTAACATTATTATTAACTACTAAAGTGAGAGTGAAACGAATAAATTTTACACACGATCAAAGTATGGAATTTCCCTCAGGTATCACATTTAATTATATATTATACACCCAATGTGTTAATAATCGTAAAATTTTATATATAAATGCAACTATAAATCAAAATACGAATCAGAGATATACGAACCTTTTCAGGAATAATTATTTGAACAGTTAATAAAGGCCAGTCAGAAGGCCCAAGATTTGTTATCTGGAAATGAACAAATAGAGTTTATAAATTTAATTGAGTGACTTTTAGGAACAATAATTTTACAGTGATGCTTCTGCTTTTGCTAAGATGAGATGAAAACATATCCTTAGCACTAACAAAACAAAAATACACATTCACATACCTCAAAATAATGTTTGAAAGAGACACTTGCACCGGCTAATAGGGTATCTCTCAAAACTGTTATAGAGGCATTTGGCATTGACTTCCTGAAACAATTATTATAAAAGGTGATTTGTAATTTTCACAAGGTGATTTCTCTTAAGTCCGGCAATACGAGAATACCGCATCATAACGATAATGCTCATGTTGAGTATAGTGTTAATCAAGTAATGTTTGATAGTGAGTCTTAGTACATTTTCTTGACAATAGAAGGGAAAAGGGCGCCACATAATCTCTATTACCACATACATGATATCCACTTACCCACTGACACTAAATGTAGCTTCAGGTGTCACCTTAATAAACATTTCTTCAACAGTCTTATGAGAAATTTTCCGATAGAACACGTCACTCAATTTTGCCACTACATACAAATCTATATCTTCAGTAACATTCAAATTGTAATCTAATTCAATCTCCCAAACTATCTTTTCATTCCTTGAAAATGGTTGTGGAAAATCACAAGCCATCATCAGATCCTGAAAGGAACATTCTCCAGGGATTCTTTTCGGGTGCATCGGGAGAGAAATATTAACTTTTAAACCATAGGCTGGCTCTGCTTCATTTACAACTGTTAATATTATTCCAAATGTTTGGTTTGAGCCTGGTACAAATGGACTGAAAAAAATTAAAAGACATTTAGTACAACCATACTAATAATTGAAAGTACAGAAATATTTTCTTTAGCTTTTCTGTAACTTAAAAAAGTAGCAACTGTGACTTAGTTGGTAAGAGCATTCCCCCTGTAAGAGAAAGGTCAGTGATTCAAGCCCCGCCTGCGCCATTCATTTTTCCTGATATAATTGAACTAGTTTATTGAATGGAAGTTTATAGAATGACTTACTTATCCATAGCTTCCAGAGTCATATTAAGCCAAGGCGAACAGAAAAGATCATCACCACAATCTCTCATCAATTGTACAAGAGCCGAGGTATTCAATATTGATTTATCAGAAAGTCTTGCAGCATCCATCAAAAATGTTGTTGAATCATCTAAGTAAGAAAAACATTATTCAATAGTGACAATCAACGTTTCAATTTCAGTAAACAAGCGATTTAGTTTTCCTGGTGCAGTATTTTCTAAAATATTACCTTTCATTAGTTCATCTGCTTCAAGTTTAAATGTTAAACGCATTGGTTTAAGTAGATCGGCAGTTAGCTGAAATATAATAAAATAATATTTGATAGTACCAGGAAGAACATTATCATATTCTTTCATTGTTTTTGTCGCAATTTTAATTCATTTTAATAAGCATTATCATGATAATTTGCTTTTACAACTTTATTATTATTAAATATTTGACTTACGTTTACGTAAATAGTCCTTTGGTCACATAATTCACTATCTGGTGTAACCACTATCGTGTAAGTTGAATCTTGAACGACCATTGCACGATTGTCTTCAGGATCTGCTTGAATGGTTCCGATTAGATCTAAAAAATAAAGTTTAGACTTATCAAAGCAATTAGACTGAGTAAATACGAAAAACTGAAATAAGGTTTTAACAACTAATTTCGGTTTTCGCCTTACTCGGTATATCTACTCTAATTTCTCATTTTCCTCTTAAAACTAGTTAACGTGGACATTAAGTGAGACAAAAGTACTTTCTCTATTCGGATCCATCCCTTTATATAATAAGGAAAAATGACTGCCACGTACAGTAGGTAACACTACTCAAGTTTTGTCTATTATTACTTCTATCTAGAGAATTGATATTATTTTGATTCCAGCCAAAATATTATTTTTGTTTTTTAAGTAGCGACTCAGATATTTATTGGTAATTTACAGAATACATTATAATTATATACTAAAAAACTACTAATTACAAATAAAATAAAAGAAACCAATTAAAAACTAAAACTAAGAGTAAAATTAAAACGCGTCGTAGAATTGCTCCGCATCGCATGCCTCTTGTGGCAACGTTCCCAGAAGACTGGCAGCATTGCCACGTTGTATGGCAATGCTTATTCTCTGACCTAAAAAGAGGCCAGCCCTCTGGTCACGAGAAGCGTCGACCATACGCTTCGCAATCTCTTTGAAGAGATTGCGAGCGCTCGGGCCCCAAGGCCCCAACGTAAAATTAAAAAAATAAAAATAATTTTATTGTATTTTAGTTCAATATGAAGCTTTACTTATCCCCTTGACTATACTTACTTAATTTGACATCGGATCTGAACTTGGTTAGTGGTGTAGACACACAGAACCTAACTGTAAACGTTGTTTCATTATGAGGAAGATTAACAGCATTGGCTACTCTGATCGAAGCATGTACGAACATTGTTGGAATACACCGGTACAGATAAGAAGTGCGACTGTTGAAGGCGCCAATGGCTAGATCTGAAATAAAAAATAAGAAGAGTAATAATTATAATAAGTATTATGACGTTCTTAGTCATGAATAAAAAACAATGGAATGAGCAATTCAAAAACTTAGATGATATTAAATCAATGATAGCTGTTAAAGAATACACGGTAGTTTCAGGTTTTCATTCATACAGATATAAAACTTGAAAGGAATAATAATTAGACGGAAAAGAAAATCTTACCGTTACATTTGTTTTGATCTACATCTACACCATTAGCTATAGACCAACCAAAGCCTAAAGCCGTGGATGATTGAATTCGTTGCACATTATCTTTTTTCAACCCCTGAGCATAACCCAAATAAACGTATACAGCACCCTTTCCATCGTCTTCCCATGGAGCTCCAATTGCAACATCTGGGACAAAAGAACACTATTAGCACACATTATCGTGAAACAAATAGGTATAAAGCATATAATCATTCCTTTCCTAAGAATGTTTACCTCTAAATCCATCTCCATTGATATCCCCAAGATCAGCAATAGCAGTTCCAAATCTAGCTCCATCTGTTCCAGAACCATACACGTAGCCAGATTCTTTAAAAACAATGCCCGAAGGAGACTGAAAGATCATTATCAATATTACATTAGTCACACTCAGTTATTAAAGAATACCGGTTTTCAAATAGCAAAATGCTGACATACATACTGAGCCTTAAGGTTACCTCTTTCGCTTTGTACGAGCAAAACTCGAGAGTATAATCGCTGTAAAGGTCTGCCAACATACTTGAAAACTTCTCTGAGGCTACACCGAGGTCCGGGACAATGGATCTTAATGATAGCTTATTGCATATTATGACTAATAGAAATCCAACACACAGTTCTAAGTTACCACAGAAAAGATTCATAGCATAAATGAGGTTTGCAATGGCATGCAATTAATATTAAGTAGAAATCAGTATTTTTCCTTGAGAATTACCTCTTTAGTGATATAAATATAAACAGCTCCTTGATCGTAATGAAGGGGATCGTTACTCCTCACAAACGTTGGAGCCCCTACAAGTAAGTCATCTAGTCCATCTTCATTGATGTCTACACAGCGAAGAGTGGCACCGAAGTACGAACCTAGTTTAGGACCCAGAAGTTTTGCTCTAACGTCCAAAGGTTTGAGCTCATCTGTTGGAGGATGGAATACTAAAACCTGAAAAGTATGATAAATTTAATTAGAAATTGGATTGTTGTTCTTTGATGATTTTTCTATTCCTGTGCCAAATTTTTGCCAAATCCGTTTGGTTATTTTAGCGTGATTAGGTAAGAAATTATCTATGACTTTATTATCTGGTGATCCTTCTAATCTTGTTAGTAGAATAAAAAGATCAACAGATAAGTCATAGAGGTCATCAATAATCTGTATTATTATGGTATGGTAATAGTCTAAGGAGAAGGCTATTATTTTACCATTTACACCTTAATTACACTATAATTAACCTTTGTTATTTTAACATTTAAACTTTGACTTGATAACTCATATAAATGGTCTTTAGATTATTGTGTCTGTACATTTATCATATAAATGCTCTTTAGGTTGATTGTGTCTGTACAATAAAAGCTTAAATAAAATTGCATCAATCACTTCTACTCTTCCATACGATAGTGTTAAAATAGCAGTATAAGTAGTTTAAGTCGTTTTTGCAATGTGTGAAGTAAGTTCCGCTAAGTGTAGACAGGAGTTACAATAATGAAAACTCATAACATTGGGCTTATGATTCAGAGCGAGAGGGATGAAGCTATATAGGATGAACAGCTCCATCTCACTCATTAGTGACTTGAACTATTTTGTCTTTCTTGAAATGTACTACCTAATTAAAGTCGCGCAGCTTTCCGTCATGGAAACCTATAGAAGGTAGCCAATTATAAGATAAAAAAGTATCTTTTAAAACCCTGCTAAATCTCCTTTACCTATCAAATAACAATCACTTAATATCTACTTACAGTTATTTATAATAGGATTCGATATTTTGTCGTGAATGTAAACGGACGTGCTCATGTAATTATTTCTATTAAAAACAATATTTATCGTAACCAGGTCAAGATTATTCTGGCTTAGCTAATTTCTTGTTCTACATTGTGTTTAATGTCTAGTGCATTACATAAAAGTTTTTGACATTGACTCATAAGGAATGAGAAAAATTTCGTGATGGACTCGCCGTTCAGCCGGAGTTCCCGGACCGCGCGTAGCCCACCTCCGCACTCACACTCACAAGAAGAGAGCACACCAGCCCCCACTGCACCTCAGCTCTCCGTGATCTCTACTCCAGAGATTCAAAAATGGATGAGCCAGATTGATAGCCTGCTTACCGAAGTATGCTCTATTTCAACCGAAGCAGGTAAGCTCTACTGACTACTTCAATCAACAGATTATGCGGGCGCCTAGAGCGCCGAATAAAACACTTTCCTAGCCCTACGGTAGTTAAAAGGATATTATGGATGATGTACATAAAGAAATTGAGGACTTGGGGGATGGCGGCTCATACTTGTGTTCGCCTAGTGAGTGCAAATTGGAGATAGGTAATAAAAACTCTCGTATTAAGATTTTTCATATGAATATACGTAGCATAAATCGTAATTTTAATCAACTGTTAGTTTTGTTAGCAGAAATCAAGTGTACTTTCGACGTCATCATTTTGTCTGAGTGCTGGTTAAGTAAAGTGTCGAACATTCCACCGATGTCCGGCTATGACTCATATAGTACCAATGTAAACATTAATCAAAACGATGGCGTAGTGATATATGTGAAAGCAACTTACGATGTCTAATTGAATGCCCTACATTTAATGAAGGTTCTGTCGTAGTGTGCAAATTTAAAAGCGACCTTGCTGTCGTTGCAATTTACCGCTCGCCATCGTTTTCTAGCACAGACGTGTTTACAAACGGTTTGTGTGAAGTTTTATGTAATTTATCATCATTTAAAACTGTGTCTATTCTTGGCGATATTAATATTGACATCTTACCGGGGATTGATTCTCCTGCTGCTGACCAATACCTGGAGATGTTGGCGGAACAAGGCTACCTCTCTAAGCATTTTTTTGCAACACATGACAAAACTTGCTATGATCATGTTATTTTAAAATCTAAGCTTAGCTCTAAAACCTTAGTAGTTACATCGACAATAACAGACCATTACTCAACCATTCTGTGCATTGATTATCCTAAAAGGCACATGAATTCTCCATCATACATAAAGCGTCTAGACATTGAAGCGGCACTAAATGAACTTCGACAGTTAGATTTTAGTGAATTAACGAACATGACTGACCCGAACACTTACACTGACTTACTAATCTCTAAGATAATGAAGACCATAGAAAATTGTACTAAAATAAAACTGTCAACTTCAAAAAAGTACGCCATTAAACCGTGGATAACCCCAGGCCTCTTAAAATGTATAAGAAACCGTGATAGATTGCATCTAAAAAGCAGAAGCGATCCGAATAATGTGACCTTAAAAATAACCTATACAAGATACCGGAATTTTTGCTGTAGGTTATTAAATAAATTGAAGCGTGTGCATGAAGCAGGACAGTTTCAAAGAGCGGGAAAAGATCCAAAGACAACTTGGAAAACTATAAAGATGGTTGCAAATATGTCAGTTAAATCCACCCGGTCCACCAATTTGTTGCTAGCGGCTGAGAATCCCCAAATCTCTGCCAACTTAATAAATAATTACTTTGCAACTGTTGGGTCAAAACTAGCAAATAATATATCCAACAAAACTACTCCTATAGCTTTGCCACCTAACTTTTTTCCTCAGACTAGCTACCCCAACTCGATTGCCATTCTAGAAGCCGACAACAAGGAGATAGAGAACTTGATCCTATCACTCAAAAACGACTGCGCCTCGGGGTGGGACAATATCTCAGTATATTTTGTAAAAAATGCAAGAACTACTCTGGTCCCTCTTATAACACAACTATGTAACCTCTGCATTAGTGCAGGGGTATTTCCAAGAGCCCTTAAACAAGCAATTGTACATCCCATCTATAAAGGTGCAGGGGATAAAGTCAACCCTGAAAACTACAGACCTATATCTGTACTGAATATCTTCTCGAAAATTTTGGAAAAAGTACTAAATAAAAGATTGTTAGATTTTCTTGAAAAAGAAAACATTCTTTCAAAGAACCAGTATGGTTTTCGTAAAAATAGATCAACGGAAGATGCTGTTCTCCACTTGACTGAAACTGTCTCTAAATCACTTGATAAAAAGCTAAAATGCGTTGGTATATTCCTGGACCTGAAAAAGGCATTTGACACGGTATCGATTCCTATTCTGTTATGTAAACTAGAGAACATTGGAATTAGAGGTTTGGCACTCAAACTTTTCCATGATTACTTGACTGACCGGACACAATGTGTAAAAGTCGATGATGTCACTAGCGAGTACGCTCAGCTCTCCTATGGTGTTCCCCAGGGAAGCGTTCTAGGACCTACACTCTTCCTGATTTACATAAATAAGCTATGTCAGCTTTGCTATGCTGGGTGTTCCGTAATTACTTATGCAGACGATACTGCTCTAATAGTAGAGGGAACGACGTGGCAGGAGGTCCAAATGAAGGCTGCCAAAATTATGAAACTAGTGTCTATCTGGTTTCAAACAATTTACTCACCCTAAATATATCAAAGACAGTGTACGTAACATTCGCGACAATCTCTAGCTACTTACCTCACCCAGACTCAATCTGTATCAGGGCGCCTGCTAACTTGACTGACTCAAATGACTACACAGGCATGGAATTAGTGAGAACTTCCTTGACTAAATACTTAGGGGTATACATTGACGAAACGCTCTCTTGGAAAAAACAGATTGAAACATTAAAATCTCGCACTCGCAAGTTAATTTACATATTTAAAACGTTACGAGGCTCTGCGAATGCGACCGTCTTAAAAACTGTGTACTTTAGCCTTGCACAGTCAATACTAACATATTGTATACTGGCGTGGGGAGGAGTACACAAAACGATCCTGCTACCACTGGAAAGAGCACAAAGAGCTGTAATTAAGATTATAAATAGGAAGCCTCTTAGATACCCAACCGAACAACTTTTTCGCGATTACAAAGTTCTGACAGTTCGTCAACTTTTTATGCTTAAAGCGATTCACCATACTCATACAATTCTTGAGTATGATCCTATTTCCTACGCCTTGGCCCGTAGAAAGCATGCGATATGCGAGCCGATTGTGCACAGAACCTCGTTCGCGGCTCGCCAGTGTTACGTCCTGGGTCCAAGACTTTACAATAGAGCTAGTAGAAGCATAAGTTTGTACACAAAATCTAGATACGAATGCAAAAAAATGCTTACAAATTGGTTGCAACATCTAAATTATGATGAAACGGAGTATTTACTTGAGGTTCTATGTTAAATGTAATGTATAAAATAGCTAGGTATAGTAAATCCTTAATGTAGTTTGTTTTTGTTTAAATAATTAGTCGTAATAAAATGTAATAAATTAATTAATTGTACTTATTTTACTTAAGTTTACTGGTTGCGTGGGTTTCCTGGTGACCTATAAATACAGATACAAATTGTTGTATCTAGTTTAGGCACCAGTCTCACAATTACAGTGTTTTTGTATAGCCATTATGATACACTAAGAAAATAATAATATTATTGTTTTATTTAATAAGAATTTGTATTTAATTGTTTGAGAGAATAAAAATATTTTAATTTTAATTTAATTTAACTTAATTCCTGGTGAAAATTATCAAATTACCTTCCCAGCGGCTAAATTATACCGTGGAGCTCCTGCCACGTAAAGCACACTGTCATTTCTCTTGAAAATACCAGATTCAACGCTGTACCCTGCAAAACAAACCAAATACTCCTCAAATTTACAACAGACCAAGTTTTTGCAACCTTAAAAATTTTCGAGGGGAATCGGTAAAAGAGGGAATCTTTAATAAGTCGTATTTACAATTTGGAATCGAATTTCAAAGAAGAAAAAGATTGGGTTTTAAGCCTTAGTCCCACTACCATGGACGCCCAAGATCGTGCGAAGTGGAGAAGGAAGAGCCGAAAGGAAAAATCTTACCAAAATAGTCGTCTGGCTCCAAGTCCATTGTATAATACGGGTTTACGATTGGCTGCAGAGTTGTGTATGGAGTCGTATCATTAGGGTTAAAACTATAAGTGACGACACCACCTGAAACATGTAACAAGTACTACTTTAGTGCATACATTGAAACATTTGTTTGTCTGTTTGTTTTTTGAACAATCTCAAGGACTACTGGATCGAATTGAAAAAAATAATTTTTGTTAAACAGCCAGTTATCAAGAAAGATTTAAAAAAAAAAAGAATATGCGCTAATCTCAAGAACTACTGGATGAGCTATATATTGATCACGCTACTCCTCAATGGAGCAGAGCAGTAATCATAAATTTCAACAAATCCGACAGATTCCCATACATTATTTGATAATCAAGCTTATGGTGATACGGGCCATCTAGTTTATAATATAACATCAACCTGTCCACTGCAGTAATCCTGGAGCTCCTAAAACTATCGTGTCTAGTTTAGTGACCGCCAATGACAATCCAACTTGCCCCTGCGCATAGTAGTACAGATGCGTCTTGCTTGGGCCATACTGCCTTCTGACTCCATCCGTTATAAAGGCTTGATAACCTCTTTTTCCACCTGTTAGGAATAAATCGTAAGGTTTTATACTCGAAAGAACAAGGTGGTTGTTAGGTTAGGTTAGGTTACCATATTAAAATTAATTCACATTTGAGAAGCACGAACTTTATTTAGAAATTGTGTCACGACATGGTCACGACTCTTGGGCGCGATTTGAAATGGATGGGAATTTTGAATTTGATAAGGGACACATACTAGATAAACACGTATCATGACTTACGACATGACACATGACAACGTCTGCGTAATACGTAAATTGCAGGACCGTATTTTACTAGACAGTTAAATACCCAATTCGGCCCTGTTGATTTTCATGGCTAATTGATTGATTGATTAATTTTCATGGCCTTTGACACACGGTGTCGAAGTTCGCGCATGCGTTCTACACGGACTAATAAAGATATGCGTACGCGCTCGATAAACTGTAACGATGTTAAACGCGGCGTAAACCTATGTTGAAGCTACAGTCCAGACTATACATAGAAGAAATTAGTTATGACATATTTTAAAACACGTCTAAATAATCAAATTACATCCATACTAATATTATAAATACTAAAGTAACTCTGTCAGTCTGTTTGCTGTCTGTATGTTACGCTTTCACGCCTAAACCACTGAACCAATTTTGATGACATTTGATGTAGGGGTAGATTAGACCTTGAGAAGGACACAAGCTATGTTTGGTCTTGGTCGCGAAAAATGGGGTTACAGGTGAGAAATAGGGTTTGAAAGTTTGTATGAAAGTTTGTCATTTTTGAAGATAGTGTTGTGAAATTTGGTACAGATGTGAATTGGATAGGGATAGATTAGACCTTGAGAAGGGACATAGCCTCTGTTTCATCGCGATTACCGATATCCACGCAAGCGGAGCCGCGGGAAAAAGCTAGTAGTTTATAATTCTTACTGTCAGCTAAAGGATCCAAGATTCTGGATCTCCTGGGTGATAGACAATAGCCGGCGCCATGCAGAAGTAGGTTCTTTGAGTCATAATATGTCTGCGCCCTAGGTGCGGTTATCTGAAAAAAATTACAAAGTATATTAAAAAAAAAGGATATTCAGATCTTATAAAATTTTGAAAAGAGATGAATACATACATACAATCACGCCTTTATTCCCGGAGGGCTAGGCAGAGGGAAAATAACATCCTAATTCCACCAAACATTGGATTCGGTCCCACGTAATAGGGGGTGAGCCTATTGCCACCTTCCGGGCACTATTGTAGACTCAAGCCGTGCATCCAAGGCTGAGTCTGGCTGTATATATTTGTCTGATGTTAAACAGCCCTATCCCTAAGTCGCCTTGTACGACACCGCTTGGGACGAGATGGGGTGGATCAAATTCTACTCTGCCGGGAACCACGCGGCTGATTTTACACTTTTAAAACCGAAAAAAATACAAAAAGATAACATGCGACCCTGCCAGGATTCGAACCTGGAATCTTCTGATCCGTAGTCAGACGCCTTATCCGTTGCGCAAATGAATGTGTGCTGTGTAATGAAAAGTATTGTTTATTATTTCATGCATTGTTTGTTATGAAACAACTGCTACCTATCTCGTACCTTACCAATTTTATTTCCAAAGAAGTCAATTTATTGATATGCGATAATCTTGAATTGAATACATTTTTCATTTATGAAAGAAAAATATGCGTGAGATGACAGACAATTCTATGCAGTAGGGAGGTATAATAAATGTATTCATGCATTTAAATTTCAAATGAAGCTAAGGACGCAAATAAGTAACTGATTTGTGATATTCTTGGAAATTGTCACTCAATTCTGGACATGCAGCCAGTCCTCGTATTGTACCTACGTCTTTTTATTTTTTCGTAAGATCATGAGGGCCCAGGTTTTACTACTGGATATTACATTACTGATGTAAACCCACTCCTAACACAAACAATTTACCTTAACCTGTTATTTATTCTGTTCCTTAGCTGGAGCGGTCAAGTATAATTTCGATTACTATTTAAAACAAATATACGTACCTATATAATCTTCACTAATATAAAGTATCCATACTAATATTATAAATGCGAAAGTAACTCTGTCTGTCTGTCTGTATGATACGCTTTCACTTCCAAACCACGGAACTGATTTTGATAAAATTCGGTATCGGGCTAGATTAGACCTTGATAAAGGACATGCTATGTTTTGTCGCGATAACCGACATCCACGCGGGTGAAGCCGCGGGCAAAGGCTAGTATTTGAATAAAATAAACACATTGCACATTATATTCACGCCTGTAAATTCAGGAAGTTGTAGGCAGACGTTTAGTTATTAACACGTACGTTCCACCAACTATGATATTCAGTCCCACGTAATAGAGGACAGGTATAAAGTAAAATCAGATAAATTAATCAATAATCATACCAAAAGTCTTTCATTCGTGAGCAAAGCCATGGAAGCTCCAAACCACATGTCAGGCCGAAGGTCATAAGGCATGAACAGCTGGCTCCCACTGTTCCTCGACCCCAAATGGTCACAAGTGATGTTCTTCGCTTCCAAGTTCTGAAGGGAGCAGATGAAGACCACTCCAGTTGTATCTTTTAATCTATTCGTCGCTTTAGGTGCTCCAACGAAAAGCCTGAAAGGTTAAAAAATATTGGTGTTGAAGATGTCTAAGTACTATCATAAAATTGTTAGCGAGGTGTGTCTCTATAACAGTGGTGAAAAGTAACCAGTTCGAAAAGAGGAATCCGGTGGCAAAAAATCTACCCCCTTATAGCAATTTTGTATGTATTTATACCATGGTTCTCTTTGAGCGAGCCGGCAGGAATCGGGTTTTGGGAACCCCTCTACTGTATACCTAAATCTGACTAGTCTAACTACAGAACTTCGAAATGGCTTATTGGAGGTCAGATGGCAGCTGCTTTTTCGTTAGACTGTTAGACTAGAAAGTCGACTCCTAGTGATTTGGCAAAACGCTCAAGATGTTTTTTTGCTATGAATACAAAAACTGGATTTTGATACGGTTCTTTTAATCATCCCTACGGCGTTTAATCGCAATAATTTGGCACAAATATTATAAAAAAATACATTTGCAGTCGTTCCCACCAAAGTCAAAATACACCATTCACGAAATTAGGATCGCTCAAGACGTAAAAAATATAACCATGAAAATTTATAGGTGTCTGAAGATAATAGTGTCCCTCTATCTTGAAACTTTGCCTTTAATAAACCATCAAGCGAGGTGAAGTCATATTGACGTCTCTAATATATAATAAAACATACCTGTTATTTGTCAATAGAGTAGAATATCCAAAATACTCGTTGGATAGACCAAGATTGCTAGGTGTGAACGTGACCCTTGTGTTTTCGTGAAAAACAAAACTAGGGCTTGCAAAGTAAGCATTGGAAAGGAATAAGATACACAATACTGTCTGTTTGCCCATTTTTAGCGAAGTATCCCACCTACGTTCAACACACCTGAAAAAAGTAAGATTTATGAAGACTAACTTTTGCCCGCGGCTCCGCCCGCGTGGATGTCGGTTATCGCGACCGAACATACCCTATGTTCTTTTCATGGTCTAATCTACCTACCCCTATACCAAATTTTATCAAAATCGGTTCAGTGGCTTAGACATGAAATCGTAACATACAGACAGACAGAGTTACTTTCGCATTTATAATATTAGTACCTATGGATAATCCGTATAGCGATTTTTAAGTTGTGTCCAAATGCCGGACTTTTGGTCCTGTCCGCTTATTTATTTTACTTATGGTCTTTCAGGAACGACGGCCGTCTGACCTTTCAACCCTGAGAGGAATCCTACCTGCACTATAGCATTTTCCATTGTTCAAGGATACTGACTAGAAGGTCAGCCTGGCTTGGCTTAACCATGGTGGGGTTTCACAAAACTCGCGTACTTGTATGCACACTTGTATAATATTACTTTGCGGACATTGGTGTGTATTATGCGTTTACTCAGACATTTACTGTACATTTGTAATACTTAACTTAGCTTAACTGTTAAATGTTCCAACAAACAAATAAATATCCATCCCTACCCCAACACTTTAAGCATCCGATAGATTTTAGATCATTTTAAGAAACTTTACGGAGTCCGTTCAAAATTGTTTGCATCATAGAATTATATAATTACTAGCTGTCCCGGCGAACTTCGTACCGCCAATTTTTTAGATCCCGTTCCCGCTGCACCATTTAGGGGGATGAAAAATAGATGTTGGCCGATTCTCAGACCTACTCAATATGCTCACAAAATTTCATGAGAATCGGTCAAGCCGTTTCGGAGGAGTATGGCAACGAAAACTGTGACACGAGAATTTTATATATTAGATTAATTTACTAGCTGTTGCCGGTCAGCTATTCCGGGATATAAATAGTCTAGTTATTATTCCTAATTATAATAAAATTAATCTATGCCTGTACCAAATTTTTGCCAGATTCATTCAGAAAGATACAAACATTTAAATATCTTAACTTCTTCACATAGTTTAGTATAATTACACGGTAGTAGTACATAATTGCATGTGACTGCGGTGCCCCCGTGCAGTCCATGGCGCATTTGGTCTCGTGTCCCTTATGTCCTACTTCATGCACTAAAGACGACTTAAACAAAGCCACTGACAGTGCGATTAAGATGGCAGAATTTTATTCTCGAATAGTGTAGTCATTTATAAGTGGACCGTTGACACGAAAAGAAGAAGAAGTAATACATTTAAGTTATTAAAAAGATAATCACTCACCCTCCTTCTTTCCTTCCTCAATTAAATTATCTCTCAATATTTATGTTCCATTTCACCACTTTTGCCACATTATTTATTTTAACTCTTCACCACATTCTGACTCCAATTCTCGAATTATTTATTGAACTTTACCAAAACTGGGACTGCATTTAGTTGATAATAACTCTCGAGATAACCGAACGACCGAGCCCTTTGCTTGCTCTGAACACTATCAGGGTACTATATAATTACACAGGCGATAATTAGTGAGTATCCCTACATAACTATAATGTGTTGAACAGTTCCTAATGAGGCGTCAGTTTAGCAATATAGTTAAATAATTGACAAAAGATTAAATTTAAATTAATTTTTTATCGTAATCACCTAAGTGTTATTTATTTTTGAACAATTAAATGTATGTAGGTTGCCATTATTATATAGTAAGTCGTCCCGTCTTACTGAGTGGCGCATCAACACAGATCCTAAAACACAGGACTGGACTTACAAACTTGATATTTTGGGTGTAGATGATTTTTTATTATACCTATCTATCAAGAAGTGATTTTTAGAAATTTTGTTACTAAGTGGTAAAATAAGGGGTGAATGTTTGTCCCACATAAACGTTCATAGTCCCACAATATGATGTTTTTAAGAATTTATTCTCGTGCGAAGCCGAGACATGGGCTGCTAATCAGTGGTAATTATAATCTTCTTTGAAATGAGTCATTATTATAATGACATCACGCACTTTAAACATTAACTTTCACATTACAAATAATTGTGTTTATTGTATGTGTATTGTATATTTACAAATATTTCTTGTTTTTATATTGACACTGTTCCTGACGTTTGCTTTTTAGCAGTCATGGTGATCGGAGACTAAAGAGGGTAGTAGTCTCATAGTTTGAAGTGTAAGTTATCTCAAAGTACCCTAACTATGATGAATTATTGTTAGTGTTTCTATTTACGCAGAAATAGTTCGTAGTATCATGAAATATTCCAGATCAAAAGCCGTAAATGGAGTTGGATAGGCCACACTCTCCGAAGGGATCCAAACCACATACCGAGGCAAGCCTGGAATCCCCAAGGAAAGCGCAAACGTGGTCGTCCAAAACAGGCCTGGCGGCGAACTATCATTGGCGAAGCGAAAGTCATAGGAAAAACCTGGAGCGAAGTCAAACGCGAGGCTCAAGACTGTACGGGACGGAAACTCACTGTGGACGCCTTCTGCCCCAGCTAGGGGAAAAAGGACCTTGAGCAAATTAAGTAAGTCATCTTGAAGTATTGATGTTGTTGATTTCTTCAGTTTATTAAAGTACTAGCTTTTGCCCGCGGCTCCGCCCGCGTGGATGTCGGTTATCGCGACCAAACATAGCCTATGTCCTTTCTCATGGTCTAATCTACCCCTATACCAAATTTCATCAAAATCGGTTCAGTGGTTGAGGCGTGAAAGCGTAACATACAGACAGACAGACAGACAGACAGACAGACAGACTTACTTTCGCATTTATAATATTAAGTATGGATATGACTGGATTTTAGTCTGGTGGTACATTTCAACCATCTTCTATATCTATTAAAATAAGGATAGTTTTTTAAGTGAGATTATTTTAAGTGGGAATAAAATCTATTTTTTCGTTACAATTTTCACATTATTTAAGGACATAGGTTATTTATATATATACTTACGTCTGTAAATCCCCGAAGGGGTAGGCAGAGGTGTATTAGCACCTGCGTTTCGCCAAGCGTTTTATAAGCGTCGGTAGCTTAGTGGTTAAGGAGTCGGCCTTACGATCGAGAGGTCCCGGGTTCGATCCTGGCCATTACACTACCGGCGTGAACCCACTCCTAGCACAAGCATTATAGCTTAGTTGGGGGGTTAGAGGGAATATTAGTAACTTCGGTTCTAATATTCTTTTAAAAAAATTATGATTTTCGGTTCCACGACGTAATAGGGGGCGAGCATATTGGCGCCTAGCGGGCCTTTAGTCTTGGGCTATATGTTTACTGTCGGATGTAGAACAGCCCTATCCCTTAGTCACCCACAGGAAGAGCTGGGGTGATCCTATTATTCTACTCCACCGGGAGCCAACACGGCTTTGATTTTTTTTATTTAAACAATTAATTATTGTATTATTTATCAATCAAGTAGCCTTTCGCAGTCCACCAGGGCCTCGATTCTACTACTTAAAGCAAAACTATTGTCAATCCACAGAGATTGCAAAAAGCGGCATTAAATTTTAGACTTTATTTCTATACACTAAGGTCCAAAATTAAATGACAAAAGTTTCATTACACTCTTTTATTCACTCTGCTAACAGTTATTTAATATTGAACTTTAAATGCATCGCTTTAAAGTCTATAATGTATTGCCGCTTTTTGCAATCTCTGTGGTTTGACAATGGTGCTAATTCTGATGTGCACCTCTCTAAATTTAAATTTCTCTAAAATTTTCTAATTTTAGCTCAGTGATTGACATATGGGTATTCTGTCGTTTAGTCGAACTAAATTTAGTGTTCTCCAAGACAGCTCTTAATTTGAATATGACATCGCTAAAAGTTGAATATGAAAGTGTTGCCGGTGTTAAAAAAATAAGAATGAATGATAAAGGGGATTTTCACAAAGTCTTTAAAAACCATATTTATAGGTGTTTAGAATGCCGACAAATGTTAATAAATGCGTAATATTGATCAAATAGTAAAGAAACTGTGATTTTTCTTAGCCAAACCTAAGTAAATACAGTTTTACTCGGTTAACGTTCCTGGCAACCCTGTAAATAAACTAATTATCTTTGATTGAATCTGTGCAAGTCAATTTGTCAATCAACATTTTGTTGTTGATCTTAAATAAGTTCTTGATATCCAAAATTTACAAAAGAAATAAAGTAGACTCTTTTACTGGCGTGGCTAACGTGGCACTGGTAGAATTTCTGGAAAAACTTGACATTTCGCCATTACATTGTACTTCACTAGCATTATTGGCAAATTGCGGCGATTCGCTGCAGAAGCCATCGCTGAAGAAGAAAATAAAGTAAAGTAAACACGGACGAGAGAAACAAGACTGCCCACAAGAGGCCACAACAGTTGCTGGTTGAAATTGTAAGGACTTAAGGCAGGACTTTCAAACAGCCTAAACAACATAGACTGCAGATCATGCAACGGTGGGAGCATGTCCCTAATGTAAGTATATTTGATTGCCTATATGCCTATTGTGTCTTACAAGTTTTGTGATGAGAAATGTAGAGCATAGCATAGAAACCTATACCATAATTGAAAGAAAGAAGTGAGTATTGCATGCTTAATGCCTTTATACAGTAAAAAGAAAGGCACAAAATGTTTGTGATTCAAAGAGGGCAACAAGAGGAGACCTGCTATTAAATCTTTTTTATATCAAGTAGAAGATTTCAGTTATACTTGGGACCGCCTCAATTATTTAATGGTTTTCCAGTCTTGAAGCAATAAAAAAGTGTCAATTTAAACTGTACTAAGTATCTACTACCTAACGCTTTATAACCCAACGTAGGTAATACTTATATTTTCATTACAGGAACTAACTAGGCCCTTACATCAGCTTTCCTATGATAACTTGCTGAGAAGTACCGAAGATTCGACACAGTGCTCAAGTGATTGCTGTTGCTTGAAGCGATTGCTGTTGTTTTGAGAAAGAACGGTGCTGAAGATAAAAGAAGATTCCTAATAATTATAAAAATCCCTGTTTTATGTTAATTAAACTATTCTGAACCCATGTTTTTAATCCATGTCTGTCCTCACAACCAGTTGTGCAATCGAGGTGGTCTATGGGTACCACCCTGTTTGTTAGAAATTCACACAAATGTAGTCAATTTAATGCAGCAGGTTTTAAGTCTGATCATGATAAAACCTGCATCATGTTTGATAAAAACTAGAGGTGAACAATCTATATCCGATGTATATGTGGGCGGAGTCACAGGGATCAGCTAGTCATCATTATCCTTGTGGTAATCCCGGTCGCATCTGAAGTCTTCATCTGGGTGTCCGGGGTCCACTGTTTCCAGTCTACCAATGCCACTGAACTTCGATAAGTGAAGCGACTGCCATGTGACCACAACTAATTAGTTTCATGAACAAATAGTAGCATATTGATATCAAAGTATTGCAGTTGCCAGTGGTTGGACCTTTCAGAACTACAACTACCTGTAAGGATTGCCTTAGATGTTTGTATGACAACCAGGACCAATAGCTTAATATGCTCACGGAAACACCCAGAACAATTTAAATAGACGTAGGTGTGACAAGTTCGACCTTATATTCATGCATACAAATATTTGCACTGGGCGGGAATCGAACCCGTGCCCCCTGATGTAGCAGTCGAATGAACTACTGCCAGGCCAGAGGCCGCTGGGCATCAGAGTGCAGTGATACCTAACATATTTTTACTATTAATGCTGCCGTAAGGTCGGCGGTTTTGCTAGAAGAGCTTAGAGGTAACGGTTAGGACTAGCAGTTACTCCAGCAGAAGCAAGCCCAGGGTGGCGGTGGTGTGACTCTCCAGGTGAGGGGTAACCTTTTATCTCCAACATCATGTCGAAGTCGCCAATGTTAGTGACTAAGGCCGAGAGGGACACGAGGAAAATCTCCGAGCCACCCTCTACAGCGCCTCGGTCGAATTTGCTGTAGGTGGCAGTGTTTGCCCTCTGGAAGAGAGGCGCCCGCCATCTCCATTGCCTAGCATGCCCGTATAGAGGTTCTGGACCAAGTATCTCGTAGAACTACACCTATCTCTAACTTAGTCGGCAGTTATTTAGGTGCCGTCTAATTTTAGTGTGACATTTCTAATTATAGTGAATTTTTGACACTTAAAACGTACAACAGAATACAAATTCTCTAAAAATGAACTAAATTTAGTAACTTCGCTAAGTTTGGTCGTGTCAAGCTAATTTTAGGTTAGTCGTGTGTTCACAGAATACAAAACGGCATTTGACAGGCGTAAACTAAATTTTAGAGAATTTTAGCTATTTTTAGTTAAGAGATGTCACATCAGAATTGGCATCAATAGTTATGCTTTAGTAGAATCGAGGCCCAGTACTGGACATAGGCCTCTTCCAATGTTATCAGGCCTTGGCTTACTGCTTCCACGCTGGCCAGACAATTGTATTAAATAAATATACGTATTTGACCGAAATTTTGATAGCATTTATTATGCTAACTTTTAATTACGAAATATATCGGGAAAAAGAAGCGGAGTCATCTAAAATCAATGTTTAAAAATGGTTGTAAAATCACCGGATATAAAGAGAAGGGAAATTTGAAGTGATTCAGGTGTGGTGGTAAGGGAAAGATCGTGGCTTCAAGTCCCACTTGAGCGCTTCTTTTTCCCGATGTATAAAAAAGTTTTACATTATGTTGTTTAACTCAATCTCTATGAACTACCGATGTGCGTCACGCGTCAGTTCATTCAATTTTATATGAAAGCAACTGTTATCACACAGCACCCACTCATTTCCTGTACAGCATTATCGTAATAATGATTCATTAGTAGAACTTTGCATACCGTAAGGTATTATATAACATAACATGACATAACATAAACTCACGCCTGTATTCCTCGAAGGGGTAGGCAGAGGTGCTAGCACCCACATTTCACCAGTTTATGTTTAGGTCCCAATGTAATAGGTGGCGAGCCTATTGCCATTAACCGGGCACTTAAAAACCTGCGATAAATACACACATAACTTCGAAAAGCATCGACAAGTCATTGGTGTGTGCCATGGTAAACCTGGGATCGAACCCGAGACCTCGTCTCAGCAGTCCATTACCCATACCACTAGGCTACCGCAGATACAGATACATTAAATTATCATTATTTTTTTCTAATGAAGTAGGTACAGTCAGCATCAGAACAATGTTGTTGAGCAAAGTGCTCAAAATGATCTTAATTCCTTGGTTAACCCTTCTTCATGTTACCTGATTGTTCTGATATAGCCAAGCTGAAAACTCGACCAACGACAAGTTTACAACTTAAAACTTCTTTGATGGTAATCTCGCCATATTTTTTTTAAACTTTTCGGCGAGATTACCATGCCTCTTATCCAATAGTCATCATATCAGCCACACATAGTCCACTGCTGAACATAGGCCTCTCCCATAGACCTCCAGAATGACCGATCTGAAGCAGCCCGCATCCAGCGCTTCCCCGCGACCTTGATGAGGTCGTCCTTCCACCTGGCCGTTGGGCGTCCCACACTACGTTTGCCCGTACGCGGTCGCCATTCCAGAACTTTTTTGCTCCATCGGCCATCTGTTCTGCGCGCTATGTGTCCCGCCCACTGCCACTTCAACGAGCTAATCCGCTGGGCTACATCGGTTACTTTTGTTCTCCTACGGATATCATCATTTCTGACGCGATCACGTAGGGAAATACCGAGCATAGCCCTCTCCATAGCTCGTTGAGCGACTCTGAGCTTTTGTAGGAGACCTATAGTGAGGGACCACGTTTCAGATCCGTAAGTCATCACTGGTAACACACATTGGTTAAAGACTTTCGTCTTTAGGCACTGAGGTATGTCGGACGAGAAGACATCTCGTAGCTTCCCGAACGCTGCCCAGCCGAGTCGGATTCGTCGATTTACCTCGTCTTCGAAGCTGGAATTGCCTACCTGGATCAGTTGACCCAAGTAGACGTACTCGTCAACAGCTTCTAAGACTGAGTTCCCAACATGCACCGGTAGAGGCGCTACATGGACATTTGACATAACCTTCGTCTTGTCCATGTTCATCTTAAGGCCCACCTGTTGGGATACTCTATTGAGGTCTTCGAGCATGGTGTTTAAAACTTCCAGCGATTCTGCCATAATGACAATATCATCGGCAAACCGAAGGTGAGTGATATACTCGCCGTTTATGTTGATGCCACGTCCTTTCCAGTTCAGTAGCTTGAAGACGTCTTCCAAGGCTGCGGTAAACAGCTTCGGAGAGATAACGTCTCCCTGTCTAACGCCCCTTTTCAGTGGGATTGGCTTCGTGCTCTGTTCCTGTACTCGGACCGACATAGTGGCGTTCTGGTATAAACACTTCAAAACTTCGATATACCGGTGATCTATCCGGCACCGCTGGAGAGACTGCAACACGGTCCATATTTCGATCGAATCGAAGGCTTTCTCATAGTCCACGAATCCTAAGCAGAGAGGCCGGTTATACTCTTTGGTCTTCTGTATAACCTGTCGCAGCGTGTGGATGTGGTCTATGGTACTGTAGCCTTTTCGGAATCCGGCTTGTTCGGGAGGTTGGAAGTCATCGAGCCTGTTGGCGAGACGGTTCGTAATAACCCTCGAGAACAGCTTGTAAATGTGACTCAGGAGCGTGATGGGCCTATAATTCTTCAACAGGGTATTGTCACCTTTCTTGAAGAAAAGGACCACCACGCCCCCGTTCCACGCTTCCGGCGTTATGCCTTCGTGTAGGACGGAATTAAAGAGCCCCTGAATGACCTTTAGTACCGGCGTTCCGCCCGCTTTCAGAAGCTCTGCAGTAATTCCATCCTCACCCGCCGCTTTGTTATTTTTTAGCTGTTTGAGGGCCATTCTAATCTCGTACAGGCTGATGTCCGGGATGTCTTCGGTATAATGTCGGGTAAGCTTGGCTCTAGGATCTTTAACCATGCCCACGGGCTGTTTAACCGATGTAAAGCCCGACCAATAAAATAAAAAACTTGTACCGGGGGCGCTATAAACGTCTATGATTATGACAACACCAAGTATAGTGATACACTTGTGAAATGGCTAGTGTACAAATTTCTTAGTTTATGAAACTGTTGTAGACATAAAGGAGACATACACAGGAGCATGGCTTTTATATAATACTAGCTGTTGCGCGCGGCTCCGCCCGCGTGAATGTCAATAATCGATAAAAATAACGTACTTCCATACAAACTGTCACCCCCATTTCTCTCCCTTTAACGCCCTTGTTCGCGATAAAAGGTACCGCCTATTTCCGTTCCCAAACTCCCAAAATCTCTATATTAAATTTCATCAAGATCGGTTCAGGGGTTTAGGCGTGAAAGCTTAACATACAGACAGACGAGAGTTGCTTTCGCATTTATAATATAAGTATGGATATACCGGGTGTAAGGGGAACGCTCCCGAAGCCGAAAACCCCTAGTAGTACTCCAGGTACATAGCACATTGGCATAAAAATAAAATCGATTTGGACAAAAAAAATATATTCCAATTTTTTTTTAAATTCTTATTTTATTTTGAAATATTTACTCTTTAACGTGTTAGTAAAACTAAATGAAAAAGTAATTTCATAAAAAAACACCATTACAAAGAAGCACGCGCTTGGCGCTATTTGTATTTTTTGTACTGATGTTCTTTTTATGAAATTACGTTTCATTTAGCTTTACTAATGCGATGGAGAGTTAGTAATGCAAAATAAAAAATAATAAAAAAAAAAACAAAAAGAAACGAAAAAAAAAAATATTTTGTCCAAATCGATTTTATTTTTATGCCAATGTGCTATGTACTTGGAGTAGGGGCTTTCGGCTTCGGGAGCGTTCCCCTTACACCCAGTATGTTTTAAAGTAGTCCGGTAAAAACTATTTAACCTATGAACAGCTACTAGAAAAGTATGATATCCTTACACTTGAAAATAGACGTATATTGCTTCAAACAATGTTGTTGTATGATATTTGTAATAACAGGTACGATTGTAATACCCTTATTTAAAATAGCATATAGGATACCTATTAGGTCGCATTGCCGGAAGCCTTGTCAACTTTTTACAATGTACCGCTGCCGTACCAACGCAGGGGTACGTTCCCCAATATATCGCATAGTCGATTTATACAACAGAAAATTCAATGGCATAGACATTGTGGCAATGCGACCTAGAGTCTTTCGAAATAAGATAATCGAAATTCTAAAGTAATTCTATCTATCATTCTCTTGTTTAAAACGCATTCGGTTTTTCTCTCTAATACAACTATGTACTTTACTAAGCTGTGGTAAATGTCGTAGGGAACACAATTATAACCCCATTATGTATATTAGTTTAAGCAAATATGTTATTGTGTTGCTGTTAATTTACCCAAATAAAAAGAAACAAAAATTGAAAATAAACAATTTTATTATTAAGTACATATTTATTAATCATCAAACTCAAAATCTAAATACCTAATTAGTTACAGTTGGTAAAATTAGAAAATTGGCCAATTTCCATTGCGCGTACTCTATGATGTACCTACCTGTCATGTTGACAACAATGTTCGTGATGTTATTTAGATTCTTCCGAATTTTTATCCGACAAATACTTACCTAGTTATATTGTAAATATTTTTAAATAGTTTTCGGTATTTATATAGCGCAATCAAATTCACAATAATTAATACGCACAATTGACACCACATTGACAGATAATCATAATGACATCTCATAGATTGTTGCCATATGAAGAAATTAGTTCCAATAGTTTTCCGCAATATGGCGAGGTATTTTATTTTATTGGTCGGGCTTTATATAGCTGCCCATAAAACCTTTCGACCTCCCTAAGTACCTCTACCGTTGTCGTTGCCATGCCGCCATCCTCCGTCTTCAGCTTCGTCAACCGGCTTTGTCCAACGGACGCATTCCTTGCAAACACTTTGGAGCCTTTGTTTCGCTCTATCGTCTCCTTAATATTTTTAGTATTATAGGATCGGATGTCATGTCGCAAGGATTTCTGTATGCGTCTGTTGAGCTGCCTATGTGCCTCAGCTTCAACGGAGGTCTGTAGGGGCATAGATCGACGTTTGGCCATGAGATCAAGGGTCTGGGTCGAGATCTTCTGAGGTTTTTGTTTAGAGCAAGACCTAAAGAATTTAGATCCCACCGTTTGGACAGCTTCTACCAGCGCGTTGTTTACCTCGTCCACTGAAACGGGATCCTGTAGACAATCGAAGCGATTGGATAGTTCAAGTTGAAAGCGCTCGGAGTCCTGGACATAGGCATGTGACGGTCTGAGTGTTGACTTCATCAGACTTGACCTTTCTAGTCTAGGGTTAATATTCAATGTACCTTACGATACGGTGATCGCTACCGGTTTTTACACTGCTGATCACAGAGACATCATTGAATATTTGCCTCTTTGTCGTCAAGATGTAGTCAATCTCATACGCCATGTTAGCGGGGCTTAGCCAGGTCCACTTTCTCTGGGGTGGCTTTTTGAAGAAAGAGTTCATCGCGAAGAGACCTTCTTTCTCCATAAAGTCCGCCAGCATGTGGCCCCGGTCATTCCGCTGCCCATATCCAAAAGGCCCCACTCTCAACTCCCCATCGCTTCGTTTGCCCAGTCTCGCGTTGAAGTCCCCCATAACAACAGTGAAATAGGTTTTGGAAGCATGTATGGCCCTACTTATGTCCTCATACACTTCCTCAACCTCTTCATCGGAGTATGACTTGGTGGGCATGTATACCTGGATGACCTTCAACGAGTATCTTTTGGATACTCTGAGTATCAGGTATACCACCCGACTCGAGATACTCTCGATGGATATGACGTTGTTAATAAGGGACCTGTGGACGAGGAACCCGACACCATGCAGTGACTTTCTGTCACCCTCCCGGTGGTAGAGTAGGTGGCCGGACTTTAGGGTTGTCGTGCCTTCCCCCGCTCTTCGCACTTCGGACAACCCCACAATGTCCCAGTGCAGCCTACTCATTTCCTCTTCCACCTCGAGCAGCTTCTCGTCAGTCCTCATCGTGCTAACGTTGTGCGTTACCAGGGCCAGTTTCCGTTTGGGGTGGTAGCCGAATCTCTGCCGGGGATTCTTCGCACCCCCTGCCCCGCCGTTACCATGACCGCTACCGGAGCCAGGAATAGCGGGACTGCCGGGGACTAGGGGCCTGGTCTTATTCTGTCTGTTGTTGTGTCTGTAAGTTGTGGGTAGTTCTACAATACAACAGCTGTTCTTAAGCTCTTGCCTTTAAAAAACAAATAAAAATACTTCAGTATAATATTAAGAAATAAATTTATAAAAAACTTAATGTCAACCTAAGATACTAACCAGGGACGTGTTATCTCCATACAAACAAATCCATAGCGGAATATATTCACATAAATTCTTGGGCACAGAACAACAATCAACATGGATGCCATGACAGAGTCTTTTTCCACAATGATGGCTGGGCTGGAGGAGCGAATGGCGCATTTTGAGGCTGAGCTGAGCAAGAATGTGAAGAATCCAAACACCAGTGCACCGAATCTGCCAGGTCTTGCTTCTGATTATGCTGCATTCAAGTCATTCGTGGTCAGCACATTGTCTGCTTTTCGTCAGCAAATCAACATATTGGCGCGTCAAGTGGACAATCTCGAGCAAAGAAGCCGACGTAAAATGTTGCTGGTACATGGTGTACCCGAACAGAAGGATGAGGTGACTTCACACTGTGTGGTGAGTGCTTTGAGGGATCATCTTTTGCTTGGTGACTTCACAACTGATGATATCAGGAGATGTCATCGAATGGGTCGCCATGTATTGGGTGGATCGGAAGGCAAACCCAGACCTATATTAGTGAAACTGGAACAAATGGCTTTACGGGACAAAATCTGGTTCTCAAAATCAAAACTTAAGGGCTCTGGTATTACACTGTCTGAATTCATAACTCGGACTAGACACGAAGTGTTCATGGCGGCACGCGAGCGTTTTGGCATCTCCAAGTGCTGGACGCGGGAGGGCCACGTCTATGTTCTCGGCGCCGAAGGAACGCGGCAGCGGGTAGCTACCATGAGTGAGCTTAATCTGCTTATCCCAAACACCGCGAAGGCCACTCCTGTTGATAAAGCTACTACCAAACCCAGACGGGTCGCAAAAAAGTAGATTGTTTATAGGTATTGTTGTTATTTGACATCACTATTGCATCATACATTTCACTATCCCTCTACCCGACCTTATATAAATTGTTCTAGCTTGTGTATTCGGATTGATTGAAAATAATTTATTATTGACCTCAAATTGTATAAAAATAATTTTATTTACATACACTTTACACTAAAGTGTCAGAATGTCAGTTTGACTTTGACAAGTTGTCGAATGTTTTAGGCTACGTTCCGATTTCCATAAATAATTTGCTGTAGTTTGGTACAGCACTGGTATTCTCGACACTCGATTTTTGTAATTGGTTGGTCAGGGTATCAAAATAATATATTTTTGAGTTCGTAGGGGGATGCAGTGGTGATGTCTGTGATTTGGATTAATGTGTTTCTTTCGATTTGTTTATGTTAAGTTATTAAGAGTTTTATATAGTGAATGTTAGTAATTTCAGATAACACGTAACTGGCAGATGGACAATTGGATAAAATACTCATTGTTCAAAATTTATTGCTTTATATACTTATATTTATACATTCTACAGATATTTGGTATATATTATATAACTTTAATTTATTTTTATTTATATAATTTATTATTTATCCACTGTTTTCATGATAAGCCTAAATGATAGCAGCTCAGATTTAAGCTTTATATCGGCCAGTAGTCACGATGTTAGCCATACCCGTGAGCTTTCATTGGCTGAAACTATGCAGACCCAATTTGCTGACGTTCCCAAGAATTTCAATGTAGTCCATATAAATGCACAGAGTATTCCAGCCCATTTTCCTGATATGCTGGCTAGCTTTGATTGTAAAAATATCCACGCCATTCTTGTGTCTGAGTCATTTCTGAAGCCTTGCCTGCCTACAAACTCGTACTCTCTGCCCGGCTTCCATTTACTTAGGAATGACCGCACGGGTCCAGCCTGTGGTGGGGTTGCTATCTATTTACGTCACAGCATTCCTTATCGGTTTGTGGATTTATCACCACAACCACCACCATCTAACGCCGGTGAGCACCTCTTTCTGGAAGTGGAACTCGCTCACATCAAACTTTTACTTGGTGTCTATTATTGCCCCTCGTCTAAAATTAACTTTTTCCCTTCTTTCGAAAAACTGTTAGAACGCCTTTGTCCTCTTTATAGTCAAACTATCATAATGGGCGACTTCAATACTTGTTTGCGGAGACAGGACTCCCGCTCTTCCACATTCCTCAATACTATCCAATCTTGTAATCTGTCTGTTCTTCCTTCCAATACTACACATCACGTTCCTGATCGTAATCCATCTCTTCTTGACCTTATCCTCGTTTCTTCAACCAATTTAGTCACTAAGCACGGCCAGTGTACAGCCGATCAATTTTCTTATCACGACCTAATCTTTCTATCCTATAACCTTCGCCCACCCAAACTTAAAAATAAAATTCTCATGATGCGCAATTTTAGTGGCATGAACATAAATGAGCTTCGTGAGGATGCTGACAGTATAGATTGGAGCTCTCTTCTATCTACTGAGTCAGTTGAAGACAAAGTAAGCATACTCGGCAACAAGTTGATCGAGCTGTACGATAAACATGCGCCAGTCCGTGCTATAAAAGTAAAGCACTTGCCTGCCCCTTGGCTCACTGCCGAAATTAAGGCAATGTTATCAAAAAAAGCGGCAGCCAAGACTCGATTTAAGATACGGCCTACCCCTGCAAACCGAGAAAAATACATAGCTATACGAAATCTCTGCGGTAAGATGTGTAGGAAAGCACAACGCCAACATATCCATAATTCGGTCGAGAACGGAGACCCAGCCAAAATCTGGAAATTCCTCAAAACACTGGGAGTTGGAAAGTCACGGCAAGATACTATTTCTAATAAAATTGACATCAACATGCTAAATCAACATTTCTCAGCCTCGTCTAAATGTGATCGGACTAACAAAGATAATACCTTGCAGTATCTTTCATCGCTTCCAACACCTGACTATCCCCCGTTCGTTTTTGATCAAGTAACTGATTGTGGTGTTAAAGAGTGTATAATGTCGATTAACTCAAATGCTGTTGGTGATAACTGCATAAGCCGAAACATGATTTTGCCTATCCTTGAACAAATTCTCCCCATAATATACCATGTTTTAAATCAGTCACTCAATAAAAGCGTATTCCCTGACGCCTGGAAACAGGCTCAAATTATTCCATTACCTAAAAAACCCAATCCCTCATCTCCCTCCGAATATCGCCCTATTTCCATATTACCTTTTCTATCAAAAGTCCTAGAAAAACTCATACATAATCAGCTAGGCAGATACCTTACCCAAAACAGCCTTCTAAATCCGTATCAGTCAGGTTTTCGACCTGGACACAGCACAGTTAGCGCACTGATAAAAGTCACCGACGATATCAGGTTTGGTATGGAGAATGGAAATCTTACAGTACTATCCCTTCTTGATTTCAGTAACGCGTTCAATACTGTGGATTTCCATATCCTGCTCGGCATTCTACGCTCTATTAACATATCTCCAACAGTGATTGATTGGTTTCATAGTTACCTGTTCGGGCGCCGACAGCGTGTACGTGTTGAAGATTCCTTTTCTTCGTGGTGTTGTACAACTGCCGGTGTGCCGCAGGGTGGCGTGCTATCTCCTTTACTTTTCTCAATTTTTATAAATTCCATCTCTAAGTTATTACGTTCTTCCTATCACCTTTACGCAGATGATCTTCAAATCTACACACAAGCCTCTTTGCAAGAATTACCTACAGCTATCTGTACCATAAATGCCGATCTGACGCAAGTATGCGAGTGGAGTAAACATTATGGGCTTGAAGTGAACCCCTCTAAGACTCAGGCTATTATTGTGGGCAGCTCCGGGATGATAAATCGTATAGACTGGTCGCAATTACCAGATGTTGTATTTAACGGTTTTGCAATCCAATTAAGTGGTGAGGTAAAAAATTTAGGTATATGGATAGATAGGACACTATCCTGGGGCCCTCAAATAAGAGAAGTCAGCCGCAAATTGTTTGCTTCTGCGGGTTCCATGCGTAGACTGCGAAACTTTCTACCAACGGCCACTAAAATTGCACTTGCAGAATCACTTCTTCTTCCACAACTTGACTATGCTGATGCCAGCTATCCTGATCTCACTGAGGAGCAACTTGATAAGCTTGAGCGCCTTCAAAATTTCTGTATTAGATTTATATTTGGTCTTCGCAAATATGATCACGTATCACAATTCCGCAATTTGCTCAAGTGGCTCCCAATTTGACTTCGACGGAATGCTCATATTCTTTCCATACTTTCTCTTAATTCTCTTTAATCCCCGTACTCCTATTTACTTAAAAGAACGTTTTGTGTTCCTCAATGACACACATTCGAGATCCTTGAGGTCGTCAGTAACATTACAACTGTCCACGCCCTCTCATTCCACAACATTTTATGACAAGTCCTTTACTGTCCAGGCTGACAGGTTGTGGAATGCGCTGCCTGTATCCATCAGACGTGCACAATCCCTTGCCATTTTTAAAAAAATGGTAAAAGAACACTATCTGGGTTCTTAGTTACCTTATCATGTATTTTTGAGTGGGTATGTGCTCGCTTTAAATATAGGTAGATTTTTTTTTATCTTGTTTATGGTATGTATGTTTATGTAAATATGATAGACATTCAATGTATGTACTTAGGTTTATTTAGTGGAGTATTTAATAATGTATTACACAATATTATTGTGTATGTATGTATGTGTATGTGTGTGTGTGTGTGTAATGTATATATTTGTGATATATGTATATATGTGTGTGTATGTGTTTATGACTACACTAATAACTACCCATAGTTATTACTGTTAATGTTTAAAACATGTCCATCCAAAGGTTGCCTGTAAGAGATCGCTCTTAGCGATAAGGCCGCCATTTGTACATAATGTCATGTTATTGTCCATACATTTACTGTATTACTGGTGTACAATAAAGATTTATCTATCTATCTATCTATCTATCCATTGGAGGTTTTGCCATACTCGCCACGCTTGGCAGACGGGTTGGCGAGCGCGGTATTAAGTGAGGATGTATCACAAAGGATGCCGCTGCCCATCCTTTGGTGTTCCTTTAGTCGCCTCTTACGACATCCACGAGAAGAGAGGGAGTGGTCCTATTCTATGCCGGAAACCACACGGCCCAATCCAAGAAATCCAATAGTAATGTCGACCAATATAACGAAAATATTACATATAGCTTTACCATACCACAGTCCATATTACACCATAATACAGTCATTCCCATTCTCCAGTTGTATCCAAACCCTGAGCTTTAGATTCTGTGTGAATCATCATCATCCTTGTGTTAGTCCCAGTCGCATTTCCGCCATACCTTGTGTAGTGTATGACGGTACTTAGAAAATTATAATAATGTAACGGTTGCGGGTAGTTCATAAGTGTGTGGAATTATACGTCTAATCAAGTAAGCTGTGTTTCAGTGTCGTTCCCGAAAATTCCCAGTATCCCTGTCTGGAACATTTCACCTTGCAGGACCGCTTTTGCTAAGCGACAATTTAACGATCTCAGTTCTAGACTATACAATAAAGCCCACAAACAACTAAATATCTACGCCTTGACTGGACGTGAGGTAAAACTTAAGCTGAATTCGTGGCTGCAGACTTTAACATATAAGGATGCTGAGGAGATTTTGGAGTCACCGTTGTAGAGTGAGATGACACCCGCGCGCCCGCGCACACACATACACACACACGCATGATATCTATCTACCTTGATATTTGAGCACTCTGTTGCCCACTGAAAGAGTGAACCAAACGTAACCATTAAACTTAGAAAGCAGAATGGGACACTCTTTCCCAAGATACAGACAGAATTTCTGCCTAGTTTGGGAGGGTGAGTTTTATGACCCGCACACTGTTATGCTGGTTTAATTCTGGATCAGTGGTATTTACTCCATTTTATTTAAGGCCTTGAACTCGGCGCTCGGATCTATTAACCCTAGAGTAGTCGCGCCTTTTCATGGAATGTCAGTAGTCGCGAGTGTAGCATTTTGCCGCCTTTACAAATAGGTGAATATTTTCCTGATTTACTTATGTTTACTAAAATTATCAACATTGTAGTATCTAATGAAGCATAAGCTTCAGGAATATAACAATTGGAGCAATTTGACTTCTTAAAGGCACCTGCAGTGATGTAATGATAGATTTTTTCGTTATATGTGGTCTATTTAAATCGATAGATATCTCCATCAATGACAATGTTCACAATAGTAAATTGTGTGTATTGACTTTGTAAATGCTCTGAATAATTTTATTTGCCCGCTTAACGAGCCAGTGGTTTGTCACGGTATCAAGAAGGTGATGAAAATCTAGATGATATGTCATGACACGAAAACGACTGCAGCTGCAAATACCTGCGACAGCCAATTAATGCTCCATGCCTGTTTCCAACAACTTGTCACCTATCTACCTCGTATCAGTGCTCTGATGTACATATTCACCCTACCTTAATTTCTGAGACTCTTTTTCTAAGTTATGCAATGCAGTCTAAAAAGATGAGCTTAATAATTTTACATACATTACGTAAGTGGTCGCGCACTTAGCTATTTGCCGCCTAGAAGGACTCCTGCGTAGTAATCTCTTCTTCCTGCAGTCACCTGTGCACTGATATGTTTATACTTACTACCACGTAAGCGGGAGGAGTATACGCCCAGCTACTGGGACACCTAGCATTGAATAGTTTACTATTAAAACTTTATGATAAATTTTTCGGCCAGGGCGGCAAAATGCTCATAGCGCGACCACTTTAGGGTTAATAATGATGTTGAAAAGAAAGAAAGAAAAGGCGTTTCGTGAAATAATTTAATACAAAATTATGCATAAAATCAATATCAGATAAAATTAAATTATCCAATACTTATAAAATCTAGTTTAATTGCGAAAGGAATTAGATAACAGATTTTTTATTATATACTTATAATTAATTATACTATGTACTTATAATATACTTATCCATACTTAATATTATAAATGCGAAAGTAACTCTGTCTGTCTGTCTGTCTGTATGTTACGCTTCACGCCTAAACCACTGATTTTGATGAAATTTGGTATAGGGATAGATTGGACCTTGAGCAAGGACATAGGCTATGTTTTGTCGCGATAACCGACTTCCACGCGGGCGGAGCCGCGGGCAAAAGTTAGTACAATTATAATAATATTGTGACAGAACAGTATCTAAATATTTTTAAAATACTGATTAGACAAATAATAAAGCTGAACCAATGCCGATGCTGATATTGTAAATAACGATCAGTTGACGGGAATCCATTACATATATGGATTTATTTAAAAAATCTAATATTTTTAATATATCTACAAAAAGACTAGACATCCTATTCTAAACTATTTACAATTTTTTTCTACAATGCATTGATAAAGTTAGTATGTATAATGGCTAGCAGTTTGGAGGTTGTATACGAGAAAAAAATTACATGGATGGACAAGGATGACAATATCGTATCAACACATTTTAAAGGAAGCATAAGTGTTCTTATAATCTTCATCCGAGCGAGCGCGGTGGTGTGTGTTACTAAATTATTGCAAGCGATTGCAACTTCTGTTACTTTCAAAATTTACGCTCCGAGTCCTGCTCCATTTCATATTTCAGAGTTCACCTACTGTTTGGTAATTGTTTCATAATTTATATAATAAAATTAAATGCATAACTGAATGAATTTTACAGCATTAGCTTAATATTATAAATAAATCGAATATATAGGGAAAAAGAATTTTCTATTCCACCGTCGCCATAAAGACGGATAGGAAGGGAAATTTGAATCACCTCGGGTGTATCTCGGTAGCCGAGTTGGGTCAAGGTTAAGGGTCCGCAATCATTCCCTCTGTAAGGGAAAGATCGCGGGTTCGAGTCCCGCCCGAGAAGATTCTTTTTCCTTATTTATTCGAAATGCATAAGTTAACTAAAAACTTAGATAAGTTTTAGTTTTAAACTACTAATTACAAATAAAAATAAAAGAAACCATTTAAAAATTAAAACTAAGACTTTAATTAAAACGCGTCGTAGAATTCCTCCGCATGAACTAAATGAAGTACCTAATAATTATTATAATACAATAAATGCCAGTCTTAAGTTTAATGTTAAAATTGTAGATTTAAAATTATCTTGCTATTTATATTAACTACTAACCGAGTTTTTTATTTTATTTACAATGTATATTACATCATATCTACGTATATTTGATCTTAATTGCTCATTCTAATGATATATTATTTCAGTTCAGTCAGGAAATTCAGTTTTAAATAGCTTAAAACTAAACTATCAATAAACAATTTAGTTCAAAAACAGTTTAAATGAATGAGCTAGCAGATATTTGTCAACTATAACATATTTGCCAGCTAACAAAATATTTGTTAGCTAACAAATATTTACTAGTAGCAAGATATTTGTTAGCTAACAATATCAGTCCTATCGCTCACATATCAGCGAGAACATCCTCTTAAATTTTCATTTCAAATGTATTTTTCTTCTCGGAGTTGTTTGAATTTTCCATTTCACATTCATCATCTGTCAAAGCGACATCTGAGAACTTTGATAAATCCTGCATTTCTTTATTATTATTTTCAAATATCAACTGGTCGTATTTTTTTCTTGAGAAGAAATTTTTCTGTAAAGAATTTAACAAGCGCAGATTTTAAAAAACAAAAATCTAATAGACATACATACATATACTCACTCCTGCAATCCGTATCGTTCGCCATTTTTTTTTTGGATTATGAGATTGGAGATTTAGATTTTCAGTCCAACGTAATAGAGGGTGAGCCTATTGCCGTCTAGCGGGCACTTTATCTTGGGCTGTATGTTTACTGTCAGATGGAGAACAGCCCTATTCCTTAGTAACCATTTACGATACCCACAGAAAGAGATGGGGAGGTTTTATTCTACTCCACCGGTTACAAAAACGGCAAATCGTAAAGACTTTAAGGAAATATCGTATTTAAAAGCATTGATAGGGAATTATTTCCCTCAAATGTCTCCCTATAGGAACCTAATCTGCCAGGCGGTAAACCTGCTGAATGACTGTCGAATCTCAGGCAAACACTTTTCTCTCGGGGCTAAGAGGTTAGATGGCAGTTGCTCGCAAAAATCATATAAAACCAAAAGACGAGCAAATACAGTAAGCGGACACCGTACGCCGAAGTGAAAGCCTTCGAACATCCAGGAATAAGATGATGATGATGATGATGACGATGAATATACTCACTTTATATAGAATCCATGTTATCAGTGATAACAGCAATAGTCCAAAAAGTATGCAGGGTGCGATTATATACCAAATAGCAATGCTTGCCGGCTCTAGAATTATGGTAGTATTCAGTTGATATCTCCTGTAAATTCAAAATTAATATAAAGTATCTACATATTTTAATGCATCGCGAATAGAAAGACATTATATTTGCTCGAAATACATCGGGAAATAGAAGCGCTCAAGTGGGGCTTGAACCCACTTGAGCCTTTTTCTTACAGGGGGAATGCTCTTCCAACTGAGCTATTGAGCCACACCTGAATCACTTCAAATTTCCCTTCTCTTTATATCTGCCTTTAAGGGTGACGGACGTTATATTCGATTTCAGTCTGGATATAATAATAATAATAAAATAAAGAACTCTTTATTGTTCACCAATTCAATATACAACAAATAGATTTTGTTTAGGTACAGGTTATGTGGTAGACAATTGGCGGCCTTATCGCACTGAGGCAATCTCTTACAGGCAACCATAGGATGGAGAAGGATACATATGAAGAGATTTGGGGCAGTTGGTGTACATAGATATTAAATATTATAGTGTAGATGATTAGATAAATGTGATGAGTACCTAGAGACCTACCTATATTACATAATAAAACATACATACATACATACTAATAATATTTCGGTAGAATTTGTTTATAATGAACAGTAAATAGTAGACTTAAATATTATTATTCACATACTATGGGACACAGTAGATATATAGTTTGGTAAGACAGAGAGGAAGGGTAAAATAAGTATAATGTTAAAATGAACACTATTCCTCCTGCAAATAGTGAGCCGTAACTAATTTTTTGAAAACTGGCAGTGATTGTGCACGTCTTATAGTGATAGGTAAGGCATTCCACAATCGGACCGCTTGAACGGTGAAAGATTTATCCATGAACATTGTGGAGTGTCTAGGCATTTTCAGTTTCAAATTCACTGACGATCTCAAGGTCCTTGAGTGAGTGTCGCAGAGAAAGTTGAAGCGTTCTTTTAAGTATATTGGAGTGAGAGGATGAAACAGAATGTTATAGAGAAGGGAAAGAATATGAACATTTCGGCGAAGGCGTATAGGTAACCACTTGAGTTTTGCACGATATTCGGAGATGTGGTCATATTTGCGAAGCCCAAATATGAACCGTATACTGAGGTTCTGGAGTCTCTCAAGTTTGTTTAGTTGGTCTTCGGTGAGATTTGTATAGCTGGCATCAGCATAATCAAGGGTGGGAAGAAAAAGAGATTGCGCTAGCGCAGTTTTCGTGGTAATGGGCAGTAAACTTCGGAGCCTACGCAGGGACCCCGCTGTGGCAAACATTCTGCGGCTCACCTCCTGGAGCTGAGGGCCCCAAGAAAGACTACTATCCATGTAGATACCAAGATTTTTGACTTTGTCACTATACTGCACCTTGGTACCGTCACAGGTGATTAGGGGGAGGAGCGACCAGTCTGTTCTTGAGATAGCGTGTGTGCTGCCAATGACTATAGACTGAGTCTTATTTGGATTTAACCTCAGACCAAATGACTTACTCCAATCGCATATCTTTTCCATGTCTTTGTTAATAGTGTCGACGGCATCCGTCAGTTTATCCTGGGTAGCCCTTGTATAAATTTGCAGATCATCTGCGTATAGGTGGTAGGAAGAAGTGAGATGTATAGTGATTGAGTTTATGAAAACTGCGAAGAGTAAAGGAGATAGCACGCCACCCTGTGGTACACCAGCAGACGTTTGGCACCATGTGGAGACAGTGTCTTCGATGCGGATGCGCTGCCGGCGACCAAACAGGTAACTTTGAAACCAATCAATCACTGCTGGAGATATGCCAAGAGAGCGCATTATGCCGAGTAGAACGTCAAAATCAACGTTATTAAAGGCGTTGGTGAAATCTAACAGAGCTAAAACAGTTAACTCACCGTTTTCCATACCCGATCTGATGTCTTCCGTAATATGAACCAAGGTTGTCGTAGTACTATGGCCAGGACGAAACCCAGACTGGAAAGGATTTAGGAGTGAATTTTTAGATAGAAAACCACTTAGCTGAGAGTGAACCAGTCGTTCGAGCACTTTGGAGAGAAAGGATAGGATGGATATAGGTCGATATTCTGAAAAGGAGGAAGGGTTACTCTTCTTAGGGATAGGCGTAATTTGAGCATCTTTCCATGCACTTGGAAAGGTACTGCATGTGATCGAGAAGTTGAAGATGTGACAGATTATAGGGAGGATTTCGTCAATGATAGGTAGGATCATATTACGGCCGACACAGTCAGCTCCCACAGCGTTAGACGTAATCGACATTATACTCTTCCTAACATCACAGCTAGTGAATTGAGTAAAGAAGAATGGAGAGCAGTCGGGAGTGGCAAGGGAAGAAAGATAATTTATGGTTTTAACTTTGACAGCAGGGTCGAAAGCGGACGGAGCAGTAAAATGTTGATTGAGAGAATTTATATCTATGTTATTGGAAATTACGTTATGCCGAGACTTACCTACTCCCAGTGACCTTAAAAACTTCCAGACATGAGCTGGGTCCCCGTTTTCAATAGAGCTGTGGATATATTGGCGTTGAGCATTCCTACACACCTTTGTGCAGTGATTACGAATGGCTACATACTTGCAGCGATTCACTTCCGTAGGACGACTTCGGTATCTGGACTTGGCTGCAGCCTTTTTGGTAATTAATGATTTAATATCATTTGTCAGCCAAGGCGATGGCAGGTGTTTAACCTTAATTTTGCGCAGAGGTGCATGCAAGTCGTACAGATTGGTCAAGTTGGATGTGAGCAGTTCCACCTTTCGGTTCACGCAGCTGGAGTTCTGAAGTGTTCCCCAATCGATGGCTGCGGCATCCCTACGCAGGGCACAAAGGTCCATTTTACGAAAACTACGTAGCCAGAGAAATTTAGGTTTAGGCTTAGGTGGACGCAGTTTGCATGACAAATATAGCAAGTCGTGATACGAAAACTGGGTTGCAGGGCATTTCCCATGTTTTGCAACACGATCAGGAGAAGAAACAATAATTAAGTCGAGTAAAGTAGATTGACAGTGTGGATAATGGTGAGTAGCATCCGAGGGGAGAATTGTCAAATTTTTCGATTCGATGATGGAGTTCAAGGTGGAGGAACGAGAGTCGTTCTTTAGGAGACAGGTGTTAAAGTCACCCATGATTATGGCTTGACTGTACGAGGGAACTAGGTTTTCTAATATAAGTTCGAAGGAAGAAAAGTAGTTTATAAGAGAAGAGGGACAGTAGAAAACACCCAGTAGAAGTTTTGAATGAAGGAGTTCAATTTCCAGAAAGAGATGCTCCCCAGAGTGGGGTGGCTGAGGGGAAATGCTGATAACAGTGAAGGGAATCTCAGTACGTAGGTAGATGGCAACACCACCACCCTCACCAACTGCCCGGTCATTTCTGATCAGGTTGAAACCAGGTAAAGAAAATGAGGCAGTGGCGTGGTGTGGGTGCAGCCACGACTCCGAGATGAGAATTGCATGTATATTTGTACAGTCAAACGCTGCCAGCATATCCGGGAAATGAGCCGAAATGCTTTGTGCATTTATGTGGACAACGTTGAAATTCAAGGGAACGTCAGTGAATTGAGATTCAAGGATTTCTGCAAGTGACATTTGTGATGGTATACTACAAAAACTTGCATCACCACTGCTCAGAGAACAGTAGTCATCACTGTCACTACCACTATCTGTGAATGACATGCGTCTGAAATATATAGTCTGTTAATAAGAACAGAAAATAAAATAATATAATACAGTATAAAATAAATAAATATTTGGCTAAAGCGTATATATACTATACCTCCATCTGCCGGTGGCATGTAGAAAACTACAACACAATGAGAGTAATTAATTAATAACAAAGTAATTAGCGAAATATACATATTTTTGTAAAAGACACGTTGCAGAAATAACATAAAATATAACGCTTTCGGTCTAGGTAGGCATACTAACATCAACTATGATACATTTTTTTTTTCTTAACAAAAACTGTAGAGTACATCAGACGGTGCGCAGATCCCGACATGCTGTATGTAAATCAAATTAAGATCATGAAATGTGCGAAGCTGGAACGCGCTGTCGACATCCACACATTGTCGATTTATTTCAACCATAGACTACACTACGTTTTCAACCTTTTCAACGGTTGACAATATTGACAATACGTCGTGAAATAGCTGTCAATGTCAGTGTCTGTCAAACTAATGAAAGAGTATCAAATGTATCAATGTTGTTATTGTTTTCTGAATACGGGTATACAAGTTTATTATGCAGATTAGTGTGAAATACCTTCTTGCGTGAGACTTAATTGTCATATTATTGGAGTATTAATAGTAATAGGAGGTATTTTATGTAAACGTTGAATTTCACCCGGACCGAAAGTGTAGGAGTGACAATATTTGAACTAATAAGACCGTGACTTTAGTTGGAACAATGTAAATGGATGCAACCTCACTTTCTAGTCGTCACTGCTCGTCTAGGTTTTGAAGCGGCTGCTTTCGGGGCGGCGGCGAGGCTCGGCTCCGACGGTTGCGATGGGATATCCGGTATCTTATTTGATTCTGCGAGTGATGTCACACGATGCCTCACGTCGCCTGAACCGAGAACATAAACGTTACCGTCCTTGGTCCAGCTCCGAGAAATGCCAAAGCGTTCACGAGCCGCAACGAACACATCGTGTCTGGATTTTATCAGGAACTCCGACACCGTGATTCCAGAACCCTTGAGCTTTGTTTTATTATACCACAGTTTATCGCGTAGGTATGGCATGATCGCGCAGTTTGAAGAGTAGAGGTCTAGGCTTCTTTGAGGATGTTGCTCGACCCATTCTCTGGCAACGCTGTATGCAGTCTGCCGCAAAATCAGTCATACCGAGTTCCCGCTTCACAATGCCCACCACTACCAGACTGGGGTCTTCCTCCTTGGATTCCTCAACACCATGAAGCAGAAGGATCTTTCGACGTCTCTGAATCTCAATTCCGTCAACAGTGCGAGTCAAGGCGTCCAACTGCTGCTGCAGCATTTTAAGTGCCTGTGTGACGAAGGCTCTGTAGTCCGTGAATTCAGCTGCTAGACTAGATACAGAAGTTGGCTCACTTGATGCTCTTAGTTTGGCTTCAAACTCCTCCATCTTCCTATGAATGCTGCTGCTCATTGTGTCCATCGTGGCTTGCATGGTATTCATGTTGGAGAGGTTCGTACTGTTCAGTGAAGTGTTGTGTATTTGAATGATGAGATAATGTGAAAAATATTATTGCACCCGGCAGGTAGACACTTTATCTACTAATTATTAGCATAAATTTGATTTAAAATACAGTATTTATAATTATTAATATAAAATTTAAATTGAGCACAATTTTCTGACTTGTTTTCTCAACTACCCACGTATTATAGAGGACTTAGTCTGCCTATGTACCTACCAAATGGACTGATAATTTTGTTGACCGAGTTGACCTTGCGATCATTTTGGACCGGTTACTTAGGGGTTGTAAACATTTATCACACAGTTGCAAAACCGGCTGCAGCGCCACGTGGCATCTTCCGCGAGAATCTCTATTTTTGTTAGACAAAAAATTTAGTAGTACCTACAACTTCTAAGGATGCGATGGTATTCCCAAAATAGTATTGATAATAATATTCTTTGTACTATAAGGGAACTTAAGACACCACTCAGTTTTTTGGTTTCCGAAGTTGTAACGTCGCGTTTGTGAATCTCGTTACATCGGTGGTCTTTAACGGCTTTTAGTCGAAATTTCGCTAATATCCGAACATTGGAGGCGACTGGCAACACTGCGTTGGCCGGCACGTCACCTTTCTCTCTTGACGTTCGACAAAGATGTCGATTTTTTAATAAAAATTTATGAATCGTCATCCATTGTAATGGATTGAAGTTATTTTTGTCCGGATGACATCATAAAATGTCCCCGCTATGATGGTAATGTGGAATTGATCCATATTTCTGTATTTGTTTCAAAAATACCATGATTTATCGTGTGTTTGGCATTTAACCAACTAATTATGGCGGTCTCTATTGGAGCCGCCTTTTCCTTCTCCTTTTCCTATTTCTCTGTTTAACTTTGGCTTTTCTTGGAACTTGCCTCTGATGGTTTGAACGATTTCTCAACCATACGAACGAGCATGTGCAATATCTTGGAATAATGGCTTGTTGAGCGGAATATTATGCTTCGCTGGTTGAGGTGAACCTTCACACACTCGTCGAGGGATGCCGTGAGCTTTCGTTTACTTTTAATTAAAATTTAAATTTAAAAACCTTAAAAAATTGCATTGGTGACAAGAGTAATATGTCATGTAGTTCTTAAATTTTAATCTACTAGCATAAAATTCTTACTATGATAAGCACACTGGAGCGCTAGAGAATAAAACCTTAAACCTCAGTGCGGTGGTTTTATTTAGCTTACCTCCGGCAGATTAAAAGTCTTCAACCTACTTGATTGACTATCTTAGGCATGTGCTTCTCCAAGGCGCCCGAATCTTTAAGGTAATGTACCTATCTATTTTGTTAATTTACAGGAGAACACACTTGTTAACTTTATCTCAAACAACAAAACACACATGTGCATATATTTTTTATTATTACAATTGTCGCTCGCGAACAGGGACTTGATAGTGTGCAAATATCATTATTCCTTGTCACCTTTGCATTATTAATTTAATTTAACATGTTTAGAACAATGTTTCTTTCATGTATATTACTGCATAACTCTGTGTTTCAGTAAATATTATTGTTTGTTTACTTTACAAAACTAATCTTACTACAGGTTGGTACGCTTTTGTTTATATCTCTTAATTACAGGTGAATATTTCAATTTGTATAACATTCACAGTTATTGTTACATTGTTTTATCTTGTATAACCTTAATTTATAACAAGTTACATTATCTACATAGTAATATATAATGAAAAGTTTATAAACTTCAAACTAATATGTGAAAGTATAGTAATATTTGAATCTTTGACGTTTACCTCAAGTAAACAGAAATACTTTATTTTGTGAATCACTGATGCACTTTTTTATCATTACTTAAAGGCATTTGACCTAAATAACTTAACAATAACATTCATTTCTTTTGTTTGACCTACTTTTGAGGTTAGCATTTTTCAACAATAACAATTAAGTTGCATTCATAACTTATTTACTTTTCTAACTTTTATGGCTGCATTCATTGCATTCATTGGAAGTTCTTAGTGCATTTTATACAACTATTTTTAGATTTCACATTGTTTTCAAAAATGGACAGGGAAACTCAGGCCCCGCCATTGTGTGCAGTTATTGATAATACTGTCCCGGTTGGTACATCTACTCACGAGATGCCCCATGTCATGGCTGATCTGACTGAAGTTGTTGATCCGTTTTCACATAGTCGGGGAGCTGGTGATTATAGTCCGAGAGCTGCATCTTCGTTTAATATGATGAATGTTTTATTGAATGAAGACTTGAAGAAAAACTTGCCTTCTGTTACAAAGTTACCCGATTTGAAACGTTGTAAGCTTTTGTATGATGGTAAATCGTGTGTTAGGGAATTTATTACTGAAGTGGAAGAATATTTCTTGTTTAAAAATTTTAATGAACATTTTTTAGTTAGTTCATTTGCTGATCTTTTGTCAGGCACTGCGCTTAAATGGTTTCGTAGTGTGCGTATTCGTATTGCTTCTTGGCAGGAATTAAAGGCTGCGTTGTTGAAACGTTTTGATAGGATTGAATTTGACTATCATTTAGAACATGAACTCCGCACTCGTAAACAAAAGATAACTGAGTCCTTACCAGACTTTATTACTGATATAATGGATATGTCAAGCCGTTTGTCTATGCCTATTTCTGATGCTACCCTAATAACTATTATTAAACATAATATGTTAAATATTTACACACCTTTTGTGTTTGGTAAAACTATTGCTACTATTGATGAGTTCATTAACCTCAGCAGAGAATTAGAAAATTTTGTGTCTAGAAAGAACTTAAGTGAGAATAGAAGTATTAAAAAAGAAAAACCTTCTGCTCACGTTAATGCTGTTAAAGCAGATGAATTAATATGTTTAAAATGTAAGTCCTCTGGACATTCTTATAAAAATTGCCCTAAGTTTCCTGGCATAATTTGTTTTAAGTGTCACAAAGCTGGTGTCACTACGAAGACTTGCGAAGTTTGTAATACTGAACAGTCAAAAAACGTATCAGGCCCCATCGAGCCCTAGTTTTTGATAAAACCTCAGGTGACTCGATGTTGAAAAAATTTAGCAATGCACCGGATGATGCCACTTGTAAAAAAGAATTTTGTGACTGGTTAGATTATTTGAAAGTTTTCTTTAGTAATATCAGGGCTGCCCCTGTTTTGTTTGTTAAAAATAAAGACACTAGACCCTATTTAAAATTTTATATTAATAATAAACTTTATTCTGGTTTGTTAGATAGCGGAGCTTGTAGTTGTGTACTCGGTTCTAATATTCATCAAACATTTTTACAATTAGGATTTAAACTTAAACCTCACCAAGGTAATGCTGTTACTGCTGATGGTTCTCCACACAAGGTTATTGGAACTATGGTTTTACCTATCACTTGTGATAATATAACTAAAAATGTAGATTTTTTGATAATACCTTCTTTTAAACCTTCCATTATTTTGGGATTCGACTTTTGGTTGAAATTTAACCTTGCTAAAGACTTATTAAATAAAATTACTTTTGAAAATGAATCCACAACTTGTGTTAATGCGGTTACTTCTGTTTCTGAACTTTCTCCGTCTGAGAAACAGGAACTTAATAAAATTATTTCACTTTTTGAAGATATTTCTTATGAAAAGAGAGGCTTGGGTCTCACTCATTTAGTTAAACATAAAATTAATGTTACTGGTGAACCTTTTAAACAACGTTATTGGCCACTTAGTCCTGCTAAACAAAAAGAACTTTATGATGAAGTAGAAGTTTTATTAAAGGAAAATATTATTGAACCTTCCAAATCTCCTTGGTGTTCTCCAGTGTTAGCCGTTGAAAAACGCGATGGTGGAACAAGATTGTGTTTGGATTCTAGAAAATTAAATTCAGTAACTATTAAAGATTCTTACCCTTTGCCTTATCCTTCTAGAATTTTAGATAACCTTCGAGGTGCTAATTATATAACTACTATTGATTTGTCTAAGGCATTTTTGCAAATCGCTTTAGAAGAATCTTCTAGAGAGAAGACTGCTTTCGTTGTTCCTGGGAAAGGTTTGTTTCATTTTACCCGTATGGTGTATGGTTTGACCAATGCTCCAGCTGAGTTGCAAAGGCTTGTAGATAAGTTGTTTGGGCCTGAATTTGATAATGTAGCATTCTGTTACTTAGATGATCTTATATTGGTAAATTCTAGTTTCTCTGATCACCTATATTATTTAAATAAAATTTATAAAATTCTTAAAGATGCTGGGTTAACTATTAATTTAAAAAAGTGTAATTTTTGTAAAGATAAACTTCGTTACCTCGGTTATATTGTTGATAGTAATGGTTTACATACAGACCCTGCTAAATTAGAGTCAATTGAAAGTTTCCCACGCCCAGAAAGCGTTAGACAATTAAGAAGTTTTCTTGGGTTATGTTCTTATTACCGTAGATTCATTGATAAATTTGCTGATATTGCTTCGCCATTAACAAAATTAACGGCTGGAAGCAAGAATTCTAAAAAATCTCTTTCCTGGAATGAAGAAGCTGAAGTCGCTTTTAATAATTTAAAACTTGCATTGATTTCTGCACCTGTTTTACATTGCCCAAATTTTGAGAAACCATTCTTTTTACATTGCGATGCTAGTTCCGTTGGAATTGGTAGTGTCCTGAGCCAAGATGATGATAATGGAGATCAACATCCTGTAGCTTATTATTCTAGATCGCTTAATAAATGTGAACGTAATTATAGCACAACTGAAAGAGAGTTGTTGTCAATATTAGATTCTATTGAACATTTCAGACCTTATATTGAAGGAATGAAATTTACAGTTATCACTGATCATGCTAGTTTAACTTGGCTTCTAAAACTTAGTAATCCTAGTGGTCGTCTTGCACGTTGGGCTGCTAGAATTTCTCAATTTACTTTTGATGTTAAATATAAAAAAGGTTCTTTACATTTAGTTCCAGATTGTCTATCTAGAATAGAAATTTCTGCTATTAATGTTCCTTTAAATAATAATATTGTTTTGCCAGACGAGGATATCGTTGATCCTTGGTATAGAAAAATATTTATAAATTGTCAAAAGTTTCCTAGAAAATATAAAAATTTCAAAGTTGAAAGTGATACTTTGTATAGATTTTGTAAAGATAAATATAATTCTAATAATCTTTTAAATTGGAAAATTGTCATACCTAAAGAACACATCTTAGACACAATTAGATCTAATCATGATGATGTTAATTCAGGACATTTAGGAATTCATAAAACTTTAAATAAATTAAAAGTACATTATTTTTGGAAAGGTATGTTTATTGATGTTCAAAAATACATTTCTTCTTGTGATACTTGTAAAGCTTATAAATCTTCTACTAATCCACCTCATGGAATTATGGTTAATCCTAAAAAAGTTGATAAACCAATGTTAATGCTTTCTATTGATATTATTGGAATTCTTCCAAAAGCTTATTCTGGACACAAGTATATACTTTCAATTGTAGATGTTTTTACAAAATATTGTTGGATATTTCCTATGATTAGTGCTACTACTAAAGTAATTTGTAAGATTCTTGAAAAAGAGATATTTCTTAGGTTTGGAACGCCTAAAATTTTAGTTTGTGATAATGGAAGCCAGTTTACAGCGAAGCAGTTCGTTGAATTTCTGAAAAGTTATAATATTAATAAAATATTTTATAATACTTTATATACCCCTCAAAATAACCCTGTAGAGAGATATAACAAAACGGTCGAAACATGTATTTCTTGTTTTGTTAAAGATGATCATAGAACTTGGTCAAAATATTTGCCTCATGTTCAATTAGCTTTGAATAATAGTGTGAATCTAGCCACAGATTTCACTCCTAATTTTCTCATGTTCGGTAGAGAACTTATTTTTGATGCTTCATTGCACCGTTTTAGTAATTCTTTTGATAACCTTGATCAACTTGATGTTGTTGAAAGGTCTTCTTTTGCTTTTTCACTAAAATCTCTTAGTGAAATTTTTGTTAAAGTTCAAGCTTCATTGCTTAAAGCTTATAAGCGTAATGCGCGTTATTATAATATAGGGAGAAAGGTCATTTCTTTTGAAGTGGGAGATATAGTATGGAGGAGAAGTTTTGTGCAGTCTAATGCTCCTGCATTCTTTTCGGCTAAGTTAGCACCTAAGTTTATTAAATGTGAAATATTAGATAAAGTTTCCCCTAATGTGTATGTCTTGAAAGACCTTAACAAAAACTATACAGGTCGTTATCACATTAAAGACATTATTAAATATTAAATTGTTTACTGGTTTGCCAATATCTATCTTTGTATTTGGTACTTTGTTTGAAGTATGACCTCATTAAAAGGTGATGTTTGAAAGGTTTAGAGGTCTTGAAAGGAGATGTATGCTAGGAACTTCACATCAATTTATTAATTTCAATTTTAGATACATTAAAAATTACTTAGGTCATTTTAGGTCTTGTTTCTTATACTCACTTCTCCATATTGACAAATTGTTCCACGTCAAAAGATCTTATATTTTTATTTGTTTTTGTATAATAGGATTATTGTCCTGTATATATATTTGTTTACATTTTTGTAAAATTGTATATTTTGTACAAATTTGGGAATTTAGTTTCTGCTCTAGTTTAGGAGTGAAATCTAATATTCATTTTCTGTGTTAAATTCACTTGACTTATTTCCACTCACTTTTGGAATGGAAATTTAAGTTTCTTGAACTTAGTTTTTTGTACAGTTCTGAGTTATTGTCTTAATATTAGGATTCTCGGATTGGACGCATTTTATATGCACTTACCTTATACCTTGTTATACCATTTTTTGGGAAACCTGGGATTTTCTGGACTTTACATTTTTGTTCTATTGTGTTTCATACACATAGTCACGCCTTTTTACGCATTGCGCACGGAAAGCCAGTGGTGATGTACCGGTCGCAATTGTCGTTTTTCTTTTTGTACTATTGTGTTTCTATACACATAGTAACATTTTTTATGCTTTGCGCACGGAATGTCGGTGGTGTTGAGCCGGTCGCAAATGTCATATTTTTTTATGCGGTTGTGCTCAGAAAGTCAGTGGTGTTGTACTGGTCACAATTGTCATAATTTCTTTATATTTTGCTTGTGCTCGGAAAGTTGGTGGTGTTATGCCGATCACAATGCTTATAAATATATTAACCTCACACTTTTGTTGTGATTTTGTTTTGACGTTTGGATTTTGGAGTTTGGATTTGAATTGAAGTCGGCGGTTTTACACCTAACCGATAATGGGAAAACTTCTTTGTTTTTGCCAATTTTGTTTCAGATACGGCAGCGTTGGTGCTTAACCGATATCTTCTTCGTTTGATACTTATTTAGGAATTGCTGGTATAGAGTCGGTGGCGTAGGAGCTCAACCGCACTTTTGTATTGATGCTGGAAGGCTGGTTAAGATCTAGGATTAGATTCGATGGCGTTGGTTGCCTAATCGATATCTGGAATTGGAATTGAATTGGGATTTGTTTCATTTTCTCTGAATACTTTATTTTTCAGATTACTTTTCACTCTTTTCGGAGTATTTGTTTTGCTTTTGGTTTATTCCATTGAGTTGGAAAATATCTTTGATTTCCTTTGTATTTGGAAGTTGGTTTCCGAACTTAAATTTTATTTTTGAATGTTTTCACATTCTTTTACTTTTTTGTGGATTGTTTTTGCAATATGCTTGCATGATGCTTTTGCATTTTATTTTTTGTAGAATGTTGCAAGACATTTTATTTTCTTTTGAGGTTTTTGGATTTTGGTCTTTGAATCTCATTGTTTTCTTTGAAAATAAAAAGGAATACCTTTTTCTTTTTTTGGGGAGGGATGTAATGTAACGTCGCGTTTGTGAATCTCGTTACATCGGTGGTCTTTAACGGCTTTTAGTCGAAATTTCGCTAATATCCGAACATTGGAGGCGACTGGCAACACTGCGTTGGCCGGCACGTCACCTTTCTCTCTTGACGTTCGACAAAGATGTCGATTTTTTAATAAAAATTTATGAATCGTCATCCATTGTAATGGATTGAAGTTATTTTTGTCCGGATGACATCATAAAATGTCCCCGCTATGATGGTAATGTGGAATTGATCCATATTTCTGTATTTGTTTCAAAAATACCATGATTTATCGTGTGTTTGGCATTTAACCAACTAATTATGGCGGTCTCTATTGGAGCCGCCTTTTCCTTCTCCTTTTCCTATTTCTCTGTTTAACTTTGGCTTTTCTTGGAACTTGCCTCTGATGGTTTGAACGATTTCTCAACCATACGAACGAGCATGTGCAATATCTTGGAATAATGGCTTGTTGAGCGGAATATTATGCTTCGCTGGTTGAGGTGAACCTTCACACACTCGTCGAGGGATGCCGTGAGCTTTCGTTTACTTTTAATTAAAATTTAAATTTAAAAACCTTAAAAAATTGCATTGGTGACAAGAGTAATATGTCATGTAGTTCTTAAATTTTAATCTACTAGCATAAAATTCTTACTATGATAAGCACACTGGAGCGCTAGAGAATAAAACCTTAAACCTCAGTGCGGTGGTTTTATTTAGCTTACCTCCGGCAGATTAAAAGTCTTCAACCTACTTGATTGACTATCTTAGGCATGTGCTTCTCCAAGGCGCCCGAATCTTTAAGGTAATGTACCTATCTATTTTGTTAATTTACAGGAGAACACACTTGTTAACTTTATCTCAAACAACAAAACACACATGTGCATATATTTTTTATTATTACAAAGTATTGGAATACAATGCATGAAATTTTGATAGAAAGAAGATTAAACTTACGTATAATTCAGTCCCGACTTCGAATGGTTTGCCATTATGTATATTGACGACTGGGCAATATATTCTGTTCTGCTTAGAAGGAAATTACCTGAAAAGAAAAGTAGATATTGTTATAACTATCAAAAATTTTGAATGAATTTTTTGTAGCATTTATTATGCTAACTTTAAAATTCGAATACATCGGGAAAAATGAAATGCTCAAGTAGGACTTGAACCCACACTGTGTGGAGAGGTCGTGAGTTCAAGACCCACTCGAGTTTTGTTGTAGTAAAAAGTTAATCATTGGCTTAAGGCCAATGATTAACTTTTTACTACAACAAAACTACGTTCGCCTTTGTACAATTTATATATGCCCATGAAATTTAAAAATCAAAAAACCTTCCGAAAATTATATGATTGCAATCATATAATTTAGATTGATTGCTCAGTGTGTTACTTTAGATTTCATATGAATACAGTATTATATTCGAAAAACAGTGGAAAAAATGAAATGCTCAAGTGAGACTCGAACTCACGACCTTTCCCTTACAGGGGGACTGCTCTTCCAACTAAGCTATTGAGCGACACTTGAATCATTCCAAATTTTCCTTCTCTTTATATCCGTCTATAAGGGCGACGGTGCAGCCATCTACCAACATTCATACGAACTGTTGGAAACAATGAATGATTTTTCAACCATTTTTAAACATTGAATTTTGATGACGGCGCCCAAATATTTGAATGAATTTTTTTATAGCATTTATTATGCTAACTTTTAAGTTCGAAAAACATTGGAAAAAATTAAATGCTCAAGTGAGACTTGAACTCACGACCTTTCCATTACAGGGGGACTGCTCTTCCAACTGAGCTATTGAGCGACACTTGAATCATTCCAAATTTTCCTTCTCTTTAGTTTTTTTTATGCTATAAAAAATTCATTCAAACAGTATTATATCTTCACTAGGAGATATAGTCCATATTATAATCAGCTATAAGCGAATCCGTCTATAGTCACGAGACTGACGGCACATAAAACACAAAAATAAGTTATTGGCGTCAATTCCACTTAACCTAAGTTTACCATATCCTCACCTTCTTCACTTAGGTCCATCAGCAATGAAAGAGACACTGGGATTGAATTGTTAGCGGCTACAGACCATTCGCAGACGTAAATAGAATCGCTTTCTTCACAGCCCTCAATAGGCTCAGCAAGCCTTGTCTGAAAGTAAGAATAAAATCAAGTTTATAAGAATTAAAATGTCCAAAACCTTTGATAATGTGTAAATGTGAACCTTTAAGAATGCCGTAAGGCGAAACCAGTTAGGTTCAAAAAAATAAATACTGTAGAAAAAGTACAAGTGTTCTGAGTAAGTGTAAGAATAAAATCGGTGGAAAAATAATATTCAAAAACATGACGTGTATTCCGATTAACGCTCCCAATAGTCCCACTATCTTCTTTGTTAACAGAACAATACGTGCAGGGTTAAGACGCCACTCTTATACGGTGCAACAAATTTCATTCAATACCGGTAAATTCTAGTTCAAAGATCCGGCACTTCTTTTCTTTGCTGCATCAAAAGATTTGGAATTCTCAGACAGTATACGAGTTCCCTTATTCCTACAATCCCAGGTTACTTAAGTGGGGCGTTAAATGTTTCTTATGAGGCCGTCAAAACAAGCTGACCATTGCAACATTATTTGTATCTACAATAGTAGTACTTATTCCCTCTTTAGTCTACCAACGGGTGATGTGAAGTCATTTCTTACCTCGTCAATAAGAGTAAACATAACCCATGCAAAATTTAAATAGAAGATTTTTTTTGTTCACGAAACAAAGGTTAACCCAACGTCAAGTCCATACCGGAATTATATTTTAACATAGCGTGGCTCTTTTCTTTACCATTCCCCTCAAGTTTTGAGGAGCTCTTAAGTTAAACGGTTCGATTTTGGCCGAAACCCTACATTTACCTTCAAGATAAGGGAAATATTTACTCGTAAAAATGCGTACAACAAAGAACAATAGCGGTATATATACAGGGGACGTAGATCTAATCAGGTACTTTGATCTGACTTAACAAACCGGGATTTTCTTACTCTCAAAGCTAACATTTCAAATTCAAATGGGCTCGGAATTTCAGTGTCCCTTGGTTGCTATAAAACTAAAACATTGTCGGAATGGTCAATTATTTAAAGTACGATTTGAGAAATCGTATTTTTATGTATGGTCTGATAATTTGTAATGAGGAAAATTACAGTGGAATGCAAAAAGTAATAGTCATCATTCCTAAAGTTATGAATACTAAAATGTTGGTAGTGGTAATCCTTAGCTTAATGTTCCATGACATTTTAGAGCAATAAGTGTTAAAGAAAAGTGAACGTCCAAGTTTGTGTAAGAGTATGAACTGTTTGGGTCTGGTTGCTAATTCGAGTCTCGTGTTGGACGCTTAATTTTTAACCTTAACTTTAATTTAACTTTAATTTAACCTTAACTTAACTTAACTTAACTTAATGATTTGTATAGATATATCTTTACGGCTCCGCACGTTGTGGGTAAAGCATCCCAGTTCTTTATATTATATCCCACATCCCAGGTAGCCTTCCATGCCATACTGGGTTATCAGGAGAGGGAGAAGAATGTGCCAGAGGCTTCCACACACTTTCAACTGATGACCCAAAACGGAGTGCGGTATTAATCGATTCGAGTCTGACAAAACCACTCCCGTTGGCTCCGGCGAGGGGATATCCGTGGGGATTGTTGCACTTTTTAGTTGGTGACAGTATTTATTGTTTGAAGTTGATTAATTTAATCCTGTAACTTGTGCAAATCTGAACAGGAGGAAGGGTAGAATTTTTGTTTATTTTACTTTAAGATGAATACGTACCTTGTAAGGAACTAGTATGTGAACCGGTAAAGAAAGCCTGTCTGATGGACCCAAATTCGTAATCTGAAATCATAATATTATTATTTTGTTAGAGAGATAAATCTATATATATAAAAATTAATTGCTGTTCGTTAGTCTTGCGAAAACTCGTGAACGGCTAAACGGATTTATCTTATCTTGGTCTTGAAATGTTCGTGGAGGTCTAGGGAAGGTTTAAAAGGTGAGAAAAATTCGAATAATTGCCGGGAACCGACATCCACGCGGGCTGAGCCGCGGGCAAAAGCTAGTTGATAATATATATGTTAATTATTTATTTTATTTATTTATTTATTTGTTGGAACATTTAACAGTTATGCGATAAACATTGATATTACAAATTTACAGTAAATATCTGTTAGGTAAACGCATAACGCCCATACCAATGTCCGCAAAGTAATATTAAAAAAGTGTGCATATAAGTACGCGAGTTTCTATGAAAAAAAGGTAGTTTGATTATTATACAGTTAGTTGTTTACTGTGAGGGCTTTAAAGTTAAGTAAGTATGTTAGTTAATATAAATGTTTTGATGTAAGTACTTTAATTTAATTTCATAAGGTGTAAATTATTATTACTGTCAGAAAATAATATACTTGTCCCGACTGACTGATTCATCAACGCAGAGCCTATACCGCTGGACCTACTAACTTGAAATTTTGATAATAGATGCATTTTTAGATGTAAACATCCACTAAGAAAGGATTTTTGGAAATTTTGCTACTAAAGAGGTAAAATAAGGTACGGAAGTTTGTATGAAAGTCCGTCATTTTCAGAGCTAGGTGCACTATTTTTCATAAACCTGTGTCTTTTAAGAAATAAATGCACATGTGTATCAGCGTTTTTCGAAATGTAGGCACTAAGGGGGTAAAATAGGTGATAAACGTTTGTATGGAAAGTTCGTCATTTAGGTCACTATTAAATATGGAATCAGAAATTTACCCGGACGAAGCCGGGACGAGTCAGCTAGTAGTAAACTATAACGTAACTAGCCATTGTAGCTATTTTTTTACGAATTGTAGCAAAATTTTGTATATAACATTAGCATTTATAATTATATTTTTGTCGTTAAAAGATAACCAACAACTTTATGTGGTATAAAAATGTGGTTTACTTACCTTGAAGAAGTGATTGAAAGAAACATTTACGCCTGCATTAAAATTATCTCTAAAAACTATGATCGTCGCATTTGGTATAGAATGACTGAAATAAAAAGAACCATTAAACATTATCTGGTTGAAATAATAACTACCACAAAACTAAGATTTAAAAGACCCATGTAAACGGATATATAATATTTATCGAAATCTACAAAAGAAAAGAAAGAAACCCCTAACCATAGTTAAATAAATCTAAATTAAAAATCAAACCAAAAAGATAGAAGAGATCTTCGGCCTTTATAGATCTATTGAGGTGTAATTCAGAGGTTTACATAGAAAAACCTGTTTGGAAATAATTGTCATCAGGAACTTACCCACTAATAATGAAATTGGTTTCAGGTACAACATTAATGGTTACATTTTTCATATAAAAATCTTCCTGAGTAATATTATTTGTATATAACAAATCAGTCAATTCAGCCGTAATTAGCACATCAAAATTTTCATTGACATCGAAATCATATTCCAATTCCACTTCCCAAACAATGCTATCATGTCTTAAAAATGGTTGTGGTAGGTTACAAATCATTACCATATCTCTGACTTTGCATTCGCTAGGGATTCTTTTTGGGTTAGTTGGTAATAGTATGTTTATCTTTACACCATAAGCTGGTTCTGCTTCGTTAACGACCGTAAGTCTCACTCCAAATTTGTTGTTTGTGCCTGGTATATATGGACTGCAAGTAACGTTAAAGCGATTAATGAAATATCAAGTTTTTGTTTTTTTTCTGAGTCGTTACTTATTGTATTACTTTTTAAATATTAAGATTGACATCAACAGCAAAGGGGTGATAATTATGTATCTGATAACATTTGCCATCAAGCGGGTATTCAGACATAATCTAATACATTGTTTAATCTGTTTTTTAAACAATACTTACTTATCCAAAGCCTCCAGAGTCGCGTTTAACCAAGGACTGCAGATAAGGTCATCCCCACAATCAATAAGTACTTGCACCAATTGGGATGCTTTTGTATCAGAATCATCAGACAGCCTTGTCGCATCTTTAGAAAATATTATGGACTCCGCTATAATAAAACAAATCAGTGATTTAAATAAAATTGGAAAGTTAGGTGATTTAAAATATGTGAAAAACCAGCTTTAGCTCGCGTCTCCTTTTGCGTGGAGTTTTGATCCCATTACCGTAACTGGGAACTCATTCTAAAGATAAAAAATAATACAATTCTTTCAACTAAATAAAACAATTCCTCATTAAAATGTCAAAGTAAAAGAAATAAAATAAAGTATGTATTATATCAGTAATATCCCGGCTCAACCGATCTGGTAGACAGATCGGTTGAGCCGTTTGAGTTTGATTTAGTAGATAACACAAATCTAAACACTGAATCAAATAAACATCTTCACTGCAATGTAATATTAGTAGGATTTAATTCATTTTATGTACAAGAGATTAGTAGGTTAGGATGAAATACAAAACAGCTAAGACATACTACTTCAAAAATAAATATCATAAAATGTGGAAGTAAAAAAGAAATTTTCACTTAATCTAAGCAAACAGACCAGATTAGCGTTGGCGTGCTCAGTGTTAAATATTAAGTGAATAAATTCTGCCATGACGAAGGCAGAAGCTCAAACACGGAATTTTTCTTCTAAAATTTTCTAAATGTAAATAGTTTACCGTTACTAAAAGATTTAGAGGATATAATAGAGTTAGTATGTTATTATTCTATACTAGCTTTTGCCCGCGTGGATGTCGGTTCCCGGCAATTGTTCGAATTTTTCCGGCCGTTAAAACAATCCTTGTACTTCAACGAACATTTTAAAAATTGGTCCAGGCGTTGTTGAGTAAATGCGCTTACCAACACATTTAGCGATTCATTTTTATATTATAGATTATGTCAATTGCTAGAAGATGACATCTTAAGTTTCAATTCTGTTTTGCTTGGACGTGAAACAATGCTTGGAAAGTAGTAGTCAGTCTGTCACAGCATTATTCAAATAGTTTGCTAGAATTAGTACGAAAATATGCTAACGAACAAACAAATTGCATTAGCCATATTATTGCCAATTTACTAAAAATTGTTATAATTCTTACCTGTCATCCGTTCGTGAGCTTCTAACTCAAATGATATAGGAATTGGTTTCAATAGATCAGCGGTTAACTGTGAAGAATATAGTTATTAATCGAATACATAGGGAAAAAGAATCTTCTCGGGCGGGACTCGAACCCGCAGTCTTTCCCTTACAGGGGGAATGCCTGACCAATTCGGCTCAAAGACGTATAAGGTGGGAAATTTGAATCATATCGGGCGTGTCTCGGTAGCCGAATTGGTCAGGCATTCCCCCTGTAAGGGAAAGACTGCGGGTTCGAGTCCCGCCCGAGAAGATTCTTTTTCCCTATGTATTCGATTTGTATAGTTAGCATACTTAATGCTATAAAAATTCCTTCAAATATAGTTATTAGTTGAATAAACCATATTCAATAGAAACCACGAAAATATTCCTAAATGAAAGTAAGTCTTAATATTAGCTGTTACGTTTTACAAATATACCTAATGAATGTTTCAGTCAATGTATTATTAGGATTAGAAGGATTCATCAGGTGGCAAGACAATTTTTTGCTCCCAAATAAATCTTGTTAGATAATTCGAACCATTAAAAGAGCTACCCTATGCAATGATTTAATATACCCAATAATAATTTATTTGTTGGCGTACTGTTTCAAGCAGTGATGAATTACTGTGAATTTTGGCTTCAGCAACTTCTGCCAATAATAACCCTTAGTTTGGAATAACAAAACTATTTCTTAAAAAATTAGGTCTTTCTTGTCGTTTATTGATTGCACCAGTTAAAGAAAAATTTAAAAGTGAACCATTGTTATGGTATGGGCAGAATATTATGAGAAGAGATGAAGTTTTTTTTATAAGGTTAAACGAATGAGTGCTTTAGAAGTAAAGGTAGGCCCAAAAAAATATTTAAGGAATTCTTGAGATTACGGCAAGGTAATAAATAAAATAAATATATAAATAATAAAGGTAACCGATAACTGAAACAATCAAAGAATCCAAACGATCCCACGGTCGTAAACTGCAAAGTTAAGATAACTATGTCGTGAAGTGCCTTTCCATAACTACAAAGAAGAGGGGAAGAGGAAGGCCTCTGATTAGAGTACCCCAGTTCTCTATTCGAAGGCCTTAATAAAGGAGATAATCAGGAAGTAAATCTGATGGGATAGGATAAGGCCAAAAAAGAAAAAGGTAGTGAAAATAGGACATCTGAGAGGAACGTGTAAAAGAGAGTGACATGTCACTGTTGCTTCGATAGCTGTTCTGGGCGTGAAAATCCAAAAACAGGAACTGGTTTACAGTAATATTATATTTTATTTTAAAGAAGGTACAATAAGATTTTGGGAGAACACGTCCGTACCATTTTGAGGCAAGATCAAAAAGATGAAGAGATCGTTTGTGTTGCTAGCACTAAATAAAAAGTTAAGATTTAAATTTAAAAACTAAATAAAAAAGTGTTGCTATCCGCAACAGTCACGTCGACCCTAAATAATTTGGACAAAATTAGTATAGGTACTTACGTTAACAAGAATAGTTTTTTCGTGACACACTTCATTAGCTGGTGTAATAGTAATATCGTACTGGGTATCTCCGACAAGTGATGCTCGTTCATCACGAGGATCAATATCTATTCTTCCAGTTAAATCTGATAACGAAATAAAAAAAATGCTCTGCTGTGAAAAGGGTACAGAAAGATTACATTCAATTCTTTGAAATATTATTTTTTTAACGGATTCTATGGCGATTTATTTGATGTATTGTGCAACTAAAATGTTAAATGATAAATACATCTGATAAATCGCAATAGGATAAAAAAAAACATTTGTCTAGAATTGCCCAGGGTCAATTATCTCACAATTTAGTATAAGCCTCTTAAGACCAGTATTCCGGAACAATACTAAGTTCTGAATTTCGATTTATGACTAGATCTGAGGACGGACCGTATTCTAGATAACAGTTCTAATGCCATTTTGAGAGTCGATTCACAACTGACCGTTGTTCTAGGATATGAGCTTAAGAGGAGAAAACTGTATCAGGAACGGAAATCAGCATTGATGTAAATGATGTGATTGAACCCCGAGGAAAATAGTTGATAAAAAAGATCAATCAATCAATCAATTAGCCCACCGCAGTCCACTGCTGGACATAGGCCTCTCCCAATGTGTGCCATTTCATACGATCCTCCGCCTTCCGCACCTGGCTGGGGGGTGTCCTACCATTTTTTTTTCGGAAATCCCCTCGGATACTCCCCTGCCGGAGCCGGAAGGAGAGGTTATGTCGGACTCGAACCGACTAAAACCGCACGCCGCCTGTAAGTCGTGGTGCTAGGCCGGAGCTGAGGTTGTCATCGACATATCTCTCGCACCCCAGCTGAAGGGGGTGTCCTACCTTGCGTTTGCCTTCTCTCAGCCTCCACTTTAGGACTCGTCTGCTCCAACGGCCATCGTTCCTTCGACAGATGTGGCCAGCCCATTGCCACTTGAACTTGCTTATTCTGCGAGCTATCTGGATAAAAAAGATACTAACCTAATTTAACATTCGGCCAAAACTTCGTTGGTGGTGCAGACACGCAGAACATAGTTGTGAATGTCGTAGCGTTAGGTGGAAGACTGATAAAGTTTGATACTCTTATTGAAGCATGCACTGATATTGTTGGAATACACCGGTACAAGTATACAGCTCCACTGTTGAATGCACCGACTGCTAGATCTAAAAACAAACACTTTTATTTTATAATTGTTACTTAATTTCAAAAAGGAGGAGGTTATCTATTCAATTCTTAAGTAATGAAAGAAGAACACATAAACAAAAAGATGGAACTGATAGCTGTAGTGACTAAATGATAATTTATCCAACTTTTTACTTAAAAGGTCTGCACTATGATATACTGACTTGCCCTCTGCCCCAGCTAGGGGCCAAAGGACCTTAAGTAAAGTAAGTACTATGGTATACTAAAAACCAGTCAAGTGAGAGTCAGACTCGAGTAAGAAGGGTTCCGTATCATTATCCAACCCTACCTTTGTTGTATGGGAGCCCTCCTTAAAAATTCATGGTATTAGGTTAAATTATTCCGTACTAATTGTTGTTATAGCGGCAATAGAAATACATTTATTATCAACTATCAAGTTATCACGGTTCGTGATGCCTGACAGACAGACGTAATAGGGTTCCGTTTTTACCCTTTAGGTACGGACGTCTGAAAAGGAGGGCCTTGTTATATTTCTGTGATTGTATGGTTCGTCTCTCTCTCTCTATATATATATCTCTCACTCCATCTCTCTTTATACTAGTATGGCATTTAATTTGGTATTCTACTGACTAGTCAAATTATTTACTTTTTACTAAACTTCAAAACGATAAGTTATACGGTAATTTGCATGAAAAGAGTATAGTGACGTCATAAAATTTAATAGTCAAATCGGATACTATTAAAGGTTGAGTGGATGATTAAAAATAAATAAAAACTATAACATAAGAACCAACGCAATTTTTATCGCTCTTTTACCATTCTTAATTTAATAAGCTCGATAATTTATTTTAACTATAAGATAATACCCAATTCATTTATTTATGATATTGACATTATTGTAATTTATCCGTATCCACAATCTAGTCACTTACCATGACAATTATTTTTGTCCACATCTAACCCTTTCGATATCGACCAGCCAAACCCTTGAGCACTGGCAGGTTGTATTCGTTGGACGTTTTGATCTCTTAACCCTTTAGCATAACCCATGTAAATGTATACGGCCCCAGCTCCATTATTTTCCCAAGGGGCTCCTATAGCAATGTCTGAAAAAAAGAAACGAAAGATTTATGGTATGTTTACGAAATAAATGTTACCTGTACAGTAGCGAACACATCACTTGTTTTTGTGTATCGTTTGTAAAGTTAAACATATTGAATTTTGGACCTTAATGAAGCTGCAATGTGATGAAACTTCATAATTTAATTAATCAAATAGTGTTGGGACGGCAATACTTTTTCATTTAGTTTTTATATTTTAATCTTTACCATTTTATTTTGTGATAGCAACACAAACGCTCTCTTTTTCCGTAAAACCTTAAAATCGTACGGACGTGTTTTCCAATTTTTTTATACCCTTCTTTAAAATATTGTTATAAAGACTGTAAACCAGCTCCTATGTTTTTGGATTTAACGCCAACGCCCAGAACAGAGCTATCGAAGCAACAAATAGATTTATTCACTTTAAAATAGCAAAGAGTTATGAATTGATTTAATTGATGATTTACAATCCTATATAGATAGATAGCTAAACCCTAATTCCGCTAAAATCCCAACGGACCTGGACCTCACATGTACACACTCGCAGACCTTCACACACACACACACACATACACACACACACACACACACTTTGTTGTTTTTGTTGATTTTTATTTATTTATTTTTTCTCCTGTTTTTGCTCGTTAATGATTCCCTATCACATATCCGGCCACATTTGCTCGCATTTAATAGCAACAAAATTTGTATACAGCAACAGCAGAACACTGACTCCTGAGATACAGGATTACCTAGTTCGGGAGTCAGGGCTTATCCAACCACTGTACTTCCTTAACTGTGTATAGATAACAATATGAGTATCATAAGTGTTTGTTAAAAGGTTTAATGGAATCAATAAACGATTTAGATTTTATTTTTATTTTTTAATTTTAATTGCTTCTTGCAGCTCCGCCTGTTTCAAATAATGATTCGGCTCCAACCGATACCCAGGAACCTATTCTTTTCATACAAAATAGGTATTCCCTACTACGATCTATCTCTGTGCAAAATTTCATCATGATTTGTTTAATCTGACTGACATGCTTAGGTCAATCAATCAATCCATCCTAAATATTGCAGCCACGTTGGGTGCTTAAGCGAATGGATCGGGAGGTCCTCCTGGAGGCCGCCATCGTACAGGCCTGGGCCTCTGCGCCGGACAGGCCTGTCGACATAGACGATGAGGCGGCGTGGTTCCGGGAGGCCATGACGCGTGTCTGCGACGCGGCTATGCCTAGGGCTCCGCCCTATAATCCGAGGCGTCAGGTCTACTGGTGGTCAGCGGACATCGCGAGGCTGCGACAGGCCTCCGTGATCGCTTTCCGCCGGTGGACCAGATTCCGAAGGAGGCGTAGCCGCCCCGCAGATACGGAGCCCCGAGAGGCGGAGCTTCATGCGGGGTACAGGGAGGCCAGAAAGGCCCTCCGAGTAGCGATAAAGCAGTCGAAGGCTGCAGCTCACAAGGAGCTGCTGGAGACGCTGGAGCGGGACCCATGGGGGTAAGGGTAAGGGGCAAGCTGCGCCCCCGGGCCCCGCCGTTAACCCGGTGTCTCCAGCCGGAGCTGCTCGGAGGAGTCGTTGGCTCCCTGTTCCCAGCGCGGGCGGTGGAACATATTCCACCGCAGATGACTCCGCCACCTAGGTTGCCTATGGCGCCCAACGTGGATGACGACGACGTGCCCGAGGTCACTTGGGTGGAGCTAGAGCTGGCGGTGTTAAGGCTCAAGGCCAAGAACACCGCCCCGGGACCCGACGGCATTCCAGGCCGAGCGTGGGTCCTAGCTCTAGGAGAAGAAGACGCTCTCGAGCCCCGGCTGAGAGGGTTTCTCAGCGCATGTTTGGAGCGAGGCCAGTTTCCGAAGATGTGGAAGACGGGGAAACTGGTCCTCATCCGAAAGGCGGGGCGCCCGGCGGACTCACCGTCCGCCTACAGGCCAATAGTGTTGCTCGACGAGGTGTGCAAGCTCTTTGAAAGAGTCATTGCAAAGCGCCTCGTCGAGCACCTATCCAGGGTGGGGCCTGACCTGGCGGATGGCCAGTATGGCTTCCGCCGGGGGCGCTCCACCGTGGATGCCATCATGCGCGTGAGGACTCTGGCGAAGGACGCCGTCGCTCGGGGCGAGGTGGTGTTGGCGGTGTCACTGGACATCGCCAACGCATTTAACACCCTGCCCTGGAGCTGCATTAGGGAGGCGCTCGTGTATCACGAAGTGCCTCTCTACCTTCGCCGCATAGTCGGGGCGTATCTGTCGGAGAGAGCAGTCGTCTACCCAAGTGCGACCGGGCTCGGTCGGCGAGAGATGTCGTGCGGTGTTCCGCAGGGATCGGTCCTGGGACCGCTACTGTGGAACATTGGTTACGACTGGGTGCTTCGCGGGGAGCTCGTGGACGGTGCCGCCGTCACGTGTTATGCGGATGACACGCTGGTGACGGCGTGCGGGGTTACATACCGCGAAGCGACCCTGAAGGCCACGACCGCGGTTGCCCAAGTCGTGGAACGGATTCGGCGGCTGGGTCTCGAGGTGGCTCTGCATAAAACCGAGGCCATGTTCTTTCATGGGCCTCGGCGCGTGCCACCGGAGGATTCCAGCCTCATAGTGGGAGACATTTCCATCGGCGTCAAGGCCCAGATGAAATATCTGGGGCTCGTACTCGATGGCCGGTGGAACTTCGGTGAGCATCTCCGAAGACTGGCCCCCAAATTGAAGGACACAGCTGCCGCTTTGGGGCGGCTGCTGCCCAACATGAGGGGGCCGGATGACTCCTGCAGGAGACTCTACGCGGGAGTCGTGCGGTCCATGGCCCTATACGGGTGCCCAATATGGGCGGACACCCTGACGGTCCACAATGCGCGTCTGCTGCGTGGACCGCAGCGTGCAATGGCCAGCAGGGCCATTAGGGGGTACCGCACGATATCCTTCGAGGCGGCGAGTCTCCTTGCCGGATCCCTACCGTGGAACCTGGATGCGAGAGCCCTTTCGATGCTATATCGGTATCGTAAGGAGGCGCGGGAGCAGGGACGGGAACCCGAGCCCGAAGAAATTCGGGCCGTGAGGTCTCAGCTCCACAGGGACATGGTAGCGGAATGGGAGCTACGACTTGGGCGACCAAGCGCAGGGCACGCCGTAATAGCGGCGGTAAGACCCATCATGGAGGAGTGGCTAGAGAGGCCACACGGCAGCCTCTCGTACCGGCTGACGCAGGTGATTACCGGACACGGGTGTTTCGGGGGTTACCTGTGTCGGATCCGGAAGGAGCCAACGTCCGAGTGCCATCACTGTGATGCGAGCGAGGACACAGAGCTGCTCACGCTGACCGAGTGCCCGGCGTGGGACACGCCGAGGCGGGTCCTAGTGGCGGCTCTAGGGGTGGGAGTCCTCACACTCGTCACATTGCTCACAGCGATGGTACGATGCGCAAACACTTGGGGTGCGGCCGCCTCCTTCTGCGAGCAAGTAATGCTCGAGAAGGAGGCGGCCGGTCGGGTCCGGACCAGACTCCGGGCCCGGGAAGCCCGTGCAGAGCGAAGGCGAACCGGACGTCGGAGGTCGCAGAACGACCTCCGTCCTCCATGAGCGCTGGCCTGGGGGTGACCGGTGGAGCCGCCTGTCACCCTAGCAGAAGCAGGCCGCGGCGGCGGCGCAAAGTGCGCCTCCCCGTAACCGGGGCTAGATGGGGACATTTTGGTCCCCACAACCCGAAGGGGGCCATCTCGAAAGAGATGGTCCTGGGTCTGCCGGGGTGCGAGAGATATGCTTTTGGCAATCTCACCTCCGGCAGCCAAGGACCCAAGACGGCGTGCTATTTAGTCGGTTCGAGTCCGACATAACCGCCTCCACCGGCTCCGTGGGGGTGGTATCCGTGGGGATTTTTCGCCCGATAAAAAAAAAAAAAAATCCTAAATATTGTATTTACAAGAATACTCTCGAAATATCGGACAAACCTCTAAATCCATCTCCATTAATATCACCAAGGTCCGCTATAGCAGTTCCAAATCTTGCTCCATCTACTTCAGAGCCTGACACATAACCTGATTCTTCTAGAATAAACCCAGAATCTGTCTGAAAATGAATCAAAAAATAATTATTTAAATTACAATACCTATTAAAAAAGTGCTTGCAGAAATGCCTAAAACGTGAACCCCCCAGTTAAGATTAATAGCTGTTAGGGCTTACCTACATACTTGGATTCAAACTTGGGATCTCTCGATAGTAAAACCATCTCCTTAATATTTGAATGAACTTTTTATAGCATTTATTAGGCTAACTTTTAAAGTTCGAAATACATCAGGAAAATCATCATGAATCAATGTTTAAAAATGGTTGAAACTCATTCATTGGTTTCAACAGTTCGTAAGAAAATTGGTAGATGGCTCCACCATCGCCCTTAAAGACGGATATAAAGAGAAGGAAAAGTTGAAGTGATTCAGGTGTGGCTCAATAGCTCAGTTGAAAGAGTATTCCCCCTGTAAGGGATCGTGAGTTCAAGTCCCACTTGAGCGCTTATTTTTCCCGGTGTATTTCGAACTTAATAAGCACAAATAGTAATTATCATCTTTGGGTTATTCCAGGTTTATTTATTTATTTAGGTCCACTAACAACTGTCTACATTCATACAAGCTAATGAAGAAACTAATTGTGGCACATTTCAGGTTACACTTCTGAAGCTGCGAAAATGCTATTTACCTCTGTCGTCATATAAACAAATACAGCTCCCTGATCGTAAGGCAGATCACCATCATGCTTGACATGCGTTGGAGCACCCACCAGTAAATCATCTAGTCCATCATCATTGATGTCTGTACTACAAAGACTGGCTCCAAAATAGGCTCCAACTTGCGGACCAATTAGTTTAGCTCTGATGTTTAAAGGACTCAGTTCTGTAGTTGGAGGCTCGAAAATAAGAACCTGTAAGGAATTTGAAAAAAATAGTATAAACTGTTGTTATATATAAAACTAGCTTATGCCCGCGGCTCCACCCGCGTGGATGATGGTTATCGCGACGAAACATAGCCTCAGTCCTTTCTCATGGTCTAATCTACGCCTATACCAAATTTCATCAAAATCGGTTCATTGGTTTACACGTGAAAGCGTAACATATAGACAGACGCAGTTACTTTCGAATTTATAGTAGTATGGATTGTTCGGATCCTGTACCTCTGGGTACCTATTCTATAGATAAAAATTACGTTTTTTTTTAAAGATTCTAAGAACCGCATCCCTCCAGTTAAATTACTTGTGTTAGAAGTGGGTTCACGTCGGTTGTGTAATGGCCAGGATTCGAACCCCGGACTACAATAATGTTCAAACATCATAATTCATAACAAACTAGTTGGATAAAGTGTCCTTGTTCTACTGTCATGATTTTGATAAAATTTAGTACAGAGATAGATTCTCAATTTGGTTTCAGACCGAAATTGTTCACGGAGAGTGCCATTCTGTGCCTTACGCAAACTGTTAATTACTATACGAGTAGAAAAACTGTATTTGCCAGTTTTCTGGATCTGTCGAAGGCATCCGATCTGGTGTCCTACGAGGTACTGTGGAGTAAACTTCAGGCCGATACAACAGCGCCTATTGATGTAGTGTCTCTGTTTCGGTACTGGTACAATAACCAGGAACATAGTGTAAGGTGGGCGGAGGCCCGGTCTGATGTGTATAGGTTGGAGTGTGGAGTGAGGCAGGGGGGGCTGAGTTCGCCCCGTCTGTTCAACTTATACATAAACCCTCTGATCGGTGAGCTCAGCAGCGCACGTGTTGGATGTCACATTGATGGGGTTGCCATGAATAACGTGAGCTATGCAGACGACATGGTGCTGCTGAGTCCATCGATTGGTGGCCTCAGGAAGCTAGTAGCCTTGTGTGAAACCTATGCTGTGGCTCATGGGCTCAAGTACAATGTAAAGAAAAGTGAGCTCCTTATGTTTAGGTCAGGTCCGCTGAAACATACCGATGTGCCAGAGGTCTTGCTTGGTGGGGTTGGATTGAACTGGGTAAAATCTTTCAAGTACTTGGGCCACTGGGTCACAGACGTGCTCAGTGATGACTTAGATATTGAGAGGGAGCGTAGGTCGCTGGCTATCAGGTGTAACATGGTTGTCCGGAGGTTTGCACGTTGTATGAATACAGTTAAAGTGACTCTCTTTAAAGCCTTCTATCAGTCCTTCTACACGTGCAGCCTGTGGACGTGTTGCACTCTGCGGGCATACAGCGACCTGCGTATCCTGTATAACAACGCATTCAGGATGCTGTTAGGGCTGTCGCGGAGGTGCAGTGCGTCAGGAATGTTTGCAGAGGCCCGCACGGACGATTTCTATGCTATTATTAGAAAGCGTTCGGCCTCTGCCTTGGCACTCCGCTGCAGCTCCAACAGTCTCCTGACTGTGTTCAAGGACCGGTGGGACTCTCCCTTGTTGCGGCACTGGATGGCGCTACACTCGAGTGGAGTGTCATCCACTCGAGTGTAGTGTCATCGGTGTGGATAGATGAGTGTTGTTTATTAAATTTATTACTAACATTAGTTCTTAAGTTACATTGTTACTAACACTATCGATCGATGGTCTGAGAATAAATGAATTTTAATTTAATTTCATTAGACTTCAAGGAAGTCTTGGGCTTATAACTAAGTATACAAAATACTATAGGACAAAAGGGACTGTACCTTTCCACTCGCCAGTTCAGACCGAGGCGCTCCACCAATATACAAAACCGATCCATTTCTTTCGAAAATTCCAGATTCAACACTGTACCCTAATAGAAAAGTAAAATTAATTGTTTAATTATTGACTAGAAGTCCAAACCCCAAAATTGGGAAATGTAAGAAAATTTGGAATTAGAAAATTAGGAATTCGAATATCAGAATATTGCATTAAATTTTATAGCTTTTATTATGCTAACTATACAATTCGATTACATCAGGAAAAATGAATTACTCAGGGGGGCTTGAACCCACGACTTTTTTTTTTTTTTGAAAGAATATTAGAACCGAAGTTACTAATATTCCCTCTAACCCCTCCAACTAAGCTAAATTGCTTGTGCTAGGAGTGGGTTCACGTCGGTAGTGTAATGGCCAGGATCGAACCCAGGACCTCTCGATCGTAAGGTCGACTCCTTAACCACTAAGCTACCGACGCTTACCTTACAGGGGGAATGCTCTTCCAAATAGAGCTACTGAGCCACACCGTTTATATCCGTCTTTAATGAGACGGTTTAGCTCAGTTGGAAGAGCTTTCCCCTGTAAGGGAAAGGTCGTGGGCTCAGCCCACCTGTGTAATTCATTTTTACTGATGTAATCGAACAGAATATTTTAATTCGGAATTTAGAAATTCGCCATTGTTTGACTGTACCTATTGATTTTACTGCCTTTCGGAATAAAGTTTTTCGTATTCATGTAGTGTAGGTGCCCTTTCAATATACTATTAAAAAACCCTTACCAAAATAATCATCCGCTGCCAAGTCCTCGGTATAATAAGGATTCGCAATTGGTTGCAGACGGGTTCTAGTAGAAGTGTCGTTCGGATCAAAAGAATAGCTTACTATTCCTCCTGTGATATAACGTAATTATTTATTATTATTATTCCGGCAGAGAAGAATTTGGGCCAGCCCATCTCTTCCCATGTGGTGTCGTACAAGGCGACTAAGGGATAGGGCTGTTTAACATCAGCAACAGGAAAATCCTCGAAGAAGAAGGCACAGGTGTATTAAAACCCACATTTCGCCACCAAAATTCTTCAGTCCTACGTAATCAGGGGCTAGCTTATTACCCTTAAACGGGCTGTTTGTCATGCCATTTTCGGTCAGATGGAGAACATCGTTACCCTTGTTGCTTTCTATGATACTCCTGAGAAGAGATGAAGTGGTCCTATATTCTACCAGGAACCCCACTGGGCTTCTTCATCTAGGTAATTTAAAAAAAAGTTTTGTTAAATAAATACCTGCAAATTGTAAAAGCCCTGGTACTCCAAGTACCACAGTGTTCATCTTGGTAACAGCTATAGAGAAACCAACTTGTCCCAAAGGGTGGTAATAAACGCTTGAATTTGGTTTACCGAATTCTGGTCTTGCTCCATCTATTGTAAATATTGGACGAACTTTTTTCGATTCTATAAAAAGTAAAAATAAAGGGATGTTAGAAAATGTAGTTAATGGTTCATATATTACTCACATCTTTTCCCCTTCGCGGTAGGCAGATACAATAGCCTGCTATCTGCTTCTGCTCTTTGTACACTTCCCAAGCCGGTTCTGTCGATTCCAAAAGCTGTTCATTACAGGTATGACTCATGACTCTGAATGCTGCACGCACATTTGTGGTGCTGCACAGCAGTGATGCTTGCCTTGCTGATGCCGAGTAGGGCAGCAAAGTTGCGATGTTCGGTCGTGATGTGCTGTTTTGCATTCATTCATTTGCATGCAGCAGTGTACCTCGTGTTGCAGAGTTGGGAATCATTTCCTTTACTACATTGTCAAGCATTGAGTCCAGCGTCTCGGAATAAAGCTCCCAGAAATTAAATCTGGGCCTAAAGTTTATTGTTGCCGGTCGTATTGCAGCTGTGTCTTGGCAGATGATGGGCCTATGTCTTGGGTATGGCCAAACATACATCTTTTTGCATAATGGGAGCAGGTTCTTGCTGACAAATATGAGGTCACTATGAGTTTATATCCACGGAGCCAACGTCATCTATTGAACAAAGTGGGAAGCTTAGCATCGTGGATAAGACCTAGGTTTTCAGTCGCTGCCCATCTCACGACCGCTTCGCCAGCGGCGTTTGTAGTGGAATACCCCGATGATATGCTACATATTTAGTATATGGTTGTCACTTTACAATCACCAGTATTGACCTCCATGTCGTTTTAAAGGAGCTTGATGCTGAGACTACAGATAGGGATGTCCTGGCAAAGATAGCACAACCATATTTTGGGTGGGGATTTTCAATGACAAGTTGCATGCCATATTTATATTTGGTTGTGATTGGTGTCTGCTCCTAGAAGGTCTCTTGAACGCAAAAAAGATCGCATTGGGTCTTTTTGCAGAGCTCAGCGAGGATGGTTAATTTATTTGCCAAGAAACCTTTTAATTTCAAGGATATCACCCGGAAGGTACTGTTAAGATTCGTAGCTCTTGGCGCTGTTGTTCGGGCCGGATGTACAGCAGTACTGTTTGCTGCCATCGTGGTGAAAAAATCGAGCACCCAGACTCTGCGTTACCGAGTGCTGGGTGTCCATGATGCGCCGTACGTTGGAAATCAAGTTCACGCTATCAAAATCACTTGGGGAGGCTCCTCTCGTGCACCCCACCTTCTATCGTGCCCGCTGTGTCCTAATACTTGCACAATGGAGACCTCAACAAGGTGACTGTGGTGGTTATCAGTGTCGTCGAATTTTGGGCTGGACACATCTAATTTGAACAACAATTGCCATCGTCTCGAAATAGAAGAACAATTAAAAGTACTCAAAATCAGCGGCACCGGCTCGTGAAGTATGAAAAGGGTATAGAAGCAAATTGCGCACTATTGATTGCTTAACCCGAAGGGAAAAAAGCGTATGTGTGTATATTTAACTAGGCAACTTGTGACCTTGTATGGGACAACAATGATCACCTGAATTACTTATCTGTCAGGAAAGTCGAAATGCCACGTAAAACTATTTTTGGGAAACAAAAACAAATAATTACCAAAAGGTTTCCAAATACTATTTCTCTGCGGTGTTAAAAGATAACAAGCACCATTCAAAGACCCGTCTTTGGTTGATATACTTGAATTGTCCCTTGGTGCACCTATCTGAAAATATAGAAGAGCATTACGGACGAAGAAGTGTCTATGGGGCCTTACTATAATCTATAGAATCCAAACTAACGTCATCCACTAGCTGACCAATTGCCGACAAATGGACAGAGTAGTGCAGGTTTTTCTTAAGGAGTTGGGAGGTTATATGATAATGGTTTGTCAATCAGCTGGTATACCGACTAGAAAATAAGCGTTTCTCATTCGTGACTCATTCCTATGCCGCACCGTTAAGACCTGGAACTCCATGCCAGCTCACATGTTTCCTTCTTTCCACAGTCCCGGGTCCTTTAAGCGGGCGTGATAAGGCATCTGATGAGGCCGTCAAGCTGAGTGCCATCACTATTAATATGGTACATGTTTACGACGGTGACCCTCTTTCCGAGACTTTGCATTTAGCTAACATCCGGCGAGGTGAAGTCAAATTGACGTGTCCTTTATAAAAAAAAAGATATCCCGCAGTGGTGAAGGGTTACAAAAAATCTACATTGATTGTACCTAGCACTATGTATAATCTCTGACATTTCAAGGAGAAACCGATAGAAATCGGCTTCTATAGACCCTTCGCCTGTCTTGAGCGTTATAGATCTTGGTAGGTTCCCATATATCCTACACCACCTACACCATTATCATACATCCATAACTCTTGGTAAAGACAGCCTCTGAGGCGCGGGGTCGATCCTCACTCAGTGCAAATATTTGTATGCATGAATATGGCTATTTGCATTGACCAGACCAAAGCCACATTCAAAGATTTTCTATTTATTTGTGTGTACGAGTTTACAAAAGAAAAGTAAATATATTAGTATGTCTATCCGCATTCCATAACACAAGCTAAAATAGTTAAGCTTACCATGGATCTAGATAGCGTTGAGTAGAATGTTGTGGAATCTTATTAGAACTCTTACCAATAATCTGTGGTTAGTAAGGCTCGCCATAGTAGCCCCGAACCAACTGCCTTTCGTCAGCGTACCGCTCATATACCAGGTCTTTTGACTCTTTGAACTTGAACTCAATGGGTTGCAAAAGACCTGTCGAACATCCAAATTCAGTAATGAACATTGGAAGATTGACCCAGTTGTGGACATCCATCGTCTTCGTTGCCACCTCTGTTCTGTTTCTCCTTTAGGAGCTCCAACAAGAAGTCTGGAAGAAATCGAATAAGCTGTACTTCTTAAATTATAAAACTGAAGAGTTTGTTTATTCGAATATTCGTTTATTGATGAAGGTTTTAGATTATATCATCACGCTATTACTTGAGGGGGGATCATAAAAATGTCAACACGCCTGACAGATTTCCAAATATTATTTGAAAATTTATTAAATACCAGGCATTATATGGCTTATAGTGATTCGGGGTTTCCATATTGGGATTTCTACACGGAAAATAGGACTCACATGACGGAACACCGTGTGATTTTAGTCGATTCGAGTCCATCATAAGCACTTGGGATCCCAAACACTATTGGAAAATATTATTACATACATACATACATAAATAATCATGCCTTTATCCCCGGAGGGTTAGATAGAGGTGAATTAACACCCACTTTTCACCAATAATTGTAGTCGGTCCCATATAATAGGGGGTGAGCCTGCCATAATATTCCGGGCACTATTGTTGACTCGAGCCTATATCTGAGGCTGATTCTGGGATGTATATATCTCTGATGTTAAATAGCCCTATCCTTTAGTCGCCTTGTACGACATCGAATGGCAAGAGATAGGGTGGCCCAAATTCTTCTCTGCCAATATAAAATATACAAACTCTGAAAATATTGTTATGAATAGAAAAATAAACAACTAGATAATACTAATGCCTACTGTGATTTTCCTCATGGTTAGTACATGAACTGATAATATAAGCAGTAATCTAATTGCATATAAACTTGATTTTACTATTCATTTCCTGCTTGCCGAGTGATACTCTTTGATGTAGCAGTAAAGTGTTTAACTGATATAAACTGATATAATTATGTTCCCGAAGAGGGCCAAACCATAAGGAATGGCCCTGGGTCATCCGGGTACGAGGGATATGTCGAAGACAACCTCACCTCCGGCCTAGCACTACGACCCTCAGTCGGCGTACGGTTTTAGTCGGTTCGAGTCCGATATAACATCCCCTTCCGGCTCCAGAGGGGATGTTCGCAAGAAAAAAAAATTGGTTTATACATCGTAGGTCGGGATGTAGATCCCCACTAGGTGCAAATATTTAGTATCATTGAATAGAAGATTAGATTCATCGGTGGCTTAGTGATTTGCAGTCTACCTTAATATTGAAAGGTAACGGGTTCGAATCCTGGCCATTACCGATGTGAAGCCTCTCCTAATATAAGCAATAAATTAGTGTAAAAGTAGGTATAGATTATTGGGAATGAGAATAATTTCGGTTTTTATTAGTAGGTACTGTTTATAAAAATAAAAATTGGAAGTCAGTTTATTTCTCCGCGTCAATCGGTATGATTTCATCTGAATCGGAGGAAGTTATCAGTCTGAATCACCATAAGTGAAATCCCTAGATAATAACATATTTCTGACATATTTGATCGAATTTCATAATATTAAAATACATAGATAATATCTTGTATTTTTGTACAAAACCTAATAAAAGTACAGTCAGCATCAGAAGATGTAGACTTTCAAAGTACTTAAAATGATCTAAATTTAGTTTTTTCACCCCCTTCCAGTTTACTGATTGTTCTGATATTGGGTAGACACCTTTAGTTTGGACAATAAAGCCATTTAATTCAATTAAACAGTTCGATTTCCACTTAATACGTGATTTTTAGATAATTTTGAGACTTTGTCGTCAAGATATTCATGACGCTGACTGTACTTACCAACCTAATAAGTAGGTATATAAATAAAATAGTTGTTGGTATTATAATAATGTTGTAAGCTTTTTTAATATTATTTATACACTTACTCGTATATACATTTTATTATACATTTATAATATCTATATACATATGATTAAACAATCATTTTTATGTAATTTAACAGACATTACCAGAATGTCAATTAACAAGAAAATTAAATTTAAATATTAATAAATAAAATAAAAATTAATAATTTAATTAAATTTAAGTAATTAATAATTTAATTAATTTATTAATATTCCAAAATAAAAAAATATGTATTGAAATAATTTAAAACTAGAGGGTAGGCAGCACGAGTGTAACGCCCCTGGTGTAGCATACATCCATAGGCCGCGGTAACCACTTTCCATCAGGTGGTCCGTGTGCTTGTCTGCCACCTAAGTGGTATAAAAAATATATTAGAAAATTAAAAAATACTTTACCCATCATCACTCAATAAAGTAGAATATCCAAAATAGTCGTGATGTCGCTCGCTAGTCGTGAACATAACATTCGTATTCTCGTGAAAAACGAAACTTGAACTACAAGTAGATATAATATACAATAATAAAATAACTGTCCTTCTTTCCATCATGAGTAATTCCTTCAAACGAATGATCTGCAAAAGAAAAAGAAAATCACTCCTGCAGGTCTAAAATGGCCACTTTATTGGAATCGTTTTAGGATAATATTTAGTCTTTTACACGAAATTAGAAGCTGTGAGTCAGCTTATAAAAGTGACCATTTTACGAATTTTATAGGAATTTATTGAGATTTATTAGAAACTAGCTATTGCCCGCGACTTCGTCCGCGTTAAGTTCGGAATAGCTCAAACTCATCATTATACATGGTGGAAGATTTTTATCCCAACTGGAACGGAACAACTCATTTTACACAAAATAAACATTCCTTTATAGTTTATAATGTGTCCCGAACATTATAAACTATAAAGGAATGTTTCACGCGATATAAAATGGAAAAACTTACTTTTGTCGACGTTTCATTCCTTTATTTAAAAAATGAAACAAAGCTGTGCTCAAAGTATTTCGAAAACTCGCTTGATATCTTCCACCCTGTATTTTTCAAGTACATATTATTATTATCCTTAAACTACTAAAAACTACAAAAATGGACAAATTTTACGATTTTTATAAGAAGCTGTTGAGATTTATTAGAAATTTAGAAGTTGCTTGTGTTTATCAGAATCACTCAATACGCTGGTATCTGTAATGGTGACTCTCTTTACCAAGGTTACCATCAAGCGAGATGAAGTCATATTGACGGGTGCAATATTTAAAAAATAAAGGTTAGGTCGAAAGTTTAATTTTATAAATCAAAATAAAATACAAGGCCTTTTTTTCTCAGGGTTAGAAGGTCAAAATAGCAGTCAACTCCTAAAATACTAACATTCCTTTTAATAGTATAAATCTGAAAGATTGTGAAGTTGTTTTGATGTTTGTTCTCTGATGATTGAAAAATCGTCTGTCCTATGTATAATATGTATGTATTTACAAAAAAAGGTATAACAATACAATAAAAAGATAGAACAATCCCCATACTTATAACAAATATACACACTGAAACAAATGCAATGGATATTGCAGATTATAATAACGCAAGAATCAGTAAGTATATACAACTCGTGCGAGTTAACATGGCACCTGGCTCGGGGCTTTGCGCGGGGGAGCGGGAGGCGTGTACGCTGACGCTACTAGCCTCGCACGGCGAGAGCGGGGTCGCGCGCGGGGAAGCGGGAGGTGGGTGTCTTCGAGGCAGGTGCCATGTTAACTCGCACGAGCTATAGATACTTACTATCGATAGGCTTATTATTCTATTACTTAGATTCCTTAATATAAGCTAGTTGAGCTATGCTTACCATGGGTCTAGATAGCGTTGTGTAGAATGTTGTGGGACATTTATTTATTATATTATTATTATTAAAAATTTGCAAGTTCTTAATAAAAATCTTTATAAAGGAAACTCGACAATTTTTCCCAAAAACGAATGGAAGCTTTCACGCTCGTAACTCAACATTTATGATATTATTAATTTAATTTATTGTTAACAAAAGCTACTAACTTGATTACATCCACAAAACTAAACGCTATTAACGGTAATAAAATAAATAATACTATTAAATATTGTAATAAATAAAACGACTACACTTCACAAAAACACTGAGAAGAATAAACACGACAGTAAAATTACAACATTCAATAATAGGAAAGCTTATCTTACATAAAATTCATGTTATTATAATGTGTATTATTATGTGTATTATTGTGTATCTATACATATTTAAGTGACTGAAGTGTACTCATTGTTTTTAAATATTTTCACTAAACATATTTTTATTACCTATATGTAGATATGGAATAATAACGCATTGTATGCTTTTAACAATGAAAAGATGGAACAATGCCTACAAGTACTGAAGAATGTATCAATTGCATGCACCGTAGCGATAGTGTAGTGTATAATACTAATAGTATAATATTAATAGTACAGACTTTGACTTTGAGTATAGTACCAATAGAATGGTACAGTCAGCATCAGAAAAATGTTGACGAACAAAGTGCTAAAAATGATCTTTATTTCGTTTTTTGACCCCCTTGCAGTTGACCGATTGTTCTTATATTTGGCACACAGCTTAGTTTGGACAATAATACCATATAAATCAATAAACCAGTTTGATTTGCTCTTAGAACATTTTGAGACTTCGTCGTCAAGATATTTATGACGCTGACTGTTCTAATTATATTATTATTATTATTTAATTAGTTTGCGGTTTGTAAATGATTTTGGACTTTGACTTTGAGTATAGTACCTAATAAAATGTAATACTAATAATAATAACGCTGGCCTGGGGGTGATCTCTGGCCTGGGGGTGACCGGTGGAGCCGCCTGTCACCCTAGCAGAAGCAGGCCGCGGCGGCGGCGGCGCAAAGTGCGCCTCCCCGTACCCGGGGCTAGATGGGGACGCTATTGAACAATATGAAGCAGAGTTATTGTTAAAATAAAAATAATAGTTAAAAATAACGATTTGAATATTGTTTTTAATAAATTTCTATGTAAATTATTTATAGTTAACCTTTTATTTTATTTATTTATTTAAGATTCATGCACACACAAAACTGCACAAAACCAATACAATATAAATTGGACGAAAAAGTTGGTACATTGGTACTGCTTATTTCTACAAGAAATTTCTTCCAGCAGACCGGCGAGAGGAGATCGTGAAGAAAAGAAAGAGGTGCGAATTTTTTTTTAAATGTTTCTTAAACTATTTATTTATAACAAGCTTTTGCCCGCGGCTCCGCCCGCGTGGATGTCGGTTATCGCGACAAAACATGGCCTATGTCCTTTCTCAAGGTCGTAGATTAGACCTTGAGAAAGGACAATATACCAAATTTCATCAAAATCGGTTCAGTGGTTTAGGCGTGAAAGCGTAACATACAGACAGACAGAGTTACTTTCGCATTTATAATATTAGTATGGATTTTTTACTTAGCAGCCTTTACAGCCAGTGTGTAAATATATGATTCACGGCTTTAAATCCCCGTAGAAGGCTCCCAGAGATGTTTTACCGGGAATTTACACAATATTGTTTTTTTTTCATAAAGGACACGTCAATTTGACTTCACCTCGCCTGATGGTAAGCTAAAAGCAAAGTCTCGGAAAGAATCTCACCATCGTAAACATGTCCCATGTTAACAGTGGTGGCACTCAGCTTGACGGCCTCATTGCCTTTTCACGCCCCGCTTAAAGGACCCGGGACTGTAGGAAGAAGGAAATACGTGAGCTGGCAGAGAGTTCCAGGTCTTAGCGGTGCGGCATACAAATGAGTCACTGAAATGCTTGGTTTTAGCAGGTATACTCTGCACCGTATATGGATGGCATCTTAGTCCTGCACGTGTCGTCCTGTGAAGGTAAGGATAGGGTGGGACTAATTGGAAGAGATTAACACGATATTGTTTTTTTTTTTTTCATATTATTTCAGTCCCTATAGCGATCATGGTATACTATTCCCATCTTCCATTTGCGCGTTCACGATGACCAGTTATGCCCAGCAGTGGATTGGATTTGACTAAATCATCGATCGATTGATTCATGAGATAGATTTTCATATTGTTGGACTGTCTGTCGTAACCTGTTCTAGAATACGTAGGTAAGTATATCATATTATTATAGAGTTCGAATCATACTGGGGGGATACATGTTAGGGTTATTCTGAAAGAGTTTGCGATAAAAAACTACCTATTTATAAAGCATTCACCTATTGTAAGTTCGATGCCTTTTTTTGCGAAAATCCCTTGGACACTCCCCCGCCGGAGCCGAAAGGGGTTATGTCAGACTTGAACCGACTAAAACCGCACACCGACTAAGGATCGTGGTGCTAGGCCGGAGGTGAGGTTGTCATCGACATATACCTGGCACCCAGGCTGACCCAGGGCCATCCCTTACGGTCTGGCCCTCCTCGGGTGTGAGTGCGATGCCAGACATAGGTATGCGCCATTTTTTTCCTATGTTCCCAAAGTTCCTCGGAAGGTAGATAGAAAGAGAAAAAAATTACGGAACGGGAACAGAATTCCACGGGGTGAACGAGAAACTTAAGCTGTGGAATTAACTACTGGTGTGGTTTCTCCAAGTGGATACAATATGCTCCCATGTAATAATTAAGAATGCCGTAAGGCGAAATCGGTCAGGATAACATAACATAATGATTAAAAAATAAAAAACCCGACTGCCACTGAAAAGACCGAAATAAGTTTGATAGCTGGCGGTATCCATTAATTTTCTTTCGGTTTATGATTGGCAAATGGGTACCGCCTGCTATCAAACTTATTTCGGTCTTTTCAGTAGCAGTCGGGTTTTTTATTTTTTAATCATTTGTTTTATTTTATACTTTTTAGTTATGATAGGTATGACATGTATATCTTTTTGTAATTTACATATCGTTTATACTTGAAATAAAAACTTAAATCAATAAGTAAGAACATTAGCGAGAATGATTGTTTTGTAAAACAACTTTAAATCGTTATATATCCTAAACTATTATTTAAAATGAAAAATGATAAAAGGAACCTAAAGATGATTTTAAAATACCTATTCAACGACACCCCACTTGACATAGTTCATCGACTTTAATTTTTTTCATTTTGACAATATGGCGTCTGGTTGTCGCTGTGGTGGATTTTGATTACTGTCATGTCTTTAGTGACACTCGCAAGGTTAAGACGAATCGATTGACGTATGAATTATCAAAATCGGCCCATGCATTTGGTCTCTAGAACGCCACATAGAAACAAACATACATACATACATACATACATACATACATACATAGACTGATAAACACATTACCCTCCTTTGCGTCGCGCAGTCGGGTAAAAAACATAAACTCACGCCTGTATTCCCCGAAGGGGTAGGCAGAGGTGCTAGCACCCACATTTATGTGTGTATTTGTCGCAGGTTTATAAGTGCCCGGTTAATGGCAATAGGCTCGCCACCTATTACATTGGGACCTAAACATAAACCGGTCAGGATATATTATAATAAATACCGTAGAAAAAGTACAAGTGTTCGCAATATGTGTATAAATGAATTCCACCAAGTGCCATCAATCAACAGTATAAATAGAATACAATATGGTGTTCTTCAAGCAAGAACGGCTGCACAGGTGCCGCGGTTACCACCCTCCATCAATGTGATTTTTGTGTCTGTCTACCACCTAAGTGATATCTAATATATAAAATTCTCGTGTCACAGTTATCGTTGCCATACTCCTCCGAAACGGCTTGACCGATTTTGATGAAATTTTTTGTGCTTATCCGGTATCTATGAGAATCGGCCAACATCTATTTTTCATCCCCCTAAATGGTGCAGCGGGAACGGAATCTGACGCCACGGGTGCAGGGAAAAATTGGCGGTACGAAGTTCGCCGTGACAGCTAGTCTAATATATAAAATTCTCGTGTCACAGTTTTCGTTGCCATACTCCTCAGAAACGGCTTGACCGATTTTGATGAAATTTTATGTGCATATTGGGTAGGTCTGAGAATCGGCCAACATCTATTTTTCATACACCTAAATGGTGCAGCGGGAACGGGATCTCACGCCGATCGCGGGGCGGGAAAAAATTGGCGGTACGAAGTTCGCCGGGACAGCTAGTCTATATATATAAAACTGGAAGTCTTGGACTGGGGGACTGGGAACTGGAAGAATGGAAGTCGTGTTAACATGGTAAATGTTTATAATGGTGACCCTCTTTCCGAGACTTTGCCTTTAGCTTAACATCAGGCGAGGTGAAGTCAAATTGACGTGTAAAGTACAAAAAAAAAAAAGAATGGCTGTACCGATTTGGCGAAAAATTATTAGGGATGTAGCTTAGAACCAGGAGACGGACATAGGATACTTTTCATCCCATTCGTAGGTTCCTGTGGATTGCGGTCACGGGATTAGTAATTATGTGACCCAGGTACATTTGTATGAAGTACCAGGCTCACAGAAACTTTAAGGAACTTTATCTGGGTCGCAGGAACAGAAGCAGTGTGTCCTATACCGTTCTATTCTGAACTTAACGCGGAAAAGTCGCGGGCGAAAACTAAAAATAAAAGTAAGTAGTTAAAATAAAACTGGAATAAAATTGCAGAATAAGCCTAAATAAACACGTTTGATATATCAGTACTAACATCTATTCTATGTGATTGGTCCCCTAGTCATAACATTGAGGTATAGGTGTAATGACATCTCACTTGTACGCGAATAAATATTTGATTTGATTTGATTTGAAAAAAAAAAAACTTATTAATATATAAGTGCTAACACAAAAAAGTGTAATTCTAATTAATATTTTATGTTCATAAAGTCTCTTCTTAATAAAAGTGTTAATACCAGTTCATAGTAAGCTTATACTTCGGAACCCAGGGTCCATTTTTGGATACCTTCTTTCCATATTAAGGTTTATTTTAGAGTTACTTATCTGACTTCCAAATCTTGAGAGGAAGACTTGTGCCAGAGGTGAGGTTGTCTTCGGGTCCTACTTTACAAAGTATTAGGTAAGAATAATTTCATTATCTTTATTTATAGTAGGTATTACGAGTATTGACTATGATTGCGGTTAAATCTATTTATTGACCGGGAAACGGGATTTTATTTGTTTGTAATTTATTTTAAATATATTTTCCTGTTAATGAGAAATTTTATATGTTCGAATGTTTGTTATTCGTTTCGACAAAACTACCATTTCTTATGATTTTTTGATGTTGTCAAATTTATTTTTTTACAATTCCATTTTAAATCCAATTTCAAGGCTGACGTATTCAATGTCGTAAGCAGAAAGAAGAAAGAATCATATTAACAATATCTATAAAGTAACTTTAAAATTTGAATAAATTGGAAAAAAGGAAATGCTCATGTAGGACGTGACCCCACGACCTTTCCCTTATAGGGGGAATGCTCTTCCTCCCGCTATTGAACCACACCCGAATCACTTCAAATTTCCCTACTCTTTAGGTATATATCCGTCTGAACACCACTGAGTCCCACTTGAGCATTTCATTTTTCCCGATGTATTCGAATTTATTACTCCATCTTCACATTTAAACCTTAACATATTGAGATAAAAATTGCTACGTATATAAGTGGACAATATCCTGAAAAAGGCCGAACTGTAAACGATATTTCGATGGTTTTCCCAACTCTATGAAGTTATCGATAAGGATACAACTATTTCGGGACATAATATGTTATCGTGTCAGCAGTTTAACTTCAACAAAAATTAAAAAAAAAATCTTAAAAAAAATCTAAAACAAAACAAGCAAAAACCGGAGCATAAGCTAGTTGTATTAAATACTATTTATGGTAAAAACCATATAATAATTAATTATTATGATTAAATAATATGTTCCTGTAATGATGTCTTTGTCTCCCATTATAGCCTCTAACAAAGAGATATACCATTATTATTATACCTATTTATTAAAAGTATATTTAAGCTACATGTTTTGCGGTTAGGGTATTAACCTATCTAGGCTTCTATAAAAATATTCAGGATATCCTAATTAAGGCTTACTTTTGTTATTTTCATAATCATAAGGATCTGCGGTAGCCTAGTGGTATGGGTAATGGACTGCTGAGACGAGGTCTCGGGTTCGATCCCAGGTTTACCATGGCACACACCAATGACGTTTCGGTGCTTTTCGAAGTTATGTGTGTATTTATCGCAGGTTTATAAGTGCCCGGTTAATGGCAATAGGCTCGCCACCTATTACATTGGGACCTAAACATAAACTGGCGAAATGTGGGTGCTAGCACCTTTGCCTACCCCTTCGGGGAATACAGGCGTGAGTTTATGTTATGTTATGTTAAGGAAGACAGTAGAAATCCCTAATGGTGGACACGGGGTATGGACCCAGCCTCTGACGTGGCGTTAGTGAGCGCAGTAATTACGTAAGGGTGCGGGTTTGATTCCTGCTCATACATGAATATATCATAGTCATAGTCAATTACTTTTCAATATAGAACAATAAAATTGTTTCTTATTGACGTCAATTTTAATTCTACTTAATCTAAGTTTACCACCGCTTCCAAGGCGCTGGTGGAGAAGAAACGGCGCAACAAACTCCACTGCGGGTGTCTATTTGTTTTGGGTATTTCCGACGTGTGAAGTGAAATCCCAACGAATTCCCCATTTTACCCCTCTTTTACACATAGAAAAGAAGGGTGAAAGTTTGACAAAGATCGGATTGCTTTGGTTTTGTAGAGCGATTTCTTTATCGCACATTAGACTGACACATGATTGATACATTTATAGAGTAGTTAAAACCGTTTGTTTAAAAAAAAATTGAAATTATAGCTTCAAGAAATAATTGGGATAAGTAGATGATGATATCTGAAAATCAAAATATGTAATGAGTCACATGTTTTTTGCACCCATCAACAATTTCAAGCGTGTCTTTGTTTGCATAATGTTTAGTTATGTTGCACGGCCGTGGTTCGCGGCCGTGCATAATTTGGGCAACCCTTTTTTCTCATGCGGTGTCGTACAAGGCGACTAAGGGATAGGGCTGTTTAACATCAGACAGATAGATACAGCTAAACTCAGCCTCAGATGAATGGCTCGAGTCAACAATAGTGCCCGGAATACGGCAATATGCTTACCCCCTATTACGTGGAATTCACTACATTGATTGATGAAGAGGTGATCTCTGCCTAATCGTCCAGGGATAAAGGCGTGATTATATATTATATTAGTTATGTTCCATTTCAAAATTCTGTTTGGAAAGTCTTGTAACGTTGGTATACGTTTCCTTAGTAACAATATAAGTTCGTTACAAGCTGTAACCGCAAATTATGCTACAGATGATACAATATGACATCATATTTATCAGCAATGTTTAGGTACTTCCCCGTTTTGCTAAATCATGCTTGATTACGTAATAATTGAACGGGATTGTGTCGTATTTACTGAATTATATAGACTATGTACAATGCCTAATATAATTATCTATAATTCTTTCTTCACATTTTTTTAATCAGCATTATTTACTCTCCATCGTGTTAGTAAAGCTAAATGAAACGGTAATTTACAAAAAAACATCACTTCATTAAAAAAGAACTAGCGCCTAGCGCCTGCTTTTTTGCAGGTTAACAATATGTGGTTCTACTAGTGTACTACTAGTGAACCACTAGTGAACTACTAGTGAACTACTAGTGAACTTCTAGTGAACTACTAGTGAACTACTAGTGAACTACTAGTGACCTACTAGTGAGCTACTAGTGAACTACTAGTGAACTACTAGTGAACTACTAGTGAACTACTAGTGAACTACTAGTGAACTACTAGTGAACTACTAGTGAACTACTAGTGACCTACTAGTGAGCTACTAGTGAACTACTAGTGAACTACTAGTGAACTACTAGTGAACTACTAGTAGATCACTAGTAAAAACCTTATCCAAAACATTTACATGTACACTGCTCAAGGACACTATAACAACATTAATTTTTAAAAAAATATCTCATTATCCTGATTCAGCAAGGACGCGACGGACGTCCGCGAATTTGATTATTTTTATTTTTTTTTATATAGGACACGTCAATTTGACTTCACCTCGCCTGATGTTAAGCTAAAGGCAAAGTCTCGGAAAGAGGGTCACCATCGTAAACATTTACCATGTTAACAGTGGTGGCACTCAGCTTGACGGCCTCATTAGATGCCTTTTCACGCCCCGCTTAAAGGACCGCGAGTTGATGAATGACCCAAATAAAATAAGGTGCAGTCAGTGTCATGAATGTATTAGGAGCAAATCAAAGGTGTGCAAATCAAACATCAAAACAATCGGTCAACTGGAAAGGGGCCATAAAACGAAATTGAGATCGTTTTTAGGACTTTGTTCGTCATCATCTTTCTGATGCTTACTGTACAATAAATTATGGATAAGTAGGTATTTATGAAAATATTTTAAATTTTTCAAACAGCCCTATTATTCTAGTTCAGTGTTAAGCTGCGCATGCAAAAATGTTCACTAACAGTTAACAACCTGAAAATCACGTAAATCCAAAAGCGAATCGTATCAGTGACATACGAACATTTTCAACGAACTACTTACTAGCCAACTTGTTGGGCAAAATATAGTCAATTTTGTTATTTTAGCTGAGTTTCAAAATGCACCTGATAAGTAACTCTTGAGGCTGAGAAGTCAGATGGCAGTCGTTCTTTTTAAAGAGTGGGTCCCTTTTTGATTTGCTTAGTTGCATTATGGCGCAGATTCGCGCTCCAATTTGAAAGATTCTTTTAAAATTTTGAAGATAATTAAGTATTAAAAGAAAATAGTTTTGTTTATCATACGGTAGGTAGATAATCTTATTTACAACCAAAAAATGTTAAAAATCGTTAATTTTTTTGTGAGTTTTAGTGTCACAAAATTTTTTAGATAAACCATAAGACTGCCTTTCAATTAGACTCAATCATACAAATTTTGAAAGAGCCACTCAGCGCCACTAGGCCTTTTTTTATCGTGCGAAAAATCCCCACGGATACCACACCGACGGAGCTAGTGGAGGCGGTTATGTCGGACTCGAACCGAGCAAAACGCACGCCGTCTTGGGTCCTTGGTTGCCGGAGCACAGTGTTTCGACTAGAACAAGCTAGCTAGACAATATTATTTATTGGGGTATATTGCATCGTTTGGCTTTGTTATGATGTATTAATACGGTTTCAGCACAGAAAACTCTATAGCCCGTCCATTGTATTTTTGTATTTTAGACAGATGGAAGTAGTAATTGCATAAAAATTTAAAATATCGATTAAGTTGAAAACTTCGTTTAAAAACAACGACAAATGAAAATATAGGTATCATGATTTAATGTGGAATTATTACTTATTATCTATCAATATATCTTAGTAAAGAGTTGATATTTGTCGAGAATATATTCGTATATTAGTAGAAAATTCATAATCTGAAAAACAGACATAATGACAAAGTTACACTCAAGTGCGCAGGCTACAATGACTTAAATTCACTAGTTTACAGATATGGCTATAATATATACAATTTCTAGCCCGGGTACAAGAGGGTACAAGTATTTTCTAGTCCAAAGAATTCAGACAATCGTCGTTACCTAACATTATTTTTTAAACTGTAGGTATTTTAAATAGGTGCGACTGAAGTATATCAATTTTCTTGTTACAACTAAAAAATATATACCCTTAACTCCCAGATTCATCACTAACACTTTTCAAATAACTTGAACTCACTGTCATAAGTGGTTACTTTGATAAGCGTAAAAATGCAATGAATAAGTGAACTTCAACTCTTTCTTCGTATTACTACACACATTATTTTATCAGTAGTTGATATTAGGGCAAAACAATTCTTAGAATTGGGACACATGGGTATCTGGCTAGAGGCTCAGGTAATACATTTCTGGATATTCGACAATGACTTTTGTCCAGCTAGCTTGTTCTAAGCGAAACACTGTGCGGAGGTGAGATTGCCGCAAGCATATCTCATATTATTAATACATTACATTAATACATAATATTCGGCCTAGTGTATTACGTGTCTAATTTGAAGGCACCCTAAAAACCATTTAGAACCCTTATTCAGAATTGGATACCGTGGTACAAGGGTTACAACCCCACAGACTTGGACTTAATTTTTAACTGACCCTCGCTTGATTACTAAAAAATAAAATTGCATCCTCTGACAACTATAACCCAAAATTTAATTTTTCTTGGCCTAAAAGCGTTGCGTTCTTCACAACTTTGTGTCACAAGCGTTGTGAGCTCAGCAAAATGCATTTGACGGTGTCTGGGTAGCATCCCGCAATTGTGGGCACCTCAAAGAGAAGTGGTAAAGGGATTTTGGGGATTTTAGTGTTTGGTGAAACTTTATCTACAGACTATATGCATAGTTTAAGATGCTTACAAACTGAACCGTACAGATCGGTTGAGCCCTTAGTACAATCTTAACGGTCTTCATCATCTTTTGTTTAAATTTTAAATTAGTAGGATAGCAGGATTTAATAATTTGAAGAGTGCATTTAACATGGGTTAGTATTAGCACAGTAGGTATAATGATTACGTACTGATGGGTGACTAAACTGTTAGATTGTTGTGTTGTTGTGGGGCAATTATTATGTGTGTTAATAGTAGGGCACGCGTAGAAGGAAATTCGGTAGTTACTCTAGCGCGTAAGATTAAGCGAGGGGAGGCTATATACTGACAAATTACGCCAGCCAGTAGGCAGCCTTCAATTTGGATGGATGCGAAAAAAAATCGTTCTATCAATTTACATCTACGCGTCAGATAAAGATAAGGGTAGTTACTAGCTATCAAGTGTCCATTTTGAAAAGGGGCATGACCATTGCCCATAGGCACTTTGACCATGGAGTGCCCACATCAAAAAGGGTATGCAAATGGTAGTATACTATACCACCATTGAATTACTAATGTAATATTTTAAATATAACTTCGAGTATGGAAAATAAAACAGTTTTAATTTTCACATAAATACACGATTACAATCGACTTTAACTGCTACCGAACATGATTTTAAAACTCAAATAAACTTTACTCTGATAAACAATGTTACTGATGGTACCAAATATGATATTCTAGTTCTCTTTTAACATCATTATACATATGAATAATTTTATTATACTAGGAAATTTCTTCGAGCTCGGCGTAAAGTGTCTTTTTTTGTCTGTAAATTTGGTACGTAATCATCCTTTTCGTATTCACTAAACTTTTTTTCGAATATTTTTGTACTTGTATATATTTCTTACAAACAGATTTTTTGCATTTATCCATAAAAATATAAATTTTATTTTTAATATGATTTGCTGTGCATGTGTGTTCTGCCGGTCGCAAAATTTTGTTATGATCTTTATTTATGATAAGAGTTGCGCTACAATTTTCACGGTATGCACATCTCCATTGCGAAGAGCCGCCTTTATTGACGACAATTCTGTTGAATCTGTAACCATCAATCAACAAAACAGGCTTTTGCTTTTGACTCTGAATGAAAACCAGCTTGTTTTCTGAAATTTAATCAGAAGTTCCTGCATTATTTTCCATTTTATATCACAGAAAAAAATAACTTTTCGAAAAATATACTTCATCTTATTACTTTTATACCTAAGAATAAAGTTTTCAAGCACGTAGAAGAGATTTTATCTAAAGAGGTTTCATAAGTGGCAAAAACAGCCCAACAAGCAAATTAGTCTTATAAGGTTGCGTTTATTCAGCTATTCGGTGATATAAAAGTCGAGTAAGTGTGAATTATTCAGCACGTGTCGTATAAAAGCATCTTATATAGCATTTTAGTTATTCAGCATTTCGGTCACATAATGATGCTGAGTAAACGTTTACTCTGCATACTTATATGGCTAAAGTGTCGTATAAGATTTGTTGTATAAGTCGCTAGTATACGACCCTTATGTTACTATTTCGTCGAGTAAAAGCACATTATATAACTTTCTTATGACACAGTCGAATAAAAGCCACATCGTTGCTTTTATACTGCTATTATGTTGTATAAGTTGCATTCATACGACTATTACAAGCCTAGTGCCAAGGGTCGTATAATTGCTTGTACTGCTCAATTATCACTTGTCTTAGTTTTCTTGTGTACAATAAGTGGTTGATTGAATAAATAAATAAACAAAAGATCTTTTTTAGAAAACTTTTTAGGAAGGTCTAAAGAACCCTAAAATATAATCATGGCGCTTATACTGCTAATTTGCTGTATAAGAAGCTATTATACGACCTGTTAGCAGTAAAAATGGTGTAAAAATGAATGTTGATATAAAAAATATTTGTTATTATATTCATATTACTAAGAATTGAAGGGGGGCGTTAAATATTTATGATAAAACCTAGTATATTTCATCAGAAAACTTACCTTCGCAATACTTTGCAAACCTATGCGTGAGTTTACGAACCTACATTTGGTGCAACCTACAAAGTAACATGTCTGCTAAATAATTTGTACTTATAATTTTTTATAATTTTTAAAACACAACACGACGCACTTGCTTAATTTAACAAACAAACGTAACATAAAAGTCATATAAGTTACAGTTATAGCGCAACTTAAGCTTGTAACAGTCACTCCGTTACCTTTATACGATGTCTATGTGACTGAATTGCTGAATAAAATGGGCCCAAATCGCGTTGTATAAACGTTTTCATTACGTTTATACGACTTCTATTAGGAGCCAAAATGCTGAATAATTTGCGTTGCCGCGACTACTACACGACATATTTTTGCTAGTTGGGAGTACATTTGCATGAAAGAGCTCATTATGCGTTAACCTCTATATGATTTTATGTTATTTTCCGTTGAAGACCGTTTGCACTAAGGACTACATGAATTGAGGACGACTTGCTCCTTGGCCGTTTTCACGTTGAGGTCACATTATCCGATAGACGTTTTGACTTGTGGACTAACTCATTCAAAAGACATTCAGCTTCGAGGACGTTCTACTCCGACGCAAAAACGACGGGGTGTTATAAGTTTGACGTGTCTGTGTGTTTTTGTGTGAGTGTGTGTGTCTGTCTGTGGCATCGTAGCACCCAAACGGATGTACCGATTTGTTTTTTTTTTGTTTAAAAGGTATATTAGTCGGGAGTGTTCTTAGCTATGTTTGAAAAAAATCGGTTCAAGATGACCGCCGCCACTACATGTTGGAATACACATTTCTTTAAAACTCCCTCAAAAATGAAAGAGCTTTACTAGTAGATCAATTTAAAAAGTATAAAATAAAAATTAAATTAAATATTTAAAAAACCCCCGTCACAAAAACACCTCCAAACACCTATACCCCATTTGTTTAGGTACTTAAAAAAAGGTAAACAAGAAAAATGGTGGATTTCAGAGATAGTCAACCGACAATGACAATAGTATTTTTGTGCATGATTAAGGGCAACATAAAGACTATATTTACCTTATTAAAAATTTTTAAATTTATAATAATAAACTGACACGTTCAACACATTCACAAAACAATCAAAGTGATTTCAAATTCAATCACTGAATAAAATTTTAGTCTGAGTCCGAAGAACTATCACCAACACTAATTACAAAGTGATCCTAGGTGTCGTCAATTATCTTATCTAGGGATGACATCTTCTCCACTTCTTTCAGTACATGCTCTTCGCAGCTCTTTATGGTAGGTACCGAATAATAACAATAAATACAAATTACAAACTGCGAATTGACTTTGACAGGCACGTATGGCGCGATCTGGAAAAAACTGTTTTGAATATCTGTCTTTTTAGTTTCTTTATGGTAGGCACAGTGCAATAGTTTTTAAAATCATTCTAAATAATATAGTTTTTATAGTTTTTCAGCTTAGGAAATAATAATTGCAACTTAAAATTAAACCGAGTAGTTAAATATAGAAAAATATAAGATAGAAATGGATTTTAAGTTCTAAAATGATTTTATTTTGGTTTCTTTATTTCGGAACGAAAAATGCCCCTATAGAAGAACCCTTTTTACGATTTGTTTACCTTTTTTTAAATACCTAAACAAATAGAGTATAGTAATATTTTGATTCAACGGTTGATATGTCAGGCGACCTTGAATTGTTCCGATAATATTATATAACTGAGAGCTAAACCAGTTAGGGGCCCCCGAACATACAGTGGAATTTAGATTTTGTTTTCCTTAACTAGTTTTCGTGGGTAGAATGTGGAAGGACCTGTGGCTAGAGATTGGAAAAACATGTTCGTGTTTTGTTTTTGGTCGAGTTTTGTGGGTAGAGATCGGAAGAGCCTCTTATCTTCAGTGTCTTCCATAGCAGTGTTTGCCTCACTCACATTATACAAAGAATACTTATAACCATTTTTTTTTCAATAATATTCGAAAGCGTTATATTTACACTTTGTCAATTGGCAATGACGAATCAAGGGATATTAATACTCAATAACCCGATTACCATTACAACGTACAATAAAGTAACTTTTAGTCCATTAACTTCTAAATCACATAGGTAATGGATATTCAATACGGCTTACACCGATTAGTTTTAGTTTATTTTTCGAACGAAAACTTATAATAATAATTATAATTTATTATGACAAAATGGACTTTTACTTTTTTTCATGGAATCCTAGCCATTATAGCCATGTGACCCACTCCTAACACATGCAATTTAGCTTAACTGGGGTTAGTAGGAATATTATATAGTTAGATCGGTTAATAAGTCTTATTAACTATATAATATTCCTACTAACCCTAAAAACATAATTTAAAGAAAGATAAAGAAGATCCACCAGGACATGGTAGCTGAGTGGGAGCTACGACTTGGGCGACCAAGCGCAGGGCACACCGCCGTAATAGCGGCGATAAGACCCATCATGGAGGAATGGCTAGAGAGGCCACACGGCAGCCTCTCGTACCGGCTGACGCAGGTGATTACCGGACACGGGTGTTTCGGGAGTTACCCGTGTCGGATGCGGAAGGAGCCAACGTCCGAGTGCTATCACTGTGATGCGAGCGAGGACACGGAGCTGCACACGCTGACCGAGTGCCCGGTGGGAGTCCTCTCGCTCGCCACATTGCTCACAGCGATGGTACGATGCGCGAACGCTTGGGTGCGGCCGCCTCCTTCTGCGAGCAAGTAATGCTCGAGAAGGAGACGGCCGGTCGGGTCCGGACTAGACTCCGGGCCCGGGAATCTCACGAAGCGCGAAGGCGAACCGAACGTCGGAGGTCGCAGAACGAACTCCGTCCTCCATGAGCGCTGGCCTGGGGGTGACCGGTGGAGCCGCCTGTCACCCTAGCAGAAGCAGGCCGCGGCGGCGGCGCAAAGTGCGCCTCCCCGTACCTGGGGCTAGATGGGGACACCGAGGTCCCCACAACCCGAAGGGGGCCATCTCCAAAGAGATGGTCCTGGGTCTGCCGGGGTGCGAGAGACCCAAGACGGCGTGCATTTTGGTCGGTCTGAGTCCGACATAACCACCTCCACCGGCTCCGGCGGGGGAACTATCCGTGGGGACTTCCACACGAAAAAAAATTCCCTGAAATGCAGGATTCTTCCTAGTTTGGGCACCTGTAGGTATAATATTAAGTCAACTCCTACTACGGATATAGTAATGAGAAAAATGAACAAGTTTTTTTTTATAAAAGTACACGTCAATTTGACATCACCTCGCCTGATGACGGCCTCATCAGGCGACTTTTCACGCCCCGCTTAAGGAACCCGGGACTGTAGGAAGAAGGAAACACGTGAGCTGGCAGGGAGTTCCAGGTCTTAATGGTGCGGCATAGGAATGATTCACCGAACTGCTTGGCTGTAGAATTTATTATAACGCCTACTATTTCTACCATCAACCTGTAGGTATCTGTATCATCTAACTATAAAGATTAAGAAGACTTCTAAAGAGATCAAATCGAACAAAACTCTTGTCACGTAAGTACCTAATTAATAGATGATCCTAGGAATTCAATTAATACTGTTTACATAATAAATAACTTCATCAAACAATTGTTTGTTATTTCAAATATTTCAATTGAATCGACTATCCATCTTTTATCTATATGAATTCTATGAAAGTGTTTGTTGGACTGTGCCAACTACAACATATAAAACTAGTTGTTCCAACTGACTGAATCATCAACGCAAATATACAACAATGATAACGGGAATTAACACCATTATGGTATGGGTATATACATTTACATTAGGACACTGTGAGTGTCCTAATGTGACGGTACATGGCGAAAACAAAATAGCGACTACAATATGGGGTTCTTCAAGAAGGGCATTAGAAGGTTTCTTCAGGGTAGGCAGCCCGTGGAACACTCCTGGTGTTGCATACGTCCATAGGCCGCGGTAACCACTTTCCATCAGGTGGGCCGTGTGCTTGTCTGCCACCTAAGTGGTATAAAAAAACCGAGAGTAACCGGATAGATGAAGAATCTACTACCTCACGGACTCGAAGAAGGCGGGCGTGCACCATTGAGCCAGTCAGCCTGTGACCGCGGCCGGTTGAACCTGGTTGAAACGTCAGGAAAATCAAAGAGGTACCTACAGTAAGTGCATTGTACAAGCACGGCGTCGCTTACGCAGCGAATTCTATTCGCTGGCACTTCGTGGCGACTAGCAGCAATCCGCGCTAGTTACCTCCTAACCATTCGGCCGTTCGCTTGTGTCCACACCTCAACCCTTCGCGAGACAGTAACCTTGTAACCGTGTTAGACTAGGTTCAGTAATTAAACCATGCAGTCAAAATTTATAACGAAACTTTTTATTTAACCTTCCTAGCCGTGCACTTAGGTGTGGAAGACACAGGGACGTAACTGGCATGCGCCGTAGTAACTCAACCACGCACCTTCTAGTATATATTATGTTACCGGAAATGTGTATAATCCGGAATTCTATACAATGCCTAGGCATTGTATACAATGCCGAGTGCGCAGCAGGCAATGTATGAAATGGTATCAAAGAACATTGACGGTGGTTATAAAAAATGCAACCACTTAGGCTAATGCTGGAGCCTCGCTTTCGCTTCAGTCTTCTAACCTATAATATATCCAGGTCGGGGCGCAGTGTCCACACCACGCAATTTAACTTGGATAGATTAGGTTAGAAGATTAATGCGGGAGCTTCGCTCCGCTCCGCTCCCGCATTAATCTTCGTGGTTATTTTTTTTTTATTCATTCAAAAATATAAATTTTCCACAAAATCATCCGCAAATATAGACAATAACCCATTTATTTTACACATTGCCGGTGGAACTGCAGGCATTCTATGAATTAACTCACATTTCCTAGGATTTGTATACAATTCCTTGATTTCATACATTTCCGGTAACATATGTATACATACCTCAATACATACCTATACCCCCACAGTGGTGACCCCGACGTGATTTTTGAACACGCAACATTGAACCCAAATCCATTTTTTGTACCTATACCTTGAACCCAAATCCATTTTTTGTACCTATACTTTGAACCCAAATCGATTTTTTTATGTCTATGTGCTATGTAACTGGAGTACCTACTACTAACGGTGTTTTTGGCTTTGGCTTGGCCTTACACTCGGTATAGATCCAATAAGCATAAATGATAATTTTCTAAAGTTGACGTTCTAAAGTCACTCATTGAAATAAAACTACCTTTTTAACCGATTCTATCGTGATTTATTTATTATTATTTACTTTTAATCCAAGGTTTCGGTCACTTTACAGCAGCCATGGTCGCGGGGTGACTAATGGGTCTATGAAATATGTCTATGAAATGAAATGAAATGAAATGAAAAAGCAGTCGCCCTGTAAGCGAAAGGTCGTGAGTTCGAGTCTCACTTGAGCATTTCATTTTTTCCAATGTTTTTCGAACTTAACAGTTAGCATAATAAATGCTATAAAAAAAAAAAAAATATTCAGATATTTGGGCGCAGTCATCAAAATTCAATGTTTAAAAATGGTTGAAAAATCATTCATTGTTTCCAACAGTTCGTAAGAATGTTGGTAGATGGCTGCACCGTCGCCCTTATAGACGGATATAAAGAGAAGGAAAATTTGGAATGATTCAAGTGGTGCTCAATAGCTCAGTTGGCAGAGCAGTCGCCCTGTAAGCGAAAGGTCGTGAGTTCGAGTCTCACTTGAGCATTTCATTTTTTCCAATGTTTTTCGAACTTAACAGTTAGCATAATAAATGCTATAAAAAAAAAAATTATTCAGATATTTGGGCGCAGTCATCAAAATTCAATGTTTAAAAATGGTTGAAAAATCATTCATTGTTTCCAACAGTTCGTAAGAATGTTGGTAGATGGCTGCACCGTCGCCCTTATAGACGGATATAAAGAGAAGGAAAATTTGGAATGATTCAAGTGGTGCTCAATAACTCAGTTGGCAGAGCAGTCGCCCTGTAAGCGAAAGGTCGTGAGTTCGAGTCTCACTTGAGCATTTCATTTTTTCCAATGTTTTTCGAACTTAACAGTTAGCATAATAAAATAATGCTATAAAAAAAAAAAATATTCTGAAATGAAATGAAATGAAATGAAATGAAATGAAATGAAATTTATTCGTAAGAGACTCGGTGAAGATAGTATGTTACATTTTTAGTTATTGATACAGCATATCTCGCCTTCATTAGGCATACGAATTTTGTACATAATAGTACATTATCATTCAATTACTTACATTTTAAATTAAATTCATTAAATTATTTTAAATCAAAATAAATAACATTGAATTGATATTATTAATTGTAGAAAATAAATATATCGATGTCAATAGATAAGGATTGTATTATATTAAGAGTATAATTAAAATGTCCAACTTTAATTCAACCCACAAATTTGATTCACTGAAAAGGATTTTTGGCAACTTCACTACTACAGTGGTACAATAGGGGACACAAATTAATTTATTTATTAATAGCTACACTTTTTAAAAACACAATTTGACTGAATCGGGCCTGGACAAAAAAATTGTCAGGGCTCCGATAGATTTTTTATTGAACAGAAGAGAAGAAGGTACTCAGGTATTCACAAAATAATAAGAATTAAAATAAAAATTTAATAAAAAAAGTATAAAATAAATAAAAATAATAATTTTATTTATTTCAGTGCCATCTATTGCTTATTACTCAAAGCAGTATAGACTTGGTGAAAGTGTCAACTAGCTTTAATTTTAATACTAGATTGATTTTACAGATAACGCTTTACTCAATATCGTATATATATTTCAATTGTTATAATAAATCTTTATACGTAAATAAAAATGAATCACCACATAACTACTTTCAAACGACTGCACCATATTCGATGAAGTTTTTGTGTTCGTTACTGTCGCAACAAAGTACTGCTCTGACGCCTCTGACGTTTGTTCGTTTCTTATTAGCGCTATCTATTGCATTATATCCAAAACAGCGTACATAAATGGAAGGTGTCAACTAGCAATGGTTCTAGTACCAAGTGTATCTGGCAGATGGCGCTTTACTCAAAATATTTATTACAGTAAACAATTTCCTTAGACCTTATTATTAATACGTGTAGACACAGCACCAAAACTTCATCACAAATTCACAAATATCATCGCAATGCGACAAATGCTAACTAGGTATGCTAAGAAATATCTTTTATTTATAAGTTTTAATCATACCTGATATTAGTTATTAAGTACTAGCTTTTGCCGGATGGATGTCGGTTATCGCAAACAAACATAGCCTATGTCCTTTCTCATGGTCTAATCTACCCCTATACCAAATTTCATCAAAATCGGTTCAGTGGTTTAGGCGTGAAAGCGTAACATACAGACAGAGTTACTTTCGCATTTATAATATTACTAGCTTTTGCCTGCGGCTCCGCCCGCGTGGATGTCGGTTATCGCGACCAAACATAGCCTATGTCCTTTCTCAAGGTCTAACCTATCCCTATACCAAATTTCATCAAAATCGGTTCAGTGGTTAAGGCTTGAAAGCGTAACATACAGACAGACAGACAGACAGACAGACAGACAGAGTTACTTTCGCATTTATAATATTAGTATGGATATAGCTTTTGCCCGCGGCTCCGCCCGCGTGGATGTCGGTTATCGCGACCAAACATAGCCTATGTCCTTACTCAAGGTCTAATCTACCCCTATACCAAATTTCATCAAAATCGGTTCAGTGGTTTAGGCGTGAAAGCGTAACATACAGACAGACAGACAGACAGAGTTACTTTCGCATTTATAATATTACTAGCTTTTGCCCGTGGCTCCGCCCGCGTGGATGTCGGTTACCGCGACCAAACATAGGCTATGTCCTTTCACATGGTCTAATCTACCCCTATACCAAAGTTCATCAAAATCGATTTAGTGGTTTAGGCGTGAAAGCGTAACATACAGACAGACAGACAGAGTTACTTTCGCATTTATAATATTAGTATGGAAGTATGGATACTTAGTATGGATTTTAGATCCTTATATGCGTTCCTAAATAATTTATTTTCACGTTTTGTTTTTCAATCAGAAACTTTGGCCTTACGAACTAGATAATATATAAAAAAAACTTAAGCTGAAAAAATCTTATCCCAACGAATGAAAATGGTAACATGGTAACAATGGTAACACTTTAGCCATTTAGTTGAAATGAATTAATAATATCCCTTTAATAAATACTCAATAACGTCGTTGTCAAGGCAGTCCATTAAAATGACCTTGTTGCAGATGCAACGCTTATTGCCAAGAGCAGTTTGAACACACGCTTTAATACATGATATTAATTTAGTTAAGTAGGTACCTACCTACGGTATACGCACCATTAAGACCTGGAACTCCCTGCCAACTCACGTGTTTCCTTCTTCCTACAGTCCCGGGTATTTAAGCGGGGCGTGAAAAGGCATCTGATGAGGCCGTCAAGCTGAGTGCCACCACTGTTAACATGGTACATGTCTACGTTGGTGACCCTCTTTCCGAGACTTTAGCTTACCATCAGGCGAGGTGAAGTCAAATTGACGTGTCCTTAGTAAAAAAAAAAATCTAGACACGATAAGCCCCCTAGCCAGATCGACTGACGACCTGAAAAGGTGAATAATGGCTGTGGAAAGCGGAGGATTAGGAATTTAGAAGAGGCTTAAGTCCAGCAGTGGACTCAATACAAAATCATACAAAATATCATATAGATCCACTTAATATAATTCACAGACGTGAGCATTGTATGTATGAAAGATATATTTATATTATTATACTAGTTTTTGCCCACGGCTCCGCCCGCGTGGATGTCGGTTCGCGGCATTTATTCGAATTTTTCTCACATTTTAAACCTTCCCTAGACCTTCACGAACATTTCAAGACCAAGATAAGATAAATCCGTTCAGCCGTTCTCGAGTTTTAGCGAGACTAACGAACAGCAATTGATTTTTATATATATAGATTTGATACAATTCAAATCAATAAAACAGTCTGATGTGCTCTTAGTACCTTACTTAAGATCGTTTTAAGACTCTGTTGTCTGTTATTTTGAGACACTAGAGTCTGTTATTTCTGACGCTGACTGTACCCACATAGGTAGTAGTCATTAGTTACTAGTTGTACTTAGTTTAACTCGAGCATTGAATCTATACAGACAAGGCAATCATGCAGACTGCGCAGACAGTGCGGCCATTAGGTACTTACCAGTCGATTGGTCTTTCTACACGATTAGTTTATCTCGATACTCGAGACTACTCCGGCATCGGTAAGAAAGAAATACATAGTCTCGAAAAACATTACCCTCTTTCTTTCGGCAGTCGGATTAAAAGGATCTAAGCTACATTTTTTATACCTTTTTTTTCGTGCGGGATGTCCCAACGGATACCTACCCTGCTGAACCCGGACGGGGAGGTTATGTCGGATTCGAACCGGTCGTGGTGCGAGGCCGGAGGTGAGGTTGTCACCGACATATCCCTCGCACCCCGGCTGACCCAGGGCCATCCCTTACGGTCTGGCCCTCCTCGGACATTTTTTTATACAAATTAGGTGGCAGAGAGGCACACAGTCCGTCTGATGTAAAGTGTTTATCGTGGCATATGGACATGTGCAACAGAGAGTCACACTCGTGCTGCCGACCCTCTTTTTTTCGACGTTGGCTCCTTCTGGGTCTGACGCAGGTACTTCCGGTAACAGCACTGCCGACCCTCTAAGAACAGAGTGTTTCTCTGCCATCAGTGCAGAAAACAAAGCAGGATTAGCCTTTGGCGTTCCCACTGACTGCACAAAAAATCTCCAGTGAACTCTGGCTACCCTACTCACCGCCTCCCCGTAACCGGGGCTAGATGGGAACACTGTGGTCCCCACAACCCGAAGGGGGCCATCTCGACAGAGATGGTCCTGGGTCTGCCGGGGTGCGAGAGATATGCTTTTGGCAATCTCACCTCCGTCAACCAAGGACCCAAGATGGCGTGCGTTTTAGTTCCGACATAACCACCTCAACCGGCTCCGTGGGGGTGGTATCCGTGGGGATTTATCGCACGAAAAAAAAAACCCTACTCATCGCCAAGAACACAACACGAGGTTATTATGGCCGCAGTATTCTGTAGGGCGGATACTTTCCCAGTCGGATAGATATTAATCGGTATCAGTCGGATATATTTAAACAGGTACTAAAAATGTTTATGCAGCGTGGTTCCCGGCAGAATAGAATTTGGGCCACCCTATCTCTTCCCAAGCGGCGCGGTGTCGTACAAGGCGACTAAGGGATAAGTAGGGCTGTTTAACATCAGATAGATATATATACAGCCCAGACTCAGCCTCAAATGCATGGCTCGAGCGCGAAATACGGCAATAGGCTCACCCCCTATTACGTGAGACCGAAAATGTCTGGTAAAATGTGGGTGTTAACCCTCCGAGGATAAAGGCTGAATGAAAGATTTTTTTTTGTGTTATTGCGATCACGACAATAGCAACAGTTAATTGTGTATTCTACTGACTAGTCAAATTAATATACTTTTTACTAAACGTCAAAACGATACGATGAGAGGTAACTTGTATGAAAAAAGATTTAGTGACGTCATAAAATTTAATATTCAAATCAGTTACTATTATAGGTTGGGTGGATGATTTAAAATAAATAAATAAATAAAATTTAAAAAATAAGAACCGATGCAATTTTTACCGCTCTTTTCCATTTTTAATTTACTAAGCTCAGTTAAATAATTTATTTTAACTATAGGATAGTACCAAATAATTGTCGTGCGTGATTGGCATCGATGTCTATCGAAATTAATCGAATCGCATGATCCATTGCAACAAGCTTAAAGACAAGCCTTGAAAATCGTTTAAATGTAATTCCAGACTTCTATAATTCCAACATTATTTAATTTTCTTCTTGTCTTTTTAATATAACGTATTGCAGCTAAATTACCAGAACTTCACCAATGTCAAGTACTTTTATAACCGAAATAAATTTTATAGCATTTATTAAGCTAACTTTACAATTCGATTACATCAGGAAAAATGAATTGCTCAGGCGGGGCTTGAACCCACGACCTTTACTTTACAGGGGGAACGCTCTTCCAACTGAGCTACTTATCTTATAGACAGTAATTTATAAGACAATTAGTGATAACCCTGAACCTGAACTAAGTAAATATGCTTTTACAGAAGTTGACGCCTTTTTTATCAACTAAAACAAATAAGTATATTCGTACCATGTTGACAATTACAAACTCTTGAATTACTTATTAAGTAGCTAGTGATAGTCTAAATAAGTGGGATAATTATGCTGGTTCCGTCACTTTTATAGTGAATATTAGCTTTTGCCCGCGGCTCCGCCCGCGTGGATGTCGGTTATCGCGCCCAAACATAGCCTATGTCCTTTCTCAAAGTCTAATCTACCCTTATACCAAATTTCATCAAAATCGGTTCAGTGGTTTAGGCGTGAAAGCGTAACATACAGACAGACAGACAGACAGACAGACAGACAGACAGACAGACAGACAGACAGAGTTACTTTCGCATTTATAATATTAGTATGGATATTCTATGGTATTATACACAGTACTGTTTATACCGAAATCAAGGGTAGTTTAAATGATAAAGTTAGAAGAGCATCCCCCCTTGTAAGTGAAGGTCGGGAATTCAAGTCTCACTTGAGTATTTCTTTTTTTTTCTGATGTTTTTCGAATTTTAAAGTTAGCATAATAAATGCTATAAAAATTCATTCAAATATTTAGGCAGAGTCAACAAAAATCAATGTTTAAAAATGGTTGAAAAATCATTCATTGGTTCCAACAGTTCGTAAGTAAGTTGGTAGTTGGCTCCATCGTAGCCCTTAAAGACGGATATAAAGAGAAGGGAAATTTGAAGTGATTCAGGTGTGGCTCAATAACTCAGTTGGAAGAGCATTCCCCCTTGTAAGGGAAAGCTCATGGGTACACGGGTTTCCGAAATACAAATTTTCTAAAAATATAAAGTATGGAAAGGGATATCCAGTCCATAATCAAGACGAGTTGCAAGAGTATACAGGTAGAGACTATATTTTTCCCACTTGCTACAATTCAGGAACTTGTTTTTTTACGTATAGAACTATTCTTGAGCTTCACTTGTTTCGCCATATCGGCTTATGTACGACGACGAACCGACTAAAACGTACGCTGTCTTTGGGTCTTTGGTTGCCGGAGATGAGAATGCAGGGAACATATCTCTCGCACCCCAGCAGTGTCTCGTAGGATGCGGGTTCCTCTTCTACCGGTAATGGTTCTTGACCTGGCCTTTCCTTAAAGCGTCTCTAATATAATATATGTACAGATGAACCTTTACTGGACTTCCTATCCTTTCCTCCTTTCCTTCACAGGGCGACACGCGCAGGGCTAATATGCCATCCATATACCGTGCAGAGTATACCTGCTAGAACCAAACGTTTCAGTGACTCAGACTCAGACCTGGAACTCCCTGCCAGCTCACGTGTTTCCTTCTTCCTACAGTCCCGGGTCCTTTAAGCGGGGCGTGAAAAGGCATCTAAGTAATGAGGCCGTTAAGCTGAGTGCCACCACTGTTAACATGATACATGATTACGATGGTGACCCTCTTTTCGAGACTTTGCCTTTGCTTAACATCAGGCGGGGTGAAGTGAAATTGACGTGTCCTATATAAAAAAAAAAACACTTCAAAAATCTGTTTCATCACTCTTCTTTCGCCTATTCTCTCTTTGCTTAAACCTCTAAAGCATGTTTCAATCTGGATTTAAACTGAAATGGACCTCCTGGATTCAGTGAAGAAGAACCACAATATTCCCTTATCAAGTTATCAGTCTACCACCAATTATAATGGTTCCCATTCAACAATAATGAATAATATGTCTAAAGATCATTGCTCTCATTAATGACAATTACATCTGTCTACTATTTTTAGTTTTCTAATGATGCGATCAGTTCTTGGCACGTGTTTCTAATTATATACACTTGCAAATCTCATGACAATATTTTCATTTAATAATGTTGAGATTCATTTATAAGTAATAGAAGATTGAAAGATTATTGTGTGGGATTATTTCCTTGTTTGTGTTTATGTTAAGATCAAATAGATAATGAACGAACAGTTAATTTGTGTTTTATAAATCAAAATTATTAGTCAATAGTTTGGAGAAAACTAATCGGTAAGTTTGGTGTATTATGATTACATTTTTGGTCAAGAGAATACTGGTTTCTTTTCTAATTGAGAAGAAACTGATCTTATCATATCATATACAATAAAAAATTGTTTTATTCATGGCAATGTATTGTATTACTGGCTATGCGATTTTATCCGCAATATAAGCTCGATTCTTTTCCAATATTTTTTGAAAATGGCACGCACCTGTTCTAATATTTTTCCATATTGTCTTCTTAATATTTTTTGCTTCTTACTCGACTGCTAAGTGTCGATATATAATTATCGTATACCTTAAAGCCTTCCCCAAAAACTGAGCTATCAAATGCAACAAGTTTTTTTCTAATTGCAAATGTAGCGTCAGAATAAATGCATATGGTTGCGGTCGTTCGTGTATTGGTCACAAAGAAATTGATTTTTACTCGACTCCCAAGGGTCGATATATATCGTATACCTACCTTAAAACTTTCCCCAAGAATTGAGCTGTCAAATACAATAAGATTTTTTAAATTGTAAATGTAGTGTCAGAATCAATGCATATGGTTGCGATCGTTCGTGTATTGATCACAAAGGAATTCAAATGATTTCATGAAGATACTTATTTCTAATTGCTCTCAATTGGCGTATTGTTACTGCAATGACAATTGTTGCAAGCTGTAGACCCTACAATTCTGTCGTAACAATTAATAATCATTTAGCGGTATAAAATTGAAACTATAAATTGAAATACACTGTTTCCGTAGTGCAAAATGTTTGTTTAGACATATCATTGATATCGAAAGATGTTGAAATAAAACCACTTTTTACGGATTCTCTGGGTTTAATTAAGTGGATGAATAAAACCCAGTAAGCAGCAAAATCCAGCAAGACTTAACAACACAGTGAGCTCATTCTGCGTAATTACGAACACCAATAATTCACCATGATTCGGGTATTTTGAGATAACTTATAATTCAAACTATGTGACAACTACCATCGTGAGTCACACCGCGAACATGGCTGCTGCAAAGCAGCCGAAACGTCGGGTTAAAAAGTAATAATAACAAATATATCGCGATAGAATCCGTAAAAAGTGGTTTTATTTCAATGAGTGACATTTGCGTAAACTTTAGAAAATATCGAAAGATATTCTAGAGTATGTAGATGAAGAAATGAGATTTGTTTATCTATTCAAAATATAGACATAGAATGTTACAGTAAAAATATAGATTTTGCTGGGTTAATAGCAGAATTAATTATCTCTTTCACTCTCTATGAACATTCGAGAACGATGGAGGCATTATTTGCCTTTTTTCTTTTACTTATTCACTTTTTCACCTGTAATACGCGTGTCATCCCTTTTGATATCAAAGTAGCCCTTCATTCTAGTATAAACAATATCGACTCGCTGTATATGTATACAACCCGCATACTTTAAATTAAAACTTGGGCCTCGATTCTGCTAAGCCAAACCACAGTGGTGCCACCGCCACTGAAAGAAACGGAACCGTTTTTCATTTCATTTTGTACTTTACGCGTATAGAAATAAAGTCTAAAATTTAATTTAATTTTTTGCAGTGAGTACGTTACCACAGTGATTTAGCTTTAGTAGAATCGAGGGCTTGATGTTACACAGACCTCGGGTTGAAATTCAAACCAAAGGGGTAGTCGTATATTATGTTTATAACCTTATGCAATTGTCTCCAATATTGTACAAGTAAAAAAAAAAACTCTAAACTTCATAAGGAATGCTAAATTCATAATCACTGTCAGTTTGCTTAAGTTTTTTTTTTGATAAAAGAAGTTATGTAATTGATAACGGCGAATCTCCGCATGTTGTCTGTTAAATCTTGTGTTATCATGAGCAAATAATATTATACTATTATAGCACTCATTGCCAAGGTTCATCAAACTTGAAATTTCTCATATAATAATATGGGGTAGCAACCCTTCGGGACCCAAGCCAAATTCATTTGTAAACCAGTTTGAAATAATATAATCACAAGGACTCCAAATCCATACTAATATTATAAATGCGAAAGTAATTCTGTCTGTCTGTATGTTACGCTTTTATGCCTAAACCACAGAACCGATTATGTAGAAATTTGGTATAAAGGTAGATTAGACCTTAAGAAAGGGCATAGGTTATGTTTGGTCACGATAACCGAGATCCACGCAGGCGGAGCCGCGGGCAAAAGCTAGTACTCACATATTTAAAAGTAAAGTGGATATTTTCTGTCAAGTGTATGTTTAAAGTTTCAGGAACAGTCATAAACGGGTTGTTGTCATGACAGGTGTTAATTCACCAATGCCTAAAGCTGGGGATAAAGACGTGATTTATATGTATGTATGTACTTACTTCCAGCGGGGACGCCGTTGACCAGACGGGTGATCTGCCCTTTTGTGTGGGCCATTTCACCCCATTCCTTTATTCCTCTCCTGGGAGGCAAAGTGATTTTAGTACGTCCGTTCCCATATTTTCCCATCTTATTCTTGAGTACATGGCACGCAGACATTTGGCAAGCAGCTGGAGGCTGGTATCCCCGTCCTCCTTGCACTCTGAGCCTTTATGGTCGGTTTTCACTCCTATAAGTGTCAGATGTTTAGTCGACAGTGTCCCGTTACCACTTTTATGATCAGCCTCATGTTTTCCCTAGATAGTTTCAACAGTTGGCTTGATTTTGACATGACAACTAACAGCCATATTTGCATAGTTCTCAAAATAAAAAGAATAATACCGGCCATCATGAATAATTCATCCCACTTGTAGGTATGTTTCAATAAGTACCACAAGCATAGTGAACTATTCAGTTTAGGAATGCGTCGAATTACTTTTGCGTAACAGAAAAACAAAATACCTACCATTGATGGAAGATCGTAGTTTCAGTTTTGAGAAAATACAACTGTGAGACTAATTACATCTGCCAAGGATAATTTCATTCGAAATGTGTCATAAATCGCGCCAGTATCCGTGTTAAATCCGTATTTAAAATCTAGGGTTATTCCCGTGCGCTCCAAATCTATTGTTCTCTAAAATTCATATTTTCATACATTGATTACCAGGAGCTCCACGGATGTTTTTATTAAAATAATAAACAAAGCCAAATTTACCAATTTCATTCCCTAGAGCTCCAAAATATTGTTTAGGTACTTTGACATATTATTCCCAGCAGCTCCAATACAAAAGTCAATTCTTCAATATAAAAATCGTTCCCACCAGCTCCAAAAAATTAAAAGTAACGTCGGCAAAACCCGAACGTAGTAAAGAACGAAATCTGTCAGTGCGGCGGTGCGCCCACGCAGCGTTGTCGCGTCACCCCCACCCCGCACCTTTCCTTGCAATCTAACATTGCCTAATGATGTGCAAACAGTGGGCTCGAACCTACCGATTTTTCGGTATTTCTACCGATATGGGCTCTGTTCTACCTAAATATCGAAATATAAAGTTTTTCTACGATTTCAGAGTATATATGGAAATTCTCAATTGATACAGAGTGGCGCATTTTAAGAAATTGTGAATAAATCAAAACATTTCCTACTACTACTACTACTCTAGCAGGTATACTCTGCGCCGTATACGGATGGCCTCTTAGCCCTGCACGACTCCTGTGAACGAAAGGAGAGGGTGGGACTATTGGAAGAGCTCATCCGAACATTCACCATGGTAGAGACGGTAGAATACTGCCAAAGACGCAACATCTCTACGGCTCTGCAAAGGCTCGAGGGTATTCGTGACCTCAGGATTCCCAATAAAGGGGACCGCACGTCGCTGCAACCTATCGAGAGTATCTAGTAAGTACTTTGCGGAGCCATCCCAGAGATGTGAGCAGTATTCCACGCAGGAACGAATTTGGGTCTTGTATAGAAGACACCGCTGCTCCAGCGTGAAAAAGGTATCACTCTGTTCAGGACTCCAAGTTTACGCGAGGCTGATTTGATGATGAGTTATGATTTGATGAATATGTTTATTTGCGTTGGTCTGGATATTTTCATACCTCGGAGATCACGTTAAGCCGTGGGCCCCGGTTGTAATACGGACATCTATGGTAGCTATTGCAGGTATTTTGAGCCCTAAAAAGTTCAATAACTGCAATACTTCAATATTGCCAAGAGGTTTTGGAGGGCTCGTTTCGTGGAAAATATCAAAGTGCAAACACGCAGGGTGAAGTAGTACAAGGAACACTAAACAACATAATTCTGTAAATTCACTCAATATGCACGATAACTTTACAACAGATGAGCCTTGTGTTTGTCTGCCACTTAAAGTATAAAAAATTTACTACATACATATAATCACACCTTTATCCCCGGAGAGCAGGGGTGGTTTTTTTTTTTTTTTTTTTTTTTAACCGTGGGGGAAAATCCTTCATGGATGTTATGCCGGACTCCTACCGACTAAAAACCCCCACGGTAACGCCCAGAAGCCTATGGATGGGAGCCCCGGGTAAGCCCTCGGAAGGATGTCCCAGGACTCCCATCAGACCTACGGCTACAATTGCGGCCTCGTCTCGGGGGTGGTTCGGGTGCTATCCCGCGTCTATGGGGGGGTTTTCGGGTGTTATCCCGCTTCTTAGGGGGGGGGGGGGCGTGCGTGAATCCCTCACGTCACGCTGCCGTCATGGGCCTGCTTCTGTAAAGACGGTGAGCAGCCAGCTCACCGTCCTCAGGCCCCCGGTTATGGAGGCCGATGGTCTTCGGCGAAGACACGTCGGCGGTGCCCAAGCCGCCGACTGCGGAACTCGGGTGGGAGAGTTTTCTCCCGCTCTCGCCCCGCCGCCTCTTTCACGAGCATGACCTGCTCACAGAAAGAGGCGGCGCAGTCCCACTTACTCCCGCTGGAGACCATGGCTCGCAACATGGTCTCGAGCGAGAGGGTGCCCACGCCCAGACCCACCACGAGGACCTGGCGCTGTTGCGCCCACGCCGTGCACTCCACCAGCGTGTGGAGCGCTGTGTCATCGCTGCGGTCCTCGCAGTGCTGACACTCGGCCGTGGTTTCCCGGTGTCTTCGCCACAGATACCTACCGAAGCTACCATGCCCGGTAAGTATCTGTGACAACCGGTAGGAGAGAGCACCGTGTCTCCTCTCCAGCCACTCGTCCATGACCGGTCTGACGGCCGCAATTGTGGCGAATCCCCCCTTTGGTTGCTCAAGTCGCATCTTCCATGTCTCCACGGTTTCCTGGTAGAGCTGGGACCGCTGGGCCTCGATTTCTCGAGACGCAGGCCATTGGCCCCGCTCCAGCGCCTCCTTGCGCCATATAAATAGAGACGCAAGGGCTCTCGCTTCCAGGTCCCATGGAGGGGTCCCGGCTAGGAGGCATGCCGCCTCACCAGAGATCGTGCGGTATCCCCTTATCACCCTGACGGCCATCGCCCTCTGTGGGCTCAGTAATCTAGCCACATTACTGGCCGTCAGGTTCTCCGCCCATACGGGGGCCCCGTATAGGGCCATACTTCGCACGATCCCCAGGTACAGTCTCCTGCAGGGGGCGTTGGGTCCCCTGATATTGGGCATCAGCCGCGCGAGTGCGGCTGACGCCCCCCTCAGTTTTGGGACCAAACTTCGGAAGTGATGTCCGAAGTTCCACCGGCCATCGAGCACGAGTCCCAGATACTTCATCGAGGGCTCGATGCCGATGCTGACGCCCCCTACCTGTAGGGTGGATCCCGCAGGTGGCCCCATCCGAGGTCCGTGGAAGCACAGAGCCTCGGACTTGTGAAGGGCGACCTCGAGACCCAGCCGCCGTATCCGACCCACGACTTGAGCAACCCCTGCCGTGGCCTTTAGTGCTGCATCTCGGTGCGTTGCTCCCCGCGCCGTAACGAGGGTGTCATCGGCGTAACACGTTACGGTGACCCCTCTGAGCAACGGACCACGCAGCACCCAATCGTAGCCGATGTTCCACAGGAGTGGCCCTAATACCGATCCCTGTGGAACACCGCACGACACATCCCGCCGACCCGGCCCTAGCCAACTCGGGTAAGTAATGGCCCTCTCAGAGAGATAGGCCCCGACAATTCGACGGAGGTAGGGAGGCACTCCATGGTAGATAAGCGCCTCCCTAATGCAACTCCAGGGCAGGGTGTTGAAGGCGTTGGCGATGTCAAGAGACACCGCCACCACCACCTCACCCTGTGAGACTGCTTCCTCCGTCAGGCCTCTAATGCGCATGATCGCGTCTACGGTGGAGCGCCCCTGACGGAAGCCAAACTGGCTATCCGACAGATCAGGCCCCACGCGTATGAGATGCTTGACGAGGCGTTGTGCAATAATGCGCTCAAAGAGCTTGCACACCTCGTCGAGCAACACGATCGGCCGGTACCCTGATGGGGAATTTGCCGGCCGCCCCGCCTTTCGGATTAAGACCAGTTTCCCTGTCTTCCAGACCTTGGGGAACTGGCCTTTTTCGAGGCATGCGCTAAAGAGCCCTATAAGTCGAGGCCCAAGTTCTTCGAGAGCCAGGACCCATGCTCGGCCCGGAATGCCGTCGGGTCCAGGGGCGGTGTTTCTGCGGGATTTAAGCCGCAGTAGAGCCGCCCCTAGCTCACCCTCTGTGACTACGGGCACGTCGTTCTCGCTGCCTTCCGCGTTGGGCGCCTGAGACGGAGCCATGCACGGAGGAATGTGTTCCTCCGCTCTTGATGGGAACAAGGAGTCCAGGACCCCCTCCAGCCGCTCCGGCTGGAGACTCTGGGTCAGTGGGGGGGCCTTGGGGCGTAATTTGCCCCTTACCATAAGGTACGGACGCCCCCACGGGTTCCGCTCCAAGGTCTCCATCAGCTCCTCGCGGCCCACCTTTTTGGACCGCTTGATGGCCGTCTGGAGGGCCCTCTTGGCACCCTTGTACCCATCATAGAGCTCCGTCTCACGGGCTGCCGCATCGTCTGGGCGGCGACGCCTCCGGCGGAATCTGGTGTACCGGCGGCGCGCGGCAACGCACTCCGCGCGCAACTGCGCGATTTCCGGCGTCCACCAGTACACCTGTCTTCTCGCCGGTCTGGGCCTAGCCCTGGGCATCGCCGCATCGCAGATATGCGACATGGCTCTCCCGAACCACTCCACCTCGGCATCAATATTGGCAGGTCTGTCCGCTATCGGGATCCAGGCCTGCACTATGGCCGCCTCCAGGAGAGCCTCCGGATCCAGGCGATTGAGTGCCCAACGCGGTCCCGGGGGATTCGCAATAGCTGGCGGCAGGTTTGGTGGAGGGGAGACGTCGAACCGAATATATCGGTGATCTGATGACGTCTCCTCCTCCTCCACCACACGCCATCCCTGGACACGGCGGGCGAGCTCAGGGGTCGCAAACGAAACGTCTATGACCGAGCTGAGCCCCCGCCGCGTCCAGGTTGCGACATTCCCCCGGTTCAGGATGACTAGGCCACGTGTAGCGACCCAGTCCTGAAGTATCCTCCCCCTGTCTCTGGTTTCCCGGGAGCCCCAAGCCTGCGACCAGGCATTGAAATCTCCCAGGATCAGGACAGGGCGAGGCCGGCATGCAGCGAGAACGACGTCCAGCTCAGGGAGCCATAGCTCAAACTGATGATGGTCGAGGTTTGGCGAGATGTAAACGGCCACGACAGCCACCCCCTCATATTCCGCCGCGACACAACCCGGGCCCCTAGCGATAAGCGCTAGGCGCGAGTCGTCCGCGGCGGTCCCCCCAAAGACAGTCGCCAGGCCGTGCAGATCCACTGGGCTTCCCGGGTGAACCCAGTACGGCTCGGCGACAACCACCACGTTAACGGACCACTGCCTGATGCTCTGGTACAGAAGGTCCTGAGCACCAGCGCAGTGGTTCAGGTTCACCTGCAGGATGCGGACATGGGTGCCCATTAATGGACGTCCATTTCCGCACCCTGCCGCGAGAGTGCACCGTCACCTCCCCGTGTGGACGGACGGGGCTTTGGCCTTGAGGCAGTACAGGCCTTACTGCCCACCCAGTGGTCGGCCTCCTTGTCTTCCGCCACGCATTTAAAGCAGCGTGGCGGAGCGTCACAGGCAAGGGCCACGTGACCGGGCTGACTACAGCGGAAGCACCGGTCTCCCACGGTGACTTCCGCCGTACACTGCACTCCCACATGCCCCACGACCAGGCACCTAAAGCACCTGGCTTCGCGTGGCTGCAGGAGATGCGCCTGTGCCCTCAGGAAGCCCCCGATAAGGAGGCTTCGTCCGTCCGCCACTTTTTGGGCCGCCGCGACGGGGCAGCTCACGACTGCCGACCCGTGACCGTACAGGCCAAAGCGGATTTCGCTTGACCTCACCTGATCACGAGGGCAGCCGCTCGCCTCCACGACGGCGGAGATTATCTCCTCCGTCGTGGCCGCGTCATCCAGACCCGAAATGCGCAGACTCGCGCATTTGTTGGGTCTGGTGATGCGGACGTCACCCGTGTCCAGCGACTCCCTTAGCTTTGCCGCTAGGGCATCTGCTTTGGAGCCACTGGTGGCGCCAGAGATCTCAAGGAGGCGTGCTCCGGTCCGCGTCATCTTGGACCGGAGACCTTCCTCTATTTCGAGGGCTTTAAGGTCCACCGCGGCCCTCGCCTGTCTCAGGACCTCGGTATACCCCACGCCCCTCGCCCTGCCCTCTGTCGTCACCGTAATGACGACGGCAGAGGAACGGGGGACGCGAAGCCTCTTTGGCGCCTTCACCGCGGCGGCCTTTGCCGCTTTTGCGGCGGTTTTTGCCGCCTTCTTGGCGGCCTTCGCCGCCTTTTTGGTGGCATTAGTCGCCTTCTTCTTTGCTCCCACCACCTCCCAGACCCCCTCACTGGAGAGATTCTGGGATGCAACGGGAGCATTGGCTGTACTGCTTGGGGAGGCGGGGTTGCCACCTCTTCTAGGTGCCGTCTTCTTAGGTGCGGAGGGGGCAGAGGCCCTCGGCTTGGGACCAGGAGCCCCACTGGGTGCAGCAGCCTTCGTCGCATATGACGCGACGACGGGTGCCGCCAGCGGCGGGCGGTATGCCCGGTTCTCGAGGACGCCGAGTCGTCGCTCGATGGCCTCCAGCAGCTGGACCACCGTAGGCGTCACCTTAGATGGGGCACGGGGAGCGGGCGTTTTCGCACCCCGAGCCTCCCCGGCCCCCTGGACCAGCTGCGTCAGCTGATCGATCTCCTCCCGCATCAACTGTTGTTGCTTGCGGGAGTCGGCAAGCTCCGTCTCCAGGCTCGCAACCCGAGCCCTGAGTTTCTCCTCCTCGCTGGAGACGCTCCTTTCCAGGAGCTCCTCCAGCGCTTTGGCGGCACCCGTTACCGCGTCTGCCACGACCCTCTTCTTTCCCGCAATATTTTTCTGGCCTTTTACGGCGCCAGAAATGCGGGAAAGTGCCGCCAGGATGTTCTGCGCCGCTGGCACCTCCGTGACCTTCCCGCTTGGTAGCGGGGGCACAATCGCTAGCGGCTCTGCTACCCTCCCTTTCGCTCTGTAGAGGTCGGCTTTCCGGCCTCTACCCGCGGTGGTAGCCACAATCTTCCTCTTGCTAGGAAGGTCCTCCTCGCTGTTAGATGACACAGACCCAGGCCGACGGAACAGGCCCTTGCCTGGTTCGCTCGACCTGGGTCTCTTCCTACCTACGTCGGCATGGATACCGAGACCGAGGGTAACCTCGGTCCCGCCACCCACGCCGGCGGCCGACTCCATCTCCGAGCCAGCACGAGTCGACACGTCTTCCGCGTCGCCGTTTTGGGTGGTTTTGAGGCACACCCATGGGCCTGTGGGACTGTGGTGACCCCTCCCATATACCATCCGGGATGAACCCGGGCGGGGGTCGCCATGGCTGGTCGCCGAATGGGTGTCCATTCGACCACCAGTCACAGCAAGGGATTCCCCGGACAGAGTCCGGGTACCCTCATGGGTAGTTTTATTCTTCGTAGTTTCCATAGCCATTTTGTATTTACGGTTAATGTCCGCCGACGTTGAGGTGGAAGGAGAGAGGTTGGGAGTGTATGTGAGGATGGGAAGGTGGGTAGGTGGGAGTGAGTGACGCCCTAGGCACTGAGTTCCCCCCAGTGATGCATCCCATTGCCAGGCGTCAGAGCGTGGGGTTCGGGGTGATTTTTTATAGAGGTTTTCTTCCTCGCAACTCCTAAGAGCCACCATGCCCGTCTGTTGCCAGATGGGGGTACGGCTCGGCCGATCGATGGTCCCCATGGGACCGTGTACTTCACCACTGATCGCTCAGTGGCAAAGTACTCGTCGCCCTGACAGTTCTCCGCTAGGTACGCTCTGCTTAGCAGAGCGCATGCGGAGAACTCGAAACCGGCCATAAAGGCCCCCCCTCCTTGGTGGACTATTTGCCATGGGCGACGACGTGCGCCTCGCGCAAAGCCCACATCGTCGCCCACGTTACCAGGGTGCACCACGCGGAGGTTGTCCTACCCAGCACCCCGAGCAGGGGTGGTTAGGCAGAGGTGAATTAATTCTCACATTTCACCTATTATTGGCTTCGGTCCCACGTAATAGGGGGTGAGCCTATTGCCGCATTTCGGGCACTATTGTTGACTCAAGTCATGCATCTGAGGCTGAAAAAATTAAATCCTCATACATTTAACTATAGAGCGTATCATTGGTAGATCTTGTAATGTCAGTTGGGTGTTATTTCAATCTGCTACTACCGATAATACAATATGGCTGCAATCTTATCGATTGCGTAAGTATCTAATAGTAAGATCCCAGAAATGATAACAGTATGCCAGGAGAAGCCAACCTATTTATTATTAGGTATTAAAGATACCGCTGCTCTCTTTTATATAAAAGAGACCAAATGTGGGCAGAGAAACACTCAGTTCCGGTAAATTTTATCAGACCAAATAAATGCGGCCGCGTGGATATCAACTCCAGTACCTATCAATTTGGAAGTATCTACATCATCTGCTGTTACACAAGCTTGCCTATACAAGGAATACGAGTATATAGAAAAATGAGGCTATATGACCACATCCCAGTCAATGCTGTATTTGCTCTCTTGCCCACTGCGCCTCTCTCCTCTACCTGTGTGTAAGGCAACGAACAACGATGTCACTGTGGTCGATGGAATATATCATAAAACTGGAACTAACCACCATTGGCTCGTCAAAGCAAAGGACCAAGGCTCCGGGTTTTCTTGAAACTATTTTGTGTGATGCTTGATGTATTATAATGTATAACCGATTTCAAAAATGGAGGAGGTTCTCAATTCGTTTCTCAATTCGTATTCATAATATTTTTTTTTATGTATGTTCACCGATATTTCCGCAAATTATAGACGGATTTCAAGTTTTTTTTCTTTGTTGGATAGAGTTCACTTCGGAGGTGGTCCTATTTTCACCAGGTCAGGATCGGATGATGGGATCAAGGAGAAATCGAGGGTAACCACCGAAAATTGTATGCTCGTATGGTGCTTTTGTTACGTAATCATGTTTCGCTCAGGTATATGCTTTAGGGTGTCAACATCTGATGCTGTTGTGCTGATGATGAAGCTACCGAACTCCTTAACGGTTAGGAGTTGGGGGATAGTACTGAAATTGGTCGATGATAACATTTAGTATTATGTAGGCCTAATGTGTTGTTTGTGAGGTATGCTTGTATCAACATCTGATACTGCTGTGCTGATAATGAAGCTACAGAACTCCTTAACGGTTGCGTATGGTGTTTTTGTTACGTAATAATTTCTTAATCAGGTATATGCTTCAGGGTGTCAACATCTGATGCTGCTGTTCTGATGATGAAGCTACTGAACTTCTTAACGGTTAGGAGTTGGGAGACAGTACTGTCATTGGTCGATGGAAACTATTTAGTAGTATGTAGGGCTAACGTGTTGCTTGTGAGGTATGCTTGAATCAACATCTGATACTGCTGTGCTGATAGTGAAGCTACAGAACTCATTAACGATTAGGAGTTAGGGGACAGTACAGCAATTGGTCAATGGAAAATAGGTAGTAGTATGTAGGGCTAACGTGATACTTGTAAGGGTAGGTGCAACTTCTGAAAAAATCACGAAATTTCAGAGATATCGTAATAAAAATCTCAGTGAAACAGAGACAGTTCCTCAATTATTAAAAATAATAAGTATGCTTATAAATGGGGTTTATCTACTCCTGAGGTGGTCTTTTTTTATCGTGTTTATTTATCGTGCGCCGGAGCCGGAAGGAGAGGTTATGTTGAACTCGAACTGACTAAAACCATATGCCGACTGAGGGTCGTAGTGCTAGGCCGGGGGTGAGGTTGTTTTCGACATATCCCTTGCACCCTGGCTGGCCTAGGGCCATCCCTTACGGTCTGGCCCTCCACGGGAGAGGGGACAACGATGTCAACGACTCGCCCCCGGCATGGCTCCCCATTCCGGGGGCGAGTTGTTGACACCGTTGTCCTACGCGCGTTGCCACCGTGGCCTGCTTCTGCTGAGGTGATAGGCGGCTCCACACGTCACCCCTAGGCCTGCACTCATGGGGGACTCTCTAAATCCTGTTATTTTAAACATTTTTTCCTATTTGGTTTTGGAGTCGGTTCATTTTTTTTTAAATTATTTATAATTTGTTCAGTTCGTAAGTTGTAGAAACATGATTTAAGAATTTAGGAAGAAGGAAGAAGAATATTTAAACCATTATAACTGATGAACATGTTTAGCAATGTTTATCCACATACTTGATAATGATTTTGTCAGCAAAATATTGAATTTTTCAAAATCCTTCCGCAGTATTTGCCAAGCCTATAGAAGAAGTCTGTCTATTTTCGTAGTTTTCAGTAGTTTAGCCCTGTATACATTAGTCAGTCACTCAAAAAAGACTGTCTTCATAATATATAATTGCAAAATACAGTGTGGAAGATGTCAAGAAAAAATTTGAAAACATCTTTGTTTCTTTTTTTAAATAAAGGAATGTTTTCTTTGTGTAAAATTCATTATTTCCAGTATTTCGACTACTTCCGTTCCAGTTGGTATGAAAATCTTCCACCATAAATAATGATGAGTTTGAGCTATTCGAAACTTAACGCGCACGAAGTCGCGGGCAACAGCTAGTGACAAAATCTAATAATAGTAAAATAGAAATAAAAGCATTAACACTCACATTTCATTAAACAATATAATACCTAGTCAGTCCCACGTAATAGGGGGTAAGCATATTGCCATATTCCATGCACACTCGAGTCATGAATCTGAGGCTTAGTTAGCTGTATATTATATAATCTGTCTGATGTTAAACAGCCCAGTGATGTTATTATAACTTCAGTGCAAACATGCTTTCTCTGTAAAACCGCTTGAATACCAAATTCATACCTAACTCAAGACTTGGCTAATAGACACTACTTCCTGTTAACCTATTGACGTCCTATTATCGTATTATAGTATTAAATGTTTTTAATTCTGCTAACCGTACACTTTGTTTTGGAGCTGTTGGGAACACAGTATTTTTTTACTTAAAATATTATAATTTGGAGCTCCTGGGAATTGATGTATAGAGATAAGAAGTTTCGAACGAAAAAGCTTACATACGTTTTTGGAGCTCTTGAGAACGATTTTATAAAATAATATTAATATTTAATTTTAGTCTTGGAGCGCTTGGGAGCAAAATCGTGGAGCGGACGGGAATAACCCAAAATCTATTGTCATCTGACGTACCTATTTCACGTAACGAATAGTAATGATCTCGTTACGCAAATTAATTTTAACTCGGCGTTTGCCGATAATGAAGCGCTATGATGTTTCTATAGTTTTTGTTGTTTTGAATGCCATAATCTAACATTAATTTCAAGTAATTCATCAATCCCGGTCGCCTTTACCTCAGAATTCGATGTCTGTTTCCAGTTTTTGCTTTTCTACTTCACAAGGCCTTGGGCATCAATAGTAGATAATGTTAAGTGACACTACCTTCTAGAAATCCTTCCGTTTTATAGTAGCTACTTACGTATTTTTTTTACAACTAAAAACATAGATCGTTTTTCGTAGTATATTTTGTTGAGTCCATTGAACTCGCGACAACGTTACCGAGGCCTGTTTTTACAAATTGTGTACGATACTGTTCATGTTTTCCTACTGCCTCTTGGCTGAGCCATCTTTATAGTGCTATAACCAGCATTAATCCTACGACATTTGAAGTATCCTTTTCTTCAAATGTCATAGGGTTATCATAGGTATCCACATCTGCAAGAAAAAAAATACAAAAATGTTTTCCAACATTCTTGCTCATAAAGTGGGTCTAATCTCATCACAATAAAGCATGTAATGATACCTATAATAAACTGCGCCTTTTCATTTATAATAGGCACGTTATTGTTTCTTTTTGATTTTATGGTCCAGTTGTTTTGTCCTAAAAAGTTTCGATACAAAAACAATCTTTGTACTAATAAATGCAACTTCGTATTTAAATAGAAAAATTAAACTAAACTAAACTAAACTTTCACTCCGTCCGCGCAGTTTTCGTATAATGAGGTAGAAAGTTTTAACTTCACCTATTAATTTAATAATAATAAACCTTCTTCACCTATAAATTTACCAATAATAGGTAATAAAGTTGCAAACTCCTTACAATTTCTTTTTTTGTATCACTTTATTCGTCGACTTTTTATTCGTCGGCTGTGAATATTTAAAATAGGTATAGGACTGTGCGTGATTACCTAAGCTTTAAAAAAAAGTATGAACACTGAATAAAAGTTGAACACAGACTTAAATAGATATAAGAAATTTAATAGAATAATTATAGTTTTGGGAAATCGCATATTTCTGTCGAACAATTTTCCTAATGGGAGGTACAAAGTTACCTATTAATTTATTTATTTATCAATATATGAGCAAATAGGTATGGGACTTTGGTGATTACCTAAGCCTAAAAAAATAACTTATTATAGTGTACGTAACGTTTATTTTATATATATATTTATTGCATTATTATAAACAAATATTAGGCTTATGTACTTCTCTTCGGTATAAACTATCAGTATGCCAATTCTCACCCTCCTACGAACCCGCAATTTTCGTAAAAAGGGATCGAAAATCCAAAACCAAAAATATAACAAATTACTTAAACAAAAATATCCAAAAAATAAAAAATCTCATTTAAAGAAAATTATGTAACCAGCTTAAACTAAAATACCGGTGGATACATTCACAGCTGCCTCGGTAAAAGTTTACCAACAATATTTGATAATTGATAGCAAACTTTCCTGCAATATTTTCCCATAAATAATTGCAAAATATCTGAACGACAGTAATACCTTAGCAAAACTATAATGCTTGCAATTTAATAATCTATTTATAGGAATTTAATGTAACTAAGTGTATGGAAAACCAATCGATGGATGCGCGCGCATCTGTAAACATGGCTTCTTGCTTTAAATGATTTCAGTCGACGCAGTTCCATTTACCGCATACATCGCTGCTTCTAATATTTATCTTAATAAAATTACTAATACTAAAGCAGCAACGGAGATTGAACGTTTAGATATAAATAGTGTTAGTAAAAGTGCATTCGCCTCATAGTACAAGGCAAAAGCTATACGGTGGGTTAGTGTATCATCAGTCTCAGTTCATCGCGAAGCAGAAACCAGATACGTTGTCTTTTTAAATAATATTTATTTAATAATGGAACTACTATAATTAAATAAAAGGATTTTGTTTAAAAAAAGATATAAAAGACACTTATATCATAAAGGGACAAAGAAATATTACATCAAAATGCAAAACTGAACTTTATATTGTAGTTTTTAGAACTTAAAATCCAAAAATATTTCTTAAATACTGTTGAACATTAAACGGAGTGATAGTAGACCAACTCCAGACCTTGGGATCTGGACTGAAAAGTTCAATTTCCCCTGTAATGGAGAAAACTGACCGGTTTTCAGAATATTTGTTCGCGAAGATGGGCCCCGGAGATAGGGGGCCGAAGACAACAGAAGACCGGTCTGCTCCAGTAGAACCTACTGGTTTAAAGAAGTTCCTGGTCGACAATGTCATGCTGGTCGTGACTTTAGTTGGAGTCCTCACGGGTATTGCTATTGGTAAGTTTTTTTATTTAATTTCATACTAATATTATACGTGCTAAAGTAACTGTCTGTTACGCTTTGAAACTTAAATCACGTTGACATCCTCTGTGGCGGGCGGGGCGATAGTGAATACGACTGCTACGCAAGAGGCGCGGGTTCGAATCCCGCTTAGTGCAAATATTTGTATGCATGAGAATGGCTATTTGCATTGGTCTGGGTGTTTCTATATATAATATATATGTATTTACAAAAAAATTATCTAAGTATGTTTATCCGCATTCTAGATTCCATAACACGAGCTAGTTAAGCTATACTTACCATGGGTCTAGATAGCGTTGTGTAGAATGTTGTGGAATATTTATTTGGGGAATATTAAACCAATCTTCATGAAATTTGATGCAGAGATTTGGAAAGGACGTAGGCATTAGTTAGTGTAATATATTCCACACAGTGCTATCACAGTATAACGAGAGATCTTACAGTAGTTCATCGCGTTTGATGTTTGCGGAAATGCCGCCTTTTGCAGTTTTGTCAGGGTTGTCACTTCAGTTTTTATATATATTTTTTCTGTAATATTCTATATATAACTCCTATTCGTTCTCTTTGTTCTGTCAAGGCACATCAACTCACGCTAATTTATATTACTAGGTGACGCCCGCGGCTCCGCTTGCATGGATGCGAGTATTGCGACTTTTGGTTATATCTCCGGTTCTACTCAACCAATTATGATCAAGCAAACGTAATATTTTAAGTCTGAGTTTTTGGATTTTGGTTTCGATTTCGATTTCGATTTCGATTTCGATTCCGACTTGAATTTGGATATTGATTCGGGTTCGGGGTTGGATTCGGATTCGAATTCGAATTTCGCTAATCGCCGGGATCGCTAAATTGATGATATATTCTTAAGGAACCTATCCACGATCAGTTCGCCTGCAGTTTCAAATCGTATAGGGCGGCCTGCAGTCCTAAGTGGACAGCGCCCACACACGAAAGCGATTTTAGCCTGGTGGCCATGCCCTGCTGTCAGTTTTGCGGCTACACACGATCAGTTGGGAGTCGACAGTTTCCCATCGTATGATTGCCTGCCGGCAATTGTCTGCTATCGGGCTTGACGACCATGTTACCGACGATCAAAGATGGCGGACTTGAAATTTAAAAAAAAAACAAGTCGAGGTTTTCGGAGTGACTATTTACGTATAATAAAATCCATTTAGCGATCCAAGATGGCGGACTTGAAATTTCCCACAAAGTCAACATGAGCATCGTTTTGGAGGTTTTCATAACATAACATAACATAAACTCACGCCTGTGTTCCCCGAAGGGGTAGGCAGAGGTGCTAGCACCCACATTTCGCTAATTACGAATATATCATCCATCCAGTCATCTGGGATTGCTACATGAATAACATATACGTAATCAGCAACCTCGAAAACCTTGAAAACGATACCCGTATCGATATTAGTAAAAATTCCGAGTCCGCCATCTTGGATCACTAAACGGATGTTATATTCGCAACCAGTGACCCCAAAAACCCTGAAAACGATACCCATATCGATTTTGGTAAAAATTTCGAGTCCGCCATCTTGGATCGCGAAATGGATGTTATATTCGCAATCAGCGACCCCAAAAACCCTGAAAACGATACCCATATCGATTTTAGTGAAAATTTCGAGTCCGCCATCTTGGATCACCAAATGGATGTTATATTCACAATCAGCGACCCCAAAAACCCTGAAAACGATACCCATATCGATTTTAGTGAAAAAAAAAACAATTTTAACAAACAAAACGAGCCTTGAAAAAAAATCACGTGATTAGTGTGATTACAAAAATGAGACAGCCCTGAATCCTTAGTACCGAGTAAAATGTATGGGCGTACCGAGTAATACCCCGTCCCCCACCACCCCTCTCCCCCCGCACGATTGCTCTGTCTAGACGGCTTCGTTGACCGTATGAATCGTTAGACTGTGGTGCTATCGTCATATTAGCATTGTCCCCGGTTGCACCTTGAATACCAGGATTCCCGGGTGAGGCACGAATAAAATTTTAACTGACGTGTATGCCTGTTTTATCTTCGTTCGGGAATCCCGTCGAGCCGAAAGGGGAGGTTATGTTGGACTCGAACCGAATAAAACCTTACGCCGACTGCAAGTCTAAGTGCTAGGCCGGAGGTGAAGTTATCTTCGACATATCCCTCGCACCCCGGCTGACCCAGGTCCATCCCTTTCGGTCCGGCCCTCCTCGGGTGGGGGGACGTGTATACCAACTGAAGGAGATTGCCACTATACTTTCCATAATGTCAAACCTTGCAAAATTGTCTTTGATTTGCAACAAACCATTTTGTATTTATTAATGACAACTATTCCAATCAAATATAGGGGATATCTAATTTGTGCATTGGACTGTTAACTGAACTTGACCCATTTCATTAGCTGCATCGATGGAATAGGTATTGCACTCGCTATGTGAGTTCCACGATTTATTCGAAGATTATTAAACAAAGATAAATTAATAAACTTTTCAATTCGAAATACACCAGGTAAAGTGAATCGTTTGGGTGGGACTTGAACCCGTGATCTTTCCCTTACCGGGGGACTGTCATAACCACTAGGCCACCGAGTCGAGGCCAAAAAAATTTTTATTTTTTGAGTAAGGCTCCCGTATCCGTGACACAATTATACTTCGAAACAATAGCAACAGCGGGCGACCGGAGAATTCTCAGTGGCTCATTTATTATATCCGAAAAGTCCTTCCCGCCTCAACCAGTAACCATGACATAATTTTGGTTGTAAAGATGGTCTACTGTACAGGATGTATAGGTTGCTCAGCCATCATAATTATGACAAAACGTCCTTATGAGAACATCCCTAACTTTTTAAGATATTCTGAACCGCATTCCTGTTAAGGAACTTGCCTTTACTGACACGTCTGATACGAAGTATCTAATGAGGCCATCAGGCTGAGGACCCCCATTGCTACATCATAGAAGGCTGTGATTTTATGACACTCCTTTCTGAGACTTTACCTTCAACTTACCATTAGGCGAGGAAAGTCTCGGAAATACACCCAGTAATGTATGTATTGAAAGTATGGAAAACCGACAAACCATTTTTTTTTTCAGGACTCGGACTCCGACCATACAACTTAGGCCCAGACGCGTTAATAGTGATATCATATCCTGGAGAACTGTTCATGAGGCTTTTGAAGCTGATGATCTTGCCTCTAATCATAGCCAGTCTGATCGCCGGATCAGCTAGCCTCAACGCCAAGATGAGTGGAAAAATCGCTGTACGAACGTTGCTATATTTTATTCTGACGTCCATGTTTAATGCGCTCCTTGGGATTATATTGGCTATGATGATACATCCGGGAAAGCCTAAAGAAAGGGAAGAGTTTGGTAGTATAGTGGCGACGAAAAGAGATCACAGTATATTGGATAGTATTCTGGATATTGGCAGGTAAGTTTTATAAAGATAAATAACGTCATCATTATTTTAGCGTTGGAGCCGCGTTTTGCATCTGAGTTTATCACCTTGGAAGTCCTCTTGTTTGTCTCCTCCATTAGGATTGGCTTACGCGATTTTATCTGACCTTCAACCCCTAGAGGAGAGCCTGCATTACGCCAAAGTTAATTAAACAGCCGACGTTGGCTTGGATTCCGAAGACCATGGTTGGCCCTAAAACAGCCCTAATAGGTATAGTTTAAGTAAGTTCGTCTATTTATTGCTAAATCATACGAAGACGACTGTCTATTGGTAATTAGCACTGCTGAACATGGGCCTCTCCCAATGCTGGAAGGCGGGTTAGTACAGGGTTTTATTTCAAGGTTTTCTTCTCTTGCAGTGATATCATTTGCGTATTTTTCCGTTAGTAGCCTAAATCCAATAACTGGTGGGGATTGTTACTTATTTATCCTAAAATCCCCACTAGTCTGGGTTTATGTAATTAGTGGGGATTACTGAAAAAAAATAACAAACCCCACTGGTGGGTATTTGTTGATGGGGATTTCTGGAATAATCCTAGCCTAATACGACACCGTTTGGATGAACTAGGGAGTGATATTCGTATAATTTCTCCGTCATCAGACAGTTAACAAAGATGGCCGACGGGAACTTAAGGGAATTATTGCACCAAATTAATTGAAAACCAGAAATAGAGAATAGGTCTTTGCTACTAAGAATAGATGCAAGTGGGTTGCAGACCTAATCAATATTTCATGTAGGCTGAATACTGAATACAGTTCATGAAACTGGACCTTGTAGGCGGAAATATAACACCCTCTATTAATCAATGATGAAAAGAGATTGGCAGAATGTCGGTGTAACCTTATCAGGATATAAAGCTCTTGTGGAATTTTTGTGGAATATTTATATGTCAAGTGCTGGTATAGGGGTTGGTAAAGAGCCGTGCATTGCAAATTATCACTATGTCCTTGACTTTTATAATGGTAATTAATAGAAATGGTATACTAAATCAATAGTTATGGATTCATTTTAATATTCGTAAAACACGAATCATACTTAAGAATTCGTGACTTTCGTATATTTTTAATACAACTTGATTTTTATGGATCTTTTAATGGGTTACTTTTTAGATAAAAGGGTTTATAGGGACTTCATTGAAACCTTCAAGGCCGTCCGATCGCCTTCAAGGCTAGGCTCACTAATACATCTGCTGATTGACGAACAAGTTCACAGTAAAGTTTGATGAGTATGTCGTGTTAAGTTCAGGGCAGGATTGATAGGTTAGAAGGTAGTCACTCTCATAAAAGTCCTATTAACCAAACCAATAGGGGAAAGAATAACGACGCAGGATTCTAAGGTGAAGACTTCCGATTCAACCGAAGAACCACGCTTTTACGATAAGTCATTACATAGTATAAAACAAAGTGGTTTTTTGTCTGTCCCTATGTAAGCTTATATCTTTAAAACTTCGCTACGGATTTGGATGTAGTTTCTTTTAATAGATAGAAGAGTAATTCAAGAAGTAGGTTTAAATGTATAATACATGCTTAATATAGTACAGGGTGCAGTGTGAACGAGTTCGGACGCCACGCGGGCAGAAAAAAATTGGCGGTACGAAAATCGCCTGGTCAGCTAGTTATTATTATTAATAATTAAAAATATTTGTTTGATAGAGATTGACACTTGAACTTTTAAGTTCGAAAAACATTGGAAAAAATGAAATGCTCAAGTGAGACTCGAACTCACGACCTTTCCCTTACAGGGGGACTGCTCTTCCAACTGAGCTATTGAGCTACACTTGAATTATTCCAAATTTTCCTTCTCTTTATATCCGTCTTTATGGGCGACGGTGCAGCCATCTACCAACATTCTTACGAACTGTTGGAAACGATGAATGATTTTTCAATGTTTAAACATTGAATTTTGATGACTGCGCCCAAATATTTGAATGAATTTTTTATAGCTGCAACTAAGTCTCACTTATTTGCACTTGTAAACACAGAGTATCTAATCAACCTCCCAAATCCTACATAAGCATTTATTTTCTTCTAAACAAATAAGTATGAATGAGTTGTCAAAGGTATTAACTTTTCGTATGATAAAATAATAATCAAAACGTGATGTAGAATTTTATTTTGTTGACTATATTTAGACTATATTTAGGTTATCCACGTGGCGGTATCGTGTTTAATTTGTGGAGGTTGTGAGTTTGATTCCCAGTTAATGCAAATATTGATGATAATCATCATATCTGTCTTTTTCGTGCGGAAATCCCCTCGGATACCTCCCCCGCCGAAATCAGAAGGGGAGGTTATGTCGGACTCGAACCGACTAAAACCGCACGCCGACTGAGGGTTGTGGTGCTAGGCCGGAGGTGAGGTTGTCATCGTCATATCCCTCGTGCGAGAGATCTGCTTTCGGCAATCTCACCTCCGGCAACCAAGGACCCAAGACGGCGTGCGTTTTGGTCTGTTCGAGTCCGACATAATCGCCTCCACCGGCTCCGTGGGGGTGGTATCCGTGGGGATTTTGCCCACGATAAAAAAAAATCTCCATCCCTTACGGTCTGGCCCTCCTCGGGAGGGGGGACAATGGGGAGGCACGATAATCATCATATCATCTTGTGAGATGTCACGTGGCAAGCGTCAACATCGATCATGTACCTACTTGTTTTTCGCAATACGCATTAATATTTTGTATGCTGTACCTACAAACTATTTATTCTAAAATATTATTTTTCCAGAAATATATTCCCCGACAACATAGTGCAGGCTGCTTTCCAACAGGCGCACACAGTGTACACCGAGCCATCATCAATGTTCGCCAGAAATGCTTCCGATAATGACACACTGCCGGCGTTGGTACGAGTTGTGGCTTATAGGTGAGTTCAATTGGTATTTTTCATTTCATTATCTTGTAATAAGCTCAAAGTAATTTAATACAACTGTATAGATACATTAATTAATCCATAGAGCAAAATTTTTGAAAAGACCTACAGGATAGTTGCTATAATTACACCATAATATTACTATAAATTACACCATGACCAAGAGGACATACATCTAGTATACTGAATTTTTTTAATTTAAGTAATGAGTAGGGCATAAAAGTTACGATAATCCATACTAATATCATAAATGCGAAAGTAACTCTGTCTGTCTGTCTGTATGTTACGTTTTCACGCCTAAACCACTAAACCGATTTTGATGAAATTTGGTATAGAGGTATATTAGACCATGAGAAAGGACATAGGCTATGTTTGGTCGCGATAACCGACATCCACGCAGGCGGAGCCGCGGGCAAAAGCTAGTACAATATAAATCCTTGCGGTGGAGGTAGAATAGGGCGACCTTGGGTATCGAAGAAAGCGGCTAAGGCTTAGGATTGTTCTCCATCCGACAGTAAACATACAGTCCATGACTATGTGTCCGTTAGACGGCAATAGGCTCGCCCCCCATTACGTGGGACCGAAAATCATAGTCGACGAAACGATATACCTATGCCTACCCCTTCGGGGATTGCAGACGTGAGTGCATTCATGTAACATAACATAACATAACATAAACTCACGCCTGTATTCCCCGAAGGGGTAGGCAGAGGTGCTAGCACCCACATTTCGCCAGTTTATGTTTAGGTCCCAATGTAATAGGTGGCGAGCCTATTGCCATTACCCGGGCACTTATAAACCTGCGATAAATACACACATAACTTCGAAAAGCATCGAAAAGTCATTGGTGTGTGCCATGGTTAACCTGGGATCGAACCCGAGACCTCGTCTCAGCAGTCCATTACCCATACCACTAGGCTACCGCAGAATGTATTCATGTAATTCTTGTATATTCCCAATTTCAGAGCAATAATCGATCTTTAGATGAAGAAATTATTATTTTCGAGTGCTTAGTCGGTGATAGTGACTTTTTCTGTTTAAGGTCCGGCACCAATACTCTAGGATTGGTCTTCTTCTGTCTGGTCTTCGGCAGTCTCCTCGGGACACTAGGAGCTAAGGGACAAGTTGTGGTAGACTTCTTCCAAGCTATCTTCGAGGTCATCATGAAGATGGTGACAGGAGTCATGTGGTTCACCCCTGTAGGAGTTAGCAGTGTCATTGCTGGCAAGATCTTGGACGTCAGTGATGTGGGTGAGTTTAATGTAACTGGCAATTCTGTCTACCATTGAAACGTAATGGTAGTCATTTAAGTACGTTCGAAATTGCGGATCGAAGTTTTATCTGTCGTCGCAATCGGGCACAAAGATACTGACGAAGGCACTGTGGTGGTAGTGAACGCGGCCACTACGCAGGAGGCGTGGGTTCGATCCCCGCTCAGTGTAAATATTTGTATGCATGAATATGGGTATTTTCATTGGTCTGGAATTTTTTTATGTATAATATGTATGTATTTACAAAAAAGTATCTATGTATGTTTAGCAGCATTCTAGATTCCATAACACAAGTAAGCTTACCACGGGTCTAGATAGCGTTGTGTAGAATGTTTTTTTTTTTATACAGGACACGTCAATTTGACTTCACTTCGCCTGATGTTAAGCTAAAGGCAAAGTCTCGGAAAGAGGGTCACCATCGTAAACATTTACCATATTAACAGTGGTGGCACTCAGCTTGACGGCCTCATTAGATGCCTTTTCACGCCCCTCTTAAAGGACCCGGGACTGTAGGAAGAATGTTGTGGAATATTTACTATTTACTATTACTATATCGTGTAAACCCTTATAAACCTGGTAGTTTACCTAGGGTACCCGTCCAAAGAAATGTAATAGGTTCCAGAATATGTTGTATTTTGTTACATTTCATTTGTATCCGTGTGGTGACGGTGACATCCGAAGAATATCATAAGAAGCAATAAACGGAAAAATACCCAGACGATATCACTGTGAAAGAAGGAATACTGGGAATAAAATCCTGTACAAACGCGTCTGTCCAGAGTAGAAACAGCAGGCCTAAGCGTTCCTAGGCTAATTGATTGATTTTACATTCCAGCCCAAGTAATGTCCCAACTGGCATGGTTCATAGCGACGGTAGCCGTCGGCGTGTTCTTCTACCAACTGATTGTGATGCAGCTCATATACTTCCTATTTCTACGACGGAACCCCTACAAATTCTACTGGGGTCTTTCGCATGCTATGTTGACAGCTTCTGCAACAGCCTCTACGTAAGTTACTTTCAAGAAAATTTTGATAAATCCTTTGTAAGGATACGAACGGTCGCCCTAGCTAAAGCAGGCTCAAGGCGCCAACTATTTAGGTAATCTGTGCTTGGAGTGGCGGTGCATCGTGTTGCTGTGTGCACCTTACTATACGAGAGAGGGGATTTAGATCCTCAACAACACATTGGGATCGCTTATTTGTTACTCAAGGGTAGTCGGGCATTACATTTTTCTAGGGCACACCAGATTCCCCATCCACACAGGTCTTTATGTGACGAAACACCATACAATTTAGACGGCTTGAGCGTTTAAGATACTTTTAGCACAAATGTCATCCTTGCGTTAATCCCAGTGCATCTGAAGTTTTTGCCTTGCGAGACCGGGGTTCGTATTTTCCAATCTTACTACATGTTTGGTATATCTTTTTTATTTTCTCAACCTAATAATATGCACTTAAATCCTACCTCATCAGTTAATATTCGACTATCTATTCTATATTTCAGTGCAGCAGCTCTTCCAGTAACATTCAAAGCCATGGAGGGTCCTCTCCAGATCGACCCTCGCATCACACGCTTCGTGCTACCAATCGGGTGTAACATCAACATGGATGGAACTGCTCTGTTCATAGCCGTGGCCAGCGTGTTCGTGTGTCAGATGAACAACTTGCCCCTGGGATTTGCGCAGCTGGCTACTATATTGTAAGTATGTACAAGGATGTTATATTATGAGAGGTAGCAAATGTGAGAATGATGGAACCGTTATTTTATCTAAAATTTGTTGTATAACCTGTAGCTATTGTCTAAAGTGCCATCTTGATTGGTATAAAAAGACTGACGGTAGGCCAGTTTATGAATGAAAAAAGAAAAGAAAGAAAGAGAGAGTGAGAGAGAGAGAGAGAGAGAGAGAGAGAAACGTGTTGTCAGATTTTGATCCTACGTATCTTTTGAATTACATATAGATAATTTGAAATTTCCGTCACACACTCCCACAATGAACGAAAACAATAAAGACAGTATATGTCTGTATTGTTGACCATCAACAATTCTGTTTAATTAACTAATACTTACATATAAATGAAACAGTTAATTCACAATATCTGATGTTGTTATAAATTCCAGTCTGACTTCAACAGCTGCATCCGTCTCGTCGGCGTCAGTTCCGTCCGCGGCGATGGTGCTACTGCTAGTTGTGTTGGCGGCAGTTGATGCACCTACACACGACGTTTCGCTGTTGTTTGCTATTGACTGGCTTGTGTAAGTATCTTATGTGTTTATACTAAAAATATATTTAGCTAGCATCATTCTTCGAGCCATTCGAGTTAGGGTACACTTCCAGGGGAAATAATCTGCCCGAGGAGGGCCAAACTCCGAGGAGGGCCAAACCGTAAGAGATGGCCCTGGGTCAGCCGGGGTGCGAGGGATATGTCGATGACAACCTCACCTCCGGCCTAGCACCACGACCCACAGTCGGCGTGCGGAAAACCGACTAAAAAGTCGGTTTGAGTCCGACATAACCTCCCCTTCCGGCTCCGGCAGGGGGGGTATCCGAGGTGAAAAACAATAAAAAAAAGGGGAAATAATCTGAGTGATATAAAATTTAAAACACAGGCGTGACGTGAGATGACAGTGAATTACAAATTGGTTAACGTAGAAGTGAAAACTGGTGTAAAACTAGACCAGCTTAAATATATTAAAGTAAAGCCAACGAAACGAGAGAAAAAAGGTAAACAAAATTTCAGCGGTTCCAAACATTTTTATTTGAAAATTATTACGTATCGCTTCAAGCACATTCCAGACAGTTCATTCATCTGGCAGTTTAGAACCCCTGTGCTGACAGCTTTCCTGTACTACGAAACACGCAACGACAGCTGTCGCTCGGTCATTGTCGCGTACGTGTAACTTGTGCGACAAGGACAGAGAAAATAATCGCTAGTTAGTGTAACTCAGTAATAGTCAATTTGTTTACCTTTTTTCTCTCGTCTCGTTGGTTTTACTTTAGCTTAACCGAATTCGCGTAGTTAGTAAACGATTGGCCACTCAGTAAAGGGCAAGCCTATCTATGAAACGGCGTATCGGGCATACTATAGCAGGTGTGTTTGGTTTGGAATTCAAAGGTGTTGTTAGTTGTGCCCTGTAGGTATATCCTCAGCAAATATTGTGTGTAATGTGTTTTCTTTCTCAGCGACCGTATCCGCACCTGCAACAATATGCTGGGTGACTGCTATGCAGCTGCCGTGGTGGAACAGCTCTCGAAAAATGAACTCATGGCGTGTGACGCACTCACCGCGGTACGTATTTATCTATGTTTGTCTCGTGTCGTCATCAACATTAACATCATCATCCTCTTTATTCATTTAAATAAAACTTCTAAATGATATATGGGTCTAGATAGCGTTGTGTAGAATGTTGTGGAATATTTTATTTTGAAATACATATAAAAAACATCTATTTAAATATATTAAAAATAGTACCCCACCGGCATCGGGTACAGGGACCAAGCTAACGGTGGTTAGGGCTCCATGGAGAGAAACCTCCTCACAATGCGTGCCGTGTCGAGGAGTACCGCCTTCTGCATCAGGCCCAACTGTCTAACATAAGCCTCTTGAGGTGTTAGTCGAGGCTCTTGGCAATCAGTCCGTGAGCCGACATCATCATCATTATTATTATAGTGATCGTTTCTTGTCCTTGTTCCAAATCTGACACCTTTGGTTTCCAAGGATATCTAGCTCATATTATGATTTAACATTAGGGGAACCTTACCCTAACTCTTAAACCTTACGTCATCGTCTTTCCTATTTCCTATTCTTTCTCCTCCTCTCCGATCATCTTTTTCTATCAGGGGATACTATACTCTGTTTTTGCAATAAAAAATGAAATCCAAAAATACATTTCTAATATTGTTTAGATTATCACCCAAGATTTTGTTAATATTTTCTTTTTCGTCATTTTTCAATATCACATTAAATATGGCGTTTGACTTTTCAGGAACCCTTGAGCGGCTTGACACCAAACACTGATGTGGACATCGGTATCGTGACACCCAGTAAAAAGTCTGATGGTTCCGATGAGGTCATCATTGATATGCATTTACATAAAAACCTTAATCATAATAACCATATTGAAAGGATTTAGTGGTATAATAGACCATAGGTGTTTTAGACAGTAGGATCCAATGAAGTCTACGTAAAAGATGTGTGATTTACAATAATAATAACAGGAAACAGGAATCACAGGCTGACTTCAGCCTGTGACCACGGCCGGTGTAACCTGGGCCTCGATTCTACTAATGCAAAACAATGGTCAAACCACAGAGATCGCAAAAATCGGCTTTCAAGTTTAGACTTTATTTCTACAGACTAAGGTCCAAAATTAAATGACAAAAGTTTCATTACACTCTTTTATTCACTCTGCTAACAGTTATTTAATATTGAACTTTAAATGCATCGCCTTAAAGTCTATAATGTATTACCGCTTTTTGCAATCTCTGTGGTTTGACAATAGTTTTGCTTTAGTAGAATAGAGGCCCTGGTCGAAACGTCAGGCAAATCAAAGGTAAGTATGTACCTATGCCATGATCGCGTTAATTCCCGTTATTATTATTGTATATCATGGAACGCGAGAGTTTAAAAGTTAGTAAAGATGTGCGAATTTTTGTAGTAGGCTCCACAAGGGAGATGGTACAATATGGCTGATTAATCTAAAAAAAAAAACAAATAACTAAACGTTTTGCTGTGCCTGATAGGAATAAAAGCCACTATTATTGTAGATGCCATACTTTTGCTTTTAGTTATACGTACATTAATTTAATCTTGTAAGTTACAATATATTAACTATAAAATAAATGTATTAATTTGGCTCTTACACTAAATAAATTCCGACAATAAGTTTTAGTAGTAGCTGTTAATAAAAATTATGTATAAATCAGCCATTTTGTAAATCTACAATTTAATAAATCCAGTTTTGTACTTACTTCAGGACTTGATTATCATAATTTTCACTGGATAGATATGCAAAATCTCGTTTAGCTAGGAAATCCGTTCTACAATGAAATTTTACATCTATACAAATAAATAAAATTGGAGTGTCTGTTTGTAATATTAAAATAACCGCTTTCTACTACATGCATATGAATGTATATACGGTACACATACCAAAATATATATTTTTAATTTTTTTGTCTGTCTGTCTGTCTGTCTGTCTGTCTGTCTGTTTGTTTTGGCTAATCTCTGGAACGGCTGGACCGATTTGGACGGGACTTTCACTGGCAGATAGCTTATGTAATAAGGAGTAACTTAGGCTAAAAAAAAAACTGTTTTTTTTTTTATTAAGTACATTCCACGCGGACGAAGTCGCGGGCACAGCTAGTCTTACATAATGATGAACACTTGATATGCGGCCAAGCTGCAATTTACAATACAGTCTGCTCAAACACATAATTTGCTACAAACGGATTGCCTAAAGCGAACATAACCTTAGATATTTGTAATGTAGGTACACTACACTATTATTTTACTTAATATAAGTAGTTGTGGGCGTAGAGAGACAGGGTCCACCAAAGAAGGCCTTACCATTTTGGTTTTTAACATAGGAATTGGTTTTGCAGTTACGGAGTATATAGGGAAAAATAAACATACCAATAATTAGGTAGTAATTATAGTATCTCAATGTGAAGTATACCTAATTAGGATTTAGATTTATACCAATATAAGGTAGATATACCTACCGATGATCAATAATAAATTGACAACTAAAACTAAAAGTTTATATCAATGAAAAGACTGAAACAAGAAAATGAAGATGTTGAAATGTAATGTTGAATAGTAAGTATTTTAGGTACCTTTAGAACCCCTAGAACGAACGAACGAACGAAAACTTTGACAGGAACTGTGAATCCTACACTATAAGAGGGAAAAGAGATAATAAAGAATGATTAATATTGAAAATTTTACATCTTTGTGTCTTAAGAAAAAGCCCTGATCTATTTTAGAATAAAAATATTGTATTACTTCCAATGATAACTGAATTACATTTATTTTTGCTTTTACAAGAGGATATTTGAGGAATTTGCCTAAGACGACATACTTCTAGTACACTATAAGAGGTATTTAGTTCTTTTAATTTTTACTTTAAGACTACACTTTTGATTACCTTTTTGCTTGCCTACTCTCATTCTTCTGTTTCCTTAAAAGTAATTAGAATTAGTAGTTACAGTTCTGTTTCGGTTTTATCTATTTCTGCTTCTCTAACATTACTATGTGTTTTAATTCCATTTTTTTAAGAAAAGGCCGGTAGAGCATCTCCGTTATTTCTTTTAATTTAGTAATCCATAGTTCTGAAGTCGGATAGGTACAATTTGATATGAGCTGTGTTATAATTGGGATGTCTTTTATCCATTTTAGTACTTATAAAGTCAAATCTTGGTCCTTTGTTGGTATATCTACCTTATTCTTCATATAGACTATAAGTATATATATCGTGGCCGCTTCAATACCGACTGAATACCAATTTGAATATTGTATTAATAATGACTTCGGTCTAATAAAGTAGTGTGATAATAATAATAATTCCTAATTTGTAATTTTGTATTCTAAAAATATAAATTTGATATGATTTTGCAGTCCTCTATGTACACAAAGTAAAGCCAACGAGACGCGAGAAAAAAGGTAAACAAAGTGACCATTACTGAGTTACATTGCGATAACTAGCGATTACTTTCTCTGTCCTTGTAGCACATGTCACACGTCCGCGACAATGGCCGAGCGACAGCTGTCGTTACGTGTTTCGTATTACATGAAAACTGTAAGCACAGCGGTTCTAAACTGTCAGATCCGCCATCTTATGAGCAATTTCATTACTGTCTGGATTGCGCTTGAAGTGAAAAAATGTTTGGAACCACTGAAACTTTGTTTACCTTTTTTCTCTCGCTTCTTTGGCTTTACTTTACAACACACGATGTTTCTATTTTAAGAATTTACATTACTATGAAATGGTTCGATAGCATTCAAATTCTCCATTATTCATTACTATTTACTTAATAATACTTCCTGTAATCATAATCATAACAAGTTTTAGAAAATTTAATATTAAGTTTCACTCCGTTTATTCATCATGTACCTACTAGAAAAGACATAAAATGTCTAATTTATAATTATGTTAAGATACCATTCAGGAAAAAAAATGTTTACAGCTTGATGTCAGTTGTATTACTCTGATTTATTTTTAAAAAAAGATACGCCAACCTAATAAAATACTTACTTTGGCTGTAAAGCCAATTACTGTTATTTTATTTTTGATCATGTATGTCTACTCCAAAAAATGAATTTGATAAGGAATCTCCAAGGTGAGAATCTTGGATGCGACCAACGCCAAGATTAAGATGATGATAAATGTGAGTGGGTAGGCATGAAGAAATAGGGTAAATTGGGGCCCCATCGACGTCACTCGATAGTCTCGAGTGACGTAGAGAGGGCCCCACTGGCCCCGCTTTGTCCTATTCGAGCAATGAGATATAAGAACAATATAAATATATCAATGTATTCGAGACTACATTTTGGCGGCAGAATTACTTCAGACTAGCCGGTTCGACCAATCGCGAGTAAGGTTTATTCCTAGAATAAACAACTAATATGTGGGTGATATTGCCTGTTTATTATAGGAATAAACTTTACTCATGTTTAGTTGAAGGTACCATATGCTTACGTAACTTGCAACTCAAAAAATTACCCTATTATTTTGGCGAGAAATAAATCACATCCATTGTTTTACGAGAATTGGCCCTATATATACCTACCTGGAGGTAGGTATATATAGGGCATTGGTCATTGGTCATTCTGAAGGTCTATGGGAGAGGCCTATGTTCAGCAGTGGACTATGTCTGGCTGACTGATATGATAATACCTACCTACAATTTATTCAAGTTTAGTTGTTATCGCGGCTGTTATTATTATCATAAAGCGCCTGCTAAAATAGTTCTGCAACTCACTATTGACAATAAATGGTTAGTATAAGGCACTTTTACCTAATGACACAACTGATACATACAACCAGCCAGAGTAGTTAACGATTGTTATTTGTTTGGTCGTTTAACTTGGTCTTCAAAACCAAAGGGACTCATTTAGCAAAACTTACAAAAATACTTACTTACTTACTATTAATTACTTAGGTTGGTTAGAGATTGATTTAACAGATTTTCTTACATTTATCTCACTGCTGACTTTTTTATAGAACACGTCAATTTGACTGCACCTCGCCTGATGGCAAGCTAAAGGCAAAGTCTCGGAAAGAGGGTCACTATTATAAACATGTCCCATGTTGACAACGGTGGCATTCAGCTTCAGCTTGACGGCCTCATCAGATGCCTTTTCACACCCCGCATAAAGGAACCGGGACTGTAGGAAGAAGGAAACACCTGAGCTGGCAGGGAGTTCCAGGTCTTAATGGTGCGGTATAGGAATCATTCACTGAACCGCTTGATTGACGGATGGCTCTGGAGCAGGCTTTTCGAGGTTGGGGGTTCAGACGGCAATCGCTCCCATTAAGAGGGCGGTCCCTAGATTTTTAGATTGTAAGCTTTGGATGCAACCAGGATTGATACTCGGATGTTGAAAGTATACTTACTTACTCTAGATTCTGTGCTGCTAGTGAGATTCAGCCTCTGTGCCGTGGCGGTAGTGAACGCGGCTGCCACGCAGGAGGCGCGGGTTCGATTCCCGCTCAGTGCAAATATTTGTGTGCATGAATATGGCTATTTGCATTGGTCTGGGTGTTTAATAAATAAATAAGTATTCTACAACATTCTACACAACGCTATCTAGACCCATGGTAAGCTTTTATAGCTTGTGTTATGGAATCTAGAATGTAGATAAACATACGGTCGATTTTTGTATGTATAATATTTACAAAAAATAAGTATCTAAGTATGTTTATCGGCATTCTAGATTCCATATCACAAGCTAGTTAAGCTTAACATGGGTCTAGATAGCGTTTTGTACGTATACTTATTTTACTTGACCCGGAAATCGAATTCGGGTACCCAGCCACATCAGTCAAACATATTATAAATTGTAGCATCAATATTGATAATAATGTTAACTTACGTAACATAACATAAACTCTCACGCCTGTATTCCCCGAAGGGGTAGGCAGAGGTGCTAGCACCCACATTTCGCCAGTTTATGTTTAGGTCCCAATGTAATAGGTGGCGAGCCTATTGCCATTAACCGCGCACTTATAAACCTGCGATAAATACACACATAACTTCGAAAAGCAAGCGAAAAGTCATTGGTGTGTGCCATGGTAAACCTGGGATCGAACCCGAGACCTCGTTTCAGCAGTCCATTACTCATACCACTAGGCAGCTCTTACGGACATAGGGTATTGTAAAAAAAAAATACATAAACTTTTAATTTTGTTTTTATTGCCACCTAAACAATATTCATACAGTCGGTGGTTTCTTATACTAAAGTATTAACATTTAAATACAATCTAAATATTTACATTTTACAATATTATTATACTAGATCAGTACAGGTTTTTTGTTACTATTGACTTCATAAATTACTTGGACTTCACTATTTACATTATTATACATACGATTGATTACTTGGGCTTCACTAATTAGATAAGACGGCTAAATAAGATTACAAGATTTCTTAGAAGTTTTATGTACGACTTACTTGATAGGGTTATTATTTATTCAAGACTTGTAATAGTATGAAGTGTAATATCACTAGGTACATAGTATAAAGCTAAGTCGCTTACCGCGTCCCTATGTATGCTTATATCTTCAAAACTACGCTACAGATTTTGATGCGGTTTCTTTTAATAGATAGCGAAATTCAAGAGGAAGGTTTATCTGTATAATACATGCTTAATATAGTAGAGGGTGCAGCGGGAATAGGATCAGATGCCATGCAGGTGGAAAAAATTGGCGGTACGAAGTTCGCCGAGTTAGCTAGTAATAAATAATAATAATATGATTTTACATTGACAGTCCGAACAATATAACCAATAAAATACTAAAAACGTTATGTTACAAAACAAATAATTGAATACAAATAGTTTATTCACCTCCAACAAATATCTTAAAGTAAACAGCAACAAAAAACCAAACTGACAATTAGGCATTTTCATTAAAATCACAGAGAAACGAAACTTCAACGTTCAATTCACTGAAAACTAATATTACATTATATTTGCAACTTGAATTTTACACAACGAAGAATTACATACAACACACATCCGATGCAATAATGCTTAATGTACAATTGATTGAATTAAACAATGAATTCTTTGTAGAATTAAGGAATAAACATGTTCATGAAACAACCAGAAAAATATGCGCAATTTTCTGTAGCCTCATACAGATGACACTACGAAAAAAAAGGCTATAATGGATACAATTATGCGTCAAAATCCATTAGTTTATTATCTAGTCTGCGAAGTCTAGTAATGTTTGTTCGAAAAAACTTATCGAGCATTACAGAGAATAAACCTTTAAAATTGCAATCAATATTTCATTCGCAATATCACTACGAATGCAGTTCCTAAAATAATACTTATAGCTTAATGTAAAGCTGTATTTTTGTTAAAAATAAAAAATGGCAGTCTTTATATATTTTTACAATGAGTTTTGTAAGTATTTACACTTATAAGTAAACCCGATTTTTTATTTTATTTACATTTACCGCAAAAATCGGTAATAAGCGCTTATTTATCACTTTGAGCATATCTTTAGAGCTTTTAAATAGTAATATGCGCAAAATGAGTTAAGCCGATCACATCGGCCGAATAAATATTACTAACTACACTATAGGCATAACAGTCGTTCGTATATACAATTTTGAAATACACTACGTTCATAAAATATTTCATATCCTCATTGTAGAATGTGGTTTTCTATTAGCCGGAGCTGGTGGTAAGCCAGGGCCTACTAGTGGTGACATTGATGGTGATCTAGTAGCTAATGGTGATAAGGAAGGTGAGAATGATGGCGACATAGCTGCAGCTGCAGAAAACCCACCAGGAACATCATGACTAATTGGTGATCGCGGTAATAATAATTGTGGCTGCCGACACGATAAAGATGGTGCTGGACAACTCCTAGGGGCTACTGTAGTTAATAAAGGTGGTGGTACGCTCTTTCCACCAGATATAGAAGTTCCTTTACTTTTAGCACTAGATGCTCCACTATTACCACTTTGCAATGAAACGGCATCGTCTTTGAGTCGAGCAATTTCAGAAAATACGTGAGCCAGGGGCTGATACTGTGGCCCCCAGTCAAGCAAGTAATCCCAATTATAGCTACCGGTTAGTTCTTCTTCGGAATGCACTATTGAACTTAAACTACCTGTCATTGAAGGGCCAGCAGTTGGCACAGCTGTATTGTCTCCAGGGGTACTTGAAAAAGCTCCTAAAGCCATTGCTCTATCAACGGCTGCACTGGCTTCATCGGCACTATTTGCTCTTTCACTACCAGTTACTTCATTTAATTTGGCGTATATCAGATTAGTTATATCATTTTCATGAGTTCCGTCTTCATCAAACATGTGCATAGAGTCTATAGGTGCGTGGTGTAGCATAGTATCTTTATTGCCAACATTTTCCGAGCATCTTCGTGATGATGTAGATGCACCACCTCCAGTTCCAGTGTCCACGATACCTAATCTGGCAAGATACTCCTGCGTGTTATGCACGGACACGTCTGAAAGATTATCATCGTCTCTGTGTATACCGTCTCTCTGTAATGGACCTTCGTTAATCATTCTGATTTCTTCATCCTCTCCATCTTCACCATCTTCAGCAGATCCTCTACCACTTGATCCTGATTGATCAGATCCTGATAGTTCAGAAGTAGTTGCTGCTCCAGAATTTGAACTGGCCGTATGAGGCCCATAAGGTGGAATTTCATCGTATTTTGGTGGTGCAAACTGGCCACCGGGATTCACAGAGCCAGTATTTCTAATAGGAATAGTGTCAAAAGCACTTGGATCTACATAGCTATTCGTAGCACCAACACCTTCAGAATTCAGACCAGGCTTATTAACTTTCTTATGCCGCTTATTTTTCATATGTAAGAATAAGAAAGCTGCGGCAAATATAATTATGATGAATATAAAAACAATAAGTAATCCTAAAGCCCAGTCTGATAAACCACCGGTAGCAACAGCCGATGCATCATTGATTTGGTTGACATCTGATGCTAATGCCAGATCATCCATCCCAATTTCTACTGCTGTCTTATTTGTCAATGAACCTTGCCGTCCAGAACTGGCTGTCACCACCAAACTAATTGACTTATCAGAACCGAATAAGCTCTGTGCAGAATCCACTTTCTTTTTCAAAATGATGACTCCAGTCGTTCTATTAATTTTGAAATAGGAATGTGACGTTGATAACTGGTAGACTATTCTGCCATCAATACCTTTGTCTCTATCTGTCGCTGTTGCTTGTCCAATTACATAACCAGCGGAAATTGATCCTGATTTTGGTACTATGAATTTATAAGTTTTCTGCGTAAACTGAGGATAAAATTCGTCTCTACTCTCAACGTCAATTCTGACTTTAACAGTTGTACTTTTTCCTCCTACATCTGCAGCTTTTATAACAAATTCATACTTATTTTTTACTTCATAGTCAAACAGTGCATTAGAGTTTACTAGTCCAGAAGATGAATCAATCAAGAACATTTTCCAGGAGTCATCATTTCTGTTGTAATTGTTTGAAGTTGCCACTATAGAGTAGTTCAGCTTGCCGTACGTTCCTTTATCCAAGTCAGTAGCTCGTGCAGTAAATATTGAGGTCCCAACTCTTTCATTTTCTCCAATAGTCTCAAAATATTCGTTGACAGGAAAAGTTGGCGAGTTATCATTTTCATCAAGTATATCAATATTTATATATACTGCAGTGCATAAAGAGGGCAATCCTTCATCGCAGGCTATGACAATTAATTTGTATTGAGTTCTGCCCGTATCATAATCCAAGCTTTTATTGACAGTTAAGACACCAGTCGTTGGATGCACAAAGAATAACTTCTCGTCGTTTCCCGATGTGATATTGTATGTTATAGCAGCGTTTGGCGTTCCATACAAATCGTTATCAGTAGCTGCAAGTTGAGTTAACATGTATCCAACTTTGACATCTTCACTAACTGTTAACTCGAAATCACTCGTAGAAAATGCAGGTGAATTATCATTAGCGTCTCCTACAGTAATAAAAACTGTGATAGAAGTTTTATTCTGGTTATGTGGCAACATCTTCCCCTGTTCAATAGCCGCTAAACCTAAGACGTATGAATCTTGAGTTTCTCTGTCTAATTTCTTGAGTAAGATGAGAGCTCCTTCAAAAGTCACGTCGAAGGTGTTTCCATCGTTGCCAGATATAATGTGAATATCCAAGTTATATTTCTTCAGCACATCATTGATACCGCCAATCTGAAGAAGCGATGATCCCTTCTCTGTGTCCTCGTTAACGGTGATTCTGAAATTTTGAGAAGTATATTGTTAAAAATTCTATTTTTCATATTATGCCTTTTGGAAGTGAGTAGAAGTATATTTAAAAATATAGAAATAAATGTAATTACAGGACTTAAGTCATTTTTATTTATCTATACAGAGGAATTGCACTTTGTTTAAAAAGTGAAACAGATATACATATAGAGAGGTCTTCTTCTTCTGAGAGAGGTGAAGTGGTAAGTAACAATTAAATATTATGTAATTAATTTAATAAATGGATTCTTCAAGTAGTTGTGTTAGCTAGGAACCGACCGTACAGCCCACTACAAATTCATTAGTAACTAACTAAATGGTTTGTGTGTTGGAATCAATTATCGCTCGCTACGTATTTCTGGTGAGTAATAGTGTTATGGCCGGGGCTCGAACCCGCGACTTCCCAACTACAAGTCTGCAAAAATATATATTTAAAATATTGATATTTACCTATAGGTATCCTGTCCAATAAATGGTTTAATCTCTGAAGAGGCTCCAGTGCTAATTCTCACAGATGCTACGGCGCTTCTGTTAGGTTTCCCATGATCAGTGGCTACGACTGCCAATTGGGTATCCCTCTGGTTCGGTGGCAAGGCACTGTAGTTCACAAATATGGCTCCAGATATTGCGTCTATGTAATACCCTTTACTTGGTCGAAGAATTGAATAGGTGACCTTGCCGTTGTCTCCATCATCGTAATCCTTTGCGCTGACAGAGCCAATTTCAAGGGTATCCGTTCCTTCTGTAATAGAGAAATAGCAATTTTATTATTAATATTACATTTAGTGTACTCTATATTAGTACATAGTATGGGTAATGAAATAAAAAATTAGCTTTATGTTTGTGATGAATCTTAAAATTTGTTGTAAGTAGAAGCCTAACATTCAAATGGTGCTTTGTCTTTGCCTACCTTTTCTAGTAGCCCACCAATTCATATAAAATGATTCAACTAAAAAAATACGTATATCTAATTGTGCATTATTTATTTTATAATGTACTTAGCAGTAAGATGCTTAAGTATTGTTTTACGATGAAACCTTTTCTATTCAATTTGCTACCTGAATGGTATCTAACAAAATAATAATAAAAACTCATCACTCACCTGGCAGTATCCTGTTGTAGGAAATATCATTGAATATTGGAGAGTTGTCGTTCACATCTGTGACTTTGATTGTCAGAGTAGTTTTAGCTACATGCTCGCTGTCCGATGCCGTCACATTCACTTCATAAACTTTCTTCGTTTCATAATCCAGTGGTGCAATCAACACAATCTTTCCACTATATCGGTCTATAGAAAAAGTGTTGTCCCCTTGCATTATCGAGTATTTCAGGGCCGGAAATGTATCAACGTCGTTTGCAGTAACAGATGTGAGGACTGTCCCAACTTCCGTTCCTAAAAAAGAAAGCAAACTGTACTGATGGGGCTCGTTTGACTGCCGTTTTAACGATCCGCCAAAATAAAATTTCTCTAAAACAAAACCCCTGTTGACTTACAATGATATAAAAATCAAATAAAAAGCGACGCGGACGCCAAGGACCGACGGTGAACCGCTAAAACATGCACTCGGAAAAAAATGTAATACCATCCAATAAATATTGATCCCTAAAGGAGTCCCTTTTATTTAATCTCAGCGTTGGAATCGAAAAGTTGCAATGTTACTGAGTCGAGAATACAAATTATGTAAAATGCCTCCCTCTCCGTGGTACGCTTTTTGTTCTACCAATTTATTTCGAAAAGTCGATAGGACGACCAACGGCAATTTAAAACCCGAATGCGAATACGCAGTATACAAGTAAAAACGTACCTTCCGATACTGAGATGACATTTGGCGGTGGGAATGTCGGTTGGTTGTCATTCACATCCACGACGTTGATCCTGAGAGTAGCTGTTCCAGTCATCTGTGGATCACCTTCATCCGTAGCTATCACCGTCAATTTATAAGTCTCTCTTATCTCTCGATCGAGAACGATATTTGTTTTCACAGACCCAGAGAATGCAGGCTCAATAATGAATGCATTGTCATGATTTCCGTCGACGATGTGGTAAAGAATTCGCGCATTGACGCCACGATCACCATCCTTCGCGGCAAGTTGCACAACGAATTCACCCTTAGTATTCCCTTCAAGGACATTTGCAATATACTGTTGTTGCGTAAACTTGGGAGCATGGTCGTTCTGATCAATCAGATTTATTATAACATCGCAGTAGCCGTATAAGACAGGCAAGCCTTCTGTGCGTGCGACTACAACCAGCTGCCTGCGCGGGCCTGGGTACGATTCATAGTCGAGATTTGCAGAGTTATTCACTCTTATTACACCCGAGTTAGAGTCGATTTGGAATGCATACTGATCGTTGCCATTGCCGATTTCATAAATTATCCTCTGTCGCCGCCCATCGCTCCGGACCGCAGTCACTTGGAGCACGTCTTTACCGTACGACATATTTTCTTCTATAGTGACGTCGTATGTTACGTTTTGAAAATTTAGTGTAGGTGTTTGATCTGAAAAATCACCGACGCGTATTTCTATAAGGCCTACCGAACTTTGAGGAGGATTCCCTTTATCTTTGGCCATTACTTTCAAATGAATGAGTTTTCCATTCTCACTTGCCAAGCTTTGCGTCGCTGTGAGAACCCCTGTAGTTGGGTTAATGCGGAACTTATGATTAGACGTTTCTAAGAGTTCGTAGATTATGTCTGCGTTGGTTCCAATATCATTATCAGTCGCTGATACCCTTAATAAACTTTGACCTGGTGGAGACAGCGTTGCTACTTGCTCTTTGAAGGGATACTTAGTAAAAATTGGCTTGTTGTCGTTGACATCATTGATAGTAACTTCGACCGACACTCTTTGAGATCGAGTAATGTATCGCCCCTCATCTGTTGCTACCGCTTCAAAATGGTATACGTTTGTCTTTTCTCTATCAAAAGTTCTGTAAGAAAAATCAATTATCAAATATTGTTTTGAACAAATATTAAAAAACAATACACAAAACAAATCAATTTCATATTTTTTTAAATGTCTACTCACCCAGTAGTGAAAATTATTCCAGTCTTATTATCAATTCTGAATAACCCTTGGCTCTCGTTTGCTAATGAATATACAATCCTTTTATTAAAACCTAAATCAGCATCAGTTGCTCTTACTTTGATCACCGAAGTATCAACCATTGCGTCTTCTGGTATAGCAGCAGAATAGTGACCAGTGTCAAAAACTGGATCATTGTCATTTTGATCTTCAACCATGATTGTTATATTACAAGACCCTTGTAACGCAACTGGGGATCCATGATCAAATGCTGTGATCGTCAAATGATATTTTGACTGTGTTTCACGATCTAATGTTCTAGCAGTTAGTTTTCCTGTAGTAGAATCTATAGAGAACTTATTGCCGTTATTACCGGATGTAATACTGTAAGTAATGACACCGTTTGCACCAGTATCTTTATCGGTAGCGGCTACTGTATGTATCACTTCAAGATCATTATTTTCTGGCACCGCTAAAGGATAGCATGATCCTGTTTTAAAACTTGGTGGGTTGTCATTCACATCCATTATACTTATCGTGACAGTCGTGACGTCAAAATTACTTGTTGATTGGAATGTACTAGAGTCAGTCACATAAACTGGAAATGTGTATTGATTTCTCTCTTCTCTGTCGATTCTCGTTTTAACTATTATTGTGCCAAGACGTTCGTCAATAGCAAACTTATCATCAGCTACGCCAGAAGGTATCATATATGTTAAATTACCTGTAACAACAAGATACATTTAGTCAAAACTATTATTGCATAAATTTTCGGTATATTTTTATATTTATAACTCATTTTTATTCGATTAGACAAAAGTTATTAAACAAAAAATAACTGGTTAAACCATAAGTTCCATAAAAATACTTACTGGCATTTCCTCTTGAAGACTTAGCAGATAGTCTAGTAACAAAACTACCCGGCCTAATATCTTCACTGATATTCGTTCTATAAGAAGGATCTGTAAACCTAGGTGGAACGTTCGTTGATTCTTGCAACATTAAATTTAATGTCATATGAGCTTGTCTTGGAAATGGTACCCCATGATCTGATGCAGTAAGATTCAGTTTGTAAAGTCCAGGTCTGACTTTGGATATATCTTGCGAGTACTTGTTGGATAGAGTCAATTTGCCAAAATCATAATCCATTGAAAAGTAAGCAGGATCATTACCACCGGATATGTAGTAAGATATTCTCCCATTATCACCTGAATCAGCATCGACCGCAAGCGACTGATATAAAAGACCAGATAATGTATTGAGGGATACAGTAGCTTTATTAGCTGATACGAAACTGGGAGTGTTGTCATTTTCATCAGTAATTGAAATATGTACTGTTGCTGATGTTGCCATTCTCTCCGTTGCATTAGATGCTAAATCTGTTGCTTCAATAATGAGCCAATATTCTTTCAATTTTTCAAAATCAAGATTAGAAGTTAAAGTGAGAGAACCAGTGAGTGGATCCAAATTGAACACATTCTTGGCTGCAGGTAAAGATGATATTACATGAAAGTTTAATTCTCCATTAGGACCCGAATCTGCATCTTTTGCCGTAAAATTGTAAACTATCATGCCAACAGGCGTGAGCTCTGATATTTCAATATTTATAGGATCTTGCGGCCACTGTGGTGCGTTATCATTGACATCTACTATTTCTATCCTCACGGTAACAGCACTGCTTTGAGGATTGTTGGTCGCTGATGTATCTAAAGCCCTTACTTCAAGACGATATTCATCTTGTATTTCTCTGTCTAATTGTCTCGCAACTACTAAAGAACCCGTTCGTCGATCTATTTCAAAGGTTCCAGGAGCATGATCTGATGTCAAAGGCATCAAGAGATATGATATTTGCTTTTCATCTTCATCATTTACTGAGTTTTCTGTGATGTCACTTTCACAACATGCTACTGTGCCCACAACATGGCCTATTTTTGCATCTTCTTTCACCTGAAAAATTAATAACTTGGTTAGATCCTGATATATCTTATTTCGCTTGAAAATAATTCAAATAGTCGTACTACTATATTTAGTACTATTATCTGAAGCAATCATAATTATGCTATTAATTATCTGCAACGGACTTACTTTGAATGATAGACTGGAACTAGTAAACGTTGGCCTGTTGTCGTTTAAATCAAGAACTTCAACTTTTAGTTGTCTTACAGTTTGCTTCGGTGGTTTACCTCCATCAGTTGCTGCCACTGTTAGACGATAAATAGATCGCTCTTCGTGGTCTAACACTGCAAGAATTCAAATAAATTAGTACATTTTCCTACTTTCTACAAAGTAATAATATTTTTCATTGACTGAATCTTAGCATATTAAAAATAGATAGTTCTTACCAGTACTAGTTTTAATAACACCAGTATTAGCATCAATTACAAAAACACCCACGCCATCCATATCTCTCTCGTTCAAAATAGAGTAAGTTATACTAGAGTTAGCACCGTTATCTCTGTCAATAGCTTTAACTCTAGCAACTTCTGCGCCTGGTTGTTGTTCTTCTCTCACACTAACCACATCTTCTCTAGGGTCAATGATTTCTGGTGGATTATCATTTACATCGGTAATTTTGATAGAAACAGGCACTCTGCTTGACTTCGGCAGAGATCCCTGGTCTTTCGCTTCGGCGAAAAGAGAGTAAGAAGATTTGTATTCTCTGTCTAACTTTTCTTTAGTTGTTATGATACCTGAAACAAAAGAATATTTTTAAAGGTTTGTTTTAAACATATTAAAATGATAACACTCAGCATAAATATATGCAAATAACATATGATAAATTAAAAAAAAAAATTCTTCAAATCTAATATACTATTATAATACAACACCTTTATTATTTAGTATTTTTATAAGATCGGATTATATCGGAGGATAGGATTTTATAGAGTATTTTGCTTCTATAGAACAGAAAACTATAGCTTTTCATTATATTATTCTCTACGTAACAAACCGATACAAAAATTAGTTAGTCAATGGTAATTTTCATGAAATCACAATAATAAATAATACCTACAACTCATTTAGGTATCTAAATATAAATTTCTTACGTTACCAATATTGCAAATTCCTTGCATCGTTAACACATAAAACAATTTACAAATTACATCACCTATAACAATTACTTATTTGTTTCAGTCTGTTTGTTATTACTACAATTTATAGCACTGTCCACAGAAAGATTCCAGCTACATTTTACACCTATAATTCATTTGAGAACATATATGAAAATAAAAGGTATCTGTCAACGAAACGAGTTGTACAGCCTGTGCGTCCTACACGTACATTTGTAACGTACGAGCTTTAAATAGTCGACGACAATATCTAGTACTGGTAAGACTTGTAATAAAACATTGGAGAGAATAGCGAGGCTCTTACGTAGCAATATTTTAATAATAGTTAATGTAGGGTCACGGCATGCAAGAGCGACGACGTTTATAACTCTCAATTGACACGCATAAATTCATTGTGTGCAGCCTCCCGTTGAGGCTGAACCGGACGATGGGGTGACCTTTGATATAAAAACTGCCGTCGTTATTTTTGATTGGCAATTGTTAGAAAATACTGTTTCAATTTCAGTACAACCTATAACTACTGATGATATTCATTCGGCGTCAGTATGTCTAAAGCCCTTATCTGTATCATATACACCTATAATAATTATACAGTACAATAGTTTGATGTTAGTAAATATGTACCACATATACCGACACAACTAAATGTAGTTGTGGTATCAGTTGTACAAAATGCTTGCACTCAAAAGGATTTCTCAAAACAGTAATTGACAGTTACATTAGCTTTAAAGTGCAAAGCCTAATTATTGCCCTAATTCTAATGCAAACTTTAGAGATAGTTTAGATTCTGATAATGAATTGTTCAGAGGAATTTTGAATATAATATTATTTAGATTTATATGAATGTATAATTGAGACAAAACCTTAAGAACCTGGTAATAATGAAACTAAATAGGTTGTATATAAATTACCATTAAGATTTGAAACTGCATAATAATACAGACAGAGAAGGGAATACGAAACAAATTATAATCGCAATAATGAAACGAACTGAAGTCATCGATTTCAAAGATACTCAATTTAAAATCGTTGATTCAATCAATTCATGTCCACCCACAAATTTGTGTTAAGCGCTTTTTATATCCTTATAAAAGATCAGACACCGTGAACTTTTGTCCCATGTCATTGAAGAAATATTGGTGAGCTTTCGTGACTCATTGATTGTAAGAGTCCGCATTCGAAAATGGGATACACGCATTTATATAATTATGTACATTACATGTGTGACATTCCATGTAATGTTGTGGATATTTTTTAAACTGTAGAAGTTTCTACCTCAAATAATACTTATAAGTATAACAGAATACGGAACAGTCACTTATATCTTCAATTTTGATTTTAATCAATAACTATCTGCGATTATAATATGATTTAAACTATTTGTTATTAACATCGAAACTTGTCTTTAGAATGATCTTAACTTTGATCCAAAATAGATTGGATTTTAACCCAACCTACAATATTTTCTGCTATCCAACTGCCAAACCGCAGTAAAAAAGTATCTATATTTGATACAGGAAACTGGTAAAGCATATAAAGTAAAATTGATTGCAGCACATAGTGCACTAAATGGCAATGAAATTTTGTATGCAAGGACTCAAGCAGCCGCTAACTAGCTCGGGTGTGTTCGGATGCGATCGGCGATAAACCGAATTGAGACGAAAAGCCTTACCATTCATCAGTCAGTTATTGCGAATAACGAACTGCCTACCACCCTTTTTGTACCATATATAATATCCACACGAATTCGACGATAAACATCGTTTTGGATAAGAATCGTGTATTTGAATATCTTATTAAATGTGCTTTAAAAAGCTGAATGTAGATAGCTTAACACTGATATCAGCATTTCCATGTTTACGTATAGAAACTTCAGACAGACAGACAGACAGAATCGAATATTTTCTAATAACATCCTAAATCCATAGTTCCATATTAACATTATAAATGCTATGTCTGTCTTTCTGTCTGTATGTTACGCTTTCACGCCTAAACCACTGAACGGATTTTGATGAAATTTGGTATAGAGGTAGATTAGACTATGAGAAAGGACATAGGCTATGTTTGGTCGTGATATCCGACATACACACCGGCGGAGCTGCAGGCAAAAGCTAGTACTACCAATAAATGTATATCTACTAGTACTTTTATTTATAGTTTTAATTATAATTTCTTTAACAATAAAGTCAGATACTTAGGTACTAAATGAATTACCTAGACTTTTAAAGAACACAATTTCTTATCTAGAAAGCCTCAGCTAAATCTTGTATCCTTCATAAAATCACATTGAACATTCCAAGTAATTCTATAATTACATACAGGCTCATACAAAAGTCCAATACAAACAAAGTCATCGGATCTGCTCCCTATATTCTCAAATAGTGGATGTATTAAAATGGCTCTATTTATTTAAACTGTTTACTCAATCAATGAGTCTTAAGGGACTTACATACTTTGGGTTTTAACTTTCAAACGTGCCGACAGAATAAATAAGAGACAAGTGGCTGCTTGCAACGAAGTTCTGGGTGAACAAATATGGGGACTATTTGGAATTACGGTGAAATTTCATTGTTCTTAGTTAGGCCTGTACAAGACGTAATGAATCGTGTATCGCTGATACTGTATATATCTGTAAACACAGATCACTTAGGGATTTAAAAATAAAATTCTGTTCTTATCTGGATTTGATATCGCGTAACAAACATACATATATTTTTTTTGAAGTCGGTTAACAAATAAGAACTTTTATCCTTTAATAATTAAAAAAGGCTTTGAGGAATTAGCAACTCCAGTGAATATTTTATCAATGTGTAATGTAAGGAACTGCCGGAATCACTTTAAAATTGACCAAAATTAATTTTAAATTAAAACTATATACCAACTTTTGTAACTATTGTATCATTAATTGGACTATCGGTGATATTTCTTATCCAAATTATTATAATAGTAAATAAACTTACATGCTATTTAATTATATCTATGACTATTGAAGACTACTACTATTTCAACGTCCAAACCGTTTATATCAATGTATAGATTTTTTAGACTTTGAGGCCCGTATACTAGAATTAAACTCAACCTGAATCTTCATTTTCTGGCCGCAGAGGTGCATCGATAGCCTATGCTATACTAGAAATTATACTTACTTTTAACAAAAGTGGTAAGGACGTAAAATTGCAATGGGTTCCGGGACATATTGGCCTAAAAGGTAACGAGGAAGCTGACCGTATTGCTAAACTAGCAGCAACAGATGGCAATTTAATAAACTATTCACCTGATTACTGGGAATTAGAGCCTAAATATAAAAAACTATGCTTTGATGAATGGAATAAGTTATTTGACATTAAATCTATGCATAAGGGCATATGGTATAGGACCATACAGAGTAAGCTCCCTCGTACACCCTGGTTCGATAATTCTAGATTACCTAGAAATTATGTAAAGGTAGCACTAAGGCTTAGATCTGGACATTTTCCATCGGCAAAGTTCGCATACCTAATGAAAAAAACAAATTCACCCAATTGTATCGTTTGCGACACAATTGAAGATATACAACATTTGCTGATGGAGTGTGTTCGGAATAAAGACGAACGCGATTCACTGCTGACCGAACTAAATCTAAATAGACTGGATATAGGTCTCATTCAAACGATCTTAGCAAGGCCTAAATCTGAAGAGGCTATGAAATTATGTCGTTTGGCACTGGTGGTTCAACAGTGAGTTGTTGCATATATTACCTATGTGTTTACCACTCTAATAAATTATTGTTCCTGTATTAAATTAAAAGGTACGATGGGGTTGGCATATCCTTTATGGATAAAAACCCCCAATTAAAATAAAGATTAAAAAAAAAAAAAAAAAAAAAAGAATCTTCATTTATCTAAGGACAGATTGTATAGGGAATACGTCAAATCTATCAATCTGTCCTCAGATAAAAAGGCCTTAGGACGTAGACAAATTTATAACCGTATTTGTGCCTATTGTAATGATTAAAGAAAACTTACCTGTGATGGGATTAACATTGAAGCTTGTATTACTTGGAAACAAGCTGTATCTGATGACAGCATTATCACCCAAATCAGCATCTGTAGCTGCAATTTTTCCTACATATGCTCCTGCCCTTTGGTTTTCTTCCACTTTGAACTCATATGCTGTTTTACTGAACACTGGGTCATTATCGTTTGCATCTATTACATTAACGATCAATTTGGCAGTGGCGGAAAGTGATGGTATGCCGTTATCGACAGCTATTATTATCATATTATGTTTCGCAGTTGTTTCCCTGTCGAGTTGTTTGGCCAGATAGACCCACCCAGTGCTTGGTTGTACTTTGAAGAAATCTTCAGTCATGTTGGTGGATTCAGATATGATCTTGTATGTTATACGTGCATTGTTACCTGTATCTTTGTCTATTGCTTGAATTTCAAGAATCTGGAATATGACATAGTTTACAACTTTATTATTGCTTTAAACGATAATTCTTCGGTAATCCTTGTTTCAATGTTGAAATCATCTTCAACATTAAATAAAACAATACTTAAATGTGTAGGGTACCTTGTCTCATAAACTTGAGAACCTTAATTAAAGACATCATATAAATAGTCACAAAATCTCATATTTTCATTGTCTTTTACTGTCGTCTGAGCACAATTTCTCTGATAGCATGTCGTGTACCTTTCATATAATATAACGTGGTAACCCTATCACAATTAATTAAAGATGAGGTGGTAGTTTTGGTCTTTACAGTAGCTTTTTCCTTTATTATTAGGGAAGTATTATTTATTTTCATGCATACTAGGCTTACCTTAGTATTAACAGCTTCAGATTCATAGACATTTGCGCTGTATAAGTCATGTTCAAATACTGGAGGGTTGTCATTAACATCTTGAACGTCTACAACCAACGTCAGGTTAGCACTTAGAGATGGTGTACCGTTATCTTTAGCTGAGATGATGAGCGTATGACGAACAAGATTCTCGTAGTCAAGAGACCTAGAAAGTAAATAGTTTAGTAGTTGTGAAATATTTTATGTACTATTGAGTTTAAAACATCTATTGTCCACCTTTACAATAGGTACTTTGAATAAGACAAGAAATTATCACCTCTATTTACATTATTGGCTTTTGTTTGCTGATGCCTTACCAAATATAATAAATTCTCTTGTTAAATTAAGATGATTAAAATATATCTTTCACTTATTTTATATTTGTTACGTCTTTTAGTTATTTATTATTATACAGAAAAATATAATTTTCTAATACATACCTCAATAATGTGACTAAACCATGTTGATGATTCACAGCAAAAGTATTTGCAAGACCAGTAGATGATACCAGATTATAGCTGATCTGCCCATTCTTCCCATAGTCTTCATCAGTTGCCTTTGCAGCGTATACCACAGATCCGATAGAAGCTGATTCTGCTACTGAAACCCTCACAGATGATGTGCCAAATTCTGGTGTATTATCGTTTACATCGTCTAGAGTTATTTGGACCTGTAAGAGAAGTGGTAATTTAGTCTCGTTTAACCCCATCCAACTAAAGTCATGTATGGAATTTTTTACTTTAATGTTTAACTTAAAATTTGCTATGGAATCCATATCCATACTAATATTATAAATGCGAAAGTAACTCTGTTTAATCCCATCCAACTAAAGTCATGTATGGAATTTTTTACTTTAATGTTTAACTTAAAATTTGCTATGGAATCCATATCCATACTAATATTATAAATGCGAAAGTAACTCTGTCTGTCTGTCTATCTGTCTGTCTGTCTGTCTGTCTGTCTGTATGTTACGCTTTCACGCCTAAACCACTGAACCGATTTTGATGAAATTTGGTATAGGGGTAGATTAGACCTTGAGAAAGGACATAGGCTATGTTTTCTCGCGATAACCGACATCCACGCGGGCGAAGCCACGGGCAAAAGCTAGTATTAGATATTACGACGGTGAATTACAAAATATCTTCAATACAATTTGTACTAAATTGATTTTAACTTTGAAGCCATAAATTTTACCTGTGTTTGATCGAAACTTGCTGGATTTCCGTTAGCAGCTCTGACATTCAGAAGATATGAAGCAGTAGTTTCCCGGTCTAGTTGTCCAGCAGTTCTTATCGATCCAGAGAGAGGTTCGATAGTAAATCGATGGTCTGGATCACCGGAGACAATAGTGTAGCGGACTGGTGGTTGACCTAGAGAAAGAAATTACCATTAATAATCTTAATTTAGACAATCTAATAGAGTTAGAACATTTGTTGAAGTATTTAGAACTTAAGAGACCGTTGTCAGTGAGAATCCGTGTGATCTATCTATCATTAGTTATTATGCTATTTAGTTCTCTGAACATTGAAGACATTTTAAGAAATACTATGTTTTGTTAAATTCTTGTCTGTTTTTCTCTTTTTAGTTGTTTACAATGAATGCAAAAGCGACAGCCAATTCCGATACGATTAGTAATGTTTTAGGAAGATTTCAAATTTACCGAATCATGTGTTCAGTTCAATAAAAAAACGTGATAGGCGACATCCACACGCACGGAGTTGCAATTATTCCCTAGTTGTATAAAACCGTTCCTATTATATAAATTATATTCGATATACACCAAACAATATTACGTGTAAGTGGATAATGTCGAAATCACAATACGCTGAACCACTTTAACAATATAGGTTACTCAGCTGATTTGATAGAATTGAATACTCGTAAATTATCTTTGAAGAGATTCTGTTAAATAAAATTTGACTCTATTAGAATAATAATATTGTAGCGGCACGTATACAAAATCGGTTTAAATGAGCCTAGTGCTTCTGAATGTCGAATTATGATTTGTGATACACGAACCACTGAGTTGATCAACATGGATGAGGAAAAACCAATGGTATTCAGTATATATTTTAGTTTTTAGTTAAACCTAGATTATTTCCAAGTTGAAACGGTAAAAATCATAAACTTCCCTACAGTTCCTATCATTGAAAAATATTATTAGACCGTCCAAATGATCCGTCATGGCAGGTGTTAATATATATTGTTCATGTATTTAATATTATACATATATATATTATATTAATATTATATATATATTATATTATACATATATATATTATATTTATATTATATATATATTATATTATACATATATATAATATATATATATATAATATATATATAATATATATAAATATATATAATAAATAAAAATATATAATAAACATTTATACGTGACGTAAAAACGAAATATGTATTTATGACTATAATATGGTCATTATGCCTATTCGAGACGTCCCGCGATAAAAAAAAATCACTTACTGTTGCCGACGTTCCGACTTTTGCTTACGTTTATCGCGTGAAGTCCCGAATAGGTATAAATAACCATGAGTTTAAAAATAATATTACTAGAATAATTTAGGATCTATCCAAAAGCTGCCAAAAATGCTACAAATTCTTGAGTGCAAATGAATATAATAATGAAAATTTCCAACCACAATTAGATCATATACAGATCATTACAAAATTTGACCCAACTCGTCTCAATTTCTTCTGGTTGTGAGCTTGCAAAGTGCAATTGACCGCACCACTATTGATGACTCCATAAATATTTATATTACGGTATCACTTTACTTTCTGGCTTGTATTGTCTTTAATACTGAGAAACTATACCTATTATTTGATCATTCTTTATATACCTATACGAAAGTAAAATTTTATAGATGTATTTTCAATTGTGGTCAGATCAAAACCAGATAGATTTGACTGTTTCAACTCAGTAAGAATATTATTATTAATTTTCTCATTAATAAAATTTAAACTTAACTCTGACCAAATTAATACAGTTTTGAATAAAAGGGCAGATCGTAAGTAATCGAAACCGAAGGGTTTCCATTAAACGTTTAATAACAGTAGATGAAGTTGTCTCTGCCTACCCCGAAGGGAAATAGGTGCAAGTATAGATTTATTTTCAACACCAACATGTATAAAAAATTAAACAGTAGGTATATTGAGTCAAACAACATCAAATTATAAATCTTTCTTTTGATTAATAACAACACACCTATAATTTACTAGTAATTAATTGTCCTGCCAACTTTTTGATGTTCATCAAAATAGATTTCTAATTTCGTGACTAGACCCAAAATAAAATCTCAAGCAATTTATATGCAAATGTTAAATATTAATTATTTAAAGTTGGTTTCTGGTTTGGTAGCTCATTGCGCTTTTTGTTACAAATGCAATAAAATTAAACGTGTTTACTGTCTATAAATAAGGCAATGTTAACAAAATAAACATTATCACTTTGAATAGAAGATTAGCCGAAACAATTATACAGAAAGAAAAACTATAAAGTAATTTTGTACTAGCTATAAAATTAAAACAAAAACTGATCTTAAAGTTGCAGCAAGAAAAAAAACGTTTTAATCGATGTTACGAACAGTCCATTTCATTTTGGAAACTCCTAACCCACACTCTGATACAAATATTCCTCTCTATCAGAATGCCCAGGTATAAATGAGATAATACAACTAGATCGCCCATTGACAGCTGAATATGACCGTCGTAACTGTTTATAGTACGATAATGTTCGTCGTTAATGTCGAAAAATCACTGCGAAAATATTTTTGCCGTTGAGACACTTTGAAATTCCTATAGATTTCTGACAGTCATGTAGTGATATCGTTATCTGTTTCATACTCATTACCATCATCCAAATATTAAGCTCTTTAGATATGTACCTGATAGACGTTTCCGTAGAATCAATTATCAAATCTTAATTGATATTACCATCATAACGAAAGGATACTGTCTCAAGCAACTTCTGAACTAGTTTCGTCACTTTTAAACTAATTATGCCAGCTAAATTAATGCTTGAATGTCGAGCTGCTACTGGCTGACTATTGTATTGTCTCTCAATATGCTTTTGGTCTGTTTTTCAAAAGCTTTTATTGCTAATTGTCTGTTGTTATGTTTGTTAGCATTTGCATACAAAAGTTCGTTGAGTTGCATAGACATAGATACTAAAGTATAATTTATATACAATTATACATTGGAAAAATTGTTTTAGTAAAGTTTTTGCTACACTGATGTGGAGCGAAAAATCCAAATTGTAACAATCTATAGATTCATGACTTTTGATCATTATTTATTAATGTTAGCGTTTATCCAGGTATGAATATAAAATCATTCTTGTTTTCATTCTATTCCCTTTATTTCTAAGGCCTTCACATAATTTGAAAAATCGACACATAACGATTGAGTACAGTACATTTGTACCACAATGCATAATGTAAAACTGCAATATAATTATAATTCTAGTGAAGAAGAGAACTGAAATCTCTCGTTTACTAAAACAATAGATAGAGAGATAGATATTGTTAGCATAGCTTATAATGATTATGAAACTACTGCATGGATAAATCCATTTAATCATCTCACTTAACCACTTCAAGACCAAAAAACTTCATGAAATAAACCATCAACCGAAAACGGTTTTGTATCTATCAATTTTTAATTGGCAGCTCACACAACAATTTAAAGGGGTTCACTGTCGAAAAATTTTTTTCCGGCGTTTCTTATTTTTTGTGCAGGCGGCGCGCTTTTTTTATGCCAGTCGTTTTGGGCAGGTACGCTGACACAAGATTGATATACAGTCTTATTCGTGGACATGCTCCGCAGTCTTTGTTTAACTGGTCCCGGGTCCTCCCCTCTGTCCTTTTCACCCCCGCGTCGCCTCTTTGTCTCTCCACTTTATACAGTCGCCGATGCGCAAACGCGCTGTCTTATTTTTGGTTGGATTCACAGGATTTGGCGTAACTGTTGTTTTTGTGTGAATTGTCATTATTTTCATGCGTGTTTTTCTGATGCTACTTGATTCTAGCTAATACGGTTTCTTTGGGTATTATCTTTGAAGTATCCTTAAAAGATTCGCCTAAATATTAGTTTATAAGTATAAATTAATTTATTAGTCTTTTAACATTACATTTTGGTATCAAAGTTAAGTGACCGCTCCCAATTTGAAAAGCCATTATTTAACACAATACATACTGCTACTTCATTCTTCAAGTGATTGTGAGTTTCCATATACTAATCGAATTTACAACACTCAACGTAGGGTTAGTTTACAACAAGAGTTAGTGTAATATTACTTTCTAAGGACACATCTTATTTGTGTATTTTCGAACTCCGTACAAGCTACATAACGCAGAATATATTAAAATGATTGCATTAATTGTTACACACAAGGAATTCATAACAAAAAAACCAATAAACTGACATTTAAATTTATAGGTATAATCCATCCAGCTCAAATGCTCAAATTCATGGCTTCTCTAAATTATCGGATTCGAGATTATAAAACTACATGCATATCAAAATTACGAGCATGCACAAATTATGCGTCTGGCCAAATCGCAATAAAGTTATATAAAGCTCTTAAGTTTGGCTTGAACGTTTCGTCAATTCATTTGGGATTAGGATCATGAGCTGTTTGATACTCTTTTATGAGTCCTTTATCGGCTTAGATTTTAAAGTTTTGGGTTCTTTATGTTGTAATATCATACGAGTTATTATGATTATTCGTTTTAACTACCTCAAATTTAATAACTATCATTACATTAGTACTATATCTTCCAACTGTATCTAGGCTACTGTTAAAACGAATACTCCAAGTTAAAATTACTAAGAAGTTAAAAGTATTTCTTTTATATTTATGTCAAAGTTATCACACAAATCGCATACCAAATTCGGCAACCTTAGTAACCCTTTGCATCGTGCTATACCGGGCCACTGTAGATTACAAAATAAATTTGCGTGTTGGCCCTTCTAAATTGAAATCATTAACGGCAGTACTGATTATCGGACTCACGCGCACCCAGCTCGGTTCAATTAAGCTTTGTAAATCTCCACCTATGAGAATAGTAGATTTTAATTCGACTGAATTAATTTATCTAACGTGATTATCTCTAGTTTTGAATAATGCCTCCACGATTTTGAAGTGTTCTTAATTGGCAATGCTTTGAATGAGAATTTTTAATCTAAATAAATTATAGACTTCGGCGATGAAAACTTGCACTTCCAAAGGAATATTATTATCTATAGATAATTACATCCAAAATGATAGATTATTACATGAAACTAAGTTTGTTCTGAAATATAATAAACGACATAACTTTAAACAAATAATTATTATGTCATTAGAGACATCTACTTTATATGTTTATTAGTTGTAATACCTTACAAAAAAGGGTGTTAACTTAAAAGCAAAAACCTAAATGCAATAAATACGTACAGAAGATTTTACACGAGTGTTTTGACGTATAACATTGTCACCAATGAAATTACAGCTATTAAACACCTACATGAGAAAATAAGGTGAATCAAACGCGAAGTCGAAATAAAGCGTGTAAAAAGTTGAAAATAATTGAGGTACCTACAGAGCCTTTAAAAAAGGAGGTCTAAGAATTTCCACAGCAAAAACTGTCGCCGCGGTGAGGGGTCACCGACCTCGCTGGATTTATTTGGGTGTGTCGGTGATAGGGATACCAAGGATTTGGAGTTTACAGATAATTACTTAAAGAATCTAAAAGGAATTGTTTCAGAATCGAAAATTACAACAATAAGTTTTAAACCTAAATATGTATTTAGATTATATTAACATTCACAATATTATATAAAGTTAAGCTTGCAAAAATTTTAGGTACTAATTTCATCATATTTATACAATACTATAAAATTGTTGGATGTTTTAAAATTAGAATCTACCAAATCAAAGGTTCGAATAACATAGCCACCCTACAAGCAGCAGCGCCTGCGTGCACAGATTCGAATGTAGCCTTGAATTTCGCCAGATTCGAATTTCAAATTTTCAGTCACTGTTCGATTGCGCAGGAGCGTGAAATTTTTTACTTTTTTGAGCGTAACCTATTATAAAATGGCAAAAGAGTTGGTTGCCTTATATCTTAAGTACTCTAAAGATTACGATACAATTAGATTACGAAATTATTATAATAGTGGCTAAGTAGTCTACTTGTGCCAGATATTCATAATGCCAAGAAGCTTTGATGCCTTTTTTTATTTGAAAAATATCAACATCATTCTTCCCGTCATTTATAATTTTCCTTTACTCATTTTAACCATCAAATGAATTCATGTTTTCATGGACATGCGTTCCAATTATGTTTTCCTGTCACGATTCCTATGTGTCAATGATCGTACTTATAAACAAAAAGACTGCTATATTCATCTTGTCTGTACCGCTAATATCATTGTCTATGTTCTAGCTATTTTAAATCACTATGCCTTATGTCTCAAGAGCTGAGACAGTACCTGTCTACACAAAAGACTTTGGTCCTGCTATCGTTCCTAATTTGCGTAATGCTATTCATATTATTGCGCGGCCATGTTCCTCCATTTGCTTTCTTATTTTTTTGTCGGAACATTTATTTTATTTTCTATTGAAATTTCTCTCACTGTTTTATCTGCGTTTCAAACAGGTTCATTTTAAACTTTAGTTGGTGAAATTAAGTCCTTGCGGCAATCTAATTTATCAACAACTTTAACTTGACATTATTCATCAAACAGAAGCTTATGACTTTTAATATTATTGCTGTAGTTTGCAATCAAAAAATATTCATTTAAATTTAATGAATTAGTTATTAAATGATTACGTGGATAAATGATGACCACACCTTGCAACACTATTAAGCCAAAGTGCATTGGCGCCTTTCAAAGTCGCTTCGAGCTATATTTCCACGTTTGACTGCCATCAAATTACGACCAAATATATCTTAGCAGAAGCGCACAGTAACGGCGATGAGAATTATTCAGAAGATTAACTGTCACACATGATAAATTAATTTAATGTGTGCGTACGCATGTGTGGTCTAGCGGTGATGCAACTCAAATCGATATTAGATTAGATGCCAATCGAATTGTAGTTATTGTAACGATAATTGTTATATAGTTTTAGTAAGTTAACTTTGATTTCGAGAACATAATATGAGGATTAAGGACGTTTCAATGCAATTTTTTTGTTATAGAATATTAGAACCGAAGTTACTAATATTCCCTCTAACCCCTCCAACTAAGATAAATTGCTTGTGCTAGGAATGGGTTCACGTCGGTAGTTTAATGGCCAGGATTTGAACCCAGGACCTCTCGATCGTAAGGCCTACTCCTTAACCATTAAACTACCGACGCTTAAAATGTTCGTGTATAGACTAGCAAATTCTCTCAGTTAACAAACTTTTGATTATAATACGGAGGTTAGACTTTGGCGATTGTGAGGGTTGATAAACAAAGGACAAATTTGTTAGTTTCCTTCCTAAAATGCAATTTGTCTTATGAGTTTTATAGAAACGTAATCATATCACCTTTTCAAGTTATTATCGTTGATCACAACATCGCAATATTTGGTGACTACATTCATAAAACAGGTTACGTCCGTCCGTATACTTCAATATACTTATATTATTTTTTTAATTAATGGATGTTTATCTGCAGGCCAGCAGCTATAAATCTGTGGGGGCGTGCGTCTATACCGAACGTAAGCGTTATGGACCTCTTTCTAATTAAACTCAAAGCGAGTTCGGGTGGGGGCTAAATTATTTGCTGAAGCGATTATGTACTACTAGCTATTGCCCGCGGCTCCGATCATTTGGATGTCAGTTATCGCGACTAAGCATAGCCTATGTCCTTTTTCAAGGTCTAATCTACCCCTATTCCAAATTTTATCAAAATCGGTTCAATGGTTTAAGCGTGAAAACGATACAGACAGACACACAGACAGATAGACCGTCAGACAGACAGAGTTACTTTCGCATTTATAATATTAGTATTGAAGTATGAATGTGACAGAAGTGAAATAATGATTTGAGAAGAATGGTAACTGTTCTTATGAATTTTAAATCAGAGAAGTGTCAGCTAAAGAAGTAGGTAGGTATGTATAGGAGAATTTAGCCCGAATAGCTCAGTTGGCCAGAGTAATCTTCCCAGAAAGAGGTTGTTGGTTGCGGATTCGATTCTCGTCTTTAAATAACTTTTTTCCGATCTAAATGCACAGAAATTACCATGATGAAAGCAAAAGACAGGCAGCGTGCCTGAATCTATCATGCATAATGTTTTAAAAGATTTAACAAATATCCTACTCCTTTAAATCTATAGTTAGTCTAGTGGTTAAGATAGAGAGTTAAGTTTTAAAACCTTTGCTAGACTTGATAGAAGACAACAAAAAGACTATAAATAAATTACAACCGCAACAAAATATAATAAGTCGACTAGTCTGTTTCGTACGAAAGAAGACTTATGAAAACCAGGTGTTATAGAAAAGTTAACATAACTAACATTAGTTTTCCTGTAACTTACACCAAACATCAAAAATACAATGTGATTTTTAAGATAAAATCAACTCAATCTAAAGATTTGATTTGCAATACGTATATAGTTGATACCAGTATTGTGATTTAAGTAATTAGTTTAGTATTTATTAATATTAATACCACTGAAGAGTACCTCCCACGAAATTATAGTTCAGTTGAAACGGTAACTTAAACGTAATGCTCTTGGACTACAAGATATACTATGAGATGAATGAAGATTGATAAAATCAGTCAGCTATGGATTGCTGTTATATAGGTTAGTTAAATCGCGACAAGGAAAGTAGAACTAACTAATGAGAAATATTGATAAAAACGCGGCAAATGACGGTATTTAGGCCCTGGGTCAGCCGAGGTACGAGGGATATGTCGCAGACAACCTCACCTCCAGCCTAGCACCAAGACCCTGAGTTGGCGTGTGGTTTTAGTCGGTTCGAGTCTGACATAACCCCCATACCTTTAGCCCTTTCATATAAACCTGTCGGTTTAGGTACTACTGTTTACCGGTGGCGAAGGGCAAAAGGACAGACAAAAATCCCTGCCTCGATCTAGCTTGTCATGTACCATCTGATCCATTGGCAAGCCGGCAGGCATCAGGTTATAGCGACCTCTCGCCACTGCTACTTACCCATTTATAGCACCAGTAGCTTATCATTGAATGTTCTTTGAATCTTCAAGCAATATCATTTCAATTTCTGGTTCTAAATACTGATTGGTACTGTCTATTTTTTTCCCCTCGGATAGCTCCCCCGCGGGAGCTGGAAGAGAAGGTTATGTCGAACTCGAACTGACTTAAACCGCACGCCGAATGAGGATCGTGGTGCTGGGCCGGAGGTGAGATTATCTTCAACATATCCCCCGCACACCGGCTGTCCCAGGGCCATCCCTTACGGTCTGGCCCTCCTCGGGAGATTGGTACTGTCAACTTCTTGCTTTTTAACATATAATACCAAACTAAAATACCACAATAATTTCAATATCTGCATAATATACACTATTGGAAGTCCATGAATCTCAAGCGGCCGCTATCTATGTCCTAACAATGGCCGACTCATGGCGTAGAATTTCTCATAGACAAGTGCACAACGTACTATAACGGTGAAGTTTGCAATTCAGTGATTTACAGAGCCTGCCTTACAACAGAATACGTGGGTTCGTGTTGTGGATGGATGTCACACCGTAATGTAAGCTGGGTATTTTTTCAAACAGGACTCGTCAATTCGACTTCACCTCGCCTGATTTTAAGCTAAAGGCAAAGTCTCGGAAAGACGGTCGCCATCGTAAACATGTATCATTAACAGTGGTGCCACTCAGCTTGACGGCCTCATTAGATGCCTTTTCACGCCCCGCTTAAAGGACCCGAGGCTGTAGGAAGAAGGTAGATCAGATTTGTAAGGATAAATGGAATGCGGGTAACGAAGGCAGATAAACGATGTCTAGCATTCAAGACAGGCCTGAGAACAATGGATAAGGCTTCCCAAAGAACCAAGTTGGAACTCAAATGTTGTTGATTCTACCAATAGAGAAAATATCTCAAGTTTTCGTTTGTGGGCCGCTATGCTGTAATAATCAACCTTGAAAATATTCTGTAGGTATAGATCTATTTCTTAGGAGTTTGTATAATAAACAGGAGAATCTGGTGGTAATAACTTACGTATGAATTAAGTTTAATGACACGTTCTCTTGAAATTGTATTATAAAACAAAAAAAATAAATGAAGTAGGTAATTAAACTAATCGGAAATTTCGTGTACAACATCATAATAAATAGCCCTCATTGCAGTTACTACACATACAGTTGCTACACATAGGTCTCTCGAAATGTGTACCATAGCACCCAATCTTCCGCCTTACGTATTCAGTCCTTCTTCCTCCTACAGTCCCGGGTCCTATAAGCGGGGCGCGAAAACGCATCTGATGAGGCCGTAAAGCTGAGTGCCACCACTGTTAACATGGTACATGTTTACGATAGTGACTCTCTTTCCAAGACCTTTAGCTTACCATCAGGCGAGGTGAAGTCAAATTGACGTACCTTTATAAAAAAAAAACAACTATTTTCTGGTTGCCCGTCCATCTTGCTTAGGGTTTCCCATTTTTCGATTAGCGGTTCGCGGTTTCGCATTTATACTCGTAAAATTGTTTCCTAAACAGTTCGGTGTAATAGATGGCCGGGGAACTGTACCAAGCGCTATGTATATAAATATTATCAAAACGCACTCGTCGCTAGTGAGATACTGAACATGTTTCATTGTCTGTCTGTACATATATTGTTTGTTATATATCATTTAGCTATAACAATAATGTAGATATATTCAGTTATTTCCGTTACTAGTAAATTATGTACGGACTTTTCTTCCTGACATCGAGAATACTTGTAAATATTTATTGGAAATTTCTGGGAACTTACAATCTGATCGAGCATTTCTATGAATTTTCAATTTGATTATGTTCACTTTTGTAATCTATACTATTACTAGCTGTCCCGGCGAACTTCGTACCGCCAATTTTTTCCTACCCTCGTGGCGTCAGATCCCGTTCCCGCTGCACCATTTAGGGGGATGAAAAATAGATGTTGGCCGATTCTCAGACCTACTCAATATGCTCACAAAATTTCATGAGAATCGGTCAAGCCGTTTCGGAGGAGTATGGCAACGAAAACTGTGACACGAGAATTTTATATATTAGATGTACAATCGTAAATTGGAAATGTTTGTTCGCGATGGACGCAAAAACTACTGAACGGATTTTGATGCGGTTTTTTTTATTAGAAAGGTCATGATCAGACTTAAAATCTTACATTTGTTTAATTACAATCGGTTGATTAGAACCGTAATCCGTATAGGCTGCTGTGGGTCGCGGTCACGAGATCAGTATTTCTGTGACTTTGGTACATTTGCATGAACTACCAGACTCACAGAAATTTTAAGGAACTTTATCTGGGTCACGGGAACAGGTGCAGTGTGTCCTAAACCTGTCTATTCTGAACTTAACACGGACGAAGTCGCGGGGAAAAGCTAGTACTTTAATAAAGTTACGTGTTAGTGAATGGATGAAGGTTTGCTACGAAACTTTGGCACAAAGATAAATCATGATAAAGGATGTTCGGAGTCCTTTTAATATCTTTGCAGCCGAAGGCAACCTCACCTACATATAAGCTGGGCTACCTGTTGATCAATGGACGAAGCTCAGACTCAAGTCTTCTTCTAGAGATCAGATCGCGAAAGTCATAAAGACTCTTCTCGCTATATAATCGCTTTAGTAGTATTCGTGTTTACACCTCCAGTTAAGCTAAATTGCTTGTGTGGCCAGTATACGAACCCAGGATGAGTCTGGATAGATGATGACGACTTTGCATGAAGTATAACGTGCATAGGTAGTAATAGCAGTTCTCAGCATACATCCACGAAAGTAAAGCCAACGAGACGAGAGAAAAAAGGTAAACAAAGCGACCATTAATGAGTTACGTTGCGATAACTAGCGATTATTTTCTCTGTCCTTTTCGCACATATCACACGTACGCGACAATAGTCGAGCAACAGCTGTCGTTGCTTGTTTCGTAGTACAGGAAAGCTGTCAGCACAGTGGCTCTAAATTGTCAGAGCCACCATCTTATGAGAAATTTCATTCCTGTTTGGAACCGCTGAAACATTGTTTACCTTTTTTCTCTCGCTTCGTTGGCTTAACTTTAGCTATTAACGTATAGTTGATTGCTGAATCAACTACACAGGTATCAATTCATTAAATAATATGCATTCGTAACGTAATTATATATCAAATTAACGTTTCTTTTTAATCATCGTGATTGATTAACGGTAAATTATTATAGAGAAATAGATAAAAGATATTATGTTGGATATTATTATGATATTATTGGATGTAACGGGATTTCTCGTTCGTATTCTGAACAGCATGACTCAGAAGTACCTACTTATGCACAATATAAAACGCCATCTAGACCCAAATTAAGCGTAGTTATACGGTTCTAGACTGATGTTATCAGACTTAAGGTGCTACTTCACAAGAAGTAATCAAAGTGATGTAGAGAAACATAAAAAATGCGCACAAGTTTTCGAGTCTTGGTAGGCAGGGTAACAGAAATCGAATGTCAAAATGTTACCTTACAGTCGAATGCAAAGAGTTCAGCCCTTTTAAACAAGTCACAATTCGCTGGCCAGCGTAACGTGGGATGTATGAGATTTGACATATATGACAGTCGTCAACGAATGTCACATACATCAAATCCCATACATTCGTCATTCTATTCTAAAGTAAAGCCAACGAGACGAGAGAAAAAAGGTAAACAAAGCGACCATTACTGAGTTATGTTGCGATAACTAGCGATTAATTTCTCTGTCCTTGTCGCATATGTCACACGTACGTGATAATCACCGAGCGAAAGCTGTCGTTGCGTGTTTCGTAGTACAGGAAAGCTGTCAGCACAGCAGTTCTAAACTGTGAGCTCCGCCATCTTGTAAGCAATTTCATTCGTGTCTGGAATGAGTGAAGTGAGACGTAATAATTTTCAAATAAAAATGTTTGGAACCGTTGAAACTTTGTTTACCTTTTTTCTCTCGCTTCGTTGGCTTTACTTTACAGTAGGCTGGCCAACAAATTGCCATTTATTTAAAGAGGCAGATGTGTAATGTCGAATATGTAACATATAGACAAACTACAGTTGCTTATATTGATATACATAGTCATAAAACTATATAAAACGTTCATAATAACATGATTTGCACTCAATTAACCTGTTTTATTACAATTTAATGTTTTATAAGTAGATAAATAAGAATCACTTAAGATGATAAGTGCTAATTAATTAATTTTTTTATATCACATTTGGGTCTATGACAATTTTTAACGATAAAGATCTGATTTCGTTTAAAAGAAACGCTCAAGTGCTAGTCTGACTGCCGCTAAGAAGGTTCCGTATTAAATTTTATCCGTTTCAAATTCGAACTACAACTACGCTAGTACTATTATCTATTCTGTGCTACAACCGTGTATAATTTCAAATTTTTTACTTATATCATTAAAGATTAAGAAATATTTTAAAATTTTCTATCAGTCCAGATGGATGTGAAGAGATCACAAATAAAGAAATTGTTGAATTCATGTGTGATACGTAATTTCAGCAATTTTCTGCTATAAATTATGAGCAAAGAGTCTGATCGACGATATTTATTTTTGCATTAATTAAATTTTATCACACAATAAATGTGAAATTAACTAATGAACACGTTCACATTTTATTAATCCATATCCATACTAATATTATAAATGCGAAAGTAACTCTGTCTGTCTGAACTAACTTTTAAACTCTTGCGTTCCATGATCCATACTATAATAATATAAATGCGAAAGTAACTCTGTCTGTCTGTATGTTACGCTGTCACGCCTAAACCACTGAACCGATTTTGATGAAATTTGGTATAGGGGTAGATTAGACCATGAGAAAGGCCATAGGCTATGTTTGGTCGCGATAACCGACATACACGCGGACGGAGCCGCGGGAAAAAGCTAGTTTGTTATATTTGACTAATCATTAAACTTGTTTTATATAATAAATAATAAATACTACACAGTACTCTTACAAAACTATAAACACACAGATTGCCGGGGTTTTCACTGAACCCTAAAACCGGAAATTTTTTCTCATAGCAGATCGCGTTTCCGTGTTGATGATCAGCCGGTCGGTGTCGTGAGAAATGTTAAAGGAAATGAGATATTGCGGTACAAGCGTGTTTTTTAATCAATCAACATTTCGTGTGCTATAGTTTTAATAGCCGATTAGATATGTCTGGCTATTGCGCGTGGTTCCGCTTGCGTGAGATACTGATCCTTTTCCTGTTACTCTTACGGGAACCTTTTCCCGAAATAAAAAATAGTATTTGACTGAATTTTTTATAGCATTTTTAATGCCAACTTAAAGTTCGAAAAACATCGGAAGAGCATTCCCCCTGTAAGGGAAAGGTCGTGAGTTCAAGTCTCACTTGAGCGTTTCATTTTTTCCGATGTTTTTCGAACTAAAAAATAGTATTTAAAAAAAGAAGAATATTAGAACCGAAGTTACTAATATTCCCTCTAACCCCACCAACTAAGCTAAAATGCTTGTGCTATTAGTCGGTTCACGTTGGTAGTGTAATGGCCAGGATTCGAACCCGGGAACTCTCGATCGTAAGGCCGACTCCTTAACCACTAAGCTACCGACGTTTTATTCATTATTGCATCTATGAGCTAGGCCGTTTGTGAACGGTAGAGCCTGTAGACAAAACGCTAGTGGAAATGTTCATTAATGTAGCATTTTTGTATACATAGTATTAATAACTGAACTCTCCTGGCCAGGATTTGAACCCGGATCTATCGATCGTAGAAGCGACTTCTTAACCACCAAGTTTCAGACGCTACTGACTCCAAAATTTTAATGTAAGTTATTCTTAGTAACTCGAAATAAATTAGCTATATCCATGCATACAAATATTTGCACTGAGCGGGGATCGAACCCGCGCCTCCTGCGTGGCAGTCGCGTGCACTACCGCCACGCCACAGAGGCTGCCGGCAGAGGTGACTGACTGACTTATTGATCTATCAACACACATCCCAAACCACTGGACGGATCGGGCTGAAATTTGGCATGCAGGTAGATGTTATGACATCCGCTAAGAAAGGATTTTGATTAATTGTACCCCCAAGGGGATAAAATAAGGAATGAAAGTTTCTATGAAATTTTGTCAATTTTAAACCGATCGGGCTGAGACTTTGCATGCATAAAGCTACTAAGACGTAAGCATCCCCTAAGAAAAGATTTTGAGATGCAGGCTTTATGCTCAATAGCGTTGACTCAACACTAAGCCAACAGAAGTTGCACTCCTTTGATGTTGAAGAAAGCCGCCATTATAATAACCTACAAAATTTCATAGGTACCCTTTGTTCAGAACCGTTTAGTCGCGTTTGGTTAAATACGCTTTGGGTCCAATTATCAAAATCAGGAAAAAATCATGAACTTTCTATCTGATTTCTGGGTAACAAACAACGCCGCCAACTTGAGTGTTGGGGTTGTCATTTTGTCAATGAATATAAAACTAAGGGATAAGCGACATCCGCGTGGGCGGAGCCGCGGGCAACAGCTAGTCGCTGATAAATGAATAGTAAAATGATACGCTTCGTAGCGATTCTATCAATAGCATATCACTTTGTCTACAGAGTTCGTAGTCGGAGGGCGCAAAACGTGATTCTGAAGTAACTATATATTCCGTTCCGTGTAAATTATTAGTCCTTGCTAAATGGTAAGCAGCCATCAGCAATTCAAACGCGTTCATAAAAGTCGCCAAGTGGATGCGCAGAGTACCATCACATCGTGATTTCTTAAGACAATGGGCGATTACCTACGGTTGTGTAGGAGTACTGCCGTATAAGACGTTGGTCTAAAGTATAAGATTAAATCGCTTTATTAACTTAGATGTTTATAACAAGATTATAGTAATTTACTTTATGGGTGCGTACACTTATGAGAACAGTTTTAAGTAAATGTTAATTACGTATACTCACGATTGTAAATCCGCGAAGGGGTAGGCAGAGGTGTGTTAACGTCTACATTTTGCCAACAATGATTTTCGGTTATCGTTGGATGTAACCGAAATTGGCCCTGTGATAATGATATTTAAAAGAATAGTATTTTTTTTGGGTATACTTTGTCTTGCAAGCTAATTTGTGCTTTATGGAATTACATTTAAAATTGATATTTATTTTTATGTCTTTATAATCAATTTTTATAGTATGACTGATGATATTTGAGAATAATAACGTCTGCAAACACCGTGATGGTACACCATGATTGACAGAACTATACTGTACCATTTAAGGTAGTCATATCAAAACTAGTTGAATTCACAAACAAGCATTGACTTTAAAGGAAAATGAATATAATGTCACGACTCACGACTTTAATTTTTAGAATATTATAAAATTGAATCTAGTTGTAGTTTCGTAAAAAATACGTCTACATTTGGAATGTTGATACAATAATTAAATTGTAGAATACGTTTTCGAAACATCTGCTAAATTCAGAAGGTTCAGAAATGACACGCTAATTGTACTCATTGTTGTAAGTATACTCTATCGATAAAATAGTTCTATTTTTTCCGTACATCGACTTTTCACCCAATTAGTAGAGCAATTTTAAAAGTCAATGAAATATTAAACATTCATGTTTTATTTTTACCCAGACGCATGTGTTTTATTATTTTAATTTGTTAATTATTTTGCGGATTAAATTCCATTCCATTTAAATTTGATAGAACAGTATCATCAGAATACTAATAATTTAGAATTACTTCCAGCTACCTTTTAAACTGTAGTGCACCCGCTGAAAGCTTTTCATTTAAATAAAACAGCTCATGCACGATTTCAATAAATTTGTTGAAGCAAAATGAAGTCATAGGGCGATACCAGCCAACGGTAGGCCAGCATTGAGTTGTTTGTACATTCACGTTGATTTCCGGCAACCATTTATGCGTGACTTTTCTTTTTCAACAAACACCACAGATTACCTAATAATGTGTGTGCTTCCTTGAGTTTCTATTGCCAGATTTTTTCTGACTGGCTTTATGTATTGCCTTTAGATTCACAAATCTGGCAATAAATGTAGTTTTTTTTTATAATGGACACGTCAATTTGACTTCACCTTGCCTGATGTTAAGCTAAAGGCAAAGTCTCGGAAAGAGGTTCACCATCATAAGCATGTACCATGTTAACAGTGGTGGCACGCAGCTTGACGGCCTGATCAGATGCCTTTTCACGCCCGCTTATAGAAGCCGGGACTGTAGGAAGAAGAAAACACGTGAGCTGGCAGGGAGTTCCAGGTCTTAGTTAGTAGTTTATTGATCTTGATGCTCATAGGTAAGACATACATTTTGGTGTGATGACTAGACTATACTACAGTAGGTGTTATTATACACTTACTGAATTCAGTTTCACACAGTGATAACTTTATTTAATTTATTGATTTTTTATATTTTCTAATAAGTATGATATCTAAATAAATCACACAGATTCATACTAATATCTGACTAATAATTGTGAAGTGGAACTTAACAGCTATTCAATAGTTACATATTATTATGAGTAATATCCCTAGCGACCACATGTACATATATTTGGTTAATTTCTCAAATAAAAATGAGAAAACATTACTAGATTTCTTTCCTAGAATATTAATTAACCGTTGCCATGAAAACTGATCATGTTTTGTTTAAACAACAGCAAGCTTAGAGAATCTTCAATAAGTTTGTTTTTCTCATACATTTTGTATACTTAGATGATATCATGATGGCCAACGGAATATTAATTAGACTTAACAATATTATCTTAGCACTTACCTCGATCACTGACAGTCGCTTTCAGATTTCCAACTAGCGTGCCTATCCTCACATCTTCTTTCACACGAAAGTTGTACCTCGGCTTGTCAAACAGCGTTGATCCAGTACCAGCAGGCATAACAATAACATGTACTACAGCATTTTGAGGAGCCGTCAGACCTCCTCCATCAGTAGCTGACACTTCAAGATCAAATTTCCCATTTGCTTGTACTAAAGCTGGTTTAGTAACTAAAATCTCTCCAGTACTTCTGTCGATTCTGAACACATCATTATCATTACCACTTACGATTCTGTAAGTAATAGTACCGAATCTTCCTGAATCGGAATCAGTTGCGGATACTGCAATAATCGGCTCTGCTGATATTCGTCCCTCTTTCAGAGACACGTTGTAATCCTTAACAGTGAAGGCAGGGACATTGTCGTTTATATCAAGCAGTTGGATCTTCACCATAGCGGTCGTAGACAGGCCTCCTGCGAATAAATAATTGGTATTGATTGTTTGTATTGTTTGTAATACTATATCTAATTGGCAGGCAGTTGATTTATGTTTCTTTATAGGTGGTTAATATCTTTTGGATTCTGGAGACAATATATTTAGTACCAATTAAGTTATAAAAACGACACGTAGGATGTGTATTATTTGAAAAAATCAATTTATTGTTTTGTATGATCATTATTTTCTTGTGACTAAGTGCTTTTTTAAATTTACAACTTTTTTTTTTTTTAATTTTGATTATAAGTATACAAGGTTTACAATTATATTTGTACCTAATGTAGAGTAATTAAATTTCTTGTTAATTAATTAAACTATTAATTTGTTGATTTTAATTTTGAAAGCTTCATAGTACTTACTGTCGACAAAGGATATTAGTATAGGCCTTTTCACATATTTTGACATTTTTATCAACTATACCAAATGAAATACATCATTATTCGATCATTTCTTTTGTATTCAGTTTGCTGGCTGTTGATTTATCACAGTTATAACAATTTGAACTTCAAACAACTGTTTGTCTAATAACAAAGGCTGTTTCGAATACTTAAATATTTCTATTAACGGAATGATTGATAGAATAAGATATTTCAACATTTCTAATTTCCGCGTTTGAACAATAATTTAATACAATACCTACTAATAAAACAAACACTGCGTCATTGATGGAATACAATAAGACAATTAAATTCAGTAAACATATTAATTAGAAAATTAAAGGGGTGAGAATGAGAAGCCTATAAGGCATTATGTTGTCTTTACAGTATAATAATATAATAATAAACCTATTATTTCCTGCAAAAGTACGACTCTTAACAGCATATTGAGTAAATATCATTGCGTCATTCAGTACAAGATATTCGTACTCTATTTTTTCAATCATTACTTTTAAATCATTTGAAGTAAGTAGGGCATCAGATATTTGATGATGCTATCCATTATTTACTTTGAAATAGTTCTTAGCTTCTCCTAAAAGAAAATATATAAATGCAAGTGATTTTTTATTCCTATTTACCCCGTTTCAGACTGTATTCTTTTTTTGAAATATCGTTTTAAATGTATTTTTCAAATACAGCTACAGTAATGGTAAATCGAATACAGTTTTATAGATTCGCATAGTCAACATCGAAATACAATTCGGAATTGCGAAACGAGAAAGCAGTCCCAAAAATTCCGAATCGAAACAAAGTTGCCGCATTGACAATCGAAAATAAAACGATACGATAGTTTCACAATTCTCTCTCGATAAATCAGGTGGGGATAACTTTTGGACCGGGACGGACCTCGTTGGAATTTATCTTGGGCCTCACCAGTGTGACGGCTTCGAAAATCTCTTGGAATACTTCTTGGATCCTGGTTTTGGTTGACAGTGTTTTAATGAATACGTAATGCTACTTCACAAAGCATTAACGGAAATATTTTACTTTAAAAGTATTTTATATTTACATTCAGTCAACGATTTTATTGTACAAAAATAAGATATATTAATGTATTGTATTGTTAAAGCTTTGGTGAGAGAGCATTGGAGTATGGTAGAAGATAGAAAAGAAAGATGCTTAGATAGTTTTAATATAGAGAGGATATATGAAAGAAGTATAACGTAACAGGTTTATAAGCTGAAGGTGAATGAACTACTAGAAAAAAATATTTAACCAAAATAAAAAACCCGACTGGTACTGAAAAGATCGAAATAAGTATGATAGCAGGCGGTACCCATTAATTTTCATCCAGCTCACGATTTGCACCGCCTGCTATCAAACTTAAGAAACTTTACTACTACTGACAATTTTCTACCACAAAAATACAAAATTTTCACCAAAATATTTTGTAATTCAAATTATCACATACATATCTTCAAGTATGAAACTACATTAACTAATTATAATTATCTACAATAATAATAGTCTTGTGTAAGTAATTTGCCATTATTTTATTGAAGTTAACCTGACAGATTCAATCTAATAAAATTGAGTAAATTGCAAAATAAATACTTATTAAAATTTTAATTAAATTACGTTTAACTATAGAACTTTGATATGACTTGGTTTTAGAGTTCATAAGGCAGTGGTATCACGAAAAATATCGAAATATAGCTACGTCACAGCTAGGTCGGAAAGCCGACTCCAACTGAATAGGGAAAAAAGACTCAGAGCATCAGAAGATGATGATATTTTACCAAAATTCGAAAATCAAAATTCACTCCCATCTTGTCCAGGAACTGTGTGAGATCCAGAGCCGAATTTGTAAACACAATATTCGGTAGATCTGGCACACTAATTTAAAAATTATGTGAGTTTTTAAACTCACATAATTTTGGAAAAAAATCGTAAGATTCACACAGAGTTGTTCAAAGAAATCGAAATATGAATAGAAACAAAATAATGTCAAAAGAAAAAGGGGAACCTAGTAACCATTCAGCCTTCAAATTCCATAAATTAAGACTGTAGTACCTACTATAATTTATCTTAATACCTTTAAGTCTTAAAATGTCAGAGCTAATTATAGGAAAATAATGACCGGGTATTAAGATTACCTTGTATACTTACTTTTAATTAAAATACTGGCATAACTTAACAACAATATTAAATTTGAAGTTGTAAATTATTCCAGTCCTCCCAATGATATTACATACAAAAAAGAGGCAGATATGTTATTAGACTGCGCCTGGTGAAGACGCGAAAACGTCCCAATTGGGACGTATCGCATTTAGTATATGTCTGGCAAACGCCGAGTTGTCACGTATGTAAGCGCATAATAAAATGGCAATAAAAATGCCACCGTGTATTTTTAAAAATGTACAAATTACGACACTAAAATCAATAAAACACGAAGGACCTTCTATCACATGTAAGTACATACAATATTACCGATTTTTTAGTGTATTTCATTAAAATTAGTTTAATATTATTTTTAAAATAATGGCGGCCAAGAAATAGGACAGAAATACTCTTTGATATGAGCACGACAAGGACACAACAACACTGCTTGCATAGATTATCAGTACAGATGCGACATAGGGTAATTTTCAGTTTACTGCCTACTAAAGTAATAATTTTGACCTGCTGTTCAGTTTTATTTGTTATTTAAAATTGAGTAACAAAATTTTTGTTTTATTTATTTGTTGTCCTTTAAATAATTGTAATAACCTAAATTTTTTTTCAAGGTTTCCGACTAATGAATTTCGACTTCAAGAATGGATTGCAATTGTTAAAGAACAACGAAATGAGTTTGACTGGACACCTTCAAAAAGCAGTAGAATTTGTAGCAATAATTTTGAAGCCACTCGAAAAAAGGAACATTGCTCAGGAAGAATATAAATAACTGACAAATATACCACTGTTCGGCTTCATTCTGCTCATAAAAATAATCCCAAAATAAAAAACTTTCTAAGAGGCAGAAAAGAAATAAATTAAATTTATTTGAAGGAGTTAAATTATTGATTATAACGTCAGTACGGCACTATGGTTTTATTTTCGAGAAGTTTCCTACTTATCTTTTTGAATTATTATCATTTTCCGAAATAAATAATGTCGTATTATTTTTTCATCGAATTTCATTTCTTGTCTACCAAAGAAATACCCCTTCTGTTCAACAAAATCATAATCTATGCTAAAAAGGCATACTAGAACGAACGAGACGATTGCAGTCCGAATCATTCCGAATTATAGCTATCTTTTTTACTCACGTGCTTATCCCATCTTTCATACTACTTTAACGCTAATTGTCAACTATTGTGCACTGACACATTGCTGGTTCAGATTTGAGGAGTCAGTTACTTGAACGTAACATATCTTGTATAAAATATCATTGAGTCCTCCCTAAACAATTACGAGAATAGAATATAATAAATGAATGTATGGGATTAGCGTAATATTATTATTTTTATGACATTCATAAAAATAGCAGCCGTACGTTGTTACGTGTAGTTGGAGCCCTCAAAAGTCCGACTTCGATATCGCCAATTGGGTATTATCCTGTAGTTAAATTATGTAACTGAGCTTAAAGAGTGGTAAAAATTATTATTTTTAGGTAATGTTAATCATCCACCCAACCTATTAGGTATAGTAACTGATTTGACTATACCGTCTCTGAAAACCAGCGCTGTCCGCCTGCACTACAACGCGGATAGCATTAAGCTGAGAGGCGGCCGTTTATTTCAACTTGGCAGTGTGTCAATTTCATGGTTCCTAGAGTTAAGTGTGTATCCTAAGTCTATGTTACAATAATTCTGGAGCGTCAGTGAAAAGTGATACATCTCGAGTTATATTACTTATTATATTTTTTCATATAGAAGATCTATAAAAAAATATCTATCTTTGACTCTTATCCCCGTATCTCTAGGGTTTAAAATGAGCGAGCTGATTTGGTGCATAATGATATAACTGAACGTTTTTTTACCATTTCAATTGTGTAAAATAATACTTTTAAAATCATGTCAAATTGAACTGAACAATGTTTGTGTTTTCTGTATTGTATAATGATACAAATTGAATTAACGAGTTTAACACAATGTAGATGTATAGATTAGAATTAGTGCATTGTAATATAAGTACACTTCTATTAATATACATTTTAAATTTACTCCTACATTCGTTCGTGAAAAGTGATACAATTATATTTATGACGTAAAAAAATAAATAAATTTTAATAAAGTTATGTGTAAAATGATACAATTCTTAGAGAATCAATTAACACCATGATATTATTACAATCGTTAAGTGTGTCGAGTGATATAACTAAATTAGTATTAATATAAACACAATGTCGGTTTATGTGTCAAATAATACAATTATAGTTGTACCAAAAACACAAGCTTATTCAGATATTTTCATCATCTAAAATTAAGTGAAAAGTAATACAAATCCTCAGCAAACACCTCCCGCGATCCCCTTCCCGCGTTGAACTATGTGAATGAGATGGTAATATTATGATACAAGAAGGAATACCCAAGTGAAAGAGGAATAACGTTGTTTAGTGATGCGACCGACTCGCCAGTCTCGCTTCGACGTAAGTAAGTAAGTCGACGTATGTAAGTTGTATATATACAAAATACGTAATATTTTTATTAGAATTATTTTATTAGTATTTGATACAAGTTTTATGCAAATGAAAATAATAATGCTATTTAAGTAAAGTAAATTAATGTAGCATACAATTATAAAGATCATAAGCTTTTTTTATAAGGGACACGTCATTTTGACTTCACCTTGCCTGATGGTAAGCTAAGGGCAAAGTCTCGGAAAGAGGGTCACCATCGTAACCATGTACCGTGTCAACAGTAGTGGCACTCAGCTTGACGGCCTCATCAGATGCCTTTTCACTTAAAGGACCCGGGACTGTAGGAAGAAGGAAGGAAGGAAGGAAACACGTGAACTGGCAGGGAATTCCAGGTCTTAATGGTGCGGCATAGGAATGAGTTACTGAAACGCTTGGTTCTAGAAGTTATAATCTGCACCGTATACGGATGGTATCTTAGTCCTGTATGTGTTGTCTTGTGAAGGAAAAGAGAGGGTGGGACTAATTGGAAGAGCTCATCAGAACATTCACCATGGTATATACGGTAGAATACTGCCAAAGACGCAACATCTCTACTCATCTGCAAAGGCTCGATGGTGTTCGTTACCTCAGGATTCCCAGTAATGCGGACCGCACGTCGCTGCAACCCGTCGAGAGCATCTAGTAAGTTTTACTTTGCGGAGCCATCCCAAAGATGCGAGCAGTATTCCACGCAGGAAAGAATTTGAGTCTTGTACAGAAGACACCGATGCTCCAGCGTGAAAAAATGTCTCACTCTGCTCAGGACTCCGAGTTGACGCGAGGCTGTTTTGATGATGCTCTCGATATAGCTTTTGTTATTCAGTTTGCAGCGAACATCCATACCGAGGAAATTGAGGTTATCCTGCAGTGGCAGTGGCGTGCTCTGAAGAGTGGGAAGGGGAAGAAAAGGAGATACCTTTGCTGTAAACGCAAATGCCTGCGTCTTCTTGGCATTGAAGTCGAACAGGTTCTCTAGAAAACAGGATCCGTTCCAGCTCAGTGACAAGCAGCTGCCTTTTTTCCGCGATATCAGACGGCTTGGCCACAGTATGTGCGTAATAACTCCCGTGTAAAGCTGCTTTCGTCTGCATAGCAATGAATGCTACCGTTAGAAAGCATGTCATTGATATGCAGAAGAAAGAGAGTGGGAGATAAGACAGAACCCTGCGTCAAGCCAGCATTTACCTGCAAGAACTCCGAAGCTCGTCCGTCACTAAGGACGCGAATACGGTGCCCCTGCAGTAAGCTTGCAACCCATTTGCACAGTCCGGGAGGCAGGCCAAAGGCTGGTAGCTTGGAATGAAGGGATTTGTGCCATGTTTGTATGTATGATTTTTTCGACGCATTGGCCTTCGGTGGAAACTTGGATAAAACCAAGATAATTTTCAACGAACATGTTGCACCGAAACCGATTACCATCGAAGGGCCGACGCACGAAGTTGTGCAAAAATATGTATACCTGGGCCAGGTAATCCAGCTCGGTAAAAACAACGTACGATTGAATTGTATAAAAATGGTAAGATCGTTGCCGTATTGGTTTGTACTCTAAGGGTGATGTATCTAAATATATAAAATAAATAAATAAATAAAATAAATAAAAAAACTTCAAGAAAGAACTAGCCAGAATTATCCAACTGGGTTGGGCAGCATTTCGCAAACTACGTCGAGTCTTCTCTTCTCCCCTACCGCATTGCCTGAAAACAAAGGTCTTTGACCAGTGCGTCCTACCTGTTATGACTTACGGTGCTGAAACGTGGACACTTTTGTATTTTGACGGTAGGGCTAGTCTATAACCTAAAAGTCGCGCAGCGGGCTATGGAGCAAGCTACGCTTGGAGTTATTTGAAGGATAGAATTCGAAATGAGGTCATCCGACACAGAACCAAAGTTACCGACATATCTCGCAGAATAAGCAAGCTCAAGTGGCAATGGGCTGGCCACATCTGTCCAAGGACTGATGGCCGTTGGAGCAGACGAGTCCTAAAGTGGAGACCGAGAGAAGGCAAACGCAAGGTAGGACACCCCCTAGCCAGATGGACTGACAACCTGAAAAAGGTGGCTGGGATAGACGGAAGCGGAAGGTGGAGGATCGGATGAAATGGCTCACATTGGGACAGGCCTATGTCCAGCAGTGGACAGCGGTGGGCTAGTTGATTGATTGATTGATTGAACATCATTACTAGTAGCTTTCAACGATTCTACGCAACTGGGTAACATAGAATATATTATTTCACTAGTAGTACTACCTATATACTTAAGTAATATCAATATACACGCTGATATGTTCAGTTGTATCATCTTAACCACACTTTGTATCAAAGTACACATCATATTTTTACAGACTCTAGAGGTGTCTAATGATATGAATGTGTTTTTTTCTGACAAATTTATAATTAAACGCTCAATATAACTCACTATTACTTGAATGAATAATATTTATTTCAACACTTTCTATTTTTTCCATTTGTCTAGAGCACAACAATAGAATGTAAAAAACTTGTACCATTTGTCATGAAACCTATAGACAGTGTGTAAAGTAAGTCAAGTTAATTTGTATTAATGGTCACAAAATTGTTTAATAAATGTTTGATGTGTTTATTGATATAACTGTATATTTTCATTAATTAAAAAAAAACTATACATATAAATCCTCAAATTCGGCCATAAAAACCTTCGCAATTATTGTGTCTATTAATAGCAGTAGCATGTTTTTATTTTAGTTCACTGTAAAATGAGTGACAATTTTTTTAAACTTTAAACTGGATTTTCTCAAAACTATGATTTTCGAGATAAATCACTTTTCACTGACACTCCAGAATTAAAGTAAGGAATTATATTATGTTGCATGATATGTCGAAGTACTGCCAAGCGAAATAAAAAATATTTTCTTTCTTTCTTTTCTTTCTTACATTTTATGACGTCACTAAATCTTTTTTCATGCAAGTTACCTCATAACTTATATTATCGTTTTGACGTTTAGTAAAAAGTAACTTATTTGACTAGTCAGTTGAATACCCAATTGGTTTTGGGGGTCAGATGGGTACGGATGGGACCGTGAGGTCAGACTGGAAAGCTGAGATAAGAAAAGGCTGAAAAAATAATTATATCACAGCCAAAACATAATTATCTGTCCCTTAGTACATCAATTATTATATTCTACTATCGCTGTAATATCTAAGGGAGCCATAAACTTTTATCAACGAAATTATTTTTTTTAATTGATCAATTTTGAAAACCTTAAGTTGAGGATGTGAAATTTTTAGACATAAAATATGCCTAATGTTTATCATAGATACTAGTATTTGGTAATGACATTTTACAAGGTGTACTTCAATAAACATTAAATTGATAATATCAGTTACTTTTGCGACCATCATACTCTAGTTAAATGTAAATAGGATGTTAATTACTCAACGACATTCTCAAACCTATCATATCACAACATAGATAATATCTTATGTCTTCCTGTTTAAGTACTTACATATTTCATAACGACAAACAATTTACCTTTGACTGTAACACTGATACACACAGTACTTCTAACGAAATTCATCGCAAATAATGAGTGAGTTAAAGTTTCTTTTTAGTTTTTTTTTTTCTAAAACACAAACAATGATACATTCTGTTATATAGCTGCACAAACCAAACCATCTGGTGTTTAACAGCGGTATGTTGATACTCATCTCGCTATAAAATAATTAAAAGAAGGCAATGACTAGGTAAGCCGATAATGTTTTTTATTTAGTACGTCACGGGTTTCGGTAGGCAGGCAGAAAGAGTAGGTAAGCAGAGGTTAAGGGATGTATAGTAGGTATAATATGTCAAACTTGTACCAAAGTAGTAGCTATTTTAACCCAACGTTATTGTGGTCATGACTATGTCTACAGAGTTTGTTTATAGTCTAAGCATTACATACCTCTATCAGTAGCTAATACTGGGAACTCGAATTCACTGTGAGCCTCATAGTCCAATGGAGCTGATACACACAGCTCCCCGGTGTCAGGTTTCACAGCAAATTGTGGCTTTGCGAAGCTCTCGCCGAGCGTGTAATTGACGATAGCATTGACTCCACAGTCAGGGTCGATAGCTGACATCTGGAAAGGAAAAACAAGCAAGGTTAAAATCATATAAATAACAAACAAATGCGTCCACATGTATAAAACAATTTCAAATTGAGTGAATAGTTTGATTCCTTAAATGGAACCCTGATTTGAAATCACCTCGTCAAGAGTTTGATTCCTTAAGGATCCCTGATTTGAAATCACCTCGTCAAGAGTTTGATTCCTTAAGGATCCCTGATTTGAAATCCCCTCGTCAAATTGATGTTAAAACTCATATTATTATGAGATTCTATTCTATAGTAATCAAAGACAAAAGTTGATTGACACAACATTATTTCTAAATACTTTTAACATAGGACGGCATGCGCCCACAGTTAATATATAAGTAGTTTTAGACTTCCCCATGGACAAAATTAATATTATATGTCGTGTTCTGTTTAATATTTTATGATCAACAAGCTATTGCCCGCGGTTCCGCCAACGTGGATGTCGGTTATCGTGACCAAACATAGCCTATGTCCTTTCTCGTGGTCTAATCTACCCCTATACCAAATTTCATCAAAATCAGTTCAGTGGTTTAGGCGTCAAAGCGTAACATACAGACAGACAGACTGACTGATAGACAGACAGACTGACTGATAGACAGACAGACAGTCAGACAAATATGGAAGTATGGATTTAAGAGCCAGTGATCAAACAATTAAAATTTGTTAAACTACTTGTGTCGTTGACTGTACATGTATCACAGATAATGGTAAACCTGTGTAGCTTGTTAACAGAATACGCTTGCAATTATTCAGCTTATATCGCTATTAATATAAAAACCGGATCATATCATCATATTAGTATCCACTGCTTGTAATCTTAGAAGATACCTGAACCAGGAAGCTTATAGCCTTCAAGTGACATCTAACAAAGGATGCCTAGTACGACTAATTGCCGTCCACAGTCCTAGTCGAGATAGCCATCGTAATTAATTAAAGGTATTTAATTCGATGAATTGATCAGGGTTCTGTGAGGTCCAGCTATTATAGGAAGTTACGAGGTATTCATTTTGAATATACTGGTATGTATTCGAAATATGCGAGTTATTGTTGAAGCAAGCTATAGTACAGGAGTTATTACAATGTATGTACCAGTAATTACAATATAGATAGTATCCAAAACGATTGCCAATGATAATGAGTAGCATTAATTTATAAACAGATTTTACCACAAATATACTCCTATTTATATATTTCGAAAACTATTGCCATCGACACAATAACGAAGAAGAAGAATGCATTACAGAAATTAATAAAATATCCTAAAATAAAACTTCAGATAACATACACGTAAATAGTGTGTCCTATATATTTAAAACATCAGTTTTTGTTGATAGGGGATCATTTGCATTGAAGTGCATAGCTAAGGTAGTTGTATTGAATTAAATTAAATATGGTATTACTAAAGAAGGTGATCCTAATATAGGTATATAGCGAAATAATAAGGTTATAAGAAAGAAAAGGTTGACATTCATAGTATTTAAAAAAATTAAAGTATTTCCTTATAAAATAAAACAAAATCAAAGAGTAACAAACACTACAACGTTCATTAATTATTCTGCAACATATAGCCAATAACAAGAACATGGCAATGGATCCAAGTTAAAAAGACAAAAGGTATAAAATACAAAATTGACCTTATCGAGAGCTCATTATAAAAATAAACAGTCTAAATACAACCGAACGATGATAAATGAGTACTCGAAGACGTGTGAGAAATAAATCAACTGACCATACATACGGTAGTCACACAATGCAACGCAGAATCCGAAAATTCAATACTATAAGGTAACAAGCGACAAATTGCCACAGTAGGTGTTAAGTGGCAAAATAAAAGTGTAACAGCATCAAAGATAATTAGCCTGAAATCATCTTTTTCTCTTTTACCTCAGTTATATTACGTACGTGACATCGGTTCTTGATTAATTGCATCCCTGTCGTAAGCTAAGATAAATTGTCGATGTACCCGCTGTTGAATTCTCAATTCTGACAACTTAATGGTAAGGCTCACATTGGTTAGTAATTTATGAGGTCGCAAAACAGTGTTAGTTTTAGCGATTCCATTAATGGTTTCATTCTTGTATCTTGTCTTATTAACATTGTTGGACGATCGTTGATATAAATTGCTTTAGTATTGAGACGTTTATATTATATTATCATTTTAATGTTATATTATTCAGACTTAAATTGAATAAAAAAGTCTAGATAACCCATTTATGCATTTATAATTTTTAGATCTTCTCTAGTGAACAGTAAATCAATTTGCAATATAAAAATTCTTGTCATTGATCATTCATAAAATATTGTCTTTTTTATACAAGTTTTTGTCATATTTACACGTTTTTATGGCAGGTATTAATTAATTCGACTGTTGAATTTAATCATGTCCTTCAAACGGGTTTTCATAAACTGCTGCAGACTATTGTTATTCCATAACAACAAGTATTGTACTTGTACAACAAGTTAAACAAAAAATTAACCATCAGTAACTTGAATTATAGAGACTGCAAGGCTTTGGTGACTGATTATCTAAAGAAACTAGATTACGATGACACGGAAGAGTTGTTGGAGATTGTTAAGTAAAATGTTGACTGTAAGATTATTGTATCTAGTATAGACTAATTGTATTATATTAAAATTAACATTAATTAGTACTATGATATGTAAATGAGAACTGAGAAGGTCTGAAACACAGGTTTGACATAAACCTAGATCAGGCTGGTCCCAGTTTTATGAAATTGATTTATATCTAACCTCATTGTATAATCTGTTTAAAATATTAGTAGTAAGACGCATAAATGTAAAATAGACGTTAAGTTAGAATGTAAATTTACTTGTAATGATGTAGATCAGGCAGCTAATAATGTTGTACTCTACGTATGTAATTGAACTGACTGAAAATAAACATTTTTTTTTTTTTTTTTTTTTTATAGTTGGTTCTCTTCTCATTACTCCAGTATTAACAAAACTAACCAATCGTGTCTCATCATCCTAATTCCCCACGATTTCTGACTTTCACCCGATACAACCTAATTAAGCTTCAGATGACTTTTGTTTAAAACATTTACTTTTATTCAGACCATTACGAAGACACGCGACGTTCCAAGAAACATTTGTTGCGATCCCCGAAACTGATGAGCTTACTTTATTATTATTGAGAATACGATTCAGCGGCTGATTGATGCGCTTGGAGTTGCATGGCAATAGTGGAATACTCACGTACGACCAATGTAATTATTGAGCACTTCATTGTGTCAATAAATAAAATTTATTTTAATTGTTTGTCTACCCTCAAATTGATATTTATTAGTTAAATAGCCATTATTACATTGGTTTGTTGTCATAGAATTACACACACTCATGCTCCTCTTAAAAAAAGGGTGCTCCTAAACCTGTAGCCGGTGCAGAAGTACCCATCAGACTTTGGCTTTGACCAGGTACAATTCAGTTGTAGGAGTCACCTGACTTCACCTTTATTCTATGCCCAAAGTAATAGTCCTAGTACTGTCCTACCCTCTATTCATTTGTAATGTAGAGTATATTTTCCATAGCAGAACAGCTGCTTACACAAGAACATCAATTAAGACCTAACGTTGATACTGATTTCAAGCCGTATGACATAATAATTTAGAAAGATCATTGGATAAGAGTATTTTCTTTACCGCACACGTTGATTCCTTTCTCAACCAAAGTGTTTCGTAATCTTGAGTATCTTAATTTAAATCAGATTTAACTTTGATAACTTGTTTTATGTGTTATAAAAGTGACATTTTTGGAATTCACTCAATGTCAGGTATAATTATTCTAATCTTGATTCGTTGAGAGTTATTGATGCTGTGATCTGAGAAAGTGGAAACGTAGCGGGATGAGGGAAAAAGTTAATTGAAAAGATATTAGAAACTGTATTCAATAATCTGAGGTACAAAATTAAATTATTATTCTTTACAAAACGTTATTATTTTGTTAACAATTTCTACAGACATTGAAAGGAGGTAAGATTACGCTCATTAAATAAATGAAAATCAAACAAGTTCCATCAATACACAATAGGTCAGTGGTATGTTTCTACCAGTGATTAGGATCGAAAGAGATAAAGATATTTAAACCTATATATAGACAACGATAATTTCTTAGTATCGGGTGAATCATGTACTATCAGAAGTACACAAATATTTATTATGTCTAATAGAGGCTTAATTGGTTCACCACAAGAACAATAGTTTCTGTTTGATAAAGTTTTATTAGTGTCACTTTAAATGAAATACCACGGTTATCATAGCTGCGTTTTACCAGTAAAATTTAAGGCACCATAAATACTTAACATAATCATCATCATTAACATTGTTGTTCAAGTCATAATCTTACAAACGTGAGTACGTTTGTAACAAAATGAAGCAAGAACAGACGAAAAAATGAAATAATATGAACGAATCGATAAAGGTTCATGAACGTTTAGCGACACTACGTTTTATATTTAAATTTCTTACTAACGCCATATCGGCTCCCTCACAGAGAGAGATAAGGCTGCCAACAATGAGATTTATTGCACACTCCAACCACTACTTAACACTTTAAAAACTTTGAGACGAAACTGTACGGATATCTCAATTAGTGACTTTTATGTGCCGCTAATGTGTAGATTATTAACTGAAGGATTCTACCGTGAGATATAACAGGAATATAAGTATACAATGTGTGCGAAGAATTTAAATCAAAGCTGCAATGCCGGTGTCAGGAAATAATGAGCAGTATAGAATAGGATCAGCTTAGTGTCTCTAAAGTGTGACAAGAGGAAGTCCGATTGAGATTATGTAATTAAAAATATAAACCCCAACAATACATGTGATAGTTGCATTATTCATTGTTCAGTTTAAAAATACATCGCAATTTTTAAGTTGAATGTAAGTTTGCAACGATATAGAGAAAGAAATAAAAGCGCTTAGAGAAGTCAAAATCTGAAAATCAAAAGGCAAAATTATCAGATTAAAGAATATAAATAACAGTATATATTTCCTGGCGTCTGAAAATAAACTCTTTCTGTACCTACTAAATAAAATACTTACTACGGGTAAGTATTTTATTTAGTAGTACTCGAAAACGAAGAAAAAATAATACAGAAAGTACAATTTTCCAAGTCCCCTGGCAACCGTAAATTTAAACACGAGTTATTTAAATTCAACTTACGCATTCGACTGGCTAATCTAAATAAAGCGAGCATCTGCCTTGTTTACTTTAAAACTAAACATAAAATAAAATGATTTGTAACAAAAATAATAAAGAAATTCTTACTCAGTTCGGCCGTTGGTAAAGGACATTGTAATTCAACCTGATTGGCACACAATAATGGTATCAAACATAAACCATTTAAAAATTGTCCGAGATAAAAGTAAAAAGGAGATCGGACGACAGTGGTGTAAGGAGCAAATAAACTTTTCAGGGGACAATACCTGGCTTGGACTGCCGAGGATTTGTAGTGCCATTAGTTCAACAGCATCAATCGATGCCATAGGACTTCCATTTCTGCACCAAAGTGGTAAGGTCGAAATTAATGTGACCGAGATTCTGGATAATTAAAAAATGAATCAGAAGTTGTGACCTGCATACTTGGACGACTATCACTTTCTTTTGTAATTGATTTTAATTGATGAAATTTGGGGCGAACTATATTATATGTGTTGCAATGGATGTTACTTTCTTTGCAAAATCAATTGGCCTGTTTTACTTGTTTAACTGTTATTAAATTGGTTATTAATTTATGAATGAGATATAGTGGATAATTGAAGATACAATCGCGTCAGCAAAAAATGTAACACAGATTTTGGACACGAAGCCAATGTGATATTCTTCCACGACCATTGTTTTGTAACCAAGCTTATTTTAGGGATTGTATTAAGTTTTTATGAATAAAATTTTGATATTAAACTCTATCTTGACCTACTTATTCAGAACTAAATATAACGTGTGATTGTTTGAATTTATCAAAAATAAAATTTATCAGATAAATATCAGGATCGTCTTTTAAAATAAAACTGCTTAACTCATTGGTTATTTCTTTAATTGAAGGTGCAGCCTCACTGACCTTTTCCTTCGTTTCATTAAACATTTCATTGTGTTGCCCATCGCAATTTATATGGGTTCTTATTTTAAAGAATTAAAAGTATTAATATTGTTTTTAGCAACACAGTTTCTGTATCAGTTGGTAATCTGATGCTTTTGGAATCTTATTGTTCTGTTTAATTCAATTGCTTTTTTAGTTTTTACTACAGTATGTGCTTACTGAAGTAAAATGTAAACTTTGCTGCAGTGACTATACCTATTAATGTTTTTATGTGCAGATTTGTGGTGTTTTTGCTTTTCAGCCATCAAAAAGTAATTTCTTTTCCCATTTCTTTTAATGATATTTTCTCTCACACTAGATATTAAAAGCTAACCAGCTAATTTTTTTTCCAGTAATATATAGTACAATAGTATTTAATGCCACAATTATAGTAAAACGACTACGTGTGGTCAAATAGACCACACATAGTCTAACTGACCACACGTAGAAGTAGTATAATATAATTTTAATTGCAGTATATTAAACTTATGATCATAAAACTTTGTTTGAAGAAACAAAAGGTATTGTAGATGACCATAGACATATAGCAAATAAAATTATCAATAAATTAGTGGCAGTATCTTGTCATCAGTTCATTTATTGACTTGGCCAAATTGTTTTTCCTGTCTAACGTACAACCGTTGAATCTACTGAGGTACCTATACACTGCAGATTCTAATGTTTTTGTGGTAGTTATTAAATTTTGTAAAGTAAAAAAATCTAATGAAAGTATTGTTTAAAGTATACACTAAAGTCAATTGGTAAATTACATGAAGGTAGTAAATAATATTTAGTCATCATAAACAACCCGCTCAATGCAAATATTTGTATACATGAATATATGTAGGTATTTGCATTGGTCTAGTCGTGCCTTGGAGAGCACGTTAAGCCGTTGGTCCCGGTTGCCACATACACATCTATGGCAGTCGTTACGGGTAGTTGGAGCCCTAAACATTCCAACAACTGGTCTAACTGCAATGCTTCGATATCGCCTTTGGGTTGTGGAGGTCAGGTTTTTCAAATTCAAAGTATTTATTCAAAATTGTGTAGCACTACTGCAGCTTTTGACATAAAATTCTGCTTAAAACTAAGTTTACCACCGCTTCCTAGACACCAGTTGAGAAGAAACGGCGCAACATACTCCAGTGCAGCATTTAGGTGGCAGTCACGTCACAGAAAATATCGAAGTTCAGCCAAATCCGCAGTTTAGACTAATAAAGCAACCAAGTTGAAAGCTTTGGATGCGACTGGGATTTACGCTATGATGAAGAAAAAGTAGAAGAAGAAGACAATATTGATTCTGTTCAAACGACAGCCTCCGTGGCGTAGCGGTAGTGCACGCGACTGCCACGCAGGAGGCGCGGGTTCGATTCCCGCTCAGTGCAAATATTTGTATGCATGAATATGGGTATTTGCATTGGTCTGGGTGTTTCTATGTATAATATGTATGTATTTACAAAAAAAAGTATACATATAAGTATGTTTATCCGCATTCTAGATTCCATAACACAAGCTATAGAAGCTTACAATGGGTCTAGATAGCGTTGTGTAAAATGTTTTATAAAGACAAGATTGTTCGATATAACGATAGATTTCACATACTTGTCCAAGTCTTAGGAGTTGGCATATCGCGATACTGGATACAAACCACATGATCACCTTTAACGGCGTTTTGTTTCTGTTTACTTGTAAACATTAATAAAACTGCGTGTTGCAAATTATAAAAAATATTTTTCTGCCAGTACGTATTTATGTATGTTCCCCTGTCAACGAATCACCAAGTTTGGTCATACGGAAATATTTCAGTATAAATATAAATACGTTATTATTGTCAGTTTTATGTGAAAATTGTAAATTAAGTACAAAACAACATTTTAAAAATGGACATATTTCTGTTCATTGCGTTTTTGTAGTTGACAAAGTCATTCACATTAGTAAGTGTGATACTTATCATGTCTTTTTGTTTGTGTATCTAATTGATACCGTGCTCATAATCATGGTATTTTTAATAAAAATTTAAAAATATGGTAAATATCTCGATAAATCACCACTATTAACTATACACTTCGCTGATGAAGAGTCAAAATATGCTTCCAAATCTTATAGCCAGTTATACTTGCATTCCCATTAATTAAAAGTCATTTATTTGCAGAAAATATGGTCGAACTTCAAACATGACTTCAGAAAAATTCTATGGGAATTCAATTATATTTTTAATAAATCATCTCCAGCGCAAAACCGTATAAGTAGTATAAAACATGTTACATAAAAATATTTTAGCAAGTATACCAGAAGCTGTAAATCCTGCAGTACTATTAAATGCACTATAAAATATGCCCATTCCAATTATGATGGTAATTTTTATCGTTGTGTCGAAGTGTCGACATACGTCAACAGTCTGTGTGTGAACGTATTTGCGGAAGGCGATATCTGATACACCACCCGCATCGTGTGTCTTAACCGGTGTGTCAGTCTCGAAGAACGCTGCGGTCTCGCCACGATCATCGGTGAGCTTTAGCAACTATTGGTTTTTATACAGCGCTTCTCGAGTTGTTTGGTTACCAACACCGTGAGTGTTTTTTTTTGTTTTATTAAATAGATGTATATTGTTACACTATTATAAGGCGCCTCAATAAGATGTTTGGGACCAAGAGCACTTCAATTGCAAGTAATTCTGCTGAATAATGGACGAGACTCTAGTGTAGCTCTTTCTTTCTCGGGGTTTAGGTCAGACAGCGGTGTTTATTTTACGATAAACCAACCAGATCTAATTAATTGTGACTTAATGTTGTACGGTAATTATCAATTTTAGATGTCACATCTCCCATTAAAAAAACTTATTGATCTCGTTCTTTCAGGGAATCAACAATGTTAAGGAGCTCTATATCTGGACCAGCAAATAGAGCAGTTTTATGTCACTACAAAGATGGCTAGACATGTACACAACGACCTAGAACTAGGGGGTCAAGCTTCTACTCTACTATCTCTACTGCAAGTTGGTGTAGACTTAGGGCCGATGCTTTGGCATAAATTTTCCTTTCATCAAAATTGAGTCTGTCTATTTTATTAGTTGGAAGTTGGTTATTACAAAATTCTTATATATTTTTTAGACTACCCAGAGTTTATACAAATTTTGATCTAGATTTTATGATTACATTGGAAAGAATATTAATGTTATGGAAAGGCACAGAAGATGAAGTGTTTCTTTAGATGGGTAAAGTTGTATTTGTAAACAGGTTCTATATATCACAGCACTTACTTAAGGCACATAACATGCAATCTGTTGTTTTTTCCATTGGATAAATTATTTACAATTCTAAAGTTGTTGCAAAGGATTTGTAAAATTGTTGGTCGAACACCATATTTACTTTTTAAATATCAAGTTTCATTCGATGAAATCGCGGTTGGAAGGTATAAATTAGACATATTGTGACTGTTTTAACATGTATCTTTTGTTTTGAGTTTATTTTGTCATTATATAGTTTAAAATATGGCTCTAACAATATCGTTGAGACCCAAGTCAACCTTACCTACAAGTCGTTGTACCTGCTAAACAACGGACAAAGCTCTAGCGTAAGCTTACTTCATAGGGTTAGGTAGTCAGCCAGCAGTCGCTTTCGGAAAATGTGACTTTCCAATCAAAATAAATAAAATATTCTCAAGTTCCATAGTGCAAATTATGGACGCAACTATTATATTACAATAATAATGATGACGGGATACATGAAATTCAATGAATACAAATGAAAAACTTGAAATGATTTTTAACTCGAGTTCAACAAAAATCTGGTGAAGAACGAGTCAGCATGCGCACTGAGGGTTACCTCTGAATTCGAGATACGTAACTCTAATCAATGGACATTTATTTAAACTTGTGAACCCGAGGCCAAATCTAGTAACAACTATTAACTATGAATACAAGCAATCTAAAATGATTTAATTTAATAAAATTGTTAAAAAACGCTGGAAAAAGTATTAAAATCGTAAACCACCGTATAATCCATACATTTATACCCTAAGGATTATAACATAAGTATTTTACGACATGTAATATCCTTTTGGGTCAAGCAAAAGGGTAAGCCAATCGAGATTTACAACTTTTATTGTCAAACACGACACTCATAATACGATAATATAGACTTGAAGTTGGGTTTTGTGTCCATCTATACCACCTATTTTAAAGTTGTCAATTGGTTGTCTTTACATTGAAGATTTAAAAAAATTCAAGAAATTGACAACGATTCTGAAAACAACCTTTTTTTTTAAATTTCTTTCCTGCGTTTTTTTGCGATGGATGCAAAGACTACTCAATGGTTTTTGATGGGGTTTTTTTATGGAATAGGGAGGCAAACGAGCAGACGGGTTGCTTGATGGTAAGCGATCACCGCCACCTATGGACACCCATGGGAGTCACAAATGCGTTCCTTTTAAAAGAGAGTACGCTCTTTTCTTGAAGGTTTGAAGGTCGTATTGGTTCGGAAATACCGCTAGTTGTGCGAGGCAGAAAGTTTCTCAAGAATTTTATAATGCAATGTTCTTGATTTTACTAAAAATATGTCCTTAGTTTTATTACAATTGGTTGAGTTTATGTATATGAATGCCAAAAATAGACGATATTCGACATTCATGCGAACGGAGCCACTGGCATCGACTAAGTTACAATATTATTTATCTCTGGTAAGCTATTGTGAGGAAATAGAGATGATTAAATTTAAAAGCTTGATCAAAACTTATTACAATATTATTAGAAACTATGCTTAATTATACATCCGTCATTATTCGATACCCCGCAGTGATTCTATTCAAGCAAAATGACATAAAGTATATGACATCTGTCGGTTATTTTTTAAAATAATATTTAGACTTTTACAGCCAATATTTTAGCGCGAATGATTCAATATTGGTAGTTTTACGAGTATTAGTCATATGGAATCGTTTTTAAATAGGTTTAGCACGAAAATTATGAGCCTGAACTATCAAAACTGACCTTGGCTAGGTGCTAACTTTTAAACTTTCGCGTAGATATAAAATTTCAGAATACAGGAATTAGCGCGATTATGGTAAAGGTCTATTTAAACGCCAATCGAACATAAGAAGGCTCGATTTAGTGAAATTATGTATTAAGATTTAATAACTTTTTTATACCACTCAGGTGGCAAACAAGCATGTGGCCCAACTGATGGGAAGTGGTTACCATGGCTTATGGACGAATGCAACATTAAGGACATCATACTGGTGCTACCGACCGCGTGAGAATTCTAATCCCTTCCTTGAAGAACCCAATATTGTAGTCGCTAACCATGTCAGGAAGATTATTCCACAGCATAGATGTGTTTTTCAAAAAAAATTGAAAGTCTTGCTTCGGTTTTGTATTGTCTCTTGCACAGTGGGATATATTTTCTAAATAATTCAAACAATATTAGAATTAAAATATTTTTTTGACACAAATAGTATTAACTACTCTATGAAGGTACCAAACAATCAGCCTGAGGTGCGATACAGAGAACACTACAAAATCGAAACTAGCCGATCTTCACATACGAACAGACACTTCAATTGTATTTATTTTTATAGATAATATTAGATAGTAGATTAGCATATTAAATGGATCGATAATGCATTCTATAAAACTAAATATACTGAAGTAAAAATGTTAAAATATGTAACCGTATTTTTAGCAAATAGTTGAATTGAAAATTGGATATTAAAATGTAAAAAAAAATAGCAAAACATTGCAATTATAGAAATATATCGCTCTCAAATGGTTTTGCATTTAATTAACAAGTTTTATTTGCATATTTTATTATTTTGACATTTTATTTAGCGACATTATTTAAACTTTGATGATGAAGTTATTGGGTCATTTGAATGCTATTAAATTTAGCTTTTAGGTGGATCGAACCGCAACCTGTATTTTGGTCTACCTACATTATTGCATATATTTAAGGCTGGGTACACACCTACCGCACAGAGTTGAACGAACTTATTAAACGAATTAAGCTTTAAAAACTGTCCTTGAAATTAATTTTATTTCATTAAATAAAATTATACTAATTACTTCTTTAGGCGCGTTGAGCTTCTATCATTGAGCACTTTCTAGGAGATCAGAAATCATGGAACTGGCGTTATTGTCACCTCATCGAACTCTTGAGTCAGGGTGTCCATTCTGACGTCATGACTTTGCAACTCTAGGCGCCTTGAGCTATTTTTGGATGAATAAAAGGTTCTCGTTCTATACTTGAGTAGGTATGTATATTATGTACAGTAAGCATCAGAAAGATTTGATGAACCAAGTGCTCAAAATATATTAATTCCTTGGGGACCCCTTCCCTGTTGATCGATTGTTGTACACACTAGTTCGGACAATAATACAATTGAAATTAATAAAATAGTTTGATTTGCTCTTAATACTTTAGTTTTAAGATCATTGTCAGACTTTGTAGTCAAGATATTTCTGACGCTGACTGTACTACTAGCACGTGTTTTATACAGACTGTTTGTTTTCACTTCTATCGGTAGCCCATTATAGTCTATATGCCGATATGCCTCGCTTTTTTTAAATATTCACCGAGCACTGTATAAGGCAAACGTCACGGTACCCACAGGACACTTGTCTAGCGTGGGGCCAACGGGAAGCTCTCTCAAAATGTCAAATTGTTTTTTGGAAATAAATTATTTTTATTTTTTTTATTTTATTCCGCTATATCTTTTAACTTGCTTCACAAAATCTGTTAATAGCAATGAGTTACAACTGTAAATCTATGAACTTAAGTCACTGTTTGAACTCTAAACACTCAATCATAAAGTGAAGGTCACACAAGTCGTAAAACTACACAATGAACTTACTGTCGAACTGTCTAACAGTTTCGAGAGGCGTTTGAACTGTCGAACTAATTTGATGATGGTTTTCATCGTTGTTTCACGAAATTGAGTGGTTTGGACTGCATTGTTCGATTCCTTGGTTGTGTAAATGTTATTAGGATTAACTGTTTAGTGTTTAGACATTCTTAGGAACAGTAGTGGTTTCCACAGTATTATGGAAATTTGATGGTGAGTTTCATTACGGTGAGATTTATTTTGCTTCAGGTAACATACCTGAAGCAAAATAAATCTCATCGTAAATCATGTACCTAAACTCCTAAACACTGTTCCTGTTTGCATCCAACGGTTGTTCTTTAGAGTCAAGGATCAACTTACCTACTTTTTACACTTTGACTTTTACAGGAACGACGTTTTGCCAAGCCCAAGTACCCTTTTTTTTCGTGCGGAAATCCCCTCGGATACATGCCCTGCCAGAGCCGGAAGGGGAGGTTATGGCCATGAACCGACTAAAACCACACGCCGACAGCTGTGGGTCGTGGTGCTAGGCCGGAGGTGAGGTTGTCATCAATTTGCTCTAATTCCTAACTGCTTTTTTAAAGGTCCTTCGCTTTCCAAAAAAGATACTTTAATTTTAAGCTGAATGTATAGTCTCAGGAAAGAAGGTCACCATTATAGACATGTAGCAAGTTACAATGGTGGCACTCACCTTGATGGCTTCATCAGACACTTTTTCACGCCCCGTGTAAAGGACACGGGACTGTAGGAAGAAGGGACACATGAATTCCAGGTCTTTATAGAGCGGCTTCAAAGATTCATTACTAAACTTACCGCAGCCTGAGTACATGGTCACGAAGTTTGCTGATGCACATAACAGTGTATATTCCGATATTCCGCGCTACCGGCGATGGTCGGTGACAAACGGCGAACGACCCACACACAGCTAACGTTCATTTTCATAACAGGTCGCTCTGGTGGTTTTTCTTGCTGGTGCCATGTTAGTTTGTATGGCAATATGTTTTTTTTTTATTTAATACATTTTGACGTATTATCATGTTGGAGGAGGTGAGGTTTGTTGATTTTTTAGTGGACTGTGTAATTAATTAAGACAGTATTGTATTAGAAGTTCCGAGCTTTCGTACAATATTGTTGCACACAAGCTCAAACTCAAACTCAAATTATTTATTCAAAATTGTGTAGCACTACTACAGCTTTTTGACGTCAAATTCTGCTTAAAACTAAGTTTACCACCGCTTCCTAGGCACCAGTGGAGAAGAAACGGCGCAACAAACTCCACTGTAGCATTTTATAGACGTCATATTTACAAAAAAGTAAGTTCTTGAGACTAAATATGGACGAATGTACATATGTCTCTTGTCAAGATAATTAAAGTATATAAAAACAACTTATAATAAAATAATTAACCTAAGTTAACAAAAATAAAGAATAAAGAAGTTCGCTTTTCCTATTTAAGTTCAGTAAAATACTACTGTCTTTATCAGTATCTTTGAAAGTGATAACCAATCATGTCAGCCATCACAGCGTTGGTCCTGGTTGGATTCAAAGCTACTACATCTGACCACCTAGGCCCAAATTTATGGATGGATGGATTGTGTGATCAGATGTTATACGTGCTCTAGCTATTACGACCTTTTTCCTTGAGTATCCCAGGTTCTCGTGATAATTAGAGAAGGATAGAAGTTAGAGGGAATATTAGTAACTTCAGTTCTAATATTCTTTAAAAATATATCTTTGTGGTTTTAGTTGGTTCGATTCCAAAATGACCACTAGTCTCAGTGACATGGCAATCATGGCGTTTTCTTCACGCAAAAATAAGAAAAAACTGACCATTTGACGAATTAAGGAATTCTCTTGAAAAAGTTCCACTACGTGCCTAATCATTATCACCTAACCTAACTGTCCAAGTTGGAATCTATCGAGTTCGTGCTCTCAGAGCGGCGCTTGCGCAAGCGATAATGCGACACTAATACCGATACGGATTATTTGTTAATCTTTCGATTTAACTGTATTTTAGATTAACGAGTTTTTTTTAACAAGTTTTTGTTTGGTATCGTATTATGTACCTAGTATTGGGAACAGGTATGTACAGTCAGTATCAAATCAATATTGACAAACGAAGTACTCCAAATTATATTTTTAATACCTACTAATGATGTTATTACAAACTGCATTATATTATAGTCAGATAGTGGCCGCGTGGTGCCCGGCAGAGAAGAATTTTGGGCCACTCCATCTCTTCCCATGCGGTGTCGTACAAGGCGACTAAGGGATAGGGCTGTTTAACATCAGATCGGACAGCTTATAAAGCCCAGACTCAAGGGATAGGGCTGTTTAACATCAGATCAGATAGATTTATAAAGCCCAGACTCAGCCTCAGATATAGGCTTGAGTCAACAATAGTGCCCGGCATTAGGCTCACTCCCTACTACATGGGACCGACTACAATGATTGGTGAAATGTGGGTGTTAATTCAACTCTGCCTAACCCTCCGGGGATAAAGGCGTGATGTATGATGTATAGTCAGAAATAAAGGTGTGTACCAAATATCAGAACAAGCAGTCAACAAAAAGGGTGGAATACCTATAAAGTAATTTTGGGTACTTTTCTAGTCAAGATCGGTCTGATCCTGACTGTACGCGTATGATAGGTACGAGTGAGGATAAATTATTATAAAATCATAGATTAATTTATTGCTAAGATCTTGAGTCGATTAAGAAGAGTGAGAACTTGCGAGTAATATAATATATGGTATGTTTATTTGTATGACACTCTTGCACTTAAGTGTACTTCCTGTTTGTTTTTTTTTTAATAAAAGGAAGGGTTATGTATCTGCACCTTGTCTTATTGTCAAGTCACAAGATTACCTGTAACTTTTTAGGATCAGACTTTTTTATTAGTAAAAAAATATCATGACTACTAATATATAACGCCTACTAATATATAAAAGCGCTGGATGCGGGCTGCCTCAGATCGGTCATTCTGGAAGTCTATGGGAGAGGCCTATGTTTAGCAGTGGACTATGTGTGGCTGATATGATGATGATGATGAATATAAAACACTCGCTTTCTAAATAACTAATATGAAATATATTTGTTACTAGCTTTTGCCCGCGGCTCCGCCCGCGTGGATGTTGGTTATCGCGACCAAACATAGCCTATGTCCTTTCTCAAGGTCTGATCTACCCCTATACCAAATTTCATCAAAATCGGTTCAGTGGTTGAGGCTCGAAAGCGTAACATACAGACAGACAGACAGACAGACAGACAGAGTTACTTTCGCATTTATAATATTAGTATGGAATATGGATTTTGACACACATTGCAATTAATAAAGGATATGTAAAGTCAACCTAAAATTTCCCACACAATTTCTCTGCATCCGTATATAGCAGTAAAAGAATTTAATAGCGAAACACATGAGCGAGCACACGGTGCGCCATTAGTGTTATCTCATTATTCAGTACTAGGTATAAATCTCCCTAATGCCTCCATATCTTATAAATCTTTAGCTAGAAGCTTAATTAGAATGATCCACCGACGGTACACCAATGGATGCGGTATAATTTTATGTATCATGATAGTTATGTATAGCGATATTTAATGTACAATGATATTTATGTATAATGATAGTTACGATAGTCGCATAGTTTTTAATTACAGTTAATAGTTTTGTTTAAGGTATGTAATTTATTATATTCTAAATATAAGTGTGTCTTTTTAATTTCTTGACACCGCTCTGATTATTTCATTAGCAATTTGACAAGTATTATAATTAAGTAAATGTTTACGTAGGTGTGACTATTATATATTAGGTATAGCAAAAAGTCTGCATTAACAGACATTAGTTTTTTATGTAAATATATTTAATCCAGCCAGTTATCTGAATGCTAATTACAAAGATATCTGTCACTTTCAATATTTGGAGATAGAAAAACTTGGAGCTGTTTAAGGTGTCAATGACTGTTGTCTAGACTCGAATACAATTTAAACTTAAATGCTATCATTAATTTTCGTCCAACTGCAGCGAGACCAAGTAAGGAGGGTAATGTGGTTGTGCTATCAAATATTACCATAACTATTGTTAACTTAAAATTCCTAAAGCCCAAAGGTTTTAGGAAGGCAGAATTTAGACACTAGAATCTAGGATATTACTAGCCGAAATTACTAATATTCCTCCTTTTTTTTTCGTGCGGAAATCCCCTCGGATACCCCCCTTCCGGAGCCGGAAGGGGAGATTATGTCGGACTCGAACCGACTAAAACCGCACGCCGACTGTGGGTCTTGGTGCTAGGCCGGAGGTGAGGTTGTCATCAACATATCCCTCGCACCTCGGCTGACCCAGGGCCATCCCTTACGGTCTGGCCCTCCTCAGGAATATTCCTCCTAACCCCATTTATCTAAGCCAAATTCTATATCGAAGCTAAATATTTTATAGCCAGGATTAGTTACCAGAACCTCTTGATCCTAAAACTCTTTAAACACGAAGCCCTCGACTCTTCAATATGATGCTAAATTCTATTTTCTCAAAACTAATTAAAACACACTAAAAATCTCTAAAATTTATTATACACCCAGATTGTATAGCCGTTACGTAGAAATGATTTTTATAGTGTGTGGTCGCCCCGACAGATTTTGGCCGGACAGTCTATGACCGTGAGGCAAATGAACACACAATTAGCAGGCAGCCGGCCAGCCAACTAGTGCAAGCAATTTTCGACCTTATTGACAGAATTATTTTTTCGTATATTTGTGATATCTATTTATGCGAAATGACAAGTATTTAAAAAAAGTTATAAAGTTCGAAAATCGTTTTTCTGATCTTAGTCCTTGTAGTCGGTTCGAGTCCCACATGACATGGCTACCTAACGATTTTGCTATCGAAATTGTGTCCAAAATATTTTTTTACGTAACGACTATACATCTGGCTGTATAATATTGTCGGGGATACCGATGTCCCCCTCCCGAGGAGGGCCAGACCGTAAGGGATGGCCCTGGGTCAGCCGGGGTGCCAGGGATATGTCGAGGACAAACTCATTCCCGGCCTAGCACCACGACCCTCAGTCCGCGTGCGGTTTTAGTCCGGCTCCGGTGGGGGAGGTATCCGAGGGGATTTCCGCATGAAAAAAAGGGTATATAATACTATTTAAGAGTATTTTAGCGTATTTTAGCTAGTTTTGACAATACAGAATTAGCATCATTACCCACTAATTTCAACAATAGCAGCATTGCAGTTAATTTTTTGCCTCATCCATTTACCCTTACTCTCTGACCCGCCAATGAAACATTACGCTGTCGTATGACCGATGTCCAACGGCCACCAGCAAGCAGCAAGTCACTATTACTTCATACGCATAATACCATATAAAAGTATCAATAGTTATTTACATCTGCTTAGTGCAATTACTATAGAAATATTCCTAACTGCAATAGTGGGGTATAGCTGCCGATAGTAAAACCATTAATTTTGTGTGAGTGCGCATTGCTTGGATTTTTGTGGTTGCATTTGAATTGCGGTTTTCCGGTACGTAAATTATGTTTCCTAGTTGATATTTTATTTCTTACTTTAGACTTGTTAGTATTGTAGTGCACTGCAGTGCAAATATTTAAATTTGGACTGACTCATCGCTTAGGAAAAATGTGCCTAGGAATACGTATTTTGTCAAGAAAATAGTTAAACTGATATTTAATTTCAAGCATTTGATATTTCTAGTTTTATAGCAAAGATTTTAGTAAAATAAAAATAAAAGTTATTATTTATATAAGATAAACGATATAGGTACAAAAAAATTGTGACACTGATCTCAAGTGCCTACGGTGGAAATGCGTTATGAATTTTGAATTTGGAACGGAACTAATCGACTTATATGGAATATGAATTTTGACATCTATCTATTTATGTATAGGTGTCACCAGTAATGTGTATAATCCGGTATTCTATACAATGATAGAATACCGAGTGCGCAGCAGGCAATGTATGAAAATTGTATCAAAAAATATTATTGGTGGTTAGAAAAAAACATCCATGTAGGCTAATGGGGGATTTCCACTTCCGCTTTAGTCTTCTAACCTATATATATCTAAGTCGGGGCGCCAGTATCTACATACTACACTTGGATAGATTAGGTTAGAAGGCTAATGCGGGAGCGAATCGGAACGGAGCGGAGCGAAGCTCCCGCACTATGTCTTCGTGGTTATTTTTTTATAACTATTCAGAAATATAACTTCCTTAAAACCATCCGCAAGTATAGACCATAACCTATTTATTTCTCACATTGCCGGTGGAACAGCAGCCATTCTATATATTAGCATACATTGCCTAGGCATTGTATAGAATTGCATTATACACATTGCCGGTAACATAGGCATTTTTACTCAAGATATTTGCCGGCACTTATATAATAGTAAATCTTAAAACTGAACTACTATTCTGCGCCGTCCCAGTGATTACAGTCAGGCACTATAAATCAGTACAAGCCAGTCGGACCATCTGACGCTGCTTACACCCACACGATATTATGTTATAATTTTATTCCCGGGAACACGGCCTGTAGTCGGGATTAAGGAGGAAATTAGACATTGAAATAATAATAAGTGTAGGACTCCCTGCTGACTAGAGTAGGTTTGTGGTATGCAGAAAACGTACTTATATAGATAGAAAAACGTACTTTGATAGGTAGATAATTTCAGATAAGATAAGGTCGTGGGTTCAAGTCCCACTTGAGCGCTTCTTTTTCCCGATTTATTTCGAATTTAAAAGTTAGCATAATAAATGCTATAAAAATTTTATTCAAATATTTGGGCGGAGTCATCAGAAAGTCAATGTTTAAAAATGGTTGAAAAATCATTAATTTATTTCAACAGTCGTAAGATAGTTGGTAGATGGCTCCACCGTCGCCCTTAAAGACGGATATAAAGAGAAGGGAAATTTGAAGTGATTCAGGTGTGGCTCAATAGCTCAGTTGAAAGAGCATTCCCCCTGTAAGGGAAAGGTCGCGGCTTCCCGATGTATTTCGAATCTGATGTAGGATTTTTTCTAGGTCTTGGGAGGTTACACTGCAGTCGTCAATCAAGAAATAGACGAAGGCAAAACCTGACGCGAAATTACGAAGCTCTGGATGAATAATAAATAGCAAGTATTCAAAAAGTATTCATCAAAACGTTATCTAACGTATATCAATCACACCCATCCTTTAAACACAATACATATACGAGTTACACAACTAAAATCAACACACATTAACTTTTGCGTATGATCCCATCTCACTATGCGCAAGAGTGTTTGCACTGATCACTGATAGCGTTCTAACAATGTCTATTCATTGTAAATTGAGTTGCTTAAATGGTGTATCGTTAGTAAGAAGAATATTTTTGATAATCCATCCATCCATATACTCAGGACTGTAAATCCGTGAAGGGGTAGGCAGAGGTGTATGCGCACCCACGTTTCGCCAATTATGATTTTCGGTCTCATGATATAATAGGGGGCGAGCCTATTGCCGTCTAGCGAGCCCTTTATATTGGGCTGTATGTTTACTGTCGGATGGAGAACAGCCCTATCCCTTAGTCACCTTTTACGACACCCACAGAAAGAGCTGGGGTGGTCCTATTCTACTCCACTGGGAACCAAAATGGCTTAAATTTTGATAATATTTTATATATTCACGGCGCACCGCTAACAGGGAAGGCTGAGACAATAAACCGCCATTTACAGATTTTTTTTACTATTATTGAACCTTTTTTCCAAAGGGTAAAAACAGCGGTAGCCTAGTGGTATGGGTAATGGACTGCTGAGACGAGGTCTCGGGTTCGATCCCAGGTTTACCATGGCACACACCAATGACTTTTCGATGCTTTTCGAAGTTATGTGTGTATTTATTGGAGGTTTACAAGTGCCCGGTTAATGGCAATAGGCTCGCCACCTATTACATTGGGACCTAAACATAAACTGGCGAAATGTGGGTGCTAGCACCTCTGCCTACCCCTTCGGCGGCGTGAGTTTATGAATGTATGTATATAAAAACAGAACTCTTACTAAAGCTTCACAGTCTATCTGTCTGTTTGTCTGTCACCGACCAGTATCTCATGAACTGTAATAATATAATAATAATAATCTTTATTGCAGACCAAAGATCCATAAATTGTTAATATTTTATTATCTTATTCTATAGTTAGTAAGTACACGAAAATAACAAACATAGAATGTACTAGTAGGTATAGTCACAACACTGAGACACTGTATACGTTACAGTACGTGCGCTCGCACCCAGCGTCCCAGCATCTGTGATAGCAGTTGAAATTTTTACAGATGATGGTTTTCTGTTGTCGCTATAACTACAAAATACAAAAAACTAAATGGTACAGAATCCTTTTTCCGAGAGATTTCGCGCATTTTCGGTTGTTTCTTATTGAAAAGTAAGTATAACAACAAAAATAATAAGTAGAAGAACAAAAATAAAAACTATAAGAACAAAAATGAAAAGGTTTGTTCATTTAGATGCTCACTGAGTCCATACTATTTAATAAACAGCCTGATTCCCTATCAACAGATGAATAACGCGGAAACTAACTAAGAAAGTATCACCACATTATATCTCAAGTGATTGATTAAGGTATTTCAGAGGTAACGGGATCTAGAATGATCTAATAATGTGGCTAACTGCTTTCCTAGCTCCTATATCTTGCTAATGTAGGCTAGATATATCTTACAACTAAGTTGCTTGTCTAAGAAACTTGTAGTAAATCTAGCTTAATATACGAGTATTTTAACTAATTGGGGCAAATTCTACTTATATTTTTTTGTAATTTTGTTATTAACTCCATTTTTTAACAGCAAATAGTCTTATTGTCAGTAAGACACTTTGCATTTTATTACTATATTATATTTTTTACCCAACCGCTTCACTGCATTGTTAAAGGTATGATATTAAGTTCTTTTTCTTCTGTCTCTTCTTCTATTATTATATCATCACTATATCATATTATACCTCTGAGAATGCCGGGAGGCAAAACCAGTCAGGTGAAAATAAAATATACTGGAAAAGTACAGTGTCTTACTCAATATGTATAGCAGATTTCACCAAGTGCCATAAATAAACAGTATAACGAATAAGTAATGTCATAAGTTACACAACAAAAATAAAAAAACATTTGAAGTATTGACACACTAATGCACCAAATGGATACTCAGTACAGCATTTGCTGGGTAGAAACCTGGCGCTGGTTTTCAACTGGACTTACTGCGCAAATATTAAATTAATCGCATCCAATAACTAATAAATATGTACAAGTAAACTTTCACAAGTTACCTACATATTCCGAAGCTACATAGCGACAGACAGGAAGGCAATTACTCCTATATTTAATTAGAATTACACAATAACAGGAATTACAAGGAAATGTAGATGCTTCGTACCGTCGCTATAAATTATATTTAACCAAAGATAGTTGCTAAGGATGGTGTAATTTGTTATGCGTTGATTGGTTCGGTTGCGTAAGCGCATCTAGTATAGTTTCCTTTGAATTCATACTATTATTATAAATGCGAAAGTAACTGTCTGTCTGTATGTCTGTATGTTACGCTTTCACGCCTAAACCACCGAACCGATTTTGATTAAATTTGATACAGGGGTAGATTAGACCATAAGAAAGGACATAGGCTATGTTTGGTCGCGATAACCAACATCCACGCGGGCGGAGCCGCGGACAAAAGCTAGTTACCTATATAATATTAATAATTGCTTTTTTGTTTGTCGTGTGAAGTTAAAAAATAGGGGTTTGATTAAAAATTAATTAAAATGAAAATACATTTTTATAACACTTGAATAAAAATGATAACTATTTTTGTGTAACATCAATCAAAAATCCAAATAATACATTTTATTAAGTACAAGAATGCCTCCCTTAAAAATAACAATAGGTAATTTTAACGGATACTATTTTAAGTTTTACACTAATCCCGAAGTTTCGATTACTTTTTAGCAGTTATGGATAGGTCACGGGGAGATAGAAATACCTACTATTATAATAGGTTTTGTAAAATTTTAAAACAAGTACCAAGCACATTTACATAATAAATAAATAATAATAATAAATAATTTATTAGCCCAAAAGATACAGTTCAATTATTACTTATTACAATGTCTACAATTAATATGCAAAAATATTAAAACAAATCACTCTTATAAAATTAAATTATTGAACTATTTAGGTACATATTGCAACATCTGCTGCTGAACTAGGTTTGAACCTGTATTTCAGCATACAGAAACTTGGCTCCAGAATCTATGCGATATATCAATCTGCTAGGTTATCAGACATTAACAATGGTTGGTTGGGCAATAATTACATTGCTAGTATAAAGGCAAATGGTAATTGAAAACATAAGAATAACTTAAACTAACGTGTGTGTGTGCGCGCGTGGGTATGTGAGTGTGTGTGTGTGTGTGTGTGTGTGTGTGTGTGTGTGTGTGTGTGTGTGTGTGATGGGTGTGTGTGTGTGTGTGTGTGTGTGTGTGTGTGTGTGTGTGTGTGTGTGTGTGTGTGTGTGTGTGTTTGTATACAGTGTTAAATAGACATTTTCAATCGCTTGCAATTAGCGTTACTCTGGAATGAACAGTACATTTTCTGTCTCGTCATATGAGAGTTTGCTTAGCCACTGATAAATATATTTTTTAACTTCTCTTATACTTAGAGAGTATATTTTATGTATTTTATTACACTTATTGTAGGTATATGGACCAAGAAAGGTAAAGAATCTACGTATAAATGTCGTTCTCGGTCTGAGGACCCGCTCACACACTGCATAATCTCTTCGCCTAGTTTGTGGACTTACATAGGTAGCCTTTTTTAAATAAAATATCAACCAAACCTAACTAAGGCTATAATCGCTACCGTACTTAGGCCTCACTAACATTGACTTGAGAGACAGATTTACACCTCATTGAATATACAAATATTATACCCTTATTATGAGCCCTCCAAGCGACAGCTAGAGACATACTACAACACGTAGGCACTAAATACCTGTCTAGAAATTATGAGCATATTCGAGAAAGCGTTAGATTTATATGTATCTAATATCTAGTTAGAGTATCCGTTATTGTATCATAGATATTATTATGCTCTACTAGGATTAGTATCTCGAGGAGTTTAATATAAGCTTTAGAGTGGCGTAGAAAAACACAACAACTATTTTCACTGAATCACACACAACATTGATTATCACTGTTCCGTTCCTTTGAGTAGTAGCGTGATGATATTAGTCTGTGTTATTCTGATGTATAAGCTATATTATTGTATAGTTTCATGAAAATCCATTCAGTAGTTTTAACGTGCAAGATTAACAAACATCCATCCATACATACAGCCATCCATTCTCGCAAACTTTCGCGGTTATAATATTAGTAGAGTGAATTCTCCACGGTTATGTAACCGACTAAAACCGCATGGCCGTTTCAGGGTATCAGTTGCTGATTGTGAGGTAACCTCTGGCATATCCTTCGCACCTTGGCTGACCATGGGTCATCAAAGCCCTCGGGTGGGAGATTGCGATGTCCCTATCTTTCTACAGAGAAGGGGGAGGGGGAAGGGGATCACGCCATCGTCTTGGCCTGCTTCTGCTAGGAGGACAGGGATCAAGTCATGGGCTAGCTGCGCTCATCCTGGATATCAAGTTTTTAGATTTACATTTGTCGTCAAGCTGAGTGCCACCACTGTTAACATGGTAAATGTTTACGATGGTCTACCGAGTCTTTCCGAGACTTTGCCTTTAGCTTAACATCAGGCGAGGTGCAGTCAAAGTGACGTGTCCTGTATAAAAAAAATGTACTAGCTGACCCGTCCCGGTTTCACCCGGAAAAATTTCGTATTATATTTTGATTGTGACCTAAATGACAAACTTTCCATACAAAAGTTTATCACCTATATTACCCTCTAAGTAATTGAATTTTAAAAACCTTGATGCACGTGTTCATTTATTTCCTAAAGACACAGGTTTATGAAATTTAGTGCATCTAACTCTGAAAATGACGGACTTTCATACAAGCTTCCATTCCTTATTTTACTCCTTAGAAGCAGACTTTTCAAAAAATCTTCCTTAGTAGATGCGTTTACATCATAAAATGCATCTACTGCCAAAAATTCAGGTTTGTAGGTCCAGCGGTTTAGACTTTGCGTTGATGAATCAGTCTGTCGGGACAAGTAATTTTATATGTATAGACTGTGTTCTACATACTTCTGATTCTGTAACATTTGCTGTTATATTTGAGTGTGATCGTGGATGTCCTAGGATCTATTCCTTGTTTGGGTCAATCGTGAAAGTGCTATTCAGTTTTCTGTTAGGAAATATCGCTACCAGCACGGTCTTGAAAACAGTCGTGACGACTAATAGTCGCAAATTGGGACATACCTCTCAAAAATAACCTCTTACTAAAGCGTCTAAGGAATAATTCTGCTTGACAATAAGCTTCAAACGTACTCGTATCGAGAAAAACTAAACCAGCCTAATTCGGTCAGTTAATACACATTTTAGCAATAGATAGGTAAGTTTTAATGAGTCAAATTACGTGTCCTGTACAAAAAAAAAAGGATTAAGTATAATATTTTATTCACAACATTCCACACAACGCTTTCTAGACCCATGGTAAGCATAGCTTAACTAGATTGTGTTATGGAATCTAGAATGCGGATAAACATACTTAGATACTTTTTTTTTGTAAATACATACATACTATACATAGAAATACCCAGACCAATGCAAATAGCCATATTCATGCATACAAATATTTGCACTGAGCGGGAATCGAACCCACGCCACGCCTCCTGCGTAGCAGTCGCGTGCACTACCACCACGCCACGGAGGCTGTCAGTAGCATATCTATGAAGTTAGGTGATATATTATTGACGTCATTTTTCACCTTGCCTGATGGTAAGCAAAAGGCGAAGTCTAGGAAAACGGATCAGCATTAACCGCCATTTATCAGGATGGGTTCGCTAGATACAGTCATCGTCTTAAATATCAAACGACGAAGTCTCAAAATGATCTTAAAACTTTCGTATTAAGAGCAAATCAAACTGTTTTATTGATTTAAATGGTATTATCGTCCGAACTAAAGGTGTGTACAGAATATCAGAACAATCGGTCAACTGGAAGGGGATCAAAAACGAAATTAAGATCATTTTGAGCACACTGTTCGTCGACATCTTTCTGAAGCTGACTGTACTTTTCAATGCATCTTGTATAAACAGCAACATACTTTCTAAGTAGGTGCAGTATAATACCCATTGCCCTTGGTAGTATAATATCTAAAATGGATACTTATTCAAGCACCTAGAGAGATATTTATGTAGATGTTCCATGCGCACCTTTCTAGGCCAGTTTCATTGCTCATGAGAAACTTTGTGTTTCCAACCATTTATTTGATAGTTTGTGATTTGATCATAATGGTAGAGAACTACTATTATTGAAGGAATTTTTATAGCATTAAGTATGCTAACTATACAAATCGAATACATAGGGAAACGCCTCAAAGACGTATGAGATGGGAAATTTGAATCATATCGGGCGTGTCTCGGTAGCCGAATTGGTCAGGCATTCCCCCTGTAAGGGAAAGACTGCGGGTTCGAGTCCCGCCCGAGAAGATTATTTTTCCCTATGTATTCGAACTACTATTATCTTCATACTCACAACATAAAACCAGAATTGCTATATTTAAATAAAATATCTTCTGAAAATTTCTAAACTCACTGCTAAAGTTTTTGAAATAACATCAGAAAGATCTTCATGAAGTTCTTCTCAATCTCTTCGATCTTCATGAAGACTGTTCTGATATTTGGTTAACGCCTTTAGTTCGGACAATAATACAATTAAAATCAATAAAACAGTTTTTTTTATTTTACACAAGTTTATTGAAATGTCAAATAGGTACACGGTACAAAAATAAATACACAGAGTGCTTCCGTGGTTATGTCGTATCAAATAACCTGCCCCGTATCGTTCCCGGCGCAAAGGTGCCCATGATGCTGGCCGCGTTGCCTCGCTGAATCGCAATAGCCATCCTTTGCCCCAGGAACGAGCCAGAGCGGGAGTCACCACCCTGGTCGTGAATACGGCGGCTAATCTCTGCGATCAGCCTCTTTGCCTCCGAGCCCCAACTACCCAAAGTCTCCACCGCGATGGGCACAAAATAATATTGTGGCTCCATCGCGGCGTATTTAGACCTCTTTTTAGAGTTTTTAGAGTTTCATTTGCTATTAATACGAGAATACAAAAATTAAGATCATTTAGTAGGTAGACAGAAAAGCACAGAGTCCACCTGATGCAAAGTGGTTGGCCTATAGACGTGTGCAATACAAGGGGAGTCACTTGTGCTGCCTCTAAGAAATTATACGTTTTGTAAGTTCCGATTTGAAGGTCTATTATAATAAATTGTTTTGGGTATTGAATTTTTTGGAATTTTGTATTACCAATGACAGCACAAAAGACTCCAGTGAGCTCTAGCTAGCCTACTCACCTTAATCTAAGGTATGTATGTGCATTTACCATGATTGCGTTAATTCCCGTTAACATTATTGTATAATATGTGTTTCCATCCACCTATAATTACAAATCTCTCAAAGAAAGTGTGAAAAGCTATCTAACTTCACAGTTATGCTGGAGACCACCATTTTATCAATGTCGGCACCTAAAATAGTAGGATTCGTTCTATAGACTTCACTTATAGTTTAATATCTGACTTGCTAAAGTAATATACGTACGTGCTTCAAGTGAAAGGTTATAACATCATTTTGTTGTTTGTCGGTCTGCCTCTCTGTCTGTGAAGACCGTTTACTAGTGAATTCTTAAAATACCTTAAAATTGGAGAAAATAATTGTGTTTTTGGAGTACCGCCGATTCATTTTCCCTATGTATTCGATAAAAACATCTAGTAATCAACTATAGTTACACATCAATTAAAAACCGTTATCGATATTTGTAATTAAATTCATCAACTTATTATAAAATTATATTTGCAGCCGTATTTAACGCCTAATCAATTATAAAGGGCCTTTCATATTAACACAACAACTAATAACGTATTCAATATCGGAAACCGTTACGTTATTAATTTAGTTTCAGTTATGATTCGTCCCGCTGAATGGCTCGTACGAGAAACCTTTAGAGAGCTTCAGCCTACGGCAGTGCACTAACCTGGTTGCAAGCGCATTGAAGTTTCAACACGAAAGGGATGAGGTGAGTACGGGAGATTCACGGGAAAATATCCCGGATTTAGTGTTTTTTTTTCAGAGTTGATTATTTTTTAAATTTATTTTATTGAATAAAACTAATGTGATACTTACTAAGACTATTTAAAAGTTTAGTTATACTGTAAGACAATCTCTTGAAAGTAAAAATGTTGTCATGGTTCGGAGTGTCAGGTGAATATGAAATAAGAGCCCCAGAAAATAATGTATGTTTCAAAAAAATTTAGCACCTATCTATAAAGGCATTGCATGACTTTTTTTAGTGCCATACGTATGACAAGCCTCGGAGAGTACGTTAAACCGTTGGTCCTGGCTGCCATACGAACATCTATGGCAGTCGTTACGGGTAGTTGTAACCCTCAAAAGTTCAAAACTGGTTTAACTGTAATGCTTCGATATCGCCTTTGAGTTGTGGAGGTCACGGAAAATATCTAAAGCTTCGAATGCGACTGGGATTAACGCAAAGATACGTATGACAATTACTAAAAGTTGCCCGTTAATCGATGACAATGGCAAACCTAATATCTTATTTGGTATGTAGTGTCAAGTAATAAACATAAACTCATTGAAGCCTAACGTGGAAATAACGGTTGCACAGCTGTTAGGTTGTATAAGAAGATGAATAGCATCCGCATAACCGCACAGAATTTTCCTATACAATTTATAACCGCGCGACTGCCTTCCGTCGCGGTCTTGCATTATCTACAAGAGCTCAGTAATTCAATTATCTATTATAGGTACTACTATTTCTAACCACGTACTACAACTATTTATTTATTTGGCAAACCATATAATAGCAATTATTTCAATACTTAAGTATCGATCGTTAAAAGCAAAATAATACAAGTGACACTTCAATTTCAATTCCAACAAAAACTTTACGGGAAATTTATTTTCCTGTCAACTCTCGATATCATTACATCCTTTTACCGTTTAACGATTGAAAGGTAACCATTATAGGCGTCATTTAAACTGAATACATTTTCTCGACACTGAAATCATTAACCTCAAAATCCCGCGAAAGTTCCCAACCCTAGTATAAAACACAAACGATGTTCAGTAAATTAATAACGCCGAAGGTGTTAGCAGCTAGAACTGGGACACTAGTGTTGTAGCTAAATAAGGGCAGCTGCACACCCAGTGCAAAAATAAACCGTGTAATGTGAGATGAAATACAACGTGCTTAGACTGTGGTGTGCTTAAAAGACATTATAGACATATTTGGAACGAACACATCGGTTGTAAGCGTATATGGTGTCGAGTGAAAAGTAATTTGAAATTCTTATTCTGGAATTGGTATTTTTTTTGACCGGGAAGTACTACTGAACCCATTTCGGACACAAGCAATTTAGATGAGTTTAACCTTTATCTTTGCTTTTATAGGAGTCACTGCAATCTTAACCTTCTATCTTGAAAGGAAATTCTGCTTTAGAATCTCATACGGTAATCAACAGACATATCGACTGGTAAGTTGTGTTACTAAGGTCCCATACAACTAATTATTGCATCATTATTAATACAATTTATTTTTGTGTATAGGACTCGTCAATATCATATTCATATCTCCTAGCGGTAAGCTGAGGTACTAAAAAGGTTTTGTAAATCGGTTTCTACAAAGAGAAACTATTTATGTTTCAATTCAATTATAAGTGTTAAAATAACGTAACAGTTATTTCCTACATAAAGTAAATTCTCATTAGCGAAAGTGTTATTTGATTCAAATCCAGCGCAGGAGCATAACAGTTATAATTTATTAAATCGGTCCCTATAAGCTAGAAGTAGGTCGGTAGACTAGAAGTGGCATGAGCGTGGTTATTAATTGCATTAGTGTGTACTATTCCGAATAAAATTACGAATAACTTGTGGTTATTGCACACGTCGTTAGGTAATCACTTTCTATCAGGAGGGCCGTGTCTTTATCTGCCATCTAAACGGTATAAAAACAGCTTTTTAACCACCGACGCAAAGAAATCTGAGCGCTTTCGTTTAAAAGTTATGGGGGTTAAAGCGAGGATGGTGAGATTCGTTTTTTTTTTTAAGTTTAATTTAATTATTAATTAAAGATGAACTATTCTTAATTTTATTTCCTATAATAGTAATATAAAATAATAAAATTATTTAATCGTAGGAATACATGGAGTGTTTCCGTGATTATGATGATAATTAAAGTACCTATATGAGTGTATTTTCAATTTTGTTTGCTATCTTAGAATTGGTTGAACCGGAATTTTCACTGACAAATGTTATAATTATAATTTATAATAGTGGCGCTTCCTCATGCTTATTTGTGTTCGCTATTGGAGGTTTGTTGTTTTTGGCAAAATATTTTTTAAACACGCAAATATACATTAGAGTCCCACGCAATTAAACCCTAGATAAATTTTTAGTTATACCTCGTGCTTTTTGGATTGAGAATAAAGTGTGCTGACCGAGTTGACATTGCAACCAGTTTGGATAGGTTACTGAGGGGTTGTAAACATTTTTCACACTGTAGTGTAGTGTAGTGTACCACGCAAGAGGCGTGGGTTCGATCTTCGCTCAGTGCAAATATTTCGCACCCTCAGTGGAAAAAAGGCATAAGACGAAAATGCTGATTTTTCAGTATGGTGAAAAAACTGAATTTATGGGCATATTTACTTTATTTCCAAACGTAGAAGAATTATTCTTATATCAAAAAAAGGAGAAAAAAATGTTGCACTTCGTGTTGTATTTAAGTTAGTGCTAATGTTTATAGTTTATTAGGAATTGTAAAAATAAATTATTATGCTATTTTTCAGAATACAATAAAATAAAAGATTTTGAGTATCAAAATTTATGCCAGACTTTGCCAGAAAAGTAAAATATATTTCAAAAAGTATGTTATATTAAAGCAGTAATGAACTTGTGAATATGAACATTTATGGTAGTATAAGTAAGATTACTGCATTATTTCCTTTATAAAAATTATGTTTGAAATGCACAAGCAATACTTACCCCTTTTTTCAATTTAAGGGCTTGTTAAAATAACTTAAGTAAACAATAATAATTACTTATTCCATTATATGTTATAGAAAAGTTAGCTGCATATTAAGACTTATTACTTAGAGTTATTATTTATGACTACAGGGAAAAAAGGCAATGCCTTTTTTTTTATTCACTATTTTATATTTCAGGCAAAATACTAATTATATTTTGGTAACAATTAAAGTTCGTACTAGCAACAATAAAATTGCACAATAATATTCAGAATTGTAGAGTTTCGGTGAGGATTACTACCACTATTGATTTTTTTATAAACTCTTAAATAATCAGTAGATAATTTGTTAGGACTAAACTTAAATAAGTTTTTATTGGCTCCGTACAACAAAATGTTTATGTTCTCTCAATAAAAATCAAAGGTAACAAGCAAAAATTATTAACAAATCAAGGTAACGAGTTATAATACATATTTTGTTATTACACATGTTATTATTACGGCTAGGCACCCCGAGTGGTGACATTATCCTTCACCTACTAGTTTAGTTTAGTTTAGAGTTTATTTATATCATTAGTATAAATTAACATAAGCCTATGTTATGGCTATTTTTTTATGCAAATAGATAGTGAACCCTTTACAAGTTAAAATAGAAAAGGATGTTACACGTTAGTAACAGACATTAGGTAATGTTTTGATAATAGACTGTGAATCATTCATCAGCCTAGTGGTACGAGTCATCGTCTTGTACTCATATTCAGGGGTTCCCCTAATTGGAGACCAAACGATTGCTATGATATACTAAACTTGTACCACTAGCTCGGCGGTAAGCGAAAACATCGCGAGGAAACTGCACATTCATTCATATTTAATATGTAACCAGGATCCTATTGGTCTGGTCTGGGTGTTTCTATGTATAATATGTACGTATTTACAAAAAAAAAGTATATAAGTATGTTTATCCGCATTCTAGATTCCATAACACAAGCTATAAAAGCTTACAATGGGTTTAGATAGCGTTGTGTAGAATGTTGTGGAATTGTGGAATATTGTTAAGGTTCGCCTTTCCGGTTACGAAGATCAGACGATAGTCGCTTCAATGTAATTACCAGACTATATAAACCCAGACAAATCATTGTTAAGCGGACCCCGGACTCCCCAAGAGCAGCCGGGAAAACACTAGGAGGATTAGATAGGAAAAACAAACATCAAGCATTACAGGATATCAAGAGAGTCCGGCATAGAGCCCTCTCTGCTAGACCTTCTATTGACGAGTCGCCTGGACCAGTACAGTGTCTCGGTGAGTGCTGCTTTAGGTAACTCCGACCACTGTCTGGTCCGCTCCACCGTGCCCATTGTAGCGCCCCCACGACCCGTGCAGGGGAAGAGGCGTCTTTGGCACTACTCGTCAGCGGACTGGGATGGACTACGCGACTATTATGCGTCCATCCCGTGGGTTGAACGCTGCTTTGAGGGTAAGAACCCATCTGAGAGCGCTACTGCTGTCGCCGGTGAGATCGGTTTGGGTATGGAATACTATATCCCATAAACCGATGTCACCGGAGTCCGCAGAGCGCGTCAGTGGTTCGGGTGCGAGTGTGCAGAGTTTGTTGAGCATAAACAGTCTGCGTACCGCGCTTGGGTGCGGGCGCGCGTCACACGCGATCCCAACAAGGCCAAGGCGGCGTACAACAGAGCGACAAAGGTCTGCAAGAGGATCTACGTCAGGGCGGATGCCCAGCGCATAGCACGGCTTGGCCAAGAGCTAGTGGTGCATCTCACGTGCCGTGGCTACTGGCGACTGGCCAAAGCCGTGCAAGCCAACTTCTGCCAGCCCTCGCTGCTCCCGCTGAGCAACCCCGATGGATCTCTGGCCCATGAGCCGCAAGAGAAAGCAAATTTGCTGGTCTATCTCTTCGTGGCCAACTCCCGAGTCGATGATTGTGGTATGCAACCACGGACAATGCCCACTGGTGACCACGCAATGTCTGATATCCATATCAGGTAACGCGATGTCCGTGCAGTACTACAATCACTCGATGTCCGGAAAACCAGTGGTCCTGATGGTATTTCAGCGGTCGTACTTAAAAAATGTGCAGCGGAGCTATCTCCTATGCTAACGCGGCTGTACCGACTGTCCCACAGTTCAGGTACAGTGCCGTCGGCTTGGAAGGAGACGAATGTCCAGCCGATCCCCAAGAAGGGGGATCGCTCGGACCCAGCCAACTCGGAACAACCCATAGCCGTCACCTCAGTGCTGTGCAAGGTTTTCGAGAACATTATTAACACACAATTCATGCGCCACCTAGAGGATCACTCCTTGCTTAGTGACCGGCAATACGGCTTTAGACCGAAACGGTCAACGGGTGATCTTCTGGCGTACGTGACCCACCTTTGGGGTGAGGCTATGGAAAAGCACGGCGAGTCACTGGCAATTAGTCTTGACATTGCCAAAGCTTTCGATAGGGTATGGCATAAATCGCTGCTTTCTAAGCTACCAGCCTTTGGCCTGCCTCCCAGACCTCCCTTGCCTGCCTGCCTTCCTGCAGGGGCGCCGTATTCGCGTTCTTTGTGATGGACGAGCTTCGGAGTTCTTGCAGGTAAATGCTGGATATGCTAACGGTAGCATTCATTGCTAAGCAGACGACAGCATCTTACACGGGAGTTATTACGCATATCCTGCGGTCAAGCAGTCTGATATCGCGGAAAAAAGGCAGCTTCTTGTCACTGAGCTGGACCGGATCCTGGACCACATTTCTCAATGGGGCGCTAGGAACCTGGTCGAGTTCAATGCCTAGAAGACCCAGGCATGTGCGTTTACAGCTAAGGTATCTCCTTTCGTTCCCCTTCCCACTCTTCAGAGCACACCACTGCCACTGCAGGATCACCTCAGTATCCTCGGTATGGATGTTCGCTGCAAACTGAGTAACAACTATATCGAAAGTATCATCAAATCAGCCTCGCGTAAACACGGAGTCCTGAACAGAGTGAGACGTTTTTTCACGCCGGAGCAGCGGTGTCTTTTATACAAGACCCAAATTCGTTCCTGCGTGGAATACTGCTCACATCTCTGGGACAGCTCCGCAAAGTACTTACTAGATGCTCTCGACAGGTTGCAGCGACGTGCAGTCCGCATTTTTGGGAATCCTGAGGTCATGAATACCCTCGAGCCTTTGCAGATGCGTAGAGATGTTGCGTCTTTGGCAGTATTCTACCGTCTCTACTATGGTGAATGTTCTGACAAGCTCTTCCAATTACACCCACCCTCTCCATTGCTACACAGGACGAGACGTGCAGGGCTAAGATGCCATCCATAAACGGTGCAGAGTATACCAGCTAGAACCAAGCGTTTTAGAGACTCATTCCTATGCCGCACCATTAAGACCTAGAACTCCCTGCCAGCTCACGTGTTTCATTCTTCCTACAGTCCCGGGGCCTTTAAGCGGGGCGTGAAAAGGCATCTAATGAGGCCGTCAAGCTGAGTGCGACCACTGTTAACATGGTACATGTTTCCGATGGTGACCCTCTTTCCGAAACTTTGCCTTTGCAGAACATCAGGCGAGGTGAAGTCAAATTGACATGTCCTATAAAAAAAACATTGTGTCATAATCTCTTTTTAGCTTATACTCACCTAATAACTTCAAAATTCTTCTCGCCCTAGTGTGCTGCGTCCGGTTATACATTTCAGGTCACTTTACTTTAAAATAAGAAGAAAAACCACTCAATTGTTGTTGTTTTGCTTTCGCAAATGCGTTAACGCAGGTATTACCTTGACCTAGAAATGGGCACTGACTGTCAAGCTCGTGGATACGCACCCGCCCCGTCCCCTGCATCGATGTATCCACACTTATGTTAGCATTGTCTACTCCCACGGCGCAATATCTATTCTTACTTCTCGGTGAAAGGAAAATATTCTAGTGAAAGAAAGAAGTAATCGTTCTTATTTTACAGCCGCGCCGCAGTATGTAGTCTTAAGTTTCGGCGTATAGAAAAGTTTTGAGTGGAAAAAAGCAGTATTTATTCTTATTCTAATTTATTTTATGTTCATAAAAAGTAAACAGTCATACAGCTGTTATTATTTTCTAAGTTTATCTTTTAGGCTAAGTAAGCGCATTTAAGATAATTTCCTTAGCTAGTTAATATAACAAATAAAAAAATAATCGTGTATACAAGACTAGCGATGTAAAAAAAACAAACGCATTTAAATCATAATAATTGTTACTTTTAATTTTCTACATAAAATATTAGGGATAAATGTAATAATAAGTAATACGTCATATTTCTCAATTTATTCTTTGCGTTATATCACATAATCTACTAATCCGTAAGAAAAAATGTAATGGAACCTAAAATTCTCAAAACGAATTTCTTGTTTTAATTCGTCAAATTTAACAAGAAAAATATGAAAAAAATTTAGCATATGTATCTTTAAACGTACCTTTCAAATATGATTAAATCGACGAATCAAAGTAAGATCACTTATGCCTATTTTCCACTGGGGGTGCGATTTGTATGCGTGAATAGCTATTTGCATTGGTCTGGGTGTTTCTATGTATAATATGTATGTATTTACAACAAAAAAAAGTATTTTTTTTTTTTTTTACACATGACACGTCAATTTGACTTCACCTCGCCTGATGTTAAGCTAAAGGCAAAGTCTCGGAAAGAGGGTCACCATCGTAAACATTTACCATGTTAACAGTGGTGGCACTCAGCTTGACGGCCTCATTAGATGCCTTTTCACGCCCCGCTTAAAGGACCCGGGACTGTAGGAAGAAGGAAACACGTGAGCTGGCAGGGAATTCCAGGTCTTAGTGGTGCGGCATAGGAATGAATCACTGAAACGCTTGGTTCTAGCAGGTATACTCTGCACCGTAAATGGATGACATCTTAGCCCTGCACGTGTCGTCCTGTGAAGGAAAGGGGAGGGTGGGACTAATTGGAAGAGCTCGTCAGAACATTCACCATGGTAGAGACGGTAGAAAACTGCCAAAGACGCAACATCTCTACGCATCTGCAAAGGCTCGAGGGTGTTCGTGACCTTAGGATCCCCAATAATGCGGACCGCACGTCGCTGCAACCTGTCGAGAGCATCTAATAAGTACTTTGCGGAGCCGTCCCAGAGATGTGAGCAGTATTCCACGCAGGAACGAATTTGGGTCTTGTATAGAAGACACCGCTGCTCCGGCGTGAAAAAACGTCTCACTCTGTTCAGGACTCCGAGTTTACGCGAGGCTGATTTGATGATACTCTCGATATAGTTTTTGTTATTCAGTTTGCAGCGAACATCCATACCGAGGATAGTGAGGTGATCCTGCAGTGGCAGTGGTGTGCTCTGAAGAGTGGGAAGGGGAAGGAAAGGAGATACCTTTGCTGTAAACGCACATGCCTGGGTCTTCTTGGCATTGAACTCGACCAGGTTCCTAGCGCCCCATTGAGAAATGTGGTCCAGGATCCGGTCCAGCTCAGTGACAAGAAGCTGCCTTTTTTCTGCGATATCAGACTGCTTGGCCGCAGGATGTGCGTAATAACTCCCGTGTAAGGTGCTGTCGTCTGCATAGCAGTGAATGTTTCCGTTACAGAGCATGTCATTGTATCTAAGTATGTTTATCCGCATTCTAGATTCCATAATACAAGCTAGTTAAGCTATCCTTACCATGGGTCTAGGTAGGGTTGTGTAGAATGTTGTTAAAAAAATATGTGAAAATATTAAATTTTTGTACCACTTCCAGCATCTGTATCTCCGTACCACTGTTGTAGCCGTAGGTGGCAAGCAGTACCTAGGCCATTCTATTAACAGCCATGATTAATGCCACCAAACCATTGGGATGTTTAATTGAAATCCAATTTTGATTTACTACTAGTAACTTTAATTGATAAATATTTGCGGGGAACATTTAATTGGTGGGTTTTGTTCGTATCTACAGCACAGCTGATATCCATACTAATATTATAAATGCGAAAGTAACTCTGTCTGTCTGTCTGTATGTTACGCTATCATGCCTAAACCACTGAGCCGATTTTGATGAAATTTGGCATAGGGATAGACTAGATCTTGAGAAAGGACATAGGCTATGTTTGGTCGCGATAACCGACCTCCAGGCGGGCGGAGCCGCGGGCAAAAGCTAGTTTGTAATAATAACTAACTTAGCCCGCGGGTTTCTTTAGGGGCTTATGTTTTACTTGGAAGCTGCATACTTTTTTATTATAATTAGTCTTTATTGTACACTTACATGTTATTCTTAGAAATAAGTGAAATATTATGTACAAAGGCGAGCTTAACTCAAGGTTGAGTTCTCTTCCAGCAAATACGGGAGTGCACAGAGGAATAGTAATATAACCGCTTTCCATGTGTTATACAAAAAGCCTTCATATTTTTCTAAAATTAACTTAAGTTACACCTTACAAATTAGTTATAACGTTATGTGATAAAAAACCCATAAAAATCTGGCCATCCGGGGATTACGGAACAAACAGAAAAAGACAGACTGACTGACGATCCAATCAAAAAAAATACAATCATGAGCTGGAAAATTGCTCGGAAGCTTAGTGGTTAAGGAGTCGGCCTTACGATCGAGAGGTCCCGGGTTTGATCCTGGCCATTACACTACCGACGTGAACCCACTCCTAGCACAAGCAATTGGAGCTTAGTTGGAGGGGTTAGAGGGAATATTAGTAACTCCGGTTCTAATATTCTTTTACAAAAAAAAAAAGAAAAGAAATTATAATGTACCTATATATTAATCTCATTGACTACATAACATAAACACCGTTCCCAGACTCCGATTTTCAAACAGCTCAGCAAATGCCTAATCGTTACTACAAAACGTACCCACCACTAGAAGTTTAAATACGCAACCCACGTCGACATTACTTAGTTATATACTGCAAAAAAGGGTTCGGCTCACATCATTAGTGACCTAAACCAGTATCGGATAGACAGATACGTCTTATTCAAGATTGACTGCATAAATAAGATGCTCAGTAGTAAAATATAAGATGCAAAGGGGAAGCAAAAATGTCGTTGAAATTTACATACCTATATGGAGCGATGGGCGAGGCGGAGGAGCTTTCGTCATGGGTACTGAATCGTGATATAGTTTGTTATTAAAGGTGTGATTTTGTTTAGAAGTTAGAATGAAGGGTTTCTTGTTGATATTGTATGAAGTTTACGCGAATATCACACATTGAAATAAAACGTTAAATTGATTCTATGGCAAATTATTTGGTACTATTTACACTTTTTAGATTATTTGGCACTAAAAATGGTAGATAAATGTGCAAAATTTAAAATAATTTGATCCTTACTAATATTATAAATGCGAAAGTAACTCTGTCTGTTTGTCTGTCTGTTTGTCTGTATGTTACGCTTTCACGCCTCAACCACTAAACCGACATTGATGAAATTTGGTATGCGGGTAGATTAGATCATGAAAAAGGACATAGCGGACGGAGCCGCAGGCAAAAGCTAGTTTCAAATAATTTGATGTGAAAAAGAACGAGATAAAGGGGTTAAGTTTTTCATTATAATCATTAAATTTTAAATTTCGAAGGATTGGGGATGATTTTGAGTATATAATTCTTAAGGGAAGAGTGGATCCAAGGAGTGAAAGGAAAGGAAACAAAATGGGTATTTTTGTAATAAGATAATGTTTCAAACCTCTTGATTGATCACCAAATTGCTTGATGAAGTTCTTACCTGAAAAACAAAATGAATCATTAATTTTCTGATTTAAAACTACAAAAATGTCCTATCGTATTAAATAATATTGAAATTTCAAATGAACTCAATCACTCTCTAACAGCTAAAAGGATTTAGGAGCCAAAAGGCTTAAATTGTGTAGGTAAGAGATAGATTTTCAGGCTACATTTTATGCCTGGTAATAACGAAACGACTTCACGTCAGCCGGTCAGTACTCCACGCGAGCAGAGCCTCGGTTATCAGTTTTTACAGTATAAAAAGCTTCCTCCTTCATTACATTTATAAGCTCATGCCGACAACTAACTCATGGTACCTTTAGACACCTACTTCCCCCATAAATTGAAAACATTAATGTGTTTTATCAACATTGTAACATTTAATAAGAAAAAGTGCTAATAAATTTATTATAAAGTGCTTTTAATATCAAAAAGTGCTATTAATAATAAAAAGTGCTTATTAAATAGCTCATTAAAGTGCGTCCAATTATACTTAGTAAGTTAATGACTTTTTAACGACTATTATTGGTTGAAACATTGATGGTGTTATAAATTTTCTATGAAAATTATATAGTTTTAATGCTTGGGCCAGAATTTAATATAATTATGTTCTGCCGTTTACTACACAGCGTTATTAAACCCAAAATAAGTTTAAATAACTAATAATATTGGTTGACTCCATGGCGTATTTACGCAAAGATGAAGAAGAGAAGAACTAATAAAGGTTCTAGAATGCGGATAAACATACTTAGATATTTTTTCTTGTATAAATACATAGAAACACCCACACCGATGTAAATAGTCATATAAGTCATCAGTTAAGGAGACAGCCTTGTGATCGAGAGGACCCGGGTTCAAATTCCAACCATTACACTACATGAACCCATTTCTAACACAATTAATTTGACTTAACTGAACGGGTTACAGAAATTCTAGTAACGTAAAGAAAAAAAAAATTGCGTAAGATATTCAAGAGCGTAAACAAAACGAGACAGCGCATAAAAATCGCACAGAAAATGCGTAGAGTCGTCGTACTCCTTGAAACATCTGTTTTACATATAAAAGGGATTTATGAATAGCATGGTATGTTCAACGTCTAGTCAAAGATACAATTTTATGGGGGACTACACAAGTTAATGCTTGTTTCAAACGTCTAGATCCTAAGATCGATAAGTAGAGAGTAGTAAATTGTGGAATACGACTTCAAAGTTTGGACCTTATTTATAAATAGGTTGTAGAATGAGGTCCTACGGGTGTTTGTGTAATGGGATCAACACTTAAGGGTCGTAAAGTTACGTGGCCTATTTAATGGGTTCTATGGTTATTTATGGTGGTTTGATGTACATTATCTATACCTTGTTTTATGAAGGACACGTCAATTTGACTTCACCTCGCCTGATGTTAAGCTAAAGGCAAAGTCTCGGAAAGAGGGTCACCATCGTAAATATGTACCATGTTAACAGTGGTGGCACTCAGCTTGATGGCCTCATCAGATGCTTGTTCACGCCCCGCTTAAAGGACCCAGGACTGTAGGAAGAAGGAAACACGTGAGCTGGCAAAGAGTTCCAGGTCTTAATGGTGCGGCATAGGAATGAGTCACTGAGACGCACCGATCCAACGTTTTGAAAATTAGAATTTTGCCGTCGAAAGAATCTACCGTGTTAGTACCGTATTCACCGTGGAATAAAATAGGGCCACCCCATTTTTTCCAGTAGGTATCATAGAAGGTGACTAAGGTCTGTTATTCATCCTACATTAAAAAAACCGCCCAAGACTAATGATGGCAATAGTTTCGCCCCCTATTACGTGGGACCAAAAATGATAGTTGGCGAAATGTGGGTGTTAATAAACATCTACCTACCCCTTCGAGGATTTACAGGCGTGAGTATATATAAGTTTGTAATTTAGAATTTGTTAAGCTAATTTTGAAGTACATAGTGCTAATTAGACCCAACTTAAATAAAAAAAAAATTGTAGTAATAAATTCACAGACACGTTTATTATATGTTCTCATATAAATAGCCAATAGGTTCACCACTTTAACCATAAAAACAGAGACAGTCCTGGTATCTCCTAATATGCTATACTTTCTGTTCAAAAATTCCAATTTTAAAATCAATTATCAAATTCCAACCTGCAAGTGCCTGTTCGGAAAGAGCCCACTTTCTCTATATAAAACACCATAGATTAAGAAGATAGATGCAAGCACTGTATCTATATAGTCACATTCATTTAGATTACAACCGTAATTCTGTTTATCTAGATATTCCCTTACGAAAACTATGCTGCAAGCGAGAAAGTAAAACGTATGGGGACTATTAAACATTGACAATTATGTCTTAACAGTACAAAAGGGTAAAGCGTTTTCTATGTAGGGTGACTATGACTTCAAAGAAAGTGAGGTAAAACTCCTTATTTTCTCTATGCTGCTGTGAGCCGGGGTGCGCGAGATATCCTTTCGGCAATCTCACCTCCGGCAACCATGGACCCAAGACGGCGTACGTTTTGGTCGATTCGAGTCGGACATAACCGCCTCCACCGGCTCCGTGGGGGTGGAATCCGTGGGGATTTTACGCACGATAAAAAAAAATGCTGCTGTGAGAAGATTAAAAAATAAATTTAAGTACCATTTATGAGTATAAATGGACTCACTAAAAGATTCAAAATATTCCAGTAAATAATTAAGAATTATGTTTTAAACTTAGTAAGTCCATTTCACGTGAACAACCAGCAAACATAAACACATCAGAGATATATCAGAGATTAATTAGATGCGAAAAGAATACTGAAATTTACAATATTTTGACAAGCTTCTAGTGAGAACTGAGAAGTTTAATCCATTAAACATAACAGAAGAAACAATAATGAAGGAATTGTTTGATTATTGAAATATTACTAAACGGTATGAAGCTTTCACCCTGTTTTAAATATCCTACTTTGATTATATATTATATCCTACTTAAATTAATAACAACTATAACCATAAATAATATTAAAGGTGGTACATTCTACTGTCTCTTAAAATGAACATAAATAATAAATTTACTTGTAAATTTGATCAGGATTCTGTCCGCAATTATAACAAAATGATTGTCACCCTACTTATAATACCAGGGCAACCAACTACCGTCTCGACGCTTTCTACACTACAAAATAATGACCAACAATTAATATTGAGCCTCTTTCAGAATTGACATAAAGATAGGGCTAGCCCCAATTACAATATTTCCCATTATATTCCTTCTGTTAAGGACATTACAGTTGATATTACATTATCAACTAACTATGGACTCACGGAATCACACTTTGAAATCAACGAGCAATCTAATTTGAACTTTATCTTAATCAGTTTAAGTTTAGTATTCAATGCGTGTCTCAAATAGGTTTAGCATCCGTCGTCTAGGTGTAAATTATACTATGATACTACAAAGTACAAACCAGTATAAATTGACACCTTGTACCAAGAAAACTCAGAACTAATGTGGATCAGATTGTGATGGAAAGTGTGATGGAAGTGATTTAGTCTTAATAGCGTATTTTTAATGATTCATAGGGGAAAATGAATGTAAATAATAGTTTAGATAGATATTGCAAATGTTGCCAGTTTCCTAATAGGCAAATACTTAGTGACTAAAGATGACAATTAGGAATCACAGAAGCATAATTTATTGACGCGTTATTTATTATCTTAAGTAGTTCCGAGAATTTATGTAGGTTTAAAAAGTGTGACGTTTTGACCATGTTGCACTGGCCGTGGTCATGAGCTGACCATGGACAATGCAACATGGTCAAAACGTAAGTTAATTCAATGATAATATTACCTATACCATGATTGTTAATTATCGTTGACATTTAGTTGAAATCGTAGAAACCATAATAAACACTTGAATGAACTTTAATTGCACTGAAACTAGGTGCTAAATTGATTAAACTGCGATCTTTATTTGGCAATAATAATACTTATCTGTTTTATTTGCTATTGCTACTGCTTTATTCAAAAGAAGTCTTTACGATCCTTACGATCGACAGGTCCTGAGTTCGAATCCTGGCCATTACACTACCGACGAGAACCCACTCCTAACACAAGCAATTTAGCTTAGTTGGAGGGGTTAGAGGGAATATTAGTAACTTTGGTAGTAATATTCTTAAAGAAAAAAAACAAATAAGTAGGTACTTGAATAAGTAGCGCTTTTATATCGCAGATAAAAGTAATATCGAGCAATTGGTTTTATTTGCTTGACAAAATTGAACATACATACTGAAATATATTAGTTGATAGTGTATATGTGTTTTCATCAATCAGTGTGGTGTGGTGACACAATATTATCTTCTTAAACTGGTTTACAGCCGCGGCTTTCCGTATACTAGAGCTTAAAAGTACACTTCTTAGCTTTTGATTTGGCACGTCTGTCGTCGAGAATACCTCTTCTTTAAAGCTGAATAAAATGGCAGTTGGTATATTTATAAAGTAGTTAATTTAATACCGTTTGTGTTTACATGATATTAATACTTTAGCTTTGGTTTTAACTACTCTAAAAATATATGAAGTAATAGACATGTTCTGTCCGAAATATTATAATTTTTGTACCTCATAATTTTATAAATGTGAAAGTTTGTGAATATGTTTGGATGTTTGTTGTTAAGACGCTTTAACAACTGAAGGAATTTGGCTGAAATTTCATACGGGGATAGATTCTAGTTGGATATTTCCCTTAGGTTCTTCATTGCTGGAATAGTTGCCTGTCAGTTGCGGGAGCAGTACCAGAATTACGCAGTGAATTCGGGCGCACCAGTTAGTAACTTTATATAACCAAAGCATGGCCCGACACCCGGATTAAGAAATCACGGAGTGGTTTTTACCCTCGTCTGCCGTGGTTACGAGCGATTCTCAGACTTTCTGCGCCGCAGTCCGCAGCCCGCAGCGCGTCCACCGCAAGAAAATCGGAGAATCGTGGCGGACGCGAGTAATAACCGCTCCACAAGTTCTTAGCCAACTCACCTTACTGACCAAATTAAAAGTCGTATACTATACTTTCCTGTTCAGTGAAATTTGAATGGGAAATCCCGTTACGCCTTCTGAGTACTGCATATTTCGATATTATAAAAACGAAGATAACCCTATCATTTATCAGTTCTATAAAGTATTACTTAAAAAGTTACCGCCTATTATAACGCCAAGTGTTATCTAAACAAACTTTTATTTATCATCGTGCTAATTAAAACTGGAAGCAAAGATATGCGTAGGAGTGTCTTATTATTTTGTGCTCGACCTCAGAAAGTGGGGTAATGAGTTTTGCTAGTGGGCGTATAAAGGCGATATGTGGATTATTATTTATTATGTTGAGTTGGATATATTAATCCGGTATTGATGTTTAAGTGTTATTACTTATTAACGAAGTGTTTGGTGTTAGAATTTTTTTTTTATTTGTTTGACAGTGACAGGCCAGGCTGTGTTTAATAAATTTAGCGTAGTTGTAACAGTTGCTTGCTTAAAGAAACTTATATGAATCACTGAAATTGATGAATGGTGTAAGTTTTGTTTCTATATAAATAGACTAGCTTTTACCCGCGGTGTCGCCCGCGTGGATGTCGGTTATCGCGACCAAACATAGCCTATGTATTTTTTCAAGGTCTAATCTACCCCTATACCAAATTGCATCAAAATCGGTTCAGTGGTTTAGGCGTGAAAGCGTAACATACAGACATACAGACAGACAGACAGAGTTACTTTCGCATTTATAATATTAGTATGGATTGTTTGAAGAAGAGGCTTTGATATAACTAGTACAGTCAGCATCAGAAAGATGTTGACTTACAAAGTACTCAAAATGATCTTAATGACGTTTTTATCCACTTCCAGTTCACTGATTGTCCTGATATTTGGTACACACTTTTGATTTGGACAATAATACCATCTAAGTCAATAAAACAGTTTGATTTGCTCTTAAATGAGAGCTTTTAGATTATTTTCAGACTTCGTCGTCAAGATATTTATAACGCTAACTATACAATATCAAACAGACGTTAACAACCTACAAACTGAAAAAAATTACAATTATTTCAAACGAGCCTTCCCACAATAAAATAAACCTATTTGATGTAATCAGTGCCAAAATATATAACAATTTTATATATGAATATATAACAATGAATGACTTAGTACCAAGTAATGACAACTGAGCAATTAAACTTGCTTTATTTATGCTATCCATGGGAGTGATCTTGTGAACGTTTGTTCAACTTTCTTGATAAAAAAATGATGATTTAATAACATTTATTTTTATTTTACTGTCTCTGTGGTGCTACGGTAGTTAATATGACTCGTAGGGTCCTGAGTTTTTGATTCGTTTGTAATGAATCACACATTTTTTAAAGAATATCGAACCGAAGATACTAATATTCCCTCTAACCCCTCCAACTAAGCTAAATTGCTTGTGCTAGGAGTGGGTTGACGTCGGGAGTGTCAATCGTAAGGCCGACTCCTTAACCTCTAAGCTGCCGACGCTTTTTCTTCCTATCTTACTCTCATAGTTCCTCTTGCCTTTCCCTTTGGTGTAAAAGTGTTGCAATCCTTCATATAAATATTTGACTTGAGTAGGGAAAAGACTCAGGGGATGAGATACTTGTTTACTATTATAATTTTTGCTAATAATAGTAGATACTAAAACATTATCACACCGGATCGACTACTTAACGTGCTTTTCTCTGTCACAATGTGAAAAAATCACTGTGAGACTGATCTGAATAGTAATACCTTTTTTTAATAAAAGGACACTTCAATTGGACTTCACCTAGCCTGATGATAAGCTAAAGCCAAGTCTCGGAAAGAGGATCACCATCATAAACATGTACCATGTTGACAATGGTGGCACTCAGCTTGACGGCCTCATCAGATGCTTTTTTACGCCCCGCTTAAAGGACCACTGTAGGAAGAAGGATACACGTGAGCGTGTAGGGAGTTCCAGGTCTTAATGGTGCGGCATGGGAATTATTATATACCTAACATAACTTCACCTAACCTACTCCACGTCCCTTTCAAATACCTTAAAAGAAAGATAACTAAAAAGTACAGTTAGATACAGCTTGTAATGTGCTCAACTGCTCCAACAAAAGCCCTTCTGACATCATCATTGTCTATAGCGTTTCGAAACGGTATTCCACCGCTACTTACAATTTTGATATTCAATTTGCATTACAACTGCCATTTAACATAGTTCAAATGATTGACCACTGTAATTTGATGTTATTATTAGGTAATTAGAGTTTTTTAGTTTCCTCATGCGGTCGTGAACTACGAGTAGGGCAGCCAAACGGCTAAGAAAATTTTAGGATTCACGTATTAGCGGAACACAAAAGAATGAGCACGTGATTCCTGACAAAGTTGGTAGATGCTTGAATGAATTTTACAGCATGTATGCTAACTATACAAATCAAATACATAGGGAAAAATAAAACTTCTCGGGTGGGACTCGGACCCGCAGTCTGTCCCTTACAGGGGGAATGCCTTGACCAATTCGGCTACCGAGACACGCCCGATGTGATTCAAATTTCCCTTCTATTTATCCGTTCTTACGGCGACGGTGGAATCATCTACCGATCTTCATACGACCTATCGGAACCAATGAATGATGTTACAATCATTTCTTACAGCATCATTCATTGGTTCATTGGTCAAGGCATCCCCCCGTAAGGGAAAGACTGCGGGTTCGAGTCCCGCCCGTGAAGATTTATTTTTCCCTATGCTTTCGAAAGTTGGTAGAGTATAGAACCATTTATATTGCTCATGAGGCAATGTTCCAGATTTTAATATGTCTGTATTTAATTCTCACAATATTTTACACATATTTTTTAGGTATATTGAAGTTTAGATAAAGTAAGTGAATATTTTGTAAACTGAATTCTTATTAAAATTGTTTTAAGACTATGTGAATAGTATATTTTATGTTTTTCAAACCAGTGGTAGTCTGTTTATATTTTTATGTACATTCATTTTCATACACATTTTTACACAATAGTTTATCAAATAATTTCATCATCATTTTATGAAATTGTTTTAAAAATATTAAGAGCTTAGTGTGAACCAGGATTTGTCCCACAAATGTACAAAATATTGGTCACCCTAACTTCAAAGTCCAAATGAGGTCGCTTAATTCGATTGCTTAGAAATATTTGAATGAGTGTTAATTCTATATTATTTATGGTGCATGGTGGGAACTTAAGGTCTGATTGAAACGAATGTACTGTACTTGTACGTAGGTGTAATATTAAATGCTATAAAAAATAATACCAGCATATTAGCGGCCCACTGTTGGGCTTATAGGCGTCCCTTTAGATAAATAGGTATAGATTCCGTTGTGGAACTTTATTGTGTGAGTTCTTTATACCGAATGTTTGTTAGCCAAAAGGTCTTTTCATATTTCCTTCTTCCTACAGTCCCGGGTCCTTTAAGCGGGGCGTGAAAAGATATCTGATGAGGCCGACATGCTGAGTGCCGCCACGGTTAACATGGTACATGTTTAAGATGGTGATGGTACGAGACTTTGCCTTTAGCTTACCATCAGGCGAGGTGAAGTCAAATTGACAGGTAAATACCAAAATTTGAGAAACAATTTCGCGAATATACTGCACTCAAACGAGTTAAGTATGTTTACTAGAAAAGAGAAGAAGAGGACATACTCAATTATTGACTGCTGTGGCTGTGTGCTGATGGACTGCTGAGACGAGGTCTCGGGTTCGATCCCAGGTCCATGGCACACACCATTGACTTTCCGATGCTTTTCGAAGTTATGTGTGTATTTGTTGCAGGTTTATAAGTGCCCGGTTAATGGCAATAGGCTCGCCATTACGTTGGGACCTAAATATAAACTGGCGAAATGTGGGTGCTAGCACCTCTGCCTACCCCTTCGGGGAATATAGGCGTGAGTTTATATTGTTATGTCAATTATTCAAATAATAATTATGGAGCCTCTCCTCTACAAACCCTATTCTTCCACAAACCTAGGCTATAAAAATAGCAATTTTCCACTCTAACATAAAATTGCAAATAAAAGGAAATTGATAATTAAATAATAAATTATTCAGTCAAACCAGGATAGTCTGCAGTCTTACGTCAAAATGAGTAATAAGACTATCTTAGTAATTATTAATCACTATTCTACTGCAGTGTACTATAAATCAATATTCTATTGCGCAAAACCCGGTTCAATTTTTTAAACGGACGTTTAACTATAGTTTAATGTCAGTAGCATTGGTTTTGATAAATTCTAATAAGTGGCTGGAACGAAGTTCTCGGTGTAACCAATTTGTACACGTCGGTACGACGTTGTGGTATACTATTGAGAAAATGTAACTATAACCATCGTCGCCTGCATTTACTTGTTTTAATAAGGTGTATTCGTCTTTATAGACTTATTTTAATAGCTGGCTAGTCTGTCTCGGCTATGTATGAAATTTTTTTGTGGAAGAATTAAACGCAATACATTTTTTCACTGCATCCAAAGAGTTATCAGCTATCTTTGTGATTGTTGGGAGTTTTTAAACGACGTAATAGGGGGCGAGCCTATTGCCGTCTGCCCTTTGTCTTGGGCTGTATGGCTGTATCTTTACTATAGGATAGAGAACAGCCCTTCCGGGGGCGAGTCGGGGACTCCGTCATCCCGAGGAGGGCCAGACCGTAAGGGATGGCCCTGGGTCAGCCGGTGTGCGAGGGATATGTCGATGACAACCTCATCTCCGGCCCAGCACCACGACCCACAGTCGGCGTGCGGTTACAGTCGGTTCGAGTCCGACATAACCTCCCCTTCCGGCTCCGGCAGGGGAGGTATCCGAGGGGATTTCTGTGCGAAAAAAAAAAGGATTGAGAACAACCTTATCCCTTATTCGCCTTTTACGACACCCACGGGAAAAGCTGGGATGATCCTATTCTACTCCACCAACACAGCTTAGTGAAAACACAAGCTGTGTTGGTACCCGGTCGAGTAGTTACATAAAGTCTTCTACACATTTTTTATTACATGCTTCATCTAAAACTGATATTAACATCAAATGAGTGACTTCACCTACCTTTTAATTGCAGTAATTTAATTAACTACCAATCAAAATAGACTCCAACATCACAAGCGGCTATAGCCTTTTCTTTCTAGAACTGCAGCACTATAATTAGCCTGAACGTGATACTATAATTATAACTAGATTAAAACAAAGCTACTTGATGATATCATATCTACAATTAGACGCTCTCAACCGCCAGCGGAACGACTTTTAAATACCGCTCGATTTGTTTAATAAACATGTTGTTTGTTGATGAAAGTTATAAAACTGAAGTTGTTTGGGTTTAAATGACATGTTATAACTCGTTCTGTGATTATAAGACAGTAAACTGAAGACATTAATAATAAAAATCCTTTTTAATCTGGTCTGTCTGGAGTTTATATACGTTTTATAACAAATATTTAATGATAGTAGGAGGAGATGACTGGCTGTTGACTTTGACTAACCCGGAGGAGTAAAGCCTGAATATAATGTATAAAAAAATGTATGTATGTATAAAAACTACGGGTTCTTCTTCCATTTATGTACCAAAGAGTGATCATCATCTGAGCCGTGTCCCAAATTAGTGGGGTCGGATTTCCAGTGTAACAGTAACGCGGGTGAACTCCGTTATCTTCTTTGAAGCGACTGCCATGTGACCTCCACAACCTCTTCTTCTGCCGTGCCTTTTCCCATTTCTTTGGGATCGGCCCTCCTCGTTCTAAGGTGCCAAGTCTATCTAGGGCTATCTGGTAGTCAATTTGAGCCCGTTCCAAGTCCTTGGAGACGGTTGTCCATCACATGGCCTGCGGGCGTCCCCTGCCCCTCTTATTTTCAGGTATAGCTAGGGCTTTCAGGAATAGCTGACCTCCACAACTATTCGGCGATATCGAATTTAGACTAGTGTGACTTTTTCGGGTACCAATTGCCATAGATGGCAACCGGGACCGACGGCTTAACGTGCTCACCGAGGCGTGTACCAAACAATTATCTACTAATTCGACCTATAGTATCCACGTAATTCCCGTGAACATAGTAGTATAAAACTTATCTGCCTACCATCATAGGGGCCACCTAGTTCCTTAAATACAACGTAATAAACCAGTAAGTGCATCAGCCTGGAACGATATGTGATAGCGGCATATAACTTGACCATAAGCCGCCTGAGAAAGCAAAGCGAGACCATGGCGTGTTTTTTTTTGTTTTTTAACTATGTGTGGATTTCAGCTCCTTCACCACCGTAGCACCACACGCTATTCTCAAAAGATAAAAAACTCGAACTGTGCCTATAGAGGACATTTGTGATGTGGCTGTTGTCAAGATATGATGTACTGGTAACTATAGGTCTTGTTGTTGTGTTGTCTTGAATAAGTGAACTTTCTTTTAAACACAATTTATTATTCTTTCTTTAAAATATATTGAGATCTGCATCCAGTCGTGGTTATCCGCTCCGCTCGCAATAGGAAACAGTCTTGAGTTTGATTCAGCGGCGAGTTAGCAATTAAGGAATGGCATAAATTTACATTAATTTCGATACTATCTTGAGTTATAACCAAGTCCACACTTGTCAGCAAATCAACGCTTCTTGTAATCATAACTTGTTAGAGAAAATTGTATGTAATTTTGACTTAATTACATTTTGTTACTACGTGATTTGAAATGTTTTAACATATGATTGCGATTATTTATTTTGAAGTTAGCAGCAATGAATTCTGTTATGAGCGATTTACAGCCCCCTAGACAAGTGGCAATACGTTTGTTGAACGTATTGCCACTTGTCTAGGGGACTGTCATAGACTTGTCTTGAAGACTGTCATAAATGTCAGAATACGAGTCAATTCCAAATATTCATCGTTCTATTTTACAAGAACCCGTTAACAAATTGGGGATTAGACTATTTTTTTTTACTTTCGAAAAATGACCGCTTTGTAATAATATAATGAACTGTAAAAGGGTGAATTTCCCGGGACCAAGAATTGCGTGGCATCGATGAAATCGGTACTAAAAATCATAGTTATAATGCTCTAACATTTTTTGCTAGTTAGGTGAAATAGTGATCTATGTGGGGCACTAAATATTCTATTAAATAGGATTATAGGTACTCCAAAAAAAAACAAAATACACCGAAATTTTTCATTGCCGCATTTGTCCACACGTCACCTACTGTGTCGTGATACCTCATTGATAAAAATCTATTGGTTATTTTTATTAATACCTATTTTTAGTTGATACGTGAATAGTTAAAGTATTGTTAGGAAATACATTTATTCAAATATTTAAACAATACAACGAATGGTTAAAAAAAATACATTTGTCCCAGAACTGCCTGTCATCGCCGTGTTCTAAACATATTTTAGAATATTGTCTTATCTAACGACTTGCGTCCTCCCTTATATGCGCTAAACGTTGCATATTGGTGCCGCCTAAGTGCTCGACGCGGAAGAACGTACACACGTACCTGCGTTTTGGCACCATAGATGTAAGTATACCATTTTTATGTTACTGGACATTTTTTCTTTCATCGCCGTGGATAGGTATAACTTTCTATTTTAATAAGTTATCCTCTTGATTAAACATTCAATAGAACGCCATTTCTCTTGTTTGTTTTTGTGAAGTGATTAATACTTCGAATAATTATTAGATTTTTTGTTATTTTATATTTTTGTCTTGTTTTTCATTGCCGTGCTTTCATTGCCGTAGTTTCCGTGGTCAAAATTTGCTATGGCAATGAAAAAAAAAACACGGCAATGAAAAAAAAATCATTGCCATGCATTGTAAAACGATTTGGTTTCATTGCTGTGGCCTGATGTTTCATTTCCGTGACTTATGTTATCATCGCCATAGTATGATTAGGTATTACATTATTATAGGTAGCACCAAATACTGACATTAGAGGATTCGAAAACTTTCTACAATAAGATGAAAGATTTGATGAGTTTTTGACTGTACAATCAATTATAAATAGTTTGATTTTAATAATGGATTGTTTATTTTGCCAAGACTATGAAGAAGAACCTTAACCGGTGTGCGCTGTGATTATTTTGTCTATAGATTTTATAAAAATGTTATTGTTTCGCTTCACATTAAATATTGATACGTAAATTAAAAACTTGTACTTACTATTTGTTTGCATTTACTTTTGCATAATTAACAAAAGTATACCATATTATTTGTTTTATTCATATTATATGTATTGTAAATTTCTTTTTTGTTTGAAAGAATTTAAATAAATGATTGGACAATTCTTTGATTCTATTATATTTGTTTAATTGTACCCTACCTACTCCTTTTGCAGATTTTTAACCTATGAAATTTGTAATTATTGTATGTAAGTAGGTATAAGTATTATGATTTATATGGATTTTCATTTCTGTGGTTGATTCTTTCATTCCCTTGGCATAATTCTTTCATTGCCGTGGACGCTTGTTTCATTGCCGTACACACGTGTATCATCGCCGTGGCATGTAATTTTTAATCTTGTATATCTCGTTAGTTTTTTTAGTTATCTGTTAGATATTAAGCGAGAATACATACAGTATCAAAATCTTTAATTAACGCGATGTTGTTTTATTATAACACTTAAGATAAAAAAATCCACGGAAATGAAGATTTTAATGGACTTGTTGAAATTCACCCAAAAGTGAAATTTTCTTACGACAAATAGTTTTAAAGATATTTGATTTTGAAAATTCAATTTCTCGCCCGCCCGAAAACGGTCCATAGAAAATTGTCCCCACTTATGACGTCACTCGTCAGTTGCGCGTAGTGCAAATGTATGGAGTGCATGAGAATATCGCATTTATCTCGGTCTACGTTGCGTTTACAGGTATATAGTTCATAAATTTGAATTTTGATGAGGACTCTAAAAAGTTATAAATTTGGACTGAATTTGATTGTTTTATATTTTAATATTCTTTGGGTATTTCATATAAAGTCATATTTTCGGTTTAATTTAGCAATATTTTATTTTGCAAGGCTATTTTTTTCAGAACAAGCTAACATATTAAGCTGTATTGGGATGAATCGACGACTTAGTCAAATAGCCAATTTGCAACTTCTCTAAGGAACTGTGTGACAAAGATATGAAGTATCTAAATCTTTCAGAGAAAAAGTTACTTTATGTTTAGATTTCTCATAGCTTCGGCAATAGCCGTTTGTTCAAGTACCTTTGAAAGAAAACCGTTAACGACATGTTGAAGATTCCATTTTCGCATTATCAATGATTCAAGTATAATCTTTTACCCGAATAAGGCTTTAAACACAAAATCATTCGCTTTCAAAGTCGGCCGAAAGCATTCCATGTTTCGGCGATTGAGTAATTATGCGTAATGGTCGTCGGCTGTTCGGCTAACATCGCCAACGTTCGGGCATCCTCGGAGCGAGATCCTCGTCGTTTTTTGTGCGTATGCGACGCTGCACAAGTGATTTTTAATTAAAATTGAGCACTTTATTACGAAAACTATTTGTACGAGCGTTGGGGAATGTGTAATTATATTTAATTTTTCGTTTGTTTGGAATGTGTAGTTATAATTAATTAATTTTTAATAAAATTGTTGTCTGACCATCTTCAATATTAGTTAGTTACGGAAATATTTATCTAATAATTGTTTATTGTCATATATTAATTAGTTGAAATTTTTTTTTACATCTAATATTATCATGATATTAATATACCAAATATTTAGAGGAAAATATATAAATAATTTTTAATAAAAAAATATTCTTGCAATTAGAAAAAAGCATTAGAACTCCATAAATAAAATTCATAAAAGGAACTCGTATTATAACATCATCATTTAATAAAACTGACCTCTTCAATGACAACATTCATTGTTGAATTTTAAATTTCGAAGTGGTTGATCGATCAGGCCCTCACGGTGAGATAACGTTACAAGGCCCAAGCGACACCTCTGGGGTCCTAAGGGCCTTTTTATTTTGTTTATTCGCCGTTGTCACCACCCCACGCGGGACTTATCGGGATTTTTCAACTCTTTTTATTATTAGGGTTCTTTGAATCGCATTAAAAACTTGAAAAGTCAAACGCAGGCTAACATTAATGAAACGTGACGAAAGAAATGATACAGTCTAATGAGACAGTAATATATTATAGCCCTAGTGATATATTTGTAGAAAAATCAACGACTTCAATCGTTTTAATAAATACCCAAAACTAGAAATGTGTCATTAGAGCTATAGGGGCCCAGTTTGAGTCCCAGTGGCACACTCCATTTCAAATGAATATAGTTTTTTACCTAAGCTCGTGACGTGATGCCTATCTCTTATTTTTCAACTATACCTAAGTGATTAGAAATGTGAAAGCTCCTAGTCTCCTTGATGATTTCAGGGAACTGTGCAATCTGTATTTAAACTTGTTCACACTATAATTTATTTTCTATGATTTACTATATTGATTTATTTACTACATTTACCGTTAACGGCCAGTACACCAATACCTCCTTGATCATAGCGTACAACAGAAGGCGGCAGTGCACGCGACTGATACGCAGGAGGCGCGGGTTCGATCCCCGCTCAGTGTAAATATTTGTATGCATGAATATGGCTATTTGCATTGGTCTGGGTGTTTCTATATATAACTAGCTGTCCCGGCAAACTTAGTTTCGCCTTAGAAATTAGAATCAATTAGCTGTATCAAATTCTCCTAATTATTTTGACAACGGAAAGCATTTCGATTCGGGCCCCGTACGCCCACGGAGCTCCCGACACTAATAGGTCACCGGGGCCCATACTTACACCTACGGAGCCTATATACCTATGGGACCCATACAACCATATACCTCTAAGCTCAAGGGCGTTCAAACTACCATAAACCATAAATTTTTCGACCTAAATAAAAAAATAGCCACCATAAACATTTTCGCGACCCAAGCACCGGGCATTTTGTTAATTTAGAAGAATGTCTACTAATCACCCTCTGACGATATTTGCACGCATTATGTCCATTCTATATCAAACGTCAGATAACATAGAAGAATATCATACAGCAGTGTTAGAATAGTTAACACATTTTTTTCCAATTCGTATTCCAAATTCAAAATTTAGACATGGCGTATGTCGGATCAGCTATTTTATATGGTGCTTATGTACTCTTAAATTTTCTAATTTTCCGCGCAATTTTCTTCATTTTTTCTTTCATAAGAACCTTCTCCTAACAATAACGAATACAACAAAAAAAGAATTAGCGAAATCGGTTCAGCCGTTCAGGCGTGATGTCGTGACCAAGGGTAATAGGGGTTCATTTTTATATATTAGATATGTAAGTATTTACAAAAAAAGTATATAAGTATGTTTATCTGCATTCTAGATTCCATAACACGAGCAATAAAAACTTACCATGGGTCTAGATAGCGTTGTGTAGAATGTTGTGGAATATTTATTTTATTTATTTAGATATATAAATATCAGACACCCAAAACTACATGAATACTTGGTAAATATCCTTTTGACTATAATAGAATACAGTACCATCAATACTGATCAGAGAGTGTCTATACACCTACAGAACCTTCTCGAACAAGCGATACGGACTTGTGCCGCGTTTCGTTTTCGATACAATGCCGGTAAGACGTTTATGTGGAGTAATTGCTTTAAGTTATTTAAACTGGATTGTTGTGGAATTCACGTGTGGCTCCATGCTACAAGTACCTACAGTCCTAAAAGAATCGTGTCGGTACGATTTGGAGCCAAAATCGAAAGAAGATTCGGGAAACTTAAAGTTTTATTTGAACAAAAAGGTTTTCAATTTCTGGTTGAGCTGAGATTTCAGATTGATATTTTTTTTTATGTAAATCCATGCTAATATTATAATTGCAAAAATAGCTCTGTCTGTCTGTCTGTCCATCTGTCTGTATGTTACGCTTTCGGGCCTAAACCGATTTTGATTAAATTTGGTACAGGGGTAGATTAGACCTTGAGAAAGAACATAAGGTATGTTTGGTCGCGATAACCGACATCCACGCGGGCTAAATATCTTGTAATATTAATTCCATAATGAGAATAAATATATTCAGTTTATTTTTGGGAATATAATTAATATAGGTAGAAATACTTAGGCTAATACATCTCACATAAATCCAGTGCCATCTAACAATAGGAAGCTGAATTTCTTCAAAACTATTGATCGTGCATCGCGCTATTAAAATACTGAAGAAGAACCAAACGTTAGCCCCGGTTCCAACTGCGTAGATCTCTAATTTCGTTCTCGCAACCCGTAGAAACGTATTCCTAATAATGCCTTTATATTATTCCCGATAAAATTCTACCCCTGTAACAATTTTCAGTCCAATTCGTTCAGTTTTCAATCATCCAAACAGCTAACCTTCCAAATATCTTCGCTTTTCACATTTTCTTTTGTTATGAATGAATTTTTCATTTCGTCTATTATGTAGGTACATTCACAAGTGTGCTATATTTTGTATATAAATACATATTCTCACGTCTGTAAATCCCCAAAGAGGTAGTCAGAGGTGTATTGACACCCACGTTTCGCCAATTATGATTTTCAGTCCCAGAATGTAACAGAGCGAGCCTATTACCGTGTATCGGGCTCTTCGTTTTGGGATATATTATGTTTACTGTCGGACGGAGAACAGCCCTTAGTCGCCTTTTGCGAAACTTACTAAAAGAGATGGGGGTGGTCCTATTCTACTCCACCGATAACACACTTGCAATTATATAATATACCGCCTAAATTTAGCAATTTTCTGCATCAAACACTAAAAGGCCAATTCCCAGCAACCCGGAAGTTTCCCAACCTTTAACATCATTCCATACAAATAAACACAGGTAGAGTTGAAATACTCTTCATACAATACAAATCTAGTGTATCAGCATTGTTACAATAGGAACACGGTCAGACCCGGCCATTTCTTGGCATAACATTCGCTATTTATGATGCCTTATCTAAACTAACGGTTTAAGTTGGTAGACTCAAGAAAGTTAAATCAGAATTTGATTTAGACGTTACATTTTATGAGCTGAAACTGTTCTCAGCATAAATAGATATGTCTATGCACCTTTTTAAAGGCTGTTAAGGGTGTTTCAAAGCGTGTTTTTATATTTGGAGATCTGTCATTTTGGGTACCAACATTTGGTGACAAGGCAGATGCATGTTATTTTTAAACTGTCGCGGCGTTTACTCATGTTTTATAATATTTTGGGACTTCACGCGATAAACATTGGAAAACGTTGCCGATGTTTCAGGTATGTTCCAAAATTTACTCGTATCTTTCGCAAAATTAATACTTCGAGATGATTTTGCTTTCGAAATTGTGCCCAAATTCTTTTTATCCGATACGACTATAAAATTACCCAGTATAATTATCAATAGATCAAAGAACTCGTAGTCCACAGTAGCGATTCCTGTGATTGTACTCACGAAGTAGTCCCATTCTTATACAGTGTGTGCAAAATTATATTGCAAGAAGTACGAGCATTTAAAATGTAATATTTGAGTGGTGTGCATATAAGAATAGCAGCGCCCGTCGTATGGCATCCTCTTTTCTGTATTTACGTTGTAAAAGCACGTTTTTATGGGCGCCTATGCTTCGCTGCTGTTGAGGCTTGTTTATGTCATAAGCGGAAGCGATTTAAATGTTTAAACATTCTGCGTGACAAATCATTTCGTAACTACGCGAGTTTGTAATACCCGATACATTTAAGTTGGTAAATTTTTCACCCAGTTCTATCTTTATACCAAACCGATTGAAATCTACCGTATTCTCGCGTAACAAGTGCATTTGAAACTTCACGTCATTCAGAATAATATCCCGGTGTTGATGGTAGTGCTACGTTATGGTAAGTATACTGATTTGAAGGCCGTGTTTTATAATTATAGATACAGTACCTTACATAAATAATATTCTGTTATGTATGATTATTGTGTATTTTATTGCCATATTACCATAATATATTTTATCGCGAGATTCTCACATAAATGACTGTCATTGTGTTTTACAATAATAAATTTCCAATTAGATTTTATCATTGTTTACTTGGTATAACAAAAAACCTCAGTCATATTTTTCTTCTTTAATAAATTATTACAGATCAGGCCAGCCGTTTCTATGTAATTTGTGCCTACTCATAGCATGTTAAACAGTCTATTAATACGTTGTTGCAAATATAAAACTTGTGTATGTTTTAGTAGAGGTATTTGGTTCAGCGCGAGTGCTTTTTTTGACATTGTTATTTATTAAATGTATATACGACTTAATGTTACAACTACAAGTAATTATAATTCAGCAAATTACCGTTTGATATTTATTCTTGCTACGAAACAATAGCATTCTTCAAAACTTATTAGCATATTTAAATGTTATGATTTGCATATTACAAAGTCAACATACTTTGGGTCACAATGCAAAATTATTAAATTTAGGTAGCGTACTTTATCATACATACTCTAGTACACTTGAATTATGCTAGGAGTTATTTGTAAATATCATAATATGAATAGTGAATTTCTTAATTACTGCCGCGATATTATCAATACCAATGACCAAGGATATACACAAATACAAAAATAAATGGAACCGTAACAACATCAACAAGATTTTTTATCCTAGCAGCATTAATATAATACATACAGGTATTTATGCCGCAATTACTATGTTTTTAAACGCTACCGCTTATGACAAACACGCCATTCTAAAAACTAGCTACATTGACATTGTAAAATGGACGTTTAAAAGACTTTATTCCGGCTTCAAACGAACTGAACTACACTTAAATATAATGGAGTATATATATTTTATAAATAACATTCATTCCGTTTGCTATTCACAAATATTTTCATGTAAAATGATAGAAATATGTTTCTCAACAATTCGCGGAAGAGCTTAAATGGAAAGCAAAATTGCGCTTCAACATAAACTTGGATTAATCTTCATTTATAATATTTACATTATTAACACCTACATCCCACCAACTATGATTTAAGGTCCCACGTAGGTAAAGGTTGAGCCTGTTGTCGTCATGCGGGCACCTTGTCACGGCCTATATATTTATTGTCAGACAAAGAAATTACTCCAGCAGGTAATGAGAGTTCGAACAAGTTTGAAAAGACTACCAAATTCGGTGATCAATGATCAGTGATGTCTATCAAGAAACTGAAAGAAAAATCCCGATTTTTATACAAACACCTGAAGATGATAGAGGGTGACCCAAGACCTTTAAAGCTAAACTAACCTCATCTACAAGGGTGTTAAATCGAACGGCAGTGACTCCAATAAAAATTGTATAAACCAACTCGAAAAAAGTACGCTACGGTGATGATAATGACACTCCTATAGTGTTTACGTGTACCAATTGAAACAGGTTCAGTTTCTTTTTTATAAGGGCACGTCAATTTGACTTTACCTCACCTGATGGTAACCAAAGGCAAGTCTTGGAAAGAGGATCACCATCGTAAACATGTACCATGTTAACAGTGGTGGCACTCAGCATGACGGCCTCATCAGATGCCTTTTCACGCCCCACTTAAAGGACCGGTTCAATAGTTTTGATGGTTTGTATGGTTCCCAGCGGGCTCTTATTTATGAATCTCTAGATTTCTAGAATCTCTTCTTGTGATAATCACTTCCCTAGTTTACCATCTTTTACAGCAGCACCAACATCTTTAGGCTTTATACCTCATTCGTTTTTGAAATTATTTCTATGTATTTTCAATCTATGAATAGCCTTCTTAGCCCACAATAGACAATTTTCCAGAACTACCTTCAACTTCGACGCGACGTTCGGACATAAAATCTAAGCTAATCACACTGTACACTATATCGGCAAGTCAAAACAAGATGTAATATTCCGCACATGCAATTGCTGTTAAAGAAATTAAGGCCAGGTAGGCCGCATTTTGAGTTTTTTAAAAGCATTTGAATCATAGGAAAAAGCGTTTTAAATTTCGAAAAAAAGATATATATTAGTTAAGGATCCAGTCTAGTCAAATTCGCATTCAGTTATCAGATCTGATGAACTTCACTCGATAGAAAAAAATCCCAAAGTTACCCCTTTTCATTTTTTTTTTTTGAATATTATGACTAAATTACTTATGCTTTCTATAAAATTTTTGTACTAAACTAAAGCCACTACATATGTCTAGACATTTTCGCAGATTTTGACTATATTATGAAATAATTTTTAAAGTTATATTTAAATACCTACTAAATTCGCGAGTGCTCGCGCCGCTGAGGCCCGAAAAGTTGCGCCAGTCGCGCGCTGGCGCTTACCGAAGTAGGACCTGTGTCAGTTTTTGCGCGACAGTTTCGTGCACCAATCAATCGGTTTTACGTATTTATAATAAATTGTTGCAAGTCATTCAATATGGGCAATAAACAACGCAAGCTAAAGAAGTCGTGCAAAGCCATAAACTAAATTTCTAACTCCGATTGGTAATTTAAAAAATTATCATACCTAAATATTACGCTCATAGCGCCATAGTACAAGAATATCAGTATTACTACTGAAGATGCTACTTACGATTTTCTATAATTCATATTTTATCTATATCAGTACAGGGGTACCTAGTACCTACAATATTCGTACATTGTATATAATTTGTGTGTGTGTAAATAAATATAAATTTAGTTTTAGTTTAGGATAGAATAATTTTAATATTTAGGTAGGTTAGTTTAATTATTGGCCTTTTTTTATCGTGCGCAAAATCCTCGTGGATACCACCCCCACGGAGCCGGTGGAGGCGGTTATGTCGGACTCAAACCGACTAAAACGCACGCCGTCTTGGGTCCTTGGTTGCCGCAGGTGAGATTGCCGAAAGCATATCTCTCGCACCCCAGCAGACCCAGGAGAATTACTGGCCTTGGGTCAGCCGGGGTGCGAGGGATATTTCGATGACAACCTCACCTCAGGCCTAGCACCACGACCCACAGTCGGCGTGCCCACAGTCGGACTCGAACCGACTAAAAAGTCGGTTCGAGTCCGACATAACCTCTCCTTCCGGCTCCGGCAGGGGGGTATCCGAGGGGATTCCCGCACGAAAAAAGTTGTTAATCTCGTTAACTTTAGGTATTTAACTGTCGACAGCGACGACGAACGGTGCGATTATATAAAGTAAACGTTAGCATCAATTCAAACAATTGTTTGTAAAATTACAAGCATTATTATTATTATAATGTAAGTTTTTTTCGCCCAAGCAACTAAACACATAGAACAAACAGTTCCCAAACTCATACAGTTTTTTTAATTTCGTATTTATTTCTTACTTAATATAATCATATAACTAAATAAAGTTAAAAAAACTGCATTTAATTTTCTAAGTCAAATCAAGTTTTCCTACTGCATATTTCTATACTGTGACGCTGGTGGGGTCATCGCCGAGTTCACCGTCACTGCGTTCGCGCGTAATATATTACGAGCGGCCGGGATCGCTATAAATGCCTACTTTTGCAGGAAAACAGGGCCTTAAGACGGTCCGTTGCGTTGAGCGGACACACGGCGCGAGTGCTCTTAGATGTAAATTCTTAGAGCAACGCTGCGTCAAGTGAGATACCTCTCACAAGATTTGTTCACGAGGTATTTCAGGTCCCGCTCAACTCAACGGATGACCTAAAGGGTATTCTCACCTAAGTTCAGAAACCCCTCGATAAAATATGGAATGCAAAAAACGAGTACCTATAGTTATATTTGCTTGAGTTATGTTTGTAAGAATAATTTAAATAGTGATCTATTAGCATTTGTTTGTGAAAACTTACACTGCACGGGGACGAGACGGGAACGAGGTTAGGAACTAAAATTCACTGACTATATATATAAAATATTGTATATCTGTTGTTAATGTAAGTAATTTTTAATTAAATTTTTGTTGGTATAGCTATTTAGACCAAAAGCTTCTATGCCACTTAGGTGGTAGACATGCATACTCTTAAATAAATATAGATTTAAAAACTTTAGGTACCTATAGCCTACGGATTTTACATGGTAATATCTTTCTTCTCGCGTATGGTAGGAAGTCAAACGGTAATCACTTCCAAAATATACTAAAAATGTACATATGTAATGTTTTGGTGATGATAATCTATTTTGAAGAGATTATTTGAGTTAAGTGCTTACGCATGGAAGAATAAAAAAACAAAGAAATACTTATGAATATAAAATTGCGATGTTTAGCGATGCGAGACCTATTAATGGCGCTACAATTTTTAAAATGAGAACATAATTTTTTTGCCTCACCCAGACTTTAAAAAATGTTGTTTCAGGTATCTTGTCAATGAGTTATATCTTAATTAAATATGGTGGGTATTTCTTCTATTCAAATTATATCGATGCATTAAAATCTATTTTTATTCAAACTTGAACTTGCTTTGACCTCAAATCAGAATAAGTATTCATATCTATACTAATAAATATTTTTCTAGATCTTAGTTATATTTGCGCAGATTATTAATACTTTTTCTAACATAATAGATGTTTAAGTCCTGACTTTTATCAGCAGCTATTATGTTTAAAAAATCTGAAATAAACAGACCGAGAGACTCTTTTCTATTGATATAAATGTTTCAATTTGTATTTAAATTTTCTTTTCGCTTTTATAATATTGTTCTTCATACATGCAAGCCAGTTGCAAGTTAAAAAAGTGCAACTGGCGAGCATGTATGAAAAGTAAACGTAACATTGCCATACAACGTGGCAATGCTGCCAGTCTTCTGGGAACGCTGCCACAAGAGGCATGCGATGCGGAGGAAATCTACGACGCGTTTTAATTCTAGTCTTAGTTATAGTTTTTAAATGGTTTCTTTTATTTTACTTGTAATTAGTAGTTTAAAAATATTCATGAATAAATACCCTATATCAAAAATAGAATTGAAAAAGTTACAAAAATATCGTACCGTGTAAATGTCTCTAGCCAGCTACTTGTTATTTCATGTCGAAGTTCCTCTTGACGTTACTACTTAACATTGAGTATTGTACACCCTTATGACGTTAATTGAGACTCATTTGAGTTTTCTCGGCGCTAAGAGTAATGGCAGAGTGGAAACAAGTAGTTCTGAGAATTGATTAAGTACTCTTTATTCATTTGTAGGTAATATTTATTTATTTTTAAATTAGCTGGTGCCTTTACTGCCCATTTGAAAATCTCCTAGAAAATATTAACTTGAGAAAAGGTAAAGTTGTACTTTGGTAAAGTTATAGCGCTTTTTTACTAGTTTTTGTAGATAACTTGAATAAAAAAATCTTCAGAAATACTCATAATTTGACAAAAAAAAATAGCTTATGAAATTTTATTAATTTAAATTTTGAAATCAATCGTTTTAAAAGTATTTCCTTTGAATCAGAAACCCTATATCGAGACTATTTTGCCAAACCTTTAAAAAATAACAACCAAATTGACAACACCTTTTTTGATCAATTAATTCTTGCACCAAAACTTCAATACATTAATAAATCGAAAACGTTACGTTCTATAGCCTCCAAAAAGTACCAACGGATGAACACCTACCTAAAATAACATGTAAATGTACCTTATCTGTCTATTTCATATTTGACATTCAAGATAAATGTGTCACTCCCCGACATTATAACACTAAGCCTTCTTATCTGTACAAGTCATGACAAAAAAAGTGACCACTTGATATATAAGTATAATGTCTTAATTAGCTAAAATAAGATTAATTAGATACATGATCGCGGATGTTTGTGGAACTCCAATCGATAAAAGAGGTTATTAATCGGTTCTGTCAACACTCGGGGTTCAAATTCTGGGTTTGTTGTGTGAATTTTGGTTTTTATGACAGTAAAAAAACTTCTTTAAAATAATTTGAATGAAATTTTTATAGCGTTTACTATGCCAACTTTTAAATTCAAAATACATCGGAAAAACGAAGCGCTCAAGTGGGGCTTGACCCCACGACCTTTCCCTTACAGGCGGAATGCTATAAGGGAAAGGTCGTGGGTTCAAGTCCCACTTGAGCGCTTCTTTTTCCCGATGTATTTCGAATTCGTTAAAATAAGTTATTTTAATAAATTTTCTGAAAGATTCCAATGGTTTTTATACAGACTAGTCACTATTTGGTTATCTGTGGTAGAGTATTGCTTGACCCCTTAAATCTGACGTCAGCAATACCATGTAGCGTCGTTCGTAGGCCTCCGACATAACATTTTCGGTACGTCCAAGGTGTTGTGGTTCCTAGGGTATTTCCATATGAATAAAAAATAGTCCACATTGTTGAACAAGTGCACGTTAGCAGCCTTCAAGGATGGCGTTGGCAGCCTTCAAGAATATTGTGAGGAATTTTCAAACGTGCGCATTTTTTTACAAAGCTAGCAATCATTTACTACTGTACCGCGATAACAAAGAATCACTTCTTTAGTTGCGACTATTTTTTACGTAGCAAAGGTATAAGGTCCTTGCCCTTTGCGCTATGTATGTCTAAGACGCAGTTCACCTAGCTCGCGTTATGACTAGTCTAAAGGATAAGTAGGTATAACGCTAGTTAGACCTACTGCGATATAGGACAGAACAGAGTAAGACAAAAAGAGTCATAGACCTACTGCATTACAGTTCAACAGCGAGGAAAGGAAGGCGATCAGAGAGTAAAACACTAGTCCTTTAAATATTATGTTATATTGAAAACTAAACTTAAATGAATGACCAGTAGTAGTAGGTATACTTATAGGACTTGCTTGCTAGGACATGCTAATTTACTAGGACATTTAGACTTATCGCGAGCTAGGTGAACTGAGATTTAGGCATTTGTCGAAATAGTCCTTATGCGAAATTGGCAAATAGCGTTATAGGTATACGTCCACTTAGGCTAAAAGCTATTGAAAAAGACATTTAGACATAACGCGAGCTAGGTGGACTGCGACTTAGACATACATAGCGCAAAGGCTGAAACAAAATATATATTTAATTAGTTTCATATGATAATTTGAAGCATTGGATTTTTGGGACTTGGTCTTCGAAACTCAAGTCAGCCTCACCTGCAAAGCAATACACATTTGCTGATTTACTCTGACGCAGCATTCCTCTAGACCCACTCAGTATGGATGGATGGATGAATGGCTTGATGTTTGTTAGTCTTTCACGTCTAAACGGCTGGAGCGATTTTAATAAAATTTGGTATGGAGTTAGCTGATACCTTGGATCTAGCTATGTTTGGTCGCGATAACCGACATCCGCGCTACCAGTTTTTGTAAAGAATCATTTCTAAAACAAACTCTGGTCACTGTAATACCCATTAACTCCTTGACTAGTTGTTATTTCAGACATCAGTGCAGTCTATTTCACAGCCAATAAACTATTTCTCTCACGTAATTCTTCCTGCTTCGATAACCGCGAGAACGCGTCCTATCTCGCATTAGCTAATAACACCATATTCACACAATTAACATAATCGTTTAGTTTCGTGATAGGTCAGTCTTGCTCACTAACTTGTGGGATACCCTAACGTGGTATGTCTGTCTGGTTGTCCCTCAGTTGTCTGTCAAAATAGGTAGTAATAACGCTTCTTGACAGTAAAAGAGTTGATGAGAATTGAGTATTTTTCTGTAGTTAAAATATATAATATGATGTAGGTATTCAATTAAGAATGGTAAAAGTTGCATCTGTCATTATTTTATCGTTTTCATTTATTTTTAACCCCCGACGCAAAGAGATGGGTGATATAAGTTTCACGTGTCTGTCTGTGGCATCATAGCTCCTGAACGGATAAAGCGATTTCAATTTAGTTTTTTTTTTCTTATTAAAGGTGACTTATGTGTGTGTGTTCTTAGACATGTTTGATGAAAATCAGTTGAGCCGTTCAAAAGTTATGGGGGTTAAAGTGGGAGTGCAGAGTGTCGGGGGTTTTTAATTTTTTTAATATATATTATTAATCATCCAACCTATAATAGTAGGTATAAATAAATATTTGAAAATATTACAATTTTAAAATATGATGTCATAATTTGTTTATTTCAATTTTTTATACATATTATTAATCATCTAACCTATAATAGTAGGTATAAATATATTTGAAAATATTACAATTTTAAATTATGAAGTCAGAATTTGTTTATTTTTCATACCTTTATGTTTCTTTAGAACTCACTGTTTTGATGTTTAATAAAAAATAACTAATTTGTAACAAACTAAATTGTAAAAAATATCTAGGGTAAGGTTGCGATCATTGGACCGGTTCTTTCTTTGGACCATGCGAGTATCCGCAAAACTATAAACTTTAATAGTGAACCGATATTTGCAACGAAGCTCTTTTGACCCCCCTCGTTACCCCCGCAACTGCCAGTGCCGCGTGAGCCGCGATGTAGTGAGGATGCATACAAATGTGTTTTTGCTGCACTAAATCTAAAATTTTCTCGGAACTATTTCTCATGTAAGTATTGGAAATCTCATTATTATTTTTTTTCTTTTGTTACCTACTAACATACAACTATCTATTAATACGCCTGTGTGTAAATATTTATTTAATTGCTTATGGTATTTTTTTCGCCGTATGATTTTTGAAACTAGGGAAAGTTGCCATCAGTGGACCGTTGTCAGTTTCCTTATTTGGACCGGTCCAATCATAGCAACATCAATGAACACTCATTTTTGTATATTTATCTAATTTATTAACTTATATTTAATTTGTTTAGAATGTCCACCAAGCGAAAATATTACGAGTGGAACGAGACGAGTATGAAGCTTGCATTGACGGCCTTAAATAATAAAGTGTGTGGCTTAAATGCAGCTAGCCGACTATAAGGTGTACCAAAAGATACACTGAAGCGTTGATAAGATGGAGCAAATAAAGTTACCAAAGATGAAAAGAAAATACCAGGATCTACAAGTGATTTAACTATGGAATTGGAAGAAATATTATACCAGTCTATTTTAGAAATGGAAGCATGTTTAAACGGAGCAACGTAAATCTGACTGAAAATGTTAATGGGCAAAGACTGAAGATTTACGTACAAATATTATGCTAATAAACGCATCTCATAAGTAATTTGAACATTGTTATTTTTTTTTGTTAAAATCTATTTTTTTAATTTCTCCTTCATTGGACCGGAAGGTGAATTTCATCGAAGTCCAATTATGGAAACTCTAAGGTCCAATGAACGCGACCATGGTCCAAAGAATGCAACTACTTCGTAGTAACTTTTTCTTAAATTTCTTTTTATGGGTTAAATATTGTAGCTTCGCACAAGTAATATTTAAAGTACAAATATAAACCTGTATTATAAATAAAGAATTCCTAAATTATGTTAGGTATTTTTCAATTTAGAGCAGTTCAAAGTTAAGTGGTCCAATCATCGCTACCTTACCCTACTCATAATTAATTTAAAAACGTAGTATCATTTACCAAAATTAACTATATATACTATCATCCTTGCATTAGACCTGGGCACATTCGAGGTCTTTTTGATTTGATGTTATTTGAGATTGAAAATTCTAAACCTGGATATTCTGAGGTATACTAACACCCACCTTTCACCAACAATGCCTTTCATTCCCACGTTATAGGGAGCAAGTCTATTACTGTCAACGGGGTACTTTTACATAGGCTGCATGTTTACTGTCAGATGAAGAACAGCGTTATACCTTAGGGCGTGTATACACAACACAACCGACGCGCTACAAACGCAACGTCGACGCACTGCAAGACAATCACCGCTTCTACGAGTCCACGCCACCCCACACGAGTCACTGAATTTACACAAATCACTGTACCTTTTTATAATACATTGGTGCCTACAATTATCACACGTTAGTCCTAGATAATTATATGCGTGCACTTGTACACTTCACGGTTAAAATCAAACAGAGAGCGTACCAGATTTGTACAAATAATGGTTATCCATTCGTGAGCGGATAGCCTTCCGTACTGTATAAGTTTTCCATCTGCCGTGGATATAGAATTAATAGTAAGTAAATGTACAAATTCATAGCAACCAACATCAGCTTCCTCAGCGTGTCGTCACGGCACTACTGGATTCTATGAAATACCTTCCATTCATTTTCTACCCGCATTTCATAGAAATACATGGAAATTTGTGTAGCAGTGACATAAATTATCACCTGCTGTTGCAGTCACCTATGAACTCATAACTTAAGAGGATCTGTTGGTCCTGTTCTGTGGCCGTGGACCCCTATGTAGGTAATTCGTGCTATAACATGTCACAATGTTTCAGGCCTAAGCATTGCGTTGCGGCAGCGTAGCAGCAGCGGCGCGGTCACGTCATGTGCACTCAGGCTTAGTCGCATTGTACAACACCCACGGGAAAACATGAAATGGCTCATGTACTCATACTTCGCCGGAACCACGCGACATAATATACTATCATAGGTACTATTAAAAGTACATTAAACCCGTGCCGAGTGCATACGCATGTGCATGCGTACAGCATGTTGAGAATACATCGCCTTATCAAAACATCGTGTCGTAAAGATAATTCAGATAAGTAAGGGCTTTAAACTTTTGTTAGTCAACAGATTTCTTTAAACTTTGTGTGCATAATTCTTTGTTGAGTTTTGTTGGGATTTATATTTTCAAATATCACGTATGTAAGTTACTTGCTGTGTAGTTCCCAAGGATTTTAATAGCCCTATTTCTTCCTGTAGGAATCACAAAAGATGACTAAAGAATACGGACTAAACACGCTATAATAAATTATTATTAAAAAACAGCGTTGATAGGATCGTACCAAATTTGGATAGGTAGAGGGGGGAACACGACTGACGGTGGAGGTGAGCGCTGATGCATCACAAGGTGGCCACCCTAAACCTACACCTGGGTCGCAAGTCACAGGCGCCGTCACAGTGTTCCTCTCTGTACCACGCCATGGACCCGGCGACTGCACGGTGAATCCATGGAATGCTAAGAACCGGATCTCATTAACAAGGAAAATTTTAAAGTGAAATATATGCCTAATAGCAAGGTACTTTGAATTTTTCTTTATTTTCTTTTTTCATATTTTTCTTTCTTTGCTTTGTTTAGCTTATGGCGCTGTCTAAATTTTAAAACATCAGATCCATTTTGTTTGACACGTATTGTGCTTATTGTTTATTCCAAAACTCATATAAACAAATACTTATAATTTAATTTGAACACGGATCTATTTGAATTAAAATTCAAATAATGCAATAAAATAAATTCCATTTGCTTCTAGGTGCGTTTTCAATAAAACTGCACAGTATTCACACGACCGCCATCTACCCGAATAGGTCAGAGGTTCACAAGAATTAGGCCGATTGCACACTGCGCTACTGTGCTCGACTTAAAGTTGCAGAAACGTCGTGACTTTGCAATTCACTGGTAGCAAGTGTCTCGTAGTCATGTTTAATATTGCCGCCATATCCGATTATAGAACGACTAATAAAACTTGACAGCAGTATAGGTATATCTTTTACGGTTTATGCCGCATAAGTATACAGTACAGCACGAAATCTAAAAAAATGTTCCCTACCAGATCGTTTTGTGGCAAAAATTTCATCTCTAATTTCGTGTGACTAAAACATTTTTTTTTATACAGGACACGTCAATTTGACTTCACCTCGCCTGATGTTAAGCTAAAGGCAAAGTCTCGGAAAGAGGGTCACCATCGTAAACATTTACCATGTTAACAGTGGTGGTAGCTTTTAGTTACCCATTATTTCCTGCTATCAATCGATTATTATTCAATTCAGATAGTGATATAGTGTCTATTTAGAATCGTAGGCAACTAAAAATTGCCATAACTTTACAACTATTGCGCAGTGTGTGGACTGCCATATTCGAAGTCAAGACCTCCAATGAACGAGTAGATTTCACGCCAATAAGCCTACGGCGTAAACAATATCGTTTTGAAACGTAAGCATACAGAAGTTTATTCATTATATTAGATTTTTGAACTTAGATTTTCATTTTATTGATATTATGAAATAGTTGTTCATTGAATATTCATCGCAGTTATTTGAATAAAAAATCTATGAAATATTTTCTCAAGGATTATTTTGTATACTTAATAATATATAAACAAAGGAAATAACAATGATTGTCGGCCGTTCCCAATAACATACTTACAGTTGAAGATAGATCGCAACAGTCAAATTTGACGTATCGGCAGTTTAAATTGAAAACATGGTAACTAATTTTTTTCGGGAAAGCGCATCGCGGTATAATTTTATTTTCCGAAATTGGTGTGAAATAGGAGTTACTATGTTTTGAATTTAAACAGCCGAGCTATTTATTCGTAGATGCGATCTATCTTTAACTGTCAGTATGGTATTGGGAACGGCGGTAAAAGTAACAGAGGGCGAGGTGATCGGTGACTCTCGTTCCGGATCATTCCTGGTGCAAAGTCTGGCCATTGCTATCCAGCAAGGCAACGTAGCAAGTGTGATGGGCTCTTTTGATGGAGCGATCAGGGGCGGGTTGTTTGATTAGCACAGGCTGCCCTGTGTTATTTTATGGGTCATAATTATTATTGTTTAATAAATTAACAAATCGAAATAATTCTGTTTTTATTATAATTTGTGGGCAATCACTTGCAAGCATAGAGATGCTAGCATTTTTATACGTATTACGAATTTAATAAATTTTAACATGATAGAGCTGTGACGGGGGATCCACGAGTACTTCAAAATAATTTCGAAACCCAGTACTGATGTCTCCCCAGTCTAGGGGAGACAAAAGGAATGAAAAAATCCTGATGTCTCCCCTGGGGGGACCATCAGGGGAGACACAAGACCGAGACCAAATAAAAACAGAATTTCTCAAACATTTCAAAATCAATTTTATTAGAAATCAAGTGAAAGGTTTAGTACCTACTAAGCTATTCTACTGATATCTTTACAGTTGTGTAACTGCACTGACTTTTATGTAACCGCTTTATATTAAGATACCACAGCTGTTAAAGTTACGATCGATAACTTTAGTCGATTTTATTCGGTTTTAGTCGATTTTATTCCGTTAAATATTGAGTAATAATAAATTAATCAAGACGTGTGATATTAAATTGAGTGTCATTTAATGCTATTAAACATTAATAATGTGTCGCGTTTATTTTACACACTATGCAATTTTTTTTATGAAAAGTTGTAATTACTTACATAAAATATAAAACAAATAAATATTCAGCGATATCCTAAGCATCACATTTTAAAATCGAACTAATTAATGTTTTGATATTTTTTGCAATATAGGGGTTATGGGAATCATAATTTCACGTAAGCATACCAGGGGCAACAGTTAGAACGATTTAAATGCGATAGTTTTAGTGTGTAAATAGCTGTTTTTGCTGGACGGCTGTGAATGATATTTGACTCAGAGATAAATAAAATGTAGTCTGGATAGCACCTGGAATGGTAGAAAGTTAATTATTGTGGTAGAAACTTTTTATCCTTTTAAGTTAAATTCACGATAGTATAAAACTAGAAAATAATATATTTCATACCACAGTTCAAAGGATGTACACTGTAAATTATTTTATCACTTTCAACAAATAGAAGAATGAAACAAATTTTATTAGTTCACACACTTCGCTAATAAAATGAAATCTAATAGTCTACACATTTTACTACTCGAGTTATAAAATAGTCGAATACTCGACTATTGGCACTGCTCTAGTGCAAATTCCGGACAAGTAAATGAGCGTAGTATTTCTAACGCGCCTTTAGTGTCACGCGGTTTGTGTCTCGAGCCATCAATATCGATAGATCGAATTACTCGATTTTATTATCGATATAATTTTTATCGAACAACTGACAGCGCTAGGAATTATTTAGTTTTTTTTTCCTAATTTTCTCAAGTATTGCCATTCAACCTAACAATACTGCCAGCCTTCTAAGAATGTTACCAGAAGTTGATGATGTGGAGGAATTTCATGACGCATTATGTATGTAAATAGGTTCCCGAGGAGGGCAAAACCGTAAGGGATGGCCCTGGGTCAGCCGGGGTGCGAGGAATATGTCGATGACAACCTCACCTCCGGCCTAGCATCACGACCGACAGTCGGCGTGCGCTTTTAGTCGGTTCGAGTCCGATATAACCTCCCCTTCCGGCTCCGGCAGGGGAGGTATCCGAGGGGATTTCCGCACGAAAAAAAAAAACTTTTGTTAAATATTTTAGTTGTTTTTAGTAACAGCCTCGAGTAATAATAATAATTGAGTAGTTTACATAATAATTTATGTAAACTATTCAATATGGAATCAATTATCTATCAGAAAATTATTAATTAAACTGAAGATAAACAAACTTGTGTTGCGAATTCACAATGGCGATTACAAAACAGTTCTGTTAACCACAGTAACAAGCTTGAACGTATTACAAAATTGTTGTTTTAAGTCATATTTGCCCTACGTATTATGTATGAACCATAGCATAAAGGGCGTCCCCTTTCGCTTATAATCAAAGAGAAATAACTTCATGTACTACGTAAGGCTTCAGTAAAAGCGATTTATAAAAATACTAGCTGACCCAGCGAACTTCGTACCGCCAATTTTTTCCTCCCGCGTGCGAAAGTACTCGACATCGATTCACACATTGTCGAATGTATTTCAACGCGATGCACGTCAGTACGTAAGTCTAGTAAATGCGAAGGCATGCCACATAGCCACACATCATCTAGCAGATAAAAACCCCCGTCACAAAAACACCTCTAAAAAGTTGAAAATAAATGAATAAATTTTAATTCAACGGTTGCCATGTCGGGGGACCTTAACTGGTTAAGTACTCCTTTATATCGTTAACTGGTTAAGTACTCCTTTATATCGCAAGGTCCCCCGACATGGCAACCGTTGAATTAAAATTTATTCATTTATGTTCAACTTTTTAGAGGTGTTTTTGTGACGGGGGTTTTTTAAATTTTTAATTTAATTTTTATTTTATACTTTTTAAATTGATCTACTAGTCAAGTTCTTTCATTTGATACCCATATTGAGGGAGTTATAAAGAAATATGTATTCCAACATGTTGTGGCAGCGGCCATCTTGGACCGATCTTTTTCAAACATAGCTAAGAACACTCCCGACTAATATACCTTTCAAACAAAAAAAACTAAATCCAAATCGGTTCATCCGTTTGGGTGCTACGATGCCACAGACAGACAGACACACACACACACACACACACACACACACACACACACACACACACAGACACGTCAAACTTATAACAACCCGTCGTTTTTGCGTCGGGGGTTAAAAATAGGAAGTGTGGCTATGTGGCATGCCTTCGCATTTACTAGACTTTCGCACTGACGTGCATTGCGCTGGAATACATTCGACAATGTGTGAATCGATGTGGAATACTATCGCACTACCGTGCTTCGCGGTAGAAAACATTCGAAATTATGTGTATCAATGTGGCGCACTTTCGCACTACTGTGAGTCGCGTTTCGGTACTTTAGGGCTACAGTTCATCGCTATTTTGATCTTTAAAATTCAGAATGACAGTCGTCTAATAATCAACGCATCACATCTAGCAAAGCTTAGCATATACCTAAGTAGGTATGTAACTATAAAGATTTTCATTTATGTAATATAAAACTGCAGAAGATGACCTGTTATCTATTTTGTGTTAGTACTATTATTTATTTAGTACATAGTACCTATATATATTCCGTGGTCCCGCTTACACTGAGACCATACAGCTTGCACCCAAATACCGTCATCGTGCTTTCTGCAAATGCCGCCGAGCGCCGAACAGTCCTAATCTCGATGTGTTAATATTATTTACTACATTGAACTTTCGTCATCGGCTGTACACTGTTGTACCTTGTTAGGTCGGCTTGTCTTTATATTGAAAGATGTTTTACCTATTAACATACATTTTTGACAGCATTAGTACAGTGAGTAACGAAAAGCGTTTGTGAATAATGATTTATGAGTTGGATTTAGTAATACGTTGAGTCGTGACTCTGTATGTGTTCCGTAAATATCAGTTTTTGTTACATATTGCATAGATTTATAAAATGGGGGTGTTTTCAGATTATTTTATTAGTTAAGAGTTAGTAACGAAAATCTTCTATATATATAAAATCAATTGCTGTTCGTTAGTCTCGCTAAAACTCGAGAACGGCTGAACGGATTTATCTTATCTAGGTCTTGAAATGTTCGTGGAGGTCTAGGGAAGGTTTAAAAGGTGAGCAAAATTCGAATAATTGCCAGGAACCGACATACACGCGGGCGTAGCCGCGGGCAAAAGCTAGTTACCAATATATTTTGTTAACCTTTTCAACTGAGCTGAACCTTAACTTAAACTTAACTTAACCTGAACTCTAGCTAAGCTAAAACTTACTCCAATATCTACAAACAACTAATTCCACCACAAAACCCACTGCACTAATATCACAACGATACAAGTACAATTCAATACAAAAGTGTAACAGTTTAAACACAGAGAAAGTTCCCATACACTCGCCCCCATTCACAATAACAAGGTACACTCGAGAACGCAATATTTAACCCACAGCTCTGATCTGGGGTCCAGACAATGTATGTTTATAACTTGAGAACAATAGCGTATGAACCACTGCATTGGCAATTATTGTGTTCCTGAAGAACGCGGATCCGGGCATATCTGATAGAATTAGTTATATTTTATGATTAAAGCACGAACAGAAAGCCTTTTTTAGTAGCTGTTTACTTGTTATTTGTGAGAAATATCAAAACACAAATACAAAATAACACCAGTTTTTAAGACCCCTTTCTAAATGAGGTCCAAACTATGGGGTCGTACGGGTACTTAGTCAAATTTTCTACACTATAGTATCTTTCTGTTGTGTTTGGGGCCTTATCTAGACTTTCGGAGCTACATCAATCTCACTTTTTTTTGTTTCTGGCTTAAGTTTTTCTCTTGGGGTTGTGAGATCTGACCACAGTTGCTTCCGGAAGAGCCATCATTAATCCCTTTCGTGTTCCCTTCTTCCTACAGTCCCCGGTCCTTTAAGCGGGGCGTGAAAAGGCATCTGATGAAGCCGTCAAGCTGAGTGCCACCACTGTTAACATGGTAGGTACATGTTTACGATGGTTCCCTCTCGAGACTTTGCCTTTAGCTTACCGTCGGGCGAGATGAAGTCAAATTGACGTGTCCTTTATAAAAAAAAAATATCTCGGACTCTACAAGAAGCGCCATTAATTCAATTGTGTGCTAGTCCGCAATCAAAATCAGTTTTCTTTCTTTCTATGAATATGTCTCAAAGTCAATCTATATTTTTACATTACAATCATCATCATCAATAATTATTTCCCAGTTACATCAGAAGTTTACATTTGGAGCCCGCTGTCTGATAATATGTCGGATTTCTGGGCGTGACTGCCACCTAACCTCTCAACTTCAAGAAGCAGGCGACGTTAGATTGGGTCCTGAAAGCTTTGATGGAATAAATTGATTTATAACATAGTTTTACTTGTCGATTTTTGTTTATTACAAAATGGCCGTAAGCACCTTTTTTTTAAGGTTTACAGTTAATACTTCGCAAAGAAACTTCTCACAATCACCATTAACGCTCTTAAAATAAGAACTTCGGCATCACTAACTTAGAATGGCGTATATAATTGTGAAAAGAGGCTAGTCTTTAATATACCTTTCACCAATTTGAGTGAAACTTGTAAACAAAATCGTACATACGAGTACATAAAATTGAAACTAAGTTAAGTTTCAATTTCATGTATATAAGATTTTGTTTACAAACAATGATGTTAATGGAATCAATAGACAGACCTAGACAGCCTCTGTGGTGTGGTGGTAGTGAACTCGACCACTACATAGGGACGCGAGTTCACATCCCAGTGCAAATATTTGTATAAATGAATGCTTATAGGAAAGTATTGCATTCGTCTGGTGGTGTCTCCTGAGGAGGGCCAGACCGTAAGTGATGGCCATGGGTCAGCCGGGGTGCGAGGGATATGTCGAAGATAACCTCACCTTCGGCCTAGCACCGCGACCCTCAGTCGGCATCCGGTTTTAGTCGGTTCGAGTCTGACATAACCTCCCCTTCCGACTCCGGCAGGAGATATCCGAGGGGATTTCCACACGAAAAAAAAGTTCTGGTTGTTTCTCGAAATGCATGTTAAGCCTCGGTGCCGGTTACCAAACGAACATCTTTAGCAGTCGTTACTGGTTTTTGCATCCCTAACAAGTCCGATAACTGCTCTAACTTCAATATCGTTAATGAATTATGGAGGTCAGATGGCAGTCACGGAAAAAAATTGCCACGTTGGTAGTGACTGAAAAAAAGCAAACCTCGGTTTCCCAGATTAACGCAAGGATGTTGAAGGATATAATAGTCGGTTTTTTGGGGAACCACCAAGATCTTTGCGACCCTTCCATACTTAACCTGGCACAGGTCACTGCATAACTTGGGGGTATAGATAGAAATCACTCCTAAAAAGTAAAAATATACTAAATTATGGAGAGACAGGACACGATGGTATTCCTGTACCCATTGAGTAATATGACTCGGGAGATAAATGATCTGATCTCGGGAAATAAATTGATTACACTGCTTCAATGAACAGAAACGTTGACATAAAAACCGCAAATAGTAGCAACCCCCAATACATTCACAGACAAACTATCCACTCACAGTGTTGCCATTAAATTCAGCAATAAATTCTACGGCCCGCTACGTCCAAAGATCAAACAAGGAAAGGGCTGTACCACTGACGATATCGATAATTATCTAGTATCGATACGCAGGTGCATCACTAACGTGTAAATTTTACGGTACTCTACGGTACGCCTTTCAACTGGGTGGTATTTTATTATTAAAGTAATAACATGTCGCGAATGGTTATAGAGATACTTGGTAACATGAATGCGAACCCTAAGAATGTCACCTAATTTTTTGACAAAGGCGCTAACAACAATCCATACTAATATTATAAATGCGAAAGTAACTCTGTCTGTCTGTCTGTCTGTCTGTCTTTCTGTCTGTCTGTCTGTATGTTACGCTTTCACGCCTCAACCACTGAACCGATTTTTATGAAATTTGGTATAGGAGTAGATTAGACCATGAGAAAGGACATAGTCTATGTTTGGTCGCGATAACCGACATCCATGCGGGCGGAGCCGCGTGCAAAAGCTAGTTACTTTATAAAAGTGTAAAATTACATATCTATAATCACGTCTTTATCGCAGAAGAGATGGGCAGAGGTGACTTAACGCCTATATTTAACCAATCAATGTAGGTATTCCGTTACACGAGGTGAGCCTATTACCGTATTCCGGGCACAAATTGTTGACTCGGGCCATGAATCTGAGGCTGAGTCAGGGCTGTATATAGTGTAAAATTATGGTATTGATAATTAAATTATGTTAGCACACACATACACACACATTCATAATTATTACACACACACACTCATACATACTTATTTAATAGTAACAGCTCCTACCCACTTTATAATTATATTCTACCCGATAGCCATCTAGCGTCAGTACCCAAGAATTACTATAACGGTCTCCCATCCGCAGTTAGAAATCATATAAAATTACATACGCACCATCAAATAAACAATACGCAACAATTATACAACGGACAGACAAACAAACTTCATAACAAGACGTGACATTAGCAAATACTATGAACATTACTCATTGGACAATGTCTAAGGCCGGCTACAGACGTACGATTGGAGATTAAAATATTGTTAACGGTATCCCGGGCGGCCCACACGGAACCCTTAGGACCGTAAATAAGGCTGCCCGCAATGTAGCGATTAATACTAAAAGTCGTTAGTTAATTTAATTAAAATGTATGGTTTACATGCGTATAAATTGGCGAGGTTTCTGTTGGGAACGGCGTGCGAATATTTAAATGCAGTATAAGCTTTGTATTATAAGTTTAGTTTAAGTAATTTTAGACTGGTATTTCTATGATCATTATTGAGAAGTGTGACGAAAATATTTGTGAATATAGGAATTTAAAAGCCTATGGGTTTAAAACAAATATAAGCGAGAAAGGTTCTAAAATTTTTTTATTACTTTTAGGAAGGTTTACAGACTAATAACATAAATATTTGATTGAAGTATGTATGTATTGCTAATTACAAGCTCATGCATTATTTATTGCATTGATAGTATATTACTAGTTAGTGCATCGGCTGTGCATAATATCCCGTGTTTAATTCCTGTGTAAGGCAACAAGGTACTGGCTTATATTTTAAAACCTTCCCAACGGCCAGATCCATAAGTAAATAGTTGAAATCTACGAAAAAAACTAAAAATAAAAACCTCAACACACTTATAAAATGAGTAGTTACTAAAAATATTTTCAACTGAATAAATTAGCAAACAATATTATAAGTGCATTAGAAAATTATCAATAACTATCACTAAAATTACCGCTAAAGCCACACTTGAGCATTTTGAGACTCGGACATTTTGCGACTTGGACATTTTGCGACTTTGACATATTTGCTACTACTTGACATTTTGCTAATTGGACCTTCTGCGACTAAACGCAATATTCTAACTTTGCGCAGGAATTCTACGACGCGTTTTATTTTTAGTCTTAGTTTTAGTTTTTAAATGGTTTCTTTTATTTTATTTTTGATTAGTAGTTTAAAAATATTCATGAATAAATAACTTTAATAGTGATGAGTGTTCGAAAAGTCTCAAAGTCGCAAATGCACACTAACACTAAACTAAATAAATGTGCGGGCGAGCGGCGAACTGTCACTAACTGTCGCCCGTAATCATACGCGCGTACTCGTTGTTTTATTATCAACATTCATAGCTTTCATCTGCTTTAGAATTATTCTGTAGGTAATATTATGGAACAAGTATCTATTTATCTCCTTGTTGGTTTTGACAAGGGCTGTATCGCACTAAAAGAACGCCTGAAAGAGCCTTTTTTTCATTTAGAATGGAAATTAGTGTGGTCCTACCAAGATTTGTGGGGCTCGAACGAATCTCACATGTGAATCGCCATACCGACTGTGTAGGCTATCAGGTCGGAGCTGGGAATTCAGACGGAAGTCGATCCCATGAAAACTAATATATGCCAAATAAAATCTACCTTTCATTATTTTATATTTTACCTTTTATATCTTTTGATGTTTTTTATTAAAGTTGAGCATAAACTGAGTAGAGAATTAGTTTATACTAACTTTTGTCCGCGGCTCCATCCTCGTGTATGTCGGTTAAATCAATCAAACGTAGCTTATGTGTTAATCCAGGGTCGCAGCTGACTCCATACCAAATTTTATTTATATCGATCCAGCCGTTTAGACATGAAAGAGTAATAAACAGCCATCCAATCAAACTTTCGCGTTTATAATATTGGTAGCATTTTCGGATCCTTCTCACTAAATGCCTTGCAAATCTAACTGTTAATAGCAGTAACAATCTTGAAATTCATAAGTGTTTCTATATGACCTACATGCATAAATATATTTGATTTCAAATATGAAAAATGTGGTACAATTTAAAACACTCACACTTTGAGATACCGCCTCGTGTTGAAACTAGAATCTTTAATTTTTAACTTCCTTCATTTAATAGTGATAATTAAGTTTGATAGAAACGTAATTTACTTCGAGAGAAACATCATGGTTAATGTTGGGACTTTTTTTTATACCAACCGTCCATGAAGGCTAATGTATAAAAAATACTGACAAATTGAAATGTCTCTCTTTTATTGCTGGATTTGTCTCTGTCATTGCTTCGATTTTTGTAATATAGTTTTAGGGGTCCGCATCTAAAAGGAAACATGTAAGACTTCGTTTTTTGTTTATTTGTCTTTCTCAAAGCCTGAAGTTCAATTTCGTCCCTGACTTCAATTTTGTATTACACCCTCGGTGCGTGAGTCCAACTTGAATTTGACCGGCTTTTTATATTTAGTTGCTGAATATGATTATATCCAGTACGATAGTGAGCTTAAATTATGTTCTAATTGAGGATTGAGCATGATTCCGAAGGTATACAACCGGGCTTTTTTATACGAGTAAAACTGTCAAAACGAACTTCAGTTGCTACAATAGGTAAGGACTTGCCTGATACATGATACTTATCCGACTTGTGCACCAGTCGTGGTCACAAAGTGTGCAATCTGGCCATAACCGCAAATTCAATGGTAAAATAATATCAACCCAACTTTAATAATGTGAATTCCGGTTAACATAACCAAGTTTGCCTTGTTTCTTCTAAGAAAAAATTCTACCACGTGAAAGGCGGTTTACTCGTAAAGAAATCTGTCCTATATAATCACTACGATAGATTCTATGAACATTTTCCTGGTATTTGTCGCTCAAAAAGAAGCACATAGAACACATCAAAGTACTACTCGATATGTCAAGACTGACGCCTCGAACATTCATAAACCATAACAACAATTATTTTCAATCGAAAAAATACATTTTCAACTAATTTGAACTCTATTACTAATGTTATACAGGCTATGTTATTATATTAGTGTGGTAAAACGTCGATATTAAAATTGTTGATGTAAGATTGACGGCCGGTACCGTTACTCGGGGTCGTGGCACTGCACTGGCCGAAAGCGTTATCGATAATGTGCACATCACTACCTATAGGCACGTTAATGGAATGTAGTTTGAAAAAGAATTGAAGTGATCTCAGTTTAGAAATGTAAAATGGTTTATTTTTATTTGTTCGAAATTCAAAAATTGCTTAGAAATTAATGTTCTGTAATATTTTGGAGGCAAGCATTGTCTTGGGTTTTCCCTGATTCTAACGGCAAGGCACCACTTTATGTTATAAATACTTATAATAGCTAGTACTAAGTTATACAAGACTAATTATACAGCAATGAAAACGCTGAGGAGTTGGTCATTTCGTGGTTAGAATAATCATGAATTTCCTAAAATACTGCCGAAGAAAGATGTTTGCAAAAATGTCCTAGCATCTCACGTCAATAAAATCCTAAATCCTAAAATCCCCATACTGAGAATGATAAAAAAGCAATTCAAGCTGAATATTTCAAGAGCTTGATAATCTCAATTTGGTTCATCCTTATTGCCAAAATCACTATTCTGGATTATTTTGGATTATTGTCGCCACTAATGAGAGCTTCAGAAGGATCCCAAGACGTACTAGATTTACGTCGACAGAGATACCAAACTTGGTGTGAAACGGAAGAATGAAGGCTGGAAAGTGGGACAGGAGTGGGATCATCCTGTCATCAACAATATACTCGTTATTAGTATCATATTCAACATAGCGGCCTCTTTCTCTCAAACTTTCTATCCAAACAAACAAACTACATATAAAATCGCAATATTCCTAACACTATAATGTATAAATAATAGGCGTACAGAATAATATACTCTTTAAAAAATATGAATAAGATTAATGACTCCGTAAATCGAGTGAATCATTTGACGAAACAGTGACGTGCATTGATCGATACGAATACTAATCCAAAATAACTGGTCGCAAAAAAATTTCAAAGTTTTTATTACCAAACACTTCCTTCCAACTCATTACATTTTCTAACCATTTTTTTTTTCACATTCGCATGTTGAGAATTTCACTGCGGTCAATAAAAACTATTTTATTTCGATCAATTTGAAATAGACTTTCACGCTTTTGTTATACAGATGTTTTTTGTGTATGTGAACACTGTGTTTTGAATACCGATACCAATCTGTGGTGAGCAAGGCGGTTATTGAATAGCCGTGAATTGTAGCCGACTCATATACAATTGGCTTGCTTATATTGACACGGCGGGGTGGCCTAGTGATGTGCATATCTTTACGTTGTCAGGTTGGTTTAAAATATTACTATCTGTTCTTGTGAGCTGGTTTTAGCTTTGTTAAAGTACTTTATACGTATTTTATTCGCTATTATGTAAATACATGAATCATTGTAGGTCGTAGAGTTCTTCAGGCCAGTTGGCGCTACTACTCTGCGTAAAAACTTTCATTTGCATCGTCATAGGACGTTCCTGAGAAATTCACTAAAAATTCTGCTAGATGGCGTTAAATATATTTGTTGAAAAAACTGTGACAAAAATAAGCATACGGCCCTGATAATAAGCGGTCATCGTTTGTTGTTACCGATTGCCGAAGGAAAGAGGGTAATGTTTTTAATTCTTGAAGTGAACGATAGTTTGTTGCCACCTGCTGATATGAAGGGAATGAGAAAGTGTTCATGAAAAGGGAAATTAACGATCCGAAACGATAGAAGTTATCCAAGTAAGTAAAGTAAAGTAAAAAAAAAAAAAAAAAAAGAAGTAAGAAAGTAGGAGCTTTGTCTAATAAATCACTCTTTCGTATGAGACTGTACTATCGTTGGAGGTAGGACTATTATATTTTTAAATCTTAACTAAACCTTACGCATGTTCAAGCTCTTGCGGGGAGAGCCCCAAAATTATAAGAGGAAGGAAACACATGTACCCGCACACGTGTTTCCTTCCTTATCTAAGCATTCCGGTTCGTTATCGTACGATAAAGAAAGGAAATACTCACAGTAACTACTCTACTGCATTGAGTATGTATCTCTAATGATAACTTCAAGATTTGAAAAACGAATAAAAAAAAAATAAGAAAAAATATTTCAAAGAAATAAAAATACTCGGATTCTGTTCGAAGTATTTGAAATATTCAATTTAAGTTAATGGTGTCCCATCACTAGCTCCGAATACGATAAGGTACGTGGCAATGACCTCGATAAAACAATCCATCTCATCCTTTCGCTAGTAGATCAATATCAACAACCTTTGGACTTGTTTCAATACTTCTCCAACAGTTTTATTTGGAATAGAAATAATTCAATTACGTTTGAAGATAAAAGTGGTGGAAAAAGGTACATTTTGCTCAAAAAAAGTGTTGTTATAATATGTTTTCAGGGTTTACAGGATAACAGCGTTTAAGTAGAAGTAGAATAGGACAACCGCAGCTCTTCCTGTGGGTGTCATAAAGGCGACTAAGGGATAGGCTTTTCTCTATCCGACAGTGAACATAAAGGGCCCGTTAGACGGCAAGAAGCTCGCCCCCTATTACGTCATGTGACCGAAACTCATAATTGGCCAAGCGTGGGTGCTAGTACCCCTCTGCCTACCCCTTTGGGGATTTACAGACGTGAGTATATGGATGGATGGATGAAAATGTCAAAATAAATTCAGGTGCGTGGAGTATCGTTGGAATTTTTCCTCATGCCAAGTGACAACTATCTCAAAGATATTCAGTAACATTCGATTACCAAAATAACTATTCAAAATGTTTGAATGAATTTTTTATAGCAATTATTATGCTAACTTTTGAAAGTATTCAGGTGTGGCTCAATAGCTCAGTTGGAAGAGCATTCCCCCTGTAAGGGAAACGTCGTGAGCTCAAGTCTCACTTGAGTCATTTTCCGATGTTTTTCGAACGTATTCAAAATGTGTTTCAAAATTCCACGCGGACATCCGCGGTGGTTGTGTCGGACTCCAGCGGACTAAAACGCACACTGTCTTAAGGTCTCCGTTTGCTTTGGATATATTATCCAGCGGACCCAGGGCCGTCTCTGCCGAATTGGCCCCGTTCAAGCGCGGGGATCCCGGTGTCCTATCTAACCTTCGGATATGGGGAGGCGCGTACTACGCCACTATCACGGCCTGCATCTGCTAGGTTGACAGGCGGCTGAGAGTCTTCTCCGGGCCCTTCTGCTGGAAATTGTATGGGGATTTGTTCAGGTGTGAAAATTGGAGATCCACGACCTTTCAAACATCAAGCGTATAACTGTCTTCTTTGGGTTGACTAGTGTAGACATCTTTTTTTTTTAAGGAATAAGGAGGCAAACGAGCATCGCCTGATGCTAAGCGCTCACCGCTGCCCATGGACACCAGAGGAGACACGATTGCGTTACTTTCCTTCTAAAAGAGAAAATGTAAACCCCACCCACATACATACCCGTACATTTTTTTTCAGAATATTTGTAACAGCCTTCATAAAACTATAATCACGATGACGTATTTAATTGTGCCCAGTTGGGTGAAAGTTGATAACAATAGGAACATTCCGGCTGTGAGACGCTTGCTGGAAACTTTTCAATTATCAGTCACCATTGTGTTTAAGTGGTGTACGTGGCTATTATACTGTTTATCAGAACTGATTTGCTTTTTATAAAGGGCTTTAGGGATGGTTGTCGTGTTGTTTTGGTTTGTTTGTAACTGCGATGGTATGAACGGTGATTGTTGTTATTTGTGTCTGTACACGCGGGTGTGGAAATAAGTATACATTTTTCGTATGTGAGGGTGTATGTGTGCGTCTGTGTGTGAGTTGAAGTTATAATAATGAGATGAGAAATAAAGAGAGGAATAGTAAAAAGCGAAGAAATTCAGACATGGTGTCCGATACTATCATAAGTTAATTAGCCTACTGTATGCCGTAGCATCCGATACTTCGCTTTCGCATCCAGTGTATCCCCGTCACTTTTTTCAGCTCGTCTATCTGTCTAGTGTCAAAAAAATAAACTTATAAAAATCTAAATGGCGGCTTTTTGGCGGCAAATGCCGACTGTATTTAGTTTTTGTAGTTATTACGGCTTTGTTTCCATTCAACTCAATGTAAATGCCAAAGCCACTTAAATAAGTTATATTAATGATCTTATTAATTAAGTTAACAACGCTCATGAAACAAGGCACTAACAATGATAACTTCAAATGCGTAATAAAGCATAGACAAGGGAATTGTAAACTTTATCGCCCATGAAATTTTTAAAACATTCAAATTGTATTCTAAATTTAAATTATCGTGTTCCACATTCAAAAAGTCGTTTTTGTACTGATATTAAAATTGTGTGTATGAGATAGAACTTACTTATCGCCCCTCGTAAGTTTAAAATTCTAAAATGAATATTTAAATTTCGAATGGTACTTATTATATAAGCTGTAGTATAAGATAAAATTAGAATTACCTTCCTTAAATTATAAACTCTACAGTTAAGAGAAATATTTCTATTTCACCATTGATTTGAAATTATTTTGTACGAAGTCTCATCAAGGGTCTAGTTAAAAAAAACTTAATTTTCATTTATAAATAAACAACTAAGTATTTACATAAGCTCTAGAAGTGACAGCCAAATTAAAATTTTCTCTAAAAATATATATAAATTCGCCTCATAAACTTCGATGGATATTTTTCTTCTACTTTGAAACGATTCTACATTATGTAACTTAAAAAAATAAATAAATGTTGATTCACAAAAACAGCATTTGAACTGAGAACATCTTCATTTTTAAGTGAAGATTAAATGAAATGAAGATGCTAAATATAGAGAGGAGTTATTAAAACCGACAAATATAATAAATAACACCACTAATAGTAATGATACTTCATTTGTCATTGCCGTATTAGCACTCGAAGGCTCATTATTCAAAAAACTACACTCCGCTAAAACTAGAATTTTATACACTTAAGAGGCACATCTTTCCACATTTATATCATTACAATCAAAGATGCCGCCGCTATGGAATATAACCACTGTATAATTACCCTGAGTGAACGACTCACTATCATATAATATGACGTCACATTTCCCACCATTCACACACACTATATAATATGAGTTCAATGACCGGACACTAATCAAAGAATTCGAATTTCGAATGTATCAGAGTGCGACCGAATTCATATTCGCTATTTTTTGGTCTCATCATCTCTTGGTAATGCGAAACTCCATCAAGGTTTTTACTTGGCAGCATCATTTTGAAAACAATTTTCTATCCCATATGATTAAGGCTCATTTTCTGTAAGTATAAAACTATTATTAATGTATTACAAAGCGTAACCTCGTGCGGTCATTATTTTTGTTGTTCCTTTTTTAAATACTTTTTAAGAATTCGTCATTTTTAATGTTTGTTGGGCGCTCGGATTTTTGTTTAGGTGTAATTATTATGACATTTTTATTATTAATCCGAGACGAAAATAATCTTTTCGGGTGAAATGAGTACGTTTTGTATTTGATTGTGGGAGATAATGTGTTGAAATGATAACTTGTGACTGTATTTCTAATGGGTATGTATACAAAGAAGTGAACTCATAACAAAAAGGTACAATTACGGCGAGAAACTTGAAATAACTTCCACATAAAAACCGACTCTCAGAAATTTTGACATGTTTTAAATTGAATGAACACGAAGATTACAACCGACAAGACAGATTTTAATTCTGCAAACAATTCATAATCCAATCTTATTCTTAACAACACTGGTATCGTTCTCAAATTGATTAACTTAGCCGAGCCCAAAAGGGTCGAGTTCAGAATCTGGTAACATAAAGATAATTGTTTCGATCCCACCCGAGCTCAAGACGCTGACGTTGTTAAGGATAATAATTTCTTATCGATAATATTTTATCGATTAATTAATTCGCAAACTTTCAACGTATTTTTGTTTTATGATTTTCACATCACTATTTATGTCACCGTAATAGTTTTTACTTCATTCAATTCTTTTTTTGAATTTCAAATTTGTTTCTTTACCTACCTATATTCATTTCTTTCGTAGACGATTTTCATGATTTACCAATCACATAACAGTTAAAAATATACCTACATTAAAATTTCAAACGATTATTTTTAATTGAAACAGACTACCGTTCAAAATTAATATAAAAATCAATAACTAACGGTGTTTGACGAAACTATCGACAAAAAAATATCGATATATTAGTGTTGGGCTGGTTGATAAATGGATAACCGAAAATTGCATGTCAAAAGGCAACAGGCTGTCTTGTCCGCTTTTATGTTTTAATTCATTGCGTCAAGTCCCAAAGGATGCCTGTTAGTCCCATCACCTGAAGGCATTTTTGAAAAAGGAACAATATTTTATTTTTGTATAGATTTTGATTCGAAATGACAAATGCGTTTAGATACATTGTCAATTAGTAATTTATTATTTTATCACTATATTCAAGTTACGTTTAATTATTTTATAGTCTTTTTTTTAAGAATATTAGAACCGAAGTTACTAATATTCCTTCTAACCCCTCCAGCTAAGCTAAATTGCTAGTGCTAGGAATGGGTTCACGTCGGTTGTGTAATGGCCACGATTCGAACCCGGGACCTTTCGATCGTAAGACCGACTCCTTAACCACTAAGCTACCGACGCTTAAAAATTGTATTTATAATAAGTAGATATTAAGTGTATATCTGTCAAAATAGTCTGTTAAGGGCTTTATATCATAGATGAAGAGAATCACAAAAATATTTCATATAAAAACAGTTATGAAGTTAAAGAAAAACAAATTATAAACAAAAATGTTTTTATAAGTTTCTTTGTCAATTTGTTTTCAACCAGTACCTACTATTAAAATTCTAACCTCAACTTCAATTTAAAGCCACAAGCCAAACCAAACTTATTACTACTTAAAAATATACCTAAGTATTATTTTAGTTGGAATTCCAAGAATCATTATGTCAGGGGGAGAGGAACCGCAATTTACTTGCACCCCTCCCTCCACCCAACACACCCCTCTCCTCTAGAAGTTATACCTTGGGACATATATCTTGGACCTAAAATGTACTAACAGTGTGCCCTATACGTGTAGTACACATTTCTCGGATATTTTTTTTTTATAAAGGACACGTCAATTTGACTTCACCTCGCCTGATATTAAGCTAAAGGAAAAGTCTCAGAAAGAGGGTCACCATCGTAAACATGTACCATGTTAACAGTGGTGGCACTCAGCTTGACGGCCTCATCAGATGCCTTTTCACGCCCCGCTTAAAGGACCCGGGACTGTAGGAAGAAGGAAACACGTGAGCTGGCAGGGAGTTCCAGGTCTTAGTAGTGCGGCATAGGACTGAGTCACTGAAATGATAACGGATATATTTTGAAGATAACACGTATAGATTATAACAAAACAATCGGCACGCGTTAAGCCTTCGTTTGTCTCGCGAGTTAGGTCCAAGATACGAGTCCCCAGGTGCAATACTTTACGATTTTGCGCCGGCGCAACCGCACCGTCCATGTTTAATTAAAAACGGGATCCGAAAACCTGCAAGCTTTATTTGTAAAAGTTTAATTTTGTACAACTGTTGTTTAAGATAAATTTGTTGTGAGGATTTTTGAATGAATCAAGTGTTTTTTTATATTCGGATTTTTATTAGGTATTTTAGGTAGTATTGAAAATACGGATACATCGGGAGAAATGAAATGCTGAAGTGGGACTTGAACCCACGACCTTTCCCTTACCGGGGGAATGCTCTTCCAACTGAGCTATTCACACCTGAATCACTTCAAATTTCCTTTCTCTTTATATCCGTCATTAAGGGCGACGGTGGTTGAAAAATCATACATAGCTTCCATCAGTTCGTAAGAAAGTTGGTAGATGGCTCCAACGTCTCGACTCGTTAACCATTAAGCTACTGACGCTATATATATATCCTACTTTCAATCCTACCAATAGTTACTAAGTAAACTTTGATGTGAAAATTTGCGAAGATGTATAAATCAGTTGATTAAATCCTACTGGATTTTTAACAGAGATTTATTAACTAAATAATATATTAAATTTTCCACAAATATAATAAAAAATATATTATAACCTAGAATAACGTAAGTTACATTTATTCCTGTAATAAGTTCCAGTGGGATTGCAGTAATAGGATTATCATTCCATGCGGGTAATAGCAGGGTAATAGTAATAGTATTTCAATAATTATTATATCCGATCTACAGTTATACTATAAAACTGAATGACGGAATTTCGATCTATCTGCGCCCGCGCCATCAGCCGCCATAGATTTTTATGACTGCATTTAAATTATATTATTTTTGATCTTTAAGTACCGCAAAGTGTTACTTGCAATAGTAACGGGATGAATTTCTTTCGGAACACAGATTTGTACGGGAATATTTATTGGGAATTTTCCGAACGTAAAATTCCCAAGCAACCCGATCGTAGCGCTACAGGGTTGAATAGCTTCACACAGGAAAATAAATAAAGAAAATAAATAAATATTCCACAACATTCTACACAATCCCATGGTAAGCTTAATTAGCTTGTGTTATGGAATCTAGAATGCGGATAAACATACTCAGATATCTACTTCTTTTGTAAATACATACCTACAGAAAAGCGCCTAGACCAATGCAAATACCCATATTTATGCATACAAATATTTGCACTGAGCGGGGATCAAACCCGCGCCTCCTTCGTGGCAGTCGCGTGCACTACCGCCACGCTACAGAGGCTGTCAGATTTCGACTAAGTAATTACCTGACAACCTAAACGTTTGGATCTCATCATAACAATACTCGAACGACCTTTATGACCCGTTCACCCCTTTATTCATGAGGTCCAAAGCTTTTAGGTCATATGGGTACGAAGCCAGAATATCGTGCAAAAGGCTTCTTTATCTAGATACTTAAATCTTTTTATATGAGTGAAAATGTTATTAGTGTTGCAACGTATTACTTATCGTTATAATAACGTTATAAAATAATTTCTTGCAATTTACATATCGTTGCAAATATTGTTTTTCACTATTTGACATTGAACTGCTACTGAACGGATGAAAACCGGAGTATCGGTATAGTACAATTTTAATATTCATGCTAGTCAAGGGATAAAACATACCATTAAAAGTATGCAAGTGAAAATAACGTTTCATAGAAAAAGTGCCCTTAATGACTAACCAATACTTTACAGTACAGAGATTTTCCTGTAGAACGATAGTTTCACTTACAACGTTTTAGCTATAAACAGTCGATAGTAATATTGTCAGCTGAGATGCCCATATTCGCGTGGTGCAACAATGGATCTAAAAATATAATTTATTAACCTTTTATTAGCATCAACATATAAACTAATAGGTATTTTGTATTTCATAAACTTTTATATCATAGTATTTATAATAAATTAGAAATATATGGTTCATTTTTTTTATAAGTCAAATCGTTAAGTGAATTTTACTCCCTATCGTTGCAGGAAATCGGTTGTGTAATAACGATTTATTTTTATGTTTAACTAATAAAAACGGTTTTCACGATTGAAACAGATAACAGTTACATAACATAAACTTTATTTAGGTATTTAAATCGTGAGAACTAAATGAACAAATTTTTACTGCTGAATTTCGGCTGGTAATTTAAAACTAATTTTCATGTAACAGTAGGTATAATTACATAAATGAGGATTCTTGTGTAAGCTTTTAATGGTAATAGGCAAGTTGTGGTAAAAGTAGAGTACCTACCTTCATAATTCATCACTCATTATTTAAACATGGAACCTGTACATAACCCTTTCAAAATATACACGTGTTAGTTACACTATTTATAACTCAAGAACGGTTGTACCGACTTGGCTGAAAATTGGTGGGTATGTAGCTTAGAACCAGCAGACATAGGATAATTTTCATCCCGTTCTCGTTCGTTCCTGTGCGTCGCAGTTACGGATCAATATTTCTATGTCTCTGGTACATTTGCATGAAGTACCAGGCTCACAGAAACTTTAAGGAACTTTATCAGGGTGTAACGTTATTAATTCCGTTTCGGAACAAGTAGCGACACCTATCCAATTTTATAGGGAAGTGAAATTGATTTTCTGGTCCTTCCGACACTAGATGGCGGTTTAATATATTTATCGAGTAATAATCTAATATATAATCTGTGCATAGACCTTTCTAGGACATCTGTTATGACTTCCTGTCAAGGATTCATTCTATGGGAACAAAAATCATACGCGAGTGTGATCTAATAGAATTTTCTAGCACCTTCCATTCCAGTGTCGACTAATGCAAATTGCTAGATTGTAAAGAGGATTTCCGTTTGTGTGTTTGCTGGAATATTCGATAATAGTTAGTATAAATACGGGTGCTTCGGCTGTCACCGAAAACCTTTGAAGAAATTCTAGACGCTTGTGTGTAGTGGAAGACTGTCGCTCTGTGTTAATAATTTACTTTACGAAACTCTGAGCAAATCATTGTGAAGTTCGCCCAGTAATTCTGGTAAGAAATATCATTCAATTCCTATAGGTAAAACCTGTGCTGTTAGGTCTGGTAGTGAATTTAGTGTTTCGTATTGTAATACAGGGTCCAATTGTACCGCCAAGACCTACCTTGAGTCGCTGAGAGCTGTTGCGAACCCTGTGTGGAGGTTTCCACCTTTGGCGTAACCTTGGCGTAGCGATATTGGCTTTGGTGCACCCGGCGTGAGCAGCCTGCGGTTCACCACGCAGCCCGACCCTGCACTGCCTCAGGCGGGAGACCAGGTCATGTGCAATATTCTTTAATATTTAAGACTCTTATTTGCCAAAGCTAGTGATCGTTGAGAGTGAGCTCAGAAGAGCCGTACAAGCTGTGTACTTCTATTTGGAACTTTGGTTGACTTCTTTTTTTACTTGTGTGATTATATTAACTAACTGTGATATCTCTGTATAATTTATTGTGTATATATATTGGCCAAATATATGTATGGACTTAGGTGTTGGTGTTTCATTGAAGGCGTTCCCACAACTGCACACACCTCTGTTTAGGAAAGGCGCCCTGGGAAAAGAGTTTCGAGAGTCTCCCCGCTGGGTGAGCCGGTGAGGTGACCTTTCCACCCAAAAAGGTTACAAGGGTCGCGGGAACAGAAGCAGCATGTCCAATGCCTTGCACGGGCAAAGCTAGTGTCTTATATATTTCTAAATTTCAATACCTACATCACAAAATTTTTTCTACAAAAGCGTAATTAAAAAAACTATTTTTTAAAAACGTGTCAGCCAGTAAAAAAAAAAACAAAACCAACTCAATCATTTATGTTAATACATCACCCGATTTACCCTAATGTGCTGTAATCTCGAGCCCGTTCAATAAACTTCGACTAGAGACGTACTGATACAATCGACTATCGACCATCGATCTATCAATTAGTCGATAACGAGAAACCGACACATCCGCAACACCTGCAACGTTTATTGAGGTTAGTTAGTTTAATTGTGGTACTTCACTTGTTATTATATTCAGTTATAGATAATCGTTTAATAATTTATAATTGTAGGAATCGGTGAGGAGACTATTGGAATTTCGTTGTTTTGAAATCTTTGAATCGAGAGATTCTTTTGATCAAACGATATTGTGTTTAAGTTGTTTAATTGCCTATAAATTTTTTATGTTGTTTTGTTAGTTATGTATGTAAGATTGGTAATCTGTCCCGGTTTTGCATGGGAAATTCTGTATAGATTTTATAGAAGACTCAGGTGGCAGACAAGTACTGCAGTCCACTGGCAGTGTCCAGTGGCACACGCAAGATAACTGCTTTCCATCAGAAAGCAGTTATCTTGCGTGTGCCACAACAATGACGTCATAGTAGTCCCGCTGACATTGTAAGATCCTTCTGATATTATTGGTCGGATTCTAAGGTCGGATTGTGTTTTACCTAAGTACATAGGTACTAAGCTATCAAATGTGAAAAATATTATTTTATTAGTTCTAGTTGTTTCAGAGATGAACGCAATAAGGCAAACAAAATTTTAGCATTATTATTAGTACAGATATATTTGAAAAGGGGTCCTGGAAGAGATTACCATTAGCGATAAGGCCGCCCATTATAGATTTAGCGCTTTATTTATTTCCGTACTGTTAATTTCTTGTCATATTATGTACAATAAAGAGTCCCGAGGAGGGCCAGACAGTAAGGGACGGCCCTGGGTCAGCCGGGGTGCGAGGGATAGGTCGATGACAACCTCACCTCCGGCCTACCACCCCCACAGTCGGTGTGCGGTTTTAGTCGGTTCGAGTCCGACATAATCTCCTCTTCCGGCTCCGGCAGGGGAGGTATCCGAGCGGATTTCCAAACGAAAAAAAAGTACAATAAAGAGTTATCTATCTATCAATCCAATAAACAAACTAATTCACAATGTTACTAATTTTAATCTCACACTAAACACCGTTTAGCTATATTTTAGTAAACCTTCATTATAATTCAGTCAATCCCAAACCGTTCACTAGAACGAACCTTGAATCCATTTAGCCGACGATTAATTCCAAATGCCTAATCATTCACTCATTCTCGGTCGTTGACTAATATCGCAAATTTTCGTACAGTCGGTCACATAACTAAACTGTGTTGGTCTAGATTCTGAAGTGAATTAGAGCTTGCGTTTTGTGTAACTTGGTAAAGACAGGAAAATATTTTGTTAGTTGTAAATGGTTTTGTACTATTAATACAAATGTCTAGACAAGATTATTACAGTATATAGAATAGTCAAGAATTCTACTCAGTGCCAGTAAATCTATCATCATCTTATCCATGGCTTTTATCTTGAGCTGTTATTATGGAAGCGACTACCGTCTGACCTAACAATCTCGAGAGGAAGCATTCGCCAGGACCTCGCTTCCGCTGCCTCCTTCCGCGAGCAAGTAATGCTCGAGAAGGAGGCGGCCGGTCGGGTCTGGACTAGACTTCGGGCTCGCGCGGCCCGCGAAGAGCGAGGCGAATCGGGCGTCGAACTTCGCAGAACGACCTCCGTCCTCCATGAGCGTGGGGCTGGGGGTGATCGGTGGAGCCACCTGTCACCCTAGCAGAAGGAGGCTGCGGCGGCGGCACAAAGTGCGCCTCCCCATACCCGGGGCTAGATGGGGACACTATAGTCCCCACAACCCGAATTTGGTATTATGTAAATTTGGAATTTGTAAATGTGGGAGTTAACACATCTCTGCCTACCCCTTTGAGGATATACAGGCGTGAATATAATATGTATGTGTGTAATAACGCTTATTCGCTTTTTGTTCTTTGGGGTAGTCAGAGTGCTCTCTGACCCCATTTACTTTTGTCCTAAGCATACCAGTTTCAACAGCTGCCGAATTTCCAGGCTTTTGGAACACCATCTTTTTAATCAGTGTATTTAATACGCAACAATCATTACCCGTTTAACCACCCCTACCATAAATAAACTCCGAAACAAACTAAATCACAAAATGAGTCCAGACATCAAGCTGCGCGTACGCAAAAGGAAGCTTGATAACATTAATAGTTTCATGTTAACTTATCTATTTACTACGCTTTTAAAGTAAATCGTTTTGAATAAGGGTCAAATCTCACTGAAAGCTTTTATTAAGTATATTGCTTTTTTAGTGTGATCGTGCGTAGGAGAGCACCCTTTTTTTCTTATGTGCGGAAATCTCCACGGATACCTCCCCCGCCGGGAAGGGGAGGCTATGTCGGACTCGAACCAACTAAAACCGCACGCCAACTGAGGGTGTTGTGCTAGGCTGGAGGTGAGGTTGTTTTCAAAATATCCCTCGCATCCTGGCTGACCCAGGGACGTATCGCGCGTCGGTCCCGGTTCTCATGCGAACAACTATGGCACTCGTTCCGGGTAGTTAGAGCCCAAAAAAGTACATCAACTAGTCTTTTTGCAATACTTCGATATCACCAATGAGTTGTGGAGGTCAGATGGTAGTACAAAAGCGGTTCCAACAATAACTTCTACTTCCTACGTTGTAGTAACGTGGCTATCTTCATCTCACACTCGCTCCAGCTGCTGTGGCCTCATCAGATGCCTTTTCACGCCCCGCTTAAAGGACCCGGGACTGTAGGAAGAAGGAAACACGTGAGATGGCAGGGAGTTCCAGGTCTTAGTGGTGCGGCATAGGAATGAGTCACTGAAAAGTTCCTACAAGAAGTTCCTAAAAGAAGGTTCCTACAGGTTCAGCAGCAGGAGTGTGACGTCCCTGAAGTTGCACATGTCCATAGGCCACGGTAACCACTCTAAATCAGGTGGACCGTGTGATTGTCTGCCACTTAAATGATGTAAAAAACTCTAGTAATAAAGTCCTGCTATTAGTGTGAGTTCACCCTAAACAGTTGCAAGGAAATCTATAGCTCCAATCAATATTCAGTCAGTCCTAATACGGTGTGTGTTAAGAAAATCACTCATAGCGTTTGAATAGAGTCGTGATTAGGTAAAATATATAAATATTTATTAATGTCCGATTCGATTACTTAGTACCTTATGAAACATTCGTACGGACTTGTAAATTGGAGCCAGATAACCACGGGGTTGCTGTGTAATACAAATATTTTAGTGTATATTCACGCGTGTAGTCCGAGGGGGTAAGTACAGGTTTATTAGAGTGATATTCATCCAGTGATGTATGCATAACCTACACTGTTATTGCATTTGGATGAACTATACAAATCGAATACACAAGGAAAAATGAATCTTCTCGGGTGTGACTCAAACTCGCGCTCTTTCCCTTACCGGGGGAATGCCTTGACCAACTAAGCTACAAGACACGCCCGATGTGATTCAAATTTTCCTTCATTTTTGAGTCGGTGGACTCATCCACCGATGTCCTTACGAACTATGAGAACCAATGAATGATTTAACAATAATTTTTAAACATAGATTTTTGATAAATCCGCCCAAATATTTGAATGAATTTTATAGCATTAAGTATGTTTAAAATGAAAGGCATTGAGACCATAGACTGACTTTTATTTGTCTTGTCACAATACATTATGTAGGTAACAATAAGTAAATAGGAACTCCATAGATCACTATCACATCTTCCATGCTAACTATACAAATCGAATTTCGGTGGGTTCGAGTTCCGCCCGAGACGATATTCGACTATTAATGTAATTTGCAGTAGTGCAAAATTATTGTATATTATGTACGATAATCCTGACACGTTAAACTTGAATTCTGACATTATAATTTAACAAAATATTGTGGAATAAAAATGTGAAAGTGACGTGACACTTCATGTAAATGACTTCACACCATTAAGACCTGGAACTCCCTGCCAGCTCACGTGCTTCCTTCTTCCTACAGTCCCGGGTCCTTTAAGCGGGGCGTGGAAAGGCATCTGATGAGGCCGTCAAGCTAAGTGCCACCACTGTTAACATGGTACATGTTTATGATGGTGGCCCTCTTTCTGAGACTTTGCCTTTAGCGCGTCCTTTACAAAAAATAAACAGTGACGGTGATAATATTTTTCTTACAAAAGTGAATAATACTGCTCATGAAGTAAAAATATATGAAAAGAAATCGACACAAGTAGAAACGTTTTGGAGGTGGTCGCACTCCTCCAAAACGTTTCCGTAAATAAAGTTTTTTAAAGTTGAGTTGAGTTAAAGAATCATATTGTGTCAACTCATATCAACACTCATCAGAATGTAAGATGATCCTAATTCTACTTAACTTCCTATTTATCAATCAATATCCAATTAACCAGCATAATGATTTTAGAATCTGATTAAAAAGCCTTCTCGTCGCAATACTTCGACCCACTATAGCCTCCTATCCTGACACTTGACGTTGGCCCAGTTTCCGAACAGATTTATGTGCGTACGCGCCGCCTCTGTTACTTTGAGATACTAGCTAAATTATAAGGAACTGTATTCACGCTTGCATTTACCCGGAAGGCTGGGTAAGATAGATACCTATAGGACAGTAGAATAATTGAATTTAGGTAAAATCGATACATCCATACTAATATTATAAATGCGAAAGTAACTCTGTCTGTCTGTCTGTCTGTATGTTACGCTTTCACGCCTCAACCACTGAACCGATTTTTATGAAATTTGGTATAGAGGTAGATTAGATCATGAGTAAGGACATAGGCTATGTTTGGTTGAGATAACCGACATCCACGCGGGCGGAGGCGCGGTTAAAAGCTAGTTAGCCTATGAAATAACTGCTAGATCTGCGGTAGCCTAGTGGTATGGGTAATGGACTGCTGAGACAAGGTCTCGGGTTCGATCCCAGGTTTACGATGGCACACACCAATGACTTTTCGATGCTTTTCGAAGTTATGTGGGTATTTATCGCAGGTTTATAAGTGCCCGGTTAATGGCAATAGGCTCGCCATCTATTACATTGGGACCTAAACATAAACTGGCGAAATGTGGGTGCTAGCACACCTCTGCCTACCCCCTTGGGGAATATAGGCGTGAGTTTATGTTATTTTATGTTATGTATGCTATTTGTCTATCTAATAGAACAGGTAACGAAGAAAAGACAGACTGGAGGTGTTGTATTAATATATTTTAGAAGCGTCGGTAGCTTAGTGATTAAGAAGTCGGCCTGACGAGCGAGAGGTCCCGAGTTCGAATCCTGGCCATTACACTTCCGACGTGAACACACGTCTAGCACAAGCATGTGGCGGGTAAGCTTGTGGTAGGAGTGGGTTCGAGAGTTGGAGAGGTTAGAGGGAATATTAGTAATTTCGGTTCTAATATTCTTAAAAAAAACTTATGAAATGACTACGGAGCGAGCCATGTTTGGAATTTCTTTGAAGGATAAATTTCTCAATCAGGTCATCTGACAGAGAATTAAGGTTACAGTTATAGTGGCAGAATAAGTAAGCTGAAGTGACATTGGGCTGATCATAATAGGGTATTTGACTAAGTCGTCGATTCTTCCCAATACTGCTTAATATCATAACTTGTTCTGAAAAAATATGCCTTGCGAAATAAAATATTGCATATCCAAACTGAAACTATGACTTTTCATTAGTTGAAATTCCCAAAAAAAGTCAAAATATAAACAATCAAATTCAATTAAAATATATAACTTTTTAGATTCCTCATTAAATTTTAAATAACTTTTATTATGAACTATATACGCGTAAACGCAACGTAGACCGAGATAAATGCGATATTCTCTTGCACTCCATACATTTGCACTACGCGCTACAGAAGCGTGACGTCACAATTTCGTACGATTTTGTATGGAGCGTTTTCGGGTGGCGCGGCAAATTGAACTTTTCAAAATCAAATATCTTGAAAACTATTTGTCGCACGAAAATTTTACTTTTACAGTTCATTATATTACCTATAAGACAGTGGTCATTTTTCGAAAGTAAAAAAAAATAGTCAAATAGCCTATTCTATCGAAGGATCAATGACTGTTGGAACAAATGAGTCAAAGAATGGCAACTGCAAATGGTAAACGGAAGGTGGGACGCTCCCCAGTCATAAGGACTGACAACCTGAAAATGTTAGCTTGGATAGATTGGATGCAGAAAATAAAGGAACGGGTGCTATGGCTCACATTATTAGTAGTGGTCTATATTCCAGCAGTGGACTTGTAGTCCAATGCATTCTTAAAACGCGTGATACTTAGCGAAGACTCAAACTCAAACTCAAGGTATTTATTCAAAATTGTGTAGCACTACTACAGCTTTTTGACGTCAAATTTGCTTTAAAACTAAGTTTACCACCGCTTCCTAGGCACCAGTGGAGAAGAAACGGCGCAACAAACTCCACTGTAGCATTTTATGGACGTCAATTTACAAAAAATAAGTTCTTAAGACTAAATATGGACGAATGTACATATGTCTCGTGTCAAGATAATTAAAGTATATAAAAAAAAACTTATAATAAAATAATTAGCCTAAGTTAAAAAAAAATAAAGAATAAAGAAGTTCCCGTTCCTATTTAAACATTTAGGAGGGGCCCGCACTATGCTCAAGCCAGACATTTTTGTCTTTAAGGTAATCATCTGTCATGAGGGTGTGATGAGAAGAGACTACATTCATACATACTTATACATAAACTCACGCCTTTGTCTCCGGAGGGTTAAGCAGAGGTGAATTAACACCCACATTTCACCAATTATTGTATTCGATCCCACGTAATAGGGGGTGAGCTTATTACTGTATTCCGGGCACTAATCTTGAATCGTGAGGTTGAGTCTGGACGTACATAACTGTCTACTGTTAAACTGTGAAAAGAGATTACATCCTATTTTTATACTTAAATTAGCTTTTGTCTACGGCTCCACCCGTGTGGATGTCGGTTCCCGGCAATTATTCTAATTTTTCTGTCGTAAAAACCATCCTTGAACTACAACCAACTTTAAAAAAAAAGAATTGTCCAAATTGGTACAGGCCTTGTTGAGTTATTCGCTTACCAACACAGTAAGCGATTCATTTTTATAATAGATTAAATTTTCATTTTATCTCATTTTATCAAAGTATCCCAAATACCAAGAATGTTTTATCCGCGTACATAAAATAGACAAACGATTAGCCTCTAAATAGGATAACAGCAGCATTAAACTGTCGACCATCCGTTAGTGGTATGCTAATCGTCACTATGATCTGGTCGACAGCACTTATTAAGTATATACTGATACTCCGATGTGATAGATTCCCTACTAGCCTACTTGTAGTTTTGCTTTCGCTATTTATCAGGCAGTGACTGATTTATTTATTCCCTAGATAATTGGCCGGGAGATAGGAACAGGTCCGACTGAATGCTGATAATAGCGGGTAGCGTTTAATGTTGTGACAAATGAGATGGGGTAAGTGGAGTGATAAGTCTGTTACTGTTATAACCATTACTCTTATATTAGCATAGTGTGAATATAATAAACTACATCATTACTGACGTATTGATTAAAAACGTACGTATATATATATTTAGTTGGCAATATTTAATTATCAATTTTATACTATTGAATGAGTCAAATGATAGATCTAAGATGGGAATTGTGAAACTCTTTAATATCTGGTTTTAAATTTCTTTAATTGATAAATTAGTTAGCCTATCACTGTCCACAGCTGGACATAACACTTTCCCAATGTTGGGAGGCTTGGTCTAATGCTGAAATGCTTAGTTATTAGATGTTTTTTTTACGCTCGTAGGAAGATGAAACACGTGTATCGGTATAGAATTCCAAGTCTTTATGTCCAGAATAGTCAAATTATACAGTCCCAGTGGTATTTCTCCAAAGAGATCATTCTAAATCAATTTTATAATCCTACATAGCGAGTTGTCAGTCCGCTGACACGAAGACCGAAGCCTAAGGACCTCAAATCGCTGCACAATGTGAAAGTTTTAAGTGATTTTCCGAGTTATTTAGTGCCGATTTGTTTCAATACAGACTATAAAATCGAATTCTAGTCCAACACTAATTGAATCTAGATATATAAAGTAATGATTATTCAAATGATATCTTCTAATCTAGGTACCATAAATATTACACGTGTACAACCAATTCTCAGCGACGTAAACTATACTTCTCTTTCTCGTAAACTACTTACTTACGAAGCGAGAAAGAGAAAAACATATTTCTCACTGTTCTGTCTGAGGGCTTTCACCAGACCAGGTTTCAGAACAGACCCCATATACTCCGTCCATTCGTTTATTTTCTTTTTGACAGTTCGAGACAATTTGAAGTTAGTGACACCCGCGTACAGTACTTTAATATCCTAACCAAATTTGAATTAAATTTTTATAGCATTTACTTATCATGCTAACTTTTTAAGTTCGAAATAAATCGGGAAAAAGAAGCGCTCAAGTGGGCGTTGAACCCACGACCTTTCCATTACAGTGCTCTTCCTACCGAGCTATTGAGCCACACCTGAATCACTTCAAAACACACCAAAACAAAAAAAAACAACAAAAAAAGAACATTCCCCTATAAGGGAAAGGTTGTGGGTTCAAGTCCTACTTTCTAGTCCTTCTTTTTCCCGATGTATTTTGAATCCTTACCATATTTAGCAGTAGGTATTGGGAAGTAGGAACAGTAAATGTTCCACCAGTTAATCTCAATTCTAATTTCGCATGTTTTTTTTTTTTTATCGTGCGATAAATCCCCACGGATACCACCCCCACAGAGTCGGTGGAGGTGGTTGCCCACAGCAGTCCACTGCTGGACATAGGCCTCTCCCAGAGTGCGCCATTTCACCTGACCGTCCACCTTTCGTATCTAGTCTGTCCCGGCCACCTTTTGCAGGTCGTCAGTTCATCTGGCTATAACTGGAACATACAACCTACAAAAATCCAAGCCTTACAAAAAACTACTAAAAAAACAAATGTAACAAGTCTTAATCATGAATTCTATCATTTTTAGGTCAGTATAAACCACAACCGACGGATATTATACAAATGGAGTGTCAATCATCTCCTAAAAAAGTTGGCAAATCTAAACACACTATTTACGGGCACAATTATCGACTATCGACTTTCATATTACATACAGTATGTCGTTAAGACATTTAGCGATGACTAGCTGGTGCCCGCGGCTTCACCCACGTTTTTATACATGCTGATTTCGGAACGACATAATCGGCTGTATTAATTCTTTTAATGTATCTGATAATATACAGGTGAAAGGCATAATGTAAGGGGGTTGTAAATTCTTTTTTTATTCGAAATAATTGTATATGCCATGACCATAATACTCGCACCTCGGTACCTTCTTCCTTAAAGTCCATTCTGGGAAATTTCATTCATAGAAATTTTAATCAGAAGAACTTTATTCATGAAAATTTTATTATATTATAGAAACTTAATTACTTGTACAAATTGATTTATTTTTTCTATTGGATATTAAATTAAATTAAGTATCAATTACCTTCTATGATTGAATTTGATTTCGTTAAAAAAATGGAAACAACTAGGTACAGGATAGTTTTTCATTATTCTGGGTAAAATAAGTATTTGGATATAGTTTTAGATACGATAGAGTTAGTAGAAAATATATATTTTTTTATGGAATAGGGAGGCAAACGAGCAGACGGATAAATAAAACAATGGGTATAATATTATTACAATTTCCAAGAATATTAGCAATTTAAGCTCAGTTAATAATCATGTTCAACATAGCCTTGTTTGCGTGTGACCGCAATAAATGAGGTATTTAGATATAAATCTAAATTAACTAGGCAACTAAGAATTGTGTTCCAAAAATTAATGGGAACATTTTTAATAGCATTGAAAAGTTGCTTTTCATTTGTGACTACAGGTTTTCAACATTAAAGGTTCGATTAACAAGAAATACCTAACAACGCTTAAAAAATAATAATTAAGTATTTTAATGAAATGAAATTGTTTATTTAAATTTAAAATAAGTTATAATGTACTCAGTGTTTATTTACTTAGGTATATACAATAAAATGCACATAGCGTCTTTAATATAAAATTAAAATCTATTTTAATATAAACTACCTATTCACAAATATGATATTTACAGTTATAATACATATTGTTATTTAGATTCATCCGTTTTGTGATTTCAGCTGAATAATTTTGAAACTATAATTATCTGTCAGCGAAAGTCTCTTCACAATCAATTCAGCTATTCTAGATTTATTTATTACCTTATTCAAACAGACAGACAAAAGTTTAGGATTCAGTTTTTTGTTTTTCAACCGGCGTTTGTGAAAGAAAACAATAACGCAAGAATATGTAACGCCAAGTGTATTTTTTTAGGATTTTATTAGAAAAAAATATCTCTGTTCACCCCAATGGGAAAGAGGCGTGAATATATTATCCACGGTTAGCTGAGCTTTCACTGGAATAGTATCTTATTATTTTTCGTAACGAACAATAAAAATATTCAAGTGCAAACAAATACTTATGTTATCACATTATGATAGGCTAGTTCCTACGAATTGCAAATTATAGTTATAATAACAAGATAATGAATAAAATATAAATATAAATTATACAAAAGAAGATAGTGTTCTTGGAAGTGTGTGAATGTTACATTTTCGTGAATTGTACAATTTTTGTTATGAACTAGTGAACCTAGGCAGATAATATGAAGTTAGACTTATATTAGATACCTCATCAGGATCGTCAACTTCACCTGCAGTACATACACCTGGGCGCAAGGGATATGTCGACTGGCCTAGCAACAGTCACCGACAGTCAGCGTGCGGTTTTAGTCGGTTCGAGCCCGACTTAACCTCCCCTTCCGGCTCCGGCGGGGGAGGTATCCGAGGGGATTTCCGCACGAAAAAAAAGCACACTAATGGATGAAGCTCTAACCACATGCTTTAATTTAAGGGTTAGGAGGTCACTCCATCCTCTATGAGCGTGATCCTGGAGTTTATGCACAAATGGTTATGGTCTTCTATTACCCCTAGCAGAAGCAAGCCCAGGTTGTGAATAATGTTTTCAGGAAGGTCAACATTTGGTAACTGACCTATTTGAATTCTCAACAACACTTCGAGTTCACCTATCGCCGGTTGGGGTTCTCAGGGATATCATTTCTAGAGCACACCAGATTCCCCCGCCACGTAGGCCGATACGACGCAATCCAGGGCAGTTTTAGTCGGCTCGAGTCCCACATACCCATATCCATGATCGTTGGCTCCGATAAAGTCAATCCTAAGATTTTCTGCGTGCAAAAAATATGGCGGACCTCAGGTTTCATAGTACAAGCTTTGGATACAAACGGGACTAGCACTCAGCTGAAGTAGGATTTAGACTAAAACAGAATAAGCAATAAAAACAGAAGCACAATTAGTGATACACACTTTCATGGTGCAATGAACAACTCATTAACTCGACTTTACCGTTCAATTTTCTCGTCACCGCGAAGGAAATCCATTCATAGAACGCTAGTACTATTATGTCTTCATAATTTTTTGTTGGCAACACTCGTTAAAATACCCTAGCGCCGTTTTTGCCTCACACTCGATATGTAGTGTTTGATCAGTGATCTTGTTGGCACATAATCTTGTCGTGCACAAAGTTGCACCTTATTTATTTTTTCCTTAATGCTGTGTAGATATTTCATAAATGTGGTAGGTATGTTTGCTGGAAATTGTGCTCAACGGATACGTAGTACGCAGCTCGTTAGGTAGGCACGTTGGTTTTTATAATTTATCTCGGTTAATATAGTAGTTAGTAGTTTTTTTGTCTGAAAATTTTTAAGGTTCTGCTATATAATTTTTTAATGTATAGCTAGTTTTGAATTCTCACGTGAATAGGTAGTTTTCCAAAGAGCAGTCCCCCTGTAAGGGAAAGGTCGTGAGTTCGAGTCTCACTTGAGCATTTAATTTTTTCCAATGTTTTTCGAACTTAAAAGTTAGCATAATAAATGCTATAAAAAAAAAAAAAACATTCAAAAAAAAAAAAATTTTCTTTTTACATCAACTACCTGTCAGTGAAAATCTACTTCGGAAATTAGCCGAAGAAACTTCTAAATATCTAGTTTTCATGTTCCGTTCCAAATTCAAAATTCATTCCACTTCACCCAGAAACCGTGACATTGCTTTTCTAAAGAGTTTGTAATATTCTGTGTTCCATTCCAAATTCAAAATTCTCTCCTACTCACCCAAGAACCGTGGCACTATTATTGTTCTTAGCAGCTTTAGTAATACCTACATAGAAGTCTAGTCTAAGCAAGTTGTTCCAAATGAGAAATACGAAATCGACAGTGTAAGTACTTATCTCGATTTAAATTACATGATCACAGCTAATCCCACAAAGGTCAGGCTTGAATATAGTTTACAATCACTTTCTACAGATGATTTAGTAGTTAGGCTTTAAATTAACAAGGCCCACACGCTAAGGTAACGTGTGAATTCCTGCTTTGTGAACCCTACTTTCACTGGTCAGTGTTGCCAAAGTTGGGGACTTTTTCCCAAAACTTTGGGAGAAAAAAATTGTAATGGGAATTCTTTTCTTCAGGGTAAATTTTTAAGGACACATTTTAGGTTTTATTTTAATTACGCTGTAATCTTTTTTTAGCAATAAAATAGAAATCCATATTCGACTATTTTACTATAATAAAAATACCGTATTTTATAACTCCTAAATGGTGTTCTAGAATTTTTTCCAAGTAACGTGGTGACGAAAAATAATTTCCTTAAAAATAAATCAGCAATTTCTAAGAAATGGTCTGTCAACCCTACACGAATAGATGCTGTCAACCCTGCGATGCCAAAGAACACCAACAGACAGACATAAATTATTCACAGTCGTGTTATTGCATAATTTCAACGTTTTTATTTAACACAATGACATTATGCGCGAGCACTCGGGTCCGCCATTAAAAAAAAGACTAATCATTTTGAAATGATAATACTCCTCTTTTATGAGAGAATGAAATAAAGGTATGTATTTATTTTAGCTAGGAATATTTCACACTCACAATGAATGGACGTGAACAAATAATAGTTTAGGTATTCTTTGGCATCTACTTTCAGTGTAAATAATCATTAGTATGTAAGTGTGTAAATATCCGAATATATATGTATCTGACACTCGAATATATCCGAAGATCTATACACCAAGTAGAGTTAAAAGAGACCACTCTAAAATCTTTGAATCTCTAAGTGTCAACCTTACCAGTAAGCTAGTATATGATTAGCGGTTTTTTTTATAAAGGACACGTCAATTTGACTTCACCTCGCCTGATGGTAAGCTAAAGGCAAAGTCTCGGAAAGAGGGTCACCATCGTAAACATATACCATGTTAACAATGGTGGCACTCAGCTTGACGATCTCATCAAGTGCCATTTCACGCTCCGCTTAAAGGACCCGGGACTGTAGGAAGAAGGAAACACGTGAGCTGGCAGAGAGTTCCAGGTCTTAATGGTGAGGAGTAAATTATTTATTTATCTACTCTCTGTGTCCTGTTCCAAATTTGAAATTCTTTGACGCCCTACTCAGGAATCATGACACAATTTTTCTCTAAAACTGTTTGTTTAATATCTATGACAAGAATTATTAAAATAAACAATTTAATTTCAAATGGTTACGTTTCTGCGGTAAAGGTGGATTGCAAAGTGTGGGTTAAAGTAATCCTTTCAGCAGTTAGATTAAAATTATTGACGGTTAAACGTTCTTCGGTCGTGATAGCAATAAATTGTGTGGCGCGGTAAAACGCGGTAAAGTTCGCGCGATAGCAGTAGAGGGTTGACTTTTATTGAAAACTGTCGTGAATTATTTGTGCTATTACTATTGAATGAACGATGGGTTATTCTTTACCCATTTAATTTACCGGTAAAATGAAAATCCGTACTTTTCATATTGAAAAATCATCATTTTAACATGGTCCCGGTTGTTATATGTCGGAGCCCAGGCTTTACTTACTGGCTCCTCTATTGCAAAGGAAAGCATACATAATAAACAACGAGCTTTTGCCCGCGGCTCAGCCCGGGTAGATGTCCATATCGCAACCAAACATGCCTATGTCCTTCCTCAAGGTCTAATCCACCCATAAACCAAATTTCATCAAAATCGGTTCAGTGGTTCAGGTGTGAAAGCGTAACATGCAGACAGATAGACAGACAGAGTTATTGTCACATTTATAATATTAGTATGGATGTAGGGTTCGGATACGTATTTTGACGTTTATGGCAGAAGTAAATATATATGATAATCCCTTAAATTATTTATTGTATTCTATTCTACATATTATTCTAGTTAGTTTAGTTTGCTCCATAGATCTTAGCGGGGTTTCATAGACTCTTTTTCCCAACCAGCCCAATCAAAATCCGAGTACGGTACCTACTTAATACATCTCTGCCTTTACTGTATCTATATACAGTCGTTATAATAACGATTGTACTAATTTATATAAAACGTAATTTACTAGTATTTGACACCTCTGATAAATTTAAAGCCCTGCAACTGACACTTCTAAATGTCAAAGTTGACATTTACTTTCAGTGACAGCTATTTAATACAATGGCAATAAATATTTGTAATAATAACAGCACACGATCAATATTTCCAATGGTCCAAATGGTTTGCGACTTAGTAGAATACAAGGATATTGCCCAATTACTTCACGTCGGGTTTGGCAACTAAAAGATAGGGAAACTAAACTGATATCGATGTTATCTAATTAGACTTTAGGGAACAAAAAATCGGTATCGCGAAAGACTACTACCTACTTACTTGACTAACGACCAGCAAAAATACGCATTCTTTTTATCGAAAAAATAAATAATTAGCAACCCAAATTACTAATATTCGCTCCAAACCTCTCCAGCTAAGTTAAATTGCTTGTGGTAGGAGGGTTCACGTCAGCCAGGCTTTGAACGTTGGACTTCGCGATCGTAATACCGATTCCTTCACCACTAAGCTACAGATCCGGTCAATAAAATCTCAAAAAATTCACTTCTAAATGTCAAAGTTGACAATGACGTCCAGTGACAAGTGACAGCTGTCAAATACAGAAGTAAAACCACAGTTTAAAAATGAATGATAACGTACAATCTATTTTTAAATTATTTTTGAACGCACATTTATTTTTAATCCCCCATTCAGAATCATACATCGCAAAAATGTATAGACCTACTTTAACTGGTAATACCATCTATATACAATTATATACATGGTATTGTCGAAAAAGAATCATGTCTTATTGGTCACGACCCATCATAAAAAAGTTAAACGGTTGTTTGACTGTCACTTTTGAACTAGAAAAATAAGTGCATCATGCTTTTAAATTTACAAGTATCATTTAGATAAAGGGGCCAGTGATGTGGAAGAAACGGTGAGGCAAATCTTCGTTGTTTTTTTAAAGCATTAAGACGGCAAATAGCTTACTACTTAAAAATGTATGCTACCGTGAGTTATGTGGTAGATAGAAGAGCCATCTTAATGCAATGATTTCTGTGTAAGTATTAGTACAGTAGTAATAACTAGTACAGTAGTGCCATGTTGGTTCCCGATGGAGTAGAATAGGACCACCCCAGCTCTTCCTGTGGGGGTCGTAAAAGGCGGCTAAGGATTAGGGCTTTTCTCCATCAAACGACAATAGACATCATAACATACATAACATAAACTCACGCCTGTATTCCCCGAAGGGGTAGGCAGAGGTGCTAGCACCCACATTTCGCCAGTTTATGTTTAGATCCCAATGTAATAGGTGGCGAGCCTATTGCCATTAACCGGGCACATATAAACCTACGATAAATACACACATAACTTCGAAAAGCATCGAAAAGTCATTGGTGTGTGCCATGGTAAACCTGGGACCGAACCCGAGACCTCGTCTCAGCAGTCCATTACCCATAACGGCAATTAGACTCGTCCCTTATTACGTCGTGGGACAGAAAATCATAATTGGCAAAACGTGGATGCTCATACACTTTTTTTTTTCTTAAATTTGGTGCGTTAATTGACTGCACCCCGTTAGATGGTAATAAAGGTGCAGTCTAGAAAATACAGACCACCATTTTCGTAAAATGGTGGTCCCTAACTTGACGGCCTTGATAGATGCCTTTTCACGTCCCGCTTGAAGAACCCGGTAAGAAGAGGGAAACATGTATGCGGGCAGAGCATTCCAGCTCTATCGTGCGGAACTTCTGCCTACCCCTTCGGGGACTTACAGACAGACATGTATGTATGTCAAATGGTATAAAGCTTACTTAATGTCGAAATTTATCATAGTGTTAGTTCTGATTGCATCCATCATGCATTTTAGAGTCACCCTCTTACTCTTGGCTTTTTTGGGAGCAACTCCTGACAAAGGCAAATTAATGATTTAAATGTTTATCTATTACTGCTTACTTCTTGACGGATTTATGTTAATACTAACGTCAATGAACGTCAGGAATTCGCAAATAACTTAGCTAGTAGGTGCTTAGTATGCGGTGCGCGGTGTTGCATCCGCCATGTTCTTTTTATGATAACGTTTGCGTTCAGATAATTTGGTTTCTTTTTTTTTTTATAAGAACGTCAGCTACTAAACATGTTATAGTGAACGAGACTGTCACGCAGGAGGCGCGGGTTAGATCCCCGCTCAGTGCAAATATTTCTTGTATGCATCAATATGGCTATTAGCATTTGCCTGGGCGTTTCTATGCATAATTTGTATGTATTTACAAATAAAAAGTATCTAAGTGTGTTTATCCGCATTCTAGATTCCATAACACAGGCTAATTAAGCTTACCATGGGTCTAGATAGCGTTGTGTGGAATGTAAAAAAAACTCGAAGCAGCAACACTTGCTTAGAACCACGAATATTTATATCTATTATTTCAAGCTCATACCTGTCGATGGTTTGCCGAATTACTTACTGAAGCGCTTACCTGAAAAAAATAATGAATCATTAAGTCTCTAATATAAAGTATGCATAAAATTTAAATACAATAATATTATCTCCATATATCCAAATCCATATCTATACTAATATTATAAATGCGAAAGTAACTCTGTCTGTCTGTCTGTTACGCTTTCACGCCTAAATCACTGAACCGATTTTGATTAAATTTGGTACAGGGGTAGATTAGACCTAGCGGAAGGATATAGGCTATGTTTGGTAAATTGCCGATAAACAAAGAATCAAGGAATCAATTACATTTATTCAGTTGAGGCACTTATAGAGCAATATGAATGTAAAAATTTTACAATTATATCATTTACTTATTGTCAAGAAATTTTAAAAGATTAAATAAGATAACATAACATAACATAAACTCACGCCTGTATTCCCCGAGGGGGTAGGCAGAGGTGCTAGCACCCACATTTCGCCAGTTTATGTTTAGGTCCCAATGTAATAGGTGGCGAGCCTATTGCCATTAACCGGGCACTTATAAACCTGCGATAAATACACACATAACTTCGAAAAGCATCGAAATGTCATTGGTGTGTGCCATGGTAAGCCTGGGATCGAACCCGAGACCTCGTCTCAGCAGTCCATTACCCATACCACTAGGCTACCGCAGATATTAATATTTAATTATTAGTTTTATTATTAAATAAAATAAATCATTGCAAAATATAACTATTAACGTAATTATACATAGAAACACCAGTAGCATATTTGCATTGAGCTGGAATCGAACCCGTGTCCTCCAATATCCTTCTACTAACATACTATAGAGGTCGTTAACAGTCCTTAGCCACATTTTTACTCAGTATAAACAACCCCGGACACAGTATAAACAATCAGGCTACATCTACAATTCATATTAGTAGAATCCTGTTAATTAATCTTGTCGAAGGCGTGGACTGCAAAATATAGTGCCTTTGTTCAGAACCAAGGTTTAAATTTGTAACCTTTGGTCCAAGGCACAAGAGTTAAGTTGATACTGTTGGAAGTTCACGTGAATGTTATAATTGCTGGCATATTTCTTGACCCTAAGTCGAGAGAGAAACGAGACGTTGGCGCGAATTTTATTGGTTTGATAAAATCTATGATTGGCGGATTAGAAAAACCGCTTTTGCAATATAAACAATACAGTTGGGATTGCTGTTATTGTTCTATATAATATTGGTAGTAATCATTACCGAATAAAGATTTTTTTTCTAACAACTCTCGGCAAGAAAATCCAACAAACTTAGGCGAGAGTTGTTATAAAAAAAAAGACTTATTTTTAGTAGATTATTTCTCACATTTAAATTCAATTTAACATAGCACTGACATTTTCACTGAACGTAATCAATGGAATGAAATGTAGTATAATTAAACGCTGTTACCTTCTCTCTCAATATCTACAATCCTATATCTTGCACCACACAATACCTTTGCATGCATCTGCAAATCAAATCGCGACCACGCATGCGCGGCTGTAGCAAAGCAACGCCGGATGTCAACATTAGTATGTCGAGTCTTACATTATGGAGCTGATGGGTTCACAACTGACTGTGTTAATTTTCATTTTGAATTATTGGTAACAAGACTGAAGCTGCTGCACCGCACGCGTTGAACTCTAATCTATGTAGTAGCTAACCTCTTAGAAAAATGGCAAGATGTTGGCCAGTGTATAGTTGAATAGAATGATGAATGTATGGGATTGATACGTATTTTGACGATTATACAGTTTTCAACGTATGTCAATCCCATACATTGATCAATCGAAACGTCGGTAGCTTAGTGGTTAAGGAGTCGGTTTTACGATCGAGAGGTACCGGATTCGAATCCTGGACATTACACTACCGACGACGTAAACTCACTCCTAGCACAAACAATTTAGCTTATTTGGAGGGGTTTAAGCGAATATTAGTAATTTCAGTTGCTAATATTCTTTTTAAAATCTACAATTAATAATAAAACCATAATCTATTCCATTCTTTTCTACAATCACATTGCAGGGTTTCCACGGTGCGTGGTTTCACGGACGCTGACGCAATCACGGTTGTATTTACGACAAACGTATCTGCAGTATCACGGACAACTGACAAGCCTCTTTCCACGGTGCGTAGTCAACGAAATCGCGGATTTAGAAGGCGGCCCTAACACAAACACGCTCTTTTCTCTGTACAGTCAGCGTCAGAAAGATCTGCACGGTGGCGGAGCGCTGGAAAGCGCGCCTCCCCATTCCAGGGGCGAGTCGGGGACACCGTTGTCCCCCCTCCCGAGGAGGGCCAGACCGTTTGGAATGGTCCTGGGTCAGCCGGGGTGCGAGGAATATGTCGATGACAACCTCACCTCCGGCCTAGCGCCACGACCCACAGTCAGCGTGCGGTTTTAGTCGGTTCGAGTCCGACATAACCTCCCCTCCTGGCTCCGGCAGGGGGGTATCCGAGGGGATTTCCGCACGAAAAAATAAAAAAGCGTCAGACGATCTTGACTATAACGTCTCAAAGTGATCTTTAAGTTCCACAACACAACATTCTACACAACGCTATCTAGACATGGTAAGCTTTTATAGCTTGTGTTATGGAATCTAGAATGCGGATAAACATACTTATATACTTTTTTTTTAAATACATGCATATTATACATAGATACAAACAGACCAATGCAAATAGCCATATTAATGCTTGCAAATATTTGCACTGAGCGGGGATCGAACCCGCGCCTCCTGCGTGGCAGTCGCGTGCACTACCGCCACGCCACAGAGGCTCAAGTTCAAGTTCGCGTTGAAGGTTCTTTATTTGTTGAATATGGTACAAAACCTAAGGTATTAAGAGTAAATCAAACTGTTTATTATACCAGGAAAAATGAATTGCTCAGGTGGGATTGTAATCGAACTGTATAGTTAACATAATAAATACTCAAAATACATCGGGAAAAAGAAGCGCTCAAGTGGGACATGAACCCACGACCTTTCAATTACAGGGGGAATGCTCTTCCAACTGAGCTATTGAGCCACACCTGAATCACTTCAAATTTCCCTTTTCTTTATATCCGTCTTTAAGGGCGTATTTCGAATTTAAAAAGCTAGCATTTTTTTTTTAATGGGCCCGTCAATTTGACTTCAAATGAAATGCTATAAAAATTTCGCCCAAATAATAAATACCTTGACTTCATTCAAACTGTTTTATTGATTTATAAGGTACTAGCTTTTGCCTGCGGCTCCGCCCGCGTGGATGTCGGTTCCCGGCAATTATTAGATTTTTTCTCTACGTACAAACCTTCGCTGGACTTCCACGAATAATTCAAAACCAAAATTAGCCAAATCGGTAAAGGCGTTGTTGAGTTATAACATTACAACGAAAAGTGGTATTGATTTTTATATATTTAGATTATTGTCCAAATTAAAATTATGTACCAAATATCAGATCAATCAGTCAACAGAAAGGGGGTAAAACCAATGCATTAAGACTTTGCAGTCAAGATCATTGTGATGCTGACTGTACCTCACAACAGGTAGTTATTCATAAAATCAGCACATTCCCGCGCAACACCTTGTTATAGGGTAGCCAATATAATCAGCGCACTCGTCACGAACCGCCTCTTAAAACAATAATATCCATATTTCGTTGCGAATAAGGGAATAACGCGCACCCAGACGAGAATTAGGATGGGGCTAGGAAAACAGCGGGCGGGACTTTGAATTTTTTTTTATATACAGACACGTCAATTTGACTTCACCTCGCCTGATGTTAGGCTAAAGGCAAAGTGTCGGAAAGAGGGTCACCATCATAAACATGTACCATGTTAACAGTGGTGGCACTCAGCTTGACGGCCTCATTAGATGCCTTTTCACGCCCCGCTTAAAGGACCCGGGACTGTAGACTGTATAAACTATCATGGTAAATATTATTAGAGGTATTGGGATATTTATCTTAAGCTATTCCATGTCGTTTTCTTTCGAGTTCCCGAAATTTCACAAATATTAACATTTATTAATTTGTGGTTACAATTTTAGACATACATATTATATAGCGTAATATTATAAATGCGAAAGTAACTCTGTCTGTCTGTCTGTATGTTACGCTTTCACGCCTAAACTACTGAGCCGATTTTGATGAAATTTAGTGTAGATTAGACCTAGAGAAAGGACACACAGGACTTGTTCGCGATAACTGACATCCACGCGGGCGGAGCCGCGAGTAAAAGCTAGTTATCTATATTTTAGAGTTATGAAACCCAATTTGTTACTTACAGCAAATGACTTCCATAAAATTATGATGTGAAAACGCGATATTGGTTGAGTGAAGGTTTTTAAAGGCCTGTTGCAAAATTACATGTAGGTAATATTTGCAACATAACATTTTGACACTTACGATGCCTATTACATTAAATTACTGCTAAAATGTTTAAGTATCGTTTTAGGTACTATAGTAGTGGCACGTTATGATGGCCGTTTTGACACGACTAGTTTTGCTTATTTTCTCTTTTTTAGTACGCTTAATATTGCACAACAACTGTTAGTTAAATAACTAAAGAAAAATACAGCGAGACTGGCACAGAAGAAAATAAACTTCACACACCAAAACAGAGAAAACGACAAAACCAGTCGTGTTAAAACGGCCATTATAACGTGCCGCAACTATAGTCTGTATGGCCATTTACCGATATTGTTGTAATATCTAGAATGCACCAAACATCATGGCATAAAATTAACTTTAGACCTAATTACATAGTACGTATTTTTTAATGGGATTTTGTACAGAATCTTATTAGTTTATTTGATGGTTCTAGTGTTGTGGCATAAAATAGTTAAATATAATGTGTTTTATGGAAACATAATTATCTACACGTTAAAAAAAAATTGGTATTGGATTATAGTATATCTTGGCCATCACAAGCTTTTAACATCATCAATTAAAATGATTTTTGGACATTTCAAACAATTCCTCAATATTTGCGTACTGTATCTTGTAAGACAAATGCGAAAGTAACTGTCTGTAAGTTAAACTTTCACGCCTAAACCACTGAACTGATTTTGATGAAATTTGGTATAAGGTTAGATTAGACATATTGAATAACACACTTGTACTTTTCCACTGAGTTTAATTTGTTTCATTTCTAGACCTGATCGGTTTCGCCTTACGGCATTCTCAAAGGTTCACATTGATGTTTCAAAACGAAACGAAACGAAAGAAACATCAATGTGAACCTTTGAGAATGCCGTAAGGCGAAACCGGTCAGGTCTATGAATGAAACAAATTAAACTCAGTGGAAAAGTACAAGTGTGTTATTCAATATGTGTAGCAGATTCCACCAAGCGCCATCAATCTCCAGTATAAACAGTTACATTAGACCTTGAGAAAGAACATAGACTATTATATTTTTATATTAAATTTCATCAAACTCGGTTCAGTGGTTGAGGCGCGAGAGCGTAACAGACATACAGACAGAGTTGCTTTCGCATTTATAATATTAGCATCGATTATTTGAGCTGTACACCTCTCAATGAAACCTCTCTCAGCTCGCATTACTCAAACACTTGTATAAGTACACCATCGTCCAGGAAACACGCATAACTAAGATTACTCAGAAATCGCGCAATAGGCCGTGGTTGCGTAACTAAGCACTGAAAGTCTTACATTACCTAATGCGTACTTATTTATGTCATTGTTAACTGAATTATTGTTTTCGCGAGACGTCAAATAAGGCTTCGCTAATAATGAAAAACTTACATCACATTTACTGGAAGATGCTTAATGTATAGTAAATAATATAAGAAATATTCTATGATATTCTACACAGCGTTATATGAATCTAAATTAAGTATAGCTTAACTATCCTGTTTTATGGATTTTTAGAATGCAGATAAACATCCTTAGATAGATTATTAAATATAGAAACACCCAGACTATGCGAGATCAAATAGACATATTCATGCATACAAAAGTTTGTACTGAAAGGGAGGCGAACGCAATCATGACCTCTAACCACAGCGGTCGTCAAATGTTGGTGTATTATTATCTGTGTCTGTGTCTACTTTATATTATTTGGTATAGAAATCGACTTCATTCAAAGTTGAAATTGAAGACATACTATAAAATGTCGGCAGGTACTGTTGTAATTATTTGAATTATATTACTGTTCGAACGAAAGGCGTGTACCAAATATCAGAAAAATCCGTCAACAGAAAGGGAGATAAACCAAGAAATTAAGATAATTTTGAGCACTTTTTTCATCAAGATCGATTTGATACTGACTGTACCTACACTATACTAGCTAAATAATGAAAACCTTGCTTACAACTACTGGCTTTCACCGTTTGTTTCATGGCCACACTTTAAAACTTTGTCGGTGCGCCCGATTATCATACAATGGTCACTTGCGATGCAGCCGTGTTGACAGATACGCGTTTCCTGTAACCGAAATGGTCGGCCATTTTGTTTTGCGTTCGCTGCAACGAAATGGCCGACGAAGTGTGACTAGAAGTTGCTGTTTTAGCTTATTTTGTGAATTGATTGTATTTATTGTTATGGTTTGTCGTGTGTGCCTACAAATTGGTTAGGGCCTCTATTGCCTAGTATGGATTGTAGTATAACGAATGCTATAAATGCTACTCAATAGTACATAATAGAAAATACATACACACATACTTATACTCATGCCTGTAAATCTTCGAAGGGGTAGGCAGAGGTGTATCAACATCCACGTTTCGCTAATTATGACTTTCAGTCCCACGTAATAGGGGGCGAGTTTATTGCCGTTTAACGTTTATTTTTATATTTAGTCATGGGCTGTTTGTTTACTGTCAGAGGGAGAATAGCCCTATAGTCTTTCACCGGTGTCGTAACACTCACAGGAAAACCTGGGGTGGTCCTATTCTACTCCAACATGGCAATAAAGAATGTGGAGTTTATTAAATGATATTTCTTGTTAGGTGTTCTTTTGTTACATGTAGTAAATAGATGACGTCATAGCAATTCTGTAGCGACTGCTACTCATGAAGAGCAGGTTGGACTCCCGCTCAGTGCATGAATATGTTTATTAGCATTAGTTTGGGTGTTTCAAGCCTCGGAGAGCAAGGTAAGACGTCGGCCCCGATTGCCATATGAACATCTTATGGTAGTTGGAGTACTCATAAGTCTCACTTCTTCTTCCACTCTTCCCCTAATATAAGCTTTAACACTTCGATATCGCCAATAGATTATGGAGGTCAGATGACAGTCACTTTACGGAACATACCAAAGTCCAGCCGATACCCAGTTAGTCTGGAAAGTCAACCCCAAGAAAGTTGAGAGAAGGTACAGATAATGATTTTATAATTTTTTAAAGAACTTATCATAGTATTCCTTCATAGGTTAGAGAATGATTCAGCCACAAAGGAAGTGGCCCATGGAAGCAAGTCCAAGCTTATTATTATGAAATATCACGATACACTCGTGTAATACCACATCGGACGTGACGCAGGCGCAGCGTGACTTCGTTACGTCATCACAGGGTTGACACTCAACAATAATGTATTGATTTGGTAGGAAAATTAATGCAGATGTTTTAAATTTTTATTTAAAGGTTAATTAAATATATATATTATTAAAATAAAACTAAAACTAAATAAAGTAAAACTAAAATACATAAACAGATGGGATCTATTAATTTTGATACCCAACTTGGTCAAAGTTTCAGGGATATCTTCCTTGGAGTAACAAAACACCGTATGGTTTTAGTCGTTTCGAACTCAAACTTTGCCTTTAGTTTACTATTAGGCGAGGTGAAGTCAAATTAACGTGTCCTTTTATAAAAAAAAACATCTCATTATTAGCTCCCGTGAGATGAAACCCTGACTGGATTTCTGCACGTAAATAATGTGCTATGTTAATGATGCAGAACACAAAAATATATTTCTTTTTGAATTGTTGTCTATTTGTTCGCAATGGACGCAAAATTTACTGCATTAAATTTTATTTTATTTCAAAAGGTCTTGGCTAGGCTTCAAATATTTGTTTATATTTCTTCAATCGGTTGAGTAGAACCAGCGATTTGACCAAAGCTTGCGATATCCACGAGAGTATACGCGGGCATAAGTTAGTAATAATATTTAAAAAAAATACATTCCTACATACATGAGTCAACCCTATCAAACCGCTGTACTCAATTTGATATGGTTTATTAAGTAAACTAGGCGGCAAACTGTGAATTGGCTCGCATTGTTCACTGCGATGTGGAAAACTAAATTATTCAACTGACTTATTATGTGAACATGAAATTGAACACAAATTATGCATTACTAGTGTTCACCTCATTTGGTTACGATAATAGTGTTGTGAGGAAGGCTCGTGGTTAAATGGTAACAGAGTAGACATTACATATTGTAAAGTTAGCCAACACTCCACTCTGAAAGTTAGGCAATACTAGCTAATTAAGTCTTAGGGTTACCATTCTTAACACAGAGATACCCCTCCGTATATTTTTTGAGGATATCTCCATGGTTACCACCCCTGTTGGCTACTGGGGTGTAAGGTTATAAGGCCACCACTATTAACATGGTAAATGTTTACGATGGTGACCCTCTTTCCGAGACTTTGCCTTTAGCTTAACATTAGGCGAGGTGAAGTCAAATTGACGTGTCCTGTATAAAAACAAAAAAAAAATATCTCGCACCCCGGCTGACCCAAGACCATCTACAGTTTTAATGTTGGTTAAGGGATGCACGGTATCCCCATCGAACCCCATAAATTAACGAGAGCCTCAGTACCTAGAAGAGCATTTTATTAATTTTTAGATTATTTTTTCTTTAGATATTTATATGGCCGAACTAATGATCTAGAACACAACCGTCCGAAAATGACCAAATAATTTCGGTGTCATTACAGTATTTCGTTTCGCAAAATTACTTCCACAAAAACAGTTAAACGTAGAAATGACAGCTGTTGGAAAAAAACTCGGATCAACGAATCTTGAGATTTGATTACAAATCGACCGCCATGATATCATTATAAATTGTTCCAACACTTTTGAGATACAGTTTTTTAAGTAGGTAATCTGAAAGGTAGCTCACGCATCGTATTTCTGCGCACGCATTGCTATACCTAGGGAAGATTTTGAGTCTTTCTGTAGACTAGTCTATTTACTCTAACGGCAGTCTGAAAATAAGTCGTTTAACAACTTAGGCATTTTGCTTTATAGACGAATTAAAAATTAGTCACTCTTTTTTGGTGGCAATTTGATTTTTAGGCGCCACGATCAGGAAGAAGATTTTCCTCATTATCAAGTGAGGGGTTGTCTTTCTTGTACAACTTTTCTTGAGCACAAGTTAAATGGTCACTTAAGAGAGAAAATCGAAACTCCATGTGGTTTTAGTCAGTTCAAGTCTGACATACCGACCTCTTCTGTGAGGTTTAGCTCCGAGGGAGCTTTTTCTACGCAACGAAAGTAAGTAATCTGAAGTATCCCTTGAGAATACCATGGACCGTACATGGATATCCTATCTAATTGTCTATTTGTTTGCGGTGTACGCAGAAACTAATAAACGAATTTAGATGCAGTTCTTATAAGAAACATCTTTATCAGACTTAAAATCTACCGTATGTTTGATCGCAATAGATTTACTAAAACTGGAGATATGGCCAAAAATGGAATCAAGTTAGTAAAATATCTACCTACAGTATGACGGTAAATAAGTACGATATATTCCATACATTACCCATGCCCTAGGTTCAAGCCCTGATCTCGACGAGAATCTCACCAAGTCGTGACCAATGACGGACAAACATGCGAGTGTATAAATAATATATAAATCACACGATACTATCTTTGAGTATGCATTCATTTAGATAATGACGTCATCTCATCCGTTTTGGGATTCCGGTCTTTTACGGTGCAGTGGAATCTGTATTACTAAGCCTGCTGTTATCTGGCATAGGGATTTTGACCCTTTTAAATTACTCTAGTGGATTTGATTGCCTTTTTCTTATCAATTCGGGACTTACTGCATTTAACTTTTAGAAAATTTCAAAAATATCGTGGTCTAAGCAATATTTGTTCAAATCTGTATCTTATTTCAACGGTTTTATTTAGTTTAGCCTTCTTGTTTCCCTCATTAGGCGCGATTCCCTCAATTCTCAATTCCCTCGATTCCCCCATATTTTGTTTGCCCTATAGGCTATGTTAGAGCGGAGTTATTTTTGGGAGAAATCGGGACTCATTGTTTGGATCAAAATTAGTTGATCTGATATTTGGTTCATATCTTTGTTTGGATGACAATTATAGTTAGGTAGTTACTCATCATCATCATCTATAAAAAAACATCCGAGGCCACGTTGCCCTCGGTAGGTAGTAAGTCTACATTATTTTCACCAACCCGATTCACTATAAAAAAAAACTTTCGCTTGGAGAAAGGTTTTATTTGGTTATAAGTCGTAACGTAAGTTCTGAAGCCCTAAGCATTTTATTAAGCATTTATACCGAGTCTCCTTCGTTGTTTCTCAATAACGGTGCTGAAGAACATGTACTTAGTCAAAACCTATAACTGTTATATTTAGTATTACGTATATGAAATACTTCAACGTTACAGAATATAAGTAAGGATGGTTAATTAATGGATGTGGTATACTTTATTATAAATACATTTGAAATATCACATTTGGATCACTTTTCGTCATTATTCTCTCAGTCTCCGGGGAAGTATCAGTAGATATGAAAAAATTGAGAAGTAGTTGAAATGACTGAATGCTTTGGATTTGAAAGAAGGCATCGCTGAGATGAGGATCGATATTATCCGATAAAAACTTATATATTTATTTTGAATTATTGAAAATTTATCGATGAATTATACTTTAATACATGTATCTAAACATGAGTACCTTGATCTATTCCGAAGTTGTAGTAGTACTGTTATGACTAAATAATAGTGAGCACTTTTGAAGTACTGGAAGTAAATAATTCTTCTTAGGATTTCCCAAATGTCATATTAAGTATTTGTTTCTTTACTTAAAACTGCTTTGCACTACGAGTGAGTGGAGTGCAGTAAAAATGTAGCCTTTTTTCCCTGAAACTACTGGTCGGGATACAATATTCTAATACTTACAAATTCATTCATGCAGTCACAAATTTTTTTTACAAAAATGCCGCATCTATTCTTCCTACTCCACGCAAATCTAAAACATACATTAAGTATAATATACTAAGTATCTCATAGTATCAACCTGTTCTGACTTGGGATTGTGAGACAAAATATTAAATTTTCATCGTCCCTCCATATATTGTTGGGAGACGTATCCCACGGTATTTTGTGATCACGACTAGATTTTTGCTTCCAAACTAAGTATAGTTCTGTTATGCCGTATTTATTGAAATACTGTTACGAGAGGGAAGTGAATAGCTGTGCTTGAAATACTCACATTAGATATGTATTGGATAATGTTAGATGATCGAATTTTTGGATGTGAGTATGTGCTATTGAAAGTTTTTTTTTTTTAATATTTCGCAACATTCTACATAACGCTATCTAGACCCATGGTAAGCATAGCTTAACTAGCTTGTGTTATGGAATCTAGAATGCGGATAAACATACTGAAATACATTTTTTTTTTGTAAATATTGGAACTTCAAAACTTAATAAATAAATTTATATTTGAATCAATGTAATTTTTTCTACGGCTGATAGAATAAAAACTCATGATGATATTGTCAATAAGGGATCTAGAGGAATTAATTTGATGAATGTTATAGTAAAATTAATCTTAAGTATGATTTCAACTGTAAATATAATTTTCATGTTTAATGTTTAAAGATAACGCACAGAATCTGACTTAAACCGAATAACCCGTTTAGTTCAACTATTATTGCCTCACTATCATTGGTGAAACCCACTTCTTATCCTCAAATCCTGGCCATTGCACTACCGATGAGAACGCAATTTAGCTGGAGGGGTTAGAGAGAATAGTAATTTGGGTTCTAATATTCTCAAAAAAAGGTACTCAAACCTACCACATATTTGAACTATAAAAAATAAATAACTGACTACACTACTAGCGCAAGATTTGTAGGTGTAAAAATAATATATTCACAAAAACTGACATCACTAAAGATATAAAAACATCGGGCCAATGGATCCACCATCGACCCATCGTAATCTCATAAAAATATCCACCAATATATCCACCAATATAATCATCTAGTTTTATGATGTAACTTATTAACGCCATAACGATTCTCAAATTAAAAATGCATTCGTACATCTTCGGGAATACGAAGATTAACGAAGGAGTGTACTATCGGGTACAAAAATTTTAATTATAGACCTATTTTAGATTTTTATCGGTGTAGAATCCGTTGAAATGAAATTTCGGATTGCCAGACGAACATCAATTGTAGTCGTTACAAGTAGTTGGAGCCCTAAAAAGTTCAACAACTAGTCTTTTTTTTTTTTTTTTTATCGTGCGAAAAATCCCCACGGATACCACGACTAAAACGCACGCCGTCTTGGGTCCTTGGCTGCCGGAGGTGAGATTGCCAAAAGCATATCTCTCGCACCCCGGCAGACCCAGAACCATCTCTTTCGAGATGGCCCCCTTCGGGTTGTGGTGACCAAAATGTCCCCATCTAGCCCCGGTTACGGGGAGGCGCACTTTGCGCCGCCGCCGCGGCCTGCTTCTGCTAGGGTGACAGGCGGCTCCACCGGTCACCCCCAGGCCAGCGCTCATGGAGGACGGAGGTCGTTCTGCGACCTCCGACGTCCGGTTCGCCTTCGCTCTGCACGGGCTTCCCGGGCCCGGAGTCTGGTGCGGACCCGACCGGCCGCCTCCTTCTCGAGCATTACTTGCTCGCAGAAGGAGGCGGCCGCACCCCAAGCGTTTGCGCATCGTACCATCGCTGTGAGCAATGTGACGAGTGTGAGGACTCCCACCCCTAGAGCCGCCACTAGGACCCGCCTCGGCGTGTCCCACGCCGGGCACTCGGTCAGCGTGTGCAGCTCTAACAACTAGTCTAATTAAAATGTTTCTATATCGCTTTTGGGTTGTCTAAGTCATATGGCAGTCGTTTCACCAAAAATATCGAACTTACGAACAGTTAAACTGATAAAAGCGGACCCGTGACACCAAGTTGAAAGCTTCAGATGTGATTGGGATTATCGCTAGGATGAATAAGAATCCGTTAAAATGTGATTATATTTAAAATATTCTAGAACGCAGTGACATTTTGAACCCTAATAAAGCATTGCTTGTCATAATATTAGTTATGTGTACATCCGAATGCGGATCCGATAGCCGAATATGGATGCGATATCTGAATGCGGATCCAATATCCCAATACAGGATACTTTATAAGATGTTTAAATGGTACTGGCCTGTGTAAAAACTTCAATACTATTTAGATTCGGTGCCTACACCTTATTTATTCTGTGCCTACAATACAATTAATCTAAGCTGGATTCTGGATCCTCCAGCTTAGATTAATTGTTTATGTTCACGTTGGTAGTGCGATGGACAGGAATCGATCCCTGGACATTTCGATCGCAAATATTTGCAGTAAGCGATAATCGAACCCATGACCTCCAACTTAACAGTGGAATATCGACAAACTTTTAAACCTATTCTATTTCAATTTAAATATTGTTTTGTAAAATATTGTTTTCTACTTTGTAGCAAAAAAATCCTAGAGGATATCACGTGATGGGGAGGCCTAATTCTACTCCACCGGGTACCGGAAAAAAAAACCGTTAAACTATGCCTCTTTACACATTTTCATTATAGGATTGCCAGCATAGAAACCGTAATAGTTTTATCAATCTATCATTACCGTAAACATACGTAAAGTGACCCTCACAATATGCCCACTGTGGCATATGCCCACTCTCTTTTACAACACTACTACGACGCTAACGCGATTATTATGACAGCCTACAATAAGGATGAAATACTACTTTGCTATACCTAACAAGGATATAAAACAACAACCACATTTTTAAGCAAGCTTTATCATAACGAAATAAGGCTCAATTTTGAATGTAATAAGCTTTCGCGAGGGTAGAATTATCTTTGTATGAAATGGTCGGCATAGTTCAAGTTTATATAAATGATGTGCACACATGTTAAAGCTTGCAAAATGACAGGGTAAATAAATGTATTGTGCTACTGACGTCTTGCCAAGGATTATATGAGTTAACTAGCCTTTGCCCGCGGTTTCGCCCGCGTGGAATTCGGTTATCGCGACAAAACATTTTCTCACAACGTGTACGAACTTTGAAACTGACGAACTTCCAATACAAACGTTCATCAACTATTTTACTCATTTTGAATATGATACATCATGATACATGTGTTCATTTATTTCTTAAAAGATGTAGGTTTATTAGTACATGTAGCTCTGACAATGACGGACTTTCACACAAACTTCCATCCCTAATTTCAGTCCTTTAGAATTTCAAATTCAATTCAAAAATTCTTTCTTAGTGGATGCTTACATCGATTTAGCTAGAGAACTTCAAGCTAAATGAAATTCGTAGTGACTTATCAGAAACTATCAAATTCATTCGATTACACCAGGAAAAAAAAAAAAAAAAAACAAAAAAAAAAAATATGAATTACTCAGGTGGGGCTTGATCCTAAGACCTTTCCCTTATAGGGAGAATGCTTTTCCAACTAAGCTACCGAGCCACACCTGATTTTTTTTTACACTTAACACAATATACATTATAGTTAGCATTATAAAATGCTATCAAATATTATTAAAAAAAAAGTTTGTCAATTTCGTACTTTTACCGAAAGCTGACCTAAACTGAATCAAAAACCGTTCAAAGGTATCATATTTATACGTCAATTAAAAAGCTAAGTATTACTCATACAAATCGTTTGTGTAGCTGACTGTACAATACAGCGATCGATCATTACCGATATTTATTTTTTCTCCAATAACTTCCATCATTATCCGCATCAAGTTTTTCACAGCCTCGGCACTGGATTCAATTGCGTTCATAGTTAACCTTAATGACGTCACGCATTGACAAACGCTGTACCGATAACAACCATTTAAATTATACATAATAACACAAACCACTGGCAATTGTCTCGAAAAATCTTAAAGAAAACATATAAAAACCAATTTGAGGCTTGAAAGAAAAAAGAACGAAGGAAAATTCATTTATTTCTTACGATTGTGGCCCGCCATTACACCACCGACGTACTACGGTTTCCGCCACTATAACAACCTCTGGAAACTCCGAAACACACACACAATATCAGACACAGAGTCTTATAACATAAGAAAACTCACCAACCATTCAACAGCGAAGAAACACCGTGTTCACAAATGGAATACCACCTAATGATAGCCCGGGTTGCGGTTAGACCATTATTAATTCCATCTCGCTCGCACTCAAATAACGGTCGTAAATTAAAGCGAGAGGTGTAATCAGAGATCTGAGAGTACGTGATCTCCATTACACTGAGCTGATGCCTTTTGGATTCTTTTGTTCTTTTTTTCTGGTTTTTAGATTAGTTATACGCGGTTAGGCAAGATTACAAACTCGGAACAATCGTGAATTATTTTTGGGTTTATACTAGGCATGTTTTGGCCGTGAGAAAATAACATGCCTAAATATAATTTTAACGATGTATATTTTATTATTTATAGACAAAACTGGCGGCTTTGCTCACTCGCTTTTCTGGTCCCGTTTTCTATAAAAAACTGTGCCCGGGATTAAAAATATCCCATGTTTTAATCTAAGAATTGGTCTATCTATGTGCCATTTTTCATCCAAATCTGTTCAGCAGTTTGTGCGTGATTAAGCTCCTAAATTAACGGATATACTGACTCAATTTCTAAAGTGCAGACTAAAACACAATTGGGAAATTGAACTGAGGATGATAATGATGACTAGCCGAGGAATCAAACCAAAACCTTCCACCTCACGACCACTGGGTCAGCAAAAGTTAACAAGAAACGAGGCAGTCTAAGCTAATAATAACAAAGCAATATGACCCTTGTAATTTTGAACGTCACTTTTAACTTGAAATAAACTGTCACCAGCGGTATTTCCGAACCAATACGACCTTAAAACCTTCAAAAAAGAGTGTACTCTCTTTTAAAACGAAAGCAACGCACTTGTGACTCTTCTGGTGATGTGTGTCCATAGGCAGCGGTGATCGCTTACCATCAGGCAATCCGTCAGCTCGTTTGCCTCCCTAATCCATAAAAAAACTTACCATCAAGCGAGGTGAACTCATATTGATGTACCCTACATAGAATAAAAAAAATGTCTAAAAACCCCAACTTTATTCAGTCTATCCTTACAACACCAATATGGTTAAACCCCAGTAAAAAGACCTTGACTCTTCGGGAAGACCCATGCAGTCTCATTGCGATGCATAGCATAACCCCTCGAATACCATCAGAATATTCTTTCAGCATACTAATATCTACGTGATTATTTTTTATAGCATTTTTATACTGATGACATTTAAGTTTTACGGTGTTTTACAAAAAGATTAAATAGATAACCCTTGTTAGATTAAATATTTCTTTATACTAACGCCTACGTATGCAGAAGGGGTTAGTAGAACTACTTTTATACCGTATCCCGATAGTGTATGAGTATGAGAAAACCCAAGACCTTACGGTTATATGCAATAAGTGTAATCTTATGACTCGGGATTTATATTTATATATATGTATTGTATTATAATGATAATTATAATAATACTAGCTTTTGCCCGCGGCTCCGCCCGCGTGGATGTCGGTTATCGCGACCAAGCATAGCCTATGTCCTTTCTCATGGTCTAATCTACCCCTATACCAAATTTCGGCAAAATCGGTTCAGTGGTTTAGGCGTGAAAGCGTAACATACAGACAGACAGACAGACAGAGTTACTTTCGCATTTATAATATTAGTATGGATAAGCTATTAGCCTACGGCTCCGCCCGCGTAGATGTCGGTTATCGCGACCAAACATAGCCTATGTCCTTTCTCAAGTTCTGATCAACCCTTATACCAAATTTCATCAAAATCAGTTCAGTGGTTTAGGCGTGAAAGCGTAACAAACAGACAGACAGAGTTACTTTCGCATTTATAATATTAGTATGGAGTATGGAAGTATGGATGGTATTGTGGCAATGTTACACAAATAAAACTAAATTAATCAGGATAGATTCTATTAAACATAAATGAAAAAGGACATCATCATCATCATTTCAGCCATAGGAAGTCCACTGCTGATGATAGGTCGCCCCTATAGATCTCCAATAAGACCAGTCGGAAGCGAGTCGCAAAAAGAAATAAAAAAAAGACATATTGTTACTAAAATGAAAGCTACTAGGCCAAACTATTTAAATTCTTATGTGACTAAATGTCAACCATTACACATTATTTTTAAAAAAATCACGTAAATCCGAACATAAATCTAAAACAAATATCAATAAGTACATAATGGAGAAGTCCTACTTTTTGAAATCGTAAAAAAGCTTTAATTCATTAATGGTAACTTGCAACATATTAAACAAGTAAGTGATATATTTGCAACCGATCGAATATCGACATAATTAAACCAAATTTTATGTATTTAGTCTCCTATCTACAAAACAATAAAAATAAATGTGAGCAATTTGTGATCTGAATAATGAAATGAAAAGGATATATCCAGTCATAAATAGCGTCAATAAACCCACTACTAAATGCTAATAGGAACTATTCTAGACCAAAATTTATACACACCCACATTGCAGACATTGACCGCTTTGTGATATTTCATTTAAGCGCTTCTGTGATTCGGAAGGCACGTTAAATATTGGTCCCAACTATCGACAGTTGTTAGGTCAAGAGGCTTTAACAAACTCTGTCAGTGATTGGCCAGTAACCACAGCTGAGGTTGAGAGGCCATATGGCAGTGTCTCCCAATATAAATTACTCCACCACACTCACATTACAATGGACCCGGATATAACTGGGACAACGTTTGAACAACTTAAAAATACGTATTGTATAATAGCTGTTGCCGTGGCTCCGCCTGCGTAGATGTTGGTTATCACGACCAAACATAATCTATGTCCTTTTTTATAGTGTAAGCTACCCCTATAGCAAATTTCATCAAAATGGCTTCAGTGGTTTAGGCGTAAAAGCGTGACAGAGATAGACAGTTACTTTCGCATTTATAATATTAAGTATGAATAATTATTTTCTTTTTACCTAATTGAGAATCGAATACAATCAATTAACTAGCCTATGGTATAGTCCACTGCTGAACATAGGTCTCTCTCAATGTCTCAACAATGAAGCGTCGGTAGCTTGGTAGTTAAGGAGTCGGCCTTACGTTCGAGAGCTCCCAGGCCTATTGTCTATACCTGAAATGTACCTACGAACAACACATGTTTTTTATCCTTGGTGTACACAATAAAGATATACTTTACTTTACATTATTTTACTTCAAATCCTACATTACCGACGTGAACCACTCCTAGCAAAAGCAATTTAGCTTATTTGGAGGGGTTAAAGGAATACAAGTAATTTCGGAAGCTATTATTCTTATCAAAAAAAATGTGAGGTTTTGGCCTACTGTTTCCCCGCTGGACAGACAGGGTACAGGGTTTTAATCGAATACAATTGACAATAATTAATAACTGCACAATTACTTTCCTACCAATATTACGAATCTGTATACCGAATTAATAATTCAGGGTGTACCAAAACCTGAACTGAGTTTAACAGTAACCACAATTTAAAGATAATCGCAACAATTGGCATCTGACCACACCCGGCCGAAGATACTGTGGAAGATCAATTGCGCGCGCGCAACACGTTGATAAGGCTATGCGTTCACGTGCGCCAATGAACAAACTTTTTGCTCCAGTGATATATTGAAAAGCCTTAGAATAGATTACCCTGTTTTAAATTACGCTATCCATGATAGTTTCAGTAATGTTAATAGGTTATTTATATTATAAAGGGTTAGATATTGTATTGGTGATAGAAAATGATCACGAAAACGAAGTGATATTTTATTAGCGGTAACGATTTGTAGCGTTTCAATTCTATTCGTTATTACTGGGTCAGGTGACACTACGATACTTAATAAAAACTGGCTTTGACCTGATTGTGCGTGCAAGCGCGTTTAAAATACTGGAATGATATGATTTTTTTTGTTTCGTGCGGAAACTCCCTCGGTTATCTCCCCTGCCGGAGCTGGAAAGGGGGGTTATGTCGGACTCGAACCGACTAAAACTGCACGCCGACAGAGGGTCGTGGTGCTTGGCCGGATGTGAGGTTGTCTTCGACATATCCCTCGCACTCCGGCTGACCCAGGGCCATCCCTTACTGTCTGGCCCTCCTCAGGAGGGGGGACAACGGTGTCCCCAACTCGCTCCTGGAATGGGGAGGCGCACTTTCTAGCGAATCTAGATCGAATTCAATTACGATTGGTAGGTATCTTGGTAAATTAGTTTTTTAAATTCTTCACAATTGAGGTCGAAAACTATAATTAAGTTATTAATAAGCCCCTCTATAACTGAAAAAAATCGTTGCGATACAGTTATCGTTACTTATTGACGTTGCAATAACGTTATAGTATAGTAGGTAATTAAACCGTTATTGATACTAAAATTACTATGTATTTCATGAATAAGTATAGATAGCAACTTAACTAGCTTAAGAGATTTACAGATTACCGATATATACCTACATAATATAACATAAACTCACGCCTGTATTCCCCGAAGGGGTAGGCAGAGGTGCTGGCACCCACAATTCGCCAGTTTATGTTTAGGTCCCAATGTAACCGATATATATATTAATTAAATTGTTAAATAAAATTTTGATGACAGATTGCGTCATTGCAAAATTTCTTATTTTTATACTACTTTGATCAGATGAGCACATGGTAACCACTTTTCATCAGAAAGTGGTCCTGATCGAAAGTGGTTACCATGCTCAATCCAATGAGTTAGTGTATTATAATCAACTAGCTTTTGCCCACGGCTCCGCCCGCGTGGATGTCGGTTATCGCGAACAAACATAGCCTATGTCCTTTCTCATGGTCTAGTCTACCCCTATACCAAATTTCTGTCTGTATGTTACGCTTTCACGCCTAAACCACTGAACCGATTTTGATGAAATTTGGTATAGGGGTAGATTAGACCTTGAGAAAGGATATACGCTATGTTTTGTCGCGATAACCGACATCCACGCGGGCGGAGCCGCGGGCAAAAGCTAGTATTGATTATAATACACTGACTTATCCTACGTAATGTGAGTGCAAAGATCCACGAAAAAAAATTAAAACCATAAACTTATTTCATGCACATTATCAACTCTGAGGATTACAATAATATACTTTTATGTAATTCTGTTTTTGCTCAGCAATTTTTGTTGCTGACTGTACATTTGCACTCTTTACTAACATAACGGTATTCAAATTAAGTTATATTTTATACATTAAGTATTTTCTCGGGTAACTATAAAATTTAACTGTTTACCAATAAAAGTGTTGAGGTCCTTACGCACTGGTTAGGGCCATCCGTTATCTACATTATTATCGTACAGATATTACATTATTCACGCCGGTAAATCTAGAAAGGGGTAGGCAGAGGTGTATTTACACCCACACTTAAGCGTATTGTCATCGAGTGAGCACTTTGTTATGGATTGTATGATAACTGTTGGATGAAAAATAGACCTATCCTTTATTCCTCTTCCACGACACCCACAATAAGAGATTGGGTCATATTACATCCCATTATATATCTGTAATAGGTTCCCATAGGTGGTAGAAACGAGTTCAGAATACCAGGCATATCCGGGAACACAGATTAGTACATAAATGAAAAATAAAACCATCCATCTCTATACTCTCGTCTGTAAATCCCCGAAGGGGTGAGCAGAAGTGTATTAGCACCCACATTTCGCCAATTAAGATTTTCGGTACCACGACGTAATAGGGGGCGAGCCTATTGCCCTTTAGTGGGCTGTATGTTTACTATCGGTTGAAGAACAACCCTATCCCTTAGTCATCTTTACGACGCCCACAGGAAGAGCTGGGGTGGTCCATTCTATTCTGCTGGGAACCAACACAGCAGCACAAAGAAATAAAATAACTTATAAATACAAACTAATAACATCATGCGGAAACTCACATGCAACTAGACATGCCACAGAAACCTGACTGGCATAAAAAATTATAACCCCATCTCACATAATGTGAGCAACAGGGTTTAATTAAAAAGGGGGTGGGGTTATTAAAATAATTACGTACCGCCCCCCGTCCAATGGAATGGCGAGGCGACCGAACCACCCAATTAGGTTGCGAGACATGTCTGGATCATGTGAGCAGGCGACACGGTTTTTGCGCGGCGCAACATGGCGGTCGTGACGTCACGCTCGATAACATTTTGGGGAAATTATTTTGGTGACGTCACTTTTATGAGTTCTGTAACTATGAACCAAATGAAAATTTAATTTGACTACGTTCTATATTTGTAGATATTACTATAATAGATTATAAACCTTGTGTGTGAACATCGACGATTGAGAAGCAAAAGCGTGTAAATGACATCGAATATTTCTCTTATTAAGACATTAAAAACTTTTAAGCTACAGTACTAGTCTTAGGTCTTTTATGTGCTTTAGTCGTTCAAAGATAGATATTAAATTATTTTACAAGCAAAGTACCTACTTAATAGTTGTAGTAGGTCTTTTTTTATTTAACACCAATAATAAAAACAAATGTAAAATAAACAACGGACAACAAATATAAAAAAAAAACGATAATTTACCATAACTCAAATAGTTTTTTTTATATGTTTGCAACGTACAGACACAACTAATTACCTAACAATATTGCATTACTATAGAAGAATCGTAAACATAAAATTACACTCTATATGAATTCATTGAAGAAGAAACTTAATAAATAATTATTGACAAGCAGATTAAATTGTCAATTAGGTCCGCTGACTTGTTTATTACAGATGCGTGTGCGCAGGTCCGTTATGTAAGGAAAAAATCGCAGTATGATGGTATTGCCTGAGCTGTATAAATAGGACCTTAAATGTGCTCATGATGTGCTCTAGAGGTATACTCAGTGCACGGTTCTTGGATCTATTTTGAAGAGCAAGGGGTGCTACTGCTTTTTTTTTTCGTGCGGAAATCCCCTCGGATACCTCCCCTGCCGGAGCCGGAAGGGGAGGTTATGACGGACTCGAACCGACTATAACCGCACGCCGACTGTGGGTCGTGGTGCTAGGCTGGAGGTGAGGTTGTCATCGACATATCCCTCGCACCCCGGCTGACCTAGGGCCATCCCTTACGGTCTGGCCCTCCTCGGAAGGTGGGTGAGCTCTAATTCACCAAGCATAGATTATTAGCAAATAATCCGCGCGTGCTAAAGCCTCGTATCCATCTGGGAACCATCTTAAGATCATGATGAGCTAGGGCCCCAAAAATCTCGCTGGGGCCCTCATACAAAAACAACTTTGTTGTATATAAAAGACAAAGAAATAAAAGCTCGTCTGATTACTTTTAAATAATATGAGTGTGTTAGTTGCGTCGCATCGAATTTCAGTGGTTTGTTGCGGCCATTTTGGATATTCCCTCATTATTAATCACGTTGACTCTTATCCTGTTACAATAAAGCTCATTTTTAAATAGATTTTTGTTTTGAAGCAGCTTGTGTTATCGTGGTAATGAAGTGTCGGCAATGATATAGTCTTTCTTGAAGCGAATGTGCATTGACATATGAGTTTTGTTGGTGTGTTTGTAAGCGCATTGGACCCTGGAATATCTTGTTGGTTATTATTTTCTATAGAGATTAGTGACCTCCTGGGAGTGTGTGATATTGTCCAGGGATCGAATTTAGTAATACCATGTTTTTATTACGAAAAATAAAAGCGTTAATACTTTTGGCGATCAGTATGATCTGTCATAACAAAATCTAGGTTTTGTGAGGTTATAAAACATACATTGAAATAATGTGAAGGATCGTTTGGCCTATTAGAGTGAAGCTTTACCTTTGTTCCTACTTTTCTGTTATTAATCTCCTTCTTTTCTCTTTCTGAGTAAATTTTCAAAAGCAAAAAAACTTTACAAGGACTAAAAATATGCTCCCTATTTATAAGGGACAAAATTGATGAAATCTGGATACCACAATTACTACGCTTCTATCTACCACTTAACACACAGGTGTGAGCATATAAAAAAACAACGTTCAATGTGAATTAGGAGCCTCCACGTTCAACACTATTGAGAGATTCAGACATGCAGTTTCACAAAAGCAATTGATTTATTAACACCAATAAATTATCGGCATGGCATAAATTATTATTTTTTATTTTGCATATGCGCACATATGATTCATATCTTCGCAAAAGGTTTTATAATTCAACAAAAAAAAAAGATGAAAAATATCGACATAATAATATTTTAAAATTCGAACGCGGGCGTTGATGTGACAAGAACATGACACTAATTAACGGACACAATTCTCAATAGACCTGTTGATATATGATAGAGCTATGACTTTTAACACCTTGATATAAGGTTCAATTTTGACTAACACAGCTGCAAATACAGTATCAATAATTTAATAAGTATGCAAGAGCCTTTTCCAATGGTAATAAGGTGTAAATTAGAATGCTATATGCATAAAAGATGTCACATCGATACACTTGACAATGACCACCGATTGAGCGATCCGATCAGCAAGCAATCGATAAGAGATCGGAATCGGAAATCGATTCAATCGATTCTTCTCGTTATTTCTGACGTTGATTATTGAATATGGGTTTCGTATAGTCGCTGACATAATTATTTTAAAATCGGTAAAACTTATATTTTTGGTCGTGAAATAAATTTTTGTAGCGAATATCGTTTAGTTCAAATACAATTTCAGATAGCTACAGAATAACTTAAAATGTCTTTGTAAGTATGTATTGTACTGGTTGGGATATTTATGTGTTTATAACAATAAATATGTACAACTGTTATGTATTCATTATTCGAGTACTTACCAGCTCGGTTTGCCAATGCATTTTGGATTTCGGGTTCCACTTGAACATCTCCTTGCCTTAGGGATTGGTTTATCTTTACTTTCATTGTTTCGATCCCAGGTTTACCATGGCACACACCAATGAATTTTCGATGCTTTTCGAAGTTATGTGTCTATTTATCGCAGGTTTATAAGTGCCCGGTTAATGGCAATAGGCTCTATTACATTGGGACCTAAACATAAACTGGCGAAATGTGGGTGCTAGCATCTCTGCCTACCCCTTCGGGGAATACAGGCGTGAGTTTATGTTATGTTTGTTATGTTATGTCATTGTTTCTACTGTCGGCTGCTCCCCTTCAATCCCGAAAATAAACCTAGGGCTTACTGTCTTTAAATATAACAAGTTTGTTCTATAGTTTGCCAAACAACCTGGGCCTCGATTCTGCTAAAGTTAAACCATCCGTTGAACCACCGCCAATGCAAAAAACGGCATTAAATAATAGACTTTAAAGCGATCCGGTTAAAGTTCCAAATTAAATGACTGATTATAGATTAATTGAAAAAGTGTAATGAAACTGTTTTCATTTCATTTTGGACCATACGCGTATGTAAATAGTCTATAATTTAATCTCTTTTTTTGCAGTGACTGGCACCTCAATGGTTAAGCTTTAATATAATCGAGGGCCTGCTACTATGTAGGTAGGTAGGTATATTTATCATGCTAAAAACTTTGACTTACATGCATTCGTAACTAGTATAAGAGGCAATTCAAAACACGGGTGTCATAATAACGTTTCGTAAATAACGTTTTGAATAGCCAACGGATGTAACGATATTATCGGAACTATATTTACACCATAGCATCTTGCTACGTACAGGTGATTTAAATGCGATATATCTGCCGAGTTCTAGATTTAAATGTTGGATAACGCTTGTACACACAGTTGTAACAGCTATTTGTTAGTTTAGTTATTGATATTTTGTCATGAAGTGTACAGCAAGCGTTAGAACGATCTTTAGAAAATGAACTTTGATACTCAAAACAGTGTTTTTGATTTAAATTGTATTATTGTCTGAACCAAACGGTAGCCTAGTGGTATGGGTCATGGACTGCTGAGTCGAGGTCTCGGGTTCGATCCCAGGTTTATCATAGCACACACTAATGACTTTTCGATGCTTTTCGAAGTTATGTGTGTATTTATCGCAGGTTTATAAGTGCCCGGTTAATGGCAATAGGCTCGCCACCTTACGCAGATGCGTAGAGATGTTGCGTCTTTGGCAGTTTTCTACCGTCTCTACCATGGTGAATGTTCTGACGAGCTCTTCCAATTAGTCCCACCCTCCCCTTTCCTTCACAGGACGACACGTGCAGGGCTAAGATGTCATCCATTTACGGTGCAGAGTATACCTGCTAGAACCAAGCGTTTCAGTGATTCATTCCTATGCCGCACCACTAAGACCTGGAATTCCCTGCCAGCTCACGTGTTTCCTTCTTCCTACAGTCCCGGGTCCTTTAAGCAGGGCGTGAAAAGGCAACTAATGAGGCCGTCAAGCTGAGTGCCACCACTGTTAACATGGTAAATGTTTATGATGGTGACCCTCTTTCCGAGACTTTGCCTTTAGCTTAACATCAGGCGAGGTGAAGTCAAATTGACGTGCCCTGTGTAAAAAAAAAAAAACCTATTACATTGGGACCTAAACATAAACTGGCAAAATAAACTGTGGGTGCTAGCACACCTCTGCCTACCCCTTTGGGGAATACAGGCGTGAGTTTATGTTAACGTTATGTTTATGTATTGTCTGAATTAAAGGTGTGTACTAAATATTAGAACAATGAGTCAACAGGAAGGAAAAAATCAAGGCATTAAGGTCATTTTGAGTACTTAAACTATTCCTTATGATCGATCTGATGCTGATGACTGTACCATCAGTTTTTACCTGACTTCAACAGCGAGAGTTGTTAATGTCTCAGAGAAGTTTAATCAGGTCCAAAAGTGCCAAGTCAGTACCGTTGTCAGACAGAGTTGGTATCTACTCGTATCAGACGAAATAATTCTGCCTTGGGAAATTTTGTCATACAGATCCTCGAAGTCTCGAAGGGTTATCAATTATAATCATTGCCACTCTGTAAAATATAGAGAGAATGGAGAGAACACTGCGTCTCTTCACAGTGTTCTTTGAAATTCAGAGAGATACATGAAGAAATCAGAAAACTGTGTTAATATTCAGATAAGCTTTTGCCCGCGGCTCCACCCACGTGGATGTCGATTATCGCGACCAAACATAGCCAATGTCCTTTCTCATGGTCTAATCTACCTTTATACCAAATTTCATCAAAATTGGCCCAGTGGTTTAGGCGTGAAAGCGTAACATACAGATAGACAGACAGAGTTAATTTGGCATTTATAATATTAAAGTATGGATTAGACTAAATCCATACTAAGACGGGCGTGTGTCCGGTCTCCCAATGTGCGTTCCATACAATTCGCAATTATATCTCAATTCTGTCACTTTTCTTTCGGATAGACAGGCAATAACGGCAGTTACTGCAACATCTGCTATATAAAGTCAATATTAACTGCCTGAAAATGAACCCCAAAACCACAAAGTTAGATTAGAAACAATCCATATTAAATGACAAAGCTTTCAAGTTACTTTAAGCCCTTATGCTCCTGTGCATTATCCCACCGATGAAAGCGCCCATCGGTTATAGAAGCTTAGCATTAAACGGCGATACTCCTGTAGGAGCACTGAATAATGCTCTGCCAAAGGATTATCTTTAGCAACGACAGTTTCTGAGTGACCGCGCTTCCTAGAGCGGCCATCTTGAAATATGACGGGTGCAAGTTATTTTGTAAATGGATCCGTTTTATGTGACACTGGGCTTTAAGGTTTGATTGGAGATACTACACTTGCGGGTGGGTTCCATAGCCAAATGGCAAAAAACGGAACCCTTATAGATTCGTCATGTCTGTCTGTCTGTCTATCCGACCGTATGTCACAGCCACTTTTTTCCGAAACTATAAAGCCTATTCTGTTGAAACTTGGTAAGTAGATTATATTCTGAAAAACAAAAACATTTTGTGGGTCATACTTAGAACTGAAAGTCAAAATTTCTTTTTTCAGGTCGGTTTTTTTGCATATTCTTATACCACTTAACTGGCAGATAAGCCCACGATTTTTCTTCTATAGTTAGAGAAAACAGGGTAGGTATTATTGTGGTCCCATCTTAATCTTAGGGATCTTAGATCTCACTTGCGACTTGCGAGGTTCTGATCACTCTGGCGCAGGCTTTCCCCGCGAGATTGGGGGTTCAGACGGCAGTCGATCTAATAATGAAAATGCTCGCACAAAACTGATGAAATTACACCAAATTTTGGCGCTGAGTTGACTTTAGCCACTAAGTAGTTCCAAATGCTAAAATTTTCGATTGAAATAAAACCTATCTCGGCCGTCTTTTGATTATATATTTGTGATTCCAGCTGTTCAGTTTACAATAAAATCAAGACATTCGCATTTATAAGTCTAAATATAGCTCTAAAGCATTCCTAAGTAATAAAAAGATTATTTCCGATACCAACTAATTTGCCTTCGGCTGAAAATCGTATAAACTAATGAAGTCTCATTAGACCGCAATCACAAAGTTCCTCAATGGAATTAATTTTATATCGAGATCAGATTGCGGAACTAGAACATGGTAATGTTACATTTATTATTTAAAAATCAATAATACATTCATTTTTTTTATTAAAAAATTCATTTGGGATAGCTGATAACTTTTTGAGATGGTGATGTATAATGTATTATTAAGTGTCAGATCCGGTGTCTGTCAGAGCGAAAAAATCTATATAATATTTGTAGGGGGTCGAAGAAAAACAAGTGGGTACGAAATACATCGGAAAAAAGAAGCGCTCAAGTGGGACATGAACCCACGACCTTTTCCTCACAGGGGAAATGCTCTTCCAACTGAGCTATTGACCCACACCTGAATCACTTCAAATTTGCCTTCTCTTTATATACAATGGCAACTATTCATCAATTTATTATTTTATTGGACCTGTGATCCGCTCTCATCTAATTATTTCTCTTTACCGTTAATATAACTGGCCAGCATGGAGCCAACATCGGGAAAGGCCTATTGTCCATCAGTAGTACAACTACGCTTACATCTTTTTTCATAGCATGTAGGTATTGAATTAGAGTTAAAAAGATTGTAGAGCTGTCATCTTTTTGGTTGTGGAAACAAACTACACCTTGAACTGACTAAGTGGCCAAAAATCGCAGTAAAAGTGGGTATTCATACACTTCTGCCTACCCAGGGGGTATTTACACGCGTTAGTATAATGTATGTATAAATAACAAAACTAACTGAACAGAACAGTCCTTTTACATTTCCTTTTACATCCCATCTTAAATAAGTCCATCGTCGCCATAACTAAAGCTGATCATTGACAGTAACAGTTCCAATTCAGTTTATATAGTCAGCGTGTCGTCTGACCTTTGGCTCACGGATCTGACAGCGAATAACTAGAAAACATCTACGTAAGGCCCGTTGCAAACATTCAGTTATACTTGACAGTTAAGACGACAAGTTATGGTTTGAACCATAGATTTAATATTTTATAGAGATGAAATGTGGAAGTCGCGTGAGTTAGCTATGAGACCAAGAAGGGCAAATATTACCCGGATTTTCAGTGGAATTTGGTACGTGGTGCTTGGGTGAACCATATTTGTTATTAAAATAGTGGTTTATACAGTGAATATTTGTAAATTATCATCCTTATCATCCCACTTTCCCTAATTTTGGGAGAACCATGATGTAGTTGTAGCATGGGATTAATAATATATATTAATGCTAATACAATATTGTAGTCTTTTAGATTAAACCAGAATTGTAATTGTCAAAAGTTTTTACATTTTCTGTATCAGGTTAAGTAAATACTCGAGACTCGAAAATAGTGACACATCTGTACAATTATAAGTCAATATTTAGTACTTATACTACGTGTTTCCTTCTTCCTACAGTTCCGGGTCCTTTAAGCGGGGCGTGAAAAGGCATCTAACTAGGCCGTCAAGCTGAGTGCCACCAGAGTTAACAAGGTACATGTTTCCGATGGTGACCCTCTTTCCGAGTCTTTGCCTTTGCTTAACATCAGGCGAGGTGAAGCCAGTACTTTTTCTTATCTTTATGAACGACATGATTAATTATATGGAGCGGTCAAATGCGGATGCTCGATTGGTGGTTTTTGCAGATGACACAAATGCAGTAGTAAGTGCCAGTGGTATGGAATTGTTGAGTAGTAAAATTAATGCATTGCTTACTGCTTTTCTGAATTGGTTTACAGCTAATGGCTTAATAATAACCAATAAAAAAACAAACATCATGGTATTTAAAACCACATCGCGTAATAACGACGCTATTAATGTTATGTTAAACGGCGATAGGATAGAATCTGTGGATACTGTTAAATTTCTGGGTGTTCACATTGATTCATTACTCAATTGGAAAGATGAGCTGGATGCCATTGATGGATCGCTTTCATCGGCTTGCTTTGCTTTAAGAAGTTTGAGAGACGAAGTCAGTGTTGATCACCTAAAGATGGTGTATTTTGCATTGGTTGAGTCCAGGCTAAGGTACAGCATTCAGCTTTGGGGTAATAGCTTCAAATACAACTGCAACAAGGCTTTTATATTACAAAAAAGGGCTATAAGAACAATAGTCCGTATTCCACAGTGGGAATCTTGTAGGGAGCATCTTAAAAACCTGTCCATACTAACCGTACCGTGCCTCTACATGTTGATGGTCTTAAGCGATCTTGCGAAACACATAAGAGACTATGAAACTGAAGATGAGCGAGTAACTCGCGAAAGCACTCAAAGGAACCATTTCAAAGCTACCTTGAATCCCAAAATTAACGTTGTGATACATAGTGCAAAATATCAAGCAATAAACTTTTCAATAGTCTGCCTAGCGACTTAAAGCTTGATATTTACAAAACTAATTCTTTCAAAAAAAAGTTAAAGTCATTGCTGTTGGAGAAGTGCTATTATACAGTTGAAGAATTTATGAATGATGGATGACTGTAAAAATGTGTATAGTATAATGGTTTTGTACCTAAATTTCCTGTTCTGTTTAGTTTTGACATTGTTATATAGTATTTTTTTTTATTGGTTGCATGTATAATTTAATAATTATGTGTAATTTGACATTTCAACATAAACTATGTTTGTTCAGAAATAAATTGAATTGAATTGAATTGACGTGTCCTATATAAAAAGAAAATAAAGGAAAAGTGAACTGCCTACATGGTATGAGAAAATTCCTTTTCACGATAAACTAAAGTTAGTTAATCTGCTCACAATAAATCGTCCATGTAACTCATAACATGTGACTAATAAGAAAGGTCCTTATCAGCGGTCTTGCAAGCCTCGTCAAACCACAGTGTATGCAAATCCTAGGCTTATCAGGCCCCCCGTCTAGCCCGACTTATGACGAGCAAGCAAATGGTGACTACGATATATACTTTACAAATAGCATGATTCATCTGTAAAGTTTATGTTATGGCTACTCTGTGGGCTGGGGTGTACAAGGAACGTATGACAATGAGCGTGGTTTATTTTAATTTCTGTTAGGCTGCGGTCAGAGTGCAAGCGAGTTCGTAAAAGTTTTTTTAGGCCGGTATTCCAGGCCCTCGATTCTACTAAAGCTAAACCACTGTAGTGCCGCAGACACTGCAAAAAATCACATTAAATTTTAGACTATTTCTTTAACCCTTAAGTTCAAAATGAAGAATTTCATTACACTATTTCACCGCTCGCCATAGACAGGGAATTCATCCCCACACATTGCATCCGAATACGGTGCGCACCGTGCGGTATGAAAGGAACTTCATCCCACGTACGCTCAAGCTGTGGAATGAACTCCCTGCCACGGTTTTCCCAAGCGACTACAATATGGGGTTCTTCAAGAGGGGCATTAGAAGGTTTCTTCAGGGTAGGCAGCGCGAGTGTAACGCCCCTGGTGTTGCATACGTCCATAGGCCACGTTAACCACTTTCCACCAGGTGGGCCGTGTGCTTGTCTGCCACCTAAGTGGTATAAAAAAAAAAAAAAAAAAAAAAAACTCTGTAAAAATAGATTTTATTTTGAACTTTAAATGCATCGCATTAAAGTCTATCATTTGATGCCGTTTTTTACAGTGGCGGTGGCACCAATGTGGTTTGGCTTTAGCAGAATCGAGGCTCAGATCAATACCCAGCCCTTAATCTCGATTTATAACTAGATCTGAAGACAGATTCTATTCCACATGACAGCCGTAATGTCGTTGTGAGAGTCGATTTACTACTGAGCTTCGCGGCTATGGGCTTTAACGTATGTATAGCGTAAAAGTTTAAAGGCGAAAGGAGAGGCGAGTGACACATGGATTTATTTATGACTATAATGTATGTAAGTGAAAGTTAAAACAATTGGATAATTTATTAATATAATAAGTTTTTCATTGGGAACACCGTTATACTTGATAATGAATTTTATGCTGCTGGCATAACGATCTATTTTGAGAGCTTGACGGATCAGGGCTTACGTAAAATGTACTAGTAACCAAATAACTACACCTCCAGTTTAGCTACATTACTTAGTTAGAGATAGGTTCAGGTCGGTAGTTTAATCGAACTAGGTACCTAATGCCAATTCTAAAAACGCTAAAGTTTTTATATATAGGTTTTATTCTATCACCCGCTACTCGCTTGTAATCAAACCACAGCTCTACTCGCTCACGCTGTGTTAGACCGCACCAATAGCTTTCCTGTTTGCCAAAACAAACCGTTAGCATTAACCATCTATTATCTACAACCTAACAATCATTTCGCACTTCCTGTGCATGTCCTGTGCATGTCCTGTGCTTGTAAAATTAATAAATGCAAAAATACGATATGTTCCATGCATGTCTTGGTTATGAATCGATCGTTGTTTATACAAACGCTCGCCACCCACATGGACTATAGGATATTATAATAAACTAGCTTTTGCTCGCGGCTTCGCCCGCGTGGATGTCGGTTATCGTGATAAAACATTTCTCAAAAGATGTAGGTGTACGAAGTTTCATGCTTCAAACTTTGAAAATGACGAAAATTTCGTCATTTTCAAACATACAAAACTTTATCACCAATTTTACCCTGTTAGTAGTAAAATTTTGAAAAACGCTGATACATGTATTCATTTATTTCTTAAAAGACACAGGCTTATGAAATTTAGTGCATTTAGCTCTAAAAATGACGACTTTCATACAAACTTTCATCCCTTATTTTACTCCTTTAGTAGCAGAATTTTCAAAAATCCTTTCTTAGGTTTTATACTACTTAGATACTGGGAAAAGTGGGAGTAATAAGTCAGTAGGGTTCTATACGACCACGGTATAGGGCAAAAAAGAAGGAAACGGTATAGGGCAAAAAAAAAAAAGAAAACGGACCAACGTTATAGTTAACTTTAACACACACTTCTTTTTTAGACCACTTAGGTGGCAGAAAACTCAGACTTGCCCACAGCCCACCTGATGGAAAGTGGTTACCGTGGCCTATGGACGTATGCAACACCAGGGGCGTTACACTCGCGCTGCCTACCCTGAAGAAACCCTCTAATGTACTTCTTGAAGAACCCCATATTGTAGTCGCTCGAGAAAACTACGGCAGGGAGTTCATTCCACAGCTTGTGCATGCATGGGATTAAGATCCTTTCATACCGCACGGTGCGCACCGTTTTCGTACTAGGTAGCCTAATGGTTAAGGAGTCGGCCTTACAATCGAGAGGTCCCGGGTTCGAATCCTGGCCATTACACTACCGACGTGAACCCACTCCTAGCACAAACAATTTAGCTTAGTTGGAGGGGTTAGAGGGAATATTAGTAATTTCGGTTCGTTTTAAAAATAATGTGTGAGGATGAAGTCTGCTGATAAACAGTTAACAGGGAAAAACTTTCTTTCGAATCCCTTGAAATATCTTATGACGCCATACATATTTCCTCAAATAAAACGTAAAAAAAACATTCATCCATGTTCACACCTACTATAAAAATCAAATAACCATAGATATCATTAAACTTAACTACGAACCGTGATTTACCCTGTCTATGGTCAATAAATGGAACAAATTTAACCAAGAAGTATTTATTTCAAAACCCATAACAGACAAACTGTATATTTACGATATTTTTACGATCGGAAACAACCAGCAAAGTGTTACTTCAAGCTTTTATGGTACTTGACAAATAAAAAAAAAACATTAAAATTTGTCGAAAATATTTTTCATATTCGTAAATTATTATGCAAACAGGAACGAAACCACATACAATCCGGGAATTGAAGCCATACTAATATTATGAATGCGAAAAAAACTCTGTCTGTCTGTCTGTGTGTTACGCTTTCACGCCTAAACCACTGAACCGATTTTTATGAAATTTGGTATAGAGGTAGATTAAATCTTGAGAAAGTACATAGGCTATGTTTGGTCGCGATAACCGACATCCACGCGGGGGAAGCCGCGGGCAAAAACTTAGGTATATAATAGTACTAACAATTTTCTATGCACTGAAGGATCATCACGTTTCTTCAATATTTTCAAATCGTGCTAAATTGATGCCTTTATGTGCAATGATTGATATAATCGATACTAATCCATACTAATATTATAAATGCGAAAGTAACTCTGTCTATCTGTCTGTCAGTCTGTCTGTCTGTCTGTCTGTATGTTACGCTTTCACGCCTAAACCACTGAACCGATTTTGATGAAATTTGGTATAGGGATAGGTTAGACCTTGAGAAAGGACATAGGCTATGTTTAGTCGCGATAACCGACATCCACGCGGGCGGAGCCGCGGGCAAAAGCTAGTATCCATATATTCACGTTCTTAAATCTCTGAAGGGTCAAGCAAAGGTACACTAGCACCCACGATTGGCCAATTATGATTCTCGGTCCCATGATGGGCGAGCCTATTGCCGTCTAGCGGGCTCTATCTTAGGCTGTATGTTTACTGTCGGATGGAAAACAGCCCCATCCCTTAGTCGTCTTTTATGACATCCACAGGAAGATCTGCGGTGGTCTTATTCTACTCCACGGGAACCAACATAATATATTGTTACTAAATGTGCACCTATGAATTTTGGTAGTGACAACCATACTTCCAATTGTAGCTATTGCATGGATTCGTTGGCACATTTATACAAATAAAGATAATCTGACAAATGTTAGCAGAACATCACACCTGTCTAAGGCTAAAAACTCACGGAGAGGGTTTGACCCGCGTAGGACGCGGTTGCAGGCGAGTCTCCGATTTTCTCGCGGCGGAGAACCAAGCGTTTCAGTGACTCATTCCTATGCCGCACCACTAAAACCAGGAACTCCCTGCCAGCTCACGTGTTTCCTTCTTCGTACAGTTCCAGGTCCTATAAGCGGGGCGTGAAAAGGCATCTGATGAGGCCGTCAAGCTGAGTGCCACCACTGTTAACATGGTATATGTTTATGATGGTAACCCTCTTTCCGAGACTTTGCCTTTAGCTTAACATCAGGCGAGGTGAAATCAAACTAACGTATCCTTTTTTAAAAAAAACTGATAATCGCCCTCAACTGCGGCGGACGCGGTTAGAAACCACTCCGAGAGTTTTTAAGCTAAATTGTGTATAATAATTAATTTTTAAAGAGATATTCGAAAGATAATGCTGCTAATTCTGTTGTTACATCTCTAAACTTAAAATTCTCTAAAATTTTCTAATTGCATCTGTTTCTTTCATTATCAGATAGAAAAGGACAGATGATTTATTTTAGTGAACACCTGTCAAATTAAGTCGGCGCCATGACGGTACGCTTCAATTTTAGTCGACATCTACGAACATGCGACTTAACTTACTACGCACCAACAAGGCGCTGTCTTAATTTGACAGGTCTTAACTTGAATAAAATCATCTGTCCTTTTTAATCTGATCATGAAAGAAAGAGATGCAATTAGATTTTTTAAGAGAAATTTAAGTTTAGAGATGTAACAACAGAATTGGGAGCAATATATGCTTGTCTCAATTCTGGTACGATTGTGGATTGATTCTTGTTTGCATAAATAGGTATGTAGGTTCAATTCTTAGTCCGAAACACGTCAATGGTACCTATAGCACTCTAACAAAAGGTAAGGTATTATTGCCTGAAATAAAATCTTTTATTATTATTATTCAAACCGGTACCTACAGAAGTCAGTTCGACAGCATCAATGTCATAAATTTTCTATAGGAATGGCGATAACACATTATCGATAAGAGGCATTTTTTCAAAATCCCATTACTTATATACTCATACTTTTTTATCTAGCTACGAAGCCTACATCTAGACTAGACACCTGCATGAGATATGGACCTAACAAGTTAATTACGTATAACTTAGGCGTGACACACAGCTCGAAAGAAATGACAGCTCTTTTGCAGCAGACTGGTTGGATGTAGCGATGCGATGAAAAAAAATCCTATCTATGAGAAGCCTATAATGCTATGAGAAATGTCTATAATGTAATAAAAACTGTACAGTGTTTAGATTTTTTCAATCACATGCATTTATGTAAGTAGTTAAAACGGTACAGCAAGCGTACCATCAACACTTTAAAACAGGTAATTAATTGAACGGGTATCATACCACTAACTGCTTAAATAACTTTCTTTTTAATGACATTTTTATAGCATTTATTATGCCAACTTTTTCTTTCGCTCTTATATCCCAATATTGACACAGGCCTATATCCTACAGTGCACTGCAAAAGGCACTGCCCACAGCTCTGCTCTTAATACAATTTTGGTTCCAACAGCTAAATACAGGCAGACGTCTATATTCACTAGTCATTGTCTCTAAACCTTGCGATATGTTGGAAAAATTGTTGATCTGTATGTCCTCCAATAAAACCATATGAGCTCAAAAGGTGTTGTATATTTATAAGTATTTAACATCTAGTAGACACAATACATCATTTTCATGCGGTGTAACCTGTTCTAAGTAGCTGAATGTACATATATTAGATCAGCTTGCAGAAGTTGCTCAAATGGGATGATTAACTTGAACAACTTTTTTTAACTTTTGCAGTTGTTGTAAACAAGCATATTTTGTTTATCTGTCATCTAACATAACATAACATCATAACATAAACTCACGCCTGTATTCTTCGAAGGGGTAGGCAGAGGTGCTAGCACCCACATTTCGCCAGTTTATGTTTAGGTCCCAATGTAATAGATAGGCGAGCCTATTGCCATTAACCGGGCACTTATAAACCTGCGATAAATACACACATAACTTAGAAAAGCATCGAAAAGTCATTGGTGTGTGCCATGGTAAACCTGGGATCGAACCCGAGACCTCGTCTCAGCAGTCCATTACCCATACCACTAGGCTACCGCAGATGGTTTTAAACAAGCATATTTTGTTTGTCTGTCATCTAACATAACATAACATCATAACATAAACTCACGCCTGTATTCTTCGAAGGGGTAGGCAGAGGTGCTAGCACCCACATTTCGCCAGTTTATGTTTAGGTCCCAATGTAATAGGTGGGCGAGCCTATTGCCATTAACCGGGCACTTATAAACCTGCGATAAATACACACATAACTTAGAAAAGCATCGAAAAGTCATTGGTGTGTGCCATGGTAAACCTGGGATCGAACCCGAGACCTCGTCTCAGCAGTCCATTACCTAGGCTACCGCAGATGGTTTAAAAAATAGCATTAATATTCCAACTTGAGCAACAGTTGTTTTTTAACTTCTACAGTGTTAGTGAAGAAGCATATGGCTAGTCTGATGGCCGCGGCGGGCGGCGGCGCAAATTGCGCCTCCCGGGGCTATATGGGGACACTATGGTTCCCACTACCCGAAGGTGCCATCTCGAAAGAGCTGGTCTTGGGTCTGCCGAGACATATGTTCCCATGCATTCTCACCTCTGGTAACCAAAGACTCAAAGGCGGCGTGCGTTTTAGTCGGTTCGAGTCCGACATAACAACCTCTTCCGCTCCTGTAGGGGATGGAATACTTGGGGATTTTTCGCACGATAAAAAAATATGGCTAATCTCGCGTTAAACGTTTACCGTAGTTAATGCTTGCAACTCTATAAGGTGAAACGCATTTTGTCAAAGTTTCTTGTATTATGGGTTCTAGATAGTAGAAGAAAAGATAGTAACAAATGATAGGGTCACTCCTTACCCGGAAGCAAGAAAAGCGTGAGTATATGTATATTTTACTAGCTTTTGCCCGCGGCTCCGCCAGCGTGGATGTCGGTTATCACGACCAAACATAGCCTATGTCCTTTCTCAAGGTCTAATCTACTCTTATACCAAATTTCATTAAAATCAGTTCAGTGGTTTAGGCGTGAATGCATAACATACAGACAGAGTTACTATCGCATTTATAATATTAGTATGGATTTACAGAAATACGCATACTAATGCAAGGAGACCTGACATCATAGCATTTCTAACAAAACAAATTCAACTCTAAACGCAAGCGAAATTTTCTTTCATTAATTTTCTCTGTAATCACAAGGTACTGTAACAGAATATGATTACGCGGCTGACACATCATGAGTACAAGTATTTATTACACTTTATTACTTATAAAGACCCCGTTTAGCCCCGTTTTTGAGATACATACGGTACTTTGTAGTCGTAATCCGGTACTAAAGTAGTATGAACACATTTTATGAGAGTATACCGCTTGCAGTACAGTTTGTGAGCAAATTGATCAACTCTGGAGGTGATTGAGCAATGTTGAGTGATACTCAAAATGTTTTTACCTGACTGCCGAAGGAAGGAGGGTAATGTTTTACTAACTTAACACCGGTCAGGTTAAAAATAAAATTAAGTGGAAAAGTACAAAGTGTCTAACTATTGTATTTTTTTTTACTTATTTTCTATTTTTTTTATTTACTGTAATGTGTACATGCATCAACTTTGGAGTTGATTGAGCAATGTCGAGTGATACTCAAAATGTTTTTTTTTTATTTATTTTTTATTTTATGTCTATTTCTTTTGTTTTAGTGTAATGTCATGCATATCGTTTTTTGTGGTCTACTAGCCATTCTGTGTAGCTCAGTTCACGTGGAATTTTGATCCCGTATCATATTGGAACTTTTTCCTGGGATAAGAAGTAAACTATATTCAAGTCGTGAGTTCAAGTGAGACTTGAACTCACGACCTTTCCCTTACAGGGGGAATGCTCTTCCAACTGAGCTTTTGAGCCCCACTTGAATCATTCCAAATTTTCCTTCTCTTTATATCCGTCTATAAGGGCGTCGGTGCAGCCAACTACCAATATTCTTACGAACTGTTCGAAACAATGAATGATTTTTCAACCATTTTTAAACATTGAATTTTGATGACTGCGCCCAAATATTTGAATGAATTTTTTTATAGCATTTATTATGCTAACTTTTAAGTTCGAAAAAAATCGGAAAAAATTAAACGCTCAAGTGAGACTTGAACTCACGACCTCTCCCTTACAGGGGGAATGCTCTTCCAACTGAGCTATTGAGCCACACTTGAATCATTCCAAATTTTCCTTCATTATATCCGTCTATAAGGGTGTCTATTATGACGTATAATGGAGTTTGATAATATATCAATTAATCAATTAATTAGCCTATTACAGTCCACTGCTGTACATAGGGCTATTCCCATATAAAGGGTACCTAATATAAAGGGAAAGATAACGAGAAAATGTAAAACTGGACTTAGGAATCACTATTCACTAGACATCGAGCCAGGACCGCATAAAAGTTAAAAACTTACTAAATAATTAAAAGAACATACTCGCAAGAACGCGCAGCTTCGAAAGACGTAATTAAAAATATATTGCTGTCTCTATTGCTCACGTTAGTCGTGAAATAGTAGGGCTTTGAGTAAAACTTGAGACGCAATAATATGCAGGCAATAATAATGATTAGACTTGAGCCTTGGAATGAGAACTGAGTAGACAATTTTAATACTCCATACACACATAATCACACCTTTATCCCTGGAGGCTTAGGCAGAGGTGAATTAACACTCAAATTTCACCAATCATTGTATTCGGTCCCACGTAATACGGAGTCTATTTTGCCATATCCTGAGCACTATTATTGACTCTATCTATGAATCTGAGGCTGAGTCTGGGCTGTATATAAACTGTCTTTTTTTATATAGGACATGTCAATTTGACTGCAACTCGCCTGATGTGAAGCAAAGGCAAAGTCTTGGAAAGAGGGTCACCATCGGAAACATGTACCATGTTAACAGTGGTGGCAGTCAGCTTGACGGCCTCATTAGATGCCTTTTCACGCTCCGCTTAAAGGACCCGGGACTGTAGGAAGAAGGAAACACGTGAGCCGGCAGGGAGTTCCAGGTCTTAATGGTGCGGCATAGGAATGAGTCACTGAAACGGTTGGTTCTAGCTGGTATACTCTGTCTGATGTTAAACAGCCCTATACCTTAGTCGCCTTACACGACACTGCATGGGAAGTGATGGAGTAGCCCAACTTCTACTGTGCCGGGATCGCCGTGGATTTTTTTATACCAAAATTACATTATTCATACTATTTAAGTAATCTGTAGCACAGGGCCTATAAAAATCTTTGTGTCCCATTAAGGCTCTGGTGCAGGTTTTCCTGTTAGTGTCTATCCTTCCCCATAACTTCTAGAAAAAGGCTATACGTTTGTAGAATAGAATAGATTGATGAATGTTAAGGATTGACATACAATGACGACTGTCATAAATGTCAAAATTAATGTCAATCCCACATAGGGGGTGTCGAGTTTATTACATTTAGGTTTCCTATTAAATTATACTTTTTCCTACACTAGCAACACCAAACTAATCAAAGTGTCGTCTACAACTGACTCACCATCTTGAATTGACTTTTAAAACACGTGTAATTTAATGAAAAATCTAGAAGTCGTACGATTTAAAAGGCAGTAAAATATACTTGACTCTCCACTATTCATCATTCCGTTCTACAATATTCCAACCAACGAATTGGCGATTAGCTAGAGGGGTTGGGGCTCCAAAGTGTATGAACATAACTGGTAGGTATACCTATTACTATGACGATGATGATGATGAAAATGCACTATTGGACGGTAAACCGACTCATACAAAAATCAATAGGTTTGTATTAAATACAAAGATATTTAATGGGCAGTGTATTAAATACAGTCGTATTCATGTGACGTTTTCCATTCAACAAACACCTCAAAAATTAATAACTTACCGACCAAATACATGTAATCACAGCCGTGTTTAAAGCGCGTCATAAACTTTTAAGACCAAAAGTTAAATTATGCCTAGGCTATTTTACTTTAGTTACTAACAAAACATGTATAAAATTCACAGAAATTCTTAACTTTATTGCCTCTTACTGCACTCTTGAACTGCTTACGAAAGTACCTGAAACAGATAATACAAAAATATTAGTTCGCCATACTTCTGTCTCACTTTTAACTAGCTTATGCCCGTGACTTCGTCCGCGTTAAGTTTGGAATAGAAAGGTATAGCACACACTGCCCCTGTTCCCGCAACCCAGATAAAGGTCCTTGAAGTTTCTGTGAGGCTGGTACTTCATGCAAATGTACCAGGGATACAGAAATACTGATCCCGTGACCGCCACCCAGAGGAACCTATACCCGGGATAAAACAAAGGTCGAGCCGCATGAAAAGTAACCTATGTCCGTCCGTGTCCTGGTTATAAGCTACATCCCCACCAATTATCAGCCAAATCGGTACAGCCATTCTTGAGCTATAAATAGTGTAACTAACACGACTTTCTTTTATAATGTACCTATAGATTTAAACATTCTAACGTAATGAAAATAAGTCTTAAATTACGTCAAAATCTAACAATAACTTAGTAAAACAGGAAATTATGACGAATTAATAAATTAATTTCAGAATACTAGGCAAAAAGATAGAAAATAATAAAATTAAAGTGTGTGTTTTTGTGTTCACGAGCGGCCATTTTGTGCGGCGGCCATTTTGAAACATGTGCACGCACGTGTTGATGAAGTTTTCGTGTCGAATCGGCGCGCCTGCAATTTTCTTAAACGATCCCTCGACGTTGGAATTTTAGCTACTTTCCTCATTTTTTTTAAATAAATCGATGGCGAAGTAAAACATAATATCATTTCATATTACATATATACATTACATTTTCCATATCATACAATCGAAAAGTTTTGCGAATGTTATTTAACTTTCATATCGTGATTTATTTAGTGTTATTGGATTATTTATGCTGAATGCGACATATAGGTTGATTATAAATAGTCATGGTCACAGGGAGAAATTGCAATAGAATCCTTTAAAAATAGTGTTCGATATTTTCCCTACTACTCTCATTCCGTGTACCTACAAGATAACGCAATACGTTCATACAACTACCGGAGTCATTATTTCAGAGCAGGATTCCTTCAATCTTACTCATATCTTTCTTACTTACTTAATAATAACTTTACACTTATCTATGCCGCTTGCTTGGTAGCAAAAAAAAAAAAAGTAGATCATAATAATTTTATTAATAATAATGCCATGTTTTTCCCGATAATCTCTACCCATGTGTGTCATGGAAGGTACCAAAAGGATAGGGTTTTTCTCCATTCGACCACAAACTACCGATTGATGGCAATAGACCCACCCCCTATGATGAGGACAGAAAATATAATATATATTTGACCAAATATTGATGTTAGTACATCTCTGTTTCCCCTTTTACAGGCGTGAATGTATGTTTGTGATAAAATTATTTTGTTTGTCCATCACAGTATTGTAGTATATATATTTACGTAAAGTTAACATTAAATATAATGCAAAAGTTAATGTAAAAAATGATCCATGTAAATTCTAGTGCGGCGTGAAAGAGCATCTGTGCCAAGTCGTGACTGTCAAATCGGTGAACATCATTTTGGCATTGTTGTATTGTAGATAAATATAATCGAGGTCTTCATGATTCAGATTTCACTTATGGCTACCATCAGGTGAGGTGACGTCATAAAGATAAACATAAGTCTGACTAATAAAAATTGTATTTGAATAGGTACAATTAATTTTTTTGAAGTAATGTACTCGTCGCAATTGCTAATAATGTTTCAGTAATATGTCATTTTTTGTAAATAAATATATAATTACGATTATGTTTTACTATTTTAGGTTTTGGTTAGAGATAATAATATCAATATTAAAAAAAAAAAGATCTTTATTTATCTATGCAATGTCAATATAACTTCACTTCTGCTGATAGTTTATCGTAATAATGATTTAAAACTAAATAACAGATCGTCATCAAGATGATACAAAGTTTGCAACTACAAAAAATAATAAAACTCTTTTGCCAACCGTACAGTCTCTTCCGAGCGGCGTATCTAATTAATTTCTGAAGCACTACGACACAGGGCACCGTCTGCCATTACAGGGAACGCTCCAGTATGACCATTTATTAATGAATACCTATATGTGTTGCCGACCGTACGCGTCAGAAAATTGCCTACAAAGTACCGTAAGAGCTTCTAAATGATTTCCGAAGACAATGTCGCTTGACCTCATCTTTATCGCCTGTAAGTGCTGAATATAAATGAATGTTCACAATATTAGTGTATGAGAAATTGTGTGGGCACTTTGGTTGTAACTTGTAACTATAGGTGCTAAGTTGACGGCACTTTGGTACTTAGTAATTTTCTGCTATCTGTACTTTTTTTTAGATTTTAGATTTTATACTTTAAACTTGTATTAAGGAAATTGGTGATCGGTAGATAGGCGAGGTATTGCTTATAAGATTTAGTACCAGGATAGTACAGATAAAATAAATAAATAAATAATGAAAAAGAGGAAATATTTCAAGAAGAATAGAGAATTTGAAAGGAAATAATTATAGTGAAGGAGGGTATGGAAAAGGTAAATAATAATAAAATAATAAAAATCATTTATTTCCGACAACTAATAAATCCATATTTTGTTAGTAACAATGTAACTTAAAAATATATTAGTAAAAATTGGTATTATGTCTGATTGTAATTAAATAAATTATTATTGTGAAATGTCAAAACAACAACAACTGTAACAAGAGTTTAATAAAAGGAGTTTACATGTATAGTTCTCTTATAAAAGGGGGTGATAAAGAATCCTGTTCATGAATTGCAAATGGGTGCCGAAATTATCGAAATAAGTTTGATAGCAGTATCAGTCAGGTTTTTTATTTTGAATAATTATTTATTGAATAAATAAAAGTGCAAATATTTGCACTGATCGGGGATCGCACCCGCGCCTCCTGCGTAGCAGTCGCGTTCACTACCGTCACGACACAAGGATGATTTTGATTCATCACCAACATCCATTCATGCAAACATTTCCATTCATAACAGCATTCATTACCAGTAAGTTTTTGTGTTACCTAGAAAAAAAAAGCTATGCGAAACTTTTAATTAGAACTTTAAAGGATAAGTACAGATTCCTGTGCATACAATGTAAGATGCGTCGCTCCCGTCTCCTAGATTATACGAATTAAACAAAATTACAGCTCGTGTCCTGAGTCCTGACGTGGTGGGTACGAACAAAAAGTGAACATCTTTGTTATAATATTGTAGATAGAATTACAGGTGAAGTAAGGAAATATTGTTCTTATAATATGTTTAACAGGAAACTTTGAGAGCAATTTTGGTACAAAATTTTGCGAGCAAATTTTTTTATATCTTAATAGGTATTTAAACATGAATACATTTATTCACGCGTGTAAATCGTTATTATTAATAGTGGGTTCTATTTATTTAAATTTCCTAAGTCATATTTAACTTTTAATATATTTTTTCTGACGCTGACTGGGTAGTCAGAAAAATTAATGATCTTAAAATTAAGGTAATAAGAGCAAATCAAATATTAGATTAGTTCACAGGTTTTATGTCTTGCAAATCTAGCATTAATTAATATAGTTAATGGTGGTTTTGACGTTAAGTCAAGATGAAAATAGTTTATTTATAATTTTGTTTCAATTTTTCATTTTATTTTCTAAGTGTACAGGATCTGGATATTTAGTACGTCTCTGCCTACCTCATTGGGGATGTAAAACATATGATATATTTTATTAAATTAAAAAAAATATCAGAAACTGTGTTTGTTAGAATTAGTTTTATTCTTCATAAAATGCCCGCACACCTCGCAACTCTCGCCAGATAGTCAAGTCGTCGGTAAAAGTAAGTTTTTCAAATTTTTTCGCGTGAAGTCCCGATCATAAAAACTATGCTTAGTTTTATTTCGATGAGTATAATAAATAATCAAAAGGAGTTTCTTATACAATTGGTATAGCTATTTTATTCTCATCTATTTAAAAGGCTACGCTTTATAAAAATTTGTCTGATTTATTTACAACATAAATAGGTACAGGATGTGAGAAAATGATGCCAATTCTGTTACAAAATTATCTCAGAAATCAATTACTTATACTAATATTAGTAGCGCGAAACTAAAAAATAATTTCACGTAAAGCCTCGCCCATATGTCCTCGCCTTGGATTCGAACCAACTCCAACCAGCGGTCTCGGGTCTCATACGTATAGTAAGATGTCGATCTCCCTGGCACCCGTGGCTGAACCTAGGCCATCTCCAGCATTGAGCTGGCCCCCTTTAGTGTGGGATCCACAGTATCCCCATCTTGCCGTACCTATACATAACTAACTTTCTATATATACATAATGAAACTTCATTCGAATCAAATGACGTTACAGAGACAGTAATAAATGCGAATTTTGAGGCTTATCTCATTTAGACACTGCCACTAAATTTAAGTTAAGTTCAGAGAGTGTTGTAACATCAGAATCGACACCATAGTATTAATTTCATTTTAATATAGCTATTAAATTTAAGAATCGCCAAATTTACAAGCATATTATAACATACAGAGTAACTTGTCATTTATAGTTTCGTTATTTACTGTTCAGTTAAAATTTTATGTCGTAAAACAGGTCGAAACAAATAGAAATCACGATTTATTTACATAACAGCCATTAATTTTTTAAATATAACAGTAAATTATAATAAAATGACGGAGATCTTGATTTAAAAAGCCATGTGAATAGGAAGTTTTTAAAGCAATATGCACTAAACAGTTTGCGAAAAGTAATATTTATGCTAATTTTATTCACCACTGTAAATAAAACAAAGAAATATAGGAATAAAAACTAGAATTGTTTAATTTTATTGCGTTATATTAGCATTTATTAGTGTAATTAATTATAAGGTATCATTGTTGTCTCATACTTCTTGTGATATAACAGAACTTAGTAACATCCTGTATGTTTAAATAGATCTTCTTATATGACAGGTCATAGGAACCTAAAACCGGTGGGATTGTATGATAAATAAATAGACTAAGACATTCTACAAAGTGCTATCTTGAGACAAAGTTAGCAAAGCTTAACTAACTCATGTTCTACCTAAACTCTAGAGTAGAGTAAAGCTTATTTAGAAAAGGACTTTTTTTTTGTAAAGGACACCTCAATTTGACTTCAACTCGCCTGACGTTAAGCTACAGGCAAAGTCTCGGAAAGAGGGTCACCATCGTAAACACGTACCATGTTAACAGTGATGGCACTCAGCTTGACGGCCTCATCCTTTTCACGCCCCGCTTTTTTGTAAATAAATACAATATAGATAATTGTGTATTATCAATTATTTATTTATGCGGTAGCCTAGTGGTATGGGTAATGGACTACTGAGACGAGGTCTCAGGTTCGGTCCCAGGTTCACCGTGGCACACACCAATGACTTTACGATGATTTTTGTATGTCATAAGACACAATATTCAAAAGAAAATCTAAATATAAAGGTACGTACAGACGTGAATTTGATCTTGGTCGACTTAAGCTTGCCTAAAGCTTTTTATCGGAATAGAACCGCGCCTTAATTTTATATTCTTCTTTGAACTTTGATTAGTTATAAATAGACAATTATTCAAGCAGAACGCGAAAAATTTGTATCAACATTGTGCTGTTTCATCAATGTAAAACTATTATCGTGAGTAAAAAATCGGTAATATTAATTTAATGGTGTTTTTATCAATTCGATCGATGATTTGTATGTCGGGACAACGCACAGCTGGTTGTTAAGGCGAAGGTTGTACACTGGAGGTTATTATTTCGATATCATGTTTAATATTACATTAACTGATTGTATTGTAATTGGGAATAATCAATAAAAAAACATTTAGTTATTATTATTTAAAGTATTAAGTGGTTTTTAGGACACATCAATTCAAGAAAAGGATTACGTGCAAAATTTTTTTTGTGAATGAATGAGGTTCACTTTTCTAATGGTAAAGTTGGTCTAAACTATTTTGTCAAGCTGAGTGCCACCACTGTTAACATGGTACATGTTTGCGATTGTGACCCTCTCTGCGAGACTTTGCCTTTAGCTTAACTTCAGGCGAGGTGAAGTCAAATTGACGTGTCCTAGATAAAAAAAGTTAATAAATTTTAATACCTTTATGTGTTAGAATCATGGTGCTAAAAATTTAATTATTGATAGACCATTTTCATGTTTTCTAAGACAAAAGTTCACAGGAATTAATACTGTTTTAAGTTTCGGAAAAAAGAAATAAGTTTTTCACCATAAAATAATTACTTATATGATTTTTTTAAGTACACACGCGCGAAGTCGTGACAACAACTAGTGACACTTTTTTTTTTCGTGCGGAAATCCCCTCGGATACCCCCCCTGCCGGAACCGGAAGAGGAGGTTATGTCGGATTCGAACCGACTAAAACCGCACGCCGACTGTGGGTCTTGGTGCTAGGCCGGAGGTGAGGTTGTCATCGACATTATATAAAATTATGTATTCCAATTTTGAACTCGCCAACAGAAGAATAGTCGCCCATCGTATAAAGAGTTTTTAAGCCGTGGATCACTTCGCCTTAACACTCAAACGGCGTTTTCTCATTGTATAGATATTGTAAAGAGTTTTTGTATTTTTTTTTTCGTTACAACCTCTTTGGCTACAAGGCAAGGTCAAACACATGCAGATGATGTTGATCGATGACATTACGTTTTGAGCATCAACTGTGGCCTTTTATTTAGTGAGTTTTCGCTATTGAGCTTTCGGATGCGGTCTGTTTCTTTGACTGAAAAGTAATACATTAGATCATTAGAGTTGACCGAAATTGTATGGACTTAAGAAAAGTTTGATTTTTTCGGTCATCAATTAAATAAAAGAATAACTTGAGTTACTTTTGACAATGTTATGTTATGTTATGTTTTCTTGCTTCAAATTGAATTGTTGCAAGTTAATTTCAAGAAAATTATATGTAACGTTTGATAGTATTTTTAATTTGTATATTTTTACTTTGACAATTAAAAAAAATTGTAGTGTACTTATTTTGTATAATTTTATTGTATTTTAATTTTCTTTCTTCAATTGAATTGTTGGAAGTTAATTTCAAGAAAATATTAAGTAACGTTTATTTTTTTTATTTGTATATCTATTGATTTTGCGAATTAATCATCATGATTTCTACTTATGCCTGAGAGTAGACTAGTTCGATAACAAAATAGGTTTGCTTACAGTGCTTAAATTACCTGTGTTTATCAAAAATCAATGTTTAAAAAAAAGATCGTAACATCTTTAGTTCCGATAGTTCGTAAGAATATCGGTAGATGACTCCACCGTCGCCTTAAAGACGGTTAAGAAGGGAAATTTGAATCACATCGGGCGTGTCTCGGTAGCCGAGTTGGTCAAGGTATTCCCTCTGTAAGGGAAAGACCGCGGGTTCCAGTCCCGCCCGAGATTGTTTTTCCCTATGTATGCGATTTATATAGTTAGCATACATAATGCTGTATAATTCATTCAATTACCTGTGTTTAATAGGCACATCAGCTAACAGACCCCTAATCAAATGCCTATAATTGTAAGGCGATGCGTCACACCGTTTAAATGCCCCGCGGTGCTGCATGTGTGAAACACACTTTTGCTCTCAGTGTGAACTGTGATCCAGCAGATGTATGTATGAGATTTCTCCTATGATAGGATACGAGAAGGTTGTCAGACTTTTGAGGATTAAAGTCCTCAAATGACTAACTACCTCCCTAATGTCACAGATGACGCTGGTGATGATTTTACGTCGCCGTCACCGCGTCACCTCCTTTTTTTTCTTGCGGAAATCCCCTCGGGGAGTGTATGTCGGACTCGACTGCACTGAAACCGCACACGGACTGAGGGTCGTGGTACTAGGCTGGAGGTGAGCTTGTGTTTGACATATCCCTTGCATCCCCGGTTAACCCAGGGCCATCCCTTACGGTCTGGCCCTCCTCGTGGGCCACTTCACCTCCAAGGCACGGGGCGGTCTTAGTGTGTGTAGAATGATAATTCTAGATTGATAATCCATTCTTAGACTGACCTTGCTACTATTACTGAATATTGCAATGGCTATCTTACATAAATCCCTTAAAAAACTATCAAAATGTGGGTGTTAATACATTTCTGTCAACTTCTTCGAGGTTATATGCGTGTATATGGAAATAAAAATTAAAAATTGCAGTTTGTAGCAAGGTGCTTTAAACGAGTGTTAAAAAAGATCATTTATCCAACCAGTCCAACCAGTTAACATTATCTGTTTCCATTATTTTTAGGGTACCGTATCCCAAGGATAATTATCTGTTTTCATTAATTTTTGGGGTTCCTTATCCCATGGGTAGTAAAACCCCATCATAAAGATTCCGTCGTCGGTCCGGCCTTCAGTGAGCTGTATGTTAAAAAAACAGCAGCAAAATTGTAGCTGAAGCTTTAGAAGAATGTTTATTATATAGGTACTATTGCCAGTTTAGTAATCAATTTGCGCTTTATCCGCAAATGAACAGAACTAGAAAAGGTACGGCGTTCACATATATATAAATGAAAATATCCTGCTAATATTAGAAATGCGAAAGTTTGTAAGTGTGGATGGATGGATGGATGTTACTCTTTCACGTCTAAACGGCTAGAGCGATTTTAATAAAATTTTGTATAGAGCTAGCTGACACCATCCATTATAACATAGGCTATGTTTGGTTGTGATAACCGACATCAACGTGGGCAGAACCGCGGGCAAAAGTTTAGTAATAATGATACAGTGAAAAAATTATAAATTTAAAAACAAAAAGAAACGAGTGAAGGAATTTTTATAGCATTAAGTATGCTAACTATACAAATCGAATACATAGGGAAAAAGAATCTTCTCGGGCGGGACTCGAACCCGCAGTCTTTCCCTTACAGGGGGAATGCCTGACCAATTCGGCTACCGAGACACGCCCGATATGATTCAAATTTCCCACCTTATACGTCTTTGAGGCGACGTAGCGTCATCTACCGATTTTCTTACGAACTATCGGAATCAATGAATGATGTTACAATCATTTTTAAACATTGATTTTTTGATAACTGCGCCCAAACAATTGAAGGAATTTTTATAGCATTAAGTATGCTAACTATACAAATCGAATACATAGGGAAAAAGTACTCAGTCAGGCATTCCCCCTGTAAGGGAAAGACTGCGGGTTCGAGTCCCGCCCGAGAAGATTCTTTTTCCCTATGTATTCGAAAAAGAAACGAGGTTCTTTTTTCAAACTTAGTACCTACATAATTACAGTTGTAATTTATAAGATGGTACAGAACCCTTGATATGCTCATCCGATTCGCACTAAACCAGTTTTAATTAAATGAACGCACTAATTACTGCAATACAACATCTATGCGTGTAATTATTTAGAGTTACTAAGATCTGATAAAGTCAAATAGTACGTTTATCAAACATTCAAAGTGAAGCGATCGTTCATTCAGAGAAGTTTGCGTGTCTAATTATATTATACTAAATAGAATTTGCAAAAATAGAATTGATTGACTTTGGTGATAAATCTTCAAAAAAAAAAGAAAACGTACGTATTTTTGAACGAAAAGTTGTGTTAAAAACATGTTAGAGCAAGATTCCCAACGTCCTGTACCTACTATGGTACAATTTAGTACAACGTGCTTCTGAAACAAAAAAGATGCAACTTCGGTTCTGTAGGTACAGGTACAATGTATTATAGAAACCAAAAATATTTTAGTATATTATTTTGTAATTATATTTGTTATGAGTACTATGTATATCTGTTAGAAGACATTTTTGTAGTAGCAGTATTTTTTTTTTTACTGTGGGGGAAATCCTTCATGGATGTTATGCCGGACTCCTACCGACTAAAACCCCCACGGTATCGCCCAGCAGCCTATAGTTGGGAGCCCCGGGTAAGCCCTCGGAAGGATGTCCCAGGGCTCCCAACAGACCCACGGCTTCTTCTTCTTCTTCTTGCAATAAGTTTCCATTAATAATCTTTTAGGTGGAGAGCTGTGAGATTTTTATTGGCTGATTCTTTTGCTCCTGCTTCTCCAAAACAATAAATGCACAAATAGACACACTGACTTTGCATGCCATTTAATCTTGATGTGTTGTCTTTAAGAAACATATGCTTCTTTGCGACCTACATTTGTTGACCTTCGTTTGTTTTACTTTATGACCTAAAAGAAAAAGATATAAGATTTAAAAATTATTAAAATGTTTAGTACCCCGAAAAAGCATCTCTTATAACATTACTAGCGTTTGCGCGCGGCTCGGCCCACGAGGGTGTCGTTTATCGTGACCAAACATAGCCTTGTCCTTTCACAAGGTCTAATCTACCCTTATACCAAATTTCATCAAAATCGGTTCAGTGGTAGCGTGAAAGCGTAACATTACAAATAGTAGACAGACAGAGCTACTTTCGCATTTATAATATTAGTATGGATGTTATGTTATAATAGTAATAAGAGCATGTAAGTTAGGTTTAAAAGATTACAACTGAGGGTCATTGCTCGACAGAAAAACTAAAAATATACTTTTTACTGCATGATTCGTTCATCAATAATGATTCGCACAATGACTATATAAAATGCAGAAGCATTACTGGACAATCAAGTTAGGTATCTAGCTCATTTAGACAATATATTTTTGATTGACTCCGAAATTGATTTAGTTTTTATAAACTAATACTTTGAATATCAATAGTTATTAAATTTGAAACTTACTAATGTTCAACCGATATGAGTCTAAGAAAATAATATAATACCTACTTATTTTTTTATATAAAGTCTGTAAAGATGTAATAACAGTATAGATTTATTAATTTATTATAGATAGACCAATCATTAAAAATTGAATTAAAAAGTCTTTTCCCAGCTCAGTTGGGGTCGGCTTTCAGACTAAGTAGAACTTCGATATTTTCCGTGAACCGACTGTGTCAAGTGAGACCAGTTGTCAAATGTTTTTGAGGCTTCAACTACCCCGTTGTGACTGCCACAGATAGATCTTCGAATGGCAACCGAGACAAACTCTTCAAGGCACGAAGTATATACGAAAATATAGGTCGTCAAGGAGGGTATTAGAAGGTTTCTAGAAAGGACCCTGGTGTTTTACACATTCAAAGGCCACAGTAAACACTTTACACTACATGAGCCGTAGGCTTGTCTGCCACCTAAGCGGTGTAATAACAAATTGTATATTTAATTATTTGTCTGCTCGTTGTTTTTATATGACAGTTAATGACATTTCAATGAATGACTGAATGAATGAACGAATGAATGAACGAATGAATGATTTATTTGCAAATCAATTAGATGAAAAAATTTGCTATAGAATATAAGAACATATATATATAAGAATATATGTACATTCTAATTTAGAACGTTCAAGACGTGAGCGCAGTTGGTCAGAGCATTCCCCTTTAAAGAAACTGTTCGCGGGTTCAAGTCCCGTCTTGAATGGACTAAAAAAGAAATGAAGACCTTAAATAATACAATGTAGATGACATCTGACGCTTAATATATGCGAGTTCGTGTTTAAAATGTTGCCAGCATCGAAAAGATATTTCACACCTCCAAATCATACTCGAATTAACACATTCATCTCATTAATGAACGGAAAGGGACTATCACGGTTTCTGGTTCACGATCTTTTGGTACAGTCGGCAGCAAAAGTTGCTGAGCATTAAAAAATTTCTAACTATCTTTACATTTACGTTATTAAATAACATAATTTATATTGCTCACGCATGTTTCCATCTATGACAGGCAGAGACCTAAGTACTTCAGGACTTCAGAGTTAAGTACTTAAGGAGCTTTCTCTACTGTTAAAAACAGTGAGTTTAGAGTGCTTCTGACCTATCCTTTTTTAAGTATCTTCTTAATTTTGTCAGTTTAAGTATCGCCTGTTCAACTCTGGCTGGCCTGCCTATTCACCTGTGCCTTACATACTTAGTGTATCCAAATATCCGTAGCTGTTGTCATAAATGTTCGTACAACAACCGGGAATCACAGATTAACGTGGTCACCGAGACACGGAGGATTATCAATGTGGCAAGAACAGTCCCCAATTTTAAGACTGACCTACCAACTTAGATGAACTGGCAATACGTTGGCCGGCGTATGGTATAATAGAATGACAAATATGGAGTTTATGGCAGTCATCAATGCATGTCATGTCATAAACATAAAAACGTCAAATTGCCTCTTGTCTAGAGGCTGGTTTTATAACCGAACCTTTGCAATTTAATTTTTGTTTTTTCACTTTTGTATATATGGTGCATTTAGTTAGCATAATACCGTAATTAACTATTCAGATAATTTCAATAAAATAATTACGTATTGTTAAAAAAGTTTTAGTTTCGTAATATTCGTAAGGCCTTTTTTTTCATTTTTGCTCATTATTTTTGCAAAGTTGTTGTGTAACGACGGAAGATGTCAAACTAATACTGATGCTGACTGTACAGCGTTCAGTTTCACGCAATAACTTCAGCTCACGTGTAAGAATAATAGTTATCACTGATCTGCAGACCATACGTCGCATTTAATACTTTTAATTACAAAACCTGGTCAAGATGATAATGATGATAGTGTGATACCGCTTTAAAAACAAGACTTTAAAAGTCATACGTGCGTGTTGTCTCATACAAATCTTTTTTTTCTCTTTTTTTGTATACCTATTAGCTTTTGCCCAAGGCTCTGCCCGCATGGAAGTAGTTTGTCTCGAAAACCATAGCCTATGTCTTTTTTCGAGGTCTCATTTCACCCTACAACAAATTTCATCAAAATCGGTTCTGTGATTTAGCCGAGAAACTGTAACAGACTGACACACAGAGTTACTTTCACATTTATAATATAAGTATAATTTTTAAGATTCGCTGTTGAATCCGCCCACTTGGAATTCTGATACAGTTTCTGCAACTTGTGGAATCTTATTTCAATGTTCTTTTTTAATTTCACCTCTGCCTACCCCTTTTGTGATTTTTTTTCATAAAGGTCACGTCAATTTGACTTCACCTCGCCTGATGTTAAGCTAAAGGCAAAGTCTCGGAAAGAGGGTCACCACCGTAAACATGTACCATGTTAACAGTGGTGGCACTCAGCTTGACGGCCTCATCAGAGCCGTGCCTTTTCATGCCCCGCTTAAAGGACCCGGACTGTAGGAAGAAGGTAACACGTGAGCTGGTTGGATTTACAGACGATATTAAAATAACTTAGCGATATTTAATAAAATAAATATAAGCAGTAACCACCGATCGTCGAACTGAATATTTTGCATACAATCACAGTCATTTCAAAGTGAATAAAGGGCATTGTGTCCCGTCGCCATATTTATCTTATTTACATACAGACATGACAAATAAGCTTATAAATCACTTACTTATAAATACCTAAAGGTCACCCTTTCAATCCTTTGTGTATACAATTGAACGCAATTGAAATAAAAATTACTATGAAATTATGTCTTTAAATCAACTCTAAGGAACCTTTTCGTACTCAGTTGGGATCATCTTTCAATCTAAGCGGTTCGTTGAATCATTCCTATGCCGCATCAGTAACACATAGAACTCCCTGCCAGCTCACGTGTTTCCTTCTTCCTACAGTCCTAGGTCCTGTAACCGCGGGCGTGAAAAGGCATCAGATGAGGCCGTCAAGCTGAGTGCCACCACTGTTAACAAGGTACATGTTTACGATGGTGACTCTCTACCCGAGACTTTGCCTTTAACTTACCATCAGGCGAGGTGAAATCAAATTGACGTCTCCTTGTATAAAAAAAAGGAATAAAAACTGCGATATTCGCTGAGTAGTGACTGACCGTAAGGGATGGCCCTGGGTCAGCCGGGGTGCAAAGGATATGTCTATGACAACCTCACCTCCAGCCTAGCACCAAGACCCACAGTCGGCGTGCGGTTTTAGTCGGTTCGAGTTCGACATAGCCTCCCCTTCCGGCTCCGGCAGGGGGGTATCCAAGGGGATTTCCGCACGAAAAAATAAATAAAAAAATAGCCATATAACCTCCAAACCCTACTAGTGATATTGAAGTTCTTTAGGACTCTAACTGGAACCGACAGCTTAATGTGGTTTTCTAGGCACGAAGAGGTAGGTTGTATAGAATGATGAATGAATTAGAATTAACACGTATTTTGACTTACGTACATCAATGCCATACATTTAATCATATTCTTTCCTCCGTGCATACATTGATCAATCTGTTCTAGTCGTATTAGTAGCAGTATTGCCACTTGTTTAGAGGGACTGTTCCCAACCATCTCGTTACTACCAGTTAATAAACTTGTAGTTTCAAAAACATAGATTTATTATCATTACGTTTTGTATATTTTAGCGTACAGTATATTAAGAAACATGTATTCAAATGAGAATATCAAGCTAGATTGTTTATATCGATAGTGTGTAACCAGGCCAGGCTAACACGCGACTGATGTAAATTGAAGAAAGGTTTCGAAACATGAAGTTTAATTTTTCATCCTGACAAACGTATAGCTATTTTAAAATGTGATTTTGTATATTTATGTATTAATGTTTTTTTTTTTATATTATTTCACAACATTCCAATCTAATCATTCCAGACCCATGGTAAGCATAGCTTAACTAGCTTGTGTTATGTAATCTAGAATGCAGATAAACATACTTAGATATATTGTACTTGTAGAAACACCCAGACCAATGCAAATATTCATATTCATGCATACAAATATTTGCATTGCGCGGGGATCGGACCCGCGCCTCCTGCGTAGCAGTCGCCTTCACTACCGCCACGCCACAGAGGCTGTCATTTCAATTTTGCTGCCTATCTGTTAAGTCATAGCGCGCCTTGGTTGTTATCTTCTGGACTGCACTTCAGCTTTGTTGCCATCTAGCGGAGTGCAGTCAATTGACGGACCAAATATAAAAAAAAAAAAAAAAAATATTGTATAGGTATAAGATAGGAAGAAGAAGAAAGAATACCATGATGTTAGCATAAAACAAACTAATATGCGCTCCTGTCGGGTCTCGGTTGGAAGAGCAAAACGAGCAGACTTAAAAAAAACTGGCTTGACGTAAAAAAGGATGACATGCGTACCAATTGCCTCACCATAGATGCCAAGACGAAGAAAACCCACAAGGCTTGGTCTTCGAGGTGGAGCCTCGGATGCAAGCGCGACAATACATCTTCATAATGCTGAAGTGTAGCAATCTATTTCTTTTTTTATTCATGAATATTTTTAAACTTTGACCTGACCAACGAGTTAACCAAAAATGGCTATGTGGTTAAACTCTACGCCGTGGAAGTAGGAGCAAGGGGAATTCCAGCTAAATCCCTGTATAACTTATTTAAAGACCTCGGATTGCCAAGAGCTTCAGTAAGCTCTTTACTCAAACGAATATCTAAAACGGCTTTGATAGGATCTTACCAAATTTGGATAGGTAGAGGGGGGAACACGACTGACGGTGGAGGTGAGCGCTGATGCATCACAAGGTGGCCACCCTAAACCTACACCTGGGTCGCAAGTCCCAGGCGCCGTCACAGTGTTCCTCTCTGTACCACGCCATAGACCCGGCAACCGCACGGTGAATCCATGGAATGCTAAGAACCGGATCTCTTAATTAAAAATTAAATAAAAGAAACCAATTAAAAACTAAAACTAAGACTAAAAGTAAAACGCGTCGTAGAATTCCTCCGCATCGCATGCCTCTTGTGGCAGCGTTCCCAGAAGACTGGCAGCATTGCCACGTTGTATGGCGTGTGTATTTTAATATTGTAAGATAAATAAATATTTCACAACATTCTACAAAACGCTATCTAGACCCATGGTAAGCTTTTATAGCTTGTGTTATGGAATCTAGAATGCGGATAAACATACTTATATACTTTTTTTTTTTGTAAATACATACATATTATATATAGAAACACCCAGACCAATGCAAATAGCCATATTCATGCATACAAATATTTGCACTGAGCGGGAATCGAACCCGCGCCTCCTGCATGGCAGTCGCGTGCACTACCGCCACGCCACGGAGGCTGTCGAAGGCGAAGATAAAGTGTGGTCTATGTTTCTTGCCCCTAGAAATAAGACATTACTAAAAGCTCTCTAAAATACGATTTAATCAATGTCTCAATACAAATGCGGATTAAAATTGATCGCAGTCAGTCGCCATTTCATGTTTTAAACTTTTTGTCGCGCGCCGAGTGACATAACAAAAACTCAGTTGACCAATAGTTGACCTCTATAATAAATTTAATACTTAAAATAATATTTCAACAGATTACAGGTGGAAAAAAATTGTGGGTACATAATTGTCGTGTAAGGGGATTTGCGTGCAGAAACTAGTATGTTTTTTGTGTAATTAAGAATTTCGGACGTCTCCTTTTTTGTTCATATATCTTTCTGTGTATAATTTTAGTGTGTGAATGATATCTCGAGTTTATTTTTGAGATATTTTATTATGTTTTTTTGATAAATTTGGTCACGTCTGACAGCTGTAGTATTGAAACTATTGTCTAAACTCTTACATAATATTTGTAATCAATCATCAATGCGGAGGAATTCCACGACGCATTAGGTATATAAATATTTTATTTATTTCTTTATTTTCTTTAGTTTATGTTATCTCTATCATATGTGTAATAAATATGTACATCACATCCTATAAACAGTAGTTTTTTTAATGATTTTTATAGCGTTTATTATGCTATCTTTAAAATTTGAATACATCGGGAAAAATGAAATGCTCAAGTGGGACTTGAACCCACGATTTTTTATAATTTCGACCTACCTAAGTGTTCAAAGCCCTACTGAACTCCTAGTATACCTCGCGGATTAGGCTCTGACCAAGTCTTACTTATTGGGGTTAAGGGATTAGACGGGTATTCCCCATGGGACCGCAGGGGTGCAAAAGAATCTGACGACTCGTGTTGGCGGCGTACGGTTATGCTTAGTAAATATTCAACCTATGTCCTCGGTTCCATTCGGGTGCGTCAGTTTTTTTTTATAAAGGACACGTCAATAAGACTTCACCTCGCCTGATGTTAAGCTAAAGGCAAGGTCTCGGAAAGAGGGTCACCATCGTAAACATGTACCATGTTAACAGTGGTGGCACTCAGCTTGACGGCCTCATTAGATGCCTTTTCACGCTCCGCTTAAAGGACCCGGGACTATAGGAAAACGGAAACACGTGAGCTGGCAGGGAGTTCCAGATTATTGCAACTTTTGGCCATTATCTCCATTTCTACTCAACCGATTCCGATCAAACTTATTGAAGATTTTAAGTCTGACAAGACCTTTCTATGATGTGTTTTTTCATCAAAATCTTTAGAGTAATTTTGCCACAATCGCAGATGAACAAACAAAGACAATAATTACTCGTATGTAGACATCTAGGTTGTGCTAATAGTCAATTTTATTTCCGTATGTTTTCTGTTTGTGTTTCCAAGACTTGATTTATGGAAATACCTAATGCCTATGCTCAGATTAATGTTTTGAAGAACATGACGTTTTATTCTTAAACGTTAATTGCAACATTGCGGCTGTGTTAGAATTAACTAAGATATTAGCTGCTACACACGTAGGTGTTTATTTGTGGCGTCAGCAGTGATGTCCGCTTTTACAAGTCTAACTGTTTGATATTTTCTGTGGAGCGACTTCTGGCCTCCATAACCCAAAGGCGATATCGAAGCATTGCAGTTAGACCAGTATGAGTATAATATAATATACATATTATGTATCTATTTTCGAAAAAATGTTTCTATGTATATAATATGTTATCCACAATTATTAACACAAGCTAGTTAAACTATGCTTTCTTTGGGTTGAGATAGCGCTGTGTAGAATGTCCTATAATACCTATTTATTTATCTATTTATTTCGATAAGTCGACTAACGTTGTAATGACGATTTATATTCCAGAAACCATAGGTTCTTTGTCTCTAACCATAGATATCTCTCAGATATAGAGATCGTTGTTTCTATCATAAATAAATAAATATTCCACAACATTCCACACAACGCTATCTAGACCCATGGTAAGCATAGTATAACTAGCTTGTGTTATGGAATCTAGAATGCGTTTAAACATACTTAGATATTAAAAAAAAACATTCATATTATACATAGAAACACCCATGCAAATAGCCATATTTATGCATACAAATATTTGCACTGAGCGGGAATCGAACCATAGCAGTCACGTTCACGGAGGCTGCCTGAGAATATTTATTATATATAGAATGAGTTAAAATTGAAATAATATTATAAACCAAACTCACTAGGTGTGAGAATAGGATTATCAATCACTGTTTAAGTGCTTAATAGATGAGCACACCCCAGCTATTATATCGGAGTATAATTGCTCTGAGCAAATATTGCTTCGGCTTCACCTATGCTCGCGAGCACGGAATGTTTTTGAGGAGTTTTTAATTGCGTAATTAAATTATAAAAGCTATTGTCGACGAATTATGTTTTTATAGTAGACTTTAGATTTGTTTTTTTTTTTGTTAGAAGTCTCTGGATTATGACGTAAGGTTATTCGTGTCTGACATAACTTATTAGTTTTCAAATCACTAGGTATTAAGTTTTATAATTTTAATAATGCCTCGATGATGCAGTAGCAAGTGTACGAAGTCCGAGATTCGATGCTCAGGGTGGACAAAAAGGGTTATGTGGCTTTTTGTAACAGTTTGAAGTTTGAAGAAATATCTTGGGGAGAAGGCAGTGATATTTACAAACCTTATTATTGAATTCACCTGATGAAATATTCGTGTATACCAGATAGGCCTCTGTCTACCACTTCAGATAGAGGTAAAATCATGCTTTTTTCCAGCACAAATAAAACCGACTTTACCGGGGTAGGCACATTTGACTTTAAATTGTACCGCATGCTGCATTTTATAAGACATAAGTCAAGTCTTATAACACCAAAATAGTTTAAAAAATACAATAATTAAAAAAAAAAACAAATCTCAAACACTAAGTATCCTCGTCCACCCAACCAAACTAAGCTTAAAAAAACATTATGTACCACACAAAATTTATTCATTTTGATAATATGTAAATACACATCTTATATCTCACTCATTCACCATACAATCACCACTAGTGTGACGACATTATATCTCTAAGAACAAAAACAAAAGCCAAGCTCGACCTATCAACGTTTAATTCAACCAAATTCTAGTCGAAACAAAAGACGCCTTTCATCACACGTCAATACATTTTAAAATCGCATCAATGTACGTCAAACGTCAAAGGCACAACGGAACACGATTGTCTCTGAACAGAATAGCCACAGATAGCACATTCGCGCTCTACTCTGTGATACTATATATCATCTGTGAAGCCATAGATTAAAAAACACAAAATGATAGACTGGCCGTTTTTGAGAGTTGGTGAAAATTAAAAAAATGTATTTTATACTGATTTATAGGTTATTAATTTAACACTTCTGTGATAATTTGGATTGAATTTGGTGGTATCTATTAGGTTTTGTTTGATAAGTTTATTTCTATAGATTCTTCGGAAATTGTTGCTGTAATGATTAGGGTAAACAATATTATTTGTAGTTTGATAGGGCTGTTTGAGTTTATATTACATGTATGTATTATGTCAGTTGTTCATTTTTTTAAGTAAATAAAAAATGGAGGTGCAAAAACATCAAATAGTAACGTCAAAATGATGATAACCAAAGTACATCGCCTTTGAATATAATAAAATTATTAATAACATAATATACAAACATTTTTTCGGACATTTTGTCAAACTATGTATTAGTCATATAAATACAGGTCGAAATCATTTTAAATTTAGAACGTTTACGACTGATATCATATTTCGAACGATTTTGATTATTATAATGAGTGTCGTTCACACACAATTTCTAGATAAAAATATATTTTTTTAATCAAAACGTTGGCAAGTATATTATAAAATCTACTGTTTCTAAATTTAAAATTCTTCCAATTCGATTGATAAGTTGATTTGATTTATTGATCGACATGTTTGCTTCACATAGCAGAAGTTCCATTTTTAAATATAATACAAAAAAAAATCTACATGATTTCGTCATTGTCTATTGAAATAAAAATCAATGGCCGAATAATAAAAATAGATACGATTATTTCATAAGCGATCGTAAAATCAGATATTTGAATACTTGAAGCACTTATGTATATCTTTTTTTTTTAATAAATGTTTTTATAATATTCTATTTGTCGATCAGATAAGTAGCAGTCTCAACACTAATCAACTAATACCCTAACGAAGTGTAAAAACACAAAAACACGTCATTACGATCACAATTAATAGCAATTTTACATTTATTAATAAAACGGCATAATTCATAACTCGATATAATTTACGATACATTTGATAATTAATAGAAAACATTAATATATATTTCAATTTATATTTTTGATACTCTACTTGTATGGTGGTCTGTGTGTGGGGTCAATGGACCGGCGGAATGCCGCCCCTCCCTGAGCGAGCGCACCATAGAAACATAATTAGTGTTCTCATCTTATCCTCGCGGAGCTGATGCTATCGTTTACTCGTTCATCCATTGAGTATTACGTATACATTTTATTAACATCACTACACAATTAGCGAGCAATGTACTCGATCTAATTCGATGTAGTTGTTGCTATTTCGTTCTATCATTCTTGCTGACGTGAACGTAATTAATTAATATCTACTGTATAGAATTTTTGTTGTAATCAGCACCTTTTCTGATTATGTTAATGTACTGTTAATAAATTCGTGTTTGTAACATAGAAGAATTACATATATAGGAAAATAAATATTTTTAACATTTTCTTTATACTTACTTAAGATTTTTGGACACACTCGACTAGATTTAAAGATGCATGTACTAAAGACCCCTCACAGTAAGGAAGCTCAGATTAATCGAAGACGTGCTATGCTCAAGACATAGCCTGTGCGAAATCCTGGTCTGATTTGGCATAGTCTATGCTCATTTGTCAAATATTTAAAAAGAAAAAAAAATACATCCATCCATTTTCGAAATACATCCAGCTTGGAACCATTTTAAATTTCGAACAATGTTTTTTAATTTTAAATTTCAAAGTTAATTTTTTTATCTGTATTTATGTGCTTACTTGATGCAGTTTGGAAGGACCGTATGAAACAATAAGGTATAGCAATTCCACAGGAATTTGTTGAGCCATCATAGTGTGAAGGCCATACACACTAACAAACATTCGCATTCATATTAATAGTATTCACAAACGTGGGTGTAAAACACTGCGACCTTAACGGTGGAAATTCCATCATGTTGTACGGTTGCCTCTACACAAAATGTTTTTGATATATGACATTAATAGCCTTCTTGGTTAACCTATAAAACTTCATGAGGAATTCTGATACCATTGCCACCAACCATGTACAATCAGTATCAGAAGAATGTTGACGAACAATGTATTCAAAATGATCTTCATTTCGTTTTTTTACCCCTTCCAGTTGACTGATTGTTCTGATATTTGGGTCACACCTTTGCATACATACATACATACATACATACATGAACTCACAGGCAGAGATGCTAGCACCCACATTTCGCCAGCTTTACCTTTACTTTGGATAATAATACCATTTAAATCAATTTCATCGTGAAGATGACGCTGACTGTACATCTTTGCCAAGGAAAAAGGGGTAGGTATATATATTTTTCGTTGTCATATCTAATATATAAAATTCTCGTGTCACAGTTTTTGTTGCCATACTCCTCCGAAACGGCTTGACCGATTTTGATGAAATTTTGTGAGCATATTGAGTAGGTCTGAGAATCGGCCAACATCTATTTTTCATCCCCCTAAATGTTAGGGGTAGTCCACCCCTAATTTTTTATTTTTTAGACAAAATTTTTAATTTCTATTTTTTTATGATACAACATACAAAAATACATACAATCCTCAATTTTCACCCTTCTACGATCAACCCTTATTTTTTAATAGCCATTTTAGTAATTTAATCATTATTTCTTTCCGGTAGAAAAATGATCAATCGTCATTTAATTATTATCTATTTTTCATCCCCCTAAATGATGCAGCGGGAACGGGATCTGACGCCACGAGGGTAGGAAAAAATTGGCGGGACGAAGTTCGCCGGGACAGCTAGTTTATATTATAAATAAAATGGTACATCTTTAAGATGGTGACCCTCTTTCCGAGACTTTGCCTTTAGCTTACCATCAGGCGAGGTGAAGTCAAATTGAGGAGTTCTTCATTTAAAAAAATCAGTAGGTGATGGAAACAGTTACTTTTCTGTATAAGTGTTTTACCAATCAACGTATAGGCACGGTTGGTATCAAAGAACCCAATACCTTCTCCACATTGGGTGTTCCATCGCTAAATAATATTTCACTGAGGCATCACAGAACAAATTAAGTCCGGTGCGAAAAATAACTTTTGTCAGAGCTTACCTTCGGAGATATTATTCACGGTTTTGACAAATGGCCCTTCGCTGGTTGTGCATTTCACGGATTTGTGACCTGCCATACATTTGGCAGTGGTAACTGAACCGACATTCGTTTATTTATAACACTATACTTTTTTTTCCTTGTATGATATCATGGGATATTATATGGAAAAGACAGGTTAGAAGCCCTCTAAACTTGCATGGATGGCAAATAACGGTAGAGGAAGCTCGCGAAGTATGATAGGATAGAAGTAGATGATGAGCTTTGTCTCTTTTTACCCAAGGGGTAGAAATCTGATTGTATTATACCTATACAGTGCATGCGGCGCTACGAAGGAGTCCAATTCTACACTATAACTGCTACAACTGCTTAGGAGGTCAAATAGAAATCGTAAAGCCAAGATAATCTAAATATATAACTCAAAGGTGACTGACTGACTGACTGACTGACATAGTGACCTATCAACACACAGCCCAAACCACTGGACGGATCGGGCTGAAATTTGGCATGCTGGTAGATGTTAGGATGTAAGCATCCGCTAAGGAAGGATTCTTGGAAATTCTGCTACTAAAGTGGTAAAATAAGGGATGGAAGTTCGTATGAAAATCCGTCATTTTCAGAGCTAGATGCACTAAATTTCATAAACCGGTGCCTTTTAAGGAATAAATGAACACGAGTATCAGCATTTTATATATATAATAGGCGATAAACTTTTGTATGGAAAGTTCGTTATTTTCAAAGTTAGAAGCATGAAAATTCGTACACCTACGTCTTTTGAGAAATGTTTTGTCACGATAACCGACATCCACGCGGGCGAAACCGCAGGCAAAAGCTAGTTTAGTATACAAAGGGACGTTTTAAATAGAGCTGCAGGTTCTGGTCCGGGTTGAATCTAAAAGCTACAGTGATCATTAGCTAAAATATTCTGCTTGTTTGCTCCTTTATTAATATAAAAGTCTTTGGTTATATTTTTGCGCCTGCGCCAGAACAAAAAGGCGCTACTACAAATCGTACACGCCGACATGTAGGAACAATGTGCGCACACGATTATGCGCGGGAGTTGCTCGGGCACGCGCGAAGTGTCACTGAACGGACGATAGTTTTTATGCCCTGTGTGTCACCATCAGGGATAATATTGAACATGGGATGGTACGTAATGGTTTTACCTGGAATTGAAAGCTGATAAATGAGTTAAAATTTTTGAAGTATACCTCTTACGATATTTTTATGAAATAGTAAGGAGAAATATTATATCTGTTTGCATTGATCTGGGTATTCACGTCTTTTGGAGGGCACGTTTCATAATATGAAGCGCTAATAAAAGTCGAACAACGGGTCTAACTGCAATATTCCGATATTCCCAATGAATTATGTAAGTCAGTCGCTTTACGGAAAACGTTGAAGTTCAGTCGTGTTCAGGATGTACCTATCATAGTTCAACTGGTCAAATTATTCTCCCCAGAAAAAGACTGGTAGCGGGTAGAAATCCCGTCGTAGATATTATTTTTTACACTATAAAATTTACTAAAATACCCCCCAACCGCTCTAACTGAGCTAAAGAGCTTGTGCTGGGAGTGGGTTCAATAATACCTGTCCGAATGATTGAACTTCTTGAATTTTCTACAACATTGAAAGGAGATAATCTTTCTTGCAACTATTCTAACAACAAAACTTCGATATCCCCAATTAGTTATGGAGGTCAGATCCCAGTCACTTCACGAAAACTTTTAAGTTCAGCCGCATTCCAGTTGGACCAGAAAACCGACCTTGTAGTTGAGAGCAGGATTGGAAAACGATGATGCCTTTCTTAGAAACATAAAGTTCAATTGCGGTCTAAGAATCTTTGATAGGTATAATAACCCTTTCAAGTCGGGAAAATATTGCCCTGAGCATTGTAAAGGGAATGAACATGACCTACTCATATATACTTTATCTACATTGTCACGTACGACTAGTTCTCTCAGCTACATGGGAGAAATTAATGACCATTTGCCAAGTACGTCATTTGAACGCAAGAACTACTCTTGATTAAGTTACACTCACTGAGGATTCTTAGAAATGATATCATTTCAAGATTATTGCGCGGACAGCTACAGAATCAAACCGATCTGTCTCTTTAGACAAGTGGCAATACGCTGGTTGACGTATCATGGAATAAAATGACAAATGTATGGGATTTTACGTGATTGACAGTCGTCAACGAATGCCAAAGAATTGGGTATTATCCTATAGTTAAAATAAATTTATCTAACCGAGCTTATTAATGGAAAAAGAGCGGTAAAAATTGCGTCGGTTTTTATTTTATAGTTTTTATTTATTTTTAATCATCCACCCAACCTATAATAGTAACTGATTTGACTATTAAATTCTATAATATTTATCTATTAAATTCAATAATAAAAATCTAGAGGGGCTGTTTTTGGAAAAGTAGATTGAGTTATAGTTTCTGGTATATATATTTTGACTGTAGTCCATTACAAAATGTATAACATACCCGGCACCCGCATAGTATACGAACAGTGGCGTAGGGTGAAAATTTTGTTGATGGCACAGAAACTCTCTGTTCTTACACGGTCCGCAGCACGAGTGTGACTCTCTGTTGCACACGTCCATAGGCCATGGTAACCACTTTCCATCAGGTGGGCCATGTGCTTGTTTGCCACCTAAGTGGTATAAAAAATACACTATACGCCTTTTTTAACCGAAGTTAAGAACTGAAGGCAGAGGAACTCTAAATCTACAAATTGTAGCTCAAACTAATCTCATTTCTCTCTTGGGACAATGTACCTTATAGACATTGATTGAAAAGTAAATTAAAATCACACCCTATTGTGACTCCGCAGACTTCACTCTAGTAATAATTCCAATAATACCAAATTAGTTTCTAGTAAGGCGAAGGCACTTTGTTCGTATGTTCTTTGTAAGCGACAATAACTTTTGCTTTGTCTGTCATAAAATACAAACATGGCTTTGTCCTTTAAAGCCTTCTCGCTGTATTAGCGATGTCAAGGAGTAGAATCGGTGAGTGAAGTGGTTTTGGCACATATAACGAATGAGTACTGAGTGAATGACACAATGTCTATGTAAGGTAACAGTAAGTTTACAGTCTAATCTGAGTGAACAGACTGGGTGGCAGAAGAGACAATATTTTTTTATTTTTCTCACCTGTAAAAGATATTAAAACCGCAATTATTACAAGTACTTACACACCTATTCATCTACGCAATTAAAATAGGTAAATACTATAGATCCCTTTGAGAACTACGATGTCATATAAGTCAAACTTATAAAATTCAAATCAAAAGTGAATACTAATTTGTTTCATAGTATAGACCATTAAAAAATAACTACCAAAAATCCCACTAAAAAAAGATTAACAACACTACTAGAAACATTGGAAAAATTAAATGCTCAAGTGAGACTCGAACTCACGACCTTTCCCTTACAGGGGGACTGCTCTTCCAACTGAGCTATTGAGCCACACTTGAAGCATTCCAAATTTTCCTTCTCTCTATATCCGTCTATAAGGGCGACGGTTTCCAATGTTTTTCGAACTTAAAAGTTAGCATAATAAATGCTATAAAAAATCATTCAAACACTGCTGGAATTGCAACACTGCTAGAAACTCGGTTTGAAAAGATTTCAGCAAAATCTCCGACTAGTCATTTTCCAAAATATCTCAGTAAAAAAAAATTCACAAATTGCACCACTGCTAGATACGTCTCGAAAAGATATTGGCAAAATCTCGGACCAATCTTCCCCTGCTTTTTTTCCCCATTACTTTTACTCCCCTGTCATTTTCTTTTTAAAATAGCGTGAAAGAAACGAAAAAGTTTAGGGAGGTATCAATAACGAGGGAATGACATAACATAACATAACATAAACTCACGCCTGTATTCCCCGAAGGGGTAGGCAGAGGTGCTAGCACCCACATATCGCCAGTTTATGTTTAGGTCCCAATGTAATAGGTGGCGAGCCTATTGCCATTAACCGGGCACTTATAAACCTGCGATAAATACACACATAACTTCGAAAATGAATGAATGAACGAATGAAAAAGAATGAAAACTAACCAAAAATCTCTCGTATTTCTTCGGAAGCTAAAAGTAGATGTTCATTGTCTAATATCTGCAGGTCAGCTAACCCTTTAAGCCAAGGACAGTAGAGAACAAAATAAACCAACTATTTATCATACAAAACTCGTGACGGTAATGTTAAAGTAGGCGCTGTCCGCGACTGCCATTCAAATAGACTTATTTATTGTGACTCAGTAGTCTATAGCAGTCAGGGGAATAAATGTAACTACAGATACGTCTTTATACGTAAGAATGTTGGCGGATGTCGGTTAGATTCAGAAGGGGTTAAGTGGAAATCGAGTTAACTCATATCAACATTATATAAGTAATTGCTAGAAGGACAAATTCTCATAGTAACAATCCGTTCTCGTAGTAAAAATTCAGTCTCAATCTTGTCTCAATCTCTCAAATATCAAAAACGGTATTCTCGTAATACCATTTTCATTTATATTGAAATCATTTTGCCCTTTTGTGCCTCAAAAAGTGGATTAAGCTGTCGATAGATGGATTTTTGGATGCTTGTTACTCATTAATGCTCAACTGGTAGAACGGATGAAGCTAATTCGGTAGAGATATAGATTATAAACAGTCTAGGCTAATGTTTAATTGCGCGAATCTATTATGGGTAGCGGGAATGGGAATAAAATTAAACGAGTGGGAAGCTGTGGACAGCAGCTAGTGTTATTTAAACTAAATAACACAATATTTATATTTTTATATTCATTACTTTATTTTTTCTAAATTGTACCTATTAAGTGTATTTTTCATTGTTGAACAATAAAATTTAACAGAGAAAAAAAAAACTGTAATCTGTACATCAAACAACACACAAAACGAAACCAAATCAAGCTACTCTAGCCGTATTCACACCGCCCGTTCCACGTCAATACCGGGGACTGTACCTGCATTTATTATTATTATTTGCATACGGCTACCTTATATTATTATTAATAACATCAATAAAATGTCATATGCCGTTGCATTCTACCATTTAAATACCTTTCGGTGTATCGTCGCGGCTGGAAGCAGTCCGCATACGCACATTAAATTTTTATAACATTTTTACATCATTCTAAGTGAATTTAATATTAAATTTTAGATTTTATTTCTGTATTTATAATATTAGTCAACATAATAGGCTAATGTAATCAATAGGTGTAATTAATTACTACTGACTAATAAAAGTTTTGAAGAAATGTTTTAAACAACTTGGCTAATAAATTTTGTGCCAAGGTTGGTGCGAGTTGGTGGTGCAGGTTGGTGCCACAAATTTTCCCTAACACCACTGGATTTGGAAAAATGTACATACAAACAATCACGACTATTTCCCTCCGGGGCAGACAGAGACAACAGCCTGCAATTTGACTCTATACATACATGCTTCAAAATAGGAAATACAATATATTATGGCTGGTTAAAAACACTGGACTGGCTTATTTTTTCTTACATCTGATCAAATGTGGAAGTATTAATACTACTGCCTATGCCATCGGCCTGGGGGTGACGGGTGGAGCCGCCTGTCACCCCAGCAGAAGCAGGCCACGGCGGCGGCGCGCTGAGAAGCGCGCCTCCCCTTTCCGGGGGCGAGTTGGGGACACCGTTGTCCGCCCTCCTGAGGAGGGCCAGACCGTAAGGGATGGCCCTGGGTCAGCCGGGGTGCGAGGGATATGTCGATGACAACCTCACCTCCGGCCTAGCACCAAGACCCACAGTCGGCGTGCGGTTTTAGTCGGTTCGAGTCCGACATAATCTGAGGGGATTTCCGCACGAAAAAAAAAAGCCATCGGCAGGAGACAAGCAAGAGCATTAATACGAAACCGTTTTATAATGTACCTATAGTTATAAAACCCCCATTAAATATCCCGCAGAAATATAATTACCCCAAACATCGTTCTCAACTATTAATCCTAACTGTGCCCGGGTTAATTTCACCACAATTAACCACTTAAGGTGATGTCCAGTCACCTAACTCATTAGGGCGTCACTCACTGTCCATACTCTAACGCTAGAATAATTAATGGTAGATAAAACATATTTTACTTGTTATTATTATCGATGAAAGGGTCCAAGCCACAACAGGTGTTGACAGGGAAATCGTTTCAATATAGTTGGGGACCTTTTCGCCATGAGTGAGATACACCCTTTTATCACGACGGTTCGAGTTCAGCCCGAGAAGATTTATTTTTCCCTATGTATTCGATCTGTATAGTTAGCATAATGCTGTAAAATTTATTCAACCCTTTTAACTTTCAAGACTTTATAAGTAATTGTCGACTTTTATAAGGTTGCAAGAAAATCGATGAATTGTTGAGGGATTTTAATCTCGATTTTTGTTTTGGAAATCTTGTGTGACTTACACCATTCTAACTTTCAACGTCTTAAAATTCATACATGTACATACATATACTCACATCTGTTAATCCCTGAAGGGGTAGGCAGAGGTGTATAAACACCCACTTTTCGCCAACTATGATTTTCAGTCCCACTTAATAAGGGGCGAGCCTATTGTCGTCAAGCAAGCATTTAGTCATGGGCTATTTGTTTACTGTCGGATGGAGAACAGCCCTATCTCTAACGTACCCCTTGAACCCGTAATAGTCAAAATTATGGCAAATACGAACCCGTAAGCGTCAGGTTTCATGAATCTTATAAATATATGAAAATGATCTCTACTTTGGCTGCTGACTGTACGTATTATCAATTAAAATTCCATAATCATCTATTAAAATAATATTCACGTATCATATCAGTGTTGCCCGACCTTCACCCGTTGACAGCTATCGGCTGATCTACCTATGTGTGACCATAAAAATACTATAAAACTCCTCAAAACAACCTTTATAGTTTGAAACAGAAAGGAGTAGCCTTATCTAAGAATATCAGGTTTTAATGTGTCTAATTTATAGTAAATGATCATTTTATTGGTGAACTACTTATGGAGGTATATAAGTAATTTTGTTTCGTAGGTATTAACCAAATTTTTTGATGATGACTGGATTGTTAGGCTGGATTTTAGTAGAGAAAATAATAGCGTTCAAGTTCCACAATGATAAAGCATTTATATGGACTAGTTCGCGATTGCCATCTTTTGAACATGGTTGACACATTAATGCATTTCTTACCCCTTAAAATAAGCTATTTCTGTCAAAAGAACATGATTGGTAGGAATTTAATCATAACTTTGTATTACCAAAGCAATATGTTAGCATATTAATTGAAATTTGTATTCAATAAATTCATCATCATCGAACGAAAGGGGTATGTCGAGTGGAAACATTTCGTTTTTACCTAACCTATTGGAAAAGAGGTGTAACTGTATGGATTTATATCGCAAGTTATGAATATATACATAGATCATCAGAGAAAAAGAAGAGCAACTGAAATCTGTCTTGGCGATAAAACTTTATGTGAAGCAATCACCAAATATAAACAAATACCTATACTTTTTTAATTTAAAAATTCGTTTTAAACGTCAAATTGTTACGCAAAGATAATAAAATATCATCCCACACAATAATATATAATAATAATAGTACGTTGTTTTATATTATTACGTTTAAAAACCACCACCCGCTGTTCCAGTAATAAATTTAGCTAGGTTTTGGCATTTCTTATGAATAATTAGATATTATGATGACATTTACTTGAATGTAATCATGGCTTTATATACTCGGGGTCTATGAGGTCCCATTAAGAACTTGAAAGACCCAAAGAAACCTCATCCAAAGGCCTGTAAACCAGCTGATTAAATGAACGCAGGTTTTTTTTGGAAACCCTCTGGAAACTCTGACAGAAAATGCGGGAAAATAAAAGGCGTTCGCCCCCGTTAATAGGTAATTAATCAATTAGTCTATTGTAGTCTATCACTTGAAATACACCTATGTGCACTATAGTACCCGATCCTCAGCCTTGCGCGCAGTCTATCATAGTTACCCCTTTAGCAAGGAAGTGTAATATAGTTGACTGCGGACTGCCGGGTTATGCGCTAACAATGTAATGTACTCATAAATATTTGAGGTTTACGCTACCGGTAGCGATTGGACCCTAATATAAATTATTGAAATTTATCGCTATCACAACAAACTACAAAACGGTATTATTGTGGACACTTAAACTGTGTCGCTAATTGGTAGTCCTGGGGATTTGTTGAACGAAGTAGTGGTCTTGCATAACACTTGCATTTAGACATTGCCTCTTTGAGAGGATTTTACCGTTTCCATCATGACGAGATTTAAATATTCCACAACATTCTACACAACGCTATCTAAATCCATGGTAAGCTTAGGTAACTAGCTTGTGTAATGGAATCTAGAATACGGATAAACATACTTTGATACTTTTTTGTAAATACCTACATAAAGAGAAACACCCAGACCAACGCACTGAGCGAGGATCGAACCCGCGCCTCCTGCGTGGCAGTCGCATTCACAACAGCCAAGCCACAAAGGCTGTCAGATTTCAATCTGAAGTTTTCACTTTGGAACTGAAAGTTGGATTATTCCTCTTCCTTTTGTCGTTTTGCTGCTTGACATACGAGTCTCGCAAGGCTCTCAGGGTTAAGAAAACAGACAACAGTCGTTCCAGAATAGCTGATCCATCAATAAAAAAGCGGATTAGTAGCTTTCGCAATTGATTGGGTATACGAGGCCGCAAAAATACTCTCCTCTTACATTCCCTTCAAGCAGGGCGTGAAAAGGCATCTATCAAGGGCATCAAGTTAGGGACCACCATTTTATATCCAATAGCATCGAGAATGGTGGTCTTTATCTTCTGGACTGCACGTCAGCTTTATTACCATCTGGCGGGGTGCAGTCAATTGAGATATAAAAACAAAAGTCAAACTTAATGACGATGAATTCGGGCTCCAAGGTGCAAACTTTAAATGTACCTAACTGGGAATTGAAAGATGATCGTTGTATGAACTTGCAACCCTTAGAGGAAAACCTGTGCCTGAGATTTGTCCATTACTCAGCAGACGTAATTCTTGCATGGGAGATTGTCTTTGCCGTCTAGCTTGAGTGAACCTTTCGGTGTTACCCCATCCACACAACCAGTAATTACCTACAGCTACATTTTTTACACCTTCAATCTTGTATTTGAAGGTTAAAACTTCAAGTTAAACAAATTAAAGAATTCGCCCAATCAGTACTTGTTTTTTTTTTTTCATCCTAACCCTTGCTACACTCCAGTGGTATTACACAATCATGGAGGTTCATCAACACCGAAGTATTGATCATTAACAACAATTTGAAGCAATTAAATGTACGATGTGCCACGACTGTGCCGAGTAGGATATGAGGATAACGAATTTATAATATCCGCTACGTGTTTGAACCAGCCGCTTGAGTTAAGGCCAAGTTTTACGGTACGCGTCTAGCGATGTAGTATTGACGTTTGAGACATCGCTTTTGTAATTTTGTAGATGTTATTGAATAGTGCTTGAATAGTATTTGCAAAAGTGGTTTGGACATGTAGAACGAATGAGTACCTACAGAGTGAATGACACAACAAATTATAAAAAGCACATGTAAAACGTGTGAAATATCGTAAAGTTATACTTAGGATGACAAAACATAACAATGTAGATAATAGTAAGTATATTAAATTTTCATCTCTTATTTTATCTCCTTGCGGATGAAATTTCTAAGAATACTTCATTAATAGTATAACACTCACCGGGATATTTACCATGTTTATAGTTTGTATTTGGTCATGTCAATCTCAAATCAAATACTTCATTAGTCGATGATTATACCTAACTTAAAAAAGTATCGACTGACGACATTTTAAGTTTTGAACCTATACAATTTTAGGCTGACAGAATCAATCCATTAGTCACAAGCAATTTAGGCATATACAAATATATTATACTTAATGAAAGAAAAAGATTAATAAAACAAGTAATAAAATTTAAAAAATTGAAAAAACCCATGACGTATTAAAATTATGCAAAAAATGTTCACTACACCGCCCCCTTGTGGGTTGTCACCGTAACACCTATCTAAGAACATGCACCAATCAAACGCAAACCAATAATTGAAAACTGCATCAAAATCGGACTAGTATTTTTGGAGAAAATTGGCAACATTGATTTGCATTAAAAATGCTTGCTGTAGCGCCCCCTGTTGAGTTGTTATTGTAACTCCTATCTAAGAACATACTATAATTAAAGCCGAACCCAAAACTGATAACTGCATCAAAATTGAATTGGTAGTTTCCGAGAAAATGGCAACATGGATATGCACAAACAAACACACAAACATCGTCTCCGTTCCGTCGTGGGTAAAAAGAGACACGTCTACAACGCAACTAAAAACTCATAGGCCCAAAGGCTTCGCCTTAACAAAACATAAAAAATATCAAAAACAATTTGGTCATAAAGAAATCAATCGAGTATGTTACCGTTAACTAACGATCGCAACCAATTTCGTTGGTTCGATTCCCATGAAAGCCATTTTTGTTAGTTTCAAAATATTTGTAACTAAGTGGCGTGTCTGAATTGATAATTTCTGTTTGTAATACTATCTACACATAAGGTATGTATAATCAGTAATTTTACTTCACCATGAAGTTCCGAGGTTCAATCCAGTGTGGCAAATTGGTTGATTTTAGATATGTGGCTAATAAATTATTGTCTGTGGTTGAGTGTGATTCGTTGTCTTTCATCGTTGTTAATTTAAAAACTAAGAAAGATCGCCCCTTAGGTATACAAATACATACATACATACATAAAATCACGCCTGTTTCCCATAGGGGTAGGCAGAGATCACGGATCTCCATTTGCTACGATCCTGACATACTACTCTCGCTTCATACACTCTCATTACATTCTTGATGCATGCTCGTCGATTTAGGGTACTCCTGACCAGCCCCTTTTCTAAAACTTTTCTAAAGGTATACAAATAACTTGGAATAAAACATAGACCTGAAAAACAAATAGGTACTTTTACACCTTATTTTTTTAATATTCATTTTTTTACACCATTTTAGGTGACAGGCAAAGCCTGCCACCTGTGGGCAACGGTTATCTTCTACGGTGCCCACATGCAGTATAGTCTGGCCTGGGGGCGATCGGTCGGGCCGCCTGTCACCCTAGTAGAAGCAGGACGCAGCGGCGGCGCAAAGTGCGCCTCCCCGAACCCGGGGCTATGGTCCCCACAACCCGAAGGGGGCCATCTTGAAAGAGATGTTCCAGGGTCTGCCGGGGTGCGAGAGATATGTTTTCGGCAATCTCACCTCCGGCAACCAAAGAACCAAGACGGCTTGCGTTTTAGTCGGTTCGAGTCCGACATAATCACTTCCAACGGCCGTGGGGACATTTCGCGCGTAAAAAAAATGCAGTAAAGTCAAGCTTAACAATTTACTATTAATGTAAGGCAAATTACCTATCTAGTACAGAAAATACTTACCGTAAACGAAAGATCTTCAGTTCCTTGTGAAAAAGAATACCATTTTTATCCTCAACAGTAATACCACGGGTGGCCATATCCACATACCTGTAAAGAAACAAGCAAATTAAAAACCTGTTCTACCATACCTCTAAAAGCAGGGTCGTAATATTAAAGCTGGGAAATTAAGCCCGCATTATATAGTAAAACGATTATTTAGTACAATAATTTTGAAATTATCCCTTTAAATACTTTTAAAAGTTTATGCGAATAATACCCATTGCTTGCAAACTCAGTTAAAAAGTACAAGTGTGTTATTTAATATGTGCAGCAGATTCTACCAAGCGCCATCAATCTCCAGTATAAACACGGAGGACAGAATATGATTAAGTAACGGAGATGCCCCATTGATATTTCTCCTAATAAAAACGCGCGCATCCGCGCCGAATGCGGGTGGGAAGAGAGACGCGCGGGGTGCCAAAGTCGAAGGACTTCATAGGTATAACGTTCCTACCGAATGAGTCTATTTGACGTTTGGATGGCACGCGACTCGATTGTCTTGCAACAACTCCGCTATCATTTCCTACTCCATGAGTATAAACAATACACATTGCGATCAAACTATTTTTAACGGTTTATGTATCTGGATATTAACTTAATCATACATATATTTACGCATGTAAATCCCTGAAAGGGTAGGCAGATGTGTATAACACGTACAATTCGACAAAATTTTCACGCATAATAGTCGCGTAGTCCATCCCAGTCCGCTGACGAGTAGTGCCAAAGACGCCTCTTCCCTTGCACGGGTCGTGGGGGCGCTACAATGGGCACGGTGGAGCGGACCAGACAGTGGTCGGACTTACCTAAAGCAGCACTCACCGAGACACTGTACTGGTCCGGGCGACTCGTCAACAGAAGGTCTAGCAGAGAGGGCTCTATGCCGGACTCTCTTGACAGGATGGAGAAGGATGGGTCCTCTAGATAGCGCAAACGGCGACAGCAAATATCCGCCCTAACAAACACGCACACCCCGGCTTTTGCTCGGAAATTTTCCTCGATAACATAGCCGGGGTAAAGCAGGTAGGTCGTGTCGTCAGGGTGGCGTATTTGTGTCTCCGTCAGAAACAGCATTGCTGGTTTCGCCGTCTCCAGGTGATGGTGGACGGCGTTGAGGTTTGTATGGAGCCCACAGATGTTCGTGGACTCCACCTCAAATAGTTGTGTTGTGGGAGACTCCTAAGCCGCTGTTCTGACTCTATCTTTTCGGTGCGCTGTCATGGTGCGCCGAACGGAAGGGCCCCCGTACCCCCCCCCCCCCCACCCCCCGAATATGGACGCCGGGCTCCCATCCGGTCGCCAACCGGCACGACGATCCATATCGGGATTATGCGCGACCTGGTGGGGCAGCCTTCCAGGGTGGTTAGTCCCAGTTGGGCCCCTGTACTATGCCGCGAGCGGCCAGTGGCACCACCGTTTCTACAGGTCTCCCTGTTCGGCGCGGCGCCCCGCGTCTCACCCCACTAGACTACCCCAAAACCCACCGGTCCCACTAGTGCTGCGACCACAATCACCTCGGCCCGGCTATGCACTTGCTGATACCTGAACGCAATCCAACCGAGATTGGATTACTATGGAGAGTTTTTCGCACTTGTGCACGGTGCTGCCAACCCGGTCGAAATTAGTGACAAATTTGTGCCATCAAATTTCTACCACCAGTAAATTGTGCTGCTCCAAAACAATTTTACAACATCTGTAATGTAACCATGTTCTATGGAAATAACATTTGATTTCATTTGATTTGATACTCTGGAATAACATTGTTTGTCACAGGAATAAGTTGGGTACATGGATTTCAAGATACAGCAGGCAACTGCTACGCTGCATAATATGTTATGTTATATGTTATGTGACTCAAATACCGAACGCCAGAACGTCTTTTATCCACATCCTATTTTTCTAATTTTCTGCGCAATTTTCTTCTTTCTTTCTTTCATAAGAACCTTCTCCTAACAATAACGAACACAAAAAAAAAAAATAACGAAATCGTTCCAGCCGTTCAGGCGCCACCTCGTGACCAAGGGAAATGTTATACCTATGTATCCTACACAATGTAAAAATTGTTTGTGATAATAAATGAATGAATGAATGGAGGTTAAGAAAACGCTGTAATGTGTGAAGACCTTTAAGTTATCGGCATAATTCTTATGAAGTTGAATCCAGTTTTGATAATTGACAATCTTTTTATTGACATTACGTTTATTGCCACTGATCAGTGAGCTTATGCATAAATAATAAACATCACGCTTACATCGTCCCGGTAGGTCGGACAGAGAAGTACTACTAACAAAATATTAAATCCTACTAATATTATAAACGCGGAAGTTTGTGACTATGGATGGATGTTTGTTACTCTTTCACGTATAAACTACTGAATGGATTTTCATGAAACTTTACAATAATATAGCTTATACATCAGAATAACACATAGGCTATATATCATCACGCTACTACTCTAGGGAACGGAGCAGTGATCATTAATGTCAACAAATTCGGCCGGCACGGCATATACGCAGAAGTGGTTATTTCTGTTGCATTTTATAAGAGGGTGCAGCAGGAACGGGATCGGACGCCACGCGGTCGGAAAATAATTGGCGGTACGAAGTTGGCTGGGTCAGCTAGTATTTAATACTATAATTGCGAAAGCAGCTATCTGTACGTTTCGTCTGTCTGCCTTTTCTATAAATATCATAAAGGGTTTTATTTTCACGCAAGCAAAGTGAAAGTGCGTGTGAGTTTGTTTGTTACGCTTTCACGCTGTAACTACTTAATCATTTGTCATGAGTTTGGCATATACGTTGTTTTGAGTATAGAAAAGAGCATTATCCCATTCACGTTATTCAGAAAGTGATACAGTTTGTTAAGGTTTGTACAGTAAGTTACAGTAATACTTGAGCACATTTCAATATTCAAACCTGCATAGCTGTCTGTATAACCTTTTCGTATGTATAAACATACATACATATAATCACGCGTTTATCCCGATAGGGTTAGGCAGAGGTGAATTAACACCAACATTACACCAATCATTGTATCCCACGTAATAAGGGATGAGTCAATTGCCGCATTCCGGGCACTATTTTATTGACTCGAGCCTATATCTGAGGCTGAGTCTGCGTTGTATGTATCTGTCTGATGTTTTTCTTAATAGCTTTTGATGCATTCTTTCATTAGAAAGATCTTAGTAAGACTTAAAATGTTACATAAATTAAACCACAATAAACAATCAATCACAAAGGTTTAGTACATCCAAAAATATGACCAGAAATCGCGACAATCAATATCCATAAAAGCGAAGTGCAGACCTAAACTGGACCCTATATAAATATATACGTACATTTAAATATTTGTCAGTACAATCACAATCAATAAACACATTACACTTTTTATCATTTTGTCAACATTCGCTTGCGCAAAGAGATTTCATTTCAATTAATTTATATGCAAATGGCTCGGACGTGATGTATTTTTTTGCTGAACGAAATTAATTCTTGCTGTGTGATTGCGACGCTAAAAATAGTCCCACATTCAAGCTCGCGGTAAAACTACTGGGTGGGTCATAAAATAGTAGTGAAGCAATTCCTACGTGAATCAATTAGTTGATCAAGTAATGATATTAAGGGCAGAGGAATGGATAGGAATACATTTTGTGACAGATACCTTCGGGACTTTGAACCAACTCTCATGTTAGCTTCAGTTTATTGATGGAAGAGGTTCTGTCGTACGATTTATAGCATACGGTTAGTAGCAGAATTCCCCTTGCATTTTATCTTATGACGGAAAAATATTGTGGAGAATTGAGACTAACTCCTTAAGTCTTACCACCTAATTCTGTTCACTTACATTTGATGTTTTAGGTTCGAATCAGTGTCGGACAAGCTGACCAGTTGATTTAGTGGAGCTTAACTTGCTTATTTACCCCCTAACCAACAATCTACATAGAATGAAGTGGATAATTTTATTTTAAATGTGCCCTTACATCCCATTCCGACTGTGGGTCGTACGTACCACTGTGCACTGACTTGAATCCACTCCTAACACAAGTGATTTAACTTAATTGGAAGGGTTAACGAGAACACATAATCTCACTAATAAACTTTATGAGTGTGTGTCTGTGTGTGATTTAGTGAGATTGAGACTTTTTGATTCTGAAAAAGCACGATTTTAGTGATGAAATTGAAACTCAAGATGCTAAAACCTAGCAACAAGGACCAAAATCTTAAACGAAATTCAAACTGAGTTTTTTATATTTAGCATGTCAGTGGATTACACCTTATTGGGTAGTAAGAAACTACATACAGTCACGCCATTTTCCCAGCGGGGTAGGCAGAGACTACAATTTCCCACTTGCTACGATCCTGGCATAGATCTTTCGTTTTTCCCACTTTCATAATTGTTTTATAAACGCTCGCCGATTTTGGGTACTCTTGAAAGGTCGTTTTTTTTTAAATGTCTGCGAGAAGAAGTTATTATTAAGAAGTTATAATTATAGTATATAGTAAAGCTTCCCTATATACCTACCTACTAGTGTTTTAGAACAAAATTTTCGACAAGGTTTAGGAGTGTAACATATTCAGATCATCATTGTCCCTTGCTTAATTTTACGGCAAACTTAACAGTGCAATTCAGATACGAACTAAACATAATTCATAATATAGGTTCCGCAACGAACATACAAAGGTATTTTTTCTTAAATATACACATTTTATAAAGAAGAATAATGCTAAGATTTGCGTAAATCGTACTCACGACTTCCATCTTAGCAGTCGAAAGTTCTACCGACACTAACTATTATCAAGGGCCTCAAGCCATTGGAGCAGAAAATGATGTCAATCATCATTTAAGGCAGCTTGATGATAAAATAACAACTGCAGATTCACTCGCACAGAATGACAAATATCACATTATTACATTTAAACCAAGTACCTGGCCCTGGTTTCTACAAAAGTTAAACAACTGTGGTCAGTCAGCGCAAAAACCAGCATAAAATAAAAGACTTTAAAAAGATGTAGTTAACGTTCAAAATTAAATGACTTATTGTAGAGTGAAAGAAATAGGGTAATAAAACTCTTTGCATTTCATTTTGGACTCTATCAGTATAGAAATAAAGTCTAAAATTTAATATCAGTTTTTGCGCTAACTGTGACTCCACAATGGTTTAGTAGAATCGAGGGCCTGTAATGTCGTATCTACAGTCGACAATATTATTACTAGCGTATTCTCTAAAGGACAACTAACAAAATGCTTTGAACACGCGAGAACTATATTAAGGAATGTAAATAATTGTATGATTATAGGTTTGTTTACGGACTAGACATCCTGTAGTTTTTGTCAAGTATTTTTTCTATGCCCATAGTACGGCATTGTAGAATTATATCTCACGAGCCATCATCAAAGTCTTAGCGTTCTTCCTGATTGCTTTCAAAGGTTACCCGAACCACCCCCTAGACGAGGCTGCATTATAGCCGTGGGTCTGTTGGGAGCGCTGGGACATCCTTCCGAGGGCTTACCCAGGGCTCCCAACCATAGGCTGCTGGGCGTTACCTTAGGGGTTTTTAGTCGGTAGGAGTCCGGCATACCATCCATGAAAGATTTTCCCCCACGGTTAAAAAAAAAAGGAACCCAGAATCCGTTCCTTCTTTCGAATTGAATTATTCAGCGTTCACATGTAGGCTGTGTGACTTCATAACCCAGAGAATAAGGCGTGCGTTAGATTCTCAGTATTCAGCCAAAAGTTTGATGCCATAAAGTTCTTTTTTATGGAATAGGGAGGCAAACGTGCAGACGGATTGCCTGATGGTAAGCAATCACCGCCGCCCATGAACACCAATGGAGTCACAAGTGCGTTGCCGTCCTTCCGAAAGAGAGTACGCTCTTTTCTAGGAGGTTTGAAGGTCGTATAGTTTATAGTGTACTAGCTTTTGCCCGCGGCTCCGCCCGCGTGGATTTCGGTTATCGCGACCAAACATAGCCTATGTCCTTTCTCATGGTCTAATCTACCCCTATACCAAATTTCATCAAAATCGGTTCAGTAGCTTAGGCGTGAAAGCGTAACATACAGACAGACAGACAGACAGACAGACAGACGGACAGACAGAGTTACTTTCGCATTTATAATATTAGTAGGGATGGTTCTAGAAATCATAAAACTAATTGTTTGAATCTTTGCATATGCAACAAAGTTCAGTACATTTATAAGTTTTAACTCATCAAAATAGAACACAAATTAAGTTCTGACTAACTTTGCAACTAAATCTTTGATAGGTTAAACCTATTGATAACCATTAAAGCAATAAGTTTCTAAGCTACACTCAGAAATGTCCACAATGTCGAAGATACTCCTTTGGTAACAATAAAGTCAAGGTATAATCATCAAACGGGTGATTTTCAACTCGTAATCCGCAGGATATAATTATTTCACTGATATTTTCCTCTTTTTATGTGACCTTAGCTACCCTGTCCCACCGTCCTCTGATCTTGGAACCTCAAAATTGTTCTGAAACATGTCATTACAAAGAAATTAGTGGTTTATTATTGTCGAATTATGTTTCCAAGTAGCGTCTGAGCTGGTCTGTTTTTTTGTGTTCACAAAAAATGGTAGATCGGTCGGATAAGCCTGGTGTGGGCGATTAGATCGTCGAGATACAACAGCTTTTTAGGTGCGTATCTATAGAGATGTGAAGAATAGGTGAAATCATTAGTATTTTGTTGATTTAAAAGCAAACAATCGCAACAAATTCAATTTTAAATAGAATAAAAATGTTGTAATAGGACCTTTGAATAGTGAACTAAATCTAGATGACAGAGTTTCGGAAAGGTTATATTATAGAAAAGAGCCAAAATCTCCTTATTACATAGAAGAAACATTATAGAAAGTTAGATATAAATGTTTAATACGATTGGAAGCATTATATAAGGCAAAGTTCTTATGTCGTTGCTTTAGGGCATATTCTCATATCCTTTTGAAATAGTGAAAGTTATGTCGGTTTGATATTCGAAATTAAACGTTTAATGTTTCAATTGAATACCACACCGTATCTAGACGTTTCTTACTACATGCTTGTTTACACCAATAAACATCGCTAATTTTTACATCGAAAATAATTGTACTAATATCGTACAAAAATTACAACTAATAAAAAAATTACAAATAACAATACACTGACTACCGTCATCACCTTTATTTAAAAAAGAACTGACCGCTAGACAAAGATGGCGTCGGTTTTTTATAAGTAATTATTGCTTTTTTTCTTTTCGGCCATTATCCATTTGAATCCCTCGGTCTCGTAGTAATGATATGAAACAAAATTATAAGGCTGCGTTTCGGCCACCTATTAACATACCTACCGACGTATCATTGGAAGTTTCTTGAAATAATGATGTTCCTTCCCAATTATCATTTTTTGAAGTTAGGAATACTTCGCGCTTTACACTTGTATGTATTGGATTGAATATTTTGATTTTAACACTATCTAATACACCAAAAACAATAAAAATAGCTGATTTTGTAGAATTAGTATCATTTGTTTTATCTTCAATCAATGTTTCTTTATAAACTTGAGTATTAATTCTTTCAGCAAAATTTTCTTTGTTTTTATTTTGATAGGGACGACTAGACTCTAAGTAAAAAAGTAACATATCTACCGATCTATCTATCACTGGATTCAAAGTCATCATTCATCTCTCATTACTCATTAACCGTGTTTAAAAAGAATTACGGCTTTGGGCGTTCTCTAGAAATATATTATTTAGTTTAATTCTAGTGGCAGCGAGTGTAGTAATCGGTCATATTCAAGTTTGTGATGTTTTAATATTAAATGTATAAGACGTATTATAAAAAGTGTGATGAATGTGAATGAAATGTGAATTATTGCTCCAAACATTTTCTATACATATTTGTTTGCTTTTTTAGGTGATCACAAGTTGGATCTATGCAATGATCAAAATGGACAAAATGAGGATTGAATATGTAAGAAGAGGTATAATATTGGCTCCAATGATAGAAAAGAGGAAAGGAAATAGTTCATCTTGATATTTTAAGATACAACATGACAATGACAAGCGTCGGTAGCTTCGTGGTTAAGGAGTCGGCCTTACGATCGAGAGGTCCCGGATTCGATCCTGGCCATTACACTACCGACGTGAACCCACTCCTAGCACAAGCAATTTAGCTTAGTTGGAGGGGTTAGAGGGAATATTAGTAACTTCGGTTCTAATATTCTTTCTATAGAAAAAAACATGCTGCTAAAATGGTGATGAGTATGAAGGGGTATGAAGAATAAGGCAGTGATTTGAAGATCTAACAAAAAAATAAGTAGCCAAAGAACTTCGCTTTCGCTACCGATACACAATAGAGGGCAGCCAGTTTGAAAATTAGATTTACATAATTATTCACGTTCCAGAAGCCCTGATACATTTACGTGACGCATATTTGTTTCAAGAATCACACACCGCGACGCCCTAAAGCACATTCGTAAATAAAAATTCAGTCGAAGCCCAAAAGTTTCATCAACAGATATAAGGTTTAAAAAAATTTGTACTTTTTTTCAATTTCGTTACGAAAATTAGAACAGAGATATACAGACAATGACACAGGCAGGCACTATAATTACCCCTCCCTCCCCCTCCTCAGACATGGAGCCAAAATTACCAAGCCTCCCATTAACCACCATCCCGTGCTTATAAAAAGGTACGGAAAGAAAAAAGTTACAACCAATAGCTGACGATACACTTAACCCAATTCAAATTCAACCTTATTTCTCGAGTTTAAAATTCATATTTGTTTATAAATGTGAGGTAGTATAGTCATCAGAGAATGACGCAGACATTTTACAACTAAGGGGATTCGTAAATTTTTTATAGTACGACGGTAGGTATGTGAAATTATAGTTTCATTTATATAGATTTTGATGGTCAATAAAAAATGTTGTTCGTGTTATATAAAGCTTATTCGTAGAAGATTTATGATCGATGTTTGTAGGTGAGTGTGTCGTATGAACAGACCACCATGCGATTTCCTGTGAACGTATCACACAATTCCGAGGCATTACATCGTGGTATTGCATTCACATCTTCCAAGTAACACATTATTGTATTACCTCCCATCTTTGGGCATGAGTGAAATCAGCGAAATATGCTCAAATTTTTAATATACTGGACATAGTTACATTTCTATCGTCAAAGTTTCATATTGCTTTATTTTTAAGTTCATTCTCTGGATGGATTATTATTTTTTTATCTGTTCTGCGATAACTTTTTACTATGTTGTCCAACTTGTATCATTTTTGTTTTGTATTGTGCATGATCATCATTATATACCTCATTTTGTTTCAATTCATCATGATCATCTTATCTTTTGGTCATTTCCTTCAAAGCCCGTATTCCTGTCTCAATTATTCTGTTAAATTTGAGTATGTATATAGTGTGAATAAAGATTATTAAGTCCTTTTCCAAGACATTCACAGCGATAAATAGACGTCTTCATAAAGCGGATGAATTAAAAACTCTATTTCAGAATTTATGGTGAAGAACATTTAACAATATCATCGAGTAATCACAGAAACATTATTCTTCAAAACATTTCCAGCTGCCTTATCAATCAGTGGGCAAGAAACAAAACCACTGTTGTAAATAACACATTACATTCAAAAAAAGAAATCATTTTTATTGCCGCTAATACCCGCCTTGCCAACGAACCCTGTCTCACGTTATTCCGTGTTTATTACAGCATCTGCTGCCTCTTTCTTTTATTCGTTTCCATCATTTTCTGTCTCTTTCTTATCGGAATTATCGTTTCGAGGCAATTATTATATTGATGTACGAATTCTATATGGATTTACTTTATTCTTTGGAAGTTGTTCACTTCAGTTTTATTCGGTTTTGTATATGTTACGTCAGGTTCATTGTATTTTTAAAGTTCATGTATTTTTCAATGAGCAGTTTTCCAGTAGGTACATAATCGTTGGTTTTTAAAATCATCAAGAGATGGCGCTAGCATAGCTTTTGGTAGTTTTTTTAATTTGTATTGTAGAGGCCTATTTAGTCTGTGGCAAGAAAGAACTGAACGAATGTCTCAATTTTATTATTTGCTGCTTCTGAAGCGTTCATGTATGTTTGTATGTAATATTGCAACTTCAAAAAGTTAATACCTACATCATTTTAGATAAGTAATAATACATTGTAGTAAATACAATAATCTTTGTTTTCAGTAATACGTAACTAATATTCATTATGCGGTTTGCTGTTCATACATACAGAAAACATTAGATTCCACAAGAAATTACATTACGAAATCAATGGATTAGGGCACACTCTTCTTACCAAAAGTACCGACTGCGCCATCTAGCCCGTCTTTGGGAAAGCTTTAAATACCTACTAGAAAACTGCTCATTGATTACGGGATATTCTAGATCGACAAATGCTACTGTCATTTTATAAGGAACCTTTGCCTACTGTATAGCATATAGACTAGGACTACTTTTTATCCCATGAATGAATTCCTGTAAATTGAAATTGAATAGATTCCTAGAAATATGTTTTGCTGTATCAATATTCTTGGCGATTATATTGCTTTAGATTCTAAGAAGTATTTAAATAGCTCTTATTTTATATAGATATTAACTGAATAGCTTTCAATTGAATCGAGATAATTTCGCAAACCTAAATGAAAATCTTTTATGGAAATTTATCGTGATAAAATTGGTACGTGGTATAATTTGATCCAAGGTTGAAAATTTTATAGTTATTAGATTTCAAGGCACTGATTTCATATAACTCCTGGACCACACGATCAACAGCAGTGTCTCACAGATACAGACGGGAAGTCTGAAGAAAAGTTAAACTGTCTTTGGATGAAATTATTCAGAACTAGATAAATTAAAGGAGTTAGAAATCATTGCCTAGGCCTATGTACATAAAACCACCATTTATTAAAAAATAAACTTGTCTTTAATTGAGTCTGAGAGACACTAAAACAAACAGAATTATTACTTGTATTGAACGAATCCCAAGATAGAACTCAACAATTATAATATAATAGTTATATCTGAATGATAATCGTGAAGGGTATAATATCTACATGTAATTATTATGTAGGGGGAATGGCCGAATCGTTTTTCTGAAGGCACGGCGCAATCAAATAATCGCAGTAAAGATTTACGCATGTTAATCGCCGGATGATTTTTATAACTGCCTGCCGCCAACTGGTAGCAAATAATGCAGTATTACTACGATGTACGGTCAGCATCAAAAGTTGATGAACACTTTTTTAAATTTAAATTGTTTAAGGTGGGCAAAATTGAGATTAAATCAAAAGTGAATTTTGAACATCTGAAAATTGACTTTCTGGTAGCGGGTTTCACTCCTGTTATACAATAATTATAACAAGAATTAACGTGATCATGGTATGGGTACATACATTTGATTTGCCTGACGTTTCGACCAGGTTACACCGGCCGTGGTCATAGGTTGACTGGCTTAGTAGTGCACGCAGTCTTTGGTCCGTGAGGTAGTAGGTTCTTCATCTACCCGCACATTCTCGATATTTTGTTTTCGCCATGTACCGTCACATACCACAGTCACAGTGTCCCTATTCTGTACGCAAACTGTCCGTTGTTTATCCGACTGCGCAGATTTTAAAAGAATGCAAGAGTTTATAAGTTGGTTTAGTTTCAGTCCTGTCTTGAATGTTGACTTTTTCCTGTTATAGATTTCTTTTTTCTTCCCTCATCACCATCAAACCCCCCTTATACCACCACCAGCTAGAACCAAACGTTTCAGTGACTCGTTCCTATGCCGCACCATTAAGACCTGGAAGCTCACGTGTTTCCTTCTTCCTACAGTCCCGGGTCCTTTAAGCGGGGCGTGAAAAGGCATCTAATGAGGCCGTCAAGCTGAGTGCCAACACTGTTAACATGGTACATGTTTCCGATGGTGACCCTCTTTCCGAGACTTTGCCTTTGCTTAACATCAGGCGAGGAGAAGTCAAATTGACGTGTCCTATATAAAAAAAAATACCTTCCTCAGTTGTCCAATAATAAGACGGTAATATTGATCGTGATCGTCTGTGAATCCTAAATTGTAGCTGCCTGCTAAATGGGCTCGCCTACGCCTAATATGGCATGCGTTAGGGGCTAGAGTCACGCCTAGTCGCCTAGGAATTGTCACGGGAATTATGGGCTAGGAGATAAGTGATTAAAAGTGTTAACGTGTTCCCGAGAGCCTTATAGTCGCGGTTATGCTATGAGAAATTGTCATATAAACTTAATATTATATAAATAAAGAGTTTATTTTTTTGAAGGCATTAATGTCAGGAACTACTGATCCATCTTGCAAAAATATATTTCTGTCTGTAAGTCCGTTTATTGAGGAAGGTTATAAGCTACATATCATCACGCTAGTGCAACAGGGAATAGATCAGTGACCATAAATGTTAATTAATTCCGAAAATATATTATTAGTCAAGTCACGTTTCGAGACGGTTCTCGGAGTAGAATATGGCTGCTTCATCTGTTCCCGTGGGTGTCGGGCTAAATATGGCTTTTCTCTACCATCAAAATACCCATTTGACGGCAACAGACTCACCGATTCCTTGTATCCAAAAACCATAGTTGGCAAAAATTGGGTTAATACACTTCTGCCGAACCTGCGTGTGGTATGTATATACGTCTGTATGTAAAGATATAAGTATGTACGTCTCTTCCAAACGTCTTCCAATACAATTTTATTTTAATCTCCTTGTAAATGCTCTCTTAATGATATTTATCTTATTATAGTACTAAAATATAGAACGATCTAATCAGACACTAATACTTTATCTGTTTCATTGGACGCGTTCCGAAGCGTTAGGCCGCTTGCAGACTTACGATTTAAATTTAACTGGAATTTTAAAGTATGCCTTGTTGGTTCCCTGTGGAGTAGAATAGGACCAACCCAGCTCTTCATGTGGGGTCGTAAAAGACAGTAAACATAGCGCTCAAGGCAAAGTGCCCGCTAGACAGCAATAGGCTTGCCCTCTATTACGTCGTGGGAACGAAAATCATACTTAGCGAAACGTGGGTGCTAATACATCTCTGCCCTCCCCTTCAGGGTTTTACAGACGTAAGTAAAGGTGAATTGCTCAGGCGGGTTTGAACCCATGACCATTCCTTCACTCAGTTGGTTAGATTGGGTCCGGCCGTTATGCTCCCAATCCGGGTTGCCCCCGGCCGGTATGCCACCACATTGAAAAATTTGTTATTCCGTTTTTCCCCCGGCCGCGTTGCCCCCATAGCTTCTCCTTTTGTCATGATATTCGATTCAGTACGGTTGAGCAGACAAGTGTTAAAATAATAAATGGAAATTTAGAGTATAATCATGACTGATGTGTGTAGCTATAGCTCGTGCGAGTTAACATGGCACCTGGCCTTGCAAACAACTCTCCTCCCGCTTCTCCACGCGATGCCCCGCTCTCGTCCTGCAGTAGCGTCCGCATCACAGTGACAGTTGTACATTTTAATTTCGTAGTTTTTATTATCAGATTTTGTTGAGTTTTATTATTGTTACGTTTGGAACATTTATAATGATTTATTGTATTGAGTTTTTGTCATAATACTTTATAACATACAGATTTACTGTATTCTGCATTTATAATATTAGTATGGATTTCTTGGATTTTTTGAATTGAAATGATTGGATCATGAAGGATTCCTTTTTTTTATTATATCTATCTCTGCTAATTTTCATCCAGATTCGTTCTACCGTTGTGTGGTTTAATTAAGTACCTAACAAACATACATCCACGATTTCAATAAATCTCATTATCAATATAAAATCTTATTACAACGGCGGTAATCCTCACCGTAGTAAAAACTAAACTAATCCATCAATATTATAAAAATAATGAATAGGACTTTTTCCCTCTTAGTATGCAAGGATGTACCAATTGTAAAGATAAACAATCGAAACATTTTAATGGGATAACATTTCAACAATATATTTACCTTAATATTTCCATTTTTAGAAAAAAAAATGTCTTAAAATGTAGATTCCCCTACAGTGTTTTACAATATACCTACCTACTTACTTAATTCGTTATGCTTTCAACTTTACAAAATGTATAACACAACACAAGCATATCATAACAAAGATTAGTTATCAAAAATCAATGTTTAAAAATGATTGTAACATCATTCATTGATTCCGATAGTTCGTAAGAAAATCGGTAGATGACTCCACCGTCGCCTTAAAGACGTATAAGATGGGAAATTTGAATCACATCGGGCGGTGTCTCGGTAGCCGAATTGGTCAAGGCATTCCCCCTGTAAGGGAAAGACTGCGGGTTCGAGTCCCACCCGAGATGATTCTTTCTTTTTCCATAAGTATTCGAAATAAGCTTATAATTACGCTGTAGTCCTTGAGAGGAAGAAGGACCTTCACACGACATTGTGAAACGACACACTGAGCGGTTAACCTATGTTATCACTTGCATATTTGCAATATACAAGCATGAGCGAAAGGGATGCACTTATCCATTGTTTCGGATATTCGTTTTTCAGGTAGAAGCGGACAATTAATATTATTATATCCATTTATTTCGGAAAATTATCCATAGTGTTAGTAACAGTGATCCTTATAAACTAGGGTTAGTATACATTTATATTAGGTCCTTACATATGAAATTGGCGTTTTGTATGGGAGGAACAAAAAGTCGAATATTTTTAAATATAATATATTTAATTAATCAAAGTATGAACCATTGTTTTCTATGCACTTTTGCCATCTCATAGGTAGTTCATTGATCCCTTTACTAAAAAAACCAGTCGGACGGGAATCAATGAAATCTGTGAAGGCGATTTGGACTGCCCCATCAGAGTTAAATTTTTTCCCTTGCAAGAAGTTGTCCAAATTTCGAAAAAAATGGTAATCTGTTGGAGCAAGGTTCGGGGAGTACGGAGGATGTCTTAGACATTCCAATTGAAGCTCTTCTAATTTGGTAGCCGTCTGTTGTGCGGTGTGTGGTGTAGCGTTGTCGTGAAGCAGCAGTGGCGTGGAGCGATTGACCAGCATAGGTTGTTTAGCCGCTAGCTTTTCCATCATTGTTTGCAATTGCTGACAATAGACATCAGCCGTAATAGTCTGGCCAGATTTGAGAAAACTGTAATGAACAATACTGGCACTAGTCCACGAAACGCTCACAAGTAACTTTTCTGGGGTTAATTTTCGCTTGGGGCAGGATTTGGCTGGCTGGCCAGGATCCAACCATTGCGCTGAGCGCTTCCGATTATCGTAAAGAATCCATTTTTCATCACAGGTAATGATTCGGTTTAAAATACCTTCATTATTGTGCCGGTTCAGTAATGTAACGCAACAGTCGACGCGCGTTTGCCGGTTTGCTTCAGTCAATTCGTGAGGTACCCACCTTTCAAGCTTTTTAATCTTCCCAATTTACTTCAAGTGAATTAAAACAGTTTTATCACTAACACCGCAGCCTGCAGCTAACTCGGACGAGGTTTGCGATGGATCCGCTTCCACAATAGCCTTCAATACTTCATTATCAACTTGGGTCTCAGGCCATCCACGGGGCTTGTTCTGTAGGTCGAAATTTCCAGAACGAAAACGTTGGAACCAAAAACGAACTGTGTTTTCTTTTGCAACATGACCGCCATAAACATCATTCACCCTTCGAGTCGTTTCCGCAGCACTAGTGCCACGGCGGAACTCGTATTCGTAAATAATGCGATATTTTAAGTTTTCCATTTTGTAAAATGAGTGATGCAAACAGAAAAAAGCAGAAGAAAAAAAAACAAATGAATGACGGTCATCGAAGCACAAATACATGAGTAAATAGCTGTACAAATTTGAATTTGGAATTCCTTACCAAAGAGGAGAAAATCGTGATTAAAGTGGCCAGTACGAAAAACGCCAATTTCATATGTAAGGACCTAATATTATTTTTATTTGGAAACGCCCTACATGTGAATTTGTACCCATCTTCGCCACATAGGTGAATCCTGCCGATCCGTGAACACGCCAAGAATACTATTGGTGCTGCCGCGTACACGGTTTTGCATAGACGCACACCGCTTCCTCATAATTGCTTCGAAGCCATCCGTACGCGCTTCTGCAAACACACCTGATGCACTACAGTGCCACGGCAGCTCCACCAGAACCCTAAATGCGTTATTATATTGGACACGCAGAGCGCTGTATGCCCGCTGCGTATAGCTAACCCAAAGTCTGCACGTGTAAAAGGATTGACAGTATGCTTTAAAAAGCATAACCTTCACTGATTTAGTACAGCGTGCAAACCTACGGGCCAGCATGTTGCATCGGACAGCACGCGATCTGCGCTCCCTCTCAATGTCACAATCATCTCGCAAGTCCTCGGTGATCCAGTGGCCCAGATACATTGTCCTGTCAAGTCTATTAAGGGGTTCCCATATAGTGAAACTGTGGGCACATCTGAGTATGTCACTGTGTTTGCCTTAAAGATCATAATCTCACTCTTTTTGCCATTGTATCTGAGCCCATGACTCACCGCTTTTAGGGTTTTCGGTCATCTATCTTATCTAAAATTGTCTTTTGTTCCAAAAACTTGTTTGAGCTCTGGTAGGTAGTCTAAACTATGAACGAACAACCTAAGAGTGTTAATTTTCGAAATCGGCATTATTTTAATTTAATTTAGTTCGCGTTTTTAAATCCTTATAGAATATACTCAATATACTCAATTCAATAAAATAAATATAAGTTAAATTCAAAAACACTTTTGTTCTCAACAGTATTTGCTCAAGAGTTTTGTTACAAAGAAAATGGAGGCAACACGGCCGGGGGCAAACCGGAATAACAAATTTTTCTATGTGGGGGCATACCGGCCGGGGGCAACCCGGAATGGGAGCATAACGGCCGGACCCGTTAGATTAGGTTATATGTATTATTTGGTTAGATAATCAAATTGATGAAATTAAATTGAATTGAATTGAATTAAACTGGAATGAATTGAATTGTATTGATTTAAAGTGAATTATGTGAGTTGTAATGTGAAAAATAATGCATTAATGTTTTTTATTTATAATTATAATATCTGGAACTCATGTATTTAGCAAAATCAATTTACTAACACAATTAACATTACAATAAGAAATCATTTGTAACTAACAATACTAACAAATTATGGATTTTATTTTGTTATGAATTATTATTATTATTTGATGAACAAATTTAATTATTATAGTTACATTCCCCCTGTAAAGTAAAAGTCGCGGTTTCAAGCCCCACCAAAGCGATTCACTTTTTCTTGTGTAATCGAGTTGTATAGTTAGCATAATAAATGCTTTAAAAATTTAATAAAAAAAATGTCAGTAATAAAATATGAATAATAATTGGATAACACTATATCACATAATCACTCCATCTTCTAACACACTGCCTATTTCTACATCCGATTAGTAGCTCATTTGTAGGCAGCCTAACTTTGGCCTTACAATAGCCATTGGCCCAATAAGGCTGTAATTGGAAATTCTAGCGAAGGCTAGCCATTACAGAAGCCAACATGTATTCGTGCGTTTGTTCCGACAACAACATGCCTCCGGCCTATTTGAGCTCCTTTTAGACCTATTTAAACCCCATTGGACCCCATTTAGGGGTTATAGTAAGTATATTAAGGTTTATTTACTCGGTTTAGTGATTTAAGGATTAATTGGTTGGTATACCGTCAGTATTTTTTTACTGAAATTAATTTTTTATAACATTTTTTTTTAGTTCGAACACACCAATGACTTTTCGATGCTTTTCGAAGTTATGTGTGTATTTATCGCAGATTTATAAGTGCCTGGTCAATGGCAATAGGCTCGCCACCTATTACATTGGGACCTAAATATAAACTGGCGAAATGTGGGTGCTAGCACCTCTGCCTACCCCTTCGGGGAATACAGGCGTGAGTTTATGTTATGTTATGTTTAAATTCGAAGTACATAGGGAAAAATGTTCAAGTCCCACTTGAGTGCTTCATTTTTCCCGATGTATTTCGATTTTTTTTTACTTTTTTGTTATTTATTGAGAAGTATTTTTATAGGTATAGGCAGAGGTAGTAGCAAGTAATAGGATCAGGTCTATGAAGACCTTCAAGGTCAAAGTAACCTCACTTACCAGTGCAACCTGGTTATTGACAGACGTTGCTCTGGCGCAGGCCTTTCTTCCGAGGTTGGGGAGTCGGACGGCAGTCGGTCCCGTGAAAGTCGACTAAAGTGGATCATGGCAAGAAGAAACACGTAGAGTTTGGATGCAACCAAGATGCTATTTTTGTTGTGGTTATAAAAAATTCTGATGAAGAGTATAGAAAAGTGTACCAGCGTTAATAAGATGCCGATAAAGTTAACACATTCGCATTTAAATTATTATGGTCACTGATATTACGATTAGAGATATCGGGATACTTACCATTATATTACCACTAGCTTTTGCCCGCGGCTCCACCCGCGTGGATGTCGGTTATCACGATCAAACATAGCCTATGTCCTTTCTCATGATCTAATCTACCCCTACTACCCATCAAAATCGGTTCAGTGGTTTAGGCGTGAAAGCGTAACAAACAGACAGATAGACAGACAGGCAGAGTTACTTTTGTATTTATAATAGGTATTAAGTATGGATTTAATACCTTTGTGCTATAAAACGCATATCTCACCTCTATCGCCTCTGAAATTGCACTTATATTTCCAAAGACACGAATGGTGTATACTTCTGCCGTCGTTTGTACTACAAGCAAAAATGTTTCAAGAATATCATTACAAAACATTGAGAAAATATACAAAATAAATAGCTCTGAATTCTAGAAATAGTTTCTCAAAAGCGCAAACAAATTACTTTTAAGAGAAAATATTTTTAAAACTGCAACACGGCCGCGGTCGATGCAGGAGCCTTTATGACTGCAACCTTTCCTCTGCAATCGGTCAAACGAAAATAAACCTTTTTGTACTGCAATAAGGCTTACGTGATATGTAAGTCATATTTAATTCAAACCAACTCGCAGTAAGCTTTGTTGACATTTTAAAGTTTTCGTTTTTTCTATTGTAAGAAATTGTTTATTATTTATTATGTTGTGGCTAGGAGAACAGCGGTGTTGAATGAATAAGAATGTTGGGTCATAAACCCTGTGAGTCACGGGGTTATTAGACTCTGGGGTTTATATTCTAACTGATATTACCTATTGTTATTCATTTATATACTATATGTAGTTAATTATTTGGACTGCTGTGGGCTAATTGATTAATTGATGTGTAAATAATACGAGTTTGAGCAATAAAAATATTAAGCTAATTTATTTGGAAATGTTTTTGATTTACACTATGAATTAAATAAAAAAAAACCCCCGTCACAAAAAACACCAAAAAGTTGAAAATAAATGAATAAATTTTAATTCAACGGTTGCCATGTCGGGGGACCGTAACTGGTTAAGTACTCCTTTATATCGTAAGGTCCCCCGACATGGCAACCGTTGAATTAAAATTTATTCATTTATTTTCAACTTTTTGGTGTTTTTTGTGACGGGGGTTTTTTAAATTTTTAATTTAATTTTTATTTTATACTTTTTAAATTGATCTACTAGTCAAGCTCTTTCATTTGATACCCATATTGAGGGAATTATAAAGAAATATGTATTCCAACATGTTGTGGCGGCGGCCATCTTGGACCGATTTTTTTCAAACATAGCTAAGAACACTCCCGACTAATATACCTTTCAAACTAAAAAAACTAAACCCAAATCGGTTCATCCGTTTGGGTGCTACGATGCCACAGACAGACACACACACACACACACACACACACACACACACACACACACACACACACACACACACACAGACACGTCAAACTTATAACACCCCGTCGTTTTTGCGTCGGGGGTTAAAAAGTAAATAGTTCATAGTTAATTTAGCATAAGTTATTCTTAAGCTATCAGCCAGTGAAAGTCCAGTCACAATCACACATGGATTAGGCAAGACAAATTAATACAAATATATCTTTTTTTCAAGTAGGTACATTCGACAAAGAAGATACGGTCGCACCTTTAAATACAACTTTCAAAAGTGCAACCTTATCTTCTTTTCCGGCTATACCTGTTATTTTATGATGACAGATTTTTAAAAATTGACGTCTAAAAAATACCGCAGTGGTTGTTGCGCCGTTTCTTCTCCACCAGCGCCTTGGAAGCGGTGCTAAACTTAGATCAAGGAGAATTAAAATTGACGTCAATAAGTAATAATTTTATTGTTCAAGATTGAGAATAAATGACTATGACTATATAATTTCATTTATTTGTATAGATGGCCTTGTAAAATTCGCTTTTCTAGCAGCCCCATGTCTGAACGCGATTTTACAGACCCCGCCGAGAGTAGCCGCATTTTATTGTACACCACGATTGTTAATATGTATTGTTCATTAACTTTGTTTAATTTGTAGCGAACTAAAACAATGCTAATTAGACACATCTATAAGAAATATAATCGTATATGAGTAATAAATATGTCAACTTTGGTTAACGTATGTTGGTTGACTGAAAGCTGTCGCATAGAAACTGTTTTTGTTGTGTTTGTTTAGCAGTGGGGAGGAGTCCCTATATCCCGATTCCTGCCGACTTGCTCTACCAAGAGAACCATGGTAGAATTTTAAACATATAGGATATAAAGAGAAGGGAAATTTGAAGTGATTCAGGTGTGGCGCAATAGCTCAGTTGGAAGAGCATTCCCCCTGTAAGGGAAAGGTCGTGGGTTCAAGTCCCACTTGAGCGCTTCTTTTTCCCGATGTATTTCAAATTTGAAAGTTAGCATATTAAATGCTATAAAAATTTCATTCAATTTTTTAAGATATTTAATAGCTATTACGCCAAAAATAAACTAACTTACGTGCACAAATATTGAAAACATTACCCTCCCTTTGCGCATTAGCGTAAAAAAGAGTACAATAACTTAACACAGTACACATACACGATATATATCACATAATATTTATAGCACCATGACATGAAAAATATTTTAACAAATCCTTTTCTGATGATTCATTAATCGAAATTGATTCGATTTATTCGAATTGGTCGTAGTACTACAGACAGACATTAAAACTAACTTTTAATTTGCAACCCTTAAAGTCATTATCTTTAATTTCTTTTAGTGAAACATTTAATTATTTCGCTTTTTTTTCACAAACATTAAATGTGTACAGTCAGCATCAGAAATATCTCGACTACTAAATCTCAAAACGATTTTAAAACTAAAGTAATCAATCTGCGGCAGCCTAGTGGTATGGGTAATGGACTGCTGAGACGAAGTCTCGGGTTCGATCCCAGGTTTACCATGGCACACACCAATAACTTTTCGATGCTTTTCGAAGTTATCTGTGTATTTATCGCAGGTTTATAAGTGCCCGGTTAATGGCAATAGGCTCGCCACCTATTACATTGGGACCTAAACATAAACTGGCGAAATGTGGGTGATAGCACCTCTGCCTACCCCTTCGGGGAATACAGGCGTGAGTTTATGTATGTATATGTTATGTTATTATTCTCTGAAAGGTGTGCACCAAATATCTTAACAATCCGTCATCAGGTAGGGAGAAAAATCAAGGAATTAAGATCATTTGGAGCACTTTGTTCATTGCTGACTCTACTTAAAATAAATTTATTACTGGCAATAAAGTGTCGTGTAACGATATCAGGACTCCGAACATTTAGTATCGGAAACATTAATTTGATTATAAAATACTTCTTAAAGACCTAAAAGACTCCAATTCTTGGCATAATAATAAAAATGTTCTTGAATTACATAATCGCTGAACCGTAAAACTGTATCAAAATTATACTGAATAGCTTGTACACCGGTTTTTGTATTCGAATTTCAAATGTGAAATACCGAAAGTATACCGTTTTATATTTTGTCTTACGGGGGGCTGGCATTAATATCTTGTACAGTCTCCCTCAAAAGTTACTGAACATTTACTTTTACAAACTTTCTTGATATTGTAACGAATCAGCAAATGATAAATTGATTGAATGAATTGTACAGCAATGAGTATGCTAACTAATATAGGGGAAAAGAATCTTCTTCGGCGGGACTCGAACCGGCGATCTTTCCCTTACAGGGGGAATGCCTTGACCAACTTGACTACCGAGCACGCCCCGATATGATTCATAATTCCCTTCTTATCCGTCTTTGCGGCGACGACGCGACGGTGGAGTCATCTACCGATATTCTTTCGAAACTAGGTACATCATTTACAACTATTCAATCTATAAAGGACCAATTTTAATGAGAAACGAACGAAACGTCGGCAAAAGTAAATTTTCCAAAATTTACAAATAAGTAGTAAAATTTAACTACTAAAAAAGTATGGAAAATAAAGTTGTAAATAAAGGGAGTAAAATATGAAAAATACTTCGGGTTTAGAGGTACGAGGTAGTTTGTTCCATGTACTATATAATATAATGTATGTCTAATAAGTAATAAATTACACAGTATTTTAATTAGCCAACAGTGAGTCCTAATATGTAAACCCTTAGTTGGTTCAGTTTGCATTCAATATACAGTAGTTAAAATAGCTGACTAATGATGTAGGTACCGCGCATGCGCGAGTTTTTGCCCACCAATAGCGACATTGCGCACTGTCGCGCAATTTGTCACCGGAATGAAACTGCATAGCTTCACTTATTAGGTACGAAATGTTTTTAGTTTTGACTAGCTTTTGCCCGCGGCTCTGCGTAGATGTCAGTTATAGCCTATGTATTAATCCAGGGTGCCAGCTAACTCTATAATATTTTTTATTAAAATCGCTCCAGCCGTTTAGACATGAAAAAGTAACAAACATACTAACTCAAAAACTTCACGATTTATGTACCGATATTCATATTTTTTAAGCAATTTTCCTGGAACCTGGTTCAATCTAAACTTGTGTCAATCATATCCAGAATATTTCAAGGCAAGGCCAGGATGTTATCATCTAAAAAGATATTATACCCAATTGCTAAGAGGTGTTACTAAATTGTACATATATACCTATGTATATACATTATATTCCACTTTAGCATATTTTAACATACAATAATCTATACATATACATATAAAATTACTTGTCCCGACTGACTGACTGATTCATCAATGCAGAGCCTAAACCGCTGGACTTAAACTTGCAATTTTGATATTGGATGCATTTTATGGTATAAGCATCCATTAAGAAAGGAATTTTGAAAATTCTGCTACTAAAGGGGTAAAATAAGGCATGGAAGTTCGTATGAAAGTCTGTCATTTTCAGAGCTAGATGACAAAACGTTTCTCACAAGACGTAGATGTAGGTGTGCAAAGTTTCATGCTTCTAACTTTGGAAATGACGAACTATCCCTACAAAAGTTTGTCACCTATTTTACCCTACCTCCTACCTCTGAGTATTTACTTAAAATTTGAAAGTCGCGATAACCGACATCCACGCGGGCGGAGCCGCAGGCAAAAGCTAGTAAAACATAAGTGCTTTACATATAGACTTTACCATCCATATTAGGCATACGACTCCTATCCTAGGTATTTCCTACTACCATTGCGAAATGTATCCAACTGCATCGAAAAGTGAGCAGATGAATAATTAAATCGGTCTTCCTAATTGAATTTTTTATGCTTCGCACGCGGCTCATAAATAAATAATGTGAAATTCAATCCAGTTTTAAAAGTATTACTGTTGTACTAATCTTTTGTTAATCACAGTTCCCTGAACCGGTTTTTTAGAATATTTATAAGACTGTATTTGAATGAATTTTTTTATAGCATTTATTATGCCAACTGATAAGTTCGAAAAACATTGGAAAAAATGAAATGCTCAAGTGAGACTCGAACTCACGACCTTTCGCTTACAGGGCGACTGCTCTGCCAACTGAGCCATTGAGCACCACTTGAATCACTGTATTGTTTATTTTTCCATATTTACATCGTCTGTGTATCGAGTATTTCAAACTTTTCATTAGTTTGTTATGTTATTTTGTATCTCCATCAAGATCTTTAAGGCCAAGTTACTTTAGTAACATTATATATCAATGCCAAGCCAACCTTCACCCCCAGAGCCACCACTAGGACCCGCCTCGGGGACCCGCCGGGCACTCGGTCAGCGTATGCAGCTCTGTGTCCTCGCTCGCATCACAGTGATGGCACTCAGACGTTGGCTCCTTCTGGATCTGACACAGGTACTTCCCGAAACACCCGTGCCCGGTAATCACCTAACTTAGCCAAACTTAAATCATCTTAGCTATGAGTCAGTACCTGCTGATTGACGAACGAATCTCTGGTGCAGGCTTCCACCACAGGGTTTGACAATACTCGCTCACGTAAAAGTCAACCAACTGTTCGAAACTTAATTACTTTGTCGCGCGGTAAAGAAGTTGTAGTTACCGGTAGCGAAGAAACTCTGTTCTTATAGGGTCAGCAGCACGAGTGTGACTTGCATACGTCTATATACCACCTGTGAACTGTGCCAACTATATGGTATAATAGCATTTCATCTTGTAAATGAGCTCTATATGTGTTTTTAAGTATCTTTTGAAGATAGCACGCGGTGCTAACGGTGGTAAAGGAGATCGAATCCGCCAATCAAAGATCTCTCGGGACTTGAAGTCAAACATTAACTGTATAGGCTTTAAACCGAACTGGGATTGGTGCTCGTAAGTAGAAGATTATTACACATTAAAATGTACAATCTAATTGTAAATTCTGTACACAGATGTACATTCAGGTAAAGTATTAAAATGTAATCAGGATTACGGCTGTTACGGTACACTAGTGGGGTAATTATAATCCTACTTGTTCTACAAGTAGATATTACGATCCCACGTTCATAAAGTGTCTATAACTACCGTTTGGTAAACAGTTCAATAGTTCAGAAAATCGATTAGATATATATAGTTTAACTACATCTTCATTATCTAATGAAATGTTTCTGTAAATTTAGCAACACCTTTGAGACTTACAATCTCACCTGTTTTTTACCCGACTGCGCGACGCAAAGGAGGGTAATGTGTTTATCAGTCTATGTATGTATGTATGTATGTATGTATGTTTGTTTCTATGTGGCGTTCTAGAGACCAAATGCATGGGCCGATTTTGATAATTCATACGTCAATCGATTCGTCTTAACCTTGCGAGTGTCACTAAAGACATGACAGTAATTAAAATCCACCACAGCGACATCCAGACGCCATATTGTCAAAATGAAAAAAATAAAAGTCGATGAACTATGTCAAGTGGGGTGTCGTTGAATAGGTATTTTAAATTCATCTTTAGGTTCCTTTTATCATTTTTCATTTTAAATAATAGTTTAGGATATATAACGATTTAAAGTTGTTTAACAAAACAATCATTCTCGCTAATTTTCTTACTTATTGATTTAAGTTTTAGTTTCAAGTATAAACGATATGTAAATAATAAAAAGATATACATGTCATACCATAACTAAAAAGTATAAAATAAAACAAATGATTAAAAAATAAAAAACCCGACTGCCACTGAAAAGACCAAAATAAGTTTGATAGCAGGCGGTACCCATTTGCCAATCATAAACTGAAAGAAAATTAATGGGTACCGCCTGCTATCAAACTTATTTTGGTCTTTTCAGTGGCAGTCGGGTTTTTTATTTTTTAATCATTTGTTTTTATACATCTGCTGAGAATCGAATGAGGTTTTTTTGCAGGCTTTACTATCCAGACACCAATTACCCTACTATCATAAGCCCATATGGATTAGGGGAATATCATGGGACTGAAGCCTGTTATGTAAATTATAACTTTTGAGCAAAACATTTGTGATTTTAAGCACCATAAATGAACACCCACAGTAAGTCTTCTACCTCACAAGAACGTCAAAACGACGTCGCCGGCTAATTATCTAAGCAGAGAGTATTAAAATTTGTGGTACCTAACTCACTTGGCGACAGCTTGGCAACAATATATTTCAATACTAACTGCTTGGATAGATATATAGACTCAGGACTTAGTCCATACCTTTTCAGTATAACTCAATCTGAACCCAAGAAAACCCGTACTTACTACTTTATGACAGATCAAGGCACAGCCATTGATATAAACGAGTGAATCCAAGAGGCATTGCAGGGGACATAAAATGGAGATTTATTATAGTGCTGGTCTGATGGTTTGCGCCACCGAGCCCCTAAACTCCATAAAAGAGCCATCGTAGGATCGGAATGCTGTTCATGTAGCTACTTCACTTAATCGCACTACTGGCCCTCTAGACAAATGGCAATAGATTGTGCTTTATAAAAAAAACAATGTATATAGGGTTGCCAGGTCGACATACTTTAAAGACGGACAAATCACCCTCTTCAGCCGGACATTCAGGTAAAAATCTAGACACCCTACTTTTCTTTAAATTCTACATAAACATTTTGAAATTCTAATTAAATTCTAACGGAAGGCAATTGATCAAGTATACTTACTGCTTACTAATATTATAAATGCGAAAGTAAATCTGTCTGTTTGTCTGTCTGTCTGTCTGTATGTTACGCTTTCACGCCTAAACGACTGAACCGATTTTGATGAAATTTGAAATAGGGGTAGATTGACCTATATTTGGTCGCGATAACCGACATCCACGCGGGTGGAGCCGCGGGCAAAAGCTAGTGTCTTATAATCCAAATGCATTGTGTTGTTATTTGCGAAATGTGTAATTCCATAATCCATTTATGGTTCCATTATTTCTTACAAGAACCTTTTCTTTTAGTTTTAAAACATTGATATTTACAATTTTCGTCTTCATTTCTTATACGATATTCTTATTTTATTAATATAATTTGATAATAAGCTTCAACATTTTGAATTCCGTAGTAGAATAGAGTAGCCATCAGCTTAAAGCGAGTTTTCACAGGGTAAACATTGACATTTGGCTCGCAATCGGCAAGCTGATCGGTTGAATACATTAGACTTAATAAAGGGAACAAGGTTCTTTTCATTAGCAAGCTACGGGGTATCTTGATGGGCCTGAAACCCTAGGGCTGGCAGACTTGATGCTGGAATGATACGTTCTGTTATAAATGTTTACATGAAACAAAAATAGATCTGAGATATATAATTTTACTAGTTTTTGCCCGCGGCTCCGCCCGCGTGGATGTCGGTTATCGCGACCAAACATAGCCTATGTCCTTTCTCATGGCCTAATCTACCCCTATACCAAATTTAATTAAAATCCGTTCAGTGGTTTAGGCGTGAAAGCGTAACATACAGACAGACAGACAGACAGACAGACAGACAGACGGACAGACAGAGTTACTTTCGCATTTATAATATTAAGTATGGATAAGTATGGACGGATAGTATTCGCCCGGTAATGGTAAGAGCATTTACTCTGCAAGGGAAATATTCGGGTTCGAGTCCCACTTGAGCGACTTATTTTACCTGATGTATTTGATTTGTATAGTTAGCATAAACAATTTGAAACATTTTGTTTAGTTAGATGAATTTTATATGCATTTTTCTATTTAGTATTTAGTTATATACAGGCATCAAATAACTGCGGTGGCGCACGTACACGCGCCTCTCCATTCTAGGGGCGAGTTGAGGACACCGTTGTCCCATAAGGGATGGCCCTGGCTCAGTCGGGATGCGACGGATACGAGTATGTCGAAAACCCACAGCACGACGACCCACAGACGGCGTGCGGGTTTAGTCGGTTCGAGTCCGACATAACCCTCCCATCTATCTCCGACGGGGGAGGTATACGAGGGGATTTCCGCACGGAAAAAAAGGCATCAACTAACTAATTAATGAAGAATTTCTATCCCGACTTTGCAATGACATTGATATCTTATGAAAAATAAGACACATCAACTCAAAGGTACTCAAAAATACCCTTTTGTTCGCCATGAGAATGGTTATCATAAGCAGTAGGGGGTATACTTTTTTCATAGAACACGTCAATTTGACACCTCGCCTGATGGTAAGCTGAAGGCAAAGCCTCGGATCACCATTACAGATAGGTACCATATTACAATAGTGGCACTCAGCTTGACGGACTCATCAGATGCTTTTTCATGCCCCGCCTAAAGGACCCGGGGCTGTATGAAGTTAAGCCCGTAACTCATAGAAAGCTGCAACTTGCTTCCTATGGTTTGCAGGAACGGGATCAGAAGACCATGAAGCCACGAGCAACAGCCACTAGAACATAGATCTAATAGCAATTCTCATAAACTTAATAAGAAGGGAAAATGTCGCGATGACAATAAATAAACTGTAGTAAAAGTTGCTTTACCCTTAAACAGTGTAAGCGATTGGTTTAGTCTGCGTTAACTTTATGCCAGATTCAGAAATATCAAGTGTTATCTTCGAATAATAATTCACAACGATTGTGTAATGAAAGTGATATACGAGCAAAATATATTTATATACTAGTTTGTGCAACTACCAATCAAAGGAGTCCATTGTATTTTTTTTTTATATAGGACACGTCAATTTGACTTCGCCACGCCTCATGTTACGCTAAAGGCAAAGTCTCGGAAAGAGGTTCACCATCGTAAACATGTACCATGTTAACAGTGGTGGCACTCATCTTGACGGCCTCATTAGATGCCTTTTCACGCCCCGCTTAAAGGACCCGGGACTGTAGGAAGAAGGAAACACGTGAGCTGGCAGGGAGTTCCAGGTCTTAGTGGTGCGGCATAGGAATGAGACACTGAAACGCTTGGTAGGCAGGTATACTCGATGGATGGCATCTTAGCACTGCACGTGTTGTCCTATGAAGGAAAGGAGAGGGTGAGACTAATGGGAAGAGCTCGTCAGAACATTCTCCTCTAGCGTAGGATTTGCTCTCGTGGTTAGAAGGTTACACGATAGTTGGTCCCGCAAAAGCTAAGCGAAGTCACATCAAGAGAAGAGTATGATAGCAGATCCTGGGCTAAAGTACAAACAGTTAGACATAGCTACAAACAGTCATGGCTATTTACGAGTGGGGTGGACAGAGACCATTATAATTATTTCCACATGCTACGATCCTGAGACACATTTTTTTCGCTTCATCTACTTTAATAATTCTTTTCATACCCGCTTGCCGATATTGGGTACTCTTGAGATATGTCCTTTCTTTAAAATGCACCTGATCATTGCCATACGATTTGACTAAGAAAACAAATAGATTTTTGTAATTTTTCCCTCTGACAACCCTACTGTCTAAGACTACTGGCGCTACCCGGAATTGTCCGCTACTGATCGACGTCTCCTTAGTTTTTTGTTACTAATTAGTCTAATGAGGTGTCCTGTGTTTACTTTAACGACAAATGGGTAGTTTTTTTAATTGTTAATTGATGTTCTAGAGAACAATAAAAGGTTGTGTTTTTCTGTCACGAAGACATGATTTCGATACGTAATTTACTGAATACGTATTCTTTATTGTCGTGTTGGTTCCTGGGGCAGTAGAATAGGGCTAGTCTATCTCTTCCCTTGTCCTGGAAGGTGAATCAGGTATATAGTTGTTTATCATCTGAAAGTAAATTTACAACCCTTGATAAAGAGCCCTTTAGACGCCAATAGGTTCGTCCCCTATTACGTAGGAGCGAAAAGTATAGTTGACGAAACTTGGTTTTTACTGCTCTTTATTACACTTCTGCCTACCCCTTCGGGGATTTACAAATCACTGATTAAAGTTACGTGATAGAAACGCTGACCTTTCCAAACCCTCTTGACAAGTGGCAATTTGTTTATAGAATAGAATGATGAATGTATGAGATTGACACGTGTTTTGACGTTTATGACGTAAGCATATGTCAAGTCAACATTGGTCATGCTGTTCTGCCCCCTAAACAAGTCATTATCATCATCATCATAAACAAGTGGCAGTTTGCTTTGGGATTTGACGTTTATGACATTAGTTGACAACTGTCATATACGTCAAATTCCTTATAAATTTCTCATTCTATTCCAAGATGCCACTCGTCTAAAGGAGCTGCTGGGAAAACTTAACATAATCATACTATTTATACTGTTCATTGATGGCAGATTCAAGGATGGTGGAATTCATTGTTACACATATTGAGATCACTTGTACTTTTTCCACAGTATTTATTTTCTCCTAATCAGTTAGCAATTAGTAATTTCATTTAATAAAGATACCGCTCTAGTTATATTCATTTAGTTTAACTGTCTCTTTGCAGGCATTCCGGAGGATGACAATCTTTAAAAGACTGATACTGCTGAATGCCAAGTGATCCCGTTAGACTGACCGGCATTAATAAAAATAGTTGGAAACTCGATCTACGTTCTAGAATGTACTAGAAGAATAAAATAATTGAATCGTCAAATAAGTCAAATAAAAAAGTACCTACTGCATTTTTTCTTTAGAGTGAATTTTTGATGGGTTTGTGCAGGGGAAGTGACTTGGTAGAAATCGTCATGTAACGAAATAAAGTATGCTATGTCTTAATATAGCGTTAGTCTGGGTATCCGGCAACCACAGACTGACTTCCGTCCCCCACCTCCGTACCTGAAAATGTGGTGAGAGTGGGTTGTGATTTAAAGATGTTGGTAGACCCCATACAGGCATACACCTATGTACTGTAACTGTTCTTTGTGAATTCAGGGTTAATATAACAATTTACTTAAGGACGCTGGCAACACCAGGAGCGTCACTTCTGTATTGCCAACCTACAACTCCTTCGAGAACCAAGACCTAACGCACTCAATATTAAGTAGATATCTATATTTAACAGCAGAACTATAAAAAAACAGTCAAAAATAAATACAGAAAACCAATCTGACAAAAAGAAATAATAAGATTTAAGTACAGTCAACAAAACAGTTGGTAGACAAAGTCTGCAACAACTGCAATCGTCCAACCAAAAATCGGATAATTGGTTCGAGACCCACTGTAGAACATACAAGTATATAGAATCAAGTTTTTACTCGCGTATTTGGTAGTATCATAATTTCTTGTCGAGTTTTATGTCCTTTTTTATTTCTCAAGTCTCGGCGGCCTTTTTTGATACCCGCCAAGATAATTCCTACGTCGAACGGCATTCGAAATAAATGCTGGCTACTTATTCTGCTGGCCGTACGAGTACTCTGTATGCGTTATGTAAGATTCTGTTTTTTATCCTGTATCTGAATTCCTGTTATTGTTCTGTAATGGGGTGTTATAAAGCATTTTTATGAATTTAAATTCCTTTTATGTTGGTTGTCGATGTGTGGTGATCTTAAATCATTGTCTAATCTTTGAAGGGGTAGGCAGAGGCGTATTAATACCCACATTACACTACAGCACCCACGGGAAGAAATGTGGCGGCCCTATTTTACTCCACCGCAAACCAATAAGGCCTTTAAGAGACTAAGAAGGCATAAAATGATGATTCAGTTATGAGACGACTCATGTTTGCATGAATTGAAATTATGCCAATATTGTATACCGATCATATCGCTATTGTTACGTTATTAAATGACGCCATTGACTGAGTTTGCCTTTTGTTAAAAGGTCACAAGTTCATTTCTTAAAGCCTATAATATTTATATGTAGAGCATTTTTTGAGTTGAGCCTTTTTTAAGGTATGTAGTCTTTGATTCAAAAGAATTTTAGTTTGAATTAAAACGAACGGAATACTCGAAATATTTCGGAGAATTTGATGTCGATATGAGTGAAGATTTCTCAGAAACGGTTAAGCATTTCTGCGTACCCATTTAATGTACATTTATAGGTGTAAATGGAATGTTTAAGGGTGGTAATTAGGACATTATAATTTAAATGTTTGTCTTATAGGTGTCGATAATTCAAACAAAATATTTGCAAGATGAATGTATACCTACTCAAATTATGGCAAAAGGTATTTTTAATTTGGAATAATTAAATTTGTAATAAGTTCTGCGATTTAAGGCTACATAATCACACTATAAAGGGATCTAAAAATGTGGGTCGTACGGTGTTTTTATGACAGGGACAAAATTTTAGGCCATATGGGTATATATTTAGCTGTACTTGAGACTTCAACCCAGGCAGTATTTCCACGCTAAATAAATAAAGAGATGACTCTATGGGCGCAAATAATCGATGCATATATTTCGCGATTTAGTCAATAGTATTGATAATATTGATGTGAACGCGATTTAGGCCTCTATTATTGAATTATTCTGAGTGACATCAAGTTTGTAACGAAGTTGTAACTTGTGAATACGGCGGATTACAATTGTTTAAAATCAATGAGAAATGGTGCAAAACTAGACCAACTTAAATGTGTTCGCTTTCGCGAACGCGTGTAGTTACGAAAACGGTTTGTCACTCAGTACAAGGGGCCTGTTTTTTTGAATTCTGATCTGTCATATGAAAAATTTCGTAAGAGCCTACTCAGATTTTAAAGTTACGACATTCAGTAACAAATTAAAAAACAATATAAGAATAATTCAGTATTTTATAATCATTGTTGACTTATTCGTCAGCTCGCCACTCGAAATCTCGCCACTCGGTGTCGAGTTGCCCCGAATTATTTTTATTTATTTTTCATTCGTCAACTCGGCACTGGCATAGAAGTACAGTCGATAGCAAAATGTTTAATACATTTAATAAGTTAAATAAAATTCGAAAATATATAGATTCTTTTCCAATGTGCTATGTGATACGTTAATAATAATTCACCTGATTTATAATTACGTACTATTGCGCACCAGAGTTACTTGCGTTGCGTAGGACCAATGTATAAAGTGCATTTTTAACGAAAGTAGCCGATGATTCCTGAGCCCTCAGCGTTTTGCGCCAAGTGTCCATATGTGTGTGTCAGACAGAACTCATACAGTGTTACCAACTTAGCTACTTTATTGCTAGGTTTAGCAATTTTTTGATGTCAGGCAGCTACAATTTTTTTAAAACTTGTAGCTAAACTTTTTAGCTACTTTTTCTAGCAACTTTTGGTTTAAAGATTTTATGTTAGTACAGTAGTAAAAATATTTAAAAATAAAGTGATGGTAACGAAATCCCCGGCAAACAAAATAGTATTATGCCTCAGAGCCTTCGTTTTTCGCAATAAAACGCACAAAAACATGGAAATCTATACATTACGTCTCAATTTTTTTTCACATTTTTTTTTATGATGTTTGGCTCTTCTACGATGTGATTAAGATTGTGATTTATTGTTTAATGTTTGGTACCTATCTGAACAAGATTTATCTCTATATTGCCAGTGTTCCCAACCTTCTAAATTTTCTCTCGTTGAATATAATCTATACCTACTCTAATATTGTAATCCGAAAGTAATTATGTCTGTCTGTCTCGTTACGCTTTCACGCCTAAACCACTGAACTGATTTTGATGAAATTTGGTATAGGGGTAGATTAGACCTTGAGAATGGACATAAGCTATGTTCGGTCGTGATAACCAACATCCACGCTGGCGGAGCCGCGGGCCAAAGCTAGTTTAACATATTCAATGTTTAGAATATTATCTTATTTCATTTATTAATTAAAATGGAATAATGTATGGCGACAAAAAATTGTTTACCTAATCTAAAATGTAAGTATATTAAAGTTTATAGCTGATTCACTAGCTACAGTGGTTTATCTCGTTCATCATCATCATCATCCACATAAAGACGTTAGTCCTGATTGCATTCGAGGCCACGGTGCCCTCGGAGCTCAGGGTCCGCCTTCCGGCTCTTCCTCCTCCACTTCGCACGATCTTGGGCGTCCAAGGTAGTGAGACCGTTTTCACGCATGTCACCCTCCACGACGCCAAGGCAGCACTTCTTGGGCCTACTCCTTCTACCTGGACCGGGTGGGGACGCCATTGCCAGGCATTTGTTACCCACGTAGCTGGGCGGTTTCCGCAAGACGTGGCCGCACCAGCGGAGGCGGCTCTCTTGCATTTTATCTGCGATGTCACGGACATGAAGGCTGCCGCGGATGCGTGAGTTCCTCACGCGATCTTTACGCGTGACTCCACACATCCACCGCAGCATTTTCATCTCCGTGACACGCAGCATCTGCTTGTGCCGCTCCAACAGCGGCCACGCCTCACAGCCGTGTAAGAGGACAGGTCTAATGATCGTTTTATAGACCTGCCTCTTCAGCCTGACTGGCATTTTGGAGTCGCAAGTGACGCCAGTCATTTCCCGCCACTTAGCCCACGCGGTGGCAATACGTGCCTTGACGTCGTAGTCGATGTCACCAGAAGCGTGAAGTACAGATCCCAGGTACTTTACCTGATCCGTGCGCTCGACCAAGTCATTGCCTATGCGAACGGGTGTGGGATCTGTTGAGTTTAACGCCAAGTACTCTGTCTTCGCCACATTTAGCTTCAGACCGCCGTTCTCAAGCGCCTCCTTCCACACTTTCACACATCGCACCAATCTGTTCCTGTCTGCGTCCATCAGCGCAATGTCATCAGCATACATAAGCAACCATGGAGGCTGCTCATGTGAGTCTCTGATACTGTCCGACAAAACGTCTAACACTAAGCTGAACAGGTAGGGACTGAGTACGGATCCTTGGTGTACCCCGACGGTGATGGAGAAGGTTTTCGTGTCGCCAACAGCGGTCCGAACCACGGAACCGGAATCTTGGTACATGTCTCGGATGGTGTCGATGTAAGCCTCTGGGGCTCCTTTGGACCGCAGTGCCCACCAGATCATCGCGCGAGGCACACAGTCGAAGGCCTTCTGCATGTCTAGGAATAGACAGTACAGGGGCGTGTTCCTCGCCCTGTATCTCTCCGCGACGATCCTTAGGGCGAACGCCGGATCCATAGTCCCGTGTCCGGAGCGGAACCCATACTGACACTCCGAGAGGGTACTCTCCTGTCGGATCCAGGAATCGATTATCCGCTCGTAAAGCTTCATGGCGTGGGACATTATCTTTATACCTCGGTTACTACCACACTCCTGCACCGATCCCTTGCCCTTGAAGACTAGCGTAATAACACTCAGCCTCCACTGGTTTGGGATTTTACCGGTGAGGAGGATACGGTTATAAAGATTTGCGAGGATGCCCACACCACGGGCACCCATTGCCTTCCAAGCCTCGATGGGGACTTCGTCGGGTCCGACAGCTTTCCGGTTCTTCATGCGACGAATGGCAGTCTGAACTTCAGCAGCCGTTATCGGTGGCACTAATCCTAGATTTGGAGGGAGATCTGGTGGCTGCACCTCTTTATGCTGCTTATTCAGCAGATCGTGGAAGTATGAGCGCCATCTCCCCTTCACCGCGATTTCATCGTACAACAGGTTTCCTCCAGGGTCTTTGATGCAGCGGCACTTGGTTATAGCCTGCACCGCTTTGGCCCTGGAGCGCGCCAACTTGTAGATGAGCTTTTGCCCCTCAGACGATTCCAACTTGTTGTATAGCGGTTGCAAGTGGTCTCGTCTGGCCCTGGCTACGGCTCTCCTAGTGGCGCGTTTAGCCTCATTGTACTCGTCGTGGTCTTCGGGAGATTTGGACGCTTGCCACTTTTTAAAGAGGGCTTTCTTCACCCTGATCTCCTTCTGGACTGTGTCGTTCCACCAGCAGGTGTCCTTGTCACACTTGCGTCCACCCTTAGACGTGCCGAGCACTGCCTTCCCCGCCTCAAGGATTGCTGCCTGAATCTTGTCCCAGCAATCTTGCACTGGTTCGTCTACAGCATTAGTGCACTTATCACCGATAGCTGAGACGAAACTCTGGGACTTGGCTTCATCAAGCAGCCACCACTTGATTCTGCGTTGGCCGCGCTCAACTCGTTTGCCTTAGGGGTTTTACGCGGAGGTCCATGACAAGGAGACGGTGTTGCGTAGTGAGACTCTCCCCGGGTATAACCTTTCGGGTTTATCTCGTTAATATTACATATTTTAAATGCATGAAACCTTTAGTGTAATCTCTAGTAATCATGTTAAAATGGTTTTTATTTTCATAGCTACTTCTGGCTACTTTTCAGGGAGAAAAAATTATTCAATCTAGCAATAATTTAACGAATTAAATCCTAGCTACAAGCCTTGGGTAGCAGTTGGCAACACTGCAGTCATACTTCAAATATCAAATCGGTGCGCTGTGGTTGTGTTGTGTAGTTACACGATGTGGAAATTATTATATCATGCATCGTTCCTATTAGACTTCGAGCAAGCAGCTATGTCGGCAATTGAAACTAAATTCCCAGAGACAATAATTAGAGGCTGTTTCTTTAATTTTTCTCGAAGTTTGTGGCGTAAAGCCGAAGAATTGCGTATAACCAAATCAAAACTAGCAAGAAAACATATTAAACGTTGTGTTGTTTTAGCGCATTAATCTATTGATAGTGCTTGGTTATATATTATGTCACAATGTCCCAATAACGAAAATATTATTCCATTTAACGATTATTTTGTACAAACTTGGCTCAATAACACTTCTTTTTTTGTCAACAAATGGTGTCTTTATAATATAGATATTCGTACGACAAATATGGTAGAAAGTTGGCATTCTACAATTAATAAAAAAATTCATACTAAACCCAAAAGTATTGCACAATTTTTGACTATTTTGCAAAAGGAAGACAATTATTACAAGACTTTATATTATAAAGGGTGTAAAATTACCAAAAAAAATGAAAGAAACAAGAGAAATCAATGAACATATAGCTACAACAATTGAAGAATTTCATCGAGGTGAAATAAATATTGATTTATGTATCGAACGCCTTATTGTATGATATTCGATTCCTTTTGCTATCCATTGATTACCTAAATTAAACAATAATTAACACAGTACCACCCGATTTCCGATACGTTGTGAAATATCTTAAAGTCAAGGGCAAGTTTGTTGATTCACATTTATATATTGTGATAGATCGACATTTTTAATTTGATATCAGACTAACGTATCGGAAACCAAGAGTAAACCTCTGTTTCAGACGCTGAAGTTAATATTTTGATGAGAAAGAGACTGAGAATCTGTGATTTGTAAACAATTACTGTGATATTTTGATTTTTTTATAATATTAAGATTAAAGTAAGAGTAAAATTTATGTTGATTTATTTACATTTGTTGATCTTTGTTAAGTTAATAGACAATTGTACTATTTACCTAACAACATTGTTCTGTATACCATATTTAGGTTAAGATTGTTTGTTGATTGTTAAAAAATATTTTTTTTGACATACATGAAAATGATTATATACTATAATAATAAGTGTAATTTAACAAAACTACACCCATAACCAAGTTGCAAATATTAGGTTCAATATTCTCACTTATTATATTGCCACAATTAACAAGTTATGAAAACAGGCCTTAGCAATTTATGTTGAAGAGAAGATTAGTTCTATTTATTCTATTTTGTGATTGGCCACGAATTCATCAATCTAATCACGTGATAATATGTGTAATTTACACACATAATTTTAGTTTTCTCTTGTCCTTTATCAGTGTAAAAAGGCGACTTGGCTATGATAGCTGATCTGTGATTTGCAAAATACTTTGTTATGTACCAATATTCTTGTGTTTTATTAAATCTAAAGCGAATTGTGATTAAACATTTACAAATTGTGATATTGTTGCATATTAAAGTAGGTTAACTTTTGTACGTAGTAGATAATTGATTTAAAAAATAAGGCTATTTTTCAAACGATAAACAAATAATTGTTTATCTTTCGCTAATATTTATTGTGCCAAGTACTTTACCTTTTCTAATAAAACAGTGACATAATACTTTTGGTGATCGTTAAATTGGGTTTTATGTAGGTACGTACTACATTTTATCAAACAAAATTTTTGTACGCGACTGTACAAAAATACTACGTACTTACATTGTGGGCCGAGTTGACGAAAGAAAAATAAATTAAAATAATTCGGGGCAACTCGACACCGAGTGGCGAGTTTTCAAGTGGCGAGTTGACGAATAAGTCTCATTGTTTGCTGATAAAACAAAGTTGTTTTAGCTTCTTTACATTTTTATTATCTGGGCAAGATAGTTTTTATGCAAAACAGCCACACAATCAACTATGATCAGCCACAATACATTGGAATTACAATAAAGAACTAAATATGGAAGCCAAAATCTATACAAAAGAATATTTTATTTTATTACTGATATTATTTACTGGCCTGTATATATTATATACTAGCTATTGTCTATAGCTCGCGTGGAATTCTGATACCATTCCCGTAATTTATCTATTCATACAAGCCTGTAAATCCCTGAAGGGGTAGGCAGAGGTGTATTAACACCCAAATTTCGCCATATACTATTTTTTGGTCCCATGTCATAGGGCGAGCCTATTGCCGTCAAGTGGGTACTTAGTCATGGGCTGTATGTTTACTGTCGGATGGAAAACCACCCTATCCCTGAGACTCCTTTTACAACACCCACAGGAAGAGATGGTAGTGGCCCTATTTTACTCCACCGGGAACCAGCACGGTAAGATATTATATATTACACACAGCACTCGCTGTGTGTAATATATAATATGTGTAGGTATATCTAATGTTATTTGTATGTATGCCTATCTAAGTAAATATTATAAAAATCTCATGTAAGGATGTGCTTAGATTTATGTTAAATACTACATTTAGGTATGTAAATGATATGTATAAGTATGTAAATAATATGTTTATGTATGTATGTAGGGATATATGTGTAAATATATATATATGTATATAATTTAAGTTTATGAGTACATTAATAACCCATACGTTATTATTGTTTTGAGATGATTAAAAAATGTCCATCTAAAGGTTGCCTGTAAGAGATCGCTTGTAGCGATAAGGCCGCCATTTGTACATTTTTCATGATGTTGTTCCGTATATGTACTAAAATTTATGAGTGTACAATAAAGATTTTTCTTATCTTATCTTATCTTATCTTAAGATATTCCATGGATAAAAGAGCTCATTTTTTATTCCAGAATATAATCTATCCCTGCACCAAATTACATCTAGATCCGTTCAGCTGTTTGAGCACGATTAACTAGCAAACATTCATATTTTAACTAATGTGAAAGAACAGGATTAAATGAATAGGTCTAACTGCAATGCTTCGGTATCGCCTTTGGGTTGTGGAGGTCAGATAGCACTGCACAAAAAACGTAAAAAACGTACCATAAGAAGAAGAAGAGAAAAATAGGTAGCTGGTTTAATATGATCAGCAAATGGCAACCACAGATTAATTCCTCTACAAGCGCTAACAAGTCAAGGTGACCGCTTACCATCAGGTAAGTAAAAAAAAGCCTCGACCAAAATCTTATCTCCCATACAACGTCATTCAGCTGACTCTTTGTCCATTGTCCGTTTGGCTCTAAAATATCGCGAACCCGAAAACCGCCTGTCACCGCTTGTCTCCAAAACTAACATACCATTGTCTTTAACCCATTTACGTATTCCATTTAACATATCTTCAGAAAACACTACAATTGAAATTTAAACTCTATTCTAGGACAATAAGGTTGAAATTAGATTGTGAACTGTTGCAGTTAAGTCGTTTTATTGGATGGGAAGGTAGTATTTATGTCATGTACGGAGGTTTTTGTCTGTCAGGTGGCCTATATATTGGGAAACGAAAAAGAATTGATAATTTGGAACTTTTAAGGTTACTCTATCGCGAAAGTTTTTTTTTTTTTTTAAAGCACACGTCGCTATTAGTAATGTAAAAATCTTTTTGATAATTGATAAACGCTTATTGACAATCAAGACTCTGCATTCTAAGTTCGAAATTTAAAATTCATTCGTGGGTAGGAGTGAATGGACTGTGATGCAGTGCAGGCTTTGATGCAGGACTTGCTCTTAGGGTTGGGAGATGAAACGGCAGTCACTCATATAAAAGCCCTATAAACCTAATTGGAAGGAGAAGGAGTCAAATAAGGCTGTAAGGTGGAAACCTCAGGTTTAGCTAGGAACTAAATTGCGATTATGCTGGGTGTCGTCAGACAGACAAGTTACATTCACTCTGTCAGACGTCTATCCGTCTGTCTGTATATTACGGTTTCACGCCTAAATCACTGAACCGATTTTGATGAAATTTGGTATAGGTCTAGATTAGACTGAGAAAGGACATAGGCTATGTTTATTCGTGATACCCGACATCCACGCGGGCGGAGCCGCGGGCAAAAGCTAGTTTATAATATTAGTATGGATGTAGAAGCTTTTATACAAATCTGTTTTATGAGGTGTTGCGAGTTAATATTTTTTCCCATCTTCCATCATTTTACATCTATTTTGTACAAATCACCATACAAGATGTACAATTTATTATGCCAACCGCATAATTTCAATTAATAATTTGTGTTCTCAACGTATACTTTATACCAAACGATGACGCGCGTGTTAGAATCATGTTAAAATATGGAGTGGCCAGCGATCAGGTGAGGTGTAGCTTGATGTATTATAGTGTATTTATATTACTATAAAGAATATTTTAAAGGATTTGTAAATAAGAAACTACTTTATACAATATTTTTTATAAGTAGGTAGATGAAAATCATTCGATGCAATGCGACGTCTCAAATGTTATAAAAAGACGATGTCAGATGTCATTCGGACAGTCTATCCCGAGCCGTCGAAGTGTGAGGTACGATATACCTCTGTTATATTTATAATGTTATAATAATATGTACTTACAGGGTTATAAAAGTGAATGTAGTGAATGTAGTAATAACTACTGTTATAGTGAATAATATAATAGTGGGTTGGTATTTAATAAGTAATTGAATTAGCAATTATAATTAAATACCCTCTTTGGGTGTTCTAAATATTGTGTAACTAAAATATACTTGTAAAGTAACCAACTCAAAGTATTACTTGTATTTGCGATAATCCTTGGGGATAATAAACTATCATAATGTCTGGAAAAGTATGGCTCGCTATACCAATGATTATAAGGGCTGGTTCGATACCAGTGTGGTATCTAAGTTTTATGTACTACCTATGTATCGTAGTGTCGGCTATTAGTCTGTTTAACTGATATACCAGATGATCGAATATCATTATACCATATTAGTGACTGTGCAAGTATTGTCATACTGATAATTATGAGAAGTGGTTCGACTCCAATGTGGTTCCTATGTGATAAGTATCTGTGTTATAATTTTAGCTATTATAGTGTTGTACCTGGTCTGCAACCAGGGTTGCCTTATATTGTAATATTTGGCTATAATTATGAGAAGTGGTTCGACTCCAATGTGGTTCCTATGTGATAAGTATCTGTGTTATAGTTTTAGCTATTATACTGTTGTAACTGGTCTGCAACCAGGGTTGTCTTATATTGTAATATTTGGCTACGAGCCTGGTGTAACATGAAGTAAAATATTAATTATGTTGTGGTTAGAAGGCAGACAGGTTTTCTTGTCAGTTCTTTCCTGTCTACAACAGCTTTTGGAACTGACGTAATATAACAGAATAAAAGAGTGATAAAACAGAATTTTATTTATTGTTTAATTTCCTTGGTTCAAATACATAATTACAAATGGCATCCTGTTTATGGGTATATATAGTAAGTTATAGGCTTATATATATATGGTCACCTCTAATTTTACCCCCCTAAATCTAACATCAGAAGTGGGATACGCAAAAACCATTTTCTAATACATATTGTACAAGTTTCAGATTGTATCTGTATCTGGGAGGCTTGCCAAAAGCCTTCTGTAATATTTGCTACCCACTGGAGCAATGACTGACGGCTCAGCTATCTGCAAGGCAGTGAAATCCAGCATCAATTTGCAGCGGTACTGCGAAGCAGTGTATTTCCAAACCATCAACAAAAAAAGTGCACAAAAACGGTATTGTAGCTTTTGTGATTTATAAGGTTCAAGTTGGATAGTGTAACTTCTTGATAGTTCTAATTGCAAACCACCCGGGCTGATCACTAACGAATTATTTTAAAATTTCTGGCTATTATCATTGATGTAATACTGTGTTTCATATTTAATGAAAAAAAAGTAATGGTCAAACGTTTTATTTTCTTGAGCAAAATATGTGGCTTGACTAATACTTAAAGCAAAGTTAATCTTTTTGGTGATCTGAAATGGTTTGATCAGATTAAGTGGTGTTAATATTTTGTATTTTAAAATAGTTTTTTTCGGTACCTGACAAGTAACCTATTAAGATATATCAGGTTGGCCGAACAGTTACTTATTTATGATTACTGTGTAAAGTAGATTTTATTTGTTATGAGAATTACTAAAAGGGTATGTATACACATACACCGTGATAAAAAGATTGAAAGACATTCTTAATTTATTTGGATTCATCTCTTTACAATTTAAGTTCATGATACTGATACTCATTAATGTGTGATGGTTACCAGGACTTTAAAATACGACCCATTTTTTTTTATTTAGTTGGACACATTCTAAAGTTAAAAGTCATGTAAAGCCAATAAAGTTAAAAGTCATGTAAAGCCAATAAAGTTAAAAGTCATGTAAAGCCAATAAAGTTAAAAGTCATGTAAAGCCAATAAAGTTAAAAGTCATGTAAAGCCAATAAAGTTAAAAGTCATGTAAAGCCAATAAAGTTAAAAGTCATGTAAAGCCAATAAAGTTAAAAGTAAAGCCAATAAAGTTAAAAGTCATGTAAAGCCAATAAAGTTAAAAGTCATGTAAAGCCAATAAAGTTAAAAGTCATGTAAAGCCAATAAAGTTAAAAGTCATGTAAAGCCAATAAAGTTAAAAGTCATGTAAAGCCAATAAAGTTAAAAGTCATGTAAAGCCAATAAAGTTAAAAGTCATGTAAAGCCAATAAAGTTAAAAGTCATGTAAAGCCAATAAAGTTAAGTCATGTAAAGCCAATAAAGTTAAAAGTCATGTAAAGCCAATAAAGTTAAGTCATGTAATGCTAATAAAGTTAAAAGTCATGTAAAGCCAATAAAGTTAAAAGTCATGTAAAGCCAATAAAGTTAAAAGTCATGTAAAGCCAATAAAGTTAAAAGTCATGTAAAGCCAATAAATTTAAAAGTCATGTAAAGCCAATAAAGTTAAAAGTCGTGTGAAGCCAATAAATTTAAAAGTCGTGTAAAGCCAATAAAGTCAAAAGTCGTGTAAAGCCAATAAAGTCAAAAGTCGTGTAAAGCCAATAAAGTCAAAAGTCGTGTAAAGCCAATAAAGTCAAAAGTCGTGTAAAGCCAATAAAGTCAAAAGTCGTGTAAAGCCAATAAAGTCAAAAGTCGTGTAAAGCCAATAAAGTCAAAAGTCGTGTAAAGGTAATAAGGTTAAAAGTCGTGTAAAGCCAATAAAGTCAAAAGTCGTGTAAAGCCAATAAAGTCAAAAGTCGTGTAAAGGTAATAAGGTTAAAAGTACAGTCGGTTCAATATTAAAGTTAAAAGTACAATAGATTCATATAAAAGTACCGTAGATTCAATATTAAAGATAAGTGCCGTCGATTCAATATTAAAGATAAGTGCCGTCGATTCAATATTAAAGATAAAAGTGCCGTCGATTCAATAAGAAAATAAAAGTAAGGTCGATTTAATATTAAAGTAAATGTACAGTCAGTTCAATATTAAAGTAAATGTACAGTCGATTTATTATTAAAGTAAAAGTACAGTCGATTTATTATTAAAGTAAAAGTACAGTCGATTTATTATTAAAATAAAAGTACAGTCGATTTATTATTAAAGTAAAAGTACAGTCGATTTATTATTAAAGTAAAAGTACAGTCGATTTATTATTAAAGTAAAAGTACAGTCGATTTATTATTAAAGTAAAAGTACAGTCCATTCAATAATAAAGTAAAAGTACAGTCGATTTATTATTAAAGTAAAAGTATAGTCGATTTATTATTAAAGTAAAAATTCCGTCGATTTATTATTAAAGTAAAAGTACAGTCCATTCAATAATAAAGTAAAAGTACAGTCGATTTATTATTAAAGTAAAAGTACAGTCCATTCAATAATAAAGTAAAAGTACAATCGGTTCAATATTAAAGTAAATGTACAGACGATTCAATATTAAAGTAAATGTACAGTCGGTTCAATATTTAGGTAAATGTACAGTCGGTTCAATATTAGAGTAAAAGTACAGTCGATTCAATATTAGAGTAAAAGTACAATAGACTTAATATTAAAGCAAATGTACAGTCGGTTCAATATTAAAGTAAAAGTACAGTCGGTCCAATATTAAAGTTAATATTACACGAAAAGTACCTACCGTCGATTTAATATTAAATTCAAATTCTAACAAAATCGTTTATTCTGCTTGTAAAACGCCAATATAAAAAATAAATATTAAATACTATTTAGCAAATGGACCACTGCACTGGTTTGAAACGTGGAGTACAGTGGATGCAATAGTAAAGTTTATTCAAACTAAGCTACAATAATAAAGTAAATTACAATCAAAGTAAAGTCAAGTACAGTTAAAACGAACAAAATTCGAATAAAAAAGAAAGTCAATAGCATTTACACTACGTATGTACAATGTACCTTAAGGACTACAATAGATATTATTTTATTATGGATTTACTAAACACTTTGAGATCAAAGTGTAGTTCAGAATGGCCGTGATGGATTAAAAACATTGCTATTTGTGTTACTATGTATATAGTGTTATTGGCTTTTGGCATTAGTGGTGGTTGTAAGTAAAAAACAAAAGGGACGAGACTATGATGTCTCGGGTAAAAGGTGAGACTATGATGTCTCGGGTAAAAGGAGAGACTATGATGTCTCGGGTAAAAGGTGAGATTATGATGTCTCGGGTAAAAGGAGAGACTATGATGTCTCGGGTAAAAGGTGAGACTATGATATCTCGGGTAAAAGGCGAGACGGTTTTGTCTCATGGGGAAAAAAGGCGAGGCGGTTATATCTCGGTTAAAAAACAAGACTTATACCTCGTGTAAAATAAGAGACTTTATCTCGGGTATATACAACTGTTATAATCAAATGCCGTGATACATAATTAATTTAATGGTAAATTTATAGATGGTGTTTGAAATGATAAAGTTTAGATTATTCCGTTAGATTCGGAGGTAATCAATATTCGTAGATAACTGAACAATAACAAGACATTTTAAAAAAGTTCAGATTATTCCGTTGGATTCAAAGGTAATCAATATTCTTGGATAACCAAACAATAACAAAAGACATTTTATAAAAGTTCACATTAGTCCGTTGGATTCGGAGGTAATTAATGTTCTTAGATAACTGAATAATAACAGAACACATTTTATAAAATGTTTTTTGCCCTTCTACTATGCTAAGATTTCATAAAGATCGAAGACTAAATAATGTTTAAATCTTAAGTTTGAGACAAAGTACCAAAATGTTGTTGAATATCTATATTTTTTGGTGTTGACTATTCTTTTTGGGGTAATTTTGATACTAAGGAAGTGTTTTTTCTTTAATGTATAAATTCTGTTTTGCAAAAAGTGATGTAAAAGAAATATAATTATAATGACTAAGTTTAAGTATGTAATATGTGATCGCAATTTGCAATAAAATTCGTTGTATATACTTCGAGAGCGAAGTAATTGTCAGTATGGCCGTGTTAGAATCATGTTAAAATATGGAGTGGCCAGCGATCAGGTGAGGTGTAGCTTGATGTATTATAGTGTATTTATATTACTATAAAGAATATTTTAAAGGATTTGTAAATAAGAAACTACTTTATACAATATTTTTTATAAGTAGGTAGATGAAAATCATTCGATGCAATGCGACGTCTCAAATGTTATAAAAAGACGATGTCAGATGTCATTCGGACAGTCTATCCCGAGCCGTCGAAGTGTGAGGTACGATATACCTCTGTTATATTTATAATGTTATAATAATATGTACTTACAGGGTTATAAAAGTGAATGTAGTGAATGTAGTAATAACTACTGTTATAGTGAATAATATAATAGTGGGTTGGTATTTAATAAGTAATTGAATTAGCAATTATAATTAAATACCCTCTTTGGGTGTTCTAAATATTGTGTAACTAAAATATACTTGTAAAGTAACCAACTCAAAGTATTACTTGTATTTGCGATAATCCTTGGGGATAATAAACTATCATAATGTCTGGAAAAGTATGGCTCGCTATACCAATGATTATAAGGGCTGGTTCGATACCAGTGTGGTATCTAAGTTTTATGTACTACCTATGTATCGTAGTGTCGGCTATTAGTCTGTTTAACTGATATACCAGATGATCGAATATCATTATACCATATTAGTGACTGTGCAAGTATTGTCATACTGATAATTATGAGAAGTGGTTCGACTCCAATGTGGTTCCTATGTGATAAGTATCTGTGTTATAATTTTAGCTATTATAGTGTTGTACCTGGTCTGCAACCAGGGTTGCCTTATATTGTAATATTTGGCTATAATTATGAGAAGTGGTTCGACTCCAATGTGGTTCCTATGTGATAAGTATCTGTGTTATAGTTTTAGCTATTATACTGTTGTAACTGGTCTGCAACCAGGGTTGTCTTATATTGTAATATTTGGCTACGAGCCTGGTGTAACATGAAGTAAAATATTAATTATGTTGTGGTTAGAAGGCAGACAGGTTTTCTTGTCAGTTCTTTCCTGTCTACAACAGCTTTTGGAACTGACGTAATATAACAGAATAAAAGAGTGATAAAACAGAATTTTATTTATTGTTTAATTTCCTTGGTTCAAATACATAATTACAAATGGCATCCTGTTTATGGGTATATATAGTAAGTTATAGGCTTATATATATATGGTCACCTCTAATTTTACCCCCCTAAATCTAACACGCGCATGTTCCGTGATAAAACATAAATTTTGTACCACAGAATCAAAATGTATTTATTTATTTTATGTCACAGATTATATTATAGAGTAATTCAAATAAGAGAATAGAATTTCAATTGAGGAACCATAAATAATATGGGATTTGATGTCTTTCACTTGTCTCCATGTTTTAGTATATTATGTGACTTATGTTATGTTAAGAAAATTGTTAAAATATCTATGCTGGTTGCATTTATAGTATACTAGCTGTTGTTCGGATAGCGGTTATTGTGACCAAACACAGCCATTGTCCGAAATACATCGGGAAAAAGAAGACGGATATAAAGAAAAGGGAAATTTGAAATGATTCAGGTGTGACTCAATAGCTCAGTTGGAAGAGCATTCCTCCTGTAAGGGATAGGTCGTGGGTTCAAGTCCCACTTGAGTTCTTCTTTTTCCCGATGTTATTCGAATTTAAAAGTTAACATAATATATGCTAAAAAAAAAACATTCAAATTGCCTATTATGTTCTTTCCCAAGGTACAATCTATCTTGATGGGAGTCCTTGGACATCCTTCCGAGGGCTTACCCGGGGCTCCCATCCATAGGCTTCTGGGCGTTACCGTGGGGATTTTTAGTCGGTAGGAGTCCGGCATAACACCCAAGAAGGATTTTCCCCCACGATTAAAAAAAAAGGTAGGTACAATCTATCTTTCAAGGAAATTTCATGAACATCGCTTCAACGTTTAGGCGTGAAAGAGTTACTTTATATATATTTTAGGATATAAATATAGATTGTTTTGTATATTTTGGCTTTGACAATTGAAATGCTCGCCAAAATGGCTTTTATACCTACTCTAAAACTAAATTCTAAGCAAAATTTATTGCCTCCATATAAAATAAACCCTCTCCATACAGAGATCTTTTAAGCAAAACATTTTTAAATCCAAAATAAATTTACAAACATTAAACACATGTGGGGCTCTTCAAGAAGGTCATTAGAAGGTTTCTGCAGGGTCGGCAGCGCGAGTGTAACGCCCCTGGTGTTGCATACGTTCATATGCCACGGTAACCTCTTATCATCAGATGGGCCGTGTGCTTGTCTGCCACAAGTCGTATAAAAAAGTGCCTCTTCTAAGCTATTAAGACTTTAAAAATATCTACGACACTAACTCCGCTCTTTTAAACAATAAATAAAACTATCACATTGTTACTCACGATAACAACAAATAAATAAACAAACACCTAACTGCAATCCATTCTTCGATCAAACAATAAATCCCAACCAACTTTACAAGGTATCAAATTCCCGCCACCCAACACCAAAAACCCTATTAACCTAAAAGTTTTAAGTTAAATTTATGCAATTAACCCTTGAATAAAGCTCTCCGTCGATATATCACGAGTGGAGCAACGGTAGCTGCGCTCACTGGGAGTCGAACCTCGTACCTGATAGCCTTAGGTCAACCGATAGGATCGCATCGGGACATTCGCCAGTATTGAGCACAGTTAATTGTGAGCTGCCTTAATTGACACCGTTGTACTGATCTCTGATTGTTCTGTTTTTGTTCAGTTTTATGGAATCGAAGAATGTTTTGTTCTTATTTTGAATTTAAATTTTGTTTGGAATGCGATGTTGTTTTATTATTTTATACTAGGTGACAATTTTGTTTGCATTATACTTGTTTGTAATAAGACTTTTTTATGTTATTTCATTTGTTTTTTTTTTTATTTAAATATGAGAATGTTGTTGCTATGCGAGATTTATCAAATTAAATCAGTCATTTATGTGAAAAAGTTACCAAAGATCAATATTTAAAAATATTATCGTCGATATTGATTTTTTCTGTGGTTTAAAAATTTTCGGTAGTACTAATATGTCACCTAACAGGTCCAAGTAGCTCAGTGGGTCTAGATTTCATTAGAAGAAAATGACTGTCACAGGGTCAAGTCCCAACCTTTCTTTTTCGTGCGGAAATCCCCTCGGATACCTCCCCTGCCGGAGGCAGAAGGGGAAGTTGTCTTTTTTTTTTTTTTTTTTTTCGTGCGGAAATCCCCTCGGATACCCCCCCTGCCGGAGCCGGAAGGGGAGGTTATGTCGGACTCGAACCGACTAAAACCGCACGCCGACTGTGGGTCTTGGTGCTAGGCCGGAGGTGAGGTTGTCAAAGACATATCCCTCGCACCCCGGCTGACCCAGGGCCATCCCTTACGGTCTGGCCCTCCTCAGGAGGGGGGACAACGGTGTCCCCGACTCGCCCCCGGAATGGGGAGGCGCGCTGTTCAGCGCGCCGCCGCCGTGGCCTGCTTCTGCTGGGGTGACAGGCGGCTCCACCCGTCACCCCCAGGCCCGCGCTCATGGGGGACGGAGGTCAGTCAGTGCCCTCCGACGCCCGAGTTGCCTGCGCGCGCGGGCGGCGCGATCCGCGAGTCTTTCTCGCTCGCGCCGCCTCTCCCGCTCCGCCGTCTCCTTCACGACCATTACCTGCTCGCTGAAGGAGACGCCGGCCGCCCACGCGTCCGCGCAGCGGACCATTGCTGTGAGCAGGGTGGCGAGGGTGAGAACTCTCACTCCCAGGGCCGCCACTAGCTCCCGCGGGGAAGTTATGTCGGAATCGAACCGACTAAAACCGCACGCCCACTGTGGGCCGTAGTGCTAGGCCGGAGGTGAGGTTGTCTTCGACATATCCCTCGCATCCCGGCTGACCCAGGGGGCCAAGTCCCATCCTGGGTGTTAACTTCTTCCGATATAATTTTATATGAAAGAATCGTATAATTGATTACCTTCTTGATAGAAGATTTTGTTTGCATATCGGAGACACAGGACGAAATTAATAAACTGTTTTTTAATTTTTTCACCAAGTACCTATAGGTAAATAATATGTTTGTATTAACTTTTACAGTATTCAAATCGGAATACTAATTGCTATGAATACTATTAAAGTGGATTACAAATGTATATAGCATTTATGTAAATTAAAGTAATATTTTGTTGATATTATTTGATTTATTCACTTCGGCCGCTGACGAAACCATGCTACGTGACTAGTTACGTGAGAAGAATTATTTCTCTATTGTTTAAATCGAATCTATTTCATAATATTATATGTGATATTATTTCATTCCATACCGTAACGCATCTTTCCATTATTTGCAATTTTGTACCATACCTATTTTGAATATAATTCACTCCCTATTTGGACCAGGCAGAAAGTAATTTCTACTTGAAGATATTTTATTGCAAAATTTCGAGTATTCTGTAACTAAAATGAATAATCCGTTAAGTCCTAGTTCATTAACCCAGTCCCATGATAGGACAGGTTTTTTTTATAAAAAGACACGTCAATTTGACTTCACCTCGCCTGATAGTAAGCTAAAGGCAAAGTCCCGGGAAGATTGAAGCTTGAAGCTTGACGGCCTCATCAGATGCCTTTTCACGCCCCGCTTAAAGGACCCGGGACTGTAGGAAGAGGGAAACACGTGAGCTGGCAGGGAGTTCCAGGTCTTAATGGTGCGGCATAGGAATGAGTCACTAAAACGCTTGGTTCTAGAACGAAAAAGGTTTCAAATAAGTCCCAATAGTCTAATAAACATCAAAACACCTTGGCTCAAAAACAGACCGCTGTCAAGAGGACTTCTATTTCGTCATTCGATAACTAAAAAGCCTGTTCCTCTTAATAAGTAACGATTTCATCAGACAAATCAATCATGGGACCCAGTTCCATTTTATTCCATAATTACGACATAGGTACTTAAATTACTATGTTGCACGCGATGCAATAAAAGATATTATATACAACATGGCCAACAGTTTTATGCTGATTTTATTTCACAAAGTGTATGGGGTCAGTTACTTCCTTATTTCGTTGCCATAGGACAGGATATGTTTATGGGATCTGTTATTATGTTTGTTTGTTATGTATTTTTTTACATGATACGATATATATTATAAACAAGGTAAATAGATTGGAGTGCAATTCGAAATAAAATTATAAATATCCCAGATGAAAAGTTTTGGTTATTTATGGGCTAAAATATAAATACCTAGATTTGGCCCGCGGCTCCACCCGCGTCGTTATCGGTTATCGCAACCAAACATAGCCTATGTCCTTTCTCATGGTCTAATCTACCCCTATACCAAATTTCAACAAAATCGGTTCAGTGGTTTAAGCGTGAAAGCTTATCATACAGACAGACAAATAGACAGACAGAGTTACTTTCGCATTTATAATATTAGTATGGATAATATACCAACGGTTGCGATAATGATATGATCAGAAATTCGCCATCGGGGAGACATAGGATATTGTACCATATAAATATAGTCACGATTAAACCTCGACATCTAATAAAATAATGATCAATTTCAAACTTATCTTGTAGAACAAGTCTGTTGCATGTCCAGTCCAGATAAACTTAGGTTATCCGCTAGATAAACTTATAAATAATTACTTATGAATAAATAAACGTAATACTCATACAAAAATGTCCGCTTGTCCGGTTGTAATGCCTTAATAAATTGATATTTCATCGACTTGCCACATCCAGCACTAAATACTTAAGTCAAAGAAATAAAGTCGTATTTCGCACGAACATCTGTTTAAGAGTTTATTAAAAATAATTTATGAAGATACATAGACATATTATACAGATTAAAAATTCTACAATATGGTCAGGAGGATACAGATTCAGATTGGCATAGAAAAAAATAAAACAGGTTTTTTGGGAGGAAAGAATGTTTAGTGTATTTATTATTTACACATTGATGTCGTAAGAAAATATCTTATTTAGACAATTTGATAATCGGCTAAATTAATTATTTGACAGAAAAATTTGAGCTATTTCCGCACTGCTTCAAACGCAGTAAAACATTAAGAAATGTTAATATCATATTATCAACATTAATTCTGCTAAGATATCTAATTAGTATTAGCAATCTATACTAATATCATAAATACGCAAATGTATGTTACGTTTTCACGCTTAAACCACTGAACCGATCTTGATAACAGTGTGAAAGGTATCTGCTACCTATGTTTGGTTATAAAAAATGTCATCCATGTGAGAAGAGCTGCAAGCATGGAGAAGTAAATGATAGCGGAGTTGTTGCATGGCAATCGAGTCGCGTGCCATCCAAACGTCAAATGGACTCATTCGGTAGGAACGTTATACCTATGACGTTCTTCGACTTTTGACACCCCGCGCATCTCTCTTCCCACCCGCATTCGGCGACGCGTTTTTATTAGGTGAAATATCAATTGGGCATCTCCGTTACTTACTCATATTCTGTCCTCCGTGGCTGCAAGGCACCCATTAGTAGTGAATGAAAGACATTAAATTTCTAAGATGAAATATATTTAAAAAATTATACTCGACATTATTAAACACAAATTTTAGAAACATTAATAGAATAAACGTCTAAGTTAAACGTTAAAGCATGGTTGAACTTTATCTATTACTTGTATTTCAAATAGCCACACAATTGTTTTATTTTAATATTTTATAGTATTTTCATGTATGAATTCAATTCCATTATGGAATACTTCCTGGAATATAAACTGCACTATTATTGTAATCATTACCTGTACACTGTACATGTACCTTGGAACAATAGAGTCTATTATTTATATTAAACAATAGTTGTAATGTATGCAGTATTTATTCTAAAAGTCTGAGAAATTATTTTTGTCGGATCATTAAATTTTTTAATCATCGGCTGATTGCTCAATTCGTAAATTACTTGTACGATACATAAATATTTTAATCGTTTTATTGTTGGCCACTTATCGCTGTATATAGCATCTGGTGGATGCAATGGTAGTTTGTGTTTTTGGTGGTTAAAATGCCATGACTTTTACGTATTATATTTTTAGTATTTTTGTATTGTGTTTATTGTTTTTCGTATACTATAGGAAGGTATCCACACTAATATTATAAATGCGAAAGTAACTCTGTCTGTCTGCATGTTACGCTTCACACCTAAGCCACTGAACCGATTTTGATGAAATTTGGTATATTAGACTATGAAAAAGGACATAGGCTATGTTTGGTCGCGATAACCGACATCCACGCGGGCGGAGCCGCAAGCAATAGCTAGTAAGTAATATTTCAGTAATAACGGGTGCCAGATGACACTTATTTAAGACCTGCTGTACATGTTGTTAGCTTTGTTATGAAACATTGTAAAGTATATTATGAATCTAGAGGATAGTAGTTGGCAAAAACGAAAAATAATAATATTACAAGCCCCTTTTCTCATTGCACAAATAATTGCACGCTTTGCAAACTACTTGCCGCGTAGGCAGAGTAGAAATTGGGCCACCCCATCTCTACCCATGCGGTTCGTTCAAGGCGACTAAGGGATAGGGCTGTTTAACATAAAACAGATATTACAGCCCAGACTCAGCCTCAGATAGTGTAATTAATATAAAAAATGTTCGAGTCAATAATGATGCCCGGAATACGGCAATGGGCTCGCCGCCTATTACGTGAGACCGAATAGAATGATTGGTAAAATGTGGGTTTTAATTCAGCTCTGCCTGACCCCCCGGGATAAAAGCTTTATTATATGTAGGTATGTATTTATGTTTACAAACAAAGATTATTCTTAATTAATTCAGTAATTTGTAAAAATAGACATTTTCGCAAAAGTCTATAATCACTAAGTTGCTGTAACATATGCACAATATCGTCTTAGCATTACAAAAACAGGAAACTTCATATAAACATAATGCAAACTAAACTTCAATATTATAATTATGTTAATTTGAAATTGTCAAACACTGACGATTAAATAGAACACTTACCCATTTTATAAGCAATATTTGATCTTTATAGGTTTTTACTGGGCTGGATCAAATCGCTAACTATATCAGTAGTATTAAGGCTATACTTCAGGCTTTAAAAGCTAAGAACACATTAAAAGACTACATTATGTATCATTACCTGTACTATTAAATATAAATACTAGGATAAGCTTTTACTCTCGAATATTTAATTAGTTTTAAGTGACCTCACGTCTGAATCTGTTAACGCCCATATATCGGTCACAGGCGGTTATATTTTTGGTTACACTATTTTATGCAAATAATGTTCTCTATAATGCTCTACTAGTTTTCATACTTTGAAGTAGGATGCATTCTTTTTCTTGATTTCACGAAAGGACAGCCTGCCTCGGAGATGTCTACCTACCACCTGTATCATGTCCGTGACATCACATATAAAATACAATAGAGCCGCCTTTGCTGGTGCAGCTACGTCTTGCGGCAACCACCCAGCTACGTGGGTAAGAAATGCCTGGCAATGGCGCCCCCATCGGGTCCAGGTAGAAGGGGTAGGCCCTAGAAGTGCTGGCTTAAGGTCGTGGAGTGTGACATGCGTGCAAACGGTATCACTACCTTGAACGCCCAAGATCGTGCGAAGTGGAGGAGGAAGAGCCGGAAGGCGGACCCTGAGCTCCGAGGGCGCCATTTCCTCGGATGCAATCAGAAATTAACGTCTTTACCACCTGCTAGCAAGAAAGGTTCCACAAATCTAGTGGGGCCATACACCAAAACATGATTTAAAATCCAAGCTACAAATATATAAAATTATTGACTTCATAAAGTTTATTGATATTCTATAATAATGCGGTACAAATGTGTCAAAACATAACTCAAAATAAAACATTTAGCACAAAAATAATAAAACATAATCACTTTTCGACACATCCGTTGTTATTTTATTGTTCTATAATTTAGTATCTGTATAAGAATTTCACAACACCAAAATTTTGATTGACAAATCCATTTCGGATATGTTCGCGAGATGATTCCGTCATAAAACGATCAAAAATCAACACTATTCGAATGTACGACTTAAGGTTGAATTTCAATTGTACATCCGATGGCATTCTAATATGTAATAACTATAAAATTATTCCAATACAAAACTACTTGGCGAAAGGTAGACCGTATCACGTGGCGGTCGGAATCTTAATACTATTTCTATTCACAAACAAAAATGCACTTTATTTATATGTGGAAGAAAGACTTAAGTCGCTTGCATGGGAATTTTATTAAAGCTTGTTGAGCTTTTATTGAAAATTGTTTCTTATTTTTAGTCGCTTAAGGTAGAAATTGAAATATAGGGAGTTTGTCTGGGATATCAAGTTTCTTTCTCACTTCATCAGGTGTCGCTGGCGGCTTGGCTTTGTTTTGCTCAGTTTTGTTCTACGCAGTGTGAACTTGATAAAGGCTGGGAGGAAACGCTCAACAGAATACCCTTGTATTTTTTATAATACAAACATATGAAAGGGGTGTTTGGATTTGTGTGGGTCCATTTTTGTTTGGTTTTTGTTTGAAGTGAAAGTTTGGTACGATGACCGGATTATTGAGGCAGACAGGACAGCTGTCCTTCCTGTGACGTGTCATGCACTCACGGTCACAAACTGACATACACATAGTGACAGAATTGATTGCTATATCGATGGCTGCAGGATCGATTCTCGCTGTTTGTTTGCATGAATACAATGTTTTTATTTAATCATGGCTAAGCCAAATGTGAAGGATGATGATGGTTCTCATCACATCGTTCAATTTTTGTAATTTGAAAGCCGGTGTTCACTTATTGTTCAAAATTTATGTTTTATTTTCCTGGAGCGACTTCCATTTGATCCTCCAACCCCATGAGTAAAATACGCGCCAGAGCCTTATCCGTGAGCAGTAGTACTGTTTGGCATATGAAAAAAAAATTCTTTGTAGGTAACCGGTTACCATGGCGGCCGAAAAGGGTTGAATTAGGCCCGACTTAGTAAGACTTCGAACACCCACTTTTCATACTAAGATTCATAGTTCATGGAATAGTCATGGAATTCATGGAATATCAATACAAAAATTGTCTTCTCATCCCCCATTTCCCACGAAACCACCAACGTTACGTTCTTATATAACATGTTACGTAACACGTTATACGTCATCGATCATCTCAGTTATCGAATGTTATCTGATCCGTGATACGCTGGTGTTAAATACTACCCATTGTGACAGTTTAACTTTGGGCATTAGGATCGTGGGTCGGTGGTACGGACAGCAAAAAAAAGTAGGGAAGTAATTACCTTTTCATTAAAATTCATTACTGTTTAGATACAACTCTTGATTAGGCTAAGCCAGTAGGCACACGTTTTATAAAGACTGAGAAACAATACGAAAAATAACATAATTTAGAATTACGAAATATATAATAAATAACTTAGAATTACGAAAAATAATTTAAAACTGGTACGTTTCACACTGAAAATTGAAACTACTTGGATAGATAAAATTTAACTAATAAATTATTTGACTGAATTTTTTATAGCATTTTTAATGCTAACCTTAAAGTTCGGAAAACATCGGATTATTTTAAAAACTGAGATTTTCAGGTTCTGGGTCCTTGAATCTTCGAAAATTTAGAGTAATTTTTCATAAAATTTAGTCTACATAAATGTCTAAAACGAAAATATTGGAACCATTTTATATAGAATATTTATTTCAGGAATATTCAGCTTCACGTAATAAGTAAACGTGGTAGCTACAAAATATCACAGCGTAAGAAAAACTCTAAAAATATCTACCTAAATTTTCTTCAAGAATGCAAAACTAAAACCGATTCCTATATACAAATACACAAAACCTATTTTATCTCAACATTCTTGAACCTTTCTATGCTATCGGTACATCAAGCATTCAAGTTTTAATCCACGCTCCGTGTAAGTATTTCAACACGGTCGTCTAGCTGGTCGAACGACATATCAACCTCTCTGTTTAACACCTAGTGTGAGAACAGGATAGAAGATACCGCACGGGCTCAAAGACGGCCAGTCTTATTAACATGAAGAGAATAGGTGTGGAGTAATGCATTCTATTGATAAAGTGTAATACTAATCTAAAAAATAACTGGCTGGCTGACTCATCGGATCGTATTCAAATTTTGATAGAAAGTTTACTTTTCCGATTAGAAATTTATATGAAGTAGAGCAGATTATATGGTTGGACATCCGTACTAGTCAAGTACTTTAATATTTGAAGATATTTTATGTGTATTTACCCACCAATAGCTTCATGCCCTAAGACAATCTCAACTACAAACCTTTTACTCTCATAATGGGCACTCCCTGTGCTTGATAACAGACTGACCAGGCGTCTTCGACAACTGAACAAACGGCAACTATGTAAGGCTACGGCTGCCAACACGGGGCATGGTTCCTTCAATAAACACCTTTATATTTTAAGTATCACCGACAGCCCTCTCTGCAGAGCCTGCATGAACGAGGACAAAACTACGGCACACGTGCTTCTACACTGTCTGTTTGGGAACACAGGTACGCTCCGGGAGATCACCAGTGTGAATAGCCTGCTGGCGTTCTTCAACGAGTTGGCATGGGTCGAATAAAATGCCCACCCTCACGCAAAAACCGCGCCTTGTCGTGGAGTTGCGGATAACAGCCCGTTATACCATACCATACCATACCATACCATACCATACCATACCATGGGGTCTCAGACTAATTGACAGACCCGGCGAACTTCGCACCGCCACGCCAATTTCTTTCCACCCGCGTGGCGTCCGATCCCGTTCCCGCTGCACCCTCTACCATATTAAGCATGTATTATACATATAATTCTTCTTCTTGAATTACTCTATCTATTAAAAGAAACCGCATCAAAATCTGTAGCGTAGTTTTGAAGATATAAGCATACAGAGACGGACAGACGCGGAAAGGAAAAAAAAAGCGACTTTGCTTTATACTATGTAGTGATAGTGATTAAATAAAGTTAACTTAAAATACCTTGCATATGTGCATGTAGTGCTGCATCGAATATTTTGTTAATTACCTGAAACAAAAATAAAAATAAATTAATTAATGAAACATAATATATATCTAGCTAAACACAAGTGTGAATATAATATACCAGAATTTAATTTAGGCACACTGTAGAAAAATGGTCAAATAAATTGAATATTTGGTCAAATCTTATTTAAAAATTGGTCAATAAATATTTAAAAATTTGTCAAGTATTGGTCAAAAATGGTAGACCAACGCCGAACACAGAAAGTAAAACACTACCACACAAAGTTTTACCTAAAATATCCTAATCACCATTGAATTTCAGATAAAGGTAGGTAAACCTTGAACATGTAGGTATACTTTTTGAAGACGTCACAAAATAAATAACTAAAATGTCACACCGCTTATTGATACACCCCAGGACACATATTATGGACTTAGATCCATGATATGTGTGATCGCTACACAAACTTCTGTAATAATAATCTATGCTGGATCAAAAAAAAACAACTGATTTCAAAAGACACCCAAGAAACGTATAATCAATACATATAAAATTACTTCTCCCGACTGACTGAATGATTCATCAACGCAGAGCCTAAACCGCTAAACCTACAAACTTGAAATTTTGACAGTAGATGCATTTTATGATGTAAGTATCCACTAAGAAAGTATTTTTGGAAAATCTGCTACTAAAGGGGTAAAATAAGGGATGGAAGTTTTTTTTTTTTTTTTTTTTTATACAGGACACGTCAATTTGACTTCACCTCGCCTGATGTTAAGCTAAAGGCAAAGTCTCGGAAAGAGGGTCACCATCGTAAACATTTACCATGTTAACAGTGGTGGCACTCAGCTTGACGGCCTCATTAGATGCCTTTTCACGCCCCGCTTAAAGGTCCCAGGACTGTAGGAAGAAGGAAACACGTGAACTGGCAGGGAATTCCAGGCCTTAGTGGTGCGGCATAGGAATGAATCACTGAAACGCTTGGTTCTAGCAGGTATACTCTGCACCGTAAATGGATGACATCTTAGCCCTGCACGTGTCGTCCTGTGAAGGAAAGGGGAGGGTAAGGAAGGAAGGAAGGAAAGTTTGTAAAGTTCGTCATTTTCAGAGCTAGATGCACTAAATTTCATAAACCTGTGTCTGTTAAGAAATAAATGAACACGTGTATTAGCGTTTTTCAAAATTTAACTACTAAGAGAGTAAAATTGGTGATAAACGTTTGTATGGAAAGTTCGTCATTTAGGTCACTATCAAATATGGAATACGAAATTTTTGCGGGCGAAGTCGGGACGGGTCAGCTAGTAGTCGTATAAATAGAGTACATTTTAGTTAAAGATATATGTTCAGAGTTATACAAAAGGCACATCTCAATCTTCAACTCGTGACAAAGTCATTACGCTCAAAAAAGAAAAAATCTTAAACAGCACGAATATATAAAGGCAGATAAGCGAACCAGTAATATTACATTTTGTATAAAATTTAATTGAGATAAGAAGGCTACTGCTTCGTTAAATTTGGTGACAAAGTTAAGCACCACTTCCCGAGGTTGGAATTTGGATTGGTTAGCTTTTTAAGGAATTTTTCTTAACCAATAGTATAATCTTAGAAAAGTAGTTTGTTGACAAGAAAAGTACTCATATTCTGTAATATCTCATATTATAAGTAATAGTAGCGTGACTTAATTAAAAAGTCCAAATTAAAACCACCCTGTAGATAATACAATTACTTTATAATTTTACTAGCTTTTGCCGGCGGCTCCGCCCGCGTGGATGTCGGTTATCGCGACCAAACATAGCCTATGTCCTTTCTCAAGGTCTAATCTACCTATACCAAATTTAATTAAAATCAGTTCCGGGGTTTAGGCATGAAAACGTAACATACAGACAGACAGACAGAGTTACTTTCGCATTTATAATATTAGTATGGAAGTAATGAGTTTGACACAACTGGTTACGACCACGTTTAAGCAGTAAAGTGGAAATGAGCTTTAATTACACATAATAATAAGTTAATAAAATAACAGGAGCATTTTACTACTTAGTGCACTAATTCCGTTACCAATTAAAATTTCTATGGAAACTGTATCGAATTGGTTTTACTTTAACATCTAATTTTTAATTTGAATGATTTTTTATAGCATTTATTATTTAACTTTTAAGTTCGAAAAGCATTGGAAAAAATGAAATGCTCAAGTGAGACTTGAACTCGCGACCTTTCCCTTAAACGGGGAATGCTCTTCCAACTGAGCTATTGAGCCACGTCGCCCTTAAAGACGGATATAAAGAGAAGGAAAATTTGAAGTGATTCAGGTGTGGCTCAATAACTCAGTTGGAAGAGCGTTCCCCCTGTAAGGGCAAGGTCGTAAGTTTGAACTCTCACTTGAGCATTTAATTGTTGCATTTAAATGTTTTTCGAATCTAATTTTTAAGTTAGGTCACAATTACTTGTAATAAATATGACGATTCAGTATCATTATTCGGTATCAACATGTTTATGATGGTGATCCTCTTTCCGAGACTTAGCCTTTAGCGTACCATCAGGTGAGGTAAAGTCAAATTGACGTGTCGTTTTATAAAAAAAATAGGTATTAATCGAGGTTGTACATTAATGTCATCAATATAAATATTGACAGGATCACGATAGATAGATAGATAGATAATTCTTTATTGTACACCAATAGATTTACATTAGAACAAGTAGGTAGCATGTATACAGTTTAATGTACAATGGGCGACCTTATCGCTGGAAGCGATTTCTTCCAGGCAACCTTGGGATGGACAGTAATGTGCTAAAACAGGGGTAATATGGTGTAGTTAGCAAATAAGTCGATATTATATTGACAGTCCAATAGCTCCTTATGATCTAGGAGTCACATTGCCATTATTTTTATCCAAGAGCCAATCCCGATGGCATCCAAAGCTTGAACATTGAGCCCTGGATCCTATCCTGGACTCCTAAGTTTTTAGAAGACACTTTAATAGACCATTAAAAGCTTGTCCTAAAATTCTGGCTAACAATTACATTACATTATTATATATATCCCCGGAGGGTTAGGCAGAGGTGAATTGTTGTCCCCCCTCCTAAGGAGGGCCAGACCGTAAGGGATGGCCCTGGGTCAGCCGGGGTGCGAGGGATATGTCGTTGACAACCTCACCTCCGGCCTAGCACCAAGACCCACAGTCGGCGTGCGGTTTTAGTCAGTTCGAGTCCGACATAACCTCCCCTTCCGGCTCCGGCAGGGGGGGTATCCGAGGGGATTTCCATACGAAAAAAAAAAGGCAGAGGTGAATTAACACCCACATTTCACCAATCATTGTATTTGGTCCCATGTAATAGGGGGTGAGCCTATTGCCGTATGCCGTACTCAAGCCATGCATTTGAGGCTGAGTATGGGATGTATATATTATCTGTCTGATGATAAACAGCCCTATCCCTTAGTACTTAAAGTTGCCTAAATTCCCACCAAGCTGAAAATCGGTAAGATTGTTTAAAATATCAATAAAAACAAAATTTGAAAGTTCCCCATCATTCCCGTGTAAGGAAAAAAAACTATTCAAGGTCAAAGGTAAAAAAAATTAGTTTTTCGCGATTTTCAGCAATACGGTACGTTTATCATAAAAGTACTTCAGACAAAAATTGTAGATTATAAAATTATCTATAAAAATGTATCAATAGTTTTTTCCTACAAGCCACCGTTTCTGAGATATACCGATTCAAAAAGTCTCTTACTATACTTAGTCGCCTTGTACGACATAGTAGGAAATGAGATAGGGTGGCCCAAATTCTATTCTGCCGGGAACCACGTTGCCAACAATATCATATTAATAGCAAGACCAATGTTCTACGCAAGACAGACTCAAGCCGAACGGTTGCCTATATAATTCAATTAAAAAATACAAAAGAAATAACCATAAAAGATCGTTATACCTTAACTACCTATAAAACTGTACCACAGGAATATAACTGCTTGTTTTTCACACGTGGTAAATAGAAAAATGTACTATTAAATTTAATTAATAATGATATAGTGTCGTAATTAGCGATGATAATATTTAATTATTACTTACTATAAAGTTTTTCAGCGTTTTTATGATCATCATTTAATGATCATGACTGGCGAAAAGCTCATAATTTATACTGCATTTATTTAGAAGGGGACTGACTAATTTAGTATATTGTATTATAATACCTCTGTACCTACTCCTAGACTCCCGCGTATGAGTGCGTCATACATCCGCCATGATGACTCATGTAACTCATTATAATATTCATAATTAGCTAAATAAAAAAAAATTCGAAATATGAATTGCTATTTTTTTTCTTTATTATTTGTACATATTAAGGGAATCGTAAAAGATAATTAAAAAAAAACGGTTCTAAATTCAAAATGTCACTTTTTTTCATCGTTTACACAAAACGTTACCACAGAATAGAATAGATAAGTACTACTTAATTCGTCAGTACCACAAAAAACACTAAATGTATTGTATGATAAAAAATTTAATTAAAAATCTAATAATAAATAATAAATAAAGTATAACTTAGTGATGTGTCGCCATGCCAAAAACCGGTTGAAATAGACGTTTCTCAACAAGACTTACTTTTACATATAAATCAGATGTGATAACTTTTAAACTGATGTGTCACATCCCTTCAAGCTCGAGTCGATAAACTCCTACCACAGACGTAAAACGACAACTAGTAGTACAATTTCCTCCGCACAAGGTTCACCGGCCGTTGGTTAATTATAATAAAACCAACCAGTTTCTGCTTACCCCGCTAAAATGTTTCATTAAAAAGTTTGTTTGCGTAATTGAGAACAATATTTATGAAGGATATAAAAAATATTACGATCAGTTAATCAGTAGCCGATTATTGATCACAAATATGCGATAAAATATAAATCTAGGTGTTATAGTGATGTAAACGTGTTCGCGTAGACGAGTTATCGACGGATATCGATTATACGACATTGGGTAGTTAGTAACGTTAAACGAAAAAAAATCACGAACATTGTTGATTAGAACGGTAATTGTTTTTATTAGGTTTAATTGTAATGTTTTCGCTAATTATAATTACTACATATTTATTTTAAATGTTAAAGTAACTGTGTGTATATCTTCCCACGATTAGTCTACTGAATTGTTTTTAATTAAAATTTGGCGTGGAGATATTCTATAACCTAAAGGAGCATACTTTTTATTTTGTAAAATAGTAACAATAAAAATAGAAACAGCGTTTTCAGGCAGGTAAAGCTACGGACATCAGCCAATAATACAATAAATGCAAAAGTAAGTTAATTTGCTTAAATACTCAATCGATTATTCCGAATACATATTAAAATAATACACTTAAGTCAAAGTCCAAGTAATTTATTCTCAATCTTGAACAATAAAATTGTTTCTTATTGACGTCAAATGTAATTTTACTTAAGCTAAGGTTTACCACCGCTTCCAAAGCGCTGTTGGAAAAAGAACGGCACAACAAACTCCACTGCGGCATTTTTAAGACGTCAGTTTACAATCATTATTTTCGTAAGGCTAAATGTGGATGAATATAAATTTCACGTCTGAATAAATAATAAGTATATAATAAGAAATCAAACTTGCACCTTACGTGAAAGTGAAGTACACTATGGCCAAAACAATATTTCTGAGTGTATAAGAAACTCGACTAATTGAAATAAAACCACTTTTTACGGATTCTATCGCGATGTATTTATAAAAAATGCCCATCGGTACGTAAACATGTTCTAAGCATATTCAATAGGATCTGGTCGAGTAAAGAAATTCCAGCAGCCTTCGGCAGGGCTAACTTTGTGCTCATTCCAAAGAAAGAAATAGTAACTAGTCCTAAAGACGCTAGACCGATAGCATTAACTAACACAATCTCAAAAATCTTCTTCTCATGGCTCCAATTAAAAATGACTAATTTCATGATCAATAACAACTATTTCAGGCCAAATCACCAGAAAGGGTTCCTACCCGGAATTTCTGGATGCCTGGAACACAATTCACTACTGGCGGAAAGCCTCAAAGATGCCAGATTAAATGAAAGGCAAATAACAGTTTGTTGGATAGATTTAGAAAACGCTTTTGGCTCAGTACACCACCAGCTTATGTTGTTTGCATTAAAATGGTATAACTTTCCGTCGATCATCCGGGAAATAATAGCCTCTTATTACGATAAATTAAAATTTGTTATAAACACCAAGGATGGCCACACGCAACCTTTAAATTATAATGTAGGTCTGTTCCAAGGTTGCTGTCTGTCACCTATAGTTTTCAATATAGTAATAAATATTTTAATAGATAGTATTACCACACATGAGAGAAAGTGGGGCTATCGGTTTAAACTAAACGGTAAATACACGGAATCCATCCTCGCATTTGCAGATGATCTCGCAATACTTACTCGCAGCCCAAAGCAGTGCCAAGACCTGTTGCGTAAAGTGGATGAATTCTGTACATGGACAGAAGGAATGAAAACAAAACCTAGCAAATGCTATTGTCTATGTCTGGGTAGGCGGGGTACCAGATATACCTCATATGATCCAGGGCTTAGTATAGGCGGGGAAAACGTTTCGACTATATCCGAAACCGTGCCTTTTAAATTTCTCGGAAGACAAATAGATAACAGAGGTTGCACTCCAGCTTTAGAAGAAGTAATTAATAACTTCATTATCGATATACAAAAGGTAGACCAGCAGCCACTAAGTAATGTCAAAAAAGCGTGGATTTACGACAACTATTTAACCTCGCGTCTTAACTGGCCGTTTCTTGTTTATGATATAAGCCAGAGCCTTCTCAAAAAACTAGATGCGAATGTTACGAAGACATTGAAGTCGTGGCTGGGGCTAGCTCAGTCGGCAGACCCATCGACATTATATAGAGCCTCAAATAACTTTGGAATGACGTTCAAGAAACCATCGGAACTATATAAACATCTAAGAGTAACCAAAATGCACGTCCTAGCGAAATCAAAAGACGAAATCGTGCAAGCTCTTCCAAAAGACCAAAGTACTAAAGAGCTCGAGTCGCGCCTCCAATTCCATAAAAAATTCATGATAGGCTCGCAGACTGGTAGGGTAGGTTTGGGTAATACTAGGAGGCAGTCAGACAAAGACATAACAAAATCTTTTCTTCAAGTAGATGAAAATAATACCTACAAAGTGCACGCAATGAACCTAGAAATACAAAACGAATGGTTAACACTAGGTGAATTTTGTATTCCCATAGCCTTAAAATGGCGTACCTTAATATACGACTGGTCACCGGCTCTCCTTAAATTCTATCTCAATGCATTCCAGTTGACCCTCCCCGACCAAAGCAATCTTGTCAGATGGGGAAAAGCCACAGATAAAACATTTAACTCATGTGGTGAAGCAATTGGTACTGCTAGGCACCTACTGGTGGGTTGTAGGACGCTATTAGACCGGGGTCATTACTCGCGCCGACATGATAAGGTATTAGAAATCGTACGTGAGGCGGTAAGTTTGGCGGTAGCTAGAGCGAAAAAGGGTTTAACCACAAACCAAAGAAATGACGTCGCGTTTGTAAAGGAAGGCTGCTCAAAAAAGACAAATCAAAAGCCGTACTCAATTTTGATAGCAGCCGCTGATTGGACATTACTCGCAGATTCGTATGAGAAACACTATAAAATACCGGAGGATGTTTGTGCCTCGTCATCCAGACCCGATATATTCCTATTTTCAAAACAGCAAAAGCGTGCAGTACTAGTAGAACTCACAGTACCGTGGGAAACTAACATACCTAAAGACCACGCTATAAAAATAAACAAATACTTTGACTTGACCAACGAGTTAACCAAAAATGGCTATGTGGTTAAACTCTACGCCGTGGAAGTGGGAGCAAGGGGAATTCCAGCTAAATCCCTGTATAACTTATTTAAAGACCTCGGATTGCCAAGAGCTTCAGTAAGCTCTTTACTCAAACGAATATCTAAAACGGCGTTGATAGGATCTTACCAAATTTGGATAGGTAGAGGGGGGAACACGACTGACGGTGGAGGTGAGCGCTGATGCATCACAAGGTGGCCACCCTAAACCTACACCTGGGTCGCAAGTCCCAGGCGCCGTCGCAGTGTTCCTCTCTGTACCACGCCATGGACCCGGCGACCGCACGGTGAATCCATGGAATGCTAAGAACCGGATCTCTATACTTCAAACTATGTGACAACTACCATCATGAGTCACACCACAATCATGGTTTTTTTTATATAGGACACGTCAATTTGACTTTACCTCGCCTGATGCAAAGGCAAAGTCTCGGAAAGAGGGTCACCATCGGAAATATGTGCCATGTTAACAGTGATGGCACTCAGCTTGACGGCCTCATTAGATGCCATTTCACGCCCCTCTTAAAGGACCCGGGACTGTAGGAAGAAGGAAACACGTAAGCTGGCAGGGAGTTCCAGGCCTTAATGGTGCGGCATAGGAATGAGTCACTGAAACGCTTGTTTCTAGCTGGTATACTCTGCACCATATATGGATGGCATCTTAGCCCTGCATGTGTCGTCCTGTGTAGGAAAGGAGAGGGTGGGACTAATTGGAAGAGCTCGTTAGAACATTGAAAAGCAGCCGAAACGTGGGTTTAAAAGTAAATTATCAAATATATCGCGACAGAATCCGTAAAGTGGTTTTATTTTTAGAAACTATCAAACTCGACTAACACAAAAGCACATCACTACAATACATGTATCAATGCTAATTAGTCTCAGTTATATCATTGAAGAAATTTCGTTAGATTGGTCAATAACGTTACCATCATAACTTCAACAATTAGAAACGTTTTAAATAACCGTTATAAGTATTCATCAGACTGTTGTACTTTGATCGAACCGATACCAGTTACAATTAATTGATGGGTTAAATTTTATTTCTTTGGGAATAATAATTAATAATAACGATATAAGAGTTGATGTTGCTTCCGGATATATACATGTCTCTATGTTAATTTCATTCTTTTAAACATTTATTCGTTGTAATAACTGTTATTTTTTAACGTTGCGGTAGTTTAATAACTATCTCTATTACAGTATAATTAAAATTACTTTTTGCTTGAATAGGTTTTGTTGTTAATCTCTTTGACGTTGGAGTAGCTGTATGGGCCAGACCGAAAGGGATGGCCCTGGGTCACCCGGGGTGCGAGGGATATGTCGAAGACAACCTCACCTCCGGCCTTGCACCACGACCCTCAGTCGGCGTGCGGTTTTAGTCGGTTCGAGTCCAACACTAACCTCCCCTTCCGGCTCCGGAAGGGAGATATCCGAGGGGATTTCCGCACGAAAAAAAGGGGATTCAAGGTTTTCAAAGCACACTCAACTTGGTAATTAACGGATGAAGCTCTGGTGCAAATGAAAAATCAGGCGGCAAATGCTGCCGAAAAACAAAGCGGTAGTGGTAAGCGGACTCCGGACTCCTAGTTCAAAACCTACGTACCTACAACCGCCATCATCGATAAGATACTGATGATATTAGTAAACCAATTAACATTCTAAAGAAAGTGTTTCTCATTGAAATATGAGTAGCCACTCATATATCCATACTAATATTATAAATGCGAAAGTAACTCTGTCTGTCTGTCTGTTTGTATGTTACGCTTTCACGCCTGAACCACTGAACCGATTTTGCTGAAATTTGGTATAGAGGTAGATTAGGCCATGAGAAAGGACATAGGCTATGTTTGGTCGCGATAACCGACATCCACGCGGGCGGAGCCGCGGGCAAAAGCTAGTGTATAATATACGCATAACTACTTAGTATAAAGCAAAGTCGCTTTCCGGTCTGTCCGCTATGTATGCCTATATCTTCAAAACTACGCTATAGATTTTGATGCGGTATCTCTTAATAGATAGAATAATCCAAGAAGAAGGTTATAATACATGCTTCATATCTGCGGTAGCCTAGTGGTATGGGTAATGGACTGCTGAGACGAGGTCTCGGGTTCGATCCCAGGTTTACCATGGCACACACCAATGACTTTTCGATGCTTTTCGTAGATAAGTGTGTATTTATCGCAGGTTTATAAGTGCCCGGTTAATGGCAATAGGCTCGCCACCTATTACATTAAGACCTAAACATAAACTGGCGAAATGTAGGTGCTAGCACCTCTGCCTACCCCTTCGGGGAATATAGGCGTGAGTTTATGGTGATGATGATGATGATAATATTGTAGAGGGTGCAGCAGAAATGGAATCGGACGCCACGCGGGTGCAAAAAAATGGCAGAATGAAGTTCGCCGAGTCAGCTTGTTTGTTATAAAATATTTAATTGATAGCACTGGTACTGATATCGATGCTCCTGAGGAGGGCCAGACCGTAAGGGATGGCCCTGGGTCAGCCGGGGTGCGAGGGATATGTCTATAACAACCTCACCTCCGGCCTAGCACCAAGACCCACAGTCGGCGTGCGGTTTTAGTCGGTTCGAGTCCGACATAACCTCCCCTTCCGGCTCCGGCAGGGGGGGTATCCGAGGGGATTTCCGAACGAAAAAAAAAAAAAAAAAAAAGGTATCGATGCTAGTGAACTAGCCACCAGCCCAAGATATGTCCTAAATTCATAGCCAACCCGATGATGTCATTTAATAATGAGAGTAATGACACCATAAGACGAGATGATGATGATGATGATGACACCATAAGACGAGCTATTTGTATAGTCAGTTTTTTTTCGCACAGTATGTCTTAGAAATCTGGCTGTAATATTGTAGAAACCAATGATGTTTTATAAACTGTAGATACGTCATGCAGGAACATGGCCGCTTTCAAAAATTGCGCAAAAATTACATTTAAAAAATGTATAGCTTCTTAATAATAATATATCAATGTCATTAATTTATGAATTATATTATTATTTATTTTAATAATATAATTATTGTTACTAATTAATTTATTGAAGACTTTTTTTTGGGTAGCGTACTGTTGTCGCGTCTCTGATTGGTGGAAGAAATGGTGACAATTTGGTCATCATTTTTTTGGTGACATATTTATAGTTTATAAAATATCATTGGTAGAAACATTGTTTCTGACCTTCATAGGTGTTACTTCATGACCTAAACGAATTTACTATCATAAGAAAAGGAAATAAGATTAAGTGTACTGTTCCAACTAGTAACAAAAAATATGTATAAAATTCAGTGCTGTATAATGACGTCATCAAGCACAAATTACAATTAATCCTCTGTCATGTAATATGAACAGAGAATTCCAATGTCAAAAGAGATTAACTACAAAACGTGTTCAAGCGAAAAAAGGTTCTAATTATAATGCAGTAGAGATGGGTATTAAGGAGAAGTATTACTGTACAAATTGTTTAAGATCTAAGCTACAGGCGGAATGTAGAAGCCCATCGATCGTTTTTGCTAATAAAAAGATGCTTTATATGTCACGATTTTTAATGAGGCGTATGTAGCTTTTATTACTGTAATAATTTTCAATTTAGTTGACATCAGAATCTCCTATATCGATTGTAATAATTATAGCTGTGAGTAGAATTCCCTATGACTAATCAAATGCAAAATGTTTAATAATGATATTGTGAAACCCTATACTTTAAAGGTACTTAAAATAAGTGATACATGCCTATTTGGTTTGTCATTGGACTTGCATTCTGTTGATAAAAGCTTAAATAGATCTTCAGAGTACATAATGAAATGAAGTAGATCACGAGGGCCAAACTAATTTTTAGTTGACCGATGCACACTAAGTCGTACTTAATTACATTGATACGATAATAGACATTCACTGAATTGTTATATGAAAGTGAATCTTCTGTAATTGGTAACATAGTATTTAATTCTGTAATAGTTGGTATCACCATTCACCAGTAACTTGACAACGCTGTAACCATCTTCACTAAAGCTATAAATTAAACTGGTTACTCAAGAGCGAAAACAGTTCTGCTACAGCCTTTAAGGGTCATTCATTTCATTCACGTAATTGAGTTTCAGAGATATTATTTTAACATTGTAGAAATATAATACAGGAAAGTTTTGTTGCAATAATTCTTATGGTGGTGCTGTTTTTACGACACAGTAAACATACATTAGACAAATAGGTAGTTTTATGAAACATTCAGCTTTTGTTAACGATTTAAAAATATATAAAACTCGTTTTAACATTATTGCTTGTGAATAAAACCTTTCAGCTATTCGGTAATGCCATAAAATTCGCAATAAGCCATGAAAATATTATAGTCACATACAAAATAAATACGAATACGAAATCGTATCGTGATCGTGTCGAAATATGTAAAGTAAAGAGCATTTCGTTAAGATGCGCTGCAAAAAAAGTAATATGTGAGCTCCAGCATCAAGCAATATTTGAAAAACTTAAAACGTATAGTCATGAAAATAAGGTTTATTTTCCTTTCGATAGTTTGACGAAGGTTTTAATAGAGTCTTGTAGAATTCCAAGCGCGTTCGGAACGCAATTTTTTCGATTATTACGATTCGCGCGAAAGTCCAATCGTTTTGTGCTTATTAAAAAATTGCTCTGGGACTTTGTTATTTTGCCTTTTATAATTTTTTTATTAAATTAAAATTTGGTGCAGGGTGTTTGGGCGAATGGCGTACCGGAGTCTCACCTCACTTTTGATTTCATTCCTGTTATCATGTATTTTGTCTCCTTTGATACTATTATGTAAGCGAAAGATAGCTATGCTTACAATTACATATATTCACGCCTTTAACCCTTAGTGGTAGGTAGAGTAGACAGTAGACATCCCATTCGAATGGTCTGTCTTGTTCTTCCATTCTCTCTCTGTCTTTATTTGGCATATACAGGAGTTACTTTTACGGCCCCGACCGACTCAAAGGACAACCTTTGACGTGCATACATACATATACTCACGCCTATAAATCCTAGAAGGGGTAGGCAGAGGTGTACTAACACCAACATTTCACCAACTATGATTTTCGGTCCCACGTAATAGGGGGCGAGTCTATTACCGTCTAGCGGGCTTTGACTTATTACATGGTAATATAAAGTTAACGTATCTCTAAGCCGCGATTACAAAATGTAAGTAGCAAACTCTGGTTATAACGACATCTATAATAGCGAAATTTATAACATCCGTCTTTAATATGCACCCATTAACATTAATTAAGAACTATACAAACAAATATACATTAGCTACTCTGGTTTAGCATAAGTCAACGAACTTTCTGTTAACATTTAAATCAATAAAATTAATAATCCGCGTTTATTTTTTTATTTTTTTATATGAATCCGAAACCGCGAACCAATTTTTTATTTTTTTTATATGAATATTGGAACCGTAGTTACTAATATTCCCTCTAACCCCTCCAGCTAAGCTAAATTGCTTGTGTTAGGAGTGGGTTCACGTCGGTAGTGTAATGGCCAGGATCGAACCCGGGACCTCTCGATCGTAAGGTCGAGTCCTTAACCACTAAGCTACCGACGCTTGCTCCTATACCTACTTTAGACCTAAAATGTGCTCAAAATGTGCTCAAAAAGTGCGCATAAATGTTTCTTGGATGTATTTTGAAAATGGCACGGGGTGCTACTGCGGTGGAACTACATAACCAAAGATGGGTACAAACCATCGACTGCAGGCAATCAAAACAGGAGGGCTAGACCGTAAAGAATGGCCCTGGGTCAGCCGGGGTGCGAGGGATATGTCGATGACAACCTCACCTCCGGCCTAGCATCACGACCCACAGTCGGCGTGCGGTTTTAGTCGGTTCGAGTCCGACATAACCTCCCCTTCCGGCTCCGGCAGGGGGGTATCCGAGGGGATTTCCGCACGGGAAAAAAAAAAGCAGGCAGTCAAAACAGGCTGTGCCGTCGATAAATAAACGGCTAACGAAACGTCTCCTAAGACTAGACAGAACAAGTCTAAGGACAATTATGGGGACCGGGCCACTGTCCCCTCAACAAGCACCTACATACCATCGGTGTCACGGATAGCCCCCTTTGCAGGGGGTGTTTCAGCGCCGAAGAAACGGCCGCCCACGTAATACTGGAATGCGAGGCAGTGGCCGCCCAACGATCCCAAATCATCGGCACAGTGAGGTCGCTCCGCGAAGCCTGTGAAGCCTCTGCGTTTCTGGGCGGAGCTAGGCTGGCTGCTCTAGCCAGCACTCTCTACGCACAATGGCCCAAAAGAGAGGCTAAGTGCGGACAAAAAGAGTCCCCTATCCTATCCTATCCTATCCGCTACTGCGGTGGACTTAAACTCACCAAGCATCAAGCATCATGGATAAAGTCCATACTTATATCTATTGATATATCTCCGATATAATACGAATCTGTATCTAATCCCCGTAACTTAACCAACACCTCTATCCACAGATAACGTAATTTAAAAAATACATTCTATTTCACGACCATAGATAAAAGAAGAATTTAAAATATGTTAATTTGACAGAATTTTTCGAAGTGAAAGCATGTACTACATGTAAGGGTGGGGTCGCAGTGCTCGAGGGCATTCATCGCGACCTTACAAGTGTCAACTGATTGGTAACTATTATAACAAGACCTCTGAGAATATGTATATTTGAACTCTGATGTGATGGGAATCATGACATGTTTGGGGTCATATAGACTGGATGGTCGAGACACCTATTGAAATAGGTCCCTATAAATTGAGTTCGGCAGTTGAATGGCTTAAGGTTACGGATTTAAGCGTTTTTTAAGCCGATTAGACTTCTTTATATGTGAGAAGAGTAAGAGCAATTATTTTCCAAAATTCTTACAGTTTTTTTTTTAGTTTACGAGTATATCACTATTTTCGTTAAAAGCTTAGATTCACACTTAGAAGTGGCGTACAGGTCTTACTTAATAAGTAAGGTTTTCCAAGTGAATTATGGCTTCAGGTGCATTATAGTTTCAAACCATCTAAGTATCTATCTTTGAAATGAATATTGCTTGATATATTATGTAAATTGTAATGAAATATTCATTGATAACGTGTTATGTGTAAGAGATAAACTCTAACTTGAAATCGCTACCCGCTCTGCTCATGACCTGCACCACGATATCTATTTTCAATAATATTATGCTAATGTGTGTTTATGTGTTGTTGACTGGTAATAATATTTTCAAAGTCCATTGTGTGGCGTGGCATTTAAAACCAGTAGCACTGCAATGATTTAGAGATGTCATCGCTGAAATCGCTAATTTTATGGACGAAAATAATGTTATGGGCCTAAGCCAACCTCATCAGCAAACCCGTATAGGGACAGATTTATGGATAGGGTTCTGGCATAAGCTTTTCTCTTTGAGTTAGGAGTTTAGATGGCAGCATCAAAGCAAAACAAATTGTGTAGGATATTCCGGGCTGCAATTTTGCTGCAATTCCACTTCAATTCTTCTACAATTCTACCGCAATCCCTCTACAAATTTCTTCCGCAATTCTACCACAATTCGGCTACAATTCAGCTGCAACTCCGATTCTATCGTGAACATAGTTAGACGATTTTTTGATGTAAATTCATACATATTATACATAACAACACTCAGATAAATGACAATTCATGCATATATTCCCATGCCGCACCATTAAAACCTGGAACTCCGGCACTCCCTGCCAGCTTACGTGTTTCCTTCTTCCTACAGTCCCGGGTTCCTTAAGCGGGGCGTGAAAAGGCATCTGATGAGGCCGTCAAGCTGAGGCCACCACTGTTAACATGGTACATGTTTACGATGGTGACCCTCTTTCCGAGACTTTGCCGTTAGCTTAACATCAGGCGAGGTGAAATCAAATTGACGTATCCTTTATAAAAAAATATCCAACACTACCTCTACCATGTATTAGAGTACCTCGGATGCGTGTACCACACTTCGCTAACGACATTCTCAATTCATTTTATATTGCCAATTCACTTGTAGATGCAGTTATACCAAGCCTCTTCGTGGCCATAAAGTGCCATATTTGGCCCACCACTCACTGTTGTAAAACTTGCATGTGACTGGTGCCTTAACTGAGTGTCGAGTGTAAATTTTGTGCTAAAATAATCACAGGTATCTTGGTATCTTCTCAGTAGAAGCAACCTAACGAACCAGCGAAAGAATCATTTTCAAATTATTTATTTTAATTACTCTTGACATTTCTGACACTAATTGTAATGTTTTGACGTTCAAATGTGCTCTTTATGTGCCTAAACTGATTATATGAAATTGATTCTTTGATTCTTTGATTCATAAATTCGTCATTGCGTAAATTCAATGTAAAGTTGATAGTGTGAGCCGATAGTTTGGCATTGATTATTTTGTATTTCTATACATAAATATTATTACATTATATAAGTGTTTGAAGCAATTGCTATTTTTAATTTTCTCTCTCTCTAAACTTAAATGTTGCGCTCTTTTCGGTGGGGTAATCGCCATCCTTCTCTCTCCTCCGCCAATCTTTTCACCTCCTGATTATGATGCGACTTATATCCTTGTAATGTTCTATTAATTTCAAATCGCCTTAAGTTAATGTTATAGGTTATGTGCCCTTTACGGTGGAGACGCTGGCCTGTTGGAGCGTGGAGGCAAAAAGATTGGGGAAGGATTTCGGGCGTTGGATCGGGGAGAAGTCAAATGACTCTCGTGCCGGATCATACCCAGGTATGATCCGGCACGAGAGTCACCTGATAACCTCTGCACCAGTGCAGAGGTTATCTATCACCATTTAAAGAGATAACGCAGCCAGTTTGATGTGCACTTTTACACCGGATACATTTATAGGCTGGCATTCTTATTACAAACGAGCATGATGCCTGTAATTGTTAACATTTTGATTTGGTGACTTTGTTTTAAATAAATGTACAAAAAATAACAAGTCATAAACATTAATAATGGAATTTGGGCCCATAACCTGTCTATTTCGAGAGGAAATACACTACTAACTGCTTAGGTGTTAACTTCTTACCATTAATTTTTATACCCAAATTTAGCATACTAATTGCTTAAAATTTCAGTCTACCAGTCTCCGCAACATTCGAAACTCATTGCAGCTGTAGAAACTTGAGACCAACCAACACCTTTGAAAAGTATACTAAATTAAATTTAAGTGCTGCGTTTCCATTAACAAACAGCCAATATGGAATGTGTGTGAAATAAAAGTGTCAAGATAGAAAAACGAGACGTTAATAGATGCCATTTTGAAAGCTTCGAAAGCTTGGAGTCAGACAGTGAGACAAGATACTTGGTAAGTGTTAGCAAGAAAAAGTATAGGCTTGATAAGTGTTACGAAGATAAATCATATATTAATACAAACCCTAAAGTACTTATTTTAATGAAATTTTAATAGCATTTATTATGCTAACTTTTTAAGTTCGAAATACATCGGGAAAAAGAAGCGCTCAAGTGGGACTTGAACTCACGATATTTCCCTTACAGGGGGCATGCTCTTCAAACGGAGCTATTGAGCCACACCTGAATCACTTCAATTTCGTTTCTCTTTATCCGTCTTTAAGGGCGACGGTGGAGCCATCTACCAACTTTTGTGATGATAGAGCATTTCACGTGGATTCGATTCTTAGTGCAAATATTAGTTGTTGTTTTAAGCTCGGCTTCGACTAATTTTGGATTATTTCGCCGTGGTGCTCAACCCAGAAAAAAAATACAATCAGCCAGCATAGCGTAGAGAGATAATCCGTGTGATGACGAATAAAGAATATAGGTATCATCATCACCCTATCTCATCTTGCGATAGATATGCTTTCGGCATTCTCACCTCCGGCAACCAAAGACCCATGACGGCACGCGTTTTAGTCGGTTCGACATAACCACCTCCATCGGCTCCGTGTGGGTGGTATCCGTGGGAATGTTATGCACGATAAAAAAAAACCTATCTCATCCGTAGGGTATCGTAAGAGGCGACTAATGGCAAGATACGCAGACCAGAAAAGGAAAACTCGAAATAAAACAATGTACCAACTCGTCTAGCCAGCGTGGTAACTGTAGACCAAATCCTCCCAACATTGGGAGAGGGCCTATGTCCAGCAAAAAACCTATTTTATTCCCATATATTTATATAAATGAGAGTAGAATGTGATGTACGATTCCCATTGCGACTATTTATCACACATTTAAATATACTAAAATAAAAGTTGTATTGAACTCGAGAAACAAAGCCGAACAATATTTAATTGCAATACTTAGCACTGAGTTATGCGCGTGCGCATCTAGAGAGAGTGCTAGAGATAAAGTGTGATATACGCATAGTGTGGCGAGTACATTGCGTTGAAATGTAGACCGAGGAACGTGTAGAATTACAAGAAAAGAAATAGATATACTTAGTTGGAATTTTCAATTCAAAAGTCGTGTAATAGCATAGCACCTTACAAAAAAAATGTTTTGGGGTTTTTTGTTTATTAAAATAAATGTAAAATAATTTAGCGAAAACGATTAATAAGGTAAGATTTGTCTGCTTGATTCCCCTTTAAATTTAAAGAGTTTAAAAATATTCACGAGTTTCACTAATTTCTTTTATTTTTAGTAATGTACCTTTACTATTTATAGTAGAACCGACCCTAAAAAAACGGAGAATAGACTTAGATGCTGAGTAGAAATTATAAATAAAATATCTTTCGGAACATTATTTTAAATAACTTAGACATTTGTATTATTGAAAACTTAAAAAAACTCAGAGAACGTAATACTCAGCAAATCTTTTAGCACTTATTCTTGTCTATAAACTATGAGCTCTACGTAATACCCCTATAAGAGTCTAGACCCAGTGTAAAATGTGACCGTAGGCGTCCAAATAACAAGATTTAGTCCTTTAAACGACAACTATTGTAAGTATATCGCGGTATCCGATGGGATCTGATGTTTCTGGATCTCTGGATTATCTGAATAGGGTGGTGTGGATGGCCGGACACACAGGAAGAGTGGTTGGAAAACGTCTATTCAAGTTAGACCTCAGAAATACATCAACCAATCTGTCCATTAGACTTTTACGGTAGATATAGACCTCTCTTAATATGCGCTTAGCAACACCGGTGGAGAAACTTTTTGCCCGCGGCTCCACCCGCGTAGATGTAGGTTATCGCGACCAAACATAGCCTATATCCTTTCTTATGGTATAATCTACCCCCTATACCGAATTTCATCAAAATCCGTTCAGTGGTTTAGGCGTGAAAGCGTAACATACAGACAGACAGACAGAGTTACTTTCGCATTTATAATAATAGTATGGATAAAATAACTAAAAATGTCCAGCAGTACAGTGGGCTAATTAATTGAAGTAAATAAATTTCATTGAATTAGAAAAATGCATGTGTCTCTTCTTCTTCTATCGTGGCCATGGCGCCTCGGCTCTCAAATTATCTTCTCAGAGTGTGCTGCCACCTGTATGGCGTTCTCGGAGGCGCACATAAGGTCCTGCGGTGTACATGTGTATGGGCATTTAGCACACGTTATGTGTCTCTGATAAGCAAGCTATCAAACTAAGACAAGGTGAAGTCAAATTGACGTGTCCTATATAAAAAAAAAAAAAAAAAAAAAAAAAGTAGAATAATGTTTGTTCTGAAGTAGAATTCGGCCAAACCTACTGAAGGCTGTTGGAGTAAACGAGTCCTAGAATGAAGACTGCGAATCAGGAAGCGAAAGGTGGTGGTGTTCCCTCCTTCCAGATACACGAACGACCCAGTCTTTCCACTCAGGACTGGAGGACCAGAAAGCACGTAAATTTCGAGAGAAACAATTCATAGAAAGGAAGATTATTTTAAGTAGGTGCCAAAGTGCAAGTTTGGTAAGCAACCGGGCCTGTGTTCGGATGATGATATATAAATAAATTACAGTTAATTTAAACTGAGAAATACACACATTTAGTATAGCTAAATGTTATTAGGTATGTAAATTAAACCATAATAAAATAAAGTCGTTTGTTAATAGCCCATACCAGCGATCACCACGTCATCGCCTAATTTTAGCGCTTTTACTGTCCATTTAGCTTTTGTTCACAATAATATCTATTATTATTATGTGTATATAAAAATATTAATAAGGCTATAAAAATTGTATTCATAATATAATAGTAATAGCATTTTCTACGTAAAATGTTTTTAAACGGGATAGGGCTGTTCTCCTGCCGGCCGCCAGTGCGCATGACAAACTGCCCGCTTAATGGCAATGGGCTCGCCCCCGATTACATGGCACTGAAAATCTATATCTTAGTATCCCTCTGCCTATGCCTTCGGGGATTTACAGGTGTGAATATATATGTATATGTAATGAAATGACTCAAAACTACAATTTCTGTTGTTTTTTTTTAATACTCTTCTCCACGCGAGTGCTTATCCCGGTTGCCGCCAAACCTAGCACTTTGAATCACGGGACACAGTTTCCTACCCCTCCTTTTCCTCAATTTAGTTGACTTTCACGATAGGAAATGCCACTTTACTTCCAAGCCTCCAAGTTTGGCCATCTCGAAAAAGATGGTCCTGGGTCTGCCGGGGTGCGGGACATATGCTTTCGGCCATCTCACCTCCGGCAACCGAAGACCCAAGACGGCGTGCGTTTTACACGGTTCAAGTCCAACATGACCACCTCCACTGGTTTCGGGGGGTGGGGGTACACGATAAAAAAATCCTCTAAGCTTACTAGCCTCCCCATAAATCAACAACTTTATTCACATGTCAGCCAATCAACCAGCCATTTTGGAGCTAAATTAACCATCTGCAATCCGTTGCATTTAATTTAAGCTCCAAAACTTTTGGTACTAAAACAAAACTAATTTCAAACAATTCAAGTCACACTACTAAAGAAACATAACCAACAAGTCGGCCAACTTGTTGCCAATCTAATATTGCCGTATGCAACATCCACGCTTGAAAATAAGTCGGGGCTACACGTGCAAAATAACAAGGTACGGTACATGCTACACTTCGGTCTAACGACACATTTGTTCTAATATCCTACGACTAGCTGAACCACATATATACTGGACATTTAATTGCTTTATACTGAAGCCACTCTACCTTACCGTCTACTGGGCTGTTACCGCCATAATTATGGCATTGTGAAGTGACAATGTCATATGAATATGACAAGAATTTTTAATCGGTGTAGAAAAATTTATGACCAAAAATCTTGGCTACACTTTATTTATGCGTTGTTGCAATTATGACGGTAATTATTGGCATATAATTATATCGCGGTAGTGTAGCCCGAGACTTATATACATATATTTGGTGGCAAAAGACTTTATGGATCTAGATTATTTGATGGAAATATCAGTTGACCTGTTTCGACTTCGCACGGGATTTTTGGATTAAATTAAATATAGAAGCTATTATTATAAATATAGAAGAAATTAAAATAATATAGAAGCTATTGTGATGCTAGGTATAATACTATTTTTATTTTTCATCCTAGCGTTAATACCAGTGGCATTCGAGTCTGGGGTCCGCTTTCTCGAAGATGAAAAAGAATATTATCATTACATACATACTACTCAGGTCTATCTAGACTCAAGGTACATACTTTGCTAGCTTGAAATATGTCCTCCACAAGTTTTGAGCATTTAGCACCTACTTTATTGCTTAGCAATTTTGAGACAGTGTGAAAAAATAACGATCGATTGAGAACCTCCTTCTTTTTTTATTCATTACTAGCTGTGCCCGCGACTTCGTCCGCGTGGAATGTACTTAATAAAAAAAATCAGTTTTTTTTTAGCCTAAGTTACTCCTTGTTACATAAGCTATCTGCCAGTGAAAGTCCCGTCCAAATCGGTCCAGCCGTTCCAGAGATTAGCCAAAACAAACAGACAGACAGACAGACAGACAGACAGACAGACAAACGGACAAAAAATTTAAAAATATATATTTTGGTATGTGTACCGTATATACATTCATATGCATGTAGTAGAAAGCGGTTATTTTAATATTACAAACAGACACTCCAATTTTATTTATTTGTATAGATTACAAACAGACACTCCAATTTTATTTATTTGTATAGATGAGATCCATCTGAAACTTATAATTCATAAGTCGATCATTCAAAAGTCTCAGTAACGCATAAACCAATAAATGAAATTTGTGATAATATAATGTACCTACCTACACTATTGAGGATACACCAAGGCGAGAATGCAAGTCTTTTTATTTATATTCTCATTTGTTTCGTATTTATTCTTCAGTGATGTAAAGTTAGTTGGTTTAAAACATTTATGTGTGCAATAGACAATAACAATGATTAGTGTTTGTACAATGATGCGTCTTGGTTGTAAGAATAAATCTATCGCTATGTTCCGTGTTCAGGGTTGCCAGAGTTGTTACAGCGATGTCTAATAAAATGAGCATAGACAAAAATAGTACTGCTGAATAGCTTTTTCTTTTACTATTTATCAATAGATTTTCCTTTTTTAAGTTTTATCAAAAAATCTTAACTAAACTAAATTTTGACTAAGCACATAATTGATATCAAAAAAATAATTGAATGAATTTTTTATAGCATTTATTATGCTAACTGTTAAGTTCGAAAAACATTGGAAAAAAATGAAATGCTCAAGTGAGACTCGAACTCACGACCTTTCGCTTACATCAGTATACAGAGCAGTCGCCCTGTAAGCGAAAGGTCGTGAGTTCGAGTCTCACTTGAGCATTTCATTTTTTCCAATGTTTTTCGAATCAAAAAAATAAATTAAAATTTTAGGCAACTACTGGAGTTTGTTCGTGTCAAATTTAGTACCGATGACCATTCTCGGTATATAAAAGCGTCGATGACACCCTCACCTCCAGCCCACCACGACCCACAGTCGGCGTGCGGTTTTAGTCGGTTCGAGTCCGATATAACCTCCCCTTCCGACTCCAGCCCCGAGCGGATTACCACACGAAAAAAAAAGGTGTAAAAAACCAGCTTACATTAATGAAACTATTTTCAACTAACAGGGAGGAAATTATTTTCATTTTGCCCAAAAAAAAACAATCTGAATTTTTCAATGCCGTGTTGGTTACCGGTGTATTAGAATAGAATCACCCCATCTCTTCATGTGGGTGTCGTAAAAGGCGACTCAAGGATAGGGCGGTTCTCTATCTGACAGTAAACATACAGCCCAAGACAAAGTGCCCGCTAGACAGCAATAGGCTCGCCTCCTATTACCTGGGACCGAAAATCTTAGTTGGCGAAATATGGGTGTTCATACATCTCTCGGGTAGACTGTTTGGCACTACGTAGAGATATGGCTTGGCTCTGCATCTTCTATCGCCTATACTATGGCGAGTACTCCGAGTTCGGATTGATCCGCGCCGCCTCTTTCCGCCATTATTCCACGCGACAGCAGTTCCACACTCACCATCTCGACAGCTGGTGGTCCACAACTATGCGTTTCTCGAGAAACTTTCTGCCTCGCACAACTAAACTGTGGAATGAACTGTCACCAGCGGTTTTTCCGAACCAATACGCCCTAAAACCTTCAAGAAAAGAGCGTACTATCTTTTAAAAGGAAGGCAACGCACTTGTGACTAGTTGTGGCTCCTCTGGTGTTGCGGGGTCCATGGGCGGTGATGATCACTTACTAGCAGGCGAACCGTCTGCTCGTTTGCCTCCCTATTTCATAAAAAAAAATCTCTGCCTACTTCTTTGGGATCGGCGATTTACAGACGTGAATAATCAATGTTTTTTTTTTTTTTGATAATATCAAATTAACTTTCAACAACCTGTATGGCCGCCATTTTTATTTCTGTCCCCACAACCCTGATAATAACTAGACGATTTGAGTTACACCGCACCCAGCTAACAAGCTGGATAGTTATACAGAGCCTTATACAGGGCGTTGTAGTCGCACTTATGTTTTCACGCATTATACCATCCTGTTAGCGAGGCTTATTGAATTCATCAATGAGATAAAATTTAGGATAGGTCACGAAGTTTCTCCATACAAGGTAGATAATAGAATGGATTTGATGATCGGATTATAATTTGTTGATATTATTGACTGATTCGGGAATGTGTGAATGCACGGGTTTGATTCTTGGTTCAAGTATTTGTGAAGAATTATTAGTAACAATACAGGGTGTTACGTATGTCGTAATAAGTTAAGGAAAAAGTATCGATCAAGTCTTTATAAATATTGGGTGTCAATTTTTTATTAAATATAAATTTCAGTAACTACTAATATTTTCTCTAACCCCTCCAACTAAGCTAAATTGTTTGTGCCAGGAGTGGGTTCACGTCGGCAGTGTAATGACCAATATTCGAACCCGGGCCCCCCTTGATCGTAAGACTCCTTAACCACTACGCTCGGCAGCTCAGCATAATTATACTTAATATAGGTATTAAGTATATAGGTAGGTATAGGTATTAAGTATATAATTATAATTTTAATTATTAATAATATTGAATTATCCGCTTCGGTGCGCAAAATTAATAATCATTATTATTAATTATTATTTATTCATAAAATTCACACAAACTTGATGTGCATTCGCGATTCATGTCTATTGAGGAAAAATTCGAAATAATCACGAAGTTTTATATTCGAATTCCACAAAAGGCTATCTAGAATCAAAATAGCTACCTAGTATTATGTGATCTAGAATGCGAATAAACGCGGGAATCAAACCCACGCCCCCAACGTTGCAGTGAAATGCCATAGAGGCTATTGCAAATCACTGCATTGCAGTATTCATTGACTATCTATACTCGTCCACAGAAAAATATGAAATGTTAATAGATTTGTACCAATACTGAAGTAAAGTGGTTACCATCTAATTAGTAGTCAGTGCCAACCCGCACCTGCTAACTAGAACACCTGCCGACTAACGGGCAACGCTCTAGCGTTCATCTCGGGGTTGGGAGGTCACGCGGCAGTTTCTCCAGTAATAGCCAATAAAATAAGATAAACCAAACATGAAATGGGCTGACCCTGGGCTCTGAAATCACGGATGCGATCGGGAGCAATACTATTATGAAGATGAATATAACTATAATAATTGGAAATACCGTTTTATTTAATTAATATTTTTTCTGTGGGTGCTAGTACCTCTGCCTACCCCTTCGGGGAATACAGGCGTGAGTTTATGTTTATGTTATGTTTAATATTTTTTCTGAATGAAATTTTTATAGCATTTATTATGCTAACTTTTGAATTCGAAAACACCGTCGCCCTTAAAGACGGATATAAGAAGTGAAATCTGAAGTGATTCAGGTATGGCTCAATAGCTCAGTCGAAAGAGCATTCCCCTGTAAGGGAAAGGTCGTGGGTTCAAGTCTTTAGCGCTTCTTTTTCCCGATGTATTTCTAATAATGTATCTTTAAGTAGACAGATGGATTAATGATTTCTGTAATCGTGAACCTTTTCCTGATACTTTGCCTTCAGCTTACCATCAGTAAGGTGTAGTAATATTGACGTGACCTACATAAAAAAACACTCAAACATAAAAATCATTCGAAAACTGCATCTTAAAAGTTGAAATTAGCATTTCAATTTAACAAACACAGAACTACAATCAAATCAACGGCCGTAAATTCTCTAAAACACCTTTTCTCATAACGCAGTTGCATCACTATTGTGGTAGTGATGCGACATTCTCGAGCGTTTATCGATAAATAACTCGATTATTGCATAAATAACAATATATAAACAAAACGGACAAGGTAGGCATTACACCTACGTGGTAACGGCACCGGTGTTAGGAAGTGGTTATAGAACTATCATTGTCTTGTCCAGTACAGTTAATAGGCTTGCACACAAACGCGAAAAGCCTTAACGGCTTTAACTGTGTCCCATCCTTACATAATTGTGATTATCTTCATATTCGATTTGTGTACTTTGATGTCGTTTACAATCTTATAATAAGTATAAAACGAAGAATGGATACGGTGAAATATCCGTTATTGTAGTGAAGGAGAGGGAGGGAGATAGAGAGATGCGAGAATTGACTACAAAACTTAGGTATTGTTAGTAATTAATTTTGTATTATGCCTTTTATTTCTACAATAATTATAAGACACGTGTTTCCTTCTTTCTACAGTCCCGGGTCCTTTAAGCGGGGCGTGAAAAGGCACCTGATGAGGCCGTCAAGCTGAGTGCCTCCACTGTTAACATGGTACATGTTTACCATGGTGACCCTCTTTCCGAGACTTTGCCTTCAGCTTACCATCAGGCGAGGTGAAGTCAAATTGACGTATCCTTTATAAAAAATATACCTTGGCTAGTCTTTATTAATGGTACCTTATATCATGCATACAAATGTTTCCACTGAGCGGCAATCGAACCCGAAGTTAGGAACGATCAACCGCTTCACCACATACTTAGGTCATCATCATAATTTAACAGTGCAAGTGTTTACAAAATATGAATCCATACTAATATTATAATTGCGAAAGTAACTCTGTCTGTCTGTCTGTCTGTCTGTATGTTACGCTTTCACGCCTAAACCACTGAACCGATTTTGATGAAATTTAGTATAGGGGTAGATTAGACCATGAGAAAGGACATAGGCTATGTTTGGTCGCGATAACCGACATCCACGCGGGCGGAACCGCGGGAAAAAGCTAGTTATTCATAAGTTTACAGATACTAACAGCTAAGAAAAACCACTAACAAATGTTACAAATGTAACCACTACAATTTGTAAGAAATCCATATCTTTTATGTTTTCCTAAAAACATGTCGTACATGTCTCACATGAGCCGTCGTAATTATTGAAGTGGAAATATACTTTAACTATAATATCCTATTTCAAATAACAACCGACATTATCATCTGTCGAGTTTCTCAAAGTGCCACAAGTATATTTAATTATTTCAAGGAATCTCAACTTTGTCCGTCTCCTTAGAATGTTCGCATGCCATATTTCACACTTCACATCTTACCTCAACACCTAGCAATACGCCATCTCTATTAAAACACACAAAAGACACAAATTCACAATACTATAAAAACCCTTTTTACTTCCAACTACATACAAAATGCAAAAAATTTAAAACCCAACAACACACGTATTAAAATTCGCATCGGCCCAACAAAACTAATGAGAAACGAGAAAAAACATTTACAGCATGAATGTCGCTAAATCCATTAGGAACTGCAGTACCACGGAATCGAACCCAGTTTTATGCATTCATATTTCCAAGTTTATTTGGTATAGCCAATTAGTATGATCATAAAATCAACTCCGCTTTTACGGGAGGTCCCTTTATCGCGGACATACGGAGCTGTAATGCGTCGAGCCGAACGTTTATGATAGGTGGCTTGCAAAGGTTGATGGTATATACATTTTCAAATATGCGTATTGAAATGAGTAATTTGTGTTCTATTGTTATACAAATTTCTAGGAGGATTTAGATTATAGGAATAGTAATTTCGTTTTGCAATTCAATGAATACAATAAACTACTGATTTCAATAATATTGTTAGCCTAACTGTATGTCATAAAATCATTCATTCAATATAGAAATAATTTACAAACATACACTCGCTTGTTTCCCTTTCAGGTTGAGCAGAGTTGTTGCCCTAACCTAACCTATATCCTTTCCCTATAATTTTATCCCTGTACCAAATTTCATCAAGATCTGTTCAGCAGTTTAGACGCGATATAGAAAGTTACTTTCGCATTACGTACCTATGGAATTACGTATCTATTTTTGTCAAAATACATATTATATAATAGTAGGTATACAGTAAGAGACGTGAGATTTTAGTCGTATCCAGCTCATGAGTTGAACCCCGAAGGAGTTTCCACACGTAAAAAAACTCATACATTATTCAAACTTTCACGTTCCACCGCATTATTGACACTGTCCACAAAAAGTTCGTCAAAATAATTGGTCGTATATTTTCGAATTGTGATCATTGCTTATTACTTATTCGCATAAAAATATACCGTGTATTGTTAAACGACTAAGTGCAATCCGTTGCACAGTTAATCTTAATTAGTTTTTTGATTGATTTACGACACCCTTCGCTTTGAGGTCAGTTATTTTTGAACATTTTTAAAGTACACTAAAACGTTCCGGTCAATTACGTTTCGTGTATTCTGCCCTTAAGGTACATTGGGATGCAGGGTATAAAATCTTATTGTATTCATCAAATTTTATATTATTCAATAATCTTATGTAGATTTTTATGGTTCCGTAGCTAAACAGAACTCTATATGTAGATTCGTCATGTCTCTCTGTCTGTCTGCCTGTCCGTCCGTATGGCACAGCCACTTTTCTCCGAAACTATAAAACCTATTCTGTTGAAACTTGGTAAGTATGTATGTATGTATTCTGTGAATATTGAATAACACACTTGTACTTTTCCACTGAGTTTACTTAAACTCAGTGGAAAAGTACAAGTGTGTTATTCAATATGTGTAGCAGATTCCACCAAGCGCCATCAATCTCCAGTATAAACAGTATTCTGTGAACATCAAGAATTTCACAAAAAATAGATAAAGCAATAAATTTTGGGGGTTGGTTGCCATACTTTGCAATGAAAGTCAAAAAATTTTTTTCGTCAAACTCATACGTGTTGGGTATCTATAGATAGGTATTTAAAAATGCTATGGAGGTTTCTAATATTTTTGTTATATTATATTTAATTCCCAACATCATGTTAGGGTCGCCATTGTTGGCGGCCATGGTATCGAGTCGAGTCTAACATACCTACCCACACGATAAAGAGAAAACCTTTACACTTGGGAACCCAGTTTCCGCTATTCCGTTTAATCACTACCTGTAGTAGCTCATAGGCGATACAGTTTACGATGAAACACGCTTACCTAGAATGAACTTATTCAATCGAGATTTAAAGATTCGACGGTTATAGATCTACAAAAATAGATTAATTTGACTTACCTTAATTTTGCCAGAAGGGATGGCTACCTTACTGCCTAATAGCGAGAGTAAAGCTTTCGTTATAGTATCATTCCTTTATCATTAGGAGTACAGTCAGCATCAGAAAGGTGTTGATGAAAAATACATAACAGTGCAAGTGTTTAAAAAGTATTAATCATCCATAAGATAACACACATATACACATAGACTAACATCTAAGAAAAACCACTAACAAATCAAATCTATAAGAAATTTGTATCTTTTAAGTTTTCCTATGAAATTGAAAGTGTTTAAAAGTGTTGGGCGCAGTCATCAAAATGCAATGTTTAAAAATGGTTGAAAAATCATTCATTGTTTCCAACAGTTCGTAAGAATGTTGGTAGATGGCTGCACCGTCGCCCTTATAGACGGATATAAAGAGAAGGAAAATTTGGAATGATTCAAGTGTGGCTCAGTAGCTCAGTTGGAAGAGCAGTCCCCCTGTAAGGGAAAGGTCGTGAGTTCGAGTCTCACTTGAGCATTTCATTTTTTCCAATGTTTTTCGAACTTAAAAGTTAGCATAATAAATGCTATAAAAAAATTCATTCAAAAAAAAAAGTGTTTAAAATGATCGTAATTCCTTGTTTTTCCCCCTTTCCAGTTGACTGATTGTTGTGATATTAGGTTAGTTATAAGATCATTTTGAGACTTTGTATATGATATTTTTGACGCTGACTGTATCAAGTTAACAGTGAAGTTGGATTAGTTCCTGAAGCAAGATCTTTTGGGACCTGATAGATCTCGAAATATCGGGATTGAATGCTCAAAGCTGTCCATAATATTGTCGCCATATTACATCTAACGGTATAGATAATAATATTATCTTCGTTGCTATTCACCATTAAGTAATAAAGCGTGACCTTTTGTCGTCTAATAGCTTTTAATCGAAACACGTTGTTAACGCTTAGTTAACATGTGATTGCACGGCTTAGTGATAGATCATTGTGTGGGATATTCATCAACAAAAGTATTAGCATTCGTTTATATGGTACCGACCGCGACAACACCACACCTTATGTTATGACTATGAGAATAGGGACACTTTGAGTGTGGTATATGACGGTACATGGCGAACAGAAAATATAAAAAACATTACCCTCCTTCCTTTGGCAGTTGGGTAAAAATGTCGAGAATAAGCGGGTAAATGAAGAACCATCTACATCACGAATTCGAAGACGGCAGGTGTACACCGCTGAGCGAGTCAGCCTGTGACCACGGTTGGTGTAACCTGGTCGAAACGTCAGGCAAATCAAAGGTACCTATGTACCTATACCATGATCGCGTTAATTCCCGTTAACATTATTTTATATCATTGAACGCGATAATTTAAAAGTCTACAACTACTAAGTTAAGAAATAGTTCAGAGCATGATGAACCAATGCATTCCAATAAGGGTAGGTACTATATCTTAATATATTATATAAATTAAGTGTCACGTTGTTTGTCCGCGATGTACTCCTGAACTACTTATCCTATTTTAATCAAATTTGCGCACCGCGTGTAGTTTGATCCAATTTGTAAGATAGGACAGCTTACATCTTAATTTAGCGATAAGTGACACATTATATTTCATTCAGACAATGTGTGACGTGACATTCACGTAAACTTACGACCGTTCATTTCATAAAACACAGTTTTCGCTTTTGTCGTTAACTGTACAACCCATTCCAAACCGTAACACTCCAAGTCTAAATAGGATCTTGATGTAAACATTTAGAGAAGCTCCCAGCTGTTATACCTGACCCCAAACAATTCGAAGTCTAACGGGAAGGACGATATAGCACTAAAATATGCATCACTAAACGTCAAACGACGCGGAGCAATCAAACCCTCTGCATGCTTAACTTATAACCTTTATTGCTAGTTTTATTGTCCTTTGGATAGACTTAGATGTTGGGGGGTTAGTTGTTGAACTCGTGAAGATATCTTGATTTAATTATGGTAGGTTAGAAGCAATTGAAACCCACAGTTCAATGATTTTAAAGGGAGTTTGAGAAATGTTACTATCACAGGGATGTTGATTTCCTAGGTGCGTTACAAGTTTGCATTTAGGAGTCCGGAGTCCGAGTCGAGAGTAACTAGCGTGTAATTTCTGGACTCTGAGAGGTAAATCTGGTCCACAACCTCGTCCATAATTTAGTAAACATGATGTTAGCAGACGGCAGAACAGTTGACAGACAGTAGCCTCAGCATCGATTCCCGTTTAGTGCAAATATTAACATACATTCTTTACCTATATATTCGTGCCTTTTTCCATTTAGGGTAGGCAGAGAAGAGTTTTCTTTGCTGTCATTAACCTTTTCATGCAAATATACATAAAATTAAAAAATGTATTAGTATGTATGTTTCCTTGTATACTATACATGTATTTATGAGATAATCTATAGGTACTTAATTTGTGTCTAGACAGCGTTGCATATATCCTAGAAAATATATTTAGCGGAACTTTTATAGTCTAGACTAAAAGGAAATATTAATAAAGATAGCACATAAGTAGCATTATAATAAATAATAGAAAATGTATTGTAAAGTCAAAAATATAGAAAACAAATTCGATCCAAACCACTTATCCTAAAACTATTTCTGCACAATCAATTAATAGAACAGGTTTTTAATATATTTCAAATAATATTGATTACCTATAAAATTGTGAAATGAGTCCAAATCACATATTTTGCATCATTTTATAGACCGTTTTATATATATAACTGCATATATATTACAAATACATAAAGACCGCTACGAGTGGGAACGTAAATCGAAGAGAAAAACAAAAAATATATTATGATGTAATATTTTGGTTTGGTTTGGGATGCAGTTGCGTGGACGTCGCTATTTGCCACACGTTCGCGACTTCGCTGCGCAACTGCAACGTTTCCGCTGTGCAACTGTAACGTATTCGCTGCGTAACTGCGACGTATCCGCTGCGCAATCGCGTAGACTCCGCTGCGCGTCCACTCCGCCCCAAAACCACTAGTATGATAAGGCTCCTATTTAAATTATTTTTTCACCCGGACCGATCAAAAAATTTTCCTTTCTTAATCGATTTGAACGAGATTTGTCTTCTTTTATTCTTTTGTTGTGTGTTTACTTTTAGTTTAAAGAGTAGGCTTGGTGAAAGCCTCGAATGCAACCTGATAATATTCTATGATAACGTTGAAGAGTGAGCTGATATACATTTTGTGGGTTCGAAGTCACGACCTTTCGCAAGTCCAGAGCTTTAGTGGTAAGTCAACAGCTGTTTGCTAATTAAATTGTTACACAATCAGGTGTAACATCTCCTTTGACGTTATTAGCTCCCGTGAATCTTCGTATAATTAGCGATGTTTCAAAAACGCGTTCGAACAATCAATCAAATGTTTTATTTTTTGTTTTGCGTTGTGACTCGATCATCGTAACGTAAAGGCGGCTTTATTTGTAGATGTATATAGGCACCCGATTCAGGAAAGTTACTTTTGGAAACCGTGATAAGAAAACCGTCTTGATTTAAAAACTCTCGGTTAAGAACAAACCCTCAATTGTTGCTGCTGTCTCAGCAATTTTGAACTTTCTTTTGCTTTCAATGGGAACTTTAAATAACCTGTTTAATCCAACGAAAAATACAGTACATTTACACTGCGTCTATCTCTTAACTACTTTAATTCCTCTCCTTAATTTTTCGATTATTATTAATGACAATGTACAATAACACTAAAGAATTTTCCTTTTTCGACCAGTCCTCTAAATCAGCGATTTCATTTGACTATTAATTTCTATCACGGTCAAAATCGCGTTCTTAGAACACCGGTCTAACTCAAAATATCCTTTGTGTCACATCAGTCCTCTAAGCCCGCGATTTTATTCAGCACTCCGAATAAACACACATATCAGAGATAACCGCATAACTCACATATCGAAAAGAGACACTAATATCCATTAAGTTAAGCAGAAAATATGACGTAGTACCCTCATAAGATTGGTTTAAAATGACAGGAGCGAACTCGAGGCCACCGATACGGTATTATTTTTATTTTATAATCTTAATACGACAAACTGTGAAATTTACTTTCATATTATTTAGGTATTTTTGGAGATTATTGTGTATTTTAGAGAGGTTTGAGCTGTAAGATAACAGTTACGAATCGTTTTCACAATTTTAAGTCTATTAACATATTATTATAAAAAAATTATAAGATAATACCTATAGTAAAATAGTATAATATAGTAAAATGTACAGTCAGCGTCATAAACGTCTTGACGACGAAGTCTCATAATTGATCTTAAAACTCACGTATTAAGAGCAAATCAAACTTTTTTATTGATTTATATGGTATTACTGTCCGAAGTAAAGGTGTGTGTCAAATATCAGATCAATCGATTAACTGGAAGGGGATAAAAACGAAATTAAGATCATTTTGACTACTTTGTTCGTTAACATCTTTCTGATGCTGACTGTCTTTATTATCAGGCTGAATATCTATTTATTAGATAAAAGTACAGTCAGCATCATATTTTTGACAGGGTGCACATCTCTGCGGTAGCCTAGTGGTATGGGTAATGGACTGCTGAGACGAGGTCTCGGGTTCGATCCCAGGTTCACCATGGCACACACCAATGACTTTTCGATGCTTTTCGAACTTATTTGTGTATTTATCGCAGGTTTATAAGTGCCCGGTTAATGGCAATAGGCTCGTCACCTATTACATTGGGACCTAAACATAAACTGGCGAAATGTGGGGGCTAGCACCTCTGCCTACCCCTTCGGGGAATACAGGCTTGAGTTTATGTTATGATGTAATGTACATCTATTTCTGTCTGCAAGATACGTTTACTATTTTTAATTGCCAATAATAACAAATTGTATTACAAAGTGTCAAAAGATTTGGAATAAAAATGTAGAGCAATTCTCAATTTTAAACAAAGAAAACAGCACGCCTCATAGCAAGTGGTTACCACCACTCATTTCAACTCACGCTTTGCTAACTCTAATCCAATCTTCAAACAAGTACTTACACAACAACAAGTACTTTGGTTTATCGTTTACCCGGGAGTTTTAAATTAGGACCGGATATGCCGTTATATCCTTTTTTGGCGTGTTGCAACACTGGCAACCCATACGGATAGAGCCTCATAGATAATGGTTGTAAGTGGGTGTACACCATACGCTCCTAGTCTATGTAATACTAGTATTTTTATACTACTTTGATGTAACGACAGTCTCTGTGGTGTGGTGGTAGTGAACACGACTGCGACGCAGGAGGCGCGGATTCAATCCCCGCTCAGTGCAAATATTTGTACGCATGAATATGGCTATTTGCATTGGTCTGGATGTTTCTATGTATAATACGTATGTATTTAGAAAAAAAAGTATCTAAGTATGTTTATCAGCATTCTAGATTCCATAACACAAGCTAGTTAAGCTTACCATGGGTCTGGAAAGCGTTGTGTAGAATGTTGTGGAATATTTATTAGTATATTTCATAACAAATCCCCACTTATTCCTCATTGCGGGGCGTGAAAAGGCATCTGATGAGGCCGTCAAGCTCAGTGCCACTATTGTTAACATTTTTCTGGGACTTTGGCTTTAGCTTACCATTAGGCGAGGTGAAGTCAAATTGACGTGTCTTTTATAAAAAAAATATTGACAAGTACCGATGCCCCCATCGTCGTTCTAGTATTATTACTTATTAGTGCATACAATACCAGATCCATTTTAAAAAGATATATCTAAAAGCATAAAGACATAAATTCCCAATAACCTAATAAAATCTAAAAAACACTAACACCGATACATTCGTTCGTAAATTATCTACATATTAACATCAATATCAGTTAAATACAAAAACGAACAAAGCAAAATTAACATGAAAAGTCCATTAATGCGTTTGATATTACTCTAAATATCGTATTCAGAAATCTTGCATAAAACTATTTATAGGTTAAATTCAATAAACGGAATTTTTAAAAGTTGCTCCGGCGCATCTCTATTGGTAAGTTCAGATTCCCGTCGCTACAGGGGTCTAAAGAATGAGAGCCATGAAAACAGCGAGTGAAAAAGATATATTTTCAACTATTCTTAGGACTGTAGCCAAAATCGGGTGGAATACAGTCATTTTTACAACCAAATATTAAAAAAAAAACAATAAAATTTTGAATTTTGAATATATTTAAAAAAAAACTAATTTAGTTAGAAATACATAATATAGTAGTATAGCTCGTGCGAGTTAACATGGCACCTGCCTCGAAGACACCCTCCTCCCGCTTCCCCGCGCGCGACCCCGCTCTCGACGTGCGAGGCTAGTAGCGTCAGCGTACACGCCTCCCGCTCCCCCGCCCAAAGCCCTGAGCCAGGTGCCATGTTAACTCGCACGAGTTGTAGTTACACTCAGCTCTAACTAAACACTGATACTGTTCCAAAAAACAAACCTCTGTCTTATTTCAAAATATAATCTATCGGTATGCTAAATTTTATTGAGATCCTTACAAGTGTTTTTGCGTGAAAGAGTAACAAACATTCCATTACCCATCCATCCATTAACGAACCTGTAATCACGTAGTTTCACTTTTAAAATTATTATGCAGGATTCTGATTAATCTCAACAACTTGACAAATCAAGTTCGTGTACGGGCCAAAATACTTTTTGATGCCTAAAAACTGGTCCCTCCGAAAGAATAATTAATTTTATGAGATATTAGTGCAAAATTGCGCAAAAAGTATACTTATTTCGAAATACAACATTATTTTCTAACGCAGAAAACAAGATTTGACCGGAAAAATAAGTTATTTATCTCAAAATTGCAGTAACAACGTTGTAATTTTTGGTAACGCAGTAGTTCTTAGTACAAAATATTGCTGTCCTTGAGCACTGTGTCAAGATGTACTGAGCTATTTCTCCCAATATTTCCTAGGTGGCATTGAATCTTAAATGTCCTTATGAAAATGTAACATTTGAACCTTATAACAACGCCAATAGATATTTTTTGCATTAAATATTTCATGGAATAAAAAAATATTTAGTCTGTGTCCCCAACAAAGAACAACATCGTAACTACCTTGCGTTGCTATATGAAAATAAACCTTAAAGTGAGTGTGTTACATTATATTTCACTTCTTTTGGTTCGACTTATTGTAACTATTAGAACGAATGATACCAACTGCACGGGGGGAGACCGCAAGCCGGATCAGTCGCGTCACAGTCGTTGAGAGAGGTGCGTGTGTTTATTGCGTGGCCGCTGAGTTACCGCTGTCGAAAGGTATGTACTGACGATATTTACATTATTATTATTTTAATATGCAGTTAGTCATGTTTAGTTTCTGTCCGTGTTAGAATATTTGCATTTTGTTACTCTTTTTTAGTGAATATTTACAACGCAGTCAAAAATTTACAACTGCGTAACTGCTACACTGCGTTACTAGAAAAAAGTAACGCAGTTGTTGTGAAGGTAACGCAGTTGTGTTTTTTATTAATTTTAATGTTAGAAATACATTATTAAGACCGAAATGCAAAAATACTCTTTCTTCCTTCACAGAAAGAAGCTTCTGCACTAAATGGCGTTAACGAACGCAGAAAAGCAACGTCGTTATATACAATTTTATCCGCGTTACATGGAATTTCTTTGAAGCTGGTCACAGAAAAGGGGCTGCTGATGGCGTTGGTTGCGCAGATGAAAAAGTAGCTGCTGGTTCTGATATTTCTGATGCTGAAGCTTTGAAGGACTTGAGCAAGGTTCGAATGTACCTACTGACTGAAAGCGACATTCAAATTGTTGAAAAAGCACTACCTAAAAACCTAGTTCCGCTCCAGGGTACTATGCAAGTACATCAAGTTTTTACTGACACTCCCGGTGAACTTCAATACAGAGACCTCAGTTGCTTTTGCGAAAGAGGTTTTTGCCGTTGCATGAATCCAAAAACATATCAGCCTGTTCCTGTTCCTGCCATTGATACACTTACAGAAGATATTATTTCGTTTGAATTGGATGAGGGATCAGTCCCAGATGACATTTCTAATATCGTTGCCGTACCTAGAAGATCATTTTACAATACGGTTTATTCCTCATCTTCTTCTGCTTCTGCTTGCTAAAGGTTCGTCTTCAACTCTGAAGACGAACCTTTAGCAAGCATTAGCCGACCATCGGTTTCTAATTTAAACGAAATGCAGCTAATTGAAAAGGAAAATATTCATCCTGCTAAGATATCTGACGGTGTCCATGTTTTAATAAAAGTGTCTTCTGCCAAAGACAAACACTACACTTACCTCGGCGTTGCTAAAAGTGAAGTCGATGAAGAAGGAGACGTAAAACCTATGTTTTTCAAGATGGTAGATAAAACTGGCAAAAGATTCAAAGCAGTAGAGACTGATATTTCTTATGAGCTTTACGATAATATCTTGGAAATTGTTCCTAACCCTAAAGTTGTCGTAAAAGGTAATTTTCATTACGATGAAGCAATTAACGTATATGAAAAGTAAGACTGAATTATTTGTATTAAATTTGCTAAGTTTGTTGATTTTGAAGTAATTTGAGTTACTTGATACTATATCACGTCATAAGAAGTACAATTTTGTTTTGTTTTATCATTATAACAGATCTCTATAAAAAGTACAACGTATAGTATGTAAGAAAATACTACTGTGTTACTAAGTTTACTACTGCGTTACTTTTGTGTCCCTCTGATTATTGTAGTTTTTTCAGTAACACATGGGCTGCTAGTGATCTTAAATGCCTTAACCTTTTATGTACGTATTATTAATCAAAAGTGGAAGGTTATGCCAGTAGATGGTATTAAATATAAGTTGTTTTTTGTTATTAATAGGAAAGTTTAAGTTTTAAAATGACACTTTAGTAACGCAGTAATCTTAATTATTATTAATACTCCATGAAACTGATTATTTCTGTGATTTTACTTACTAAGAGCTAAATGTATGCGTTACAGTTTGAAACTGACATATTGAAAAGTCTGATTGTGCAATTTTAATTAATAAAGTTAATTTTGTAAAAAAGTAACGCTGTTGTTTAATTTCTTGACACCTTGACATATTAGTTACCAGAAATTAAATAAACTCATTAAAATTATCGCTGCAAAGGTATGTATATTATAAATCAAACTATAACTTATCTATATTAACCTAAAAATACAAAGAAATTTAATATTTTATTTTTATTTTTTATCGAAATTTGTATGTTCGGATTAGGCATTAAAAAGTATTTTGGCCCGTACGGTGTAGTAGGAGCAACTACTTCAAAAATGCGAAAGTAGAAAGTGATTTATTTATGTTCTTTTTCAAAATATATTGAACTAGGCAATTATCTATCTATCTTGTTTATCGTTAGAAAAAAGCACTCGTCGCCTTTACAAGTAATTAAGAAAGTTTTATTGCAGTAGGTATGTAAACTCAATTAAGAAAAACATTAATATTGTAATTTATTTCTTACGCGTTTAATCCTTGCCTTCTCTGGCAATTTTGTCCTAATTTTGTCCATTCCATCCTTCAGTAACAGTACATTCTTATACTAATATTTATTGGAATAATATCTAATATATAAAATTCTCGTGTCACAGTTTTCGTTGCCATACTCCTCCGAAACGGCTTGACCGATTTTGATGAATTTTTTTGTGCTTATCCGGCATCTATGACAATCGGCCAACATCTATTTTTCATCCTCCTAAATGGTGCAGCGGGAACGGGATCTGACGCGGATCGCGGGGCGGGAAAAAATTGGCGGTACAAAGTTCGCCGGGACAGCTAGTTGATCTATAAGAACCAAGCTCTCTATCCTGAAAAAAATAATTTTCTGTCTCTAAGGAACAGTTTATTTGTTTCAAATTAAATATACCTGTCCGTTTTTCACCCCTGACTATTTCATAGTTACGAATGTCGAATAGTTAAGTGGTCAATATCGTTTGTTTCAAACCAAATCCTCGTAACCTAATAAATTCTCCTAGGCATATTTTTTGGTAACCAGGCGATCGCAAGAACGCTTTTCTCATAGCCACACAATAACGGTCCATTCGATTTATGACTCGGTATCAGCGAGCGACGACTGTGCTAATTGGTGCGTGTTCGAACCCTGGTTAGTGCAGGCTGTATTACGCTACATGGTAAACGTGTGCCTTCATTATAGAACGATTGAGAGATGATCAAAGTCTAATGGAATGTCATCTCGGGGCTATTTATGTTGCTACGCCATGATATCCCTGGATAGGCAGCAGTCTATCTACTTATCCATATCCATACTAATATTATAAATGCGAAAGTAACTCTGTCTGTCGGTCTGTCTTTCTGTATGTTACGCTTTCACGCCTGAACCACTGAACCGATTTTGACGAAATTTGGTATAGGGATAGGTTAGACCTTGAGAAAGGACAAAAGGGCGGAGCCGCGGGCAAAAGCTCGTATATTCTAATTAAATATTGCTTATTGTCTTTTGCTTGAAGACTGCGAGAAGGCAAATGGAAAGTGTGACGATCTGAAAAGATGATGACTGGGAAAGACTGAATGCAGAAGGTGGAGGAATGTGTGTATGTCCGTCAGTGGACTGTAATAGACTATTTTATTGATTGATGGTGTCGTCTTACCTACTGATACTTTTTCACATTCAACCCGTCAATTGACTGAAGCTAGGGTGAAGTTCAGATGATATGGACTACCATTCCAGAAGCTAACAATTCCAAAATGATGGGTCCTTCCTTACCTCCTTGACAGATCTTTTCATGACTTTTTCACGCCCCGTTTGAAGAATCCGGGATTCTAAGAGGTAAACACGTGTGCGGGCAGAACATTTCAGTTCTAGATAAATCTTATTTCTATATATAAAAGAAAGTTGTGCTAATTACACTATTTATAACTCAAGAAAGGCTGTACCGATTTGGCTGAAAAATGGTGAGAATGTCGCTTAGAACCAGGAGGCGGACAAGACTTTTCATCCCGTTCGACCGTTAATTTATCCCGGGCATAGGTTCCTGTGGGTCGCGGTCACGGGATCAGTATTTCTGTGAACCTGGTATATTTGCATTAAGTACCTACCAGACTTTATCTGGGTCGCGGGAACAGGAGCAGTTTTTTTTTTCCTCCCGTATACCTTTCTATTCGTAGGTAACTTAACGCGGACGAAGTCGCGGGCAAAGACTAGTTTATACAGGATACTTCAATATGACTTTATCTCGCTAGATAAAAGTCTATAAAATGAAGTCTACAAGATAGCCACCATTATGCCAGGCAGTTCGATGGATTCAATAGATTATGCCTTTCACAGACTCAAAAGACTCAGGATTGTAGGTAGTAGGAAAACGTGTGTTTATAAAGAATCTTACGACCTTATGCTACGGTAAATGAAAGAGAATGGTGATTTTATACAATAATTATAACGGGAATTAACGCGATCACGGTATAGGTACATACCTTTGATTTGCCTGACGTTTCTACGTTTCAACGAGCCAGGCAGCCTGTGATCACGGCCGGTGTAATCTGGTCGTAGTAATCTATCCCATGATCGCGTTAATTCCCATTACAATTATTGTATATCATGGAACGCGAGAGTTAAGTGAGTGAGTTAGTGATTTTAACTAAAATTGGGCCAAACATAAAATCCACAGTCTAAATACCACTTGCAACTTACAGACAAATTCTCAGAGAACCAATACAACGATTACATAATAGTTTCATAGTAATTCACAGTTTACATTTCTCCTGTGACTGTTTAAGTGCACACACTAACGAGCCTGGTAAATTCAGACAAACCATTTAAATACCAACTTAACATTACATCCATAAAACCACCTACAATTCTACAAATCCTTATCTCCTTGAAAATAGAGTTTATGTTCGTTTAACATGTATTTTACGAGGTGCACAGAATGTTATCAAGATCAATAGTTCATGATACACTGGTATGTTTCATCTTAAATCTCTTTCTACACGTTTATTAGGATTTCTGCGGCGTTTGCGCATACCGGAACTCGTTTACAGCTTCTTAGCAGTTTTGTGTTCATAATATGGTAATGAAAGAGATGGCACATTGCGGTATTTGGTGTTCTTTGTAGCCAGACTTGGGGAAGACCTGTGTGTTGACGATCTCTGCGTTGCAGTAGAGCGTTTGACTGCTATGTTAGAGGTTGTGGGTTCGATTCCAAAGTGAAGATATTTGGTGTTATTATTGGATATCTTGGACACCACCAAGGCGTATAAACAGTTTTAAAAGGTTCTGGCTGAAATTTGGTAGATTCACACAGGCATTTTTTTCCCCTTGGATAAGTTCCTATGGGTATAGGGATAAACGGGACAAGCAGGGCCTTGGGCAACACCTGATCTTCTTATAAATAAAATTGAATAGGTAATTAAGCGTAAAACTCGAGAATGGAAACAGAATTCTGAAGAGGCAAAGCCACAGGCATCAGCTAAAAAGATTTGAAACAATTAGACACACCCATAGCTAAAAAAAATGGGCCACGGACCACATCCAAACCAGTTCGAACTAAAATACTAAACAACTTTTAATTGCACACTAAAATATACAAATTCAGCAAAACTTCACAAATGACTGAAATGTAAGATGGTGTTTCACAAAATGTACAATTAAGTTCGAATTGATTGTACGGCGAACGATTTAATTATAATTACAACCCTTTTAACCTACTTAAAAAAAAGGAATACGTTGCTAATTCGTTGGAATAACATTATTTTAAATGTTTTAGAAGAACCAAAGTCATAGCTTGCAGAATAAGCAAGTGGCAGTGGGCTGACCACGACTGTCGAAGAACCGATGGCCGTTGGAGCAGACGAGTCCTAGAGTGGAGACCGCAAGAAGGCAATTGAAAGGATGCCCTATAGGTAGGTGGATTGACAACTTTAAGAAGATGACAGGGAGAGACTAGATGCGGAAGGGGAAAGATTGGGAGCAATGACGTACATTGGGAGTGGCCTATTTACAGCAGAGGATTGCGATACACTAATTGTTGGGTCAGCCAGGGTGCGAGGGATATGTCGAAAACAACCTCACCTCCGACCTAGCACCGTCGGCGTGCGGTTTTAGTCGGTTCGAGTCCGACATAACCTCCCCTTTCGACTCCGGCAAGGGGGGGTATCCGAGGGGACTTCCGCACGAAAAAAAAGCGATACACTAATTGATTGTTTTTTTTTATTTTAGTAGGGTTCTCACGTGTTTGAGACGTCATCATCTTCTTACTGGGCAATGGCCAGAATTCGAACCCGGGCTCTCTAGAACGTAAAGCTGACTCCGTGACCATTAAGTGATAGTAAAGTAAGTGAGTTCCTGTGAATTCCAAGAATCATGTTTAACACAGGAATTCGTATTTGAATCGTAAATCATTTTGCGTAGATGTTTTGGTATTGCGCTTGGTCTAAGTCAATAAATATAGCGTTACGCGATTTAGATAAGCCCACCCACGACAGCAATTCTATTGCTGTTAATTAGAGACCGTGTATCTATTGGGAATTTCCTAACAAAGAAATCTATTAACATATTGTTCAAGTCTATATGTTAGGACCTGTGAGACGCAACCCAAAACCTTTCACCTAGAACACTTATCAAACAATAGATTGGCAGTAAGTCAGGAACGACTGTGCAAGGTCACCCCAGGTTCAAAGTTACGGTTTCGATGTAACAGAGGCCTACCAGAGTACTTAGGAAAATGTACTTAGGAGAAGATAGGAAAGAGAAGGTGGAGCTGCCATTTAGGAGAAGTAGAAGATATTAACCCCGAAGTTGCTTCTCCCAACTTGCCCGGAGAAATAAGAAGCTGCATGTACGAGTGTAAGAGTACGTAGGTATCTTTTTGTAATTCCCAGGTCATTTCAAACCGCACCTTCCCTAGACTTGGAGCACCACAACCGCAAGAATATACACCAGAGCGGCATAACGCGGTACAATTGCAGATGCACTGCAAATGATTTCCTAAATTGTTTCAGACTCCGCCTTGATACAATGTTGCCTTAATTTAAACTTTATGTTCAAAGAAGAATACTCAAAGTACACAGCTACACACTCCTTAGATATTCTTTTTATCACTCAAAGGTGGGGCGAGTACAGCTTTACATATCTAAATTAAAATCTCAGTTCGGAGATAAATCTTATTTACTATAGTGCCCACGCTGGTTAAGCAAACTGCTCAAAGGATCCTGCACCTTTTCAAGCAATAATAATCACCTATACGTCCCACTTCATCCCAGTAACCCTACGATGCATCTGTTAATTTTTCGATAAACTCAAATCGCAAGATATGATTACTAGTGATGGGATATTATATTGTATTTATCGATGTTTTCAAAGATAAGTCGGTGCTGTCGTAAATGTAGCTAATCGTATTAAGAGCGAATGAAGTCTATTCGTTATATGGCCATATGCATTGGCAACCAAATCATATTAGTGTATGCTAATCCTGACCGGTTGTTGACTGTAATTTATAGAATCACACGAGTTAGGGCTGTGAAAAGACTTGTTAAAATTAAGTTTTAAAAATGTTTTATCAAAAATTTACATTCGATTGTGTAATAAATGGATAAAGGTAGTAACTGTTTATTAATATATGTAAGTCGGTCATATATTCGTTTAACAATAAAATATTAAATTCCATCAAAAGTAAAGGTGTTATCTTCATTGTTACTTCCAATTGAATTAAAGACGATATATCGCTTACATACAAGACCGTATTACACAATCCGCTACCCAATTACACATTTAACAACACACTAAAACTTAACAGGGAATGTATTACAATCAGAAATAAATACAAAATGAAAATATGTCCTTCATCACTTGTCAGCTACTAACGCCAATTAAAGCGAGCTAGTGTTGGCCCAATGTTATCGATAAAAAACATGCCTCCCTTTTTGACATAACACGTTGCGAGTAGCGTAAAGGCATTACTAAGTTTTCCTTTTAAGCGGCATTCAACAGTGTCAAGTTACCGATGAAACAAAAAAAATATTTTCCAGATTAGCAATTACTATATACGATGCAAAGCTGGATAAAGGATGCCTCCTAGGATTATATGAAGTTGATGCTAAAAGGCGTTGCAATTAAAAATGAACCTAAATAGTCAAATGGATCCGACAGACATTTTGATCGCGGCAATATTAATTTTATTTTTACGATCAACTCGGCTGTGTTTTGTGTTAATGCGACGGGTGGTTAAGCGGGTTTCTTTTGATAAGTAATAAAGAAAGTATTGCAATGGTTTTAGATTCAATGATTAGCTAGTTTGAATATTCGTTAATTGGTTTTGTTGAAATGCGTTTATTTGAAGACGTGCTACTTATTTTTTATTCATAATAATGGTCAATACCAAGAATATGTTTATGCGTTGAGTTTCAGGCTTGATGTGTATCTTTGGCTTCCTGTTAAATGCTAAAAAGCATACGAAATATTTCGTACCCGGCTTTTAATACCTAAGACATACGAATTACGAATGTTAGGTTGAAATTTAAAAGCTAAAAAATATAATCCAAAAATTTATTTTAAAGTCTTATGTCAAACTTATGATATCATAATAAATAAGTAGAATTGCTATAATTTATGTCAGTGTCACACTTTAGGTGAAATAATGAACACGTTTAGAATAGTTTTTTATTATTGTATTTAACTTTAATGAATTGTATTAGAAGTGTAGAAACAGACTACAAAGATTTTACAAACGCTTTGTGTCAGATATGTAATGTCAAAAGTGTATTTTTTCCATTTTCAAAGTGGTTTTATTGGTAATCGATTTGAATTTGGAGGTTTGATAGAACATCACGTAAAAAACTCTACTTATTCTAATTTTAAATTTACTTTATTAATAATTGTGTTTTTTTATAAGTACCTTCGTAAACATATAAAAGCTTAGTGATGTAACGATTAAAACATGGATATGGAAGCCTACACGATAAAAATAAAAAACTATTAATTTCATATGTATAGATTAAGCATAAAATATCGATAAAACGTAAATCAAGTTTTTGTAAGTGTACGCCGATTATTCGAAGCTTAAATATATTTTTTAATGTAAATACAGAAGGTAATTAAGTTGTCTATAAGAAGCTAGCTGGCTGCTAACATCAAGATAGCCATTATTCTAATATATCGACGGATAATGTTGCGACTGAAGTGCTGATGTCAAATATTGAATCCCAACGCTAATACTGTCTCAATAAAATAAAGTCATAACTTAAAATATCATTTGGAATGTCAAAACAGACGCGACAAGTATTATCGGTTTAATGCGTGAGTGTTTTGCCTAACAAAAATTCGATTGGTCGTAAAAGAATCAATTCAATCAACACATATGTCTAAAATATAATTTATTTTACGCATATCAGGCCAGTCAGCATCATCTCCGATGGTAATGCCACAATTTGATTTGTGATCTCCTTAACATAATTTTATTAAGTTGAGATTTGCATAAATGTATATCTATCTTCAAAAGTAGATGCCTCAGTCATATTTACGATTTCTTTTTATTATTTTATCTCGAATCTGTATATAGTTCGAATCTTATGTCGTGTCATAAAATCTTTTTAAGGAAATCAGTGCGTTACGTCACTATTGCGCGTGTGTCGACCACTTTATTACACACTAATCAATTTTGAGTATAGTTTTATGACGGATTCGGGTTGTCTCGTGATAATAAATTAAATATTACGCATGGCCACACAGATTTGCTTATTAAAACTTGTGACAGATAGACAATTACAAGTATATTGCTAAAGGAAATGATAACCATCATATTTTATATTTTATGTAGCTAAATTGTCGCGGTTTCGCATGCGAAAGTTTTATGAAATAAATTATAAAATCCCGATAGTGGCGCCATCTACCTAGTTCAATAATTGTAGGTACTATATCTAGAACTTTATAGAGCAAAGTGCAAGATATGCATTGATAAAATTATATCGTAATCCGACCAGTAAGTCAGTACAGTCACACTGGAAACGATTGTATACCAAGGATAATAAAAAAACCAGCAGATAAAACCGCTAAGCAAAGACAGTATTTTTTATATAAAAAAAGATAATGATAGACAAAACGGGTCACCGGCACAAATTTATAGGTTTTATAATTGATAATTTTATATTCATAGGTCGTTAGGATATGTGATATCTAATACATTAGATTGATAGATCTAGATTTGGCGGTGATGTTTTGAATATCTACTTCATTTATATGTCCAAAGACGACGTATTTTTGAGATACGCCGTTATTGTACCGGGTTCTCTCTACAAAGATTTTTGGAGTTAAATCATCCACACCTGCCAGTCCATTGACGGACAATGGATGAGACCATGGTGTAGGCTTTTCTTCGGGATCAGGGTTCAGTCAGATGACACTCACTTCAGTTGTAGAATTTCAACAGAATTCTAATATTAATACTTACAGCTCTTCCTACCTCCTCGGGATATACAGGCGTGAGTATAATATATGTATGTCTAATGTTTTTCGTGAAGCAACAGCTTTCTGACCTCCTTAACTCATTTGTAATATCGGTGTTATCAGATTTTTTTTCATACAAAGCGTAACGAATATCACAGGTTTTTCTAAAGCAACTGGGACCGATGGCTTAACGTGCGTGAGTACGGAGTAACCTACTCAGCTACCTGCCATTTAGCCAAGAAGAACCCCTCAAATGTGGATGGATGTATTACATGCCTATGGTACTCGCATAATATTTGCTGTGTAGTTCTGTCAAATAATTTCGCATCTAAATTATCATGAATATTCGCATAAATTATGCTAAATATTCGCATGCAAATTTTTTGCTTTAGTTTTGAATGAATTTTACGAATAGTTTTTAGAACGGCAGCATATTTTAGCGGAATTCTATATAAACCGGTTTTAGATTTAAATCACATTTTTAGATGTCTAGCTTACAGTCAAATGAACTAAGTATGTAATTGGAATATTGGCAAAAAAAATCATGTACACAAATATGCGCAATGAGCGGGTATCGAAGCTAAAACCTCTAATATAGCCTGTTGAAAGTTGAATTATCTATCACCACCGACATAACTGTCTTGTTATTTTTTTTTAATATCAAAATGCAAAATTTCAAATGCAAACTAGGGATGCCCTTTTTATCCTACTCGATTGTCTGCCTCGAAAAGTGACATCACTGCATTGATATTACATTCCATAATATACCTAACGCTGTTTAGTGTTCCGTCTATTCAATAATTCATAATTTGAAGACGTGTTAAAACTGGCATTAACACTTCAACAGCATAGTACAAACAAACAAACATCCAGACAAATGTCTGTTAAGATCGTAACATATTTAGCATACGTTACGTCAAACGGTATTGGATAGAATCACAAAAGAACATGACACGAGGTGTCATTAGTGTGGAATGCGAGAAGTGTCGCGGTGGAATATATTTGCGGAACTAGAACTATTCGTGAGTGTTGCCAGGTAGAAATCGTTTAAAGAGATAAAGATGTCTATTGTACAGCTTCCTAAGGCTTTTCATTTAATTATTATCAATTTGTTTTTGTTGTATGTAGAGCATAATATATTAAATAATGTGATTTGAAACTTCAGTTCGAATAATAAAAGTAGACACACATAAAAGTACACATTAAAAATAATTTTGTAAATACATAATAAATAATATTGACGTACGTATTAGAGGGAAAGACCTTATTAACAGATATTTATTATGTACAAGAGCATTTCATCATCAAGCAGGTAATTTTTGTGTAGTCGTTAATTTCTACCTTTTTAATTTTACAAATTTATTCTCAATATACAAAACTTCGGAATTGTCTACTGAAAATTGATCCATAAAAGCAATCCAACCAAAATCCTATCATGTAACGTAAGTTAAAAATGTTACAAAATTTATTATTCCGAACACATAAAAGTCCCCAAAAGGGACGATACACACTTTTTGTTTTGTCTTTCGGCGTATTAGAAGACTAAAGTACTCGACCAGTTTAAAACGACCTCTACTTCGAGATATTTCTTTACAAAACTCTTTGATTGATGGATAATCTTTGGGGTCTTCTTTATTGGTTATTAGTATTAATATAAAGGCTAATATAATACTGTTTGTCCAAGTGTTTCTATGGCAGTCTCTCAGTAAAGTTTTGGGAGTAACATTTGCTTTGAAATATGTTTCATTCACGGTTCTTTAGACACTGGAATTTAGTTCTGAGTCAGTCAAGTTTCCATAGAAGTCATGTTTTGACGTCAACTACTGAATGTCAAGGTTCAAAAATAACAAAGCAATAGAAAAAGTATTTAAGTTAGTATGGTATACTAATAGCAATGCGTCAGACTAACGATGGAAGAGGGTAGCGACTACCGGCTTTCACGAGCGCGAACCCGGCGAGCCAAAATAAACCAAATAATCGAGTCTTAGAAGAAAGCAAACAACTTGCTCCATAGTGCAAGTCGGATCACATGATCAATCAATAAATATCGATAAGAGATCAACACTACTCGATTCTAGACTAACCTAAATTGTCATTAAACTTTTAATGTGCAAAGTTAGCAAACACGCCGCGACTTATCTAATCTCTCGCTAAAAGACTACAGCATTTATTTATCGAATAAATTAAAAAATTTACGATGACTAATTTAGGACGTCTGCACACTTATAGACTTTCACAGTTCAAAATGTTACAGAAGACCGGTTTAATTTGGTAAAAATCAATGCACACTTTAGCATGCAGGAAGCTGATTTAATTAAAAAAGAAATAAGGTGAATATTAATTACATGAGAATTAGTGGCGAATTTGTTTCTGAAATGTAGGTATTAATTACCACTAGTTTGTTGGCCGGCGATTGCCAAGAAAATAAACATAATATCTAAAAGAAAAAAGAAGGTGCATTTTTTACAGATTTGGGTAGAGCATCATAGTCTGATACTTATGATACTTTACTACTACGAGTACCATTAGTGATACTTTAATTTTTTTTTTTAATGCAGTTCTCTAGGGCTACAACTATGTCATTCACAAATAGGAAATTGTTAAATTATGATCTTATGGAAGGAAATTTTTCAGCAATAGCACGAAACTTTAGCCCATTTTAAGAAATAAAGTGTAAAAGAAATCTGGATAATGTGTCGCGATTTTGTGTAGCTTTGTGTGCAACCGGCCTAAAACCATTTTCTCTAAGTGATGTCATTTAACTGATCTCAAATGTCGATAAAGGATGCTTGATTTCAGAACGATCCGATCGTTTACTTATGCATTCCATTTTTTTTTCTCTAATAAATGGTAGCCACTTCTATAACGTGGGTTTTTCGTTATAGAATAAACGTCGATTAACCAAAAACAATTTAAAAATTTAGATAAGTTTTTATTATCTCTAAATCAGCTTTGAGGTTAAAAATCCGTGTTCATTCATTTGATATTTTTCATCCCTTCTATTCGAAAAATGTCACTTTACTGTCACTGTAGCGGGGCGCAAAATAGCTCTTTTCTGTTCAAGGCCAAGCAGCGGGCCGTAAAAGTGATTTGAATTTGGAACATTATCATTCATAGAAATCGAACTCAAATTGTACGGATTACTGGCTGGTACGTGTTGGCTGCATAGCTCGGGGTGACCTGTGCTAACTAAAAAAAAAACAAAGAGCGCCAATTACCTCTCTGTTCTTGTAATTAGTACATTACCTATTTAAGTAGTATTTTGCAAAATAATATGAGTTCTACTTCGAGTTAAGGAAGTGACAATGCATTAACTCTTGAAACAATTAGATATTATAGAAGCTAACAACGCCGTACAAAACTTGTTACGCCCGAAATCTCGGGAGAAATAAATTTTCTCATAGAAAGGGGATGAAAAGTAGAGTGTATAACTCGGGAGCAAATTATTTTTCCCTCGGGCGGTGTACTTTGAATCCCTCGCTGCGCTCAGGATTCTTTTTTTTTTTTTTTTTTTTTTTTATACAGGACACATCAATTTGACTTCACCTACGCTCGGGATTCTATTCTAGAATCCTTCGCTTTGCTCTTGATTCAAAGTAGCGCCCTCGCCGTAAAAATACTACTTTGCTCCCTTGTAATACAATCTACTATTTAAACATGGAACAGTTTAAGTTTTTCGGATTCCCATTTTAAAATTTATTAAGACGGTAATGATGACGTGATGAATTTACGTCAGCTGTCAATTGAATGACAGGTAATTTTTTTTATACCTGCTACTGAAATTGTAAACAGTTATACACCAAAAGTGATGGGTTTGCTACTTAAATAGGGGTAAAAGGGGAAAAAATAGTAGCAGAAAATATGAGAAATAGGAACTAAAGACATAAAAGATTCGTTGTCATCCGTATTTATAACCTTAAGGATGTAGCGTACAGCTAGTTAACATCCTTATTTCCCGATAAACTATTTAAAAAATAACCCTTTTTTTAACAATAATTTTAATTTCTAACTAGAATTCTGATAACGTCTGACACACTAACAAAAGCCCTTATAATATAAGAATTATGAGTAATAAACAATAAAAAAATAATAAAACTTCAAAAAGAGTATGACAAAAACGTGACAGAAAAACTAAACAAAGCTTTTTCAATAAAAACTCAAATGACTTGCGCACGCGCACAGAATACAAAACTACGAACCAAAAGGTGTTTTTTTTTTCAACCCTACCTTGCTTACCTTTGTAGAATTATGGTCGGATATCAAAAATTGTCTATAACTACGAAATTACCTGCAAAAAAATGAAACAAGATATTAATTTCTTTATTAAATAGATGCAATGACTTAAATTAGATATTCAGAAAAGATTGTAATCTTTTTAAACGGATATACATTATGCTTGAATTGCGAATAGTCACATTAGATGCTTCACTTTTAAGTTTTTATACGTCTCGAATAAAAATTTGGTAATATAAATGCGTTTTTAGAATAGATAAGAGATCAGATTGAAAGCTTAAAATATATAGATGTAGAATGCCGTCTAGACACTGGCTACCGGCTCATATGAGGCCCCATCAAGATTATGTTTTCGTGAGGTTATTGAAACTTAATACATATTTTGATTTGTGAACTAGCTAAACCGGCGAATACATCGAACGGCGTCAGATCCTTTTCCCGCTGTACCCTCTACTATATTAATAATGTATAATACATATAAACGTTCCTCTTTAATTACTCTATCTAATAGAAGAAACCGCATCAAAATCCGTAGCGTAGTTCTAAAGAAATAAGCATACATAGGGATTTGAATGAATTTTTTATACTTTTAAGTTCGAAAAACATTGGAAAAAATGAAATGCGCAAGTGAGACTCGAACTCACGACCTTTCCCTTACAGGGGGACTCAATAGCTCAGTTGGAAGAGCAGTCCCCCTGTAAGGGAAAGGTCGTGAGTTCGAGTCTCACTTGCGCATTTCATTTTTTCCAATGTTTTTTGATACATAGGGATGTTTTATATTATGTAACGATAATGATTATTTTAATGTAAATAAAGTTTTCGTCATCTTACGTCCTGAGAACATCTTACATACGAGTAGTCGCCACATAAAATTACAGTTTGCTTTAAGAATATTTATAGTTATACGAATCAGATATTTCACTTAGTGTCAGTGTAGTCCGGTTGCTAGTCCGGTTGACCGGACTAGTAACCGGACTACTGAGACTAAAGGAGATATTTTGCCCTAAAGTTTCAAAGGTTTTTGACAATTTTTTGGAAAGCGGCTCCTATATCATCACCATGTCGGAATTCTCATAGTTTTAGTGGTGAACACACGAGCTGAGATGAACGTGGGTGATAAATACCAAGATACGGCTTACTGGGAACTGTGTTAGGAGCCGGTGGCCTATGCCATACAATGAAGCGGAAAATGAAGCAGGAAGGGAATTCTCTGGTATTGTAAAGACTTCTTGAGTTAATACGATAACAATATGAGTTTTCTTGACTTCAATCTCGAAGTAACACTAAGTTTTTTTTTGTAATTACGAAATTAAATCAAACTTTGAGAAGAATGTTCTAAATTATGGAGACTGAAATTTACCAAATGATAGGAATTGTGATTAAATTACATTGCTGGATTGTGTTGTTGCCGCTGTAATAACTTTTATTATATAATATTTAATTGAGAAGTCAGTTTACTTGAACGGACTTTTAAGTTTACTCAGCTTTACTCTTCGAATGGTATAGTATTTTACTGCATTTCCAATACTCATTAACAAGTGATTTAGTCATAATTATCTAAGTACAAATGCACGGGTTCAGACGGCGCCAGTCATTTCGTTTTTACTGGAAATAATCTATTCTATAGTTTTATCACTTACATTACAACGACTAACACAAGTAATTTAGCCGAGCTAAAGGAGTTAAAGCGGAAAACCTTTAATATCCTCAGTCACTAGTATTCTTTTTAAAGAAAAAAACAATACGAGTCACGTTACCGTGAACAAATCCAAACGAGTAAAATTCCAGCCAAATTAGCCAATCTACACATGTTCTTTTCCTAAAATCGCTATCGCCACCTCTTATACTTTGCACTCACCAAAAAAGCTTTGTTTTAATAAAAATATTTTGGAGACACGACGCGTCGCCGCGCGGGCGTCTCCTGTGAATAACTCACGGACGAGACGTGGGAGGGTTAGTACAGTACTTCCACAAGTGTACGGTTTTTAACCACTCTTGAATAAAATAGGTATTCATTTATTATTTTCCAGCACAATGATAATTTGACTTGTAGAGTGGAAGGTTAAGTATGGAATTTTTAAGATTCAACTTGGTTGTAATTTCAAAATTAAGTTAAACTATAGTTGTGGCACGTGATGATGGCCGTTTTGACACGACTGGTTTTGCTCGTTTTCTTGTTTTTGGTACCTACGCTTAATATTGGACAACAGTCAGATTTAACTTAAGAAAAATATGGCAAAACTAGTACAGAAGAAAATCACACACCAAACTTCTCTAAAAGAGAAAACGACCATAACCAGTCATGTCAAAAGTGTTGCTCCCATTGCATCCCATTGAAAAAATACTGAAACGAATAAATGCGATTTAGATATTATTTGTATTTAAAATAAAATAAATGGTATAAAGTAAAACCACAGTTTAAAAAGTTTCAACTAAATACACTTGCAAAAATCTAATTAAAAAAATATATTTATTATTCTATTACACAAAATATCACTTTGTAAAGGTCAAGATAAATATCTACAGCCAAATGCGAGACCCGGGCTTAATTGCATGTGATTGCGGTGCCCCCGTGCAGTCCATGGCGCATTTGGTCTCGTGTCCCCTATGTCCTACCTCATGCACTAAAGACGACTTAAATAAAGCCACTGATAGTGCGATTAAGATGGCAGAATTTTATTCTCGAATAGTGTAGTCGGTTATAAGTGAATCGTTGACACGAAAAGAAGAAGAAGACAGCCAAATTCGCAAGGCAACCAAAGCTTGTAAGAAAAGAATCCAGTAATAAAAACACAAGTTTACATACACAATGACTCACAAAGCTCTACACAAGCTTAAAAACTAAACCAATTTTAATTAGAGTTGTAAAGAAAGCCCCAGCAATGTCCACTAGTGGGATGCGTTAAAACAGTTTTTATTACGGGCCCTATCCCGCATTTAGAGTCTCTTAGACTCTAAAGTGTTAATGGTTGAGTCAACATAACTGGCTACTGTGGGGATCCACATTTTTTTAAACCTGCATAGAGACGGAGGGATTTGTTTTACTATACGTTTGTATTTACGATAGGTTGTATTTATAAGAAGATGATTGTAACTAATCTTATTTTTGTTCTAAATTCGAATTACAATGGCTCAAAAGCAAAAGATTTGGCTGGAATTTTACTTGTTTCGATTTGATCGCGGTAACGTGATTCGTGTTGTTTTTTATCTTTAAAATTAATACTAGTATATTACTAAAAATTATATTTTCCCTAGTTCCTCCAGCTAAGCTAACTTTTTTTTTGCAACTGTGTTTACGTCGATAGTGTAATGGTCATGTGAACCCGATACCTCTCGATTATAAAACCGCCTCCTAACCACTAAGCTACTGTTTTCCGGTATTATCTTAGCTCGACTAATAGCGTGAATTACTTCGGCAATCCCGCGCCCCCGACATTTACAGATACACGCACACATGCGCACGCGCACACGGTAACAATTAGCACTTGGAATTTAAAACTTTAGGAATGAAATTTGATTTTCGAATTTTTCTTGGAGAAAGTTTTATCTGAGTGGAGAGAAGGAACCATTTTCAGGGGAAGTGTTAAAAGAAAAAGGGGTTTTAAGTGACATCGAAATTTTGCAGGGAAATCATCCTAAATGACAAAGTCAAGGCTTTACTGAAGGGCGATTTTCTCGTGCACTGACATTGTGACTTACATTTTCAGGGTTTCAACCGTCGATATGTTTGGTAAACATTCTTAGTCCACTCTTCTACTTTTTCTTGATTAGACTTACCCACTCAAAGTATCCTGCATCACAAACTCATCCGTTATTATTACGCATGATAACTTCTCTACTCTGTCTGTATGTAAGTTGTATTAGATTAAAATACAAGCAAATTAGGATAGACAAATGGTACTGTCATTGATCTGAGTCTGAATGAACGTCTCTAAATACTTATTCGAATCACGTTATACGAGATCTGAGTTACTATGAGTAACAGGCAAATTCCATTGTTCATAATACTACTGTAGTGTGCTGTCACGTAGTGTAAATAATAGGGATTACTTGTAGCATGATACTTGTTAAAAGAATCAGTAGCGAAATACTTCAAAAGTTCATAAAACTTACTGATATTACAAGTGTGAAAGTTTGTGACGAACAGCTCTGGCTGAAATTTGGAACAGAGATATAATAATATAGTCTGGAAAAACACATAGGCTACTTTTTATTCCGGGAATAGGTTTTCATAGGTGACGGGAACAGGCTGTTTACGGGTTATGGGGCATCTCGCCTACGTAAAAATTGACCCGCGGGCCAAATGCCCACTTTTTAAAATGTGCATGGGTATATTGGACCGGTACATTTTAATAGACAGGGCGAGATGTCTCTTATAAAAAAGTGAAGGGATATTTTGGCACGCACCATATGCATGAAGATTTCTAAATATACCCTCGACTGAAAAAAAGGATAGCCGCCGGCAACCGCTAGTAAAATATTATACATGTGACAGTGTCCACGATGTGTTCAGACGCGGGCAAATAGTTCTTGTATTACGTTTAGATTGCATTATGAATTCACTGATTTGTAATTTTGGCAGTTGATACCATTCATATAGGTATGAATTTTAATATTATAATAGATACTGGCGTATAAACTAAGCGTATTTATTCAAAACATAAATAAGTGGTACAGATATCAGTTCAAAATACACAACTTTCTTCAATGTATATCTAGATTTTACCACACTACGCGCATACTGAATAAATCTCATACTTTACAACCGAACTACATTAATACAGTGTGTACACTATTGTATGGAGTTTGCAAGTCGCTCTCGCTTATTTACACCAACGTTTAGGGTCTAAACTTCAACATGACGTCACCATGCTAAATATTTATGAAGTTGACTTAAGCCTGGTTTACACTTGATGCAGACTCATAAGTAGAGCAGTCTAGAATTCCTTTTACAGTGTATAATGAATAAAAACTAGTTTCCGTGTCAATGTCTGGGTACAAAATGATTTAGAATCGAGATGATATAAGGATTGTAAGAATAATTTTGTCAAATTGATTTCGCTTTTGAGTTACAGTTATTATATATAATCATTAGAATTAAAATATAATATAATGTTGAATATACTAACCATATTTATGATGATCAATGACTTCTCGACTGGCTCAAGATACTACTACATTATTTTTCTGTATAAAAAAATTGATATATTTTTTTTTGTGTATTGTGTAAGACCAGTGGACTAAGTGCAACTTTTTGTAGCTGTCTGTCATATAGTTGGCATTACATAAAGGTGCGTCATGCCTCCCTTTTATCCTACAGATTTGTAAGCTTTCATAGATCACAGTAGCGCCTTAAAATGTATGAAGGACTATTTGTTTATTTATTACGTTCAATAAATTACATACCACTAATTAAGAATGTACACAAAAAAAATAACAAAAAGGAGAGACTGTAATTTTAGGCATCGATCAATTGGTGCGAGGAATATGTCGAAAACAACCTCACCTCCGGCCTAGTACAACGACCCTCAGTCGGCGTGCGGCTTTAGTCGGTTCAAGTCCGACATAACCTCCCCTTCCGGCTCCGACGGGGGAGGAATCCGTGGGGATTTCCGAACGAAAAAAATATGTAAAATCGTCGACAAAGTTTGAAGTCACAACAATAAAATAATAAAACATACTAATGTGAACTTAATTGTCGTACATCGCGTGTGTACACCAAGCTTTAGAACAACAAAGATATCATTGTATGCTAGATAAATAATTACTTGGAGCTAGTACTTGTTTGTGTTTGCCTAAGCACCGACTTTAATATAGTACCGCCGTTTCGCACGATACCTTGAGAAGTTAATTTATTGGTAACATTCTATTGTACTACAAAAACTCTTAGAAACAAAATGTTTAAGATTTTTTTTTAATTTACCTAATAATTGCATCTACGGTAAGTGAAAAGTTTGAGATATTTTTTTTCCTCAGTTTGAGAACCGATTTTTAGTAGGTAGGTAGTGATGAGGTAGTGTTGTCAATTAAAAAATTGGCAACATTTAGTTTTTTTTTTCTTTAAATTTAGATATGGTTTTAATCTACTTGGTGAAGATTAAAACCATACAAACATCGCTCTCCTGTAATTAATAATAATTAGATGCTCAAAAAGTTAACAAGAAAAAATTTGTGTTATTGAAGGCTCTATATTCAGCGTTTAGCAAATCTCTAAGAAAAATGGCAAATAAGCAAATATCTAAGTCAAATCGACTAAAAAAGTAGATACACAGTAATCCACTACGAGAGCCTTCTGAATTGATTATTCCCTGACATAAAAAGTATTCAAATGCTTTAATATAATCATAGGTCATCGTGATGTAAAAATTCCAATCTTTAACTATTACTAAGATTTTTTCACAAAAGCCTAAAGCAAACTTTTTGCAACGCAGAAAAGGTTTTTGATCGAAACAACGGAACGCAGTCACAGTGAGCCAAACTCTCAAGCCCAAACATTTCGCCATTCTTTTTTTAAAAAATATCTTTTAAAAAAGCGAATGTGGCGGTCGTCTAAAACCCCGAAACTCGTGCATGCATCACGAGGCGGAGGCGACGCGAGGAATTCCGAACGAGCCGAATTCGAGTTGTCGGCTCGCAGTGCCTGTCGACGCCATCTGGCTACTAGGGATGGGACATAGCTCACGATATATTATTGGAAAATAATATAATATAATTTAATCTACACTATTATAAAGAGTAACGATATTTGTTAGTTTGTTTTATTATTTCAATATTAGAACATAAGTAACATAGGTTACTTTTTATTGCGTCGAAATCAGGACTTATATACTACATATAATTACATAGTTAAACTAATTTTTGTGGTAGTACTGAGTAATATATCTATGTATTATACATGTAGTGGGTAGATACATTTGGAGGCCTTGTTATTGCCTATTTGCTTTCAAATCTATCGGTAAATTATTTGATGGTTTGTAAATATAAAGTTTTAAAGTTTACGTAATATTTATTTACTGATTTTGAAAAGATTTTAATATAACTATATTAAAAGCTTTTCTAAATCACTAAATAAATGTTTTTCACTGCCTAAAGATGTAAGCACTGTAGATAGATATATAGCAGATATAATATAATCTCAAATAATATAATATTTTTCTTAATTAATTAAAAGTGTTATAATATAACACAAGTTATATCATCCACACCTATTTTGACTAAAAATATAGGTATTGTTTCGAATAATTGTGTAACACATTAAAAATGAATATGCATCTAAATAACGACATTAACTCCATCAACTCGTGTTATAAGCTACTCAAGTCACATTGAAATGCATATATTTCAACACATAATATCTCAAAGAAATATTGTAAAAAAAAAATACGAGTTTTTGAACAAAAAACTTATTTACTAAAATTAATTCAAACGATCTTCCCTATAAGAATCGTTTAAACTTTAGCATTTATTAATATTATTAACAATGAATCACCGGTCATTAGACTAACAGATTCTTATAATAAATTCTTTTAAAGACTTTCATAGATGTAGGTATCCTTTAATTTATATCAATTAAATATTCATTCACTGTCCACTGAATTAGTAATTTTTATACATTAATGTACCTAAAACTAAACATGGTTTTATTTGAACTAGGATAATTGTTTAGGTATATTTGACACGCCCAAATGTATTCGAACACATGACAAATGTAAACACGATTTCATTTATGTATATTTATACCTTCATTTACATTATTTAATATTAAATTTTGTCCTAATGTACCTAAATTTGTTAGCTTTAGCGCTAATCAGATTTATAAGATTCTTAACTAGTATACTTAATTGGCAATAACAGTTACTATAGACGCTTTAAACATAAATCAAGTTACAAAATCGAAATATCTATCGACACTTCCCAACACTATTAAAAGCGCGGCAACATAGCCATCCTCCATCCCTATCACACCCGTTCGGAACATTCTCTATCTAACTCGCACACCGACTACCTTATTTAAATAAGAGTGAGTGTAGTTTTTCCGGGCACCCCGTTAGATTTCAAGCCCTATCTATATCACGTTAGGGTAGTTTATTGATTGGAGGGTGTATTAAAACGTAAAAAACCGGAGAAGGCCGGTTACGAAGCGAACTCGGTTTGCTGGAAGACACTTGACTCAAAGGAGTGCTTTGGCCGGATATATGGTCCAGTTTTTGATTGAACCCCGGCCTTGACATTGCGTTACCCAGTGGCTTTTGTTTACTACTAGACTGGGTAACGTGAAGAAGAATTTTGTATCGCGAAAGGTCATAAATTAACAATAAATTGAGATTACAATAACGCACGCTATGCGTATAAAGATGGGTGTCAAAATTGATTAACCTATTTAGGTATCTATCGACTTGATACCACTAATATAATGAACTGTATTATCAGCATCCAAGCAATACCAGCCGTATCTGAAGTACGAGCTTTGGAGTCTTCTTTTGTTGATTTGTTTTGACGTTTACGGCGTCTGTCATCTGACTTCGGAGAGGAAGCCTGCACCAGAGCTTAACTTATCAATCAGCAGACATAATATATTCGAAAAACATCGGGAAAAAATCAATGTTTAAAAATGGTTGAAAAACCATTCATCGGTTCTAACAGTTTGTAAGAAAGTTGGTAGATGGCTCCACCGTTGCCCTTAAAGACGGATATAAAGAGAAGAGAAATTTGAAGTGATTCAGGTGTGGCTCAATAGCTCAGTTGGAAGAGCATTCACCTGTAGGGTAAAGGTCGTGGGTTCACGGCCCACATGAGCGCTTCTTTCCCGATTTATTTCGAATGTAAAAGTTAGCATAATAAATGCTATAAAAATTTCATTCAGACATTATGTATGTTGACTTTCCCCTGAAGTTCGTTTCAAACCCCCATTATACTTACATCATAAACCTATAGCAACAAGAAACGTGATTTTTTCCTAGCCCTATCCGCCGTAATGTATTACAACTCCATACTATAAAGAGATTGGAAATTCTATCAAAAGAAAACGTATTACTGATCCAACAAGTTGTGCTGTCTAATGCCGTTATTATGACATACTGAGTGATGGTCAGATACCTGTCACTAGTAGGATCTACGGCGCAGTCGCGTTGCCCTGGTACGAACATTCTTCAATATACCAGACATAAATTGTATTATTTAAATCGGAGTTATGGTGCTATAGAAATCTTATACATACAAGATAGGATTATACGTAAATCTTAATCTAGTTGTACCTACTAATAACTTAATTATCTTTACATAATATAAAGCACAAGTCGCTTTTGTCTGTCTGTCTCTACGTATGCTTATATCTATAAAGCTATGCTACGGATTTTGATGCGGTTTTTTAAGAGATAGAGTAATTTATGTGGAAGGTTTATTATGTAAAAATATTAGTTAGTGCAGCAGAAACGGGATCTGACGACAAGTGGGCGGAAAAAAATTGGCAGGACGTAGTTCACCTGGTCCCAAAGGCGATATCGAATTGCAGTTATTATTTTTTTTTTTATAAAGAATATTAGAACCGATGTTACTAATATTCCATCTAACCCCTCCAACTAAGCTAAATTGCTTGTGCTAGGAGTGGGTTCACGTCGGTAGTGTAATGGCCAGGATCGAACCCGGGACCTCTCGATCGTAAGGCCGACTCCTTAACCACTAAGCTACCGACGCTTTTTTAGTTAGACTAGTTGTTGGACTTTTGAGGATTCCAACTACCTGTAACCACTGCCATAGATTTTCTTTAGGCAACCGGGAACGACGGCTTAACTTACTCTCCGAGGCACGACCAAATCAATGCTAATACCCATATTCAAGCATACAAATATTTGCATTCAGCGAGGATTGAAATCCCGCCTCCTGCATAACGGCCGCGTTTACTACCGCTACGCCACGGAGGCTGTCATATTGCTGTTAAAAAACTTACTAAGCTCTAAGAACTTTACACGACATTTTGTGTAGATAACAAAAATATAAGCTCGGGTGGTCAGTCATAAGTCAACATCTGACCACCCGACAACAACACAAGCAATCCTATTCTCATTAAAACTTAATGAAAAGACGAAACATTAACAATATTATCTACCTTAAGCTCAGTTGTAAAACGATTAAGATAAGAAAGGGCTTATCTGAACCGGAAATTTAAAAAAAAAACTGTGTACTTTGCTACCGTTCTAGCTGTCAAAATGGTTAAAGGCATTAAGTGGCGTCTTAACCCCTTTCTTAGTGTACTGGGGACAAATTCCAATGTTATCTAGTTCAGTCGATCTTATAAGGCCTTCTCGTCTTTTAAAAGTAATATTATTTTAATTTTAGTTTACTTTCATAGTGTGAATCGAACTGACCGTTATTCTTTTTTCCTCCACAGGACTACATCGTGCAATTAAATGGCACCCGCATACGGTACAGAATATTCCATCAAGAACCAAGCGGTTCCGTGACTCATTTCTATGCCGCACAATTAAGACCTGGAACTCCTTGCCAGCTCACGTGTTTCCTTCTTCCTACAGGTCCTATACGCGGGGCGTGAAATAGCATCTGATGAGACCGTCAACCTGAGTACCACCATTGTTATCATGGTAGTTACGTGTTTGTAATGGTGACCCTCTTTTCGCTTTCAGCTTACCATCTTGCTTGTGCTACAATAAAAGTTGTACAGATGTTTTTTTACAGCTTAATTGACAATGTGTTTTTCCTAACATTTTGCCTTGATGACCTCCGTAGTGAAACGGTAGAGAGTTCAACTACGTTTGAGGTCACAGGTTTTTTTTTTTAACCGTGGGGGAAAATCCTTCATGGATGTTATGCCGGACTCCTACCGACTAAAAACCCCCACGATAACGCCCAGAAGCCTATGGTTGGGAGCCCCGGGTAAGCCCTCGGAAGGATGTCCCAGGACTCCCATCAGACCTACGGCTACAATTGCGGCCTCGCCTTGGAGGTGGTTCCGGTCCCGGTCATGGAGGCCGATGGTCTTCGGCAAAGACACGTCGGCGGCGCCCAAGCCGCCGACTGCGATCTCGGGTGGGAGCCGTCTCATTGCAAATATTTTTATACATGACAAATAATTTTTTTATTGTTTGATTTGAATATGTCATGAATGTGTCTATAATGATATCCGTATTCTAGAAATAAATTACAATTAACAGAAGCAAAAATTAATATAGATCTAAGGTTATATTTCGTAAGAGATATCTCAACGCCTACCGTAATGAAACTTATATACAGTAAACAAATGTCGAGTGATCAGTCAATTTAATTCGCACATAAGTCAGCTTGCTTAAATAGATATGGAAAATAAATGCTTATGTACACGAGCGTTTGGCTATCACTACGTATGCGAGAAGGTAGCCTTAGTCGATGTCATTTAGAAGGATGTGTATACTCGTACTAACGGATCTGTAAACGAAAAGATGGCGCCACTGTCCATTCAAAGATGTCAAATCGTGCTAAATTAAGTTTTATGTGCAATAAAACAATATACGTTTGACAGCGAGACCCGTAGTTTTGATTTTGGCCATTGCACGAATTCGTAGGTATATCTACATTTTGAGATAAAAGAAATAAGCATAAAGTTATTATTTCGGTACAAATAGCATATCTATATTATTAAAAAGCAAAAGAAATTAAAAAAATAATTGCAGGAATGAGGAGACACCCATACGGTGCAACCAATTCCATCCAGGAGCTAACAGTTTAGCACCTTTTTCCCCCCACCACGAAGACTTAAAAATCTTTACGAAGAAGTTACTCTCATAAAATTATATCCACAATTTTCAAACCACCTCAACCACTTTTACTTCCACTGCCAAACAATACACTTAAAACAAAAACAGGACATTTTCGGCCGAAGAACTCGGACTGTCGTACATTTGTGTGTGTTATGTTGTGTGAGTGAGTAGGCTCTAAGGGTAACCCGACACTGCGGTCGGCAAGTAAACGATTCGTCGCCTAGCAGTAAGCCGACTCCTGCATCGTGTCAGTAGGTTAGAGGAAATCGGTGCAGTTGCCTACAGTAATATGATCTAGGATATTCTTAGACGGAGGGATAGTTCATAAAATGAAATTTAAAGGAATTTTAGGAAGGTAGTTTTCCACTGCTTAGGCAGAGGTAGTGGGATTAATGTATGTATGTGTGTATGTAACTCCGTGAAACTTAAATATATAAATATTCCACGAAATTCTACACAACGGTATCTAGACCCATGGTAAGCTTAACTAGCTTGTGTTATGGAATCTAGAATGTGGATAAACATACTTAGATACTTTTTTTTGTAAATACATATATATTATACATAGAAACACCCAGACCAATGCAAATAGCCATATTCATGAATACAAATATTTGCGCTGAGCGGGGATCGAACCCGCTCGTCCTGCGTAGCTGTCGCGTTCACTACCACCACGCCGCAGAGGTGTCAAATTGGCAAAACAGGGGTGCTAAAATACCTCTGCATACCCCTACAGGGATTAACAGGCGTGAGTATATATATGTTTGTATGTATGTATCACAGAGTCGTGGGACACTACTGGTGTTCTCGCAGTCCGATCCTGCACATCAAAACTACCGGTAAACCTAATCTAAGCGCATATAAACGCAGTAGTCATTGCAGTCATAAATAAACGATTCTATCTAAAACGCATAGAAAGCGTCATTAATTCAGCAGTTGGCGTCGCAGGCGCATTTACTTACAACCGAACAGGAACACAGAAATTAATCAAAATAGTACCGTTGTAATGCACTAGCTACCATCCGTGGCTTGTCCTACTAAATTGTTTACTAAAATTTACCCGTCATTTTTAATCCATACTAATATTATAAATGCGAAAGTAACTCTGTCTGTCTGTCTGTCTGTCTGTCTGTATGTTACGCTTTCACGCCTAAACGACTGAACTGATTTTGATGAAATTTGGTATAGAGATAGATTAGACCTAGAGAAAGGACATAGGCTATGTTTTGTCGCGATAACCGAGATCCACGCGGGCGGAGCCGCGGGCAAAAGCTAGTATTACATACAACTCACGCTTGTAAATCGCTGAAGGGGTAAAAACACCCATATTTCGCCAGCTATAATTTTCAGTCCAACGTTTTAGGAGGCGAGCCTATTGCCGTCAAGCAGGCACTTAGTCATGGCTGTATGTTTACTGTCAGATGGAGAACAGCCCTATCCCTTGGTCGCCTTTTACGACACCCACGGGAAGAGCTGGGGTGGTCCTATTCTACTCCACCGGGAAACACCACGGCAATTATTTTAGTTTGAAAAACGTGAATCAAATAGGACACGAACCCAGTCTCTTACAGCAAAAATTCTGAGCTACTGAGCCACGTCTGCAGCATTGGAAATGCTCCTATGCAACTATCTTATGAAGACGGTGGGAGCCATCTTCCGATAATCATCTCAGTACTCGGCAGGTCAGGGGCGCAGTCACAGACAAAAGTTAGTAACGATATGTTTTTCGTTTTTCAATCATATCTGCTATTGGGTATTATCCTATAGTTAAAATAAATTAGCTAACCGAGCTTATTAAATTAAGAATGGTAAAAGAGCGGTAAAAATTGCGTCGTTCTTATCTTATAACTTTAATTTATTTTTAATCGTCCACTCAACCTGTAACAGTACCTAACTGATTTGACTGTTCAATTTTATGACGTCACTAAATCTTTTTCATACAATTTACCTTATAACTTATCGTTTTGACGTTTAGTAAAAAGTAATTTAGTTGACTAGTCAGTAGAATATAAATCAGTCTTTGTCTATGAGCGGACTCATTGAGTGTCTAGTGTCTTGTCAAGGGTGCTCCCCATTAGCAGCCCCCACTCAGTATTTGGACCTCAGGTCCAGGGCATCGATTCTACTAAAGCCAAATCATCGTGGTACCATAGCCAATGCAAAAACAGGATTAAATAAAAGACTTTAAAGCGATACGGTTCCAAATTAAATGACTTTTGCAGAGTAATTTAAAAAGTTTAATGAAACTGTTTTCATTGCATTTCGGACTTTAGACGTATAGAATTAAAGTCTATAATTTAATCTCATTTTTTGCAGTGACGTCCGGCACCACAATAGTTTAACTTTAGCAGAAACGAGGGCCATATCGTAGGGGGCCCTACTGTCTTAAACTAAATGAATAAACTAATCAACTCTTAGTTGTTTGAATAATACGATACATGTTCAACAGGATCTCTATCACATGTATACAATGTTTTATTAAGATTGGGCAAGCAGTTTCCACGATTGAAGCTAATAAACTGACGCACTAGCATTCGTAATAGTCTGTAGTTATTGATGGGAAATATCTATATGTTGTTCTGTTTGATAGTCGGGTTGTAACGGGTTTATGGTCGGTTTTACTTCGAGATTAGATGCGAAGTTAAAATGGATTGCTTTTACTATGACAATTCTTTTACTTTGAGGGATTAAGTTAACACTGACGATAATATTGACAATAAAATATAATATATAATGACAATAATACAGAATGTTTCCCTGGCCATACAAAGGGGAAACGCCGCAAGCCTGATGGGCACGTTTGGACGAGGGGACGTAGATACGACCTGATCCTCTGGATCAAAAATTTTAATGTATTTATTAAACATTGTATTTAAAATGACAATAATATTTCATGTGTTAGAGCGGCGTGGTTCTCGGCAGAGTAAAATTTGGGCCGTTTTTTTTCCGATATTCCGACCGATATTGGCGAATACTCATTCATAATCTTTAGTATTCTGTGTTGGCTTGAATCTGTAACCTTACTTAAATGTACGTTTATATTACGCCACGAACGGTATAGCATAATAACTAATTACTTAGTACACTTACACTGAAGTTAGCACTTAAACTTATTAAGCTATTTGCCATTACAGCTAGGAATGCACATGTATCCTCACTGAAGCTAATTTTATAGCTAGAAAATAAATCACTATATAACACCCTGTATAATGTTGTGTTGGTTAATTGAGATTGAGTTGTGTACGCCGATAGGTAGGGATATTGTGAATCAGGAAACTTCGGTTAACTGTTGATTTGTCGAATGTTACAATGGCGAATGTAAAATAACGAGCCGTTATGATAATTATTTGGTTTACAATAATAATAAGTGCCCGGTTAATGGCAATAGTCTCGCCACATTGGGACCTAAACATAAACTGGCGAAATGTGGGTGCCAGCACCTCTGCCTATCCCTTCGGGGAATACAGGCGTGAGTTTATGTTTATGTTTTTTATTATAATAATGGGAATTAACGCGATCATGGTATAGATACACATGGTGACAGTGGCGTGGTAGTCAGCCTGTGACCACGGCCGGTGTAACCTGATCGAAACGTCAGGCAAATCAAAGGTACGTATTTATTATTGTATATACCATGATCGCGTGAATTCCCGTCATTATTATTGTATATCATGGAACGCGAGAGTTTAAAAGTTAATCATTTGGGTATTTTTGTTTTATAAAGGACACGTCAATTTGACTTCACGTCGCCTGATGTTAAGCTAAAGGCAAAGTCTCAGAAAGAGGGTCACCATCGTAAACATGTAACATGTTAACAGTGGTGGCACTCAACTTGACGGCCTCATCAGATGCCTTTTCACGGCCCGCTTAAAGTTAAATTAAAATTAACATTCAAACAGCTACTAATTCAACCTGTTTCAAACCACTGAAACGATTTTGATGAAATTTGGTGTAAGGGTAGATTAGACCGTGAGAAAGGACATAGGCTATGTTTGGTCGCGATAACCGACATCCACGCGGGCGGAGCCACGGGCAAAAGCTAGTCCTTCATAAACAGCTACATACTAACAAATAGAGAATGATATCTCGTCTAACCACTTACTACAGGTCATGCAAATGAAAATACCTATGCTCTCCTACTAGTAAATATTACGGCAGTGAAATGGGTACGCCTACGCCTAGCACTGCATTATTTAGCTCTGCTTGACAATCGCGTTTAAGAATTTTGTTATTGAATGTCTTTGCTTTCTAACTCGGGACTTATTTATGTGACGCGGAAAGCCTAGTGTACTGAGGATATTGTTGTTACTGCTAGGTAAAGGATTTATTGATTTTTATGCATTTATTTATGTAATTCTCGATAGAATATAATGGCAACCCTATCTCTTAACGTGGGTGTTGTACAAGATGAATAAGAAATAGGGTGGTTATCCATGAAGAATTGTTGAAAATGGGACTCATTTTCTATTAAGAATGTGGGAACAAATATTTTGCTGGCGAGGAGTAAATGTATGTTGTATATACGTCTCTGACTACCTTTTCTAGTATAGAATACGTGATTGTACATACGTATGTATCATCTGTTTACAAATGTGCTAGTTTATTTTTTATTTTTAATGCCTAATCTTTTACGCGGTAACCTAGTGGTATGGGTAATGGACTGCTGAGACGAGGTCTCGGGTTCGATCCCAGGTTTACCATGGCACACACCAATGACTTTTCGATGCTTTTCGAAGTTATGTGTGTATTTATCGCAGGTTTATAAGTGGACGGTTAATGGTAATAGGCTCGCCACCTATTACATTGGGACCTAAACTGGCGAAATGTGGGTGCTAGCACCTCTGCCTACCCCTTCGGGGAATACATGCGTGAGTTTATGTTATGTTATGTAATCATTTACGTGAAAACTTAACGTCTTGATGGATTTGACTGAAATTCCGTACGGGTATCCAGGGAATTGGTAGATCATTTGTATGTATCCCACGAATAGGTTCCTATAGATTCTAAGGATGGAACTAGTATTTCTTGTGGGAGAAGCCGTGTTCAACAGCAAGTGTTAATAATACTACCTAACGCACAAATAACCTTATTAGGTGGTCTTTCGGTATTTGCAACCAAATATCAAAGGATCGGTTTTAAAAAACGACCCCAAAAAAGTTCTAAAGCGTGGTCACAAGAAACCCTACTAGCACTCCATTCAACTGTGAATTCACAAAACAACGCGCCGATAAAATTATATCGAGCTACAAGAGAGCCGAAAATTTTCAAACAAAAAATAATAATATTATATTACTGTTGAAGCTGAGTTACATTATTATTATTATACAAGGTGAATTTTTAACTGTGTAGTGACGGAGAACGGAGAAGTTTCACCAGGCCATATGAACCGAAAGAGCGATGGCGAACCGGACGTTGGAAGTCGCAGAACGATCTCCGTCCTCCATGAGCGCTGGCCTGAGGGTGACCGGTGGAGCCGCCTGTCACCCTAGCAGAAGCAGGCCGCGGCGGCGGCGCAAAGAGCGCCTCCCCGTACCCGGGGCTAGATGGGGACACAAAGTTCCCCACAACCCGAAGGGGGCCACCTCGAAAGAGATGGTCCTGGGTCTGCCGGGGTTTGAGAGATATGCTTTCGGCAATCTCACCTCCAGCAACCAAAGACCCAAGACGGCGTGCATTTTGGTCGGTTCGAGTCCGACATAACCACCTCCACCGGCTCCATAGCGGTGGTATCCGTGGGGATTTATCGCACGTTAAAAAAAAGGCCATCTGAAACGAAAAGTGTCGTAAGAGGCGGCTCAAGAAAAAATACGCAGACGATATCACTGCGAGAGAAAAAAAACTGGAAATAGAACTCTTTACCAACCCGTCTGGCCAGCGTGGACAGTATCCCAAAACCTCCCTACATTGGGAGAGGTCTATGTCACTGTTAACGTGCCACCACTGTTAACATGGTAAATGTTTACGATGGTGACCCTCTTTCCGAGACTTTGCCTTTAGCTTAACATCAGGCGAGGTGAAGTCAAATTGACGTGTCCTGTATAAAAAAAAAAACAGAGCTCAAGTAGGCTTTATTTGTTGCTCCTAATTCTAGTAAATATATCTTACATGAATCGCGATTAAATCCTTATTTATATCCAACATGCAACCTTCTACCTTCATCCCACTTCAGCTTATAAAGATGTTAGTGTATTAAAAAGAGATATATATAGACAAGTCGTAAACATTTCAAAATAAATAGCGAGAACTAGTTGTATTGCGTGTCCGCTGTTAGGGTGCTGACACATTGAGGTGGGGAGCGACAAATTTGGACTATGAACGGGTTACTTACAATAGAGCCAGGAAAAATACACATAATTTAGGTTTTTTAAGCGGGTCGCGAGAAAACCATCTCTCGAGGACGTTAAGGTGGGGACCGTCCAGGGACAACTATTCTCTAGCTTACCATCAAGTAGAGTGAAGGCAATTTGACGGTCTACTAACTACCTATTACAAAAAATAGGTATATTACTATAATCTCCTTGCCTATACTGAATGCTATCTAGACCCATTCATAAGACCCGCTTATATTATTCTAGAATGCGGATATTCATACTTATTTAAAATACATATTGTACAAAGAAACACAATTTACAACAAATCTCTCTTCTTCTTCGAACTCCTGGTCATAGTTCTTCCTGCTATGACAATTCTTTTACAGTTTCTGCAGTACGTCTTTGGAACTCTCTTCGTCACTCCATACGTGATAGTCCATCTTCGAATATTTTTAAAAAACGAGTAAGAGACTACTTTCTCTCACAACCTTAGCAGACATATGTATGTATGTATATGTATGTATGTATATATGTATGTATTTATGTGTGTATGTATGTATGTATGTATGTATGTTAATATGTAGGTGGTTATGTATGCATGTATATGTTATATGTATGTATATTTATGCCTTTTACCTGGGGTATACGTCTCGTATACCTACCTCTTACATCAAAATCGCTACTTTGTTGTACACTAGACTTTACCACTCATATTGCAATTCCTCTGTGCACTCCTGGGTTTGCTGGTAGAAAACTCAACTTTGAGTTAAGCTCGCCTTTGTACATTTCATCTCACTATTGTATATAATTGTAATTTATGTGTACATAAAGAATAAAATAAAATAAATAAATAAAAAATATTTTAACTGATCGAGAATCGAACCTGTGACGTCAGACTTAGTAGTCAAACGCTCCAGATGTCGTCATAAAGTCATAAGTACTTAGGTACATATCTTTACCATAATTGCATTTATTCCCGTTAACATCATTACACGTCATATTTAAATAGTAATAAAAGCTAAAGCTAAATAAATTGTAATAATTACCCGACTACCGAAGAAAGGAGGGTAATGTTTCTCATAATGAGTGATAGTAGCAGTATCCGCGCCCGCGCATACATGTGTGATCTAACCCGCAATTGAACTAGAAAGCCTACGTCGGTAACTTTCAACGCAATTATATATATTCGTGCTATATACCCTATACTTTATTGACATTAAATATATGATTTGAGATGATTATGTTAATAACTACTGCTGTTTCTAGGCCGTATGTGGTGTTGAATCGAAAATATGGTTGCTCATACGTGAGGTTATGCGCATTGGCCAATGATGTTATGGTAAAACTAGCTGTTGTTAGTAACTCCCCAAACCACATTACCTTTTTTTTTCTTTTTCATGGTTGAGGTGTGAGGTGTGAAATGATTCAGGTGTGGCTCAATAGCTCAGTTGGAAGAGCATTCCCCCAGTAAGGGAAGGGTCGAGAGTTCGAGTCTCACTTGAGCATTTCATTTATCCGATGTTTTTCGAAAATTACCTTTTCCAATAACTCCAGAAATAGACGTTTAATAAGATTGAATAATTGTGATACACCATAGTAATAATATTTCCTATAATATTTAATATAATGCACTGACCTGCACTATAATTTCTGCAAGAAAAAACATTCTTTATGCGGTGACACAGCAAACACAATAATTGACCATATGCAATGAAAAAGCACACTACTCAGACAGTTGGTGAAGTTGCGAGCTTGAAAAACTTTTTGGGATACCGCAATCCATACTAATATTATAAATGCGAAAGTAACTCTGTCTGTCTGTCTGTATGTTACGCTTTCACGCCTAAACCACTGAACCGATTTTGATGAAATTTGGTATAATGGTAAGGACATAGGCTACGTTTGGTCGCGATAACCGACATCCACGCGGGCGGAGCCGCGGGCAAAAGCTAGTTTATCATAGAATCTACCAATTAATGTTAAATTGTGCCAACGGCCACAGATAAAAAATATTTAATGTAAACTAGTACAGGGTATGCTTAGGTAAAGTTGCTTACGGAAAATAAAGATGCCACGATTGACAGCACACCTTTTCCTCCAATATATACTCACTTCTGTAAATCCCCTAAGGAGTAAGCAGGGATGCACCAGCACCCACGTTATGCTAATTATGATTTTCGGTCCCATGACGTAATGGAGGGCAAGCATATTGCCGTCTAGCAGGCCTGTATGTTTACTGTCGGATGGAGAAGAGCCCTATCTCTTAGTCGGCTTTTACGAACCCATAAGAGGAGCTGGGGTGGTCTTATTCTACTCCATCAGAAACCAACACGGCATATGAAAAACACCCATTGGTTTTGTAATTTTTAAGCTATCGCGGTGCAAACTCATGGTCATTTATATTTTATTCACGCGATAAAATGGTGACCACGGGTGCAGCATGGCACCCGAAACGTCGGCAAAAGTAAGTCAAAATTTTTTATCGCGTGAAGTCCCGAATCTTTATAAATAACTATGACCCATTGGTTAATCCCCTGGGAAACTAGGGGATTTACCCATGAGTGTTTTTAAGGCAAGCCTTGATCTTCGTGGTCCAAACCAACCTCACCAGGTAATATACCTGATGATTGACGGATGACGGATGATGACATGCTTTCAGCGTTGGGAGATCAAATGGCAAAAGCCAAGATAGCAATTACAGGACTTCCAAAATTATACTCGCTATTAACCCCAGTATAAAAGCGCCCTTATTTCCATCGAACCAATAAATAATATCTCACTCAACGCAATCATAACATAGAATAATAGAAAGTAGTGTTAAATATTAACTATATCGCTGGTCTAGCTGTCTGTACATTCCCTAGTGACAGCCGCAACTGATCAGTATTTAACGCGTAGCATTCCAACAACAAGGTGGCGATGAAATGTTGCCCGATTGTAACAAACTTAGTTGTGCGTATTTGAGAAAGTCGGCTAGTAGTGAAGAAGTATATTATTAAGAAAAGTAAGACAAACAGATATTTGAAATTGTCTTTCAAATAAACCTTATCCTGACAATAGCAAACACATAAAATATTTTTTTATCTATTTTGGTGCAGTAGTACGAATATTATGTGCTATATTATATTTGAATAAATTTTTATAGCAACTATTATGATTCATGATTCATGTGAATATAATGTGAATATGAAATGATTCAGATGTGGCTCAATAGCTCAGTTGGAAGAGCATACCCCAGTAATGGAATGGTCGTGAGTTCACTTGAGCATTTCCTTTTTTCCGATGTTTTTCGAACTTAAAAGCTAGCATAATAAATGCTATAAAAAAATCATTCAAGCATCTATTATGCTAACTTTTAAATTCAAAAAACATCGGGAAATATATATATTATAATTATATTTACATACATTTTAAAAAACTCTCTACTGAGAGGATGAAGTAGGCGTTAGAAAATTATTCAACAAATCCGTCAGTTTAGAAAAATAATGTTACACGCGTTAGCTGACTACCACGCAGGCGGAGCTGCAGATGAAAAGCTAGTTATACATAATATATCTCGGTGCTTTATTCATTTTTATATCTGCAAACTTATATAGATGTAAAAATGAATCACCAAGATATTAAGTAACTAAGTAATTGAGAAGAAAAAAAGTGTAACAAAAGACTATACATGATCAAAAGCTTACCCGATAGATTTAAATTAACATTTTACCAGCAACTTTTAATCTCCATTTTGTTGCCGTACTATCGTTCGTCTGTTATAACACCTACCCCATTGACAATAGGCGCTAGGTAGTACTTACATTTCATGTCCTATGAATGCTTTTAGAATTACTCTTGAACTAGATCTGGTTAATTTATTAGCGCCATTGTGGCGTGAAAGCCATTCGCGTTATGAACTTGAAACTGACAACGGAGTGTTCACTGGGATATCGAGTAAGGCGAAACAGTTTTGTGGAGCTATGTATCATACGTGTACCTAACTGAATATCAGTTGAATAACAATAATAGCTTTTACACGCGACTTGCACGTGGTTTTTGTTAATTATGTTATCATCGTGTCCTTCTTTCTTAACATAACATAACATAAACTCACTCCTGTATTTCCCGAAGGGGTAGGCAGAGGTGCTAGCACACCACCACCACCCACATTTCGCCAGTTTATGTTTAGGTCCCAATGTAATAGATGGCGAGCCTATTGCCATTAACCGATCACTTATAAACCTGCGATAAATACTCACATAACTTCGAAAAGCATCGAAAAGTCATTGGTGTGTGCCATGGTAAACCTGGATTCGAACCCGAGACCTCGTCTCAGCAGTCCATTACCCATACCACTAGGCTACCGCAGGCTTCTTTCTTCTTCTTCTTTAATTAAAATGCGCCTTGCATCGGTTATATGGCTACCGATGATTCTACCAACCTCAATGTGGAGATTAGCTTTAATCGTTTATAGAGGTTTTTAGGTATTTCTTCTTCTTATAATTTTAAAATCAGGCGCAACGCCAATCTCAAGTAGTCTTGACCTAGTCGTGTCCTTTGTGTTTGCTTCTCTATGACGTGTGAGGCTGTCATTCAATAAACAGCTTGACAACTGGTATATATCCTTTATCATTTTCAATAACCTGTGTAACTAACAATTGACAATTAACAACTGTTAATTCTGCTATTATGCTATATTTATGATTTCATATCAAACTTTAAAAACATGTTGAATGTCTGTTTGAACAATCAATGTGGCAATTGAATTCCAAAATTACTTGGGTACTATCCTGTACTTAAAATGAATTATCTAACCGAGCTTATTAAATTAAGAATGGTAAAAGAGCGGTGAAAATTGCATAACATAACATTACATAACATAAACTCACGCCTGTATTCCCCGAAGGGGTAGGCAGAGGTGCTAGTACCCACATTGCAGACAACAGAAAATTGCGTCGGAACTTTTTTCGTTTTTGTTTTATTTTTAATTATCCACCCAACCTATAATAGTAACTGATTTGACTATTAAATTTTATGACGTCACTAAATCTTTTTTCATACAAGTTACCTTATATCTTATCGTTTTGACGTTTAGTAAAAAGTAATTAATTTTACTAGTCAGTAGAATATCCAAATTTAATATACCTTAACCAAATAAAAACCTTGTCCACACAAAAAGGTTTGTGTGCTTTGATCTAAAACCCTTGATACAATAATTAAACCTACCATGGCCACACAGGTGACAAAGCCTCCACAGATTTTACTCCGATACCAGTATTTAAACATCTACAAGGAAAATTTCAAAATGTCCCGCAGAAATTTCTTAGGCCAAAATGCGTGCCTAATATTTCTTCATACGTGAACAGGAAGGCAGCCACACACACGGCGCAGAAGGGGGTAACTGTAAACTGTAAGGCTTTTAACTCGGTCGTATCTTGGATCGGACTCGCACAATGGCCGCATGTCCGTTGAGTTGCGCACTTATGCACGGCGCCCGTTGGCTATGTAACTGTATACGGTTCACTCCTGTTAAATATATTGGAATTATTATTTCTAGGTTTACTTTGTAAGGTGTTTGTAGTAAGTTAAGGATTTGATGGCCCGTGTGGCTATCGACAGATACAAGTCAGAGATAGCAGGTTCAATTTCGCTATTAAATATAATTCGTTTGAATAAATATGTCGATTTGATGATGTTTTTAAATGTAATAATAATTATGTATATGTTTACAAAAAAGTATAGAAAATAAGTGTAGAAACATATATTTATCCACGTTCAAGAACCTATATGACAAGCTGAGTAAACTTTTTTTCAGGAAAGGACACATCAATTTGACTTTACCTCGCCTGATGGTAAGCTAAAGGTAAAGTCTCGGAAAGAGGGTCACCATTGTAAACATTTACCATGTTAACAATGGTGGCACTCAGCTTGACAGCCTCATGGCTTTTCACGCCCTGCTTTAAGGACCCGGGACTGTAGGAAGAAGAAAACACGTGAGCTGGCAGGAAGTTGCAGGTCTTAATGGTGCAGCATAGGAATGATTCACCGAACTGCTAACTAAAGTTACTTTTTGTAGATAGCCCTGTGCAGGATATTCTGAAAAAAATCAGCTTGTTAAAAATTTCATAAACACCTCAAAACGCGAGAAAGATTGATTATAAATTTACATAGAATATTCTATATTATACACCACTAAATATTTTAGAAATAATCTAACACACTTCTCCAAACAAGACCCGCTAAAAATAAATTACGAACAAAATCCTTAGTATGTAGGCATTAGGCGATGCGCGTGCGGCTATTTAGCGGTTATCCTGCGTGGCTGGGATGCGCCGCATACCTGCGATACTAGCTAGTTCGTACTTTACAGTTAGTACTTAGAGTCTATGTGCTATTAGTGTGTCTATGTGGCAGGGGTACGTAGGTTTCGAGACAGATGGCCCTGGGTCAGGGAGGAATATGCCTGACAACCTCACCTTCGACTTAGCACAACAGGGCTAAGATGCCATCCATTTACGGTGCAGAGTATAATTTTTTTTTTTTTTTTACAAAGGACACGTCAATTTGACTTCACCTCGCCTGATGTTAAGCTAAAGGCAAAGTCCAACCAGTAGAACCAAGCGTTTCAGTGATTCATTCCAATACCGCACCACTAAGACCTGGAATTCCCTGCCAGCTCACGTGTTTCCTTCTTCCTACAGTCCCGGGTCCTTTAAGCGGGGCGTGAAAAGGCATCTAATGAGGCCGTCAAGCTGAGTGCCACCACTGTTAACATGGTAAATGTTTACGATGGTGATCCTCTTTCCGAGACTTTGCCTTTAGCTTAACATCAGGCGAGGTGAAGTCAAATTGACGTGTCCTGTATAAAAAAAAAAAAAAACGACCCTCGGACGGCATGCGTTTCAAGTCAGTTCGAGTCCGACATAAACTTTCCTACCGGCTCTGGTAGGAGGAAGGGGGTATCCGTAGAGATATTGCGCCCGTAAAAATAATTAACAAGCGTACGTAGGTTGAGTTGTCAAAAGTATAATCAAAAAGTCTTCTTTTTACTAGCGTCAGTCTCAATCGTATCCAAAGCTCTCACCTCCGAGTCTGGGGTCAGCTATTTCCAGTCAAATTTCGGGATTGGCTGAGCTTCGATATTTGTCATCTGACCCCCACAATCCATTAGCAATATCGAAGCTTTACAGTTAGACCAGTAGTTGAAATTTTTAGGCCTCCAACTATCCTTAATGAAAGTATAAGCAGAAAATTTTAAGATGTTTTTGAGCCCCACCAACATTTTTGTGGTCCATAGTGCAATTCATAACTTAAAATTTGTTAAGCAACTTTTGTTGTTGACTGTATAATATAAAATCAGATTACGCGACCAACCTACGTTACTTCCTACATAATTCTAGATAATGGCGACAATGTCTTAGCTGTAAATTATGGCCATAGGAAACCCCTGGCTTGCTACTAAATAATAATGTCAGCCTATTACTTTCTGAGGTGTACTCCCCACAGAGATTTTCGGGGCCCAACCGAATCTTACCTGCTAGCCGGTAGACCTGTTGAAACTGGTTGGTATAGGTTCAATGGGTTACCATTTGGATGGTAACCGTTTAATGATATATCATCTGAGCGCTTAGGTGCTTCGGAGGGTACGTTCTTCTTCTTCTGTCGAATCGACGGTGCTTCTGCTCTTAGATTTTATGTTCTCGGAGATTGCGTTCTCGAAGGCGCTCTTAGATAGCCTACGGACTTAGAAAAGACAAACTAACTTCAAAACCACTTAAGTGTATTTTCGAAGAAGGAAAATTCAACTTTATGAATTTGGAATAAAGTTTGAATTTGAATGACGAGTTGTTAGAATTTTGATACTTCCGGTGCTCACGTAGTCAATGGTTGTTAAGTCAAGACGGTGGCCTATATAAGCGACCTGAACATCATCTCTCAGTGGTTGGCCACTAACCACAACTTAAGCTGTAAGTTCAGGCGGCAGATAGTTGAAAAAACCACGCCATATCATATTTGAGCGTAATCAGGTGCAGCCGGGACTAATGGCAAGTATCTTGATGATGATGAGAAGGAGAGCGAACCCCGGGCTTCAAACTATGTCCAACTGCATGCAATCGGGACTAATGCTGTAATGATGATGATTATATTATAGTTGAAACGATGCATACAAGCATTACGTAAATGACACACCTGGCGATTGAAGCGACAGGTGCATTTATATTGTGACTGCTTAGCACCTGATTGGACGCTTCGCACCTTAATGATACTACTAATATCCTAATGTGAAAGTTTATGAAGATGTTTAATTGTTTTTTACTTCATCACGGTGAAACGGTTAAAGAGCTTTGGCTGAAATTTGGTACAGGAATCTATATGATACTGATAAAACACATAGACCTACCTATACCTTTTATCCCTGAATTATCTACCTTCTATGGGTTGCAAGATTTGGTGATGTTTAGAAGCTCTTTACTCGATCACATGTGAACCGTGGAATTAATTGAATTAGCACATAGGTATACCATTAATACAGGATATAATACCCAGAAACAGTTCCCTTTGGGAGACGGAAAAACTACACCCTCTATTTGTTTAAAAAGTAAAACGCGATAATAATAAAAAAGAAAATATCAAGGTAATTGTGTGTCACTTACTCTAACAAAATAATACATCCTAGCGAAAAGCGGACAATGAAAACGCTTATAACGATACCTCATTTTGTGTAGTTTTAATAAGAAGTTCAGGAGCAATGAGGGAACAGATAAACGTTCATACTTAGCCTTTTTTACCCCGTGGTTACCCCCCTGCCGGAGTCGATCAGTTGAGGTTATGTCGGACTCAAGCGGATTTAAATGCACGCCGTCTGTAGATCGAAGTGCAAATCAAAGGTGAGGTTGTTGAACATATTCCTCGCACCTCGGCGGACCCAAAATCATAACCCTTCTTTGGCTTTGCCGTAATCGGGTAAATACTTCTCAACTGCCAGGAAGCCATCACTCTGATAGCAATCAAAACCTTCACAACAAAATCCTTACAACATCAAACACATCTACAATTGACCATCGATCGGCCAGGAGTTATCTATCTAACCTATAATACTATCAGTACAATTTATCTTCAACCCAGCTATAAAGCATAGGGTAAATAATTAAGGCGCTTCTGAATAGAACACTAAATAAAGGCTGCAACGTGATGTCAACTTCCGCGGTATTCAGTTCGTGTGGACCTGGCCTAATATTAAATTCTCTTGGGAGTATTATAATATGCTAATTTTGTATTCTTCTCAAGGTACCAAGCCTTATTAAAGAGGTGTTTTAGCAGTATGCGCGTGTAAAGTAATAAATTATGTTATAGTGGTATGTTTTTTTTATCGTGCGAAAATTCCCCACTGATACCACCCTCATAGAAACAGTGGAGGTGGTTATGTCGGACTCGAACCGACTAAAACGCACGCCGTCTTGGGGTCTTTGGTTGCCGGAGGTGAGATTGCCGAAAGCATATCTCTTGCACCCCGGCAGACCCAGGACCATCTCTTTCAAGATGTCCCCCTTCGGTTTGTTGGGACCTTAGTGTCCCCATCTAGGCCCGGGTACGGGGAGGCGCAACATGTTATAGTGGTGTATGGAACTTTGTTCCTATCCCTGTAGCACATGGGAAACTATTCCCAGATAAAAAGTATAACCCTATGTGTTCTTTCAGACTACAATGTATTCCTGTACCGAATTGAATTTAAATCCGTTCAACCGTTTCAGCGCGTTTGTGTAACAAACATTTAAGAGGAATAAAAATGATAAATCTGTTTTTAGCCGTATGTTTAGAGACCAACTCCTTTTTTATTTGTGGACGTATTTGAAAACTGTTTACACTGTTTTATTTGTTGGTTTCTTGTCTACATTTGGTACATTTTTAATTATTCTCACTTTTTAATTCCTATATGAAAATCATTCCCAAAGCAAAAAGGTCACTGAAAAGAAAACTGGCAACTACTTCTAAACGGAAAAAAATTTTTACGTAATTTTTTAACTAAAAGAAAGACAAAGATCTGGAGTATAAGTGGTACATTTTTCTGTTCAATACATTGACTTTTGAAGTCACAGGCCACGTTTTTGTTACGTTCTCGAGAGTTTGGCTTAGCGGATGCCTATGCGGGGGCCGGGCGGCAGTGCCGTGATGGCTGTTGGACGGGGAGGTTGTGCTTCACGTTTTCGCAGCTTTGACAGCAACACAATTCGAGACTAATGCATAAGTGGACAGATAAGACACTTCTATGAGACGCCGAAAGTAAATTCGGTAAAAAAGCTAACGCTTTAAACTCTCAAGAAATACATGAAAATGTTGTGTTGATTATTTTATTCGCTCACTTTATTTGTTAACAGCTGTTGCCCACGGCTCCTGCCACGTAGATTTTGGATGCCGTTCTGGATGGTGATCCTCACTCATAGTGTAATGATATAAAACCTATGACACTGATAAATACTTAGTGTGGGTTTCTATTAGTGAAATAATTCTTAGAATTGGTTCTGTAGATCCAGAGATTAACCTATATAACGTCACAGATTACGTCTGTATAATAATATACGTATATTAGAATACTATACATAGGTACCTATAGCTACATATATAAATATATAATATTATAAAAAAATTATCACTACATATCATCACTAGTATAAAATAATTCACTTCCCGCTGTCTGTCTAGATATCTATGTATGCTTAGATCTTTAAAATTACGCCACGGATTTTGAAGCGGTTTTCTTTAATAGATAGTATCATTCAAGAAGTAGGTTTACATGTAAAATACTATCTATATAATATAAAAATGAATCCCTATTTCCCAATATCAGATAGATTCATTTTTGGCTGGACTGGCTGAGGCTGGACCAATTTCGCTTTTTTCTTTTTTTGTTGTGTTTGTTATTGTCTGGAGGTTTTTATGAAAGAAAAAGTAAAAAATATGCGCGGAAAATAGAAACATTTAAGAATACTTAACCATTATATAAAATATCTGACCCGAAAGATGTTGTTATGTCCTATTGGTGTCAGGATCTCCGTGGGCTTATGGAGCCCCTGCTTTCTGTTCTCAAAATAATTAGGACATATTAACACAGCCAAATGAGGTAAATTCTAATTTTTAAGGTGAAATGAAGTTTGCCGGGTCAGTTAGTGCATAATATAAGAGGTTTGAATGTGATGTCATTTAGATAAACACAATTTTTAGGGCTTACGTTGCAAACGATGGCACTGTGAGAATGTGTAATGTGTGTGAATTGTTATGCTTATAGCATACTTATAGCTTTCATATTCACCTACCTCAATGTATCTATGCAATAAACACCCTAACCAATGGAAATATATATTCATGTCTTAGATTATTAATAATCTAAGATTCATGTAATTATGACTAAAAGTGCTGAGTGGGCATCAAAGCCACAAAATTATTTTTGTGGCTTTGATTTTGCAAAAGGCAAAAGGTTTTGGTAGAATGCTACCAGAGATAAAACCGAAGTTGCGATAATAGACATCCATACGGGCGGTGCCGCCGACCTTAGCTGTATTAATGAATCAAGAATCAATCAACATTGATGTCAAAAAAATACCAAATCAGTTAGGTACGTGAAGTTAGGCAGAATATGATGTGTCCACTCTATACCCTTTTTACCGACATCTTTTCCCATATTTTTATATTATAATCACTTTAGTGACATGAGTGCGGGGTGGTGCGGGGCTGCGATTATTACGTTCGTAGACTCCACCCATTTGCTCTAAGGCATCGTCTCTAGTAAGGACCTTAAACATCTACACAATTCATATTTATAATATCCGTAGGATTTGTGGCAGATCAACATGGCTTCACCTTGCCAGATGGTAAGGCTCATAAAAGAAGATCATCACTACAAATGCTATCAAAGCTAAAATGGTGGTCTAGGCCGAATATTCTCACCCAAAGGACCCAGGATAAACGTTAGCCACCAAACCGTTTAGCATAGGAATTATTTATGTTATAATGACCACACACGAGTGTCTCCTATAAGGCAGCCGTTGCTAGAAACCTATTGGCCCTTTTTTCTTTTCACTTTTTTACGAACATGAGAAATACTTCAAAAATATACCAAGCGAGATATTTCTTGCAATAATTTTTACACAATAATAGACGTACTTGACTTTGCTCCTAAAAGTTTAGTATTCATAAAGGCACCGTCTCAATGAAACCGACAACCTACGCGGTCTTTGAAGCGCAATATTTTTCATAACCTGAGGGTATACTTCACAAGTCACAAGTCTATATAATTTAATTTACACTACTAACTAAAATAAAAAAAAAAATAAAAAAAAAAAATATATATATCTAAATATATATAACTCAAAGGTGACTGACATAGTGATCTATCAACGCACAGCCCAAACCACTGGATGGATCGGGCTGATATTTGGCATGCAGGTAGATGTCATAACAAGTATCCGCTAAGAAAGGATTTATAGAAATTCTGCTACTAAAGGGGTAAAATAAGGGATGGAAGTATGTATGAAAGTCCGTCATTTTCAGAGCTAGATGCACTAAATTTCATGAACCTGTGTTTTTTAAGAAATAAATGAACACGTGTATCAGCATTTTTCAAAATTTCACTACTTAGAAGGTATAATAGGTGATAAACTTTTGTATGGAAAGTTCGTCATTTTCAAAGTTAGAAGCATGAAACTTTGTACACCTACGTCTTTTGAGAAATGTTTTGTCGCGATAACCGACATCCACGCGGGCGAAGCCGCAAGCAAAAGCTAGTATATATATAACTCTAGACCGTATTTATACGGTTCCGTACCAAGAGAGTGAAAACTGAATCCTATGATAAAAACTACTCTGTCTGCCACCAGGCTGTAATTTCATATACTAATAGCTAAACAGTTAAAATTTTAGTTTTTTTTTGTTCTCAATATGCCCACGCGTAAAAATGAAATCCAAGATTGAGGGTCCAATTCTAATATGGAGATCCAATGGATCATATTTATAGATGAGGTCGAATTTTGAGGATACGTAGCCGAGTGAAACAGCGAACCGATGCTAATTATAACTAAAGATGGAAGCAAGAAGCCACGAAACTATGTCAACATTCTTATATTTTCTTAGCAAATCTCCGCTTAGTTCCCATGCGGCAATAGCAGCCAAGCAAGATGAATAGGTGATTAATTAAGTATAAGATTCACACAGACTTAATTCTGTGAGAATATAACGAATTTCTTTCTGCATTGATACTCTTTGGTTCGCGGTCAACGGATGCTATCGTAAATATAATTTGTATTTTTTATTATGATATCCGTTCTGGTTTGTTGAAATTGTAGTATCGGGTCAGGTCAACTGGTGGCATCCCGATTGATGATACTGGTTTGACGAGTGATTTAGTAGGGGAAAGTCTGAAAGTAGATAGACAAGATGCAATGTCATCCATACGAATAAATGCGAAAGTAACGTCAAAAAAGTATGTCTGTCTGTATGTTACGCTTTCACGCCTTGATAAAATTTGGTATAAGGGTAGATTAGACTTTGAGAAAGGACATAGGCTATGTTTGGTCGCGATAACCGACATCCATGCGGGCGGAGCCGCGGGCAAAAGCTAGTATTCAATAAGTCCAATCAATCTATCGAAAAAAAATACGATTTCTTTTTTATTTGAAAATATAAAGCCCCCTCCAAGACAACGCAACAACAGAAAAAAGTTGAGATAAAACAAATCAAGAGAAAGAGAAGGAGAGCAGGCTAACGGTGTGATGATAATATGAATGATGATCTTTGCGTGGTTTGTTATTAACTCTGCGGTATCCTTTTTTTTTATCGTGCGAAATATCCCCCAGAGAGCCGGTGTAGGTGGTTATGTCGGACTCGAACCGACTAAAACGCACGCCGCCTTGGGTCTTTGATTGCCGGGGGTGAGATATTGGGTATGTTTTTTTTTTCGCGCGAAAAGTCCCCACGGATATCACCAAGGAATCGGTGGAGGTGGTTATGTCGGACTCGAACCGACTAAAACGCACTGCTTACTACTTCACTTTTTAGGTTTGAAAGCAACTGCCGTGTGTCCTCTCAACCCGAGAAGAAATTATTTGACGTCTAAAGAATTGAGTATTTTACATTTAAGTCATATAATAATATTATTATTACAATAACTAATATTATAAGCGACAAAAGTTCAAAACAAAAAGTGATTCTGATTCATAATCACATGTAAGATTATTCTTTGCATAGTTCGTTATGTAAACATGAAAGAGAGACAATAAATAAGAAAAATGTCAACTTTGAGATAACATTCGAACCCAAGCGTATACTATGTGCTCATTTATGTAAATTTACATATTATTCAACAAAACATAACCGGCTGGTATACAAAAACTTACGGAGAAGCACTCTTCGCATTTCAAAATTAAGGTAAATTAATAAATAAGGTGAGATTCAACCTCAGAGTTAATAAAACAGCGCCAGACCATAAATACCTGGAATTCATCATCAGCACACATGTTTCCTTCTTCCTACAGTCCTGGATCCTTTACACGCACGTGAAAAAACACCTGATGAGATCACCAAGTTAAGCGTCACCATTTTAACTTGGTAGGTACGGTACTCTTACCAGCAGCCATTTTCAGTGAATGTTTTTTTTTATACAGGACACGTCAATTTGACTTCACCTCGCCTGATGTTAAGCTAAAGACAAAGTCTCGGAAAGAGGGTCATCATCGTAAACATTTACCATGTTAACAGTGGCGGCACTCAGCTTGTAGGTCTCATTAGATGCCTTTTCACGCCCCGCTTATAGGACCCGGGACTATAGGAAGAAGGAGACACGTGAGCTGGCAGGGAGTTCCAGGTCTTAGTGGTGCGACGTAGGAATGAGGCACTGAAGTCTAACAGGTTCTCATAATCTTCCAATAGCATTAAACAGCTTAAGTATTGCTATTTCGCACTGAAGAACTGTTAAATTGAAGTACCGCACATTAAATAACTTTGAGACATCGATAGTCAATTAGTATCAAACACACACTATTTAGCGACTATCTCACATCGAACGGTAGTTATATGTGACGGAGATTATAATCAAGATCAGCCGATAAAACTCGGTTTACTGCAGTCACTTACACGGTATTCACACGCGAACCGTTTGAAAATTATAAACGTAATGAAGTTTTTCGTTCAGTAACACACATAGATATTTTAGCACCCACGTTTCGCCAATTTTGATTTTCTGTTCCACGACGTTATTATATTTTATTTTACGTGCGAAAAATCCCCACGGATAGCAAAAATTCCCATGTATTCGATCCATATTTACCACGAATTTTGAATTTCAAATTTTATACAGGTAGGAATATAGATAAATGATTTAAATTTTGGTTACGTACCCGCTCGACCTCCAAGATTCTACCTTAACCCCTGACTTTAAAGACAAAACGCATCTTTTAGTAATGTCATATTTATGTCATCAATCAAAAATCGATATCTATCATTATCTGTGCAATAGTTTCTAAGATATTTGTAACAAACAATCACACACTTTCTTTCGGATGTATAACATTAGGAGCGTTAATAATTTGCATCATGCTGTTTCTTTTTATATGACTTCCGTTGAAAAAATACGCTTACTTCTGTTTTATTTGACTTTAATGTTAGATTGTGCATACATACGATGTCACACAGGTGCACCTGTTCGTGTAAGAGTCGTAATAAAATATACAAATTAAATTTTATTGGTTAACTTGAGATGTCGTTACCGATAAAATCATCTTGCAAGTATAACTGTACTAAACCACATTTTTATATTCAGTTAAATAAATATTCCACAAGATTGTACACAACGCTATCTAGACCCATGGTAAGCTTAACTAGCTTGTGTGGAATCTAGAATGTGGATAAACATACTTAGATACTTTTTTTTGTAAATACATACATATTATACATAGAAACACCCAGACCAATGCAAATAGCCATATTCATGCATACAAAATATTTGCACTGCGAAGCGGGGATTGAATTCGCCGGCGCGCTCAAAAGCTCATTCCGGAGACGAGTCGGGGACACCGTTGTCCCCCCTCCCGAGGAGGGCCAGACCGTAAGGGATGACCCTGGGTCAGCCAGGGTGCGAGGGATATGTCGAAGACAACCTCACCTCCGGCCTAGCACCACCCTCAATCGGCGTGCAGTGTTGTCGGTTCGAGTCCGACATAACCTCCCCTTCCAGCTCCGGTGGTGGAAGTATCCGAGGGGATTTCCCCACGAAAAACAAAAAGGACGCGATTGGAGCGCATACTAGGCTGATAATGATAGCTTGCAGTCCGAAGCCACTTTTTATGCACTTAATAGGTTCCTGTAGAACGCAAAAACTGGATCAATACTTTACGCAAACCGTGCATTAGCTAGTCTAATACATATTTGCTTCTCCAACAAAGTTACCGACTGAAATAGGCGTAAAGCGTCATAATTTATGTTTATCGACGTCTGTTCACGTATAGGCTGTACTACGTCATTACCCGTACAAAAAATATTCAAGAACAATGTCACGAGTTAATTGGATTCTACACTGAAACCTAATTGGTTATTTCTTTAAATTACTATCAGTGTGACAATAGGTAATGCCTCATGGGCGGTATGGACAATGGAGGCCGGTCGGCAGGGTATTAAGCAACTTTTTTGACTTGTAATACATTTGTACCGCAATATTGTTCATTCTTGTGTATAAAAAAATGTAATTGTGTTTTTAATGGGTTATGTCTGCGCTAAAATTCGGTTCTAGGTGTTATCTTGTGGGGGATAGGCTCTTTTGTGAATGTATCACTACATAGTATAAAGAAAAGTCGCCTTCCGCGCCTGTCCGTCCCTATGGTACACCTCATATAGTAGAACTTTTTAAGTAATAATTTTATATTGCATAACAACTAATAGCATAAACCTCTTTTCGCAGAATATCGTTTGGCATAAACTCATTTTGCATACATTGAAATCCATAATTTTGTAAGTCAGAATCATCAATCACAATCACAATGTATAACCATCACATCGCAGAAAGTTCAAAACCAGATTCATCTTTTGGTATATATTTCTTATCCATAACTATTTAAAAGTAGAACCATCATTTCGCATAATGTTTACAGCAAGAATCATCTTTTATGATTATTGCAACACTTTTCTATGTAATAAATAAAGTTGATTTAATGATAATTATTTGGTTTTTATATCCTTGCCTATGAGAGCACGCTCGCTTCGCTCGCTCGGCTCGTGCATAAGCTGTCACAGTTCTAACCTAACCTAACCTATCCGAGTCGGGGTACTCTGTGTCGGGGTGTAAACAACTATCTATTCTGGCGCTTCGCCGGCCGCTCCCGCGGCACGCTCGCTTCGCTCGCTCGGCTCGCGCTGTTGGGGTCACAGTTCTAACCTAACCTAACCTATCCGAGTCGGGGTACTCTGTGTCGGGGTGTAAACAACTATCTATTCTGGCACTCGCCGGCCGCTCACAGTTCTAACCTAACCTAACCTACCCATTTTTAAAGAAGAAAGTAACCCAATCTATATTATTCTAATTGAAATTCTATGCTCTTTATAGTATGCCTAGTCAAATTATGCCAAATAATCTGTACTCTAAATGAACGTTATGCTATGGAGTATCAAGTTTCTACCAAATAGACGGCACCCTGTCCCTATGTATGCTTATATCTTCAAAACTACGCTACAGAATTTGATGCGGTTTCTTTTAATAGGTAAAGTAATTCATGAGGAAGGTTTATATGTTTAATACATGCTTCATATAGTAGAGGGTGCAGCGGGAACAGGATCGGAAGCCACGCGGGCGGAAAAAAATTGACGGTACGAAGTTCTTAATAAAAAGTAAGTTTTTCTGTATAATAGAACTATGCTTGTTTAGCGGTTAACTAAATATAATGGTGAAAGTTGTATATGGGAAAAGAAGCATGTAACAAGACTACACAGTGGAAATGCGAGCAATACCTACGCAGTATATTATGTCTTACCCTGGCTGAAAGAAAGAGGAATACAGATATTGAAAAAACTTGTGACCTGAAAGAGATTGTTGTAACGAGGGTTGAAATGGGTATGTTTTTTTTTATATTGGACACGTCAATTTGACTTCACCTCGCCTGATGTTAAGCTAAAGGCAAAGTCTCGGAAAGAGGGTCACTATCGTAAACATTTACCATGTTAACAGTGGTGGCACTCAGCTTGACGGCCTCATTAGATGCTTTTTCACGCCCCGCTTAAAGGACCCGGGACTGTAGGAAGAAAGAAACATGTGAGCTGGCAGGGAGTTCCAGGTCCAGGTGGTTTGGGCACCTAGAACGAATGAATTCAGAGCGAATGATACACCAGGTATGTAAGGCACAGGTGAATGGACAGACCAGCTGGGTCGACCTCGTAGTGCAACCACTGACCGAAACACACAAAGCAACGTCGCTTTCCGCTTCCCTATGTCCCTATGTATGCTTATATCTTCAAAACTACGATACAAATTTTGATGCGGTTTCTTATAATAGATAGAGTAATTCAAGAAGAAGGTTTATATGTATAATACATGCTTCATATAGTAGATGGTGCAGCGGGAACGGAATCGGACGCCACGCGGGCGTTAAGAAATTGGCGGCACGAAGTTCGCCGGGCCGCTAGTTAATAATATATTGAAAAAAAGACAAGTCAGAAACACTCGAAACCGGTGGACAAGCATAACATAACATAACATAACATAAACTCACGCCTGTATTCCCCGAAAGTGTAGGCAGAGGTGCTAGCACCCACATTTCGCCAGTTTATGTTTAGGTCCCAATGTAATAGGTGGGCGAACCTGCGATAAATACACACATATCTTCGAAAAGCATCGAAAAGTCATTGGTGTGCGCCATGGTAAACCTGGGATCGAACTTGAGACCTCGTCTCAGCAGTCCATTTACCCATACCACTAGGCTACCGCAGATGGTACAGCATGATAGATTTAATTAAAGTAGCTGGAGGGATTAACGGAAACACTAGTAATTTCGTTTACCTACTAAAAAAATATCAACCAATAAATAACAAAAACCGGAAAGAACCGGTAATAGCCAGTTATTGTATCAATACGGATGCTTTCGCATTTCTAAGCAAAAAGCTGTGACAGATTCGAAATGGTGGCAATGATTTATAGCGCGCGTGCGCATGCTATGGCCGATGACGTATAAGGGCAACAGAAGAAAAGTATCAGGACTTGATATCTAGACTAAATTTTTATACTAGTCGCTGTTACTAACGGTCCCGCCATGGTGAAATTCTGACCCCATTCCTGCAATCAATGGGAACGTATTTTAGGAACAATAATAGCTTATGAGTTATTTCAGTCTATAGTCTATACCTGTACTAAATTTCAGCCAAATTCGTTCACCCGTTCGAGCATTATTGAGTAAGAAACATACAAACATCTTCACAAACTTTCACTTTTAATATTACTAGCTTTTGCACGCGGCTCCACCCGCGTGGATGTCGGTTATCGCAACCAAACATAGCCTATGTGTTAATCCAGGGTATCAGCTAACTCCATACTAAATGTTATTAAAATCGCTCCAGCAGTTTAGACGTGAATAAGCAACAAACATACACATTCCCAAATTTTCCGCTTTAAAATGTGTTTAATAGGACTTTAAAGAACAAAAAGTAAACTATGTCTTATAGAAAAATAGATCTACTACTCGTCTTTTCTAAACTCGAAAATTATATTTCAATCTATTACGTAAAGCAATAAAAGCTAAAGAAACCAACAGCCAAAGAAACTTCAATAGGTAATAAGCGACAATCAACCTCGTTATTCCTAGTAATCACGCGCATAACTGCCAAGAAAACCCGCGGTAAAGAGACAGTTTAGAAGGCAAAAAAATGCCATATCCACTTGCCTTTCTACTTAGATGTTCTAGGAATGCAAAGTTTAATTGTAGAGAAAACGTAATAACCTCCACAGCTCCGCAAAAGGTTGTTAGGAAAATGTTACTCGTGCTATATGGATTCGAGAATATTGGATATGGTATAGTGTTTTTTTTTTTAGTTTGTAAGTAAAATAAAAGTTTGGTTAAACTCAGTTTTGTATAAACTATTTACCTTTATTGTGTAAGATAATATTGCATACATATAAACTCGTGCCTTTTTCTCATCGATTTCTAGTGCTTTTAATCTATCTTTTTTTTTAAAACGACATTACCGTTAAGTGTAAGTTGTAACGTTCCGTTAAGTGTAACGTTCAGTGTAAGTTCTGGAAGGTCAACCCTCGAACTTGTCCTTTTACATGTGCCTTATATTATATAGGTAAGTACTTGGTGTCATTTCTATTTCAATCATTCAAGACAAGAATAAAACAAAACAAAACAAAAATGGTGTTGTATGAGTATTCAGTTCGTCGTAATAAGAAGGTGCTCCTTCAGTCTAGCAACTCTGTTTAATAAAACTAGCAAATCCATACTAATACTATAAATGCGAAAGTAACTCTGTCTGTCTGTCTGTCTATCTGTATGTTACGCTTGCACGCCTAAACTACTGAACCGATTTTGATGAAATTTGGTATAGGGGTAGATTAGACCATGAGAAGCACATGGTCTAATCTACCCATGTTTGGTCGCGATAACCGAAATCCACGCGGACAGAGCCGCGGGCAAAAGTTAGTAAACTATAAATAAGTAATTGTTAACTACCACCTCCATTTTTTACATTCACAGTCTCATTACAAGTTAATGATTTTAGAATTAAACGTGCACTTACGCGACAAAAACACTTTTATATTCATCGCATAAATGTCAGCAGTCACCACTTACATATATATGGATGATTAGAGTCATTGTTTAAACTGTTAGAAACATTTATATTTCAAAGAAACCAGAGGAACCGGGCGGCTTGCTTCTGCTTTTCAAGGCGAGAGAAACTTAGTGTTATTTGAATGAATTTATTTATAGCATTTATTATGCTAACTGTTAAGTTCGAAAAACATTGGAAAAAATGAAATATGCTCAAGTGAGACTCGAACTCACGACCTTTCGCTTACAGGGCGACTGCTTATTTCTTTCATATATATGAGACGTAAAGGTACTCGACTGGATGTACGGAACACAAAGATTAGTTTCGCAAAAGACCATAAATAGATCACCAACAATTTGAAAATTTTGGTAGTTGTCACACAGATGTCATTACAAAAAGCACGTTGTAACAACAACACAGGTATCAAAATTTACTACCGTTTCACCCAGAACCCGTGATAAAATTTTATTTTTGATCTAAACACCTTTCTTATTAAACAAAACGTCAGTAGGTATTATATTATTTAGTCTGTGATAGAATTGGTTATAAATTTCAATTTATTTGAACAAAATAGAAATAATTTCCAAAAAGGAAAAAGAAACGTTTTGAATTTAGAATTCCAAACCATAGATAGAAGAAGTTATTGTCCGCCATTATTGTTCAAAATGGCCACTTTGAGAGAATGCCAATATCTTTATAGCAAATTGTTCAATCTATGACAATCATTAGCTATTTTATATTAAGACAAACTTCCATAAAAGAAACTACCAACATTTTCTAATGCTATCCATAAAAACAGAACCGCTTACTGGTTGGATTGACACATCAATACGCCCGCCGATGGAACGGCAAATTACCTAGAATACCATATACGTCTTATAGTCTATCCTGTGTACACAATGCCTACATTAGCTCTATTAAATAATGCTCTATGCCTAATAGAATATAGGACTTTTTAGAAAAAAAATTATAAGTGGTTCTAAAGCTTTAATGGACTCGGGCGTCTTGAATTATAGAGGGCAGCACTGTTAGTTTATAATTCTCTATGGTTCATGACTTCTTTCCTGAGTAGGAACTTTATAATTTTAAAAGTATCTTTAAAAATAGTTATGGTTAGTACTTCTACGTCTATCAATAAATTCGTATCGAAAAAAACACAAGTACCTACTTGACTAGTAGCATTTTCGTTTTCGTCAAAAAGGCACGCTATGCTTATATAGAAATAGGTTTCAGAATTAATTAACTCATTCATCTAGTTTCTGCGTCTCTTTCCAAGTATGTAGGTACATAGGATACAGTGTTGCCAGTTGAATATTGTCGAATGTTACACAGGACTGCTTAAAAAGTTACAATTTCAGGGTAAAAGTTACGATACCTTATTTCACGAGGAAAACTTCAATACAAACGTTATTAGCTCCCTTTATTACATTTTATCTAAGATGTTTTCAGTCTTATTAAGTAACGACTTAGGAAAGTTAAGTTACTTAAGGAAATGCAGCAATTTTTTTTTATGATAACGAAAACAATAAAACGAGTTATGTATCATCATCGAAAGACATACAATAAAGTGAATAATACACCAAGTAATTCAGCAATGGCTTTTGATTAGCTACAACTCACTTTGTTAATCAATTTAAGAAATGTCATCATCATAAACTTCGCGATTCATAAAGTTATAAAAATTGTTATCAATCAGCAGTTATAATCAGCAGAAGGACTAGTGAGTAAGTTAATCGTTGGTTTAACCGTTGGATAGTGCTCCTCGGACATTGTGAAATGCGAATACTCAGTTACCGAGGACTTTAAGTTACGATTAGATAATAACTTTTATAACTTTTTGAATCGGTATATCTCAGAAACGGTGGCTCGTAGGAAAAAACTGTTGACACATTTTTTATAGATAATTTTATAATCTACAATTTTTGCCTGAAGTACTTTTATGATAATCGTACCATTTTGTTGAAAAACTCATTTTTTTGACCTTTGACCTTGAATAATTGTTTTTCCTTAGACGGGAATGATGGGGAACTTTCAAATTTTGTTTTTAATGATATTTTAAACAATCTTACCGATTTTCAGCTTGGTGGGAATTTAAGTAAACTTCACTCTTATTTTTGGTCTAATTTGACCGGACTACTAGTCCTACTGGCTTTATAGCTTTTCAGAGTTGACGACAATTTTTTGTCTATGGCTAATTTTTTTTTTTAAAATTATTACAATGGTAGGTGGACTTGTACGGGGCCCCCGTATGGGCGGAGACCCTGACGGCCAGTAATGTGGCTAGATTGCTGAGCCCACAGAGGGCGATGGCCGTCAGGGTGATAAGGGGATACCGCACGATCTCAGGTGAGGCGGCATGTCTCCTAGCCGGGACCCCTCCATGGGACCTGGAAGCGAGAGCACTTGCGTCTCTATTTAAATGGCGCAAGGAGGCGCTGGAGCGGGGCCAATGGCCTGCGTCTCGAGAAATCGAGTCCCAGTGGTCCCAGCTCTACCAGGAAACCGTGGAGACATGGAAGGTGCGACTTGAGCAACCAAAGGGGGGATTCGCAACAATCGCGGCCGTCAGACCGGTCATGGACGAGTGGCTGGAGAGGAGACATGGTGCTCTCTCCTACCAGTTGTCACAGATACTTACCGGGCATGGTAGCTTCGGTAGGTATCTGTGGCGAAGACACCGGGAAACCACAGCCGAGTGTCAGCACTGCGAGGACCGCAGCGATGACACAGCGCTCCACACGCTGGTGGAGTGCACAGCGTGGGCGCAACAGCGCCTGGTCCTCGTGGTGGGTCTGGGCGCGGGCACTCTCTCGCTCGAGACCATGGTGCGAGCTATGGTCTCCAGCGGGAGTAAGTGGGACAGCGCCGCCTCTTTCTGTGAGCAGGTCATGCTCGTGAAAGAGGCGGCGGGGCGGGAGCGGGAGAAAACTCTCCCACCCGAGTTCCGCAGTCGGCGGCTTGGGCGCCGCCGACGTGTCTTCGCCGAAGACCATACCAGACCGGACTCACGCACGTCCCCCCCCCTCCTATGAAGCGGGATGATACCCGAAAACCCCCCCATAGACGCGGGATAGCACCCGAACCACCCCCTAGACGAGCCCGCATTGAAGCCGTAGGTCTGTTGGGAGCCCTGGGACATCCTTCCGAGGGTAGGAGTCCGGCATAACATCCATGAAGGATTTCCCCCTCGGTCAAAAAAAAAAAATAATGGTAGGTGGACTTTTATGTCAAGTCTTATTTTGTAGTATATTACTTTGGTTAAAATTATTGTTGGTAAATTATATAAATATTCTGCTGCGTTTATTTAGTTTAACCTCGGTCAAATGTTAAAAACGATCATGATATATCAAATAAAACGAAGACGAGAACATCTTTTTTTCTTACCTTTAATTTCTTTTTAAATAATTTACTTACTGATAGAAATTTTCGAATCGAATCGAGACAAAATCTTTTTAATTATGAGAATTGCTCTTCTACAGTAGATAAAAATAATATTTTTTTTACTAGTACCACACTAGTGAATGAACATAAATGAATGAATTGAAAATATTATATCTTTGATTGATAGTTGTTCGAACAGAAGTAAACTTTATAACTAGGAAAAAAGGTTTGAAGTTGTTAGAACGTTGTCATCTCCATGCACGAGATTTCTCTAACAATACCAAGGTTGGTATTTCTGATAATACGGATAGCGAATCGAATAATATTGACATTATTGACCACAGACTACAGAACACTAATTATTCTGACTGATGTTGACCCAAACCTATACGGCAAAAGTTACAATAAAGTTCCATTTTGAGTCATGTTACGGAGAAGTTACATAAGGGGGTCAAAAGTTACGGAAATTGTAACAAAAGTTACAATCTGGCAACGCTGATAGGATATCTTTTATCCATGGAAGAGATTTCTATCGGTTGCAGAAACGGGACTAAAAGTCCAAGCAGGCTAAGGCACAGGCTACAGCTACTTTTTTTGATAGAAACACAAAATGTTAAAGTTCCCGAAGTTGCCCGAAAATTGCCGAAGCATCTCCGTTAATGGTGCATTTTTATTACAACCGAATATCATAAATGCATAAAAAATTTACCTCAACCCTGTTCTAAAAAAACTACCCTTTTGTCCATATTGAGAACGCATTAACACATTCAGCCTCAGGGGTATAGGCGACGATGGATTTGATGTAAGTTTTTGTCTAAGAGAAACAAAAAAATATATTACACCTATACTAAGAAGATATTACATTATAAGATATTCGATAAAGATTAAAAAAACAATTGTCCCGGTCTGGACTGATATTTTCAAAGTCAGATATTTAAAATAAGTCAACAATTATCATATCGTTTAAGTTTTAAAATTCGCATTCAATTAAAATATTTATAATGTTTGAATACGTCAGTTAGAGTTGTGTGGTGCTACGTAAATATGTCCTAGAAAATGTATCTATTTATTTACAATCTCTGAATATAGGTTAGATTAATACCAGATCAGATTGAATAAAAAAACATTCAATTTAATCCGAAATTCGCCTCGACTACATTAGAGACAGCAGCGATTCACAATAAAAAGGTTTTATTCGGTCACTCAGCAACGTTTTCATAGACAAAGCAGATTGCTTGATACTTTTCCAAATTTAAAATACAGGTAAAAGCGTGTCCCATGACGAATACCCCAATTAAAAAAAAACTGCCGCCATTTCTAAATGCGCGCGAAATTGTATACCAATGATGAAGTAGATTTAGAATTGACTTTTAATTTGTGAAACAGTACATAAGCTTGAAAATATAACAAGAATGTTCTATTTAACAGACAGTGAATATAAATTGCCGATTCAAGTAATAGATGCAGGATAACACTTTGACAGAATTGATTGCAATAGATTACAAACTTACGAGTCTGGTACTCGGGCCACTCACTTTGGCCTACTTGTGTTCAGCTTATAAAATAAATGAGCATAAAAAAGTAATTTATATCGGCTTCTGTTCTTTTGAATATTAACAAAGTTGACTGCAATGCGGCCGTATAAAAATGTAAAAATAATTACTGTAGGTAGGTATTTAAAAAGAAGATTAATTGTGAGATTATAAATAGTCGCTTGTTTCGTTCACCTCTGGTCGAAACTGATAGGTTACTGTGTGTCTTCATTCTTTTCTGATTGAAAAAAAAGTGTTGTTCGTAATTTAAATTTGACTTTTATACATTGCACGAATTTGATATTACGTCATTGGAGTGTAAAATTTTAGGTCCTTGCCCCTATATCATTCGTTCCTATAGCTTGTTTGACTTTGAAGCAAATTCTTCTACTAAAAATATATTCAAAATCCAACCTCGAGCTGTCACAATCAAATTCAATGACAAATATGCTTTTCAAGAACATTGATATCGTGATATATTTTAACATTAATTAGGAGATTGACAGTTGGTTGAAACTGAATTACGAACATCTTTTTATTATCAACAAACTAATTTCGAACATATACCTAACACCCATAGCTACACTATTTAAAAAAAACAAATGACAGGTACAAATCTATATTGTTGATGGTCAAACTGACGACATTCGTTCGTCTACTTTTAAAATTAGATTATTACATTCCATCATGTTACATGTATCTATCTTCCTTCTAAATTCCTATGTTCTTGTATCCTGACTATACATAAATATAACTATATAAACGTACAACTAATGACTATACTAAGCCCTCCAGCGCATAACCCTGACCGAAATTATAAACAGGCACGCACACACATAAGTCAAAACACCATCCGTCACACATCCAAAACAAAAATGGTCTAACTTGACGATTTTATAATAATACCAAAGGGGAATCTACGGCATAACTACTAAAAAAACTTTATTCCTTTATCCGTCTTGCCCTACGCCCATCGTACTTTTATTATGGTCCACCTCACCGCCATTATTTGAAACCCAACTTTAACTGTCAGTTATAGGGTATATATTCCTGTGGCGAAGGTCCTGGTATACTAAAGCAGTAATCTCTGAGCTTCATCAATTATCTTCAGTCGGAGTTAATTACTTTTATAGAGCGGCCGTACATTTTTTTAGGATTCCGTGGTTACTATGTAACTATCCACACGGTCTAGGACTGCATACGTTGTTTTAAAATGGAATATAGAATTTTTAAGAGTGCCTTACGCAGTTTGCTATGCTATTAGATTTGCCAGAAGGCAATATAGATTTAGATTACCAATTGGGAATTCTATAATATGTTGTTATCCATACTATAATATTATAAATGCGAAAGTAACTCTGTCTGTCTGTCTGTCTGTCTGTCCGTCTGTCTGTCTGTATGTTACTCTTTCACGCTTAAACCACTGAACCGATTTTGATGAAATTTGGTATAGGGGTAGATTAGACCTTGAGAAAGGACATAGGCTATGTTTTGTCGCGATAACCGACATCCACGCGGGCGGAGCTGCGGGCAAAAGCTAGTACTCTATATACTGGGTTTGCTAGAAGAATATTTATGGATAAGTCAAGTTCATCTTTACTATTTCCATATTCAGAATAAGACATTTTATTTTGTTCAATATGACACGTCAATATGATTTCGTTTAATGGTAAGGTGATGGCAAAACCTTAGGAAAGAGGGTCACCATTATGGACGCTTACCATGTTGTAATGGTGGCCCTAACCTTGACGGCCTCATCAGATACCTTTTTCATATCCGGCTAGGATCCAAGACTGCAGGAAAAAGGAAATACATGTACTGGTAAAAAAATTTAAAACTATATTGTGTATAATTACTAAGAATTGAACTTTTGTCTCCTGATCAAGATCAAGTAGATAATTTAAAAAACAAAACTATAAAAAAGTAACTTTTTTACTCTGGTCAATATTATATTATCTATGCCACAGAGCACAGATAATATAAGATATTATTACAGAACCTCCAAAGAGTTCCAAAGAATCGCGTAAACTACTTATATCCCATGGAAATCGGTTTTGAAGTGTCTTACAAATTACTTCTTGGAATCTCGGTTAATCAATACAACCTATCATAGATGTTTTTGCTGCATAATCATCTCCTTCAGTTTTTTGTAATACTAGGGTAGAAAACGAGCAGAGATGGTAAACTGATAATATAACCTACGTACAATGTATGTGGCGTGACCGAAGAAGTAGGAAAATTATAGTGAAATGAGGTTAATAGATCTTTGAATGAATTTATATAGCAATTATTATGCTAATTTTAAAATTCGAATACATTAGGAAAAATGAAATGCTCAAGTGGGACTTGAACCCACGGTGTGGATGGCTCCACAGATATAAAGAGAAGGGAAATTTGAAGTTATTCAGGTGAGGCAAAAAGTGTAGTTCAATAGCTCAGTTGTAAGAGCATTCCCCCTGTAAGTGAAAGGTCGTGGGTTCAAGTCCCACTAGAGCATTTCATTTTTCCCGATGTATTCAAAAGTTAATAGATCTCTCAAAATAAACCCTCATTTTGCCAAATATGAGGCCGTCAAGCTGAGTGCCACCATTTTTGACATGGTATGGACGAGCTTTTTGCCTTCAAGCGTGCACTTTTTCATGAGCTATATGATAATGGTGTGCCGGATGGAGAGCAGCCCTATCCTGTAGTCGCCTTCTACCAAGCCCACAGGAAATGATATGGCCATATTCTTCTCCGCAGATTTATCTTCATTAACAAACTAACTTTTACCCACAACTTAAAGATCACGTATTCAACCATTTCAGAATGTCAAAATGCATAGTGGCCTCTTGTCGAGAACATATAAAATAAAGATATTTACCTCAAGCAGTAAACCTGATCAAATTATTGGGTTCGACCATAATTATCAGTTCATTACAGTCCCACTTATGGGTGCGGCTTCTCAGAAGGCTTGTGATGATTCACAGACTTATTTCAAAGTCATATTATCAAGGCTTAATAGCCTTGAAGCATACTCCAGTTACGCAGTACGGATTATTAGGTATCTACTATCAGGTTTTTCCGTATGGTGAAGGAGAAAATACAAGTATCACGACCCTATCTTATCCGAAAGGTGTAAGCGGCGACTGATGGAAAAATACGAAGATGATATAATAAATAAATATTCCACAACCTTCTACACAACGCTACGAGTATCTAGACCCATGGTAAGCTTTTATAGCTTGTGTTATGGAATCAAGAATGCGGATAAACATACTCAGGTACTTTTTCTTGTAAATATATACATATTATACATAGAAACATCCAGACCAATACAAATAGCCATATTCATGGATACAAATATTTGCACTGAGCGGGAATCGAACCCGCGCCTCCTGCGTGGCAGTCGCGTGCACTACCGCCACGCCACAGAGGCTGTCAAAGGATATCACTGCGTAAGAAGGAAAACTTGTAATAAAACCCTGTAGCAACCGTCTGGCTAGCGTGGATACAGTAGGCCAAAGCCTTTGGACCCAAAGCATCATAATCAAGCAAGTAATAATCATATAAAAATGGGCGTTTCAATTTTCACCCCACAGTTCTACTCAAGAATATTTTTTACGATCAACCCAGAGGTCTTTCCGTTTTCTACCCACGAATCAATTAATTCTAGTTTTACTAGTAAATATGACGTGTCATAACAGCTTATGGATGAAACGCGAGGAGTGCTGCGATACTGCGCGCACGCATGCGATCTATGCATATCATATCATCGCTGGTCAGAGTTTCTCAAACTGTGACCTCTGTGTGTGACTGTGACAAGAATAGACATAACATAACATACATAACATAAACTCACGCCTATATTCCCCGAAGGGGTAGGCAGAGGTGCTAGCACCCACATTTCGCCAGTTTATGTTTTAGGTCCCAATGTAATAGGTAGCGAGCCTATTGCCATTAACTGGGCACTCATAAACCTGCGATAAATACACACATAACTTCGAAAAGCATGGATAAGTCATTGGTGTATGCCATGGTAAACCTGGGATCGAACCCGAGACCTCGTCTCAGCAGTCCATTACCCATACCACTAGGCTACCGCAGATATTACTGTGTATAAATACTTCGACAGAGGTTCTGTTGTTATAAAAACTAACGAATAGATTGCTATTCTACAGACTATTTAAGTACTTGATCAGTATATTTAACTAAATTGTACCCCTCTTTATAAACCGAAGGCCAGATAAAGATGGACGTATTGCTTAAGACACTTTGTACTTTTCCACTATATATGTATACTAGCTTTTGCCCGCGGCTCCGCCCGCGTGGATGTCGGTTATCGCGACCAAACATAGCCTATGTCCTTTCTCATGTTCTAATCTACCCCTATACCAAATTTTATCAAAATCGGTTCAGTGGTTGAGGCGTGAAAGCGTAACATACAGACAGACAGACAGACAGACAGACAGACAGACAGACAGACAGAGTTACTTTCGCATTTATAATATTAGTATGGATTATTCATCTGACCGGTTTCGCCTCACGGCATTCTCAAAGGTATGATGAAAGGTAAAGTAAAATATAGTGGACCTGGATGGATGGATATAGTGGTACCTACGAAGTGTCTTACTTTATATGTATTACATCAAGTGCCATTAATCAACAGTATAAACAAAGATGGACATTTTAGTCTTATTAAAAGTTACATTACACCAAATTTAATTTCACGTAACAGGGGATGAGTGTATTTTCGTCAAGCTGGCCGATGTGCCAGCTTGACTTGTTGAGCTGCATGTTTACGGTCGGATATAGAACAGTAGTCCCTTAGTCTACGATAAACACGGAACCACGGCAAGAGGTGGGCTGATCCTCACTCAAAAAATACGCTTATTTTAGTAACATACATTCACAAAAAAGCCGCATTTAATTCTGAGCGTTTAAGTAAAACCGTAACAAAAACACGTACCATTTACATCAAAATGTTGAGAACCACAGTTCCACATGAATATGGAGAACGCGGAAGACAAGGTCAAAAAGTTAGCCACCGGTTATGAACACGCACTTTTAAATTATTGGCGTTTCGGGTTCTAACCCATGGTCGCCATGGGTGATCTACGGAGTATCGGTATACATGCGATGCGATGGCTTAAATATGATGTGTAAGATATTTACACATTATAACACTGTACAAGTATAGTTAGTGACACTTATCTTGACGTCACAATATATACTCTACGCAGTACAGTGACAGCCTCTGTGGCGTGACGGTAGTGCACGCGACTGCCACGCAGGAGGCGCGGGTTCGATTCCCGCTCAGTGCAAATATTTGTATGCATGAATATGGCTATTTGCATTGGTCTGGGTGTTTCTATGTATAATATGTATGTATTTACAAAAAAAAAAGTATATAAGTATGTTTATCCGCATTCTAGATTCCATAACACAAGCTATAAAAGCTTACCATGGGTCTAGATGGCGTTGTGTAGAATATTGTGGAATATTTATTTAAAGTACGCGTTTTTTGGGTGTCTTTTGAGAATACCAGGGGGCTAATCATAGGTAGGTTCCATCTAACCTTAAATTACCTAATTAAAAATAATTCACCTAAGCATCAAACCAATCCGCGCGTTAAGGCGTCGTTTCTCTCACGACTTGATGTCAAGACGTATTGTGAGAGTAATATCATTGATAAAACAGCATAAAAACTTTTTTATAAAAGACTCGTCAATTTGATTTCACCTCGCCTGATGGTAAGCTAAAGGCAAAGTCTCGGAAAGAGGGTCACCATCGCAAACATGTACCATGCTAACAGTGGTGGCACTCAGCTTGACGGCCTCATCAGATGCCTTTTCACGCCCCGCGTAAAGGACCCGGGACTGTAGGAAGAAGGAACTTTTCTTGGTAGCTGGATAAAAAGTGATCAACTCATATCAAAATCCGTTCAGTAGTTTTTGCGTTCAACGCGGACAAATAGATACTTAAACAGAAAGGTTTTGTTTTCAATAACGTTAATATAACATAGCCTAAGTATTTTTCAAATATCGGCAAATTACAGACACGACTACTTTACAATTATACAATTGTATGTATACCTAATGGAATATTAGACATATAATTATTTTCAATACGAATACGATACGATACGAATCCATACTAATATTATAAATGCGAAAGTAACTCTATCTGTTTGTCTGTCTGTTTGTATGTTACGCTTTCGCGCCTCAACCACTGAACCGATTTTGATGAAGTTTGGTATAGGGATAGGTTTGACCTTGAGAAAGGACATAGGCTATGTTTGGTCGCGATAACCGACATCCACGCGGGCGGAGCCGTGGGCAAAAGCTAGTAAACAATAAATTCATCTCCATTAACCATGAATACGATAAAATTCAATCAAAAAACGATGTCAGGTAAAAGTGGCAGCTTTACTCGGGACCAATGGGCTGGTTTGAGAGCATCACCTTTTTGCTCAGCACCAAGTGACCTGCCGTTCTAGTTCTTATGACTTCTCCGAAAGTAATACTATAGTTATATTGTCCTGACTGCTTTATTAGCCTCATAAACCAATCAGGACGTCAGTCAGGGGTGACAAACTCGAAATATTGATGAGGTATCTAATCATTATTATCATCACAGCGTTAGTTCTGGTTGGACTCAAAGGTCAGAGCCCGGGGTTTGTCTTGATTTGGCTTATCTTGACCTTGTTTATCCATCTTTTTTATTTATTTATTTATTTCATGCATACTATGTCATTACAGGCAAACCCAATGCGACAGAGTAGCAACATACTTAATGATAATAATTTCATTTACAATTCATCATGCTTCAAATAACTGAATAATAATTCTCACACAATATTTATAATTAAAAATTAATAAAAGTTGTAGTTTGACTTACCAAGCTTGAAAGAGGAATTAACACCAAGAGGCTCGTCCCTCAATAGGTAAAAAAAGGTTTTAGGACGCGATTATACAGGCTATATATAACGTGATGCAGTTACGCGTTTATGCATTAATATTGTGTCAATATCATCAATATATACATAAATTATTTTCGTAATTTACTGTTCAATTGAACTGTATGAAAAACATTTTTTATTTTATTTTTTAATAAGTACTTTTACTATAGATAATAAAATAGTGTAGTGTAGTGATAGCTTACTGTTTGTAGATTTTATAATATTCTACATGCGGTGTTTACCTTTATGTAATTGTAACAATATTATTTGTCTTTTTTAAAATGTTTTTGGTGTAAGCTTTTTTGTTAACAATTGTTGGTAGACCGAAATAAATAGATAAATAAATAAAAATATGAAAATACAATATTTACAGGTTCGCGATATAATATTGACAATCTAATCGCACTCGCGAAACTCTAGTCGGCCTTACGATGTAATAAATCGTTCCAAAAACTTCTTTGGTATAAAAATATTCTTATATTATTATGAACTATACACAATGGCGGTGGAGTACCAACTTAAATTACACAGTCAATGATAATACATTTTCGGAATGAAATAGAAAAAAAAACTGTTACTGTCTGGCGCCAATGTCTTTTAAGTACCTGCCCGTGGACAGAGGCTGTCAAAGTTTAGTAATAGAACAGGAAAACCAAATGGAAGTATATTTTTTAATTTGTGATAAAAAATAAGTTGTGGAAAAATAAAAAGAAAATACACCTCACTTTTACAGAATAGTCTATAATTTTCGTACACCTACTTTAAATTTTACTGGAAAAGAAAAACTTTTGAACGTAATTTCAATTTATTTTATATAAAAAGGGAAGGGAAATTTGAAGTGATTCAGGTGTGGGTCAATAGCTCAGTTGGAACAGCATTCCCCCTGTAAGGGAAAGGTCGTGGGTTCAAGTCCCACTTGAACACTTCTTTTTCCCGATGTATTGCGTAATTTCAAAACTTAGAAAGATAAACTTATGAAATTCTGAATAAGAATGATATTTTTTAGTAAAATTCATTAGTATACTTTGGAAACTGAAAGTAGTTCTAATTCTCACATTTTATTTATGTTATAGTCACCTATCCAAATAAACTTTACATTTATATCCACTGAGCCAACTCAGTCAGCAAGACAATTCATACGCTTGTCACAAAACAATATAAATAAGAAAAGTTTGAGAACCACAGCACCTAACTGCCCTACCTGTACAATTCAGTTACCCAAATCGTGGTGCAATAATTGCCATTATTACTAGCCAGAGTGCCAGGTAGAGGCCATTGTTACCGCATACCGACTGGGCCCATTATTATTATGATTAGATTCGCCCCGGACCTCGCTGGTCTCAAAGAAAGTTTGGGCCGTGTCATGTGAATCCAAAAGATAATTATTGTCAATTCGTATGTTCTATAAGAGTGGTTTTGTAATGTCGACGTAGTAAGTTTTGTCTTGTGAAAACTATTTTATTGTTGAAACTAGTAGACGGATCGCGTGATGGTAAGCGATCACCGCCGCCCATGGACACCCGCTACACCAGAGGAGTCACAAGCGCGTTACCTTCCTTTTAAAAGAGAGTACGCTTTCTTGAAGGTTTGAAGGTCGTATTGGTTCGGAAATACCGCTGGTGACAGTTCATTCCACAGTGTAGTTGAGCGATTCAGAAAGTTTCTCGAGAAACGCACAGTTGTGAACCGCCAGCTGTCCAGATGGATGGTTAGTATAATAGGTGGTAGGGATATTGCTTTTCTAAGTCGAAAGGGCCGTTGGGACTACAGTAAACTGTAGTATCGTTGTAGGTATTGCGTATTTTTTTTTGCTAAGGAAATAGTTTGTTTAACATAGCAGCAAGGTGCTTACAGTCTTTTCATACTGCTGCATGATGTTAGATTTACTGATTAAAGTACTTATTTTTATTTACTCAAACACTATGGTGATAAGTGGTTGAGCTTCTTCAGTGACAGCATATTTTCACTTAAATTCATTTAGATTATTTCAATGATAACTTACCGAATATCTTCACTAGTGGCTTAGCAATAAATATTTGTAGTAAAGTCGATAAACATACCTGTGAACAAAGAAAGTAATACTTTAGGTATAGGTATAGGTAACAAATTATTGATGAAAATATTGACAGCAGATTCAATTCTCACCATTCCATACCTTCTGTAGGTAAAATGTGTAAATCAAGGGTGAAAGCAGCTAAGTGCCACCATTGTTAACATGGTACATGTTTATAATGATGACCCTCTTTCTGAGACTTTGCCTTTAGCTTACCATCAGGCGCGGTGTAGTAAAATAAAAAAAACAGGTGTCAAAAGAAGCATATGATTATTTGCACTTAAACAAAACAAAAAATAAACAAACTTAACCCTAATTTAGCCAAGTGGAATTGCAGCCACAACTGACTGCAATAACAGGTTGTAAAATGTACCATAAAACTTTGTTTAACGCAGTTAACCGGTTAAAAATAACGCTAAAGTACTATTAGGGGCCAGGTTAGGCATAAACCAGGCTGCAACATGACATAGTTGCTATTAGTAATGACAGGTTCGGGGTGCATATACACAGGTACATGGTGGGTTAACTGCCGAAGTTTTACGAGTGGAGTCGAAGATCGACGGAAATAACTATGTATATGCAATTATACATTAGCTGAGCAGAACTATAATTATAGGTTAGTTTAAGCTGATGAGGAATTTTACTGAGAAAAGGGCTAAGGTATCAGTTTCTCTGGCAGTCTGGGGAAAATAAAGAAACAGAAATTAAGGAGCTAATGTTTAGATACATCCAACACGAGCCAACTTGAGCATAGCCGCAAGCGAGAGTTAATTTCTCGAGAAGCTCTCTGTTTTAGTGATTATATTATTACGAGTATAGTACACAAATGTATTGATAATATATAGTGAAGGTGGCAAAGTGCGCCTAGAGTGCAAGTGCGCCTGCCATAAATATTTCGAAACCTACATAATGGATACTAATACCTATTTTAATATATATAGATAACTATATTATTTACTTTTAGCATCGACGTGAGATGTCATTACAAGTATTCAAAATTAGGCGCACTTGCACGCTAGGCGCACTTGCATGCTTGGCGCACTTTGCCACCTCCACAATAGATTCATATTATATTCATACCTGTACAATCGGTATATCCCTGAAGGGGTAGGCACAGATGTGTAAACATCCACATTTTGCTAACTATGATTTTCGGTCACATGTAATAGGGGATGAGCATATTGCTGATTACTTTGTCATGGGTATGTTTACTGTCAGGTAGATAACAGACCCTAACCCAGGCTAGCGCCCATTATCGGTATCAGCGAGCTTCAGGATTTTTTGGCTAAGCATAATAGATCTTATCGCTATCAACATAAAATTGAAATTTCAATGATGATCGTCGACTATCGTCGGCATATATCGGCACTCTGCAGCAATTGAAGTTCAATCTTATATCTAATACAATACGATCTATTGTTGTTCGACAAATACAAATCCTGATGCTTGCCAGTGCCGGTACTGGGCGCTGGCCCTTGGTCGTCTGCTATGACACCAACGGGAAGAGATGGGGTGGCCCTATTGTACTCCTCGGGACACACCCTTCATAGAAATATTAATAACACGTTTACGAAATATGTATTACTCGTTTTGATGGAAGTCAGGGAACTAGACAGACACTGAATGTAGTTATATGTATAAGACAGGGAATCAGTAAATATAAAGTATAGTTTTTTTAATATTTTTAGTTATGAATTTATTTAGATTTACCCAAGTATAATTTGGGGAAAATATTTTTACCTTCAATGCTTTATAATAATGATATGTACAGTCAGCGTCATAAATATCCTAACGACGAAGTTTCAAAACGATCTTAAAACTCTCGTATTAAGAGCAAATCAAACTGTTTTATTATTTTATATAGTATTATCACAGTCTAACGATTCATACTACATACAGTCGGTCAACGAAGCCGTCTAGATAGAGCAATCGTGCGGGGGGAGAGGGGTGGTGGGGGACGGGGTATTACTCGGTACGCCCATACATTTTACTCGGTACTAAGGATTCAGGGCTGTCTCATTTTTGTAATCAGACTAATCACGTGATTTTTTTTTTCAAGGCTCGTTTTGTTTGTTAAAATTGTTTTTTTTTTTCGTTTTCTATATTTAGCTATCCAAGATGGCGGACACGAAATTTTCACAAAAATCGATATGGGTATCGTTTTCAGGGTTTTTGGGGTCGCTGATTGCGAATATAACATCCATTTCGCGATCCAATATGGCGGACTTGAAATTTTTACCAAAATCGATATGGGTATCGTTTTCTGGGTTTTTGGGGTCGCTGATTGCGAATATAACATCCATTTGGTGATCCAAGATGGCGGACTCGAAATTTTCACTAAAATCGATATGGGTATCGTTTTCCGGGTTTTTGGGGTCGCTGATTGCGAATATAACATCCATTTCGCGATTCAAGATGGCGGACTCGAAATTTTTACCAAAATCGATATGGGTATCGTTTTCAGGGTTTTTGGGGTCGCTGATTGCGAATATAACATCCATTTGGTGATCCAAGATGGCGGACTCGAAATTTTCACTAAAATCGATATGGGTATCGTTTTCCGGGTTTTTGGGGTCGCTGATTGCGAATATAACATTCATTTCGCGATCCAAGATGTCGGACTCGAAATTTTGACTAAATTCGATATGGGTATCGTATTCTGGGTTTTTGGGGTCGCTGATTGCGAATATAACATCCATTTGGTGATCCAAGATGGCGAACTCGAATTTTTCACTAAAATCAATATGGGTATCGTTTTCAGGGTTTTGGGGTCGCTGATTGCGAATATAACATCTATTTCGCGATCCAAGATGGCGGACTCGAAATTTTTGCTAAAATCGATACGGGTATCGTTTTCAAGGTTTTCGAGGTTGCTGATTACGAATATGTTAGTCATGTAGCAATCCCCGATGACTGGATGGATGATAATATTCGTAATTAGCAACTCTGAAAACCTCCAAAACGATGCTCATGTTGACTTTGTGGGAAATTTCAAGTCCGCCATCTTGGATCGCTAAATGGATTTTATTATACGTAATTAGTCACCCCGAAAACCTCGATTTGTTTTTTTTTTAATTTCAAGTCCGCCATCTTTGATCGTCGGTAACATGGTCGTCAAGCCCGATAGCAGAAAATTGCCGGCAGGCAATCATACGATGGGAAAACTGACAGCAAGGCATGGCCACCAGGCCAAAATCGCTTTCGTGTGTGGGCGCTGTCGACTTAGGACTGCAGGCCGCCCGATACGATTTGAAACTGCAGGCGAACTGATCGTGGATAGGCTCCTTAAGAATATATCATCAATTTAGCGATCCCGGCGATTAGCGAAATTCGAATTCGAATCCAAATCCAACCCCGAACCCGAACCCGAATCAATATCCAAATTCAAGTCGGAATCGAAATAGAAATTCGAAATCGAAAACGAAATCGAATTTGAAACCGAAATCGAAATCGAAACCAAAATCCAAAAACTCAGACTTAAAATATTACGTTTGCCTCCGTGGCGTGGCGGTAGTGAACGCGACTGCCACGCAGGAGGCGTGGGTTCGATTCCCGCTCAGTGCAAATATTTGTATGCATAAATATGGCTATTTGCATTGGTCTGGGTGTTTCTATGTATAATATGTATGTATTTACAAAAAAAAATGTATTTAAGTATGTTTATCCGCATTCTAGATTCCATAACACAAGCTAGTTAAGCTATGCTTACCATGGGTCTAGATAGCGTTGTGTGTAGAATGTTGGGAAATATTTATTATTATTATAATTGGTTGAGTAGAACCGGAGATATAACCAAAAGTTGCAATAGCCGACATCCATACGAGCGGAGCCGCGGGCATCACCTAGTAATATAAATTAGCGTGAGTTGATGTGCCTTGACAGAACAAAGAGAACGAATAGGAGTTATATATAGAATATTACAGAAAAATTATATATAAAAACTGAAGTGACAACCCTGACAAAACTGCAAAAGGTGGCATTTCCGCAAACATCAAACGCGATGAACTACTGTAAGATCTCTCGTTATACTGTGGTATTATTATCTAAAATAAAGGTGTGTGCCAAATATCAGAGCAATCAGTTAACTAGATGCTGACTGTACCTACCAATATCTTGGAATCCGTTCCATTAATTTTTCCATTAATAACACAAAAAGCTGCAGGTCTATGAAATACATACGTGCCTGGTTTCTCATCCTAGAGGTATGTACGATAATTTGCCCACTATTGTGTGATAGGGTTGCCTCGCAATAGACACACATATATAAGAAAAAAAAATTGGTTAAATAAAAAGTAAATTTTAGTAAGTCAATAAATAATGCAAGAAAATAGTAAAATCTGCGGTAGCCTAGTGGTATGGGTAATGGACTGCTGAGACGAGGTCTCGGGTTCGATCCCACGTTTACCATGGCACACACCAATGACTTTTCGATGCTTTTCGAAGTTATGTGTGTATGTATCGCAGGTTTATGAGTGCCCGGTTAATGGCAATAGGCTCGCCATTGGGACCTAAACATAAACTGGCGAAATGTGGGTGCTAGCACCTCTGCCTACCCCTTCGGAGAATACAGGCGTGAGTTTATGTTATGTTATGTTATATGATGAAAATAGTTATACACATATAATCTTAATACCCACGCCTCTCTAGCTGGGCTAGACAGAGACAATAGTCCACTATCTTGTTTCTATCCTTACATACTTTACAAGTTTTCTGAACCATCATTAATATTCGAATACATCAGGAAAAATGAAATACTCAAGTAGGACTTGAACCCACGACCTTTCCCTTACAGGGGAAATGCTCTTCCAACTGAGCTATTGAGCCTGTCATTACAACTTTCAGACTTGGTAATAATCTGATGTTTGTTGATATTACTGTGAACTAGCTTTTGCCCTCGGCTTCGCCTGCATGGATGCCGGTTATCGGCACCAAACATAGTCTATGTCCTTTCCCAAGGTCTCAATCAATCAATTAGCCTATCACAGCCCATGTAGGCCTCTCCCAATGTTGGGAGGCTTTAGCCTACTGTCTCCACGCTGGCCAGATGGGTTGGAACAGGGTTTTATTTCGAATTTCCCTTCTCTCACTGTGATATTGTCTGCGTATCTTTCCGTTAGTCACCTCATAAGACACCTCTTGGATGAGATGGCGTGGTGATACTTGTATTCTTTCTCTGTCACCACACTCAAGGTCTCATCTACTCCTATTCGAAATTTCATAAAAATCCTTTCAGTGGTTTATGTTTAAAGCGTAATATACAGACAGGCAGAGTTACTGTCGCGTGTATAACAGTACAATTGAATAAACTACAGGCAATAGATGAATTAAAACCACTTTTAACAGATTTTTTTCAACCCGACGATAACCAAGCCAATCGTGAAGGTTAGTTTTATTTCAAAGAGTGATATTTGTGTAAACTTGAAACATAACTTCAATACATGGAAGTACCGCGATAAGGCCGCCCATTGTACAACTATCTATCATATACGTATCCTCTGTATCTATTCTATGTTTCGTGTGCAATAAAGAGTATTATATTCTATTCATGTGTCCTATAAAAAAAAAACTAAACGGGAATCGAACCTACGACTTCTGACGTACGAAACGCTTTACTCTCACATAAAATTACACGCGCATAAGTATACTTTTTATTTTCATTTTCTAAAATTAATTATTTTAAATTAAACCAACGGGTGCGCTTCGTGTAATACTTTAGGTGCGCTTCGTCTGGGTGCGCTTCGTTTGGGTGCGCTTCCTGGAATACCTCTTCTATTCTATTATATTCTAAGTACCCAAACCTAAACTGCCTTTTAACAACTGTCAGAAGTACCATTATAATCACACGTAAAGTATTATGTACTTCGAAAACTATTAAATAAGTAGTTTAAATTTATAGTTCTCCTGTTCATTCATGTGGGATGTTAAATTTCAGTGTAAAATGAAGGTATACTATACATAGCTGTTATTTCCGTCGTAGAGTTTAATGTCTATGTGATTTAGTATTTGCAGTGTTGTACAGGAAGCATCAGAAAGATGTTGACGAACAGGCTCAAAATGATCTTAATTTCATTTTAAGACCCCCTTCCAGTTCTGATATTTGGCCCACACCTTTAGTTCGGACAATAATCCATACTAATATTATAAATGCGAAAGTAACTCTGTCTGTCTGTCTGTCTGTCTGTATGTTACGCTTTCACGCCTCAACCACTGAACCGATTTTGATGAAATTAGGTATACGGGTAGATTAGACTATGAGAAAGGACATAGGCTATGTTTGGTCGCGATAACCGACATCCACGCGGGCTGAACCGCGGGCAAAAGCTAGTACTATATAAATCAATAAAACAGTTCGATTTGCTCTTAATACGAGAGTTACATTACATTACATTACATAGAATCACGCCTTTATCCCCTGGGGTTAGGCAGAGGTGAAAACCCTCATTTCACCAATCATTGTATTTGGTCCCACCCCCTATGGGTGAGGCTATTGCCGTATTCCGGGCACTATTATTTACTCGAGCCATGCATATGAGGCTGAGTCTGGGCTGTATATATCTGTCTGCTGTTAAACAGCCCTATCCCTTAGTACGACACCGCATGGCGAGAGTTTTAAGATCATTTTGAGACTTCAAGACGTCAAGACTTCGTGCACCTACCTTTGACCAAAATATCTCTGCATCACTCTAAGGTTGGCTGACAGAAAATGCCCATGGCATTAAATCCGCCTTTGTACAATCATTTTGTATTTGTGCAAAAAGTTTAAACAAAAAAAATAAAATAAAATAAAAAAGATATTTATGACGCTTACTGTACATGGGGTATAACCATAGGGTCATAACACATGAACTAGCCTTACAATAGTGAGATAAACCATCAAAATACCGCCAACTCACTGATAGGTATATAAAATGAGAATCAGGGAAATAATAATAACAATTTTAGTGTTATTTTATGATGTATTTATTTGAAAATGGTCAATAATATGATAGAAAGATGAATAAGAAGAATCTTATTAAAAAGTTGCCATGTAAAAAATTGTGTGCTAACTTTTCTTCCTTTTTCTATTAAAATTTCGGAAAAGTTTGCAAAGTAATTGTTTTAAAGATTCTACATTTAATGTTATTATGATACCTAACAAAAATATTTTTAAATATTCCACAACAATATACACAACGCTGTCTAGACCCATAGTAAGCTTAACAAGCTTGTGATATGGAATCTAGAATGCGATAAACATACTTATATATTTATTTTGTAAACATATAAATATTTTACATAGAAACACCCAGACCAATGCAAATAGCCATATTCATGCATACAAATATTTACAATGAGCGGGGATCGAACCCGCACCACGCCACAGAGGCTGTCAAAAAATATGATTACAACATCGTTCATTATTACCGTATTTCAGAAGATTTTTTTAACATAATGTAGATTTTATTTATTTGTACTGAACTTTATAGCATTTATTATGCTAACTTTTTAAGTTCGAAATACACCGGGAAAAAGAAGCGCTCAAGTGGGACTTGAACCCACGACCTTTCCCTTACAGGGGGAATGCTCCTCCAACTGAGCTATTGAGCCACACCTGAATCACTTCAAATTCTCCTTCTCTTTATATCCGTCTTTTATTTTTATTTTTTTATTAAACACAGCCCTACAAAAAGAATTCCGAATTCTACATTTCTACATCCATTTTGACAACCCTAAGCGTAAAGAGTAGTGATTAATGACCGCCTAGCGTTTCGAAGCATAAAAGAAATTATCAAAAATACGTCCATTATTTTATACTTAGCCGTTACAATATATTTTTTACTCGTCTTAGAATCTTAGATATTAAATGCACATCATACTGGCCGGAATCGTAAAGATTTCTCGTCTTATTTTTATTGTGTTACCTATTACTGGAGGTAAGCCTACTAGAACATATATCATGTGGACAGCATTCTGTTGCAGTAACGAGTTTCATTCGTATTAATATATTTAATAAATTGAGGTTACTATTTTGTTGTGTTTAGGTAGCAAACGAGTTGTTGGGGGGTTATAGACTTCAAACCATCAGCTGCATGCCCCTAAATTGAAGGACACAGCTGCCGCCTTGGGGCGGCTGCTGCCCAACATGAGGGGGCCGGATGACTCCTGCAGGAGACTCTACGCGGGAGTCGTGCGGTCTATGGCCCTATATGGGTGCCCAATATGGGCGGACACCCTGACGGTCCACAATGCGCGTCTGCGCAGCGTGCAATGGCCAGCAGGGCCATTAGGGGGTACCGCACGATATCCTTCGAGGCGGTGAGTCTCCTTGCCGGATCCCTACCGTGGAACCTGGATGCGAGAGCCCTTTCGATGCTATATCGGTATCGAAAGGAGGCGCGGGAGCAGGGACGGGAACCCGAGCCTGATGAAATTCGGGCCGTGAGGTCTCAGCTCCACAGGGACATGGTAGCGGAATGGGAGCTACGACTTGGGCGACCAAGCGCAGGGCACGCCGTAATAGCGGCGGTAAGACCCATCATGGAGGAGTGGCTAGAGAGGCCACACGGCAGCCTCTCGTACCGGCTGACGCAGGTGATCACCGGACACGGGTGTTTCGGGAGTTACCTGTGTCGGATCCGGAAGGAGCCAACGTCCGAGTGCCATCACTGTGATGCGAGCGAGGACACAGAGCTGCACACGCTGACCGAGTGCCCGGGGCGGGTCCTAGTGGTGGCTCTAGGGGTGGGAGTCCTCACACTCGTCACATTGCTCACAGCGATGGTACGATGCGCAAACGCTTGGGGTGCGGCCGCCTCCTTCTGCGAGCAAGTAATGCTCGAGAAGGAGGCGGCCGGTCGGGTCCGGACCAGACTCCGGGCCCGGGAAGCCCGTGCAGAGCGAAGGCGAACCGGACGTCGGAGGTCGCAGAACGACCTCCGTCCTCCATGAGCGCTGGCCTGGGGGTGACCGGTGGAGCCGCCTGTCACCCTAGCAGAAGCAGGCCGCGGCGGCGGCGCAAAGTGCGCCTCCCCGTAACCGGGGCTAGATGGGGACATTTTGGTCCCCACAACCCGAAGGGGGCCATCTCGAAAGAGATGGTCCTGGGTCTGCCGAGGTGCGAGAGATATGCTTTTGGCAATCTCACCTCCGGCAGCCAAGGACCCAAGACGGCGTGCGTTTTAGTCGGTTCGAGTCCGACATAACCGCCTCCACCGGCTCCGTGGAGGTGGTATCCGTGGGGATTTTTCACACGATAAAAAAAAAAACCATCAGCTGCAATCCAGTATACTTGCTGATTACGCAGGTTTCTCTCTTGGAGTTAGTGTGTCAGATGGAAATCACTCATATATATTACATTTTTTTTTTATATAGGACACGTCAATTTGACTTCACCTCGCGTGATAGTAAGCTAAAGGCAAAGTCTCGAAAAGAGGGTCACCACCGTAAACATGTACCATGTTAACAGTTGTAGCACTCAGCTTGACGGCCTCATCAAATGCCTTTTCACGCCCGCTTATAGGACCCGGGACTGTACTTTGGTATTACTTTATTACGGCTTCAGATACTAGTTCTAAACGTTCCGTCCATGTTGTTCTTTTATTCCAAGACATGCATAATCTTCGTTAGAACATACCAATATCGGTAACCACTTAAGGGTCCTGATAGCCTCGCCTGTCAATCTGACATATAACTCAATTACAAACCAGTATAATATGACCACTTATTGGTACATAGATGTTGCTAAACAATCCGCCTGGGGGCTCTAGTGAGCTGGTTGCATACAGTAGCGTAATTACTATCTGTAAGTGTTAATTTTATGTGTGGGTATGTATTGTCTTTGAAGGTTTAAACTGGTTGGCATTTAGATTATGTAGAATACTAGCTATGCCTGCGACTTTGACTGCGTGGACATATATTTGTACACATATATTTCTCCTAAAATTAACTCAAGTTACGTTTTATAACATCAGCTATTTTCTGTATAAAATCCCGTCAAAATAAGCCTAGTCATTTCAAAGACCCCCTTGCCAAGACTTTGCCTTTAGCTTACCATCAGGCGAGGTGAAGTCAAAATAACGTGGCCTTTATAACAAAAAAAAGATTAGTCGAAATGAAACAAACAGACAATGATTTTTTAGACTTGTATTTGTATTTATTTGAATAGATGTATTTTAAATATATGTAGACTCTCTCACTTTTTTTTCTATTTTATAATATACTGCCATCCTATTCATCCTATTTCGACAAAGCTTTGTCAACTTATAACTTGCACGGTGCACCTACGAGAAAATTATAGACCCAATTTATTATTGAACCAAGCAGACGAATTAAAACCAAATGATACTGCATTATGGTTTATCCCGTGTGAACCGTCACGGGTCAGTAAAAAAAGAAAGATAAATATAGAGTGACCAAAACTCTACATAGAGTCGATCTGAATCGTTCTACGAGCACCACAGTAATTGGCGTACAGCATTCAACGGAGTTTACATAGCGTTAGATTGTTGCTTACTTGGCTTATCTTAATCCGGCTCGGTCTTAGCTCTACGCCCACTGCTACTGTCAAGAGTAGGGTGACCAAATTGTCCAAATTCGCGAGACAGAATTTGCAATTATAGAGGTCCATCAGTTCGAAATTAGGAGGGGTAGTTTTCCTACGTGGGACTCGAGAAGATCATCTTGAAACCGGAGATGGCCCTAGGTCGGCCAGAGATATGCCAGTAGAGTATGCCGTGTGCGGTTTTAGTCGGTTCAAGTCCAACATACCGGTATATCTGAGGGGATTTTTGCATATAAAAAAGTACACCATAATTAGTAAATTGACAATTGAAATAAACCCGCTGAGTTTCTTACAGCAGCCTTCTACTCGAAGGTGTCCAGATTCTCATGTTAGTCAGATTATTCCCCAAAGAAGAAAATGTAACAGGTTCTAATACCATCATAGATTTTAAAGCTATAAATTAAAAAGAAAGCTATGAACTATCATCAAATCAAAGTTGCAGGTATTTGATTCGGTCTGCAATTTACGCGAATATTACTCATTAAAATAAAAACACTATTTAACATAATCTATCGCAACTTATTTGGTATTATTAACATTTATGCAACCGTTAAAATGTGTTTTATTTCAATTACATGGTTTTTATTTTATTAATCATTAATTCCATTCTATAAAACTCCTCAAATTTCAAATTATAATGATAATAATCTATAGTAATTAGTGGGTAACAACAAATATTCAAAACAAATAACGTAACTTTTTTTTTCACATACAACCTCACCAAGTAGTAAAAACAAATGTTACACCGGATGTCAATATTTGAAGCGTTAACTTGTCACTTCCGGTGGATAATAGTACCTCTGTGTTTGAAATTAGAACAAGAGTATCTTTGTGGTGATTAGTTGGGGAGATTTATCTTAATTTTTTTATGTCGGACGAGAGATAGCAGGAGCTGTGTTTTTGCGGATGTTGCGTGTATCTTTGAAAGAACGCGGCTCTTTTGAAGCAATTCCTATGGCTTGTAAACACTGACAAGATTTTTGATACATTGCTACCTATTTATCTTGACTTTCATGAGAGCGATTGCAATCTCGGGCCCCGGGTAGGGCCCCGAGAGGATAGCCTGGACCAGAGCATAGTCTGTCAATTAGCATACACACTGGCTTGTAGGTGAACTTGCATACATATTTTACACTAGCTTTTGTCCGCGGCTCCGCCCGCGTGGATGCCGAAACATAGCCTATGCCCTCCCTCAAGTTCCAATCTACCCTATTGCGGAGGTAGATTGTAGATATCACGCCGCTTACTCATGACTGCCATATACCCTAATACCAAATTTCATCAAAATCGATTGAATAGCTTAGGCGTGAAAGCGTAACATACAGGCAGACAGACAGAAAGACAGAGTTACTTTCGCATTTATAATATTAGTATGGATTCACCCCTGGAATACCCCTAAGAGGTAGACAAAGGTGTATTACCGACACTTTCACAACTATGATTTTTATTCCCACGTAATAGGGAGCCTATTGCCGTGCCATGGTCACCCTAACTCCCTAAGCACTTGCACCTAAACTTTTACAATCTGGCAATTTATTATCATTTCTTTTCACTGTATTTCATACCTTATTTCTAACTGAACAAAGTTTAAATTCCGCTACAATAAAACTGCAACTATGATTATCTAAATTATGATGTCAATACCGTTGTCCGGGCCAATTTAGCATTGCCAAATGCTTCTCAGTGTTGAGATAAGACTTGGTACATATCTGTTGGAGTCTGTAGTTGTTTGTAAACAAAATTATATTGTTGTTATAATACGTTCTCTGCGTAGGTGGGACCCTGATATCATTTAAATTACATTGTCTGTGTGTTTTTATGTATAGTACATACATACATATACACGCTTGTAAATTACTGGAGGGATGGGCAGGTATTTCCCACATTTCTTCAATGATAATTTTTAGTTTCGTGTAATGAGGAGGTTTCAGGCGACCGGGACCACTACACAACTGGAACCGCGGTGTCAGTTGCCTGATAACATTTTTGAATTGGTCGACTGGGACCATTATCTAATTTGCTTTAATGTACAGATAGCAGAAAAATCAAGTTAAATTAACTCAGGATTTTACAGTGAAGTATTTTTAGTAATGAGCGTAGAATGTGTGTGCGACCCCCACAGGAAGAGATGGGGCAGCCCTATTCTATCAGGGACCAATTTGTTTACGAAAAATGGCTTTTACAAATCGTTTACGAAAAGTAACACAAAATAAATCACAAAACCATACCTTAAATAACTTCTATATAGTATATATTTATTATAAAATTCCACAACATTCTACACGCTATTTAGACCCATGGTAAGCTTAACTTTATAGCTTGTGTTATGGATTGTTTTTGTAAATACATACATATTATACATAGAAACACCCAAAACCAATGCAAGTAGCCATATTCATGCATACAAATATTTGCACTGAACTGGCATCAAACCTGCACCTCCTGTGTAGCAGTCGCGTTCACTACCACCACGCCACAGAGGCTGTTATACCAACTATCGCGTAATCAAACTATAATCTTATCTATCATCTCATCAATTGAAAAAAGGTCATTGCCCACTGCGGTGCAATTTTAATCCATTACTTTTTGTCCTGAACGTTCCCTATACCCTGAGACGAGCCTACTCACGATACAGTCATCAATCGGGAAGCATAGTAATATATTTTAATTAACAGGACCGTGGGCGCGAGTGATTGAGAGCCTTCACTGTGACAAAAAAGACGCATAGTGCGGCCGAACCCTTAACGAGTACTTCAAACGATAATGTATGTTTGTGTGCGTGTTTGTGTGTTTGTGTGAGTGCGGGATATCATACGCACGGTCGATGGTGGTCTGCAAACCAGAAAGTAGGGGTGAGGAGTTGTCGATAGGTAATTTATCGAAAGTTAAATCAGGATATCGATGTGGTTAGCTATCTTTTTAAAAAATTGACAAGTTAAAGTCGATTTTATTTTGCCTGATTAATGGATTTCGGATAGAATTCGCACAAATATATAGTGTAGATGCTTTTGTAAATTTAAGTTCAATCGTTTTTTTTTTTATAAAGGACACGTCAATCTGACGTCACCTCGCCTTATAGTAAGCTAAAAGCAAACTCTCGGAAAGTGGGCCACCATCGTAAACGTGTACCATGTTAACAGTGGTGGCACTCAGCTTGACAGCCTCATCAGATGCCTTTTCACGCCCCGCGTTAAGGACGCGGGACTGTAGGAAGAAGGAAACACGTGAACCGGCAAGGAGTTCCAGGTCTAAATGGTGCGGCATATGAATGAGTTCTCTTGAGATCCATTATTATATCTTGACTAGACTTATATTAACTCCTTTGTTCAGATAATTAAGATTTCAGGATCAAGTAGCTACTAACTCAGGGAACTGACTTTGGCTAGCATACAACCAACAATAAAACATACCTACATAAAAGACTGAAATACATGCCTATGCCATGCCATGTCATGCACAACTAAACTGAGGAATGAACTGTCACAATGGTATTCCGAACCAATACGACCTTCAAACCTTCAAGAAAAAAGCGTACTCTCTTTTAAAAGCAAGGCAACGTCCTTGTGACTCCTGTGGGCGGCGGTGATCGCTTACCATCAGGCGATCCATTTGCTCGTTTGCCTCCCTATTCCATAAAAAAGAAGATTGTCACATGATGTGGGTGATAAATCACATCTCTACCCAACGAGATTTGGCAGAGACATATATGATTCTAATAAAACCTTAACTTCTTCTACTCTTTAACAAATTGTAAATTGGAATTGTAACTTAACTTCTTCGATCTAATAACGCTTTGTATCGCAAAAATATAAGTAATTAATATATCGATAGACGGTGGAACACAGAGTGCCATCACTTATTTTACCTACTTATAGACGGATTCCAATAGGTTAAACTAGATATAACTCTAATTGAACTGATTTATTTTATGAAACTTGTTTTATATCCTTGCGCTTGTATAATTCCAAAGGGTAGACAGTCTTATATTAGCATGTACAATACGCTAATTTTTGTATTAGTAGCCTAGTGGTATGGGTAATGGACTGCTGAGACGAGGTCTCGGGCTCGATCCCAGGTTTACCATGGCACACACCAATGACTTTTCGATGTTTTCGAAGTTATGTGTGTATTTATCGCAGGTTTAGAAGTGCCGGGTTAATGGCAATAGGCTCGCCACCTATTACATTGGGACCTAAACATAAACTGGCGAAATGTGGGTGCTAGCACCTCTGCCTACCCGTTCGAGGAATATAGGCGTGAGTTTATGTTATGTTTATGTTACTATTAGTCTGACCATCTGAACTCCTAGTCCTAAGCCTATGTCAGATGTAAGTCATTTCAGTTCATGGAGTCATCTCATCCATAACTGTCCTACTCAATTCAAATATTCTTTAACAAAATAAATGGCCAACCAACTTCAATTGACAATTACCCGTTAAGAAGTTAAAATAACGTTTTAACATTCGAACAAGTACCTGTGATAGTCATACACACAATGGATACAAATCAGCTGATCAATAACGCATGCGATGTGCGTACGCGCATCGCAGACAAATGTAGAAATACTCGCACACATTACGGAATGGCTGCTGTGAGAATTCGATTCAATGAATGATATTTTGTGGTTTTTTTTTAATATGGAAGCTGTTTGATCGGCGTTTTTTTATAGATTTTATAATATATAAATTGGTAACACAACCGTTGACGCCTAGACCGTATGAAGTGAATAAGGAAGAGCCGGAACGAGGACCCTAAGATCCGAGGGCATCTGGGCCTCAGATGCAATCAGGATAACGTCTAGATGATGATAATTTTACAATATCTCTACAAACCGTGGACTTTTTAGGTTTCCAACTACCTGTAAAGCCTATCATAGATGTTCGTATGGCAACCAGAACCGACGACGGCTTAGGATCCTCTCCGAGGCATAAAAATACCGAGGCCAAAGTTGAGACATCTTCATGTATATAAATATTTTCACTGAACCACTACGCAACAGAGATCTTAAGTTATGATTTCTAAATCATGTGTGAATTAATTTCAAAATAACCAACGTCAGTATGTGCAGCTCAGTGTAAGTAACGTACTTGGCACTCGCTGAGGCCGCTCAACAAACACTGCAAAAAGGCACACGAGACAAAGCGGTGGACGGCGGAGGTATATTTATGATTTCACGGTATCTCGGCCCGTCATCGCTAGTTTGTCAGATAACTACGAAGGTGTGGAGATGGCTGTTTGTACCAATGACTTCTAGAGTACTAGACTGGCTACATTCGCAAATAATTATTTACTTGAATGTTTTTTTTTACAGCATTTATTATGCTAACTTTGAAGTTCGAAAAATATCGGAAAAAATTAAATGCTCAAGTGAGACTCGAACTCACGAATTACAGGGGGAATGCTCTTCCAACTGAGCTATTGACTTTTTACTTTTTATTTTTATTTTTTTATTTACTATTTACTTACTAATTATAAATATATGCTAAATAAATGTACAATACATACAAAAATGAGAAAAAAAGGGCTGGAAGAGACTGTAACTTTAGGCATCGTAGAATTCCTCCCCATCGACCTCTACCGGTACCGTGCCCAAAAGTCTGATGGCATTACCCTGCTGAATAGCGATAGCAATTCTTTGAGCGACGTAAAGGCCAGCCAAATGGTCACGGGAAGAGTCAATAATTTCGTTGCTAAAGGCCATAACCCTATTATTATGTTTCTACCGGTGACGTTATAAAAAAAAGCTTGATACCCTTTTTTTAAATGTGTAGGAATCTCTACAGCAGCGGCTATAGGTACCTATTACCCGCTTCTTACTGGTTTGCTCTGCCAAAAGGAGCCGAGGTAGAGATCAAAATTGGTAAGGTCGTTCTATAAGAGGTAGAACATTTATTACCAGCTTTCCTTTTAAAAAAAATCACGATACGCCACGCTGGAACCAACGCGAATGATTATGTAGGACTCAAACCGACTAAAAACGGCACGCCGCCTTGTGACATTTGTTGCAGAAGGTAGCCACTGGTATATCCCTTGCACCCTGCTGACTCTTGTATGGAAATGACCTCCTACTAAAACCTTTGGGGAAAGCCAACTCCACCAGCAAACTGCTGAACCTTTTCATTAACAGATGATATATTCTGGTGGGGCCTTTCCTCTCTGGTTAGAATTCTCGTATTTTAAGGCGGTTTTTTTTTCTTCAGAACTAAAAAATACGTATGTTTGACCAATAGAACTAGAGATGTCCTAAGCGAAAAGTCGCAGTAACCGACTTCCACTTAAACAAAACTGCAGGCATCAACTAGTAAACACATATATACTTATCTAAATCAAGTTAAACCAACACTATCGGCCATCGCTTCACTTTTAACTTTCCGTTTCGCGAACAATGAATACCGCGTCCATTTTGTTTTCGTTCGTGGCCGTATTAGCATAGTCAGCGCAGGCACGAGCGAAGCCGCGCGCAGATGTAGTATAGATGTGTGGTAGAGAGAATGTGATTTGGGGTTTTTAACGAAAATACTGGATGGTAGTATAGTATAAATCCGGTCCGTCTAAAAATTAGGTTCGGTTTCATCATTTTTATCTTTTACCGCTGTGTCTGTTTACCTCTTGTCATCGTTTTGATTTGTCTTACTTACATGAGTTTTAAAGGTGCGACTGCCGTCTATCCCCCAAACTCAAAAGAAAATAGTACGCTAGATACGATGAGCTTATTAAACACTGACTTTTAGTTACAATTTTGATTGTATAGACTACATTTTTTTAAATCGCAAAAAGACTAACATTAAAAGACTAACAAACAGACGGAATGATGAACAGCGAAGTTATCCTAATGAGGAAAAAATGAAAAAATGGAACCTACTCGTAATATCTGAATAATAACATTATATACATATACAAACATCATTGTAAAGTAAATACATAAATAGGGTCTGCTTAAACAATACAATGATAGTACTTTTCTTAATTTTAAAAAACTTTCTAGAAACCAAATCTTTTCTAAAAATAATCTTAAGAGATTCAATTGCGACATCGTTTACCGTGCTAGGCTCGGCGGACAGGATGTTCTACTAAATAAACGCCAGCCTCCATATACGGACTTTTAATTACTACCAAGTACCAATAAAAGCCCATTAAAATTGCTTTCAACCATCATGGTGGAAGTTCATAGTTCATTATTAAAGTTCTTATTTGGTCATCATCATAGTATTGTTGGTCCCGGGTGCATTTAAGAAGTTTAAGTTTATTTTGAAGGATTTTTACTAAGACTGTCGTTAGAACTTCTCAGAATTCTCCGAGAAGTAAGTGGAATTCTGAGAAATACAATTTGAATTACGTTGAATACCCCTATACAGAATTTCATCAAAATTAGTTCAATGGTTTAAGCGTGAAAGCGTAACATATAGGCAGACAGGCAGACAGACAGACACAGTTAATTTCGCATTTATAATATTAGTATGTATTTTTTTATACATAAATACATAGATTCACGCCTGTAATTAATCTCCGAAAGCAAAGGTGTATTAAATACTCATATTTCGCCAGCTATGATTTTGGCTCTCACGAATAGGGGATATAATCGCGCCTTTTTTGATATTCCGAGAGTTACAACCCAGAGCCAATGAGACACATCACATCTCTAAATAATATCGTAATAATTTACGATTACAACACAAATGTACTTATTTTTATCTTTATTCTCTCTTTTATTTATATTTTATCGCAGGTTTATAAGTGCCCGGTTAATGGCAATAGGCTCGCCACTTATTACATTGGGACCTAAATATAAGCTGGCGATATGTGGGTGCTAGAACCTCTGCCTACCCCTTCGGGGAATACAGGCGTGAGTTTATGTTATGATGTTATGTTTATTTTTACTTTAGTAAGATGCACACTGTGAGGAGCGTGAATATTCTTTTTCTTTCTTTCTTTCAAATAGATTAACAATAAAAACTCCCATTTCACATTTCTACTGCAACATACAGACACATACATTTAAATACATCGATTACAAAGTAACAGTCTAAGATTAAAATGGTGTAAATAGTTGTACAAAAAGAATCTCAGTATTCCGTATCAGCAACACGATTGTGGCCACCCGGTGGGGACTTGTTTTTATTAAAATACTAGTTGTGGCCCGCGGTTTCACCCGTATGTAATTTTGATCCTGTTTCCATATTCCATAAGAACCTATTCCTGGGATAAAAATTAATCCATGTCGCCTAAAGACGGATATAAAGAGAAAGGAAATTTGAAGTGATTCAGGTGTGGCTCAATAGCTCAGTTGGAAGAGCATTCCCCCTGTAAGGTCGTGGGTTCAAGTCCCACTTGAGCATTTCATTGTTCCCGATGTATTCGAATTTTATAATCTATGTGTTATTCCAGAGTTTAATTTATCCCTCTACCAAACTGATCGGCTTGAATATCAAAATCTTCTTACAAATTACACATACATACCTACATATATTTACGTCTTTAAATCGCCGTAGGGGTAGGTACCCACTTTTCGCCAATTATGATTTTCGGTCCCACAAGGTAATGGGGCGAGCCTATTGCCCTCTAGCGGGTCCTTTATCTTGGGTTGTATGTTTACTATCGTATGGAGAAAAGCCCTATCTCTTAGTTGCCTTTTACGACACCCACCGAAAGAGATACGGTAGTTCTATTCTACTCCATGGGGAACCATCACGGCAAATCTTACAAATTATTTCATTTATATAGACAGTGTAGACAAGTGGCAATCGTATGTTAGCGAATTTCCACTTATTCAGAGTGGTGAACCAGGACCTGTACCTACTGGTACCTATTCATAATGCGAATTATTGTAGCGTCTATATTGTAGCGTCGGTAGCTTAGTGGTTAAGGAGTCGGCCTTACGATCAAGAGGTCCCGGGTTCGATCCTGGCCATTACACTACCGACGTGAACCCACTCCTAGCACAAGCAATTTAGCTTAGTTGGAGGGGTTAGAGGGAATATTAGTAACTTCGGTTCTAATATTCTTTTTATGAAAAAAAAAATCTAGGTACGACCCATTTCGAAGGTTCCAAACACCTACTTGGTTAATAAAATCACCAGGGTGAACTATGGTAAGCACCAAAATGACAACAGCCTCTGTGGCATGGCGGTAGTGAACGGGACTGCTACGCAGGAGGCGCGGGTTCGATCCCCGCTCAGTGCAAATATTTGTATGCATCAATATGGCTATTTGCATTGGTGTGGGTGTTTCTATGTATAATATGTATGTATTTAGAACAACAAAAAAACCGTACCGCAACACAAGCTTGTTAAGCTTACCATGGGTCTAGTTGTGGAATATTATTTAATAATTAATTTCTTTGAATAAAACTGCTCTCATTTTCCCTAAATAGCTCCCAAAAGTCCGAACTACAGAACTTCAATATCGCCAATTGGTTTTAGAGGTCTGATGGCAGTCGCACAGAAAATAGGAACCGCATCGCAGTTAGACTGGGAAGCCAACCCCAACTAATTTGGGAAAAACCTAAGAAAATAATGATGACTTAGGGTAAAATATCTTCGTCTAACTAGCAACACTGGGTAAAGACGGATGTAGTAACCATTTCAAGTTTATGTTCTTTCTAGTACTGTTAGTCAATCGTATTCACTAGCTAATCCGGTCTGTATTCTGTATAATCAAACAATCTACAATCTCTAGAAGAAATTTAATGCGATTCTACAGTAGGTAATTATTTTTATAGCTTACTTTAATCTAAGAGAATATAATTCCAAAGTATTATAGATTATTCTGTTGAAAATAAATGTAACGATTTTGATTTGATGAATTCGCTTAATAAATGCAAGGTAAATGCAACTTTAAATCTAACTAGAATAAAAGTGAAATTCGCAAAAATCTAACAGCCTAAGTGCCAATCTCAGTTAAAATCCAAGCTCATACTTTTGAAGCTGCGGTCCGCTCTACTCCACAATAATTGGTTTGTGTTGGCTTTTCCTGTCTGCCATCTGACCCCCAAACCTTACGAGGAGAGCCTCCGCCATAGCCACTTTTGTCAATCAAAAAGTGTATAGATGTAGGCTAGCAGGTAACGCTAGGACTTTCCTTCCAACCCACCTAATTTTGAAGTTAGTTTCGTTAGTTTAAACAGCATGCTAGTAGCCAATTACTAGTATTCCTACTAGCCCCTACAGTGAAGCTAAACTGCCTATGTTCACGTCTTTTGTAATGTAATCCTAAAACTCTTTAACCATTAATATTAGGAATGGATTTAACTCCATCTGTCCAATATTATTACGGCTATTGCATAGGTACTATAGCTTTCTTAATCTCCTATGAACCTCAATGTATCTCTGCTTCACTCTATACTCCTATAGATAGCATACTAGAAGATAAATAAATAAATAAACATAATCATGAAGCAATCACAATTCCTAATAAACCAATAGACATCGAATGGACACTAGATGCTAATCTAATCAACCTTCGAGTAGCAATTTATATGAATAATGGTAATGTAATTGACAAATGAATTTATGAATTTATATGAAACTTTAAATGAAACTATATACTTAGCTACACCATTGCCTATAACCTCACTTTTACCTAAAGCTGTAGATGGTTCAAGGTCAACGGAGAGCCCGGGCAGCCCGCGAAGAGCGAAGGCGAATCGGGCGTCGGAGGTCGCAGAACAACCTCCGTCCTCCATGAGCACTGGCCTGGGGGTGATCGGTGAGCCACCTGTCACCCTAGCAGAAGCAGGCCGCGGTGGCGGCGCACAGTGCGCCTCCCTGTGCCCGGTGCTAGATGGGGACACTATGGTCCCCACAACCCGAAGGGAGTCATCTCGAAAGAGATGGTCCTGGGTCTGCCTGGATGCGAGAGATATGTTTTCTGCAATCTCACCTCCGGCACGATCAAAAAACGGTCAACGGAGAGCGAAGGAAATCACACCTAACGCCTCGGCAAATGTGACCTGAGATAAGGTGCAGTTTTAGGTGGTTCCAGTCTGATATATCCCGCGTAGGATAATAAATAATGATACCTGTGAGGAGAGGAAGGACAGGCTTAAAGATGATAAGGCTAGGAAGGTAGTAATGTTGTGATGGCGGCAAGTAGAGCATATAATAGAAAGTGGTTACCGCGGCGTATGAACACCAGACGCGTCACACTCAAGCAGCTACTCTTTAGAAACTTTTTAAAGCCCTTCATCCACACAACTAAACATTATCAAAAAACTTCGTACTTTGCCTATACAATAAGTAATCATCTCTTCAAAACATAAACCTACCTACACGAGTTATTTGTTACCTGTCATAAGCTGTAACTAATTGACAAGCTGTCGATATTAATAGTTCAATATTTCCATTAAAATCTGACTGTGGACCTCAACAAACATACATCATATTTGCAAAATTATGTATTACTTTCAAGGTTTTGTAGAATAATGACATACAAAACACGCTGCGATATAAATTCGTACGAATAGCAGTTACATCAAAAATTAACACTTTAGATTTCTCTCTCCTATTTAGCTTTTTTATAGCGTACGAAAAATCCCCACGGATACCACCCCAAGGAGCTGGTGGAGGTGGTTATGTCGGACTCGAACCGACTAAAACGCACGCCGTCTTGGGTCTATGGTTGCCGGAGGTGAGATTGCCGAAAGCATATCTCTCGCACCTCGGCAGACCCAGGACCATAGTGTCCCCATCTAGCCCCGGGTACGGGGAAGCGCACTTTGCGCCGCCGCTGCGGCCTACTTGTGTTAGGGTGACAGGCGACTCCACCGATCACTCCCAGGCCAGCGCTCATGGAGTAAGGAGGTCATTCTGCGAGCTCCGACGCCCGGTTTTTAGCTAGGCTTTTGCGGAAATAATTGCTGTCTGGTCTCTAAGCCCCGAGACTAAAGCTAGTGACCTTAGTTACGCCGCAGGTAAACTGGCTTTATCCTGGTACACGACCAAGAAGTCCTGTTCAGGTAATATTAACTTAAGTACTAATTAAAGGACAACAGAATTTATTTAACAATAAAATTGTAATTACGGACGTAATTATATATTATTATTTAGCTAACGCTAAAATATGAAACAAACAATACCTGTAATTAACGTTGTTTAACTGTATGGCTATCGTAAAAACCATCTATAGAAAGTAAATAAACTTATACAGCTCTGAGTGAAACAGGGAATTACGGGTAATTACCTTTTTTTTGTTTTTTTTTCGTGCGTAAATCCCCTCGGATATCTCCCCCGCTGGAGCCAGAAGGGAAGGTTACGCCAACTGAGGGTTGTGGAGCTAGGCCGAAGGTGAGGTTGCCTTCGACATAACCCTCGCACCCCGGCTGACCCAGGGCCATCCTAACGGCCCTGACAACGGTGTCCCCGACTCGCCCACACAGGTAATTACCGTATCTTCTGGTAAAGGTGTTGTTTTGATGACACGTTTGCTTTGCTGCCATTTGCCAACAGCCTGCTTGTACTTCTATCCTATATTATATACTTCACAAGTTTCTTCTACTGTCATATACTATCTGAAGTACATACATAATATACATACGCGAATATTACTAATTGAAATAAAATAACTTTTTAAAAGATTCTATCGTGATTTATTTGGTACTAGCTTTTGCCCGCGGCTCCGCCTGCGTGGATGTCGGTTATCGCGACCTAGGCTATGTTTAGCCTATGTCCTTTTTAAGGTCTAATCTACCAATATACCAAATTTCATGAAAATCGGTTCAGTGGTTTAGGCGTGAAAGTGTAACATACAGACAGACAGACAGACAGAGAGTTACTTTCGCATTTTATAATATTAGTATGGACTAGCTTTTGCCCGCGGCTCCGCCCGCGTGGATGTCGGTTATCGCGACCAAACATAGCCTATATCCTTTCTCATGGTCTAATCTACCCCTATACCAAATTTCATCAAAATCGGTTCAGTGGTTAACGCATGAAAGCGTAACATACAGACAGACAGACTGAGTTACGAGTATGGACTAACTGACCCGGTAAACTTCGTACCGCCAATTTTTGACAGTCCGCTTGGCATCAGATCCCGTTCACGCTGCACCCTCTACTATATTAAACATGTTTTATACATATAAACCTTCCTCTTGAATTATTATATCTATTAAAAGAAACCGCATCAAAATCCGTAGCGCTGTTTTAAAGGTAGAAGCAGACAAAAACGACTTTGTTTTATATTGATTAATTACGTTAAGCACGACGTTTCGGCTACTCTTCAGCGGCCACGGTTGCAAGGTGATTAAAGAAAGAAATAAAAAAGAAAATTATAGTGCTTTGTTAATGTTACTATTTACGCAGAATGAGCTCACTGTGCCGTTAAGTCTTCCTGTAATGACATGACAACCTCACCTCCGGCCTAGCACTACGACCCACAGTCGGCGTGCGGTTTTAGTCGGTTCCAGTTCGACATAACCTCCCCTTCCGTGGCGGGGGAGGTATCCGAAGGGATTTCCGCACGAAGAAAAAAAAAGCTATTTGCCGTCATTTCTCATTACAATCTCAACTCAATCACTTTTCATTCTGAGATGGTTTAAGATTACGAGTATTTGTATTCTGGAATCTCTTGAAGTACACTCGTGAACATAAGAATTTTTATCTATTAATTTTTTTTGGGACAATTTTTAGTTAAGTAGGTACTAGAATCATAACCAACCAGGTGTGCACTGTGAATAATTTCTCAAGTAATTCAATATGCTAGTTTTTAATGATAGTAATTACGCGTGTTGAGAAAAAACATTCTTGCATATTTAAAAAATTCTTTAACTGCAATGAAAAGATGTCGTTGATTTATTTTATTACGTTAATTTTTTATGTTGGTTAATTAGTTAGATACCGATAAATACGAATTTCGTAAAATTGAGATAATTCTGTACATATATTATATTAGGTACACTCTTGTAGAAAAGTCTTACGTAACGTTAATACGGCATCTATACAGTTTATTTTTTTAAATTGATTCAGACTTCTGCCGCGAACACTCGACACAAGTCGTATAGAAACGCAGCCTTAACTTTGTGAGCTATTGTTTTTATTTCTTTTCCTTTTTTCAATTTTTTTATTTACAAAGAACCCAATTAAGGTCAATAGTTTCACCCTGTATAATATATCACTTTATATACCTTCTGACAGCTCTCAGCCTATCCCTATATCGACACCTGCCAGGAAAAACATTGCAACTCGATTTAGCGAATTTCTGATTTTCAACCTTTTATTTGTTTTGATTAGGTCTGAATTTTTAAATCAGTATAGACTGAGTAATGGTTTTTATGCTGCTTAGTAGAAGGTAGGCAAGCACATAGCCCACCTGCCGGGCAGCGGTTACCGTGACCTATGGACAAGTGCAACACCTGGGTTTGTTATTAATTATAGAGTTGTTTGATAACTATTAGTGTTTATATTTACAAGTTAACGGTGAAAAACTCTAACTATATGGTTTTTAAATTGAAAAGTGTCGATATTAATTGATATGTAGGTTTAGCCTCTGTGGCGTGGCGGTAGAGAATGCGACTACTAAGCAGGAGGCGCGGGTTCGATCCCCGCTCAGTGCAAATATTTGTACGCATGAATATGGCTATTTGCATTGGTCTTGGTGTTTCTATGTATAATATGTATGTATTTGCAAAAAAAAGTATGTAAGTATGTTTATCCGCATTCTAGATTCCATAACACAAGCTATAAAAGCTTACTGTGGGTCTACATAGCGTTGTGTAGAATGTTGTGAAATATTTATTTATTATGCCAACCAAGTTGCTTTCGTTGGCAACTGTACCTGCAAAATTTATACAAAATTTACCAATCTAACAACTAATACAATATAAATTGTGTAATATTATTATAATCATTAATCTGTATGTTCGAACAATTGTTGAATTTGTACTATATATCGGAATTTATTACTTCGTCCTTGTCCCAAACTCGAATAGCAAGCGCATTGAATTTTAAGCTGTATACCTTTACGATAAAGTTAATATTTCTTTGGAATTTATTCAATTAATTTACGGTTATGTTGGATATTGTATGCTAAACAGTTAAGGTTAAAAGACACTAATGATCTTTGCAATTTATGATATTATTGTTATCATATCATTGTTTTAAAGGGAAAAAATATTAACACAATATACATTTTAGTTTTTAATTGCATGTTATGTGGGGCATGTCTTCTTGGCCCCCCGGTAGGACAGATAAAAATTAAAAGGACGTGCTAAAAGATAACAACTGTTCTGTATAGGGGGTAACCTGTATTACGTTGGATAGTGTTGTACCTAGAACAAAAGTACAACAGACCAACGATGTATTATAAACTATAGATATGTTGTTCACACTCTAAAATGTCAACAAAAAATCATGACCAAATTTTTTCCACCAATCAGAGACGCGACAGTGCGCCACAGAAGCGCGCGCCACACTATGCATAAATAGATGGATGCCAAAAACCATAAACTTATGTCTATTTATTAACTTCTCTAATTTTTAATTTGCGTCCCGTTCCAAATTCGATTTTTAAAATGTGTACCGTATCAGAAACTACAAAATAACTATGAGATACAGTGACACAATGTTTTAGTACTGGTCTAGTATTAGGTATACACATAATTGTTTTTACAAAATTTTACAAAATTATTTATATATTATTTTAATTTGTGAATTGTATTAATTACTGACTCAGAAATCCAAATATTTGTGACTGTTTGACTTTGACGATTTGAATGATAATTACAAATGTTTATGATGTAACAGACACTATCCCAGCTGTGGAAGCACGATTATCTGAGTTGACAAATGATGTTTTTATACACTGACATGTAATATTCTTACAAATAAATGAGTTATGAGTTAATTGATTTATTATTTACACCCAGAACTGTGCAAATATAAACATTCATACATACAAATATAACTAGGCGAGAATCGAACTCGCGATCTCTGACGTAGTAACTGAACGCTCTACCTCTACGCCATACAGGCCGTCTTAATAAACTAATTGCAAATATAGGCCGCCATTATAATCTACAACGTTTAACTAAACCGTAATTTACTTACAATTGTTCTAAAGCATTGCTGTCGTGGGAAATGTCAGGAATTTGACTTTATAATACAAACGAGCGATTAAGAAATAGGTATATTAAATTATTTACTTTAGTAAATTACTCCTGTATAGCCTATTAGACAGGCTTTATAGAACAAAAATATTGGTATGAAAAGATAACAATATTTCTATCTTTAATTCTCTTTCAAGCACACAGAACTGTTATAGCCATTGAACTAATTTAGTAATAACTCAATGATTATAGCTCTTATATATATAGTCACTAGCTTTTGCCCGCGGCTCCGCCCGCGTGGATGTCGGTTATCGCGACAAAACATAGCCTATGTCCTTTCTAGGTCTAATCTACCCCTATACCAAATTTCATCAAAATCGGTTCAGTGGTTTAGGCGTGAAAGCGTAAAAATACATACAGACATACATACAGACAGACAGACAGAGTTACTTTCGCATTTATAATATTAGTATGGAAGTATAAGTACCTGCGGATGAAATATGCGATGAATTTACAAAAAAAAGTCAAGTGTCAAATAATTTCTGGTTAAAGAGTGTCTACGTCCCGTACCAAATTAAAAAAAAATTTAATTTTTTTTAATTTTCATGCAGACAGAGAAGGCGGTGTTTACCAATACAGAGCCATTTTACAGGTTCTGTGTTCGAAATTCAGATTTTCATTCCCGCTACACCTAGGAACCGTGACAAAATTTTTGTTCAAAACATCTTGTCTAGACATGAAAGTCGAGTTATTATTTAAACTGATTTCGATAGTTTTTCATCAGCTATATTCACGAAACCACGAAAAATATTAAAAAGTAACCTCTCTTTTATCAAAAGGACTATCTATAGAAATATCTAACACATTTAAAACGAAATTACCTGTAGCAAACACTTTTTATAGTACTGCTTATCTAATATGGAGCAATAACTTAATATACTTTCACTACTTGTAAAAAAGACGGTCCATCTAGGAGGCTGCGTCGTGTTGGCTAACGGCTGAATAATCGAGATGACAGATAAGAACGATCTTACTATCAGTGACCTATATTATGAGCCAGTGGCCGTCAACCTTTGAGATAAACGTTTAATTAAGTTGAAGTTTTTATCTTTATGTAATAAAATTGTTTAATTATGGGGGTCACAATATGATAGTGATGACAGTCAGAATTTATATTTTCACGTTTAATGCCTGACAGGTACAGTCGTGAGAAAAGAGCTGAGCTTACAAAAATTTGGGATATTCCTTTCCAATTATGAAAGAGAAACGAGTACATTTACGGAAAAATACGTATTCAATATCACTGCGAAAGATAGAAAACTCTTCATAAAACCCAGTTCCAAGCTATCAGCGTAGAAACAGTAAGCTAAAGCCTCCCAATATTGGCAGAGGCATTATGCCCAGCAATGGACTGCGATAAGCTAATTGATTGTACAAATGAATCTTGTCGTCATAAATATAAATATCTTGGCGACGACATCTCAAAATGATCTTAAAACTCTCGTATTAAGAGCAAATCAAATAATTTTATTAATTTATATGGTATTATTGTCCGAACTAAGGATGTGTACCAAATATCAGAGCAGTCGGTCAACTGGAAGGGGGTCCAAATATGAAATTAAGATCATTTTGAGCACTCTGTCAACATCTCTGAAAACCAGCGCTGTCCGCCTGCACTGCAACGCGGACAGCATTAAGCTGAGAGGCGGCCGTTTACTTCTACTTGGCTGTGTGTGGCATTACCCTATTATTAAATGTCAAAAAAAAATATTTATTTCTTTTCTTTTAAAATCTTTCTGATCCTGACTGTACAGGCTAAGACAACACTTACAAACCAAGTACAATCATGTACAAAATCTTTAACTACGATTGTTAAATATTTTCATTACCGTCTTCACAACACAACTATCTAACAAATCAATCTTAAACTTTGAGAACCGTTGTCCAGCATTCACAAGTGAACCCAGGGGTCAATACGATAGTGATCTACCCACGGGACGTACGCTATCGATCCCCATAATTAATTTTAACCCACAATATCGCTACTGAAGGAATCTACAATTGGCATTCAACGGAAATTACTCAAATTCTCAAAGTGTTTTGCGTCAATAATGTTTTAGCGAGATAAGATTTGCGCTTGTGTGGTATTGTCTTGTCTACTAATAGGCTTAATATTGATTCTAGAACAATACAGTATCAAGATCTAAATACGGTATACGGTATGCTTACGGTGCAGAATATACCTACTAGAACTAAGCGGTTCGGTGAATCATCCCTATGCCACACCATTAAGACCTGGAACTCCCTGCCAGCTCACGTGTTTCCTTCTTCCTACAGTCCCGGGTCCTTTAAGCGGGGCGTGAAAAGGCATCTGATGAGGCCGTCAAGCTGAGTGCCACTATTGTTAACATGGTACATGTTTATAATGGAGACCCTCTTTCCGAGACTTTGTCTTAAGCTTACCATCAGGCGAGGTGAAGTCCAATTGACGTGTCAATTTATAAAAAAAATTATGCATAGCTTAGCGTTCTTAGTTCTAGAATGCGAATGCACATTGCACATATCTACGTATGTACTTATTTAGAAACTTTTACGACCTTTTCAAGTAAAAACAGTAAAACAATCAATACATACATATCACAATACATTCACGTCTGTAAATCCCCGAAGGGGTAGGCAGAGGTGTACTAGCACCCACGTTTCGCCAATTAAAATTCTCGGTCCCACGACGACGTAATAGGGGGCGAACCTGTTGCCGTTTAGCCTCGGCTAGGGCTGTATGTCCGTTGTCAGAAAACAGCCCTATTAGCGCCTTTTACGACACCCACAGAAAGAGCTGGGGTGATCCTATTCTACCCCACCGGGAACCAACACAGTTGAACAGATCTAGATGAAAGTCTTTAATATCACATACGCTACTTTTTATACCGAGAATAGGTTCCCGTAAACCGAGAAACTGTCTGTCTGCATGTTACGCTTTCACACCTAAACCACTGAACCGATTTTGATGAAATTTGGTATAGGAGTAGATTAGAATATGAGAAAGGACATAGGCTATGTTTGGTCGCGATAACCGACATCCACGCGGGCGGAGCCGCGGGCAAAAGCTAGTACTTATATATAAAACTTCCGCATTATACTTCACTGTCATCTAATAAACGACAACCTTCAGTGTATAGGTGCATCCAATACTTTAATCTACGTTATCCACTATCCACCAATAAAAAACAATATCACGGGCCCAACCAACATGGGCCTTAATTACAGATCTCTGAATCAACCTTCAAAAGAATACACACTCTATCTCGTTACAGCTAGAGTTGGGAATCGATTGAGATATGTTCTCGACTGTAATAAGCTTTCTAAAAAAATATATTCGACGGGTGTAACAAGGAATGTGGATCGCTCGTGAGAGGGTACTAAATCGAGATGTGTAGCTAATGCTTGGTGTTATGAAAAATTTTGGGATACTAACGGTTTTGGTGATGAATATTTGTCCATTCTCTTGTATACTTATATTTTTTTCAACAATGGCTTTAAATGCCATAAACCGTTCAGTTCAAAAATTATAGCGCGATTTCAAAGGTGAGGTGGGAATGAATTTTGAATTTCGAATTTAGAATGGAAAAAAGTTGAACTCATTGTTTTTTAATTTCAATTTATCAAGTGCAACTCGTTCCAAATTCAAAATTAATTCCCGCCGTCACCCAGTAACCATGACACATTTTTTTTTCTAAACAGGTTGTCTATTAGTAGAAGTTAAAGCTCAAAAAATTTAATTAAAATATTAAATCTAATCAATTTGTGATGGCAAAAAACGCCATCTTTTATTACCTAGCTCTTTCCTCACTACCTATACCTAAAAAATTAATGATTAAATAAATCAATCTAACGTAAAAAATCACAAGATAGTTACGCTAACTACTTATAGGATATTAAAACTAACTTTAATCACTCATAATTTAATCGTCTCATTAAAATGAAAAGAGAATCACAACATAGGCCATAAAATGCGCGTCTGCTTACCAGCGGTTAATAATTGACCTAAATGCCTATTTTACCTCAAAACATTAACTTTGACGGACGTAGAACAAGCAATTATCAGTCTAAGACAAATTGAAGATCTCTATCTATGTTAACCCGAATTCGCGAAAGAATTTATTTACAGTTAGACATGATGTTAAATTTTGACTTTATACTTCTCATTTCCGAATAAAATCTTTATAATTAACAACGTTTTGGAAAACATTGGAATATATTTAAACTTCATAAAGATATTTACCCCAAGGCGTCGACAGTTCATAGGTTCATCTATTATACAAACTTAAATTCAAAATGGAAGTCATTCCATAGTTTAAATTTCGGCGGGAGAAATGCCGCAGTTTTTTTTTCGTACTACATTAAAGTGATATAATTAAGATTACGGTAAACATAAAAGGTAACGCGAAATACTCAATAGGACGTAAAATTCATAATTTATAACCTCAATTGATAATATCCATACTAATAATTCAGCGAAAGTAGCAGCACTTTAAAAAATACAGCGCTAAAACATGTTCGTCACTAATTAAAACGAAGCACAAACGAACATGAGCTTTATCTTCTTCGGCATAAAGTCGGTTCATTATATGCGCATAATGCAAAGATATGTTGGTACTAAAGTTTTGCATACTAATGACGCTTCTTGATTTTGAACATCAAGGAAACCAGAATTTTACCGTAAGGTCGTAAAACATTGACGCTACCATTCGACTCGATAACAGAACATTTAGAATTAATAGGCCTCAGTTTTAAACACTGATAAAATGTAATTGGCTATAACTATCCCACTGCTGCTTTTAGCGGGATTTTGTCTAAGGGTGTAGGTACAACCATAGATCGTTAATGAAGATGGATATCAGTCTTGGGATTCTACAACATTAATATGGCAGAAAGAGGATAAAGGCGCATCTTCTTCGTTATGTGACCGTTTCTTTACCACGTCATCTCTCGTCCTCTTGCCACCTCTTTGAGCGGTACATAAAAAAGCATCAATCGAGGGCTACTAATTTAGTATTGCTTACTACTGGCGCCTAAATGGTGGCCTGCATACTGTAGACTTTACTTACAGCTTCTTACTAATCATGAATGTAAATGGAGATAGGTTGCTTGTCCTTACCGATCTCGAAAATATACACTCATGTGGAACTAAAGAATGGACAAGTACGAGCCACGTAGACCAGTGCCCAAAACCTGGGAATTTGAGAAAGTTTGTGATGGCTTAATTTAGAAGCTGGAACAATAATTTGCAAATCACTTCCATCTTTGGAAAAAAATATTTGAAAGATGGAAATAATTTGTCAGAAGGTTAACGTTACGCCTACTTATGGAGAAGAAATTTAATGGTTATTCAAAAAATTAAACTAACCAACCATTTTATAGCCTATTCTCATAAATAACGCCATTGTCATCACAAAAATATAAAAATGTGTTTAATTTTTGATTTATAATGTAACTTAATTTTTTATTACATATATTTACTATTTTTAACATAAATATTTTACATTACAAAAGTTGAAATTAGAATTAATCATTTTAACGGTACCATAAATCATAATGCGAGGAGTATTGCCAATAAAAAAATATATGTCATAGACACGAAAAGAATTAAACTTGGAAGGCGAATGCAACAAAAACTAGATTGTATATATCGTCTGTGGTCTGACTGTTGAGTCCCCTGTAGCGAAACTTGTGATGCCGCAAAGTCGCCCTCCATTTTTTTCCATTCTTACCCATTTACAGGCAAGAATAATGTTTATTTATGAACTTATAAGTAGACTTCGATATCTATTAGCCAAGAGACAAGCTTTTTTAGAATAGAGACGAGTTCAATCTTGTATTATTAAAACATAAGTAAGCTATTCGCAAATAGATATGCGATGTTTTACAAATAATGTAGAAGGGTGAGAAAGGGAAGCTGATGAACTTTGTACCTATATAATTATGAATATTTTAATTTAAATATATTCTAGGATATTCTATGCGTAATTATCTAGATCCAAAAGAACCATAGCTTAACTATGATATAGGTTCTAAAATTCAAATAAACATACGTATTTAACCACAATTTTTGTCTACATCGTAGGGTAAAAGTTTATGTAAGTGTAAAAAGAAAACACAAAATAATTCTACATTCTAATGTTGCAGACAGCATCTCCGTTTTTTACAAATAATGGGGTCATTGTATAAAGAAACTTGCCTTATCTTAGGGTTTCTTAATACCGTAAAAAGTATATAAGTACGTACATTTGAATTAGTTCATGGACAAAAAGGGACTAGCAAATGACTAAAACTCCGTAAGTCAAAGACAGGAGACGAGCGCATTTAAAAAACACGTTTACTCTATGGTTGGCTTCAGCTAATCAATGCACTGAATAGATTTACATAGTGTCGACTATCAGCTATCTATATATATAAAACTCTTGGTCCGGACTGACTGACTTAGATACAACGCACAGCCTAAGCCGCTGGTCGTTGAGTTTTGAAATTTATACGTAATATAATACATTACTGACACTGATAAAGTAACCCACATAAGCTAATACGAAACAAAAAGTCTATCTCTGTGCCTAATTTCATCCAGATTCGTTCACTTGCTTTCACGTCCAAGCGTAACGTCTACACACACACACACACACACACACACACACACACACACACACACACACAGACACAGACATAAATACATACATCCGTAATAAAAATCTTTCACATTTATCATAAGTGGGATAGGAAATAGAATTACCTCATAATTTCTAAAACATGCAGTTATTCAACTATCATCACATAACTTAAAGATTTCTACAACTCTTAAAATACGTCTCTGGAATCTAACACCTGTTCCAGTAGCCCGTGGCAATAAATAAAACTTGATTCATAGATAACAGAATTACAAACTCAAACTCAGCTGATATCATAGGAACCCAAGAAATTATTCACTAAAACACGACCCGTTTTGTCAAAAATAAAAAATATAAAGTTAAACGTAAACCTGTCCATAAACAAGAATAAAGACGAGCCCGAAATCTTCATCATTTATCCAAACAGACGCGCACCTAACACCGGAATTAAAAAAAAACAACAAACAGTTTGCTGTCCCGCCAATTTTTAAGATTATTTTTTTAAGCTAGCAACCTTATTCTTAATTCTTATTGACAGCCACAGCGGCCAATGTCGTTCGTAATTCCAAATGATCTTATTTGGGTCAGTTAAAGGGGCAACGATCCCTATCTTAATCCTTTTATTTTTAAATCGTCGACTTATTCATTTGCATATTATCAATCCTATAATCTAAGAAGGTAGGGCAACAATCCAGTGAAATATTCGCCGATGAAATGCTAAAGTATATCGACCCATAGATGTTATCTCTTACGAAAAATGTTTGCACAATGCTAAACGTTTTGATAGGACTTGTGTAATTTTTTTGTGACGTGAATAAAATGAGAAACATACATTTCTCAGATATTCACACAAAACTTGATGTAATAGTAGTAGCTTCAAGTAAACCGATTTGTTTTAGGTATTTTGATACAGGGTGGAATTGAGTGGACGCAGAAGGCAGGGTCCCGTTCAAAATTCAAAAATCATTCCTACCGCACCCAGAATCTGTGAAATATTTTTATTATAAACGCTTGACCAGGTTCGACGTTTTTTTTTGTCGCAGTAGCTTAGAACCTCTGAGGGTTTAATAAGTGTAAATTTGATAAACTAAACTTAGTTTGACGTTTTACTTAATAAACAATATACAAGTAGGTATTCAAAAATATACAGAAAACTACCATATAAATATTCAAAATGTTAACCCTAATCTTTAATTATAACTTTTAATCAAATCTAAGACGCTCGTATTTGAATAAATCATTAATTCTAATTTTTGTTTTTAGAACGCCTACCGTTAGTGTTGCACTAAAAATAAATTCCCGACAAATTCCAAAGACAAAGTCGTTTGCATGCAACATGGTGTACTCGACTTTTTAAACTTTTTATATCGATTCGTTTTGTATCGATATCTTTTGTGATTGTTGGTTGCGTTGAATCGATGCGAAATTTATGATTTAATTGCCTGTTGCCAGTTTTAGCGGGGTCAAAGAACTCTGAATGTTTCGTAATCATAATGGTAGCGTTGTATGGTAGCGGAGGTTTCGAATATCGCATTGAGCTTGGTAATCTTCCTGCTGTTTAATGAACATAATTATCTTTGACTCAGATTAGAGACAGGTAAACTTCTTGTATTATATGGGATAAAAGTTTTAGTTAAACTAATTTAGGTTTTATATTATAGTCACGGTTTTCTTATATTTCTAACTTCTCCTAAATCTACCTTTGATTTATTTCGAATTAGATTCTTGCCTAGCGAGTGTTATCATATCACTCAATGTTTTGGTGGGTTAATTGATTCTAGTGGAGTCTGGTTCAGTCCTTGGGATGGAAGTGGGATTAGCCCCTAAATACTCACTATGAGTCTATACGAGTGTTTGATAGCAAGATATTGAAGCTTAAACAGCAAAAAAAGAAACACCGAATTATGCAGAAATTCTGTGCATGTGTTTATGTTATCAGGGTACAAAATGTGACCTTTAAAATTTCATTTAAAAAGCACAGCAGATAGGACTTATTAACAGAAAACCACAAATAGGTACGAAAACAGATCTATGAATAACATCTGTGGTGGAATTTAAAAATAAATCATAAATATTTCCGACGAAAACTAAAAACACAAAATTATATGCTATCTTTCAACCTAGGCAATAACATTAACATAATAAACAAATCTATCAACATTTTTATGATTTACACGGATTTAATGTAGGAAGAAGACTGCACGGATTTATGTTCCATCGATTATATTTCCTAGAACACATCTTAAATGACATACATAAAGCTTGCATCGTAAATACATGCAGAGAGGTCTGAGGGACTTGGGTGGTGGTCTATGCGACTGGCGGACAGCGGAGCTATAGGCCATGCCAGATCCATTGAGAATAAAATTTGCAGCAAATACCGTATTATAAGTAGTGATTATTGTGTAACAAAAATAAAGTTCACGCGGGCGCCACGTGGCGCTGCAGTCGGTGTTGCTACAGTGTGACAAATGTTTACAACCCCTAAGTAACCGGCTTAAACTAGTCGCAAGGTCAACAAACTTTATTCTCAATCCATTTGGCACGAGGTTTTTTTATAGTGAAGTAAAAAATCTCAATTAAATTAGTTGAGTTTTTTTTAGTAAATTATAAAGTTAAGGAAGAATCACTCTGTGTAGTCACTTTGTTATTATATTTAATAGTGTTTATACTAGATTTTTATTTATTCAGGCATTGTAATATGTTAAATGTGACAAGAAAATATACATATATTATTATGTAATATGTATATTTTCTAGTCATATTTATCGAAAAGTAGAAGATTTTCTGAAATAATACTTTGTGAAGTTCGATTTCGAACATTTTAGCTTGGTACATGATCTCGCACAGGCTTTGATTCCAGGGATGAGGGACCAGACGACTATCGTTTCCATAATAACCAAGATAACCCAAATCAAGGAAAGTAATTAAGAAAATAGAATCTGGACTTTAAAAAAATGAGAAAAAACCTTTTTTTTTTACTTTTTACTTTGTTTTTTTTTTAAATAACATTTTTTTCAGTTAAACTTTTTCATAATATCAAACTGTATTATTGTATCCGCTTTAAATTAGCACACAGACCACGTCTTTCAGATGAGGAAATTCTAAGATATATTGAATCAGGATATAGCAATATAAGAAGGTTTTATTGTCAATTTATAGTGCTATTCATTTCAGGAATAGATCTTTTATAGTTTTCTTTTTGTTTGGTAATTCATCATGAATATTCGTTTAGTTCGTGGAAACTTCATTTACTCTTACATACATCAATGTAGTTATTTAAGAAATGTGCCCATTTGCCGTCAAGTGGGCACTTTGACCTGGGCTGTGTGTATCATTAATCGCCTATTACGTTACCCACGGGAAGAGATGGAGTGACCCTATTCTACAGAGGTCATTCACCATTAATACAAAATATAATTGTCATATTTAACAAAATATAACAATAAAACTTAATACAACAAACATACAGCTAAAAAAACAATAGCACAAAAATAAAAACTAAAAAATAAATTTAAAAAAAGAACACAAATAAAAATTAAAGTCATTAATTATTCTAAGTCTCAAATATTGCATTCACATTTTGAAATTATCTCCAGAGGTACGTCATTAAAATTAAGAATTGCGGTTCAAATTCCTTTTAATCCCTTAGTCATCTTTTGATACCCACGAGAGGCTGAATGTCGTTGATGTTACACGTATCGAATCTTATAAAAAAGTAAAGTTTTTCTCTATATATAATATCGTTTTACCTGTATCAAAGTGTATCAACTATTTTCACACATTATTAAGAAGGTACAGTTAGCTTTAGAAACATCTTGACTACGAAGTCTCGAAATGATCCTAAAATTAAGGTATTAAGAGCAAATCAAACTGTTTTCTTGGTTTACATTGTAATAATGTCCTAACTAAAGGCAAACAAAATGTCAATAGAAAGGGTGGAAGACCAAGGAATTAAGATAATTTTGATCAATTTGTTCATCAACATGTTTTTGATGCTGATTGTACCAATGACTGGGATTTCAATTTTGAAAAAATATAGTTTAAAAAAAACAAATTTTAAAGGTGATTTTTTGGGTATCAAATCAGCCATTAAACAAGTAGGTACGCTTCATAAGTAGAATTACAATAAAATCAAAAACATTTTCAAGAATTTTGCGCCGAAATAATTATGTCTACCTAGATCTGACTGTTAAACATCTATTAGAGGAATGTAAAGCATACTGTAACGTGAAAAAGATATGTAACATTCCAAATAATTTACAAGATTGTTTGAATCAGAAAGGTTGTATGCAAACTTTAAATTTTCTGAAAGTTATTAATGTTTATAAACTAGTTTCAATTACTGTAATTTCTGTTTAGATAAGATAATTTAGATGTAACCTGTTGTCAATCGTGGTCGTTAATGACCTGAGATGTTAAAAAGCGACCTAAAATAAATAAATTTAAAAAAAAAGTATGTCTACACGTAGTACCTACCTACAATTTTTGTATGGTAAATAAATTATTACCTCTCAAAAATTACTATTTTATTAATATTATCATCACAGACCGCTTATTTTTAATTTAACCTCTTTATTTCAGAAAATAAAATTTTTTGACACAAAACTGCACAAACTAACCGTATCGAAACGACAGCAGAACAAAATATCAAGAAAATTTAGAAATAACTTTGAAGAAAACCTTTCGCAATGCGCAATTTATCGCTTTTGTGTCGAGTCGTAACTTATTCGATATTCAGTATCTCACCGATATTGTTTCGCTAAGTTTTATCACCGGGGAATAGAACCTGGACTTGTTAGTTATGTTCCGCAGCTATCGGCCCCGACAACGTAGTGTGCACTCACGAACAGATAATGTCGAATTCGACTTTTCGTATGTTTATTGGTTGAACGCTGATTAAATACGATTTAGTTCTGGTACCTTCCTATACTTAGTTGAAATACATAGCTTTACTGAGATTTTTTTTTCTTTTTTATCCGCGCTGTATGAAGTGAATTTAAGACACATTACCTGATGTTGAAAATCCTAAAGTTCACTCCACGCTTAAAGAAATGGGGTTTTTAAAAAAAGGCAAAGAAAAAAATTATGAAAAGAAGCGGGAAAAATCTGTTTTTTTTTACTGTGATTATTTATTTTTACTAAGAATTCATCTACGTAAAATAAAATTAACAAATTATATTATTGGATGCTAAAAGTCTTTCAATTATTTTCTACAATATTAATGAACAAATTTCTCAGTCTCCTTACAGCCGACACCGTAAAATCACATCACGTCATCAAATAACACCAAAGGTACCATTAGATAAAAAAAATATAGTTCTCAAATTAAAATTCCTTAACCCAGGGCTGCCATTCTCATTACGCGCACCGGTCATAGGCAGTCTCCATCCATCATTACGAACGCAGCCCTATAATTTCCCTCTCCTCGCCCACTTCCCCACTTACACACTCCTCCGCCTCACTTTTATTAAAAACTTAAAAGAAGACGTTCAAAAATAAGGTTCGACAAAGTACCCCTTATATTTTAAACAGCTGTTTTAATTCAGTTCAGAAATCGAGAATTAATGATGAGTTTATATTTTCGTACCGAATTTTGATTACCTGTGACATAACTTTTTTTTTATTATCTGTGATTGCTAACTAAAGTATAGACTACAAAAGATGTGTGTACAAAAAAAAGCGCGTCGCATTGAAATATCGATTACTCAGAAAATATCAGCCGCACCTTTGTCAGGTAGTAAACTTTAAAGGAATTTGAGAAAAAAGTTTCTACTCCATTGATTGGTCTGCACCAGGTTTCAATAATGCACAAACATTGTGTGCATATTTACTTCAAGTTTGTTAAAGCTCGGAGTCACATCAACGAAAAAAATAATTTAACGACTGCAATATCGAATAGTGTAACCGTGCTACGAATTCATTATCCCTTACAAGTAGGCATAAAACTTAAAATAATATCCGTCTGCATATTAATCTTTGGCCTGCATAAATGCCTGTATGATTTCGTACCGTGTGCAATGAATAAATTATAAGCGAAGGTAAAAACAATCTCAAAGGAATAATACAAAATGAGCTGTTTATCCTGCTTAAGTAGGAATTATTGAAATGATCATCGGCAGTCAAAAGTGATGGGTGCAAAACCTATTATTTGCGGCCATTTTGAACTTCGAAGTTAATATTATGACTTCAAGTTAATAAATTTCATGTTCCTTATTTAAATTTGAATCAGATCAATTGTTTACAGATAATAAAGATACAAGCCTTAAACAAGAATCAGTATAAGTACCTACTTATATGTCAAAATAGATAGAACACATTTTATTTTAACAATATCTAGGAGTCTACTCTGCCTGGACCCAACCATTATGTGGCTAAGCTGCTGAACCGATTCTGTTGAAATCAAATTAAACAGCTTCACTAAAACTATAGATACATTAACGTACCAAAATCATCACCCATTGAAAAAGATTCAACATTTTACAGAAGAAAGACACATCGACACCATATTTTATTACAAAATCATCTTCAAAACATGATGAGCGTCCATTGACGTTCAGCACAACATTTCTAAGAAGCATGACGGTTGTAAACGTCACTGCATACAGTTCGTAATATCACGCGACGTGTACAAACGTCGGGAAGCGATAACCATCAGAGTTTGCACAAAGGTTCTTAACATGATATAATTTGAATTCACAGCATGTGTCGTATTAATACACTTATTATTTAGCTATAAAAGACCCTTTACATGTATTGTTCAAATGAATTGCCTGACGGTATTGGCCCATGTACGATTTACAACACGGTTTAGCTCGATTGATTCGAAGTTCTGTCGATTTATTCAAATATTTGAATACTTGGTGGACACTACCAACAACCAAACTTAAAAACCTTCAGATTATATAAAAAAAAACAAGATAAGTATATTTTTTTCGGATTATTGTCGGTTCAATTAGCGTGGCAAGCGAGTTTTCGAAAGTAGTTTTGTTTGAATGCAGTTTTGTGACTTTTAAAATATAAGGGAAAGTTTCTTATGAATGAAATTCGCTAAGTAGTTCTCCAGTATTAAGAGTGCTTTGTCCTCCGGTACTTACAGTTGAAAAATTCTACTCTATATTACAGGTAGTATAGACCCAGTATATTCTACCAGATGGAAAGCGGTTACCGTGGTTTACGTACGCTTATTAAAGCTTAAGATTCTCTGTAGAGAGTTAGAAGTATTAAATAATAATTGTAAAAGAATGAAACGAAAGGCAGACAACGCCTCTGGCCGTCTCACTATCTGTACATCGATATAAACCAATAATTTACATGCATGAACCAACAAGTACCTATGTTCTTATGTTTCTCATTTCAAATATGTTAATACCTATCTCATCGTAGTTCCAAAGAGAACATACTTAATTTAAAAAAACGGACATATCAGTACCAATATTTAAAAAAGGAAAACGCACAGCAACTCTTTAACATAGTAAAGATTTCCGATATGCAAATCGAATGATTCCACCTCAATTAACGACCAGCAATGAGGGGATTATGCAGTATCACAAAGTCGCCTTATCGATACTTTTAATCGAAACAATATCGATATTTTTATTCAATGTAATCATCAATAAGTGAAGTATGTAAAGTAAGGGACAGTTGGAACCAGTAGAATGCTGCGGTTTGCTCGAAGTTCAGTGATTTCAAAGTAATGCATATACACATATATTATAGGAATCTCAATTGCAGATAAATTAGCTTCTTAATACGTATATTATTTTATCTGTACCTCGTCAAGATGACTACATCCGATCGCAAGATGATTGTTGAAATGTAGGTTTAATACAACTTTCTTGGAAGTACATATTATAATTTGACAAGCTTAGCAGGAATATTGGTTTTAAACACAAAGTTTGCAGACAAAAAAACACAAAGTGAGTTTCACTCGATCAGTGAATCGATATTTAAATCGAATCACAATTTGGCATACAATAAGTACGTATCGAACAACGAGTGTTAATTTCACGCTTAACATAAAAGAAATTTCAATTCGATTCAGAAATCGCATCAATCGAAAAATAACACTCAATAAAAGAACTGTGTTCTAACAGCCCTAGTTTGTCTTACTGATATTTTACATGATAATACTAGGTTACTTATTTTAAATAGTAAATACTAGTATTATATCTACATACTTTATTGTAGCGCCTTTGACATCCGATATAGTGATGTTACGTTTATATCCAAATCGATTCAAGTAGAACGAAAATAAGATCAAACTATTTGGATTATCCGTTGATATTAGCATAAAATTAAAATGATAACTGTTATGCCGCTCTTGATCTGAATATATAAATAAAAACACTTTGGTAAAATAGTGAGCGGAAGGAATTACATTAGATTTATCAAATTTATGACAGTATGTGTTTGAATAACTAGATAGTATACTATTCTATGGATATGAACCACTTAAGAACTAAGTATTTTATCATATCTTAGAACATTTTATTTTCAAAGTCGATTCATTTTTGTGATACAACGCTTTGTAGATGTTTAACCTAATTTGCAACGCGATTGACTACTTTTATGTTTGTTGAGCTATCAGTTTGCTATTAATCAATCATGAACGACATTGACCTTGCTCAAGCGTTCGTGATTGGGTAGATATAACGTGCGTATACGTCTGTTTGATGCGTGGATCTAACAGCAAAAATTCAAATTAAACTCTGTAGATAAGTATAAGTATTTAATTTCACCCGAGTGACATCACTCGGGTGAAATAATTCCGAAATTTAATAGGAGCTGTTAATTCCTCTTTGTTCATTAGACTGATATCATTCAATGAACAAGATGGAACAGATATTGGTACTTACGCAAAAAATATGGCGTTGCAAACCTGCGACGTTTGCAAGTTGTGACCCAGATTTCTGAAGAGTAATAGTACTTTTACCGGTAGATATATTCGTGAGGATATTGTAATAAACACTGTATTTTAATTTCCGATGTATTTAAGACGAACTAGCTGTTGCCCGCAGCTCCGCTCTCGTGTATATTGGTTATCGCCATCAAAAATAGCTTAATATGTTCTTTGCGCAGCTGTAATCTATCTGTGGACCTAATTATATCAGGTTATATTAAAAAATAACGAACTTTCATGAAAACTTTAATGCTCTTTTTCGTGAAAAAAGGTAGCTTATATCTATTCTATCTCTGTACCAAATTTCATCAAGATCGATTCAGTGGTATAGGCGTGAAAGCGTAATAAACAGAAAGACAGACAGAGTTACTTTCGCATTTAAAATATTAGTATGGAGTACCTACCTATGGATTATGTTTTTAATTAACTCGATGTTCGACTTTCTCGCAATAATTATGCACAAACAAGATATGCCTACATTCGTGTTCAACAGCTACTGTAATAAAATTTGAATCATGTGGTTTCATGCTCCAGGAAGTAGCTTTATGAGATGAAAATATTATAAGATGTTAATCTGCTTTGCTGTATGCCATGCGTATGCATGCAACTGTCGCGTACCTGTTCGTACCGTACTCTAGGGGTGGTCTCGCTATAACTAGTATTTTTTGTAATAGTTGAAGTACTATTATTTGGAACTTAAAAAGGATTATTATTTTAGTAGATATTTTAATAGATATTTAAGTCTTTTGTACTTATATAAACTGAAAAGCTGTGGTTTAAATATATTTTAATGTATAATAAAATTTATAGATATTTTTACCAGGTACTTAAGCAATAATAAATTTAAGTACTTAACGTATTTTTTTTTTATAACAAGTTATGATAAATTATTCATTTTTCGTCAATAATAACATCATATGGTTAAAAATATTTATTGAAACTAATATTTTATGACTTATAAACACAAAAACTAAGACTATTGCAAAAAAAATTGTCTATCAGATAAGACTCTATAATTTATGATTCCTTAAACATAGGCAATGTTTGGCCAGCACAAGCTCATTGTAATTTGGTCATGAATAGCTATGATTAATTTCACCAATTTATTACTGTATGTAATACCAGTACCACACACTGGTGACTCATAGTATTCTGAACATGAAAAAATTACTTGATTTAAGATATACATTTTTTACGAAAAAGGATTAGTCCAAAAACGGTCACTGTTATAAAAAGAATTGGCAAAAATTATCTCGGCGAGGTTGACAACACTACAATGTATTCTCTTTTCTTTTTTTTCTGTTGAAGGCAAGAGTTGACATCCTCGGTGTGTCCGACTCGCACTTGACTGGTTGTTTATGGCTTCTGTAGCAAAATCGTCGCAATTTCGCCATTATTAATAGTGAGGCGCCAATGTCATTAAAAAAAACTTTCTAAACTTGAATAATTTAAATGCCTGCATTGGTTTGGATATTTCATTGAGTAATTTGTGTATTAGTATTTGTTAGCAATAAAATGTTCTATGTATACCTATTGCGCGCGTGGTCTAGAACGCATAGTAGAGACAAAACGACGATAAATAATATAAATTAAAAGTGCACGGTTGTCAGCAAGTATGCAGAGGATTATACTAGTTTTATATGAAAATATAAGAGATAAAAATGGATACAATAATATATACAATCTACCTACGCCTTTGACCGTGCACCTGTATGAGTGTATAAGAATATCACATGTAATAGACATGACCATATGATATAAAACATCATAATAATATAATAAGAGTCTTACCAATAAACTATCATAAATAAATAATACTACTTACATAAATATATGATCGAACTAATGTCATAAAAAATAAAATCTCATTATAAGTAGAAACATAAAAAATCGCTCATCGAACCACTAATCGCGCTACCTTACAGCCCCCGAGCATCGAGTAATCAGACGCCCCGCAGATCGATGTCACGTAATATTTTTTAATAATCGATACTTCATTTGTGCACATCGATAAAAAACGTTCGATGACAGAAAGACAATGCGAACATTGCGTTTTTTTGCTTTGGAAAAAAAAAGTTAATATTTAAAAATGGAATTTACACACTACGTCATAACGCGACTTCTTTATATTAAACAATACACCTAATTTTTAAACCGACTTCTAAAATAAGAGGTGGTTCTCAGTTCAAATGTTGATATTTTTTTAAGAAACAAATTATGAATATAGATATACTAATTCATAATTCAATTATAATAGATTAGTAATTACCTGTATTTCTATATGTCTACTTAGCTACTACTACTACTAATACTACTGACTTTTTTTTTTATTTGACATACTGATAGCTTATTATAACTTGATGAAGAATCAATTGAGTATGTAGCCATTTTTTGTGATAGATAGTTTCCACAAAGGTAGATCAGCAGGCTGTAGCTTATAACTAATAAACATAACTTTATTAATAACGAAATATACTCAATAATACATGCGTCTATAAGAAATTGAACGCAATTAAAAAAAAAGAAAATCCTCGCTCCACATGCGACCACCGGTCCGCGGCTGCATAGACACCAGTAGAGCAACTTTTTTCAAAATGGCCGCTGACTTTCCCGCCCTGCAGATGCTGACAACATTGGACACAGCCCGCCACGTGCGAACACTGCGAACTCGAGTAAATGATGCTTTAGGACTCGAGATTTATAGGGATGTTCCATCATTTTATTGTTGAATACATGCTACTGGGCAATATGAGTTTATTCTCTCGATATTGGAACGTATGGGCTCTGATAGCATCATGCGTGGAACTGTTATGCGTATGTTATAATATAATATTGATTTAAATTTATGTTTTGGTGTCGTTACTTTTTTAGAAGACGAAAAGGTAATTACTTGAATCAATTTTCTAAAAAGTTAAAAAACACAATTTCATCATTTGCTTTGCGTGAGTTTGGATCTTTATAGGTAGGTGCGTCTATAATACATTTCCGCGCCTTTACCAAATAATAGATAACTCAAGAAATGAATCAAGTAACAAAATATAACAAAAGGCGGATTTCATCGTCAATTTGACTTCACCTCGTCCTATGGTAAGCTGAAGGCAAAGTCTCAAAAGAGGGTCACCATTACAGAAATTTTTGCAACTAAATTCTCTGATTGTAATTCAAGAAATTCACTTAAAAATATGAACTCATTTCCTACCATTCCAATTTATTCTTAGATCGCTTTACAATAAAGTACTTATTAGATTAAAGAGTTACAATCTAATTCTATACGGTTAGACATCAGATATGAACCGATTTCCACTTATAATAGCATGTTTTTGTTAAACGACTTGTCATCACAGCTACTCTAAATAAATTACAGCAGTTAATTCTACAGCCATTCGTTTTATGGGAACTTTCGCGGATGCGTTGGTGCCAAGATAAGTGTGTTCTACATTTACTACCCTACATTTGTATATACTATGTTCAGTACATACAATATCTTGGACATTTTTTTTTTATATGGGACACGTCAATTTGACTTTACCTCGCTTGATGTTAAGCGAAGGCAAAGTCTCGGAAAGAGGGTCACCATCGAAAACATGTACCATGTTAACAGTGGTGGCACTCAGCTTGACGGCCTCATCAGATGCCTTTTCACGCCCCGCTTAAAGGACCCGGGACTGTAGGAAGAAGGAAACACGTGAGCTGGCCTAAAATGAACTCTATTCTATTTCTTGGGTGTATTTTGAGGATAGTAAGGGGTGCTACGGCGGTGGAGCTCAAATTGACAGAGTAATAATTTTTTCTTTATTTTTTTTTTTAAATTGTAAAACATGAGTTATGAGAGAATTATGAAAATATGAAAAGAAAATTGAAAAATAAATACGGTATAAAGAGAAGCGAAATTTGAAGTGATTCAGGTGTGGCTCAATAGCTCAGTTGGAAGAGCATTCCCCCTGTAAGGAAAGGTCGTGGGTTCAAATCCCACTTGAGCATTTCATTTTTCCCGATGTATTCGAAGAGTAATAATTTATTAAAAAGCATTCCCTTCCTTCCTTCGGCAGTCGGGTAAAAACAGACCACATATGTAATCTAAGAAAACCTAGTTTAAGCCCCATTTATACAATAAAAGGTGATAAATCGGTTTACTCAGATAAGTTCACTGATGAAGTTTAGCCTTAGAACTATTTCCCCGCCTTCTTTATCGCTACCGTTGCCATCGACACCACAGCCTAAGTAAGATAGATAGATAGAATCATAGACACATCGCATACCGGTCTAATCGACGACAGTGACCTCGAAAGACAGAGATAGAATCATTATGTAGCAAAAATTAATAACCACACACGCATGATAGAAAGAGATAACAAAATTCCATAATTCTACGTCGAACATTACGCACGCATTTTCACGTTTAGTTGTAAGTGTTTTGGCGGGTTTCCCGTTCAAAAACTTCTTGGGAATTAAATTTGATTTTTAAAGTTTCATACATACGAATTTTCACGATTTTTGCCCTCTAGGGTAAGCAGAAACAACAACCCATTATCTGCTTCTGTCAAATTCTGTCATTAAATACTTTACGAGGTTCTCTCCTGTCATTAAATTAAAGCTGTCACGTAAAAATAAAAAATGAAATGAAAAGAAAAACAAGTGTAAAAATCCGTTGTATGGTTTTGGATTTAGTGATAATTGCATGAGTTAAGCCTGAAATTATCCATATTTACGTATTAAAAATTAACAATAATTTAGATAAACGAAACATAAATAAAACTTACACTAAAACGCAAGCTATTCCATTAGAAATATACAAAAAAAGAGTCGTTAAAAAGGATATAGGTATGTTTTATTCGTTTGTGGCAAAAAAAGGCCACAAATAAAAACGCTCTTCCTGTTTTCGTCAATAATTTAAATTAATGAACTACTTACGAACGAAGGTAAACAGGTTTATATCTCTCAATTTAAATAGATATGTATAAGTATTCTCACAGCCCTATAGTATACACACAAAAAAATATTGTGAAGTTACTGTGGGAATGTTGCGTAGAGAATATTTTTTATTTGTTCCAGCTACAGAATACATTTTATCTATGGGCAACCACAGAAAAATAATATATTCTTTACTCATCACAGATAAAATACATTATCTATCTGTAGCAACACAACTTTTTACTATGTTTGTCCATGTTCTAAACTCGTGACAAGTAAATATACTAATGTGCGTTTCGGGAACTTACAGCGAGAAGGATGACAAGATTACATACATACATTCACACCTGCAAATCCCCAAAAGGGTAGACAGAGGTGTATTAACATCCACATTTCGCCAACTATGTTTGTTAATCCCACGTAATTGGGGATGACCCTATAGTTACCTACCCAAATATGTTATAAATAATTTTGTATGAAAATCAAACATGTAATCCATGTTTCCTACTCTCTATTCTATTTTGCTATCACTACTTACTTCAAACTTTGGCAGATACCGTGAACAATCTCAGTTTTCTGAACAATTTAAGATTTCTGTGCTGTATTTTAAATATTATGTTATCTGTGGCAGGGTAAAGACATTTTCCCAGGTGATCCCAAATTCAAACGGGAAAATTTTGTTATGCCCTAACGCCTCTTAATTTCATCTTCGTCATAGTCACTTAAAACAATTTGTTTGAACGAACTGTGACCGTCGTTCTAATATAACTGTAATTTATTAAGTGACTAGAGAAAAGTGTTAGTGTCGTCACAAAGTAATCATAATTAAATTTTATTTCTAAAAAACCATAATGGACGCAATAAATAAATAAATAAGTAAAAATAAAAAATCGTCGCGTTCGCTATTTACCTCCCATTTTTTTGGTTCATAATAAAACGTGGCAGGATGCTTAAATTTGCGTTTTGCTATTGTAAGCCAATAAAGGTTTTTTTTGCCTAGATTTTCTGGCAGTTTTACATGATTGTACACTATTGGTGTTTGCTATATTATTAAAGTTATTTGAAGTAAGAGTATGATAGTTTTTAATGATTTTCTCAGGAAAATTTAATGTCTGAATGTTGTTGTAACTGTTAAAAAAAGTACGTAACGACCATTCTTAAATTAATGTATATGATTTTGTAGATTGAAGTTTCATTTATCCTTAAAGTGTCCACCATTGGTGCTTATACCTTAATTTTAAGTAACATAACATAACATAAACTCACGCCTATATTCCCCGAAAGGGGTAGGCAGAGGTGCTAGCATTTTAAGTACTTAAGTATTTTTTAAATAATTGTACGTGTGTGTAGGGACTTGTATTTAAAATGACTGGTTACGCCCGTGACTACTCCGTACTTCGTGACCATTTTTTATATAGATTGATTAATAAAATATAGGTACATTTTAAGCCTTCAAGTATCTACGTACAAAGTGGGTACCTATTCGAGTTTCAAGTTCTTGTTATTAAACTCCCTAGTCTCTTTATGTATTATTAATATTTTATGTGAATAGTTTCACTTATTGGCATCAGAAGATTATAAATTACTTGGTTAATTAATGAGTCAATCCACGCACCGTCATCGATCATGTGCGCTCAAGTCTTCATTCCTACTTATTTGTATTAAAAAACTATAGAATTCCTTCACCATTCTGAATATTCATTGAAATAGTTTTTTACTTACTTAATTGTTACTAAGTAACTTTCATATAATATCATACGGAGTATATTTTTATTTAAAAATATAGTACCTAGCATTTGACGTAATCGGAACTGCAAGAAATTGTAGTTTGTCTGAATTGAATTTGTGTGTTGAAGTTGTTGTAATTGGTTGCTATATTTGAATTTTGAATATAGAACGGGACGCCGAAACGAGATAAAAATTGCACCAAAACATATACATTTTTGCTGCCATATTTTTCGTCAAACTATTTTAAAAGCGGTTTTATCACTATTTTAGATCAAAAAACTTCTCTAGAGAAAAGAGAACGGGAGAATCGCGACTATCTAAATATTCTAGGGCATGTTACATAACACTATCTAGACTCAAACTCAGCATAGGTAATATAAATTCTAGAATGCAAAAAAACTGCAAAAACAATCGAAATATGCAAAAAAAAATACAAATTCTAAATATAAAAATCTACGACTAGTTTATTATAATAACTAAATAATAAAACGACGGGATCAGTGTAAATTATAAAATATTACCATCGCGATAGAATCCGTATAAACAGTTTCGTTTCACAATAAAAAAAATTATCACGATGCAATAGTTTTTACGATGATTCACGTATTAGGTACCTAATACGTGAATCATCATAAAAACTAAAGCTTTTATACACAATTTAATTTTAATACCCAATATGAAATCTAGAAGCTAAATAAAACAGAATACGAAACCTATAAAGTGTATTCAACTTCTGAATAGGTGTACGCCATAAAAGTCCAATTATTTTATTGCCTGTAAATGGATCTCATTATAATTAATTTTCCTAAAAGACCTGTTCTCGCAAGTAAAAAAGGTAAAGAGGATCCGGCCGGCAGAAGTTTAAACATTTTCGTTCAATAGTTCTAACGGGTTCGTCTATTACTTTAAGTATGTTTACTCATTAAGCACAAAGTTGCGCGCATTTTATCGTCTTTTACGACATGATGCCTAACCTAATCTAGATTAGATTCTATCGTTAAAAGCTCATGCGAATAATAAATAATATAATTATTTTACAAGGATTTTATCGAGATTTACTTTGCGTTATTTTGTACACTGACGTTTCGATTTCCCCTAACCTTGACATGGCCGACAAAATCAACTAAAACGTCAATAATAAAATCACTTGAAATGACACCCAATAAAATTTTTAAAAAAAACATAACATTGTCTTTGAAACAATACTTAAAAATATTCAAAAAAAGAATTCAATAAATTAAAAAAAGAACATAAAGTGGAACGCTACGAGAACTTAATTCTCGTTTACATTCTTCTTGAGATAATTTACAGCACATTTAAATGGTGTATTCATTAAAACCAACGGGTGACATCGAGAACGGTTTAATGTGTCATTATCGTATAATCAGGTTTATAATGTGCCTATGTTAAGATTGGGTTCCAATGTGAGTTATGCGGTGTGCCCACTTGCATTGTTGAGCTTACAAAGTGATATGGCGCTTAAAACTACGCATAATTTTTGGATTTACAAAGAATGTATTTATTGAACCACTTATTCAAATTCAACAAAGAGCATAAAGGCGCATGTTCGGAGACTTTGAGATACATTTATTGTTTTAGAAATGATACTATTACAATCTGCAACTATAGAGTAACCAAAACGCCGTGTGTTTAATGTAAATGTAAGAATAACGCATATTGAATCGCAATATAATTCGCGTATACCTACTTCAAAAATATCAATTCAAGTTGATTAAATACAGTAAATTGTATTGTTATTTTGTAATTAATTAATATACCTAGTAATGGCTTTACTTTTAAGTTCTAAAGAACATTAAAGCCGGTTTTGCAGGAGACGGTTTCTCACCGGCATAAACTTTGTCCGGTTACTTACTTTTCTCGACGCAATTCCGGTAATAGCACCGGTACACCGTGAAACCAGACCGAGCAGAAATCCTCTCGTGAATATACAGCCTAACATGCCCCACTTGAGGTACCTCGCTTAAACTATACCCATTTAGATCCCTTCGCTCAATTAATTGTTTTTAAAAAGAGTTTTAATTGTTGCATTTTACTGCAATGAACTCAGAAATAGTTCAGTCTTTATTCTATATGCATATTCATTTTAAATTTCATTATCCGCGTAATGGCCTCACGTAAAGAATGTTAGGTACTGGCTGGCCGTCGGCTGGCATTATATTGACATTTTTTGAATAAAACATCCTGAAGTTCTATTTTTAAAAGTCTAGTATGTTCGAAAATTTAAAATCGAATGATGTTCATCGAATTCAATAAAAATTAAGATAAGATGACATAAAGTCAGTCATTTTAAGTTATGATAATATAAATTGCCTATGAGTAACTTTAGAATAAAAAACACATTAATCTGATTATGAATAGGTAAGGTTTTTGGTGTAGGTAACTGGCAGTTACAACTTATAAACATAAATACTAAATTCCCATGTATGTATTTTTTGCAATTAGAACATACAAAATCTTTGCTAAATGTAAACTAGGTACTAACTACGGAAATTAGGTACCTACTAAATCGTTCTAAATAAATTAATCTAATATTTATTCGATGCATGTTTTTTTTAAAGAATATTAGAACCGGAGTTCCTAATATTCCCTCTAACCCCTCCAGCTAAGCTAAATTGCTTGTTTTAGGTGTGGGTTCACGTCAATAGCAGATTCGAACCTCTAGATCGTAAGGCCGACTCCTTAACCACCTAGCTACCGACGCACCAAGCTATTTAAAATCTTGAAGCGTCTTATTTTTTCTCGAGTGAGAGAACCTAAGGAAAGTTTAACAAATTTTATTATAAAAGTTAAATTGACAATACGTTTTAATAGCCATATAATTACATTGTCATGTCTACCAGACGCGCTCGCGTGCTGTCTGAGGTAGGTACACTATGGTTTATGATAGCGAAAGAGAAAATGAAGATTACAAATTACTTACATAATTATTTACTCTGAGAATTGCATGTATATTAATAATTTAATTAACTCTGAAACAATATCAGGTTCTTTCTAAATGCATAAAAACGACAGGCTTTACGGAAACCTGTAAGAAATAACAATGGATGACATGTCATTCTATTGTCAAATAAGTTACTATGGTTATATAAAAACGGATGGAAATTTTTATAACAACTCTTTCACTGTTCTTTATTTAAATAATAGAATAGGAAAACTTGTTAAACGGAATGTTGGTTATGTAGGTACCTACATAAACCTTTATACGTACCCTTACGACCTATTATAGACGCCCCCGAACCACTCCCGAGACGAGGCCGCAATTGTAGCCGTAGGTCTGATGGGAGTCCTGGGACATCCTTCCAAGGGCTTACCCGGGGCTCTCATCCATAGGCTTCTGGGCGTTACCGTGGGGGTTTTTAGTCGGTAGGAGTCCGGCATAACATCCATGAAGGATTTTCCCCCACGGTTAAAAAAAAAAAAAAAAAGCCCCTTTGTAAATTATGTCTAAACTTTGAGGTCGTATCGGCTAGTAAAATGCTAAAATAAATGGTTTAACATTTTGTTTTATGATGAAAATCCTAGGTACTTAAACATATTACAACATTGCATTACCGTACAAACACGAAGCCTTTTATGCTGTAGCTTTTAAATACTGCAATTATAACAAAATTATTTTATATCCCAATTTTAATTACGTGTATTTATTACATTATAATAAAAGTAATCATTGTTATTAAAGAAATGTAAAAAATAACTTAATTTAAATTGTGGTATCAGCGTTAAATGTTTGGAAAAAGTGCGCGCCAATTTACAAATAAAAAGTACTTTGATTTCAACTACAAATGGTTTACCCCTAAGTCAAATCTAAAAAAAATAAGAGCTGTCAAAAATATGCGCCAGTTTTGAAATAAAGGTACCTATTCACCATTCGGCCAAATGACTTCAAACTAGTCTGGAAATCTTTCTTTTAGAAGTTTAGTGTAATAAATTAATTCTGTTACATAATTAGCGGGCTCGCGTGACTGAGAACCATAAGAGAACTTGTCCTCGACTGTTTAGCAACCATTTAACTTTTGCCTGGCCGATTTATAGAGAGCCACTTAGTTTGATTATAAACTGAATATAGATAATCCACATAACTATTAAATATTTAGTTATAGATAATGTTATAATTGACATTTTTTCACACAAAATTATTCAGCAAATATTTTTATGCCAATTAAGTAAATTGAATGCCTATTTAAAATGTTAATTGTAATTGATGTTCCACGATATAAAATACGGAGGGCAAAACTTAACCACACAGATAAAAAATAGAAATGTTATTAATTAAAGATTATAGGAATCGAAAGATAGGTAAATAAGAAAGGATTAAGCGTAAAAAATATAACACACATCGCATAATCATCATATTAAAAGAGATTATCGATAATATTGATGGTGTATTGCTCTTAAAACTCTCATTGATGCTATATCTTATGGCAATGGTAACGGATATCAGAATCCAATATGGCCGCGGGTGTTATCACATCATTTTATTGAAGGTAAACTTTGAGGATATCTTAATCCTGTAAATAAATTTTATATGTTTACTAATGTTACAAGCCAAAACTGACATAAAATTAATCTTAATTATCACTTAGGTATGTGTACAGTGATTAATTTCTTAGAAATCAAATGAGAAATGCAGTAATTGAAAGTGATAATTTCGTTCTTAGAATTTTACAGATTAATTAATAGTTTAAGTGAATTTTAAATAGTTACTAATGGAAATAGATTAATGTCAAAATTAGCCCGCCATTTTGATATCTCATCATACGTAATAAAAAAAAGTAAAAGTAAAACTTTTTATTGAAGCAAAGGCAGCAAGTCAAAGTTCATTTGTCTGCCTTTAGCGGCACTTAACCTCTATTAAAATCGAAACACACAGAACTTTGTTCATATAACTAAATAACAATCGGTGAGTCGTGAGATCGTGACAAAGCGCAGGTGACGAAAAATCTTACAATTCAATTGTGTGTTCGGTACTACTTTGAATTCGCCGTCCTAAACACTAACATTTAATTGAATTGTTATAGCCTGCAAGAATTACCTACAGCTATTTATAATATAACATTGTAAGAAGTTTGCGCGAATATTACACAATTTTCTTTTTATGAGACGTTCCTTCTGTGTCACTCTTCAAGACATAAAACTACCAGGTCTCTGCGTGACCATGGCTACAGTAACCTAGTAGTAGTAACTGAAAAGCGACTTTAACATTGGAATCAAGATCAGTGTATAATAAATTAACACAAAAGGAATCGCGATCCGTTAATTTAGTTAGTTTTTATTCATTTTATCACATTCACAAGTGCTTTTGTTTTATGAATTTATCGCAGCTACAACGAGTTTGACGAGCTTTGTACTCGAGGACATGATTTCGATATTCTTTTATGGAATTGTCTGTAACAATAATGTAATAGAACAAAAATATAGAGCAAATACATCTCTGCTTGTGATGGTTGGCAATTATGTTGTAGTAAATTAATTTTCTTTTACTGAAATCGATATTTTTTTACCATGACAACTCCTTAAACTGTAAATAAAATTTCTTCCATTATTAAAATTTCTATAACCAAAAAATAGAAACTCTTTTATAAGTAAAGAGAGGCAAAGGTATACGCCAGAACGCCTTTTGAAAATTCATTTCTTAGACCCGGGAGCGAGCAGCTTCGAACTTCCACTGTTTAATTTTCAATTTAGATCGCAATTCGCGATCCGGCCCGGCGCACGCCCAAACTCACATCAGTCGACGAGATAGATTTATGTAGAACCACTTATAAGTATACGTGGAATATATTAAAAGAAATTAACTCGTGTAAGTTACGAGCAAGCCTTTTTCAAGATAAGAGTTAATGAAAATTGAGTTTTTTTTACTCAACAAATTCGTCAAGTGCGGGTGTGGTCAGCTGAGATAAACGGAATTGATCTGTCCGTTGTAACTAATTGGAGCCGAGTTTGCGGAGTGCGTACACAGGTTTATTGTTCCAGTTTTTATACATAGTATTCATATTTTATAACGATAACGCGTTAAAAAGTTAAGTTGAAATGCGATATCTATTAAACGAACATGTAATGCAATTCTAGTATCGTTTAAGCCAGTAAGTGGGATTCTTACGCTCTAAGTGTAATATAAAACCACAGATAATTATACCAATAAAGAAAAAAAGCTTACAAAATATATACCGTTTTTATAGAAACCGTTATTAAATTTAAACTTATTTTCTCGAAAAATAAACGTCGTCGCTGTTCAAAAAATAAACTCACACATGAAAACTATACCCGTTAGATATCAGCCCTTTAAGACTTCATCAAAGTTCACAACAATTTTCTAAAACTACTTTCCAAATAGGTTGTAATTCCATATGTCCGACTTTACTGATATGGGTAGTAAGTGGCAAATCACATGGAATCATCATCTGGCATTTGGCATTTCACTGATGTATAATCCGAGTACCGTAGTGTAACTCCATGCAATTTGTTATGCAAACTTTCACTTATGATTTTTTTATCTGTGGTTGACTTTTGGCGGGAGTTTAGTGACATTCAATGGTCTGACAGTTTAATGTACTTTCGATTTATCTGTTGCATAATGTATTTTTTTATTTTTTTTATTTTGTTGTTAGATGTGATGACTAGTGTTATTTTATTTGTTAATTCTTAATTCATCTCAACATTTTAACCTGTAGGATATAATGGTAGGATGAATATAAAATATTGCGTTCTCTTCTCTTGTTTACGATTATAACTATTATTTATTTTATACATCAATAGCTAACACTGATCATCAGCTTTATACCAACCGCGTAAGTACCATTTTACCTTAACATTAAATGAAAGTCAAACTATACTAGACTCACCTTTAGAATACAGCTGCCGACAGCTTCACTCTCCGACACGGTGACATTGTAGAAAGACTGGTCGAAGATCGGCTCGTTGTCGTTCACATCTAACACTGTCACTATCAAAGGCACTGTTGACGACATCGGAGGGTTACCCCTATCCTGGGCCACCACCGTCAACCGAGGCATTGGATTCGTCTCACAATCAACCCTAGATTTCGTCGTCACTAACCCAGACCGCTCGTCAATTACAAACCAATCTGACTGAGGAGTTGGTAATAAAGAATAACGTATTTCAGAATTTTCTCCTTCGTCAGCATCGATTGCAGATACTTGTACAACAGGTGTTCCAGGCGCAGCGGCCTCAGGAACACTCGCTTTGTACTCAGGCTCAGGAAATACTGGCGCGTTATCATTTACGTCGGTTACTCGAAGACTAATGATCCTAGACGCGTGAAGAGGCGGCGAGCCTTTATCAGTAGCTACCACGTTCAGAGTATAAGACGAACGAGCCTCACGATCCAATGGTAACGCGACAACCACCAAATAAATTATGTTGTCGTGAGTCCGCAAGTCGAAATGGCCGTCTCCTCCGCTCAACGTAACGTTTACATTCGCGTATTCAGTTTTAGAATCCGGATCGTGGACCGATATTCGAGCCACGAACTCGTCTAACTGCGCCGATTCTGATATTTTTGGCGTTGCATCGTCACTTAGGAATATGACATCAATTGTTGGTTGGTTATCATTTACATCAGTAACCCTTATTGATACGAATGCAGTTGTTTCTAAAGGCTGCGCTCCTTTATCCCTTGCTACAACTACAAGCTCATGTAACTCTTTAGTCTCGAAATCTAACGCTTTATTTACAATAATTTCACCAGTTTCTGGATCAATTTTGAACATATTTTCTTTATCACTCTGTCTTCTATTTATAGAATATTCTATCACACCGTTTTCACCAGTATCTGAGTCGGTTGCGAACACTTTTAGAACTGGAGTGCCAACAGTGGCATTTTCCGGAATAGTAGCAGAGTAAACACTTTCGGCAAACACTGGAGGATTATCATTCACGTCTAAAATAGTAATATTCACAGTCATAGTACCTCTAAGTGGTGGAGTACCACCGTCTAAAGCTTCTATAACTAGCTGATAATGGTCAGTCGTCTCCCTATCGAGGAAGCCATTAATTTGTAGGTCCAAATAAAGAACCCCATCTCTTTCCCTATGGGAAGACAATCTGAACGCATTATCAGTATTTCCTGATACAATATTGTATCTTTGCGTATTGAACGCTCCTAGATCCTGATCTTTGGCAGGGTTTAACTTCCTTTTCACGTCTCTGGGAGTGTTCTCAGAGAACTCAACGTTCATTACAGGCGTGGGGAATGATGGTGCATTATCGTTCTCATCAAGTACGCGAACTACGACGCGAATATTGTCTCCGCTAGCGGGGATGGCGACTAACGCGTAATGGTCTCTGTTCTCTCTATCTAGAGGTACTCTAGTTCTGATTTCTCCCGTGTGAGGGTCTATTCTGAGGTCGTCGTTGACGGCGCTGCCGGGGACGGGGACGATGGTGTAGGGTGGTGCGGCATCAGGGAGCTCGTCACCGAGATGTCCGACGAGGGTAGCAGCGCGTGCGTTCTCTCGGACGGTGAACTCTCGCACGTGCTCCGCCGCCGCGGTCGCGACCAGGAGGCAGGTGATCACGCGCAACATCGCGCGTTCTTCTCACTCACCGCACACACATTGTCACTTACACCTGGAAAACATAAATTTATGTAAAGCCACTTTCAATCAAACTTAAGTACCATAGGTGTTACTTACTAAGTTTATTTACAACAAAGGTAAAGTGACAAGTATTGTCATAGAGACGGACTATTATTAGCGGTGTTCTTATTCCCACGTGTACAAGAATAGGTATTGTTTGAAAATCGATTCTTGGAAAACAGTACCTAGTAAAAATGTTTAGTATTTCTGTTTAGTTCTGAACACATTGAGGATGTCATCAAAAGATTATATACCTATGCTTCCGCAATTATCCATATACCTACTATTCATTTATTCATGTAGGTATGTCATTTTAACGACGTAATATTTTTGAAAATTAAATTTACAGAATCAATTATTGTTGGAAAATGGAAAGAAATGACAGGAATATACCATTTTGCCATTATAATATAAAACTGGAATACCCAACAAAGTTATTATAATTATAACTTCCTTCAGGATCTTCTTTCAACCTGCATTTTTTTTTCGCGACCTTGCTTGATCTATCTTGATCAATAAAAAAAATATTAATAGCCGTCTGCAGTCGGATAATGACCTCTACCCATGCGAACTTCTGTATTGCTTTCCTTTTACCGTTACATTTCTTGCTTTTATTTTGTAAAGACAGACAGATCTATTTGTATTAGTAAATATTTCATTGTATTTTGCGCTCTATACATTCCTATACCGAACGAATAACAAATTAACACATATTTTTCCGAGGTCTAATAGCCACTAACAAAAGAGTTCCAGTGGAGTATTTTTAGATGATTTAATTTTGAAGGTCCAGTGGGCACTTAAAAAGAGGTCGAGTGGGCACATTAATTATTATATTTTGAAGGAGGTCCAGTGGGACCTAAAAGTGAGGTCCAGTGAGGGTACTTTTGTGAGAGGGTAGAATCTTGGAGGTCGAGCGGGTACGTAGCCTATTATCCGACCAATTTCAATCATCCAGCCAAGCATTCAACCAATAAAAAAAATATTAAAAAAGTCTATTTTATTATTGAACTCGTATCTGATTTATAGAAAATAATTCTTTGGAAAGAAGTTCGGACATAACCAGTATTTAATGATAAGGTGTTACAGATGATGTGAATTTATTTATTTATTTATTTATTTATATATTTCGATACATCACCCTTACAGTACAAACCAATACGGCAACGATCTTACCACTCTTATACAATTCTATCGTACGGCACAAAAATAATTTAGATAAGTCTGTTCACAAATGGCATAGGGACATAAAAATTATACAGTAATGAGGTAAAATTATAAGGTAGGTAGACTATGAAAAAGAACTTCATGTGATTTGATCATTTGGTATCGTAAAATACACATTTTTCGTTTTTTTTTAAGAATTGGGTATTATTCTATAGTCAAAATAAATTATCTAACCGATCTTATTAAATTAAGAATGGTAAAAGAGAGGTAAAAATGGCATGTGTTCTTATTTCATAGTTTTTATTTATTTTTAATCATCCACCTAACCTATAATAGTAACTGATTTGACTATTAAATTTTATGACGTCACTAAATCTTTTTCATACAAGTTACCAGTCATCATTTGGACGTTTAGTAAAAGTAACTAATTTGACTAGTAATAAATAAATAAATAAAAAAAAATAAAAAAAAAAGCATTTATTTCGGACAACTAATAAATCCATATTTTGTTAGTAACGTGTGACTTAAAAATATATTAGTAAAAATTCTGATTGTAATTAATTATATTATTATTGTGAAATGTCAAAATAGAGGAATAAAAGCAATGTCACACAGTAAAAATCTAATCTTAATTTCTATACCGTTAAATTCATGTGTAAATGTGTAATTTGTAATTTAATTAATAGAATAAATTTTAAATTCAAAAGATATGTCAAGTTGTAATCAGTAGAATACTCAATTCAAGTTTTACGAATATCTAACCTCTTCTTTTTTGAAGTCGGCAAAAAAGAACTATGTACATTCTGAACAAATTATTCTAAATATATTCCAACTAAACTCCTGCAGTTGAAATTCATCAAAATTCTAAATGACACCGCGATCTATTTACTGAGCCCGCCAAAACAAATAGTTGTGCTTTAATAATATTATTACTTAGACAAGTGTTGGCTTTGTTGAAAGCCTCCTTTAATTTCTAAGGGCCAGGTAGGACTTACAGGTAGAGAGAATCGAGGGCTACCCTTATTTAGTGGCCATATAAGTTCACCATTTCGACCATTTTAAATCAGTATTTTTGGCTATAGATAATTTTATGTGAAAATTTAGAAAAAAAATACTTTTATAAAATTGTGTTGTGTCTGTACATTGGAGATATTTAAAAACAAACGTGGGCTATGTTACATATTAACGAAACTGAACATATTTTTTTTATTCCTACGTTTGTCTGTTTGTCGCGGTGGTCGCAGAAACTACTGAGCTATTTTGATGCGGATTTTTAATAAAAAGGTCTTAAAATCTTACGTAAGATGGATCACAATCGGTTGAGTAGAACCAATGAACCGAAGATATGATGTTGAGAGAGAAACGAGGGCTACCCTTATAGTTAGTGGCCATATAGTTTCACCATTTCGACCATTTTAAATCAGTATTTTTGGTTATTATAGATCTTTTTTTTTGGAAAAATTTAGAAAAAAAATACTTTTATAAGTGTCTGATGAAGTGTCTGTACATTGAAGTTATTTAAAAACAAACTTGGACTATGTTACATAAAACAAAACTGAACATTTTTTTTTATTCCTACGTTTGTCTGTTTGTCGCGATGGACACATAAATTACTGAGCAGATTTTGATGCAGATTTTTTAATACGTAAGATTGATCACTATCGGTTGAGTAGAGCTGAAGATATGACCAAAAATTGAAATAACCGACATCCGTACAGATGGCACCACGGTCTTCAGCTAGTTATAAATAGATATGGTGCTTTACTTGTTAATCAACGTGTTTTATTACATTTTAAGTTTATATCAACATAATATTTTTCAATTAAGAATACATTTAAAAATATATGTAGCCAATAATTCGCAATCAGTAATAAAGTAATTTGTATCTGCTCCAATATTTAATACACAATATAACTCAACATTTTTATGGTATATATTATTCTAATATTGATATAAATTTGCATAATAAACGAATTATTGTATTGATTAATGAATTAATGTGTGTTCGGGTGACATTTCGTGGTAATCTAGAAACTTGCATAGAATACTAAACCTCTCGCTAAAATGTCAACATCAATGATAGATATCTAGGATATTAGACCGGCATTACAGAAAAAAATAGAATCTCAATTACCATGTACCCAAAAATCACCTTTAAGCCACTTTTTTATAGCTGTAATACAGTCCAAAGTCCAAATTCATTTAACTCATTTATCTAGTTTCTGCGTACGTTCCAAATTCGAAATTTATTCCCGCCTAACCCAGGAACCGTGATATTTTTTTTTGTATAGATTGTCTTGTACAGACAACAAAAAGATTATGTAGGTATATATTGTATAGACCTTTACATACGTAAATGTGTATGCGTATCTCCTTTATCGCCTAGTACAAATGTAAACATGAATCAAACATGAACTCCAAGCGAAAGAAGGAATAAGGTTACTCGTTTCCAAGAAAAATAAACCACAAATCAATATTTTGCGAAGACGAGAGCGAACCTAAAAAACTCAAAAAAACTCCATAACAATAAAAAATTCAAAGAACTTCCAAGAAAGTTCAAATATGAATTGACTGCTCTTCTCATAGATAAATTAAAATTAAAAGTGTACCTAGTTAAAACCGAGGGTTTTAATATTTTATAACTATCAAATCTTTGCTCAGGTTCTAATGCCACGTAACGTAAGAACAAAAAATGCGCACCGCATAATCGACGATATGTAGGTACATTATCATTCATCATATCGTTGCATAAACGTTGCGTATTACATGTATTTTACTTACATGGTAGGTATATGAACTAATGCGACGAAATGCTATAAAAAAGGCAAAAGATCACTATTAAGCCATAATGCGCAAAAGATTCGCAACTTTTTAAAATTAAAAAAGATAGGTATCAAAATCCCATCTAATTTTTTATCTAGTCTGTACGTCCCGTTCCAAATTCGAAATTCATTTTCCCGCCTCACCCAGGAACCTTGAAACATTTTTTTTTCTTAAACTTGTATTGTATAGAAGTCAATGTACTGGGCCTATAAGCAAATGTGATTCAGTAGTTAAAATTAAACAGTATTAAAATTCGTAAATGTGTTAAAGACCTAATGATTATGTTTTGCGATACATGATCAATTTAATTTGCACTTTATAGACAACTTATAAACCAAAATTGATGTTATCGTTATTTATTTATAAGTTTAACTTGTTTAATTAATGGCCTACTTACATTACGAATGCGAAAGTTTATGTGTGTGAGTGAGTGAATGAGTGAGTGAGTGAGTGAGTGAGTCTTCGGTGTCGTGTGACTGTGTAGTCGACGTCACAGTAAGGAATGAGGTTCTAAATTCTAATATGGAGTTTTGGCGCCAACTTGGAGAGGGATACATCGCTGTTTATTTTCCGAACTTACTGTGAACTCGAGTTTATATGTATAAAAATTGTGGATTTTCAGACATAACGTCTTGGACAACGCACACCAGTGCTGGAAAGTGTTATAGTGAAGTGTAACTTTTCATAATTGGCGCCAATTCTCCCCAGGGCGCTTTTAGTAAAGTCCCCACAACTTTACTGAGGCAGCAATCATCATTCGTCATCGTCATCATCATCATCACCGTCATCATCATCAACTAAATGAAACATAATATTTTTAATCGGGAAATTTCTCACGACACTGTCAAAATTGTCCCCTATATTGGGTTGATATATTGCCATCTAAGAAAAAAGAAGAAGTAGGTTCTATATTTAAAAAAAAAAATTAAGAAGTTTGGATTTTAAACCTCGTCGGTGAAATGCAAACATAGTAGTTGGTGAAATGGGATTTTGATACCTATCGTTTTTTAATTTTAAAAGTTGTGAATCTTTTGCGCATTATGGTTTAATAGTGATCTTTTGCCTTTTTTATAGCATTTCATCGCATTAGTTCAAATACCTACCATGTAAGTAAAATACATGTAATACGCAATGTTATGAATACACCTCTGTCAACCCCTTCAGGGATTTACAAGTGTGAATATATTGTAATACTGTATATTTCACCTAAAATCTTCAATCCGCTTGCACTTTATAGAAACAGATAAAATAGACTTATATTTTATATTGTTAGTTGGGATACGTACAAGATAATTATTATACTGTAGCAATCTATACGTCCTGAGCTGGCTCCGTTAATAATTCTTTACTCCTTACTTAACAACTCAGATAAGTATTAAAAACAAGTTATAAAGAAAAAATAAAGTTAATAAATTGCTTGGCATTCAAATTACTTCACATTATAAACGTTTTCTTTACAATAAAACCGTCAACGCACTTATTTTAATCGAGTACACCTATATGCACTTCGAAAATAAATTATTAAGATGTATTTAATTTGATTCGGAGATTAGATACCCTTATTAGGTAGAACAAGAAAATAGTATTATAGGCACATAGTCTGGGACTTTTTACTAAACGTCAAAACGGTAAGTAAGTTAAAAGGCTGTATATATCTGTCTGATGTTAAACAGCCCTATCCCTCTATCGTCTTGTACGACACCGCATTTGAAGAGACGCGGTGGCCCAAATTATTCTCTGCCGGGAACCACGTGGCTTTGTGTTGTTCCAAATTCTTCGAGTAATTTCAATTTGATAAGGTCACCAATCATACTAAGTCACCCACACTCAGACACAACCTTTTTTTGTATCGTGGGGGAAAATCCTTCATGGATGTTATGCCGGACTCGTACCGACTAAAAACCCCCACGGTAACGCCCAGCAGCCTAAGGTTGGGAGCCCCGGTTAAGCCCTCGAAAGGACTGGGGACCTACGGCTACAATGCGACCTCGTCTAGGGGGTGGTTCGGGTGCTATCCCGAGTCTATGGGGGGTATTCGGGTGTTCACTCACACACAGCCTTACAAATTAATATTAGTAGAAAACTTAATGAGAACTACATTAATATAGGCCTACTTCCTTCTTTTCTCTTTTACAATATTTATCGCAAGCAAGCAGTTTTCTATCACTAGCCTATGCCCGCGGTACATTAATCTGTTCGAAACAGATTTACTACTCAACAATTCAGCATACATGCACTCATGCGCACGTGTTAAGACGGCTTTACACTGTGCGTGATTCTATCGACGAACTCGATTCGACCTGTATTCAACCGAAGTAAAATGTTTACTTTAGTTGAAGCCTGCACCAGCACACTGAATAGAATGTCGTCTATAGAAGCGCTGACAAGTCCATTGCAGTGCGTTCGGATAAGTGACTTCAAAACTGTAAGATAAGACGGCTTTCCACGGTAGGTACGTGACTGCTTGTTTTATTGGCAAACACGGATCAGGTATGCAATGACACACTGAGAAAAGAATGTCGTCTGTAGAAACGTCAACACATTTATAGTAGTACGTCCGAATCCGTAGCTTCGTAACAGACTGCGGATACTGCCATTCTAGACAAGTTGTAATACATTTATAGAATTTATTAGATTGATCAATTCATGGGATTTATATACATTGACGACTTTCGTAAACGTCCGAAAACGTTTCAAAAATTTCATTCATAAAATACATCATTCTAAACAATTGACAACGAATTGCCACATAAATAGTGGGACTGAAAAGCAACAGAAGCTAGGTACGTCGCCTGGCTATATTCTGTGGTCATATGTTAAAAGTTTTAAAGCCTACAAGCCACACATCGTGGCAATCTGCCTTTATACTGGTCCACAGAACAGTCATAACCCGAGCTCGCTTAACCGGCCGGCGACGTCGTAAAAACTATGTTTTAATGACGTTCAGTCTCAAAATGTAGATGAACCGTACTTTGCACATATCTTGCATTACACATTAATGTATTCTAGTTGTTTTATTTGTGCGTTTGTGGTATGTTAATAGTGATAGATCGCGGCTATAGCTTCATGAGATTATAAATTTGAAAGCGTGTTGGCTGATTGATGTTCGATTTGAATTTAGAAAGTGTTTTGTATAAGATTTTATTAATATAATAATTGATATAATTTCTACGTAGTACCTTTCATATAGTTCAAAATTTGAAAAAAAATGTTCATATTTACAAATAATAGGTATGTATTACAAATATTTAGAGAATCTTGATATTTTGCAAGATATCCATCCTAATATTATAAATGCGACAGTAACTCTGTCTGTCTGTATTTTACGCTTTCGTGCCTAAACCACTAAACCGATTTTGATGTTTTTTTATAGGGGTAGATTAAACCTTGAGAAAGGACATTGGCTTTGTTTGGTCGCAATAACTGCCATCCACGCGGGTGGAGCCGCAGGCAAAAGCCAGTTTAATATAAACAATTCAAATATTATTTCCAAGCTTGAGATCCATTCGTTCATGTTAGTTTTCCCAACAAAATCCGACTTAAACATTAAAAAATATACAACAAAAGATACCTTTATGAAAAGTATTAAATTTTTATTTTAACGTTAAGATGAAAAGACCTCTATATCTTATTAAAATTACACAAACCCCAATATAAAACATAAGCAAGTGATTTCTAAACGAATTAGAGGCTGGAATGCTGCGTACGCGCCGACCGCGCGGCGGCGGACATCAAAAATTCCGAATTTCGTGCCCCAACACGGACTATGCGAGAATGAGTTATACCTCTCTGAGGAGGAACGATATTATTTCAACTATGCACTTTTTTGACACACCCTTAAATGCGAAACACCTTCGATGTGAAGAATTTTGGATTGTAATTGTGTTTATTATTAATATTAGCATGATACATAATAGTGAAATTGAAGTGTATAATTAGCGAATTGAAGTGTATATTATACGAAATGGAGTGTATAATAAATAAATTAAAGTGTAAAAAATCAAAATCAAAATTATAAGTTAAATTGTAAGTTCCTTATCAAGTTTTATATTTTGATTATACTAGCTATCCTATTCTTGTAACACACAGGAACCTATTCTGTAAAAAAGTAGCCTATATGCTATACTATGATCTACCCATCCTTGACAAACGGACATCTCTCAATTATTCTATCTCGACTTCACAATAAATAATAAATAAATATTCTACAACATTCTACACAACGCTATCTAGCGCGCAAAACTAGCTTGTGTTATGGAATCTAGAATGCAGATAAAGCTACTTAGATACATTTTCTGTAAATACATACATATTATACAAAGCACCCAGACCAATACAAATACCCAAATTCATGCATAAAAATATTTGCACCAAGCGGGGATCGTACCTGCGCCTCTTACGTAGCCTACTTTAACTATGATATAAAGAAATGAAATCTTTATATCGGAATATAACTTTCCTTACTAAAGTTAATACTATCATGATATCTCAAAGAGAAATCCTAAAGGTAATTTACTAAATTTCCATACCAATACATGGCTGTCATTGCAATGTAATTCTCAGCAGTGAATGGTTTGAATGTCGGTGGGTTGTTGCGGTTATGTATTATATTATTATCTATACTAATAGAAAATTGTAAGTTAGTCCTGTCTGTATATTGGATATATTTTAAAAAAAACCTATGTTATGGTTGCCTGTAAGAGATCGCTCTCAGCGATAAGACCGCCATTTGTACATATTTCATGCATAGTCCATACGTTTACTGTATTATTGGTGTACAATTAAGATTTATCTAATCTAAACTAATCTATTATAAACATCATCAGTTTTTTTTTATATATTTAACAACTGAAATTACTAATATTCCCTCTAACCCCTCCAACTAAACTAAATCGCTTGTGTTAGGATTGATTTCACGTCGGTAGTATACTTGTAATGGCCAGGATTCGAACCCGGGACCTCTCGATCGTAAGGTCGTAAGTTTTCTCACAATGAACGCAATAATTACTGCACAGATTTTGAGGCGTTTTTTTTTTGTTTGAAAGATCTTGCTCAGATTTAAAATCTTACATATTTTTTAAGTAAAGGTTAAGTAAAACCGGATATAACACCAAAAGTATATCAGACATCTACGCGAGCAGAGTCGTAGGTATCAGCTAGTAATAATATACTCATAAATACATCTAAACAATGATCATTTAGTCACAAACCCACACACCAACCTGATTCTCTATTCATTGTGATAGTTATCATTAGCTGTTGTGTACAATAACGCCCAGAATTTGGGTGCTATACAGAGGAATTCTACATAATACACCCACACTTTTTGTTTAAGTTCTGAACGCAATGTATATCAAATAATAATAATATAAATAGGTATGATTGATAGCAAAATTTCTAATCAATAATAGTAATAAACTTTGAAGTTTTGCTTTTATCATTAGTTATATATATTTTTGTTATGTTTTCATTTATTTTTCATGAATTTTGTACATGAGGTTTTTTGTAAAAGTTTAAAAAAAAGAAAAAGAATTATCCGAAAATAATATGATAATAAAAACTCACGACCACACTTTCATTATAAAAAATAAATTACTTTTTGTTACAGTAAATGACTTTATTAAAAGAGAAGATCCGTCACTCCAATATTTCTCAAAAATTAAAAATACATATAACGCAATTAGTTTACATGAAAATAATGAACAATGAACATACAAAAAGAAATACACGACAGACTGGGAATCTTCTTTTTTGTATTTTAGCTGTATTAAGTTTTCCAAGCCACAAAAAGAAGGACATAATCATTATTAGCGCCATTATAGAATAAAAAAAAATAAACTTAAATGCTATTGATATATGGAATAATAAACAAGACTACATTATAACATGTAAGAAGCAGAAATAAAATTGATATTTATCGTTTCACTATGTTTAACGAACTATTACTATAGATTTTATATTTAATAATAAATTACTGACATTGCATTCAAACTATTAACAGTGAATAATTATGTTTATTGCTTGCGGCAATAATTTCTATTCTATGACCATTATTGCACCCAGTGTTACACGCATCGTGGTCAAACTGCATACCGATCTGGATAATTTTTGCTGATCAATTATTCAGTTTGGTATGAATTCTATTTAAGAGGGTTGTGGGATCCCTAGATCAATGGGGTTGAAGGCAATCTCATCTTTCTTTGGTCTGATTGTTCTATCTATATACATAATATCTAGTATACATTCTAGACGCAATTTAAAAGCTAGTTAAGGATTTTTTTTATTTAGCGCTGTGTAGCATGTCATAAAATATTATTATTAAATTATTCATGCATACAAATATTTGCAAATGATCCCCGGTGGAGTGGAATAGGACCATCCCATTTTTTTTGTTTGAAAGGTATATTAGTCGGGAGTGTTCTTAGCAATGTTTGAAAAAATCGGTCCAAGATGGCCGCTGCCACAACAAGTCGGAATTTATATTTCTTCTTAACTCCCTCAATATGGGTATCAAATGAAAGATATTGACTAGTATATCAATTTATGAAGTATAAAATAAATATTAAATTAAAAATTTACTACGACTCCTGAAATCCGGTGGATTTATAACCCGTTTTCACAACTCATGAGAACATATTTTAAAGATAAAAATTACCTATATGTTATGGTAGAATATGATCTATACTTGTAACAAATTTCAGCCAGATCCGTTCAGCCGTTTAAGCGCAATTGAAAATTAAACATCCTAATATGTTCACAAACTTACGCTTTAATATTTGTCGGATAGAATTTTCACTAACCGACTTAAAAAAAAAGAGTTTATAATATTTGACGTAAAACTAGTTTTAATAACCGATTTATTTGAAAGTTTGCACACCGGTCTAAGTTCCGTTAATGAGATCCGTTAATAAAATATGATCCGTATGTTGTATAATATAAATCTTGTTGAATATAATGTCCTAATGTAATTGATGTAATTAAGGAAGTATTAATGTCTGTATGTTGAGTTAATTTGCAAAAATTCAATTAATGGATGTATTCGTAGAAGTTTCGCGGATATTACGGATTTCACTTAGAGATCTTACTGTAATTGATTTAATATTATAACATGTTATACGTACTAGTTATTTGACGCTGTATGATATGTAAGCTTTTAAACTATCGCGGCGTTTACTTATAGTTTATAATATTCGGGACTTCACGATATATATAATGGAAAAACTTACTTTTGCCGACGTTTCGGGTGCGTTACAGCACCCGTGGTCTCGACTTAACGCACCCGAAACGTCGGCAAAAGTAAGTTTTTCCATTATATATCGCGTAAAGCCCCGAACATTATAAGCTATGAGCTGTATGATATTTAATTTTATACATGCATACCTAATGTAACATTTCTATTTATTGTTAAATATAAAACATTCCGTGGAACTTTATAAATAATGTAATGCGTGATAAATATTAATTCTGTATAACATTATTGATCCTGGTCCGATAAGTAAGTACTTAGTGAGAATTATTTATTACTAGCTTTTGCCCGCGGCTCCGCCCGCGTGGATGTCGGTTATCGTGACCAAACATAGCCTATGTTCTTTCTTAAGGTCTAATCTACCCTTATACCATTTCATCAAAATCGGTTAAGTGGTTTAGGCGTGAAAGCGTAACATACAGACAGACAGAGTTACTTTCGCATTTATAATATTAGTATGGATTGTATGCCTGATTGGCGAATCATAGCTGACCTTATTATTTTGTGAATATCCTAGTACCTATGTTGACAATAAACATAATTTTAATGTGCATTTTAAAGAACATACGAAAAGTTAGTTGAATTAGTGGAGCCGTTCTTGAGTTTTGCGCTTAGTAATTTAATTGAAAATTGCAAATTACAATGTACAATGTCATGGAATACCTATTTCGTATTATTACTATTTGATTCCAACTATTCATAGATGAAATAAAGGTTCTTTTCAACACATCTGTCTGATGTTACACAGTCCTGTCCCTTAGACGCCTCGTACGATACCAAAAGGCCCAAATTGTACTCTGCCGGGAACCACGCACCAATATATGCCTATAAGTCTGTGAGACTTCTAAAACTAATAAAAATAATAAAATAAATATTTTACAACATTCTACACAACGCTATCTAGAGCCACGGTAAGCTTTTATAGCTTGTGTTATGGAATCTAGAATGCGGATAAACATACTTATATACTTTTTTTTGTAAATACATACATATTATACATACAAACACCCAGACCAATGCAAATAGTCATATTCATGCATACAAATATTTGCATTGAGCGGGGATCGAACCCGCACCTCCTGCGTGGCAGTCGCGTGCACTACCGCCACGCCACAGAGGCTGTCATGTCACTATGTAAGATACCTTGCCTACTTACCATAGGTCTAAGAAGCATATATAAACTGATGTTGAATGGAGAGTATTTAGTGATTTAGTCACGTACGAGTATACAACGTGAATGAGACGGGACTGCCTAAGACATTTCCAATGCAAATGTAATAGGATGTGTGTGTACTAGACGCCCTAGATATCAATAAAGTTAGCCTATCGAAGCGTCGGTAGCTTATTGGTTAAGGAGTCGGCTTTACGATTGAGAGGTCCCGGGTTTAATCCTGGCCATTACACTACCGACGTGAATCTACTCCTAGCACAAGCAATTTAGCTAAGATGGAGGGGTTAGAGGGAATATTAGTAACTTCATTACATACATACATAAAATCACGCCTGTTTCCCATAGGGGTAGGCAGAGATCACGGATCTCCATTTGCTACTATCCTGACATACTACTCTCGCTTCATTCACTCTCATTACATTCTTCATGCATGCTCGTCGGTTCAGGGTACTCCTGACCTGCCCCTGTTCTAAAACTTCCCCGATTTGGTCCAGGTATGTGCGCCTAGGTCTTCACTGCTGGACATAGGCCTCTCCCAATATTGGGAGGCTTTGGGCTACTGTTTCCATGCTGGCGATATGTGTTGGTTCTTCTCTCGCAGTGATATCGTCTGCGTATTTTTCCGTCAGTCGCCTCTTATGATACCCTTCGGATGAGATGGAGTGGTGATACTTCTATCCTTTCTGTATCACCACACGCACGAACGCCTCAGATACAGTTATTTTTTTATACCACTAGAGTGAGCATTTGTATGTATTGTATTATTAACCCTGGAACGGGGTGACTTCGATTCCCGGTCTGAACAGAACTTTGTTTGTTTTTCTGTGAGATTATTCATATTATTAACACTTTGTCTATTTAAATGCCCGGTGGCACGTTCGTAGGTAGGTATTACATAGAACTACTACTACATTTTATAAAGCAAAGTCACTCTCCGCGTCTGTCCGTCCCTACGTACGCTAAGGATTTCGATGCGGTTTTTTTTTATAGGTAGAGTAATTCTAGAGGAAGGTTTATATGTATAATACATGCTTGATAGGGTGCAGCGGGAACGGGATCGGACGCCACGCGGGTGAAAAAAAAATTGACGGAACGTAGTTTGCCGAGTCAGCTAGTACGTACTAAATATAAGTATTTATTCATCTCTGCCTACCTCTCTAAGTACACCAAGCTTGAGTATATCCAATTTAAAACTCTACAACAACAATTTTAAATCATTCTCGTATTAAATCCGAGCCGTATCTAAGCCTACTTTTTTCTCTATCATTAAATTAGTTTCTTTAGTTCGATACGAAATTACCGTCTCTATGTAGAGCTCTATAATGTTAATAATCAAAGCTATGAATGCAAATTATAATGACTATATAATGATTTTGGGTGTATGGGCCCCCGTAGATATTGGGGGCCCACTTTAAAATATTTGGGGCCTTTCTGACAAGATCGATCTTGAGGAACAAAGTACTCAAAATTATTTTAATTCCTTGGTTTACCCTTTCCTGATGACTTATTGTTTTAATATCTGGTACATACCTATAATTCGGACATTATTACAATTTAAATCGATATAACAGTTTGATTTGCTCTTAATACTTTGGTTTTAAGATCATTTTGGGACTTTGTAGTCAATATCGTTCTGACGCTGAGTTTACACACAAGATGATTAACGGAGGCTGTCACTAATGCTTTCAACACTGACTTTTACGTGGACGGGGAGGATTTTTACGGGGGTTTAACGTTAGGCGCTCCCGTAAAAGTTAAAATGAACCAATTAATGGAGTTGTATAAAAGCGGACCCCAAACGATAAAGTTTTTGATTTTATTTTATTTTTTACTAACTAACCCGGCGAACTTCGTACCGAAAATTATGTTACGCCTGTGTGGCGTCCGATTCCGTTCCCGCTGCACCCTCTACTATATTAAGCATGAATTATACATATAAACCTTCTTCTTGAATTAATGTATCTATTAAAAGAAACCGCATCGAAATCTGTAGCGTAGTTTTGAACATATAAACATACATAGGGACGGACAGACGCTGAAAGCGACTTTGCTTTATATTATGTCGTGATTATAAACAAAAGTTGTTACATATTTCGTTTGGTTAAGTTTCTCTGGGTTTTAATGGATTGGTTGGTTGCTTTAACCGGGATTAATAGTATGAACCAAAGATAACAAGACTCGTATTATACATCAAAAAATTATAACGGGATGACTAGTAAAACGCAGGCAGCGCCGCGGGCGAGATATAGTTGTAATACTCTATGTAGAGTCGGGTTAACCTACGCTTATCGAGAGCTTTCTATGAGATTTATATGATATTATGATATTACGCTTTAAATAAAGATTATAGTTAAAATGCTTTTTAAAAGTGATAGAGTTTATAATATGTTTAAAAAAGTAATGAAAGCTTATAACACCGGTTATATTTAGGTGAATCAACTCTACTTTACACTCTGCTCTCGATAGAGCACGCTACAAACACGTTAGCAAGAGAATAAGAACACAAACTAAAAAAATAGTCACGTTACCTTCTAAAATAGTCAATTTACCTCCGAATATAGTCACTTTACCTCCCAAAACTGTCACTTTAATGGCACAAACTCTATATAGAGCCAAATATTTTAGTAACAAAACCACATTTACCTCCAAAATCTTTTATAAACACTATCACTTTATCATTTACATCCTTTTTTTTAACACACGCGTTTTTTTTTAATTATTATTACAAAAATCACTGCACTGCAATCCGGAATTCACACAGACAAGCAAATAAACGTGTTTTTTTTTCGTGCGGGGTGGTCTGCGCGCGCGCATGTGAGCTCTACGGAGGCTCTGATGGCACTGGCGAGGGACGCCGGAGGGGGGGTTGGGGGGAGGTTCTTGAAACAGGTTGCGCTCAACCGTTTTGAGCGCCAATTTCTACGTTCTTTAGTTTCAACGATTGATACTTTAAATGTTGATAGATGTGAGGTAGAGTTGGTAGAGTCTGGGTTATGTTTTATAGGAAGATTTTTTTTTATTTTTTTTTTCCTTAATTTTTTTAATATATTGAAGCTTTTTCTTCTAATACTCGTATTAAACATAATATACTTAGGTAATGGAAAAAGCTTAGCTTACATTACTACTAGCTTTTGCCCGCAGCTCCGCCCGCGTGGATGTCGGTTATCGCGAACAAACATAGCCTATGTCCTTTCTCTAAGTCTGATCTACCCTTATACCAAGTTTCATCAAAATCGGTTCAGTGGTTTAGGCACGAAAGCGTAACAGACAGACAGAGTTATTTTCGCATTTATAATATTAGTATGGATTACTGAATACTACATACATAATTACGCTTTTATCCCCAGAGGGCTAGGCAGAGATGAATTAACAACACCCACATTTCACCAATGATTGTAATCGGTCCCATGTAACAGGGGGTGAGCCTGTTGCCGTATTCCAGGCACTATTATTGACTCGAGGTTATATCTGAGGCTGAGTCTGGGCTGTATATATCTGTCTGATGTTAAACAGACCTATCCCTCAGTCGCCTTGTACGACACCGCATGGGAAGAGATGGGGTGGCCCAAATTCTACTCTGCCGGGAACCACGCGACTAGTACTGAATAATAATATGACTACTTTTTTGGGATGTCATTATTATAGTCATTTATTTTTCAATATAGAAAAGCGTCTTTGGCAGTTTTCTACCATCTCTACCATGGTGAATGTTCTGACGAGCTCTTCCAATTAGTCCCACCCTCCCCTTTCCTTCACAGGACGACACGTGCAGGGCTAAGATGCCATCCATATACGGTGCAGAGTATACCTGCTAGAACCAAGCGTTTCAGTGACTCATTCCTATGCCGCACCACTAAGGCCTGGAATTCCCTGCCAGCTCACGTGTTTCCTTCTTCCTACAGTCCTGGGTCCTTTAAGCGGGGCGTGAAAAGGCATCTAATGAGGCCATCAAGCTGAGTGCCACCACTGTTAACATGGTAAATGTTTACGATGGTGACCCTCTTTCCGAGACTTTGCCTTTAGCTTAACATCAGGCGAGGTGAAGTCAAATTGACGTGTCCTGTATAAAAAAATAAAAAAAAAAATTGTTTCTTATTGACGTCAATTTTAATTGTACTTAATCTAAGTTTACCACCGCGTCCAAGGCGCTGGTGGAGAAGAAACGGCGCAACAAACTCCACTGCGGCATTTTTTGGACGTCAATTCACAATATTTATTTTCTTAAAGCTAAATGTGGACGGATGTAGAAGCTAAATGATCTTATAAACCCTAATCGGGTCTATAGGGTCCAACTAAGGAATTTGGGGCCTCAAACTAAACCTGCAAGCTTGTACACCTGATTATAGACAAACGAATCTCCATCACAGGCATTTTATATATAGAAACTGCCAAAAATGGAAGCTATACATATTATACTTACATAGGAACACCTAGATTCAGATCAATGCAAGTATTTATTAATTTATTTATTTTATTCTTTATGTACACATGAATTACAATTATATACAATAGTGAGAAAGTAAACATTATTTGTGGATAAAAATATTTGTTCTGAACGGGAATCGAACTCACCACCTCCGATGTAGCTCTACTTCTCTACCGCTACACCACAGAGATACGAAATCATGGAAAAAAAAATACAAAAATCATCATCATTATCATTATAGAGTCGTATTTTTCTAAATAATAAATAGGTACAAGAAATATCTTACTTAAAAATGTTTTATTAGATTTTATATTTGTGTAACGTCTCGCGTTGATGTCTTTTGTTCGATCAATAAATTCTACTATTAGTAGATGCAAACAATGCTTTGAAAGAGTAGACGTATTTTTTACCTGAGTACAGTGAATCCTAAAAGGAGAGTTATGTATATGACCTTCATTTAAGTACTAGCTTTTGCCCGCGACTCCGCCCGCATGGATGTTGGTTATCGCGACCAAACATAGCCTATGTCCTTTCTCAGGGTCTAATGGCTAGATTTTTTTTTTTTATTTAAGACACTTCAATTTGACTTCACCTCGCCTGATGTTAAGCTAAAGGCCTCATTAGATGCCTTTTCACGCCCCACTTAAAGGACCCGGGACTGTAGGAAGAGGGAAACACGTGAGCTGGCAGAGAGTTCCAGGTCTTAATGGTGCGGCATAGGAATGAGTCGCTGAACCGATTATACCAAATTTCATCAAAATCGGTTCAGTGCTTTAGGCTTGAAAGCGTAACATACAGACATACAGAGAGACAGACAGAGTTACTTTCGCATTTATAATATTAGTACGGAAGTATGCTAACTATACAAATCGAATACATCAGGAAAAATGAAACCCTCAGGTGGGACTCGACCTCGCGATTTTTCCCTTACAGGGGGAATGCCTACACTAGCTAGGCCACCGAGACTCGGTAAGCTAGTCAGTTGGGCTAAGTCGGTAGCCTAGTTGGTCGAGGCATTCCCCCTGTAAGGGAAAGATCGCGGGTTCGTATCCCGCCCGAGGAATTAATTTTTCCCTATGTATCGGATTCATACTCTTCTTCCCCCGTAGTCCAGAACTGTCTGTAACCGTGATTGAGGGCTTCGTTACCGAGTCGGTTAGCATATTGCAAGGTTAAGCAACGCTTACCAAGTCGGTCTTATGGGTAACCATTCTCAAAGACATTGAGATCCCTTCGTGCCTCGGAGAGCACGTTAAGTAACACTTACCAAGTCGGTCTTATGGGTAACCATTCTCAAAGACATTGAGATCCCTTCGTGCCTCGGAGAGCACGTAAAGTAACACTTACCAAGTCGGTCTTATGGGTAACCATTCTCAAAGACATTGAGATCCCTTCGTGCCTCGGAGAGCACGTTAAGTAACACTTACCAAGTCGGTCTTATGGGTAACCATTCTCAAAGACATTGAGATCCCTTCGTGCCTCGGAGAGCACGTTAAGTAACACTTACCAAGTCGGTCTTATGGGTAACCATTCTCAAAGACATTGAGATCCCTTCGTGCCTCGGAGAGCACGTAAAGTAACACTTACCAAGTCGGTCTTATGGGTAACCATTCTCAAAGACATTGAGATCCCTTCGTGCCTCGGAGAGCACGTTAAGTAACACTTACCAAGTCGGTCTTATGGGTAACCATTCTCAAAGACATTGAGATCCCTTCGTGCCTCGGAGAGCACGTAAAGTAACACTTACCAAGTCGGTCTTATGGGTAACCATTCTCAAAGACATTGAGATCCCTTCGTGCCTCGGAGAGCACGTTAAGTAACACTTACCAAGTCGGTCTTATGGGTAACCATTCTCAAAGACATTGAGATCCCTTCGTGCCTCGGAGAGCACGTAAAGTAACACTTACCAAGTCGGTCTTATGGGTAACCATTCTCAAAGACATTGAGATCCCTTCGTGCCTCGGAGAGCACGTTAAGTAACACTTACCAAGTCGGTCTTATGGGTAACCATTCTCAAAGACATTGAGATCCCTTCGTGCCTCGGAGAGCACGTTAAGCCGTCGGTCCCGTGTCATACGAACGTCTATGGCAGTCGTATGAATTTTACAGCATTAAGTATGCTAAGTATACAAATCGAATACATAGGGAATACTTAGTGGTTAAGGAGTCAGCCTTACGATCGAGAGGTCGCGGGTTCGATCCTGGCCTTTACACTACCGACGTGAACCCACTCCTAGCACAAGCAATTTAGCTTAGTTGGAGAGGTTAGAGAGAATATTAGTGACTTCGGTTCTAATATTCTTTATAAAAAAAAAAAAAAGAATCTTCTCGGGCGGGACTCGACCGTCGCCTTAAAGACGGATAAGAAGGGATATTTGAATCACATCGGGCGTGTCTCGGTAGCCGAATTGGTCAAGCCATTGCCCCTGTAAAGGAAAGATCGCGGGTTCGAATCCCGCCCGAGAAAATTCTTTTGTTGGAATGTTTACTATGGTGACCCTCTTTCCGACTTAGCCTATAGCTTAACATCAGGCGAGGTGAAGTCAAATTGACGTGTCCTGTATAAAAAAACTATGGCAGCTGTTATGGGTAACTGGAGCCCAAAAAATCCATACTAATATTATAAATGCGAAAGTAACTCTGTCTGTCTGTCTGTATGTTACGCTTTCACGCCTAAACTACTGAACCGATTTTGATGAAATTTGGTAAAGGGGGTAGATTAGACCATGAGAAAGGACATAGGCTATGTTTGGTCGCGATAACCGACATCCACGCGGGCGGAGCCGCGGGCAAAAGCTAGTATAATATAAGTGGTATATACCGGTAAGAAATTACCGTTTCATTTAACTTTACTAACACGATGGAGAGTAAATAAAGCAAAATAAAAAGAATCTCCAAAAGATAACTGGTTTAACTTCAACGCTTTGACATTGCTAATAGGTTGTGAAGGTCAGATGGCAGTCGTTTTGTGTATTGAAGCCGCATCACATATTAAACTAGAGAAAGCGACACCCCGGACTCCCGAGGTGAAGTCCAGGCCGGGATACCACAAGGATAATGATGCTATTTGTAACTTGTCCTTTAAATATCACTGATTTTCATACCATTTCTAGGCTACGTCCCTGTTCAACCTCCGAGATTCGACCCACACACAAAAGTACTCATTTGACCTCTTTTTTACGCCCCACTGGACCCTCCTTCAAAATATAATAATTAAGGTCGCCAATCGACCTCTTTTCGGTGCACGTTGAACCTTCAAAATTAATTTAAAGACTCAGTTGGACCTCTTTCGAAGAAGGGTATTCCATCGTAGGTATATCATTCTCAAATCAAATTTGTAGTATATTTATTCCAGAGTGCAACTTCGTGTGTTTTGTATTGAGGGCACAGATAACCTCTTATCGTCAACCGGGCAGTATTCTAGTTCACTTTACAAGTATTTTAAACACATGTTAACGTACCAGTCATAAGGTCAATGTTTATCTATTAGATACCTAATGCATGCATGCATGTATAATCATGTGTTACAAATGTAAAACAATATTTTTTGAATATAAATTAAGAAATGCAGTTTTACCCAATGATGTTTTATAAACTGTAGATACATCAAGCACAAAAATGGCGCTTATACTACAAATAAAACAAAATTAAAGCTTCTTAAAAGTATTTGCGGTAGCCTAGTGGTATGGGTAATGGACTGCTGAGACGAGGTCTCGGGTTCGATCCCAGGTTTACTATGGCACACACAAATGACTTTTCGATGCTTTTCGAGGTTATGTGTGTATTTATCGCGGGTTTATAAGTGCCCGGTTAATGGCAATAGGCTCGCCACCTATTACATTGGGACCTAAACATAAACTGGCGAAATATGGGTGCTAGCACCTCTGCCTACCCCTTCGGGGAATACAGGCGTGAGTTTATTTTATGTTATGTTTATTTATTAAACACGTTTTTTAGGTAGCGCACTGTCGTGTCTCTGATTGGTGGAAGAAAAGGTGACCATATGGTCATTACTGTCAAGTGTGAACAACATATCTATAGTTTATAAAATATCATTGATTTTACCGGTTTAAATATTTTGATCATGGTATAAGTACATACCTTTGATTTGCCTGACGTTTCGACCAGGTTACACCGGCCGTGGTCACAGGCTGACTGGCTCCGTAGTGCACGCCCGTCGTCTTCGAGTCCATGAGGTAGTAGGTTCTTCATCTACCCGCACATTCTCGATATTTTGTTTTCGCCATGTACCGTCACATACCACACTCACAATGTCCCTATTCTGTAAGCAAACTGTAAGTTGTTTATTCGACTGCGCAGAAAAGTGAAGCTACATGTCTAGTGTCACTGGATACCATGTTGCAGATAATTTAAATCCATCTTCCTGATTGAAATTTTTATGCTTCTTAATTTCAATCGCTTCACGTACAGCTCTTGAGTAGAAGTGACGTTTGGTGGAGAGGACTTGCGTATGGTGGAATTCAATCCAGTGATTAATACCTGCTTCTAGTAGGTATTCTGCGATCGCAGATTTACTTGTCTAGCGATTAATTTATGTACAGTCAGCATCAAAAAGATGTTGACGAACAGAGTACTCAAAATGATCTTTATTTCGTTTTTTGAACCCCTTTCAGTTGACCGATTGTTCTGATATTTGGTACACACCTCTAGTTCGGATAATAATACCATATGAAACAATAAAACAGTTTGATTAGCCCTTAATACGAGAGTTTTAAAATAATTTTGAGATTTCGTTGTCAAGATATTTATGATGCTGACTGTACCTATACCATCGCGTTAATTCTCGTTATAATTATTGTAAATCATGGAACGCGAGAGCTTAAAAGTTAGTATAAATTATACTGTGAAGACGCTTTTTTTCTTATGTTTTTTTTAAACCGTGTTGGTTCCCAGTGGAGTAGAATAGGACCACTCCATCTCTTTCTGTGGGTGTCGTAAAAGGCGACTAAAGGATAGGACTGTTCTCCATGCGACAGTCAACATACAGTCCATGACTAAGTGCCCGCTTGACGGCAATAGGCTCGCCCCCCATTACGTGGGATCGAAACATAAATTGGTGAAATGTGGGTGTTATTGCACCTCTGCCTACCCCTTCGGGGATTTGCAGACTTGAAATTGAGAAATTCCACTGAGAAATTGAGTTCACAAATAAAAAGAAAATCTTCGTAGAATCCGCTTATAGTGATATACCGCCAAGTTTGGTTTTAATAAAAAGTCTTCGTAAGTAAGTCGCATATAATGACTTCACTTATTCGTATATTGACATGTCGCTTATTATGACCAATTTTAACCCTCGTTTTCGTAAAAAGATTTTTCATATAAGATCATTTTTATTGATTCAATAGATACAGAAACTTATTTCTACTTTATCTTACCTGAAATATATCTAAATCTAACTAAACTATCAAGTTTTATTTTGAGAACATTGTTTTTATGACGTCCGGTTAATATGATGTGTTCATTACTTCCCTTCAATGTCATTATAAGCCGATTCTACAGCTGGTTTGTCCCGGTAGCTAGGCTTTTTTTTTTTTTTTTTTTTTATATGACACGTCAATTTGACTTCACCTCGCCTGATGTTAAGCTAAAGGCAAAGTCTCGGAAAGAGGGTCACCATCGTAAACATTTACCATGTTAACAGTGGTGGCACTCAGCTTGACGGCCTCATTAGATGCCTTTTCACGCCCCGCTTAAAGGACCCGGGACTGTAGGAAGAAGGAAACACGTTTTGACGTATTGAACTATGCTGACTTTAGATATAAATAGCGTTGTGTAGTACCTACGAGTAAGTCTTAGTATAACTATATTTGGCATTCCACATCACAAGCTTGCCAAATCGATCATAAATAACCGACTCACGTCCAATCACGACAGCGAACAGACCACCCTGACACCAGAACGACAGAACGCACTATTATGACATTCATGACAATAACTGTGTACCTAATTACTCGAAAAATTACTATTCGTTTTAAGTGCGGAAATAACCACGAACACATGAGTTAAATTTTACTTGCCGTGCCAAGTCAAAGTTAAAGTATTTATTCAAAATTGTGTAGCACTACTACAGCTTTTTAACATCAAATTCTGTTTAAAACTAAGTTTACCACCGCTTCCTAGGCACCAGTGGAGAAGAAACGGCGCAACAAACTCCACTGTAGCATTTTACTGACGCCAATTTACAAAAAAGTGATTTCTTAAGATTAATGTATGTGAAATGTATTCGTCCAATTTTAGTCTCGTGTCAAGATAATTAAATAAAATAAAGACAGAGAATAAGAAAAATAAAGACTAAGAAGTTCGCGTTCCTATTTAAACATTATGCCGTAATTACGGCAATTTGAAGGAAGCCTTTGTAACTCCTATATATAAAAAAGGTGACAAGCATCTAGCTGCCAATATTATCGACCTATCAGTCTCACAAGCATTGTCTGTAGAACTATGGAGAAAATCATAGCAAGTGAACTGAGAGCTTTTATCAACGCAGAAAACATTATCATCGATGAACAGCACGGTTTTGTACCTAGAAGATCTACAGTCTCGAATCTCCTGGTATGCCTGGACAGACCAATCCCGTTTGTGTTATACATAATGGACCTGAAACTTGCCATTCGCTCAAACTTATCAATATTCGCAGATGATACCAAAATTATGGGGAACCCACTAGTTTCACACAACATTATACAGCAGGACCTGGATCGGATAGTGCAGTGGACAAAGGAATGGCTGATCTCACTGAATAAGAACAAGTGTACTGTTTTGCATATAGGTAACAATAATCCTAAACACGAATATACACTTGAAGCTGTGCCACTGCAAGCAGTAAACTCCCAAAGAGACCTTGGAGTCACTATAACTCATAATCTGAAGTGGGATGAGCACATCGCAGGAATAACCAAAAGGGCCAACTCCATGCTATACATGATTCGTAAAGCATTTTATGCCATTACCAAAGATTTGTTTCTCAACATGTACAAAACTTACATAAGACCTTTGCTGGAATATGCTTTCCAAATTTGGAGTCCATATTTTAGAAAGGATATTCTATTGTTGGAAAGGGTGCAAAGGAGGGCAACCAAAATGGTCACTGGCCTGAAAAATAAGTCATATGAGGAGCGCCTCCTGGAACTGAAATTAACTACACTGGAGCAGAGAAGGAGAAGAGGAGACCTCATTGAGCCATACAAGATGCTTAACAGACATTACAATGTGACAAACATAGAGAACATGTATACCAGAAACTCAAACAGACACTTAAGAGGCCACTCGATGAAATTTAGCAAACCCCAGTGTGCCAGCAACCAAACAACCAACAGCGTGGAACTCGCTACCAGAAACAGTAATAAGTGCTCCTAACATAAACATATTTAAAAATAGACTGGACGATCATTTGAAACATTAAACACAAGTGCAGTGATGTACACGCATCAGCTCTAAGCTGCTAGTGTATCGAACATTAATAATAATAATAATAATTGAGCAGGTGCCTGCACCATGCTCAAGCTAGACTTTTTGTCTTTAAAGTAATAAGGTGCATCTAAAGCTTACATTTAGGAGCTAGGGAGCTGTTCTCTATTTTCTCTCTTGAATTAGGTTATCTAGGTTTTTGACAGCCTCCGTGGCGATAGTGAACGTGGCTGCTACGAAGGAGGTGCATCGATCCCCGCTCAATGCAAATATTCGTATACATAAATATGGGTATTTGCATTGGTCTAGTTGTGCCTCGGCGAACAAATTAAGCCGTCGGTCCCAGTTGCTATACGAACATCTATGGCAGTCGTTACGGGTAGTTGGAGCCCTCAAAAGTTCAACAACTGGTATAACTGCAATGCTTCGATATCGCCTTACGGTTGTGAAGGTCAGGTAGCAGTCGCTTCACAAAAAAAATTCGAAGTCAAAATAAATCAAAAGACTCCAAGCTGGAAGCTTCGGATGCGACTGGGATTAACACTAAGGGGAAGAAGGTTTTTGCCGAAGCGATTTTAGTCTAACTCCCCGATACTGTTATGGAAGCGTTCGTTAGAGCCTCATCTGTCAATCAGTAGGTGTAGGTACTTGCCAGGGGTGAGGAGTCCCTACAAGACGATTCCCGTCACCTTACCTACCGTCTCTACCATGTGGAATGTGCTGACGAGCTCTTTCAATTAGTCCCACCCTCTCCTTTCCTTCACAGCACGACACGTGCAGGGCTAATGCCATCCATATAGGGTGCAGAGTATACCTGCTAGAACCAAGCGTTTCAGTGACTCATTCCTATGCCGCACCACTAAGACCTGGAACTCCCTGCCAGCTCACGTGTTTCCTTCTTCCTACAGTCCCGGGTCCTTTAAGCGGGGCGTAAAAAGATACGATAGACAAATCATACCCCTCTTGCTCTGTTCCGAAGAAGCCTGATGGGGACAAAAATATTTGTTAACCTAATACCGATGCGATGGTGACTACACTATAGGCTTATTTGCTACCGTAATAGTACAGCAACCGGGACCGACGGATTAACGTGCTATCCAAGGCACGACCAGACCAATGCAAATACCCATATTTATTCAGCAGGTAAATTTGTATAAAAATAATTAACTCGATGAGTGCGATTCGCTTCTGGCACTTCGCCGGCCGCTACCGCGGCACGCTCGCTTCGCTCGCTCGGCTCGTGCGTTGTTTGTCATGTTCTAACCTAACCTAACCTACCTAACTTTTATTTAACCTAAACCAAAGCTATTGCAAATATTCCTTATTATTAATCATTAATCAATCAATCAATAATGAATGACATTATATACTTTGATTTATCGTATTTGTTTCATTTATGCGTTAAGATTATTATGACTTTAAAATTTATAGATAACAAAGTTATGGTCAAGACAATTAGGGAAATTGATAATTATGCCAAAGAATACGTTATGCGTAAAGACCATTATGCCAAAAAGCCATTATGCGAAGTGACTATTATGCTAAACATTTTATGCCATTCGACATTAGGATAGAAAATGTTATACGAAAAAAGGGGCACCCAGTTTCGGATCCATTATAACTTATATTTAGGTACGCAGGTATGGCACGACGGTATTCCTGTCACAGTTGAGCAGTCCGATTGTACCCGTACCATACAGAATAATGTTATGTTCCCGGCGGTGAGTAGGGTAGCCAGAGCTCGCTGGAGAGTCTTTATACTGTCAGAGGGAAGACAGCACGAGTACACACTCCCCTGATGTTGCACACATCCATGGGCTACGGTAACTGCTCTCCATCATGTGGGCTTAGTGCTTGTCTACCACCTTAGTAGTATAAATAAAAAAATAATATTATACACAAAATTTTAAAATGCGTGAAATAAACTTCATCCCGCACACTCAAGCTGAATGAACTGCCTGCTGTGGTTTTTATATGATATGGGGTTCTTCATGGGCATTAGGTTTGTACAAGGTTAGCAGGTTGTCCTTTAAGCGGGGCGTGAAAAGGCATTTAACGAGGCCGTCAAGCTGAGTGCCACCACTGTTAACATGGTACATGCGATGGTGGCCCTTTCTCCGAGACTTTGCCTTTAGCTTAACATCAGGCGAGGTGAAGTCAAATTAACGAAAAAATAAATTAAAAAAAAGTGTTACTCCCTGGTGTTGTAGTGAACGCGGCCGCTAAGCAAGAGGCGCGAAATTTATATGCATAATATTTATATGCATAAATATGAGTATTTGCATTGGTCTGGTCGTGCCTAAGAGATCACGTGTCGGTCCCGGTTGCCATACGAATATGTATGATAGTCCTTATAGGGAAATTGGGTGAAATCGCCCCACATGGAAGGGCTGATCACCCGTCCGGTCAAACCGTGTCCCCACTGGCAGTAGTAGTAGGTGGGCTGCATGCTTGTGTACCTAAATGTTGGTAGCACATAATTGTTACAGAAAGAATATTAGCAACCAAAAGTACTAATATTCCCTCTAACCCCTCCAACTAAGCTAAATTGCTTGTGCTAGGAGTGGGTTCACGTCGGTAGTGTAATGGCCAGGATTCGAACTCGGGACCTCTCGATCGTAAGGCAGACTCCTTAACCACTAAGCTACCGATGTTAGGATTAAATAGAAAAAATATAGAATAAAAGGCAAAATTTTATGCATCATAGAAATACTTGATATATTCTTACAAAATATGCTTAACTTCTTAGATAGACACCCATAGCAATATACTTATGCAACACAGTTTTGACTGGGTCTTTAAAGCAACTTCTCTCAAACATATTACAACAGTGATCACAATATCATCCCTTACCCAGTAAGTGAAATAGTGGTTAATATCAATAATTTAAAGACTAATATACCTTTCAAACAAAAAAAAACTATATCCTAATCAGTTTATCCGTTCGGGTGCTACAATGCTGCAGACACACAAACAGACACATCACACTTATCATCATAAATCTATACTTTACTACTTTACACCTACCATACCATATATATTTCCCTGTAGGGTAGGCAGAGACCACAACACACCACTTGATACTTCGAATACATCGGGATAAATGAAATGCTCAAGTGGGACTTGAACCCGTGACCTGTCCCTTACTTCAGTCCTTACATGCTTCACAATCTTCCTCTACTCTCATTAAACCATTCAAATTAGTAGTCTCAAAACAATCAAATTTCATAATTCCCTAACAAAAATTAAAGTTCAGAGGTATATTCGGCCAGTACTCAGGTTTCTCTTGATCACAGTTGTCTATAAATTGTGATAATATTGATGTTTCTAATGCACCTATCCGTTGCCAATTCTCTCCATACAAGCTTCGGAGTTCAACTTCCTTATCTTCAGTACTTTTAGTTGGCATAGCTTCCATTTTTTCGATTATATTTTGTTCAGTATTCTGTAATGCCTTCAAACGGTCTCTTTCGAGTTTAGCATCTTCTTTATACTTAGCGTTTTGCATCAAGAACTGTATAAACTCCTCACTCACTTCAAAATCTTCTTCATTTTCATCTTCCTCCGAACTTATGCCTTCTTCAACCGTTTCGTTCATATCAGAATTGCAGACAACAGGATTTACTGGCAATGAACCACTAACGTAATTCTTACGGATAATATCGTGTAGTAATTTATTTTCGTACTCCAAAGCTGTAGCTTTTGACTTCCAATACGCGATTTGCTGTTTCAATTGCCATGTTGCAGCATTGGTGAAGCTCTCTGCCCATGAGGACATATTGATGGTCGCGAAGTTTGGTTGTACAGACTCTTTCTTGATAATCTTTCGCTTGTTGCCTTTGCGTTTCTTCTTGTTAGGTTTCTTACGGCGATTGCGAGGGTTATTTTGAAATGTTTTGGTAGCTTCGTCGTCAGGTGTTAGAGAATTTTGTGAAAACATTGTACAACAGGCGGAAACTGACACTATTGACGCATTCACACTTTCGACATTGACGGCTGACGCCTAAACAACAATTTAATGTCATAGCTGTCAGAGGCTAGAGGTATCAAGTATTTTTTTACCCGACTACGGCGAAGCCAAAAGGAGGGTTATGATTTTGACAGTCGATATATGTATGTATGTTCATTTGTTCCCTCATAGCTCCTCAACTACTTATTAGAACTGGACAAATGAAGTATTGTTACAAGCGGCTTAATTGTCCGATGGTTATATGACGTGTCACTCAATCTTGTGTGGCGCCCTCTAGCGCTCATAAGGTACTGTGTTAAAAAATAAATTTGAGATAAATATGCCGTGTTTGGTATCAAATGAAAGAGTTTAATAAGTACATTTGAAATATATAAAAATTATTAGCTTTACATTGCTTCAAAATAATAACAAATAAAAAGTAACAAACAAGAAAATATTAAGGATAGCCGTGGTCGTATGCCACTTAGGTACTCTAACAAAACAATATATTCTTTCTAGGGAAAAGTGGCATACGACCACGGCTATCCTTGATATTTTCTTGTTTGTTACTTTTTAGAGCGTGATTTTTCGGTAGTCGGGTTTTAGTTTTTAACTTTTTTTTTTCTTCTCTCTTAAGCCACAAAAGTTAAACGGAAAAGTAGGTCTTTTCAATGTCTTCCTAAAGTTCTATCTGTGATTCTATCAGTTGAGTGAGTGAACTTGGTACGCTCCGAACCATATTAGTCGATCATGTGGAGAGCAGCTGTATTTTTTTTTTGTATGTATGTTCGGTCCGCAGTAGAGGTTTGCAGCGGAGTGAGATTTTGAAAATCGATTAAAGTCTCCAGTGATTGGGCATTTTCCGGACAAACACCGGAGATTACCGGAGAATAATATTTGTTTTTTTTTTTTTAAATCTATTTGACTTGACGCCCAAAATTGGCCAAGTGCTAGTTGGACTTGCGAAGGCTTGAAAACGGGCATAGGCTACCTTTAACACGAAAAATGGGGTTAAATAGGGGTGGAGAATACGAGATGAAATTTTATATGAAAGTTTGTCAGTTTTGAAGATACGCTAATAAAATTTGGTACCTACATAGACAAAATAAAACTTGGCAAAAGACATAATCTTCCTTTTAACGCGAAAAAGGGGATGAAAGTTTGTAATATAATAAGATTTCATTTAAAAAATAACCTGATGATTGAAATCAGTTCAGTGGTTTAGGCGTGAAAGCTTATAATTTGTGTGATATAAAAAAAAATAAGCAATCGGTTAATTTACGATTGGTTCCATTGAGTACTTTCTTTGGTGAATCTCCGATGGTTCTCAAGTACTCCCGCTCCGGGGCAAACCTCTAGTCCGTATTTCCATACCAAATACGGTATACTGCTAATAGTGCTCGACTCACTCGTTTCTTATTATAATATGTACTTAATATATGAACATACATATAATCACGCCTGTTCCCCATAGGGGTAGGCAGAGATCACGCATCTCCATTTGCTACGATCCTGACATACTACTCTCGCTTCATTCACTCTCATTACATTACATTCTTCTTGTATGTAGTAATATTTGGTATAAATACATTATGCCAGCCAAGCTGAGATGAAAATTTCTATGTGAAATATTCTTAGGTACTTTATATTAAGTATAGTAGCTTTTGCCCATAGCTCCACCGCGTGGAATTTGGATCCCATCCCCACAAACAGTATTGAAATAATAATCTCTCTATTGAACAATCGGCCTGACTGCTGAATAAAATACAAATAATACAATAGCAACCCCATTGGGTGACTAGTTTTAAAAATTTAGAATTAGCTTCAGCGTTGCCAGATTGTAACTTTTGTTACAATTTCCGTAACTTTTGACCCACTTATGTAACTTCTCCGTAACATGACTCAAAATGGAACTTTATTGTAACTTTTGCCGTATAGGTTTGGGTCAACATCAGTCAGAATAATTAGTGTTCTGTAGTCTGTGGTCAATAATGTCAATATTATTCGATTCGCTATCCGTATTATCAGAAATACCAACCTTGGTATTGTTAGAGAAATCTCTTGTATGGAGATGACAACGTTCTAACAACTTCAAACCTTTTTTCCCAGTTATAAAGTTTACTTCTGTTCGAACAACTATCAATCAAAGAATAATATAATATTTTCAATTCATTCATTTATGTTCATTCACTAGTGTGGTACTAGTAAAAAAAAATATTATTTTTATCTACTGTAGAAGAGCAATTCTCATAATTAAAAAGATTTTGTCTCGATTCGATTCGAAAATTTCTATCAGTAAGTAACCTATTTAAAAAGAAATTAAAGGTAAGAAAAAAAGATGTTCTCGTCTTCGTTTTATTTGATATATCATGATCGTTTTTAACATTTGAACGAGGTTAAACTAAATAAACGCAGCAGAATATTTATATAATTTACCAACAATAATTTTAACCAAAGTAATATACTACAAAATAAGACTTGACATAAAAGTCCACCTACCATTATTTTTTATTTTTTTTTGACCGAGGAGGAAATCCTTCATGGATGTTATGCCGGACTCCTACCGACTAAAACCCCCACGGTATCGCCCAGCAGCCTATAGTTGGGAGCCCCGGGTAAGCCCTCGGAAGGATGTCCCAGGGCTCCCAACAGACCTACGGCTTCAATGCGGCCTCGTCTAGGGGGTGGTTCGGGTGCTATCCCGCGTCTATGGGGGGGTTTTCGGGTATCATCCCGCTTCATAGGAGGGAGGGGGGGACGTGCGTGAATCCGTCACGTCTCGCTGCCGTCATGGGCCTGCTTCTGTAAGGACGATGAGCAGCCAACTTACCGTCCTCAGGCCCCCGGTCATGGAGGCCGATGGTCTTCGGCGAAGACACGTCGGCGGCGCCCAAGCCGCCGACTGCGGAACTTGGGTGGGAGAGTTTTCTCCCGCTCCCGCCCCGCCGCCTCTTTCACGAGCATGACCTGCTCACAGAAAGAGGCGGCGCTGTCCCACTTACTCCCGCTGGAGACCATAGCTCGCACCATGGTCTCGAGCGAGAGAGTGCCCGCGCCCAGACCCACCACGAGGACCTGGCGCTGTTGCGCCTACGCTGTGCACTCCACCAGCGTGTGGAGCGCTGTGTCATCGCTGCGGTCCTCGCAGTGCTGACACTCGGCCGTGGTTTCCCGGTGTCTTCGCCACAGATACCTACCGAAGCTACCATGCCCGGTAAGTATCTGTGACAACTGGTAGGAGAGAGCACCATGTCTCCTCTCCAGCCACTCGTCCATGACCGGTCTGACGGCCGCGATTGTTGCGAATCCCCCCTTTGGTTGCTCAAGTCGCACCTTCCATGTCTCCACGGTTTCCTGGTAGAGCTGGGACCGCTGGGCCTCGATTTCTCGAGACGCAGGCTATTGGCCCCGCTCCAGCGCCTCCTTGCGCCATTTAAATAGAGACGCAAGGGCTCTCGCTTCCAGGTCCCATGGAGGGGTCCCGGCTAGGAGGCATGCCGCCTCACCTGAGATCGTGCGGTATCCCCTTATCACACTGACGGCCATCGCTCTCTGTGGGCTCAGCAATCTAGCCACATTACTAGCCGTCAGGGTCTCCGCCCATACGGGGGCCCCGTACAAGTCCACCTACCATTGTAATAATTTAAAAAAAAAAAATTAGCCATAGACAAAAAATTGTCGTCAACTCTGCAAAGCTATAAATCCAGTAGGACTAGTAGTCCGGTCAAATTAGACCAAAAATAAGAGTAAAGTTTACTTAAATTCCCACCAAGCTGAAAATCGGTAAGATTGTTTAAAATATCATTAAAAACAAAATTTGAAAGTTCCCCATCATTCCCGTCTAAGGAAAAACAATTATTCAAGGTCAAAGGTCAAAAAAATGAGTTTTTCAACAAAACGGTACGATTATCATAAAAGTACTTCAGGCAAAAATTGTAGATTATAAAATTATCTACACAAAATGTATCAACAGTTTTTTCCTACGAGCCACCGTTTCTGAGATATACCAATTCAAAAAGTTATAAAAGTTATTATCTAATCGTAACTTAAAGTCCTCGGTAACTGAGTATTCGCATTTCACAATGTCCGAGGAGCACTACCCAACGGTTAAACCAACGATTAACTTACTCACTAGTCCTTCTGCTGATTATAACTTCTGATTGATAACAATTTTTATAACTTTTTGAATCGCGAAGTTTATGATGATGACATTTCTGAAATTGATTATCAAAGTGAGTTGTAGCTAATCAAAAGCCATTGCTGAATTACTTGGTGTATTATTCACTTTATTGTATGTCTTTCGATGATGATACATAATTCGTTTTATTGTTTTCGTTATCATAAAAAAAAAATTGCTGCATTTCCTTAAGTAACTTAACTTTCCTAAGTCGTTACTTAATAAGACTGAAAACATCTTAGATAAAATGTAATAAAGGGCCCTAATAACGTTTGTATTGAAGTTTTCCTCGTGAAATAAGGTATCGTAACTTTTACCCTGAAATTGTAACTTTTTAAGCAGTCCTGTGTAACATTCGACAATATTCAACTGGCAACACTGATTAGCTTATCTGTCACAAAGATATCGATGACACCAAAATAAATAAATAATGCCCATTTTTATCAAAATAACTGAGCTATTTGGAAATAATAAATGAAATGGCTTACAAAAATCAATGCCGCACTTGTCTGGGCCGTGAGAAAGAAATGCGCAGTATACATACTAGCGTAAGAATAGCCGGAGAAGTAGTCAATCTCACAGATATTTTACAGAATTTTTACAATTACAAGGTAAATAACATTTGTTTTCCTTTGTTGTTTTCTTTCAGCCGTCCAGATCATGATAAGAAGTAAAATATGCCTTATGTACGAGCCACAATCAATTTTAAATCTTATAACAAGTTGTACCAACCAGTCATTCCATGGTTGTAGGTATATTTAATAATGTTAGTCCTGTGGTTAAAGTTCATGGTAATAAAAAGGATATGATCTTAATTTACTTAATAAAAAAACAACTAGACATATTTCAGCAATTAATGTTCAAAATAAAATACTTAGTATATGTAAATACTCAGTGTATGTCTTTTTTCTTGCAGGTGACACCAGATCCATTGTATCCTGAGAATATCTGTGTCAACTGTGTTCATCAACTCACTATAACATATTCGTTCAAAGTCCTTATAGAATCCACTTCGAAAACCCTGCTAGACAATCTGAATCATGTTGAATCAACCAGTGACAACTATGACTGTAACTTCGAGTCGGAAGACCAAAAACCCAATTCTCACATAAAGACTAGAGCTAAAAAAAGAATTAAAAAAATTGAACCAATAGAAAATGAAGTGAGATTACTATTTTGTGTGGAATGCAAAGCAGAATTCCATTCAACTAAGTCTCTGCAGGCACATTGTACAAGCCATCATCCAACGAAATCGGATGTAGGCAGAGATTGTAATTATTGTAATGAGAAATTTGAAGATTTCCGTTCTCTAGTCTTGCACCGAAAGCTGCATTTAAAACCGTACCTGTGTGAAAATTGTTGGGAAGGTTTCTACAGTAGAGAGGACCTAAACTCTCATTCATGTAAGCCAAATGTAGATAATAAAGAGAAAAATAAGTCTGAACGGGTCTATCGTCAGTGTGATCAGTGTGGGAAATCATATCCACCCGGTTATATAAGAATCCACATGTTAACGCACAGTAACGAACGTCCATACAGCTGTAAATATTGCCCAAAGAAATTTAAAGTACCTGGCGGACTGCACTCTCATGTGCTATGGAATCATAAACGCACAAGAGATCATAAATGTGAGGAGTGCCACGCAACATTCATAACGTCTAGTTCAAAAAGCTCTCACATAAGAAAGAACCATTTAAAAGAGAAGAAATATTCGTGTGATACTTGTGGTAAACGTTTCTTTTCAAAGTCAGAGTTACAAAGACACTTGTTAACGCACACCGGTGTGAAGAATTTCCATTGTCATCTGTGTGATAAGTCCTACCAGACTAGATACGGATTGAATGTCCATTTGAGGTCTCATTCGCAAATTAATGCAAACGTGTTGACTTTGTGAACAAAGTACAAATATTAAATTAGTAACTGATCTCAATTATTTAAACATTAGTTTGTATTGAAATATAAGTACTAAAAAACATTAATGATTTTAATTTCTCATTGAGTAAAGGATCCTACATGTAATAGGTTGGACCATGTGTCTTGTGATCTAAATCGTGAAATATAAAAGGACCTTTTTTTTCGTGCTGAAATCCCCTCGGATACCCCCCTGCCGGAGCCGGAAGGAGAGGTTATGTCGGACTCGAACCGACTGAAACCGCACGCCGATTGTGGGTCGTGGTGCTAGGCCGGAGGTGAGGGTATCATTGACATATCCCTCGCACCCCGGCTGACCCAAGGCCATCCCTTACGGTGTAGCCCTCCTCGGGAGGGGGGACAACGGTGTCCCCGACTCGCTGGGGAGGCGCGCGCGGATTAAATATAAAAGGACCTGGCGCGCGCGGATTGTTTTGTAATAATCTATGCTTGGTGACTTTGAGATCAGCTGTCGCAGTAACACCCTGTGCTATCTTCAAATACATTCAAGAAACGAGTACTGCACATATAGAGCACACTTTAGGTCCAAGATATATGAATAGAGCAATAACACCTCGCGCCTCGCAGCAGAGGTACTTACCTATATGTATACCTTACAGCCAGGTATGTTGACACTGATCGCGCCTCGCAGCAGAGGTACTTACCTATATGTATACCTTACAGCCAGGTATGTTGACACTTTGATCGCGCCTCGCAGCAGAGGTACTTACCTATATGTATACCTTACAGCCAGGTATGTTGACACTGATCGCGCCTCGCAGCAGAGGTACTTACCTATATGTATACCTTACAGCCAGGTATGTTGACACTGATCGCGCCTCGCAGCAGAGGTACTTACCTATATGTATACCTTACAGCCAGGTATGTTGACACTTTGATCGCGCCTCGCAGCAGAGGTACTTACCTATATGTATACCTTACAGCCAGGTATGTTGACACTTTGATCGCGCCTCGCAGCAGAGGTACTTACCTATATGTATACCTTACAGCCAGGTATGTTGACACTTTGATCGCGCCTCGCAGCAGAGGTACCTACCTATATACCTTACAGCCAGATACCTACGTTGACAGCCTCTGTGGTAATGAACGCGGCCGCTACGCAGGAGGCGCGGGTACGATTCCCGCTCAGTGCAAATATTTGTAATGCATGAATATGGCTATTTGCATTGGTCTGGGTGTACACACAACTAGTTAAGCTCACCATGGGTCTAGATAGCGTTGTGTAGAATGTTGTGGAATATTATTTATTTTATATCTCATTAATGTTATTGCTCGACCCTTTACTTCATTCGAGCGTCAATTCCTGTTAGGTACATCAAAGCCTGCATCGGTGGCTTTTACAGGAGCGACTTTCATTCAAGCGTGCAGCGTGCCAGAGCATTGTTAATGGAGGCGTATCAGTTTTCTGGACTCCATACAAGTAATTGAAATTTACTGCTACTGCATAGAATATTAAAATAAAACTCAATATGTACAGGTACATACAGAAACTTTAATAAAACTATGAATATAATTTTACAATGAAAGTTAAGAAGGATCACAACACAATAATTAATCATATTAAAATAATGTCAAAGGAATTCATAATTACTCAAAATATACGGTATATATTAAGTGCTAATTATCAAACACCGACAAGATAGGCCTTGGACTCCTAGACTATTCGAGCTTTCTGCAATACATACAGTACATACTACATACTACAAGTCAATACTACAGTACATGAATACCGTATATAGTTAGTAATCATACATTTTCAAATAATCGGTGCTATAGTTTGTTTGTAAAACAAAATGTAGGTACATTACAAGAATGTTAATATTTTTAATTAATAATTGACTTGTAAAACAGTAGTTACAATTTCGACTACCATTGCATGAAACTCTAAGCACCATGTTTAAGGCAAGAACTATCTGTTATGCCTTGCTCACACGCGCCGAGTGGAGTGGCGTGATTACACTCGGCCAAGTGCTATGTTCTTCACACGTTCCCGTTCCGAGCACTCAGCCAAGTGCACTATCTCGCCATCCGCTTGGTGCGTGTGATCAAGCCATTTCACAGTAGGTATTTAGAGTTCTAAATTATGTTATAAATGATGTGCCAAAGTGAAGTGCTGTTGTGATTAATATTCAATTTTACACTTTAAAATACAACTACACACATTCCGGTTGTGTTAACAACAAAGAATCGCCCACAAAGTGTCATCAATCAACAAACTGTTGCCACAAAAGTGTCAGATACTTTTTTAAATACTGAAAATACAGTACAAAAGCTTGTTTAAATCAAGTTAGTTACGTAACTTGATTTAAATCAATTATGCAACTTATAACTTGTCCTGTATATTAGATATAAATACATTAGTACAGGTTTTTGTCTTATCTAGTGTAGCAGTGTAAGCTTTTTTGACGAGAATGTATGAAAATAATACATGTTGCTCCGACCCTAAATAAATTGGACCAGAGCTGATTATGGACATATATTTTCCATAATGTTCTTCAGGCTTCAGCATTCGATTTTTAATTTTTCATTACAATTTGTATTAAACTAATATAGTTAACATAAATCTCTTTTTTTTTTTTTTAACAAAACACAATTTAGCAAAAGTTTTGGTAAATTCATAAAAACGCATAGTTTTGTTTGAAGAATGGTGGTTAAACAATTTATATTCCCTAGAACCTGCACTAATATATTTATATATTAATTTTTTAATACGGAAATGATTATTTTGCAATATTCACAAATACAAATATTTGATGTGATTTGATTTGACAAATATTTCAAATAGTCAATGGCACTTAGGAGTGAAACTGGCAGCACCAAAATTATACAGACCTTTTTTTAAAGATACAAAGGCCCCTGTTGCCCTGCCAAAGAAAAACAGTAGAGTTTTTTTTTAATTATCTACATTAACTTTCTAATAATAACTATTAACGAAATAATTTGGTGTCGTACTGAAGAATACCGCTTTAAAAAGAGAATTAAAGTTGTAGTGAGGAATAGTTATTGAATTGCTGATGTTATGTATTAATCACACACACCGAGTTGAGTGATGAGACAGTGCACTCGACCAAGTGCTCGCTTCATGTGAACACAGCACCGAGTACGTCACACGTACATCGCACTTGGCCGGTTGCACTCTCCTGCCACTCCACTCGGTGCTTGTGATCAAGAGAGTGCGCTCGGCCGAGTACTCGTTACGTGTGAACATAGCACAGACTACGTCACACGTACATCGCACTGTCCTGCCAGTCCACTCGGTGCGTGTGATCAAGACATTAGTGTAGGGGTTTTCAACATTCAATATCTGCAAGTCTTGTAAATTTTGTATTATCAAACCTCATAGAGAAATATGTCTAGTCAAATTATGTGAACTGACGTAAGCAATGTACCTAAAATTAATAGCGAAAGTGGCTGAACACCAATAAACAACAACGGATCATTATAATAAATGATGAAGTTGGTTTTGTGCAGTATCGTTTAGTTATTTATTCGATTGATGTTAGAACTTTTGTTTTCAACTGTACATCGTTTTTCAAAGGCAAATTAAGCACTTTATTTAGTTCTTATTAAAGTTTTGATAATTTCACAAAAAAATATATTGAAAAGTGACATTTTTTTTTCGAGTTGACAGTCTTATTTCAAACAAAAAAATTCCAAAAATTTACAACACTTGAATTTTGAAAGAAATGAATAATTCAATAACATTTTAGTAAAAAACAATGATTAAACTGAAACACTCAATGAATAATTCAATAAATGTTTAATTAAAACAATAACTTTATGAAATTTAATAATAAAAACACAATAATTCTGGGTAGGTGCACAAACAATGTTCCCCGCACACCGCGCGACGCTCGCAGGCCAGTCAAGTCGTGACCACGGGTGCTGTAACGCACCCGAAACGTCGGCAAAATTAAGTTTTCCAAAATTTATCTCGTGAAGTCCCGAATTATTTTAAACTATGATTATAAACTATCAATAATTCAATTTAATTTTAATTAACATCACAATGGTTTCAAAATTTCACGTCGCAAAGAGTTATGATATCACAATCTACCAACGTTTTCATTTACTTTCTTTAATTTTGTTACTAATAATACCTACTAATAAAAAGATATTTGTCATTGTATCATTACTTCATTAAGTTAAAAAAATAAATGTCTATAATAAAGATGCACGTTTAGGCGAACTTTTTTAAATTATAGGTACTATTTGAATTTCGAACTTTGAAAAAATAAAAAGGACAGGTACACACCACCGGAGTCCGGCAGTGTTGTTGTATGGCGTGAAAATGGTTTCTTTGACTTTTCAGCTGATTTATGTGTTACAAGGAGGTGGGATCAAAAACCAAAAAGTCAAAAGACAAATAAAAACTTACATCAAATTGTCAAGCGTGATTTATAAAAATACAAAAAATATCACTTTATACGCAGTCTGTCACGTATATATAAATATATAGTATATATATAAATATGTACACATTTTCGCTATGTTAGTAGCGCCCATACTGTTTTTGTTACTATATGTATTTCAATTCCGTTATATTCGAGCGTATCCTGGAATAGAAAAATATATAATTTAATATTTATGGCAACATTTATTGTACAATACACTACATGACAATTTTGCTTCCTATTGTATGCGAAGCTGCAAGCTTTCTACAGCAGCTTTACAATTTTGTGCATCTGATGAATAGCTAAAGAGAGCAGTGATGACACGGCGAATAAAGTCAAGAGGAATGTGCCCCGAAGCTATAGCGTATATTTAACAATATTATTTTTTCAACCATACCAGTAGCCAAAAATACCAATATACCCGCAAACCTTAGTTGAAACACTTGTGTAGTAGGTTTACGTCGGTGAAATGGCTAGGATTTGAGCTCCTCGATCGCAAGGCCATATTTTTGAAACTAATAGTTGAACATATTCATAGCTGCGGTAGCTGTGAACATGTTATAATTTGCAACGCGATTGGTAACTGACATTTACTACTAGTTACAATAAACAAAATATAAAGCACTACCTCCTGATTTTACACTCCGTGGTGAGGAATAAATCCAAGATGTAAGTTTTTTTTTTTGCTAGTTCAAAGTAAATCTAATAATAGGTTCGGCACTTTTAAAGATTGTTTTTATACTTGAACCAGAAACCCGATTCTTTTACACCAAACAAAAGTAGGTAAACGGTACACACTAACGTGAATAAACATGAATTTGAGTTTGGAAGTAAGCGTGAGATTTATCAAGTGTAATGCACTTTACAGTACCTATGCGTAAATACTCGATGAATCAGACTTGCTGTATCCATTCGCCTACGTTTGGTTGGTGTGTACCTAGCATCACTTATCAATTATTATTGATTGAGTGTTTAAATTTTATTCTTTTTCGTATTTTTTTTCAATGCCTTCGATTCGATGGAACTACATGAGAATTTCTTCGTAAAGCTTTATAATAACGCTTCTGTTGCCGATCATATTATTGAAATTTATGCTTTATTACGAGAGATAAATGTGAGTTTTTGATGTACTTTAAACTAGATGATTGACATCGCTTAATAGGACTAAAACTATTTTTTTTTTGAGATTTTTAGTTTAATTTACGTAACAAAAAAAACAGACAACAGCAAATTAGATAATATAGTAAATCCTTAGTTACTTTATTCATTTCAAATGAAAAATATCTTTAATTAAATGCATTTAAATATAAAGGACAGGTGACAAAATGTATTCTAACGTACCTAAATAAAGATTATCCTAAATAAAATTATGTAAATATAATATATCAAATATTAGCCTGGAAACCTATTTAAAAAAATAAGCTTTGGTCTACCAAATTACGCATTATGAAGGCCTTAAATAAAAAAAATAGTTTAACGCTTTCATTATTCGACAACCATGAAAATGATTTCACAACCTCTGTGGCGTAGCGGTAGAATGCAACTGCTATGGCAGAGGTTGCAGGTTCGATGCCCGCTCCGTGCAAATATTTATAGTATGGGTGTTCTTAAAGTGGTTTTAACCACCATCGATCCTAGTAATAATTATTAGGCAATAACGAGTAGGTTTCGAACTTGTAATAGTGGAATTAGGCTGAAAAGCTTTCCTAATGCAAGCAAATTGAAACTTATTGTACTTTCATAACTGGCTTAGCTGTACCATAGGTATACCGGGTGTAAGGGGAACGCTTCCGAAGCTGAAAACCCCTAGTAGTACTCCAGGTACATAACACATTGGCATAAAAATAAAATAGACTTGTACAAAAAAAAATATTTTTTCAATTTTGATTTTGCTTTATTTACTCTCAATTACCGCTTCATTTAACTTTACTAACACGATGGAGTGTAAATAAGGCAAAATAAAAATAAAAAATAAACGAAAAGAAAAATTTTTTTGGCCAAATCGATTATGCCAATTTGTTATGTACCTGGAGTACCTACTATTAGGGGTTTTCGGCTTCGGGGGCGTTCCCCTTACACCCCGTATAAAACAATACGATTATAAAAATGGAATCTCTCGCCATCGTATCCAATGTACAGTCACCCTCAGAAATTACTGAACAGTAACGAGAATACAAACGATATTTAAATTAAAATCTAATATTATTAGGGCCGGCGCCCAGTCGGCAAGCATCAGGATTTATATTCGTCGAATAACAATAGATCTTATTGTTATAGATATAAGATTGAACTTAATTGTTAACCATACCGCTGCACAATGCCGATCGATGCCGACCATAGTCGACGATATTTTAAATTTCAATTTTGTGATGATAGTTATAAGATCTATTATGCTTGGCCAAGAAATCCTGAAGCTCGCCGATGCTGATAATAGGCGCCGGTCCTTAATGGGAGAGTTTGTGATGTTTTTATATAATCACAGTCTAACAGCTGAACGAATCTGGCTGAATTTTTTTACAGAGATAGATTAACATTTAGGCGTTTTTTATCCCTGAAATAGGTTCCAATGATTGTTAAAGCTGAACCAGAATTAAACGCGGGCATCAAGCTACTAAGTCTATATTTTTAATTGCGTTTCTTATTAGGTTTGTTTGAATATTTTTTTTTGGAAAGTTCACTGTAAGGTGCTAAGGTGAAGCCAAGACTCAGCGGCTTTTTTTAAATAGGCAGCATCAATGATAATTATCGCAAAAATAGTTTTATGATCAGTGGTAATTTTTAATTGACTTTTCCTTTTATAAAAAAAAGTGGACACAATGAAATTATTTCATGCTTTACTCTTTATTTTATCAGAGATTTAGGGGCCACCGTGATCAATAAATTAAAATTTATTGAACGACTTTTGTCGTTGACTGTACATACCGGGTGTAAGGGGAACACCAGGTACATAACACATTGGCATAAAAATAAAATGTATTCGGGCAAAAAAAAACTATTTTTTTATAGTAGCCTAGTGGTATGGGTAAAGGACTGCTGAGACGAGGTCTCGGGTTCGATCCCAGGTTTACCATGGCACACACCAATGACTATACGATACTTTTCGAAGTTATGTGTGTATTTATCGCAGGTTTATAAGTGCCCGGTTAATGGCAATAGGCTCGCCACCTATTACATTGGGACCTAAACATAAACTGGCGAAATGTGGGTGCTAGCACCTCTGCCTACCCCTTCGGGGAATACAGGCGTGAGTTTATGTTATGTTATGTTATGTCTTTTATTTTTGCTTTATTTACTCTCCATCGTGTTGGTAAAAGAAAAGTTTTTTTTTGTGCAAATTCATTTTATTTTTGTGCCAATGTGTTATGTACCTGGAGTCCTACTAGGGGTTTTCGGCTTCGGGACCGTTCCCCTTACACCCGGTATAAAAGAGATCCCGTCCTACACTCGCACTTACTCATATGGCAACACCGCACACTAAATGCATTATAAACATCAATCACCATCTCAAAAATTCATGTCTAATCCTATTTGATACATAACTTCGTCCCTGTCCTCTCCAAACATGGCTGCTCTGTCTGTCGTACCATTTTCATTGCCCTCTGAAGTCGTGGGCCCTTCGGCATTGTCCTCAGAGTGGGTGGAGGTGGACGTCCCAACAGTGGGTATACCCAGGATGATACGTATGGGGTCTGTGAGGTGGGGTGCTGATATCAGTTGGTGGTAGATCCCTTCGGCTGTACTGAGTATTTTGTCTACGTCTACACACATTGACAGGTCGTTTACGTGCTGGAAATTGAAATAATATTATTGATGAGTGTTGAAAGATATCAAAATGTCTACTGTACCAAATTGACCACATGTCCATAATGTCTACTTTATCAAAATCCCCATGTGGGTACATTATACATGTGTATAATGTGTCTATACGTAATAAAGACGGTTATAAAAAGAGAAGGAAAATTTGAAGTTATTCAGGTGTGGCTCAATAGCTCAGTTGGAAGAGCATTTCCCCTGTAAGGGAAAGGTTGTGGGTTCGTCCCACTTGAGCGCTTCTTTTTCCAGATGTATTTCGAACTTAAAAAGTTAGCATAATAAATGCTATAAAAATTTCATTCAAATATACAGTCTAAGTGTAAGATATTGCTACTTACTTTCAATATTTCGTTAAAACCGTAATCTTTACTTATTAGAATATCTTTTTCTGCATCGAGTATGGCAACACATATCAAGAGATGGAAATTTGCGCATGGTAACCCTGTCCATAACACTTCCCATAGCCTGTAAACGAGAAAGTTTTTAATATACATATGACGGACTAGAACAAGAATCTTAAAAGCCGGCATAGCTGATGAGTTTAGGCCTGCAACCCCGACTGGGAAAACTGGTCGAGAATAGTGCCCTTTACACAGAGTCTTTATCGAAAAACCGCATTTGCGAGACGACGATTGTTCTAAGGAGTGTCCATGGTTGCGTGGCGGCATACACGCACGCAATACCGCGCGATTGTGGGAGAAAGAGAGGGAAAGAACGTGTGTTCAGCGCTTCTCTCTAAACTGTCGTGCGCGCTTAATCGCGTCTTTTGCTTCGCGTCGTTTTAACCACGCGAAAGATTTTGTAAACTTTGAACTTCAAAAGATAATTGCACACCATTATACGTATAGCATTCCGCCTCACAAGCCTGTACGCTCAAGAGAACGTGAGTACGAACTGTAAAGTCGGCTAATGATGAGTATAATATATCAAACTTGTACCAAAATATTAGCTATTTTTAACCTCCGATGCAAAAAGAGGGGTGTTATAAGTTTGACGTGTCTGTCTCTCTGTCTGTGGTATCATAGCTCCCGAACGGATGAAGCGATTTCAATAATGTGCGAGTGTTCTCAGACATGTTTGATGAAAATCGATGGAGCTGTTTAAAAGTTAGAAAGAATGAAAGAAAATATTTTTTTATTTCGCTTGGCAGTACTTCGACATAATTCATGCAACAAAATATAATTCCTTATTTTAATTATTGTAACACAGACTTAGGATACACACTTAACTCTAGGAACCGTGAAATTGACACACTGCCAAGTTGAAATAAAGTGGGGATGGTGAGTGTCGGGGTTTTTTTATTTTTTTTTTATGCCGGACACGTCAATTTGACTTCACCTCGCCTGATGTTAAGCTAAGGGCAGTCTCGGAAAGCAACAAACCATGTTAACAGTGGTGGCACTCAGCTTGACGGCCTCATTAGATAGATGCTTTTTCACACCCCGCTTAAATTTTAAATTTATGTGATATATGCTGCATTGTGTAGCCATTAGTAGGTCTATGGAGTATTCTAGTTACCTCATGATATCCCTGTGCGAGAACTCCCTCTTAAACCACACGAGCAGCCATCGGAAGCAGAAGTACATATTTCCTGATTCCTTCTGCGATAAGTGTTGAGCCAGCTCGGGGCTGGCAAATGTTAGCAGTTGTTGTAGCTGAGAGAGTTGGTGCTTCATGCCCGCTTGGTCCATGTCGAAGTTCGATGCCTGGGCAAGGTAAAGATAGAAGTTAGTTGACTGACACCACTCGATATGAATAGATTTCCGACATATCGGCCTCGGATGTAATCCAAATAATAAATCAATATATATAAAAGAAAGACGTGTTAGTTACACCACAGTCTAACGATTCATACTAAATAACTCAAAAACGGCTGTACCGATTTGGCTGGAAATTGGTGAGGATGTAGCTTAGAACCAGGAGGCGGACATAGGATACTTTCATCCCGTTCAACCTTTTTTTTTTATCCCGGGTATAGGTTCATGTTCCTCGCGGTCACGGGATCAGTATTTCTTCACAGAAACTTTAAGGAACTTTATCTGGGTCGCGGGAACAAGAGCAGTTGTCCCATACCTTTATATTCTGAACTTAACGCGAACGTAGTCGCGGGCAAAATCTATTATTAAATATATAAATATTCCACAAATTCTACACAACCGTATCTAGACCAATGGTAAGCTAGTTAGCTTGTGTTATGGAATCTAGAATGCGCATAAACATACGTATAATACTTTTTTGTAAATACATGATTATTATACATAGAAACTATCAACTATTTCTGTACCAAAATTTCATTCCGATTCATTCAGCAGTCTTCACAATCATTTATAAATATTAGTGGGATGTACTCACAATTTTATCCATAAATCCAACTAAACACCAAAAACTATCCACTTCATTCCCTTGCAGGAGCAACAATGGCGCCAGTATATCACTCATACCCTGCACATACCCTAGGTCAAAGTTATACATGACATAGGTCATGAGAATGTCCTGTAGAACTATCAAGTTAGGATTGTTGTCGCCGGCGAAGAATGGGTGTGTCCTGTCTGTTCGGTTGACGTCTTTCTCTACGAGGCTTTTGCGGTCTCTGTATTCTGAAAACCTGTAAATAAATTTTAATAAGAACTCCCATAGTATACGTATGTTAAGTTGGCCGTTACAAGGAAAAATATGGCAAAATGGGGCTTTATCGATCGGTCGCAAGAGCACTACTATTGTGGGGCCCACCCCCAGTCCACGACACATTTGCTCTCCTGCTCGTTGTGCCCCGCCGCGCTTATAGGACCCGGGAGTGTAGGAAGAAGGTTTACAACTTTGCAGCAGACAGAAGGAGGTAAGAAGATTCTCATAGGTCTATAAAGACTTTAAAAGACTCACCGAGCCTCCTGTCCCTCAGTCATGGACCTCCACTGCAGTTTCATAGTGAAGTATTCCTCCGTCCTCTTTTTGTGCAGAGCCCTCAACTCTGAATGCGTCATGCGCCATGGGTAGTAATCTAATAGGTACTTCCATACTGTGTGTCGTATTGAATGTGCAACACCCTGTAAAAAAAACACCACATAAACATACCTTACGCCAATAACGCAACAGAAACTGCCTCTGTGGTGTAGCGGTAGTGCACGCGACTGGCACGCAGGAGGCGCGGGTTCGATCCCCGCTCAGTGCAAATATTTGTATGCATGAATATCAAATCTGCGGTAGCCTAGTGGTATGGGTAATGGACTGCTGAGACGAGGTCTCGGGTTCGATCCCAGGTTTACCATGGCACACACCAATGACTTTTCGATGCTTTTCAAAGTTATGTGTGTATTTATCGCAGGTTTATAAGTGCCCGGTTAATGGCAATAGGCTCGCCACCTATTACATTGGGACCTAAACATAAACTGGCGAAATTTGGGTGCTAGCACCTCTGCCTACCCCTTCGGGGAATACAGGCGTGAGTTTATGCTATGTTATGTTATGTTATGAATATGGCTATTTGCATTGGTCTGGGTGTTTCTATGTATAATATGTATGTATTTACGAACAAAAGTATCTAAGTATGTTAATCCGCATTCTAGATTCCATAAGACACGCTAATTAAGCTTACCATGGGTCTAGATAGCGTTGTATAGAATGTTGTGGAATATCTATTTATTTATTATTATCTATTATTTAAGCTGTGCAGCAGTATTATTTGCCGTGTTGGTTCCGGTGGTGTAGAATAGGGCCACCCCAGCTCTTCCTGCGGGTTTTAAAGAAGGCGACTAAGGGATAGAGCTGTTCTCCTTCCGACAGTAAACATACGATCACGACTAACGGCCGTTCCCAAATAACATACTTACAGTTGAAGATAGATCGCAACAGTCAAATTTGACGTATCGGCTGTATAAATTGAAAACATGGTAACAGTTTTTTTTGGCGGGAAAGCGCATCGCGGTATAATTTTATTTTCCGAAATTGGTGTGAAATAGGAGTTACTATGTTTTGAATTTAAACAGCCGAGCACTTTATCTGTAGATGCGATCTATCTTTAACTGTCAGTATGGTATTGGGAACGGCGGTAAGTGCCTGCTTGACGACAATAGGCTGGCCTTCTATTACGTGGGGCCGAAAATAATAGCGAACTGTGGGTGTTAATATACTTATGCCTACCCCTTCGGGGATTAACAGGCGTGAGTATCTGTATGTATGTATTATTTATTTCAAAAATATTGAACCGTATAGCCAAATAAAATTTAGTAAACAAAGCCGATTTTCATATAAACAGATTACTCGTTGAAAAAGAAACTTATTCTTTGGACGAAGTATAACTGCTTTGCCACGTTGCTTGAATGGCAATGTCGAGAAATATCAAAGTGTCGATCAGTCACTTTGCCAGTCTTTGTTGAATGAGGAGATATATTTCAACTGTAAGCTTTAAGTCTTCGGTAGTATAGTGGTAAGTATCCCCGCCTGTCACGCGGGAGACCGGGGTTCGATTCCCCGCCGGAGAGATTCTTTTTGGGTTTTATTTTTCATTTATGAATACCGCAGCCTAATTTTTTGTATTTTTTTATATTAACCTTTTCTTTATTACTGTTTTTATTTTTTTTAGAAATGATTTTGTAAGCAACACTAAATTTTCTTCAAGAAGGACATATTAGAAGGTTCTTACAAGTTCAGCAGCATATTATAACATTTTTTGTGTTGCATACTTCCACAGGCTAACCAGTTTCCATCAAATGGGCCGTGTGCTTATCTGCCCCACTATATTTTTTTAAAGAAAATTACTACTTACACCTCTAAATATAAGCTGCTTTACTCCTTCCACTTCTGTTACTCTGCCCTCTGTGTCCTGAAGCCCTTCCCATTTCTCTGTTGAAAGTGGTGTGCCTCTGAAAACAAAAATAAAAATATATTATGTCCCGTGAATGGTGTATAAGACTGAAAGACTGATGATGATGGCTAATTTGTCCCGTGAATGGTGTATTAAAATACTATGATGATGGCTAATTATGCGAACCCCACTCAATATTCCACTGATAATCTAATACAAAGAATTTAATTTCTTATCGCAAATTATTTTGCATGGAATTGGAGGCAAACGAGCAGTCGGATCGCCTGATGGTAAGCGATCACCGCCGCCCATGGACACCCGCAATTCCAAAGGAGTCACAAGTGCGTTGCCTTCCTTTAAGAACTTTTTCCTAAAAGAGTGTACACTTTTTCTTGAAGGTTTGAAGGTCGTATTGGTTCAGAAAAACCGCTGGTGACAGTTCAATCCACAGTATAGTTGTTCGAGGCAGAAGGCTTGTCCGCAGTCATGGGTGATCATGGTCACTAGGACAGCTTTATAGTAACTGATTTTTGGATCTTATAGGTGGCGCTGTTGTCGATATCTAAAAACATTTATTTTTTCATAGCAACCAGTTATCCCATGGCATGGTATCGGTATAAGTACGTTTTTAAAAAGTATGACTTGATTTCAAAACTTACAAAAATGAGTTTTAAAAAAATGTAACTTATTGAAAATGAAAACAGTGATTTTAATGACATTTTATAACATTTATTATGTTAACTATACAATTCAACAACTGAGTGATGTTGAAAGTTTAATAACCACTGGAAACGGTGTTACGGTTTTTGTAGATTTTATTTTCACAGGTTTTACGGAATACTGACAGTTTTTTTGTTATTCTTTCGAATCTAATATAAATCACGCGTTTAGAAAACTTCATGTTACTGAATTAGGCTCCATATGTAAATTAAAGTCAACGAAACGAGAGAAAAAAGGTAAACAAAGTTTCCAAACATTTTTATTTGAAACTATTAAATTTCACTTCAAGCTCATTCCAGACAAAAATGAAATTGCTCATAAGTTGGTGGATCTACAAGTACTACGAAACACGTAACGTCAGCTGCCGCTCGGCCATTGTCGCGTACGTGTGATATGTGCGACAAGCACAGAGAAAATAATCGCTAGTTATCGCAACTTAACTCAGTAATGGTCGCTTTGTTTACCTTTATTCTCTCGTCTCGTTGGCTTTACTTAAGAATAGAAAAATGAATATCCTATCAAGTAGTGAATCAAACAATATTACGTACAATGATACGAGATTAAGACAAATGATTCATTGATATCTATACAAAGAGAACAGACGCCTATACAGCGGTTATCATCACACATGTTCACGATATGTCATACACTAACCGATAAAGTGAATTATTGCTAGACTGATATGAATGGCAAGTGTATTAAACTTTTATAGTTGGGAAACTGCTATATAATTCTCGGACAAGGATATAGCATTGAACACAGATGTCATTGGTTGGGCTGTGTGACGTCACTGGCGATCGACCAATTACACTGTCTATCTAGGCTCGCAGAGCTGTGTCAAACGCTGTATGCTTAAAAAAATCCAGTTTTTTTATTTATTCAATAACAAAAAGTTTACAATTTCATAGCTTTTTATGTGTAAAAGAAGCCAGTAAGGTTTATCCGTACACTACATTCATCGTTCAGTCGTACTCGAATGTAGTTATTATATGTATATACTAATAAGGGTTAAATTCCCACTGAACTGCAACAGTGAAAAGCAGTGATCGGGTTTGTTACTAGAAATTAATAGTTACGAGGAAGTTCGCGCAGTCCCCTCAAATGACAATGAGCTTTATCTATAGTGAATAAGATTCAAAATGGTTTGTAATATTTGCCTGCCGCCGGATTGGACGGAGTTCATCCTAATTCTAGAATCTAGATGATGCTTAACTTACACACCACACACGCCCGTCACAGGTAACATTCTTCCTCACTGGAAACGGTGCGGACAGTCCGACGGTCCCTACGAATAACATCCTAACTACAAATGACAAATTTTACAGGAGAGCGCTTCAAAATTTCAATGACTTGTATATTGTCTTCTACTTGATGTATAGCCATAAAATTTAGTACAGATGTTGAATATATTGTATATTTTATGAATCATTAAAACATTGTGCACAAAATTAATTTTTAACATGTAATTTGTCACTTACTTAATTATACGACGGTACTAAGCCTAAAAACAGTAGCCTAAGTGGTACTTCTGTATAATTACGCGATTTTCTTTAAGGCGTAATTACCATTTACAGAATTGTACGAGGATAGGTACATAGCGTACTGTCCCGCAAGTGGCAGTTGCGGGGTAGGCGAGGGGTTGAGCGTCCTACGTAGTATCACTCAATTACCACTACTGTTGCTCTACGTTGGAAATTAGAGTACTTTTTGTAGTTATGGGAAATGTCGTGCATCGATTTAAGGTTAAATTTTTCATCTTAGATTTATTTTTATTAAACTGATCGATAGGTTAGGGTGTTCTAAAGGTCATGAAAACAAAACATGCAAATCACTCATCTACCACTTGCGTTGTTCTACGTAGGGACCGTCGAGTCAGTACAGTCATCGTCAGAAATATCTTGACAAAGTCTCAAAATGATCTTAAAACTGAATGAATTTTTACAGCATTAAGTATGCTAACTATACAAATCGAATACATAGGGAAAAATAATTGTTTGGACGGAGTTATCAAAAATCAATGTTTAAAAATGATTGTAACATCATTCATTGAATCCGATAGTTCGTAAGAAAATCGGTAGATGACTCCACCGTCGCCTTAAAGACGTGTAACATGGGAAATTTAAATCACATCGGGTGTGTCCCGGTAGCCGAATTGGTCAAGGCATTCCCCCTGTAAGGGAAAGACTGCGGGTTCGAGTCCCGCCCGAGATGATTCTTCTTTTTCCCTATGTATTCGATCTTAAAACTCTCGTATTAAGAGCAAATCTCTCTCTCTAAACTTAGCAGCACGAGTGTGACGCACTTTTTTTTTTTTTTTTCGAGCGGAATACCCCTCGGATACCCCCCCTTCCGGAGCCGGAAGGGGAGGTTATGTCGGACTCGAACCGACTAAAACCGCACGCCGACAGTGGGTCGTGGTGCTAGGCCGGAGGTGAGGTTGTCATCGACATATCCCTCGCACCCCGGCTGACCCAAGGGAGTGTGACGCCCCTGGTGTTACCAAGTAGTACTAGAAACAACCAACTCACCTCGGTATGCTCGGTCTCGGCGGTAACGTCGGCTTGACGGTGATGACCTCGTACTCCTCGCTCCGCGTGACGGTCGTGGCTTCGTCCATAGCACTTATACTCTTGCTCAGGAGGTCGGCTACCTCTTCGGATACATCGCGTTTGCCATTCATTCCTTCATTGCCGTAGTACACTGGAATTAAAACATTGATGCCTTTAATCATTTTGCACGTGTCAGTCCGTGGGAGCTTTAAAATGATCCCAGGTCGAATGAGTACGGCAAGGGTCTGTGAGGCGAGGTCTGCTTTACTACTTCTTCAGTTTCGCACCTCAAGGCACAAAAACGAAACCCTTATAGCATAGCTTTTTTTTTTTTTTTTTTTTTTTCTTCGTTCTTCGTTGCTCGTTGTCCGTTTGTCTGTTAAAACCTTTTTCTCAGGAATGCGTGTACGCATCAAGTTGAAATTCAGTCCTCGTGTTCCTACTAAATAGTCCCTACTGTCACCGGGACACCCATGACCTGGTGCTCCTACTGAACATAAAAACCAAAGAGAATAAAATAATTTATAAATTTAATTCCTTTTGCTCCTATCGCATTACGTCCTATACAGTCAACCGAAAAATACGTTAGAGGAAATTACTTATAGATATTTACATGTTGTTATTATACATTGAAATATAACTTCTCAACGGATTCAATCGCGATTTATATAGTGTTCGGAACCGAAGCATACTCAAAAATAGAGACATTAATTTATGATATAAGTACATAACACAGCTTATTGTTTATCATCTTGATGTGATCATTCACACCCATTCAGCATCATTATCCACCTCCTCGCGAAGTGGGAGCATGTACGAGGCAACAATAAATGCAAGCATCGTACAGTGGCATTACGCGTGGTTAGCAGTTTACGCCGATCCGCATAACATACAATTTGTTATTTCATTATTTACACTTATCCCGACGTTTCAGTTGCTTCTCAGCAGCCATAATCATAGAGAACACCAAATAAACCACCAAAAATCCGTAAAAAATCATTTTATTCCAATGTGTATTAACGTAAACTCCCGACCGACAGAATCATATTGAAAAATATAATGACGTCACTGATTTTGAAATCACGAAACTTATGACCAAGTTTGCCGGCACTAGTATCGAGTATCAAGCACTTCTTCTAGATATTACAATCCATAGTTGATTATAATTACCGTGTGACGATTATTTCGAGAACAGATTGCGGAATACACGTCAGTGTTAGCACTAATTCACTTAAACAGTGGTTGACGCGGTTGGCGGCAACCGGCCGACATTGGTAATCAGACATCAAGGTTGCTGACTTTATGAATGGTTTCGTAAATAAACAAAAATGCCGATACTGTAGTTGTTGAAACATTTGAAGCATGTTCATCTATCTATAATGTCATCCCCACGGATACCCCCCATAGGAGCCGGTGTGGGTGGTTCTGTTGGACTTGAACCGACTAAATACACACGCGTATTTGGGTCTGCAGTTGCCAGAGGTGAGAAAGCCAGAAATACATCTCTCGCACTGCTTTTTTTTTCGTGCAGATACCTCCCCTGTCGGAGCCGGAAGGGGAGGTTATGTCGGATTTGATTTGTCACACTAAAATTGATTTGATTTGATTCAAACCGACTAAAACCGCATGCCAACTGAGGGTCGTGGTGCTAGGCCGGAGGTGAGGTTGTCTTCAACATATCCCTCGCACCCCGGCTGACCCAGGACCATCCCTTACAGTCTGGCCCTCCTCGGGTATCTCTCGCACTCCAGCAGACCCAGGGTCATCTTTTATTTCGAGATGGCCTCGGGTAGTGGGAATCACGGTGTTCCCATCATGCCCCCGCATACGGGGAGATACGCTTACGCCGCCTAGGCTTGCTTCTGCTAGAGACGGAGGACGGAGGTCGTTAAGCGACCTCCGACGCCCGAGTTGCCTATCTAATATCCCACTAATCTATTAAATATTGAGCGTTTGTTTGTTTCTACGTGATAATCACAGAAGAACATGTACAGCCCGAAAAAATTACAAACATCGGTGGCTGCAAGGATATAAAGGTAAGGAAATAAAATGTGAAAACAAACACCAAAATATTCAAAGGAAAAAATGCGATAATATTATAAATAGTTATGAAACTTGATTAATTCAAGTTTTTACGTTACAGAGGCCACTCTTGCGCAGTGGGTGAATTGTGAAGTGTGTTTATTTTACAAATGCATTAAAAATACAATGGTCTGCGAAATAGCGACACTTGACAGCAATCAGGCAATTTTGTCGCGAAGAGCCCGCTGTCGTAAGAGACACTAAACGAAAAGAAACGAAAATTATAGTTTGCGTAATGTGGGTGTTAATACATACCTGCCTACCTTCGGGGTTTACAGGCTTGAATATATGTATGTATAAATAATGCGACGGATCATCGGGACTAGTATTGGGGTTCCAATTCAAACATCAATTAGCCTACTGCATCATTCTAATTCGGGGGCCTAAGATGGTCGGTTCGGGAGACACCTTTATTTTTGCGTGCGAAATATCCCCACGGATACCACACCCCCTGGAGCCGGTTATGTCGGACTCGAAGTACTCGAACAGACTAAAACGCAAGCCGTTATGGGTCTTTGGTTGCCGGAGGTGAGATTGCCGGAAGCATTGGGAGAGAGACGCGGGGGACACATTGGAGTTTGGGGTCCGCTCTTTCCCGTCTAAACGATACGCGGCTGAACTTCGATGCGAGTAAAGCGACTGCCATTTTACCTCCACAACCCATTGGCAATATCGAAGTATTGAATACCAAAAGATCATAATCATCCTAGCTTTAATCCCTTTTTTTTCTTTCCCTCGGATACCTCTCCCGTAGGGGTACACACCGTCTGTGGCTAGTCGTGCTAGGCCGAAAGGTGAGGTTGTCTTCGACATATCCCTCGCACCTCGGCTGACCCAGTACCATCCCTATCGGTCTGGCCCTTCTCGGGAGATAGCTTTAATCCCAGTCGCACCCGTAGTCTTTATCTCGAGTTTAGGGTTTGCTTTTTCTAGTATAACCGCACACATACAAAATATAAATGTAACAAAATTTCTTACCTATATCAGTGAGTTTCGAAAATGCTTCCATAGTGGTCTCATATGGTCTTTGCTTAAAATTGGACACCAAATTCCACACAACATCGGTAGTATTCTCTGTAAAGATGTCCAGCTCCGCGAAAGACCTATTAAGCACTTGTGACTCTATATCAGGCTCCACAACCACATAAGTGTTCCTATCATGTCTAGTTTTGGCTGTTTTGACATGATTCTTTAAATACGCAACGAATATTTCCGCGTTCCCGTGCTGGAAGTAGAAGGTTGTTTGCCAAACTCCTTGCTTAGTGGAAAATTGCATTTGCTGGTTGTTCCGAGTGACTCTGAAGGTCTTCAACTCTTCGAGGGGTATTTTGATGATGCGGGCGCGAGCAGTAGCGTAATCTGAAGTGATGTTGCCGCTGAATGTACGCTGGCGGCGACCTGTTGAGAAAATGGTGAAATTAATTACTGTTATATACGAAAAACATCGGAAAAAATGAAATGCTCAAGTGAGACTGGAACTCACGACCTTTCCCTTACAGGGGGAATGCTCTTCCAACTTTTTCGATCAGCTTTTTCGAACTTTAAAGTTAGCATAATAAATGCTGTAAAAAATTGATTCAAATACTGTTATATATTCTTTTATCATACGACGCCTACGCGACGATTAAATTTCCGGCCCAGTAAAATAGAATTACGTTTATAAAACGTGTGATTTAAAAACTTACGAATACTACGAAACTACGAAAACGAATGAAACAAAGAGTGATTTTCACTAATGCCTAACTCTATGACTTGGTAAGCTATGGTTGCTTGCTTGGTTAGCTATGATGAGAGTATTGCCGTCTTACTGTCTGACCGTCACCGTACCTTAAGAGGCAATCCTGCGCCGGATTCCGTGAATCAGCCAGTGAACCAGCTTTCAAGTGTGATTGGATGGGCCACTAAGATTTAATGGGGCCTCATACATAAACACGCAAGCACGCATGCTCGCACGCACGCACACGCCCCGCACGTCCGGGACATACTCGACATTAATCTACTCGTCTGTATGAAACTAGACATTGAATAAACAGTAAACACAATGTAGTCTGAAACCCTACTTATTTATGTATGATTGAAAAACAATGACTGTATAATACATTAAAGTAAAAACCACAAAGGCCGGAAAGCAGACGTTTTAGTAGCCTTGACTTCCACATTTAAAACAATGTATAATATAAAAAAGTTGGATTTAGTGCCTGGGGTCTTTTAGACATCTTTTTACCTAGATGAGAGACGAACTTTAATTTTTTTTCGTTTGTGTAATTTCGTAGGAGGTATTGGAATCAGATTAATATATTATATTTTATATAAATGGATTTTCAATATGAAGCGAGTTGATGACATAAAAATATGTGTAAACTCGCGCGCTAGCGAGCTTCATATTCGCGAGTTTTATGCTGGCAAGTTTTATACTCCCGAGTTTTGCATTTGCGAGTTATATTAACATGTTATAATATTTATTATGACTTGATGTATTTAGTAGATAACATCTACTAAAAAAAGAAGTGCAAAAAGAATAAATGATTTAGAAATAATGACATGTACACAACAGGACAAGACATACATTTCACAAGAAAATTGCGCGTTTGATAAGCGTAAACTGAAGTATTCTGCCGACTCGTAGGGCATAAATGAAGATTGCTTCCTTACCCGGCAACCCCAAGCATTAAATCATCATCACAAATACCTTTAGCGTAAGACATGGTTATACCAATAGTGTTGACGACTGCCCACTCCTGGTCTTGAGTGTCCGAGTCTATGGTGATCAGGTCGTTGGGTCTCCACTCGATACACTTGCTGTTGTCCGGGTTCTGCACAATGCACAGCATACCGATGCTGTTGAGGTCTGTGGCGGATCTCCCAATGCATGCCTTAAGGAGAACCCCATCTTGGGTAAACAGGTCCTGAAATTAAAAAAATATTTAAGGTTTATGTCAACCTACTTGGTGCAGTGAGATTGTGGCCTTGATTCTCGTTCAGTGAATTAATTAAATATGTCCCCACAGATACTCCCCCACCACCAAGCAGAGGTAGCCATGTCGGTCTCTATCCATACTAATATTTTATATATACTTACTTAATATTATATATAAATGCGAAAGTTGTCTCTATGTTATACTTTCACACCTAAACCGCTGAACCGATTTTGATGAAATTTGGTACATGGGTAGATTAGACCTTGAGAAAGGACATAGGCTATGTTTGGTCGCGATAACCGGTATCCACGCGGGCAGAGCCGCAGGCAAAAGCTAGTATTTAATATATTCACAATAACAATCATTAACATTTTTAAAATACAAATAAGATCTATTTAGCATTGATCATTAAACAAAAGTTCAGAGTTTGAATTTACAGTAGTATAGTTAGGCGTCATATCTTGAACCTAAATCGCAAGATAATAAAGACCTTGGTGCGCCCAGATTGATTTGTAATAATGGGGATTAAGATGATTGGGGATTGAGGTGTCATGGGGAATAGGTGATTCCCCATGACACCACTAATGGTATATTTTGGTGGTGTCATTGGAAAAGAAGGGTAAATTTGAGCTTGTCCATCACAGTAGCATCCCATGATATCTTTAAAAGGTGTATCTATACAAACAGTGTATAGAACACTTTTTAAGCACATTTTAGATTCAAGATTATAATTTGTACTATATTTTTATTGAAAACCAAAAATATAATACATGTAATGCAAACATAACATAGTACGAGTAAATATAGTTGACAGTTGTTTCATACGGGCAATCTCTACTTGGTAACCATTGAATGGAGAAGAAAAAAAGAGGGTTTGCGAAATGTAGTCTCAATCTTTTGTATGCTGAAGCAGGCGTCCGTCACTCGCTCAAACTACGGCGATAAGTACCTACCGTGTAGTGATGTTCATGTTAAAAAAATATCGATATTATTTTCGATATAATATATCGTAATGTTCTATCGATACTTTGCGATATATCGAACATATATATCGATATTTTTAAAATATCGTAAGTAATTTCCTACTTACTTACTCGTATTAAACTAGTTTCTAATATTAAATAGGGAAGGTTGATATTATTAATATGAGTCACAACATCTAGAACAAATCAACTTTATTTATATATCATGCAAATGAAATCAATGGCCATACGACCCAAAAGTGAAAGATTTATAAATCCCAGTATTTCTTCTCTAAGCTTTGCAAAAACAAAATTTTATTGACCCTTTTGGCTTGCAATCTGCTTCTCTGCTGTGTAAGAACCTGTGCGGCTTTTGAGAAAAGCCGTTCAGATGGAACTGAGCTAGCCACCATGGTTAAATATTTAAAAGCCACATTGTATAACGTTGGGAACTGTATTTTATAGTCTGCCCACACTTCTAATGGGTTTTCGTTAAATCTACTCACTGGAGTCCTCAAATAAAGCGATAACTCATCTGAAAGACTTTCATTGGTATTATTTGTTTTCCAACTTCGTTGTACCAGTTTATGGTGATCACTCCAAAGATCCGATGATAGACTAATTTTGTCTGAGTTGTCAGAGTCAGATTCCACAGTAGATTCATCCTGTTGATTCTTTTTAATCATCTCTTTAATTTTAATGACGGCATTTGCACACGCCATGGCATCTTCAAAATAAAGTTTTTTAAATCTTGGATCTAATATTGTAGCGATAGCTAATGCTGATACCTGCTCGATTGCGCCCATTCGTTTATTAATTTCAGTAAGAGTGCGTTTTTGTACATCCTTGATTAAAGATTCTTCAATGACTAGGTTTTTCAGTTTTGATATCATGCAGTGCACTAATGGAATGATTTTGCTACTAGAGCAATATTTATCGCCAGATATTTCCTTAGTCGCTGCTTCTAGTGGTTGTAGTACGTTAAGAAGCGATGTTAATATAGTCAACTCCATACCAGTTAACATCGGCGGTGCTGTCTTATGACGAATCAAAATTTCACTCACAGCATTTCGTAAATCAAGGAAACGAGCAATCATATAGTATGTGCTGTTCCAACGTGTTGGGACATCCTGAATCAATTTTGTGTCAGCTTTAACTGATTTACGCAACTCGTCACTTGCAACACAACTTTGTTTAAAAAATGTAACAACACTTTTTGCTTTTGTTAATATTTCCTGTAGTTCTGGAATAGCCAAAATATGTTGAGCTACTAAATTAAGTGTATGCGCAAAACAAGGGATATGCTTTTTTTTCCCAAATGCAATTTCGACAGCCTTCACCATATTTGCAGCATTATCTGTTACTACTGCTGTGACCTTATCAGTATTAAATCCCCACTCTTCACATGTTTTAGTGAGCGTTTGTGCAATGTATTCGGAAGTATGCCTTTCATCTAAGTGGTAAACACCTAAAGTTACAACATGAAATTCAATTCCGATGCCAAAATGAGCAGTTACACCTAGATAACTTCGCATTTGTAGATCTGACCAAATGTCACTTGTTAGTGTAAGATTTTCTACACAGCATAATTTATTTTTCATTACTGTTGATAATGCGTCATACTTTTCATCTATCCAGCGTGTCACAGAGGTTCTGCTAGGAATCTTATAATGAGGCACCGTTACTTTCAGAAGATTCTTGAAACCTTCATTTTCAACTAATGAAAAAGGTTGATTGTCTCTACAGATCATAAACATTATCGCATTGTTAATTCTTTTAGTTTTGTCCCCAGTAGAGGTATACGCATGTATTTCGCCAAAACTACTTTCAATTGATCTCTGGCGTTTCAAAGACAACACCCTATCATAATCCATCTTTTGATCAGTTTGAGTATTGTGCGTAAGTATCTCACTACAATCCATTGAAGACGACGTAGAAGTTGAAGGCGACAGTTGATGTTCGTTTACGTAAGATTCCGATATCGTAATAATATCTTGTTTCGAAGTAGTGGGGATTGAATCGGACAAATCCGAATTAGAATGTTTTATAACAGCAGCACTGTTGTTACTTTTGAAAACTTCCAAGTAGACCGCCTTATGAACATTTTTGATATGTGCCATCGTATTAGAGGTATTGCCAGCCGTTTTAACATTTTTTTGGCATAGTTTGCATCTGGCAGATTTCTCATCAATTTTTTCGAAATATTTCCAAACAATACTTTTTTTTGTAGGTACCATGTTAAAAGAATTGCCTGAAAAAGAAAAAAAATGCGTAAGTAAAATCCAAAGTCACAAAAATTAATGAAATAAAAACAAATTCATCGAAATAAATTTTATCGATTATATCCCATCCCTAATTAACAGACTTAGCGACTAAAACAAAATGCACTAAATACACTATAAGTCTCGGTTAAATTCACATTTCACGCACAAAAATAGGTACACTCACATTCCATTATTTATTGTTCCATGCTATTAAATAGTAAAAATTTATACCTAGTAATTTATAGGTTAAGAACACATACTTACTTTATGAATCGTAAACAGTCGTGTAAACAAAACACAAAATTCACAGCTTGCTTTTTCAATGCAATATATTATAATAGCTGTTATACTTAATATCACTGCACACACTTTACGGAATTTACTTTTCTTAAACTGTAATAACAAATTAGATAGCGTTTATGAATAGGTTATCCGTTATATTTGCGCGTTGACAGCACTGAGATGAGAACGAACGAATTGAACGAAACCAATGACTAGACAAACAAGTGACCATAAATAGATTCTATGGTCTATGCTACTACTACTAGTGCTGCCGCGTCGTGGAGAGTATCTCATGTATGCGTTTCGTTATTGCAAAGGCTAGTTTATCAATAATGTATAAAATAATGTTTTTATTGTTACTTAATTTGTCAGTGTTGCACATTTAAAGAATAAGCAATTCGAATTAATTCGATTTTTGGTATATCGGATGAAATATATCGATATTCAATTCGATACTAGGCGTTTCGATAATATCGGATGGAAGCGATATTATCGCGTAATGTATCGATATTTTTTTAGTATCGATTTATATCGCCCACTACTACTACCGTGCGCCTCACCCGCAGGCTGCTAGCGCAGTCGGGGCCGGCGCGCGCTTGCGAGCACACGCGTGACGCGACTTGCGTAGGTATACCTAAACAATATTGTGGCCGTTCTTGTGAGATCAGTAGTTACCATTGTTTATGTGTGCAAGTACTCTAGGTTAGCCACTTAATATGGAAATAAAATAATGAATCGCAGTAATCATTACTATTACGAGGACGAATGTCAAAATACATTAATGAATTCGAAGTTGTCTTTTTTTACATGAACAACATAGTGTGAAACGTAAGATTTTACTATTTATAAACGCAGAATATATTTTGTTCACTAAGTAACAAAACCATTAGGTACTGGTCGCCACTTGACATCTTCGCATTATAAAAAACCTACCTAATTGTAGTGAACCTGCGACATAGATACCTACAATGAGAATAGAGAGAACTAAAAATTGTTCTGCAACTATTTATTTTGAAACAAGTACCTATGTAATTATGTCGTGGTCATGGTCGGGCTGTTATTTTTGTGGCTACTTAGTTTATTTAATTATGATATTACTTGTTCGTACAGTCAGCGTCAAAGTCAAATAATGTACACACAGAGCTTGTTTTAAGTGATAATATACAAATATATACCTATTATTATTATTATAATACACCGTCTTTTTAGTATCGGGGTTTAAAATTAAAAATTTAAAAAACCCCCGTCACAAAAACACGTCCAAAAAGTTGAAAATAAATGGAGTTTGTCTTTTAACTTTAACGGTTGCCATGTCGGGGGACCCTAACTGGTTAAGCACTCCGTTATATTATCGGAACAATTCAAGGTCCCCCGACATGGCAACCGTTAAAGTTAAAAGAAAAACTCCATTTATTGTCAACTTTTTGGACGTGTTTTTTGTGACGGGGGTTTTTTAAATTTTTAATTTAATTTTTATTTTATACTTTTTAAAGTGATCTACTAGTCAAGCTCTTTCATTTGATACCCATATTGAGGGAGTTATGAAGAAATATGTATTCCGACATGTTATGGTGGCGGCCATCTTGGACCGATTTTTTTCAAACATAGCTAAGAACACTCCCGGCTAATATACCTTTCAAACAAAAAAAACTACATCCAAATCGGTTCATCCGTTTGGATGCTACGATGCCACAGACAGACACACACACACACACACACACACACACACACACACACACACACACACACACACACACACACACACACACAGACACGTCAAACTTATAACACCCCGTCGTTTTTGCGTCGGGGGTTAAAAAATAAATAGTAATTCACGTTTTATTGTCATTGACTAAATGACAACCCTAACACTCAAGTTGGCGGCGTTGTTTGTTCCGAACAAAGGGCGATACCTACGAAATTTTGTAGGTTATTATAACGGCGGCTTTCTTCAACATCAAAGGAGTGCAACTTCTGTCCTTATCTATTCTGTGGCTGAAGTAATATTTATCTCTATCTGTCTAACAAGACTAGTAGGTACTTATCCTACTAATATTATAAACACGAAAGTCTATAAGTATGGATGGATGAATGGATGGATGTTTGAATGGATGGATGTTTGTGACTAACTTTGTGATTAACACATAGGCTATGTTTGGTCGCAATAACCGATAGCCACGCGAGCGGAGCCGCGGGCAAAAGCTAGTATTAGATATTTTGAAATTGTGAGGGATTAGCTACATATTTTACATATCACTTACAGACAAGCACATGACTCTTCCTAGTCAGGCTTAAAATAACAGGCAATTATGAAAAATATGTCACACCCACTGTCCGGCTGTCTCGGAAAACCAGCGCTGCCCGCCTGCACTACAACGCGGACAGCATTAAGCTGAGAGGCGGCCGTTTATTTCTACTTGGCTGTGTGTGGCATTACCCTACTCAAAATTACTAAGTATAATGTTACAGTTAAAGTGGATATCTAAAATGTAACGGTATATTATATTGTGTTTGATAAGTCTAATTATTGCCAAGCGAAATAAAAAATATTTTCTTTCTTTCTTTTCTTTAAAAGATAAAATAAAAAAAAATATTTTTTATTTCACTTTTTATTTGGCAGAAATTGGCAGCCAGCTGAGACGAGGTCTCGGGTGCGATCCCAGGTTTACCATGGCACACACCAATGACTTTTCAATGCTTTTCGAAGTAATGTGTGTATTTATCGCAGGTTTATAAGTACCCGGTTAATGGCAATAGGCTCGCCACCTATTACATCGGGACCTAATGGTGAAATGTGGGCTAGCACCTCTGGCTACAGGCGTGAGTTTATATTATGTAATGAAATTGGCAGCCAAAATCAATACAAGTAGCAGCAATATAAAATGATGATGGTGAAACTTCTATACATTGTCTGAGACCTGCTTGTAATGGAAATATGTGTTTGGCTGCTATAATTTTGTTGACAATCTTGGTTGCTTCAATTTCAGCCTCATGACAAATGCTTGTCACATAATAGCCTAATTATGTGATGAGCATTTATGAGCAAAATCAATTGCTAATGTGTACCTATATGATTGCCAATAAGTAAACAGATACTAATAAGAATAGTAAAGATGGCTAGGAAGTGAACCTGGACATACCTTAGTGTCCTGGGAGTAATGAAAGGGACGGTGAGTTAGGTACAAGAATGTATAATAAGTTTATAATGCCTGAATAAAGGTTATTACTATAAGCAAAAATAATGATTCAGGTATAAATTATTAACTCGTCATATAATAATTTTTACAATTTTACCCACCATTTTCAATAAAAAATTACAATACAAATTACAAGATTCCTTCAGAACATACAAGCAGTTGTTATCAACATTTATGCAACGCAGTTACTACGCTGCAATTCAACTGAGCGTCCAAATCATTCTACCAACAATGTACGCTATTTTCTAAAGTAAAAAACATAGTAATGACGCAATACCAGGCTTGTCCTTGAAAAAAATATGTAAATAATTAGTTGTTTACTAATAAAACTTAAAATATCTTACACGAGCAAAGGTCATAATCAAAACAAAGAAACACATAAGCTTACTTTACACTGTTCAGGAATATCTTCGACAGAACTGGACCCCGACATTTCCAGCACACAGTATACTTAAGATACGATAAACAAACACAGAAATGCACAGAACTGCGTGTAATTTAGAGCTACGCCATACTCGTGAAGACTCCAATTCAAAATAAATAAATAGGTATAAACCACCACCTGACTTCAGTACACTTCACAAATGACTGCGCGATTGTTGCCAGCTTTAAAATTAAATGCGACTGTTAATTTAATTAAATATTTTTACCAAATTTTTGGCCGTAACTATAACTACGTATTTGCTAAATTATTTTATTGTGTTTGCATACAAACATTTAGATGATAAACTTTCATTTTCATCATTAAAGAGACAATGTAAACGACTCGAACTGCCCAAACAATATTTCTTTTTAACGCCTGCTGAGTTATCAATAGCAAAGTAGTACTAAGACCTCTAACTTTAATATTTTGAAGTGCTTCGACCACACATCACAACAACATAGCAGGCGCTAAATAAATGTCTAAAAATTGCTAATTTCCATAATTTCCCCTTCGATCACAACTTTTTAGCCAATACTCTTCACGTTATTTACGTCACGTTATTATAAATGCGAAAGTAACTCTGTCTGTCTGTCTGTATGTTACAGTTTCACGCCTAAACCACTGAACCGATTTTGATGAAATTTGGTATAGGGGTATATAGATTAGACCTTGAGAAAGGACACAGGCTATGTTTGTATAACCGACATCCACGCGGACGGAGCCGCGGGCAAAAGCTAGTAAATTTATACATTGCAAGCACATTGTTTAGGCAGTTACAATACCTACAATGCTTTGCTTACTACCGATACTTATCACTCATAACAGTTGAGCCTATTTTTTTTTAAGAATGTTAACGACTGAAATTACCGGAGCTTAATATATTAAAATTAATTTGCCAATCCCAAAAGAAAATTAATGGCTACTGCCTGATAACAAACTTGTTTTACAGCTGCTAACAAATTTTTTTATTAATTTATGTAATGTAGGTACATAATCTTATAATATAAAAATGAATCGCAAAATGTGTTGGTAAGCGCATAACTCACCAACGACTGAACCGATTTCACTAATTATTTTTTTGTTGTGTTTGTTATTATCGGGAGAAGGTTCTTACGAAAAAAAAAACAGTTGTACAGAAAATTTCAGAAAGTAACTTTTCTTTTTCTCATACAAACTTTTTCTCTTATGTGAGAGAAGTTTATGTTTACGTTACGGGATACGTTACGAGTAGTAGTAGGTAGTAGTAGGAATGGGAATGGGAATGGGAATGGGAATAGGAATAGGAATGGGAATAGTAATGGGAATGGGAACGGGAACAGGAATGGGAACGGAATTGCACGCGGGTGGAAAATATGGCGGTACGAAGTTCGCCGAGACAGCTAGTATATTATATATTTTTCACTTTTGAGTTAATATGACATATTATTATAGGATAGGGTGGAAGAATTTCACTCAAAGGAAACATTCGTTTATTTCGAAAAACATCGGAAAAAATGAAATGCTCAAGTGAGACTCGAACTCACGACCTTTCCCTTACAGGGGGAATGCTCTTCCAACTGAGCTTTTGAGCCACATCTGAATCATTTCAAATTTTCCTTCTCTTTATATCCGTCTGTAAGGGCGACGGTGGCTGACTGCTCCTGTGATAGACTGCTCCTGATTTATTTTTTTTACAATATGGAGTCTACATAATCGCTTTTCTCCTATTATTATCAGCACTCCATTTCCAATTTTCATTATAATTTGGCTTTCTTGAAAGTTGAATGCTTTGAACAGAGTTCAATGAAACAAGCACAGATTGTTATGTGCACGAAACATGAATTGAAAGAAGTTAGGTATTCATATGATTAGGTACCTACTTTATTTTTAACTTGAGCAAACGAGCAAACCCTTGCAAGAAGTCGTTTGCGATAAATACATTGAGAGATTTATATGATTAAGTATTAATATTGAGAGCTCAACCACAGCTCAATGAACGAAGTGAGTTAGATCTCTCAGGCCCATGTTCCAGAATGACACTCAGCCTGCATCAGGATTTGTCGGATGACAGATTGTACCTATAGACAGATTAATAGTTTGACGTATTATGGCCTATACAATCTGTCCTCAGATAAATCGCGATTCAGGCTGAATGTCATTCTAGAATACGGCGCTCAATCGCACTAACGCATTGAGAGTTCTAGATCACTAGTAGGTAATATTAAGTTTTCAACGAACGAAGTGAGTTACAGCTCTCAATATTTTTACTCTACATAATTACCTAGATACCCACAACTGCCCAGTTATAGGTACCTGTCTTATAATTAATTATTATGCTCATAATAATTTACATAGTTCTCTTGGCATTACTATTGTTACAGATAACATAATAGGTATGCTATTGTTAAAAATGGATGTCAGACATAGATAAAATGATATTTTACATTTATCACACATTTATAATACATTATATTATAAAACACATTATTTAAAACTTAAATAAATTATAAGTACCTACCTGCCTAGGTGCATGTAAATAAAATTAAGTTAATTTCAATAAAATTCGTACCTACCTACCTTTTTACTTTACCTACCTAACTGCGCCAGCGAGGGTAATAAAGGTAATAAACTTCATCACAAATTGAAAAGCCAAGAATTATGTAAGTAATAAATTATTATTAACTTAGGTTAATACTAGGTAATAATAATAGGTTTACAAACAAATTGGAACAATAATTCAAGTGATCACATGTTTCGCTTTAATCCATGCAATTTACGCGAGATTAGGTATACCTATCTATCTCAATTCGACATAGGTAATATAGGTCTCCTATCCATAAGAAATATCCTTATGAAAATTTAAACCCAAACTTTTCTAATAATAAAATAGGTAAATTATATACCTATGAGCAATACGTTAAATTTCAACACTCTTATTAAGGAAGTAGAGCAGAAACGTTAATGTCCCCTAAAGAATTTACGGATATCACTCCCCTAGGTATCTTTTATTGATTGCTGTAGAGTGTAGATAGGCAGATTAACTTAAAAACAGGAAACGTCCTGTTGTTGATCTATAGATAGGTACGTGTTGAAATTGAAAGTGAGGTAAAGCGGTAGGTAGATACCTACAACCTTATTTCCAACGACTGCATCGTGGAACATAAACCTCTAAGCAATATTGTAAAATATAATTAATCAAAATGTAATGTTTATTGATTATTAAGGATTTAAAGCCCAAAATAACCAATTTGGAGTTAATTCATTAAAGACTGTTTATACTGTAGATTGATGGCGCTTGGTGGAATCTGCTACACATATTGAATAACACACTTGTACTTTTCCACTGACTTTATTTCTAGACCTGACCGGTTTCGCCTTACGGCATTCTCAAAGGTTCACATTGATGTTTTAAAAATTATAATTCGAAAACACTACAATATTTGCATTCTTTCATGTGTGGGTAGTTTTAAAAAAATTCGGTATACCAGTTAAAATTTTTTTCCCCAAAATGTGGGAAATAATTATAAGTTTGGCCTCACAATTTTTAATGATCAATATAATATATAAAATTGCATTTGAATTATAATGTCAAGGAATAATTTTAAATGTCAAATGAAAAAAAATAATGTCGAATGGTAATGTCGAATTACAAATGATTAGATTAGATAAGAGTTCGTATCGAACAAACATTTGGTATTTTTACCACTGATGGAATGAACGTTTCCATGGTCGAAAAACAGTGTGGCACCAGGGAATGTTAGTGATAACTTTATTGAGAAAGGTGCACAAACCCGAATTGGTTAGGTTAGGTTAGAAGGCTAATGCGCAATTAGCCTTAGTGGTTATTTTTTTATAAGCATGTAAAAAAAAATTTAGTCACTGTTTTTCGACCAAACGTTCATTCGATCAGTAGTAAAAATACCAAATGTTGGTTCGATACGAACTCTTTTGGTCAATTGTTCATTCGATCAGTAGTAGAATTGCCTAATGTTTTATCGGTCACACGTCAAAATGATCAAATGAATTCAGGGGGCCAACCACAACCTCTTAAAGCAGTATTATTTCAATCTTACTTCGTGTTTTGGTACCATGACCTCTTAAAGCAATATTACAATAATGTTGTTTAAATTAGCAGTTTTGGGACGTCACCCATAGTTTTCGTTCCTTTTGTTCGTTCAGCGTCAAATATGACATCCTTAATAAAGTCAATAGTTACAAACAACGATTGAAAAAACAATATTCGAGGAGTTTATCAGCTTCTAAAAGCTATGCTAATATTGCTTATTCACGAAATCGTCATCGAATGCAGTCGCGATTAAAATGAGACCCTTTCCATTACCTATATGAAATTGGTACAATAAGCGAAAGAGACTCCCACAGAGTGATGAATAGAGTCCACACTGTTGAAAATCCCTATCTACAGAGTTCTCTGTAAAGACTAAGGTAAGCCTATATTTATATTGAATTAAGTACACGCTAATGTATTGTAATGTGTGATTGACCACTATTAGTTTCGTAAATATTGTCATGTTCTTAACATAGTTGTTTTTTTCTAGGTGTTCATTGCATTACCATTTTATAGGCAACTGATGCGAGAGCCATAGCATAAGCTGAGTGAACAACCACGCACAAATAATAATATGCATGATGGCTATTTCAAGAGTTCAACGGTTGCTCGAAATCCAGTTATAATAATAACTATTTTACAAATATAATTGCTTTTATAAATTATTCCATGTAATACCTACTAAATAAATAATATGGTGTCTATATTAATCGAATAACCATCTTTGTACGCTTGCTTCCACCATCACACTTGCCGCGTTTCCAAGCTGGATTGCGATGGCCAGCCTCAGCACCAAAAACGATCCGGAGCGAGAGTCGATTGTAATGATGTCGATGAGGTGATGACCGTTAAGTGTAAATATCTATCAAGCTGCGAGTATCAAGCATTATTTAATTAGAATTTGAGCTATTAGAGCGGGTGGCGCGGAGATCTATATAATAGAAGCCAACTAAAAGACAAAAGGATGTGCAGTGTGCATTTTACAAAAATGTACTCTTTGTTGTGACAAAGCCTTTTTTATAGTGTGGAAAATCCCCACGGATTCCACTCCCACGGAGCCGGTGGAGCCGGTTATGTCGGACTCGAACCGACCAAAACGCACGCCGTCTTGGGTCCTTGATTGCCGGAGGTGAGATTGCCAAAAGCATATCTCTCGCACCCCGGCAGACCCAGGACCATTTATCCTTCTTTCGAGATGGCCCCCTTCGAGTTGTGGGGACCCTAGTGTCCCCATCTAGCCCCGGATACGGGGAGGGCACTTTGCGCCTTTGGGCACTTTGTTGTGACAGAGCATCAGTGCGCATGTCCATTTTAATGTCATCAAGTGACATCGGTTCGGTTCTCACAGCAACGATCTTAATATAATAACAACATAGCTGCACGCCTTGGCTTCACCCCGGTGCTATGAATTACCTATATACTTTTAGATACAAATCTTTCACACAAACCTTGTCCTAAGAATACCTACCTACTGAATAGGTATAACCAAAATAAATGGGTAGATAATGAAAATCTGTCCCATTGTGGAATGCACTAAAAAGCTCTATCTAACCTTGGGACTCGAGAGCCTTGAATGTCGTCAAGTTCAAGCAGTATTCTTAATTCGGGTGCCACTCCGTCATACGTATCGCACTCGAAACGGTGCTATCGATGTGCTGAAATAAAACTTGACCCTAGGACCCGTTGCCTCGCACCCCTTGCACCTGTTATAATTGTATGATGTGATCATGAATGCCCAGACAATTAAAAACATATAAAATTATTACGGCTTTATATTTGCGGTAGAAAATAAAATTTTACATAAGTAGGTTCCTACAATACAAAATTCACGATTGTTATGAAGACATTGAATATGAATGAATTGTATTTTGTTCTTAAGTTTGCATGCTTGTCACAAAGAGGGTTCAAAACAACACTAATACTGCGTTTACTTAGGTTTAGATGTTGAGGCATTTGAAGATTCTTTGTATCGCACACTTGTATAACAAAGAAATGCTTTCTTAGGTCGATGTGTTTTAATTTGCTACTTAGGATAGAGCATTTTCACATAGCTTCAATGCCACTTGGTTATCACTGAAAATCATTCACATTCATCGAACACTGGCGTCTTTCAGCAGTAGCCTTAGACGGAGAGCTCTTTCACAGCTTCGGATAGCGACATAATAATAATTATATTCTTCATTCAGCATAAGCAGTTAACATAGTAGATGCTCGTTGCTTCGGACTCTCAGCTTACAAGTAACAACCCCGCTCTACTACCACTTTAAATAGTACATATAAAATATAAATAGATAATATTTGCATGATTTGATCAAAATCACAGATTAGAAGATATGTACTACGTACAGATAAGACAGTCATTGAACAAAAACTGAATCGTAAGGAGCGGGTCCGCATCGCATACCATCATGTCATATTGACGTGACGATGACGTGACGTAGATTAAAAAAAAAAGTGAGCTGCGTGTAGGGCAGGCCATATTCATATTTTTACCTAATAACGATATCGATAATAGTGATGTCGTTAGTCGATAGCCCATTCTATGTTGGGGTGTTGTATGATTTATATTTTTATATTTGGTACTAGACACAGAATGAAACAATAGTTTATTTTTTATTAATTCTATATTTGGAGAAGAAACGGCCCAAGAAACACACTAGCACTTTACAGACATCAATTTACAAAAAGTGATATCTTAACACTAAATATGGACGAATGTACATTTGTCTCGTGTTAAGATAATTAAAGTATATAAAAAAACTAATAACAAAATAATTAACCTTAACAAAAAATAAAGACTAAGAAGTTCGCGTGCATAATTAAGCACTATGCCGTAATTACAGCAATTTATAATAATAATAATATAATAATATTAATATATTTTTATTTTAGAATTTCTTCCATAAATTTGTTAGTAAAAAACTTACAACTAATGTTAGTAGATAATAAAACAAAACAATGAAAATGTTACACAGTTTGGGTGCACCACCCCGAACCTGGAGCGGTATCAGACTTTATTGCATGCAATTGAATCCACCGCCCCAGGATCGGGTAGTCCCACCGATCAACCAACGCTTTAAGGATGGTATTGGGACTGCCGCGGGTACGGCGTAAAAGTGAGGCGCTTCTTATGCGCATGATCGCCGAAAAACTGTCCACGTTTGCCTCGGCAAACATGGCAGATGCGCTACAAAAACGCGGCAGTCCCATTAGCACCCGGAACGCGTTGTTGTATTGTATACGCAGATCGTTGTATACCTTCTGGGTAAAGCTCACCCACAGGCCGCACGTATAAAAATACTGGCAGAAAGCCTTAAAAAGCTGACGCTTGACGTGCCTGTTACAGTGTGCAAACCTGTGGGCCAGCATGCCACATCGGATAGCCAAGGACCTGCGCTCCCGCTCAATGTCAGCGTTATCTTTTAAATCCTCCGAGACCCAGTGGCCCAAATACTTAAATTTAGCAACTCTTTTTAGCGGTGTACCACACAACATGACTGGTGGTATTCTGTTAAAACCTTTCGTACCTGCTTTGAAAAGCATGAACTCGCTCTTGAGTGCGTTATATTTGAGCCCATGAGCCTCGGCATAAGACTCACAAATTTTAATAAGTCTCCTGAGGGCACTAATCGATGGGCTCAACAGCACCATATCATCAGCATAGCTTATATTATTGATACAAATACCATCAATATGACACCCGATACCAGTGCCGCTGAGCTCATCGATCAGACCGTTCATGTATAGGTTAAAAAGTGCGGGCGAGGTTAACCCTCCCTGCCTAACGCCGCACTCCAACCTGTACTCTGCTGAATAGAATTCAGCCCACCTTACACGATTTTGTTGGTTGTCATACCAATATCTAAACAATTGAATTATTTCCGGCGGTACACTTGTATCGCGTTCCCATTTAGCCCATAGCACATTATATGACACCAGGTCAAATGCCTTTGATAGGTCCAGGTAACAGGCGTACACAGGCGTATTTCTTGCTGTATAGTACTGCACAGTCTGCTTGAGACAAAGAATAGCGCTCTCTGTTGACAATCCGGGTCGAAACCCGAATTGAGCATCATTAATTATTAGATGTTTTTCTAGTTGGCCTTCAAGCAGACTGTCCAGCACCTTAGCAATCACAGTTGCCAACGAGATAGGCCTATAATTGGCTAACCTTGAAGAGTCACCGGTTTTATTTTTGACAATAGGTACCACAACAGTGCGCATTAATTCATCGGGTACGTATGAATGACCATACATAAGTTAAAGAACATTGACAGAATGCGAGGCAAGTGTACCCCCGCATGCTGCAGGTGCTCGATGCTGAGACCGTCGTGTCCGGGCGACTTACCTCTCACCATGTTCTTTATTATGGTCCCGACTTGTTTCGCCGTAAACGTTACGCCGCGCTCGCCACAGACGGCCTCAGGACCAGGCACGGGCAACGGCTGAGAATTTAAAGGCGCCTGTATTTCAAAATGTTGGCGGAACAGGTCCCCTATCCCGCACGGATTGCACACACCCTCAACACTCACAGGTAGGCCCGGCCTGGGACACAATCTATTAGTAGATTTCCAGAATTTACTAAAATCTTTATTTAAGTGATGTTTAGCTAAAATGTCAATTTTTATTTGGTTTTGATGAGCTTGGCACCATTTCAACTTTGACTTGAATATTTTTCTGGATTCAGTCATACCCGTAAAAGCTGCGCCTTGTGTAGGCTTACCGTTCAGTATCCAGGTTTTGTATGCAAGCCGGGCCCGCCCGTGTGCGTTGCGAACGTACCTATTCCACCCGATAACATGTTTATGTTTACGCCGTCCAATCGCTTTGTCATAATAACTGCACTCAGCCGCCTTCACTAGTACACTTACAATATTATTATACATTTCATCTAGTAGTTTCAAATGGCTAGCATTAGTACACATTCTATCACAACATTTATTAAATTCTACATGAAAGTCAATTTGTTTAAAATGTAAATGACAATAACTGTGATATTTATCAATTTGAATAACATCCCGTTCACCCCAAATAGTGGTCTGCTGCCAGGGCCTGCACCATGCTCAACCCAGACATTTCTTCATTTTTTTCAATAATCTGCCTTTTGGGGACAAACATTTAATACTGCTTGTCAAACGCACTCTTCTAGACTTCACAGCTGAAAAAAAGTTTAGCTTTAGTAATATAATATTTCACCACACTTTAATGACTCAATTGGTGGCCTTATCACACTAGGCAATCTCTTGGAATATCTTTCACAACATGGGACGGGACGGAGATTAGTAGGTAGAGATATATAATTATTACCCTTAAGCAGTGCAGTAAGATAACATGTAATAGAAGATTAACAAGTTATAATAAAAACAATCAAAATTTTTGAAAATCTCATGTCAGTAATATTATGTACGTTGATAAATGTAGTACAAATATTGCACAAATTATAAACAATTTATTCTATGTGATTTTACTTATGTTCCAAGACATTCTATCATTGTTCTGCTTTTGATAACTCATTAATTTAGGGAGGTTATAGGAGAAATTGCTTTACAATATCCATGTAAAGCAATTTCTCCATTCAGCTTTTTAATGTTATTTTAATTACAATACATCCATATCGTAATTGTTAAACTGAAGATAAATAAATATCAAGAATCTTTGGTTGTAGTAACCACTTTACCTACAGCGTCCGTGACGTGGCGGTAGTGAACGCGGCCGCTACGCAGGAGGCGCGGGTTCGATCCTCGCTCAGTGCAAATATTTGTATGCTTATATTTGACTATTTGCATTGGTCTAGTCGTGCCTCGGAAAGCACGTTAAGCCGTCGGTCCCGGTCGCCATACGAACATGTATAATGGTAGTAGTAGTAACAACTTTACTTATGGTACAGGTAGCGGCACGTAAGTCTAGCGGTGAAAAAATGTGGAAGGGATGTTTGCGCATAGGTACAGTCGCGTACTTAATTGTTAGGTATCTACTATTACAATATCTTAATAATAAAGGAAGTGTTTTTGTTTGTCATTTTTCTATGTCTAAGCTAGTAGGTATCTTATGTATAACAGATATTTATATACTTATATATAACGATATATATACCGATTTTCATGAAATTTTGTGTACTGATACAGTTTTGCATTTTAAGTTCATCTGTGCAGTGAATTTTCTGTAAAAATATAATTAAAATAACATTGAAAATAATGTTTGATAATTTTTATTTAATAATAATCATGCAGAGTCTGATGACGATGACGTTAGCACGCCTTTCATTAAATTGCCGTCTATCTCACTTTTAATCTGTTTTAATGAATCAATTAATCTACTAATTTCTGTATTTAAAAAAAATGCACATCATATCATCTTCTCAAAATAGTATTTGTTTAGGCATATTCACTGTCTCAAATCAACGCAAATACATAAAAATAAACAATAACAGTCAATAAAAAACAAACTGAAACTTAATAGAAAACCACAACAATTAACAGTACCTAATTATTGTAATGAATAACAATACAATACAATTTACGCGACTGTACACAAGACGAGAACGGTGCGTCGTATCGGCGCGCGGGACGAAGTACGGCCGGAAAGCCAATAAGCGCTCGCGCACGCCCGCCCGCGCCATTTGTCTCCCCCGGGGTACCTTATTTTCGACTTCTGCGCATAAACTGTCACCGCTAGACTTACGTGCCGCTACCTATAGACCATAGATATGCTGATAAGATGAAGATGCCATCCATATCATATCAGGCAGTCAAGCTGAGTGTCACCACTGTTAACATGGTACATGTTTACGATAGTGACCCTTTTTTCCAGACTTTGCATGTAGCTTAATGAGGTAACGACGTAACGAAAAATTAACCAAAACCTTTTTTTTATACTGGACGTCAATTTGACTTCACCTCGCCTGATGTTAAGCTAAAGGCAAAGTCTCGGAATACATTCATATATTTATATATAATAACGACAAGAAGTGAATAGAGCATACATACTGATGTAGAGGGCAAGGTACAGTCTTGTTCTGAAACATTTGTTATTTTGGGAATTTTTGCAGGTTGTGGGTAAGAATCACTCGATGACGGCCTCTTGCAATATGTGTGATCTAACATTGTTGACATTTTCACACAAGTGTGATCAGTTTCAACTGAAATTTAACAATTATAACAATCAGTGCTTTAATTTGTGACAAGCCAACAATACAAAAATTGTAAAAAGTATTATTACAAGAGTTAGGTAAGTACCTATTTAACTCTAGTGAGTTGTATAGGTTATTCAAACAACTAACCTGGCATGTCTAGCATTATAAAGTCTTTTCTTGCCAATGAGACATTTTGGTTCAAATTGTCTTGAACAAATCTTCCTTTCTCTAAGTCAACTGTACAAGTCCTGGGCAATATGGTGCGAGCTGATTGAGCCACTTGCGTTGTAAGGTTTCGTTTCGAGGTAATCGATACAAAGTTTCATCGTACTTGGTCTTCCGACACGACGGTACACAACATTCAATGAACGACATTTTCAAAGTAAAAATTGCAGAGCAAACAGGCAGATACAATTTAGAGAGCGTATAAGCACAGTTTGAGATATTGAGAGGATAAGCGGAACGGAAATTATTGGTAAAATATATAGGTAATAATTAAATTCAAACAATACTGAACGTCAACTGAACGCTGAGTGACAATTTTACTGTCAAACTATGCTGTCAAATGTCAATTGGCACCCTACCTCACTATCGGCCTCTGCAGGCGTTTCGTGCGAACCCAAACTCCTAATGCCTTTTGACATTCTATGAGCTGTCAATGCCGTGATCAAAATGCCCAGGCAATTTAAACTATATAAAATGTCATAATAAAATTATTTTAATGTCAGATGACAGATAGTTTTCTTTTTTTTTCTTTCAATATCCTGCCAGTTACATAAAAGAGTATTTATATCAAAAACGTTTTACAAATTACGTGAATGTTGTTCCGTTTTGTGTGAGAAAGAGATGGCGCTACACAGTATGACAGAACGTACAGCGATCTCTCTTTTCCTTGTTTGCAGGCTTGTTGCAGGCACAAAAATAACCTTACTCAAATTCGTACCATGAGCGTACAATAATGTTTTATTTTATTCCTGCTTATTGACGGAAATGAATGAACTATTTAGAAAGAGTTATGTATTCCTTGCAATAATTCATTCGCATTAGGGCTGTACTCCGGAGACAAAAAGACCGGAGCACCTCTGGAGATTTTTGCGAACAACCGGTTATCTTTCTCAAAAACTCCGGAGATTTTATATAGAGTTAAATATTCGCCTTTTTTCATGAACACTATTTTACTATATATTTTTGATTATATGATTAGATTCCATAGCGATACGATTTTATCGAAGTATATGATGTATAGATGTTCGTGCATTTATTAAAAAGTAGGTAATATATACATATAATCACGCCTATATCCCCGGAGTGTTTTGGCAGAGGCGAATTAACATCAACACCCACATTTCATCAATCATTGCATTCGGTCGGTCCACCTATTGCCGTATTCCGGTCACAAATTCGGTAATAAGTTGATTTCATTAGTCTACAAATTGGACGTTTTCATAATGTTTTAATAAGAGGATTATGATAATAATAGTAATACAATGTCTCAAATGGGTAGGTACTTAAAAAAATTACGAAACTGACTAAATATACTCCCGCGTAATCGAAGAATGTCCGGAGGCTTTTCGAAGATTTATTAAACCTAGAGAAAAATCACCGGATACTGAAATCTTCCCTGGAGTCAAGCCCTACGCGTAATGTCAGTGATTTCTTTTTTAGAGACCATAGAGTTCTTTTATTCAAAAAGGATTTTTAAAAAGAAGTTTTTACTTTGAAGTAAAATACTTGTAATTTTTAGAATTGTATTTGTTTGCTTAATATCTAAGCAATTTCTATGCATTCTTCTATACAATTTATACTTGTAATTATAGGCGTTTCCCGGGATGCGAGTCTTCTCACTGGGCACCATGCTAGCTAAAAACCGGAGAAGACTGAGCGTGGGTGACGAAAATGCCTTATTGATCCACCTAATTGAAACTGCGTGCGGTTTTAGTCGGTTGAGTTAGATATAATGGCCGTGTTGGCCAAACAGGGAGGTATCCGTGGAACACAATAAAAAGTACTTTTAAACCGCTATAATAGTCAGCTTGACCATTTCTTGTTTAAGTTAATGTATATAAATACGGTTTACTTGCTTTTTGGGTTACGAAAATGATTTTTTGAGCAGTATTTTGCAAAACAATAATAAAAAAGTTGCTACCTAGCAACTTTTTTAAAACGGCTAAATTTGAGATAAAAACAATAATCTATAATATAAAAATGAATCGCAAAATGTGTTGGTAAGCGCATAACTCACCAACGGCTGGACCGATTTCACTAATTCTTTTTTTGTTGTTTTTGTTATTATCGGGAGAAGGTTCTTACGAAAAAAAAAAAAAAAACAGTTGTACAGAAAATTTCAGAAAGTAACTTTTCTTTTTCTCATACAAACTTTTTCTATTATGTGAGAGAAGTTTATGTTTACGTTACGGGATTAGTATTAAGTAGTAGTAGGTAGTAGTAGGAATGGGAATGGGAATGGGAATGGGAATGGGAATAGGAATGGGAATAGGAATGGGAATAGTAATGGGAATGGGAACGGGAACAGGAATCGGAACGGAATTGCACGCGGGTGGAAAATATGGCGGTACGAAGTTCGCCGAGACAGCTAGTGTTAAATACAATACTGCTCTAAAATCTCGTCATGGTACGAATTGAATGAACTAAAATTAATTTGACGTCACATAAGCACTAAGCAGGAATACATGACATGCACAATGTACGGTTGTGGTACGAATATAAGCAAGATTACTTTAAGCTTGACACAAAACTCTCCTGCAATAAGACTGTTTTGTAAACGGTTGTGGTAGGCCCCCAGTGGTAAACCCGCAAATTGCAGTTCGGTGTGCTTCAACAGTAATCGAGGTCATTCGAGGTTCTACTGTCTATTGCATATTTTGGCTGTGGGGGAGTGGGAACCTGGTGTTTGGCTCCAGGCACTTCCTTCGCCCAACATTGGTACAATGTTGGACGACACAAGCTTCCGCATCGCGACTTGCCTACGTTTGGGTGCACCGTGCGTTCCTCTGCATTGATGTCTATGTGGAGAAACAGTCGATTGCCTTGGACATGACGGATTGTCTTGCAGCAGGACAGGCCGCAGGCCGCATGTCCCGTTGTCACCGCCGGCGTGCCAGCTATACTTGAACCTGTTGACTTGGCGCGCGACGATGGCAAGAAGCCGGACGGTAAATTCATTGATGTCTTGGAAGATGGGTAGGTCTTTGGTGTCGGACGCAACTCGCGTAGACACCCTGCCTTGCCTTTCCATCTTCCAAGTCCGATGGACTGTGCATGTCCGGAGACTCTTAAAGAGCGCAAATATTATGTAACAATTTAACTGGTAATTATATTTTTGAGCCGCGCGCTTTACGCAGAAATAGCGAGGCATCTAATCAACTCTTCCCGTGACCATATGGCTGGCCTTTACCTTGCTGGAGGCCAAAGAACTGGTATCGCTATTCAGCAGGGTAATGCTGCCAGTTTTTTATGCACGGTAACAGTAAAGGTCGATGGGGAGGAATTCTACGATGCTTAAAGTTCCAGTCCCCCCCCCCCCCCCCAATTTTTTGTTCTCATATTTGTATATATATATATATTGTTCAGTTAGTATTTTAGTTAGCTAAGTACCTATAGTATATATTATTTATTTAGGAATTAAATAAATAGTGTTGGACATTGATAAACAATAGTCATAGTCATAGTCACTTATTTTTCAATATAGAACAATAAAATTGTTTCTTCTTGACGTCAATTTTAATTCTACTTAATCTAAGTTTACCACCGCTTCCGAGGCGCTGGTGGAGAAGAAACGGCGCAACAAACTCCACTGCGGCATTTTCTGGACGTCAATTTACAATATTTATTTTCTTAAAGCTAAATGTCAACAAGTATATAAAACTCTTTATAATTAAGAATTAAAACAAAGTTACATAATGTAACAAATAAGTCACGTAACTAATACCATGCTGTAATTATAGCAATTTACGAGGGGCCTGCACCATGCTCAAGCCAGACATTTTTATCTTTCAAGTAATCATCTATCCTATAGTATGCCTTTTTGGATAAGGTGGTTTTTACAAAGGTTTTGAATTTATCAGGCAGGCATACCAAGGATCGATTCTGGCAGTTTTTTATAAAAACGTATACCGTCCCCCTTAAAAGAATCACGAAACCCTGCTAAGCCGATAACATGGAAGTAGAAGTCTATGTTTGTTACGCAGATTTCTGTCTGTAATGTCACTTACTTTTGTGTAATGAGATATATTTTTCCAAACATACATTATGTTTTCAAATACATATTGGGAAGCTACAGTTAAAATGTCAATATCCTTAAATCTTTCCCTGAGGGAGTCTCTCTTGCCTAAGCAATAAATGGCACGAACTGCCCTCTTTTGCAATATAAATATAGTTTCTAAATCTGCTGCATTTCCCCAAAGTAGTATTCCATAGGACATCAAGCTATGGAAGTAACTAAAGTATACGAGCCTAGCAGTAGCTACATCAGTCAACTGCCTAATCCGTCTCACAGCATAAGCAACAGAGCTAAGTTTATTGGCCAGAATAGTGATATGGTCACCCCATTGTAATTTAGAATCTATTGTAATTCCTAGAAAGGTAGTGGTGTTTACGAATTCTAACCCCTTCCCCCCCAGCACAACATCAACGTCTATTTGCCTCACATTGGGTAGTGTAAACTTCATACATTTGGTCTTTTCTGCATTCAACAATAGGTTGTTTGCAGAAAACCAATTTGACATGGCATTCAGAATATTATTAACATTATTTGCATCTGTACTATACCTATTTGCTTTGAATATTAACGATGTATCATCTGCAAACAGTACTATGCCAGCTCGTGTCTCGACCATATAAGGCAAGTCATTGACATATACCAGGAACAGAAAGGGTCCTAGGATTGATCCTTGGGGTACACCTATTTTGACATTTGACCCATTTGACTTTACGTTATTCACAGTAACAGTCTGAAGCCTATCCGTTAAGTACGACTCTAATAGTGCTATTGATTTCTTATCAAAACCATATCGACGTAGCTTGAGTAAGAGTGTTTGATGGTCAACACAATCAAATGCTTTGGAAAGATCACAGAATACCCCAATGGCATCCTGCGATCTCTCCCAGGCGTCGTAAATTAGGCTAACTAGGGCCACTCCTGCATCGGTGGTAGATTTCCCGCCAGTAAAGACATATTGTTGGCTGTGGAAAATATTGTTGGTCTTGAAGTACAGTTGCACCTGATTGAGCATCACTCTCTCAAACACCTTACTCAGAACTGGCAAAATAGAAATGGGGCGATAGTTTCCAAGTTCTGACTTGGATCCCTTCTTAAATAATGGTATTAGTTTACCATGTTTCATTAAATTAGGAAATGTAGCGTTATCAACACAAACATTCATTAAATATGAGTGCCAAATCAGGTGCCATGATATCAATTACATGACTAATTAAACTGACTGACATGCCTCAGTAATCTTCAGACTTTTTCATTTTAAGATGCTTGAAAACTTTTAAGATGTCACTGGGATCAATATGTTTGAAGTTAAATTTAGAAGAAGAACTAATATTACTCTCAAGAAGAGCCACAGCACTGCGGGCGCAAGAATTGATTGAAGAAGTGATTTTAAATGGAATGTTGGTAAAAAACCTTTTACAATATCTTTCGGAGAGATTAAATCCTTATTTTCTAATTTAATTTTAGTAATACCACAGTCTAACGATTCATACTACATACAGTCGGTCAACGAAGCCGTCTAGACAGAGCAATCGTGCGGGGGGAGAGGGGTGGTGGGGGACGGGGTATTACTCGGTACGCCCATACATTTTACTCGGTACTAAGGATTCAGGGCTGTCTCATTTTTGTAATCACACTAATCACGTGATTTTTTTTTCATGGCTCGCTTTGTTTGTTAAAATTGTATTTTTTTTTCGTTTTCTATATTTAGCTATCCAAGATGGCGGACACGAAATTTTCACAAAAATCGATATGGGTATCGTTTTCAGGGTTTTTGGGGTCGCTGATTGCGAATATAACATCCATTTCGCGATCCAAGATGGCGGACTCGAAATTTTTACCGAAATCGATATGGGTATCGTTTTCAGGGTTTTTGGGGTCGCTGATTGCGAATATAACATCCATTTGGTTATCCAAGATGGCGGACACGAAATTTTCACTAAAATCGATATGGATATCGTTTTCAGGGTTTTTGGGGTCGCTGATTGCGAATATAGCATCCATTTGGTGATCCAAGATGGCGGACTCGAATTTTTCATTAAAATCAATATGGGTATCGTTTTCAGGGTTTTTGGGGTCGCTGATTGCGAATATAACATCCATTTGGTGATCCAAGATGGCGGACTCGAATTTTTCATTAAAATCAATATGGGTATCGTTTTCAGGGTTTTTGGGGTCGCTGATTACGAATTTATCATCCATTTAGCGATCCAAGATGGCGGACTCGACATTTTCAATAAAATTGATATGGGTATCTCTTTCAGGGTTTTTGGGGTCGCTGATTGCGAATATAACATCCATTTGGTTATCCAAGATGGCGGACACGAAATTTTCACTAAAATCGATATGGGTATCGTTTTCAGGGTTTTTGGGGTCGCTGATTGCGAATATAACATCCATTTGGTGATCCAAGATGGCGGACTCGAATTTTTCATTAAAATCAATATGGGTATCGTTTTCAGGGTTTTTGGGGTCGCTGATTGCGAATATAACACCCATTTGGTTATCCAAGATGGCAGACTCGAAATTTTGACTAAAATCGATATGGGTATCGTTTTCAGGGTTTTTGGGGTCGCTGATTGCGAATATAACATCCATTTGGTGATCCAAGATGGCGGACTCGAATTTTTAATTAAAATCAATATGGGTATCGTTTTCAGGGTTTTGGGGTTGCTGATTGCGAATATAACATCCATTTCGCGATCCAAGATGGCGGACTCGAAATTTTTAGTAAAGTCGATACGGGTATCGTTTTCAAGGTTTTCGGGGTTGCTGATCACGAATATGTTATTCATGTAGCAATCCAAGATGACTGGATGGATGATATGTTCGTAATTAGCAACTCTGAAAACCTCCAAAACGATGCTCATGTTGACTTTGTGGGAAATTTCAAGTCTGCCATCTTGGATCGCTAAATGGATTTTATTATACGTAATTAGTCACCCCGAAAACCTCGATTTGTTTTTTTTAAATTTCAAGTCCGCCATCTTTGATCGTCGGTAACATGGTCGTCAAGCCCGATAGCAGACAATTGCCGACAGGCAATCATACGATGGGAAACTGTCGACTCCCAACTGATCGTGTGTAGCCGCAAAACTGACAGCAGGGCATGGCCGCCAGGCCAAAATCGCTTTCGTGTGTGGGCGCTGTCGACTTAGGACTGCAGGCCGCCCGATACGATTTGAAACTGCAGGCGAACTGATCGTGGATAGACTCCTTAAGAATATATCATCAATTTAGCGATCCCGGCGATTAGCGAAATTTGAAATCGAATCCAAATCCCGAACCCGAACCCGAATCAATATCCAAATTCAAGTCGGAATCGAAATAGAAATTCGAAATCGAAAACGAAATCGAATTTGAAACCGAAATCGAAATCGAACCCAAAATCCAAAAACTCAGACTTAAAATATTACGTTTGCTTGATCATAATTGGTTGAGTAGAACCGGAGATATAACCAAAAGTCGCAATAGCCGACATCCATGCGAGCGGAGCCGCGGGCATCACCTAGTAATATAAATTAGCGTGAGTTGATGTGCCTTGACAGAACAAATAGAACGAATTATATTTAGAATATTACAGAAAAATTATATATAAAAACTGAAGTGACAACCCTGACAAAACTGCAAAAGGCGGCATTTCCGCAAACATCAAACGCGATGAACTACTGTAAGATCTCTCGTTATATTGTGGTAATACTATCCCTCATTTTACATTTACCGGACTCTTTGTGAATGACTTTCCAAGTTTCCTTCATTTTATTAGCAGCCTCAATTATTTTCCTTTTAATATGAATGGCCTTCGCTTGTCTACACACTTTTTTCAAAATTTTGGAGTAATTCTTAACATATTCAATGAAATTATTATCAAATCTGTACTGTTTTTGGGCGTATAAATCAAATAGTGTTCGTCTACTTTTATATATACCTACAGTAGCCCATTCACAAAATCTAGATTTAGTATTATGCTTTTTACATTTTTGTTTGAATGTGTTGGAAAAAGCATCAGATAATGTAGTAAATAGACTATTATAATGAGCCTCAGGATTATTACCCAAATAAGCCAAAGAATTAAGTTTATCCTCTAACACATCTTTGAACTTTTTAATTTTAATAAATGTTATGGGCCTACACATAGTTTTCTCCTTAGGTTGACTATTAAGAATACCCTTGGAAAAGGATACTATTTGACCCTGGTGATCTGAGGGCAACTTACTAATTAGAGACTTGCATAAGTATCCACTATCACTAAAAAAATTATTATCCAAGCATTTGGCACTCGTAGCAGTGTTTCTAGTCGGCTCACAGAAAATATTCTCAAGATTATAACTTCTGAACATGTTTAGAAATTGAGTACTTTCCCTAGACTGTTGTAAGATGTTTACATTAAAGTCACCGCACACAATAAGATTTTTCCTACTTACTTGATGCAATCCCCAGAACTTGAAAATCACTGTTGGGGGGACTGTATACGCAGACTACTATACAACTATCAAGCTCGGCACAGGCCACCTCAGCGCAGCGCTCAATAGAAAGTCTAACAATGTCAACCCGCTCTTTACTGCGGATACCATTTTTTATAAGGACCATGGAGTCACCTCTAATAGCAGACTTTCTGTTTAAGCAACTTACAATATTGTAATTATTTATACTAAACATCATCTCACTCTCCTTGAGCCAATGTTCAGTCAAACACAAAACATCCACATTTAATTCCTCTAGGAATAATTCTACTATTAATTCCTTGCCGGGAAGTCCTTGTATGTTTTGATGAGCTATCTTAAGCTGAGGCATTCCTGTTGTCTGAACATTTAGTTTAAATCAGTCGTATTAGTAGTTAAACATATAAAATTACCAGAGCAAGTAGGTACCTGGTAAAACTTTAGATATTGCGTTATTTGTTTGTTCACAATGTAAACTTCTCCAAAACTTAATATTATTTGCTATTATATAATGTAGCAATTTTATATTTGTCAAACTTTGTAAGATAGATACTATCTTTCGTCTTAAAACAATAATCTATAATATAAAAATGAATCGCTAAATGTGTTGGTAAGCGCATAACTCAACAGCGCCTGGACCAATTTGGCTAATTATTTTTTTTAAATGTTCGTTGAAGTTGAAGGATGGTTTTTACGGCGAGAAAAATTCGAATAATTGCCGAGAACCGACATCCACACGGGTGGAGCCGCGGGCAAAAGCTAGTCTATAATATAAAAATTAATCGCTAAATGTGTTGGTAAGCGCATAACTCAACAACGCCTGGACCAATTTGGCCAATTCTTTTTTCTAAATGTTCGTTGAAGTTCAAGGATGGTTTATACGGCGAGAAAAAATAGAATAATTGCCGGGAACCGACAAAGCTAGTTACTAATAAAATTATTAGTTTTCCAATGTTTTTCGAACTTAACAGTTAGCATAATAAATGCTATAAAAAATTCATTCAAATATTTGGGCGCAGTCATCAAAATTCAATGTTTAAAAATGGTTGAAAAATCATTCATTGTTTCCAACAGTTTGTAAGAATGTTGGTAGATGGCTGCACCGTCGCCCTTATAGACGGATATAAAGAGAAGGAAAATTTGGAATGATTCAAGTGGTGCTCAATAGCTCAGTTGGCAGAGCAGTCGCCCTGTAAGCGAAAGGTCGTGAGTTCGAGTCTCACTTGAGCATTTCATTTTTTCCAATGTTTTTCGAACTTAACAGTTAGCATAATAAATGCTATAAAAAATTCATTCAAAAAAAAAATTATTAGTGTCAGAAAATATAGTCACTATGACGACATTTGTCATGGTATGAATAAAATTATTCATGTAATGTATGTTTCTGTTTAAATAACATGAGGACTGGCTAGACACATATAATACCTAATTGTTTTAAAGGCCGCCGCTTATAAACCTGTTATAATAATGTAATTTTAAATATTCGTTTTCTTTTATTACATGGCAAAAAAGTTTCATGAGGCTAGGTAAAGGTTGACCTTGCATCAAAGTGAACACTCAGTTCAGTTAGTGTAGCAATTTCGGCGGTTCAGTCTGCAATCTGCATAGAAGTAGGTAGGTAGATAATGTATTTTAATTTTGTGAATTTGAAACTACGTGCTAATTAAGTATTATAAGAATTTTATTTCGTAAAAAATATGTGTTTCTTCTTCCATACGTTGTAGCTACGAAAATTGTCTTGTGATAACTTTTCAGGTAAATATCTAAGTAGTTTTTTTTAATTTTTGTAAGTAGGTATATACTACCTATATTATTTCATTAATTAACTAGCTGTCCCGGCAAACTTCGTTTTGCCTTAGAAATTAGAATCAATTAGTTGTATCAAATTCTCCTAATTATTTTGAGAACGGAAAGCATTTCGATTCGGGCCCCATAGGCCCACGGAGCTCCCGACACTAATAGGTCACCGGGGCCCATACTTACACCTACGACGGAGCCTATATACCTATGGGACCGATACACCCATATACCTCTACGCCCAAGGGCGTTCATACTAACATAAACCATCAATTTTTCGACCTAAATAAAAAAATTGCCACCATAAATATTTTCGCGGCCCAAGCAACGGGCATTTTGTTAATTCAGAAGAATGTCTACTAATCACCCTCTGACGATATTTGCACGCATTATGTCAATTCTATATCAAACGTCAGATAACATAGAAGAATATCATACAGCATGTAATAAACAATTTTTTTACAATTCGTATTCCAAATTCAAAATTTAGACATGGCGTATGTCGGATCAGCTATTTTATATGGTGGTTATGTATTCTTAAATTTTCTTATTTTCCGCGCAATTTTCTTCAGTGTTTCTTTCATAAGAACCTTCTCCTAACAATAACGAACACAACAAAAAAAGAATTACTTAGCGAAATCGGTTCAGCCGTTCACGCGTGATGTCGTGACCAAGGGAAATAGGGGTTCATTTTTATATATACCTATAGATAATAGTAATCACTCAAATATATAGCACATCGCAGTCCTCTGCTGGAGAATGGCCAACTGTGCTATTAGGTATTCTACTGACTAGTCAAATTACTTACTTTTTACTAAACATCATAACGGTAAGCGTAAGTTATTACAGTAACTTGTATGAAAAAAAAAATAGTGACGTCACAAGATTTAATAGTCTAATCATTTACTATTACAATATTTTAAATATTTTTTTTTTTTAATAGGTACTTATTAAATATTTTTTTAATAAAAATTTTTTTTAAGGGTCGGGTAAGGTCGGGTAAATTATTTATTTTACCTACTTAAATACAAGAAAATACCCAATTCTCTAATTTAGCGTCAATTGCTGACGCTGAATGCTTAGGTTCGGGTGCGCCCTTGGTAGGTATACCTAGAGCATAGACATAGTACCTAAGTATAGGGTGTCTCAGTAAGAGTACACTTTTTAAAATTGGAATATTTTTTGTTTCATGCAAGTGGCAACTCTGAAATTTTAGAGTCATCACCTCAGTTTCTTCCGATTATTAAAAATGGAGCGCTTTTCGAAAGAACAACGCGTTACAGTTGTAAAAACTCATTACAAAACCTTCGATTTATTGCAGTAACAATTTCCAGAACACATTATCTCACGAAATTCTGATGTCAACTGGCCACCAAGATCGTGCGATTCAACGCCGTGAAATTTTTTTGTGAATAAACCCGAAACAATTCCTAAGCTCATATCGAAAATCCAACGCGTCATCGGTGAGATACAGTCACATCTCTGTGCAAAAGTCATGAAAAATTTCATGAAAATGCTGGATATTTTATTCCATACTTAATCGGAACATGTCTTCTATAAAATACAATAAAAATATCACAACTCTGTCATAAAATACTTGTTATTATTTTAAAATTAAAAAGTGCACTTTTATTGAGACACCCTTTATCATAAACTTATTATATACTTATGTTAAGTATAGAGATTGACATATTTTGTCGGTTGGATGACGTCACTGGAGAAGGAGATCAATCAATGACAAATGATAATCTATAACGAGGTTGGTCGCAGCACTGAATGCTTAGTAGAGAATTGGACATAGTTATGTGTGTATTTATCGCAGGTTTATAAGTGCCCGGCTAAAGGCAATAGGCTCGGTACCTATTATATTGGGACCTAAACATAAACTGGCGAAATGTGGGTGCTAGCACCTCTGCCTACCCCTTCGGGGAATACAGGCGTGAGTTTATGTTATGTTAATGGTTTTGTCATCTATTTACATTCCGCCAATAACCTCAGTCCCCCGTAACAGAGGTCGCAAGGTGTAGTTAATAAATAATACTTTCTTACAGGATGAATATTCTTACATACATGTTCTCACTGCTCAACGGTAGGACGGTACAGCCGCTGGTTTCCTTACTGCAGCTTCTATTCCACTGGATCGACGAGCTCGAACTCGATGCCCGGGACTTCCCACAACAAGCGAAAGTTTATGGTTTGTTTTCTATCCTTTTCATTTGACAACATTAAAAAGAGATGGCATTCGTAAAGGTGCTGATAGACTAGAGCATTTACTTGTAACTGAACATCGAGCATTCACCCTTTTTGTTTGTCGAACTCAACAACCAACCACACATCACTACGAACCTTTTAATGATCTTTCTAGCGAACGCTCTAGTTAGTCAATGCAAATTATTATTTACTGTCGTTTTGCTAGAATGCTTGCCAAAACGCTTGATAGAAAGCTCGCTAAAACGCTATCGTGTATTTTTCTGTGTAACATTCGCAAGAATGTCCATTTCAAGTGAATTATAAAGTTTAAGACATTGGTTGTGAGCGATAAGTGCGTTTCAATTCCAGATGGTCAAGAATTCGACTTCATAGTGATTGGAGCGGGATCGGCTGGCTGCGTGGTCGCCAACAGACTCACCGAGATCTCTGGGTGGAATGTGTTGCTTATAGAAGCTGGAGGAAATCCACCCTTGGCCTCCAAAGTGTGTATAAAAACACCAAGTCTCTATCATCCTACCTACGTAACCCCTCAAGACTTCTCCAATAAAGCTATATACAGCAGAAAACAACACGGCAGGCTGCTATGGGGAATATACACCGAAGCGGCAAATAACGCTCGATAAGTTATTAAGCAAATTTCATCTTTATTTCATTCAAATATGGCTGAAAGTGTGTAACACAGCAGCACAGCAGTAGTGTGATGAGAATGTAGCACATTGTTTTATTTTAAGTTTTGTCTTAATAGAATAAGGTTGATATTTAATTACCACTTATAATTATAAAGACCCCACTCTCACTACCACTCTCACTGGACTAGGCATTTTTTTTCGGATTACAACTAACAAAATTTTCGCACCCTTTTAATATGTTATCTTGCTTTTCGTTTCAGTATCCAGGACTATATTCGTTAGTAGACTATTCTTCATCAGACTGGAACTATTACACAGTCAATGATAAATATTCAAGCCAAGCTCTTAAACATAAAAGTGTTCACCTAACAAGAGGCAAAATGCTTGGGGGGTCTAGCGGCGCCAACTATATGTTCTACATAAGAGGTAATAAGAAAGATTACGATGATTGGGTTGAACAAGGCAACGATGGATGGGACTGGAATACAGTTTTACATTACTTTAAGAAAAGCGAAAGACTCAATGATGAAACCATTACCAAATATGATAATGGCTCCTATCATAACACTGAAGGATACTTAGGAGTCACAAGATCTATTGGGAAGAAAAGGACTAAGCATTATTTAAAAGCCTTTCAACAGAACGGTCATAAGATAATATCAGATTGCAATGGAGAGGAACAATTAGGATACTTCATACCTTTCTTTACTATAGACGATGGTGTTCGTCAACATACGGCTACAGCTTTTCTTGAGCCTATCAAAAATAGAAATAACCTCTTTGTTCTAAAAAAAACATTAGCTAGAAAAATATTATTCAATGAAGATATGAAAGCTATCGGTGTTGAAGTACAGCTACCAAATAAAACAATAATAAATCTTTTCGGTAGAAAGGAAATAATTTTATCAGCCGGCTCCATCAACAGTCCCCAATTACTGATGTTGTCTGGAATAGGACCTAAAAAGCATTTGAGGAAAATAGGGATCAAAGTGTTACTGGATTCTCCAAATGTAGGTGGTAACTTACAAGATCACCCTGCGGTCGCTGTGGCTATAGCGGTCGAGGAAGATCCTTCATCAGTTCGAGAAAATGTAGACATTTTTATGAATGTTAACAAATTTCCGTCACCATCTATCATAGGTCATGTAGCCATGGATAAAAACCAAACCGTCCCTGATTATCAAATGACTATATTACCCGTAGGTGTTTACTCGCCTATTTTAAAGATACAGTGTAGTCATGTTTTTCGAGTAGATGATCGAGTATGCGATGTCTTCTTCGAAGCCAATAAACACAGAACGGTTTTGTATGGAGGAGTCACTGTACTGCGTCCAGAATCTCGAGGAAAAATTAGATTGAGGAGCATTAATCCTGAAGATAGTCCTTTAATTTACAGTAAATATTATTCTGTCGAAAGAGATTTAGAGAATCACGCTCGGTATGTGGAAGACTACTTGACTGTAATAAATACAACATATTTTAGGAGTATAAACGCTGAAGTTATTGATATGAAGGTCCCTCAATGTGAATCCTTACCATTTGGTAGTCATGCTTACTGGAAATGTTTTGTGCTGAATACAGCAACTACCTTGTGGCATCCTGCAGGAACTTGTGCTATGGGTCCAGAAGGAAAAGGAGTGGTAGATGAGAGATTAAGATTGAGGGGAGTATCAGGCCTTCGAGTAGTAGATGCTAGTGTAATGCCAACTATAGTAAGCGGAAACTTGAATGCACCTACGATTATGATAGCAGAAAAAGCGTCCGATATGATTAAGGAAGATAATGGAATAAACCTTATTGTTTGATATTTCTTTTATTTTGAAAGGTCGGTGAAGACATTAGCAAAGAAGCAATAAGCTTCCATATTCAGAAAGTTAATTACCAATTTGCGAATTCCCTTAAACGTTGAAGCCAAAAGATTTATTATCATTGTGTCTCTCTTGCACGCGTTTCTCATGATGGTACGGAATTTTCTCTTCTCATGAAAGACAGGTGGACCAGCCTTTAGTCCTAAATCCTCAGAACTAGGAAGGCATTAGAATTCAAGGGCAAAATAAGATATTCCTGATTTTCGCCCTACAAATATTTGTATGCGCGTGACCTCTGATTTACCAGTCGTTCACTTTACGCTACATCACAAAGGTCAGTATCGTGACGACAGAGAAACTGACGTTTGCATCTGAATAGCAATTTTTCAAAAACTCTATATTATTATTTATTTTTGAGGTGGAAAACAAATTCACATGTTTTTATTGTTTGAATAATTAAATTATTATATATTCACATCTATACTATTATATAATTGTAAAGTGGTCGTGTCTGTACATTGGAGATATTTAAAAAAAAAAACTTGCATTTTGTTATATGAACGATACTGAACACGAAAATATTTTTTTTTTTTCCTAGACAGGAAATTGACGTTTGTCTGTTTGTTCGCGATGGACGCAAAAACCACTGAACAGATTTTGATGTGGTTTTCTTTGTGAGAAAGGGCTTGCTCAGACATAAAATCTTACATTTGTTTGATTGCAATCGGTTGAGTAGAACCAGAGATTTTAGCAATAATAATATATTAAATCTTAATTTTGCTAAGATTATAGATGTCGCTTTTTGCTTGAGATTATTCTTATGGCTGAAATTTAATTCCAAACAACTATGTAAATAAATATACTTAATTTTTACATGCACAATCGTGTAAAAAAATACGTATTTAAGCATGTAATTAAAATTTTGAATTCTATAATTTAGTTACAAAATAACAACTAGATGGCGATAACGCGGTTTTGAACAAAGTATGGTTTCGTTCACAGCTGACGTATAATAGTCATACGGTAAAGGCGGTTTTTGTCTGGCAAATTATGAAATTACGTAAGTTGATAGCGGTGCAGTACCGCATCTGTATATTTCTATTCGTAAAAAATCTTTTGACTTACATACTTTCATCGAACATCCTGCTAATTAGTAAAAATGTTAGCCTGTTATTTTGTTGCACACTGCAACACACATGCACATACACACTCATGCTGCCGACCCTGAGGAAACCTTCTAATCTAAAGCCCTTCTTCAAAAATCCCATATTGTTGTTGCTTGGAAAAAACAGAGCGGCGAATTTATTCCACAGCCTGAGCGTGTGTTGGAGTTCCTTTCTAACCGCTTACCGCACAATGTTCACCGTTTCCGGTCGAACTGTGTGAGGATGAATTTCTTGCCTATGGCGAGCGGTGTGATGATATTTGAGATGATCCCAATGCATCTGAGCAAAAACCGTTGCAGAGTAGACAATTCGTTAGACTGTGCTAATATATATGAATACGAAAGGAACCCTGTCTGTCTGTTGCCTTTCACGCCTAAGCAAATGAATTGAACAGATCTTGATGAAATTTGTTACAAAGTTGCATAAGAGCTTGGGAACATACTTGGGCTACCTTTAATATAGATTGCCATTTTTGAAGAACTCTTGAGATGAGAGGGTATTATAAGAAAGGATTTCGACCAAATGCGGCTTAGACATGGGAGATTTTCTAGATCAATTCTCTTCTTCATCCTAACGTTTAACTTGGAGCCTGGGGTCCGCTTTTACCAGTTTAACTGCGGATTTGGTTAATCTTTGATATTTACTGTGAAGCGACTGCCATCTGACCTACACAACCCAAAGGCATTATCGAAGCATTCCAGCTAGACCAGTTGTTAGACTTTTTAGGGCCCCAACTACCTGTAACGACTGCCATAGATGTTTGTTTGGTAACCGGGACTGACCGCTTATCGTGCTCTCCGGACATACTAAAGAACTTTAGGTATTATTCTTGCGTATGACAGAGTGGTCCTATATCCTAGAAGTCCGGATCTGATGCTGAAAACCTGGAGAATCCAAGGGAAAACTTAAAAATAACAGGAAAACGTGCCTGGCTACGCGCCTACTTAGTTATGTTAGCAATCATTTGTATAATGTCGGTTCGTTTTCAAAAAAAAATGCCCAGGCGCTATCTATTAAAATTTCAGTATAGTAAAATTTTATAAAATACAGCCCAGTAATTATATTTTACAGCACAAAAGTATTAATCAATATATGTTGTATTGTTATGAAAGCCGTTGCTTCGTACAACGGCTTTCATAAGAACACAATGACTTTTATTGGACTTACCCAACTACGTGTTTTATGTGGCTCTGATAGGGAGTATATTCCCCAGTAGAGCCGAGCCATATTGTGAAATATATATAACCTAACCTACCAGCTACTTCTAACAGATCAGTAAATTTGTAAGTTCCGTTATTTTTCTCTTTTCAGGGTCTCTCTTTATTCTTGAAGTAGGTTTTTTTTTAATTTTATTTTTTTATTCCTTTTAGTATAAGTTTATAACAGATTCATCGTTCATCATTTGACTAGGTTTTTATCATCAGTTTAACAATATGATTTTCGGAATCAAAATCTCACATTAAATTATGTAAAAGCAACAGAAACATTTTGAGGATGTCCATAGAATCCCGTCATTTGAATCTCATTTTGACTCCCTGGATTATTCCCTTTCCAACAAAATAAAGATCATAAAAATCGGCTTTACAAATTGCGACAGTAAATACAACGGTTAGTCACCTATTTTGCCCCCTCAGTAATGAAATTTAGAATACCATATTTTCTTTCGGACTGAGGGGTAGGATCGCCTTACCTCTCCCGCCCCGGTGACGTTGAATTTCTTCTTCGTTGTCGTCATGGCTGCGTACTCAACCTCCGCGTCGGGTAGCGCGACCTATATAAATCCACCGTTCCTATCCGTTCAGGATTACGGCCGGGACGGACGGGGTCAACACTAGATTGTGTTCGTCCACCCCTGGGTATTTTTTATAGAGGTTTTCTTCCTTAGGAGCCACCGTTCCTGTCCTGGGTTAGGCTTGCCGCTTGGCCGACCGTTGCGTTGGTCTATATCAGATCGTAACTCCTACTTCTGGATGAAGCCAAAGGCGAAGAACGCATACACCCAGTATGCCCCACCACTACTCCCTCTGTCATTAGAGGGCCTGTGAAGGATCTACGAGTGATTAATACCAGGGCTGCTTGGGCTGTCAGACAGGATCACTAGAGTCTATTAACCGTTGTGCATGGTGCACCAGTCCCTCGCTTCTACTCTTCAGTATTGAGGTTCAAAGGGGAAAGAAACGGGGAAGCCAACGTAGAGGTTACTCGACATCGCATTTGAGATGCGAGGCTGGAGAACCTCTACGTTGGCTTCAATACGTGGGCCTGCCACCAATAACTTATAAGACGTCTTGCGTTATTCCTTGAGTGTTAAGTAGAAAGGCGAGTAGACTGTCAAGTAGAGCGTCCAGCACAGAATTGAGTAAAATGTTGAGAAGAGAGTGGAACACAGAGATGATTAGAGGATCAAGTATAGAGTGGAATACGGAGTCAAGTAGAGAGTTGAATAGAGAGGCGAGTAGAGATACGAATAGAAAGGTGAGTAGACAGACGAATAGTGAGGCGAGTAGAGTGTCTACTCAGCGCTCAACACTCGACTCTCAGCGCTAAAATTTACAGCACTACGCAATAAGCGACATCCACGCGGGAGAAATGAAAACATTGCATACAGTAACTTACGATATTTATTAGCTTCATGGAAAGCTCTACATATTCGGTCATCTAATCGGAACACATGTGTACATATTAATGCTGTCACAGGCGAGTAAACTGGTAGAGGAAATACAGTGGCTTGGTAATCAGGAACGTTTTGTGTTTTGTCCAGTGTCCCAAATCCCAAAATGCAGGGTGTGGGAAATTTATCAAGGTTGGTTATTAAATCAAGATTATCTACGATAGAATTATCATCTTTCTCAACCCCTAGTGCGATAGAGGCGATTGGATGATCTTGCAAATTCTGTCCAACATTCGGTGAATTTAGTAACACATTTATTCCTACTTCTTGTAAATGTTCTTGCGGTCCTATACCAGATAACATTAGTAGCTGAGGGCTATTGGAAGCGCCGGCTGACAAAATAACTTCTTTTCCAGCAAAAATGCTTATAACATTCTTATTTGGTAGTTGTACCTCTACACCAATAGCTTCCAAATGAATCTATATCTATACTAATCTATACTAATATTATAAATGCGAAAGTAACTCTGTCTGTCTGTCTGTCTGTCTGTCTTTCTGTCTGTCTGTCTGTATGTTACGCTTTCACGCCTCAACCACTGAACCGATTTTGATGAAATTTGGTATAGGGGTAGATTAGACCATGAGAAAGGACATAGGCTATATTCGGTCGCGATAACCGACATCCACGCGGGCGGAGCCGCGGGCAAAAGCTAGTGTTAAAATGTGAATTAGTAATGTGTGTGAATTTAGTAACACATTTATTCCTACTTCTTGTAACATTCTAAGTATTTTTCAGTCTCATGCTTCCAGAGTGGTCTTGTAACACCTAAATAACCATCAGTACCATGGAATCTGCCGTGATCATTTATTAAAATGGTTTCGTCTTTAAGGCGTTCGCTTTTCTTAAAATACGGCAAAACCGTTTCCCAGTTCCAGCCCTGATTTCCTTGCGCCTCCCAATCATTGTAATCTCTCTTATGACCTCTTATCCGCACTAGATCCTCCGAGAGTTTTACCTCTAGCGAGGTGAATCTTTTTCAACTTGAGTGCTTGGCTAGAATATCCATCGTTTTCCGTGTAATACTTCCAATCGGATTCAGAATAGTCAGCAAAAGCAAAAAGTCCAGGATACTGGAAGAAAAAAGAAGGATTGCGTGTAATACGTTTTAGGATCCCGACTTCTTGTCTTGAGAATTATTACCCTTGACAATTTTATCGTGACTGAGCTGATTCGTCCCAATTTCGTGCAGGATAATTTTATAATGTTGTATTTTAGAATTTTAACTTCATGTGACAACACTTGAACTCAATGATGACATTGTTACTAGAAGAAGTGTCTGATAGTCATTTGCTGTATACCTTTGAGTTTAACGGCGGCAATCCTCCAGCCTCTATAAGCAGCACATTCCAATGGAAGATCTCTGATAGTCTATTGGCCACCACGCACCCTGCTGACCCTGCTCCTATCACAATAAAGTCAAATTCTTGTTGATCTGGAATAATAAAAAAAAATAGTACGCGACAGCCCTGTAATATTATAATTTTCTTCAAATTCTTTAAAGTTAGTATGTATATATGAAAAAAATAACAATACCTCCATTACATGGGCGTGGGGTTTAGTTTAGCAGAGTGGAAACGAACAAAAAATATGCACGAAATAATGGGAATTATCCCCGGACGGAACGTGGACGTGACGGGCACGTGGTTGAATGTGGTGTTATATCTTTCTTACAAAAAATAATTATTACCATATAGTTAACTATAAGGTATGATTTCCAGGGGCTGAACGACATTGGTCAAATCTGATATTCGTCAAATCGGCATTTCGTTCACTGCCACAACGCGAAAAGTTTTACGTTTGAGAAAGTCACCCAAATATTTCTCTATGAAGAGTTTCTACGTGGTTACAGTCACGGCTTACATACTACCATATTACATACCATAAACTTGAGCTTGTGGTGGAAATTTTCGAGCATTAAGTTCCAGAACATCGATCTGGTGAAATATTTTCTGGACTTGGTTCACAAGAATCTTTATTGTGAACACATTTATCAGTGAGAGAATTAAAATTAGAGGATTCGACCTGAAAAACGAAAAGACACAATCAGATGCCCAGATACAAAACTACTCTTCTCCTTGACACACCACAAATACTTAGGGAGGCCACACACCTAAGCAGCAAGCAGCAAGCACTCAGTAAATTGAAAACCGTCATGAATATAATATGCGCAAATGCTTCTGGACATATCTTGTCAAAAAGCATTTTTAATGCTACTATGGTGTGTTTCTATAATTCTTTGCCCACGCATGATATTTTTTTGAAATATCGATAGCATCAATGTAATTTCACCTTCGCCTGATGTTAAGCTCGAGTAACAACGGCGAGTGGGTACAGGTACATGTACATCATCAACACCGAGACGCATTTTCCTAATTACATTCGAGACAAAGGTGAACTCGGAGCTCAGGGTCCGCCTTCTGGCTTTTCGTCCTCCACTTCGCACGAATTGTGACGTCCATGTTAGTGAGAACATTGGCATGCATCCTCGACGATGTCAACCCAGGACTTCATATGCCTACTTTTTCTATCGGGAATTAGAGGGAGTAACGGCCCGATTGAATTGTTTCCATGGATATATATACTTATCTCTATGCGCCTAGAAGCAATCGCCTGCAACATCCAGCTTTACCATAGGAGGAATTTATCACTCGCTTGATCGCAAGCGACAATGGATGGAATTTCAGTTATCGTTTTCGTAGTTTGGTCGGCTGACTTAACTTACACGGCTGGCGGCTTCCCAGAGGGGTGTATGGGCACAGATTAGAACATTTAGAAATAGAAAACTTACTGAAAAAAGTACCAGAACATGGTTTGAACTACCAACAATAAAAGAATTACGACCACCTCGCGGGTCACTAGTCGTGTAAAATCTTTTAAGTGGATTTAGCTCATGTTATGGTTAAAATTTTTGATCAATTATTAACGGTATTACATTAACAATACTTTTTATGATTGAAATAACTGTACAATTATTTACATTGTACCTTTAAATTGCACATGTTAGGTACAACATAAATAATAATATGTGATTATTGGATATTACATTACGTTAAATCGTTTGAGTCATGGTATAGCAATACAGAGTCTAGAAAAGGCATTTAAAGTAGAATAGGGGAACGAAATGTATCTGGGATTGACGCTTGCATGATAGTGAAATTAAACAAGACATCTTCAATCAACATATAATCATATTTAATTCTGATTATTATCAGTTTTAATCATGTCGGAAGCCTTTTCAGCTATCATAATAGTTGGTGCATTGATATTCCCACTTACTATTGTTGGCATTATACTGGCGTCTACCACGCGAAGGCCGGATACCCCTCTCACTTTTAATCTTTCATCTACCACACCTTGGGGACCCATGGCACAGGTCCCTGAAGGATGCCACTGAGTGGTGATGATATTCAAAATGTAACATTTCCAGTACGTGTGAGTACCAAACGCCAAGTTTCTACATTGAGGAACCTGCACATTAATTACTTCGGCATTAATACTTCTGAAGTACGTCGTATTTATCACACTGATGTAATCTTCGATATACCGAGCGTGATTTTCCAGATCTTTATCATTTGAATAATATCCATTGTAAATCAAAGGACTGGTGTTTGGGTTTTTATCCCTCAATAAAATTTTCCCTCTGGATTCTGGACGCAATAATGCAAATATTGCATAAAGTAATTTCCTTTTTTTGTTAGCATTATGGAAAGCTCTACATATTTGGTCATCTAATCGGAACACATGTGAACATATTAATGCTGTCACAGGCGAGTAAACTGGTAGAGGAAATACAGTGGCTTGGTAATCAGGAACGTTTTGTGTTTTGTTCAGTGTACCAAATCCCATAATGCAGGGTGTGGGAAATTTATAAAGGTTAGTTATTAACTCAATATTATCTATAATAGAATTATCATCTTTCTCAACCCCTAGTGCGATAGAGGCGATTGGATGATCTTGCAAATTCTGTCCAACATTCGGTGAATTTAGTAACACATTTATTCCTACTTCTTGTAAATGTTCTATACCAGATAACATTAGTAGCTGAGGGCTATTGGAAGCGCCGGCTGACAAAATAACTTCTTTTCCAGCAAAAATGCTTATAACATTCTTATTTGGTAGTTGTACCTCTACACCAATAGCTTCCAAATGAATCTATATCTATACTAATATTATAAATGCGAAAGTAACTCTGTCTGTCTGTCTGTCTGTCTTTCTGTCTGTCTGTCTGTATGTTACGCTTTCACGCCTCAACCACTGAACCGATTTTGATGAAATTTGGTATAGGCGTAGATTAGACCATGAGAAAGGACATAGGCTATATTCGGTCGCGATAACCGACATCCACGCGGGCGGAGCCGCGGGCAAAAGCTAGTGTTAAATAAAATTTTGCGAGCTAAAGTTTTCTTAAAACAAATAGAATGTGACGCTCTTTTATAGGTCCGAGGAATGCTTCCGCAGTATGTTGCCGAACACCATTGTCAATTGTATACGGAGGTAAGGTATATCCTAGCATCTCTTCTCCATTACAGTCTGTCAATATTTTGTGACCATTTTGACTGAAAGCTTCTAAATATTTTTCTGTCTCATGCTTCCAGAGTGGTCTTGTAACACCTAAATAGCCATCAGTACCATGGAATCTGCCGTGATCATTTATTAAAATGGTTATTTGTAGTATAGTTGGTTATTAAAATGGTTTCGTCTTTAAGGCGTTCGCTTTTCTTGAAATACGGCAATACCGTTTCCCAGTTCCAGCCCTGATTTCCTTGCGCCTCCCAATCACTGTAATCTCTCTTATGACCTCTTATGTAGTACCTACATGTAGTTCAACGCACTAGATCCTCCGAGAGTCTTACCTCTAGCGAGGTGAATCTTTTTCAACTTGACCGCTTGGCTAGAATATCCATCGTTTTCCGTGTAGTCTTGAGAATTATTACCCTTTACAATTTTATCGTAACTGAGCTGATCCGTCCCAATTTCGTACAGGATGATTTTATAATGTTGTATTTAAGAATTTTAACTTCATGTGACAACACTTTAACTCAATGATGACATTGTTAGAAGTGTCTGATAGTCATTTGCTGTATACCTTTGAGCTTAACGGCGGCTATCCTCCAGCCTCTATAAGCAGCACATTCCAATGGAAGATCTCTGATAGTCTATTAGCCACCACGCACCCTGCTGATCCTGCTCCTATCACAATAAAGTCAAATTCTTGTTGATCTGGAATAATAAAAAAAAAATAGTACGCGACAGCCCTGTAATATAATAATTTTCTTCAAATTCTTTAAAGTTAGTATATATGATGAAAAAATAACAATACCTACGTCACATGGGCGTGGGGTTTAGTTTAGCAGAGTGGAAACGAACGAAAAATATGCACGAAATAATGGGAAAAATCACCGGACGGAACGTGGACGTGGCGGGCACATGGTTGAATGTGGTGTTATATCTTTCTTACAAAAAATAATTATTACTATATAGTTAACTATAAGGTATGATTTTCAGGGGGTGAACGACATTGGTCAAATCTGATATTCGTCAAATCGGCATTTCGTTCACCGCGCTCAACGCGAAAAGTTTTACGTTTGAGAAAGTCACCCAAATATTTCTCGATGAAGGGTTTCTACGTGGTTTTTTTTTTATCGTGCGATAAATCCCCACGGATACCACCCCCACGGAGCCGGTGGAGGTGGTCATGTCGGACTCGAACCGACTAAAACGCACGCCGTCTTGGGTCCTTGGTTGCCGGAGGTGAGATTGCCAAAAGCATATCTCTCGCACCCCGGCAGACCCAGGACCATCTCTTTCGAGATGGCCCCCTTCGGGTTGTGGGGACCGCAGGGTCCCCATCTAGCCCCGGTTACGGGGAGGCGCACTTGGCGCCGCCGTCGCGGCCTGCTTCTGCTAGGGTGACAGGCGGCTCCACCGGTCACCCCCAGGCCAGCGCTCATGGAGGACGGAGGTCATTCTGCGACCTCCGACGTCCGGTTCGCCTTCGCTCTGCGCGGGCTTCTTGGCCCCAAAGTAGGGTTTCTACGTGGTTGCAGTCACTGATTACATACTGCCATAATACATACCATAAACTTGAGCTTGTGGTGGAAATTTTCGAGCATTAAGTTCCAGAACATCGATTTGGTGAAATATTTTCTGGACTTGGTTCACAACAATCTTTATTGTGAACACATTTATCAGTGAGAGAACTAAAATTAGAGGATTCGAGCTGAAAAAAGAAAAAAAAAGACACTGTCAGATACGGATACATACTTAGGGGGCAAGCAGTAAGCACTTAGCAAATTGTCAGTCCTCATATACGCAGCAAATGCTTCTGGAACATGTTTTGCCCAAAAGCATTTTTATTGCGCCGTGGCGCATGGTGTGTGGATTCTCTCAAAATTCTTTGCCCACACATGATTTTTTTTTATATTGATTACACCAATGTAATTTCACCTTCGCCTGATGTTAAGCTCGAGTAACAACGGCGAGTGGGTACAGGTACATGTACATCATCAACACCGAGACGCATTTTCCTAATTACATTCGAGACAAAGGTGAACTCAAAGCTCAGGGTCCGCCTTCTGGCTCGTCGTCCTCCACTTTGCACGAATTTTGACGTCCATATTAGTGAGAACATTGGCATGTATCCTCGACGATGTCAACCCAGGACTTCATAGGCCTACTTTTTCTACCGGGAGTTAGAGGGAGTAACGGCCAGATTGAATTGTTTCCATGGATATATATACTTATTTCTATGCGCCTAGAAGCAATCGCCTGCAACATTCAGCATCACCACAGGAGGAATTTATCGCTCGCTTGATCGCAATCGACAATAGATGGAATTTCAGCTATCATTTTCGTAGTTTGGCCGACTGATATAATTCAAACGGAAAAAAGTACCAGAACATGGTGTGAACTACCAAAAATTACGACCAGCCCGCGGATCAGTAGTATGGTATTAGGTCGTATAAAAACTTTTATGTGGATTTAGCTCATGTTATGGTTAAAATGTTTGATCAATTATTAACGGTATTACATTAACAATACTTTTTATGATTAAAATAACTGTTTATTTATTTACTCTGTACCTTTAAATTGCACAAGTTAGGTACAACGTAAATAAATGATTCTTGGATATTATATTAAATCGTTCGTGACATGGTATAGCAATACAAAGTCTAGAAAAGGCATTTTAAGTAGAATAGGGGAACGAAATGTATCTGGGATTGACCCTTGCATGATAGCGAAATTAAACAAGACATCTTCAATCAACATATCATATTTAATTCTGATTATTATCAGCTTTAATCATGTCGGAAGCCTTTTCAGCTATCATAATAGTTGGTGCATTGATATTCCCACTTACTATAGTTGGCATTATACTGGCGTCTACCACGCGAAGACCGGATACCCCTCTCACTTTTAATCTTTCATCTACCACACCTTGGGGACCCATGGCACAAGTCCCTGAAGGATGCCACTGAGTGGTGATGATATTCAAAATGTAACATTTCCAGTACGTGTGAGTACCAAACGCCAAGTTTCTACATTGAGGAACCTGCACATTAATTACTTCGGCATTAATACTTCTGAAGTACGTCGTATTTATCACACTGATGTAATCTTCGATATACCGAGCGTGATTTTCCAGATCTTTTTTATTTGAATAATATCCATTGTAAATCAAAGGACTGGTGTTTGGGTTTTTATCCCTCAATAAAATTTTCCCTCTGGATTCTGGACGCAATAACGCAAATATTGCAAAAAGTAATTTTCTTTTTTTGTTAGCATTATGGAAAGCTCTACATATTTGGTCATCTAATCGGAACACATGTGAACATATTAATGCTGTCACAGGCGAGTAAGCTGGTAGAGGAAATACAGTGGCTTGGTAATCAGGAACATTTTGTGTTTTGTTCAGTGTACCAAATCCCATAATGCAAGGTGTGGGAAATTTATCAAGGTTAGTTATTAACTCAATATTATCTATAATAGAATTATCATCTTTCTCAACCCCTAGTGCGATAGAGGCGATTGGATGATCTTGCAAATTCTGTCCAACATTCGGTGAATTTAGTAACACATTTATTCCTACTTTCTGTAAATGTTTTTGCGGTCCTATACCAGATAACATTAGTAGCTGAGGGCTATTGATAGCGCCGGCTGATAAAATAACTTCTTTTTTAGCAAAAAGGCTTACTACTTTGTTATTTGAAAGTTGTACTTCCACACCAATAGCTTTTTTATCCGCGTTAAATAAAATTTTGCGAGCTAGGGCTTTCCTTAAAACAAAAAGATTACGGCGGTCTTTTACAGGTTCGAGGAACGCAGCAGCAGTATGTTGACGAACATCGTTGTCAATTGTATACGGAGGTATGGTATATCCTAGCATCTCTTCTCCATTACAGTCTGTCAGTATTTTGTGTCCGTTTTGACTAAAGGCTTCTAAGTATTTTTCAGTTTTTTTCTTCCAGAGAGGTCTTGTTACACCTAGATATCCATCGGTACCATGAAATCTGCCGCTATCATTTTTCAAAATGGTTTCATCATTAAGGCGTTCGCTTTTCTTAAAATACGGCAACACCGTTTCCCAGTTCCAGCCCTGATTCCCTTGTGCCGCCCAATTATTGTAATCTCTCTTATGACCTCTTATGTAGTACATATAGTTCAACGCACTAGATCCTCCAAGAGTTTTGCCTCTAGTGAGGTGAATCTTTTTCAATTTGTGCGCTTGGCTAGAATATCCATCGTCTTCCGTATAGTACATCCAATCGGATTCAGAATAGTCAGCAAAAGCAAAAAGTCCAGGATACTGGAAGAAAAAGAAGCGTTGTCATGAAATCCATTACTGAAGATTTCGTATCCTGAGTTCTTGTCTTGAGCATTATCCTTGTCGATTTTCTCGTGAACCCGCTAACCCATCCTAATTTTCTACAGTACAGTACAGTATAGTACTCTGACAATACTCATGTATCTCGATTTCAGCGTCAACTATTAGATTTAATAGCTGTGCTATCCCTAAATCCTTATAACTTTCCTTTCACCAGAATGAGGCTGAAGAGCTTCTTTAAACTTTTTATAAGTGCGAGTTATTATGAAAAAGGTTTATCTCAATCTGTTAAATAATACAGTCTGCAAACATACCGACATAAATTAGACTGCAATAGGTAGTAAAATAATTTTCTTTGTTTAGTAAGTAATTCTTTCAATCGCCTAGCGTGGCCAGTTTTTCAACTATTTAAGACAAGTGCAGGAACCTTGGTAGAGCCTTAACCGCTGTTGCCCCTTTTTCAGGAAATCCCCTAGAAACGGAAAGCTGCGAGTTCAGGTCCCGACGTGGACAACATCAGTCTTTTAGAATATTGACACTGCTTGATATTAAAATGCTAGCAGAAAGATCTGATAGTTATCTGCTGTTACCTTTGAGCTTAACGGCGGTAGCCCTCCAGCCTCTATAAGCAGCACATTCCAATTGAAGATCTCTGAAAGTCTATTGGCCACCACGCATCCTGCTGATCCCGCTCCTATCACAATAAAGTCAAATTCTTGCCTGTCTAGAATGAGAGGAATTTAAAATATTAAGATAAACCACCTGCTAAATATTTTTCTCCAAAAAAGTGTAAGACTAAATTTGAAAAAAAAGGGGCAAAACTTTGTGAAATCCGTCCGTCCGTCCGTCAAACGCCCTGGGGCTAGCCGTCAGCCATCAAGCGGGTTCTTTGACATTGGCTATATGTTCACTGTTGGGTGGAGAAAAACCCTATTCTTTAGGCGCCTTTCTATAACAGCTACAGGGAGAGATGGGGTGTCCCTATTCTACACCACCGGGATGTACAGTACAGTACAGTAATGTAACTAGCGGTAAGAAATTGTCCTTATAACAAACCTAGATCTTAAAAAATCTTCAATAAAGGGTCTCTACATAGCCGGAACCATGGACAGAAGATAGTAACTAATAAATTGTCATAATAAGCTACATACCCACAACTTGTGCTTGTGGAGGAAAATCTCGAGCGTCGAGTTCGAGGACATCGATTGTGTAAAATATTGTCTGGAATTTGCTCACAAGAATCCTTATTGTGTACACATTTAACATTGAGAGAAACAAAATTAGAAGATTCATTCTGGAAAATGGAAGAGTAACAATCTTCTTAACCAACGAATGTGAATTCTTCTTATAATGCCGGTGTGGACCTAAGTGATAATTAACAGGGTACAGAGCTTTATGAACAACTTTGTGGACTCAGTTAACCTAACCTGCTAGTCGGTGCAATCAATAGACGAGGCATGACGACGACGTCGACGAATGCAGGCTTTTCACTCTATATTAGGTGGTTAGACGGCAGTCAGACCCAAAAAAGCCAACAAACCTATCAATAAATTATGTTTGATTCTTCTATCTGTTTATTTGGGTAGACCGCTGAACTCCAGGATAGGACGATGATGATAAAATTTACAGCTAATACGACTCACGATATTTACAGCGGTATTCTTTAAAGCCAAGCACCACAAAATGCCAGATAGGTTAAAGGGGCAGGTTCTTGAAACCAGCTTTAGGCCTGTCCTTTTAGAGGGATGCGAAGCGTGGCCGTTGCTGGACCGATATAAACGGCTGTGCAATTCTCTAAGGAAATAGCGCCAAGTATAGCGTTGTGGGACAGCCTTGATAGGGATTGTCATTGGTCGATCTCCAATGACGTCATCCAGTCCAATAAATGACAGTATTTTAAGGTTGTCACAGCGTTGTTCTTCACGACGTGACACACGAAGAAAAAATAATCCACTGGGTGTGCGGAGTCGATCGGAAAAGTTTCCGTGAGGCCGCTATTGTCCTACCTGACATGTGATGAATTCTCATGCAAAGTTTTAAGAAATTGCTACCAATGCACAATGTTAACTAAAGAATTAAACTTGAATTAAAAAATTATAGTCGTTCTTTTAATATGCTTTCAGCTTATCAACACTAAATACCAGATCGAAATTAAAATGCAGTATACCTAATCGTGTATTGTTCAGTCTTTGGAAAATTACCTTAAAATCGTGCTAGGTAGATAAGAAGTGGGATCTATAATCTTAAAAATAATTTCTGTACACCAAGGTTGTCAAGATTTTGGACTACCCATGAGTTATACGTCATGATAAAAATAGCACAGATTCTTAAATTATCTATCTATACATATAATAAATCTGTAAACGATCGATGTCTGTACATGGAAAGGAAATGAGAAAAATTGTTATAGGGGGACTTTATAAACGTAATAGAAGCCAAATCAACGTTTTTTGGAATTTTTGTCTGTTTGTCTGTTTATCTGTTTATCTGTTTATCTGTTTATCTGTTTCTCTGTTTCTCTGTTTCTCTGTTTGTCTGTGAGTTTGTGCACGCTAATCTCCGAATCGGCTGAACGGATTTGGTTGCGGTTTTCACTAATATATTGTGGTAGGCTTCACTTAACATTTAGTGTTTGTTTTATTGAAATCGGTTCATAAATAAAAAAGTTATGTCCATAATAGCATATCACGGCTAACAATTTGTGAGTGTGTGAATAGATCGAACAAATAAAGAAGCAACAATGCTTACAAGAAGATATTATTTCGGTCATAGGAATCTGAAGAACTTCGAGAGGCCAGAGTTCTACATCTCAGCCAAGTCAGGTCAGGTTACTGCAGAATCTTCGGCACAGTGTCTCGATAGAATTCACATTGTTCTCGAACGATTTTCTCTCGAATCTAACAAATTAGTAAGCAGCTGGTTCGGTACAAAGACTCCTGGCTTTCATAATTAATATCATCACGCTATTGTAATAAGGAATGGGACAGAATGTTTTTATGACATAATATGTACCTAAACGTCTATTTCACACCATGATGTCATGGTAACTGTGGCTCGATACGTCTGCGGTGGACTTATAACTTAGTTGAGTCGCGTTCGATTCCATCTAAAATGTAATTTTCCTTTTTTATGGTTTTTTATTTACTTTTGTTTAAATTTTTTATTTTATTGTGTATTTGTTGTATTTTATTGTGTTTATAGTTTTATTTAAGTAAACTATAAATTCTATGCTTAGTATTCTATAGGTAGTACATAAAACTAGGCTGTGTGACAGTAATAGTAGAACTTATTATATAATATTCTTAGATGTATACAAAATTCTTCATTTCGGAGTATGAAAAAGTGGTCGTAAGAAGTCATAAAACTAAAACTGGTATCCCCCATTGATACCGATTCCACCACATCGGGGCAAGCGCAATATTGGAATCAAACCGATTAAAATTTAACAGAGGAATGGGGCATTGGGCGTATTCTGGGGTTAGGTACCCCAATATACCTGCCTTGGTTAACTATCATAAATAGGCGGTCTCAACGTGAAGAGCAGGGATTGCTTCGGCTAGGGTGATGGGTAGCCTAAGCTATCACCATCAAAGCCGCGCTAATGGAGGAAGTAAATCGTTGCACCTTCTCTGAAGCACACTACGTATTCTGGGAGATAGTTGTCCCTATCGTATTACCGTCTCTACCATGGTCAATGTTCTGATGCGCTATTGCAAGGCTCAGATGTCATCCACATACGGATCAGAATATTCCATCAAGAACCAAGTGGTTTGGTGACCCATTCCTATGTCGCACCATTAAGACCTGAAATCCCTGCCAGCTCACGGTTTACTTCTTCCTACAGTCCCGGGTCCTTTAAGGGGGACGTAGAATACGAGAATCTGTCCTTTTTTTTTTTTTTTTTTTTTTTTTTTTATACTGGACACGTCAATTTGACTTCACCTCGCCTGATGTTAAGCTAAAGGCAAAGTCTCGGAAAGAGGGTCACCATCGTAAACATTTACCATGTTAACAGTGGTGGCACTCAGCTTGACGGCCTCATTAGATGCCTTTTCACGCCCCGCTTAAAGGACCCAGGACTGTAGGAAGAAGGAAACACGTGAACTGGCAGGGAATTCCAGGCCTTAGTGGTGCGGCATAGGAATGAATCACTGAAACGCTTGGTTCTAGCAGGTATACTCTGCACCGTAAATGGATGACATCTTAGCCCTGCACGTGTCGTCCTGTGAAGGAAAGGGGAGGGTGGGACTAATTGGAAGAGCTCGTCAGAACATTCACCATGGTAGAGACGGTAGAAAACTGCCAAAGACGCAACATCTCTACGCATCTGCAAAGGCTCGAGGGTGTTCGTGACCTCAGGATCCCCAATAATGCGGACCGCACGTCGCTGCAACCTGTCGAGAGCATCTAATAAGTACTTTGCGGAGCCGTCCCAGAGATGTGAGCAGTATTCCACGCAGGAACGAATTTGGGTCTTATATAGAAGACACCGCTGCTCCGGCGTGAAAAAACGTCTCACTCTGTTCAGGACTCCGAGTTTACGCGAGGCTGATTTGATGATACTCTCGATATAGTTTTTGTTATTCAGTTTGCAGCGAACATCCATACCGAGGATAGTGAGGTGATCCTGCAGTGGCAGTGGTGTGCTCTGAAGAGTGGGAAGGGGAAGGAAAGGAGATACCTTTGCTGTAAACGCACATGCCTGGGTCTTCTTGGCATTGAACCCGACCAGGTTTCTAGCGCCCCATTGAGAAATGTGGTCCAGGATCCGGTCCAGGTCAGTGACAAGAAGCTGCCTTTTTTCCGCGATATCAGACTGCTTGGCCGCAGGATGTGCGTAATAACTCCCATGTAAGGTGCTGTCGTCTGCATAGCAGTGAATGTTTCCGTTACAGAGCATGTCATTGATATGCAGAAGAAAGAGAGTGGGAGATAAGACGGAACCCTGCGGCACGCCAGCATTTACCTGCAAGAACTCCGAAGCTCGTCCATCACAAAGGACGCGAATACGGCGCCCCTGCAGGAAGCTTGCAACCCAGTTACATAGTCTAGGAGGCAGGCCGAAGGCTGGTAGCTTGGAAAGAAGCGATTTGTGCCATACCCTATCGAAAGCTTTGGCGATGTCAAGACTAATTGCCAGTGACTCACCGTGCTTCTCCATAGCCTCACCCCAAAGGTGGGTCATGTACGCCAGAAGATCACCCGTTGACCGTTTCGGTCTGAAACCGTATTGCCGGTCACTAAGCAAGGAGTGATCCTCTAGGTGGCGCATGAGCTGTGTGTTAATTATGTGCTCGAACACCTTGCACAGCACTGAGGTGACGGCTATGGGTCGATAGTTGGCTGGGTCCGAGCGATCCCCCTTCTTGGGGATCGGCTGGACATTCGCCTCCTTCCAAGCCGAAGGCACTGTACCCGAACTGTAGGACAGTCGGTACAGTCGCGTTAGCATAGGAGATAACTCCGCTGCACATTTTTTAAGTACGACCGCTGGAATACCATCAGGACCACTGGCTTTCCGGACATCGAGTGATTGCAGTACTGCACGGACATCGCGTTGCCTGATACGTATATCAGGCATTGCGTGGTCACCAGTGGGCATTGTCCGTGGTTGCATACCACAATCATCGACTCGGGAGTTGGCCGCGAAGAGATTGACCAGCAAATTTGCTTTCTCTTGCGGCTCATGGGCCAGAGATCCATCGGGATTGCTCAGCGGGGGCAGCGAGGGCTGGCAGAAGTTGGCTTGCACGGCTTTGGCCAGTTGCCAGTAGCCACGGCTACCCGTGGGATGCGCCATTAGCTCTTGGCCCAGCCGTGCTATGCGCTGGGCATCCGCTCTGACGCATGCCCTCTTGCAGACCTTTGTGGCTCTGTTGTACGCCGCCTTGAAGTGACCCACGTTGGGATCGCGCGTGGCGCGCGCCCGCACCCAGGCGCGGTACGCAAACTGTTTATGCTCAACAGCCTCCGCGCACTCGCACCCGAACCACGGACGCGCTCCGCGGACTCCGGTGACATCGGTGTATGGGATATAGTATTCCATACCTAGACCGATCTCACCGGCGACGGCAGTAGCGCTCTCAGATGGGTTCTTACCCTCAAAGCAGCGTTCAACCCACGGGATGGACGCATAATAGTCGCGCAATCCATCCCAGTCCGCTGACGAGTAGTGCCATAGACGCCTCTTCCCCTGCACGGGTCGTGGGGGCGCTACAATGGGCACGGTGGAGCGGACCAGACAGTGGTCGGAGTTACCTAAAGCAGCACTCACCGAGACACTGTACTGGTCCGGGCGACTCGTCAACAGAAGGTCTAGCAGAGAGGGCTCTAGGCCGGACTCTCTTGGTATCCTCGTGACCTTGAAACAATCTTAAGTTATCTTGTATAACCTTAATTTATAACAAGTTACATTATCTACATAGTAATATATAATGAAAAGTTTATAAACTTCAAACTAATATGTGAAAGTATAGTAATATTTGAATCTTTGATGTTTACCTCAAGTAAACAGAAATACTTTATTTTGTGAATCACTGATGCACTTTTTTATCATTACTTAAAGGCATTTGACCTAAATAACTTAACAATAACATTCATTTCTTTTGTTTGACCTACTTTTGAGGTTAGCATTTTTCAACAATTGGCCTTTTGCGAATCTGTCTTTATGAGAATCTGTCCTTATGCGATAAAGGCTTCTGATGATCCCATAAAGATGAGTGCCACCATTGTTAAGATGGTACACGTTTATAATGGTGACCCTATTTCCGAGTCTTTGCCTTTAGCTTAACATCAGTCGAGGTGAAGTTAAATTGACGTGTCCTATATAAAAAAAAACTCAGGATATTAAAAGAAGAAAACACATGTGTGGGCAGAGCAATACAGTTCTTAACCGCCTGATAAAGAAATGAAGTTCAGAACAGCTTGGTTCGAAGTGGCATTATTTCTACCGTATGTGACTGACGGAAGGATGGAGAGATTAGTTGAAAGACTCCTAATAGGCTCTTTCACTCGCCGTGGTACGGTAGAAATGGTAAAATACAGCCAGAGAGACAACGTCTTTATGCAAATGCAGAGATTATACAATGTTAGTGACCTGATGAATACCAACATACGCCGCTGCGATATTATCGATTCCATCTAATAAGTAGGTATCTAATAGTAAATACGTAAATCTATCCCAGAAATGATAACAGTATGCCAGGAGAAGCCAACCTATGTATTAGGTATATAAAAGATACCGCTGCTCCTATTATATAAAAGAGACTGAATGTGGGCAGAGAAACACTTAGTTCCGGTAAATTTCATCAGACTAAAAAAATCCGCCACGTGGACATCAACTCCAGTATCAATTTAGAAGTATCTGCATCATCTGCTGGAATCAAGCTTACCAATACAAGGAATACCTATATAGCAAAACTAGCTTTTGCCCGCGGCTCCGCTCGCGTAGATGTCGGTTCCCGGCAATTATTAGATTTTTTCTCTACGTACAAACCTTCCCTGGACTTTCACGAATAATTCAAGACCAAAATTACCCAAATCGGTAAAGGCGTTGTTGAGTTACAACATTACAACGAAAAGTGGCATTGTTTTTTATATATATAGATGAGGCTATATGACCCCATCCCAGTCAATGCTGTATTTGCTCTCTTGCCCACTGCGCCCCTCTTCTCTACCTGTGTGTAAAGCAATGAACAACGATGTGACTGTGGTCGATGGAATTTATCATAAAACTGGAACTACCCACTATTGGCTCGGCAAAGAAGAGAACCACTGCTCACTGCTTAGGGCGTGCAAGGCACCGGGTTTTCTTGAAACCATTTTGTGTGATACTTGATGTACTTATTTTAATTTGTTCAGTTCGTAAGTGGTGGCAGCATGTTTTAAGAATTTGGGAGGAAGGAAGAATATTTAAACCATTAAAACTGGTGAACATTACCAAGTCCACATATAATAATGTTCATCACATACTTGATAATGATTTCGTCAGCAAAATGTTGAATTTTTCAAAATCCTTCCGCAATATTTGCCAAGCCCATAGAAGAAGCCTGTCAATTTTCGTAGTTTTCAGTAATTTAGCCCTGTATTTATAAGTCAGTCACTCAAAAGACTGTCTTCATAATATTTAATTTAAAAATACAAGGTTGAAGATGTCAAACGAGTTTTTGAAATGATTTGAATACAGTTTTGTTTCTTTTATGAAATAAATAAATGTTTCTTTTGCGTAAAATTCACTATTTCCAGTATTTCGAGTACTTCCGTTCCAGTTGGGATAAAAATCTTCCACCATGTTTAATAATGAGTTTGAGCTATTCCGAACTAAACGCGGACGAAGTCGCGGGTAACAGCTAGTAAAATCTATAAATCTTAACTTCTAAAACTTTCAGAAAATAAAATAAAGTCAAAGTCAATATTGAACAATAAAATTGTTTCTCATTGACGTCAATTTTAATTCTACCTTATCTAAGTTTACCATCGCTTCCAAGATAAAACTCAATCATTTCAATATGGGCATAACTTACGACTTGAGAGATTGAATTTCTAGGGTCCTGGTAGCTTCTGACGACTCTACCTTAAAATCATCTCGCTGCTCGCCTTCAACATCAGGTATAATTCTATAAAAACTAAAGTCATTGTAGGTTAGATCAATGAAAAACATTATTCAAAAAAATATATTTATTCCATTATCTTCCTTAATCATATCAGAAGCTTTTTCCGCTATCATGATCGTGGGTGCATTCAAATTTCCACTTATTATGGTTGGTATTATACTAGCATCGACCACACGAAGACCCCACAGTCCCCTAACCCTTAATCTTTCGTCTACCACACCTCTGCCATGTGGAGCCATAGCACAAGTTCCCGAAGGATGCCACTGAGTAGTTGCTATATTCAACACAAAGCATCTCCAGTAAGCATGGCTTCCAAATGGCAGATATTCACATTGGGGAATCTTCAAATCAATAACTTCAGCTTTTATGCTTTTAAAGTAGGGTGTATTAATAATACTGATGTAGTCTTCAATATATAGAGCGTGATTTTCTATATCCCTTTTATCAGAATAATATCCGTTATGAATTAAAGGACTGTCTTCAGGGTTGCTGCTTCTTAATCTAACTTTTCCTCGAGATTCTGGGTGTAATAAGGATAAAATTGTGTACATAATTTTTCTCCTTTTGCTGGCTTCAGACAAAGCGTCACATATCCGGTCATCGAATCGAAAAACATGAGCACATTGTACAGTTAAGATTGGAGAGTAAACTGCTAGAGGAAATATAGTTGTTTGGTAGTCAGGTACATTTTGAGTTTTGTTGATAGTTGCATGACCCATAAAACTTGGTACCGGGAATTGGTTCGCATTCATTAAAATATCGAAATTGTCTATAATTGACGAAGAATCTTTCTCTATCCCTATAGCCACATGAACGATAGGGTGATCCTGCAAGTTCCCGCCAACATTTGGAGAATCTACCAATACATTGATACCTTTTCTCTGCAAATGCTCTCTAGGTCCTATTCCAGACAACATCAGCACTTGAGGACTGTTGATAGCACCGGCTGATAAAATTATTTCCCTACTTCCGAAAACCTTTATTATTCTTTTATTTGGTAACTGTACCTCGACTCCAATAGCTTTCTTATAATTATTGACTAATATTTTTCTAGCTAAAGTATTTTTTAACACAAAGAGATTTTGTCTATCTTTGGCAGGTTCTAGAAAAGCTGCAGCAGTGTGCTGACGAACACCGTCGTCGATTGTATATTGAGGTAAGAAGTATCCTAATTGATCCTCTCCGTTAGCGTCATCTATGATGTTGTGTCCGTTTTGTTGGAAGGCTCGTAAATATTGTTCAGTTCCTTTCTTCCAAAGTGGTCTTGTGACTCCTAAATATCCTTCAGTATTATGGTAATAGCCATTGTCGTATTTGGTGGCGGTAGCATCATTGAGGCGTTCGCTTTTCTTAAAGTAATACAAGACTGTGTTCCAATCCCATCCTGCATTGCCTTGTTCCACCCAATCATCATAATCTTTCTTGTTCCCTCTTATATAGTACATGTAGTTTGCGCCACTAGACCCTCCAAGCATTTTGCCTCTTGTTAGGTGAATGCTTTTTTGCTTGAGCGCTTGACTCGAATAACCATCGTTCTCAGTGTAGTAGTTCCAATCAGATGACGAATGATCAACTAATGGAAGAAGTCCTGGATACTGAAATAGTAAACAATATTACAACAAAAGTTAATACTATTGCAAGTTATGGTAGACAGGAACTTGATTTCTATAAGTAATTGAAATAAAACCACTTTTTACGGATTCTATCGCGATATATTTGTTATTGTTACTTTTTAACCCGACGTTTCGGCTGCTTTGCAGCAGCCATTTTCGCGGTGTGACTCACGATGGTAGTTGTCACATAGTTTGAAGTATAAGTTATCTCAAAATACCCGAATCATGGTGAATTATTGGTGTTCATATTTACGTAGAATGAGCTCACTGTGTTGTTAAGTCTTGCTGGATTTTGCTGCTTACTGGGTTTGATTAAGTGGATGACTGGGTCCCAAGCTGGTGGTACGGTCCATCCATCCTCTCTATTAAAATTTGGGTGTTTTTTAATTTCAATAGCCTCGCGGATCATTCTAGGAATATATCGGTGTTCTTTGGTGAGTATCTGTGGTTTGTCAAACCTTAGGTAATGGTTGGTACCTTTTTGCGCGTGTTCACATACAGCTGACTTTGTTGAGCGTTGGTGTTTTATGTCAGCTATGTGTTCCTTGACCCGACTGCCAATGCTTCGCTTGGTTTGACCAATATATGAGAGCCCACAGTCACAGTCTATTTTGTAGATCCCCGCATCTTGTAGAGGCTATTGAAATTAAAAAACACCCAAATTTTAATAGAGAGGATGGATGGACCGTACCACCAGCTTGGGACCCAGTCATCCACTTAATCAAACCCAGTAAGCAGCAAAATCCAGCAAGACTTAACAACACAGTGAGCTCATTCTGCGTAAATATGAACACCAATATTTCACCATGATTCGGGTTTTTGAGATAACTTATACTTCAAACTATGTGACAACTACCATCGTGAGTCACACCGCGAAAATGGCTGCTGCAAAGCAGCCGAAACGTCGGGTTAAAAAGTAACAATAACAAATATATCGCGATAGAATCCGTAAAAAGTGGTTTTATTTCAATGAGTGACATTCGCGTAAACTTCAGAAAATATCTTCTATAAGTAAATTAGAATGCACAAATAATAATGATGTAAGCCAAGAAATCACATCTTCTGCCATATCACAAAATATGCAAGTCAGCGAGAAGATAGGACGTGACCACAAGCATCGCTCCCACTCCACCAATGGTGGATAAATCAGTATATAAGCCTGTTATTTAGTTTGTAAGACATTGCTTTATTGAATCATTGAGTCTTAATAAATATACTACAACCAGACTGTGGTAGCTCTCTTCACTCCCACAAATTTACAGGCAGACATTTTTTTTGGGTGTATAGAGCCCACCAAGACACTAAAGACCAAGTCTAGATTGACTAGTCTGTACACCTGCTGATTGACAGACAAGACTATCTGATGCTGGTATACCTTCCAGGGTTGGAAGAGCCAAATTTAAAAAAGAAAAGTATTAAGTCGACCCTGGACTCCGAGGTCAGCGTGGGATGCTGCTGGACCGGAAACCACACTAAGATAATAATGATGTCTAACTATTTACCTATATGGGAACATGCTGAAATTATAAAAAATAGCTTCATTTAAATGGAAAGCTGGAAGCTGGAAATTATACGACTTTTTAAGCTTACTGACCTTGGAGGTTATAGGTGAATTCCCACCAGCTTCAATAAGCAGCACATTCCATCCAGAGATCTCGGTGAGTCTGTTAGCGACCACGCAGCCTGCTGATCCTGCTCCGATGACTATGAAGTCGAAAACTTGACCATCTGTAATGGAAATATAGTTCAAAATTAGTAGTATCACGAAGGATAAAATATGACTAGTGTGGAGACCGCTTAACTCACGTATCGCCTGCGCGGTAAAAAGGGAGCGGGGGCGATGTTTTTATTAATATATGACGTTCTTATTAGATAATTATAAATTGCTATGTCTATCTCGTGATCAGTCTTTAGATTATACATACAACCATTAACTTACCGCGCTTGCGATATGGTCGCCCTATACTTATACATTTAAATGAGAATTATAAAAACGGAAATTCTTGGTCCGATGTCATCTTTAATAGCTTCAGCCTCACGATCCTTTTTAACCGACTTCAAAAAAGGAGGAGGTTCTCAATTCGTAGTATGTATGCATAATATTTTTTTATACTAACTAAGACGTTTTTTTTATAAGCTTTGCAAACGAAAAAAATATTTGAAGCAAATATAATTAAAGCAATTTCAAATTCTATCAGAATGTCGAATATATATATAAACGACGTCGCTCGAGGGCATAGAGTTTGTCACCAAAATGTAAATTTGCCACTAAAATATTTTGGCAACATCTTAAATTACTACACTTCTAACTGTTTATACTGTTGATTGATGGTAATTAGTGGAATCTGCTACATATATTGATTTGGCACGGCATTCTCAAAAATATGATGTTGACTTTACATCAATACCTTCGGGAATGCCGTGAGGCGAAACCGGTCAGGTGAAAAGTAAAATTAAGTGGAAAAGTACAAAGTGTCTTCTTACTCAATGTACTACTCTTTATACTAAGGAGATAGGCGGTATTGGCTTCTAAAGCACATGTAGATTACTTAAATAATTGGGATCCAAAAAAAACAAAATAAAGATAACCAACCATAAATATTAGCTTGTTGCGGGAAATCCCGGGCGTCGAATTCGAGCTCATCTAAGGAATGAAAGAGGAATTGCAGCATCGTCACCAGTGGCACCACAGCCCTCGCGTCCACCAGCGATAAGAGCTGCTGTAGAATTTGCATCCTGTAAAGTAAATAAAGGGCAGGTCAGAAGTACCCGAAACCAGCGGGCTTCCATGAAAGGATTAATGACAGTGGAGGAAACCCGTGAAGTATGTAAGCATAGAGTCAAATGGCAGGCGGTTGTCTCTGCCTACCCCGGAAGGAAATAGACATGAGCGTATGGTTGGATAAATGAAGTAAATAAATATATAATTCCTTTAAGGTCCATTAAGCGGGGCGTGAAAAGGCATCTGATGAGGCCGTCAAGCTGATTGCCACCGCTGTTAACATGGTACATGTTTACGATGGTGACCCTCTTTCCGAGACTTTGCCTTTAGCTTAACATCAGGCGAGGTGAAGTCAAATTGACGTGTCCTGTATAAAAAAAAATATTTCTTCTTCTTCATCTGAGCGATAATCCCAGTCACGTCCGGGTCCGAAACTTTCAGCTTGGAGTCTGGCGTCCGCTTTACTATATAGTCTAATTGCGCATTTGGCTGGATTTCGACATTTTCCGTGAAGCGATTGCTTTAATTTTATGATGATACTTGATTAACTGTAAGTATTTTACACGGCCGTAAATCTCCGTATACTTAAATAAAATAATCCATCTTCACAATCACGGTTCGGTTGAATTCCAAGCTTATACACTCCTGCTCTTTCCATCTTAAATTTTAGAGGAGAAACTATCGTCCCACTCGCTAACCATCAGAGGAAATTCGAATTGATCGGGAAAAATTAAATGCTCAAGTGGGACTTGAACCATAACAAAAAGCTATAAAAAATCATTCAAACATCAGGGGAAAGTTTGCACAAGAGCCTCGTCGGTGCGGCGGAGCAAGGTGCGCCTCCCCGTACCCGTGGCTAGTTGGGGACACCGAGGTCCCCACAACCCGAAGGGGACCATCTCGAAAGAGATGGTCCTGGGTCTGCCGGGGTGCGAGAGATATGCTTTCAGCAATCTCACCTCCGGCAATCAAGGACCCAAGACGGCGTGCGTTTTAGTCAGTACGAGTCCGACATAACCACCTCCACCGGCTCCGGGGGGTGGTATCCGTGGGGATTTTGCGCACGATAAAAAAAAAGAGCTCGCTCGCTTACGGCCGTTCCCAATAACATGCTTACAGTTAAAGCTAGATCACAATCAAATTTGACGTATCGGCTGTTTAAATTCAAAACATGGTAACTGATTTTTTTGCGGGAAAGCGCATCGCGCGGTATAATTTTATTTTCGGAAATTGGTTTGAAATAGGAGTTACTATGTTTTGAATTCCAACAGCCGAGCACTTTATCCGTAGATGCGATTTATCTTTAACTGTCAGTATGGTATTGGGAACGGCGGTTAGTTAGTCACAGTCAGCAAGCAGGTAAGCAATACCACGTAGGTACCAAATGGATTGAGAATAAAGTTTGTTGACCGAGTTGACCTTGCGACCAGTTTGGACCGGTTACTTAGGGGTTGTAAACATTTTACATACTTTAGCGAAACAAACTGCACCGCCACGTGGCGCTGCAGTCTTTTAAATTTAAAATTTGTTTTTGCTGTCAAAACTTCGGCTTATAGTTACTTAAAAAATTTACTTAATAAAAAATTTAAAAAACCCTCGTCACAAAAAACATATCCAAAAAGTTGAAAGTAAATTGTGTTTGCCCTTTAACTTTGATATATAAGTACCTATTAATATTTGTTTCAACCGTTGCCATGTCAGGGACCTTAACTGTTTAATCACTCATATTATCAGAACGATGTACATGGTCCCGCTTTTTTTTTTCTTGCGGAAATCCCCTCGGATACCTCCCCTACCGGAGCCGGAAGGGGAGGTTACGTCGGACTTGAACCGACTAAAACCGCACGCCGACTGTGGGTCGTGGTGCTAGGCCGGAGGTGAGATTGTCATCGACATATCCCTCGCACCCCGGCTACCCATTTTTTTACCTTATAATAAAATAACTTGTTTTCAATATGAAGTTACGATAAAATAACCCACCAAAGGCACCAAAGAATGCCTTACTCGAAGAACCACCCTACTATTCTTCTCGTAAGCGTGATTTGTAAGATGTTATTGCCATAAAATTACGTGATTTTGATTTTAATATTATCATCCTACTAATATTATAAACGCGAAAGTTTGTAAATATGGATGGATGAATGAATGTTTGTTACTCTTTCACATCTAAACGGCTGGAGCGATTTCAATAAAATTTTGTATCGAGTTAGCTGACACCATGGATTAACACTTATGCTACGTTTATGGTCGCGATGCCGTGGGCAAAAGCAATCCCCACTAGTGGGAATTAGTCGGTGGGGATTTTTGGAAGAAACCCCACTGTAGCACTTTTCTTTATGACTTAAAACAAAATATTTACCTACTTATCTTAAATCTCTCACTCTCAGAATCTTAATCCTGGTTTTTAAACTATATTAACATTAAATTAAAACCTTTTTTGGACTAGTATTTTCACATATCCACAAAAAGAACACAGTATCAAAAAATATTAAATACTCAAAAGCTTTTTTATCGATAGCCTAAAGGTCCAAACTGACCAACATAAGTTCAAACACAAACTGACTTCCTACGGTAGCATATATCACCCATGACGGAAGCCAGTTAGACTTGTATAAAACAAAACGACCTTCACGGAAGATTGGAATCGGAACGTCAACCGATAATATAATCAATGATCCTGTTTTCTCTACAAAAAAAATACTTATAACACGAATTTGCAAGTCGAAATAAATCTGTGACGTCAGCACTTGACGTTGTATGGGATTAAAGTATAGCCAACGAAGCGAGAGAAAAAAGTAAACAAAGTTTCAGTGACTCCAAACATTTTTAATTAAAAATTATAACGTATCACTTCAAGCGCACTCCAGACAGGAATAAAATTGGCGGATCTGACAGTTTACAACCACACTGTTTTCACGCTGTTCTTTTTTTTTTTTTTTTATACAGGACACGTCAATTTGACTTCACCTCGCCTGATGTTAAGCTAAAAGCAAAGTCTCGGAAAGAGGGTCACCATCGTAAACATTTACCATGTTAACAGTGGTGGCACTCAGCTTGACGGCCTCATTAGATGCCTTTTCACGCCCCGCTTAAAGGACCCGGGACTGTAGGAAGAAGGAAACACGTGAGCTGGCAGGGAATTCCAGGTCTTAGTGGTGCGGCATAGGAATGAATCACTGAAACGCTTGGTTCTAGCAGGTATACTCTGCACCGTAAATGGATGGCATCTTAGCCCTGCACGTGTCGTCCTGTGAAGGAAAGGGGAGGGTGGGACTAATTGGAAGAGCTCGTCAGAACATTCACCATGGTAGAGACGGTAGAAAACTGCCAAAGACGCAACATCTCTACGCATCTGCAAAGGCTCGAGGGTGTTCGTGACCCTGTTCGAAAAACATCGGAAAAAATGAAACGCTCAAGTGAGACTTGAACTCACGACCTTTCCTTTACAGGGGGAATGCTCTTCCAACTGAGATATTGAGCCACACCTGACTCATTTCAAATTTTCCTTCTCTTTGTATCCGTCTTTAAGGGCGACGGTGGTGCCATCTACCAACATTCTTACGAACTGTTGGAAACAATGAATGATTTTTCAACCATTTTTAAACATTGAATTTTGATGACTCCGCCCGAATATTTGACTGAATTTTTTATAGCATTTCTAATGCTAACTTTAAAGTTCGAAAAATATCGGAAAAAATGAAACACTCAAGTGAGACTTGAACTCACGACCTTTCCCTTACAGGGGGAATGCTCTTCCAACTGAGCACGCTGCCGCTGTGCTGACAGCTTTCCTGTACTACGAAACACGCAACAACAGCTGTCGCTCGGCCATTGTCGCGTACGTATAATATGTGTGACAAGGACAGAAAAATAATCGCCAGATAGCGCAACGTAACTCAGTAATGGTAGCTTTGTTTACCTTTTTGAAGTTGATGATTCTAGTTAGTAGCTACAACTCGTGCGTATTAACATGGCACCTGGCTCGGGGCATTGCGCGGGGGAGCGGGAGGGGTGTATGCTTACGCTACTAGCCTCGCACGGCGAGAGCGGGGTCGCGCGCGGGGAAGCGGGAGGAGGGTGTTTTCGAGGCATGCCATGTTAATGCGCACGAGCTATATACAAACGCAGACCATGAGTTCACACATTGTTATCTCGTTTATCCGGGTGCAGCACAGTAACAGTTACCTACATGCAAACACCATCTATCAAATTTTGGTCGGACAACGGTTGTCCTCTTAAATTAATGGCAGGAGAGGAAGCTCGTGAAGTAAGAATAAAAGCAATTGGCGGCAATGGCGACCTGGCCCTCGATTCTACTAACTAAAGCTAAACCATACTGTGGTGCTACAGTCAGCGCAGAAAATGACATTAATTTTAGACATTATTCCTATACGGTTAAAGTCCAAAATGAAATGAAATACGTCTTTACTGTGCAAAAAGTCATTTAATTTTGAACATTAAGCACATCGACTTAAAGTCTATAAATTATTTAATGCCGTTTTTTGCAGTTGCTGTGGCACGACTGTTGTTTGGCTTTAGTAGAATCGAGGCCCTGATGTCCCTGCCAAACTATGAGGGAGAAAAGTTTTTATATAGGTATTTTGTCTGAATGAATTTGCACCTAATGCTGTTCTTCAATCTCAAGAGTCTTTTTGCAGAATTATGCTGTATTTAGTTGATTAGGTATATTTAAGAGCGGTTTATAACCTCCACACGGTGCACCCTAGGCAGTGTAGATGGCAGTGCCACTCTCACCCTGGTAGACGCTGCCGCGTACGGCTTATTCCGGCTTTGTAGAAGGCTACTCGTAGGTTCTAAATGCGCTCCTCTGAAAGCTCCTTATAGAAAGGCACAGTGGAGAACGGGAGCTGGAGCGGGCTGGTTCTCCGGGAGCAGGCCTGAAGGTACGGACAAGTATAGCTGCCCAGCTTATGCAGGCTTGCATAACAGCGCGACGTGTACCCTTCCACTTAGGGAGGTACCTCGGCAAGGATTGGTGCACTTACTCCTAGTCCTCCATTACTGTTTTGGCCTTTACGGAGACCCCGAGACGCCTTCACCTTCGCCACAATTTCTATCGATCAGCACTCTGCAGACTTTACTCATGATAATATACTCCGTCTTAAACTTTTTTTAGCGTATGTCATTTTGATTGTGAATAAAATTGACCCTTAGTTATAAGATACGAGTACCGAATTAAACTTTTGCTACAAGAGTCACCGTGGTTCGCGTGACGTTGATTTTGTAATACTAACACAGTAAAAACGATCATAAACGATGCACGCGATGTTTTTCATAAAGTAGGTGTTTCAAGCTTAAAAGCGCAAACGTGGTCGTCCGAAACAGACCTGGCGGCGGACTATCATTGGCGAAGCGAAAGCCATTGGAAAAACCTGGAGCGAAGTCAAACGCGAGGCTCAAGACCGTACGCGATGGAAACTCATTGTGGACGCCCTCTGCCCCAGCTAGGGGCCAAAGGACCTTAAGTCAAGTAAGTCAGGTGTTTCAAACTTCTGTAACAATAAATTTCATATATGTATAGAAGCATATAAAGGTGCAACCTTATTTCGTTCGTCGACTGTACCTACATTTTTAAATTATTAAACAACATGTACGGAAAACACAAGAAATATGTAGATACAAGCTATTTCATTTCGGATTGTCGGTGAAGTTGAAGTTAATTCTTGTTATAATAATTTATGCGGTTGAACCCTGTTCGCTCCATTATTTATTCAAATTAAGTAAAGCAAATATGTTGATCTAATATAATTGTGTTTAAGCCTGTTTTTAACTTGTTGGGCATCTGTTCAATTAAGGAAAATTGTAAAGAACTTTGTTGAGCATAATTTATTCGTGTTACAAAACCGGTTAAACCTTAGAACGTAGTTTTTGGAAAATGTTTCCTATGCTTTCAAGAATCTATATCATGGCGCTTTGGTCCCGTAACACATTTTTACAGGTTTCACTGGTCGAAAAAAATGGTAAGTCTGTCACCTGGCTCAGTCGGTTGCAAGTAGTCGGTAGTGCAGTCATGTGCGGTGTTCCACAGGGTACGTTATTAGGGCCCATCGGGTGTGCATTGTTATATAGATAATAATTGTTTTATATAATTTCGTTTTACAGAAAATGTTTCATATAATAATCGTTTCACAGAATAATCAATATACAGAATACTTACTTTAAGGATTTTTTAATCATTGATTTTTCTTTCACATATAGTTTAACATTGGGATAATCATATCATAGAATAACAAATCAAATACTCTTTATCAATATATTGTTCATTTAATATCAAAACATTTATTACCAAGAATAACATTTTGAGTTAACGATCTAATTTTGAAAATACTATGTTAAAGGTTGCCACTTTCATTTCAGTCAAATAATTTACAGATGAAGCTATGCTTTTTTTTATAACGATAAGTTATTACAATAAACGATTCCGGGTAGTCCTATTTCTGGGTACTTAAAAAAAATAACAACGAAGAACCACTCCGCTTCGCTTCCGCCTCAGCCTTTTAACCTTACCTATCCGAGTCGGGGTAATCTGAGTCGGTTTGAAAATTATAAAGGTGGTCTAATATTTTTTTTAAATAATTCTACAGTTTGATAAGTTTGTTAAACAAAAAAATGTGAATAAAAATTCATTCAATTGTGTTTCTGTGAAATATGTTTCATTGTAGTAAATTGTTTTTGAAACAATATTTTTTTTTTTTATACAGGACTCGTCAATTTGACTTCACCTCGCCTGATGTTAAGCTAAAGGCAAAGTCTCGGAAAGAGGGTCACCATCGTAAACATTTACCATGTTAACAGTGGTGGCACTCAGCTTGACGGCCTCATTAGATGCCTTTTCACGCCCCGCTTAAAGGACCCAGGACTGTAGCAAGAAGGAAACACGTGAACTGGCAGGGAATTCCAGGCCTTAGTGGTGCGGCATAGGAATGAATCACTGAAACGCTTGGTTCTAGCAGGTATACTCTGCACCGTAAATGGATGACATCTTAGCCCTGCACGTGTCGTCCTGTGAAGGAAAGGGGAGGGTGGGACTAATTGGAAGAGCTCGTCAGAACATTCACCATGGTAGAGACGGTAGAAAACTGCCAAAGACGCAACATCTCTACGCATCTGCAAAGGCTCGAGGGTGTTCGTGACCTCAGGATCCCCAATAATGCGGACCGCACGTCGCTGCAACCTGTCGAGAGCATCTAATAAGTACTTTGCGGAGCCGTCCCAGAGATGTGAGCAGTATTCCACGCAGGAACGAATTTGGGTCTTATATAGAAGACACCGCTGCTCCGGCGTGAAAAAACGTCTCACTCTGTTCAGGACTCCGAGTTTACGCGAGGCTGATTTGATGATACTCTCGATATAGTTTTTGTTATTCAGTTTGCAGCGAACATCCATACCGAGGATAGTGAGGTGATCCTGCAGTGGCAGTGGTGTGCTCTGAAGAGTGGGAAGGGGAAGGAAAGGAGATACCTTTGCTGTAAACGCACATGCCTGGGTCTTCTTGGCATTGAACTCGACCAGGTTCCTAGCGCCTAATTGTGTACGATGGCAGCACTCACGCGTGCTACTACAAGTAAATTAAAATGTAATCTCTCGGGCGAATCACAGTTTAATAGTCATCGAACTTCACTTACAGGTAAGTTCGTTTGATTTTCTATTAAACTTCAGTGATTCGCCCTTCGAGATTACATTTTAATTTACTTGTAGGATGTTTAGACTAAGAGACGAAATAGCATTAAGCAAATGATATAAAAAAGACGTCCGGCCATAACTCGATTATATTCTAAAAAGAACGAATAGATTACAGACCTGCATTACAAATGTAATGATTATTATTCAAAAATGGACAATAATCTTATTGTTAAACGATTAATCAAAGCTACCCTGTAAAACGAGCGGGCGAATGTCTCATTAGAGTGCACCACCAAATCTCGATTATAGAATTTCGCGAAAACTTGGGAACTTCCAGATTCCAGACCAACTAGCGGTTTTCTTAATGGGGTCTATACTTACACCTAGCCTATTGGCTGCAGAAGTCGCTGCATGTCTCGTGCTATGCGCTTTAATAACTGACGTGTCAATCCCGTTTTCTGCCAGGGTGACTTTGATCCATCGACTAATCGACTGCGAACATACCTTACGGAAAGGTTTGTTAAAACTAATCAAAAGAAAATCACAATTACTTGAATGTCTTGTCACGGAAAAAGTTAGATAATACTCCAGAGTCCTTGCTAGGCAAATAGGAGGACGTTCGTTGAAATAAGTTAGGTACAACGTGGGTCCACGACGTTTGATGTAATACTCTGGTTCAAAAACGCCGTGCTGACAATACTCCGGCAACCAAGGTAAGACTCCGGTGTATCTTGTGCTGGGGTGAATAGTAAATTCGGATTAAGCTGGAATTCGATTCTATCTGAATTTAATAATTTTACATAGAAAGGAAACCAGGGTTGTGTAACAATACCCTCAGTTTTATAGAAAGAAAGACAGAAAGAAATTTATTTAGCAATCAGTCACATACTTAAAATTAGATTATTTTAACAGTAATAATTTTTTGTAACACCTTTTGTATCAGGCAGAAAGGTAAAGCGTAGAAAAAATATTGTGGCTATGATATTGTGAACGCGTCGACCCTAAACGCGTCAGGATCGCAATGCCAAGACACCAATTTGGGACATCTTTTGTTTATTCGGCTCGCAAATAAGTCAATCTCAGGGTGTGAAAAGGAACCGCTAATTCGAAAATCAGCGCTGTCTGCAAGTTCCCATTCTATGTATGTCCGCATGCGTTCGACGAGACGCTTCGTCAGCCATGTAGTATATTAGAGCTTATATAAGAAGCGTATATAGACAGACCCCGGTCTTCACACCACCGCCAGATTTGTCTACTTATGTTACTTAAAAATGAGGGATTTGAATGCCTCCCATTCTGTTGATATATTGCTGTCGAATTGTCGATCCTTAAAAGAATCTCTCAATTCCTGCAATCTTTTGCCAAAAATTTTAGAACTAAGAAGGCAGTGGTCAGTTCTAAAAACTTTATATGTTTGGTAACATCTTGTTCTGACCATTTTTATAGAAAAACTTTAGTCTACCAGCCTGCGGCGTTGCATTGTAGTCACCCGGACCCGGAGTTCCCTAACTCCGCGAGCCCCGGCTGTGTACTGGCGGGGCTCAGCGGTCGCTCTGCCGCGGCCGGCGCGGCAGCGGCGGTCGCTTGTGCCCACCGCGAATCGAGCTCGTCTTCGCTGGCGCTCGGTGAGGTGGCGGCGGCTGGCCCCTCCAGTTTAAAAAACCCCCGATGTAGAAGGCTCTGATGGTCTACATCTGGGTTGCACCCTCTGCTCAACAGGAGGAGGTCTCAACTCTGCGCCTGTTCTTGTAATGGCTGTCATCGACTTTCTTGTAAATCGTTTCAAAAAAGTGAGTCATTTCACTTTAGATCTTTAATATTATCTTTGACATCTTTATTATGGCAATTAAACAAAAGAGCACGCCTAATTTGTGTTTCACAAAAATGAATGTGACATAGGTAAAAATCCGCCAGTGTCACTAAGATTCTTTAGGATTTAATTCTTATAATCATCATCTATGAGAGCTGAAGTTAATAGAGTTGATACAGTATTAGCTACGCAAGTTATAGCTTTTACAAATTTTTTTGATGTGACAACTTCTTATAATTCGATGGAGCCGGCTGCACGCACGAAAAACATGGCGTCATGCGGCGTTACCTCGCTTTAAGGCGTTCCATTTATAGCTTGAAATGCAAGCGAGAGCGCGGAACGAGCGACAAATCAAACAAATAAAATTTATTTTTTCTTTTGAAAAATGAAACCATTCCATTAGTATTTTCTTATGACGTTGTCACGTAACTATCGTCAGTTAACCGACTTTACAGATAACCAATCTTTTTTTATTTTTTTTTGAAAAAGGAAGGACTTAATAATGTCCCCTTTCACCTCGTCTTTCAAGCCATCAACCAACAGACCACCGAGAGGCAACATCCTTACGTATACAAGGGCCAAATTTATTTTCCTTTGGGAGCTCTTCTCCCAATGAACATCATAATATATCTAGCTCTAGAAGTCAGAGACGCGAGCGTATCCGCAGAAAATTCCTGGCCAGTGGGTGTCAGCGCCAGCGTGCGCGGCTGTGGACATAGCTGCGGGCGCGGGCTGCGGAGCGGTTGGCCCCACACTGGTGGGCCGCAAGAACACAAACTGTAACGCGGCCCTGTTAGTTGGACTGTCATCCGCATCAGTAGTGCCGATCACGTCAATTCCATCCTTACTGCGTGGAATTTCCATAATAGCGTGTCTATATTATGAGATCGTGTCATATATTCGTCTAATCTAGCCGGGTGATGGACATGACTCAAAAACACTACAAAGTTTATCATAGTACTAGGACTTTAAGCATCACGGACTTTAAGTACTCCAGACATGGATGTTATTATATTGATTATAGACTCAAAACACTCCAAAAATTAGCCACGGTACCAGCCTCACAGACTGGACTCCAGACATGGATGTTATTATATTGATCACCGATTCAAAACACTCCAAAGTTAGTCACGGCACCAGCCTCACGGATTGGACTCCAGACGTGGATGTTATTATATTGATCACCGATTCAAAACACTCCAAAGTTAGTCACTGTACCAGCCTCACAGACTGGACTCCAGACATGGATGTTATTATATTGATCACCGATTCAAAACACTCCAAAGTTAGTCAAGGTACCAGCCTCACGGACTGGACTCCAGACATGGATGTTATTATATTGATCACCGATTCAAAACACTCCAAAGTTAGTCACGGTACCAGCCTCACGGACTGGACTCCAGACATGGATGTTATTATATTGATCACCGATTCAGAACACTCCAAAGTTAGTCACGGTACCAGCCTCACGGACTGGACTCCAGACATGGATGTTATTATATTGATCACCGATTCAAAACACTCCTAAGTTAGTCACGGTACAGCCTCACGGACTGGACTCCAGACATGGATGTTATTATATTGATCACCGATTCAAAACACTCCAAAGTTAGTCACGGTACCAGTCTCACGGACTGGACTCCAGACATGGATGTTATTATATTGATCACCGATTCAAAACACTCCAAAGTTAGTCACGGTACCAGTCTCACGGACTGGACTCCAGACATGGATGTTATTATATTGATCACCGATTCAAAACACTCCAAAGTTAGTCACGGTACCAGCCTCACGGACTGGACTCCAGACATGGATGTTATTATATTGATCACCGATTCAAAACACACCTAAGTTAGTCACGGTACAGCCTCACGGACTACCAACCAACCAACAACCAAACGCTTGACTTGGGTATGCACTCTTGCAATATTAAAACAGACTATTGTCATTATCATTGATCTGCTGTTTGATGTTTTTTGATACACTTTTGCGAAGAATTCTTCGCTGAAGAATAAAAATACTTTGCAGATATGTGTTATAGGTATGTACGACCGTAGCTGCTTAATCCGTATTGGAAATAAGATTCAGCTAGGGAGTTATACAACATTATTTTGACTTTATATGGAATGCGATTTTTTAGTAATGATATGTTAGCGAGGAACTACCTGAGTTTATCGGAAACATACTCGATATGGACTCCAGTTCATTATGCTATCGCACCTGCAAAGGATGTTCGTCCACATATCATCATCACCACACATCGTCATCGTACTCACCATAATTCCAATCGGTTGATTTAGAATATTTCTGGAAGTCGAATTGTACCTGCGGTGACGGCGCCTGCGACGAATCTTTGACTTTTGGCGTTTAGCTTCTTGAATTTTCGTTTTAAGTATTCCTCTTCATCACCATTGTAATGTTTACGCTTTCCCATCTTGTTCCGACACAAATCACATAAACTATCACTATAAATCTAATATATTTTAACACACAAGAAAAAACCAGTGCACGATGGCTGCCACACAAAACGTGTATGAGATACCCTCAAGTTAGCTAACATTTTTTTCTTTTTAAATGTTGCTATAAAATTGTGTACGATGGCAGCACTCACGCGTGCTACTACAAGTAAATTAAAATGTAATCTCGAAGGGCGAATCACTGAAGTTTAATATTGGATTGATATCGTACTTTCATAGGAAATAAAAAATATTCTGTTATTTTGTGGGGTTTTCTCTCATTCTTCGTTTTATTGTTCAAATTAGAGGTTAGTTTTGAAGCAATTGTCCATCAATCTGTTAAATTAATTTTGTTCAAAAAGTGCTAATCGTTACATTGTGAACATGGATTTAATTCAAATAAGATAAATGTAATGTAATGTACCTACACATCAATGTTTATATTATAACTTTATTTAATTAATGGTCGCGCTTGCGTGAAATTATTAGACATACCCTTTAGGTATGCAATCGTGTTACAGGACTGTGCCGTGCGAAGCCGGGTGGGTCTGATAGTACTTACTAGGTTATGCTCATGGAGAAGGAAATGATAGCGGAGTTGTTGCAAGGCAATCGAGTCGCATGCCATCCAAACGTCAAATGGACTCATTCGGTAGGAACGTTATACCTATGAAGTCCTTCGACTTTTGACACCCCCGCGCGTCTCTCTGCCCACCCGCATTCGGCGCTCGTTTTTATTAGGAGAAATATCAATGGGGCATCTCCGTTACTTAATCATATTCTGTCCTCCGTGGTTATGCTGAATGTACAGGTTTATAGGAAGTAGAAAATGAAATTGCTAGAATATTTTTAAGCAAGTTTTATTAACCTATAATGTCTAAGTATATCATCATCCTCATATTCATGACATATGTGGTCCAAAAATGCAGCTGGTGGTTCAATGGATCTAGATCGAGCCAACTTAGATACCAAATATAGTCATAATGTGGGCACAGCATCCCAGTCGTGAGAACGTTCTACACAATCTAAATACACCAGCACAGAAACAGCACAGTCCTCAAAAAGGTTCTAGAACGTGCAGGAATCCCAAGACTGGACTGTACACGAACTCAATACAATAAATAATAAATAAATAAATATTCCACAACATTCTACACAACGCTATCTAGACCCATGGTAAGCTTTTATAGCTTGTGTTATGGAATCTAGAATGCGGATAAACATACTTATATACCTTTTTTTTTGTAAATACATACATATTATACATAGAAACACCCAGACCAATGCAAATAGCCATATTCATGCATACAAATATTTGCACTGAGCGGGAATCGAACCCGCGCCTCCTGCGTGGCAGTCGCGTGCACTACCGCCACGCCACGGAGGCTATTAATAGGCTATTAACACAACACTCAATAATAACATCCACCCATCCATGTACTCCAGTCTGTAAATGCACCCACGTGTGGCCAATTATGATTTTCGGTCCCGCGACGTAATAGGGGGCGAGCCAATTGCCGCCCAGCGGATCCTTTGTCTTAAGCTGTATGTTTTTAATCCAATCATTATCTATTAACACTATCAATAAAAAGTGAAAACAAAACCGCACATTCGTTGCTGGAAAAACGTTTTGTTTGAAAGGACTGGAATGGACTTTGGACATGACACGACAGTTTTAAACTTTTTTTAACAGTTCGTATTTCGTTTAAAGAGCTAGCAAATTCACAAACGGCATGATAGATCTTGCGTCTTACAACAAAATAGCGCTCATTGTCATAATCGCATAGATATATTTTGATTTAGATAGAATACTCCATGATTCGAAACGCAAAAGACATTGTATTTTGTCAGTTAAAATAATTCCCATTTACTGATTTTCTTATATATAAAATCTCTGATAAACGTGCTAAAAAGTACCTGATAAAATTATTTTTTACCGTCAGTATTTGGTAGATAGGTAACTACTTTTATCTCGACAACATTTTTCCTACTCCATTTGAAACTACAGTCCGTCAAATCTAAGAAGTACCGTTTGACAGTTCTGACAATTGAATGATAGGGATGGGATAAAAAAATCGATTACTATAATATCCGAACTTTAAGAGATCGATTACTATAATATCCGAATTTTAAGAAATCAATTGTTATAATTAAATAAAAGAAATGTTTAGGATATTTTTTTATTCACTACTAGTACTAGTATCGTCGTCTTCGTCATCATCGTCATTTAAATTAATGACCAGTTGATTGTCCATTACATTATCAAAGTGTACGTCTCTTTCGAAGTCGTCCATTATTATTTTCTTTGTTTTTTGTACTACTTTACTCCAATCTTCCTGTGTAACTTGGGCACATGCTTCCTTTAATAAACCTTCCATTTTCTTGACACTGAAGGGTGGTTTTGTGTTGTGTCTTGCTGCATAACCTGTAAAACAATAATGTAACTATTTGATAGCAGACGAAAACCATTGTTTAAATTATAAATGTTAGAAGTACTCGTGTTATTATTATAATATTATAAAATATTACCTTTAACTTGGGCCCAAATCAGTTCAATGGCATTATATTGGCAATGGTACGGAGGAAGTCGTATGACTTTGTGCCCGTGCTCTTCGGCCAATTGGTCAATTACATATGTCGGTTTTGGTGGTTTATGCAATTTCACTAACTGTAATAATTCAGCTTTTAATAGTGACATGTCGGCATCCACTCCTTTTCTTTGCAGCCATGCCACCAAATCTGCTTTCTTATTGGCTGACGTAGGTGCTTTATCAATTTGCACAGAGTGGTATGGGGCATTAGCCATTATAATTGTGCTGTTAGGAGGGATATTCTGTAATAAATTTAAGAACCACTCTCGGAACCTTACTGCGTCCATTTCTTCATGATACTCTTTAGTGCTTTTGGATTGGAAAGCTAATAAAGAGTTTTCCACGAAGCCTGTAGACGCTGACCCAGCATGGCATATTATGAGGCGTCCACCTTTTCCTATCGGCACCTTCGAGCACGAAGCTTCAGAATCATCAGTCCATGTTTTCGGCACAGAATGGTTGGAATTTAGCCAAGTTTCGTCCAAAAATATTACATTATCCCAGTTTATAATTTGTTTAACTTCGCGCAGGAATGTTAGTCGCTGCATAATTATGTCATGTCGCTCCATAACAATTTTTCGTTTGTCAACTTTTTTGTATCTGAAGCCAATTCCTGTTATTACCGTTCTCAACGACTCTATGCTTCCCTTATACAGCCCGGCATCTTTTAAAGTTGCACATAACTTTGCCAATGTTGGAAATTCGCCTCTTGTAAAATACCCGTATATATGGTTTCTAATAGCATGACTATCGAATTCATCGATGCCTGTCACAGGTTTATTTCTTTTTCGTTTTTTCGGTGTGTGAAGTACGTTACTGTCACTCCCCGAAGGCCCATATTTTTCACTTAATATTTTGCCAACGGTGCGGCTACCAATACCGAGAGCTTCACCGACGCGATCCCGAACTTGTGTAACTGGCAGTAGAAGTCCACCATTTTGAGATTCATGCTCAAAATACTCGTGTAATTTCACCACCAATTCACGAGCCTGGCTGTTCAAAGTACGTCCTCTTTTCGACATTATTAATAAACACTTGCTTAGTTCGGAGTCCAGTATAAATATTGCCAAGGTAAACGGATAAAGAATGATCAGTCCAGAAAAGTAATAGCCAAGTCACAAATTGTAAAACACAAACGAGAAAGCAAGTACGCGCACAGTCAGCTTCCAAGATGGCGAGAGACTGCTGACGCCGAACCGACCGAGCGGTACGCGTGCGCTTGTAGTTGGCAGTGTTGCCAGAAAAAAAAAATTGTAGAGACTTGGACACCTGCGATTTTGCCTATTGACCTAAAAATAATTAAATTAATTTATTTTAGGGTATCTGTGTATTCAGTGCATTATGCGGTCGCGCAGTAACGTCGTTAATTTATAACATCAGGCAACAACATTTTTGTGAATGGGTTCTACATACCTTATTTTTATTAGTTTTAGACGTAGAAATAAGACTTAGAAGAAAAAATTGTAATTGTAAAATCAATGGATGTGCTTGTTAAAAATTTGTTTATTTCTCTGTAATATGCAAACCCATACTATCATACACAAAAATAAATGTAAAAAACACTATCCCTGACTCCATTTACTATTTCGACAGCGTTAGCGCGAGAAACCCCGACTTATTTGGGCGCGAAAATCAAAAATCGACAAATCGCTTTCGACAACTTTTTAAAGAAGCAAATATATTTGATTTATAAATACGTATTTTTGGTGAATGGGTTTTATCTCATATTTTACGATTACATAACTATTTAGTTATGTAATCGTAATATGTGAGATAAATCCCATTCACATGAAAAAATATTTGTTTGGTTGTCAAGTGTAATTTGTAAATAATACATTCGATTTTTCGTATATGTAAACGATTTTTTTGTATACAAGTGTATCCGAAGAGTCGCAACACTACGTGCAGTGACCTAACTACGTAACTTTGTAATGAGGTCAAGAATATAACTATTAGAAATTATTTACTGTGTAAATATGTGTTATTTTGCTTTGTTTGAAAGTTTTCAATTACATTTAGATATTAAGAATTGTACATTTTTAGATACAATAATGAAATCTTTCTAAATTCATGGTTTTATGAAAAAGGTTATCGAAACTGAATAATGTACGTATGAACAAAGTTGTTTCGGTTTGAAAAATATGAAACGTCAAACGGTACCTCTTAGATTTGATGGACTGTATCTATGTTATGTGCATTTGAGTAAGAAGTCAAAAACGGAAGTTGTGTAAACACACAGAGGCCATTGATTAAGAATCGAATTGAATTGACAATTATAATCGATTACACCACGAATTATATCAAAGTTTAAACCCCACATACGATTTTGTTCGAGTGAATTAAAAGATTGTTAAAAAAATATATCATGATTTATCAAGTTACATAAGTAGCCATACACTTTTTATTTAGGTTTTTCTAAAAGAAACGAACATGGGCATTCTCCATTCTTTCTGCGAAATTAGGGACTCCCGGGCCCGTCTTTGAATAATTCAACAAATCATTATATCGTTCAATAGTGTGTGTGCGCACTCTGTATAAGATTGACCAACTCACGTTCGAGGTTCAGATGGCAGGTGCTCCCAATTTATCCGAAATAAGCAAGCCACTTAATATTTAATCTAATCCCGAACTCTGATGTGAAGGCCTCGAAATGCGACTAGAAACTAACAACAATGATGACAAAGATGAACGATGTGTGAGAATATTGAGAATTAATTGTATGATTGTCCTCAAATATAATTACCTACCTTTTTATAACGTACATAAACTCATAACATAAGCTCACGCCTGTATTCCCCGAAGGGCTAGGCAGAGGTGCTAGCACCCACATTTCACCAGTTTATGTTTAGGTCCCAATGTAATAGGTGGCGAGCCTATTGCCATTATCCGGGCACATAAACCTGCGATAAACCTTTTTATATTAGAATGAATTCTTGTAGCATTTATTATGCTAACTTTAAAATTCGAATATATCTGGAAAAATAAAATGTTCAAGTGGGACTTGAACCCACGACCTTTCCGCTACAGGGGGAAAGCTCTTCCAACTGAGCTATTGAGTGAGCCATACCTGAATCACTTTACATTTCCCTTCTCTTTAAATCTGTCTACCGGTTCCGCGGTCTAGCGGTACCCATTAGCAAATTATAAAATGGAAAAAAATTATAAATTATGGGTACCGCCTGCTATCAAACTAATAAAAATATGAAACCCGACTGATGCCGAGAAGATCGAAACAGATCTTCTCAGCATCAGTCGGGTTTCATATTTTTAATAAGTAATTTATTTTATTTGCTTTGTTGAACAGAAGGGGTATTTCGTTGGTAGGCAAGAAATGAAATTCGATGAAAAAATAATACGTCATTATTTATTTCGGAAAATGATAATAATTCAAAAAGATAATTAGGAAACTTCTCGAAAATAAAACCATAGTGCCGTACTGACGTTATAATCAAAAATTAAACTCCTTCAAATAAAGGAGATGGAAAATGGTGGGCCCAAATGTAATAAGTTGAGATATGATCTAAAAAAATAGTCATATTTTTCTATCTTAGAATATGAAAAATCACCTCAATTCTCAATCTGGATGCGGAGAAATATGAGAAAATAGTTTTCGTGAGATTATCAATTGAGTAATCGATTATACACTGAAATATTTGCTGTAAATAATTAACTCAAAGTAATTAAATGCACTATATATACTTACATGCATTATAGTGCATATAATTACAGTCATATTATTAAATCAAATATCAATTAATTACTGAAAAACCAATATTAATGATTATCGATTTCATATCGATTCAAATCTCTCTTATATTTGTAGTCTATGTCACTGACATGGAAGCTGACTAACATTGGCACTTCATACTAGACAGTTGCTGACTGTTTTTGTTTGCTCATCGTTTCATGTTTTCCGATGCGTTTTGAGTGCTTTCCCGATTATTCGTAATTTTTTACGACAACTGCTTTCTATTCTACGGATTCTGACCCTGCCTACCTTGTACGACCCTTGCTTTCACCTTGGACACCGAAGATCGCTCACACGTTTGACTTGGCATTGTTATTTTGCATTTTACCGCCAGCTTGTGGATTGGATATTATTGAAACTATGGATCGCTGTGTGAATTGTGGTATATCCACTGGTCACTGCAATACACTGGGCCGACGGCCCTTACACGATGAAACAATTCTGTCAGTGATTCGGCAATGGCTTGCACCTCAGTCTGTAAGTAAATACCTGTAACCTCATCTAACCAGCTACCATCCTGGCAGGTTTAAAATGTAAAATGTGTTTAATAGAAGGTGAATAAAACACTATATTCAATGATTTTTTTATCTTATTTTAGACATTCTTTCCCTATCTCCTTACCTGTTACCTACCTATCGCTTGAAGTCGTTGACGTTCATTCATATGATTTTTCAAACATTTTCTAGTAAATATAATAACTATTAGTGCAAAAGAACACATTTTGCACTTCAGGAATCAGCTGATAAATAAAGATTGTAACATAACCTCACTTTTACATAATCTCTTATATCTCTGTTCTCAGATTGACAAAATCCGCAGAATTTTCAGTGAAAGGTTGATAATATATAAGCTATTAATTGACACCACTTTCTTCTTACAAGTAGGCCCAAGATTGTATGTAATCATTTCAGTCTCCATTTCTTTTCTGCCTCTTAGAAAGTTTTTTATTTTGGGATTATTTTTATGAGCAGAATGAAGCCGAACAGTGGTATATTTGTCAGTTATTTATATTCTTCCTGAGCAATGTTCCTTTTTTCGAAGTATATCTCTCAGTGGCTTCAAAATTATTGCTACAAATTCTGCTGCTTTTTGAAGGTGTCCAGTCAAACTCATTTCGTTGTTCTTTAACAATTGCAATCCACTCTTGAAGTCGAACTTCATTAGTCGGAAACCTTGAAAATAAAAATTAGGTTATTACAATTATTTAAAGGACAACAAATAAATAAAACAAAAATTATGTTACTCAATTTTAAATAACAAATAAAACTAAACAGCAGGTCAAAATTATTACTTTAGTAGGCAGTAAACTGAAAATCACCCTATGTCGTATCTGTACTGATAATCTATGCAAGCAGTGTTGTTGTGTCCTTGTCGTGCTCATATCAAAAAGTATTTCTGTCCTTTTTCTTTGCCGCCATTATTTTAAAAATATTATTAAACTAATTTTAATGAAATACACTAAAAAATCGGTAATATTGTATGTACTTACATGTGATAGAAGGTCCTTCGTGTTTTATTGATTTTAGTGTCGTAATTTGTACATTTTTAAAAATACACGGTGGCATTTTTATTGCCATATTATTATGCGCTTACATACGTGACAACTCGGCGTTTGCCAGACATATACTAAATGCGATACGTCCCAATTGGGACGTTTTCGCGTCTTCACCAGGCGCAGTCTAATAACATATCTGCCTCTTTTTTGTATGTAATATCATTGTTCTAATGAGTAAAATTTGCATACTGGTTGGTGTTTTAATACGCCATAGTAACACCATAATAAATTAATTAATTGATCATTTTTTATTCGTTTTTTACCTTCATTCTGCAGGTGGCACGAGGTTGGTTAGGACATAAGACATACGCACACGAGGGACACCTAATGGCGGACAAAATGTCCGCGGTGCGATATTTTGTGTTAAAGAATATTAACAACCAAAATCCATACTAATATTATAAATGTGAAAGTAGCTCTGTCTGTCTGTTATACTTTCACGGTTAAACCACTGAACCGATTTTGATGACATTTGGTATAGGGAGAGATTTGACCTTGAGAAAGGATATAGGCTATATTTGGCCGCGATTACCGACATCCACGCGGGCAGGGCCGCGAGCAAAAGCTACCAATGTTCCTTCTAACCCCTCCAACTAAGCTAAATTGCATGTGCTAGGAGTGAGTTCACGTCGGTAGTTTAATGCCAGGTTTTGAACCCGGTGCATGCCACCAAATACGCGGGTGTTACGTATGTGGTACGTATGTATATACGTACATTATACTCACTCTTGTAAATCCTCGAAGAGGTAGGCAGAGGTGTATTAACACCAACATTTCGCCAACTAAGTATGATTTTCGGTCCCACGTAATAGGGGGTGAGCTTGTTGCCGTTTATTTGCTGTCGGAAGGAGAACAGCCCTATCCCTTAGTCGTCTTCTACGACACCCACAAGTAGAGATGGGGCCCTTTTCTTCTCCACCGGGAACCAAAATGGCAGATAACACAGTGAAATGCAAATGACACATTTTTGTACGTCCCCTTGTTCAGTTTACTTTCATAGATTGTCCCGAGTGGTTAACGGGTTGCTGGTGTTCATCTTATACTATATAGGGTGGAAGATTTACATGCCCACTCGAAGGGAAGTACTCAAATACAGCAGCAGAATATACCAGCTAGAACAAAGCGTTTCAGTGACCCATTCCTATACCGCACCATTAAGACCTGGAACTCCTTGCCAGCTTACGTGTTTCCTTCTTCCTACAGTCCCGGCCCGGGTCCTTTAAGATGGGGTGTGAAAAGGCATCTGATGAGGCCGTCAAGCTGAGTGCCACCACTGTTAACATGGTACATGTTTACGATAGTGACCCTCTTTCCGAGACTTTGCCTTTAGCTTACCATCAGGCGAGGTGTAGTCAAATACCTACTGGAGATAGAGAACTTCATTCAAAGGAAACATTCCTTTATTTTTAAAAAGAAACAAAACTGCATTCGAAGATTTTCGAAAACTAGCTTGACACGTCCGGTAATCGAACCGACTAAAACCCGAAAAAATCACATCTTACTGTATTTTTTAAGCCGACTTCACAAAAGGAGGAGGTTCTCAATTCGTCTGTATACATCATATTTTTTTGGCTTCAATCGATAGTGACAATCATGCGGACCAAATCTCTCTAACGAACATGGTAAATTCAATGAAAGAAAATCCCTGAAATTTAAACCTAGGTATTAGTTAGCTATTTTCATACTGAAATGTAATAATTATTAAAAAACTTTAATCGGTTTTTACTTTTTGTTTTCTTTTGCACCTTTCGGAATAGGCGAAGGAAGCACCTTAGCATGCGGCCTTGTCATAATAGATCTTTACGCAAGGAAAATCAACATATTTTTCAAAACTTCAGCTGTTTTTTTTATTTAAGTACCTAGTCTGTGGACGTGCGTAACACGCTCAAACGCTCGTGTGGTAAGTAGGCTCGTTTTTTAAGTATTTTACACACACGTATTTTATGAAACCTTTCCTAAATAATTTCGAGAAACAATAACTTAGTACTTAAATGTGCATTTAGTAAAATTTTATTTAACTGTTTTTAATGGCATAGTTTGGTTTAAAAATTGACATTATCTATTAAATACGAAGTTGTATGAAAAAACTAATATTATTGAACACGGCCTTTTGTATCGAATCATTTTTTAAACACGAGGTAACTCAATCTCAACGAATAAAATGAAAAAAAGTCGATTCTATAACCAACGTGTTAATTAACTAGGTGCAAAGTGACAGTTTAAAAAACAGGTATCATTATGTGCCTGATTGCAGTGACTTTAAGAGCAAGAGCATTGAAAAATAATTTTTCATCCCTTCTATTCGAAAAATGTCACTTTACTGTCACTGTAGCGGGGCGCAAAATAGCTCTTTTCTGTTCAAGGCCAAGCAGCGGGCCGTAAAAGTGATTTGAATTTGGAACATTATCATTCATAGAAATCGAACTCAAATTGTATGGATTACTGGCTGGTACGTGTTGGCCGCATAGCTCGGGGTGACCTGTGCTAACTAAAAAAAAAACAAAGAGCGCCAATTACCTCTCTGTTCTTGTAATTAGTACATTACCTATTTAAGTGGTATTTTGCAAAATAATATGAGTTCTACTTCGAGTTAAGGAAGTGACAATGCATTAACTCTTGAAACAATTAGATATTATAGAAGCTAACAACGCCGTACAAAACTTGTTGCGCCCGAAATCTCGGGAGAAATAAATTTTCTCATAGAACGGGGATGAAAAGTAGAGTGTATAACTCGGGAGCAAATTATTTTTCCCTCGGGCGGTGTACTTTGAATCCCTCGCTGCGCTCAGGATTCTACGTTATATATATTCTATTCTAGAATCCTTCGCTTTGCTCTTGATTCAAAGTAGCGCCCTCGCCGTAAAAATACTACTTTGCTCCCTTGTAATACAATCTACTATTTCATCCCTTCTATTCGAAAAATGTCACTTTACTGTCACTGTAGCGGGGCGCAAAATAGCTCTTTTCTGTTCAGAGCCAAGCAGCGGGCCGGCAAAGTGATTTGAATTTGGAACATTATCGTTCATAGAAATCGAACGCAAATTGTACGGATTACTGGCTGGTACGTGTTGGCTGCATAGCGCGCGGTGACCTGTGCTAACTAAAAAAAAACAAAGAGCGCCAATTACCTCTCTGTTCTTGTAATTAGTACATTACCTATTTAAGTTGTATTTTGCAAAATAATATGAGTACTACTTCGAGTTAAGGAAGTGACAATGCATTAACTCTTGAAACAATTAGATATTATAGAAGCTAACAACGCCGTACAAAACTTGTTACGCCCGAAATCTCGGGAGAAATAAATTTTCTCATAGAACGGGGATGAAAAGTAGAGTGTATAACTCGGGAGCAAATTATTTTTCCCTCGGGCGGTGTACTTTGAATCCCTCGCTGCGCTCAGGATTCCACGTTAGAATCTATGTTTCTACGTTTCTACGTTCTATTCTAGAATCCTTCGCTTTGCTCTTGATTCAAAGTAGCGCCCTCGCCGTAAAAATACTACTTTGCTCCCTTGTTATACAATCTACTATTATTGCAAAATGTAAGCTATTAAAACTTTGTTTCATAAAAAAATATTAGGTACTAATGCCAAACTAAGCTAAAGGCAAAGTCTAAAGTCTAAATAAATGATGTACCTACTCATTTTTTTAATTATTCAAATCTACTGCATATCAATGATATGCTGTCTGATGGCTCCCTTCATTGTTATGCGGAAGACAATACCAAGGACACGTGTATTATATACGGGCCGTGCAAATATCCCACAGTTCAAGGTGGATGAGAGTCGCAAACATCTTGTATCCGAACTCCGAAATCGAGACTACTCTCTCGGGAGTATCCGATTGGGGTCGACTAAACCTAGTCCAATGTAACCCAAGACATAAGTGTATTCAAACATACATACATATACGTGAGTATATGTATGTATGTTTGAATACACTTATGTCTTGGGTTACATTCAGACGTGAGTCTGTAAATCCCCGAAGGGGTAGGCAGAGGTGTATCAGCATCCACGTTTCGCCAATTTTAATTTTCGCTCCCAACGACGTAATAGGGGGCGAGCCTATTGCCATCTAGCGGACCCTTTGTCTTGAGCTATATGTTTACTGTCGGATGGAGAATAGCCCTGTCCCTTAGTCGCCTTTTACGACAGCCACAGGAAGAGCTGGTGTGGTCCTATTATATTCTACGGGAACCAACAGGACAAATGTGTATTCATTGCTAAGAAAATACCATTTATTATAGCACCGAAGTTCCTGGGCACACGACTCACTATTTCCTCAAGTATCGGGATCCTAGTTGTGGACAGCAATACTTTAGTGTAGGGCAACGACTCTTTCTAATAAGGCACACGTGAGGCTCTATATGGAGTACTGCTGTTACCTTTTTGCCAGAGCGCCTGCATATCAGCTTGACCCCTTCGACTTGGTTAGTATATAAGGAAAAAAATATGAATAAGGTACAAATGGCGGCTTTAACGCTACAAGCGATCTCTTCCAGGCAACCTTTAAGCAACTGTCAGCATTCACTCCCAGAACTGGCGACATACCTATCACTAAACGCTTAGATTGTGTAGGCGCACTTTGCGCTGCCGCCACGGCCTGCTTCTGCTAGGGTGACAGGCGGCTCCACCGGTCACCCCCAGGCCAGCATTCATGGAGGATGGAGGTCGTTCTGCGACCTCCGACGTCCGGTTCGCCTTCGCTCTTCGCGGGCTTCCCGGGCCTGGAGTCTTGTCCGGACTCGACCGGCCGCCTCCTTCTCGAGCATTACTTGCTCGCAGAAGGAGGCGGCCGCACCCCAAGCGTTCGCGCATCGTACCATCGCCGCTGTGAGCAACGTGGCGAGTGTGAGAGTCTAACTGCCAATGCCGGTTTGGCTGATTTTCGATATTTTCCGTGAAGACTATATTAAATAGGTATTTAGTATGTATCTGTAATAAATTTAAATGTACTTAATATCGTATAACCATAATATGTCAATATAAAAGCTGTTCAAGACGTTCAAAACGAGTTTTTTTACAAAATGTCGTCATGACTATAGGTTTTTCCGGATCAGCTGTAATGTTTCGCAAACATGTGATTAATTTATTAGAAGTTCTGGTTAGGTATAACTAGTTTAATATATCATATATAGTATAAAATAACCCGACTGCAGAGTAAAAGTATATCTGAAAAGCAAATAAAATAAATTACTTATTAAAAATATGAAACCCGACTGATGCTGAGAAGATCTGTTTCGATCTTCTCGGCATCAGTCGGGTTTCATATTTTTAATAAGTAATTTATTTTATTTGCTTTTCAGATATACTTTTACTCTGCAGTCGGGTTATTTTATACTATATATGATATATTAAACTAGTTATACCTAACCAGAACTTCTAATAAATTAATCACATGTTTGCGAAACATTACAGCTGATCCGGAAAAACCTATAGTCATGACGACATTTTGTAAAAAAACTCGTTTTGAACGTCTTGAACAGCTTTTATATTGACATATTATGGTTATACGATATTAAGTACATTTAAATTTATTACAGATACATACTAAATACCTATTTAATATAGTCTTCACGGAAAATATCGAAAATCAGCCAAACCGGCATTGGCAGTTAGACTCTCACACTCGCCACGTTGCTCACAGCGGCGATGGTACGATGCGCGAACGCTTGGGGTGCGGCCGCCTCCTTCTGCGAGCAAGTAATGCTCGAGAAGGAGGCGGCCGGTCGAGTCCGGACAAGACTCCAGGCCCGGGAAGCCCGCGAAGAGCGAAGGCGAACCGGACGTCGGAGGTCGCAGAACGACCTCCATCCTCCATGAATGCTGGCCTGGGGGTGACCGGTGGAGCCGCCTGTCACCCTAGCAGAAGCAGGCCGTGGCGGCAGCGCAAAGTGCGCCTACACAATCTAAGCGTTTAGTGATAGGTATGTCGCCAGTTCTGGGAGTGAATGCTGACAGTTGCTTAAAGGTTGCCTGGAAGAGATCGCTTGTAGCGTTAAAGCCGCCATTTGTACCTTATTCATATTTTTTTCCTTATATACTAACCAAGTCGAAGGGGTCAAGCTGATATGCAGGCGCTCTGGCAAAAAGGTAACAGCAGTACTCCATATAGAGCCTCACGTGTGCCTTATTAGAAAGAGTCGTTGCCCTACACTAAAGTATTGCTGTCCACAACTAGGATCCCGATACTTGAGGAAATAGTGAGTCGTGTGCCCAGGAACTTCGGTGCTATAATAAATGGTATTTTCTTAGCAATGAATACACATTTGTCCTGTTGGTTCCCGTAGAATATAATAGGACCACACCAGCTCTTCCTGTGGCTGTCGTAAAAGGCGACTAAGGGACAGGGCTATTCTCCATCCGACAGTAAACATATAGCTCAAGACAAAGGGTCCGCTAGATGGCAATAGGCTCGCCCCCTATTACGTCGTTGGGAGCGAAAATTAAAATTGGCGAAACGTGGATGCTGATACACCTCTGCCTACCCCTTCGGGGATTTACAGACTCACGTCTGAATGTAACCCAAGACATAAGTGTATTCAAACATACATACATATACTCACGTATATGTATGTATGTTTGAATACACTTATGTCTTGGGTTACATTGGACTAGGTTTAGTCGACCCCAATCGGATACTCCCGAGAGAGTAGTCTCGATTTCGGAGTTCGGATACAAGATGTTTGCGACTCTCATCCACCTTGAACTGTGGGATATTTGCACGGCCCGTATATAATACACGTGTCCTTGGTATTGTCTTCCGCATAACAATGAAGGGAGCCATCAGACAGCATATCATTGATATGCAGTAGATTTGAATAATTAAAAAAATGAGTAGGTACATCATTTATTTAGACTTTAGACTTTGCCTTTAGCTTAGTTTGGCATTAGTACCTAATATTTTTTTATGAAACAAAGTTTTAATAGCTTACATTTTGCAATAATAGTAGATTGTATAACAAGGGAGCAAAGTAGTATTTTTACGGCGAGGGCGCTACTTTGAATCAAGAGCAAAGCGAAGGATTCTAGAATAGAACGTAGAAACGTAGAAACATAGATTCTAACGTGGAATCCTGAGCGCAGCGAGGGATTCAAAGTACACCGCCCGAGGGAAAAATAATTTGCTCCCGAGTTATACACTCTACTTTTCATCCCCGTTCTATGAGAAAATTTATTTCTCCCGAGATTTCGGGCGTAACAAGTTTTGTACGGCGTTGTTAGCTTCTATAATATCTAATTGTTTCAAGAGTTAATGCATTGTCACTTCCTTAACTCGAAGTAGTACTCATATTATTTTGCAAAATACAACTTAAATAGGTAATGTACTAATTACAAGAACAGAGAGGTAATTGGCGCTCTTTGTTTTTTTTTAGTTAGCACAGGTCACCGCGCGCTATGCAGCCAACACGTACCAGCCAGTAATCCGTACAATTTGCGTTCGATTTCTATGAACGATAATGTTCCAAATTCAAATCACTTTGCCGGCCCGCTGCTTGGCTCTGAACAGAAAAGAGCTATTTTGCGCCCCGCTACAGTGACAGTAAAGTGACATTTTTCGAATAGAAGGGATGAAATAGTAGATTGTATTACAAGGGAGCAAAGTAGTATTTTTACGGCGAGGGCGCTACTTTGAATCAAGAGCAAAGCGAAGGATTCTAGAATAGAATCCCGAGCCTAGCGAGGGATTCTAACGTAGAATCCTGAGCGCAGCGAGGGATTCAAAGTACACCGCCCGAGGGAAAAATAATTTGCTCCCGAGTTATACACTCTACTTTTCATCCCCGTTCTATGAGAAAATTTATTTCTCCCGAGATTTCGGGCGCAACAAGTTTTGTACGGCGTTGTTAGCTTCTATAATATCTAATTGTTTCAAGAGTTAATGCATTGTCACTTCCTTAACTCGAAGTAGAACTCATATTATTTTGCAAAATACCACTTAAATAGGTAATGTACTAATTACAAGAACAGAGAGGTAATTGGCGCTCTTTGTTTTTTTTTTAGTTAGCACAGGTCACCCCGAGCTATGCGGCCAACACGTACCAGCCAGTAATCCATACAATTTGAGTTCGATTTCTATGAATGATAATGTTCCAAATTCAAATCACTTTTACGGCCCGCTGCTTGGCCTTGAACAGAAAAGAGCTATTTTGCGCCCCGCTACAGTGACAGTAAAGTGACATTTTTCGAATAGAAGGGATGAAAAATTATTTTTCAATGCTCTTGCTCTTAAAGTCACTGCAATCAGGCACATAATGATACCTGTTTTTTAAACTGTCACTTTGCACCTAGTTAATTAACACGTTGGTTATAGAATCGACTTTTTTTCATTTTATTCGTTGAGATTGAGTTACCTCGTGTTTAAAAAATGATTCGATACAAAAGGCCGTGTTCAATAATATTAGTTTTTTCATACAACTTCGTATTTAATAGATAATGTCAATTTTTAAACCAAACTATGCCATTAAAAACAGTTAAATAAAATTTTACTAAATGCACATTTAAGTACTAAGTTATTGTTTCTCGAAATTATTTAGGAAAGGTTTCATAAAATACGTGTGTGTAAAATACTTAAAAAACGAGCCTACTTACCACACGAGCGTTTGAGCGTGTTACGCACGTCCACAGACTAGGTACTTAAATAAAAAAAACAGCTGAAGTTTTGAAAAATATGTTGATTTTCCTTGCGTAAAGATCTATTATGACAAGGCCGCATGCTAAGGTGCTTCCTTCGCCTATTCCGAAAGGTGCAAAAGAAAACAAAAAGTAAAAACCGATTAAAGTTTTTTAATAATTATTACATTTCAGTATGAAAATAGCTAACTAATACCTAGGTTTAAATTTCAGGGATTTTCTTTCATTGAATTTACCATGTTCGTTAGAGAGATTTGGTCCGCATGATTGTCACTATCGATTGAAGCCAAAAAAATATGATGTATACAGACGAATTGAGAACCTCCTCCTTTTGTGAAGTCGGCTTAAAAAATACAGTAAGATGTGATTTTTTCGGGTTTTAGTCGGTTCGATTACCGGACGTGTCAAGCTAGTTTTCGAAAATCTTCGAATGCAGTTTTGTTTCTTTTTAAAAATAAAGGAATGTTTCCTTTGAATGAAGTTCTCTATCTCCAGTAGGTATTTGACTACACCTCGCCTGATGGTAAGCTAAAGGCAAAGTCTCGGAAAGAGGGTCACTATCGTAAACATGTACCATGTTAACAGTGGTGGCACTCAGCTTGACGGCCTCATCAGATGCCTTTTCACACCCCATCTTAAAGGACCCGGGCCGGGACTGTAGGAAGAAGGAAACACGTAAGCTGGCAAGGAGTTCCAGGTCTTAATGGTGCGGTATAGGAATGGGTCACTGAAACGCTTTGTTCTAGCTGGTATATTCTGCTGCTGTATTTGAGTACTTCCCTTCGAGTGGGCATGTAAATCTTCCACCCTATATAGTATAAGATGAACACCAGCAACCCGTTAACCACTCGGGACAATCTATGAAAGTAAACTGAACAAGGGGACGTACAAAAATGTGTCATTTGCATTTCACTGTGTTATCTGCCATTTTGGTTCCCGGTGGAGAAGAAAAGGGCCCCATCTCTACTTGTGGGTGTCGTAGAAGACGACTAAGGGATAGGGCTGTTCTCCTTCCGACAGCAAATAAACGGCAACAAGCTCACCCCCTATTACGTGGGACCGAAAATCATACTTAGTTGGCGAAATGTTGGTGTTAATACACCTCTGCCTACCTCTTCGAGGATTTACAAGAGTGAGTATAATGTACGTATATACATACGTACCACATACGTAACACCCGCGTATTTGGTGGCATGCACCGGGTTCAAAACCTGGCATTAAACTACCGACGTGAACTCACTCCTAGCACATGCAATTTAGCTTAGTTGGAGGGGTTAGAAGGAACATTGGTAGCTTTTGCTCGCGGCCCTGCCCGCGTGGATGTCGGTAATCGCGGCCAAATATAGCCTATATCCTTTCTCAAGGTCAAATCTCTCCCTATACCAAATGTCATCAAAATCGGTTCAGTGGTTTAACCGTGAAAGTATAACAGACAGACAGAGCTACTTTCACATTTATAATATTAGTATGGATTTTGGTTGTTAATATTCTTTAACACAAAATATCGCACCGCGGACATTTTGTCCGCCATTAGGTGTCCCTCGTGTGCGTATGTCTTATGTCCTAACCAACCTCGTGCCACCTGCAGAATGAAGGTAAAAAACGAATAAAAAATGATCAATTAATTAATTTATTATGGTGTTACTATGGCGTATTAAAACACCAACCAGTATGCAAATTTTACTCATTAGAACAATGATATTACATACAAAAAAGAGGCAGATATGTTATTAGACTGCGCCTGGTGAAGACGCGAAAACGTCCCAATTGGGACGTATCGCATTTAGTATATGTCTGGCAAACGCCGAGTTGTCACGTATGTAAGCGCATAATAATATGGCAATAAAAATGCCACCGTGTATTTTTAAAAATGTACAAATTACGACACTAAAATCAATAAAACACGAAGGACCTTCTATCACATGTAAGTACATACAATATTACCGATTTTTTAGTGTATTTCATTAAAATTAGTTTAATAATATTTTTAAAATAATGGCGGCAAAGAAAAAGGACAGAAATACTTTTTGATATGAGCACGACAAGGACACAACAACACTGCTTGCATAGATTATCAGTACAGATACGACATAGGGTGATTTTCAGTTTACTGCCTACTAAAGTAATAATTTTGACCTGCTGTTTAGTTTTATTTGTTATTTAAAATTGAGTAACATAATTTTTGTTTTATTTATTTGTTGTCCTTTAAATAATTGTAATAACCTAATTTTTATTTTCAAGGTTTCCGACTAATGAAGTTCGACTTCAAGAGTGGATTGCAATTGTTAAAGAACAACGAAATGAGTTTGACTGGACACCTTCAAAAAGCAGCAGAATTTGTAGCAATAATTTTGAAGCCACTGAGAGATATACTTCGAAAAAAGGAACATTGCTCAGGAAGAATATAAATAACTGACAAATATACCACTGTTCGGCTTCATTCTGCTCATAAAAATAATCCCAAAATAAAAAACTTTCTAAGAGGCAGAAAAGAAATGGAGACTGAAATGATTACATACAATCTTGGGCCTACTTGTAAGAAGAAAGTGGTGTCAATTAATAGCTTATATATTATCAACCTTTCACTGAAAATTCTGCGGATTTTGTCAATCTGAGAACAGAGATATAAGAGATTATGTAAAAGTGAGGTTATGTTACAATCTTTATTTATCAGCTGATTCCTGAAGTGCAAAATGTGTTCTTTTGCACTAATAGTTATTATATTTACTAGAAAATGTTTGAAAAATCATATGAATGAACGTCAACGACTTCAAGCGATAGGTAGGTAACAGGTAAGGAGATAGGGAAAGAATGTCTAAAATAAGATAAAAAAATCATTGAATATAGTGTTTTATTCACCTTCTATTAAACACATTTTACATTTTAAACCTGCCAGGATGGTAGCTGGTTAGATGAGGTTACAGGTATTTACTTACAGACTGAGGTGCAAGCCATTGCCGAATCACTGACAGAATTGTTTCATCGTGTAAGGGCCGTCGGCCCAGTGTATTGCAGTGACCAGTGGATATACCACAATTCACACAGCGATCCATAGTTTCAATAATATCCAATCCACAAGCTGGCGGTAAAATGCAAAATAACAATGCCAAGTCAAACGTGTGAGCGATCTTCGGTGTCCAAGGTGAAAGCAAGGGTCGTACAAGGTAGGCAGGGTCAGAATCCGTAGAATAGAAAGCAGTTGTCGTAAAAAATTACGAATAATCGGGAAAGCACTCAAAACGCATCGGAAAACATGAAACGATGAGCAAACAAAAACAGTCAGCAACTGTCTAGTATGAAGTGCCAATGTTAGTCAGCTTCCATGTCAGTGACATAGACTACAAATATAAGAGAGATTTGAATCGATATGAAATCGATAATCATTAATATTGGTTTTTCAGTAATTAATTGATATTTGATTTAATAATATGACTGTAATTATATGCACTATAATGCATGTAAGTATATATAGTGCATTTAATTACTTTGAGTTAATTATTTACAGCAAATATTTCAGTGTATAATCGATTACTCAATTGATAATCTCACGAAAACTATTTTCTCATATTTCTCCGCATCCAGATTGAGAATTGAGGTGATTTTTCATATTCTAAGATAGAAAAATATGACTATTTTTTTAGATCATATCTCAACTTATTACATTTGGGCCCACCATTTTCCATCTCCTTTATTTGAAGGAGTTTAATTTTTGATTATAACGTCAGTACGGCACTATGGTTTTATTTTCGAGAAGTTTCCTAATTATCTTTTTGAATTATTATCATTTTCCGAAATAAATAATGACGTATTATTTTTTCATCGAATTTCATTTCTTGCCTACCAACGAAATACCCCTTCTGTTCAACAAAATCATAATCTATGCTTCGAAACGATCCTACAAGTGCAATCGTCCGAATCATTCCGAATTATAGCTATCTTTTTTACTCACGTGCTTTTCCCATCTTTCGTAGTATTTTAACGCTAATTGTCAACTATTGTGCACTGACAGACTGCTGGATCAGATTTGAGAAGTCAGTTACTATGAACGTAACATATCTTGTATAAAATATCATTGCATTAGAAGAAACTGGTATGGTACAGTCACTAAAGAAAGTTAAACCCCTGCCTGGTAAGGGTGAATTTCCCGGGACCAAGAATTGCGTGGCTTCGATGAAATCGGTACTAAAAATCATAGTTATAATGCTCTAATATTTTTTGCTAGTTAGGTGAAATAGTGATCTATGTGTGGCACTAAATAATCTATGATATAGGATTATAGGTACTCCAAAAAAAAACAAAATACACCGAAATCTTTCATTGCCGTGTTTGTCCACACGTCACCTATTATCTCGTGATACCTCATTGATAAAAATCTATTGGTTATTTTTATTAATACCTATTTTTATTTGATACGTGAATAGTTAAAGTATTGTTACGAAATACATGTATTCAAATATTTAAACAATACAACGAATGGCTAAAAAAATTACATTTGTCCCAGAACTACCTTTCATCGCCGTGTTCTAAACATATTTTAGAATATTGTCTTATCTAACGACTTGCGTCCTCCCTTATATGCGCTAAACGTTGCATATTGGTACCACCTAAGTGCTCGACGCGGAAGAACGTACACAAGTACCTGCGTTTTGGCGCCATAGATGTAAGTCTACTATTTTTATGTTACTGGACATTTTTTCTTTCATCGCCGTGGATAGGTATAACTTTCTATTTTAATAAGTTATCCTCTTGATTAAACATTCAATAGAACGCCATGTCTCTTGTTTATTTTTGTGAAGTGATTAATACTTCGAATAATTATTAGATTTTTTGTTATTTTATATTTTGGTCTTGTTTTTCATTGCTGTGCTTTCATTGCCGTAGTTTCCATGGTCAAAATTTGCTATGGCAATGAAAAAAAAAACACGGCAATGAAAAAAAATCATTGCCATGCATTGTAAAACGATTTAGTTTCATTGCTGTGGCCTGATGTTTCATTTCCGTGAGTTATGTTTTCATCGCCATAGTATGATTAGGCATTATAAACATCATTACTTGTTATAAAGGTAGCACCGATACTGACATTACAGGATTCGAAAACTTTCTGCAATACGATTAAAGATTTGATTAGTTTTTTACTGTACAATCAATTATAAAAAGATGTTTCCGTGTTAATCTTACAAAATGATGGAACATTTGGCATTCATTGCCGTGGACGCTTGTTTCATTGCCGTACACGCATGTTTCATCGCCGTGGCATGTAATTTTTAATCTTGTATATCTCGTTAGTTTTTTTAGTTATCTGTTAGATATTAAGCAAGAATACATATAGTATCAAAACCTTTAATTAACGCGATGTATTTTTATTATAACACTTAAGGTAAAAATATCCACGGAAATGAAGATTTTAATGGACTTGTTGAAATTCACCCTAAAAATAATAATTTATACAACCTGTTTCTTATTTACGTAACAATAATAATAATTTATATGGCCTTAATCATTCCTGCCTATCACCAATATGGTCCTTCCTAGTTCCGCTCGGAATGTTTTAAAAACTGGTTCGTATTATAAAATTGACCTTAACATTCAGAAACCTTCATAATAAAGGTACAGTCACACTCAGAAGTTGCTGGACACTAACAAAATTACAAACGAACATTGAAATCAAATTAATGAATAATATTTTTTTTATCTTCCGATGTCGACATTTTTCTTTTTTTAACCCCCGACGCAAAAACGACGGGTGTTATAAGTTTGACGTGTCTGTGTGTGTATGTGTGTGTGTGTGTGTGTGTGTGTGTCTGTCTGTGGCATCGTAGCATCCAAACGGATGAACCGATTTGGATTTCGTTTTTTTTGTTTGAAAGGTATATTAGTCGAGAGTGTTCTTAGCTATGTTTGAAAAAAGTCAGTCCAAGATGACCGCCGCCACAACTACCACAACATCACACTAACTTAGTTATATTATCGGAACGATTCAAGGTCCCCCCGACATGGCAATCGTTGAATAAAAATATTAGGTACTAGGTATATCAAAAGTTAAAAGGCAAATACAATTTATTTTAAACTTTTTGGAGGTGTTTTTTGTGACGGGGGTTTTTAATTTTTTTATTGTTACGGTAAGTTCCAGAGGTCTGTCGCTCGTTAGCTCAGAAATGCATATAATACGTATGGAAACGTGTTAAGTTTGTATCGATTGTGTGTGACTGTACCAACTACCTTGTTTGAAATTCTCCCAACTATAAAATCAATTTGCAAAATCAAAATCATGGTTCTCATTAGGTATATTTAGTTTATTTTTTAATAGTAAAATAATTCAACACAACAAAATATTTTAGGATAGGGTCAAAAATCTTCTTTTCTGCGTGTACTTAGGTACATTTTATAATAGGTGCCTAGAATATCAGACAGACAGAGAAGCTTTTATGAAAGCAACTGGCTTTCATAAAAGCTTAGAAAATGTAGGAGAATTCGTCTTTTAGAGAAGGAATTCAATGTTAAAATACTTATCTACATGCAACATTCAAAAAAAGTTCCGAATTGACATTCAACATGATTCCCTTTTAGAAATCGGTTCAAAAATAAATAACAGCGTTTACGAAAGCAAGTGCGAGCAGTTATTGCTCCCAATTCTGTTGTTACATCTCTAAACTTATAAAAAAGGACAGATGATTTTATTTAAGTTAGGACCTGTCAAATTAAGACAGCGCCTTGTTGGTGCGTAGTAAGTTAAGTCGCATGTTCGTAGATGTCGACTAAAATTGAAGGGTACCTACTGTCAAGGCGCCGACTTAATTAGACAGGTGTTCACTAAAATAAATCATCTGTCCTTTTCTTGCATGGTGCAGGCCCCTCGTAAATTCCTATAATTACAGCATGGTACTGTATTAGTTACGTGACTTATTTGTTACATTATGTAACTTTGTTTTAATTCTTAATTATAAAGAGTTTTATATACTTGTTGACATTTAGCTTTAAGAAAATAAATATTGTAAATTGACGTCCAAAAAATGCCGCAGTGGAGTTTGTTGCGCCGTTTCTTCTCCACCAGCGCCTTGGAAGCGGTGGTAAACTTAGATTAAGTAGAATTAAAATTCACGTCAATAAGAAACAATTTTATTGTTCTATATTGAAAAATGACTATGACTATGACTACTATACAATTCGGAAATTTTAGTGAATTTTAAGTTTAGAGATGTAACAACAGAATTAGCAGCCTTTAAGGTAAATGTGGTATATTTCGGGAGGTTAAGGATCTATGAATGATAAGATTTAAAAAAATCTCTATGAATACTTTTGTGTGATGTATATTGGTATTTTGGCAGTAATTTAGTTCGTTAGTTTACTTCTTTTTCATATATTTTTGTGGACCTTTTTTTTGATGCCTAATTCGGTATAAATTAATAGGCTCTGTTTTCAAGTTAAAAACTTCGTGGTTTCTATTTCCGGATAAAGTTCTTTGCAATGAGTTGTGATAATTGCTAAATAAAAAACAAATATTTAAAAGATTTCATAATTAAAATCAAGATACCTACCTAGCTGTGTAATTATTTTTTGTTAAAAGTATTACAATAAAAGTACCTACCTATGACTTGAATTTAGTCTGAGAAATAATTATACTTACATATTATATACATATATATAATTTTAATCGTCGTAGTAACGTCTATAATATATATAATCTTGTATATAAATATATGTGTTTCTAATATATTTTGTACCTATGTGTGATACCTATAAAAATAGTTGAAAAATCATTAATTGGTTCCAACAGCTCGTAAGAAAGTTGGTAGAAGGCTCCACAAGACGGATAGGTATAAAGAGAACGGAAATTTGAAATGATTCTGGTGTGGTTAAATAGCTCAGTTAGAAAAGCATTCCCCCTGTAAGGGAAAGGTCGTGGGTTCAAGTCCCACTTGAGCATTTCATTTTCCCGAAGTATTCGAATGTTAAAGTTAGCATAATAAATGCTATAAAAAATTCATTAAGAAAGAAAATTGAAGAAAATTCGGTAGTGTTACGAATTAAGACAACCACGCAAAATATAGGGTGTCTCAGTAAGAGTGCACTTTTTAAAATTGGAATATTATTTTTTTCATGCAAGTGGTAACTCTGAAATTTGACAGTTGTCACCTCAGTTATTCCGATTATTAAATATGGAGCGCTTTTCGAAGTTACAATTTTATTGTAAAAACTCATTACAAAACAATCGATTTATTGCAGCAACGATTTCCAGAACACATTATCTCACGAAATTCTGATGTCAACTGGCCACCAAGATCGTGCGATGTAACGTCGTGCAATTTTTTAAAATGCCGGATATTTTACTCCATACTTAATCGGAACATGTCTTCTTTAAAATACAATAAAAATATCACAACTCTGTCATAAAATACTTGCTTTTATTTCAAAATTAAAAAGTGCACTCTTATTGAGACACCTTATATATTCATAGGTAAGTATTTCGTGATTGTTATTCTACTATAAAGGAATTGCATGCTTGTTTATAACTTTTTACCTATATGTTAAATACCTACTGTGGTCAAATATATTGTTAAGAAACACAAGAAATAACTATTGAAAGCTTAATTCAAATGGACTTACCTGTGCCTCCTCACAAGCTTACGAATTATGAGTCGCACTGCAGTTTTTCGACGACTGAGAACTTAATGTATATCGCATTGAGGTCACTTTACGCGCCAAAATGTTGATACTTCGTTTTTAGGCAGTTTAAATGATAGAAATTCAGTACTAATTTATAATTCAAGTAAATAACTAACTATAATGACCTCTCTCTAAGGTTTTACTAATATTATAAATATGAAAGTTTGTGAATATGTTTGTATGTTTAGGTACCTACTGAACGGCTGAACGGATCAGGTTGAGGTATTTATAGAGATAGGTAAAATACTTATTAATCTAACACATAGGCTACTGTTTATTCCGGGAATAGGTTCCCATAGGTAGCGGGAACGGGATAAAAGTTCACGTGGGCGAAGCCGCGGGCATCAACTTCATAATTTAAATTATAAATTAAAACATAATTATTATGAAGGTTACTTTTGGTAACAGATACGCGCGACTGCCTCTACAACGCATTACGTCATTATAATATTACCTATAGTATATTATTATAGTTGTTCTCAGTTGTTTATTTGACTTCCCAGAAATAGGTTAACAGTAAGCCTTGTTCGGACTTTTCGTTTGTACTGATGGTGGCGGTAAATTAAAAAAATCTGAAGTTTAATATTCCGTTCGAAAACGTACCTAATGTATTTCAATTTCATGGCTACCTGTGCCCGAGAAAAAATTGTGTCAGCAATTTTTTTTTAAATTTAAATAAATGCTTTGAGTATTGCATTTTTTGTGTTGGGACTCGTGACATTTCTTGAAGCAGGTAGGTAATCAATCAATCAATTATTTATTTTACTTCAAATCACAAGATTCATTATCTCGTTCGTTACAATATAACTTAGAACTAGTGTTAGTATTCCATAAAATTGGAGTTAGAGAAGAATACTTAAATGTAATTATTCGAAATCCATCGGGAAAAAAAGAAACGCTCAAGTGGGATATGAATTATGCGAAACATTTTCTGTAAAACGAAATGATATGAAACTTTTGTCTATAAAACAACGCACACCCGAACCCACGACCTTTCCCTTACAGGGGGAATGCGCATCTTTTTCCTGATGTATTTCGAACATAAAAAGTTACACCTATACATTTTTTTTCTTTATATTACTTATCAAACCAAACATAGCTTACGTTCCTTCCTAAGCTCTGATCTATCTGAGTAACAAATTTCATCAAGATCGGTTCAGGGGTTTAGATGTGTACTCCACTGCGGAGCAGCGACTCCTTCAGGTTTTTGCTGGAGCACCTGCGTGCCAGCTTAAACCCTTCGACTCGGTGTAAATACGGACGCTGAGGCTCGTCGACAATCCCATACCCGCACGCGACTTGGAACCCCTCAGCCTCAGGAGGGACTTTGCCTCGCTGTGTGTTCTACAGCCTATACAACGGTTTAAGCTCAGATGAATTGTTTTACATGATGCCCACAGCTACATTCTATCATCGCACCGTTCACCATAGGCATGGAATTCACCCTCACACGCTGCGAACGGAAACGGTGCGCAGTGTGCGGTATGAAAGAAACTTTATCCCACGCACGCTCTAGCTCTGGAATGAACTCCCTGCTGTGGTTTTTCCAAGCGACTTATATGGGGTTTTTCAAGAAGGGCAATAAAGGGTGTAACGCCCCTGGTGTTCCAATACGTCCATAGGCCACGGTAACCACTTTCATGGTTGCTCAGTTCTCCCCACAAGGTGCACATTTTCCCCCTGTTCCACATATCCCTACTGATCCTACGACCGACCTACTGGTAGGGAAGAAAGGATTTTTTCCACATTTAGTTACTAGGGGAAGTAGGGGGCTATATGGATACTTTTTAGGGGGATATTATTACATATATTAATAATTAAATTACTGAAATTAATAATTAAACCCTTTGAAATCAGCCTTACAACTTAATTACCTCAATATGTACAGTCTATAAATCCCCTGTAACCAATTACATTTGTGCATTTTGAATCACGTGATAACGGATCAACATATCTTAATAATCTATCTTAAAAAAGCACTTGGACATTTCGAACATAATGATACCAATTTCCTGAATTATTTTATCAGTAGAGATAAGTTGAAAAGTATTCCCAGTAGCTAAATGTGAAAAAAAAAAATCCTTTTTTCCCTACTAGGGAGAGATCAGTAGGGATATGTGGAACAGGCGACATTTTCCATGTTGCGTATCAGAGTTTCCTGGTTTCATGCTATGTGCAAATGGGATATCAACCCCACTTTACCGGCCACAAGATGTGGTTACGTCACGCGATCTAAGGTCATCGAGGGCACAGACATGATAGTCATTGAGTGATCGCTGACGTCACATCCGCGCATTGATTGATTGCGCACGACCATGTAATTGCTCGCAGGAAGAGGCGGTGGCAGCCCATGCGCTGGCGTTAAGCACCTTCTCTGTGAGCAACGCCACGGTTTACTTACCTAATAGTTGGACGGCAAAGCGCTGAGTGAGGAAACTCCCACCCTTAGGGCCGTCACGCCGGGCATTCGGTCAGCGTGAGCAGCCCCGAGTCTTTGCTCACATCACTGTGATGGCATTCGGGCGTTGGTTCGTCAGGGCGTGTGCTGCATGTTCGCGTAAAGTGGTGACTGGTTTCATTTGTGACCCCCTAGAAGGTGTACCGTTTTTACTTGCGGTAATCCCAACAGACATCAGCCCCGCCAGCCATCGGGAGGAACCGACTAAAACGCACGCCATCGTTGGTCTCAAGTTACCGTTTAAGGCCTAAGACAAGGCAAGATGAAAACCTCGGATGCACAAGCGAACAATGCTGAGATGATGATTGTGATGTATCTACCAGACCTCATTTTCTGTAATAAAAAGTATTTTTTCTCTTTCTGTCACGCAGGATGAATATTCTTATGCACCTCTTCTCTCTGTTCAACACGAGGACAGCACAGCCGATAGTGAACCTGCTGCAGTTTCTGTTCCACGCGATAGATGACCTCGAGCTCGATGCCCGGGACTTCCCCCAACAAGCACAAGTTTATGGTTCGTATTATTATATTTATACGACTGTCCACCTTACGCTATCCAGAGATTGCCTACTTGCTTCAGCGTATGCGGCATCTCATAACAACGCACGAACTATACTCCACAGTAACCGTTTTATAATTATAATTCTTGAGACTCTAAAGCCTTGAAACTAATAAGGACCCATCTGACGCTAAGAACAACCAATTCATGATGCCCAAGGTGGCCATCAATGGCTTCGCATAAAAAACACCAGTAATCAGCAGCAGGTTTTGGGTAAAACTTCATCACTATCTTCATTCCAGATGGTCAAGAATTCGACTTTATAGTGATTGGAGCAGGATCAGCGGGCTGCGTGGTTGCTAATAGACTCAGCGAGATCTCTGGGTGGAATGTGTTGCTTATAGAAGCTGGAGGAAATCCACCTATAGCAGCAAAAGTAAGTTGTTAAATTCAATATACTCTCCGAACTGATGTCGTCTCCTGGGTCTATTCGACTCCAAGAAAGACAATGCAAAAATAATATTATTTCATCATATTAGAATACTAGTGAGAAAATAGTCGATTTTATAAACGTAGAGGATGATTTGTTTTATTATATTTTCCAACTATTTCACTCTTCTAAAAATATAGTTGATAGCATAGTAGATACCCAATCCTCTTGTTTCAATTCTCGCTCTGTAACCATAATCTATTCGTGTCAGAATTAACCCAAAAAATAATTTGTTGTTTCCATTGCAGTATCCAGGACTATTTCCATTCGTCGACTATTCGCCGGCAGATTGGAATTATTACACGGTGAATGATGGATATTCGAGTCAAGCATACGTAAAGAAAAGCGTCCACTTAACTAGAGGCAAAATGCTTGGTGGATCTAGTGGAGCGAACTTCATGTACTACATCAGAGGAAACAAGAAAGATTATGAAGATTGGTTAGAACAAGGCAACGAAGGATGGGATTGGAACACAGTTTTGCATTACTTTAAGAAAAGCGAACGCCTCAATGATGCTACCGCCACCAAATACGACAATGGCTATTACCACAGTACTGAAGGATATTTAGGAGTCACAAGACCACTTTGGAGGAAAAAATCTAAAACATATTTACGAGCCTTTCAACAAAACGGACACAACATCATAGATGACGCTAACGGAGAAGATCAATTAGGATACTTCTTACCTCAATATACAATTGACGACGGTGTTCGTCAACACACTGCTGCAGCTTTTCTTGAACCTGCCAAAGATAGGAAAAATCTCTTTGTACTAAAAAATACCTTAGCTAGGAAAATATTATTTAATCAACATAATATGAAAGCTATCGGAGTCCAAGTACGATTACCTGATAGAAGAGTAGTAAATTTTTTCGGAAGAAAGGAAATAATTTTATCAGCCGGCGCTATCAACAGTCCTCAAGTGTTGATGTTATCTGGAATAGGACCTAAAGAGCATTTGCAGAGTGTAGGTGTAAATGTGTTGTTGGACTCTCCAAATGTTGGTGCTAACTTACAAGATCATCCAATGGCCCCTGTACCTATAGCTGTGGAGAAAGATCCTTCAGCAATTATTGACAATATAGATGTATTATTGAATTTGAATAAATTTCCAGTTCCATGTCTCCTAGGTCATGTAGCTATGAACAAAACTCAAACCGTTCCTGATTACCAAACAACAATTCTGCCAGTGTCAGTTCACGCACCTCTTTTAAAAATATTATGTATTCATTATTTTCGACTAGAAACACAAATATGTGAAACTATGTTTAATATCAACAAAAAGAGGAATATTATAATTGCAGCTGTAACTATATTACACCCAGAATCTAAAGGAAAAATTAGATTAAAAAGCAATAACCCCGAAGATCAACCTTTAATTTACAATGGTTATTATACTGATAAAAGAGATTTAGATAATCACGCTTCGTATATAGAAGATTACTTGAGTGTACTAAATACACCGTACTTTAAAAGTATAAATGCCGAGGCTATTCAAATAACCTTTCCTCAATGCGACTATGCACCATTTGGTAGTCATGCTTACTGGAAATGCTTTGCACTGAATTCTGTGACTACCCTGTGGCATCCTTCAAGCACTTGTGCTATGGGTCCAGCGGGACGAGGTGTCGTAGACGAAAGATTAAGATTGAGGGGAGTGTCAGGCCTTCGAGTAGTAGATGCTAGTGTAATGCCAACTATAATAAGTGGGAACTTAAACGCGCCCACGATTATGATAGCAGAAAAAGCGTCTGATATGATTAAGGAAGACAATGGAATAAATGTATTAGTTTAATATAATTCTAGAAATAAAAATCTAAATGCGGTGAATTTTAAAATCTCTTTTATTTTTACAAATTATATATTTGCAGTAACATCCACGCAATAGATAAAGACAAACGATATTGATCATTAAAATCGGTTCAACGGTTGCATGGGAATTGTTTGTCACCCACTTTGCCCCACAAGTGGGGACGCTTCCTTGATGGGGCAAACTGGAAGTACCTACCTCAGTTCCTATGTAGTGATTGAATTGATTATTTTGTGTGTTTTAATTTAGTTTTTTACCCCCGACGCCTATTTCTTTCCTGCTAGCTATATAGCTAGTGGGTCGGCTGGTATGAACAGGTAGGTATAACGATATTAGTTATTTTCACCCATTTGTTACATAAATATAAATACATTTTATATCGCAATAATCTTGTTTCGGCTGTCTGCAAAAAATCCAACTTGAATAGCGGTTTTAATATTAATAATTGCTAATATTAAAATAGTTTGGCCAAAGTTTTTTTAGGCAACTCATTAGCCATAGCCCATATTATTTAATATATTTAATTGGATATAAAAAAAGATTCAACCATTAAATAGATGGGTGAAGGTTGTACCTAAACGTAACTCCTTTTTTCAATTCATTTTTTTCAGTATAATATATCATAGTTAAAACTAATTGACATTAATTAACTTATTGATTGTTGTGCCTAATAATGGCAATTTAAAGGCATTTGAAAGAAATTAAAAAGCATTTAGTACTAGGCTAACTGTTGAATTCGATTTCTTAATCAATTTAAAGGCTTAACTTTATAAATGCGAACAATTAATTTTATTTATAGAGCTATAATAACAGTGGTCAACAGAATTGGAACTTTTTTATGTCACACGATCTATTTTTGTATTTCTGTACCTATTTGGTGTTGTAATTTTTGTAAATAGCTATTAGGTTTTTACGTACATGGTAAATGCTTCGTAGCTTTCCAGAAAAAAACGTGAATAACGTAGCTTGTAAACTAGCTTGTAGCTTGGAATTTATTGTGGGAGAGGCGGCGCGAGCGAGAAAGACTCGCGGATCGCGCCGCCCGCGCGCACAGGCAACTCGGGCGTCGGAGGGCACTGACTAACCTCCGTCCCCCATGAGCGCGGGCCTGGGGGTGACGGGTGGAGCCGCCTGTCACCCCAGCAGAAGCAGGCCACGGCGGCGGCGCGCTGAACAGCGCGCCTCCCCATTCCGGGGGCGAGTTGGGGACACCGTTGTCCCCCCTCCTGAGGAGGGCCAGACCGTAAGGGATGGCCCTGGGTCAGCCGGGGTGCGAGGGATATGTCTTTGACAACCTCACCTCCGGCCTAGCACCAAGACCCACAGTCGGCGTGCGGTTTTAGTCGGTTCGAGTCCGACATAACCTCCCCTTCCGGCTACGGCAGGGGGGGTATCCGAGGGGATTTCCGCACGAAAAAAAAAAAAAAAAAAGGTGGAATTTATTGTGACTTAGGTATATTTATTACATATTATGGGTTCAATATCGTAGTGTTTAATAATAAAAACATGCAAAACCATAAACGTTAAACTTTGAGGGGCGAAACTGGTCAGGTTCAATATAATAAATAGGTAGGCACTGTGGAAAAACTACAAGTATTCTCAATATCGAAGCTTCAAATGTCAATAGAAGCTTGCTAAGCAATTGGGTATTTTCCTATAGTTAAAATAAATTATATACCTGAGCTCATTAAATTAAGAAATTGTAAAAGAGTGGTAAAAGTTGCGCTGGTTCTTATTTTATTGTTTTATTTATTTTTAATAATCTACCCAACCTCTAATAGTAAATGGTTTGACTATTAACGTCACTAATACATTTTTCATACAAGTTACCATAAAACTTACCGTTTTGACGTTTAGTAAAAAGTAACTAGTTTGACTATAGTTAGTAATATACCCTATTTATAAATAAATATTATTAAATACCCTATTCTAGATGGTTTGCTCCGTGTTTGCTCTGGTTGTCTGGTTTGCTCTTATGGTTATCCATATAAATGTGTTTGCAACATGCTTGGAGCACCCACGAGCTGATTTTTGTAAAACGTTAATATTTCCTTCCAATTACGAATCTTTTGGAAGTCATGCATGAGCATATCCTTTTTGATTATACCAGCACTTATTGTGGAGATATTTTCCTTTAAAATCTATTTTCATTACAAGTAAATAAGGAACAATAAATATGTGGGACCCGGGCTTCGCTTAATGAACTACTAGTTAGTTAGTTATCATGAAAATATGCCAACAATTCTAGTATGAATGCTCTAGTTTTAATTCTCGTATTGCTACATGTAGCCACAATAAGGCTGCTTGTGAACAAATCCAGAAAAAATATGATCAAAATCGATGTCCTCGAACTCAATGCTCCAGATTTTCCACCACGGGCCCAAGTTGCCAATTTGTAGAGTATTGTGTTAGGCAAATTACCATAATATATGTATAGGTAAGTTATAAACTTAGCAATAAGTACGTTAGTATTGAAACAGTGTTTAACCAGTATATAACCAAAGAAACTGCCTTTAAAATCATTAAACTTTTATTTGTCTCCAATTAAACTTTACACTTACATTACTGTGTCTTACTATTTTATATTTTACATTTTCACAGCATTATTAACACAATATAATATTATTTATTTATTTATTTAATTACTAACTTGCAAACACATAGTTTTTTTTTGTCTCACAACTCGTCTCTGATATTCAACTTAGGTACAAGAAAAAATTAAGTGACATACCTACTCGTAACTGAATTAAGTACTTCTGACTCTTAATGTTTAAATATTTTTTAATATGATAATAAGCCTGCGAGCAGAGGCAATTCGGGCGGCGGAGTGCGGGCCTGAGGGTGACGGGTGGAGCCACATGTCACCCTAGCAGAAGCAGGCCAACGCGCCACGTCCCGGAAGGAGTTGGGGACTGTGTGGTCCCTCTTCCCGAGGAGGGCCAAACCGCAGCTTGCCACTTACCATAGGGTTAGGCGAAGTTGGAATTTGCCGTCAATAATTCCTGTGGAGCATACTGTGATAATCAATCAGCAATGGGTCCAGCTAGTCCAGCACAATTATTCACACCATACAAGAGAAGACAATGAACATTTCAAGTGCAACTGGTGTACATTATCGACGATAAGCCAAGTGTAGATATTCTCTTCACAAATAAGGAACCGTCTCAGAAATCATTATAACTTTTTTGACCATAATACTAAAGAAAAACTCATTAGGTAAGTAGGTAAAAATAAAGAGACTGTGTCACGCAAAAACTTGAGAATCCATTATGATCACGGATTATGATTAAAACTCACAGAAAGAAGGTCCGAACAGCTATAATTTATAGCTTTTTATAGCCTACTACAGTGATATAATATAACGGAACGGACGTTAAAACTTGTTTGAACACGGTTTTTCGCAATTTGCCAGATTTTTACTGAACCGATTCAGGTCCAATGAAACTTATTCCATTTTCATTTTTGCTACTTTGTTTTCTTCTTCCAGTATCCTGGATTTTTTTCTTTGGCTGAATGAATGGTCCCAGCCAAGCGCTAAGTTGAAAAAGATTCACCTCAAAACTCTGGGCAAACGTTTTATTATGGGGGCCAGAAAGTTGAAGAAATTATGGATTTAGCTGACACCCTTTTTTTTTTTTTTTTTTTTTTGACCGTGGGGGAAATCCTTCATGTATGTTATGCCGGACTCCTACCGACTAAAACCCCCACGGTATCGCCCAGCAGCCTATAGTTGGGAGCCCCGGGTAAGCCCTCGGATGGATGTCCCAGGGCTCCCAACAGACCCACGGCTTTAATGCGGCCTCGTCTAGGGGGTGGTTCGGGTGCTATCCCGCGTCTATGGGGGGTTTTCGGGTATCATCCCGCTTCATAGGAGGGGGGAGGCGTGCGTGAGTCCGTCACGTCACGCTGCCGTCATGGGCCTGCTTCTGTAAGGACGATGAGCAGCCAACTCATCGTCCTCAGGCCCCCGGTCATGGAGGCCGATGGTCTTCGGCGAAGACACGTCGGCGGCGCCCAAGCCGCCGACTGCGGAACTCGGGTGGGAGAGTTCTCTCCCGCTCCCGCCCCGCCGCCTCCTTCACGAGCATGACCTGCTCGCAGAAAGAGGCGGCGCTGTCCCACTTACTCCCGCTGGAGACCATGGCTCCCACCATGGTCTCGAGCGAGAGAGTGTCCACGCCCAAGCCCACTACGAGGACCTGGCGCTGTTGCGCCCACGCCGTGCACTCCACCAGCGTGTGGAGCGCTGTGTCATCGCTGCGGTCCCCGCAGTGCTGACAACCGGCCGTGGTTTCCCGGTGTCTTCGCCACAGGTACCTACCGAAGCTACCGTGCCCGGTAAGCATCTGTGACAACCGGTAGGAGAGAGCACCATGTCTCCTCTCCAGCCACTCGTCCATGACCGGTCTGACGGCCGCGATTGTGGCGAATCCCCCCTTTGGTTGCTCAAGTCGCACCTTCCATGTCTCCACGGTTTCCTGGTGGAGCTGGGACCGCTGGGCCTCGATTTCTCGAGACGCAGGCCATTGGCCCCGCTCCAGCGCCTCCTTGCGCCATTTAAACAGAGACGCAAGGGCTCTCGCTTCCAAGTCCCATGGAGGGGTCCCGGCTAGGAGACATGCCACCTCACCTGAGATCGTGCGGTATCCCCTTATCATCCTGACGGCCATCGCCCTCTGTGGGCTCAGCAATCTAGCCACATTACTGGCCGTCAGGGTCTCCGCCCATACGGGGGCCCCGTATAGGGCCATACTTCGCACGATCCCCAGGTACAGTCTCCTGCAGGGAGCGTTGGGTCCCCTGATGTTGGGCATCAGCCGTGCGAGTGCAGCCGACACCCCCCTCAGTTTTGGGACCAAACTTCGGAAGTGATGTCCGAAGTTCCACCGGCCATCGAGTACGAGCTCCAGATACTTCATCGAGGGCTCGATGCCGATGCTGACGCCCCCTACCTGTAGGCTGGATCCCGCAGGTGGCCCCATCCGAGGTCCGTGGAAGCACAGAGCCTCGGACTTGTGAAGGGCGACCTCGAGACCCAGCCGCCGTATCCGACCCACGACTTGAGCAACCCCTGCCGTGGCCTTTAGTGCTGCGTCTCGGTGCGTTGCTCCCCGCGCCGTAACGAGGGTGTCGTCGGCGTAACATGTTACGTCCACCCCCCTGAGCAACGGACCACGCAGCACCCAATCGTAACCGATGTTCCACAGGAGTGGCCCTAATACCGATCCCTGTGGAACACCGCACGACACATCCCGCCGACCCGGCCCTAGCCAACTCGGGTAAGTAATGGCCCTCTCGGAGAGATAGGCCCCGACAATTCGACGGAGGTAGGGAGGCACTCCATGGTAGATAAGCGCCTCCCTAACGCAGCTCCAGGGCAAGGTGTTGAAGGCGTTGGCGATGTCAAGAGACACCGCCACTATCACCTCACCCTGTGAGACTGCTTCCTCCGTCAGGCCTCTAATGTGCATGATCGCATCCACCGTGGAGCTAGCTGACACCCTGGATTGTAAATGGCCAATAATAATTTTTGTACTCATATCTGATGGTTATTATTATGCCTTTTATTGGCCGCATATTTGTTTTGTTCTGATATAGGTACCTATAGCAAAAAGAAAATTATAATTGTTTGTAAGTATTAGAGTCAAAATTTTGTATTCTGTAGCCTCCCTAGTCCCGAATAAAAAATTGGCTAAATGTGTTATCCGCCTTCTGGCGCGAAGGGACTGTAGTCTCTTTGCGCATTTGATGCTTTTTGCAAAATGGCGCGCAAATTTACATTCGCACAAGTTTATTTTTTCTTTCTAACACGTGAAATAGTATCGGTTTTAGTAATTTTATTACTCGAGTGTATAGTGTTGTGTTAATCAGTTACTAACCTACCTAATACAATCCGATGCGTAAGTAGATGTAGATTCGACGGTCAATTATTTTGATTTGCATCCGCTATTAATAAAGGCTCTTACTGGCTGGAGGAACTCAAAATGTAGCTAACGAACCTCGCCTAGTAGAGTAACTACCGAATTTCCTTCTACGCTTCAATCTTAAAGAGTAGGTATTTTAGAGAAGAAACTGCGAAAAAGTAAACGAAAGGTTCGACACCCCCTAGCCAGATGGATTGACGACCCGAGAAATGTGGCTGGGACAGACTGGATCTCCTCACTATCCTCGGTATGGATGTTCGCTGCAAACTGAATAACAAAAACTATATCGAGAGTATCATCAAATCAGCCTCGCGTAAACTCGGAGTCCTGAACAGAGTGAGACGTTTTTTCACGCCGGAGCAGCGGTGTCTTCTATACAAGACTCAAATTCGTTCCTGCGTGGAATACTGCTCACATCTCTGGGACGGCTCCGCAAAGTACTTACTAGATGCTCTCGACAGGTTGCAGTGACGTGCGGTCCGCATTATTGGGCATCCTGAGGTCACGAACACCCTCGAGCCTTTGCAGATGCGTAGAGATGTTGCGTCTTTGGCAGTTTTCTACCGTCTCTACCATGGTGAATGTTCTGACGAGCTCTTCCAATTAGTCCCACCCTCCCCTTTCCTTCACAGGACGACACGTGCAGGGCTAAGATGCCATCCATCTACGGTGCAGAGTATACCTGCTAGAACCAAGCGTTTCAGGGACTCATTCCTATGCCGCACCACTAAGACCTGGAACTCTCTGCCAGCTCACGTGTTTCCTTCTTCCTACAGTCCCGGGTCCTTTAAGCGGGGCGTGAAAAGGCATCTAATGAGGCCGTCAAGCTGAGTGCCACCACTGTTAACATGGTAAATGTTTACGATGGTGACCCTCTTTCCGAGACTTTGCCTTTAGCTTAACATCAGGCGAGGTGAAGTCAAATTGACGTGTCCTGTATAAAAAAAAATGGATGCGGAAGGTGAGAAGGATGACGGGACAAAATGGCGCACATTGGGAGATGCCTAAATTCAACAGTGGACTGCGGTGCGGTAATTGATTAATTCGATTGACTACAAAGTGCAAAAAGTCAGTTTTTTTCGGCCACACAAGTCTAGCGTTACGCTGTGTCACGGCATTAACGCATGTTTTTACTTTATTATAAGAAATTTCAACAAAAAGTAGGTACAATACCTACAAACACAAGCCGTAAGTATCTAGTTAGTAGGTACAGTGTAGGCTTGTAGGTATTTATGCGTAGGTACCTACCAAATTATGAAAGGAAAAAGAATTATTAATCAAAGTGAATTGATTAGGTGTTTTTATTATATTACATAATTAAGATTTTTTTATTTTTTTATAGTAGGTAGGTAGGTATAAGTAGGTATAAGTAATCACCAATAAATATATTTTAATACTAGTTTTTATCGCTGTAGCGACCAAACATAGCCTATGTCCTTTCTCAAGGTAAGTATAATCTACCCCTAAGTATACCAAATTTCATCAAAATGGGTTCAGTGGTTTAGGCGTGAAAGCGTAACATACCTACAGACAGACAGACAGGCAGAGTTACTTTCGCATTTATAATATTAGTAGGGAAGTAGGGATTAGTAGGGATTTATTCTATTTTTACGGATTTTACGGATTACCTAGATATATGTATAAAGGTACGGATACGGATTATAAATGCGAAAGTAACTCTGTCTGTCTGTCTGTTACGCTTTCATGCTTAAACCACTGAACCGATTATGATGAAATTTGGTATAGGGGTAGATAGGCCTTGAGAAAGGACATAGGCTGTGTTTGGTCGCGATAACCGAAATTCACGCGGGTGGAGCCGCAGGCGAAAGCTAGTACTGGATAAACCAGTGGCAATGATGCAGACCTATAATAAACACATAGGTATTATGTAGGTATAGCTTTTGTTTATTTTTAAGAACTCTATAAGTACAAAAATTACAAAACCACATGTCATTAAGTTAATAATTGTACTTATATTAATTCCTTTTTGTCGATTTAGGGAACGTTCATATCTGACGGAACTCAAGTGTTTTTCTATACGTTACGCGACCGATAATACGCGACGCAAGTTCCGTCAGATATGAAGTTGAGTGTGAACGGTCAAGTGTTTTTCTATACATTTGTCTGTTCTGGCGTTACGCGACCGATAATACGCGACGCAAGTTCCGTCAGATATGAACGTTCCCTTATTGTCATGCTGCGGCCACAGTACAGTGATATGTCAATCATTACGCCTTAATTTCAACAACACCTGGGTGTTTTTTTTTATCATGCGCAATATCTCCACGGATACCACCCCCACGGAGCCAGTGGAGGTGGTTATTGGCTATGCTTTACCGTCAATAAATTTTGATACATCTGGGACAAACTGTAGTGAATATCTTTTAGATCATTCTGTTGCCATTCGCATTACGATAACAGCCCGGTAGACGTTAGGGTTGTGTAGCCGTAGCATTAGTGTTGCAACTAGCAAGCAAATTCTTGATTTTAAAATTTGCTGCCTTTTTTTTTGAAGCATCTTTCGTTGGCTGCTCACGAACAATGACATTCTAAGGTTGGCGCTGCTGTATTATAATTTTATAATATAGGTAATTCAATATTCTTCTATGCGGAGGAATTCCACGACGCATTATGTATGTAAATATAAATATTTTATTTATTTATTTATTTTGTTTAGTTTATTTTATCTCTATCATATGTGTTATAAAATAAGGTATTATACTTAAGGGGCCAGATCGTGAAAATCACCGAAAAGAGTGTTACAATTTTTCATATTTAACCTATTTAGATATGATTGATATCAATGATACTTTGTATATATTACAATCAAAGACCAAAAATTATGGTATGCTTATATTAAACTCTTAAAATCTAATAGTTGTTATATAATAAACGTCAACAAACGCACAAAATTGAGAAAAAATGCAAAAACATGCCTTCGTATTTTTCAGATTTAACCCAATAAATCAACACAAATTGATAAAAAGAAACACTTTATGAACACTGAAGAAACCAATAAAATATATCGTGTACGTTTTTTGTACCTTTACAAACAAGGACTTCCTCTTTTAAAGCCCTAAAATCTAGATATGTTTTACGTAAATTCTCCATACAGGCTAAGTGAAATAGGCTCCAGTTTTTGAGTAAATTCATATTGAAAATGAGTGATTTTAGCAATGAACCGGTATACATTTGAAAGTCAAAGACTTCTTGATAGGGAAGACAAAACTTATTTGATGATACATTTAGTAATCAATCTAAAAAATCACTTCAAAGTTACTGAAAAACGCGTAAAATAGTGTCTTTTTTCTGCCATATTTTTTCTCATCGCCCGTCAGTCGCCCACGGGCCTTCGAAGCAGGAGCACGTCTCTTTGGAGCGTGATGACAGTTCATGCATACACAAATAGGCCTACCAAGAAATATATGAAATGAAAAATGGCGCCACCGTCTTCATTAATCATTTGGACGGCAATAAAATAGTATGCATTTTACAGTGACAACCATAGTTCCGATTTTAGCCATTTCACACTTTCGTTGGTACATTTATAGCATAATGTTTCAGATTTTGACATACTTGCTTTAAGGTTTGAACTGTAAAGTTGGGGATATACCTAGTTAAAATATTTTTTGTAGAAACAATATTTTTAGGTTCTATTGTAATGAAATTATAATTAGATACTAACTTCATGGTCTATTTTATATGATTGTATAGGTAAGTATATATGTATATTGTAAAGTATCTGTTTCCGTACATATTAGTAATAAAAAAAGTTTCGTTGGCTTATGTTATATTAAAGATACTGATTCATATTTAGCAGCATCACTAGAGTCGCAGGAGTCGCGGGTATCAGTTAGTGCGACCACCAGTAGACCTGGTGCACTGGATTAGAAGCCTTATGTATCACAATGTCGCAGATACGCAAGAGAGCCGCCTTCGTTGGTACGATCACGTCAATCTGCGTCTGATCGATAAGGAGCGAACGTCCGAGTGCCATCACTGCGATGCGAGCGACGTCACGGGACTGCACACGCTCACCGAGTGGCCGGCAAGGTGGGAGCTCGTGGCGGCCCTGGGAGTGAGAGTTCTCATCCTCGCCACCTTGCTCACGGCGATGGTCCGCTGTGCGGACGCGTGGGTGGCCAGCGTCTCCTTCTGCGTCCTCCTTTTTTTTCTTTCTAATGGTCGTGAAGGAGACGGCGGAACGGGAGTGGCGGCGTGAGAGAGAGAGACTTACAGATCACACCACCCGCGTGCGCAAGCAACTCGGGCGTCGGAGGGCACAGACTGATCTCCGTCCCTCATGAGCGCGGGCCTGGGGCTGACGGATAGAGCCGCCTGTCACCCCAGCAGAAGCGCGCCACGTCGCCTTAAAGACGTATAAGATAGGAAATTTGAATCATATCGGGCGTGTCTCGGTAGCCGAATTGGTCAGGCATTCCCCCTGTAAGGGAAAGACTGCGGGTTCGAGTCCCGCCCGAGAAGATTCTTTTTCCCTATGTATTTGATTTGTATAGTTAGCATACTTAATGCTGTAAAAATTCCTTCAATTGTTTGGGCGCAGTTATCAAATATCAATGTTTAAAAATGATTGTAACATCATTCATTGATTCCGATAGTTCGTAAGAAAATCGGTAGATGACGCCACGTCACCTTAAAGACGTATAAGATGGGAAATTTGAATCATATCGGGCGTGTCTCGGTAGCCGAATTGGTCAGGCATTCCCCTGTAAGGGAAAGACTGCGGGTTCGAGTCCCGCCCGAGAAGATTCTTTTTCCCTATGTATTTGATTAATAAGTACCTTTATCATTTATCTATAACTGGTGTTCGAAAAATAATAGAATAGAACAGCAAAAAAATCTTGAATAATCGTCATCACATCAGTAGATAATTTTGTGCACATTACACTTCAACTCTGAAAATAATTTTTCAGTAAATCTAGTTGGGAATCATGTTAGGAAAAATTTTCTTTATTAGAACTAAAATTAAAACATGTGATGTTACGTTGAACCACAAGTAGCGACATATCTACCCCATCAGGCGTAGTTATCCCCACTCTAGGGCGAGTCCTGGTTGTCCTCCTCCCGAAGAGGGCCAGACGCAAGGGATGGCCCTGATGGTTAGCCGGGGTGCGAGGGATATGCCTAAGACAACCTCACCTCCGGCCTAGCACCACGACCCTCAGTCGGCGTGCGGTTTAGTCGGTTCAAGTCCAACATAACCTCCCCACCCGGCTCCAGCCGGGGAGGAAATGTAGGAAGAAGAGCTGCAAGACGGACCCTGAAACTGTGCAATTGGGTTGCTAGGTGCCTGCAGGAGCGCCGTATTCGTGTCCTCTCTCCCATCACTCTCTTTCTTCAGCTTTCATTGCTATGCAGATGATAGCACCTTACACGAGAGTTATCACGGAAATCCTGCGGCTACACAGTCTGATATCGACGAAAAAGGGTAGCTTCTTGTCACTGAGATTGTCCGGATCGTGGATCACATTTTGCAATGGCGCTCTGAGAACTTGGTGGAGTTCAATGCTAAGAAGACGCAGGCACAGCAAAGGTATTTTCTTTTCTTACACCATTCCACTCTTCAGAGCACGCCACTACCACTAAACGACAATCGGATCGGCATCTAGTAAGGTCGTCAAGCTGAGTGCCACCATTGTTAAATAAGTACGTGTTTGTAATGGTGGCCCTTTCTTGACACTTTGCCTTTATCTTATCTCGGCCCCTAGGTATACATTTTGATTAATATGCGCGCTCTATACCTACATAAAATATAAACTAATGTGATCTTCGGTATCTCGTAGTTTGATATTTCGTACAGGTTTGAACTTCGGAATTTTGTAATTCGGGCTTTTAAATATCGTTTCTTTTGTACGTAACTGGCAGGTATGGTCTGTCTACGCGGTGGGCATTTTAATTTTAAGAGTATTTTCAGTATTCTCAGATATCAACAATTAGGTGTAGGTATGTCCCCAGCCTTATTTTGTTCGAAATCTCATAATCTCTGTGAAAAGTTTAACATGCTATGTATGACACTGTAACAAAAGACATGCCAATGACGTCACGTAACATAATATGACAGGGATGAATGTATAAGAAGAAAAGAGATACGAAATGTAATTGACAGACGTAATACGTCACAATAAATCATATTACTCAAAAATGCACTCTAACCAAAAGGCTTAAAATAGTTTTTTCATCATTGGTAAGACAATTTTCACCTATATTTTGACTGGTAAAGAGCGTCTTGCAGCCCACTGTGCATCTCGGTGATGTGTGCGTGCACGGCTGCGTCTGTATTTTGACAGATTTTGAGTCGTGCGCTCCGCAGACCCGGTCCTTAATACCTATTTCAATAAAGGAATACTTATATTCTTCATCCCAGAATTCAATCTACTTACGTACTCTGTGGCATTGTGGCAAAGAAAACTTATTCTGATTCTGTGCATTCTGTGTTGTCTGTGGTGTGTTGATTGAGCTGTCAAAGTGGTGTCAAAGTAAGCTGCGAAAGTATCGAAAGTATCATTTCTGTGATAAATTTGTTTAAAAATAAAGATTGTGTTTGTTTACATACTCAATTTGTTACCGACATAAAACAATTAACTGTGGAAATTATTTTTAGAGTCATTTGCGAAGCCACTCGCTAAAATGACGAATCTTGATGTGAGTATTCATTTAGGATGCAGTCGTAAACATATTTTTGCATTATCAATGTGTTCAAGAATAAATCTCCGAAGATACATAGTATGCATCATTTAGAATTCATTATTTGTGATATTGTACTGTTTCATTTAGGTATTTTTCATTCAGCTATTGACGTAAAACCTAAGAAAATATCTACTTGAATTTGGGATAAAAACAATCCCAAAACAAATTACAGTTAAACGGTTTGCCAAAAAGTAATATCTTTTGTGCATTATTTCGTTCAATAAACTGCAGTTTATAAAGTAACTTTTATTATGAATCATTAAAACTCTCTAATGTTATCCCGTCTTGAAATAAACTTGTTCATTTAAACTTTCATACCTACTCATGCAAAATGCAATGGAATTATTAACATAAGGTATTCACAGTACCCTTTAGTACATGTTGTTTGTTTTGTTGTATTCATTATACCATTCATAGTTTTGTGAAAGCTAGATAGGACCAGGTCAATGACTTATCAGTAAAAAATGTGTGATACCTAGTTACATAAATTTATATGATCACCATTTGCGAAAATTGTGATGGAGTAACTAGGTATATCTCTATTTTGTTTTATTAAAATAGGAACAACAAATTCTTGGATGTACTTGGAATTTTGAAATGTAAATCCATGCTATCGGCTTGGCACGGTTAGTGATTATTTTAAGGGGAATGCTATACACTTGTCGCGAAGTTGCTGTTAGCACTCTAGTTTTGGGTTTTGTAATTTATGTCAAATTCAAATGCTGTTTCTTTTGTCCTGTTTAAGTTAATGAAAGTCCATTTAGAAACAACACAAGCTTTTATGTAAATTAAATAATTATGGATATGAACATTTGTTATGGATTTACAGAGCAGTAACGGATACAGCATTGTTCCGGAAACAGCTCAGTACTCTAGAATAGATTTCTTCCTTGATAAGCAATAATTTATTTATTCATGGATATTGGCGCTGCCTTTAGATGGGCGTTCGCCTTGGAAATCTAATGCAAAGGTCGATTGACACTGTTTTCTCTTGAATGTGAAGGCATGTCCGCCTTGTAGTTCCTGGGGGGCTCCAATGAGATGTTTGTCAGTTGAGGCTGACCTGAATTACAATGCTGTTGTATCTAGAACCAAATAATTGTGTATCTGAGCTTGTATGTTAATAATGTGACTAAGAGACAAGGGTAGTCAGCTGATTCTGGAGCGATGCTTTTTCTATAATTATTTACATAAGAGCTTGTGTTGATTCTAGATTGACTTTCATTGACACAGACAGGACAAAAAAACAGAATTGGTAAAGACCACTCTATGTAAAAAAGCATACTATAGCACAGATAATTACAATGAAGACAAAAATGTCTGACTTAGGCATGGTACAGGCACCTCCTAAATTGTTGTAATTACAGCATAAAATTGTAATAGGGACCCAAACTCGATTTGTTCTTTTTTTTACTTTTTAACTTGGGTTAATTATGTTATTACAAGATTTTTTCTTGCTTTTGAATTTTTTCATCTTGACACAAGACAAATGTACATTCGTCCATATTTAGTCTTAAGACATCACTTTTTGTAAACTGACATCTGTAAAGTGCCACAGTGGAGTTTGTTGCGCAGTTTCTTCTCCAATTGTAGTACCTATTAACATCAATTTTGAATTAATCATTTGGTTTTGAGTTTGAAATAATATAGGATAGTGGAAAGTAACAGCTTTTTAATTTACTCATGATGTGGCAAGTGTTACTTTTGACAACTGCACACTTTAAGCTATTATATAAAAAAAAAAAAAAAATTTTTGCTTGTTGTATAGGTTAGCTTTCTAGTTTCTAGTTATTTCTCAATTTGTTAACTTTTATATTCTAGGTCAGCAATAGTAGTAGCACTGACAGCAGCTCAGAGTCTACATCAGACTCCAGCAGTAGTGGTAGCTCCTCCACCAGTTCCGGGTCTGGCTCCAGTAGCTCAGATTCTGAATCCTCAACCTCTGAAACTCCAGCCACTACAGCAGTTATCCCTCTACCTAAATCGCCACCTAAATCTGAAGACGCTAAGAAGAAAGAGGAGCCAAAACCACGTAGACCTTCTAAAGTGAAGGTTTCGTCTTCGAGCGATGACGAAGTTCCTAAACCTGCTAGTCCTAAGACAATAGCACCTAGACGACGTTGTTCCGCTAAACCAAAATCTGCGGCCGCAGTACTTGTCAGAGGTAAAACAGCACAGAAAGTCTCTGCAGGTGCAAAAACACCTAAACCAACACCGAAAATAGCCTCCAAACCAACTGCTAAAACAGACTCAGGTACTTTGAAAAAGAAAAGCATATTCTCACCGGACAATAGTTCAGAATCCGATACGGAAAGTAAGTCTTCTAGTGCTAATAAAAGTCCTAAAACATCACCAAGACCAAAAAGAGGCTCTAGAAAGTCTAGTGATGAAAAAGATAACTCTCCTACAACTGGTGATAATGATGATTCAAAGGATTCTAAGGATTCAAAATTCTCAAAAGACTCTAAAGATTCTAAGGACTCCAAAGATTCTAAATTCTCAAAAGACTCCAAAGATTCAAAATTTTCAAAAGACTCCAAAGATTCTAAAGACTCAAAAGATTCAAAAGTTTCAAAAGACTCTTCAAAAGATTCTAGAGATTCTAAAGATTCAAAAGACAATGTCAAACGGAAAAACGGTAACAGACCAAACGGACCACCACCGAAAAAATCTATTGAATCCAAAAGTGCTTCTTCATGCTCCTCCAGTCAATCTTCAGTGGAGTCCGTTTCTTCGGATAGTGATAGTGAGCCCACAATTAAAAAGGAACCTGTCAAAACTGGAAAAACCAAACCGCCTGCAGTTATTCCTAAAGTAAGTGGTAACTTCTGTTTAACTCTTTTTTTATTTATTTAACTTCATGCACATGTCGGATTTAGGGGTTTGTTTTTTCTTTTTTTTTGTCATTTTGCAACAAGAACCCAATTACTGCTGAAAAGATCATAACAACTTTTATAGCAGATGGAGTTCATAAATTTTCATTTAGTTTAAGACAGTCTATATTGCAACCTATGACCTGAATATGTTTTACCAGCTATAGTTTCACAGAAGGAAGCCTATTACTAAGCTATTTTTTCAAACTGACATTTTCTTACATACACATAATTTTTCTGGCACTACCATTTTAATCAATGCTACTAACTTATAATTTCAGCAAGAAACTAAAAGCGGGGACTCTGGTGACTCGGCCGTAGCTACCATGCCTAGGAAACTGACCAGATCGCTATCAGCCCGAGTGTCCCGGCTAGCCACTATATCAAGACCTGCACACACTGACACAGATTCAGAGGTTGATGAAAAAAATATAGATAATAAGAAGTAAGTAAACCATCGTATTATATTTTCTAACATATTTTAGTTGAGCTGTTTAAAGAGGACTCTGGATTCTGCGATAAAACTGAAAGTCTTGGAAGTGACTGAGTTGAATAATGTGTTAGAGTTCAGTTCAGTTCTTAGTTTATGGCTAACATGTTAGAGGTCATGAGTATAAGTTCTCTGACCAGCAAAGTGACTGACTATAGTGTTTTCACGAATTTCTATCTCTCTAAACAAATCATAAAAAGTAAAAACTCTATTTGCGATATTTAATTAGTTCTTTACTCATATACTAGATGGCGTTAGGTTATTATTAGGGTTCAACCCCATCAAACGGTCTGCATCATAACGGGTTTTACTAACTTTAAACGAAATTTATTCTTGTGTACAATGTTTAAAGTCTATATTACTTAGATTGGGTCGGGGCTCCCGTCGACCCACGGTCAAGCTGCTTGTGTCTAGGTAAGGCGATTAACACACTGCACCGCCTCCTACCGACGCGGTTGGCGGTAAAGCGGATCTCATGACGCATTATTGGCCTCTACTAAATCCGTTGATACCAAACACACGTCCACCGACCGACCGCGCGGTCGAGCGGTGTTCTTGCCGCGACCGCCCCCTCCGCGCTGCCGTCCGAGCGGTGGAGCGGCGCCTCACACACGGGGTGCCGCATAACCGAGCGGATTATTGTGAATGCAGGACGTGTTGCAAGAAATTGCTTTCCTTATCTTTGCTAATAAATTAATAATCAAATGAAGGAAGTGGACATTCGCGTATAGTTAAAAAAAATATCTTCGTGTTCTCTCAAACTTTTATAAAATAATATGAATGTCCCAATTAGAGATGTCTTTCGTAAAAATGGATGAACCCAATATCTACTTTTCTTCTTTTTACGACATAAAAGCCAGATTGCTGTAATCACTTCAGCGTCCATTCTTGCCAATCTCTCTGATCAAACTGATCAAAACCACGTTAAGTCCATCCGTGCGGACAGGCGCGTAAACCGCCGTACCGCTACAAAATCCGCCTTACCGCACCGCCCTCCGCGGCGGAGCGCGGTATCGTGTGTAAACTTTAAGCACTGTATATAAGATATAATTTCGCTCCGATGCAGTTGGGGTTGGATCCATAGAATACAGAATAACCATACTAACATCATATCTCCAAAAAAAGATATAAAAAGGTGGATGTATAACAAACTAACAAGTCATTGAAACAGTAGAAAAATGTCTCATGTCACTTGTAACTTCATTTTTCCCAAGAAAATTGAAGAGAATATTTTGCAGTAGCGTTAAAGACTCGAAGAAGAATATCAAGGGTCGTGTGGCACCGACATGGTCTCCTGTTGCGATGCCCACGCCATCAGAGCCTGCACAACGAAGGTGTCCCGTACGGGGCTGCGATTCCTCCGGCCATCTTGGTAAGCTTTTGCTTATATAGATTATCAATCAATCAATCAATCAATTAGCCCACCGCAGTCCACTGCTGGACATAGACCTCTTCTCGAACCTCTAAACAAGTAAAAAAGTAAAATCTCTATTTGCGACGTTTAATAGTTCTTTACTCATACACTAGATGGCGTTGGGTTTTAGTCTTCAACCCCACTAAATGGTCCGCATCGTAACGGATTTTACTAACTTCAAATAAATTTTAACAATTATCAATCAATTAACTAGTTTGCTATAGGTATTTCCGTGCCTCGGAGAGCACATTAAGCCGGCGGTCCCGGTTGTCATACGTTACGGGTAGTTTAAGTCCGAAATTATTAATTTAAAAATGGTAAAAGAGCGGTAAAAGTTACGTCGGTTATTATTTTATCGTTTTTAAATCGTAAATGTTTTGACTTAAAATTTATGACGTCACTAAAAAAAATTCATACAAGTTACCTTATAAATTACCGTTTTGACGTTTAGTAAAAAGTAACTATACTCCGTCCATTATATTATTGTATTTTAGACAGCTCACTGACAGTGTTCGGTATAACTTTGTTCTAGCGTCAACACCTGAAAATCCTAACAAAAATTAGGCGCCATTACGTCAATTTTCATTGACAACGTCACGTAAGCCAGAAAGCAATTTTAGGGATGTAGTTAGTCCATCAACTGTGGTTTTCGATCGATATTGACTACAGAAAATAATTCTTCTAAAAAATATTACATAACTGGCGGTTTCCTACCGATTTCTAAATAACAATTCAGGTATTTGTAATTTTTTATATTTGTATGATTTTTACGGAAAAATGATTTTTTGTAACTCCGTCATATGTAGACGGATTGTCAAAATTCTTTTTTATTTGAAAGAGGTTTATTCCAAAATGGTCCCATTTAAATTGCAGGGGATTCTTCAATAAATACCAGGAAATCAGCATGTTGGAATATTCTTCTAGAAGTCAGTTGTTTTTATTTGGAGATTAGCGTGTGTGTTATGGTCCACAATCGTTTTATAATACACTTGTAAATTGTAGATATAGACACGACAAACTACTGCTTTATTATTATGTACAGAAAGATAATAGATCATAATTCCACATGAAATCATATATTTATCATAATATTTTCATTTATCGATTTTTTTTTAATCGAGGTTTTTAACTCTGTCGATATTTTAAATTTTCATGCAATCACTACTTCCATCTGTCTAAAATACAATAATATGATGGACGGAGTATAATTTGACTAGTCAGTAGAACACCCAATACTTTGATATCGCCAAAGGGTTGTATAAGTATTAATAAATCATAGGAAAAAGGCAGTAAAAATTGTGTCCGACATAATATTATGATTTGGGTTCCAATTGTTTTACACGAAACCTAATGCTTGTTCTAGAATAAAAGTAGTCAATATCGCCTTTTAAATTCAGCTATTTACAGTAAAAATCCAATCAAGATCGGCTCTGTCTATTACTATTCTATACTATTCGGAGTTATAAAACACACAGAATGACTTTTTTAACCCCCATCGGAAAGATAGGGGTGTTATAAGTTTGACGTGTCTGTCTGTGGCATCATAGCTCCCGAACGGATGAAGCGATTTCAAATTTGTTTTTTTGTTATAAGTGATTTATGTGCGAGTGTTCTTAGACATATTTAATGAAAATGAGGGTTAAAGTGGGGATGGGGAGTGTCGGGGATTTTTAAATTTTCAATTTAATGTTATTTGCTGTTATTTTTGCTCAACGTAAGAAATACGATGAAAATAAATGAAAAATTAAATAAAATTCATATTTTAATTTCTCGGCAGGCGGCACGTCAAATCGTCACGTGACGTGGGACGCGTGTCCAATGTACCACAACGTGACGGCATTATCGTGCGTCGCGGCAAATGAAGAACGTGCCTCTGCGGCCGAGGCGAGGCGCAAGGCACTGCGCCTGCTGCAAGCGCGGCCCAGGCACCAGCCAACTATCGAGCAACGCGCCTACCAGCTCAAAGTGAAGGTAAGCCCGTTGAAGGACCATTAATGTAGGGGAAGAGACTCAAAGTAAAGGTAAACCGGCTCAAAGGACCATTGATGTTGGGGAAGGGATTCATCCGGCTCGAAAGACCACTAATGTAGAGGCTCAAAGTGAACGTAAACCAGCTTGAAGGACCACTAATGTAGGGGAACAGACTCAAAGTGAAGGAAAACCGGCTCAAAGTACCACTAATGTGAGGGAAGGGACTCATCCGGCTTGAAAGACCACTAATGTAGAGGCTCAAAGTGAAGATAAACCGGTTTGAAGGACCACTAATGTAGGGGAAGAGGTTCAAAGTGCAGGTAAACCTAAGGGAAAAATCACTAATGTACGTAAAGCTTAAAAGTGAAGGTAATCCGGCTCGAAAGACCTCTAATGTGCGGGACATAGCTTGAAGTGAAGGACAACTAATTTAATAAATAACACTCAAAGTGAAAGTAATCCGATTCAATGGCCCACTCAGACTGAGACTCAAACTGAACGTAATCCGACTCAAAGAACCACTAATATAGGGGACAATGTTCAAAGTGAAGGTAAACCGATTCAAAGGACCACTAATGGAGGGGACAAGGTTCAAAGTGAAGGCAAACCGGCTCGAAGGACCACTAATGTCATTTTTGGTCCCCGAGGTAATATGGGTCGAAAGACCTCTAATGTTGAGGACAATAATCCTTGTACATTTACTTCTGTGGTGGAGGATGTTGTAGTTGTCAAAAGCAAAGAGTTGAAAGTAGATATGAGTTTATTTAGGGCGTTTAAAAGTGCATGATAGTCAAAGTGTGTGTATGCTACTGAAAATTTTATACAAAGTATTAATTAACAATTTTTCACTGCCAGGATATGCGTTCAAAATGGAAAGGTAGTCAAGAGTTACGAGAGAAGCTCGCAGCTTCAGGTAACGATGAAACTAATGAAGACAGGGAACCTATCCTGGAAGGGTTCGCACCTGATTATGACCTGAAGTTGTTCCGGGAAGCACAGGCGTTAGCCGCCATCAAAATTGAGGAGGAATTAAGTGATATACCCACTGATAAAGGCACTAGGTAAGATGTTATTCAAACACTTCAACAACTATTATAGTACAGTAGTACCACGTTTATAAGTTACGCCGATGTACAGTCACGAGCAATAATATATATACATTGTCACATTTTCTAAAATATCTAAACTTGTCCCGATTCAGAAAGAAGTGAACGACAATTTGTTCCAAACGAACTAACCATTAAACGATGTCAAAACAAAGTATACGTTTATTCCACATTAATATAACCGAAACAAATTCATAAATAAATTCACACGTCGAATATCATATAAAACTATTCGTGACAATTTCTATAAAATGTAAACAAATGTAAACATGTTCACTGATACATATAAATGATATTGGAAATGTATACTTACTTTTGTCGTTTTTGTAACTTTACTCGTTATTTAGTAGAATTCAGTGATCATGACGAATATTTATTTCCTAACTAACGGAGTGGGAGCTACGACTTGGGCAACCACGCACAGAGTACGAGGTAATAGCGTTGGTAAAACCCACTATGGGGAAGTGGGACCCTGACGGCCACCAATTCTCGGATGCTGCGTGCTCCGCAGCGTGCAATGGCCAGCAGGGCCATTAGGGGGTACCGCACGACATCCTTTGAGACGGCGAGTCTCCTTGCCGGAACCCTACCGTGGAACCTGGATGCGAGAGTATATTGGTACCGAAAGGAGGCACGGGAACAGGGATGGGAACCCGAGCCTGAAGAGATTCGGGCCGTGAAGTCCCGGCTCCACCAGGACGTGGTAGCGGAGTGGGAGCTATGACTTGGGCGACTACGCGCAGGGCACGCCGTAATAGCGGCGGTAAGACCCATCATGGGGGACTGACTAGAGAAGCAACACGGTAGCCTCTCGTACAGGCTGACACAGGTAATCACCGGACACGGGTGTTTCGGGAAGTACCTGCGGCAGATCCAGAAGGAGCCAACGTCTGAGTACCATCACTGTGATCCGAGCGAGGACACGGAACTGCACACGCTTACCGAGTGACCGGCGTGGGACACGCCGAGGCGGGTCCTAGTGATGGCCTTCGGGGTGGGAGTCCTCACATTCGCCACTTTGCTCACAGCGATGGCACGATGCGCGAACGCTTGGGGTCTTTGGGTCTTTGGTTGCCGGAGGTGAGAATGCAGGAAATGCGTGGCGGTAGTGCACGCGACTGCCAAGCAGGAGGCGCGGGTTCGATTCCCGCTCAGTGCAAATATTTGTATGCATGAATATGGCTATTTGCATTGGTCTGGGTGTTCCTATGTATAATATGTATGTATCTACCAAAAAAAAAAATGTATTTAAGTATGTTTATCCGCATTCTAGATTCCATAACACAAGCTAGTTAAGCTATGCTTACCATGGGTCTAGATAGCGTTGTGTAGAATGTTGGGAAATATATATATCTCTCGCACCCCGGCAGACCCAAGACTATCTCTTTCGAGATGGCCCCCTTCCCCATCTAACCCCGGGTATGGGGAGGTGCACTTTGCGCCGCCATCGCGGCCTGCTTCTGCGAGGGTGACAGACGGCTCTACCGGTCACCCCAGGCCCGCGCTCATGGAGGACGGAGGTCGTTTTGCGACCTCCGACGCCCGATTGGCCTTTACTCTTCGCGGTTCCAGCCTTCGCTCTTCGTGGGCCCCGCGGGCCTGGAGTCTCATCCGGACCCAATTGGCTGCCTTCTTCTCGAGCATTACTTGCTCGCAGAAGGAGGCGGTGGCACCCCAAGCATTCGCGCATCGTACCATCGCTGTGAGCAAAGTGGCGAGTGTGAGGACTCCCACCCCGAGGGCCACCACTAGGACCCACCTCGGCGTGTCCCACGCCAGTCACTCACTCGGTAAGCGTGTGCAGTTCCGTGTCCTCTCTCGCATCACAGTGACCGTTCACACTCGACGCACTAACGTAGCATCGGTTGAGTGTGAACGGTCAAGTGTTTTTCTATACATTTGTCTGTTCTGGCGTTACGCGACCGATAATACGCGACGCATGTTCCGTCAGATATGAACCTTCCCTAATAGTACAAAACCATGACGTCACAATTTCGTTCCAGATTCGTAGTAATGGGTAAGTTTATGATGGAGGTGTGGTACCAGTCTCCTTACCCGGGGGACGCGGCGCGAGTCCCGCGGTTGTTCGTGTGCGAGTTCTGCCTCAACCACCATAAGACGGCCAGCGGAGCCACCCGTCATCGCGCCAAGTGTGTATGGAGGCACCCCCCAGGGGATGAGGTAGGCAGAGAACTATATTACCACTAACGATTACCTTCAGGCGAGGTGAAGTCAGACGCGGTGCAAGATGCATGCGCGATGAGCAAATGGATTTTTTTTTTTTTACAACCCTATCTAGACCCATGGTAAGCTTTTATAGCTTGTGTTATGGAATCTAGAATGCGGATAAACATACTTAAATAATTTTTTTTTTGTAAATACATACATATTATACATAATACCCAGACCAATGCAAATAGTCATATTCATGCATACAAATATTTGCAATGAGCGGGAATCGAACCCGCGCCTCCTGCGTGGCAGTCGCGTGCACTACCGCTACGCCACAGAGGCTGTCGAATTTTGGCGATCAACGTTAGCCTAGGGGTATGGGTAATGGACTGCTGAGACGAGGTCTCGGGTTCGATCCCAGGTTTACCATGGCACACACCAATGACTTTTCGATGCTTTTCGAAGTTATGTGTGTATTTATCGCAGGTTTATAAGTGCGCGGTTAATGGCAATAGGCTCGCCACCTATTACATTGGGACCTAAACATAAACTGGCGAAATGTGGGTGCTAGCACCTCTGCCTACCCCTTCGGGGAATACAGGCGTGAGTTTATGTTATGTTATATTATGAAGTGAAGTCAAAATGACTTGTCCTTTATAAAAAAAATACAACGGCCTTTGGTTATCTCCTCGATGAGCACATTTACTTTTCGCCGCAAGAACCCCACAAAATGTTTTAATAAAATAAAGAGGCTATTTTTTACCATCGACAACTTCATCAAATTGGCTAAACTCTCCTCGGTTACACCATACCCATATTGACTTTCTTGAAAAATTGGAGTCCGCCATCATGGATCGCAAAATGGATGATATATTCGTAATTAGCCACCCCGAATAGCTGCAGCAATTCTATAATCCATGAACATGTGAGGCAGCGCTCTATTAAAGTGTGTTTGCCGTAACAACTTAAATTTTCGTTTAAAACGATCGTTTACTACTTTGACTACCCAGCGGCACATTTGCCTGTGTTATTACAGTGTCGGGATATGTATAAAAACATTAAACATTAGTATCGGTCGGTCGCTTAGTGGTTAAGGAGTCGGCCTCACGATCGAGAGGTCCCGGGTTCGATCCTGGCCATTACACTACCGACGTGAACCCACTCCTAGCACAAGCATTTTAGCTTAGTTGGAGGGGTTAGAGGGAATATTAGAATATAATAAAAAAAAATATAAAAAATTCTCAAGTAGGTAATTAAAAGCTTCATCTCTCCAAATGGACAGCAGTAATAACAGAGCCTGTCATAACAATTGTTGTTTCAATTGAAAAGACCTATTTTTTAAATATTCCACAACATTCTACACAACGCTATCTAGACCCATGGTAAGCTTAATTAGCTTGTGTTATGGAATCTAGAACGCGGATAAACATACATAGATACTTTTTTTTTTTGTAAATACATACATAATATACATAGAAACACCCAGACCAATGCAAATAGCCATATTCATGCATACAAATATTTGCACTGAGCGGGAATCGAGCCCGCGCCTCCTGCGTGGCAGTCGCGTGCACTACCACCACGCCACGGAGGCTGTCAAACCTATCTAACGATATATATCATGTTGCTGTTGGAGGGTGGTCCCAAGGAAAGGTCGTGGGTTCAAGTCCCACTTGAGCGCTTCTTTTTCCCGATGTATTTCGAACTTAAAAAATTAGCATAATAAATGCTATATAAATTTCATTCAAATATTTGGGCGCAGTCATCAAAAATCAATGTTTAAAAATGGTTGAAAAGAAAAATCATTCATTGGTTCCTGGTGGGACGTGTAAATAGTCCTGACCATGTGGTGTGTTTGCACACAAAGCGTTTAAGAACCTCTGAACTGGCGTTTGGTAGTAATGAAAAGAAAATACACATGTGACCGCTTCTATGAATGAAAACGTAAGAGAATCGGCACTGACCTGAGTTCCACCTCGTGAGGATTCAGCTGTAGACAGGCGTGGTTCCTGGCACGTGCTGGTAGGTAGGTATGTTTTCGACCGGCCGGTGACTTTCTTGAATTTGTCGTTTTCTTCCGATACACTTCACTTATACTGACTTGAGAATGTGGCCAAAGGAACTTATAGAATTACACAGAAAGAAACGAGGAGTTGAATAACTCAAACTTCCGTTTGGTGCGGAGCGCGTGAGTCAAAGACATCTTTCGATGCTGGGTGCGGGTTACTGACTGATGAGCGGGTAGATGATCGTGAAGCTTGAGAGTCTCGCTCATAGAAAACTTCACTCTCAAAATATAGTTCGAAAGGATCCGTTCACAGCGCCATTCATTGGCCTTCTTCAACACTAAGTGGTCAACAAATGAGCGCCAATATTCAAACATTTTTCGATACATAGAAGCGGTCTATTAAATTACAAAAATTGAAATACAATAAAATTATGTGGGAAACAATTAAGAAAGTACCTAAGCGCTCCACCATGCACCCGGCTTTGGAACGTCGCAAGACGTTACGAAACAAACAAGCGAACACTGGCTGATTAGAGCCCATAGTGAATTTGTATAACATAATAATACACATAGCGAAAATAACAACTTAGACTAACAATATTCTATCTAAAGTATGTTTAAAGTTTGAGTTAAAAATTAAAGTTTAAGATTCTATTTAGCGTTGTAAGTTATTGCGTTGGGATAGGATACAATTTGGTTACAGCGCGTTTGTAAGTACCAGTACGCGTTTTATATATTATGATAGACATGAGGAGTCCAGGTCCAGTATGACAATTGACAACGTGAAAATGCTGAATTATTAGATCAACAACGTGATCGCGTTTAGGGAGAAGGACAGGATGTAATCCTGATACAGAATGAGGTTCGATCTTAAATTTAAATCGTGCGAATTTTAAAACGTATGTAATGATACGTAGTAGTTTCTGCTACACAAGAAGAAACACGTTGTGCTAATGTACATAACAATGGCGACTCTGTGTGTTTTGATGTCACACTCAACACATTTGCCTTATGCTCAGGTAAGTCAGAACAGTTGGCGGGAGAGAATGACTTAATAGGCCATTCATCAGGGGGGCCGCGGATCCATGCTGGACCGTTCCACCACAAATCATAAGCCAAAAGTTGCGAGGGGAGCATACCGCGTGATAGACAATCACTCGGGTTAATGTCTCCGGCGACGTGATAAAAATGTTTAGCGTTCAAGTTTTCTTGACACTGAGCGACCCGGTTACTAACAAAAAACGACCACCGATGTGGTGACGAGTGAACCCATGATAAGGCAATCGTGGAATCAGAAAAGGCGTAAATGTCAGTAATGGGAATGCGTAATGCATAAGAATCACGTACAGTTCTTATTAACTTTGACATAAGCAAAATAGCACATAACTCTAATCGAGCAAGCGTAGTAATCTTTGTCGGAGTGACCTTTGATTTCGCACACAAAATGCGAGTTTGAATGCCAGATGGGTGGGTACAATGTGCATAAATAACACATCCCATGCCATTCAGGCTGGCATCACAAAATGCGACAAGACGTAATTCGCAATCAACTTCGACACCTATATATCGCGGAATTTTTGAAGTGTCAAGCAATTTTAATTCTTGAACGAGAGCGGAAAAGCGTGAGCGTATATGCTCTAGAGCAGGGTCATCCCAATCACTCTTACTAAGCCAAAGTTCCTTAATTAACAACTTGGCGTAGAGTATCACAGGTGTCACCAACCCGAGCACGTCAAATAGTCGTGCAACTATAGGGAGTATATTTCTCTTAGTGCACTTCTCATCTACCAAGGTGGATGTGAAATAAAAATTATCTCCACACGGCTCCCACGAGAGACCTAAAACCTTTGCGACATGACTGCCAACATCAAACTCAAGCGATTTGCGGTGAGTATTTATGTCAGCGTTCATTGCGATAGGAAATAACCTAAAATTTAATAATAATAAAAACAGGTCTGCCTGTAAATTGGGACCAATATGTAAAATATCATTGAGCGAAAGACAAGTGTGGGTTTTAGCGCTCGCGTCTAACACAATACGCGGCATCGGTTTGTCATGTCGAACCACTGCGCGATGTGGTATGTAATAACCATCCATAGACAAATTAGAGTCATCAACGAGACCAAGACAACCGTTATCCAAACAATCCCGAATAACCTTATTGTAATTTTCGCGTACGGTTGGTGATTGACGAAGTTTACGCTCGAGCGACAAAAACCGGCGGTGAGCGACGCCGCGCGAGTTCCCTAGTTCAGAGGGATCCTTGCAGAACGGCAGCGCAACCGTATAACGACCTACGTCATCGCGAGTCACAGTAGATGTGAAAATATTCTCGCACTCGGTTTCTTCTGGAGACAATAGGCGCTTCACAGGAACTTCCTCAAGTTCCCAAAATTTTTGCACTAAATCATTTAGTGCTAGCGCAGAAAAGGATGCGGTTGTAGGCACAACAACTTTACGTGGGTAATCACCCATAAGTACATACCCAAACGCGGTTGATAGTACACAAGGGGCACTGGGACCACACTCGACTCTATTTCCTAAATAGATATACGGGAAGAGCTGTGCACCTAATATTATATCAATGTTTCCTGGAATGTTCCAGCTTAAGTCAGCAAGCGGTAAATCGCGAAGATTTAACTCGCTATCACACTTAATTAATTGCGAGGGCAATTGATCCGTAAGGCTATTCATAACTAACGCATGTATAGTATACTTATGATCTGCATAAATACGAGATTCAATGTCCAAATACACATAGCCTATTATCGTGTGCGAAGTGGAGCCAACACCTTTGACAACAGAATTACTCATTGGTATTATTGGTAAATTTAATAAACGACAACAGGACAATGTTATTAAGTTATTCTGTGAGCCATTATCAATTAGACATCTGACTACAGATTTATTTCCAGTGCTACCTTTAGGGCGAGCATACACCTGAGCGGTTGCCAAGAGAATATCACCCTTATGGCTAGAGGCATACGAATGCACAGTGCTTGAAGCGAGCGGTGACTCAGGAATGGGACTAATATTGTCGCACTGGGGCGGCGAGAAAGGGACAGCACTCGTCGCATGCGAGTGCGAATTATTAACATTATCAAAATGCAATAATTTATGATGTTTTTTCTGACAGAAACAAACTGACGTACTTTTACATCGCGGGAGATTATGTAATGTGCTTAGACAATTCACGCAACCACGCTTAGATTTAATAAACTCATATCTAGCCTTTGCATTTTGCATATTTTTAAACTGAGCGCAGTTATACAGGTGTCGGTGGTCGCGGCCGCCACATAAACAACATGACGCATCAACTGCGGCGGGCGCATTCGACTTATTATTAATCGGCACACTGACAACAAACGACTTAGAATTACGCTGTACACGCCTATCATTAAACTGTGGCGTCCCAGCAGTGGACGACTTCGCATATGACGAAGACCGCGGGTTTGACCGTTCAATCATCTTAGCATAATCTTGTACAAAGTCGATCAGCTGTTGCGTCGTAGGTATATCGACACCTCGAACAGAAAGTTCGAAGGCTTGGATGGTTAGAGTGTCCATTTTCCTCAAGGCACATTGTAGAAACATGAAGTCCATTAAATCATTTATACCTAACTCTTTAAGCGCGGCGATAGAGGAGGAATATATACCTATAAATGAATCAAGTGAGTTCACACTAGGTGAACAATTCTTTAAGTCTAATATATTATTAAGATAATATGAACCTAATGAGCGTTTATCTTGGTATTTCTTGACCAAGGCGTCCCACACTATACTGTAGGTCTCACTTGACGGAACAATACCGGCAGTGAACTTTAATGCGTCTTTGGTTAATTTTGAGAATAGGTATTGCACACGTTGCGAATCAGACAATTGTGTGTTTGAATGAATATTGGCCTTAAAGGACTGATAAAATGTATTCCAGTTTTCAGGGCGTCCGTCAAAACTCGGAATAACAAGCATTTCCAATTTCACTACAGACGCGCTTGAATTACTCGGCCCGTGTGATGCGACCTCCTTGACCTTGAGCGTAGATAATTTATTTCTAATGCGTTTTATTCTCGAATACAATTCATCGAATGAGTCAAGGCAAGAATAGTCGGGCTCCACAGGGGGTTCTAATGATAAATTTAAGCTATTTATTTGATCTACAATCGACTCGAACTTATCGCGAACGACATCGATGTTCTCGGTCTCAGACAGAAAATCTTCATTCGCTCGCGTCGTTATGTCAAAACACACAACTGATTTCGACGATTTATACCAACGATTAATGCGTGCAAACAATAATTCCTTTTTTTGATTCAACAGAATAAGCTTCGTCTCGAGATCTGACGACATGTTTGCAAATTAACGATAGGTAGGACCTACCTATTGAAATATAACAAGAAGATTATCTGTAAGGTACCTACTATAATATAATAGTAATTCAACACAGACAGTTTAGATATACCTACTTTTTATTGAAAATTGTACTACGGCTTATTATATAATAGCGCAAGTAGCACAGCGGAGCGGGAATGTAACTATGTACTTACGTACCTAGATAGGTACCTACCTACAAAGTTACGCGTATGTGAATAGAATGATGATTATTTACCAATTAATACGTAAATCACCAACTATTATAAATATCTACCAATTATTACGTAGATTTAGCGTTTTAAATGCAGAATTTACCAAATAATTTACGTAAATCTGTTAGCGAAAGAAAGTAATGAAACTAAGATGGCGGAAATAATTCACCAAAATTACGTGAATCTTTTAATTAAATGAATAGGAAAGAAATATTATTCACCAATAATTACGTGAATATGTTATTTACTGGCCTATCCGACTCGTAAGGACCATAAATTATGGTAGAACGTGTAAAATAGTCCTACCAACTGGTGTGTTTGCACACAAAGCGTTTAAGAACCTCTGACCTGGCGTTTGGTAGTAATGAAAAGAAAATACACATGTGACCGCTTCTATGAATGAAAACGTAAGAGAATCGGCACTGACCTGAGTTCCACCTCGTGAGGATTCAGCTGTAGACAGGCGTGGTTCCTGGCACGTGCTGGTAGGTAGGTATGTTTTCGACCGGCCGGTGACTTTCTTGAATTTGTCGTTTTCTTCCGATACACTTCACTTATACTGACTTGAGAATGTGGCCAAAGGAACTTATAGAATTACACAGAAAGAAACGAGGAGTTGAATAACTCAAACTTCCGTTTGGTGCGGAGCGCGTGAGTCAAAGACATCTTTCGATGCTGGGTGCGGGTTACTGACTGATGAGCGGGTAGATGATCGTGAAGCTTGAGAGTCTCGCTCATAGAAAACTTCACTCTCAAAATATAGTTCGAAAGGATCCGTTCACAGCGCCATTCATTGGCCTTCTTCAACACTAAGTGGTCAACAAATGAGCGCCAATATTCAAACATTTTTCGATACATAGAAGCGGTCTATTAAATTACAAAAATTGAAATACAATTAAATTATGTGGGAAACAATTAAGAAAGTACCTAAGCGCTCCACCAGTTCCAACATTCCGTAAGTAAGTTGGCAGATCGTCCGGGACCCGACCGTCGCCCTTAAAGACGGTATACAGAGAAGGGAAATTTGAAGTGATTCTGGTGTGGCTCAATAGCTCAGTTGGAAGAGCATTCCCCCTGTAAGGGTTGAGCGCTTCTTTTTCCCTATGTCGAACTTCAAAAGTAAGCATAATAAATGCTTTTTTTTGTTTTTTTTTTTAACCGTGGGGGAAAATCCTTCATGGATTCGAAAAACATTGGAAAAAATGAAATGCTCAAGTGAGACTCGAACTCACGACCTTTCGCTTACAGGGCGACTGAGCAGAGCACACTTAACAGTTAGCATAATAAATGCTATAAAAAATTCATTCAAAAAAAAAAAAACAGAAAAAAAATCCTTCATGGATGTTATGCCGGACTCCTACCGACTAAAAACCCCCACGGTAACGCCCAGAAGCCTATGGATGGGAGCCCCGGGTAAGCCCTCGGAAGGATGTCCCAGGACTCCCATCATGTTTCACCCCATCCCACCATAAATGCTATAAAAAATTCATTCAAGTAAGTTATAAATAACAAATGTCTGTCTCCCTCAGGTGTACAGAAAAGACAATCTATCGGTGTGGCAAGTGGACGGTCGGAAGCACAAGCAGTACTGCCAGCAGCTCTGTCTGCTCGCCAAGTTCTTCTTGGACCACAAGACGCTGTACTATGACGTCGAGCCGTTCCTTTTCTATGTGATGACGAGCGCCGACCACGAGGGATGCCATATTGTTGGATACTTCAGTAAGGTTAGTGAACTTTGATTGAAATTTTAAAACAGTATGTTAACTATTGAGATTGGAATCCATACTAATATTATAAATGCGAAAGTAACTCTGTCTGTCTGTATGTTACGCTTTCACGTCAAAACCACTGAACCGATTTTGATGAAATTTGGTATAGGGGTAGATTAGACTATGAGAAAGGACATAGGCTATGTTTGGTCGCGATAACCGACATCCACGCGGGCGGAGCCGCGGGCAAAAGCTAGTATTATAAATGCGAAAGTAACTGTCTGTCTGTCTGTCTGTCTGTCTGTATGTTACGCTTTCACGCCTATACCACTGAACCGATTTTGATGAAATTTGGTATAGGGGTAGATTAGACTATGAGAAAGGACATAGGCTATGTTTGGTGGCGATAACCGAAATCCACGCGGGCGGAGCCGCGGGCAAAAGCTAGTATTGTATACAAGAAGGCAGAAATGTACTTAGGTGTGTTGTACAGTGTACAATGTGAAAATCAGCGTCAAAACTTTTATTGCACGATGTAGATTTATTATTTTAAAAGAATATTAGAACCGAAGTTACTAATATTCCCTCTAACCCCTCCAACTAAGCTAAATTGCTTGTGCTAATAGTGGGTTCACGTCGGTAGTGTAATGGCCATTATTCGAACCCGGGGCCTCTCGATCGTAAGGCCGACTCCTTAACCATTAAGCTACCGACGCTTTTAGAATTACTAGTATCCTGGGGTACGAACGCTAAGAAAATATCTTTAGTATATCTCAAAAACAACTAGATGGCACTAGTAGTCTCAATTTAAGAAATAAAAAAGTTAAAACCCTTATTTAGAATCAAGTAAATTATTTCAGAACCATAAAACATGATAATGTAAGCATTTAAGCATATAAAATTCGTTGGTAATATAGTAAGGCGTTTGGCACACTGCGACGCGCGACGCGGCGTCGAGCGTTGTTGCGTCGACGCGGCGTCGCGCTCGTCGCCTCTACGGAGCTCATTTTGTATAGAACAACGCGGGGTCCCACACACTGACAACGCAATCACGCGCGTTGCCGCAGAATACGCGCGTACAAGCAGAAAACGCGAGGTATGGCACACTGAAATCTGCATTCACGCGCGTGTTTTTCGAGGGATATTTAGTCCGAGAGCTGTTAGAAATTTCTGTGTAGGTAATTGAGACGAATTTTAAATTAATATTATTGCAATGCAACATGACTGTTTAACGGCAAATTTAGAGCGCTTTCACATCAACTGACGTCCGATATCCAATATCCGATATCCGAGATCGGAGGAAGTCAAATATCGATACCCAATATCGGGTACTGGAGCCGATACTACTGTTTTGGCTCGTTATCGGAACACGCAGAGACTGCAAGCAACTTTCAACCTAAATGGCATTTTCTTAGTTACGTCTCTTTTCGCGTTACTAGATGACGCTGATCACGAGTATAAGAAAAAAATTAGTTACTATGTCAGTCAATAAGTCGAAAATAGCTTGCACTTCTAATCATTTTCTTTTCATCTCTAGCGTTCTTAATATAGTCTGGGCTATCGAGCTAATGGTCGGATGGCTTTACTTTACTTTTCTCAAAATGTTAGATTACTTCACACACCTACCTACCAAAAAAATTCTAATATCTCTCGGACTATACTAGCTCTCCCGCGTCCACGCGCGTCGACGAACAACGCCGCGTCGCGCGTCGCAGTGTGCCAACCGCCTATACAAAGATTTCGTGGAAACCGCCATCTAGCGATCTCCATGTAGCAATTTTGTACATCTAGCTAGCATTGTTGTCTATATAAAACTATCAAAATTACTGCAGAATCATTTAAATTAGGCGATTGGCACACTGCAACGCCCGACGCGGCGTCGAGCGTCGACGCGCGTTGGCGCGAGATAGCTAGTATAGTCCGAGAGATATTAGATTTTTTTTGGTAGGTAGGTGTGTGAAGTAATCTAAAATTTTGAGAAAAGTAAAGTAAAGCCATCCGGCCATTAGCTCGATAGCCCAGACTATTATTAAGAACGCTAGAGATGAAAAGAAAATGATTAGAAGTGCAAGCTATTTTCGACTTATTGACATGACATAGTAACTATTTTTTTTTTCTTATACTCGTGATCAGCGTCATCTAGTAACGCGAAATGAGACGTAACTAAGAAAATGCCATTTAGGTTGAAAGTCGCTTGCAGTCTCTGCGTGTTCCGATAACGAGCCAAAACAGTGGTGTCGGCTCCAATACCCGATATTGGGCATCGATATTTGACTTCCTCCGATCTCGGATGTCGGATATTGGATATCGGACGTCAGTTGATTTGAAAGCGCTCTAAATTTGACGTTAAATAGTCATGTTGCATTGCAAAAATATTAATTTAATATTCGTCTCAAACCTACACAGAAATTTCTAACAGCTCTCGGACTAAAACTCCATCAAAAATCACGCGCGTGATTGCAGATTTCAGTGTGCCATACCTCGCGTTTTCTGCTTGTACGCGCGTATTCTGCGGCAACGCGCGTGATTGCGTTGTCAGTGTGTGGGACCCCGCGTTGTTCTATACAAAATGAGCTCCGTAGAGGCGACGAGCGCGACGCCGCGTCGACGCAACAACGCTCGACGCCGCGTCGCGCGTCGCAGTGTGCCAAACGCCTTAAACTATCAAAATTACTGCAGAATCATTTAAATTAGGGTATATAAGGTTTTATTCAGTCATATTCAATAATGTGTTTAATGTATTTTTGATTAGTTAGTTTTTAATGTTTAAATGACACGTCAATTTGATTTTATCACCTCGTTTGATGGTAAGCTAAAGGCAAAGGAAACAGGTTCACCATTATAAACATGTATCATGTTTAAAATGCCAGCATTCAGCTTGACGGCCCCACCAGGTGCATTTTCACGCCCCGCTTAAAGGACCCGGGACTGTAGGAAGAAGGAAACACGTGAGCTGGCAGGGAGTTCCAGGTCTTTATGGAATGAGTCACCGAACCGTTTGGTTCTTGTTGGGACATTCTGCACCGTTTACTATGCTTCTTCTCAACTGATCAAACGTAAGGTTATGATTTAAATACCTTTAAAAAAAAGGGTATTTCCATTCATCGCAGACAAACAGAAAAGAATTCTAAATCATGTTCAGTATCGTTTATATGACCACCATTTCACAGCCTCTATGGCGTGGCGTTAGTAGTGGCTTTTATGAAGCGGGTGCGGGTTCGATTCCCGCTCAGTGCAATCAGTGCAGAGCAGGAATCGAAAGGCAGAGAGAATTGTATACCAGAATATGATTATAAAAAAACTTTTTGCGTTGGTCTGGTCGTGCTTCGAAGAGCTTTTTTTTTCTTGCGGAAATCCCCACGGATACCTCCCCCGCCGGAGCCGGAAGGGGTAGTTATGTCGGACTCGAATCGACTAAAACCGCACGCCGACTGAGGGTCGTGACTCGTGGTGCTAGGCCGGACTTGAGGTTGTCTTCGACATATCCCTCGCACCCCGGCTGGCCCTGGGCCATGCCTTACGGTCTGGCCCTAGCACGTTAAGCCGTCGGTTGCGGTTGCCATACGAACATCTAAAGTCGATTTTTTTATGAGACAAAGTCCGCTGACGTTTACTGAGTGATCCGTCAAGAAAGTCATGACAATTTGAAGGTGGCGTTGCTCTGCCATGAGTGAAGGAGAACTGAATGCATCCCTATTACAATGAATATATGGTTTCATTATTTCATAAAGTGACATTAGCTTCTGTCAATTTACTTCGTTTAATTAACAATTCGACTATACGGGGTGTAAGGGGAACGCTCCCGAAGCCGAAAACCCCTATTAGTACTCCAGGTACAAAGCACATTGGCATAAAAAAACGATTAGAACAAAAAAAGATAAGAAAACAAAAAAGATTTTTCGATTTTCTTTTTTAATTTTTTATTTTGCATTATTTACTCTCCATCGTGTTAGTAAAGCTAAATGAAACGGTAATTTCATAAAAAAACAACACTACAAAAAGCACGCGCTTGTCGCTATTGTTTTTTTTATACCTACTAATGTTTTTAGCAGCAGTACTAGCAGTCGTTACGGGTATTTGGAACACTAAAAAACCCGACAACTCGTTTAACTGCAGTACTACGATTATTACAACAAGCTTTTGCCCGCAGCTCCGCCCGCGTGGATGTCGGGTATCGCGACCAAACATAGCCTATGTCCTTTCTCATTGTCTAATCTACCCTTATACCAAATTTCATCTAAATCGGTTCAGTAGTTTAGACGTGAAAGCGTAACATACAGACAGACATACAGACAGACAGACATAGTTACTTTCGCATTTATAATATTAAATATGGATTACAAAACAATCTGCGCACGTGAAGACCTTTACATCTCGCGATTTAGGTTCAAGCTATGTGTATGTTTAATTTATCCTGTAGACGTCTGAGAATATTCGTCGACGAGTATTCGTCTCGTCTGCGGTATCGGCGCGCGTAGCGACCCGTAGCAAAGTCTACAGTGTCTACAGATTACATCTTTGTGTACGAAGTAGGAACTGTCTGCCACCTTACACGTGTAATTTTACACAAAGGATATTGCGTTGTTATCGTTGAAAATATTTTATTACTACTTTTGTATGTGTGTTTTTTACGAAACGAGAGATAAGACTTTTACATTTGGTAGGTGAGAAATGTTAGGTTAAGTTGATGGTAATAGGAACCAAAAACGACAGCCAATTGCGAGTTGTGCTCGCGCACGGAGAGTTTCGTAACTTAAGCTCTCACCTCTGGCAACCAAGAACCCAAGACGAAGTGCGTTTTAGTCGACGGAGGACAGAATATGATTAAGTAACGGAGATGCCCCATTGATAATTCGCCTAATAAAAACGCGTCGCCGAATGCGGGTGGGAAGAGAGACGCGCGGGATGTCAAAAGTCGAAGGACGTCATAGGTGTAACCTTCCTAGCAAATGAGTCCATTTGACGTTTGGATGGCACGCGACTCGACTGCCTTGCAACAACTCCGCTATCATTTGCTTCTCCATGGTTTTAGTCGGATCGAGTCCGACATAACCGCCTTCACCGGCTCCGTGGGGGTGGTATCCGTGGGGATATTGCGCACGATAAAAAAAAAAGCTAAATTAACCACAATATATTTTGATAGCATTGATTTTGAAGTTTGATTTTTGCACAGTTTCAAGACGTTAAACACCTGAGTATGTTGTATGAATTTTAACCTGATACCTCCCGCATTCCTTAAAAAGGTCTTGACAGACAGACAGACGGACAGCGAAATGATCCTCGCGTGTTTCGTTTTTAGGGAACCCTACAACTGATTATAATATTTGAATGACATTTTTATAGCATTTATTATGCTAACTTTTAAATTCGAAATACACCGGGAAAAATAAGAACTCAAGTGGAACTTGAACCCACGACTTTCCCGATGTATTTCGGATTGTAATATTTTTCCAAATAAGCGAAGAATTCTTAGCTTTCCATGGATTTACCATGTGCGTAAATATTGAGCGTCCTACCTGAACCTTTTGGACCAAGCCTATCTGCCCTGTCCACTTACTCCTTCTCCTTTTGGTTTGACATAAATAGCTTTTAAAAAAGTGACTGCCGTCCGACCTTCCAGCCCCGAGAGGAAAGTTTTGGCACCATTTTGGAGGGAAAGTCGTCAAATAAAAGAATATCTCTAGTAATAGATGTTAGTATTTCAATCGGGTCTAACTTCTTAATGTGCTCTCCTAGGCACAGAAACACTCATGCAAATAGGTGTGTGCCATATTCATGCAATCAAATATGTATTTGCGCTGAACGGAAATCAAACACGTGCTCTCTGCGTAGTCTGGCGAAATCAATCCCAAAACTATTATTCACTTTTTAAACTCTCGCGTTTCATGATATACAAATAAAAAAAACAAGATATAAGAAAAAGGTCGAAACGTCAGGCATGTCAAAGGTATGTTATGTACCCCGTTATCACTACTGTATAATTATGTATAAATACATACATAAACTCACGCCTGTATTCCCCGAACGGGTAGGCAGAGGTGCTAGCACCCACATTTCGCCAGTTTATGTTTAGGTCCCAATGTAATAGGTGGCGAGCCTATTGCCATTAACCGGGCACTTATTACCTGCGATAAATACACACCTAACTTCGAAAGGAATCGAAAATTCAATGGTGTGGTGTACTTATGCACCTATCGCCAAATACCACAAAAATCAGAATTAAGCTGACTCCGCAAAGTATAATTAAGTAGTAAAAATATCGTACTATAGTACTACTGGGTGTGGGACCTCGTACTATGCCCGCCATTCAACGGCGTCGCGTCAGCTGTGAGGTCATCGACCCGCCGGGGGTGTGAGCAGGGAGTGCGACACGCCCCCACTTGCACCCCCTTCGGCGCGAGTGTGGGTGCAATACATGAAAATTAAGAGGGGGTATAAAGGAAAATTGCCGATCTTTGATTGGATTTTTATACCCGAAAGTGTGCCACAAATGAGCTTGCTTTTTTTTAAATAGAAAATACGTTATATCTGAAAGGTACTCAATTTGGTGAAAACATAAAATAATAATATTTTGTCGATAAAATAAGATCACAAAGTTGGGCCTAATTTTTGATTAAAATTAATTTATTTCCAAGATTATTCATATAACTGAGTCAATTTTTATGTACAAAGTATAAAATTATAAAACCTAGTGACTCAATTTTTCACTTTGTTAAAATTATCTGGAATTTACGAGTAATTAAAAAAAAACGAATTCGGCGCTTACGACGTTCTTATTTCGCGCATAACGGTCTCTTGCTATCGCACCTGACCCGAGGTGCCGGCCATCTGTTGTTTCATCAATTAGTCGGGGTCGCCCCGTTGAGACAAGAGGACTGTTTTTCTGTTTTCCGTCGAAAAAGTTCGTCGAAATTATGGGAAATAAAAAAAATCAAAAGATAAACTCTAAAAGAGAATCAAAAAGACTAAGAATTCAACTCTTGGATATTTGTCGAAAGTAATATTTCTTTATTTTCTTTACTTGGTTACTAAGTATCAACCGTTGCCAGGTAGCCCGGGTATAGTATATGAAAATCAAATAGATGTCTTAGACCACCTCGCGTGTTTATTTGAAGTATGTAACTAATGTTATTTTTTATAGCAGTAATATAAATTATATTTTTGCGAAAGTACTTATACATTGTATTATCAATTTTAATGCTTTTCATAGTTGCTTCAGCTCGTAACATAACATAAGCTGATGAATCCGATCCAGTCGCATCGCCTAATAAAAACTGTAACTTGTAAGCTTATTGCAATTTTTTTTCTCACATTCAGTAAACATTTAAGATTCTATTCACTAAATAGAATAAAAAAATATGCAACGTTTTATAATCTAGACACGCAGTAGCGTGTAAGCTAAGTTCAAGCAAAGGAACTGGCTAGCCAGCGCCGAGTGTAATATAAAAGAGTAGAATGGTATGGTTTGAGATTCACATGGTCATTCACATTAGCGATGTACTCACCATATGTGGTGTGATTACTCACCTGGATATTTACCATGTTGTTTTATTTATTTTGAGTAACTGTTACTATGTTACGTTAAAATTATGTGAATGAAGTTATTAGAACCATGACTATTTATTTTGTCTTTTTTCAGATCAACTTCTAATGTAGAGAACATCCCGACTAGTACTGTTTATAAAAAAATATATTAGATAAGTGAGTTTCAAAATCTCACTACATAGTAAGCCATTTCCTTTGCTTTGGTTAAACATTCATTTATATAAATCAAGCAAATCAAATATAAAACAAGTAATAGAAAAATTCAACCACACGGAACACTGACGACCCCCCTGGAAGGCTAGCTCAGAGTAAGAGCACTGGAACGCCAGGGTTCACGACTCTGGCGTTGAAGTCCCATTGTGGTTTGAATTTTTCGAAAAAATTGTCCAAATTTAATATTCTTAGTTTCATATTCTTTATGAACTAGTTAAAAGTAATACACTGAAGAAATAGATAGTTTTCAGGAAAATACGTAGTAAGTTTTTCATACTGTTTAGCCGTCAAAACAATAATTAATAGGTCATTTCCTTAACCTTTTCCACAAAAACTTACAAATAGGCGTGTGTTTTGGGTAGAATAATCAAAATCATGTAATAAAAATAAGTAAATACCGTACCTAGCTCATTTACTCATTACTATTTGAGATGATCTTTCTTATTTATTCATTTAACCTCTAATTAATACAGTTTTTAACTATGAAATCACATTTCTAAAATCACAATGTCGAGCAAAATGACAAAATTTCGTAAACGGCCTCGTAATATCCACATTATTAACGTCATATTCATAGAATAGCTTCAACTCTTTTTGTATTTCCAATTATAGATTAAAAAGATATTTTTTCAAATTAATTTTCTACAGTGATCGTCTACTTTTATGAACTGAAAGTAATATCTTTAGGCGTCTTGAACCAATTTCAGTATGAAATAAACATTAATTTACCTTATTCTTATCTACCTATAACAAAATTGAAAGTATATTACATGTAAGCATTTTGTAATTATTATTGAAATAAATATTTTATAACTTACTTTTTCGTATTATTTATGCACTACCTGTAAAATTATTCAGCGAATCGTCGAGTTCTTAGGAAGATTTTATCTAAAACACAACAAATTATAATAATACAGTGAAAATTTATTAAAATTTATGTCGTGATATAAATGTGTTAATATAAATATTTGACGATTTCAAAAGATATGCATTCATATTTTGACCACTATATTTTAAGCTGTTTATTAAAGCTAAGCTGCTAATGTTTATTTTACAAATCGCACTCATTTTATCTATCACCAAAAATAAATTTATATTTTAATTTATTAATTGACAGCCTCTGTGGCGTGGCGGTAGTGCATGCGACTGCCACGCAGGAGGCGCGGGTTCGATTCCCGCTCAGTGCAAATATTTGTATGCATGAATATGGCTATTTGCATTGGTCTGTGTGTTTCTATGTATAATATGAATATATATTAAAAAAAAAGTATGTAAGTATGTTTATCCGCATTCTAGATTCCATAACACAAGCTATAAAAGCTTACCATGGATCTAGATAGCGTGGTGTAGAATGTTGTGGAATATTTATTTAAAAAAAAGATTTAATTTATTAATATATCGATGTTCTTTGGCGAGTATCTGAAGATACTCGCCAAAGAACATCGATATATTCCTAGAATGATCCAAGAGGCTATTGAAATTAAAAAACACCCAAATTTTAATAGAGAGGATGGATGGAACGTACCACCAGCTTGGGACCCAGTCATCCACTTAATCAAACCCAGTAAGCAGCAAAATCCAGCAAGACTTAACAACACAGTGAGCTCATTTTGCGTAAATTTGCAGAAGCCGAAACGTCGGTTTACAAAGTAAATAATAACAAATATACGCGATAGAATCCGTAAAAAGTGGTTTTATTTCAATGCTTATGTTTATTTTACAAATCCCACTCATTTTATCTATCACCAAAAATAAAATTATTGTGTGTTCAAAGTATACCTTATATAGATAATGATCCAGCTCGTACTTTGCCAAATTTAATCTGATTATTTTGGGTATACTGTGCGCCTGCGTACTAAACATGGCGGTTAGCTGCCACACAAAATACTGCGGAGCGACAGACGTTTGGACAGACGAGAGCGGGACGTATGAAGTGTGCGGGTGAAATCTGACTTTTTTCTAGCTTTATGCGCGCTCTTAAAGGTGCTTATTAATATTTGGTGGGTTTAGCACTATAACATTCACGTGGGGTGGGTTCTAGACTGTAAGGTCATTCATTGATTTGTGATATGGGTTGGGTGATGTGTTGAATACATAAGGAAAAATGAATCTTCTCGGGCAGGACTCGAACCCGCGATCTTTCCCTTACAGGGGGAATGCCTTGACCAACTAGGCTACCGAGACACGCCCGATGTGATTTAAATGTGTTGATACACGCGCAAAAAAGCACCAACCATTACCTAAGGTTTGATAAACCACAGATACTCGCCAAAGAACACCGATATATTCCTAGAATGATCCGCGAGGCTATTGAAATTAAAAAGCACCCAAATTTTAATAGAGAGGATGGATGGAATGTACCACCAGCTTGGGACCCAGTCATCCACTTAATCAAACCCAGTAAGCAGCAAAATCCAGAAAGATTTAACAACACAGTGAGCTCATTCTGCGTAAATACGAACACCAATAATTCACCATGATCGGATATTTTGAGATAACTTATACTTCAAACTATGTGACAGCAACATCGTGAGTCACACCACGAAAATGGCTGCTGCAAAGCAACCGAAACGTCGGGTTAAAAAGTAATAATAACAAATATATCGCGATAGAATCCGTAAAAAGGTTTTATTTCAATTAAATTGTCCTTCTATTTTTATCCGTTTTTAAGGCGACGATGGAGCCATCCACCGTTGTTCTGACTACTAGAACCAATGAATGATTTTACAATCATTTTTAAACATTGATTTTTGATAACTCCGCCAAAATATTTGAATAAATTTTATAGCATTAAGTATGCTAACTATACAAATCGAATACATAGGGAAAAATTAATCTTCTCGAGCGGTTCGAATTACATAGTTAAGTTAGTTCCGAACCAATACGACCTACAAGAAAAAAACGTACTCTCTTTTAAAAGGAAAGCAAGGCAGTCGTGACTCCTCTGGTGTTGTGGGTGTCCATGGGCGGCGGTGATCGCTTACCATCAGGTGATCCGTCTGCTCGTTTGCCTCCCTATTCCATAAAAAAAAATAGTTAACATACTTAATCCATACTTCCATACTAATATTATAAATGCGAAAGTAACTCAGTTTGTCTGTATGTTTCGCTTTCATGCCTAAACGACTGAACCGATTTTGATGAAATTTGGAATAGACCTCGAGTAAGGCGATAACCGACACCTACACGGGCGGACCCGCGGGCTAAAGCTGGTGCATTAATAAAATTCATTCAAATTGGGTGATGTGTTTATATTTGGTGGTATTTATGCTATGTGGGTATATGGTGTCCCATCAAGAATTTTATGTAGCCAGAGGAATTTCACCTGGAAGCCGGTCACTTGCTGATTAACGGATGAGGCTCGGCCGCAGACTAACTACAGAACCGTGTGAGTCAGTCCAGTCGCTCCCATAAAAGGCCTTATAAGGCATATGACGGAATAAGAGAACTGTAAATCAGTAGCTGGCTCATAGTAAATATTTGTATGCATGAATATGGCTATGTGCATTGGTCTGGGTGTTTCTATGTATATTATGTATGTATTTACAAAAAAAAAGTATCTAAGTAAGTTTATCCGCATTCTAGATTCCATAACACAAGCTAGTTATGCTACGCTTACCATGGGTCTAGTCTAGATAGCGTTGTGTAGAATATTGGGAATATTTATTGTTGTATAGATATTGATATATAAATGTACAGAACCTTTCGTGTGCGAGTCCCATTCGCACTTGCTCGATTTTCCGAAAGTAATTTTATTTTGCCGCAGCAACATAAAACTACCTATAAAAGCGCCAGTGTAAAATTAAAATGCAATTTTCATATTTCAAAAGAGGCAACACTTCGTACAAAGTACAGTTAACAACGAAAGTACTAGTAGCTTAACAAATTCAATTTTATTGTTCACTGAGGACTCTTCACTTCTCAAAAAATTATGAACAAAACGTTAACACACGTCCTCTGGTCCTATTGGTGGCTGTTGCTCGCGGCTCCGCCCGCTCATCACTGATAGTAGCGTGATGATATATAGCCTATGTTGGTACTTGATAACATAGCTTTCTAATGGCGAAAGAATATATGAAATCGGTCCAGTAATTTTTGAGCTTATTCGTTACAGTTCGAAATACATCGGGAAAAAGAAGCGCTCAAGTGGGATTTGTATTCAAATTTCATTCAAATTTATTCGTTACATACAAAAATACAAATCTTTAGAAAATTATATAGTATAGATTGATATATGTATTTCGATTTTAAAAAAAGTTTGTAAATATTTTAGTGTTTATACCGTTGAGAGATGGCACTTGGTGGAAAAAAGCTACACAACACTTGCACTTGTCCATAGTATTTTATTATTTAACCTGGCCATTCGCCTCACGGCATTCCCTAAAGTTTATAATAAAATAAAAATCTTTCACTCACTCCATCCTATGGTTGCCTTGGAAGTGTAACACGTTTCTTATTTGTGTTAAAGAGTTATTCATTCATTTATTTATAACGATTTTGTCCTTCCTTATATTAAGTGTGTGAAAAGTAAAAATTTGCTATATTTTGGAGTTAATTAATTTAAGTCGTTGACTGTACTTTTAAAATTCAAAGTTTCATAACGGCCATGTAAAGCAATATATCGTCTGTTAGAATACTCCGTTCTGAAATACTCGCCCCTCCGACGATACACAGGTCTATGTATAGGAAGTCAGATGCCTGTCTGGAGCGTTTGTTACCGAACGAAATACATTTTTGATGCGAATTGAAAATGTATCGCGTTTGAGACTTGATTCGATGTTTGAAATTGCGAATTGGTTTACAGTTTACAGTTCAAATTGTTACATTATTTATTTTAATGCATCGTTTTGGTAGAACTCGACAGCCTCTGTGGCGTGGCGGTAGTGCACGCGACTGCCACGCAGGAGGCGCGGGTTCGATCCCCGCTCAGTGCAAATATTTGTTTGCATGAATATGGCTATTTTTTTGATTGGTCTGGGTGTGATAATATGTATGTATTAACAAAAAAAAGTACCTAAGCATGTTTATCCACATTCTAGATTTCATAAAATAAGCTAATTAAGCTTACCATGGGTCTGGATAGCGTTGTGTAGAATATTGTGTGTTATGGAATATAGAATGCGGATAAACATACTATACATACATTTGAATACATACATATTAAACATAGAAACACCCAGACCAATACAAATACGTTCGGACAATAATACCATTTAAATCAGTAAAACAGTTCGATTTGTTCTTAATACGAGAGTTTTAATATTATTTTGAGACTTCAACGTCAAAATATTTCTGACGCTGACGGTACAATACGTCTGATAGAAACATTATTTGGAAAGATTATCCTCAAACATAGGTAAGTATATTTTACTGCAACACATTAATGCAAATCGCGCAAAAATGCACATATTTTCAAAATATTACACCTTATAAAATTATTTGAATCAATTTTTTTATAGCATTTATTATGCTAACTGTTAAGTTCGAAAAACATTGGAAAAAATGAAATGCTCAAGTGAGACTCGAACTCACGACCTTTCGCTTACAGGGCGACTGCTTTCGAACTTATAAAATTAATTTAATATCAACCCTAACTTTATTAAACTACAGATGATTGTCATTTAATCAAAAACTACTCTTTCCATCCTACAATTGAGTACAAATCTTATTTCTACATAACACAAAGTTCAATTTCAAACTTAAGGTAGTTTACTATTGAAAATTCACATACAATACCAATCAATTTAATCCTTATTCTTTGGCCATTTAAGATTATTTTTGAATAATTGTGGTTTACTCCGACTGCTATCGTCTACGCCAGTTGTAGCATCGTAGGTAACGTAAATACGTGACGTAGCTCGTAGACGGTCTACGGCGTAGCGTAATAGTGGCGCGTCGCGTCGCCTGTATTGAGGTGAATGCATATTTTCACGTTGCTTTTACAATATGCCGCAATTTTTTTTTCTTTTAGCGCAGAGTACGAGCCTTTTGCGTGAAATTGAGTTTATGTTTGACACAGAATATGTATTTAGTTTGAAGTATTTTTGTTGTGAATTAAGTTAGTTTTGATTTATTTTAGGCTGCCGGTACACTCTGACTGTCGAACAAGGGTCTTAGGAAAGCTTTTCTGTCGAAGTTAGGAGATCAGGTGACGGTCGCTTTATATACCATTTAGGTGGCGGACTAGCACACAGCCCACCTGATGGATAGTGGTTACCGTGGCATATGCACGTATGTAACACCAGGTCACTTTCATAAAGTCTAATTAACCTTGTGGATAGTGCTAAGAAAAGCTGGTTGTCCTGAAAAGTTATTAAACTTGATTCGTCAATTTCATGATGACATGATGGCGAGAGTTCGACACGAAAATGACATTTCAGACCAATTCCCAGTGACGAGTGGAGTGAAGCAAGGCTGTGTTTTAGCTCCCATATACTTTGCTTCTGTGATGCAAGATGCGGTTGGGAATTGCAATAACTTCATTGAAATTGGCTCCAGAACTGACAAGAGCATCTTCGATCTCTCTCGCTTTAGAGCGAAACGACAAGTTACCCGACTCTCAGTGATGGGCGCTTTATACGCCGACGATGTTAGCCTAATGGCTGATTCTCTTGAGTCCCTTCAAGCCTATATAGACTCTTCACACCTGTCATGCCGTAGATTTGGTTTAGTTATAAGCACTAGCAAGACCCAAGTATTAAAACAGCCCCCGAGAGGTTTCGATGAGGATCATTGAAAGGTCAAGTTGGATGGCACTGACTTAGTAGAAGTCCCAAACTTCAAATACTTGAGAAGTCGTTTAAGAGGTGATAACACTCTGGCATCAGAAATACCTGCCCGGGTAGCAGGTGCTGCAGCAGCCTTTGGTAAACTTAGGGCACGTATTTGGAACTCGCATGACATCAAATTGCAAATTAAAATATTAGTGTACAAAGCAAGCGCAAGCTGGACACCTTTCATCTTAAATGTTTAAGGTGTATACTACTAATCAGGTGGCAGGACCATGTTCCAAATACTGAAGTCCTACGTCGAACCGGCTTGCCCGGAGTCGAAGCACTCATAATGAAACATCAACTTAGATGGAGTGGACACCTCGTACGCATGAATGATGGAAGATTGCCGAAGGCTGTATTCTACTCAGAGCTGTCATGCGGAAAGCGCAAACAAGGAGGTCAGTACCTGCGCTACAAAGATGTGTTAAAAACGCAATCTTGTGGCCTGCAACATCTCTACTGATGGTTGGGAGGAGATTGCCCGTCATAGACCGGAATGGCGTCATACCATCCGCACTGGTATCGACTCTTTTGAGGAAAAACGTCTAGAAGACCTTGACGGGAAACGCCAAGCACGAAAGACTCGTCCAAAACCCTCCTACCCCTATACGTATTTCATCTGGCCAGCTATACTGTACGCCTTGCGATCGTATCTTCAAGTCAAAGTTCGGCTTTGCAAGCCATATTAGAGCCCATCATAGGGACCTTTCATAAACTCTAATTAAACATTTCCCATGTAGTAGAAGGTGAGCACTTTTTCGCAAGCTCTATGTTTACTAGCAGATGCAAAACAGCCTCAAATATATATTTGTTTTTGTAAATACATAGCTACTTATTACACATAAAACTAATACATGCATTCATCCGTATTCTGAATATATTCCCAAAGGTGTACATTTAAAAACCTTTCCCCAACAATTTCCAATCAAACACCAAACATTGTTAATAAAACTAATTAAACACCCAATTAAAACACCCTTTATAGTCAGCACAAAGTTCGCGAACAATTATAAACACCCTCGCTTATACAGGACGCTCCAGACACAACGTAGACTGATCGATAGCATCTTTAGACTAAACTGTCACATCTTGTAAGACGTCTGTCGGTGCGAGGTCGTTCACCTCTTACCCGAACATGGATCCTGCTGACGAAGACCAACTGATACGCCATTTGATTAGGAACTTAAGTGTCTAAACAATTTTATAGCGATTTTTTTTATATAAACGCACATTATAAACACTACCTTGGACGCCCAAGATCGTGCGAAGTGGAGGAGGAAGACCCGGAAGGCGGACCCTGATCTCCGAGGGCACCGTGGCCTCGAATGCAATCAGGACTAACGTCTCTATGTGGATGATGATGATGATAAACATTAACTATCGTTTGAGTGACTCATTCCTATGCCGTACCACTAAGACCTGGAACTCCCTGTCAGCTCACGTGTTTACTTCTTCCTACAGTCCCGGGTCCTTTAAGCGGGGCGTGAAAACGCATCTGACTAGGCCGTCAGGCTGAGTGCCACCACTGTTAACATGGTAGGTACATGTTTACAATGGTGACTTTCCAAGACTTTGCCTTTAGCTTAACATCAGGCGTGGTGAAGTCTAATTGACGTGTCCTTTGTAAAAAGAAAAAAAAAGAATATAACCAACTAGCATACAAATATCTGTACTGAGCGGGGATCGAACCCGCCCTTTCTGCGTAGCGGCCGAGTGCGCTATCGCCGCGCCACAGACGCTAACAAGCGTCTAAGATATGCATTACTAGTGCGATCAGATTATCATCTGATATCTAATGTGATTGAACTAGGATTAGTGCTGTTCCCTTTCATATTAAGAACTCAAAACAAAAATGACCCAACCCGAGTGAATGTTCAATCAGTGTTCAGACCTTTCAATTCTCGTTCAGTCGGACCGAGAGTGGAATATACCAAAAGCCACCAGTGAACCGATTCAACACTGTTGGATCTTTTCAATAGTGAATTCAATCGGCTTTACTCATTCATTTTATGTTCAGTGTGTCTTTGAGTGAAAGATGAATTAACGAAATTGAACAAAAAGTGAACCGTCTGATATTAGCTTAAGACGTCTGTCGGTGCGAGGTCGTTCACCCCATATCCGGACACGTCAGGGATACGAACCTAGTACCAACGATTTATTGTGTATTGTTGTCTAGACAGTTTTGTGTGCGTTTTTGGGGGGCGCGGTGTCGGTGCGGAGTTAATTTTTGCGGTGGGGTGTGTTTGAATTTGTTCCTGGGTTTCGTAAATTGTGATTAATGGTACGTTCTTGTGTAAACGGTAGTAGCATTTTGGTTGGAAATGGATTTGGTATGGTATCATATTGGTGAACCTTCTTACACACTGGTTTGAGGTTGTAAGGCGGTAGGAAATTTATGTTGAACCTTCTCCAGTTTAGTGGTTTCATTTTCCTTGACAATTCACATGTGACACCACCTTTGAAGTGAAAACTTCTTTAAGCGCGTTGAGCCCCTTTTTGGTAACCAAAAAGTTTATAATTCTATAATCTATATATTTATGTTCTTTTTGTGAACTGAATATTTTATACTATTCTTCCAAACTCATTTTTCACTTCTGTCGGCAGTCCCTAAAAAATAGATAGATTTTTTTAAATAACTATTTCATTTTGCACTATGTGAACAATGTTAAATACAGATATCTACACAAAACGCAGCTATAAAATAAAGGGTTCCATTTTGTTACGTGAAATTTCACGTAACGTGTGTGGCATAGGTTATGGTTTACAGAATATCGGCGGGTGATTTGCTACTTTGATCCCCTAATGTTACGCCCGCGTTCACTGCTAGGGTTGTCTCTTAACCCTGTAGAACTGTAGGTATAATAATACTTTTTTATTGTCTCGCTTTCAAGAAAAAAAAAACATGTATTTTTTTTCTTTTGCGTGTTGGTAGATCATTCGATTTCTATGTTGGCGGTCGTGGGTTAGATTCTCGTTTAGTGTAAATATTTGACACAGATGATGTACAGTAGCAGGAATTCCTAAATTGTTGGGGGAACTAGTGAGACGGTTTCGATTAAGTTTTGTTTCATTTGTTCCATTGTCAAAGCCCATGGAACTACTGAGAAAAAAAATTCTCCTACCCCTAGCCCGAAATGATCCTACCCCTAGTTTGTCAGCATCAACTTCATCTTCTGATTAAAGGACAATGCTCTAGTGTGAACGTTTCTCTGGGTGTTGGAAGGTCAAACTTGCCACAAGTCAAGTCCCTCTCTTCGACTGAGTGCTTTACTACTTGATCTGTTTCTCGTCGTATTTTACAAGTATGGTACAGTCATCATCAGAAAGATGTTGATGAACAAAGTGCTCAAAACGGTCTTAATTCCTTGGTTCCCTTCCTGTTGACGGATGGCTTTGATATTTGGTACACACCCTTATTTCGAACAATAATACAATTTAAATCGATAACACAGCTTGGTTTGCTCTTAATACCTTAGTTTTAAGCTACGCTTGAAGTGTTCTAAGTGTTACTTGATGGATAAATGTAAATTGTTTTCTTTTATTTGTCAATAAAGTGATCTTAGTTAAGTCAAGTCAAGATATTTCTGACGCTGACAGTACCAGCAAGTGTTCCGGAATAGCATATCAATCAATGAACCTATTGCAATCTACTTCTGAACATATGCCTTTCCCAATGTGCGCCATTGCTTCCGACTAGAGGTTTGCACCGGAGCGAGATTTCGTGCTCCGATTGAATTCTCCGGTGACCACCGGGGAATTATATTTACTATTCGCATTAAGTGATTAAAAACGGCCAAGTGCGAGTCGGACTCGCGCACAGAGGGTTACATAGATGTACCTACCATCTATACTAATATTATAAATGCGAAAGTAACTCTCGTCTATCTATCTGTCTGTCTGTTATGCTTTCACGCCTCAACCACTGAACCGATTTTAATGAAATTTTGTATAGGGATAGGGTTGACCTTGAGAAATGACATATGCTTCTAAGGTCGCTAAAAGGGGGGTTAAGAGAGGGGGGGGGGAGGGGGATAAGGGAGGAAAATTTGTATGAAAGTCTGTCATTTTTGAAGATTACCTGATGTTATTTGGTACAATGATGAACTAGGGCTCGGGAACGGGCTGAAACTACTTTTGACGCGGAAAAAGGGGTTAAAAGGGGGGATAGTTTGATGAAAGTTGACATGAAAGTTTGTTAGTTTTAAAGACATGCGGGTAAAATTTGGTTTAAAGAACTAGGGAAAGACATAATCATCCTTTTATTGTGAAAAAGGGGGAAATAGGGATTGAAAGTTTGTATACACAAGATTTGAGTTTTTAAGATAACCTGAAAGAATTTGTTACAGAGCCGGATTAAAGTTTGAAAAAGGACATACGCCACCTTTTATCGCGTAGAAGGGAGGGGGATAGGGGAATGAAAGTTGTATGTATGAAACTTTGTCTTTTTTAAGACAAGATGGCGGACTCGAAATTTTCACTAAAATCGATATGGGTATCGCTTATGGAGTTTTTGGGGTCGCCCAAAATCGAAATCGAAATCGAAATCGAAGTCGAAGTCGAAGTCGAAGGTTTTATAAAGTACTAGCTTTTGCCCGCGGCTCCACCCGCGTGGATTTCGGTTATCGCGACCAAACATAGCCTATGTCCTTTTTCAAGGACATGAGTGATTTAGTTCTTAAATTTAAACTTTAAAGTAAGTACCTACTTAATTATAAAGTAGCTTAAAGTTCCAACTATAATAAGCACACTGGAGCGCTCGAGAATAAAACCTCATTGCTGTGGTTTTATTTAGCTTACCTCCGGCAGAATAAAAATCTTCAACCTACTCGATTGACTATCTTAGGAATGTGCTTCTCCAAGGCGCCCGAATCTTTAAGGTAATGTCCCTAGTTAGATTGTTATTTTACATGGGAACACACTTGTTAACTTTATCTTAAACAAAAACATATATTTTTTTATTATTACAATTGGCGTGAAAGCGTATATTTGTGCAACATAAAAAAAATAATATGCAAATATCACCGGAGATCAATCGGTGAATTTACAATTGATTCAATTGATTACTTTCAATCGGTGAATCTCCGGTAATTCTCCGGTTCCCCCGCTCCGGTGCAAACCTCTACTTCCGACCCGTCGCCTTCCGCACCCAATCTGTCCCACACTTAATTTTTTTTACACTAATGTTGACAACACCTGACAGCCCTAGAGGGTGACAATTTAGCGATGCAAACATCGACCAACCGTAGACGTCTAGACGACGCGCTCTCACTGTGTCTAACGTTATTGCGGGAATTCATTATGTCTCGTTCCCGCCAGGCACGAGTCGGGACAACGCGGGGCTTTTTCAATACAATTTTGTAAGATATTTCATCTCCTGTCTACGATAACAGATGTGTAATTAATTAAAATATATTATTTGCTTGCTACTCTGAAATCTGCGGTAGCCTAGTGGTATGGGTAATGGACTGCTGAGACGAGGTCTCGGGTTCGATCCCAGGTTTACCATGGCACACACCAATGACTTTTCGATGCTTTTCGAAGTTATGTGTGTATTTATCGCTGGTTTATAAGTGTCCGGTTAATGGCAATAGGCTCGCCACCTATTACATTGGGACCTAAACATAAACTGGCGAAATGTGGGTGCACCTCTGCCTACCCCTTCGGGGAATACAGGCGTGAGTTTATGTTATGTTATGTTATGTTTACTCTGAAAACCGTATTGGTTCCCGGTGGATTAGAGTGGGAACTTCATCTCTCCTCGTGTTGTCGAAGGCGACTAAGGGATAAGTTTCTCAAATCAAGCTCACCTGTTAGAGCTTGCATCTGATGATTGACCAGCTAAAAGTCAAGCTTTGGATACGATGGCGTGCGTTTTAGTCGGTTCGAGTCCGACATAATCACCTCCACCGGCTCTGTGGAGGTGGTATCCGTGGGGATTTATCGCACGATAAAAAAAAAAAAAAAGCTTTGGATACAAATAGGACTGAAGCATACCTGCAAAAGCGTGTGTATGCACTTTAATTTTTGTGGAGACGTATTTTGACAAAAATTCTAGTACTACTTATATACCGAATTCTATTAACAACCCAAGTAGAAGAAAAGCATAACTTTGTTTCTAAAGTTTACGCGAATGTCACTCATTGAAATAAAACCACTTGTTACGGATTCTATCGCGATAAATTTGTTATTATTTACTTTTTAAACCGACGTTTCGGCTGCTTTGACACACCGCGATCCTGGCTGCTGCAAAGCAGCCGAAACGTCGGTTTAAAGAGTAAATAATAACAAATATATCGCGATACAATCCGTAAAAAGTGGTTTTACTTCAAAAAGCATAATTCTTCTTGGCAGGTGAGAGGTGGGTAGAAAGTGATAAAGGGAACTGTGTTAGTCCCGGCTGCATTCAGAGTAGGTATGTACTTTGGAAGTCCGGGTCCGTTCTCTTTACTCGTTCTTTTGATTTGACTTTCTTGGCCTTTGAGGGAGCGACTGCCCTCTGACCCCTTGACCCGTGATAATAATAATAATAAATAATAGTAATAAATATTCCACAACATTCTACACAACGCTATCTAGACCCATGGTAAGCTTTTATAGCTTGTGTTATGGAATCTACAATGCGGATAAACATACTTATATACTTTTTTTTTGTAAATACATACATATTATACATAGAAACACCCAGACCAATGCAAATAGCCATATTCATGCATACAAATATTTGCACTGAGCGGGAATCGAACCCGCGCCCCTCTGCGTGGCAGTCGTGTGCACTACCGCCACGCCACAGAGGCTGTCATTTGTCTTATCTATCTTTTGTCTTATCTAGTCACTAGCTGGTGCCCGCGACTTCGTCTGCGCAGGATTCGTATTTTGAGTAGCTTCTATCCATACATACATCCATCCATACTCACAAGCTTTCGCGTTTATAATATACTTAAGTAGGATTATATATTATGAAGAAAGTAGCCTATGTCCTATTCTTGGTCTTTTTCGTGTTCAAAGTTTCAGCCAAATCCATCCAGCCGTCCTTTCGCATAAACCTAATTCCATTACACCCCAACCAATCTTCCCAAATGGAAAACACAATCCAGGCAAACCTTTGTTTATTTACTATAAGTGTATGTAATAAATCTTTATAACATTTACGCAGAGGTCAGACTTTATTTTTAATGTTTCGGTAACCTCCTCCCGCCCTTTCGACGCGCCGTCTCCCCACCTCCCCCCTGCAGTTCGTCGACCTGATGCAGCAGACAGACAGGACGACGGATCGTCTGGATTTAAGGCACTTCTATCTTCAAAGTTTACTTGAAATGTGCATTACTTACGGCAAATTGTCTGGGATTTGATTCTTAACTGAATTATTTGTGTTATGGAAACGTTTGTTTTGTTGTTGCGAGTTGAGTGTGTGTATGTGTGCGTGTGCGCGTGTGTGTGTCCCGTCATAACAATTTAGTGCTTAGATTGGCTTAAATGGTGTGGTAAGGATAATTGAATCTTGTTTACGACCACCTGAGTAACAAGTTTGGTACACAGTCGAGATAAAAAGTAAGAGCGATACTTTTTGAAGACCGCCAGCTGGTTAGCTGTCTCTCCTTTGAACCTTTTGCCAACTCAGATATGCCGGTTTCAGTCTCTACGAAACGTGCGTACTTGGGTATTCTTCGCTAAGCGATTGCCACATAACCTTAACAACCCACTTGCGATACTGAAGTTCTGTAGATAAACCAAATATCAGACTATTCAGGGCTATAAAATGTTTGTATTGAAACCGGGACAAACGGCATATCGTTTATAAATGTATTACTGTTCAAAAACTTTTCATGTAGACTAACTATATTATACCTACCGTGGAACATATTAATCAACCAATTCCTTTTATTTTCTAACATCACCAAATTTTGAAGAAATCTTCAGATTGTATAAACGAAGAAGTTAAAGGATTCGTATCTGCGAGAGTCCCTATACCGACAGGCAATACAGTGTATGGCGCCCCCACCGGGTCCAGGTAGAAGGGGTAGGCCCATGAAGTGCTGGCTTACCGTCGTGGAGGCTGACATGCGTTCAAACGGTCTCATTACCTTGGACGCCCAAGATCGTGCGAAGTGGAGGAGGAAGAGCCGGAAGGCGAACCCTGAGCTCCGAGGGCACCGTGGCCTCGGATGCAATCAGAACTAACGTCTTTATGTAGGTGATGAGTGTATCACCAGAAAATGATAATGGCTTTCGAAGAGAAAAAGGAATGAAAATATGGAGTGAATCCGGAACACTCCGCAATACACACCATTTCCGTTCAATACAACGCGTACGCAGAACAACAAACATACCGACATGCGAACGAACTTGTGCGTCAGAGCATACGTCATACGCGTTTATTTTAAACTTCGAACCGTGATACCAGCCTACAAGGCAACTATTTATAGGCTGTATGACGTGGTGTTGCGATCTTAATAAAACAAAATGACTCCTGTAGCACATTATTTGAAGTAATTTTTTAGTTGCGTTGAGCAACTGAACTGAACTGACGGACTTTGGCTATAAAGGAGTTGCTGTCCGGGCAAAAAATATACAAATACTAGCTGATGCTCACAACTGCGCTCGCGTGAAGGTTTGATCCCATTCCCACTACCCATGAAAAAGTAGCTTAGGATGTGTTATTCCATCCAACTCCCCTCCAGCTCACGTGTTTCCTTCTTCCTACAGTCTCGGGTCCTTTAAGCGGGGCGTGAAAAGGCATCTGATTAGGCCGTCAAGCTGAGTGCCACCACTGTTAACATGGTACATCTTTACGATGGTGACCCTCTTTCCGAGACTTTGCCTTTAACTTACCATCAGGCTGTAACTACATTATCTACCTACCAAACTTTCATACATACATAATAGTAGATTGTACACCAAGGGGATAAAGCACTGTATTATGTCACGGGCGCGATATTGAATCCTGAGCGTAACGAAGGACTCCAGATTTAACTCCCGAGCGTAGCGAGGGGGTTTTGAGTTGATTCCCGAGCGAAGTGAGGGAATTAAAATGGAGTCCTGAGAGCAGTGAAGGATTTAAGCGCGCCTAAGGCAAAATAAGTTTTATCCCTGAGGACTATACTCTACTTTTCTCACCTTTTGCGAGACAATAAAAACCAGGGCTACTAGAAAAAGTATTTTAATTATTAAAATACTATTTCGTCACTCGACATTTTCTTAATGTTTTATTCTATCTTCTTTTGCAGTTTTGTCTGATACTGATTGCACCGTATTAAAATACTCGCGCGGCTTTTGTTTTAAGTATTGTTTTTTTTTTTCGTTCGGCTTGCCGTGGCGTGGCCAGCTCGATTTTCGAATAAGTTCGATTTTCAAATAAATGAGGCGCGGCGCGCGCCGCCGTCCACCTCCTCGCCGTCAGCCACCAGCAGCTGCAGCAGCCGCGCGCCGCGCGATTTTGACGAAATTAGACTTTAAATGCATAACAATAAGAACTAAGAGAAGTGAGAATCACATTACTGCCCGGCGGGTTATAATGAAATTCAGTACAACATTACACCCCGGCAAAAGACAAGGGCTATAATGATTTACTTTGAGTAAGGTTTGCATGATATATAATGATTCGAGATTCGACTAGATGGCGCTGTCTGGTCAGTAACTTTAAAAAAGTCCTCTGTGAAATTTATTTATTTTAATTGCTTTAAGTAATAAGAAAGTAACTTTTAGTGCTGTTAATCAGGGTGAAATAGGCTAATATTAAAGTACAAACGTTATCCCAACGGTTACTACACTAATAACAAAGTATTTAGTGAAATAAAATTCATCGAAAATAACTGTTTTAAAGGTGTTAGTGATAAAAACAAGTAAGTGTTACGTGAACTCAGATATATAAAAAACAGTAATTAACATCCAAACTACTAGTATACTTAGTGCGAAAACAATTAATTTCTGTGCAAATAAGTTTATTACAAGTGACGAAGAATTTGGAATGTGGAAAAAAATTCCATACCACTGAGTCATCATAATAGACTCAGCTGATTTAAAATATGCGAACACTGTTTGTAGAAGCAAAATTTTATCAGCGAAAATTATCGATCTTGTGGTGCAGTGGATACAGCACCATCCTTGTGCGCATATGGCTTGAGTTCGATCCTCAGTGGGACGTAACCTCTTTTTGTAATTTATAAAATACTTGATTCAAATAGAATACACTCAGGTGTTGTGTGACATCGACAGTAAAGATTTTAAAATTTAAATAGCTAACTCGTAACAGCGACATCTATAGCTTCATAGACAAACTACTTTATCAATCACTTCCACGTATCCGTTAAGTAAACACAGAGGGCATTACGTGTTCTATAAATAAAAAGTAATATGGAATTCACAAATATTACTATTAGAAAACAATGCATATCAAGAACCATTTCACACGAAAGTCTATACGAAAATAGTTTGTTGAATACTTCTACTATGTCAGATGATACGATGAATAAAAGCCTAAACCTACCATCGCATAAGCATTGTTCTCTCGCTGAAGATCTGAAAATTGAAGTTGAAGTCTTAAAATCTAGTTTAGAAATTACGCAAAATGAGCTAGACAATACTATTCTGGAAAATAATGATCTCAAAAATCAGATTACCAAATTAGCCCAGGAAATTGATATATTAAAACAATTATGCACAAGTCCTTTGACATCAATTAGTAAATCTAAGTCAAGAAGCAACAGGCGTCGTATAACCGACACCTTTGAGAAATATTCACGCACAACTTTAGACTTCAAATCGCCGTCCAACAAATCTTCAACAAGCGTACAGGAAAATATATTATTGAACTCTTCAAACACCAATGAAAGTAAAATAAAAGCCCCTGAGCCATCATTGAGTAATACTGATAATAGACATATGAAAAACAAAACCTTGTGCAAGGGAGACAATAATAAAACGAAAAGCACAAAGAATAAGATATGTATTATTAGTAGCAATAAGAGGAACAAAATTCTACAAATAGCGATGAATACATTTGAAGACTCTCTGCTATGTCATTATCTTCTTCCGAATTGTGGCATCAGTGACATTCTCAAAAATCTATACCAAAAAGTGGATACTTTAACAAAGAATGATTATTGTGTAATTATGATAGGGGAAGAGGACTTTAATAAGACTGTCAATTATTTCGAGCTCGTCTTGGAACTGAGAAACCACCTTCAGAAAATACGGCACACAAACATGATAATATGCCTTCCGACGTACAAATACGACTATTATGCTGCAGTGTATAACTGGCGAGTGGAGACCTTTGCAAATTTACTTTATCTCGACCTTAACACCCACAAATATGCCACGTTGGTCGACTCGAATTTATTTCTAATAAACGACTACACAATGTTTTCCAATTATGATGGAAGATTGAATAATAATGGAATGACGAATATTTTTAGTAGCATACTTTGGGAAATAGAACATTCTACAGCCGAAACCATGGAAACACATCAAGATTTCGAGACAGATGACAACATAAATAAAACTAATTTTTTTCGACGATAACCACTTACATGTACTTCACCAAAATATTGCGGGTCTGCTAAACAAAACCGACAGACTAGCCGTCAAATTGGAGGAACTGCGAGACGAAAATATTAGTGTGGACGTTGTTTGTATCACTGAGCACTTCATTTTGTCTGGATGCGAAGATTACTTATCATTACCCAACTACCATCTAGCTACATCTTATAGCAGAAGTAATAAAAGAAGAGGAGGTGCATGCATTCTGATAAAAAAGGGACACCAATGGCAGGAACTAAGAGAAGTACAAAAATTGGCTATAACTGGTACTTTTGAATGTTGTGCAGTGGAACTGAATGATTGTAGGGTTATTGTAATATGTCTGTATAGAGTTCCTATCACAAATAACTTAAATGTATTTTTTGAAAGGATGGAAACACTCCTAAAAATGGTCTGCGGTAAACATAACAGAAATGTCATTATTGCAGGTGACTATAATATCAATGTTCTAGTCAAAAACAATGTTACTAGGGATTTTGAATCATTATTATCGCAGTATGGCATGGAATTAGCTTTACGAAACCCTACTAGACTCAAAGCTAAAACATGTCTAGATAATTTTATACATAATTTCAATAAAACATGTAATACTCAAATTTTGGAATATGGGCTATCTGATCACACCGCGCAATTAATAGAGTGTCCAATCAAAATCCAAGGTGAAATTAAGTTTTGAACGAGTTACGAAAATATAATTTGGAGAATATTAATAAATTTAAGTCATGTCTTGGTGGTCTATCGTTTTCGGACATATACTCTACGGAGGACCCAAATGTAGCATACAATCGTTTTATGGATACATTTAATATATTTTATAACCTGTGTTTTCCATATAAAATGATTAAGGTTAAATCAGTACATAAAGTTAAGTGGATATCTCGAGGTATAAAACGTTGTAGTAAGACTAAAAGAAAATTATTATGGGACTACAGACTCAATCCAAATGATGTTAATAAAGCAAAATATAAAGAGTATGCGCTTAGATACAAAAAAATAATTAGGTTAACACAGCGATCTCAGAATGTACATAGTATAAATACCTCCAAAAATGTGTCAAAAACCACTTGGAAAATTATAAATCAGATCAAAAGAAATCGTCCTCCAGATACAATATCTAAATTAAAAATAGATGAAAACACTGTGATCACAGATCCACAGGAGATGGTCAATGCTTTCAATAATTACTTTGTTGATAAAATTGTACCGATAGCAAATCGTGGCACAATGGTTACAAAACTGATTGATAGAAGAAAAAATTCCATGTTTATGTCTCCCTGTATTCCGTCAGATATAGAGATTATTATATCTTCATTAAAAAACACCAATAGTGTGGGATTTGACGGTATTTTAACTAAGGTAATTAAATCTACAAGTCAATGTATATCTAAGCATTTGGGTCATATCCTAAATTTAAGCATTATAACAGGTATATACCCAAATGAACTAAAGACTTCTGTTGTAAAACCACTCTTCAAAAAAGAAAATAGAGAACTTATGGAGTGCTACAGACCTATCACCCTTACACCTATTTTTTCGAAAATCTTTGAAAAGTATCTTTATAACCAAATTTATAACTATCTAGAAAATAATGACATTTTAGTTGTAGAACAAAAAGGGTTCAGACGGAAGAAGAGCATAAACAGAGCTATTTATGACTTCTTAAATGTAGTAATGACAAGAGTGGATAGTAGGGTGCCGGTATCCGCTATTTTCTGTGATATGACTCAGGCATTCGACTATGTGGATTCTGAAATCCTTCTTGCCAAGCTTGATCATTATGGAATAAGGGGAAATATCTTAAGCTTAATAAAATCGTATCTGACGGATCGGCAGCAATATGTAGAACTTAAGCGAGTTAATAGTTTAAATAAACGAGAAGAAACATTTGTCTCACATAAGCGCACAGTTAAATATGGTGTGGGGCAGGGCAGCGTCTTGGGCCCTTTGTTATTTATTTTATATATTAATGACTTACCTAAAGTAACCAATCATCCAGTTACATTATTTGCGGACGATAGTACAATTGCTATTGAGTGCAAAAATAGAAAAAATTATGAAAGTGAAATCAACACCACACTAGTAAATATAATAAATTGGCTTAATAATAACAATCTGAAAATCAATCTATCTAAAACAAAAATAATGCAATTCTCGCAAAGACTTGCCACAATACCTTTGAATATAAGATATGATAACAATAAAATAGAGGAAGTTGACACTACAAAATTCTTAGGACTTACTATAGATAATAAGCTGAATTGGCAAACACATACAGAAGGATTATGCAAAAAACTCAACAGCTCAGCATATGCCTTGTTTAAACTTACGCGAGTGTTAAATACTGACGCTTTACTTACCGCGTACCATGGATTGACAGCGTCACATCTTAGGTACGGCATAATGTTTTGGGGTAATTCAACCCATAGAGAGACCGTCTTTAAAGCCCAGAAAGCATGTATTCGTGCCATGTTCAGTTTAAATAGGATAGATAGCTGTAAACCGTATTTTCTTAAACATGGCATATTAACGTTACCATCGCTATATATTTTTGAAACGGCTACTTTCGTGAAGTGTAATCCAGAACTTTTCGAGACTCTGGCGGCTACGGTTACACGTAACAGACGGGAAACCACTCGCAGTAGACTTCGCATACATAGAGCCAATACCGCATTATTACATAAAAGTGTCTACTGCATGGCACCAGTCATATATAATAGGATACCTCAAGAAATTAAAAAATTAAATTTGAATCTATTCAAGAAACGTTTACACGATTTGTTGTCAGAAAAATGCTACTATACAGTGAGTGAATTTCTCGAAGAATATTAACATCTCATATTGACTTGACATTGAATTTAAATTATAATTGTATTGTTAATGTAATTGCTGGGTTATTAATTTACTTTCTTATTATCTGACATTTAATACTCTGTAAATCTTGTGGACATAATATTTGACATTCTGTATATTTTAATCAAATTTATTGTTTCAAGTAGGTTTTTGATTTTATTGACAATTGACATGAATTTATATTACTTATTGATTGTATTGTTGATGTTATTATTTCGTTATTAGCAAGTATGATAGTAATTTGATTTTGACATTTATATAAGTACCTAATTTCTGAATCTGACATTTTACCTTATTCTGTACATCTTGCAGACAGTTGACATTCCGTGTGTTTTAATAATTCTAATGTTTAATTGTTACAAGTAATATGATCACTGTACAAGTTGACTATAATTCATACTACCTACTATTCATAAATTAAGAAATTTTTGCATGCCTTTATGGTAGGCTGAAGAGAACATATTTACTAAGTATTTAAGTGTACTACCTAACACCTTTGGTCAGCAAATAAATGATTTTTATTTTTATTTTTATTTTATTTTATGAGGCATTGTCGAGCAGGTGGTGTGAAAATGTATATACTCACGCCTGTAAATCCCCGAAGGAGGATATTACGATATCAGTGGTATAAGAAAGAATTATAACACTCAGACTAACCAAAAAATATTTGTTCCCAGGAAAAGAACTCATTTTTGAACTACAATGTGTCCTGCATCCTCACGTTGCCACCGTATCAAAGAAAGGGCTACGGCAGACTTCTAATTGACTTCAGTAAGTACAATTTCATTCTACTACTACAGACATCCTCTGTAGCGTGGCGGTAGTGAACGCGACTGCCACGCAGGAGCCGCGGGTTTGATTCCCGCTCAGCCTGAAAAATTGTATGCATGAATATGGCTATTTGCATTGGTCTGGGTGTTTCTATGTATAATATATAATTTGTATCTACAAAAAAAAGTATCTGAGTGTGTTTATCCGCATTCTAAATTCCATAACACAAGATAGTTAAGCTAATGCTTACCCCATGGTAAGCATAGACCCATGTCTAGATGGCGTTGTGTAGAATGTTGTGAAATATTTATTTATTTATTTACTAAGAGAACTTTTAACAGTGTCTTTATATTTTGAAATAAAACTAAGCGGTTACCATTTGTTTAAGTGATCGATTAGGGGTATTTCTTCGTAGGGTAAGTTATACGTTGGTATTGGTTGTTAATAGTCGTTAGGTCAAAACGGAGTCGTAAGGTTAAGACGGAGTTCTTAGGTCAAGACGGCGTTTTTAGGTCAAGGCGGAGTCGTTAGATCAAGACGGAGTTGTTAGGTCAAGACGGAGTCGTTACATCAAGACGGAGTTGTTAGATCAAGACGGAGTCGTTAGATCAAGGCGGTGTTGTTAGGTTAAGACAAGACGGAGTCGTTAGATCAAGACGGAATTGTTAGGTCAAGACGGAGTCGTTACATCAAGACGGAGTTGTTAGATCAAGACGGAGTCGTTAGATCAAGGCGGAGTTGTAAGGTTAAGACAAGACGGAGTCGTTAGGTCAAGACGGAGTCGTTACATCAAGACGGAGTTGTTAGATCACGACGGAGTCGTTAGATCAAGGCGGAGTTGTAAGGTTAAGACAAGACGGAGTCGTTAGATCAAGACGGAGTTGTTAGGTCAAGACGGGGTCGTTACATCAAGACGGAGTTGTTAGATCAAGACGGAGTCGTTAGATCAAGGCGGAGTTGTAAGGTTAAGACAAGACGGAGTCGTTAGGTCAAGACGGAGTCGTTACATCAAGACGGAGTTGTTAGATCAAGACGGAGTCGTTAGATCAAGGCGAAGTTGTAAGTTTAAGACAAGACGGAGTCGTTAGGTCAAGACGGAGTCGTTACATCAAGACGGAGTCGTTAGATCAAGGCGGAGTTGTAAGGTTAAGACAAGACGGAGTCGTTAGGTCAAGACGGAGTCGTTACATCAAGACGGAGTTGTTAGATCAAGACGGAGTCGTTAGAACAAGGCGGAGTTGTAAGGTTAAGACAAGACGGAGTCCTTAGATCAAGACGGAGTGGTTAGGTCAAGACGGAGTCGTTACATCAAGACGGAGTTGTTAGATCAAGACGGAGTCGTTAGAACAAGGCGGAGTTGTTAGGTTAAGACAAGACGGAGTCCTTAGATCAAGACGGAGTTGTTAGGTCAAGACGGAGTCGTTACATCAAGACGGAGTTGTTAGATCAAGACGGAGTCGTTAGAACAAGGCGGAGTTGTTAGGTTAAGACAAGACGGAGTCGTTAGATCAAGACGGAGTTGTTAGGTCAAGACGGAGTCGTTACATCAAGACGGAGTTGTTAGATCAAGACGGAGTCGTTAGGTCAAGACGGAGTTGTTAGGTCAAGCAAGACGGAGTCGTTAGAACAAGGCGGAGTTGTTAGCTTAAGACAAGACGGAGTCATTAGGTCGAGACGGAGTCGTTAGGTCAAGACAGAGTCGTTAGGTCAAGACGGAGTTGTTAGGTCAAGACGGAGTCGTTAGGTCAAGACGGAGTTGTTAGGTCAAGCAAGACGGATGTGTCAATCAAGACGGAGTTGTTGCGAGCGGCGCTAACGCATGGATAATGATGATGATGATTTCTAAATTGACTTATATCTATAAAAGGTTAGAGTAAGAAGGGCCTTAGCAGCAAGCGCACTTCAAAATGCCTTTTATTAACAAATTCCCCAACACGGTCCAGCCGTTCTCAAGATTAACGGTTAGCAAAAAAAAAATGCATCAATACGAAAACACCCAACGTGTTTTGTGTATTTTTCATTATAAATTGAACATCAACCTCACAATAACATATAATTAACACATACCTACACCAAAAGAGGCATAAGCAGGTAATAAATAGGTATACTACGGAATTAAAAATAAACATACGCTGACTTAATTAAGGATTGAAAAAGGGCAGGTCAAAAGCACACGCACGTCAATATTCTTCACCTTGTCTAACTTAAAAATTCGAATACATCGGGAAAAATGAAATGCTCAAGTAGGACTTGAACCACGACCTTTCCCTTACTGGAGGAATGAGCCAACTGAGCTATTGAGCCACACCTGAATCACTTCAAATTTCCCTTTTCTTTATCAGTCTTTAAGGGCGACGGTGGTGGAGCCATCTACCAACTTTATTACGAACTGTTGGAACCAATGAATGATTTTCAACCATTTTTAAACATTGATTTTTGATGATATTTGAATGATTTTTTTATAGCATTTATTATGCTAACTTTTAAATTCTTAGACATCGGGAAAAATCAATTGATTGTGGTGGGCAGTACTCTCTGCTTACCTCGAAGAGAAAGAGGCGTGAGCATGTAGAAAAAAAAACTAATAAAAGAAATAGATAACAATCTAAATTCCAGTATTTACGTAGCCCGCGCCCCAAACTTATTAGATAGACATAAATTGCTAAGGACTTGCTTAACCTCTGGCGGTTTGTACGATGAACTCGCAAACTGGCCGCGCGTGTGTCAATGTCGCGCCAATGTGACAACGCCCTTATAATAATGAATGAGCCCGCAATGTCAATTGTATTAACAGTGAAATAAACTTTGATTATTGTTGTTAGGGCTTGTGAAGTTCACCATAGACAATCTAAACTCAAACCATTCAAATAAAGAATTCTTAATTCAAAATTATGTAAAAAAGTGTAGATAAACAAACGAATAGCGCCGAACTTTGACGAAACAAAAACGGAACACGTATACCTAGATCTAATCTACAAAAATGAATAAAATTAGAGTATTTTTTATAAAGGACACGTCAATTTGACTTCACCGCGCCTGATGTTAAGCAAAGGCAAAGTCTCGGAAAGAGGGTCATCATCGTAAACATGTACCATGTCAACAGTGGTGGCACTCAGCTTGACGGCCTCATCAGCCTTTTCACGCCCCGCTTAAAGGACTTGGGACTGTAGGAAGAAGGAAGGAGCTGGTAGGGAGTTCAGTCTTAATGGTGCAGCATAGGAATGAGTGTCTGTTTATATTATAACGTTAAAATAATGACTACGAGTCCATACGCCCCGCACGCTTGGTATTTTTATTAAATCAATATTTTTGAAGTACCTATACGCCCCACATCAGTTTAAAAGTAAAAAAATACCAAATACAAAATGAAAGTTCGCTCAGTAGACAAATCACGCAAGTCTAGTATATTTTAAAAAGCGCTAAGCGCTTATCGAGTATCGAGTTAAAGGACAACCCCAACTCTCATACAATCTTGGGCCCGCATGTACAGGGTTGAAAATTAGGCAATATTTAGACCATCTAAGGACATTTTGTTTGCCTAATTTTCACAACGATTCACAATGGCCAAGTTTGTTAAATCGAGCATTGTTCATAGGTTTTTAGGTTATGTTGTAATACATAATGCGGTCAAATAGCGTCTTATGTTGTGTTGTGTGTGATAGCTACACAAGTTATTCGCGTATCACTTTATTTGTAAGTAGGTAAGCAGGTTTTATTAGTATAGAAAAGGGCAGGTCATTAATATTTTTAGTCATTAATGTGGAATGGTCAACTATATGCTAAATAATAAAACTGATATGTCGAAGCAAAGACATGCTTTAGCTACTTTTTTGTTGCACAATATTAAACCTTATAGTTTTATGATATGCAACTGACATTTACTCTAAAGGTGGTAAAGCAATCCTTCCCTACCCTCACTTCAGACGGCAACATCTGAATGACATCCTTTTGCTACGGTTACCACTTTCCACAAGGCTGTATTCATATTTGTTTGCTGTAGTAATATAGAATTAATTATATAAGTAGGTAATAAAATAAAACAACATTATTTTAAAGATTATTTTATTTTAAAAAAGTACTGTAATCTTTATCCCGGGTATCTTCCTATTTGGCTGTAGAAATGCTTACACTAGGACTTAGGTCTTTCCTCCCCTTTTTAAGCATCATCATAGTTTATTAAAATATTGTCAAGAAACTGTGCAGGAGGTGTTATATTGTCTTGGAACCGTGCCCAACCGAGATACCATATTACATTCATTATGTGGGCACAGCACCCGACTGTTCTCTTACCTACAAAACAATTACAGCAATGCTGTAATATAGCATTCCTCCCGCTCAAAGAACTGTCAACTAATGGTACGTAATAAGTTCTACTACTTATATGCCTGGACTTTATTTTTCCTCTTAACAACCAAGTCGTTTGAGATATTGACAGTTCTTGTAGGAGGTCTCTATCCACCTCTCTGCACACTTCAATGACATACAAAATACACACTTTTCTGTGCCCCACTGGTGATTGTGCTGGTCTGTTCTCATCCAAACATGCACATTGAGCATGAATCCAGCAAGATTCGCAAATGATATCATTTGCATTCACCTTAAACAGAGATCATGTTATAAGCACTGAATATTCCATTAGTCATATAGGCTAGTTCTTCATGAACGTTACACATATCAGTCAAAATACATTGTCATATACAAAAGTTGGCATAATTATCTACGGGATTAGGTAGACTCGTAGTTATTTCTATTCTATAGCAGCTATCACACAGCTTGTTAACGTTAATTATAATAACAATTTCAAAAGAGCGAGAAATAACGAATAGGTACTTACTATTTGTGGTGCGACCCATTCACGTATACAAGCTAGTATCCCTGCATCGTTCAATAAATGTCTGCCTATAATATTGCCCCGATCGGTAGCGATTCCACAATTCACACAGAGACTCATTGTGATAGCTTTCAACCGATGTGGTAAAGTCTAGTCCAGTTTTAAAGCCAAGGTCAACAAATGTAGCAAATAACGGTGTCCGGTAATCAAGCAAGGATCAATTAGTTCGAAAATCATATACAATTCACAGAGTAAAAGCAGCAAAACACATGATCTCAGGGAGCTGAAGGAAAGCGAATGCCCTTTGCGCTATGTATGTCTAATACGCAGTTCACCTAGCTCGCGTTATGTCTAAATGTCATTTTCAATAGCTTTAAGCCTCAGTGGACGTATACCTATAGAGCTGGTTGCCATTTTCGCATAAGGACTTTTTCGATAAATGCCTAAATCTCAGTTCACCTTGCTCGCGTTATGACTAAATATCATTTTCAATAGCTTAAAGATCTTATTAATATTCACAGTCATTAATTAGCATGTCCTAGTATTAGTATACTACTACTGGGCATTCATTTAAATTCAGTTTTCAATATAAACATAATTTTTAAAGGGCTAGTGTTTTAATCTCTTATCGCCTTCTTTTCCTCGCTGATGAACTGTAATGCAGTAGGTCTAGGACTCTTTTTGTCTTCCTCTGTTCTAACCTATATCGCAGTAAGTCCAACTAGCGTTATGCCTACTTATCCTTTTGACTAGTCATAACGCGAGCTAGGTGAACTGCGTATTAGACATACATAGCGCAAAGGGCGAATGCGACATTTTTAATGACAGGAGTGAAAATGACATATGATGTTACAGATTATTATGAATTCTATATGATCGATTATTTACATAGACTTTGAATACACTACGATTATTTACAATCGATATTTTGACTTCCATTATGAAAGAGACAGGTGTCTTTCTGATTAGTAAACTGAATAACGAAAATAAAGATGCTACATAGATATTTTGAAATCATTTAATAAAGCCACGAATTTTAAATTCATAGTTATTAGTTATCGATTTGATTTCATAATCGAATCGATAAAGCAAGCATAATCATAGCGCATTTACGAAGATCGGATTAAGTATTACATTCAACGTTTACGAAGCTTGTTGATTAATGAAAATCACATTTTTAAACTTTAGTCGCACTTGGCCATTGCTGATTGTAATGAAGTCTAAACAAAATTATAACACAAAATAGACGAATTTTTTGAGGTAGGTTTGATGTCTGTACACTCAGGCCCAAAGTGGGGTATCTCCTTTGTTCTAATTTACATTTTCAACGACCTATACCTAACAATTAGTACCCGTACGACCCCAAAATATAAACGAGTCTTATAAGCCCGTATTCTATAATGTTATCAATGCATCCAAAGCCGAAATATTAAAAAAGAAAATAAAATCTATTTTCTTACTTTCATTCTTTTTTTTTAATCCGTAGCTGAAAGCTTCGTATGGGACTGGGATTAACGCAAAAATGAATAAGTAGAATGCGATTTTATGTACAGGTTGATAGATTTCATAGATTGTCTATATATCATCAGATAAATCGAGATTCAGGACTCATATCGCTCTAGAATACGGCCTTAAGATTTACAAATGAGGTCCAAACTTTGAGTTCATACCAACAATTGGACACCACAACACCTGTGCGGTCAACACACTAGGTTTGTTTTGTTCCCCGGGGAGGCGACCCGTCGCGGCGGGGCCGTTGACCTCGATCAATGCAGTGCAGTATGGATCGGTCTGCCGTCTAGACTCCCCCCGGCTGGGGGGGATGGCGGGCCCGCCGTGAGACGTAAATAGGGCTGCTGCGTTATAACTAACCTAGGATAAGCTTGTGCGTGTGTGTGCAATTCGTACGCTCGCTATGGGGAAGGGGAAGGGGGATTATTGGTGGTTTGTAAATGGGGTTTGGTAATTGAACGTTTAGAGTTCAGTTTGTTTTGGTTGATATAATTTGTTAAAGATTAATGGACAGTAGCTCGTGAAATGTGTAAATATAAAGTCGAATAACAGGCCGTTGTCTTTGCCTACCCTGGAGTGAAGTAGACATAAGCTTATGTATGTATGTATAATATGTATAGTATTTTTTTTAAGATTTAAATATTCCCTCTAACCCCTCCAGCTAAGCTAAATTGCTTGTGCTAGGAGTGGGTTCACGTCGGTTGTGTAATGGCCAGGATCGTGGCAGTTAGAAACATCTAGTCTCTGCTTACCCCACTGGGAAAGAGGTCTGCCAGTTTGTAATGTTTGTATGTATGTAGTCTATCTTTATACTCACCAAATTTCATTGAAATCGGTCCAGTGGTTTAGGTTTTAAATCATAACAGATGGACAGTTTCTTTTCTTTCTTTCTTTCTTCTTTCAGTTTTACAATTTACGAATATGAATCAAAATTTGAAAGTTGCCAACTCGCGGTTTACCGCGAGTTTATTACCCGCGAGTTGATGAATGACCCGATATTATTATTAATGATATTTTTTAGAGATGCGCCGAGTAACACTTTTGGCGAGTAACGAGTACCGAGTTTTACTCGGCTCAATTTTTTTTACCGAGAACTCGGCCGAGTAACTTGATTCAATCGAATTCCCAATTCGCGCGCGTAAATAAGACCAAACAGGTTCACGACAGTTGGTTGGTTTGACTGCAATGCTTATGATATCGCTTCTGAGCTGTGTAGGTCAGGTGGCAGTCTCTTCACAGAAAATATCGAAGTAAAGTCAAATCCGCAGTTAGACTGGTAAAAGCGGACCCCAGATCCCAAGTAAAAAAGCTTCGGATGCGACTGAGGTTAACGCTATGATGAAGAAGAAGGTTCACGTTGGTCGAGAGACCGGCGGCATTTTAAGACGAGATTGTAGAAGATAATGCAATAGTGAAATGTACTTTATGCAATTCTATAATTTCACGTAGTGGTGTTGGACGAAAGGCTTCTATGACGGCAATGTTAAACCATGTTAGAATTAAACGCACAGAAGAGTTTAAAGATTTGGAAAATTAAACTGCGGAAAATATTTCAAAATCTTGAGCCAGTAGCATCAACTTTGTCGTCACAATCGAATGAAATGAAAATACTGCAAACCCTTTTCGAGTCATTTACTTTAATAAAAAATACTTTAAAATTTGACTTTCTGGTAAACACTGTTATTTTAATTATATTTAATACCTAAATATATTGCTTTTCTTAAACAAAGTACTCGGCATTCAAACCGAGTTACTCGGCCGAGTACCGAGTATCAAAAAACACGCCGACTACGCCTAGTACCGAGTATCTACCGAGTACTCGGCCCATCTCTAATATTTTTTTACTTGATTATTAATTTTAATATGATTAAAAACCTAATTAATTTTGGCGAGAATGATTTAATAGCTATGTAAAGTCCATTAGGTTATTACAATTAGTAATTAGCCTGAGATGAGAATTAGTTGTTAAAAAAATAATTAAAAATATAACGAAACAGTTCATTGGCATCTACTTACATAAAAACTTCAAAATATACTCAAATATGGTCAAAGTACTCCACAGTTTTCTAACTTTATAGGTACACTAGCTTTTGCCCGTGGCTCCACCCGCGTGGATGTCGGTTATCGCGACCAAACATTGCCTATGTCCTTTCTCATAGTCTAATCTACCCCTGTACCAAATTTCATCAAAATCGATTCAGTGGTTTAGGCGTGAAAGCGTAACATACAGATAGACAGACAGAGTTTCTTTCGCATTTATAATTTTAAAGTACGGATAGATATATTAAAATGTACCTATTAGTACATGAATATGAATCGCTATAAACTTGAGAACGGCTCTACCAATTTTGGATGATTTATTTTTTAACCCCCGACGCAAAAACGACGGGGTGTTATAAGTTTGACGTGTCTGTGTGTGTGTGTGTGTGTGTGTGTGTGTGTGTGTGTGTGTGTGTGTGTGTGTGTGTGTGTGTGTGTCTGTCTGTGGCATCGTAGCACCCAAACGGATGAACCGATTTGGATGTAGTTTTTTTTATTTGAAAGGTATATTAGTCGGGAGTGTTCTTAGCTATGTTTGGAAAAAATCTGTCCAAGATGGCCGCCGCCACAACATTTCGGAATACGAATTTCTTCATAACTCCCTCAATATGGGTATCAAATGAAAGAGCTTGACTAGTAGATCACTTTAAAAAGTATAAAATAAAAATTAAATTAAAAATTTTAAAAACCCCCGTCACAAAAAACACTTCCAAAAAGTTGAAAATAAATGGAGTTTGCCTTTTAACTTTAACGGTTGCCATGTCGGGGACCTGGAATTGTTCGTATAATATAACGGAATGCTTAACCAATTAGGGTCCCCCGACATGGCAACCGTTAAAGTTAAAAGGCAAACTCCATTTATTTTCAACTTTTTGGAAGTGTTGTTTTTTACTGTGTTCATTTTTTTTCTGGACATGGTATCGCATCGTATCTTCTCAGTATTCTAGTATAGAACTGTTATCGGCGAGGCACTTTTGAGTTTCAATACAGCGTGGTAAGTCTACTCACATACATACATATTCATGTCTAGAAATCCTCGAAGAGGTAGGCAGAGGTATATCGCGGTGTTTCCAAGCGACTACAATATGGGGTTCTTTTGGAAGGGCATTAAAAGGTTTGTACCGTGTCGGCAGCACGAGTGTAACGCCCCTGGTGTTGCATACGTCCATAGGCCGCGGTACCTGCACTTTCCATCAGGTGGACCGGCTGCTTGCCTGCCACCTAAATGGTATCCTCCATTTCATGCGAATGGCTAACATAAAACAAATAATTATTTAGTTATAACGTTAAATCATTCGTACCTCTTCCGACTTTTATTTTTTTTTTCCACTCAACAAGTTTTTTTTTATATGCGAGTATTGTTAGGTTTTAAATAGCTATTTGGAGGCAAATGGCATAATTAGTTCCATCATTCACAGGTTTTAAAATGTTAATCTTTTATCGCCACGTAAATTGCCTTTCGACTTGTGGTTTTATCTTATATCAGAATTAATTAAATTCTTGGAGGTAGGGTGCGGCGCTTCATGAAGATTTTTAATCTTCGATCTTATTTATAACTAGCTTTTGTCCGCGTGGATGTCGGTTATCGCGACAAAACATTTCTCAAAAGACAAATTCGTTCCTGCGTGAAATACTGCTCACATCTCTGGGACGGCTCCGCAAAGTACTTACTAGATGCTCTCGACAGGTTGCAGCGACATTATTGGGAATCCTGAGGTCACTAACAACCTCTTTTTTTTTTTCCGTGCGGAAATCCCCTCGGATACCCCCCTGCCGGAGCCGGAAGGGGAGGTTATGTCGGACTCAAACCGACTAAAACCGCACGCCGACTGTGGGTCGTGGTGCTAGGCCGGAGGTGAGGTTGTCATCGACATATCCCTCGCACCCCGGCGGACCCAGGGCCATCACTTATGGTTTAGCCCTCCTCGGGAGGGGGGACAACGGTGTCCCCGACTCGCCCCCGGAATGGGGAGGCGCGCTTCATAGCGCGCCGTCGCCGTGGCCTGCTTCTGCTGGGGTGACAGGCGGCTTCACCCGTCACCCCCAGGCCCGCGCTCATGGGGGACGGAGGTCAGTCAGTGCCCTCCGACGCCCGAGTTGCCTGTGCGCGCGGGCAGCGCGGTTCGCGAGTCTCGCTCGCTCGCGCTGCCTCTCCCGTTCCGCCGTCTCCTTCACGACCATTACCTGCTCGCTGAAGGAGACGCCGGCCGCCCACGCGTCCGCACAGCGGACCATTGCTGTGAGCAGGGAGGCGAGGGTAAAAACTCTCACTCCCAGGGCCGCCACTAGTTCTCGCCTCTGTCCGGCCCATGCCGGACACTCGGTGAGCGTGTGCAGCTCTGTGTCCTCGCTCGCGTCGCAATGATGGCACTCGGACGTTGGCTCCTTTTCGATCCGACGCAGATACCGCCCAAAGCACCCGTGCCCGGTGATAATCTGCGTCAGTCGATACGAGAGGCTGCCATGTGGCCTCTCTAGCCATTCCCCCATGATAGGCCTTACCGCCTCTATGACGGCATGCCCTGCGCGTGGTTGCTCAAGTCGTCGCTCCCACTCCGCCACCATGATCCTGTGGAGCCGGGATCTCTCGGCCCGAATGTCTTCGGGCTCGGGATCGTATCCCCGCTCCCGCGCCTCCTTACGGAAACGATAGAGTGCCGCAAGGGATCTCGCTTCCAGGATCCACGGTGGCGATCCGGCTAGGAGACTCGCCGCTTCAAAGGATATCGTGCGGTATCCCCTAATTGCCCTGGAGGCCATCCTCTGCTGCGGCGCACGGGTCACTAACACCCTCGAGCCTTTGCAGATGCGTAAAGATGTTGCGTCGTTGGCAGTATTCTACCGTCTCTACCATGGTGAATGTTCTGACGAGCTCTTCCAATTAGTCCCATCCTCTCCTTTCTTACACAGGACGACACGTGCAGGGCATCTTAATGCCATCCATATACGGTGCAGAGTATACCGCGTTTCAGTGACTCGTTCCTATGCCGCACCATTAAGACCTGAAACACCCTGCTAGCTCACGTATTTCCTTCTTCCTACAGTCCCGGGTCCTTTAAGCGGGGCGTGAAAAGGCATCTAACGAGGCCGTCAAACTGAGTGCCACCACTGTTAACATCGTATATGTTTCCGATGGTGACCCTCTTTCCGAGACTTTGCCTTTAGTTTAACATCAGGCGAGGTGAAGTCAAATTGACGTGTCCTATATAAAAAAAACGTAGGTGTACGAAGTTTCAAGCTTCTTACTTTGAGAATGACGAACTTTCCATACAAACGTTTATCACCTATTTTACCCTCTTAGTAGTTAAATTTTGAAAAAACGCTGATACACGTGTTCATTTATTTCTTAAACGACACAGGATTATGAAATTTAGTGCATCTAGCTCTGAAAATGACGGACTTTCATACAAACTTCATCCCTTATTTTACCCCTTTAGTAGCAGAATGTCCAAAAATCCTTTCTTAGTGGATGCTCACATCATAAAATGCATCTACTGTCAAAATTTCATGTTTCTGCGTTGATGAATCAGTCAGTCAGTCACTCGGGACAAGTCATTTTTATATATGTATATGCTAGGATCATTGTACGAAAATTGACAGCCTCTGTAGTGTGTCGATAGAGAACGCGACTGCTACGCAGAAGGTGTGGACTCGATCCCGCTCAGTGCAAATATTTGTTAATACATACAAACCAATCTAAGCAAAAAAAAAAATTGCACTGAGCGGGAAAGTTGCCTTTTTGTCGTCCAGGTTTCGCTTTTTCCAGTCTAACTTCGTCGCGGCTAAACTTAGATATTTTCCGTGAATTGACAGCCATCTGACCTCCTTAAGCCACTGGCGATATCGAAGTATTACAGGTTTTTTTAAAAGAATATTAGAACCGCAGTTACTAATATTCCGTCTAACCCCTCCAACTAAGTTACTACTACTACAACCAGACCAGTTATCTGACTTTTAGGAATCCAACCTAGTAGTTGGATTCCTAACAACTAACATAGATGATCGTATGACCACGGGGATCAACGGCTTAACGTACTTGCCGAGACGCGGAATTTCCCAGATCGGTGCATTTGCAGAATGGGAATCGAGCCCCCGCCTCCTGCGTAGCAGTTGTATACACTACCACCATACCATAGTTTTTTTTTTTTTTTAAAGAAATATTAGAACCGTAGTTACTAATATTCCCTCTAACCCCTCCAGCTAAGCTAAATTGCTTGTGTTAGGAGTGGGTTCACGTCGGTAGTGTAATGGCCAGGATCGAACCCGGGACCTCTCGATCGTAAGGTCGACTCCTTAACCACTAAGCTACCGACGCTTTTTTTTAAATTGTCCCCATACTATCAAGGCATCGTCTACATCTACATTAATGACATTCTTTCTCCCATCAGGTTACCTCTTAACAAAAGAAGAAGGCAAGGTTGGTTCCCCAGAAACTCCACTATCAGATCTTGGTCTGATATCATACCGGTCTTACTGGAAGGAGGCCTTGCTCAAGAGGCTGTGCTCAGCCCCTGGTCCCACACTGTGTATACGAGACCTTAGTAAAGACTTGGCGATAGCATCGTCAGATATTGTGTCGACGTTGCAGGAGAGAGGGCTAATGAAGTACTGGAAAGGAAAACATATTGTGCTGAAGAAACAGGTATGTTGTTTTATTCGATATGTTCCGGTTTATACCACTGAATCTGTCACTAGTGGCACAAAACGGAAAATACTTCCTTTATGTGCCAGTGTCACTATCAGTTGCACAGAACTTGTAAGTATTTTAGTGGCATAATCAGGAATATTTATCGTTTTATTCTAAATCTTGTTTGGTGTTAATTAATCTGTGTCCCTAATTATGGTTACTTAGATTATATTTATAGAGGTTGACCATCGCAATCCAGTGTGGTATTGCGATTTAGAAAAAATAATTAGTTATAGGGTAAATGAGGTAGTGATGGTCCTGGGTCTGCCGGGGTGCGAGAGATATGCTTTTGGCAATCTCACCTCCGGCAACCAAGGACCCAAGACGGCGTGCGTTTTAGTCGGTTCGAGTCCGACATAACCACCTCCACCGGCTCCGTGGGGGTGGTATCCGTGGGGATTTATCGCACGATAAAAAAAAGCGTAAATGAGGTAGAGAGAGGATGAACCAAGCCTCTGGTGCCATTGGCAAAGGCGACATTTTTCCACTTGAACAATGCTATCATATCCCACATGACGTATTAAAATAGTCATCCTAAAACATTTTTATGTAAAAACAGTTTAGATTAGTTTTTATTAAAGTATTTTCACGGGAGAAATCCAGCTTTGGTTATAACTCAAGTGCAGACTACTATGAAAGATAAACACAAATGTAATATGTAATGATACAACAATGAAATCGGAGTCTCCAGTAGGCAGCAGGTACATACCAATTGTTGACGGAGCCAATCCGTATGTCAACCTTTTAGTTAAGTATATTTGCATAATATACATGGCTAGCTTTGCATCGCGGAGTTCCCATCATACTCGAGTTTTTTGACATACATATTTACCACACCATAAAGATTTCAAATATCATAACGTACCATGTTTTCTCTTTCTTGTAGTTTTTTTTTTAATAATGTTCTCCCTGTTTACCAATAGTATTTCAGATATTAGTAGGTAAGTAAATGAACATCGACATTATTGGTACAGTTTACGATAGAGCTTGCCACTCTAATTTTCATAATGATGGAGACACTTTAATCCTACATCCGAGAGGGCCTTTAATGGCCCTGGATCAGCCGGTGAGCGATGGATACGCCATAGACTACCTCAGTTTGGCAACTTATGGGCTGAGACGGCTGTGAGGTTTTTGTCGGTTCGATTCCGATATAACAACCCCCGTTGACTCCACCGGTATCCGAACGCTAAAAAAGGAATGGAGGATTCCAAGGTCGTGCAAACGTTTAGCAACGTTCAAAGATTTGGAGGCAGATATCATATATTGCTTGGGACGTATATCTTGGAACTAAAATGTGCTCAATACGTGAAGTAAACGTTTCTTGGATATCTTTTGAGGATAGCACGGGGTGCTACTGCGGTGGACGAGCTCAAATCCGCGTGTGCTAGAGCCTAGTTTGTCTGGCGACTTAGGGCCAAGATACGTGGTCGAGGTACTGGTTAGGACCAAATTTTTGAGGTAATTGCACATGGAAATCTAGTTTGTTTAAGCCGTGTTGGTTCGTGGTAGAATAGAAAAGGGTCTCCCCATCTATTCCTGAGGGTGTCGTAAGTAAACATACAGCCCATGACTAAGTGTCCGCTTGGCGGTGATAGGCTTGCCTCCAATTACGTGGCACTGAAAATAATAAATGGAGAAATGTGGATGTTAATGCACTTCTGTAACCCATTCGGGTATTTACAGCCGTCAATATATGTATGTATGGAAATCCAGTGTGTGGCATTACGTTGTGATTACTTCAAAAATTTGGTCCTGATCTGCAAATCGGCCTCGCATCTTAGACCTAAGTCGCCAGACAAACTAGACCCTATCACGCGCGGATTAGAGCTCGTCCACCGCCATAACACCCCGTGCTCTCCAACCTTCAAAGACTTGAAGGCTGATACAATACTGTCCCACACAGGATGTTCTCGAAGAGGTATCTCGTCGCGCGGCCCGCGCCCGCTGCGTGGACCCCCTGTGCCTGCGCTGGTGGGGCGGCGGCGCGCTCGCGCCGGCACGCTGACGCCGCGCCCCCGCGCCGCCGCGCCGCCAGCTGCGGCCCTCCAGCAGCGCCGCACGAGCGCTGCTGTAAGGGCCCCGCACTGCACCCACCACACGGCCACAACATGGCCACACCGCGCCACACCGCGCCACAACAGGCCACAGAGGGCCACAACAGGCCACAACAGGCCACAATAGGCCACACCTGGCCAAAACGACGCCGGCTACCGTGAATCGTACATTCGAAAGATGCGGCTCCTCTGAAACGAGAAGCATGTGGCGTTTAGGTATGTTGAACTTAATGTATGTTTAAATACGAAACTTAGGCTCCCTAGAGAAAGTAATCGGTAAAGATTTTGGGTACTTTGAAGATGTGTACGTTTAGATTTGGATATTTTCGGCTCCCACGAGATACTAATCAATTATTACATTTAGGTACCACGAACAAACTTTGAAACAATCAGTATTGTAACTTTTCCTACAACATTATAGACCCACGACTAGCCCTTTATAGGATTCCCTCTAGAAAGGTACTAATGGCAGGTGTATATAACTTAACTAATTTATCAACCTGGATACGTCCTAAACATTCTAAATTGTCCTATATCCTAAAACCATCTACCGCAATAGTTTCCTTCAAAAGTAGTTGGATTGTGTACGAAAACGTACCATCTTCAAGCCCAAAATGCGTTCCATGGTACCAATTGCCGAACTTAGTACCGCAACTTCGAATATGCGTCTCCTGGTAGGCCTATGAGCTGGCCCTGGCCTTCCTGCGGGTCTTTCTGCGGCCTTACCCTCGTGGGGTGGCCTGGCCCCGTCTCCAAAGGTATGGCGTTTAAATAAAGAACTCAGTGCAGTGATGGTGGGATGATGTGTTACCAGACTGAGTGTTATACTATTGAATTTCGAACTCTTTGCAGCAGTGTACGTGTTTTTATTTCAGAATTTTAAAATAGTTGACAACAGACACAATTAACGTGATATAATGACAAATTTTTGATATTATTTTTTTATAATTTCTCAAAAAGTATTTTTACAATCGATATTTTTTATTTCAATCTATTATAATAATTAAAATCTTGTAATACATCTGTGAATGTACTCTAGCGACCTAATAATGTAAGACTCGATTTTTGTATAGTTATAATAATAACATTTATGTAGTTAATATTTTTATGCAATTTGTACTTACAATAAATACCAACATAACAATGGAAATATCATCATATGAAACAAATTAGTTTTTTTTTAAATTGATCTGATATTTGGTACACTTCTTTAGTTTGAATGATATTACAATTTCAATATAATACAATTATAATTATATAATTATAGCCTAGTGGTATGGGTAATGGACTGCTGAGACGAGGTCTCGGGTTCGATCCCAGGTTTACCATGGCACACACCAATGACTTTTCGATGCTTTTCGAAGTTATGTGTGTATTTATCGCAGGTTTATAAGTGCCCGGTTAATGGCAATAGGCTCGCCACCTATTACATTGGGACCTAAACATAAACTGGTGAAATGTGGGTGCTAGCACCTCTGCCTACCCCTTCGGGGAATACAGGCGTGAGTTTTGTTATGTTTATGTTTATGTTACAATTTTAATATATTAATTAAACCTTGAATTTGAAATAATACATGAAAATGTGATTTGGTCTTCTACCTATTTATTATATTGATTGATGGCACTTGGTGGAATCTGCTACACATATTGAGTAAGACACTTTGTACTTTTCCACTATATTTTATTTTTCACCTGACCGGTATCGTCTGACGTTACTTTACTTTACACCATACCTTTGAGAACGCCGTGAGGCGAAACCGATCAGGTGAAAAATAAAATATAGTGGAAAAGTACAAAGTGTCTTACTTAATATTTTTTTAAAGTTGTCTCATTTAATAGCCTATAAGCAGGCTCGCATTTACATACAGATTAGCCGTTACCCGCATGTCCTTAAGGTCTATTCTACCTCTGTACCCTTCAAAATTTATAGTTTAGAGTCGGTGCACATCTAACGGAACATGCGTCGAGCATAACTCGTGAGCGAATGTCACGCACTAACGCATTATCGGTTATGTGTCAACGATTGTATGTTTCATCATACATTTGTCTGTCGATCTTACACGACGTATGTTCCGTCAGATGTGCACCCACCCTTACACGTGAAAGCGTATCAGACAGACAGTGTTTCGCATTTATAATATCAGTTGGCTAAACTATGGCGCGTCCTTACTATATTTTTATTTCACAAAAACAAAATGTTTCATGAAATAAAATTTAAGCAACCGTTTTGTAAAATAGAAGTAATAGAAACATTATGATGTAATAATACAAAATTTACATAATAAGTATTAAATATGATAATATAAAATGTACAAATACGAATATAATAACGTAATTGTAAATATTTTAACATTGAACTAAATAATTCTGTTTAATTTTTCGACTCAACAGTGGTGAAGGGTTATTATTTACCCTGATGCCGTTGCGCTTCCCGGATATCATAAAATATTTAAATATAAACAAAATAATATATTACACATATTGAGAACACTTGTACTTTTCCACAGTATTTATTCCATTATTCCACAGTATTTATTTTATTATAAAAAAAAATATCGAAATAATCCATTATTGATGACAATTAGGTGTAAGTGTTCCATTATTAAAATGATATATTTCACTTCACTATGTATAGTTAACCTGTAAATGGACTCGTGTACTTAAAATAAATATATAAGTGCTAAATAGTCGTATCAGTGAAATCAAGTAATAGCCTAGACATAAAACAGCAGGACAGAATTTTATATTAGAAATAATTCCTAATAAATATTTCTGCTGTCGCTCTAAAAAGTCATTTTATTTCAGACTTTATATTAACTCTTCTAAAGTTTAAAATTCAATAACATTTTGAAATTCTATCTTCTCTTTTCTAATTTCTGTTTCTCGCTTTCTTCTTTTTTTCTTCTATTTCTTCTCCTATCTTAAAATATCAGCTGGGTTTACGTATGTCCTCTGCACCCCAGCACCTTCTAAAATGATTGTAATATATCCACAAATAAGGCAAAAAGTATAAAAATGTATTTGTATAATGTTCAAGAAACTATCCATAAATGTTGTGATTAGATATAATTATTTGTGTAAAATAAAAATAATATTACATTTATTGTGCACTAGTTATTTTAACAAATATTATAAAATAACGTAATAGAATATTGTAGACAAATATGTAAATATGCAATGAATTTAGTAATAAGCAGATAATTGTTTTTATTTTGCTTATGATGAATATTTATAGGTAAATTTTACAATTTAGTTATTTATTCATTTAATAATATTCAATTAAATATTATTATCGTTTAATTATTTGTAGTATGTTACATATTATGAGAATATTATTATAAATGAATTTATTGTAAGAATTGTAAATATTTTGACAGTATAAATGATAGTAATAATTATGTAATAATAAATGAGTGGTTATGGCTATATTTCTTTTTTTTTCTTGATGACTGGTACAAAGGACTATGATCGGTACAAGGTACATGACTTGATTGGTACAGTCAGCGTCTTAAATATCTTGGCGACGAAGTCTCAAAATGATCTTAAAACTTTCGTAATAAGAGCAAATCAAGCTGTTTTATTGATTTATATGGTATTATTGTCCGAACTAAAGCTGCGGTAGCCTAGTGGTATGGGTAATGGACTGCTGAGACGAGGTCTCGGGTTCGATCCCAGGTTTACCATGGCACACACCAATGACTTTTCGATGCTTTTCGAACTTGTGTCTATTTATCGCAGGTTTATAAGTGCCCGGTTAATGGCAATAGGCTCGCCACCTATTACATTGGGACCTAAACATAAACTGGCGAAATGTGGGTGTCAGCACCTCTGCCTACCCCTTCGGGGAATACAGGCGTGAGTTATGTTTTATGTCTAAAGCTGTGTACCAATTATCTGAACAATCAGTCAACTTGAAGGGGGTCAAAAACGAAACTAAGATCATTTTGATTACTTTGTTCTTCAATATCTTTCTGATGCTGACTATACAAGGGGACGATTATTGGTACATACGACTTACCTGGTACAAACGACTACGACTGCTTTAAAGGACAATGAAGATGATCATTTTAATTACCCACAAAAATTTCTTCGGATGAGTTAAATAGTGTTTTGTAGCAAAATAGCGCCGCGTGTTTCCCGGCAGAGTAGAATTCGGGCCACCCCATCTCTTCTTATGTGACGACTAAGGGATAGGGCTGTTTAACATCAGACAGATATACCGGGTGTAAGGGGAACGCTCCCGAAGCCGAAAACCCCTAGTAGTACTCCACGTACATAATACATTGGCATAAAATTAAAATGGATTCGGAAAAAAAAAGTTTTGATTTTTTTTTTTGAATTTTCTTTATTTTTTATTTTGCATTATTTACTCTACATAGCGTTAGTAAGGCTAAATGAAACGGTAATTTCATAAAATTACATCACTACAAAAAAAACAACTAGCGCCAAGCGTGCGTGCTTTTTTTGTAATGATGTTTTTTCATTACACCCAGTATACAGCCCAGACTCAGTCTCAGATGCATGGCTAGAATCAATAATAAATGACCGGAATGCGGCAATATTGGTGATGTGGGTGTTAATTCCCTTTATTGCCCGTGGTTCACCCGCATTGTCCACCTAGGTGGACTACAGGCAATATTTTTTTCCCGTGGTTCACCCAGGTGAACCACGGGTAATTATTATTTCCCGTGGTACACCCAGGTGAACCACGGGTAATTATTATTTCCCGTGGTTCACCTGGGTGTACTATGGGCGTAGAACACTCATTATATTCATGTATATTTTATTATGGCCTCTTGGTTCAGCGGTTAGAGACACTACCTGCTGCGCCGGAGGGCGTGGATTCGATTCACACTAAGGACAATTAATGAATTGTCCCGAGTCTGGGTGTATTTTCTATGTATAATAAGTATGTATACAAAAAAAGTATGTTTATCAGTTATTCTAATACCCATAATACAAGCCTAGTTGCTTAGTTTGGGACTAGATGGCGCTGTGTTGAATATGTGTGGAATATTATTATATTATTATTATGGAAACACTAAAACACGATTTCGAAAAGGAGCCATAAATTCCATTCTCGAAGTTTATCCAGGAACAGAAATACGTGGCTGTTATTATCACTGGCACAAAGCTTTATGGCGTAAACGAAAATTATTAAAACTGAAATCTAAGGGGCAAACTAGGATAGTCGGTCTCACAGCAGTTCTTCCGCTTCTACCAGCTGAAATTATGCTCGACGGCTATAATTATATAAAAAGTGAAGGCCGCGAACTGAATATGATAAGTTTTTTTAAATACATTGATAGTTTTTGGAAAAATCTGTATTTTAGCCAAATATTATCGGTTTTCGGGGAAAGGCATAGAACAAATAATGTCTTGGAGGGTTTTCATTCTAAACTTAATAAAAAATAAATAAAAATACCACAATTTTAATAAAACTGTTAAGTGTGCTCTTAGAAATGACAAAATTACAATCAAAAAGACGAAAATTAGACATCGAAAATGATGACTATATTACAAATATTCAAATGCAACTCGTATCCAAAGAAATTTCTGTGGGAGAGGCTTTAGAAAAACTCCGCTGATATGGTAACGGAAAACATATTTGGTTAAAATACAGATTTAATTTATTTTACTATTAAGCTAATCTTTCGCTAACAATATGAATATTGGATCGCAATTAAAGCTTTTTATTTATGACTAGCTGTGCCCGCGACTTCGTCAGCGTGGAATGTACTTAATAAAAAAAATCAGTTATTTTTTTTTTGTTTTTGGCATTTTTTTTTTAGCCTAAGTTACTCCTTATTACATAAGCTATCTGCCAGTGAAAGTCCCGTCCAAATCGGTCCAGCCGTTCCAGAGATTAGCTAAAACAAACAGACAGACAGACAGACAGACAGACAGACAGACAGACAAAAAATTTAAAAATATATATTTTGGTATGTGTACCGTATATACATTCATATGCATGTAGTAGAAAGCGGTTATTTTAATATTACAAACAGACACTCCAATTTTATTTATTTGTATAGATGTATAGATGTGAAATATCGTACTTTAGTTAAATATCATTTTTATATTGTAAAATGATATTCAAATAGTTTAATTTTATATTTCAATGTGTTTTAGTTACGTAAACTTTCAACAATTACTTGTATGCTTAATATAATAATAATAATAATAAACGTTTATTTCTCACCATGTCTCACTATCAATGTTATCCTTTCGTTATACAATGATGGAATAATATGGATATTCCAGTGGACCACGGGAAATATTTTTTACCCATGGACCACCTAGGTGGACAATGCGGGTGAACCACGGGCAATAAAGGGTTAATTCACCTCTGCGTAACTCTCCGGAGATAAAGGCGAGATTATTTATATGTATGTATGCTGAGTCGGCCTTACGATTGAGAGGTCCCGGGTTCGAATCATGGCCGTTACACTACCGACAGCAATTTAGCTTAGTTGGAGGGGTTAGAGGATTAGTGATTTCGGTTGCTAATTTTTTTTTTTAAGAAAAAACAATTTTGCCTCTAAACTATTTGACAAACTGCGTTAAAATATTACATCTCATATCATAATACTCACATGAATGTTTCTATTGTCATTTTTGAATAAATAGCCGCTCTTTTATGTGCACGCTTCGATGCATGTGGGTGAGTTCGTGACGTCAGTGGACCTGCCGTGACGTGGTAACCAATAGGACGTAACTCCAGGGTATTTACTAAAACTTTATCCAATATCGCTTACTAGCTATTGCCTAGCTTTTCCGCCTGCTTGGATCTTGGTTATCGCGGCCAAACATAGCCTGTATATTATGCTTTTCCAAGGTATAATCTACCCTTTGCCAAATTCTATCAAAATCGGTTCAGTGGTTTAGATGTGAAATCGTAACACAGACATGGCTACTTTCGCATTTATAATATGAAGTATAGAGTAGTAATTGGTTACGTACCTATCAATTCACCGAATCTCATTTCATCTACGTTTCTTCCTATGGTTGATACACCTACGTTTAAATCGCATATGGACGATTCGACTAGTTTCATTCACGTACGTTTGATTTAACTATGTTTGATTGCACTATGGGACGATTCACCAAATGGTTGTTTAAGATATTGTTTATTTCAACTAATGGACGACTCGCCTCACCTACAGTTCATGGATAACTTAATATAAGTGGTAGTAAAAAATAATAATCACGAAGGCTAATGCGGGAACTCCGCTCCGCTCACGCCTTAGCCTAGTGTTGTGTTCCCAACGGTAAGAATGGTAGTCAGTGCTGGAGAGTTTTTTGGGCTCTCAGCGGGAAAGCCAAAGGCTTGTCCTGCTTTATTATCTGCACTGCCTATCTCGGCAGCACGAGTGTGACTTCTGGTGGTGCACACGAGTCCTAATCATGTTGCCTAAAAATCAAATTGACTACGAAGCAAAATGCCTAAAGGTCAAGTCTAAAAAGCTAAATCTCTATAAAGCAAATTACCTAAAACTCAGTATGCCCAAACAGCAAGTTGGCTAAAAATTATGAAGCCTATAAAGCAAAAAGCTTTCGAAGCAAATTGCCTAAAATTAATCATGTCTAAACATGTTCAAGAACCAGAAACCCTACCGAGAAAAATGCTTAAAATAATAACGAAGTCAGCTTTTGACTATGGGATATATGTATGTATTATGAGATAGAATATTTTATCGCTCGTCATACATTTAAAAAAGTGGTCATTTTACGTTTAAGTCATTTTATAACGTAGTCATTTCAAGTTTTAGTCTTTCTAGTAAGCTAGTCTATTTACTCTAACGGCATTCTGAAAATAAGTCGTTTAGCGATTTAGGCATTATGTTTCATAGGCGAATTAAAAATTAGTCACTCTTTCTTGGTGGAAATTTGCTTTTTAGGTAATATCATCAGGAAGTCCATAAGCGCCGGCAACGATAACCACTTTCTGTAAAGTGGAACGTGTGCTTATCTGCCACCTAAATGGTATAAAAAACTGATTAATGAGTGTTACATTAGCCCACCCTACCTCTACTAGAGAGTTGCCGGCTACCGCAGATAGGTAAATACCAGCAATGACGTCTAAAAAACATCAAAACATAACTAAATTTTTATTATTTCTCCTGCGTGTCATCCATAAATCATATTATCAACATTCATTAGCTATTAATGTTCACATTATCACTGTAATTATGCTCTGGAGCCAACGACCGCGTCACACCAAGGTTATAAATTGTGAACCACTTTTTTATTTATACACACGAGTTCTATATAATACGTGTTAAGTATATAGGTATTGTTATATGGCGACCTTGGAAGTGTATTTGAAAATGGCTGGAGGATTTACGCTTTCTTGTTCCTTGTGGCCTCGGTTTGGTCTTAACATTCATTAATAGTAGCTATTTTATTCACTATTTGTTAGTTTAACCTGTCTACCATACCTACATATTATGTGCCATCAGTTATTGTCCATCGTCCGCGTGTAGTCTTGATCCGATTTCTTCAACCTAATCCCGAGATATAAAATCTATGTGTGTTTCCAGATTAGAATCTATCCATGTACATTTTTTATTTCGTGCGGAAATCCCCTAATCCTTTTTGTGTAGCAATAGTTCGATGCTGTTTGACAACCGAACTAATGCAACTGAAGAGTTACAGTAGTCCGATTAACCGAACTACCACCGAACTACTGCTACACAAAAAGTAGCTATAGTTCGAGGCCGTTTGACAACCGAACTACTGAGACTAAAGGTAGGATACTACCCCCGCCGGAGCCGGAAAGGGAGGTTATGTCGGACTCGAAACGACTAAAACCGCACGCCGACTGAGGGTCGTGGAGCTAGGCCGGAGGTGAGATTCTCTTCGAAATATCCCTCGCACCCCAGCTGACCCAGGGCCATCCCTGCTGACCCAGGGCCATCCCTTCTATCCAGGTACCAAATTTCTGCCAGATCTTTTCAGCCGGTAGATCGTGATTGAATACTGATCAAAATGATGATGTCTGCGATGAAATAGCTCCAAAGAAGGCTAGAGGATTCTTCACAACTATTCACAAGTGTTACAACTTTGATAGCGCAATGCAGGTTAGTGTCTGTATCCTTTGGCTTGATTTTATTATATTATGGTGATAGCTTACGTGTTTCCTTCTTCCTACAGTCCCGGGTCCTTTAAGCGGGGCGTGAAAAGGCATCTAATGAGGCCGTCAAGCTGAGTGCCACCACTGTTAACATGGTAAATGTTTACGATGGTGACCCTCTTTCCGAGACTTTGCCTTTAGCTTAACATCAGGCGAGGTGAAGTCAAATTGACGTGTGCTGTATAAAAAAAAATAAAAGTACGTGATATGACCTCACAAGTATGATCTTTCAAATACGCAGCAGGTAGGTAGGTATGTACCTACCTAAACGAGCATTTACCTACTCAGTTATCAACAAAGTCATCAAAATTAATGATATGAAAACTTTCCAGATGGGGTGGTCTATGAATTCTACTCGGTACTTTACGGGATATATTTATTGCCTGCTGTCCCGTCCACGTGGAGTACTATTCCACGTGGACTAATAGGTGCATGTGCGCAGAAAAAAGATCAGTATTCCACATAGGCAGAGCTGTGGGCATAGAGAGACCAGAAACTGATTGGGTTATTGTGTTGAGAGGATTGGCAGCCAAGACTCTGCGTTACTGAGTTTAACTGCTTTCTGCTTTTTTCGTGCGCAAATCCCCTCGGATACCTCCCCCGCTTGTGCCAGAGGGGGAAGTTATGTAAGAATCGACCCGACGAAAACTGGACGCTGTTTATGGGTCCTCGTGCTAGGTCGAAGGTGAGGTTGTCTTCGACATATCCCTCGCAGACCGGCTGACACAGGGCCATCCCTTGCGGTCTGGCCCTCCTTGGAAGGGAGGACAACGGTGTCCCGAACTCGCCGCCAGTATGGCCTGCTTCTGCTGGGGTGACAGGCAGCTTCACCCGTCATCTCCAGGCCCGCGCTCATGGGAGACTAAGGTCAGTCTGTGCCCTCCGACGCCCGAGTCACCTGCGCAAGCAGACAGTTTAGCTGCTTCCATTGGAGCCGCAGGAAGGCTCCATCATGCAACCATAGAGATATCTTCGAGATGACGTGTGTGTGTCACCCGAGTGTAGTTCACAGTTGCATCCTCGAAGCTCAGGGACCGCTTACTCTTACTTCTGGTTTTGATTTGACTTTAGTTACCTAGGATTTAACAAGAGCGACTACTCTATGACCCCCAGCCCCGAAATGAAAATCTGCACCTCGTCCGTGAACCAGCTGGTATACTACTAGTCTAGGACGCTGAAAACTACCCTACACGTGAATTGTACCCCTAATATTATTCAGGAAATAGGTACCTTTGAACTCCTCTGTCTGTCTGTCTGTATGTTACGCTTTCACGCCTAAACCACTGAGCCGATTTTGATGAAATTTGGTATAGGGGTAGATTAGACCTTGAGACAGGACATAGGCTATGTTTGGTCACGACAACCGACATTCACGTGGGTGGAGCCGCAGGCAAAAGCTGGTTGTATATAAATGAAAAAAATCGTACAACAGGTTATCAGTAAATAAAATATACTGCGTGACAAGATCAGCAAACATTATAATACCTATTCGAAGGCTAACTTTTATCAAACAAAATATTTCTAATCATACGGGAGTTATCAAAAACACATGGTTCGCCGTTCGTGTACTGTACACAAAATATAAATCTATATACAAATAAATAAAATTGGAGTGTCTGTTTGTAATATTAAAATAACCGCTTTCTACTACATGCATATGAATGTATATACGGTACACATACCAAAATATATATTTTTAAATTTTTTGTCTGTCTGTCTGTCTGTCTGTCTGTCTGTCTGTCTGTCTGTCTGTTTGTTTTGGCTAATCTCTGGAACGGCTGGACCGATTTGGACGGGACTTTCACTGGCAGATAGCTTATGTAATAAGGAGTAACTTAGGCTAAAAAAAAACTGATTTTTTTTATTAAGTACATTCCACGCGGACGAAGTCGCGGGCACAGCTAGTAATAAATAATAATAAATATTCCACAATATTGTACACAACGCTATCTACACCCATGGTAAGCTTTTATAGCTTGTGTTATGGAATATAGAATGCGGATAAACATACTTAGATACTTTTTTTTGTAAATATATACAAATTATACATAGAAACACCCAGACCAATGCAAATAGCCATATTCATGCATACAAATATTTGCACTGAGCAGGGATCGAACCCGCGGTCTACCGCCACGCCACAGAGGCTACACATGATCATCTTGACGATCTCTGTGGGCTAGCGGTTGAACGTTGGGCTGTTAAGTTAGAGGTCATGGGTTTGATATATTATGTATCCATCTATTAGAAGAATATGGCACTATAAAAAGTAAAGGTATGTTCGGTCTAATATCAGTGCAATCTCTGCCTGCATTGTTGAAACCTACTCGAGCATACGAATAAAAACATAGCAGCTATATAAAGACCAGACGAGGTAGGCAGATGTCAATAACCTCGTTACTAAGTTGACCCATGAAAAATGTGGGTGTAATATACACCTCTGCCTACGCCCTCACAGCTATAGGGTTGATATTAAAAAGTCTTAGACGTATAGTAGATAGATCTTTTCTTTATCAAAGGTTGGGTACTTGAGTCTTTCAATCGACCTTTGACTTTTCGAAGTACTTACGAGTACAAAAGTACGTCATGTTGATTGTAGATTATTCCATAACTTTTCTAAATATTCTTAACTAATTGTGCTCGTGTCTTCGCCCCGAAGGTACCTATATCTATGTTTGTTTTTTTTTTGGGATTTTTTTTAATAAAGAACACGTCAATTTGACTTCACCTCGCCTGATATTAAGATAAAGGCACAGTCTCGGAAAGAGGGTCACCATCATAAACATGTACCTTTTCACGCCCCGCTTAAAGGACCTGGGACAGTAAACATGTGAGCTGGCAGGGAGTTCCAGGTCTTAGTGGTGCGGCATAGGAATAAGTCACTGAAACGCTTGGTCCTAGCTGGTATACTCTGCACCGTATACGGATGGCATCTTAGCCCTGCACGATCTCTACTTTTCTAACATAAAATAATCGTATAACGTTACCTGCGTCCTATAACGATAGCTATCAGCCAGTGGAATTCCCATCAAAATCGGTTCAACAGCTTCGGAGATAAACCAGAACAAGCGTTGAGTAGGTATATATGTTACAAAGAGACACTTAATTTTTTATATATTTATGCTTAGAGAGATGTAGGTCTTTGAGTAAGTATATATGAATTTGTATATGTTTATAATATAATTTATTTATAGCAAAGGTTTCAACAGTCCCTATTTATTAACAAAATTGTTATTCTGCCAAATAGGCGCCAATAACTCACGACAGACAAAGGAATCGTGTTCATTATCCAACTACAATAAAACAAATATCAAATAAACACAGGGTTGCCATTTTAGGTTTCTGGAAAATCTAAAAGGTTTTATTGTATATAGGTATTTGACTTTTGGGGTGCTTGGTCCAGAACGTCCACGCGATGCACCCTCGGTAACGGAGACGGTACCACATACGGTAATTTCTGGTCGGCTCTCTACTTAATCCTCTTTTGGCATGATTAAACAAGCCGAATCACGGGAGACGCTTTCCTTGCATTTTGGCTCTTTGGGGTTATAGCAAGAGTTACAAGAATGCCTAAATTGTAAGTAAGTATATTTTTTATCGTAAGCAAATTCCTCACGGATAGCTGTAGGAGCTGGCGGGAGTGGTTATAACTATCGGACTTGAACCGACTTAAATGCATGCCGTCTGTGGGTCGTAGGTAACCGGAGGTGTGATTGCCCGGGACATCTCTTGCGCTCTGGTCGACCCAGGGCCATCTCTTTTGAGCTGGGGTCCAACTCGAAAGCGATGGTCCCCAGGTAAACCTACCTGCTGCCATTCAATGGATAATATAATCAAAGTTATTATGTAATATTTGCGTATATTCAATATTCCTTCTTTTAAAGAAACATCCATTGTTAACAAATTTAAACCATGTTTTTTTGTTGAATCAAACATGACATGTTATGATGAAATACCCAAAATATTATATTTGATCAGGAGAAAATTTCAAGTGTTCGTCCAATATTATCATGTTTATGGAGCCTACCAACTTCACCTGCAAGCCTGCCTGCTGAGGGACAAGGCCTTGGCGCTGGCCTCCCTCTAGGAATAGTTTTTATGGAATAGGGAGGCAAACGAGCAGACGGATCGCCTGATGGTAAGCGATCACCGCCGCCCATGGGCACTAGAGGAGTCACAAGTGCGTTGCCTTCCTTTTAATAGAGAGTACGCTCTTTTCTTGAAGGTCGAAGGTCGATTGAAGGAATAAATAATAGTAAGTACTTGTTCTGGAATGGGGAGATCAAACGGCATGTTTAAATATACCACATGCCAGACAGTGTCAAGCGCACAATGTAAATTGTGTAAAGTTTTTAATTTCAAAACAAAATTGATTGTGGAAGCCTGGCACTTGAATAAATATAGGATGTAACAGCAGTTATTCATTAAGACGCTGCAGGACAGTGACTCTTTTCTTTGCCACTCCATAAAGTCGTGGAATTCTTGACCAGCTCACGTGTTTCCTTCTTCATACAGCCCCGGGTCCTTTAAGCGGGGCGTGAAAACTCTTCCTGCCCGTTTATCAGTATGTTTGTCTGTCTGTCTGTCTGTCTGTCTGTCTGTATGTATGTTACGCTTTCACGCCTAAAGCACTGAATCGATTTAGAAGAAATTTGGTATAAAGGTAGATTAGACCTTGAGAAAGGACATAGGATATGTTTGGTCGCGATAACCGACATCCACGCGGGCGGAGCCGCTGGCAAAAGCTAGTAATTTTATATCCTAAATGTGAGGAATGTGTAAATCTTGTTTTTGAGATTTCATTTGATTTTGACAGATCGAGACAAAATTTTGAACAGATTTATATCAGGCGGAGCCGCCGGTAAAAGCTATAGTAAATCAATAAAACTGTTTGATTTACTCTTAATACGAGAGTGTTAAGATCATTTTGAGACTTCTTTGTCAAGATATTTATGACACTGACGTGCCTATAATAGTCATCCTGTTTACCTTCTCTTATTCTTCTTACCACCAAGCGCCTTGAAGTCCTACGGGTCTTATAAAAAATATATGGATAGTATAGTTAAAACTCTCACGTGCAAGCCCTATACAAAAGGTTGCGTACTCAGCTTAGGGTTGAAAAAACGCTCGGAGGTCGTCGGATCGCCCTTGCTGTCTCCGCAATGTTAGGCGAGATGTTCACCCCACGACCTGCGAAGGTGACATGCGACGAGGCCCAAGGACCTTTTGTTACTATCTGCTATAAGTATTAGGTTTTAGATCTGTTTTACTTCGATTAAGATAGATTTTTTTTTGATCGGTCCAAACAATCGTTTGGGTCGGTCAAAAAAGGAATTGTTTTTCTTTATAAATAAATACAATAAAATAAAAATCATTTATTTCGGAGGGTCCATACCGTGTTAGTAACAATAATCTTAATATTAGTGTTGTAACAAAAAAAAGTAAAGTTGAGACCACTAAAATACTAGGACCCTGCCTACATCACGTGCAATCGTACCCAGTGCCCCAGTATCGGACAGTCCCACCTATCGCACAGTACGCTCAGGATGCTGTGTGAGCTTCCGCGTACTCTCCGCAAGAGGGATGCACTTCATTTGCAAATGATAGCATGGAAGCCATCAACTCCTGCCTCCGCAAACATCCCAGACGCGCTACAAAACCGAGGCAGCCCAACCAGCATCCTGAATGCATTGTTGTAGGTACTGTACCCGCAGTGTAGGAGATAGGTACTACTCCTCATCATCTAAGTCTTGGATGCAATCAGAAGACTAAATTTCCTGATATAAATCTGTTCAAAATTTGGTCTCGATCTGTCAAAATCAAATGAAATCTCAAAAACAAGATTTACACATTCCTCACATTTAGGATATAAAATTACTAGCTTTTGCCAGCGGCTCCGCCCGCGTGGATGTCGGTTATCGCGACCAAACATAGACTATGTCCTTTCTCATGGTCTAATCTACCCCTATACCAAATTTCATCAAAATCTGTTCAGTGGTTAAGGCGTGAAAGCGTAACATACAGACAGTCAGACAGAGTTACTTTCACATTTATAATATTAGTATGTATGTCCTTCGGTCCATGTAATAGCGGGCGAGCCTATTACCGTCAAGCGGGCACTATGTCATGGGTTGTATGTATACTGTCGGATGGAGAACTTCCCTATCCCTTAGTTGTCTTCTACACCCATGGGAAGAGATGGGGACCCTATTCTATTCCATCGGGAATCAACACGATAACGAAGATGATCATGAATTTGAATAATTTTTTTATAGCATTTATTATGCTAACTTTTAAATTAGAACTACATCGGGAAAAAGAAGAACTTAAGTGGGACTTGAACCCAAGACCTTTCCCTTACAGGGGGAATGCTCTTCCAACTGAGCTATTGAGTCACACCTGAATTACTTCAAATTTCCCTTCTCTTTATATCCGTCTATAAGTGATGAATTTTGAGGATTAGACAAAAGCAGACATCTGTCTACTCCTTTGGTAATAAAGGCGTGAGTGTACACGTTAGTTGGGGATTCACAATCAAGAATGTTTAAATAACCTTGCATAGTTCTAAATTTTAAAGTAGGTGTGTGTATATTTTGTACACATCCAATTATTATCAGTGCGGATGACGTCGACGATAATAAAACTAGTGAAATGATAACGGTGATTATAATCAGGGGAATAACCTCTGTTCACTATATCATCACCGTAATCTATAGTTAAGCCGGCTATATAACTCTTGGAATTATAAATCAGGGTCAGGTATTAAAAAATCAGGGTAAGGGCCTAGAACCTCCACGCGGTACACCCTGGGCAGAGGGGACGAAAGCGCCTCTCACCCCAGGGAAACACGATACCTGCGATCAACTCCGGCCGAAGAGGCCGTGTGGAGGGTTGCTCGGAGATTGTTCACGTGTTGTCCTCCCTCTTTTTAGCAGACGGTACAGCGGAGAGCAGGTTCTCCAAGCGCAGGCAGCAAAAAGGGTTTAAAAAGCTCACATGGGTAGAGCACAGAAGGCTTCGCCGTGTGGTTATACTTCGGTTCAATAGTTAGTTAAATTATATATTAGTGGTTACTTCATCGCTAACCCTATTATGGCAATGCAAACGAGCTCTTGGGCATTGTAACTTTGAAAATAAAAAGGATAGTATAAATAAAAAGGCAGATGAGAGCGGACCACAGCGTAATTTAAAAGAGTTTATCCATTGGACATGGCTTCTAAGATTATTTTTAAACTTTTTTATCTGAGGCAGAACACGTCAGTAAGCTTCCGAAGCTTCCACTTCAGATTTCTAAGACCGCTTTTTTACTTTTCCTTCCAGATTTTGATTAGTTAGTACGGGGACGACTACTGTCCGAAAAACTTTTAGAATACTGTGTTCATGTACAATAAAATATAATTAAATCATCATCATTACAACTGCATCAGACTGGTTACATCAAAAGGTTGTACCTAATTTGAAACCTGGTGCCCACCCTTTCATTTAATCAACTTTTCTTGACTTTCAAAGGAGTGATGCAGATGTCAAAACCTCAGAAACCCCAGCTATAGAAGAAAACCTTCGTCAGATACTTATCCTTGAATCAGCAGGTGTATCAACTTGCAAGTAAATTTAACTTGTGCCCCAAGGTTCACACTGGCGCCTCCATAAACCCAAACCACAAATAAACAACTTCACAAGTGCGAAGTACATTTGCGTAAGTATTTATGCTCAAAGCAAGCTACAATGTTGCACTAGATCGTACCAAGTGGGCAGTAAATTGCATACCTATATATTGACATTTACGAGATATAGAAGTCAATAATTTACTGTGGTATACAAAACCACATGCAAAATGGATGTAAACAAACAAATACTATTTGGTCTACTGGACGGCGGGCGGCCTCGCTAGGGGTCTTTTATGTTAGTGAAATTTGTGTCAGAATGGTCTCTCAGGCCCATATTGCGTAAAGAGCCTTAGTGTTTATAGAATCTTTACTCAAGTTTAGTTTTAAGATCTATAAAAAATATTACTACTGAATACAAACTTAAAAGTAGTAGGTTCCTTGCGCTAACTTAGATTTGTGTGCCTACGGACTCGAGCTTATTGCCGCCAAGCAGGCATTTTGTCATAAACTGTATGTTGACTGTCGGATGGAGAACAGTTGCCTTCTACGAAACCCACGGGAACACCCAGTGGCCTTTGTTTACTCTACCCGGAACCATCACGGCAGTAGAGCTGTTTTTGAGTACTCTATAAAATAGAAACGAAAATCAGAAATCGGATCAGAGATTCACAGGGTTCGTAGGGTCCACAGGACCTTGCCAAGATCATGCAGGCAAGAGCCGGCTTCCATCTCAGTCAGATTATCTCTAATATTTGCAAAAGTTTTCAAATTTCTTAATTATCTGAACCCATTTCCGTGTTATAAAACGGTGATCGGTGAACCACCCTGTAAATATTTCAGGATAATTTACAGAAAAATTAGGTTCATTCTCCCAAAAAGGAATATCATTTATGCGCCAAGAATTGTTATAACAACTCCGTAATAACAAAAGTAACCGCCTACAAAACGATGAGAAGTTAGAAAACCAACAAATTAATGTGCCCAAATACTGGAAAATTCGCCTATTGAGAGGTTCAACAAGTCGAAACAAAAAAGTAGATTTGTTTTATGGATAATTTAGATTATTTACTTGTATCTTATATTAAGATGTATAAGACGGGATCTAAACCAACTTCACCTTCAAGCCTGTTAATTGACAGACGTCGCTCTGATAGGTCTGCTAGGCAAAGATATAATCAAGAGTAAGAAAGTGAACCCCAGACTTCAAACTGCAAGCTTTGGACGCAATTGCTTCGCAGAGCCTGCACCAGAGCCTCGCCGTTTGCCGTAGAGGTTGGATTATTGAGGGCTCAAATAATCCGACATCATTGGCAAACGGATACACCCATAAGCCTCAGTTGGATGGAACATATTAGTGACTGTATTACATAAAATGAGGTGTAAGAAAATATAAACCAATATTGGAAAACTTCTTGCGCTTTTCACTGACAATATACTTACGTAATACAATATGATCTCTGCCCGGATGCCTTTGACAACTAATGCAAATCCGGGAAAATTTCAGGTTTGCTGGGCATTATGATAGCAGGCCTTTGGCAGACTTAGGTATAATATAAATGAACACTCTACATAACTTAAGTGCTGATTTTTGAGCGCAGTTTTAAATTACATTAGCCTGAAACATTTATGAAAGAGACTCAGAGAAAATAATGACGTTGTCTTGATCTTTGGAACTCGTTTCCATATAGTGATAGTATCTATCAGCTGTTCGCGTATTAAGGTCGGTAGGTTCTCATTTTTGGTGTTTATAGTATACATCTGACACCCTTCAGCATCTACTCAAACAATGGAACTTGTAAAAAAGCCTGACGACTTTTCAGCAAGTTAAAAATCATTCAACATCCAAACTTGGTGAATGTGAGAGCTGCCGACGGGGGGCGGAGGAGGGGTGCCGCGTCAGATTCGCGAGGAGGCTTCCGCGGGCGGGGTCAGCGACCTCGCCCCCCGCGCCGGCGCGCCCGCCAATGTCAGGGCCGGTGCAGCCGCGGTCAGCTGACGTCTGGCGGCGCGCGGGGGACGCGTCGCCGGCTCGGAGCTGCAGTCGACTCCCGACCGGCCTCCGAGCCGCACGCTCTCCGCGCGGCACCAACACGCGCTATAAATAGGAGCAGGCGACGGCGGCGCGCGCTACTCCGGCGCCGGGGCTGTGCTCTAGAGTCAGGTACCTGAAGTAGCGCGCGTCGACCAGCCTCCCGCCGCACGAAGACCTGCAGCTGCCGCTCACACACACCGCCGCACGCCCATTGTACTTCATCAGGTGCTCTGGTGATGATGGTTCCAGGCGCTTGTTGGAGTACACTTACCGTGTCGGTGGTCTTCCTCGTGCTCTAGAAGAATGGTGTCGAGGGGACACGTGGGGAGTGCCAGCACGTGGTGCAGGTGAGTAGCCGGAGACAAAGAGTGGAGAGTGGCGGTGAGTCACGCGTTAATCACGGCGGTTGTCGACCGCTGCAGGCTGCACGCTCCGCCCCGCCCCGCCCTCCCGCACGCCTCGCGACACCCGCGCCACCCTCGCACCTAAAATCGCACACGTACATTTGCATTGGTCATCGAACTCCCTAAAGATATGAACAAAAGCAGCTCAAACTGGTTTTCGCATGTTTTTCGACAGCCGCCAGCCGGAGCCGTTTTCCTGTCCGATCCGGCGTCCCTGTGCGATGTTTTGTGTACACCATGTTTTCAGAGGAATAGCTGCTAAAAGTGTGTTCGCGAAAACGAAGAGATTTGTCTCAAGAACTGTACATGAGGGTTAAGATGGAGGAGTTCGATGTCGCCGTCGTGGTCAGAGCGCGACCAAAGTCACGGGTAGATAATGAAAGGCCTCACTTGTTTCATATTGCGATTACAGTAATTTATGTTTGCTGGACAAAATTAGTGTGACGTCAGACGGACGCGTTAATATTTTTCACCGGTGACTTTACCAAGGTGATTTCGAAATGTTTATTGCTTTACTTTCGAGTGCGAGCCGGCATCGCGGCGATAACCTCAAGAAATTTGCGATGGTGCGAAATACGACTGTATGTATCGCTCATTAGGGATCCAATTGCGTATGATTTCAAGCAAATATATCTTTGTAGAGATATAATAATGCAAACAGCCAATAAAAATACGAGTCTCGGGTGGATGACTCACAGGAATGCGTCTAATTGTTGAAGTGAACACAAAGAATTCATCGTGTTAGATTTCAAATTAAAGTGAAACGCTATCGAGTTGCGATAGTACGTAACGCGAATATTACCTTCGAATGTATCATGCGAAGTGATTCCACAAAATGTTCAATGTCTTTCACAAGCTACATGTTGAGTCATAACGTAGTGGTAATTCTCAATTTTTTGTATCTATTAGATAGTATTATGTCTCTACGAAATCTGGTCAGGTATTGAGGTAAATTTTGCAATAGGAGTCTAGAGGACTTCATCGATCGGTTTAGAGTCTAGAGTCTTTCTTAACAAGCCCTACTACTTGTCCTTGATTTGTTAAAATGTGTAACGATAATTTTATGAGTAGCATAACCTCAAAAAATGTATCGTTTATATAAATTTTGCTATGTCTAGTGTTGTTTAAATTTAATCATAGATTCGTGTCATTCATTCCATTAACAATCGTCTCTGTGGATCGTGACACGGATCGTCTGTTGCCTACACATTTAATTGGATTTATTTGATCACGCTCGTGGATCATCAAAAAAACTAGCACATTATCTAAACACCTTTAGTGCAGAACGTAGAAAAGACAATTCTACCGATTCGGCCGTTATAAAACTCTCTAAATTAGACTTTTTAATCGCATAAATTTTATTAAGTTTTATTAAAACGACGTAAATCACAAACTCTAAGTACACAAAATTATCATTTAAAACTGTCTGCATAAATTCTAAATTTAATCTAATAGTAAATAGAATGAAGTTTCTAAATTCAAATAAATTTAAGATAATTAAGTTTAGAGAGATGCTTCACTGAATTGGCAAGAATGACGCTATTCCAGGCACGTTGGCACGGAATACATTAGTGTTTTGTGTTAATGATTTAAAGTTGGAGGTCCAGTCATGTCTGTGAGTCAGTCCCTTGTCCAAAGCGATAAGTTGTTAAATACCTGACTCAGCTCTGGTTTAAACTTTCCTTATCCATCTGTATACATAAAAATACAGTATCTGTATGTTTCTGGTCGTAGAGCTAACATAGTTGTAAGTGAATTAAGTTATAATCTTGACAGGTTGTGGCAATTCAATGGGATAAAAGGATATGAAAATCATTATCCATTTAAATCTACGAGTAGTTATCTATAGAAATCTCACCTGAAATTATTACTTACTTGAATGCAACCTGAGTGGCAACTCACTAGCCGGCGTATAGTAAAATAAAAAGACGAATGTATGGAATTTGACGTTTATGACATTCGTTGACGACTGTCATAGATGTCAAATTCCATACATATTGCATTCTATTCCAGGATACTTGCCACTTGTCTACTGGAGGAATGATAATGTTTTGTTTAAATGCCTACCTATCATTCTGTTTTTGGATAAGTTTGTTCATAATTTTGTACGGATTTTACTCATATTAGAAATGAGATGTAACAATAGACGAATAGCCTTTTCCCACCCCCTCATGTTAAAACGGCTGAAATAATCTGAATAAGATTTAGCATAGAGAGTCAGAGTATAGCTACTTTATATCTAGGAAATATTTTTCCATGCATTGCGGGAATGGGAATAATATTTCACACCAGAGCAGAGCTAACCGCATCCATACTAATATTATAAATGCGAAAGTGACTCTGTCTGTCTGTCTATAGATTTCGCTTTCACACCTAAACCACTTACCCGATTTTGATGAAATTTGATATGGGAGTAGATTAGACCTTGGAAAAGGACATAGGCTATGTTTGGTCGCGATAACCGACATCCACGCGGGTCGAGCGGCGGGCAAAAGCTAGTCCATACTAATATTATAAATGCGAAAGTAACTCTGTCTGTATGTCACGCTTTCACGCCTAAACCACTTAACCGATTTTGATGAAATTTGATCTGGGGGTTGATTAGACCTTGAAAAAGGACATAGGCTATGTTTGGTCGCGATAACCGACATCCACGCGGGCGGAGCGGCGGGCTAAAGCTAGTTATTTATATGTTCGATATTTGTTTAGTCTTTCATGAGAGCTTATAGTACGTTATATATTTTTGTCTCACAAGGTTCTTAGAGGTCATTAGAATTGTCTTCTTGGAATGCCACAGAGGTCAAATCTCTCGTTGTTTTGCGCAAGGACTAAGTGGATTACTTACAGGTATAACGAGTAAATTAAATCGTAATGTCTCGTTTATCAAAATTTACTTTGAGAACAGACTTTTGACATTAACAGTTTGACTTTGCGTGTAAGCGAAGTTAATTAATTAAAAGTCATAGCGAAACTTAGTTAAAGTTAATAATAAACGATTATAATTTTGGAATGGATTTAAATTTCAATTACCAGTGTCGTTTAATAAAAGAATACTAAAATAACAATTTTTCACAGGCAGCTTTTTCATTAATAGTTTTACTGTATGCGTACTTATGGGAACTTATAATTAATATCTTTACTGTACATTTCTTGGTGTACAATAAAAAGTTATCTATTTACTGAAACTTAATTGAATTCAATAATAAACTTTACATGTATTATATTTTGGAATGGATTTAACTTAACTGAAAAGCACGACAAGTTTTATATTCATACTAATATTATAAATGCGGAAGTAACTCTGTCTGTCTGTCTGTCTGTCTGTCTGTATGTTACGCTTTCACGCCTAAACCACTGAACCGATTTTGATGAAATTTGGTATACGGGTAGATTAGACCTTGAGAAAGAACATAGGCTATGTTCTGTCGCGATAACCGACATCCACGCGGGCGGAGCCGCGGGCAAAAGCTAGTGTTATATAAAACTTGTCGTGCTTTTCAGTTAAGTAAATAACCTTACATACAAGCTTCATATATACAAGCTATTTGAAGCTGTATAATATAATGTATACCAGTTTTGTATACAAACTTTCTATACAAGCCTTATATTCAAAACTAGCTTTTATCCGCGGTTTCGCCCGCATGGATGTCGGTTATCGCGACCAAACATAGCCTATGTCCTTTCTCATGGTCTAATCTACCCCTATAGCGAATTTCATCAAAATCGGTACAGTGGCTTAGGCGCGAAAGCGTAACATACAGACAGACAAACAGACAGACAGACATTAAGTATGGATGGATTTATACACAAGGTTATAATAAATTATAGAAATGCGCTCTACATTTCTCGAGTAGAGCCACGAATCTCAATAATGCTTGCTTGTTGAGGATAGTTTTGACCTAAAATTTGAGATTGGCAAGGAGAGTATGAACACATAAAAGCTCTCCCTGGCAACGATCATCCATATTGGGGCTTTTGGTCACCTAATCACGCCGCATTAGTAATTTACTAAAAAGCGCTCAAGTGAGACTGGAACCCACGACCTTTCCCTTACAGGGGGAATGCTCTTCCAACTGAGCTATTGAGTCACACCTGAATCACTTAACATTTCCCTTCTCCTTCTATCCGTCTTTTAAGGGCGACGTAGGTCGTGGGTTTAAGTCCTTTAGCGCTTCTTTTTATTTTATATTATTACGAACTTAAAAAGTTAGCATATTAAATTTAAAAAAAAATTCATTCAAATTTACTAAGACTTTGTCTAAATCAAGAGTTTTAATTACCACTTAAAACTACTTAAGCATTTTTCGCCTGATTTAAATAGAACTTAAGGAGATCGAACTCGCGTCACCAACCACGCGTTTATCACAGGTTGCCTCCCACTATTCTAAAAATAATAGCATCCATTTATACTAATACAACAGTTGTCCGTCAGTCTATCAGCAAAGCAATAAACTTGTCCAGAATAGAAAACCACGATGGTATTAACACGAAATATTATGATTCATCAAAATATCATTGAATTGTTATTATAACTGTAATTGAAGGATTTATTTCAGACTAGCTTTTGATCATGGCTCCGCCCGCGTGAATGTCGGATATCGCGACAAAACATAGCCTCTGTCCTTTCTCATGGTCTAATCTACCCCTATACCAAATTTTATTAAAATCGGTTCAGTGGTTTAGGCGTGAAAGCGTGACTTACGGACAGACAGAGTTACTTTCGCATTTACAATATTAGTATGGATTATTTATTTATCGTTTGGAATTCAAAGTTTTTGAACATTATAAATTAGTCAATAGACAGCCACGCCCTGAATTTTCATCCATATGTAAATTCCTTAAGGGGTAGGCAGAGGTGTTTAAACACCCTCGTTTTGCCAACTATGATTTTCGGTCCCACGACGTAATAGGGGGCGAGCTTATTGCCGTTTAGCGGGCCCTTCTTGGGCTGTATGTTTACTGTTGGATGGAGAACAGCCCTATCCCTTAGTCGCCTTTTACGACGCCCACAGGAAGAGCTGGGGTGGTCCTATTCCACTCCACCGGGAACCAACACGCACGCAAGTGCTACGAAATTGAAGACAGTGGCCAGTTGTGATATATCCTAATCGCATTACGATAAGACTTTTTGATTTGGGATTTTTTACGAGTCTGCCTATTTTATAGTTTACTAGCTTTTGCCCGCGGCTCCGCCCGCGTGGATGTCGGTTATCGCGACCAAACATAGCCTATGTCCTTTCTTAAGGTCTAATCTACCCTTATACCAATTTCATCAAAATCGGTTCAGTGGTTAAGGCGTGAAAGCGTAACATACAGACAGACAGACAGACAGACAGACAGACAGACAGACAGGCAGACAGACAGAGTTACTTTCGCATTTATAATATTAGTATGGATAATGTTCGGAACTTCACGCGATATATTTTGGAAAAACTTACTTTTGCCGACGTTTCGGGGTGCGTTACAGCACCTGTGGTCACGACTTGACGTACCTAAACGTCGGCAAAAGTAAGTTTTTTTCAAAATATAATTTCGATTAGAAGCGTTCGGTAGCTTAGTGGTTAAGGAGTCGGCTTTACGATCGAGAGGTCCCGGGTTCGATCCTGGTCATTACACTATCGACGTGAACCCACTCGTAGCACAAGGAATTTAGCTTAGCTGGAGGGGTTAGAGGGAATATTAGTAACTTCGGTTCTAATATTCTTTATAAAAAAAATCGCGTTAACTCCCGAACATTATAAACTACTTACCTTTGAGTAAACGCCGTGATAGTTTAAAAGTTAGATCTACCTATTTTAGATTTCCGTACCCAAATGAACTGAGTCAACTACTTATGACCTAAACTTTCCTTAAAACGTTTTATAACTGACCTACATGCTTACGTTTAGGTCATTTTTTATTGGGTTGCCCTTCCTCTCACCTCATAAATCAGTTTGTCTTCTAAATATTGGAAATAGCGAATTTTACTCAGAGACTTGAGAGGTGTATTATTACTTATTTTTCGCCAAGGCAAACGTTCGAGAGGTCCCGGCTTCGAATCCTGGCCATTTCACAACAGATGTGATTGTGAACCCATTCCTAATAAATAATTTAGCTTAACTGGAGGAGTTAATGGGAATATTAGTCATTTCAGTTACAAATATTCTTTAAAAAATATTAATTAATAAACTGAAAAGGTATTTAATTTGTATCAAAGCATAGGTCTTTGGTTTGAAGTCATTCGATAGCCAAGCGTAGTGCACAGATAACAAAATGTCAACATGACGTAAACGCTATCGACTATATTATCTGTGGCATTAAAATGGCCTACTACAAAGTATTTATTGAGCGAGGTATTTGTTGTTCAAACTTGATACGGAGTGCATCATACAACACGGTTCACTAACTTAATAGGCATATAAATAATATAGATACATACAATGACGTTTTATAAACTGTAGATACGTCATAAAGGAACATGGCCGCTTTCAAAAATGGCGCGAACACAACAAATAACAAAATTATTGCTTCTTAACAATATTACATCAATGTTATTAATTTATATGAATTAAATTATTATTTATTTTAATAATTTTATTATTGTTACTAATTAATTTAAAAAAGACGTTTTTTTGGGCAGCGCACTGTCGGTCTCTGATTGGTGGAAGAAAAGGTGGCCATATTTGGTCATCATTTTTTTGTTGACATTTTAGAGTGTGAACAACATACTCGTAACATCCATCCATACTAATATTATATTATATCCATACTATAATATTATAAATGCGAAAGTAACTCTGTCTGTCTGTCTGTCTGTCTGTCTGTATGTTACGCTTTCACGCTTTAACCACCGAACCGATTTTGATGAAATTTGGTATAGGGGTAGATTAGACCTTGAGAAAGGACATAGGCTATGTTTGGTCGCGATAACCGACATTCACGCGGGCGGAGCCGCGGGCAAAAGCTAATAGTTTATAAAATATCATTGGATACATATTTATAGTCACGCCTGTAAGTCCCTGTAGAGGTTGGTAGAGGTGTATTAATTATCCGCACATTGCACTAACTATTATTTTCTGTCCCATGTCATTGGGGTGGACCCAATTGCTGTCAAGCGGGTACTTTGTCATAGTTTGTATATTTAATGTCGGTTGGAGAAGAGCTATACTACATTTGAATGAATTTTACAGCATGAAGTATGCTAACTCTGCAAATCGAATAGGTACATAGGGAAAAATAAATCTTCTCGGGCGGGACTCGAACCCGCAGTCTTTCCCTTACAGGGGGAATGCCTTGACTAATTCGGCTCATACTAAACAGCCAGAAAAATGAAATAGACATATTCATGCATACAAATATTTGCACTGAACAGTTAATTGAAGCTACGAACTCCGACGTAGAAGTCGAACGCTCACCGCTACGCCACCGGGGGTGTTCATAAAATTTAATATTTTATCAAAACGTCTGATAAAAATAAAAATCACAAGTACCTGAGTATTCTCTTTATACTGTTGATGGATGGCACTTGGTGGAATTTATTGTTACATATATTGAGAACACTTGTAATTTTTCCACAGTTTTTATTATTATACTAGCGGACCCGACAGACTTCGTTCTGTCAAAAAGATTTGCTGTTTTTAGGCATTTCCCGGCAATTATTCGATCACCTATTTCACCGTCTTAGTAGTTAAATTTTGAAAAACACTGATACAGGTGTTCATTTATTTCTTAAAAGACACAGGTTTATGAAATTTAGTGCATCTAGCTCTGAAAATGACGGACTTTCATACAAACTTCCATCCCTTATTTTACCCCTTTAGTAGCAGAATTTCCAAAAATCCTTTCTTAGTGGATGTTTACATCATAAAATGCAACTACTGTCAAAATTTCAAGTTTGTAGTCAGTTTCAAGTTTGTAGTTGTAGTCAGTCAGTCGGGACAAGTGATTTTATATATATAGATTATTATAATAAATACTGTGGAAGAAGTACAATTGTTCTCAATGTGTGTACCTGAGTATTCATCAGAAGTTTCTTGGAAAAAAATCCATTACTTGGATACTGCTATGACGGATTATTTTATCTTCTTATGATACTGGTTACCAAACTCTGGTTATATACGCGGCCGAAGGGGTTTTAAACAATATAATAAGTGTGGTAATAATTATTGCCATTTTTTATAATTAATCACCCATATTTATTCAATTCATTTACTATTAATCACACATACAAGTATTAATAATAATACAATAATTGCAATGTTGAAAACGGTTCGTACCAATCATCATTTCACAGTATGTACCATGCCAAGTAACCAGACATAATTGTATTTATATGTGTAGTTAGCTTTAATACATTTAATTAATTAGCTACTGTAGTAATGAACACACGATCAATTAAGCCTCCTCCACACAACCGCGGTACTATCGGTCGATGATACCGCACGCGTTATTACGATAATCCGACCCTATTCCTTAGGGCTAATTGGGTATTATCCTATAGTTAAAATAAATTATCTAACCGAGCTTATTAAATTAAGAATAGTAAAACAGCGGTAAAATTGCGTCGGTTCTTATTTTATAGTTGTTATTTATTTTTAATCATCCACCCAACCTATAATAGTAACTGATTTGACATTAAATTTTATGACGTCACTAAATCTTTTTTCATACAAATTACCTTATAACTTATTGTTTTGACGTTTAGTAAAAAGGAACTAATATGACTAGTCAGTAGAATAACCAATTCAGATCAGGGGGATTATTATCGAGCACTTTGTAAGTGTTAAGTAATTAAATATCCAGCTTATTCGTTTTAACGCTGAAAATAATATGTACTAGTATGATATGATAAGACTGTAGCGTGTTATTGCATATTGTTTTAAAACTTGTCATAATGGACTAAGGTTCATCTTTAATCAACAGTTAAAACTGATTGAACATTATCCTTACACACAGCTGTATGCGCCGTTCTTATCACAGCGGTGTGTCGTGTAAGCCTCGTCATACTTGATGTACAAAAATGTACATTTATGGCAATAATGCGTGCTGTATTATCGACAAATGGTATGTCGCCTGTGTGGGGGAGGCTTTATAGTAATGATTGCCAATTAAAGTTATTTTTTACATCTCATGTTACCATCCGATTGGTTTCCAATTAGACTTAAAGTATTATGCAAAGTATCTTTGTGATAAATTGTTTATGAGTGATTGCTAATGCTTTTGAAAATACTATTTTTGAATAGTTATTGTACATTTAATTTATTTTATATCTACCAGTGAGGCATTCAGTTAATCAAAACCACGGAGGACAGTATTACTTCCTCCAGTCTTCCTCCTCCAGTCATTCTCCATGGTCGAAACGTTTTTACTGCAATCCTTCTTCCTAGTGAAAATTTATGAGGATGATGTACATAACGCAAAAACGGCTGAACAGATATCTGGATAAATTTTATATACTATATTTGTTAAAAAAGTGTGGGTTACAACAATCGAGCACCGAACTCTTTTCAATAATAAAATAAATGTTTTGATTTTGAACTTATTAATAATCAACAATATTATTTTCACTATTATAAATAATAATAAATATTTCCCAACATTCTACACAACGCTGTCTAGACCCATGGTAAGCATAGCTTAACTAGCTTGTGTTATGGAATCTAGAATGCGGATAAACATACTTAAATACATTTTTTTTTGTAAATACATACATAATAATAATAATATTATAGTGTATATTTCCGTTTTTCTTTTTTTTTTCTTTTTTTACATGCTCACTGGAGCTAACTGGTGCTCAGTGAGATGGTGAGGTAAAGTCCTGAGCCGACTAAAACCGCACTTTGACAGATATGACAGAAGGGAAATCCCTGAGACCTCAACCGGCCCCTATAACCGGCCGGCCGGCGACGATACCTTTGCTTGGAAAAGCAGGGCAATAGCATACAAACATTATTAATAAATCACTTTCGCAACTGGTTATAAAACTCGGTTACGAACGCGGCTGGAAGTAATTATATGCTTAATGAATACTTACTTTTTTTCTTTTTAATTGAACCAATAAAACACTTTAGTTCCTATAGTTTAATGTTTCACAGTTTACGTAAAGGAATATTAATTAAGAAGAAGGCTTTTTATAATTATAATTAAGTACTGACGCCTATGCAATGGCGGAAGCGTGGCAAACTATAGTAAGTAATGGAAAAAAAATCGGCCATTTCAAGTTTCTGAGAATAGTACATTACAAATATGAAATCGTTAGGTTTAAAATATCAGTAATTTAGTGTGAAAAATGATTCTGCGACTGAGTTTCTTGTTAATTGTGTTAGTTGAAATCAATAAATTATGTTCTTACGGACATATTATGTCCAATTATAAATTAAATGTACGTTCTAGAATATAGTGTAGTCTTGCGCATTATATAAATTGCGCACAACTATAATTTTTCTTTATTACTTTTTGTGCAAAAATATGTTGATATGCTTGTCAATTCCTCGCTATTATATGGTTTGAAATATTGAATAAAACGTGGGCGTGTGGTTAATATTACAATTAAACAAAAACCACCTACAAAAAAATTACAGCGGTCGAATTGAGAACCTCATCCTTTTTTGTAGTCGGTTAAAAACCGAAACAAGCCAATCTTAGTCGAACTTGTTAAGCAAACTTCAAACTCTTGCTCTTCTTCCCGATGTGACTACTTTATATAGAATACAGTGGAGCTATCAGGTCAGGACGTGCGACAAGCGATCATGTTTAGGGTAGCAATTCAGAGGGAGAGAGATAGGGCTATACACCCGCAAGGGATGGCCCTGGGTCAGGTGGGGTGCGAGAGATATGTCGATGACAACCTCACCTCCGGCCTAGCACCACGACCCACAGTCGGCGTGCGGTTTTAGTCGGTTCGAGTCCGACATAACCACCCCTTCCGGCTCCGGCAGGGAAGGTATCCGAAGGGATTTCCGCAAAAAGGGGCTATACACCGCGTAGAAAATAGAGCCATTCCATCCATCTATAGCTGTGTCGTACGCCGCCGTCTCAATCTTACATCGTATTTTAGGACTTTTAGACCACGGTCCAGAAAGCCTTATCGTGGTCCAAAACACCATGGTTTATAACACGTCATAGTAAACCTAGGTACTTTGGATAATTCCGTCTTTTTTTACATGCCGAAATCCCAAAACCCCCCGCTGGAAGCAGTTGGGGAGGTAATGTCGGACTCAAACCGACTAAAACTGCACTTCGTCTCAGGTCATCAGTTGCCGAGGGTGACGTAGCCTTATTAACTCCTCAAGCCAAACTGATTCTCATAAAGTATTCTTTGTTCACACTCACTTAATAGCGAGTCCTTGGCCATTACGAGGTCGTTCCGTTTTCGTAACTAATTTATTCGTCTGGAATGTTCTAAAGATAACATCTCGCGATACTAAGCTAACAATTTGTCTGTAACTACCCGCAAATTGAAACAGAAAATGTTGAACTAAAAATATTGTATGAATTTCTGAAAATTATGTATGAATAAAATATGTTTGTATGAATGTTAAGTAATAATTTTGTCCTTTTGAAAACTAAAATATGTATCAATTTATCGAAATGTGCTCTATATGCGCAGTACAGTACGCGTCATTTGATATCTTTTGAGGATAGCACGGGGTGCTATGCTGTCGGAAGAGGTCAAATGCATTAGTCACCGATTATATTATATACTTATAATCGTTCCCCTCGCAACTTGGGGTCAAGATAATGTGCCGGTAACTATATCGACACTCAAATGCAATAACACAGGAAGAAATCCATTTTGTTAGGAACATCTGCGGTAGCCTAGTGGTATGGGTAATGGACTGCTGAGACGAGGTCTCGGGTTCGATCCCAGGTTTACCATGGCACACACCAATGACTTTTCGACGCTTTTCGAAGTTATGTGTGTATTTATCACAGGTTTACAAGTGCCCGGTTAATGGCAATAGGCTCGCCACCTATTACATTGGGACCTAAACATAAACTGGCGAAATGTGGGTGCTAGCACCTCTGCCTACCCCTTCGGGGAATACAGGCGTGAGTTTATGTTATGTTATGTTATTCTTGATGTGTTTTATTCAAAATCCAATTTCTTTAAAAATGTTTGTTTAGATATTCATTTTAAAGTTTAAAAACCGAAATTGAAGCACTGGTTAGTCGGTTACCTAGTTACCCTGGTTTCTTTATTTGAAATGTATTTTTTTAAAGCCACTATAAGATTTTTTATCTACCTTTGGTTATGTATGTAACCGAATGGACTTTAACTACGCCTAATATCGCGCGGGGCGTATCTGACATATAGATAACGATATTCGCATTTCAATTGGGTATTATCCTAATGTAGTTAAAATAAATTATCTAATCGAGCTTATTAAATTAAGAATGGCAAAAGAGCGGTAAAAATTGCGTCGATTCTTATTTTATAGTTTTTATTTATTTTTAATCATCCATCCAACCTATAATAGTAACTGATTTGACTATTAAATTTTATGACGTCACTAAATATTTTTTTCATACAAGTTTCTTAATAACTTATCGTTTTGACGTTTAGTAAAAATTAACTAATTTGACTAGTCAGTAGGATACCCAATTCAGTAATAACTTGTTACATAGGTCATCACCCGAAATACGGATTCGCACAATAAGATAGCTAGCACGTGGATGCTAACCGAACTGTATAAGATAATTTTAAGTACTTGAGAATCGTGGACGGAACAGGGGCATTATTCTGAGTGACTTCGGCTTTTTACCTCGACCCACAGACGGCATGCGGCTTCAGTCGGTTCTAGTCCGACATAACCTTCTTCACCGGCTCCGGCGAGGGAATATCCGCGAGGATTTCCGAACGTGAAAAAAAACGTTATTTCTATGTAAAGTTTTTGAACGACATACACTCACCTTCAAAGTCTGTTGCCAATAATGTTCTATTTAACCTTTTTGTACGGTATGAGTCTCGTCCTTGTCACCTTGGTTCATTACGGAGACTTGTTGGGTGTGGAGAGCCACGGAATATGAAATCTAAAAAACCTTTGCTTAACATCAGGCGAGGTGAAGTCAAATTGACGTGTACTATATAAAAAAAATGTGGATCCTAAACTTCGTTTTCATGAAAACTAGTGTCGGGCAAAACAGCTACATGGTCTTTCTGACTGCTATTAATGTAAAAGCTTTTTAAAGATGTCTAAAAGTTTGTTACTCAGTCATAACTAGTCAAGAGTAAATCATTGAACAGATTTCTGATTTTTTGGAAAATAAAATAACATGTTAAATTAATTGCTAGGATTTAGATAGGTATACCATTTTCTGGATTTACACTTAGGATACTTTCATCCCAGTAACAGGTCACTGAGGGGACAGGGAAGTAAAACTCACCTAAGCTCCGCGAGCATTAAACAAACCTAAAACTAAAGTCAATTAGCTATTTGCGATGAGTAAGTATTTATCATCACGATTAATTAATATTATTAAACGTCTCTCATATAGGTTCCAGGTAGAGTAGAATTAGGCCCCCCATGGGACTTAAAATCATAATTGGCGAAATGTAGGTGTTATTAGTACATCTCTGCCTACCTCACCAGGTATTTACAGGCGTAAATATAAGTATGTACGTATCTTAACAGAAATTTAGCATCCGAACGGTAGATATAGATATTCATATTGCACGTGATTTCACATACCTCGCGTCAAATAGAAAATGGCAGCTCTCATTACGAAGATATGAAGTAAGTATTTGCTTGCTAGTTTTTATAAACTAATATTTCTTTTATTTTTAATTGGGATTGCTCAGTGAATAATGTAGTATGCATGAATTATGTGCCTTTTCGCTCGTATATTTTATTACTGCGATGTAGTTAGCCGATGAAAGTCGAGAGCATTGCAATTATGTTTTGTTTATAAAAATAATTGTTGTTATAATGGCAACACTGGCAGGTTTATTGTCAGATTGCTAGTCGATAACTGGCTCTTAGAGATTTTTATAGAAATAGTTTTGATTAATTAAATATTTGGAAGCATATCGTCTTATTGTAGACGTAGAGAATTTAGATTGTAGACTCTTCTTATCATCGGTTATCCATTATCAAGTGCCTATTCACCTGCAAGCTTGTTCACTTACAAGCCGGTTCAACGAATTATGTTTTTTTACTATAGATACGTCATGCAAAAACATGGCCGCTAAGTACCTACCTACTTACATATAAAAAAAATATTACTTCTATGTTGTTAATTTATTATTATTGTTACTAATTAATTTAATATAGACTTTTTTTGGGTAGTGCACTGTCGCGTCTCTGATTGGTAGAAGAAATGGTGACCATTTCACTATTATGGCCGCTTGTCATAATTTTTTTCAGAGACAAAAAAATTATGACCAAATGGTCATAATTATTTAAATTCTAATTTTTTTGTTGACATTTTTGAGTGTGAACAACATCTCTATAGTTTATAAAACATCATTGGATTCACCTATTGATACAAGCCGGGTTGGGAAGTCAGTCACCCAAGCCAAGTTATACAACATCAAAATTGGTCCCAGGATTTGAAAGTGCAATCTTAGCATACCACCACCGGCTCTAAGGAGCTGATGAAGATAAATAACATTCAGATTGTAGTCATAGTCTCACTGCGTCGGCATAAACGGGGAAATCCCAATTTCTGTTTTTTTTTAACGTGCAGAACGACTCCAAGCCAGCACTCCTTAGGTCCTACCCCCTTACTGGGACCTTCTAAAGTACTTAACCAAATCACAATCAACAATTGAGTATTCTCCTGTAGTTAAAATAAATTATCTACCCGAGCTCATTAAATTAAGAATTGTAAAAGTGTGGTAAAAGTTGTGTCGGTTCTTATTTTATCGTTGCTATTAATTTTTTAAAATCCACGCAAGCTGTAATAGTATATGATTTGACTAGTAAATTTTATGATGTCATTAAAAAAAATCATACAATTACCTTATAACCTACCGTTTTGACGTTTAGTAAAAAGTAACTAATTTAAATACTCAGTAGAATACCCAATTAACGGGACCTTATAAAAGCCAAGGCTGTCAAGGTAGGGACTACCTATTTTGGGATTGTCAGCATCAGGAACAGTGGTCCGTATCATCTGGACTTCATCCTAGCTTCTTGTTAGGACAAAAAAAGACAAGAATAATTTTTTTCTCTGAAACGACAGATAAAATTAACTTTTGGCCATAAACACTCATAAAGATCGAATGTCCGCCATTTAACATTACGCAATTTGGCAGTAATGGCCTCGATTCGACAGCTGTTCCTCAATGCCGGTTACGCAACCAGCCGGCTACGGTTTTCGGGGCGCCTAGCAACCATCATGGTGAATCGCAATCTTTCGGTTTATGCGAAATGGTGTTGTAGGCCATAGGGCCTTGGCACGTCACATTTTATTATTCTATGTATGTATACTGCTTGATGTAGTTACGGAACAAAAAATCTGGTATCTCGAAAGATCACAACCCGGCTACTTTTTGAAACTGTCTACAGGTGACAGTACAAAAAGGCGCGCAATGCCTAAACAGGCAGATGTCAAAATTAATCGTCCTATACAATTTCTACGCCCCATTCCAGATTCGAAATTCAAAATATCTATACAAATAAATAAAATTGGAGTGTCTGTTTGTAATATTAAAATAACCGCTTTCTACTACATGCATATGAATGTATATACGGTACACATACCAAAAAATATATTTTTAAATTTTTTGTCTGTCTGTCTGTCTGTCTGTCTGTCTGTCTGTCTGTCTGTTTGTTTTGGCTAATCTCTGGAACGGCTGGACCGATTTGGACGGGACTTTCACTGGCAGATAGCTTATGTAATAAGGAGTAACTTAGGCTAAAAAAAATGCCAAAAACAAAAAAAAATTAGCTGATTTTTTTTATTAAGGACATTCCACGCGGACGAAGTCGCGGGCACAGCTAGTTAGAAATAAATTTTGAATTTCGAATCGGGAATGGACATTGGACTTATGTATAACATAACTCAAGTGACCTAGTTATGGAGCTTTTTCGTTTCGTTTAGTTGTTAAAGTTGTTGCCGAAAATCCTGCAAACCTGTACACCTGATTGATGTATGAAGTTGGCGCAGGCTTTCCTCTCGGGGTTTGGGGATCAGATGGCAAGTAGGCTAGCGGACGAATGCAACAACGTTTGTAGCTCAGATGAAGAGAAAAGAACAAGTCAGATAATATTACTTTATTTCTTGTATGTTGGTATGCATATCCAAGTCTACATAAGTGATACTAACCCAGCCGGAGATGCCACCAGCCCGATGTGAACTTACACCACTGATATTCAACGGCATTCTGAAAACCGAGCTATTGGTCACTGGCGGAGATGCGATGCGCCGTCCACTCCTCAATATGATGAAGACGGTTGATATAAAGGTAAGTGAATATTAATACTTTGTTGTAAGTTGCAGAGACAAAAAGCTATGCTCTACGAAAAAAATGTCCTCGCAATTTTGAAATGTTACACCCTTGCCAGCCCTTATAAACAGTTTTCTTAATCTAAATTAGTATCTAATTTTTATTTACTTCTTGCATATAGCATAGTTTTTTAACATTTTATACCTACTGTTTTTTTTTTCAAAAGAATTTTAGAACCAAAGTTACTAATATTCCCTCTAACCCCTCCAACTAAGCTAAATTGCTTGTGCTAGGAGTGGGTTCACGTCGCCGTCGGTAGTGTAATGGCCAGGATTCGAACCCGGAACCTCTCGATCGTAAGGCCGACTCTTTAACCATTAAGCTACCGACGCTTAATGATTGTATAGTAGGTATATAATATGTATATTTATATTTTTTGTTATTCGAATTCAAATTAATATTATAGGGATATAAATTTAAATAACAATGTCATAATTGACTAGCGTTTTTATGCCATGTAAATATGTAAATAATTCTTGAATTATATAATAGTTTGCAAGTGGTTCGGGTCCTCGTGTGTCAATCAGCCCCTCGTGATAGTTGTGATGGCCCAACAAGAGTGCGGTCCACTTCGTAATAATTTATGTTTACGAAGTGGACCGCGACATTAAACGTATTGAGGTCTATTGCAAAAATAAAAAAAAAAGTTTAAAAGTATATTATGTCAGGTTACATAACGGATACAAAATTTCGCTAATTATTATTGTTCAATATAATTGCAAGTGGTTTTGTTTTGTAATGGTTGGGAAAATATTATGCATGTGCAATAATAAAACGACGGCAGGTTCCAATGTAATAAATATTGTATTGAAGTGAATAGGAACGTACCTTTTAAAAATAAATAAACAAACACAGGATATTTGTTCACACATTTATGTAAATAAAAATTGTAACTGTATTTACAATATTTTTTACTCAAGAAAAAAGTTTTGGATACAGTTAGCCCAAAAGTACTTAAAAGCAAATAACATACACCGTTTAATAGACTTAGTAAGTATACATTTTGATATAAAAATTAACAAAAAGACCGTTAAAGTAAAAGTTAAAGTTCACTGAATTATTATTTCAAAATTTTCAATTATTATTCAAAAGACATAAATGCGCTTTAATGCGTGTAGATATATAAATAAAATGTTTTCTGTTCAAATCGGTGCCGCACTAATATTCATAAAAAAAATTCGAATACCTCTTTTTTTGAAGTCAAGTGATCAACTGAGGCCCTTCATGATAATCTACAGACCTATTTTACTAAAAATTAATGGCTCCAATTTATCTGGCACGATGTCGAAATTAATAGACCATGGTTGACCTTGGAGCCGTTTCGCCAAGGAGGTTTAGCAAGAACATATTGATTTGCGACCTCTTCTACCTTATGAAGCTTTTTTTTTTACACGTACACTTTGTCTGTATTTCTGTGTCTTGCTTTCTAAATATTACTTATATTTTCATCAGAGCGTCAATTCTGATCACATCCAAATTTTGCAGTTTTCAGCCCTGGGTCCTTCTTAGCCTTATTTTTACCGATTCCGAAGCTTTTATAGAAGCAACTGCCATCCATTCTCCAGTACCCTGAGAGGTAAACCAGAAGCCAGTAACCTTGTTCGTTAATTAGCAGGGTTTATTTTATAAAAGGCAACGTCAAATCCATAAAAATACACAATAGGTACACAATACCTACGACCTGTAGGTGTGGTTAGTGATCTTTTCGACCTAAAAATCTTAGTAGAACCTCATACTTAATCGTTTAAAGAATAACAACATATTATACATATAAAATAAATATTAATTTAGAATTTAAGACCATTTGGGAGTATCCATTCAGTAACTATGCAATGGGCCGTTTTAATGAAGAGAACTAATAATATACACCTCACTCATTCACTCACTCACAAGTTTATAGTAAAACTATCGTTCCCGTGAACTGAAAGAGGCCGCCACTATACCTTCAATAATATCAAATTGTGCTAAATTGTCTTTATTTTGTTGATTTGTAATAAAAAAGTATGCATTTGACAGTAACAACGGTAGTTCCTATTATCGCCATTTCATGGGATCGTTGGTTTTGCTGTAACTAGACGTTTATAATAAAATATTTAGTTGAACATCCACACAATACTGAGACGCCTAGCTGAGTGTTATTTTATTTAAATGTTTTTTTTTTAGATCTGGATATGAAGTTTTTTCACTTTATTTTTAAGCACCTTTTTTGCGCCTTTGTCCTTGCGACAACACCACTCATTATCATCTTGAGTACATTATTATACGAAAATTTCAACTAAGTACATAGGTATACTTAATCGAATTCTGTCAGCGGCCATTTTGATACTTTTGTCTAGCCGTATGTTTTACCTGGCAATTCCATTTCAATGATATACACTTGGGCAATGATCAAGGCATTCAAATAAAATATGACACTATATGCTATCGACTCAACAAAAGAAGTAGAATGCTTTCAAAAATACGTCTTGTCAAAAAATATCGTAAAACTTATTCTAGGTAGGTACCTATAACGATTTTTTGGTATATAGTTATGATCATGGCTCTTTAGAATTCTGCTCTAATTATTACCTAATTTTCATTTGTTAGGTATTATCGTTAAGTCAATGTTTGTACAGAAATCTGGTTTTTCCTATCACTTTCCTATTTGAACGTTTCCTGAACGCATTTAATAAATTCGCCTGTTCTAAAATTAAATCGCATGTAATCGTATATCGTAAATATGTTAGTAAATAAAACATTTTCTATTCTCATCTCAGCCACATATTAAACGAGTCTGAGAACTTAAAAACTTGTTTGAAGATAAAGCTATTTGATTTAGAAACGTCTACATTATTGCCGAGCGTTCGCTGAGGACGTCTCGAGGTTAGAAATAATAGAAAAATCCCCTCCGGGCGTCACCCTCGCGCAGGGGAGACACCCTCCCAAAGGCCGACCTTACCCAACGTCCTTGTCAGGGTTAGGTCAATAACGTAGACACAAAAGACAGAAGAGATTTATCTCGTTTGAATTAATGTTTAATAATGTTGAACTTGTATTAATTGCTTAGCCGTGAGTGAATATTTGTGGTTTTGCACTCAAATAAAGTGCTATAAAAATTGTGTGGTGTGGTAGTAGTGAACGCGACTGCTATGCAGGAGGCGCGGGTTTGATCTCCGCTCAGTGCAAATATTTGTAAGCATGAATATGGCTATTTGCATTGGTCTGGGTGTTTCTATGTATAATATGTAAGTATGTACTTACAAAAAAAAAGTATCTAAGTATGTTTATCCGCATTCTAGATTCCATAACACAAGCTAGTTAAGCCTACCATGGGTAAAATCGAAAAAAAAAATGTGGGCAAGGTCTTGTCGTTTTGAAGTGCAAAAGACTTTGCCCAAATTTTTGTAGGTACAACTATCGATACATAAAGAGACCGTCTTGTCAGCATTGTTATGGCGTAGGCACTTATCTACTAAACCTCATAATTTTAATGTAAAAATAACTTGCAAAAACGAAAAATATTTACGTGTAATTATGATATAAAATATTTATTTTTTACAAAATCCTCACTGTGTAATATCTACCGTGTAATTTCAGTTAATATATTTTTTATTAATTACACCATTCATTCGTTCACACTGTCGCTAAACTTATTGCTACTGTCTAAACATTTTAAAATAAAATAATTCTGCTAATTAGTGTTCGCGGCATCTAAAATTATATAAATTATGCGGAAAACTGGTTTGTAAATATTGTAACGAGGTTTGAAATATTGTTTGCAACATGGTCCATGAGCCGCTCACTATTTTATCAAAACTAGAATTTTAAAAAGTATGAAATTGCGAAAAAAACTCGCCTACTTATGCAAAAATATACCTAAAAATATAACATTTGAACAACATTACTGGTACGATATATTTGTCCATCTTGAATGATTTTGATCTGCCTATTTTTCAGTAGATACATCATTCATTTGATCAGTGTATGTTCCGTGAGGTCGATCTCGTCTGACCTGTCCATTCACCTGTGCCTTACCTACTCGTTCACTCATTCTTATTCATTCGTTCGACATGCCCAAGTCACCTTAGCATCCCTGTTTCAAAATATGTATAAAAATAATAATACATAACACCTGTTTTTTCTCATTTTTGTATATATTGTACAGTTAGTATTTTAGTTAGCATAGTATATTATATTGTATATTTGTTGTGGAACATAATAATGTCCTAATAATTATATTTACTCAACGTGAAAAAATAACACATAAATATCATTTATTAATAGTCTAGGATTATTTTAGCAATAGAAAGAAATCTGTTTTATTGTAACGTTTTAAAATGTAAATAATATTAAAATTATCTTAGTAAATATATTTAGTTAGTATATTATTGCTTTGCAACAAAACAATATTGTGTACATACATAGTGTCATAAATGTCAAAGTTGTTTATTTAACATTCATAAGTTCAATGACTCATTTATTGTAGGACATTAGATATGAGCAAATTCTTGTTCCAACACACAGATTTTCAATAATATTACAAATGTTAAGTCTATTTTTTAAATAGTTTAGAAAAAATAATCAGGATTCTGCACTAAACAAATTCCACGCAGACGAAGGCGCGGGTAGCATTTAGTAGAGTAGGCACTATATAAAAATAAATAGTAAGATATTATGCCAAAAATATTGTTCAGCACAAAGCCCCTCCCTTTCGCACAGGTGCTTGAACTTGATATTCAGTTTAAAATTCGAATTCATTTAATTTTTTTTCTTAATGTTAACACATTGCTTTTCTGGCAACATTAGCTCTAAAGGTTTCGTACAAAAAGTTCAAGGCACATTTTTACTATATCACGGTAAATCAAAAAGCAGTAAAATCACGAGGATTAATTAAATACCAGACGGTTGGAGATTCCTGGCGCGATGAAACTAAATTATAGTCGGGGAGCCAGTCTACCTGTGCGAATATTACGCGCTTGCTTTTCTCGAGACTCTCGAGCGTTCACCGCGAGCGACCTTGTCCGGCCGACCGCTCGGATACAGATAACTTACTGTTTGTTGATAAGCTTTTGCCTTCTAAGTACATACTTATATTTAAGAAACACGTGGAAGCTACTTTATTTTTATATGTGCTAAATAAATTAGGTACATTACACTTTTAGCTCCACTTAAATACAAACCAACGTTAAAAAAATGAAGTCGGTTTTAGTGCCAATAAATAGAGTACTTAAGTACATTTGGTTTTAGATTTCTTGCTATATAAAATTTTGTTCCATTGGTGTAAATTTTTTTTACTTGCTAAAAAAATAATTCATGTGAAAAAAAATTGTTGCTAAGCGTATAAATCTTGAGAACGGCTCAACGGATTTGGATTAAGTAATTATTTTTTGTTGTGTTCGCACTTAATTATCAGGGTAAAGATAAAATTATAAAGGGTAACATCGAGTATATTTAGTTTTGAATAAAATTAATGTGTTAGTTATTCTTAAAAAATATATTTAAAAAACCTGAATATCTTCATAAGTAGGTATTATGTTCGAAACAAATAAGTTGTTCAGTAATTAGGTAACAATAAAAAGTGTTCGACAAATGAAAGAACACATTACTTTTATTAAAATCATATATTTTATCTAATATATAAAATTCTCGTGTCACAGTTTTCGTTGCCATACTCCTCCGAAATGGCTTGACCGATTTTGATGAAATTTTTTGTGTTTATCCGGTATCTATGAGAATCGGCCAACATCTATTTTTCATCCCCCTAAATGGTGCAGCGGGAACGGGATCTGACGCCACGAGGGTAATTGGCGGTACGAAGTTCGCCGGGACAGCTAGTAATACATATAAAATTTTGTCATCGATAGCAATTCAGAATGTGTATTACCTAAGACACAGCAAACTGCAAAAATAATTTTACGAGTAAGAGGACCTACTTATTTTTTTAACTAACATCATCACAACATAAACTCACGCCTGTATTCCCCGAAGGGGTAGGCAGAGGTGCTAGCACCCACATTTCGCCAGTTTATGTTTTTAGGTCCCAATGTAATAGGTGGCGAGCCTATTGCCATGAACCCGGCTCTTATAAACCAGCGATAAATACACACATAACTTCGAGTAGTGGTATGGGTAATGGACTGCTGAGACGAGGTCTCGGGTTCGATCCCAGGTTACTGTGGCACACACCAATGACCTTTCGATGCTTTTCGAAATTATGTGTGTATTTATCGCAGGTTTATAAGTGCCCGGTTAATGGCAATAGGCTCGCCACCTATTACATTGGGACCTAAACATAAACTGGCGAAATGTGGGTGCTAGAATGTTATGTTATGTTATGTTATATAATACAAACCATACAACAAAAATGTAATAAATTAGGAGAAGATAATGATTAAAACGGTAGACCCCGAGTAGTCCAAGCACAACATTATTATAATGATGATGGTGACTGTTAAGGGGCCAGATCGTGAAAATCACCGAAAAGAGTGTTACAATTTTTCATATTTAACCTATTTAGATATGATTGATATCAATGATACTTTGTATATATTACAATCAAAGACCAAAAATTATGGTATGCTTATATTAAACTCTTAAAACCTAATAGTTGTTATATAATAAACGTCAATAAACGCACAAAATTGAGAAAAAAATGCAAAAACATGCCTTCGTATTTTTCAGATTTAACCCAATAAATCAACACAAATTGATAAAAAGAAACACTTTTTGAACACTGAAGAAACCAATAAAATATAGCGTGTACGTTTTTTGTACCTTTACAAACAAGGACTTCCTCTTTTAAAGCCCTAAAATCTAGATATGTTTTACGTTAACTCTCCATACAGGCTAAGTGAAATAGGCTCCAGTTTTTGAGTAAATTCATGTTGAAAATGAGTGATTTTAGCAATGAACCGGTATACATTTGAAAGTCAAAGACTTCTTGATAGGGAAGACAAAACTTATTTGATGATACATTTAGTAATCAATCTAAAAAATCACTTCAAAGTTACTGAAAAACGCGTAAAATAGTGTCATTTTTCTGCCATATTTTTTCTTATCGCCCGTCAGTCGCCCACGGGCCTTCGAAGCAGGAGCACGTCTCTTTGGCGCGTGATGACAGTTCATGCATACACAAATAGGCCTACCAAGAAATATATGAAATGAAAAATGGCGCCACCGTCTTCATTAATCATTTGGACGGCAATAAAATAGTATGCATTTTACAGTGACAACCATAGTTCCGATTTTTGCCATTTCACACTTTCGTTGGTACATTTATAGCATAATGTTTCAGATTTTGACATACTTGCTTTAAGGTTTGAACTGTAAAGTTGGGGATATACCTAGTTAAAATATTTTTTGTAGAAACAATATTTTTAGGTTCTGTTGTAATGAAATTATAATTAGATACTAACTTCATGGTCTATTTTATATGATTGTATAGGTAAGTATATATGTATATTGTAAAGTAGTTGTTTCCGTACATATTAGTAATAAAAAAAGTTTCGTTGGCTTATGTTATATTAAAGATACTGATTCATATTTAGCAGCATCACTAGAGTCGCAGGAGTCGCGGGTATCAGTTAGTGCGACCACCAGTAGACCTGGTGCACTGTATTAGAAGCCTTATGTATCGCAATGTCACAGATACGCAAGAGAGCCGCCTTCGTCGGTACGATCACGTCAATCTGCGTCTGATCGATAAGAAGCGAACGTCCGAGTGCCATCACTGCGACGCGAGCGACGTCACGGGACTGCACACGCTCACCGAGTGGCCGGCAAGGTGGGAGCTCGTGGCGGCCCTGGGAGTGAGAGTTCTCATCCTCGCCACCTTGCTCACGGCGATGGTCCGCTGTGCGGACGCGTGGGTGGCCAGCGTCTCCTTCTGCGTCCTCCTTTTTTTCTTCTTTCTAATGGTCGTGAAGGAAACGGTGGAACGGGAGTGGCGGCGTAAGAGAGAGAGACTTACAGATCACACCACCCGCGTGCGCAGGCAACTCGGGCGTCGGAGGGTACAGACTGACCTCCGTCCCTCATGAGCGCGGGCCTGGGGCTGACGGATAGAGCCGCCTGTCACCCCAGCAGAAGCAGGCCACGGCGGCGGCGTGGTTAGAAGCGCGCCTCCCCACTCTAGGGCGAGTCCTGGTTGTCCTCCTCCCGAAGAGGGCCAGACCGCAAGGGATGGCCCTGATGGTTAGCCGGGGTGCGAGGAATATGCCTAAGACAACCTCACCTCCGGCCTAGCACCACGACCCTCAGTCGGCGTGCGGTTTTAGTCGGTTCAAGTCCGACATAACCTCCCTACCCGGCTCCAGCCGGGGAGGAAATGTAGGAAGAAGAGCTACAAGACGGACCCTGAAACTGTGCAATTGGGTTGCTAGGTGCCTGCAGGAGCGCCGTATTCGTGTCCTCTCTCCCCATGACTCTCTTTCTTCAGCTTTCATTGCTATGCAGATGATAGCACCTTACACGAGAGTTATCACGGAAATCCTGCGGCTACACAGTCTGATATCGATGAAAAAGCAGCTTCTTAAAGTAGCTTCTTGTCACTGAGATTGTCCGGATCGTGGATCACATTTTGCAATGGCGCTCTGAGAACTTGGTGGAGTACAATGCTAAGAAGACGCAGGCACAGCAAAGGTATTTTCTTTTCTTACACCATTCCACTCTTCAGAGCACGCCACTACCACTAAACGACAATCGGATCGGCATCTACTCGTAGTAAGGTCGTCAAGCTGACTGCCACCATTGTTAACTAAGTACGTGTTTGTAATGGTGGCCTTTTCTTGACACTTTGCCTTTATCTTACCGTCAGGCGACGAGAAGTCAAATTGTCGTGCTCGGCTCCTATACATTTAGATTAATATGCGCGCTCTATACATCTATATATATAAAAATGAACCCCTATTTCCCTTGGTCACGACATCACGCCTGAAGGGCTGAACCGATTTCGCTAATATTTTTTTTGATGTGTTCGTTATTGTTAGGAGAAGGTTCTTATGAAAGAAAAAATGAAGAAAATTGCGCGGAAAATTAGAAAATTTAAGAATACATAACCACCATATAAAATAGCTAATCCGACATAGGTACGCCATGTTTAAATTTTGAATTTGGAATACGAATTGGAAAAAAATGTGTTTATTATTCTAATACTGCTGTATGATATTCTTCTATGTTATCTGACGTTTGATATAGAATTGATATTATGCGTGCAAATATCGTCAGAGGGTGATTAGTAGACATTCTTCTGAATGAACAAAATGCCCGTTGCATGGGCCGCGAAAATATTTATGGTGGCTATTTTTTTATTTAGGTCGAAAAATTTATGGTTTATGGTAGTATGAACGCCCTTGAGCTTAGAAATATATAGTTGTATGGGTCCCATAGGTATATAGGCTCCGTAGGTGTAAGTATGGGCCCGGTGACCTATTAGTGTCGGGAGCTCCGTGGGCGTATGGGGCCCGAATCGAAATGCTTTCCGTTGTCAAAATAATTAGGATAATTTGATACAGCTAATTGATTCTAATTTCTAAGGCGAAACGAAGTTTGCCGGGACAGCTAGTAAAATATAAACTAATGTGATCTTCGGTATCTCGTAGTTTGATATTTCGTACAGGGGGCCAAGTCTGCTAAGTTATGTTAACGTACAAGTTTTGACGACACCATTCATATTACAATGAGATTGACATTATGAGCGGTGCGATGAGTCGTGTCATTGTGGTCTCACAATCGTCTCATCGTTGTTTCAAAGTCGAGTTCTTTCGTTTGTTTAGCCAAGATTGCCATATCAATGAAATATTAATGTCAATTTGAAATAAATTTAAAATGCATTTAGTTTTTTAATTTCTTCCATAAAATAACTCTTAATAAACGTATTTATTGATACAAATGTACAAACGTGGCACTTTAATTCGAGAAACTATAGGTTAATTCGTGTAGTTTTGAAAATTACTTACCTAGTTATTCCCTTAATAGTTATTTATGTACCTACCTGCCTATTGATTTTACAGTAATAATGATTAGACATAATTTTAAGGAAATTCAATGTAGATAAATAATGTACAAGCATGCTGCGCATTCCGAGGGGGGGGGGGGGGCATGGGGGACATGACCCTCCTCCCTCGGCCTCTAGTCGCGCCTTTAAAGGTAGCATCAGATGGGGCAGAAAGGTCTGAAACTCCACCACCCCCTTGGAAACTGCCCCAGGAGCCGGCGAGGGCTGTTATGTCGGACTCGAACCAACTAAATCCGTACACTGTCTTGGGTCATCATTTGACCCAGGGCCACCTCTGATTTCAAGATGGCCCCCTCGGGTGTGGGATCCACGGTGCCGAGTAGGGAGGGGCGCGCCCCAGCCTGCTTCTGCTAGGATGACCGCTGAATCTGTCACCCCCTAAGCCCGAGCATAAGAAGAACGGAAGTCGTCGACGCCTGAGTCGTATCCGCCATTCACGAGCTGTCCCATCCGGCCCTGCTCCCACGCATCCTTCTCGAACACCACTAATAAGTGGGTAAACAAGTGATGAATGGAGAACGTATGAAAGGCGACAAATAGGCCTCAAACACCTACCCATTTCTTACTATACGGGGTGCTTGGTATTCTTGAAGAATCATCTTTTCTCAAAAAAATAATGGAACAAACGCCCATCTTGAGGTCAAATGTAACAAAGCATAAACCTTGTTACATATTTTGACCTATTAAAACACAAGTGGGTTGAAAAGATATTAATTTATTTTACATTGTCCATAAACCATACTACCACCGACAATAGATTTATAACAGAGAATAGTATGTATGTTTATATTTGTACATATATACTTATTGGTACTTTCTACTCCACTATGCAACAAAATAATAAATAATCCAATAACAGAATCAGAAAACAATTAACTACATGTCTATGATAATAACCTACTATAACTTTAGGTACTAGGAATGCCTAAATACTGCATAAAATTGAATTGTTTTACATTTCGAAGACTTTTAGTAAAAAGTATCAGCAAGCATTTAATTTTTTTTTAAATGAACAATAATAAATATCTTATATATACAATTATAATTAAATTCTTAGCAATGACTTCTCTAATAAAACAAAACCCTACATCCGCATGGTGATACATACAATTTTCTGAAAGTTTCTGTTCACTCTGATTAACATTAAACAATGTTATTGGCACCTTATTGTTTCTACCGACTAATTCAAACAATAATTTCTTTAAGAAAATGGTCTTATGGGCCTGTGTAGAATTTCTGTCTATAAATCAGTTGCCCAATTAGCATCAACAAAAATAACCATATAAACTTTTTAGGTAGTTTTATCACTAAGTACATTAAAAATGCTGAAGTATTTGCATGTTTTATACACTGTGCATTCATTGAGATGGCCATTGAGGAAAGCAAAGTCACATCATCCAAATGAGTTATATTCAAGTCTAGTTAACACTAATAGCACAGATGTTTAAGTTATATAATTCTTATAGAAAACAACTATTTTAATGTAGAATACTTTAGAACAGAAGAAAATGTATTTATAGTAAATCCCCTTTAGTTGGGTTTTTACCCTTTAACAAGTCTTGCTCTGTTTAACACTGAATTATCACTAGGTATTTAGTTTATTTTTAAAGACCCACTAGGTTTGTTCACTGAGTCCCATGCACTATTTTCTTGGAATGATTTCAACTCTTCTTCCATGCATAGGCACCACTCGTTCGCTTTGTACTTTTCATTAGTTCTTCTTAAGTTAAATTGTTGTCACATTTGTTCATGATAATAACCATACCTACATGTTTTTCAATAGGCAATTTCTCACATGCTTCTCTTCGTTCACATTAAGGTACTCTTAAGATCTTCTAGTTCATTACTTGACAGATTGTTACAGAAATCCTCTGAATGTGAACTCTATGTAGAACTAGAAAAAAATATTCCATTATTTCTATTCCAACTCTGATGAAAAAATTTTTCTGATGATATCCTCTGTAATATCCCTAAGGTTGTGAGCTTGAACGTTAATATTTAATTGAATTGAAATCTGTAAGTACTAGCTTGAGATTGAGAGAAGTGATAGAATTTATTCGACACAAAACTTTAATCGAGCTCGACCAAACTTTAAACTTTAAATAATAAACAAACATGGCCGACTTTAACATTCAATTTCATTGGTGATTGCTGCAAAGTCTGCTATAACTTGGGATATATATCTTGGACGTAAAATGTACTACTATCTATACGAACAATACGTGTTTCTTAGTGAAAGAGGTCCAAGATATGTGTCACGAGGTATAAGTAGTGTTCATTCCGAAACCACACCACAACCACACTATTGTCGTTGACATAAAAATGGTAGTCTGCTAACTTAAATTCACTGTGGTAATATTATCGCAGTGGTGTGGTCTCGGTGTGGTAGACACCATCGATGTCAGTTCACGGAATATACTGCCAAAATTGCCATATCAATGAAAATCAAAAATGCAAATTTCATCAATTCAAAACGCGCTTAGTTTTTTTATTTTCTCCCTTAATTTGGCTCTTCTAAACGTAATTGATACGAATGTACAAACGTGGTAACAACTACTTAATTCACCCATAATTCACTGTAACATTGAAAATAAATAGGCTGTATGTACTTGCCACTATAAAAAACCAGTGACCTGACAAAATATGACATTACTGAGTAAAAGTAAAATTACCTAATTAATCATTTTAAGTACTATAATATATATACATAACGCAAAAGCCTCTTGATGCATCGATCTTGGTGTAAACTTGGACGAACCCAACCAAGGATATGTTCATCAAACATGTCACAACGAGACCGATTGCCTTAATCAAGCGGATCAAATTCACGGCCCGCACCAAACTGCTGTAGCTACTGTACCTACCTATGGGAGCGGATTTACATTTTGGGTAGGAAGCAAGTTGCGCCCCTGGGCCCCACCATTGTTGACTTGGTGTCTCATGCCGGAACTACTCGGAGAACATGTTTCTCCACTGATGAGTCTGCCGCGGTCATCTATGCCACCCAGTGGCGATGACGACGACGCCACTTTCCCGAAGTCACTTGGCTAGACCAGCTGGCAGTATGAAGGCCAAGAACACCACCCCGGGATCCGACGGCATTTCAGACCGATCATGGGTTCTAGCTCTAAGGGAAGACGCTCTCCAGCCCTGACTGAGAGTGTCTCTCTTCCCAGATCCCGAAATTGTGGAAAAAGGGGAAACTGGTCCTCATCCAAAAGGAGGGAGGAGGAGAGGCGGCCCGGCGGACCCGCCCGCCACCCACCGGTCTATAGCATTCCTCGACGAAGTGTGCAAACTATTTGAAAGGGTTATTGAAAAGCGCCTTGTTGAGGACCTCTCCAGAGTGTGGTTAGACCCGGCGGATAGCCCAAACGTTTTCCGCCAGAGGCACTCCACCGTGGATGCCACAATGCGCGTTTGACGAGGGAATCGGTTGCCCGGGCCTTGGAGCCGATTCCGTGGAACTCTCTCTTATTATCTATATATTAAAATCAAGTGTTCTAGATAATTCGTCTTACTGTTCATAGGATACTGTTCATGATCAGAATACGATTTCTTATATAAATAAGAAATCGTATTGTGATCATGATCAGTAAAAAATAATAAACTTTTCAGTGTATCTTTTACTCAGACACTCCCGCCAATAAACCATGACTAGGCAGCATGGTCATAGCACCTTAGCCTGTTCTGAAAGGAACAAAATAATGAAAAAAAATTACGAGATGCTCTGTGTGCTTGTCATCAAATGTCATCTTTGCTTTGTTTGTTTACATTTTAATTTTATTCTTTCAATTCGTTATTATTATGCTAGTTGAACAATTTGTAGTTGAATTTATTCGTAACATAAAATTGATCCCAGGGAAAAGTATGTACCAATGAAGGAATCAAAATATTGCTGTGTTCTGACATGTGAAAACAATTCACAAACACGCTTAAACAATGTTTTTGTACCTAGTACCTAGCTCGGCTAAATACGAGTGATGTAAATCGCTGTGTTGGATGGCAATGACAAATATGTGAAGTACATCTTAACGTGAGTATCACTTACCAGTATTACTTTAATTTGAGAGCATTAACAGATATTGATACGCATAACCTTCAGTGTATTTAATAAGTTGACTAAGTTTTATCACCATCTAATGAACAATACAGCAGCGCATGAAATATGGACAAACAAAATTTTTATGTGTTCATCAGATTTTGATGTATTATATAGAATCCATTGCAGGCATACCCTAACCCCCTTTATTGCTTATTACCTAATGATTTGAAATGTATTTATTTGTTTCAGTTGAAAGAAAATATTGAAAATTATTAATATTGGACTACTACGACTGACTGAACCTGAGCCTAGTACATCATTTTCTTCATCTTTTCTCCTGAAAATGGATAAGGGGACAAATTATGAATTCCCAACCCAATAGATGCAACAGAGACATTCAAGTGAAGCCTAAGATAACAGACAGAACTACATGTTTTATGTCGTACAAAAAGTATAGGCCCAATGTAGAAAATGCATTTATAAAATTCATAAATGCATATTCTACATTGGGCCTATCATATTTGTTTCATTTAATGAAATTATACTTGGTGAAGAAGCACTACCTTCAATATAAGGAAGTAGTAAACTACAATTTCAAATAAAAGAATAAATAACATCATTAATGTATTTTTATTTTCCACTACCTATCTAAAATTGTTTGAGTAGGCACATAAATAATTTACGCAAAAATCTTCAGCAGAAGTTAACATAATTCATAACATATTAGTCTTCATATTGTACCCAGTACTTATGTGATACCTTTGCTCAAAAGTAGGGAAAGCTATACAAGGGTCCTTTTTGACTTGTTTGCACATACATTTACAATATAATTTGAGCTTTATATTTGTCTTGCAGTTGTATGTCTTTTACATAATTTTTCATGGTTATTTGGCTTGTTTCTCTGGATCCTTTGGCTGAGTGCTCCAGGCATAAAGGCATCAACACACAATGTTCAGATGAGTTTCACATACCTGTAATTGGTTAAATAACTTTACATTAATATTGAATGTTTAAGTAGGTTTATCGGCATTCTAGGTCCAATAACACAAGCGAGTTAAGATATGCTTCCTTTGGGTCCAGATATGAGTAGTGCCATAGTACAACAAGAATAGTGTTATGATAACACTGTGCTGAATGTTATAGAAAATTAATTTATTGATAAATATTGACAGCCTCGGTGCAAATATTTATATGCACATTGGTCTGGTTATACTTCGGAGAGCATGTTAAGCCATTGGTCCCAGTTGTCATACAAACATCTATGGCATTCATTATGGGTAGTTGGAGCTCATAAGTCTGACCCCAGACTCCAAGTTCAAAAGCTTCAATGCGACTGGGATTAACGCTAGGATGAAAAAGATTATTTATTTACTAAATATGAACCTAATTAATAAGCTATTGATTGATGAATTAATAAATACATGAATATAAATACTTATAATATTAATATAAAATAGTACTTACTTAATGAAAATAGGCCAGTACAGGCACTGATCTAAGTACTAACATAGGTACTCTGTCATCACATACTGGGATATATATAATATTCAATCGAGTGCTTAATTTCTCTCGCGTGGGCTTTTTGTGAGCATAAAATATGTTGTAGTAAATTCCGTATATCGAAAACATTACTACGCCTCAAAATATCATATCACAAGCACGGTGGCGATTTCTGACACATTCGCGTCGAAGATCTTCGTCATAGGTAGCTTCTAGCATTTGCCACCGTAAGTATTTAAGTTTTGAAGGTAAACATTGTTTAGCTAGACCTAAACACAACGTGAACACATAGGAAAAAGGTGTGGCTGCATTGTGGCGTTAGAATCTCTTCAGTACGGTGGAATTTCTACTTTGACAGTTGTCAAATAATAGTAGACTACCATTATGCAAACTATTACGAACATATTGAAACACTATTAAGTTAGCAGACTACCAATTTGTATTTTGACAACAATTCGTGACCACGTGACCTGTAAAAGTGAGAAATTACTCGATCACAAGACCACAATGACGCGATTCTCACGTCGACCACTGACAAGCGATCGATCTTATATTTTAGCGGACTACGAAATGGGTAAAATTATGTCGACACCATACCATTGCGACTCTATTACAACGAATTTAATTAGCAGACTTGGCCCCCAGGTTTGAACTTCGAAATTTTGTAATTAGGGCTTTTAAATATCGTTTCTTTTGTACGTAACTGGCAGGTATGGTCTGTCTACGCGCGGTGGGCATTTTAATTTTATGAGTATTTTCAGTATCCTCAGATATCAACAATTAGGTGTAGGTATGTCCCCAGCCTTATTTTGTTCGAAATCTCATAATCTCTGTAAAAAGTTTAACATGCTATGTATGACACTGAAACAAAAGACATGCCAATGACGTCACGTAACATAATATGACAGGGATGAATGTATAAGAAGAAAAGAGATACGAAATGTAATTGACAGACGTAATACGTCACAATAAATCATATTACTCAAAAATGCACTCTAACCACAAGGCTTACAATAGTTTTTTCATCATTGGTAAGACCATTTTCACCATTATTTTGACTGGTAAAGAGCGTCTTGCAGCCCACTGTGCATCTCGGTGATGTGTGCGTGCACGGCTGCGTCTGTATTTTGACAGATTTTGAGTCGTGCGCTCCGCGGACTCGGTCCTTAAGATGGAAAATCGTTAACAGTTACTACAAAACAGTCTCAAAATGTTCGAATAAAAGCTAATAATATTTACTTGTTAGACAATCAGTTAAAAAAACAAGGTCATTGAATTCATTACAAGTCAACAAAGAGTTTGTAGACATTTTTTTGCGTCCTCTACGTATCTACCTCGTGTCAAATTGTCGATAGTCCGCATATAATCTACATGTATTTTGTGCGCTTATACAAACATAAGTAATTTAAGTTCGCATTCTATCCATGTACCTAATCTAAATAATTTTGTGATAAGTATATTTTTTAATTTGGATAAAAGGTATTGCCAATGTGACAAATAATGTTTTTTCATTTATTTCGTCTGTAGTAGTACTTATGTAAATTTTATTTCAATAATAAAATTTACAAAAGTATTCTATAGGATTGCATCATTTTGGTATTAAATTACCTCAAATCTGTCTATAAATATGTTGTTTATTTACTAATTTATAAGATATGTTTTCACTTGTCCCACCTTTATGGGTCAAATCTTAGAAGTTTGACCCCCACTACCAGGAAATATCAGCACCGGAGTTTTGGATAATTGTTTCTGTAGAACACATAATACGGCAATACGGCATGCACTATTTCGATTTGGCTCAAAGTGCTCAAACCCTATCATAAGAAAACCGAAGTGACCTCGTAATACCTCCCGTTTAATTTCAACGTATATGATTCGCGTGGTCCCGAAGTTTCGTATTTAACATGGTAGCCCACGGATATTGGCGTTACCTTCCACGAAAATGCTTTTGATGTTATCGTGATTTCTGGATTGCCTCCCACTATGGAAGCCTTAAAGGCACATCAAAAGGAGAAAAAAAAGAATGTCAGGCTTTAAACTAGTGCTTAATAGAAGCCAATATCGCCGGTGGGCAATTTGCGTTGCGAAAATGATTACGCAATGAGCGAACGACCTCGACGAACACCATTGTCTGTTAGGTTAATTTAGCAAATATTAGGTAGCAGGTGTCAACTTCGTTCGCGTGGAATAATTGGTTTTTTTAATGTTATCACTGGAATTAAACTGGTGCGGTATACTTGTAAAAAATAAACCATTTTAGTCTGTGAAACATAACTCACAATAGGTGGTGTACTAGTTTTTGGTGTCCAAATTATAAAAAAGAGGCCTCAAAGAGCATACAAATGGATGACCTATGTATGTCTCATCTCAATGTATCTCTTAAGCTATAGGCTATCCTGGGAACAACGTCTGTAATTACGGCTACTATTCTTTGGACGATACCCCAGCTTACTGTCAGGCAGGGTGCAATTGATTTGACGGCCTCAATATTAAAAAAATAGTATGGGCGTAAGGGGGGCGAGGCAGCAAGATCATCTGAATTCACGTTAACCTGTACACCTGCTGACTGACAAACAAATAAGCTCGTCTTCAAGCTTCGAAATCAGATAACTGTCCCTTCCGTAAAAGTTAATCAAATTATATTATGAAAAGGAAGAGCAAGTGGATATATAATGTATAGTTTCAAAGTACTAGTAATGGATATAAGAGAAGACTCTCTCAAAGCTAAGTGAGATAACAAAATAAACTTATCAAAAGGGTGTGTCATATGAGCGTCCTTGTAACATATTTGTATGTTAAAAAAATGATTATACACGCGACAAAATGGCCACTGCGCGCAATGAAAATTCAGTAAAAGCGAAAACGTGGGTTCTAAATTCAAATACCTGATAAGTGAGCACCAATACAATGGACGGATGGAAGATGGAACGTTTGATTAAAGAGGATATATGAAGGTCGGCTCGTGGTCGCTGGCACATAATAAATACAGAATTCCGGTTTTATACCACTCGCACTCACACATTGACACATATTCACTTATGAGGATCTCGGTTCGTTTCGGTCGCCTGGTTAGTTGCGAGTTTTTGCAGTTTGATGGTATATGTCGGCGTGTGTGAGTGACCGGACATTTTTGTCTGTATTTAAAACCAACCTTATGTACTAGGTACTATTTACTCTTAATTGAGTTGGTTGGTACTTTTTCCGTGCAAGAAATTAGCACAAGTCGCTTTGACTACAAAATTAATATTGAAGAATCTAGCTAGGGCCAGAGCCGTATCAAATAATAGGTAATACACTTGAAGTTGCACTTACATAGTAGCCTGGGATCCATTGTCCTATATTGATATTGTCTTCTTATGATCTTACAACCCTGTCAGAAAACTCGCCAGAACTTCGTCCATCAACCAGCAGGTCTGGTGTACCAACTAGCAGGTGAGGTTAAACCCGCAAGGAATGGGGCCCCATACATAACTCTGTGGTAAACAAACTGAATACCAATACAAGTAATTAAAATGTCATTTTTAGTTATATTTCTTCTCATTTTGTGAAGTGTCAGACATTTTTATAATAAGTATGTTTTATTCGAGTTGAATATAATATTAATGGCTTCATTAAAAGCGTCCGTTGAACTTCATGATCAGTACCCGTAGTTTTAGTTTTTTATAATTTACACAGTCGACGACAAAAGTTGTTGAACACTAATACGTTTTCAGAATCGACGTAGCTATAATTCTGGCTACCTAAAAGTGTTCATCACGCTAAAGGAAAAAGGAAAACGTTTTGGACTCCGTTTTCAGTTCTATCATCATCATTTTCCTAGAAATTTCCAGGTTGCGTCTACATATTACATTTTGAATCCCAGGGCCCGCTTGCGGTCGCACTGTGGTGCGGGGCCCAGAATCTCCACGCGGTGCACACTAGCCCAGGGGTGCTCTCCTTCCTAAGGGAGATGGTGTCGCAGGCAAGGGATGAATTGATTTCATGAGCACTACTGTCGCCTGATAACGCCGTGAGCCAATCCAGTGCCGGAGCCTCGTCCATTGTTTGGCAGGTATGTACTTCGATAAGTAAGTAACGGTAAGGTTGACTTGAGTTCCGAATATCGAAATAAATGATGTATTTTTATATCGTCAATAGATAAGTTTAACAATTTCACGTTTTATTTATTTTCGTAGGTTTAAGAACTTAGGTAAAATAAATACGGGGTACACCACGCTTCAATAAAATATATACAAGTATTTACACTAAGTTGTAATTGTAAAATTGTAATGTTCCTGGCAATTTCTGGTACTGATTGTACATCGCCATTTCTCTATGTACAATAAGCTATTTGACTATATTTTTTTTATTTTTCAAAAATAACCACTTAGTTACTTAGTAATATAACGAACTCTTAAATTGAAATTTTCGTACGATAAAATAGTTTTCAAAATATTCGATTTAGAAAATTCAATTTCTCGCGCCACCCGAAAATGCTCCATACAAAATCGTACGAAATTGTGACGTCACACTTCGGTAGCGCGTAGTGAAAAATCTTGGAGTGCAAGGAGAATATCGCATTTATCGCACTCTACGTTGCGTTTACACGTATATAGTTCATAATATTAGTTATTTATAATGTAATGAGGAATCTAAAAAGTTCAATTATTTGAATTGAATTTGATTGTTTGTATTTTCCTTTTTCGAGAATTTCAAATAGGTACTTAATGAAAATTCAATTTTTTTTCAAATAAAGCTAACATATTAAGCAGTATTGGGAAGAATCGACGACCTAGACAAATAACTTATTGCTGGCAGCGCCTCTGGTGGAAACGAATCAAACTACAGCAGATATAGACAAACTACTTTGAATCATTTTACACTAAATCTAGTAAGGGCCCACTTGGTAATGACATTTTAGCTGGATATAAGTAATCTTTGAGTGTTTCAGGCAGTATCGTGGAAGATCATGCCACTACTAGCAGTAATATTATCTACTCCGTCAGAGTGTGGAGTCTAGCATCATCGCACAATGGAATGAAGTACTGAAGTTGACTTAACATCATATTATACAATTTGGCCAACGTCAACGGTACCGGCACAGAACAGAATATGGTACCAGGTTGCCATTCGCCAGGCGCGATATCAGGTGAGCCGCGAATTTGTTTGCTACCATAATTGCAAACAATTTTGATGTTAAGCTAAAGGCAAAGTCTCAGAAAGAGGGTCACTCTCGTTAACACGTACCATGTTAACAGTCGTGGCACTCAGCTTGACGGCCTCATCACATGCCTTTTCACGCGCCGCTTAAAGGACCAGGGACTGTAGGAAGAAGGAAACACGTGAGCTGGCAGGGAGTTCCAGGTCTTAGTGGAGCGGCATAGGAATGAGTCACTGAAACGCTCGGTTCTAGCAGGTATACTCTGCACCGTATACGGATGGCATCTTACCCCTGCACGTGAAAAAGAGCAGTCAGCTACTTTTGTTATCTATTTAATGCTTTAAAAATATAAATTAATGCCTCAATTCGATGACTATAAAATAGTTTTGTGTGCACAATAGTTTTCGTCGCCATTTTCCTGTTCGTTATAAAACAGGGAAACAAAATTCTATTCATGTTAGCCCACATAATATTCTAGGAATACCTACTCAGTAATTATAATCTGCCTTCCGCGAGTTATATCCTAAGTCCTGTGACAAGGTCTCTTAAATTTCGAAATACAAAGGACAGTTGGCGGCCATCTTGAAGAACAAGTAAAAGATTAAAAATTTTGAAAAAACCCACGACGTATAAAAAATAATTAAAAAAAATGTTTACTGCAGCGCCACCTAGTGGGTTGTCACCGTAACATCTATCTAAAAACATGCACCAATCAAACCCAAACCAATAATTAAAAACTGCATCAACATCGGATTAGTATTTTTGGAGAAAATTGGTAACATTGATTTGTATTAAAAATGCTTGCTGTAGCGCCCCCTGTTGAGTTGTCATTGTAACACCTATTTAAGAACATGCTCCAATTAAAGCCGAACCCATAACTGAAAAGTGCATCAAAATTGGATTGGTAGTTTCGGAGAAAATGGCAACATAGATTTGCACAAAGAAACACACAAACATCCTCTCACCCCAAACGCATAATATACCATCTCCGTTCAGTCGTGGACAAAAAAACCGTTGACAGAAAGGGCTAGAATTACTTATTTAGATCCTGATTTCCAAGATTTTCTTATCTCGCAGTAGGTATAATATCGTCTGCGTATTTTTCCGATAGTCGCCACTTTTCAGTGATACTTCACTACATAGGTAGTATAAAGCAAAGTCGCTTTCCTCACTTGTCCGTCCCTATGTATGCTTATATCATCAAAACTACGCAACAGATTTTGATGCGGTTTCTTGTAATAGATAGAGTAATTCAAGAAGAAGCTTTATTTGTATAATACATGCTTAATATAGTAGATGGTGCAGCAGGAACAGGATTGAACGCCAAGGGGTAGGAAAAAATTGTCGGTACGAAGTTTGCCGGGTCAACTAGTGTATTCTATATCGGTCTCCACACGACTCAATCTCAATCTGATAAAATCATCGATCTGCTTTAAGTGGTAATAAAAAATGGGTCTCATAATGCTTTCATATGCATGCTTAACTATGAGACCCATGTTTTCTGCCAATAATAAATTTTCAGTAGCAATACAGAGTCGAGAAAAATTACGATTTTCTATAGGTTCACCTGTACCTTGGGCTGGTTGGCGGAATGTGGGGTTCGGTAAATTACAGTCATAAGGCCTATACCCACAATAAAACAGTTTACGTTCTGAAATTCTTGACATCAATCTGTTGTTAATTCCGACCCTACCATTTATACTCTATTAATTTTTTTGATGAATAGTAAGGAATTATTATTTTATCGTTTTTCTAAGTATGTTTATCCGCATTCTGGTATCCAGATAGTCAAGTTAAGCCTAAATTACATTAAATTAAATTATATATAATTTTATTGATGGCATCTATGGTTAGCATAACATAATTATGCTAACAGAATACAATCATGAAGTTATTATGATATTTAATAATAATTATTGTTTTTAATAGATGTCATTTAAATGAATTTCTATAGCATTTGTTATGCTAAATTTAAAATTCGAATACATGGTGAAAAATAAAAAGCTCAGAAGAGCATTCCCCCTGTAAGGGAAAGGTCGTGAGTTCTAGCCCCACTTGAGCTTTTAATTTTTCCTGATGTATTCGGATTTCATGTCAGTTAAAAACTGATCTAGCACTGTGCCCTACTTGGGTACCACTTCACCACGAGTCTCTCTTCCCTCATTATTATATTTGTTTAAGGCCCGTATTCCAAAACAACGCTCATATTTGTGAATTACATTCTCGCAATAACATTAGAATTCTCATCTAGAATAAAATCTATCCACAGATCTAGTAATAAATCGAGATTAAATTATCAATATGGGCCCAAATAAGTGTTTCCTTCTTCCTACAGTCCCGGGTCCTTTAAGCGGGGCGTCAAAAAGCATCTTATGAGGCCGTCAAGTTGAGTGCCATTACTGTTAACATGGTACAGGTTTACGGTGGTGACCCTCTTTCTGAGACTTTGCCTATAGCTTACCATCAGGCGAGGTGAAATCAGATTGACGTGTCCTTTATATTGTAGAATTGTGGCTCTTCTTTAAAGAAGAATAGTGTTTTAAATTCCCACTTACTTATTGACTTACGAACTGAAATGTCCCTATACTATCAGTTATTAGCTGGTTTTAGTACATAGGCCTATTTAACTGGTTAAATAGCACGTGTCCACTTTTATTTAATTCGATTCTTATATCGCAAACCTTAAGAATAGATTTGCAAAAACAGATGACTACACAATAGACTTACTAAGGCGCAATTCGCGATATATGTGTTATCATCAAGAGATGTCATCGTTCCCAATCAAATCCAAACTGTTCAAGACGAATCAAACTTCCACATAGGCACATATTAGGTCACATAAATGTTTATGTATCACATATTTGCATGTCTGTGTGTATTTATAGATGTGGGCGTCGGACGGCTCGACCTTGCGCCCGAGACGACCCACCTACCACAACGAAGGTTTACACTCTATGAAAACGTACATGTCAATAACCATCGACGGTTTTACTTAGCAGTTTTATAATATCGCAATTGTGGAGTGTCGATGTATTTCGTTTCGAGCGCTGAGGACGCGGAGAAGATACGCCGCATGTGTAGCCGTCAGACGCGCGCCTCCAGTCTCGTTTGCCAATTTTGCGCACAAGTTCATCGACTTTGGACAAGGATTTATGAACCAAGTGTATTGAATTGATGCGGCATCATTCTTTATTTCGAGGGAACTGTTTGATTTAGGCATAGTTTGTTGAAATCATAACCTTAAAAACAGTTTTTTGATGTTATTTATCAATTGTGTAAAACCGTTTGAAAATATTTGTGTTAACTAATTTTAGATCTGTTAATGATTGGATCGCAATGCGATAGAAATGTTGCGAATAAATTTATTTCAAGTGACGTGTTTGTTTTTTTTTTCTCATTAATGGCTTTATTAATAACAATGTCATCAAATGAAGAGCTGCCAAGTTTAATTAAAGGAATATATTTATAATGTAAATATTATTTTCAAAATATCAAAAGCAGATGCCGTGACTCATTTTATCTGAAATACAATCTATTGATGTTCAAATACTTATGCTGATTAGCGTTTGCACCTGCTTCCAAGTGTGCTTTTCTAAGGAATCCTGTGAATTAGGTATATAGATAAGATAATAGGCTTAGGACAAAGAACGGGTGTGAAACGGTGGTATGGATAAAGCGCTGACGCGAATTTTGTTCTGATTATGCCTTAATAAGCTATAATTCCGAAGGTGACCGCATACGACAATTGCAGACTCACAATGGTCTCCTTTAGCCGGCACTCGGCCGACAGCGCTGTCTCGCCATTCCACTCGGTGCGTGTGATCAAGGCATGTGGAATTTTAACGAGTGCGTCTACAGTTGTCGTATGAAATCATACCTTTACGTCTTTTCTCTATTCTTCTATATAATTCACACCTTTTCTAAACTATTTTGAACAGACCTCCTGTAAATATGGACGGGCTATTGGTCACTTTGCTGCGCATGCAAGCGTTAAACTTCTCTCGGCAATGCATCTGATGTTGGAGATAGGTTTTAATTGGTTCAATTCCGATATATACATTTCTTCGTGCACTAATTAAGGTGATTTTGCTTGGGAGATTACACATGAAAAAAGTTTATTACGAAGGTTATAATAAACTATAGTGGAGAGGTAGAAAGGAAGGTAGGGAACACTAGTGAGATTGCACTGTGTATGATTCAGCACTTGGATAGCGGTGCAGATCATCTGGACTTCACATCAGTTTCTTACCAAGGGTGTATAATTAATTGAGTTCACCATGTTAAATGTCAAATAACTCTCATATTTGGGTGGCAGCCGAGGCCGAAACCACCAAAACGTGATAGCTTAACGTGCTCTCTGAGGCACGGAGGGATTTCAATATGTTGAGAATGACCATCCATCTCAAGACTGACCTGACTATAATTTTTTAACATGGCTATGTGCTAACCTACTATATTACCAAATAGGCATGAACATGAAGCCCTAACCTACATTGTTGAATGACAATTTAAAAAAATTGCGTTATGAACATGACGCATAAAATCAATCAATATAAATCTTCGTTGTATGTGTGGCGAGTGTTCCGGAATAAAACATTTCAATATTTACGTAAGTACAATTATTTTTATATCTGAAACATATAAACAAAAGTAGCAAGTGGCCATGAAAATGAAATTTGGCGCAACGGGAATTCCTATTCTAAATTCAACCCACTAGACTTGGGTTTTTCCTGACTACTTAGGTTAGTAGCTAGCTCTTACAGTTTTTTTTCTCTTTATTTGAAAGGCCTAATCAAACTAAGCTATATGGTGGATATTTATGAACGCTTGCAATTGCAACCCTCAAGATAGTAATATTGCGTTGCCATTTAAAAATAAGGGGTGAAAGTAGGTATATGAAGGGGTATCTATACTACAAGATATAAAGCTGCATTCCCACTTCACAAAACCTCTCCCTGCTATGAAAAGTAAAAACCAATAAAAAGTTAGAAGACCAGAGTATACTCAAGACTTTGGGGAGTACAGAAGGAAAAGCCTGAATTTTTCAAGTGACTATAAATTGAATATAGTATTTTTCAAGAAGAGTATGGATCAAATTTAGATCAAGACTGTTTGAACAGATTTTTATGCAAATCGATGAAGATAGGTTTTTTTTTGATCGGTACAGGCGGGATTCGAAGCCGCGATTGGTCCTGATAGTTAGTAAGAGTATTGATAGATGGCTCCACCATCGCCTCGAAGACGATTAAATTAAGGAAGAATTTTTCGATTAGTTCAGGCGTGGTCCGGTAGCTTAGCGGTTAAAGCATTTTCCCTGTAAGAGAATGATCGCCAGTTCGTATTCCGCCTGGACCAATCATTTTTTCTTCCTATCTTAATAGATTTGATTTATGATTCCTTCTTCCTACAGTCCCGGGTCCTTTAAGCGGGGTGTGAAAAGGCATTTGATGAGGCCGTCAAGCTGAGTACAACCACTGTTAACATGTTACAATGTTTACGATGGTGACACTCTTTCCGAGACTTTGCCTTTAGCTTACCATCAGGCGAGGTGAAATCAAATTGACGTGTCCTTTATAAAAATCATACTAAATGCTTAATTTCATTCAAAATAATTTTTATCATCTGGCAGAATTGCTAGTGTTTACAGGTATAACTATAATCATCCAATGACTCACATACTTGTTTTACACTTTAGTAGTCCAACAGAATAACTTTATAGCTACTGATTAGACTTCAATAATGAATTTCATTACATGCTTGTCTGTTTGTTTATAATTATAACTAATTTAATTATGTACCAACGGAAATGTTAGCGATTAAATCTCCATACAATTAACATTCCCATAAAAAGCAAGCAAGCATTCCATTTGTAACACACATAAGTACCTAAATTCACGCGTGTTTATGAACAAAGGAATAGGCAGAGTTATATTACACTCATAATTCGTCAAAATATCAGACCGAAGTGACGTATTATCCATACAACCGCTCATTGTCTATTTTAACCCATAAGTAGTTTCCAAAAATCCTTTCATATTGAATGTTTACTTACACCATTCAAGAGCCAGAATTTCAGTTTGTAGATTCAACAGTTTAATTTAGGCTTTGCGTTGATGAGTCAGTTGAGGTAAATCATTTTATACGTACCCTTTTCATTCAATTAAGTTCCTACCTACAATAAAACATAAAAATAATAATAATAAAACACTGAACCGATTTCTACGAAATTTGGTACACGGGTAGATTAGACCATGAGAAAGGACATAGGCTATGTTTGGTCGCGATAACCGACTAAATAAAATATGACAGGTATAGTTAGATATAACACCGCATCCACGGATCTATATCCTTAATTAATACAATTGTCGTTCCGTGTAAAGAGTGTCACGCCCACATACACAATCAATTGTGTCAACGTACGCACGAAGCACGCGCACACGCACAACGAATTCGTTCCCGTTTGGCCATTACACGTCCCGAACGCCATAGGTTCTCGGAAAAATGTATGGCGATTTTCAGATATAGGACAAACCGAAATTTGTTATAATCTAGATTAGGTTTTTCTATAGTGGAGATACGCAATAGCCGCTGGGTCAATCTCCGCTTAGTGCAAATATTTATATGCATGAGTATGGGTATTTGCATTGGTCTAAACTTTCCTTGGAGAGCATATTGGCTACCGGTTGCCCTACACTTGGGGCAATGGGTGAAATAGCCCACACAGAAGGGCTGATTATCCGTCCGCTCAATGGCATCCCCACTAGCAGTAGAGATGGTCCTGGGCCTGTCGGGGTGCGAGAGATATGTTTCCTGCATTCTCACCACCGGCAACCAAAGACCCAAAGACGGCGTGCGTTTTAGTCGGTTCGAGTCCGAAATAACCACCTCCACCGGTTCCGGGATTTTTATCGTGCGAAAAATCCCCACGTATACCAACGTGGGGATTAAAAAAAACACTAGCTTTTAAAAATAAAAAGTAGCAGTAATTAGGTACCATTCAAACAATCAATTAACCTATCGGAGTGCACTGCTGGACATAGCCCTGTTCCAGATCCTCCGCCTTTCAAATCCAGTCTATCCCAGTCACCTTTTTAGGTCGTCAGTCCATTAGGTTCCATTGCCGCGGGTAAATTTACTTCTTCGAAAACAATTATCAATATTTTTTCTGAGAACTGTTGAAAGGTAATCTTTGCACTGAAATCTAACACCAATAAAATTCAGGTCGCGATATTACGTGAAGATAAACTTGAAACGTGACGTGGCTATGGGCCCTACCGTTGTATAGAGGCCCCACCTGTGCATGAGGGCCCTACCGGTGCATGAGGGCCCTACCGCTGCATGAGGGCCCTACCAGTGTATGAGCGCCCCACCAGTGTATGGGGCCCCACATAAATAATAATAAATAAATATTCCACAAAATTCTACACAACGCTATCTAGACCCATGGTAAGCTTAACTAGCTTGTGTTATGGAATCTAGAATGCGGATTAAAATACTTAGAGACTTTTTTGTATATATACCTACATATTTTTAAATACAAACACCCAGACCAATACAAATAGCCTTATTAATGCATACAAATATTTGCACTCGACCGGAATCGAAACCACGCCTCCTGAGTAGCAGTTGCGTTCGGGGACCGCCACGCCACAGAGGCCACATAGGTATATCTTCGGGGCCCAAATCAACCACACGTGGCTATCCAGCTTCTTTTTTACCCGACTGCCGAAGGAAGGAGGGTAATTTATTAGTTTGTTTAGCCTTTTTATCAGCATTATCGCTTTTACATTAGTCCTGGTTGCATCCGAGAACTTTATCTAAGTACAGGGTCAGCTTTTTTCAGTCTAACTGCGACGCGAATGAACTTCGATATTTTTTGTGAAGCGCCTGTCATCTGACCTCCAAAACCCAAAGAGTATTTCAATATTGCGATTAGGCCAGTTATTGGTTTCTTAGAGCTCGAATAATCCGTAACGTCAGACATAGATGTTCGTATGGCAACTGGGGGTCTGACGGCTTAACGTTTGAGGACGGTTTGTTTTGGGAAATTGGGAACGTCTTTTTCGGAAGGAGTCCCGTCTGACCTTCTAACCCAGTCGTGGGTGAACTTCCTAAATGGGGGGCCAGAAAGATGAAGACATTTTGGAGGGCCAGAATTAAACGTCCCAGAGGTCCTATAGGGCCGCTAGTAGCTCCCGCTTTGGCGTCTCAATCACGCGTTCTCAAGAGTTTCATGCAGCTACTGTGACTGTGACACCGAGATGTATACTTCTGGCCCGTCAAAATAAATTATCAGTATCACGGGCCATACATATCACACACGTCGAAGGACCGTTGTTGGCGGGCTGTACTTTGCTCATCCCTGTTTTGGCCCTTTTATTAAAGCACCAGAGCCTCGTTTGCCAATCAATACGTGTACAGTCTCATGGGGTGTAATGATGGTTTCGTTTCCATATAATAATACTAGCTGTTGCCCGTGGCTCCGCCCGCGTGGATATTGGATTAAACTGCACACGGTGTACAAATTTGATTAAAATCGGTTAAGTAGGTAGTTTGGGAGTCCACCGCGGACGAACAATCTGACACGTAACTTACATATAGGTATTAAGGAGATGAAGGTCACCCATTCCGTGCTATTTAGACATTAATTTGTTATATTATTCATTATTATAATAAACAAGCTTCCGACTCCTGATTTAATATTTTTTGTACAATTACATTAGATATAGTTCGCGGCATACATTTTGACCCTAAGCCGTGAGAGACATGAGGCACCTGGTGTGCGTGGATTGGTTTGATATTTTTCTATATGTAAGGCACGTCAATTTGACTTTACCTCACCTGATGGTAAACTGAACGCAGAAAAGAGGGACACCAGCAATATTGAAATCGTGGCCTGTGATTGGTAGATTCGAGCTCCTCTATGCTTTCCAGAAAAGCTACCCAAATTACGAAAGAATACTTAAATTTGTGACTGAAATCATGATTTATATGCCGGTATGTATACATCAACCTTACTTCATAAAATCTAGATACATCAACGGAAGGACGATGGTCTATCCGTAAAATTGCTCACATAATAAAAATTAATGTGTTGCTAAATCCGGTTGGAATGAAATTTAAATAATCAAAATCCTTAATAAAATTCGTCAAGTATGAGTTGGAGTTATGCATCGAGTTGGAAACCGGCTAAATGTATTAAAATTACATAAAATGTTAATACATTTTACGTAATTTCATGTGTAAAGAGGTGTATTACCTCTTTCCTAATAACGGGGTAGGCAGAAATATTTCCACATGCTACGGTTCTACCTTTCTCTTCTGTGCTTTCAAATTGCCGATTCCGGGAACACTTGACAAGTCTTGCTTATAAGGCTTTCGATCTGATTGACATACTTATATCTAGATCAAACCACTACCGGGTTCTTTTTATAATGGACACGTAAATTTGACTTCACCTCGCCTGATGTTAAGCTAAAGACAAAGTCTCTGAAAGAGGTTCACCATCGCAAAACATGTACCATGTTAACAGTGGTGGCACTCGGCTTGACGGCCTCATGCCTTTTCACGCCCCGCTTAAAGGACCCGGGACTGTATGAAGAAGGAAACACGTGAGCTGGTAGGGAGTTCCAGGTCTTAGTGGTGCGGCATAGGAATGAGTCACTGAAACGCTTGGTTCTCACTTGAATCAATCCCGCTTCAGAAATCTGTTTCGCCATTCTTCTGTCGTTCATGCTCTCCACGTGTCCGAACCATCTAAGCATCCCTTACTCTATCTTAGGCACTACATCTTCTACCATACCACAGCGTTCTCTTATCACTCTATTCCTCACTCAATCCGTCAACTTCACCCCAGCTAATACTTTTATGACAAAATCTCTATAAGAATGTGTCCTTGCATTCGTCCTCACGGATAGCAGTGATCCGGTACTCAATATTAGACACATTAATTAACATTAAGTACTTTAGATTTCTTGTTAAATTAAATAGGAGATTAATGAATTATTCCGAGTAATACAGGAAGCTTATTTTATGAGCTATAATGTGCCTGAGACAAAAAGCGTAAAGATTACTGCCTCGTTAGTTTGGACTTCGATGAGTTAAGCTGGGTAGTGGGTACTCACCTAGCCGTGTAGCATGTAATATCCCTCTGACAGCCTCTATGGCGTGGCGGTAGTGAATGCGACTGCCACGCAGGAGGCGCGGGTTCAAATCCCACTCAGTGCAAATATTTGTATACATGAATATGGCTATTTTCATTGGTCTGGGTGTTTCTATGTACATGTATGTATTTACAAAAAAAAAAGTATTAATGTATGTCTATCCGCGTTCTAGATTTCATAACACAAGCTAGTTAAGCTTACCATGGGTCTAGATAGCGTCGTGTAGAATTTTGTGTGCTTCCAGTATTTTAGGCTGAAGGAAATCTGTTAGAACCCTTAGTTGAGTGCGCAGTATACTCAGGTACAGTCGACAAAAAAGATACGTGTAGGTTCACATTTTCACACACTTAAAGTTTTATGTAAAGGTGCCACCGTATCTTCTTTGTTGACTGTACAGTCAGCGTCATAAATATCTTGACGATGAAGTCATTTATTGGTTCCGACAACATAGCTCGTAAGAGCGTCGGAAGATTACTCCACCGTTCGCCTCAAAGACGGATATTTATAGAGAGGAAAGGTTCGGGTGTGGGTCTAGTAGCTTAGTGGTCAAAGCATTCACCCTGTAAGAGAAGGGCAAAGGTCAAAAGAATTCCCCTTTGTCTATTACGTTTTCACGACTTAACATAGTAATCGCGATCAAATAAAGTCTATTTCCTTTCTCAAGGTCAAACCTTCAACCCCTATCCTTACCAAATTTTATCAAAATCGGTTCAGTGGTTTCGTCGACAAAGCTTAGACATACAGACAGAGTTACTTACGCATTTATAATTTTTAGTAGGGATTTTCCCAAATTTGTTCCCAAGTGAAGATTGGAGCGGGTAGAAAAACGAAGAGCAGAAAAGCGGGTAGAAACAAAAAAAGCGAAGAACATTGGGTCATTAACCCTGAGCCAGTCAATAGTGTCAATACTAAGTAATGCAGTGAGTAAGCTGCTTTAACTGAAGATTAACATAATGTTTATCTGCTCCTATGCGTACGTTTATAGCTACGTACGTGGGATTTTATTGCTTACAACATGGGCAACAAATGATCACCATCCAGTCACTGTACAATGGCACAAAGTACTCAAAATGATCTTAATTTAGTTTTTTACCCCTTACAGTTGACCGATTGTTCTGATATTTCGTACACATCGAACAATAATACCATTTAAACCAGTAAACCAGTTTGATTTGCTCTTTATACGAGAGATTTAAGATCAGTTTGAGACTTCGTCGTCAAGATATTTATGACGCTGGCTGTACTATACTGGTGCTCACTGAATTTGCCCGAAGCAATTAGGTACATAGAACTTTTCCCTATATTTTTCCATCTGCCCTCCAGAACCCCACAAAAATGTATTATATTGAAATTACATTGAATTCTATATTGCCGAGGAGGGCCAGACTGTAAGGGATGGCCCTGGGTCAGCCGGGGTGCGAGGGATATGTCGAAGACAACCTCACCTCCGGCCTAAAACCATGACTACAATATGGGTTCTTCAAGAGGGGCATTAGAAGGTTACTTCAGGGTAGGCAGCAAGAGTGTAACGCCCCTGTGGTTGCATACGTCCATAGGCCGCGGTAACCACTTTCCATCAGGTGGGCCGTGTGCTTGACTGCCACCTTAGTGGTATAAAAAAGGTATCCGTGGGGATTACGGCACGAGACAATAAAAGTATTCTATATTAAAAAAAATTCGGTGATCGGGACTGAAATTCGAACATATTTTGAAAAAATATAAAAAAATCGCAACCATGAATATACCGCAGTTTCAAAAAGTTCCTCAATTAATCTGCACGGGTTGGTAAAACAACATTGTGTTTGGAAACATCAATACTACTATCGCAGTAGGCAAAAACGTACGTATAAGCGTTTTTCACTTAAAACGCAGGCAAAAAAGTTATAATCTGCAATTCTCCGGTTCGAGTTGCCACTTCACTGCTATATTTAGAACTGGACTGTCTATACGTACATAGCACTATACAGATCAAATGATGAACAGCGAACACAGAAGGACAGGTCAATTTGAGAAAAACTTTGTGTGATGGACGATGTAGAGAAATATAAAAAAAACGATGCTAAGATGGCACGAAGAAGTAGAAAGTGAAAAGAATATTGACGAAACAGATTTATGAGGCGAGCGTGAATGGGCATCCCGGTATACTTATTAGGACTATTTTAACTTATCCCTGCTTCTTCTTTTATATCCAGAACAATACGTACTGGACTGCGGTATCACTCACTTAAGGGAGAAATAATGCCCCCTGGGCCAGCCGGAGTGCGAGGGATATGTTGATGACAACCTCACCTCCGGCCTAGCACCACGACCCACAGTCGGCGTGCGGTTTTAGTCGGTTCGAGTCCGACATAACCTCCCCTTCCGGCTCCGGCAGGGGGGTATCCGAGAGGATTTCCGCAAGAAAAAAAAGGGAGAAATAATGCCGTCTTGAACCAAACGGTCAGTGGTCGACCTAGACGTTAGTATGTCTCTCAGACCAAGGACATTTTAAGAAAATGGTACGACCAGAGTGACGAGCAAACATTCTAAGAAGTGATAGATGCTTGCCAAATGCCAAGACGATGGTCATGGCACCCAAATGGACAAGAGACGCCTGACTGTATGTAAAAACAACTCCTATTATTGAGTAGACCTATATAAAGAGCCTCGTGAAGTCTATAAGGATCAACAGAAATGGCGGGTTGTTGACTCTGTTAAACCTGAAGGGAAAAAGGCGTGACTATGTAAAGCAGGTCTACTGTGAATTACCTACCTATGGTCATTGACTGTTACCATCCTACACCGTCCTGTGTGCACAAAGGGAGACATTTATTTCTGTATCTGAATGTCAAGCCGCATGTTGACACTACACTCGCGATATTTGCTTGCCTTTTGATAAATAAATATTGGCAACGGACTGTATTAAGGGCTTATTGGACGATTCGCACGAATTGAACTCGCCCGAAACGTGCGAATCGACTCCTTTAAAAATATATTATTTTTCTGTAGGCGATTCGCACGAAGTTAATTTACTGTCGTGCGAATTGACTCCTCCAAAATTATGTATTAGGCGATTGGCACACATTTTATTTTAAGGAATAAACAATTAAATAAAGTACAGTCACTGAAATAAAACTAACAATAATCGAAGTTTAAATAACAGATTATATACTTGAATGAATTTCACAGCAATAAGTATGCTAATTATGCAAATCGAATACATTATATTATATATACTTGAATATATACTTGAAAGTAAGAAAAATGTGCATTAAATAAGTAATAATTATCACTTATCTATATATACAGTAGTAATATACAATAATAAATATCTGCGGTAGCCTAGTGGTATGGGTAATGGACTGCTGAGACGAGGTCTCGGGTTCGATCCCAGGTTTACCATGGCACACGCCAATGACTTATCGATGCTTTTCGAAGTTATGTGTGTATTTATCGCAGGTTTATAAGTGCCCGGTTAATGGCACTAGGCTCGCCACCTATTACATTGGGACCTAAACATAAACTGGCGAAATGTGGGTGCTAGCACCTCTGCCTACCCCTTCGGGGAATACAGGCGTGAGTTTATGTTGTGTTATGTTATCACTTAAAACGTGGTTGCTTAATAATACAAAACATTAAGAACAAGATAGTAATATTCGCCTACTTAGGGAAAATGAAAGAGAACGCTTTATATGCTATCACGCTCACTCCTTTTGGTCTACACTTGGTTTAGTTTTATGTTGTAAGATTAACTGTTAAATTTTGTGATGTTAGTTGTGTGCTAGCAGGAAATCAAAGTAATGTGCAGACGTTAAGCAAGTAAGTGTAAGTAATGCAATTATTATTAACTGTTATATAAATATTAATCCCTTTATTCTGGTTGACTAAGAATTAAAAAAATCATTAATTCTGCCTTAGTTTATGTAAAACTACATTTTATAATGATTTATTATAGGTAAAATAGTATTACAAAGCTTGTATACTACAGTTTGTATTTAATACCACATAAAATTATAGTAAATAAGTACAAACTATAGTCGTTAAAGAACAAGTGACGCCACCTAGTGGAAGCGTCACCAAAATATCGATTACAAAAATTAGACGACAGAAGTAGTGCAGCATACTGAAGGCATAAACCATATTTTTTTTTATACAGGACACGTCAATTTTACTTCACCTCACAGGCAAAGTCTCGGAAAGAGGGTCACCATCGTAAACATGTACAATGTTAACAGTGGTGGCACTCAGCTTGACGGCCTCATTAGATGCCTTTTCACGCCCCGCTTAAAGGACCCGGGACTGTAGGAAGAAGGAAACACATGAGCTGGCAGGGAGTTCCAGGTCTTAGTGGTGCGGCATAAGAATGAGTCACTGAAACGCTTGGTTCTAGCAGGTATACTCTGCACCGTATATAGATGGCATCTTAGCCTTGCACGTGTCGTCCTCTGAAGGAAAGGAGAGGATGGGCCTAATTAGAAGAGCTCGTCAGAACATTCACCATGATAGAGACGGTAGAATATTGCCAAAGACGCAACATCTCTACGCATCTGCAACGGCTAGAGGGTGTTCGTGACCTCAGGATTCCCAATAATACGGACCGCATGTCGCTGCAAATGATGTGAGATGTGAGCAGTATTCCACGCAGGAACGAATTTGGGTCTTGTATAGAAGATACCGCTGCTCCGGCGTGAAAAAACATCTCACTCTGTACAGGACTCCCGAGTTTACGCGAGGCTGATTTGATGATGCTCTCGATATAGTTTTTATTATTCAGTTTGCAGCAAACATCTATACCGAGGATACTGAGGTGATTCTGCAGTGGCTCTGAAGAGTGGGTGGGGGAAGAAAAGGAGATACCTTTGCTATAAACGCACATGCCTGGGTTGGGCATTGAACTCGAACAGGTTCCTAGCGCCCCATTGAGAAAATGTGGTCTAGGATCCGGTCCAGCTCAGTGACAAGAAACTGCCTTTTTACCGCTATATGAGACTGCTTGGCCGCTGGATGTGCGTAATAACTCGCGTGTAAGGTGCTGTCGTCTGCATAGCAATGAATGCTGCCCATAGAGAGCATGTCATTGATATGCAGAAGAAAGAGAGTGGGACATAAGATGGAACCCTGCGGCATGCCAGCATTTACCTGCAAGAACTCCGAAGCTCGTCCATCACAAAGGATGCGAATACGGCGCCCCCACAGGAAGCTTGCAACCCAGTTGCACAGTCTGGGAGGCAAGCCAAAGGCATGTAGCTTGGAAAGAAGCGATTGGTGCCATACCCTATCGAAAGCTTTGCGATGTCAAGATTAATTGCCAGTGACTCGCCGTGCTTTTCCATAGCCTCACCCCAAAGGTGGGTCACGTACGCCAGAAGATCACCCGTTGTACGTTTCAGTCTGAATGCGTATTGCCAGTCACTAAGCAAGGAGTGATCCTCTAGGTGGCGCATGAGCTGTGTGTTAATGTTGTGCTCGAACACCTTGCAAAGCACTGAGGGGCCGGCTATGGGTCGATAGTTGGCTGGGTCCGAGCGATCCCCCTTCTTAGGGATCGGCTGGACATTCGCCTCCTTCCAAGCCGAAGGCACTGTCCCCGAACTGTAGGACAGTCGGTACAGCCGTGTTAACATAGGAGATAACTCAGCTGCACATTTTTTAAGTGCGACCGCTGGAATACCATCAAGACCACTGGCTTTTCGAGTGATTGCAATACTGCACGGACATCGCGTTGATATGGCATTGCGTGGTCACCAGTGGGCGGTGTGCGTATTATTTTGCATACCACAATCATCGACTCGTAGGTTGGCTGCGAAGAGATTGACCAGCAAATTTGCTTTCTCTTGCGGCTCATGGGCCAGAGATCCATCGGGGCAGTGAGGGCTGGCAGAAGTTGGATTGTATGGCTTTGTCCAGTCGCCAGTAGCCACAGCTACCCGTGGGATGCGCCACTAGCTCTTGGCCCAGCCGTGCTATGCGCTGGGCATCCGCCCTGACGTAAGCCCTCTTGCAGACCTATGTGGCTCTGTGGTACGCCGCCTTGAAGTGAGCCACGTTGGGATCGCGCGTGTGACGCGCGCCCGCACAAAAGCGCGGTATGCAGACTGTTTATGCTCAACAGCCTCCGCGCACTCGCGCCCGAACCACGGACGCGCTTCGCGGACTCCGGTGACATCGGTGTATGGGATATAGTATTCCATACCCAGACCTATCTCACCGGCGACAACAGTAGCACTCTCAGATGGGTTGTTACCACGGGATAGACGCATAATAGTCGCGCTATCCATCCCAGTCCGCTGACGAGTAGTGCCAAAGACGCCTCTTCTCCTGCACGGGTCGTGGGGGCGCGCGACTTAAAGCAGCAATCACCGAGACACTGTACTGGTCCGGGCGACTCGTCAACAGAAGGTCTAGCAGAGAGGGCTCTATCCTTGTGACCTCGTGCACCAATCAAGTCATGCGCCAGGGCAAATGCGTGAGTGGCTCTTCCCGCATGGTTTGTTCTGGTGAAGCCCAACCAGATCTCGTGGTCAATTCCAAGTTTTACTTATTTAATGCACATTTTTCTCACTTTCAAGTAAACATAATCTTTTACTAACTTAGATTATTTAGTTTTATTTCGGTGACTGTACTTTATGTTTTTTATTCCTTAAAATAAAATGTGTGCCAATCGCCTACTACATAATTTTGGAAGTGTTGATTCGCACGAATTCGTGCGAATCGCCTACAGAAAAATAATATATTTTTAAAGGAGTCGATTCGCACGTTTCGGCGAGTTCAATTCGTGCGAATCGTCCAATAAGCCGTATTAAGGATAGATTCCATATAACTCCTTATAAAACAAATCCGAGAAGCTTTAAACCGTATTTAAAATTAAAATAAATATTCCACCACATTCTTCACAACGCTATTTAGACCCATGGTAAGCTAAACTAGCTTGTGTTATCGAATCTAGAATGCGGATAAACATACTTAGATTTTTTTTTGTAAATACATACATATTATACATAGAACCACCCAGACCAAGGCAAATAGCTATATTCATGCCTACAAATATTTGCACTGAGCGGGGATCGATCCCGTGCCTCCTGCGTAGCAGTCGCGTTCAGTACCATCGCCACAGAGGCTGTCAATTTAGAATAAAGAATCATTCAGTAAACGGCTAGGTTCACCAGGTTTCACCCAATGCTTGCATATTGAGTCCAAAATTAGCTCACCTTCCTTATCAACTATTTATTCATCATGATCTACATCACAGCATTAGTTCCAACTGTGACCAAAGCTCACATAAAACGCGTTTTTCAAGCTGTTTATTGTTGTAGTCGCGTGGTTCCCAGCAGAATATGTTTGGTCGCGATAACCGACACCCACGCTGGCGGAGCCGCGGGTATAAGCTAGTACTTCCATAAATGATTACTTACCAAGGTGCTCCACATGTACGGAATTTTAAATAGTGCTAATCGGTACCAAGGTTAAGCCTTGAAACCACATTAGAGCTAAGAATTTGAGGCTGACTCATATTTTTCGTAGGAAGGATGGATCGTTTTATCGGAGCAATAACATTAAGACTGGGCTAAATAAGGAAAATGCACTTTATATAGGCAGTTTCTTAAGTAGTTGTGAAGTACTGAGGAGTCTTAATAGTTGGGTTGTGGTGTAGTTTGTTCATCGTATTTAAATCCCATACACGGAGTAGGTAAATAGGTATACAGTTTTTTTTTTTCCACTACATTGTACACAACGCTATCTAAACCCATGGTAAGCTTAACTACCTTGTGTTATGGAATCTAGAATGCGGATAAACAAACTTAGATACTTTTTTTGTAAATACATACATATTACACATAAAATCACCCAGAGCAATGCAACTAGCCATATTCATGCATACTAATATTTGCACTGAGCGGCGATCCCCGCTTCCTGTGTAGCAGTTGCGTCCACTACCACCACGCTACAGGGCCTGTTAAAACTATGGAACTCTAGTCATCGTCATGTCACAACGATACAATTTACAAGTTCCTTTGTTTGCACTTCTATCGGCCGACCCAAAAACTGCCCTGCATATTATTATACTCTACGATTGTGCAGTTGCTATACCCATTTCGTCATTCGATCGGTACCACGGACGACAGAAATCATTTGTTTCTCCACAATCAGTACTCATTCGGTCTTAGAACCCACTTCTAGACGCCATATTTCAAGCTTTTTTGTAACCACAAATATTTTGTGTCATAGTATAGACGGTTGAATTGCCAATCCAAGGATCTAACCGAAAGTTCAAAGCAAAATTACAATGCTGTGAAGATTTTGTGATATCATTTGGGACCTTACTTCTTTAAACAATAGATTTAACTCCAGTCTATTTGTCACTCATCGATGTAACTCTTTTAAAATTTCATATACATAAACTCACGCCCGTATTCCCCGAAGGGGTAGGCAGAGGTGCTAGCACCCTCGTTTCGCCAGTTTATGTTTAGGTCCCAATGTAATAGGTGGCGAGCCTATTGCCATTAACCGGGCACTTATAAACCTGCGATAAATACACACATAACTTCGAAAAGCATCGAAAAGTCATTGGTGTGTGCCATGGTAAACCTGGGATCGAACCCGAGACCTCGTCTCAGCAGTCCATTACCCATACCACTAGGCTACCGCGGTACCAGTTTTTACAGGTAAGTGCAAACCGGTTTGCAAAATTTATGGAACATGTGCACCAGATATCAGTGACGGTTTTGTTTGCACAGTTCATTGGCGTCGCTAAAATTTACTATTCGATAAGTAGTAGTGAATTGTTTTTGTATCTAAATTATACCGTCCATATTGACATTGAACGATCGCCGAGATTATAAGTTTACTAGCTAATCGGCGAACTTCGCTCCGCCTATGTTTTCCGCCCGTGTGGCATCAGGTCCCGTCCCGCTGGACTCTCTACTATATTAAGCATGTATTATACATATTTCTTCCTTTTGATCCTTATAAACCTTCCTCTTGAATTACTCTATCTATTAAAAAAATTAAATTAAAAATTTAAAAAACCCCCGTCACAAAAAACACCAAAAAGTTAAAAATAAATGAATAAATTTTAATTCAACGGTTGCCATGTCGGGGGACCGTAACTGGTTAAGTACACCTTTATATCGCAAGGTCCCCCGACAGGGCAACCGTTGAATTAAAATTTATTCATTTATTTTTAACTTTTTGGTGTTTTTTGTGACGGGGGTTTTTTAAATTTTTAATTTAATTTTTTATTTTATACTTTTTAAATTGATCTACTTGTCAAGCTCTTTCATTTGATACCCATATTGAGAGAATTATAAAGAAATATGTATTCCAACATGTTGTGGCGGCGGCCATCTTGGACCGATTTTTTCCAAACATAGCTAAGAACACTCCCGACTAATATACCTTTTAAACAAAAAAAACTAAATCCAAATCGGTTCATCCGTTTGGGTGCTACGATGCCACAGACAGACACACACACACACACACAGACACGTCAAACTTATAACACCCCGTCGTTTTTGCGTCGGGGGTTAAAAAACCGCATTGAAATCTGTAGGACTGGACGCGGATAGCAACTTTGCTTTATCTATGTAGTGATTTTGATACATAACATGACATAAACTCACGCCTGTATTCCCCGAAGGGGTAGGCAGAGGTGCTAGCACCCACATTTCGCCAGTTTATGTTTAAGTCCCAATGTAATAGGTGGCGAGCTTATTGCCATTAACCGGGCACTTATAAACCTGCGATAAATACACACATAACTTCGAAAAGTCATTGGTGTGTGCCATGGTAAACTTGGGATCGAACCCGAGACCTCGTCTCAGCAGTCCATTACCCATACCACTAGGCTACCGCAGGCTTGATTGCGTGATTTTGATAGTGTGGAGAAAATATTTTTATATGGGCTTTTTTGTTTGTATTTGGGTATTTATGGAGGGTTATAATTAAGTGTATTGGCCTGAACACCCCCTCAGATTTGGAATCGTGTTACTCGCCTAAGTACTTATATCAACAGACGACACAATTTCACAGAATTCGACCCAAACTAGTCTAATCTTATTTTAAAACATGCGATCCTTAGACTCCTAGGTTACGGCATAAGTATAAAGACTACGTAGTTTTTACACATAATTCATGTGTAAAAACTACATGGTTTTTATACATATGGTTACGGTAACGCTAAGATCATGATTACGACTTCTTATCAATTAACAGGTCCATTACACAAAACTTCATGACTGTTTTCATTAAATGAATAAAAATGCTAATGCTAATCAAACTCTAGCATCTTTAGAGCGGATCCGGGCTATTGTTTATCCTGGCACGGACCCAGGTTAATAGGTACCTTGGATCCCGGGTATAACGGGATTAACGTTGTGACGACAATTTAAGTATATGCAAACGTTCAAATAATCCAGGCGCTATGTAGTATTGCAAAAAAAAAAACAAACTGCCATCACATTCATAGGTAAGCTAATAAGCGATTTAAAAGTTGGATATCAAGTTTCAGGCTATAAATAGAACAGCCCACGTGAGTCAGGTATCGTAGAAAACCTGTCGTCTGATTCTGTATAGCTAGGTACGTTTTTAAAACGTGTGAGTTCAAAACGTGTGACATAACTTATGGGGAATTCGTTACAATTAGTTCGTTATATTTTGATTAGTTTACATAAAATCTGGTCGTGTAAATATAAGGGCTATAACAACATCTACATTCATTCCCTATTTTAGTAGGTAGGTTAGGTATAAAGAAGTTAATATCATAATTCTATTAACAAAACTGAAACACAAACTTAACTATAAATTCGCAAAACGGTATTTACTAAAACGAAATAATTAAACGTCATACACCTATTAATTTTACTTTACCAAACTTAGAATCGAATTTACTAGCACGTAACTCCATGCTTTAGAAATTTGTAATATTATGTTACTCATCTCTATTATATAGTAAAGCCAACAGTTTTGCGAACTGAAGAAGATCGCCACTATACCTTCAATAAATGTGAAATAGTGGAATTCTCTTTTTTTCTTTGACCCTCTTTCCTGAACAACTCTTCTAATATTGAACCTAACCAGGTAATGTGTTAAATTTAAACCCAGTTATGTATTATTTTTATAGGTAAAGACTTTATGCCACATTTAAGGGGAGTTATTTTTGATCAGCTGACCATCAGGCGAGGTGAAGTCATATTGATGTGTCCATATAAAAAAACCTGCAGGTGAGGATGAATATACATTTTGAATAAATATTAAATAATAAATATTCCACAACATTCTACACAACGCTATGTAGACCCATGGTAAGCTTCACTAGCTTGTGTTATGGAATCTAGAATGCGGATAAACAAATACATACATAAATTATACATAGAAAACACCCACACCAATGCAAATAGCCATATTCATGCATACAAATTTTTACACTGAGCGGGAATCGAACCTGCGCCTCCTGCGTAGCAGTTGCGTTCACTACCGCCACGCCACAGAGGATGTTTCCTATAATAATTTAAATACTATTATATAATAAGTGATTATTGATGCTTGCAGTATTCAATATAAATTAATACTTGTTGCTAAATTTTTATGCTAAACTCTATACTTACAAAGTTCAATGACCGGTTCTAAATATAAATTGTAAAACGCGTCATCGCGTTCATCGGTTGATGAGGTAGTGGAATAAAAAATGGCGTCCGCGCAGTTTCATGTAAACATTGCAGATCGCGTGCGCCGGTGAACTAGTTTCGATATGTTTAAGAAGTTTATTAAAGTTGTAAGTATATCTTTCATAACATGAGCAGTATAAAGATAGCATAATGGATTTATTCGAGTACTAGCTTTTGCCCGCGGCTCCACCCGCGTGGATGTCATGGATGAAATTTGGTATAGGGCTAGATTAGACCATGAGAAAGGACATGGGCTATGTTTGGTCCCGATAGCCCAGCTATACTCTAAGTGTGTTCCGCGGAACCCTAGGGTTCCGTGATACCTCTGTCGGGGTTCCGCAAGAATTTAGAAATAAACAAATCAAAACACCTCTCTCTGGTCGCTCCGCGGCTGTGCGGACTCCGCGGCCGCGCGGAGACAAAACGCTATGAATGTTATTTATTTATTTATTTGTATTTGTATAAGCTTGTGTTACATTAGCTGGTACAATATCTCATAAGTTTGGTCTCAACAATTTTATACTTGTACAACGCGTTCGCTCTAAGTTTGCCGGTCTGTGGAATGCGCGTACCCTCCCCCACGTGACAACAAAACTTATAATGTGTCATAGTTTTACCCAAATATCTAACGTACACAATTTTTATTGTTACAATTAAATAAAAAATTTCGAACGTCATACACTCATACCTATCGCCAGCGGCAAACTTAAAACGAGCGGGTAGTATACTTGTAAGCGCTCAGTCTCTTTGATAAAAGCCGCCTCTGAATTAGACGCTATAGTTGTCAACAAGCGACTTTCGTCTCTAACTTCAAAGGATAAAGTCGATATTGTTTACAACGCTATTTTTAAATTTCTGTTTTTATTTTTGCTTTTTGTTTATCAAAGGTGCCGACTCGAGTATTTTCGAGAATATTTGAGATCGAGTCTAGGACTAAGTATAAAAGCGGCGATCGCGCGTTGGCGTCGTCAGTTGATGATTATAGCGTTCGGAGCGATAAGTTACTACCTACTTACAAGCTCGCTAGCGAGAAACTAGTGTTCATTGTTTTACTGCCTGCTGTATTCTGTTGTCTCAGTTTTATACATTTCTTCCCTGTAGGTTCTAAATTTAGTCTCTTATACGCAGTAACGATTGTGCATTATTTAAACCCCACTATCCTGACTTGTAACATTATAAATAAAGAAGAATGGAACGTTGGCTTAAAGGTGTTAAACGTGTTCCAACAACATCTTCTAATGACGCTGAATGTTCAAAAGCAATGCGCGCGGAGAATTTAGCAATCACCGATCCAGAAGATGATGCCACGAGTGCCACGACGTCAAGCTCGACGGTTTCAAAGACGAAAAAAAGGAAGTATGATGAATCTTATATCAGTTTCGGATTTGTTGATTCCAACGGCTCACCTCTCTGCATGCTCTGTAGTAAACTGCTTCCTAATAGTTCCATGGCACCTGCCAAATTGCGTCGACAAAGACAAGAATAAAGAATTTTTTGTTCGCAAAAAAGATCAGTTATTAGAAAGTCAAAAAAATATGATGCATGTAACACAAACTACCAACGAAAAGGCCACGGAGGCATCATATTTAGTTAGCTATCGCATTGCACAAGCAGGTGAAGCGCACACTATCGCTGAGAAATTAATAAAACCATGTGTATTAGACATAACAAAATGTATGCTTGATGAAAAATCTGCAAAGCATCTTTCTACTGTTCCGCTATCAAACGATACTGTTTCACGACGAATCCATGATCTGGCAAGCTACGTCAAACAAGAACTAGTTACACGTCTACAAAATACACGATTCGCTTTGCAAATGGACGAGTCGACTGATGTCGCTGGTTTGGCTATCCTGCTGGTTATTGTGAGATATCCATATAAAAGTTCTTTTGAAGAAGACATGCTTATGTGTTCATCGCTGCTTACAAACACTACCGGGGAAGAAATTTTTAATAAAATAAATATATTTTTTGAAGAACATAATCTCAGTTGGAACAATTGCATTGACATTTGTACAGATGGGGCCAAGGCGATGACAGGTAAAACAGCAGGAGCAGTGTCACGAATGAAAAATAAAGCGCCTAATTGTAGTTCCAGTCATTGTATTCTGCATAGACAAGCACTTGCGATGAAGCAAATGCCGTCTAATCTAAAATTAGTTATGGATGAAGCGGTAAAAATAATTAATTTTATCAAATCACGACCACTACAATCCCGATTGTTCTCATTATTGTGTGAAGATTATGGCAGCAAACATAAAACACTGCTGCTCCATACAGAAGTGCGATGGCTGTCTCGGGGAAAAACTTTAACAAGGCTATTTGAACTTAGAGCCGAGTTACAAATGTTTCTTTCAGCAGATACTTCTTTTAATTTGAAGGACCGTTTGTATGATAAAACTTGGTTGTTCCGATTGTCTTTTATGGCGGATATCTTTCAAAAACTTAACGAATTAAATTTATCGTTGCAAGGTAAACAGACAACAGTGTTTCAGGCCTATAATAAAATAACTGCTTTTAAAAGAAAATTAGATTTTTGGATCATTTGCATTGGTAAGAAAGAAATAGAAAGTTTTACGTTACTCAGTGAGTTTGTTAGCGAAAACGACTCAGAAATGTTTGAAGAAAATGTGTTTGAAGAATTGGTCCAATATCTCAGTTCGATGCGCGCATCTTTTGAAAAGTATTTTCCCGAAGAACACAATACAAAAATTAAAGTGAACTCCTGGATTCATAATCCTTTTTTACCCAACTTGGAAAAGCCTGAAAACATGTCAAATGAGATATATGAATCTCTTTTAGAAATGTCATCAGACACAAGTATGGAGTCATTGTTCAAAACGACGCCTCTTAATGATTTTTGGTGCAGAATCCAAGATGAATATGCAATGCTTGGCCAAATGGCTCTGGATATTCTTCTCCCGTTCCCAACTACATATTTGTGCGAAACAGGATTCTCTACCTACGCAGCCACGAAAACAAAATATCGCAATAGACTGGACGCCGAAGCTGATATGAGACTCCAACTTTCTTCCATCAAACCTGATATCAAGCAATTGATGAAAAATAAAAAACAGTTTCATACCTCCCACTAGTTAGATTTTTTCTTTTTTAATGTTTTCTATTATTGTCCTTACCAAGTGGTGAAGTAAATAATAATTAGTAACTGATACATTGTACTTTTATTATGCTGATTAATAAAGAATACACTTATAAAAATAATTGTTTTATTGTAGGGTTCCATCAAGTATTTTGCTTCCCAAAAGGGTTCCGTCATTTAAAAAGTTTGAGAACCACTGCGATAGCCGATATCCACGCGGGCGGAGCCGCGGGCAAAAGCAGGTACTAGCTTTTTTTTGACGTACGTTTACAAGCTTCGGTAGTTGAATGAATTTTTACAGCATTAAGTATGCTAACTATACAAATCGAATACATAGAGAAAAAGAATCTTCTCGGGCGGGACTCGAACCCGCAGTCTTTCCCTTACAGGGGGAATGCCTGACCAATTCGGCTACCGAGACACGCCCGATGTGATTCAAATTTCCCATCTTATACGTCTTTAAGCTTCGGTAGCTTAGTGATTAAGGAGTCGGCCTTACGATCGAGAGGTCCCGGGTCAAGACCTGGCCATTACACTACCGATGTCAACCCCTCCAACTAAGCTAAATTGCTTGTGCTAGAAGTTCCTAGAAGTCTAGCACAAGCAATTTAGCTTAGTTGGAGAAAATTTTAGTAATTTCGGTTGCTAATATTCTTAATAATAAAAAAAACCTGATGTTTCGACCAAAGCCTCGATTCTACTAAAGCCAAACCATAGTCGTGCCACAACGACTGCAAAAAGCGGTATTAAATAATAGACTTTAAAGCATTGTAGTTAAAGTTCTAAGTTAAATTACTTTTTGCAGAGTGAATGAAAAAGTGTAATAAGCGTTTTCATTTAATTTTGGACTTTAGAAATAAAGAAAACTATACTTATAGAATAAAATTTAGTGTCGTTTTTTTGCGCTGACTGTAGCCACCACAGTGGTTTAATTCTAGTAGAATCGAGGGCCAGGTAACACCAGCCATGGTCACAGGCTGACTGACTCAGTGGTGAACGCCCGCTTCGAGTCCGTGAGGTAGTAGGCTCTTCATCTAGTTATAATTGAACCCCAAAAGGAAGGCCTACGCTACTCCAGAGTCTCGTTCATCAACCAGCAGATGGACCGTCCAGCAGATGAGATTGATTCCTGTCTCTGATCTGGCCTGATCTTGGTGATGAGATAGAAGGCCTAACGTATGGGAAAATAGGCTAACACTGTGTCTTCTATCTCCTTTTAATCAATTAATGGCTAGGTGAGAAGTGACACTATTTTGAGGTGACCAAAAGTTTTGGGACACAAAAGATTCGCATAGGAGGGTCATTCATCGTTTTTTTTTTTTCATTCGTTGGCAACTTGCAATTTTTGATTATTTTCTTGACGTCAACTCGCGTGAATATTGAAGTACAGTCAGAAAAATGGATCGAAACCAAAAATTTAATATGAAACCAACTTTTATACTAGCGCATTTATACACCCGCGTTGACAGTCGTTCTATTGTTTTTAGAAACTACTGAATTATTAAAAAAAAATGTTTTTCTTTGTGCTCTACAAAGAAAAACAGTTTTTTCAGATCTAAATGGTTTTTACCCGATATTTTTTAATCATTTATTTTTTAACAATTATTAATGAAGCCTGGAGCTTAGAAGTACAACAAAAGCTGTCAGCTGACAAATGAAATTAAATCAACAAACTTTAAGTACAACGTTTGTTGATATAATTTCATTTAAAGTAAACAAAACTTAATTACCAGTCTCCTCTTAGTTCTTAGTTTAATGAATTAATTGTAATAGAACTCTATTTGGATTAACTTTTGAGGATAAGATAACCTCTTTGGTCTAGAGACCGCTTATAATGAGTTTTCAACTTTGATTTTTGTTCTTTTGGATAGGCAATGAGTAATGATGTTTTTCCAAGACTTTGTGACAGGCACAATATAAATACTAGAAATAAAAGCAATCTTGTAGTTTGTCATAGCAGACTCCATAAAATAAGTAATTCTTTCCAGGGCAACTGTATACGCTTTTTTAACAAGCATCCTAATGAAATCAGAGATTTACCTGTAAATAAATTTAAAAATACAGTAAAGAGCAAACTGTGCCAGAAAGGCTATTATAAAATCTAAGAATATTTAAACGATAAACAAGCTTGGAAATGAGCTGTTCGCTCAGTTATGCTACTCAAGCAAAACATTGTATCTAGACCATAAGTTTTAGGCTAAGTAAATGTTTTGTAAATAGACCAAAAAAAAAAAGAAGCCCGCTGAGTTTCTTGCCGGAGTCTTCTCAGGTCTGGGCCGCGTTTCGAACCGGTGGTCCATTTACTAGTATTAGTTAGTATTTAATATTTACTTTATGTTGACGTTTTGTAAGTGCCGATTTAATGGTCTACGCAAAATAAAATATTTTTGAATTTTGAATTTTGATGTACCAACGAATCCATGAAAATATGGTTAATTGCAACTGTCTCAATCAAATGCATACCTAACAAGCCTAACGCAATAGAGAGATGTATATTTGTAATATAAAAATGAATCGCTAAATGTGTTGGTAAGCGCAAAACTCAACAACGCCTGGATCAATTTGGCCAATTCTTTTTTTAAATGTTTGTTGAAGTTTACGGATGGTTTTTACGGCTAGAAAAATCGAATAATTGCCGGAAACCGATATCCACGCGGGTGGAGCGGCCAAAAGCTAGTATTGTAATAAATTCAATGTTCACACACTTACAGTGCACTATATTCTCTACAAGCTGCAGTACATGTGCAATATATGCATGCGGGTACTAACTGTGCATATGCTTATCACTGTGACAAGTGAAAGTTGCAGTCACCATGCCATACTAATTAGCCGCGGTTATAGACAAGCGATGGTCACCCTACATGGTTAGTAGATAGAGTGACGTCATCAGCGCGCGTGTAACCTAGATATAGCCCAAGAGTATGATGGCCCCGAATGCTATCTAAAATAACCATTTGTTGCTACGCGGCCTTTGGGTATAAGGGTCACGGATCTCTTGGAAAACTAGTAGATAGGCTAACGTATCAGATCGTCAGCTTCAGAAAGATATTAACGTAAAAAGTACTCAAAATGATCTTAATTTCGTTTTCTTTACCCGCTTCGAGTTGACTTATTAGTTTGGACAATAATACCATTTAAATAAATAAATAAAAAATTATAAATGATAAATAAATATTCCACAACATTTTTACCCAACACTATCTAGACCCATGGTAAGCTTTTATAGCTTGTGTTATGGATACATACATATTATACATAGAAACAGCCAGACCAATGCAAATAGAAATATTCATGCATACAAATATTTGCACTGAGCGGGAATCGAACCCGCGCCTCCTGCGTGGCAGTCGCGTGCACTACCGCCACGCCACAGAGGCTGTCGTAAGAGGTAAATAAATAAGTAAAATAGATTTGCTCTTATTACGAGAGTTTTAAAATCATTTTGAGACTTCGTCGTCAAAGTTTGAACCTATCACAAAAATACCGATTCGACCTCATTTTATGAACCACTAGCTTTTGCCCGCGGTCCCGCCCGCGTGGATGGATCGCGACTATACATAGCCTTAGTCCTTTCTCATGGTCTAATCTACCCTTATACCAAATTTCATCAAAATCGGTTCAGAGGTTTAGGCGTGAAAGCGTAACATACAGACAAACAGAGTTGCTTTCGCATTTATAATATTAGTATGGATATGTAGATGAGGTCGAAACTGTGATATTCGTAGCAAGTATTTAGAAGAAATAGACAGCTTGTATTGAGTTATCTAAGACACAAGTGTCCAAGATATAGGATTTGTAATTGCACATTGGATTTACAATTATGGGTCCCACACACTGTCAGTTCTTCTTTAAAACTCCCAGACCAATGCACATACATATTATCTATACATCTATACAAATAAATAAAATTGGAGTGTCTGTTTGTAATATTAAAATAACCGCTTTCTACTACATGCATATGAATGTATATACGGTACACATACCAAAATATATATTTTTAAATTTTTTGTCTGTCTGTCTGTCTGTCTGTCTGTCTGTTTGTTTTGGCTAATCTCTGGAATGGCTGGACCGATTTGGACGGGACTTTCACTGGCAGATAGCATATGTAATAAGGAGTAACTTAGGCTAAAAAAAAATGCCAAAAACAAAAAAAATAAACAGATTTTTTTTATTAAGTACATTCCACGCGGACGAAGTCGCGGGCACAGCTAGTTATTAATAAAATATACAAATAAATAAAATTGGAGTGTCTGTTTGTAATATTAAAATAACCGCTTTCTACTACATGCATATGAATGTATATACGGTACACATACCAAAATATATATTTTTAAATTTTTTGTCTGTCTGTCTGTCTGTCTGTCTGTTTGTTTTGGCTAATCTCTGGAACGGCTGGACCGATTTGGACGGGACTTTCACTGGCAGATAGCATATGTAATAAGGAGTAACTTAGGCTAAAAAAAAAATGCCAAAAACAAAAAAAATAAACTGATTTTTTTTATTAAGTACATTCCACGCGGACGAAGTCGCGGGCACAGCTAGTTATTAATAAAATATACAAATAAATAAAATTGGAGTGTCTGTTTGTAATATTAAAATAACCGCTTTCTACTACATGCATATGAATGTATATACGGTACACATACCAAAATATATATTTTTAAATTTTTTGTCTGTCTGTCTGTCTGTCTGTCTGTTTGTTTTGGCTAATCTCTGGAACGGCTGGACCGATTTGGACGGGACTTTCACTGGCAGATAGCATATGTAATAAGGAGTAACTTAGGCTAAAAAAAAAATGCCAAAAACAAAAAAAATAAACTGATTTTTTTTATTAAGTACATTCCACGCGGACGAAGTCGCGGGCACAGCTAGTTATTAATAAAATTATTCGTGTATACAAAATATTTTCACAGCGGAAATCGAACCCGTGCCTCCTGCGTAGCATTCGAACGTATTACCGCTACGCCACAGAGGCTGTACTGATGAATTAGTTGATCCCAACAAATTGGGTATCCTACAGTTAAAATAAATTATCTAACCGAGCTTAGTAAAAGAGCGCTCGAGCGGTAAAAATTGCGTCGATTCTTATTTTATAGTTTTTATTATTTATTTTTAATCATCCACTCAACCTGTATTAACTGATTTGAGTATTAAATTTCATAACGCCACTAAATCTTTTAGTTTTAGTTTAGATAGGGTGTCGATCCATCCATATACTCACGTCTGTAAATCCCCTAGAGGGCAGGCAGAGGTGTACTAGCACCCGCGTTTTGCCAACGTAATAGCTAGCAAGCATATTGCTGTCTAGCGGGCCCTTTATGTTGGGCTGTATGTTTACTGTCGGATAGAGAACAACCCCATCCCTTAGTCGCCTTTTGCGACACCCACAGGAGGAGCGGGGGTGGTCCTATTCTACTCCGCCGGCCAGATAGGATGTATCACCGATATTTTTTTTTTTTTTTTTTTTTATATAGGACACGTCAATTTGACTTCACCTCGCCTGATGTTAAGCTAAAGGCAAAGTCTCGGAAAGAGGGTCACCATCGCAAACATTTACCATGTTAACAGTGGTGGCACTCAGCTTGACGGCCTCATTAGATGCCTTTTCACGCCCCGCTTAAAGGACCCGGGACTGTAGGAAGAAGGAAACACGTGAGCTGGCAGGGAATTCCAGGTCTTAGTGGTGCGGCATAGGAATGAATCACTGAAACGCTTGGTTCTATCAGGTATACTCTGCACCGTAAATGGATGACATCTTAGCCCTGCACGTGTCGTCCTGTGAAGGAAAGGGGAGGGTGGGACTAATTGGAAGAGCTCGTCAGAACATTCACCATGGTAGAGACGGTAGAAAACTGCCAAAGACGCAACATCTCTACGCATCTGCAAAGGCTCGAGGGTGTTCGTGACCTCAGGATCCCCAATAATGCGGACCGCACGTCGCTGCAACCTGTCGAGAGCATCTAATAAGTACTTTGCGGAGCCGTCCCAGAGATGTGAGCAGTATTCCACGCAGGAACGAATTTGGGTCTTGTATAGAAGACACCGCTGCTCCGGCGTGAAAAAACGTCTCACTCTGTTCAGGACTCCGAGTTTACGCGAGGCTGATTTGATGATACTCTCGATATAGTTTTTGTTATTCAGTTTGCAGCGATATATTTAATTCTTCCCTTCTTCATAGTACTAGCTGTTGCCCGCTGTTTCTCCCGCGTTTATTTGACACGGAACTTTCACCCTAATCCGATACCAAATGTAGCCTATGCGCTATTCTAGCTAGACTTTATTCGCCAAGGAGGGCCAGTCCGTTAGAGGGAGGGATATGTCGAAGACAACCTCACCTCCGGCATAGCACCATGACCCTCAGACGGTGTGCGGTTTTAGTCTGTCCGAATCTGACATGATCTCCACTTTCTGTTTCGGCGGAGGTATCCGAGGAAATTTCCGCACGAAAGAAAAATATCAAACTTTATTCTGTACTTACCAGTCGTCAAAGCGTGATTGAATAACAAGAATCAAATAAGAATAGCTTATATTAAGCTTAGGTTATGAGATCTAGAATTGGAATAAACATACTTAGATATATTTTTCTTGTAAATACATCCATATGTATTATACCATGTACAATAGTTTCTAGTAAGCCGTGAATAATAAGAGTTTTTCAACTAAATACCTAGTACTAAGTCCATTACGTAGTTCACCCATCCACGGCAGTTTCTTTCAAAGGTACCTACAACGTTGTTCTAATTTCTTGCTTAATAGGCGAAATGCTCTGCTTTTTTTTCAGATAAAAATGTAGTAACTGCAAAAAGCAGAACATTATGCCATTTATAGGTTTTAAAGTAAAAGGCAGTATGCATACAGCTTCTGTGGAGTAGTGGTAGAGGGTTCGACAGCCACGCAGAGGGCACGGGCTCGATTCCTGCTCAGTGCATATACCATTCAAGAATTAAAAAAAGGGTGTAAGTTTGCGGTGCCCTGACTGGTATGTCTGATAAATAACGGACGAGACTCTGGCGCAGCTTTTCTCTCAGGGTTGGAGGACAGATGGCAGTCCCTTCCGTAAAATAAGGTCAAGAGGAGGAAGTACAAGTATCGTTGTTATTCAAATAAATCTATCTACTTAATTGAATTTGACAAATTTATCCCAAAAGAGAAGCCTAGTTAACTAGTTTGCTAAACTAGGATTCTGTTCAATTGTTGATACAAAATCCATACTAATATTATAAATGCGAAAGTAAGTCTGTCTGTCTGTATGTTACGCTTTCACGCCTAAACCACTGAACCGATTTTGATGAAATTTGGTATAGGGGTAGATTAGACCTTGAGAAAGGACATAGACTATGTTTTGTCGCGATAACCGACATCCATGCGGGCGGAGCCGCGGGCAAAAGCTAGTAATTCTTACTTCCTTACTAATATTATAAATGCGAAAGTAACTCTGTCTGTTTGTCTGTCTGTGTGTATGTTACGCTTTCACGCCTAAACCACTGAACCGATTTTGATGAAATTTGGTATAGGGGTAGATTAGACCTTGAAAAAGGACATAGGCTATGTTTAGTCGCGATAACCGACATCCACGCGGGTGGAGCCGCGGGCAAAAGCTAGTAGTATATAATTTTAATAATTCCTATAATATCTATTTAGTAGGTAGGTATATCTCTATGACAAATCCACCAGGAGGTACTCATTCATGAACATATACAAAAGCATATTGTTTTATAAGTACCGTACATCAATGCTCGCATCATTGGCTCGAGTCGTTGATCCCAACCGACAATCAGCATAATAGCTCGCACATTGTTTGTTTATTTAAATTAACACGGATAATGCTCGGTACACACCAACTGAGGACAGCGAACGAGGGCAATGTATCGATCAGAGCCGCACGCTGTTGAACGTTATATTCTAATTCATTCGCATTCTGATTTAAACATGTCAACATGGCAGATAAACACACGGCCCCTTTTTTCCGGATATCCCCACCGGAGCCGGAGGGGGAGGTTATGTCGGACTCGAACCAACCAAAACCGCACACCGTCTGTTCGTTGTGCTAGGCCAGAGGTGAGGTTGTCTTCAGCATATCCCTTGCACCCCGGCTAACCCAGAGCCATCCGTTACGGTCTGGCCCTCCTCAGGAAATACAAGCCCCCTGATGGTAAGTGGTTACTGTGACAACATCAGGCGTGACACTCATGATTCCCCATCCCCGTTAGAACCTTCTGATGCTCTTATTGAATAGCAGCAGAGAGATTACTCCACATCTTATAGTATTTGTTGGATAAAAATTAAAATATAATATTTAAATTGCCGCGTGGTTCCCGGCAGAGAATAATTTGGGCCACCCCATCTTTTCCCATGCGGTGTTATACAAGGCGACTAAGGGATAGGGCTGTTCAACATCAGACTAATATTATATACAGCCCAGACTCAGCCTCAGATATAGGCTCGAGTCAACAATAGTGCAATATTATGTACCATGTACACTGACGGACTCATAAACTGCATCAAAGTTCAGGTTTAATCTAAAAGGATTTTTTATAATAAGTATGCAAACTTTTTAGATTAAATTATATAAATATGGAAAGACTGGCTCTTAATCTTAAAAAAAAAATTAAATTTAAAAATAGAACTGCAGTAAAACAAATGAATATAGCCGGGAAAAGAAAATTTACTTGTAGTATCAGATTTGCGTGTTATTTATAGCAAAGTTTTAAATTGATTCTCATTGTTTTTTTTTGTTTTGTCAATTGAATTATTGTTACCAGCATAATTGTTGGGTTAGTTTTTTAACACATCGAGAGTTTTTGAACCATAATATGGATACTTCGTCCGAACAAGCGGCACAAATTGTAGCATTGGTGCGGGAGGGCTTGGATCAACGAACGATTGGTAGAAATTTGAATTTAAACCAGTCTACGGTTTCTAGAATATACAGAAGGTTTGTAGAGACAGGTTCTTACAGGAGGAGACGTGGTACAGGCAGAACTCGAGCAACCACAGGTCGTGATGACCGATTTATTGTTATAACTTCCCTGCGAAATCGTTTCCTCACGTCAGTTAACATCAAAACCGAGCTTAATGAAGTGCGTGGAGTAAACGTGTGTGCACGAACAATAAGAAGAAGGTTAAAGGAAGTGGATATCACCCCTTTTAGACCAGCAAATGGTCCAAAGTTGTCTACAGCTCACAGACAAGCTCGCTTAAGATTTGCGCGTCATCACCTGAATTGGACAGAAGAGCAGTGGGCCTCTGTATTGTTCACGGACGAGTGTAGGACATGTTTATATGGTGCAGATGGTCGCAGAAGAGTCTATCGTCGACGTGGGGAGCGATATGCTCAAAGTTGCATTGAGGAGCGTGTTCCTTTTGGAGGCGGTTCATGTATGGTCTGGGGTGGCATATCGATGAACGGGCGAACAGAACTTGTGTTCATAGACATGGTCCGTCAAAACGGTAATAGAGGGGGTTTGACAGCACATCGCTACATAACAGAGATATTAGAAGATCACGTGGTGCCTTACATGGGATTCATAGGCGAAAATTTTACTTTAATGCAGGATAATGCCCGGCCGCATGCAGCTGCACAAGTTCAACATTATTGCGAAGAGGTTGGGATACGTACAATGAATTGGCCAGCACGCAGCCCGGATCTTAATCCCATCGAGCATGTTTGGGACAATTTAAAAAGAGCTGTATATGCGAGAAACCCTTCGCCCACGACAGTGGCAGCACTAAGAACAGCACTTTCAGAAGAATGGGACAATATTCCGCAAGATCTTTTAAAAACCCTTATAAAATCTATGCGGAACCGATTAGAATCCGTATTATGGGCACGTGGGGGTAATACACCTTATTAAAACACAAATAAACCCTTGCATAAAGTTTGTGTATTGTGTAGTGTTAAAACCAATTTTTTAATTAAACCAATTTTTCTTAAATTTCTGTTTTTTCTTCAAAAAAAGTCTTAAGGTCCTTTCCAGTACATAAACTAAAACTTAAAGATATGACCCTACGCTGTTTTAAAGTTCACGAACCAATCTAGAGGTTTCAATTTAAATCTGTATAGAAAGTATGCATACTTGGTTAAAATATTTATTTCAAAGTCGTCTATTACTTTGATGCAGTTTATGAGTCCGTCAGTGTATGTTAAAAACTAAACACAACCACAGATTAATTCCCAGACCACACTAGGAGAAATATTGTATTGGGGTAAGTAGGTGTACGAGTATGATGGCGCCAGTAAGATTTTCAGGGCCCAAGCAAACCTTATCTGCTATCAGGATGGCTGCAAAAAGGCTCCAATAGTCTTATTTTGTTTGGAGTCTAGGAAACAAACAAGATTAATCTATGTATTTACGGTAGAAACTAGTTCACTCCCGGAAAAGCTAACATAACAGACATTTTACGAGAACTCAGACGCTACTAGCCCCGTGACGGCGCTTGAGTCTCGTCTGTCATTAGATGTAGTGACTAATACTAGTTGGTTAACCATTGGTAGGTATGTACCTGGCCTACCGTATACCGTACTTTGTTGAGAGTAGGCTGAATTAATTCATGCAAATCTATTTTTATCACTGTATTCATACTAGCTGTTGCGCGCGGTTTCACCCACATAATTTTAATCCCTCAACCCATAGGAACCAATTTCGGAATAAAAAGTAGCCTAGATATGTTATGTTCACGGAGATCAGAATATGGTTATGTTAAACTTTACCAGTGGTGGGCAAACTCTCTTAATGGGGGGCAAGATAGTTCAAGAAATTTTAGAGGAGGGCCAGAATGATCACAAAATTCTCGGTTTTTTTTTAAACAGGAGACGTCAATTTGACTTCACCTCGCCTGATGTTAAGCTAAAGGCAAAGTCTCGGAAAGAGGGTCACCATCGTAAACATGTACCATGTTAACAGTGGTGGCCAATGATATTTTATACAAGATATGTTACGTTCATAGTAACTGACTTCTCAAATCTGATCCAGCAGTCTGTCAATGCACAATAGTTGACAATTAGCGTTAAAGTAGTACGAAAGATGGGATAAGCACATGAATAAAAAAGATAGCTATAATTCGGAATGATTCGGACGATTGCGCTTCGAAGCATAGATTATGATTTTGTTGAACAGAAGGGGTATTTCGTTGGTAGGCAAGAAATGAAATTCGATGAAAAAATAATACGTCATTATTTATTTCGGAAAATGATAATAATTCAAAAAGATAATTAGGGAACTTCTCGAAAATAAAACCATAGTGCCGTACTGACGTTATAATCAAAAATTAAACTCCTTCAAATAAATTTAATTTATTTCTTTTCTGCCTCTTAGAAAGTTTTTTATTTTGGGATTATTTTTATGAGCAGAATGAAGCCGAACAGTGGTATATTTGTCAGTTATTTATATTCTTCCTGAGCAATGTTCCTTTTTTCGAAGTATATCTCTCAGTGGCTTCAAAATTATTGCTACAAATTCTGTTGCTTTTTGAAGGTGTCCAGTCAAACTCATTTCGTTGTTCTTTAACAATTGCAATCCACTCCTGAAGTCGAACTTCATTAGTCGGAAACCTTGAAAAAAAATTTAGGTTATTACAATTATTTAAAGGACAACAAATAAATAAAACAAAAATTATGTTACTGACTTTTGAATAACAAATAAAACTGAACAGTAGGTCAAAATTATTACTTTAGTAGGCAGTAAACTGAAAATTACCCTATGTCGCATCTGTACTGATAATCTATGCAAGCAGTGTTGTTGTGTCCTTGTCGTGCTCATATCAAAAAGTATTTCTGTCCTTTTTCTTTGCCGCCATTATTTTAAAAATATTAATAAACTAATTTTAATGAAATACACTGAAAAATCGGTAATATTGTATGTACTTACATGTGATAGAAGGTCCTTCGTGTTTTATAGATTTTAGTGTCGTAATTTGTACATTTTTAAAAATACACGGTGGCATTTTTATTGCCATTTTATTATGCGCTTACATACGTGACAACTCGGCGTTTGCCAGACATATACTAAATGCGATACGTCCCAATTGGGACGTTTTCGCGTCTTCACCAGGCGCAGTCTAATAACATATCTGCCTCTTTTTTGTATGTAATATCATTGGTGGTGGCACTCAGCTTGACGGCCTCATTAGATGCCTTTTCACGCCCGCTTAAAGGACCCGTGACTGTAGGAAGAAGGAAACAGGGCAGGAGGCAGGGAGTTCCAGGTATTAGTGGTGCGGCATAGGAATGAGTCACTGAAATGCTTGGTTCTGGCAGGTATACTCTGCAACGTATATCTCTTCCGTTACCGCTCCACCGCCTCTTTGACAAGCATGGCTTGCTCGCTGAAGGAGCTCGCACCATTTGCCGCGTGCAACTCCGTGCAAGGCTGTAAGCGAGAGACCTCTCACTCCTAGGGCCGCCACTAGCTCCCGCCTCGGCGTCTCCTACACATTCTGGCCCGGCAAAATAATGTATCACTGGCCACATACCATATAAGTCGAAGGACCGCCGTCGGCAGGTCGTATTAAAATGCTTTTATGCGCCGGAGTTGGCCCGCGGGCTGTAGCAAACTTTAAGTAGGTAAGTAAGTACATATCTGCCTACCCACTTTTACATAAACCAACAAACGCCACTATAAACTAACCTCATGTCAAGTTTTGAACGTAAAACAGCAGTAAAGTGACCATAAATTACTTATATTAAACTTACCCAAAGCTCGCCACCATATTGAAAGATTGCATGGCATAAAACGACCACAGCCTCATACCACATTCTCTGAGAAGTGACTCACGACTCGACGACGACTCGCACTGACTCATTTCCGACTCGGATTCCTGCTGACGTCACAGGGTGCGCGGGCGCCGACACATCGCTATTTTAAACTACATTCCTTATTTGTGGACAGCTATACAAACCTGTATCTATATCTATCTATGACTAGTTGAAATGGTGCCCATTTTGTGGGACTAATGCTTAGGTTCTTGGACGGCTCTTGACTGCACCCCGCTAGATAGTAAGAAGCTAAGGTGATGACCAGAAAAATACGGGTTCCATTCCATGTCCAAAATGAGTGGTTCTGATTTTGTTGCCCTCGACAGTACCTTCAAATTAGAAGTTGCAGTGGCATCTTGCGGCACTGCAACTGCGCTTCTAGAAATTTTATGAAAATTATGAGTGGTGCAGCTAGCGCACCACAAGGCGCCACAGCAGCCCTTCCTTACGCCTCTTATTTGAACGCTTTTTGTAAAAATCTAAAGTATGTGTTCTCGTAACTTAGGTGGTTCCCGGATACATCCGTAAAAAAATCGGAGCGCTCCACTAACTTCTCCTTAAAATTTGCGACTTTTATGGGAGGCTCCCATAAAAGTCTAAAACCGATTGTGAGCAACTACCCTTTGACCTCCCAACTCCAAGAAGAAAAGCCTACGCGAAAGCTTCGTCCATCAATCAACAGGCTCCGGCTTGCAAGTAAGATTGGCTTGGTTCCGAGGGTCTTGATTATGAAAAACCTGAAAGGTTCGACCGGCTGAAAATCCTTAGGCCGGCCTAGAACATTAAATTATAGGTACTAACCTTTATCTTCACAATGCAATCTACCTTATTAGGTTGCCGTCTAGTCCATAATTTATTTATTTTATTTTTATTTAACTTTATTAGGAAAACAACCGTTTATACAATTCTCATCAGTACCTTCGAAATGTCTGAAAACCATTTATAAGTTTTCGCATCTTATGACTAGGATAATAAACTATGTCTCGCTCAATTAATTATATAAAGCAAAGTGGTTACAAATATGCGTAAAGTACAAAATATATATAACTACTATGTAACAATGTGTTTGGAGGAGGAGGCAAGGTATTTTTTTTTTACTTATAAACTTATTTTTTAAAGGAAACAGTTAAAAAAAGTACATCAATCAAGTTGAGCTCGATAACGCCAAACCTCTTAAATATTAACACAAAGCCAGTAAACCAAATCAAAACATCAATGTTTATTTTTTGATATGCCCTTAACTTGAAGAGATAATTACAGTGAGAGCTGGAGCCTATCAAGCTGCCTAGAATAGCCGTACAAGTGTAAATTAGCTATAACACATACAGTTTGCGTGCCCAACACACTCCACTCCATTAATTACGAAGAAAAACGCGTCACGGAGCGCGGGCGGCGCGCGCGCAGTTTTTACAATGGCATACTCTCCGTCAGGAAACGCACGCGCGATCGCCATTTTTTGCAATAGTGCATTAATTTTTAATACGAGAGCAATGACCGTATTGTAAATTGATCTAGCTCGGTCTATTAAAACTGTAATCTGAGGGCTGACGTGAGTTAAGTGAAAACTTTGTGCAACTTTTTTGAACCGATTTACTTTTTTTTTTGTTTCAGTACTATTGAAAACCTTGTGTTTTTTTTTTCAAGATATATTTTTCGATTAGGGATGTGTCTATTTCTATTAATTGGGCACCATTTCATGAGCTACAAGTATTATAAATTAACAGGGTACTGGGTACGGAACTTTAGCGATGGTAGTGCCTCTCTTCCGTCCGAGGTGGAAGCGGTCCTGTCAAGGGCTGTTCGAAGCCTCCCTTGCAGAGGGCACAGAGGAGAGCCGGCAAGGGAAGGGCTGATGCTAGGTACGACCGCTTTTATCCAGTGTGACGCGGTACAGTGGCTTTTAATTAACTACATTAATTAATGTCAATAACCTATATATACATCTAGAGAGGATATTAAGACGCTTATATCATCCCGAATCCAGGAATAAAGGATCCCTTTATTCCTGGATGATCGGATGATCGCGAAGTCGTGTATTTTTTTTTGCCTCAAAACAAAGCCATGTCTCGTAGTACTAACCTGTTCAGATACCATGTTATTTAGTATTCGTCCCATATCTGCATTTTCATTCGATGTTTGACCTGGTAGGTGACAGGTTCGTTGCTCCGTCTGACACTCCGGCCTCTACGAACAATGGTGCCGGTGGACTTGTGAATTTTATTAGTTATGTTAACACTTAACACAGTTACCATAGATGGGATGGTATTTTACCGGTCTGTTAAGTCGACTTTAAAGAAGGAAGAGATTCTATGTAACTGCAGCTTCAAATCGTTACCAGGGACGCCCATGAAATCGTGTACGAGGGAGGAAGAAGAATTGGAAGACGAACCTCGCATAGTGATGGTCTAAGCGAAGATGATGAGGTATATACATAGTTATAAGGAAGCAACGTTATTCTCTCGTACGTAATACATACAAAGCTTCGGTGACGTGGCTGGAGAGTTCCACCTACAGCAAAACATAATAAGATTCTGAATTCGATTCCCGTGTTCTTAGGTTTACAATATGAAAATACTCCATTGGGACTCGGAATGAAACCGGGAACAGCTGACAGAATGGAAAGTTTTATATGAATAGGTAAGCACCTACTTCAGCTTTTATATATTCCGTCATTAGACTATAATAATATAGTAGGTCTAACCGAGAGCTATAAGTCCAAAATTGTGGTTTTTTAGCAATGAGATGCTGACACCTAACTGAGAGTTCTGTATGATAAGTATCTTTTGAATCATTAGGTGGGTGAATTTCTCAAACGTAAAATTTTCGCGGCGTGACTGAAAATCATACCTTAAAGTTAACATATAGTAATGATTATTTTTTGTAAGAAAGATATCGTTTTCTTCTATATGCACGTATAAATTATATTATTGAAACTATTTTTGTGAGTGTGTAAAAAATGTCTTTTCACCTAAATTCTAAGCTTGGTGGCGCGTCCACAACCTGTTTTCTTGGGAATGATCACAGTTTAATCAAAACTTCATTAGTTCACTGAGTATACTTAATAATAATTCGATTCGGCATTATTTTAGCTATCTTCGATACTGTCATTCGTAGTATTTAGTACTATACTTTATCTTAAAAATCATTTATAAGTTGCGTCCGCGGCAAATGTAAAATTTTGGTGGGATTTATAAAATCATCGAAGGAGTCGTATTGAAAGTACCTATAAGGACGACACTATCATCATTGGAAACGTTCAGTTGGGTGTTGATGAGCACCAGTGCCAGTTGTCCCCAGTCCCGTTTCGTTTTTCTGCCAAACACGTAAGTAGGTCGTTTCATAAGCATCGGACAAAAATATTGTAATTTTTGTGTTGATTATTTAAAACGGTTTATTCTCATTGTATGTTTTAATATTTAAGTATAGTGTACAGGTTCAGTATGTGTATTAAATTTTGGTAATGTAACCACTATATTCTAAATAGTATTTTTACAAATATTTTTTTTAGACGTGAAACTAATTTTGGTGAAGCAATTTTGGTGAATTTGGTGGGGTTTTACTAATCATCAAAATTGTATATTTACACCAAAATTTGTTTTCATAGTTATTTGATTAAGCTCCTACGTAGTCCGACGGGCTACTAGGTCAGGTGACCTCTACGTAGTATACCCTGGGCAGTGGAGAAAGCACCGCCTCTCTCCCTAGGTGGGAAAGAGGTTGTTGGCAGTTGAGGGTTGTTCGGAAGCTTTCCTAATTTTCTCTCAGATTAACCATTAGCATATGAACTACCCATACAAAAGACGGGCGAGTAGTTGGGTGAAGTCAGCTGATGCCGCAGTAGGGACAGGCCGGTGTGCTGGAGCATCGTGCGCTTTTTCCGTCACCTGCTTCTACTGGCGTGAAAGGCGGCCTCACTCTTTACTACTAAGCCTACGCCGTTAAAACCTGCCCACCCTTCTTCCCTCCTCTCCACTGTCAACATCATTTGGCTTTTCTTCCTCTGCTTTCTCACTTACATGAAAGCTACCGTGGATGCAAGAGTGCCTCATGCAATCTTTTGCACGAACGTCGAAGATGTAGGTGACACGCAACTCCTGCTTATGTTGCTCCAGCAGCTAGCACTTTGCTATCGTGTAAAAGGTACTCAATCTTCTCCACAGAAGGCTTCTGACCTCTACCGTCCTCAAGCTCCTACATCCACATCCTCACATGTTGCACCAATCTATCGGCGTCCACCACCGATATTAACAGCATACATGGGCAGTTATGGAGTGATTGTCTGATGCTATCCGACCAAAATACCACGCTGATTGGGAATGGACTAAGGACAGATCACAGATCACAGAGACAGTGATAAGGAAGATTCTCATATTGCCAACAGCGGTTCGAACAACGGAATCAGAATCGTGGTACATGTATCGGATGGTGTTAACCTCTGGAACCCTTTTGAAACGCAATGCCTATCAGCTCACCGCGTGAGAAACTTAGTTGAAGGACTCCTGTAAGTTCAGAAATAGACATCACACTACCAACTTGTCTTGCCACTACCAAGTGTCCATGGCATATCTTCCGTCCACCCTTAGGCATACCGAGTACCATATTATATTGCTCCAGCAGCTAGCACTTTGCTATCGTGTAAAAGGTACTCAATCTTCTCCACAGAAGGCTTCTGACCTCTACCGTCCTCAAGCTCCTACATCCACATCCTCATATGTTGCACCAATCTATCGGCGTCCACCACCGATATTAACAGCATACATGGGCAGTTATGGAGTGATTGTCTGATGCTATCCGACCAAAATACCACGCTGATTGGGAATGGACTAAGGACAGATCACAGATCACAGAGACAGTGATAAGGAAGATTCTCATATTGCTAACAGCGGTTCGAACAACGGAATCAGAATCGTGGTACATGTCTCGGATGGTGTAAACCTCTGGAACCCTTTTGAACCGCAATGCCCATCAGCTCACCGCGTGAGAAACTTAGTTGAAGGACTCCTGTAAGTTCAGGAATAGACATCACACTACCAACTTGTCTTGTCACTACCAAGTGTCCATGGCATATCTTCCGTCCACCCTTAGGCATACCGAGTACCACCTCTCCCACTTTGAGAATAACTGCCTAAATCTTTTCCCAACAATCTTGAATAAGTTCGTCGATAATATTGGCGCCATTAGAGTAAAATATAATCCTTGCTAGAAGCAAGGATAGATAGAACAATCAAATGTTTTGCTTTTATACTGATACTACTAACAACTAAAGTGGTTTTGCCATATAAAAATGAAGTTGGTGATAAAAGGGTAAAAATTAAGGGTTATATGTAACTATTAAGTGCCAAATTCTAGAAAAAAAACAAAGAAATAGTATAAGTAATAATAAATAAAATATAAAAATAAGTTGATATGCAATTTTGGTGTTAGACACCAATTTCGGTGTATTGAAAATTTAGGTGTATAAAATAAACAAGTAACTCCCAGGGCTAATTAGACTATTCAAACATAATAGGCATAAAATATGTATTTCTAGCTAAATATTGAAAGAGATTACCTAAATACCTAGAAATAAAAAAAATCACCAAAATTAGCTAAAAATTCATAGATGTTGAAATTCACCCAGGTAGTGGTCTACCACACCTGAAACAAGACAGTTCTGGACAAACAAAGCGGAAAAACATGATATGCTGGGACCTAACTGAGAGCTATTAGTCGAAAAATTATGTTTTTAGCATTGGAGTTAACCAGGGTTAGATGCTGATTCCTAGAGTGAAGTCTAAAAGATACGGGCCAGACTTTCACGTTTCTAAAAAGGTCCCTAGCCATATTCAGAGCTATACTTACAGGTGTATGTATAATGTAATGAAGAACCGAACCGGTTAAGCGCTGGCCACGCGCCTTGTGGGGATCCATTCTAATAATAGTAAAGACTGTTAAATTTTATGACGTCACTGAATCATTTTTCATATAAGTTACCTTATAACTTATCGTTTTGACGCTTAGTAAAAGTAAAAAGTACCTAACTAATTTGATTAATCAGTAGAAAACCTACTCAATTCTGAGGATGTTATGTTTTTTTTTGGTATTTAAATGGTTTATACTTAAATAAGTCAATCGGCTATTACTTAGCCTAGATTTTCAAATTCAACAAATACACTACATTAGGTACTCTTGTGATTATATTCATAGACATATATCCATACCTACTAATATTATAAATGCGAAAGTAAGTCTGTCTGTCTGTCTGTCTTTACGCCTAAACCACTGAACCGATTGTGATGAAATTTGGTGTAGAGGTAGATTAGACCTTGAGAAAGGACAAAGGCTATGTTTGGTCGCGATAACCGACATCCACACAAGCGGAGCTGCGGGCAAAATATTATATAAAATAACCAAACTTAAAGGTGTTGTGTAATTGGCGGTGTGACAAACAAGAAAAAAATCATGATTGTCACACTGGCGTGACAACCTGGTGTGACCACGAGTCCGGCATTCAATTACCTCATGATCTCAAAAACACCCACAGCGTCAAGTAAGTAGGTAGTCAGTAAGTTTTCTTTTCTTTACTTATTTAGATATAGGACTTTTATCTTGAGAAATGCCAATCCTATTGTAACAAAATTTGATGAATAATTTTGACATAGGTAAGTACAACTAATTTACCAAGTATTTGCATGTCTTAAACACATTTTGCAGCATCCGAATGAGGTGCGGATAAAATACAATGGAATGAGCCTATATTTTCTACTCTTACATTAAAATCTAAAAACAGTTGTTCCCTAGCACTAAGATTCCGTTCACACTCCAAGAGCAAATGCTGGACATCGTCTATTGTGCCACATGTTAAACAGTTAGGCGAGTCAACTACTCTCATCATGGGTCCAAATTTCCGTGATGGGATATGACCAGAACGTAGTCTCAAAGCTATACCAACTAAATTTCTACTTAAGTTAGATTGGCCAAACCAATACAGTAAGTAATTATACCCCATAATTTACCAATTCAGTCTTAAACATTCCAATCGGCTTAAAAGTAACCAGCAAGATGGCGTTCCCCGATCGAATGCGTAGGAGCAACGCACTATAGGTAGATAGCTATCGTTAGGGTCGCTGGGAGCGTGCCATCGACCGAACGACATTGAAACTGCAAGGTGCCCTAACACTGATAAAAACTCGTTGAGCCACTGAGCGAACGATGAGGTGAATTCGATTTCGAAAAATATCGGTAGAAAGGTGTATATTTATAGCTGGCAGCCCCATATAGCAGTAGGTTAGAAATAAACCGTTTTATCGTAGATAAATGTCTACGTTTTTTTTTCCGGAGACGGTGAATTTATATACACTCCGAGTTTGGACGTAATATCTACCTATATCTATGTGGCAACAATGTAATAAATAAATAATTAAAAAATAATCCACAACATTCTACACAACGCTATTTAGACCCATGGCCCACGGTAAGCTTAATTAACTTGTGTTATGGAATCTAGAATGCGGATAAACATACTTAGATACTTTTTTTTGTAAGTAAATACATATTATACATAGAAACACCCAGCCTCTGCCTAACGCAAATAGCCATATGCAGGCGTAATTGCACAGAACGGGAATCGATACCGTGATCTCTGTCTTAGAAATCGAATTCTCGAGCACGACACATAGGTACCTTTTCTTCTTCTTCCTCTAAGCGTTAAAACCAGTCGCATCTGATGCTTTAAGCTTGGAGTCTGGGATTCGCTTTACCAATCTAACTACGAATTTAGCTGGTCTTCGATATTTTTCGTGAAGCGACTGCCACTTGACCTCCACAACTTAAAGGCTATACGAAACATTGCAGTTAGACCAGTTGTAGAACTTTTGAGAGCTCCAACTACCCGGACCAACTACCATAGATGTTCGTATGGCAACCGGGACCGGCGGCTTAGCGTGCTTTCTGAGGTACAACTAAACCAATGCAAGTACCCATATTCACGCATACAAATATTTGTACTGAGCGGGGATCGAACTCACGCCTCCTGTATACCCACGCCAAAGAGGCTGTCGAACATACCTATATCGTAAATTTTTTTTTTTAATCTAAATATTCCACAACATTCTACACAACGCTATCTAGACCCATGTAAGCTTTTATAGCTTGTGTTATGGAATCTATCTAGAATAAATCTAGAATGCCACCGGGTGTTCCAGGGTAGTTATCGTTACGACCGTCGCACGCGCACTCAATTGCGACCATACTAAGTTCCATAATGCATCTTGTAATGTAGCGATACTTGCCCATCGTATCGTGAAACACGCGATCGACTTTTTTCATTGGTGCATCGAAGCGAGTGACGTCGGGAAAAAACTCGGAATGAGGTTAGCTAGAACGGTATCGTGAAAAAAAGCTTTCGGTCAGCGTCCGCTTAACTCGGGAGATTTAACAATACAAAGCTTATATGCGCAAGAGTTCAAATAAAAAATAAATGATTACAAAGTAAAAAAATCCGACTGTTACTGAAAAGACCGAAATAAGTTTGATAGCAGGCGGTACCCATTCAATTTCTTTCGGTTTATGATTGGCAAATGGGTACCGCCTGCTATCAAACTTATTTCGGTCTTTTCAGTGGCAGTCGGATTTTTTTACTTTTTAATCATTTATTTTATTTTATACTTTTTAGTTATCATATGACATGTATATCTTTTTGTAATCTCCTTCTAATTTCCTTCATATCGTTTATACTTGAAATAAAAATTTATATCAGTAAGTAATAAAATTAGCGAGCGATTTGATTGTTTTGTTAAACAACTTTAAATCGTCCTAAACTATTATTTAAAATGTAAAATGGTAAAAGGAACCTAAAGATGATTTTAAAATACCTATTCAACGACACCCCACTTGACATAGTTCATCGACTTTTTTTTTCATTTTGCGTCTGGTTGTCGCTGTGGTGAATTTTAATTACCGTCATGTCTTTAGTGACACTCGCATGGTTAAGACGAATCGATTGACGTAAGAATTATCAAAATCGGCCTATGCATTTGGTCTCTAGAATGCCACATAGAAACAAACATACATACATACATACATAGACTGATAAACACATTACCCTCCTTTGCGTCGCGCAGTCGGGTAATAAGTACGAGTCGGACTCGCGCTCCAAGGATTCATAAACCACTATATATTCTGATTGCGTTGACTTAGAAGTTTGATTTTTGCACAGCTTCAAGACGTTATAGACCTGAGTACCTATGTGGTAGGAATTTCAACTTGATACCTCCACGCAATGCTGAGAAAAAGGTCTTGACTTGACAGACAGACGGACAGATAAACAGATAACGAAGTGATCCGGGTTCCGTCTTTTCCTCTTGAGGTAGGTACGGATCCCTAAAAATATTACTTTTTTTTCGTAAGGAGTAGGTACCATACCAGTCACAGAAATTACCTACTAGTAGTTACGAGTATTCCTGTTAACCTTACAGCTAAAACTAAACTGCTTGTGTTTAGCAGTGGGTTCCCGTCGGTAGTGTAAAGGTCAGGATTCTCACTTGGGACCTATCAAACGTAAGGCTAACCCTTTAGCCACTAAGCTAGAGCGCTACGTGGTTACGATGCAAGAGTAGCCTTGCTCGACAATCGTCATCATCATATCAGCTACACATAGCGCGCAGAACAAATGGCCGATGGAACAAAAAAATTGGCGACCGCGTACGGACAAACGTAATGTAGGAAGCCCATCGGCCAGGTGGATGGACGATCTCATCAAGGTCGCCGGGAAGCGCTGGATGCGGGCTGCTTTAGATCGGTCATTCTGAAAGTCTATAGGAGAGGCTCGACAATAGTAGTATATTATTGGGAACTCTACCCCACATCGTTCGGCCTGCCGGCCAGGCCTCACTCTGTGATTGCAATTGCACGAAATGATTGTCACTGCAGATGAACTCAATCAATTCAACGTTTCATACCCATCGGTCGATCTAGTTTAAATGATAATGTCGTTGGTTCGATTCCATAAAAGACCTCATGAGGTTTTTACTTTGTTTTTATGTATGAGTCTGTTTGGTTCATTACTATGGTTCGATCCCATAAATCGATGAACACTATTTGAGTATGTATGTTTTACTTTAGGCAAGAGTCTGTTTCACGTTTGCACGAAAAGCGTTGATCGAAAAACGTAGATCGTTGAACGGAAACCCATAAACGCGTTAAATGGACTGAAGCGTTGAATACCGTAGCGTTCGATTCATCTGTTGTAAAAGTTGTAGGTATATTATTGGGAACGATACCTCACAGAGTGAGGCCTGGCCGGCAGGCCGACGTATGTGGGGTAGAGTTCCCAATAATATACTACTGACAATATGCCCAAATAATTAGTGCGTCGTTGGTTCTTTTACCAATCGAGTTGCCACCCCGACTAATGGCAGTCCATCAGTGTCACGTCCAGGGAAAAATAATAATAATGTCATTTATATCTTTCACTAGGATATTATATATAATCACGCCTTTATTCGCAGAGGGTTAGGCAGAGGTGAATTAACACCCACATTTCACCAATCATTGTATTCGGTCCCACGTAAGAGGGGGTGAGCCTATTGCCGCACTCCGGGCACTATTATCGACTCGAGCCATGCATCTGAGGCTGAGTCTGCTGTAGGTATATACCTCTCTGATGTTAAGCAGCCCTATCCCTTAGTCGCATTGAACGACACCGCATAAGAAGAGATGGGGTGCCCCGAATTCTTCTCTGCCGGGAACCAGGTGGCCACGTATACTAAGGGATAGGGCAGGGCCATTCTTCATCCGACAGTAAACAAACAGTCCATGACTACCTAAGTGCTCCATTTGACGGCAATAAGCTCGCCCCCTATTGCGGGGAAAGGGACCGAAAATCATATTGGCGAAATGTGGGTGTGAATACACCTCTGCCTACCCTTTCGGTTATTTACAGGCGTGAGTATATGTATGTATGATGTAGTTAAATTAGTGTTCTAATTTTTTTATAGATTCACTACATGCATAATTCTATAAGAACATTATTGATATTTATCTCATACATGATGAAGGTCTAACTATCTTTCTTCTCTCTATGTGACTGCCATCTGACCTCCACAACCAATTGCCGATTTCAAAGTTCTGTAAGTACTATTTGGAGGGCGCTAACCACCCGTAACGACTGCCATTGATAGATGTTCGTATGGCAAGTGGGAACGAAGGCACGAAAACACCCAGACCAGTGGTAATATACATCATGCATTCATGCATAATATAAAAATTAGATCTGAGCGGGAATCAATCGCGTCCCTGCGTAGCAGTGGCGTTCACTACCGCCACACCACAGCAAAGAGAAATAAAATAACGGACAGAATAAAAATGATTTTACTAATTGTTTTAAATTTAATATTAAAGAAATCGTTTGCGTTTTAGCACGTTTAACACAGTGAAACGTTATGTAGAGCATTGCATTTTTATTTCACGTTTCCGCTTCGACAAGCCAGTGTTGCCAACTGCTACTCAAGGCTTGTAGCTAGGATTTAACGAAAAGTTGCTAGATTTGGAATTTTTACCTCCCTGAAAAGTAGCTAGAAGTAGCTATGAAAATGAAGACCATTTTAAACTAACGAAATAAAACACTATAGCTAATGAATCAGCTTTATACTTTAATAAAATTATATTATAGATTACTCAAACTTTTGTCGCCATGAATTATTCCATTTTAATTAACAAGATAATATTCTGAACATTGAATATATTAAACTAGCTCTTGCCGGCGGCTCCGCCCGCGTGGATGTCGATTATCGCAACCAATCATAGCTTATGTGTATTCTTAAGGTCTAATCTACACCTACATTAAATTTCACTGAAATTGGTTCAGTCGTTTAGGCATGAAAGCGTAATAGACACAGACAGAGTTACTTTCGCATTTATAATATTAGTATGGATAATATTCAACAAGAGAAAATGTAGAAGGTTGGGAACACTGGGAAAATAAAGATAAATCTTGTTCAGATAGGTACAAAACATTAAACAATAATCACAATCTCAATCACATAGTAGAAGAGCCAAACATCATAAAAAAAGTTGTGAAAAAAACAAAATGTATGGTATAAAACAGAAAAAAAAAATAGATTTCGTGTTCGTTGTGTGTTTTGTTGCGAAAAACGACGTTTGTTTGCCAGGGATTTCGTCACCATCACTTTATTTTTAATTATTTTTACTACTGTACTAACGAAACATCTCTAAACCAATAGTTGCTAGAAAAAGTAGCTAAAAAATTTAGCTACAAGTTTTAAAAAATTGTAGCTGCCTGACATCAAAAAATTGCTAGATCTAGCTATAAAGTTGCTAAGTTGGCAACACTGCGACAAGCTTTCAAGTAAAATATAAAATATTTTTATAAGTTAGTGACCACTAGTGACATCTATTGCATCTTCTTATAACTAAATGTAAAATTGAATTTAATTAATAACATTCTGCAATTTTGTGTACGTAGTGTTTGTAAAGTGTAACCAATTACAGTTTTTTTAACAAGATACATTTTTATAATGTATCAAAGTGTGTAATCGTCATTAATCGTAAACGTAACATTAATCTATTTATTTCAAAACTGTCTGAGCAAGCGTCATTTTGACATTTGTGACTGACATTTAATTCGATAATGTTGCCATATATCCAATTTTTTGAATTGTAAGGGGAATTTTGATAGTCTCTAGAACGACATATTATTCTCTTCCCATTGAAATACCCAGCGGGTTTTTACATTCTGATCGTATATTCTACAGCCGTGTTATTGTATGCCACTCATAAATAAATTATTGGTAAATATGGCATCACGTTCCATTATGACAAAGATTAGGTAAGACACAGAGTAAAGTAGAACCCTTGTACTCTATCATCGTGCTGCGAATTACCAGTCTTAAATGTATTCAAAATTAACTAATAGTAATTGATGGTTAAATTGAAAATAAAGTAGTTTCAATTGGTTTCAATGATGAATGACAATGTAATTTTTTGTTTCTGCTTCAATAGAAACTATCGATAGGATAAAATATTACCACAAATGAGCTGTTAATCGCCTTTTGACAAGTAAAGTTCGGAATTTTTTTTCATGATCTGGCAACATACTTCAGGTTTCATATATTATTTTTGTCGTCGTGTTTACGTAAAATTTCTGTAAAATTATTCACAGCTGTATGCGCTGTACGATCACCACAGAAAGGTTGAATAAGGAACCATGTGCAATAAAACTGTAATTTCTCTGTTAATATTATATCTAAGGTAAAGTTCTAGCACACCATATTCGTTACCATTGATTCTTTACAACTAATTAAAACTTATGTTTATTTTAGCCTGGATTTCGCTCATCTGGTGCATATAAAGCGTTTAAGTTCACGAGATTTTACTCCTAGTACTGATTGGGACTTTTTGATATTCACCCAACATTGGCCACCAACCATATGCAAAGATTGGACCCACAAGAAACCAAACCACAGTTGCATTTATCCTAAGAAAAGTAATATTTGGACTATACACGGCCTTTGGCCGTCGAAGATAGGCTCCAGAGGCCCCGAAAGTTGCAATAGTACTTGGCTGTTTGATCCGGAACAAGTTAGACCTATTGAGGATGAATTGGAGCAAAACTGGACTAACATACAGAAAGGTAAATTTACGTTTTCGTTTTTTTTTCTTTTTTTTTTACTTGCTCAGCAAAGTACTGCCTAGAGAGTCTGCTGACCAGATGGGTGTTCCATTTCCTCTAAATAACAACTACCATTGATATCCATATTAAAACCAAGACCAATGGCTTAATGTGCCCTCTGAAGCACAGTAACCACCAGAAAATATTTAAGTATGCATACTAATTTAATATTTTGTTCTGAATGGGTATCAAATCCTAAGCAACATAGATATGTGTTCACTGCTCATACACAAAGACATGCATTTAATAGTGTATTTAGTGTGACATTACAGTAAAAAATGTTGTATGGACCAGGCTTTTATGATTCAGAATTTGACTATATCTGTGGGTGTGGTGGGTGTGGTTAATATTTTAACAGTTGCTTCCCAATACATTTATGATAATATCTTATATGTACGCAAGAACTTAGATCTTTTCAAAAAAAACTCTGACCAACACCATTATAATACTAGAAATAAAAATAAACTTGCAGTGCCAAAACTCAGGCTTCATAAAGTTGGTAATTCGTTTGTAGGCAATTGTATAAAATTGTTTAATAAAATTCCTCAGGATCTGATAGACATGCCACTTAATAAATTTAAAATTAAAGTTAAAAATTGCTTAATAAAAAAAGGTTATTATAAATTAGACGAATATTTAAATGATAAAGATCCATGGACATCCTAATCTCATCTCTTGCTTGCACAGTATAAACTTGTTATAAATAAAACCATATTAAAAAAAGAAGGATAATCGAGTTCACTGAGTTTCTTGCTCAGTAGAACCAACCTACCGAACCAGCGAAAGAATCATTTTCCAATGATTTATTTTATTATTTTTAATATGACTGACATTGTACAATTCTGACTTTCATATGTGCTCTTTATGTGCCTAAATTGAATAAATGAAATTGATTCTTTGATTCTTTGATTCTTTGGTGTGAGCCAGAACCCTGATTTTTTCAAACCAAGGTCAGCTCACACTGATAAAATACTTAAACAAGATAAACAAATATATTCTATTTTAAATTTTGTTCATGAATATTATCTATATCTATGTAAATTAAAATGAATTTCTGAAATGTATTATTTTATTATTGCATGCCAAATTGACTGTCGAAATGTACTAAAATGAAGGGTACATAGGATACATTTTTGTATTATGTATGTAACATGTTTTGTTCATCTATAATATAAAAATGAATTGCTAAATGAGTTGGTAAGCACATAACTCAACAACACCTGGGCCAATTTGGCCAATTTTTTTTTTAAATGTTCGTTGAAGTTCAAGGATGGTTTTCACGGCGAGAGCCGCGGGCAAAAGCTAGTTTATAATAATAATACTTAGTTATTGCTATTATTTATAGACAATCACTAGAATTTTCCTTGTTTACATACATGATATATTTCCATAATTATTGCACACTAAAATATAACATCTTATTTCTTATTATTACACAAGTCAGTCGTAAATCACTCAATTCCAACTGATTCACGTTGACAAAGAAAACAATAGAATGAGAGAACAAATAACAATATTTATGTGTGACCTTAGAATTTTTACACTATTTATGACTGTTTATGATAGGTTAAAACTCTGTGCGACGTGCATTAGGTCCCGCCTTCAACAAACACATTACAACTAAATTCAGTTGTAGCTCAATCTTATTATTACACAAGTCAGTCGTAAATCACTCAATTCCAACTGATTCACGTTGACAAAGAAAACAATAGAATGAGAGAACAAATAACAATATTTATGTGTGACCTTAGAATTTTTACACTATTTATGACTGTTTATGATAGGTTAAAACTCTGTGCGACGTGCATTAGGTCCCGCCTTCAACAAACACATTACAACTAAATTCAGTTGTAGCTCAATAGCTCAGTTGGAAGAGCATTCCCTCTGTAAGGGAAAGGTTGTGGGTCAAGTCCACTTGAGCATTTCATTTTCCCGCTGTTTTTCGATTTTAAAAGTTAGCATAATAAATGCCTTTTGCGGTAGCCTAGTGGTATGGGTAATGGACTGCTGAGACGAGGTCTCGGGTTCGATCCCAGGTTTACCATGGCACACACCAATGACCTTTCGATGCTTTTCGAAGTTATGTGTGTATTTATCGCAGGTTTATAAGAAGTGCCCGATTAATGGCAATAGACTCGCCACCTATTACATTGGGACCTAAACATAAACTGACGAAATGTGGGTGCTAGCACCTCTGCCTACCCTTCGGGGAATACAGGCGTGAGTTTATGTTATGTATGTTATGTTTATGCATAATAAATGCTATAAAAAATTCATTCAAATATTTGGGCGGACCCATCAAAAATCAATGTTTAAAAATGGTTGAAAAAATCATTCATTGGTTCTAACAGTTCGTAAGAATGTTGCTAGATGGCTCCGCCGTCGCCCTTAAAGACGGATATAAAGAGAAGGGAAATTTGAAGTGATTCAGGTATCGCTCAACAGCTCAGTTGGAAGAGCATTCCCCCTGTAAGGGAAAGGTCGTGGGTTCAAGTCCCACATGAGCATTTCATTTTCCCGATGTTTTTGGAAAGAGGCTAAGTGTGGAAAAAAAATGCCTTCTATTTGGGTTGATGAGACGTTCCCGTTTGGTTGAATTTTATGAGAGCAATCTCATAAAATTCAACCAAACGGGATTATGAGATGAGAATGGTGTTGCACACAGCAATAAAATGTTAATAATATTTCCAATCATATACTTTCAGGTACAGGAATCTACGAACTCTGGGCACATGAATGGAACAAACACGGAACTTGTGCTGCAGCTATAGAACCTTTAAACAATGAATTTAAATATTTCAACAAAGGCTTGGAATTCTTGAAGCAATACTCTATGACCAATATACTGACTGATGCGAATATACTCCCCTCAGACAACAAATCGGTTACTGTAGAAGATATAAATGCAGCTATTGTATCAAAACTTGGTAAGAAACCAGAGATTCAATGCAAATATGAAGATCACATTCAGTATCTCTTCGAACTGCGGATTTGCTTTGATAAACAGTTGAGTTTAATCGATTGCCCTGAACATCAGCATAACACCAATAGTGAGATCACTAATTGTAATGTCAATGCAAAAATTATCTACCCTGATGAGTATCCACCTAAAAGGAATTTGGTACAATTATATAAGTTTGTCAATTGGTTACAGTGGTTTACTTTATAATTTCTACCTTGGTATCATAAAGCTGTAATTTACCTGGAAGGAGTAGCATTATAAAATGAAATAATTGAACACATCTTTCGAATTGAATCTGTTCAATTTATTTTTCGATATATTTCTAGTGCATGAACTCTAGATGTGAGTAACCCTTTAATAAAATAATGGCTATTAATATTTTATATAAATAGATAATTTGATTGTTAATAATTGTTGTGTGTTGTGTCAGAACAGCTTTTAATGTTCGTCCACACATGTGCCAATATAACTTTAGCTTCTTGTGCTCTCCAAGGCCACTTATGTGCCCTCCAAGGCACATAGTATGTTCTTAAAAAGTTGAGCTTAAAAAGAGTGTGCTCTGTAAGGCACAGGCGTTTGTAATTGTGTAATTAAAAGTTAGCTACAGGCCTAGCAAATAATAAAAATAAAGTAGGTAATTTTTCGTGATTCCTGTTTTGCAATATTTTTTTTTACCATTTTTGTTTTTTTTTCTATTTTTATACATGAAATATTAACTTAATATTTAATTTTGGGTTTCTAAGTTTCTAAGAATTAAGTATATTCACGCATAATACAAAATTAGTTATTAGTTATTGGCCTTTTGTACTTATTTAGTGTGTAAAATTATATAATATATTTACTTAAATTAAATCAGATGTGTAATATTTTTATACATGTATATTTACGCTAAAAACTTGCAATTTACCAGAGATAAATAATTAAAAATTTTTAATCGTTTTTTTCAATAATGTAAGTTTCTGAAAGAATAATTTGAATAATAAGCCGTAGTTAGGGGCAAAACATCTGATTAGCAAATATCCTGAAATCGACACAATTTCTACAAAGCTTTAAAAATGTTATAGGTACGTCATGTAAAATCAGTATTTAAAACGTAGATAAGTAAATAATCAAAATTGGATAATTTTTCTTAGTCAATAGATTAGGCCAGTGGCGGGCAAACTTTTTTAATGGGGGGCCAGAAAGTTGAAGAAATTTCCGAGAGGGCCAGAATTATCACGAATACACCCATCTGGAGGTATTTTGAACCGACAAAACGCACGCCATCTGTGGGTTGTACGTTGTCGGAGGTGAGATTGGTTGAGACACCCATTACCCCCAACTTCCCGCTTAATGGGGGACTGAGGTATTTCTGCGACTCCCGAGGTCCGAGTGGCCTTCGCTCGTCGGGGGCTGTGCGGTTGACGAATCTCCTCCGTACCGCCTCGCGGCCTCCTTCACAAGCATTACATACTCACAGAAGTAGGCGGTGGCGCATCCGCGCAGCGCACCATTCGCCGAGCAAAGCGGCGAGCGAGAGACCTCTCACTCCTAGGGCCGCCACTAGTTCCTGCCTTGGCGTCTCGAGGTAGATGCGGCTCTCAAACAGCTACTGTGACACCGGAATCTACTTCATACTTCTGGCCCATCAAAATAAATTATCATGGGCCATATAAGTACCATACATGTCGAAGGACCGTCGGCGGGCCGGATTAGATGCATTTGCGGGCCAGAGTTGGCCCGTGGGCCGAAGTTTGCCCATCCCTGAATTAAGCAAATAGATCTTGGGTGTTCAAAGTGTCATTTGAGTTGCATTAATTTATATAACCTACATACGTTTTTTTTTTATCGTGCGATAAATCCCCACGGATACCACTCCCACGGAGCCGGTGGAGGTGGTTATGTCGGAATCGAACCGACTAAAACGCACGCCGTCTTGGGTCCTTGGTTGCCGGAGGTGACATTGCCAAAAGCATATCTCTCGCACCCCGGCAGACCCAGGACCATCTCTTTCGAGATGGCTCTCTTTCCCTTCGGGTTGTAGGGACCACAGTGTCCCCATCTAGCCCAGGTTACGGGGAGGCGCACTTTGCGCCGCCGCCGCGGCCTGCTTCTGCTAGGGTGACAAGCGGCTCCACTGGCCACCCCCCGGGCCAGCGCTCATGGAGGACGGAGGTCGTTCTGCGACCTCCGACGTCCGGTTCGCCTTCGCTCTGCGCGGGCTTCCCGGGCCCGGAGTCTAGGCCAGACCCGACCGGCGGCCTTCTCGAGCATTACTTGCTCGCAGAAGGAGGCGGCCGCACCCCAAGCGTTCGCGCATCGTATCTTCGCTGTGAGCAATGTGGCGAGTGTGAGGACTCCCACCCCCAGAGCCGCCACTAGGACCCGCCTCGGCGTGTCCCACGCCGGGCACTCGGTCAGCGTGTGCAGCTCTGTGTCCTCGCTCGCATCACAGTGATGGCACTCGGACGTTGGCTCCTTCCGGATCCGACACAGGTAACTCCCGAAACACCCGTGTCCGGTAATCACCTGCGTCAGCCGGTACGAGAGGCTGCCGTGTGGCCTCTCTAGCCATTCCTCCATGATGGGTCTTACCGCCGCTATAACGGCGTGCCCTACCTACATACGTTTTACTTTTGCTTATAAAGGCCTATTTTATTTTTGTACCTATATCAAATGGGGTTAAACCCTAAATGTGGTAAAATCATAAATGTGGTCTATTATTTTAAAAAAATTGCCCACACTGAGAACCAAGCTGATTATCTTTAGAGGATCGAATCTTTGCACTGTATTAAAAATAATAATTTCATGACTTGAAGTATCCTTGTATGTACCTGAATGAAGCTAAGTGCCTTTATTGTAAAAACTTCCGTAATTAAACAATTTTGTAGTACAAATATATTTTCCTGGCTTAGGTAGAATTTAACGACTGATAGACTGTTTAACTAGCGGGTAACCGCGACGCAGCGCAGGCCCTTACTATGACATTTATTCATCCCTAAGTACATGAAATTATAATAATATATGTTTCAGTTACCTTACTATATTGAATTACTCAGTGGAAAAGTACAAGTGTGTTATTCAATATGTGTAGCAGATTCCACCAAGCGCCATCAATCTCCAGTCTAAACAGTCAATAAGTAATAATGTAGTTTATGACGTTACTACAGATAACCTTAATTTGAAATGTATGAAATATACTAAACTTATCTATCAGGACTAAGAAAAAACTTATACCTACTTAAAAAATTGTGTCACAATGCAAAAATAGCTTGATAATCATCTGTGTAGCATCTTTCGTCCTGTCTGTACTTTAAGTATCGCTTTATGTACCTTGGTACTTGACTGTAGGTATTCAAAATAATGTTACCATAACATATTTGTAAGTTACCATTTGACATTTGAAAAGATTTTAGTGTTAGTGTTTTGCTATTGATATTATGTACTGTCAACGCTTCATTGGGCATAATATTGTTTTACTTTCTATACGTATTAAGTGTACCTAGTATTTATATTCCAATATTTTGTGAAAAAATATAACAATAGATAAAACAAAATATAAAATTATGAACTGTAATGTAAAAAGTTTTTTTTTCGATTTTTTTGCTTATTAAGATGTTATTTTAAATATAACAAATATACTTGTGTACCTACCTACATGTACCTACTTGTGGCAAATTATTAAAGTCTAGGTAATATCAGCCTAAATGAGTACCTATGTAAGAACATTGAGACTTTGTAGGGATATTTGAATTATATCCCAAGAGTTCATTTCTTTTATAATGAACTAGCTTTTGCCCGCGGCTCCGCCCGCGTGGAAGTCGGTTATCGCGACCAAACACAGCGTATGTCCTTTCTCAAGGTCTAATCTACCCTTATACTAAATTTCATCAAAATCGGTTCAGTGGTTTAGGCGTGAAAGCGTAACATACAGACAGACAGAGTTACTTTCGCATTTATAATATTAGTATGGATTAGTTGTTTTGATTTTAATCAACTAAATAGAAACTATAATTTTTCAGTCTTTTGCAGACCGTTTTTTTATATTGGCAATAAGGCCACAAAATCCCCAGACCAAAAAGCCTCCAGTATTGATGGGTACATTGTATATGCACTGTTATTGTCATTACCGTTTGCCTTACTTTAAAAGGGGGCCTTAATATTGTATTAGAACAATACCCGTATTTATGCAGAATGGAACCACACAGTTCGTTCTGCGTACTGGGTGGTTTCTTTCTGCGTACCTCCTCAGTAGGTAAATATCATAATGGTATTCAGTAAAAAGTTTAATATTGTTAGAAATATTTGCTATATGTTACCTTGTGTTTTAAGTATTCCAGTTTATTTAAAAAGGATTTGCCTGATTCTTGTTGCCGTTTTTTAATTTTTGTTGTAATAAATAAAACATATTTGTATTTTTTTTTTGTTTTATTTTTATCGACTTTGTCATTCTTCAAAAAACTGAGTTACCTACATCATGGGCAATTTTAAGATCAACCTAACTCATTTTTTTAAACACTACCCATAAAGTGATTTTTTTTGCAAAGAAAAACTACTATCACTGATTCTTAAGGAACAATCTCTTTCAACATCTACACTTATATTAAAAAAAAACAAGTAATATCATACACCTTTTTTTTAAATCGACCATTAGTGTGTCGAAATCCGTTCACATAACTTTCACCCTCCGAATAGAAAATTGTTCCCCAGTTTACTACGGTATACAGCAGCCCCTTCAACAGAGAGTAAGATACCTAGACATGCACCTGGGCCGTAGACTCACATGGAGAAAACACGACCAAACAAAATGAGAGGAAATTAACCTGAAATACAGAGGTCTCTGTGACATACATAAATAAAAATAGTGACAGTTGACAGTGACGTCCGGGCAGTCGGAGAGAGTCTTCCGATGCGTGCAGACGTGCTGTGAACTGTGTAACAACCTACTCACTAAATAACAGTGTTTTATTGTGCAAAGTAGTGAACACCAGTCTCTATTGGCTGCTATGATGAGATTCAAAATTACTGCTGAGACATTATAAAATACTTTTAAATTCTTATAAAAAAAAAACATCGCGTATGGTATGGCACATAATTTGCATTGTCAAAAATGTCTGGCAATAAAAAAAGTATGTCAGGTAGACTTATTTAAAAACAAAAAATTAAAAATTACGCCTCTTAAAATGTTTTTATAATACAGGATTATCACCTGGGACCTAGACAGGTAGGATGCGCAGTAATGAACGCAACCGCTACTGCCAGCCAGATAGCCCAGACTCTAACCGAAAGAACAAGAAGAACGGCAAGAAAATTCTTTCTCGAAAAAGTTGCTAGCTCCCGTACCATAAGATTTATTATGTACAGTCAGCGTCAATAGTAGCTGATCAAAAACTGAGTTCCAAAAGTATTAACTCTATAATTTTTTCAATAACCTGACATCCTTCTTTTCCATATTAATCACTCGCGTTATGGTTTCAAAATAATCAAAGAATTATTTTCAAAATAAGCTGATTCATATTTTTTTCAATACTCATAACTAAATAGTGTTTCTAAAGTGACTGATATTTTAATTGTATCAAACTACTAAGGGAAGTGGTATACCCGGTCTTTATTCAATTATTAGCAGCAGTGCGAGCAGCAGGGTCGGCAGCACGAGTGTGACGCCCCTGGTGTTGCAAATGTCTATAGGCCACGGTAACCGCTTCCCATCAGGTGGGCCGTGCGCTTGACTGCCACCTAAGTGGTATAAAAAAATGTTATTCCCTAACTTTTACTAGTCGACGAGCCCGCAGCAATTGATCAATCACCTCATGGAACAAGGTTGTGCTTGCCGACGATTCTATGATGGGATTTATCGAATGCTCTACGACGAGCAGCGTTATGTTAATTTTCGCGGCGCTATGTATATTTTTTTATTGTAAAAAAAAAACAACATAAGCTTAAAGATAGCTAGAAAATTATAGATAGACTTAAAATTAAGAGACCACTTATCTAAGATAAAAGTTATTTTCACAACTGATGCTATGATATAAAAACTGGTAATTTGAAATAACCACAACATTGTAGCTAAAAAACTTTCCACTTGGATACCGGAAAGGTTAAAAAATTAACAAATAAATTAAAGTTAAGGTTTTGAATGGCATGAGAATCGGGTATGGAAATGCGAAAGTAACTCTGTCTATCTGTATTTTACGCTTACACGCCTAAACCACTGAACGGATTTCGATGAAATTTGGTATAGTGGTAGATTAGACCATGAGAAAGGACCTAGGCCATGTTTGGTCCCTCCTTCAGCGAGCAGGTAATGGTCCTGAAGGAGATGGCGGAACGGGAGAGGCGGTGCGAGCGAGCGAGACTCGCGAATCGCGCTGCCCGCGCGTGCAGGCACCTCGGGCGTCGGAGGGCACTGACTGACCTCCGTCCCCCATGAGCGCGGGCCTGGGGGTGACGGGTGAAGCCGCTTGTCACCCCAGCAAAAGCAGGCCACGCTTAGAAGCGCGCCTCCCCATTCCGGGGGTGAGTCGGGGACACCGTTGTCCCCCCTCCCGAGAAGGGCTAGACCGGAAGAGATGGCCCTGGGTCAGCCGGGGTGCGAGGGATATGTCGATGACAACCTCACCTCCAGCCTAGCACCACGACCCACAGTCGGCGTGCGGTTTTAGTCGGTTCGAGTCCGACATAACCTCCCCTCCTGGCTCCGGCAGGGGGGTATCCGAGGGGATTTCCGCACGAAAAAAAAAAGCTATGTTTGGTCGCGACATCCACGCGGGCGGAGCCGCGGGCAAAAGATAGTTATCTATAATACACTGAAGACGTTCCCGCATGGACATGACCATGTTCTGACATTTATACATTCCGTAAACATTATTGACGAGCCATAAAACAAAAGTCAGAACACAATATTTAAATCAAAATATTCTGAAAAGGTTTAGGTTCGACGAAAGTTTTATTCTTATTTCAGGTACTTTTGAAAATGTCTGTTATTGCTTTACTTTTGATAGATAGTTTTTTTTGCATTATGAAAATATTCATATACCAAACACTTTTGCGAAGCGATTTAGTCAGACTATTGTGATATATCTTGCAATGCATTTCTTTTGGACAATTCAGATACTACGTTACTATTGATGTTGACTGTACCTAAACTTACAGTTTTTAAAGACTACCCACTTTTAGTGATCATTTTTTTTCAAAAAAACCTAATAACACCTTTTCATGAAACATTTTTTCAACTGCTACCTACTACTAAGTACCTATAACATTTTTTTAAGAATACAATCGGTAGGTAGTCTGTGAGCACATGATGTGGCGTTTCTTCTGCCCCCATGCAGCTTCTGCACAGGGGGCTATCCGTCACACCTAATGTAAATAAATGTTTGTTTATAGGACAGTGACCGGTCAAGATGCCTGTGACCTTACGGATCTGGTCCCTTTTTACCGTGATGAAGTTTCGGCTAAACGTTTTTGATGCTACCGGAACTGCATTCTAGTTGAAGACATACATACATAACATAAAATCACGCCTGTTTCCCATAGGGATAGGCAGATATCACGGATCTCCATTTGCTACGATCCCGACATACTACTCTCGCTTCATTCCCTCTCGTTATATTCTTCATGCATACTTGTCAGTTTAGGGTACTCCTGACCTGCCCCTTTTCTAACACTTCCCCGATTTGGTCCAGGTATGTGCGCCTAAGTCTTCCCCTTCCGACGGTACCATCCACACTAGCCTCATACACCTGTTTCGTTAGTCTTCAAGTTGAAGACAGTTTAAAATAAAAGACTGCATACACAATACAGACTGTATTTCCATTAAGTCTTGACTGAGAAGTATAACAATTGAACATTTGTGCCGCTCCCCACTCCCGAATATTGTACAATACATATATTATTTATTTTGGCTTCTTATTGGCCTCGCGAAACTATGATCACAGCTGACGGTACCAGACCTGGAACAAAATGACTTAGTAAGTGGCAGAAACTAGGGTAGATAACAATGAAAGGTATTTTCTGCAGATTACAGGACTCCATGATGGAGTACCGCGTGTTTAATAAACTTGAATCAATTTTCGAGATTTTTAATCGAATACATATGGAAAAATTATACTTCTAGGGCGGGACCCGCGTACTTTCCCTTACAGGGGGAATGCCTTGACCAACTCGGCTACCTAGACACGCCCGATGTGATTCAAATTTCCCCTCTATTTTTATCCGTTTTTAAGGCGACGGTGGAGTCATCTACCGATATTCTTACGAACTATCGGAACCAATGAATGATGCTATAATCATTTTGAAACATTGAATTTTTCCAATAGAAGTTTAATCTTAATGCTGTAAAATTCATTCAAGTTATTTTTAATCATTCAAAGTTTCTGAAGCTTCCTATCTTCTAACTTCCTTGCCACAATATGGAAAATCTAAATTTTATTAGTTCAATCACTTATCCAATACTACATAGGCCTCATCAAATGTTGGGACGTTTTGGCCTACTGTTTCCACACTGTCCAGACGGGTTGGTACAGGGTTTTATTACGAGTTTTCCTTTTCTCGCAATTTTTGTCTGCGAATTTTTTCATCAGTCGCCTCTTACGACACTCTTCGAATGAGATGGGGAGGTTTTTCTCCGTCACCACACGCCTAAATATAGATAGATATTTTTTAAATTGAAACATGACCACATAGTATATTTGAAATTTTTATAGCATTTGTTATGCTAACTTTTAAATTCGAAATACATCGGAAAAAAGGAGCACAAAATCAATGTTTAAAAATGGTTGAAAAATCATTCATTGGTTCAACAGTTCGTAAGAAAGTTGGTAGATGGCTCCACCGTCGCACTTAAAGGCGTATATAAAGAGAAGGGAAATTTGAAGTTATTCTGGTGTGGCTCAATAGCTCAGTTGGAAGAGCATTCCCCTTGTAAGAAAGGTCGTGGGTTCAAGCCCCACTTGAGCGCTTCTTTTTCCCGATGTACTTCGCACATAATTTCAACTTACTACAGCAACGGACACGACGGTAGATAATCTATGTTGTTTAACCTCATTGGTTTGTAGCCGGTTCATTCGATGAGGTGACAATGGAACGCATCCCGTCGAATGAACCGTCTAAAAAACACAGGTTGTACTGTCGCAGTGACTTCTGTTGGTCTCGCTGACGGCCGCTTCGCTCCTGTTACTTAGGGCATGGGGTACGAACGCTAAGAAAATACATACATACATAAAATCACGCCTGTTTCCTATAGAGGTAGGCAGAGATCACGGATCTCCATTTGCTACGATCCTGACATACTACTTCACATTCTTCATGCATGCTCGTCGGTTTAGGGTACAGCTGAACTGCCCCTTTTCTAAAACTTCCCCGATTTGGTCCAGGTATGTGCGCCTAGGTCTTCCGCTACCGACGCGCGACGGCACCATCCACACTCGCCTCATACACCTGTTTCATTAGTCTTCTTTCATTCATTCTCTCAACATGACCGAACATTCATAACATTCCTCTCTCAATTCTCGTCAATACATCTTCTATCACTCCACATCGCTCTCTTATCACGCTATTTCTCACTCTATCTCTCAGGGTCAATCCACACATACTTACTACGCATTTCTACTGCATTCAATCTACTCAGCTAAGAAAATAACATAACATAACATAACCATAAACTCACGCCTGTATTCCCCGAAGGGGTAGGCAGAGGTGCTAGCACCCACATTTCGCCAGTTTATGTTTAGGTCCCAATGTAATAGGTGGCGAACCTATTGCCATTAACCGGGCACTTATAAACCTGCGATAAATACACAAATAACTTCGAAAAGCATCGAAAAGTAATTGGTGTGTGCCATGGTAAACCTGGGATCGAACCCGAGACCTCAGCAATCCATTACCCATACCACTAGGCTACCGCAGATTTTTTTTTTTTGCTAAGAAAATATCTTTAGTAAATCTCAAAAACTAACACATGGCACTAGTTGTATCATTTTAAGAAATAAAAAAGTTAAAACGCTCATTTCCCCATTTAGAATCACGTAAATTATTTAAAAAAACCATACCTAATAAATCCAATGGTTTATCGTAATCCTCTGTCGTGAATATCTTCTTTGGAAATGTGGTCATCATCTTGAAGCTGTCTTCTTGCGCAAACTCTTGCGCGTTCATTTGTAAGTACAATCTGTAATAAGTACAAAAAAAAGGTGGAAAATTATCACAACAACTGTATATTCGGATATTTGAGCAACTTTTTTAACTTGGAATCAGTATTAATATAAATTATGGACTCTGCCCAACGAAAGATGGCGCGAAATTTGAAAAACCAACAGGTTGCAACACTGACTAGACTCGGATTATTCCCGTTGGCCACCACATAGTTGGCCACCTCTGGTGGACATTGGGAAATTTTATCACTTTTTATCCCAATGGCCACCAGTGGTGGTCAGCGGGAATAATGTTTTATTACATTTTATGGTGCACATTCTGCAACTGATCCTAATATTGTACCATAATAGCCTAGTTTTCATGCATGCATAATAGGAAAAAGATTCTAGTATTGACTCCGTTATTTCTGTGTATATTCGGTGTTGCAACGTGTTATTTTTTTAAATTTGGCGCCAATTTTTTGCGCCATTTTTCGTTGGCCAGAGTCTAGCTTCTTACCATCTTATAGAGGCTTTGAGTTAAAGATCAATTTTATTGAAGTAAACATAGCTCAATTCATATATCTTGGACGCAAAATGTGTTCTATACGCACACGTTTATAGATTCAGCGTTTCTTCTTTTATTTTTATTTTTTATTTATTGATACACAACAAGTTACAATCAAAAATCATTAGCAAGACATAAACAACTGGCAAACATTTTGAACTGGACTGTAACTCATGACAGTGTATACATATAAAACAATAATATGGTGTACCGAGTTGACTGCGTAGAATTACAATATATTTATTATTTTAACATACGAGTACGAGTAATAGTGGAACGGGTTCTTGGATGTATTCTGAAGATAGCATAGGGTGCCACTGTGGTGAACTAGCTCCAATTCACCAAGCATAGATGATTACAGAACAATCCGCACGCGTAAGGGCATTACTGTTAATGTTTAAAACATGTTCATCCAAAGGTCGTCTGTAAGAGATCGCTCTTAGCGATAAGGCCGCCATTTGTACATATTTCATACATTGTCCCTACATTTACTGTATTATTGGTGTACAATAAAGATTTATCGAATATAATCTAATCTAATATTATACAATCGCTATTTAGGTCCAAGATATTATGAATCGAGGTATAAGTAGGTACATAATATACTGCATGCTAATCGATTTAGAAAGGATTTTTTTTACCAGGTAGCTTAGTGGTCAAAGCATTCTCCCTGTAAGAGAATAAAAAAAAATCCTTTTTAAATCGAAACTGGCGAAATGTGGGTGCTAGCACCTCTGCCTACCACTTTGGGGAATACAGGCGTGAGTTTATGTTATGTTATGTTATGCCTTTTAAATCGATTTGAATAATTAGCATACTAAATGCTACACAATTTTATTGGAATATTGCATGCTACATGATATTATCTATTAATGGCTGAACATGATGTTGTGTAAAGCCAACAAAGCAAGAGATAAAGGTAAACAAAGTTTCAGCTGTTCCAAACATTTTTATTTGAAAATTATTACGTATCACTTCAAGCGCATTCCAGACAGGAATGAAATCGCTCATAAAATGGCAGATCTGACAGTTTAGAACCGCTGTGTTGACAGCTTTCCTGTACTAAGAAACACGCAACGACAACTATCGCTCTGTCATTGTCGTGTACTTGTGACATGTGCGATAAGGACAAAAAATAATCGCTAGTTATCGCAACGTAACTCAGTAATGGTCGCTTTGTTTACCTTTTTTCTCTCGTATAGTTGGCTTTACTTTAGACGTGAACGGGTTATAGTTAAAGTTACAGTCTCTTCCACCCCTGTTTTGCTTTCTCATTTTTTTATATATTGTACCTACATTTTTTCATTTTTTTTTTTATTTATTTAGCATATATTGTAGTTATAATACTGTAATTACCATGCTAGTTTCTAGTCGGTTCATTCGATGAGATGACAAAGATACGCATTTCGTCGAATGAACCGTCTAGAAGCCGATAGTTATTTTTTTCCGGTGACTTCCTTTACGATTGCAGACGAACATGTAGTTATAACCGTGTTAGTTTCTAGTCGGTTCATTCGATGAGATGATATAGCACACATTTCGTCGAATGAACCGTCTAAAAACCACCGGTTGTTATGTTCCGGTGACTTCTGTTGATCTTGCTGACGGCCGCCTCTTCGCCCCTGTTCCTAGACTCTAGAAGATTTTCATAAGGAACAAACAGTCATATAAAACTTCGGCAGTTTACAATATAGTGGTATATTACACATACACAGTACATTAAGGTACAATCTTGGACTATATACAAGAGTTTGTATATAGTCCAAGATGTTCTTTAAACTATCAATGTAACATGTATTTCATGGGATGAATGTATTAAACCCATGACCTGGAACTATTTAAAAGAAATGTTTACTGCATGTTGGGTTCTCTGATGGTCGAGAAATAATAGACTGTGGACTGTATACTAATTCGCTGGTGTATTAAAGAGCAGTACAAAGTTGGGTACTATGCGCGTGTGGTGGAACGATGCGTAGGCGAGCACGGTCGGTGACGAATGTTCTGGGTGTCGCTGAGGCGCTGCCGTCCCCCACTCCGCCTGCTCCATGCCGGTTTGTAGTAGTGATGCGACATGTTGCGTTTGGCGACAGATGACGAGTATATATCGATTCTCGACACTTTTTTTTTTTTTTTCGTGCGGAAATCCCCTCGGATACCCCCCCTGCCGGAGCCGGAAGGGGAGGTTATGTCGGACTCGAACCGACTAAAACCGCACGCCGACTGTGGGTCTTGGTGCTAGGCCGGAGGTGAGGTTGTCAAAGACATATCCCTCGCACCCCGGCTGACCCAGGGCCATCCCTTACGGTCTGGCCCTCCTCAGGAGGGGGGACAACGGTGTCCCCAACTCGCCCCCGGAATGGGGAGGCGCACTATTCAGCGCGCCGCCGCCGTGGCCTGCTTCTGCTGGGGTGACAGGCGGCTCCACCCGTCACCCCCAGGCCCGCGCTCATGGGGGACGGAGGTCAGTTAGTGCCCTCCGACGCCCGAGTTGCCTGCGCGCGCGGGCGGCGCGATCCGCGAGTCTTTCTCGCTCGCGCCGCCTCTCCCGCTCCGCCGTCTCCTTCACGACCATTACCTGCTCGCTGAAGGAGACGAGACGCCGGCCGCCCACGCGTCCGCGCAGCGGACCATTGCTGTGAGCAGGGTGGCGAGGGTGAGAACTCTCACTCCCAGGGCCGCCACTAGCTCCCGCCTCGGTCCGGCCCATGCCGGACACTCGGTGAGCGTGTGCAGCCCCGTGTCCTCGCTCGCGTCGCAGTGATGGCACTCGGATGTTGGCTCCTTTTCGATCCGACACAGATATCTCCCGAAGCACCCGTGCCCGGTGATAATCTGCGTCAGTCGATACGAGAGGCTGCCATGTGGCCTCTCGAGCCATTCCCCCATGATGGGCCTTACCGCCTCTATGACGGCATGCCCTGCGCGTCGTTGCTCAAGTCGTCGCTCCCACTCCGCCACCATGATCCCGTGGAGCCGGGACCTCTCGGCCCGAATGTCTTCGGGCTCCGGATCGTATCCTCGCTCCCGCGCCTCCTTACGGAACCGATACAGTGCCGCAAGGGATCTCGCTTCCAGGATCCACGGTGGCGATCCGGCTAGGAGACTCGCCGCTTCAAAGGATATCGTGCGGTACCCCCTAATGGCCCTGCAGGCCATCGTCTGCTGCGGCGCATGCAGCAGTTGCACGAACCTGGCCTGCAGGGCGTCCGCCCACACGGGGCACCCGTACAGGGCCATGGACCGCACGACACCCGCGTAGAGTCTCCTGCAGGAGTCCTCTGGGCCCCTCAAGTTGGGCAGCAGCCGCATCAGCGCGTTAGTTGACACCAACAGTTTGGGGCGCAGACTTCGGAAGTGCTCTCCGAAGTCCCACCGACCGTCGAGTACGAGCCCCAGGTATTTCAACCGGGGCTTGATGTCGATGGGAGTACCTCCTACTGTCAAGCTGGATCCCGGGGGTGGCCCGCGCCGAGGACCATGAAAGAACAAGGCCTCGGATTTGTGCAGGGCCACCTCGAGACCCAGCCGCCGGATCCGATCCACGACTTGAGCAACAGCGGTCGTGGCGATTCTCGACACTGCATGAGTATAAGAATATTTGGCTCTGTCGCAAAATGAGACTCTTTCTCAGAATGTCCCTTTCGCAAAATGTCCCCTTCCTCAAACAGGCATTAAAATTCAATAACCTTCCTCAAAGTGTGATTAATCTATGCATGATATTATAAAAAAAAAAACAACTATTTGACATACCTATTATTAAACAAAATGTACTAAGTATATAAAATTTACGTAGTAGTAATAACTCAATGATAAAATTAATGATTTTTTGGATGATACGACATATAGGTACATTTTGATGTAAGTGACTAAATAATTGTAATAGAATAATAAGACATAAAATTGTAAATTTGCATGCCTTATGTGGCAGAATATGAAGAACCAAAGTATTGTAACATCTATTGTACCATATTCTAGCAAATAAATATTTGATTTGATTTGAACATATACCTGGGCAGTAAATAGCCATTGTTTACGCCGCGTTGAACAGCATAATGACACTTACTGCATCTAAGTGTAACTCTACACTTAGATCCAGTCATTATGCTGGACACAATGCACAATCTTGGACTATATACAAACTCATGCAGTGTCGAGAATCGATATATCCTCGTCATCTGTCGCCAAACGCAACATTTATTTATTTATTTCATATATATATAACATGTCGCATCACTACTACAAACCGGCATGGAGCAGGCGGAGTGGGGGACGGCAGCGCCTCAGCGACACCCAGAACATTCGTCACCGACCGTGCTCGCCTACGCATCGTTCCACCACACGCGCATAGTACCCAACTTTGTACTGCTCTTTAATACACCAGCGAATTAGTATACAGTCCACAGTCTTTTATTTCTCGACCATCAGAGAACCCAACATGCAGTAAACATTTCTTTTAAATAGTTCCAGGTCATGGTTTTAATACATTCATCCCATGAAATACATGTTACATTGATAGTTTAAAGAACATATAACATTAGCTTACTCATACTGAACGCGTTTTGTGGGATGAAATTTGTTAGTAAGGCTGTGTCTATACAGTATCCACCGTTCCCAATACCATACTGACAGTTAAAGATAGATCGCATCTACGGATAAAGTGTTCGGCTGTTTAAATTCAAAACATAGTAACTCCTATTTCACACCAATTTCAGAAAATAAAATTATATCGCGATGCGCTTTCTCGCAAAAACCGTTTTTTCAATTTAAACAGCCGATACGTCATGTTTGACTTTTGCGATCTATCTTCAACTGTAAGTATGTTATTGGGAGCGGCATTGTTCCTTTCTTTACCATATAAACTAGCTGACCCAGCAAACTTCGTACCGCCAATTTTTTTTCCGCCTGTCAGACCCCGTTCCCGCTACACCCTCGACTATATTAAGCATATAACCCTTCCTCTTGAATTACTCTATTTGTTAAAAAAACCGCATCGAAATCCGTAGCGTAGTTTTTAAGATATAAGCATACATAGGGACGGACAGACGCAAAGCGACTTTGAAGTGATGATGATAGGTATATATAGCAAAAATAAAGGCAAAAATATTTACCTGACTGCAGCAAGCTGTTCTTTAGCACCAAAGGTATGAGCGAGGGCTTTGCCATCGGGCAGTCGGAGCTGGATCCTGGCTTGCTCGTAAGCTATCTTCGGTCCAGGAGTCGCTGCGACCGGAGGAGGCGTCGGGACAGGTGGGGCGGGGGCCGGCGGCTGACCTGACGCTGCAAGTCTAAGACAAGAAGCAGATTAAAAATTGAATCCCCTAATTTGTAAATTTCCGCTACAGACTTAGAACGGGATTCAATTCACAAATATTTTCAACTTGACTTGATGTAACCACAGATCATAAGGTTTTTTGTGTGTATAAAAGAAGATAATATAGCAGATAATAAAGGCCGAAAGTCATGAAACACACTCTTCACTACAGAATAGTCATGTCAAAAGACATGTCAAAATTATGAAATATTGATGAAGAATATTTAGTTTAGGGCAAGCAACTATTAGGTATTCTGTGGACCAGGTTCCATTCCTGCTCAGTGCAAATATTGGTTTGCTATGACCACAGCTGTTAGTCAGTACAAATGCTAAACATAAGGTAAACAAGGGTTGGATAATATGGTTAATTGGTTTGATTGTAATTATTAAAAGTGATTTTAACAATCCATAGTAATATTATGAACGCCAAAGTAACTCTGTCTGTTTGTCTGTATGTTACGCATTCACACCTAAACCACTGAACCAATTTTGATGAAATTTGAAATAGATTAGGTCTTGAGAAAGGACATAGGCTCTGTTTAGTCGCGATAACCGTCATCCACGCGGGTGGAGCCGCGGGCAAAAGCTAGTACACATAATATCGAGGGTTGAGTGTTCAAACCCGTTAAGTGCGAAAAATTAACTTTCGAGATAATCGATGTTAAAGTTTGCTGGCAATAAAAAATAGGTAAATATAATAAATTGATGCCAATTACTTAGTAATTTAGCAAAATTATATATCCATAATACTATATTTTATGATTTTTGTCATGTTTAATAATAAACTTTTGCATAAAATTGTAATTAGTAAATTAGGGGGCTGACTTATTGGGTTTTACCCCAAAATGAAAATTATGTTTCTATTAATTATTAGCTTTATTATTTGAACAAAAATCAAGTGAATCACGATAATCCTTTTATTATAGGTAATTACTGTCGCTTTTAGATTCAGATATGTTTTCAGGCTGTGGATCCACCCATGAAATTCCTCAGGAATGATTTATTTTTTGCACGTCGTTCCTAGATCTTTTTTTTTGACAATACTGATCGGTATCTATCTTTGGTATAATTGCTCCAGCTGTTCTGATAGTTGCACGTTGGTTGAAAATCGCTTTACCCTCGTTTTAGGTGTGTTTTGAGTAGTACTAAAAATGTCTCATCATCATCATCCACATAAAGACGTTAGTCCTGATTGCATTCGAGGCCACGGTGCCCTCGGAGGTCAGGGTCCGCCTTCCGGCTCTTCCTCCTCTACTTCGCACGATCTTGGGCGTCCAAGGTAGTGAGATCGTTTGCACGCATATCACCCTCCACGACGCCAAGCCAGCACTTCTTGGGCCTACCCCTTCTACCTGAACCTGGTGGGGGCACCATTGCCAGGCATTTGTTACCCACGTAGCTGGGCGGTTGCCGCACGACGGTGCCGCACCAGCGGAGGTGGCTCTCCCTCGTTTTATAGACCTGCTCCTTCAGCCTAACTGGCATTTTAGCATCGCATGTGACGCCAGTCATTTCCCGCCACTTAGCCCACGCGGCAGCAATACGTGCCTTGACGTCGTAGTCGATGTCACCAGAAACGTGAAGTACAGATCCCAGGTACTTAACCTGATCCGTGCGCTCGACCAAGTGATCGCCTATGCGGACGGGTATGGGATCTGTGGAGTTTAACGCCAAATATTCAGTCTTCGCCACATTAAGCTTCAGACCGGCGCCGTTCTCAAGTGCCTCCTTTCACATTTTCACACGTCAAACCAATCTGTTTCTGTCTGCGTCCATCAGCGCAGTGTCATCAGCATACATAAGCAACCACGGAGGCTGCTCATGTGAGTCTCCGATGCTGTCCGACAAAATGTCTAATACCAAGCTGAACAGGTATGGGACTAACTACGGATCCTTGGTGTACCCCGACGGTGGTGGGGAAGGTTTTTGTGTCGCCAACAGCGGTCCAAAGCACGGAACCGGAATCTCGGTAAAGTCTCGGATGGTGTCGATGTAAGCCTCTGGGACTCCTTTGGACCTCAATGCCCACAAGATCATCGCGCGAGGCACACAGTCGAAGGCTTTCTGCATGTCTAGGAATAGAAAGTGCAGGGGCGTGTTCCTCGCCCTGTATCTCTCCGCGACGATCCTTAGGGCGAACGCCGGATCCATAGTCCCGTGTACGGAGCGGAACCCATACTGACACTCCGAGAGGGTACTCTTCTGTTGGATCCGGGAATCGATTATCCGCTCGTAAAGCTTCATGGTCTTTCATGGTGGACATTATCTTTATACCTCGGTAACTACCACACTCCTTCACCGAAGACCGCCCTTGAAGACTGGCGTAATGACACTCAGCCTCCACTGGTTTGAGATTTTACCGGTGAGGAGGACACGGTTATAAAGGTTAGCGAGGATGCCCAAACCACGGGCCCCTCTTTCTTTCTTTTCTTTTTCTTTCATGCGACGAATGACAGTCTGGACTTCTGCAGGCGTTATCGGCGGCACTAGTCCTTGATTTGGAGGGAGTTCTGGTGGCTGCACCTCTTGATGCTGCTTGTTCAGCAGTTCCTGGAAGTATGAGCGCCATCTCTCCTTCACCGCGACTTCCTCGTACAACAGATTGTCCCCAGGGCCTTTGATGCAGCGGCACTTGGTTATAGCCTGCGCCGCTTCAGCCCTGGAGCGCGCCAACTTATAGATGAGCTTTTGTCCCTCAAACGATTCCAACTTGATGTATAGCGGTTGCAGGTGGTCTCGTCTGACCCTGGCTACGGCTCTCCTAGTGGCGCGTTCATTATTAACGTTTATTATTATTCGTTCGCTTTTGTACTTGTCGCAGTCTTCGGGAGATTTGGACGCTTGCCACTTTCTAAAGAGGGCTTTCTTCACCCTGATCTCCTTCTGGACTGTGTCGTTCAACCACCAGGTGTCCTTGTCACACTTGCGTCCACCCTTGGGCGTGCCGAGCACTGCCTTCCCCGCCTCAAGATTAACTGCCTGAATCTCGTGCCAGCAATCTTGCACGGATTCATCTACAGCATTAGCGCACTTATAGCATATTATAACGCACTTATATATATATATTAGCGCACCGATAGCTGAGACGAAACTCTGGGACTTGGCTTCATCAAGCAGCCACCACTTGGTTCTGCGTTGGCCGCGCTCAACACGTTTACCATTGGGTTTTACGCGGAGGGCCATGACAAGGACACGGTGTTGCGTAGTGAGACTCTCTCCGGGTATAAGCGGAGGTTATAACCTTACCTATTATACATTTCATAGGAAATAAAAAAATATTTACCTTGTTTTACGTTGACAAACATTCTATTTTTACGCTATAGTTCAGATATAAAATGCCAATAAATATATTTTATTGTATTTTATATTTTCGTATTACGTGTATTCATGATAAATCATCTAGAGCTAAAACCCATTAATTCATTTATACTGATTTTAATTTTCGATTTTTTTGTTTAGTATTGAATTACTTCTCGTGTTAAAATCCGTTACACAAAATTATGTGCTTTTATCTTTTGTATTAGTGTGATTGACGTAGTTATCCTTAAGATTTCAATACCAATAAATACATTTTATCGGGTTCTCTCGTAAAACAAAATTTGAAATGTTTAAGTATAACTAGCTTTAGAGTATTTTCAACTAAAATTATTAATTAGTAATGCACTTACTGGGTTATTTGGTTAGTACATTACTATGTTACACTCTAAAATAGGGTTATCTGTAAACATCACTAGGAAGAGCAAAAAATTCTGATTCTAGTGGGCTAATAAAACTAATTTCGCATTTTTTTCACTTATCGGGTTTTAACACCCAACCCTCGATATATGGTACAATTTCAGACTTTTAAAAGGGAACCTATCAAACTTAATGCACCTACAATGTAAAGACAAAATACTTAAAGATGTAGAAGCAATTTCATTTTTTGACATTACTATCGACAAACACTGTAACTGGAAACAGCATATTGAAAACATCTGCCCAAGTTTGGAGAGCTTTGTTTATGCATTATATCACTTGAGCCAAATATCAAGTATAGGAACTGCTCTCACGGATATGTCTCGTCAAAATTAAGATATGCACATAATATGGAGCAATTTTGTAGAGGTCAAAAGAGAATTCAATGTTCAGAAAAAAATTATACAAGCTATATTTGGTTTAAACTGTTAAAAAGCAAACAGACAGTGGTAAGGAATATTTTTAAAAGTATGATGAGAACCACCACTATCGAGTCTGTATAAATTTGAGATTTGTGTCTTCATATGCAGAGTTGCAGCAATTTGCATCTATTTTGCAAGTACAATGATGCCGTATTTAGAGCAAGTATGCACGTCATAAGCTTGTAATACATAAACAGAGAGTTTTAGTAAAAATGAATATTGTATGGCATATCTATGTAGGTATAATAAGTTACCAAATAGCCTCAAAGAAATTAAGACCATCAATGAATGAATGTAATGGCTGTGAGAATGACAATAAATACTAACTTCCTGGCTTGTTTGTCAGCTTCAATCTGTGCCCGCACTCTGTCCCTAGCCTTCTGATCCTCAATCTTCTCCCGACGTCGTTGTTCTACCAACTTCTGCATCTCTTGTTCTTGTAGTCTCAACCGAGCATCTTGCATCTCTTTGCCTGACTTTATGCGCACACGTTCGCGTTCTAGCGCTTCCGCCTGTAAATAATTGAATGTAATATTATAGATATCTGTTTGTCATCTTGGCATTATGACAGTTGTTATATGGGAAAGGGTGAAATGGGGGGTGATATGGGCCCACATAAAAGGGCTGATCACCTATCTGGTTAAATGGTGTCCCCCACTGGCAGTAGTAGTAGTAGTGCATTATGAAATTAATATTAACTGTTACAGAAATTGAAAAAATTCTATCTTTTTGCAAATCAATTATTTCAATGTGGGTGCAAACAAAAAGTATGCAATCTACAAGAAATCTACCACACACACTCACATGTGTAAATCCACGAAGGGGTAGTAGTGTACTAGTACCCAAATTTTGCCAATTACAATTTTCGGTCCTATGATGTAATAGGGGGTAAGCCTATTGCCATCTAGCAGACCCTTTGTCTTGAGCTGTATGTTTACTGTTGGATGGAGAACAGCCTCTCTCAACAGATCTCTTAGATGCTTTTTACGACACCCACTGGAAGAGGAATGGTCCTATTCTACTCCACCAAGAACCAAAATGGCAACTAAAAATCAATCTACATATTTGAAAGGTGGAAAACTTGCAAAGGTGACTTGATAAAAGGCATAAATGGTTTAAAAAAAAAGATTTACTCACCTTTTCTCTATCTTCCCTTTCTTTTCGTTTCTGTTTCATTCTTTCCTCGAGTAACGCCAATTGAGCTTTCCTTTCCTCTTCAGTCAATGGCTTTTTCTCTTCAGTGGACTCAGAAAAACTGCTATGATCAGTCTTAGCCGCATGATACTCCATCTCACCTTGATTTTTCAACAACTTGCCACACACATCACACTTAAACGACTTCACCTCGGCATCTTCACCTATAGGCTGTTCTTGAGTGGTGGACGAAGATTCTGGAGCCGGAACCGGAGCCGGTGCAGCCTCAGCAGTCGATGAAGACCCTAGCGTCTGTCCTGCGTCCATGGCGGGATCATCGGCGTGTGCCAGGAGCCACTCCATAGCAGGTTCAACACCCTTAAAGTTAGTAACTGCCATAGCTTTTTCACTAAAACATATAAAACCAATACATGTTACAGGTAACCAAAATTCATCATTTCAAAGTAAAATACGACAAAGTACTTACGCTCTATCTTTAGAAAAACCCATTTCAATTAGTGTTTGTATTTCTGCCATTTTTTAGCTGTACACTTAGCCTCTACGTGTAATAGTATCTATGTATTTTATATTAATTAGAATTCGACACCAAAATAATTCGTAACTCATCCATCAGCTGTACTTTTTAAAAATGCACAGATAAAAAATAAAAACCAATACAAACTAAAAGAAAACTAGTAAAACCACAGATAAGACAACTACTTCTTGTTGAATACAAAAATTGCTTATGTAATTTTTTACTTAAATAAACCCAACAAATGAGCCCAATTAATTCATTTGAAACACCAGAGACGTATTTGAGATAATGGGCGCATATTTAATAATACATTATTTTTATTTATGATCACAGAGAAGCAAAAAAGGCGGTAAATTCAAAGACAAAACCAAAATTTAAAAAAAACTACGTTGTGAATTGAAAGTCATAGCGCAATACAATTTTTGTTGAAATAGTTTTTTAATCACATTCCAAAACATTTATATAACAATGCCGACTCTAAAGAAATGTAATAAACGTAAATACATACAATATAGTGACCCAGGTAAAATTATGGATCTGGTGATGAGTCTAACAGATGAAACTTGTGCCCTTATTCAAAGCAAAATAAACACGTATGTACGTATTTTTTTTCTTTTGTTGCTCCACCGATGTTGTTAATCCCCGAAAAAATAGGCGGAGGTGTTTTACTCCTGATTTGACCCCAGACTCCGAAGTAGGTAACTGTTTCAGATGCAACCGTGAGCAATACAAAATGATGATGATGATGATATTATGTACTTAATCTAGAAATAGCTGTCTTTTTTCTTTATTTGTTGCACTTAGTCGACAGCGCGTTACTGTATATGACTCCTCTGCCGAGGTAACTGTTTGCCACATAAGGGCCGGTCCGAACAAACTCGAGTAAAGTTTATTCCTAGAATAAGCAGCCAATATGTGGCAGACTCGCGTTTGGTTGAAGGCACCACATGTGGGTGTAAAAAAGGTCCTGTAATAAATACTTACATTAAGTAGGTAGTTTCTTAATAATAATAATAATATTCAGTTAAAAGAAGAATGCGACGCAGATATCGTGTTTCACATCATAGTTCAAATAGAGCGGCAGGAGGCCTTCATCGAATGTGTTGGGGCGAACATTTTACCAAAGAAGATGAAGCTAAAAGTAAGTACCTATGGAATCTAGTTAGTGGCAAGGGGCCCCGCTAAGATCGTGGGGGCCCATATCAACCGCACCTTTAAACCGGCCTGGCCGTCGATTCTACTACCTAGACTTAGACTTAGCTAAACCATAAAGGCTATTGTGGTGCAGTAATCATTTCAAAAAATGACATTAAGTTTTAGACTTTATTTCTATACAGCTAATGTTCAAAATGAAATGAAAACAGTTTCTTTACACTTTATCAATCTACAAAAAGTAATTTAATTTGGAACTTTAACCTCTAAGTCTAGGTATTATTTAAAGCCGTTTTTTGCACTGGCGGTGGCACCATTGTAGTTTGGCTTTAGCAGAATCGAGGCCCTGCTGATTTTTTTGATTTGATTTTAAATCGTTTATTTCTTTTTAAATAGTACAAGTTTCTTACAAACATATCCCACAAAACCGTGTGACTGGTTTGTCTGTGATCTCTTTTATATTGATGTTAACTTACAAACATTACAATAAAATTACAATAGATCATTCACATACGCCCATATAGTGTTTTTTCAATTTTGTTTTGAACTTGTGTATGTTTGTTTCAACTCTGATGTCCTCAGGTAAGCTGTTCAAAAGGTATGGGAGACGTTTTTTATAGTCCTGTCACCATAATTATTGTATACTCGTGGTACATTGAATTTACTGGTGGTCATTGAGCGAGTATGGGATTAACGGATGAGGTTCAAGCGCTTCCTCTTGGGGTTGGAAGCCTCTCCTTTCTTTTAAGTTACCATATCATAGTCCTCTGCTGGCCTTTCCCAATGTGTATCATTGCTCCCAGAGTCCCGATCCGACGCCTTACACATCCAGCTGCCTTGCCCTTATGTAAACCTTGGGAAGAAGGTTTTTTTTTTATACAGGACACGTCAATTTGACTTCACCTCGCCTGATGTTAAGCTAAAGGCAAAGTCTCGGAAAGAGGGTCACCATCGTAAACATTTATCTACCATGTTAACAGTGGTGGCATTCAGCTTGACGGCCTCATTAGATATGTAGTTTAATTTATAGTAGTAACATAACATAAACTCACGCCTGTATTCCCCGAAGGGGTAGGCAGAGGTGCTAGCACCCACATTTCGCCAGTTTATGTTTAGGTCCCAATGTAATAGGTGGCGAGCCTATTGCCCTTAACCGGGCACTTATAAACCTGCGATAAATACACACATAACTTCGAAAAGCATCGATAAGTCATTGGTGTGTGCCATGGTAAACCTGGGATCGAACCCGAGACCTCGTCTCAGCAGTCCATTACCCATACCACTAGGCTACCGCAGATATATTTATAGTAGTGTACTTAGATATTTTTTTTCTTAAATTTTTCTTCAATTTGTCTTCACCTCGCCTGATGGTAAGCTAAAGGCAAAGTCTTGAGAAGAGGGCCACCATTATAAACGCACATCTGGGACCAACCGCATCCAACTAGCCGTATTGCGATTGGCCACACGTGGGTTGTGCCTCTACAACAATTATAGATATTCATTAACGGGTATTACCGCGATCATGGTATTGGTAGGTACATACGTCCCTTTGATTTGCCTGACTTTTCGACCAGGTTACACCGGCCGTGGTCAACAAGTTGTACAAAATTGTATATCAATTGTATATAACGCGAGAGTTTAAAAGTTAATCATAAATATTCCCTTCTAGAATTTTCCGATGTCTCTTATTTTCAGTAGAGATATGTAGATACCTTCAAATGTCAAATTTGTTATTTCATGGACTGATCTAGATGTCTCCAAAGTACGATGCCGTTCTGAAGAGTACTTGCGAAGTATCGGAATTACTGCGGAACTTTGAGAGCGATCTCCAGGACATTGTAAATCCTGTGAGTATCTTAAAGTCATATCATTTGTCATAGATCTTTATTACCTACTTCGTATAGCTGATGTGAATTTAGATGAGTTCCTGCAACCCATGGGAACCTTTTCCCGGAAAATTTACCAATGTGTTATTGTAGACGGGTGAATTTCAACATCTATGAATTTTTAGCTAATTTTGGTGATTTTTTTTATTTCTAGGTATTTAGCTAATCTCTTTCAATATTTAGCTAGAAAAACATATTTTATGCCTATTATGTTTAAATAGTCTAATTAGACCTGGGAATTACTTGTTTATTTTATACACCTGAATTTTCAATACACCGAAATTGGTGTCTAACACCAAAATTGCATATCAACTTATTTTTATTTTTTATTTATTATTACTTATACTATTTCTTTGTTTTTTTTTTTCTAGAATTTGGCACTTAATAGTTACATATAACCCTTAATTTTTACCCTTTTATCACCAGCTTCATTTTTATATGGCAAAACCACTTTAGTTGTTAGTAGTATCAGTATAAAAGCAAAACATTTGATTGTTCTATCTATCCTTGCTTCTAGCACCGATTATATTTTACTCTAATGGCGCCAATATTATCGACGAACTTATTCAAGATTGCTGGGAAAAGATTTAGGCAGTTATTCTCAAAGTGGGAGAAGTGGTACTCGGTATGCCTAAGGGTGGACGGAAGATATGCCATGGACACTTGGTAGTGGCAAGACAAGTTGGTAGTGTGATGTCTATTTCTGAACTTACAGGAGTCCTTCAACTAAGTTTCTCACGCGGTGAGCAATTGCAGGATGGGCATTGCGGTTCAAAAGGGTTCCAGACGTTTACACCATCCAAGACATGTACCACGATTCTGATTCCGTTGTTCGAACCGCTGTTGGCAATTTGAGAATCTTCCTTATCACTGTCTCTGTGATCTGTGATCTGTCCTTAGTCCATTCCCAATCAGCGTGGTATTTTGGTCGGATACCATCAGACAATCACTCCATAACTGCCCATGTATGCTGTTAATATCGGTGGTGGACGCCGATAGATTGGTGCAACATGTGAGGATGTGGATGTAGGAGCTTGAGGACGGTAGAGGTCAGAAGCCTTCTGTGGAGAAGATTGAGTACCTTTTACACAATAGCAAAGTGCTAGCTGCTGGAGCAACATAAGCAGGAGTTGCGTGTCACCTACATCTTCGACTTCATCGCTTTGTTGCGTGGAGTCACGTGCAAAAGATTGCATGAGGCACTCTTGCATCCACGGTAGCTTTCATGTAAGTGAGAAAGCAGAGGAAGAAAAGCCAAATGATGTTGACAGTGGAGAGGAGGGAAGAAGGGTGGGCAGGTTTTAACGGCGTAGGCTTAGTAGTAAAGAGTGAGGCCGCCTTTCACGCCAGTAGAAGCAGGTGACGGAAAGAGCGCACGATGCTCCACCACACCGGCCTGTCCCTACTGCGGCATCAGCTGACTTCACCCAACTACTCGCCCGTCTTTTGTATGGGTAGTTCATATGCTAATGGTTAATCTGAGAGAAAATTAGGAAAGCTTCCGAACAACCCTCAACAGCCAACAACCTCTTTCCCACCTTTTTTTTCCGTGCGGAAATCCTCTCGGATACCCCCCCTGCCGGAGCCGGAAGGGGAGGTTATGTCGGGCTCGAACCGACTAAAACCGCACGCCGACTGTGGGTCGTGGTGCTAGGCCGGAGGTGAGGTTGTCATCGACATATCCCTCGCACCCCGGCTGACCCAACGACATATCCCTCGCACCGACATATCCCTCGCACCACCTCTTTCCCACCTAGGGAGAGAGGCGGTGCTTTCTCCATTGCCCAGGGTATACCACGTAGAGGTCACCTGACCTAGTAGCCCGTCGGACTACGTAGGAGCTTAATCAAATAACTATGAAAACAAATTTTGGTGTAAATATACAATTTTGATGATTAGTAAAACCCCACCAAATTCACCAAAATTGCTCCACCAAAATTAGTTTCACGTATAAAAAAATTATTTATTAAAATACTATTTAGAATATAGTGGTTACATTACCAAAATTTAATACACATACTGAACCTGTACACTATACTTAAATATTAAAACATACAATGAGAATAAACCGTTTTAAATAATCAACACAAAAATTACAATATTTTTGTCCGAAGCTTATGAAACGACCTACTTAGGTACGTGTTTGGCAGAAAAACGAAACGGGACTGGGGACAACTGGCACTGGTGCTCATTAACACCCAACTGAACGTTTCCAATGATGATAGTGTCGTCCTTATAGGTACTTTCAATACGACTCCTTCGATGATTTTATAAATCCCACCAAAATTTTACATTTGCCGCGGACGCATCTTATAAATTATTTTTCAGATAAAGTATAGTACTAAATACTACGAATGACAGTATCGAAGATAGCTAAAATAATGCCGAATCGAATTATTATTAAGTATACTCAGTAAACTAATGAAGTTTTGATTAAATTGTGATCATTCCCAAGAAAACAGGTTGTGGACGCGCCACCAAGCTTAGAATTTAGGTGAAAAGAAATTTTTTACACACTCACAAAAATAGTTTCAATAATATAATTTATACGTGCATATAGAGAAAAACTATATCTTTCTTACAAAAAATAATCATTACTATATGTTAACTTTAAGGTATGATTTTCAGTCACGCCGCGAAAATTTTACGTTTGAGAAATTCACTCAGACAATAATCTATCTCTGTACCAAGGTTCAACCAGATCCGTTTAGCCGTTAGAACTGGATTGAGTAAGAAATAAACAGACATCCAAACATCTTAATAAACTTCCACATTTGTAATACCTTGGTATTAGTAGGTTTCCCTAAAGCAAAATAAATCCTTACTTAATATTATAAATGCGAAAGTAACTCTACTGTCCGTCTGTCTGTCTGTATATTACGCTTTCACGCCTAAACGACAACCGATTTTGTTGAAATTTGGAATAGGGGTAGATTAGACCTCGAGAAAGGACTTAGGCTATGTCTGGTCGCGATAACCGACATACACGCGGGCGGAGCCGCGGGCAAAAGCTAGTGTTTCATTTTTGTCCTTTCTTGCGTAGACGGTTTTGAAGTGACTGATTGCCCTAGTTCTTTTAGGAAGTCTAGCAGACATAAGTTCTCTCTATTAACTAAACCCGAGTGGAGAATTTATGAACGTAAATTACTCACCTGCTGTACAATTCTGTAAACATTCGGCGTCGAGCGCAGCGCTGCGGCCGACCTAGATACAAATTGTCATTGGTCATACTGGGAGACGTCGACGACGGCAATCGCTATCGAGGTGCAACCACCCTTGATAGAGATTATCATTGATGGGACTGGGTGACGTCACTGGAGGTAGACCAATCAAGGTCTATCAAGGGATGTTTGATTGATAGATTGAAGGTCGGTCGCTGCACTCAGGGCTGAATGTCTATAGAGTTGCACAGCTGAGGCAGGCTGTGTTCTTTTTCAGTATGTTACCCATGACTCACCAAAGAAGCGCACAGTGATGTTCCCGTTACTGGACAATCCGTTTTCGTTGATATTTTGTGTGGTTTCGCCACTAATCCAAGAGGAGGAAGTCGCTTCTTTCGTACAAGAATGTTCATTGTACGTATTTATTTCACCTTCCTTCTCTAAAATATACGTTTACACGCATGATGCCCGTAATTAGTGTTGCGTTAATAAAAGGTATACTTAGTTCCCGGCATAGGTATATGTTGCCCTAAGTCACGAGAGAAATGACGCTCTGGCATGCGCAAATTGGTTTGATAGAATCAACGATTGGTGGATTTAAACACCTGCCGCCATAGTACCCCGTGATATCCTTATAGACATCCAAAAATCGCGTACACTGCGCTAATATTACATTTTATGACGTGATTGGGGTCAAGATAATTGCTGGTAAATAAACACTGATAGTAAGAATATATCACAATCAAAATTAATTCAATAAAATGGCTCCTCAAACAAATGACTCGTCGGTTAAATAGTATTTCAATCTGTCTTCATAAAAGTCTGAATATGAAGTTCTACAAAACACCTCTTTGGCAATATTGGAATAAGGCTTGTTGTTTCCTTCAAGGTTTATCTGGCCTACTGTGAAAAAGACACTTGCCTTAGAATATGAGTGTATGCTGAAACGAAAGTGTCAAGTTTTGCTTCGTGCGACTCGAAAGCTTTTTGCTCAGGTAACTTGTTCTGTGCTGTTTGTAAGTTTGTGATCGAACTTAGGTACTTACGAATTCTAATATTAGTTAATGTACGAGCAAACGAATTATAAAAGTTTATTTTGTGCTGACATTGATGTGGTTAGTACATTTATAATCCTCTATCCGTAGACACATAGTGGTCTTTCGAGCCGGCTTAAAGCAACACAAAATGGTCGTAGTGGTCTTTCGAGCCGGCTTAAAGGAGTACATAGTGGCCCTTCGAGCTTCACTATGCATGGATATATGGTACATTAAATGATTACACTGTCTAAAGCTCTAAACATTTACGCACTAACTGATCTAACGTGAAATTAATTACATATTTTGTTATGTTTTGAAGTATGAGTTTGATCGGACAGAAGATTGGTGGTCTGGTCTGGTAGTCTTATTATTTACTATTTTCGACTCTGTGGTGGAGTCAGAGAATTTATAAATTAATCATATGTTCTGATCCAGATTGCCACCCTACCCTCAGTACTTCGCGTAGCTACGGAGCAGCTGAAGATATTGACGAAGGCCGAACATTGCATCATAATACTTATAGACGTCGGCAAGATGGACCTGTACAACCCTAGGGACCCGGTTTGTAGCCTTTTTAATAAATTCAAAACAGAAATGGTCAACTTACAGGACGAGAATTACATAAGCCTACGAAAATTGGAGGGTAGAATTTCAGCTATCCAATACAGAAAGTTTACCATAACTTGTTAAAACGACTGATCATTCAAGCGAGAAATAGGAATAGAGCTAGATAAGATACGGAATATAGTTAGCTCGAATTATTTCTCTCTTCGAACGACTTACGGACCGGATCTAACAACACAGCCTCTGTGGCGTGGTGGTAGTGCACGCGAATGCCACGCAGGAGGCGCGGGTTCGATTCCCGCTTAGTGCAAATATTTGTATGCATGAATATGGCTATTTGCATTGGTCTGGGTGTTTCTATTTATAATATGTATATGTATTTACAAAAAAAAGTATCTAAGTATGTTTATCCGCATTCTAGATTCCATAACACAAGCTATAAAAGCTTACCATGGGTCTAGATAGCATTGTGTAGAATGTTATGGAATATTTATTATTATTATTTCCTTTAAAAAAAATTCTAAAGGCTTAGATACCTACCGTGAAACCCCTAGGTCTGGTAACTTGGCAGATGTCCATAATGTTTGACTTTTTCAGGTATTTTACAGGAAATTTCACCATACCTACTAATTTAGGCATACTTATGCTAAAAAGTAGTTATTTGCAGATGTATGTCTATAATCGATTCCCCATGTCTCTCGGCATTACTGGCGAAGTGATCAAGACTGGACGGTTAATCAACATGCGGAATGCCAAAGATCATCCCGCCTTCGATCCAAAAATTGATAACATACCGGGCCAAGATTGCAGGTAGGTATAATGTCCACTCACGCGACACAATAGATATAATACTAGAAGGGAAATCAAAGTATCCAATATTATCAAATAAACAAAAAAGTAATTAAAAATAATAAAGAAGATTTTTGTGTATTTTTATGAAATGGAGGGTTATTGAAAAATGCTAAAGCAATTTCTATAGACGCAGATTGTTATTCCCAAAGAAACATAGTTTTTGACTTAACCCGATTTTAAACCTCAAAAGAAAAAAACTGATCCTTTATAGGATCATTTCATTGTTTTTTTATAAAAAGAATATTAGAACCGAAGTTACTTAAATTCAATTCAATTCAATTCAAATTTATTTGCACGAATATGGTAGATACAAAGGTGTTACATTATTATAAAGTTCATCACATTCTGCCATTATGATGGCATGCAAAATACAAAGTACATACTTTGTCAATTTACAGTTACATTATTTATATTATATTTATTAATTTAATTAATTAATTATCCATTTTAATTCATGCAATGTGTCAATGTGGTCAATTTTAATAAAAAGAATATGAATGTCGATATCAAGAGAAACAAATGTCAAGAGTTAGTAATAAATTAGTGTCTTTTTGTTATACTTATATTCAATTTAATGTTGTCATTTAGGTAGTCAGTTAAATTATAGTAGCCTTTATTAATTAATATGTATTTTAAATGTCTCTTAAAGTTATCCACTTTCATTTCCTTTAGTTCCTTTGGCAGTTTATTATATATAATTGGAGCCATGTGGAATACACTTTTATGCATTAAAGCAGTTTTAGAATGCTGCATGCAGAGACGATGTACGTCTCGTTGCCTTCTATTATATGCTACTGATGCTAATTCATACAATTGCGGATTATTTTTCACAAATACAGCAACTTCATAAATATAGAGACATGGTAAACTTAAGATTTTATGTTTAACGAAGAATGGTTGACAGCTGTCTGTAATTTTTAACCCAAACATAGTCCTCACACATCGTTTTTGAGCTTTGAATATTGCATCTTTATTTGTAGAATTTCCCCAGAAAATTAATCCATACCGTAGCAAAGATTCAACTAGGCCATGGTATGCGGTCAATATGGTGTTAATGTTGGTAAATTGTACAAGTTGGCGAAGTGCATAAACCGAACTATTTATTTTTTTATATAACTGTTCAATATGCGGCTTCCACGTGAGGCTATTGTCGATAGTTAAGCCCAGAAACTTAGTAGTTTGAACCTCACTGACCAGCTGATTCTTATAGTTTGCCTTTATCACAGAGGGTGCTGAGGCACGCTGTTTGAAATGCATGATGTTGGTTTTAGCCATGTTAACCTTTAAATTGTTTACTTCCATCCATTCATTAACGCTGTTGAGAGTTTTATTTATTTGGTCTTCGTATAACGTTTTGTCCGTACATTTAACAGTAACTGTGCTATCATCTGCAAATAGCGTTATGGGATTAGCGGTAGCTTTTGGTAAATCGTTTATGTATAGTATAAAAAGCAATGGCCCCAAGACGCTCCCCTGGGGCACTCCGTACATTGTTTTACGTGCATTTGAAAGGTATGTCATTTCTGTTTTTGTTGTGACGTCAATTTTTTTTAGTTCAGTGTATTGTATGCGGTTTTTTAGGTAGGATTTGAACAATTCTAATATATTGCCTCTTATACCATACGCTTCAAGTTTGTTTAATAGTATATCAAGATCGACATAATCGAAAGCTTGTGTCATGTCCATGTACAAGGCGCAGATTGGTGTTCGTTTATCAACATTTGTCATTACTGTCTCTAAGAAGTCGTATATAGCCAAATTTATCGTTTTACCCTGTCTAAAACCTTTTTGCTCCTTTAAGATATTTTGGTATTCTAGATAATTATTGAGTTCTTTATGTATGTATTTCTCAAAGATTTTTGAGAATATTGGTACTAGAGCAATTGGTCTATAGTTTCCGATATTGTATTTACTGTCTTTTTTATGAACGGGTTTAATAATAGATATCTTTAGTTTATCCGGAAACAATCCCTTTTCTATAGACAGATTTATAATATAGCTAAGAGGACTGCTCACACAATCAGCTACATATTTTACAACTTTAGTGCAAATTCCATCATGGCCAACACTAGTTGTGTTTTTTAGAGATTTTACTATCTGCAAAACATCAGTTGGTACACATGGATTCATAAACATTGATTGCAGTTTAGATGTCATATATTGCTTGTGTTGTATGTTTTTTCCATTATTTATCCGTGTTATATTGTCAACGCAATAATTATTAAAAGTGTTGCATACAACAAAGGGATCAGTCACCAAATTATCATTCACTTTGATACTAGTTAATGAATCAGTAGGCTTGTTTTGTTTACTCTTATTTATCAATTTCCATATGGCCCTTGTTTTATTAGTGGATGTTTCAATGCTATGGTTATTGATCGATTGCTGTGTTAGTTGTATAATTTTTTTGAGTTTTCTACTATATTGTTTTAGAGTATTTCTATTGGCAGTGGTAGGGTTTTTCCTATAATTCCACAGTAGTGAACGTTTTTTCCCACAGCAGATCTTTACACCCCTAGACACCCATTTAGGTTTTTTATGTAGATGAACGGTAATAATTTTTTGGGGAAAGCAGAGTTCATAAAAAAAAGAAAATTCAGTAAAAAAAATATTATATGCTATGTTTGGGTCACTGTTTGCATATACTTCTGTAAATTTGAGCTGTCCTAAACAGTATTTAAACTTTTCCAAATTTTCCATAGAATAATCTCTACGCTTAGTTTTCCAGTACTTAATCATACATACATTTTTTACATTACATCTTAATAATTGTGAAGTATGGTCAGATAAAGCTAGTTCAGTTACTTGAAATTTACATTCACCCCTGAAATTATGTGCTATATTATCAAGGCATAATTTGTAGTTTTAAGTTAAAGTTTAAAAGTAAACATTCAAATTCTGATGTTACATTATTCTGCTTGAGTATGTCAATATTGAAATCCCCTGCCATAACAATGTTATGTTTATTGTAGCTCTTATTTATAAAGTTTAAAGCTTTTTCCAATTTACTAAAAAACAAGTCTAGGTTATTATAGTCTGGTATCCGGTATACACATATTATGACAAGGTTACAGTCTGGGATCTCAACAGCGCAGCATTCAAATTGAAAATTGACTTATTGAAAATTGCATAATTTGTGAAATATTTCTGTAAACGTGTCCCTTTTTTACAAAAATACATGTCCCACCCCTGTGCATATCGGTTCTACTGTAGTATGCTGCAAGGTTGTAGTTAGGAATCACGCAGTTACTTTCTTCTCCAGACTTCATGAAATGTTCTGTCACACAAATGATTTCTATATCTATGTTTTGATCAAGAAAGTTTTCAAGATTAACAATTAGTTGATTTGATTTAGATATTAATCCTGCAATGTTTTGGTGAAGGACATGTATGTATTTATTCACGAAAAAGTTGGTGATCCTTTGTCTCTAACAGTTTGTTTTGTGTAGTTGATGCCAGTGTAGTGTCTGTCCTCAGTACTTGCGTAGTGTAGTCTCCTATATATTTGAGCAAGTTGTATAAATCTTGAAACACAATATCCATCCCATGGTTGTTCAAGGTACCAGTTCGGTTGTACATGTTGTAATCATATAATAAGTTCAAATTGGAGTCCAGAAAATAGGCATGTTCATGTGTTACAATATCCAAGCATAAGAGATTATTAAAAGTTTCTACTCTTGAGTTAAATAAATTATTGTAACTTAATACTTTGAATGTGGGTAGGGTGACAATGATATTTGTGTGTTTTATATTCTTCAGTACATCTCTTATATGAATTACAACCTCATAATAGCTGTTTGTAGTTCTGAAATCCTCCTCACCTATCATGATTACACAGTAGTCATTGAGTGTGAAATTGTTAAGTTTTTTTTCTAAGTCGACTAAGAGTTGCTTCACACCAACATTTGGTATTAAGTAGTGGCATATATTGAATTGGTTGCTAAAATATCCTTCAGCTAGCCTCAATATGTCGTTACTTTTGTTTGGACTCACTATACATAAATTACACTTCTGAAGAACCTGCGTAGGTGCAGCTTTGGTTTTGTTAGTAACAGTAGACTTTTCCATGTTTTTCTTACCACATATTAGGTCTATTTGTGTTTTTGAGCCCTGTGTATAGCTTTGTTGTGTGTTGTCAACAGCTTTTAAGCTACCTTTTGATTTATGGTTCAGTAGAGTGTCTGTTTGTGTTTGTTTGTCTTTTCTCTGTAAGTGGATAGGTTGATTGTTTTTTTTCCTTGGTGATTTAGAAGGACTTGTAGTAATTTGTTTGTATAAAGTATTTTTCCGTAGCAAACCCTCGTTTTCCCTTTTTAGTGTAGTGTTTTCCAATATTAGTGCATCAATTTCTTGATTGGCTGAGCATAGTTTTATGGTGAGATCCTCAATCTGACCCCTTAATTTAGTGAGAAGTTCACCATAGTCACACGAGAGACTCGGCAGGCTCTGCACAGAGTCATTTAGATCGGTACTATTACAAGTGTCATCAAGTGTAAGATGTGCATAGCTTTTATTCAAGTCATCTGTGTGGGCATGAGTAGATATACGGGCTCGTCGTCGAATAGTTACGTTCCCTGCGTCACTCATAGTATGGCACCAGTACAAAGTTGCTCAATGTGTTCGTTTGCAGGTGAGTGGGAGTAGTGTAATAAGTGAGCTATGCTAGTAAAGGTAACCTCACCATTCGTTAAAGACTTGATAACAAACACAGAAAAATAATAAGTAGGTACATACTTCCGATTAGAATTGTAGCTCCTTCTTCCGATAAATTATAATATTATTGTCTAATCCTTGTTTACGTTTGAGACTTTTTCTGTAGATGACAAAAACTTATCGCAAACAGATAGGTCATTAACTTTACAGCTGATCGTATACCATCCTTACGCAGTACGCATAAGTGTGATTGTTGCTTGAGCCAGTCGCGTCAAATATCAACCTTTTTGTTGATGCACCGTTCTTCACAATGATATTGCACTATTTTTGTTTTACGTATAAATATTAATTAAAACACAACTTTTTATAGATTCTTATTGTGCTTGTTGTCTCACTGTTGGTACAATAACTTTTTTATTGATTTAGAAGTAATGAAATACAATAAAACTATTTATTATTTGAAAATTCCCTCTAACCCCTCCAGCTAACCTAAATTGCTTGTGTTTGGAGTGGGTTTACGTCGGTAGTGTAATGGACAGGATTCGAATCCGGGACCTCTCGATCGTAAGGCGGACTCCTTAACCACTAAGCTACCGACGCTTCTCTCTATCTATCTATTCAGTCGTAAGTCCATCTGTTTATCAACACCTTTCCTTCAGGCACGCATACCACTAGACTTTTTTGAAATCCCTCGGATACCTTCCCTGCCGCAGCCGGATGCTATCGACTGTATGTCGTGGTGCTAGGCCGGAGGTGAGATTGTCTTCGACATATCCCTCGCACCCCGGCTGACCCCCACTAGACTAACGCATAGAGTACCTACCACTACGTTACTTCTTTTTGTCCAGCAGTGGACTGCGGTAGGCTAATTGATTGATTGATTGATTGAACCATTCAATTCTATCACCAGTAGTCTCCTCTGCTTCCCAATCCGTGAGCGGGCGGGTATCATCGGTGCCGGGATACTTATAAACAAAATGGAAGAGCCGTACTTCGACATATTGGACGAGGAAATGGCTCAATCATTCAGCATTTACTGCGGAATGTGCATTGTGCACTCCACGATCTTTGGCAAGATTCAAGAGGCTCATATCAGAAATGCACTGGCGAGTGAGCTGATGATGTATCATTTGAAGGTATGTTAATTTACGTACCTTAGCCGTTATAGTTACAACAAAACATTCGTTGAAGACTATCCAGTACTTTTATAAATATTTAAAAACAGAATTTAGGTACAGATGTTGGAAAATGTTACAGATAAAACACCAAATTTATTTTTTGTGCTTAGAGGTTGCTTGCAGTTATGTAATGCAGTACAAGACTTACGTTTTATTAAAGGTTTCTGACGTTACCTTAAAACAGACTAAAAAGAAACTTTTCGAATAATTGCCAGATAACGTTGGAGACTTCTAATGCTCGATCGAAAAGACCAAGCCACTGACTCATCTACTGCAGAACAAGGTAGCTCTGTTGATGGGGCAATCCGCTAGAAAGGATGTTCCAGACTCATATTAAGTTCCGTTCTGGAAGTAGAATTTTCCGATTTAAAGGAGCAGTAAACATATTATTAGCTTCAAAATTCCATTTAACTCGTCTACTTATTGTTCCCTTCAAGGTGGAAGACCGAGAACTGGCTAGTATGTTAGATTGCAAGGGTTTCCATGAGCACCCTGACCTGGTCACACTAGACTTCAACCCTCGCGCGCTGGCACTCAAGGAACTGCCTTGTTACGTGCTCAGGATGTTCACCGATCTTGGGCTTGATCAGAAGTAAGATTTATTTAGTTTCAGTGTACCCGTACATGCCATCATCCATCTGCCACTCATTTCTGGAGAGAGTAGGCAGAAACAAAACTGTCATCACATAAATATCGAGAAATTATTTATTCATTCCCACCTTTTGCCCCGTCGGAAGTGAAGACCAATAAAAAGTTGACAGGACGTCGTATCGGATGAAGTGCTTTTTTTTTTATCCGTTTAACCGTTCTGGTATATGTTTTTCTTCACACCACTTAGGTGTAGGTCTACCTGATGTATAAAGTCGTTACCGTGGCTCTTAAACGTATGGAACACCAGGGGCATCACACTCATGCTGCCGACCCTGTGAGAACCTTTTGCCCTTCTTGAAGAACCATCCATCCAAATTTTCCCATTTACAATATTAGTAAGGTCCAAAAACCAGTCTTACCTGCCATCAGTGATCAAAATCCCATGGCTGTTGGTAGGTTTCAAATAAACCGTGTGGTGTTATGTCGGTTCATCTTGCACGTGAGGAAGGGCTACCGAGATGTGCCTTACCACAGCTGGCTCCATAGCTTCAACACGGTGCAGTGGATGTACGCCGCGATTATCAACTTTAGACTGCATAATCTGTACACGTAAGTTATCTATTTTCGCTTGGACACCTGTTTCCTGTGCCACACTTATAAACTAGTTGACCCGGCCGTTTACAAAGGTCGGCCCGGCCGTCTAACCATTTAAAAAGGGGTTTGGTAGTAAGTTGCTTAATCATAATAAAATTAAAAAAAGTTGCGAAGAAATAAAAAAAAAATCAAAAGAGGTAGTAATTGCATTGCACTTCAGCGTTGATAGATACAACTAGTTAGACCAAGGATAGAACAACTTACTCGAGTTGAACCATTGTAAAGATATTTCCCCATAGAACAACCGCTTAAACCATGGGTAACTTTACTTCCCAGTAGAACAACCAGTTGTTCATCACAGTTGGACCACGGGTCGGGCACGGTCTGTTCTTTCAACTTGCAGTTTAAAAATAGTTTATTCAGAATCGATGAAGCCGTTTCAGTGGAGTTTGTAGACAAACACCGTGACAACAGAATTTTATATAGGTACTACTTAGATTGTAATTTTTTACCAACATAATTATGATTTCCCCGTGGGCATGGCTATTAACTCATACTGCTTCATGTTATATTTTTATTCGCAGTGATTTGCAATTACTAATGCTCCTGGTAGGGGCTATGATGCACGACTTAGATCACCGCGGGACCACCAACAGCTTTCAACTTCATGGGAGTAAGTGACCTGGTGCTATCGATTTTTATAGATGAATGCGTAGGAAATTTAATGAAAGGCGTTTTCTTCGCCCCTTATGGATGGGCGACTTGAAAGACTAAACCTACCCTGTACGAAATCTCCGTCTGAGAGGTCTCAGCTTCGAAGCCTAAAAAAGGTTTGTTAGGCTTCGAAGCTGAAACCTCTTGGGCCGAGCCATTTCGCTATGTATGGTATATGTTACCGACGTAGGCCCTCTCCTAAAATGAGCTTACTTATGCTATGAAATGTGTAGTGTGGAATGATCTCCTGGCAGTGATTTTACCAAGCGACTACAACATGGGGTTATTTGGGCCATCAGAAGTTGAATACAGTATCAGTGTAACTCTGGTCCACTTCTCGTCAGATAGGGCGTGTGCTTGTCTTTATTCCAGTTTATTCCTAGAATAAACAGCCAATATGTTTATTATAGGAATAAAATTTACTTGCGTTTGGTCGAATGTACAATGATATAAAATGAGCAATTTAGCTGGGGGTTAGTGGGAATTCTAATAATTTCGGTTACTGGAATTTACTCTTTTTATGTGATGTTGATTTGGGTCTCTAAGGTACGTACCTATTCTAGAATGACAGCCTGAATCTCAATTCATCGGAGGACAGAGTCTACAGGCCTTATGTCACACAATCAATCTGTCTATACAATGTGTCATCAGATAAATCGTGATTCAGGCTGAATGTCATTCTAGAATACGGGCCTTAGAGACCCAAATCAACATCACATAAAAAAGAGTAAGTTCCAGTAACCGAAATTATTAGAATTCCCACTAACCCCCAGCTAAATTGCGCATTTTATATCATTGTAAGTACATTAGACCAAACGCATACATCCGGTAAACAGAAATCCTTGTAAAATAAATATTTCTGTACCTACAGAAACAACCCTGGCTGCCCTATTCTCATCGGAAGGTAGCGTGTTGGAACGTCACCACCTGTCTCAAGCCCTGTGCATCCTCAACATGGAGGGCTGTGACATACTGTCCACCGTCTCCCGGAGGGACTATGACAGGGCACTCATCATGCTGAGGGACTTGATCGTTGCTACAGATGTCACTAACTTTATAGAGTGAGTTTCGCATTTAGATGCAAATTAAGAATGACTAAACCTATGACTAAGTTGACGTCAATAGACTCGCCTTCTACTACGTGAGGTCGTAAATCATAGTTGGCAAAATTTGGGTTACAATATACCTCTGCCTAACCTTTCAGAAATTTAGAACGTGAGTGTAAGTAGGATATAATAATTATGGGTTCTAGAAAACGAAATAATACTACTACCTACTACTTGGATACGTCTTTATTTTTTGCGTATTTATAGGCATTATAGGGAAGTACCTATAGATAAAAGCAGGGTATTTGGTCGGGATCCTCCACGCAGTGCAACCTGCTGTGAAATTCTCTAAGCTTATAGCGTCTAGCACAGCGCTGCGAGTCTTGACGGCGATTGTGATTGGTTGATCTCCAGTGACGTCATCCAGTCCAACCAATTACAATGTCTATCAAGGGTGCCGCAGCGCTGCTCTTAACGCTATTTAAAAAAATGCACAAGTAAGCAACGGAGATGATAGTGCGAGTTTTGGCGTCAACTTGGAGAGGAACGCATCGCGGTATTATTTTATTTTTCGAAATTTCTGCAGTCGAGTTTTTATGTGTAAAAATGGTGTATATGTGACATAACGTCTTAGACAACACGCAATAGAAGTGGTTGGTGGAAAATTACAGTGAATTGTGACTTTTCACGATTGGCACCAATTCTTCATATGGAGCTTCCAGTAAAGTCCCCACAACTTTACTGAGGCAGCAATCATCATTCATTGTCATCGTCATCATCATCATCATCATCACCGTCATCAACTCATTGTCATCATTATCAACTAAATGTAACATAATATTTTTAATCAGGAAATTTCCAACTCGATACTGGCAAAATTGTCCCCTATATTGGGTTGAAATGTTGCCATCTAAGAAAAAAGAAGCAGAAGATGGTAGACTCGGGCCAAAGAAAGAAAAAAAAATCAACACGTTGCAACACTGAATATATACACCGAAATAACAGAGTCGATACTAGAATCTTTTTCCTATTAGGCATGCGCATGCATGAAAACTAGCCTAGTTACATGGTCAGAGTCTAGACAGTGTTGCAACCTGTTGGTTTTTTAAATTTGGCGCCAACTTTTTGCACCATCTTTTGTTGACCAGAGTCTAGAGCTTTTCTCCCAAGGTAGAAAAGATAAGAAAATGGTAATCCTCTGCCGACTGAGCATAAGGACACATAGGTTGCCAATATCAAGTTAATGTTGTATTCCGCGCAGCAAAATGGAAGAGTACAGGGAGATCGCGTCTAACTTCATGTCGATGAGCCGAGAGCACATGAGTGCGCTCAGTGCGGTGCTCATGACCTGCGCTGACTTCAGTGATCAACTGAAGGAGTGGAGTAGCGTCAAGAAGACCGCCGTAAGATGATATATTCTTTTAGTAGTCCGTTTATTCTAGCCTGGGCTCACAGGTCCGCCTGTCACCCGAGCAGAAGCAGCGATGCACTCCTCCCCATTTCCAAGGCAAGTCCTACACTTTTTTTTTCGTGCGGAAAGCCCCTCGGATACCTCCCCTGCCGGAGCCGGAAGGGGAGGTTTTGTCGGACTCGAACCGACTAAAACCGCACGCCGACTGTGGGTCATGGTGCTAATCCAGAGGTGAGGTTGTTATCGACATATCCCTCGCACCCCGGCTGACCCAGGGCCATCCCTTACGGTCTGGCCCTCCTCGGGAGGCAAGTCCTACACTCGAGCAGGCCACTTCGATGACACTAGGTCAGCCGGGGTGTAGGCAATCTCACTCTCGGCAATTGATAACAAAGTGCGATTTTAGTCGATTCGATTTGACATAATCACACCCACCAGTTCTGACGGGGTGGGGGGAGGCATCTTAGGGAATTTTCGCTAAAAAAAGGTAACCCGTATAAAGAGAGCAAGGCTATAAGTTATGCAATATCATCACGTTACCAAATGGAAAGGAGCAGTAGGTATCTATTCATGAATGCAATGACTGTGGTTTTCCCAAAGGAGTACAATATGGGGCTCTTCAGAAAGTGCATCAGAAAGTGCTTTTAGGGTTTTTTTCTGAACCGATTATTATTGATAGTCTGTAGAAAATATGAAATAATCGACGCACAGCACTGTGGTATCTGATAATGAAAAATATGATAACTTCAAAACATTTCGATCGCTAATAATAGAGAACTTCATGGACGTTACCCATAGAGTAGAGAAATACATCTGTCAAAGCGGACCTTTTAGATTGTGATGAGTGTAAATAAATTTAGACATATTTAGGTTAAAGGGGTACAAAGGGCAAAGGGGAGAGCCATTTAGTTAATATTCTACCTCCAAAATCCAAACACTCTTCACTCTTCAGGTATCAGCTCTAACAGAGTTCTTCAAGCAGAGCGATGCCGAGAAGAGTCGCGGAGAAGTATCCGCCATCCGACTTGACAAAGACAAGTTCTGTATACCAGACTTGGAGGTGCAGTTCCTTAAGGAAGTCTGTATACCGCTGTTTGAGTAAGTGGAATTGATATGAATATAAGAAAACGCTCCTATCCTCGTAGGTACTTTATTATAACCAATCTTCACGTGAAATGGCGAAAATAGGATTTACGATGGTGACCCTCTTTCCGAGACTTTGCCTTTAGCTTACCATCAGGCGGGGTGAAGTCACATAGACGTGTCTTTTATATAAAAAACGGTTTTTATTGTAAATGAAAGATAATTTAGCACAATTTAAAATTATTGAAGAGAAAGCGGCGGCCTCCTTACTGTTCATTTTTGGGGTCCCAAAATATGCCGACTTCTTCAGCAATTCATTAAAATTTTTGTTAAGTGAGAGTTTTTTACCGAAAGATATATGTACCTACCGTAATTGTAACCGTGGGTACGATAAGAATAGCCCAAATTGACCGAGAATCCGTTTAATACAGTAGAATTTTAAACATTTTTGTAATCTACTGAGATATTACAATGTTGTGTGTACAGGATTCTAGGCATGATCCTACCGAAAGTTAACGACTACACCCATGTTATGGTAGAAAACATCGAGAAGTGGGACAACGCTAGGACAGTGTTCTCTGAAGTAAGTGATAGCACCAACAATTCGTTAGACAGATGCCGGTGTGTTACGTCGTCCATAAGGCATTCTTTCTCCCTCCAACAGACCCAGGGGCACCGCCAACTCAACATCTCCAGTTTCTAAATGGCACCAAAAAAAAAAACCTCAGGTTTGGGAACCATGGTGTCCCAATCTTGACCCGATAATTTTTGCGTGCGGTTTTAGTCGGTTAGATTCCGACATACATAGAAATAATTAAATGTGTGGGTGGTGTAATACGAACCGCGCAGAGTTACGTTATATTTAGTCAATTTGAATAAGGGCCCTGTAGTGGCTACTGGTGATTTTATCGCTTTGAATAAAAATAATTTGGGCACTATAGCAAAATCATCTGGAAATATTTTCATCCGAAACGACTATAAAATCAACATTGTAAGACACATAATGTTACAATGGTGACACTCAGCTTGATGACCTCATCAGATGCTTTTTCACGCCCCGTTTAAAGGAACCGGGACTGTAGGAAGAAGGAAACACGTGAGCTGCTAAGGAAATCAATTCTTTTAATTTGCTGCTGCCACCAAGCCACTACGTTCTCAATCCTGTATATCCTCGAAGAGGTATTCAGAGGTGGTATATATACCCATATCACCCAGTATGTAAATAAAAATGAAACCTCTACAATGTAGGTATGTACGCATACCTTCCGAAAGATTACACCAAATTGGATAAATATTTTTTTACTGCCCTAGTTATTGTCAGGACAAGGTATGTATAAAAAATCTATTAGTGAAGCGGGAACGGAATGTGAATTACACGCGGAGGGGGCCGCGGGCACGGCAACGTACGTAGGTAGTTCGCTGGATCAACCAGCCTAATATAATCCCTGATTTTTATTTAAATTCCCAGATACCAGCAACTGCAGGCCTCGCAGTTATCCTGAGTCCTGAACTCGATAATCTCATTGAGTTGAATATAAAAGAGAGGGAGATGGAGCGAGAGAGGGAAAGAGAGAGATTAGAGGCTGAGGAGGCCGAGGCGGCCGCCGCAGCTGCCGCGGAGGAAAAGAAGAAGAATAAGTAAATTATTACCTCTCAAGAGGAAAGAAGAGGACGCACTAGAGATGAGACTGGAGAAAATTTTAGTATGAAAACAAAAGACTAGGATTACATAGGGGCAATCAGATGTATTTTACCATTGACATTTCTCCAATAATTGTTTTCGGTCTCACTTAATAGGGCGCGAGCCTATTGCCGTCAAGTGGGCACTGTGTTATGGGCTGTATGTTTACTGTCGGATGGAAAACAGCCCTATCCCTTAGTCGCCTTCTACACCTATTTGCACAAAACAGGTGCATTTCATAAGAATTTCGTGCAGATAATTTGCACAAAATCGTGCAAAATAAACCAATATAATTTGCACAACGGCGACGTGCACACGAACGAGTCAGTGGACGGCCTTAGTGGCAGTTTCATTTTAGTATATCCAATAGCATATTGCACATAAACGAAACATTTTTTATTTGTTATCTCGCTCGCTCTCACTGATTTTAGGTAGTACCATAATAATCTATGCTGCTCGTATAGTCGTTTCCGAAAAAAAGAATTTGGGCACAATTTTTTTCGATAGCAAAATCTGGAAGTATTAATTTGGCGAAAGAAAATTTATTTTTCTGATAATGTATGGGAATAATGTTTAGGTAAAAGGAAAAATGTATGGGGTTTTTTTTCTTTCAGCAAATTAATACTTCCAGATGATTTTGCTGTCTAAACTGTGCCCAAATTCTTTTTTTTTTCGAAACTACTATAAAATCACCTTGTATAGTCTCTTCACATAGTTTACACCAATGATATTTCACCAATGATTTACTATAACATCATTGGTTTACACTGATTTATGGCCACTGGTATATAAATCTGACATAACCTCTTTTTTAATTCAAAGTAACTGAGATCTGAAGATGGATTTTGTGTAATTGATTTTAGATTTATCAATATTATTATTTTTATATAGGTAGTCTAACTAAATAATTATCTTATCATGTTATCTTTTTAATATATTAGATAAATTTATAGAAAATGTATTAAAATTACTTATTTTATGTAGATTTATTAATAAAAAAGATGAATTATTCATGAACAGTTTTATTTTCTATTTCTTTTTAATATTCCACAACATTCTACACAACGCTATCTAGACCCATGGTAAGCTTTAATAGCTTGTGTTATGGAATCTAGAATGCGGATAAACATACTTGTATACTTTTTTTTTGTAAATACATACATATTATACAGGGTGTATTTTTGAAACGGGGCAGTAAGGGCAAAACCGTTGCAGTTACAGCAAAACGTTCTTAGAAGACCTTCCCTAACTTTTTGACATATTTTGAACTGCATTCACAGCTTTTGTAAACTTACAGTTGGCAAAAAAAAATGCAAAAAGTCCAAAATTTTTTTTTTATGCCAATCGATTCTATTTCATGTGGGGATCAAAAAACTCTATGAGACCATTTTAGCTTTCAGTACTAGGAAAGACGGAAATCGCCAAAAACGTTAAAATTTTGAACTTTTTTAAATAAAAAAAATCATTTAAACATTTACGAAATTGGTTTATGAAATAAATTGCTCAAAATGATTTCCATTTTCACGAATACATAAGTCTATCCTTTTTTGCACTGAACGAATGGCGTATTACGTAAAATGGTCATTAATGCATCCTTGAGCTCTTGAACACTGGCGTACGTCGTCTTATAGACCTCGTTTTTCACGAAGCCCCATAAAAAAAAATCAAGTGGTGTTAGATCGGGGCTACGAGGTGGCCACTGTTGGACCATGTGTACCTATCCACTGTACACATGGTTTCGTTCGTCCCCAGTGGGGACAAATTAACCATTTCCAAACAGTCGTAGTAATGTCAGTACTTTTCCATTATTGCTCATTTATTATTATAAGTGTTACATTCAATATTTTTCAACTAGTAGGACTATGTAGTGGATACAACCAGTCCGATCAGACTATCATCCAATCATGATATCGCAACTTATGCTATGATGGCCGGCGCGGCGTGCCAATCGGTAGGAGCAAAGAATACATATTTGCCTCTGCACAGCGGCGTTTACCATCTTGATATTAAAATTAATAAATGATAATGGGTTCCTAAGAGATATAATAATTATAACAAATAAATTATTACTGACATTTTGATAACTATATAGAGTAGTTAATACCGTGTGTTTATGAAAATATTAGTAATTCGGGCTTAAGTCAAATCAATTAGGTATACCGATCTAATGCAGTCTCAACTCGTATTATCATGTTCTAAGCCACTAGCCATGTTAAAGGACTCAAGTATACTCTCATTCAAAGGAATAAAGTTATAATTTAAAATCGACTGTTTGATATGATACTTAAATTTTTCTTGTAGACGTTTAATATGAAGAAAATATCGTCAGATGTGAGTAAATTTTTGCAAAACCTCAAAAAATCCCAACAGGTAATTTTTTCTTTTGAATTGAATATGTGAGACAAGGAAAAAATACTATTACTGAAAAATATATAACTGTCATAGTAGTGTTGTTGGATGTGTGATAGGATAGAAGAAAAAAATAGACAAAAATAAGTTTGTTCATTGGAATTTTAACGTTTTTGGCGATTTCTGTCTTTTCTAGTACTGAAAGCTAAAATGGTCCCATAGAGTTTTTTGATTCCCACATGAAATAGAATCGATTGCCATAAAAAAAAAATTGAACTTTTTGCATTTTTTTTGCTAAGTTTTTTACAAAATCTGTGAATGCAGTTCAAAATGTCCCAAAAAGTTAGGGAAGGTCTTTTAAGAACGTTTTGCTGTAACTGCAACGGTTAAGGTACTTGCCCTTACTGCCCCGTTTCAAAAATACACCCTGTATATAGCAACACTCAGACACAAATAGCCATATTCATGCATACCTACAAATTTCCCAGTCGTCCCCGCCCTTTTGTCCCCACTGGGGACGAGTGGGAAAAAAAAGTTTCGTTCGTCCCCAGTGGGGACAAATTAAACATTTCCAAACAGTCGTAGTAATGTCAGTACTTTTCCATTATTGCTCATTTATTATTATAAGTGTTACATTCAATATTTTTCAACTAGTAGGACTATGTAGTGGATACAACCAGTCCGATCAGACTATCATCCAATCATGATATCGCAACTTATGCTATGATGGCCGGCGCGGCGTGCCAATCGGTAGGAGCAAAGAATACATATTTGCCTCTGCACAGCGGCGTTTACCATCTTGATATTAAAATTAATAAATGATAATGGGTTCCTAAGAGATATAATAATTATAACAAATAAATTATTACTGACATTTTGATAACTATATAGAGTAGTTAATACCGTGTGTTTATGAAAATATTAGTAATTCGGGCATAAGTTTAAATAAATAAAATAAATTACTACTCTTAAAATATATTAAGCTGTAGACGCTTTACAAAACCGAAGCAATCCGATGTTAGTATTCTCACTTTTCTTCCCACGAAGACGTGTCAAATCAATTAGGTATACCGATCTAATGCAGTCTCAACTCGTATTATCATGTTCTAAGCCACTAGCCATGTTAAAGGACTCAAGTATACTCTCATTCAAAGGAATAAAGTTATAATTTAAAATCGACTGTTTGATATGATACTTAAATTTTTTCTTGTAGACGTTTAATATGAAGAAAATATCGTCAGATGTGAGTAAATTTTTGCAAAGCCTCAAAAAATCCCAACAGGTAATTTTTTCTTTTGAATTGAATATGTGAGACAAGGAAAAAATACTATTACTGAAAAATATATAACTGTCATAGTAGTGTTGTTGGATGTGTGATAGGATAGAAGAAAAAAATAGACAAAAATAAGTTTGTTCATTGGAATTTTAATCGGATTTCTAAATTAAATATTATAAACTTGGCGTTTATTAGCGAACACTTACACTGAGTACATTGTAATGACATTTATTACACTGTGTCTATTATTATTTGTATAAGACAATTTTATACCCATTTTGTATTATAATGGAAACAAATCACAAAAAATTTGAATAAGTACGAAATGAATGTCAAATAATTCTTTGGTACACACGCGAACACAATATACAACAAACATAATCATTTAATGGAATAAAGACTTAAATACCAAAATACTTGCTATTATTTATTTGAAAGATCCGAAAGGCCAATCAAAGAGGACATCAAAAATGGGGAAATAATTAAGTACAGAATATAATTAATTTCAATCAAAAATTTACCAATCATCAATGGAATTTCAGGCGATTTGTCCGAACAGAAAATGAAAATAATTGTGTCCTTATTCCGTTAGATAATGTTCTTAAAAATATATCAATTTTTTGAAAAAAAAAAAATATTTTATGAATGTATACAATACCTGCCTTTTGATTTGGCACGTAGTTATAACCGAAGCTATAATTTAAATATTGCATGAAGAAAAACGGTTTTAATTACTCTAGAAAGGTGTTAAACTGTCAGTTCAATGTGTGACAGAGAGTACGCTCTACAATATCGAAGCAAGCTAACCTTAGACTCACTCGTTCTTCCAACTTGCAATATCAAAAGACGGGTACTGAAAATTGCAGTTTATAAATTATCGCAGTTTTTGAGATCGCTTCCACAAAAATCACGAAAGGAAAGAAATTACTTAAAAATATACTTAGGCCTTTTAGTTTTCTGTTTTGTTTTTACGATTATTTGTGTTCTGCTCCGGAGCAGAACCACTTTGACTACATTATGTACAAATTACAGGATAAAATGTAGATTATTTCTATATTTTTGTAGCTTAATATCAAAAATTGTATGCTTATATGTATGTATGTATGCTGGGATGCTAAGAGTGAAAAGCTAAGGAGCGCCAGCACAGTGTCACTAGGGAGTACAAATTCCTAGCAATAAATTCTGGCCACTGCTCAGTGTGAATTTACCCTTATAGGCCAGATGACAGAAACTATCAGCAGGTGACGGAAATAAATTTAAAATTGGAATTTATCAGAAAATGTTCAGTTTTTCAAATTCCGCTAGATTTGACATATCGGTAAATAATATATCCTCATATAAAGTTTTTATTAAGTTCTCTGTACAGATTTTTTTGTAAAAATTATTAAAATAATGCTCAAAAATTGAGTCAAATAACTGGTTTAACTTAAGTTTTAACAGAGTAGGTAACATTATACGACTTATTTTTAAATAATACAAAATGATAGTACTGTTTTGGATCGGCACGTTGGAAAGAGATGAATATAATAATTCGGTTAATATCGGCTTGATCGGCGGACTGACAGTTCACCTTAAAAGAGTACTTAAAACCGTTAGTAACTATGAAGTATGAATGTATTTACGGCCGTTCCCAATAACATACTTACAGTTAAAGATAGATCACAACAGTCAAATTTGACATATCGGCTGTTTAAATTCAAAACATGGTAACTGATTTTTTTGCGGGAAAGCGCATCGCGGTATAATTTTATTTTCCAAAATTGGTGTGAAATAGGGGTTACTATGTTTTGAATTTAAACAGCCGAGCACTTTATCCGTAGATGCGATCTATCTTTAACTGTAAGTATGTTATTGGGAACGGCGGTTAAACTAAAGCTTCGGTTTTAACAACTCTTAAAATATATCAAATGCGCATGCGCGACAGAGATAATACTCTACAAAACCGAAGTAAGCCGATCTTAACCGAAGTTTTACTGTTCTTTCGAATGTGACAAACCAAAAGTCTCTATCTTATTTCTAGTTTCTGCGTGGTGATGTTTATGTGATATTCCATTTCCTACTGATAAACATATTATATTCATTATAAATAATTAAGTTTCGTTAGCACGCGCGAATTACTGGTAACTTTGATAACCTCTTTTTTATGCAAGGTAAAAAATATAGAAATACAGTAAACAACATCTACTTAAGTAGTTAAAAGGAAGTACCTTTAAACGGTCTTTAGTACGGAAAGTAGGGTTGCAAACTTTCATATATTATGACCAATGATGTCATAAAAAACAGTGACGTCATTGGTTATACTTTTCAACAGAGGGTCTAATAATGTATTGGAATGAAATTTTGATGTTTTTGATCATTTTCACAGCACTTTCTTCTGATTTTACATTCTGTAGTTCAGTCTGAAAGAGCTAAATAATTACAACTGTAAATTACCTATTCGAGCAAAATCTCGGAAGTATTTAGATATACATAATTGCATACATGTATGTTCTAATTTCTAACAGAATACAGAATTTGTTCTGTAATATCATAGATTAGTCTGTAACTAATTCAGACAGAATTTTTGTTTCATAGAACAATAATTGTTGTTACATATGGCAATATAATAACTTAGAACTAAATTAAGTAAAATATTTTTTTAAACTAATAAAAATTCAGCCGATTAATCCATTCTTTTCAGGTTGTAGTAATTCTTCTACGAATTCTTTCACCATTAATTTTAATTTGTTATTTGTTTCTTCTTGTTCTCTGTAACAAAATCATAATATTGAATTAAATTTTGAAGGAGTTGTAAATATCAGAACAATGTTTCAACAGGAAGGGAGGAAAACAAAAGAATTAAGATCATTTTGAGCACTTTGTTCAACATTATCTTTCTGATGTTGATCGTACATCCATTTTCAACACGCTTTTATTAGCTTCACTTGTAACTATGTATGTAAACTTCGAATCTTAATTTGACCCACTTCCCGGCCTTCGATTGCGATAAAATTTTGCACACGCTCTCTGAGTTCTGATGACAATACATGACTAGCTAAGAAACGTCATTACAAATCCAATATGGCGGACTCCCCAAGATGGCGGACTGGCTGTTTGATATCCACCCCCATGATATGGGTATCAAATGAAAGCGTTTGATGTGAGGAATACGAAAAAAATATAAAAGCATGTTTTTTAGTTATTTAAATGAAGTAATTTATACGCTAAGATTGACGATCTAATATAAAAATTAACATACTTCCTAGTGGGTGCGTCGCATACAAGTTCCGAGTAGTACTTGAGCTTGGGTTCAGTGCCGCTCGTCCTAATTGTGACACTGAGTCCGTTGTGGCATTTGAATAGTACCATCTCGCCTGACGTGTAGTCCCGGTCCAAACCCGTGCCTAGGACTTCTGTTGAAAGTTAAGACAAAGGCATTAGTAATCTATATAAAATGTTTAATTAATGGTTATAGAAATTATAAATTTGATTTCAATAGGGTATTTGACTAAGTCGTCGATTCTTCCCAATACTGCTTAATATGATAGCTTGTTCTGAAAATATATGCCTTGCAAAATAAAATATTGCATATCTAAACTGAAACTATGACTTTTCAATAGTTGAAATTCCCAAAAAAAGTCAAAATATAAACAATCAAATTCAATTCAAATATATAACTTTTTAGATTCCTCATTCAATTTTAAATAACTTTGATTATGAACTATATGTATACGTAAAACGCAACGTAGACCGAGATAAATGCGATATTCTCTTACACTCCATACATTTGCACTACGCGCTACAGAAGCGTGACGTCACAGTTTCGTACGATTTTGTATGGAGTGTTTTCGGGCGGCGCGACAACTTGAATTTTTCAAAATCAAATATCTTGAAAACTATTTGTGTTACGAAAATTTCTCTTTTACAGTTCATTATATTTATAAGCAAGTGGTCATTTTTCGAAAGTAAAAAAAAAGTCAAATAGCCTATTAAAACATACATCATAAAATAATCCATAGGTACTGAGATTATAAATGCAAAATAAATTCTGTCGGTCTGTCAGTAACACTTTCACGCTTAAACCACTGAACTGATATAATTAAATTTGTTGTAGGGGTAGATTAAACCTTGAGAAAGGACATAGGCTATGTTTGGTCGCGATATCCGCCATCCATGCGGGCGAAGCCGCGAGCAACAGTAAGTTACATTTTTTTAAATATAATAATATATCTGTCGCAGTCTGTTTCAAAATGCAGGATATGTGACACAATTTTTACTCTCAAGACCTAGTATAGTAGTATACATAATATAGGAATCATTATAGCTCACAAATAGACTTCAAACAAAGCTAAAAAAAACATATTATGACGTCATTGTACTTCTTCAGCGACAACAACTGTACAAAACTTCCTCCAGTCACTTCTAATCGGCTTACCAGCACAGAGCCAACTAGAAGTTCCTTGGGAAAGTTAATGACAGAATACTTGCGAGTCCTGCAAGCCGCGGAGATGTTGGCAGTTGAAAGGAGATGTTCTTCCGTTGCGAGGAGATGTTTTCTTTGGTGATGTTTGATGAGATAGCAAAGCGCGTTATCCTTGCTTCGTAACCTGTTGAGTACGCTAGATCAACAAGGATGAAGCACGGGACACGAACTAGGCTTATTGATGATGGCTGCAGAATCTTCGATCAGCTTGAAGTTTGAAGTAAAAAGGAAACAGAGTGCCTACCATGACGTGTTAAAAGCGAGCACAATCTCGCTTATCTACTTAGGCTACGATCCAGAGAGGGATGGCGCTATATAAGGTGAAAGCTTATAGAACATCAAGGTAGGCCCCACAGAAAACACAGTCAATATTTGTTTGTAAAATGCAATGATGTTTTATAAACTGTAGATACGTCGTGCAGGAACATGGCCACTTTCAAAAATGGCGCAAACGCTACATTAAAAAAATATATAGCTTCTTAATAATAATACGTCAATATTATTAATTTAGATTAACTATATTATTATTTATTTTAATAATATTATTATTGTTACTAATTAATTTATTTAAGACGTTTTTTGTCTGTTCGCACTGTCGCGTCTCTGATTGATGGAAGAAATGGTGACCATTTGGTCATCATTTTTATGTTGACATTTTAGAGTGTGAACTACATAACTATAGTTTAGTTTCCCTATGTATTCGATATAAAATAACATTTTTAAAATGTGTGATTTCAAAGCCTACCAAATTAACTCTAATCAAATTATCTCTAAATTTAGATGTAAACAAAATTCTTCGGTTAGTTTTATAATATCACGAAAACGTAGGTGTGTATTGTCTTGATAGACTGATTTTAACGTTTTTATTTCTAATCGTATTGAAAGCCAACGTTTTGAAAACGAGGCGTTACTGAATTGCAGATTATTATAGTACAACTGATTACAAATGAGCTATGTTATGTCGATAACTATTAGTCGTAGTCTAATATCTACTAAATTTTGATTTAGGCTACTGTTACTTGTAAGCTAACGTAATGGAATAATAAGCCTAAGTCAAAATTTATATGTAAAAATTAAGTTAGTAGTTTATTAATATTTATAACCTATACATAGTTATAATAATACCTACATGGTATGAAACCAATCAGTGAATAAGGTTATGCAAGTAGCAAAGACTTAACGAAATAGTTTAATTGCACTATTTACACATGTTGTTGTTGAAAATTATATTCATTTTGATGTTCTATTTTAATTTTACGGTAGTAACATGGGTAATTTCTTTTTACTGTTCTAACAACTTTCAACTTTAGTAGTAAGAACGGTAACTCAATCACCGGTGTTACTACTGGTAGTAAGATTGGTAGTAACACGGGTAATAAACGGTTTTTCTTACTGTACTAAAACAAAATTTACTAGTTGAGCTAGTTGTTATTACAATTTAACATCACATGTATTGCTGACACAGTACAACTGATTAAATATTGTATATAGTTCTTTATTGTATGATAAACCATCTGTTTGGTTGGTGATAGTTTAAGAAATGTGTATAGAAAATCTAAAAATGAAAATTATTGAGATATATCATCACGCAAGTCAAATACCTTTCACGCCTTCCCTTACCCTTCACCTCATGGCAGCGCACACAACCAAAACTGTTGAAACAGCGGCTAGGGACTCTCCCACAAAAACTCTATTCGAGGTGGAGTCCACGAACATCTGTGGGCTCCATAAGAACCTCAACGCCGTCCACCAACACCTGGAGACGGCGAAACCAGCTATGCTGTTTCTAACGGAGACACAAATACGCCGCCCTGACGACACGACCTACCTGCTTTACCCCGGCTATGTTATCGAGGAAAATTTCCGAGCAAAAGCCGGGGTGTGCGTGTTTGTTAGGGCGGATATTTGTTGTCGCCGTTTGCGCTGATTAGAGGACCCATCCTTTTCCATCCTTTGGGTACACGTAGACCATGGCTCCACGAGTCAGATCTATGTGTGCCTTTACCGTTCCCATACAGGAGATGCGGAGATAACTCGACTATTCGAATACCTGAGTCAGGCGTTAGATGATGCGCAGGAGCGGTTTCCGAACGCCGAATTGGTGTTTTTGGGGGACTTTAACGCCCACCACAAGATCTGGTTGGGCTCCGCCATAACAAACCATGCGGGAAGAGCCACTCACGCATTTGCCCTGGCGCATGACTTGACTCAATTGGTGCACAAGGTCACGAGGATACCAAGAGAGTCCGGCCTAGAGCCCTCTCTGCTAGACCTTCTGTTGACGAGTCACCCGGACCAGTATAGTGTCTCGGTGATTGCTGCTTTAGGTAACTCCGACCACTGTCTGGTCCGTTCCACCGTGCCCATTGTAGCGCCCCCACGACCCGTGCAGGGGAAGAGGCGGCTATGGCACTACTCGTCAGCGGACTGGGATGGATTGCGCGATTATTATGCGTCCATCCCGTGGGTTGAACGCTGCTTTGAGGGTAAGAACCCATCTGAGAGCGCTACTGCCGTCGCCGGTGAGATCGGTCTAGGTATGGAATACTATATCCCATACACCGATGTCACCGGAGTCCGCGGAGCGCGTCCGTGGTTCGGGCGCGAGTGCGCGGAGGCTGTTGAGCATAAACAGTTTGCGTACCGCGCCTGGGTGCGGGCGCGCGCCACGCGCGATCCCAACGTGGGTCACTTCAAGGCGGCGTACAACAGAGCCACAAAGGTCTGCAAGAGGGCATGCGTCAGGGCGGATGCCCAGCGCATAGCACGGCTGGGCCAAGAGCTAGTGGCGCATCCCACGGGTAGCCGTGGCTACTGGCAACTGGCCAAAGCCGTGCAAGCCAACTTCTGCCAGCCCTCGCTGCCCCCGCTGAGCAATCCCGATGGATCTCTGGCCCATGAGCCGCAAGAGAAAGCAAATTTGCTGGTCAATCTCTTCGCGGCCAACTCCCGAGTCGATGATTGTGGTATGCAACCACGGACAATGCCCACTGGTGACCACGCAATGCCTGATATACGTATCAGGCAACGCGATGTCCGAGCAGTACTGCAATCACTCGATGTCCGGAAAGCCAGTGGTCCTGATGGTATTCCAGCGGTTGTACTTAAAAAATGTGCAGCGGAGTTATCTCCTATGCTAACGCGGCTGTACCGACTGTCCTACAGTTCGGGTACAGTGCCCTCGGCTTGGAAGGAGGCGAATGTCCAGCCGATCCCCAAGAAGGGGGATCGCTCGGACCCAGCCAACTATCGACCCATAGCCGTCACCTCAGTGCTGTGCAAGGTGTTCGAGCACATAATTAACACACAGCTCATGCGCCACCTAGAGGATCACTCCTTGCTTAGTGACCGGCAATACGGTTTCAGACCGAAACGGTCAACGGGTGATCTTCTGGCGTACATGACCCACCTTTGGGGTGAGGCTATGGAGAAGCACGGTGAGTCACTGGCAATTAGTCTTGACATCGCCAAAGCTTTCGATAGGGTATGGCACAAATCGCTTCTTTCCAAGCTACCAGCCTTCGGCCTGCCTCCTAGACTGTGTAACTGGGTTGCAAGCTTCCTGCAGGGGCGCCGTATTCGCGTCCTTTGTGATGGACGAGCTTCGGAGTTCTTGCAGGTAAATGCTGGCGTGCCGCAGGGTTCCGTTTTATCTCCCACTCTCTTTCTTCTGCATATCAATGACATGCTCTGTAACGGAAACATTCACTGCTATGCAGACGACAGCACCTTACACGGGAGTTATTACGCACATCCTGCGGCCAAGCAGTCTGATATCGCGGAAAAAAGGCAGCTTCTCGTCACTGAGCTGGACCGGATCCTGGACCACATTTCTCAATGGGGCGCTAGGAACCTGGTCGAGTTCAATGCCAAGAAGACCCAGGCATGTGCGTTTACAGCAAAGGTATCTCCTTTCCTTCCCCTTCCCACTCTTCAGAGCACACCACTGCCACTGCAGGATCACCTCACTATCCTCGGTATGGATGTTCGCTGCAAACTGAATAACAAAAACTATATCGAGAGTATCATCAAATCAGCCTCGCGTAAACTCGGAGTCCTGAACAGAGCGAGACGTTTTTTCACGCCGGAGCAGCGGTGTCTTCTATACAAGACCCAAATTCGTTCCTGCGTGGTATACTGCTCACATCTCTGGGACGGCTCCGCAAAGTACTTATTAGATGCTCTCGACAGGTTGCAGCGACGTGCGGTCCGCATTATTGGGGATCCTGAGGTCACGAACACCCTCGAGCCTTTGCAGATGCGTAGAGATGTTGCGTCTTTGGCAGTTTTCTGCCGTCTCTACCATGGTGAATGTTCTGACGAGCTCTTCCAATTAGTCCCACCCTCCCCTTTCCTTCACAGGACGACACGTGCAGGGCTAAGATGTCATCCATTTACGGTGCAGAGTATACCTGCTAGAACCAAGCGTTTCAGTGATTCATTCCTATGCCGCACCACTAAGACCTGGAATTCCCTGCCAGCTCACGTGTTTCCTTCTTCCTACAGTCCCGGGTCCTTTAAGCGGGGCGTGAAAAGGCATCTAATGAGGCCGTCAAGCTGAGTGCCACCACTGTTAACATGGTAAATGTTTACGATGGTGACCCTCTTTCCGAGACTTTGCCTTTAGCTTAACATCAGGCGAGGTGAAGTCAAATTGACGTGTCATGTGTAAAAAAAAAAAAATACCTCTAATGTGTCAATTGGAAGTATCTTCAGACATTTTTTATATTAAGTACATGAAAGCAATATTTTTTTTTGAAAGTTCAATATATCTTCTGTAATCATTAATGCAAGTATCTTTTACCTTTTACATAAATCGGTCCTACATAATTCCATCCCACAGTCACCAAAATACTTAAATTCTCAGAATTTTCCAACAATAAATCTCAAAAATCTTTATTCAATCCCACGAATAGAATTCGACATCTCAGGCAGAATTCTCGTTAACGCTTCACTACCTACGTATAATCGGTATAACATTACAAGTTTAAATACGAAATGGGCTTAAGTCATAATCTTGCACTTACTGAGATGAAGCGCTTCTCCATTAACGTCATCAGGAATTTTGACGCCCGCTGTGAAGTCGTTAATGTATACCACTTCGCAGGAACCCACTTTTGTCGGATACTGAAATATGAAAAATAACTATAAATATCTTGAATATTATTTATGTATTACCTATTTTTGAATGAAAAAATATTGAGATTTACAAAAGTTTAACAACATTTTATTTTCAATTGAAGATGTCACTTGGAACTTTAAGCAAATCAACCTATCTTGTTAGAAAATAGTAATTTATTACATAAATAAATGAGTGGGGTTGATGGGAATATGCGCATCATTGCAAATCTACAGATGAAGCTTTGAGAATGCATTGTTTATATTCAACAAGCGATGCAATAATAAAACTGGCAATACAATGAGTAAAGCTACTAAATGGTAGAAAATAAAATAAAAGTAATAATTTTTACAAGGAAGGAAAACAAGCGCTACATAATAAAAAAAAAATACATTCCGAAAAACATTGCTGGGTCGTGCAGTGTATAGGAATTTAGTTATAAAAGTAAAAAAATGAACATATTAAAAAAAAAAGTTGTTATTAGAGAAATTTAACAGAAAACTCCTATTTCAGGGTCTTATCTGGATTGCCCGAAAATGGTCAAGCCGGGTGAAATTCAAACTAAATAATAATTCAATAATGTTAAGACATTCTTTGTTTGACATTTGGGAAATTTCTTTTTTTATGTCATTGGACAGTTATACCCTTGTAACAATATACTTTGGCTTTACATGATTTGTATTTATTAATCATGACATACGTCAAATAAGAACATGATATGTACAACTCTGAGGTAACCACCATAGAATTTGTACACAATATCATAAGAATAATCTATAACAGTATAATTATGTAGTAAGTAGCAAACAAAACTGGCAACACAAATGTAGAAAATCAGAACCAGACGGTAATCAAAACCAGACTGTTGAATGATGTCTATCTTCCACGCAGCAGATACTACAATCAGTGATAAGATAAGAAAGGAAGAAAGTAAACCATTACTCTGTTCTTTTCTTCTTATCATTGAATGTGTGGATTATTTTCATCGAGATGACTTCCAGTACCTCTTAAGCAGGATGAAGTCGAAAACCTGCGTGAAGTTACCGACAGGCCGAACTCACTGCAAGCCGATAGCCGTTGAAGTAGGCTAACACGGTATCCTTGCTTCTTAAATTTTTAAATAGCACCAATTAAAAATTTACAAAGAATCACGGGTATCGAGCTAGCCTTAGTAGAATTGTGGATCTTCGGTCTTGACGTGTAGAAATAAAGTTAAATATTATGTTTATAAATTCTTACAAATTTAACGCTCATGTCAAATATTCTCGTGAAAAAGAATATAATTATGTGACCATATATTAAGTACGAATTACATGTAAAAATGTATCAACTTTAACATTTAATATAAGAAACCTAATGACCTGTTATTAAAATGAGGGAGATCTCCAGTTTAGATGACGCCCAAAGCGGACTAGTGTGAAAAGGACATTATTACGCAAAGTTATAAATGTGACTTTTTTTAAACGCGAGTACTGTATCTACCTCATTTAGAGAATTGATTAGAAATAACTATGACATTAGCGCATATTAAATAATCACTTGTACTACTTCCTTGACGTCATGTTAATATTGTACAAGTATACATACAGTAACCTATAAATATACATTTCGTAGAAAAATGGAGAACTGATGACAGTTCTACACAATACAAAACCCCGAGCTTATCTGTACCGTACTAACGAAAAGTTCGGGGCAGTATCGTGCAGAATTGAAATCATTAGAAAAGGTAAATAAATACATAAAATATTAATGTACAAAACAGTTAATATTTGTTAGGGTGAGAACACATATTAAATGATAGAATATAATTTTCAGTTAGGTCTTTCTTATATTTTAACTATTGTGTTTAGTTACGTTAATTAACTCTAATATAAGCCATTTCTCGGTGTTACTGCAGATTCTCAAATATGACTTTATGAGGCGCAGGAATTGAATCCAGGCACAATAGTCGCAATCACTCCACCAAGGCTGAGCAGTAGGTACATTAACCATTTTTTTTTCTAATGTTGATATTTTTAGTCTTGAATATCATTTAGTTAGGAAATAATTTAATAGTCTACATTAACAAACATTAGTCTTATTATTAACAACGCGGTTTTTTAGTACTGTTATTACAGGACATAAATTGTAATAGTAAATAAATAAATTTATTGCAAGAAAAGTGACACAACTCAAAATGTCATATTTTTGTCATTTAATTTATCATGGTATATATATTTATTAATCTTGAGTTTTAATTCTATATATACTTTTTTAAATTGCGCCTCTTTTCTTGTAAACGAGCAACATATGATACAGCATTAATACTAAGGTAGGGCGCTTAGTAGAGTCAAAACTTGACAGTCTCACTACAGTCATATTTACGTGAAACAGAAAAGTATAGAATACATATCACTTGGTAATAAAGAGAGATTGCATAGTTACGTCTACCTTGACCGGTAGCATAGAGTTATCTTTAACGTCCCTTTTTGATATACTTATCACTCACTCCATGGAATAAAAACGTAATTGCAAAAGTTGAAATTTCGATATTAGTTTTGCATGCAAGAATTTCATAATAATTTTTAACAGTTTATTTTAATTTGAGTTAATTTTTTTACATACATTTAAGTTTTTTTTTTAGTTTTTCTGTAAAATCGAAAATGTCATTATTCCATAGAATGAGCTATATGAGGCATAAAAGTTTTCTTTGGCGAAAAATCTTAAAATATTTTAGTTACATAAGAAAACATTGCGAACTTCGTGCATAAGATTATATAGAAGTACATTGGTTAATAAAATTAATAATGACACCAAAAACGGCAAAAAAATTATATATCATACCTTTCCAGGGCTTTCGTAGTTCCTGATACGCCTAAAGATTTTTTGGATGGTAGCTTGTTCGTGGCAGATGTAGTAGTTGTTGTGTGTGACGTGGTAGCCGTACTGTGCGTACAGAGCATGTAGCTGGTCGAGAACAGAGGAACCCTTGGAGCGGAGGTGGGAGGCTAAGGAGACTACCTAGATAAAAAAATATGTAATAATATTATTTTTATTGTAAAGATAGTTTTTATTTATTTTACTAAGTATTTAGACATATAGACAGTGACAAATTTAGAAATTTGTTATTGAGCACATTTCTTTATGAAAATGCTTTTTAACTCTCGGGTTCGATCCCAGGTTTACCATGGCACACACCAATGACTTTTCGATGCTTTTCGAAGTTATGTGTGTATTTATCGCTGGTTTATAAGTGCCCGGTTAATGGCAATAGGCTCGCCACCTATTACATTGGGACCTAAACATAAACTGGCGAAACGTGGGTGCTAGCACCTCTGCCTACCCCTTCGGGGAATACGGGCGTGAGTTTATGTTATGTTATGTTATGTAAATTACTTTTATTATTATAATAATCAGATTTTTTGCTATCACCATCACTTTTGAGGCTGATTGTACTAAATATTTCCAGAAATATCTAAAAAAACTATGCCAGGCCCGACAATCGAACCTAAAACCTTTTAAATGTAAACAGCAGTCTTAACGCTCTCATTAAAAGCGCGAGGAAGTCCTTCGTAACAGTTTAAAATATGTGACTCAAGTAGCTTTAGAAATATGAAGGACTCAAGCAGCTTTAGAAATATATGGGACTCAAGAAACTTTAAAAATATGTGACTCAAGTAGTTAGATGTGTTAGTCAAGAACCTTTACGAATATGTGACTCAAGTTGCTTTAGAAGTATGTGGGACTCAAGTAGCTTTAGAGATATTTTTTTTTACAATTTTTTTATTTATTAAGTAATTGATACATAAATACATAACAAGTTACAATCAAATCATTAGCAAAACATTAACAACTAAGATATGTGGGACTCAAGTAGCTATAAAAATATGTGGGACTCATGTAGCTTTAGAGGTATGTGGGACTCAAGTAGCTATAAAAATATGTGGGATGGAACTCAGGTAGCTTTAAAAATAAACTCACTTGTACGGCGGCCGATACTCCGTCCTTCTCTGGCACTCTGTGGTCGCACATGTAGCCGATAGCCTCTTCGAACGCGAACAGCGGCAGTTTGCCCTCTTGCGCCAGCAAGAGAGTAGTGTTGCCTGAAATAAAAATAGATATGATTTCGAATACATAGGGAAAAATGAATCGTCTTAGGCGGGTATTCGATTTGTATATTTAGCTTAAATGCTGTAAAATTCATTCAATTATTTGGGCGGAGTTATCAAAAATTAATGTTAAAAATGATTGAAATATAATTCATTAGTTCCGATAGTTCGTAAGAACATCGGTGAATGTCTCCACCGTTGCCTTAAAGACGGATAAAAATGGAAAGGAAATTTGAATCACATCGGGCGTGTCACGGTAGCCGAGTTGGTCAAGGCATTCCCCTTGATCGCGGGTTCGAGTCCCGCCTGAGAAGATTTATTTTGCCTATGTGTTTGATTTGTATAGCACTTCAAGCGCATTCCAGACAGGAATGAAATTGCTCATAAGGTGCCAAGCGCCCGCACCAACCTGCTTGGTAAGGCGCCTCTGTCGCGAGCGATTCGCACTTTAAACCTAGTAGCCGAGGACCTAGACATATTTTCATGTACACTGACTGAATTCACAAGGGTGGCACTATTCCATATTAGTTATGGGACTTAAGTGGTTCAAATTATTTTGATTTTGCTTTTTTATTGTGTATTTACTTTTTTATGTATGAGCGAAAATGTTATTAATATATGTAGTGTACCTAACTTATTATTTATTCGATATTTTTGTATAACTTGCTACACTATTGCATTAGGTACCTATGCCTGTAATGATAGATGTAAGCTAGATAAAATAAATAAATAAATAAGATGGCGGATCTGACAGTTTAGAACTGCTGTCCTGACAGCTTTCCTCTACTACGAAACACGCAACGACAGCTGTCACTCGGCCATTGTCGCGTACGTGTGACATGTGCGATAAGGACAGAGAAAATAATCGCTAGTTATCGCAACGTAACTCAGTAACGGTCGCTTTGTTTACCTTATTTCTCACGTCTCGTTGGCTTTACTTTACGTTATTATTTTATTTTGAGGTCACACCATTCTCCCGTGAATGTCGTATAAGAATCAATTCAGATCGAGAGAACAAATACACTTTTTAATGTAGTAATTAAAACTCAACCTTATTCCATTAAGATAAAGATGGAAATAGTATGCAACATTAAAATCTTAACTGATAAGACAACAACGCCATTTAACGAATTCAAACATATCTAATATTCTTTCAGGTCAACTTCTAAATACAATAATGTAAATCATCAAAATCAACCAAGCTCTTTAGTAGAGGAAGAGTTACAAATACACAAATAATTGGGTATTCTACTGACTAGTCAAATTTGTTACTTGTTACTAAACGTCAAAACGACAAGCTAAAAGGTAACTCGTATGAAAAAAGATTTAGTGACGTCATAAAATTAATAGTCTAATCAGTTACTATTAAAGGTTGGGTGGATGATTAAAAATAAATAAAAACTATAAAATAAGTACCAACGCAATTTTTACCGCTCTTTTACTATTCTTAATTTATTAAGTTCAGTTACAGGATAATATCCAATTAAATATAAGAAAAAGAGGTAGAAGATTTAACTCACCCATCCATTTAAATCCCGTCAGTGTTTCCACAAAAGTGCCTTTACCCTGGATGATGGCTCTCAACATTTTCGAGCTGACAATACTAGACATGACGTATACTTCTTTATTTTCTGAATTCTTCTTGCTGTATTGCTCTAGCAGCCACCAGCCAAGAAGAGCCCCCATTTCGTTACCCGTGAAGATATGCCAGCTTTTTGTACTAAAATTAATAAAAAAATATATTTAAATTGTGTGAAAAAGTAAAAAGTCTTATGGCATCTGAATGATGATGAAATCCATACTATAGTGATCAAACTTGAATCGTTTCGTATGGTTATATGACTAGTTACGTCAAGACTGCAAACGTCAAAACGGACCTATTAGATTAGATTACATTATGGACGTGAGACATGGATAATGACAAAGGGGGATAGAGACAGGCTGGAAGCGTTCGAAATGTGGTGCTGAAGAAGGATGGAGGGGATAAGTTGGACAGAAAGGAGGACGAACGAAAGAGTACTAAATAGGGTGCAAGAGAGAAGGTCTGTATTGAGAATAATCGAGAACCGAAGAGAAAAGATGATTGGCCACCTGATAAGACATGACTTGTTCTTAGAACTTGTTCTTAGAAGTTAGAAGGAAAGAGAGGAAGAGGTAGGCCAAGAGAAACATTTATGGCACAGATAAAGGAAAAGATACAAGTCATATCGTATCAGGAGGTGAAGGGATTGGCGGAGCAGAGAGGAGTGGCGATTACTCCACCGACAAAAGCGTAGCTCTTAAGTTAGAAGAGAGAGAGAGTATAAGCTATGCTTCTGGTCTAGATAGGGTTGTCTGGACATTGTTGTAGTACATTCTGTCCTAGAAAATCTCACCTGTCATCGTACTCAGCTACCGCCAGTCTATCCGCGTCAGGATCATTGACCAGAACTAACTTGACTCCCTTCTCTTCGGCCAGTTTCGTGCTGAGCTCCAGACACTGCAGTTCTTCAGGGTTGGGGAATGTCACTGTGGGGAAGTCAGGGTCCGGGTCTTGCTGCTCTTTCACGCTGATCGGTTGCTGTGGGGAAAGAATATGAATTAGGTTTAATTTTGAATAATACGAGATATTCTTGATACTTTGACGATACATTAGAAATGATAATAATCGCCAACATAACGTTAGTCCCGGTAGCATGAAAAGCTTGTACCTTAGAGCCCATGACGAGTACTCCTGCTTTTTATATTAGCTTCTGTATGAGGGAGTGCCATTTTACTTTTCAAGAGAGCTTGCACTAAAATCTCTCCTGTTAATCAGTATGTCAGCAGCCAGGCTAGTAGGTGGTATTGGCTTTCAGTCACACGAAGTAGAAGCCCCAGGGACATATAGATACTCCCGAGGAAGGCCAGAGCGTAAGCATTGGCCGTGGGTTAGCCGGGGTGCGTGGGATATGTCGAGGACAACCTCACCTCCAGCCTAGCACCACGACCCTCAGTCGGCGTGCGGTTTTAGTCGATTCGAGTCCAACATAACCTTCCTTTCCAGCTCCGACGGGGGAGGAGTTCCGAGGGCATTTCCGCACGAACAAATTGGGACATATAGATACTAACATACTGATTAACAGGAGAGATTTTATCTCCTGTTAATCAGTATGTTAGCAGGCAGGCTAGTAGGTGGTATTGGCTTTTTTTATTGAAGCTTTCGACACGAAGCCTATGCTAACAGGGACATATAGATACTCCCGAGGAGGGCCAGACCGTAAGCAATGGCCGTGGGTCAGCCAAGGTGCGAGGGATATGTCGAGGACAACCTCACCTCCGGCCTAGCACCACGACCCTCAGTCGGCCTGCGGTTTTAGTCGGTTCGAGTCCAACATAACCTCCCGTTCCGGCTCCGTCGGGGGAGGTATCCGAGGGAATTTCCGCACGAAAAAAAAGGGGACATATAGATAATAATCTTTATACAAGCAAAGGTGAGATTGGCTTTGGCCCCGAAGATATTTATAGGATCCCTTTAAAAGCCTTTTAGAAATAATACAAATAATAAAGCATGCTTACCTTAAGATTAGCAGTCTTAAAAGCTTTAAGAATATATTCGTAGCCAACTCCATGCATCGCGCTGTAAACTACATCAATGGCGGCTGTTTTGTTATCCCGTAGGACCTCCGGACTTAGGCTGATGATGGTTTCCATGTATTTAGAGGTGACTTCCTCCTGACAGTCCTTCAGGAGCTCATGTGATCGAATTTCGGCGATGTTCCAATGGTCTTCAGGGATGCTAGAAGACATCGTTCTGGTTAAATTGATTTTAAACAGCATACAAAATCGTACACCTTGTATGTGTGAAGAGTCAAGTGAAAAAATAATTTTCTATCTATTAAATTACTGACGTCAAACGGGAGAATACTTGAAAATTACAGTCAGTGACCCTCGGGATGATGTTGAAATTTCCACGATGCCATACACCTATATCCAAAACCTATATTCAAACATTTAAAAGTTCTGATGGAACATAAAACTCGCATAGGTACATACCTGATCGCTGAGAATTTATATCACTCAGTTTTTGGGCATATATGACTTTTTATCCTGGGAACAAATTCCCATATATTGCGGGAACGTGAATAAAAATCCAACAGCTAATACTTACTCTAAACACTGTTCAATCTCTTCTAGAATATTGTCATCGTGAGGAGTTATGATCTGACATCCGTTGCCCCAGTACACCTTGTATCCGTTGTCTTCCCGGGGGTTGTGGGACGCTGTGACCATGACTCCTGCCGCAGCCCCGTACAGGAGGGTCCCGAAAGAGACCAAGGGAGTGGCACATACTGCTGAGAACATGTGCACGGGAATGGAGGATGAGATGAACACTTTTGCTGTGAGTTCCGCGAACCTGTGGACAAGAACTATTCTTGATACTCGTATATGGATTCGTAGTTGATATGGGAGTGACTTTATCAGTACATTGATAATAATCGTATTGACTTAGAATTTGCAGGATCAGTTTTACAAACCTTCCAAAAATCTTGGCAATCTTTAATTGGTCAGGAGACTCCCCGATTTCTATGCATTCATTTAACAGCTCAGCAATTGGTTCAGCTAATATCAAATTTGCAGGAAAAGCAGAGTGATGCTGCAGTTTGTATGGGGATAGACGGCCCATCTTGTTAATTACACTGACGGACTCATAAACTGCATCAAAGTTCAGGTTTACTCTAAAAGGATTTTTTATAATAAGTATGCAAACTTTTTAGATTAAATTATATAAATATGGAAAGACTGGCTCTTAATCTTAAAAAAAAATTAAATTTAAAAATAGAACTGCAGTAAAACAAATGAATATAGCCGAGAAAAGAAAATTTACTTGTAGTATCAGATTTGCGTGTTATTTATAGCAAAGTTTTAAATTGATTCTCATTGATTTTTTTTGTTTTGTCAATTGAATTATTGTTACCAGCATAATTGTTGGGTTAGTTTTTTAACACATCGAGAGTTTTTGAACCATAATATGGATACTTCGTCCGAACAAGCGGCACAAATTGTAGCATTGGTGCGGGAGGGCTTGGATCAACGAACGATTGGTAGAAATTTAAATTTAAACCAGTCTACGGTTTCTAGAATATACAGAAGGTTTGTAGAGACAGGTTCTTACAGGAGGAGACGTGGTACAGGCAGAACTCGAGCAACCACAGGTCGTGATGACCGATTTATTGTTATAACTTCCCTGCGAAATCGTTTCCTCACGTCAGTTAACATCAAAACCGAGCTTAATGAAGTGCGTGGAGTAAACGTGTGTGCACGAACAATAAGAAGAAGGTTAAAGGAAGCGGATATCACCCCTTTTAGACCAGCAAATGGTCCAAAGTTGTCTACAGCTCACAGACAAGCTCGCTTAAGATTTGCGCGTCATCACCTGAATTGGACAGAAGAGCAGTGGGCCTCTGTATTGTTCACGGACGAGTGTAGGACATGTTTATATGGTGCAGATGGTCGCAGAAGAGTCTATCGTCGACGTGGGGAGCGATATGCTCAAAGTTGCATTGAGGAGCGTGTTCCTTTTGGAGGCGGTTCATGTATGGTCTGGGGTGGCATATCGATGAACGGGCGAACAGAACTTGTGTTCATAGACATGGTCCGTCAAAACGGTAATAGAGGGGGTTTGACAGCACATCGCTACATAACAGAGATATTAGAAGATCACGTGGTGCCTTACATGGGATTCATAGGCGAAAATTTTACTTTAATGCAGGATAATGCCCGGCCGCATGCAGCTGCACAAGTTCAACATTATTGCGAAGAGGTTGGGACACGTACAATGAATCGGCCAGCACGCAGCCCGGATCTTAATCCCATCGAGCATGTTTGGGACAATTTAAAAAGAGCTGTATATGCGAGAAACCCTTCGCCCACGACAGTGGCAGCACTAAGAACAGCACTTTCAGAAGAATGGGACAATATTCCGCAAGATCTTTTAAAAACCCTTATAAAATCTATGCGGAACCGATTAGAATCCGTAATAAGGGCACGTGGGGGTAATACACCTTATTAAAACACAAATAAACCCTTGCATAAAGTTTGTGTCTATTGTTAAAACCAATTTTTTAATTAAACCAATTTTTCTTAAATTTCTGTTTTTTCTTCAAAAAAAGTCTTAAGGTCCTTTCCAGTACATAAACTTAAACTTAAAGATATGACCCTACGCTGTTTTAAAGTTCACGAACCAATCTAGAGGTTTCAATTTAAATCTGTATAGAAAGTATGCATACTTGGTTAAAATATTTATTTCAAAGTCGTCTATTACTTTGATGCAGTTTATGAGTCCGTCAGTGTATTTTTAAAATGTGCTTAGGAGGTTACATATCATAATCCCGAAGATCATAATACCGAATTTCATAACACCGACATACGAAAGACCGATATTCAAAATATCGAATAATCGTTTGACGGAATGTTCAAAATACCGAAAATATAAAATTCCGAACTACAAAATCTTGAAGTATAAAATCCCGTAGTTCAAAAGCCTGAAAACTAAAAATTGGGTGCTTATGTTTGGATGGTTATAAAAAAAATAACTACAGCTTCAAATGCATGGCTCGAGGTAACAATAGTGCCCGGAATACGGCAATAGGCTCACCCCCTACTACGTGGGACCGAATAAAATAACTGGTGAAATGTGGGTGTTAAGTCACCTCTGCCTAACCCTCCGAGGATAAAGGTCTGATTGTATGTATGTATGTAAAAAACCGTCAAGAAAACGTTACGAATATTTTTACATACAACTTATGTACGTGGTGTTAGAACTTCAGCAATGATTTGCTGTTGACACAGATCTCGTGATAGTTTTCCGTCTGAATTCGATTAGGACATAGGTACCAACTTAGAGCACAATGTATAAAAACATGCCTAACATTGTGTTCGTTGTACTTGTACATGGCAAGTTTAGATTTATATCATCAAATAATTTAACAATCATACGGAGCAATGAATTGTAACTTTCATTTCATGTCGATTAGATTGTTTAGTAGCTGCCGTAGACACGCATTGAATTCTACGTATACAGTGTGTTTACGTATTGACTTATTGTGATCAATAGTGACTTCCTATAGTCCTAAGTGCCTCATCAGTGAACCGATTAGATAAAATATGGTGTAGAAATGAAGGAGAGCTCGGGAAAGGACATAAGGCTATGTTTAGTCGTAATAACCGATATTAACATGGACGGAACCGCGGACAACAGCTAGTTTTTTTAATACAAAATCAATAATTTTAGTCCTTAATTTTTACCAATCTCGTTCGTATATCAATCACGTTTGGTTTCCATATTATCTTATACGATAAAACTATTAAAATACGTGTATCAAAGGATCACTGACCCATGGACTACGACATCACGATAACAGTTGCTGATAACGATTCAGCGAGATATCTGTTAGACGGAATCGTAAAATAAATGGTTGCTCGTAAAAGGCGGGTTCATACAACAAGTGAAAATGCACGCTTAGTGCAGGCGTACACTATTGTTCGATTCATATAACGGGTGTCTCAGTAAGAGTGCACTTTTTAAAATAGTTTTTTTTTTCATGCAAGTGACAACTATGTAATTTGCTTTTCGAAAGAACAACACGTTATAATTGTAAAAACTCATTACAAGCAATCGACTTATTGCAGCAATGATTTCCAGAACACATTATCTCACGAAATTATGATGTCAATTGGCCACCAAGATCGTGCGATTTAATGCCGTGCGATTTTTTTCCTTGGGGTTTCGTGAAATGTCAGGTTTGTGCGAATAAACCCAAAACAATTCCCGAATTCAAATCGGAAATCTAACGCGTCATCGGTGAGATACAGCCACATCTCTGTGCAAAAGTCATGGAAAATTTCATGAAAATGCCGGATATTTTATTCCATCATTAATCGGAACATATCTTCTTTAAAATACAATAAAAATATCACAGCTCTGTCATAAAATACTTGTTTTTAATATATATATAATATACCGACAAAAGAATCTGCGCGTGCCAATGCTTTTTATATCTCGCGATTTAGGTCAAAAATATATGAATCGAGGAATATCATCGTCAAGGTACATGTGCTTGAACATTCTGTTGCAACGACAAAAATATAAATTATATCGATGTGACCAGCATTCTGGAATGAGGCAAAAGTCAAAGTGGATCCGATTTGGGGTGTGAATTCGTGTGGTATTGTTTTATGATAATAAATTTTAATTCTTAACTTCGGGTCGGAGAGCATGGTGGCGCAAGTCCAAACAAATCCCTTAATTCTTTTACAAAATATCTATATCATATAGTCGTATTAATGCTCGATATTATCGATTACCGATGTGTGATTAAGGTTTCAATATCTATATTTTTTGCATCGATATAAAAAACGGTGCAAAAAATATACATACAATATACGGAGGTTGAACTATGTTGAGTTGAGATATCTGTGAATATTGGAATGAATTTTACAGCATTAAGTATGCTAACTATACAAATCGAATACATAGGGAGGGAAATAGAATTCTCGGGCTGGACTCCAACCTTTGCCGTACGAGAATTTTAATTTTTCCCTATGTATTCGATTTGTGAATATTACTTTAGCGATATAATTTAGAGATACTAGCGTTTTCACTTGATAAATGGAATCGGCCTTCTGTACTATTTATTTGGTGACGTCATATTGTTTAGCGTGGCAATACAACCAGCGTTATCTATAGTTAGGTAATAGAGATACGGCTCTTACTCTGATAGTAAACTAGTCGATATCGGATATCCGATTAAAGACTTAGGCCCGTATTCTAGAATGACACTCAGTCTGAATCTCGATATATCTGAGGACAGATTGTATAGACCGATCTGTCTACACAATCTGTCCTCAGATATATCGCGACTCAGGCTGAGTGTCGTTACTATTTAACCTCGCGTTTTAACTGGCCGTTTCTTGTTTATGATATAAGCCAGAGCCTCCTCAAAAAACTAGATGCGAATGTTACGAAGACATTGAAGTCGTGGCTGGGGCTAGCTCAGTCAGCAGACCCATCGACATTATATAGAGCCATTCTCCTTTGGGGTAATTCCGCAGATTTGAACACAATATTTGTCTTGCAAAAGCGGGCTGTGCGAGCTATTTATAATTTGGGCCCAAGAGTCTCCCTCCGAGATAAGTTTAAAGAGATAAATATTCTAACCGTAGTGTCACAATACATTTTCGAAAACTTAATGTATGTCAGGAAAAATATTGCAAAATTTCCAAGACTTTGTGACAGGCACAATATAAATACCAGAAATAAAAGCAATCTTGTAGTTTGTCATAGCAGACTCCATAAAATAAGTAATTCTTTCCAGGGCAACTGTTTACGCTTTTTTAACAAGCTTCCTAATGAAATCAGAGATTTGCCTGTTAATAAATTTAAAAATACAGTAAAGAGCAAACTGTGCCAGAAAGGCTATTATAAAATCCAAGAATATTTAAACGATAAACAAGCTTGGAAATGAGCTGTTCGCTCAGCTATGCTACTCAAGCAAAACATTGTATCTAGACCATAAGTTTTAGGCTAAGTAAATGTTTTGTAAATAGACCAAAAAAAAGCCCGCTGAGTTTCTTGCCGGAGTCTTCTCAGGTCTGGGCCGCGTTTCGAACCGGTGGTCCATTTACTAGTACTAGTTAGTATTTAATATTTACTTTATGTTGACGTTTTGTAAGTGCCGATTTAATGGTTTATGCAAAATAAAATATTTTTGAATCTGAATTTGAATTTGCCTCAAATAACTTTGGAATGACGTTCAAGAAACCATCGGAACTCTATAAACATCTAAGAGTAACCAAAATGCACGTCCTAGCGAAATCAAAAGACGAAATCGTGCAAGCTCTTCCAAAAGACCAAAGTACTAAAGAGCTCGAGTCGCGCCTCCAATTCCATAAAAAAATCATGATAGGCTCGCAGACTGGTAGGGTAGGTTTGGGTAATACTAGGAGGCAGTCAGACAAAGACATAACAAAATCTTTTCTTCAAGTAGATGAAAATAATACCTACAAAGTGCACGCAATGAACCTAGAAATTCAAAACGAATGGTTAACACTAGGTGAATTTTGTATTCCCATAGCCTTAAAATGGCGTACCTTAATATACGACTGGTCACCGGCTCTCCTTAAATTCTATCTCAATGCATTCCAGTTGACCCTCCCCGACCAAAGCAATCTTGTGAGATGGGGAAAAGCCACAGATAAAACATGTAACTCATGTGGTGAAGCAATTGGTACTGCTAGGCACCTTTTTTTTTTTTTTTTTTTTTTTTCGTGCGGAAATCCCCTCGGATACCCCCCCTGCCGGAGCCGGAAGGGGAGGTTATGTCGGACTCGAACCGACTAAAACCGCACGCCGACTGTGGGTCTTGGTGCTAGGCCGGAGGTGAGGTTGTCAAAGACATATCCCTCGCACCCCGGCTGACCCAGGGCCATCCCTTACGGTCTGGCCCTCCTCAGGAGGGGGGACAACGGTGTCCCCAACTCGCCTCCGGAATGGGGAGGCGCGGTATTCAGCGCGCCGCCGCCTGCTTCTGCTGGGGTGACAGGCGGCTCCACCCGTCACCCCCAGGCCCGCGCTCATGGGGGACGGAGGTCAGTCAGTGCCCTCCGACGCACGAGTTGCCTGCGCGCGCGGGCGGCGCGATCCGCGAGTCTTTCTCGCTCGCGCCGCCTCTCCCGCTCCGCCTTCTCCTTCACGACCATTACCTGCTCGCTGAAGGAGACGCCGGCCGCCCACGCGTCCGCGCAGCGGACCATTGCTGTGAGCAGGGTGGCGAGGGTGAGAACTCTCACTCCCAGGGCCGCCACTAGCTCCCGCCTCGGTTCGGCCCATGCCGGGCACTCGGTGAGCGTGTGCAGCCCCGTGTCCTCGCTCGCGTCGCAGTGATGGCACTCGGACGTTGGCTCCTTTTCGATCCGACACAGATATCTCCCGAAGCACCCGTGCCCGGTGATAATCTGCGTGTACTGCTAGGCACCTACTGGTGGGTTGTAGGACGCTATTAGACCGGGGTCATTACTCGCGCCGACATGATAAGGTATTAGAAATCGTACGTGAGGCGGTAAGTTTGGCGGTAGCTAGAGCGAAAAAGGGTTTAACCACAAACCAAAGAAATGACGTCGCGTTTGTAAAGGAAGGCTGCTCAAAAAAGACAAATCAAAAGCCGTACTCAATTTTGATAGCAGCCGCTGACTGGACATTACTCGCAGATTCGTATGAGAAACACTATAAAATACCGGAGGATGTTTGTGCCTCGTCATTCAGACCCGATATATTCCTATTTTCTAAACAGCAAAAGCGTGCAGTACTAGTAGAACTCACAGTACCGTGGGAAACTAACATACCTAAAGACCACGCTATAAAAATAAACAAATACTTTGACCTGACCAACGAGTTAACCAAAAATGGCTATGTGGTTAAACTCTACGCCGTGGAAGTAGGAGCAAGGGGAATTCCAGCTAAATCCCTGTATAACTTATTTAAAGACCTCGGATTGCCAAGAGCTTCAGTAAGCTCTTTACTCAAACGAATATCTAAAACGGCGTTGATAGGATCTTACCAAATTTGGATAGGTAGAGGGGGGAACACGACGGACGGTGGAGGTGAGCGCTGATGCATCACAAGGTGGCCACCCTAAACCTACATCTGGGTCGCAAGTCCCAGGCGCCGTCACAGTGTTCCTCTCCGGCGACCGCACGGTGAATCCATGGAATGCTAAGAACCGGATCTCTCATATTAAAGTAATTGAAGCGGCTATGATCGTAATATGGTCGAAACTCATTATGGAGCAGAAAATTAGTTTTATCAACACAGTATGGTCGTAGTTGTATCAATTGATCAGAACGCAAGTATTTTGATATTGTGCAGTGCTTATACATGAGAGTAGCAATATATCTTACTACCACTAACTGCCGGGGTGCGAGAGATATTTTTCGTGCATTCTCAACTCCGGCAACCAAAGACCCAAAGACGGCGTGCGTTTTGGTCGATTCGAGTCCAACATGACCATCTCCACCGGCTCCGGGAGTGTGGTATCCCCGTATACGTGGGGATTTTTCGCACGATAAACAAAGTAGCAATATGACTAGCTGTTTCTTGCGACTGTGTCTGCAATGAGTTCGGAATGTATGAAGCTTTTCATGACAATAAAGGAATCTCGTGAAGTATGTAGAAACAGGAGTAAATGGCTGCACCCACATAATCTCTGATTACATCAAAATAAAAGTGAAAGTTAACTGATATGTATCATCATCACTACATTGTATAAAGCAAAGTCGCATTCCGCGTCTATCCATCCCTAAGTATGTTTATATCTTCAAAACTACGCAACACATTTTGATGTGTCAGCTAATGTAGTATAAGAAACTCATGACATGACAAATACCCACTTACAAAGAGCTAGACAAAACAATATTTATTTATTTAAATATTCTTCTTTTTTTTTTATAACCGTGGGGGAAAATCCTTCATGGATGTTATGCCGGACTTCTACCGACTAAAATCCCCCACGGTAACGCCCAGAAGCCTATGGATGGGAGACCCGGGTAAGCCCTCGGAAGGATGTCCCAGGACTCCCATCAGACCTACGGCTACAATTGCGGCCTCGCCTTGGGGGTGGTTCGGGTGCTATCCCGCGTCTATGGGGGGGGGGGGGGGGGGGGGTTCGGGTGTCGTCCTCAGGCCCCCGGTCATGGAGGCCGATGGTCTTCGGCGATTATTTAAATATTCTTTTGTATGGATATAGATCTAGAGATTCTAGAGGTATCTAAGTGTAATATTGTGTGTATACATTTTATTACACACTTTTGCCCGCGTAAATCTCGGTTATATAGCGACCAAATATATCCTTTCTCATGGTCCATATCTTTAAATAAAATCGGTTCAGTGGTTTAGGCGTGAAAGCGTAACATACAGACAGACAGAGTTACTTTCGCATTTATAATATTAGTATGGAAGTATGGATTAAAAAAATTAAAATAGTATGGACCTACAATTTAAAAGCAAATATATCTTGTATTGTCTATGCTCTGGGGACCATAGACCAAACATCCGTCACATCAACTTGATTCATGCATGAACCTTTATACTAACTGGACTGCGCACTATGAACAGAAAAACGAGCCGAAAGAGAGGTTCCAAAGTAGTAGTGCGTCTCTTTCTAATAGTTTTAATCATGTTTTTATTGGTCTTCATTACAAACAATGTTGCCGCATAAGAATTTTGAAATGCTACCAATGTCACTCTCATAACATTTGAAATAAAAGTATTACTTTGTACAACTTCATAATACTTTGTACAAATTCATAAAAGATGGTCAAAACATTTTATATTTATAGTTTAAGTATTTTTATGCAAAGTTTCATCACAAAAACATAACGCACAAATATATGGAAAATTAAAAAAAAATTACCATTTACAACCAAAAAGAATTTACATTTACTATGGTAAGTTGTTAGACAGGGACAGACTACTACTTTTTGGCTGTCTCGCTCGGCTCGATTTTTCCACTTTCACCGAGACGATGAAAAATGTACCTTATGTCATTATAGTTGGGTGTAAATTTGTAATTATTGTATTTTACAGTACGCAATCCAGTTAGTATACAGATTCATGGATTCATGTCACACGACTACAGTCCCACCAACTTATCTGTGAAATGCCAAAAGTAGGAACTACGGCCGCCATGTCGAAATGTCATTCGATTGTCATTAAACTTCAGTGATTCGCCCTTCGAGATTACATTTTAATTTACTTGTAGTAGCACGCGTGAGTGCTGCCATCGTACACAATTTTATAGCAACATTTAAAAAGAAAAAAATGTTAGCTAACTTGAGGGTATCTCATACACGTTTTGTGTGGCGGCCATCGTGCACTTGTTTTTTCTTGTGTGTTAAAATATATTAGATTTATAGTGATAGTTTATGTGATTTGTGTCGGAACAAGATGGGAAAGCGTAAACATTACAATGGTGATGAAGAGGAATACTTAAAACGAAAATTCAAGAAGCTAAACGCCAAAAGTCAAAGATTCGTCGCAGGCGCCGTCACCGCAGGTACAATTCGACTTCCAGTAATATTCAAAATCAACCGATTGGAATTATGGTGAGTACGATGACGATGTGTGGTGATGATGATATGTGGACGAACATCCTTTGCAGGTGCGATAGCATAATGAACTGGAGTCCATATCGAGTATGTTTCCGATAAACTCAGCTAGTTCCTCGCTAACATATCATTACAAAAAAATCGCATTCCATATAAAGTCAAAATGATGTTGTATAACTCCCTAGCTGAATCTTATTTCCAATACGGATTAAGCAGCTACGGTCGTACATACCTATAACACTGCAAAGTATTTTTATTCTTCAGCGAAGAATTCTTCGCAAAATTGTATCAAAAAACATCAAACAGCAGATCAATGATAATGACAATAGTCTGTTTTAATATTGCAAGAGTGCATACCCAAGTTAAGCGTTTGGTAGTTAAGAAAAATCTTTTCTAATCAAAATTTTCGGCACAATCTATGCCGTCCTGTATACACGCGGGCAGTGGCTACCTGGTTCCTCGACTTAATAACGCACTGCCCGCCCTCGGAATTGCGCAATGTAGATACCTAACATTAAGCCTCTTAGTGTCAACAAACAGACTCAAATCACGCTATTTAAACTCACTTGTTTATTGTTATTTAACACCTTAAGCACAGAATAGATAATAGTACTAGCGTACTCCTTAAGCATAGATAATAAACCGCATAGGTTTCTGTAATGCTTATGTATATATGTTGTATACAAATTGTATAAACGATAAATAAATATAAAAAGGTGAATTTGCTAAATGAAGTGATGAAAAGTCGGTAGTCAATATAATAACATCCATGTCTGGAGTACAGCCCGCGAGGCTCGTACCATGACTAACTTTAAAGTGCTTTGAATCGGTGATCAATATAATAACATCCATGTCTGGAGTCCAGTCCGTGAGGCTGTACCGTGACTAACTTAGGAGTGTTTTGAATCGGTGATCAATATAATAACATCCATGTCTGTAATCCAGTCCGTGAGGCTGGTACCGTGACTAATTTTGGAGTGTTTTGAATCGGTGACCAATATAATAACATCCATGTCTGGAGTCCAGTCCGTGAGGCTGGTACCGTGACTAACTTTGGAGTGTTTTGAATCGGTGATCAATATAATAACATCCATGTCTGGAGTCCAGTCCGTGAGGCTGTACCGTGACTAACTTTGGAGTGTTTTGAATCGGTGATCAATATATTAACATCCATGTCTGGAGTCCAGTCCGTGAGGCTGGTATCGTGACTAATTTTGGAGTGTTTTGAATCGGTGATCAATATAATAACATCCATGTCTGGAGTCCAGTCCGTGAGGCTGGTACCGTGACTAACTTTGGAGTGTTTTGAATCGGTGATCAATATAATAACATCCATGTCTGAAGTCCAGTCTGTGAGGCTGGTGCAGTGACTAACTTGGGAGTGTTTTGAATCGGTGATCAATATAATAACACCCACGTCTGAAGTCCAGTCCGTGAGGCTGATACCGTGACTAACTTTGGAGTGTTTTGAATCGGTGATCAATATAATAACATCCATGTTTGGAGTCCAGTCCGTGAGGCTGGTACCGTGACTAGCTTTGGAGTGTTTTGAATCGGTGATCAATATAATAACATCCATGTCTGGAGTCCAGTCTGTGAGGCTGGTACCGTGGCTAATTTTTGGAGTGTTTTGATTCTATAATCAATATAATAACATCCATGTCTGGAGTACTTAAAGTCCGTGAGGCTAGTACTATGATTAACTTTGGAGTGTTTGAGTCATGTCCATCACCCGGAATTGACGTGATCGGCACTACTGATGCGGATGACAGTCCAACTAAAAGGGCCGCGTTACAGTTTGTGGTCTTGCGGCCCCACTAGTGTGGGGCCAACCGCTCCGCAGCCCGCGCCCGCAGCTATGTCCACGACCGCGCGCGCCGGCGCTGACACCCACTGGCCAGGAATTTTCTGCGGATACGCTCGCGCCGCTGATTTCTACGGAGCTAAGTATCGAATTAGAGCTAGATATATTATTATGTTCATTGGGAGAAGAGCTCCCAAAGGAAAATAAATTTGGCCCTTGTATACATAAGGATGTTGCCTCTCGGTGGTCTGACATTTTGGTTGATGGCTTGAAAGACGAGGTGAAAGGGGACATCATTAAGTCCTTCGTTTTTCCAAACAAAAAATTGGATATCTCTAAAGTCGGTTTACTGACGATAGTTACGTGACAACGTCATAAGAAAATACTAATGGAATGGTTTCATTTTTCAAAAGAAAATTTAAATTTTATTTGTTTGATTTGTCGCTCGTTCCGCGCTCTCGCTTGCATTTCAAGCTTTAAATGGAACGCCTCAAAGCGAGGTAACGCCGCATGACGCCATGTTTTTTCGTGCGTGCAGCCGGCTCCATCGAATTATAAGAAGTTGTCACATCAAAAAAAAAAAAAAAAAGATTTGCAAATGCTATAACTGGCGTAGCTAATACTGTATCAACTCTATTAACTTCAGCTCTCATAGATGATGATTATAAGAATTAAATCCTAAAGAATCTTAGTGACACTGGCGGATTTTTACCTATGTCACATTCATTTTTGTGAAACACAAATTAGGCGTGCTCTTTTGTTGAATTGCCATAATAAAGATGTCAAAGATAATATTAAAGATCTAAAGGTGAGATGACTCACTTTTTTGAAACGATTTACAAGAAATTCGATGACAGCCATTACAAGAACAGGCGCAGAGTTGAGACCTCCTCCTGTTAAGCAGAGGGTGCAACCCAGACGTAGACCATCAGAGCCTTCTACATCGAGGGTTTTTTAAACTGGAGAGGCCAGCCGCCGCCATTTCACCGAGCGCCAGCGAAGACGAGCTCGATTCGCGGTGGGCACAAGCGACCGCCGCTGCCGCGCCGGCAGAGCGACCGCTGAGCCCCGCCAGTACACAGCCGGGGCTCGCGGAGTTAGGGAACTCCGGGTCCGGGTGACTAGAATGCCACACCGCAGGCTGGTAGACTATAGTTTTTCTATAAAGATGGTCAGAACAAGATGTTACCAAACGTATAAAGTTTTTAGAACTGACCACTGCCTTCTTGGTTCTAAAATTTTTGGCAAAAGATTGCAGGAATTGAGAAATTATTTTAAGGATCGACAATTCGACAGCAATACATCAACAGAATGGGAGGCATTCAAATCCCTCATTTAAGTAACATAAGTAGACAAATCTGGCGGTGGTGGGAAGACCGGGGTCTGTCTATATACGCTTCTTATATAAGCTCTAATATTCTACATGGCTGACGAAGCGTCTCGTCGAACGCATGCGGACATACATAGAATGGGAACTTGCAGACAGCGCAGATTTTCGAATTAGCGGTTCTTTTTCACACCCTGAGATTGACTTATTTGCGAGCCGAATAAACAAAAGATGTCCCAAATTAGTGTCTTGGCATTGCGATCCTGCCTGACGCGTTTAGGGTCGACGCGTTCACAATATCATAGCCACAATATTTGTTCTACGCGTTACCTTTCTGCCTGATACAAAAGGTGTTACAAAAAATTATTACTGTTAAAGTAATCTAATTTTAAGTATGTGACTGATTGCCAAATAAATTTCTTTCTGTCTTTCTTTCTATAATACTGAGGGTATTGTTACACAACCCTGGTTTCCTTTCTATGTAAAATTATTAAATTCAGATAGAATCGAATTCCAGCTTAATCCGAATTTACTATTCACCCCAGCACAAGATACACCGGAGTCTTACCTTGGTTGCCGGAGTATTGTCAGCACGGCGTTTATGAACCAGAGTATTACATCAAACGTCGTGGACCCACGTTGTACCTAACTTATTACAACGAACGTCCTTCTATTTGCCTAGCAAGGACTCTGGAGTATTATTATCTCTTTCATTCAAGTAATTGTGATTTTCTTTTGATTAGTTTTAACAAACCTTTCTGTAAGGTATGTTCGCAGTCGATTAGTCGATGGATCAAAGTCACCCTGGCAGAAAACGGGATTGACACGTCAGTTATTAAAGCGCATGGCACGAGACATACAGCGACTTCTGCAGCCAATAGGCTAGGTGTAAGTATAGACCCCATTAAGAAAACCGCTGGTTGGTCTGGAAGTTCCCAAGTTTTCGCGAAATTCTATAATCGAGATTTGGTGGTGCACTCTAATAAGACATTCGCCCGCTCGTTTTACAGGGTATCTTCGATTAATCGTTTAACAATAAGATTATTGTCCATTTTTGAATAATAATCATTACATTTTGTAATGCAGGTCTGTAATCTATTCGTTCTTTTTAGAATATAATTGAGTTATGGCCGGACGTCTTTTTTATATCATTTGCTTAATGCTATTTCGTCTCTTACTCTAAACATCCTACAAGTAAATTAAAATGTAATCTCGAAGGGCGAATCACTGAAGTTTAATAGAAAATCAAACGAACTTACCTGTAAGTGAAGTTCGATGACTATTAAACGATGTGATTCGCCCGAGAGATTACAACCCCCCCACCCCATCTGGACCTTGTCCAGATGATTCCCTTTAGACCACGAAATAGCGCATAACACAGATGGCCTGTACGGGGTAAACGTGTATGAGATACCCTCAAGTTAGCTAACATTTTTTTCTTTTTAAATGTTGCTATAAAATTGTGTACGATGGCAGCACTCACGCGTGCTACTACAAGTAAATTAAAATGTAATCTCTCGGGCGAATCACATCGTTTAATAGTCATCGAACTTCACTTACAGGTAAGTTCGTTTGATTTTCTAGTATCTACTACATTCGGGTTCTCTGTGATTTCTGTTGCTAAATTGCTATATTTACAACGTTAATTATGCCGAAAGCGATTAAAAGTGATGCTCGAAGCATTATTCTAAAGGTTAAATCCATTTTTGAAGAAGAAGCTCGGGTGGAGGCTCCGATTATACCATTTAATCAAATATACAAACGAATTTCGGCAGCTACAGGTTAGTGTTCCCAACTTTCTTTTTGTCCCGATATTTATGAATTTGATTGATGTAAGAGTCAACTAACCCGCAACAAGATATAGGTACATATCTACTGATATTTACTTTTAATATTGCCACTATTCATTCGTACTTACATATAGCAAACATTGTGTGTGTGACGTTAAGGGGTTGATGATGATAATGTGTTATTTATTTCAGGTGTGAGTCAAGGGCTCATAACTAAAATAGTAAAAGAAGGGCATGTAGCAGAAGAGACTGGTACAAAAATTCGGACCCCAGGCAAGGAGAGGCAGCGTAAAACGGGATTTATAAATGTTGATGATTTTGACATGGGAGTTATTCGAAGAAAAGTACATGGGTTTTATTCCAATAAAAAGGAGCTACCAACTATCAAGAAGCTTCTAGAGTTTTTAAAGACAGAAATTAATTACACAGGACAAAGAGAAAGTCTTCGAAAACTGCTTCACAAGATGGGTTTTCGTTTTAAAAAGTCTCAGAGTAACCGTAAGTTACTAATGGAGCGTAATGAAGTATCAGCTTGGAGAGCAAAGTACTTGCATGCAGTGGAAAAAAATAATAAAGGTCCACAACCTCAGCCGCTAATTTATTTAGACGAGACATATATTCACTCATCGTATACATCAGGCAAATGTTGGCAAGTAGAGGGTGTAGACGGAGTATTAGAGCCTGTATCAAAAGGACAAAGGTATATTATTGTACACGCAGGAGGGGACACTGGATTTGTTAATAATGCACTTCTCGTTTTCAAGTCTAATACTAAAAGTGGTGATTATCATGATGAAATGAACAGTACTAACTTTAAAAAGTGGGTTATTGAAAAACTAGTGCCTAACTTACAGCAGCCATCAATAATTGTAATGGATAATGCTCCCTATCACCGTGTTTGCATAAATAAGGCTCCAAATACGAATTCTTTAAAAAGAGATATGCAACTATGGTTGACACAAAATAATGTTGACTTTGGAGAAGAGTTCACAAAACCTCAGCTGTTACAAATAATAAAAAGAAACAAGCCTGAACCTGAATATGAAATTGAAAAAATATTAGAACAAAATGGACACAAATGCTTACCTCCCTATCACTGTGATCTTAACCCCATTTAATTCATTTGGAGCACAATGAAAAGAAAAGTAGCTGAAGTAAATATTGACCATAAAAATGCTGAGATTCCCCGCCTGGTTCAAGAAGCCTTTGAAACCATTACAGTTAATGAGTGGGCACAGCATTGCAAACATGTTCACAAGTTAGAAGAAGAATATTTGAAACAAGATTCGTATTTGGATAAGCCTTTTATAATAGAAGTAAGAAGTGACACAAAAACAGAAAGTGATAGTGATGATGATGATGGTTGCATGGAAATAGGAGGTACATTTCCTCACAGCACGGATGAAGTTGGGCGTGCAGGTTGTTCAAAAGACCATAATTATTGTAAACCTGGTTTCAATAAATGAATTATTCTAAAACTCATGTTTTATTATATCCAATTGCTAGGTCAGCTCCTGTATCTATCCTGTAGATATGAAACTAGCCGACCGCCAGCGACCTCGTCCATTGACAACTTTGTCTGCCCTATCCCGTCGCTCCTATTGGTCGCAGCGTGATGTTATATAGCCTAAAGCCTTCCTCTAAAAATGGACTGTCCAACAGCAGCTAACATGAATTTTAGGTTACAGTTACAGGTTATCTACCCCTAATCAATTCATCTTTGCCATTTTTTCGAATATTTTTTACACACTTAATGAATTTATTAATGTATAGACATAGATAATAAAGTACTAATTATATAGATTACCTTAATAACGTATCTAATTTATTTCTACGCTAAATACTAGGCAAATATGCCCAATTCTGGGAAATCTATATTAACCTGCAACACTATGTCGATGGTGTCGCCGCCACTCAGTTCACAGATAAGTTGGTGGGACTGTACATTGCATGTTGTACTTACTTTGTTATTTATTTGTTTGTTTATCACATAGGTACAGTCAGTATCAGAACGATCTTGATGAGCAAAGTACTTGTACCTACTCAAAATGATCTTAATACCTTGCCCATAAGGCGATTGATTGTTCTGATATTTGGTACACAGTGTACTCAGGTGTTTCCTACTTCCTACAGTCCCGGGTCCTTTAACGCGGAACGCGAAAAGGCATCTGATGAGGTCGTCAAGCTGAGTGCCATCACTGTTAACATGTGTGTAGGTACACACCTCTGGTTCGTACAATAATACGATTTAAATTAATATATACATACATACATGTGACGCTGACTGAACACAATTAGCCTATTGCAGTACAGTACTAGACATAGGCCGCCCCAATGTTGGGAGGTTTGTCTCGCTTGACTGTACACATATTCACTAAATTAAAAAAAAACTTACCTTTCGCTGTTATATCTGCCATCGAAACCGATGACCACCCCATTGTGCAGTTGACTCTGGCTGCAGACCTTCTTGATATATGAGCAGATACCCTGAAAATAATTATTAAAATCAGATACTGCTCAGACATATTGTTTTACTAATATGCAAAGAGGGGCTAGTGGATAAGTGGAAACCGGTATGTTAGCAAGGTTAAGCAATGTTAGCTAGGTCAGTCTAAGGATAGGTGACCATGCTTAACACAGTGTCATCCGTCCGTACCTCTAAGAGCACGATAAGTCTTACTTTCGGTCCGATTGTCGGATTTTACATAGAAGATTCGATTTATGGAAAATATTGAAGTTGGCCGTTTCGTAATAGGACGCCGGGTACAAACTGACAACATGTTAAAATGTATAAAGTATCAGATAGCACGAGTGTCAAAATGTACAATCTATTAATGACAAAATACCCTGATGTCAGAATGTACAAATGCTAAAATGTTCAATCGACAACATGTATTTATGACCAAATGAGCAATGGTCAACATATACAGTTGCTGAAATGTTTAATTGACAGTATGTAATTTTCTTATCTTAACACTAAATTCAAATAAAATCCACAAAACTTACAATTTTATTAATGTATTTATTGTTGTCTTAACACTAAATTCAAATTAAAATCCACTTATATAACTACATTGACATAGCAAAATCTAAGTATTCTTCTACATTGAAGTGCATGTTATACTTCAAATAGATATGCACTAAAGAGATTTTATATCAATTATCCATTTGATGTAAACATTTTATCATTTATTCATTATTACATTTTGTGCATTTTGACACTCATGCAATATTACACTTGTAATTTCTAGCATCACTGCATTCCTACATTTGATCGTTACAACACTTTGACGATTTGTAACTATTTTACGTTTGTACATTTTGACACTCGTGCTATCCGATACTTTATACATTTTAACATGTTGTCAGTTTGTACCCGGCGTCCGTAATAGTACGCCAGTACTATTATCTATTCTGTGGTAATAGAAGAAAGAAGAAGAAAATATTTATTTATTCAAACATGAACCTACGAGATACAGAAACAAAAGGAAAAACCGGCCGAGTGCGAGTCTGACTCGCCCATGAAGGGTTCCGTAGCAGCTAGTAACATAATATAAAAGTTCTTGTATTATTTTTGAGTTAATTAAATGAAAGGAGAAAATTGCGGTTTATGACGATTTAAAAAAAAGCTACTCAGTAGATCTCGTTCTCTCGTCTCGAACCTATCTATAGATACCCCATACGTAGAAGTTTGAAGAAAAAAAAATGAGTTTCTGTTCTAAACTCAAACTCAAACTCATTTATTCAAAATTGTGTAGCACTACTACAGCTTTTTGACGTCAAATTCTGCTTAAAACTAAGTTTACCACCGCTTCCTAGGCACCAGTGGAGAAGAAACGGCGCAACAAACTCCACTGTAGCATTTTCTGGACGTCAATTTACAAAAATAAAAGTAAGTTCTTAAGACTAAATATGGACGAATGAACATATGTCTCGTGTCAAGATAATTAAAGTATATAAAAAAAACTTATAATAAAATAATTAACCTAAGGTAACAAAAATAAATAAAAAAAGAAGTTCGCGTTCCTATTTAAACATTATGCCGTAGTTACAGCAATTTAGGAGGGGCCTGCACCATGCTCAAGCCAGACATTTTTGTCTTTAAGGTAATCATCTGTCCTATAGTATGCTTTTTTACATAAGGTGGTCTTCACAAAGGTTTTAAATTTAGTGTCAGGCATACCAAGGACTGATTCAGGCAATTTATTATAAAAACGTATACCATCCCCCCTAAAAGAATCACTAACTCTGCAAAGCCGATAGCATGGAAGGAGCAGTTTATTTTTATTGCGCAGATTTCTGTCTGTAATGTCACTTACTTTTGTAAAATTAGATATATTTTTTCTGACATACAGTATATTTTCGAGTATATATTGGGAAGCTACAGTTAAAATATTAATATCTTTAAATCGTTCCCTAAGAGAATCTCTCTTACCTAAACAGTAAATAGCACGAACTGCCCTTTTTTGTAATATAAAGATAGTTTCTAAGTCTGCGGCATTCCCCCAAAGTAGTATTCCATAGGACATCAAGCTATGAAAGTAACTAAAGTACACCAGCCTAGCAGTATCTACGTCAGTCAACTGCCTGATCCGTCTGACAGCAAAAGCAGCAGAGCTGAGTTTATTGGCCAAAGCAGTGATATGGTGATCCCATTGCAATTTCGAATCTATTGTGATTCCCAGAAAAGTAGTGCTATTTACAAATTCTAACCTTTGCGCCCCCAGCACGATATCAACCTGAGCTTGCCTCACATTAGGCAGTGTAAACTTAATGCATTTAGTTTTTTCTGTATTCAACAATAGGTTGTTTGCAGAGAACCAATTTGAAATTACGTTTAAGATATTATTTACATTATTCGCATCTGTACTATTACGATCTACTTTGAAGATTAGCGATGTATCATCTGCAAACAATACTATTCCGGCGTGTGCCTCGATCATATAAGGTAGGTCATTGACATAAACCAAAAAGAGAAAAGGTCCTAAGATTGATCCTTGGGGTACGCCTATCTTGACGTTTGACCCATTTGACTTAACGTTATTTACATCAACAGTCTGCAGCCTATCTGTTAAGTAAGATTCTAATAGTTCTATGGATTTGTTGCCAAAACCGTACCGACGTAACTTGAGCAAAAGTGTCTGATGGTCAACGCAATCAAATGCTTTAGATAGATCACAGAATACCCCAATAGCATCCTGTGATCCCTCCCAAGCGTCGTAGATTAGGTTAACTAGGCTAACTCCCGCATCAGTGGTAGATTTTCCACCAGTAAAGCCATATTGTTGGCTATGGAAAAGATTGTTGGTATTGAAGTATAGTTGCATTTGATTGAGCATCACTTTCTCAAACACCTTACTCAGAGCCGGCAAAATAGAGATGGGGCGATAGTTTCCAAGTTCTGACTTAGATCCCTTCTTAAATAATGGTATAATTTTACTGTGTTTCATTAACGTAGGAAACGTGCCTTCATCTACACATTCATTAAATATTAGTGCTAAATCAGGTGCAATGATATTAACTACATGACTAATTAAACTAACTGACATGCCCCAGTAATCTTTAGACATTTTGATTTTGAGATTTTTAAATGCTTTTAATATGTCATTGGGATCAATATGTTGGAAGTTAAATTTAGAAGAACTAATATTACTCTCAACTAGGGCAACAGCACTGTGAGCGCTTGAATTAATAGAGGAAGTGAGTTGAACTGGAATATTGGTGAAATAGTCTTCAAAAGCATTTACAACATCTTTTGGGGAGGTTATATCCTTGTTTCCTACTTTAATTTTAGGAACACTATCCCTCAATTTACATCTACCAGACTCTTTGTGAATAACTTTCCAAGTTTCTTTCATTTTGTTAGGAGCCTCAATTATCTTTCTTTTAATGTGAATGGCCTTTGCTTGTCTACATACCTTTTTGAATAACTTTGAGTAATTTTTAACATATTCAGTGAAACTATTGTCGAATCTGTACTGTTTTTGGGCGTATAAATCAAATAGCGTTCGTCTACTTTTATATATGCCTACAGTAGCCCATTCACAGAATTTAGATTTCGTACTAAGTTTTTGAATTTTTTGTTTAAATGTGTGTGAAAAGGCGTCTGTTAATTTATTAAATAAACTATTATAATGAACCTCAGGATTATTACCTAAGTATGCTATTGAATTGAGCTTATTCTCTAACAAGTCTTTGAATTCTTTAATCTTATTAAAAGTTATGGGCCTACACATAATTTTCTCTTTAGGTCTACTATTATTACCTATAGGAAAGGATACTATTTGACCCCGGTGATCTGAGGGCAACTTACTGATTACAGACTTATTTGAGTATACACAATCACTAAAAAAATTATCTAGACAACTGCCAGTCTCAGCAGTGATTCTGGTTGGTTCACAGAAAATATTTTCAAGATTATAGCTCTTGAACATGTTTAAAAATTGAGTACTTCTCTTACAATGTTCCAAGATGTTTACATTGAAGTCACCGCATACAATTATATTCTTATTATTACTTGATGCTATCCCAAGAACTTTGTCCATAACCCCAATTAAAGTTCCAAAGTCACTCCTTGGTGGACTGTATACGCATACTACTACACAATTATCAAGCTCGGCACAGGCCACCTCAGCACAGCGCTCAACAGAAAGTCTAACAATGTCAATCCGCTCTTTACTGCGGAGACCATTTTTTATTAAGACCATGGAGCCACCTCTTTCAGCAGACTTCCTGTTAAAGCAACTTACAATTGTATAATTATCTATACTGAACATCTTCTCAGTCTCCTTTAGCCAGTGCTCAGTTAAACACAAAATATCTACATTTAATTCCTGTAGGAATAACTCAACTACTAATTCTTTGCCAGGAAGGCCTTGCAAGTTTTGATGAACTATCTTTAGCTCTGGCATTCCTGTTGTCTGATTATTTAGTTTAAATCAGTAGTACAACTATCTGGTAAACATACAGAATTATTACTACAAGTACCTGGCAAATCTGTATGTATTGGGTCGTTCACTTGTTTACAATGTAAACTCGTCCAAAAGTTAATATTATTTGCCACCAATGTAGCAATTTTATGTTTGTCATATTTTGTAAGATAAATATTATCTTTGGTCTTAAAACAATAACTACTAATAAAATTATTAGTGTCAAAAAATATAAAAGTGTCACTATGACGACAAGTCAAGGTATGAATAAAATTATTCATGTAATGTATATTTCTATTGTAACGTAACTAAGTATGGGGAGTATGGGGACCCCCAAAATTTATTGCTTTTTTTCTATATTTTTGTGTGAAATTCTTAATGCGGTTCACAGAATTCAACTACCTACCAAGTTTCAACAGAATAGGCCTTATAGTTTCGGAGAAAACTTTTCTCCTGTCTGTGACATACGGACGCACAAACAGACAGACATGACGAATCTATAAGGGTTGCGTTTTTTGCCACTTTGCAACGGAACCCTAAAAACACACACCCACAACAAAAATTAAGGTTCTGCTGATAGACTGAAAGACGACTCCAACTGAGTAAAAGGCTCAAATAAAGATGACAAAGAAGACTGTGTGATGTGACAATAATCTTATTTCACTACGGCCGTTCCCAATAACATACTTACAGTTAAAGATAGATCGCAACAGTCAAATTTGACGTATCGGCTGTTTAAATTCAAAACATGGTAACTGATTTTATGCGGGAAAGCGCATCGCGGTATAATTTTATTTTCCGAAATTGGTGTGAAATAGGAGATACTATGTTTTGAATTTAAACCGCCGAGCACTTTATTTTTGCATTTAGTAAGTATGGTATTGGGAAAGGCGGTTAGGATCCAGGTTTCCCAGCACGGATAGGAATTTTGGAAAGTCAAAGTCTAAAGTCTAGAAGTATTCTGCATAGACCCCCTACAAAACATCAATATAAATAGAAATAATAAAGACTACTTTTGCAAATGGACCATCGGTTCGAAACGCGGCCCCGACCTGAGAAGACTCCGACAAGAAACTGAACTAGTATTTTTTTAGTCTAATACTTATAGTCTAGATACAATGATTTGCTTGAGTAGCATAGTGGTGCGAACAGCTCATTTCCAAGTTTGTATAACATCTAAATATTCTTGGATTTTATAATAGCTTTTCTGGCACAGTTTACTCTTAACTGCATTTTTAAATTTACTCACAGGTAAATCTCTAATTTCATTAGGAAGCTTGTTAAAAAAGGTTACGTTTTATCAAACAAGCAATTACAATTTAATAATATTAGATACTAATTTATCCATTTGGTGGCGGAGAAAGAATATTTATTAGCATAAATATCACCACCCCGTCTCATCCGAAGGGTGTCGTAAGAGGAGGCTAACGGAACGCAAGCGATATCATTGCGAGAGAAGGAACACTCGAAATAAAACCCTGTACCAACAGGTCAGGCCAGCAGCGTGGAAACAGTAAGCCGAAACCTACCAACATTGGGCGAGGACTATGTCCAGCTGTGGACTGTGATAGGTTAACTGATTATTTATCATTCCCATAATTATCTAGGTACACAAGAAATCAATTGATAGTAGAAAATTATCTCTATGGTAGAATTTTTTAATATTGTCTACTGGCAAACCCTTAATCAATAGTAGAACAATATTGGCAGAGTTAAGAATTCTTGATCTACTGTGAAAATATAGGAATCGTGGTAACCTTTTTATTTAAAAAACCCTGTAGCTACATTTACAGTTTAATAATATTATAGACGGATTTACTATATTATTAGGTATTTTCTTTTTGTACACAAAAATGCATCCACAGTAGAAAATTATGAGTATGGTAGGAGTAATTTAATAATGTTTACTGGCAAACTTTGATCAATAGCCCGGCCGGGACACGTGATTGGATAGATGACAGAATAGGAAATTGTTGCGTGGGGGCCTCACAGCCTCCCACGTCACCGATTTCTAAGTCAGACTGAAATCATTACTGTTATTATTTTAAGTCAGACGGAGACATTATATCGTAATCACTAAGCGATAAACATAAAGAAGAAATCATATACCTAATATCTCATATCTAAAGCGCCGTAATAATCTGCACTAATAGAGATGGTATCTCTAGAAAGATCTCCGTACTTTAACGTACTTTGTTGAGATACAGGCAAGATTTATCATACAAAATTGGGGATAGAAGATAAGTGGATTAAAATATATTCACACGATATTTCTCAGAACACACTGGGATATTGAATTTTATTAATATTGGATTCAGTAAAAATAATATCTACGTACAGATTTCATTTTGATATTTGCATTATTTTTTATCCAAGCAGACTGAGGCCCGAGACTCCGATAAATAAAAAAAATCTAGCGATTAGCAAATAATATTCGAAATTCAAAGGAGCATTGTGCTACTTATTCATTAAAAAAATAAAATATATACACGAATGGTTTACTCTTGTATCTATAGTCTCTGGTTTACCTACTAAGTCAGAATTCCTTTTATAATTTTCACACACTGAAATCTGTTTGCAATTGTGACGCGCAGCTCCTATTCTATTGATTGATACGAAATTAATACCAAATTTAAATGTTATATCAATATAAAACTTACCTAGCCATGTCTCAACGTTGAGAAAATACAGTCTTGATACTTATTCAAATATCTGATCGAATAGAATGGTGCTATGAGTCTGTCCACGTTGATTCGCGTCCGCCCTCCGTCTGGGACTCCGGACTAGCCCCTACGAGTCGCCCCCTCGACTAGGGGTGGGCCCTTTGTACTCGCGAGTATCGATCGGTCTGGGTGACTCGTACCTAGCTTCGTTACGTTGACGTGGAAACAGCGTATCATTCCATATTGTGAAATACTCTGTTGTTTGGTAGCTGTCGAATGTCCCGATTTCGATATGACTTATTTTTAGACGCATTTGAAATTAGGCATCTATATTTTAGAAGCAATTAAGGTATTCTATTTAGAGCAGCAATTTTGAATGTCATCAAAACTATTCCATGTGTTCCAGGTGTGTTAGAAACACCCAGACCAATCCATCAGACATCTTGATGCAAACAAATATTTGCACAAAGCGGAGTCGAACCCATGACCGCAAACCATCGACCACTAAGCTCTCCACAAAACAATTTATAACCTGGAGCGAACTGTGATCCGGAGGGGAGGTGTAAGCAGAACACATCAAATGTGCACAAATTTGCACAAAGATTTTTTATACTATGTTAATCAGACCCCCGCTCCTTCTCTCTCTATACATAATATGAGCTGAAATAGGATTAAGACTACTAAGCGTCTCGCATTAGTCCCACATGGACACGTTCAGTCCCGGATTTCAATAATTTGAGTAAATATGCGCCCCGTAAAGCGTCCCGCATTAAACATAATCCATTATTCATTTAGAGATTTGCAAGTTCAAACAAATAATGACGTAGTCGGTACGTACGTAAGTAGTGAGTTATTGGGCATTCTACCCCACCTTAGTTCCTTCGGTTATCTTCGATAACCTCAGTCACGGTGGGATAGAATGCCCAACAACTCTTTGTAAAATTATTTACCTAAGCCAACGTTCCACATTTTAATGCCGTTCATTACACTACCGTTCCGTCGGCTCTCTGCGATCCCCTGCGTCGTAATTGCGCTGAAAGATGCTCTGTTAGTTAGCGATAGAGTTATTTCATAAACAGTACAGTCTTACGTTTGCCTATTGCGTTGTCTATAAGCAGTTTGGTTTAACTATTTACGGTTATAAATACATAATGTCATAATTACATCTGTTCATAACCAGTCCGTCAGCATTGCATCAAACATGAAATTCATTAAACAAGCAAAGTCGTTACAGATTAGTTTAATCTGTAATGATTTACCAAAAATCAAGTTACGCCATGGAGAATTATTGCCGAATACAGTACGTTGCATCATTTGCGGACCATCAAATTGTGGAAAAACCAATTTGTTAATTGGTCTCCTTTTGCACGAAAATGGATTGACATTTCAAAATGTTTATGTATATTCTAAAACTCTATATCAACCAAAGTATATTTTTTTAGAAAAGGTTTTACGAGGAGTACCAGGAATCAGTTTTCAGAAATATCAGGCAAATGATGACGTTATGAAAGTTTCAGATGCAAAACATAATTCAGTGATTATTTTTGACGATGTAGCATGTGAAAATCAAAGTAATATGCGCGATTATTTTGCCATGGGAAGACATAAATTGATTGACAGTTTTTATTTAAATCAAACATATAGCAAAATACCTAAACAACTAATAAGAGATAACGCTAACTTAATTGTGCTTTTTAAGCAAGACGAAATTAATTTGAAACATGTTTATGAAGAACATGTTAACACTGACATGACCTGGTTGGAATTTCGTAACATGTGTTCTCAAATATGGAAAGAGCCTTATGACTATGTTGTGATTAATAAAGACTCTCCTAAAAACAATGGGTGCTATAGAAAAAAGTTTGACACTTTTGTAGAATTAGATAAAATTTGAATATTTAAATAGACTGCTTTCAGTTTCTTGTTATTCTTTAATCAGCTCTTATTGGATTACCATCTATTTTACAAAATGGAAAAATCATTGAAAAAACAAATTGTAGATGCAACACAAGCTGTAAGGAAAAAAATACGTAACATGAAGGATTTTGAAGATAATAACAGACAAGTGCTTGATACAGTTTTTAAGCCTGTTACAGAATCTCTTAATTTAATAGCCAACACCAATAACCAACTAGCTCTAACAAAAAATGAAGAAAAAGGAGAATTTCATGATCAAATTTCCAACCACGACTTACAGAAAGATCAAGATATAGAAGAAACAATTGATACCAGTGATGAATCAGAAGCTGACTCTTCATTTCAGTCATTAGTCGATACTAATCCAGTTCATGATGTATCATCTTGGTCATTATCTTCAGAAATATTAGCGGATGTGCCATTTGGTGTAAGAAATGAACGTGGAAAGTTAATGTTAGGTTCCTCTAGTATAACGATTGGTGATGATGTTATTACTGTAGCCGGACACAAATACAAATGCACACCTGGCTTGCGACAGTTGCTCTTAAAAAAAGACGTTGATCTGAGCTTTGTTACAGACTATGACATGCAAAATTATAAGTCGATGTTACTTGTAACAAATGCACATCGTCGAGATTTTGATTCAAGAAAACCAATTAAAAGTAATAAAGGACAAAAATATATGCAAGTTATTAAACCTCTTTTCGATCAACAAAGTAAAAGTCCAAGCTTTGAACCGAAAGTAGGAAAAGGATTACCTTTAACAAAAATGTGGAAAAAAAACACAGATTTTGTATATTGGGATGATCCAAATGAATTGGTTGATAGATTAAAGTTATTAATTGCTTCTCGAGATGCTGGCAACACAGGACTAGATAATGAAATAATATCTATCGTTGAAGAACTACGTGAAAGCAAAATCATTAAATAGATTTACTAATAAGAAATGTGTATCATTTTATTGTACACCGTTCAACACAATACATCTTAAATATGAATGTGGACAAATTTGGTCATTATATTCATAAGCGATTACGTATATCAGAATTGCTTGAATTTTATGATAATGCATTGCTAAAATCTGAAAATGGTGATTACGATTTGAAGACATCGAAGCTAACAGGGGTCAAACCTCCTCAAGATGCGGATGATGCAGTAAACAAAGCATATGTAGATGAATTGAGAACCAAACTAATAACCGACTTACAAAAATTGCAAAATACTTTGGTGTACGATGTTCAGAACGATCTGGAGAAAGCTTTAAAAACAATAGTATCTGAGGCAGTGGTTCACTTGGAAAGCAATTTTTATAGTCGAAAAGCAGTTGATGAGATAGTTGAAAACGCAGTTAAATTTGTATTAGATCAAAAGTATAAGCTTGAAAGTTCCTCAAAATGACAAAACAACAAGTTGTTAATGAAATACATAAAGCTGCACGAAAAAATTATCCTCGTCGATCTGTAATTTTAAAAGGCATTGATGATTTGTGGCAAGCTGATTTAATCGACATGCAAAACTTGAAAAGATTTAATAAAGGTTATAACTATATTTTAATAGTTATTGATTGCTTCTCAAAGTACGTGTGGATAGAATCACTAAAAACTAAAAATAAGCATGATGTTTGTAACGCATTCGAGAAATTGATGTCGACTAACCATCGGATACCAGCTCATCTCCAAACTGATTTGGGTACCGAGTTCTATAATTCATCATTTCAAAAACTTATAAAGAACTATAACATTAATCACTACTCAACGTTTTCAACGAAAAAGGCTTCAATTGTAGAACGCGTTATCAAAACTATTAAAAATAAATTGTATAAGTACTTTAGTCTCAGCGGGCACTATAAATGGATAGATTTTGGTTTGGAGAGTGTTGTAAAGACATATAACAACACAAAACATAGCACTACTAAATTAGCACCCGTTGATGTCAATAAATTGAATGAAGTAGATGTTAAAAATAATATTAAGAACTCAATGAAAACGGTATCCTATAAACATAAGCCCAAGTTTATGATTGGTGATAGAGTTAGAATTAGTAAATACAAACAACTATTTGAGAAAGGTTATACACCTAATTGGTCAACGGAACTATTTACTATAAAAAATATCAATAACACTGTACCAGAAACATATCACATCGAAGATCAACACAAACAAGTTATATTAGGAACCTTTTACAAACACGAACTTCAAAAGTCATCTTGTCCAGGTGTTTATTTGATAGAAAAAGTTTTACGAAGTAAAGGAAATAAACTGTTCGTAAAATGGTTGGGCTTAAGTAATAAAGAGAATAGTTGGATTGATAAGACTGCAATAGTAGAATAAGTATACATAATAGTTATTAATTACAACATTTTGTTCATTATACTTTGAGCTATGCAAGGTGGTGGACTACTCAATAGTGTTATTAATCATTTGCCATTTGAACTGCACTTACCTGGCTATAATTATTGCGGACCTGGAACAAAACTTTCAAAACGTTTACTGCGTGGTGACAAAGGTGTAAATAAGCTAGACGAAGCTTGTATGTATCACGACATTGCATACGAAAACTATACAGACTTGTCTAATCGTCACAAAGCCGATTTACAACTTTTAAATATGGCCAAACAAAGAATGAAAGCAAAAGATGCTAGTAAAGGAGAAAAGCTTAGTTCGTGGGTAGTGAGTAAAGTTATGAAAACTAAACTCAAATCTGGTGCTGGTGTTAAGACATTTCATAATTTCGTTACAAAAATTAAAAGAAAAATCAAGAAACGCTTACCCAAAGATGGTAAATCTTTAATACATGCAGCTTATAGGGCTGCTAAAAAAATTGTTCCGTGCGCTCCAAAACTTCGAGTACCACGCGTCATACCTTTACCCAAAACAGGAGGCATTCTACCTTTAATCCCGATTTTTGCTGGTTTATCAGCTTTAGGAGCTTTGGCTGGTGGTGCAGCGGGTATTGCAAAAACAGTGAATGATTATAGAGAAGGTCAAAAAAAATTACAAGAATCTGAACGTCATAATAAGACTATGGAAGCTATAGCATTAGGTAACGGTTTATACATTAAACCACACAAAAAAGGCAAAGGATTGTTTATTAAATCGTCAAAAAACTAAGTAATAAGCTACCTAATCGTGCCTTAACTAATATTGATATTCAAAATTACGCATATGGTATTCCTTATTTTCGAGGAGTTTACATGAAGGATCAGTTACCAAAAATCCCTAAAAGAATTGAATGTGGTATAGTTAACCTAGATAATTCAGAAAACGATGGAACGCATTGGGTAGCTTATGTTAAGGTAAATAATTATTGTGAATATTTTGATAGTTTTGGTGATTTAAGACCACCAATCGAATTGATGCGATATTTTAAGAACTGCAATATTAATTATAACTATACAAGATATCAAAAATTTGACACACTAATTTGTGGACATTTGTGTTTAGAATATCTACAATCTTTTTGGAATAAATACTATAAATTTTATTCTGTTCTTTAATTTTAGTCATTTGCAAGATGACACTCACCTTATCTATAACTGGAAACTCATCGGTATTAACTACCTTCTATCCAAATACGTTACAATTAATCGGAGAGTATGAATGTGCATTATTACATTTATCCACATATAATTCTATTCCAAATATTGATAAAACAAATAATAAGTTATACTATGGTTCAAATAATGTTATTGAAATACCTGAAGGTACTTATGAGTTGCAAGATATCAGTGATTATTTAAAATCTGAAGTTAAGGATGCATCCATAAAACTCCATTGCAATAACAACACCTTAAAAACTATGTTATTTTGTACATCAACTATAGATTTTACTAAAGGTTGTTCGTTCGGAGGTTTGTTGGGGTTTAAAAAACAAGTCTTGGAAGCCAATAAATATCATGTATCAGAGTTTCCAGTCAACATTTTGCCTACAACCGTGATAAGAGTTGAATGTGATATAGTTAGCGGTTCCTATATAAACGGACAATCCAGTCACATTCTACATGAATTCGCACTTAATGTCCCACCTGGATACAGAATTATAGAAATACCAAAAACGCAATTTACTTTCCAATCAACCAAACCAACATCAGCTGCATACAAATCAGACTTTTGGATATAAATAATAACTTAATAAATTTGCGAGGTGAAGAAGTACAGTTGTATCTACACCTCAAAAGAAAAAATGATTGACTATAATAAATATAATATGTTTCTTCCAATTCAAAATAGCAGTTCTGCTCAAACTCTCAATCAAGTAAGAGCTCGACGTAAAAGGAGAATAAAGTTGAATAAAAACAATAAAGCATTTCTTAAGGCGATTGGTTTGTTAAAATGAATATCCTAGATGTTTTATCCGCTCCAGCCTACGACAACTCTGTGGAAGGAATTGAAATTCACTCTTACAAGCCTTACGTAACAAGTTTTAATAGAAGCGATGAAATCAGGATACCTATTAATCAGCAAGACTTGTATATATTACCATCAGAAAGCAGTTTATTTTTGGAAGGAACTGTTATTGTAAACAAGACTGACAATTCGAAAGAGAGAGTCAGTAGCGTTCATTTCACAAACAATAGTTTACTTTACTTGTTTCAAGATATAAGGTATGAGATAAATGGAGTGGAGATAGACAAAATAAAAAATGCTGGTATAACTAGCACGATGAAATCATTTATATCAATGAATGAGAGCGAAGCTAAAACATCTAATGCTTGGGGTTGGAATATCGGCGGAATAAAAAGTACTAATGGAGGTAGCTTTTCTGCTTCTATACCACTTCGCAACATTCTTGGTTTCGCAGAAGATTTTAAGAAAGTAGTAATAAACAGTAAACATGAACTAATCTTATTACGAAGTAATACCAATCTGAACGCATTAAAACTCAACTCTGGTGAAATTGTAGAAGATATTATCATAAACAAAATAATATGGCGTGTACCGCATGTTAAAGTATCTGATAAAGAAAAAATAAACATTCTAAAATTGTTAGAAAAAGATCGACCACTTCAGATGATATTCAGGAATTGGGATTTGTATGAATATCCAATGTTGCCTAAAACCACCAAACATACTTGGTCAATAAAAACATCTTCACAAATAGAGAAACCAAGATTTGTCGTTATTGGTTTACAGACAAATAGAAAAAATAATGCTAGACTTGATATGTCTCAGTTTGATCATTGTGAGATTCGTGATGTTAAGGTATACCTTAACTCCACCTACTTCCCATATGAAAATATAAATACAAGTTTCTCGAATAATCGAATTGCTTTAATATATGAACAATATGCTAAATTTCAACAGTCTTATTATGGGCGTCGCGCTGAGCCTTTATTAAGTGAGGAACAATTTAAAAACGTTGCTCCGTTATTCGTCATAGACTGTTCTAGACAGCCAGATAATCTTAAGTCAGGTCCTGTTGTGGACGTAAGAGTGGAAATTGAAAGTGATATTGATATCCCAGATCAAACTTCGGCATATTGTCTTATATTGAACGACTGTATAATTGAGTATAAACCATTAAGCAGCACTGTGAGAAAATTATCATGAATCCGAATACAATTATAGTGGATGTCCAGGGGTTTAAAGACACTTGTAATAACTTTATAGTCAAGGAATTAGCTCTGGCCACCCGTGTTTATACCCAAACGTTCTTAATAAAGCCCCCATACTTATTTAAATACTTAACTACGAATGAAAAAAAACAAGTTACGTGGTTGGAGAGAAACAGGGGGATTTACTGGAATGAAGGTTATATCGACTATAGAGAATTTCGACGTATAATTGTTCCTTATTTAGAAAATAAAGAAATTATTGTGAAGGGCTTAGAAAAAGTTAAGTGGATTCAAGATCTATGTATGAATTGTATTTGTATAGATCTTGGTGAAGACAAATGTCCAAATTTATCACTGTTGCATAACAAATATTCAAATAATGAAACCAGTTTTAATTGTATTAATCATACTAAACAATGTGCACTTAAAAATGTTTTATGTATAAAGAATAATTTAATAGAGCAAGAAAGTCAACCTATACGCAGTTTTAATAAATAAAACATTTTTTTAAAGTAAATGGTTTTTTATTTTTTAACCCACATTTTTAATATTTATAATATTATAACACATTTTCACAGTAAATAAAATCTAAATATGTCATCACTTTATCTACTAGTTACATTAATGAATTATTACCTAATTAAAAAACATGATCTGAGTAGCCCCACAATTATTACCTATGGTTTTTATTTTTTAATACACTTTTTTAATATTTATAATTTTTAACACATATTTTCACAGTAAATAAAATTATAATAAAATCTAAATATGTCATCACTTTATCTACTAGTTACATTAATGAATTATTACCTAATTAAAAAACATGATATGAGTAGCCATACAATTATTACCTATGGTTTTTTATTTTTTAACACACATTTTTAATATTAATTTTTTTTAACACATATTTTCACAGTAAATAAAATCTAAATATGTCATCACTTTATCTACTAGTTATACTAATGAATTATTACCTAATTAAAAAATATGATATGAGTAGCCACACAATTTTTTGGAAATATTGTGAACTAATTTTTCAGCTTGATCCGATATCTCATCTACCGTATCTTGTACAACATACTGTGCAGTGATTATCTCCTTAACTTCATCTTCGTTGTCTCTTGACTCACTGAGGTCCTTGATCGTAATTTTTATTAAACGTCGTCCTTTTCTTCTTTCACTGTTAATAATATAGGAATTCAATGCACTGCGTTTGTTTGTAATTGGTCTTCTTCGATTAGTTTTCTTTTTGTTTGTTTTTACTTCTTCATTGGGTGTTATTATCCAAGGTCTATTCATTGCGTTGTCCAAGTCGAACTGATCTTGCAGGTTTGGAAGATATTCAGGAGAGCTCTCTTCTGTTCCGTTTGAAAATTTGTTTAAGTTGGTATTCTGAAAATTATTTAAAACATTAGTAATAAATTATACTAAGAATTTTGTAAATAGATTGAAATTTCCAATAGATTGAAAGTTATAAAATATCTACCATGTTGTTAGATATGCTCGTCTTGACTGTTTAATAAATAATGAACTAGGTAATAATATTTTTTCTAACGCAGTTGATATATCAAATAATGCTAACATAAAGTATTTATTGGTATGATGATCAAGTTAGAACTTGAAATTCAACCATTCAATATTTCGTATGGTGCATAATGTTATTGTTATGTACCTACTTAATACTTAGTTGTGAAATTCTTATGAATTTCAAACGTGTTGTAACGTGAATGATGACGTATTTCGTTATCAATATCAGGTAACGAATATAATATAAACACAATAATTAGTAATTGCTTATTTTAATTTATTCGACATACTAATACAGAATCGGGTAACCAGTAAATACCTATAGGCACCTTAACAGTTAGTATCATACGAAATGAACTACAATAAGTATTCCTAATATTTCATATTTTGTATTGTCTAAACTCTCCAGCTATTCTATAGAATACCTACATTATTCCTTACTGATGATATTATATTCTACAACTTCTTTGGGAGCTACTCTAATTGAGTCACCAAAGCCTATTCAAATTTGGTAAAATATTTTACGTTATGTACAATTACGTGCTACTTTAATTTTACACTAAGGAATGACTAAAATATATAGGTATCTACTTACAAATTGATTACGTGGTTCACCGCTCAGCCCATGAGGATTCCCCGTCAATTTCTTCCGTGATGATAAAATATCTGAAAATAAAATTAAATATAGGTTTAAGTCTAATTATTGAAAATTGGTAAATGTAGTTCGAATATGTTGAACCTACAACTTCTTCGGGAGCTACTCTAATTGAGACACCAGAGCCTATTCAAATTTGATAAAATATTCTACTTTATGTACAATTAAGTGCTAGCAAGAGATTAAATATTTCAGCGTTCATTATTTTGTTTACAACTTTTTGAATTTTGTACAGAACTTAAATTTTATAAGTACGAAAATTAAGGATAATCGTATAAAATTAAATTTAAAGGACTTCCATAGAAAACTACGTCGCCTAATAAATTAGATATTTAGTAGGTAAACTAACAAGGAATTATATATCAAATAATTAACATGTAAGTAATTACTTACATGACATTGCTTTTATTTTGGGTCTTCCTTTTAATCCTCTGAAGGACGTAGTGCACTGCGTGGTTTGTAGCTCGATGCAAATGGTAGATTTGACTCATCCACTTATACTTGTGTTTCTTTTAAACACAGACGTTTTGATTTATCAACATAGTCTGTTCCTTTTACAGCATTTAAATAAAAGCAATCAGGAAAAAATATAGCATGCTGCATCCAAGGATCATCGTAATCCTCCCAATCTTCGATGCCACCTCCGCATGAAAAGCACATAACTTTATCGGTAAAACCACTTCCACAGTAAAAAAAACCTGCATCAGCCATTTTCATCACCAATCTTCGTTTTGAATCTGCTGTAGCCCAATAATGTCGAAATGAACATAATCGAATTTTATGGTCATTATATATTTCATATCGGGGGCTTAAATAATTTTGAATCATTCATAAGCAGGTGTCGATATGTGATTGTGTAAAAGAATAATGACACTTTGTATCTGATGTTCTTAATTTAAAAGGATGAGGTGGTCCGAATAGTAATGGGACAGGAATGACCTAAAATTATAGCACATTTCGTTGCATTTATTAAGAGGCAACCCCAGTTTTCACTATTCATTCAATTCATTATATCATTCATTAATATACAGTTTTGCATTTACTCAGTAATACCTAATCATTTTCTTCGATGAGGTCAACAAGATTATTATGTATTCTAATTATTCGAGCCCATAACTTTAGATCTTTGAAATAGATTTTAGGCCATCTACCTTTCTCTCTCTGGAAAGGTATTAATATAGCATTATACTGTTCATAGTTTAATATTTTCGCAATATGTAGTCCACATAATCGGTTCTCTACTATCATTATCTGCACTCGGTCTCCAATATTCAACACCATGATAACTTAAATAGTGCTACAGCTTCAAGTTCTCTAGCAAATATAAAGAACGGCACTTTTCATACATTAGGGTTGGGAGGGGACAGTAAAATAAAATAAGTTTTTTTTTTAATTTTTATGTCAGAATAATTTTATTATCAAGACACCAATTATTTAAACATAATACATTTTTAAAGCACATACAGAGCTATGATAAATACAATGATAAAAATCTTGAGAATATTTATAATAATCACATAGACTTATCAAACTAGGACAACCTTTATCTTCTAAATTAAATATATTACTATTTTCTAAAATGTACTTCAACCATACAACTTTTTCTGAACCTTTAACGTAAATATATTTGTCTCTTAATATATCTGAAACCAAAGTTTGGTATTCGGAATATGGCACAAATCCTTCATCCCAATGTATCTTTCTGTTACGTTCAATCCAACTAACTTGCTTTTTCTCTGTTTTCGTTAGTTTTTTAAATGGAAATGGTATATGTGTATGTATGGTATTTTGCTATATGTTTGATTTAAATAAAAACTGTCAATCAATTTATGTCGAATTATTGCCGAATACAGTACGTTGCATCATTTGCAGACCATCAAATTGTGGAAAAACCAATTTGTTAATTGGTCTCCTTTTGCACGAAAATGGATTGACATTTCAAAATGTTTATGTATATTCTAAAACTCTATATCAACCAAAGTACATTTTTTTAGAAAAGGTTTTACGAGGAGTGCCAGGAATCACTTTTCAGAAATATCAGGCAAATGATGACGTTATGAAAGTGTCAGATGCAAAACCTAATTCAGTGATTATTTTTGACGTTGTAGCATGCGAAAATCAATTCAACGCAATTACGACCCAGGGGATCGCAGAGAGCCGACGGAACGGTAGTGTAATGAACGGCATTAAAATGTGGAACGTTGGCTTAGGTAAATGATTTTACAAAGAGTTGTTGGGCATTCTATCCCACCGTGACTGAGGTTATCGAAGATAACCGAAGGAACTTAGGTGGGGTAGAATGCCCAATAACTCACTACTTACGTACTGCATATATTATTCCATAAATAAATTATGAATACATAAGTAACTCTGCTTTCATGCGTAAACCACTGAATCAATTTTGTACACAGATAGATAGAGCTTGGAAAAGGACAAATGTAATGTTTGGCGGGGAACGCAATGAGCCGAATACAAAGCAAAACGAAATTTAAACTGCCAGTAACCTCCATTAACGAATTCCGAAAGAAAAATGATACTGATGCTCATAGATAATACATACCTACTTATATACTGGTAACTGGTAACTGCTCAAAAAGGTGTAAACCTACTTACCCCTTTCAGCTCTTGGGTTAATCTGCTTTCGACGTAATAACCTCTTTGGTGCTCACTCATATTATGTGAACATGAATGTATTTTTTTTGGGGTGTCCATTAATTCGTTGAAACTCTAGTGAATTATTGTGCAAGAGCCCGTGAAGGTTCATTCACACACTAAACATACATACATTTTTATTGATTGTGTTGCATTGCATTGTATTACAGAACAAACATAGATATTATGACAGCAATGAAGTTTGTGTTTGTTTGTTACCCAAAGATTACCTATCCGTGGGTTGACGGAGAAAGGATAAAAGTATCATCATCCCATCTCATCCGAAGATGTCGTAAGAAGCAACAAACGGAAAATACGCCGACGAAATCACTGCGACAGAAGGTAATCTCAAAACAAAACCCTGTACCAAGATCTGGGCGGCGTGCATCCGCTTAGTCTCGGATATTCCTGTCAGTGAGACCATTAGTACGCATGTCATCTTCTACGACGTCCAGCCAGCCAATCCTAGCTTACGACTGGGTCCTGGCGGACATTTGATACCCAAGTTGTCTGGTGATTGCCGCAACACTTGCTCTCACCAGCGAAGGTTATAAAACTAGGAAAAGCAGTATTGGTACATACATAATTTTACAGCAGCAAGAAGTGTTCGCGGTGGAGTAAAATAAGGCCACCTCATCTTTCTTTGGGTGTCGTAGAAGGTGACTAGTGGGATAGGGCTGTTCTCCATCCGACAGTAGGTAAACATATAACTCACTAGCTTTTGCCCGCGGCTCCACCCGCGTGGATGTCGGTTATCGCGACAAAACATAGCCTATGTCCTTTCTCAAGGTCTAAACTACCCGTATACCAAATTTCATCAAAATCGGTTCAGTGGTTTAGGCGTGAAAGCGTAACATACAGACAGACAGACAGACAGACAGAGTTACTTTCGCATTTATAATATTAGTATGGATAATTAAGTACCCGCTGAATGTAGTAGCTATATGGGTATCAAGCTCTGGCTAATATGAAGCAGGTAATTCCCCGTATTACATTTCAGGCACCGTATTACATTCACATACAAATATTCTACGTTACGTTATCCTAATCTCACGCTGTAAAAGTGTAAGCATAAGCAATAGAGCCTGGCCAACGAAAGCTGGCGTAAAAACGGCGCAAAGATTGCAACACTGACGTTAAAACAAATGGTTTCTTTTCGAAATTGTCGAGTATTCGTTGGTCAGTGTTCACGCTTTATTGGTACTTTTACCTTTTACAGAAATATAACTCGGGAAGTTATCCTGTTTTAAACTAGAAAACTTAAATAGATAATAAATATTTTAGCTAGCTAAATAAAATTATAACGATTTGTTTACAAAGTAATAAATGATAATACAAAAAAGTCCAATAATATAAGATTCACAGCAAAAAGCCAACAGCACGTGGTATTCCCAGGCGGTCACCCATCCAAGTACTAACCACGCCCGATGTTGCTTAACTTCGGTGATCGGACGAGAACCGGTGTATTCAACGTGGTATGGCCGTGGGCATTTGCTAGTCTGAAATACACTTTATTAATTGTCGGGTTGAGTAAAAATCTATGACGTAATTCTTTCAATATTTCCTATCATAAATAGAGACCCAGCCTTGTCTAGATAAGTGGTAATTCGTTGTATTGCAGAATAGAATGGTGAATTTAAATAGGATTGATACCTATTTTCACGTTTATACCAATCAACGTACCTATGTCTAGCTAAACGCTCTCGTTTATTTTTCTATTCCTGATGTAAATATTTGCAAGAATACAAGTGTTTATCTTAGCGTCTTTTGAACAAAAGAGTAATATAATCTAGAGAGATGTCCTTTGTTGTGAATCATATCTGTAAGGATATACAATTGCACAATTTGATTAAGTACGTTATAGTGAGTAATATTGACCGGATTTATCGCCAGATGCGATGTCTTCCAGACACCCTTTGGATGCAATAGTAGATGAATATTGTGCAAAAGACAGGTTTCACTATTAAAGTCGTGTCTGTACATTGGAGATGGACGGAACACTAAAACGTGAAGCGTAACAGACAGACAGTTACTATCGATTATATAAAAATATTTTTAATCCCGACTGACTGACTGATTCATCAACGCAGAGCCTAAACCGCTGGACCTACAAACTTGAAATTTTGACAATAGGTGCATTTTATGATGTAAGCATCCACTAAGAAAGGATTTTTGGAAATTCTGCTTCTAAGGGGGTAAAATAGGTGATAGAAGTTTGTATGAAAGTCAGTCATTTTCAGAGCTAGATGCACTAAATTTCTTAAAACTGTGTCTTAAGAAATATGAACACGTGTATCAGCGGTTTTCAAAATTTAACAACTAAGAGGGTAAAATTTAAAATTTTTAGATGGCGTTAATTAGTAAACACGGCTTTAGTAATTGCTCCTCCAATATTTACTTTCAAAAATATTTATAACGATCTACGGAAAGTGTATAGTACAAAAAAGTGTTGATAAACTCGTAAATAAACTGTGACAATGTTGGTGAAGCATTAGATATAAAAACAACTAAGATATTGTGATAATCAAATTCTGCCCACATTCACGAACATTTCTTACAAACGGAGTGCAAAAAGTGAATCCTAAACAAAACAACTTAATTAGGTGTAAACAATATGTGCTCAGATGTGTAATACAATAGACAATCTTGAAAAACTCGTAGATTCAAAGTGAAAATCAAAATTCTAATCAAAACAAAATCCGTTATTTATTTGAAAACAGTTTTCTACAGTAACTCCACCTAGTGGTAAATCAGTGTACTACTAAGAACCACAGAGGACTAGTGAACTGAACTATCTATACAGTGCTGACATCTGTTGTTCACACAGTCATTTATCAACAAGACATACGATCGACTATTTCATGCTATTCAATTAATGTACCGTTGGTCTCGAGGCATAGTCCGCCGCTTTATGTGCGTACGAGTCGGGGGTTCAAATCCCAGTATTCGAATACTGTTTTTGGAAAGTGCATTTTAAGCTGTGAGCCGTCTGCATTTTTAACAAATACGTAATAGGATTTGTACAGGATGAATTTCTTGGAAAACATCACATTCCGACAGCGAAGCACGCGAACAAAATCAGACTCGATGGATGATAGTGAGGCTGCAATTCCACCAACAGAGGACACTGTCACTAGTATGCCAGAAATGTCAGATGATGACGTAGATGAAATTTGTCAATTACGTGAACAAATTACGAAGTTAAGAAAAGAATTACGGAGTGCTCACTCCTTAATCGAGAACCTAACATTGGAGAATGATAGACTCGTGAATCTGAATAAAGACAAAGACTTGAATAAAAACTTAACAAATAGTCCAGATAAAAATATACAAACAAATACGAGGAAGAACCTAAGTACAGACATAAACAAGAATAATAAACATACTCAGACAGAAATAGTGTACAAAAATTCAGAAAATAAAGAAGCACTTACAATACAAAGCTCAAATACAACGAGCAAGGTACAGATGAAAACTGAGAAAAATAAAATATGTATTATAAGTGCTGATAACATACATAATGTCCTTCAAATTGCGGAGAATACTTTAAAGGATTCAAAGATCTGTCATTACATCACGCCCCATGGACGTATTCAAATTTTATTAAAAAACATACAGGCAAAGTTATTAAACTTCACTTACAAGGATTATTGTGTTATATTACTGGGTGAAGAGGACTTTAAGGTGTCAGATTGTTATTTTGATATTGTGTTGCATATTCGAAGTTTACTACAAGAAATTAAACATACAAATATCATAATATGTTCACCGACTTACAGATACGGTTACTACTCTATATACAATTCGAGAGTAGAAAATTTTAGCAACCTTCTGTATCTAGATATAATGACACATGAACACGCATATCTTTTGGATAGTAACAAAAATCTACGTTGCGATTTCACTATGTTTGGCAGACGTAATGGTGTAATAAATAATTTTGGACTAAAAACCATATTTGACGACTTATCTGAGATGATTATTGACATACAAACTTACAATATATCCAACGCCGTGTGTATTAGCCAGGAAGCAGAAGCTAATCATGACCTTTTTCGTGACTAATCCCTTATATGTACTGCATCAGAATATAGCTGGACTGGTTGGAAAAGCGAACGCTCTTACGATAAAAATAAATGAATTACTGGAAGAAGATAAACAAGTAGATATTATTTGTATAACCGAACACTTCATGAGGCAAGGAGATGAATGTCATCTATACGTGCCTAATTATAGCTTGGCTGCACATTACAGCAGAAATAATGTGAGAAGAGGCGGTTCGTGTATTCTGGTAAGAAACGGACACGAATGGAAAGAATTACCAAAAGTATCGAAAATGGCTCTATCCTCCACATTTGAATGTTGTGCAATGGAACTTGTCAAGTATGGCATTTTATTTCTGTGCATATATAGAACACCAAACACAAATAATCTTGTTGAGTTTTTTAGTAAATTGGATTTTGTATTAAAATATATAACAGCAAAAAAATACAAAAATATTGTAATTGCCGGTGATTTTAATGTAGACACTTTAAAATCTAACAATCAGTCAAAGGAATTTGAATGCATTCTACTTAACTCCAATCTAAAACTAGCACTAAACCAAGTTACACGAATTGCTAGCCAAACGTGTATAGATAATTTTGCGCATGATTTTGTCAAGTCTTGTAAAGCGGAGGTGTTGAAGTTTGGTCTTTCCGATCATACTGCACAGCTACTAAAATGTCCTGTAAGTAAACTATGTGCTATCGACAAGTATTATACACTAAAACGTAATTATAACAAAATAAACATTAGAAAGTTTAAACAGTGTATTTGCGATATAAGCTTTTCTGAAATATATGAAACCGAGGACCCTAATGAGGCCTATAACTTATTTATAGAATCTTTTATGTTCTTTTATGACCTATGTTTTCCAAAGTGTAAAGTAAATGTTAATTTGATAAAGAAACCAAAGTGGATTTCAAAAGGAGTTAAAATCTGTAGCAGGAAAAAAAGACAACTTCTATGGACACAAAGATTAAAACCAAATATAATTAATAAAACACGATACAATAATTACGCAAAATTGTTTAAAAAAATTGTATTACTAACGCAACGTTCACAAAATAATTACAAAATCAAAACCTCTAATAATAAATCGAAAACAACTTGGCAAATAATTAATCGATCAAAATTTAATACACCCAAAAATTATATTTATAAAATTAAATGCAATAATACGATAATTACAAACGCAAAACAAATTGCAAATGAATTTAATAACTACTTTATTGAAAAAATACAGCCTATTTCTACAGTAAGCAATACAAAAAATACTACTTCATTGATACTAAATAGAAAAACATCAATGTTTATGGGTCCCTGTTTACCCCAAGACATACGGAGAATCATCTTGACTTTAAAAAATACCAACAGTGTTGGGTATGATGGTATCGCTACTAAAGTTTTAAAGGCTGTAGCCAGTGAAATAAGTGAACACTTAAGTTACATTTTCAATATGTGTATTTATCAAGGTGTATTTCCAGATGCCCTTAAAATATCAATAATTAAACCATTATTTAAAAAAGAGGATAGAGAAGTCATGGAGTACTATAGACCAATATCATTGATACCTATTATTGCTAAAATTTTCGAAAAATATATACATAAAGAATTATATAACTATTTGGAAAAAAATCATATATTCTGCGATGAGCAAAAGGGGTTTCGTGAAAAGAAAACAATCAATTTGGCAATTTATGACTTTTTGTATGAAGTAATGACAAACCTTGATAAAAGAACAGATGTATGCGCGATCTACTGTGATATGACGCAAGCGTTTGACTACGTTAAGCATGATATCCTTCTTAAAAAACTTGAAGCGTATGGTCTAAGAGGTAATGTGCTCGATTTAATGAAATGTTATCTAAATAACAGAAAACAATATACAGAAATCGCACGAATAAATACAGTAACTAAACATGAGGAATCACATCAGTCACAACAGAGAAATGTTGTTTACGGTGTTCCTCAGGGTAGTGTACTTGGACCACTACTCTTTACACTTTATATAAATGACTTACCGAAATCTAACCGACATAATATGACATTATTTGCAGATGACAGTACATTGACTATTTCTAATGACAATAATGACTTATCTAAATATAAAATTGACATACACAATGCATTGACATCTATAATTCAATGGTTAGACATTAATAATTTAAGAATTAATTTAGGAAAAACTAAAATCATGCACTTCAACCAACGAAAAACATCACATATTATAGACATAGAATATCAGTCTAATATCATTGAAAATGTTAGTACAACTAAGTTTCTTGGGTTAACAATTGACAAACAAATTAACTGGAAATCACACATAGAGCAACTGTGTAAAAGAATTTGTAGCTCTGCCTATGCTTTGCATTTACTATCCAGCATTGTTAACCAGGATGCTCTAATTATAGCCTACCATGGCTTAGCTGCGCCTCTGCTACGATACGGTGTTATTTTCTGGGGTAATTCAACAGATACTGACGTAGCATTTAAGGCACAAAAGAGATGCATTAGGTCTATGTTTAAGTTAAAAACTACCGATAGCTGCAGAACTTATTTTCAGGACTATAAAATATTAACATTACCTTGTCTGTACATTTTTGAAGTTGCAATGTTTGTTAAATGCAACCCTCGCTTATTTCCGACCTTGGATACAGCAGTTCCGCGAAACAGGCGTGATAATAGTAGGCTTCGCTTGCACAGGGCAAAAACGGCTCTTATGCGCAAGAGTATAATATGTATGGCTCCTATAATTTACAATAAGTTGCCTAAAGATTGGAAGGAGCTGAATGGCAATGCATTCAAATTACACCTAAAAAACTTCCTTCTGCAGAAGGCGTATTATAGTGTTGAGGATTTTTTAAATGACAAATTGTGATTGTCTGAGAATTCTCTGAATTTCTTGACATTATGTGATTTGTTCTTAATATTTTGATTATGTTACCTTCTGACATTTTTATTTTATTTTTGACATTAATTTATATAGACATTGAACAATACCTAATTTTATTTTAAATTTTATTTTAATTTTATTTTAAATTTACAAATTGTTGGACATCAAATATTATTTCTTTATTTTTTTAATTAGTTTCGTTCATATATTATGTTTTGCATGTGACTAATAAATTCATTTACGATACATTTGCACGCCGATATGTAAACGGCTAAACATGACTGAAACAATAAATGAAACTAATACCTTGCATGCCTATGTGTGTATACTCATGTTTAAGCGAATAAATGATTATCTTATCTTATCTTATCTTAACGTTTGTATGGAAAGTTCGTCATTTTCAAAGTTAGAAGCACGAAACTTCGTACACCAACGTCTTTTGAGAAATGTTTTGTCGCGATAAAGACATCCACGCGGGCGAAGCCGCGGGCAAAAGCTAGTATTAGTACCTATGGATTAGAATGGACATAGATTTACTCACAAGGTAATATAACTAAGACTACTTATATTAATTTATCAATAGGTACGTACCTACAAAAAGCTTAGATTAAATACAGATATCGCTGTTTGAAGCAGTGACGTAGTTTTTGGACGGATTAATGTCAGCGTATGATAATTTCCTAAATTATTTATTCTGTGACGACGCATTTGGGGAATTCCCTTTCTTTTTTTGCGAAGTCATTTATTTTTCTCGCTCGGCTTCGTTTTATTTTCGGTTCGTCTTGTTCATGAAAATGAATCTAGATTTTTACAGCGTCATATGCACAAATAATACTTATTCGTTTTCAGTCACGCGTTACGTGGTAGGTAGGTAAGTGGACAGAATACCCGTGACAAGTGTGATTAAAACTTCCCTTCTAAACAGAACAATGCCCTAGCTAAGGATAGAAAAAGCAGGGTGGTGATTGCGTGGTCCGAGTGTGCCATTGCGAAACCGGATATCGTTAGCCGAAGTGCCTTATTGGGGCCATCTTCTCACACCCGGGCATTTGAGATCCCAGACGGTGTGCGGTTTTTGTCGATACGAGACAGACAAGGCGGCTAGAGATGTTTTGTTTCAGCACGAAAACCAAGATTACACAAACAATGCGTTGCTTTAAGAAGAAGTAACAGAGAAGTAACAACAACTTTTTTTTTAAACAGACACCTCAGTTTGACTCCACCTCGCCTGATGTTAAGCTAAAGGCAAAGTCTCGGAAAGACGGACACGATCGTAAACAAGTAGGTACCATGTTAACAGTGGTGGCACTCAGCATGACGGCCTCATTAGATGCCTTTTCACGCCCCGCTTAAAGGACCCGGGACTGTAGGAAGAAGGAAACACGTGAGCTGGCAGGGAGTTCCAGGTCTTAGTGATGCGGCATAGCAATAAGTCACTGTAACACTTGGTTCTAGCAGGTATACTCTGCACCGTAAACGGATGGCATCTTAGTCCTTAGGCATCTTTTTGGATGTGCAAGCCTAGTGGTATGTGTAATGGACTGCTGAGACGAGGTCTCGGGTTCGATCCCAGGTTTACCATGGCACACACCAATGACTTTTCGATGCTTTTCGAGGTTATGTGTGTATTTATCGCAGGTTTATAAGTGCCCGGTTAATGGCAATAGGCTCGCCACCTATTACATTGGGACCTAAACATAAACTTGGTCGTGAGCTCCGAACTGTTTACCGAATTACCGTAAATGTGGGTGCTAGCACCTCTGCCTACACTGCCTCACGCCTATATTCCCCGAAGGGAATACAGGCGTGAGTTTATGTTATGTTGTTAATGTCCTAGGTCATAGATAAAAAATCTACTTACTTGAGCAGTCTGTAGTACTACTACGTCATTCATGGCGTAGTAGCCCGCCGTCATTGGGCCCCGCAGACCAGCTGTGCCGAACTTCAGACGACGCAGCATTGTAGAACGCAATTTGTCCCATCTTGCGTTTTCGATGTCCTTTAGCACCTCTTTGTGAGTTTTCGGGTTCTAAATAAACAAAATTTTGTTTGTTAAGATGAAAATAATTCAGTGACGTTGAGTTACAGACAGCTATAAATAAAGGGCTAACGAAACGTCTCCTAAGATTAGACAGAACAAGTCTAAGGACAATTGGGGACAATAACGGGCCACTGTCCCCTCAACAAGCACCTACATACAATCGGTGTCACGGATAGCCCCCTTTGCAGGTGGTGTTTCAGCGCCGAGGAAACGGCCGACTACGTAATACTGGAATGCGAGGCAGTGGCCACACTGGCCACCCAACGATCTAAAATCCTCCACCCAACGAGGTCGCTCCGCGAGGCCTGTGAAGCCCCCAGTAAGCTTCTGCGTTTCTGGGCGGAGCTAGGCTGGCTGCTCTAGCCAGTAACTCTCCACGCACAACGGCCCAAGAGAGAGGCTAAGTGCGGATATAAGAGTCCCCTATCCTATCAGACAGTCTTTATGGCGTGGCGGTAGTGTATTCGACCGCTATGCAGCAGGCGCGGGTTCGATTTCCGCACAGTGCAAATATTTGTATAAAGAATACTTAGGATTTGATGGCAGTTACTCCCGTAATAAGGACGTCTAAGGATAGGATTGTTCTCCTTCCGACACTAAACACACAACCCAAGACAAAGTAGGTGCTTTTTTTTATCTTGCGAAAAATCCCCACGGATACCCCCAGCCGGTGGAGGTGGTTATGTCGGGCTCGAACCGACTAAAACACACGTTATCTTTGGGTCTTTGGTTACCGGAGGTGAGAATGTAGGAAACATATCTTTCGCACCCCAACAGACCCAGGACCGTCTCTTTCCAGATGGCCTCCTTTAGGCTGTGGGGACCATAGTGTGCCCATCTAGCCCCGGGTATGGGGAGGTGTACGGCCTGCTTCTGCTAGGGTGACAGGCGGCTCCACCGATCACCCCCAGGCCCGCGCTCTTGGAGGACGGAGGTCGTTCTGCGACCTCCGACACCCGGTTCGCCTTCGCTAAGACAACTTGCTTGCTTGGCGGCGTCAGGCTCGCTCTCTATTATGTGGAGTCGAAAATTAGAGTCACCGAAATGTGGGTGTTAATGCACCTCTGCCTACCCCATCAGGAAGATACATACTTACGGTATGTATTTTACTATTTCTAAAGGTAAGTATTCTATAATCTAAACTCGTTTGTTGGTAAGATATCTATTTTAGGATATTTTAAGATAAAACTCAGTCCAAGGTTGATATTAAAAAAAAACATAATTAACTCCACACAGACGTTTCCTCATAATTGTTTAAAACAATTCTTCTGTCCACCATATTTACCATGTGATTCATTTATGTATTCTGACAGTTATTGAGCAAAAAATCTACAGATTATGCAATTGAATTTCACAGAAAAATAATTGTCCAAATGAGTGCCATTAGTGCTGGAATATCCATGTTCCGAGGAGGGCCCTGGGTAAGCCGGGGTACGAGGGATATGTCGAAGACAACCTCACCACCGGCCTAGCACCACAATCCTCAGTCGGCGTGCGATTTCAGTTGGTTCGAGTCCCGACATAATCTCTCCTTCTGACTTCGGCGGGGGAGGTAACCGAGAGGATTTCAGCACGAAAAAAAGGAATACCCATGTCATCTATTATGTGCCCATGTTCATGAACACTGCATCTGATCATTCACTCCATTATCGGTGGCCTTATATAAACATAATAAACTTTGTGTTTCTCTCCTATTTCGAAGACGCTTATAGGGTGGCCTATCACACAATATGAAGTATTATTTGAAAAAGAGAACACTGAAAGCCGCACGGATGATCTACTTGCGATTTCTGTGAGCCACTTCGTACTTTTCTCCACCTTGTGGAGAAGCAAAACTATCTGAAGTGTTATTTTATATTTAATTAAACATAACACTTAAGTCAATATTTCACACTTCATGTGGTATTTTTAAGTGAAATTAAAAAAAGAAAAATTTGTTTTATATTATTTCATCTACATTTTATTTACTATTTTCACATACATGACATATAATGACACCTTTAATCCCGGAGGGTTAGGCAGAGGTGAATTAATACCCACATTTCACCAATCACTGTATTCAGTCCCACATAACAGGGGGTAAGCCTATTGCCATATTCCAGGCACTATTGTTGACTCAACCCATGCATCAAAGGTTGAATCGGTTTTAAATTGACTATGTTCCATGTGGTAATTTTTCAAACGCATGAATAGGAACATATTTGTAAAAACCATTCCTACAACAAACAGTTATTTAACAGTTGATAGCATAATGAGAACCAATGATTTAAAAAAATATTTCAGTTTCATGGCAATTTAAATTGCTTAGCCGAGGGCCATTTCATCTTTGTTTGAGATTATAATTATGGTAGGGACTTATCCTACACTAAATTTACATTAAACTGAATATACAGCCCTTTAAAAAGTGCCTGGTTGTTGGTAATAGGCTTATCTCCCGCAGGGTGAGTTGATAATATGTGGATGTAATTTATCTCTGCTTATACCTGTAGGGATATACTGTCGGGTATCAATGAATGTATGAAATATGACAAAAACCAGTTGCTCAGTGTTCGCTGTAAGTAAATGGGCCTTTGTTAATTATACTCTCTTCAGTGAAGGCGCAATAAAGATGAGTACCTAAACAATGCAATTCTTAGCATAAAAGTACAATGTAAGTATACATACCTTGTCGTGCTTCAGCCAGCTATTAACTGCAGCATCTAATTTCACGTCTCCACTATTACAAACAGACATTTTAGTTAAAAATGCACTTTACTAAATAAAATACCACAAGTTGTATCGGCGTACAAGCAGCGATTCGCGAACACAGTTTTTCTATTTAATGCTCCGTAATAACGTTCCGATGTTAGCACGATAGCATCCGGACTAAACACAGAATTCACTGATAATGAGACATACGGACAAAAACCACCGGCTATATAGATCTTTGCAAGAATGACGAGAACAATCAATAGTCATGATCGTGAACTTCGAATTACTAACACAAGTTTCAGTAATGTACCAAAATAGTCTTTACTGCATTGGAATAGAGCTCAAAATATACGGTTTATCGTTTGTTATTCATATGTTTTTGACGTTTGTGATATTCGTTCGGATACAAGCGCCAATGTTGCCATGCTAGTATATCGTGCGTTTTGTAAATTATGTATTTATTTAGACTAAAATGTTATGGGAGTGAGTATAAATCGAGATCAATTAAACATTACACGTTTTATTCTGAATATTACTGAGTGAAATCTTTGTTTTTAAAAATTATGTAGATATGAATTACTTAATGTAAGAAAAAAATATCTACTTACTGGACCCATAGGATCCCGCCCACATCTAAGTGAATTTCTGTTAAACTTTTTGAATACAGTGAAATAACACCACTTTAATTTTATAGAATGGTAACTCTGATTTGCATTAAGAAGGTATTTTTAAAACATTTTAAAACCTTGATATCAGTTTATTTGTTATCGTATATTATAATACTACAAAATTAAAAGAATTTATTATGAGAATAACAATGATAACTGATCACTATCTGATGGGATTAGTGCATAAATAGAATGAACACTGATCAGAGAATATGCGTCACACAATGCATTCATTCATTGCCAAATGAAGCGCCTGACAAAAAATAGCACTAACGTGGTCGTAAAAGACTTAAAATACATAATAATTGAATAGTCAACCAGTAGAGATTTCATTATTTCTACGTCAAGGCAGTATTGTTTTTGTGACAAAGGTAGATCGTAAAAGCTGTGACCTGTGGAAGATCATAGCTGTGATCATAGTATTACCGTACCTGTAGGCGGCATCGGGATAGTGCTTATACGAGACGAGATAGCTAAAGGTACATATCTTTCAGAGGATACTCACTCGCTTCGATCACTTTAAAGGTACTAAATACTTCATTACAAGTGGTAATTACAGCCACATAAACTATGCCCTAGGAACAGGAAGTACGTAAATGATGGGGGTTGCGCCTACGAAGAAAAGTTGGTACCTACCAATGCCTAAATCCGACCCTGGTTGGTTATTCTCAAAATCTGGCAACAATTTTTCACTCAAATTTAGGGAGTTCACCTTAAATTTCTACCTAATTCTGTTTCAAAAGGTGGTGTAACAGTCAAATTTAGCAACATGGGAACTATGTGATGTTTGTATTACAAAAATATACCTACATGCTTGATAATGTTGTAGGAGTGTGGTACAACCTAAAGATTATATAATATAAACTATACTAGCTATAAATAAGGTAAAAGCTAGTATAGTTTTATACTAGCTTTTAGCTCTAGCTCCGCCCGCGTGGATGTCGGTTATCGCGACCAAACATAGCCTCCTAGTCCTTTTTTAAGGTCTAATCTACCCTTAAACCAAATTTCATCAAAATCTGTTCAGTGGTTTAGGCGTGAAAGCGTAACATACAGACAGACAGAGTTACTTTCGTATTTAGAATATTAGTATGGATTAACTAGGTACATTGCTGACATCTATTATAGGTCTAAAAGGCTACAAAGAACTTCGGCCCAAAGCTGACCTAGCTAAATCACTATACCTGCCGATTGACAGACCATTCGCTGGTGTAGACTTTCGTCTCATGTTTGGGAGGTTAGACGGAAGTCTCTTCCACATTATTAAACACGCTTTTATTAGCTTCACTTGTAACACTTGCACATACAGTAAGAAAATCTTGGAATCTTAATTTGACCCACTTCCCGGTCTTCGATTAGGATGAAATTTTGCACACGCTCTGAGTTCTGATGACAATGCATGACTAGCTAAGAAACGTCATTACAAATCCAATATGGCAGCCTCCCCAAGATGGTGGACTGGCTGTTTGAAATCCACCCCCATGATATGAGTATTAAATGAAACGGTTTGCTGAATGGGATACGATGTTTTTAAGTTTTTTTATGTTTAAGTCAAATCGAAAGGAGGTAAAAAAGCCTCGGATGCATTAGGAAGTAACGCAAAGATGATGATAATTCTCTTTGATTGCCTTTAAAAAAGTATAAACAACTTAACAAGTTTGATGAATAACGTTTTGTTGACAGTGAGGTATTGTTTCTATCACGATTGTGATATTCATTGCTCTTGGAATACCAAAAGGCGGCATCCATAACTGGAATGCATTTTGGTTTTGACAATGATATCTTTCTTTAATTTTTTTGTTTGTCATGTGTGTATGATATCAATAAAAATTATGCAATAGTGATTCAACAAAAAATATGGTGAAATAAAAATCAAACTTGAGTTCAACATTCAATCGTTGCGAAACCCGAAACAGTTAAAATTATTGTGAAATTTGTAATATTTGAAATATTTCGCAATATTGTTTGTTTAGTTGCTAACTAATACCTTTAAGGTAGGTATATTTTTATAACTAAAAAATTATAAGCCCATAAAGACGGATATAAAGAGAAGGAAAATTTGAAATGTTTCAGGTGTGGCTCAATAGCTCAGTTAGAAGAGCATTCCCCTGTAAGGGAAATGTCGTGAGTTCAAATCTTACTTGAGCATTTCATTTTTTCCGATGTTTTTCGAACTTTAAAGTTAGCATAATAAATGCTATAAAAAATTCATTCAAATAAAGATTTATACTTCGATATAAATCGAAATTAATGATAATCCCTCCCCTTTAACTCCTCCTAAATTGCTGATGTTAGGAGTTGGCTTACCATGTCGATAGTCGAACTCGATAAGGATTCCAACCCGGGAACTCTCGATTGGAAGACTCACTCCTTAACCAATAAGCCACTGAAATTTTTGTTGTCATTATATTTCGCCAACTACCATGTACAGTCAGCGTCAAAAAAATCGTGACGACGATGTCTCAAAATGATCTTAAAAGTCTCGTATTAGGAGCAAATCAAACTATTTTATTGATTTAAATGGTATCCATACTAATATTATAAATGCGAAAGTAACTCTGTCTGTCTGTCTGTATATTACGCTTACACGCCTCAACCACTGAACCGATTTTGAAAGGACATAGACTATGTTTGGTCGCGATAACCGACATCCACGCTGGCGAAGCCGTGGGCAAAAGCTAGTTATTGTATAAACTAAAGATGTGTACCTAATATCAGAACAATCAGTCAACTAGAAGGGGTAAAAAAATGAAATTAAGATCATTTTGAGTACTCTGCACGTCAACATCTTTCTGATGGGGCCGAGTCAAAAACAGTCAAGCAGCGGGAACTTTTTCCTGGGTTGGGACCGTCTTCTACGAAACCCATGGAAGAGATGAGATGGTCTCTACCCCACCGAGAACCAACACCAACACCTTTTCGGATTGGTATTTGTAGACAGTCATTTTATTCATGTAGGTACCTATTGTTTTGTTCATGCCTAAAGATATAACAATAAAACAATAACGCCATATTGGTAGGCAACTATTGGATTAAGACCATTGACTAATCCGTGATAAAACGCATTTCTGTTCTAAAAAAAGAGAGGAGGGAATCCCCGACACGAAACAAATAGTGTTGCAAGGTTTTAACGGCGACAGGCAATTTATAAATACCCAGAAGTAGGGGTTTATGCGGTCTCACTAAGCTTCAGGGTCCAAGCTAACAGTGGTGGTCGCAGAACGACCTCCGTCCTCCATGAGTGCTGGCCTGGGGTGATCGGTAGAGCCGCCTGTCACCCTAGCAGAAGCAGGCCGCGGCAAGTGTGCCTCCCCGTACCCGGGGCTAGATGGGAACACCATGGTCCCCACAACCCGAAGGGGGCCATCTCGAAAGAGATGGTCCTGGGTCTGCCGGGGTGCGAGAGATAAGTAACGTATGCTTTCGGTAATCTCACCTCCGTAAACCAAAGACCCAAGACGGCGTGCGTTTTAGTCGGTTCCAGTCCGACATAACCACCTCCACCGACTCCGTGTGAAGGGGGAGGGGGGGGGGGGTGCCCGTGGGGATTTTTCACACGATAAAAAAGAAGCTAACAGTGGCGAAGTATCCCAACAACACGATTCTTGGCTGGCTTGCTCTGCAAAGGGAAGCCATGGTAGAGATTTTTAAAGGAGGACGGCCAGAGTCGGCTCCCTGCTGTGCAGCTTATTCGTAGCAAAATGAAAATGGTTATAAACTTCTTTTATTGTGAAATAATATTGGGCACAATATTGTAGTATCAAGCGAACCCACATTGAAAAAATATTTGGAAGTATTTAATATGATTGAGCACAATATGTATTCGTTATCAAAAAGTCAGTTAATGTTGCACACATAAAAATCTGTAGAAAGAATAAAATAAAACCTCCGACTAATAAAGAAAAATATAATTACCAAGATATTGTCAAAGACTGTAACACCCGTAAGTTATGATTGTAAAAATTAATTAAATTGAAAAATTATAAAGGGTATTGGTAGGTATTTTATTTTCTTACTCTAATAACACTCGACTACTGTTATGTCATTCGCTTGACGTGTGCGGCTGTTTTATTTCTCATTATTATTTGAATATTTTTTTACAAAATGGATTGCGATAACTCTTACGACGACTCTGGCTTGCTTTTGGACCCTGTATCTTCTTTAGACGTTGACCCTGGCAATTCTTTGGATACTGCAGTCTGCATGTAGAGCGGCATGAAGACTTACGCTTGAACATGGATAACCCGATTTCTACAGTCTGGATGTGGAATTTATACATTGCTTTAATTGTGGTGCTGATGTGACCCATAGTAGAAGACATTATTCTAAACCTAGATGAAGTACGACATATAATTCTAGAATGCATTGTACCCCAAATAATATACAATAAGGAATATTATTGTAACTGCATTGTTGGCCTAAGGACAGTGGATTGTTGCTCTCATATATGTCTGTAATCTGGTACTTGGGTTGCCCAAGGTATGAAGTCCGCTAGCTAGGTTCCTCAGTAGTATTTTATTGGTGTACGAAAGTGATGAAGAACATTAAATAAAAATATTCACGTATTATCACATTTTTTTTCTTTTTTTGAATTAGGTGCGTACTAAACCATTTATATTATCGGTTTTTACATAGCTTCAGTTACCAAATAGCAGTATTTTTATTTAAATAAAAAAATGCACACGCTTGAGCCGGAGCTCCATACAACGTGGCCGTCCTCCTTTACACTCCAGTATTTTCATCGGCTTGCTTCTTGAAAATTTTCACCCTTCGCCATCGTAAGCTAATATAAGAAAGAAGAAAGATAGAAAGAAAAAATAACATGCTAGAACACCCGCTGATCGACGGGGTTTGACTATTGTGTGGGTTTTGGGCGGTTAAACGGAAGTCGCTTCCGTAAAAGCCAAAATATGCCAATCAATCGATTAGCCTATCGCAGTCCACATAGACCTCTCTCAATGACAGAACGTCTCTTGATACCCTCTGTGGCGTGGCGGTAGTGAACGCGACTGCCACGCAGGAGGCGCGGGTTCGATCAGTGCAAATATTTGTATGCAGAATATGGCTAGTTTGCATTGGTCTGGGTTTTTCTATGTATATACAAAAAAGTCTCTAAATATGTTTATCCGCGTTCTAGATACCATAACACACGCTAGTTAAGCTTACCATGGTTCTAGATAGCTTAGTACAATTTTGTACAATTTTGTGGAATATTATTTAATGTTGGGAGGCTTTAGTCTATTGTTACCACACTGGCCAGACTGGTTGGCACAGGGTTTTATTTCGAGCTTTCCTTCTCTCGACGTGATAATATCGTCTGCGTATTTTCGTTAGTCACCTCTTACCACACCCTTCGGATGGGATGGGCTTATGATACTTGTATTATTTCTCCGTCACCACACGAATGAAGAGGAATGTAGCTTCCTTGGCTGTATTCTACCGTCTCTACCATAGTGAATGTTCGGATGAGCTCATCCAATTAGTCAAACCCTCTTTTTTTTTTACCGTGGGGGAAATCCTTCATGGATGTTATGCCGGACTCCTACCGACTAAAACCCCCACGGTATCGCCCAGCAGCCTATAGTTGGGAGCCCTGGGTAAGCCCTCGGAAGGATGTCCAGTCACACCCTCTTCTGTCCTATATAGGATAACGTGTTGGGCTGTGTAGGAAATGGAAGGACTTAAATGTCACCCACATACGGTGTAGAATATTCCATCAAAAACCAAGTGGTATGGAGACTCATTCCCATACCGCCTGAATCTCCCTGCCAGCTCACGTGTTTCTTTTTTCCTACAGTCCCGGGTCCTTTAAGCGGGGTGTGATAAAGCATTTGATTAGGCCGTCAAGCGGAGTGCCACCATTATTAACATGGTACGTGTTTATATTTATAATGGTGACCCTCTTTCCGAGACGTTACCTTTAGCTTACCATCAGGCGTGACAAATTGACGTGTCCTTTTATAAAAAAAGAATTAGAAATAAACTTCATCGTAAGTATAGAGGCCTATGTGCAGCATTGGACTGCCAGCTGACATGGATAGTTGACTGTTAGCAACACCACTCAAATAGGCACTTAGGTATTCATGTATGGGAAATAATAATAACATAATGTTGAATGAGTTTTTATACATCATTTAATAAGCTATTTTTAAAACTCGAATACATCGGGAAAAATAAAATGCTCAAGTGGGGCCTGAACCCACGACCTTTTCCTTACAGGGGGAATGCTCTTCCAACTAAGCTGTTGAGCCTGTAAGGGAAAAGTCGTGGGTTCAGGTCCCACTTGAGCATTTCATTTTTCCCGATGTATTCGAATTAACATAAATTGTGTTAAAAGGTGGAGAAAGAAGACTAATTTTACATAAATAAGAAGTCCTATAGATTTATTTACAAAAAGTCCAAACTGGCAACCCCGTTTCAATATGTTTTCCTGTTAAATATTAGCACAAGACAGAGATATTACCAAGAATAGTGCCTATTTCTTGGTAATATTTATTTAGATCGCTGATAAGTACCTACTTCAAATCATTGGATAGCATGCAATCGGTCATGGTAGGTACAGTCAGGAGATTGGTAGTACCAGCTGATTATAGAATAAAAAAAATTAACAATAATATTCAAGGATACATTCTAGGTACACAGAGCTGTCTCGGTAAGACCCATCATGGAGGAGTGGCTAGAGAGGCCACACGGCAGCCTCTCGTACCGGCTGATCACCGACGTAGGTGATCACCGGACACGGGTGTTTCGGGAGTTACCTGTGTCGGATCCGGAAGGAGCCAACGTCCGAGTGCCATCACTGTGATGCGAGCGAGGACACGGAGCTGCACACGCTGACCAAGTGCCCGGCGTGGGACACGCCGAGGCGGGTCCTAGTGGCGGCTCTGGGGGTGGGAGTCCTCACACTCGCCACGTTGCTCACAGCGATGGTAAGATAGTAATAAGAACCGCCTCCACCGGCTCCGTGGGGGTGGTATCCGTGGGGATTTTTCGCACGATAAAAAAAAAAAAACAAAAACACAGAGCTGTCTAGATCAAAACTAAGCACAGCTTCACTGGCCTGTTTTTTTTCGTGCGGAATACCCCTCGGAGCCAGAGGTTATGTCGGACTCGAACCGACTAAATCCTCACGCCGTTTGTAGGTCATTGTGCTATGCCGGATGTGAGGTTGTCATCGACATTTCCCTCGCACCCTAGCTGACCCAGGGTCTTTACCTCTATCTTACGGTCTGGCACTCTTCAGGTGGGGTGGAAAACGGTGTCCCCAACTCGCCCCCGGAATGGGGAGGCGCCTATGCGCCCCACCGCCGACATTGGCCTGTAACATAGGTTCTAGAATGCGGATAAACATACACTTTATTGCGAATACAAACTGTTATAAATATGTATTGCATTAATTTGGATGCATTCCTAACTAATGCATATATAGTTACATAGAGTGGGAATCGAACCCTCGTCCTCTGACTTACTCCACCGCTACGAGTACTCTATGAAACAAGATTAGGTATTCTGCAAATCTGGATTATCTTTTACTATCTTCATATTCTTCATATTTCATCTAACGCACATCTGTTTTCATTTAATCCGCACACTTCATTTCGAGGACTTGGGATTTCCCGTCCAGAGTCGTTCGACTGGGAAATTACCGCCGCCGCCTATTTGAAAACCTCAGCTAAATATTCAGCTTCTTGTTGTATTTCTAGTTGTTGATATGTATTATACACTCAACGTCATAAATATCTTGACGACGAAGACTCAAAACGATCTTAAAACTCTCGTATTAAGAGCAAATCAAACTGTTTTGTTTTTAAAATAATCTTTATTGACAGAACTTAGGAATACAAAGTAATAGTGTGGATTAACATCCTTTTAATTTATAGTAATAAGTTATATACTTACATACGTTTTACAGGTTACAAAGTCCTTTTGAAAAACTGTTTTATTGATTTATATCAGGGCTGTCCAAACTAGATGGGACCCAGGGCCAACAAAAATGACGAAATACATTGGAGGGGACGCAAAATATTTTAAAATTTAAAATTATACTCTTCAAAAATTTTCACCTCTAAATAATGTTCTTTACAACTTGGAAAAAGAGAAAAATTCTTCTCTTTTGCCAAGTTTTGAAACTGAAATACTGAAAACGTCTCTACGTTTTGAAAAAATAAGTTTGCTTCCAAATCCATTCACATGTCCGTACAAGTTGGCTATATTGTGGTTTTTGCCTTGCAACTTTAAATTCAATTCGTTCAAATGTAGCGCCACATCAATTAAAAACGCAAGATCAGCCAGAAACTGAGGATCTTGCATTTTATTTTGTAATTCGCAAGTGCCTCATTTTTTATTGAATGTACGGTTTTCTTCACATAACTTCCTCTTCTTTGCAGACATGATGAGATTAAGAGCTCAATAAACTTAAACACAAAGCGAACAACGCAATAAAAAGTTTTAAATAAGTGCATTAGCTGAATTTATAGGTAAATGAAATAAAATTGATTCTTTGATTTTAACTATCTATTGATCTATCTATGAAAACAAAATCAAAATCCTTCACCCATATTCGCATACCGCAGTACCAGGGAGGCCACGGTTTATTAGGAAACAGTTAGTGCAATCAGTGTACAATCATATAATTGTAATTGCTTGCGGAACCGTCCACTCCATCACGGAGAGGGGAGGGCTTCCTTCTTGACCGTCCGTATTTATGCAAGGTACTATTAATTTGTTACTTGTAGTAGCAGAGTTCTGTGGAGTTTTTGATTCTATGGTGGATGTAATTTTCAGACTATCAAGTTAACTCTTCTATCAATTATTATGCAATTTTTCTTCTTCATCTTTGCGTTAATCCCAGCCAGCAAAGTTTTCATCTCGGAGTCTGGATTCGGCTTTTTCTAGTCTAATTGGCTGTTCTTCGATATTTTCCTTGAAGCGACTTCACAATCCATAACCACGGAGGGCAGAATATGATTAAGTATAGGGTTGTCCCATCGGTGATATCGAAGTAGGTATTATTAATTAGACCAGTTGTTGGACTTCTGAGGTTTCAGGCGACTGGGACCACTACATAACTAGGACCGCGGTGTCACTTGCCTAATTAGTTTTATTTATTTTATTTCGTCAGGCAAGTCGGACCACTCGTAATTTTAACTACAAATCCATTGTTTAAATACCAAATTTAGTGTAGTTAGCAGAAAAAGTGTTACAAATAGAAAATCACAGTATTATTTTACCCAAAGATATAATTGTCTTATTGTGCAAAAAAATATAATAATTAACCTTAGGTTCTAATACCACCTAACAATAGGTCTCAAACTAACAAATGCCATAAATTTAAAAGAAATTTTATACTTAGCATTTATTATGCTAACTATACAATTCGATTGCAGGTTGGACATGAACCCACGACCTTTCCCTTACTTCAGGTTGTTTCAGGTGTAGCTCAGAAGCTCAGTTGGTAAGAACATTCCCCCTGTAAGGGAAAGGTGGGTTCAAGTCCCACCTGAGCAATTAATTTTTCCTGATGTAATCGAAATGCCATAAATGTTCCTGTGACAACAGGGACTTGCTTAAAATGCTCTCCGAATAGAAGAAGAAAGAAAAAGATAATAATAATATTCCACAACAAAAGCTACACAACGCTATCTAGACCCATGGTAAGCTTAACTAGCTTGTGTTATTTAATCTAGAATAATAAATAATAATAATAATTTATTTATTAAATCAGTGTACAATAAATTACAAAGGTTCTTAACTTGTAACGTGGATTATTATATTATGGTTATTGCTTATGTATGTAGGTTTTCTATCTAGGAATGTCAACTTATCGCACCCTCAGTGGAAAAAAGGCATAAGACGAAAATGCTGATTTTTCAGTATGGTGAATAAACTGAATTTATGGGCATATTTACTTTATTTCTAAACGTAGAAGAATTATTCTTATATCAAAAAAAGGAGAAAAAAATGTTGCACTTCGTGTTGTATTTAAGTTAGTGCTAATGTTTATAGTTTATTAGGAATTGTAAAAATAAATTATTATGCTATTTTTCAGAATACAATAAAATAAAAGATTTTGAGTATCAAAATTTATGCCAGACTTTGCCAGAAAAGTAAAATATATTTCAAAAAGTATGTTATATTAAAGCAGTAATGAACTTGTGAATATGAACATTTATGGTAGTATAAGTAAGATTACTGCATTATTTCCTTTATAAAAATTATGTTTGAAATGCACAAACAATACTTACCCCTTTTTTCAATTTAAGGGCTTGTTAAGATAACTTAAGTAAACAATAATAATTACTTATTCCATTATATGTTATAGAAAAGTTAGCTGCATATTAAGACATATTACTTAGAGTTATTATTTATGACTACAGGGAAAAAAGGCAATGCCTTTTTTTTATTCACTATTTTTTATTTCAGGCAAAATACTAATTATATTTTGGTAACAATTAAAGTTCGTACTAGCAACAATAAAATTGCACAATAATATTGAGAATTGTAGAGTTTCGGTAAGGATTACTACCACTATTGATTTTTTTATAAACTCTTAAATAATCAGTAGATAATTTGTTAGGACTAAACTTAAATAAGTTTTTATTGGCTCCGTACAACAAAATGTTTATGTTCTCTCAATAAAAATCAAAGGTAAAAAGCAAAAATTATTAACAAATCAAGGTAACGAGTTATAATACATATTTTGTTATTACACATGTTGTTATTACGGCTAGGCACCCCGAGTGGTGGCATTATCCTTCACCTACTAGTTTAGTTTAGTTTAGAGTTTATTAATATCATTAGTATAAATTAACATAAGCCTATGTTATGGCTATTTTTTTATGCAAATAGATAGTGAACCCTTTACTAGTTAAAATAGAGAAGCATGTTACACGTTAGTAACAGACATTAGGTAATGTTATGATAATAGACTGCGAATCATTCATCAGCCTAGTGGTACGAGTCTTCGTCTTGTACTCATATTACAGGGGTTCCCCTACTTGGAGACCAAACGATTGCTATGATATACTAAACTTGTACCACTAGCTCGGCGGTAAGCGAAAACATCGCGAGGAAACTGCACATTCATTCATATTTAATATGTAACCAGGGTCCTATTGGTCTGGTCTGGGTGTTTCTATGTATAATATGTACGTATTTACAAAAAAAAAGTATATAAGTATGTTTATCCGCATTCTAGATTCCATAACACAAGCTATAAAAGCTTACCATGGGTCTAGATAGCGTTTTGTAGAATGTTGTGGAATTGTGGAATATTGTTAAGGTTCGCCTTTCCGGTTACGAAGGTCAGACGATAGTCGCTTCAATGTAATTACCAGACTATATAAACCCAGACAAATCATTGTTTAAGCGGACCCCGGACTCCTCAAGAGCAGCCGGGAAAACACTAGGAGGATTAGACAGGAAAAACAAACATCAAGCATTACAGGATATCAAGAGAGTCCGGCATAGGGCCCTCTCTGCTAGACCTTCTATTGACGAGTCACCTGGACCAGTACAGTGTCTCGGTGAGTGCTGCTTTAGGTAACTCCGGCCACTGTCTGGTCCGCTCCAGCGTGCCCATTGTAGCGCCCCCACGACCCGGGCAGGGGAAGAGGCGTCTTTGGCACTACTCGTCAGCGGACTGGGATGGACTACGCGACTATTATGCGTCCATCCCGTGGGTTGAACGCTGCTTTGAGGGTAAGAACCCATCTGAGAGCGCTACTGCTGTCGCCGGTGAGATCGGTTTGGGTTTGGAATACTATATCCCATAAACCGATGTCACCGGAGTCCGCAGAGCGCGTCAGTGGTTCGGGTGCGAGTGTGCGGAGGCTGTTGAGCATAAACAGTCTGCGTACCGCGCTTGGGTGCGGGCGCGCGTCACACGCGATCCCAACAAGGCCAAGGCGGCGTACAACAGAGCGACAAAGGTCTGCAAGAGGGGATTACGTCAGGGCGGATGCCCAGCGCATAGCACGGCTGGGCCAAGAGCTAGTGGCGCATCTCACGTGCCGTGGCTACTGGCGACTGGCCAAAGCCGTGCAAGCCAACTTCTGCCAGCCCTCGCTGCTCCCGCTGAGCAACCCCGATGGATCTCTGGCCCATGAGCCGCAAGAGAAAGCAAATTTGCTGGTCAATCTCTTCGCAGCCAACTCCCGAGTCGATGATTGTGGTATGCAACCACGGACAATGCCCACTGGTGACCACGCAATGTCTGATATCCATATCAGGTAACGCGATGTCCGTGCAGTACTACAATCACTCGATGTCCGGAAAACCAGTGGTCCTGATGGTATTCCAGCGGTCGTACTTAAAAAATGTGCAGCGGAGCTATCTCTTATGCTAACGCGGCTGTACCGACTGTCCCACAGTTCAGGTACAGTGCCGTCGGCTTGGAAGGAGGCGAATGTCCAGCCGATCCCCAAGAAGGGGATCGCTCGGACCCAGCCAACTCAGAACAACCCATAGCCGTCACCTCAGTGCTGTGCAAGGTTTTCGAGAACATTATTGACACACAATTCATGCGCCACCTAGAGGATCACTCCTTGCTTAGTGACCGGCAATACGGCTTTAGACCGAAACGGTCAACGGGTGATCTTCTGGCGTACGTGATCCACCTTTGGGGTGAGGCTATGGAAAAGCACGGCGAGTCACTGGCAATTAGTCTTGACATCGCCAAAGCTTTCGATAGGGTATGGCATAAATCGCTTCTTTCTAAGCTACCAGCCTTTGGCCTGCCTCCCAGACCTCCCTTGCCTGCCTGCCTTCCTGCAGGGGCGCCGTATTCGCGTCCTTTGTGATGGACGAGCTTCGGAGTTCTTGCAGGTAAATGCTGGATATGCTAACGGTAGCATTCATTGCTATGCAGACGACAGCATCTTACACGGGAGTTATTACGCATATCCTGCGGCCAAGCAGTCTGATATCGCGGAAAAAAGGCAGCTTCTTGTCACTGAGCTGGACCGGATCCTGGACCACATTTCTCAATGGGGCGCTAGGAACCTGGTCGAGTTCAATGCCTAGAAGACCCAGGCATGTGCGTTTACAGCAAAGGTATCTCCTTTCGTTCCCCTTCCCACTCTTCAGAGCACACCATTGCCACTGCAGGATCACCTCGGTATCCTCGGTATGGATGTTCGTTGCAAACTGAGTAACAACTATATCGAAAGTATCATCAAATCAGCCTCGCGTAAACTCGGAGTCCTGAACAGAGTGAGACGTTTTTTCACGCCGGAGCAGCGGTGTCTTTTATACAAGACCCAAATTCGTTCCTGCGTGGAATACTGCTCACATCTCTGGGGCAGCTCCGCAAAGTACTTACTAGATGCTCTCGACAGGTTGCAGCGACGTGCAGTCCGCATTTTTGGGAATCCTGAGGTCATGAACACCCTTGAGCCTTTGCAGATGCGTAGAGATGTTGCGTCTTTGGCAGTATTCTACCGTCTCTACTATGGTGAATGTTCTGAAAAGCTCTTCCAATTACACCCACCCTCTCCATTGCTACACAGGACGAGACGTGCAGGGCTAAGATGCCATCCATATACGGTGCAAAGTATACCAGCTAGAACCAAGCGTTTTAGAGACTCATTCCTATGCCGCACCATTAAGACCTAGACGTGTCCTATAAAAAAAAACATTGTGTCATAATCTCTTTTTAGCTTATACTCACCTAATAACTTCAAAATTCTTCTCGCCCTACTGTGCTGCGTCCGGTTATACATTTCAGGTCACTTTACTTTAAAATAAGAAGAAAAACCACTCAATTGTTGTTGTTTTGCTTTCGCAAATGCGTTAACGCAGGTATTACCTTGACCTAGAAATGGGCACTGACTGTCAAGCGCGTGGATACGCACCCGTCCCGTCCCCCGCATCGATGTATTCACACTTATGTTAGCACTGTCTACTCCCACGCCGCAGTATCTATTCTTACTTCTCGGTGAAAGGAAAATATTCTAGTGAAAGAAAGAAGTAATCGTTCTTATTTTACAGCCGCGCCGCAGTATGTAGTCTTATGTTTCGGCGTATAGAAAAGTTTTGAGTGGAAGAAAGCAGTATTCATTCTTATTCTAATTTATTTTATGTTCATAAAAAGTAAACAGTCATACAGCTGTTATTATTTTCTAAGTTTATCTTTTAGGCTAAGTAAGCGCATTTAAGATAATTTCCTTAGCTAGTTAATATAACAAATAAAAAAATAATCGTGTATACAAGACTAACGATGTAAAAAAAACAAACGCATTTAAATCATAATAATTGTTACTTTTAATTTTCTACATAAAATATTAGGGATAAACGTAATAATAAGTAATACGTCATATTTCTCAATTTATTCTTTGCGTTATATCACATAATCTACTAATCCGTAAGGAAAAATGTAATGGAACCAAAATTCTCAAAACGAATTTCTTGTTTTAATTCGTCAAATTTAACAAGAAAAATATGAAAAAAATTGAGCATATGTATCTTTAAACGTACTTTTCAAATATGATAAAATCGACGAATCAAAGTAAGATCACTTATGCCTATTTTCCACTGGGGGTGCGTTATATATATATAATTATTTATATATAATTATACAAACCCATATTAAGTTAAAATTAAATGTGGGCATTCAGGGATTTTAAATAGGAATTTACTAATGTTACAAAATTTCTGCCTGAACTAGGTAATCCTGTGCTTCAGGCATCAAGTGCAGTTTAATAATGGTTATATAATCTACATAATATTACAGGTTCAACGATTTACTAAGAATAATACAATGCTAAAGTGGTTCATTTCTACTATCTAAAATAATGTCTTAATTAAACAACTTAATACTATTTATTTAACAACTGTCATTATTTCCTCTGTTTCATCGTAGAACATTCGTTGGAGGGCCTTAGTAGTGAGTTATTGGGCATTCTACCCCACCTTAGTTCCTTCGGTTATCTTCGATAACCTCAGTCACGGTGGGATAGAATGCCCAACAACTCTTTGTAAAATCATTTACCTAAGCCAACGTTCCACATTTTAATGCCGTTCATTACACTACCGTTCCGTCGGCTCTCTGCGATCCCCTGCGTCGTAATTGCGCTGAAAGATGCTCTGTTAGTTAGCGATAGAGTTATTTCATAAACAGTACAGTCTTACGTTTGCCTATTGCGTTGTCTATAAGCAGTTTGGTTTAACTATTTACGGTTATAAATACATAATTTCATAATTACATCTGTTCATAACCAGTCCGTCAGCATTGCATCAAACATGAAATTCATTAAACAAGCAAAGTCGTTACAGATTAGTTTAATCTGTAATGATTTACCAAAAATCAAGTTACGCCATGGAGAATTATTGCCGAATACAGTACGTTGCATCATTTGCGGACCATCAAATTGTGGAAAAACCAATTTGTTAATTGGTCTCCTTTTGCACGAAAATGGATTGACATTTCAAAATGTTTATGTATATTCTAAAACTCTATATCAACCAAAGTATATTTTTTTAGAAAAGGTTTTACGAGGAGTACCAGGAATCAGTTTTCAGAAATATCAGGCAAATGATGACGTTATGAAAGTTTCAGATGCAAAACATAATTCAGTGATTATTTTTGACGATGTAGCATGTGAAAATCAAAGTAATATGCGTGATTATTTTGCCATGGGAAGACATAAATTGATTGACAGTTTTTATTTAAATCAAACATATAGCAAAATACCTAAACAACTAATAAGAGATAACGCTAACTTAATTGTGCTTTTTAAGCAAGACGAAATTAATTTGAAACATGTTTATGAAGAACATGTTAACACTGACATGACCTGGTTGGAATTTCGTAACATGTGTTCTCAAATATGGAAAGAGCCTTATGACTATGTTGTGATTAATAAAGACTCTCCTAAAAACAATGGGTGCTATAGAAAAAAGTTTGACACTTTTGTAGAATTAGATAAAATTTGAATATTTAAATAGACTGCTTTCAGTTTCTTGTTATTCTTTAATCAGCTCTTATTGGATTACCATCTATTTTACAAAATGGAAAAATCATTGAAAAAACAAATTGTAGATGCAACACAAGCTGTAAGGAAAAAAATACGTAACATGAAGGATTTTGAAGATAATAAAAGACAAGTGCTTGATACAGTTTTTAAGCCTGTTACAGAATCTCTTAATTTAATAGCCAACACCAATAACCAACTAGCTCTAACAAAAAATGAAGAAAAAGGAGAATTTCATGATCAAATTTCCAACCACGACTTACAGAAAGATCAAGATATAGAAGAAACAATTGATACCAGTGATGAATCAGAAGCTGACTCTTCATTTCAGTCATTAGTCGATACTAATCCAGTTCATGATGTATCATCTTGGTCATTATCTTCAGAAATATTAGCGGATGTGCCATTTGGTGTAAGAAATGAACGTGGAAAGTTAATGTTAGGTTCCTCTAGTATAACGATTGGTGATGATGTTATTACTGTAGCCGGACACAAATACAAATGCACACCTGGCTTGCGACAGATGCTCTTAAAAAAAGACGTTGATCTGAGCTTTGTTACAGACTATGACATGCAAAATTATAAGTCGATGTTACTTGTAACAAATGCACATCGTCGAGATTTTGATTCAAGAAAACCAATTAAAAGTAATAAAGGACAAAAATATATGCAAGTTATTAAACCTCTTTTCGATCAACAAAGTAAAAGTCCAAGCTTTGAACCGAAAGTAGGAAAAGGATTACCTTTAACAAAAATGTGGAAAAAAAACACAGATTTTGTATATTGGGATGATCCAAATGAATTGGTTGATAGATTAAAGTTATTAATTGCTTCTCGAGATGCTGGCAACACAGGACTAGATAATGAAATAATATCTATCGTTGAAGAACTACGTGAAAGCAAAATCATTAAATAGATTTACTAATAAGAAATGTGTATCATTTTATTGTACACCGTTCAACACAATACATCTTAAATATGAATGTGGACAAATTTGGTCATTATATTCATAAGCGATTACGTATATCAGAATTGCTTGAATTTTATGATAATGCATTGCTAAAATCTGAAAATGGTGATTACGATTTGAAGACATCGAAGCTAACAGGGGTCAAACCTCCTCAAGATGCGGATGATGCAGTAAACAAAGCATATGTAGATGAATTGAGAACCAAACTAATAACCGACTTACAAAAATTGCAAAATACTTTGGTGTACGATGTTCAGAACGATCTGGAGAAAGCTTTAAAAACAATAGTATCTGAGGCAGTGGTTCACTTGGAAAGCAAATTTTATAGTCGAAAAGCAGTTGATGAGATAGTTGAAAACGCAGTTAAATTTGTATTAGATCAAAAGTATAAGCTTGAAAGTTCCTCAAAATGACAAAACAACAAGTTGTTAATGAAATACATAAAGCTGCACGAAAAAATTATCCTCGTCGATCTGTAATTTTAAAAGGCATTGATGATTTGTGGCAAGCTGATTTAATCGACATGCAAAACTTGAAAAGATTTAATAAAGGTTATAACTATATTTTAATAGTTATTGATTGCTTCTCAAAGTACGTGTGGATAGAATCACTAAAAACTAAAAATAAGCATGATGTTTGTAACGCATTCGAGAAATTGATGTCGACTAACCATCGGATACCAGCTCATCTCCAAACTGATTTGGGTACCGAGTTCTATAATTCATCATTTCAAAAACTTATAAAGAACTATAACATTAATCACTACTCAACGTTTTCAACGAAAAAGGCTTCAATTGTAGAACGCGTTATCAAAACTATTAAAAATAAATTGTATAAGTACTTTAGTCTCAGCGGGCACTATAAATGGATAGATTTTGGTTTGGAGAGTGTTGTAAAGACATATAACAACACAAAACATAGCACTACTAAATTAGCACCCGTTGATGTCAATAAATTGAATGAAGTAGATGTTAAAAATAATATTAAGAATTCAATGAAAACGGTATCCTATAAACATAAGCCCAAGTTTATGATTGGTGATAGAGTTAGAATTAGTAAATACAAACAACTATTTGAGAAAGGTTATACACCTAATTGGTCAACGGAACTATTTACTATAAAAAATATCAATAACACTGTACCAGAAACATATCACATCGAAGATCAACACAAACAAGTTATATTAGGAACCTTTTACAAACACGAACTTCAAAAGTCATCTTGTCCAGGTGTTTATTTGATAGAAAAAGTTTTACGAAGGAAAGGAAATAAACTGTTCGTAAAATGGTTGGGCTTAAGTAATAAAGAGAATAGTTGGATTGATAAGACTGCAATAGTAGAATAAGTATACATAATAGTTATTAATTACAACATTTTGTTCATTATACTTTGAGCTATGCAAGGTGGTGGACTACTCAATAGTGTTATTAATCATTTGCCATTTGAACTGCACTTACCTGGCTATAATTATTGCGGACCTGGAACAAAACTTTCAAAACGTTTACTGCGTGGTGACAAAGGTGTAAATAAGCTAGACGAAGCTTGTATGTATCACGACATTGCATACGAAAACTATACAGACTTGTCTAATCGTCACAAAGCCGATTTACAACTTTTAAATATGGCCAAACAAAGAATGAAAGCAAAAGATGCTAGTAAAGGAGAAAAGCTTAGTTCGTGGGTAGTGAGTAAAGTTATGAAAACTAAACTCAAATCTGGTGCTGGTGTTAAGACATTTCATAATTTCGTTACAAAAATTAAAAGAAAAATCAAGAAACGCTTACCCAAAGATGGTAAATCTTTAATACATGCAGCTTATAGGGCTGCTAAAAAAATTGTTCCGTGCGCTCCAAAACTTCGAGTACCACGCGTCATACCTTTACCCAAAACAGGAGGCATTCTACCTTTAATCCCGATTTTTGCTGGTTTATCAGCTTTAGGAGCTTTGGCTGGTGGTGCAGCGGGTATTGCAAAAACAGTGAATGATTATAGAGAAGGTCAAAAAAAATTACAAGAATCTGAACGTCATAATAAGACTATGGAAGCTATAGCATTAGGTAACGGTTTATACATTAAACCACACAAAAAAGGCAAAGGATTGTTTATTAAATCGTCAAAAAACTAAGTAATAAGCTACCTAATCGTGCCTTAACTAATATTGATATTCAAAATTACGCATATGGTATTCCTTATTTTCGAGGAGTTTACATGAAGGATCAGTTACCAAAAATCCCTAAAGGAATTGAATGTGGTATAGTTAACCTAGATAATTCAGAAAACGATGGAACGCATTGGGTAGCTTATGTTAAGGTAAATAATTATTGTGAATATTTTGATAGTTTTGGTGATTTAAGACCACCAATCGAATTGATGCGATATTTTAAGAACTGCAATATTAATTATAACTATACAAGATATCAAAAATTTGACACACTAATTTGTGGACATTTGTGTTTAGAATATCTACAATCTTTTTGGAATAAATACTATAAATTTTATTCTGTTCTTTAATTTTAGTCATTTGCAAGATGACACTCACCTTATCTATAACTGGAAACTCATCGGTATTAACTACCTTCTATCCAAATACGTTACAATTAATCGGAGAGTATGAATGTGCATTATTACATTTATCCACATATAATTCTATTCCAAATATTGATAAAACAAATAATAAGTTATACTATGGTTCAAATAATGTTATTGAAATACCTGAAGGTACTTATGAGTTGCAAGATATCAGTGATTATTTAAAATCTGAAGTAAAGGATGCATCCATAAAACTCCATTGCAATAACAACACCTTAAAAACTATGTTATTTTGTACATCAACTATAGATTTTACTAAAGGTTGTTCGTTCGGAGGTTTGTTGGGGTTTAAAAAACAAGTCTTGGAAGCCAATAAATATCATGTATCAGAGTTTCCAGTCAACATTTTGCCTACAACCGTGATAAGAGTTGAATGTGATATAGTTAGCGGTTCCTATATAAACGGACAATCCAGTCACATTCTACATGAATTCGCACTTAATGTCCCACCTGGATACAGAATTATAGAAATACCAAAAAACGCAATTTACTTTCCAATCAACCAAACCAACATCAGCTGCATACAAATCAGACTTTTGGATATAAATAATAACTTAATAAATTTGCGAGGTGAAGAAGTACAGTTGTATCTACACCTCAAAAGAAAAAATGATTGACTATAATAAATATAATATGTTTCTTCCAATTCAAAATAGCAGTTCTGCTCAAACTCTCAATCAAGTAAGAGCTCGACGTAAAAGGAGAATAAAGTTGAATAAAAACAATAAAGCATTTCTTAAGGCGATTGGTTTGTTAAAATGAATATCCTAGATGTTTTATCCGCTCCAGCCTACGACAACTCTGTGGAAGGAATTGAAATTCACTCTTACAAGCCTTACGTAACAAGTTTTAATAGAAGCGATGAAATCAGGATACCTATTAATCAGCAAGACTTGTATATATTACCATCAGAAAGCAGTTTATTTTTGGAAGGAACTGTTATTGTAAACAAGGCTGACAATTCGAAAGAGAGAGTCAGTAGCGTTCATTTCACAAACAATAGTTTACTTTACTTGTTTCAAGATATAAGGTATGAGATAAATGGAGTGGAGATAGACAAAATAAAAAATGCTGGTATAACTAGCACGATGAAATCATTTATATCAATGAATGAGAGCGAAGCTAAAACATCTAATGCTTGGGGTTGGAATATCGGCGGAATAAAAAGTACTAATGGAGGTAGCTTTTCTGCTTCTATACCACTTCGCAACATTCTTGGTTTCGCAGAAGATTTTAAGAAAGTAGTAATAAACAGTAAACATGAACTAATCTTATTACGAAGTAATACCAATCTGAACGCATTAAAACTCAACTCTGGTGAAATTGTAGAAGATATTATCATAAACAAAATAATATGGCGTGTACCGCATGTTAAAGTATCTGATAAAGAAAAAATAAACATTCTGAAATTGTTAGAAAAAGATCGACCACTTCAGATGATATTCAGGAATTGGGATTTGTATGAATATCCAATGTTGCCTAAAACCACCAAACATACTTGGTCAATAAAAACATCTTCACAAATAGAGAAACCAAGATTTGTCGTTATTGGTTTACAGACAAATAGAAAAAATAATGCTAGACTTGATATGTCTCAGTTTGATCATTGTGAGATTCGTGATGTTAAGGTATACCTTAACTCCACCTACTTCCCATATGAAAATATAAATACAAGTTTCTCGAATAATCGAATTGCTTTAATATATGAACAATATGCTAAATTTCAACAGTCTTATTATGGGCGTCGCGCTGAGCCTTTATTAAGTGAGGAACAATTTAAAAACGTTGCTCCGTTATTCGTCATAGACTGTTCTAGACAGCCAGATAATCTTAAGTCAGGTCCTGTTGTGGACGTAAGAGTGGAAATTGAAAGTGATATTGATATCCCAGATCAAACTTCGGCATATTGTCTTATATTGAACGACTGTATAATTGAGTATAAACCATTAAGCAGCACTGTGAGAAAATTATCATGAATCCGAATACAATTATAGTGGATGTCCAGGGGTTTAAAGACACTTGTAATAACTTTATAGTCAAGGAATTAGCTCTGGCCACCCGTGTTTATACCCAAACGTTCTTAATAAAGCCCCCATACTTATTTAAATACTTAACTACGAATGAAAAAAAACAAGTTACGTGGTTGGAGAGAAACAGGGGGATTTACTGGAATGAAGGTTATATCGACTATAGAGAATTTCGACGTATAATTGTTCCTTATTTAGAAAATAAAGAAATTATTGTGAAGGGCTTAGAAAAAGTTAAGTGGATTCAAGATCTATGTATGAATTGTATTTGTATAGATCTTGGTGAAGACAAATGTCCAAATTTATCACTGTTGCATAACAAATATTCAAATAATGAAACCAGTTTTAATTGTATTAATCATACTAAACAATGTGCACTTAAAAATGTTTTATGTATAAAGAATAATTTAATAGAGCAAGAAAGTCAACCTATACGCAGTTTTAATAAATAAAACATTTTTTTAAAGTAAATGGTTTTTTATTTTTTAACCCACATTTTTAATATTTATAATATTTTAACACATTTTCACAGTAAATAAAATCTAAATATGTCATCACTTTATCTACTAGTTACATTAATGAATTATTACCTAATTAAAAAACATGATCTGAGTAGCCCCACAATTATTACCTATGGTTTTTATTTTTTAATACACTTTTTTAATATATATAATTTTTAACACATATTTTCACAGTAAATAAAATTATAATAAAATCTAAATATGTCATCACTTTATCTACTAGTTACATTAATGAATTATTACCTAATTAAAAAACATGATATGAGTAGCCATACAATTATTACCTATGGTTTTTTATTTTTTAACACACATTTTTTATATTAATTTTTTTTAACACATATTTTCACAGTAAATAAAATCTAAATATGTCATCACTTTATCTACTAGTTATACTAATGAATTATTACCTAATTAAAAAATATGATATGAGTAGCCACACAATTTTTTGGAAATATTGTGAACTAATTTTTCAGCTTGATCCGATATCTCATCTACCGTATCTTGTACAATATACTGTGCAGTGATTATCTCCTTAACTTCATCTTCGTTGTCTCTTGACTCACTGAGTTCCTTGATCGTAATTTTTATTAAACGTCGTCCTTTTCTTCTTTCACTGTTAATAATATAGGAATTCAATGCACTGCGTTTGTTTGTAATTGGTCTTCTTCGATTAGTTTTCTTTTTGTTTGTTTTTACTTCTTCATTGGGTGTTATTATCCAAGGTCTATTCATTGCGTTGTCCAAGTCGAACTGATCTTGCAGGTTTGGAAGATATTCAGGAGAGCTCTCTTCTGTTCCGTTTGAAAATTTGTTTAAGTTGGTATTCTGAAAATTATTTAAAACATTAGTAATAAATTATACTAAGAATTTTGTAAATAGATTGAAATTTCCAATAGATTGAAAGTTATAAAATATCTACCATGTTGTTAGATATGCTCGTCTTGACTGTTTAATAAATAATGAACTAGGTAATAATATTTTTTCTAACGCAGTTGATATATCAAATAATGCTAACATAAAGTATTTATTGGTATGATGATCAAGTTAGAACTTGAAATTCAACCATTCAATATTTCGTATGGTGCATAATGTTATTGTTATGTACCTACTTAATACTTAGTTGTGAAATTCTTATGAATTTCAAACGTGTTGTAACGTGAATGATGACGTATTTCGTTATCAATATCAGGTAACGAATATAATATAAACACAATAATTAGTAATTGCTTATTTTAATTTATTCGACATACTAATACAGAATCGGGTAACCAGTAAATACCTATAGGCACCTTAACAGTTAGTATCATACGAAATGAACTACAATAAGTATTCCTAATATTTCATATTTTGTATTGTCTAAACTCTCCAGCTATTCTATAGAATACCTACATTATTCCTTACTGATGATATTATATTCTACAACTTCTTTGGGAGCTACTCTAATTGAGTCACCAAAGCCTATTCAAATTTGGTAAAATATTTTACGTTATGTACAATTACGTGCTACATTAATTTTACACTAAGGAATGACTAAAATATATAGGTATCTACTTACAAATTGATTACGTGGTTCACCGCTCAGCCCATGAGGATTCCCCGTCAATTTCTTCCGTGATGATAAAATATCTGAAAATAAAATTAAATATAGGTTTAAGTCTAATTATTGAAAATTGGTAAATGTAGTTCGAATATGTTGAACCTACAACTTCTTCGGGAGCTACTCTAATTGAGACACCAGAGCCTATTCAAATTTGATAAAATATTCTACTTTATGTACAATTAAGTGCTAGCAAGAGATTAAATATTTCAGCGTTCATTATTTTGTTTACAACTTTTTGAATTTTGTACAGAACTTAAATTTTATAAGTACGAAAATTAAGGATAATCGTATAAAATTAAATTTAAAGGACTTCCATAGAAAACTACGTCGCCTAATAAATTAGATATTTAGTAGGTAAACTAACAAGGAATTATATATCAAATAATTAACATATAAGTAATTACTTACATGACATTGCTTTTATTTTGGGTCTTCCTTTTAATCCTCTGAAGCACGTAGTGCACTGCGTGGTTTGTAGCTCGATGCAAATGGTAGATTTGACTCATCCACTTATACTTGTGTTTCTTTTAAACACAGACGTTTTGATTTATCAACATAGTCTGTTCCTTTTACAGCATTTAAATAAAAGCAATCAGGAAAAAATATAGCATGCTGCATCCAAGGATCATCGTAATCCTCCCAATCTTCGATGCCACCTCCGCATGAAAAGCACATAACTTTATCGGTAAAACCACTTCCACAGTAAAAAAAACCTGCATCAGCCATTTTCATCACCAATCTTCGTTTTGAATCTGCTGTAGCCCAATAATGTCGAAATGAACATAATCGAATTTTATGGTCATTATATATTTCATATCGGGGGCTTAAATAATTTTGAATCATTCTTAAGCAGGTGTCGATATGTGATTGTGTAAAAGAATAATGACACTTTGTATCTGATGTTCTTAATTTAAAAGGATGAGGTGGTCCGAATAGTAATGGGACAGGAATGACCTAAAATTATAGCACATTTCGTTGCATTTATTAAGAGGCAACCCCAGTTTTCACTATTCATTCAATTCATTATATCATTCATTAATATACAGTTTTGCATTTACTCAGTAATACCTAATCATTTTCTTCGATGAGGTCAACAAGATTATTATGTATTCTAATTATTCGAGCCCATAACTTTAGATCTTTGAAATAGATTTTAGGCCATCTACCTTTCTCTCTCTGGAAAGGTATTAATATAGCATTATACTGTTCATAGTTTAATATTTTCGCAATATGTAGTCCACATAATCGGTTCTCTACTATCATTATCTGCACTCGGTCTCCAATATTCAACACCATGATAACTTAAATAGTGCTACAGCTTCAAGTTCTCTAGCAAATATAAAGAACGGCACTTTTCATACATTAGGGTTGGGAGGGGACAGTAAAATAAGTTTTTTTTTTTAATTTTTATGTCAGAATAATTTTATTATCAAGACACCAATTATTTAAACATAATACATTTTTAAAGCACATACAGAGCTATGATAAATACAATGATAAAAATCTTGAGAATATTTATAATAATCACATAGACTTATCAAACTAGGACAACCTTTATCTTCTAAATTAAATATATTACTATTTTCTAAAATGTACTTCAACCATACAACTTTTTCTGAACCTTTAACGTAAATATATTTGTCTCTTAATATATCTGAAACCAAAGTTTGGTATTCGGAATATGGCACAAATCCTTCATCCCAATGTATCTTTCTGTTACGTTCAATCCAACTAACTTGCTTTTTCTCTGTTTTCGTTAGTTTTTTAAATGGAAATGGTATATGTGTATGTATGGTATTTTGCTATATGTTTGATTTAAATAAAAACTGTCAATCAATTTATGTCGAATTATTGCCGAATACAGTACGTTGCATCATTTGCAGACCATCAAATTGTGGAAAAACCAATTTGTTAATTGGTCTCCTTTTGCACGAAAATGGATTGACATTTCAAAATGTTTATGTATATTCTAAAACTCTATATCAACCAAAGTACATTTTTTTAGAAAAGGTTTAACGAGGAGCACCAGGAATCACTTTTCAGAAATATCAGGCAAATGATGACGTTATGAAAGTGTCAGATGCAAAACCTAATTCAGTGATTATTTTTGACGTTGTAGCATGCGAAAATCAATTCAACGCAATTACGACCCAGGGGATCGCAGAGAGCCGACGGAACGGTAGTGTAATGAACGGCATTAAAATGTGGAACGTTGGCTTAGGTAAATGATTTTACAAAGAGTTGTTGGGCATTCTATCCCACCGTGACTGAGGTTATCGAAGATAACCGAAGGAACTAAGGTGGGGTAGAATGCCCAATAACTCACTACTGGCCTTCTTTACTGCTTGCTTGCAGCATATATAATTAAGAGAATAAATGTCTGATAAAGCGTTTATCCTATTATAGAGGAGCGGTCCTAAAAACATATGAAATTTGCCTGTGTATTGGCGTTTTATTGCAACTCTGTCGGTGCATACAATATCTTTCCGCCTTTTGTTAGTAATTTCGGTGCTGTAGGGAAGCGATGCGTGCTGTTTTAGTACTGCGCTTAATATAAATAGCTGGCGGACTGTTAGCACTTCACAGGACTATCAGGTCGGATATAGGAAAGAGCGAAACGTCGCTACCTTGAGGATCGCTCTCTGAGCTCGCTCGACAGGCAGTAGCAACGACCCCCCCAAGACGTTATGCAATATGTTAATATAGACTGACAAAGGGCATAGTAGATGTTTCTAATCAGTTTTGGGTCACTAATGTATCTTAGTTTTTTGAATACGAATATCAATTTGCATAGTCGCATAACTAGTGCTTCGCAATGGTCTTTAAACGATAAGTTTTCATCTATTATGATACCTAGGTACTTTATCTTATTTGTTGTGGTTATAACCGGGCAAGTGCACTTGCTGTCGTCATGATTAGGTTCTTTACAACAATGCGCATACATTAAGTAATTGGGTTGGTTCGTAGCTGATTTTTTACGCATAGAGAATGAAACGTATTTGGTTTTATCTGCATTTAGCGTTAGTAGGTTATATTGAAGCCATTTATTTACAAAATTAAATCCTCGTTGCGCAAGCCTGTACACTTCTATTTCTGAATCAGCAGAAAAAAGGAGGGCAGTGTCGTCAGCGTAAGATATGATTTTACCGTGTTCTAGATTTATACTACATAACTCATTTATATATATTAAGAACAAGGTGCTTCCCAATACGCTTCCTTGAGGAATGCCAAATGACGTGTTGTCCATGTCCTCACTGAGAACGCTGCCGATCTTTACACATTGGGTACGCTCTTTTAAGTAGCTCTTGAGGAGCTCTAACTGTACGCCTCTTATTCCCATGTTGTCAAGCTTGTTCAACAGCTTAGGGATATAGACCGTATCATACGCTTTAGCAAGGTCCAAAAAGATTCCCACTGTACGCTTACCCTTATCAAGTTGTTGTACTATATAATCCGTCAGATGATGTACGGCATCGGCTGTAGACCTATTAGCTCTAAATCTAAATTGTGTATTTGATAAAAGCGCATTATCCTCCAAATATTTCATCAGCCTATTATTCACAATTTTCTCGAGTATTTTTGAGATTGCTGGTAGTAAGGAAATAGGTCTGTAATTAGTTACTTGGTCTTTTGCTCCAGATTTATATACAGAGACTACTACCGCCTTTTTTAGGCACTTAGGGAAAACGCCTGTCGCTAGACATTTTCGGAAAATGTAAGTTAACGGTGGCACCAGTATATGTCTGTATTTTTTCAGTATTTTATTTGATATGAGGTCCCAGCCAACAGCACAATCATCTTTTGAATTCAAGATTATCCGCTCTACCTCCTCTTCGTCAATATCCAATAGCACAAGAGATGATAGGGTAGTCGCACTCGGGAATAGTGGTTTTTTTTTACACTGGACACGTCAATTTGACTTCACCTCGCCTGATGTTAAGCTAAAGGCAAAGTCTCGGAAAGAGGGTCACCATCGTAAACATTTACCATGTTAACAGTGGTGGCACTCAGCTTGACGGCCTCATTAGATGCCTTTTCACGCCCCGCTTAAAGGACCCGGGACTGTAGGAAGAAGGAAACACGTGAGCTGGCAGGGAATTCCAGGTCTTAGTGGTGCGGCATAGGAATGAATCACTGAAACGCTTGGTTCTAGCAGGTATACTCTGCACCGTAAATGGATGACATCTTAGCCCTGCACGTGTCGTCCTGTGAAGGAAAGGGGAGGGTGGGACTAATTGGAAGAGCTCGTCAGAACATTCACCATGGTAGAGACGGTAGAAAACTGCCAAAGACGCAACATCTCTACGCATCTGCAAAGGCTCGAGGGTGTTCGTGACCTCAGGATCCCCAATAATGCGGACCGCACGTCGCTGCAACCTGTCGAGAGCATCTAATAAGTACTTTGCGGAGCCGTCCCAGAGATGTGCGCAGTATTCCACGCAGGAACGAATTTGGGTCTTGTATAGAAGACACCGCTGCTCCGGCGTGAAAAAACGTCTCACTCTGTTCAGGACTCCGAGTTTACGCGAGGCTGATTTGATGATACTCTCGATATAGTTTTTGTTATTCAGTTTGCAGCGAACATCCATACCGAGGATAGTGAGGTGATCCTGCAGTGGCAGTGGTGTGCTCTGAAGAGTGGTTAGGGGAAGGAAAGGAGATACCTTTGCTGTAAACGCACATGCCTGGGTCTTCTTGGCATTGAACTCGACCAGGTTCCTAGCGCCCCACTGAGAAATGTGGTCCAGGATCCGGTCCAGCTCAGTGACAAGAAGCTGCCTTTTTTCCGCGATATCAGACTGCTTGGCCGCAGGATGTGCGTAATAACTCCCGTGTAAGGTGCTGTCGTCTGCATAGCAGTGAATGTTTCCGTTACAGAGCATGTCATTGATATGCAGGTTTATTGTATTTGCTTGCGTTTGCTGTGCAAGTCGCTTACCGACATCTATAAAGAACTTATTTACTATGTTAGCGGATGTTACATGTGATGTGTGGGTGTTCAATAAACTTGAAGGCGATTCATTTTGCTTCGTAGTGTAAGTTATATTCTTAATATGCTGCCAGATCTTTTTACTATTCGACCCCGCACTTTCCAGTTTTATTTTGTCATGATTTATTTTTACTTTTCTTAATAAATCATTGCAAAAGTTCCTGTATCTTTTGTACGACAACTGTAGCGTTAAATTATTGGGGTTTTGTCTACATTTCAGGTGAAGTTGATCCCTGTGTCTCATGCAGCGGATTGGGCCTGGTGTAATCCAAGGTTTCAAATTACGATTTATTTTATGCAATCGTATTAATTTTGTGTTTTTGTGTATTGCATTTTTAATATTATCAGTCATGTATTGCATACTAATTTGCACGTCATCAGAAAAATAAACTGGGTCAAAGTCGATGTCGCGTAAATCGTCTTCAAGTTTTTTCATGTTTAATTTGCTGACTAAGCGTGTTTTGTCTAGTTTGGGTAACTTGCAACTCAGATTTAGTAAGGCAGCGCTATGATCAGTAATTGTGGAATTGATGACAAGTGCGTGTGCTGGGTATTGTGTTTTTAGCATGATGTGGTCGAGGCAAGACCCACTTGCCTGACGCGTAATAAAAGAGTGCGCGGGGAACAAGCCGTGAAATGAGCAGAGGTTGAGATAGTGTAAGGCATCCTCCTTTAGGTCTTGTTGTCCTTTTAGGATGTTTATATTTATGTCTCCAATTAAGGTTATATTTTTGTAGGAAGACAGGTTTTGCAAGGTGTCATTTAATGAATCAATAAATTTATACTTATCATTAAAGGCGTGCGGCCTGTATATTGCTAGTATGGCCAAGTCTGTTCCTATTTTTATCAATAATCTATTACATTCTTGCATATTTGGCTCCTCTACAGTTGCATTTATATTATTTCTTATGTAAACTACTACACCATCGTTCTGATTATATATTGTATTACTACTGTGCATGTTATAGCCCGGTATTAGTGGTATGTTGTATGGTACGGATAGCCTACATTCCGTCAATACGATGACATCAAGATTCATATTTATTCTATGCTGCAATGTTAGAAAACTATCTAAATTCTTGAAGACACTACGTATGTTCTGGGTTATTATGTTTAATGGGTTAATGCACTGAGTCAGATATTGTTTGCACTCCTCCGCCTCACATGTCCTGGACTCTGATACAGAGAAGTAATCTATATAATTTATTAAATTATGAATCATTATTCTATAACTAAAAGATAATTTAAAGCTATAACGGCTTAAGGTCAATACAATAACTTGGTTAAGGGCGCTCTTAGGCGCCTTCATAATCCCGTGGGGATTTTTCGCACGATAAAAAAAAAGCTGACAGTGGCGAAGTATCCCAACAACACGATTCCTGCCGGCTTTGCCTGCAAAGGGAAGCCGTGGTAGGGATTTTTAAATTTACACTCCAGTATTTCCAACGGCTTGCCTCTTGAAAATTTTCACCCTTCGCCATTGTAAGCTAATATAACATGCTAGAACTACCCGCTGATCGACAGGGTTTGATTATTGTGCGGGTTTAGGGCGGTTACACGGAAGTCGCTTCCGTAAAAGCCAAAATATGCTAATCAATCGATTATAATCGATATATTATAGCCTATCGCAGTCCACATAGGCCTCTCTCAATGATAGACAGTCTCTTGACAGCCTCTGTGGCGTGGCTGTAGTGAACGCGACTGCCACGCAGGAGGCACGGGTTCGATCCCCGCTCAGTGCAAATATTTGAATACATGAATATGGCTATTTGCATTGGTCTGGGTTTTTCTATGTATATACAAAAAAAGTCTCTAAATATGTTTATCCGCGCTCTACCATAACACACGCTAGTTAAGCTTACCATGGTTCTAGATAGCTTAGTACAATTTTGTACAATTTTGTGGAATATTTGTTTATTTATTTAATGTTGGGAGGCTTTAGTCTATTGTTACCACACTGGCCAGACTGGTTGGCACAGGGTTTTATTTCGAGTTTTCCTTCTCTCGCCGTGATAATATCGTCTGCGTATTTTCGTTAGTCGCCTCTTACCACACCCTTTGGATGAGATGGGCTTATGATACTTGTATTATTTCTCCGTCACCACACGAATGAAGACGAATGTAGCTTCCTTGGCAATATTTTACCGTGTCTACCATGGTGAATGTTCGGATGAGCTCTTCCAATTAGTCACACCCTCTTTTTTTTTTACCGTGGGGGAAATCCTTCATGGATGTTATGCCGGACTCCTACCGACTAAAACCCCCACGGTATCGCCCAGCAGCCTATGGTTGGGAGCCCCGGGTAAGCCCTCGGAAGGATGTCCAGTCACAATTAAAAGTTAAAAGTTTTCAAGCAACTTAAAATGAAAAAGTCTGATGATTACTGGGGCATGTCAGTCAGTTTAATTAGTCATGTAATTGATATCATGGCACCTGATTTGGCACTCATATTTAATGAATGTGTTGATAACGGTACATTTCCTAATTTAATGAAACATGGTAAACTAATACCATTATTTAAGAAGGGATCCAAGTCAGAACTTGGAAACTATCGCCCCATTTCTATTTTGCCAGTTCTGAGTAAGGTGTTTGAGAGAGTGATGCTCAATCAGATGCAACTGTACTTCAAGACCAACAATCTTTTCCACAGCCAACAATATGGCTTTACTGGCGGGAAATCTACCACCGATGCGGGAGTGGCCCTAGTTAGCCTAATTTACGACGCCTGGGAGGGATCGCAGGATGCCATTGGAGTATTCTGTGATCTTTCCAAAGCATTTGATTGTGTTGACCATCAAACACTCTTACTCAAGCTACGTCGATATGGTTTTGATAAGAAATCAATAGCACTATTAGAGTCGTACTTAACGGATAGGCTTCAGACTGTTACTGTTAATAACGTAAAGTCAAATGGGTCAAATGTCAAAATAGGTGTACCCCAAGGATCAATCCTAGGACCCTTTCTGTTCCTGGTATATGTCAATGACTTGCCTTATATGGTCGAGGCACAAGCTGGCATAGTACTGTTTGCAGATGATACATCGTTAATATTCAAAGCAAATAGGTATAGTACAGATGCAAATAATGTTAATAATATTCTGAATGCCATGTCAAATTGGTTTTCTGCAAACAACCTATTGTTGAATGCAGAAAAGACCAAATGTATGAAGTTTACACTACCCAATGTGAGGCAAATAGACGTTGATGTTGTGCTGGGGGGGAAGGGGTTAGAATTCGTAAACACCACTACCTTTCTAGGAATTACAATAGATTCTAAATTACAATGGGGTGACCATATCACTATTCTGGCCAATAAACTTAGCTCTGCTGCTTATGCTGTGAGACGGATTAGGCAGTTGACTGATGTAGCTACTGCTAGGCTCGTATACTTTAGTTACTTCCATAGCTTTGGGGAAATGCAGCAGATTTAGAAACTATATTTATATTGCAAAAGAGGGCAATTCGTGCCATTTATTGCTTAGGCAAGAGAGACTCCCTCAGGGAAAGATTTAAGGATATTGACATTTTAACTGTAGCTTCCCAATATGTATTTGAAAACATAATGTATGTCAGGAAAAATATATCTCATTACACAAAAGTAAGTGACATTACAGACAGAAATCTGCGTAACAAACATAGACTTTTACTTCCATGTTATCGGCTTAGCAGGGTTAGTGATTCTTTTAAGGGGGATGGTATACGTTTTTATAACAAACTGCCAGAATCGATCCTTGGTATGCCTGACGATAAATTCAAAACCTTTGTAAAAACCACCTTATCCAAAAAGGCATACTATAGGATAGATGATTACTTGAAAGATAAAAATGTCTGGCTTGAGCATGGTGCAGGCCCCTCGTAAATTGCTATAATTACAGCATGGTACTGTATTAGTTACGTGACTTATTTGTTACATTATGTAACTTTGTTTTAATTCTTAATTATAAAGAGTTTTATATACTTGTTGACATTTAGATTTAAGAAAATAAATATTGTAAATTGACGTCCAAAAAATGCCGCAGTGGAGTTTGTTGCGCCGTTTCTTCTCCACCAGCGCCTTGGAAGCGGTGGTAAACTTAGATTAAGTAGAATTAAAATTGACGTCAATAAGAAACAATTTTATTGTTCTATATTGAAAAATAAATGACTATGACTATGACTATGACACCCTCTTCTGTCCTATACAGGATAACGTGTTGGGCTGTGTAGGAAATGGAAGGACTTAAATGTCACCCACATACGGTGTAGAATATTCCATCAAAAACCAAGTGGTATGGAGACTCATTCCCAAACCGCCTGAATCTCCCTGCCAGCTCACGTGTTTCTTTTTTCCTACAGTCCCGGGTCCTTTAAGCGGGGTGTGATAAAGCATTTGATTAGGCCGTCAAGCTGAGTGCCACCATTATTAACATGGTACGTGTTTATATTTATAATAACTAGCTGTGCCCGCGACTTGGTCCGCGTGGAATGTACTTAATAAAAAAAATCTTTTCTAAAATAAAAGTAGCCTAAGTTACTCCTTATTACATAAGCTATCTGCCAGTGAAAGTCCCGTCCAAATCGGTCCAGCCGTTCCAGAGATTAGCCAAAACAAACAGACAGACAGACAGACAGACAGACAGACAAAAAATTTAAAAATATATATTTTGGTATGTGTACCGTATATACATTCATATGCATGTAGTAGAAAGCGGTTATTTTAATATTACAAACAGACACTCCAATTTTATTTATTTGTATAGATGGTGACCCTCTTTCCGAGACGTTACCTTCAGCTTACCATCAGGCGTGACAAATTGACGTGTCCTTTTATAAAAAAAGAATTAGAAATAAACTTCATCGTAAGTATAGAGGCCTATGTGCAGCATTGGACCGCCAGCTGACATGGATCAAATAGGCACTTAGGTATTCATGTATGGGAAATAATAATAACATAATGTTGAATGATTTTTTTATAGCATTTAATAAGCTAATTTCAAAACTCTCAAGTGGGGCCTGAACCCACGACCTTTTCCTTACAGGGGGAATGCTCTTCCAACTGAGCTGTTGAGCCTGTAAGGGAAAAGTCGTGGGTTCAGGTCCCACTTGAGCATTTCATTTTTCCCGATGTATTCGAATTAACATAAATTGTGTTAAAAGGTGGAGAAAGAAGACTAATTTTACATAAATAAGAAGTCTTATAGATTTATTTACAAAAAGTCCAAACTGGCAACCCCGTTTCAATATGTTTTCCTGTTAAATATTAGCACAAGACAGAGATATTACCAAGAATAGTGCCTATTTCTTGGTAATATTTATTTAGATCGCTGATAGGTACCTACTTCAAATCATTGGATAGCATGCAATCGGTCATGGTAGGTACAGTCAGGAGATTGGTAGTACCAGCTGATTATAAATAAAAAAATTAACAATAATATTCAAGGATACACTCTAGGTACACAGAGCTGTCTAGATCAAAACTAAGCACAGCTTCACTGGCCTGTTCTTTTTCGTGCGGAATACCCCTCAGAGCCAGAGGTTATGTAGTACTCGAACCGACTAAATCCTCACGCCGTTTGTAGGTCATTGTGCTATGCCGGATGTGAGGTTGTCATCGACATTTCCCTCGCACCCTAGCTGACCCAGGGTCTTTACCTCTATCTTACGGTCTGGCACTCTTCAGGTGGGGTGGAAAACGGTGTCCCCAACTCGCCCCCGGAATGGGGAGGCGCCTATGCGCCCCACTGCCGACATTGGCCTGTAACATAGGTTCTAGAATGTGGATAAACATACACTTTATTGCGAATACAAACTGTTATAAATATGTATTTGCATTAATTTGGATGCATTCCTAACTAATGCTTATATATAGCTACATAGAGCGGGAATCGAACCCTCGTCCTCTGTCTTACTCCACCGCTACGAGTAGGTACTCTACGAAACAAGATTAGGTATTCTGCGAATCTGGATTATCTTTTACTATCTTCATATTCTTCATATTTTATCTAACGGCCATCTGTTTTTATTTAATCCGCACACTTCATTTCGAGGACTTGGGATTTCCCGTCCAGAGTCGTTCGATTGGGAAATTACCGCCGCCGCGCCGCCTATTTGAAAACCTCAGCTAAATATTCAGCTTCTTGTTGTATTTCTAGTTGTTGATATGTATTATACACTCAACGTCATAAATATCTTGACGACGAAGACTCAAAATGATCTTAAAACTCTCGTATTAAGAGCAAATCAAACTGTTTTATTTTTAAAATAATCTTTATTGACAGAACTTAGGAATACAAAGTAATAGTGTGGATTAACATCCTATTAATTTATAGTAATACGTTATATAGTTACATACGTTTTACAGGTTACAAAGTCCTTTTGAAAAACTGTTTTATTGATTTATATCAGGGCTGTCCAAACTAGATGGGACCCAGGGCCAACAAAAATGACGAAATACATTGGAGGGGCCGCAAAATATTTTAAAATTTAAAAATAAACTCTTCAAAAATTTTCACCTCTAAATAATGTTCTTTACAACTTGGAAAAAGAGAAAAATTCTTCTCTTTTGCCAAGTTTTGAAACTGAAAAACTGAAAACGTCTCTACGTTTTGAAAAAATAAGTTTGCTTCTCAATCCATTCACATGTCCGTAAAAGTTGGCTATATTGTGGTTTTTGCCTTGCAACTTTAAATTCAATTCGTTCAAATGTAGCGCCACATCAATTAAAAACGCAAGATCAGCCAGAAACTGAGGATCTTGCATTTTATTTTGTAATTCGCAAGTGCCTCATTTTTTATTGAATGTACGGTTTTCTTCACATAACTTCCTCTTCTTTGCAGACATGATGAGATTAAGAGTTCAATAAACTTAAACACAAAGCGAACAACGCCATAAAAAGTTTTAAATAAGTGCATTAGCTGAATTTATAGGTAAATGAAATAAAATTGATTCTTTGATTCTATCTATCTATTGATCTATCTATGAAAACAAAATCAAAATCCTTCACCCATATTCGCATACCGCAGTACCAGGGAGGCCACGGTTTATTAGGAAACAGTTAGTGCAATCAGTGTACAATCATATAATTGTAATTGCTTGCGGAACCGTCCACTCCATCACGGAGAGGGGAGGGCTTCCTTCTTGACCGTCCGTATTTATGCAAGGTACTATTAATTTGTTACTTGTATTCGTAGCAGAGTTCTGTGAAGTTTTTGATTCTATGGTGGATATAATTCCCAAGAGACTATCAACTTAACTCTTCTCTCGATTATTATGCAATTTTTTTTCTTCATCTAAGATGAAGTGAGATGAAGATAAGATGAAGTTAATCCCGGTGGCATCCATGGTTTTCATCTCGGAGTCTAGATTCCGCTTTTTCTAGTCTAACAGCGGGTTTCAAACTGATCTTGAATATTTTCCTTTCTGACCTCCACAATTCACAACCACGGAGGAGAGAATATGATAAAGTTTCATTGGCTATATCGAAGCATTATAAATAATTAGAACAGTTGTTGGACGTTTTAGGTCTCAAACTAACAAATGCCATAAATTTGAAAGAAATTTTATACTTAGCATTTATTATGTTAACTATACAATTCGATTGCAGGTTGGACTTGAACCCACGACCTTTCCCTTACTTCAGGTTGTTTCAGGTGTAGCTCAGAAGCTCAGTTGGTAAGAACATTCCCCCTGTAAGGGAAAGGTCGTGGGTTCAAGACCCACCTGAGCCATTTTTCCTGATGTAATCGAAATGCCATAAATGTTCCTGTGACAACAGGGACTTGCTTAACGTTCTCTCCGAATAGAAGAAGAAAGAAAAGATAATAATAATATTCCACAACAAAAGCTACACAACGCTATCTAGACCCATGGTAAGCTTAACTAGCTTGTGTTATTTAATCTAGAATGCGAGAAATCCAATGCAAATAGCCATATTCATGCATACAAATATTTGCACTGAGCGGGGCTCGAACCCGCGCCCTTGCGTAGCACCACCGCCACGCCACAGAGGCTGTCAAGTGTCAATGAATGGTTTCATCCTTAGGCTGTCTTACTCAGTACCAAGAGCTCTTCCGTCACTATAGTTATGTAAATAGGTTAGATACGTCTCGATTTCGAAAGGGCTCTTTATCATCTGAATCAAAACAGGTGCACGTACTATACATTAATTCAGTATAGTTTACGATAGACATAAATAATAGCAATACACTTGAAACTGTGAGTAAATAATTATAGATAATGTAGGGCGGGCGTGTAACATTGGCACTCGAGAAGCCAGCGCGATTTAGATCGTTCGACCATCGATCGCTCACAGAAGCCGAGTTTATTTTTTAAAAGTGTAGTTACATTAGAGGAAAGAAAATCCTATTAACTAGAAAAAATAAATACTACACAGATACTTAGAGGAGGTGGAATAAGGGAATATTGTTGGTGATGGGTTCTGATGATCCCAATGCTTTGGCTGCAGTGGAATTTGAGGTCTACGGACAAGTCCAAGGTAGGTAATAGTTTTGTCTTTTATTTTTCTACGAGCTTTTTTTTATCGTGCGATAAATCCCCACGGATACCACCCCCACGGAGCCGGTGGAGGTGGTTATGTTGGACTCGAGCCGACTAAAACGCACGCCGTCTTGGGTGCATGGTTGCCGGAGGTGAGATTGCCAAAAGCATATCTCTCGCACCCCGGCAGACCCAGGCCAGGACCATCTCTGTGACCACCATCTCTCTGATGGCGCCCTTCGGGTTGTGGACCAGCTGACCCAGCGAACTTCGTACCGCCAATTTTTTTCCGCCCGCGTGGCGTCAGATACCTTTCCCGCTGCACTCTCTACTATATTAAGAATGTATTATACATAATATAACATTTATATTAATTTTGCTAATAATGCTAATTTTACAAAAAACACTTCCAAAAAGTTGAAAATAAATTAATAAATTTTGATTCAACGGTTGCCATGTCGGGGGACCCTAGCTGGTTAAGCTTTCCGTTATATTATTGGAACAATTCAAGGTCCCCCGACATGGCAACCGTTGAATCAAAATTTATTAAGTAATTTATTTTCAACTTTTTGGAAGTGTTTTTTGTGACGGGGGTTTTTTAAATTTTTAATTTAATTTTTATTTTATACTTTTTAAATTGATCTACTAGTCAAGCTCTTTCATTTGATACCCATATTGAGGGAGTTATGAAGAAATATGTATTCCGACATGTTGTGGTGGCGGCCATCTTGGACCGATTTTTTTCAAACATAGCTAAGAACACTCCCGACTAATATACCTTTCAAACAAAGAAAACTAAATCCAAATCGGTTCATCCGTTTGGGCGCTACGATGCCACAGACAGACACACACACACACACACACATACACACACACATACACACACACACACACAGACACGTCAAACTTATAACACCCCGTCGTTTTTGCGTCGGGGGTTAAAAATTCAAGGGAAATTTGAAGTGATTCAGGTATGGCTCAATAGCTCAAATGGAAGAGTATTCCCCTTTGAGGGAAAGGTCGTGGTTCCAAGTCCCACTTGAACATTTCATTTTTCCGATGTATTCGAATGCTATAAAAACCCCCTTCACAAAAACACCTCCAAAAAGTTGAAAATAAATTTTAATTCAACGGTTGCCATGGCGGGGGACCTTAACTGGTTAGGTACTCCTTTATATCGTAAGGTCCCCCGACATGGCAACCGTTGAATTAAAATTTATTTTCAACTTTATGGAGGTGTTTTTGTGAAGGGGGTTTTTTAAATTTTTAATTTAATTTTTATTTTATACTTTTTAAATTGATCTACTAGTCAAGCCCTTTCATTTGATACCCATATTGAGGGAGTTATAAAGAAATATGGATTCCAACATGTTGTGGCGGCGGCCATCTTGGACCGATTTTTTTCAAACATAGCTAAGAACACTCCCGACTAATATAACTTTCAAACAAAAAAAACTAAATCCAAATCGGTTCATCCGTTTGGGTGCTACGATGCCACAGACAGACACACACACACACACACACACACACACACACACACAGACACGTCAAACTTATAACACCCCGTCGTTTTTGCGTCGGGGGTTAAAAATTACATTCAAGTACTACATATAGGTAAAGAAAAAGCGTATGCTGATGGAAAGTGGTTACCGTGGCGCAGGGGCGTCACACTAGCTCATCATCACTAAGTGTCGCTTGCCGAGTCTGTCCGTCCCTATGTATGCTTATATCTTCAAAACTACGCTACAGATTTTGAAAAGGTTTATTTTAATAGATAGAGTAATACAAGAAGAAGGTTTATGTGTATAATACATGCTTAATGGATTAGAGGGTGCAGCGGGAACGGAATCAGACGCCATGCGGGGCTTAAAAAATTGGGGGTACGAAGTTCGCCGGGTCCGCTAGTGAAAGATGAATAACATAATATTGTTATCGAATTGTTTTTCATCCGTATACTAGCCGCGGTTAACCTATAACACGATTCCTGCTGGCTTCCTCAAAAGAAACCCGTAGTAGAGATGTTTACATTTACACTCCAACATTTCTACCGGCTTACCTTTTGAAACCCTTCACTACTGGTCCCCATTGAGAACTGCGGGCACTTTGGTACCGCCTATTTTCACGAGGCTTTACGTCAGCGTTAGTCGTTCCATAAAAGCCTCATCAGGAGAGGAAAGTGAACGAGAGAGGACCCCACGCGCCAAAGTGCTTTTCGAACCAGGTGAAGGAAACTGAAGGAATGATGTAGCATGAGAACTTTTTCATGTAGCTAAGAGACCTGTAGGGCGTCCAATGCTGAGATTTAAGGACGTCTGCAAACGAGATATGCGTAGTTTTGACATGAAGATAGATGGTTGGGAGGAGCGCGCCGAAGTGAGACAGGAGTGGCATCAGAACATAAAGGCTGGCATGACTCGGCACGATGGTGATTTGTGCGAGACGCTGAGACAAAGAAGACTCCTCCGCCATCTGCCACCACCTGCGGACTCGTGTCACACCTGCCATAGATGCGGCAAGAAATGTCGCGCTCAAATTGGCCTATCACCTGCGCCAATGCGGGCGACCGTGATTGTGCAAGCACTGCAAAACAATCATCTTTTAAGATGTTGTGGCCAATGATGGATGGCAGACAAGCATACTGCTCACTTGGATGGAATGTGGTTACCACTTTATTCTCCTCCTTCTTCTTCATCTTAGCGTTAATCCCAGTCTCATCCGAAGCTTTCAGCTTGGAGTCTGGGGTCCGCTGTACCAGTCTAACTGCAGATTTGGCTTCGATATTTTCTGTGAAGCGATTGCCATCTGACCTCCACAACCCAAGGACGATATCGAAGCATTGCAGCTAGACCTGTTGTTGGACTTTTGAGGGCTCCAACTACGTAACAACTGCCATAGACGTTCGTATGGTAACCGGGACCAACGGCTTCACGTGCTCTCCGAGGCACGACCAGACACGAAATACCCACATTCATGCATACAAATATTTGCATTGAGCGGGGATCACCGTTTTATATAGTGCATAAAATCCTCCACACTCCGCCGGAGCCGGTGAGAGAGGTTATGTCGGACTTGAACCGACTACATGCCGTCTGTGGGTCGATGTACAACGCCGGAGGTGAGATTGCAAGTATATTCCTCGCACCCCGGTCGCCCTAGAGCCATCTATCTCGTTCTGCCACTCCTCGGATAATGTAGATACCGTGAAAAGAAGGATTTTTTTAGGTTCTCATCATCATCATCATAAACTGACGCCTATATTCCCCGAAGGGGTAGGCAGAGGTGCTAGCACCCACATTTCGCTAGTTTATGTTTTAGGTCCCAATGTAATAGGTGGCGAGCCTATTGCCATTAACCGGGCACTTATAAACCTGCGATAAATACACACATAACTTCGAAAAGCATCAAAAAGTCATTGGTGTGTGCCATGGTAAACCTGGGATCGAACCCGAGACTTCGTCTCAGCAGTCCATTACCCATACCACTAGGTTAAGATAGCAGGAGTAAGTGTACCCTGGGCTCCAAGCCAATACTTATTACATCTAATTAATGGTAGCCTCTGTGGCGGGGCGGTAGTGAACTTGACCTGCTACACAGGAGGCGCGTGTTCGATCCCCGCTCAGTGTAAATATTTGTATGCATGAATATAGCTATTTGCATTGGTCTGGGTGTTTCTATGTATAATCTGTATGTATTTACAAAAAAAAAGTATCTAAGTATGTTTATCCGCATTCTAGATTCCATAACACAAGCTAGTTACGCTATGCTTACCATAGGTCTAGATAGCGTCGTGTAGAAAGTTGTGGAATATTTAATTAATCCTTCTACTATGGGTATGTTTACAGTATCTTTCTCATTATTTTCTCGTCCGTTCGTTCATTAGTTGATCGTCAGCTGATCTGTCGCGAGCTAATCAATTATCACGCTATAATTAGAGGCGTCGCATTCAGGTCGATGTCAATGAATAATTTGGACGCTAAAATCTGACATGACGGCTATTGTCACGCCCTCTGCAAGGCACCATCCCAACTAATAGGTGGTTCTTCAGCTTGTGAAAGCTTGTAACGCTGGAGGTATACTGGGTTGTTTGGGAATCTACTGAGACATTTACGGCATACACCTCATAACACTTATCATTACAGGAGTCATAAAGGTGTGTCGCGGGCGTTGTTCTACATTATGTATGTGTAAAATAATAGAAGAGAGACTTCCTAACAACGGCCGCCTTTCAGCACTCGAAACGTACGATTTAGTTTTGATTATGCCTTACGTGTTTTGCCTTGTGTCTTTTCTACATACTTAATTCACGTCTAAACGGTAAAAGGTAGGGAAGTTTTGTTAGTAAAATGAGCATTAATTTTGTCTTGAAATAAAACCCATTCTAATTTCATTTGAGAGCATAATATTTACTCTCTTTCTGAACAGTAACGTCGCTGGTTAAAGATTTATTACAAATTAATTGAGTTATTCCTAAAATAAATCAAAATATTTGGCATAAAGTCATCTAAATATTTCAGAGCGTTTCTTTGAAGATTTATTTTCGCAAACTGTTAAGAATTTCGACTGATGGTTTTCGCAACGACGAAAACGTTACGTTTTTGGCGTCGCGACGCCAAGTGACGCATATCTTCCTGTTGAGGCGGAACTAGTGTGATTTGATTGGCAGAGTGCCTAAATACTATCGTGAAGGTCATGGGTTTGAGCTGTCCATCAGTCAACAACTAGGTTCACGACATAAGCTTGTTTGTCGTCAACCGGATTAGTGTCAACACATAATCACCCCAACAGGCCAAAATTGTGGTTGCATTTCAAAGCTTGCATATTGAAAGCCTGTGCTATTTTAAGACAGTACCTCTAACTGTCTTAAAACGGTCATACTTCTTTGGCAGACGCAAATAAGAGTAAATCATAATAATTTGTTACCTTGTAGGTACCTAGTAGGTAGCCTAGTGGGATGGGTAATGGACTACTGAGACGAGGCCTCGGGTTCGATCCCAGGTTTACCATGGCACACACCAATGACTGTTCGATGCTTTTCGAAGTTATGTGTGAATTTAACGCAGGTTTATAAGTGCCCGGTTAATGGCAATAGGCTCGCCACCTATTACATTGGGACCTAAACATAAACTGGCGAAATGTGGGTACTAGCACCTCTGCCTATCCCTTAGGGGAATACAGGCGTGAGTTTATGTTATGTTATGTTATGTCATAATAATAATATTATCATCAATCGTTGTGATGATCACTAATTATTGTCTTAAATCGCAATGACTTGGTAGATTTATAAAAGTGATTAAGATGGGTACAAGGTTGCCAATTTCGCTTTCATGTTCAATGCACCGAACACCGAAATAATTACGGTCGCTTTAAAACTCATGACGCCGATTCTCGATGGTTAATTTAGTAAAGAATGCTCTTAACCGATTGAAACAAAAAGAAGTATACCTAGACGAGAGTTTTGCATAGATATGCCACGCCTTACTGCGTGTTAATGCTTGGTTGCATATTTATCACGTAATAATACGTGCTACGATGTTTCACTTACGCATACCTACCTACAATTTGATTTTTTATATTCGTTTTTACGAGACGATCGATGGTGGCTGTTGTGTGACCTCCCCACCGCTAGAAAGTCTGCACTAGAATTTTGTTGCCAATCAGCAGGTGAGACTTGAAGATACCGGCTGACTTGGGTTCTATGTATCTTGGTGGGTGATTCATGTATCATCCCCCATAGGTGTATTTTTTTTAAAGAATATTAGCAACCGACACTTAAAAACTTATAATACTTTAGTTTCTCATTACTGCTGCGTTGTATCCCAATTGCATACGAGGCCTTCAGCCTTCACCTAAGAGGCCAGGGCCCAACTTCTAGCGTTTTCTCCTTTTTTCATATAAAAGGATACGTCACTTTGAATTCACCTCGCCTAGTGGTAAGCTAAACGCAAAGTCTCAGTCCTTCAATTCATACGCTCTTACGCATCCCCGCCTGTGAGACCATTGACCCGCATGTCATCTTCTATGATGTTTAGCCGGCAATTCTTGGGTACCCCCTTCTTCCAAGGTATACAAAACTGTGGTCTAAATATTGGCTATATTAAATTCCAGGGTGCTACTTCACGAAGTACTGCAAAGAGCTGGCTGAGCAGCTCGGCATCGGAGGTTGGGTGAAGAACTCCAAGAAAGGCACCATCGTCGGCAAGATACAGGGGACCAAGGCGCAGTTGGACCACATGTATGTATACTGTAATTTATACTTAGAAAAGATAAATTCCAGAATTACACTAGTAGAGTTTGCAGAGCTTAAAGCTGTTATCTAGATAGCGTTGTGTAACCTACATCATAGAATATTATTATTGTAATCTATACATTTCAAATTACTTGTCCCGACTGACTGATTCATCAACGCAGAGCCCAAACCGCTGGACCTACAAACTTGAAATTTTGACAGTAGATGCATTTCATGATGTAAGCATCCACTAAAAAGGATTTTTGGAAATTCTGCTACTAAAAAGTCCGTCATTTTCAGAGCTAGATGCACTAAATTTCATAAACCTGTGTCTTTTAAGAAATAAATGAACACGTGTATAAGCGTTTTTCAAAGTTTAACTACTAAGAGGGTAAAATATACTATGAACGTTTGTATGGAAAGTTCGTCATTTTCACAGATAGAAGCATGAAACTTCGTACACCTAGGTATGTCTTGAGAAATGTTTTGTCGCGATAACTGAAATCCACGCGGGCAAAGTCGCGGGCAAAAGCTAGTTTTATTGTAAGTTTTAGATACATACAGACAGTCTCGCCTCTTTTCCAGCGGGGTAGGCAGAGACCACAGTTTTTCACTTGCTACGATCCTGGCATAGATCTTTCGCTTCTTCTAGTTTCATAATTGTTTTCATACACGCTCGCCGATTTCAGGTACTCTTGACATGTCTTTTTTTTTAAAATGCCTTCAATCGAATTGGCATTCTCTCCCAGCTAATAGTTGAAGTGAGACGTGTTTACTATTCTTGATCATTATCACAGATCATTTTAACCTCTGTAGCTATAATCATAAGGTGTGGAATCGCTTTGGTGACTGAATTGTTACATCTCACGCCGGCAAAGCACAGTACAGGGAAGTCTACAGTCCAAGTAAAAATATCAGATAAAATGGCAGCGGAACGCACACCATCGTCCGGACAGGGAATTAAATTTTCATCATATCCGGATCTCTCCTGTGAAATAGCAGACCATGAAACTATAATACGGAATATGAATATCAGAAAGCGGAAGTTTCCTGAACATGAAGATTTTCTGGAACTGAAAAAAGATCTTATGCTATCATTCCGAGAAATGATGAATGCTGAAATAGCAGAGATAAAGGAGCAAAATAGCAAGATAATGGAGTCAAATTCGCACATAATTAAGTTACTTGAAATTAGCACAGCCAATTATAATGAGATTCAAAACCGAGTTCAAATCCTCGAAGTCAAGCAAAACGAAGCAAATCAACGTATTAATGAATTGGAGATCCAACTAAATGGTTTACAAAAGATACGTTTTAAGAACAGTGTGGAAATAAGAAACATCCCACGAAAAGAAAAAGAAAATCTGCGCGAAATTGTCAACACTGTATACACGCTATTCAAGATGGAGCCCATAAATACATCAATAAATATATTTCGCCAGGGAAGAAACAATGGTCCTATTGTAATAGAATATCAGGATGATAGAGAGAAGGAAACCCTATTGAAAGCTGTTAAGAACTATAACTCTAGCAATAAAGATAGACCATTGAGCACTGAAAGCCTAAGAATTGATGGAGTATACGCAAAGGTATTTATATCCGAACCTCTAACGCCTATGTCCAAAAAAATACTGGCAGCCTCTCGAGAACTTATTAAAAGTGGAGCATATAAGTATTGCTGGGTATCCCGTGGTAATATTCTTGTGCGTAAAGAGGAGGGACATCCTGCTATCATTATAAAAACCCTTAACCAAATCCAAGATCTTGCTCTGGATTGACTATATGTTTGTAGAAATGTTTTATGGATATACTCCTTCAAAGATATCTTAATCTTGTTAACTTTGTTTTTTGCTTGTTATTGTGTCATTGTCGGGTATATTGTTACTCTTATATCATTATACTACACTAGCCTATTATTTATATTTGTGAGTGATATCAACTACCGACCATATCTTCTTTTCTTTCTTACAATTATATTTATATATATATATCGCGCATATTTTTCTGTAGTGCATTATCAATAGTCAGTGTGTCAAATATATCTGTCATACTCATCTGTCATACAAATTATATTTCTCCAAAGTCCTCCATGAAACCCCGTCAACTCTCATTCTCGGTCAATTTTACACACCGTTGTTATTCACTCTCATTACTATGGGTACAAATGTGAATGATGTGGTCGCTGAGGTTGCAGCTTTTTGGTCGAGAGTCCGGAATTCTTCTCACAATACAATCGGGAAACGGAATCTTCTCTTAAAATTATAGTACAGAACTACAGAATATACGAAGTATAAATAAAAATTTTGATGCTTTTAGAGTATTCATGGAGAGAAGTTCCTTAGTTTTTGACATCATCATCTTAACTGAATGTTTGTTACTAAACTCAGAGTTTATACAGCAAATGGCAGGATATAATGCAACCCATACCCGCCGACATATCAATCAGAACAGTGGAGTGGTTGTTTATATTAACCATATGTTGGCGGATGTGGTGGTGTTTGAACCTAATATTCTCGAAGCGGATTGTTTGGTGGTAAAGCTCAGAAATACTCACGCCTTTATCTGTGTGTATAGATCACCTTCTTTTACCGCGGCAACAAATTTTCTCGGATCCCTTGATGAACTTCTAAAGAACCTTAAAAGTGTTCCTAATATCTATATAACTGGAGATCTTAACATTGATATTGCTAGAAATAACAAAGATCAAAAATCGGATCACTACTTGGATTTACTAGCCACCAATTGTCTATTGCCAAGTCATTTGTTTCCCACTCGACTAGAGAAGTTCTACGATCATTGTTTTGTGAAGTCTAATTATAAAACCTTAACTCTTGTTTGTAAAGACTCCATAACTGACCACAAATGTGTATATTTTAGTATACCTACGTCGCAACCTCGTAAAAATATTGAACGAAGGCAGTATATAACACATTTCAGTCATGATACAGCCTATAATCTGATAAAACAATTTGATTGGTTAAGTTTTACTACAATACAAGATCCAAACGAAACCACGAAATTCTTTGTGGAAACCCTATCTGGAATAATACAAAAAAGCACGACCTTAGTGACAGTACCCAATACAAGGAAAACGCGACAAGCATGGATAACACCAGGCTTGTTGCGCTGTATGAGATTCAGAGACACCCTACATAAAAGACACATGAAATCACCAGAGGATGTAGCTTTGGAAATTACTTATAAGCGCTATAGAAACTATTGCAATAATATTCTTCATAAACTTAAAAACGAGCATGATAAACTAGACCTTGAAGCTAATAAAACAGATATAAAAGGAACCTGGAATGTTATAAAGCGCGTATGTAATTTAAATACATCAGAGCATACAAAAGTGCCACATGAATTATTAAGAATAAAGTCGACACCTCAAGAGTCTATTGACATTGCTAATGAATATTTTGTAAGTGTAGGTGCTACACTGTCAAAAAACATTATACAGAGACTAAAATTGACCGAACAAGAATTCGTACAGAGATATGAGTGTAAAAACACTCCTTCAAACTCATTTGTATTGATTGAAGCAGATGAAATGGAGATATATAATACAGTCATGTCATTAAAAAATACTAAATCTATGGGCTGGGATGGCATTTCTTCCATATTTTTAAAACAATTTATTGATATACTTATTAAACCTTTAACACACATAATTAATTCTTGCTTATCTAATGGAAGATTCCCCGATGTACTAAAAGAATCCATTGTTGTGCCAGTGTTTAAAGCGGGAGAACGAGACAGTATTGCCAATTATCGCCCAATTTCGCTGTTGCCTACTTTAGCAAAAATTCTAGAAAAGGTTATAAATGCCAGATTAGTAAATTACCTAGAAAAATTTAGTCTTCTTTCTAAAAACCAATATGGTTTCAGAAAGAAAAGATCAACTATAGATGCAATTGAAAGTTTGACAAATAGTCTGGCTGGATGTCTTGACGGTGGGGGAAAATGTATATTCCTTGATTTGGCCAAGGCATTCGATACTGTCTCTATACCTCTGCTAATTCGTAAAATGGAATCCATAGGTATAAGAGGTGTTCCACTTGATCTTCTAAGAGACTATTTAAGCAATCGGTCACAAATGGTTAAAATAGGAGACATAACCAGTTGTAAGCTAAAGATTAATTTCGGTGTGCCTCAAGGCTCAGTGCTTGGACCTACGTTGTTTTTATTCTACGTTAACAATCTCTGTGATATGGAACTGCCGGACGCAAAAGTGATCACTTTTGCTGACGATACTGTAGTTTTATTCCAAAATTCCACCTGGACGCAGGTTAAATCGTCAGCAGAGAAAGGTTTCTCGAATATAATCAAATGGCTTGACGAGAATTTACTTACGCTCAACTTAAATAAGACTAAATACATTACTTTCACTATTATAAACAGATATGAATCACAGACAAATTTCAATTTGAAAGCTCACTCTTCAACATGTCCTTGTATTAGCAGCTGTAACTGTTTTATCCTATCTGCAACTGATAGTATTAGATACCTTGGTGTGGAAATAGATAAAAACCTGAATTGGAAAAAGCATATAACTAACCTAAGGTCTAGAATACGTAAGCTGATACCTATTTTCAAAAAAATTCGAAATTTAAAAGACCATAAAACAAATAAATTGGTTTATGTAACCCTGTGCCAGTCAATAGTGACTTATGGCATATTGGCTTGGGGAGGTGCTAATAAAACGATCCTTATGAATGTAGAAAGAGCGCAAAGATGTGTTCTAAAAGTTATTAACTTTAAGGAATTTCGCTATCCCACAGTGAAGCTATATAAAGAGTTTGGTGTGCTAAGTGTTCGTCAACTATTCATTAAAAACATAATTCTTAAGCAACATTACGGTCAAAAGCGAACAAAAGCTTCTGCCAGACGAACACATGCCGTGTTTGACGTTCCGTCGTGTAGGACATCTTTTGCTCAACGTTTTTCATTCTTTCTTGCACCGTTTCTTTATAATCGTATTAGTGAAATTCATTCCATTAAGGATATGACTAAATTTGTTTGTGGAAGAACACTGGATGAGTTGTTGGGTGATTTGGACTTTGAAGAGACAGAAAAACTTAAACTGATATACCAATAACCTTGGCATGTCTCATAGCGTATGACAAGTATGCCTAGACTTTTAGTACTACAGATTAAGCGAAGGACATTATTATGTAATTGATATTTTGTATTTGTACGGCATTCGTTCACATATATGTATGTGTGTGTATGTATATGTCTGTATATAATTATGTATATGTTATATGTATATGTATGGGACATATGTATGTGTGTATGTTTTATGTATGTATATATCTGCTATATGTACGTATTTAACTAAATTTATGAACATGAATATAAAAATAAATGTGATGTGATTGTGAAATGGAAGGTAGTTAGGCACAGTGATATCATATGATTTATATTGTACATACCTTTGTTTATGATCTCGTATGTTTTGTTTTCTAATTAATTGAACGGAGTGTGTGGTAACAATATAATACAAATATTAAAAAAAAAATAAAAAAAAAAACTTCTATAACAAAACAAATGTAAAAATAAAAAAAACTAAATTATCGGAACCTTATGCATGTACTATGTGTCTTAAAGTTTGTCGGGTTGTAGTTTACCCACAATAGTAATAACCTAATAATGGAGTAGAGAATCTTACCTCGCCGTAACACAGTCGGTTATCGACTAGCACGGGAGGTAATGATAATTTATTTGCATACCGCCAACAATACTTTGTTATCATTTTAGAAGAATTTTTAATTTAAGCTTGCTAATGTTACTATAATATGAATGTTTCTATGTTACTTAAGTTATGGTGATAGTGTTGAGGATTTATGGAACATGTGTTACCCAGTGTTACGTTGTACATCTATTACCTATTAACTGTGCAGCGGGGTATGCATGTATGTATCAGGTGCGTATGTATACTTATTTGCCTTTTTTTCTTTAATCGTTGCGGAGAAGAGGGAAGAATATTATTATTTTTCCTGCATACATAATGCGATATTCATCTGAGTAAAATACCTGCCTAGGTCATCCTGGGTTGTGGATTTGTTGAAGTGAACTACGTGTTTGTAATGTACTTACTTCCAAGCAGTAAACACCTGTGACATGCACGTACGATTGTCTGCTAAGTATATAAAATTATATTATAGGCTCAGAAATACCGATTGGGTGAACTGGTAGGTACCTACCTATGTACACTCGAACTAAAATGTAAGCGTATTTTTTTCTTTTCTTTTGGTACTTCTGTCATTCTTTTCTTTGTTTGGTGTCTATGGCCTTACGCGGACGACTGCCGTCCGCCTCCATAACCCCCGAAAGGGAAACTTGCGTCAGAGGTTAATTAATCCGTAGGGGAGCAGGTGCATCAGCTTACGGGTTAATTTTGGGCCCCGAAAGTCTTGTGAAGCCCCGGATGTATCAGAATGATGCAATGGTGATATTTTTTTTTGTCCCAATAGGTTTATCTAACTGACGTGGGTTACTAAAATATGGTCTCCTGAATTTAGTAAGACGGAGCATTGTTTTGGTGTGGGTAGATACCTACTTGATTTGTTTTAGATGTAGCTTACAAATTATGTATTATTAAGTTCCTAGTTGTAAGGTGGTATGTACCGATGTAAAATATTTAAGTGAATAAATTTATCTTATCTTATCTTATTCGTAGGTAGGCATATCTAGATCTACCACTACCAGGGTATAAGTTTTATTTAGGTTTTATAGTTAGTTTTATAAAGGCGGCAAGATACCCAGCTCCGGCTGGTTTCATTAGACCTAAAGAAAACCTGCCCCTTGGACACCTTCTCCCGTGGCCAACTTGGAAATCATTAAATCGCCTATGGACCCAAGTTGGACGCTGGTAGGCAAAATTGGCAAAATGGGGCTATATAGAACAGTCATAAGCTATACTGCGGGGCCCCATCCCAGTCTATGCCACACTTGCTCTCTAGCCCATTGTGCCCTTCCATCGCGGACCTGTGCAGGGCAATAGAAAATGCTGTGGCCGTAGCCAGGTATTGGGCCGACATACGCCCTAGAAAAGTAGGTATCAGTCGATCGTTCGAACATTGTTGAGCAATAAGTAGGTACCTAATTATTGAGAAATACTGAAGTAAATTAAACTCGATTTCGAAACACATCGGAAAAAATGAAATGCTCAAGTCCTTTCCCTTACGACCTTTCCCTTACAGGGGTAATGCTCTTTCAACTGAGCTATTGAGCCATACCTGAATCATTTCAAATTTTCCTCCTCTTTATATCCGCCTTTAAGGGCGACTTAACTTTACCTTACGTAACTTAAGGGCGATTAAACTTCAATCTTTCTAGTGTTTATGGGTTTCATTTTATTGTTTTATCATCATAATAAAATTATCTATCAAATTAACTTATCGCAGACCACTGCACTGCACATAGGCCTTTCCCAATGTACGCCATTGCTCCCGAACCTCCGCCTTCTGCATCCAGTCTTTTCCAGCCACTTTTTTCAGGTCGTCAGTCCATCTGGTTAAGGTGACTTAAATTTTCATTACCTTTCCTAATAATTGTTTACCATGGAAACCTGAAAGGCTTTTTGGGAGGATCTGGGTTGGTTGGAATGAGAGGTAAAAGGTACGCACAATGGCCCAATCAAGAGGCAAGGTGCAGAACAGCCTAGGTAAACTAAACTAAACTAATTGTATACCGTCTTAGCTCAAATTAGTCTTTGTTCGTAAAATGTCATAGCACAGGTCAGTTCTCTCAATTTGGAAGACAGATCTAAACTAAATCAACATCTTAAAAGCTTTCCAAGAGATTATTATCATTTTATTAATCATTGTTTATTCATTGTCTCTCTTTGGATGATACCCAAGTAATGATAAAATTACGGAGTAGATTATGTACCTACTTTGTAATGTCAATGTCAAATGTAATCACATCAATACGCGATATAGGTCACAGCTTCCATCTAAGACTGATAAAGTGACTTTTGCATAATCTAACACAAGGTCGCTTTTGTCTGTCTGTCCCTATGTATGCGTAAATCTTTAAAACTACGCTATATGATGCGGTTTCTTTTAATAGATAATTATAAAAGGAAGGTTCATATGTATGAGACATGCAATGCATAGTGTAGTAGAGAGTGCAGGGGATGGGGACCTGACGTCACGCGTGCGGAAGAAATGAATACCCATATCGATTTTAGTGAAAATTGCGAGTCCACCATCTTGGATCGCTAAATGGATGATATATTCGTAATTAGCGACCCCAAAAACCCTGGAAACGATAACCATATCGATTTTAGTGAAAATGTCGAGTCCGCCATCTTAGATGACTAAATGTATGAAATATTCGTAATTTAATTAACAATTCTAAAAACCTCGTAAACCACACCCATATTGACTTTGTTGAAAAATTTGAGTCCGCCATCTTGGATCTCTAAATGGGTGATAATATTCGCAATCAGTAACCCCGGAAACTTCGAAAACGATACCCATATTGACTTTATTGGAAATTTCTCATCCGCCATCTTGGATCGCAAATGGATGTTAATATTCGTAATTAGTCACCACGAAAACCTCGAAAATGATACCCATATTGATGTTGTTGAAAATTTCACTTCCGCCATCTTTGATCGTCGTTAAAATGGTCGTCAATACCGATATCAGACATTTGCCGGCAGGCAATCGTACGATGAGAAACTGTCGACTCCTAACTGATCGTGTGTAGTCGCAAAACTGACAGCAGGGAATGGCCGGTAGGCCAAAATCACTTTCGTGTGGGCGCTGTCGGCCTAAGACTGCAGACCGCCCGATACGATGTGAAACTGCAGGCGGACTGATCGTGAATGGGCTCCTTAAGAATATATCATCAATTTAGCGAACCCGGCGATTAGCAAAATTTAATCGAAAAACGAACTCTAATTCGAATCCGAATCTGAACGCGAACCTGAATCAATAATCAAATTCAAATCCAAATCGGTCTCTTTTTCTGTTAAGGCACATCAACTAACGCTAATATGTATATAACTTGCTGATGCCCGCGGCTCCGCTCGCATGGATGTCGCATGTCGGCTATTGGGACTTTTAGTTGTAGGTACTCAACCAAATATGATCAAACAAACGTAGGTTATTGTAAGTCTGAGTTCTTCTTCGACTCCGACTCCGACTCCGACTCCGACTCCGATTCCGACTCCGACTCCGGCTCCGGCTCCGACTCCGACTCCGACTCCGACTCCGACTCCGACTCCGACTCCGACTCCGACTCCGACTCCGACTCCGACTCCGACTCCAACTCCCCCCTCCCTCCTCCCGCCTCCCGTCTCCCGCCTCCCGCCTCCCGCCTCCCGCCTCCCGCCTCCCGCCTCCCGCCTCCCGCCTCCCGCCTCCCGCCTCCCGCCTCCCGCCTCCCGCCTCCCGCCTCCCGCCTCCCGCCTCCCGCCTCCCGCCTCCCGCCTCCCGCCTCCCGCCTCCCGCCTCCCGCTTCCCGCCTCCCGCCTCCCGCCTCCCGCCTCCCGCCACCCGCCTCCCGCCTCCCGCCTCCCGCCTACCACCTCACGCCTACCACCTCCCGCCTCCCGCCTCCCGCCTAAGCTATGCCATATGAACATCTATGGCAGTTGTAGTCGGGTTGTTGGTCCGACTAGTTAACTACAGAATTTTAAAATCGTCATTTAGTCGTGGAGGTCAGATGGCCGTGGCTTCAAGGAAAATTTTGAAATTCAGCCCTCACTGACTCTTTAGGCTGGCAAACTGACGTCGAGAAAATCTTAGTTGGAAAACACTCAGAGACTGATGATGAATTCCTTTTTACTGTTGATACTCCTTTTGAATATAATTATTTACATATTTATGACGTGGTTTCTAATATTCCAGGATCGACTGGCTCAGCACAACGGGGTCCCCTGGCTGCAAGATCGAGAAGTGTGACCTCACCAACTGGGAGTATATGGCAAGGCTCGCCTACACTGACTTTAGTGTACGATTTTAGGGGATAACCTCACGCTACTGGCAACACTTTTGTTACGCTTTTAAGTTAAAAATGGTGTTTTTTATAATAAATGTTAATATGTAAAGTTTTTGTTTGTTATTCGCCTAGCTCTAGAGTACCTAGTAAATATCCCTTCATTCTTCTTTTAAGCGGGGCGTGAAAACGCATCTGATGAGGCCGTCAAGCTGAGTGCTACCATTGTTAACATGGTACATGACCGGTGACCCTCTTTCCGAGACTTTGCCTTTAGCGTACAATCAGGCGAGGTGAAGTCATATTGACATGTCATTTTATAAAATAAAAATTAGAAGGCCCTGGGTCGACCGGGGCGTGATGGTTAAACCTGAGGCAATCTCACCCTCAGCAATTTATGACCCCCAACGGTGGTGGCGTGCAGTTTTAGTCGGGTATAATCGGACATAACCCTACTGTCGCTCCCGACTATACATTCTAAAGTCTGCCACACAGATGCTAAGAGCCCTTTTTTATGTGCGGAAATCCACGCGGATACCCCCCCCCTACCGGAGCCGGTGGGGGAGGTTATGTCAGACTCGAATCGACTAAAACGCACGTCGTCTGTGGGACGAAGTGCAAAGCCGAAAGTGATATTGTTGGACATATTCCTCGAACTTCAGCGGAACCAGGGCCTCGGCGGACCCAGGGAGATGCAAAGCCCTATTATAACTGACCTAAAGATGTGGTTCTTATGTGTTTCTATGACTAGTGCGTACCAACTTGAAAGAAGATAGTAGTATCATAGTCTAACGATTCATACTCTGTGGTATTATAGTAGGAAAGGAAAGAGTATGTAATCATATCAGCTTTTTTTTGTTAACTATAATTTTACTTTCTTTTTCTTGCGATCCCGAAATACTCCTCAAAAATAATAAAATGATTTTAAAAGGAGAACCACGGTCCCGGTCACGAAAGCCTCCCTACAGTTTCTTTGCATCAAACGTAAGATGTCTAAAAATAGTAAAAATACCAAGCAGATCCATACTATACTCCGCACGCCGAATGATGATCCCTATGACGTTTCAACTGACAGTTGTATTAGTTATGCGAAACAATTTCGATAAAATACTGTTTTTTCAGGCAAATGTCATGTCATTCAGCCAGGTCATTCAACATAATAAGCAATATTTATTTATTTTGAAAAAAAGACTACGCGCATTGATGGACATAAAACACTAGATAAAAAAGTAACAGCCTTATTATATTTTATTTTACTATACTTTAATTTTTATTCAAATTGCATAATTTAAAGAATTTAAAATTCTTTTTGAATTGAATTTTAAAGAATTCATAATTAGCTGGCAATTATGGATTACATGGAAAAGTATTTAAATGGAGGCCATAGACCTACCGTATTTTTTTAATTCAGTCATGTCATGTCTTGTCAGTCTGTATTGTCTTCTTGTCACACCGCATCACATCGCGTCATACGAGTGCTCTAACGCCCTGTATGCGCCACGTCTTTCTTTGTTAGCTGAGTTTTGTTTCTGTTTTCGCTGTTTTGTGTTATTTGTTGATTTTCTGTTACCTGTTTGTTGATTTTCGGTTTTGCAAAATGCCGAAAAGACAGCGGAAAACTGTTCTCAACAGTGAAGTTCGCGAGTTTGTAGTTCGTTTGCGAGACTATTTTGCTCGTGAACAACAAAATGGCGGACCCTTGTTACCGCTTGACAATGTTCGCGATCGTGTAGCCGATGCTCTAGGAATCGGAAAGGCTACTTTTCTCGAATACCATGGTTTCTCGAATACCAAAAAAAAAAAATGGGGGAGTCGTCCATGGAGGACAATAAACTATTAACACCAAAGAAAAAGAAAAGGTTATGTCATATAACAGAACCTGATGAATTTGATTTAGATGCTATACGCAATCATATTTATGGTTACTACGTACGAGGTGAACTACCGACCTGCCAGAAGTTATTATCTTCATTAAAAGCTGCAGAACTCTTCAAAGGCGGTGCTACTTCTCTTAGAATTGTTTTGAAAAAATGTGGATTCCGCTATAAAAAATGTGACAAGAGAAAAATATTAATGGAGCGTACTGACATAGCTTTACTACGATGCGATTTTCTTCGCAAAATCAAACAAATTGATAACTGGGAGAAGGTAGTATACCTTGATGAGACATGGCTGAACACCAATCATACTGTAGGTAAGGCATGGACGGATGACACAGCTAAATCCAGCACAAAAACTCCTGAAGGAAAGGGCCAGCGCTTAATCATTTGCCACGCTGGCACAGCTACAGGTTTTGTGCCGAATTGCCTGTGGGCTTTTAAGTCAGTGAAAACAACGGAGTACCACGAGGAAATGAATTTCGAAAACTTTAAGACATAGTTAATAAAACTATTAGAAAATTTGAATGAGCCTCACTATATTTTAATGGACAATGCTTCATATCACTCAGTTCAAATTAACAAACCCCCCAGCAGCAATAACAAAAAAGCTGAAATTATAGAGTGGTTACACGGCAATGGTGTGGAAACTGACAGTCAGATGAAAAAAAAAGAGTTGGTTAGACTGTTGAACTTTCACAAACAACAGACGCACCCATCATATTATATTTTTTGGATGAATTGGCCAAATCAAATGGACACACGGTAATTCGGTTACCGCCCTATCACTGCCAATATAATGCAATCGAGTTGATATGGGCGCAGATCAAAGGTATCTATATTTTTTATTTATATAATATTATGTATATGCATATATTTCTAAAAATAATTACTGAATGTACAAATATTTTCAGGTCATGCAGCTAGGCATAACACAACTCCGCCATTCACGGCAAATAAAATGATGGTTTTATTGGAAGAAGCTTGCGCTCAAGTGACAGCTGATGATTGGCGAAAAGTGGTCGAAAGAACGAAGAAAATTTGCTTACAAGACTGGGATCGAGATGTACAATACGACAATATCATTGACCAACCGTTAATAATAAACGTCACGGATAGCTGCAGTTCAGACTCAGATTTTGAAGATCCGATTGACCCTGTATCAGATTCAGATTGATATAAATAAAATACAAACTCAAAGCATTTGTTTTATATTTCCAACAAATTATCGATATTTTGTTTATCGATGTGTCCCTTCTTAGTCGATAACAGCTTGACGACGTAACTTTTGCAGCACGTACCATGTACATTTGCATTGAGTTTTTTTCTATTATTTCCGAACATTACGTAATAATTTCTTAATATTCATTTTTATAATTTACAATTGTACACAATTATGATTTTTTCGTCTTTTTAATGGACCTCTAAAGGATTTGATGTGATAGGACGTCAGTACAATGTTAAGCGCTAACGAACTGTCATAGGGATCATCATTCGGCGTGCGGATTATAATATCCATACTATCACAGTATAACGAGAGATCTTACAGTAGTTCATCGCGTTTGATGTTTGCGGCAATGCCGCCTTTTGCAGTTTTGTTAGGGTTGTCACTTTAGTTTTTATTTATAATTTATTTTTCTGTAATATTCTATATATAGCCCCTATTTGTTCTCTTTGTTCTGTCAAGGCACATCAGCTCACGCTAATTTATATTACAAGGCGATGCCCGCGGCTCCGCTCGCATGGATGTCGGCTATTGCGACTTTTAGTTATATCTCCGGTTCTACTTAACCAATTATGATCAAGCAAACGTAACACGTAACAATTGTCTGATATCGGGATTGATGACCATGTTACCGACGATCAAAGATGGCGGACTTGAAATTTAAAAAAACAAATAGAGGTTTTCGGGGTGACTAATTACGTATAATAAAATCCATTTAGCGATCCAAGATGGCGGACTTGAAATTTCCTACAAAGTCAACATGAGCATCGTTTTCGAGGTTTTCAGAGTTGCTAATTACGAATATATCATCCATCCAGTCATCTTGGATCTTGGATTGCTACATGAATAACATATTGGTAATCAGCAACCCCGAAAACCTTGAAAACGATACCCGTATAGATTTTAGTAAAAATTTCGAGGCTGCCATCTTGGATCGCGAAACGGATGCTATATTCGCAATGAGCGACCCCAAAAACCCTGAAAACGATACCAATATTGATTCTAGTCAAAATTTCGAGTCCGCCATCTTGGATCACCAAATTGATGTTATATTCGCAATCAGCGACCCCAAAAACCCTGAGAATGATACCCATATCGATTTTAGTCAAAATTTCGAGTCCGCCATCTTGGATCACCAAATGGATGTTATATTCGCAATCAGCGACCCCAAAAACCCTGAAAGCGATACCCATATCAATTTTGGTTAAAATTTCGAGTCCGCCATCTTGGATCGCGAAATGGATGTTATATTCGCAATCAGCGACCCCAAAAACCCTGAAAACGATACCCATATCGATTTTTGTCAAAATTTCGTGTCCGCCATCTTGGATAGCTAAATATAGAAAACGAAAAAAAAAAAAACAATATTATCAAACAAAACGAGTCATGAAAAAAAAATCATGTGATTAGTGTGATTACAAAAATGAGACAGCCCTGAATCCTTAGTACCGAGTAAAATGTATGGGCGTACCGAGTAATACCCCGCCCCCCACCACCCCTCTCCCCCCGCACGATTGCTCTGTCTAGACGGCTTCGTTGACAGACTGTATGTAGTATGAATCGTTAGACTGTGCTAATATTATGAATGCGAAAGTAACTCTGTCTGTCTGTTTGTCTGTCTGTATGTTACGTTTTCACGCCTAAACTACAGAACCAATTTTGATGAAATTTGGTATAGCGGTAGACTAGACCATGAGAAAGGACATAGGCTAGGTTTGGTCGCGATAACCGACATCCACGCGGGCGGAGCCGCGGGCAAAAACTAGTATGTTATATAAGTATTGTCACTGGCATAAATAGGTCTATAGTTAATCTACAGACAGATGATATGTGAATATCGTAAATTATTGTCAACATATTAATATTTACTACATAAAACGCGACGTGGTAGGTAAAGTATGTAGTTAATTCGAAAGATATGTATGTTTGTAAGGAATACTACCGAGAAATTAGGGTTTGATAGTAATGTTTGTTCTCTAATTAAGCTAAGGTTATGTAGATATAATCAGCATTATATTAGTACTATAAAATTGAGTAAAGGAACACTATCCTACATATCTAAACCTCTTTTTGCACAACATTCTAAGGTAGGCAATATTTTTTTAGTAATATCACAAACCTTGTTTAGTAGGTAAATAATGAATAGAAACTTTAGTATTTTATCATAAACCAGGAAATAGTAATAGTGTTTTTATTATAAAAAATAGTCTTACCATATCATACTATAGATAAGTTCTATAGTCGCGGCACGTTATGATGATGGACGTTTTGATACGGCTGGTTTTGTTCGTTTTCTCTTCTTTTGGTGCGCTTAACGAACTGTTAGAAGAATAATTAAAGGAAAATATGGCAAGAATGGCACATAAGAAAATAAACTTCACACACCAAAATAGAGAAAACGAGCAAAACCAGTAGAGTTAAAACGGCCATCATAACGTGCCGCAACTATAGTTAGTTTGATTGAACACGCTAATCTCTGGAACTACCAGCGCGAAACGAAAAATACTTTTTGCAGTTGATAGACCAGTTCTTGAAGAAGATTATAGGCTTTATAACTTCACGCTTCGTATCATGCGGACACTCAAATAGCTACAGGTTGCCAGTGACTGCCATATAACCCTAAACTCGAGAGGAAGTCATATGCTAGAGTATCATCCAGCATGTACAGTCAGCGTCTTAAATATCTTGACAACTTAGTCTCAAAATGATGTTAAAACTCTCGTATTAATAGCAAATTAAACTGTTTTATTGATTTATATGGTATATATATTGTGCGAACTAAAGGTGTGTACCAAAAATCAGAGCAATTGGTTAACTGGAAGGGAGTAAAAAACGAAATTAACACGTTCCGTGCGTCGTGAACTTTATAGGGCCATAGACGCCCATCCCAGGGTGCGGCGCCCAAAAATACAATTCTCCCTATGCAGCGGCAGGTGTTTTCAAAGAAGAGATAATTAAATATTTGTGAATTTTTTTTTATAACAGGACTCAAATCTAGAAAAAAGAGGTATGGCAAAATAGTGGTCACGACGCACAGTGACTAAGTTTATTTCACTATAGGCGGCATGAGAAGTATTTGCCCACACATGACCACCTCATGCCGCACTACAATTCGGCGCGCTACATGGTCAATTCGCCAAAGTGACGCGCAGTAGCAGCACAAAGTGCGATAATAATTATAAATATATTAGCTTAATGAAAAATTCACGTTAAAGAATAGAGTTTAGTGAAGATGGGGAGGACAATAAAAGTACAATAATATACTATATTTATATTTGAGTGCAAACCAAATAAATCGTATCGGGTAATAAAGCCAAAATTGCTATTTCACAAAAATGTTGATTAGAAAAATCTCAATTTTAAGACTGATTTATATAGTAGTAGAAAATCCTTAAAAGTTTCTAGGTAAAAAATAATTTATCTATTGTGGTATGTGTAACCTATTTTTAAAGAAAATTTAATACCTATCGATATTCCATGTCCCAACACTACCAAAGTGATTGAGGCAAGTTTACAGTGTGCGGTATGGCAAAATACTTCTCATGAAATGTGTCTTTTTTTTTAAAGTTCTATCTCCGAAACTATTGATCAGAACTGCCAGCGATCAGAGATGCTTATACTGCTTTATATTCACTAGCCTTTGGTTTAAAAATTATAAAAATAGCTATAAATTTCATAAAGTTATGACCTCTGAAAGACAGGAGCTGATGTGGACAAATAATGTTCATGACGCACAGTAGTAAGTATGGATATGGATGCATAGAGGTCATGTAGCACCCAGGGAAAGTATTGTGTTTTAGTAAACGCAAGGAACGTGTTTAGATCATTTTGAACACTTTGTTCGCCAATATCTTTCTGATGCTGACTGTACTAGCATGTTGGTGTACTTGGTGATGCAGGTAAACCAACTGACAAGTGATTTTTGCATTTAGGTTGCCAAATTGATTGTAGTCTGTTTGAAGGTGAGTTAGAGACTAGGTGGTCTAAAGAATAGTGGCTGCCATTAGAGATCCTCTCTAGAATAGCGGTCGCTATATTGACAGAATCGACAGATGGATTGACAGCGCGCTTAAAGGACCCGGGACTGTGGTAAGAAGTAGCCCCGAAGATCTTGCTGGAGTCGCATACACCCAAAATAATATATAATGGTTTTTAAACTATATATATAAAAGAAAGGCGTGTTAGTTACACTATTTATAACTCAAGAACAGCTCTACTGATTTGACTGAAAATTAATGGGCATGGGTATGTAGCTTAGAACCAGGAAACGGACATAGGATACTTTTCATCCCGTTTGATCCTTATTTTATCCCAGGTATAGGTTCCTGTGGGTCGCAGTCACGGGATCAGTATTTCTTCATAGAAACTGCAGCTTTTTCTGTGCTTTAAGGAACTTTTTCTGGGTCACAGGAACAGAAGCAGTGTGTCCTATACCTTTCTAATCTGAACTTAACGCGGACGAAGTCACGGGCAAAAGGTAGTTTGGTATATATCGAGAAGAAGAGTGTAACTTTTCATTACTTCCGTTTTGCAGAGATTTCTCCTTTAGTAATAATAGAATATCAATAGAGTTCTCTATTTGTGATTGTGAAGCATATGTAGAGTGGTAGTTGAAAGTAATTGCTTTATTATTTCTTTATATATACACTGTTTTAACTACTCTATCAATGAACTCGTCAAATCCATGTAGGATAGAGAGAGGTCTACAAAATCAGAACAAGTCAATCTAAGTCGGACTGTCACCCAACTTCCCGATGTCCCAAATAAATGCTGTTGTATGAAAACGCCAAGTTATTTTGCATAGGAAGACGCCTGAAACTAATTATAGACTAATCTTGCAAGACTGTAGATACTGAATAACGTAAATGAGTTTAATTAGTATGGCAGGCGTTACGGAACTTTTAATCGACTTTACGGCTAAACTTCGTTCTTTTATGTGAAGCGATTACCATCTGACTTCACAACCCAAAGGCGATATCGAAGCATTGCAGCTAGACCTGTTGTTGGACTTTTGAGGGCTCCAACTACCCGCAACGACTGCCATAGATGTTTGTATGGCAACCGGGACGATGGCTTAACGTGCTCTCCGAGGCACGACCTGACCAATGCATCATTTTAAATTTTAATGTTTAATTTTTGGCGTCTATGTATTGACTATTTATATTTACGTTACTTTTTGCAATCAGTCTGCTTATATACAATGTGGATAGCTGTAATTGGTCATTGTTTTAGTAATTATTTACTATTATATACTTTTGTAAACGACTGTTGTTATCACATATAAAAAAACAATTGCATTGAGCGGGGATTGAACCCGCGCCTCCTGCGTAGCGGCCGCGTTCACTACCACTACGCCACGGAGGCTGTTAAACTGGAACTTTCAAGTTATCCAGTAGATCATAGATACGAGCCTTTCGTTCTCTAATTGAGGGTCAATCGCAGTTGCATTCAAAGCAAACACTTCGGAGCTCGAATTCCTCTTTTTACTCTCCCTAATTGGAGTGTATCTTGGCTGCTCTATAACCCCCCAAACCTGAGAGACATACCTACTGCTTCAGAACTTCATCATTCAGTCCATCAGAAGATTTAGTGTCTTGCAAATGAGCTTGGGCACCACAAAAGATCTTGACAGGATCGTAACGCTGGGTCAAAATTTATAAAATTTACCTTCAGCGGAAGAAAAATAAATCTCACTCGAGCACAGTCGAGTCGAGCAACAAAACATATAACAAAAACAAGTGGAATAATTAAATCATGTGATAGGGTATCAGAATTGTCAACTCAATGAATCCCTTGATTTGCGATTTTTTACCAACATTTCCATCTTTATACCCTTCACATAAGAGTGAGTGTTATCGCAAACTTAAAGTTGTAAGGTTCAAAAAGGGTACGGAGTCAATATTTTTCCTAGGGCTATATATATCCCCGCGTATCGAGAAAGTATTTTTGTCCTGTCCAGCCATATAAATCATTGTAATTGTGAATATTTGCGCCGCGGATCGTATGTACTGGGTTTCGTTCGTACGCGGTTTGTAGGTAGGTAGGTAGGTACTCGTATTTAATTCAATATACCTAGTTCATTGATTGAGTGCTTTATATTGTAGGACAGGTTTCCAATGAGATATCGTGATGATTATAGGAGGTAATTATAATATGATTGATGATACTTCTCATCTCATTCAACCAATCTCATGGTTGTGTTAGAAATAGTATCTTTAGGAATTAGAAATAAGTGGGCAAATGTACTTCTGACTTAGTCTATGTTAGTCTATGGCAGTGATGTAAAGGTAAAATATATTTTCTTATTTTTACTAATAAAAGGAGCGCTATGTTATTATGTCAAGCCAAACTTGACGAGAGCACGGTTTGCTTCGATTTTTTAAAGCGCTCTCTCTCTTTCACCAGCCTGACGATTTGATACCTTTATTGAGCAGTTAAGACCATCTGTTTGTAATATATTAAAGCTGTAGCTTCGGTTTTAACTAGTCTTAGGTAGGGAGGCCATGTAGCTAAATTTGTGTTACTTGAGGGTCGTGGAAACCTAAAAAAATTGTAGATTAAAATATGATAGAAAGAATAATGGTGCATAAAGTTTCCACTTTTAGTGATGGGGGAAGCGTATACATGTCCTAATAATAAAGAAATACATTTAACATCCATCTTAATGAACGTTTTGTATTACTTTGGTTTTATTTAATGTTTTTCAGTTATTCTGGTTTAACTCTAAAATAAACATTAATAAAAGACCGCGTTCGAGTAAATATATATAATATACACATATTATATCTTTGCAAGCTTCCCACGTCCTTAGGTTATGCATAAATCACGGGATTTTCAAAATAGACACTTGTTAGCTAGTAACTGATCTACCTTATCTTAATCTGACGCATAGGTGTAAATTCGTAGAACATTTTTTTGCGCACCCAACCATGTTGGAATCTAAATAGATGTCACGATACACTACTGGTGGTGCAATTTGGTAGTGTAACGGGTACAGAACGAAGCTAAAGACATGCGCTGTGCGATTAAAAATGTTATCGAAACCATACGTGTAAAGACTTTTTATTAAACTTCAGTGATTCGCCCTTCGAGATTACATTTTAATTTACTTGTAGTAGCACGCGTGAGTGCTGCCATCGTACACAATTTTATAGCAACATTTAAAAAGAAAAAAATGTTAGCTAACTTGAGGGTATCCCATACACGTTTTGTATGGCGGCCATCGTGCACTTGTTTTTTCTTTTGTGTCAAAATATATTAGATTTATAGTGATAGTTATGTGATTTGTGTCGGAACAAGATGGGAAAGTGTAAACATTACAATGGTGATGAAGAGGAATACTTAAAACGAAAAATCAAGAAGCCAAACGCCAAAAGTCAAAGATTCGTCGCATTCAATTCGACTTCCAGTAATCTTCAAAATCAACCGATTGGGATTATGGTGAGTACGGTGACGATGTGTGGTGATATGATATGTGGACGAACATCCTTTATAAATGCGATAGCATAATGAACTGGAGTCTCCATATTGAGTATGTTTCCGATAAACTCACGTAGTTCCTCGCTAACATATTATCATTACTAAAAAATGATAACTTAAATTCACGCCTGTATTCCCCGAAGGGGTAGGCAGAGGTGCTAGCACCCACATTTCGCCAGTTTCGCATTCCATATAAAGTCATAAGGATGTTGTATAACTCCCTAGCTGAATCTTATAGCCAATACGGATTCAGAAGCTAAGCGTATATACATACCATAACACATATCCGCAAAGTATTTTTAATCTTCAGCGAAGAATTCTTCGCAAAAATGTATCAAAAAACATCAAACAGCAGATCAATGATAATGACAATGGTCTGTTTTAATATTGCAAGAGTGTGTACCCAAGTTAAACGTTTGGTAGTTAAGAAAAATCTTTATTAACCAAAATTTTCGGCACAATCTACAACGTCCTGTATACACGCGGACGGTGGCTCGAGGCATGTTGTGCGAGCCAAGCGGCGCGAATAATACCTACGGCGAACGAACGACTGCTTGCTTACCTGGGTTCCTCGACTTAATAACGCACTGCCCGCCCCCGGAATTGCGCAATATAGATACCTAACATTAAGCCTCATAGTGTCAAAAACAAACTCAAATCACGCTATCTAAACTCACTTGTTGATTGTTATGTATAAAGCATAGATATTAAGCCGCATAGGTTTCTGTAATGCTTATGTATCTTTGTTGTATACAAATTGTATAAACGATAAATAAATATAAAAAAGGTGGATTTGCAAAATGAAGTGATGAAAAGTCGGTAGTCAATATAATAACATCCATGTACGGAGTACAGTCCGCGAGGCTCGTACCAATGTACCATGTCTAACTTTAAAGTGCTTTGAGTCAGTAATCAATATAATAACATTCATGTCTGGAGTACAGTCCGTGAGGCTGGTACCGTGACTGACTTTGAAGTGTTTTGAATCGGTGATCAATATAATAACACCCAGGTCTGGAGTACAGTCCGTGAGGCTGGTACCGTGACTAATTTTTTGGAGTGTTTTGAATCGGTGATCAATATAATAACACCCAGGTCTGGAGTACAGTCTGTGAGGCTGGTACCGTGAATAATTTTTTGAAGTGTTTTGATTCGGTGATCAAGATAATAACATCCATGTCTGGAGTACAGTCCGTGAGGCAGGTACCGTGACTAAATTTGGAGTGTTTTGAGTCGGTGACCAATATTAACATCCATGTCGGGAGTCCAGTCCGTGAGGCTGGTACTCTGGCAAATTTTTTGGGGTGTTTTGAGGCGGTGATCAATATAATAACATCCATATCTGGAGTACAGTCCTTGAGGCTGGTACCGTGACGAATTTTTTGGAGTGTTTTGAGTCGGTGATCCATATAATAACATCCATGTCTGGAGTACAGTCCGTGAGGCTGATACCGTGACTAAATTTGGAGTGTTTTGAGTCGGTGACCAATATTAACATCCATCTCTGGAGTCCAGTCCGTGAGGCTGGTACTGTGGCAAATTTTTGGAGTGTTTTGAGTCAGTAATCAATATAATAACATCCATGTCTGGAGTGCAGCCCGTGAGGCTAGTACTATGACTAACTTTGGAGCGTTTTTGAGTCATGTCCATCACGTTGGCTAGATTCATTTTATTGCATTTATTTATTCATTCGCTTGTAATGTGGTACAATAACAGGTGGTAATATAAAATATATGACACCATCTCATAATATAGACACGCTATTATAGAGATTCCACGCAGTAAGGATGGATTTGACGTGGTCGGCGCTACTGATGCGGATGACAGTCCGTGGTCTTGCGGCCCGCCAGTGTGGGGCCAACCGCTCCGCAGCCCGCGCCCGCAGCTATGTCCATGGCCGCGCCGGCGACGCTGACGCCCTCTGGCCAGGAATTTTCTGCGGATACGCTCGCGCCACTGACTTCTACGGAGCTAAGTATCGAATTAGAGCTAGATATATATTATTATGTTTATTGGGAGAAGAGCCCCCAAAGGAAAATAAATTTGGCCCTTGTATACATAAGGATGTTGCCTCTAGGTGCTCTAACATTTTGGTTAATGGCTTGAAAGACGAGTTGAAAGTGAACATTATTAAGTACTTCGAAATTCCAAACAAAAAATTGGTTGTCTGTAAAGTCTGTTTACTGACGATAGTTCGTGACAACGTCATAAGAAAATTTTGATGGAATGGTTTTATTTTTGAACAGAAAATTTTAATTTTATTTGTTTCATTTGTCGCTCGTTCCGCGCTGTCGCTTGCACTTCAAGCCTTAAATGGAACGCCTCAAAGCAAGGTAATGCCGCATGACATCATGTTTTTTCGTGCGTGCAGCCGGCTCCATCGAATTATAAGAAGTTGTTAATACTGTATCAACTCTATTAACTTCAGCTCTCATAGATGATGATTATAAGAATCAAATCCTAAAGAATCTTGGCGGATTTTTACCTATGTCACATTCATTCTTGTGAAACGCAAATTAGGCGTGCTCTTTTGTTGAATTGCCATAATAAAGAAGTCACAGATAATATTAATGATCTAAAGCGAGATGAATCACTTTTTGGAAACGATTTACAAGAAAGTCGATGACAGCCATTACAAGAACAGGCGCAGAGTTGAGACCTGTTGTTGTTAAGCAGAGGGTGCAACCCAGACGTAGACCATCAGAGCCTTCTACGTCGGGGGTTTTTTAAACTGGAGAGGCCAGGCGCCGCTGCCACCTCACCGAGCGCCTACAAAGACGAGCTCGATGCGCGGGGGGCACAAGGGACCGCCACCGCTGCTCCGGCAGAGCGACCGCCGAGCCCCGCCAGCACACAGTCAGGGCTCGCGTCCCTAACTCCGGGTCCGGGTGACTACAATGCATGCCGCAGGCTGGTAGACTTAAATTTTTCTATAAAAATGGTCAGAACAAGATGTTACCAAACGTATAAACTTTTTGGAGCTGACCGCTGCCGTCTTAGTTCTGAATTTTTCGGCATAAGATTGCAGACATTGAGAAATTCGACAGCAATCTCATACATCAACAGAATGGGAGGCATCCAATTCCCTCATTTATGTAACATAAATAGACAAATCTGGCAGTGGTCCGAAGACCGGGGTCTGTTCATATACGCTTCTTTTATTAGCTCAAATATAACTACATGGCTGACGAAGCGTCTCATCGAACGCATGCGGACATAGAATGGGAACTTGCAGACAGCGCAAATTTTCGAATTAGCGATTCCTTTTCACACCCTGAGATTGACTTATTTGCGAGCCGAATAAACAAAAGATGTCCCAAATTATTGTCTTGGCATTGCGATCCTGACGCGTTTAGGGTCGACGCGTTCACAATATGGCCACAAAATTTTTTCCACGCGTTACCTTTCTGCCTGATACAAAAGGTGTTACAAAAAATTATTTCTGATGAAGCTGAGTTTGTAGTGCCATATTGGCTTACACAACTCTGGTTTCCTTTCTATGCTAAATTATTAAATTCAGATATAATCAAATTCCAGCCTAATCCGAATTTACTATTCCCTCCAGCACAACATACACCGGAGTCTTACCTTTTTGCCGGTTGCCGGAGTATTGTCAGCACGGCGTTTATGAACCAGGGTATTGCATCAAACGTCGTGGACCCACGTTGTACCTAACTTATTTCAACGAACGTTCTTCTATTTGCCTAGCAAGGACTCTGGTGTGGTATTTACTCTTTCCGTGACAAGACATTCAAGTAATTGTGGTTTTCTTTTCATTTGTTTTAACAAACTTTTCCGTAAGGTATCTTCGCAGTCGATTAGTCGATGGATCAAAGTCACCCTGGCAGAAAACGGGTTTGACACGTCAATTTTTAAAAACGCATACCACGAGACATGCAGCGACTTCTGCAGCCAATAGGCTAGGTGTAAGTATAGACCCCATTAAGAAAACCGCTGGTTGGTCTGGAAATTCCCAAGTTTTCGCGAAATTCTAAAATCGAGATTTGGTGGTGCACTCTAATTAGACATTCACCTGCTCGTTTTACAGGGTAGCTTCGTTTAACAATAAGATTATTGTCCATTTTTGAATAATGATCCTTACATTTGTAATCTAGGTCTGTAATCTATTCGTTCTTTTTAGAATATAATTGAGTTATGGCCGGACGTCTATTTATATCATTCGCTTAATGCTATTTCGTGTACTCTAAACATCCTACAAGTAAATTAAAATGTAATTTCGAAGGGCGAATCATTGAAGTTTAATAGAAAATCAAACGAACTTACCTGTAAGTGAAGTTCGATGATTATTAAACGATGTGATTCGCCCGAGAGATTACAACCCCCCCCCGACCCCATCTGGACCTTGTCCAGAAAATTCCCTTTAGACCACGAAATAGCGTATAACACAGATGGCCTGTACGGGGTAAACGTGTATGAGATACCCTCAAGTTAGCTAACATTTTTTTCTTTTTAAATGTTGCTATAAAATTGTGTACGATGGCAGCACTCACGCGTGCTAATACAAGTAAATTAAAATGTAATCTCTCGGGCGAATCACATCGTTTAATAATCATCGAACTTCACTTACAGGTAAGTTCGTTTGATTTTCTATTATACATATGACAAAACTGATGTAAGTGTAAAGTAGCAAATTGCTACATAGCCTACCTACTAGCAATGTAGTCGTATATACCCTCTTTTTACTGACGTGCAAAATTAATAATTGACGGATACTTACCAGGACTATTTCAACCTAGTGGACTTCTGACAATTAACTAAATAAAATTATCGGTATGTTATGGACCTTATCTTGAGCAGCTCCGCATTTTGTAACGCTCTGCCGCGCGTAAATCGTTATAATTCAACAACTAAAGCTATTAATAAAAGAGAAGATAAAATATCAATGCGTTTATTTGTCTTTCCACAATGAAACAGAACAACTTAGTGTTTATATATTTATTGTTTCGTATTTACATATTGTCGTCTTACTACTAGTAAAGACTTACATAAATTTGACTTAGAACGAATACTTAATGTTAAATTAAGCCGAAACTTAACTCATTATTACGCTTTTAACACTCTGTTGGGTTTGGTAAGGAAAGTATTTCACTATAGACTTTTTAACAAGGTGAAATATTATGAATCGATAACTATACAGAAACAGAATAAAGAATTTATTTTATTTTAATTTTCAAGCAAAAGTAAATTTCAGCATGAAAGTATTAAGCATGAAAGAAAAGAAAAATAGATAGTCAAATAAGACAAAAGCCATTTTTTAGTTCACAATCATGTTGTTAAAATACGGTTCTGTCGTTTATAAGACGCATTCTTTTTCTACAGTACAATCATTTCACTTTTAAATGGATAGTTATTAAATTATTCGAATTCTATTACTAAAATCGTCACATATTATTTGTATTTTCATTAATCTGGGGTTATTAAGCTAACGTGTCAACTTGTTTGCTAATATAATAGATAAGCTATCACCGTTAAACTACTTTGAACATGCGTTCTACTTTTATCTAAACTTTTAACTTTAACCTGGTGATCACTCGGAGTTAAAGTGAAACGTTTATTACGAGGTGCCCGACGACAGCATTCTGTATTAGTAGATATATGATTACTTACTATTTTTAAGCGACTAGTGATATATTATTCAAAAATGTACAATATTTATTACAGAAACTAACATTTATTTTATTAAATGAAAGTTTATGCTCGTCCTAGGAACAATATTAGGTTGTATTGTCAGTACAGTTACCAACATTTTTAATTTCTCTTGCTGAAACCATGATCATTACTGAAAGTTTTTTTCATTGGGTTAAGTTATACAAAAATAATACAAATCTCAACACATAATTTCTTGAAACAAATAACAATATTTTTAAATTTAATTATATTTTTTTATCATTTTTTGAGGTTTGTGCTACTTTCAAGTTTATACCGTTTTTTAGCCTGCCTGGGCTACACGATTTCTCCGCATGTCCCTTTGATTAGCAAAGGGTAAAGTGGAGAAATGCTTAATAGACGGGTGGGAGCACTGTCCCATGATTCTGATGGTACGAGAATGATACACATGGTCTATCACAGACCTAGTTTTTTTATCTTACATTAATGAAACACTAGCTAATGCTCGACGTATTTTTTTTCCACAATTTTATTTTTATATGTATTTTTTAATTTTAATTTTAAGATTCCTTAGTACCATATACATAATGGCATAGGAACTCTTAGTTAACAAAAATATAAATTACATTATTTTAAATATCATAAACTTTTTATCATCTTACAATGGCAAATATGTTAACCTCTTTCTGTTGGCTATTCATTACGAAAATCAAACATCATAAAGTAATACACATCTCATATTAAAAGACACCTAACTGAAGGTAATTAGTTAAGCCAAATTACAAAAAAAATATATTTACATAAACAGCGCCACTTTTGTAAGACCATAAAAATATCATAATGAATATCATACAATACATAAACGTGCTGATCTGATGTCATGATTATAATGTCATTTTTATTTATCAACTTCTTTAACTTGTCAAGCAATACATTACAACTTACTCTAAGGGCACACATGACGAACATAAAAAGAAACATTCATTTATTGAATAGATTGACTACGACACGCACAAAATATACACTAACATAATATGAAATGAGATAAAGTCAACTTTGAAGCTCGTATAGGAAGTATTCAGTGCCACGAGTGGGCGAAATCACTAAAGTTATGCTAAATTTTTAATCGACTTCAACATACAGGGCGTTTAAACTCTTAACCTGCCAGCCTACCAGTCATTCTCTTTAACCTGGTCGAAACTTCAAAAATTCAAAGGATTATAACATGGCGATAATTTCTGTTAATATTGTAGGCACAGACGGTTCTCGATTGCTAGGAATATATGGGGCGTAAATATTTTTTACTTCATGTTATATAATTAATCTTTTTGAAATAAGCTATGCTAGAACATAGCTCCTAGCATCCCCAAAACTTCGATGTGGTACACTAAGGAAATTATAGAAACATCGTAGGTCGTAGAGACATCATTTTAGTATAGCTAAAGTCGCTTTTACTTCGTGAAAAGAGTCACGTTTTGTACAAAATTACTACCTTACATTAACAGCTGCCGAAAATAGTATTACATAGTATTTTCCTTCACAATATGCGATACAATAATGGCATAATAATGATTGACCTTTGCCTTAATATAATAAAATCATTAATACCATTCTTGTGTCAATAAATATCGTTGACTTTTCAATTATGATAGTTTAGCTTACATACATACAATTGGAAGACTAAACGATTCGTCATAAGAATTATATACAACTATAGCTTCAAGATATACACAACTGAAGAGCATATTCTAAATAAAATCCCCTAAGAACACTTCAAAAATCACTATCTTCACTGGGGATGCATACAAACAAAGTCCACTACTAGCCAATTGGAACTTATCCTTCGCATTACTAAGGACTTCGCTAAACTTTCTCCTCAGGGGTCTGTAGAGGAAGACTAGCTTCATTCACTTCTGGTTTTCTTGAAGCAGCTGCAGCTTGAATGATTCTTTTATGCCGTTTCTTTGTACGCTCTTTATGGAAGAAGAGACGGAGGTAATGGCAGGGGAAGACGACACATTCTCCCGCTGGTTCCTCCGCATCGATGTACACCCCTCGAACTATGATCGAGTTGGAGCAGTTGAGGAGTATTAGGAATGCGAGGCTGATGATGTGGGAACTCCAGTTGCTAAGTTTGGGAGAGTCTGTAAAGATTGGAAATAAAGTTATAGACGACAGTGTAGGCAGAAATTAACTTTACTAATTTGCTGTATAAGTATTTTCACTGTTATTGCTAATTGCTACAGAAAATCAGGGGTTTATTTTTTTACCTAGTTAGAATGCAAAAACTTTAAAGGATTAATCAATGTCTCTTAGTCGGCCAGGTTGCCAAGGATTCTCACCATTGGCCATTGGCAATCTCACCTTTGGCAAAAAATGACCTAAGTTGGTGTGCGGTTTTAGTCGGTTCACGTCTGACATAGCTATCTATCCCTGCTGGCTCCGGTGGGGGAAAGGGGGGTATCCGTAGCAAAAATCAATGCCATTAATATCAATTTATGCCTTGAATGAATTTATGCCATATAATCATGCCTTTATTCCTGGGGGGTTAGGTAGTAGTGAATTAACATCCACATTTCACCAATAATTGTATTCGATTCGATTCAGACGTAATGGGGGGTGAGCCTAGAGACTAAACGTTTAGTATTAAATCACTATTATTATGATATTTTCTAAAGTATACGCGAATGTCACTCATTGAAATAAAACCACCATGATTCGGGTATTTTGAGATAACATAAACTTCAAACTATGTGACAACTACCATCATGAGTCACACCGCGATCATGACTGCTGAAAAGCAGCTGAAACGTCGGTTTAAAAGTAAATAATAACAAATATATCGCGATAGAATCTGTAAATTCTGGTTTTATTTCAATCACTATTATTATTTCTCTCCATTCTGTCTCCATTCGTCTAGACAAGCAGATGCATTAACTTCTGCTACTACACCTTGGAACCTTCCAAAAGCTTACAGCTGATTTGGAACTCACCAGGAAAGAAATAAACGTCGAGCAAGCCCCACACCCCTCGCCATACGTTGACCGTCGCCACGAAGGATATCAGGTGGTACACATCCGCAAGCAGCAGCCTCGGCGCCCCGTGTAGTCTGGACGCCGCCCAGCGGACTGGGGCCTGGAGTGCGAAGGTCACCACCACAAGGGCATAGCCCCCTATCTGTTGACAAGAGAAATGGTTGAGGTTGAGTTGAGGGCTACGGCGTAAATTGGTCGACGATTAGAAGCGGAGCTACGTATAGCTTTCGATCTGAAATCGTCTCGAAGGAGTTAATGATTCACTGTAATAGTATCTCTAAAATTAATAACATTTAAAAAAACGAACAAACTTTATTGAGGAAATATCGGAGAATCATTACATTTTTGTAACAGCCGTAGTGGCATTACGTATGGTAGTGCTCAACGTATTACGAGTAGTATAGCCGAGAACTATAACCGCCAGAATAAAATTTCCAGTCGAGCGTAAGTATGTTTATCCGCATTCTAGATTCCACAACACAATAGTTAAGTTTACCATGTCTAGAATAGCGTTGTGTAGAATGTTGTAGAATATTTATAAAACAAAATGAGTAATAAACATTCAAATATCTACCTATCTTATCACAATTTCTAATAAAGTTTACAAAAATGTAAATTTCTCTCAAAATAGCATATGATCATCATTATCATGCTTGCGTTAATCTTACGTTATTAGGTACAACCGAAGGTTTTACCTCGGTGTCCGGGATCCGCATATGCCAGCCTATCTGATTGCTTTGGCTGAACTGAATAATAGCATAAAAAAAGCAACACTCCCCATCCCCACTTTAACCCCCATAACTTTTAAACAGCTTAACCGATTTTCATCAAACATGTCTGAAAAAACTCGCACATAAGTTACCTTTAATACAAAAAAAACTAAATTGAAATCGCTTTATCCGTTTGGGCGCTATGATGCTACATACAAGACAGATACGTCATAATTATAACACCCTTCTCTTTGTGTCGGGGTTAACAATAGCGACATCGATAAAAAAATTAAAAAATGTAATAAATCGCAATTCGAGATTAAGAATTGTCGGTAAAAACAGTTAACAATATTATAATCGATGATCGGGAGTTATCGCGACTACGTGAGTCCTTTCGTTTCCGCTAAGTGTTCCGATAGCTGTCACAGGTGGCTGACCGCTGTGTGTCAATCAGAATGTTGGGCAAATAAACTTCACTTATTTACAGTGTGAAAGTGGTGGTTGCTTACCTCTACGTGCCTACCAAAGTTTCGTTTACTTTAATTTAATTAATTAATTATTTCGTACACACAAGAACAAACACACAGATACATAGGTGGAAAGCGTTGTACAGAGGCTCTGCTTATTCATAAATCATAAAATCTCCTTCTTTCGATTTAGCTGTCTTTTTTATACCACTAAAATGGCAGACAAGCACACGACCCACCTCATAGAAAGTGGTTGCCTTGGTCTATGGACGTGTGCAGACCAGGGGATAGGATAGGGGACTCTTTTTTTCGCACTTAGCCTCTCTACTTGAGCCATTGTACGTGAGCAAGACCAGGGGAGTCAACCTCGTGCTGCCGGCCCTCTAGATACTGAGAATTTCTATGCTGTCAGTGCAGAAGACAAAGCAGGATAAGCCTTCGTCATCCCATTAACAGCACCAAAACTCTCCAGTAAGCTCTGGCTACCCTGCTCACCGCCGGGAACACAACACAAGGTTATTATGGCCGCGGTATTCTGTAGGGCAGAAATATTTCCCCAGTCGGACTGCTCAATAGGCTATTGGACTAGGTCGATTATTCCCAATACTGCTTAAAACATGCTTACTGTAGTAGAGGGTGCAGCGGGAACGGGATCGGACGCCACGCGGGCGGGAAAAAATTTGTGGTATGAAATTCGACGGGTCAACTAGTTCTAATATAAAGTTAAGTTATGAGGTGAGAATGATGCCTACCTTTGATAAGATTTACACATTGTAAATCATATATACACATGCAATCTGGCTATTACATAAGTACCTATATATTCCCTTATCTCACATTTTGTCGTCAGTAGGTCTCGTCCAATTTCATAAGCCTATGTAGTGTTATTTTAAATTATTTGTAAATATATTTTATGTTGGTAAAGCTATTATAATCAAGATACTGTGGAAATACCAGGTTTTATATTATAACCATTATAAATTATTCTGCAGGCCAACAAGGTTATGTGAAATGGAGTACCTAATTTATTTTTTACGCGAAATAGGCACGTTTAGAGTTTGTCTAGCAGAACTAAACTATCATGTCATTTTTTATAGTGACTGCACAATGGCTTAGCTTTAGTAGTGGGCCCCACATTGCCTTCTACAGGGCAGTATATGGATAAGGGACTTACATAATTTGCCGGATTAAACACAAAAGGTGCTTGGCCGGGCAAACTCCTTGGATAGTAACACAACGCAAGATTGAGTATTTTGTAACTTTAACGGTATCAAAGACGATATAGTCTAATCAATAATCAATTGAGATTGAAATGTATTGAAATAAATATAATTGATTATTAAGTGACATTCAGAGCATTCACGTGGATGGTGTTTTGTTTGCATTAATTTTATTAAAACCGTTATTACTTTATTTAAAAAAAACTTTCTTGTTACAAAAGCGTTTAATAGCTGGATATCTGGGGTATTATTCTGAGTGACAACGATTTTTAAACACAGTCCTAATGTGAGAAGACGGACAATTACAATTTGTTAAAATAGAAGAGAGAACTGCCGTGAAATGAGACCAACTTAAACTTGTGGGCTTTTCCGAATGCGCATAATTAAGAAACGGTCTATCACTCAGAATAAGGGAACTGAAAGATAATAAAAGACCATCCTATTGTCAAAATAACGCAAGTTCGGTGGAAGCCTATGATACGAAGTCACCGGAAATAATAAGTACGATATCATCACTAATTAATACCTAATTATTTACTATTATTGTTAGGATTGATGATAAAGAAAAACTTGATAAAAATCAGCAACTGATAACCAATATAAAAACAATAGATGTTTCTGTTTTTCGTACAAGTTTCGATTGCTTCTGACCTGACCTTTTTTCAATACCATTAATACTTAAATTAATTTTTTATAGCATTTATTATGCTAACTTTTAAGTTCGAAAAACATTGGAAACAATGAAATGCTCAAGTGAGACTCGAACTCACGACCTTTCCCTTACAGGGGGACTGCTCTTCCAACTGAGCTATTGAGCGACACTTGAATCATTCCAATCATTCCAATTCCATTCCAATCATAAGAATGTTGGTAGATGGCTGCACCGTCGCCCTTATAGACGGATATAAAGAGAAGGAAAATTTGGAATGATTCAAGTGTCGCTCAATAGCTCAGTTGGAAGAGCAGTCCCCCTGTAAGGGAAAGGTCGTGAGTTCGAGTCTCACTTGAGCATTTCATTTTTTCCAATGTTTTTCGTACTTTTAATACTTTAAATTTGGCCATTTGCCACTTTTTTTGTATAAAGGGCACGTCAATTTGACTTCACCTCGCCTGATGTTAAGCTAAAGGCAAAGTCTTGAAAAGAGAGTCACCATCGTAAACATGTACCATGTTAACAGTGGTGGCACTCAGCTTGACAGCCTCATCAGATGCCTTTTCACGCCCCGCTTTAAGGACCCGGGACAGTAGCAAGAAGGAAACACGTGAGCTGGTATGGAGTTCCAGGTCTTAGTGGTGCGGCATAAGAATGAGTCACTGAAACGCTTGGTTCTAGCAGGTATACTCTGCACCGTATATGGATGGCATCTAAGCTTTCGAGTGCTTCTGACCTGACCTTTTTTCAATACTTCACCAATTTGGCCAGTGTACCTTGTAATGCTAGGTCGACCCAGGCTGGCCGGCACATCCATCTATATTGGTGTGTCATTGGTACATTTTGTAATAATGTCTAAGAAATTCGGTAGTGTTTACTGTTATCTAAATCTATTACTGGTGGTGACATCAACCAATTCACCCGATAGCTAATTTATCTATTACAACACGTCTCGATCCGACGTGTAAATTTTATACAAGACATAAATCATCGTTAATCTAGTTCAGGAAATCACCTCTTATCCGATAAAGTCCTTAAGCACATTAAATTATTTCATTAGACCCGCATCGTTGTTGTCCATAGCCTAATAAGGAAAACTCCTGCGTCATAGGACATGAATAGCTGCGTTCTAAGAGCACGTAATTTGCGCGTTAAATGTCCAGTTTGAGGAATTGCAAATGAAGTCAATGAGGCTTAAACGAGGGTATTTTTGTCCTTTCGTCTCATGTTGGACAATTGCCTTCTTCGTCATCCCAGCGTTAATTCCAGTCACATTCGAAGCTTCCACTCCGAGTCTCGTGTCCGCTTCTGCCAGTATAAAGCCCGCTACATACGTGACGGGTTTTTGCACGAACGGGACGGGCGGGAAGTTTTAGAAATATCGTTTCATATAAAATATATGCGGAAGTGCATAATGTCACGATGACACTGACTGAAGGGGAACGTGGCAAATGCGTGAAAAATGGGCTAATTCCCAGTCATCCACAACCCATTGGTTTTTTCCTACGACATCCATTCACAGGTTTTTAAGTATGGTCAGGAAGATATCGGGGAGAAAAGAAAATTAAAAACCAGTTACATTAATTTAATGAAATAAAATTCGTATAATATATTATGTATTATTAGGTCGGTGCCAACGATGTTTAAGATGAAAGGCCTGTTCAGACATAAGCGGTATTCGCTGCCGCCTGCGGTACAGAAGATCGAGCAGGTATCCGGTAATATTAGTGTTCACACCAAAGCGAATTTCGCTATGCTTCTTGGTAGAATACTGCGCGGGACGCGGTACACGCTCAGGAAGTATTTGCCAGTTAGTAATTTTTGTATCGGGATGCATGCCGTTGCTCCCACGCCGCGTCGTCTGGCGGAATCTGTTTCGCCTACCAAGTGAAATTTACCTACGCGGTACTATGGTACCAACGATTCCGCTCTAGCCGCGGAACTTCATACTAAATTCCTGAGCGATACTCGCGTGGTATGTACCTATACCCACAGCGGCAGCTGCGGCAGCAAATACCGTTTATGTTTGAACAGGCCTAGGTGATTTTCCACCAAAGTGGCGAGACGTGATGAGGCGAGAAGAGAATTGAAATCGCACTGACCCTTTTCCACTAAAAATAGCCATCGCGAGCTCGCGCCGCCCGTAGGCTTCATCAGATAAAGATATATACGGTATATATTTCAATTCACGCCTCACACATTCTCGACAATCTACACTGTTTCCACCAAAGATGCACTGGGAGAGAATTGAAAATTTGCCATACAAATTTCAATTCTCTCCTCGCCTCGCCTCGCCTCGCCACTCTGGTGGAAAATCACCTAAATTGTATCGAAATGAAAAATTCATTTCTCCTTGTTCACAACATTAGTTCACAAGGTTAGATCCGAATCACTGTCGTGGTTTGTATGACCACGTTACGTCCAGGGATTTTTCCCGTTCCGTATGCCGCGACATTAACTGCGAAATTGGCTGATCTGCGATGCTTTCCATTAAGCGACTGACCTCCACAACCCCTTAGCGATATCGCAGCATTGCAGTTGGACCAATTTTTGGACTTTTTAGGGCCCCAACTACCCATAACTGACATAGATGTCCGTATGACCCGGTAAAGGACTATTGAAATACAACTAATATTTTTTATCGTTTCTCTTTGTTGTTCGATATAAAATGTATCAAAGTACAATTGGTCATGCAAAGCTCAAATGTTAAAACGTCATAGATATGACTTATGTAGTCTGTGAAAATCGCAGACTGCGATAAGATCGTCTGTTGTGTCCATAACTATCTTGATTAGTCGTTTGCACTTTTTGTTTGGAGTGCAAAATATCTTCATATCAATATTTCTATCTAGATAGTATCTTATACATCTTGTTTCTTTATTATCGATAATTTCTCTATTTATTTGATTACGAGTACCGCTGCTGCGTACCATACTATCCTACTAATATTATAAACGTGAAGGTTTGTGAGTATGGAAGGATGTTTGTTACTCTTTCGCGTAAAAACTACTAAATGGATTTTCATGAAACAGTACAATAATATAGCTTTACATCAGAATTACACATAGGATATATATCATCACGCTACTACTCAAGGGAACGGAGCAGTGATCATTAATGTCAATACATTCGGCCGGCACCGCAGAAGAAACAGTGTCGTTATTTCTGTTGCTGTTTAGATAACTATATTATTGTATAAGAGGGTGCAGCGGGAACGGGATCGGACGCCACGCGGTTGGAAAATAATTGGCGGTACGAAGTTCGGAGGGTCAACTAGTAATATTATAAAGGGGATAGTTTGTGTTTGTTACTTCTTCACATCTAAACGGCTAAAGCGATTTAAAAAAAATGGTGTGGAATTAGCTGACACCCTGGATTAACACATAGGCATGTTTGTTCGCGATAACCGACATTCACGCGGGCGATGCCGCGGTCAAAAGCTAGTTATTAATAATCCTTATTTTATAAGTTTAGTATTTTCTCTCCAGCTCCAGCACGTGTGCTATCTAACAAATAGTAATTTTGGTCTCGAAAATGTTCATTACCAATATCAAAAGACACTTTATAGCCCGTTTCATATATCTTTTACCTAAAATGTGCTCTTTACGTGCAGTACACGTTTTTTGAATGTATTTTGAAGATAGCATTGGGTGCTACCATGGTGGACAATCCTAAACTTAGTCAAATACCCTGGTACCCTAATTAGGGTATTTGACTAAGTCGTCGATTCTTCCCAATACTAGTTAATATGATAGCTTGTTGTGAAAAATACGCCTTGCAAAATAAAATATTGCATATCTAAACTGAAACTATGACTTTTCATTACTTGAAATTCCCAAAAAAAGTCAAAATTTATACAATCAAATTCAATTCAAATATATAACTTTTTAGATTCCTCATTAAATTTTAAATAACTTTTATTATTAACTATATAAGTGTAAACGCAACGTAGACCGAGATAAATGCGATATTATCTTGCACTCCATACATTTTCACTACGCGCTACCGAAGCGTGACGTCACAATTTAGAACGATTTTGTATGGAGCGTTTTCGGGCGGCGCGACAAATTGAAATTTTCTAAATCAAATATCTTGAAAACTATTTGTCGTGCGAAAATTTTACTTTTACAGTTCATTATATTATAAGACAGTGGTCATTTTTCGAAAGTAAAAAATTTAGTCAAATAGCCCATTATAGATTGTTACAAATAATCCACGCGCACCAGAGTCTTTTATATTTCGCGACTTAGGTCTAGGATTATGGTTCGACCTATACGCAGTGAGTTACGATTCGCACAAATATTATTATCACATTACAGTATACATCTATCATTATCTATTTGGGATTATCTATTTATCGAACAAATACTGTTCTATGATAAAATAAGTGACAATTTAAAGTTTTATCGGCTGTCATTAGTAAGTTGTTATGATGACAGTTATAAAAACAAACAGTTTAATACAGTGATTCCCAAAGTGGTCCAGGTGGACCCCCAGGGGTCCACGGGAGACTTGCTGGGGGTCTACGTAGGCGTGAACAAAAAATGGGGGTCCATAAGATGCTAATGGGGGTCCACGAAAATTTATCTGCTTTTCTTGGACATTATTCACACATAGCCACTAGTCCCAAACTAAGCAGAGCTTGTGTACTATGGGTACTAGACAACCGATAAACATACTTAAATACTTTTTTTAACAAAATTACCAAACAGCTGATCGAGGTTTGTATGGGAAGTCGAAAAATTTAATGTCTGTATTGGATAAGTCGTAGAACAAACATTGTTCAGGGTGACCTATAGACCACGTGGCCAAGAAGTTTTAAACGATTTACGATACACCCTGTATATAGAAAACACCTAGTAGACAGATACAAACAAACATGTTCATGCACACAAATGTTTGTACCCCGCGGGATTCGAACCCGCGACCTCTTGGTTCAGAGGCAGCGTCCACTACCACTGAACCAAAGTGGCCGTCAATAGTAAAGAGCAAGCATAGTTTTTATAAGGGCCTACCTACATTATTTTAAGTACCTAACTAAGCAGATAATATTTTAATAAGGCAAGCGACTGTTACTTGTCTAAACTTGCGTATGATATTACGTACAATTTCGTGTACAGACTTGCAAAGCGCTATCCGCCCGACAATGCTTAAACTTGTTCAGACATGAATTTGATCACCACTATAAATACTTGATGCCAAAGGCAAACTCATTCATTTGTTTCCGGAATTTCGAAAAAAAGGTGTGAGAAACGTCATATCAGTGATTGCTAGTGCCGAAGAAAAGTAAGTACTTACCTTTTTTTTTTGTTATAGTAATTAAGTATTTTGTTTACGTGTACTAGTCAGTTGATCACAACTGCTTGTATAGATAGGTGACTTAGTAACTTACGGATATTTTAATTGTCCTCTTTCGATTTGAAGACAAACACAGCACGTTTTATTCAATTGTTTTTTCACGAGAGAAGCACTGCCTCTCTAAAAAGGCCGAATAAGCAATATTGCAGAGCAATTAAGCGTGAACTCATTGATTTGATGTTAGTTATGGTTTTTATGGACAATTTTGGGATTTCGACTTTTATTTTTTCCTACACAAATTTGATCAACATTCGATACTGAGTTTTTTTCTGTAGTATTAAAAATTAGTGGTAAATTAGGTGCAGTAGAAACTCGATTAACCGGACTAATTGTTGTCGATAGGCATTCGGATAATCGAAAATCCGGATAATCGAATGTATGAAGAATAATGTTGTGTTTATTAAAAATAACAAATACATAGATATCAACGAAAATCAATGTTTATGAAGAAATTAACACTTACTTATGTATGTATGTACATACATATTTTCATAGATTACATACATAATACTAAACTGCAGCATTAATCATGAAATAAAATATTTAGGTATGTATGTACGAATAATTTGTTTACAATAGGTATGTATTTTGGTAATTTGCATTTGGTAATCATGAAATAAGTAGGTAATAAGTTTAATTTGGTTTAAAATATTTGGTAATTGTCATTTAACGTAAGCAACTTTTTCTCTACATTGCTGCTATATCACGAATTCGTTTCAGTTGTAGTAAACTCACAGTATCACTCTCTGTTTGTTTTTCAAACCACTTGAGAGCTGTTTCCAGAGCATAAAATGCTACATCATGAGATGGTCACAATTGCAAACGAACTAATACAATAACGAAACGCGCGGGGTAGCGATCCCACACGGCACGGGCGGAATATGCAAGTTCCGACACGTACATGCTTGCATAAATTCGACTTGTAGGTACATATAAATTGGTCGCGGTTGGTAGTCCGGATAATCGCGAATCCGTATAACTGAGGGCCGGATAAACGAGTTTCTACTGTACTTTAAAATTGATACGTCTGTATTTGTCTTAGCGGTTTATTAGTTGGTCCCTTCACAAGCCGTAATTCTATTCCCGCGTGCTGACAAAGGCTGCGGTGTGATACCTATATTCAGAAAAAAAACTTGGTTACAAAAACATTTTTTTTTTCAGGTAAGTTAACTGACACGAAACATGGCTACAGCAAAGAAAAAATGTCGACAATATAGTGTCGATTATTTGAAATATGGTTTTGTTCCATCAGAGGCAGACAAACAATTGCCCATGTGTCTATTATGCAACAAAGTTTTGAGCAATGACTCTATGAAACCATCAAAGCTCGAAGATCATCTAAAAAGGTGTCATACTGATAAAATAGGTAAAGATTTAAAATATTTTCAAACATTGAAGGAAAAATATGAAAAGAGACCCACCATGCACAGTATGTTCGCTTCAACAGCTCAAAGTAACGATGATGGCTTGCGGGCATCTTACAATATCTCATTACTTATAGCAAAATGTGGAAAACCGCACACTATCGGAGAACAATTAATTTTACCCGCTGTTGAAGAAGTCTTAAAAACTGTTTTGCACAAATCTCCATTTGACGTACTAAAAATAATTCCATTAAGTAACAATACTGTACAAAGACGCATTGATGAAATGAGCTCTGATATCGAATGTTTTTTGTGCAATCATCTGCAAAAAACTGATTTTTCTATACAACTGGACGAGTCAACGTTACCCGGTAATGAAGCATTATTATTGACATATGTCCGATATATTATGGAGGAAGAAATTCACGAAGAATTGCTATTTGCCAGAACTTTGGAGACTGACACTAAAGGCAAATCAATATTTAATGTACTGAGCAATTTTTTTACGGAAACATCGATTCCATTTACAAACATTATTTCAGTGGCAACAGACGGAGCTCCTGCAATGGTCGGGCGATATCATGGGTTTATAACTCATCTCAAAAGAATTATACCAGGGCTTACAGCTATTCATTGCGTAATCCACCGCCAACATCTTGTGGCAAAACATTTAAGTGACAGGTTGAACCAATCTCTTAATTTTGTAATAAAAGCTGTCAACAAAATCAGAAGCAATGCATTGAATACGCGTTTATTTGCTCAATTGTGCGACGAAAATGATGAAGACTTCCAGCGACTGCTCTTACATACTGAAGTACGCTGGTTGTCGAAAGGTGCATGCTTAACGAGATTTTACTCTGTTTTCGATTCCGTATTAGAGTTCCTAGAAAGCAGAGATCCAGATTTAAAAGAAAACTTGATCAAATTCAAAACAGACATTGCGTATTTGACAGATTTGTTTAAAAAATTTAATGATATTAACTTGCAGTTACAAGGGGACAGCCTGAATTTAATAAAAACAAAGGGGATAATTTCGGCTTTTCTTGGGAAATTGAAATTAATGAAGCAAAACATTAGTCGGCGCGAATTCTCTCAATTTCCAAACTTGTCACAGGTAGAATGTATTGATGAGGATATCCATACCTACAGTCAACATTTAAGTGGCCTGCATGTTGACTTCAAAACCAGGTTTGAAGATATGCTGACAATGGATATACCACCATGGATCATAAATCCATTTGATGAAACGGAAGTGGCCAATGTAGTATTACAAGAGGAGCTGCTCGAGCTAAGTACCAATGAGGAGCTGAAGGTGAAATTTAGAAAAGGCTACCAAACATTATGGCTGCAAGCAGAAATACCCGAAAAATATCCTGGACTGTGGGAAATCGCAAGGAAATTTTTAATAGCTTTTCCCTCGTCATACCTTGTAGAAAGGAGTTTTAGTGCCGTTTCAAATCTCTTAACAAAAAAAGGGAGCAAATTAAACATCACAGAGCGTGGGGATTTGCGGTTATTGCTCACAAAAATAAAGCCAAACATTGATCGTTTGCTGACACTCCACCAAATACATCCTTCCCATTAATTAAAATTATGACTTACCTTTTTAATTTTTTCTTGTAATTCTATTCTTTTAATAAATAAAGTGTTATAAAATGTACCATTTTTCGTTTTTATTTTACCTATCGGAATATAGGGACAGAACTCAGAAGCGACACTTTTTCATTTTTTGGCGACTTTAAGAATGTGGTAGAAATGTAGCAGCAGGGGGTCCATCGAAACTAGTAACATTTTGAAAGTGGTCCACGAGAAAAATAAGTTTGGGAACTACTGGTTTAATAAGATACCCGATAGATAAAGGTATAATAAGATACTCGAGGAGATCCAGACCCAACGACCATATTTATAAGTGTCCCAATATGTGGGATATATGGTCGTTGGTCAGACCGTAAGGGTTGACCCTGGGTCAGCCGGGGTGCGAGGGATATGTCGAAGACATCCACACCTCCGGCCTAGCACGACGACCCACACAGATGGCGTGCGGTTTTAATCGATTCGAGTCCGACATAATCTTTTCCTCCGGCTCCAACGGGGGAGTTATCCGAGAAAAAAGGCATCCATACTAATTATAAATGCGAAAGTAACTCTGTCTGTCTGTCTGTATGTTACGCTTTCACGCCTAAACCACTGAACCGGTTTTGATGCAATTTGGTATAGGGGTAGATTAGACTATGAGAAACATGGGCTATGTTTGGTCGCGATAACCGACATCCACGCGGGCGGAGCCGCGGGCAAATGCTAGTCTTATATAATTAGCAGTTCTGTGAACAATAGACGTCGCGAAGACCCTATGCCAATTTTTTCTGGTACCCATTACCTTAAAAAAATAGATTAAAAAATGACACGTATTTTAAACAACCCTGGATGTTTCACCAATAATAATGACGATCCGCCTATGTGAAAATGGAAATTTATACTATAATTTTCTTCCTACTTAATATGTATATCAATTTAAATAAATAGTGCATTACAAATAGTGCCAATAGCATGATCATTAAATTTGTTTATAGTCTTGAAACGAGACAATGGCTTTGCAAATTTGATTTAACGCAACTTTAAATAAGTAAGCATACAATTTCCTATAATTTTGTATTTGAATGAATTTATTATAACATTTATTATGCTAATTTTAAAATTCCAATACATCGGGAGGAAGGAAATGCTCAAGTGGGACTTGAACCCACGACCTTTCCCTTATAGGGGGAATGCTGACCCAAGTGAGTATTCCAATTATATTTTTGATTCACCGAGGGTTGAAAAACACGGTGTATAACCCATCCAGCAACACGCAAACGAGTCACACTGTTCCTGGTAGGTAAATAAATATCAAATACGTCACAGGTGTTACTGAATGCAACAGTTTTAAAATATTAATAGGTTTTTTTATCACTTAGGTGGCAGACAAGCACACGGCCCACCTGATGGAAAGTGGTTACCGTGCCCCATGGACGTATGCAACACATTATTTATTAAAAATTAGATTTTTTTAATGGCTGTTTTCTACCGCCTCTACCACGGCGAGTGTTCTGAGGAGCTATTTCAACTGATCCCACCCTCTCCCTTCCTATCCAGAATAACACGTGCTAGTCTGCGGTGCCATCCACACACGGTGGAAACCATACCATCTCGCACTAAACGGTTTGAGGGCTCTTTCCTCTGCCGCACGATAAAGATCTGGAATGCTCTGCCCGCATACGTGTTTCCCTCCTCTTACAGTTTATTGCCATCTAGCGGGGTGCAGTCAATTGACGGACCAAATATATAAAAAACATGTTAGTACAGACTGCCCAGAGTTTTGAGTTCGATTCGTAAGCTCAGAATATTGACATCGTTAATAGGGTACGTATCATAATAAGATAAAATCAAAAAGTATAATACTAAGAAGAAATAAATCACCAATATGCATAATTTACGTTATATATAAATATCTTAAATCGCTGTTTTTTTTAATATTTTATGCTAACTAGAGGCGCATACGAAACTTTTGCGTTAAAAAGTACCTACACAACTCAGACAAAATTATTAATTTGAAATTGACATTGACATTAGCCATTAGACGAGGTGACGTGTCCTTTTTATAAAAAAAGAAAGATACCCAATTCTGAATCATGATTTAATACTAAATCTGAGGACAGTTTTTATACTAAATGGCAATACTAATTAGGTATTCTACTGACTAATCAAATTGGTTACTTTTTACTAATCTTCAAAACGATAAGCTAAAAGGTACTTGTATGAAAAAAGATTAAGTGACGTCATAAAATGTAATAGTCACATCTGTTAGGTACTATTTATAGGTAGGGTGGATGATTATGATTAAAAAACAAATTAAGAACCGACGCAATTTTTACCGCTCTTTTACCATTCTTAATTTAATAAGCTTGATTAGATAATTTATTTTAACTATAGGATAATACCCAATTTATTATGATTGTGATGCCGAATCAAAACTGAGCGTTGATCTGGAAAACTTGCCTAACAATGTAACACTCACCGGAATATTTACCATAGGTGTCGAATATCACGACGCTAGTACAGTACCGAACTATCCGATACTCGAAACAAATAAAAATATAGTAGACTAGCTTTTACCCGTGGCTCCGGCCGCGTGGATATCGGTTATCGCAACCAAATATAGTCTATGTGTTAATCCAAAGTATCAGTTAACTCCATACCAAATTTTATTGAAATCGTTCCAGCCGTTTAGGCATGAAAGAGTAACTAACTTCAATCCATTCATCCATACTTACAAATTTTCGCGTAAGGTAAGGTAAGTATACAATATTGTTTACAATCCATACGTCCTAATTCCAGTTGAGTTAAAATCCAATAATGACAGAGTACCTACGGTAGCTGGGGGACGCAAGACGCGACAGAGGAAGGTCCCAATTGCGAGCACGTACCTAACTGGTCACTGACTCAGTAGCTCGTTATGACCCATATGCGGAAAATGTGCCCGTTTTAGATCGAAGCGTTTGGATTTGGTACTATTTTTATCCAACTGCCGATGGAAGGAGGGTAATGTTTTTCGAGCCTATGTCTATATGTATGTATGTCCATTTATTTGGCACGGCCTACATCCTGAACGGCTAGACGGATTTGGACACGTGAGGTGTCATTTGATTCACCGTGATTGTGTGATGACACCAGGTGTATTAAAATTTCGAGAAAATCAAAATGGCGGATTTTTGGCACCAAAACGTATGTTGTTAAAATTTTTTGACTCAAACTTATCCAGTAGAGTATCAAAGTGAAGGAAATAGGAAGGAGATTTCAAAAATATATACATGTCATTTATCATAAGTCATAAATAAAAAGTATAAAAAAACTAATTATTAAAAAATAAAAAAGCCCGTCTGCCACTGAAAAATCGAAATAAGTTTAATTTACTTTCGGTTTTTTTATTTTACTGTATTTTTTTGTTAGTAGGTTTTGTGTGTGTAGTAGTCAATGTATCGCGAACTTATATTGTGGTCCGATGTCGTGTCGCATTTACATTATCAATAATATGAATGGGTATGATAGGCAGGGTCATGAAGATCACGTATGTATATTATGAATGTCGTTCTGACCAACATTGAGAACTTTCTTTCATTTGGAAGTTGGTTCAAAAGCGTCGGTAGCTTAGTGGTTAAGGAGTCGGTACGACCGAGTGGTCCCGGTTTCGAATCCTGGCCATTACACTACCGAAGTGAACCCACTCCTATCACAAGTGATTTAGCTTAGTTGGAGGGGTTAGAGCGAATATTAGTAACATCTCGGTTCTAATATTTTTTTAAGAATAGAAAAGATTAAAGTTTTATGGGCATAACAGTCTGAACATATTATTATCTCAGAGGTAGTTTGAATGAAATTTTTATAGCATTTATTATCCTAACTTTCCCACTTGAGTGCTTCTTTTTCCCGATGTATTTCAAAGGTAGTTGTTCAATTGTATTGTATCTTACTGAGTGACAATCAAGTGGCCAAGAATCCATACTAATATTATAAATGCGAAAGTAACTCTGTCTGCCTGTCTGTCTGTATGTTACGCTTTCACGCCTCAACCACTGAACCGATTTTGATGAAATTTGGTATAGGGATAGGTTAGACCTTGAGAAAGGACATAGGCTATGTTTGGTCGCGATAACCGACATCCACGCGGGCGGAGCCGCGGGAAAAAGCTAGTTAGTAATAATAATAAAATCTTTTATTTCTCTCTCATTTACCATTACAGCTTTTAGAATTTACACAAACAAAATATTCACCTTGAGAGAGCTGGAGTCCGTAGTAGGTAAAAATCAACACACTTCGGCACTCAAAATATTTCATGGTTATATTCATTTTGTTCTCTATTTCACGCGGCAAGCGCAGTCGCGATCTCCTTGCTCTTTAGAGCCCAGGGTCTACACTTCTGCATCCCTTATTATTGGTTACTTTGATTTGGATTGTTTTTTATCGAAGAAACTGTCGTCTGACCTACCATCTCCGAGAGAATCGCCTCTGCTAGAATCTCGTCCTTCAATCAGCAGGTATACAGGGCTTGGAGGTGAGCTAGTAGGACCTCATGGTCCCATCAAGAGACCAGAGAAAGGCCACCTCTGCAGAGAGGTACACTTAGGGGCGGCGCCCAGTGCCGGCATCGGCAACCATGAGGATTTGTATTTGTCGAATAACAATAGATCTCATTGTTATAGGTATAAGGTTGAACTTTAATTGGTAACCATAACGCTGCAGAATGCCGATCGATGCCGACAATATTCGACGATCGTCATTGAAATTTCAATTTTATGATGATAGTGATAAGATCTATAATGCTTGGCCAAAAAAAAATCCTGAAGCTCACCGATGCCGATGATGGGCGCCGGCCCTAACGTACCTATCCGTAAGGATACAAACATTTAAAAACGTAAAAGTACTTTATTTAAACATTAGTAGCATAGCTATGCTCATAGTTCAGAATGTTTAGATAGATAGAAAGATAGATAGATAATTCTTTATTGTACACCAACAGATTTACAGTAGGTCATGTACCTAAATAATGCGGTAACCTATTGAAATATCGAATTTCTGTTACCCGAATCTTAAAACCCCGAAAACGGTTGGTAGAACTTTTAAAAGACAGATGTAATGAATGACAACTTTCTATAATTCCGTTTTTCATTTCCCAGATGAATCAATTTCCAAGTGCACTAAAACCAAATTTTCAAATAGTATTTTTTTGTTTTCCATAGTGTCATAATCCAAATATAGTTATACCAGATTCTCAGAATATTTTTTTTTGTTTCCCATCGTACCATTTTCCAAATAAACTATTACCAAATTTTCAATTGCCAGTCAGTAAATTTATTGTATTAGTTGCCTATTACAGATAGGTTTAAGTGTCAAATTCGACTCAGTAGGTTAGGTTAGGTTAGAACTGCGACCCCCGCACGAGCCGAGCGAGCGAAGCGAGCGTGCCGCGGCAGCGGCCGGCGAGTGCTAGAAAACTTCGACTCAGTAGGTGAGGTTTGTTTGTTTGTCTGTCTTTGTGTTTGTTTTTGTTTGTCTGGATATCAATAAACTGCATTCCAAAAATTTGTGTTTTAAAAAATCGGCTTACGTGCATATGGATTACGGTTATCTGGATTTTGTGCAATTAGATTTCGTGTGTCTGGAATTCGTTCGTCTGGATTATAAAACGTCGTACAAATGAATAAATAGGAAAATGAAATTCGGAGTTGCGATTATATGGCAAATAAAACTTCGGAATTTGGAAAACCGGGATTATGAATAAATGGCCAAACGTTTTCTGGATTATGATATTCGGAATATTAAAATTCGGGATTAAGATAGGTAACCAAATAATGCGCATCATACAGTATAATGTACAATGTGCGGCCTTATCGCTGGAAGCGATTTCTTCCAGGCAACCTCTAATTAGATAATCACTTTCAAAATTTGATTGACATGTATAATAAATGACCATAATCGTTGTCCCGACTTATCACAATATTGATAAATCTTCAGTTAGTATTATCAATATTGTTACTTTGATTTGAAATATGGCACGTTTGATAAAGTAGTTATTGCTGTTAGAATCACAAAGAGATAATGGTCGTTCACAAAATACGTACAATAAAGATAACGCATATCTACAGTAGCAGACGAATTTCACTAAGCAGGAGATTGAGATAATTTATTGTGGAAGTTGTCTGCAAGGGAAACTCAGGTGGCTAATACATAAGATAACTAGTTTACGGATTAAGTTCACTTTATTTATTTTAATTGCGTCTTAAGGTATGATTATAACAGCCTCCGTATCGTGGTGGTAGTGAACGCGGCCGCTACGCAGGAGGCGCGGGTTCGATCCCCGCTCGATGCAAGTATTTGTATGCATGAATATGGGTGTTGGACTTTTTAGGACTCCAATTACCCGTAACGAATGCCATGACCGAGGGCTCTCACCGAGGCACGACCAGACCAATGTTAAATATTGGCATTGAGCAGGAATCGAACCCGCGCCCAGAGTAGCAATCGCTGCATACACACCGCATTGACTCATATTAAATATGCCTAACTTGCAATACCTATGTGTTCCACCACTTAGTACAAAAAATGATTAATTTCCTTCTCAATGGGTTCCACATATACATACATTTCTCAAAGACGTAGGTGTACGAAGATTCATGCTTCTAACTTTGAAAATGACGAACTTTCTATACAAAGGTTTATCGCCTATTTTACCCTCTTAGTAGCGAAATTTTGAAAAACGGTGATACACGTGTTCATTTATTTCTTAAAAGACACAGGCTTATGAAATTTAGTACATCTAGCTCTGAAAATGACGGATTTTCATACAAACTTTCATGCCTTATTTTACTCCTTTAGTAGCAGAAGTTCCAAAATTGTTAAAATTTCAAGTTTTTAGGTAAGCGGTTTAGGCTCTGCGTTAATGAATTGGTTAGTCAGTCAGGACAGGTCACTTTATATACATAGATAAACATCCAGACTTATACATAGAAATATAAAGAAGCATTGAGGGCACTCACCAGTGATGTCCAACAGGACCGAACTCTGTCGTCAGGGAACAGGAATATATCGAGCAGGGCCCAGGACCCCCGCCACACGAACACTACCAGCGACCCCACCACTGCTACCGAGAATATGCAGTCGAGGATGTACAGCATCGTCTCTCGGCTGTTCTGTAAATAAGAAATGGTGTTACATAACTGCTTTTTTTATCAAAGAAATGGGAACTTATTTTTTATTTTTTTATTTCTACTTGGCAGTGTGTGGCAATTTCACGGTTCCTCCGGTTCCCGTACAGAGCTAAGTGTATCCTAAGTCTATGTAGACTTGTATGTTACAATTAAAGTAAGGAATTGTATTATGTTGCATGATACTCGTATGTCTAAGTAGGTAGAGGTACTGCCAAGCGAAATAAAAAATATTTTCTTTCTTCTTTCTTTCTTTATGATATATTCTAAGATATTTCACCGCGATCAAGGCTGCTGATAAGCAGCCGATACGTCGTGTCGGTTTAAGTAAATAATAACAAATATATCGCGATAGAATCCGTAAAAAGTGGTTTTATTTCAATAGGAACTTATATTAGGTATAATAACTGGTTTGTATAAAGTTATGTCTCGCTTTTCGGACGCCCGGCGAAACTCGGACGCTCAAAAAAAAAAGAAATCATTCAATCGATCTAGTCTATAAACATTCACAAGTATTGAGCTTAGCAAAGAATTGGGTATTCTAGTTTTAGTTTTTTCAGTAGTTTTAGTTAGATAGCCTAGTTTTGGATAGTCAAATTGGTTACTTTTTACTAAACGTCAAAACGATAAGTTATAAGGTAACTTGTATGAAAAAAGGTTTGGTGATGTCATAAAATTTAATAGTCAAATCAGTTACTATTATAGGATGGGTGGATGACTAAAAATAAATAAAAACTATAAAATAAGCACTGACGCAATTTTTACCGCTCTTTTACCATTCTTAATTTAATAAGTTTAGTTAGATAATTCATTTTAACTATAGGAAAATACCCAATTGTTTATGAAAAGCATAAATAAAATTTGACAATCTCTTTGGCGTAGCGTTAGAGCGTTGGACTACTACGCCGGAGCTCATGGGTTCAGCCCAGCTCAGTGCATATATTTGTATACCCATACTCATACATCCTGTAAATACCTGAAGGTGTAATTAAGTGTCTAACCCCCACATTTCATCTACCATGATTTACGTTTTCACGTATTTAGAGGCAAAGGAGTGTATTATCGGCACGCGGTCTCTTTCTCAAGGACTATTGATTACTGTCGGATGGAGAGCAGCCCTATAATCACCTTCTACCAATCTAAAGTAAAGCCAACGAGACGAGAGAAAAAAGGTAAACGAAGCGACCATTACTGAGTTATGTTGCGATAACTAGCGATTATTTTCTCTGTCCTTGTCGCACATATCACACGTACGCGCTAATGGCTACAGCTCAGTTGTCGTTGGGTGTTTTGCGGTACGGGAAAGCTGTCTGCACAGCGGTTCTAAACGACAGTTCTGACAAGATCCGCCATCTTATGAGCAATTTTATTCCTGTCTGAAATGCGCTTGAAGTGATACGTGATACTTTCCAAATAAAAATGTTTGGAACCGCTGAATCTTTTTTTTCTCGCTTCGTTGGCTTTACTAGACCATAGACATATTGTACACAAATATTCGTAGTGAACATCGCAGAGGTCCTGGAATGTACTTCATACAATACATACAACGTATCTTCACATTTAAGCTGATGATCATAACAATTTACACACAATAGTGATCTTGAAACCTTCTACTGACCTCGACAAAAGTATGATATAATCTTTCCGGCACTGTATACTTGCCAGGTTATGCCTATAACAATCAACTTCAATTTGTAGTCATTATTTAATGTTTGGTTAAGTTCTATGTGTATAATATAAGGATGAAAATTTTGAAAATGGAAGCCGTTGGGATTTTGTATGGAATTCTATCACAGTTCTCTTTGTAGACCAAGCCGGCAAGACTTGGGTTATAGGGAGTCTTCGCCACTGATATGTACATATTCACCAAAGAAAATGTAGGTAAATAAGTACATATGTATATCCTAGAACCTCCAACACATACTCGCTTTTCCATCGAATATAACATTGCATTTCAATTTGTAAGTCTAAACTTTCATTTCTCTTATCTCTCAGCTCATACCCCTAGCCGGTAGTAGCATTCAATTTAATCAATGGCGACTCCACACCACTTAAACTGAAGGGAGTAAGACATAGGCTACTCTTTCATCAGTATTCCCCGCGGGTGGAGCCGAGCCACACACACACAAATTTTATCGCCATTTACTTTGTGAGTAACAAATGTATGAGTATGTGCGTAAGGGTTTAAAAGTCAACGTCGGCACGTGATATAGCACGCTTCGAGTTAAATACCTACATACTAATTAGAACAGAAAAGATGGTTGGAATATATCATCATCTTGGGATTCAATCATTCGCTCAATCTTATTTTTAACCCCCGACACAAAGAGAGGATTGTTATAAGTTTAATGTTTCTGTCTGTCTATCTGTGGCATTATAGCTCCCGAACGGATGAAGCGATTTCAATTCAGTTTCTTTTTGTTTAAAGGGGACTTACGTGCTAGTGTTCTTAGACATGGTTGAACCGTTTAAAAGTAACGGGGGTTAAAGTGAGGATGGGGAGCGTCGCGGGTTTTTTAAAATTTATATGATATGAATAAACTCATTACCAATTATGTTATGAATAAATTTACCTCGCCTGATGTTAAGCCTAAGGCAAAGTCTCGGAAAGAGGGTCACCATCGTAAACATTTACCATGTTAACAGTGGTGGCACTCAGCTTGACGGCCTCATTAGATGCCTTTTCACGCCCCGCTTAAAGGACCCGGGACTGTAGGAAGAAGGAATATTTGGCAGAATGGAAACATTCAGTAGGTATTTATGGAGAATGGAACAGTCTAGTCCCATTCTACTATGATTCTACTAAACTAAGCAAAATAACCTTAGTCGAAACTTCAAAGTTATAATATGTTTAGTCATCAATGATAACTAAGCATTGTATATAACTAAACACAGCCATTATTTAAGGTATATTAAGAAAATATATAATATGTTACCGTATCTAATAAGTGTATGTAATCTTAGAAGCCTTATAATCACAAACACATTGAAATACAAAAAAATAAGAAAGAAAATAATGACGTCAACCCGACGAACTTCGTACCGCCAATTTTTCTCCGCCCGCGTGGGTCAGATCCCGTTCCCGCTGCATTCTCTACTACATTAAGCATGTATTATACATATATACCTTCCTCTTGAATAACTCTAACTTATAAAAAACCCGCTTCAAAATTCGTTGCGTAGTTTTAAAGATTTAAGCACACATAGGGACAAACAGACAGCGACAGCGACTTTGATATAAACTATGTAGTGATTAGGTATATCTAATGGTCTAAATAAGTCACTTTATTGGAATCGTATTAGGATAATATTTTATCACGCGGCGCACCTACATGAAATTAAAATCTGCTTATTAAGTGAATTATAGTGATACTGCTCATAGTGCTCATATCAGTGACCATTTGACTAATTTTATAGAAATCTATTGAGAATACTGGCAATTCAAAAGTTTTTTTATATAGGACACGTTAATTTGACTTCACCTCGCCTGATGGTAAGCTAAGTAAAGTCTCGGAAATAGGGTCACCATCGTAAACATGTACCATGTTAACAGTGGTTTTTTGTTTTTTTATCGTGCGAAAAATCCCCACGGATACCACCCCCACGGAGCCGGTGAAGGCGGTTATGTCGGACTCGAACCGACTAAAACGCACGCCGTCTTGGGTCCTTGGTTGCCGAAGGTGAGATTGCCAAAAGCATATCTCTCGCACCCCGGCAGACCCAGGAATGTTAACAATGGTGGCACTCAGCTTGACGGCCTCATCAGATGCCTTTTCACGCCCCGCTTAAAGGACCCGGGAGTCCTGGGACTGTAGGAAGAAGGAAACACGTGAGCTGGCAGGGAGTTCCAGGTTTTAATGGTGCGGCATAGGAATGCGTCACTCAAACGCTTGGTTCTAGAAGTTATATTCCACACCGTATACGGATGGCATCTTAGCCCTGCACGTGTTGTCCTGTGAAGGAAAGGAGAGAGTGGGACTAATTGGAAGAGCTCATCAGAACGTTCACCATAGTAGAGATGGTAGAATATTGCCAAAGACGCAACATCTCTACGCATCTGCAAGTTACTCGTTTTAGCAGAATTGCTCAATGTAGGGTTTTTTTACCGCGCTGTTTTTGGGTGCAGACCAAATTGTCTGTGATTTAGATTAATACGACGAGGTACTGGAACTCTGTTAAGACTTCAAGTATAGTACAGGTAACACGACAAGTGGGAGTGAAATAAAACCGATCAGCTGAGCATGTAATGCACTCCACTATCATGAGAATGAGTTTGTTTGTAAGTGCTCTAAGGTTTGATGAACTTTCAATACATAGGAACAGGAAATAGATATGAAAACATTATATAAACTTGCTTATCTCGTCTGGTGATTTATCAACGCAGAGCCTAAACCGATCACCTTTAATTATTGCCTTCTCTGTCATGGTTATGAACTCTCCTAAGGCAGGATTTTTGGAAATTTCACTTCCAAGGAGGTAAAACAGGAACAACTGTATGGGAGTCCGTCGTTTTCATTACTATAATATACTTGCTTCTGGTTAACTTATAATCCATACTAATATTATAAATGTGAAAGTAACTCTGTCTGTCTGTCTGTCTGTCTGTCTGTCTGTATGTTACGCTTTCACGCCTCAACCACTGAACCGATTCTGATGAAATTTGGTATAGGGGTAGATTAGACCATGAGAAAGGACATAGGCTATGTTTGGTCGCGATAACCGACATCCACGCGGGCGGAGCCGCGGGCAAAAGCTAGTAAGTGATATAAACATTGCCATACAACTTGGCCCTGAGGAGGGCCAGACCGTAAGGGATGGCCCTGGGTCAGCCGGGGTGCGAGGGATATGTCTATAACAACCTCACCTCCGGCCTAGCACCAAGACCCACAGTCGGCGTGCGGTTTTAGTCGGTTCGAGTCCGACATAACCTCCCCTTCCGGCTCCGGCAGGGGGGGTATCCGAGGGGATTTCCGCACGAAAAAAAAAAAAAAAAAGCCATACAACTTGGCAATGCTGCCAGTCTTCTGGGAACACTGCCACAAGAGGCATGCGATGCGGAGGAATTCTACGACGCGTTTTAATTTTAGTCTTAATTTTAGTTTTAAAATAGTTTCTTTTATTTTTATTTGTAACTAGCTTTTGCCCGCGGCTCCGCCCGCGTGGATGTCGGTTATCGCGACCAAACATAGCCTATGTCCTTTCTCATGGTCTAATCTACCCCTATACCAAATTTCATTAAAATCGGTTCAGTGGTTTAGGCGTGAAAGCGTAACATACAGAGAGACAGACAGACAGACAGAGTTACTTTCGCATTTATAATATTAGTATGGATTAGCAGTTTAAAACTAATACTTATCTACATAAAATTGTATTTTCATGTAATAAATGTATTTTCTAGCCACTTCACTATCACTACATAGTAACAAAGTCGCTGTGGCTGTCTGTCCATCCCTATGTATGTTTCAATCTTTATAACTAAGTACGCAACGGATTTTGAAGCGGTTTTTTTAATAGATAGAGTGCTTCAAGAGAATGGTTTAAATGTATAATACATTTGACTGAATTTTTTATAGCATTTTTAATGCTAACTTTAAAGTTCGAAAAACATCGCAAAAATGAAACGCTCAAGTGAGACTTGAACTCACGACCTTTCCCTTACAGGGGGAATGCTCTTCCAAATGAGCTATTGAGCCACACCTGATTCATTTGAAATTTTCCTTCTCTTTGTATCCGTCTTTAAGGGCGACGGTGGTGCCATCCACCAACATTCATGAGTTCAAGTCTCACTTGAGCGTTTCATTTTTTCCGATGTTTTTTGAACTGTATAATACATGCTAAATATAGTGGAGGGTACAGCGGTAACGGGATCCTGATGCCACGCGGGCGGAAAAATATTGGCGGTACAAAGTCAGCTTGTTATCTATAATTTTTTATATCTTTCTTGACCAACAAATACTACCACTACACACATCATTATTACCAGTCCCCCTAGACAAGTGGCAATTGGTAGAATAGAATGACAAATGCTTAGGATTTGACGTTAATGACATATTGTGTTCATGACTGTCATAGGTTTCATATCTAGAGGGGCTGTTTGTTTGTTGAAACGCTCTAATCATTGAAATGGTCTGACATTTTCTTAACCATTTCTTAGGGAAGATTTAAATCTTTCCTCTCTAGATCTATTTATTCTCCAGATCTATATTGTGCTCAAAATTTGCTCAAAATCTGCGGTAGCCTAGTGGTATGGGTAATGGACTGCTGAGACGAGGTCTCGGGTTCGATCCCAGGTTTACCATGGCACACACCAATGCCTTTCGATGCTTTTCGAAGTTATGTATGTATTTATCGCAGGTTTAGAAGCGCCCGGTTAATGGCAATAGGCTCGCCACCTATTACATAGGGACCTAAACATAAACTGGCGAAATGTGGGTGCTAGCACCTCTGCCTATCCCTTCGGGGAATACAGGCGTGAGTTTATGTTATGTTATGTTATGGTACACGTTTCTAAGGTGTCTTTTGGAGATAGCACGGGGTGATACGGCGGTGGACGAGATCAAATTTATCCAGCATACATTATTACAAAACAATCCACGCGCGCCAGGGCCTCGTTTGTCTCTCAGCTTAGATCCAAGATACGAGTATGGGTCCTGAAGTATATATAGGTCAGCCGGGGTGCGAGGGATATGTCGATGACAACCTCACCTCCGGCCTAGCACCACGACCCACAGTCGGCGTGGAGGTCGCAGAACGACCTCCGTCCTCCATGAGCGCTGGCCTGGGGGTGACCGGTGGAGCCGCCTGTCACCCTAGCAGAAGCAGGCCGCGGCGGCGGCGCAAAATGCGCCTCCCCGTAACCGGGGCTAGATGGGGACACTGTGGTCCCCACAACCCGAAGGGGGCCATCTCGATAGAGATGGTCCTGGGTCTGCCGGGGTGCGAGAGATATGCTTTTGGCAATCTCACCTCCGGCAACCAAGGACCCAAGACGGCGTGCGTTTTAGTCGGTTCGAGTCCGACATAACCGCCTCCACCGGCTCCGTGGGGGTGGTATCCGTGGGGATTTTTCGCACGATAAAAAAAAAAAAATAAAAAAAAAAAAAAAACCCACAGTCGGCGTGCGGTTTTAGTCGGTTCGAGTCCGAAATAACCTCCCCTTCCGGCTCCGGCAGGGGAGTATCCGAGGGGATTTCCGCAAGGAAAAAAAAGAAAGGGGTCCTGAAGTATATACGGTATTCTGTCTTTTCTGGGAACGATGGTACTTACTATGGAGACATTACCTTGTAGCGTTATTTTACTGTCTGATCTCTTTTTATTTAACATTTAACATTTATGCACACACAAAGCGAATACAAAATATACAATGGATGTTGAAACGTTAGTACATTGGCTTTTATATAATAGTAAACCTGTAAAACTGTTATTATTTATTTTGTATCTACAGTTTTACTATGTTCGTTATTTACCAAACGGCATCATATATTGGAACAGTAAACGATAAACACCCTGTGTCCTGCATACCTATTACTTTATGCATGTGTCCAAACCATAGAACTGTAAAAAGTAAGACAAGTCAGGTACAAGACAAGTCTAATCATTTAGAGTTCTATGGTCCAAAAAATACTTCGAAAATCTAGAAGTAACCAAAAAATGAAAGCAACCAACCGTACGGAACATTGTGGGCACATCAAAGTAGTCCTGTGGCGAATCCACGGCTATCGCGAAAGGCGCAGCGCAAATGTTTTTAAGAGCTCGCAGCGCTGCCAGCGACAGCGTGGCTGCTGCCGTGGTCGACAGCAGCGTCCTCGCACTATCTCCTGTGCACTCATTCAGAAGATTCCACACCCCTCGCCAGGCACCCACACACGCCACCCCCGCGATATACGTACACAACCGCGATAGCACGTAATAAGTCAACCTTCCACGCTCGGGGCTTAGATGTTTACTCAATTGACTTTGGAACGCGCAAAACAACAGGCTACAACACAGTCCGAAAGTGGCACACACAGCGGCACTGCTGACTGGGTAGTCAGTGAGAACGTAAAGGTCCATGAGCGTCCAGGTAGACTTCCAGTATGTGACGACGGCGGGTGCGACCACGATGCTCGCGAATAACGCGTCAGCCGACTCCAGGAGAGCGGCGTGCGCGCGCGACCCGCTCGCGAGAGTATCGGCTAACCCCGCAGTGCTTCCACGCATGTCTGCAGTACGAGTGACTCCTCCGCCTCCCGGCTCGTACTCGCAACAGATTACAGCTTGTAATTGCATTATCACCCGTTCCGTACCGTGACGTATATGGCTAGTTGCTCCTGACGTACCTACAGCGGTGTCGAACATTCAAATCTTCTGTTTATTTGAGATAACATTCATTGTAAGCTAGTTGTGTAAAGTGTATTTATGTTGATTATTCTAACCACTATATTAGGTGATTTAAGATGTGTCCAAGTAACTCAGTTGGTTGGAGTAGTCCTTTATAGCGACGTTGCGGGTTTAAGTCCCGTCTTGGACGCTAAATTTTTCCAAATTAAATCTAAAAGAAAAGTTAGTATCTAATTGCTTTAAATTGTATTAAGTTTTAATAGAAGTCTATAATATGTAGGATATGTTATGTGTTTTCTTTTATACTATTATTAGGAAAATTACAAGAGGCTATTTGAAAATCTGCGGTAGCCTAGTGATATGGGTAATGGACTGCTGAGACAAGGTCTCGGGTTCGATCCCAGGTTTACCATGGCACACACCAATGACTTTTCAATGCTTTTCGAAGTTATGTGTGTATTTATCGCAGGTTTATAAGTGCCCGGTTAATGGCAATATAGGCTCGCCACCTATTCATTGGGACCTAAACATAAACTGGCGAAATGTGGGTGCAAGCACCTCTGCCTACCCCTTCGGGGAATACAGGCGTGAGTTTATGTTATGTTATGTATGTCTATTTGACTATTTTTTTTACTTTCGATTTGATTATGAAAAATTCAATTTGTCGCGCCGCGCGCCGCCCGAAAACGCTCCATACAAAATCGTACGAAATTGTGATGTCACGCTTCCGTAGCGCGTAGTGCAAATGTATGGAATGCAAAGAATATCGCGTTTATCTCGGTCTACGTTGCGTTTACATGTATATATAGTTCATAATAAAAGTTATTTAAAATTTAATAAGAAATCTAAAAAGTTATATATTTGATTTGAATTTGATCGTTTAGGTAGGTTTGACTTTTTTTGGGAATTTCAACTAATGTAAAGTCATAGTTTCTTGCAAGGCATATTTTTTCAGAACATGCTATTATATTAAGCAGTATTGGAAAGAATCAACGACTTAGTAAAATAGCCTATTTTATGAAAAACCAGATGTGTGGTAAAAAGTGATTACGCTCAATTTCACGCTCACACATAGGTATATTACGTCGAAATTGACGTAAACAGTAAATAACTCCAATAATTCACAATGGTTCATTAAGTAATTATTTAACGATGTTTTTATTGATAACATGCGCCAGAATATTGTACGATTTAAGGGCGAGGTGCCATTTGTGCGTTGTGTTGCGTTGGCGCAACGGATCAGAGTAATTCTATAATGAGAAACAACCTGTATAAAGGCGTCGACTTCCACTTCCTAACGCATTAACCGTATATTATTAGTAGTTAAGTGAAAGAATGCCCCCTGACCGCGTGGTAAATGGGTACCGGTACAAACCCTTTCGGTTTACTGGTACTTAAAAAAAGTATAAATTTTTAATCAAATAAAATTATAGCAAGGAAACAAATCCCTTTAATTTTCTAAGAATGACCCTGTTCCGTTGCGACGACACAACGCAGCGCACAAGTGTGGACTCAGCCTTAACCTACTGTGATAATAGATATACCTACTAAACTGTAACAATGACACCCTGAATGTAATGTAAGACTATATCCACTATGAAAGTTTATAAAGTACGATGGGGTTGACATATCTTTACTGAATCAAGCCCCAAAATAAATTAAATTATAAATTTAAAAAAAATAATTAAACAAATTAAAATTATGATAAATTGATAGCCCCCGTGGCGTGGCGGTAGTGAACGCGACTGCCACGCAGGAGGTGTGGGTTCGATCCCCGCTCAGTGCAAATATTTGTATTCAAGAATATGGCTATTTGTATTGGTTTGGGTGGTTCTATGTACAATATGTATGTATTTACAAAAAAAAGTATCAAGTATGTTTATCCGTATTATAGATTCCATAACACAAGCTAGTTAAGCTTACCATCGGTCTAGATAGCGTTGTGTAGAATGTTGTGCAATATTTATTTAAGTATTATTATTTATTCAAATAAACATTAAAAAACCTACTAAAAATTGTCAATAATGTATTACTATTAGAACTGTTTTATTGGATTTCCGGCAAAGACTCTCAAGTTTTGATGCCTTGATTCTAGTTAGAAAGTCTTGAAATCATTCTTCTTTTTCATCCTGTGGTTAATCCCAGTCTTATCAGAAGCTTTCAACTCGGAGTATGGGGTTTTTTCAGTCTAACTGCGGGTTTGGCTGAACTTTGATATTTTCCGTAAAGCGACTGCCACATCTGACCTCCACAAAAATTGGCAATATCGAAGCATTGCAGTTAGACCAGTTATTGGATTTTTTATTGCTCAAATTACCCGTATCGACTGACATAAATGTTCGTAAGGCATCTGGGACCGACGGCTTAACGTGTTCTCCGAGGCACGGCCAGACCAATGCCACAGAACAGTTAATATGCCAATGCAAATATACATATTCATGCATACAAATATTTGCACTCAGCGGGAATCGATCCCGCACCTGTTGCGTAGCGGTCGCGTTCACTACCGCCTCGCCATAGAGGCTGTTCTTAAAATCATTGGATCATCATATAGCTGTATAATAGCCATCTGTCTGTTACCTTTACAAGCTTAGACAGTAGAATTTTGTCAGAACTTGGTGTTGTAGCCTCTGTGGCGTAGCGGTATATATAGCGTTCGACTGCTACGAAGGTGCCGCGGATTTGATCCCCGCTTAGTGCAAATAGTTGTATGCAAAATATTTATAATTTGTTTTAGTCAGGGTGTTTCTATGTATAATATGTATTTATTTAGAAAATTATTTAATTATGCTTATTCGCATACTAGATCTCTTTTTTTTCGTCGGAGCCGGAAGGGGAGGTTATGTTGGACTCCAAACGACTAAAACCACACGCCGTATATGTGGGTCATCGTGCTAGGCCGAAGGCGAGGTTGCCTACGATATATCCCTCGCACCTCGATTGACCCAGGGCCATTCTTGTCGGTCTGACCCTCCTCGGGAGGGGGGACAGCTCTGTTCCTAGCTCGCCCTCGGTTTGGAGAACTCATAATACAAGCTAGTTAAGCTATGTTAGAGCTTTGGGAGAGGCTATGTCCAGCCGTGGACTATGAATGATCGAAGCATGTTTGCTTTGGGTCTGAATAGCGCTGTGTCTAATGTCGTAGAATATTCATTTTTAGCTTTTACAGGAGCAATTAGCCTTAGCATGACGACCGACAGTGTCGTCCGCAAGATTGGAACTCAAATTGTGGGTTGTTTCGTAGCTGTGTAATTATGGTCACGGTAATTTTCTCAAACGTTATTTTAAACCATCCAACGACAGCTTAAAATATAAAATAAATTATGACATAAATTAAAACAATAATGACATGACAAGATATCAACACGACAGTAATGATTTTAGATTTTTTTATTGGTTAAGTTTAATGACAGTTCAAAGACGTGAAAATCATGCAATAAACATGTAACTGATAATCACAATATTGATGTATTTAAGCGATAGCAACTATTTATAAGATAACATTATTGATAGTGTGTACAGGAGGAGGGGCTAAGTTACCGTGTCGTATTAACTGTCTAATAAACACCTCTCAGATTATTTTAACCGTCATTATGGGTGGTGAATTGGTTAATAATGACCCTTATACGGGTCGAAAGTGACGTAAATTTTTACAAAAGTTACATTTTGGCAACGATGCAATTACTCAAGCAACCTGAATCGATTATTCTGACAATGGATTAGGACACTCCAACCCTGACTACAACTGTCATAATGCACCTATTAAATTATTTTTCTATAATTTTTGTTTGTAACTGTTATGTTTGTTATTGAATGTTAATTTTATATATTAATAATAGGTTAGGTACGCCATCGCATTAGGTGATAACAACCTGTAATGATAGTGTAAGGTCTGTTTAAGTAAATAAATAAATAAAAAATAATAAAACTCAACTATAACAAGGTGTAATATAAGATGTTTGACAGCCTCTGTGGCGTGACTGTATTAAAGTTCGGATGTGTCTGGAATTAACGCCAGGATGAAAAAGAAGGTGTAATATAAGGTAACATGAAGAAAATATGTCAGTTGTGTCTCTGAGTATAGCAGACGGTAGGTACTGTGGAGAGATAGTGAGAAGGCGGGCAGGCTTTTGTTTTGCCAGACCCTCCCGTGGGGGCTACTGGGGCGTTGGAGATTGCGGAGCCGCCTGTCACCCTAGCAAAATCATACCAAGGCGGCGACGCATAGCTCACTTCCGTGGGCAAGATGGAGACACCGCGGTTTCCACACCCGACGGGGGGCATCTCGAATATAGAGATGGCCCTCGGTTAGCCGGGGTGCAAGAGATATGTCACATCTCATGTCTAGCAACTGAAGACCTAAGACTGAGTTTCAGTCGGTTCGGGTTTGACCACCCCACCGACTCTGTGGGGGATATTCGTGGGAATTTTGCACACTATAAGAATAAAGAGAATGGCGTCGCTGCGTCTGGCTAGATGGGTAACAAAGGTAATAGATACATATTTAAATAAAACAATTTTGTAGGTAAAAAATATCGATTAGACACTTAAAATAAATCTAGTAATCTTAGATAAGACTTCCAAATACAAATTCTGCAGTAACCAATCGGATACGTTATAAATGTAGACATTGCAGAAGACAAAATACTTGATGACGGATAGTTGACAAACAGTCTGCTCACTAAGATAATAGTTATTATCAAATGCCACTCGATAAAAGTGATATTTATAGATTTTTGAACTACACAAGGAGCGCAAAATTCATATGAAATTAACAGCCTGATTTAGATAGACGATAATGCCCGAGTGTTAAACAAACAGCTCTGTGATTCATTTCAGTGGAAGTATGAGAGATGATTCAAGCTGAACAATATTATGCTAGAAATCGGCAGCGTGGCATAAAAAGTTTAATGATCATAGACAACTTGAGTACAGAATTAGATCGCGGGTTATTGTCTCTGTCTATCCCTTCTTTTTCATTTTAGCGTTAATCCCAGTCGCAACTGGGGTCTTCTTCGTCTTTCACTTCTGGGGTCCGCCTTACCAGTCTAAATGCGGATTTGACTTCACTTCGATATTTTCCGTGAAGTGAATACCATCTTCCACAACCCAAAATATCGAAGCATTGCAATTAGACCAGTTTTTGGACGTTTTAGGGCTCTAACTACCCGTAACGACTGCTATAGATGTTCGTATGGCAACCGATAGCTTGCTCTTCGAGGCACGACCAAACCAATGTGTAAATATCCATATTAAAGTCTCAGAGGGATTAACGCCAAGATGAAGAAGTGGGACGGCTAATAATGTTAAAGGAGGCAAGGACTTGGTAGCTCTAGCAAATAACGGGAATTTCTGAACTTAGACTATGCGCTATCAGCTTCGTCGTGTTATCAACTGCATGATATCAGGCTGAGATTTTACCTCGTCAAAAAAATATTATCCAATTATTTCAAGTACCGTTTCAAGTCTTCAAATGACTCACTATTATCGATATGGATTTGCGGTAACGGCATTGAGGTTTGTTATCTGTCATTTTATTGAACTTGAACTTAACTGGAGCCTCGTGAGTCCCAGCAGAATAGAATTTGGGCCGCCACATCTCTTCCCACGGGGTGTCGTACAAGGCGACTAAGGTATATGGCTGTTTAACATCAAAAAGATATATACAGCCCAGACTCAGCCTCAAAGGCATGGCTCGAGTTAACGATAGTGCCCAGAATGGGGCAATATTCTCACCCCCTATTACGTGGCACCTAATACAATATTATTGGTAAAATATGGGTGTTAATGTGTGTCTAACCCCGCGGGGATAAAGGCGTGATTGTATGTATGTATGAACTTATCTGTAGCCGTGATTGACTGAAGTAAGGCTTTTAATTTCAGTTTGAAAACAAACCGTATTGTTATAAAAGCTAAATATTGTCGAAATATTATGGAGTCTGGTTTAAAGTTCCAGGTTCAGAGTCATACAGTCTGTTAATGTGGCAGTCTCTGTGGCGTAGCGGTAGATCATTCGACAGCTACGCGGGGGCGCGGATTCGATACGCCCAGTGCAAATATTTGTATGCACGAATATGTGTTTTTATGTATTAGTTTTTATTTACAAAAAAAGTATGTAAGTATGTTTATCCGAATTCTAGAACTTATTATTATACAACAGTTTTATATATCACACACCGTAATTTCAAGGCATTACTGACCTTTCCTCTTTTTGGTATAAATTTCAACTTAACTCCTTTACACATTCAGGAGAAAAAGGTTTTGACAGTCAGACAGACAAACACACTGATAGACCCGTCCCCGTCTGACGACGTGTTGGTCTGTCTGTCTTTCAAGACCAAAGAAGTGATTATATGAGGATTTAATTTTTCCTCTTGAGGCGCTAAAAATAGAATTTACTAATCGAATACATAGGGAAAAAGAATCTTCTCGGGTGGGACTCGTACCCACGATTTTACCCTCTCTTTCTCTCTCTGTATAGTTAGCAATTCATTCAATAGAATTTACTAATTGACGATGAGGTACGAAACAGTTAAGTTAATTTATAGTTTTATGGATTGATGGATTCCGATTTTATTTTACGTCAAATTTATATTCTGCATATTTATTGACCGGTATGCTATCCATCTTCAAATCATTACTTACACTCTCTGCATATTTGACAGCCATTTTTATATAACTTTGACTAAGACACAATTTTATTCAAGGCCTTTGGGGCATTGCGATAGAGCATATATGCTTTGGCATTGATCAGGGTGTTTCTATGTAATTATAATATGCAGGTAGGACCTTTTTTTTTCTTTATTAATTTTATTTTCCTTACGTAACTAATAAACAATTGTACTATCCAATAAGTTAAGCCAGTTAGAACAGTGTAGAATATCGTATTTCACTATCCATTGGACAATCAGTTTAAGATCAACTTATATCTAATTCCTGAATGACCCGAAAATTTAGTAATAAATAAATTAGAACAAATGATTGAATTCTTAACTTGACAATCGATATTAAATGTACCAACCGTACGAAACATGATCGGCACATCGAAGTATTCCCGCGGTGTATCCAAGATTACGGTAAACGGCACACCACATACGTTCCGAAAGGTCCTCAGCAGAGTCATCACCAATGCAGCTCCTGCCGTGATAGGCAACACCATCCGAGCACCATCCCCAGACCATTCATACAGAAGGTTCCACACACCTCGCGACAAGGCCACACAAGCTACTCCTGCCGTAAGCGTACACAACCGAGACTCTAAGAAAAATGTCCACAGTCCCCGTTCTGGCCTCACATGTTTGCTCAAAGGACGTTGAAACAATGCAAATAATAGACCAATTATGAAACCGAAAGCAGCACACACCGCGGCGCTTAACACCGGTCTATCAGAGAACACGTAAATATCCATTAATATCCAGCCTGATCTCCAGTACGCGATTACAGCTGGCCCGACAATAACGCTCGCAAACACCGCGTCGGCAACCGTAAGCAGTGCTATATCCGCACCTGACTTACTAATACCCAACGTCAAAGCATCAGGCAGCCCGGCAGTACTTCCGCGCATATTTGCACCTGTATTCTAGACGTTGAAATATTGAGTAAGCCTTACGGTCACCGCTTGCGATCTGCAACTGGTGTATTCGATTGCTGCCTTATGTAATTCGTTTATCAGCATCACATACAATGTTATCTCTTCCTTTCCTAGAGCTTATAGTTTAACTTAGGTATATCATGATATCTTTGATTGCAATTGATGATCATCATCGATGATATAAGGCTTTGTTTTCTGTAAACATTATGTGATCTATTGTGTAGGTATTATGTAGTTTTATATTCAGACATATTAAGTAGAGTAGGTATCAAATATATTACCAATTTATATCATGCGTAGTTCGTACATCAGTGAAGATAACTAAATCCTTAGATTTCTTTCTATTTATCGTGTTTTTTCCGGTATTGTACGCTTATCCACTTTCACGAAATGATGTATTATTAATTTTATCTAATTATATACTATTTTTAGGACGTAAAGGCGATAAATGTACTTTCATTCATTAAAACAAGTCTGATTTACACGTGAGATTAATATACCTAGTCTTATATAGAGACTAGTGATACCCGCGACTTCGACCGAGTGGACCTGGGTTTTCATTTTATTTTTTTGCGCGGAGCTCTATAACTTTTTGAACAATAATAATAGGCTACGTCACGCCTTATATCAGCAGTTATCTATGGTCACATCTCTTCAAAATCAGCCGAGTCAGTGCTGAGATTATAAACAGGCAGGGTCTGTGTGCCCACCTTGCCCTGAAAGGAGGGGGGCGCTGTGGAGAATGACATGATTATCCTGCCTTTATCCGTCCTGCGTCCTGCTTCAACTGGGGTGACAAGTGTCTACACCTGTCACCCCCAGGCCTGCGCTCATGGAGAATATAGCTCAAAAAGCGACCTCCGATGTGCCACTCAAGCAGCATCCGCGCCGCGCGAGTCTTTCCCGTGCCCGTGCCATAGCCTCTTTCTCGGACATTAACAATGAAGTAGGTTCAGTACCTTATTCGGGCTTAAAATAAAACCATGCCAGTTGGCATTTTTTATGTCAATTATATGAAAACGATCATTGCGGCCACACTGAAGGGACTGACGACTTCTCCGTCTTTTATTGTCGATGGGATCTTAATTCATGGAACGTTAATTTATTTTTTCATTATCACAAGTATCTATGTAATAACAGAATATGATCGTGTCATTCTCCACAGCAGCGCCCCCTTTCAGGGGAAGGTGGGCATACAGACCTTGTCTGTTTATAATCTCAGCACTGACTCGGCTGTTTTTGAAGAGATGTGACCATAGATAACTGATGATATACCTAAGGCGTGACGTAGTCTATTATTATTGTTCAATACGTTATAGAGCTACACGAAAAAATAAATGAAAACCCAGGTATACGCGGTCGAAGTCGCGGGTATCACTAGTCTTTATATAAGACTACAATATATCTCACGTGTAAATCAGACTTGTTTTAATGAATGAAAGTAAATTTATCGCCTTTACGTACTAAAAATAGTTAATAAGATAAAATTAATAATACATCATTTCTTGAAAGTGGATACGATAAATAGAACACGATAAATAGAAAGAAATCTAAGGATTTACTTCTTTTCATGATTTATATTGGTACATTTGATACGTACTTTATTCTGCCGTCCTTATCAAAAACAACGCAATCGACATTTTTTACGAAATTGAGTTATTAGTATATTAGGAATCACGGAAACGAGATCTACCAGGATCAATTACTTGTTTTTTAATACCTTTTATAGTTTTCGTTTTTTTGTTAGTTATAAACAGCGTATTAGATCCATTCTAAACCTATTACTAGTCATAAGCATCGTAATAAACATTTCGGTGAACGATTATAACCTAATATTCTATATATACTAGTCATAAGCATCGTAAGCAAATTATGCGTTGTTCTTGACTAGTTTAGTCAGAATTTAGATGTTCGCCATAAATAATATAAATAACGCATTCGGTACAAGGGTCGTTTATAATTAGCAGCATAAAATATATTTTAAATATTGTGAACAAGTCATAAACATTACACAATCATATATGATATTTATACCTAATAATATATTTCATTCTAATCTATACTTTATTTCTCACAAACATTTTAACTGCCACTGTGCTATATATAATAAGTATTTAATATGAATTTAAACTAGATAGCAATAACATAAGTAACGCAATTGTTACATTTCCGATTATTATGATTAGTAAAGTGTCTCAGTATAGACTAGTCCGGGGTAGAGAGAGGGCAGTAAGGTTGGAGAGAGGGCTCTACAAAATTAAATATAAAAGAAGTCATTCTGATGACGAGTTTCAGGATCTTGATTTTTTTTGCAAGCTAGAGTGATAAAATCACAGCAATTCCCTACAGTCTCTGCAAAGGCACAACCAAGAGGTATTACTGAAGAGCGAAAGAAGGGCATTATTTCAAAGCTTGTTCCTCTAATGCCATAAAATCGAAAACCATTTTTGGTATAATCTATTTGTTTCTGATGCCAAAGATTTAACTCAAAGTGACTGATATTTTTCTAATAAACCTTACAACTTATTTTGATACTAGCTGTTACCCGCGACTTCGTCCGCGTTTAGTTCGGAATAGCTCAAACTCTTTATTAAACATGGTGGTAGATTTTTATCCCAAGTGGAACGGAAGTACCTACTGGAGATAGTGAATTTTACGCAAAGGAAACATTTGTTTATTTAAAAAAAGAAACAAACTGTATTCAAATCATTTCGAAAACTCGCTTGACATCATCCACCTTGTATTTTTAAATTAAATATTATGAAGACAGTCTTTTGAGTGACTGACTTATAAATACAGGGCTTAACTACTGAAAACTACGAAAATTGACAGACTTCTTCTATGGGCTTGGCAAATATTGCGGAAGGATTTTGAAAAATTCAACATTTTGCTGACGAAATCATTATCAAGTATGTTATGAACATTGTTATATGTGGACTTGGTAATGTTCACCATTTTTAATGGTTTGAATATTCTTCCTTCCTCCCGAATTCTTAAAACATGCTGCCACCACTTACGAACTGAACAAATTAAAATAAATACATCACGTATCACACAAAATAGTTTCAAGAAAACCCGGTGCCTTGCACGCCCTGAGCAGTGAGCAGTCGTTCTCTTTTTTGCCGAGCCAATGGTGGGTAGTTCCAGTTTTATGATAAATTCCATCGACCACAGTCACATCGTTGTTCATTGCTTTACACAGAGGTAGAGAAGAGGGGCGCAGTGGGCAAGAGAGCAAATACAGCATTGACTGGGATGGTGTCATATAGCCTCATTTTGCTATATAGTACTTGTATTGGTAAGCTTGTTTCCAGCAGATGATGTAGATACTTCCAAATTGATACTGGAGTTGATGTCCACGTGGCGGATTTTTTGGTCTGATGAAATTTACCGGAACTGTGTGTTTCTCTGCCCACATTTAGTCTCTTTTATATAATAGGAACAGCGGTATCTTTTATATACCTAACACATAGGTTGGCTTCTCCTGGCGTACTGTTATCATTTCTGGGATAGATTTACGTATTTACTTTTAGATACCTACTTATTAGACGGAATAGATAATATCGCAGCGGCGTGCGTTGCTAGTCATCAGGTCACTAACATTGTATAATGTCTGCAGTTGCATAAAGACGTTGTCTCTCAGGCTGTATTTTACCATTTCTACCGCACCACGGCGAGTGAAAGAGCCTATTAAGAGCCTTTCAACTAATCTCTCCTTCCTTCCGTCAGTCACATACGGTAGAAATAATGCCACCTCGAACCAAGCTGTTCGGAACTTCATTTCTTTATCTTGCGGTTAAGAAATGTATTGCTCTGCCCACACATGTGTTTTCTTCTTTTTAAGATCCGGAGTTTTTTTATATAGGACACGTCAATTTAACTTCACCTCGACTGATGTTAAGCTACAGGCAAAGATCCGGAAATAGGCTCACCATTATAAACATGTACCATCTTAACAATGGTGGCACTCATCTTTATGGGATCATCAGAAGACTTTTCACGCCCCCCTTTAAGGACCCGGGACTGTAGGAAGAAGTAAACCGTGAGCTGGCAGGGATTTCAGGTCTTAATGGGGCGACATAGGAATGGGTCACCAAACCGCTTGGTTCTTGATGGAATATTCTGATCCGTATGTGGATGACATCTGAGCCTTGCATGCGTTGTCCTGTGTAGGAAAGGAGAGGGTGGAACTAATTGCAATAGCTCATCAGAACATTCACCATGGTAGAGACGGTAATACGATAGGGACAAATATCTCCCAGAATACTTGAGATGTGCTTCATAGAAGATGCAACGATTTACTTCTTCCATGAGCGCGGCTTTGATGGTGATAGCTTAGGCTAGCCGAAGCAATCCCTGCTCTTCACGTTGAGACCGCCTATTTATGATAGGTAACCAAGGCAGGTATTACTGGAGTACCTAACCCCAGAATACCACCAATGCCCCATTCCTCTGTTAAATTTTAATCGGTTTGATTCCAATATTGCGCTTGCCTCGATGTGGTGGCATCGGTATCGATAGGGGATACCAGTTTCAGTTTTATGACTTCTCAGGCGGGTGGGGACCACATTTTCATTCTCCGAATTGAAGAGTTTTGTATAGAGCTAAGAATATTATATAATAAGTTCTACTATTACTGTCACACAGCCTAATTTTATGTATTAGCTATAGAATACTAAGCATATAATTTATATTTTACTTCAAATATAACTATAAATACAATATAATACACAATAAAATAAAAAATTTAAACAAAAGTAAATAAAAAACCATAAAAAAGAAAAATTACTTTTTAGATGGATTCGACCGCGACTCAGCTAAGTTATAAGTCCACCGCAGACGTATTGAGCCACAGTTGCCATGAAATCGTAGTGTGAAATAGACGTTTACATATTATGTCATAAAAACATTCTGCCCCATTACTTATTATAATAGCGTGATGATATAATAATTATGAAAGCCAGGAGTATTTTTACCGAACCAGCTGCTTACTAATTTGTTGGATTCGAGAGAAAATCGTTCGAGAACAATATGAATTCTATCGAGACACCTGGTGTGCCAAAGATTCTGCAGTGACCTGACCTGACTTGGCTGAGATGTAGAACTCTGGCCTCTCGAAGTTCTTCAGATTCCTATGACCGAATATCTTTTTGTAAGCATTGTTGCTTCTATAATGGTTCGATCTATTCACACAATCACAAATTGTTAGGCGTGATATGCTATTATTGACATAACTTTTTTATTTATGAACCGATTTCAATAAAACAAACACTAAATGTTAAGTGAAGCCTGCCACAATATATTAGTGAAAACCGCAACCAAATCCGTTCAGCCGATTCTGAGATTAGCGTGCACAAACTCACAGACAAACAGAGAAACAGATAAACAGACAAACAGACAAAAATTCCAAAAAACGTTGATTTGGGTTCTATTACGTTTATAAAGTCCCCCTATAACAATTTTTTTCATTTCCTTTCCATGTACAGACATCGATCGTTTACAGATTTATTATATGTATAGATGTTATTTTTTTATTTCTAGTTTATTTCTAGCTTATAAGAAAAGCATTTTTTTTTTTAGTTTCCAAGGGACTATATTTTTCAATTCCCACTAACCTAATTTGTTATTTAGGTACCTACTCAGTAAATTGTTATTCTCTACGTAAAAGTTTTATCTGTAAGTATTAAACTAAAGATTGAACAGATTCATTGTTCTATTTCTAGATTGTTTTAAAAGATAATTATATTAATACTCAAAGAAAATCTGATCTCAATATTTTTATATAATATATTAAGATTTGGCTTATAAACGATTGTGATAAACTAAGTATAACTAATTGAAATAAAACCACTTTTTACGGATTCTATCGTATCGCGATAGAATCCGTAAAAAGTGGTTTTATTTGTTATTATTTACTTTTTGAACCGACGTTTCGGCTGCTTTGCAGCAGCCATGTTCGCGGTGTGACTCATGATGGTAGTTCTCACATAGTTTGAAGTATAAGTTATCTCAAAATACTCGATTCATGGTGAATTATTGGTGTTCCTATTTACGCAGAATGAGCTCACTGTGTTGTTAAGTCTTGCTGGATTTTGCTACTTACTGGGGTTTGATTAAGTGAATGACTGGGTCCCAAGCTGGTGGTATGCTCCATCCATCCTCTCTATTAAAGTTTGGGTGCTTTTTAATTTCAATAGCCTCGCGGATCATTCTAGGAATATATCGATGTTCTTTGGCGAGTATCTGTGGTTTATCAAAACTTAGGTAATGGTTGGTGCCTTGTTGCGCGTGTTCACATACAGCTGACTTTGTTGAGCGTTGGTGTTTTATGTCAGCTATGTGTTCTTTGGCCCGAGTGCCAATGCTTAGCTTGGTATGACCAATATATTTTGAGTATTTTGAGATAACTTATACTTCAAACTATGTGACAACTACCATCATGAGTCACACCGCGAACATGGCTGCTGCAAAGCAGCCGAAACGTCGGTTCAAAAAGTAAATAATAACAAATATATCGCGATAGAATCCGTAAAAAGTGGTTTTATTTCAATGAGTGACATTCGCGTAAACTTTAGAAAATATCAAGTATAACTTAGTTAATACCTTACCGTCCATTTAAGATTGAGCTACCCACCTACTTTAAGCGCTTATTTCATTTTAATTTTTAAAATAAAGATTGGGTATGATACCTTGAAAGTAGTTTTATTTTTGTTTAGTTGCATAAAACTAAACGCATGTGAGCTACTCTTACCATTCTTTGCTAATCATAATAAACGTATTTGCAACATATTCGTTATAAAAGGTGAACTTACATGTAAGTAATTCCATTGTCTTTGCTGGACATAAACATCATAAATGCTTTTTCTAGACATGAACCACGCACTTGCCATACATGAGTTGCTTATGCCTGGTAAATTAATATTATTGCAGTCCATGTTCTCTAGTCTTAAACAATTTTTCGTCTTTAAAAATATTTAAATTAACTAAATATATAAATATAGGATCGCACATGCAAAGTTCACATATAAAGGCACGAAACAAAACAAAAATATTTGTAATATTCGTGTTACTTTTATAGGGACAACAAAAAAAAGAAAAAAAACTTTAGGCGCCATTTACTCGAAAGTTACCGCCAAGCAAGTGCGTTGTTTTTGATAAGGACGGCAGTATTATGTCTAAATAAAAAACTACATCATACCTATTTATAGATCACAATATAATGTTTACAGAAAACAAAGCCTTATATATATCATCACTTGCAATTAAAGAAATCATGATATACTTAAGTTATACTATAAGCTCTAAGAAAATCTTGTTTTTTTATTGAAATTGTTAATTCTAAGCTTTACTAACAAGATGGAGAGTAAATAATGCTAAATAAAAAAAAGAAATAATTTTTTTTTAGTCCGATTCCATTTTTAGACCAATATTATAGTGTGCAGTAGTCTAGTGGTATGGGTAACGGACTGCTGAGACGAGGCCTCGGGTTCGATTTCAGGTTTACCATGGCACACACCAATGACTTTTCGATGCTTTTCGAAGTTATGTATGTATTTATCGCAGGTTTATAAGTGCCCGGTTAGTGGCAATATGCTCGCCACCTATTACATTGGGACCTAAACATAAACTGGCGAAATGTGGATGCTAGCACCTCTGCCTACCCCTTCGGGGAATACAAGCGCAATATGTATGAATGTAATATTATAGTGTACCTGGAGTATTACTAGGGCTTTCAGCTTCGGGAGCGTTCCCCTTACACCCGGTATAGCTTATAATAATAATAATTTTATGGATTCGAGAATGCGGATAAACACACATAAATAAACTTTTTTGTTGTAAATACATATTATACCTACGTAGACACACCCAGACCAATGCAAGTATTCATACTTATTAACGCACAAAAATATTTGCACTGAGTGGGAATCGTACCAGCAACCACGGACGTAGACTCTACGCAGGAGTCGTACGGTCCATGGCCCTATATGGGTGCCCAATATGGGCGGACACCCTGACGGTCCACAATGCGTGTCTGCTGCGTGGGCCGCAGCGTGCAATGGCCAGCAGGGCCATTAGGGGGTACCGCACGATATCCCTGGAGGCGGTGAGTCTGGCCGCAGCGGCCCGTAACCGGGGCTAGATGGGCACACTGTGGTCCCCAAAACCCAAAGGGGGCCATCTCGAAAGAGATGGTCCTGGGTCTGCCGGGGTGCGAGAGATATGCTTTTGGCAATCTCACCTCCGGCAACCAAGGACCCAAGAAGGCGTACGTTTTAGTCGGTTCGAGTCCGACATAACCGGCTCCACCGGCTCCGTGGGGGTGGTATCCGTGGGGATTTTTCGAACGATAAAAAAAAAAAAATCACGGACGTAACAGTTCAAAGTCCAACACTCTATCGCTGCACTACAGAGGTCGTTGTATCACAAGAAAGATAATCAAGTACTTATTAAAAATGTAACGTGTTGGTTACCGGTTAAGTAGAACAGAACCACCCCAACTCTTCATGTGGGTGTGGTAAAAGGCGACTAAGAAATAGGGTTGTTCTCCATCTGACAGTACACCCAATCTGACATACAGCCCAAGATAAAGTGGCGCTTGACAGCAATACTCTCGCCCCGTATTACGTGGGACCTAAAATTATAGTTGGCGAAACGCCGGAATTTTCGCACGTATAATAAATAATAATTTAAGAAACTAAAAAACACGCTTTTAGTACGCACTAAAAATTACAAAATGTCATCTTGGACGTCCGCCATATTAGATTTAAGTCACGAAACCATTTTTTTTTTCGTATTCCTGACAGCATACCCTTTCATTTGATACCCATAACCTGGGGGTGGATTTCAAACGGCCAGTCCGCCATCTTGGGGAGGCCACCATATTGGATTTGTAATGAAGTTTCTTAGCTAGCCATGTGTGCAAAATTTAATCCTATTCGAAGACCGGGAAGCGGGTCAAATTAAGATTTCAAGATTTTCTTACATACTTTTTTTTTAGGCTTAGGTGAAGTCTCACCCTGTAAAAATCTCAGCTGTAGCTTAGTTGCCACTTTTTGAAATCGTTAGTGGTTAGGCGATTGGCACACTGCGACGCGCAACGCGGCGTCGAGCGTTGTTGCGTCGACGCGGCGTCGCGCTCGTCGCCTCTACGGAGCTCATTTTGTATAGAAAAACGCGGCGTCCCACACACTGACAACGCAATCACGCGCGTTGCCGCAGAATACGCGCGTACAAGCAGAAAACGCGAGGTATGGCACACTGAAATCTGCCATCACGCGCTTGTTTTTCGAGGGATTTTTAGTCCGAGAGCTGTTAGAAATTTCAGTGTAGGTAATTGAGACGAATCTTAAATTAATATTATTGCAATACAACATGACTATTTAACGGCAAATTTAGAGCGCTTTCACATCAACTGACGTCCGATATCCAATATCCGACATCCGAGATCGGAGGAAGTCAAATATCGATGCCCAATATCGGGTATTGGAGCCGACACCACTGTTTTGGCTCGTTATCGGAACACGCAGAGACTGCAAGCGACTTTCAACCTAAATGGCATTTTCTTAGTTACGTCTCTTTTCGCGTTAATAGATGACGCTGATCACGAATATAAGAAAAAAAATAGTTACTATGTCATGTCAATAAGTCGAAAATAGCTTGCACTTCTAATCATTTTCTTTTCATCTCTAGCGTTCTTAATATAGTCTGGCCTATCGAGCTAATGGTCGGATGGCTTTACTTTACTTTTTAAAAAATTTTAGATTACTTCACACACCTACCTACCAAAAAAATTCTAAATCTCTCGGACTATACTAGCTCTCTCGCGTCCACGCGCGTTGACGAACGACGCCGCGTCGAGCGTTGCAGTGTGCCAATCGCCTAGTCACACACTGTATGGGTGAGTTCACTACGTCCAAATTTACTGTTTACAAGTATTTTTGTGCTTCTATTTTTCTGTGTATCTAGCTTATTTAAAAAGACGCGGTAGTGAACGCAGCAACTACGCAAGAGGCGCGGCTTAGATCCCCGGTCAGTTCAAATATTTGTATGCATGAATAAAGGTATTTGCATAGGTCTGGTCGTGCCTCGGAGAGCACGTTAAGCTGACGATTCCGGTTGCTATACGAACATATATAACAGTCGTTATATAGATGAAATGAGTGAAATGGCTCTCATAGAAGGGCTGATCATTCTTTTGGTCAACGGCGTCCCCACTGGCAGTAGTAATACCTCCGTTAGTAAAACCATTGGTTTGTTATGCACTTCGTGAGTCTTTCTGTTGTGGCGATACAACACGTACCCAGCGCCATCTAGCGACAGCAAGCCGAACTACTACGTCACTACAACGTCACTACGAATCCTGCATCGCGAAAGTGAAGTTCGCGCGCTGGTATAATATATGTACAACATCCCAACGACAATCGTTGGGCCGCGGCCCGCCAGGCGTGATCACCTTGCCTGGTCGGAGGATCCTCCCTTTGTGCTGGAGGAACATCACACCTCGTTCCTCCACACTGTCTTATCAGTCATTGAAAATGAGGCGAATTCACCAATCTCAACATAAATATGAGTACATACATAAATAAGTGGGTACGAACGGGAACAAATTATGAATTCTGTATAAAGTATGCATATTTTTGACCTGCCAATAGCATTGAGATACCTTATCTGCTTTTGATTGTTGTAATCCAATGGCTTAGTCATTTTGTAATCATCCTGGCATAACATAACATAAACTCACGCCTGTATTCCCCGAAGGGGTAGGCAGAGGTGCTAGCACCCACATTTCGCCAGTTTATGTTTAGGTCCCAATATAATAGGTGGCGAGCGTATCGCCCTTAACCGGGCACTTATAAACCTGCGATAAATACACACATAACTTCGAAAAGCATCGAAAAGTCATTGGTGTTTGCCATGGTAAACCTGGAATCGAACCCGAGACCTCGTCTCAGCAGTCCATTACCCATACCTCTAGGCTTCCGCAGATTTTTCATCCTGACATTCTCGCAATTATTTATCAGTAGGTATAGATCTGCCTCAAATCTCCCAAAACTTCTACAAATCTGAGAAACATAATTGGGGACTTTTATCTTTGTTAAAATTATCATAATTGTTTTTAATTAATTTTGAATTTTTGATACTAAATTATTGGACAAATCTTTATTCCATACTTTATTACCATTGTGACACAAATTTAATTCTGAAAAGGTAACATTCAGAGACTGAAACTTGACTGGAACCCATTATTAGTAGTCCCTTTTTCCAGTCTGATATAAATTCAGCATACTAATTGTGTCAAAATTTCATTAATTCACCGTTTTAATGTTCAATAAACTTTAACTTCTACTACCTTTAATAACTTCAACTTCTTCAGAATTAAACTTCTACATTTATTTGAAAGCAATTAGTATGCTAACAGAATTTTACCTATTCAGATTGAAAATCCTGTTTTGGACGTTGACTTTAATCGATCTAAAAATATAATTCAACTAAATAATTAACATAAAAATATTAAAATAATTAACATAAAATCCACCAACCGTACGAAACCTGAGAGGCACCTCGAAGTATTCTCGCGGCGTATCTATGATCACGGCGAAGGGCACACCGCACACATTTCGAAAGGCCATCATCGCCATAAGAGTCAGCAAGGATGGAACTGTGATGAGCAACACTACCTTTGCTTCAATCCCCGTGCACTCATCGAGTAGGACCCATGTACCCCGCGATACACTAACACATGTTACTCCTGCGATAGCTGTGCACATTCGTGACATTACATAGTATGGCAATTTTCCTAGCTCTGGTCTCACGAAATTGCTCAAATGATGTTGGAATACGGTAAATAATATGCCAAATATTATTCCAACCGCGGTACACACTGTGGCGCTGCTTACAAGATCGTCAGGGAACACGTAAAGGTCCATAAGTGTCCATGTGGATCTCCAGTACACAATCACTGCTGGTCCGATCACTACGCTAGCAAACAGAGCGTCGGCTATAGTAAGCAGTAAATTGATCACGTTAGAGCCAATACCTGACGCCAGAACATCGGTTATCTCCGAAGTACGATCGAGCATATCGAGGCAGTTATTCCCGACGCCAGTGGAGAGATTCGAAAGACTTTCACTGTCACTGCTTGCGGCGTGGCCACTGGTGCCACTTTACTTCAAATTCTGTTTATATCTCTTCATCAATTGTTATCATTTCCTTTTAAAGCTTATATTTCAATTAATATTACGATAAATTTGATTGTAGGGTTGCAGTGTATCGGTAATGATATTTGTTTCCACAAACAAATGATTGATCATGTTTACAAGTAACGTAATGTTAAGTCATACTTGATTAGCATCTATACATGTTATAGAAGTCAATGTATCCGTCTGTCTATACTTAGACTTTCGCATTTAACTTTAGGTGTTCCTGACTTCAACGCCACCATTTTTCAGAAAATGTTGAAGTTTTACTCCGCTTGTCCCGAACCGAAGTTCTATGCTAAACTGCTGGACCATATTATATTAACTGCCATTACCTACTTCATATATTTACAGAATTCTCTTTTTATGCCGAAAAACAACACATGACAACAGACGACCAGAAAAAACAGGAACCTATCCTGCGAGAATAACTTAAGTGTTTCACAATCCGGAGTCGCGTTTTCAAATAAGGTAACAAAAAATCACCAAATAATTAATATATATAAAAAAGCCTTTTGAGTAGTAATAAAACCCGACTACCGAAAAATCACGCTCTAAAAGTAACAAACAAGAAAATAGCCGTGGTCGTATGCCACTTTTCCCTAGAATATGTTGTTTTGTCAGAAGTGGCATACGACCACGGCTATTTTCTTGTTTGTTACTTTTAGAGCGTGATTTTTCGGTAGTCGGGTTTTAGTTTTAAACTTTTAGTGGTAAAGCTAATAATTTATACATTTTTGAAATGTGCTTATTAAGCCCTTTCATTTGATACCAAACACGGCATATTTATCTCAAATTTATTTTTTAACATAGTACCTTATGAGAGCTAGAGGGCGCCACACAAGATTGAGTGACACGTCATATAGCCTATAACCATCGGACGATCAAGCCGCTTGTAACGATACCTCATATGTCCAGTTCTAATCAATACTGATTATTTGTTCCCTCATAGCACCTCAACTACTTGAGGTGCTATGAGGGAACAAATGAACATGCATACATACATACATACATACATACATAGCCTGTCAAAATCATAACCCTCCTTTTGGCTTCGCCGTAGTCGGGTAAAAATACTATAGCGGAGCCGCGGGTTCATCTAGTCCTATATATATACAAAAAAGTTATAGTTTGCAAATTATTACACGTGAAGATAAAGTAATACAGATAATCTATTATAATTATTCTTTAGGAGCATCCGGCTTTACAGCTTGATTAAATTTAATGACAAGGTTGTACATCGATTTTCTATTTTAGATTACGATGTGGTTGACGATGAAAATATAGTTTTAGTATTTGCCAACTCTAGTTTAGATAAAAAACGTCCGCGAACCGAAGCACTCGCGCCCAATACGGCTACGAGCCCATACGCCGCAAAAGAATTAAGCATTATTATTAAATAAATAGTTTTCGCACCTCTTTGCCAATGGAACCTATTTCGTTACTATTATTAACATTTTTCTCTTTTTCAATTCTTAATAATAATTAAAAAAAATATTTCGAGGTCCATACGCTCACATCAGTTTAAAGTTGCGAGCGCCTCCAAAAAATGCAATCCAGGTGGCGGCACACTGGGAACACAGAATTTGAGAGTTGAGGCGCCTTCGATTCGACAGAAGAAGAAGAAGTTTAAAATTTAAAAAGTACGGATAGGCAAGACAACAAATGCTTGTAAACTGAAATCAGATTGTTCATTCGTGTGATTATTCATTCAGGGGAATGCCTCATTATTCTAGATCTGTATTTGCATTTGTGAAATATAGATTTTTCGCAAACCTTATATATCATGCAAACCTTACTCAAAGTAAATCATTATAGCCCTTGTCTTTTGCCGGGGTGTAATATTGTACTGAATTTCATTATAACCCGCCGGGCAGTAATGTGATTCTCACTTCTCTTAGCTCTTATTGTTATGCATTTAAAATCTAATTTCGTCAAAATCGCGCGTCGCGCGGCTGCTGCAGCTGCTGGTGGCCGACGGCGAGGAGGTGGACGGCGGCGCGCGCCGCGCCTCATTTATTTGAAAATCGAACTTATTCGAAAATCGAGCTGGCCACGCCACGGCAAGCCGAACGAAAAAAAATCAATACTTAAAACAAAAGCCGCGAGTATTTCAATACGGTGCAATCAGTATCAGACAAAACTGCAAAAGAAGATAGAATAAAACATTAAGAAAATGTCGAGTGACGAAATAGTATTTTAATAATTAAAATACTTTTTCTAGTAGCCCTGGTTTTTATTGTCTCGCAAAAGGTGAGAAAAGTAGAGTATACTCCTCAGGGATAAAACTGATTTTGCCTTGGGTGCGCTTAAATCCTTCACTGCTCTCAGTACTCCATTTTAATTCCCTCACTTCGCTCGGGAATCAACTCAAAACCCCCTCGTTACGCTCGGGAGTTAAATCTGGAGTCCTTCGTTACGCTCAGGATTCAATATCGCGCCCGTGACATAATACAGTGCTTTATCCCCTTGGTGTACAATCTACTATTAGCATTCTAAGCTAATTTATATACGTCTAATTTACATAAATTTGTTTTCTTACCAAATACTAGGTCGTTGACACTAAGGTTTTTCTGCTGACTGTATAATTTTAATAAACTTAAAAAAGAATATTGTAAACCTCTTGGCACAATAGAATCGTGGATCGTGCCGTGTTAGGCCACACGGCGAACTCGTATTGGGGCAATTGCTATTATTTCAATTTTAATTTTCTTTTTTATCGGGTACTTTTTTATTCTAATAACAATAAAAAATAATCATATTATCTATGTAGAAGTTTATAATCTCTACATAGAAATTGATCTAAATTTACTTTTTAGAAGCCATTTCGCAAGCTATTTTGTAGTACTCGCAGAATAATTAATTTGAAATGGTAGTGGGCTGGCCACATCTGCCGAAGGACCGACGGCCATTGGAGTAAACGAGTCCTAGAGTGGAGACTGCAAGAAGGTAAACGGAAGGTAAGACACCCCCTGGCCAGATGGACTGACAACCTGAAAAATGTGGCTGGGACAGACTGTATGCGGAAGGTGGAGGACCAGCAAAAATGGCGCACATTGGGAGAGGCCTATGTCCAGCAGTGGACTGCGATAGGCCAATTGACTTAACACAGCACTGATAGAGATGAACTGAAAGGTGAATTAATCGGGAGAGCTATGTTTGATGCAAATCAGTCCAAGATGGCACTTCACTACTGCTCACGTTCACTACTGCTGTATATTGGGTAGATATCAAGTGAAAGTCATCACTCAATGAAAATTAAATTACAAATTTCAAAAATCCAGAACTTGTATGCAGACCCATCGACATTGCATAAAACCTCAAATAACTTTGGAATGACGTTCAAGAAACCATCGGAACTCTATAAACATCTAAGAGTAACCAAAATGCACGTCTTAGTGAAATCAAAAGACGAAATCGTGCAAGCTCTTCCAAAAGACCAAAGTACTTCAGAGCACCTTCAATTCCATAAAAAAATCATGATAGGCTCGCAGACTGGTAGAGTAGGTTTGGGTAGGCAGTCAGACAAAGACATAACAAAATCTTTTCTTCAAGTAGATGAAAATAATACCTACAAAGTACCTAAAAACACAGGTCCTTACAGAGTTCTGTTACAGAGATCTCATTACAATAAGACTGCACACACAGCTGGATGTCGAGGACAAGGTGGTCATCCTCGCCTCAGCCTACATGCCCGATGGGGAGGGGCTGCCTCCGCAAGAACTCATCCGATTGGAGGACCACTGTGAGAAGGAAAGGATGGAGGTCATAATTGGGGCTGACACTAATGCCCATCACACGCTGTGGGGCATGGTCACACAAAATGACAGAGGATATCTTTTCACAACTAACCTTACCCTACTAAACACCGGCTCCGAACCAACCTGCGTCACCAAAAGGAGCCGCACTATTATTGATTTAACACTGGCTACGGAAGGCGTAGCGGAGGCCATCACGGGCTGGCATGTCTCCAAGGAGGCATCCTGCTCAGACCACAGATGGATTCGATTCAATCTACAGGCGGAGACATTACAACTTCCGCCAAAACGCAACCCAAGAAAAACTGACAGGGTCAAATTTGAGCAGCACCTAGCAAATAGACTTGCTCAGCAACGCTCAACACAGACCCCCAACAACTACAGACAGATAGAGGAACAGGTAAACCACCTAACGAAATCTATGATAGATAGCTACCACATAGCATGCCCAGAAACCCTACCTCCTAAAACACCAGGTAAACAGCCATGGTGGGGCCCAGAGCTAGAGCGCAAGCGAAGGCAGGTTAGGAGGGCATTCAACAGGGCTATGAACACTTGTGCAGATGAAGACTGGGGCGCCTACCGTTCAGCCAAATCTAGCTACAAAAAATGCATCATATACCGGAGCAAACAAGGGTGGCGTAAATTCTGTGGGAACATAGAATCAGCCAACAAGCAAACAGGGTAAGGAAGGTCCTAGCGCAGACTAAGCTGACTGCACCGCCCACCCTCAAAAAACAGGACAACACGTTCACATCGTCGCCAGATGAAACCAGACGCCTACTTATTGAAACCCATTTCCCTGGCTGCGTCTTTACAACAGAAATCAACTGGCAAGATGAAACCATAACACCTACTGCCCGAGACTGGCAATATGCAAACAAAGTGGTCACCCTGGAAAAAGTCCAGTGGGCCATCAGCAGTTTTCACCCTTATAAGGCAGCTGGCCCGGACGGGATCATCCCTGCTATGTTACAGTGGGGCAACCTACCGGTTGCGAGCAGACTGGAACGTATTTTTAAAGCCTGCCTGGCACTCAGATACGTTCCGAAAGGATGGCGAGAAGTGGGAGTCATCTTCATCCCGAAGCCAGGAAAGGGTGATTACACGAATCCCAAAGCACATCGACCAATCAGTCTGACCTCCTTCATGCTAAAAACCATGGAGCGCTTATATGAGAGGGAGCTGAGAGATGGTGCACTAAAACAAATACCCCTACACGCAAACCAGCACGCATACAGCTCCGGTAAGTCAACGGAATCGGCCCTCCACCTGGTAGTCAGCCGGATAGAGGAAGCGATAGAACAAAAAGGCATCTGCCTAGGAACGTTCATCGACATCGAAGGAGCTTTCGACAAAACCAGCTTCACCAGTATTAAGACCGCCCTGTCAAAACATGGAGCGGAACCGGTACTAACAGACTGGATAACAAACATGCTCAGTAAAAGAGTGGTTCGCCTTGAGAAAGAAGACCAGACAGCCCTGATAGCCAAAGGCTGCCCACAAGGTGGTGTAATCTCCCCCCTCCTGTGGAATCTAGTGATAGACGACCTAATCACAAGGCTGAACAAAAACCGAGACTACACAATAGGCTATGCTGATGACCTAACAATCCTTATCTCAGGTAAGGTAGCGGGTACGATCTGTAACCTAACTCAACAAGCCCTGCGCATTGTAGAAAAATGGTGCAGGGAATTCGAACTATCAGTGAACCCGAACAAAACCGAATTAGTTATGTTCACAAACAAAAGGGTACTAGGCGAATACCGATTACCAAAACTCTTCAAAACGGAACTCCAACTGTCAAAAGAGGTTAAATACCTAGGCATCATTCTTGACAGCAAGTTGACATGGACTAGCCACCTAGAAAACAAATTAGTGAAAGCCGGGATTACCTTCTGGCAATGCAGAAGAATGATTGGCAAAAAATGGGGGCTAACGCCGAAAATCATTCTGTGGCTTTACGAAACAGTGATCCGTCCCATGATAGCCTATGGCGCCATTGTCTGGTGGCCGAGGACCGAAAACAGCACAATATCGGCTAAACTACAAAAGACCCAAAGATTAGCCTGCATGGCAACCACTGGCTGCATGAAATCCACCCCCACCGCGGCAATGGAAGCCATGCTTGGACTACCACCCTTGGATCTGTTCATCCGCCAGGAAGCAACAGCTGCGGCTATACGCCTGAGGGCGCTCAACCTATGGAGCGAGAGAAACACACGACACACTTCATTGCTCACTGAGCTCACAAAGGAGATACCTATGATAGGAGCAGTCAATGACCGTGTACCTAAACAACACCTTTTTGACAAAAAATACAAGATCCAGCTTCACGAGGACCACCGCTGTGAGGCCTTATGCCCAACGGAATTGCGTATCTTCACAGATGGATCCAAAACAGGTACTGGCACCGGGGCCGGCACCTTCTCGGAGGACCTCAATATATCAATTTCGACACCGCTGGGGACCCATAACCCAGTATTCCAAGCGGAATGTATGGGGATTACTCTGGCAGCCTCAGCGGTAATGGCCCGGAAAGTGATAGGTCACTCAATACGCATACTGTCAGATAGCATGGCCGTGCTACAAGCATTAAACTGCCATACTATTAATTCAGGATTAATACTGGAGTGCCATCTTAAATTAAATCAAATAGGTCACACCAACAACATAACTCTACAATGGATCAAAGGCCACAGTGGCTCGCGAGGTAATGAAGCCGCGGACGAGCTTGCTAGGAGAGGATCAGACATGGGTGCAATGGGACCTGAACCCATAATACCGATCCCCTTTGCATACCTACGAACCATAGTGAACCAACGAACGAGAGACCAACACAACAGAGAATGGATAAACCTGGAAGTATGCAGACAGGCCAGGGAGGCAATCCCTGTGCTTGATAATAGACTGACCAGGCGTCTTCGACAACTGAACAAACGGCAACTACGCACGACTACGGCTGCCATCACGGGGCATGGTTCCTTCAATAAACACCTTTATATTTTAGGTATCACCGGCAGCCCTCTCTGCAGGGCCTGCATGAACGAGGACGAAACTGCGGCACACGTGCTCCTACACTGTCCTGAAACCGCCACATACAGGGCTAAGTACTTCAGAAACACAGGTACGCTCCGGGAGATCACCAGCAGTGTGAATAACCTGCTGGGGTTCTTCAACGAGTTGGGGTGGATCGAATAAAATCCCACCCCCGCGCAAAAACCGCGCCTTGTCGTGGAGTTGCGGATAACAGCCCGTGATACCATACCATACCATACCTACAAAGTGCACGCAATGAACCTAGAAATACAAAACGAATGGTTAACACTAGGTGAATTTTGTATTCCCATAGCCTTATAATGGCGTACCTTAATATACGACTGGTCACGAGCTCTCCTTAAATTCTATCTCAATGCATTCCAGTTGACCCTCCCCGACCAAAGCAATCTTGTCAGATGGGGAAAGGCCACAGATAAAACATGTAACTCATGTGGTGAAGCAATTGGTACTGCTAGGCACCTACTGGTAGGTTGTAGGACGCTATTAGACCGGGGTCATTACTCGCGTCGACATGATAAGGTATTAGAAATTATACGTGAGGCGGTAAGTTTGGCGGTAGCTAGAGCGAAAAAGGGTTTAACTACAAACCAAAGAAATGACGTCGCGTTTGTAAAGGAAAACTGCTCAAAAAAGATAAATCAAAAGTCGTACTCAAATTCTGATAGCAGCCGCTGATTGGACATTACTCGCTTTTTAACGCGACGTTTCGGCTGCTTTGCAGCAGCCATTTTCGCGGTGTGACTCACGATGGTAGTTGTCACATAGTTTGAAGTATAAGTTATCTCAAAATACCCGAATCATGGTGAATTATTGGTGTTCGTATTCACGCAGAATGAGCTCACTGTGTTGTTAAGTCTTGCTGGATTTTGCTGCTTACTGGGTTTGATTAAGTGGATGACTGGGTCCCAAGCTGGTGGTACGGTCCATCCATCCTCTCTATTAAAATTTGGGTGTTTTTTAATTTCAATAGCCTCGCGGATCATTCTAGGAATATATCGGTGTTCTTTGGCCAAAGCAGCCGAAACGTCGGGTTAAAAAGTAATAATAACAAATATATCGCGATAGAATCCGTAAAAAGTGGTTTTATTTCAATGAGTGACATTCGCGTAAACTTCAGAAAATATCATCTCTTAAAGTTCATTTGTAATATGACATTTAAATGAATAATTGAGTATCTAATTAAATAATATTAATCTTATGATACCAAGAAAGGCGTGTCGCAGGACTTATCCATTTCGCTCAGATATTTAAGAACTATTTAAGAAAGATATCGGTATTAACAAATTTTATTTCTTTTTTAATGTTGCAAGTGACACAATATCATTTTTATATAATGTATTAATCTGTGATTACAATATTTAAGTCCTACATAATTATCAGTCATCCATTCATTCATTGTTTTCATCAAATAGGTATAAAATGTCTTTGTATGTGTGTACGTGTGTATGTAGGTATGTCTAATTGTCGTCTAATTAACAGGGCAACATCTGAAAGGGTGCGGAAACTAATTTACCCAATAAAATATCTCCGAAGTGTGGTGTGGCTTCGCTACCTCTGCTTAAACAGATTTATCTCGCACTCTGTGAGTCTGTACTTACCTACTGTACCTATTACCACTTGGGGTTGCTCTGCTGTTACCAAAATAATAATGCTGGAAAGAGCACAAAGATCCATCCTAAAAGTCATGCTTCGTAGACCGCGACGATTCTTTACTAAGCTCCTTTACCCAGAATGCAACCTACTAAGTATCTGAAAACCTTTTATCTATAAAGTAACAATCAAAGTCCATGCAATGCTTATCCAATCGTCCGAAGACTTTGCCTTTAGCTTACTATCAGGCGAGGTGACGAGGACAACTCATTGTTAAAAAAAAACTGGCTCCATAAACTCTCCTACTTCGAAACGGAAGAATTTGTCAAAGTCTAGACACACACACATACACACGCGCGCACATACACACGCGCGCACATACACACGCGTGCGCACACACACATAAACGCGCGGGCGCGCGCGCACACACAAATAAAGGCGCGGGCGCGCGCGCACGCACACTAATACACACCAGATAGCTACACTATCATACGCTCAACCCCACTCAATATGTAACTTATTAAGTTGTAAAATGATTATAGATTATTTTAGGTATAAAATGTATTACATCTAGAAAAAGAAACGCTCAGTGGGACTTGAACCCACGACCTTTCCCTTACAGGGGAAATGCTCTTCCAACTGAGCTATTGAGCCACACCTGAATAACTTCAAAGGACCATGGGGGATTTTATATGAACCCCGTACCCACCCTACAACAGTCATGGGATACATGTCAGTTTGTTCATTGGGGACCCAGAAGGCCTAATGTACATGTATTAGTAGCAAAAACTATGGGGATTATTTTATAATAATAAAAAAAGTTTTCGGTGGAAATGTATTTATTTGTTAACAAAAACATTTTTTTCACAATCAAAAGCATCTTTCACGTAAACAAATGAACATTACTATATAAAAAACAATACTCGGTTCCCAAACTTACTCATTAGTACAGCCAAAAGTATGTTCTTCACACAACCGTGCATTTAGTGGCAAATATAACTTTTAGTTACAAATCGCGAACAGCCTTATAGACGCTGAGATTCGTCTCAGAGTTAGACTTCTGCAATGCCTATATAAACAGGTTCGAGCAGAATTAGGAGCTCTTACGTAGTCAGGGAAGAAGATTTCATTTGGTTGGGCACCTTCTGGATTGATGATAGGTTCTGGAGCAGGCACGACATTATCAACATCGACAATATTTTCATCGGGAGGGCTTTGTCGAATGACGTCATTGTTGGCCCGTTGCCAACATCTGTGACATACAGCCATGATGTTGTTGAAGATAACCTGAAATAAAAAAAAAATACCTTCAATATCTGATACAAGCATGTCGTATATCGTGTGAATTAATACAAAATGAATGTAATAATAATACACGTAATGATATATCTTAGGACTAGATTGCAGTTCTTATGAGCACGGACGGGTGTCTTTCTCCCTTCATTAAGTATATACAAGTAAAGTTGCCTGGAAGATATTGTACATAGCGATAAGGCCGCCCATTGTAACTGGCTTTTGTGTCTCAGAAAGAATTATCTATCTACACACGTCTACACAAAATATCTCTCAACCCCTTAAAATGTTCTTTCAAATAACAACAATGATATAAAGCGTGTCACATACATGGAAAGAAAAAAAAATATTTACTCACCTCTATTAGTGCGTTTTGTATAATATAGTCAGCCACCACTGGTGAATTTTGAGGCAAAGTAGCTTCCAAAATGTGTCTTCTTTGCCTTAGGACAGAACGCGGACACATAACACATCGGCGTCCTGTATCCATAGTTACGCCAAAACGTTCTTAAAATTAAAGTCCTTTAATGTGCCAAGGTCAATTGAAAACATAAAATCTAAACCCCACATATTTGAAGAAAGTCGTCATAGTAAAAAAAAAAATATTTTACAAGATCTTTCAAATGACACCTATTTCAAAGCTGTTGGTGGGTGGGTACGTTTCTTCTCATTGTCCTTTCACTTCTCTTTCGTCTTTAAGGGCGCTTCTTTTCCCGACGGATTTCGAACTTAAAAAGTTACTCGTAGCATAATAAATGCTATAAAAAAGTCATTCAAATAAAATGTATTAGGTACTTAGGTTAGATGTTTAGTTAGATAAACTACTTACATACAAATTCCTAAAGGAGGACGGCCACGTTGTATGGAGCTACGGCTAAGGCGTAAACATTTTTTTATTTAAATAAAAATACTGCTATTTGGTAGCTGAAGCTAAACCGATAATATAAATAGTTTAGTACCAACATAATCAAATTCCACATTATCAGTAGACAGTAGACATAGGTTAGGTTATCCATGTACAAGGTAAGTCTTCATGTAGAGCGGGTGCAGTCTCCAAAGAATTGCCAACTTTAAAAGAAAATACAGGGTCCAAAAGCAAGCCAGGATTGCCTTAAGAGTTATCGCAATCCATTTAGTATCAGAATTATTCAAAATTATTCAAATAACACGGAGAAATGATAGCAGCTGTACACGTCAAGCGAATGACGTAGTACATATCTTCTAATCTGTGATGACAATACATGACAGTACTCGAGTGTTATTAGAGTAAGAAAATCGAATACCCATGCGCTTTATAATTTTTCAATTTATTTTTATTTTTAGGCATACATTTTGGTTTCCAATAAAAAATATTTTTATAGTAAATGAAAAATAATCATAACTTATGAGTTTTACAGTCTTTGACAATCTTGATAATTATATTTTTATTTATTAGTCAGTGATTTTATTTTATTTTTTCCACAGATTTTTTATGTGTGCAACATTAACTGCCTTTTGATACCGAATAAACATTTATTGTGCTCAATCATATTAAAGACTTCCAAATACTTTTTTAATATGGGTTCGCTTGATACTACAATATTGTGCCTTTTTTTTTAATTATTTTTTTTCGTGCGGAAATCCCCTCAGATACCCCCCCTGCCGGAGCCGGAAGGGGAGGTAATGTCGGACTCGAACCGACTAAAACCGCACGCCGACTGTGGGTCTTGGTGCTAGGCCGGAGGTGAGGTCTCTACGCGGGTGTCGTGCGGCCCATGGCCCTGTACGGGTGCCCCGTGTGGGCGGACGCCCTGCAGGCCAGGTTCGTGCAACTGCTGCATGCTCCGCAGCAGACGATGGCCTGCAGGGCCATTAGGGGGTACCGCACGATATCCTTTGAAGCGGCGAGTCTCCTAGCCGGATCGCCACCGTGGATCCTGGAAGCGAGATCCCTTGCGGCACTGTATCGGTTCCGTAAGGAGGCGTGGGAGCGGGGATTCGATCCCGAGCCCGAAGACATTCGGGCCGAGAGGTCCCGGCTCCACGGGATCATGGTGGCGGAGTGGGAGCGACGACTTGAGCAACGACGCGCAGGGCATGCCGTCATAGAGGCGGTAAGGCCCATCATGGGGGAATGGCTCGAGAGGCCACATGGCAGCCTCTCTTCACAATTATCACTCAGCCTCACAATTATCACCGGGCACGGGTGCTTCGGGAGATATCTGTGTCGGATCGAAAAGGAGCCAACGTCCGAGTGCCATCACTGCGACGCGAGCGAGGACACGGGGCTGCACACGCTCACCGAGTGTCCGGCATGGGCCGGACCGAGGCGGGAGCTAGTGGCGGCCCTGGGAGTGAGAGTTCTCACCCTCGCCACCCTGCTCACAGCAATGGTCCGCTGCGCGGACGCGTGGGCGGCCGGCGTCTCCTTCAGCGAGCAGGTAATGGTCGTGAAGGAGACGGCGGAGCGGGAGAGGCGGCGCGAGCGAGAAAGACTCGTGGATCGCGCCGCCCGCGCGCGCAGGCAACTCGGGCGTCGGAGGGCACTGACTGACCTCCGTCCCCCATGAGCGCGGGCCTGGGGGTGACGGGTGGAGCCGCCTGTCACCCCAGCAGAAGCAGGCCACGGCGGCGGCGCGCTGAATAGCGCGCCTCCCCATTCCGGGGGCGAGTTGGGGACACCGTTGTCTCCCCTCCTGAGGAGGGCCAGACCGTAAGGGATGGCCCTGGGTCAGCCGGGGTGCGAGGGATATGTCTTTGACAACCTCACCTCCGGCCTAGCACCAAGACCCACAGTCGGCGTGCGGTTTTAGTCGGTTCGAGTCCGACATAACCTCCCCTTCCGGCTCCGGCAGGGGGGTATCCGAGGGGATTTCCGCACGGAAAAAAAAAAAAAAAAAGTCCGGAGGTGAGGTTGTCATAGACATATCCCTCGCACCCGGGCTGACCGGAGGACCAGACCGTAAGGGATGGCCCTGGGTGGACAGGACAATATTGTGCCTAGTATTATTTCACAACAAAAGACGACTAACCATTTTCATTTTGCAAGCAACAGCTGCACAGCAGAAAGCCGACTCTGGCCGTCCTCCTTTATACAATGTTTGACTGAATTTTTTATAGCATTTTTAATGCTAACTTTAAAGTTCGCTTGAGCGTTTCATTTTTTCCGATGTTTTTCGAACTTTATACAATGTTGTTCAGAGCTCTAAATAAAATAACGGTAACTCATCCATCACGTATGATTTCCACGATACAGACCATGAGTCTAGTGTGGAAATTATTAGAAATATTGAACTGAAATGGTTTTACAATATGTTTACTCCAATGTAAACTTGAAAAGGAAATTATTTGTAAATTGCTTATGTATGATAAAGAATCTATTTATTTATTTATTATAATTTTTATTTATACGCACTTTCGGTACCTACCTACAGTCAACATCAGATCGACATTGACTTGCAATGTAGGTACTCAAAATTATCTGAATAGCGAAAAATATTTAGGTATAGTACAGATGCAAGTAATGTTAATAATATTCTGAATGCCATGTCAAATTGGTTTTCTGCAAAGAACCTATTGTTGAATGCAGAAAAGACTAAATGTATGAAGTTTACACTACCCAATGTGAGGCAAATAGACGTTGATGTTGTGCTGGGGGGGAAGGGGTTAGAATTCGTAAACACCACTACCTTTCTAGGAATTACAATAGATTCTAAATTACAATGGGGTGACCATATCACTGGCCAATAAACTTAGTTCTGCTGCTTATGCTGTGAGACGGATTAGGCAGTTGACTGATGTAGCTACTGCTAGGCTCGTATACTTTAGTTACTTCCATAGCTTGATGTCCTATGGAATACTACTTTGGGGAAACTATATTTATATTGCAAAAGAGGGCAGTTCGTGCCATTTATTGCTTAGGCAAGAGAGACTCCCTCAGGGAAAGATTTAAGGATATTGACATTTTAACTGTAGCTTCCCAATATGTATTTGAAAACATAATGTATGTCAGGAAAAATATATCTCATTACACAAAAGTAAAATTCAAAACCTTTGTAAAAACCACCTTATCCAAAAAGGCATACTATAGGATAGATGATTACTTGAAAGATAAAAATGTCTGGCTTGAGCATGGTGCAGGCCCCTCGTAAATTGCTATAATTACAGCATGGTACTGTATTACTTTTGTGACTTATTTGTTACATTATGTAACTTTGTTTTAATTCTTAATTATAAAGAGTTTTATATACTTGTTGACATTTAGCTTTAAGAAAATAAATATTGTAAATTGACGTCCCAAAAAATGCCGCAGTGGAGTTTGTTGCGCCGTTTCTTCTCCACCAGCGCCTTGGAAGCGGTGGTAAACTTAGATTAAGTAGAATTAAAATTGACGTCAATAAGAAACAATTTTATTGTTCTATATTGAAAAATAAATGACTATGACTATGACTATGACTATTTAGATTATACTACCTGACCCGTCCCTGCTTCGCCCGGGAAAAAATCGTAATCCATTTTTGATAGTGACCTAAATGACGAACTTTCTATACCAACGTTTATCACCTATTGTACCCTTACTTAAATTTTGAAAAAACTGATACACGTGTTCATTTATTTCATAAAAGTGCATCTAGCTCTGAAAATGACGATTATTTTACCCCTTTAGTAGCAGAATTTCCAATTTTTCTCACCGCGTGGTTGTCGGTTCCCGGCAATTATAACAATTTTTCTCAACTTTTAAACCTTCCCTAGACCTCCACGAACATTTCAACACCAAGTTAAGATAAATCCGTTCAGCCGTTCGCGAGTTTTAGTGAGACTAACGAACAGCAATTGATTTTTATATCATAGATATAATATATAAATATATATATATATAGATTAGCAAATATGAGCAATCACATAATTGACTCTTAATCGTAAATTTGCTGTCTCTTATTTATAATACATGATTATTTATAAAAATGCAGGGCATTGAGGTAGCCTTTACCAAGTAGCCGTAGGCACCTATGAAGCTATACGATGTAAAAATCTTTATCGCGCCTTACAAAAAGTGAACAGCAACCACGGTTCAGGTTGAAGGTATAAATAACTTCAAGCTTCCTACAACAAATATTCAAAGCTGATGTAATAATATTAAGCTGGGTACAGCAAACTTCCCGCTTTTTTTCTCATTTGTTTTTTTTATAACAAAGGTCCCCTTTACAAATATCTTTTTTTTTTCACAATAACCTGTACAGAATCATGTCCTTGATGTTTCAACCAAAAATCATCAAGATCCGTCTTGGATAGCGCAACAGCAAACTTCGCCCCTTTTCTCCCCCGAATTTCTATCCTATCCAAAAAGATCTTGAAAAAAGTTGTCTTTTAAATCAAAGAATGTGTGGTAAGGTTAGTGAAAATCGGTTAAGAAATGCGGCCTCTAGACCGGAACTGTCAAACAGACATCCATTCTAACATTATTAATGCGAAAGTAACTCTGTCTGTCTGTCTGTATGTTACGCTTTCACGCCTAAACCACTGAACCGATTTTGATGAAATTTGGTATAGGGATAGGTTAGACCTTGAGAAAGGACTATGTTTGGTCGCGATAACCGACATCAACGCGGGTGGAGCCACGGGGAAACGTTAGTACGGACATAAGCAAATCGGCCACCTTGTCGAAACGGAGTCTCGCTCGCTTCACTCGCTCGGTTAGTAAAAATACGTATGTGTGTAAACGACGCATCATCCTACGACTGCCCCTGCCTAGACCGAAGGCTAGCGTGAGCCATCACCCCCAGATTTACACTTATACAGGACGTTGTTGGGTAAAACATATTTTTTATTACCTAGACAGCTTATTAAAAAATAAAATAGATTATTAAACAGATAAAGGTTCTTCCCCGAGCCCCATGCGATAAATAACGTTAGGTACCACTAAAAACACCAATCAGATTAGGAAATGAAAATTGGAGCAAAATGCGTGTTTCGTAATTGATAATTTGACTAATTGTGATAACAAACCATTATTATATAATGCTGGATAGCAAACAAAATAATTATTACACTTTTAGATATGTGCTGATGTAATAGTCCATGATTGCAGTGATTCAGGTTGAGTCAAGTTCATTGGTAATGACAATAATAAGGTTGTTATTCAGTTTTATAACAAACGTCAAAATATTTATTTTTACAGAAACATATAAAAACTCTCATAAATAACAATAACTAATATTCTAAAGCCTTCTACACAGCGTTATCTAGATCCAAAGTAAGCATAGCTTAACTAGCTTGTGTTATGAGATATAAAATGCGTATAAATAAGACGGTTACATTTTTACTGAAAATATAGGTACATACGATTCGGCCGTCAAGGAAACCGGAGATAATACATAGGAACATCCATACCAATGCAAATATATATATTGTAGGTATTTATGCAATCGAATATTTTCATTATCATCATTTAATATCTTTATATTATTTTTGTATGCATCGCACTTCAATGTGAAGGGTTATTTCCGTTTAGACATATTTTAATTCAGCCACATTTTGATATCGTCGGATTTTCGTTTCGTCAGATTTTAGTTTCGACAATATAAATACAATCGCCAAGAAACATGTTCATAAGAAATGGGTAAATTTTTTATGCTATGTAAACTTTGCACTCGATATTTAACTTTGCACTAGAATAGATAACTGGCTGGAAATTATATTACGCAAATATATGAGTAAATGCAATAGTTGCTCAAACAGTAAGCCTTTTTTCAAGAAAAAAAACCCAAGAAATGCTAAGTTACACAATTTTTTGTTGTTGCACGAGACATGAAGATTGAAAACGTAATCCATGACTTAAAAACAAAATCTGGCGAAATTAAAATCTGTCAAAACGGGAACAACCGAATGTGAATATCTGCCCCTCTCTCTATCTGGATTTGACGTACATGACGTTAGTATATGACAATCGTTATCGAATCCCATACATTCGTTATGCTATTCTACAATACGTAGGCCAACGAATTGTCACTTGTCTAGAGCAGATGGCAGACTATAAGTTTTATGAATGAAGCAAATATTATATGAAGAACAGCATTATAAAGTTGAAATAAAACCACTTTTTACGGATTCTATCGCGATATATTTGTTATTATTTACTTTTAAACCGACGTTTCGGCTGCTTTTCAGCAGCCATGATCGCGGTGTGACTCGTGATGGTAGTTGTCACATAGTTTGAAGTATAAGTTATTTCAAAATACCCGAATCATGGTGAAAAAAAAAATTGTTGTTCCTATTTACGCAGAATGAGCTCACTGTGTCGTTAAATCTTGCTGGATTTTGCTGCTTACTGGGTTTGATTAAGTGGATGACAGGGTCCCAACCTGGTGGTACGTGGTGGTACATCAAGCATTTTAAGTTTTAGTCGATTCGAGTCCACGTAATAACTGTAACAAGCACCTTTCACCGCTAGTGTATGAACATGTTGAACTTAGCGTACAAAAGTCAGAGAACCCAGTTCATTTTTTTAAATCAGGAGTTCAGGCTCTAGGTTTATAGGTTGGCAATTCTAGTTCCATGGTCGCCATTTTTGTTGCAAACATTGAAGAAATAGTACAATCAATGGTTGCTAATTTAATTCTCTGCAACTTTGATTCTAATACGAAGCCCCAAGATACTAAAAATCTAAATTCGATATGATTAGATACAATAGCATCGTTACGCCCTTTGGGAGGTGTTTGTAGCAACATGAATAAGACGACAAAACAAGAAAAAGATAAAGCCACTGTGTCAGATATTAAAATAACACCGCCTAGAGACTAATAATATTGTGATAGGTTTGGTACGATAAGATACGATGCGTGACGGTTATTACTTACATGCGCATACATTTACCTAATCTCGTAATAGAGACATATATGTAGACAATAACTTTATCTAATATACCGAGCAAATTGGTCTAACTGCAATACCTTGATATCGCCAATGGGTCATGGATTCTGACTTCGCAGTCGTTTCACAGAAAATATCGAAGTCGACACAGATAAACTGGAAAAATCAGATCCCGGATTTCGACGTGAAACCTTAGGATGCGACTGCAATTAATGTAAGAATGAAGATAAATGTACCGAGCGACTTTTGCAACAGCATATTGCTAAATAACATTATGCAATGACCTAAGGGCAATACGTTAAAAAGCTATGGCGGGTGTGTGGCGAATGAGTCGTTGCAGACCATGTACCTACGGCCTATGAAGCCAAGTGCATAGAATAAGTAATAGTTGCTAAGGGACACAGTTGTTAACCTAGTTAATAAAAATGGATGTTGCTAAGCGCAAAACTCGAGAACGAATCGAACGAATTGGTTTCTTTTTCGCATGTTCCAAAAATACCAAAAGATAAGAAAAGGGTCAGGGCATGATCTAGTACATAAATTGGGAATTACGCCCAAAATAATGCCTACATGGCACTATTTAACACAAATCTTTGCACTGCCTCACACCTGGGTACTCCAACTCATCTATAAAGGGGTTGTAATAGGATGTCCAAACCACATTCAAAGTTCCATCAGGTGGGCTGTATGCATGTCTGTTACGTAAGTGTTTTCAAAAACCGTATTCGTAGTCAAATGCTCTACCACCACGTCACAGAGACGTAATTCAATCAGTAGTGACTAATTCGTAAGACTGTACAATTCTCTTTGTGCACCTCGTATATCGATGATGTTATTATTGTAATATAAGTGAACATATGGGAAGACAAGCATCTATAAGATAAGATTCAGACAGCAGATACAGTTATACCTATTGATAAACTCAGGTGCTCTTTACTAGTCGAGTAATGTAATTTAGTATCGCATCGTAACGTAATGTCATCGCGTCATCATCATCCAGTGATCGGAATTATCGCAAGGATGATGACGGTATCAGAAAAAAGACTAATAAACAATCCATACTAATACTATCCGTGTTTTTTTTAACCGTGGGGGAAAATCCTTCATGGATGTTATGCCGGACTCCTACCGACTAAAAACCCCCACGGTAACGCCTGCAGCCTATGGTTGGGAGCCCCGGGTAAGCCCTCGGAAGGATGTCCCAGCGCTCCCAACAGACCCACGGCTACAATGCGGCCTCGTCTAGGGGGTGGTTCGGGTATTATCCCGCGTCTATGGGGGGTTTTCGGGTATCATCCCGCTTCATAGGGGGCTTCATAGTACTTGCTCAGTACCGACGACGTTTTGCGATGCGTTGTTGTGGCTTGGCCCTTACGTTTAAACCACGGAATCCATCTTGATAAAATATGGTACACAGATATATTTACAGAGGTTCAAAATTTTGGATTAGAGCATTGAAATGAGAGCAGAAATTGAACAGATTTTTATTCAGGTCTGCTAAGTAGACAATGAGACAAGACTAAGTGAAGAAGAGAGAAGAAGAGAAGAAAGAGATATTTTCATTGACAATCTGTTAAATCGGACAATGAAAATCGAGTTTCAGAACTGAATATCGTTCTGGAATATGGGCCAAAATATGTAAATTAGCATTATTTTATTACAATCTAGATTTTTTTACAAATTTGTTTACAGAATAGGTGCATAATGGCTAGCCACACAGAGGCCTATGTCCAGCAGTAGACTACTAATTAATTGAGTGGGTAAACAATTATTATATTGCACTGGGTGATTTATAAATCAAGTTAATTTTAGACGTTTTTGGATACCATAAGCAATAAAAATATATTTTGTAGTAAAATATAGATTTTATTAACCAGGTTTAAATTCCCCTTGAGAGGTCTTTTAGTTCTACGTTCCACTACACTCACCAACCACACGCACGCGATGCAACTACAGATATATGAATGAAGATAAAATTAATCCACAGCCTTATTTATGCTACCAGACATAAACCCTATACCGTAACTTACTGTGAATCCCCGAAAGTGAAATAGATAGTAAGAGTCTAATTTTACAAGCAAGGACTATGATTAGATACAGAGATAAAGAAATGTCGGTAAAAGTAATAAACGTCGGTAGCTTAGTGGTTAAGGAGTCGGCCTTACGATCGAGAGGTCCCGGTTTTGAATCCTGGCCATCACACTATCGACGTGAACCCATTCCTAGCACAAGCAATTTAGATTAGTTGAAGGGGTTAGAGGGAATATTAGTAATTTCAGTTATAATATTCTTTTAAAAAAAAAGAAAAATTAAAAAATAATGTAAGTAAATAGTAAATGCTAGGTATGTATTTTAATTTGCTTTTGGGGTCTTGGCCACCACTCCAGTCATGCGGTGTATCTCATCAGCTTTGTATATTTTGATTTCTCCTGCGGCGTAGTTGCAGTGAACGTGACTGCTACGCAGGAGGCGTGGGTTCGATCCCCACTCAGTGCAAACATTTGTATGCATGAATATGGCTATTTGCATTAGTATGGGTGTTTTATGTATAATATGTATTTAGAAAAAACAAGTATCTAAGTATGTTTGTTCGGATTCTAGATTCCATAACACAAGCTATTTAAGCTTACCATGGGTCTAGATAGCGTAGTGTAGAATGTTGTGGAACATTTATTTATTTAAGTTATGTGTAATGTGTCTTTTTATTTTAATCATACGGAACTCCCCGAAGAGGTAGGCAGAGTTGAATTAGCACCCCACGTTACGCCAACTATGATTTTTGGTTCCACGAGGTACCTCATAGAGGACGAGCCTATTGCCGTCTAGCCCTATGTCTTGGGTTGTATGTTTACTGTCGGATGGAGAACAGCCCTATCCCTTAGTCGCCTTTTACGACACCCACAGGAAGAACTGGAGTGGTCCTATTCTACTCCAACACGGCAATGTTTTAATCGTAATGGTATTTAATCAAAGTTATTTTGCTTATAGTGCAAACCGAAACTCGTCATCAAAGTTATTGAATGATATAACTAAAACAACGATTCGATTAGATAGAATATTCTAGAAGTGTTACCGGCAGTGACGACTGAAACTGAACTATAAACGATGTTATCGCACAGAAAATATGTGTCACGGTACGCTTACGTAGAGCTGGTATAACCGCTTCTGTAGATAATACATAAGTACAGAGCTTTGAAAGCTTACCCCTTCAGGGATTTTAGACTTAAGTATATGTACCTATGTAAATTAGTCTTTACAAAACAATTTTTAGATTTTTTCAATAGATGCAAGGTAATGTAATTTGTGACGTGAGATTTCACGCACGCTCCAACCAAAGGAGCGGGATCTCACCCGAAGAAACCCCCCATAGACGCGGGATAGCACCCGAACCACCCTCTAGGCGAGGCCGCAATTGTAGCCGTAGGTCTGATGGGAATCCTGGGACATCCTTCGAAGGGTTTACCCGGGGCTCCCAACCATAGGCTACTGGGCGTTACCGTGGGGGTTTTTAGTCGGTAGGAGACCGGCATAACATCCATGAAGGATTTTCCCCCACGGTAAAAATTTGATAGTTTGGTATAACTTAGTATAAAACAACAGATTTAGGTTCATACCTAAATCTGTTTTTTATTTACATACACATACATACTTACGTCTGTAAATAGTATAAATCCCCGAAGGGGTAGGCAGAGGTGTATTAGCACCCACGTTTCGCCAATTAAGATTTTCGATCCCATGACGTAATAAGGACGAGCCTACTGCCATCTAACGGGTCCTTTGTCTTGGGCTGTATGTTTACGTCGGATGGAGAAGGTTCGGTTCTGTAAATACAAATTGTGACATCGGTTCTGAAAGAGAACTCAAGCGATAACACATCTATCCTACTAATATTATAAACGCGATAGTTTGTAATTTGTATAGGTGGATGTTTGTTACTTTTTCATGTCTAAACGACTGGAGCAATTTTAATAAAATTTGGTATGGAGTTAGCTGACACCCTGGATTAACACATAGGCTATGTTTGGTCGCGATAACCGACTTCTACGCGGGCGAAAGCTAAATTTTATTATACTTAAAACCTCTACGAGATAGCGTTGTAATATTTTTTTGTTTTCAACATAATTGAAGTGCTTAATACTTTTGTAGACGCAACCCTATCCCTTAGTCGCCTTGAGAAGAGATCAGGTGGATCAAATTCTCTGCCGGGAACCACGCGGCTATAAATATTCCAATATTCCACAACATTCTACACAACGCTATCTAGACCCATGGTAAGCTTTTATAGCTTGTGTTATGGAATCTAGAATGCGGATAAACATACTTATATACTTTTTTTTGTAAATACATACATAATATACATAGAAACACCCAGACCAATGCAAATAGCCATATTCATGCATACAAATATTTGCACTGAGCGGGGATCGAATCCGCGCCTTCTGCGGGCAGTCGCGTGCACTACCGCCACGCCACAGAGTCTATAAAGTTACTAAAAGCTTGTTAAATCCACCCGAGCTGTCTTTTTTTTAGTATGTTATTTTATAACCTCATTTGAAACCGTTCAACTGAAGTCGAAGCACTTTTAGGCTTAATAAGATAACAGAGTCTATAACCCCAGTGCCTACTACGATACTATCAATTTTAGACATAATTGTTGCTATCCAGTCGGCCATCTACATCCTGTCTGTGTTGTCTACACAAACAGGATGCAGACAATTTGTTATTTATACCGTGAAATTAGAAGAGGAGTAAAAGACATCTCTCTTTTTAGACATATGTTTAGAGACAAACTAAATTATTTTTGAAAAGACTGCGGGTTCGAGTCCCGCCCGTGATGATTCTTCTTTTTCCCTATGTATTCGATTTGTATAGTTAGCATACTAAATGCTGTCAAAATTCATTCAATTGTTTGGGCGGAGTTATCAAAAATCAATGTTTAAAAATGATTGTAACATCATTCATTGATTTGAGATTTACATGGTCATTAACATTAATAGTATAACACTCACCGGGATATTTACCATGTTTATGATTGGTATTTGGTAACCGATATTTCGGCGCTGTTACAAGCGCCATGATCACGGTGTACTGATCACCGTGATCATGGCGCTTGTAACAGCGCCGAAATATCGGTTACCAAATACCAATCATAAACATGGTAAATATCCCGGTGAGTGTTATACTATTAATCACTCATTGATTCCGATAGTTCGTAAGAAAATCGGTAGATGACTCCACCGTCACCTTAAATACGTATAAGATGGGAAATTTGAATCACATCGGGCGTGTCTCGGTAGCCGAATTAAATAAATAATAAAATAATAAATAAATTCTTTATTTAACAACATACATACATACAGCAGTTTACAGGTAATTTCCTTTTAAAGTTTACATTGGAGTAAGTATATTGTAAAGCCATTTCGTTGAAATATTTCTAATAATTTCCACACTAGACTCATGGTCTGTATCGTGGAAATCATACATGATGAGTTACCGTTTTTTTTTTTTTATTTAGAGCTCTGAACAACATTGTATACATTTAGGAATTTGTATGTAAGTAGTTTATCTAAATAAACATCTAACCTAAGTAATACATTTTATACCTTTATTAATCTATAATCACTTTACAACTTAATAATTGTTACATATTGAGTGGAGTTGAGCGTATGATAGTGTAGCTATCTGATGTCTGTGTGTGTGTGCGTGTGTGTGTGTGTGTGTGTGTGTGTGTGCGTGCGTGTGTGTGCGTGTGTGTGTGTGTGTGTGTGTGTGTGTGTGTGTGTGTGTGTGTGTGTGTGTGTGTGTGTGTGTGTGTAGACTTTGAGAAGTTCTTCCGTTTCTGAGTAGGAGAGTTTATGAAGCCAGTTTTTGGTCAAGGCATTCCCCCTGTAAGGGAAAGACTGCGGGTTCGAGTCCCGCCCGAAATTATTTCTTTTTCCCTATGTTGTTTACGTGGTCCCTATGTTTACGTGGTTTTTAACTAAAAGAAAGAGAATTTTTTGAAGTATAAACTATACGGTCAGCTGGGAAATACCTTATTGGGTACACCTCAGTAATGAGACACGAGACTGCGTGTGGTTTGGTTGTTTCAAGTTTGACATAACCACCCTCCCTGCTGGAGGACATAGGCGCGATTCAAGTACTCAAACTCGGTTTTGAATAAAAAAATATATTTGGGTCAATCAACTTTTACTTGTCCTGTTAGTACTATGTTTTGTCCCTGGCCAATATAATCGTAGTTCTAAAGAAAAATAGGTTTTGTTGGCACATGTCGCGTTTATCATAATATTAAGCAAACATACGAGTCAATTATTTTAAATCAATCACTATTTATACTGGAATTTTAATGGTTGTCCGGGTGACAAAACATCTGATGAAGTAGTTTATTGTTTGTCCCCCAGCAGGTTAGTACAGTGAAACATTACTTTAAACTAAAAATACTATATGGCAATTAATTACGCTTGTACACATAATTATTTATTACAATATCTACTATGCTGTTAGCATATCGATTCTTGTTTGCTTTATAATTTTAACGACTTTTTTGCATGTTCAGTTTTGTCCTTATTTTAATTTATTTTCCTGACGTCCACCGGACAACGGCAAAAAAGGTTCCGAAATCAAAACACAGATGACTTTATCAGTGCCTTCATAACAAGTCGATTCCTTTGGTGACAACTCATCCAGTCACCATTTTGATATTTATTTTTACCGCGACGTCAGTCGGCCGAGTGTGTTCTGAAAGAGTGCGTGGCTTTATGGTGTGTCTACCGGACAACCAGCACAAAAACTTAAGTATTTGATATGTCGTAGTTAATTAAAGTAAAATATATTCCAATTAATTTATATTTTTCACTGCGTGTGAGATCGAATTCAAAATATCATCATTTATTACCAGGGAGCGCAAAAACTGATAAATGTCACTCGGACAACCAGTCTCTTGGACAACCAAAACCGTTGTCCATAGGACATGTTGGTTGTCCATAGGACAATAACGGTAGAATCAACATAAAGCAATACTTCTTTTAAAATATTTAGTCCCTGAAGTTTTTTTTGGATTAAAGGCGACTTATCTACGAGTGTTCTTAGACATGTTTGGTGAAAATCGGTTAAGCCGTTTAAAAGTTATGAGGATTAAAGTGGAGATGGGGAATGCCGGGGGTTTTTTAAATTTTTAATTTTTATGATAAATTTATTATAGTCTAATGGTTCTCAATTCTAAATTATTTTTAGATAATGGGTTTGACGGAAAAAGAAAATCGAGACGACGATACAGAGAAAAATTTAAAGTAGACCCCAAAAAATTAGCTGAGCGAAAGAGTAAAAAGAGGAAAGGCTACCACAAGAATAAAAAACTTATATTGTAATTGAAGGAATTTTTACAGCATTAAGTATGCTAACTATACAAATCAAATACATAGGGAAAAAGAATATTCTCGGGCGGGACTCGAACCCGCAGTCTTTCCCTTACAGGGGGAATGCCTGACCAATTCGGCTACCGAGACACATTCTAGTATATCTATGGACTCCCGAGAATGTCCTATGGACAACCGTATGTCCACTGGACAACCATTTTGTCCCCGTCTCCTAGAGACACATTATCGTCATTATTACTTTAGGAAAAAACAGTAAGGTTTACAACAATTTCAATTATGAATTTAATATTTAAAAGTAAATTCATAGACAGTTAAATATTACGTATTAATTATTATTTTACAAGTTAAATGAAAAGTTCGTTACATTTTAAAGTGTCGTTGTCCAAGAGACAATAATATTGGAAATAACTTATAAATTAAAAGTCGCGTCATTTATTTATAGAAAATAAATTTAAATCCATCCTATATTAAGTGAGAATAAAGTGCCGGTTTACAATTGGACTGAATTTAAATGGTTCAGAAGCCTATTTAGTTTAGTTGTCCAAGGGACTATCTTAACTAGAGTCATGTCGATTTCGGAGTCAAAATTACTATTTCCTTTAAACAAATTGCTCTGCTCTATGTGAATTCTTAAAATATAAGTAATCATCTACAGAAAATGTATTAAAATATTTAAAAAAAACTAATAAAATTAAAAAGTTAAATTTTTCATTGATGTACACTTAAAAGTTGATTGACCCATTTATTAAACGGACAGAGTAACAACTAAATGCTTACAAAATGGTAATTCCTTAATTAATACAGATATGGGCTTATATACTAAAAATAATACTAATCTAAGCAGTTTGTTGAGTGACGCATGTCCCAGATTTGAGAGTGCTGACAAAGGAAATGTTAGTGGATTGGGGTTCCTTAACTCCTCCCTCCCTAAGAGAAAAATTATCTGCAGGAGAATTTTGACAAAAGAAATTATTTCTATATTTAACAATTATAAAAGTCGTTACTGTGAATGCTAACATTGCGTATAAACCGATAGTCCAGATGCTTGTTTGGTACGTCACTATTGAGTCTATTATTGGATAATCACTGTCACTAGCTTTGGCACTTTGTAACACTTCTTTGACGTCACTGAAGTCGACGTTTCTGAGATCCAGCTTCCTCGTCTTTACTGCAATGTTGTTGCTCAACTCGGGCATCTGGATAAGAGGTAGTTGTAGTCTTACGTCAGTGGTGTTTGTGGCCGCGTTGATCAGAACATCTTCGATATACGTTTCACAGCATGACGTGGGTGTTGCAATGTACGTTCCCTGGATACTGTACTTACGCACCTCATTGTTACAGCTTTCGCTAATAATGGTCTTATCTTCTGAATAGATCATCCAATCGTAGTCAGATATTTTCTGAATCTTCTTGGTTTCAATTTTGATGTGGTTCTGTAGGCACTGGCTGTAGTTGCCTTTCATGAGTATTATTTCTTCGATACACGTCTCCATGGGATATTGTACCAAGTTGGTTTCGGTACATAGGTATTGGCTTCTCTCGATCTCTTCACAGGGTGTTGCTACTGGAATGTACTTCAATCGATTCACCAATAGGTAAGGGTATTTTGGGATAATAGTAAAAGTATATGAAGTGTTATAGATCGGGATGGGAATTACCTTATAATAATTATATGTTTCGGTATCTATCAAGGGAACTTCTAAAATAAAAACTAACTTTTGACTACTATCTAAATACGATTTTACTAAGATATTACGTTCTAACTTTGTCAAATTGATACGGCTTATTGGATATATAGTTCTTGCATGTTTATTTATTACTAACAGAACGTTGTACTATTCGGTAGAATTAATAATACATTGGCGTAGCACATGTAATTTACTAAATGCAATTGCTGTTTCAATTTCTTGAATATTTCCATAACAGGTTCGAAAGTTACTTAGTATTTGGTACATAGAATTCATAACACTCAATAGTTTATTAAATTTTAATTCATTTTGAGCGAGTATTCTCACCTCTGTGGTTTGCAACCCTAGCTCTTTGATATTTGAGTTAATTATTTCAGAATTGTTAACTAATTTGTCAAAAACTTTTTGAAATGATGAAACTTTACGTTCGATTGAATGTTCTCTGTTTTGCAAAATGAATATCTCCCGATTGTATCTAATTGCGTCCTCTTCGTCTAAGTTACCGGATATTGCCTTAACGAATGATCCTAGAGGACTGAATAAAGCACGTTTATTTCTATTATTAGTGGGTAATATCTGACTTAATCTATCCCTGCTAACTTCTATCAAGTTTTCTATTTGTTTTTCTATTCCTAACAAATCCTTATCCAAGTTATTTTCCCTTACAATGTTCTTTAAACTATCAAAATCCCGAATATTACTATCTATCTGTAATACTAAGAAGCCTAAGTCTATAGACTTAAATATCGTCCAATAACTACTCCTCTTCACTGCTGTTCCCATCTTCAGTGGTGCTATCCCTGGATTCTGATTGAGGTTTTGATCACTGATGGCACCAGTAGCAGAAGCACTAGGTAAGACCTGTGGGGGACGTTTAACATTTTTTATTGCTACTTTAGTCGGCCTATTATTAAGTTTAACGGGTATTATATTTCGTTGGGAATCACCAATGACTTGAGCTTTCTCATAGCGTGGGAGTTCCTTAGCTTTTCTTATCCTAGTATTTTTCATATATATCTCATCTCCATTCTTAATTGATGGTGGCTTCTCGCCGCCTTTCTTATCTCTAACTTTAGCTTTATCCGACACATTTTTTTCAGAAATGTATTCATAAAGTGTCTTTAGACGTTTCCTATGATCTAGTAGCAGCTTTTGCAACAAGTTTTTCTCCCTATCGATATCAAAAACATTCCCTGCCTCCGTGTGACCAAATACTATCTCGAAGGGTGTAAAATTTGTTGCAGAGTGTATAGTGTTGTTATAAGCCATTATGGAATAAGTCATAACTGATGCTGCATCTAAATCGCTTTTATCATACTTAGCTAACCTATAGATCTCTATAATAGTGGAGTGAAATCTCTCGACTATTGCCATGGAATTGGGATTATTCGGCGTACCTACGTGTAAATCAATTTTATATAAGTCCAACATTGCTTTAATTAGTGCATTGTTGAATTCTGTTCCTGAATCACAACTTATTTTCTTGGGTAACCCGTACATACTAAAATATTTAATCAAGGCTTTAACTATTTCAGGGGTGCTTCGATTAGGAATGTCAATTGCTTGTCCTAGCTTGCTAAAAGCTTCTACTATAGTTAAATAATAGTGACCTTCTATGTATAAAACATCCATAAAAGCTTCCTGGAATGGAGCATCCTGACTATGAGTAAGCTGAATTTGTGGTTTAATGGGTTTCCTATCATACTTCATTTTTCGACATGGTTCGCAGCTGTTTATGATTGCTGAAACCATTTCTTTCATATTAGGCCACCAATAGTGCCTCTTAAGTTTGGTAAGAGTTTCTCTAATCCCTCTATGACATGTCTTTCCTTCATGATATTTTAAAACTACTTCCCTTTGATCTGCTTCTGAGTCGGTTAAGTTTACTATTCGCTCAGTACACTCGTTTAATTTTATCGAGTCCTTTTTAAATAGTTTGATAACAACGCTAGAAAAAGTTTTTCTAAACAAAGGGTTTTCAAAGTAAATGTAGTACTTATTTTTAGGGTCGATATATTCTTTTAAAAAGTCTTTGACAATGCTTTCGTTATTAACAGGTAAATGAACTTCTAGAATTTTCTGCTTTTTATTTGACACATCCTTAACCGCTAGTTTATCTTTGAGCCATGAAAATACTAATATTTGCCTGGGTTTCAAGTCTATGGCTTCATTCAAGATGGGTATTCCATCATGTTCTCTATTAGAAACTGAATTAGCTGTGACCCCATCATCAGAGTCTGAGATTTCTATCGTCTCAATAGGGTCGCTCAAAGAAAGGTCATGTTCTAATTCCTCTACCATTTCTTGAATACGTTTTTTTCTATCACCTACGTTAACAAATATCGAGTCTAAGTCGTCGTCAATTGCGTTAATCTTGACTCTCGATAAGGCGTCTGCGTTTGTATTTTGGGGACCCTTTTTGTAACGGACCTCAAAATCATATTCTTCTAGCCTTAGTCGCCAACGTGTTAGCTTACTATTCGGCTACTTAAGTGAATATAACCACGCTAAAGGCCTGTGATCAGTAAAAATAGTAAACTTATTACCATAAAGATACGGTCTAAAGTGTTTGACAGCCCAAATTATAGCCAGAAGTTCTTTTTCTATGGTGCTATATCTGGTTTCTGTGTCACTAAGAGTCCTACTTGCATAAGCAATAGGTTTATCCGCACCTATCGGGCCCTGTGACAATACAGCCCCAATTGCATAGTTTGATGCATCAGTAGTAAGAATGAAAGGTTTACTGAAATCAGGGTACTGTAACAAAGGTGCATTAGTTAACAGCTTTTTACATGATTCGAAACAGTTTCTGTATTCGTCATTAATTATTATTTTTTGGCCCTTCTTCAAACATTTTGTCAAGGGTCGAGTTGTCTTAGCGAAGTCTTTTATAAATTTCCTGTAATATCCTATAAGACCTAAAAAGCTCTTTATTTGAGTTACTGTCTCGGGAATAGGGTATTTCAAAATAGCATCTATCTTATCATTATTTGGTTTAAGACCTTCGCTCGTTATTGTGTGTCCTAGGTAGAGGACTTCCTTTCTAAGGAAATGTGACTTATCAAGTTGTACCTTAAGGTTTGTTTCTCGGAATCGATCGAAAACTATTTTGAGTTTTTCAATGTGTTCCGGTAGACTTTTTGAAAAGATTATGACGTCATCTAAGTATACCAGGCAATGCAAGCCCTGTAACCCTCGTAAGACGTTGTCCATAGCCCTCTGGAACGTAGCGGGTGCCGTCTTCAAACCAAACGGGAGGCGATTGAAACGGTAGTGCCCTGATAATGTGCTGAACGCTGTCTTGTCCCTATCCTCCTCAGCTACTTCTATCTGATGGTAGCCACTGGCTAGGTCGAGGGTGGTGAAATATGTACTCTTTCCTAACATATCGAATAAGTCGTTAATGTTAGGTAGGGGGTATTTGTCGTCAACTGTTATCTCATTAAGACGCCTATAATCTACTACCATCCTCCACTTTGGCTGTCCCGATGCATCGGCTTTTTTTGGAACTAGATGTACAGGGGCACTCCAGGGAGAGTGAGATTCCTGGATGATATTATCCCTTAACATTTTCTCTACTTGGTTCCTAATTTCAACATTTTGCGCAGGAGGTAACCTGTATGACTTTACGTTAATGGGGTCCTCGTTTTTTGTACGAATACGGTGTTTTACCTAGTTCGTAAAGGATAACGGGATCCCTTCGCAGTAGAATATGTCCCTATATTCTCTGCAAATCGCTTCTATAGCGTTACGTTCTTCCAAATTCATATGGTCTAACTTAATTTTATTTAAATTTTCTACTAATAAATGGTCCAAGTCCCGGTTGTTTTCCGTGAAGTTAACGGTATTTATCGGGTTGGAGTAAGGCTCTACCTTAAAAGGTGCTGTTACAACTAAATCGGCAACTTCATTCGTATAATTTTGAATGACAGTTAATGCAAACCCCTTAATACATTGAACTAAGGCGGAGGGCATTCGAATCCCTTCCTTGAATTGCTTAAACTCTAATATTGCTTCTCCATCCAGTTGGTCAACTGGGAGTTTCACTCTTGTCTCGCTCCGGGGAGGTAAATTGTATACTTCCCTCGTGGGCGGTGAGTAAATAATAGGCATATTGGTATTTTTCAAATGCAAGACCTGGCTATCCATATTGATTTTGGCCTGTAATTGTTTTAATAGATTACTACCAATAAGACCGTCATATCTTTGATCTACGCTATACACGTAAAACTTATGATATTCTTTAGTCCTAAATATTTCCGGTAGTGGGATGACTGCCGTTTCGCTATGACAGCTCGAAGCGTGAGTGCTAACGACTTCAAACGGTTCATATTGTACGTAGCTCCTATAATACCTGTTTACGAGATTAGGACTTATAAACGACCTACACCTACCTGTATCTAACATAAAAATGGCTTTAAGTTCTGGTACTCTAATGTGCGGTAGCTAAGCCTGGTTATTAAAGTTAATTTCTACCTTTTCCAACCTGACGGGGCACCTAGGTAAAAATTTTCTACGACGTTTTCGTCGGACACATCGTTCTGACAATCATTTTCATAATAACTAGAATCGTTTATATTATCATTGTCATTTGTGTAATTAATACGTCGTGAGCTCGCCGTCCGCATCGTTACGTCAGTATTGACACGTGAGGTCGATGCTTGCGGTGCAGTTCGCGCCATAGGCTGCGAATTGTTTGCAAAGTTTTCGTTTTGGTTTGACGGAAACGGTGACCTATTTAATTGTGACTGTATGAAGTTACGATTCGAGTGATTAGAATTATGATTATTAGAATTATAAGAATTATGCCTAATATTTCTAGATTGATTGTTCCTACTATTATTCGGAGTATGTACTTCCGATGTATTACGAGGATTAAAATGGTGGGTATTGGTACTAGAATTAGGTCTAGGCGTCCTATTTGAGGTGCGAGAATCCTGTGTTCTAGCCTCGTAAACTGTCTGGAAGTTTTGCTCTTCCAAAACCACCTTTAAAGCGTCTTCTAGTGTCAAAACATCGCGCATACGAACTTTCCTAACCATAAATGATGACAAACTATAGAGGAATATGTGCAGCGATCTATTACTATAAATATTTTGCTTAATTCGACGTGAAATTTCATCATTGTCTGTTTCTGCAATTTTAGAAAACAAAACACTCCTCAAATGTTGTAATCTACGACAAAACTCTAGGTAACTCTCGTTCCTATTAATCCTACAGCTTTCTAGCTCTAGGGCTAAACATTCTTCTGTACGCGGATCTCGAAAATGTTCACTTAGTAGGGCTTTCAATTGGGCCCAAGTGTTTATGGAGTCCCTTTCTCCTACTAGGTTGGCTGCTTCGCCACCTAAACGGCTAGTTAAAATGTGAAATAAATATTCATTTTGCGAGATATCCTCCTGGTATCGAAGGATAATGTATTCACATTTTTTGAGGTACAGTGGCAAGGTCCTGGGTTCTCCAGTGAATACGGGAATACCCTTGATTATTTCCTGTGGAACTCTATTTGCGACCTCCATCGTACCTACGTATCTCAATTAAAAGGGAAAGAATAAATTACTTATACTACTTAGTGTTAGGTAGAATACTAACTAAGTTGCAAATATCTATGTAAATACTATCTAGGCGTTGTCTAATCCCTAATAGTACACGAAACACAGACTTATTACAAGGTAAGGAACACAAATTGGAAAGCTGAAAGGAAGGTGAAAAGATTTATTCACAATTCCGCAGCGATTTCCATCGTCCCTGAATTACCGGTTGTCAGCTGGCCCTCTGTCTGGTACCAGAGTAGGTTCTTGAAAAATTTCTTTGTTCGGCGATCTCTGCTAAACCGTAGAAACGGACGTCGGCTTCCCGTAGATTTTATACGTATCACTGACTACAGAGATCCTACCGGCTGCGCCATTCAAGTACTCAAACTCGGTTTTGAATAAAAAAATATATTTATTAAACGGACAGAGTAACAACTAAATGCTTACAAAATGGTAATTCCTTAATTAATACAGATATGGGCTCATATACTAAAAATAATACTAATCTAAGCAGTTTGTTGAGTGACGCATGTCCCAGATTTGAGAGTGCTGACAAAGGAAATGTTAGTGGATTGGGGTTCCTTAACTCGCGCCTACGTTCGTACGTAAGTAGAAAAAATGGCACATGAGTGTAGAAGATTTGTAGGCCTTTTTTCTTCTAAAAGAACATTAGTAACCAATATTAATAGCAGGTATTCCTGTTAACCCCTACACCTAAGTTAAATTGCTGTTAGAAACGGGTTCACGGGAGACGAACAAGATTCGTACTTAAGACGACTCCATTGTAAGCTACCGACGACTTCTTTTGCATTTAGAAGAACGTTTCTATTTGCATTCGTATGTGCATTTTCACGCATGTATTTATATCTACGCACGTGCATTCGTGTAAGTGCGTGCGTCTATTTATCTGCTAATTAGATGGATGATATATTATATAGGCACGACATGTATGTCATTACATGTCGTATATATTTATAGATATCGAGTAGATAAAAATCTTAATACCTATTACTTTGTAAATTTTAGGAGTGGTGCTTTAATATGCTTAAACTCTCACCACACCCATAATAGCTACCTGCTTGGATAATATTTTTACTGACGGCAATGTAAATGAGATATCTAAAATAAAATTTATAAAATCAGATCATACAGGTCAGTTAGCTAGATTTGAGCACCAACATGTCCCATTACCTAAAAATTTTATTGTATGTAGACCAATCACTTATCAATTAGAAAAATTTAAAGAAAACATTAAAAATAAAGTACCTCTTTTGGAGCCGAACCGTAACGAAAACCCGAATGATCTCTACAGAGATTTGTTCGGAGTAATCCAAAACTTAATAACAATTTCACAAAAAAAACAATAAACGTTAATCAATTCAAAATTAAATTTAGTGATGGGCTATACCTGGAATCTATAAAAGTAGAAAGAAATTGTATGAATTATATGAGACAAAGGCATGTACAAATGATCCACAAGTAATTGAATATACTAAAAAGTACTCAAAAATGTTCAAGAAAGTCTGTTCAATAGCCAAATCTAATTATATTCGGACTAAAATACAAAAAGCTGACAATAAAATTAAGGCAACATGGAATGTTACAAAGAAACCTGTAAAACAAGGTCACGTGATCGATCTTTTGAGTTAAAAATAGATGATAAACACATTAATACTGATTCTGCAGTGGCTAATGCATTTGAATCTTTTTTTACAAATGTTCTAATTACCACTACAAGTAAATTAAATTCCTCAACAAACGCAGCTGCTATTCTGCTTGAATCTAGTGTTGAAAAATGTAGTGTTAAGTTTGTTTTTCAGTATATTGACCCCGCAACCATACTTGAGACCTTTAAGCAACTAAATATAAAAAAGACTGAGGATCTTTGGGGCATTTCTACCAATATAATAAAATCAGTAATGCCCGTTATTGCACCATATCTCGCATTCATATTTAATCAATGTATAGACGATAAACAGTTTCCTACTCTCATGAAGTATAGTAAAATCATCCCGTTATTCAAAACAGGGGCCAAAAGTGATCCATCAAATTTTCAGCCCATCTTCATACTCCCAGCCCTAAGTAAAATCTTTGAAAAAATTATATTTAATCAACTGCTTTCACATTTTACGCATAACAAGCTACTTCATGATGAACAGTTTGGTTTCACTAAAGGTAGAAATACGACAGATGCAGGAATTGAACTCGTTAAACATATATTTGATGCATGGGGAAAAAAGCAGGATGCCATCGGTATCTTCTGTGATCTATCAAAAGCTTTTGATTGTGTTGATCATGAGACTTTGTTACTAAAATTAGGTTATTATGGTGTTTCGAACAGCTCACTTGGCTTGCTTAAGTCGTACCTCACTGGCAGAGTACAAAAAATTAACATTAATAGCACCAATTCATCTGGAGCCCCTTTAGTCATGGGAGTACCCCAGGGCTCGATATTAGGACCCCTTTTGTTCTTGATATATGTAAAATGATCTTCCTTACTTCAGTAAAGATCTTTGTGAAATAGTATTATTTGCTGATGAAACATCATTAATTTTTAAAACTGATAGACAAACAGTAGTACTTGACGATGTAAATAATACCCTTTCTAAAATTTTGCATTGGTTTACAAGTAACAACTTGCTGCTCAATGCTAAAAAAACAAAATGTGTAAAGTTTACTATGCCTAATGTAAAACAGGTTGATACTAGTATTACAATGAACGATGAATCTGTTCAAATAGTTGATACCACAATTTTTCTTGGTATAACTATTGATAGTAAACTGCAATGGGGTTGTCATATCACAGCTTTGGCAGGAAGACTTAGCTCAGCTGCCTATGCGGTTAGAAAAATAAGGACACTAACTGACGAGGAAACGGCACGATTAGTTTATTTTGGCTACTTTCATAGCGTTATGCCATATGGTCTGATGCTGTGGGACTTAGCTGCCGATATTGTGACTATTTTCATATTACAGAAACGCGCGATACGAGCAATCTATGGCCTCGGACCCCGTGACTCGCTGAGAGAAGTTTTTAAGGAAATTAATATTTTAACAGTTGCTTCCCAGTACATTTATGATAATCCATACTAATATTATAAATGCGAAAGTAACTCTGTCTGTCTGTCTGTCTGTCTGTCTGTATGTTACGCTTTCACTCCTAAACCACTGAACCGATTTTGATGAAATTTAGTATAGGTGTAGATTAGACCATGAGAAAGGACATAGGCTATGTTTGGTCGCGATAACCGACATCCACGCGGGCGGAGCCGCGGGCAAAAGCTAGTATCTTATATGTACGCAAGAATCTAGGTATCTTCAAAAAAAACTCTGACCAACACAATTATAATACTAGAAACAAAAATAAACTTGCAGTGCCAAAACTCAGGCTTCATAAGGTTGGTAATTCGTTTGTAGGCAATTGTATAAAATTGTTTAATAAAATGCCTCAGGATCTGATAGACATGCCACTTAATAAATTTAAAATTCAAGTGAAAAATTGCTTAATAAAAAAAGGTTATTATAAATTAGACGAATATTTAAATGATAAAGATGCATGGTCATCCTAATCTCATCTCTTGCTGTAAAAATTTGCTATAAATAAAACCATATTAAAAAAAAAGAAGGATAATCGAGTTCACTCAGTTTCTTGCTGGTCTCTTCTCAGTGGAACCACCTACCGAACCAGCGAAAGAATCATTTTCCAATGATTTATTTTATTTATTTTTTCTGTGATTGACATTACCTACTTGTAAAATTCTGACGTTCATATGTGCTCTTTATGTGCCTAAACTGAATAAATAAAATTGATTCTTTGATTCTTGACTCATTTAGGGAAAAAATCTAAAAATTGGGGCAAAAAGCACCTCCAAAAAATTTAGAATAAAATGTGTTGTTTAGCCCTTTAACTTTGTTATAAATAATAGTATGTAGTGGAGTAATATTTTGATTCAAGCCTTGTCATATCGGGAGACCCTAATTATAAAAGCACTTCGTTATATTATCGGAACGACCCAAGATCCTCGAAATGGCAACGCTTAAAATCAACACAGTAAACACCTCATCGTTTTTACATTGGGGCTAACAAAGGAAGAAAGGCGTATGACTTAGTTCATTTACTTTGTTTTAATAGTTTATGTAAGGCAGTGAAAAAAAAAATCATGTACAAATATTTGCCACGTACCTATAGTGTATGCTACGTCATGACCCGTGACGTATGGCTGACAGCCTGAGTGACACTGATATTTAGATAACTTGTCAGACTTCTTGTTATCATACGTCACTTAGTCCTTTAAGTCTTTTTCTTTCTCTGTCGTAAATAGTTTTTCGTGTATTTTGTGTGCTATTTTGTGCTGATTCGAATAAACGAGTTTTCTCTATTTCTTTCTATATTAGTAGAAAATTAAAAACTTACCGAAACTTTGAATCTAGTTGTGAATATATACGTAGCTTCTTTGCCGTCAGTGACGAGGAAGTACGGAGGTGCGAGGAAGTTCCGCGAACTCCGGAGAACTGCAGCGGTCAGGTAGAAGGAGATTGTGAGTGTTGCGATTAGTACTGGCCTGAGGACAGAAATACGAAGCTTTCTTCAAATTGTTAAAAGAATATACGTCTGTCTAGGCCGTTAAAGAGGGGACCCTATAATCTGATTCCTGCCTACTTTCTCTTCATGTGAGCCAGTGCAGATAAAGTAAAAATGACGAAAAAGGGAATTAATCAATAAGCATGAGACCTGTTGGATATGAAAGGAAATATGGTCAATGGTCCACCCAGGTGAACTGACGAGATGTACTATGAACAATAGCCGAAAACTCGCTATGGTGGCCCCTATTTTAGCTGCACTTCAGCTTGCCATTAACTGATGGTCAAATTGATGTACCAGACATCAAAAAATAGGTTAGTTAGACACGTCTAAACACATGTCCAATACGTGTTTATCTTTTTTGCTTTACTAAAAACCGTATTTAGTGTGTGTCTAGCAAGACAACGTTTAGTTCATTCAGTTCTTTTTACCTTAGCAACACTGCTCATCATTGGTAGAAGTTAGTATATTAAACCAACCAGTCCTGGCCCCAACCAATCAACAAACAGTACGGCGGTGATATAATTTTTAGTTCCGAGTTTTGTCGCCGGACTTATTTTGTGGTGTAAACTCCCTACACCGTGTGTCTAAAGTTATGTCAAACTTTAGAATTGTCTAAATACTTTAGGTGCTCTATTGTGGTAGAGCTTTGTGAAACACATGTTCAACAGATGTCTAACTTTTTGTGCTAAGTCATTGTCGGAAGTTTATTACTACTAAGAATATTACTAGTTTTAACTGATTCTATTGCGATTTATTTGGCTTTACTACCGTCTTTTTCGTCTCCCCGTGGTTATGACTGCTAAAAAGCAGCCGAAAATAGAATCATTATAGATCGATAGATAGGTAACCCTGCATTGGTAATAAGTTGAAATTAGTAAAAAGTGCACCACGGAAACTAGATTAGGTACTATCCAACATTGTCTCTAAATAATTCTGACGAAACAAAAATCTCTTTCGGAACACAGTATATCCATATACTATCTATTCTGTGGTATATCTGTAATTTTGCTCAATGATAATAAAAAGTTACGTAATGAAATAGTGAGCTTCCCATAGGCCGATGTATCCCTTTACCTTGCCTAGTTTTTTTTAGTTTTTTTTTGTTACAGAATTGGTAGTAGGTATATTTCAATTGCGTTTACACAGAATTACTACTTTAAATCATAAGTCTCTTCATTAAACCGCATGCTAAAAATACTTTATCGTACACTCCTTGTAATACAGTGTAATAATTCATGATTCGAATCAAGACTGTCTATTTAGAGTCTAGATTGAAATCAAAAATCATCAATCAATCTATTTCTAAAATTAGGTTATAGTTATTACCTACCTACTTTTTTATACAGGACACGTCAATTTGACTTCACCTAGCCTGATGTTAAGCTAAAGGCAAAGTCTTGGAAAGAGGCTCACCATCGTAAACATTTACCATGTCAATACAGTGGTGGCACTCAGCTTGACAGCCTCATTAGATACCTTTTCACACCCCGCTTAAAGGACCCGGGACAATAGGAAGAAGGAAACACGTGAGCTGGCAGGGAGTTCCAGGTCTTAGTCGTGCGGCATAGGAATGAGTCACTGAAAAGCTTACCTATAAAAAGTCGATTTTGAATTCTTTAATCGATTTTAGATTATCTCTGGAGCGGTAAAGCTTTCGACTGGTATCCGGCAAAGTGAAATAAAAGGGTTAGCTTTTTTATTGCAATGATCAGGTTAATATGAGTTCAACTCGCCTGATGGTAACCTTAAAGTATCAAGAATATGGTTACGCTATAGGTAACGTCTCAGGAATGAGGGTTGTCATAACTCATAATACAGACACCAGTAATATAATCTATACTAGCTAACCCGGCGAACGTCGTACCGCCAATTATTTCCCACCCGCGTGGCGTCTGATCCCGTTCCCGCTGCATCCTCCTATACAATGATATAGTTATCTAAACAGCAACAGAAATAACCACACTGTGACTCACTTCTGCATATATTTATATATATATATATATTATATATTTATATTTTATATTTATATTATATTTAAGCTTTATTTATTCCATATCTTTACATTTACTACACTTAGTTTACACATATTAAAGTAATTTATATTGTATCGATGGATCCCTTTTGGGTAAAAGCCTCCTCCAATTTAAGCCATTGTTTCCTGTCTTGAGCTGTCTCCATCCAGTTCTTGCCGGCAGTTTCAGCGATATCGTCCGCCCACCTTTTGCGCGGTTTGCCTTTCTTTCTTTTTCCTTGAGGTCCTGGCCATTTGGTTGTTATCAGGGACCATCTTTTATCAGTGTGCCTTGATATGTGTCCTGCCCATTTCCACTTGAGACGTAAAGCATGTATTAGGGCGTCTGTGAGTTTGGTTTTCTTTCTAATTACCTCATTTCTAGTTTTCTGTATTCTTTTTATGTTTAATAAGCTTCTCTCCATGGCATGTTGACATATCTTTATTTTGTTTTTTATTTTTGTTGTGTAAGTCAATGTCTGGCATCCATATGTCAGACTCGGAAGAATGCAGGTATCCATGACAGTTTTTTTTCAAATGTAGGTTAAGGCCACTTCTGCATATGCCGGCCGAATTTGTTGACATTAATGATCACTGATCCGTTCCCTTGAGTAGTAGCGTGATGATATATAGCCTATGTGTTATGCTGATGTATAAACTATATTATTGTAAAGTTTCATGAAAATCCATTCAGTATTTTTTACGTGAAAGAGTCGGTCGGAGTCGTGAGCGGAAGGCTAGTAGGTACCTTAATTTATGAGCCTCGGCTTGTGGACTAAAATACGGGACTGTTCTCCGATACAAGCTGTTGACTATTATCTATTCTGTGCTGTTCATATGTTAATCTCTTTTAGGTTAGGTCCTAACCTACTACTACTCCGCCTGCTACTTCTCAGTAGAATATTGAGAAGAATATTTTGGCAAATTAACTCCAGCAAAACACGCAATTTTTCAGCAAGAATGAATTGTCCAAAATTTTTAATTAGGACACAGATAACATAATACTAAATTAGGAGAAGACTTTATAGAGACTGATATAATGTCATGATTAGAGAATAGGCAGTAATTGTGAATATTTATGTAGATATCGATACAGTATGCTTCACAAATCCTAGACGTATAGAAACAAAAAGGATATCTTTATTATCATGACGATTCGTCTGGCATCTACGTGAAAGGCATGTAATTCATGCGCTGATTTAAAGGATAACTGTAACTAGCTACGTCATAAAATTAAATTAATCGATCGCAGTCCAATATTGGGGTGCTCTAGCAGTGATATCGTTTGCGTATTTATCTGTCAGTCGCCTCTTACGACACCCTTCGGATAAGACGGGGTGGTGATACTTGTATTCTTTCCCTGTAACCACACGGATAACCTAGGCTAAGTTAATCTTACTTGAGTCAACAATAGTACCCGGAATGCGGCAATAGGCTCACCCCCTATTACGTGGGACCGAATCCAATGATTGGTGAAATGAGGGTGTTAATTCACCTCTGCCTAATCCTTCGGGGATAAAGGCGTGATAGTATGTATGTATGTACGTTAATCTTAGATAAAGGCTTTTTTTCGTGCGGAAATCCCCACGGATACCTCCCTAGCCGGAGGCCTTGGAAAACCGTACGCCGACTGAGGGTCGTGGTGCTAGGCCGGAGGTGAGGTTGTCTTCGACATATCCCTTGCACCCGGCTAACCCAGGGCCATCCCTTACGGTCTGGCCCTCTTCGGGAGGGGGGACAACGGTGTCCCCGACTCGCCCCCGGAATGGGAAGGCGCACTTCTCAGCTGATGGGGTGACAGGCGGCTCCACCCGTCACCCCCAGTCCCGCGTCCTTGGGGGACGGAGGTCAGTCTGGGAAATAGAGGCAGCTTTTCACGGAGCGCAATTTTACATTTCATTTTGATCCACCATCCTCATTCATTCGGATGTTGGTATATAGCGAAAAATTTACTAACCTACAATTAACTAAATTACCGAAAATAAACACAAGTATTATCAAGAAAATCTTTTTTCCTTCCATGTAAATTTCATTTTAATGTGCTTATGTATTTTTATCAACAAAAATGTTATGACGTGAGGACGAGTGCCGACTTTTTCACATAACAATATTTATATTTTATCTATATCAGTCATCAGTGTATGGCTATAAAATGTATAATTGTATTATCTGTATTTGCGCTTGGTAAGAATGATTAATTATCCAATTTATTATCTACAATTATCTATGTGGATGTCATTATTATGAATCATATTACATATATTTTCAATCCAAATATTTATGTGCATGAATATGTTTATTTGAATTTGCATGGTGTCCGTGCCTCGGATTACGATACTAACATATATGTCAGTCGTTACAGGTAGTTGGAGCACTCAAAAGTCTGACTGTCTAAATACAACATCCATCCAAATGGTTGTGGAGGTAACATGGCAGTCGCTCCATGGAAAATATCGAAGTTTAGCTGTATCACAGTTGGACTGGAAAGTCGACCCCGAGTGAGTAGATGTCTCATAGGCCGGGCATTCGGGCAGTATGTGCAGCCCCGTGTCCCCGCTTGCGTCATAGTGATGACATGAAACTTAGGCGTTAACTCCTTCTGGATCTGATGCAGGGACCTCCCAGAACATTCATAACCGGTAATCACCTGCGTCAACTAGTACAAGGCTGACAACCTCACCTCCGGCCTAGCACCACGACCCACAGTCGGCGTGCGGTTTTAGTCGGTTCGAGTCCGACATAACCTCCCCTTCCGGCTCCGATAGGGGAGGTATCCGAGGGGATTTCCGCACAAAAAATAAAGGTACAAGAGGCTGCCGTGAATCGTCAATTGCCAGTCCTCCTCGATGGGGCCTCTGTGCCAGTAACACGTTGTGCCCTGAGCGTGATTGCCCAGGACATAGCTTGCTCCCCTCCACTATATCATGGTAGAGATGGGAACTCACGGCCCGGATTTCTCCCGGCTCGGGTTCACATCCCCGTGCCCGCACTATCTTGCGGGACTCGCTCCAGGTCTCTCTCGCTCTCGCCTCCAGGGCCCATGGTGGAATTTCGACAAGGAGACTCGCCGTCTCGAAGAAGATAGTTCGGTACTGCCTTATGACGTTGTTGCCAATCATCATCTGCGATTGTCATAGCGGTGGTCCATTACTGACACAGATTGGATACCCGTAAAGGGCCATGGACCGCACTATTACCCGTCTTAGAGTCTCCTGCAGGAGTCATCCGGCTCGCTGAAACCCCAAGTATTTCTAATGGGACTGATGCTGATTGGATTGTGTCTCACTAAGAGGTTAGCGAATATGGCCTGCGCTGCTTCCCATGAAATAACATGGCCTCGGTTTTATGTAGAGACCTCGAGACCCAGCCACCAGATCCGCTCCACGATGCAAGGCGACCGCGGTTTTCGCATTCAGGGTTTCTTCGTGGTGTGTAGCACCGCATGCCGTCACTTATTCGCATATAACCGGTATCTTACTTGAAAATAATCTGATAAGCGGGGAAGTCCCTGCTTTATGCGAAAACATAATAATTAGTAGCCGGTGCGGCGTGTGCGACATGAAATCGACGCGTGGCGATAGATCACCTATCTACCTAATAGGCCGATATGAAGAGTGCACCGTCCGACCTTAACTGTTAGTAATTATGCGCGTGTATATTTTAGCAATCAAAATCCATATCCATAATCCATATCCATATTTCCATCTAGTCTAGTATTATAAATGCGAAAGGAACTCTGTCTGTATGTTACGCTTTCACACCTAAACCACTGAACCGATTTTGATGAAATTTAGTATAGGGGTAGATCAGACCATGAGAAAGGACATAGGCTATGTTTGGTCGCGCTAACCGACATCCACGCGGGCGGGGCCGCGGGCAAAAGCTAGTTACTAATATTCCCTCTAATCTCTCCAGAAAAGTTAAATGCTTGTGTTCGTGGAGGAGAAGTGGGTTCACATTGGTAGTGGAATGGCCAGAATTCGAGCCTGTGACCTCACAAAAGTCCTCTATCCACGATAGTCACAAATAAACATCATCCTCATATCGACTTCCCAAATGCGTTACGTTTAAAGTTTGCGTTTTGAAGCCTAGGATTCGCTTATTGTGTTTGGATTGATGCTTTTCCGGGAACGAATTCCGTTTGACGTTTCAAACCCAAGAGGAAAAATGACGCTCAATAGATATTTTAATAAATACATATTGCATAATAATTAACAGAGAAATGTAAGTACCAGGTTAAAGTTAAAATATTTTAATTAGTTAAAAACTCACCTATAAAAGTCATGCTCATCAGGAATCATGGTAGCCACAAAAGTGTCCAACAAGCCCCATCCGCCTCGCCAGTGCATGATGTTAGACACTATGAAGACGTATGTGTACACTCGAGACAAAAATCGCTCCTTGATCCATGACAATGGTCCACCTCCAGGGTTACTGTAGGCTCCGGCTGAACGCTCCAAGAGTTTGGCTCTGTGGAGTGATATAAAATATCTTATAACAGTATCGAACGATGAAAGTAACTTCTTGTGATGTAACAAAGATAGATAAATAAATAACTCTTCATTGTACATCAACATGAGTTACGAAATTTAATAGCATTGTACAATACAATGACAAAAATTTAGCAATGCCTTATCGCTAAATTCGATTTCTTCCAAGCAACCTTGGGATGGAGAGAAGTTCAAAAACATGTAGGTTTAAATGGTGGGCAAAGTGTCACAATCAAATAATATCAGGCCCTGTTTCAAATAAAAATACATACCTCAGACATACTCCAGAAATAGCCAACAGTCTTTGAGAACCTGGTTCCATCTACCTATCGTTAAATTGTATTGAGGTGTATGAAAACCACACAAAATAATTAAACATCAATTTAATTGATTGATTTATCAATTTTTGTGGGCTACCAGGTAATAATAATGTTTGGTCTTACCTAAGTAATGCAAAACATATGTGAATAACAATTCCGAGCAGATATATTTGGGCGTACGGGAACAGCTCTGGTCTCAGTTCCATGATGCCCCATGACCCACGCCACACGCTCACCACTTGGGGAGCAACTACAAACGCTGAGAAGACCGCATCGACTGGTAATGGACAGAAGAAGAACAAATTCGTCAATATTTGTTTTTACAATAAGTTTGAGGTCCGCATTCTAAAACGATACTCAGCCCTGAATGTCGCTCGATTTTTTTCTCAAGATTCAAGAATTAGGATCGTTCAGGAATGTTTTGTTGAGAGTCTTTTACTGCAGCGATGTGGAGTAATAGAAGATGTAGTGACGAGAATTGGGAGAGGAATGTTAAGATGGTTCGGACATGTTGAGAGAATGAATGAAAGAAGAATGAAAGAACGTAACGGGTGTATGAGGCGAGTGTGGATGGTAGGTACCGTCGGAAGGGGAAGACCTAGGCGCACATACCTGGACCAAATCGGGGAAGTGTTAGAAAAGGGCAGGTCAGGAGTACCTTAACCTGTCAAGACACGCAAAAAAATAGAACAATAGATAAGACTCGCGGTGCCCGGGCACCGGTTGGCGTTTGATAGGTTAAACCGACGAGCATGCATGAAGAATGTAATGAGAGTGAATGAAGCGAGAGTAGTATGTCAGGATCGTAGCTAATGTAGATCCGTGATCTGTGCCTACCCCTATGGGAAACAGGCGTGATTTTATGTATGTATGTTACACACCCAGGGATAGCATCAGTATACAATAACAATAACGGGAATTAACGCGATCAAGGTATATGTATATACGTACCTTTGATTTGCCTGACGTTTCGACCAAGTTACACCGGCCGAGGTCACCTGTTCGAAACGTCAGGCATATCAAACGTACGTATAGGTACACCATGATCGCGTTAATTCCCGTTAAAATTATTGTACATCATGGAACGCAAGAGGTTAAAGTTAGCGTCAGTATATTTAAGAATTTCTGGAAATATTTAATTTATTAACCGACTTAGGAATATAAAAGAGCAATAATGACCTATACCGTAGGAAGTTTCATCGTAGGTACAGTTCTCAGCCTTGTCGCTGATACCGGATTCCAAGGACAACGTTTTCTCCAATTTCTTGCTTGCCTTTCCCTTCTCCAGCACCTTTACTTTCTTTGCCGACTCTGGGAGAAGGCTCTCTGATAAATTTGGTGGCATCTGGGAAATAAATAAGGAATAGGTTAGTTACCTTAAGGTACTAGAAACACCAAAAGAACAAAGTTGGTGTGTAGTAGTAGTGTAGGTTAGTGTATAGGTAGCAACGACTTTAACTGATATTAAGTGAGTTCTCTCTGGGGAAGAATTTTCTGTCAGTGTTCGGAGATCGCTCTCGGAAAAACTGACATATAAAACTAAAACAATAAGTGGACAAACATATTTACAAACAAATTTAAACAGTTTTAGTCAGTTCAAGTCCGACATAACCTCCCATTCCGGCTCCGGCGGGAAAGGTATCCGTGAATTGAAAGGAAATGATTTTTTTTTTGGAAATATGATAGGCATATGGTTGTAAACTTGAGTATAAGAATCACATATTTCGTCAGTCAATGTTCTGACACGCAAAAATACAGTGTACATGCATAATAAAATTTATCTAAATCCGTAAAGAATTCCGCACGAAAAAAAAGGATTATCGAATAGTCGCCATCGAAGAATTACAAATTCAAAAATGTAACCACACAGATTGTGCAAAATATATGAATAATACAATATTATGGACTTACAATAGGTAAAGATTATAATGTTTGATTCCGTATTTGTTATGTTATATCGCAATGACTCCTGCTCCTTCAACAAAATCACCTTAATTATTAGTACGTACGTACGAACTGAATGTAACTTTGTAGCAAATAATATGCACATAATATTGTGCAACTTGTTTGTATAATATCTAAATTATTATGCGGTGCATAGGTACGTTAGCACTATTATTTATTCTGTGGCATAGGTAAAGCTGGTAAAGCATCATTATAGTCAACACAGTACGTGAGAGTGCATCAAAGATTCTCAACAAATTCAGCAAAATATTTACTTTTTCACTTCCAATGCTGGAGCTACTGGTGGTAGAAATTTGATGGCACAAATTTGACACTTATTTCGACCGGGTTGGTACCACCGTGCACAAGTGCGAAAAACCCTCCATAGTAATCCAATCTCGGTTGGATTGCGTTCAGGGGTCAGCAAGTGCATAGCCGGGCCGAGGTGATGGTAGTCGCAGCACTAGTGGGACCGGTGGGTGTTGGCGTAGTCTAGTGGGGTGTGACGCGGGGCGCCGCGCCGGGCAGGGAGACCCGTAGAAACGGTGGTGCCGCTGGCCGCCCGCGGCATAGTACAGGGGCCCAACTGGGACTAACCACCCTGGGAGGCTGCCCCACCAGGTCGCGCATAATCCCGATATGGCTCGTCGTGCCGGTTGGCGACCGGACGGGAGCCCGGCGACCATATTCGGGAGGGTACGGGGGCCCTTCCGTTCGGCGCGTCGGCTCTCGTCACGCCTCACATTCATAGATAAAACCAATCTCCCATGTTTTGTCACGCGGTGCTGCGGCGACAATCACCTCTTTTTCACGCCTTCCCTTACCCTTCACCTCATGGCAGCGCACAAAACAAAATCTGTTGAAACAGCGGCTAGGGACTCTCCCACAAAAACTCTATTTGAGGTGGAGTCCACGAACATCTGTGGGCTCCATAAGAACCTCAACGCCGTCCACCAACACCTGGAGACGGCGAAACCAGCTATGCTGTTTCTAACGGAGACACAAATACGCCGCCCTGACGACATGGCCTACCTGCTTTACCCCGGCTATGTTATCGAGGAAAATTTCCGAGCAAAAGCCGGGGTGTGCGTGTTTGTTAGGGCGGATATTTGTTGTCGCCGTTTGCGCTGTCTAGAGGACCCATCCTTTTCCATCCTGTGGGTACACGTAGACCATGGCTCCGCGAGTCAGATCTATTTGTGCCTTTACCGTTCCCATACAGGAGATGCAGAGATAACTCGACTATTCGAATACCTGAGTCAGGCGGCATATGATGCGCAGGAGCGGTTTCCGAACGCCGAATTGGTGTTTTTGGGGGACTTTAACGCCCACCACAAGATCTGGTTGGGCTCCGCCATAACAAACCATGCGGGAAGAGCCACTCACGCATTTGCCCTGGCGCATGACTTGACTCAATTGGTGCACAAGGTCACGAGGATACCAAGAGAGTCCGGCCTAGAGCCCTCTCTGCTAGACCTTCTGTTGACGAGTCGCCCGGACCAGTACAGTGTCTCGGTGAGTGCTGCTTTAGGTAACTCCGACCACTGTCTGGTCCGCTCCACCGTGCCCATTGTAGCGCCCCCACGACCCGTGCAGGGGAAGAGGCGTCTATGGCACTACTCGTCAGCGGACTGGGATGGATTGCGCGACTATTATGCGTCCATCCCGTGGGTTGAACGCTGCTTTGAGGGTAAGAACCCATCTGAGAGCGCTACTGGCGTCGCCGGTGAGATCGGTCTAGGTATGGAATACTATATCCCATACACCGATGTCACCGGAGTCCGCGGAGCGCGTCCGTGGTTCGGGCGCGAGTGCGCGGAGGCTGTTGAGCATAAACAGTTTGCGTACCGCGCCTGGGTGCGGGCGCGCGCCACGCGCGATCCCAACGTGGGTCACTTCAAGGCGGCGTACAACAGAGCCACAAAGGTCTGCAAGAGGGCATGCGTCAGAGCGGATGCCCAGCGCATAGCACGGCTGGGCCAAGAGCTAGTGGCGCATCCCACGGGTAGCCGTGGCTACTGGCAACTGGCCAAAGCCGTGCAAGCCAACTTCTGCCAGCCCTCGCTGCCCCCGCTGAGCAATCCCGATGGATCTCTGGCCCATGAGCCGCAAGAGAAAGCAAATTTGCTGGTCAATCTCTTCGCGGCCAACTCCCGAGTCGATGATTGTGGTATGCAACCACGGACAATGCCCACTGGTGACCACGCAATGCCTATCAGGCAACGCGATGTCCGTGCAGTACTGCAATCACTCGATGTCCGGAAAGCCAGTGGTCCTGATGGTATTCCAGCGGTCGTACTTAAAAAATGTGCAGCGGAGTTATATCCTATGCTAACGCGGCTGTACCGACTGTCCTACAGTTCGGGTACAGTGCCTTCGGCTTGGAAGGAGGCGAATGTCCAGCCGATCCCCAAGAAGGGGGATCGCTGGGACCCAGCCAACTATCGACCCATAGCCGTCACCTCAGTGCTGTGCAAGGTGTTCGAGCACATAATTAACACACAGCTCATGCGCCACCTAGAGGATCACTCCTTGCTTAGTGACCGGCAATACGGTTTCAGACCGAAACGGTCAACGGGTGATCTTCTGGCGTACATGACCCACCTTTGGGGTGAGGCTATGGAGAAGCACGGTGAGTCACTGGCAATTAGTCTTGACATCGCCAAAGCTTTCGATAGGGTATGGCACAAATCGCTTCTTTCCAAGCTACCAGCCTTCGGCCTGCCTCCTAGACTGTGTAACTGGGTTGCAAGCTTCCTGCAGGGGCGCCGTATTCGCGTCCTTTGTGATGGACGAGCTTCGGAGTTCTTGCAGGTAAATGCTGGCGTGCCGCAGGGTTCCGTCTTATCTCCCACTCTCTTTCTTCTGCATATCAATGACATGCTCTGTAACGGAAACATTCACTGCTATGCAGACGACAGCACCTTACACGGGAGTTATTACGCACATCCTGCGGCCAAGCAGTCTGATATCGTTGAAAAAAGGCAGCTTCTTGTCACTGACCTGGACCGGATCCTGGACCACATTTCTCAATGGGGCGCTAGGAACCTGGTCGAGTTCAATGCCAAGAAGACCCAGGCATGTGCGTTTACAGCAAAGGTATCTCCTTTCCTTCCCCTTCCCACTCTTCAGAGCACACCACTGCCACTGCAGGATCACCTCACTATCCTCGGTATGGATGTTCGCTGCAAACTGAATAACAAAAACTATATCGAGAGTATCATCAAATCAGCCTCGCGTAAACTCGGAGTCCTTGTTTACGATGGTGACCCTCTTTCCGAGACTTTGCCTTTAGCTTAACATCAGGCGAGGTGAAGTCAAATTGACGTGTCCAGTATAAAAAAAAAAAAAAAATGCTGGAACTGTTGTTTAATATTAGAAAAAGCACATTATACAAATCTAATATCAAACTATTGATAGTACTTACTAATGATTGTTTAGAATAAAGTTATTGAATTGTTGAAGTTTAATTTTAAAATAAAGTAAGTTTTTGAGAGGGGCATTTTTTTACAGGACACGTCAATTTGACTTCACCTCGCCTCGCTAAAGGCAAAGTCTCGCAAAGAGGGTCACCATCGTAAACATGTACCATGATAGGTAACAATGGTGGCACTCAGCTTGACGGCCTCATTAGATGCCTTTTCACGTCCCGCTTAAAGGACCCGGGACTTCAGGAAGAAGGAAATGGTTTTGAGATGGAAAATAAACAATAAAATTGTTGCCATTACCTCTGTATATAAGAAGTATCTACAAATAAGTATTGTTCAAGATTTCACAACTGTCGCTCCTCGGGATTGCCACTGTTTTTTGCTTGCTTTATTTACAATATTCATAACTCTTACAGAACATTGCACCTTTGTAGACTGCATCAACATTAGGCGTGCAGGTTTAACTTTAGATTAACACTGTTCGTAAACAACTTATAGACCTCAGCACGCGTAGAAAAGACAGGAAAAGTTATGCAAATTGCTCGCATAAGTTTGCCTGTCTTTCTATCAATCGAAAGATTGAAATAAGTTACTGTGTGATTCAATTTAATCAAGAAAAAAAAAAAGTGGTGTTTGAACCCACGACCTTTCCATTACAGTGGGAATGCTCTTCCAACTGAGCTACTGCGCCACACCTGAATCAATTCAAATTTCCCTTCTCTATATCCATCTTTAAGGCGACTGTGGAGTCATCTACCAACACTATTACGAACTGTTAGAACCAATGAATAGTTTTTCAACCATTTTTAAACATTGATTTTTGATGACTTCGCCCAAATAATTGAACGACATTTTATAGCATATTATGGGGCTTGTACCCAAGAATAAGGTAGTAAGGAAAAGGTCGTGCCCCCACCAGAGTAATTCATTTTACCTGATGTAATCGAATTATATGGTTAGGATAATAAATGCTATAAAATTTTATTCAAATTACTAGTTAGGTGATATTTAAATAAGTAGAAAACTAGTATATGAGACAATAGAGAGGTGCTATTTTGTTAGCAATGAAGAGAGGTAGGTATTCATAAATATTGGCATCAAATTCAATCGAAATGTCTTACTCATATTTTTGTCTTTTGGATTAAGTCTTAACAGTTATCTGTCGTCTTTCGGTGTCTGTTTTTCGTGTTTTGTGGTTTTGTAGTATTTTTTTGTTTTTCAAATCCTATTTAACGATATTATTCAGTGTATCTTTGATGTCAAAAATTTCTTGCCTGAGTTCAAATTTAAATGTGTACAATTTTGCTTGCCAATATTTTAGTACTGAAATACTCAAATGCTTCGGTGAATTGATTGCAATGCTCATATATTTCGGTGAGTTGATCTATATGTGCTCGTTTACGGTGAGAGGTTTTGCCAATGTTCTAAATTCTAAAACTGAACTAGAGAGTTCACCTGGTGCTTCCGACATTTTTTGTGATTCACGTCTATTACTTTCAAAGATCTGTGGAATGAACAAATAAGGATAGATTCCGGTTTTGTTGTCTCGAATGGAAAATCAACATAATCATTTCATTATAATAAAATAATGTACAGATTTGAATCTTTGTGAATTTAAATACAATAATAGAAAAAAAAAAGAAATGGAAGTATCCGTTCCCTCCGACCGTCAATTGGCAAAATACCATTTTATTTGTTTGCGAATCATTTACAGATTCATGAAGGTGTGTTTGGGCCACACCAAATCCCAAGCCGACCTCACTGTTAACTTTTGGGGTTTGCAGGGCTTTTTTAGCTAATATTTTGTATATTCAAAATAAAAAACAGCAGGTCACTCTTTTGGTAATTTAAAAAGTCATTTCATTTAATTACAGTGTTGCCAATACAAAAAAAACTATTGAATAGTTGGCACTCACAATCAATTAATCCATACTAATATTATAAATGCGAAAGTAACGCTGTCTGTCTGTCTGTCTGCCTGTCTGCCTGTCTGTCTGTCTGTATGTTACGCTTTCACGTCTAAACCACTGAACTGATTTTGATGAAATTTGGTATAAGGGTACATTAGACCTTGAGAAAGGACAAAGGTTATGTTTTGTCGCGATAACCGACATCCACGCGGGTGGAGCCGCGGGCAAAAGCTAGTACTTTAAATATAACGATATTTTAGACTCATCTCCAAGTCGGTACATTGCTTGTTTCTTTCATTATTCTCTTTGTTAGGAGGACAGAGGGACGCTCCTATAAAAAACAGTAGGTTAAAAAAACCAAAGAAGGAAAATGCTAAGAAAAACCCGAGCTGAGAGTTCCGAGAACCGGGAACTAGGCTAAGGTAATGAGTTAGGTACTCTCTGCAAATTAGAGCCAGCAGGAATTAAGTATTACTAAGCTACTATGTAGTCGCAGATGAAGTTTTATTTTTTTCTTTAAAAAAAAAAATATTAGAACCGAAGCTATTAATATTCCCTCTAACCCCTCCAACTAAGCTAAATTGCTTGTGCTAGGAGTGAGTTCACGTCGGTAGTGTATGGCATTATTCGAAGCCAGGACCCTCGATATTAAGGCCGACTCCTCAACCACTAAGCAACCGACGCACTAAGTACCTACAGTAAGTTTTTTTTTAAAGAATATTAGCAATCGAAATTACTAATATTCCCTCTAACCCCTCCAACTAAGTTAAAATGGTAAATCTAAGGCTAAGTCGGTAGTGTAATGACCATTATTCGAACCCAGGACCTCTCGATCGTTAGGCCGACTCTTTAACCACTAAGCCACCGACGTAATAAGTACAATCAGTACAGATATCCTGTCTCGAATAGAAATAATGTTACTGCTGACTTACAATTAGTTGCTTGTACCTTTGAAATAGGCGCTATATTGAAATTGGTTAGCAGAAGATAGTATTTGTTAAATGTTTATTAATTTTTGTGTGTCTCGGTGTGTCTCGGTGATTGCTGCTTTAGGTAACTCCGACCACTGTCTGGTCCGCTCCACCGTGCCCATTGTAGCGCCCCCACGACCCGTGCAGGGGAAGAGGCGGCTATGGCACTACTCGTCAGCGGACTGGGATGGATTGCGCGAGTATTATGCGTCCATCCCGTGGGTTGAACGCTGCTTTGAGGGTAAGAACCCATCTGAGAGCGCTACTGCCGTCGCCGGTGAGATCGGTCTAGGTATGGAATACTATATCCCATACACCGATGTCACCGGAGTCCGCGGAGCGCGGCCGTGGTTCGGGCGCGAGTGCGCGGAGGCTGTTGAGCATAAACAGTTTGCGTACCGCGCCTGGGTGCGGGCGCGCGCCACGCGCGATCCCGACGTGGGTCACTTCAAGGCGGCGTACAACAGAGCCACAAAGGTCTGCAAGAGGGCATGCATCAGGGCGGATGCCCAGCGCATAGCACGGCTGGGCCAAGAGCTAGTGGCGCATCCCACGGGTAGCCGTGGCTACTGGCAACTGGCCAAAGCCGTGCAAGCCAACTTCTGCCAGCCCTCGCTGCCCCCGCTGAGCAATCCCCATGGATCTCTGGCCCATGAGCCGCAAGAGAAAGCAAATTTGCTGGTCAATCTCTTCGCGGCCAACTCCTGAGTCGATGATTGTGGTATGCAACCACGGACAATGCCCACTGGTGACCACGCAATGCCTGATATACGTATCAGGCAACGCGATGTCCGTGCAGTACTGCAATCACTCGATGTCCGGAAAACCAGTGGTCCTGATGGTATTCCAGCGGTTGTACTTAAAAAATGTGCAGCGGAGTTATCTCCTATGCTAACGCGGCTGTACCGACTGTCCTACAGTTCGGGTACAGTGCCCTCGGCTTGGAAGGAGGCGAATGTCCAGCCGATCCCCAAGAAGGGGGATCGCTCGGACCCAGCCAACTATCGACCCATAGCCGTCACCTCAGTGCTGTGCAAGGTGTTCGAGCACATAATTAACACACAGCTCATGCGCCACCTAGAGGATCACTCCTTGCTTAGTGACCGGCAATACGGTTTCAGACCGAAACGGTCAACGGGTGATCTTCTGGCGTACATGACCCACCTTTGGGGTGAGGCTATGGAGAAGCACGGTGAGTCACTGGCAATTAGTCTTGACATCGCCAAAGCTTTCGATAGGGTATGGCACAAATCGCTTCTTTCCAAGCTACCAGCCTTCGGCCTGCCTCCTAGACTGTGTAACTGGGTTGCAAGCTTCCTGCAGGGGCGCCGTATTCGCGTCCTTTGTGATGGACGAGCTTCGGAGTTCTTGCAGGTAAATGCTGGCGTGCCGCAGGGTTCCGTTTTATCTCCAACTCTCTTTCTTCTGCATATCAATGACATGCTCTGTAACGGAAGCATTCACTGCTATGCAGACGACAGCACCTTACACGGGAGTTATTACGCACATCCTGCGGCCAAGCAGTCTGATATCGCGGAAAAAAGGCAGCTTCTTGTCACTGAGCTGGACCGGATCCTGGACCACATTTCTCAATGGGGCGCTAGGAACCTGGTCGAGTTCAATGCCAAGAAGACCCAGGCATTTGCGTTTACAGCAAAAGTATCTCCTTTCCTTCCCCTTCCCACTCTTCAGAGCACACCACTGCCACTGCAGGATCACCTCACTATCCTCGGTATGGATGTTCGCTGCAAACTGAACAACAAAAACTATATCGAGAGTATCATCAAATCAGCCTCGCGTAAACTCGGAGTCCTGAACAGAGTGAGACGTTTTTTCACGCCGGAGCAGCGGTGTCTTCTATACAAGACCCAAATTCGTTCCTGCGTGAAATACTGCTCACATCTCTGGGACGGCTCCGCAAAGTACTTATTAGATGCTGAATTATTGGGGATCCTGAGATCACGAACACCCTCGAGCCTTTGCAGATGCGTAGAGATGTTGCGTCTTTGGCAGTTTTCTACCGTCTCTACCATGGTGAATGTTCTGACGAGCTCTTCCAATTAGTCCCACCCTCCCCTTTCCTTCACAGGACGACACGTGCAGGGCTAAGATGTCATCCATTTACGGTGCAGAGTATACCTGCTAGAACCAAGCGTTTCAGTGATTCATTCCTATGCCGCACCACTAAGACCTGGAATTCCCTGCCAGCTCACGTGTTTCCTTCTTCCTACAGTCCCGGGTCCTTTAAGCGGGGCGTGAAAAGGCATCTAATGAGGCCGTCAAGCTGAGTGCCACCACTGTTAACATGGTAAATGTTTACGATGGTGACCCTCTTTCCGAGACTTTGCCTTTAGCTTAACATCAGGCGAGGTGAAGTCAAATTGACGTGTCCTGTGTAAAAAAAAAAAAAAAAAAAAAATTTACTTACTATCCTCATTATTGCCGTGTTGGTTCCCGGTGCAGTAGAATAGGACCACCCCAGCTCTTCTTGTGGGTGTCGTAAAAGACGACTAAGGGATAGGGCTGTTCTTCATCCGACATTAAACTTACAGGCCAAGACAAAGAGCCCGATAGACGGTAATACGTCGTCAAGGGACCGAAAATCATAATTCGCGAAACGTGGGTGTCAATACAGCTCTGCCTATCCCATCGGGGATTTACAGACGTGAGTATATGTATGAACGTATCAATTCATCATCTTCTATATATTAATACGTGAAGCGAAATCTTTGGATACCTTTTTACAAAAATTGCGGGCACGTAGGAGGGCGAGATTTGGCATATTGATAGTTTATACCGAAGAGAAGTGCATAAGCCTAATATATTTTTTAAATAATGCCTTAAAATACCTAATATTTTTGGTAAAATAAACGTTACGCACACTAAAGCCATTTCTCACACACACACATGCATGTCACTTTGTTCATACAGTTATTTATTTTTAGGCTTAGGTAAACATTACAGCACCTACCTACCTGTTTAAAATGTTCACAGCTGACGGATAAAAAAAAACCAAAAAAAATTTGCAATGAGGTTTTAACATAATTAATAAGTGACTTTGTACCTCTTTTTATGAATATTATAAAATTTCGCAAACCTTTATTTGTTGTAAGTCAACTTTTACTCACGTTTCGGGGTTTTGGCGCGAATACCAACAAGGATGCAAATTTTTATTGTATTTTTTTTTATTTGAAATGTTCACAAATAACGGATGAAAAATCAATACGAAATTTCCCACATCTCTTTTACTAATGTCTAAAGTTTACCACGTCTGTGGTAAACTTTAGACATTAGTCAGACAACAGACTTACAACAAATAAAGGTTTGCGAAATTTTACCATGCAACGATATTGTTCTCGAAAATTACGCCCTGATAACTCAATACCTCATAACGTATTTTACTTATATCGATAGTTTCAGTTAGTATCCTATCTCTATTCGAAAGTTAATAATCATTGGTGCGCTTCGAAGAATAAAAAGTTTATATTTTTAATTGTTCTCGGGAGCGCTACTAAATGGTGCGCTCCGAAGAATAAAAATGGTGCGCCTCATTAGGTGCGCCTCAAAACGGTGGCGCTTCGAGGAATACCTCTTAATACCTACTGAAATACAGCTCTTTTTGAAAGAAAATCTCAATATATAAAAAACTTTAATAAAAACTTATAATTTATAAATTAATTATGGTCGAATTTCAACCACTGGGCGACCACTAGGTAGTTATATGAACTCCCCGGGATACCATGTTTTCCTATAATGGTTTTTGTATATGATTAAAAAAAATATGATTAAAAAGTTATGGCATATGAGTAGGTATTATGCGTAAATGATGTTAGGACAAGTAACAATAAGCAATGTTAAATTATGACATAAAATCGTAGGAATAAAAATAGAGAACCGAACTCCCCATATCATATGAACTCCCTTCCGTGGCTTTTCCAAGCGACTACAAATTCAAATTATTTTTGTGGAACATAGACCGGTATGCAGATGGTCTTCTCCATTTCGGGGGCGAGTCGAGGACACCGTTGTCCCCCCCTCCCGAGGAGGGCCAAACCGTAAGAGATGCCGTTTAAAAGTTATGGGGGTTAAAGCGGGGATGGGGAGTCTCTGTCAGTGTACCACGCTGAATATTAAAAAGCTGAGGTGCAATCCAGAAGTTACGGATCATTATTTCTGATGTTATTGGCTATTTATAAAATGGTGGTCCCTAACTTGATGGCCTTTCTTATGCTTTTTCACGCCCCGCTTCAAGAACCTGGGACTGTAGGAAGAGTGCACATACAGAGCATTCTAAATCTTCATAGTGCGGCAGAGAAAGGAATAGTGGTACAAGTAGTTATATATGTGTTATATTTTTTTTATTAGGATGTGCCAAATGTCATTGTACGATGAAGGCTAAATTATAATAATATCTTCTTCTACCTGAGTGAATTTCTCAAGCGTAAAATTTACATAAAATTCTATTTTAAACTTAGGATATAATAACCTAAAGTAAAGCCAACGAAGCGAGAGAAAAAAGGTAAACAAAGTTTCAGCGCTTCCAAATATTTTTATTTAAAAATTATAACTTATCACTTCAAGCGCATTCCAGACAGGAATGAACTTGCTCATAAGATGGCGGATCTGATAGTTTAGAACCGCTATGCTGACAGCTTTCCTGTACTACGAACCACGCAACGACAACTATCGCTCGGCCATTGTCGCGTACGTGTGACATGTGCGACAAGGACAGAGAAAATAATCGCTAGTTATAGCAATGTAACTCAGTAATGGTTGCTTTGTTTACCTTTTTTCTCTCGTCTCGTTGGCTTTACTTTATATCTAATCGACTTCTAAAAGGAGAAGGTTCTCAATTCGAATGTTTATTTTTTACGTTTGTAGACGGATTTGCAAATTGCATCTTTTTTATTCGCAAGAAGTTTATTCAGAAATTTAAATGGGATCACCTATTTATATTTCGTGAAGATCTGATGATGGTTTTCAGAGAGAAACCATGGAACTCTTTAATAATTACCAACAAATCAGCTGCGATAACTGCAATCGCATATTATTGCCATATCTATGCCATTATACATCATAACGTCACACCTGGATCCTTTAAATGGGTACGCAGAGGTGTGCAAAATATTTTTTTTGGGTGTTTTTGCATTGATTTTATAAAATCATTTTGGATTAGTTTAGAGGTAGTCCTATCTTAATTTCATTGGTATTGGACATCGGTTTTAGTCGGTTCGAGTCTGTCGGACTTCCGGCTCCGGCAGGGGGGGTATCTGAGGGGATTTACGCACGAAAAAAAAAAAGGCCCAATATTGTAGTATCAAGCGAACTCGTATTAAAACATTATTTGGAAGTCTTTAATATGATTGAGCACAATAAATGTTATATATTCGGTATCAAAATGCAGTTAATGTTGCACACATAAAAAATCTGTGGAAAAAATAAAATTAAACCACTGACTAATAAATAAAAATATAATTATCAAGATTGTCAAAGACTGTAAAACTCATAAGTTATGATTATTTTTCATTTACTATAAAAATATTTTTTATTTGAAACCAAAATGTATGCCTAAAAATAAAAATAAAATGAAAATGAAAAATTATAAAGCGCATGGGTATTCGATTTTCTTACTCTAATAACACTCGACTACTGTCATGTATTGTCATTCGCTTGACGTGTACAGCTTCTATCATTTCTCCGTGTTATTTGAATAATCCATACTAATATTATAAATGTGAAAGTAACTCTGTCTGTCTGTCTGTCTGTCTTTCTGTCTGTCTGTATGTTACGCTTTCACGCCTCAACCACTGAACCGATTTTGATGAAATTTGGTATAGGGGTAGATTAGACCATGAGAAAGGACATAGGCTATGTTTGGTCGCTATAACCGACATCCACGCGGGCGGAGCCGCGGGCAAAAGCTAGTTACCTCTGTATATAAGAAGTATCTACAAATAAGTATTGTTCAAGATTTCACAACTGTCGCTCCTCGGGATTGCCACTGTTTTTTGCTTGCTTTATTTACAATATTCATAACTCTTACAGAACATTGCACCTTTGTAGACTGCATCAACATTAGGCGTGCAGGTTTAACTTTAGATTAACACTATTCGTAAACAACTTATAGACATCAGCACGCGTAGAAAAGACAGGAAAGGTCATGCAAATTCCTCGCATAAGTTTGCCTGTCTTTCTTGAAATAAGTTACTGTGTGATTCAATTTAATCAAGAAAAATGAAAAAACAAAGTGGGGTTTGAACTCACGACCTTTCTATTACAGGGGGAATGCTCTTCCAACTGAGCTACTGAGCCTCACTTGAATCAATTAAAATTTCCCTTCTCTATATAAGTATCCATCTTTAAGGCGACTGTGGAGTCATCTACCAACACTATTACGAACTGTTGGAACCAATGAATAGCTTTTCAACCATTTTTAAACATTGATTTTTGATTACTTCGCCCAAATAATTGAATGACATTTTATAGCATTTATTATGGGGCTTAAACCCACGAATAAGGTAGTAAGGAAAAGGGTGAGTAATTGATTTTACCTGGTGTAATCGAATTGTATAGTTAGCATAATAAATGCTATAAAATTTGATTCAAATTACTAGGTATGTGATATTTAAATAAGTAGAAAAGTAGTAGGTACATGAGACAATTAGAGAGGTGCTATTTTGTTAGCAATGAAGAGTTGGCATCAAATTCAATTGAAAAGTCTTACTCTTATTTTTGACTTTTGGATTAAGCCTTAACAGTTAGGTATTTGTCGTCTTTCGGTGTCTATTTGCGTGTTTTGTGTTTTTTTTTTAATTTCATTGATACTCGTATTATTCAGTGAATTCTTATGTCCAAAATTTCTTGACTGAGTTCAAATTTGGACGTGTTCAATTTCGCCAACATTTTAGTACAGACATGTTCAAATACTCCGGTGAATTTATTAAAATAATTATGTACAATTTTTTTTTTAATTTTTATTGATCTAGGTATATGTGCTCGTTCACGGTGAGAGGTTTTGCCGATGTTTTGAATTCTAAAACTGAACTAGAGAGTTCACCTAGTTCTTTTGATATTTCTTGTTATTCACGTCTATTACTTTCAAAGATCTGTAGTATGAACAAATAAAGATAGATTCCGGTTTTGTTGTCTCGAATAGAAAATCAACATAATAATTTCATTACAATAAATAATGCAGAGATTTGAATCTTTGTGAATTTAAATACAATAATAGAAAAAAAAATGGAAGTATCCGTTCCCTCCGACCGTCAATTGGCAAAATACCATTTTATTTGTTTGCGAATCATTTACAGATTCATGAAGGTGTGTTTGGGCCACACCAAATCCCAAGCCAACCTCACTGTTAACTTTTGGGGTTTGCAGGGCTTTTTAGCTAATATTTTGTAGATTATGGATTATTCAAAATAAAAACAGCAGGCTACTCTTTTGCTAATATATAAAGTCATTTTATTTAATTGCAGTGTTGCCAATACAAAAAAAAACTATTATATAGTTGCCACTCACAATCAATTATACTTTAAATCCATATCCATACTATAATATTATAAATGCGAAAGTAACTCTGTCTGTCTGTATTTTATCAAAATTTTTATAAAATTTGGTATAAGGGTAGATTAGACCATGAGAAAGGACATAGGCTATGTTTGGTCGCGATAACTGACATCCACGCGGGCGGAGCCGCGGGCAAAAGCTAGTATAACGATATTTTACACTCATCTCCAAGTCGGTACATTGCTTGTTTCTTCAATTATTCTCTTTGTTAGGAGGACAGAGGGACGCTCCTATAAAAACAGTAGGTTAAAAAAACCAAAGAAGGAAAATGCTAAGAAAAACCCGAGCTCAGAGATCCGAGAATCGGGAACTAGGCTAAGGTAATGAGTTAGGTAATCTCTGCAAATTAGAGCCAGCAGGAATTGAGTATTATGGACCCTCGCTACTACGTAATCGCAGATGAAGTTTTTTTTTTTTTTTTAAATAATATTAGAACCGAAGCTACTAGGTAATATTCACACTAACCCCTCCAACTAAGCTAAATTGCTTGTGCTAGGAGTGGTTTCACGTCGGTAGTGTATGGCATTATTCGAACTCAGGACCTCTCGATCGTAAGGCCGACTCTTTAACTACTAAGCCACCGACGACGTACCAAGTACAATCAGTACAGATGTCCTGCCTTGAATTTTTTTTTTATCGTGCGATAAATCCCCACGGATACCACCCCCCGGGGCTGGTGGAGGTGGTTGTCGGACTCGAACCGACTAAAATGCACGCCGTCTTGGGTCCTTGGTTGCCGGAGGTGAGATTGCCAAAAGCATATCTCTCGCACCCCGGCAGACCCAGGACCATCTCTTTCGAGATGGCCCCCTTCGGGTTGTGGGGACCATAGGGTCCCCATCTAGCCCCGGTTACGGGGAGGCGCACTTTGCGCCGCCGCCGCGGCCTGCTTCTGCTAGGGTGACAGGTGGCTCCACCGGTCACCCCCAGGCCAACGCTCATGGAGGACGGAGGTCGTTCTGCGACCTCCGACGTCCGGTTCGCCTTCGCTCTGTGCGGGCTTCCCGGGCCCGGAGTCTAGTCCGGACCCGACCGGCCACCTCCTTCTCGAGCATTACTTGCTCGCAGAAGGAGGCGGCCGCACCCCAAGCGTACGCGCATCGTACCATCGTACGACTCCCACCCTCAGAGCCGCCACTAGGACCCGCCTCGGCGTGTCCCACGCCGGGCACTCGGTCAGCGTGTGCAGCTCTGTGTCCTCGCTCGCATCACAGTGATGGCACTCGGACGTTGGCTCCTTCCGGATCCGACACAGGTAACTCCCGAAACACCCGTGTCCGGTAATCACCTGCGTCAGCCGGTACGAGAGGCTGCCGTGTGGCCTCTCTAGCCACTCATCCATGATGGGTCTTACCACCGCTATTACGGCGTGCCCTATGTCCTGTCTTGAATAGAAATAATGTAACTGCTGACTTTCAATTAGTTGCTAGTACCTTTAAAATAGGCGTTATATTGTAATTTGTTGGCAGAAGATAGTATTTGTTATTCAATGGTTAAATGTTTATTAATTCACTCATTATCATTATTGCCGTGTTGGTTCCCAGTGGAGTGGAATAGGACCACCCCAGCTCTTCCTCTGGGTGTCGTAAAAGACGACTAAGGGATAGGGCTGTTCTTCATCCGACATTAAACTTACAGGCCAAGACAAAGAGCCCGATAGACGGTAATACGTCGTCATGGGACCGAAAATCATAATTCGTGAAACGTGGGTGTCAATACAACTCTGCCTACCCCTTCGGGGATTTACAGACGTGAGTATATGTATGTACGTATCATCATCTTTTATATATTAATACGTGAAGCGAAAACTTTGGATCCCTTTTTACAAAATTTGCGGGCACGTAGGAGGGCGAGATTTGGCATATTGATAGTTTATACCGAAGAGAAGTGCATAAGCCTAATATTTTTTTGTAAATAATGCATTAAAATACCTTATTTTTCTTAAAATACACGTTACGCACACTAAAGCCATTTCTCACACACACACATGCATGTCACTTTGTTCATACAGTTATTTATTTTTAGGCTTAGGTAAACATTACAGCCTGCACCTACCTGTTTAAAATGTTCACAGCTGACGGATAAAAAAAAACCAAAATAAATTGCAATGAGGTTTTAACATAATTAATAAGTGACTTTGTAAACCTTTATTTGTTGTAAGTCTTTTGTCAACTTTTACTCACGTTTCGGGGTTTTGGCGCGAATACCAACAAGGATGCAAATTTTTTATTGTATTTTTTTTTATTTGAAATGTTCACAAATAACGGATGACAAATCAATACGAAATTTCCCACATCTCTTTTACTAATGTTTAAAGTTTACCACGTCTGTGGTAAACTTGAGACATAATATAATTATTATTTATCTATAGTCTTAAATACCTACTGAAATACAGCTCTTTTTGAAAGAAAATCTCAATATATAAAAAACTTTAATAAAAACTTATAATTTGTAAATTAATTATGGTCGAATTTCAACCACCGGACGACCACTAGGTAGTTATATGAACTACTGGGATACCATGTTTTCTCATAATGGTTTTTGTATAGGATTAAAAAAATATGATTAAAAAGTTATGGCATGTGAGTATTATGCGTAAATGATGTTAGGACAAGTAACAATAAGCAATGTTAAATTATGACATAAAATCGTAGGAATAAAATTAGAAAACCGAACTCCCCATATCATATGAACACCCTTCCGTGGCTTTTCCAAGCGACTACAAATTCAAATTATTTTTGTGGAACATAAACCGGTATGCAGATGGTCTTCTCCATTTCGGGGGCGAGGACACCGTTGCCCCCCCCCCTCCCGGGGAGGGCCAAACCGTAAGAGATGCCGTTTAAAAGTTATGGGGGTGAAAGCGGGGATGGGGAGTCTCGGGGATTCTTTAATTTTGAATTTTATAATTATATTGTTTATTTTATGTCTGTCAGTGTACCACCACAGAATAGATAATAGTACTAGCGTACAGAATGGAAACTCCCACCCCCGCGCAGATTTCATTTCCTCACCCCGCACGTTCGAATCAGAGGTACGATTAAAGGCACATAATACAAGGGATGTGCCTTTCAAAGGTGCCTAGTACGATACATCGAGGAGAAGAGTGAGAAGATCGGCTTACTTCGATTTTGTAAAGCTTCCTCTCTATCGCACAACCCACAGTTTGATTTAACCCTGAAATGCATGATTTTTATTTAAATAATTACAGCAGCCCGTGTACCGGTTTAGTCCGGGATTAAATTCGTTAAAAGTCCTACAAAACTGATTGCAGTGTGAGTCGTGAATTGAGAGATGATCAAGTCGGAGTGCCTTACCAATTATCCTTCGTCACATCAAAAAATATAATAAGAAAGTCAAAGGACAAAGTCCAAAGGTTCAAAGTCAACGTCAAAAATCATTTATTATGTATATACCATTAAAACGTTGAAAAGTTGCAACGTACATACGATTTGACATTGGATATTTGACTCCTTGATGTAAACAAGGAGCCAAATGTCCCCCGACACAGCGACGCTTGGCTCAAAATATTACGAAGTACTTATATCAAAGTTGCAGGGCTAACCAACAAGACGTATTTTTACTTTATGTAGGTATTTTTTTCGGTATTTTTTTATATTTTATTAAGCATCAAACCCACATTGGAAGAAAATATAATTCAAATAGTGCGCGAATAATGAAAATTCATTAAAAATGATAATATATAGTTTCATTTCTTTAACATTTATAAATAAATACCTACTGCAATTCCACGTCAGTAAATGAGTGTGCATTGAAGGGTTATATTACCCGTCAATAAAGTACGACATTATCTGTAATACATTTGTGCCAAAATAAATACGAAACTTTATAGACGTGGGTTTTGCAAGGTATAGAGTAGTTAAAACCGTTTGTATCAATAAAAAAATTAAATAAAAATACGGTTTTAGAATGTAGCACATTATCCCACAGTCAAGAAGGGTTTTGTTTTTCGCGTGCAACTAGTGTACTATATACTATAACTTTGTAATATTCTTTATTACCAAATTATCTTCAGAACCAGTTTACGGATTTCAATTATTGATGTTTGAATGAATTTTTATAGCATTTATTACGCTAACTTTTAAGTTCGAAAACCATCGGAAAAAATCCATCGTCGCCCTTAAAGACGGATATAAAAAGAAAGAAGGAAAATTTGAAATGATTCAGGTGTGGCTCAACAGCTCAGTTGGAAGAGCATTCCCCCTGTAGGGAAAGATCGTGAGTTCAAGTCTCACTTGAGCGTTTCATCTTTTCCGATGTTTTTCGAACTTAAAAGTTAGCATGATAAATGCTATAAAAAAATCATTCAAATATTTGGGCGGAGTTATCAAAATTCAATGTTTAAAAATGGTGGAAAAATCATTCATTGTTTCCAACAGTTCGTAAGAATGTTGGTAAATGGCTCTACCGTCACCCTTAAAGACGGATATGAAGAGAAGGAAAATTTGAAATGATTCAGGTGTGGCTCAATAGCTCAGTTGGAAGAGCATTCCCTCTGTAAGGGAAAGGTCGTGAGTTCAAGTCTCACTTGAGCGTTTTATTTTTTCCGGTGTTTTTCGAATTATTGATGTCTCAAATTAAAGGTGCATGCAATAATAATAAAAAAATATGTACCTAAGAACGTACATAAATGTGAAAATAAAATTATAAAAAAATAAAATCCCGACTGCGGTTGAAAATGATGGTAGCTAACAGGAATGTACAATGTAAATACCCTATTATGAACTGAATGAAAAAAAATGACTACCGCCTGCTATCAAACTTGTTTCAATCGGCAGTAGTGTTTTTATTTATTAATAATTAAATTTATTTAAAACTTTTGAATTATGATTCTATAGCAGAAAACGTAATTGTTTTAAGTAGCAGATGTCAAACTTTTCAGAAGAGCCGAAAATCTTTTGAAAAATCTAAAAAAAATCATTACTCATTAACTATAAATCGCAGGTAGATGATGGAATTATTATTATCCTTCAAATGGAATTATCAAATAATTGCTAAAGTTGTTATTAACAGGATATTGGTCACATATAGCAATTCAGTTTTTATTTTCGGAACGTAAAAATGTCATAAGCTGTGAACAGGTGTATGGCGAGGCCTAACATCGATGGTTTTACGGTATTAAATACAAGAAACAGAATTTTAATGCTTTAAGTTTATGAGGTAGAAAAAGAAGTCCAAGACGAGATTATTGCATGCTTACAGCAAAAGGACAGGGGTAATGGTCTTAACAGTGACAACACGACGTAAGTATTTTTTTAAGATATCGAAATGAAACCCACATTATTTGACGCAGTATTCTAATGGTATTTTAAACCAATTTTGGCTACTAACAGAAATGACGTTTTCTGCCATCGAACTACGACATATATTTTTTTGTGTATAGTGAATAGTGTCCCTGATATAACATAGCATAGGCTATGTGTTATCCCAGAAATAGGATTGTGGGTCATAAGATCAGATCTCAGTCCGATGACAATTTTATGCATCTGAAGTCGCGAGCAATAGTTAGTCTTTCATGGACACAATCGGTTTTAACTACTCTATAAAGATATCGTTGTAGTAGTGTTTTGTTATTGGTGCTGATTCTGTGGTTAGAGGGGACTAAAATGTATCGCCATCAATTTTTTTTCGAATTGAAGACAAAGATGGAATACGTTTGTAACAACAGGATTGGCACCGTTGTCGGATGTGACGTAAGTCATGACATTAAGGGATAGAGCGAGAAAAATCATGCTAGCTCGCTCAAATATTGGTTACAATTTCAAATAATGCCAACCCTAACATTTTGAAGTCTCCCACACATCAACACTACCGTGCATGTGCACGATCTATGAATGTTGTAATTACAATTCAAATTTTTCATACATTTTGTCGAGAGCTTTCAACGTGTGGTACCACGCTGAATGTTAAAAAGCTGAGGTGCAATCCAGAAGTTACGGATCATTATTTCCTAACTTGTCCCTAACTTGATGGCCTTTCTTATGCTTTTTCACGCCCCGCTTCAAGAACCTGTGACCGTAAGAAGAGTGCACATGCAGAGCATTCCAAATCTTTATAGTGCGGCAGAGAAAGGAATAGTGGTATAAGTAGTTATATATGTGTTATATTTTTTTATCAGGATGTCCGACCAAATGTCATTGTACGATGAAGGCTAAATTATAATAATATCTTCTTCTACCTGAGTGAATTTCTCAAGCGTAAAATTTACATAAAATTCTATTTTAAACTTAGGATATAATAACCTAAGGTAAAGCCAACGAAGCGAGAGAAAAAAGGTAAACAAAGTTCAGCGGTTCCAAACATTTTTATTTGAAAATTATTACGTATCACTTCAAGCGCATTCCAGATAGGAATGAAATTGCTCATAAGATGGCGGATCTGACAGTTTAGAACCGCTACTGTGCTGACAGCTTTCCTTTACTACGAACCACGCAACGACAACTATCGCTCGGCCATTGTCGCGTACGTGTGACATGTGTGACATGTGCGACAAGGACAGAGAAAATAATCGCTAGTTATAGCAATGTAGCTCAGTAATGGTCGCTTTGTTTACCTTTATTCTCTCGTCTCGTTGGCTTTAGTTTATATCTAATCGACTTCTAAAGGGAGGAGGTTCTCAATTCGAATGTTTATTTTTTACGTTTGTCGATGGATTTGCAAATTGCATCTTTTTTATTCGCAAGAAGTTTATTCAGAAATTTAAATGGGTTCACGTATTTATATTTCGTGAAGAACTGATGATGGTTTTCAGAGAGAAACCATGGAACTCTTTAATAATTACCAACAAATCAGCTGCGATAACGGCAATCGCATATTATTGCCATATCTATGCCATTACACATCATAACGTCACACCTGGATCCTTTAAATGGGTAGGCAGAGGTGTGCAAAATATATTTTTTGGTGTTTATGCATTGATTTTATAAAATCATTTTGGATTAGTTTAGAGGTTGTCCTATCTTAATTTCATTGGTATTGGACCATGGGTACCAAAGATTCACAAGGCAACTCCACAAAATCAAATCCATCTCGCTGATGGCCATGCTTTCAGGTGACCACCAGCCCTGATGACCTGCTTCTTTGTTTGCACCCCTACGGCAAGAAGAGTATATAATAAGCGTTTGGAATGAGAGGATGTTTGTGCAAATACATGTTACCATTTTTCTCCAAAACTACTAGTCTGATTTTGATGCAATTTTCAGTTATAATATGCGGATTTGATTGACGCATGTTCTTTGATAAATGTTACTGTGACAACTCACTAGGGGTGCTGTAGCAAACATTATATTGTCAGGATTTTATTCAATTTCCCACTCACACTCGTCCTTGAACATGAACTGTTGGTAGGTAAGCAGCATTCTATTTCAACTACAATCAATACATAAGTAGTACCGTATCAATGGTTGAAGGTCATCATAAATTGTTAAAGCCCATCTAAAGAAAACGTCAAAAAAATGCTAAAAACTACTTATCTGCGTAAAATCGATTTAACTCTGATTTGTGCGATAGAGATAAAAACTGACGCTTTTCATTGTTACGATTAATGGTTTCAGAGAATAAAATTAAGTACTCCTTTAGACTTTACCTACCTATAGATAAAAGATTATTGTGTTTGTTTATATTGTTTAACTAGCTAGTTAACTAGCGGCAGCGGCTCTACCCGCCGATACAAGAATTACATTTAAAAATATAATTTAATAATTATATAACCTGCCTATTGGAGCTAACATTTATTTCCAGAAGTTACTTTTACCCCCGATACAAAAACGACGGGTGTGTGTGTCTGTTTGTCTGCCTGTCTGTAGCATCATAGTTCTTGCACCGATTTGCATGTAGTTTTTTTGTTTGAAAGGTATCTTAGTTGGGCTTGTTTTTAGCTATGTTTTTTTTTTTGAAAACTAAAATTGTCCAAGATGGCCACCGCTACAAAACGACGGAATACATTATTTTCTCACAACTCCCTCAATATGGGTATCAAATGATAGGTCATAACTAGATATATTTGAAACATAAAAAAATTTGATATAAATAAAAATGGGGTATTTATAATTCCTTCATAAAAAGACACCTCCAAAATTAAAATGTTAATATTGTTACCAGTTAGGGGCCTCCGACGTGACAACGGTTGAGTCAAAATATGACTAGGTAGGTATATAAAAGTTAAAGGGAAAACACAATTTATTTTCACTTATTGGACGTGTTTTTTCCTATTAAGTACCCATTTACGGCCACCGTACTCAATGGAGTACAGTTAAACTTTTTAAATTTATAAAAATATAACTCAATCTAAAATATTCCTTTAAGTAAGAATAAATAGCGGGTCATATGTGTGATTTTATCATGGTGACAAAAAGTGGCTAGTTGTAAAATAATTGTGATAGTGATGCAGTCAAAGTTACAATTTTCGAGATAGCACAGGTAAGTCTTTTGTATTACCCGTGTTTTCTTTATTTAGTGTGTAAACATTATGATATGTGCAAATTATGATAAGATATATACTTGTTTCTCATAATTATAAATGTTTATCGATTATTTTTTTTCTTTGGCTGATTTATGTGAAGATTTATATTAGTGTACTCGATTGAGAACAATGGCCACAAGTGTATAAAAATATGTCATGAATTGTTTTCAGATAAGTCCTACTAAGTTATGAACCGACAACGTTTCCACTTCTCTGATCAGTATGACGGCTTTGAGCAAGCCATCCAAGCTATATTAGAGCACAACAGTGATGATGCCGAATATGATTTTGCGATCACCTGATCCTTCCGTCGTCACTGATGAAGAGGAGGGTATAGATGAGGACATGGAAACTCATACACTGAATTAAATGTTTAGCTAATACTCCAATGAGAAAATTCAACCAGTGGAGTGTTTTGCATAAAAATATTTCTATGGACGAGTCGATGATCAAATATTATGGACATCACACCGCTAAACAATTTATTCGGGGTAAAAATTGGGTAGCAGTGAGCTCATCTGGTTATTGCTATAGTTTAGATTTTTTGGAAAATCCTTTGATGCAACCACTGAACCCTTGGGTTCTAGAGTTGTGAAGACATTTCTCCAAAAAATGGACACTAATCCAATCAACCAAACATGCTTACAAAATGCAGGATACTGTGCAACTGGAACTCTACGGGAGAATCGTACCAAAATATATCCTCTGATGAGTACTTAGCAAAGAAATGAAAAAACAAGACAGAGCAAGCTTTGATCTTAGGTTTGACAAGGCTAATGAACTGCTACTGGTTAGAAGGAAAGATAATAGCGTTTGCACTATGGCCACTAACTATGACCGTATTGAGCCCATGGATTTTGTAAAGCGATGGTACTCATTAAAAAAACAGAAGATTGATGTAAATATTCCTCTGCTGTTCCAAAATTATAACAAAGGAATGGGTGGAGTTGATGAATTCGACTAACCGGTATCTCTTTATCGGATCACGATTCTTGGAAAAAATGGTTGTGGGTTTTATTTACATACATGGTGGATATGACTGTGAGAAATGCGCTTGCGTCTACTAGGCAACAAACGTCCTATGGATCAACTTCTATTTCGACGCAGTATTATCTGCTACTATTTGCGACAAGAAACACGTAAAAGAGCTCAACCGTCTTCATCGATCGTAGAAGGTTTACCCCAAGATTCTACAGGATACTATCCAAAAAAACTTGAGAAGCAGTTTCGTTGTGCTGTTTACCACTCTAGAGTCCGCTGGAAGTGTTAAAAATGTCTAAGGACCCTTTGCGTCGAGAAGCCCTGTTTCGAAAATTTTCACCTTTAAGTGGCCAGTGTACTCATTCAAGTACACCCCCTAAAAACCAATAAAAAAAATTTTTTTTTACCATATTTGTTCCGGTTTGTGTTTCTTAATACCTCATTTAATATGAAAATAAACAATTTGAAAAAATAAGATATTTAATTTAAGTTTGGCCATTAATGGGTTAATATATTCACTTTACTAGCTCTCTTGTCAACCCCTTAGCTGAATTGATGGGGTTAACAGGATTAATTAGAAATTAGTGTCAAAGTTATTGATCCGATTTTATATTAAACTACAATAAGAGATTTTATAGTCGTTTAGGATAAAAAGAATTTGGGCACAGCTTCGAAAGAAACATCATCTGGAACCCCCGTACTTATTTACATTTTTCCTGTCACCTGAACATTATTCCAATACATTAACAAAAAAGAAATGTTTTTCTTTCGCCAAATTAATACTTCCAGACGATATTGCTATCGAAACTTCAAGCGTCGGTAGCTTAGTGGTTTAGGAGGCGGCCTTACGATCAAGAGATCCCGGGTTCGATCCTGGCCATTACACTACCGACGTGAACCCACTCCTAGCACAAATGATTTAGCTTAGTTGGAGGGGTTAGAGGGAATGTTAGTAACTTCGGTTCTAATATTCTTTAAAAAAAAAAAATTGTACCCAAACTCTTTTTATCTGAAACGACTAGAAAACCACCCAGTATAAAGTATTTACCCTTCTAGTTTATTATAGTTCGGGACTTCACGCGATAAATTTTGGAAAACTTACTTCTGTCGACGTTTCGGGTGCGTTACAGTACAGCACCCGTGGTCACGACTTGGCTCGGCCAAAGTAAGTTTTCCAAAATTTATCGCGTGAAGTCCCGAACTATGAGTATACGCCGCGATAGTTTCATAATTACCCTTCTGTTGCCCAAAATAAAAATAAAATTGTTTACTTAGCTAGTCTCAGTACTCACCACACAACTTTACGTTTAAACAATTATATCAAACTTGAAAAATATGTAATATTTATTCGTCATAATTTGACACCGTTTTATATACACACAGAGAACGAAATGTGTTCTCAGTAAGTATCATTCTTATCAGTAAATTCATACTAATGACGAGTGTAAACGAAACAATAAGAAAATCTGAGATTAAGACCGTAATAAGGCTGCGTTTCTATCAGAGATGTGCGAGGTAGTTGGGTGGTGAGGTCATATGACAAATGGAATACCTATCAGTCATGTGAGTCATTGCCTAACAATAATATTAATTTTCGCCTAATTTTCGAAGATTCTGCTGCGGAAGCCATTAATAAAAAGAAAATTTGTTTCCACCGAAGATGTGTTACGCCGCTGACCCGTTGTCCTACGTGAGTGACACACGCGACAGCGCGTGCAAGCGACACCACGTTTGACATTACGTTCCATACTTCGAATGACGTTTCCACGCGACACTACGTAGGACTCAATAATAAAGGACAACGACTATTTGATAATTACACATGTCGTCGAAACGCGTCGCGCACGCACCCTACGTTAGAGCATTTGTCGCTCACGTAGGACAATGCTACGGTGTGAAGCGTTGTTTCGTAGCGAGGAGCAGTGCGCTAGCAATCTTTCACGCACAAATTTGTCGCAACATGTCTCACAACACATTCAAAGCACACATTATTTGGGTGAATTTCCCGGGACCAAGAATTGCGTGGCATCGATGAAATCGGTACTAAAAATCATAGTTATAATGCTCTAACATTTTTTGCTAGTTAGGTGAAATAGTGATCTATGTGGGGCACTAAATATTCTATTAAATAGGATTATAGGTACTCCAAAAAAAAACAAAATACACCAAAATCTTTCATTGCCGTGTTTGTCCACACGTCACCTACTGTGTCGTGAGACCTCATTGATAAAAATCTATTGGTTATTTTTATTAATACCTATTTTTAGTTGATACGTGATTAGTTAAAGTATTGTTAGGAAATACATTTATTCAAATATTTAAACAATACAACGAATGGTTAAAAAAAATACATTTGTCCCAGAACTGCCTGTCATCGCCGTGTTCTAAACATATTTTAGAATATTGTCTTATCTAACGACTTGCATCCTCCCTTATATGCGCTAAACGTTGTATATTGGTGCCGCCTAAGTGCTCGACGCGGAAGAACGTACACACGTACCTGCGTTTTGGCACCATAGATGTAAGTATACCATTTTTATGTTACTGGACATTTTTTCTTTCATCGCCGTGGATAGGTATAACTTTCTATTTTAATAAGTTATCCTCTTGATTAAACATTCAATAGAACGCCATTTCTCTTGTTTATTTTTGTGAAGTGATTAATACTTCGAATAATTATTAGATTTTTTGTTATTTTATATTTTTGTCTTGTTTTTCATTGCCGTGCTTTCATTGCCGTAGTTTCCGTGGTCAAAATTTGCTATGGCAATGAAAAAAAAAACACGGCAATGAAAAAAAAATCATTACCATGCATTGTAAAACGATTTAGTTTCATTGCTGTGGCCTGATGTTTCATTTCCGTGACTTATGTTATCATCGCCATAGTAAGATTAGGTATTACAATATTATAGGTAGCACCAAATACTGACATTAGAGGATTCGAAAACTTTCAACAATAAGATGAAAGATTTGATGAGTTTTTTACTGTACAATCAATTATAAATAGTTTGATTTTAATAATGGATTGTTTATTTTGCCAAGACTATGAAGAAGAACCTTAACCGGTGTGGGCTGTGATTATTTTGTCTATAGATTTTATAAAAATGTTATTGTTTCGCTTCACATTAAATATTGATACGTAAATTAAAAACTTGTACTTACTATGTATGTTGTTTGCATTTACTTTTGCATAATTAACAAAAGTATACCATATTATTTGTTTTATTCATATTATATATATGTATTGTATATATATGTATTGTAAATTGATTTTTTGTTTGAAAGAATTTAAATAAATGATTGGACAATTCTTTGATTCTATTATATTTGTTTAATTGTACCCTACCTACTCCTTTTGCAGATTTTTAACCTATGAAATTTGTAATAATTGTATGTAAGTAGGTATAAGTATTATGTTTTATATGGATTTTCATTTCTGTGGTTGATTCTTTCATTCCATTGGCATAATTCTTTCATTGCCGTGGACGCTTGTTTCATTGCCGTACACACATGTTTCATCGCCGTGGCATGTAATTTTTAATCTTCTATATCTCGTTAGTTTTTTTAGTTATCTGCTAGATATTAAGCGAGAATACATACAGTATCAAAATCTTTAATTAACGCGATGTTGTTTTATTATAACACTTAAGATAAAAAAATCCACGGAAATGAAGATTTTAATGGACTTGTTGAAATTCACCCATTTCGTTGTTTTGCATGTAAAGAAACCTCGCTCCGGCAAGCTGGTTCTACCAGAACTGCGCTGAGCTAGGCTTGATCTATGAAGGTAATGGAGGCTCGGAACGGTGGTGCGTAATTTTAGCGGTGGTTTTAGTGATAGGGGGTTAGTCACCCTCGGTGATCGGCATGGTTGGTATCCACCATGGAGAATAAACAAAAAAAGAATAAAAAACTATACGCAGTCAATCCATTGGATTTTAAGTAACTTTACCCTCGCTACCTATCATTATATATGTTTAGTGGAAACGCTCTACTTAACTTACTTCAGTTTAATTTCAGTTCAAACTATCCGAGTCAGAGTTTAAATATAGCATAATTTAGTAATTTCGATAAGACGAATGATGAACATTTTTTATTACTTTTTATACATAACATATAATTCGAATTAATTTATTCAACTATGATACCTCTTTATATTGTTCTATATCTATAAAACTCTTGAAAAACAATATTTATTAATGAAAATATAGAACTCGGTCGCGGTCCTGGTTGCGATACGAACTGTAACATTCGTTACGGGTAGTTGGAGCCTTAAACAGTCCGATAATTTGGCCTTTTGGTTGTTGGGTGGGTTGGTCGCTGAGCGCAAGTATGGAGGTTATAGATGCGGCTACTTTTCACTCCCCTTCACATTCGCTACGATTATATTTTTACAACTGCAACTGCAACAATTACTGCTCAGTAAGGGAGCAATAATTTGAGGGTTTTTACAACTGAACTACCCACCGGACTACTGCTACACAATAGTAGCAATAGTTCGATGCTTTTTGACAACCCAACTAATGTAACTGAAGAGTTGCAGTAGTCTGATTAACCAAACTAACACCGGACTACTGCTACACAAAAGTAGCAATAGTTCGAGGCCGTTTGACAACCAGTCGCAAATGAATGATCGCAGTAGCACAGAATAAATAATAGTATTAGGCAGTAGTCTACTGACCAACTATTAGGTAATCTGTGCTATTGAACTAAAGGGGCGGCCCTACCTTCCCGCGAGGCTCAATCATTACCGGGTTTCGATGGGGACACCGTACTTCCCACACACCCAAAAGGTTCATCTTGAAATCGTAAATGGCCCAGGGTCAGTCGGGGAAGCGACATGTGAAGACCCAATACGGCGGCGTACGGTTTTTATTTACTCCGATTCCGTTAAAGCGGTGGAAATATTTGAGTCCTTAGAAATAAAATGTTTAACTGAAACACTAAGTACGTGCGTGTTTGAGATCGAGATTCAGGACTGAGTATCGTTTTGGTGGAGTCATCCACCGATGTTCTTACGAACTATCGGAACCAATGAATGATTTTACAATCATTTTTGAACATTGATTTTTCCGCTTTATCAGTCTAACTGCGAATTTGGCTAAACTTCGATATTTTCTGTGACGCGATTGCCATCTGACTTCCACAACCCAAAAAAGATATCGAAGCATTGCAACTAGACCAGTTGTTGGACTTTTGAGGGCTCCAACTACCCGTAACGACTGCCATAGATTTTAGTTTGGTAACCGGGACCGACGGCTTAACGTGCTCTCCGAGGCACGACCAGACCAATGCAAACACCTATATTCATGCATACAAATATTTGCACTGAGCGGGGATTGAACCCGCGCCTCATGCGTAGCGGCCACGTTCACTATCGCTACACCACGGAGACTATCCAATGCTGTTAAATGTTTCCTATTGCTACGACTACAAATGCTACGTGATTTTGGCTCACATTCTTTATTATATGCGTTGGTGTGTTTATGAATCAACATTGACTCATTTATGATGACCCCGTGAATATACCAAGCAGTGGCGAGGGGTGAAAATTTTCAAAAGGCAAGCTGGTGGAAATATTGGAGCGTAAATGTAAAAATCCCTACCACCGCTTCCCTTTGCAAAGGAACCGGCAGGAATCGTGTTTTAGGGACCCCTCTCCACTGCTAGGCTACCTCAGGATCTCGTGGACTTAGAATGTGCTCTATATTATACGCGCAGTACACGTTGTTACCCGACTGCGCGACGCAAAGGAGGGTAATGGGTTTATCTTTTGTGGTTAGGACGTGGTACTACGGCGCGGGCGGTGGACGAGTTCAAATTCACCAACATAAACCCCCGCGAGCGCCAGGGCCTCGTTTGTCTCGCGAATTAGGGCCAAAATTGGGTCCTTAGATATTTATAAGTATACAATATTTGTTACAGTGGCGTCTGTGGCATAGCGGTAGAGCGTTCGACAGCTATACTAGTGGCGTATGGATTCGATTGCTGGTCTGTGCAAATAATTGTATGTGTTAACACACACTCTCTTATTTATGAAATGGTAAGATATGCATACTTTGTGTCTTGGTGCTGTGTAAAATATCGTATAATATTTACTTATCAATGCAACTATTGAATGCAATACTAGTTGAGTTAGTTAGCTAGTTGAATGCAATAAATGTTAAAAATGTCTCATTTTGTGATCACTCAATGGCAATCATTATAGCTAATACATCGCGGCAGGGTGCGGAAATGGACGTCCATTAATGGATACCCATGTCCGCATCCTGCAGGTGAATCTGAACCACTGCGCTGGTGCTCAGGACCTTCTGTACCAGAGCATCAGGCAGTGGTCCATTAACGTGGTGGTTGTCGCCGAGCCGTACTGGGTTCACCCGGGAAGCCCAGTTGATCTGAACGGCCTGGCGACTGTCTTTGGGGGGACCGCCGCGGATGACTCGCGCCTAGCGCTTATCGCTAGAGGCCCGGGCTGCGTCGCGGTGGAATATGAGGGTATGGCTGTCGTGGCCGTTTACATCTCGCCGAGCCTCGATCAGCATCAGTTTGAGCTACGGCTCCCTGAGCTGGACGTAGTTCTCGCTGCATGCCGGCCTCGCCCTGTCCTGATCCTGGGAGATTTCAATGCCTGGTCGCAGGCTTGGGGCTCCCGGGAAACCAGAGACAGGGGGAGGATACTTCAGGACTGGGTCACTACACGTGGCCTAGTCATCCTGAATCGGGGGAATGTCGCAACCTGGACGCGGCGGGGGCTCAGCTCGGTCATAGACGTTTCGTTTGCGACCCCTGAGCTCGCCCGCCGTGTCCAGGAATGGCGAGTGGTGGAGGAGGAGGAGACGTCGTCTGATCACCGATATATTCGGTTCAACGTCTCCCCTCCACCTAATCTGCCGCCAGCTATTGCGAATCCCCCGGAACCGCGTTGGGTACTCCATCGCCTGGATCCGGAGGCTCTCCTGGAGGCGGCCATCGTGCAGACCTGGATTCCGGTAGCGGACAGGCCCGCCGATATTGATGCTGAGGTGGAGTGGTTCGGGAGAGCCATGACGCATATCTGTGATGCGGCGATGCCCAGGGCTAGTGCCAGACCGGCGAGGAGGCAGGTGTACTGGTGGACGCCGGAAATCGCGCAGTTGCGCGCGGAGTGCGTCACTGCGCGCCGCCGGTACACCAGGTTCCGCCGGAGGCGTCGCCGCCCAGACGATGCGGTAGCCCGAGAGACGGAGCTCTATGGTGGGTACAAGGAGGCCAAGAGGGCCCTCCATACGGCCATCAAGCGGTCCAAAAAGTTGGGCCGCGAGGAGCTGATAGAGACTCTGGAGCGCAACCCGTGGGGGCGCCCGTACCTTATGGTAAGGGGCAAATTACGCGCTAAGGCGCCCCCACTGACCCAGAGTCTCCAGCCGGAGCAGCTGGAGGTGGTCCTGGACTCCTTGTTTCCATCAAGAGCGGAGGAACACATTCCTCCGCGCATGGCTCCGTCTCAGGCGCCCAGCGCGGAAGGCAGTGAGAACAACGTGCCCGTAGTCACGGAGGGTGAGCTAGGAGCGGCTGTACTGCGGCTTAAATCCCGCAGAAACACCGCCCTTGGACCCGACGGCATTCCAGGCCGAGCGTGGGTCCTGGCTCTTGAGGAGCTTGGGCCTCGACTTATAGGGCTCTTTAGCGCATGCCTCCAAAAAGGCCAGTTTCCCAAGGTCTGGAAGACAGGAAAACTGGTCTTGATCCGAAAGGCGGGGCGGCCGGCAAATTCTCCATCAGGGTACCAGCCGATCGTGTTGCTTGACGAGGTGTGCAAGCTCTTCGAGCGCATTATTGCACAACGCCTCGTCAGGCATCTCACACGCGTGGGGCCTGATCTGGCGGATAGCCAGTTTGGCTTCCGTCAGGGGCGCTCCACGGTGGATGCGATCATGCGCATTAGAGGCCTGACGGAGGAAGCAGTCTCACAGGGTGAGGTGATAGTGGCGGTGTCTCTTGACATCGCCAACGCCTTCAACACCTTGCCCTGGAGCTGCGTTAGGGAGGCGCTTATCTACCATGGAGTGCCTCCCTACCTCCGTCGAATTGTCGGGGCCTATCTCTCCGAGAGGGCCATTACTTACCCGAGTTGGCTAGGGCCGGGTCGGCGGGATGTGTCGTGCGGTGTTCCGCAGGGATCGGTATTAGGGCCACTCCTGTGGAACATCGGTTACGATTGGGTGCTGCGTGGTCCGTTGCTCAGGGGGGTGAACGTAACGTGTTACGCCGACGACACCCTCGTTACGGCGCGGGGAGCAACGCACCGAGTCGCAGCACTAAAGGCCACGGCAGGGGTTGCTCAAGTCGTGGGTCGGATACGGCGGCTGGGTCTCGAGGTCGCCCTTCACAAGTCCGAGGCTCTGTGCTTCCACGGACCTCGGATGGGGCCACCTGCGGGATCCAGCCTACAGGTAGGGGGCGTCAGCATCGGCATCGAGCCCTCGATGAAGTATCTGGGGCTCGTACTCGATGGCCGGTGGAACTTCGGACATCACTTCCGAAGTTTGGTCCCAAAACTGAGGGGGGTATCAGCTGCACTCGCACGGCTGATGCCCAACATCAGGGGACCCAACGCTCCCTGCAGGAGACTGTACCTGGGGATCGTGCGAAGTATGGCCCTATACGGGGCCCCCGTATGGGCGGAGACCCTGACGGCCAGTAATGTGGCTAGATTGCTGAGCCCACAGAGGGCGATGGCCGTCAGGGTGATAAGGGGATACCGCACGATCTCAGGTGAGGCGGCATGTCTCTTAGCCGGGACCCCTCCATGGGACCTGGAAGCGAGAGCCCTTGCGTCTCTATTTAAATGGCGCAAGGAGGCGCTGGAGCGGGGCCAATGGCCTGCGTCTTGAGAAATCGAGGCCCAGCGGTCCCAGCTCCACCAGGAAACCGTGGAGACATGGATGGTGCGACTTGAGCAACCAAAGGGGGGATTCGCCACAATCGCGGCCGTCAGACCGGTCATGGACGAGTGGCTGGAGAGGAGACATGGTGCTCTCTCCTACCGGTTGTCACAGATGCTTACCGGGCACGGTAGCTTCGGTAGGTATCTGTGGCGAAGACACCGGGAAACCACGGCCGGTTGTCAGCACTGCGGGGACCGCAGCGATGACACAGCGCTCCACACGCTGGTGGAGTGCACGGCGTGGGCGCAACAGCGCCAGGTCCTCGTGGTGGGTTTGGGCGTGGACACTCTCTCGCTCGAGACCATGGTGGGAGCCATGGTCTCCAGCGGGAGTAAGTGGGACTGCGCCGCCTCTTTCTGCGAGCAGGTCATGCTCGTGAAGGAGGCGGCTCTCCCACCCGAGTTCCGCAGTCGGCGGCTTGGGCGCCGCCGACGTGTCTTCGCCGAAGACCATCGGCCTCCATGACCGGGGGCCTGAGGACGGTGAGTTGGCTGCTCATCGTCCTTACAGAAGCAGGCCCATGACGGCAGCATGACGTGACGGACTCACGCACGCCTCCCCCCTCCTATGAAGCGGGATGATACCCGAAAACCCCCCATAGACGCGGGATAGCACCCGAACCACCCCCTAGACGAGGCCGCATTAAAGGTAGGTCTGTTGGGAGCCCTGGGACATCCTTCCGAGGGCTTACCCGGGGCTCCCAACTATAGGCTGCTGGGCGATACCGTGGGGGTTTTAGTCGGTAGGAGTCCGGCATAACATCCATGAAGGATTTACCCCACGGTAAAAAAAAAAAAAAAAAAATTATAGCTAATACATTAAGCTGAGAGGCGGCCGTTTATTTCTACTTGGCAGTGTGTCAATTTCACGGTTCCTAGAGTTAAGTACGTATCCTAAGTCTATGTAGACTTGTATGTTACAATTAAAGTAAGGAATTATAATATGTTGCATGATATGTCTAAGTACTGCCAAGCGAAATAAAAAAAATATTTTCTTTCTTTCTTTCAATCTATGATGTGGATGATTCAGAGATTGAAAATATTATTCTTGGCCTTAAGGATCAATGTGCGTCGGGTCACGATGGTATAACGTCTATCGTGGTGAAGGCTACCTGACATGTTATAATTCTAGTTCTAGTTTATTTATTGAACTTATCCTTTTTTTAAGGGCATATTCCCTGACATATTAAAAACTGTAGTTGTCCATCCAGTCCATAAGTCGGGATCCAGAGACAGTGTCTCATATTATAGACCCGTTTCGTTTTTCTCAACAATTTCAAAAATCTTCGAAAATGTCATAAACTCTAGATTGACTGAATAACTATCTACATAAATTCAAAATTGTAGCTTCAAACCAATTTGGATGCCGTAAAGGTCTTTCTGACACTTTAATTGATAAATTTAAAAGAAAACGTAAAGCAGTAAGTATCTTTTTGGACCTTTCCAAAGCTTTCGACACTGTCTCTATTCCCAAACTTCTGTTGAAATTGGAGAACATTGGCATACGCGGTACGGCTAACGACATATTCAAAAGTTATCTTATGGATCAGAAGCAGTATACATAAAGTCGAGAACCACTTAAGCAACAAAAGATCCCTTGCATTTGGTGTTCGACAGGGGAGTGTTCTGGGGCCGACTCTCTTTCTAATATACGTCAACGAACTGTGTCAATTGTCTTAGCCAAATTGCAAAATAATAACATATGCTGATGACACAGTTCTATTGATTGACGGACGTGACTGGAATGAAGCCCGTAAAAATGCAGAGCGATGTTTAAGCATTATTATGAGGTGGTTATACATGAATCTCTAAACGTCGCCAAGACTAGATTTACCGCATTTGCCTCCAATAAGTTAAAAGAATCTCCGAGTGCCTATAAAAATTCCCGCTCACATTTTTTTTTCAAACACAAGTTACAATTCACCCTGTGCTTGTCCGAAAGTCGAGAGTACCCATATTATATAGTACTTAGGTGTCCTCGTCGATGAGCATTTAAATTGGAGAGAGCAAATTGGCGCCACAGTAACACGTCTTAGAAAGCTGACCTACGTATTTCAGAAACTTAGGGCTGTGCTAGACTTTAAAACCTGGTATCTCACAACACAGGGAATCCTAGTGTGGGATCTAGGGATACAATCTCTGTATTTCATTGATTTTCTTGAGACAAGAAACATTATTATTACCTTAAAAATGGTTTACTTCGCACTTGCCCAGTCGATGTTGGGGTATTGTTCATTGGTATGGGGTGGTAAAACGCTGATGTTGGCAGTTGAACGTGGTCAACGAATGGTCTTAAAGGTGCTTGCTGGAAGGCCTATTGGCCCTTGCACGATGTCGTCACTTTACACCCTATGCCAAGTGTTAACACTCAAACAGTTATTTGTCTCGCAGGCCATTCTCCACAAACATTCACAAGTTCTGTACAACCCAGCCATGTATATTTCCAAACGTCGCTCGGATAGAGTATGCGAAATAAAATTCAGAAGGACGGTTGCAGCAAGTCGTCATTTCAGACATATAAGTTCTTAAATATATTATAATTTATAATGTAAATAGAATAATGAATATTTATCAGATGACAAGAAATGAGCTAAAAAAGAATCTTGACATATGGTTAAAATCCCTTACGTACGACGCAACCGAGGATCTTGTTGAAGTTTGATAACTACCTTGACTTGGTCCTTGATATATTATTTTGTGTACATTGCACCTGTTTTGGTTGAACACCCTCACACACACAAACACACACATACACACACATACACACTCAACATACACAGGCATACAGCCACAATCAATTGCATGCACTCGAATATTATTATTGAATTTTAATAATTGAATTTTATTATTGCATTTTTTATTATAGAATTTTTATTGGATTATAGTATTGAATTTTGTAATTGCCTATTGTTTTTGTAACTCGGACGGAACAAAACATCATCTTTTAGGGGTGGTGGCGTTCTGCATATATGCGCTCCCATCCGCGAAAGATTTCATCTTCGGATGAAATACCGCCCTTTTTAAATTGTTAGGTCACGAATCATCCGCACTTGAAACTGATTTCGGATAAGTTGTGTTAATTAATTCTAATAGTGGCTATTTCCGCCAAAATAAAATAGTTGTTTGTTTATGACAACTAACGTCTAAATAATTATATTTCTATTAACTGTATCCTGTTTACGTACTTTATTAAAAAATGTGCTAAAATTAATAACCCCCCACGCAAAAACGACGGGGTGTTATTAATAAGTTTGACGTGTCTGTGTGTGTGTGTCTGTCTGTGGCATCGTAGCACCCAAACGGATGAACCGATTTGGATTTAGTTTTTTTTGTTTGAAAGGTATATGAGTCGGGGGTGTTCTCAGCTATGTTTGAAAAAAATCGGTCCAAGATGGCCGCCGCCACAACATGTTGGAATACAAATTTCGTTATAATTCCCTCAATATGGGTATCAAATGAAAGAGCTTGACTAGTAGATCAATTTAAAAAGTATAAAATAAAAATTAAATTAAAAATTTAAAAAACCCCCGTCACAAAAAACACTAAAAAGTTGAAAATAAATGAATAAATTTTAATTCAACGGTTGCCATGTCGGGGGACCTTACGATATAAAGGAGTACTTAACCAGTTACGGTCCCCCGACATGGCAACCGTTGAATTAAAATTTATTCATATATTTTCAACTTTTTAGTGTTTTTTGTGACGGGGGTTTTTTAAATTTTTATTTAGTAATTCCAAGTTAAGTTTTAGAACATTTTTAAATAAAGTATGTAAACAGGATAAGTACAGGTAATAGAAATCGTAATCGAAATATAATTATTTAGACGTTAGTCGTCATACATACATAAACAACTATTTTATTTTGGCGGAAATAACCACCATTAGAATTAATTAACACAACTCATCCGGAATCAGTTTCAAGTGCGGATGATTCGTGACCTAACAATTTAAAAAGGGCGGTATTTCATCCGAAGATGAAATCTTTCGCCGATGAGATGTCACCTAAGTCCCTCAGTGTATACTTTTGCATTCTTTTCTTCTTTAACATTTTTTTTCCTATGTATTCGATTTATACTTTTGCAGTCATCATCGAACCAATTTTGTCTTTCCATTATTAATTTAGTTCCTAAAGTTTTTTTTTTATTAACCTATTATAAAATTTAATTAAATAAGTACATTATTTATTTCGAAATATTCTTTAAGCCACAAATTTATTTTACTATCGGAGTGCATTGAAACGGACACATAAATTAGGTTACTAAAAATACTCACCCCATCATCCAAATTGATCTTCATTTTATTATAAACTCACTTACAACTATTTTAACAAAGATTTAAAACAAAATTAAAATTAGAAAATTTAATGTCAAATTTGAATATTGAACTCCACTTTTGGCGGGAAGGAACGAAAAGGTACACGTTCACCTGTAGTGTGCTAAACGCGGTTATCATCTGTGGGTTTGTAGATAGTACAAGTGGCCAGAGACAATCCAATGTCAAGGTCACTGGTCGATTAGTCAACGTGCATAATATAATATATAAAATACACGTTGACGAATCTAAATACGTAAGTATTTTACATTTAAATACCCAAATTTGTTCTGCAAACAATATAAATGTTCTCCCATTTATGTGATTTTCAGCGAGTTTTTTTTTTAAATTATTTGGAACAACATGTAAAAATAATAACAATTAAGTAGATAAAATTTCATAATGGAACACAGCATGGGGCTACCTATAACGGTATATATATAACCTAACAAAATAAATAATTTATATTATGTTTCGTAAGATTATTTATAAGGAAAGTTGTCTAGATCTACCACTGACAACAATTAAAGTGTTTTAATGATATTAGACTTTCTTTTGATAAAGTTACGACACATCCTTTTTCTTGCTAAATGTATTATAGTTGATGATATATTTTAAACTATAGATATTATTGTTTGCACTCTAAAAATCATGTATTGTCAACACAAAAATTCACCCTATAAAAATTTCAGCCAACTAGGCTGAGTTGACCATCTCTAAATTATAACTTTATGAACTCACCCATGCAGTGGGTGAAAAAACCACTACGGATTTCAAAAAGTAGCAACTCACCTATAACTAAGATTTTTATAGGTTGTATCGTCACCTAAGCCTTTTTTACACCAATCAGAGACGCGACAGCGCGCTACGGAAAAAAATTACGTGTTTAATAATAAATTAGTATCTATAGCAATATTATTAGGTATTGATATTTGAAACCAAGCGATAGAAACATTAACACTACACATGAACACGTTACGGACGAACCCCAAATTATCAGCTGGAAAATAAAATCTAGAATGAAATTTTATAGCATAGGTATTTATGCTAACTATACTCTACTATAATTCCATTACATAAGGAAAAAGCAATTACTTAGGTGGATCTTGAACCCACGACCTTTCCCTTACAGGGAGAATGCTTTTCTAACTGAGCTACGGAGGCACATTTGAATCAATTCAAATTTCCTTTAAAGCAACGTTGGAGTCATCTATCAACACTCTTACGAACTGTTGGAACCAATGAATGATTTTTCTACCATTTTTAAACATTGGTTTGGATTACTATATACCCAGTTTATAATATATCATTGGGCGTTCATTGGGTATGCCGTACCGCCCTGGCTCAGCCGGGGTGCGAGGGATATGTCGAAGACAACCTCACCTCCGGCCTAGCACTACGACCCTCAGTCAGCGTGTGATTTTAGTCGGTTCGAGTCCGATATAACCTCCCCACTCGGCTCCGGCGGGGGAGGTAAATGGGATGTTTTTGAATGTAAATGGGTCTTACCAAGACCATTGGGGCCAAGCCAACCTCACCTGCAAGCTGGTGCATCTGCTGATTGTAGTTGCGGAGTGTAGTTATGGTGTGGGTCGATCCGTCGGCCAGGGAGACCCGTAGAAACGGTGGTGCCGCTGGCCGCCCGCGGCATAGTACAGGGGCCCAACTGGAACTAACCACTTTGGGAGGCGGCCCCACCAGGCCGCGCATAATCTTGATGTGGCTCGTCGTGCCGGTTGGTGACCGGAGATGGACCCGGCGACCACTATCGGGGGGGTACGGGGGCCCTTCCGTCCGGCGGGTCGGCCACCACAGGGCCACACATCCGCCGACGAAACCAATACCCGCGCCTTGTCACATACTGCTGCGTGGGTTGTTACCTCTTTTTTTTCACGCCTTCCCTTCCACTCAATCCAATAATGGCAGCACATAAATTAAGAGCAGGATATACAGCGGCAAAAACCTCCTCCATCAAAACAAAACCATTTGAGGTGGAGTTCACAAACATTCGTGGACTCCACTCTAACCTCATAGCCGTCCACCAACATCTTGAGACGGCACGGCCTGCTCTACTTTTCCTCACGGAGACACAAATAAACCGCCCTGGTGACACGTCTTACCTTCTATACCCCGGCTTTGTGATAGAGGAGAACCTCATGGCAAAGGCTGGAGTGTGCGTGTATATTAGGGCTGTTTGCTGTCACCGCTTACGCTGCCTGGAGGACCCTTCTCTTTCTGTTCTCTGGCTACACGTGGACCACGGCACGTCTAGCCGAGTCTATGCCTGCGTGTACCGACCCTTTAAGGGAGGACCTTCAGAAACGGCTCATCTCTTCGACCATCTGAGTCGGGCGGCAGATGCAACGCAGGAGCGGTTCCCGTCCGCAGAACTGGTGTTTCTGGGGGATTTTAACGCCCACCACGAGGTGTGGCTGGGATCTACCAGAACTGACCATGCTGGACGGACTGCCCACGCATTCGCTCTCACGCACGACCTGGCCCAGTTGGTACCCGAAACCACCCGGGTACCAGATATAGTGGGTCATCAGCCCTCTTTGTTGGACCTTCTGCTGACGACCCACCCGGCCCAGTACAGTGTCTCTGTTCATGCCACTTTGGGTACCTCCGACCACAAGTTGATCGTGCCTAGGTGCCTATCGCTACCCCCCCCCCCCCCCCCCAGACCAGTGGAGATCAAAAGACGGTTATGGCACTATTCGTCAGCAGATTGGGATGAACTACGAGATTACTTTGCATCCGTTCCGTGGACTCAGCGCTGCTTTAATGGTGGGGACCCATCAGATTGCGCATCTGCCATCGCTGGTGAAATCAGTTTGGGCATGGAGTATTATATTCCATACACTGAGGTCACCAGTGCCCGCAGAACTCGACCCTGGTTCGGTCGTGAGTGCGCTGCTGCTGTTCAGACGGATCACTGGCCCATGAGCCGCAGGAGCAAGCAGATATGCTGGTTGACCTCTTCGCGGCTAATTCCCGGGTTGACACCTGTAGTGTGCAGGAGCCCACATTGCCAAGTTGCGGTCACTCAATGCCTGATATCCGTATCAGGCACTGCACAGCTCATGTGTTACCTAGAAGATCACTCCCTAATTAATGACCGACAGTACGGGTTCAGACCAAAACGGTCAACGGGTGATCTTTTGGCTTACGTCACACACCTCTGGGGTGAGGCTATGGACAGGCATGGCGAATCATTGGCTATCAGTCTTGATATCGCCAAAGCCTATCAGAGTCTGGCACAGTTCGCTACTTTCCAAGCTTTCGGCCTATGGTCTGCCTGTTCGACTGTGCGATTGGGTTGTCAGCTTCCTGCATGAGCGTAGTATCCGAGTTCTCTGTGACGGCCGGGCCTCAGAGTTCATGCAGGTTAATGCTGGCGTGCCCCAGGGATCCGTCTTATCGCCCACTCTCTTTCTTCTGCATATAAATGATATGCTAGCAGTAGGCAGGATCCATTGCTATGCAGATGATAGCACTCTACATGGGCAATACTTCGGGCACACCGCGGCCAAGCGGGCTGACACTGACGCAAATAGACAGCGGCTTGTCGTTGAGCTCGACCGGGTCCTGACTTGCATCTCCCAATGGGGATCAGAGAATCTGGTCGAGTTCAATGCCAAAAAAACACAAGCGTGCGCGTTCACAGCCAAGACCTCCCCTTCCTTCCTCTCCCTACTCTCCAAAATACATCGCTGGCTCTACAGGACCACATTGACATGCTCGGAATGGATGTTCGCTGCAACCTGAACAACAAAAATTACATCGAGAGCGTCATCAAAACAGCGTCGCGCAAACTCGGGATCTTGAACAGGGCGAAGCGGTTTTTCACGCCGGAGCAGGGGTGTCTTCTGTACAAGACACAGATTCGCTCTTGTGTGGAATACTGTTCTCATCTCTGGGATGGTTCCGCGCAATACCTGTTAGACGCTCTTGACAGAATGCAGCGACGTGCAGTTCGTATCATAGGTGATCCTGAGGTTACCAACACCTTGGAACCTCTGCATTTGCGTAGAAACGTTGCCTCTCTGGCCGTTTTCTACCGCCTCTACCACGGCGAGTGTTCTGAGGAGTTATTTCAACTGATCCCACCCTCTCCCTTCCTATCCAGAACAACACGTGCTGGTCTGCGGTGCCATCAACACACGGTGGAATCCATACCATCTCGCACTAAACGGTTTGGGGGCTCTTTCCTCTGCCGCACGATAAAGAGCTTGAATGCTCTGCCCGCAAACGTGTTTCCAATGGCACCGGGAATGGTGGTCTGTATCTTCTGGACTGCACTTCAGCTTTGTTGCCATCTAGCGGGGTGCAGTCAATTGACGGACCAAATATAAAAAAAAAGGTATCCGTGGGGACCGAATTTGAAATTCAGTCCCACCTCTCTCAGGAACCGTGGCATAAGTTTTGTTCCAAAAAGCATGTTCAGTAGATACCAGGGCCTCGATTCTACTAACGTAAAACTATTGTCAAACCACAGAGATTGCAAAAAGCGGCATTAAAATTTAGAATTTATTTCTATACACTAAGGTCCAAAATTAAATGACAAAAGTTTCATTACACTCTTTTATTCACTCTGCTAATAGTTATTTAATATTGAACGTTAAATGCATCTATTTAAAATCTATAATGTATTGCCGCTTTTTGCAATCTCTGTGGTTTGACAATAGTTTTGCTTTAGTAGAATCGAGGCCCTGGTATCTGATGTACATAAATTAGAATAATTTAGTGGCGTTAATCATAAATCTGTGCTGTGCGTTATCTTTTTAAATTTAAACCTATAAAGTATGTACCAATGTAGTTTACATAAATATTTATTACTTGTATTTTCCATGGATATAATTTATTTTTATTTGTTGCTTGCATATTTATGGGGACGAGTTATTTGACCCATGTTTTAGTTTTGGTGTTAAAATTAATAGTATAAAAATATATTCCAAATTATTCTAAAATATTCTACTTTGAAAACAAGAAATTGATCGATAAATACTTTTTATATTTGTTAATATTTAAATTTAAACCATGTTCTGTGTTTTAGTATATTTGTTTCGATTTTATTATCTACTAGCTGTGCCCCGTGCCTTCGTCCACGTGAACTGACGTGAACCTCGGCTTTTATTTTTTAAAGTAAAAGTAATCAAGTTACGCATTACATCATCTGCATTGTAAGTTACGTTCAAATTCGCCTTGCCACTCCGGATTACTTGAAATAAACAGAATATCGTTTTAATTTTAATATTATTAACATACACTTTTCTGGCAAAGATAGATATAATCATTTTTATATTAATAAGAAGTCAATACGTATACGAAACCTCATATAGATAGGTAAGGTGTAAAAAGTCATTGACCAAGTCTCCGATCTAGTTACCGCGTCATGTTCCAAATTCGATATTCCCGCCTTGGATAAGGCGGGAATTTCGAATTTCGAAAGAATTTCGAGCAGTGACATAATTTTTGTTTTTAAATCTGTATCAAATTTCCTGTGCAGCCAGTTCACCTTTTCCAACCTCCGAGGAGGCCTTATCGAAACCGGAAGTGGTCCTGGACTAGCCGGGGAAGGATATGCCTTAGGGCACGGTCTAACGATTCATACTACATACAGTCTGTCAACGAAGCCGTCTAGACAGAGCAATCGTGCGGGGGCAGGGAGTGGTGGGGGACGGGGTATTACGCGGTACGCCCAGACATTTTACTCGGTACTAAGGATTCAGGGCTGTCTCATTATTTGTAAGCACACTACATAATCACCTTTTTTATTAGATTTTTTATGACTCGTTTTGGTTGTTAAAATGGTTTTGTTTTTTCGTTTTATATAATATTTAGCGATCTAAGATGGCGAACACGAAATTTTCACTAAAATCGATATGGGTATCGTTTTCAGGTTTTATGGGTCGCTGATTACGAATATATCATCAATTTCGCGATCCAAGATGGCGGACACGAAATTTTCACTAAAATCAATATGGGAATCGTTTTCAGAATTTTAGGGGTCGCCGATTACTAATATATCATCCATTTAGCAATCCAAGGTGGCGGACTCGAAATTTTCACGAAAATCGATATGGGTATTGAAGAATTGAGAAACGCCTATGCTGGCATCTAAAGGCGTGCGGTTTAATCGGTTCGAGTTCGACTTCACCCCAAATATAATAAGAAAAGTGTTAATTTAAGTGAAACTTAAATTAAATTCGTCAATAAATAAAAATTCAATTCAAGTCAATTATGTCTTAGTACTTATCTGTTTATATTATATACTTACCTCAAAATAGTTTAAATCTTCGCACTCCATTTTTAAGCCCCGACGCAAAGAGAGGGGTGTTATACGATAAAATAATCGATCCTATTGGTCGACACTATAAACTCACAGACTTGAGTTGAGTTGCAAGAGCATACCTAATAATAATTCTACTAAAACCGTATGGTGAAAATTTCCCGGTCAAGATGAACATTCGAGGTGGTTACTATAATTCGCGCTGAAAGTTGGTATTATTGTTCAAAACACCATCATAAACAAACTCTTAAAAACCGGCCAAGTGCGAGTCAGACTCGCCCATGAAGGGTTCCGTAGCAGCAAGTAACATAATATAAAAGTTCTTGTAGTTCATGAAATGTTTTTTTTATTATTATTTTTGAGTTAATTGAATGAAATGCGAAAATTGTAGTTTATAACGTATTAAAATCAACTACTTACTAGATCTCGTTGAAACCAATTTTCGTTGAAAGTTTGCATAGCAATGTACATCATATATTTTTTTTAGATTTATCAGTAAATAATAAAATAACAAATAGATCGAAGGGGTTTTATTTCAATCTTTTTATCTATTTTTGTGTGAAATTCTTAATGCAGTTTACAGAATACATCTACTTACCAAGTTTCAACAGAGGCTTTATAGTTTCTGAGAAAAATGGCTGTGACATACCTACGGACGGACAGACAAACATGACGAATCTATAAGGGTTCCGTTTTTGCCATTTGGCTACGGAACCCTAAAATGTCCTCATGACTCCGATGCCTGGTTTTTTTTTTATTAAGTCAAACGTCACCACAACGGGTTTTTCACGATTTTCAGCCAAACGTAGCCCAGGCTACTTCCCAAATTTCATGATGATCCCCAGGGATCCCAATTTTTCTCATAATGGTTTTTGTCCTAATTTAAATTGTTATAATAAGTTCGGCAAAATTTTATTTGTCATAATAATAGCGTGCCATAATTGTTTTTTTGCATACTGTGTTATTAAGCATAAATATTGTATATTATCTTAATGTTTTTATTCATAACTTTGATATGCATAAAGTTGTAAAGAATATTGTTTATTTGTCTAATAGTTATTTTAACACCCCGACTCAGTGTAATCCGACTTGGATAGGTTAGGTTAGAAGACTAAGACGGGAGCGAAGCGAAGCGGAGCCTTAGTCTTCGTGGTTTTTTTTAAACAACCCAAAAGTAGGAGCCCTGCGTAGCGGGGCTCCATCGATCTTAGTTAGTAGACGCCATTGTATGCTTTTTTTTTTTTTTTTTTTTATCGTGCGAAAAATCCCCACGGATACCACCCCCACGGAGCCGGTGGAGGCGGTTATGTCGGACTCGAACCGACTAAAACGCACGCCGTCTTGGGTCCTTGGTTGCCGGAGGTGAGATTGCCAAAAGCATATCTCTCGCACCCCGGCAGACCCAGGACCATCTCTATCGAGATGGCCCCCTTCGGGTTGTGGGGACCAGTGTCCCCATCTAGCCCCGGTTACGGGGAGGCGCATTTTGCGCCGCCGCCGCGGCCTGCTTCTGCTAGGGTGACAGGCGGCTCCACCGGTCACCCCCAGGCCAGCGCTCATGGAGGACGGAGGTCGTTCTGCGACCTCCGACGTCCGGTTCGTCTTCGCTCTGCGCGGGCTTCCCGGGCCCGGAGTCTGGTCCGGACCCGACCGGCCGCCTCCTTCTCGAGCATTACTTGCTCGCAGAAGGAGGCGGCCGCACCCCAAGCGTTGGCGCATCGTACCATCGCTGTGAGCAACGTGGCGAGTGTGAGGACTCCCACCCCCAGAGCCGCCACTAGGACCCGCCTCGGCGTGTCCCACGCCGGGCACTCGGTCAGCGTGTGCAGCTCTGTGTCCTCGCTCGCATCACAGTGATGGCACTCGGACGTTGGCTCCTTCCGGATCCGACACAGGTAACTCCCGAAACACCCGTGTCCGGTGATCACCTGCGTCAGCCGGTACGAGAGGCTGCCGTGTGGCCTCTCTAGCCACTCCTCCATGATGGGTCTTACCGCCGCTATTACGGCGTGCCCTGCGCTTGGTCGCCCAAGTCGTAGCTCCCATTCCGCTACCATGTCCCTGTGGAGCTGAGACCTCACGGCCCGAATTTCATCAGGCTCGGGTTCCCGTCCCTGCTCCCGCGCCTCCTTTCGATACCGATATAGCATCGAAAGGGCTCTCGCATCCAGGTTCCACGGTAGGGATCCGGCAAGGAGACTCACCGCCTCGAAGGATATCGTGCGGTACCCGCTAATGGCCCTGCTGGCCATTGCACGCTGCGGCCCACGCAGCAGACGCGCATTGTGGACCGTCAGGGTGTCCGCCCATATTGGGCACCCATATAGGGCCATAGACCGCACGACTCCCGCGTAGAGTCTCCTGCAGGAGTCATCCGGCCCCCTCATGTTGGGCAGCAGCCGCCCCAAGGCGGCAGCTGTGTCCTTCAATTTAGGGGCCAGTCTTCGGAGATGCTCCCCGAAGTTCCACCGGCCGTCGAGAACGAGTCCCAGATATTTCATCTGGGGCTTGATGGCGATGGAAATGTCTCCCACTATGAGGCTGGAATCCTCTGGTGGGACGCGCCGAGGCCCATGAAAGAACATGGCCTCGGTTTTATGCAGAGCCACCTCGAGACCCAGCCGCCGGATCCGCTCCACGACTTGGGCAACCGCGGTCGTGGCCTTCAGGGTCGCTTCGCGGTATGTAGACCCGCACGCCGTCACCAGCGTGTCGTCCGCATAACACGTGACGGCGGCACCGTCCGCGAGCTCACCGCGAAGCACCCAGTCGTAACCGATGTTCCACAGTAGCGGTCCCAGGACCGATCCCTGCGGAACACCGCACGACATCTCTCGCCGACCGAGCCCGGTCGCACTTGGGTAGACGACTGCTCTCTCCGATAAATACGCCCCGACTATGCGGCGAAGGTAGAGAGGCACTTCGTGATACACGAGCGCCTCCCTAATGCAGCTCCAGGGCAGGGTGTTAAAGGCGTTGGCGATGTCCAGTGACACCGCCAACACCACCTCGCCCCGAGTGACGGCGTCCTTCGCCAGAGTCCTCACGCGCATGATGGCATCCACGGTGGAGCGCCTCCGGCGGAAGCCATACTGGCCATCCGTCAGGTCAGGCCCCACCCTGGATAGGTGCTCGACGAGGCGCTTTGCAATGACTCTTTCAAAGAGCTTGCACACCTCGTCGAGCAACACTATGGGCCTGTAGGCGGACGGTGAGTCCGCCGGGCGCCCCGCCTTTCGGATGAGGACCAGTTTCCCCGTCTTCCACATCTTCGGAAACTGGCCTCGCTCCAAACATGCGCTGAGAAACCCTCTCAGTCGGGGCTCGAGAGCGTCTTCTTCGCCTAGAGCTAGGACCCACGCTCGGCCTGGAATGCCGTCTGGTCCCGGGGCGGTGTTCTTGGCCTTAAGCCTTAACACCGCCAGCTCTAGCTCTACCCAAGTGACCTCGGGCACGTCGTCGTCATCCACGTTGGGCACCATAGGCGACCTAGGTGGCGGAGTCATCTGCGGTGGAATATGTTCCACCGCCCGCGCTGGGAACAGGGAGCCAACGACTCCTCCGAGCAGCTCCGGCTGGAGACACCGGGTCAATGGCGGGGCCCGGGGGCGCAGCTTGCCCCTTACCATTAGGTAAGGCCGCCCCCATGGGTCCCGCTCCAGCGTCTCCAGCAGCTCTTTATGAGCTGCTGCCTTTGCTTGCCTTATGGCCACTCGGAGGGCCTTTCTGACCTCCCTGTACCCCGCATGAAGCTCCGCCTCTCGGGGCTCCGTATCTGCGGGGCGGCTACGCCTCCTTCGGAGTCTGGTCCACCGGCGGAAAGCGATCACGGAGGCCTGTCGGAGCCTCGCAATGTCCGCCGACCACCAGTAGACCTGACGCCTCGGATTATAGGGCGGAGCCCTAGGCATAGCCGCGTCGCAGACACGCGTCATGGCCTCCCGGAACCACGCCGCCTCATCGTCTATGTCGACAGGCCTGTCCGGCGCAGAGGCCCAGGCCTGTACGATGGCGGCCTCCAGGAGGACCTCCCGATCCATTCGCTTAAGCCCATTGTATGCTTATGGTTACGCGTCGTTATGCTTAAGTAAACTTATGCTTTGGGATAGTAGATATGCTTATAAAATATTATGCTTATAGTAAATAGGATTAAAAAAATTATGATTAGAAAGTTATGGCAAATGAGTATTATGCGTAAATAATGTTAGGAGGAGTAACATTATGCAATGTTAAATTATGACATAAAATCGTAGGAATAAAAATAGAGAACCTGATCCCCATGAGCTAGGCTCATCGGGAACTAAAATCAAAGTTCTTATTTATCACAATCAAAGGAAATTACCGTTAACCTAGCACAGATTTGCGCCTCAATTCAGTTTCGTAATGAACCCTTGGTACGCGAGCCTGATTTGCACTTGATCGAGTTTATAATAGATAATTCATTCAGATATTTTTATAACAAAACTTACCGTTTTGTTTTAAATCGCGAAATACAAGTTTTGTGACTTTGAGATTGTATAAATAAACCAGGTGTCGGACGAGGTGAGGATCGATATTTCATTTAAGATGATGTTTTGAACAATCCTACCAATTTTCAGCTGGGTGCAAATTTTTATACCCTCACTCATATTTTCTCACTCAAGTTTTAGATTGACCGGTACAAAACGACTTGTGTTGTTGGTAATTATTTTTTTGTTTTGATTCACTTTATAATTCTTGTCGAAGTCAAGGCCATACGTCAAAATAGTGACGTGCACGTGACACAAAGCGACTCATTCATTAATTTTTATCTCTATTAGATACAGTCTTAATCTAATCACGTGATAGACACAGTCAAACAAAACCGGACTTATGACTTCGATATATTGTTTATAAAACCTTGTAAAACCACCCCCGTACGATGGTAGAGGTTCACCCGTTGGTTCAACTGTGGTTTAACTTACGGATATTTTGTTTACAATTTCATGGCACGTTGCTAGGCAACTTCAGTCATTATTTCTGCTACTTTTCATTATTTTTAACCCCCGACCCCGACGCAAAAACGACGGGGTGTTATAAGTTTGACGTGTCAGTGTGTGTGTGTGTGTGTGAGTGTGTGTGTGTGTGTTAACTTTTGATATAGGTACCTCGTAATATTTTGATTCAACGGTTGCCATGTCGGGGGTACCTTGAATCGTTCCTATAATATAACGGAGTGCTTAACCAGTTACAGTTCCCCGACACGGCAACTGTTGAATCAAAATATTACTAGGTATATCAAAAGTTAAAAGGCAAACACAATTTTTTTTTTTCAACTTTTTGGAGGTGTTTTTTGTTGCGTGGGTTTTGGTATAACGTTGTTTTATTGCGGAATATCTAGCTATAAATGTGGGTGTTAATACACCTCTGCCTGTGTTTAACAAAATATAAACGTAATAATTTATTAATATTCAGTAGCCGTGAGTTGTATCAAGTACCCGCCTTTGGTCAAATATAAAATTTTACTAGTGACGTCACGCCCGAAATGTCACGTGACCGACCGTTTTTCGCGCATATTTTAGACAAACAAAATAAGAACGCAATTTTTCATATTTATAATGTTTTTTCGTGAATAAGATAAATTGTAAGAGGCTTAAAATAAAATTGTAAATCTTTTAAGATATCGGACTCGATTGTAGGTGGCTGAGATATATCTCTCGCACACCGGTCGACCTAGGGGCCAGCTCGATTGAAGTCGACAGCTCTTCGGGTGTCCCCATCTCGCTTTAGGTATGGGTTATACGATACGTATGTACGATACATTAGGCTTGCCAAAAAGAAGGTATTATTACCTATAGACTACCGGATCTAATCTTAAGATCTAGATTAGAAAATGACGTTTAAGTACCTACAATAATAAACGTAGGTATGTCATTGCGTCTATTGTGCGTTAAACGGTTTGATGTCCTCCGTTATTTCAATTAAAAGTTGGTATCTAATGTAGATTTATATCGACTTCTGATTCGAAAAGTTATCACGATAATTATCAATCTTCAGCTTATTGTTGTGAACCAAGACACTTTTGGTAAATTGTAGGTGTCAAATAGAGTTTAAGCAGAAACTAGATAAAAAGTAGGTAGTTAGGTAGTAGTGACGATTATAGATAATGAATGAATAAATATAAACACGCATACTGGTGCATGGCGGGATGAAAGGCGCGGGAAATCCTTCTACAAACTTTATCTGTGGCTTATGTAGCTTACTTGCGTTTGCCAAGAAAAATAACACCGCAGAGAATGGTTGCGTCTATTTTTTTTTTTATATAGGACACGTCAATTTAACTTCACCTCGCCTGATGTTAAGCAAAGGCAAAGTCTCGGAAAGAGGGTCACCATCGTAAACATGTACCATGTTAACAGTGGCAGCACTCAGCTTGACGGCCTCATTAGATGCCTTTTCACGCCCCGCTTAAAGGACTGTAGGAAGGAGGAAACACGTGAGCTGGCAGGGAGTTCCCATCACCCGACCTAGGTATATTAGTGAATTACCTATGTGACAATTGAAATAATATAATAACGTCATACTTTTTGACCGACTTCAAAAAAGGAGGAGGTTCTGAATTCGTCTTTATGTTTTTTTTTTATGTTTGTTACCGGCATATCACTAGACGGAGTGAACCGATTTTGATGATTCTTTTTTTATTTGGAAGATAATGCTTCTCGTGTGATTCCATATCCAGGAATCCAGGATCTGAATCCGGCGATCCTGAGGAAATCGAGGAAAACATTCGAAATGCAAGCAAATAAATACATTTTTTTAAACCACTTGGGTGGCAGACAAGCACACGGCCCACCTGATGGAAAGTGGTTACCGCCGCTTATAGACGTATGCAACGCAGGGGAGTTACACTCATGCTGCCTACCCTGAAGAAACCTTCTAATGAAGAAGGGTCTTTAAGAACCCCATATTGCAGTCGCTTTTTTATCGTGTGAAAAATCCCCACGAGTCGCTTTAGAAAACCACAGCATGGAGTTCAATCCACAGCTTGAGCGTGCGTGGAACGAAGTTCCTTTCATACCGCACGGTGCGCACCGTTTTCGGATGCAATGTGTGGGGATGAATTCCCTGCCTATCGCGAGCGGTGCGATTGTACCTATAGGCGGTAGAAAACACACAGCGAGGCAAAGTTCCTACTGAGGCTGAGAGGTTCCACATCGCCTGCGAGTATGGGACTGTCGACGAGCCTCAACGCACATCTTTGCACCAAGTCGAAGGGGTTAAGCTGGCGTGCGGGCGGCATATGGAGCCGAACCTGCGCCTTATAAAGAAGAAGTCGCTGCCCTGCACTGAACTACTGCTTCGCCCTGTTAAGAACTCCGAGTTTCGTTGATGCCAGCTTGACCTTGTCTTTGAAATGATTGCGGTACTGGACGTCACTTGAAATGTCGACACCACGGATCTCGATACTTAAGAAAATGGTAAGCCGTGTGCCCAAGAATTTCAGCGCTACAATAAATGGGGTTTTCTCAGCGGAGAATACACATACTCGTGTCTTGGTGGGGTTGAACTGTATTAGGTTTAGTCGACCCCAATCGGATACTCCCGAGAGAGTAGTCTCGATTTCGGACACAAGTTGTCCGCGACTCCCCTCCACCTCGGACTGGGGGATGTTTGCACGGCCCGTGTAACATGCGTCTCCAGTACTTTCATCCGCATAGCAATAAATGGAGTCGTCCGACAGCATGTCATTAATATGCAGCAGAAACAGGGTCGGAGACAACACGGAACCTTGTGGGACACCAGCGTTTATGTCCATGCGGTGCGAGCGGCTGCCGTCCACGACGGCTTGGATGCTTTTGTTGGACAAATCCACTTATACCGCCCTTCAGGGATTTTGTATGGAAGTCCGACATTCAATACAAGCTTTTATTTAGTTTCACCTGTACCGATGTTTACCATCCAATCTTGTAAATTAAGTTTGATCTACATGTGCAAATTGCCTGACAATGTAATATTATGATGACATGGCGTTGATGTTATAATTGAGCTGAAAAATGATCAAAGGTCAAAAACCTTAACTTAGGTTAACTTTGCATTAAGTTAAGTCATTTTGTTATTGCAAAGTTAATAAAAAAATTACACAACTTCATCGAGTTTGGGCTTATTTGAATTGGTTTGACGAGTAGTTTGTCTTTCAGTGGTAATTCAACGCAAACACATTTTGGACACATTTTATTATAACAACACAATGTTTGGTATAATTTCGGTACATTTTCCATACGTTAACTGTATTACTGGTGTACAATAAAGATTCATCTGTCTGAGTGAATTTCTCAAACGTAAAATTTTCGCGGCGTGACTGAAAATTATACCTTAAAGTTAACATATACTCGTAGTAATGATTATTTTTTGTAAGAAAGATATCGTTTTTCTCTATATGCACGTATAAATTATATTATTGAAACTATTTTTGTGAGTGTGTAAAAAATGTCTTTTCACCTAAATTGTAAGCTTGGTGGCGCGTCCACAACCTGTTTTCTTGGGAATGATCACAGTTAAATAAAAACTTCATTAGTTTACTGAGTATACTTAATAATAATTCGATTTGGCATTATTTTAGCTATCTTCGATACTGTCATTCGTAGTATTTAGTACTATACTTTATCTTAAAAATAATTTATAAGATGCGTCCGCGGCAAATGTAAAATTTTGGTGGGATTTATAAAATCATCGAAGGAGTCGTATTGAAAGTACCTATAAGGACGACACTATCATCATTGGAAACGTTCAATTGGGTGTTAATGAGCACCAGTGCTAGTTGTCCCCAGTCCCGTTTCGTTTTTCTGCCAAACACGTAAGTAGGTCGTTTCATAAGCCTCGGACAAAAATATTGTAATTTTTGTGTTAATTATTTAAAACGGTTTATTCTCATTGTATGTTTTAATATGTAAGTATAGTGTACAGGTTCAGTATGTGTATTAAATTTTGGTAATGTAACCACTATATTCTAAAAAGCATTTTTATAAATTTATTAGTATTTTTTTTAGACGTGAAACTAATTTTGGTGGAGCAATTTTGGTGAATTTGGTGGGGTTTTACTAATCATCAAAATTGTATATTTACACCAAAATTCGTTTTCATAGTTATTTGATTAAGCTCCTACCTAGTCCGACGGGCTACTAGGAGAGGTGGCCGCGAGAAAGCACCGCCTCTCTCCCTAGGTGGGAAAGAGGTTGTTGGCTGTTGAGGGTTGTTCGGAGGCTTTCCTAATTTTCTCTCAGATTAACCATTAGCATATGAACTACCCATACAAAAGACAGGCGAGTAGTTGGGTGAAGTCAGCTGATGCCGCAGTAGGGACAGGCCGGTGTGGTGGAGCATCGTGCGCTCTTTTAGTCACCTGCTTCTACTGGCGTGAAAGGCGGCCTCACTCTTTTCTACCAAGCCTACGCCGTTAAAACCTGCCCACCTTTCTTCCCTTCTCTCCACTGTCATCATTTGGCTTTTCTTCCTCTGCTTTCTCACTTACATGAAAGCTACCGTGGATGCAAGAGTGCCTCATGCAATCTTTTGCATGTGACTCCACGCAACAAAGCGATGAAGTCGAAGATGTAGGTGACACGCAACTCCTGCTTATGTGCTCCAGCAGCTATCACTTTGCTATCGTGTAAAAGGTACTCAATCTTCTCCACAGAAGGCTACTGACCTCTACCGTCCTCAAGCTCCTACATTACACATACATTACATTTCCTACATCCTCACATGTTGCACCAATCTATCGGCGTCCACCACCGATCTTTACAGCATACATGGGCAGTTACGGAGTGATTGTTTGATGCTATCCGACCAAAATACCACGCACCCCGACAGTGATAAGGAAGATTCTCATATTGCCAACAGCGGTTCGAACAACGGAATCAGAATCGTGGTACATATTCCGGATGGTGTAAACCTCTGGAACCCTTTTGAACGGCAATGCCCATCAGCTCACCGCGATAGAAACTTAGTGGAAGGACTCTTGTAAGTTCAGAAATAGACATCACACTACCAACTTGTCTTGCCACTACCAAGTGTCCATGGCATATCTTCCGTCCACCCTTAGACATACCGAGTACCACCTCTCCCACTTTGAGAATAACTGCCTAAATCTTTTTCCAGCAATCTTGAATAAGTTCGTCGATAATGTTGGCGCCATTAGAGTAAAATATAATCCTTGCTTCTAAACAATCAAATGTTTTGCTTTTATACTGATACTACTAACAACTAAAGTGGTTTTGCCATATAAAAATGAAGTTGGTGATAAAAGGGTGAAAATTAAGGGTTATATGTAACTATTAAGTGCCAAATTCTAAAAAAAAACAAAGAAATAGTATAAATAATAATGAATAAAAAATAAAAATAAGCTGATATGCAATTTTGGTGTTAGACACTAATTTCGGTGTATTGGCAATTCGGGTGTATAAAATAAACAAGTAATTCCCAGGGCTAATTAGACTATTCAAGCATAATAGGCATCTAAATATGTATTTCTAGCTAAATATTGAAAGAGATTACCTAAATACCTAGAAATAAAAAATCACCAAAATTAGCTAAAAATGCATAGATGTTGAAATTCACCCGTCTATCTATCGACACACTTTTTCATTTCGTCAAATTTTTATTTGGCAAAATATTACCAATGATAATATTCATCATGACATTTGATCCTTAATTCTCCTATTTCGATGGTGTAACTCCGAAACGGTTCCAAGTAGAATATTGCGCACCACGACTTGGATAGGTTAGGTTAGAAAGCTTAGCCTTCGTAGTTTTTTTTATAACCATCCAGCAATTACTTGACCAGTCATTGACTAAATAATTGATTGAATAGAAATGGTACATTGAAAATTGACTATATGAAATACATATTTGTCTTATTTTACTTTGCGTAAAATGTGTTATTTACAGATCATAGTGGTCTACCACTAGGCAATAAAAAAGGTAAAAATTAATAATAGGTAACCTATTACATACACTAAAAAGTAAAAAATAAAATAAGAAAAACAACCACGTTCAAAAAAGCGACTTCAAAAACTAAAAAGTAAAAAAATAACTTAAGAGACAAGACAAAAAAAAGAATATACAGATTTACTAATCTTTGAATTAATTTTTATGGCATTTATTATGCTATCTTTTAAATTCGAAATACATCGGGAATGAAATTGTAAATTCAGATATTTTTATCTTGTCTTTATTAAGTTATTTTTTTACTTTTTAGCTTTTGAAGTCCGTTTTTTTAATAACATATAAGTTTTCCTTAGTACTTACCTTTTTCACGTTTATTAAAAAGTACCTAACTAAATTGACTAGACAGTCAATTATTGAAGTATTGGTTACTTTCCAAAAACGAACAACCAAACTTACAGTGAATTATCCAATGTAAGTAATTATTGTGTAGAACCTTCAATCAAACACCTCTCTCTGATAAAACGCAAAAACTGTGACAATTGTTAATCTTTTAAGTTCATAAGAATTCTCTAGATTAGGTACACGAAAAAATTTCCATTGTATGCTCTCGTAGGTTGCAGGCGTTTTATAAACGGTCTGTTTGATTAAAAATGTTTTATTGCAAGACATATTTAGATTTTTTGTCGTTATCTGATAGTGAAATAAAAAAGTAGAATTCATTATAACCTCAACGAGTGGAAAATAACTTTGTTTGTTTGTCTATTTAATTACCTTTCCATGTCAAGACCGCTGATCCGATTATGTTAAGACTTTGCATAGAACATAGATAAATGAAAAAAGTACCTACGTTATTTGTAGAGCAAGTTTACAACTGTGGTGGTAGGTACAGTCAGCGTCATAAGTATCTTGACGACGAAGTCTCAAAATTATCTTAAAACTCTCGTATTAAGTATGAGCAAATCAAACTGTTTTATTGATTTATTTGGTATTATTGTCCGAACTTTTGGGTTCATAGAATTGTTGATTTTAATTTCATAATACAAATATAATAATTTAATGAACTTGATTGATTGACATATTTTACTAGTATTGAATTTATAAATCGATAAATGTCCATTTTGCATGTTATACCTATGTATCATACACAATGTAATTTTTTTTGTGATTATAAATAGATAAAAACTAAAGTTGTGTTTTGGACGCCACCAAGACTTCCAGGGTTAATTCAACCTTACCCAATCCAGTCCAATCCAACGTACCTATACCAGCTGATTGACAGACTAATTCATACCTTATAAATATGAAAATAGAGTTTACTATGGGTTAAAGACATGATGCGTTGGAACGCTTCGAGAGTGTGATTTGTAAGAGTGAATAAAACACGGTTTCAGTAATTAACTATATCTTATATTACAGTAACATCTACACCAACATCTTATGTTATAGATTTATACAAAAACAGGATAATCTAAAGCATCTCTCTCTTAGAATTCATTATAATTCTGAACACTAGCGAAAATTCAGTAACTACGGAAGTCAATATACAAGTAACCAACTTGTAGTTTGACGTCGGGAAGAAGAGTGAGAGGCATGCTTTGGTTTTGTAGAGCGTTCTCTCTATCACACATCGGATTGATAGTTGGACACTTTTATAGAGTGGTTAAAACCGTTTGTGTTTATAAAATATTATGACAACATGTTCATTTTTACTTTAAAAAGAAAGCTGTTAATTATATCATTGCGTTCATAGTTTTTTTTTATAGTAAATTTTTCACTTTATAGTTTATTCTTTACTTCACGCAATAAAATTTTAGAAAACTTACTTTTACTAAAAAATATAACGTTGTTTGGTAGAAAATCTTCGAGCGTAGTCAGATTTTAGTTTTCTTGGGATTTAAGTAATCTTGATGAAAAGATTTCATTTGAACTAACAATATTTGGCCTTTAAGTTCGAAAAACATTGGAAAAAATTAAATGCTCAAGTGAGACTCGAACTCACGACCTCACGAGTCTCACTTGAGCATTTTCATTTTTCCAATGTTTTTCGAACTTAAAGGTTAGCATAATAAATGCTATAAAAAATTCATTCAAATATTTGGCCTATTGAAGTAGGGGAGAGGGTTGAACCAAAACCACCCCTTATGCCGATGGAGAGAACGGTATACCTAACGATCGCAAATTGATCCAAATCATGAATTATACAGAATAGGCATAAGGATGACAATGCTTTACATCATTCACCTTATACCTTCACGCCGTAATCAGACTCCAGCTCTTCTTCCCAACGAATCAAAAGCCAGTACGTACCATCATGGCGACGCAAAATCATATAGTATACATTCGAACACGAACACTAATAACACAATGGACACGAACACATTATAATCCAAACTTCCACAAAGAAATGTGCCGAGGCTCTTTTAGAAACAAGTTATGTCTATAGTAAGATATTTACTATTCGCAACATTGTATACTAATAATATAGCTGAAGGATTGGTTAGTTTGTGTGTTTGTACGCATAACCTATCCCCTGCAACTACTGGAATAGATACATATTGAATAACACACTTGTACTTTTCCACTGAGTTGAAAAGTACAAGTGTGTTAATCAATATGGTGTAGCAGATTCCACCAAGCGCCATCAATCTCCAGCATAAACAGTCTGGAATAGATACCTTGTGAGATTTCAAAAAATGATATTTGTTTCTTGTGTATAGGCGTGTATAGGATGTGTAGGCTGTATTACGTCATCCCGGGGGCGAGTCGGGGACACCGTTGTCCCCCCTCTCGAGGAGGGCCAGACCGTAAGGGATGGCCCTGGGTCAGCCAGGGTGAGAGGGATATGTCGATGACAACCTCACCTCCGGCCTAGCACCAAGACCCACAATGCGGTTTTAGTCGGTTCGAATCCGACATAACCTCCCCTTCCGGCCCCGGCAGGGGGGTATTCCGAGGGGATTTCCGCACGGAAAAAAAAATATAAAAAAAGGCTGTATTTCGTCTGTGACTTCTTCGGTGATTAGAACTATTCTCAGTCCTATCTCGAAATATACTCTCTGTATTAATAACTAGATCTGAGGCACAGCTTACCTAATAGTTGAAGTTTGGAAGTTGGACTTGTGTGAGGACAGTATGCATTTCAGGTGACAGTTTTAATATTATTGTCAGAGTCGATTCATAATTAAGCGTTGTTCTAGAACGGGACTTAGGAGTCGAGAAATAAGGACACAAGAAGAGAAATACAGAGTCGGATTTATGGCGTGACAAAGTGGAATAGACACGAGTACGACAAGAGAAACCGCGGGGAGCAACTACTCATTCTCATGTTCACTCAGTAATAACTTTGGGCTCATTTCCGCTATCTGTATGCTTAGAGCTTAGGTCGTGTAAATTATATGATCGTGTCTTGCTGGTATCTTCTCAGTAGAACCAATCTACCGAACCAGCGAAAGAATCATTTTCAAATGATTTATTTTATTTATTATCCTTGACATTCCTGACATTAATGTAAAATTCAGACGTTGTTGTGCTCTTCAAGTACCTAAACTGAGTAAACAAAATGCGGTACCGGATATTTTTCTTTCCAAATCCACGCTTAATATTACAAATACGAAAGTAACTCTATCTATCTGTCTATCTTTCATGCTTTCACATCTAAACCACTGAACCCATCTATATGAAATTTGGTACAGAGATGGACTAAGAGGTTAAAAAGGGACTCAAATAAGGGATGATTTTTGGTAAACAAATCCGTAATTTTTTTAAGACCGGAAATTACTATAGGCACAGAATACCCAATAGTTACTATCGGCTATGTTTGGTCGCGATAACCGAGCCAGAGCTAGTGGTTTAAACCTCGTTGAATTTAAATAAAAATTACATATTAAAGACTAGCTTTTACCCGCGGCTCAGCTCGCGTGGATGTCTCGCGACCAAACATAGCCTATGTCCTTTCTCAAGGTCTATTCTACCCTTATACCAAATTTCATCAAAATCAGTTCTGTGGTTTAGGCGTGAAATTTTAATATACAGACGACGGACAGACAGAGTTACTTTCGCATTTATAATATCAGTATGGATCACATTAAAAAAATGTCGCTTTTATTGTTTACGGTGATTAGGCTTTACCATTTAAACTGTACTTTGCATTGTACGAACTAAAATATTCCGTGCGAAATCGGGACAAATCGCTAGTTGTTTATCTAACTTAATTTGCAACAGGTCTCAGAGCAAATTGATAATGCTAATAGGCTAACACTGAACTGATGTAACTAAACGTTTTGTATACATGTTAAGCCATAAGTGTCACGAATACAAATATTAGCTGCCCTTATTTTACTAGACTAGTGATCTATTCTGAATTCGCTTGAAAAAAAATTAACACTTTTGAATGAGCTGTTCTGGAAACTTTCTGCCTCGCACAACTAAACTGTGGAATGAACTGTCACCAGCGGTATTTCCGAACCAATACGACCTTCAAACATTTAAGAAAAGAGCGTACTCTCTTTTAAAAGGTAGGCAACGCACTTGTGACTCCTCTGGTGTTGCGGGTGTCTATGGGCGGCGGTGATCGCTTAACATCAGGCAATCCGTCTGCTCGTTTGCCTCCCTATTCCATAAAAACAAATATAGCACTTAGTATGCTAATATATATATACAATTTTATTACATCATTGACAGCCTCTGTGGCGTGGCGGTAGTGAACGCGACTGCTACGCAGGAGGCGCGGGTTCAAACCCCGCTCAGTGCAAATATTTGTATCCATGAACATGGCTATTTGCATTGGTCTGGGTGTTTCTATGTATAATACCTGTTTATGTTTCAAAATTCAATATTTAAAAATGGTTGAAAAAATCATTCATTGTTTCCAACAGTTCGTAAGAATGTTGGTAGATGGCACCACCGTCGCCCTTGAAGACGGATATAAACAGAAGGAAAATTTGAAATAATTCAGGTGTGGCTCAATAGCTCAGTTGGAAGAGCATTCCCCCTGTAAGGGAAAGGTCGTGAGTTCAAGTCTCACTTGAACGTTTAATTTTTTCCGATGTTTTTCGAACCTGCTTATGTGATTACAAAAAAAAATCTAAGTAGTTTATCCGCATTCTGGATTCCATAACACAAGCTAGTTATACTATGCTTACCTACCATGGGTCTAAAGAGTATTGAATTTTGTGAAATATTTATTGTTATTTTTAGGAAAAATTAAATGCTCAGGTTTTTTTCATTCAAAGATTTGGGCGGATAAAAAATCAATGTTTAAAAATGATTGAAAAATCATTCATTGGTTCCAACAGTTCGTAAGAGTGTTGGTAGATGACTCCACGGTCGTCGCCTTAAAGACGGATATATAGAGAAAGGAAATTTGATTTGGTTCAGGTGTAGCTCAGTAGCTCAGTTGGTTCAAGCCCCACCTAAGCAATTCATTTTTCCTGCTCTAATCGAAATTTTCGATTATTATTTTTCGATAACAAGTAAGATTTTAAGCCTAACTAAGAGCTTTCAGAGTACAAGCAAACAAAAAACTTACGGAAAGACATAAAAAAATATTTTCGTATTCAGTATCGTTAATATAACATTTATTAATATTTCCAAACCGTTTTACAATCCATACTAATATCATAAATGTGAAACTAATTCTGTTTGTCTGTCTGTTACGCTTTCACGCCTAAACTACTGAACCGATGTTGATGAAATTTGGTACAGAGATAGATTAAACCTTGAGAAAGGACATAGGCTATGTTTGGTTGCAATAACCGACATCCACGCAGGCGGAGCCGCGGGTAACAGGTAGTTTAAGTATATACATAATAGTACCTACAGAATGCTCAGGTTTCGCTTCAGTGTCACTTTATTACAGACATCCGTGATATCCGTGCACGTTACCCTTAGAATTTCCAAAAAAATACATACCTTATCCATTCAGAACACAAAATAAAAGAATTATAATTTAAAGCAGGAAGTAAGTAGTGCGCGTACATTCAGCAATTCAATTTAATTATATATTTTGTAAATTTAACTTAATTTGTTAATAATATTCGTTTTCGATCGAGTGATGACGAAAAAATATAAAATCAAGAGGAAATGCCTCGCAGCTGACAGTGCTGATACTTTGCCACATTAATGTGAAGGTTTTTATCTACCTGACATTTAATTTTCGTGTAGAAATTATAAGAAATGACGTCACTGTTTTGTGTGACGAAAAGTAACGCCAACGAAACAAGAGAAAAGAGGTAAACAAAGTTTCAAACATTTTTATTTGAAAATTATTACGTATCACTTCAAACTCATTCCAGACAGGTATGAAATTGCTCTTAAAATGGTGGAGCTTTCCTGTACTATGAAACACGCAGCGATAGCTGTCACTCGGCCATTATCGCGTAAGTGTGACATGTGCGACAAGGACAGAGAAAATAATCGCTAGTTATCACAACATAGTTCAGTAATGGTCGCTTTGTTTACTTCTTTTCTCTCGTCTCGCTGGCTTTACTTTAATCAGTTTATCGATACTAGTTTTAATAATACGCCACAATAATGTTAACAGGAATTAAAGCGATCATAGTATAGGTTACATACATACCTTTGATTTGCCTCACGTTTCGACCAGGTTACACCGGCGGTCACAGGCTGACTAACTCCACGGGCTCAGTAGTACACGCCCGCCGCCTTCGATGATATTCATCTACCCGCACATTTTTGATAATTTCTTTTCGTCATGTATCATCACGTCCATCAGTTATCACACTCACGAATCAAAGGTATGTGTATAGGTACAGTCAGTGTCCTAAATATATTGACGAAAAAGTCTCAAAATGATCTTAAAACTCTCGCATAAAGAACAAACCTGTTTTATTGATTTATATGGTATTATTGTCCGAACTAAACAATCGGTCAACTAGAAGGGGGTTAAAAAACGCCACGGCCCGCGAGGCGCGTGTCCCCATACCGAGGGCGAGTTGGGGATACCGTTGTCCCCCCCCCCCCCCCTGATGAAGACCAGACCGTAAGGGATGGCCCTGGGTCAGCCAGAGTGCGAGGGATATGTTGAAGACAATCTCACCTCTGGCCTAGCACGACGACCCACAGACGGCGTGCGATTTTGGTCGGTTCGAGTCCGACATAACCTCCCTCTCTGTCTCCGGCGCCTTCCGCTCGAAAAAAGGGGGTTAAAAACGAAATAAAGTCAAAGTCAACATCTCTTTGATGCTGACTGTACCTATAACATGATCACGTGAATTCCCATTAACATTATTGCATACTAGACATATCATGGAACGTGAGACTTTAACAGTTACAAATTTCCATTTTAATGAGGTTTAAAGACTTCCTATTGATTTTATATTTCGTTAGTGATCATCATTTTCTAAACAAGGACCCGATTCAGTAATGCCACGTTTTCAGAGCTCGCGATTTCAATTCGATTGGAAGGTAAATCATTAAAAATAAATTGATAAGGTAAAGTATGATCTGTCGAAACAAACCCAAAATCACTCGTAGTTTGATTTGTTTTCAATTGGATGTTGACGTTTTAATTTATTAAGATTTAAAAACGTAATTTTACTGAATTGGGCCCTAGACTGCTTTTAGTAAATGGTTGATTTTATATACTGGAGTTGATATATTAAAATATGTACAGTACTCGACCCTTGATGTGCCACGTGTCGTTGTCGGCAAGAAGAGTGAAAGTCCCACTAAGGTCAGCTTGCTACAATTTTGTGGTGTCCTCTCTATCGCACAATGTAGGTATGTCTACAGCTTAACATATTTTAAGAGCAGTTAAAATCTGAGATATAGTTCCACTATTTTATAAACACAAACGGTTTTATCTACTTTTAAAATATAATTAAGCTGTGCGATAGAGAGAGCACTAACCAAAACAAAAGCTAACCAATCTTCATCTCGTTTTTTCCGATACGTGCCAAATCAAAAGCTGAATTCTATATAATTATATAAATTTATTTCGTATGAAGATTAAAATAGTACTTACAGATGAGGAAATTTACAAAGAAGATGAATATTATAAATCCTTTAATATTCTTACAACATGATAACGCAGACGTCAGCACTTAGATATAGGTGTGCGTTTTATAGATATGTTTAAATATAATACAGTATCAATGGGAGTATATAATACATTATAACAGGAGAAGAAGGATGAAGCTATATAGTGTGTATATTTCTGTCTCCTTCCTATAGCACGTTATAGTAGACCCATAGGTTTATAATTTGGCATGTTGAGAAGATAAGTCCTATATCCAACCAAAATTGGTATGCTTCAGTTCTGTAGATTTTTTCAATCTCACATCCGACTGACAGCATAATAACTATAAAGAGTAGTTAAACCGTCTTTAAGTTTTACTTTTTATCACACTGTAGAAATGGGTTGTGCTATACAGAGAACTCTCTACTAAACCCAAGCAAACTAATCTTAGCCGGCACTATTCTTCCTGAACGTGCCAAATTAAATGCTGTGATCTGCAGTGCAATTCACTAAGCGAGCACAACGATGCGAGTCGCAACGTTGTGCTCGATAGAGATTGTCATTGGTCGATCTCCAGTGACGTGATACAATCCGACCAATGACAATCAATATCGAGCACAACGTTGCGACTCGCATCGTTGTGCTCGCTTAGTGAATTGCACTGCAGTACATTCTTTAAGACAATATACTCTTAACAGATTCAATATAACGCAAACATTCAAGGAATATATTCATCGATTATTATAATTAGTCAATAATACTTTTTTAAGCGAATAAGCTCAATTCTGGATATAATTTCAACTATGTTCATTCAAGCATAATATTATTCAGTTGAGCATGCTCAGGCTCAAGCTGCTAATGTGCCTGAGCGTAAAAGCGCTCAGTCGAACACGCTCAAGTATTTCACTTGCTCACCTGAGAATGCTCAAGCGAGTAAGACTTTATGAACATACATTTTGTGACCACGAACATTGATATCGATCACAAATATTAATATTTGTACGTTATTATATTAATATGAGTACGAACGCTTACTAGAAGTACCATAATGTGATATATCAACATAATAGATGGCTGCACCGTCGCCCTTATAGACGGATATAAGGAGAAGGAAAATTTGGAATGGTTCAAGTGTGGCTCAATAGCTCAGTTGGAAGAGCAGTCCCCCTGTAAGGGAAAGGTCGTGAGTTCGAGTCTCACTTGAGCATTTCATTTTTTCCAATGTTTTCGAACTTAAAAGTTAGCATAATAAATGCTATAAAAAATTCATTCAAATAATGGAATATTTTCACGAAAATAGACATTTTATCTTTGAATGAAATTTTTATAGCATTTATTACCTATGCTTATTTTTTAAGTTCGAAATACATTGGGGAAAAAAAACAATGTTTAACAATGGTTCAAAAATCATTCACTGGTTCCAACAGTTCATAAGAAAATTGGTAGATGGCTCCACTGTCGCCCTTAAAGACGGATATAAAGAGAAGGGAAATTTGAAGTGATTCAGGTGTGGCTCAATAGCTCAGTTGGAAGAGCAGTCCCCCTGTAAGGGAAAGGCCGTGGGTTCTAGTTCCACTTGAGTGCTTCTTTTTCCCGATGTATTTCGAACTTACTTCTTCATTAAGCTGATAAGTGCGTTCATAAGAAATTTAAAAAAAAACAACCGCAATCACATCTAAGGGCACCCGAGCTGAAAGCCATTACGATTGATTTAATTTGATTCAGGATGATTAGGAAAATATAATTAAATTATTAATAAAGTTATTAAATAAATTATTAATTCTATTATTAATTAAATAATATTAATAAGATAATAAGCTGAGAAAATTGTAATAGTTACTTTTAGTCTCACAGTTTATTTCAACCTGGGTGACCTTACTGAAACATTTTCTAAGAAACAGAAGTAATATTGCAATGTTCACGATCACAATTTACAAGAGTGTGTATACAGCCTTAAAATTAAATATATTAATATATTATATAATAATGTTATTGGAATATAGAACACAGAAGTAAAAAACGTAGCAATGCATACAGTTGTAAAGTAAACCTAACGAGACGAGAGAAAAAAGGTAAAAAAAGCGACAATTACTGAGTTACGTTGCGATAACTAGCGATTATTTTCTCTGTCCTTGTCGCACATGTCACACGTACGCGACAATGGTCGAGTGACCGCTGTCGTTGCGTGTTTCGTAGTACAGGAAATCTGTCAGCACAGCAGCGGTTCTAAACTGTCAGATCCGCCATCTTATGAGTAATTTCATTCCTGTCTGGAACGCGCTTGAAGTGATACGTAATTATTTTCAAATAAAAAAGTTTGGAACCGCTGAAACATTATTTACCTTTTTTCTCTCGCTTCGTTGGCTTTACTGTAGTCGAGAGTATAAACAGTGATAGAATGAGTTATGTACAAGGAGCTACATTATTCAACATTAGAGACGTCAACATCAACAATTACATTATTCTTTGGCATTTGAAAGGGCTTTACTTTGGAACCACGTGGTATATCGGTTGAAAGAGCAAAAGGCGTAAGTGACAACAATCTTTGACAGCAATATCAATACTGTTTTGATGCAGTTAAATACCAAATTTGATGGAAGTTGTACCCTTTTGCCTCTCATCCGACGATCTGAGCCTACACAAGGAATCAGAGATAACCAGGTGTAAGGAAACACACCCAGGTGTACACTGTACATTATACAATATACATACCTGCATACAATATACGTAGAATATAGATATACGATATCGTATCAATCACTTGCAGATGATTCATATAATACCGTATTATACCTTTATTATTACGAAAATCCCTTTACATCACTAAGTAACCCTAATATAAACTTCACATTCAACGCTTTTGTGTCTCACAAATCACCCTACCACGTGATTCAAAGCAATGCCCAACTACCCTCAATAACAAAACTATTCACAACGCTTATAAGCTCAATCCTCCCGTCCCCTGCTGAGGCTGAAACGTCTGTGGAACTTGAACATTTTCTTCTTTTCATGCCGTTCGTCCATCGGCTTCTCAACCAGATTGTCAGCACTCTTGGCGACCTGAACACTTTTTCTCCTATTCTTCATAGTCTTCACAAGTCTGTAGAACTTCCCTTTCTTCTTTGTAGGATCATGTGCGTGGTCTAGCGTATCTTCTTCTACTTCTACGCTGAACTCTGAGGATATGTCACCAAGGTCTTCAACGCTATGGCTTTCTATTTCTCTGGATTGTGGAACTTCTAGTTTAGTTTTTGATGTATCTGCCTTTGGTGGTTCTGGTTGTGGGGGCGCGTCGGGATCCACGCACTAGAAAGAAGATTAAGGGAGTTTAGTAAATCATTTGGGAAGTTCTAAGAGCTTCATTTTATGACAGTTTCCAAGAGCTGTTTACCATTCCAGTGAGATACTCCCTAGGCTAACGACCTGAAAAAGGAGGCTGGGACAGACTGGATGCAGAAGGCGCACGATCTGGAAAGATTCCAGCAGTGGACTGCAATAGGTTAATTGATTGATTAACATTCACTGGTAACTGTAGAATGCTATTTCCGATTATTTAAATGCTATGTCACATATAAAAGTCCCAAATGTTGGTAGGTTTACATCCAAGTTCCACTTGGGAAAACTGTGGCACTAAACTTATTTCTCCTACGCTGCTCTGAAAGTATTCCCAATTTACCACATCTTAATTCAACTCTAGGCATTATGTACTTAGAAAATAGTTTGAGAGCCTAACGCCTTAGGCACTTAAAATTTCTGCTTTATGCATTTAGTTTTGTGGAGTTTTGTTGAGCTCTGAATTATTACTGTCTTGCTGAAAGTAGTTAGTGCGAACTGCTACTAAAACTTGTGCTGGGAAGCTTTGTCTTCACTGTCCAGAGATGTTAAGGTCACTAGAAATATCCCTTTGTCCCCTAAGAGAGACACCGAGGGAGATATCTCTCGTAACTCCGACTCAGTCATCAGTTCTTTTTCTCATGCACAGGTCTTTATTATCTTAACTAAATTATGTTAACTAACTTTTTTTAATCATTACGACTCATGGTATCAAAACGCTAATGGATTCTTTTCTTACAGCTTAGTATTTGTTGTAATGAAAACAATGCGTGTTAATGTGAATTAAACATGTGTTATAATAATCTCATTTCATGATATGCTGCCGCGTGGTGGGCCCAGCAGAATAGAATTTGGGCCAGCCCATCTCTTCCCAAGCAGTGTCGTAAAAGGCGACTAAGGGATAGGGCTGTTTAACATTAGATAGATATATACAGCCCAGACTCAGCCTCAAATGCATGGGTCGAGTTAACAATATCCCGGAATACGGCAATAGGCTCACCCCCTAATAAGTGGGACCGAATAAAATGACTGGTGAAATGTGGGTGTTAAGTCACCTCTGTCTAACCCTCCGCGGATAAAGGCGTGATGGTATGTATGTTCATGATTATGTAGTACATAACTTTATCCTAAATCACAGTACAGATGTTTAAAACTGAAACATCTTTCATCATTATTACAATTTAAAACATCGATTAAAAAAAAAACGACTAGCTTTAATAAATCCATCAAAATACCACTTTGTACCAATTTAAGAAAGTTTGACACTAAGCAATCGAGCTTAAACCGAACAAATGTTCAATTGAGCAAAGCTAAGGGCAGAAACAATAAAATCGATAATAAAGGGATTTGGGCTCTCTTAGAAGTCTCTAAAGTTACTTTGTGAATTGTTGGGAGGGTCTCAAAGAGCCCTCATGTTTATGTAATGAGACCTCTGTGGTAACTTTCAGCGTTACGCACTTCTTTCTAAATACTAATGAAAGACAAATGACAGAAAAGTTGAGATTAGAACTTCTTGACAGGGTCGTTAAAAGTTTTTGGACGAATCCTGACGTATGCGAGTTCGTGTAATTTGTTTCTCGCTTTCTTGCGCGCATAACTTTTCCAGGGAAAAGAAATTTAGTTGTAGAATTATCGTTTTGCTATAGATAGTTAAAAGTTTTTAATAGACTGTAAATTGTAATTTTTAGGCTATGATGTACACTGCCTGTTAGCAATTCAAGACGTACGAAGGTGCTATGTGACAATTTCAAAATATTGAGATAGTGAACTTCAAAGCTCTAATACTTCTCGAAAAACATCGGGAAAATGAAACCCACGACCTTTCCTTTCGCGACCGAAAGGTCGTGGGTTCAAGTCTCACTGAGCATTTTATTTACCCGATGTTTTTCGAATTTTTAAGTTAGCATAATAAATGCTATAAAAATTCATTCAAATCTAATACTTCTTATAACAATAATAATGATTTTTAATACCTATAATAATAATAAAGGCCCGGGACTCCATAGTCCCGAGAGCCACGGAACGGAGAAACATAATAATAATGTTTTATATTATTATTGTTTAAAAAGTAAAAAACATCATATTTTTTCATGTAGTCATAGATTTGAATGAACTTCAAATCTATGACGAAAAACTATCTCAAAATTTTAAATTGTCATGTTATGTGTTGTCACCTCTCCAATTTCCACATTGATTTTGACGAACCTGAAAAAAAATATCACAATGCGAGGAATGAAAACTCACATCATCTAACGAGATCCTATGTGGAGGCACCTGCTCCGGGTGTATCCATGGCTTGTGATACGGCAGGTCGGTGAGCGCCTTCCAGCCCGGGTAGCGCCGCGCCGCAGCATGGAGCTGCTGTACTAGGCGAGGAGCTAGTTGTGCTGTTACCCTGGGAAAGGGGAAAAAAACAACGGTTTCAGTTCAGAGCTTCGGTGGATGTATCATGCTCAGCCTATCCAATTAAAATTAGCATATTCTCATGTAATAAGAAGTCAGTCAGGAAGGTATATCACAACAGGAATAACATCTATGGCACCCGTTACGGATAGCCGGAGTCCACAAAAGTCCGACTAGTTTACCTACAACACTTTGTTGTTGCCAATTGTGGAGGTAAGATGGCAGTCAATTCAGGAAAAATATATGTAGAAGTTCAGCAACATCACATCATCATCAGTTAGACTGGAAAGCCGACACCAAGTGAATTGGGAAAAGACTCGAGAAGGAATAATGTAGGTAGGTATACATCTAATTTAGATTGTATGCCATATAGAGTAAGCTTTGAAACTGCAAATAAACCCATTATAAAATAAGGCTTGTTGGCGAGAGAAAAAGGTAAACAAAATTTCAGCGGTTCCAAACATTTATCACTTCAAGTGCATTCCAGACAGGAATGAAATTGCTCATAAGATGGCGGATCTGACAGTTTAGAACCGCTGTGCTGACAGCTTTCCTGTACTACGAAACACATAACGACAGCTATCGCTAGGCCATTGTCGCGTACGTGTGACGTGCGCGACAAAGACAGAGAAAATAATTGCTAGTTATCGCAACGTAACTTAGTAATGGTCGCTTTGTTTACCTTTTTTCTCTAGTCTCGTAGGCTTTACTTTTTTTTTAGAAACAATTTCCTAAACAGAATCTGTAACATTGTATCGTAAATTATTTTTTTCTTTGTACCTGTTAACAAGCCACGCTGGCAGGGCTCCCCGGGGGTCAGACCGGGACACATAACCAAGCCAGCTGCCGGTCCCAGTCCTCGTTCGCACTACGAAGCCCGTCAGCAATGAAATAGCCCTGAAAAGGATAATCAGAGAGGATTTAGTTGTGTACGTAGCTAATGCTTGAAGAGAAAATATTTACTTGAAATTTGTCGTTATTGTTTTGAGGTGACAGACAAGCATATGGACGATTTCATGGGAAGCGGTTACCACGGGATGTAGATACAACACCAGGGACGTCACACTTACGCTGCCAGACCCTTTAAGAGCCATCTAAGGCCTACTTGAAGGACCCTAGTAGTCACTTGGAAACACCATAGCAAGGACATCGTTGCATAGTTGCTTGCTGTTGCTGCAAACTAGCTGACCCTTAACGGCTTCACATGGAAAGTTTTTGTAAAAATCCTATAGCGCGATCGCAATACCACCTATTCATTATTACATTGTTCTATACCTATAGCCGCGTGGTTCCCGGTAGAGTGCTATTTAGGCCACGCCATCTCTTCCCATGTGGTGTCGTACAAGGCGACTAAGGGATAGGTCTGTTAAGCATCAGACAGATATATACAGCCCAGACTCAGCCTCAGATATAGACTCGAGTCAACAATAGTGCCCGGAATAATATGGCAAAATGCTCACCCCCTATTACATGGGACCGACTACAATTATTGGTGAAATATGGGTGTTAATTCACCTCTTCCTAACCCTCCGGGGATAAAGGCGTGATTATATGTATTACTATAACCATCGAGCGAGGCCTGGCAAAATATCTCATAATGTTTATACTACTATTGCAATGTTTTCAATTTGCAATTCAGTCTTAGCACTTAAGTTCGTCAAACGAAAGTTGTCTCGCTATCATCCGTCGATCACAAGTTACGTCGCCTTATCGTTAATTGAGAAAACAGTCTAGCTATCTGACATTTTGAAGCGCTCTAAAGTCGAATATTCCGTTACAAACATACATACTTACCTACAAAACCATGTTAAAAATTATAAAGTGTCTAATAGACTGCTTGCGCGTAAAAAAAGATGTCCAGGGCTTTCAATACCCAAGGCTTATTATGCCTAATAAAGCCTATTGAGAGTTCATACCGTGAACTAGCTATAAGGCTAGATAACGAAGCAATTTACCGTTTTGAACAGTAAAACCGTATTTGTTGACTCTCAAGGGATTCGTTTTTATTAGACTACAAAACATACCTACCTATTGCAAAAATATTTGGTACCTAGGCTTTGGTGAAATTTTATCAGATTAAGGATATCTTTTTCTTTATTGCTACAGCTATGTAGTATTTAGGATTAAGACTGTGCCGGAGACTTAGTCTACGTGGAAATATAATTTCATTTTTTTTAAATAATTATATTGTAAGTCCGGTGGCTAAAGTATTGTAGATCATTATTTGAGAATAATGAAATATGTGGTCATAAATCCACAAAAGCTTAAATAAAAAAAACAAAACGTCAACCTACCACTCTATAAAGTGATAATCACGATAGCAAACTAAACAATGCATCTAGTTTTTTCCTGAAATAAATACAAACAAAAGACAAACTCTCACAATATGAAACTTACAAACAAAGCCGTTTCTATACAAACGAGCACTGAAAAACTCCGCACAGTTCCAGAGCATTCATTTCTGAAGGCTACGACTACACACCTGTCTCGAGCCGCGGCTAAAAACTCTTAACAAAGGAACTCTTTAAACTCGTTGCGGCTTAAAGACTTTTTGTGTAAGAAGTAGTTTTTACGTTGTGGATATAATTTCTAGGCAGAAAAAAGTGTTGTAAGAAATAAAATAGGTGTATAAGTTAATGTAAGTGTAATTTTACTTCACTTCATATTTCTACCAATACTCATTGTATTGGTAGAAATATGGTATGATATGAATGGTAGAAATACAAATCCATAATAAAGGTTGCTTGAGAGGAGTGCTGTATGTATATGATTTATTCTATCTAACTTCCATGGTTAATTTCATTACTCAGTTGGTCCCATGGGCTAAGCATATTCGTGTAATACTTAAGTCCTAGTACACATACTTTATTCTTGAGCTGCGCTTATAACAAAAATAACATATTTAAGTTACTCACCGACAACTCTTGGCAAAATATGGACTATCTGATAATATTTTGTAAACTTATACCACAAATACAAAGATATAAAACAACTGTACTTATAACTAAAGGCTGCTCTAGCATTTTCCTCAGAATCTCAGCAAAAGCTCATTCATTCTCAACGAGTGGAAGTGGTTTCATACTTTATTCACTGCCTCTGTATGTATGTAGATTTCCACGAGCAGTCTACTGTCTACTTTAAGCGGTTGGAACAGGTGTTTGACTTTCAAAGTGGAACGTTTCACGTCACAAAGTTATAAAGACACAACTTTGCAAGAATATTTTCCTACCGAAATTCTTTTATACTGCTGAAAGGGCAACCTACTTATCTTTAGAAGTATTAGGTCTACACTACACTTGACATAAATTTCGTCGCAGATCTTACACGTCAGAACGCTGTCAATACATATCTGACTAACTGGAGTCACAGTTTAGCAAATCCGAGAACTACCAAGAACATCCAAAACTCCGGACTCGCACGAAACGCGAACCTAAAACATAGCTGGGCGATACCGTGGGGGTTTTAGTCGGTAGGAATCCGGCATAACATCCATGAAGGATTTCCCCCACGGTAAAAAAAAAACCTCTATTTAAGTTTACGTAAGTTTCTAAGTATCCGGTCTACGGATCCACTGTCGGGAGAAACGAACCAATACCTATATATATTATATTGTCACTAAAGGATAACCGTGTTCGATGGAACCGATTGCCCGAAACTTCTATAGGTACGCAACTGCTGTGTACAAAATCTACATTTTTCTATTTCTACATTTCTCCTATAAAGCATTCGATTCGATTCAATTTAAAATGTTAAAGTCAAACTCCATGGCAGGACCTATTCGATTCTTGTTTATCAATAAATGTAAATTGACAAAATGTTCAAAACATATAGATCTGTCGGTTTCAAAGCCGCTTCAAAGCCGGCAGAACTACAATAGATACGTAAATAGTTTTAAAACCAGACCTGTTACATGTCAAATACAAACATCATTCATTGATTAAAATAACACTGACCTATATTCCGCCCGCAATGAATTCATGAAGTATTCAGTGCGTTGTCAACTTTCTATCAATTGTATTATTATTCTGTGGCAAACATGAATGGTGGACAACTTAACGTTTTAAAATTTTCCTGTGTGGTCTAGAACACAACACCTTTCTAATTTATGAAGTCAAACTCCATGAATTAGTAAACATTTACATTATGAAGACAATTAATTAAGTACAAAGACATGACGAAGTGATGTTAATTAAAAACAAGTAGAAGAGTATAGCGTGTATAACCTTTGTTTGTTACGCTTTAGATTAAATTCCTTGAAACTATAAAAAAAGAAAAAAAACATGGCATGAGACTTATGACGGCAACCGGAAAACATAATTAATGTAACACAGGTGTTAATAAACTTTTAACCCTTCGGGAATATAATACCATGATATATGGAATTAATTTTAACCTACATTCGATAAAAAATGGCAAATGCTGGGGAGAGCCGATTATAGACTAATTTATTACGAGAGTTGTTCGAATTAATCGATAATCCGCCGAATGAAATGTATACATGTAAAGATCCTACTAATATAATAAACGTAAAAGTATGGATTGATGTATGTAGCGATGGATGTTTGTTACTGTTTTACGTAAAAACTGCTGAATGGATTTACATGAAACTTTACAATAATATAGCTTATACATCAGAATAACAAATAGGCTATATATCATCACGCTACTACTCAAGGGAACGGAGCAGTGATCATTAATGGCAACAAATTCGGCCGGCATCGGCATATACGCAGAAGTGACATTGTGGTTATATCTGTTGCTGTTTAGATAACTATATCATTGTATAAGTGAGTGCATCAGGAACGGGATTGGACGCCACGCGGGTGGAAAATAATTGACGGTACGAAGTTCACCGGATCAGCTAGTTCATTTATAATTACGTTGGGTACAACCCTGCAGGGTTTGCAAGTGAGGTCCTTTGTGCTTCGAAGATATTGGTAGGACCCCATACACTCACCAAAATAATGGCAGACATATAGAAATAAATCTACAAAGCCGAAACACCACGTTTAATTACATTTGTGTTCACGTACTTCGTATTTAATTACGGTAAAGGAACAATATTTATTTAACTATCCGCCAGAGGAGCGATCCAATTACTAAGCTCCTTATCGATTCCTCATTTCTCAGCTACGAGACACAAGTTTCCACTTAGTTGCGCTAATAGATAATTTATGGCAGGCTCTAGTCTTGTGCCACTTTGGGTACCTATACAATACTGTTGAATATATAGTTACTAGCTTTTGCCCGCGGCTCCGCCCGCGTGGATGTCGGTTATCGCGACCAAACATAGCTTATGTCCTTTCTTATGGTCTAATCTACCCCTATACCAAATTTCATGAAAATCGGTGCAGTGGTTTAGGCGTGAAAGCGTAACATACAGACAGACAGACAGACAGAGTTACTTTCGCATTTATAATATTAGTATGGATTTAGCCTTACTTCTAGCAAATACTACTCTGGGTATTTTATCTAGAAACATATGCTAGATGCTAGAACCAAGCGTTTCAGTGACTCATTCCTATGTCGCACCACTAAGACCTGGAACTCCCTGCCAGCTTACGTGTTTCCTTCTTCCTACAGTCCCGGGTCCTTTAAGCGGGGCGTGAAAATGCATCTGATGAGGCCGTCAAGCTGAGTGCCACCCACTGTTAACATGATACATGTTTACGATGGTGACCCTCTTTCCGAGACTTTGCCTTGAAACATCAGGCGAGGTGAAGTCAAATAGACGTGTCCATTATAAAAAAAAATCCATCAGAGATTTCATTGATCTGTCGACCAACCGAATCATTCGGAATAAGTTGGGCCAGATATAAGTTTAAAATAAGGAGAAAAGGAATCCTTCAAGTGAAAACATCGAGTGATTCTGAAGATATGAGAAAACATCGAGTGATTCTGATAATATATAGCAGGGAGAGAATCTGGCGGTACTATAGTGACACCTAGACGAGACAACGACAACGAGTAACACTGTCTGTCTGTCTGTCTGTTTGTTACGCTTTCACGCCTAAGCCACTGAACCGATTTTGATGAAATTTGGTATAGGGGTTGATTAGACCATGAGAAAGGACATAGGCTATATTTGGTCACGATAACCGACATCCACGCGGGCGGAGCCGCGGGCAGAAGTATTAAATAATTGATATCAAATATAAACAGGCTTCGTTACTCATTCACTGACCGCCGATTATCAAAATTGGTGTGAAATATAGTGCATGGCTTGGTGCCTTTTCCCAAAGTATTCAGTTAGCGTATGGATACATAGCTTGTAGAGCTACAATGCGGAGGAATTGTCAAGGGCTCACCGCAGTATCACCGCAGACCGATCGTTCTACGCATTAGCAGACTGAGTCTAGCCACAATCTGCCTGCGGTTATAATTCCAACAATTCCTTGATTCTAGGAACTAAATAGGGTAGCTTTTGATTAATAAATGGTTGTGTGTGAGAACACATTATAAATGAATTTAGGGTGCGGAGTAATAGCACGATGAAGGTTAGATAGATACCTTCATTATGACAGTAGTAGGTACTTTAATCAGTGCAAATACTATATGTAGGTATACCTACTACCTACTATGGATAGTTAAAAGTTGAGAAAGGGCTCGGAGGATTAAGTTAGTTTTGATTTGCTTTCAATAGGTTTTAGGCCAAAATAAAGTCGTTTTCGGGCCCGATAGCGAGAAGAACAAGATTATTGTATCAATTGTCTGAAACTTTGAGTGAACCTAATAATAATTATGAAAGATATCATAATCTAACGTAACGTAAATACGTATCATACTTTGTTAAAGGACAGATGGTCGTTGGAGCAAACGAGTCCTAAAGTGGAGACCGCGAGAAGGTAAACGGAAGTTAGGACACCCCCTAGCCAGATGGACTGACGACCTGAAAAATGTGCCTGGGCCAGACTAGATTTGGGAGCTTATGCGTGGGAACTGAGGGACCCACTTAAGGCGATATATCTTTTGAATAGGGTATTTGAGTAAGTCGTCGATTCTTCCCAATTTTTGCTTAATATGATAGCTTGTTCTGAAAAACTATGCCTTGCAAAATAAAATATTGCATATCTAAAATGAAACTATGACTTTTCATTAGTTGAAATTCCCAAAAAAAGTCAAAATTTAAACAATCAAATTCCATTAAAATATATAACTTTTTAGATTCCTCATTAAATTTTAAATAACTTTTATTACGAATATACGTTTAAACGCAACGTAGACCGAGATAAATGCGATATTCTCTTGCACTCCATACATTTGCGTTTTCGGGCGGCCGGCGCGCGGCGGCGCGACAAATTGAATTTTTCAAAATCTAATATCTTGAAAACTATTTGTCGTACGAAAATTTTACTTTTACAGTTCATTATATTATAAGAAGGTGGTAATTTTTCGGAAGTAAAAAAAAATTGTCAAATAGCCTATTATGTCTTTACAAACTCTAATATTCGTTTTATAAATATTTCCACAACTTTTACTAAGCACTATTGTTAGTTGAACTGCTAAAATCCGCAAAAATAAAAGTGGGCTCACAGTACACACATATACGGAGGATCGGCCGAAATGGCGCACCTCAGGATGTATCCAGCAGTGGACTGCTGTGGGTTAATTGATTGATCAACTGATCTAACGTAAGCTATTCCAGTTATTTTCAACTGCAAATAAGGAAGAAGTTTCAGCAAAGCGTCACCTTTTTTGTTTCTAGTTAACAGTCACGGATTGACGTCACGATAAGTTATCTAATCGTTGGAGTGGCGAGCAAATTGTGCAAATACACTAATGAAACGAGACCACTTCCCGCCCACGTGGGGACGCGTAGAGGTTGCACAAAGCCGTACTGTGGGAGTTATGACTATCAACTATCGTCAGACACATTTAAACATACGTACAAGAGATACTATCATAACTACGAGCAGCTTTCATATCGGCTTAGTAAAATTAGAAATGTGATAGCAAGGAAAGAATTACGAAGATGTAGCGAAAGCAGAAAGGGTTTTATATAGCCCTTTTTGAAGCTTTTAACTGTATTTTTGGATCCCTTGAGTACTTAAAACGCATGCCAATGCATTTCAAAAGTACTAAGTTACTTACTTTTACTACTAGATTAATATTGATATCTAAAATACACAGATTTCGTCAATCACTCACTGATCAAGTGATCATTCACGCATATCATTAATTATATGAAAAAAATACAAGTTATTTACGATTTTATCTGCATTCTCTTCAAAATTAGATCCAATACCCGATTTAAACATCCTATATGTTAATTTTTTTTTACTACTGAGTTCTACCACAGTATAACATCCTTCCTTATCTTCATCCCCTAGTGTTAGCTTCCACAGAAGCAGTAGGAAAGCAGACCCTTAGTTCTGCTTTCCTACTGCTTCTGATAATTTTAATTAGATGTAAATGTGAAGAAATATTCGTTTAAAATAATTTTGCTTCAATGTTACAAAGAACTAGCTTTTGCCCGCGGCTCCGCCCGCGTGTATGTTGGTTATCGCGACCAAACATAGCATATGTCCTTTCTCATGGTCTAATCTACCCCTATACCAAATTTCATCAAAATCGGTTCAGTGGTTTAGGCGCAAAAGCGTAACAAACAGACAGACAGACAGGGTTACTTTCACATTTATAATATTAGCAGTTACATTTATAACAGGTTCAGGAGACTATTTATCATGCAAGCTAAAAGGAAAAGTCAGATAAGTAAAGGTGTACTTAGGCACATGTTGTAAATATTAAAATACATTGTCTGTAATATTCTATTGTTTTGCCTTTCTGCTTGGACGTAAATAGGGTCTGCAAACCCCGATACAAAGCCCTTCATAACTCCTACAATATGATAAATAAACTATTCGTAATTGTATAATGTTAGTTGGGTAAAAACATCAAGGAGATTAAAACAGACAATTAAATTAACTTACAACTTCTATATATATATACTACTAATCGTCAGAATATTATAAACTAGCTTTTGCCCGCGGCTCCGCCCGCGTGGATGGCGGTTATCGCGACAAAACATAGCCTATGTCCTTTTTCAAGGTCTAATCTATCCCTATAACAAATTTTATCAAAATCGGTTCAGTGCCTTGGACGTGAAAGCGTACCATACAGACAGACAGACAGAGTTACTTTCGTATTTATAATATTAGTATGGATTAGTAGGGGAAGGCAGGGTAATTACGAACACCTAAGGGAGTTTTGTAATAACTCAAAAGATAGTATTTGTAATTAAACTTTAATAGGTTCTTTTTAAAGGTAAATTAATATACTTTAAACTTCTGCAATCAACAATATGAATTTATTCTTATTTAATCAACTTTTGTAACAAAAGCAAAACATCTAGTGTTCGTGTTTACCCGACACTGGTCGGGCAATCACGGACACTTATTGGGGCAATTACGATCGATCGCAATTGACCCAGACTAGCCTAAAAATGAGGTCATAATACGACTGATTAATCAGGATTAAACTAAGATTTAAACCTTCGAAACAGTTATTGCCCGGCAAAAATTTACGGCAACTTTTTGCTTTCGATATCGTCAATGGCTTTTTTCAAATCTTCAACATTATATTTCGTCTCAGTTTTCCTTTTATAATTTCGCGGCATCTAAAACAATTAAAAGCAAAATAGAGAATTACTCTTAATTTCCATTAGATAGCTAAACATCTTTGTTGTCACAAAACAACTAACATAATAACCGATTTTTATGCTTTATGGGGCAATGCCGAACGTTCGTAATTGACCCACTCAATTCGTTCGCCAATACCCACCAAGGCAATAAAACAAAAACAAAGTTTTAATTTCTGGTTATGTTTGTCTCCGGCCGCATGTAATTCTCCTAATATAATCCTCAAATACTAATTAGTTATACAAATAAATATCGTGTTAGAGACATCATTATTTTATAAGTGTGATAGTACACCAGTCGCGCAAGGATAAAAATAAATAAATTAGTAAACTCTAATATGTACATCCGTCTGAACATTGGTCATTTGCTATTTATCAACGGTCGCTTACATATAATTCACCATTCGCACATCTGGCATAAATTGTTTTATTTTAAACTTTTGAAAACAATAGAAGCGAGTTGTTGCATCTAAGTTCCCAGGCTAAGGGACATTGTTGCGTAATACTTAGGCGGACTCCATAGAGAAATAATGGAGATCCTACACGTGTTTGTCGTAAAAGTGTTAAGACTAATGGCCTACGGTTCGAACCTATTGAAATATTATGGTTATGAGAGAGAAAGCACGAAGTCCTTTGTTGGGAAGAAGGGCTGGTAATATCTACGAGGTCTTATGAGTTGAGGGACTCGGGGCATTTGACTTCGGATCGGGGAAGAGAGTGGTTGGGACGAGCCAGCGGAGACGTCAAGTGTCAAGCGGGGAGTATTTGAGTAAGTTATAAGTGTGACACTGACAAGTGTAACGGTGAATCTCTGCAGACGTGGTGAGTTACTTTTATACAATCTTTATTAGTTATAGTTGCATGGTGATTATTGTGTTTATATGTTTATGTATATTGCTACCCTTAGTTGAGTAACTTGACGGTTAGAGTATTAAAGTACACAGTTAGTATTGTCCATATTATCTGTTTAGTCACGGATACGTTGATATATGTTACGCGGTACCCTGAACTCGATGCATATTAGTGCCCCACGTAACGAGTCATGGCTCTCAGACCAGGACCATGTGCGAATATGCTTTAGCGGAGGCTGGAGGTTATCCTTTGTGTGTGCCTTCGGCCAACGACGCTCTTGGAGGCCTGTAATCTTTTAGCGAGGCGGCGCTACGCGAGGACGAAAGGTTGATGAACATCGTATGGATGGGTTAGGAGCAACTTATCGCACTGAGGCCGTATTCAGCCGTAGTATAAATTCTATTACACCCGCCCTGTCATACCTGGAAGGGCTGTGGTTAAAGTCCCAGATGAGTGCAGCATGCAAGAGCTGACTTAAAGTTCAGATTGACGGAACACCGGTTATGGCACACGGGAGATTGGGGACTTGAGCCTCTCGGGGGTCTATGTGTCGGAAGTGCGGTATAATGTAAACCTAGCTCAAAAGTGCGATTGAATGAATGTGAGACAAGTAACTGTTATCAACGTATTTAATCATTTGAATAGAATTTCCTTTTACTCGCGGTAAATTGCTAATTTATTGAAAGGCTAAAGCCAGTGGAGGAATTACTGTCTCTGGACGAATTTCACAATATCAGTGCGGCCGGAGGGGCACTAATATCTCCCGCCATACGGCGGGGGCTGGCATATATATTCGGCATAGTTTCATGTCGAATATAAGAAAAATTAAGTTTACTCAACTTTGGCTAGGCGCTGTACAGTCACATAAGTTACACTAAGTTCAATTTATAGGCAAATTGCAACGAATGTAAGTAAATGTTTGAATTAAATTTACCTTGTATCCTGTGTGCACCCGTAACTCTCCGCCGGTTGTTTGGCACTAGTGATGGTGTAATTTCTATGATGGCGACGAGTAAAATCATAATATCTCTTTCTAAGGTAGTGAAACAGCTGTGTTCGCGATTACCCAGCGTTCGCAATTACCCGGCCTTCCCCTATGGGTGTGAAAATATGTGAAGATATTCGGACATTTTTATTATACAGTCAATTTTTTTTTAATTTATATCCCATAAACTTATTTTTCTACGGACTATTGTCCGTATCGTATCCATCAAGGTCTTTAGGGTGGAAAACAATCAACTGTTAATTGGCAACCTGCTGATTGACAAACGAGAACCTGAAGAACGTTTCATTTCCGTAAAAACCAAAATTATACTAAATGTGGAATGGGGTAATCAGAAGAAAAGCCAACCATGACGGATTTCAAAATATTGTTAGGGAAACAGATTTATATGCTATATAAATAGAGAAGATATTTCGATTAAGACTGGAAAAAGTGAAATGAAAGAAAGAAAGAAAAAAAAATGGTTTTTATTGCGGATGAAAACACATGCACATTTTTAAATATCAAAGAAATCAAAACAATAAATAATAACAAAAACAAAGAAACAAACGCTGTAACAAGTGAGTGAATGCTCAGACGGGGCTCAAACCCGCGACCAGTTCCTAACAGAGAGAATGCTCTGACCACTGAGTCACCGAGCTATGTCTTAAGCATTCCAAATTTTGCTATACAGCTTGAAGTAACAGTTTCGACTTTAAAATTTCATTCAAAAGAAGATATGTTTTTTACGTATTACTAGATAGGTATGTAAAAATATTTTAAATCTAATTCAAACAAAAAAACGTATATTTATACATCACATTATACTACATTTATTATTATACCTACCTCTTAACATGTTACACTTTTTGCTCGTATACACGTGATAATTATGTTATCTACAAAGAGGTTCACAATAATAATCTAAATTACATTTTTAATTCATAATAACCTCTAATAAAATAAATCTTCATTACCATGACTATCATTTTGTTTTTATTTATACTTATTCTTATGTTTTTTACCAGTAATTTGGATAATATATTTTCATCCTGCACTGCGGTGGACATGCCGAAAAATATGAAAGAGGAAAAAAGGAATTTTTAGAATGGTTCTTGGCCGGATTGTCCACACAGTGCAACCCTTTTTTAAACGGTTCTTGGTCGGATTGTCCACGCAGTGCAACCCTTTTTAAAAAAAAGAACACTTCACTGAAATACGAAGACGCCTGCACCTCTCTCCCATTATAGGCGAGGTGCTGACACTTTCTGCTAATTACTCTGACCGAGCTGGGAGTCACCGTATTGAGGTTTGCTTGGAGGCTGTGTAGCCGAAGAGGAAACTTTTCGAGCGCAGGCCTGGGAGTGACAGGTCAGGCCGCCTGTCACTCTAGCAGAAGCTAGACAGCACGGTGGTGAGGCGATAATAGCCCGGTGTCCCCTTACATATTCTCTGTCTTTCGTTTTAGTTTTTACGGTTTTTAGGGGAGCTACTACCGTCTAACCTCCCAGCCTAACGAGGCTCTGACGCAGGCGTTGCTCTCAGAACGCCTGCGTCAGAGCCTCGTCCATAAAGGTTGGGTAGGGTCCATAAACCCGAAATTCTTTGAGCCCCAGCTTACTTTCCTTGCCCCAGCTACCCCAGTTGACTTTCAGTTCTAAGTTTCCGGATTCTACGTTCACAGAATACATCTACTTACCAAGTTTGAACAGAATAGGCTTTATAGTTTCGGAGAAAAGTGGCTGTGACATACGGACGGACAGACAGACATGACGAATCTATAAGGGTTCCGTTTTTTACCATTTGGCTACGGAACCCTAAAAATGGCAAAATTCAAGACTCTTAAACACAAAATCTACAAGAAATTCCTCAATTCACGTTCAATTGTGGAGCAAATAGTAGGGTCTGCTCCCTAGGGCCTATGTTCATTCTGACGAACAACGGACTAATTAAATATATACCCATTGGAGTGGCTCACAACTAATTGCGCTGCAAAATTGTGCCACTTACTTGACCTTTCTGAGAAATTATTTCCTTTGAGCCGGAGTTAAGTGTCGGTGATTATGAGGAAAGTGGTCTATTGATTCTTTTGTGTGCTTTTACAGCATTCTTTGTTACGAATGTTTTGTTGAAGGTGGTGATGGAATGTCATTTTACTTGGCCAACGATTTCAATTTATATTACCAGACGGTTTTTGATGCGACGCTTCGTTGTCAGAATATCACAAGTATTATGTTATTTTTAAGCTTTTTTTTTATCGTGCGCTAAATCCCCACGGATACCACCCCCACGGAGCCGGTGGAGGCGGTTATGTCGGACTCGAACCGACTAAAACGCACGCTGTCTTGGTCCTTGGTTGCCGGAGGTGAGATTGCCGAATGCATATGTCTCGCACCCCGGCAGACCCAGAACCATCTCTTTCGAGATGGTCCCCTTCGGGTTGTGGGGACCTCGGTGTCCCCAACTAGCCCCGGCAGGCGATTCCACCGGTTACCCCCAGGCCAGCGCTCATGGAGGACGGAGGTCGTTCAGCGACCTTGTTATTTTTAATCTATCGCGGTGTAAACTCAGATCTATTCCATTCTAATACCAAAAACTAATACCAATGGTATTTGTTTACACTCGTAATAAATTTTATATTCCTAACTAGTACCAAATCTTAAATGTTTTATTGAAATACCAATTCTATTCCCAACGAATACCTATGTTAATTTATGACTATTCCAGACTTAACGCGATAAAAAAAAATTGACTTTCTTTTGCCAAACGTTTCGGGTGCGATGCAACACCCGTGGTCATGCTGCAAGGCACTCGAAACGTTTGGCAAAAGTAAGTCAATTTTTTTTTTATCGCGTGAAACCCCGAATAGTTATAAATAACCATGCCATCACTACTAGTTCTTGTGAACAGTAGACTTCGCGAGTAACTTTTTTTTCAACATGTGTGGAATCATGTCCTTGATATTTCTGCCAAATATTGTCCACATACATACATACAGTCACGCCTTTTTCCCAGCGGGGTAGGCAGAGACTACGGTTTTCCACACACGATCCTGGCATAGATCCTTCGCTTCTTTAACTTTCATAATTGTTCTCATCGTCCACATCCGTTCAATAAATAACATGACAGCAAACTTACCCCCTTCCTTCCATTTTCCCCTATCAGAAGCACCTCTCGACAAATTTTGTGTTAAAGAACATGTGTGTGCCAAGTTGGGTGATAACGGTTAACAAATACATAGACATACCTATACGAAAATTAGCACTTTGTAGAAACAGATATAATAAAGATGCTAATTCTGTTGTGGTAAAACTCTAAAAAAATGTATTATACATCCAGATTGTGTATAGTCGTTTCATAGAAAAAGATTATTAAGTATAGTGTGTGGCCCATTCCGGTGAGTGCCGACAGATTTTGGCCGGACAGTCTATGGCCGTGAGGGAAATGGACACACAATTAGCAGGCAATCAGCTGGTCGACTAGTGCAAGCATTTTTTGACCTCATTATCAAACTTTCAGCAATTCTCTTCAATTAAGTATAAATGCTTATAAACACTTTTGGTTGATCGTAATTAGTATACTAGGTGGGATTTGATCCCGCAACCTTCTAACACCTAAGCCTACACGCCTCCACCAATTCGTATAAAAATTTACCACTTAAATGTCGTCTAAATCCAAAGTACTTACCTGACAAATCCCTTCCTTGGTGGATAATCTTTATGGAAAACTGAGTGGTTAAGGATCATCTTCTCATAGCCCGTGTCCAGCCACGACCGCTGGAGCACGAAGTCGCGGTTCTTGAGCGGGGCCGGGCATGACACTGGAACAAGACAAAATAATAGATCTATAGAGACAATATTTATTTGTTATGGAATTTCACATGATGATAAGGTGTTTAGAATATTTTGTAGCTGTTAAAACATTACTGCCGTGTCATAATATACCGGGTGTAAGGAGAACGCTCCCGAAGCCGAAAACCCCTATACCCCGTCCATCATATTATTGTATTTTAGACAGATGAAAGTAGTGATTGCATGAAAATTTAAAATATCGACAAAGTTAAAAACCTCGATAAAAAAAATCGATATATGAAAATATTATGATAAATGTTATAAATGATTTCATGTTGAACTATAATCTGTTATCTTTCTAAACATAATAATAAAGTAGTACTTAAATTTTTCGTGTCTGTACAGTTTACAAATGTAATAGAAAACGATTGTGGGCCATAACGCATACGCTAATCTCCAAAACAAAACAACTGACTTCTAGAAGAATATTCCAACATGCTGATTTCCTGGTATTTATTGAAGAGTTCCGTGGCCTGTCTCTGAAATCCATCATCAGATCTTTATAAAATTTAAATGGGACCATTTTGGAATAAACCTCTTACAAACAAAAAAATTTTGACAATCCGTCTACAAATGACGGAGTTCCAAAAATCATTTTTCCCTAAAAATCATACAAATATAAATAATTATAAACATCCGAATTGTTGTTTAGAAATCGGTTAAAAATCGCCAGTTATGTAATATTTAAAAAAAAAATTTCTGTAGTCGACATCAATTGTGACATTTTCAAGTTATTATAATAAAAACACTGTCGATTGACTAACTACATCCCTAAAATTGCTTTCTGGCTGACGTGACGATGTCAATGAAAAACGACGTATTGGCGCCTAATTTTTGTTAGGATTTTCAGGTGTTGACGCTAGCACAAAGTTATAGCTGAGCAATCCCGATGGATCTCTGGCCCATGAGCCGCAAGAGAAAGCAAATTTGCTGGTCAATCTCTTCGCGGCCAACTCCCGAGTCGATGATTGTGGTATACAACCACGGACAATGCCCACTGGTGACCACGCAATGCCTGATATACGTATCAGGCAACGCGATGTCCGTGCAGTACTGCAATCACTCGATGTCCGGAAAGCCAGTGGTCCTGATGGTATTCCAGCGGTTGTACTTAAAAAATGTGCAGCGGAGTTATCTCCTATGCTAACGCGGCTGTACCGACTGTCCTACAGTTCGGGTACAGTGCCCTCGGCTTGGAAGCAGGCGGATGTCCAGCCGATCCCCAAGAAGGGGGATCTCTCGGACCCAGCCAACTATCGACCCATAGCCGTCACCTCAGTGCTGTGCAAGGTGTTCGAGCACATAATTAACACACAGCTCATGCGCCACCTAGAAGATCACTCCTTGCTTAGTGACCGGCAATACGGTTTCAAACCGAAACGGTCAACGGGTGATCTTCTGGCGTACATGACCCACCTTTGGGGTGAGGCTATGGAGAAGCACGGTGAGTCACTGGCAATTAGTCTTGACATCGCCAAAGCTTTCGATAGGGTATGGCACAAATCGCTTCTTTCCAAGCTACCAGCCTTCGGCCTGCCTTCTAGACTGTGTAACTGGGTTGCAAGCTTCCTGCAGGGGCGCCGTATTCGCGTCCTTTGTGATGGACGAGCTTCGGAGTTCTTGCAGGTAAATGCTGGCGTGCCGCAGGGTTCCGTTTTATCTCCCACTCTCTTTCTTCTGCATATCAATGACATGCTCTGTAACGGAAACATTCACTGCTATGCAGACGACAGCACCTTACACGGGAGTTATTACGCACATCCTGCGGCTAATAGCGGCGGTAAGACCCATCATGGAGGAGTGGCTAGAGAGGCCACACGGCAGCCTCTCGTACCGGCTGACGCAGGTGATTACCGGACACGGGTGTTTCGGGAGTTACCTGTGTCGGATCCGGAAGGAGCCAACGTCCGAGTGCCATCACTGTGATGCGAGCGAGGACACAGAGCTGCACACGCTGACCGAGTGCCCGGCGTGGGACACGCCGAGGCGGGTCCTAGTAGCGGCTCTAGGGGTGGGAGTCCTCACACTCGTCACATTGCTCACAGCGATGGTACGATGCGCAAACGCTTGGGGTGCGGCCGCCTCCTTCTGCGAGCAAGTAATGCTCGAGAAGGAGGCGGCTGGTCGGGTCCGGACCAGACTCCGGGCCCGGGAAGCCCGTGCAGAGCGAAGGTGAACCGGACGTCGGAAGTCGCAGAACGACCTCCGTCCTCCATGAGCGCTGGCCTGGGGGTGACCGGTGGAGCCGCCTGTCACCCTAGCAGAAGCAGGCCGCGGTGGCGGCGCAAAGTGCGCCTCCCCGTAACCGGGGCTAGATGGGGACATTTTGGTCCCCACAACCCGAAGGGGGCCATCTCGAAAGAGATGGTCCTGGGTCTGCCGGGGTGTGAGAGATATGCTTTTGGCAATCTCACCTCCGGCAGCTAAGGACCCAAGACGGCGTGCGTTTTAGTCGGTTCGAGTCCGACATAACCGCCTCCACCGGCTCCGTGGGGGTGGTATCCGAGGGGATTTTTCGCACGATAAAAAAAAAAAAAAAAAACATCCTGCGGCCAAGCAGTCTGATATCGCGGAAAAAAGGCAGCTTCTTGTCACAGAGCTGGACCGGATCCTGGACCACATTTCTCAATGGGGCGCTAGGAACCTGGTCGAGTTCAATGCCAAGAAGACCCAGGCATGTGCGTTTACAGCAAAGGTATCTCCTTTCCTTCCCCTTCCCACTCTTCAGAGCACACCACTGCCACTGCAGGATCACCTCACTATCCTCGGTATGGATGTTCGCTGCAAACTGAATAACAAAAACTATATCGAGAGTATCATCAAATCAGCCTCGCGTAAACTCGGAGTCCTGAACAGAGTGAGACGTTTTTTCACGCCGGAGCAGCGGTGTCTTCTATACAAGACCCAAATTCGTTCCTGCGTGGAATACTGCTCACATCTCTGGGACGGCTCCGCAAAGTACTTATTAGATGCTCTCGACAGGTTGCAGCGACGTGCGGTCCGCATTATTGGGGATCCTGAGGTCACGAACACCCTCGAGCCTTTGCAGATGCGTAGAGATGTTGCGTCTTTGGCAGTTTTCTACCGTCTCTACCATGGTGAATGTTCTGACGAGCTCTTCCAATTAGTCCCACCCTCCCCTTTCCTTCACAGGACGACACGTGCAGGGCTAAGATGTCATCCATTTACGGTGCAGAGTATACCTGCTAGAACCAAGCGTTTCAGTGATTCAATCCTATGCCGCACCACTAAGACCTGGAATTCCCTGCCAGCTCACGTGTTTCCTCCTTCCTACAGTCCTGGGTCCTTTAAGCGGGGCGTGAAAAGGCATCTAATGAGGCCGTCAAGCTGAGTGCCACCACTGTTAACATGGTAAATGTTTACGATGGTGACCCTCTTTCCGAGACTTTGCCTTTAGCTTAACATCAGGCGAGGTGAAGTCAAATTGACAAGTCCTGTATAAAAAAAAAAAAAAAAAAAACCGACCACTGTCAGTGAGCTGTCTAAAATACAATAATATAATGGACGGAGTAAAGTAGTACTCCAAGTACATAAAAAACACCACTACAAAAAAGCACGTGCTTGGCGCTTGTTTTTTTTTTGTAGTGATGTTCTGATTCTGTACATAATACAAAATTAAAAAAAAATGATTTTTTTTTGTTCAAAACGATGTTATTTTTATGCCAATTTGTTATGCACCTGGAGTACTACTAGGGGTTTTCGGCTTCGGGAGTGTTCCCCTTACATCCGGTAGTAGGTGTCATGAAAGGCCTTTACTTAATTCATGATACTTACTCTATTATAAGATGTGGTAGGTATCAGTGACGAGAGGCGTCTATAAACCGATTCCTGTCGATTCCCGATGAGTTGCATAGCACATGACAAACCGCATCAAAGTAAGCCTCTTTTCCCATCGGCTTTCTTTTTGGAAACTTTGACCTTTCGCCACTGGTAGGTGTCCAAAAAATATTTATCGTAATCGCAATGCGGAGCTTTACCTTGACGTTCAATAAAAGAAAAATGTATGTGACAGTCAAGCTTCGAATTAATTAAGTAAGTTTTTAGTGTATCAATTTCTACATTTATGTCCACTGTACACGTTGGCGAACACAGAAGCTAATGTGGTAGCCAACACACCCTCCCGACGAACGCCCCGCTAATATCAAAAATGGCACAAACTCCTGCTCTACACATTTGCCAACAGGTGTTAGACAGCACGTTCGCCAATGTGTCAAACGGACATAATGTGTATAAGCGTGAAATTTAATCCATACTTAATATTATAATGCGAAAGTAACTCTGTCTGTCTGTATGTTACGCTTTCACGCCTAAACCACTGAACCGATTTTGATAAAATTTGGTATAAGGGTACATTAGACCTTGAGAAAGGACATAGACATAGGCTATGTTTGGTCGCGATAACCGACATCAACCCGGGCAGAGCCGCGGGCAAAAGCTAGTACATAATATCTGCAAAACGAACTAACGTCAGCTTTCTAAGAGAATATAATTAACAGATAAAAAACTGTTGAAATGTAATGTAGTACATTACTTTTACTTTGTACTTAATATTTTACTAGAGTTGTACCAAAAATTTTGGATATATCCGCTGATACGAACTCGGATACAAATTTATGATGTTTCGATTCGAAATGACAGATACGTGATTTTTGTGATCTGTACCAAACTGTCTTATCTGCTTATACCTACTACTAGTGATTCGAAATAAATAAGCAGATTGCAGTATTGTAGAATAAGTAGATTCGAAATAAGTAAGTAAATATAAATTACTTTTACTAAATGATTAGAACACAATCCGAAATTACCATACAATATCCATACAAGTTCTAAGAAGTTAAATCTAGTATATAGATCCAAATATAAATCTCTCCCTCGGATATTCACGGGCACGAGCGCGGATATCTTGCACGTCCCTCGTTTTTAATTTGAATAAAGAATCACGACAACTTTTTTTGCCGAGAAAGCCATTCTCTTTGAAATTGGATAAAATATACAGAGTGCCACAATTGTAAGATGAAAAGCACTTCTGTAGGGATTCCTATACTAATATAATATTTAAGTAATTATGTAAAACTAGAATTTATAATGAGTAGCGAGTACAGTCAGCGTCAAAACGATTTTGACTGCAAAATCTTAAAATGATCTTAATAGCAAATCAAACTGTTTTATTGATTTAAATTATTGGACAGCCTCTGTGGCGTGGCGGTAGTGCACGCGACTGCCACACAGGAAGCGCGGGTTCGATCACCGCTCGGTGCAAATATTTGCATGAATGAATATGGTTATTTGCATTGAGCTGGGTGTTTCTATGTTTAATATTATGTATATATTTACAAAAAAAAATCTAAGTATGTTTATCCGAATTCTTTCCATAACACAAGCAAATTAAGCTTACCATGGGTCTAGAGCGTTGTGTAGAATGTTGGATGTGTATCAAATATCAGAACAATCAGTCAACAAGAAGTGGGAAAACAATTCATTAGATCATTTTGAGTACTTTAGCCAAGATCAGAGCCAAGATCGATCTAACGCTGTCTGTACGTTAGTTTGTAATTTTGGTACATGTTTATTTAAATCTTTCAATTGAAGTACAAATTAATATCTTCAGTAATTTGTACTTTAATCTAGACTATGAGAAGGTGAGCCACACTTATCCTTAAGTCCCAGGGTCATCGCGTTGCCTAAAGACGTCCGTAAGTATAGAAGAGTTTCGAATATCCAGGACCAGTTTAGGTATTTAATTTTACTTGTTACACCTTTGTGATTAAGTGTACAACAAAGCCAACGTACATAAATAGCGTAATAGGCTCAAGTTGGTGAAACGCGCCAGTAAGCGCGCTATAAATCTGAGTCATTCTTGTGAATTTATAAAAACAAATTTAAGATGATATTCTTCATATCACGAGATTTCGCACGATCCATCTTTGAATTGTAATCGCATGTGTGTCTGACCTAGACAGTCCGGTACAAACGACACGAGATACCGATACAAGCGTAGGCACCTGACTGACCAAATCTGACGACCGATATTCTATTTCAAAGAGTCTCATATAGAAGATAAACAAAACAGAAAAAATATGCAAACTATTATAATCAACGCTACAGAACTCGGCAGCGTATTAAGTACTAGTTGGTGACAGGTTGTCGACATAGCCTATAAATGTCATTCGGAGAAGTCACAACTAGAACGACGACCCTATTATACTATTGAAACTATACAGTGCCTACAGCTTAGCTAGCTATTGTTACTGTTTCTAGAATGAGGATAAACACCTTTGGATGTAGTTTCTTCCACCCAACCTATATTTACGCGAAAGAGTAACAAAGTTCTACAACAGCCTCCGTGGCGTAGCGGTAGTGAAGGCGGCCGCTACGCAGGAGGCGCTGGTTCGATCCCCGCTCAATGCAAATATTTGTATGCACGAAAATGGGTATTTGCATTGGTCTGCTTGTGTCCGTCGGCCCGGTTGCCATATGAATATCTATGGTAGTCGTGACGGATAGTTGGAGCCCTAAAAAGTCCAACAACTGGTCTAACTGCAATGCTTCGATATCGCCTTTGAGTTGTGGAGGTCAGATCAAGCAGAAGCAATCGCATCACAGAAAATATCGATAACGTAACATAAGATAAACCCACGCCTGTATTCCCCGAAGGGGTAGGCAGAGGTGCTAGCACCCACATTTCGCCAGTTTATGTTTAGGTCCCAATGTAATAGGTGGCGAGCCTATTGCCATTAACCGGGCACTTATAAACCTACGATAAATACACACATAACTTCGAAAAGCATCGAAAAGTCATTGGTCTGTGCCATGGTAAATCTGGGATCGAACCCGAGACCTCGTCTCAGCAGTCCATTACCCATACCACTTGGCTACCGTAGGCCATCGAAGTTTAACCAAATGCTACGAATGCGACTGGGATTAGCGCTAAGATGAAGAAGAAGATTAACAAAGTTCCACATACACCCATCCTTTTTATTCGTGTGGAAATCCCGTCGGATACCTCCCCCGCCGGAGCCTGAAGGGGAGGTTATGTCAGACTCAAACCTACTAAAACCGCCGGCCGACTGAGGGTCGTGGTGCTAGGCCGGTGGTGTCGCACCCCTGCTGACCCAGGGCCAACCCTTACCATATGGCCCTCCTCGGGCACATACACCCATCCATCCACACAAACGTTTATTTATTTATTTATTTATTTATTCTTTATGCACAAACAAATATAAAATATGTGTACAAAGGCGGACTTAATGCCGTAGGCATTTTCTACCAGTCAACCTTAGGGTGATGCAGAGATTTGTCTAAGGTAGGTGCTCGGAGTATCGATCTAGTACGGAATACCTAAATATGAAACATATAAACAGCAAATATGATAATATACTAATATATACCCACATGTACATATACTACATATACTTACATACATATATACATAGACATATACGTACACAAATACCTTATACTGTATACACATACATACACCAGATTTCATAATATATTATCTACATATTATATAATAAATATTCTATAGAAAAATATTATAGAATATTATTATTGTTCTGCCTATGGTTCGCTATAGATCAGCCGTACTCTGTTTCTGAATATTGTACGATTTGGGGACATTCTGACTTCCAGCGGTAGCGCATTCCAAAGTAGAATGGATTGTACAGAGAAGGAGGAGTGGACAAGGCTTGAAGTATGAGTGGGACAGTGGAGAAGAAGATTGTTAGAGGAGCGTAGATTTTTAGTATGGTTCGAACCAAGAAGGTGGAGATGGGATTTTAAGTAGGAAGGGGCATTGGGAGAATTCAACAGAGTATAGATCAAAGTGACAGCTCTTAGACTGCGTCGCCGTCAGATGGGTAGCCAACCTAGCTCTGCACGTTGATCCGAAACATGGTCATACTTCCTAAGGTTGTAGACGAATCGAATGCAATTGTTGAGAAGTCGGTCAAGTTTATTGAGCAGATCTGCATTCAGGTCGAAATAGCACACATCACCATAGTCGAAGATAGGAAAAATCAAAGACTGCATAAGCATTGTCTTGGTTCTGGGTGGAAGAAAGTTTTTAAAGCGGTAGAGAGCCCTTAGTGTTCCAGTTATATAATTTCAAAAAATTCCAGTTTATATAATTAGTGGGAAGTAAGATAGGATAATAAGTGTTTCCCTCAAAGCCTTAAAGTGTTCAGAGATCAGAAAATTTAACTTTTAACTCCCCTCAAGCACGTAAATAATCCTATTAACATTTCTTATTACACGAACAAATAATTATGTTCGAAGTTCTAAGCGCTAGGGAAATGAAATGCTATAACTTTGGACGCGACGCAGGGAAGTTGACATAGCTCCATAATTTATTATTTCGATAAGGCAATGTGTTGGAGAAGGCCGAGGCGATATAAACGCTTTACGGACGAGGCTAATGATTCATTGTGTGGATACGTTGTTAATGATACTTACTTGAAGAATTTTTGATCCAATAACTATAACGATTAATTCAGCTGACAAAATGGCTGCTGCAAAGCAGCCGAAACGTCGGGTTAAAAAGTAACAATAACAAATATATCGCGATAGAATCCGTAAAAAGTGGTTTTATTTCAATGAGTGACATTCGCGTAAACTTCAGAAAATATCATGTAGAACAGTACGGACTGCAAACTGCAAACATAATAAGACAACTTGAAGGTCTGCAAACCAAGCACGCAAGGTATTTAACATCATTAATATTCTTGAAGAGATGCCGAGACCATAATCTCATTCCTACGTGTGTCAAAATATCACCCAAATACGACATTAGAGGAAGCGCCAAGATCTTAGAACAGGCAAGTAAAAAGTTGTTGATATTAAGTATCCGGGAACATCGCGTTGAATTAAGCAGAATAAACAAACAAGTGAACACTAATAATTCACCATGATTCGGGTATTTTGAGATAACTTATACTTCAAACTATGTGACAACTACCATCGTGAGTCACACCGCGAAAATGGCTGCTGCAAAGCAGCCGAAACGTCGGGTTAAAAAGTAACAATAACAAATATATCGCGATAGAATCCGTAAAAAGTGGTTTTATTTCAATGAGTGACATTCGCGTAAACTTCAGAAAATATCAGCTGACAGGTTAAGAAAACAACACACATTAAGTGACAAAAAATGTATGCAGAAAATAGATTGAACTGTATTGTTAAAACTGATAAATTGTGTGTGTGGAATAAAAACCAATATACTCACGATATATCCATATACTCACGTCTATATATCCCCGAATGGGTTGGCAGAGGTGTATTAGCACCCACGTTTCGCCAGTTGGGTATTCTGCTGACTAGTCAAATTAGTTACTTTTTACTAAAAGTCAAAACGATAAGTTATAATAAGGTAACTCGTATGAAAAAATTTAGTGACGTCATAAAATTTAATAGTCAAATAAGTTACTATTATAGGTTGGGTGGATGATATAACTAGCTTACCCGGCAAACCTTTTGCCCTATGAAAAGGTAAAAAATTACTCAATGAATATATTTTGTTTTAATGACAAATCATAAAAAAAATTAAATGAATATATTCGAAAATTATAAATCAAATATTTGGGGGCAACTCTTATTACTTGGGGCTAGAAAAAATAGCCTATTATATTCGCATCCCTATAAATATACATACATACCCACATACATACACCTACGCACACATGTAAATCCCCGGTGGTATGGCAGAGGTGTACTAACACCCATATTTCGCCAACTACGATTTTCGGTCCCACATAAAAAGGTCCGAGCCTATTGTTGTCAAGCGGTCACTTTTCCATATCGATAGCGATATTTATCAAAATATTATCAATACCTACAAATCAGCCTTGCTCGGCTGTCTTTTTTTTTTATACAGAACACGTTAATTTGACTTCACCTCGCCTGATGTTAAGCTAAAGACAAAGTCTCAGAAAGAGGGTCACCATCGTAAACATGTACCATGTTAACAGTGATGGCACTCAGCTTGACGGCCTCATTAGATGCCTTTTCACGCCCCGTTTAAAGCACCAGGAGGAAACAAGAAAAACGTGAGCTGGCAGGGAGTTCCAGGTCTTAGTGATGCGGCATAGGAATGAGTCACTGAAACGCTTGGTTCTAGCAGGTATACTCTGCACCGTATATGGATGGCATCTTAGCCCTGCACGTGTCGTCCTGTGAAGGAAAGGGGAGGGTGGGACTAATTGGAAGAGCTCGTCAGAACATTCACCATGGTAGAGACGGTAGAATACTGCCAAAGACGCATCATCTCTACGCATCTGCAAAGGCTCTAGGGTGCTCGTGACCTCAGGATTCCCAATAATGCGGACCGCACGTCGCTGCAACCTGTCGAGAGCATCTAGTAAGTACGCGGTATTCCACGCAGGGACGAAAAATCGTCTCATTCTGTTCAGGACTCCGAGTTTACGTGAGGCTGATTTGATGATGTATATGTTCAAGCCGTTATGAATTGGCGATAGCGCCATTTTTTATAGAGATAGTAAATATAACCATGATACAGTAGCGATTTGATTAACTTTATTGTAAACATCATCTGAATAATTCGCGATTATACGAAATCTTATCAAAGTTATCGATGCCACATATTAAAGTAATTATGTTTTCTAATTATCCTACTTGTTCAAATTGCCAGCTACGTCTGATATATCACATCGATAAATAAAAATATGAAAATGTAGGTATTTTATTTTAATGCACACGGTTTACCTAAATCGTTGTAAGTGGATACTTGCGATGAACATACCAATAAGATGCCTGTTAGAGGTAACCGCATATGCTCAAAATGCCGTATATTTACTAACAACAGGAATAGCACACAATATAAACACTTTTCTCTCACATGAAAGTACTTCCATGACTAGCTCCTAATTCCGATGCAATATATTCATTGTCATTATGTCTTTCAAAATAACTATATCTGATGAATAGTGTTGTTTGACAATTCCTTTCATGGGTTATCCTAGGTTGGCTTTTTAAGCTAATTATGCTAATGAAATACTTTATGAAATAAAACGATGGACGTTCTACCTTATCTCCAGATTCTGTAATCATTTGCATTGGTCTGGATGTTTCTAAGTATAATATGTACGTATTTCCAAAAAAAACAGTATATAAGTATGTTTATCCGCATTCTAGATTCCATAACACAAGCTATAAAAGCTTACCATGGGTCTAGATAGCGTTGTGTAGAATGTCGTGGAATATTTTTTTTTATTTTTTTTATTAAAAATTTATGTTTTTTTTTATACTGGACACGTCAATTTGACTTCACCTCGCCTGATGTTAAGCTAAAGGCAAAGTCTCGGAAAGAGGGTCACCATCGTAAACATTTACCATGTTAACAGTGGTGGCACTCAGCTTGACGGCCTCATTAGATGCCTTTTCACGCCCCGCTTAAAGGACCCGGCACTGTAGGAAGAAGGAAACACGTGAGCTGGTAGGGAGTTCCAGGTCTTAGTGGTGCGGCATAGGAATGAGTCGCTGAAACGCTTGGTTCTAGCAGGTATACTCTGCACCGTAAATGGATGGCATCTTAGCCCTGCACGTGTCGTCCTGTAAAGGAAAGGGGAGGGTGGGACTAATTGGAAGAGCTCGTCAGAACATTCACCATGGCAGAGACGGTTGAAAACTGCCAAAGACGCAACATCTCTACGCATCTGCAAAGGCTCGGGGGTGCTTGTGACCTCAGGATTCCCAATAATGCGGACCGCACGTCGCTGCAACCTGTCGAGAGCATCTAGTAAGTACTTTGCGGAACCGTCCCAGAGATGTGAGCAGTATTCCGCGCAGGAACGAATTTGGGTCTTGTATAGAACACACCGCTGCTCCGGCGTGAAAAAACGTGTCACTCTGTTCAGCACTCCGAGTTTACGCGAGGCTGATTTGATGTTACTCTCGATATAGTTTTGTTATACAGTATGTGTTATACAGAGAGATTGTTAAGACACGAGAAACAACTCGATATTATGTTTATCTTATTTAATTTGTTCCTAGTTCCTATGGCCACCTTCCTAAGTACTCCATCATCAGACCATCTCCACATCATTGTCATCCAAACTAAACGTGCATGCAAAATTACATCAAAATCTGTTAATAAAAATTATATTAAAAATTTAATAAAACCCCGTCACAAAAAACATATCCAAAAAGTTGAAAATATTTATTTTATTTATTTATTTGTTTTTTTTAATACGTATTGTTAATACGTACCTATTATTAATTACGTTTGCCCTTTTAACTTTGATATATGCCTATTAATATTTTGTTTCAACCGTTGCCATGTCAGGAGACCCTAACTGTTAAAGCACTCCGTCATATTTACGGAACGATACAAGGTTCCCCCGAACGGTTGAAACAAAATATTAATAGGTACCTATATCAAAGTTAAAGAGCAAACACAATTTATTTTCACTTTTACTTTTTAAATTGATCTACTAGTCAAGCCCTTTCATTTGATACCCATATTGAGGGACTTGTGAAATTATTATGTACTCCGCCATTTTGTAGCCACGGCTATCTTGGACCTATTTTTTTTAAACATAGCTAAGAACACTCCCGACTAATATACCTTTCAAATAAAACAAAAACCAAATCGGTTCACCCGTCTAAGAGCTACGATGCCACAGGCAGACACACATGTGTGACACACGACACCCCGTCGTTTTTGCGTCGGGGGTTAAAAACTATAAAATAAGAACCGATGCAAATATTACCACTCTTTTACCATTATTAATTTAATAAGCTCGGCTAGATTATTTATTTTGTCTATAGGATGATTTTCGTTCCCATGACGTAATAGGGGACGAGCCTATAACCGTCTGGCAGGCCCTTTGTCTTGCTTGGGCTGTATGTTTACTGTCGGGTGGAGAACAGCCCTATCCCTTATTCGCCTTTTACGACGCCCACAGGAAGAGCTGGGGTGTTCCTATGCTACCCAACACGGCCAACTTTATTTATTGTCAACTTTATTTGTAAAGTTACCAACTGTTGAGCAAGTAACATAAACGGACGTCCATGAGTAAAACAACCCTTGCTCGAGTCAACGCCAGCTTTTCCCGAAGTTTGTTCTTGTGGCTTGTTTAGCTATTGCAAAATTTACACTAACAGGAAACTGCAGTTGAATTAAAGTTACGGAGAATAATTGGTATCTGTGGAGTAAACGCTGTGCCCGCTTCGGCACAGCCGGTTCAGATGGTAGTCTCGTTTCTTTGCAATGTATCTGTTATGGAGCCAGTGATAAATCAAGCATTATTATAGTGCCTGGGTTTTGTGATAAATATTATAAATATGGGAGGTGGACACTGCGCGCCTGGACAGGGATAGATATAACCCGGTTAAAATGGGTCCAGCCGTTAAGCCCACAGTCCGCGAAGCACCCGTCCGGGAAGCACCCTGATTTTAAAATTTGTTTGTCCGCGAAGCCCACTACAGTCAGTGCCCTCCGACGCCCGAGTTGCCTGCGCGCGCGGGCGGCACGATCCGCGAGTCTTTCTCGCTCGCGCCGCCTCTCCCGCTCCGCCGTCTCCTTCACGACCATTACCTGCTCGCTGAAGGAGACGCCGGCCGCCCACGCGTCCGCGCAGCGGACCATTGCTGTGAGCAGGGTGGCAAGGGTGAGAACTCTCACTCCCAGGGCCGCCACTAGCTCCCGCCTCGGTCCGGCCCATGCCGGGCACTCGGTGAGCGTGTGCAGCCCCGTGTCCTCGCTCGCGTCGCAGTGATGGCACTCGGACGTTGGCTCCTTTTCGATCCGACACAGATACCTCCCGAAGCACCCGTGCCCAGTGATAATCTGCGTCAGTCGATACGAGAGGCTGCCATGTGGCCTCTCGAGCCATTCCCCTATGATGGGCCTTACCGCCTCTATGACGGCATGCCCTGCGCGTCGTTGCTCAAGTCGTCGCTCCCACTCCGTCACCATGATCCCGTGGAGCTGGGACCTCTCGGCCCGAATGTCTTCGGGCTCGAGATCGTATCCCCGCTCCCGCGCCTTCTTACGGAACCGATACAGTGCCGCAAGGGATCTCGCTTCCAGGATCCACGGTGGCGATCCGGCTAGGAGACACGCCGCTTCAAAGGATATCGTGCGGTATCCCCTAATGGCCCTGCAGGCCATCGTCTGCTGCGGCGCACGCAGCAGTTGCACGAACCTGGCCTGCAGGGCGTCCGCCCACACGGGGCACCCGTACAGGGCCATGGACCGCACGACACCCGCGTAGAGTCTCCTGCAGGAGTCCTCTGGGCCCCTCAAGTTGGGCAGCAGCCGCATCAGCGCGTTAGCTGACACCAACATTTTGGGGCGCAGACTTCGGAAGTGCTCTCCGAAGTCCCACCGACCGTCGAGTACTAGCCCCAGGTATTTCAACCGGGGCTTGATGTCGATGGGAGTACCTCTTACTGTCAAGCTGGATCCCGGGGGTGGCCTGCGCCGAGGACCATGAAAGAACAAGGCCTCGGATTTGTGCAGAGCCACCTCGAGACCCAGCCGCCGGATCCGATCCACGACTTGAGCAACAGCGGTCGTGGCCCTCTGGGTCGCCTCGCGGTGTGTAGCGCCACTCACCGTCACTAGCGTGTCGTCCGCGTAGCACGTGACGGTGGCACCGAACGCGAGCTCACCGCGAAGCACCCAGTCGTATCCGATGTTCCACAGGAGCGGCCCCAGGACCGATCCCTGTGGGACACCGCACGACATCTCACGCCTACCGACGCCGGTCGCACTTGGGTAGATGACGGCCCTCTCCGTCAGGTACGCCCCGACTGTGCGGCGGAGGTAGAGAGGCACATCGTGGTACACGAGCGCCTCCCTGATGCAACTCCAGGGCAAGGTGTTGAACGCGTTGGAGATGTCCAAGGACACCGCCAACATCACCTCGCCCCGGGCAACCGCATCCTCCGCCAGAGTCCTCACGCGCATGATGGCATCCACAGTGGAACGCCACCGGCGGAAGCCGTACTGCGTGTCCGCTAGGTCCGGCCCCAATCCAGAGAGGTGCTCGACGAGGCGCTTGGCAATCACTCTTTCGAAGAGCTTGCCCACCTCGTCGAGCAACACTATGGGCCGGTACCCGGACGGCTCGTCCGCCGGGCGTCCGTCCTTGCGGATGAGGACCAGTTTCCCCGTCTTCCACATCTTCGGAAACTGGCCCCGCTCCAAGCATGCGCTGAGGAACCCTCGCAGTCGGGGTTCGAGACCGTCTTCTCCTAGAGCTAGGACCCACGCACGGCCTGGAATGCCGTCGGGTCCCGGGGCGGTGTTCTTCTTGGCTCTAAGCCGTCGCACCACCAGGGCATTATACTTCACCCAATTTATCACTTGATCCATAACATTACTATTGAGAGAATTCAAATTACAAAGTAGTAATCGATTTAGATTTGAAAAGTGAATGCTGGGACTGGACTTGAACCCAATCGAAATTCTTCCATACGATACGGCCATCATGAGAACATTCTATAGATATTATACGAACTATTGGAAACCATGAACAATGAAAAAAAGGTATAATAACAAGGAAAGATTTGTATTTTAATTAGTATGTAACGAAACACAAAAACTACTGGACCGATTTAAAAAAAACCAGTAAGCTACGTTATCAGGTACCAACATAGGTATGTACATATCATCACGTTACTATCAGCGATGAACGGAATCAGAATCCCACACAGGCGGAACCGCGAGCAACAGCTAGTTAAATAAAAGAAAACTACGCATTCCTATGAGACACCATTAAGACCTGGAACTCCCTGCCAGCTCACGTGTTTCCTTCTTCCTACAGTCCCGGCTTAAACGGGGCGTAACGCATCTGATGAAGCCGTCGAACTGAGTGCCATCACTGTTAACAAGGTACATGTTTACGATGGTGACCCTCTTTCCGAGACCTTTAGCTTACCATCAGGCGAGGTGAAATCAAATTGACATATCCCTTATTTAAAAAAACGCCAAGATGGTAATGATGACTAACAGAATTCAGTATATACAAAAGGAGGAAATATATATATATACATACTAGCTATTGCCCGCGGCTCCGCCCGCGGATGGATGTCGGTTCCCGACAATTATTCGAATTTTTCTCACCTTTTAAACATTCCCTAGACCTCCACGAAAATTTCAAGACCAAGATAAAATAAATCCGTTCAGCCGTTCTCGAGTTTTAGCGAGACTAACGAACAGCAATTGATTTATATATATATATATAGATATAATATGTATAATATTTAAGAAGTAAACCAGTTTGGTATAACTACATACGTTGTTATAACCCTAGGCCCTAGGCAATAACTCCTAACTAACGATGCTCTTGTTATCGATAACTTACTGATATACTGGTAATTATCGGTAATAACCATGTACTGAAAATTAGTGTTTATATGAAGCTAATTGCTTGTTTAAACAGATACGAGGTTGATGAGGTAACTCTGGATTGTTTAGTCTTGAAAATTTCGAACAGGGCCTCGATTCTACTAAAGCAAAACTATTGTCAAACCACAGAGATTGCAAAAAGCGGCAATACATTATAGACTTTAAAGCGATGCATTTAAAGTTCAATATTAAATAACTGTTAGCAGAGTGAATAAAAGAGTGTAATGAAACTTTTGTCATTTAATTTTGGACCTTATAGAAATAAAGTCTAAACTTTAATGCCGCTTTTTGCCATCTCTGTGGTTTGACAATAGTTTTTCTTTAGTAAATAATAATAATAAAAATAATAAATATTCTACAACATTCTACACAAGGCTATCTAGACCCATGGTAAGCTTTTATAGCTTGTGTTATGGAATCTAGAATGCGGATAAACATACTTATATACTTTTTTTTTGTAAATACATACATATTATACATAGAGACACCCAGACCAATGCAAATAGTCATATTCATGCATACAAATATTTGCACTGAGCGGGAATCGAACCCGCGCCTCCTGCGTGGCAGTCGCGTGCACTACCGCTACGCCACAGAGGCTCTGGATTTGGGTAGTAAAATATTGATGAACATGGAAATGGAAATGGTTTGTGCCGTGTTGGTTCTCGATGGAGTAGAATAGGACCACCCCAGCTCTTTCTGTGGGTATCGTAAAAGGCGACTAAGGGATAGTGCTGTTCTCCATCTGACAGTAAAAATACAACCCAAGACAAAGGGCCCGCTAGAAGGCAATAGGCTCACCCCTATTACGTCATGGGATCGAAAATATTAATTGACGAAACGTGGGTGCTTTTTTTTTGTTCCGAAATCGTACACTTTGTCACAATACAATTTGTGTCATTGCTATACTTTTATTTAAACTAGCTTTTGCCCGTGGCTCCGCCCGCGTGGATGTTGGTTATCGCGAGCAAACATAGCCTATGTCCTTTCTCAAGGTCTAATCTACCCCTATACCAAATTTCATCAAAATTGGTCCTGTGTTTGAGGCGTGAAAGCGTAACATACAGACAGACAGAGTTACTTTCGCATTTATAATATTACTAGCTTTTGCCTACGGCTCAGCCCGCGTGGATGTCGGTTATCGCGACCAAACATAGCCTATGTCCTTTCTCAAGGTCTAATCTACCCCTATACCAAATTTCATCAAAATTGGTCCTGTGGCGTGAAAGCGTAACATACAGACAGACAGACAGACAGAGTTACTTTCGCATTTATAATATTAGTAGGGACTAGCTGACCCAGCGAACTTCGTACCGCCAATTTTTTTCCACCCGCGTGGCTTCAGATCCCATTCCCGCTGCACTATCTACTATATTAGGCGTGTATTATACATATAAACCTACCTCTTGAATCACTCTATCTATTAAAAAAAACCGTTTCAAAATCCGTTACGTAGTTTTGAAGATATAAGCATACATAGGGACGCGGAGAGCGACTTTGTTTTATACTATGTAGGGATTTCTAAGAATGACCCTGATCCATGGCGACGACTCTTCGCAACGCAACGCACAAGTCAGCCTCACCTTAGGGTTCGTACACAAAACTGCGATGCGGTGACGCATCGCAAAAATCTGCGAGCTCCCTCTACGCATCGTAAGAACTTTTGAACAGGGGGCTCGCAGATTTTTGCGATGCGACGACGCATCGCAGTTTTGTGTACGAGCGCTTACATCGGAATCAAACCGCCATTTTTATGGCCGAGGCTCAGGAACAAAACAGGGCATAGAGTCATTGAAACCCGGACAGACGGCAATCACCATTATCAAACAAAAGAACACCTGAATTACTATTGCCCGGGACCTCTCGATCGTAATACTGATATTCTCGCTAACCCCTCCATTTAAACTAAAATGCAAAATATAATGGCCAGAATTCCTGGAACCTCCCGATCGTAAGGCCAACTCTTTAAATACTATGCCATCGACGCTTCATTTTGCTTTTCTTGTACAGTCAGCATCATAAGAATGTTGACGAACAAAGTACTCAAACTTATCTTAATTTCGTTTTATTAGCCCATTCCAGTTGACGGATTATTCTGATATTTAGTTAATACCTTTATTTTACACAATAATACCATATAAAACCATAAAACAGTTTGATTTGCTCTTAATACGAGAGTTTTAAGATCATTTTGAGACTTCGTCGTTAAGATATTTATAACGTTAGCTGTACTAGTAGGTACATTGCGCATTTTTGAATTATATTACACCACGTAATATGTTAGTGTCACTTGTAATTGATTGCCATGTAAATTCGTACTTTCCACACGCCACCTTTCCTGTATAAAAGGAGAAATCTGGCAACTCTGCATATTAATCAAAATTTTAATAACAGTCATTCTGTCAACTACACTATTCGCACTATAATAATAAGGTAAATAATGCCTTGATCACACGCACCGAGTGAGACAGTGCACTCGGCCGAGTTCTTGGAAGTCAGCGTCATAAATATCTTGACAACGAAATCTCAAAATGATCTTAAAACTCTCGTATTAAGAACAAATCAAACTGTATTATTGATTTATTAATCTATTTTTTATTAGTGATGCTATTGATAGGTGTGTCGACACATTTCACAGCTCCGCAACGCACCCTCGTAACACACATTAATGGGTAATTTCACTGCTCCGCAACACATCCTCGTGGGCACATTTTCATCGCACAGCTTTGGTGGAAACCCCCACTCATTTTCACAGCACAGCTAGACATCCTAGCACGACACATTTCCATCGCACATCTCTGGTGGAAACGCAGCCTAAGTAACCTGTATTCCGAGGTAAAAGCCAATTGTTTCACTTGCATCCACTACCAACAACAACTAAGTTGATGACAATAATGATTGACTTACAGACGAAGGCGAAGATCTTCCCCTAACAATACTTTATCCTCAATATCAAATTCACTTGTCACTCCAATCCCCATAAAAATCTGCGTCCAATAAACGAAAAAAAGGTTTATTAATTTACTTTCGCGATCCAATTTCGGGCTAAAGCAGTTTTCCTTACCTTAAACAAAAAATGTATTACCGCCATAAATTCGGTCGAAAAGCTTTATTTTTTTAGATACGCGCCTTAGGCATCTTTGCGGAATGCCAATGCGTTATAAGATAGCATTATATTTATGTGAATTGATAATAGCATTCCCAAAAGCCTACGTTTCCGCTAGGCACATTTCATCCGAGCATAATGTGTTTTCGGAGATACATACGATGTAAAAAGATTCATAAGTGCTTTTGTGGTGGATGAAAGATTAATAAGGGTAATGTGGGGAAATTAGGACCTTTTGTTTTATGCATCCTTGCCGTGACTCTGTATGTCTCTACGTCAGTAAAGGATGATAAAAAGTTTATGAGAATATTACTAATTTTACTGGAATATAAGTATCTTGTAGTGTGGCAGTGGACGTTTTGCCTGCAACGTCTAGAAAAAATCTTCTGGTTATTTCGAAATTGCATGTAACAAAAAACATAAATAATGTTTGATTATTAATTTATTTGAATTTTAGAATTCGTATTACAATTGCTTAGTCTGGGTCTGAATTGGCATTGTGTAAATGTACTAGGCTTTTATGTGTTTCCTCACACACCGCGTGGGTCCCGGCAGAGAAGAATTTAGGCTACCCCATCTCTTCCCATGCGGTGTCGTACAAGGCGACTAAGGGATAGGGCTGTATAACATCAGACAGATATATACAGCCCAGATTCGGCATCAGATAATAGGCTCGAGTCAACAATAGTGCCCGGAATATTATGGCAATAGGCTCACCCTCTGTTGCATGAATCCGACTACAATTATTGTTGAAATGTGGGTGTAAATTCACATCTGCCTAACTCTCCGAGGATAAAAGCAACATCAAAAATTGTATAAATATAACCGTAGGTATAACATAATAAATCATGAGCCAACAAATCGTAATAATTCAAAGCGAAATTAAACGTTACCTGTGGCACCTGTGACACGTGTCACCCCATGCCACCCTCACCACCAAGCTTTTAATAGAATTCGTTATGTATACTCATATATGTACGAATACACCTTTTTAGGGGTAAGCAGAGACAACAGCTCTGATTCTATCCTTACCTACATACTTCACGAGCTTCCTTTATAGTCATTATTAACCTTTCATTCAACCCTGTCTGTTCACAGGATTTAAAACTCATGAATTAAGAATAAATTGATGACCTCTATGGCGTAGTGGTAGAGTGTTCAGCTGATACGTCGAAAGTTGGATATCCGACATGCTTTGCCTTGGTCTGGGTGTATCTATTGTAAAAAAATCCAGGTAGGTCTAATACTGATTGTACAGTCGAAGGGATACCCGCTACAATAGTGATGTTCGACAATCAATAGACTAAGATATTTTAGTCATACTTTAGTTCTTCTTTAGTTTTTTAGGTATGAAAGCGTTTTTTTTATTGTAAATATGTAATAGGTACATACACACATCAAAAAAAGTTTGCGATCACTTTGAAAACTGAAATCTTTTTTGTTACTGTAGATTATATTATGACTTTTTCTTCTTTTTAGATTCTTTATTTAAAAATAAAGAATTAGAACACAAAACAATGACACCGTTTAAGGCCAGGTAGGCCGTATTTTGAGTTTTTTAAAAGCATTTGAATCATAGGAAAAAGCGTTTTAAATTTCGAAAAAAAGATATATATTAGTTAAGGATCCAGTCTAGTCAAATTCGCATTCAGTTACCAGATCTGATGAACTTCACTCGATAGAAAAAAATCCCAAAGTTACCCCTTTTCGTTATTTTTTTTTAATATTATGACTAAATTACTTATGCTTTCTATAAAATTTTTGTACTAAACTAAAGCCACTACATATGTCTAGACATTTTCGCAGATTTTGACTATATTATGAAATAATTTTTAAAGTTATATTTAAATACCTACTAAATTCGCGAGTGCTCGCTCCGCTGAGGCCCGAAAAGTTGCGCCAGTCGCGCGCTGGCGCTTACCGAAGTAGGACCTGTGCCAGTTTTTGCGCGACAGTTTCGTGCACCAATCAATCGGTTTTACGTATTTATAATAAATTGTTGCAAGTCATTCAATATGGGCAATAAACAACGCAAGCTAAAGAAGTCGTGCAAAGCCATAAACTAAATTTCTAACTCAGATTGGTAATTTAAAAAATTATCATACCTAAATATTACGCTCATAGCGCCATAGTATAAGAATATCAGTATTACTACTGAAGATGCTACTTACGATTTTCTATAATTCATATTTTATCTATATCAGTACAGGGGTACCTAGTACCTACAATATTCGTACATTGTATATAATTTGTGTGTGTGTAAATAAATATAAATTTAGTTTTAGTTTAGGATAGAATAATTTTAATATTTAGGTAGGTTAGTTTAATTATTGGCCTTTTTTTATCGTGCGCAAAATCCTCGTGGATACCACCCCCACGGAGCCGGTGGAGGCGGTTATGTCGGACTCAAACCGACTAAAACGCACGCCGTCTTGGGTCCTTGGTTGCCGGAGGTGAGATTGCCGAAAGCATATCTCTCGCACCCCAGCAGACCCAGGAGAATTACTGGCCTTGGGTCAGCCGGGGTGCGAGGGATATTTCGATGACAACCTCACCTCAGGCCTAGCACCACGACCCACAGTCGGCGTGCCCACAGTCGGACTCGAACCGACTAAAATGTCGGTTCGAGTCCGACATAACCTCCCCTTCCGGCTCCGGCAGGGGAGGTATTCGAGGGGATTTCCGCACGAAAAAAAGAAGGTACAGTGTAAATTTATATAAATACTTCATAAAAACTAGCACCACGACCCACAGTCGGCGTGCCCACAGTCGGACTCGAACCGACTAAAAAGTCGGTTCGAGTCCGACATAACCTCCCCTTCCGGCTCCGGCAGGGGAGGTATTCGAGGGGATTTCCGCACGAAAAAAAGAAGGTACAGTGTAAATTTATATAAATACTTCATAAAAAATAGCACCACGACCCACAGTCGGCGTGCCCACAGTCGGACTCGAACCGACAAAAAGTCGGTTCGAGTCTGACATAACCTCCCCTTCCGGCTCCGGCAGGGGAGGTATTCGAGGGGATTCCCGCACGAAAAAAAGAAGGTACAGTGTAAATTTATATAAATACTTCATAAAAACTAGCACCACGACCCACAGTCGGCGTGCCCACAGTCGGACTCGAACCGACTAAAAAGTCGGTTCGAGTCCGACATAACCTCCCCTTCCGGCTCCGGCAGGGGGGTATCCGAGGGGATTCCCGCACGAAAAAAGTTGTTAATCTCGTTAACTTTAGGTATTTAACTGCCCTGTCGACGACGAACGGTGCGATTATATAAAGTAACCGTTAGCATCAATTCAAACAAATTTTGGTAAAATTACAAGCATTATTATTATTATAATGTAAGTTTTTTTCGCCCAAGCAACTAAACACATAGAACAAACAGTTCTCAAACTCATACAGTTTTTTTAATTTCGTATTTATATATATATATATATATATATATTTATATAGGTATATAATCATATAACTAAATAAAGTTAAAAAAACTGCATTTAATTTTCTAAGTCAAATCAAGTTTTCCTACTGCATATTTCTATACTGTGACGCAAGTCGGGGTCATCGCCGAGTTCACCGTCACTGCGTTCGCGCGTAATATTTTACGAGCGGCCGGGATCGCTATAAATGCCTACTTTTGCGGGAATAGAGGGCCTTAATTGTTTTTTCTTACAAAAAGGCTTTCAGTCCTAGCTTACGCTCATTCAGAAATCTGATTTAGTGAATTATAACCGATTCAAGCATTGATATACTAAAAAAAAATGGGTTTTTGTACATCAATGGATTCAAGATATTTTTCGCGGAAAGTTGTGATTGAAAAAATGCCAAGAGGATTATCAGAGGTTTTACGAGCTAAAATAGTAACTTTGAGGGAAGAAGGATACACCACGAGAGTAATAGCACGCAGACTTGCTATATCCCAATCCTGTGTCGTGGCTACGTTGCAGAGGTACCACGGAATGGAGAATTTAGCTGACCGACCCCGCAGCGGTCACCCAACTGTTTTGACAGCTGCCCAAAAGCGCTATATTAGATTGCTGGCAGCCCGTGATCCCACAATCAACGCCACTAAAATAAAAGCAGAAGTCAGGGCCACCTCTGGGCTTGAAGTTAGCACGCAGACCGTTCGCAATTGCTTGCACCAGGCTGGATTACGAGCACGGAGGTCATGGCGAGCTCCGCTCAATTCCCGGCAACGTCAACAACGAAGATTGCAGTGGGCTAGACTTCGGCAAAATGAAGAAGGTGAGGAAGAAAACATTTGGCAAAACTGTCTCTACGTTGACGAATTCCGAATCTCCACTCATCCAGATAACCGACGTGTCCGTGTCTGGAGAAGACCAGGCGACCGTGAAAGACAAAGAACTGCCGCTGGAACAGTTCAGCAAGGTGGAAAATCGGTGTCTTTTTGGGGTGGCATTATGATTGGAGCTAGAACGCCTTTGATCCCGTATCGGGGCTTCATGACAGCGGACATGTACAAAGCAGTTGCTATTGATGATATCGTCAAACCATTCCGAGTAAACCATGGGCACCAATTTGTACTGGTCGATGATAATGCGCCCGCACATCGAGCTCAACGAGTCAATGCTGCTCTTCAAGAATACGATATCACACGATTAGACTGGCCTGCCGGCTCGCCCGACTTAAACCCAATAGAGCACGCGTGGGATGCTCTTAAACGAGCTGTATGGAACCGTGAGCCATATCCCCAGACAGTTCCAGAGCTCAGGGAAGCCGCTATTGAAGAATGGGATAGGTTACCCCAGGAAATGCTGGATAACATGATCCTCAGCATGCCCAGGAGGATCTCCGCATGTGTTCGAGCCAGGGGAGGAGTTATTTTATATTGAATTTACACCTTTTAATAATAAATTGTAGTTTAAGTTTAATTAAACAGTCTTTTTCTTTCTATGAAATTTCTATCACAATTGCATTATGATTCATGGCTCAATTTTTTTAAATAAATAATAAAAAATAGTTTTATATTTTAATTTCAAACAGGGTATTCCTATTTAAAGAAAGCATACAACATAGATTTTTTCTTGATAAAGTTACATTTAAAGAATTCTAGGAGCTTATGCCATTGATCGCAAACTTTTTTTGATGTGTGTAGGTATGTGTTAAACAATATTATTGCAGAAATATGGATCTTACCATCTTATTATAAAAGCTGGGAATAAACGTTTCAAAAGCTAGTATGTAATAATACTAATAACATTCCACAACACAAGATTCTACACGACGCTATCTAGACCCATGGTAAGCATAGCTTAACTAGCTTGTGTTATGGAATCTAGAATGCGGATAAACATACATAGTTACATAATATATGTACGTATTTTTTCGTAAATACGTACATATATTATACATAGAAACACTCAGACCCAACCAAATAGCCATATTCATACATATAAATATTGAAAATGAGCGGGGATCGAACCCGCGCCTCCTGCGTAGCAGTCGCATTCACTACCGCCACGCCACGGAGGCTGTAGATGCGATGTAATGTTATGTATACGGTGCAGAATATACCTGCTAGAACCAAGCGTTTCAGTGACTCATTCCTATGCCGCACCATTAAGATCAAGAACTCTCTGCCAGCTCATTAGTTTCCTTCGTCCTACAGTCCCGGGTCCTTTAAGCGGAGCGTGAAAAGGCATCTGATGAGGCCTTCAAGCTGAGTGCCACCACTTTTAACATGGTACATGTTTATAACAGTAACCCTCTTTCCGAGACTTCGCCTTCAGCTTACCATCAGGCGAGGAGAAGTCAAATTGACGTGACTTTATAAAAAATATAATCTCGACTATCTTTTAATTGTAAAACTCGATTCAACCACATCACTATTTATTTGAGACAAAAACCTGCAACACTGGAAATGTCATTTAACTGACTCGAAATAAAAATCATAGTTTAAGTATATTTTATCAGCTTTTCAAAACCCAAATTACTTTTTTTTTCTTAGATAGCGTTGTGTGTTTTACTAAACTACAGAATAAAAAATAAGTCACAAACAATTCAATTATATCAAAACAAAAATTCATGACACGTATAAAAAGTCTAGTTCTCTATGGCATCGGCATATTAGAACGAGTAGGTATGCCACGTCCACGCCATGCACTAAATACCGACGCTTAGTGTTAATATCTTAGCCTAGCCCCTTTATTAATATTTTCTTTATTTGAAATGTTAAAATGGAATGTGATGAATACGGCCTGCGATAAAAAAACTGACGACTTTGACGACGGCTCTCTCTCTCTCTCTCTCTGCATTCGACTGGATTTAAGGACCAAGTTAGTCAGTCAGCCAATTGCCATATTATCCCGGGACTATTGTTGACTCGAGCCTATTTCTGAAGCTGAGTGTGGGCTGTATATATCTGCCTGATGTTAAACAGCCGTATCCCTTAGTCGGCTTGTACGACACCGCATGGGAAGAGATGGGGTGGCCCAAATTCTTCTCTGCCGGGAACCACGCGACTTTGGAAAAGCTAAGTTATCAATACAGCTTGCAGTAAACTAAAGTGACACTCTGGCGAAGGGCCGATGGATCAAGTAAAGAGAGACGGTGATCAGAAGAGAGAAGATAAATCATAATAATTAGAGAGAGAGAGAGAGAGACAAGATTAGAATCTATATATATTTTTAAATTCCTCACCACATTTATGCTATAAGACCTCACTTCATGTCTTTCACGACTCCAGCCGAACGGAAAGTATCCAAAAAGTTCAATTCCCTTGTAACTATCGAAATATCATACTACGGAACTTAAATAGAAATCCACAGGATACGATCTCAAAAAATAATCATTAAAATCACCCAACAGTTAGAGAAAAAATCGCTGAATAAGATACAAGATACTCCTTTGCGCAATTAGTTAAAAATCAAATAACATAAGTCGTCTATTGCGATCCGTGACTCAAGATTCATTTCATCTGCTCTAAGATATTAGATATTCAGACAAACATCACGTCTTAGCCTTCAACAGCCTCCACACTCCGATAGAAGATAGAACATTGTTTTGCATCATCTTTTACGGTATCGCAATATCTACGTGATTTCCTTTGAGCGCTCCGTTTTATCGGCACTTTCACTTTTTGCCGTTCGTTTTTCTCATAAAACTCACCAATGAAAGCTTATTTGGGAGAAAATTTCTACGTAAAATATAGAGAAACTGTTTTATACCTTATCCCACGCGTATGTTCTGGTGAGATACATTAAAGTTTTGAGGTAATATTATAGTCAGATGGTTTTGTGGAGTTATAATATATATTAACAGTTTATTACATTACACGCTAGCAAAATACACCTGTAGGCTGATTTACTTTTCACGAAAACTGTTGATTTTTTTTTATAAAGGACACGTCACTTCACCTCGCCTGATGGTAAGCTAAAACCAAATCTCGGAAAGAGGGTCACCATCGTAAACATGTACCATGTTAACAGTGGTGGCACTCAGCTTTACGGCCTCGTCAGATGCCTTTTCATGCCCCGCTTAAATGACCCGGGACTGTAGGAAGAAGGAAACACGTGAGCTGGCAGAGAGTTGGTCTTAATGGTGCGGCATAAGAATATTAATCCATATCCATACTAATATTATAAATGCGAAAGTAACTCTGTCTGTCTGTCTATCTGTCTGTATGTTACGCTTTCACGCCTAAACCACTGAACGGATTTTGATGAAATTTGGTATAGGGGTAGATTAGACCTTGAAAAAGGACATAGGCTATGTTTTGTCGCGATAACCGACATCCACGCGGGCGGAGCCGCGGGCAAAAGCTAGTGTTAAATAATTACAATTTCGTTGATAATAATTAACTATTGTCATGGTATATGGAACCAATCTGACAAGTAGGTTGGTACATAATAGCCAAACGATACTTTAGCGCAGGTTCGGCAGGTTGCACTCCTCAAGTCACTCCCCTAAAAGTAAATAATTAAATTGTGAAAGTAAAAAATGGGAGAACGCACCCCGGGCTCAAGTGTGAGCTTTGAATGCAACTTAGAGTAGAGCTTTGAATGCAACTCGAATGAAAAAGAACTGTTCATAAATTAGACAAGTCTGAAATATAAGGAATATCCTTACTCCTTATCCAATCCGAAACAATAGTTGAAGAAATTCATCTACCTTTTGCAAATCTTTGTTCGTTACCTAAAACTTGTAAGTGGTTAACCCGAAAGTAAATCCAACAGGGACGACCCTTTTAAGATTTAGTACCCTTTCGTATAATTACAATAGATCAGTGAAACTCAATTTTGAGATCATTATAAACCTTTCCAGTATTACTATATGGTCGGCTCAGTAACGAGATTACGTACAGAAAATCTAGTATGTGTAAATAATATAAATCACATGTAATTTTATAACAGTAGGTAAGTACTGTATTTGGCGCCAGCGGCGTACGGTCCGAACCAATACGACCTTCAAACCTTCAAGAAAAGAGCGTACTCTCTTTTAAAAGGAAGGTATAGCACTTGTGACTCCTCTGGTGTTGCGGGTGTCCATGGGCGGCGGTGATCGCTAACCATCAGGCGATCCGTCTGCTCGTTTGCCTCCCTATTCCATAATAATAAAAAAAACCTTCTTGCGAGAGCTACGCCTCCTTACGCGGGAGCAGCGCTGTAGATGGTTCCGAGGAGGTGGAGGAGCAGAGTCAGTAGCACCGAGCAGGTTGTCGCATACCTGTTCTGCGGGCTGGTGGCTATGCTCAAGGCTAATGCTGCGGCTATGCTCAGGGAGTGACAGGTTTGACTGCCTGTCACAAATATATGGACATTTATTTGCCAATTTGGTAATCGCCTTTGTACTTTATTTATACACATGTGTTAATTTTTTTATTTATCGCAGGTTTATAAGTGCCTGGTTAATGGCAATAGGCTCGCCACCTATTACATTGGGACTTAAACATAAACTGGCGAAATGTGGGTGCTCGCACCTCTGCCTACCCCTTCGGGGAATACAGGCGTGAGTTTATGTTATATTATGTTATGTTATGTGTTAATTATTATAGGTGATGATATTAGACTCTTAAAAACCTAAAAATTACAAGAAAATAAAATATTATAACAGCATTTTTTTTCGTCAGACAAATCAAAGGTATGTATTTACGTATACCATGATCGCGTTAATTCCCGTTAAAATCTTATAACAGCAGTCAAAACACATTCAAAAAAGTAAGTGAAGTTCCAACCACTTAATTACATCCTACGATATTCAAGTACAAGTAGTTTCCCTTCCAAATAAATCGGAAGTTTCGTATAATAAAGTATTAATAATAAAAGAGGAAGAAAGATTATACCACGAGGTTAATAGGCAATCTTTGACGGTTGTTCGTAATAACAGGATGCGTACGGCCCTTTATAGGTAACTAATAAGTAGTAACTTGGGTAACTTTATTACCTTCTGACCTTTCTGTTAAATGATTATACTGTTAATCACCGTCGTAAAATGGCGGTGAATTACCTCTTCATGAGTTAACGTGTTTCGTAGTGTGAATCCGAGAGGTTTTAGGGCTGATGCTATCTTAAGAGCGCCTGAAGGAAATTTATTAATATTATACGTATTAAGATTGGATTTTGTTCGTAATAAATGGTTTCAGAAGATAAAAAATATTTGATTGCTTACATATAAACATTATAAGTACTTGATATTGGTAGGTATAATAGGTTAAATTACTGTACAAGAAGCTCGGGAAGTGTGTAAGGACTCTAAGGACAGGGTTTAGATTTAGACGCACACTGGCCTATATACATAATGAGTATTACTCACTTTTCTTTAACATATTCATAAATGACCTTGTAGATAAATTGCGATGTCCTTGTCTTCTTTATGCCGACGACTTAAAGGTGTATACATCGGTGACAAATGAAAGTGATTGTAAATTGCTCCAAACGGATGCCCTCACTATTGCTAGCTGGTGCAAATCAAACCGTATGTATCTCAATGTCGATAAATGTCTAGTCATCACGTGCGGCAGGGCGCGGAGATGGGGGTTCCATAATGGATCCTCAGCTCCGCGTCCTGCAGGCGAATGCGAACCACTGTGTCGATGCTCAGGCACTTCTGCTCCAGAGCATGGCACAGTGGGGCATTAATGTCGCCGCTGTCGCCGAGCCGTACATTCACCGGTTTCTCGGGCCTGCCTGGGAAACCGACCTGAACGGGTCGGTGGCACTGGTGCACAACGCCGCTGCCGGCAGCCCCCCCCTTGTTGTCGTAACAAGGGGGAATGGCTGCGTAGCAGCACTTGTGGGGGGAATAGCGGTCGTGGCAGTCTACTTCTCGCCGAATCGAGTCATAGATGAGTACCAGCAGTGGCTGGATCATCTGGCCGTCGTCGTCAATACCTGTTACCCTCACCCGGTTCTGGTGCTCGGGGACTTTAACGCCTGGTCTCTGAACTGGGGTTCCCGGCGCACGAACCCGAGGGGCAGGGCAGTGGAGAGCTGGGCTGATAGTCTCAGCCTAGTTCTCCTGAATCGCGGGGCCGTCGCCACGTGCGAGAAGAGCTGGGGCGACTCAATTGTGGACCTTTCGTTCGCGAGCGCCCCGCTCTCAGGCCGTGTGCAGGGCTGGCGTGTCCTTGAGGAGGTGGGGACAGCGTCGGATCACCGATACATTCGGTTCGACGTCTCCCCTCCTGCGGGCGCCGCGCCGGTTACACCGGCTCCACGCGAGCCACGTTGGGTGCTTAAGCGAATGGATCGGGAGGTCCTCCTGGAGGCCGCCATCGTACAGGCCTGGGCCTCTGCGCCGGACAGGCCTGTCGACATAGACGATGAGGCGGCGTGGTTCCGGGAGGCCATGACGCGTGTCTGCGACGCGGCTATGCCTAGGGCTCCGCCCTATAATCCGAGGCGTCAGGTCTACTGGTGGTCAGCGGACATCGCGAGGCTGCGACAGGCCTCCGTGATCGCTTTCCGCCGGTGGACCAGATTCCGAAGGAGGCGTAGCCGCCCCGCAGATACGGAGCCCCGAGAGGCGGAGCTTCATGCGGGGTACAGGGAGGCCAGAAAGGCCCTCCGAGTAGCGATAAAGCAGTCGAAGGCTGCAGCTCACAAGGAGCTGCTGGAGACGCTGGAGCGGGACCCATGGGGGCGGCCTTACCTTATGGTAAGGGGCAAGCTGCGCCCCCGGGCCCCGCCGTTAACCCGGTGTCTCCAGCCGGAGCTGCTCGGAGGAGTCGTTGGCTCCCTGTTCCCAGCGCGGGCGGTGGAACATATTCCACCGCAGATGACTCCGCCACCTAGGTTGCCTATGGCGCCCAACGTGGATGACGACGACGTGCCCGAGGTCACTTGGGTGGAGCTAGAGCTGGCGGTGTTAAGGCTCAAGGCCAAGAACACCGCCCCGGGACCCGACGGCATTCCAGGCCGAGCGTGGGTCCTAGCTCTAGGAGAAGAAGACGCTCTCGAGCCCCGGCTGAGAGGGTTTCTCAGCGCATGTTTGGAGCGAGGCCAGTTTCCGAAGATGTGGAAGACGGGGAAACTGGTCCTCATCCGAAAGGCGGGGCGCCCGGCGGACTCACCGTCCGCCTACAGGCCAATAGTGTTGCTCGACGAGGTGTGCAAGCTCTTTGAAAGAGTCATTGCAAAGCGCCTCGTCGAGCACCTATCCAGGGTAGGGCCTGACCTGGCGGATGGCCAGTATGGCTTCCGCCGGAGGCGCTCCACCGTGGATGCCATCATGCGCGTGAGGACTCTGGCGAAGGACGCCGTCGCTCGGGGCGAGGTGGTGTTGGCGGTGTCACTGGACATCGCCAACGCATTTAACACCCTGCCCTGGAGCTGCATTAGGGAGGCGCTCGTGTATCACGAAGTGCCTCTCTACCTTCGCCGCATAGTCGGGGCGTATCTGTCGGAGAGAGCAGTCGTCTACCCAAGTGCGACCGGGCTCGGTCGGCGAGAGATGTCGTGCGGTGTTCCGCAGGGATCGGTCCTGGGACCGCTACTGTGGAACATCGGTTACGACTGGGTGCTTCGCGGGGAGCTCGTGGACGGTGCCGCCGTCACGTGTTATGCGGATGACACGCTGGTGACGGCGTGCGGGGCTACATACCGCGAAGCGACCCTGAAGGCCACGACCGCGGTTGCCCAAGTCGTGGAACGGATTCGGCGGCTGGGTCTCGAGGTGGCTCTGCATAAAACCGAGGCCATGTTCTTTCATGGGCCTCGGCGCGTGCCACCGGAGGATTCCAGCCTCATAGTGGGAGACATTTCCATCGGCGTCAAGGCCCAGATGAAATATCTGGGGCTCGTTCTCGATGGCCGGTGGAACTTCGGGGAGCATCTCCGAAGACTGGCCCCCGAATTGAAGGACACAGCTGCCGCTTTGGGGCGGCTGCTGCCCAACATGAGGGGGCCGGATGACTCCTGCAGGAGACTCTACGCGGGAGTCGTGCGGTCCATGGCCCTATATGGGTGCCCAATATGGGCGGACACCCTGACGGTCCACAATGCGCGTCTGCTGCGTGGACCGCAGCGTGCAATGGCCAGCAGGGCCATTAGGGGGTACCGCACGATATCCTTCGAGGCGGCGAGTCTCCTTGCCGGATCCCTACCGTGGAACCTGGATGCGAGAGCCCTTTCGATGCTATATCGGTATCGAAAGGAGGCGCGGGAGCAGGGACGGGAACCCGAGCCCGAAGAAATTCGGGCCGTGAGGTCCCAGCTCCACAGGGACATGGTAGCGGAATGGGAGCTACGACTTGGGCGACCAAGCGCAGGGCACGCCGTAATAGCGGCGGTAAGACCCATCATGGAGGAGTGGCTAGAGAGGCCACACGGCAGCCTCTCGTACCGGCTGACGCAGGTGATTACCGGACACGGGTGTTTCGGGAGTTACCTGTGTCGGATCCGGAAGGAGCCAACGTCCGAGTGCCATCACTGTGATGCGAGCGAGGACACAGAGCTGCACACGCTGACCGAGTGCCCGGCGTGGGACACGCCGAGGCGGGTCCTAGTGGCGGCTCTAGGGGTGGGAGTCCTCACACTCGTCACATTGCTCACAGCGATGGTACGATGCGCAAACGCTTGGGGTGCGGCCGCCTCCTTCTGCGAGCAAGTAATGCTCGAGAAGGAGGCGGCCGGTCGGGTCCGGACCAGACTCCGGGCCCGGGAAGCCCGTGCAGAGCGAAGGCGAACCGGACGTCGGAGGTCGCAGAACGACCTCCGTCCTCCATGAGCGCTGGCCTGGGGGTGACCGGTGGAGCCGCCTGTCACCCTAGCAGAAGCAGGCCGCGGCGGCGGCGCAGAGTGCGCCCCCCGTAACCGGGGCTAGATGGGGACATTTTGGTCCCCACAACCCGAAGGGGGCCATCTCGAAAGAGATGGTCCTGGGTCTGCCGGGGTGCGAGAGATATGCTTTTGGCAATCTCACCTCCGGCAGCCAAGGACCCAAGACGGCGTGCGTTTTAGTCGGTTCGAGTCCGACATAACCGCCTCCACCGGCTCCGTGGGGGTGGTATCCGTGGGGATTTTTCGCACGATAAAAAAAAAAAAAAAAAAAAAAAGTCATCACGTTTACTAACAAACGTAACATGCGACTGTTTGACTATGAACTGGACGGACAAACCTTACATCGATCGTCAGTGGTTAAGGACTTGGGTGTTCATTTCGACTCTAAACTCACCTTTCGTGACCACTATGAAGATATAGTTAGCAGAGCGCATAAGCTTCTTGGATTCATATTTAGAGCAACCAAAGACTTTAAAAACACATCCAGTTTCATTTACCTTTTTAACGCCCTTATAAGAACCATTCTCGAATACGCAAGTGTCGTTTGGTCACCGTGCTACAAAGTGCATAACGATAGACTTGAACAAGTGCAAAATAAAGCTCTAAAAATGATAGCATTCAGGGAGCACCTTGGCCGCAAGCTGTCTTCGTATGAAGGGAGACTATCACATTTTAGAATATCCACACTCAGTTCACGTCGACATATACAGGATCTACTATTTTTACATAAATTAATACACTCACGAGTCTCTTCTTCCCCATTATTGTCATATTTAAACTTTAACTGTAATTGCAAACCCAATCCTAGACGTTGCCATAAACCCTTTGTATTAAAAGTGTATATAAATAACACTTCCTTCTATAACCCTCTGACCCGAATGTGTCGTGCTTACAATGACTTGGTCGTTTCCGGTGACAGAGTTGCGGATATAACTGTTGATGTCGATTTATACAACGCTAACTACACCTCATTCCGTAAGAATATTGTAATAAGCATAAATTGCATTCAGTAAATTCTTTCGTTTTCCAATGATTTGTGTGTTTGGTGATGTGCTCTTCTGTAAAGTAAATTTAATTGTTAAGCATTTCTCTTTGTGCATGTGGATTCTAATTGAAGGGTACAGATGCCTTTCAATTGGAATCTATATAGTCTAGATTCCTAATGTAGCGTTGTTTCTACTTCGAAATGTACCTATTGCATGCTGTGTGTACTATTTAGGTTCGCATTCTAGGTCAAAACATTATTATAGATCTAAGTTGCTGTACTATGATTGTGAACTGTTTGTACACCTAATAAAATAAATAAATAAATAAATAAAAATAAAATAATGAATGCGCAAAATGACCAATCGCGGAATGACCAAAACGCCAAATGACCAATCGCGTAATGACCAATACTCCAAATTACCAACCGGCCAAATGACCAATACGTGAAATGACCAACACATCAAATAACAAATACGAGAAATGACGAACTCTCCAAATTACTAATATATGAATGACACACACGTCAAATGACCAGTATATTATTATTTTATACTCTCCCGTGCGAAAACTGAACAAACAACCAGTTTGATATAAAAATATAAACTGCCCCATATTGCTAACCAAGCATCAAGATTGCGTGAAATGAAATTGTCTTTTATTTGACAGGGACCTTACGAAGGGATTCGAAGAAAGGCACATTATTCCAAGGTGCTCGCAATGCACGACCGCCCATGGAAACAGGGGAATTGTATCTTTATTTTGTTTCTCATAACCAAGAATAATCTGACATGTATGATTTCTGTATCCTAAATCGTTTTCTGGTTCGTAGCTTCGGGGGATTTAACGTTTACGTAAAAGTTATGGGTAGGAAATAATTAAAATATTGCTCATGTATATTTCATAATAATTTTTCGGATGTTCCGCTTTCTCATTCACAGAACGACTTCAAAGGAGGCGGGTTAGCGTTTATATTCGTATCTCTTATGATTAATATTTTAGTAAGGGTATTTATAAGAAACATACTTTGGTAGACGACATAATAATTTTTTTTTTCATCACTTAAAAACGAACTAAGAGTCTTAAGTATGGTTACACAGAACATAAATCAAAATGAGGGTTCGGTGCAGTAAAATAACGTTTTAATAAAGAATATTACAAAAATATACATACATACAAGATACGTGCAAAACACACACACACAATAAAGAATATTACAAACATATACATACATACAAGATACGTGCAAAACACACACACACACAATACTTGGCAGTCGGATAAAAACGGGTCTTTTCAAAACTTACGAAATCTTATAAATATCAAAATCTATATGAATCAAACTATTGAGATGCCATCCAGAACCAAGCGTTTCAGTGACTCATTCCTATGCCGCACCACTAAGACCTGGAACTCCCTGCCAGCTCACGTATTTCCTTCTTCCTACAGTCCCGGGTCCTTTAAGCGGGGCGTGAAAAAGCATCTGATGAGGCCGTCAAGCTGAGTGCCACCACTGTTAACATGGTAAATATTTACGATGGTGACCCTTTTTCCGAGACTTTGCCTTTAGCTTAACATCAGGCGAGATGAAGATAATTTAACATAAAATTCAATTCGAACCCATAACAAGATTTGCCGAATCGAATTGAATAAGAAAGGAGCGGGTTCTAAAGACGGTTAATTGTCTACCTATTTTTTGATGTCAACATATTTAGTAACAATCGACAAAGAATTATAAGAAAACAACTTTAATATGAAAAACTGTATAAGTAGTTACCTACCTATATCCTTTATCAACTGTGAATGTGTGGCTATGAACAATAAATATTAATACGTTACATTAACAAGGAAACCCCAGGAGGTTTATTTGAAATCAATCAAGAACTGAATCTAATCAGGACTGCCGGCGGGCGGACCACTTTATCAACTACCAATTTGTTAGAGAAATAATTGTGTAGACACAGGAGCTGCCTTCTGCGCAGTTATCGACGCCAGCACTTAATTGCAATTAAAATCTTCATCGCTGTTATCTTTAGACGTTGACAGATGAAAGAGAATTTCTCTTTAAATTTACTTTCTTTCTCGCTAGCTTTTGCCCGCGGTTCCGCCCGCGTGGATGTCGGCTATCGCGACCAAACATAGCCTAGGTCCTTTCCTAAGGTCTAATCTATCCTTATACCAAATTTTCAAAATCGGTTCAGTGGTTTAGGCGTGAAAGCGTAACATACAGACAGACAGACAGAGTTACTTTCGCATTTATAATATTACTAGATTTTGGCCGCGGCTCCGCCCGCGTGGATGTCGGTTATCTCGATCAAACATGGCCTATGTCCTTTCTCAAGATCTAATCTGCCCTTATACGCTTTCACGTCTAAACCACTGAACTGATTTTGATAATATTTGTCATCAAAATCGGTTCAGTGGTTTAGGCGTGAAAGCGTAACATACAGACAGACAGACAGACAGACAGAGTTACTTTCGGATTCAATTCAATTTCAATTTATTTAATATTTACAATAACTTGCTCACATTATCTATCTTATAGTAAAATTACATTACACTGTGTTAGATTTACAATCGTTAGTAGGTAATTGTATTTAGGTATTATTGGAACAATTATATAAAAATTTCGATGAATACAAGATAGAGTAAACGACGGTGTCTGTGCTAGTGTGAACTGTGTGACAGACACCAACGCCCTCCCGTTTAGCTTAATTAATATTAGAAAAATATCACAGCTATTTAAATTATTATCAATTCTGATACAATACAGTGAAATAAAACATGAAATATCCACATCAAAAAAAAGAAATTCAGTGGAATTTGAGCATTACATTCATAATAACATATGATCACAACTTAATGTAAATTAAATTTAATCAAATTATATTATATTATTTAAGATATAAAAATAACAAAACATGCAAAACTTAAGTGAGGATGGGTTTGCGTGTGTGTGTGTGTGTGTGTGTGTGTGAGTGTGTGAGTGTGTGTGAGTGTGTGTGTTTGCGGGCTAGTATGTGAAATCTGTGAGTTAGTTAGGGATAATGAGTTAACGTATGTGAATCTAATATAAATATTCATGCAAGTAGTTACAGTGTCAGTTAAGAGACACAATCTAGAAGATCCTCCGTCTCCTCGTATGATAAACGTAGTAGGTTAGTCTTTACCAAAGACTTGCACTCCTGTCTAGAGAGAGAATATATATGGCAAATTTTGCTCATTTTGTTATAAAGGCGACTGCTAAGATACAGATAGTGGCGGCTTGCCAGACCGGTTCTCGTGAGCTCTGTGGGACAAACGAGATCTTTACGACGTTTTTGCAATAATAATTGGGGGTTGTAGGTCAAAGTGCAGTGTTTATGCAATACTACTTGAAGGACGTATAACTGCCTGACAGTTAAAATTGATGTTTCCGTGTATAATAGGTGTGTTGGATAGCGAAACGGTTTATTTAGAGCAACCTTCAGAACAGCTCTTTGAGCTCTTTCAAGTTTGAGCATTTCAGTCTTATGAGTACCGCCCCACACTGTAATGCAGTAGGACAACACCGATTGAACCAATGAGAAATAAACAATTTTTAGTAGGGGCTCATCAGCCACATGCCTTAACTGCTTAAAAGGGAACATTAACTTTCGGATACGAGATGTGGTCAGCTCCAGATGCCTCTGCCAATTCAACCTACAATCAATCACAACGCCCAGATATTTCACATCAGTTGCTCTTCGGATAACTGGACAGAGACAAGAACCACGAGTAGACAATGCGTGTATGCAGTTATGAGCCTGAACGTTAATCAGGGACGGCTCGGTAAGTGCACTAGCTGAGAAGGCGATACAGCATGTTTTGGAGACATTAAGGGTAAGTTGACTAGAGGCAAGCCAGTCCATCACCGTCTCAAGGGCATTCTCGGCAGATAGACACACCGCATCCCAAGTGGGACCACTTATTACGAGAGCTGTATCATCTGCATATGTATATATTTTGCAGTTTGGTATTGAGAGATGGCAGAGACTATTCACATATATGAGGAACAGTGTTGGACCCAGAACGCTGCCCTGCGGAACACCAAAGCCAACTCCCACATCCTCGCTGACGTAGTTGTCAACCTTGACGCACTGACTACGGCTGGACAGGTAGTCTCGGAAAATATCTAAAGCAATATCTCTAACTCCGTAGGCCTCCATCCTCTGTAAAAGGGTTGGCGCAGCGACCGTGTCAAACGCTTTAGCTAAATCAAGGAAAATTCCCATTGTTTTTGTTCCATTATCAAGGTTTTTCACAATAGTGTTAGTTAAATCCAGTACGGCGTCCTCGGTAGATTTGTTTTTTCTAAAGCCGTATTGATTTGGAGCAAGAGTCTTATTATGTTCCAAGAAACTGAGTAATCTTGTATTTAGAATTTTTTCTAAAATTTTAGAGAGCGTTGACAGGACTGATATCGGTCTATAGTTTTCGACACGGTCCCCGTCACCACCCTTAAATATCGGATGAACGAGAGCCTTTTTAAAAACATTCGGGAACTTACCCTTAGAGAGGCAAAGATTGCAAAGATAGGTGACCACTGGGGCAAGAACGTGACGAGCTCCCTTTATAACAGATACAGGGATTCCGTCGTAGCCAGCTGCACAGTTACTTTTCAAACCGGTAATTATAGTATTAATCTCCGCAATGTCCGTCTCCATGAGTCCCAGGGAGTTACCCTGTGGGTTTATTATGGAGTTTAAATTGAACTGAGTGTGAGGCCCCTGTTTGCGGTGCACGATATTCCGGGCTAGGTGTGCTCCAACACTGGCAAAGTAATCATTTATATAATTAACCGAGGCCGTCGGACTATCGCATAAGTTAAGAAGGTCTCCCGCTGTACTCGATTTTTTCCTGCTCAAGTGACTTACTGACCTTACGATATCCCACGTAGCTTTGAGATTACCACTAGCCCTTCGGAGTTCATCTCTTTCATACTCGATTTTTATCTTTTTGAGCAGATTATTACAGTAATTACGATACCTAGTATACGTAACTTTAGCTATAAAATTATCAGGATCACTTTTATTTTTTTTGTGGAGCCTGTCTCTATTTCGGATACATCTCAAGAGGCCGGCAGTAATCCATGGCTTGATTATCTTTTTTCTATGAGGAATTTTCACGATCGTACTATTCTCGTCAATTATGTTAGAGATGGCACAAACAAGAGCCTCCGCACAGAGATTTGGATCGGTGTTTGATAGGACTAGCGAAAAGTCGAAATTTTCTAGTGAGCTGATAACGTTTGGTAAATTTAAACGTCGAATAATGTTTTTAGGTTTTTTGACGGGAGCCGTTTCCACACAGAATAGGACTGGTGCGTGGTCAGTGATATACGAATCCAATACAAAGGTTGTAGCGATTTTGTTTGTTCTTAATAAAACATGATCATAACATTTCTTCATTCGTGTTGGGTAGAGGTGGGCAGGCAGTAGACCATGATATGAGGTTATGGTCAGGTACCTCTCAGAGTTAGAGTCGGTGCCACTAGGTAGGATATCAATATTCAGATCACCCACGACTGCCAGTGTGCGAAACGATGAAAGGGATGCCAGGACTAGATTGAGTGATTCTACAAATTTATCAACCTTAGAAACTGAAGGAGATCTATAAACTGCCACAATAGCCACATCCGGCACAAGTCTCAGTACCAATCCACTTGCGTCCTGAAGTACCGGCTCGGTTATGCAATATCGCAGTTTGGTACTCACATAGATGATAACACCATCATTTTGGTTGCTATACGCCGACTTAGCAGACGCAAAGCCTTGTAAAGTAGGAACATCAGTAACCTTACTCAGCCAGCACTCCGTGAGGACAACAACATCACAAATCACGTTCAGAGAATGCATGAGAACGGTTAATTGATTGAAATTACAGTTTATGCTTCTTATGTTAACCTGCAGTACATTAAGGGTTGCATTTTGCACTCTCAGTTGTTGGAGACACTGATCCGGCGAACATTCAAACGAACCAGACACACTAATGCGTTCTATAGATTCGACAAATTCATTAATATTAGCCATTTTTAAAAGAAAAGCTTACATACGGGGTGCTAGTTAAGGGATCAACATTAGACACAGAAATTATTCTAGCAGGCTTAAAAAGCATTTTTAACCTGGATAAGTAAGGATAAAACTCATGACAAATATAATCAATTTTTCCCACAGCTCGAGGGGATGTAAGCCACAAGCTAATGAAATATGGAATGAATGTGCAATCAATGTATGTGTGTGTATGAATGTCACTATCAATTACAATTTGAGGAAGTATATTATGTATAACATTAAGACGATAATCACAAGATAAACAGACTTGGAAGTTCACGCATGCATGATTACCGCTACATAAAACATATATTTTTATATTGTTCAGGCGAGGTACATGAAGAAAAAATAGTCAATCTTTCTTTATATTCTTCAGATCAGCCTCTGTACTTATACAGAAACTGGTAGCCCCTTCTTTCTTCCGCATATATACTTTTCCATGGGCAGTCCAACAAAAATCATACCCGTTGGATTTTGAAAAGTCTCTAGCAAGATAATATAAGCGTTTGGCTGTAGAACTCAAACTTTCCGATATAAACACTGGGATTTTAGGACCGTCTAGTTGAATATTTTCAGTTGAGAATTTGTTTTCCTTGTTCGATCTATTGAACTTCTTAATAGACTGAATCAGTTTATCCTTCAGTATTGATGTAGTAAAATTGATGAGGATTGGTTTGTTCGCTTCAGATTTAGCCTTCAATCGGTAAATATCCCGTATGTCTGAGGGGACAATAGTCAGATTCAGAGCTTTCCCCGTGCTAATAGCTATCTGAGTTAGATGGTCTTTTGTTTCTTTTGTTTTGATCGGTATATTTCTCAGCTCCAGACATGAAGCTCTTTGGGATCGCTCGAGGCTTTCCACCTTTTCCTCCAGCACCTGGATATAGGCAAGATTATTGTTACGCTCAGCTCTCAACTTATCAAACTCCGTCACTAGCTCGTCATACCTCGCAGAAACAAAGTCAACAGACTTTTTTATAGATGAATTTAGCTCCTTTATCTCGTTTACGGTAGTCTGTAACGCAGTGTACTTAATGTTTTGCTTTTTTTCAAAATCATGAAAAAGCTTCTTCATGTCTGCCATAAATAAATTTACATCGTCCACCTGGTCGAATTTACGCTTGCGTTGAGTGTCCTCCAGGTTGTGTGAAACAGTTGGCAAATCAGTTTCAGGAACATGTGATTTGTTCTTTGATTGCGCAGGTGAGCGTTTTGTAGACATAATTGTAAAAGGTAAATAACAAAAAGACAAAAAGAGATTCTCACTGTTGGGGTTCGAACGCCCGCCTTTGATTTCTCAAGTCCAAGTGTGTCACCGCTAGACCAAACGCACACGTAACAGTTAGGCGAAATTTGTAGATTGCATTTGGTTCACCAGTTTGAGCTTTACTTGTGCAATATGGATTATAAAAAGATTAACTTCAACACAGATCAAAACAATGAACTTAGATTTTGTTTTGTAGGGTATTCACTAAGCAATGTCGGAAAGCTAGCAAAATAACTTTGAATCTATTTTGGCTGTAGTTGATTTAATTTCTTCAACGCAGATTTAATTTTCGCACTGAGTTATTTGTTTGTAAACTTATTCACTGTTTTGTGCACTTTTTTGTCAAATCACTGTGATTTTACCACTACTTTGTACAAAAATAACGGAGCACATCAAAAACACGTCTACTTGAGGCAACGTTCGCGCGGGGGGGGAGAATTTATAATATTAGTATGGATTAGTATGGATTATATTAAAAGTGAAAGATTATATCTTAGTGTCTGTCACCCAGTTCACACTAGCACAGACACTGTCGTTTACTCCATCTTGTTCCATCTAAAATATTATAAAAAATATATTGTTCCAATAATAAATATAATAACTACCTAATTATTGTAAATCAAACATAGTATAATGTAATTTTACTATAAGATAGATAATGTGAGCAATTTATTGGAAATATTGAATAAATTGAATATGACATATTAGTAGAGAGACAATGACATATCATGAGACAGAAATGAGAAAGTGATAGTCTTCTAATTTCTATTTGCGTATTGATTGAATGTTAGGTGTTAGTGTGTGTTATTGTTCGTATGGCAACCGGGACCGACGTACAGTTGTAGTGTGTTAAACTAATCCGTTACTACTTAGCCCCGAGCCTAAGATTTTCTTTACTGCCAGAATTAGAGACAAAACCGATGACTCTCGGTCCGACTCATATTTGGGGCAAAAATTCAAAATTCAAAGTCTTTATTCAAAATTGTGTAGCACTACTACAGCGACGTCAAAAAGACGTCAAATTCTGCTTAAAACTAAGTTTACCACCGCTTCTTAGGCACCAGTGGAGAAGAAACGGCGCAACAAACTCCACTGTAGCATTTTACAGACGTCAATTTACAAAAAAGTATGTTCTTAAGACTAAATATGGACGAATTTACATATGTCTCGTGTCAAGATAATTAAAGTAAAGGCTGCTCGTCAGCTGGGTGATGGCCCCAGTGTGATGAGCACCTTTGCACGAACCTGGTACGGTGGGGGTTAAATGAATTAGACATATCTAGTACGTGGACCTATATGTACGAAAAATGTCAGTAATATGAATACTAACGGTCTAGAACACGTTAAGTTGCTGACAGTACTTTTTAAGGTGAGACGAATTTTCGCACATAAAATATCATTTTATAAGGAAGATTATTCCTTGAGGTGGGTGTACTATAACCCGCTTATTGAACGTCTTACGTCTTATTTCGTCTAAAAGACATTGTATTCGACTACATTAGTTCAATCACTCGCACCATAGAGCATTAGCGCTAATATTAACAAGGTTAGGCGCGTCACTGGTGCCGAAAATTGCCATCAATCATTATTACTATGTAATCCTATTGCGCAAAATGCGCTACTTCCTTCATCCATTTTATATGGTATCAGCCGTATCAGGTGAAGTTCAGAAAAGGTATAGCATTAACTAACCAGAGCGTCATAACATAACTAGTGGTTGCCCATGACTTCACCCGTGTGGAATTTTGATCCCGTTTCCGGGAATCTATCCCCGGGATAAAAAGTAATTCCAGATTTGAGTGAATTTTTATAGCATTAAATTTGTTATGCTGACTTTAAAGTTCGAAAGACATCGGAAAAAATGAAATGCTCAAATGGCTCCACCGTCGCCCTTAAAGACGGATATAAAGAGAAGGAAAATTTGAAATGATTCAGGTGTGGCTCAATAGCTCAGTTGGAAGAGCATTCCCCCTGTAAGGGAAAGGTCGTGAGTTCAAGTCTCACTTGAGCGTTTCATTAATTCTAGATTAATAATAATCTATCCCTCAACCAAATTTCAGCCAGATCCGTTGAGCCCTGTACACACGAGAGGGAAGCCTGGGCCAGTGCCTTCAAGGCCATGAAGCATGCTTGGGTCCTATAATTAGTATTGTAACACCAACACTCACTGAGATATTCACCATGTTGTTTATTTCTAGTAACCGATGTGAATGACCATGTCAATCACAAATCATACACTGGGCCCCAAAATTCTCAATGAGGCCCCAAAAACACATCAGATTAACCTCCGAATGACTTTTTAAAATGCAAAATTAAAGAGCCTACTCCTCTGAAAATGTCTATCGATTGCCACTTCAAAAGCTCGTCAAAAAGCCGTTTTCATGAAAGTATTTTTTTAAATTAGGAAACAAATATGTTTAGTCACGGGTCCGGGCGATATAAATAAAAGGGAATGACTTTCTATAACGTTATAATGATTAAAGTAATAACTAAAATGCGACCCGTCTTTACGACAGTGTTGTGACCGACGTAGAGGTTTATAAATGCAGTTTACGGTTGCATATTTGCTTACAAATTCCATTGCGATTTTTAAACCCGATTTCGGAAAATCTGCCGCCTGGACATGACCGGCCTTTGCTAGATCAGCAGCTTTAAAAATGCCACTTTATTGGGTAATATTTCTTTTTTTTTTATATATATTTGGTCCGTCAATTGACTGCACATCGCTAGATGGCAAGCAAAAAAAAAAGCTGACGTGCAGTCCAGAAGATACAGACCACCATTCTCGGTGCCATTAGACGTAAAATGGTGGTCCCTAACTTGACGGCCTTGATAGGTGCCTTGTCACGCCCCGCTTGAAGAACCCGGGACTGTAAGAGGAGGGAAACACGTATGCGGGCAGAGAGTCTCTTACACGAAATTATCAACTCACTAGCTGTCCCGGCAAACTTCGTTTCGCCTTAGAAATTAGAATCAATTAGCTGTTCGTTAAAACTTCGATTCGGGCCCCATACGCCCACGGAACCATAACCATACTTACACCTACGGAGCCTATATACCTATGGGACCCATACAACCATATACCTCTACGCTCAAGGGCGTTCATACTACCATAAACCATCAATTTTTAGCCCTAAATAAAAAAATAGCCACCATAAACATTGTCACGGCCCAAGCAACGGGCATTTTGTTAATTCAGAAGAATGTCTACTAATCACCCTCTGACGATATTTGCACACATTATGTCAATTCTATATCAAACGTCAGATAACATAGAAGAATATCATACGGCAGTATTGAATAATAAACACATGTTTTCCAATTCGTATTCCAAATTCAAAATTTAGACATGGCGTATGGCGGATCAGCTATTTTATATGGTGGTTTTGTATTCTTTAATTTTCTAATTTTACGCGCAATTTTCTTCATTTTTTCTTTCATAAGAACCATCTCCTAGCAATAACGAACACAACAAAAAAAGAATTAGCGAAATCGGTCCAGCCGTTCACGCGTGATGTCGTGACCAAGGGAAATAGGAACTCATTTTTATATATATAGATTATATAGGTATATAGATATAAGTGACCATTTTGCGAATTTGATAGGAATCTATTGAATTTGATTACTGGAAATTGAAAAGATACTCATTTTTAGTGGAGTCGGTAGGTGGAAGTCCTTGAACAGACTTCAGACAAAGGCACAGAATTGACACAGGTTTGCTGAAGCAAAGAAAACTGGTATAGATGGGGGTTGTGGACACACATCCACAGACAATGGCCCACCTGTAAACATGTGCTAAGTGTGTTGTGTTAACATGTACAATTGTATACCGTATAATTATAATACATTGCGATAAATAATTGTTATTACGTTCGTTAAACATTAATCAGAAACGTAAAGAGTTAAACCAAGTGAAAAAACTCAAAGAACCGTTAAATCTCTGCTCAAGAAGGCGTCGATACGGCAAATTTACATCGAATTTAGACAATTAACGAGCTTTGTAACAAGAGCTTTTACTTTGAGAGATTAGTCTACTCTTCACAGCCCTTTTGTTTCATTTCTATAGTTAGGATAAGACCAATATCTGGTTTAAATAATTATATCTCTGATTTCGATTTCTTTAGGTAAGAAGTGTAATTTGTGTAACAAATTTTGTACAAATAAATATTTTTTACTATACTTGTAATATTATAGGGGTTTAAACACAAAAAGCGTTGGCTTGGTGTCGACGAAGATCTCACTAACTTAATGGATGCCCAAAACCATGCGAATTGGAGAAGTAAAAGTCGGTAAGCGGACCACAGACTCCAAGATGAAGGCCTATGTTGCAACCTGGACTAACGTAATGATGATGATAATGATGATGATAGTAGACAGAGTGATGATGATAGCTGTGTTACATTACACGCCTTTTAGGCACCTGCGTAATAAAGGTAACATAATGATGTTACGTTAAACAAACTGGTTTATTCGTATAAACGAAACATAAGAAATGTTCAGTCGATTTCCGAATAGTCGGCTTGGGATTGACAAGAAAGATAGCCTCAGGCGGAAAGGTTAACGTTGGTTCATTATTCTTTTACCCGTAGCTATCGGGTCATTCTCGTTAGCCTGTCTCGTACGATACTGATTGTTATTCGTAAGCTGTAGTTGAACTGTTTTTTCTTTACTTTTCCTTATATATTTGAGTAAGGGGCATCGCACATTATCGGCATCGGTGAGGAAAAAGATCCTTCGGCATCATTCATACGGACATTCAAACCAGAAGAACCTGAAGAATACGTGATTATCTGAAATAAATTTTCTCAAAATGACGAATTGGCATAAATTGAGAAAGTTTTAAAATGATCTTAATACCAGCGCATTAAGAATATCAAACATCACCTAGGTGATTTAAGGTGTTCGAATTGGTGGACTTAAATACCCAGCCTAGGTGAATAATAAGAATAATATTAATGTTAAGTATACTTTAATCACCTTTGATATGAACATAAAAAGTTTTATTAATTAAAATTGCGTTATTGTTCGAACTAAAGATGTGGGCAAAATATCAGAATAATCAAGGAAAGGGGGAAACAAAGACATTACTACCATTTTGAGTACTCTTTTAGTCAAAATCGATCTGATGCCGACTGTACTTATAAAATTGAGTCTTAGTCCTTAGAAGATTAAATTATAGAAATGAATATTATACTATAAATTATAATATTATACCCGCTTTCATCAGCATTAACATTCATTTTATTTGCATAGCTAATTATACTGAATGTAATTACGTAAATGCTCAAAATGTAAATTTATCAGGAGGGGTGCAGTTATGATTAATAACCAGTATTCAGGAATGTAAAGACTTCACTGTATGTTAATATGAACATGTATGTGATCGAGACGTCTACATAATGTTTCTCTATTGTTTCTCTACGCGAAGTGTGAATAGTATCAGACGAGGCAATCCTCGAGGAGGGCAAGACCGACAGGAATTGCCCTGAGTCAGTCAAGGTGCGAGGGATATATCGAAGACAACCTCACCTTCGGCCTAGCACGGCGACCCACAGACAGCGTACAGTTTTAGTCGGTTCGAGTCCGACATAACCTCCCCCCGGCTCCGGTAGGGGAGGTATCCAAGGGGATTTCCACACGAAAAAAAAATGAGGCTGTCAAGTTGAGAGCCTCTATTGAAGCATTTGTGTCAACAATAGTAACGTCAACTGGTCACGTTGAAATTCGGTCCCGGCTTTCAATAGTCGTTAAGGTCAAGACAGAGACCTACATGGGCGAACTGAACAAATCTGTCAGTGACCGCAAACCACAACTCAGTCTAGGAATTCAGGCGGCAATCGTCCCCAGTATAGCCGAAAAATCCAAGCCACATCATATTTAAGCGAGCCGAGTCTGGTCAGAGACACCATGGCTAAAGATGAAGACCTCGAATACGACCAGGACCAACACAATAATGATGATGACCTTCTGACAAGTAAACTATTACCTACTATCTATTAGATTCACGTCTGTAAATCCCCGAAGGGGTAGGCAGAGGTGTATTTAGCAACCACGTTTCACCAATTATGATTTTTAGGCCCACGACGTAATAGGGGGCGAGCCTATTGCCGTGAAGGAGCCCTTTGTCTTGGGCTATAAGTTTACTGTCGGATGGAGAACAGCCCTATCCCTTAGTCACCTTTTAGGACACCCACAGGAAGACCTGGCGTGGTCCTATTCTACTCCACCGGGAACCAGCGCGGACTAAATGATAATTACTTCACCATCCCTATATATGTCTATACCTAAAGTGGGGCGCGCATTCAAGCGTTAAGCTTTTGAGGTTCTCTGTAAGGTATGAAATGAAAATAGCTCATAAAAAGTATCATTTCACAGATTTCACACACAGCTATCTACCAGCGAAGCTCAATGCAAGGGTTAAATCAAACGTTTTTGTAATAAAATACGAACACTATGCTTTTCAATGAATGCAAATGAGTGTTAAAGCCAGAAGTCAAAGTGAAAAGTTTATTCAACGTAGAACGAACTTCTTATTGACGTGAATAATAATTCTACTTTAGCTAAGTTTACCACCGCTTCCAAGGCGCTGGTGGAGAAGAAACGGCGCAGCAAAGTTTACCTATATATACGACTAGCTTTTGCCGGCGGCTCCGCCCACGTGGATATTGGTTATCACGTCCTAACATAGCCTATGTGTTAATCCAGGGTGTCAGCTAAAGGTAGGCTTTCGAAGCGAGCGTCTGTAGCGTCAGAGGCGCCGCGACTGTGACGCCGCGATAGAGCGACAGATAGATGTTCCATACAAATGTATGAAATTCTAAGGTACGACTTTCGAGCTCAGCGACACAAACGCGGCGTCAATGACGTCACAGTGCTGCTGTGACAGCGTTGTCAGACGGTAACGCTATAGACGCTGCGTCTGTGACGCTTAGTTCGAAAGTCCACCTTAAATCTATTCCAAATTTCATTAAAATAGCTCCAGCCGTTTAGACCTGATTCCGCCATACATCCATTCACACTTACAAACTTTCGTGTTTATAATATTAAAGTAGGATATAATACTTTTTAACAAAAAAATACGGATCCCGACCCGTCTACCCACTGGAGTTTCCCACTGGGGTGGGTATTTCACGATTCCCCCTACACCCCCCTTAAAAATACCATGTTTATGGAAAACGTAACTTACCTTCCACAAAACTGTTCTCACAAATATTCTGTGACACGAATCGTTCACCTAATCATCATCATAGCGTGCTTGAAGCGTGATATCGAAGTAATACAGTTAGACCAGTCGTTAAACTTTTTAAGGCTCCAACGAACGGAAGTGGCTAGTAGACGAAACGAATAAGTGCAAAAACCCTCTGACTTTCAAAACCTTAAATGTTACTATTCAATGGACGAATTTAACCGATATTCTTTTTCGTCTTCTGCATCTTAGCGTTGCTCCTAGTTGCATCCGAAGCTTTTTCTAACTTGGAGTCCGGGATCAGCATTACCAGTCTAACTGCAGATTTGGCTAAACTTCGATATTTTCTGTGAAGCCATTGCTGACACAAACCAAAGGTGCTATCGGAGTATTGCAGGTAGAACAGTTGTTGGACCTTTTTAGAGCTCCTACTACCCGTAACGACTGCCATAGATAGTCGTATGGCAAAACTGACCGACGGCTAATGTGCTCTCCGAGGTACGATCAGACCAATGCAAACAGTCATATTCATGCATACAAATATTTACACTGAGCGGGGATCGCAAGCCTCCTGGGTAGCAGCCGCGTTCAGTACCGCTGATCCACAGAGGCTGCCAATGAACTTAACCGGTATTGACTCAGGGTTGTCTCCCCAGGTTTTTAAAAACATTTTTCTTCACGCATGTTAATTTCGTGAATTCAATCACTAGTTCCGAATTCGAAACATTATTTTATTGACTGGGGGTGCCTGTGAAGTCACCATAACGTCTCCAACAGTATTTTACATTTAGCAATGGTGGATATTGCGTGCTATTGGAACGTTATGCGGTGTAATTACAAGTGTTGTTTAAGAAATACACGACTTTACTTGTCGGTAGGCGGTTTATTATTACTAAAGACATAAATTATTAACGTTATTAAACACCTCAATAATTATATTCGCCACAATTTCGGTCTCTCCGTACATTGTGTAGGTATACATACTTGTTTTAAATTTTTTTGCTTATGTTTGCAATATACAGATACAGTATCCTTATCCATGTACCTACCTGACTTTTGTAGAATGAGAATCCGGCTAAGATCATTCTTCTAATTATACGCCAGATACTGTACCCCTAGCACGAACTACTAGCGTAATCATGTAGTAAGCGTATTGGGAGAATGGAGCATTGTGATTGGCCGCCTGCCTACTGTGAACCTGTGTGTGTATGAAGCAGGCCAATCGCATTGCTCCGTTCTCTCAATACGGTTACTAAACGATCTGTTCTGTACGCATAATGTATCCAGAAGACAAGTAGTAGTATCACAATGTCATCATCATGTAAGTGTCATCATCATCTAAGCGTTGTTCCCAGTTGTATCCTACCCTCGCCTTGAACCTTACAATATAAGGTCCAATTACTCCTTCTCCTCTTTTTTTGGCTGTATGACATTTATGGGAAGGACGCCTACACCACAACCTCACCCGTCAATCAGCAGGTGCAGGTGAATTTGCCTATGCCTCGAAGGTCTTAGTGGAACTCTTTGTATAGAGCCGCTTTATCATATCAGCCACACACAGTCCACTTTTGAACATAGGCCTCTCCCATAGACTTCCAGAATGACCGATCTAAAGCAGCCCGCATCCAGCGCTTCCCGGCGACATTAATGTGGTCGTCCTTCCACCTGGCCGCTGGGCGTCCTACACTACGTTTGCCTGTACGCGGTCGCCATTCCAGAACGTTTTTGCTCCATCACGCTGTATCCTTTCTAAAATAAAGATGTTGACTCACTTGCATAGTACCCAACGTCATTGTTAACGTTGATGTGTCCCGCGTCTTCCGCGGCGAGCATGTGCGTGTCCCACACGGACCGGTACTCAGGGTCGTGGAGCACATCGTACAGGGAATCTGGCTCCACGTCATCGAACTCCGCCACCACCTGTGTATGAAGATAATACAAATCTTTATACGGAAATCTGCTTCAACTCATCTTTGGGTAATGGCTACAGATAAAAAAATATCTCGGAAACGGTTTTTTGCGTTTTATAATATTACATAACAGGTATTACGATCAATATAACGAACGAATTCGACGCTGTAGACTCGAACCCACGAAAACTGTACACCATTTTGGGTCTTCAAAGTCGGGGTGTGAGTTAATTATAGTTCGTTCACGTCAAGAATGCAGTGAATTCGCGCTAAGAATTTAAATCAGTTAACACAAATGACAGGGTACAAGTAGGTACAACCGTTGCGTTCAAAGCAATGTCTTCAACTGGACACTGTGAACTTGACCTTATGATTTGAAATGATTTGATTGGTTAGGGGACGGGGCTAGACTAGACAATTTATGATTCACTGCATTCTTAATGCGAACGAACTATAGAGCATACTTCTCGAACAACAGGGCCATCCCCAGTTTCAAGATTCTGGTCTGGTCATCTGGCAGTAAACATAGATATAGCCCATTAAAAACCCCTTACTAAACTCCCTACTATATCTATAAAACTGGAAATCATAGGTAGATTCCTAGTTCATGAGGACTGACAACAAATTTTTCCTCATAACGAACTCACCAACTTTAGTTAGCCGGCTTTTCTAAAAGTTAGTTTAGCTGATAAAACTATTGCCAAAACTACTTGATACTATTATTTTAGCTATATCTATCGATATTTTATTTCACTCCCTGCTGAGACTACTATAATAAATGAAGTGCTGTCCATTTAGGGCTTACGAATGACCTACTTGAGGAACTGATCTGACGTAAATAGTTGGTCTTCGAACGGTTTACCAGAGCGCAATCAATTCTGAAGTAACTTTATGATCAGTTTGTAAGTCAAACGCAAAAGCAGCCATAAACTTAACAGAACTATGGCTATAGGACCTTTCTTAGAAATAAACAAGTGAGAATTAATGGACTCAGTTATTCATTGTTACATTTGTGCATTTTGACACTCATGCAATATTACATTTGTGAATTTCTAGCATCACTACATTCCTACATTTGATCGTTTCAAACTATTTTACGTTTGTACATTTTGACACTCGTGCTATCTGATACTTTATACATTATATAACATGCTGTCGGTTTGTAGTTTTTCTTTACCTACACTTTTATAGCAGTTTAGTAATTTATGCTTTCGGTCCTATACCATAAGTACTAATAATAAAAAACTGTTCCGTTGATCTCTTGACATTTTTCATACAGTAAATAAAAATAAGTTTTATTTCCGTAACTTGTTGACTTCAAGTCCTGTCTAACAGAGTTGAAACTTTTACATCCGGGCATAATAGAATTTCCTATTCAAAGTACCGCTTGAAAAAAAGACAGAGTTACTTTCGTATTAATAATTCTAACTGATGTTACCTTGGTATCTTAATTTATGTCTAGACACATTTCAAACAGGTTCTACCAAAACTCTTAGGCGTGCTACAGAGCTATACCGTAACCTTTTTATTCACTTTTCTGAAATCATTCAATTTACTTTTGATGGCTACGAACTCCTGCACTGATTCCCTAAAATCCTTACCCTGCGTCCACTCATCTTCTCAAATATTTGAGACTTTCACTCGTCCCCTGGTGTGTTATTTGTTTATAGATTATATCAGATTATACATCTGCCTGCTCGATATCGAGGCTGATCGAGGACTAGTTTATTGAAGTATGTAGGTACAGAATTCAAATTCAACGTAACTACTAAATTTGACATCCATGAAGACTTGTCTTTGTGACTTTACTTTAGACCGCTAGAGGATTTTTAAGGGAATATTATTAATTGCACATCAAATAAATAATCACATATCAATATATTTTCATCATTTATATGCTTTTTAAATAAAATAAATTACTTTACTACGAATAAACTGAATGTTTAACAAAACTAGTACTGCAGAAAAAAATAAAATATACATTAGCATGGCATTACTTTTATTCTCATAATGCGATACAAATAAATTTATTTAAGTACAAAAATTATAAATGTTTATCAAAAATACTAACCGCACAGCAAATTAACTAGTGCGCATGTAGAAGATACCCATTGTCAAAGTAAAATATCTATCCGAGTAGCATGTATACTAAGTAATTAAGTTCAGAATGATCACCACCCACCCCGAAATGGATAGGTTAGGTTAGAAGACATAAGGCGGGAGCTCCGCTTCGCTACGCTCCCGCCTTATGTATTCGTGGTTAATTTTTTTTATAAGCAAGTAAGTACTTTGTTGGTGCTCAATCAGCATTTTTGATGTGTATTTGGATGATTTTGTCGTGCATTAGCAGCATTAACAGTGCATTAATAAAACTGCTTTGCATTAAGATAAACAGCCATTTTTAAATTGGGTACCGCATTTAAATTAGGAATAGAATTTTGTTTTTTTTTTTAAAGAATATTAGAACCGAAATTATTAATATTCCCTCTAACCCCTCCAAATAAGCTAAATTGTTTGTGCTAGGAGTGGTCTCACATCGGTAGTGTAATGGTCAGGATTCGAACCCGGTACCTTTCGATCGTAAGGGACTTTTCCGTGAGTCTTCCCGAGACTCATTTCTCGGTGTGTTCGAGTGTCGATCGGTACAGTAGGTAAGTACCAGTAGTGAAATATTCGTGATTAAAGTTAGAAAACAGTTCTTCATAATTCCACTTTGCATTTTAAATGCGAGAAGTAAGAGAAACAGCTATGAAGTATTTTAGATTCAGCTTTAGAGAAACATCATTATGCAAATCGTGTGAATAAATTCATAATATGCCAGCTGTGTCTGGCTTGTCTGGTATGTACTGCACTGCAAAACCTCTTATTTTTAATACAAGCAGTTCGTTGCAGCAGAACGGATTTTGATGCGCTTTTCTATTATAGACTTCAGAAATTCGGCAATTTTAACATAAGTCTAACCAGGTACTGAATTGCCGAATTTTTGAAGTGAAAACTTTTTTGGGTGAACTGAAACTATTTTATTGCTTAAGTCAAGAAGAATAAAATAAACTAATTAATTACAGTGTTATAACTAAATGTACAATATATACAAAAAGGAGAAAAAAACAGGTGTAAGAGACTGTAACTTTAATGAACGTGAACTGAAATGATGAACTTCGCGTCAACGGTACATCACGTCACACCCATTCTGACGTCATGGCGATACAACAATATAATTAAATATTATACGACCGCTACCTACTCGAATTGTACAACATTTGACAATTCACACAATTAGCAAAAAAATCTTGGGCATTGAGTACTTTTTATACAGACTGTTTTCATTTCTGTGGGGCACTCCCGTATGCCACAATTTATTGAACTTAATAGATTGAATAGAATGAGATAATATGACCACAAAATCAACAAGATTGGTTTCTTTGAAATCATTATTTTGGTCGTAGTGTGTACTGATATCTACGCGATCGAAGCCGCGGTCACCAGCTAGTCAAACACTCACCTTATTATATTATTAGAGGTATTGCTAGAGGCCTAGTATGGTGCTTGCAATAGCGCCGAATTATCGAAAACTCGAAACAATACGACATGGCAAATATCCCGATATCTCTACTTATAAAGATTTCTTTATAATTACCAACTTATAAGAAAATTGAATAGCTTTACAACATCAAGTGTTTCGATAAGCTTTTTCAATTAACCGCATCCTTTCCTATCCTGGTTCACATCCACCTATACGGCTGGGATGTCACCCCTATACAATGCAAACAATAGCCTTTCGAACGGTTCAGCACCTCTATTCTTTGCTGCACAACAAAGACTGTTGGCATTATTGAACAAATGAAAAGAAAACAGGGAAAAAGTATATATTAACAAGTATATTAGAGTCAACGGAATATCTACTGTGTTTGCAAGTGGTACGATCACGGAGAAACTGTTGAACTAGAGCTAAATGAGGTTGAACTCCATACATGATCTTGGTGCTTGTTATAGTATAGATTGGAAGGAGATAGTGGAGACGCATTTAAACTAACTTTTAAAAAATTCTTACTACAAAAAGCATGCTTACTAGAAAGTTACAGAATTTTTAGATGATGAGAATGAGAAATGAAATTTTGATTGACATTTTTATGTTTAACATGTATTGACATTGTACCATTATTATTATTTTGTACAAACATTGTTTGAATTATAGTTTTTATTTTCTTTTAAATACATGTCATGTAAGCATTATAAGTGCAATGAGCAAACATTTGTACGGCATCTAAAAAACCTAAACCTTCGGTACATAATCATTGACTTTCATCGTGCATGCAATACGTGGATGTTAGTTACAACATCTCTACCACGGCCACGGCTTCCATTTACAGAACAAGCCGGCAGTAATCGTGTTGCCCCTAGCCACTGGTATTATAAACAAATGGTGTAGAAGACACAAGTTAAATATGTACAACATTTTGCACTAAGCATATTTGTCTTTTAAACCATCAATATAGTGTTTACGAGTAGAAGTGAACAGGCAACATTTTCTCTAGACCATATAATAATAATACCTTTATCTCAACTCGAGACCAGCCTCTGTGGCGGCAGTGAACGCGACTGTTAGATACGCAGGAGGCGCGGGTTCGATCCCCGCTCAGTGCAAATTTTTTTTTTATTTTTTTTTTTTTTTTACACAGGACACGTCAATTTGACTTCACCTCGCCTGATGTTAAGCTAAAGGCAAAGTCTCGGAAAGAGGGTCACCATCGTAAACATTTACCATGTTAACAGTGGTGGCACTCAGCTTGACGGCCTCATTAGATGCCTTTTCACGCCCCGCTTAAAGGACCCGGGACTGTAGGAAGAAGGAAACACGTGAGCTGGCAGGGAATTCCAGGTCTTAGTGGTGCGGCATAGGAATGAATCACTGAAACGCTTGGTTCTAGCAGGTATACTCTGCACCGTAAATGGATGACATCTTAGCCCTGCACGTGTCGTCCTGTGAAGGAAAGGGGAGGGTGGGACTAATTGGAAGAGCTCGTCAGAACATTCACCATGGTAGAGACGGTAGAAAACTGCCAAAGACGCAACATCTCTACGCATCTGCAAAGGCTCGAGGGTGTTCGTGACCTCAGGATCCCCAATTATGCGGACCGCACGTCGCTGCAACCTGTCGAGAGCATCTAATAAGTACTTTGCGGAGCCGTCCCAGAGATGTGAGCAGTATTCCACGCAGGAACGAATTTGGGTCTTGTATAGAAGACACCGCTGCTCCGGCGTGAAAAAACGTCTCACTCTGTTCAGGACTCCGAGTTTACGCGAGGCTGATTTGATGATACTCTCGATATAGTTTTTGTTGTTCAGTTTGCAGCGAACATCCATACCGAGGATAGTGAGGTGATCCTGCAGTGGCAGTGGTGTGCTCTGAAGAGTGGGAAGGGGAAGGAAAGGAGATACTTTTGCTGTAAACGCACATGCCTGGGTCTTCTTGGCATTGAACTCGACCAGGTTCCTAGCGCCCCATTGAGAAATGTGGTCCAGGATCCGGTCCAGCTCAGTGACAAGAAGCTGCCTTTTTTCCGCGATATCAGACTGCTTGGCCGCAGGATGTGCGTAATAACTCCCGTGTAAGGTGCTGTCGTCTGCATAGCAGTGAATGTTTCCGTTACAGAGCATGTCATTGATATGCAGAAGAAAGAGAGTGGGAGATAAAACGGAACCCTGCGGCACGCCAGCATTTACCTGCAAGAACTCCGAAGCTCGTCCATCACAAAGGACGCGAATACGGCGCCCCTGCAGGAAGCTTGCAACCCAGTTACACAGTCTAGGAGGCAGGCCGAAGGCTGGTAGCTTGGAAAGAAGCGATTTGTGCCATACCCTATCGAAAGCTTTGGCGATGTCAAGACTAATTGCCAGTGACTCACCGTGCTTCTCCATAGCCTCACCCCAAAGGTGGGTCATGTACGCCAGAAGATCACCCGTTGACCGTTTCGGTCTGAAACCGTATTGCCGGTCACTAAGCAAGGAGTGATCCTCTAGGTGGCGCATGAGCTGTGTGTTAATTATGTGCTCGAACACCTTGCACAGCACTGAGGTGACGGCTATGGGTCGATAGTTGGCTGGGTCCGAGCGATCCCCCTTCTTGGGGATCGGCTGGACATTCGCCTCCTTCCAAGCCAAGGGCACTGTACCCGAACTGTAGGACAGTCGGTACAGCCGCGTTAGCATAGGAGATAACTCCGCTGCACATTTTTTAAGTACAACCGCTGGAATACCATCAGGACCACTGGCTTTCCGGACATCGAGTGATTGCAGTACTGCACGGACATCGCGTTACCTGATACGTATATCAGGCATTGCGTGGTCACCAGTGGGCATTGTCCGTGGTTGCATACCACAATCATCGACTCGGGAGTTGGCCGCGAAGAGATTGACCAGCAAATTTGCTTTCTCTTGCGGCTCATGGGCCAGAGATCCATCCGGATTGCTCAGCGGGGGCAGCGAGGGCTGGCAGAAGTTGGCTTGCACGGCTTTGGCCAGTTGCCAGTAGCCACGGCTACCCGTGGGATGCGCCACTAGCTCTTGGCCCAGCCGTGCTATGCGCTGGGCATCCGCCCTGATGCATGCCCTCTTGCAGACCTTTGTGGCTCTGTTGTACGCCGCCTTGAAGTGACCCACGTTGGGATCGCGCGTGGCGCGCGCCCGCACCCAGGCGCGGTACGCAAACTGTTTATGCTCAACAGCCTCCGCGCACTCGCGCCCGAACCACGGCCGCGCTCCGCGGACTCCGGCGACATCGGTGTATGGGATATAATATTCCATACCTAGACCGATCTCACCGGCGACGGCAGTAGCGCTCTCAGATGGGTTCTTACCCTCAAAGCAGCGTTCAACCCACGGGATGGACGCATAATACTCGCGCAATCCATCCCAGTCCGCTGACGAGTAGTGTATATGATATTTGTATGCATGAATATGGCTAGGCTATTTGCATTGGTCTGGGTGTTTCTATGTATAATATGTATCTATTTACAAAAGTATCTAAGTATGTTTATCCATTCTAGATTCCATAACACAAGCTAGTTAAGCTGACCATGGGTCTAGACAGCGTTGTGTAGAATGTTGTGGAATATTTATTGCTATTAATAAATTTACTGTTACTAGTTTTACTACAGTAATGATTTGATTGTAGTTTGTTCCGTCAATTTGGCTGCACTTTGTGTATAGTAAGCTGAGGTAAAAGCCACCATTCATTAAACGTCAGAAGTATCTCGGCTTACAGATGAGAACGACTTAGGTCCCAAAGATGATGAACTGGGATTACTATATAAAATCCCTTTACACAACAAATGTAGGGTACATAAAAACTAACTAGAATTTTCTCTATAAATTCGTTTTAAAAGGTTCAAATGATAGATAGACTATCTTCCTGCTAACAAACTAGTAAGTGCATATTTCACGTGGAAATGCTCCAGCATCCGTTCAATTTCCGATGAAGCCGGGAGTGTTTTCTATTCGAAATTCTGTTTCGCGTTGCTGCAGTGTTGATCGAACAATTTATCTGCATTTCTCTGTAAATAACTCGTAGTGTGCTGTTTCATTTGAAATTGGGAAATTATAGTCTGCTGATGATCATAATTATTTCTGCCTGCGTGGATGCTATGCGATTTCTAGAAATGAAAGTTATAAACCAAATTTCAATACAATTGGTTTAACGAACTGTTTCCGCAAATTCAGATTTTGATCTGGCTTTTATTTCTTTGCGTGGAAAATGAAAGGAATCTATATTATAATTAAGCAGACACCTCAAGAATTGTATTTATTTCTATCATCCGGTACCCACACATTGCACGCAAAATCAATCAATGTAACTGAGTTTTTTTCTAAATAGGTACGTAAATCTGAAAAGTTGACGAATAAATTATTCTTTATTAGTCAAGAAGAATTATAATAGGTACAGGCAGTATTTGCTAACTTATGAAGTAGTTATTATGAAATGAAATACTTCTTTGAATGAATTTTTTATAGCATTTATTATGCTAACTTTTGCCCTTGAAGGCGGATATAAGGAGAAGGAAAATATGAAATGATTCAGGTGTGGCTCAATAGCTCAGTTGGAAGAGGGTAAGGGAAAGGGGACAGGGGTAAGGGAAAGGTCGTGAGTTCAAGTCTCGCTTGAGCATTTCATTTTTTCCGTTTTTTTTGAAATACCTTAGTTTTAAGATCATTTTGAGACTTTGAAGCCAAGATCGTGACGCTAACTGTATGTGAGCCACACATAACTAAAACTCCCTGCGTTGCATGGTATACTGCAGGACATTTTCATCAATCAGGTCTAACTTCATGTTACTATATACTAATGGCTACAACAAAACTGCCAAGCCACGGCCCGACCTCCACAACTACGATGGGAACATTATCATTTCCGCACAATTTAGGCACAACGTGTTCCTAAATGTAACAGTGACTCAGCTAAAACGGCCGTTCCCAATAAAATACAGTTAAAGATCAAAAACAGTCAAATTTAGGTATCGGCTGTTTAAATTCAAAACATGGTAACTGATTTTTTTGCGGAAAAGCGCATCGCGGTATAATTTTATTTTACGAAATTGGTGTGTAATAGGAGTTACTATGCTTTGAATTTAAACAGCCGAGCACTTTATCCGTAGATGCGATCTATCTTTAACTGTCAGTATGTTATTGGGAACGGCGGTAAGTAGTTCACAGGTTTAATTTTATATGAGTGCAAATATTTGCGCTGGCGACTGTATCACAGTTAATAGGTACAGTTAGCATCAGAAAGATGTTGACGAACAAAGTATTGAAAATGATCTTAATTTTGTTTTTTACCGCCTTCCAATTGACCGATTGTTGTGATATTTGGTACACCCCTTTAGTTTGGACAATTATACCATACTAGCTTTTGCCCGCGGCTCCGCCCGCTTGGATCTCAGTTATCGCGACCAAACATAGCCTATGTCCTTTCTCAAGGTCTACTCTACCCCTATACCAAATTTCATCAAAATCGGTTCAGTAGTTTAGGCGTGAAAGCGTAACATACAGACAGACAGACAGACAAAGTTACTTTCAGATTTATAATATTAGTATGGATAAATCAATAAAACAGTTTGATTTGTTTTTAATACGAGAGTTTTAAGATCATTTTAAAACTTCGTCGTCAAGATATTTATGACGTTGACTGTACTACTAAGTTACCTACACTGTATTGTATGTTAGTTTGATTTCTAGAAAATGAAAGATAAATAAATAAACATTCCACAACATTTTACACAACGCTATCCAGACCCATGGTAAACTTAACTAGCTTGTGGAATCTAGAATGCGAATAAACATACTTAGATACTTTTTTTTTGTACATACATATTATACATAGAAACACCCAGACCAATGCAAATACCCATATTCATGTATACAAATATTTGCACTGAGCGGGACTCGAACCCGCGCTTCCAAATGTTCTACCACTACGCTACAGAGGCCACCATATAGATAGATTGCGTAAATATTTGTCTCAAGTGGTACATGTTTACTGTTGTTGTTTTGCAACACTCTCCTTGTTGGAAGTTTTGATGCCTCAAAAACATTTCTGGATATAACATGAAACTAGAATAACGCTTGTTCATGTTGCCTTACATTAAAACAATGTGAGTTCATTTCTAAGAAAGATAATAAACAAGGATGTTTATTTACTTTTTTTTTACGCACCCCCATTGTTTTACGCAAGCCAAACTTGCTGCACATTCCTATGGCAAGAACCACCTATAGGCAAAATTCCTATCTACTGCGAGCCTGCCGTGCACACAATGTGGCATGTCGGGATGTTGATATAGACTTATTTTTTACTGGTATCTCTACAGTAAAGCAAGTATTATGCGATCACTACTTTATGGATTAGGAATTTGCTTTTGGTATTGCTTACTATTGCTAGATGGCAATGGTTAGCGATACTAAAGGCAAACATCTGAATGTAACAAATTAATGTAAACCGTCCGTAGAATTGTGTTGCCATAAAACTTTATACAAAATTACTATCAGTGAAAACTTGTAAATGGCCCTCACTTTGTTATATGAATTTACCTATTGTTATCTTTTAGCTGTAAGTTTTCCTAAAATGATAAAATAAAAAATAATATCTTATGTAGAAAACTGAAGGCACAACAAAGTGATTCGGATAAATATTGTTTATGATCTACTGCTATTAAACTACAGGTTAGTTACGCAGTCGTATTCACTACATTGGGAGAGACCTAGGTCCAGCAGTGGACTGCGATAGGTTAATTATATTCACTACATGCACACCACTGCACATTTCGACACAATGCTACACAGCTCTACGCACCACTACACACCACTGCACACTTCGACACAATGCTACACATTCTACATACCTCTACAGACTTCTACACAGTTCTACGCACCTCTACGTACCTCTACGCACTTTTACTCACCCTCTACGCACAACTACACATCAACACACGCCATTCATTTAAATTAATTAATTACCATTTCTCATTATTTTATTGTTCCATTTGCTTGTGAGAATTGAAACCACAACACGCCCTTCTGGCAGATATAATTAAAATGTTCTTGTAAAACACAAACCGAATTTTGGTACTGTAAAACGAAGCAATAAAATATTCAGTATAATAAAAACTCAATCAATGTTTTTACTTGCGAGCAGAGTAGTGATTTCAGAGGCCCCATTATGACTCGGGGCCCAAATCAACCCCATTGGTACATCTATTGATAAACGGACGAGGCTATGGCGTAAGCTTTAGTTTCCAGATTAGGAGGTCAGTCGGCAGTCACTCCCATAAAAGTGAATATAACCGAACTAAGGGAAATGGAGAGAGGAATGAGGTTGAGGCCCCACTTGTGTGTTGCGCTGCGTTGCGTTGCGTCGATCAGGGTCATTCTTAGAAATTTGTAATCAAATTAAATTATAGCAATAAGAAAAATTCCTTTAAGTTTCTTAGAATGACCCTGTTCAACGCAACGCAACACACAAGTGGGGTCTCGCTCTCAGGTCTTACAAGCGCAAGATTTGAATGCAACGAGGACTAAGAAGCACAACGCACTTGGGGTCTACTTGTCTAGTTTTGTATGAGAACGAACCCCATGAGATACCAAATGGAATGGACGCGCGTTTTCATTGAAAAGTAGACCCCAAATAGTGCAAATGTATTTTGTGGGCATTATGGTTTGATGAAAATGGTGCCTAACAAAAAAATGCAGTCGAATTGAGAACCTCCTTCTTTTTTGAAGTCGGTTAAAAAAGTAACACCATTTTTGTATAATAACCGCCTCAATATGCGATTCTGTTTATTATACTACACAAATCCCACATAAAAAATAATTTATAGTCTCATCATAAACCTGTTTTCTAACTCAAGGCCCGACTTTACTGTTCATTATATATTAATGCTTCCTTTTACAGCCCCGCAAACTTTAACCAATGAAGCAATTTAATGGTTCCCTGCGTATATCCAATATGGAGAATGCCATGAATTGTCGACGGGGACTTACGCCCCCTAGAAAGATGAAGGCTTTATTACATTGATGTGTAAGTCAGGAGTGCAATTACCAATCAGAAAGAAAATGAGTTCGTCAATTAACTGCATGGACCACACTGCGGTGATGTCTAGAAGAAACCGATTACCATTTCAGATGCAGATGAAACGTAAGCAGTAAAACAAGTGAAAACAATGTACCTACTCAGCTTTGGAAACATATTTTTCAGTGAAAAAATTTTCACACAACAATATCAGGACAAAATCATGATAACATATCACACCATATCAACACTACACTACACGCACTACACTTCTCTTCCCTCCACCCCACCACTCAACACTACTTACACTACACTAAATTACACTAAATTAGACTTAGATTTTCCTATTTATTACCTACCTGTGTTACATAACATCTAAAATAATAACTTCATATCGTACCATTTTAAATTTAATTTATAATTTATATAAATATGTAACACATTACTGTAACATCTACTGTAAATAACGTCAGCAACATAAATATACCGAACACATTGAATTACTCATAATGTACCAACGTATTCGGCACCCACAGGACAGGCTTGCCTAGTGTGGGGTCACCGGCAATGAATGTAGCCTTCGTGTATTTTTGGCAATAAATTATTTTCATTTTTTTTTAACTATTACAATAAAAAACTCGGACCTACACAAAATACGAACCAAAGTAGTTGCATTTATGTTGCTGTAAAGTTACGTGAATATCTTTTGGTAGAATTTGGTAGAATTCAGGTCAAGCAAAATGTCACATGCCATTTTCGAGCCGCATTGGGACAGAAATGCGTTGATGGTTCGAAACTTCTGTCTGCAGTTTCTGAGGCCCTCTAAAGTTGCTAGCTTTATTAACGATATAATATTAGTATGGATTAGTAAATCCATACTAATATTATAAATGCGAAAGTAACTCTGTCTGTCTGTCTGTCTATCTGTCTGTATATTACGCTTTCACGCCTAAACCACTGAACTAATTTTGATGCAATTTGGTATAGGGGTAGATTAGACCACGAGAAAGGACATAAGCTGTGTTTGGTCACGATAACCGACATTCACGCAAATGGCATTGGTCAGCGTAACGGTAACTTAATTACCGGTGTTACTACTGGTAGTAAGATTGGTAGTAACACGGGTAATAAAGGGTATGGTAGAATAGAGTGACGAATGTGTTAGTTTGACGTTTATAGCAGTCGTCAACGCATGTCATGAACGTCTGGGACATTCGTTGTTATAATCAATGATATTACATATAAAAAAGAGGCAGATATGTTATTACAGTGCGCCTGGTGAAGACGCGAAAACGTCCCAATTGGGACGTATCGCATTTAGTATATGTCTGGTAAACGCCGAGTTGTCACGTATGTAAGCGCTTAGTAAAATTGCAACAAATATGCCATCATGTGTTTTTAAAAAGTGTACAAATTACGACATTAAATTAATAAAATACGAGGGATCTCCTATCACATGTAAGTACATACAATATTACCGATTTATCAGTGTATTTCATTAAAATTGGTTTCATAATATTTTTAAAATAATGGCGGCAGAGAAAAAAGACAGAAACACTTTTTAATATGAGTATGACAAGGACACAACAACACTGCTTGCATAGATTATCAGTACAGATGCGACATAGGGTAATTTTCACTTTACTGCCTACTAAAGTAATAATTGACATGTTGTTCAGTTTTATTTGTTATTTTAAATTCAGTGACAAAATATTTGTTTTATTTATTTGTTATCCTTTAAATAATTGTAATAACCTAACTTTTTTTTTTCAAGGTTTCCGACTATTGAAGTTCGACTTCAAGAGTGGATTGCAATTGTTAGGGAACAACGAAATGAGTTTGACTGGACACCTTCAAAAAGCAGCAGAATTTGTAGCAATCACTTTGAAGCCACTGAGAGATATACTTCGAAATAAGGTCGAACATTGCTGAGGAAGAATATAAATAATTGACAAATATCCCACTGTTCGGCTTCATTCTGCTCATAAAAATAATCCCGATATAAAAAACTTTCTAAGATGCAGAAAAGAAATAAATTAAATTCATTGAAGGCGTTTAATTTTTTATTATCACGTCATTGCGTCACTATGGTTTTATTTTCGAGAAGTTTCTTTATTATCTTTTTTAATTGTTATCATTTTCCGAAGTAAATAATGACGTATTATTTTTTCATTGAATTTCGTTTCTTACCTACCAAAGAAATACCCCTTCTGTTCAACAAAATCATAATCTATGCTAAAAAGCCATCCTAGAACGAACGAGACGATTGCAGTCCGAATCATTCCGAAATATCGTACTACTTTAACGCTAATTGTCAACTATTGTGCACTGACACACTGCTGGATCAGATTTGAGGAGTCAGTTACTATGAACGTAACTTAACTTGTATAAAATATCATTGTTATAATCTACAAAACGCCGGTGAACGAATTGCCTCTTATAAGAGGGCTGGTCGCTTACTTGAAAAAATATGATGAGCTAAAACTGATGACGACTGAACATGTGATGATAAACAAACTATTTTTTATTTTATTTGAAACAAAAACAAGCCTAATCCGGCATTGCTAATTCTGCTAATAACCATTATAGCACAATTCGTATTCCGTGGTTGGCATCTTTGCTCTAGACCGTATCTTACAGTTTATCTTTTATCATTACTTTAATCTCCCAGTGAGTTTCTCTCGATAATCTTCGAACGTAATCCCGGGTTCTGTTGCGGTTTATTTAGAGAGCATTTTCATGTAGTTTCAGAACTCTATTGAATTGGAAATTTCTTCCTTGTCTACTTAAGGAATTTGAGAAGGATATGGTATGGCAGTATGGTGGTTTGAGGTGCAAATCTTTATAAATAATCCGAAATCCGAAGCTTCCAGCTTGGAGTCTGGGGTCCGCTTTTACCGGTTTATCTGCGGATTTGGCTAAACTTCGATATTTTCTGTGAAGCGATTGCCATCTGACCTCCACAGCCCAAAGGCGATATCGTAGCATAGCAGCTAGACCAGTTGTTGGATTTTTAAGGGCTCTAACTACCCGTAACGACTACCATAGGTGTTCGCATGGCAACCGGGACTATCGGCTTAACGTACTCTCCGAGGCACGACCAGACCAATGCATGTACCCGGGGGATCGAAGCGGGGATCGAACTCGCGCCTCCTGCGTGGCGGCCGCGTTCACTACCGTTACGCCGGCTAAATAAGTAAACTATCTAAAACATAACATAACATAAACTCACGCCTGTATTAGGGTAGGCAGAGGTGCTAGCACCCACATTTCACCAGTTTATGTTTTAGGTCCCAATGTAATAGGTGGCAAGCCTATTGCCATTAACCGGGCACTTATAAACCTGCGATAAATACACACATAACTTCGAAAAGCATCGAAAAGTCATTGGTGTGTGCCATGGTAAACCTGGGATCGAACCCGAGACCTCGTCGCAGCAGTCCATTACCCATACCACTAGGCTACCGCAGATCTATCTACTATTATACTATTCTTTTCCGTAATTCAAAAGACTAGTATGATTATAGTTAAAAGTAGCTGTTGCCCACGGCACCGCCTGCGTGGACTTCTGTTCCCGCTGACGTGATGTCACTCGCAAATGATGTAAAAGAATTATCAGAATCGGTTCGGTAGATCCAGAGATTATCCCAATATCACAAACTTTACCTCTTTATAAAAATCTAGATGTATATGTGATTGCATAATAAAGACAGACCCATGTGACTATAGTTACTCTTAATCTATCTTGGACCTACAATCTAACATGCTTAAGCAGACGTTCAATTAACTACGTTAACTTGAACAGAACTTTGGATCATATATATTAACATTAAATTAAGATTTAAGGTATCCCCAAGGCGATGATGAAATTCATTCATGTTATATCGATCTGTGAATCATTGCGAGGCTCCAGACCATCAAAAGTCAGACCACAAAGAGTGATAAAATGGCTATGAGACCACTGCTGTTTTAAGACAAGATGTCCAAGTGTGTTTCCATCTAGAACTTTATAACTTGGAAGCGTGCATTAACACTTACCAACAGGTGAGATAGGGGTTAAAAATGAGCCTATTTATTAACAAAAAAAAAATATAAGAGCTTGTACAACTCAATAAATGACACTAACAGTACAGTCAGCATCAGAAATATCTTGACGATGAAGTCTCAAAATGATCGAAAACTCTCATTATTAAGAGCCAACCAAACTGTTTTTTATTGATTTAAAATGGTATTATTGTCCGAACCAAAGGTGTGTTCCAAATATCAGAACAATCAGTCAGCTGGAAGGGGGTAAAAAAACGAATTTAAGATCATTTTGAGTACTTTGTCATGAAGATCTTTCTCATGCTGACTGTACCTTTCCTGTCACTGGTTGCGCAGTGACTATAGACACGAATGCAGAGACAGGCAACGCATTGTAATCGGCCACTCACCTATCGATCACTCTGTAGTGCCGTTGTGTAACTAGGTGATACTTGTAAAATTACGACACAGATATTATCATACACTAGCTTTTGCTCGCGGCTTCGCCTGCTTGGACGTCGGTTATCACGACAAAACATTTCTCAAAAGACGTAGGTGTACGAAGTTTCATGCTTCTAACTTTGAAAATGACGAACTCTCCATACAAAAGTTTATCACCCATTTTACCCTCTTAGTAGTACAATTTTCAAAAACACTGATACACGTGTTCATTTATTTCTTAAAAAGACACAGTTTTATGAAATTTAGTGCATCTATCTCAAATGACTTCCATCCCTTATTTAACCCCTTTAGTAGCAGAATTTCCAAAAATTCTTTCTTAGCAGATGCCTACGTCATAAAATCTACCTGCATGCCAAATTTCAGCCCAGTCCATCCAGTGGTTTGGGCTGCGCGTTGATAGATAGATAGAGATATGTAAGTCAGTCTGTCACCTTTGAGTTATATATATTTAGATAGTATCATTCAATGTTGTAATCTTCAATAATATAATATTCTTAAGCGAATTAAAAATAAGGATCTTTATTCGATTAATTTATGTTGGAGATTTTGAATTGTTCTGCCTTCATACCCTGAGAACTCATAACATTCTTAAATCATAATGAAATACGTCTTACTCATATCATTTTTATTTCATACCAATATCCATTCTTCAGTATTGAAGACGTAAAAAGTACAAAAGTGCGGATACCACGGGCATGCATCTCAGTGATCCCACTAATTTCATTTAATTAAATCAACTTAATTGGTGTGAATTAAAACTATGCAATGCGGTATCATTCTTATTCAAAAATGTTTAAACATAAATTTATCTGCCTTCAATATATCTTATTATAGGCTCCCAACACTAGGATCCACCGTCTGGATCCACATGTGGATCATTGGATACTTTTAATTCCTCTTCACTATAGAAGTGATTCAATAATATTACCCGTTACTGCAGCTAAACATTGTTTTAGAAACATTCTTACTGTATTTCGTTATTAATTAGAATATATTGCAGCTTTTCCAAACTTTTACGGAGAAAAAGTAAGTAATAACAATGAAAACAAAGTGAGAAAAGTTATACAAAGTAAAAGTAAATAAAAACAGAGTGATGTAGAAGATTATCAGCTATTCTGTGGTACAAGTTTGTTTACCTTTTTTAACCGCCAAAAATAACAAATAGTAAATTTGTTTACTTTGAGTTTATTAGACTTAGTGAAACAAGAAATAATTACACAGTACACTAAAGTAATTTTAGTGTTAGATATCAGTGCCAAATAATATAAAATTTGATGTTATGAATTCGCATTGCGACATGGAAGACGCAGCTTTATTGATTGCGTTTACGTTTTGCGCCTACTTTAAAGGAATTTTTTTTTCACACACTCTTTGTGTGATGATTTTCTTATAGGTTACCTTATATATTGTAACTGTATGTACATATTGTAGGCATTATTATACAAATCATGGAACCGAACAGCTATCTCTAATTCACCTACGTCACATCATATTACCTCCCTTACTAAAAAAAAACAACAAGCTACATCATCTTTCTGTCTTTTTAAGCCCCGACGCCAAGAGGGGGTTATAAGTTTGACGTGTCTGTTTGTCTGTGACATCATAACTCCCGAACGGATGAAGCTGTTTCAATTTAGTTTTTTTTTATGAAAGGTGACTTATGTGCAAGTGTTCTTAGACATGTTTGATAAAAATCAGTTGTGCCATTTAAAAGTTATGAGGGTTAAAGTGAGGATGTGGTGTATTGGGAGCTTTTAAATTTTTAATTAATGTTATATGTCGTTTTTATTTGGATTCGGTGCGTCATTTTCTTTGCCTGCAGCTTTTTAAAAATTCACTTTATCTCTTCAAATATACTTATAAATCTTAAAATCATTTCCTTTTCAGCCTAACCCTGCCTAAGTGGTATAAAAAATAACTTTAAACATTGACGAAAAAGAGGGGAAAAGTTAGAAATCCATCGGTATTTCATTGCATAGGCACGCGTAATCAGTGGCAAACATAACTCAATTTTTCCAACTACACCCCTTTCCGAACGACCAGATGTATAGAAACATGACATTACCACTACACTGTGCGTATAGCCAAGGGGTAAAAATTCCTTGCTTATTTGAGTATTCTACATACTAGCCCAATTAGGTATTTTTTACTAAACGTCAAAACGATAAGTTTTATGGTAACTTGTACGAAAAAGGTTTAGTGACGTCATAAAATTTAATAGTCAAATCAGTTACATATATAGGTTGGGTGGATGGATGATTAAAAATAAATAAAAACTATAAAATAAGAAACGACGCAATTTTTACCGCTCTTCTACCGTTCTTAATTTAATAAGCTCGGTTAGATAATTTATTTTAACTATAGGATAATACCCAATTCTGCTTGAAGCTATAAACTCGGATCTTTCAAATTTCGAATGACTAGGTTGCTTGTAAGCAACCGTCTTCCATCGTTGACCACATTACCAACGGGTGAGATAGTGGTCAATGGTCAAGCGGCCCCATTTTTATATCCAAATTAAAAAGGCCGTAATACTCCCCAAGTCGAATGGACACATTTGAATAGGAAGTCCTATTACGCCTCAATGTAAAAGTTAAAACTTTGTTAGAAAGAACTGAATTCGCAATACAAGTTGCGAAAACAAAAGTTATTTTTTACCTTAGCTTTTGTGAAGTATGAAGAATGGTGTATATATTTTTACCTGACTACAGCAAAGCCAAAGTGGAGTTATGATTTTTCTACTTTCCTGCGGGAAAACACGTAGTAAACTGATATTTTCCAAAATCAAAAGTATCCTATAGGGTTAGCTTAAACCCCAGGATCCCACAAAATCGATTCACCGATATTGTTCCAATGTTGGTATTGATAAGCCAATATTGGACCATTATCAATGAACCGAATAAAAGGTCACTGAACAATGCACGTAGTTACCACAGATAATATATTATAATATACTTCTATCACGTACGGACCAAATATCCCACGCATATGCAGCCCATGTGTCGTTAAAGCTCTTTATTTTTTATTACTTGCCTCCATAGTAATGCACTCGTAACTCAAGTAACGTGCAGGAGCATTGGTGAATAAATTATGACCAACGGCAATTATGTTTCACTCGAAACAACAATGTTTTCCAAAGTAACATTGTAAAGTCTCTTTTCACGGCTTAGTATTAAGCTCACAGGCTTCGGTTCGGACCACTTATTATGTTTTCGCCGTATACGAAATGTAAGGAACGCTATAATACTGTTACCTGTGCTAATACTTAACACTAGTATCTGATTATAATTTAGGTAGGTATACTACTAACAAATTACATAATATGATAACTTAACATAACATAACATAACATAAACTCACGCCTGTATTCCCCGAAGGGGTAGGCAGAGGTGCTAGCACCCACATTTCGCCAGTTTATGTTTAGGTCCCAATGTAATAGGTGGCGAGCCTATTGCCATTAACCGGGCACTTATAAACCTGCGCTAAATACACACATAACTTCGAAAAGCATCGAAACGTCATTGGTGTGTGCCATGGTAAACCTGGGATCGAACCCGAGACCTCGTCTCAGCAGTCCATTACCCATACCACTAGGCTTAATAAACGTATTATACTTAATAAACGTAAAATATATGTCGCAGGATTCCTACACATCGCATCGGCTTTCTCTGCTAGTAGCTCTGCTGAACTGGCTGAAGGCTTGTGCTTTGTTCAGCCGGGGTTCGTATGATATGCCTTGGCAATCTCATACTCCAGAATCTGAAGACCTAGGACGGTGTGCGGTTTTAGTAGGTTCGAGTGTCCATCATAACCGCCCCAACAGGGGATCACCGATCATCCGAGACGGTTACCGCACACAAAAAGCTTGTACTTTGTTAAAAATGTGAAATAAAATTGACATCTTCCTTAGTTGACTTTTTTAATAAGACTAACAAAGTCAAACCAATCAGCAGAGAGCTGATTATCTACTGAAGCGAGAAAACACCTATTACTCGGCTCGATCCACAATTATCTTTAATTCTAAATTGGGTCAAAGAAAATGGCCTCAACAATAATTATATCGACAGGTAGAGAAAGTCCCTCGTTGCTTTTCACGAACCTTGGACCTTTTGAAGGGTAAACCATTGAGATAAGAGCTACCGACCCTCCCGCTGTGTACAACTGTATACCTCAAAATATTTTTATTATTTATGTTTTCAGATAATGGGAAAATTATATTACTTGATAAAAAAAAGGTTCAAGAATGTGTGGACTGACTTTAAAATGGAATAAAAGTATAGTGCGTCAAGAAAGTCGTGAAATTAATTATGGAGGAACTAAATTTTTTCCTTGTACTTGCAACACTCGATAACTGCCAAACTGAGTAATCAGTTGTCAATTCCTTGCTACGTCTGGCTACGTCGGAGATGTTTCGTACATTATTTACGTGTATTTAATTACTGTTCATCGGATAACAGTTTTGAGTGTAAAAATGAATTGATATGTGAATAATAGTTGTGCGAAATGTGTTGTATTCAAAGTATTTCAGGGATATAGTATGAAACACGGCAGAAGTTCAAGCCGGCAAGCTGCTTTCCGACTTTGACGATTTTGATGGTCAAAATGCTAAATTAACCAGTACGTACATATACTTTAATGTTAAACAAGGTATGGGAAGTGTAATCTAATAATAATTATATAATTTAAGTGAATATTTTGTGTTTCAAAGCATTGTTTTCATTTGAAGTGGTTATGTCATTGTCCTACGATTATAACAAATCATAGTGCATCACTTTGACGTTTTTGAACATTCTTGATCTAAGTAATTTGTATTAACCACGTAGGCCCAAACTAATTAAAAAATACTCGGGGTATAAATACAGCTGTGTTTATACAGGACGTTTGTATTTGTTTCAGATTTTCAAAAGTACATTTCAAGACATATCATTTCAGGATGATGATATTGCCAGTGAGTCGGAAACTATCGAAGATAAATTAATTACTTATGGAGTTTCAAGCAGCATTTCAGGTGTTCAATACTCATACCAATAAACTATTCTTATAAAAGATTATTGTTTTAATTTTTTAATACTATACCTATAAATATCGTGAAAATTTAGACTAACCATCACGGTTCATGACAGACCTTAGTGATAGGGTCCCGTTTTTTTCTTTGGGTGTGCTTTGAGTAAGGTATTGCTCAGGATATGATAGGATAGGATAGGGGACTCTTTTGTCCGCACTTAGCCTCTCTTTTGGGCCATTGTGCGTAGAGACTAGGCTGGCTGGCTAGAGCAGCCAGCCTAGCTCCGCCCAGAAACGCAGAAGCACTGGGGGCTTCACAGGCTTCGCGGAGCGACCTCACTGTGCCGAGGATTTGGGATCGTTAGGCGGCCACTGCCTCGCATTCCAGTATTACGTGGGCGGCCGTTTCCTCGGCGCTGAAGCACCCCCTGCAGAGGGGGCTATCCGTGACGCCGATGGTATGTAGGTGCTTGTTGAGGGGGCAGTGGCCCGTTATTGTCCCCATAATTGTCCTTAGACTTGTTTTGTCTAGTCTTAGGAGACGTTTCGTTAGCCGTTTAATTATCGACGGCACAGCCTGTTTTGATTGCCTGCAGTCGATGGTTTGTACCCATCTTTGGTTATGTAGTTCCACAGATCTCTGGCGTATCCAGGTACGGATCTGTGAAAAAGGGATCGGCAATAGTGGTAGTGGGCTAGCAGTGGTCATATCGGAGCCCCTCCTCGCGAGTTCGTCCGCAGCATCGTTTCCGTAGGACCCACTGTGCCCTTTTATCCACTGTAGCTTTACTACATTATGGGTGGATAACTGGTTCAAAGCAGTTTGGCATTCTGCTATTAGTGTGCTGTTGGTTGTTTGGTGGTTTAGCGCTTTTAGGACGGCTGTGCTGACGGTTAGGAGCTTTATGTTAAAACCCTTAACCTGCTTTTCGCTTATTGCCGTCGCTGCTGTTGTTATGGCGACACACTCGCATTGGAAGATCGAGCTGTGTTCGCCTAGTGGAAGGTGGATATTCAAGCCAAGGTCCAAGGAGTGCACGCCGGCTCCTGAGCCATTCTTTGTTTTGGAGCCGTCAGTGTAGACGCGTATCTCTTTAATACCAGAGTAGTCCTTTTCCTCGGCTTGCGTTGTTATCTGGTATTTTTTGTTGAAGAAGTGTTTTTTGAAGGTTTTATCACAGGGAGCATGCTCAGGATATGTAACCTGGACCTAAAATATGGCCAGCAGCGGTGGACGAGCTCAAAGTCACCAAGCATAGATTATTACAAAACAATGGGCCTCGTTTGTCTCGCAATTTATTAGGTGGAAGACACGTGTCCCGAGGTATAACCTAAAAAAGTCCGACACGTCGTGTCCTCGTTCTTGGGGTCTTATACTCAACTAATTACCGAGGGAGGTGTTAGATTAAAGAAATAAGGCATTTCCCTCGCACTCCAGTAACCTTTGGCGATATACGGTTTTAAGATGGCCCTCTTGGATGTGGGAAGCATGGAGTCCTCATCTAACCTCTATGTCCTCTGCTAGTCACAGGGACCCGTAGCGAGACTAGGGACTCCCACTGCGGCCCTTAATTACATTATCAGCAATATGGAGTCCAGTGATATGAAACATGCAACCTTACTTCTCGGCGCGGTCAAAGAATATGGTTAAACGAGTATTTAATGGAGAATGTGTGAGTTGTGGGTGAATGTAGAACTATCTACCGCACGGATTAGACGACGAGACGGCGGGCATACAGTGTGTGATCTAGTCAGTCTGTGATCACGGCTGGTTAATCTGGTCGAAACTTCAAGCGATTCAACCGTATGTGTATACCTATACCATATTCGTGTTAATTTCTGTTAACATTATTTTCGGTTCCATATATTAATAATACCTAAATAAAAGTAAACAAAAAAATATACTATATACTCTTCCAGGATTCAACCTCATCAGAAACGATCGTGTCGAGGGTCGGGCGGGTGGCGTTGCAATATATCTACGCACGCAAATTGAATATACCATTCTGAACATGTCACCACAACCACCGCAAGCTGGCGAACATATCTTTCTGGAAGTTGAACTCCTACACTCTAAACTTCTACTTGGCGTCTTTTACTGTCCTTCGTCTAACATAAACTACTTTTCTTCATTCGAACTCCTCTTAGATACCTTTGTGCCTGCGTACGGTCAAAGCATAGTCATGGGTGATTTCAACACCTGCCTAATTAAAAACGACTCTCGTTCCTCCACTCTTCAGTCTATTGTTCAATCCTGTAATCTAACTATTCTTCCTTCTGGAACAACTCATCATGCTCCTCACCTTACTCCTTCTCTTCTCGATCTGATCATAGTTTCCTCTCTTAATCGTGTAGCTAAGCATGGTACGTATGCTGCTGATCAGTTTTCCTACCATGACTTACTATTCCTATCCTATCAACTTCGTCCACCTAAACTCAAACCTAAAATTCTTCTGCAGCGCAATTTTAGAGATATGAACCTTGACAACCTGCGCAGGGATGCCGATGGCATCGATTGGGGTCCACTTTACAATTCCGAATGTATTGATGAGAAAGTAAGGCTTTTCACGTCTAATTTATTACAGTTGTTTGATATACATGCTCCAGTTCGTAGGATAAGGGTGAAACACCTCCCGTCGCCTTGGCTAACGACTGAAATCAAATCCCTCATATCAAAAAAAGCGACAGCCAAGTCGAAGTATAAGAGGTGTCCTACGGATATAAACCGGGATAAATATATAGCCATTAGAAATCACTGCAATAGGGTGTGTAGGAATACTCAACGCCGACATATCCATAACTCTGTGGAAAACGGAGATCCAGCAAAAGTCTGGAAATTTCTAAGGACTTTGGGAGTTGGCAAATCTCGTGAAGACTCAGTCCCTAACAATGTAAATTTAGAATCAATTAATCAATATTTCTCATCTTCGTCAAAGTTTGATAGACTGACAAAACAAAATATATTACAGCATCTTTCATCTGTCTCGACTCCCAACTGCTCTCCATTCTTCTTTAGTCAATTCTCTGCTTGTGATGTCAAGAAGAGCATAATGTCAATTACGTCTAACGCGGTGGGAAGTGATAGTGTCAGCCGTAATATGATCCACCCTATCATCGACCAAATTCTGCCTGTCATCTGCCATATCTTGAATTTCTCTGTGACTATTAACGTATTTCCTATGGCTTGGAAGGATGCTCAAATAATCCCTATTCCGAAAAAGAAAAATCCTTCCTCTTTCTCAGAGTATCGTCCCATTTCTATCTTGCCCTTCCTCTCTAAGGTACTCGAACGTCTTGTTCACACCCAACTTACTATTTTCCTCTCTAAAAACTCACTATTGAATCCTCTACAGTCGGGATTTCGTTCTGGTCACAGTACTACTACTACACTGGTTCATATTACGGAAGACATCAGATCGGCTATGGAGGAAGGTGAGCTGACAGTGTTAACGCTGTTAGACTTCAGTAATGCCTTTAATACCGTTGATTTCGACGTTTTACTTGGCATATTGAGCTCTCTTAACATATCTCCAACGGTAGTTGACTGGTTTCGTAGTTACCTGTTTGGTCGCCGACAGCGTGTTTGTATCAAGGATACTTCTTCCTCATGGTGTACAACTACTGTTGGTGTACCACAGGGCGGCGTTTTATCTCCCTTACTCTTCTCAGTTTTTATAAACACAATCACCAACGACCTATCTTCTTCCTACCACCTATATGCAGATGATCTTCAGATTTATTCTCGGGCTCCAGCGGATCAATTGAAGGATGCTGTCAACACCATTAACATTGACCTTGCATCAATATGTAACTGGAGTGCTTCGCACGGACTTGAGGTTAATCCACGCAAGACACAAGTCATTGTTGTTGGTAGCTCTAGGATGATGGAGAAAGTAGATTGGTCACTTCTTCCACACGTGACTTGTAATGGAGTAAATGTTCCTTATAGTCACCAGGTTAAAAACCTGGGGATACTTATGGACAATCACTTATCTTGGGGTCCACAGGTCCAGGAATTAAAGCGCAAAACTTTTGCCGCGGCGGGGTCCCTGCGCAGGCTCCAAAATTTTCTACCCACTGCCACAAAGACTGCGCTTGCACAAAGCCTTCTTTTCCCTATCCTTGACTATGCTGATGCCAGCTATCTCGATCTCACTGAAGACCAACTTAACAAGCTTGAGAAACTCCAAAATCTTTGTATAAGATTCATATTTGGTCTACGCAAATATGATCATGTTTCGGAATTTCGAAAAAAACTCAAGTGGTTACCTATACGCCTTCGCCGGAATACTCATATTCTTTCCTTGTTGTACAATATTTTATTTAATCCCTTAACTCCCTCATACCTCAAACAACGTTTTGAGTTCCTGTACAACACGCACTCGAAGGTTTTGAGATCATCAGAGAATCTGAGATTGAAAATGCCGAGTCATTCCACCAATTTTGCTGACAAATCTTTTTCGGTTCAAGCGGTTCGGTTGTGGAATGCTCTCCCAGCAACTATTAGGCGAGCTCAGTCCTTGCTCATATTTAAAAGGCAAGTCAGAGAACACTATCTAGGCTCTCTGACAGAAGCGGAATAAATAATTACATTATTTTCCTTGATTTTATTATGGGAAAATTTTATTATCTATATTTATGTGTATATTAATGTTATGCCATAATCTGTGATATTACTCGTAATAGTATGTATGTATGTTTGATATATTTATGTATATCTACCTATACTTAGGTAGCTATTGTGTTTATTTATTTTAATTGTTATCTCTTGATTATTTATTATCCATGTACACCAAACTACCCTGAAATGATTGTCTCAATTTTTTTCTCTCCATCCTATGGTTGCCTGGAAGAGATTGCCGCAGAGTGATAAGGCCGCCAATTGTATTTACCTACCCAATTGTTGTTACGTGTTATATGCTATATCCTTGGTGTACAATAAAGACAATTATTATTATTATTATTCCTCTTTATTTATTTAAGTTACTTATTAATTATATTTTTAAATACATACTTATAAAAAATAAAACATCTATTTAAAAACATAAAAAATAGTACCCCACCGGCATCGGGTACAGGGACCAAGCTACCGGTGGTTAGGGCTCCAGAGAAAGGAACCTCCTCACGATGCGCGCCGTATCAAGGAGCACTGCCCTCTGCATCTGGCCCTTGACCCAACCATCCAACCCGAGCCTCTTTAGATGTTGGTCGAGGCTCTTTGCTATCAGTCCATTGACTGATACGACTATCGGTACAATGATTGCTGAGTCAACACTCCACATGTCGACAACCTCGTGAGCCAAGTCCAAATACTTAACTTGTTTATCTTTCTCAGCTTTCACGAGATTCTCGTCATGAGGAATGGTGACATCAACAATCAATGCTCGGCGTTCGGATCGGTCTATCACCACAATGTCAGGCTTGTTAGCTACAACAGTCCTATCAGTGATGATAGACCGATCCCAGTACAATGTGATATGACTATTTTCTAGAACTGGCTCAGGAACATACCTATAGTACGGCACCTCGACTTCCACAAGGTTGTATTTCAGAGCAAGTCGCTGATGGATTATCCTGGCTACTTGATTATGTCTGTGCAAGTACTCGCCGTTAGCAAGACGAGAACAACCGGAAGTAATATGCCTGAGGGATTCACCAGGTTGGTGACACGCTCGACAAATGTCAATTGTGCCATCCCTCATGATATACTTCCGGTAGTTATTCGTCTTAATAACTTCATCTGCAATTGCACAGACAAAACCTTCAGTTTCCCCAAAAAGGTCACTGAAACGTAGCCAGGATACGGACGCTAGTAGATCTACTTCGGGCCTGTGTAGGGCCCGATAGAACCTGCCATGTAGCTCCTTACTCTGCCATACCTCCCTGCGGCTGTCAGTGCTAACTATTGTAGGCCTGTGCCAGTTCTCTTTAGCCAAACCGAGCGGGGTAAGCCCGGTATCTACGTTGACTACATCACGATGCATTTCCACGTTCGACTTAAGAAAGTAGTCTCTGAGATTGCACACCTCGCGATTATGAAGGGTCTTAGCATTTAAAAAACCTCGACCCCCACATTTCCGCGGGATGTACAATCTCATGACTGACGACCGTGGGTGGTGCATTCGGAATGCAGTCAACTGAGCCCGGACTTTCCTATCGATGGTATCGAGTTCAGTCTGAGTCCACTTGAGTATGCCAAAAGAGTACATCAAGAGTGGCATGACCCAACTGTTACAGGCACGCACCTTGTTACCACCTGAAAGAAGACTGTTAAGTACTTTTTTCAGGCGGCCAAAGAAACGGTCCTGTAACATTTGTTTCATGTCGGCCTCATTGATGCATAACGCCTGTGACATACCCAAGTATTTAGTTACGAGGAGTGATCTCAGGTTAGTGGAATCGGATAGTTGTATACCCTCCGACTCCACCACCCGTCCTCGCTTTACATGAATGACTGCACATTTGTCCACACCAAACGCCATTTTAATAGAATTACTGAATGTTTCAGTAATCTTCAGTAAAGCTATTAATTGAGGGTTGGTGTGGGCGAATAGCTTTAAATCATCCATGTAAAAGAGGTGGGATACCATCTGACCCTCTCTTCGTAACCTATAACCTAACCCTGAATTCACTAGTAAAGTACTAAGTGGGTTCAGGGCTAAGCAGAACCAAAGGGGACTCAGACTGTCCCCTTGAAAAATACCCCGCTCTATTGTTATCGGCACGCCACTACCCAAAGCCTGGCGACACCCTGGATAGAAAAGAACCGTCCTCCATTGCCCCATACATGACCTTAGGAAGGTACATAGAGTTGTATTCACTTTATACAACTCCAGCACCCTCAAAAGCCATGCATGTGGCACGGAGTCAAACGCTTTCTTGTAATCTATCCAGCATGCCGCCAGATCCTTACGATTGCGGCGAGCTTGTTGGCTAATAGTCATATCAATCAGGAGGAGCTCCTTAGTACCCCGGGCCCCATTCCTACATCCATTCTGAGAGGCACACATAATAGAATTATTGTTTATATGATTGTTAATCTTAGCTCTCAGGATGGATGTAAGAAGTTTATAGACCGTTGGTAGACATGTAATCGGTCTATAATTATTGGGCTCCAGAGTACTACCAGTTTTATGGAGCAGGTGAGTAACTCCTGTTGTCATAAAAGCTGGTAGCGTCCCAGATTCTACAGCGGATTGAAATTGTGAGGCCAAAACAACATGCGAACTCCGTAGCCATTTTAGCCAGAAATTGTGCAGTCCATCCGGTCCCGGAGATTTCCAATTAGACAGCGAACGGACCGCACAATTTACATCAATGGCATCAATGTTAATTTCTTCCATTTCTGGAATGGTTTCGCATGCTCTTTCAACCTCACGCATCCAATCGCCTTCAGTGTGGCTAACGGGCACTGACCAAATGCTGCGCCAGAACGCATTTGTGGCTTCAGCATCCGGCCGTCGCACGTCATCCACACTTTCTTCTGTTCGCTCCCAGCTTCTATATACCCACCTTTGGTCTCTTTGGAACATACAGTTGAGGGTATATCGATCAACTCGTTTTTTATATCTCCGTATACGGTTTGCCCATGCATAGACTTTCTGCTTCAGGAAGTCAATACGCTCTGTGACCCGAGACGCATAATCTTGGGAACTAATATCAGTTCCCGCAAACGCTCGGGTCACATAGCGCATCACCCTTGGGCGAGTATTGCCCGACCTGAAGCAGATTAGTTTACCGATGAGCACCCTTGCCTCGGCCACACGTCGTTCAATTCTGCATTGCCATGCTGGTATGACAGGTTTAGGTCGTATGGCAGGATCTTTGATGGGAAATTTAGCACCTGCCATACGACATGCCGCAACAGCAGTACAATACAGAATTGAATGAGTGTCACCGAGGTTTTCACTATTTTCTAGATATCTAGGTAATAATGAATCAAGGGCACTCACCAGCGCTATATTACGCCTATGTATGGGCAACCGCGGGAGACGTGGCCTGACATGTACGGGCATTGATCGATATTCCCGCAACGCACATTCCAAAGCCTCCTTAATCTCTTCATTGTACTGAATACTTACAGGAATAGGTGTGTCATCCGGCGCAACATAAGTAACATGATTTATTCCTGCTGTAGAAGCAGGAGCAGGAGCCGGCGCGGGGGTGACACAGATATTTCGCAAGCATTCTAGCCGTAGAGCCTCAAGTACGGTTTCATTCAACATGCGATTGCGTTGAATGACCCGTACTTGGTCCGATAATCGTTGTGCTGATGTGTTGATGGTAGGTTCAAGCGCCTGAAACAAAGGAAGCATCCGAGTACGGTACGCACTGAGGTTAGTTCCACCCTCTGTAGCCGCAAAATATGCCCGCATGACGTTTTCGTTTATGGAATTAGTCCATCGCATGCGGTGCATATTACCACCGGTAGCGGGGGCCCTATTCGAAGCCGGAGGGCGTCGGGGTCCCAAGCAGGTCGGTGGCCGGCCTCTCCCCGGCCGACGTTCAGGTGTTGGCGACGTCGGCGGAGAGAAGAACTCGTCGCTCGAGGAGGAGCTCGACGCCGCTGGTTCCACTGCTGGAGGTTGCGCGGCGGAGCTTAGCGACGAGTCCGGAGATGTTGTAGGTGCGCTTCTGCTTCGGTTGGCTTGTGCCCGAGTCAGCATTTTCTCCTAATTTTGTTTGTATAATTTATGCAATTCTGACAGCTGTCACCTCTGGACGGCATTGTTGTATGTTGTATTTTTCGATTATTCACTCCTTAAACTAAAATATTCGGGCTATTTATTCAAATACTATTATATTATAAAATTAATCCAAGGAATCTCAGCCCAAATAATAAATGAAAATAATAACCTCAATAGAGCAAAACATGAAGTCGAATTTGATAAGGACCCTTTCAAATACTCAAGGAATATTTTCAGTGACAAAAAGCAAGATAGGCTGCTACTAAATAACGACCAGATCTATAGCTACTACAAAAATAATTATGAGGTGCCTAAACACGAAAAACCATACGGTGAACCTAAAGCGCAAAAACCATCAAACCCTCATTTCACATTTAACTGTAATCCACCAAGCTTAGAAGAAATTGAACATCAAATTAAGAAAAAACCAACAAAAACCGCCCCAGGGCCTGATGGCATACCGTACATTATTTATAAAAAATGCCCATCGGTACGTAAACATGTTCTAAGCATATTCAATAGGATCTGGTCGAGTAAAGAAATTCCAGCAGCCTTCGGCAGGGCTAACTTTGTGCTCATTCCAAAGAAAGAAATAGTAACTAGTCCTAAAGACGCTAGACCGATAGCATTAACTAACACAATCTCAAAAATCTTCTTCTCATGGCTCCAATTAAAAATGACTAATTTCATGATCAATAACAACTATTTCAGGCCAAATCACCAGAAAGGGTTCCTACCCGGAATTTCTGGATGCCTGGAACACAATTCACTACTGGCGGAAAGCCTCAAAGATGCCAGATTAAATGAAAGGCAAATAACAGTTTGTTGGATAGATTTAGAAAACGCTTTTGGCTCAGTACACCACCAGCTTATGTTGTTTGCATTAAAATGGTATAACTTTCCGTCGATCATCCGGGAAATAATAGCCTCTTATTACGATAAATTAAAATTTGTTATAAACACCAAGGATGGCCACACGCAACCTTTAAATTATAATGTAGGTCTGTTCCAGGGTTGCTGTCTGTCACCTATAGTTTTCAATATAGTAATAAATATTTTAATAGATAGTATTACCACACATGAGAGAAAGTGGGGCTATCGGTTTAAACTAAACGGTAAATACACGGAATCCATCCTCGCATTTGCAGATGATCTCGCAATACTTACTCGCAGCCCAAAGCAGTGCCAAGACCTGTTGCGTAAAGTGGATGAATTCTGTACATGGACAGAAGGAATGAAAACAAAACCTAGCAAATGCTATTGTCTATGTCTGGGTAGGCGGGGTACCAGATATACCTCATATGATCCAGGGCTTAGTATAGGCGGGGAAAACGTTTCGACTATATCCGAAACCGTGCCTTTTAAATTTCTCGGAAGACAAATAGATAACAGAGGTTGCACTCCAGCTTTAGAAGAAGTAATTAATAACTTCATTATCGATATACAAAAGGTAGACCAGCAGCCACTAAGTAATGTCAAAAAAGCGTGGATTTACGACAACTATTTAACCTCGCGTCTTAACTGGCCGTTTCTTGTTTATGATATAAGCCAGAGCCTTCTCAAAAAACTAGATGCGAATGTTACGAAGACATTGAGGTCGTGGCTGGGGCTAGCTCAGTCGGCAGACCCATCGACATTATATAGAGCCTCAAATAACTTTGGAATGACGTTCAAGAAACCATCGGAACTATATAAACATCTAAGAGTAACCAAAATGCACGTCCTAGCGAAATCAAAAGACGAAATCGTGCAAGCTCTTCCAAAAGACCAAAGTACTAAAGAGCTCGAGTCGCGCCTCCAATTCCATAAAAAATTCATGATAGGCTCGCAGACTGGTAGGGTAGGTTTGGGTAATACTAGGAGGCAGTCAGACAAAGACATAACAAAATCTTTTCTTCAAGTAGATGAAAATAATACCTACAAAGTGCACGCAATGAACCTAGAAATACAAAACGAATGGTTAACACTAGGTGAATTTTGTATTCCCATAGCCTTAAAATGGCGTACCTTAATATACGACTGGTCACCGGCTCTCCTTAAATTCTATCTCAATGCATTCCAGTTGACCCTCCCCGACCAAAGCAATCTTGTCAGATGGGGAAAAGCCACAGATAAAACATGTAACTCATGTGGTGAAGCAATTGGTACTGCTAGGCACCTACTGGTGGGTTGTAGGACGCTATTAGACCGGGGTCATTACTCGCGCCGACATGATAAGGTATTAGAAATCGTACGTGAGGCGGTAAGTTTGGCGGTAGCTAGAGCGAAAAAGGGTTTAACCACAAACCAAAGAAATGACGTCGCGTTTGTAAAGGAAGGCTGCTCAAAAAAGACAAATCAAAAGCCGTACTCAATTTTGATAGCAGCCGCTGATTGGACATTACTCGCAGATTCGTATGAGAAACACTATAAAATACCGGAGGATGTTTGTGCCTCGTCATCCAGACCCGATATATTCCTATTTTCAAAACAGCAAAAGCGTGCAGTACTAGTAGAACTCACAGTACCGTGGGAAACTAACATACCTAAAGACCACGCTATAAAAATAAACAAATACTTTGACTTGACCAACGAGTTAACCAAAAATGGCTATGTGGTTAAACTCTACGCCGTGGAAGTGGGAGCAAGGGGAATTCCAGCTAAATCCCTGTATAACTTATTTAAAGACCTCGGATTGCCAAGAGCTTCAGTAAGCTCTTTACTCAAACGAATATCTAAAACGGCGTTGATAGGATCTTACCAAATTTGGATAGGTAGAGGGGGGAACACGACTGACGGTGGAGGTGAGCGCTGATGCATCACAAGGTGGCCACCCTAAACCTACACCTGGGTCGCAAGTCCCAGGCGCCGTCGCAGTGTTCCTCTCTGTACCACGCCATGGACCCGGCGACCGCACGGTGAATCCATGGAATGCTAAGAACCGGATCTCTATTATTGCACGATTAAAGTTAAAATATTATTTACTAAAATTGAAAATAATAGGGAAATTAAAATTTAAATTTAAATCGGAGAAAAATTATGTTGACGTAGGCGATGTAGGGTTATTATTACATTTGTTATTATTACATTTTTCACTTTCATTTATTTAATATCTTTATAGGTATGTACTATAATTAACTTTATACCATAAAAAAACAACAGATCAAGACTGTGCAGTTGTAGTATGACAGGGATACCAGTTCAAGCGTAGCAGCGCCACCCTCAATTTTCACGACTTTCTTGACGGGCTATAATAATATGTCATAACAAGTAATAATTTGAAAAATCCCATGACTAAAAAAAAATAATTCAAAAAATGTTTGCTGCAGCTCCCCCTAGTGGGTTATCACCGTAACACCTATTTAAGAACACGTACCAATCAAACCCAAACCAATAATTGAAATCTGCATCAAAAAAAACTAGTATTTTCGGAGACAATTGGCAACATTGATTTGCATTAAAAATGCTTGCTCACAATGACAACTCAACAGGGGGCGCTACTGAAAACTGCATCAAAATTGGATTAGTAGTTTCGGAGAAAATAGCAACATGGATTTGCACAAACAAACAAACACACAAACATCCTCTCAACCCAAACGCATATACCGTCTCCGGTCCGTTGTGGGAAAAAGAAGCATTCGTGGGCGGGTGCGCTCATTTCGATGGGTGTACTCTTATTGATATTTCATCTGACTGCTTCTGTAATTCAGATGGCAAGAAGTCGGTCGCGGCGCACAGTACTCATTAGTTCAAGACGGAAGCCTAATATGTGTGACTTAAATATTGACTAACCATGTCAGTTGTTGGCCACTAACGATAACTCAGTTTAAAGGGCATACGACAGTCGTTCCTAATATAGCCGAAAAAACCGAACCACATTTTGAATTCACCTTGTAGAAGGCACAACTGGTATTAACGCAATGATGATACCAAAAAAACTATAATGGGTTATGTAAGGATCCATATTCACATAATATCGTACAAAATAAGGCTGACAATCACAAAAACAACAAAAGCAGCTATATTCTGCCCGGAGCACAGACATCTAGTAAGTTTGCACGTTTTTGCTTACAAAACAAAATTTGGCTTTGACAAATGGGTAGACGACCCTTTCACGATGTGTCTAAAGGTCTTCCCTACCTGTAGTATGGTACTTAGGTAAGTTATACTTTTATTTCCTCTACATCATCCTCCAGCCCCTATCTCATAATTATTTGGGGACCGCGCAACGTGTGCTTTTTCCGTTCATCTCTGGTTGCAGGCATCTCAACATTCACACCCTTCCTAACCATACCATCTTCACACAGTTCATCCGTCTCCTATTAGGTCTTCCTCTCCCCTCCGCCATCTCTTAATTTAATAAGCTCGGTTAGATAATTTATTTTAACTATAGGATAAATACCTACCCAACTCCTTAACTTTTGCTCTAGGATGTAGCTCATTGATGAGCACATCCACGAGAATCGACCAATCGGTATTAAGGTTGTGCTTGTAACGTTGTAACGTTTGACACCAATCATAATCGGATGATACCGTGGTGACGTCACGTTGCATCGGAGAAACATCCATGAGAATCGGCTAATGAGAACCAATATCAAAGTTATTTCTACGACGTGACTGAGCAACAAACATTCAATTTAGCTTTGCTGGAGGGGTTAAAGGTGACTATTAATAAGTTCTATTACTAATATCCCTTTTTATAACATAATATAATAAAAACATCCACTCATCAAACTTTCACTTCCGTATCATTTATTTATTTATTTGGAAATTCAGCGTTTAGTCTCATTTGAATTTGTGGCATTAGCTCCTTAAGCTAATTACAGAGTTTCATGACATTCTTATTGGCACGTGACACTGAAGGCGGAAGGTTGGCAGTAAAATCATCTAATCTACAATTTGGTCACGTAGATCCTTCCTTCAAATACAGTTTAAAGCCGGCTTTGCACGTTAGCCCAACCTGCGCCAATATCGTCCACAGAATATCTGTATTATAACAAGAAGTTTCCACAAATGACGGTAGTTCAATGTTTTAATAATAGTTTAAGTACACTGTGGCTCATGTTGACTTATGTTGGCCTAACGAGTACAGTCGATATTACAGTTTCACTCGGAGCAACATCATATTTTCCAAAAACAATTGCGAAATATTGGGTAATGTGATTCGACAAAATCTTCGGGACCCTAAATTACTCCACCTGTGAACTGGCACATCTGATTTGACGAATGAAGCACTGCCGTAAAAAGCTGAAAGTAAAGTTTCTTTCGGAATAAGACAGCAGTCGCTCGTGCAAATACCGTGAAGCCAAATAAAAAGGAGAATGAGTAAGTGAACGCCTACACCGAAGTGAAACCCTTATGTTCGGTACTCACATACGGTATTACTCGATAGTTTTCTTCAAAACGAGTAAAAATCACCGTGTGGACCGCAAAACTCACAGCTCAAGGATGGAGTTTTGTGGTTCACACTGAAATTTTAGCTTTGGCTGATGAATAAAATGAAAGTAATCTCTTTCGCACCTTCTCGAAGCGAGCTGTGAATGTTCGGTTAATCAGTCACCCGATAATGCTGCATGTGTGGACGAAAGTCCGTGCTGGGAGTTTTGCTCGATATTTTAGCTCAATCGAGTAAAACTGTATGTAAGTACTTAGCTTTAGATCCATCTGGAAACATCGCTAAATGATCATCGACCGTATTTCATAAAAAAAACTTAAGAATCGAATTCAGCTTTACAAAAATATGAAGCAATAATCACTGAAGTGCCCTATCGTACTAACGTGCCGACGTGAACTGGCTCACTGAAGACAACTTCAACTTCCAAGCTGAACTACTTCAAGAAGTTTCCGACGTGAAACGTCCGCGGCATCTTGCAAATGAGCGTATCAGTTAAACTATCTTGATAAATTTGCGCTTAACTATGCGCAATGGATAACTGAAATATGGAATTTCGGTGCCGCATTCAGAAGGTTTATCTTGAAGATTGAGTTTGGGTTTTACAGGGGTAAATGCCACTGTATACCAGACATCTGGAGACCCGATACGACGTGGTTTTTTAGTCGGTTTGAGTCCGACATGACCACCACTGGGAAGAGGGTATTCGTGGGCATTTTTGAGCGAAAAAAGGATTGTCCGGAGGTCCAGATAAATACAGACAATTTAGATATACTCAAATATAATACCTTACGTGTCTATTGTAATCGTTACAGGGGAAAATCTAAAAAAAAACATTGTTTTATCTGTGAATCGATATATCTGTGCACTGATATCAGTGTATCTCGTTGATTATTCACTATAACGACCACACTTATTCCTCTTAACCTATATAACGCTATCATATTATATAATTTAACACTGAATACCAGTGCTTACGCACTTAACACTAGGTTTCCTTTGAAGCAATACTAGCCTTCCGCCCGCGGCTCCACCCGTGTGTTTCTTAACTCCGGTTCTACTCAAGCGATTGCAATGAAACAAACGTAAGATTTTAAGTCTGACCAAGACCTTTCTGACTAAAAAACAGCATCATAATCCGTTCGGAAGTCCATTACGAACAAACATTTCCAATTTACAATTATATAATAGCATAGGCAAATAGACAGACAGATAGAAGTGGCAATAATATAATTTGTCACCATGCTTCCGAAAACTGGAGTCTTTTTGTTGACTTGCAAAATCTAAGGGCTGTCAAAAATATATGTTTATGTTCTTGTGTAAATAAAATACTCTTTAGTTGAAACGCCACTACATGAGGAAAACTGTGGTTATGAATAAAATAAAAGTGATCGCAATATAGAAACGAATTACTATTTCACCCTCTAAGATTTCACCAAAAGTCACTTGCGTCTTCGAGAGAATTGTTTGAATAAGAAAAAATATATTCAATATCTAATTTAAGGGACCACTGTCTTTACGCATCTGAAAAAATTACGACTAGGAATACACACATATAAAAAGTTAGGGCGAATTATACGTGAATGAATGTGCGTTGTATTTTAAAATACAATGTTACTGTAATAATTTAGATGGTTGGGATTGACTTGCAGATGGTAAGTTGACAATCTTTAATTGCAATATTTGTGATCATAATCGTGATCTTTTATGGGCTTTTCTCGATTGCATCTGCGTCTTTACATCAGAACCCTCCGAGTCCTTCCAAAATGCTCAATACAGATTTCATAGGAACACATACCGAGGATAAAGCCTCAGAAGCAGATGCACCGGTTACAAGATTAGGTTGGCTAAAAGGCCTCATATTGTATGCGGTCTAAAAAAAAGTTAGTTTGTTCGTTCGTACAGTTACGAACGAACAAAGTAACTTTTTTTGCATGCATACATATAATATTATTCATATCTAGCCAAACACGTATTGCCACTTTTGTCACGAAATTCATCCGTTCCGGAATTCCTACACGAGAATTATGAAAACAAGAATGCTCAAAGGACAATTGTGCAATACGCATAACTCCTGGCTGTCAGCCAGGAACGTGCAGAGCGGGCGTCCCTTTTTATTTACGATGGGTTGCTTGTCGAAGGACTTTGTAATATTTCGGGGGACGAACGACTGTAAGAAATATGGGAAATGCTGAGGAATGTCTGGTACTAAGGGTTATTTAAAATGACGCTTTTGCTTGTTTACTTGGTAGATTTTAAAATAAAATGTAGATCCGCGTCCCTATGTCCCTATGTATGCTTATATGTTCAAAACTACGCTACAGATTTTGATGCGGTTTCTTTTAATAGATAGAGTGATTCAAGAGGTAGGTTTATATGTATAATACATGCCTAATTTATTACAGTGTGCAGCGAGAACGAGACCGGACGCCACGCGGGCGAAAAAAAATTGGTACGAAGATCGCCAGGTCAGCTAGTAGGGTCGGGTGTCTCACAATGAACCAGGCAGCTACATTTAACCACCTACTTATTTCGGAAATGCGACATTGCCAAACTGGGCTAATATGGGTAAAAGAGACGTATTTACCTTCCCTTTCTGCCCACTAGTTTGCGTGGCGATAGCGGGCGAAGAGGTTTTGTAAGAAGCATTTTTACGAAAATGGTCTCAAAAAGTTAGTTTTTTCTGCAAGTTTCTTTCTTTTTTCACGCTTTTGCTGTAAATGATATTGGTTTCCTTATATAAACCCTGTTTAACATAATAATCCAACATATAAATGCATCGTAATTCGTTACACTGCGATATTGTTTCCCAGCAAAATTATGAGGTTAATTATTAAAACCTGGTCTGTCCTACAATGAGCCACTTTTGGGTGGTACACTTTGAACCACGGTTCACTGTGTAACCCCAGTGGTTAAAATGAAGCCTGAGATAGTAATTATTTTGATTATTTTGTTTTGTGATGCATAACGTACCTTCTTTAGGTTGTGTAAGATTTTAGAATTAAGTAGGTATTTTGAGACAAAAAATATTTTTCAAGTAGGTAGTGTTAGTAGGTACTAATGAAGACTCATTACATTGTGAAACCATGAAGCTCTACAGGGTGTATTTTTGAAACGGGGCAGTAGTAGACCTTAACCGTCGTAGTTACAGTAAAATGTTCTTAGGAGGCCTTCCCTAATTCCCAATTTTGAACTGTATTCACAGATTTTGGAAAAAAATCACGTCAGTAAGAAAATGCTAAAAGTCTAAAAAAATTTTTTGGTGACAATCGATCCTATTTCATGTGGGGATCAAAGGACTATGGGACCATTTTAGCTTTGAGTACTAGCAAAGACAGAAATTGCCAAAAACGTTTCCCATACATTTCAGCAAGAAAATCCCAATGTACAATGATTAAACTTCTCGTTTTGGATAGTATTTTTGAAACGGGGCAGTAAAGGCACCTATAGTAAATAGTAAATATCTATTATCGAACTCAAGTTTTTTATTTAATTATAAAGTAATTTAAATGCAAATTAGTCTAAATATATCTGGCTAATAAGGTGGTTCAATGTGGAAAATACCCCGGTTAAATGTGTACATCCCGGTGGACACATTGAACCAAATCTGGTTTTCCATAAATTCTTTCATTACTCTGAAACCAAAAGGAATATAAACAATAAGTTATTGTATAATTGTAGCCAAATAAATTCACTAACAATACACAAAAAATTTAAGCCATTCATCGAAAAACGAGCACGCTAAAAGGCTTTGAAATTTACCCGGTTCACTGTGAGACACCCTACCCTATTGTTATAAATGATAAAAAAGCCAATTATCTCCAAAGCTAAATAAAATTTAATAAATCTTATAGATAAAACGAATTGACATAGATACGGACAAAAGCAAAATCGGCCATCTTGTCAAAACGAAGACTCTGGCTCGCTTCGCTCGCTCGGACAATTAGCTGTAATATCATCTGCTTTCTTACCAAAGTGTCGTAAGTCGTAACTATTTTATGACAATAGAAAAACAACCTACATCCAAAAGCGAGACAAGAAACAACAAAGGTGGTTTTATTATATAATTAACTGGCTATTTCATGAACTACAATAAAACGCCACCTTTCACACAAAAGGGTCCATCCCCGGCCCATGGCCTTCGCACGAAATCTTTCATCGCTTTGACTAGTGGCCCGAAAGTAGTAAAACAAAGTTAAACTTAAAATAATATTAACCCTGTTTTTCGTACCCTGGAGACTATGTGCGAAATCTTTGTTCTTATAACTTATTACATAAAACAAATCCGTGGCCGACTCCCTAATGTAACCTTTTTGTGATAAAGATTGTTTTGCTGTCCATAGATGCGTTTCTTACCCGTGAACCACCTAAATACACACACCTTGGTTGTATCAAGGGTATTTTTTCCCGTGGTCTATCGAAGTTTGATATCGCTGTACCTAAGAAGGGAATTTATTTTTAACATTATTTAGTACGTCAGCGTCATAAATATCATAACGACGAACTCTCAAAATGATCTAAAAACTCTCATATTAAGAGTAAATCAAACAGTTTTATTATTTCTTATGGTTTTACTGTCCGAACACAATGTCTGTACCATATATCAAAATAATCGGTCAACTGGAAGGGGGTAAAAAACTAAATTAAGATCATTTTGAGCATTTTGTTCGTCAACATCTATTAAACTGATATTAGACGGTTCACTCATTTGATGTTCACTCGGGTGAATGCAAAAATGTTTCATCATCATCACACGGCTTATCTAGTTTAACTAAAATCCCCTGACTTTGCCCTAAAAATCGTAATCGTAAGTCACCGTAACACCTATCTAAGAACATGCACCAATCAAACCCAAACCAATAATTGAAAACTGGACTTGTAGTTTTGGAGAAGAATGGCAACATTGTTCAGCATTATATATACTTGCTTGCCCCCTGTTGAGTTGTCATTATAACACCTATCTAAGAACATGCTCCAATTAAAGCCGAACCCATAACTGAAAACTGCATCAAAATTAGATTGGTAGTTTCGGAGAAAATGACAACATGGAATTGCACAAGCAAACACACAAACATCCTCTCACCCCAAAGGCATATACCGTCTCCGTTCCGTCGTGGGTAAAAAATACAAGTGACTAAGCAAAGGAGTAAGTACCATAGATTAAATAAGGCTTATACCTTCTCTATGTGGCGCACTGACAAAGCGATATCGTGGCGGTACTGGCAGGGTGCCAGTGGTATTGTCATTAAGGGGCTGCGAGTGTGACCGCGGACAGGTGACATTAGTTACGAGTAGGTGTTATATACCTAGGTAAGTATTTGCTAAGTAGGTACGTGGAATAATATCTGTGGGTTTGGGTTTTTAGAGCCTATTTTTGATATACCTAGGTACTTTTGTATTCACATATGTCACCACTTGTATTATGTAAACTAGTCACATATTTTTAAGAGAAAAACTGTCATGAAAATAATGTGATTTGTATTTTTTATCTGTTTTTTTTTATGTATACTTCACATTCCCCTTTACGACCATAACTTCTCTGCTATTCAAAGGTTTGCTGGGAGAGAATTCATTTTGACTTAAGCTCGCCTTTATACATGTTCTTTAAAATGTTTTTTTGAATGATCTCTGTACTGTTTGTGTGCAATAAGGAATTAAAGAATTAAATTAATAATAACTACACATAATGAAAGTATGTCTGATATGGTAGGTACCCTGCAGATTCATTGGTAGATCTCTAAAACTAAAGTCTTCTATAGAAGAAATGTATGTTATCCTGATACATTTTTATTAAAACAAACCTTTTTCAGTTTTCATTACTTCATATCGATTGATCTCTACCGAACAATCTTGCTCGGAATAAACTGACAGAAAAACTCCAATAATACTTTACCGGGTCCAGAATCAAATCCAGAACCAAACCCAAGCGTTAGCAAAACACCTACCTAGTACATCACCAAACAGATTTTTTGTATCAAATATGTAACAAAAAACAACTCTTACAATACACTGTAGGAGCAAGCAATTGGCCAAGTAAATATCTACTGCAATATTTATTCGTCGAATTGCTTGTAAGTAATTTACGATCATTAAGTTCGGCTTAGGTGTGATACTTAACCACCTGAAGGACGACTTTTGCCATCCAAGTTAATGTCAAAATCCATTAATCGCCCTCCACAGTTGTGGCACTCTGTATAAGCCATTAGTGGCTCATAAATTATTCGTTACGGGGAGTGTGTAGCGATATCTGTTTAAGCGCGTAACAAAACACTCTGGTATAAACCAGGGGCATTATTCAGCTTGACAATGAGTTTTAATCGCTGTCTTAACGTGAGTAGATGGTAGATTTCAATTGGTTAATATCGAAGAGAGAACGGGCGCAAAACTAAACCATTAATGGCCATATCTAGAATGGTACTCAGTTCTGAATCTCAATTTATCTGACGACTGATTATATAGAAAATCTCCCAAATCTGTCGATATAGCTATATCTACAATTTATCCTCAGATCAGGTATATCGAAATTTAAGTATCATTCCAGAATACTGGCCTAAATGGGTCGGCTTATATCTATGAACGCGCGTAGTTACATTGCGGGTGGTCAATCCGAATAAAGGCACAGGCAATTTATGCGTAATATTAGTTTATCTGGTTATTTAAGCTTGCCAATTTTGTTACCGTACCTATGTGTATCGATCAGATCGAGAACATTCTATAGAGAGACCAGTCTATAGAGAGACCAGTCTAGAGAACCCGTAACGGAACATTTTGAAAACAATTATGAAAGTAGAAGTCAAATGATTATTCAAGGTCCTCAGGAAATGACAACATTGTGGATTTTGCCTACCCCAATAAGAAAGAGACATTGCTAGATGTAATCGCAAGTTATAATAAATGACTGACAGTAATCTAAAAACGGTTGACCGAGCAGAACACCCCTGAAATTGCTCACAATTTATTTAAAGCTCTGCGCTCCTACTACCTAACTTATAGTTTTGAACCCTTCATAGGAAAGGGTCGGAATTCAATATTAAAGGCAGCTTTAAGTAAAATCAATTTTATTTGAAGTAAAGCTACCACAATCGGGTTACAGAATTTCTTTACGAATTTATTCCCGAGCGAAGCCGTAACCCGGGTCGATAAAATTTAACCAAGTATTTTGGGGGGGGGCCGGTGTAAATCCTTAGTGGGGTGAGTTTTGCCAGGAAACTTACCTCTATAAAATGCTAAGACGATAGTAGTGCACGCCTTGGTGAGCGAAGCAAGGCTATTAGGCGCACACCGGCAAGTGCTTCATATACGTCCTCGCTGCCGCTAGACTGCCGCCGCGGTCTAACGGCGGACCCGCATGCTACCATCCGTGCGGGTCGTCCCCTCCGGGCAATGCTTCGGTTCTTAACGAGCTTCGCTAAATCCACCTACCTCGGAACCGTAGTAGCAAAATATGAAGCGCGACGGCGAACCTTCGGCGCCATAACCGAACTCTCAAATACCTGGCTAGGGGAAAAAAACCCTGAAACAAAAATAAAAACCATGGAAGCAAGACTTAAAGAGAATCTACCCCAGGAGGGTACCAGCAAAGCTGGAGAGTCCCTTCCCGAGCGTAGCTTGGGCTGCCCCACGTATTCTGGGGGGGGCAAAGTAGTGCTTACCTCGGAAACAGCGTCAACCCAACAAATACTTCAGCCTGGGTTTTTCAATAGAGACAGATCACAGTCACTGTCAGAAGCTAGTCAAACCAAAACCAATAACACTACCAATCCTGATGATTCTATAAATGTGTGTGGAAATATCGAAGATGGATCTTGGACTGGTGTTACAAAAAATAAAAAAAGACAACGCAGTAGTCCTGTAAATGACAGAAAGTTAAAGCAAACTAAATTGAATAATTACTGGCTTAGCGAACCTATACCAACATCCAATTCATTTGCCGAACTAGAAAATACACTCGCTGATTTATCACAAACTCAACCGACCGAAAAGCAACCCAAACCACCGCCGCTTTTTGTCGATAATGTCGCTAATATACGACCGCTAACGAAATTACTAAATCAAAAAGTGGAAGGATTGTTTATACTAAAAATTCTACAGAACAATAAAGTTAAAATCCAACCGCAATCAAGTGAAGCCTTTAAAATCATTACGACAGAACTAGACAGCAAAAATACTGAATACTACACATACAAACCGAAACAAGAGCGTAGCTTTAAAGTTGTACTAAAACATATTCACCCATCAACTGATATTGAAGATATTAGAGAAGCCCTTGCTGCTCTCGAACACACCGTCACCAATATATGGAATATAAAACAAACAGCTAGCAAAAAACCATTAGACATGTTTATTATCGAACTACAACCAAAAGACAATAATAAGGAAATATACAATATCAAAGGTCTTTTAAACTGCAGCGTCAAATTTGAACCACCAAGACCAAAACGTAGCATACCTCAATGCTCCAATTGCCAGGACTATGGACACACAAAAGGGTATTGCCGTCGTAAGCCAAGATGTATTAAATGTGCCGGATACCACACATCCGCAGAATGCCCACGGAAAGAAAGGTCTAAAGATGTAAAATGCGTCTTATGCAATGGGAACCACCCTGCTAATTATAAAGGCTGTGCAGTCTTCAAAGAACTTCAAAGACAAAAATATCCGCCCCTCCGTAGCAAAATGATTCCAAATAGCAATAATAACAGCCAAAACATATTCAAGAACCAAAGCAAGTTCCCGCTTCCCCAAACAATTGACCCAGCCAAAACATATGCCCAAATAACAAACTCAAAACGCACAAAACCAGGAATTACTAGACACAACGAAACGCCTTCTCTACAGGAACGTCAGGACGAACCAACGGACTACTCACATGACTACAAACAAATTATGAATATGATCAAAGAAATGTTGCAGCAAATGACAGCAATGACAAACCAACTTATGAACATCATGTCCCAATTGCATCCAAATTCAGGCCATTAAAAATTGCCACGTGGAATGCCAATGGGCTATCAAATCACGCTCTCGAAGTACAATTGTTCTTGGACACTTACAATATAGATATAATGTTGGTATCCGAAACCCATTTCACTGCTAAAAGCTTCTTCAATGTCCCAAAATACAGAACATACAATACAGACTACCCCGATGGCTCAGCCCATGCAGGCTCAGCTATATTAATTAAAAGAAATATAAAACACTATGTAACAAACTCATACCGCAGCAACGAAATCCAAGCCACAAATATTATTATTGAATGTGTAGATGGACCACTAACAATATCCGCACTCTACATACCTCCCAAACACAACCTTAAAAGTGAAAATTACACATCGTTCTTCAAAACGCTGGGTTCTAAATTCATTGCTGGAGGAGACTATAATGCAAAGCACACTGACTGGGGATCCAGAATCGTAACCTGTAAGGGCCGTGAACTTATGAAAACAATCGACCATCTGAATCTAAACGTGTCGTCCACTGGCAAACCAACTTACTGGCCTACTGATAGGAAACGGAAACCAGATCTGGTGGACTTTTTTGTCTTTGGGGGTCTTCCGGAATCGTCTCTACGCTGTACTTCCAGCTTTGACTTGTCTTCTGACCATACGGCAGTCATAGCCGAATTATGCAACGAACCTGTGAAGGTAAAGGGGCCATGCAAACTTCACAATAGGAAAACTGATTGGATTGCGTTTAGGGAACAAGTTAAGAATACTATGACCACTCAGTTACCTCTAAAATCTGACGATGACATAACTAATGCAGTAGAAGTGTTTAATAAATGCATTCAATCAGCTGCATGGGAAGCTACTCCTACAACACATAGACTATATGACTGTATACCAACATACCCCCAAATCGTAACTGACATTGTACAAAGAAAGAGACAAGCTAGGAAAAGGTGGCAGCAAACAAAATATCCCGATCACAAAACCGAGTACAACAAAGTGACTAAAGAACTCAAAAACATTTTGAAAAAAATTAAAAATGAAAACCTGGAGAATTATATACAGAGTATAGATGCTACTTCAGCCACGGACTACTCATTGTGGAAAATCATTAAGAAGGTTAAAAGACCAATTACTTTCCAATCACCCCTACGTAAGGAAGACGGAAGTTGGGCCAGAAGTGACGTTGAGAAAGCATATCTATTCGCTGAACATCTGTCTCGCATATTTACTCCAAATCCAGACTTAGGGTCAACAAAAATAGACGAAGTAAATGAGAGTATGTCCCAAGTCCATCAGCTCTTACCATCTATTAAACACTTTTCCAAAAACGAAGTAGAGCAAGTTATCCGTAAACTGGACTCAAAAAAGGCTCCTGGCTATGACCTCATAACTGCAAAATTAATGAAGGAACTGCCAGAGATTGCTATAACGTTCTTAACGCAGATTTACAATGCCATCCTGAGAAACGAGTTTATTCCCGAGCAATGGAAAACAGCCGAAATAATTCTCATTCTTAAACCTGGCAAGCAACCTGATGAAGTTTCTTCTTATCGTCCTATAAGCCTCCTACCTACAACTTCTAAATTGCTTGAAACTCTCATCATGAAAAGACTGCTACCCGAAATTAATAAAGCGCAAATAATCCCCTCGCACCAATTCGGATTTCGTGCGGCTCACGGAACTATTGAACAGGTCCACCGACTCGTCAATGAAATTAATACTGCTTTTGAACAAAAAAAATATTGCACGGCAGCCTTTCTGGACATCTCTCAGGCTTTTGACCGGGTTTGGCACGAAGGCCTACTACATAAGATATTGAAAACACTTCCCCTTAGCTACTACACTCTGTTAAAATCATACTTGACTCGTCGCCACTTTTATGTCAAGATAGGTGAGGACAGATCAGAATTATACGATATTAAAGCGGGTGTGCCCCAAGGAAGTGTAATGGGTCCAATGCTATACCTCTTATATACCTATGATTTACCATTGACAGCAAATGTTCTCGTCGGGACATTCGCAGACGATACAGCAGTGCTGGCTACACATGAAAATCCGGCAATTGCATCCAACATGTTGCAACGAAGCTTGAACGAGATATCTACTTGGCTTATCGACTGGCGCATAAAGGCAAATGAAACCAAATCTGTACATGTGACGTTTACACTTAGGCATGGCTCATGCCCTCCTGTCGAGCTGAATAAGATTCAAATCCCTCAAAACGAGTCAGTAAGATACTTGGGCATACACATGGACAGAAGACTAACCTGGAGAAATCACATCTTCAATAAAAGAAAAACAGTGGGGCTACAACTTAGGAAAATGTACTGGCTAATGAGTGCAAAATCAAAGTTATCACTGGAAAATAAACTCCTTCTATACAAATGCATATTGAAACCTGTTTGGTCTTATGGAATTGAACTGTGGGGAACTGCGTCAAACTCAAATCTGGAAATTTTACAACGATTCCAATCTAAAATCTTACGTATGATAACAAACGCACCTTGGTATATGACCAACAATCAACTCCATCGAGACCTGAATATACCAATGGTGAAACAGGAGATACAAAATAAACTTAAGACCTATGCCAAACGCATTGAAATTCACCCCAATGCACTCGCCTGCACCTTGATGGATAAGACGTCTAGCACCTTCACTAGACTAAAAAGAAAGAAAGCCCCCCAAGACCTCATATAACGACTTGGTAATAACGAAATGGATTAGTCGCTGGACTAATTCCATTCAAGACCTAAAAAAAAATGTATAACCTCTAGCTTAATGCCAGACACCTAGGCAGATTGCTAGATATAAAGCACTTAAAAAAAAAAAAAAAAAAAAAAATTTTAACATTTTTGGTCCGAATAGATCGTAATATCTATCATCAAAGGGTTATTCTTCCATAAACGGAATATTGTATCCTCACCCCACATGAAATTGAACATACGTTAATGGTTAAACAGTCCTAAGTAAACGTTATTACTAGAAATTAACGCGAATTTCGTACGCAATATTCAAATCTCAAATACCGAAACGGTCAAGAGCCACTCGGGCTTCACTGAGCGTTCCGTTGAAAGCCATTTCTTGCTGCCGTACTCGTAAATTTAGCTGTATTCTACATTTTTCCTGTGAAATACTTGTTGCTATGTGCTGGTGGCGGTTTTCTTATAATATTGCAATGTAATTTGTACTAAAAACCTAGAGTAAATAGGTTTTTCCAGTTAAAAATATCTCTCAAGTTCCGATGTTAAAACTGATACAAATAATCATCATAGAATCATGAAAAAAATATGTAAAGAAAACGTTAACGTAACCAGTATGTACTAGGCTAGAAAACTTCCTTTCTAGGTAAACCCTGAGCAACGGAACTGGCTACGCCTCCCTTTTTCTTTAGAACTCTTCTGGTTAAAGTTCTGTAGAGGCCACAGTAGCTCACGTTTTGGTTACTTCGGTTCGCCAACTGCCCCTTTAATAGCAGAAGGTATAGAATTGGTGAACACTGTAAAATAATTGAACCAGCTTTCTCGAACTTCTGAACTACTACATCATTCATCATGATCTGGTGGCCTGTACTCCACCAAGCATAACGTGGGTATAGTTTACTTTTAAGGCCTTAAGGAATAAAGTCTATATAAAAATGAGTCCGTCCACGGGTGACTTTACTGACTACGAAATATACCAAAGACAGCTCTTGAGAGTAGATAAATAAAGACCCTCCAAAGACGCGGGGTCAAGTCAGCTGACACCCTGCTGATAAACGTACACAGGTTTTCTCTTGGAATTGGGAATTTTTAAAACCGTACAAGCCATATCAAGGAAGAAAATAGAATGAACGGACTATCTACAGGTCCCAAGATGAAAGCCTCGGATACATTCGGTAACCACGCCGTGATGTGGTGATGAATAACAACAGTTCTTGAGAAGAAGCGGAGTAGAGGAGGAGATGGGTCTCGCCGCTACTCAAGAAAGAAAATGGAAACCTCTCTTCTTAAGAGGCAGACAGATCACCACACATGAAGACGATTTGTCCTCTATTGCAGAGCACTTCGCTCAATAGGATTTTCCCCTCTCCTAGCAATATACTTATGCAATATTGAACGCACCGTATGGGTTCGGTTCAACTCATAAATGCGTCGTCAAGCGATTTAATATCCGGCTCCACACGGAAATCATAAACATAAAAAAGAGCAACTTTTACCAAGTTTACGTCCAACTTTAGATTAAATTCTTGCTCAAAATAACTATGGAGAAAAGTTGTGTTAAGTTCAAAATGACTGCAGTGTCCTAATGAAGTTCCAATGCAGCTGTTGTGAATAACGCAAGTTGCTGTAAATAATATTAAGTATATTTTTTACTACACTAATCTACTTCACTACACATTTACCAAACTAAAAATTATTTTAGCCTATCTAACCACCTGCAAACACGAAACCAGATATCATATCTCCAATCTGCAGTATTTGTTTTCAAATCAAAAGACAACAACATACCTTGACAGTTCGCAGCGCGCCGTGAGCGGCATTCTCCGTCCAAACCTTCACTCCGTCCTTTTCGTACTCCAAGTTCCAGCCAACTTCGCCAGCCAAGAGACTTTTAAGTGCTTCAAAGTCGGAGTCATCGGCTACGCGCGCTTCGCCGCGCGCCCATCCCGCGCCTCCCATTCGAACGCGGACATCACAACGCAATGCACACAGCAAACTGCCTGCCCGCCACTTTACGACAACGCGAGTCGATGCCACGCGCATGCGTGGATCGCACCCTCGCCATTTTTAATTTTAGTTTTTTTTTTTTTTTAATTTTGATCGTGCGCAATTGGCTTTCTTTTCAGTCCTGTGCTGTCATTTCTGTCAGGATCATACATACAATACATACTCACGCCTGTTGATCCCCGAAGAGGTAGGCAGAGGTGTATAAATTACGCCAATTGATTGATTGATTGATTTATTCTTTATTGTTATTACAGGTAGGTATACAATAGGTCTTATAGTTTAAATACAGAACTCTGTAATATACCGCATTAGCGGTGTACAATATTGGTCAAATATATATAATTAAATTTTTATTGATTAAAGGGTACTTTCACATGCATTAACATTACAACAGCTTTACAGATCATTGTCACACAAATAGTCTGATACACTATAGTAGGTTTTAGATTGTAGAATATGCTGTACCTTTTTCTTAAATGATACAATATTTTCTTCATCGCGTATACATTTGGGTAATTTGTTGTACAATTTAGGTCCCATACAGAAAATACTCTGGTGCATTAATTTAGTATTAGAAGGTACAACGCATAGCACATCTCTGTGACGTATTCCGGTTCTTTTACCAAATAGATGTAAATTCATTTTAACAAACACTACTGTTTCCAGGATATAGAGTGCAGGAACTGTGAGCAATTTTAAGGCCTGAAAATGTGGTTTACAACTATCTATGGAATTTATATGGCACATTGCTCTAATACATTTCTTTTGGGCCTTAAATGCTAAATCTTTGTCAGTAGAGTTGCCCCAAAAAATAATACCATATCTTAACGTTGATGATACATGTCCATGATACGCTGTAATTATGTATTATGTATTATGGTTTTCTAACGTACATACCTATATGGGCTGTCTGTTTACTGTTGGAAGGAGAACAACCCTATCCCTTAGTCGCCTTCTACGACATCCACAGGAAAAGATTGAGTGGCCCTATTCTACTCCACAGGTAACGCGGCAGGACCGCTTCTTTTATATTCTCCAAATTATTGCATGTGGTAAGAATGAAATACTTACCTTTTAGAGACGTACAGTAATTGCTTATTTTCACTATTTAGAAAAAAAACTCAGCGTCTTAATATATTTCTAAGTATGGTAAATCACATCAAATTAAATATTTTATTGCGATATAGGGGTACAAAGTGGTTACAGGTAATACATTTAGTTTCCACCATATTTCAGCCAGTTTGGCATGCAACAATGTCACATACCTGTTAATAAATTTAAAAATACAGTAAAGAGCAAACTGTGCCAGAAAGGCTATTATAATCCAAGAATATTTAAACGATAAACAAGCTTGGAAATGAGCTGTTCGCTCAGCTATGCTACTCAAGCAAAACATTGTATCTAGACCATAAGTTTTAGGCTAAGTAAATGTTTTGTAAATAGACCAAAAAAAAAGCCCGCTGAGTTTCTTGCCGGAGTCTTCTCAGGTCTGGGCCGCGTTTCGAACCGGTGGTCCATTTACTAGTATTAGTTAGTATTTAGTATTTACTTTATGTTGACGTTTAGTAAGTCCCGGTTTAATGGTCTATGCTAAATAAAATATTTTTGAATTTTGAATACCATAATAATATGAATTTAACAATTATCAATTAGTAATAGAGAATTTGCATTAAATATAAAAGATATACCTACCTATTTCATGTCAAAATTTTTGATGTCAGTATTTTCATGGCAAAGAAAATAATTATGTAATTTGACCAATATTCCCACTGGTTGGTCAATTTATACTAAGAACTCAAGATAATCTTGTAAATAGGTCGCATAAAAGAATATTTCTTGAAGATATCAATTTCCCCTAGGGAAATACCAATTTTCAATCTTAGGTAAATGTAGAACAGTGAAATTACAGAGCCGAGTGTCATTACAGTATGCTGAAACTGGCAAACTGACGAAGGATAATGGGGTGTAATTTAGATCCAGGCTATTTACTAGATTATATCTTACGACGTCCTTAGTGAAAATAATTATGATCAATAAGGCGTCTGTGACTTATATTCCTAAAGATCCAGGATATAATATCTACGTGTTACCGGGTAGGTAGATTTAAGTATATTCTTCAGAAAGATCCAGGATATAATACCTACATGTTACCAGGTAGGTACCTAGATATTTCTTTTATTCATTTCAAGTCTTAACGGGCTAACTATAAGGTTGCCTGGAAGAGATTGTTGGATACAATATGGCCGACCATTGTACAGTATTTTATGTATGATTTGTCTATAAATTTGTGTACATATTTTTGTGTACATTAAAGAATAGTTTTACTTCCTACGTCAAGTTTACATACAATCTTAGCACAGTGCTAGTTTCGGTTGAATACAAAGTATGTTTAAAAAATACATGGTTTCTCTCCTCGAAAAACTATGGATGATGGACAATATAGGGAAAAGAGAAACAGGTAAGACAATATCGAGAGAAAATCTAAAAAAAGCCACCTACCGGTATACATACGAACGGTGTAGTCCACTTAGCACTCAGCTACCACCTTATTTGAAATTGGTCAGAGGACTCCCCCTGTCATACTCTGACTTGTCGCAAGTTCAAGTCATGTTTTAGACGTTCACTTTTTCCAATCTACACCCAAAAGAGCATACAAGAATCGTTTTATAATCCAGCTTCTATTTTTTCTTTTTTTTACATTAGGTACATATTTTTCTGACATATAAAAGGACTGAAGGCAGGTAAAGATAGGTCACTAGGATCAACAACATTAAAAATGATAGTAAAAGGTATTAATAGAATATGTAATAAGTGTATTTCTTCAGTCGGAACACATGGTGATGTTAGGTAGGTTTTGTTGACAGCGCTTCTCCCATCCGTGCCAAGCCAAAAACCCTTGGCGCCTGTAAATTTTCTTTGCGCAAATCGAAGCTTCGGTAATGTCGTCGGTGATTAAATCTGCAAAACAAAAGTAATTATAAGTTACACGGCAAGCTGTTGCCTACAGTTTAAAGTGTGTGAATTACTCTTACCTCGAACCTATTCCATGTACCAAAAATAGAAGAAGCATAGACGGATAACTATAGTATGCCTAGGAAGTACCTAAGATCCTACCTGGATGGATGGATCTTCGCATCCCAAGTCAACCTCACCTTCCTATCGGTACATCTACTGATTAATGGACGTGGTTCTGACATGGCCTTACCTGTTGAGGTTGGGAGTCAAAGCACGATCCACCTAGACCAGTATACCAGTAGACCTAAAGCTTTTATCACCATCCTTCATGAAGGGTAGGCTGTTGAGGAGACATAACCGGCTCTTATACTGGCTGACGCAAGTTCTTACTGGATAGGATAATTCCGCTTGTACCGTTCCCGTCCCCCTTTAACTACACCCTACCCCCTTCTCACTCTCATCTATCTTCTTTCTAAATTCTACCCACTCAGACTAAAATTCTTTTAATATACATTACATATATGTATATTAAAAGGAGTAACTATACCCTGAATAACAATTATCCCTACACCTATTAATATATCTAACTACTAATTTGGCCAATCATCAACCTAGTGGTAATAGGACCCTTATCGCGATCCATAGCAAACCTTTAGTTCTGTAAGGATATATAATGTTTTGATGAACCTATAATATTTATCTAACCGGAATTAACCCTTAACCTTAAATCTTTCACTGTACCTATATAGTTTTATTTCATTTTTTTTTAATCATAACATAATTAATCAATGCTTAAGAAAATATTCACACAGGTTTAAAGATACTTAATTAGCTTCTATAAATCCACCTATTTTAATTATCAGACTCAACTAATTTAATTTATATAAGTTCCATTTTTTTTATTGATACACAACAAGTTACAATCAAAAATCATAGACAAATATCATAGACATAGAATGTAGAGAATATTGTTTTTGAAGTTAGATTTATAGATTTAGATATGTATATGCTGCCGATAAGGTCCAGAATCAAGATCTAGGAGTCAAAAAACACTTACCAGCACACGTAACTTTACAAGTATGTCCTGGTGTCGTAGTATTGCTGCACCACCATTTGTCATTAATCTGGAACAGCCCGTAGTCCCTGGAGCCGTTCTTATTCGGTTTCCCTACAGCATCCGTTTTGCGAGCACTCTCGTTCTCGATAAGACAAACCCCTGGAACACAAGATTTTATAAACAACTTTATTATTGCACCCTGTTCCAAACAGCTATTCTACCGTAAGGGTCCGTTCACACAGACCGGCTCGGAGAGTACCGGAGACCGGATCGTTCTTATTTCCAACTATTAGGTAATCTGTGCTTATATGTTTGGAGTTGGCCGGAACGGAGCTGCCAACCATTTCACATAGACCGGCTGGAAGAGAAAGAGCGCGTAATCGAAGCCGATCGGCTGCACGAGCGAGCCGGTCGGCTCCTCTTAATAACTCACACACAGCGCGTCCAAGCATTCCTAAGGACAAGAAAATGGCACAGACAAAAACAGACTTTACTACAATTACTCAAAACCCTGTTTCTAACATGATAAAAATCTGCTCTCCTCTCCGAGCCAGTCTGTGTGAACGGACCCTTAGAGTGTGATTGAATAACAAACATCTTTACAAATTTTCACATCTTTCTTCCACACTAATTTATCGTCGTGTAAAATGTCGTCAGATATTTAAAAAGGAACGATAACCGTCTGAACTTCTGACGCAGACCTTGACCTTCAGAGAAAAGTCTTCGCTAGAGCCTCGTCAGTCAATCAGCTGGCGACTGCCCCTTGGCACTATCCCATGACCCTACAGGCAGTGTCAATGAGGTACCAGCTTTTTTTGGTGGTGAGGTTGTCATCGACATATCCCTCACATCCCGACTGACCCAGGACCATCCCTTGCGGTCTGGCCCTCCTCGGGAGGAAGTACCGGCTGGCGATTGAAGTTGACTTGGACGCCAAAGATTTTGACAGGACACTTACCATCCATGACACACAACAAGAACAGTGCTATTGAAAATACATACATATAATCACGCCTTTATACCCGGAGGGTAAGACAGAGGTAAATTAATACCCAGATTTCTCCAATCATTGTATTCTGTACCACGTAATAGGGGGTGAGCCAATTGCCGTATTCCGAGCACTGTAATTACTCGAGCCATGCATCTGAGGCTGAGTTTGGGCTGTATATATCTGTGTGATATTAAACAGCCCTATCCCTTAGTCACCTTGTACGACACCGCATGGGATGAGATGCGATGGCCTAAATTCTGCTCTGTCGGGTACCACGCGACATATTGAAAATGAAGCTACATATAAGTGTGAAGATTACTTACAATCTGCCATTTTATCCTCAGGAAAACCCTGAACTTTCAATTCCTTAACCAAATCACATCTCGTCTCAAAATATTTTGCTTCACTACACGAACTTAAAACTAACAAAAGTAATGATAACCCCAATGTTTTATTCATTATCACTGTTATCATCTGCCCAAAATAATTTCAACACAGTGTGCGTGTCTATGAGAATACTGACAATGAATGACCATTTTAAGTTATTACCGATCGTTTTTATCACACGACCATGTGTCTTCTTGTGCCATGCAATCTTGAAGTGTGTTTACACTTGAGTTGTTGCGTGTTTACAATGAATGACTCATGCCTAATGTTTATCCCAAATATTAATTTTTATCAAATAAGCTGAACTTCTTATTGACACCTACATTTCGCGAGCTTTTTGCGGTCCTAATTAATAGGGGAAGACCCTATTGAAATTACTTGTGTGACTAAATAAGTACTTTCTTGTCTTTTGTTATTAGGTATTTAAAAAAATATCTACGCCTTTATTTATCATCGTCATCCATCACTCACTACACAGTATAAAGCAAAGTCGCTTTCCGCGTCTGTGCGTCTCCGTCCCTATGTATGCTTATATCTTCAAAACTACGTTACAGATTTTGATGCGGTTTCTCTTTAAAGATAGAGTAATTCAAGAAGGTTTTTATGTATAATACATGCTTAATATAGTAGAGGGTGCAGCGGAAACGCGGGCGGAAAAATATCATCTTATAAAAGTAATCTAGATACGCCTGTACCTACTAATAAACACCAATAAAATACGGTCATTTATAATAGTACATTATTATGATATAAGTGCGGTAAGTTGAAAATTACAGCCGAGGCGATATTACTAGCCCGAGCCATCGGCGAGGGCTATAAGGAAGCAGAGGCTGTAATTTTCAAAGCGCACGTATGTCATACGACGTTTTATAACATATTTACGAGGAAATTAATAAATTCATCACTACTTGACGACATTTTCAAATATAAACAATACAGCGAAAAGAAAAAGCGCGCGGAATTATTTTTACTTGTCCACAAATAAGCGATGCGCGCGCATCAACGTTTTTTTTTTAGACAAAGGTAAAAACAGCAAGTATTAGTATTACTAATAGAGTAAATTAATATTTTTGTGTTTTTGTTACAGATCAATGGTTGTAATTCATTGTCAAAATTAATTAAATTAAAATGTTTATTTGTTATATTTTATTTCCCAAAGTTAATTTTATTCATAAAATATTGACCACTTTCTTGACATAAAATCTCTTTGCTAAGATTTTTAAAAGTATCGTTCATTTTTAGACGGAGTATCTTAAAACTTTATTTAAAAAAACACGTGCCTTTTACGTTACATTATCGCACAAGTACGTAATGAGACACATTACGATATTGAAATTGGTGTAATTACAACCACTTTACGAGCAAATATGTTATAAAAGTACTTACGTCGTGGTACGGTATGGTGCCATGTACCGACCCAATGATGATTAAAAATCGCACAAAAAACAAGTAGGTATGAAATAACAATTGACATAATTTTTACCGGAATCGGCCCCACACTATACAATTTGCGTGCATAATACATTTTTGTGATTTTAGTGTATTTTAGTTAGTTTTGACACAACAGAATTAGCATCAGTATTTGAAAAACCATACGGGTGAATTTCAACAGGACCGTTAAAATCTTCATTTCCGTGGATTTTTTTACCTTAAGTGATATAATAATAAAAAATCGCGTTAATTAAATGTTTTGATACTATATGTATTCTCGCTTAATGTCTAGCAGATAACTAAAAAAACTAGCGAGATATACAAGATTAAAAATTACATGCCACGGCGATGAAACATGTGTGTACGGCAATGAAACAAGCGTCCACGGCAATGAAATAATTATGCCAAGGGAATGAAAGAATCAACCACAGAAATGAAAATCCATATAAAACATAATACTTATACCTACAATAATTACAAATTTCATAGGTTAAAAATCTGCAAAAGGTATAGGTAGGTACAATTAAACAAATACAATGGAATCAAAGAATTGTCCAATCATTTATTTAAATTCTTTCACACAAAAAAGAAATTTACAATACATAATATAATAGGAATAAAACAAATAATATGGTATACTTTTGTTAATTATGCAAAAGTAAATGCAAACAACATACATAGTACACCATACATAGTACAAGTTTTTAATTTACGCATCAATATTTAATGTGAAGCGAAACAATACCATTTTTATTAAATCTATAGACAAAATAATCACAGCCCACACCGGTTAAGGTTCTTCTTCATAGTCTTGGCAAAATAAACAATCCATTATTAAAATCAAACTATTTATAATTGATTGTACAGTAAAAAACTCATCAAATCTTTCATCTTATTGCAGAAAGTTTTCGAATCCTCTAATATCAGTATTTGGTGCTACCTATAATTAATGTAATACCTAATCATACTATGGCGATGAAAACATAAGTCACGGAAATGAAACATGTGGCCACAGCAATGAAACTAAATGGTTTTACAATGCATGGCAATGATTTTTTTTTCATTGCCGTGCTTTTTTTCTCATTACCATAGCAAATTTTGACCACGGAAACTACGGTAATGAAAGCACGGCAATGAAAAACAAGACAAAAATATAAAATAACAAAAAATCTAATAATTATTCAAAGTATTAATCACTTCACAAAAATAAACAAGAGAAATGGCGTTCTATTGAATGTTTAATCAAGAGGATAAACTTATTGGAATATAAGTTATACCTATCCACGGCGATGAAAGAAAAAATGTCCAGTAACACAAAAATGGTATACTTACCTCTATGGCGCCAAAACGCAGGTACGTGTGTACGTTCTTCCGCGTCGAGCACTTAGGCGGCACCAGTATGCCACGTTTAGCGCATATAAGGGAGGACGCAAGTCGTTAGATAAAACAATATTCTAAAACATGTTTAGAACACGGCGATGAAAGGTAGTTCTGGGACAAATGATTTCTTTTTAACCATTCGTTGTATTGTTTAAATATTTGAAGAAATGTATTTCGTAACAATACTTTAACTATTCACGTATAAAATAAAAATAGGTATTAATAAAAATAACCAATAGATTTTTATCAATGAGGTATCACGACACAATAGGTGACGTGTGGACAAACACGGCAATGAAAGATTTCGGTGTATTTTGTTTTTTTTTGGAGTACCTATAATCCTATTTAATAGAATATTTAGTGCCCCACATAGATCACTATTTCACCTAACTAGCAAAAAATTTTAGAGCATTATAACTATGATTTTTAGTACCGATTTCAACGATGCCACGCAATTCTTGGTCCCGGGAAATTCACCCATACATCACCTTGAGAAATAAGAATTAAGCAAAGCAACAATTAATTATTCGCCCCATTCCAGTAATTAAACTTTCAAGTTGTAGCGAGCAAAGACATTACAAGCTGGCTGGGAATTTGGGTCACCTCTCGGACAGTTGCGAATTTCGGGACATAATAATTGTAACGTCTCTACCAAAATAATATATACTATACATATACGTCCAGAAATTAAACTTCAGACTTTATGACCATACTGGTCTTTTGGAACCTGGATGCCTTTAATAACTAGATACCATTCCTAGTAGTACGATTGTTCGAAAAAGGAATGTAATGTTGTGAACGCAGAATACGGACCAATTTTTAAATTAAATTGTTCTGTATTCTACATACATACATATAATCACGCCTTTATCCCGAGGTTTAGGAAGAGGTGAATTTAACACCCACATTTCACCAATAATTGTGTTCGGTCCCATGTAATAGGGGGTGACCCTATTGCCATATTATTCTGGGCACTATTATTGACTCGAGCCTATATCTGAGGCTGAGTCTGATCTAATATCTGTCTGATGTTAAACAACCCTATCCCTTAGTCGCCTTGTACGACACCGCATGGGAAGAGATGGGGTCCAAATTCTACTCTGTTGGAAACCACGCGGCTATTGTGTATTCTGAGGTTGTGAATACCTAAATGTAATTAATGTAGGTATATGAGTTTTAGTCCAAATCCTCCTTGAATTAAACCCAGTCGCATCCAAGGTCTTCACTTCGTAGTCCAGGGTCCTGGTTTTCCAGTTTAACTGCGATGTGCGAACTTACATATTTTCCGTGAAACGACTGCCATCTAACCTCCATAAGCAATTGGCAATATCAAAGCAGGTATTGCTGTTATAATAGTCCGGTATTGAACGGGGTGCACTATGCCAAGTCGAATGCCAAATAATCAAATATCAATTGATCGACCACTATAAATCGAACATCCAAATACTCGAACGTTTATGAAATCGAAAGTTTAATATATCGAACAATTAATATTTGATTATTTGGCATTCGAATTGGCATAGTACACCCTATTGAACGTACTGGCACATAAAATAACACATGACAAACAAGATAAGTATATGCCTTCATATTCTGTTAGTACCAACGATGAACAAAGAACAGGAAAATTGCAATTTTTTTCTGTACATTGATCGAAGTGATGACTAATCCAAAACATTTGTTTTTTAACGTTATTCAGAGCGATTCGGGGCGTCCCCTATTACTCTTGAAGTCTTGACAGGATCTCAATTTGACTATAAATTGTATTTGGAATCTTTTATAGAATAATTTATGAATATTGTTTACCAATTACACTCTAGGTTCTAATAGGAAGTCGTTTCGTTTTTATACAAGTTATTGAACTTGAAGAATGAGTCGTAAAACGTACATAAGTAATATCGCATAATGTGCAAAAAGTACCGTTAACCTTGTAAATGAGATGTAGATTGATTCAAAATTATCATGTAGGTTTACTTTTTACACGGTTTTTATTTTGTTTGGTCTGCTTGTTGATGGGTCATTTGAAATTTAAACCCCTTCCCGTTGACTGGTTGATTTGATATTTAGTACCTAGATAGGGATCCGATCGGAATGGAAAAGGTGCCTGTGATGATTCCATAAAACACTAAATTGATGATATTAAACCACAATTACTTTAATTCTATTTTTTTTTATTTATCACACGTAACAGATAACAACCAATAAGAAATATAATAATACTACGAAGCAATAGGATTAGAGTCCAGGTTGCATTCCACAAGAACGCGTGTACAAATGGATTAAGATGAAGGAGTTTCTAACAATAACACATATAAAGCTAGTTCAAGTTTACAATTTTTCAATTATACATTTTTGACGCATTATTATTAATACAAATGATCCGCTAGTGGTTTTTCTCATCGTCGTACATAAATTTAGACTTTGTATATTATGGTGGCTGTTGTAATAAAACCATAATTATCGCGATTTAATTTTTGGCACAAAGCCATCTATCGAGCTTTGATGCAAACTTACATATAACTTAATACTATGTAAATCTTGGAAATTACCTAGGTATAGCTACATCTTTAGTTCAATTTCAATTTCAATCAACAAAACTGTTAAAACTTCAAAAGTTTAGTAAGTAGGTATTGTTTGTCGTGAAACCATAGCAGGCTACTTAACGGTAGAGAGGTTAAGCAAGTCGCAATCAAACCGAACCAAACTATAAGGTCCTCCTTCTTCCTCCAGTTGAGTAACTCACGGGAGCCTACTGCTATAGCCTAGTTATAACCAAGAAGACAAATCCTCCAAAACTCAGACAGATCTTGGTTGACAGTTGAATAGCGGGCAGTGTCTCAGATAACTGATCACGTCACGCAGACAGACCATGACCTATATTGAGATAGTATAGTAATGAAATAAATATTGTCTTATCTAAAAATACTGACTGTTTTTAATAAGTAGGCAGGTTATGCACTTACAGCATTATAATCATCAATCATTACAATCACTTAACCAACCAGGGAATAGAAAAATAGGTTTAATTTTGACAGCCTCTGTGGCGTGGCGGCAGTGAACGCGACTGCTACGCAGTAGGCGCGGGTTCGATTCCCGCTCAGTGCAAATATTTGTATGCATGAATATGGCTATTTGCATTGGTCTGGGTGTTTCTATGTATAATATGTATGTATTTACAAAAAAAAATCTAAGTATGTTTATCCGAATTCTAGATTCCATAACACAAGCAAATTACGCTTACCATGGGTCTAGATAGCGTTGTGTAGAATGTTGTGGAATATTTATTTATTTATTTTAAACCCTGGCGTTCCATGATCCATACTTAATATTATAAATGCGAAAGTATCTCTGTCTGTCTGTCTGTCTGTCTGTATGTTACGCTTTCACGCCTGGTTTTTCAAGGTCTAACCTATCCCTATACCAACTTTCATTAAAATCGGTTCAGTGGTTTAGGCGTGAAAGCGTAACATACAGACAGACAGAGTTACTTTCGCATTTATAATATTAGTATGCAAGTAAGGATTATCGTGATCATAGTATATGTACATACATACCTTTGATTTGCCTGGCGTTTCGACCGGGCCCTCGATTCTACTAAAGCCAAACCACTGTGGTGCCGCAGTTACTGCAAAAATGACATTTTTTGGACTTTATTTCTATTGCCCTGCAAAAACCCTTCATTTAATTTCGAACTTCAAACGCTTCGCTTTAAAGTCTATTAAATATTTAATGCCGTTCTTTGCAGTGACGGTGGCACCATCGTGGTTTGGATTTAGCGAAATCACTCTCCAGTCCAGGGACTCTCCTGTGTCCTTGTGCTTATCTGCCATCTTAGTAGTATAAAAAACCGATGTACCTATTAGGTACAGAAGTAGGTATTTCACTGGAAAATAAACATAATATAACATACATAACATAATATAAACCAACTCACACCTGTATTCCCCGAAGGGGTAGGCAGAGGTGCTAGCACCCACATTTCGCCAGTTTATGTTTAGGTCCCAATGTAATAGGTGGCGAGCCTATTGCCATTAACCGGGCACTTATAAACCTGCGATAAATACACATATAACTTCGAAAAGCATCGAAAAGTCATTGGTGTGTGTCATGGTAAACCTGGGATCGAACCCGAGACCTCGTCTCAGCAGTCCATTACCCATACCACCAGGCTACCGCAGATTCCGCAGGAAAATAAACATAATAATATTAATTGCATTATCGCATGAGCCCCGCATAGATAACGAGGTCTGTAAACCGCAAAACTCACACAAATGCACTCCGACAACACTTAATAGATTCCACGAGCATGCTGTATATAATAGCACCGTAGTCAGTCAATTTTAAGTTAATTACAAAATGAACCGCAGTACCAATAATCTAACTAAAATATAATAACTATTGATCTCCATAAGTATTACGTATTCGAATGAAATTTGGGTTAAGGATATCATATGAAAAACAGATCAAGTATGTTTGATTCACGCATTGAGTGGCTGAGGGTTAGTAAAAAATATTTATGTATGAATGAATTTTTTATAACATTTATTACGCTAACTTTTAAGTTCGAAAAACATTGGAAAAAACCCCCGTCACAAAAAACACCTCCAAAAAGTTGAAAATAAATGAATAAATTTTAATTCAACGGTTGAAATGTCGGGGGACCTTACGATACAAAGGAGTACTTAACCAGTTAAGGTCCCCCGACAGGGCAACCTTTAATTAAAATGTATTCATTTATTTTCAACTTTTTGGAGGTGCTTTTTGTGACGGGGGTTTTTTAAATTTTCAATTTAATTTTTATTTTATACTTTTTTTATTGATCTACTAGTCAAGCTCTTTCATTTGATACCCATATTGAGGGACTTATAAAGAAATACGTATTCCAACATGTTGTCTCCATCGTGTTAGTAAAGCTAAATGAAACGGTAATTTCATAAAGAAACACCATTTGGATATCGCGACCAAACCTAGATAGGCTAGGTTTGGTCGCGATATCCAAATGGTGTTTCTTCTGTTACCGTTGATGAAATTTGGTATAGAGATAGATTAGACTTTGAGGAATGCCTCAAAGTCTAATCTATCTCTATACCAAATTTCATCAAGATCACTTCAGTGCTTTAGGTGTGAAAGCGTAACATACAGACAGACAGAGTTACAGACTAAAATCTATCCGATCTTCTTTTCCCAGCCAGATCCATCCAACCGTTAAGCATGATTGAATAAAAAACATCCTCACATACTAAATCATATGTAGAATTATTATTCTTGCAATGACATCAGAATCACTTTTGACCCGAGCACATCGATAAAAAGGAATCCCCGCGTTCACAACAATTCTCTATACCTACTTATAACATGGCAACTAAGAAACCGGTTGGATATAAAACGGGACGCAGTGCATTGAGCTCAGATACAATTCTGTCGCGGTCACTGCCACTTCCCCTTAGCGAAACATCTTTACGTTTTAATAATGCAGAAGTTAATAGTTTTCTTGTTTGCTCTAGCAGCCATCTTGCACTGTGAAGCTAAACGTTTCGCGACACAATGCGAACTGGTTCAAGAACTGAGGCGGCAAGGATTCGCAGAGGACCAAATGAGAGATTGTGAGTATAGTTCTACCTTTTTTTTCGTGCAGAAATCTCGGTACCGAGGCCCTGCGATCGATTCCTGGCTGTTACACTACCGACGGTGTCCCTCACCTAGCATAAGCCATTTAGCTTAGTTGGAAGGTTTAGAGGGACTATTAGTAATTTCTGTTATAAATTAATTATAATATTCTTTTTAAAAAATTGGCCGGCGAAGGAAATGCGAAAATCTGTGAAGATGTTGGTATGTTTTATTACTTAACCAGCTGACGCGTCCCGGCTTTGCCCGGGAAAATTTCGTATTCCTAGCGACATAAATGACGAACTTTCAATACAAACCTTTTTCACCAGTTTTACCCTCTTAGTAGTTTAATATGGAAAAAACGCTACCTATTCATTTATTTCTTAAAAGATACAGGTTTATGTAATTTAGTGCATCTAGCTCTGAAAATCACGGACTTTCATTTAATAAAAATCCTTTCTTACTGGATGCTTACATCACAAAATGCATCTACTGTCAAAATTTCAAGTTTGTAGGTCCAGCGGTTTAGGCTCTGCGTTGATTCAGTCAGTCAGGACAAGTAATTTTGTACCTATGTATAGATAGATCACACTCAAACGGCTGAATTTGACAGAAATTTTGTCCAGGGATAGAATATAGTCGGGATTAACACATATACTGTATTATGTACCTAGGGTAGGTTCACGGCCTGTAAAATATAAGTGGCCTCTGAATTAGTCGCTGAATGCTCTTCAGTATCAAACTATTTTATATATAATCTGTGGTTCTACGCCACGCCATACACTTCACCAATTCGTTTTTTGGAATTTTTTGTTACGGTATTTCACCCTGAACACTTGACGTTCCACTACATAGGCGGAAACAACCTTTGAATATGTTAGGGACCTAAAAAAATTGTGTGCGTGTGTGTGTCTGGCTGTAGAGTTTGTACAGTCGTCATCAGTATCACACCGCACCGCCCGCTAGTATCATCAATTGCACCCATAGCTCAAACTTTGGAGCTCAGGGTTCTTGTTCTCTTGGACTTGGGAAAGATCTCAGAGAATGATGAGTAGGTATATCGGGTGTAAGGGGAACGCTCCCGAAGCTGAAAACCCCTAGTAGTATTCCAGGTACATAACACATTGGCATAAAAAAAAACGATTTGGACGTAAAAAAAAATTCTTTCGATTTTTTTTATACAGTTCATTTAGCTTTGCTTATATAAGCGATGGAGAGTAAATAATGCAAAATAAAAACTCGAAAACGATTTTTTTTTGTTCAAATCAATTTTTTTTCTTTAATAATAATAAATAATAAAAAACTCTTCATTGTTCGCCAATTAAATAATACAACAAATGGACAAGTACCAAACAACTACCTACAGGTTATGTGGTAGACAATTGGCTGCCTTATCACACTGAGGCAATCTCTTACAGACAACTATGTATACGAACGATATACTTTATTTACTTTTGAAAAAAAATTTTTACTTACTTTTTATCTATGTGACCTATTAATTAAGTACCTTTCCAGGGGTATGTTTAATCGAGAACGAGAGCGGTAGAAAGACACACAAGACCGGCACAGTGAACAAAAACGGCTCCAGAGACTACGGGCTGTTCCAGATCAACGACAAGTACTGGTGTAGCAACACCTCAACCGCTGGCAAGGACTGCAATGTCACTTGTGCAGGTGAATATCTACTTTAAAACTAGTTTACTTAAGTCTAATTTGGTATTGCCGAGGTCATCTCGCGGACAGAACAAAGGGAGATCCCCTTTCAGAGTGAGGGAGACAGTGAAGACAGCCTCTGTGGCGCGGCGGTAGTGAATGCGACTGCTTCAGAGAGGGTGTGGGTTCGATTCCAGACCAGTTCAAACATTTGTTTGCATGAATATGGCTATTTGCATTAGTCTGGTCGTGTCTAGGAGAGCATGTTAAATCGTCAGTCCCATACGGACATATAATATATGGCAGTCGTTATCGGTAGTCGGAGTCCTAAAAATTTTAACAATTGCTAATGCTTCGATATCGCCAATGAGTTGTGGAGTTCAGATGATAGTCGGTTCACGGAAAATAATGAAGATCAGCCATACCCTCAATAAGGCTGAAAAAGTGGAATCCAAGGTGAGAACCTATTTATACGACCGTAACAAACTCTTGGATGATATCAAGCTCGACTTACGTAAACGTCTGCCATAGATGTTCGTACGTATGGCTACCGAGGCTGACAGCTTAACGTGGGGAGCACGGAAACACCTAGACCAATGCAAATAGACATATTCATGCTCACAAATATTTTCACTCAGCGGGAATCGAACCCGCTCCCACTGCGTTGCAGTCGAGTTCACTACCGCAACGCCCCAGAAGATAACTGTTCTTCAGATATTCTTGCGTCTGCTGTAAATCGAATACATCAGAAATAAAACTAAAACCCGACTACCGATAAAAAGTAACAAACAAGAAAATATCAAGGATAGCCGTGGTCGTATGCCACTTTTCCCTAGAATGTATTGTTTTGTAAGAGTAAGTGGCATACGACCACGGCTATCCTTGATATTTTCTTGTTTGTTACTTTTTATCGGTAGTCGGGTTTTAGTTTTAAACTTTATTTTTTATTTATATTATTTTGGGACAAGGTAAAGCTAATAATTGATACATATTTGAAATGTGCTTGTTAAGCCCTTTCATTTGATACCAAACACGGCATATTTGTCTCAAATTTATTTTTTAACACAGCACCTTATGGGCGCTAGAGGGCGCCTCACAAGATTGAGTGACACGTCATATAGCCTATAACCATCGGACGATAAAGCCGCTTGTAACGATACCTCATTTGCCCAGTTCTAATAAGTAGTTGAGGAGCTATGAGGGAACAAATGAACATACATACATACATACATACATACATACATACATACATACATAGCCTGTCAAAATCATAACCCTCCTTTTGGCTTCGCCCTAGTCGGGTAAAAAGTGAATCGCTCTGTCAGCAATCTAATCCGCGATCTTCTTTAAACTCTAAAATCCTTTTTTTTTCTTCTAGATATGCTGTTGGACGACATCACCAAGGCATCTGCATGTGCCAAGAAGGTTTACAAGCGTCATAATTTCATGGCTTGGTACGGGTGGCGCAACCACTGCAAGGGAAAGACCCTACCTGACATTAGCAGCTGTTAAATGCTGTTTTATGACTGATTAATGTTATATAATTAATTGAATGAATTTTTACAGCTTTACGTATGCTAACTATACAAATCAAATACATAGGGAAAAAGAAGAATCATCTCGGGCGGGACTCGAACCCGCAGTCTTTCCCTTACAGGGCGAATGCCTTGACCAATTCGGCTACCGAGATACGCCCGATGTGATTCAAATTTCCCATCTTATACGTTGTTAAGGCGACGACGGTGGAGTCATCTACCGATTTTCTTACGAACTATCGGAATCAATGAATGATGTTACAATCATTTTTAAACATCCCCGCCCGTCCAAAATGATTCCCGGCCGAGATGATTCTTCTTTTTCCCTATGTATTAGAGTTATATAATTAAGTTATGTACCAAAAATATTAAAAAAGAAATAAAGAAGTATTTAGCATGTTATATCTCAACTTTTACTTTCTATAACTTTTAACCATCATCGTCATTATCTGTGTGGTGACAGTAGAAGAACAAAAGTATCACCTCCCCGTTTCATCCGAAGGGTGTCGTAAGAGGCGACTAACGGCAAAATACGCAGACGAGACGACGAGAGAGAACTCGAAATAAAGTTAGCCCAGCCCATCTGACCAGCGTAGAAACAGTGGGCCAAAGTCTGTCAACATTGGTAGAGGCCTATGTCCAATAATGGATTGCGATAAGTTAGTGATTGATCGGTCATCATCATACTCATCGTCCCGGTTTTACATTCGACAAAATAGATACGATTGCATCTATAAGTAAAGTTGTATGAACCCTGAACCTAAAGATGCAACCGCACCTCCTTTGTCGACTATCTGAGGTTCTTAGCTCAGAAATCGGAGTTCACAGAGCCAGAGTTATTTATCATGATATAATATGTCCCCTGTTATAACCATCATCGGCATTATCTGTGTGGTGACAGAGAAAGAATACAATTATCACCATCCTATCCGAAGGGTGTCGTAAGAGGCGACTAACGAAAAAATACTCAGACGATATTACTGTGAGAGAACTCGAAATAAATCCCTGCCCAACCCATCTGACCAGCGTAGAAACAGTTGGCCAAAGTCTCCCAACATTGGTAGAGGTCTATGTCCAATAATGGATTGCGATAAGTTAGTGATTGATTGGTCATCATCATCGTCATCGTCGCAGTTGCATACAGTCGACAAAATAGATACGTTTGCACCTTTATGTAAAGTTGTATGAACCTGAACCTAAAGATGCAACCGCACCTCCTTACCATGCAACTGTAGGTAGCTATCTGAGGTTCTCACCTCAGATAGCTACCTACAGTTTGTATGTTTTGTTTTGTTGTTGTGCCATGTTTTGTTTAGCTGTAGTATTCACGTTTCCAGATAGGATGAACTGGTCGAAGACTCTCGGTTTCAGATTAAAATAGTATCTACATAATACAAAAGCAACGACATTGTATTATCGTGCTACGTACGAACTGAGGGAACGTTCTAAAATAGTAAGGACGAGATGTTAATAAATTTTATTGTTAAAACATTCGTGAAACTAGACTGGACAGTAGGTACAATTTTGACATCATTATCAGTTTAATTACCTAGTCTTAATTGAAACAATTAAGTTCAGTTGGAGCTGTTGGTGCTGTTGGTACTTACCTACTCTGCCAAAATGAATCAGATAATTCAACACACAGTAGCTACCTAAGTACATCATCATCATCATATCAACCACACACAATCCACTGCTCCTTCCAGAATGACCGATCTAAAGCAGCCCGCATCCAACGCTTCCCGGCGACCTTGATGAGGTCGTCCTACCACCTGGCCGTTGGGCGTCCTACACTATGTTTGCCCGTACGCGGTCGATACGCGTACTGGCAAACGTAGTGTAAGAAGTACATATGGAAAGAATTTTCGTATTCGTAGCTTCGAATCGCGTAATGGGTGGAGCAGCCTGTCACCACGCAAAAGCACGCCGCGGTGCGGCGGCGGTGGCGGTGGTGCAAACAGCGCCTATGGGGAGGCGGGGGCCAGATGTGAACCCTATACTAACTAGTAAAATAACAAAGCTGAGTGCCGCCATTGTTAACATGGTAGGTACCTACGTGTTAATAATGGTGACCCTCTTTCCGAGACTTTGCCTTTAGCTTACCATCAGGCGAGCTGAAGTAATTGACGTGCCCTTTATTTAAAAAAACGTCACTATGCTCTTTTCCACTATGCCTGTGGCGAGTGCGTTCCTGTGACTCTTCATAGCGGAAGCGACGCGATGAAACGAAGAGTTAGAGCCACCTGAAGGAAGGTGGCTTTGCGGTGAAGAATTAAGTAGGATGCTTAACACGTAGGCTAAGAAAGTAGCACTGTGAATATTGATTGAGTCGTAGCGTATGGCTTAGTGGAGTGGTTATTTTTATGATAACTATGGTAATACGACCAAGTTTAGATGTCTACAGTTAAGCAGCCGTGTGGTGTAATACATTAGGCAAACCATGTGGTTTATTAAAATAGAGAGAGAATATTAACCATAATTTTTTTAGTGAAGGTAAAGAAATAGTTTATATTAAGGTTAACTAAAATTGTCTATGGATTGTCTCATACAATACAGCAAAAACGAAACGCAATTCAGGCAGCATTTGTTGACGTTGTCATAATAACGTCACCCGCGAGTCGATCGTCGACGATTTTTCAAGTCGTTCAATTTAATTTTATAAAATTATCTTTTGTTATGCACAAGGGTTAAATTTTAAAATGAGGATCACTAACGTAAGGCGCGGGAGGATTATTCGTATGGGAGGGACATGCGCGATTCTTTTACTTTTATTGATCGCCTTGCACAAGTGGTCCAGTGAGAACGTCGGTACGGAATCTAAGAGTGTGTTCATTTCTGACTCCCAGCCAGCGTACTATAAGTCCCACCAAAATGTTTACCCAACTCTGAAGTCAGGTAAAGAAGTTTATTAGTAAAAATCACGTATATTTTGATGTAAACGCATGATAAACTAAGTACAGTTATGTGGCCCAGTCAACCGGCGGCGATTACTGCTCGCAATGTTTTTGTAACGTATACATGTTTGTCGAGTGCACAATTGCCTATGTATCGTTATATTCACAGCTGTGTCGTAAACTATTGTGTTACCAAATTTATCTTTGCTTTCCATTGTAGTCCAACAGTTAAATCTTTTAATTGTGTATTCAATAACAATGAAACTGTTATGTGATCAAATATATTTGGCTTTTCCGCTGTATGTTTTCAGTTAAATTAGTTAACATAATTCAATATTTTTAACATCCTTAATTAGGTTAAGTATTATATGTATACTGTAAATAATTATAATATAGAGAAATAATTTTTATTCCTTTCTAGGCCACCAGTACAAAATTTTTCTTCCCGATTTAGATTTAAATTCTACAGGACTCATTGGACCAAAAAGTATTTATGGTATTGCAATTTGAACAATTGTAGTTTACTTTTGTATTATAGCAACTGAGTGATGTAACTAATTTGCTGAGTGATAGTAGAAATAACTATTATTATTATTTTTTAAATGTTACATTGAACATTTCTTATTAGAATCTTATAAGTAACTTCTAGACAAGTATAGTAGAAACATCCTCATCATGTGAGATGAAGGAGTCCCAAATGTGCTGAGAAACACAACACAGTATATTTTACTTTTTAATTGTTCTCTTAACTACGATAAGTCTTTATCGCGCACGGTCTAAGTCTGACTATTATAGTGTCCACTTTCAACAACTATACATTATGAGTGGCAACGGAATAATATCTAATATTGTGTAAATGAGGATATAGAAGAAGGTTAGCATACTCTATAGTTCTCTGTAGTCCAGCAAATTTGCTAGTTGTAGTTTGAAGTATTTAAAAATATTTTATGATAGTTAGATTGTTCATATTATACTGAATTATGTATTATTGTACTATTAATGTACCTACAATGTGAATAAACGACTTTGACTTTATGTAAGAAGAAATATTTGTATGACCATTGTTAGGTCATCTCCACAAGTTTACAGGCAGCCATCCAACCATATACTCACATCTGTAAATCCCCTAAGGGGTAGGCAGAGGTGTACTGGCACCCACATTTGCCAATTATGATTTTCGGTCCTATGATGTATTAGGGGAGAAACTTATTGCTGTCTGGGGACGAGTGTAGCAGTCATTAGACCAATAAATCATATTTTAATGGCTGTAATTCTCTGGTTAAAATCTGTCTAGCTATGTGAGTTATCATGATTTACTCAAAGTAATTACTTTGCTAAAACAGTTTGAATTCCATTAAAGTGGAAATGTGTAGCCTTTATGTAGGTATGTCTATAGTAGTAGGCCCCTTTTCTCTTCCTGTTTTCCTATTTTTGGTCGTTTGTGAATTTTTTGTGTGATTTTTGTTTTTTTTTATAGTGCTACCCAAAATGCAATATAGCATAAGAACCTCAACGCATTGTCTGTTTTATGAACGGTTGGGATTTATGTTTTTCTCATTCTTTGTTCATTAACTAAGCTGCAATAAATAAGATTTACTGTTCTACCATTTCTTCAAGTAAATGATCTTATTGCATGCATTGGCAATTTTTTTAAAGCTGCCTATACACATTGGTTTTTGACATGCACCAATATTGTCACAATGTCTCTAGTATAGCAATTAGTGTATGCAAATGATGGTAGTTCAATATTCTGTTGTGGCATACATTGGTGTATGTTAGCCCAACGTGTACAGTGGCATAATGTGCTAACTGGGCCCAAACCATTAAGACCTTATCTTTGAAGGTTTTATTTAATGGTACATTAGATAGAAACAAAATAATGTAAGTGTTTTTTGGTGTACCTTGATAAGAATCAAAAGTTGATTACAAACAAGATTTTGATTACATTGAGTACTTAACACACATAATTATAATTGCTGAAGATAATTATGGCGCAATTGTAATTAAAAACTGTACTCTTGAAGTACCCAAATAATTTTCAGAAATTGAGTTTTTGTGCTCTTTTTTTATACACCGCAAGATTATTATTCAATTGTAAACATAGTCTCGGTACAGTCATCCTATGTGCTATCGTTATGTTATCTTGTTTCTTCAATTCAGATTTAAATTATTGTGGAATTCACACGACGCCATCTTGCATTGTAGCTATGTGTTGCATGTTAAGGTACTTTTCACCGCCGGCGATCTACGAAAAACGACTAAAAATAGCAACTATAAAGCCGCGGTCACGAAGTCAGCGGTGAGCGCAAACAGCAAACCAATGAGAAAGAATTAGACCACACGCCGCCGCTAAGCTCTCTTTGCTTTCATTGGCTTGCGCAAGCGGCAAGCTTGCGCTGACGCGCCGTACCCCTTTTTCTTCGTGACCGGGGCCTAAAAGAGGTAGTGAGAAGCGAGTAGTTCCGATATGTAGCTCTATTAATTTTGTTTTAGACCAGAAATTACACTCACAATAATCAGAAGGCGCACAAGAACAAAATATAACTTGAATAATGCATCGCAGTACTTACCTTTGAGATTGAGAACGTTAGCTACCTCATAGTAATTTAAGATCATTGGTCTCGAATATTCCATGTGCTTACGGTAACTAAGGCCCGGCGCCCATTATCGGCATCGGCGAGCTTCAGGATTTTTTTTTGCCAAGCATAATAGATCTTATCACTATCATCATAAAATTGAAATTTCAATGACGATAGTCGACTATCGTCGGCATCGATCGGCATTCTGCAGCGGTATGGTTAACAATTAAAGTTCAATCTTATTTCTATAACAATAAGCTATATTGTTACACGACAAATATAAATCCTCATGCTTGCCGATGCCGGCACTGGGCGCCGGCCCTAAGGTGACTGGTGAAGGTTTATTTGACGGTGCTAATTTGTCTGGCGTCGGCATACAGTAAAATCTGTGCAGTACATGCGAACAACTTTATATACTGTTTCTATTAGGTACATTTCAGAAATGCACCTACCTGACCCGGGTCACAAAATAACTTGCGCATAAAAATGTATGCATAGGTACTTTAGACCGATCGCGAGCGCTGTACCGCTCCCTCAACAGTATTGTGAGTTTGTGAGTGCGGCTACGTTGTGGACGAGGTAAAAAAAAGATAAAGGAAAATGATTAGCTGGGAGCGAGTGAGGCCGCTGCTAGCGCTCACGACAGTCACGCTTACCATAGGAGTGTTCATGGTTGGTCTATAGTTGCACAACGCAGAGCATGATCCATCACTGACCATTGTGTACTGGGGGCTTTAGTTAGTATTAGTTATCCCATGATACTTGTATGTACACATCACGATTCTCGTAAAACACGATTGTCGTGTGATAATGTCTAATTATCTACACAGTAGGTATGCATTATTTCACTCTCACAGGAGCAGAGAATAACTAGGTATAAATTTCGTATAACTTCCATGACGAAACAAGGTTAAAATTAACTTTTAGAAAAATGAGGATATTATTTTTAAAAAAGTGTGGAAATGAAAGTCATAGGATATCATAGTTGGTATTAAACTTTACTAGTTTCTAGACAGGTGAATGACAGCTTAGTTCATATTTTATCAAGGAAAACTAGGCTAGTTCTGGTTCCAGAATATACCTTTTTTTCCGTGCGGAAATCCCCTCGAATACCTCCCCAACCGGAGCCGGAAGGGGAGGTTATGTCGGACTCGGACCGACTAAAACAGCACGCCGACGGTGGGTCGTGGTTAGGGATGAAAATCACAAGTACAATACATGTATTTTTCAATCGGACTTTGTATTTTTCAATAAAATACAGAAATTTTCAATGAGACCTTACGATGTATCTTTAGGAAGTTTCCGTTTTTTACATGTGTATTTTACATTGTATGTTTCGCTGTTCTCCCAACAAATTGTATTTGCACGATTATTCATTATTTTATTATTATAATGAAAAGGACAAAATATAGTACCTACTGATGTTTTAACGATCGAGACTTAACTATTTAAGACACTTTTTTATTAGTGGGTAGTTATAATTTATTTTCTTATGGATTCGCCTAATCATTATATTATTAGTAGGTAGGTAGTTGTAATTTATTTTCTTGTGAATTCGCGCAATCATTGTATGTTGCTGTAGTTACTGACTCACTAGTACCGTTGCATCGTGACAGTTGTTATCAAGTAATAATTTATTGATTCTGGATAGTTTATTGTGTTGCCTTTGCGCTCAGAATATTACTGAGAGAAGCAAGAGTTAATATGCCGCGAAGAAAAAGCAGTGGTGGTGCTAGGCCGGAGGTGAGGTTGTCATCGACATATCCCTCGCACCCGGGCTGACCCAGGGCCAAACCGTAAGGGTCAGCAGTCATAACAATACAGTCCAATAACAAGACAGATTGAACCTTTTTTTTATCGTGCGGCAAATCCCCACGGAACCGGTGGAGGTGGTTATGTCGGACTCGAACCGACTAAAACGCACGCCGTCTTGGGTCTTTGGTTGCCGGAGGTGAGATTGCCGAAAGCATATCTCTCCCACCCCGGCAGACCCAGGACGGCCAGGACCATATCCTTGAGATGGCCCCCTTGATTGAACCTGTGGTTAAATCGCGCCAAATAACTCACACCGTATCGTTTCCGCGCGCATAGGTACTGATGATGCTGACAGCGTTGCTTCGCTTAATTTCAATGGCCATCCTTTGCACCAGGAACGAGTTGGATCTAGAGCCACCGTCTCGTCTTGATCGTGGATACAACAGTTCATTTCTGCGATCAGACCCACTTTTTTTTTCTTTCGGAAGTCCCCACGGATACCTCCCCCGCCGGAGCCGGAAGAGGAGGTTATGTCGGACTCGAACCGACTAAAAGCACGCCGACTGAGGGTCGTGGTGCTAGGCCGGAGGTGAGGTTCCCTTACGGTCTGGCCCTTCACGATCCTGTGTGTGCTTTCAGTTCTGTGAAATATTAATCTATTTGGATATGTATTGGTCTTCGATTAACTGTTTAAAATTTACCATTCCTTCTGTGTTTCTTGCAAGCATTATACTTTTTCAATATGCATACACATCAAATACAATGCAAGAGGTCTCTTTTTCATAATAATTCATAAATTAAAACTATTCCTGTTATATTTTTGTCACGTATAATTCTGTTATATTTTTTCAGAGCTTGGCAACTTCGAGCCTAGAGATTTGAAAGATGTTAACGGGCCTGGTGAGAAGGGGCGTCCTTACCACATGTCTCAGGACAGAGCCAATGACGTTGCTGAGTCGGAGAGCGAGTATGGCATGAACATCGCCGCTTCCAACGACATTGCTATGAACAGGTAAGATTTTGGTGGAGACGACAACTGGCCATCGGTAATAGGTTATCTAGTGGCGAGGCAGGAGATGAACAGCTGTGCAATTCCCTACCAAGCGTTCAGCGTAGAACGCAGCATTGCGCCCGTCTTTGATATATATCAAATCATTTCAAATCAAATCAAATCATTTATTTCCAATTTCAAATTTCTCCATATCATCATATAGATCAAGGTGCTGGTATATATTATATTGCTATCTTAAACTGCGTTCCGCCACGCTTCCTCCGATGTGCGCTGGTGGGCCCATGTGTAAGTAGAAGAGCGGATCCGGGTAAGATCTGCAACCAGAATAATTACTGATGATGAAGAAAGGGAAAAAATAATCACGTCAATCGGATCAGTGTGGCTCTCAAAGCTCAGACGGATATATCGTTCAATCAAAAGCCTACTATTACATTCCACTGCTGGACGAAGGTCTCTTCCAATTGCTCCCAATATTCCACCTTCAGCACCACTTTGTCCCAAGCACCTTTTACAGACCCTCGATTCTACTAAAGCTAAACCACTGTACTGCCGCAATTACTGCAAAAAAATACATTAAATTTAAGACTTTGTTTCTACCCCACTAAAGTTCAAAATGAAATGAAAACAGTTTCATTACACTTTTTCAATTACTCTGCAAAAAATCGTTTAATTTTGAACTTTAACCGCATGGCTTTAAAGTCTATTATTTAATGCCGTTTTTGTAGTGGCGGTGGAACCACTGTGGTTTGGCTTAAGGTAGACTTTCGAACTAAGCGTCTCAGACGCAGCGTCTATAGCGTTACCGTCTGACAACGCTGTCACAGCGGCACTGTGACGTCATTGACGCCGCGTTTGTGTCGCTGAGCTCGAAAGTCATACCTTAGAATTTCATACATTTGTATGGAACATCTATCTGTCGCTGTGTCGCGGCGTCACAGTCGCAGCGCCTCTGACGCTACAGACGCTCGCTTCGAAAGTCTACCTTTTACGGTAGACTTTCGAACTAAGCGTCACAGACGCAGCGTCTATGGCGTTACCGTCTGACAACGCTGTCACAGCGGCACTGTGGCGTCATTGACGCCGTGTTTGTGTCGCTGAGCTCGAAAGTCATACCTTAGAATTTCATACATTTGTATGGAACATCTATCTGTCGCTGTGTCGCGGCGTCACAGTCGCAGCGCCTCTGACGCTACAGACGCTCGCTTCGAAAGTCTACCTTTTACAGTAGACTTTCGAACTAAGCGTCACAGACGCAGCGTCTATGGCTTTACCGTCTGACAACGCTGTCACAGCGGCACTGTGGCGTCATTGACGCCGTGTTTGTGTCGCTGAGCTCGAAAGTCATACCTTAGAATTTCATACATTTGTATGGAACATCTATCTGTCGCTGTGTCGCGGCGTCACAGTCGCAGCGCCTCTGACGCTACAGACGCTCGCTTCGAAAGTCTACCTTTTACGGTAGACTTTCGAACTAAGCGTCACAGACGCAGCGTCTATGGCGTTACCGTCTGACAACGCTGTCACAGCGGCACTGTGGCGTCATTGACGCCGTGTTTGTGTCGCTGAGCTCGAAAGTCATACCTTAGAATTTCATACATTTGTATGGAACATCTATCTGTCGCTGTGTCGCGGCGTCACAGTCGCAGCGCCTCTGACGCTACAGACGCGTCACAGACGTCACAGACGCAGCGTCTATGGCGTTACCGTCTGACAACGCTGTCACAGCGGCACTGTGGCGTCATTGACGCCGTGTTTGTGTCGCTGAGCTCGAAAGTCATACCTTAGAATTTCATACATTTGTATGGAACATCTATCTGTCGCGGTATCACAATCGCGGCGTCATCGTCACTGACGCTACAGACGCTCGCTTCGAAAGTCTACCTTTAAGCAGTTCGTCTGTCCATCTGGCTAGAGGGCGTTCCACCTTTGCCTTCTCGCAGATATAACGATGTTGCATTTTATGATCGCTTTTTAAAGGATGATTCACTGACGCGTGTAACGGTACAATACTCTGTATTGCAGCGTAACATTTCAATATGTAGCTACATATTATGTATTCAATTTCTATTATACCCGTTTTATGTTTCGCAAATGTACTCGAACACCACGAACTAGTTTTCACAGTTATTTCTCGCTGCTAGGAACATTAATACCTAACTGTTGTATAGCTATATAATGTATAGCTTTATTTCCTATTATGATTTGTTTTTTTACAATGTGCTGTGTATAAAAGCATGAATATCAGGGTTACAGATGGCTATCTGTATAAGCACGAATCTACTATACATACATCCATACTAATATTATAAATGCGAAAGTAACTCTGTCTATCTGTCTGTATGTTACGCTTTCACGCCTGAACCACAGAACCGATTTTGATGAGATTTGGTATAGGGGTAGGTTAGACCATGAGAAAGGACATAGGCTATGTTTGGTCGCTATAACCAACATCCATGCGGGCGGACCCGCGGGCATAGCTAGTAAATACATATATTCACGCCCGTAGGTAAATCCTCGAAGATGTGTGTGTAACTATTAGCTACCACATTTGGCCAGCTATGATTTTCAGTTCCACGTAATAGGGGACAAGCCTATTGCCGCCAAGCGGTAATTTTTATGGGCTACTTTACTATCAGATATGTGGAGGTCCGCACAAATCTAAAAGTAATATTGCTAAAAATTTTCAAAGCTTATTGCCAGTCGTTCTACACGTGCAGTCTGTGGGTGAACTTTACTCAGCGTGCATATAGTGCTCTGCGCGTGCAGTATAATAACGCGTTCAGGCTGATGTTCGGCTTGCCGCGCTACTGTAGCGCTTCATCCATGTTCGCTGAGGCGCGCATGGATTGCTTTTACACCATCATCAGAAAGCGCTGCGCCTCACTATGGTCGCGCGTGCGCGGCAGCTCGAACGTCATCCTGAACACGCTGGCTAATCGGGGGGACTCCCCACTGGTATGCCGTTGGCTGCAGCTACATGCCCCTATGTATCGCCTTCTGTACATATAGCAGAGGGAGCGGCACCGAGGGCCATTCTAGTTTATATATTATTGCTAAGGTACTAACACTAGATTAAGATTTTATTTTATATGCTACTAACACTTATGGATTCGATAATAATCTGAAATAAATTAATTCTATTCTATTCTATTCTATCTATACAAATAAATAAAATTGGAGTGTCTGTTTGTAATATTAAAATAACCGCTTTCTACTACATGCACATGAATGTATATACGGTACACATACCAAAATATATATTTTTACATCTTTTGTCTGTCTGTCTGTCTGTCTGTCTGTCTGTCTGTCTGTTTGTTTTGGCTAATCTCTGGAACGGCTGGACCGATTTGGACGGGACTTTCACTGGCAGATAGCTTATGTAATAAGGAGTAACTTAGGCTAAAAAAAAATGCAAAAAAACTGATTTTTTTAATTAAGTACACTCCACGCGGACGAAGTCGCGGGCACAGCTAGTAGATACTAAGATTTTAACCGCCTGGACCGATCACAAAAGTGTTCCGTTCTAAATCGATTTGAATAATTAGCATACTAAATGCTTAAAATTCATTCAAATACTAAGGCCTACTAATGCCTCATAGACGTGAATAAGACCGTAGCGCTTAACTCACTGGCAAAACAAAACCTTGTTTATTGCTCAAATAAACTCCAAAAGTATTTAGCTTAAATCTTTAATGAAATAGCAACTATCCTATGAATTACCAAATATCGGGATATTTACCACGTATTGTTTCGAGTTTCCGATATTTCGGCGCTGTTTCAAGCACCTGCATTACATGGTAAATATCCCAATATCTCTTATAGTAATGACAGTAGATAACCATGATAATTTAAATAACCTATAAATATTCACGAAACGAAACGACAGAAAATGTAAATGAATATGTATTTATGCTAAAATTACAAGATGTATGTTGAAATGTATATCATGAAGACAATATATCAGACAGCTTCGAAAAACTAAACGTAATTTTTAAATTTTGTCCACCAGATCAATCCCGGACACACGTCTCGACGAATGCAAATACTGGCACTATCCCGAAGAACTGCCTAGCACCTCAGTCATCATAGTGTTCCACAACGAAGGGTTCTCTGTCCTCATGCGAACTGTCCACACTGTTATAGAAAGATCGCCGCCCAATATACTGCACGAGGTTGTCTTGGTGAGTACAATTACAATGTTTCCGTATTTATTAGGACTTAAAATGACCCCTCCGTCCGTGCGGTCGACGGCGTCCCCTTCTGGCAGTAAGTATGAAGTGTGTGTATGAAGGCTCTGTTGAGATCATGTGCCAAATATGTCATGACAGAGGCGATTGGATTAGACTAGAGGGAGAGAGATAGAGGTATATAGATTGTTTAGCTCCATCCCTATCACTCTGGATCGTGGCCCAAAAAACTAGATCGTTTATAGTCGTCATAGTAGACACACAGATGTCTGCATAATTCCCACTGGCTTAGATGCACTTGGATTACAATATTCATCATAGAATTCCGACGAATTCACAATCCTAGAACTCATGCATCAATTAGATTCATTGCCGATATTTCTTTCATGTCAACCAAATGTATGTCAAAATTTGCGAGGATGTGCCATTTTCGAAATTGCCTAAGTAAATTCATGAGAAAACATATGGTAATATTTCTAACCATTATAAAATTGGTGGATATAATTAAAATCACAATCACCGAGTCGATATTTTTCAATAGATCTTTGAGATTCGATATCGTCGTGTTGAATTCTATTTCGATTCGAGTCGGTTTCGGTCGGAGTCGGTTACTGTATTCCTACATTAGACAGCCGTACGTTATCTTTACAGCATTGGCTAGCGCAACTTCTTTACATCAGCATCAACGGCAACACACAAAACAACATCGTCGATATTAGATAGAAGCACGCAAAAGAATGCCCGCTGAGTTTCTTGCCGGAGTCTTCTCAGGTCTGGGCCGCGTTTCCAACCGGGTGGTCCATATGCTAAACTAGTATTTAATATTTATTTTATATTGATGTTTTGCAAGTTCCGATTTATTGTTCTATGCAGAATAAACGATTTTTGATTTGATTTGAGACATAGAAATTGCGTTTGTGCCGGGTTTTTTTGTACGAAAAGTCGAACGAACTATTCTGCCGATCTGCTTGAGTGCGAGGACTTTTTTCTTCATTCTAACGTTGATCCCATTTGCATGCGAAGGAGTTTGGGGTCCGCTTTATTCAGCCTAACTGCGGAATTGGTTGGTCTTCGATATTTATCCGTGAAGCGAGCGAGGGATGTGCTGTAGAGGCAAGATTATCCCGACATATATCTCCAGTTCTGAGTCCGAGAAACTACATTCGCAAACCGCGGCAAGGGCTATTAAAAACGATTTCTACACGAAAAAAGTTACAAACTAGGAATTTTTTTTTTCTTCCGTCGCCCTTAAAGACGGATATAAAGAGAAGGGAAATTTAAAGTGATTCAGGTGTGGCTCGATAGCTCAGTTCGAAAAGCATTCCCCCTGTAAGGGAAAGGTCGTGGGTTCAAGTCCCACTTCAGCGCTTCTTTTTCCCGATGTATTTTGTACTATGTATTTATTCTGTTAAAAAATCACAGACTTTTAAAAGCATCCCCTGCAGGTTATGCAGCGTCTGAAATTCCGTGATTTTTTGAAAAATCTATGGATAATCGTGTATAATTTTTGTTACTATCCGACATACAGGACGTACTTACCTAATTCGTCCTACTTCCACTCAGTCAGTCTGTTTACATTCAATTTTGAAACGGGCACTTAGAAAAATATGTCGACAAATGTTATTGCTATTAATTCGGTCTTGTTAACCGTGAAATATGGTGCCCTAAATATATCGTTATAATCTCGATAGCCAGCAGCCTTACAATCAACCAAATATGTTACGCTGTTTGAATTACTGGCATTATAAGCGCTTTATTTTTTTTTTTAAACACTGAGTTTAATTAGTAAACAGCCAATATTTTTGGCCACATTGAATCCATACTAATATTATAAATACGAAAGTAACTCTGTCTGTCTGTCTGTCTGTCTGTATGTTACGCTTTCACGCCTAAACCACTGAACCGATTTTGATGAAAATTGGTATAGGGGTAGATTAGACCACGAGCAAGGACATAGGCTATGTTTGGTCGCGATAACCGACATCCACGCGGGCGGAGCCGCTGGCAAAAGCTAGTTCGAATATATTTACGCCACTGAAGGTCTTGTATACTTTAGTGTCCTATGACTATTACGCTCAAAAACCGCATTCTGACAGTGGAACAGTCGTGGGGTAGGGTATGATCGCATAGAGCACAAAATAACATATATATCCCTGCACAGAATACATTTCTGCACTATGGAATGACTACGCAAATAACTTATTAAATGATCAACGTTAAAACTGGAGACTACCATTTTTTGGTACATTATATGTACACATTAGTCATTTCTCTTTCACAATATAGGCTAGACGGAAACCACCACTTTCATTCATTGTTTTCATATATACCTACTCGCCATTTGCGGGGATACCTTGGCCGCCTGGACCCCGATTCAATTTTAGACTTTACTCATATCCCGTTAAAGTCGAAAATTAAATGGCATATTGTAGAGTGAATGAAAAAAAGTAATGAACTCTTTTTTTTTTTCATTTAATTTTTCTATATTAATAAATTCTAAAATTGAATGCGATTTTTGGCAGTGTCAGTGGTCGAATTGAGATGATGGCCTTTATTTAAATTTTCCTCGATGTGATCCTACGTTGACCTTCCCTTTATAAATCAATTCAATTGGTGTTATTGTGATATATAATCACAATGCTCTTTGTTTGCCCTTTACTCCATTCTTTCTACGTCAGCTAGAATGTTTATTTTCATTGAAGAATATAGCACTGCTAATTATTTCCATTATCTATCAAAAACCTCATTTCCCATTACCTAGACACAGTTATCATAATTAGATTGATTTGATTTGATAAATGGTGGTTCTAATTCACGTAATTTTACGATAACGCACATAGGTGAAGCGAATTATCTTTATCACTGATAACATGCAACGGAAATAGTGAATTTTTATCAGCTCTTACTCTCTTCCCGTCATTGTCGTCGCTCACAGTTGCCATACGAACATCTATGGTAGGTAGTCGTTAGAGCCCTCAAAATACCGACTAGTCGAACTACACATTTTTCTTCTTTTTCTTCTTTCTTCTTTCCTAGTGGTATGGGTAATGGACTGCTGAGACGAGGTCTCGGGTTCGATCCCAGGTTTATCATGGCACACACCAATGACTTTTCGATGCTTTTCGAAGTTATGTGTGTATTTATCGCAGGTTTATAAGTGCCCGGTTAATGGCAATAGGTTCGCCACCTATTACATTGGGACCTAAACATAAACTGGCGAAATGTGGGTGCTAGCACCTCTGCCTACCCCTTCGGGGAATACAGGCGTGAGTTTATATATTATGTTTATCTTCTTAGCGTTAATCCCAGTCGCATCCGAAGCTTTCAACTTGGAGTCTGGGGTGCAGCGACTGCCATCTGACCTCCACAACCCAAAGGCGATATCGAAGCATTGCAGTTAGACCAGTTGTTGGACTTTTTAAGGCTCCAACTACCCGTAACGGCTACTATAGATGTACGTATAGCAACCGGGACCGACGGTTTAACGAGCTCTCCGAGGCACGACCAGACCCATATTCATGCATACAAATATTTGCACTGAGCGGGGATTGAATCTGCGCCTCCTGCGTAGCGGTCGCGTTCACTACCACTACGCCTCGGAGGATGTCAGACGAACTACAGAACTTTAATATTACTAAAAGAAGTTACCTATAGAAGTATTCGTTTCAAAATTACTCATACGTAAAACAAGATTACAGTAAGTCGTTTTCACGATTCAATTCAACTACTATAACGTATTCGCCCGAACGAAATATGATTGTAAGTATTATGTACCGTATCGATAAGGTAACGCAATGAAAAAACATTACACGATGCATAACTATATAAATATTAGATTCGTGATATTCAGTTCTCATACATTTTTCACAGACGTTTGTTCCCTGTCCTTTTTTATATTCAATCCTGGAATATACGTAGAGATAGGCAGACATTTATAGTAGTTATGGGATATATTAACTATGGAAGTGGAAGACTACAAGGGGAGAGGAAGACCTAAAAGGAGTTGGCTGGACTGTGTGAAGGATGATATGGTTTAGAAGGGAGTGAATGTTGAAATGACTGCAACTAGAGATGAATGGAAGAAACACACATGTTGCGCCGACCCTAAATAAACTTGGGATATGGGCAGGAGGGTGATAATGGGATATCACACCCACATTCTACCAGACTTGTGAAAGACGGGCTAAGGGCATTGGGCTGTTGTTCATCTTGTAAATATCTTCAGTCCACAACAAACTAATTCAGTAATAGGCCCTTATTTCGTAGTACTAAAACGTAATTGGCTTAATTGGATAATGAAATGACACATCTGCCTACCCACGTATGTAATAAGAGGTCCATTTTACGTTGTATGAATATTAATAAATATATTTCTTCATACTTGTTCATCTTATTGTTTATCAAATATTTAAAAAAAAAAACTTTTGACTCAATTTAACAACAAGCTAAATTGATTGTCCATGAGGGTCATCATACAATCAGTCCCCTTGGTCGGCCGGGGTGCGAGAGATATTGTTCCTCACCTCTGGCAACTGAAGGCCTTAAGAAGGCGTGTGGTTTTAGTCGGTTCGAGTCCGATATAACCATCCCAATCGGCTCCGGTGGATGGGTAGCCGTGGATATTACCGCGCTGTAGAAAGGCTAGATTTAAGATTAAAAAGGCCACATTAATACTTTATAAATAATACAATTTCAGTATTAATCGAATAACCCACCCCTGATCGCTCACGGTGCAAAGGTGCCCATCACACTAGCAGCGTATCCACGCTGGATTGCAACGGCCATCCTCTGCACCAGGAACGACCCGGAACGGGAGTCACCAGTAGCCTCTATGAGCCTCCGTCCAATCGCCCTTACAAGGCTTTTAGCGTCTCTGCCCCAGCTCCCCAGGGTCTCCACCGCTATTGGCACGAAGTAGTCAACTCAGCGTACTTGAGTCTCTTCCTCGAGCTGGCTGAGGAAGCTGGAAGGAGCTGGAGATGATTCGATGTTTGCAACACCCAGTTCCATAGACAAAAACTATAATGTAATAAGTTTGAATTACTAGTGAAGTTTGTTGTTTTATATTTTAGTCAAGCCATTAAAAGACGTACGGCACGTTTATTGTATGCGATAATAACCAATTTATGTCTATAAAATATATAGGCATGCACATTACCGATGTAATTATTATGCTCAATTGATTTCATGGTACATTTCTTTTATTGGAATTATCTGAAAAAAATGTCTACTATCTACTCTACCCCGAGCTTTTTCCCCATTGGATTGTCTTTTACCATAATTACGAGTACGAATTTTGATATATTTCGTAATGCCTTCTAACATCCATAACCCACACGCAATCGAGGTTCTATATTTCGGCCAGTTTATAATCCTGAACACATTTGAAAACACTTGTACTTTTTTAACAGTATTTTTGTAAGTACGAGTACAAGTGTTCGCAATATGTGTAACAATGAATTCCACCAAGTGCCATCAATCAACAGTATTAAATAGTATAATCCTGAAGTTACTCATAACTAATTTTTATACATTACTGTCTTTAGGTTGACGACTTCTCAGACAAAGACAACTTGAAAACCAACTTAGATAACTACATCAAAAGATGGAAAGGAAAAGTGCGTCTGATCAGAAACGCACAACGCGAGGGACTCATCCGAACTCGTTCGAGAGGCGCTCAGGAAGCCACTGGTGACGTCATCGTCTTTCTAGACGCTCACTGCGAAGTCAACCTCAACTGGCTACCACCTTTACTAGCTCCTATTTACCGAGACTACAGAATCATGACAGTGCCTGTCATAGATGGTGTCGACCACAGGACATTTGAATACAGACCAGTATACCAACATGGAGCGAACTACAGAGGGATCTTCGAATGGGGAATGTTATACAAAGAAAATGAGGTTCCAGAGAAAGAAGCGTCTCTTCACAAACACCCATCAGAGCCTTACAAAAGTCCAACTCACGCTGGAGGTCTTTTCGCCATCAATAGAAGATATTTCCTCGAAATTGGTGCTTATGATCCTGGTCTTCTCGTGTGGGGTGGCGAAAACTTCGAGTTAAGTTTCAAGATTTGGCAGTGCGGGGGTAGTATTGAATGGGTGCCTTGCTCGAGGGTTGGACATGTCTACAGAGCATTCATGCCGTATTCCTTCGGCAATCTAGCGAAGAACCGAAAGGGATCCTTGATTACAATCAATTACAAGAGAGTTATCGAGACCTGGTTTGATGAGGAGCATAAAGAATACTTCTACACAAGAGAACCTATGGCAAGGTTCCTGGATATGGGAGATATAAGTGAGCAAGTTGCTTTAAGAGACCGTTTGAAGTGCAAGCCTTTTAGTTGGTTTATGGAGAATGTTGCTTACGACGTTTATGACAAGTTCCCCAAACTCCCGAAGAATATTCATTGGGGTATGGTGAAGAATAAAGCTACGGGCGTCTGCCTCGACACCATGGGGAAAGCAGCTCCAGCTTATATAGGTAACATTTTTGTTTTATTTTTTTATATCAGCACAAAGGTGCCAAGTAATAAGAAATGTGCTTATTGTCATCAAAAGGGCATTTTATCGTGTACTTCTGTTACCAAAACTCGATAGCAGCGAGAAGCCTGAGCAAATATTCTATTGATGGCAAAAAGGAAATGAAATTAATATTAACATCTTCCGTTCACCACTTCTTGCAGTTATCTTTTACCCGCATATCACAAGCTCAGTTTCGACTGCCTGCAATAATACATCTAATTAAACGACCCGGTCTGCCCTTAGCCATCCGCCAAACTGAGAAAAACCATTTTAGTATTGCTTACTTATGACTGACCATCTTTCTGTAGACTATCGCTTCTTACATCTAGCAATGTGAACTCAAATTGACGGGTCCTATATCGGGTGATCTTATAGTCGTTTCGGGCAGTTTCGATAGCAAAATCGTGACAAAGTATTATTTCGGCAAAAAAAAAACATTATTTTTTACAGTCCTCATACATTATTCCTGCACATACATTATAAAAAAAGTTTTTGGAACGATGTTCCTTATCGCGCGTTGCGAAAGGGGGCTAGACGGAAAAAATTGTAAGCTGCCGGCAGGTCCTTGTATATATAATTTATATACAATTTTATTACAATTCCTTCACTAATTAATCGAAAGGAACTTCGTTCCATCCTGGTCTTCCTTAACACCTCTCAAGTTTTTTTTTTTGCCAAATTATTACTTTCAGCAGATTTTGTTAAATATTTCGCTCCGAAACGATAGTAAAATAAGCATGTTTTAATGAATATGTCGGTATGGTCGGTTGCAGGTACATCAACTTGCCACGGTGCGGGCAACAGCCAGCTGTTCCGTCTGAACGAGGCGGGACAGTTAGGAGTGGGCGAACGCTGTGTGGAGGCCGACGCCGACAGCGTCAAGCAGGCCTTCTGCCGCCTCGGGACTGTCGACGGGCCCTGGAGGTACGTACATAGGAAAGAGTCTACTATATTTTAAATCGTACCACTAGATTTCAAGATGCTCAGGGGTTCGTATGGGCCAATCAGCGTTTGACTCGCTCTCTATTCTCAAACGCCATTGGCTTGAACCCGCACTCGTACGATCTTCCGGACCGCCATTGGATTTAGTTCGAAGTATATGGAACGGACTATTAAGTCACTTTTATTTGACACAGTGTATGACAGACACTGTAAAAAAACGACTTAAAAATAAGTTTTAAATCTCTTTTATACCTGATTCTCACCCAGTAGTTTTCAGTAGAACTAATTTCTTTCATCACATTTAAAAACCTTTTCTCCCTTCCAGCTTCGATGACGCCCACAGTCATTTAATCCACCGTCTTCACGGCTACTGCCTCACATTACAACCACACTCGAAGCAACTGGGGTTAGCCCCCTGCGACCCCAACAACACCTACCAACAGTGGTTCATCGTGCATAAGAAACCTAATTGGTAAGATTAGTTAAGCGTAGCGTTGTCACGTTACAGTAAGTAAGTTGCGATATTTTGACATTTATCTTGCTGTAGGCCTTTGAAAATGAAGGGGGGTATTGGAATAAATTTGATAAAATGTTGATGAAATCATATATTAGTGAGTTATATAGTTTAAAATCGGTTCAACTTTTTCTCGAACTTTGTAGATATGCACGAACCGCCAACCGTGGCATATGGAGATAGTAGGCAGTGCTTTAAAACATACTTGAAAATTTTAATAAAAGGTCTCGATTTTACTAAATCCAAACAATAGTCGTGCTACTACTACAAAAAACGGCATTAAATAATAGACTTTAAAACGATGTGTTAAAGTTCAAACTTAAATTACTTTCTGCAGAGTGAATGAAAAATTGCAATGAAATATAGAATTAAAATGAAATTTTCATTCTATTTTAGACTATAAGCGTTTAGTAATAAAGTCTAAAATTTAATGTAATTTTTTGCTTTAGTAGAATCGAAGGCCCAAAGAAAGAAAGGTAAACTTGCGTTAATATAAGTCAAACACGACGTCGAACTCTAAATACGTCACGATTTTGTCGTGATGCATCACGATATCACATTTACAAAACTGATCACGACTAGTCATAGCATTTGATAACGTGATTCTATAATAAAATAATAATAATAATCTTTATGGAAACTATAAAATTGGATCAATGGTAGCTACTAAAGTATATGGTGTGGCCATCAACGTCGTTCTCCTGATAAGGAGGTAATTTATTTGTACTAGAAGAGAGAAATTATGGTAAGTTTCCCAGATCTTGGAATCGGGGGTAACTTTACATTTATGATGAAGATGAAACGCAAAATATTATAAAGGTTTTCGACTAAGAGGTAATAATAGTAGTCGTGATTCGATGCAAGAAATCCCTGAGCATCTTTTGGACGTTTGACTTCTAACACTTAATGAGAGCAACGGATTCTCAAAGCTGAACCAACAACATTCACCGTAAGTAGATTAGGATAAAGCAACACTATTTCAAGAGCTCTTAAACAACTTTCATTTGACATTTCAGGGACGATGGCTATGATTGAATAGTTATCCGCGTAAGTAATTAAAATATCAGTGTATTTCTAATGCTGTCACATTTATGTAGTGTGTGTGTGTGTGTTTGTGTGTATAGTAACTCGCCCCGTGATTTTACTCCGTACTCGATTCTATTCGCAGGACCGGCCATCCGCGTTAATCTGACATTTTTCTTATTAAGGTCAGGTGGGGTAAGTGAAACGGCGGGGGAATTGAAACACTCAACCTTATCAAGAAACAATGACGTTTATCGACTGAGCACATAATAAAATAATAAATAAAAATAAAAATAAAAAAGCCTTTTATTTCCTACTATACACAGTTAAGTTTACAATATTAAAGAAAAGTAAAAAAACACAGTGTGCACACTAAGTCAGTAAAGAAATTATTGATTATTTTTAATAAACTGGTTTCGTGTCACATATTATATGCGACTGAGCACAACAGCCGATAAAACAGGAGTGACCAAGTAGTTCTTAATTCTTAATTCTTTATTGTACACAAAAAAGTACAGAGATTATACACAAAACATTTCAGATAACATGTACAACCGAACCCGAACCGAACAGATAAAATGTACCCCTGATAAGGGTAAGTGAAACAAAACCACAGTCTTCTTTTATTTGGAAATTTCGTCGTTAATTGTACGACTAGAGGGCTTGACACTCATGTAATAATAAAGCTGATTAAATGAACAGTATTTACCATCTATCCCTATCTGAAATAAGACTCTTCTTAATCGGCTAGAGTTTAGTTTATAAAATAAAAATAAAGTATGTTTCACTTACTCCACCTGACCTTACTTGGCTTCTATCGGCCGTTCCCACTAACTAATCTACTGTCTGTTTCGGAATATAAAGATAGCCACAAAAACTACTGTACTTTAGGTTAAATAACGCAAGCGAAATCAGGGGTTAACACTACACATACACACACTTAATAAATACGACCGACTTCAGTAGAAATTATAACGATCTGTTTTCATTCAATACTAACCAATTATACTAATTTTGAAGGATCAAAAGTGCCCTTAAACATAATTTTGATCAATCATGTCACACAAAACAGTGACATGATTGATCACAATAAATTTTGAACAGAATTTTTTTGTCACGTAATTTTCTACTATTAGTATCCAATATTTCAGATCAGGCAACACTGTCCTGTCATAATTATGTCAAATGACATTGCCGCAAGGCGCATCCGTATTTCCTTTTTAACATGATGGGATGACAGAATAATTCAGGTTGAAACGTTGGAATAATTGTATCAAAATTCAAACATTTAGATTAGATAATACATTTTTAAATAGGTACATAAAAATAAATAAAGGGCTAACATATTAAAATTTCTTCAATCTGTAGACTGTATAATAATTTTACTACTTTCTTTTTTGAAATAAAGTTGTCATTCATCATTGCCATAATATTATGTAGTTTGTCTTAATCTAATTTCTAGTAGATATGGGGATTATTTTAGTCGAATTGTCAGTATAATCCTTAGGCATAACAATATTAGGATCCACTTAGGACTTTTGAATATTTTGTCTCTTTTATTCGTAGTGACAACGAAAGTGACAAAATGTTCTATTTTATTATGATAAATGACTCTATATCGCAACCGAATGTCACAGCAATATTGCCCTTATGTAAAGTTTGTCGCGATTGTGTTTTTCACGTGTTATTATCGTTCACGAAATATGAAACCAAAAGGAAGACACCTTAAACTTTACTAGTATGAAAACTAGTGCCAACAGCAAATAAGACTATGGGTGTCCACTGCGTGGAGGGAGAGAACGCACGCAGGTACAAATACTTAGAGCAGCACTGCGTTGGGGGATCGCCTATTACCCGAATTGTTTGTATCCCGCTCGACGCAGCGGTTGACCCAACAAACGAATGGCAGTATATCCAATCAAAATGCAAATTATGGTTCATCACTTCCTCTTAATTTTATATTTCGTGCTATCGATTATGAATATAAATTAATGTGTTTTTAATTTTAACGACGAAGATGGGAAATATTTATTAAATAATATATTTTGGAATAAAAATAATATTTATTACGCGAGTAGTGACGTCATGATTTTAATTATTGTCGTCATTCGTACCAGACATGTCTGCTACATGTATAAAGACTGAAAGCATCTATAGATATATCCCATTTTCACAATCTATCACTAACATATTTCCATTTTAAAACATTAAATTTGTACTTAAATATGTGTGAAACATTCCTTGTTATTACTGCCTTATTAAATACTTACATTTGAAATGCTCTTCGCTATTATTATAATAATAGTTGTTAACTTTCGTATTTATTTCCGTAAGAATGTAAGAATCACCATTTCTTATAACGCAAGTGTAATATTTCAATCCTACTAACAATGTATGTTTATGTTATGACTGTTATGAGTGATTCATTATCTTACCAGGATCCCGATTCTGCTAATTGTCAAACACAGTCATAACTGCAAAAAATGCCGTTAAATTGTAGACCTAACTATTATGGTGTTAAAGTCGAAATTTAAATGATGAAGCTTGTAAAGTGAATGAAAAATGAACTGTTTTTTATTTTTAAACTATAGGTCTATATATAGTATATAGTAAAGAGTAAAATTTAATGGTATTTTTGCAGTGGTTGACAATTAGCAAAATCGAGATACAGTTCTGCAGATAACGTGGGGTATACTTTGGTAGATACAAGGCAGACTTTTGCAATCGATAAATCATATTTTTTAAGTTTTGTCTGTGTGAAAAAGAATTTAATTGAATTATCTACGCAACATCGACTACTGTTTTTTCTGCTGCTGCTACTTTATTACTATGGCAGCATTGTGTTGCTATTTTTTTTTATTTAATTCTACATTCAGGCAAACCCAAAAATCAAAATTTTGTGAACGGTAATAAATGCTAAAGTGATCAATGTATTATCGTAATCGGAAGAAGAATGTCTGAAAGCCAATTTTCAATGTCAGATTGATATCCTTATTTATTTTTTCTCGTAAGACCAAATAAAAAGAGTATACGGTTCTAATCCTGATAAAATTATGATTAAGTACAACAAATTGCGTTTTATTATTGTTCGCCAAAATTTTCAGTGGGCCTAAACTTCACACAAAAAGAATTGACTCCGAAACTAAGTATCCTATTGGTAATCTGTTTCTACTGTGGTTACATGACATAAAGGGTCGACTGAAGTGCATGTGTGCATCTCATTTGTACTATCGGTGTTTTGTGAGAGAAAATGAGACATAATGAAACAGGTGAAAAGCTCTCTATTTTTCACGTATAATGAGATGTAGGTACACACACTTCACTGTCTTGTACAGCTAAGGCCTATTACGCACTGTCGACTAGCCGCCAGCAAGTCGCTCGGCGGCGATCGATACTTTTATTAGTTCAAATGGGTGTTTACGCACGCCGCATTACAGTCACCGGTCACTCTGGCGACTTTGCCTATTTTTAGTCGCCGTGAGACTGAGTCGCCGGCAACTATTCGACAGTGCGTAATGGCTCTAAAAGATACCTAATTTGTAATTCATAATGAATCTCGTATTCAATTAAATAGATTGGTGATTGGCAAAGTTGCAAGAGGCAAAATACTGGTCTAGATTATTTATCTTATCTGTGCGCTTCTCGTATATTTATTTACATGAAATATGCGATTGAGAAATATATAATAATTGTACATGTAATTAAAGTATAAATTACTTCACCATAACTGTATATTTTTAATAAACCGTTTAATATGTAGACGATAAATTAACTGGCAGCACAACTTGCTTATTTATTTTACATGTAAATAAATTATTCGTGTTAAAAGTTTGTGTATATTTTATTGTATTAATTTTAAATTTCCATATAGTATAGATATATCGAATTAATCTCTGCATAATAAGTTACCCCTAAATTCTGTAAAGTCCGTCGAAATGCAATGTTTTACTTAGTCGACGGTGGGGTAATTGAAAAGTTAAGATAGGTATATAGTATGATTTGCTACACTCGAAACAATATAAAAATTATGTATTGGAGCTACCAAAATATCATACAATATGAGATTTTCGTTGCAATTTTGTTTATTATCTAAGAAAAGAAGGTACTTCACATGTTGCAATTATTCAGGCCTTCGTGTATTGTAAGTTATTTGCGCTTCGTACCTTACCCTTATCTGTGAGCAATAATTTATATGCCTTAATAAATATGCAAATTTTATATTTATTTACTTAAACATTTTTGTCACAATTATAAAAATTAGCACTAAAATACACAATAAAATGCACAAGATAGAAAAAATAAGTTTGCTATTACTTGGTACAGTCAACGACAAAAGTGGTGTAACAATAAAATGTTTACAAACCTTTCTAATATTGTAATACAATTGTATCAATTGATAAATTAGATTTTATGAAAAGTTTAGGCGCTATTTTTCTCATTGACTGCACCTTACTCTTTATATAAAGTTCTAACATTTACATCAATAAACAAATTATAAGTTTTATACCAAACTTGTATGATACTTATTAAAATCAATTGATTTCTACATTGTGATTTTGTACAATAGAGATTTTGATACCTACAAATTTTGTCTAAAATAAGTTTTGTTATACACAGTGTGAACAGCAACTAGAAACAGAAAAAAAGTTAGGAATACAAATACCTTGGTGTAAACTAGTGGTCTCTAAATCACGCAGAATCGTGTTCACAATAATGTTATATAAGTAGTTGATAAAATCTGTAATTGTAGGTAACTATTACATAAAATTAAATATACTATTTTAGTTCATCAGTATTTGTAAGTACAGAGAACGGAAATTTAAAAGATATAAAAATATAGAATGGAATGGTTTAGGTAAGCCACTTTTGATAGCGACTGTACATTAAAATAATACATTGTTTCACATATTAAAAAAATACTACAAAATGTGTAATCTGTCCATTTTGTATTTACATTTAAATTCTACTCATCCCGCTTTACTGTAAAGAGGTTAAGAAATTATATTGTGTCATATTCATATCATAACTTTCAAGTACGAGACTAATCTTTTATAGTCGTCAAAAATCGTCAATTTGTGAAATGAAGATCCCAGTTTTAATTGAATTATATTCTAATTTATATAATGACTCCATATTTTATTTAAATAGATGACTGGTGACCTGTCCAGCTTTAGTCTATTACATAATTTCAGCTGAATGGTGTGTGAAATTTCATGAAAAAAGATTGTTTAATATTAGAAGTTTTTAAAGGAAGTGTTATACAAAATGTTTTTAATTTTTTTGTGGGCGTTAAGCAGAGTCCACCATGGTATTCTAGGCCGAGTCAATCAACGTCCTTGGTGAAAGATTTGACAATCGCGCCGTTTCCTGAAGGCGCTTTTATCAGTGTTGCCAGGACTGAAAACTAAGTAACTGTCAAATATTTTTTTCCCAAGTAAAGCAAGTGTATGAAATAAAAAAGATTTCTAAATTTAATATTTTTTAAATTACCTGTGTAAATAAATACAGAAATTACTACCAGGTAGGCTTATTAATCTGTGTATGTATGCCTAACCCGTTAAATTATTCTCTTATGAGCCTTAATAAATATAGTGTATATATATTATGATAAAATAAGGACATTTTATTTATTTACCCTCTGTTTGTGCTAGAGTGACGACTGCAGACTGCAGCATATAACCGGCTCTTCTTGCTCTGTGCGATTTTTTTCAGTTGGGTGACACAACTGCACATCGAGTGCGACAACTTGACGTGGGGATATGACGTCATTGGCGACTTGTCAATATCACACTAAACCAAAAAAAAATGGCACAAGGTTCAATTAAAACAACAGGCTCTAATAAAGTTATTTATTTTATAAATTTATATATGTATTGAATTAAATAAGCAGATATCTTTGCTAACATAATTTCTATGGCTCACTTCACCAACCAGTACTCGATAAAACTTCAACATCAAAAATTAACCTATCAATAACTGCCATAATATATTTATTAAGAAATTGACAATACAAGCAGAAATTTGCAGCAAATGGAAACCCCAACACCGCCTATGTTCCTACATTTATAGAACAATAATTGTTCTTATATAAGGAACATGATTAACAGTGAAATATCGTGTGGTAGATATAAATATCTAATAAATTGTAAAGGGACTCCTTTAAGGTGCTCATGGACTTGACCATTCACTTGTAACAGAACATCGAGCAGTCGCCGTTTAGAAATTTGGCGAACTGAACTACGAACCGAGCTAAGCATAGATCTGAACATCGCATAGCTTGTGCCATTGACCACCGCGATGGTAAACGACACCTAATTAGTGCCAAAAACCACCCCGGTGGCAAGCCTAAGGGTGGCAAATGGGAATAAACTGCTACGAACATTTCATAATCCACGCACTTGTGTCTAGTCGTTGCGAATTTATTGTCATTTCGCGAGAATGCTCGCTAGGACGCTCGATAAAGTGCTTTCGTTATTTTTCTCTGATGTAACATTTGCAAGAACGCTAATTTCAAGTGAATGCTGAAGTTCAGGACCTGTATATGGCCAATTTGTAACATTTGCATTCAAGCAAATTATGCCAAGTATGTAACTTTGGCAATATAGATATAGTTGTAAAGTAAGCTTTTCAAAACATGATTACTATGCAGTACTGGCATGGTATATCTCCTTTCTAACAAATCACGATAGCCCAGATTTTTTTAACCAGAATCTAAGTTTAACATCGTAAAAAACTTTATAATAGTTTACATAACATAAGAAAGGCCACTTCTGTGAGATTTTAAACAATACTAATAGCAGTTACAAAGTGTTCTAAATAGCATAGCAATATATTTTTTTAAAATTATTAACATGTCAGAACTAAAACTACACATTCTACAATAAATTGTATATAATGTTGAATTCGCCGGGAGTGAGAGATGAGCTTGGATTGATTTGCGCTCTCTGTTCATCATCGGAAAGATACTTATAGAGCAGTTAATACCGTTCGTGTTTATAAAATATTGTAGTTTAGCTTCGGTTTTAGCTACTATTAACAGGATGGAAATATGCACTTCACACTGTGCGATAAGGACAACGCTTTACAAAAGTGAAACAAGGTCAATGCCAAATCAAAAGAAGAAGTAGATGTAGACAAAACTGGTTGTGGTCTTATACTCAGATGAAAATTTAAAAGTACCTATATCTGTATAGTCAGGAACTCAGGACTACTTGTAACTAAGTCGTCACCAATTATTGGAATTGTATTTTCATCTTTTATCTGTTTAAGTATATAGGGTTAGTAAATTAATTATCATGGAATATTTCATAAATTAGTACTTAGTTCCTTTGTTGTCAGTATTTATGTGCTTTCTTTAGGTTTGCCTCAGTAACAAACTATAATACAAAAAATTGGAATTTCTAAACAACATACAATTTGCCTGTTAAAAGACCATTAAATGTAGTTTGGTTTATAAAAAGTTTCTATCTGACGTTTACAATAATGTTTGATTGACTACTACATTTATAAATCGATGCATTTCTGCAATGAGATATAGTAATAATATATATCAATGAGTTTGTGCTTGAAAAAATCTATAAACTTTCATAACTATGGATGTTGGAGGTCGTTAAGCGACCTCCAACACTTATGTCGCCTTCGTGCATACTGATACGAGATAACTGAGTCTCCTCTGGACCTGTTCCCTATTATATATCCGATATTATAACACACATGCATCAATTTATCTGTGCAGTTTTAACAATACAGTGCAATCGTAACGATTCCTCGTAACAGGTGTGCTGTTGAATGTGTACAAAATATTTAATTTCTTGATGAAGTAAATCAAGAAATATAAAATCAATGAGAAGTAACCTTGTAGCTTTGTATGGGTATTATTGTCACAAAATTATGACCAAACTAAAAATAGGCCTAGAAATAAATGTAATTTAATAGCTAAAGCGTTGCAAAGCATTTGTATTACATAAACAACAGTTACAAGATTCTTCCCCTTAATTTTATATCCCTTGGCTTAAATGGATTTACATCTATAGGAAGTTAGTAGATTTTATATTCTAATAAGTATGGAGTATTATGAGCTCTATATAACACTGCAAATTTTATATAACTACCTATTACATACTAGGAAGGAATTTTCGACCACCACTCATCCCAACTGGTGACGCGCTGTGATTGGTCCATAATAGACCAATTAGGTGAAGGAATATCTGGAGCCAGCCAATTAAAATCGTCCAAGTTGTCCCAATGGTTAGAATTTCGGTCCAAAGAGGACATATTAAAATGCTTTTCTAAATCTTGATAATACAAATTATATGGTGCTGTGTAAATGCTGGTACAATCTTCAACAATACCTTTACTAGTGACGTGTAAATAAATGTCACACTTAGTGGACGTGTGCATACGTAACTGCTGACACGCTGTAATTATCTTACAGTTATTACATTTATCAACAAATACAGATGACGTCACTGGACCGGATAGTACAACACAGTTTTCTAAATTAGTTAAATGCAATGTACCCATAACGCCTTTGAGACCTACTGTACAGTTCTTGAGGTTCCGTAGAGCAACATCCCTTTGAAATAAGTCGTCGTTTTCAAGCAATAGAGCTTTGTTCTCCTGTGAATCGAAACCAAAAAGCTTTTCGTCCCATTTATTACTATCGGTCTTGCCAACACCGTCATTCTCATCCAATGACCCTTGCTTCTGTGTGTGGGACTTGGGAAGTTTCTTCTTTGAGAACCCGAACTTTTTTCTCGGAACGTATCGATCTTCTAATTCATAGCATTTAGTTTGTAGGTTCTGTACTATGCCTAAATATTTTCGCATGTTAAACTCCTTTAGAAAAAATGATGATGTGACAACATGTTTCTGCAATTCGTTTACTTCTCGTTTTATGTTATCAAAGTGTAAAGGTAAAGCATTCGTTTCCATAGTTGGGACTTGAGTCAGGAGATCTTCTACATATTCTGATTTGATTTTAAAGGCGCCAGAGAAATAGTCTTCATTTTCATCGCAGGCATCTACTTCTTCCCTTGCTTTGTGTGCTTTCTGTAATTTTTCTAACCGTTGTGCATCTCTCCTACTTAACCTTTCCAATACCGAACTTTTATCACTCATTTTCCTTTCTTTATCAAGTCTTCTATTGTTTTATTTAGTTCTGACGATTGATTCGCTGCGTTTTTAAGCACTTCTAATGTTTGACGAGATGCTTTTCTAGCATCGGTGTGTTTCGATTCAGTGTCAAACTGCAAAATAATAACTTATATAAGCAAATAACAACTGTAACATGCAATGTATGTATGATAACATTGATAACAAATGAGGATTCATGAATCAAAATGGATCAAACTTGATGACTAAGCTTTTATGAAAATTTTAATTGTAAGATGAACACTTGATGGTAGGGACACTGAATTTATATAGGAATTTATACAAAATATTATTTAGTAAAACCACACCTTTTTTTTGTAACAAACTGAAATAACAACACTATAAATTTTGTATTTACTGCACACTAAAAAGCCCTGAACACATTACCACATAATACATTTTTTTTGCAGGCAGGACTTGAACCAACAACAAGCTCCTTACAGGGGAGGGTTCTGACCACTGACCTACTAAGCCACACCTTGAGTATTCAAAATTTTACCATCTTAGGTTGATGGTCATTCATTTGACTCTATAACAATAAATGGAATAAAATTTGTTTATTACTTATCAAACACATGAACCCAAAGCCAAAAATACTTTTAGTGAACACAAACGGACATGCAACAGACAATGTAATTATATTAGTCCCATAAATCAACAAACTAAATGATCAGTGACCACAATCAACAAATATTGAAGGTAAGGACCTGTTTAAGTAGATCATCATCAGGTTTGACCACCTTGAACAGTGCGTAACCGATGCTTCCGAATGTAGCCACCCAGAAAGCGGACTTAATAGCAACACTCATCTCACCGCTTTTATATTTTGCCCTCGTTTATCCAAATTTGCTGATCTAATTCCCTAGTTCTATTGTTGGAAATTTTTTCACCAATCCCGTAATAACCGTCTAATGCCCAATTGTAGTTCTTGAACATATACAGACGGAAATCTGGAAAATAATTTAGTCAATATTACATACTTGATTTTTTAAAGCATTAAATATGCTAACTAAACAAATCAATTAGATCAGAAAAAGACCACTAGGCGGGACTCAAACCTGCGATCTTTCCCTCTTACAGGGGGAATGCCTTAGCCACTAAGCCACCGAGCTTGGTGGCCTGATTCAATTTTTCTGATGTATGTAATACTTGATTTACTTTTGATATTAGCATTTCTTTTTACTACTCTATAGATGTTTTAGAATTATAGAATTGGTAGAAGCTTTGAGTAACGAAAAATATTGCATACTTGTTGTCCAAATGCTGGCAACAGGCTGTCAACATCCAAATAGCAGCAGTTAGGAAGATAGATAAATAAATTAAAGCACAAAATTCCTATATACATCTTTATTTTCTTGTCTAGTTTGAAATTGAACAAAAGTCTGAACAAGATAAATTAACTATAAATTTATGATAGTTATGTTTAATAAAGAGGTTAACTATTTATGTAGTCAGTTAATAATTATTAAGCCATTCGACAGTTACTGTGGAACATGTCAGAATTCTCCCATGAGCTGTTATGAGCTATGCAGTTGTAGATTTTATCTCCATGCCAACATGTAATAAGCAAAACACATGGCTTACTCATAGTAATCAGAAACAAATTCCTCAATGTTTACGTTATCCGCAAATTCGGTACATATACACAGGCCGAAAACTAGTCCTTTCAGATCATTACCACAAGCAATGTGCAGCTAATAAGATTTCATTTCTCTTTATCAATTCGGTCTAAAGGATGCGTTATCCGTCGATATACTTCAGTCATAGGATTTTATGACAATAGATCCGTATCTTATGACTAAATTTATATTTATTTGTGGTGAAATTACACATGAACTGCAGATATTCTTAGAATTAAGAAGCGTTTACGTACCTCGGTCGGTATTTAGTTTGTGCCAGACACCGTATGAGATGGCTAACCCTGCAGCTTCGACTAACAACACAGCCTTTATAGAAAACTTGAGAAATTTCTTGTATGCAGGCTTTGGAGTTTTGGTTAGCATAATAACAATTATATATAGCTGTTTATGTGCTATATTTTTACAAAATTCGTACTGAAATGTAATTGCATTTGTACGAATGTCTCACACGGTGACGTAAGGTCGCAGGTCGCATACAACAGTGTTGCCCTTGAAAAAAATTGTAAGCTTTAAAACTTTTTTAACCTTTAGAAATAAATTCAATCTCTTTTTCACTGTCCCAGAACTAGGGTTGCCAACCGTCCAGCTATAAGCGGGACGTCCCGTTTCTGAGACCCATAACAAGACGTCCCGCTCAGGGTATAAGCGGGACGCTAAATATCCCGCTTATCGGAATTAGCAACGCACAACATCAAATGCGCACGTCTCGCGTCAATGGCCTATAGCCGAGGCCATAGATTAATATTATAGCCGCGGCCGGCCGAATCAAAGAGTATACGACAACAAGTACAACGAAGAATCGATGACGAATTCTCTGGTTTCATTTGTACAAATGCAATAAGTTTTTTTTCCAATGATGATAAAGAGTCAATGAAACTGTACCTTATTGTGTGGTATAATAAGTGAATTACTCATAATCATGCAAAGATTTTTACGATTTTGTACTTAAAAATAGAAAAATCCTCAAAAATGAAAAACCACAAGAAAAATACCTACTCATTTAAAAAAGCCATACCTACAGTGTACAATTCTTTATTTCTTTCTTTTCTTTTTAATCCATACTAATATTATAAATGCAAAACTAACTCTGTCTGTCGGTCTGTCCGTCTGTATGATACGCTTTCACGCCTAAACCACAACGGATTTTGATTAAAGGTATAGGGATAGATTAGACCATGAGAAAGGATAGGCTTTTGGTCGCAATAACCGACATCCTCGCGGGTGTAGCCGCGGGCAATAGCTAGTAGTCTATGAACGGTTTTTTTTGTACCTAAATGTTTTTTTTTTTTTTTATATAGGACACGTCAATTTGACTTCACCTCGCCTGATGTTAAGCTAAAGGCAAAGTCTCGGAAAGAGGGTCACCATCGTAAACATTTACCATGTTAACAGTGGTGGCACTCAGCTTGACGGCCTCATTAGATGCCTTTTCACGCCCCGCTTAAAGGACCCAGGACTGTAGGAAGAAGGAAACACGTGAACTGGCAGGGAATTCCAGGCCTTAGTGGTGCGGCATAGGAATGAATCACTGAAACGCTTGGTTCTAGCAGGTATACTCTGCACCGTAAATGGATGACATCTTAGCCCTGCACGTGTCGTCCTGTGAAGGAAAGGGGAGGGTGGGACTAATTGGAAGAGCTCGTCAGAACATTCACCATGGTAGAGACGGTAGAAAACTGCCAAAGACGCAACATCTCTACGCATCTGCAAAGGCTCGAGGGTGTTCGTGACCTCAGGATCCCCAATAATGCGGACCGCACGTCGCTGCAACCTGTCGAGAGCATCTAATAAGTACTTTGCGGAGCCGTCCCAGAGATGTGAGCAGTATTCCACGCAGGAACGAATTTGGGTCTTATATAGAAGACACCGCTGCTCCGGCGTGAAAAAATGTTGACTGTTATTTAACATTTAACTAATAAGGTGATTATTTAACCTCTCATCCTGCTTTTCAAAGAAAATTTTATGTTTTCTGTATTCTAAACAAAATCGTAAGATCCCGCTTTTTAAAGCTTTGTCCCGCATTTGAAATCAAAATTTCCCGCAAGTTCGTATTTTGAAGTTGGCAACCCTACCCAGAACGGTCCGTGACTAAAATAGGTATATCGACGTTCTGAAATGCCAAGAGACCCGTGTCTACCAAATTGTAAACCTTTTTAAATAAAATTTTGGGAGAGTTGGCAGGAACGCTGAGGAGAACACATCGCGGTATTATTTTATTTTCCTAAATTGGTGTGAATTCGAGTTTTTATCTCTATGTCTATGGTTTTTATGTATAAAAATGGTGGATTTTCAGACATAACGTCCTCTACGCTTTCCCGCCAAAACTCTCTGTCCCCTATTATTGGGTTAATATGTTGCCATCTAACGCCCGTCATTCATTGACGTACCAATCCGCCGGATTTGTCGCTGGCGACAAGTACGCGGACAAATCTCCGTGTGAATGTGGTGATCCTCGGTGCGGCTCGCGGCTCGAGGTCGCACACGAGTAGGGTTACCATCCGTCCGGATTAATCCGGACATGTCCGGACTTTTCGACACTTGTCCGGACTTTGTCCGGCTCCCTAACTTGTCCGGATTTTTTTCAATTAGATTGAAGATGAGAAAGAAAATGACATACCTACCTACTATGTAATATCAAAAAAGTCTTTAATCTTTATTACTTAACCTGTCCTTTATCTATAATCAAAATATAAAATCTTCTTTAATAATCTACATAAGGATCAAACAATAAATCTTCTTGCAAACCAACTAGTATTCATAGTATAAAATAATTTCTTGAAAAAGAAATCAAACTTAATTTATACTTTCAACACTAGATACTTTACTGAGTACCCATCACCATCATCATCAGCCCGCGGCAGCCCATTGCTGGACATAGGCCTCTCCCATGACACGCCACTTAGCCCGGTCTTTGGCTGTCCTCCTCCACTCCCCACCAGCCACTCTGCGTATATCGTCGCTCCATCTAGTCGCAGGGCGCCCCACACTACGTTTGCCGGTTCCCGGTCTCCACTCAAGGACTCGTTTACTCCAACGGTTATCGGTCCTACGGCAGATATGGCCAGCCCACTGCCACTTCAGCTTGCTAATTCATTGAGCTATGTCGGTAACTTTAGTTCTCTGCCGAATTACTTCGTTCCGGATTCGATCCCTCAGAGATATACCGAGCATAGCTCTTTCCATAGCGCACTGAGCAACCTTGAATTGGTGGACCAACCGTATCGTAAGTGTCCACGTCTCGGCTCCGTATGTCATTACAGGTAGAACGCACTGGTTATAGACTTTTGTCTTAAGACATTGTGGGATGGGCGATGAGAATACCTGACGAAACTTTCCAAATGCAGCCCAGCCCAACTGTATTCTTCTTTTAGCCTCACCCTCAAAGTTGTTTCTCCCTAGTTGGAGCATCTGCCCTAGGTATACATACTCCGAAATAATCTCGAGGGGAGTTGCGTTCACAGCAACCGGCTGCAGGTCAACGTGCTCGCTGAACATGACCTTTTTTTATCCAGGTTCATCCGGAGGCCCTGAGTACCCAGGTTCATTTAAAGTTATATTTTAGAAATCTTCTCAACTCATATTTTAAGGTTGTATTGAATCATCCCCTCCCCTTCCGGCTCCGACAGGGGGGATCCGAGGGGATTTCCGCACGTAAAAAAAAATGTCCGGATTTTTCTCGAAATGTCCGGCTTTTTGTCAGGACTTTTCAAATTCCTAAATGGTAACCCTACACACGAGTGACAGTGACACGAGCCGAGCCGCACGTGTGTGAGCAACCGCGGATTTGTCGGCAAACTTCGTCATTCGCCATCGCGCTCTCGTGCGCAAGGTAGGTACTTACTATATACATACAATAATAACATGTCTTTCAATGATCAAAAACGGTTATGGCAGGAATTTAGATAGATAGATAAGTAATACTTTATTGTAAGCCAAGAGATTTACAGTAAGACAAGTACATAGGTAGAATATATATGCAGTATATTGTACAATTTATTCAGTTATTTATAGAAAAGCGTATTTGTGGAAAGTGAAAAGCAAAGCTTAATCACAAAAGTGATAGTTCATATAATATTAAAAAGCTGAAGAGTTTGTTTATTTGAACACACTAACCTCAGTACCTACTGATTCGAATTGAATTTTTTTTTTGTATTGAATAATAGGTACGTTTATCGATAAATGCTAGGCTATAATCATCACGCTACTGCTCAAGAGGGCGGAGCAGTAAGCATAAATGTGAAAAAAATCGACAGATATCTGTAAATTAAAAAATAAAGGTTTTACATAAATATGGTTTAAAGGGGTGCCACGAAATTGAAGGATGGTCGGTTAGTTTTTAAATAATTTACATAATCACATGACTAAATGCATGTTGGGTATTTTGCTTCCTGTTTCATTCAACCATTCCTTTCTCCGCACGCGCTTTATAGCACGTGTAGGGCTCGCTAACGTTCATGAGCGACTGTAGGGCTCGCGTAGTGTGTAGGTGATGACGGATTTGTCCGCGGACGGGTGCGGCTCGCGGCTCGGCTCGTGGTGCGTGTAGTGAATGGTGGGCTTAAGAATAAAGAAAAAGAAAATAAAACTTTATCTTTACTATCATAAAGTTTAATACCAGTATCTCAAAAAGTGAAGGTGAAGTGTAGGTACCCTTAGTGTACCGGTCTATAGATGATTGGGTCATGAGGTAAAAGGGGTGGCCCACTGCGTTCGTCCGACACGGTCGACAGTCGACACTGTCGACCGTGTCGATGCGTATGAGGAACACATTACACATGCTGTTGTGCTTGCAGTCATGACCAATTTTAATATGGAATGTGTTACTAATTATTGAAGATTTGATTGAAATGGAAATTTCGCCCTGCTCTAAGTACGATGTTGGAGGTTATAACATGTGACTAGGTAAACAGATGGATACCCAGGCCACAGATTACTAAATAGTTTATTTATTTTTATTTATTTATTTTTTTAGTTTATTTATTTATTTAGTTACAGGCGGTCCATATAAAAATTATACTGGGTCGCACGGAATCTACCTATCTATCGTATCATCGTATCACACTAAACTTCTACTAAGAAGTTTTTTCTGTTCTGTAAGGACGCAAACTGCATGCACGGATGTGGCTGAATTTCACAAAGCACGGTGCGGGTGCCAGCGACGTGCACGTAGTCTCAGTATAACTATGACCGTGACGTAGTACACGTTGCTGGAACACGGTGAGCGTAATGTGCAATGTGCGCCGGGCTTCTTCACGACTCACGCTCACGCATGGTGCATGGTGGTGTGTTCGTAACGTTCAAGTAGGTAAGGTACAGGCTAAAATTAAAAGTCCTCATACAGACTATAAAAGAAGACAAATAGAGAAATATTTTTTTATTGAGATTTTAAAATTATACAAATTACATAGGTTATTTTTACATAATGTACCTAAGTAATTACATCATAAATGTCTAGGTATAACATAGTATAACATAATATTATAACATAATATTATGTTATGTTATGTAAAATTACTTACAAAAGTACATACCTATATAGGTATGTACTTTTGTAAGTAATTTTACTATAATTTTATGATACATTTTAGTTTATAGTACAAGAACAGTGTTTGTACTTATTTGTCGAGGCAAACGAGGCACTGGTACGCACGGATTGATTTGTCGGTAATCTTGCTTGGTTAAATTTGAGCTCGACCATCTACCGTCGTAGCACAGATAACATATAAAGCCCGGCATTCACAAGCGCACCAATCCGCCGGATTTGTTGCTAGCGACAAGACCGCGGACAAATCTGCGCGTGAATGTGTTGATCCTCAGTGCTGCTCGCGGCTCGCGGTGCGGCTCGACGCTCGACGCGCGACGTCCGAATACGGAGCGGGTAGGTTAGTTTTTAAATAATTTACATAATGACATGGCTAAATGCGTTTCAGCTATTCCTTTCTCCACACCCGCTTTATAGGTTCACGTGCAGGGCTCGCCAAAGTTCACGAGCGACTGGAGGGCTTACATAGTGTGTGGACGACAACATTTGTCCACGGATGGGTGCGGCTCGCGGCTCGGCTCGCGGTGCGTGTAGTGAATGGCGGGCTTAATACTAAAGTAGCAAGTTCAAGATATAGGTATGCCCCAACATATACCTTGTTACATTTTAATGAATACTTAATAAAATAAAGTTATACCCATGTATAAATTATAATATTTATTTACTACTGTTCTTCCATATCTCCATCCGGGAGTGGTTCTTCTACAACGCAATCTCCTGTGCATGGGCGGAAGTCTTCCGTATTGACATCCTTGATGCACTCCGGGGTTGTATCCTGAAAACAGTTATTTCTGCATAATATCAACACGAAGTACACGAACTGAGTTGGCCTGCTCAGAATCCTCAGAATTTAATGTCATTTTCTGCATGGATACAACAGTCGGTTCGGTGGTCCATTTTCTAAATTAGTCTTTAATTTTTTTCTTCGATTTTGACATTTTGTAAGTTTCGTTTTAATGATGTACAGTCAACATCAATAGTAACGTAGTATCTGAATTGTCCAAAAGAAATGCATTGCAAGATGTATCACAACAGTCTGACTAAATCGCTTCGCAAAAGTGTTTGGTACATTAATATTTTCATAATGCAAAAAAAACTATCTATCAAAAGTAAAGCAATAACAGAAATTTTCAAAAGTACCTGAAATAAGAATAAAACTTTCGTCGAACCTAAACCTTTTCAGAATATTTTGATTTAAATATTGTGTTCTGATTTTTGTTTTATGGCTTGTCAATAATGTTTACGGAATGTGTAAATGTCAGAACATGGTCATATCCATGCGGGAACGTCTTCAGTGTATTATAGATAACTATGTTCCGCCCGTGGTTTAGGCATAAGGCGTAAAATACAGATAGACAGAGTTACTTTTGATTCTAATTCTAATGCCATTCAAAACCTTAACCTTTCTGGTATCCAAGTGGAATTTTTTTTAGCTACAATGTTGTGGTTATTTCAAATTACCATTTTTTATATCATAGCATCAGTTGTGAAAATAAACTTTTATGTTAGACTAGCTTTTGCCCGCGGCTCCACCCGCGTGGATGTCGGTTCCCGGCAATTAATCGAATTTTTCTCACCTTTTAAACCTTCCCTAGGCTTCCACGAACATTTCAAGACCAAGATAAGATAAATGTCTTCAGCCGTTCTCGAGTTTTAGCAAGACTAACGAACAGCAATTGATTTTTATATATATAGATAAGTCGTTTCTTAATTTTAAGTCTACCTATAATTTTCTAGTTATCTTTAAGCTTATGTTGTTTTTTTTTCCCATAAAAAAATATACATAGCGCTGCAAAAATTAACATAGGCTACTCGTCGTAGAGCATTCGACAAATCCCATCATAGAATCGTCGGCAAGCACAACCTTGTTCCATGAGGTGATTGATCGATTGCTGCCGGCTCGTCGACTAGTAAAAGTTAGGGAATAGCGCTTTTTTATACCACTTAGGTGGCAGTCAAGCGTATGGCCCACCTGATGGGAAGCGGTTACCGTGGCCTACAGACATTTGCAACACCAGGGGCATCATACTTGCGGTCTATGGCCCTATATGGGTGCCCAATATGGGCGGACACCCTGACGGTACACAATGCGCGTCTGCTGCGTGGACCGCAGCGTGCAATGGCCAGCAGGGCCATTAGGGGGTACCGCACGATATCCTTCGAGGCGGCGAGTCTCCTTGCCGGATCCCTACCGTGGAACCTGGATGCGAGACCCCTTTCGATGCTATATCGGTATCGTAAGGAGGCGCGGGAGTAGGGACAGGAACCCGAGCCCGAAGAAATTCGGGCCGTGAGGTCTCAGTTCCACAGGGACATGGTAGCGGAATGGGAGCTACGACTTGGGCGACCAAGCGCAGGGCACGCCGTAATAGCGGCGGTAAGACCCATCATGGAGGAATGGCTAGAGAGGCCACACGGCAGCCTCTCGTACCGGATGACGCAGGTGATTACCGGACATGGGTGTTTCGGGAGTTACCTGTGTCGGATCCGAAAGGAGCCAACGTCCGAGCCATCACTGTGATGCGAGCGAGGACACAGAGTTGCACACGCTGACCGAGTGCCCGGCGTGGGACACGCCGAGGCGGGTCCTAGTGGCGGCTCTAGGGGTGGGAGTCCTCACACTCGTCACATTGCTCACAGCGATGGTACGATGCGCAAACGCTTGGGGTGCGGCCGCCTCCTTCTGCGAGCAAGTAATGCTCGAGAAGGAGGCGGCCGGTCGGGTCCGGAACTCCGGACCAGACTTCGGGCCCGGGAAGCCCATGCAGAGCGAAGGCGAACCGGACTTCGGAGGTCGCAGAACGACCTCCGTCCTCCATGAGCGCTGGCCTGGGGGTGACCGGTGGATCCGCCTGTCAGCCTAGTAGAAGCGGCGCAAAGTGCGCCTCCCCGTAACCAGGGCTAGATGGGGACATTATGGTCCCTACAACCCGAAGGGGGCCATCTTGAAGAAAGAAAGAAAGAAAGAAATTTATTTGGCAATCACTCACATACTTAAAATTAGAATAAAGATTAGTTATGCAACTTAAAACTAAAAATTACGTGAGTGCCAAATAGGTCACCATCTCAGCATAAAGCTGCACAACCAATAATAGTTGCGCAGCGCTGGTTTTCAGATGGCACCCTATGTAACGCCACAGACGTGCAAAGACTGTACGTATGTTGAAAGAGATGGTCCTGGGTCTGTCGGGGTGCGGGAGATATGCTTTTGGCAATCTCACCTCCGGCAACCAAGGAGCCAAGACGGCGTGCGTTTTAGTCGGTTCGAGTCCGACATAACCACCTCCACCGGCTCTGTGGGGGTAGTATTCGTGGGGATTTATCGAACGATAAAAAAAAAAACAATAAAAAAAGGGGCGTCATACTCGGGCTGCCGACCCTGCTGCTCGCACTGCTGCTAATAATTGAATAAAGACCGGGTATACCACTTCCCTTTTTGTCTGACTATTTTGACACAATTAAATATCAGTCACTTTAAAAACACTATTTAGTTATAAGTATTGAAAAAAATATGAATCAGCTTATTTTGAAAATAGTTCTTTGATTATTTTGAAACCATAACGCGAGTGATTAATATGGAAAAGAAGGATGTCAGGTTATTGAAAAAAATTATAGAGTCAATAGTTTTGGAACTCAGTTTTTGATCAGCTACTATTGACGCTGACTGTACTTACCTAAACATACTTATAGAATAAAAATTAATAATATAATAATAAAGACTGATAGCAAAGAGCCTCGACCAACATCTGAAGAGGCTCGGGTTGGATGGTTGGGTCAAGGGCCAGATGCAGAAGGCAGTACTCCTTGATACGGCGCGCATCGTGAGGAAGTTCCTTTCTCTAGAGCCCTAACCACCGGTAGCTTGGTCCCTGTACCCGATGCCGGTGGGATACTATATTTTATATTTTTAAATGGATTTCTTTTTAAATATGTATTTAAAAATATAATTTATAAGATTTTTAAATGAATAAAGAGAATAATAATACTAGTACTCTGGAGCCCAATAATTATAGACCGATTACATGTCTACCAACGGTCTATAAACGGTCTATGTGCCTCTCAGAATGGATGTAGGAATGGGGCCCGGGGTACTAAGGAGCTCCTCCTGATTGATATGGCTATTAGCCAACAAGCTCGCCGCAATCGTAAGGATCTGACAGCATGCTGGATAGATTACAAGAAAGCGTTTGACTCCGTGCCACATACATGGCTTTTAAGGGAATACAACTCTATGTACCTTCTTAAGGTCGTGTATGGGGCAATGGAGGACGGTTCTTTTCTATCCAGGGTGTCGTCAGGCTTTGGGTGGCGGCGTGCCGATAACAATAGAGCGGGGTATTTTTCAGGGGGATAGTCTGAGTCCCCTTTGGTTCTGCTTAGCCCTGAATCCACTTAGTACTTTACTGGTGAATTCAGGGTTAGGTTATAGGCTACGAAGAGAGGGTCAGATGGTATCCCACCTCTTTTACATGGATGATTTAAAGCTATTTGCCCACACCAATCCTCAATTAATAGCTTTACTGAAGCTAACTGAAACATTCAGTAACTCTATTAAAATGGCGTTTGGTGTGGACAAATGTGCAGTCATTCATGTAAAGCGAGGGCGGGTGGTGGAATCGGAGGGTATACAACTCTCTGATTCCACTAACCTAAGATCACTCCTCGTAACTGAGACCTATAAATACTTGGGTATGTCACAGGCGTTATGCATCAATGAGGTCGACATGAAACAAATGTTACAGGAACGTTTCTTTGGCCGCCTGAAAAAGGTACTCAACAGTCTTTTGTCAGGTGGTAACAAGGTGCGTGCCTGTAACAGTTGGGTCATGCCACTCTTGATGTACTCTTTTGGCATACTCAGGTGGACTCAGACTGAACTCGATACCATCGATAGGAAAGTCCGGACTCAGTTGACTGCATTCCGAATGCACCACCCACGGTCGTCAGTCATGAGATTGTACATCCCGCGGAAATGTGGGGGTCGAGGTTTTTTAAATGCTAAGACCCTTCATAATCGCGAGGTGTGCAATCTCAGAGACTACTTTCTTAAGTCGAACGTGGACATGCATCGTGATGTAGTCAACGTAGATACCGGACTCACCCCGCTCGGTTTGGCTAAAGAGAACTGGCGCAGGCCTACAATAGTTAGCACTGACAGGTTCATATATCGGGCCCTACACAGGCCCGAAGTAGATCTACTGGCGTCTGTGTCCTGGCTACGTTTCAGTGACCTTTTTGGGGAAACTGAAGGTTTTGTCTGTGCAATTGCAGACGAAGTTATTAAGACGAATAACTACCGGAGGCATATCATGAGGGATGGCACAATTGACATTTGTCGAGCGTGTCACCAACCTGGTGAATCCCTCAGGCATATTACTTCCGGTTGTTCTCGTCTTGCTAACGGCGAGTACTTGCACAGACATAATCAAGTAGCCAGGATAATCCATCAGCGACTTGCTCTGAAATACAACCTTGTGGAAGTTGAGGTGCCGTACTATAAGTATGTTCCTGAGCCAGTTCTAGAAAATAACCATATCACATTGTACTGGGATCGATCTATCATCACTGATAGGACTGTTGTAGCTAACAAGCCTGACATTGTGGTGATAGACCGATCCGAACGCCGAGCATTGATTGTTGATGTCACCATTCCTCATGACGAGAATCTCGTGAAAGCTGAGAAAGATAAACAAGTTAAATACTTGGACTTGGCCCACGAGGTTGTCGACATGTGGAATGTTGACTCAGCAATCACTGTACCGATAGTCGTATCAGTCAACGGACTGATAGCAAAGAGCCTCGACCAACATCTGAAGAGGCTCGGGTTGGATGGTTGGGTCAAGGGCCAGATGCAGAAGGCAGTACTTCTTGATACGGCGCGCATCGTGAGGAAGTTCCTTTCTCTAGAGCCCTAACCACCGGTAGCTTGGTCACTGTACCCGATGCCGGTGGGATACTATTTTTTATATTTTTAAATGGATTCTCCGTGTCAGCATAATCTAGTTTCTCTAGATATTCTGCAACTAAAACCTTACAGTTCCAATAGTTTAAGCTATGTATGGTTAGTTGTTTGTTAAGTTTATTATATAGTTTATTATATAGATATAGTTTGGTAAGTTTATTATATATAAAAGGACCCAAAAATATATAAAACCTATTTACAAATTCATGTTTAGTTTTTGGTCTTTCACAAACTATGTCTTTTCGTCTCTTATCTAGATTTATTGTGGGTGTAAGTTTGGTATGTTGGTATAGAGTGATATTTAGAATAAATAGTTGACGCACTGTTAGCACTTTACATATCTTGTAGAGTTGATCTGTGGGAAACCTAAATGGCCGAAACGTGGCTACTTTTAGGATTGCTCTTTGAATGCGCTCAAGGGGGAGCAAGATTGTGCGTCCTGCTCCACCCCAGGAAGTTATACATTAGGTAAGAATGGACTGGCACAAGGCCAAGTATACCAGTTTAATTATCTTAGACTTAGACCATATACTCACCACGGGGTGTTGTCTGTACCGTGCTTGGTATCCCCTCACTTTGTTATCAATGCATTCCCCATCACATTCACGTTCCCAATCACCCCATGTGCTTACATGACACTTGGCTTCTGTTGATTCCGGGTCCAATGTTGGCAGTGGTTCACTAGAACAAAAATAAATGCTTGAATGTTTTTTATAACATTTCTTATTGTTGCTTCGATAGCTGTTCTGGGCGTGTAAATCCAAAAGCAGGAGCTGGTTTACAGTAATATTATAGGTATTTTATTTTAAAGAAGGTACAATTAAATTTTGGGAGAACACGTCCGTACAATTTTGAGCAATATAGGCAAGAGAAGCGTTTGTGTTGCTATCACGAAAAATAAAGTTAAGATTAAAATTAAATAAAAAGGTGTTATGCTAAGTTTAAAATTCGAATACATCGGGATATCCATGTTTAAAAATGTTTGAAAAATCATTCATTGGCTCAAACAGTTCGTAAGAAAGTTGGTAGATGGCTCCACCGTCGCCCTTCAAGACGGATATAAAGAGAAGGGAAATTTGAAGTGATTCAGGTGTGGCTTAATAGCTCAGTTGGAAGAGCATTCTCCCTGTAAGAGAAAGGGTGTGGGTTCAAGTCCCACTTGAGCATTTCATTTCCCAATGTATTCGAAAAATAAATGCGTTAAACATGCATTGTAGTTTTTTTTAATATTCCACAACATTCTACACAACGCTATCTAGACCTATGGTAAGCTTTTATAGCTTGTGGTATGGAATCTAGAATGCGGATAAAAATACTTTTATATTTTTTGTAAATACATATATATTATACATAGAAACACCCAGACCAATGCAAATAGCCATATTCATGCATACAAATATTTGCACTGAGCGGGAATCGAACCCGCGCCTCCTGCGTGGCAGTCGCGTGCTCTACCGCCACACCACAGAGGCTGTCTATGAGTTTGAGGGTACACCTGAGTAAGAAGAGGCAGAATAGTCCCTAGTGGGTGGATTGACAAGTTCCACGCGCGCCTCTCTAAAGGAAGAATGCCGCCAACTTGCAGATGAAAAAAATCTTTCAAAGTTCCAGAGGAGTTCCCTCGCAGGGTCCCTGGTAAGTGTCACATGGACGGAACTGCGTGTGATTTTATTTATTCGGTTCGATACCAACCTGGCCTTCATAAGTTGGGTTTTCCACCAGTACAAATAAAAAAATAAGTTTAAAAACTAAAATCCAACTAAAAAATCACGCTAAAAATTATAAACGAGGAAATTTCAAGGAACGCTATCAATGATATTTTCTCTGGTTGTCGTATGCCACTGAGGCGATTGGCACACTGCAACGCTCGACGCGGCGTCGGGCGTCGACGCGCGTTGGCGCGATAGTCCGAGAGATATTAGAATTTTTTTGGTAGGTAGGTGTGTGAAGTAATCTAAAATTTTGAGAAAAGTAAAGTAAAGCCATCCGGCCATTAGCTCGATAGCCCAGACTATATTAAGAACGCTAGAGATGAAAAGAAAATGATTAGAAGTGCAAGCTATTTTCGACTTATTGACATGACATACCTAGTAACAATTTTTTTTTCTTATATTCGTGATCACCGTCATCTATTAACGCGAAAAGAGACGTAACTAAGAAAATGCCATTTAGGTTGAAAGTCGCTTGCAGTCTCTGCGTGTTCCAATAACGAGCCAAAACAGCGGTGTCGGCTCCAATACCCGATATTGGGCATCGATATTTGACTTCCTCCGATCTCGGAAGTCGGATATTGGATATCGGTCGTCAGTTGATGTGAAAGCGCTCTAAATTTGCCGTTAAATAGTCATGTTGCATTGCAATAATATTAATTTAAAATTCGCCTCAAATACCTACACAGAAATTTCTAACAACTCTCGGACTAAAAATCCCTCGAAAAACACGCGCGTGATGGCAGATTTCAGTGTGCCATACCTCGCGTTTTCTGCTTGTACGCGCGTATTCTGCGCCAACGCGCGTGATTGCGTTGTCAGTGTGTGGGACCCCGCGTTGTTCTACACAAAATGGGCGCCGTAGAGGCGACGAGCGCGACGCCGCGTCGACGCAACAACGCTCGACGCCGCGTCGCGCGTCGCAGTGTGCCAATAGCCTTACTCTAAGAAATTGTCGCATTACAGTGAGAAGTCATTTGTTCAGTTCTAAGGTCCTCATAGCTCCTCAACTATTTATTAGTGACATTGGACATACATACATATAAGGAGCTTGTCAAAATTGTAACCCTTCTTTAGCTTTGCCGTAGTCGGGTAAAAAAAGTTGGAGCGATAAGGAAGTAGATAATTCACCTGGTCGTAGTACTCGTGGTGGTCGTTGGAGGATGATATTCTACTACGCCTGGTGGCTCACTAGCTTCGCTACCTCCATCACCGTCACCACCGCTATCGCCACCCGTATCACCACCTAAGAGCAATCATTTGCTTAATTATGTTCAACGTCTGGGACTGGAACCTGCTGTAGTCCCATATACGCGTAGATTACTGAGCTAGTGGACCTGTGCAGAATTTTTTAATATCCCTGTCTCAGGATAGACAATGTCATGGCATGGTATAGACAGACTCTCTCTCTCTCTCAGACTCTTTCCCTCTGAGCTAATGCTCTTTCTTTCTCTCCAGATCACCATTTTAGCTTTGACCATTCTTGGCAGCTTGAAATGGTGGCCTTCATTAATACTGACTGATCTATTAAATATATCAACGATTTTTTAAAGGAACTCTAGAACCGAAAGTAGTATTTAATGAATTTTTACAGCATTAAGTATGCTAACTATACAAATCGAATACATAGGGAAAAAGAAGAATCCCGTCCGTCCCGACCGTCGTCGCCTTAAAGACGTATAAGATGGGAAATTTGAGTCACATCGGGCGTGTCTCGGTAGCCGAATTGGTCAAGGCATTCCCCCTGTAAGAGAAAGACTGCGGGTTCGAGTCCCGCCCGAGATTATTCTTCTTTTTCCCTATGTATTCGAAAGTAGTATTCCCGTAAACCCCTGCAGCTACGCAGGCTACGCTAAATTACTTGTGTTAGGAGTGAGTTAACGACGGCAGTGTTGCGAAGATTCGAACAAGGGACCTCTAAGACCGACTCCTCAACAACCAGCAATCGATTGATACAAAAATATTGATGATTATACAAATTTTCGCTTCTGTTTAGTTAGACATACCTGTTTCCTCAGTGACTGGCGATTCTTCGGAGCAGTTGGCCATGCTGTAAGTGCGAACCAGATGAAATAGCAACCTTGCAAAGGGTTTCATTTCTTCTTTGTCCACGTTTGGTGCAATTTCCGCGTTTGATATCGCATGAGGTGGCGACGTTTCCTCGTTGGGTGACTGAATGAATTAAAAATGCCTTTGGTTATAAAGGCTGTAAGGTTGAGGTGCTTACAAAAATAACGGTAGCGGTGGTCGAACATTTGGGTTGTGAAAGGTAGGGCCCAGCACCTTCAGGGCACAAGCCAACTGCATGCCGGTACACCCGCTGATTAAGAGGTCAGGCTGCCGGGTTAAAAGGTCGAGGGACACACGTCATGGGAGAAAGCCGTATTAATCAAATCAAAAGGAGGAGGAGTAATAGATTCCTGGCTCCGAGGTTAAAGCCTCTAATGCGTGGCAACAAATACTAAAATGATGATGAGTGGTTTTTTATCACTTAGGTAGCAGACAAGCACACGGGCACTTGATGGAAAGTGGTTACCGTTGGTCTATGGACGTGTGCAACACCAGGGGCGTCACACTCGCTGGCCTGGGGGTGATCAGTGGAGACGCCTGTCACCCTAGCAGAAGCAGGCCGCGGTGGCGGTGCAGAGTGCGCTTCCCCGTACCCGGGGCTAGATGGGGACACTATGGTCCCCACAACCCGAAGGGAGCAATCTCGAAAGAGATGGTCCTGGGTCTGCCGGGGTGCGAGAGATATGCTTTCGGCAATCTCACTTCCGGCGACCAAGACGGCGTGCGTTTTAGTCGGTTCGAGTCCGACATAACCACCTCCACCGGCTCCGTGGGGATTTTTCGCACGATAAAAAAAGGCGTCACACTAGCCACACACACACACACCTTTTTATGCCTTCCTTGAAGAAGAGCATATTATAGACGCTTGGGGAAACCACAGCTTGAGCGGGAGCGGGACGCAGTTTCAGGATTACATTATGGATATTACCTACTTTACTTATCTTACCTAAACTGTTTACAGAGTTTAAAATACTAACCTCAAAAGTTAATCCACTGTCCGTCCCAGCATCTAATGGATAAAGATTAAAAGTGACATTTTCTGCCCATGTTTTAGTGCTGACGTCACACAGCTCCATATTAGAGACTCCGAGGAACCAGTCGGGAGAGGGTAAGATCGCCATGACTAGGGAGACCAGGTGATGGCGGTGAGTCACCCTGAAGCTAGTGGTAGTGGGCATGTTCGCACGTGGTGGGGCCGTAGCTTTGATCAGAGTGCGGATCTGTGTAGTTTCGATACTGTCCGTTAACTGAAACAGATTAATAAACATAGTGAATTTAATTTTACTGACACTTCATATCAGGAACTAGGGGAAATAGGTACACCCTGAAAAGGTAAGCAGAGGTGTTTCATACACCCACTTTTGTGCAACTGTTTTCGAATCCATACTAATATTATAAATGCGAAAGTAACTCTGTCTGTCTGTCTGTATGTTACGCTTTTCGATCAGAAATATCTTCGGATACCATCCTGCCGCCCGATGTGAACGGTTATATCGGACTCGAACCGACTAAAAACTGCACGCTGTCCTGTGTCTTCAGATTGCCCAAGGGATATCCCTCAAACCCTTGTTGACCCAGGGTCATTTCCGGATTCGAGATAACCCCTACGGTTGTGGGAATCGCTGTGTCCTCGTGTCCAAGGATCCACCACCACGTCCCAGGAACCGCATCCTTTGCCAGAGCCAAAACACTCGCACTGTCGATGTTCTACGTACCTTATCCAATATTTCCAACTCCATCTTGGTAGTGTTTCCTTGTTCAGCAAGCATCTTCAGTCCGTCTGTGGCCTCGGAGTTGTACGTGTATAGAGCGAATTCTTTACTGTGTGATGCACCAACAATGTCACTAAACTTGGCCAGGCCTTCGACAGTAGGGTACATGAAGGGGTGCGTGTTCTGAGACCACATCCCTTCGATGGTCAGCTGTTGGAAAAAAAGAGGTTTTGTGATACAGTTATGATCTCATCTCCATCAAAATTGTTCTCGATTGCATTCAAAGCTTTCTGACAGCTTTCTGACAGCGGTCCACAACTGTGCGTTTCTCGGGAAAGTTTTTGGCTTGCACAACTAAACTGTGGAATGAACTGTCACCAGCGGTATTTCCTAAAGAATACGACCCTCAAACCTTCAAGAAAAGAGCGTACTCTCTTATAAAAGGAATGCAAACGACTCCTCTGGAGTTGCGTGATGGACACATGGTGATCGCTTACCATCAGGCGATCCGTCTGTTCGTTTGCTTCCCTATTCCATTATAAAGAACCTCGGAGTCTGGCGTCAGCTATCCTTCTCCTTCTACTGTGCAATTCTCTAGAGGCACTAGGCACCGACCTGGATATGGATTGTCATTGGTCAGACTGGGTGACGTCACTGGAGATCAAACAATGGCTATCTCTGTGAAGACTGTCGCAGCGCTGAGCTCGACGCTGAATGGTTAACGAATTGCATTGCTATACCTACGTCGTTTATGGAAGTGACTGCAATCATTGAATTTATAAAGCCCGACCTTGACCTTTGGGACTAAAGCAACCGCACCCGCGAGCTTATACAGTCAGCGTCATAAATATCTTGACGACGAAGTTTTAAAATGATCATAAAACTCTCATATTAAGACCAAATCAAACTGTTTTATTGATTTAAATTGTTCAATGTAATAATTTCCATCGAACACGTTTTGCTGATCTAGCAACCTAACACGGCCGCGTCAAGTGCGCCGCGGCCTCAGTGCATATTCCGACAGCAAACCGGGTGCATTCATTACATTATTTTAGCAATTAGCATATCTTTTTTATAGTTTTCACTAATTTAGCAATAAACATCGTTAAAGTCTTTAAGCTGTTTGATTCCATAGCTACCTAATAGGAACCACTTAAGTCGCGTCTTCTACATTTTGGTCCTTCGACGGTTTAACAAGGACTTCGCGGTCGGTATTTAGTTTTTCGGGACTAACGACTAGTGAAGTGAACTTGTACAGTGCCAGTGACACTTTGGATTGCAGTGATCGTCAGCTTAGCAGTGATTCTAGTGGTTACCTTAGCAGCTTAACTTTAGCGGTGACTCTAGCAACAGGGAGTTGAGTGTTGGTGCTCAATTTCTCTTAGCAAAACCAGCGGATCTGTGACTTGGGGAGCAACCCTTGTCGAGCCAGCAGCAGTGAGTGTACAGCTCACCCCAGCAATCCACTGACTTGGGGAGCAACCCTCGTCGGTGTAGCAGCAGCAAAGGTGTATTGCAAGTAAGATCGTTCAATTTTACTTTATACAGCAGCAAGATGGAGAGTCTGTATTTTACTCAAACCGAGATTGCAGAGAGCATTAAGAAACTCCTCATCAATTTTAAAAAGGATAGCGTAGAGCGTAAAACCCTTGATTACTGTAAGCGTAAGCTTGATTTACTTGAGAAGTACTGGGAGGACTTCCAAATAAATCATGAAAAGATTCTTCCTTTCGAAAAAACTAACCACACGTATTTTATCAACTCGGAGTTTGGGCATACAGAAGAACTTTACTTGGCAGTAAAAGGACTTATTAGTCAGCGTCAAGACGAGTTGATTCAGCGAGGTCAGCAATCAGCGTATCCTCATCTAGCACAGCAATATGCGGCCGGACCTTCAGCCAGTCAGTCGGGACGGTCAGCAACAGCAGCAACAACTCCAACTTTCGAGTCAAAAGGGTCCAACAGCAAACTGGACGATATGCTGCATAAGCAGTCGGTCCATTTTAAAGCGTTTCTTAGAACAGTCGAGAACATTGACATTGAAGCAATTGTCGATAAATGGGAGTTTGAAGACGCCCTTCGAATTCTTCAAAATCGTTGGACGACTATTGATAACCTTCATTGGGATATTGTTGGCGAATCAGGGGAGGAGCTAACAAGAGATTATGAGTCTTACTTCAGCAAGCACGAGCAAACTTTCAACAGATTGAAGAAAGCTATAAACTCCAAGATGTGGTCAACGTCCTATCGAGAAAAATCTACTCCTCAAATGGAGATTCCTGTGTTTTCAGGCAATTATCTACAGTGGATGTCCTTCAAGGATTTATTTAGTGAAGCGATCCATAAAAACACAGCCTTATCAAACGCTCAAAAAATGCAATTTCTCAAAAGCAAGGTGAAAGGTGAAGCCGAGCGTTTGATTCAGCACCTACCGATAAGCACCGACAATTATATTGTCTGTTGGGAGATTTTAAATCATCGCTATGACAATAAAAAGCTTATATTTACATCGTACGTAAATGTATTCTTAAATTTTACTACTATTCAGCAGCAAACGTTTGGAGCTATTAAAAGATTGCATGACGTCACGTTAGAGAGTCTTCACGCCATCAAAAACTTAGGTGTGGATATTAGCACGTGGGACCCTCTACTTGTGCATATCTTGTCACAAAAGCTGGATGGTGAATCTTATTCCGAGTACATAGAGTCGTTAAAGAACGCTAGGGAGCTACCAGTGCTTCAAGACTTCTTAGATTTCCTCGAAAATAAGTTTACTAGCCTAGAAACTTCTCGGCGACGACAGGATACCATGCAAAAATCGTCATCGCATCAGCAATCCGGTTCTTCAAACCATCGGAAAAATAACAATCATCAGAAATCAAATGACAATAATTCCAAGCATTCGAAACCTATTGCGAAGGCCATGCACGTGCAGGAAATAAAGTGTCCTATTTGTTCTGTTGAGCATAAATTATACCAGTGCGAAAAATTTCTGCAAATATCAAACGATATGAAACTTAAAACCCTCAAGCAACATAATTGTTGCAATAATTGCATTTTTAATCACAAAGGGAAAAAATGCTATTCGAAGAAACGATGTTTCAAATGTTCTCAAAGGCATCATACCGTATTACATGACTGTTTTTCGGGTAACCAGCTAAACGTGACTGATGAAAACCAGGATGCAAATTTAAACCAAGGTAGCAGCAATGGAGTACATACATCTCAGCAAGATGCCATCGAGATTCTTTTAGCTACAGCTTTAGTGAGGGTGACAGCAGCAGACGATACACAGCTTATCTTAAGGGCTCTTATCGATCAGGGCTCACAAATATCATTGATTTCTGAAAAGGCAGCTCAACAGTTATGTTTAAAACGTAAGCAATATGACGGAGTTGTTTTCGGAATCGGCGAAAGAGAAACTAACTGTACGGGCAAGTTAAACATTACCTGTCAATCTATGTATAGCAGCTTTAAATTCCATACTGATGTTTTGATTATGAAAAATCTTATTAAAAAACTGCCAAATCGATCGTTTGAAAAGCCTTCGTGGTCGCATTTGGAGCATATTAATTTAGCAGATCCCGAGTACTATACAAGTCGTCCAGTTGACTTGTTGCTCGGAGCAGATGCCTATGCTCTTATCATGTTAGATGGTTTGATAAGGAGCACTGAGTCGTCTTCGCTTTTAGCTCAGCAAACCCAGCTAGGATGGCTAATATGTGGAACGGTAAAGCCACAGTTTCATTGTAACGTCATCTTAAATAATACAGCGGATATTCATCAATTTTGGAAAATTGAAGATATTCACGAGCAAAATGAGATGTCAGCGGAAGATCAACAATGCGTCGAGTATTACCTTTCAACGACGAAACGTCTGGAAAGCGGTCGTTATGAAGTTAGGTTACCGATAAAGCAGCAAGCCAGTGAAAAGTTAGGATCATCAAAGGAGATGGCATTAGCGCAATTTAGAAATCTAGAGAAAAAGTTAAGCAAGCAAGAATATTTAGCAAAGCAATATAAGCAATTTTTAAGCGAATATGAAGGGTTGGGGCATATGAAGCCAGCAACTTGTAACAGCAATGGAATAGAATGTTACTTACCTCACCATGGGGTCCAGCGAGCAGAGTCCTCTACTACGAAGTTACGTGTTGTGTTTAATGCGTCCGCAAAGACTTCTTCGGGATTTAGTCTCAACGATGTCATGCATACAGGGCCTAACTTGCAACAAGACCTGCAGACACTGTTACTCAAGTGGAGACAATATCAATACGTATTCACTGCTGATATCGAAAAAATGTATCGGCAGATATTGGTAAACGAAGCAGATCAAAAATTACAGCAAATATTTTGGCGAACTCGAGCAGATGAGCCTATTAGAGCATATCAATTAACTACGGTTACATACGGCATGAATTCAGCTCCCTTTTTAGCGATGATGACCCTTCGAAAACTAGCGTCCGACGAGCAGCAAAACTTTCCTATAGCAGCAAAAATATTACAAGAAAATTTTTATATGGACGATTTGGTATCGGGGGCCCATACTATCGATGAAGGAAAAAGCAGCATAGCAGAATTAAATTCATGCCTAAGCAGCGGCGGATTTTTGTTGAGAAAGTGGTCAGCAAATGACAAGAAGCTATTGCAAAATATAAATTTATCTCATCAGAATAATCAAACGCCATCGTTTATTTTTAGAACTGAAAATACAGCTAAAACTTTAGGATTGAGATGGGATCCAATCACAGATGTATTCACTTTCCAATACACATCATCAGCAAATACTACCAAGCTAACAAAACGATTGCTTCTGTCCGAAATATCTAGGTTATTTGACCCCTTAGGTTGGCTAGCACCGCTAACTACAAAATTCAAACTATTATTTCAAAAAGTTTGGTTAGATGAAATTCAATGGAGCGATCAAGTTTCAGTTGAGATTAAAAATGAGTGGATCAAATTAACAGAAGATATGGGACGTATTAGCGAATTTAAAATTCCTAGATGGTTAAAAAGCAAGCGAGATGACATTATCCAATTACATGGGTTTTGTGACGCATCTCTCAAAGCATACGCTTGTGTCGTATATGCCAAAATCGCATCAAAAGATAAGGCATCCGTGGTACTAATCGCAGCAAAGACAAGATTGGTACCAAGCAGTAAGATAGTATCACTGCCAAGATTGGAACTTTGTGCAGCGGAACTATTGTCTAGACTTTTATCCAAAGTCATCACTAGCATAGGTAGCAAAGATCATCAAATTTATGCTTGGAGTGACTCCAAAGTCACCCTTAGCTGGATCCAAGGCAATCCGGATAGATGGAAGCCTTTTGTAGCAAATAGAGTAAAGAGAATCATTAGCCTAATATCACCTGAATCTTGGCATTACGTGTCAACTAAAGATAATCCAGCTGATTCAGCAAGCAGAGGACTATCAATTACTCAGTTGATAGAGCATCCATTGTGGTGGCAAGGTCCAACCTGGTTGTTGATACCCGACTTTACACCACAGCAAAAGCAAGCAGAGTATACGATGGAAGAAGAGATCCGGAAGCAAGTTACAACAGTTCAAAATACCGTTCCTAAAAATAACATAATTGAAGATTTATTAAATCGACACAGTTCATTCGTAAACATAAATCGCATCGTAGCGTGGTTATTACGTGCACTTGCACCGGATAGGAAACAAAGGCCGTCGTATCTCACATTACAAGAGCTGAGGAAAGCAAAATTAGTTATAATTAAATACATACAGCGCAATGAATTTCTATCGGATATCGAGAATTTATCGCAGAGCAAGCTTAGTTCAGATAGCAAGTTATTAAATCTGAACCCGTTTTTAGATGATAATGGCATTGGAACTGTCCTTCTTGGCCGAGTGCTGGAGGGATCTGGGAGCGCTCAATCAGGAGTCTAAAGCAGCATCTGAAAAGAGTAATAGGAGATCAAGCTTTAACATTTGAAGAATATAGCACAATCTTATCTCGAATCGAAGCGAGCCTTAACTCCAGATCATTGTGTCCAATGTCTGAGGATATCGACGACATTGATTTTCTAACACCAGCACATTTTCTAACTACTCGTGCTGGGCTCACGGTCATAGAGACGGCACAAGATGCGAGGACAAGATGGTATTTAGTGAATAAAACATTCCAAGACATATGGAAGCGGTGGAAAGCTGAGTATCTTAGTCAGTTATCGGTGCGTAGCAAATGGTTTAAAGCACAGAAGAATATAGAAGTAGGAGATATGGTAACCATTCATGACGACAACTTATCCACAGGAAAATGGCCTGTTGGTAGGGTGGTGGAGGTCCATCCGGGAAAGGATGGAGTCGTAAGAGTGGTCACTCTAAAAACAAAAAATGGTTACATAAAGCGTCCGATAATTAAGCTATCTATTTTACCTATACCTACGGAAAATGAACCAATTAAGCAAAAGCACGAAGAGAGCGAAGAAGTAAAGCAAAAAGGGAAGAGGCAGCTGAACAGTGTTGTCAGCTGAGCTGAGTAGTGTTCTAAAATCTATAGCGTAGCACTATCATTGTTATTTTTTATGAGCCTTACAACATACACTGAAGCGTTATTTAAGCTTACAAAATTCGACAACAATCAAACATTGTATTTTGATCCTCTGGGACAAATGCATCTTATTCGTGATCAGTGGAAAATCGTCACTTATTACAATATGTCTCCTTACTGGCAAGGAGATAAAGCGATCACACAGTCTTCGAAATATCTTGAGCAAACGTGTTCTAAAATTCAAGAGCATTGTCGAATCATTATACTGCAAATACAACATGAGTACAATGAACTACAATATTATAACCAGCTGTTGCTCAATCAGCATTTTGGGGCGCGCTTGCGTACTAGACGCGGGCTTATCAACGCGGTCGGCTCCATTGCGAATACTTTGTTCGGAATACTCGACCAGGAATTCGCAGAAAAATATAAGCGTGACATTGACCTCGTACATCGCAACATAAATTACCTAAGTCAGCTGTACAGGAATCAGACATCGGTCATAGAAGCGGAGTATAATATATTAAAGAGAACAGAAGAGACAATTGAAAAACAGCATAAGATAATTAATAAGCATTTGAATTATTTAGGCAGCATCACGAATACATTGCAGAAGGAGATTGACGTAATGTCTATTCAGCAAGATTTTACATTAGCAGCATTAGCGACCGTCAATATGATTCAGAATTTAAAGCGAATTCAGGATACTTTTCTGGATACAATGACTGAAATCTATCACGGTCAGATCAATCTGCATCTCTTAACACCACAGCAGCTCCGTGGAGAGATACAGATTGTATCTAGTCAGATATCTAAAGAACTAGCGTTACCCGTAGATGATCTTCAGTTCCATTTGTACGAGATCTACAAATTGTTAAAAGTCAAAGCGAGGATGACTGAGGAATATTTCATATTTGAAATTACCTTACCTTTAATCAGCAGAGATACGTTCCAGCTATATAAGTTGATACCAGTACCGGTTCAAATTAATAAAAGTATGATCAGCATCAAGCCAGCATCAGAATACGTCGCAATCAATCCGAGGAGAGATGCATATTTATCAGCAAGCTCCAGCGATCTTCAAAGTTGCGAATATCAAGCGGAAACTTACCTTTGTCGCCTGCTGGGGCCTGTCCAGAGTTTAAGTCCTGATGAAAAATTCTGTGAAAAAGAGAAGCCATCTACTTGCAGGATTATACAATCTGGCTGTGATAACAAATGGATTCCGTTACATGACTTTTCTACCTACTTGTATTTCTGTTGCGACTCATACTCTTTGAGAGTTATATGCGACGACGACCTACAAGCGCGCGAAGTCAGCAAGGCTGGACTTATTCAACTTACTAAGCAATGCATTGTAAAGGGTCGTGATGTAACACTTTATTCGTATCAGCAATTAGAGAATACGCTCAATCTTAAGCCAAATATACTCGAGATAAAATTAAATCCGATAAATCGCTTAGTCAGTAATCTTACGCTACCTATCCAAGATTTCCAAGACGTAAAAGTTGACTACGCCACATCTCTCGTAAATGATTCTTTAAAGCATCTCGGTGAACAAATTAAATCAATGAAAGAATCAGCTCAGCAGACAGAGATCCTAACGACACATGACGTACATCAGTATGCGTTGTCATATAGCTTATTAGCAGCAGCTATCGTAGCAGTCCTGTGGTTCCTGCTGAGGAGAAGGTGTCAGCGAGCCGGCGGTGCGCCCGTGCAAGGGCGTATCGAGAGCGTACCAGCGAGTGTGAGTGTGTGTATAACCCAACCTGAGCAAGAGCAATGCTCCAGTGTAAGTGCGCGAAATCAACCCTTGGCTGAGCCGAGGCCTAGTGTCAGTGAAAGTGCACGCGTATCGAAACTGTGGTCTAGTTTACGGTAAAAGAGGCGAGACATGTCGACTTCTCCTCTACCTAAACGGCAATCGGTATATTCCATTAAGGACTCAACCGTTTGAGCACACTAATAACAATTAGTTCATTATAAGTATTTGATGATTGTTCTATCACCTTGTTAATCATTTCACATCTAATATTGTCTTAACCTTCTTTACAATTTAAGCTCACACTCACGTAACATTTTATTTTATATAAGCTTATCTCATTATCTCATCTCTCCCCTCGGGAGCATGTTCAATGTAATAATTTCCATCGAACACGTTTTGCTGATCTAGCAACCTAACACGGCCGCGTCAAGTGCGCCGCGGCCTCAGTGCATATTCCGACAGCAAACCGGGTGCATTCATTACATCATTTTAGCAATTAGCATATCTTTTTTATAGTTTTCACTAATTTAGCAATAAACATCGTTAAAGTCTTTAAGCTGTTTGATTCCATAGCTACCTAATAGGAACCACTTAAGTCGCGTCTTCTACATAAATGGTATTATTGTCCTAACAAACAAACAAACAAACAAAACCAAATATCAAAACAACTGGAAGGGGGTAAAAGCACGAAATTAAGATCATTTTGAGTACTTTCACTGCACATCTTTCTGATGCTGACTGTACATCTGCTGATTGGAGGACCAGGCTCTAGCACATGCTTCCCCCTAAGGGGAAGCATGTGCTTCCTCCCATAAAGACAAAAATAAAACTGATAATAATAAAATAAATAAATCCGCAGGGGCAGCTTGTGGCGAGCTGTTGGTGAGTGGCGACACCACGTACCCTGATTCTCCCGAGGGTTGTAATTTATTCCGCCCCGCCTCTTGTGCTTGCCTTTATTGGCCGGCCAAGAGTGGAGTCGCAAGAGGGGAACCTATGCTCCAGGTTGGAAGTGTAAAATATCATAACGCCGGGGGCCTGCTGACCGACTTCTGTATCGCGATCTTGCACCCCGCAGACTCACCTCTCGACAACCTTAGCCGCTCAACGGGTGTTGCTCCATGGCCGCACTATGCGTGGCTATTTTAATGGGGCCCATGCAATGAATTGGCGTGTCACCACCTGCCTTTTTAACAATCTTGAGACTTATTGTCATGGCAGGCGTCCGTTAGTCTCCCCCCATAGCCCATTTACCAGTCCATCAAATACTCAACCCCATAGCCCATAATCTAGTTTCCATTATTCCAATAGTCTCTGCACCTAGCGGGGACCATCCCCGGGTGTATCATATTGTGCGCTCGGGGGTGGTATCCGCCATGTGTGTCTATATCTAGCATATTAAACTCTCTTAAAAGGGCCTCTACGTCTTGGCTTCGGCCCGACGCACGCCTTCCAAAGGCCCGGGACTCCATAGTCCCGAGAGTCATGGAACAGAGAAACAAAATAAATAATAATAATAAAATAATTTATTTTCCAAAAAACAATTTAACATTTTGAAAGAGCTTCCCGTTGGCCCCACACTAGGCAAGCCTGTCCTGTGGGTACCGTGACGCACCCACACGTGAATGAGATGAAGGAGTGACAGGGTGGAACTCAGGTTCCAAATCGCAAGTTTTGGAAGTATCCAAAAAATCACTACAAAAATTAAAAATTTAAAAAACCCCCGTCACAAAAAACACCAAAAAGTTTAAAATAAATAAATAAATTTTAATTCAACGGTTGCCATGTCGGGGGACCGTAACTGGTTAAGTACTCCTTTATATCGTAAGGTCCCCCGACATGGCAACCGTTGAATTAAAATTTATTTATTTATTTTAAACTTTTTGGTGTTTTTTGTGACGGGGGTTTTTTAAATTTTTAATTTAATTTTTATTTTATACTTTTTAAAGTGATCTACTAGTCAAGCTCTTTCATTTGATACCCATATTGAGGGAATTCTAAAGAAATGTGTATTCCAACATGTGGCGGCGGCCATCTTGGACCGATTTTTTTCAAACATAGCTAAGAACACTCCCGACTAATATACCTTTCAAACAAAAAAAACTAAATCCAAATCGGTTCATCCGTTTGGGTGCTACGATGCCACAGACAGACACACACACACACACACACACACACACACACACACACAGACACGTCAAACTTATAACACCCCGTCGTTTTTGCGTCGGGGGTTAAAAAGCATGCGCATGGCGCTGAAAATTTGTTTTTTTAATGTTTTTTTTTAATGAACTTATCGTTACATCGTATTAGTAAAGCATATAATATTAAATTATAATACTCCACTAACACGATGGAGAGTACAATTTTTGTAAATAATTCCAATTAAACGGTATAAAAAAATCAAAGACCCATTTTTTTTACCAAATTGATTTTATTTTTTTGATGCCGTTAAGTAGTGTACCTGGAGTACCTTCTACTATTAGGCTTGCGGCTTCGAGAGTGTTCCCCTTACACCCTTTTTTTCGTGCGGAAATCCCCTCGGATACCTCCCCCGCCGGAGCCGGAAGGGGTGGTTATGTCGGACTCGAACCGACTAAAACAGCACGCCGACTGTGGGTCCTGGTGCTAGGTCGGAGGTGAGGCACCCCGGCTGACCCAGGGCCATCCTCGCCAGCCAGGCCTTACGGACTGGCCTTCCTCGGGAGGGGGGACAACAGTGTCCCCGACTCGCCCCCGGAACGGGAGGCGCGCTCCTGAGCGGGCCGCCGCCGTGGCTCCCCTTACACCCGGTAGAACTTGGTTCAATAGACCAAAAGTCTTTACCTGATATTTGGCATCTTCACACACTTGACAGTTATCGTTCTCCATGGGCTGCATGTCATCAGCTTTGCGCCTATCCTCACATACTCGCTTAGACAACGGTCCCTCGAAACTGTACCATACTGTTGGTTGGACTGCCACCAAAGCGAAAACAGTAACGCATTGGTTATCTTTTTCTGGCGCTGTCCACAGCACCTGTAATAAAAACCTGATATACTTAATGTGTTCTGTAGCCACAGTATGGTAGAGAAGCCTCGTTTCTGTCGAGTAGCTTGATCACATACATGATCAAATTGGGTATTATCCTATAGTTAAAATAAAATTATTGAACCGTGCTTATTAAATTAAGAATGGTAAAAGAGCGGTAAAAATTGCGTCGGTTCTTACTTTATATAGTTTTTATTTATTTTTGATCATTCACCTTTTTTCCGAAATTTTTTCTAACTTAAAAGTTAGCATAATAAATGCTATTAAAAATTCATTCAAATCATCCACCTAACTTAAAATAGTAACTGATTTGACTATTAAATTTTATGACGTGTCTAAATTTTTTTTCATACAAGTTACGTTTTATCTTATCGTTTTGACGTTTAGTAAAAAGTAACTAATTTGATTAGGCACTAGAATACCCAATTATCACCTGAGCAAAATCACTAATGTCATTCCATCATTTCAGACATTAGCAACACGAGTGTGACGTCACTGGAGATTCCCACGTCCATAGGTTACGGTAACCACTATAATATCCATCAGCTGCCACATAAGTAGTATAAAAATATACGTACCTTTATTTCGGTCTTCGGAGTGATATCCGACTGTATGATAGTATTATTACACAGATAACTATACTTGGCATTCTTGAAGTCACTATGGGTTTCAAGGAAACCAGCCTTCAGCAAGTACGGCTTTCTAGGGTTCAATTTGTTGGCCCTGGTGTCTTCTCGAAGGGAAATCGTGAAGGCAATAAAAGGAGTTACCATGTCTCGGGAAAAAAGTCGAACTGAAACAAATAATCTTTCCGTAGTTTAACCGAAAGACGATCCAAAATTAGTTGGTAAAATATCGGAGGAGGATGATTAATTAAACTACGATAAAGGTGAGTTTAAACTGGCCGGGCGCGGTGTGGATTAGATTGGAGGCGCCGACAGTGGCTATCGTACGTAGCCCTGTGCTTATGACTGTGTCACTCGACTCCAGCCAGAGCCAGCGGCTGTGTTTATGTCGGACTCGATCCGACTAAAATCGCACTCAGTCTCGGGTTATTAGTTGCAGAGGGTGAGGTAGCCTAGACTTAATAGGTACATACACTGAAGATGGGCAGGGCATGGATAAAATTAACGCCAATCCAGTTTCCTTAGAAAACCGGTTTCCGTGAAGGCTTTTTATACGTTATGTAACTGGTTTCCTGTTTCCAAACTTAGGTTTCCTCCGAAGCCTAACCTTTGTAGCTGTCGAGTTTATAGTATTATCGAGGAGGAATTTTAGAAAATTAAAAGCATTACCTTCATATTGTCGCTTTGGAATGTACTTATTCTCTCTGAGGTCCTTGACTTCTAACTGAAAGCGGTTGTCAGCTGGCAACGGTTCTGTAGTCGTTCCCAAAGGCCTGCGGTCGCAGAGGGTGTTCTCATCGCAGAGAGAAAGGTGCAACAGCAGAGCTAAGACTGTAAATATACTCCGTGAGGTCATCTTAAAGCTGATAAAATGCCGATTGTGTTAAAGGGACAGGTTTGGCCATCTTTAGGCCTGCCCTTGCTGTGACCGCTGTTAAAGCGTAGCTGGAACTGCAGGCAGTCATCATCACCATTGCGTTGCATGTTGAGTAACCATATTTATACAAAACTAGCGGTTGCCCACGGCTCCTACCGCGTGGATGTTGGTTGTTGCGACAAAACCTAACCTAATGTCCTTTCAATCTCGGTATCAAATTTCATCAAAATCGGTTAAATGGTTTGGGCGTGAAAGACTAACAAACAGACAGACAGAGTTACTTTCACATTTATAATAATGGTATTGTTCCTGCGGTAGCCTAGTGGTATGGTAATGGACTGCTGAGACGAGGTCTCGGGTTCGATCCCAGGTTTACCATGGCACACACCAATGACTTTTCGATGCTTTTCGAAGTTATGTGTGTATTTATCGCAGGTTTATAAGTGCCTGGTTAATGACAATAGGCTCGCCACCTATTACATTGGGACCTAAACATAAACTGGCGAAATGTGGGTGCTAGCACCTCTGCCTACCCCTTCGGGGAATACAGGCGTGAGTTTATGTTATGTTATGTTATGTGGTATTGTTCCTCTCCTTACCACGCCATGGACCCGGCCACCGCACGGTGAATCCATGGAATGCTGAGAACCGGATCTCTTATTGATTTTTAAATATGTATATCTACATATGTAAGTAGTATATATTAATCGCAGTACATTTTGAAAATCACTTACCAAATAAACGCATTTTCACTTCTAATAATTCATAAACACTCGAAAATAGGTGTCAAATGTTCACAGATCAACGTGCCACTAAAGTCTTCATTCACAATTAGACGAATGACGCTAATGCAGGACCCCATATTTCATTGAGTTAATTACTGGACCACTTTCTTAGTCATGCGAAATTAAGTCCTATTCCATTGTAATAAAACGTATTTATAAATACGATGTGCTCATTTGTTTACCAAGTTCTAATCTAGACTAGATTCATTTAAATTATAACTATCTACTATCTACATAGAAACTTCCAGACCACTGCAAATAGATAAACCTACCTATACATGTATAGTACCTCGAGAGTTTTGGAAGAAAACAAATGGAGCAATTGAATCATATAAGTGAGGAAATGTCCGAAATCAAAAACGAGATTAGAACTTTAAAATTAACTAGCGAAACTCTTACATTGCATTTGGATCAAATAAATACAGATATAACAGATTTAAAAACGTCTGAGAACACGACAAAAAACAAAATTAATAATATGGAAATAGAAATAAAGCAATTAAGAAACCAATCCGCTGAAATGTCATCGTCATCGAAACCGCCACACTTTAGTCACGAAGATCTCATCCTAGAACTTAAAGATCGTTGCGCTCGAGAAAAAAACATCGTAATTGTGGGTATACCCGAAAAAAATGATAAAAGCTATAGTGCAAGGAAATTATATGATGAAGACCAAGTAACGAGATTAACTACATCGATATACGAATCGTGTCCTAAACCCATAAAGGTGATAAGACTAGGTAAATATATACCGAACAAAAGTCGCTCGATAAAAGCCTGTTTTGATAATGTCGAGACCCCTAAATACCTGTTACGGAACAAAACTAAATTACCCGAAAATATTACTATGTATGGCGATCAAACTCCAAAGCAGAGATTATACCTAGAATCGTTGAAGGCGGACTTGCACAGGCGTACTGAGAATGGGGAAAAGGATATAATTATAAAATATGTTAAGGGGATACCAACAATTGTTACGGACCAAGGTAATAGGGAAAAAAACTAGTGACCGCCCCGTTACAAAAAGGAATCAATACAGTGAAATCTAGTGGAATATGTCATCAAATAGTGAAAAAATATGAAGATATACCATTACACCCCTCGTCATTAAGATTTTTTTACGGAAATTTTTGCAGTATTCGTAATGACGACAAATTTGATGAGTTGCAATGCTTGATACGTGCCGTGGGCTCGACGGTGCACGTGATAATCATTACTGAAACTTGGCTGACCTCAGAAAATGATGCCAACCTGTACCAGGTACCAAACTACACACACATCTACAACTATAGAGAACATGGCAGGGGCGGTGGAGTGTCCATCTTTCTACACAACACTTTACAATACGAAATAACAGAAGAACTATGTAAGGATGGAAACCACTACCTATGGATAAGTATAGCTAAATTGTCTTTGAATTTGGGAGTGATTTACAAGCCCGGGAACTCAAGTGTTAATGACTTCTTAGAGATATATTCTGCGCAACTCGAGCGGTACAACAGATCTATTGTGTTTGGCGACTTTAACCTAAATTTGCTTAGCACGGAAGCAGATGTAACAAAATATAAACGTGAAATACAGGGAGCAGGATACCAGATATTGAATAAGGTGGATAAGAAGTATGGGACCAGGACAACCAGTAAAACAAATACAATAATCGACCATGTTTGTACAAATATAAATAATCATTCTTTTAGCCTGTCAATAATCAAATCATCGCTTTCCGATCACAACCAAATCTTTTTGGAAATTGGCAAGTTGGCACCAACAGTAATAAGAAAAACACAATACAAGGCCCTAGATTACGAAAAACTGTACAGTAACGCTCAAAAGGCTGGGCATAATTTGGAAAACTGTGACTATACTTACCTGGAACAATTTATTCGAGATCAAGTGCAAGACAGTAAAATTGACAAAACAAAAATAAATAATCTACCTCAAAAGGATTGGATAACTAAAAGTATAATTGATTCAATAAATCTGCGGAACAGTTTATGGTGTCAAACTAAGACGAATCCTGATGACATTAACCTACGGAAAAAGTATGAAGATCAGAAAATTACTGTAAGAACCATGATCAATAATCAAAAGAGAAAGTATTACCATACCCTATTTCAAGATAATTATAATAACCCAAAGAGAATGTGGGAATTAATTAACAATCTAGCGCTGAATAAAATCAAGGACGGCTGTGCTCCGCCGAAACTGATGTCGATTTCCGGTCCAATAACAGAAGGTAACGACATTTGTAATATATTTAATTCTTTTTTCTCGTCAATAGGCTCAGACTTAGCGAACCAGATACCAAGTATGTACCATGTAAACACCGGGAACACTTTAATGTACGATGACCATTATTCACATGATATAATTTTGAATCAACTTCAACCATGCAGTGTAAGTGAAATTTCTAAGATCATTGATAACTTAGACAATAACACTAGTGCGGGTCTGGACGGAATTAGTACTAAAGCTGTAAAATGTCTCAAGAATATAATTCTCATACCGTTAACAAATTGTATAAATGAATGTTTATCACGTGGTATATTTCCTGATACACTAAAGGTGGCTAAAGTCGCTCCCATTTACAAATCTGGCTCCAAAACAGACCCGGGGAACTACAGACCTGTGTCTGTTTTACCCGTCTTATCAAAAATTTTTGAACGCATTTTATACGAACGCTTAAATACTTATTTACAAGAAAAACACTTCCTAAATAACCACCAATACGGTTTCCGCACCAAATCAAGTACTCTTATGGCGGCAGTCGATTTAATAACAAAAATAAAAACTAATATTGACAATAAGAACATAGCATTAGGTATATTCATTGACTTAAAAAAAGCATTCGATACGGTGAGTCACCAAAAATTATTACAGAAATTGCATAACATAGGTGTCACGGGGACAGCTCTCAACATGTTCTCATCATATTTTCAAAATAGACGTCAGGTGGTCAAAATGGGAAATTTCATGAGTTCTACACAAACGCTGCCTTTTGGTATAGCTCAAGGCTCCATAATCGGCCCATTAATGTTTTTAATATACATAAATAATATACATTTAATAGGAATGACCGGTCACCTTACTCTGTACGCAGATGATACATGTCTTTTCTACTATAATAGCTGTATACAAACGATTATTAGCGAGGCCCAGAGAGATCTTAATTTACTAACGAAGTGGTTCAAATATAACTTGTTAACGGTAAACGCATCTAAAACATCTTTTATGATTTTCGCGGCGAAAAATAAAAAAATACCTGAATTTACCCCTCTTAACATAGATAATGTCGAAATACAGCAATCTCATCAAGAAAAATACCTTGGATTACGGATAGACGACAAACTATCATGGAGTGCACATATTGACCACGTAAAGGGGAAACTGACGTCTTTATTGGGTGCTTTACGTAAAATATCAAACTGCATACCAAAAAAAATAAGTACAATTATCTATAACTCCCTTGTAAAATCAGAACTAGAGTATATGATTGAAATATGGGGATCGGCCGCACTAACATATCTAAATCCATTGCAAAGAACTCAAAATAAAATTATTAAGGCTTTATATCACCACAGTATAAAGAGAGATCTTACAGTAGTTCATCGCGTTTGATGTTTGCGGAAATGCCGCCTTTTGCAGTTTTGTCAGGGTTGTCACTTCAGTTTTTATATATAATTTTTCTGTAATATTCTATATATAACTCCTATTCGTTCTCTTTATTCTGTCAAGCACGCTAATTTATATTACTAGGTGACGCCCGCGGCTCCGCTCGCATGGATGTCGGCTACTTTTGGTTATATCTCCGGTTCTACTCAACCAATTATGATCAAGCAAACGTAATATTTTAAGTCTGAGTTTTTGTTTCGATTTCGATTTCGGTTTCAAATTCGATTTCGTTTTCGATTTCGAATTTCTATTTCGATTCCGACTTGAATTTGGATATTGATTCAGGTTCGGGTTCGGGGTTGGATTCGGATTCGAATTCGAATTTCGCTAATCGTCGGGATCGCTAAATTGATGATATATTCTTAAGGAGCCTATCCACGATCAGTTCGCCTGCAGTTTCAAATCGTATCGGGCGGCCTGCAGTCCTAAGTCGACAGCGCCCACACACGAAAGCGATTTTGGCCTGGTGGCCATGCCCTGCTGTCAGTTTTGCGGCTACACACGATCAGTTGGAAGTCGACAGTTTCCCATCGTATGATTGCCTGCCGGCAATTGTCTGCTATCGGGCTTGACGACCATGTTACCGACGATCAAAGATGGCGGACTTGAAATTAAAAAAAAAAACAAATCGAGGTTTTCGGGGTGACTAATTACGTATAATAAAATCCATTTAGCGATCCAAGATGGCGGACTTGAAATTTCCCACAAAGTCAACATGAGCATCGTTTTGGAGGTTTTCATAACAAAACTTAACATAAACTCACGCCTGTGTTCCCCGAAGGGGTAGGCTGAGGTGCTAGCACCCACATTTCGCCCAGTTTTCAGAGTTGCTAATTACGAATATATCATCCATCCAGTCATCTGGGATTGCTACATGAATAACATATTCGTAATCAGCAACCCCGAAAACCTTGGAAACGATACCCGTATCGATTTTAGTAAAAATTTCGAGTCCGCCATCTTGGATCACCAAATGGATGTTATATTCGCAATCAGTGACCCCAAAAACCCTGAAAACGATACCCATATCGATTTTAGTCAAAATTTCGAGTCCGCCATCTTGGATCACCAAATGGATGTTATATTCGCAATCAGCGACCCCAAAAACCCTGAAAACGATACCCATATCGATTTTAGTGAAAATTTCGAGTCCGCCATCTTGGATCGCGAAATGGATGTTATATTCGCAATCAGCGACCCCAAAAACCCTGAAAACGATACCCATATTGATTTTGGTAAAGATTTCGAGTCCGCCATCTTGGATCGCGAAATGGATGTTATATTCGCAACAGCGACCCCCAAAAACCCTGAAAACGATACCCATATTGATTTTGGTAAAGATTTCGAGTCCGCCATCTTGGATCGCGAAATGGATGTTATATTCGCAATCAGCGACCCCAAAAACCCTGAAAACGATACCCATATCGATTTTAGTGAAAATTTCGAGTCCGCCATCTTGAATCACCAAATGGATGTTATATTCGCAATCAGCGACCCCAAAAACCCTGAAAACGATACCCATATCGATTTTTGTGAAAATTTCGTGTCCGCCATCTTGGATAGCTAAATATAGAAAACAAAAAAAAAACAATTTTAACAAACAAAACGAGCCTTGAAAAAAAATCACGTAATTAGTGTGATTACAAAAATGAGACAGCCCTGAATCCTTAGTACCGAGTAAAATGTATGGGCGTACCGAGTAATACCCCGTCCCCCACCACCCCTCTCCCCCCGCACGATTGCTCTGTCTAGACGGCTTCGTTGACCGACTGTATGTAGTATGAATCGTTAGACTGTGATATCACTATCATTATTTAACACCAACAACTCAAGTATTTAAGGAAACAGAATTACTAAATGTTAGACAAATTTACGAGTACTGTACATGTATTTTAGTAAAAAAAATTACAACCAATTCAGTCCAGACCAACATAGTGTTGCCGAAAAAAATAACACCCTACAATCTTCGAAATAAAGGCAAACTCCAACTAAGTCATCCACGCACTAATTACGGAAAAAAGACGATACTGTTCGAGGGAGCACAGCTGTACAATAAATTGCCTAATGACATCAAGCAAACGGACAGTATTGACATATTCAAAAGGAAATTAAAAGAACATATGCGAGAAGTGTAGTGTAAACTTGTATTACTAATAACATTACCTACCTACATGTTACTATTAATATGTACTACCTACCATATTATAAATAACTTATTCTAACTTCAATGTTATAAATTAAACTAAATTAAATTACATTAAATCGAATTACAGAATGACATCAATTAATTGATATTTATAATAATAACAATCTGTATCATATAATAATATTACCTACCTACTTATCAGTATTAATATGTACTACTAACCATTTATTATAAATTAAATTGAATTGAATTATAATTGTATAATGTCAGCAATAATGTAAGGGCCTGAGGCGGCAATGTTCTTGTTTATTATTGTCAAGTATAATAATAACAATCTGTATCTTATCTCATTTTAAGTGAACTGTATTGTTTTTTATGAGAAATAAATATCTTTAAACCGATAATAAGTTGAGAAGCTAGCCTGGGTGGCTGGCACCTGGGGTGGATAATGTAGGTGCCAACCAATACCTACCGCTAATGTGGCAGACAAGCACACGGCCCACCTGATGGAAAGTGGTTACCACGGCCTGTACACGTATGCAACACCAGGTGCGTTACACTCGTGCTGCCTACCTTGAAAAAACCTTCTAACGTCCTTCTTGAAGAACTCCATATTGTTTGTAGTCGCTTGGGAAAACCACGGCAGGGAGTTCATTCCACAGCTTGAGCGTGCGTTGAATGAAGTTCCTTTCATACCGCACGGTGCGCACCGTTTTCGGATGCGGTGTGTGGGGATGAATTCCCTGCCTATGGCGAGCGGTGCGATGATAGAATGTAGCGTGAAGAGGCGTTTTGTATTCGTATTGCGCCGCTGCTAAGGTGCTTACTCCTGCTAGGGTGACAGGTGGATCCACCCGTGGTTCTCTAAATTTGTGACATCATCTTGTCGAGTACAAGATGTATGTTTTTTTTTATTTATTTTAGGTTGCTGAAACACTTAGGTCATTAGCGACCTCTATACATGTACATATTAGATCAACTTATAGTAACTAATTAGTAAGGTATACTATAGTATACCTTACTAAAGTATTGTTTAAACAGTCTTTCAAGGATTTAGAAAGGTTAACATGCAATCTTTCGTTTCACAGAGAAATCATTGTTGCACCTTGTACATGTTTATAAATGTGCTTTATATGCAGTGTTTATGTGCAGTGCAGTTTGTTTATGCGAAGTTGAAATCTCACATCGGGTTGTCAAGTTGGTTCAATCGTTCGAAATGTTCTTACAGCATAATGCCTGCAGCACCTCCAATCTATACCTTTTTTGTTTTTTTTTTTTTGACCGTGGGGGAAATCCACGGAGCACAATAACCAGGGGAGAGAGCGTACGGGGCTACCGCCGCGGCGGCTAAACATACGCTAAATGAAGCTTATGCGGCGAAATTTTGGTCAGTCGCAGAAATTGTAGGCTGACGTACGAACGTCACGCGCTCCCGTTTTAAAAGTTTATAAAATCAAAAGCAATGCCTAGTTGTGCAATTAAATGGTGTGGAAAGTGTACTACAACGTCAAGTTACATAAAAGATGGGATAACATTTCACAGGTAAGTGTTTTTCTACTCCATTTAATCAATTTGAACAAAATAATGAAAAATAAAATCAAATATTTGCTGTCTCTTTCCAGCACACTGAATTGCATATTGCAGTCGACTCTTTCTTTCTCGATAGTTCTGTTCGCACTCATTGCGACGGTTTATATCGATAGAATTTTAAATAGGTATAAGTTCTTCCTATAGTTTCCTTAATTTTTTTCTATCATTATTGCTTTGTTTTAAAACATAAGTGAATGATTTCTCTTCCTGCCTTTTACACAAAATTTTGACACGTTGATTGTAATCCATTTGAACCTTTGCAATCCTAGACAATATTGTTTTTTTTTGTTATGTTATAATATAGGTCAGTGTATGGAACAGACGTTATCAACTTTATTTTTATAGTAACTTACGCCGGCGTGTGAACACATGGCTGGCACCGCCATTATTTGCAAGTGGGCATTATCTAACGCGTTGGCGTTAGGCGCAGTTTAAGTAACACAATATAAACCTTATGAAGTATACAATAGCGTCGTTTTTGTCTTAGAGGAGAATTGCGCCCGCGCCTCCAGGCGACATCCTGCCACTAAATGACGCTGCAATTCTCATCTCTTCCCCGTTATCATTATTGTATTTCATGGAACGCGAAAGTTTAAAAGTTAGGGGTTCATTATATTGTAAAAACGTGTATTTTGTATTAAATTTGCAGATTTCCTAATGATGACATTGAGAAGAAAGAAATTCGGATCAAAGCTACACATAGAGACAATTTTTTACCAACAAAGTATAGTGTCGTATGTTCTAGACATTTCACGTCAGATTGCTTTGAGAGCTTAAAAAATAATAGACGCCGATTATATAGGTCATCAATGCCTACTCTATATCTACCTACTCTGGTAGGTATTTTTCATAAATAATATATTTCTTTAGACTCGGTCATTCACTTTTTGTTAATGTTTTTTTTTACAGACACTTCCAGATAATTCCAAAAACACCCAAAATCAATCGTCTCTATTAAACGATATTACAAATGAATCTCTTAAAAGCACGGTAATATTCATTCATAACACTTATTTCTTCTGTAATTATCCTTAACTGATCACTAGTTTTATTTTTTCATTGTGCACATTTTTTACACTTGTGGCTACTTTTAAGTATTCAAATATTACAAATAAGATAATTTTTCAGGAGCAATTCGCAGATTTAACACACACCCAAGCTCAACATTCTTCATCAGAGGTAGGGAATATACCTTCTGCAAGCAAGGTATTTTAGTAAATTTTAGAATTATCTTGTACTCGGAATACTATTTTCAATGAAACAATTTATAAAATTTCAATTTAATTTTCAGAGTTTACAAAATTATAAGAGCCCTGAAGAACATTCCGTACATTTAACACCAAGAAAACGAAAAATGAAACGCCACATTGATCATCTCATATATAATTTGAATAAAAAGAAGAAGGATGTGAAAAGACTTCAAGACAAAACAAGGAAATTAAAAAAGAAAGTTGCAAGTTTGCACGAAATTTTAGATACTTCACACTTCGAAACACACTTCGAAAGTGGTACCAGTCTGTAGATGGACAACCCGGATTTACTAAAGAAGCTCTCAATGCTCTCAAAGTAATAGCAAAACAAGGGAACCAGATTTATGCCACGAGAATTTTTGACGAAATGGCCATTAAAAGCGGCATTGAATACCATCCCCAAGGGAAAAGATTTTATGGGCATGTTAACTATGGAGCTGCTTTAGAATCAGATTGTCAACTTGAAGCCAAAGAAGCACTTGTTTTTCTTCTGGTTCCGATAAATGCTTCTTTTAAAATCCCCATTGGCTATTTCTTGATCAATGGGATCAGTAGCAATCAAAAAGCGTCTCTCCTCACTCAAGCTATATATTTGATTGAAGAAATAGGTATCCGAGTAGCGGCTGTAACTTTTGACGGCTGCCCTGCCAATTTGTCTATGGCTAGAATATTAGGCTGTACCTTAGAGCCGGATAACTTAATTACTACATTCAAAAATCCTTGTAATGATACGCAAGTAGCAGTCTTCTTAGATCCTGCACACATGATTAAACTTGTAAGGAATGCTCTAGAATTTTATGGAAGTTTTTCGGATAAAGATGGTCAAGTCATATCCTGGCAACATTTAGTACATTTACATAGTTTACAGACAGAGGAACATTTTCATTTAGCGAACCGGTTGAGAGCTATTCATATATTTTTTAAATGTAAAATTATGAAAGTGAGCCTAGCAACTCAGATATTTAGCAAGAGTGTCGCAGATGCTCTCTATTTTTGTAAAAATCAACTTCATTTGCCACAGTTTCAGGCAACTACTGGGACGATAGATTTTTTAAATATGATGAATGATCTCTTTGATATTTTAGACTCGCATATTCATAGTTATGACTTCAAGAGAGCAGTAAATGAAGAAAATGCTGCTTGCGTAACACATAAATTAGATATAGTGAAAAATGAAATTCTGAAACTTTCTACTGAATTGGTGAAAGGAAATGATAAAAAAATTGTTAAACTTATTAATTCTCCACGACACACCGGATTTCTGGGATTTTGTGTCTGCATTGAAAGCGCCAAACATTTAATTCAGGAGTTGATTCTTAATAAGGAATGCCCAATTAAGTATTTGCCACTGCACAAAATAAGTCAGGACCACCTTGAACACTTTTTTGGCAGTGTCAGAAGCCATGGTGGATCTAATAACAACCCAACCGCTCGAGTATTTGAGAGCATCTATAAAAAATTATTGACTTATGCCCAAAACAAGAATACAGGAACCGGTAATTGTGGAGCCCTTAATCAAATTTCGATTTTACAATGTACATCCGCTTTAGATCGTATTAATATTACTACACGGCGCAAGGATCAAGATACTGTATCAGAAACCAGGGACGATTTCGATGTTGAATTACAAGAAGAGTTTTGTTTCACTGAATTTAGCACAAAAGTAGTTGAATACATAGCGGGTTACATCGTCCACGCTTTAATAAAAAAAATTAAATGCCAAATATGTATTGGAGCATTGCTTGGAGATCAAAATGAAGATAGTCTACAATATCAGATATGTAAGAGATAAACTTATGTATGCTTCAAAAACAGTATTAACCATATGTCGCCGCAGTGAAATTTATGTCAAAAGAGCCTTGGCAGAATGCGGCGGAAAATCTTTGACATCTAAATATAATTCCGATTACTTCACAATGGTGGTTCTTAAATCTCTTGTGGGATATAATTTATTTCCCCATATAAACTTTCATCAATTTGACGTAGAATCTACTAATCACTTAATTGATTTAGCTTCATGTGTAGCAAAAAAATATATTGATACTCGACTAACATTCATAACGAAAAATAATACAAATCCAAAAGATTATATAAGAAAAACATATTCGAAACTAATTCATTTTAAAAACCAATAAATATTATTTTTTAAGTAAAGTCTTCCAAATTGAATTATCTTTTCTTTTTTTATAAAGAATATTGGCAACCGAAATTATTACTAATATGCCCTCTAACCCCTCCAGATAAGCTCAAAGGCTTGTGTTAGGGTTGAGTTGAAGTCGGTAGTGTAATGACCAGGATTCGAACCCGGGACTTCTCGATCCTAAGGCGGACTTCTTAACCACTAAGCTACCACTTTTTCTCCTGTTTTACCAGTTTTATGTCAAAATCGAACCCTAACATTTCTGTATCGCAAACAAATCCTTATAATTATAGATTACTAATGAGTCAACAATTATCGATATCGATACTTTTTTAATTACTTGTTTGGAATCCCTAGAGAATGAGTTGTCATTTGGTTGTCAAGTCGTCACCCAATCACAGAGGGCAAAGCGTACCTCGCCCCCCGCCGCGAATTGGTGACCTTGATTTAGAACAAAAACGTGCCCATACTCTCTCCACTGGTTATTGTGCTCCGTGGGGAAATCCTTCATGGATGTTATGCCGGACTCCTACCGACTAAAACCCCCACGGTATCGCCCAGCAGCCTATAGTTGGGAGGCCCGGGTAAGCCCTCGGAAGGATGTCCCAGGGCTCCCAACAGACCCACGGCTTTAATGCGGCCTCGTCTAGGGGGTGGTTCGGGTACTATCCCGCGTCTATGGGGGGTTTTCGGGTATCATCCCGCTTCATAGGAGGGGGGAGGCGTGCGTGAGTCCGTCACGTCACGCTGCCGTCATGGGCCTGCTTCTGTAAGGACGATGAGCAGCCAACTCACCGTCATCTATACCTACATTTGTTTCAGCAGTGATTTCATTTCTGTTCGAATGATACCTCTAAGAATTTGCAATTAAATAAATAAATATTCCACAATATTGTACATAACGCTATCTAGACCCATGGTAAGCTTAACTAACTTGTGTTATGGAATCTAGAATGCGCATGAACATAAGTACTTACTTATTTTTTTGTAAATACATACTTTTACTTAATATACATAGAAACACCCAGACAAATGCAAATAACCATATTCATGCATACAAATATTTGCACTGAGCGGGGATCGAACCCGCGCCTCCTGCGTAGCAGTCGTTTCACTATCGCCACGCCACAGACGCTGTTACCTAATGTTAAATGGACAGGGACTATTGTCTATTGTTGATAAGAAAAAAGGAGTATGTATTTAAGTATAATGGCTATAGACAAAAAGATATAATAATGAATAATACATATGTAGATAAGTATGTCACATAACATAACACTCGTATTTTATACACACAACAAAGGTAGATAGGTATAATTATTTCAATTTTCCATCGAGGTTCAGTGTTTTCTATTTTTTCTTTTATTTAATCATGCAACTGTTGCTCAGCTAATAGGTAGCGCCACTGTAGCTCTGCCTTATATTAGTACTCAGATACTTTGCCACTTGTCTAGGGGACTGAGTTCTATTACGGACACGCCCAATCGACCAATTTCTGGAGCTTGCGTATTGGTGCGAAAACCTATAACAACATTATTATTAAGATAAATAACTTGTACTAAGTACTTGCATACATTCAAGCCTGTAAATTCCGCAAGGAGCAATGAAAGGCGCGTTATTTTTTAGACATAGATCTTGGGCCTAAAATGTGCTATATATGCGCAGAACCTACCAGTTTCTTGGATGTATTTTCAGGATAGCACGAGGTCTTACAGCGATGGACGAGCTCATATTCACCAAGTATAGATTACTAGCTATTGCCCGCGGCTCCGCCCGCGTGGATGTCGGTCATCGCGACCAAACATAGCATATGTCCTTTCTCGTGGTCTAATCTACCCCTATACCAAATTTCATCTAAATCCGTTCGGTGGTTTAGGTGTGAAAGCGTAACATACAGACAGACAGACAGAGTTACTTTTTTATAATATTAGTATAGATATGGATTAAAAAACAATACGCGCCTGCCAGGGCCTTTTAAATCTCGCAATTTATGTCCGAGACATCACATAAAAGACGAGAGTATTCATGAATTCATAGATGTTGAGGATTATGCCCAGTTTAATAACCACGGGCTTACTGCCTAGAATAAGATCAACATCAACACTTGGGCCAGAAAGAAAGGTTGATAGAGTTAGGGTACCTACCACAAATGCACCCAGTACCATAATTGCACCCTTTTTTTTCGTGCGGAAATCCCGTCGGTACCTCCCCCGCCGGAGCCGGAAGGGGAGGTTATGTCGGACTCGAACCAACCAAAACCACACGCCGACTGTGGGTCGTGGTGCTAGGCCGGAGGTAAAATTGTCTTCGACATATCACTCGCACTCCGGCTGACCCAGGGCCATCCCTTACGGTCTAGCCCTCCTCAGGTGGGGGGACAGCGGTGACCTCGCCCCCGGAATGGGGAGGTGAGATTCTCAGCGCACCGCCGCCGCCGTGGCTCCCCTTACACCCGCCGGTAGAACTAGCTCTTAATAGACCAAAAGCCTTTACCTGGGAGGCGAGCTTCTCAGCGCGGTGCCGCCGTACCATAATTGCACCCAGTGTTTACCTTAGACGGGAAATATGCATGGCCATGTCAACAAAGGTACCTTTTTAACTTCTAGGTACTCACATAATCTCTCAGCGAATTCCTCTGCATTCTCTCTTCCTTATCTTTACGAGCAATAAGTTGTTGCTGTTTCATTAACATTCTTCTGATTTTATTCCGTCGATGTGGATCGTGCATTAGGTTTTTGTCGTCAGTAAAAAATGGTGCATTCTAGAAATTTAATATAGGAAAATTTTAATACCTACTAGCTTTTGCCCGCGGCTCCACCCGCGTGGATGTCAGTTATCGCGACCAAACATAGCCTATGTCCTTTCTCAAGGTCTAATCTTCCCGTATACCAAATTTCATCAAAATTGGTTCAGTGGTTTAGGCGTGAAAGCGTAACACAGTACAGACAGATAATTACTTTCGCATTTATAATATTAGTATGGATTTACTCGTATACTCTAAGATGGGTTTAAAATTATCTGCAACATGGAATACAGTGATACAAAACATGCAGCCTCGATTTTCAGGTAGATGAAGAACCTACTACCTCACGGACTCGAGGACGGCGGGCGTGCACTACGGAGCCAGTCAGCCTGTGACCATGGCCGGTGTAACCTGGTCGAAACGTCAAATCAAAGGTATAACTATTTTATGCACCTATACCATGATCGCGTTAATTTCCGTTATTATTATTGTATAACAACATAACATACATAAACTCACGCCTGTATTTCCCGAAGGGGTAGGGCAGAGGTGCTAGCACCCACATTTCGCCAGTTTATGTTTAGGTCCCAATGTAATAGGTGGCGAGCCTATTGCCATTAACCAGCCACTTATAAACCTGCGATGCTGCGATAAATACACACATAACTTCGAAAAGCATCGAAAAGTCATTGGTGTGTGCCATGGTAAACCATTGTATATGAATAGGTAATTAAATAATTCGACCTTATTTATGTTGGTTTAAAATCATAATAACTAGTGGTGAAACTATAAGATTGCTTGAATTCATACATACATATAATCACGCCTTTATCCCTGGAGGGTCAGGCAGAGGTGAATTAACACCCACATTTTACAAATCATTGTATTCGGTCCCATGTATATATATATAGGTGGTGAGCCTATTGCCGTATTGCGGGCACAATTGTTGACTCTACCCAAGCATCAGACTCTGAGCATGGACTGTATTTTAACTGACTGATGTTAAACAGCCCTATCCCTCAGTCGCCTTGTACGACACCGTATGGGAAGAGCCCCACGCGGCTAAGCAAAAATTATAATCTACTATATAAAAATAAGTCGGGTTTTCCTTCCTGACGCTATAACTCCAGAACGCACGAACCGATTTGGCTAATTTTGGTCTTGAATTATTTGTGGAAGTCCAGGGAAGGTTTGTACGTTGAGAAAAATTCGAATAATTGCCGGGAACCGACATCCACGCGAGCGAAGCCGCGGGCAAAAGCTAGTCTTCTATAATATAAAAATGAAACGCTAAATGTGTTGGTAAGCGCATAACTCAACAATGCCTGGACCAATTTGATTAATTCTTTTTTTAAATGTTCGTTGAAGTTCAAGGATGGTTTGTTGGCGAGAAAAAATCGAATAATTTGCCGCGAACCGACATACACGGAGCCGCGGGCATAAGCTAGCTATATATATAGATGCCTTATACTTACGGCAATATATGAACAGGATGTACTTGGAGATGAGGTATTGTGAATAACCACGGTGACCAACTTCGGCATGTCTACCACATGCACGCATGACGACAATCCATGGTTGGGTGTTACCACACACGATATTTTCCTTAATCCCTATAAACACAGACATCGCTGTTTCGTTTCGTCGCATTTGGTCCATTTCGCAGATGGTCCACTTCGCGAAACGTCCATTTCGCATTTGGTCCACTTTTGACAAAATGAGTGCGTTAAGTGAAATTTGCTTTCCTAGTTACGTTTAACGCCATCTCAGAACATACTTCGGTGATTTTATGATTTTAGAATATAAAATTAAACATTAAGGATCATTAAGAAGTAATACAATAATAATATAATGGTTAATGTTGTAATAAGTAAACCTAATTATTCGGTATCATATTTCCTTACATACATACAATCACGCCTTTACTTCGAAGGTAAAAAAAAATAGTCAAATAGCCTGTCAACACTTACATTTCACAAAACATTGTATTATGTTCCACGTAATAGGGGGTGAGCCTATTGCCGTTTTCCGGGCACTATTGTTGACTAGAGCCATGTATAGGATGAGTCTGGGCTGCTGTATATATCTGTCTGATGTTTCCTTCCTTCTGTTAGAAGTATTGTACGTAATGCGTAAAAAAAAGGTTTTATACAAAAACTTTTTTAAATAAAAAAAAACTCCAGTTAAAGTTTATAAATCCACTACAAATTCATGGTGCAAGGAAACACTGATATATACTTACCTAAATCAATAAATCTATCTATTTGGAATTTATAAATAAAATCCCCGAAAGTGGACCAAATACGAAATGGACGTTTCGCGAAGTGGACCAAATGCGAAAAGGACTAAGTGCGTAATGGACCAAATGCGAAATAGGCATGTTTTCGTCTAGTAGACCAAATGCGAAGTGGACCAAATGCGACGAAACGCCGCTGTCGTTTTACCTTCATAAAAAGATCTAAGAAGCGTCGGTAGCTTAATGGTTAAGAAGTCGGTCATCTGATTGAGAGGTCACGGGTTCGAATCCTGGCCATTACACTACTGACGTGAATCCACTCCTAGCACAAGAAATTTAGTTTAGTTGGAGGGGTTAAAAGGAATATTAGTCATTTCTGTTACTAATATTCTTTAAAAAAACATTAGGTAGTATCAAAGAAAGGCTTTGGGTTTTTACCCGACAGTCAAGCAGTGTTATGTTTTTCGCGCGTATCTTGTATGTATGCTTGTATGTAATATTCTTTATTACCTCATATCTTCTGAACCACTGCACGGATTTCAATGATATCTCAAATTAAAGCTATTCATTGCCCAAATGTTCTTAAGTGGTGCCAATATGTATGTAGTCAAAAAAAATGTTTTACTGAAACTTATCGAGTAGGTACCTACTTAGAATATGAAAATAAAGGAAATTGAAAGACTATTACAATAATATTATAAATAAATGTCATACCTAACTAAAAAGTATTCCACAAAAAGCAAATTATTAAAAATGAAAAATAACTAAAACTATTGAATTATTGAGTTAGATAGAAGGCGGTACCATGTACCTATTTGCATATCAAATAACTGGATGAAAATTAATGGGTACCGCCTGCTATGAAACTTGTTTCGATATTTTCAGTTATCAGTCGGGTTTTTTTTTATTTTTAATATTTTTTTAAGTATAATTTATACATATACCCTGCCCTTCTAGACAAGTGGCAATTCACTGGCCAGCGTATTAAAGAATAGAATGACGAATACATTCGTCATTCTATTCTTTAATACGCGGATTTGACGTTTATGACATTAGTTGAGTACTGTCATAAACGTCAAATCCCATAAGTACTTTTGTCTTTCTGTTCCTCGATACGCCACGCCAGCCAGCGAATTACCACTCCAGCTCTACGAAGAACTCGATGTAGAGCAACGCCTAGAACTGACGATTAGTGAATCTCCTAATCATGAGTTCTGGGCCGTGTTCGACCCTGTATCCTTAGAGAATTACATTGCAGTCAAATACAGATTCCGATCAGAATAATACATAGACTCTGGCCAACGAAAGATGGAGCAAAAAGTTGGCGCCAAATTTAAAAAATCAACACGTTGCAACACTGAATATACACCGAAATAACGGAGTCGATACTAGAATCTTTTTCTTATTATGCCTGCATAAAAACTAGCCTATAATGGTACATGGCCAGAGTCTAGTCAGTGTTGCAACCTGTTGGTTTTTTTGGCGCCAACTTTTTGCGCCATCTTTCCTTGGCCAGAGTCTATTCATTATTCATGTCAATATTTACGCCAATTGGAAATCGGTGACGGGGTGACCTATAATTTTGAGCACTCTACGTATAATTTTATTTATATTAGCTTTTACCAGAGCGCGTGCTGTATGATCTCCTAACCTAGGAAGGAAAACCTACGCCAGAGCTTCGTCTGTCAAATTAGTGGGGGTTTTTTTTTATCGTGCGATAAATCCCCACGGATACCACCCCCACGGAGCTGGTGGAGGTGGTTATGTCGGACTCGAACCGACTAAAACGCATGCACGGAGGTGAGATTGCCAAAAGCATATCTCTCGCACCCCGGCAGACCCAGGACCATCTCTTTCGAGATGGTCCCCTTCAAGTTGTGGGACCACAGTGTACCCATCTAGCCCCGGCTACGGGGAGGCGCACCGCGTTTGCCACCTAGTAAGCCTGGCTGACCTATGGTAAATAAATTCAGGCATGCTTACAAGTTGTACATTGTCCGTAAAGGCTGGCTCAGGCGGATAGCAATCTATTGCCTCATTTGAAGTTTCCGGATCATATTCGTCATCATCTAGACTTGTATTGTCTGAGCCCAAACATGTTGCTTGACAAGTAGTCCGTGGAGCATTATCACATTCTGTTGCTTCACTTTTATTATCTGCATGCAGATCACAAACTGTTGCCTCAGTTGCATCACATACAGTACACGGATCACAAACTGTTGCCTCAGTTGCATCACATACAGTACACGGATCACAAACTGTTGCCACAGTTGCATCACAAACAGTACATGGATCACAAACTGTAGCTTGATTTGTGGTATTCGGTTTACAAACTGTTGCTTGACATGTAGTTTTTAAATCAAAACTCGTCGCTTCAGAAATGATTTCCAACGTTTTGGTTCCAATCGCAACACAGTGAGTTGAAGGACAGTCACAATCGCAATAACAATGGTTAGATGATTGAGCTCTATCTTTGCAAGTCACACTACACGGCGAGTCAACATTCTGAAATTTAGAAAAGTTTAATATGGTACAGTCGCTCTCAGAACTGCTGAACAACCAACAAATACAGGGTGTTTTTTTTTATCGTGCGATAAATCCCCACGGAGCCAGTGCAGGTGGTTATGTCGGACTCGAATCGACTAAAACGGGTGTAAGGGGAACGCTCCCGAAGGCGAAAGCCGTAGTCGTACTCCAGATACATAACACATTGGCTTATAAAAGCGATTTCGACATTTTTTTTTATTTCAAAAATAATAAAAAAAATATTTAAATCGTTTTTTATGCCTATGTGTAAGGTACCTGGAGTGGTAGGTACTAGGTACGGGTTAGTGTCGTTTCCACCCGTTCCCGTTTCAACCCGAAAACTTATCATTAAAAATGATAATTATTTATGTTCCCGATTCCACCCGTTTTTTTAATAAAGTACAGTCAACCGAAAAAATGGTTAATTATTAAACAAGCTTAAATATTTATATTAAAACAGGGAACCTAACTATTGCACATTTTGCACGAAGGATACTCCGGGTCACTCTTTGATACCTTTTTTACACTTTACTAGTATATTTATATAGATAAATAAATGTTGTTTCTAATTTTACATTAAGGGAATACGACAGTTGTGTCTATTTCACGCGCCGTTACTTAAGGTGCATGTGCGACCTTTTTTTTACCTGATGCTGTTTGAATAGATAAATAAATTGGATCGTTAACGTTTCACTGGTGGTAGAAATTTGATGGCACAAATTTGTCACTAATTTCGACCGGGTTGGTACCACCGTGCACAAGTGCAAAAACCCCTCCATAGTAATCCAATCTCGGTTGGATTGCGTTCAGGGATCAGCAAGTGCATAGCCGGGCCGAGGTGATGGTAGTCGCAGCACTAGTAGGACCGGTGGGTCTTGGCGTAGTCTAGTGGGGGGTGACGCGGGGCGCCGCGCTGGGCAGAGACCTGTAGAAACGGTGGTGCCGCTGGCCGCCCGCGGCATAGTACAGGGGCCCAACTGGGACTAACCACCCTGGGAGGCTGCCCCACCAGGTCGCGCATAATCCCGATATGGCTCGTCGTGCCGGTTGGTGACCGGATGGGAGCCCGGCGACCATATTCGGGGGGGGTGCGGGAGCCCTTCCGTTCGGCGCGTCGGCTCTCGTCATGCCGTCACAATTATAGACAAAACTAATGTCCTATGTATTGTCACACGGTGCTGCGGCGACAATCACCTTTTTTTCACGCTTTCCCCTACCTTTACCATGACAGCGCACCAAAAAGATAGAGTCAGAACAGCGGCTAGGGAGTCTCCCACCACACGACTATTTGAGGTGGAGTCCACGAACATCTGTGGGCTCCATACAAACCTCAACGCCGTCCACCAACACCTGGAGACGGCCAAACCAGCAATGCTGTTTCTGACGGAGACACAAATACGCCGCCCTGACGACACGACCTATCTGCTGTACCCCGGCTATGTTATCGAGGAAAATTGCCGAGCAAAAGCCGGGGTGTGCGTGTTTGTTAGGGTGGATATTTGTTGTCGCCGTTTGCGCTGTCCAGAGGACCCATCCTTCTCTATCCTGTGGGTACACGTAGACCATGGCTCCACGAGTCAGATCTATGTGTGCCTTTACCGCTCCCATACGGGAGATGCAGAGATAACTCGACTCTTTGAATACCTGAGTCCGGCGGCAGATGATGCGCAGGAGCGGTTTCCGAACGCCGAATTGGTGTTTCTGGGGGACTTTAACGCCCACGACAAGATCTGGTTGGGCTCCGCCAAAACAGACCATGCGGGAAGAGCCACTCACGCATTTGCCCTGGCGCATGACTTGACTCAATTGGTGCACAAGGTCACAAGGATACCAAGAGAGTCCGGCCTAGAGCCCTCTCTGCTAGACCTTCTGTTGAAGAGTCACCCGGACCCGGACACTGTACGTCTCGGTAAGTGCTGCTTTAGGTAACTTCGACCACTGTCTGGTCCGCTCCACCGTTCCCATTGTAACGCCCCCACGAACCCGTGTAGGGGAAGGGGCGTCTTTGGCACTACTCATCAGCGGACTGGAATGGACTACGCGACTATTATGCGTCCATCCCGTGGGTTGAACGGGTAGCCGTGGCTACTGGCGACTGGCCAAAGCCGTTGTCTTGCACAACTTCTGCCAGCCCTCGCTGCCCCTGCTGAGCAACCCCGATGGATCTCTGGCCCATGAGCAGCAAGAGAAAGCAAATTTGCTGGTCAATCTCTTCGCGGCCAACTTCCGAGTCGATGATTGTGGTATGCAACCACGCACAATGCCCACTGGTGACCACGCAATGCCTGATATCCATATCAGGCAACGCGATGTCCGTGCAGTACTGCAATCACTCGATGTCCGGAAAGCCAGTGGTTCTGATGGTATTCCGGCGGTTGTACTTAAAAAATGTGCAGCGGAGTTATCTCCTATGCTAACACGGCTGTACCGACTGTCCTACAGTTCGGGTACAGTGCCTTTGGCTTGGAAGGAGGCGAATGTCCAGCCAATCCCCAAGAAGGGGGATCGTTCGGACCCAGCCAACTATCGACCCATAGCCGTCACCTCAGTGCTGTGCAAGGTGTTCGAGCACATCATTAACCCACAGCTCATGCGCCACCTAGAGGATCACTCCTTGCTTAGTGACCGGCAATACGGTTTTAGACCGAAACGGTCAACGGGTGATCTTCTGGCGTACGTGACCCACCTTTGGGGTGAGGCTATGGAAAAGCACGGCGAGTCACTGGCAATTAGTCTTGACATTGCCAAAGCTTTTGATAGGGTATGGCACAAATCGCTTCTTTCCAAGCCTTTGGCCTGCCTCCCAGACTGTGCAACTGGGTTTCAAGTTTCCTGCAGGGGCGCCGTATTCGCGTCCTTTGTGATGGACGAGCTTCGGAGTTCTTGCAGGTAAATGCTGGCGTGCCGCAGGGTTCCGTCTTATCTCCCACTCTCTTTCTTCTGCATATCAATGATACACCTTACACGGGAGTTATTACCCACATCCTGCGGCCAAGCAGTCTGATATCGCGGAAAAAAGGCAGCTTCTTGTCACTGAGCTGGACTGGATCCTGGACTACATTTCTCAATGGGGCGCTAGAAACCTGGTCGAGTTCAATGCCAAGAAGACCCAGGCATGTGCGTTTACAGCAAAAGTATCTCCTTTCCTTCCCCTTCTCACTCTTCAGAGCACACCACTGCCACTGCAGGATCACCTCAATATCCTCGGTATGGATGTTCGCTGCAAACTGAATAACAAAAACTATATCGAGAGTATCATCAAATCAGCCTCGCCTAAACTCGGAGTCCTGAACAGAGTAAGACGTTTCACGCCGGAACAGCGGTGTCTTCTATACAAGACCCAAATTCGTTCCTGCGTGGAATACTGCTCACATCTCTGGGACGGCTCCGCAAAGTACTTACTAGATGCTCTCGACAGGTTGCAGCGACATGCGGTCCGCATTATTGGGAATCCTGAGGTCACGAACACCCTCGAGCCTTTGCAGATGCGTAGAGATGTTGCGTCTTTGGCAGTATTCTACCGTCTCTACCATGGTGAATGTTCTGACGAGCTCATCCAATTAGTCCCACCCTCTCCTTTCCTACACAGGACGACACGTGCAGGGCTAAGATGCCATCTATATACGGTGCAGAGTATACCTGCTAGAACCAAGCGTTGCAGTGACTCGTTCCTATGCCGCACCATTAAGACCTGGAACTCCCTGCCAGCTCACGTGTTTCCTTCTTCCTACAGTCCTTTCCTACAGTCCTTTAAGCGGGGCGTGAAAAGGCAGCTAACGAGGCCGTCAAGCTGAGTGCCACCACTGTTAACTTGGTACATGTTTCCGATGGTGACCCTCTTTCCGAGACTTTGTCTTTAGCTTAACATCAGGCGAGGTGAAGTCAAATTGACGTGTCCTATATAAAAAAAAAAGTTCTCACTAGTCCCAGTGGAAGTAGTCCCGGTGGAACTAGTGAAACTTTTTCTTCTCATTAGTTCCGTTTAATTTGGATTTAATTTTTACTGGAACTACTGAAACTGTTCCTTCTCACTAGTTCCTTTGCACTTTAGCTATTACCTGGAGACCATATAACTACAATTAAAATTATATAATTTAAGCGATAACTTCACTACATTTACAATAATTATCTCAACTACCATTTCAGTGATTTGAGCAAATAAAAAAAAACAAATCTTCATACAAAACTTAATAGATATGTACAAATAATAAAATTGTAAAGCAATACTGACATTAATTATTACCTAAGCTAATCTAGAAATGGGATATAGTTATATCTCCTGATTTGAGCTCCATCTGAGTTTCTCTTATAAAATCATCATTTTCAAACTGAAGGAAACCAATGATTTCTGTGATACAAAATTAGAATGTAACGAACTAAAGTACTGTGATTTACCTTTTTATAGATGTTTTTTTTTATTTGAAATAAAAAATTATTAACCAATAAATGATTTATTATTTCTGTTCCTGACTGTACCTACTGGCAAAAACGATTTAGGTAGAGACGGTAACGGGTTGAATCGCAACGGGTGGAAACGGGAACGGGTGGAAACGCCACTCACCCCTAGGTACTAGGGGTTTTCGGCTTCAGGAGCGTTTCATAGCATTTTTATTAACTGATCTACAAAAAAAATATATGTATAGGTACAAAAAATACTTGCATGAATAGATGGGTCAGGTGTTATTCGCACTGAAAGTTTAACTTCAATTTCCGTGCATGCCCTGAAAATATCAGAGGCTACAGACTCCACCGGCGTCAATATCTTGTCAGATTTAGAATCGATAATAACCACGTCGGATATTATACAACTACTAAGTACTTCTGGAATAGTTTCCAGTGATTCATGATTTATGGCCAGCCAGGGATATAAGTTATCGAGAGAATCATATGACTCTGTGTAATCTTGCATTCCCATTTTGTCGTCTTCTACATTAGTTCGACAATCATCATAGAAACTGTCGGTTCTCGAGGTTAAAATTGGCACAGGGTTGTCATCAAATGTCACCTTGCATGGTCGATGTGCGACCTAGAAAGAATGAATAAAAATGTGATGCATTTCTTTTGACTGTCGATGGGAGTCTTCAGTAAACGTCGACTGGCCAAGCTAATTGGGTATTCTACTGGTTAGACAAATTAGTAACTTTTTACTAAAACGTCAAAATAATATATAATATGTAACTTGTATGAAAAAAGATTTAGTGACGTCATAAAATTTAATAGTCAAATCAGTTACGATTATAGGTTGATTGATTAAAAATAAATCCTTATCCATACTTCCATACTAAAATTATAAATGCGAAAGTAACTCTGTCTGTCTGTCTGTCTGTATGTTACGCTTTCACGCCGTAACCACTGAACCGATTTTGATGAAATTGTATAGGGGTAGATTAGACCTTGAGGAAGGACATAGGCTATGTTTGGTCGCGATAACCGACTTCTACGCGGGCGGAGCCGTGGGCAAAAACTAGTAATACCTAAAAATAAGAACTGACGTAACTTTTACCGCTCTTTTACCATTCTTAATTTAATTAGCTCGGTTAGATAATTTCTTTTAATTAGGATAATACCCAATTTAAAGAGACGATGCTCTCTATTTATTTCCATTAGCTTGCAATTGCGCACCTGTCAGTATTTTGTGCATGCATGCAAAGATCAAAGCCACAGTCACTTGCACAAGCGGCGAGTGCTTTATTAACATGCTCTCGTATACATGCACTTTAAAGATAATCAGAAAATAGTCAGCGGGAAGATTATAATTAGACCCTGGCCATAGAAAAAAAAATCTAGTATCAACTCCGTTATTTCGGTGTATACACTATATTCAGTGTTGCAATGTGTTGATTTTTTAAATTTGGCGCCAACTTTTAGCGCCATCTTTTGTTGGCCAGAGTCTAGATAAAACATACCTACCTCGGTATACTGCTACTGTAGGAAGGAATCTGGGTGACGATAAAATTGATAAACCTCCACAAAGGCTACGGTGGCGCCGGCGCGCGGGAGCGTATCGATCAAAATACCTTCTGTATATTTCTTCTATCATCTTCGAATCGGTTAAACAAAAAATATGGGATAATGCCAGGAAGATCTAAATGTCAGATACCTTTTTTTTCCGTGCGAAAATCCCCTCGGATATCAGATACCAGTAAGTAAGTAGTGTTAGCTAAACTAATTTTCAATACCTTTGTATCATCGGCCATAGCAGGTGACATAAGTTCAAGATTTTCAGTGAGCTCCAGTTCCATTGTTCAGGTCTGCTCAGTTATACACAGGTCGTTCATAACAACAAGTTGCAAATCTGATTCTGATAATGCATTTGCGCATCATTTTCGTAAGTATCTAAATCTGAAGGTCAATCACAATATATAATAAACTCTTCACGGATATTTCGCGTGGTGTAAACGTCGAGACTACTACACTACTGCACTAGCACTACACATCTGACTCGGACCGATTAAAACCGCACGCCGTCTTAGGTCTCAATTTCCGAGACGTGAAGTTACCCAATGAGGCATTTCCTTCGCACCCTGGCTGGTGAGGTCTGAGGCCTAGCCGCCGGGTGCGTGGCATGACCAGCAACGAGTAATTTTTACAGAGAATAACCAGAACGGTGGCAATGGATTGTCATCACCTCAAATCAAGCCAGAAGCATAAAGAAGCGAAGAGTAGCTTTGAGTTAGGTACGCAGTCCAACCTTCACTCGATATAAGTTGGAAGTAGCAGCGAAAGGCATAGCATTTTATGGTGATTAGGATGTACAATTTTTCGCTAAAACTGAGCACCTTATAGACTTAGCAAAGACTTACAAGTGAAAAGTACCTTCATCAGCCTTCTTGTTGATTTTTGGAATCATTGGATACCTATTGTTATAGGTATGGGTAGGTAAGGTAAGTAGGTATTGCAAATTCTTTATCATTCATGACAATCATGACTGTTCATATCCAGTAAACTACTATCTTTTAGGTACTTTTGGTACTAAATATTAGTGTTTAAGGTTGCTGTGACAAAATGTCCATAATGGCCACAAGTACAATTAAAAATAGATGGTTTGATAAATTGGGAGCAGCATATTTTTTGACTTAGTGATAGGTCTGTACATTATCTATTCCACTATTTACTTAGTTTTTTTGTAATATAGTTCGGCGTAGTGAACATCTTCAAAGCATTTCTTTATGAAATATATCTTTGAAAATTTTGGAAGTGAGACATTTATTATGACAATCATTTTTTTTTAATATGTTTTGATGTTGATGTGTTTTGTCCGTGATTTTGTCACATTCAGTCACACAGGCAAGTGAAACAAGTTTTATAAGAAACTTTGGTATGTTAAGACTGATAAATCTATTAGACCTAGATCTAGATTAATGGAACACTACCAAATATTAACTATATCTAAGTACCTAATTAATTATACCTTATTCTTTCGTTCACATTCAGGTGTTTACCAGAAAAGTTGTATTTCTTTTTTGTAAACTAAACGTATTATTAAATGTCATTTTTGACAACAGAAGTTTTGAGTTTGACAGTGATGGTGAAATTGTTAATTGGTTGGTAAATTTATCGCCCCTGAAGTTGTGAGGTGTGGTATGTTGTGTTGTCTTCGTGTCAAATGTTTGATAAATGTCTACTAAACCAATAAAAATGCCTTCGGCAACGAGAGAGAAGGATTCAACGATTGTTAAGATCGCGGTGGAAATGCTCAATGCCCCCAATAAGGTACCGCAGTTTATCGAATTTGACCAAAGCCAGCCTTTGTCGAGCATCATTCAAGTCCTCTGCAAGCCATGGGGCCTTCCTGACCCTGAAAACTTTGCTCTACAGTTCTCAGAGAGTAACAATCAGAATTATATCACAGAGAAAAATAGAAACGAAATTAAAAACGGATCAGTACTGCGTCTAGAATCGTCGCCTGCGAAAACAGTACAAGATATCTTAAACAAGATAAACAATGGCTCTCCCACTGAACAGGTCGCTGCCTTGACAAAGTTGTCAAATTTAAGTAGTGATCTCACTTTTGCAGAAGAATTTTTCAGTAAAAAGGGCTTAACTTTAATCATAAACAGTATACAACACGGTAAATTTAAGGATGACTCACTCAAATATGCTCTTATTACTTTTGTTGAGCTCATGGACCATGGGATCATCTTCTGGGATATACTTGAAAACCAATTCATCAATAAAATTGCTAGTTTTGTCAATAATCAAACAGCCACACAGGATCCAAAAGTAATACAGTGCTGTTTGTCAATTCTAGAAAATATTGTACTTAACAGTTCAAAAAATTCACATGTGGAAAAAGAAATAACAATTACAAATTTGATACAACACTTACAAAATCCTAAACAGGATTGTATGTTCCAACAAAATGTTATAGCTCTTATTAATGCTATATTTTCCAAAGCCGACATGGCAAGACGGAACTCTATTGCTAGTACCCTATCTTCAAAACAAGGTCGAACTATTATTTCTGTAAACCTCATTGGTGCCAGTGAAAATTCTAAAAATGCTACCAAGGAATCTCTGGGCACAGAGCTGACTCATCAACTTTATATACTACAAACTCTCATGCTTGGCTTATTGGAACCGAAAATGAGACAGCGAGCTGATGCACAGGAGCAAGAATCACAAGAAAAAATTAATGAACTGAGAAAAATTGCATTTGAAACTGACCACAATCCAAATATGGAAGTGACAATGAGGCGTCCTCTTGGAGGGACGTTTACCAAAAGTGACTTCAAAAAACTCGGCTTCAAATATGAAATGGATCCAATAAAAGACTTCAATGAAGTTCCTCCTGGAGTCCTAGCTCTTGACTGCATGCTATATTTTGCAAGAAACTATTCTGAAGATTATACAAAAATTGTTTTGGAAAACAGCTGTAGAGCAGACGAACATGAATGTCCCTTTGGTAAAACTAGTATAGAACTCGTAAAGCTGTTGTGTGATATCCTGCACGTTGGTGAACCACCTAGCGAACAAGGACAGACATACCATCTCTTACTCTTCACTCATGAAAGGCCTTTTGAAGAACTCTTTTGTATATGCATAAGTCTTCTGAATAAAACTTGGAAAGAGATGAGAGCTACAACAGAAGATTTTATTAAAGTTTCCAGTGTGGTTCGAGAGCAGATAAGCAGAGCATTGTCCAGCTTTCCTAAAAGTTTTGACATGTTCAGGCAAGAGATTAACAAGTTACCATATGCAGAGATTACCCAGTTATGGCAACTGGACAGGAATAACAGAGAAATTTGGGAGTCACGGGCTCGCCCTATTGTGGAATTAAAGGAGAAAATTACACCTGAAATTATTGATCTCATTCAACAGCAACGGTTAGGAGTCTTAATAGGAGGCACAAGATTTAAGAAATATTCCTTGAGAGGCCAAAGGATAAAGGATAAATTTTGGTTCGTACGGTTATCACCAAATCAGAAAGTATTGCATTATGGGGACTGTGACGAGAAGAGTACGCCCAGCTTAGAGGATCTCGGTAACAAACTTCCTGTTGCTGATATAAAGTGTGTTGTTACTGGTAAAGACTGCCCTCACATGAAAGACTTAAGAGGGCGCAAAATAACACCTCATTTAGCATTCTCGCTAATTCCGAAGTCTTCCGAAATTACATCACTAGACTTTATCGCACCTGATGAGCAAATATTTGACTTCTGGACGGACGGTGTCAACGCTTTATTGAAAGAAAAAATGTCAAGCAAATCATTTGAGAATGACTTACAAACTTTACTGTCAATGGATATAAAAGTGCGGTTACTTGATGCAGAAGGTATAGACATCCCGAAGGATCCACCACAAATTCCTGATGAACCAGCGGATTATGATTTTTATTATGATAATAACTAAATTGATAAATCATTTCAAAGTTACACTCCTATAGCTGATGACTTTGAAAATATATTTTAAAATAGATTTTTAAACTATGGACATAAAAAATGTCTATAGCTAGAACCTCTAGTTCGGGCCTCATTTAAAAAGCCGATAGGTATGTGTAGAAACAATAAGTTTAATATTTTACAGCATTTTTGTTACCTATGGATAGGTTTGTTACAGTAATTAAAAGGTATAAATAAAGACTACCTTGGCAATGTAGCAGCAGGGCAAATAATTGCTATATAGTCTTGGATTCAATCCCGTCAGCCAATCTTGTTAAGGGTTTCTCTTCAGTAATTCTTAATAGTAACTTGGAGTTTAGACAAAATGAGACCAAACACGGACCGAACTGTATTATTTTTTTAAGTTGATTGACAACCAGTGTGGTCATGATATTCCAGTTTATTGATATTATAAGTTAAGGATGTGAAAATACTGTTTGTGTATTTAAGAGATGTTTAGAAATTGTTGAGTTTTGCCCACTACACCTGTACAGTTAGCATCAGAAATATGTTGAACAAAGTGTTCAATATTTTTTTTAAAAGAAGACACGTCAATTTGATTTCACCTCGCCTGATGGTAAGCTAAAGGCAAAGTCTCGCAAACAGGGTCACCATCGTAAACATGTACCATGTTGACAATGGTGGCACTCAACTTGACGGCGTCATCAGATGCCTTTTCACACACCGCTTAAAGGATGAAATGATCTTAATTCCTTGGTTTTCCCCTTTTGTTTTGATAGATGGTTGTGATATTTGGTACACACCTTTAGTTCGGACAATAATACAATTTTAAATCAATAAAACAGTTTGATTTGCTCTTTCGATTTCGTTTTAAGATAATTTTTAGATGTTATAGTCAAGATATTTCTGACGTTGCCTGTACTTAAAACAATGCCTTGATATAACTCCAAATTTAAAATAACTGTCCAGAAACTCTTTTTTTTTTAGTTTCTTTGGTGGTAGTGGACGCGCGTCAACTAGGTAATCATAGAAAATATCAAACTAATCACGGCTCAAAGGGCTTGCGTCATTGTTTGATCCATATACTTATGCTCACACGCGAATTGTCAGTTTTTTATTCAAGACTAGCTTTTGCCCGCGGCTCGATGTCGGTTCCCGGCCATTATTCGAATTTTTCTCGATGTAAAAACCATCCTTGAACTTCAACGAACATTTGAAAAAAGAATTGGCCAAATTGGTCCAGGCGTTGTTGAGTTATGCGCTTACCAACAAGCGATTCATTTTTATAATAAAGATGTGTGCCGGCATTTGCTGGTAAGAAAGAAGTACAACGAAATAACAGTTCTAAAACGTCTATATTTACTCTATTATTTATAGTCAGTGAAGTTGATTCTGTAAGAAATCAAATTAGAGATCTTTAATATTATTTAAGTCTATGGGCACGTTGCGTACGTCCGCGTTGCTGTATACATTGCATACTAATGAGATTTGTTATGACAGGAAGCCAGGATAGGTACTGTTATCATATGCAACCAATATGACTTGGAAATTAAATAAATAATAGGAGATAATTGAAACCTTTCCCTCTCTTCTCTGCTACCTATCTAATCGAAAATTTTCGCGACTCGTTCTTAATAATACTGCAATAAGATAGTCTCAGCATCAGGCCCTCGATTTTACTAAAGCAAACCACTATGCCACAGTCACTGCAAAAAATGACATTAAATTTTAGACTTTATTTCTATACGGCTATAGTTCAAAATGAAATGAAAACAGTTTCATTACACTTACAGTTACTCTGCAAAGTCATTTAATTTTGAACTTTAACCGTATTGATTTAAAATATATTATTTAATGCCGTTTTTTGCAGTGGCAGTGGCACCTCTGTGGTTTGGCTTTAGCAGTCGATGCAAAGACGCGATGTAATGCCAAGGTATTAAGATCATTTTGAATAATTTGCTAGTCAAGATCGATTTGATGTTGACATATTTTGTTCGCGGAATATCTCATTTTGTTAGCGAATGCCAGCGAACAATATCCTATATTAAAATGAGATTAGCTTGCATTAGAGTCCGTATTGAGGTCTTAAGCTGAGAGGGATTGGCAAGACGTATTGCTTATATTTTTCTACAAGAGAACTAGACATTCTATGTTTTACTGAAACGCAACTTTTTAATGTATAAAAAACTACGTGCAACGGTTTTAGGAAAAGCTATTAGCGAGATTTGAATTTCTTTCTGTAAAGCCATCTGCTGTCTCTTGAGAGTTAGCAAGTGCTCATATAATTCGCATGTATGTTTGCAAGACTATTGTGCAAATCATTTGCACGATTATTGTCCAATTTTTTCCACGACTATTGTCCATTTGTTTGCATGACTATTGTGCAAACGTTTTGCACAACTATTGTACAAATCTCTCAGACGATTATTGTGCAATTTTTTTGCTCGAGGTAGCGGACGGTTAAAACGAAACACGCAATGTGGCGGTATCCGACAAACTACCTATCCGTTTTTTAGTCGGTCGGTCCAATTGATCGTAAGTCCTTCAGATTAACTCTGTATTTGACGCGTCTAGTTCATAATATCGACAGTCACTACATCGATGGTCGCTGTATCGAAAATTTTGGGGTACTGTCGATGTAGCGTACCAACGATTTAGGGTACTGTCGATGTAGCGTACCATCGATTTGGGGTGGGGTACTGTCGATACATTAGCCTGTCCATGGAACGTTTTCGATACAGCGACCATCGATGTAGTGATTGTCGATATTATGAACTAGACCCATATTTTACTTCAGTAGTTAGTCGGATCCTGAAATACCCATAAGTGTTAAGATTCAGAATGCAGTTATAATTAGATTAAGGAAATAAAAAATCCAATAAAATGTTTTCCATTATATTTGTAAGAGAGCACAAAGTATTTTAACTATAGTAGTTTATAATTTTCTTAACAATTTTAATGTTATATTGTATTTCTGATTTTCCATTTGCCCTATATGACTGAATTCTATAGAACTTCCATTTTAACCTAATGTATTGTGGCCATATCCCAATATTATATTTTATATACCAAAGATCGTGTCTAAAGAACAAATATATTTAATTGTGTATGTATAAATAAAAGTTTTAAAGTAATTTTATTGTTTTAATTTTGTACGAAAAGGTGTGCGTGTTACGAATCAACCGGCACAGTGGTTCAGTCAGCATTAGAAAGATGTTGACGAACAAAGTACTCAAAATTATCATTTCGTTTTTTGCCCTTCCAGATGACTGATTCTTCTGATATTTGGTATACACCTTTAGTTAGGACAATAATACCATTTAAATCAATAAAACAGTTTGATTTGGCCTTAATACCACAGTTTTTAAGATCATTTTGACTTTTTAATCAAGATATTTCTGACATTGACTGTATACCTGCTGATTAGTAGTTGGAGCCTTGAGAAGTCCGACAACCTAGTTTAGCTGCAGAATTTCAATATCGCCAGCGGGCTGTAGAGGTCAGTTGGCAGTTTTCTACCGTCTCTACCATGGTGAATGTTCTGACGAGCTCTTCCAATTAGTCCCACCCTCCCCTTCCTTCACAGGACGACACGTGCAGGGCTAAGATGCCATCCATTTACGGTGCAGAGTATACCTGCTAGAAACAAGCGTTTCAGTGATTCATTCCTATGCCGCACCACTAAGACCTGGAATTCCCTGCCAGCTCACGTATTTCCTTCTACCTACAGTCCCGGGTCCTTTAAGCGGGGCGTGAAAAGGCATCTAATGAGGCCGTCAAGCTGAGTGCCACCACTGTTAACATGGTAAATGTTTACGATGGTGACCCTCTTTCCGAGACTTTGTCTTTAGCTTATGGTACGGGAGCTAGCAACGTTTTCGAGAAAGAATTTCAGGTCAGCTGATTTTGTGATATGCTGTCCTTCTTGCTCTTTCGGTTAGAGTCTGGGCTATCTGGCTGGCGGTAGTGGTTGCGTTCATTACTGCGCATCCTACCTGTCCAGGTGATAATCCTGGATTTTCAAAACATTTTAAGAGGCGTAATTTTTAATTTTTTGTTTTTAAATAAGACTACCTGACATACTTTTTTTATTGCCAGACATTTCTGACATTGCTAATTATGTGCCATACGCGATTCTTTTAAATTTTTTTATAAAAATTTAAAAGTATTTTATAATGTCTGTAATTTTAACATTATGTTATTTAAGATAAGAAAAGCTTAAAATTAATTAGCCAGACATTAATTCGATTGTTAAACCTTGAATTAAAATAAAAAAGGCATGAAAAGTATTGCAGTATGATGCTAGTAGTTCGAAAGAGACAGTTGCAGAATAAGCTGAGAATAAGACAGAGAACCATTGCAAATATACCATTGATATTATCTGACCTCCTCCTCGTAACCTGTAGCCTAGCCCTGAATTCCTCAGTAAGGTACTGAGAGGATTCAGTGCTAACCAGAACCAAAGGGGACTCAAACTGACACCTTGGAAAATGCCTCGCTCAATAATTATTAGTTCGCCGTTACTGCACACCCCTCGACATCCTGGATAGTTAAGAACTGTTCTCCATTGCCTCATACATGACGCCAAGAAGATGCACAGAGTTGTATCTACTTTATACAACTCTAGACAACTTTATACAACTCTTTATAGACCGATGGTAAACACGTGATCGGTCTATAGTTACTGGGGTTCAAGGTACTTCCTGTCTTATGGAGCAGGTGGGTAACACCAGTGGTCACCGGGTCACCAATCCCCGGGTGTATCATATTCTGCGCTCGGGGGTGGAATCCGCCATGTGTGACAATCCCTAGCATATTAAACTCTCTTAATAAGGGCCTCTACGTTTTGGCACCGGCCCGACGCACGCCTTCCAAAGGACCGGGACTCCATAGTCCCGAGAGTCACGGAACAGAGAAACAAAATAATAATAATAATAGGCTGCTATCGAGTCAGGGTCGTTGCCAATTTTTATGACCACTGGTGTTACCCACCTGCTTCATAAGACAGGAAGTACCTCGAACCCCAGTAACTATATCACGTGTTTACCATCGGTCTATAAACTTCTTACATCTATTCTGAGAGATAAAATAACAAAGCACATCTCTACAAACACTGTTATGAGTGCCTCTCAGAATGGATGTAGGAGTGGGGCCCGTGGTACTAAGGAGCTCCTCCTCATTGATATGGCCATTAGTCAACAAGTTTGCCGTAGCCGTAAGAATCTATCGACATGCTGGATAGACTATAAGAAAGCGTTCGACTCTGTGCCCCATATATGGCTCCTGAGGGTGCTAGAGTTGTATAAAGTAGATACAACTCTGTGCATCTTCTTGGCGTCATGTATGAGGCAATGGAGAACAGTTAGGTCAGGTAGCTATCCAGGATGTCGAAGGGTGTGCAGTAACGGCGAACTAATAATTATTGAGCGAGGCATTTTCCAAGGTGTCAGTTTGAGTCCCCTTTGGTTCTGCTTAGCACTGAATCCTCTCAGTACCTTACTGAGGAATTCAGGGCTAGGCTACAGGTTACGAGGAGGAGGTCAGATAATATCAATGGTATATTTGCAATGGTTCTCTGTCTTATTCTCAGCTTATTCTGCAACTGTCTCTTTCGAACTACTAGCATCATACTGCAATACTTTTCATGCCTTTTTTATTTTAATTCAAGGTTTAACAATCGAATTAATGTCTGGCTAATTAATTTTAAGCTTTTCTTATCTTAAATAACATAATGTTAAAATTACAGACATTATAAAATACTTTTAAATTTTTATAAAAAAATTTAAAAGAATCGCGTATGGCACATAATTAGCAATGTCAGAAATGTCTGGCAATAAAAAAAGTAAGTCAGGTAGTCTTATTTAAAAACAAAAAATTAAAAATTACGCCTCTTAAAATAATTTTAAAATCCAGGATTATTACCTGGACAGGTAGGATGCGCAGTAATGAACGCAACCACTACCGCCAGCCAGATAGCCCAGACTCTAATCGAAAGAGCAAGAAGGATGGCATATCACAAAATCAGCTGACCTAAAATTCTCACTTTCAAAACGTTGCTAGCTCCTATACTATTAACATCAGGCGAGGTGAAGTCAAATTGACGTGTCCTGTATAAAAAAAAAGTCGCTTCACAGAAGTTCTCATTTGTATGACTCTCTTGTCCACTGTGCCTCTCCACATGTACAATCGAGAACTTGTGTAGTGTAACGGAGAAACTGTTCTGCTGAAGGCCGAGTTCTAGGCCGACAAAATGAAATAAATTAGTTAAAAGCCGGCCAAGTGTGAGTTCCATAACTCAAACTATATGAAGCCAACAAAGCGAGAGATAAAAGGTAAACAAAGTTTCAGCAGTTCCAAATATTTCTATTTGAAAATTATTACGTATCACTTCAAACTCATTACAGACAGGAATGAAATTGCTTATAAGATGGCGGAGTTAACAGTTTAGAACCGCTGTGCTGACAGCTTTCCTGTACTACGAAACACGCAACGACAGCTGTCGCTCGGCCATTATCGCGTACGTGTGACATGTGCGACAAGGACAGAAAATAATCGCTTGTTATCGCAACATAACTCAGTAATGGTCACTTTGTTTACCTTTTCCCTCTCGTCTCGTTGGCTTTACATAAACCACAATGTATTGTGATTGCGTTGACTTAGAAGTTTGATTTTTGCATAGCTTCAAGACGTTATAGACCTGGGGGCTTACTCCGAAAAACTAAACTATTCGTATCCGTTGACGTCTCTGTCATTTAGCTACCCCGAAAGTGTTTCGTGTCGGGCTTCGAATCCGTCTTCGTACGTTTGACATTGACGTTGTCGATCGTTGTCAGTGTACCTACTCCCAAACATGAACCTTTATACTAACTGGACTGCGCACTATGAACAGAAAAACGAGCCGAAAGAGAGGTTCCAAAGTAGTAGTGCGTCTCTTTCTAATAGTTTTTATCATGTTTTGATTGGTCTTTATTACAAACAATGTTGCCGCATAAGAATTTTGAAAGGCTACCAATGTCACTCTCATAACATTTAAAATAAAAGTATAGCCCGTCAAGAAAGTCGTGAAAATTGAGGGTGGCGCTGCTGCGCTTAATCTGGTATCCCTGTCATACTACAACTGAACAGTCTTGATCTGTTGTTTTTTTATGGTATAAAGTTAAATATAGTACATACCTCTAAAGATAATAAATAAATGAAAGTGAAAAATGAATCACGGCAGTAATTTTTTTTTTACTTTTATTTACATCATATATGCATATAACATAAACTCACGCCTGTATTCCCCGAAGGGGTAGGCAGAGGTGCTAGCACCCACATTTCGCCAGTTTATGTTTAGGTCCCACAGGTCTGCTAGTCACAGTGACCCGTAGCGAGCCTATAGGGCTACCTATAGGCTCGCTACGGGTCCCTGTGACTAGTAGAGGACATAGAGGTTAGATGAGGACCCCATGCTTCCCACACCCAAGAGGACTCCCAAACTGAATTTCGACAAATCCTTCTACGACATGATTTTACTTCGATAGCATGGGCCAACTTAAAACCGTATATCGCCAAAGGTTACTGGGGTGCGAGGGAAACGCCTAATTTCTTTAACCTCGGTAATTAGTTGAGGACCCCAAGTACGAGGACACGACGTGTCGGACTTTTTTAGGTTATACCTCGGGACACGTGTCTTGCACCTAATAAATTGCGAAGCAAACGACAATTGTTTTGTAATAATCTATGCTTGGTAGTCACCAGCTCAGTATGAGCTCGTCCACCGCTGCTAGTCACATTTTAGGTCCAAGATACATATCCTGAGCAATACTTACCTTACTCAAAGCACACCCAAAGAAAAAAACGGGACCCTATCACTAAGGTCCCGTGATGGCTTGACAGTCGAAATTTTCACGATATATATAGTATTAAAAAATTAAAACAATAATATTTTATAATAATAGTTTATTGGTATGAGTATTGAACACCTGAAATGCTGCTTGAAACTCCATGAGTAATAATTATTTTATCTTCGATAGTTTCCGACTCACTGGCAATATCATCATACTTAAAATAAATATGTCTTGAAATATACTTTTGAAAATCTGAAACAAATACAAACGTCCTGGATAAATACAGCTGTATTCATATCTCGAGTATTTTTTAATTAGTTTGGGCCTAAGTGGTTAATACAAATTACCTAGATCAAGAATGTTCAAAAACGTCAAAGTGATGCACTATGATTTGTTATAATCGTAGGATATTGACATAAGCCCAATAAATGAAAACAATGCTTTGAAACACAAAATATTCACTTAAATTATATAATTTTTAATAGATTACACTTTCCATACCTTGTTTAACATTAAAGTATATGTACGTACTGGTTAGTAAGTCGGAAAGCAGCTTGCCGGCTAAAACTTCTGCCGTGTTTCATACTATATCCCTGAAATACTTTGAATACGACACGTTTCGCACAACTATTATTCACATATCAATTCATTTTTACACTCAAAACTGTTATCCTATGAACAGTAATTAAATACACGTAAATAATATACGAAACATCTCTAACGAGCCTTGGTATTGACATCTGATTAGTCAGTTTGGCAGTTATTGAGTGTTGCAAGTACAAGGAAAAATTTTAGTTCCTCCAACATTAATTTCACGACTTTCTTGACGCACTATATTACTTTGTACAACTTCATAATACTTTGTACAACTTCATAAAAGATGGTCAAACCATTGTACATTGATAGTTTAAGTATTTTTATGCAAAGTTTCATCACAAAAACATAACGCACAAATATATGCAAAATTAAAAAAAAATTACCATTTACAACCAAAAAGAATTTACATTTACTATGGCAAGTTGTTAGACAGGGACAGACTACTACTTTTTGGCTGTCTCGCTCGGCTCGATTTTTCTACTTTCACCGAGACGATGAAAAATGTACCTTATGTCATTACAGTTGGGTGTAAATTTGTAATTATTGTATTTTACAGTACGCAATCCAGTTAGTATACAGATTCATGCTCCCAAAATACATTTGACGTTTTCGGAGTCAGTCGTCAACGAAAGGTTTTCGGAGTAACTTTAATGGATCGTGTTCGTTCGGGTCGTCGTTCGTTCGTTCGAACGTTCGTTCGTTTTTCGGAGTAAGGCCCCTGAGTGGTATGAATTTCAACTTGATGCCTCCACGCAATGCTGAGGAGGTCTTGACAGGCAGATGGACAACGAATTGATCCTAATAAGGGTCCCGTTATTTCCTCTTGGGGTACGGGACCCTAAAAAGACCACAGATTCAAAATAAAATAAAAAAATCGATTTCACATATTTATTCTGTGTTATAAATAAAAGTCATTGCACATTTACGATAATACTTTATACACTTCGCTTAAGTAATTACTGCATTTTCGACACTTCGAATTTGGTGTTAATGATTTCTTCGTCCGAGTCTAGGAGTGGGAGGGTGCTGGTGGGGATGTTCTCCTCCACCCAGCGGAGGTCGGAGTCGAGGGAGTTCGTGTGAGGTTCCGGGTCCCGACCTTCGTAACTCTCTGTGTTACTGCTGGTGCCTCGCATCTTGACACCGTAGGCGTCGTTCACGAATTGCTCTTCTTCTTCTGTGAAAATATTTTTTTATTGTATTAGTCTTTATTGAATTTATTAAGGTCTCAAAAACAAAAACAGTGAGTAATGCTAAAATAATGAAAATAACTTTTTTTTATGCGGATATCCCCATGGATTATGGCGAACTAAAACGGCACGTCAGCTAGGTTCGCCAAAACGGCAAGTTAATAAGGTAATTTTTATGCAGCCGGGGTGCGAGGGATATGTCGATGACAACCTCACCTCCGGCCTAGCACCATGACCCACAGTCGGCGTGCGGTTTTAGTTTGTTCGAGTCCGACATAACCTCCCCTTCCGGCTCCGGCAGGGGGTATCAGACGGGATTTCCGCACGAAAAAAAAAAGGTAATTTTTATGAATCTTTTATGACGTTATAAAATTTAATAGTCTAATAATTATCATAAACTGCTTGGATTATTAAAAATAAATAAAAACGATGAAATAAGAATCGATGCAACTTTTACCGCTCTTTTACCATTCTTAATTTAATAAGCTCGGTTAGATAATTTATTTAAACTATAGGAAAATATCCAATTAATGTGTTAATTATACAGGGTGATTTTATAGTCGTTTCGGATAAAAAGAATTTGGGCACAATTTCGATAGCAAAATCATCTGGGAGTATTAATTTGGTGAAAGAACTTTTTTTAACCCCCATAGTTACCTTTTTTCTTTTTACCTGAACATTATTCCCATAGAGATCATGGATGGTGCGTGCGGTCGCCGGGTCCATGGCGTGGTACAGAGAGGAACACTGTGACGGCGCCTGGGACTTGCGACCCAGGTGTAGGTTTAGGGGCCACCTTGTGATGCATCAGCGCTCACCTCCACCGTCACAAGTGTTCCCCCCTCTACCTATCCACATTTGGTAAGATCCTATCAACGCCGTTTTAGATATTCGTTTGAGTAAAGAGCTTACTGAAGCTCTAGGCAATCCGAGGTCTTTATCTTCTTTCGCCAAATGAATACTCCCAGATGATTTTGCAATAGAAACTGTGCCCAAATTCTTTTTATTCGAAACGACTAGGTATACAATCAGCCTTTTTTTTTTTTTCCCTGCGAAATCCCCTCGGATACCCCCCTGCCGGAGCCGGAAGGGGAGGTTATGTCGGACTCGAACCGACTAAAACCGCACGCCGACTTTGGGTCGTGGTGCTAGGCCGGAGGTGAGCTTGTCATCGACATATCCCTCGCACCCCGGCTAACCCAGGGCCATCCCTTACGGTCTAGCCCTCCTCGGGACTATACAATCAGCCAGTATTGTTCAACTCGGTGTACATGTGATTACCTTCGTCGTCCTCGGCGTTGTCCAAGAGCGGCGTGAAGGCGTACCGCTGGTTGTTGTTGGTGGGGCGCCACAGCACCATGATTACTGTGAGCACGCTCGCGAACAGCATGTGCCAGTACGCCTCGTCCATCCACACTTCCTTCCACTCCTGGAACCACGGCAGTCGTAAAACACGAGTCAGTGTAAATAATCTTGTGGCGACTATTTATAAAAACATATTAAACAAATAAACTAGGCTCACTGACTAGGATAGGATAGAAAGAAAGAAAGAAAATTCGTTTATTATACACTTACACTACACACTGAACAAAAGAAAATATAACAAGAAAAAAAAGAAATACAAAACAAAATAAATAAAAGAACCCGGAAAAAAAAAACATTTGTACGATTAGTCCCATTACACTTCGTATTATGTCAGTGTGGAGTGTGTGTCTAAAAGGCCGCAGTTCAACTGATGCTACAGATGGGGTAGGTACAATCTGTAGCGCTGGTTTTCAACTGCAGCCCAATATATAGATAGGGGACTCTTTTTTCCGCACATAGCCTCTCTTCTTGGGCCATTGTACGTGAAGAAGGCTCACTGACTAGTTAGTGGTTCAATTTCAGTATTAAGTCTTCAAAATAAGTTTCTTTTCTATATTTTCCATACATTATAAAATATACAAGGTGATTATAGTCGTTTCAGAAAAAAAAGAATTTGAGCACAGTTTCGTTTCGATAGCAAAATCATCTGGAAGTATTATTTTGGCGAAAAAATTTTTTTTTTTTGATAATGTTTGGGAATTATGTTTAGTTGAAAGGAAAAATGTATGGCGGTTGAAATTTTTTTTATTTTTATTTCACCAAATCGATACTTCCAGATAATTTTCCCTGTTTTCTCGTGGACCCACGAATTTGTTCCACTAGTGGGACCACGAGGGAGAGTTATTTCTCGTAAACCCACTACTTATTAATCCACTAATTTGTCTCACTGGTGGAACCACGAGGGAGAATTATTTCTCGCAGACCCACTCACTCTGATTTCTGATTTTTTTCTGATTTCTGATATTTTTATTTCACCAAATCGATATTTCCAGAAAATTTTGCTATTGAATCTGTGCCCAAATTATTTATTTTCGAAACAAAAAAAAAACACCTTGTTTTATATAATAAGAAAAATATTTTAAACTGTGTTTTTCAATAAACATTTAACAAGGTTGTTCATGTTTAGTTAAGTACAGTCAGCACCAAAAGTCGATGAAGAGAATCAACTTAACAAGTTAGGTGCCTACCTAACTGAATGGAGTATGGACATATTTTCACTGTGAGTAATTTTTTTTATGATATTTTATAGCATTTGATAAGCTAGCTATAAAATTAAGAGAGAGTTCGTAAGAGTGTTGGTAGATGACTCCACCATCGCCTTAAAGACGGATATTAAGAGAAGGGAAATTTGAATTGATTCAACTCAGTGGTTCAGTTGGAAGAGCATTTCCTCTGTAAAGGAAAGGTCGTGTGTTCAAGCCCCACCTGAGTAATTCATTTTTCCTGATGTAATTGAATTGTGGGCATTAAATTCTATAACTTACCGATATACACTTGGAGACTCTGTAGGACTTGATGGAGTAGAGCATGAACACGACAGACGATATCACGGCGAATATCAGTGTGTTTGTGAAGTGCCGGTACAACGACAGCTTTATAGTGTTTCTGGAACAATTACAAAAATGATTTTTTATACAAAAGACACGTCAATTTGACTTCACCTTGCCTGATGGTAAGCTAAAGGCAAAATCTCGGAAATAGGGCCACCATCGTAAACATGTACCATGTTAACAATGGTGGCACTCATAGATTATTCTTTTATCCAGGTTAAGTCCAGGTACTTTACAGTTTACACTGTTATTACTAGGTAGACGCTTAATTTCGGGGACACCCTGTAAGGGATGGCCTTGGGTCAGACGGGGTGTCGAAGTCGAAGACAACCTCACCTCCGGCTAGCACGACCCTCAGTCGGCGTTTGGTTTTAGTCGGTTCGAGTCCGACATAACCTCCCCTTTCGGCTCCGGCAGGAGGTATCTGAGGGGATTTCCACTCAAAAAAAAGGTAGACGTTTATTTATAATACAAATATGGAAGCAAAGATGAGGACTTACCTCCTCAGCTGCAGAGTCCTCATGGTGTGCGCGAGCGACACGAACACCCACCAGCAGATGGCGCTCTCCAGCAGCGACAGCGGCACCTCCGACAGCAGCAGGTCGCGGTTGGAGTCGTTGGCCTTGTAGTGCAGTCGTAACCACGCGTTGATGCCGCCCAGTACTCCCCACAGCACTCCCGTACCCACCACGCGCTGGAGGGCCGGGCCTAGGCGCGGCCTGGGGCAGAAAATACTCGTCAACATTGTGCCACCAAAAGCGTCGGTAGCTTAGTGGTTAAGGAGTCGGCCTTACGATCGAGAGGTCCCGGGTTCGAATCCTGACCATTACACTACCGACGTGAACCCACTCCTAACACAAGCAATTTAGCTTAGTTGGAGGGGTTAGAGGGAATATTAGTAACTTCGGTTCTAAGAATCCTTAAAAAAAAAACCTTGCCTCGGTTACCATAAGGACATCAACCACCTAAAGCGCGCCTAAAAAGTCGTTAGAGTTTCATACAAAACACGAAAAAAAACCCTGTTGCGATAAGAATTTTCCTAATGAAAGAAAACTCCCACCATTTTCTGACTTCATCCCTCCCCAGGAAAAGTTACAAACACGACGTCTCATGTCTGATATGAAGATTTCACAATCGTCTATGCACAGTCGGCTGATCGAGATTAAATTTATGCAGGTATTCATCAGGTCAATACGAGATCCGGGTATAACCGCATTTGCAACGGTGAAGTTCATGGTGCACTTAGTTTCATGGTGTTTATATCCTAACTCCTGTACTAAAGATGATCCAAAATCTAATCCAATCAAATCAAATCAAAGCATTTTATTGGTTTATCTACATAAAGCTCGGTCGAGATCATTATTCACTGAACGTTTTCGCATCTCAATTTGAGGTCGGTTTTCCAGACTAACTGTGATTTGGCTAAACTTCGCTACTTTCCGCGGAGCGACTGCCATCTGACCTCCTGATCAATATTGGCGAAGTTTTATAGTTAGACTAGTCGGACTTTTGATGGCTCCAACTACCCCAAACGACTGCAATGAATGTTCGTATGGCCACCGGGACCGGCAGCTTAATGACGCGGTCGAGATGGCACAATTTAAGCAGAGAATCATTGATACGAAAAGAAGAAGCATTCGTTTCGGGTAGTTGTAGTTACGTGTGTTACCAAAACCTTCTAAAGTAAAGCCAACGAGACGAGGGAAAAAGGTAAACAAAGCGACCATTTTTTTTTTTTTTTTTTTATCGTGCGAAAAATCCCCACGGATACCACCCCCACGGAGCCGGTGGAGGCGGTTATGTCGGACTCGAACCGACTAAAACGCACGCCGTCTTGGGTCCTTGGATGCCGGAGGTGAGATTGCCAAAAGCATATCTCTCGCACCCCGGCAGACCCAGGACCATCTCTTCCGAGATGGCCCCCTTCGGGTTGTGGGGACCACAGTGTCCCCATCTAGCCCCGGTTACGGGGAGACGCATTTGGCGCCGCCGCCGCGGCCTGCTTCTGCTAGGGTGACAGGCGGCTCCACCGGTCACCCTCAGGCCAGCGCTCATGGAGGACGGAGGTCGTTCTGCGACCTCCGACGTCCGGTTCGCCTTCGCTCTGCGCGGGCTTCCCGGGCCCGAACTCTAGTCCGGATCCGACCGGCCGCCTCCTTCTCGAGCATTACTTGCTCGCAGAAGGAGACAGCCGCACCCCAAGCGTTCGCGCATCTTACCATCGCTGTGAGCAACGTGGCGAGTGTGAGGACTCCCACCCCCAGAGCCGCCACTAGGACCCGCCTCGCTAGGGCACTCGGTTAGCGTGTGCAGCTCTGTGTCCTCGCTCGCATCACAGTGATGGCACTCGGACGTTGGCTCCTTCCGGATCCGACACAGGTAACTCCCGAAACACCCGTGTCCGGTAATCACCTGCGTCAGCCGGTACGAGAGGCTGCCGTGTGGCCTCTCTAGCCACTCCTCCATGATGGGTCTTACCGCCGCTATTACGGCGTGCCCTGCGCTTGGTCGCCCAAGTCGTAGCTCCCATTCCGCTACCATGTCCCTGTGGAGCTGAGACCTCACGGCCCGAATTTCATCAGGCTCGGGTTCCCGTCCCTGCTCCCGCGCCTCCTTTCGATACCGATATAGCATCGAAAGGGCTCTCACATCCAGGTTCCACGGTAGGGATCCGGCAAGGAGACTCGCCGCCTCCAGAGATATCGTGCGGTACCCCCTAATGGCCCTGTTGGCCATTGCACGTTGCGGCGCACGCAGCAGACGCGCAAAACAAAGCGACCATTACTGAGTTACGTTGTGATAACTAGCGATTATTTTGTTTACCCTTGTCGCACATGTCACACGTACGCGACAATGGCCGAGCAACAGCTGTCGTTGCGTGTTTCGTAGTAAAGGAAAGCTGTCAGCACAGCGTTTCTAAACTGTCAGATTCGCCATCTCACAAGCAATTTCATTCCAGTCTGGAATGCGTATAAATGTTTGGAATCGCTGAAACTTTGTTTACCTTTTTTCTCTCGCTTCGTTGGCTTTACTTTATATGTCAACACTCGTATGATGTTGGGCTAGCCACATGGACTGGTGGGTGTAATGTTGGCCAATAAAAGCATTTGTAACGCAAATAATCAGACAATCGGTCACTATGTGAATGTTGCGAATCTGATATATGAATGTATTTCTGATAGACTATGCCCAAGCCGTTAATATTTTCGTCGTAGCGTATGAAAATTTGAATGAATAAATACGTATTCATAGAGAAATTTATTCTGGTCGTCGCTCTACAAGAAACAATATACTTACTTTACAATACCGAACCCAAGAGATACTATAATGACTAGCATTCTCGCTAAGGCTCGCTTAGCGACAGAGATCCATTCAGCAAATATGTAGGCTTCGGCGTTGAAGTACCTGAATCGACGGAAAAGTTAACATGTTTAAAAAAAACATACACGTTTTCTTTTTAATAGGAAATATTCTTGTATTTTATAGTAGCACAGTTCCACTTATCCACAGGTAAATCCCAAACTTCGTTAGGGAGCTTGTGAAATAAGCGTAATACAGTTGCCTTGTAAATAATTACTATTTTTTCAGACTACAACATTGTTTTTGTGTCTAGTATTTATAATAAGCCTGTCACAAACTCTTGAAAACATTGAAATATTTTTCCTTACATAGGTTCTCAAAAATGTATTGTGAAACTACGGTTACAATGTCCATTTCTCGGAAGGGAGACTGTTGGGCCCAAATTATAAATAGCTGTAATTAGTACGTACACAAGGCCAAAGAGATAAGTGTACACGTGTACTTCACACCTTGGCCGAATGTCCACTAAATAACATACCCAGTACTATTAATATTCGAGTAGACAGCGTAGTAAGTGGCACTCTCCACCATGCCCATGAGTGCGACTCCACCGATCCAGTACTGGATGCGGAGCAGGTCGCGCCACTGCAGCCAACACACCAGCAACCACGCAGTACACAGCAGAGTGTACACTCCGCACATTACTCCGAAGAACTGGGGAAAATAGTGCCACATAGTATCGTACAGGTAAGTACAGCATTCACTGGTTCACAGATCAGTAACATAACTTTCTTTGAACCATGTGGATCGAAAGGTTCCGGGTTGAAATCATGCCCATTACACTACCGACGTGAACCCACTTCTAGCACAAGCACTTAGTTGGAGGAGGGGTTAGAGGGAATGTTAGTAATTTCGGTTGCTAATATTCTTTAAAAAAAAATACTGCAGATTTCTTTCGTCAGAGCTCTGACAGAACGGAGTGTCATGTGCCGTCTGTCTCTGAGCACGATTGGGGGTAAATGCATCTCATGGTACGGTAATATTTGCCCGAAATTTTGACCTGCAGTTTCAAATGTAGATTTCAGGCCTACGGATGTCCCGCCTGTCACCACAGCAAAAGTACAAGCCATTCCTAGATCATAATCTCAAAACCATAGATCGCCTAGGGTTAGTCGGGGCGCGAGGGTAATGCCTTGCTAGGTAGCCGTTCCTCCGGTAATTGAGACCTTAGACAGCGTGAGGGTTTTTACCCGACTACGGCGAAGCCAAAAGGAGGGTTATGATTTTGACAGGCTATGTATGTATGTATGTATGTATGTATGTTCATTTGTTCCCTCATAGCTCCTCAACTACTTATTAGAACTGGACAAATGAGGTATCGTTACAAGCGGCTTGATCGTCCGATAGTTATAGGCTATATGACTTGTCACTCAATCTTGTGTGGCGCCCTCTAGCGCTCATAAGGTACTGTGTTAAAAAATAAATTTGAGATAAATATGCCGTGTTTGGTATCAAATGAAAGTGCTTAATGAGCACATTTCAAATATGTATAAATTATTAGCTTTACCTTGCCCCAAAGTAATTTAAATAAAAAAAAAAGTTTAAAACTAAAACCCGACTACCGAAAAATCACGTTCTAAAAAGTGGCAAACAAGAAAATATCAAGGATAGCAGTGGTCGTATGCCACTTGCTCTAGCAAAACAATATATTCTAGGTAAAAGTGGCATACGACCACGGCTATCCTTGATATTTTCTTGTTTGCCACTTTTTAGGACGTGATTTTTCGGTAGTCGGGTTTTAGTTTTAAACTTTTTTTTTGTAAATTCGAGTCCTACCTAACACACCCGTACCTCTAGCACGAACAACTATCGTAATAGTATTGAGAGAACAGAGCATTGCGATTGGCAGGCCACACACACACATGCACGCCCGCACGCACGCACGCACGCACGCTAGCACGCACGCACACATGTGCACAGTAGGCAGGCGGCCAATAGCAATGCTCCATTCTCTCAATACGCATACAATATGATTACGATAGTTGTTCCCGCTAGAGGGCGGGGTTGCCGATCGCCGGTAGGGGTAGTATCCGTGGGGATGCCCGCACAAATCATATACCTACAAAAATTAATGAATTTGAAATTAAAACGTTCTATTCTTACCGGTAATAATGGCCATATCGCAGCACTCAGATAGCCCGAGGGCGCCACCATCTCCACGCTGGCGGTAGCCTTGAATTTCACCTTAGAGGACATCGTCAGCGTCAATACGTATATACCTTCCTTGTCAACTGTTAAAAGAGAGTGTCGGGGTTTCTGTAACAGAGAGCATAAACGTTCGTTAGGGCAATGTTTAATAGTACGTAAACATCAAAAAAATTCAACTAAGCAGTGCTATATGGGTTCTAGAATGTGGTTTAACAACGGTTTTGTAGTAGTAGCAGACCTTTGCATCTTAAATAGATGATTTCATAGAGCCGTATCCATGTGGTACATTCTAGAGTCTATAATGACGGTATAGCAGGAAATGATTGGTAAATATTATGAAATAAATATTCCACAACATTCTACACAACCCATGGTATGATTAACTAGCTTATGTTATGGAATCTAGAATGCGGATAAATATACTTAGATATTTTTTTTTTTGTAAATACATAAGTACATACATACAGTCGCGTTCACTACCGCAACGCCACAGAGGCTATCATGCATATAGATATATTCATGCATACAAATATTTGCACTGATCGGGAATCGAACCCGCGCGCCCTGTGTAGCAGTCGCATTTAGTACAGCCATGCCACAGAGGCTGTCATAAAATAATATCTTATCTTACTGGGCCTATAGCTAGCAGTGGGCTGCAATACGCTAGTTGCGGTGTTGCAAAGGACTAGAGTATTTGAGTCCTTTTATAAGGACTCGGTTGATGTATCATAAGACTCGACTCATTACTACAGGACTCCAAGACTAAAGAACTAATTTCACTATGAGCTCTTTAACGTGAAAAAAGGACTCGAGTCTCTTTAAGGTTTGAGTCCTTTTTTAAGACTCAAGTCGCTAGTAGATGACTCGAGCTCGGTTGGACTTTAAACTTTGAGCCTTTTAAGCGCACTGAGTCTTGCATGATTGAGTCGAGTCCTTCAAATTAGGGCTCGAAGACTCGAGTCCTGTGCAACACTGGCTAGTTGATACTGATCTTACCCCAACGGTGTCCTTTGCCGCCTCAGGCAGCTTGCTACTCTCAAGTGATATGAGATGATTATCGTTACACGTGATTTTCTTCACCTCCTGTATCAGTATCAACAGGGGGCTCGTCACATTCTCCTCAGCAGGCTCTTTAGCCTTACATTTTACTACTTGTTGCTGAAAAGAAAAAAAAAACAAATTAAAAAATCTCCGGACACTCCCCATCCCCACTTTAACGCCCATAACTTTTAAACAGCTCAACCGATTTTCATCAAACATGTCTAAGAACACTCGCACATAAGTCACTTTTAATACAAAAAAAAATTGAAATCGCTTCACCAGTTCGGGAGCTATGATGCCACAGACAGACACGTGAAGCTTATAACATCTTATGTAATTGTTGGTAAAGTATTGTGAATAGAACAGTATAGGTCTAATTTATGTGTTAAGTCCAAAAACTCAGATGTCACCCGAGCAAACAATGTTTTCACGTGAATTATAAACGTATTGCGCCTAGTGTGAGTGTGGGGTCACAGTATATTGAACATTGTAATTATTTTTGGCAATAAATGATTTTTATTTATAACATAACATAACATAAACTCACGCCTGTATTCCCCGAAGGGGTAGGCAGAGGTGCTAGCACCCACATTTCGCCAGTTTATGTGTAGGTCCCAATGTAATAGGTGGACTCCAAGACTAAAGAACTAATTTCACTATGAGCTCTTTAATGTGAAAAAAGGACTCGAGTCTCTTTAAGGTTTGAGTCCTTTTTTAAGACTCAAGTCGCTAGTAGATGACTCGAGCTCGGTTGGAAACTATAAACTATTTTATTTATTATTTATTTATTATTTGCATCGGCAGTTAATATAATAGCAGAAAGCATGTCAAACATGGTATTTCCGTCTACCCCACTGAGAAAGACAAAACTTGCTTATGTATATTTATTAACCTTCCGCCCGCGACTCCATCCGCGTGAATTTTCTTCCCGTCCCGCAACCCAAATTTCCCTTCTCTTTATATCCGTCTTTAAGGGCGACAGGGGAGAGAAGAGAAGAGAAATTTGAAGTGATTCAGGTGTGGCTCAATAGCTCAGTTGGAAGAGCATTCCCCCTGTAACGGAAAGGTCGTGGGTTCAAGTCCAACTTGAACGCTTCTTTTTCCCGATGTATTTCGAAATTAAAAGTTAGCATAATAAATGATATAAAAATGTCATTAAAAACGTAATCTATCCCTATACCAACTCTGCGCGATGGACCTACATTGGCCTGACCATTTTCCTGTTCCTTACACGCTTATTTCACGAAGTACTCTTTCGCTCAACTTCCCTAAATAACCTTAACATTACACACATACCAACATTAAAGAAAAAATACTACCGCACAGCACATACATAAGCTCAAGGCTCAAGCTTACGGCGCAAGGCCAGGAGCGGTGCACAGTGTAATAAACGACCCATTGTGTGATTCATAGTAGTAGTATTTACTCGAACTGATAACATTTTGATACCCCGCGACACGCCGAAGTAGCTGTTTAATGTCGTAAAACGCAAAATTATTGACTTTTGATTTTATACAAGGAATCGGATTGAAGATGAAGACTGAGATATCGGCTAAGATCGGTTTGTTTCGGGTTTGTAGAGCGTTCTCTCTGTCGTATATCCGACTGGAAATTTGATACCTTTATAGAGTAGTTAGCACCGTTTGTGTTTATGAAATATTAAAATAAAACTACTCTAGGTCTTCCTATGGTTCCTGTCTTGTGCGATAGACAGGTCATTCTACAAACCCGAAGCAAGTAGATCTTGCTATGCTTCCTATCACTGCTATGCTTCCTCTCACTGCTATGCTTCCTATCACTCCTATGCATCTCATAACTGCCATGCTTCTTATCACTGCGATGCTTCCTATCACTACCATCATTTCTGTCACTCCTATGCATCTTATAACTGCTGTAGGGCGAACCGTGTAAAATGGGGTTACCAGCTGTGCAATTCACTAAGCAAGCACAACGATGCAAGTCGCAACGTTGTGCTCGACAGAGATTGTCATTGGTCGATCTCCAGTGACGTGATAACCACGACCAATGACAATCTCTATCGAGCACAACGTTGCGACTTGCATCGTTGTGCTCACTTAGTGAATTGCAGTGCTGGACGCAGGGGGTGGTGGCTGCGACTGTGGTGCATCTCTACAGTCGATGGACCACATCTTGTCGTGCCCACTGTGCCCCTACGCCTGCACGATTGCCAACCTAAATGAAGCTACGGAAGGTGCGGTCAAAGTCACCGAGTTTTCGGTTGGGCGTATCTAGATATTTAAATTGTTGCCACTGACACGAAGAATAAGACTACCATTCTTCCTATCACTGCTATGCTTCCTGTCACTGTTATCCTTCCGATTCCTATGCTTCCTATCACTATTGTTCCTATCACTGCTATACTTCCTATCACTGTTATGATGCCCATCACTCTTATGCTTCCTGTCACTCCTATGCTTCTTAAAACAGAACCAATTAATAAAATTCTACAATACCTGCTCAAAGTAGTGTAAGTAGTCAGGTGAGCACATTGTGGTAGACCATGTGTAGGTCACTGTCACTTCAGTCGTATTTGCCACGTCACATTTTACTGAAACAAAATATTTACTACATATTCATATAGGTGGTTAATAGACAAAAGGCTGCAAGCGACATTCGACTGATCAGAGGTAAAAGATCACAAACGTCCGATATTATCAACAAAGGGCGAGGGTAGTACTATTAAAGCATATCAGTGTCATTACAGCGTTTTGCTGTCTCTGTAAGTATCTTTGTGCGCATAAGATGGCGTTATTTTATTCTATCCTTTTTTTTCTTTTTTTTACACAGGACACGTCAATTTGACTTCACCTCGCCTGATGTTAAGCTAAAGGCCATATTTTTTTGCTAAGAATTAGAAATACTCATCACATCTGGATGCCCAAAGCCCAAATGGAATGTAACTGATATTTTTATTCACCACTTTATGCTTGAGCTTTTTCTGCCTTATCTCTGAATTGGCCCTTGCTGCATTTAAAGCTTATACTTTTTAGCCCTGGCGAGACCTCTGTGTCTGTCTCCTGTTATGTGTCTTAGTTTATCTTGGCTTTTACGGGGACGACTGCCGTCTGACATCCATAATCCGATAAGAAAGCATGCGCCAGTCTCGTCCGAGATTACTAAGTAATATGTTATGTCTAGCACCTAAGTATTTTAGTAGTATTAGTCCCTCCTAATACAAGCATCATTTGCTTACCAGGACGGTCCAAATACTATTGTTGTAATAAGTTTTAAAAGAATAAATAAATATTAAATTTCAAGTATTAATAAAAAAAGTTAAGGTCGTTAGGACGTCCATATCATGCGTGTTTATAATAAAAACGTGTGGTTCTTTGATATAGGCATCTTAATATAAGTAGGTTCGCGTTATCGTGGCGATTGTACTGAATAAGTAGGCACGATCGGTTAGCTTGTACTTTGTTCCTATGTAAGTAACTCAGCGAATTTCGTTCAGCGATTTTTTTCCGCCCGCGTGGTGTCAGATCCAGTTACCGCTGCACCTTCTACTATCTTAAGCATGTATTATACATATAAACCTTCTTCTTGAATTACTCTCGTCTATTAAAAAAAACGCATCGAAATCCGTGATGACCTCCGACCGATTTCGGCCATGGCGACCACTTATAAGTCCTCCTGATTGGTACGGCGCTGGTGCGCACGCAAATGGCTAATATAGCCAATCTTGGCGGTGAACCTACGCGCACATATAGCGCACGTAAGCACTCCACCCACGTAATTGTAGGTAAAGGCAGCAGACTGTCGGGCCTTCAGTTCGTCGCGCCTGGTGTCGAGGTCCGCCGCTCCTCGAACTCGCCCACTTGCACACGGATAAGCCTGCGCCATTCAGGGCGTTGTGCCGCCAATGCCTCCCATCTCGAAGGTTCGATGTTACATTTTTTCATGTGGCGCTTCTGAACATCTTTGTAACGGAGGAGTTGTCCGCCTTGTTTCCGCTTACCCTCCCCCAATTCAGAATAAAAGATGCGTTTCGCCACTCGATCCTCCGTCATCCGAGATACGTGACCACACCACCGAAGTTGACGACGCATTAAATACGTCTCTATGCCACCGACATTTGCTCTTCGTAGAACTTCGGTGTTTCGCACATAGTCGGACCACTGGATATTTAAAATTTTTCGCAGGCATTTAAGGTGGAATTGGTCTAGAGTGCGAATGTGTTGACGGTACACGCACCATGTTTCGGATGAATATAGGAGGTTTGGCAGCACGATCGCCATGTATACTGAAATTTTGGTAGACAGCTTTAGATCATGCGAGCAGAATACCTTAGCGCATAGCTTCCCGAATGCTGCCGCAGCAGCTCCGATTCTGCTATTGATTTCGGCATCAAGGTCACATTTAGATGTTATGGTGCTCCCTAGGTAGCGAAACTTATCAGCCTGTTTCAACTCGTCCTCGCCAAGCCTGATACACAGTGTCTCGTGACCGTGTGTGTCTAAACACATCACCTCCGTCTTTTTGACACTTATTTTCAGGCCAAACTTGCAGCATGTTTGGTGGAAAGCTGTCATCAGCTGTTGCAGGCCCTCTGAAGATTCCGCTAAGCAGCATATGTCGTCGGCATACATAATCTCCCTGATCACTGCCTGAGTTGCCTTGGAGCGCGCCCTTAGTCTGGCCAGATTGAAAAGTCCACCGTCGGTTCTGAAGCGTATGCGGACACCCTCAGAGATAACCCCCGCGACCTCCCCGACCACTACTGCAAAGTACAGGACGAACAGTGTAGGTGCTAGAACACATCCTTGTTTTACCCCACAGGTGACGGGAAAGAACTCGGATTGTTCACCGTTTTCAGTTACGCAGCATTGCATGTCGTCATGCAGTAGTCTGAGAAGCCCCAAAAACTTCTGCGTGCATCCCAGCTTTCCCAGAACCAGCCAAAGAGCTTCACGAGGAACGCTGTCAAACGCCTTTTCTAGGTCAACAAAGCAGAGGTACAACTGACGACCTTGTTCTCTGCTTTTTTCCTGAAGTTGACGCACTGAAAAGATAGCCTCACAGGTGCCCCGATCAGGTCGAAAGCCAAGTTGAGTTTCTGGTAGGATCCTTTCTGATAATAGCCTTAGGCGATTAAGAAGCACTCGAGCAAAGGCCTTTCCAGGTGTTGAGAGAAGAGAGATGCCACGATATGAGTCACAATCGGAACGATCGCCTTTGTTTTTGTACAGGGCTTGAATGCGTGACACCTTGAAGGCAGCTGGGACCCGTTCTTCCTCCCACATACGTACAAATAGTTCGCAAACAAATGTGTGTAACTCGATACCACCGCACTTCAGCAACTCGCCCGGTATAAAGTCAATGCCAACTGCCTTTTTATTTTGTTGGTCTTTGATGGCAGAGATAACCTCGTCACGCAATAGCGGTGCATCCAGCTCAGTACATAAAGGGAGTTGTGGTAGCCGACTGATGAACTGGAGATCGGCTGATCCGTCTACATTTAGCAGAGAGTTAAAATGTTGTGCCCACCGCTTGAGTACGTCCTCCTTACTAGTAAGGAGTTCGCCATCTGTTGCTTTCAGGGGCACCCTTACTCGATGACACCCTCCAATCATCCTACGTACCTCGCTGTAGAACTCCCCGAGCTGATTTGTATCTGCGAGCCACTGCATGTGACAAGCCTTGTCCCGCCACCACTTGTCCTTGATCTGTCGGGACAGCCTACGTAGTTGGACGTCACTTTCTTTGACTGCCGCCACACTCCCACCTCGCCGACTGTGCTGCTTCAAGAGATCGCGATGTTTGTCGAGTGCCGCCCTAAGGATTTCATCGTTCTCATCAAACCAATCCTCGTTTCGATGATCTTTTCGACCCAAGGTAGCGGAAGCGGCCTCCATGAGATGAGACGACAACGTTTCCCAGGTTGCAACTACATCGCCACTATTATCACTTGACAACAGCTTCTCAGACAAGGTCTGAGCGTATTTCTCCCTCACTTCGCGATCGTTCAGCCTTTCCAGGTTCAGTGACTCAGGCTTTATTGCTTTGGATCTACGTGGTTTTCGGAGGCGGAGTCGCAATTTAATAATAATGAGCCGGTGGTCAGTCCAACAGTGTGCCCCGCGCATAACACGGGTGATCTGCACTTGTCCAATGTCTCGTTGCCGTACGATAGCATAATCGATCAAGTGCCAGTGTCTGGATCTTGGGTGCATCCACGTTGTCTTGTGCTTTGCGGCAAGCCGAAACATGGTGTTCGATATTGCCAGCTCGTGTTGAGCACATAAACTGAGTAACAGCCGACCATTGCAGTTCATGTTGCCAACTCCGTGTCTACCCAGGACTCCAGGCCAAGCCTCATAGTCTCGTCCGACTCTGGCATTGAAATCACCCAGCAATAAAATCTGCTCTCCGGTGTTAATGCTATCTAGACATCGAGATACGTCGTCATAGAATTTTTCCTTAATGTCATCAGACTTATCTAGGGTAGGAGCGTAGACACTGATGACATTCAGGTAGTTGTTATGGTCCAGGTGTAGGCGCAACGTGGTTAATCTGTCCGAAATGTGTATAGGATATTCATCCAAGCGCTTCATTATGTCGCTTTTGATAGCAAACCCTACACCTGAACGCCGCGGTTCAGACGTAGCGGTCCCCTTCCAAAAGAAGGTGTAACCACCTCCATCTTCCACCAGTTCTCCCTCATCAGCGAGATGTGTTTCACTGAGAGCAGCAACATCCACGCCATAACGACGAAGTTCACGAGCTACTACGGCGGTTTTACGTTCAGGGCAGGCGTTACCATCATTATCAATGAGCGTTCTCACGTTCCACGCACCAAATGTCATTGTTGATGTTTTTATTAGCTTTTTATTGTTTCGTCGACCACGTATTACTTGATGCGATGGCAGCCGCGGTTACTACCACCTCTCCAGATAGGAACGAGCATTTTTTTAGGGCACCTTTTCTAGCCCACTCCTCGGCTGAGCGAGGAAAGCAGTGCCTCCCTAAATAGGGCTGCTTTGTAATCCTGGGTGCTGCCGAATTCACACTGTCGTCCCCAGTTTGCAATGTGAAAGCGACCACGGCGCGTACTCACACCCCCAAGACCACCCATGTGTAGGATTCAGACAAAGCCCGGCTGCATCATGCCAGACCTCTCTACTTCATCCCATCGCCACAGGATTTAAGCGTATTCGGAGTCCTTTCAACAGAAGCGGTCAGGTGCGCAGGATATTTTAGATGCGCAAACGTTCGCGCAGACGCAGGCGCACACTCTCATCCTCACCCTCCTTGGTCCAGTGGAACGGAGATCCGCTACGACTGGGGAGAGATCAGATGATGTATCTGGCCGACGGTAACTATACGCCCTCTACCATCGCCCTAGGCCATCCACCTTGCCTTGCTGACTCGCCAAGTCCACCAAACCCTGTTGCATATCTGCATTGGGTTGCCTTCCTTGCCGAGACAGACTTTTTGCGTGATGCGAGAGGGAGCCGCATTTAACTTGTCTACTGAGTTGACAAGCCCCTCCTCCAGGTTTAGCCCGTGAGCCGACACGGTTTTCCAGGGTGTGGCCGCTGTACGCATACAGCTACTAGGAGCCACTGGAGAAGAGTTTGTGGACTAGCAGCGTTGTTAACACATCTCTGGTACTTTATTGAAAGTCGGCTGTCAGAGATAGACGCTACTACTCCACTACACCCTAATCCGTACCGTAGTTTTAAAGATATAAGCATACATAGGGACGGGCAGACGCGGAAACTTTGCTTTAAATTATGTAGTGACTAATCGGGCAAAGCCAACCCGCTCTGGCTTTGCCCGGTGCATATCTTGAATCATTGAAAAGGCATTCGTTTAATTCGTCTCGAGTATTTTAGTGCCAGCTGGTGACCACGGTCTGATAATGGTGCTGGATGGTGACCATAGCAACCACGTTGAGTTTATGGAGCCGGTAGTCACGGGCATTTCTGAACTAAACAAGATATACTAGTTGTATTTGGGTTCGTTATGCTGATCGTGGTAAGGTCTCTAGTGCTATTTATTATTACGAAAACTTCAAAGTTGTTTTTTTTTAATAAAAAATAACTTAAAAAAAAGCTTTTCAAGAATCTGAAGTAAGTAATAATTTTATACACGGGTTGTACTAATTTCAAAAGCTTTTAGCGTAAACAGAAAACAGAGAAAACACTTACGCGATCATTGGTATACAAAAAGGTTTTTTTTTATATCAATGTACGTTTTTAAGTACAACTCGTATACAAAAAATATTTCAGATTTTTTCAAACAAAAGCTAACAATTTAACTTCTTTAACTGTAAAACTGTTATTTCTAGTGATTATTAATAGTAGGTAGATTAATAATTCTAGTGGGATAAATACTAAAAATGGACCATGGTAATAGGAAAAGCATATAAATAATAATAGTATTAGCTGCATGAGGTAAATGCCTTACAACTTCCTGATCCAGTAGTATAATCAGCAATCGTGTTAATTAAATGGCGCAATATTGTTAGATAACGAGACCATTGGCGATATTATGCTGTACCACAAAAGGAGAAGTGGAAGTTGTTTAATATAACTGGCTGGTCATATTAAAACTTTTTTGGAAGCTCTCTGACCTGTGAATCGTCACCTTGGATCTGAAGATCCGAGATGGAGTGCGATTTTAGTAGGTTCGAGTTCGATACAACTGTCCCCCTGGCCGAGAAGAGGCGTAATCCATGCGTGAATCCTATTAAATATTGAATAGCCCGGTCAATTTAGACATTCGAAGGTACATAAATTCCCACCAAGCTGAAAATGAGTAAAATTGTTCAAAACATAATTATAAACAATATCTGAAAGTTAGCCATCATTCTTGTGTAAGGAAAAAAACTCTTTGAATCGGTATATCTCAGAAACGGTGGCTCGTAGGAAAAAACTGTTGATGCATTTTTTATAGATAATTTTATAATCTACAATTTTTGTCTGAAGTACTTTTATGATAAACGTACCGTTTTACTGAAAATCGTGAAAAACTAATTTTTTTGACCTTTGACCTTCAATTTTTTTTCTTTACACGGGAATGATGGGGAACTTGCAGGAATTGTTTATAATTATGTTTTGAACAATTTCACTAATTTTCAGCTTGGTGGGAATTTATGTACCTTCACTCTCATTTTTTGGTTTAAATTGACCGGATTATGAATTCTCAGAAACCGCATCAAAATCCGTAGCGTAGTTTAAAAAATTTAAGCATACATAGGGACGGACAGCCGTGGAAAGCGACTTTGCTTTATACTATGTAGTGACTAGTCGGGCAAAGCCAACCCGCCCTGGCTTTGCCCGACTAGTCACTACATAGTTTTTTGACATAGTTTTTGAAAATTTGGGGCCATTTTGTAACAGTGACGTAATCATTCCAATGGGATTACGAAAAGAAAGATTTCCTTCGAACTAGCGACTTAAACCAAGCCTTTCTGACTTAGGGTCGTCTTCCGCCGTGACCCTAAAATTAACGAATATACAGCCATACAGGGCTTTTTAGTCGCTGCCCTAAAACAGTTTATTGAAAACCTCACAAAAGTATGCTGAAGTATCGAACGACGTAGGTGTGACGTCAAACTTCCGATACTATCAAATACCTTTTTTTACTATAATGGTTAGTTGAACGATTAAAAATGAATGAAAGCGATAACATTATACTCGTAATTTTTATCGCTACTTTTCTATTATTTATTTAATGAGCTCAGTCAAAGAATTTATTATAACTATAGTAAATTAACCTAATAAATTTTTTTTATTCGTTTCGAACACAATCCTTTAAAAGTTTCTGCACCAATGAGCTCTAATTTTGACATCATTGACATCGCGCTTCGGAGATTCGACAGCCTTTGTTGCGTAGCAGTAGTGACTTCGATCCCCACTCAGTGGAAAAAATTGTATGCATGAATATGGGAACATTTTTTTGCATTGGTCAGTGCTGCAATTCACTAAGCGAGCACAACGATGTGAGTCGCAACGTTGTGCTCGATAGAGATTGTCATTGGTCGGATTGTATCACGTCACTGGAGATCGACCAATGACAATCTCTATCGAGCACAACGTTGAGAGTCGCATCGTTGTGCTTGCTTAGTGAATTGCACAGCTGATTGTTCCTCGGAGACGACGGACGCGGCGACGGTCCCGGTTACCATACTAACATCTATTGCAGGCATTACGGGTAGTTGGAGCTCTAAAATGTCCAACAACTGGTCTAGCTGCTTCGATATCGCCATTGAGTTGTGGAGGTCTAATGGCAGTTGCTTCACACAAAATATCGAAGTTGTCAGCCAAATCCGCAGTTAGACTGGTAAAGCGTACCCCAGACTTCAAGTTGAAAACTTCGAATGCGACTTGGATCAACGCTAATATGAAGACATCGCACTTCGGAGATAGTTCTATAGTCCATTTGGTTAGGTACTTATTTTTTTTTATATAGGACACATCAATTTGAAATATCTGCGGTAGCGTAATGGTATGGGTAATGGACTGCTGAGACGAGGTCTCGGGTTCGATCCCAGGTTTACCATGGCACACACCAATGACTTATCGATGCTTTTCGAAGTTATGTGTGTATTATGTGTATAGAGCCGGAAGGCGGACCCTGAGCTCCGAGGGCAGCGTGGCCTCGGATGCAATCAGGACTAACGTCTCTATGTGGATGATGACATGCTTAATATAGTAGAGGTGCAGCGGGAACGGAATCAGACGCCACGCGGGCGAAAAAAAATTGGCGGTACGAAGTTCGCCGGGTAGTCTAGTATTTTACAAATAAACTAGGCTAACTGCCTAAGGGTTCAATATCGGTTAATAGGACTTTTTTCTAATGTATTCCTGGGCAAAATGAAACCGGGATGATACTGACGTGGCTATATATTCATAAGCGTCGGTAGCTGAATGGTTGAGGAGTCGGCCTTACGATCGAAAGGTCCCGGGTCATTATTTCCACTACCGACGAATATTAGTAATTTCGGTTCTAATATTCTTTATAAATAAACACATCAATGGTAAATACATTAGATGACTATTATTCCACGTCTATGAAACTCTGTGGTGAAGTAGAAACACACAATACTAGACATAAAGCGGTTATCTAAATAGCATCAGATAACTAGTAAATGACCAGCTGATTAGATAGCATCTGATACTTAGCAACGTTGAATTAGTCCTTACGACACGGAATAAGGGCAAACGACAGTACTTATGTGTATGTCGCAAGTAAATATGTGCACCACGAAAAAAAAATTGGAATTCTTGTCTGGTTTTCTGTTTGACTTAATAATTAATGTCTTTAACAGCTGATATTGACGGGACTTGGCCGAAGACTGATGATACAAGGCGTAACTTAGGCTACCAGGGTTGATGAAAAAAATTTTAGACCCAGATTTAAGTCCATATGGGCAAAGTCATACACTGTTTCGAGAGTGATTTTGCCTTAATTTTATAATGATTTAAATCGAGAAGATTCAAAAATAATGTGCAAATAACAAAACACAGTTCTACATTATCAAAATGTAAAGAATTCATTTTAAAATTTGTAAGTTTCTGAACATTTTAAAATGTAAAAATAAAGAAAAAGTGTATGTAATTAAACTAAGACTGTTAAGAATTGGTAGCAATAGGGGATTAAGTCTAACAAAGAGCAGAATCAAGAATAATGTTGGTTGACCGAGTTGACCTTGCAACCAGAGTGAACCGGTTACTTAGGGGTTGTAAACATTTTTCACACTGTAGCTAAACCGACTGCAGCGCCACGTGGCGCCCGTGTGACCATTATATTTGTTTTTATTTTTTTTTTTATACAGGACTCGTCAATTTGACTTCACCTCGCCTGATGTTAAGCTAAAGGCAAAGTCTCGGAAAGAGGGTTACACAAAAATCCCTACCTTCCCTACCTATATTACATTATTCACTTCAAACTTTATTCTCAATTTGATCTGGCACAGCATAGAAACAGTATTAATGCCTACAGTTTTGGAAGATTGACACATTCCAGGTTTGAACCCTGTCCAGTATAATATTATATGAATCTACCTCTATTACAAGAAACAGCAACTTAAGATTGTGACAATACTGGATGTGATCCATGTTCCAAGTAGTAGTATATATAAAAATCCAAATAAACAATTCATGAATTAACATGTGACTTTTGGTATAGCAACTACGTTTTTTTTTGTCACCATTTAAACAAAATCTGAATGCAGAAGTCTGAGGATCAGGCTCTATGCTGCTAAAAAAAAGCTGTGGACCGGATAGGCTAGTTGATATTAAAAAATTGCAACTCAAGCCAGTGTAAATAATGAATTAGCAGTATACTTACACATTACAATAAGCTTAGAATCCCGAAATAGTGACTTAGCTAGTGTAAATTCACAATAATCCTGAAAAAAAAAGAAACTGTATGATAAATATCAAAACACATACTTAGCATGAAGAATTTCAAAAATGATGTTTATGCCTACTAATAAAAAAAAATTTAGACATTTAAAAAGAATAGAATATAGATATTATGTCTATGCTTCCAATGGACTGCTAATATTCTAAGAATAATGTTTATCTTTTAAATCATATTAAATAATTAGGCCTACATTGTGATTCATCAATCAATCATAGATAAGTGTACAATAATATTGTCATAGTAATGAAAATAACAGATAAAATGGCACTTAATATTTTGTTTTTTGTTTTAAAAATATAAAGCTAAATATCTCTGGAATTATGGAGTTAAGTTCCAAAATATTTCAAGGTCTCTTTTGCCTCCCTAATGCATAAAAAAAGGGTCCTCTATGTTCCATCTTGGGCATGTAATGTCAATACAAAAGTAAAAAATATTCATTATCAATTCAAAATAAACAATCAATGTGGGTCTAACACTTGTTATTTGTTCTCGGATAAATAATTATAACATGATATGGTACATATTTGAGGCTGCTGCCCTTAAGAAAATCATATTTAATCTATTTAAAAACAACATTACAAAGAATGTTTTTTTCTTTCTTTGTATCAAACTGTTGTAATGTAATTGAGACCGCTTGTTGATTATTACTTTACAAATTTACTATATTCAATGTTTTACCTTAAACCTCCTTTTTTAGATATGTAACAATCATTGTCTTAAGTAGAGGAATCATAAAATCTTTATAAATAACATTTTACATCAAATCCTAACACAAAAGTATTTAGATGTTTTAGTTAGAATGAATAAATGAAAAATGTTTAATATATTTTCTAAGGAAACGGCGAGACATCAGTAGAGTCAGCAAGAGGACTGGCCAATTATGATATAAAGGGAAGTTACTGCTCTGGCAGTAGCCCCTCACCTGCTATATAACTCCACCACATTTGCTCATAGTCATATTGACTGATCGCATATACCTAAATGAAAAAAAAACTCTAATTTAAAAAAAAAACACAAAAGTATAGTTACTATAATATACAATATACACAATTAATAAAGTTATAGCCACTATGTGTTTTATAATCACAAGTGCATTTGGAAAAACATACAGTATCGATTTGAATGTACTGAGAATAGTACCTACCATAATTTATTGTGATAAATAAATGAGTCAGATGTTATATGCAATAATATATTAATACGTATTTCTTATCGGTAGTATTGTTAAGCTAACAGGAATTTCCCATATAGAACTAGCAGTACGAAGTGTAGGCATCGAAATTTATATCAATAAAGTATCTTACTTACCCCGGTCAGTGGTAAATCCCATTTTCCTACATCCGAAAAACTGTGCGTTACTTTGATTATAGCTACAAATATTACATATAACTTTAGCAACATTGTATTGTTTTATGTTGCATGAACCACAAATTATTTTATTATCACCGGAATACTACCAAACAACATTTTAATGTGGTGTAAATTACAAATAACAATTTTTCAGAAGGGAAACGCATTCACTTGACATACAATGGTTTGACATTGACTGACGTTATATATTTTTAAATATTTTTTTTAGCAAGGGTACTAGTGCTAACACTAGCCTTTTTAGCCACTGATTTTCATTTTATCCTATTAATCTTTTTGAATTCATTTAACGTTTGTAATTGAGATTTGATCTTTTTGATTGATACAGGTTGCTGTTAGTTAAACAGTGTCATATCTTAAACGATTAATATTTTTGAAGACATATTAATAGCAATCTTGCAACTCAACCAAGATTATAATTAATTTTCAAAAAGTCTCGAAATTCTCCAAAACAACGACTATAAATGAAGGTCAAAAGACACAGTCTCAGTGTTGAAAAAAGGAAATTAAAAAAACAATTATAGCATAGACAAAACCATCTATTTATCTATAGTTTGTGGTTGTCGTGTCAAAATATTTTTGTTTTGTTCTTCGTATATTTCTAAAAAAAATCGCATAATATGTCATAGTTGTAATGTTTTCTGTTTATTTTAATGTTAAAATACGTAAATTAACAATAATATCATTGAAAAAATATAATGTTTATGTGACACATTACTCAAGTGTGGTGCAGTGGTAGTCATGTCAGATTGTGCGCTGGTTACCAATGTAAGCGAACACGATGCGAGCATGGACGTGGGGAACGACAAGTCTCTATTCGAGCCTACTGTTGATATGATGGTAAATGACTTTGATGACGAGAGAACATTAGACGAAGAAGAAGCTTTAGCGGCGGGAGAGCAACAGGATCCCAAGGCCGAACTGAACAGCCTTCAGCGAGAAGGTGATATGCCTTTAGAGGAATTACTGGCACTATACGGATACGATAGAACCATGGATAAACCTATACCTGAAGAACCAACCCCTGAAGTAGTACCGGAGGAGATTGAATTGAAACCAGATTCAGCATTACAACAATTATATAGTGAGACTACTAGCCCAGAAGCTACACGCTGCCTTAGATCAGGGTCTAGACCGCCTTCTGAAGAAGAGGATGACTATGACTACAGCCCGGATGAAGACGACTGGAAAAAGACTATTATGGTTGGAAGTGATTACCAAGCTGCCATTCCGGAAGGTTTATGTAGTTATGATGATGCACTACCTTACGAGAATGAGGACAAATTATTATGGAACCCTTGTACACTTGAGGAAGAAGTTACCGAGGAATACATGAAGATAATTGGAGCTATGAACTCTGGGATAGGCATAGATGCTGTACCCAAAGGGAGGCAATTAAGAGATGATGAAGAAGCGCTATATTTACTTCAGCAATGTGGTCACAATGTTGATGAGGCTTTAAGAAGGAGACGCATATCAGCTCAGACACAAGCTCATGCCAGCTTATGGTCTGAAGAAGAGTGCCGCAACTTTGAAAATGGTCTCAAAGCTCACGGCAAAGATTTCCACTTAATCCAACAGCACAAAGTGAGAACAAGATCTGTTGGAGAACTGGTTCAATTCTACTACATATGGAAAAAGACAGAGAGGCATGATATTTTTGCTAACAAAGCGAGATTGGAGAAAAAAAAGTATACTCTGCATCCAGGGCACACAGACTATATGGACAGGTTCTTAGAGGAACAGGAAGCAACCGGTGCTGGTATTGTAAGACCAGTTTCACCGACTCCTATGATGGAGTATGCTCACTCTGAGCCTGCTACGCAACCTGACCCTCTGGCGTTGGGAGAAAACGAGGTGTTTTCTCAACTGAATGCCCACACACCTCCTCGGGCACTCTCGATGGAGGACCAAGAACCTCCCTCTGGTTCCTAACACGTATTATTGGCTATGCCAGCAGTAGCAAGCACTGTTAGTTATATAATTAATACAGGGTGGCTTTTAATTTCTGTAATTCTTTATAACTACCTGTTTTGCTGGCGACATGGTACAGCCATTTGCAAGTCAGGATTAGCAATAACATTGCCTTCAATTGATATAGACTTGAAAAGTAAAAGAGTGTACTTAAGTGATAGTGAACATACCAGAGAGTGTACAATGCCATTTGGGCAGTTTTAATGTTGAAAAGTAGATGTCACTTGTAACATTTTTCTCTTCTGCTGCAAGGTTTCCTTCAAGCTCTTTCTCTTTAAATAGAACAAGCGATATAATAATATCCCTCAGGGAACATATCTTGGAACCAAGTCGCGACAGAAAAGGGCCCTAGCATGCGCAGATTGTTAGAGAATCTGTGATTAGTGAATTTCATCATCTCTCTCATCCACCGCTCCATGCTATCCCCAAAAAACCGGGCAAGTGGGAGTCGGACTCGGCCATGAAGGCAGCAAGTAGCAGCAAGTAACATAATATAAAAGTTTTTTAATATTTTTGAGTTCATTGAATGAAAGGCGAAATTGCAGTTTACAACGTATAAAAAAAACTGCTTGCTAGATCTCGTTCAAACCAAATTTTCGGTGGAAGTTTGCATGGCAATATACATCATATATTTTGTTTAGATTTATCATTCTCTTATTTTGGAAGTTAGGGGGGGGGGGGGGCACATTTTTCCACTTTGGAAGTGTCTCCACTTGGAAAAAATTATGTTAGAAATGTCAATAGCATTTTTGAAGACCGATGTATATCTATACATACCCCCTCTACCTTTTCTTTGCAACCCGTGGCTGTATAAGTATAGGGATAATATTGGGACCCCCAAAAATTAATGTTTTTTTTCTAGTTTTGTATGAAATTCTTAATGCTGTTTACAGAATACATCTACTTACCAAGTTTCAACAGAATAGGTGATATAGTTACGGAAAAAAGTGGCTGTGACATACGGACGGACAGACAGTTATGACGGATCTTTAAGGGTTCCGTTTTTACCATTTGCCTACGGAGCCTTAAAAAGCAGGTATAGATAGAGTGCCTTTTTCTTTAAAGAAAAAATATTTTGGGTCCAAGGTATAAGCCCTGAGGTATGACAAAATAATATTAGTATGCCATCTATGGCAGTGATGTCACCAGCTCAACATATGGCTTCACAGGAATTACATGAATTGAGAGTCAGGAATAGATATAGGTATCTTCCCTTGTTCATGACTTTCTTTTATTTTGTATTACTAACACAATTTTATATTATGAATGACTGACTTTGAAACTTTATTTTTTAATATTTTTCAGTACAATGTAAATAATAAAGATGTGAAATTATGTTGATTATGAATGAGGGATTGTGCCGCATGATGAATGATGTGCGAAACTCTGCCAATATTTGATTGGTGGTGTATAAAGTTTTGAGATACTTTATTTAAGAATAAACAGTGCAAAGTAATGTATTACTTTGTTTTATTTTTTGTTTAATAAGGCCTGCCATTGTGGAATAGGGTTGTTAAACGCCCCTGGGTTTGCACACGAACATAGGCCATGGTAACCACTTTCCATCAGGTGGGCCGTGTGCCGGCTTCCGAGTCAAGTTCCATGTATTTTTTCCATCTGCTTCCCATTTGAAGATTTGCACTTTTCGCCACTGGTAATTTCTCCAATCAGCTGACGTTATTACTCACCGAAACGGGCTTTTTCGGTAAATTCCGGCAGGGAGTGCCACAACGCCTGAGTGCCACCACTATATCCTAGCCTAGACAGGTCACTTAGAAATTATATAGAATATTAGAACCGAAGTCACTAATATTCCCTCTAACCCCTCCAACTAAGCTAAATTGCTTGTGCTAGGAGTGGGTTCACGTCGGTAGTGTAATGGCCAGGATCGAACCCGGGACCTCTCGATCGTAAGGCCGACTCCTTAACCACTAAGCTACCGACGCTCACTTGATTCACTGTAGGGTGTCCAGCATTTGTAGAGTAGTATAGTGTCCATATTACACTCTTTGGAGCAGGGAAACTTCACTGATCATTCTAGTCGACAGCAACAATCTCTAGAATGCCGCTTGCTTTCTTTTACGAGGCAGTACTTAACGCGTGCCAAAGATTTTGCCGCAAAAGGTAGAAGAGTAAGGACTAATAGTGCGTATCGAGCGGCAAAATAAAATTTACAACGATCTTCGTCATCCATGAGCGTAGGCTTGGGGACGGTCCAGCCTGTTCAAGCTAGCCGTTGCTCTTGCACAACCAGGCTAACGATGTTGAAACGTAGTATAGTATGTGTCCGTACACACCTCAAGAGGGATTTAATCCTGTTAAGGATCACGGTTAAGGACACGTCAGTCACCAAAAAAGGTCTCTTTGACAGAGCCAATAAGGGTTTCGACGATATCCAATCTTGACTGGTTCCCGGTAACTCAGACTAATATGACGAAACACTGGGTGGTTTTAGTTCGGACATTTTCATTCCTCATTGTTAGTTTCGATGAAATGAAGGCAGGTTCATTGTAGCGATATCTACCTACCTACCTACCTACTTGTATACTTGGCCAATGCAGTTCCTAGTAAGAATTGGATAATAAAGGTGGTAAACGGGTAACATGAATAAACTTTCCTCCACTCCCCTCCTCCCCTCTGCCTTCTTTGCAACACGTGGCTGTATACTTGTTGGCTACCTTAGTAGTTTAACCAAATATGAATAAACAAACACGTAAAACTAAAACATTTTTTGTTGTTCATGAATCATCGGTAGTATCACTTGAAGGTTTTGAGAAGGGAGTGACGTAACGTTAGTTCATGGGCACTGGACACTATGCAGGTACTCACAAAACGTGGCGGAACCGTTATCAACACGATTCATCTCTGTTTATTACTCCTGCTACCCCTGCTACCTAAACTAAAATGAGGGATTATGAGTAGGACGTTTCACCGTTTCTAGAGCAGGGAATACCCTTGACTTAACTTGATTAATAGAACGGGCGTCAAAGTTCTAAGGAAAAATTTATACATCGCATTTTGACTTCTGATAGGTAAGTATAGTGCATTCCAGGCTACACTACAATATGACTGATGTAGGTGAGGTCAAATTTCTCTCCCTTATTTCTTCGTTATTATAAAAGCTGTATTTAAATCTCAATGAAATCATGGAGTTCAAAATGCAAAAGAAGAAATCTTTCTGGATCACAAATCGCGATCAGTTGCTCACCTTTGCCTCTTAAAAAACTGTAATGTCACGTCTATTGATGTCATCAATGTCATGTATGTCAGAAAATTGACATTTTGTAGTGGAGCCGAGTTTGTTTAGGTTGGTTAGGTATTGATTAATTTGATTATTTTTGGAATCAAAACAAGAAAAATACTTATCATGACTAACGAGATGACTTTCAAAGAAATCCTTAACGATTTTGACGAAAACTATACCAAGGGTCGCAAACTCTTGGACGAGGACAGCAAAAATGATCCAGAAAATAACCCGTATCTATCAAAATATAAAGCGAAAGAAATATTTTTTTCTATGTATCAGAGTCTGAAGAAATATTTAGACACTGAAACAGGTTTGGATGATATTAGAATACGTGCTATGATCGGCGTCGTTTTACTGAATTCAGGGAGCATAGAGATGGATACGGAAGAGCTGACATCGAGTGAAAAAACCTTGTCGGAAGCTGTGGAGTTGCTCGAGCCACATGGCAACAGACCAGAAATTGTAATCACCCTCGTGAGTGTTTACAACAATTTAGGTATCCTGTGGTTCAATCGTGACGAGCCTATGAAATCGAAAACATATTTGTTTAAGGCTAAAGCTTTGTATGAAGCTTTTAAGTTCACTCTGAATTTACCTTTACCTATTGAACATGTTGTAAAAGAGTTAGACGAGAAATTGATGGGTGATAATGTACAACTAGAGAAAGCATTCACATTAACTCTTTACTACTTAGCCCAAGTCTACGGCTCCTTAAATAAGAATTTAAAATCTGCAGTATACTGTCATATAACTTTACGCAGGCAACTGGAACTTAAGGATTATGACCCAATTGATTGGGCATTGAATTCAGCAACTTTAGCACAGGTGTTTGCCGAGAGAGATGGGTTCCTCCAAGCTCGGCATCACTTAGCCGCTTCTTCAATGATTATGAAGAAATATGAAGAACAGTTAAGGTCTTCAGAGACCACAGATGAGACTTACATGGCAAAAGTAGAGACTTTTAATCATAGGTCTGCGGATGTAGCCCGGTGTTGGGCCAAATATTGCATTTTGTTGATGTCAACGTCTAGGGACAGACTTATGCATGATGATGAACAGCCTTTTGACTGTGAAGCAGGTAAATTGTTGTAATTTAAGCTTCATTTCTATGTTTATAAATAATGAATATAAATATCCACAACATTCTACACAATGCTATCTAGACCCATGGTAAGCTAATGGTGACCCATGGTAATGCAGATAAACATACTTATATATTTTTTTTGTAATATTATACATAGAAACACCCAGACCAATGCAAACAGCCATAATATTCATGCTTACAAATATTTTCACTGAGCGGCGATCAATTCAGTCAATCAGTCGTGCTCACTACTGCCACGCCACAGAGGCTGTCTAGCCAGTGGCTGACTACTTGGTTGTCCTGGTGCAATTATAAAATCTTACCTGTAGATTTTCCAACAATTTTTATGTATGTTTATGTAAAAAAAGAATTATCCCATTTGATGCAGTTGTTTGAAAGTTATATTATATGTACAGTCAACCACAGAAGTAGCTTAACAAATTCTAATTTATTGAACACTGTGGCCCCTAAACCTTACATAAAATTGTGAAAAAAAAAACACTGAATATGTAAATTAAGTTTGTCTTCTGGGAATCATAACACTACATTTACTATAGACAGATGCATTCCATTATAAGAAAGATTTGTAAAATATTTTATTGTTAATCAACTTATGGCGTTGATTTTACATTGGATGATGATTTTAGCTTTTATTTTTACTAATATTCAAAGTATCGCAGAAATTTTGCTAACCGCACAAATATAGCTAAGCTAGCTTTCGCCTGCGATTCCACCCGTGTGGATATTGGTTATCGCGGCCAAACATAGCTTAAGCTAGCTCTAGCTCTAGCTAAAAAATTTGAAATAATTCAGGTGTGGCTCAATAGCTCAGTTAGAGAGCATTCCCCCTGTAAGGGAAAGGTCATGAGTTCAAGTCTCACTTGAGCATTTCATTTTTTCCAATGTTTTTCGAACTTGTAAGTTAGCATAATAAATGATGTAAAAAATTCATTCAAATATTTGGGCGGAGTCATCAAAATTCAATGTTTAAAAATGGTTGAAAAATCATTCATTGTTTCCAACAGTTCGTAAGAATGTTGGTAGATGGCACCACCGTCGCCCTTAAAGACGGATATAAAGCGAAGGAAAATTTGAAATGATGAGTTCAAGTCTCACTGGAGCATTTCATTTTTTCCGATGTTTTGCGAACTTAAAAGTTGCAAAATAAATGCTATAAAAATTCATTCAAAAAAGTTTATTTTAAGTCTAAAACACTGCACTGTTCTTATTTCAGGGTTGTCAAAACTCACATTTGAAGAACACGAAGATATCAAAGGAATTGATGTAACAAAACTATTTTTCCCGGTCATTGATGTCAGTCACTTCGAAAACCAAATCGGATATCAGTACTTACTCACTTTCCAAGACGCACGGGAAGTTTTCTTAAGTTGTCAAGAATGGTTGCAGAAAGCAAAGGATTACTATAAACTTGACACATTAGCTTCAGACTATATTGAAATCATCCAAGACAGCTCACAGGCGTACAGCTACTTAGCATTCTTCGAAGAAGACGATGACAGACGTGCTAAAATGCACAAAAGACGTATAGACATGCTCGAAGAATTATTAAAACAAGTCAATCCTGTGTACTACCTCCAGTTCTGCAGACAAATATGGTTTGAACTCGGTGAGGTTTACTCCGAGATCTTAAATATCAAGCTTGATAAACAGAACAAAATTAAAGGCCACCCTATACCTCAAGCACTGAAGAAAATAAACACATTATGCGAGAAAAGCATTGAAAATTACACTGCTTACTTGACATCGGTCAAAGATAAAGAAGGAAAGATGCCTGCGACGTTGACGGACGATTTAATCAGACCAGTAATAAGTGCCTATGCGTTTATTGGTAGGAATAGTATGAAGAGGATTGCAGTAGATAAGAAAATACAACTGATGCATGTTCAACAGAGTCTGGATTCGTATCAAGCTGTCGTAGATATTTGCACTGCTAACGAAGCAGCCGCTACAAAAATGCATGAGGAGTTCCAATTATGTCAAGAGATGGTTAATATATTGCCGTTGAAGATAAAGAAACTCCAACAATTAATTATTGAATAGTGTTCAGTAATTATTACTATATTTATAGTTTTTATCTTTGAGTATTTAACATGAGTTTCTCGGCAAGGTATACGACTATTTGGTCATGTAGGTGACCAATCAGGAGGTGGCAGTGGCGAAAGGGGAAAATTTTGATAAAGAAAGCCGGTGGAAAATACTTACCTCGATCTATTATGTGCGACTTATTTATTACTTTTTTTGACAGCCTCTGTGGCGCGGCGGCGACTGCTACGCAGTTCGATCCCCGCTCAGTGCAAATATTTGTATTCACGATATTTGCATTGGTCTGGGTGTTTCTATGTATAATATGTATGTATGTACAAAAAAAGTATATAAGTATGTTTATTCGCATTCTAGATTGCATAACACCAGCTATAAAAGCTTATCCTAGGATGCCCTAGGTCTAGATAGCGTAGCGTGTAGAATGTTGGGGAATATTTATTATTGGGAACCTGGCAGGAACCAGCTCGTTTCGCAATTTGGAGTCAGGATATATGCTGGTAACTATATTCCGGGCATTGGAAGTATCCCCTATGTTAACTACTCAAAGGTCTTTAACGTGCTTAGGAGCTTAATAACAAATCTAATTAATTTGTATGGACTGCAACCAATCTCTGCATTTTCTTGTATAAATTCGATATTGATTGGTGTTCAATCTTATGTTTGAAATGAATGTTATAAAATGAATTTATGTATAATTAAAATCAAGATATTGTTATGATATTTTATTGACAATGATCACAAATACAGTTCTTTTTATGCATTACTAGATCTCGCTCGCGGCTCCGCCCGCGTGGATGTCGGTTATCGCGCCCAAACATAGCCTATGTTCCTTCTCAAGGTCTAACCTATCCCTATACCAAATTTCATCAACATCGGTTCAGTGGTTTAGGCGTGAAAGTTAACATACAGACAGACAGACAGACAGAGTTACTTTCGTATTTATAATATTAGTATGGAAGTAATGGATTATAACAACAAAGTTTTGAAGACAGCTCACAGAAGTACCTATGTAGTATTATAGGAGCAAATAGCATTTCAGACTGGCTCGAAAGTAGACAATAATTCACAGATTAAAAAATAATTTATGGTCGCTGCCATGCTTTTATGGGAGCGATTGCCGTTTAACCTAACTCGAACCCAGAGAGAAAGAGAAAGTTGAGGTTGCGATGGTCTGTGAAGGCCCGTACACACGGGTTGTAGTTCGCTAAAAGGCATAAACATCGACAAACAGCACGAGTGTAACGCCCCTGGTGATGTACCTACACGTCCGTAGGCCACGGTCACCACTTTCCATCACGTGGGCCTTGTGCTTGTCTACCACCTAAGTGGTTAAACTACACATTACCCTTAGCCCCCTTTATACAATCAATCAATCGCACGGTTATACATACATGCCTGCCGCGCAATCTTGAACTCTAATGGAACCAGATAATGATGAAACTAATTATGTGCCATTGACCACCTGGGTGGTAAACGACACTTATTAGTGTCAACCACCACCCCGGTGGCAGATGGGCATAAAGGGGTGCCTTTTTTTCGTGCGGAAATCCCCACGGTTACCTCTCTCGCTGGAGCCGGAATTAGAGGTTATGTCGGACTCGAACCGACTAAAACCGCACGCCGACTGAGCGTCGTGGTGCTAGGCCGGAGGTGAGGTTGTCTTCGACATATCCCTCGCACCTCGGCTGACCCAGGGCCATCCCTTACCGTCTGGCCTTCTTCGGAAGGGGGGACAACGGTGTCCCCGACAATGGGGAGCCAACCACCACCCCTGTGGCAAGCGGGGGTTGTGGCAGATGGGAATAAAGGTACCGGAACGCGTGACGTCTTTAGACGCACGCTCTGTCACATGCAAATGCGGTATTCATTCTAGAATGACTGTTCTTGTAAAGGGCGCTATTAATTTCTTTGACTGTTTGTCGATCATCAAATAAAACTAAATAAATAACGAACAAATAATATAATATTATCACATCTGTTTGTTAGAATATAATATAGTAAGTATAGTTAACATTCAACATAGCGGCCACATAAGTGAGTGGAAGATTTTCATGCCCCTGGACGGGGAGTAGCTACTCTAATTATTGGATATAGAGAATTTTACATAAAGGAAGCATTCCTTTATTTTAAAAAAGGAACAAATCTGCATTCAAAGATTTTAGAAAACTCGCTTGACACCTAGTAATCGAACCTACTAAAGCTGTATTTTTATGGCTTCAAATCGAAAAAAGATGAAAAAAATAAAGAAATGTTTCCTTTCAGTGAAATTTGTGTAGGTACTGTTTACCTATATTCCCTATATTCTGTTTACTAGGCACGAAGCAAACACTTGGCTTAGAAGTTATCCTTAATTTTCTTATAGCCAAAGGGTTTCATAATTATCTTTTGATCACTATTTCTGCGTATAAAGAATACATTTTTATATGCTAGATATATTGTGTATGATAATAATGATGAGAGAGACATAGATACAGGAACAGGTACAGTCAGAATCTAATTGGTTTGAATGATATCAAAATGATCTACATACCTACCTACCCAAAAATTCAATTTTGTATTAGCTATCACAGTGTTCAAATAGTTTTAAGCATGTAGGATGGTCAAAACATCTTAGCAAATCAGTTCTACATTATTTTCTGAGCAAACAGAGTGTTCAAAATAATTACACAACTTATAAAAAATCTATTTTAACAGTCGATAACAGAAGTTTCTGAACACAGTAAATAGTAAATTTACAAACGATCTTTAAATTGAAATATCCATCTCAAATTGATGTAGAAGTATTTTTACAATCCTCAGGGTCAGGACTTCAGGAGATACACTACCTACAGTTATTTCACGTGTCGTTTATTATTTTATTGAACATTTTTTGTACTTACTAAATTATAATAATAATCTTATGTTTTTTTATAGCTGACTGTACCACTTAGTGACTTTGTCTCTGAGATATTCTGGTTCTTAGGTACCATAAAGTTACTTCAGATTTTGCAAGACTACAGAAAGCTTCACTGTTTCGTATTAAAGGGTTCGGGTTCCGGGCAAGAGGTAGATGAAACTATACACACTATAGCTCCATCACACTTACTCGCTCGGAACACGAACGCTTTAACATACCGTGGGAAGTTTCCTAGGTGAGCAATTACTTATGATTGTGGTCATATTCATCGTTAGATATGACTGTAACAATATTGCACTTCTTAAATAAAAAAAAATAGGTACTAATGCAACTTCTCTTTACTGTGGTGACTGCCGCCGAGAAGTCGCACAATTTGAATTAAAACTACCCACAAAATAACAATTAACAATATAAGACTAACAGCGATCACAGCTAATACGTCAAGTAAATTATATTCTATGAAAGAGAGATCCCTGGCTGTTGAGTGCAGTGGGTCTAAGTCGCCCCAGCGGATGATGCGTTCGACCCAGTATACCGCCGTATCCATGGGGTCGGCAATTCTGTCCTGCCAGATTTTGGACGCTCGGCGTGCGCTTAGCCGCATTCTGTAACAATATAATTGTTTTATTATACATGAGTACATTGAATGAAGAGAATTGTATGGTCTCGAAGGGACAGACATGACATGTCCCTGGGCCGGCAGCGATGGGAGAGAGCTATATCTCCGGCAATCTAACCTCCGGTAATCGAAGACCTAAAGACGGTGTGCGTTTTAGTGGGCTTGAGTCCGAAAAAAAGTACATAATATAGAATTGATAAAAGTTGGAGTTCCAAGGGTCTAATCATCCTCATTTGCAAGTGTACCTGTGTACCTGCTGACGGACAGAGGTCACTCTGGTTTTCCTCTCGTGTTTGCGAGGTCAGATGGCAGTCGCTCTCAAAGCCGTTATAAACCACATCAAAAGGAGAATTGTACCTAAGTGAACCCCGAGCAGTGAGATGAAAGTCTCGGGTGCATCTAAGAACATAGCTGAGATGATGATGATGATGACTACTAAGTACTTACCTACCTATGTAGAATTTAGTATTTTCTAGAAAAGGATCGCGTATTTAAATCCCGCCTGAACCGATCACAAAAAAAACCTTTCTATTAGAATTCTTGCTCTTTCTTTTCACAATAAGCTCTGAATTCTTAAACATTCCTTGTAATCCTTGTAAATGAACATAAAAGGTAAAATATGCATTGACTTTATCTTGATTTCTTGAACTGTCATGTTAAGGGCATGGGACTGATGGATACGCATCCGTATCGTTACCATGGTACAAATTACTAATAAATCGAAACATTTTGTACACCATTGTACGTTATGTTATATCATCAAGAGTGTCATAAATTCTGAAGACCTTTCATTCCATTTGATATTTGGTTTAAAGGAAATATAGGTACCTACAATGGCTGTATTTGGCTGAAAATGTAAATAGGACATTGTTTCGTTCGAATATATTTGTTATTTAAATCCGAAGTGACCCATATCGGATACGGGCAATAACTTAAAGAATTGAGTGCAAACAGAAATCGAAATGGAAATTTCAATAGTTCTTAAAAACACTTGTAAGGATGTAGGTATTCCAATGTAAAAATGTGACAAGCGCTTTCAACGATGATATGTACAGTCAACTACAAAGGGATGTATCCAATTTTATCTTCCAAAATTATGTAACCTTGCGAGTGCCACTATGAACTAACCAAAGATTGTGACACACATGGTATCCACTGAACATGACAATAACATGTATGCGTGTAAAGCGCAATAATTATGTATCCCACTACATTTCCTGTGATATGTACACTTACAATCTTGTCAAATACTGTGAAAGACAATTGTATACATTCAATGTTCCAAAGAAATGTAACCATAATAAAAAGGATGTACGATTTCGAAGTGCCAGCGAAAACAAAAAAGTTTCTTTGAGAATGCCATTTAAAAATAAATTCATTATTTTGTACATTTATAGAGATTGACTTATCTGTTTGATACTTCATATTACCTAAAACTAGCCATTGCCTGCAACTTCGTCTCCTGGTTCTGAGCTACATCTCCGCCAATTTTCAGCCAAAAGTTCTTGAGTTATAAATAGTGTAAGTAACACGACTTATGTATTCGACGATATATATATATATATATATATTCGCGTTACTAATTATTAAAACAAGGGCAGTACCTATAGTTATTATTAAACAGTTTTTACAGTTTTTTGTCATCTTTAGTTTAAGTTCTTTACTTAAAAATAAATGATAATAGTCATTTTTTTCTTTTATCAGTCATCCAATACATATTATCTTATGTATGAATAATGTTTTGCCATCGGTTTCATTCGGAAAAGTTCGTATTTATCATACTTGCTTTCTATTCTAAATGTGTAATATTATGAATTTATTTTTAAATGGCATCCTCTAAGAAACTTTTTTATTTTGCTAGCACTTCGAAATTCATACATCCTTTTTGTTATGGTCCCATTTCTTTGGAACATTAAATGTATACAATTTTCTTTCACAGTATTTGGATAGATTTTTAATTAAGATGAATGGGACACAGGCAATGTAATGGGATACATAATTATTGCACTTTACACGCATACATGTAATTGTCAAGTTCAGTGGATACCATGTTTGTCACAATCTTTGGTTAGTTCATAGTGGCACTCGCAGGGGTACATAATTTTGGAAGATTAAATTGGATACATCTCTTTGTAGTTGACTGTACCTACTTAGGTAGGTATTTAGCTACATGCAGAGTCAAAAGTGTCAGTGTTACTGATTCTATAAATTCGGAAATAATGCCTAATAATAAACCAATCATTGTTTGGCGCCAAAATATTTTTCGAACTTAAAGGTTAGCATAATAAATGCTATAAAAAATTCATTCAAATATTTGGGCGGAGTTATCAAAATTCAATGTTTAAAAATGGTTGAAAAATCATTCATTGTTTCCACCGCCTCCACTAGATCAAGATGGCTCCACCGTCGCCCTTAAAGACGGATATAGAGAAGGAAAATTTGAAATGATTCAGGTGTGGCTTAATAGCTCAGTTGGAAGAGCATTCCCCCTGTAAGGGAAAGGTCGTGAGTTCAAGTCTCACTTGAGCATTTCATGTTTTTCCGATGTTTTTCGAACTTAAAAGTTAGCATAATAAATGCTAAAAAATAATTAAATTATTATTATAATCATATTTCCGTGAATGATGACGTCATATAAACTAACTCTGTGATGAAGACCACAGTCACGATTAACCACACACGATTAGTGGTGGAATTCCACATAAGAAGGAACTTACTGGAATTGACACAGTGTGCCTGGTGCCTGCTAGCCACTACACGTTAGTCTTTAGCTGGCAAATGCAGAATATTTTCTGAATTAAAATAATTATTTTCCATGATTTGAACAGACACGAGACTTGTGGCTTGTACCTAGGTACAGGAAGTACATTCTGCCACGTGATATCGAATATCAAGAAATGTGTACTTAGATATAATTACGTGTATAGGTTAGGCACTGATGCGTAATAGGTATTGCTTCGATAATTATGCTAGAAAACTAGTTGATTAGATGCAGTTCTTGTTTACAAACTAGGTACAAACCAGTTCATTTGTATACAAATAAGACAAGTAGGGGAGACTGGGGTCAATTGGAACGTTTACGACAAAATCGATTATTGTAGCCTCATTTTATAATGAATTGGTTTCTAGAATGGTTTCAGTTATGGTCAAGTTATCTAGCTATATAGTGAAAATTGTTATTTGACTCCATGGACTTAAAATAAATAGTTAGAGGCTTTTTAGAAAACGTCGGCAAACGTTTCAAATGTCCCCAGGCCTGGGTCGATTGAAACAAAGGTGGGGGGCAATGGAAACACCAAGTACAACATTAGTATTTATTATTATAATCATTACTAAGAACTATTTATCTTAAGAATCATATCACCCGAAGTCAGTCTTCGATTTTTTTAATAATTATATATCACTTATTGACCATAACTTATCATTTAGGACTTACTTATTTCAGTAGTGAGATCGACTTACAAAATTAATCAACATTCATAAGAGTTTCCTGGCCTGGTTGTTTCTGGTGAAGAAATATTGAATAGGCTTGTGGATGGCTGCTGTAGATAAAGGTAGTTTCACAAGGTTGGATTTCGGACATCGGCGGTGTAGTAGGTGGAACTGTAATGGTGCCCCTAAGAATTTTGTTTCAATTGCCCCATGATCCTATCTGTAAATATTTAATTCAGTAAAAAAAAAAACAGTTACTGTAGGCATACACAAACCTCTTTAAATTTGACTAGAATAATTATAAATTATAGTAGTTAAGTTCAATAAAACAAATTATTAACGATTGTTAGTCACCAAACAAAACAAAAACATGAAAATACTTACTTTTTGTAGCAAAAAACCAATACAGTCACATAAAAATGTCCGCCGCGCTGGGATCCGCGACACGCACTGCACTACAGGTTCGCACCCTTTCACCGATCCTTTCTCCCCTCAGGCCCCCACCGCTAAGTCTATCCGTCTCGTAGTTATTTGACTTGTTTCAAATGACCCGCGTTTCTATTGACCCCAGTCTCCCCTACTAGATCAGCTGTGATTGATGATGCCTTGTTCACAAGCATCGAGCGGAGTGGTGAGACAGTGCACTCGGCCGAGTGCTCGGTACGTGTGATGTGATGTAGGTATACCTCGTCACACATCTTTGACCTTAGTAGGTCAAAGATGTATGATCTACTAAAATATCTATAAAAATATATAAAAAAGCTCAATAGTGTAGGAAGTATACAAGTTTCTTGGGTGTCTGTCGAGGATAGATTGGTTAGATTGTTGAACGAGCATAAATTCGCTATACAAATATTCCGCAAAACCAAAGATTCTGCGCGCGCCTGGGACCTCGGTTGTATCTTGCCACTTAGGATATGTATACCAGGGCATACTCGGCGCTATGTTCATGTTCATATCATACGTTACGAGCACTCGGCCGAGTGCACTGTCTCGCCGCTCCACTCGGTGCGTGTGATCAAGGCATAAGACAGGTGTTACGCACGTGGAGATAATAACATACCGACATAAGGCATAAGCGTCGCTCGGTAGCTTAGTGGTTTCAGACTCGGCCTCACGGAGAGGTCCCGGGTTCGAATCCTGGCCAACGCACTACCTACGTGAAACCAATCCTAGCTTAGCTGGAGGGCTTAAAGGGAATACTTTTCACTAAGTTCTCTAGTGCGTCTGACTCTCTCCTCTCGCGGGTCTGCTGGAAGAGATTTCTATTAGAAATAAGCAAAGCCTCTGTACAACTGTTTCCACCTATGTATCTGTGTGTTTGTTCTTGTGTATACGAAATAATTAAATAAATAAAAAAAAATATTAGTAATTTCGATTAGGTACATTTTTAAAAAAACACTGTGCCATCTACGGTTTTGTGATGGGTCCCTCAATCTTATCCCATAAATGGTGAAATGCGCAATCCCCGTGCGCACCGACCACAGAACAGTGAAAACCGACCTATCTCTACAGACACGGCCACCTGGCGCCTATACCAAAAAAAAACGAGATAATATTATGTCTATGTCACCATACTGGGGCTGCGGTAATCAGTCTCCTTCTTCTTTCTTCTCTTTACTCAGTAAGAGTAGCGATTGTTGATGGCAAATGTAACAAATAAGCACTGTTGTACTTAGGTACTCGGTTTTACGCGAAAAAGGACGCGGATAAGATCTGCGGTAGCCTAGTGGTATGCGGCGGCGCCAAGTGCGCTTCCCCGTAACCGGGGCTAGATGGGGACCCTGTGGTCCCCACAACCCGAAGGGGGCCATCTCGAAAGAGATGGTCCTGGGTCTGCCGGGGTGCGAGAGATATGCTTTTGGCAATCTCACCTCCGGCAACCAAGGACCCAAGACGGCGTGCGTTTTAGTCGGTTCGAGTCCGACATAACCACCTCCACCGGCTCCGTGGGGGTGGTATCCGCGGGGATTATCGCACGATAAAAAAAAAAGCCTAGTGGTATGGTAATGGACTGATGTGTCGACGTCTCGGGTTCGATCCAGGTTCACCATGGCACACACCAATGACTTTTAAAAGTTATGTGTATTTATCGCAGGTTTATAAGTGCCCGGTTAATGACAATAGGCTCGCCACCTATTACATTGGGACCTAAACATAAACTGGCGAAATGTGGGTGCTAGCACCTCTGCCTACCCCTTCGGGGAATACAGGCGTGAGTTTATGTTATGTTAATGTACTTACTCGGCACTCAGCACGCTCTGCAATCCTTCCAGTAATGACTTCTCCGACATATCCGCGTAAGAGACGGTCTTCCCCAGTCCTATTGTGGCTGCAGCGGCTGCATTCATGTGCTGGTCCCCGTAGAACGGCACTATCAGCATGGGCTTGCCCGCAGAAATAGCCTCTGTCATGCCTAGTAGACCCCCGTGAGCGATGAAGGCGATGACCTTTTTGTGTTCTGAAAAAACATAATCATAATCTATAAGATGGCGGCCGCGGGAAGGGTTGTGTTGTGAGTGTTAAGACACCACAAACAATAGATAACATTTGATTTAACTACACTTATACTAGAAATACATACTTACATAAATAAAATCACGCCTGTTTCCCATAGGGGTAGACAGAGATCACGGATCCCCATTTACTACGATCCTGACATACTACTCTCGTTCGAAAAACATTGGAAAAAATGAAATGCTCAAGTGAGACTCGAACTCACGACCTTTCCCTTACAGGGGGACTGCTCTTCCAACTCAATAGCTCAGTTGGAAGAGCAGTCCCCCTGTAAGGGAAAGGTCGTGAGTTCGAGTCTCACTTGAGCATTTCATTTTTTCCAATGTTTTTCGAACTTAAAAGTTAGCATAATAAATGCTATAAAAAAATTCATTCAAATACTACTCTCGCTTCATTCTCTCTCATTACATTCTTCATGTATGCTCGTCGTTTTAGGGTACTCCTGAACTGCCCCTTTTCTAACACTTCCCCGATTTGGTCCAGGTATGTGCGCCTAGGTCTTCCCCTTCTGACGGTACCATCCACACTCGCCTCATACACCTGTTTCGTTAGTCTTATACTAGTAATCCAAGAAACAAGTTGGCGTTCTCTGAATTTTGTACGCTAAGCTTAAAAATTTAACATTTCAATGGATAATAATTTTAGTTTGTCATAGTGGTAAATTATGGACATTTTAAGCCAAGGTCAAATACGTATCCGTGCAGCCCGTGCGTAAAATTTTTAAAAGCATAAATATTAACGGTTCCTACTGGCAACGTAAACAAATGCTAATTCTATTCTTTCATTATTGTTGGTATTCTAATATCTTCAACCTATTGATAGTAGATAATGCGTATAGCTGTAAGCAACACGTGAATTTGTACAATAGAAATAGAAAAAAGATTTCAGATCATTATGGAATCCTGCATGGTTGTTAACACACTCAACAAATAGCTTGTTGTCATCAACAGATTTTGTGGTCATACCATCGTAAACGACACGTGAATTTGTAGGTACAATAGCACAATTTTACATCGACACATTTCGAACATTTCGAACTTAAAAGTTAGCATAATAAATGCTATAAAAAAATCATTCAAAATTTTACATCATTTTGGAATCCTAGATGCTCAAATAGTTTGTTGAAGAATTCGTGCCTGATATTATGATGAGAAATTCTACCATGTCCCCGCACTTTACCTTTTCTTATCTGTCTCCAAAAGCATCATTAAGTAGGTTGTTGGCGTGGCCAGCGTGGTTACCTGGCGCGGTTAGTGTGCGTGACTAGTTCTCTAGCTCTTCTCTGTCTCCAAAAGCATTGTTATCGTTAGCGTGGTTAACGTGGTTAGCGTGGCAGCGTGGCTATCTAACGTGGCTATAGTCCTGTAGCTCTTCTCTATCTCCAAAAGCATCGTTATCGTTAGCGTGGTTAACGTGGTTAGCGTGGCAGCGTGGCTATCTAACGTGGCTATAGTCCTGTAGCTCTTCTTTATCTCCAAAAGCATCGTTATCGTTAGCGTGGTTAACGTGGTTAGCGTGGCAGCGTGGCTATCTAACGTGGCTATAGTCCTGTAGCTCTTCTCTATCTCCAAAAGCATCTTTATCGTTAGCGTGGTTAACGTGGTTAGCGTGGCAGCGTGGCTAGGTTTCTATCTCTTCTCTGTCACCAAAATCATCATTATCAGTGTTATTTCTGGTTGCATTCGAGGCTTTCAACTCGAGCATGTTGCATGTTCGCTTCCTGACTTCTACCTCTACATTTCTCTCGTTCTTGGCATCCGTTCGTAGCTGACTTTGGCTCCATACGGAATTTGCGCTCGGATGAAGAAATGAAAATTTCTCCTTTACTTATTTATTTTGGTAAATGGTTTGTTTTGTTATTTTCTAAAAATAACCTGTCTATCGTCGTCGATTCTTATATCATTCTACGCATAAACAAACCGGTTAGCAAGTTTGCAAATTATGCGAAAGTTACAACTTGAAATGCATAATTCTGATTCATAGAATAAAACTACTATGTCCACAACTTTCTCTGAGGGGACTTCCGCGGTAAGTACCCTTTTATATAATAATTATAACGGGAATTAACGCGATCATGGTATAGGTACATTTTGAGATACACTTTGAATTGCCTGACGTTAAATAATTTGCCTTACCTGGTCGAGACGTCAGGCAAATCAAAGGTATGTATGTACCTATACCATGATCGCGTTAATTCCCGTTATAATTATTGAATATTAAAGAACGCGAGAGTTTAAAAGTTTATTAGTTATGTAGTTACCCTTTTTTATGCGTACAAATTTACTTAGAAGCGCCTAAATAACGCCTCATAACGTCAGCTTTAAGTGGTAAAAATCTCGGCCCCTTAGCAGATTACCTCGGACATACTTATAGAAAGACAGTCAGACAAGGTGCGACATACAATAATTGTTTCATTGACCTGCAGTCATTAAAGTCATTAAACTGTTACCTTAATACTGCAAACAGACAATCAATTGTATTTATTGGCATAAAATAAAAACAGGTTACAATAATAACCACTTTCTAGACTAGACGGAAGCTATTTACTTACGGCCGTTCCCAATAACAAACTTACAGTTAAAGATAGATCGCATCTACGGATAAAGTGCTTGGCTGTTGAAATTCAAAACATAGTAACTTCTATTTCACACCAATTTCGGAAAATAAAATTATACCGCGATGCGCTTTCCCGCAAAAACATCAGTTACCATATGTTTTGTATTTAAATAGCCGATACGTTAAATTTGACTGTTGCGATCTATCTTTAACTGTAAGTATGTTATTGGGAGCGGCCGTTAGTAGTTTAGTTCTAGATCCGATATTATCGAACTTGATATTCCTCGGGAAATTTCTTTTGGAACTAAAATGTAGGTACATAGGTACTATAAACGCGAAGTAAGTAGGTACGTGTTTCTTGCTAGTCTCGCGACTTAGGTCCAAGATGCGTGTCCCGAGTTATACAATAGGGTGGAGTGAACTTGGAAAAAAAAATTTTTTTTTGGAATTTCACTTGTCCTGTATCATTAATCGATGACCGTACATAAAAGCTATATTCAGGCTAAAAATCAAAACTCTACGATTTTATTTTGAGGTGGCGCGCTATGAGAGTAATTTAATAAAAAATGCACCTGCACTTCAATGTTATTGTGGTGTCTATATGTAATGAAACTTACATTTCACATTACTTTAGAGGGTTAACTTGTTCATCTTTGCACAGTTTTCTTAAGCTTTCCCATTTAAGTGGTAACGACAAGTGTAAAAAAAGTCTGATTATTCGTTAATAAAATGCCAAAAACTCGAAAAGACTTGCAATGCCATTTGTTTGGCGATCCAATAAAACTAAGTGATAATGTGTTGCCAACTTATTGTGATATTATTAAATAGAACTTGTAGTTAAGAAATTACTTACTGGACCTAAATAATTGTAAAGATCCTACAGTGAAAGATTTATGTGAAATGATAGCCGCTGATAATGAAAAAATTTAGAACAAGGCGTCAATTCTTATTATAAACCATCAACAAATAGTTGCCAGATTGATTTTATATTATAATAAATAGATGAATGTCAAAAAATTACGCAATGAAAAGAAAAAGCAAATGTTCTATGAAGAATCTGAGTCAAAATTATATATTATCTGAAGCTAAGATCCTGGTAAACTTGCACATTCACGGTGGTTAAATTTTTCGTTTATATGTTGGAACAACGAAACCTTCTAAATCTTTAAAAGATCTTGCAACTTTCATAATGAAAGTCTATGCACCAACTTGGTTTGATATCAAAACAAAACCTTCCTGTAAATATGGTCCAGTTTATATCTTTAACATGATTTAAATATATTTGTATCTACCGGATGACCAAAAACGTGTTGTTATTAAAGCTTTTCAGAGACATACCTCCTATGCACATCTAGAAAACAAACTATTAACAATGATAAAAGATGATAAGTCTCACATAAGGGAACTAGGATTTCGTAGAGTTTTAAAGGCAAGAAAAGAGTTTAAAAGAAAGTAAGTAAGAGAATTTCAACTCCAAAATTTTAAAATCGAAGCACCAATTATTATGATTGTCTAACGTCTAACGGTGGTCAAGTTTGTTACTGAGGCTTCTTCACCTGTTTGTGGGCCAGAGACAGGAGATGAATTCATTCGCACGAGGATAAAGGCAAGGCAAGACGTACCAGTATCTAGTCACAATTTTTTAAGCAAAAAGAAGAGTCTGTAGCTTCAGCTTCCGAATGTTTAAATGGTTTTATTTAATAAGCATATTTTGTATATTTATAAATACTTACTTATACTTAATTTCAAGCTTCAATATTTTCATTTTGATAAATAATCTGTCTCAAATAAAAACTTTATAAAAAAACAAATTTTGTTATTTTCTTTAACTTTTAAATTCTATGCGACACCTTAAGATGTAAACGTAGGACCTTGAAATTTTGTTTCTATACCTCTAAGAATGTCGATCAAACATTGGTTATACAGGAGTAAAAAAGTTAAAAAAAAATTTTTTTCACTCCACCCTATTATACAAGAGCTATGCTTTCCGCTTTTTCATTACGAGCGATAACGTCATTCTATAATTAAATACCTAAGTATTATCTATTATATGTGATAATTTATTGATGCGAATGAATGAACGTTTATACTAATCAGTTATGGTATGTAATGTATGCATTAGTATATTTTATACAGCATTTATTGCAATGTTGATCCTATTAATCTAGTTCTAAGTAGGTAGGTAGATATATTAGTAGATTATTAACCAAGGGGATAAAGCAGTGTCTTCTGTCGCGGGTGACGATTTAAATCGCGAGCGTAACGAAGTACTCGAGGTTTACTCCCGAGCGTAGCGAGGGTGTTAAAAACTCATATCACGAGCGAAGCGAGGGATTTAAGACGAGTCCTGAGTGTAGCGAGGGATTTAAGTTCACCCAAGACAGCTTTATCACCTACTTTTCGTACCATTTGCGGAAAAATTTACACAATAATAAATATTATTATGAGATAAGCATTTATTAAAAGTAAAAGTAAAAGTTAATATTCGAAACATTGGTCCAATTATTGATAGAGAGATGATTTAAAAACCCCGGACTCTCCCCGCCCCCGCTTTAACATTTAAACGGCTCAACCGATTTTGATCAAAATCTCAGATCATTCAACTACGTTCCAAATCCAATACGTTCTATGTCTTGGTGTCATCATTGTCAAACTTTTACTTCATACGTAGGTACTAAGTTTTAACTACTTATTAAGCAATCTGTGACGAAGATAAAGGTGTATATGAACTATGAACTATCGAATGGCGATCCGATCACACAGTGATATTATGCTCCATTGTAACACAATACTCAATCATGCTTTCCAATTATCCACACCACGCTACGATATCCAACACTACACAACACAACAACGCTATCAAGACCCACAGTAACCAACTATCATGTGTTATGGATTCTAGAATGCGTGTAAACACCGGGGTGCGAGGGATATGTCTATGACAATCTCACCTCCGGCCTAGCACCAAGACCCACAGTCGGCGTGCGGTTTTAGTCGGTTCGAGTCCGACATAACCTCCCCTTCCGGCTCCGGCAGGGGGGTATCCGAGGGAATTTCCGCACGAAAAAAAAAAAAAAAAGAATAAAAGGCGTGTAAACATGCTTAGAAATATTATTATACAGTTTTAGCCTATGTGGCGTTGCGTGGCGGTATTGAACGCAACTGGCTACACAGGGGGCGCGAGATCAATTCCCGCGAGAGCAAATATTCGTTGCATGAATTTGACTATTTACATTTGCTATTTGCGTCAGTTTGTGCCTCGGAGAGTACAGTAAGCCGTCGTTAGGTCTGAGATGGCATGCGGTTTTGGTTGGTCCGACATAACCGCCTCCGCCCTCAAACGTAATTTTCTGAGGTTATTTATACACGAAAAAAGAGGTTGTATTTCATGCTATTGTGTGCCTTCTTCGTATCTGACCCTGTCCACATTTATAGGATTTATTTCTGGTACAGTCAGAATCAGAAAGGTGTTGACGTACAAAGTGTTCAAAATGATCTTAATTTCGTATTTTTATCCCCTTCTAGTTGACTGATTTTTCTGATATTTCGTACACGTCTTTAGTTCGGACAATACTATCATATGAATTAATAAAGTAGTCTGTTTTTTTATAACAAGTAGTTATTTAATTTTCATTCTAAACTACTTATTATGTAAGTAGAAATAAAAATAAAAGAAAACCAATTAAAAATTAAACCTAAGACTAAACAGCGCGCCTAGCGGCGTGACGATAAAACCAGCCTAAGTAAGTAGATAAGTAATATAGATAGACTTACGCAATAACTCATACTGCGGTATCCATTTCACTCTCAGGATATTCCCTGTGAGCGTTCCCTCCTCGTCACTGTTCTCGTACTTCCAGATGACTCTCTGCTTGATCTTCGACAGAGCATTCACGATTATATCTTCTTTATACTTTGGTATCGTTGCTGTCTTGATGAGCGAGCCCCAGCTGAAGAGCACCACGCCTTGATCCGATTCGTTCAAGAACCGTTCGATGTACTGAAACAATAGTTTTAGTTATTGAATAAGTTTTTTAGAACGTGCCTTTGGTTGTGTGGGTTTTTTATACCATGACAGACAAGCACATGGATCATCTGATGAAAACTGGTAGCCGTGACATATAGACAACCAAAACCTCAAATCTGCTAAAACCAAACCACAATGGTGCACTGCAAAAAACGGCATCATATAATAGACTTTGAAACGATGCGGTGAAAGTTCAAAATTAAATGACTTTTTGCAGAGTACCTAATTGAAAAGTGTAAAGAAACGGTTCTCATATTATTTTCAACTTTAAGTATATAGAAATAAAATCTAAAATTTAATATCAGTTTTTGCAGTGAATGCGGCGCCATAGTGTTTAAGCTTTAGTACTAGATTTACTCCCCCCGAAGCTGGTGGAGGTGGTTATGTCGGATTCGAACCGACTAAAACCCACGCCGTCTTTGGGTCTTTGGTTGCCGGAGGTGAGACTGCAGTAACATATCTCTCGCACCCCGGCAGACCCCCTGAGATGGCCCCCTTCGGGTTGTGCCGTTGGGGAGACCATAGTGTCCCCATCTAGCCCCGGGTACAGGCAGACGCAATTTGCACCGCCACCGCGGCCTGTTCCGCTAGGGTGACAGGCGGCTCCACCGATTGACGCCTGCCGGTGTGGGAGTTAGAAAACTTCTGTACATAATTACCTATTTATTTAGATTTTAATGTTTCCAAACTCAGAGGCACGTGTATCTTGAAGTATAAAGTACATCGAATCCACCAAAATAGATATTATTGTATGCCAATGGCAAACGGCCAATCGCTAACAATGTGCCCATTATTTTTGACCGAGATCTTGCCTTTCATCACGAGTTACCGAGATGTCTTTCCTTTAGTTAATCACATCTTATATAATAGGTGGATATTGCTGGTTCTGTTGTTACATCTCTAAACTTAAAATTCTCTAAAATTTTCTAATTGCATCTGTTTCTTTCATTATCAGATAGAAAAGGACAGATGATTTATTTTAGTGAACACCTGTGAAATTAAGTCGGCGCCTTGACGGTACCCTTCAATTTTAGACGACATCTACGAACATGCGACTTTATTACTACGCACCAACAAGGCGCTGTATTAATTTGACAGGTCTTAACTGAAATAAAATCATCTGTCCTTTTTATCTGATCATGAAAGAAAGAGATGCAATTAGATTTTTTTAGAGAAATTTAAGTTTAGAGATGTAACAACAGAATTCGGACCATTTTAAAATGTGTTCACAGTTAAGTCTCTCTATAGGATTCTTATAACAGTTTTAGAAAGGTCTCTCTATCTTGGCTATGCCAACTGACTACATAAAGTAGGTACTTCCGATAAATTTGGAATAAACTACCTTATCTCATGGTTACTGGGTTATTCCAAGTAACTAATTAGGTACAATAAGGAATACATTCGAATACATCAGGAAAAATGAAATGCTCAATTGGGTCCGCCGTCGTGTTCATGCTCTACTCCATCAAGTCATACAGAGTCTCCAAGTGAATATCGGTGAGTAATGGAACTTAGTACCCACAATTCAATTACATCAGGAAAAATGAATTACTCAAGTGGGGCTTGAACCCACGACCTTTCTCTTACAGGGGGGAATGCTCTTCCAACGGAGCTTTTTAGCCACACCTGAATCACTTCAAATTTCCCTTCTCTTTATATCCGTTTTTAAAGGCGATTTTGGAGCTATTTACCAACTTTCTTATGAACTGTTGGAACCATTTTTAAATATTAGTTCAATGATTTTTAAAGCTATTATTATGCTAATTTTAAAATACGAATACATACATCGCGAAAAATGAAATGCTCAAGTGGGACTTGAACCCGCGACCTTTCGCTCACAGATTCATCCTGTAAGCGAAAGGTCATGGGTTCAAGTCCCACTCTTCCTATTGGCTATTGAGAATAGATACTGGCACATCGTAAAGGTTTGGAATAGTTTGGATTGAGCTTTCTTATATTGTTATTTCCAGTAGATACAGTAAGTGATCCTTAAAAATGTGAAATACCTCCACTCCAAGGATTTCTAGTGACTATAGTGAGGGATTCTTCAAAAATCAAGAAGGGTATGACATAAATCCATATCCATACTAATACTATGAATGCGAAAGTAACTCCGTCTGTCTGTCTGTAAGTATGTTCACTTTCACGCCTAAACCACTGAACCGATTTTAATGAAATTTGGTCCTATCTCCTTTCTCCTTGGTCGCGATAACCGACATCCACCCGGGCGGAACCGCGGGCAAAAGCTAGTTACCAATAAAGGTCCTTTTTACGCAGTACGCGACCGCTCTTGTGAAGTCCTTGCCTGAGGCGGTATGATGTGTAGAAAGTATAGGTTATATAACCGGTAGATCACTGATAAGATTCAATTTCTCCTATTGCTAACAGGTTCAATGACCTTTGATAGACAATTGGCAGACAACCAGACGTTTTTGCGTTTTATTTTTTTACTAGCCGATGCCCGAAGCTTGGCGTGGATGTTGGTTATTGCGACTTTTTACCCGACTACGGCGAAGCCAAAAGGAGGGTTATGATTTTGACAGGCTATGTATGTATGTATGTATGTATGTATGTATGTATGTATGTTCATTTGTTCCCTCATAGCTCCTCAACTACTTATTAGAACTGGACAAATGAGGTATCGTTACAAGCGGCTTTATCGTCCGATGGTTATAGGCTATATGACGTGTCACTCAATCTTGTGTGGCGCCCTCTAGCACTCATTAGGTACTGTGTTAAAAAATAAATTTGAGATAAATATGCCGTGTTTGGTATCAAATGAAAGGTCTTAATAAGCACATTACAAATATCTATAAATTATTAGGTTTACCTCGGCCCAAAATAATATAAATAAAAAATACAGTTTAAAACTAAAACCCGACTACCGAAAAGTAGCAAACAAGAAAATATCAAGGATAGCCACGGCTATCCTTGATATTTTCTTGTTTGCTTGTTTGTTTCGTCGTATGTCACTTACTCTAACAAAACAATATATTCTAGGGAAAAATGACATACGACCACGGCTATCCTCTTGTTTGCTACTTTTCGGTAGTCGGGTTTTAGTTTTAAACTGTATTTTTTATCTATTCAATCGAATTCGATTAAACACATCTACGTAAGTTTTAACCCGGACTACTTAAAAACTTGGAAACGAAAAAACAAAAACTGCATCCAAAAGCATATGACAATTATCAGACACACACTGCAAATATCAGAGAATGATAGCACTGAGTGGATGGGGGGGTACTGAAATTTTCCCTGCCCCTATTGGTAGTAGGTATAGACCGAATCATATATCTTGGACCTAAAATGTGTTCAAAATGTTCTACACGTTTATTGAACGGGGTGGACGACCTCAAATTCAACAAGTATAGATTATTACAAAACAACCTGTGTGTGCCAAGGCCTTTTTACCCGACTGCGCGACGCAAAGGAGCGTAACATTATGTTTATCAGTCTATGTTTGTTTCTATGTGGCGTTCTAGAGACTAAATACGTAGGCCGATTTTGATAATTCTTACGTCAATCGATTCGCCTTAACCTTGCGAGTGTCATTAAAGACATGACAGTAATCAAAATTCACCACAGCGACAACCAGACGCTATATTGTCAAAATGAAAATAAAAAGTTGATGAACTATGTCAAGTGGGGTGTCGTTGAATAGGTATTTTAAAATCATCTTTAGGTTCCTTTTATCATTTTTCATTCTGAATAATAGTTTAGGATACATAACGATTTAAAGTTATTTAACAAAATAATCATACTTATTGATTTAAGTTTTTATTTCAAGTATAAAAGATATGCATGTCATACCATAACTAAAAAGTATAAAATAAAACAAATGATTAAAAAACAAAAAAGAACCCGACTGCCACTGAAAAGACCGAAATTAGTTTGATAGCAGGCGGTACCTATTAATTTTCTTTCGGGCTTTTCAGTGGCAGTCGGGTTTTTTTTATTTTTTAATCATTTGTTTTTATATCTTGCGATTTAGGTCCAAGATATATGATTTAAACTTAGTGGGTGAAGTCAGTGGGTAGACGGGCATGAATCACGAACCCAGTGCAACACTGCATCAACTTGAGTCACATGTTATCGCTTTTTTTTAAGAATTTCCCAGTAACAATAAAAACCCAGAGAATAAATTGCTTGCTTTAATTGCGAATTGTCAGCACAAAATTATAATGATGAGTTTTCTTATCTTATTGTTGTTAAAGATGATTTATTTAATGGTTGCAATTTGGTTCAAAGTTCAAAAGGAATCAGGGTAAATGAGAGTATTAATAATGATATACACAAAGTATTTTTTTCTTGGAACTAGGAATGCCTCATAATGTTTATAGTCTACTAGCTTTTGCCCACGGCTCCGCCCGCGAGGATGTCGGTTATCGCGACCAAACATAGTCTATGTCCTTTCTCATGATCTATCTACCCTTATACCAAATTTCATCAAAATCGATGCAGTGGTTTAGGCGTGAAAGCGTAACATACAGACAGACAGACAGACAGACAGACAGACAGACAGACAGACAGAGTTACTTTCGCATTTATAATATTAGTATGGAAGTATGGATTAATAGCCTATTAACGACTTATGGGCTAGTTTTCCTAGGTCTGGGTGTGACGTCAAGTCGCCTGGCACTCCAATAGAAGCAGGCCTAAGCCATCACAAAAACCGTGGATAACCTTAAACAAACCGAAAAAAATCATAGTTAGTAAAATGTACGTTATAAATACACCCTGCCTTTTTTTTTTCTTGCGGAAATCCCCTCGGATACCCCCCCTGCCGGAGCCGGAAGGGGAGGTTATGTCGGACTCGAACCGACTAAAACCGCACGCCGACTGTGGGTCTTGGTGCTAGGCCGGAGGTGAGGTTGCCATAGACATATCCCTCGCACCCCGGCTGACCCAGGGCCATCCCTTACGGTCTGGCCCTCCTCAGGAGGGGGGACAACGGTGTCCCCAACTCGCCCCCGGAATGGGGAGGCGCGCTATTCAGCGCGCCGCCGCCGTGGCCTGCTTCTGCTGGGGTGACAGGCGGCTCCACCCGTCAACCCCAGGGCCGCGCTCATGGGGGACGGAGGTCAGTCAGTGCCCTAATACACCCTGCCTAGCGCTTCAGGAATTTATAACCGTGAATAAAGGTATGTAGGTATGCAATAACACTATTAAACAATTTATATGCAATGAAAGTTATGAATAATGCGGTAACACGGTAGGTATCTGTGGTACCAATATATGTATCGACCGGACCATCGCGGTGGCGAAACCACAAAACTGTTTGAAAATTTGAAGTGGTACAATCAATGGCAAAAGTTGTTTAGCACCGAATATTTACAAACCTTTACGTTACAATAATTTCCCAACTATTATTTCACAAAGCATAATTATCGTTTGTTTTTTCGGGTCTTGTTATCGATACTGACCAACATTCCAAATTTCCGAAACCTAATTTTGTTACACCTTATGTACATTACCTTATACCTGGAGCAGCGGCGGAGGGTGAAAGTTCTGAAAAGGGAAGCCGGTGGAAAAACGAACCTTGCTACTTTGTCACAACATGAGTGAGTTGTGACCTATTGGTAAGCTGGCAGGAATTGGGTTATAGGGACCCTTTGCCACTACCCTGGAGAAGCAAGTCAATATTATTGAATGAAATGTATGATATTGGTCAGAGCATTCCCCCTATTTTTTTAATAAAGGACAAGTCAATTTGACTTCCCCTCGCCTGATGGTAAGCTTAAGGCAAAGTCTAAGAAAGAGGGTCACCATCGCAAACATGTACCATGTTAACAGTGGTGGCCTTTTCATGTCCTGCTCTAAGGGCCCAGGACTGTAGGAAGAAGGAAACATGTGAGCTGGCAGGGAGTTCCATGTCTTAATGGTAAGGTCACGGGTTCGAGTCACCTGATTATAATTTTTTTTCTTATCTTAATCGATTTGAAAAGGTAATACTATTTCATGTTTAGTTGTGGAAGGTAATGTGATGAATAAATTACATTTATATCGTTGACTGTACATAAAAACATAATAAGTGTGAAAACAAACCATTTTATTGGTTGTAGACCCGATATAGATCAAGATAGGAGTTGAATTAAATTAGAAATCATCTAAAAATGAATTGGAAAGTTTAAATTAAGATGAAACTTGTCGATAAATAAGGCTATTATACAATTCAAGAATATTTTAGATCCCAAACTATCTAACGGGTACGGGTGCACTGAGTGGTGACTGAGTTGGCCTTACGACCGAGAGGAATCGGTTCGAATCCTAACCCAGAATACCCAATTCTCTAGAAGCATACAGCGTTTAGCACAGCTTTGCGACAGCCTTGATAGACTGTCATTGGTCAGACTAGATGACGTCATTGGAGATCGACCAATGACAATCTTTATTTAGGGTGTAGCAGCATGGCTGAGCTCGACGCTTTATTACCTATCTACCTATACATATAAAATTACTTGTTCCGATTTATCATCGCAGAGCTTAAACCGCTAGACTTACAAACTTGAAATTTTGACACTAGATGCATTTTATGATGTAAGCATCCACTAAGAAAGGATTTTTGGAAATTCTGCTACTAAAGGCGTGAAATAAAGGATGGAAGTTTGTACTAAAATCCGTCATTTTCAGAGCTAAATGCACTAAATTTCATAAACCTGTGTCTTTTAAGAAATAAATGAACACGTGTATCAGTGTTTTCCAAAATTTCACTACTAAGATTCATTCTTCGTCATTTAAATCACTATCAAATATGGAAAACGAAATTTTCCCGGGCGTAGCCGAGATGGGTCAGCTGTGCTTAGATAATTGCACAGCAGAGTACTAAACAGCAAAGTAAGCTGTGCTTAGATAGTTGCACAGCAGAGTACTATGCAGCAAAGTATATAACACGTTTTACTAAATAAACAAACAGATTATAAAGCGTGATGTTACATGTTACTGTGCGCATTTCCGTTGCCACTTGCATATTGTTGCAACCGTTTTACCGTCGCTTCGCGTGTAGTTATGTTATGAAACATAATACCAGCCATTATGTTCATTCAATTGAATGACAATGTAATTTCTAGCTAGGTATATACCTACTTCAAAATTGCACATGGTCAGTACTATTACCTATCATTTATTTATAGAAGCAGGCCGGGCCATTGTACACCTGAGGGCCATCTCAAAACCGTAAATGGTCCAGGTCAACGTCAACCGGGGTGCGAGTGAATTGCCCACGGGACAGAATATAATTATGGAATTGACTTGTCCACTTTACACCCTAGTAATCTATACATAATTGTAAATTGGAAATGTTTCGAAATACACCGGGGAAAACATTACCCTCCTTCCTTCGGCAGCTGGGTACAAAGGGTGCATTTCGAATTTGAAAGTTAGCATAATAAAGGAGACTGAAATGATTACATACAATCTTGGGCCTAGTTGTAAGAAGATGAAAGTGGTGTCAATTAATAGCTTATATATTATCAACCTTTCACTGAAAATTCTGCGGATTTTGTCAATCTGAGAACAGAGATATAAGAGATTATGTAAAAGTGAGGTTATGTTACAATCTTTATCTAACAGCTGATTCCTGAAGTGCAAAATGTGTTCTTTTGCACTAATAGTTATTATATTTACTAGAAAATGTTTGAAAAGTCATATTAATGAACGTCAACGACTTCAAGCGATAGGTAGGTAACTTTTTTTTTGTGTCCTCGCTCGCGTCGCAGTGATGGCACTCGGACGTTGGCTCCTTTTCGATCCGACACAGATATCTCCCGAAGCACCCGTGCCCGGTGATAATCTGCGTCAGTCGATACGAGAGGCTGCCATGTGGCCTCTCGAGCCATTCCCCCATGATGGGCCTTACCGCCTCTATGACGGCATGCCCTGCGCGTCGTTGCTCAAGTCGTCGCTCCCACTCCGCCACCATGCGATAGGTAGGTAACAGGTAAGGAGATAGGGAAAGGATGTCTAAAATAAAATAAAAAATCATTGAATATAGTGTTTTATTCACCTTCTATTAAACACATTTTACATTTTAAACCTGCCAGGATGGTAGCTGGTTAGATGAGGTTACAGGTATTTACTTACAGACTGAGGTGCAAGCCATTGCCGAATCACTGACAGAATTGTTTCATCGTGTAAGGGCCGTCGGCCCAGTGTATTGCAGTTACCAGTGGATATACCACAATTCACACAGCGATCCATAGTTTCAATAATATCCAATCCACAAGCTGGCGGTAAAATGCAAAATAACAATGCCAAGTCAAACGTGTGAGCGATCTTCGGTGTCCAAGGTGAAAGCAAGGGTCGTACAAGGTAGGCAGGGTCAGAATCCGTAAAATACAAAGCAGTTGTCGTAAAAAATGACGAATAATCGGGAAAGCACTCAAAACGCATCGGAAAACACGAAACGATGAGCAAACAAAAACAGTCAGCAACTGTCTAGTGTCAATGTTAGTCAGCTGCCATGTCAGTGACATAGACTACAAATATAAGAGAGATTTGAATCGATGTGAAATCAATGATCATTAATATTGGTTTTTCAGTAATTAATTGATATTTGATTTAATAATATGACTGTAATTAATGCACTATAATGCATGTAAGTATATATAGTGCATTTAATTACTTTGAGTTAATTATTTACAGCAAATATTTTAGTGTAATCGATTACTCAATTGATAATCTCACGAAAACTATTTTCTCATATTTCTCCGCATCCAGATTGAGAATTGAGGTGATTTTTCATATTCTAAGATAGAAATATGACTAATTTTTTAGATCATATCTCAACTTATTACATTTGGGCCCACCATTTTCCATCTCCTTTCATTGGAAATGTTTATTTCGCGATGGACCCAAAAACTACTGAGCGGATTTTGATGCGGTTTTTTTTATTAGAAAGGTCTTGATCAGACTTAAAATCTTACGTTTTTTTTATTGCAATCGGTTGAGTAGAACCGTAAACCGTATAGGTTGCTATGAGGCGCGGTCACGGTATCAGTGTTTCTGTGACCCTACATTTGCATGAACCGTATAGGTTGCTGTGAGGCGCGGTCACGGTATCAGTGTTTCTGTGACCCTACATTTGCATGAACCGTATAGGTTGCTGTGAGGCGCGGTCACGGTATCAGTGTTTCTGTGACCCTACATTTGCATGAAGTCCAGGCTCACAGAAATTTTAAGGAACTTGATGTGGGTCGCGGGAGCAGTGTGTCTTAAATCTTTCTATTCCCTGGCCTGAGGGTGACCGGTGGAGCCGCCTGTCACCCTAGCAGAAGCAGGCCGCGTCGGCGACGCATAGTGCGCCTCCCCGTACCCGGGGCTAGATGGGGACCCTAAGGTCCCCACAACCCGAAGGGGGCCGTCTCGAAAGAGATGGTCCTGGGTCTGCCGGGGTGCGAGAGATATGCTTTCGGCAATCTCACCTCCGGCAACCAAGGACCCAAGACGACCCAAGTCGCGGGCATAAGCTAGTCTTATGAATATAGCCTAGGAGACAATAGATAATGCAAGTCACACATATAATGATTAAAGTTGCCCCGGTTTTCAAGAGTTGAGCCTTCACTGACCCGTTTCGTCGCCGGCGAGACGAATGACGGAGGCGCCACCAGTCCGCCTGCGCTAACGAGTATCTGAAGGGGTTTGATTTATCTCTACACACATGGCACGGAGTGATATTTAGCCAGCGGGGTGGTCTAACGTCTTGAGCATACGCACCGAGTGGAGTGGCGACACAGTCCTGTCGGATAAGACTGCGATATACGTGCAAAATACTCGGCGCTATGTTCACATGCACCGAGCATGCGTCGATCGTCTCGTCATCAATGCATATTTCAAACTATTTTAAATCTTATCTACGGGAGCAAAAGTTCATAGTCATTTGAAGGAAAAAAACGGCAGCGCTGTCAGCCGCTACTCTTCTTATGACCCTTATTGGGATTTGGCAAAGCATCCTCTTGATATTTTATTCTACGGTATCAATGACAGCCTTTAAACGCCCACGAACTAGTGATCCTATTTACCGCAAGAATTACAGAATTTGTATAAAGTAAATAAGACTATGCAGTTTTCAGCTTTGCAATGGCTTCTAAGAGGTATTAGTTCGTGGAGGATGACATAAGTTAATGGTAACCTAATTTACTGTATGAATGTGGACGTACAAGCATTGAAGGGTCTATTTATGTAGAACTTTGTTTATGTAAATCAAATAAGGTAAACGTCCCAATATACGTCACATTTTGCACTAACCCGAGTTTGCAGTACTACCATTCAAAAAGTATTAAGTTCAGAAGGAAATATAAAATACTGGGACCTAAAGAATTTAATAAGCTTTTGGATAGTAATGTATTTGTTAACCAACAAATGCTTAAATATTTTATAATAAATAAATTATGAAAAATGGTCACTTGCTCCTATTTCCGACGGTTTTGTCGCCGTAATCGTCATAATGACCCAATACTCGTCAATTTGCCAGCCCAACTTGAACTCTTGGTTTACTGACATAAGGCTCATTATACATCATATTTTTCACGAAACATTGCACACAACAAAAACAATACAAGGCTTCTGTGATAATAATAACTATTTTATTCAAATGCAATAACACATAAATAAATGACATAAAAATGATTTTACTTAAAAGTAACTTTAATTCTTAATTGGACAATAAAAAATCCACAAAACCAACTAATTCTTAATTATATTATTTTCATTAGTACTAAAAATCACATTCTTGTTAAACTTTGCTGAAAGTTTTTGATTTACATTACTATAGCTACATTATACTATACATAAGTCTAACTTAATATTTTAGATTATAAATTACTTATACCTATATCAATATGAACAAATATACGATAACATGTCTGAAGTTCAAATATTCATTCTTTCTAAGTATTACAACAGCGTAACGAATTGCTAGACAATATCATTGCAATGGTACTATATATAATGACATGAAGATATTTTCCTAAAGCACCAGTTGTGAAAACCTAGGAAATTGAATACCTATCGTTACAAAAATTGTAATTCCTTGCGCTGTCATAATAGGAAGAAAATAAACGAATAAATGAACCAACTTTTTTTTTACTTCGGCCACTAATTTTATCATGTAAAGTCACAGATATCCGATACCGTGATACCGTCACTGATATCCGTGTGTAAAGTCGTCCGTGGGACGTTAAATAGTCTAGCCGCAGCTAAAGGCATAGCTCCAGCTGACACCGCCTCTAAAGCTTTCTTCATCTTCTTTTTATCGCCCATTGCACCCTGAAATAAAAAGACATGTAACCAAGTAGGCAAGCGGTAAGCGTCGCTGTTATATGCGAGCGTTTAAGCAATATGACATCACATGGTTAGTTAGTTAATAAAACGCTAGCTGACCCGGCAAACTCTAAACGTAAGCATGGACGTATAAAAAATACGGATGGAGTGCCACAGACCAGCGATTAATATGAAAAAAGATTTATTCTTGAAAAATTGTCACGTAATCTTATATATAAAATTCTCGTGTCAGTGTTAGTGGTCAAACTCCCCCGATATTTTTGTGCATATTGTTGTAAACTAATTTTAAAACTCTTAAGTTGCAAGACCGACAAAGAACCGAAGTTATCAACATAGCTCGAAGACTAAGTAAGCTGAAGTGGTAGTCAACGAGAGCCGAAACAAACTTGTGTCTGAAATTGAAACCTCTCTAGATAAAGTTTCAATTTGGGGTAGACTTAATTTGGTCCGTTTCAACCCCACAAAGACACAAGTTTGTGCGTTCACCGCAAAAAAACAGCCGTTGGTCGTATTCCCTCGTTTTGAGAGCACCCCCTTAACTGTCTCAGTCGATATTGGAATACTTGGTGTTGACATATCGAGCGAAGTCCAGTTTCGCGGTCATTTAGAGGGAAAAGCTAAATTGGCCTCGAAGAACTCAATAGATCGAGACAGTATTTCACTCCGGCTCACCGCCAACAACTTTATAAGGCGCAAGTACGGCCACATATGGAATACTGTTCTCATCTCTGGGCAGCAGCACCTCAGTGCCAACTTCTCCCTCTGGACCGCATCCAACGGAGAGCGACTCGAATCGTCAACTGCCGGGATGTTTCAAATCGGCTAGACTCTTTGGCACTGCGTAGAGATGTGGCTTCGCTTTGCATCTTCTATCGCCTATACTATGGGGAGTGCTCCGAGGAATTGTTCGGATTGATCCCCGCCGCCTCTTTCCGCCATCGTTCCACGCGACAGCAGTTCCACACTCACCATCTGGACAGCTGGCGGTCCACAACTGTGCGTTTCTCGAGAAACTTTCTGCCTCGCACAACTAAACTGTGGAATGAACTGCCACCAGCGGTATTTCCGAACCGAACCTTCAAACCTTCAAGAGAAGAGCGTACTCTCTTTTAAAAGGAAGGCAACGCACTTGTGACTCCTCTGGTGTTGCGGGTGTCCATGGGCGGCGGTAATCGCTTACCATCAGGCGATCCGTCTGCTCGTTTGCCTCCCTAATGCATAAAAAAAAAAATAGATAAGGCAAAGGCAGGGTGGGGCATTCCCAATCCAGATGGACGGATGACTTGAAAAAGGTGGCTGGAACAGACTTGATGCGGACAGCGGTGGATCGAGAGCAATCGCATATACTGGGAGAGGCCTATGTCTAGCAGTGGACTGCAGTAGGCTGATTAATAATTGACTGATTGATTGAAGTTGTAAGGGCTACCAACCCCAATGTATTTTTCTATTTTGCAATTTTTATTTTATCATGATTTGGCATTAAAAATACTTATAACCCTCATAGGGTTGGTGGCAGAAGGGTAAATATTTGTATGGCAGAACAACGATTGCAGGGTCGGCTAGACTGATATATAATTTTCGTATATATGCTTGAAGTTCCATGGAATGTTTTTACAGGGAGAAAAAAAAACAAACGGGTCACGGGAATAGTGTTCCACGCAGGTGAACGGGAACTTAAAGGAGGGCTAAGTCTAAAAAGTAGTGAGTGATATACGTGCTAAATGATCATAATGCTAGCGGTGCTCAAGATTATGTGAAGTGGAGGAAGAAAAACCTGGAAAGCCGACCCCGGGTTCTGAGGGTTCTGAGGTGAAGGCCATGCAATCGGGATGCAATGCCGTTATGATGATATAGATAACTATTCAAAAAAGGGTAAGGCTCCTTCCCCTAGCAGAAACAAAAAAGGTGGAGTAATGTATTCGGCTTGCCTCTCAAAATGAAAGTTGAGTTACCTCCACACTCTGTAGTAACGTCGGTGCCTATATACAAGGGTTACCACCAAGAAAAAATATGTTAGTGTACCTACCTATATACCAGGTACACTAATAAACACATCCCACATATTATATTCATGTTAAAATAGAAATGAAATTGTAAACTATACTAAACTATACTTAGGTTGACGGATTTAGGTGCAACTATAAGCGTGACCGAGTAACCGTCAAAAATATGACGGTTACTGGGACAAGTAGGCATTATGATGCACCAATAAATGTCAGACGTAAAAATAATAATCTAAACCATAAAATAACCTCAAATAATGTGTTATTTCGTTAGGTAGTTTATTAAACTTCAAAGTAAAAGAAACAAACTTACCGTGTTATCTTCCAAATAGGTGCACAACAACTTATTGTTTGCGTAGGTAGGACCCCGATTCAACTGCTAAATTTCCGTTTTCAAAATTTTGTCGGCAGCACAACTTTGGAATCACACATCACCGCCATTTTGACTATTTGTAGTTAGTATTGCTGTTTAAATTATACAAATTACTACCGACATTACGTACGTTTACCTTACATAGGGAAAAAGAATCTTCTCGGGCGGGACTCGAACCCGCAGTCTTTCCCTTACAGGGGGAATGCCTGACCAATTCGGCTACCGAGACACGCCCGATATGATTCAAATTTCCCATCTTATACGTCTTTAAGGCGATTATTTGATTTGTATAGTTAGCATTTGTTTTGCATATTATGATTATGATGATAGCAATTTGTTTATGTAACCTTACAGTTATATACCAATTCGTAAACTCCTTTTTATTTTCGTGCGGAAATCCCCTCGGATGCCTCCTCTACCGGAGCCGGAAGGGGAGGTTATGTCGGACTCGACCCGACTAAAACAGCCCGCCGACTGTGGGTCGTGGTGCTAGGCCGGAGGTGAGGTTGTCATCGACATACCCCTTGCCCCCCGGCTGACCCAGGGCCATCCCTTACGATCTGGCCCTCCTCAGGAGGGGGGACAACGGTGTCCCCAACTCGCCCCCGGAATGGGGTGGACATTTTCGGTCCAAGATATATGCTTCGACCTATACTATACCTACTCCCTTAGTACTGCGGTCAAGGTGCTCATTAAAATATAGGTCAGTGGGAGACCGAAATATACTTCGTGTTCTATTTCCATTTATTTTGTGTTGCAACACTCGCAACAGTTCAATAGATCGAGTGTTTTGTGGTTTTGGGTTCGATCTACGCATGTGACGATACAAAATCACTGTTGCAAATAGATAAATATTTTGTACTTATACAAAAGTACCTAGCTCTGTCTGTTACACGGTTTCGCCGAAACCACTGAACCGATTCTGATTTTGGTACAGAAATGAACTAGGTAGAGCTTGAAAATGACATGATAACCGACATCAACGTAGAAGAAGCCGCGGGCAACAGCTAGAGTCTAGGTAGATGCCAGATAAATGTCGAAAGAAGTGTTTAAAAAAAGAGGGTTCAAAAAAAACAATTAAGATTTCATAGCCATTAAAGTAAGTTTTTATGCCACGAACACACAAATCGTAGTAATTTCTTTGAGCCAAGGCCACGGTGATGGCACAAGATGGCGTATTATTTTTATGTGACCTATTTATATTTTTTTGGCACCAGTATTGTTTGAGGAATATACAATGTTGTTCTAACTGCAATACTTCGATGGCGATCATTGTGTTGTGGAGGTCAGAATTCAGAATTCAGATGACACACAGACCGGCTCGGAGAGCATCGGCACACAGACCGGGGCCTCGATTCTACTATAGCAAAACTATAGTCAAACCACAGAGATTGCAAAAAGCGGCATTAAATTTTAGACTTTATTTTCTATACTATAAGCACAGCTCTAAGGTCCAAAATTAAATGACATAAGTTTCATTACACTCTTTTATTGATTCTGCTAACAGTTATATAATATAGAACTTTAACTGCATCGCTTTAAAGTCTATAATTTATTGCCGCTTTTTACTGCCGGTTTGACTATAGTTTTGCTTTAGTAGAATTGAGGCCCGGATCCGGATCGTATACGTTTGGAGTTGACCGGAGCGGAGCCGCCAAGCCAACCATTTCACATTATAGACTGGCTGGAAAAGAAAGGAAGAGCGCGTAATCGCTCTTACTATTTCACACACAGCGCGTCCAAGCATTCTTAATGACAAGAAAAGTGCACATGCAAAAATAAACTTTACTACAATTACTCAAAACTCTGTTTCCAACATGATAATAATCTGCTCTCCACTCCGAGCCAGTCTGTGTGAACGGCCCCTTACCTCCTTATGAAAACCATATCCGACGGGGACACGATCAACGCAAGGTGCGCGGATTGTTAATCTAATATATAAAATTCTCGTGTCACAGTTTTCGTTGCCATACTCCTCCGAAACGGCTTGACCGATTTTGATGAAATTTTGTGAGCATATTGAGTAGGTCTGAGAATCGGCCAACATCTATTTTTCATCCCCCTAAATGGTGCAGCGGGAACGGGATCTAAAAAATTTGCGGTACGAAGTTCGCCGGGACAGCTAGTATCCTATAAAATCTATATTGAATAATACACCTGTAGTTTTCCACGGAGTTCTGTAGAAAAGTACCTAAGTGTATTATTCATTATGTGTAGTAGATTCCATCAAGTGCCATCAATCTCCAGTATAAACAGTATAAAATCTATGATGACACGCTTCAAAAGCGACTCAAAATCACATATGCGTATAGAGCTCATTTTGGGTTTCAGATATATGCCCCGAAGTATACTTAGATACTCTGATCCTAAAGGCGAAATCTCCTAATAAAATCTGATCAAAATTCTTCCCCTGTAGAAGGCTGCTCGAGGGCTTTACACATGTCCCCTTTTTTACGCAAAATCCCCACGGATCCACCCCCACGTAGCCGGTGGAGGCGGTTATGTCGGACTCGAACCGGTCCACATGTCACTAGCATAGAACACAATGCAGAGCAGGCAAGGGACTGATAGCTTTAGGCACAGCTTTAGGTTCCCGAGACCATAAGGCTGGCCTTTACCTCGCTCAAAGAATTGCTGTCGCTATTCAGCGGGGTAATGCCGCCAGCCTTTGGGCACGGTACCGGTAGAGGTCGATGGGAAGGAATTCTACGATGCCTAAAGTTACAGTCTCCTCCACCCCTGTTTTTTTTCTCATTTTTGTATATATTGTACATCTAGTTAGCACAATACTGTAATTTAATTAACTAAGTATTTCACAACATTCCACACAACGCTACCAACCCATGGTAAGCATAGCTTAACTAGCTTGTGTTATGGAATCCAGAATGCGGATAAACATACTTAGATACTTTTTTTTTGTAAGTACATTGATATTATACATAGAAACACCCAGACCAATGCAAATAGCCATATTCATGCATACAAATATTTGCATTGAGTGAGAATCGAACCCGCGCCTCCTGCGTGGCAGTCGCGTTCACTACCGCCACGCCACAGAGGCTGTCGAAAGTAGTCAGATGCTTTAGGTTCATTCAGTAATATCTATATATATAAAAGAAAGTCGTGTTAGTTACTCCACTTATAACTCAAGAACGGCTGAACCGATTTAGCTGAAAATTGGCAGGGAGGTAGTTTAGAGCCAGGAGACATAGGATACTTTTTATCCCGTTCTACCATTATTTTATCCCGGGTATAGGTTCCTATGGGTCGCAGTCACGGGATCAGTATTTCTGTAAGCCTGGTACATTTGAATGAAGTACCAGGCTCACAGAAACTTTAAGGCACTTTATCTGGGTCGTGGGAACAGGAGCAATGTGTCCTATACCTTTCTATTCCGAACTCAACGCGGACGAAGTCGCGGGCAAAGCTAGTTTAACTTAAACGCAACATTAAAATTCACGGAGCCAAGTCACGTTGTCTTTTCAATGAGCGCTTATGGTTGCCATCTTAGTAATGTATTCTTTTGAGTCTTAATTTTAGTCTGACAATGTTTTGTTCATTACTTCAGTGGACAGTTCATTCAAATTGTAAATACAAAAATATGGCTACCTTCATTTGTATGCAAATGACCAAAACTGTATTTGTTATGTTAATAAATAAGCGTAAGGCTGCCTATCCACTAAATATGTGCTATGTCGCTATACTACGAAGATGTTAAAGCTAAGTTTTGAAACTATAAGACCATTGTGCTATAGCTAAGCGAGTAAAGATGTGCTTTGAAGATGCGCAGTTCGAGCTATTTCTCCAAAAATTCAAAATTCGAACCTATTTTCATAGGCATCCTGTATGTATATAATATGTGTGTATGTATGTATGTGTGTATGTATGTATGTGTGTATGTATATATGTGTGTATGTATGTATATGTGCATGTACCTATATTTATTTCTATAGGTATATTATTATAACATTGGGACTTTGTGCACCATGCTACCCAAACATGGTTTCTATCTCTTTCTCCATCCAAAGGTTGCCTGTAAGAGATTTGCCACTGTGCGATAAGGCCGCCTATTGTCTATACCTGAAATGTACCTACAAACAACACAATGTTCTTATTCCTTGGTGTACACAATAAAGAGATACTTTACTTTTACTTTACTTTACATCCTCAGCAAATATCTATAGCACGCATCTTCACTACATAGTTTATAACAAAGTCGCATTCCGTGTCTATCCGTCCCTATGTATGCTTATATCTTCAAAACTACGCTACAGATATTAATGAGGTTTTTTTTAATAAATAGAGTAATTCAAGAAGAAGGTTTGTATGTATAATACATGCTTAATATAGTAGAGGGTGCAGCGGGAACGGGATTGGAGGCCAGGCGAGCGGAAAAAAATTGATGGTACGAAGTTCGTTAGATCAGCTAGTTCTATATAAAAACATAGCTTAGCTGAATCCCTTTCTACCAGTGCTATGGTTTGTGGGCTAACGAATATGATTGGGGGATATTAAACGCATCCGTAGCAACGTAGCATAGCATATCTGCGGTGGAAAGGCAGCCTTAGGATGTATTGAACTTCTGTCAGACAATAGACCGAATAATGTAATTGTAAGTAGTTTGCCGGGTTTGAGGCTCGAGGCTCTTGAGGTCAACTGGTATTTTTGAAACCCTACGGACAACGAAGATATGCCCGAAACAACAGTCAAGCGTCGTCGTAGTCGTACAAGAAGAAAAAAATATAACACTATGTTACTTCCTGATGGCCTCTGTGGCGTAGCGGTAGAATATTTGACTGCTATCCAGAGGTTCGCGGGTTCGATTTCCGCTCAGTGCAAATATTTGTGGGCATGAATATGTATAGACTAGCTAACCCGTCCCGGCTTCGCCCGGGAAAATGTCGTATTCCATATTTGTATATATGTATAAGTATGCTTACATCATAAAATGCATCTACTGTCAAAATTTAAAGTTTGTAGGTCCAGCGGTTTAGGCTCTGCGTTGATGAATCAGTCAGTCAATCAGTCAGTCGGGACAAGTAATTTTATGTGCATAGATATTTCCATTGGTCTGAGTGTTTCTATGTATATTATGTATGTAGGTATCTACTCAACCAATTGCGATTAAGCATTATGCAAAATGTTAACTCTGAACAAGACCTTTCGTGTAAAAAGAACCACATCAAAATCCGTTCAGTAGTTCTTGGCACATCGCGAACAAATAAAAATGTATACCTAATAAATACCGTTACACACAACGTCCAAACTTCAACTGCTAAAATTGCAGTTTATGAGATACAGCCTGATACACAAACAGACGGATATACAACGAAGTGTTAGTAATAGACTTCCTTGTTTGGTTACCTTTCCGGTAGAAACCTTCAGAAGGAAACAAATTCAAAATATTGAGAGGGATAGATCTTGTACTCACATGCGGTATAGGTTTCCGTGCAGGGTCCAAATGCATTCCTCCAATTTCAATAACACCCGGCAACAGAGGACGCACTCCGTGCAAACTGTGGTATGTATTCAACATCATTGCCGTAATATTCTTTCCCAGATCCTGCAAATCCGGTATTCTTCCAAACCGCTTCTCTATTATCGCTCTCTCCTTCACCTGGATCGCATATCTGAACCACAGTCTATAGTAAACATTCATCACTGTGTTCTCCAATCGTTGTAGAAACGACATTTTTGATGTGAATTCTGAGCTCAGAATAGGTACATAAGAAGGGTTATCGGTAACCCCAATGCGGTCAGGGCTCCAATGCATCATGGAGCTTGATAACAAAGCAATTATAGGTGCTTTCAGCCCGTACACATGAGCCAGACCTAACATACAGTCACTGTTGAAATTTTCCACAAGAATAACATCATATCTCTGTTTCAGTACTTCAGCTAACGGTTGAAAATCCACCATTTTCGAGCACACATCCAAAGCTAAACTCGACAGCGGTTGAAAGTCTATAAACTGCCTGTATAATTTATTTAAATTAAAAATATTTGGTATTTTATTATGTACATCGTACATGCTCAAATCTATTACTTCCACTCCTAAGGCGGACAAGCCTTCTAGACTCACAGTTGTGTAATTCGCTGGAGGGTCTTTGATGGGAAAGAAAGACACTACTGTGACATGGTGTCCTCTATCTGCTAGCGTTTTGAACAGCGGGTCAAAAACCATTTGGTGGCTTTTCCCCGTGTGGGGAAAGAGGCCGAGAACTCTCGCGGCGTGCACATCGGAAGCCGCCGCGAGTATCGCGAGGAGAAATGCGACCGTCTGCATCGCGAGCGTACGACGCCGCGCCTAGTACAGAACTGTCGGGTCGCACAACTGATACGAGCGCGACCAAGGGACGGGTTATTTTAATAAGAGTTACGTGAATCATGTGCGATATTGCTTTGCAATTATGCGGATTGCAGACCGATAAATGAGCTATCTTGGGCAGCATAGTTCCTATATCAGACGTTTGTCAAATAGCCCATTCCACCCATATTACTCGTGTACAAGTACTGCACGTATATAGCTCTTTTTGAGCACCAAGGTTATTAATATTATGTCCTGAGGTATACCACTATCTATAAGGTGCTTTCCAATGCAATATATATATATTTTTTATATTGGTGTTCGGTCTGCAACCCGCTTTGAGCTGTTGCCTACTAAGTATTGCATGGCGTTACGTGAAAATTAGTCAGTTTTTAGAAGTTTCGAAATGAATGAAATATTTAGCAATATCGTGAAACCTATTTACCCTTTGGCCTGTGACGGCGGTGACTACTAACGGCATCTTGCAATTCAATTTTCGTTCACTTCCGGATATCAAACTGCAATTTCGCAGACCTATGCAAGATCCGCTGACGATATTTTAAGTTCTTTTTTGCAATAAGTATCCTATGGTTAACATACCGAAAAGCAGACAAATCAATGATCGAATTAAGTTAATAGAAATCGGGATCCATACATTTTCTTGCAGTTTATGATTTGAAAATGGCATTTCTTTACGTTATTTGAATTTGGTTGAGAGTTTGCGAGATATTGTCTTCTGTTTTCAACAATTCTGAAGATGATTTTTTAAGTACAGTTCTGTCATTATCAATTAAGTACTTACCTACATAGAAATTCTATAACGCTCAACAAGGTCGTGAGGAAATTCGATAACCTATTTTTATAGATTTTTATCGTGTCTAGACTATATCACGGTCACCGCGGAAGATATAACGTTTATCGAACAATTTTAAAAATCGAAGGCCTCTGCTGACGGAAAATTCGTCGCGGATCTTCCATTCCCAACCCTTTAGCAGCCAGCAGCCACATTGAATATATTGATAGATTATAAATATGAACGAAGATGAACAGAACGGATGCATATTCGGTTTAATTCTATTACTCTTCGATGAGCAATTGGATAATATCACGCCTCGTATAATGGAACCACAATCTAACGAACTTTTTAAAAATGATGTGAGGCCAGTGTCCAGTTTAATTATCTGTAAAATTCCACAACATCTGAAAATGACGTACCTACCTAGCCGATATTCTACATAAGATCGACGACGCACGGACAGTCCGTCCGCGATGACTAACCTATCGTCCGCTTATTTATTATGGTGCCCTTTAAGCAATAACAAATACACGAAACATTTGTGGCTGTATTTTTGTCTTTGTATTTTGTCTAGTGTGGCGTAGGTTTAAAAGTAAATTTAGTTTTATTTCTCTGACTGCAGTGTGGCGTAGCGGTAAAGCGTTTGACTTGTTGGACTGCTTTGTTCGACGTCACAGGTTCAAAGGAGAAACAATAACATTTCCTATAAAAAAACATGAATACTTGTACGATGATACAGAACTGAAAACTAACAATAATGAGAGCACTTAAATGTTCCTAAATATCAATTTTAACAATTAGCATTAATGGCCAAGTCAGTTGAATCGTGCTACGTTTGTACTCGTAAGTAGGTACTTTTAGGTTTAGTCTTACTTAGTATTATGTTATCTGTGGTCTTACGTAATTTTTGGACAAAAAACCTTGTTTCTCGGATTTAGTCTTTGTCTACGAGGCTGAAAGTAAAATGGGGTAGTCAGCTATGTGTAGTTTGTGTTTTGGGCCCGTATAACGTTGTGTTGTGTAATAATAATTATGTCCCAGACCAGAATATTGCAAGTAATTAATAAAAAGTAGCTATAAAACTACGTTTCTTTACTTATCTGATAATCTAGAACGTGTTTACGAAATGTACCTAAATAAACCTGTCATCTTAATTTGATAGATGGCGTGATGGTTTCATAATAATTAAAAATACCAAGGCACAGAATAACTTTGGTCTTGATCAAGTGTAAACACATAGGGGTCAACATTACATATTTGGAAGAAATTAATGAACTAGGCCATTCAACACATGATTGCAGAAAGCTTTCTTATATTTGGTCCCGCTTTGTCTTACCTTCGCCACCCTGCTCACGGCGATATTCCGCTGTACGGACGCGTGGACAGCCGGCGTCTCCTGCGAGCAGATAATGGTCGTGAAGGGGACGGCGGAACGGGAGCGGCGCCCAGACTGACCTCCATCCCCCATGAGCACGAGGGACCGAAGGGAGACGATTTGAAATAGCTCATCAAAACACTCACGGGTGTCCGTAGTAGAGGCAGTAAAATACAGAATACGTAGTCACAAGCGATATCCATATTTAACACTTAAAATAATGATCGGTCACGTTACTTTTACTAGCTATCAGCAGCAATGATTGAGTGAAAGTTAGATCAATGACGTGTAAAATTAATGGCATGCATAATTCGCGAATTATAATTAAGTAGGTATTTCACTTCTCAGCAGGTGATAGGTAACTCAATATTTTTGGCGCATAATATGAATTTGGGTCACTCAGCATTGGGTGACTACCGAACTACGGGTCGAGAGAGAGAGAGAGAGACAAAGAGAGAATATGAATTTCTTCCACAGTTGAAACACGGTTTCCACATTAATGTTTGTTTTTTTACTCGACTTTAGGTAGCAGACAAGCTCACGGCTCACCTAAAAGCGGTTGGCCTATGTACGTGTGCAATAGGGGCGTCACACGCGCTGCCGACCCAGTACCTAAGAACCTTCAAAGTTCTAATGCCCTTCTTGAAGAACCCCATATTGTAGTCACTTGGTAACACAAAAAACTGAAATATCAACCCAGAACAACAACCGAAGCTTGGTCTCAAAGTGTTACATATAATTTTTGTCTGACTTTCTGTATGTTTGTAGTTTGTACAGTCAGCATCAGAAAGATGTTGACGTACAAAGTACTCAAAATGATTTTAATTTACTTAGGTTTTTTACCCCCTTCCAGTTGACTCATTATTCTGATATTTGGTACACACCTTTAGTTGTGACAATAATACCATTTAAATCAATATAACAGTTGGATTTGCTCTATAAACGAGAGTTTAAGATCATTTTGGGACTACGTCGTCAAGATATTTATGACGCTGACTGTACCGAGTAATCTTTTAACTATAAATAGCAGACGTTATAATAAGGTATAACTGAGGCTACATTTATTTTCGAAAAGGGTTTGGCACAAAAAAATATATAGTCAGTAGTTGACTTTTAATCTTAGTTGAGGTAAGTGTTAATGGTATTCTTAGAATAATATTTACGTAGTAATTTAAGTAAAAATTGTTTACTAATTAGCCAACAAGACTAAATCTTAATATAAATAAAGTACCTATAAACTACTATATTAGAAAAAATAAATAAAAATTATCTTGGTTGACGGGATGAAATCGTAGGTACACCCTAATAGTTACTTAATAAGATTATCTATTTTTAGTTCTGTGCAGTATATCTGCAGATAGAGTTACGCCCTATCTGCAGATATACCTATGTACGTAATTCACGCCTCACAATTTGCATGTCGAGTCCCGCCCCCCTGTAATAAGACCCTACCGAAGAAAAATGAGTGACCAGTATTTATAATTAGAAAGTATAAAGAGGACTGTGTAATTAGCTTTACTCACTTATCTCAATTGAAATCTTAATGAACATCAGGTAGAACAAACAAGAAAAAAATTGTAATCCTAGGTTGTTTATCTGCCTGTTTATTGGCTCATTTATTAAATTGACGCAATGAAATTAAATTAAAACCACATTGAAAATTAAATCACTGAACCGAAAAAGAAACTGCATAAGATATTGAGTCTTTTCCCAATTTGTAATAATTATTTAGGCATTATTTTATTGAAATCATCTGACTGGTTAATGGTGGAAGAGACTGTAACTTTAGGTTGTAGGTACTTATGGGAGAGAAAGCAATTTTATGAAAAAGATTTTCACCTATTTTGCTTGCGATCTAAATACCTTCATACCTCCGAAGGGGACGAGAGACATGCCAGAGTGACAACCAGAACATGCCCACCGGCCAAAAAGTACCTAAGTACCTACTAACCTAAGTGTGGTATGCTTATAAATATTAAACATACCACACGTAGCCACACGTAACAGCCTCTGGGGCGTGGTGGTAGTGGAACGCGACTGCCACCCAGGAGGCGCGGGTTCGATCCCCGCTCAGTGCAAATATTTCTATGTATGAATATCGCTATTTGGTCTGGGTGTTTCTATGTAAAATATGTATGTTTTACAAAAAGAAGTATCCAAGTATGTTTATCCGCTTTCTAGATTCCATAACACAAGCTAGATAAGCTATGCTTACCATGGGCATGGGTAAGATAGCGAATAGATACTAGATAGCGTTGTGTAGAATGTTGTGAAATATTTATTTATTTATATTAGTTACGACAAAACTTTCCAAATTTTATAAATACCTAAGTAACTCTGTCTATCTGTCCGTTAACTACGCTTTCACGCCTAAACCATTGAACCGATTTGGATGAAATTGTTATAGGGGTAGACGTAGATTAGACCTTTCTCAAAGGACATAGGTTATGTTTGGACGCGATAACCGACATCCACGCGGGCGGAGCGGCAAGACCCAAGTACGAGAGGCCACACGGTAGCCTCTCGTACCGGCTGATGCAGGTGATTACCGGACACGGGTGTTTCGGGAAGTACCTGCGTCAGATCCAGAAGAAGCCAACGTCCAAGTGCCATCACTGTGATGCGAGCGAGGACACGGAGCTGCAACCGCGATTATCATTAGGACAATGATGGGAAATAAACTGACCCCTCCAGAGAAACATATAGCAACACGCCGCAGTATGTCGCATCAGCCGCTGTGGTGTAGTAAGTACCTACCTACCAAGTAGTTTATTAGGGTTATCAGTATTACAGAGGGCCTTTCACACTAGCGTTTATCTAGCGCAGGCGTTCAATGAACGTGTACGTTTATCGAACGCTTTAGCTGGAAAAACTCTAATGTGAAGGGGCTCTTAAATAAATTAACGGTACGGCACCAAACGGTACGCCCAACTACAAATTTCTCTACTAGGGTATTTAAAAAAGCTTCTTTATTTAAGACATTAAAAAGCCCAAAGCAATGCTCATTTTCACGGTTTAATCATGATCATCACAGCGATTTGTCAGTTGCCTACATTCTTAGCATTTTGGAACCCTTTTGTTGCCTATTCCGGGAGCGATTGTCGTCTGACCTCCCAACACTAGGATTAAAAAGTTACATTTGCAGTTGGTAGTATGACAGTCATTCAATACCTAATTGACTCGTTTCAAGAATTCTTGGTACTTACAGTCCAGACGTGTGGCATTAAGTCCGCCTATAAAGTACAGTCAGCGTCAGAAATATCATAAGTACAAAGTCTCAAAATGATCTTTAAACTAAGGTATTATGAGCAAATCAAACTGTTTTATTAATTTAAATTGTAATATTGTCAGAACTAAATGTGTATAACGGATTCTTGTTATATTTGATCAAAACAATCCGTCAACAGAAAGAGGGAGAAATCAAGGAATTAAGATCATTTTGAGCAATTTGCTCATCAACATTTTTCTGATACTGACTGTACCTACCTCACATACCATCAGTCCACATTAGTAGTGTTAAATGTCTCCTAAACGAATTACAATAATAAGGAAGGAAAGAAATACTTACTTGGGGTATGACTTGCTTCTTAGGCTCCAGATGCATACCGCCGACTTCTACCAGACCAGGCAACAGCGGACGAACACCATTCAAACTATGGAACGTATTTACCAACATCATAGTGATATTCTTAGCCAGAACCTCCAAATCAGGGATTTTCCTTTTAAATTGCTTCTCAATTATCATTTTTTCGGTCACTTGAATAGAACTATAGAACCATAACTTATAATACGCACTTATTACGGCATTTTCCATTCGTTGAAGAAATGTCATCTTTGAAGTATATTCTGAAGTTAGTATCGGTACATAAGATGGGTTATCACAGACTCCGATGCGGCTGGCAGACCATGGTAGCATTGGACTCGATAGCAGAGATATTATAGGTGCTTTTACTCCATGAATATGTAGCAGACCGAGCACGCAATCACTATTAAAGTTCTCTATTATTATAAGGTCATAATCTTTCTTCATGACTGCAGCCAATGGTGCATAATCCACAAGAAGGCCACATATTTCTAGACCCTTCTTAGAAGCTCTTTGAAATATGTTCATCTGAGTCCAAACTGTGGTTAGACCTAGTATATCGAACAAGTCGTTTTTCCTTTCGAACAATGAGAGATTTATCGGTTCTTTCGCTACCGTGAGATTTAGGCTTAGTAGACTTATATCTGTGTAGTTTTCAATCGGCTCCTTCAATGGAAAGAACGACGCTATAGTGACTTGATGCCCTCGTTTCGCCAACTGTCTCAGCAATGGTTCAAATGCTAAATGGTGACTTCTTCCAGCATGTGGGAATACACCAAGAATATTTGCAGATTGGACTTGGCAGACGAATAAAAACAGTAAACTTATGAATATAACCATTTTACTGTCCACACACTATAGTCCCACGTGGTTTCACTAGCGTTAAAATATGAAAAACTAGAACTATTGTATATCAGTAGGCACCGTATCACATTAGTTCCACGGGAGGAATGAGGTTATAACAGTTAACATCTACTTAATACATTTTTAATTATTTGGTTCAACGTCCAACTGTAGGTACTTGATAACGGACCTATCAACTCAATAATTAGGCAAGAAGATGGCTTCCTTCAACAAGCGATAACATAGGTACCCAAATATAATTCTGCTTGACAATTGAGTTTTATGCCCGTATCTTAAAACGTGGTGGAGCATATTATCTGTGTGGTGACCGAGAAAGAATAATAGTATCACCACCCCATCTCATCCGAAGGGAATCTTATAGTAAGAGTTGACTAACGGAAAAATACGCAGACGAAATCGCTGCGAGAGAAGGAAAACTCGAAATAAAACCCTGTACCAACCCGTCTGGCCAGCGTGGAAACAGTATCTAAGATAAAGCATTCCAACATTGGAACAAAACATTCCAACATTGGAAGAGGCCTATGTCCAACACTGCGATAGGCTGATCGATGATTAATTCTAGAACGAGACTCGGTACTGAAACTGGATTTGTCTGAGGACAGACTTCTTTCATAGACAGAATGATGTAAATCTATCAATGACGAGATAGATTATGTCTGATTGTCTGTACAACCCGTCCTCAGATAAATCGAGAACGACACTCAGTCCTGAAACTCCATAGATTTGACAGATTGTCTCTACAACCTGCCCTCAGATAAATCGTAATTCAAAACTGAGTGTCGTTCTAGAATATGGCCTAAATCGCAGACGTAACTTGAGTAAGTAATGGTAATACCACTGATAATATAATATACTTAGTTCTTATAGTAATACTTAGAAAAGAATTGGCGTAAAACTAAACCAACATGATTGCTTTATTACGAGCGACGTAGTTACGTTACGGTTTGTCAATCCGAATTAGGGCCCAGCGTGGTATAGTTGCCGGCATATTGTTAGGTTAGGACATTCTCTTGTGACCCATAATGCCACTTCGCTTCCAAAAAAGCTGTAACTACTTATAATTAATGTAATATGTGATATTGTATTGACAGTTAACAGTCATTTTATTTGATTAGACTTAGATATAATTACTATAACCGAAGATAAATAAGATTTTGAGCTCAATTAATTTAATTCGTGAAATCTGTCCCAAAAAGTGTTCATTTGTATCTAGTTATCATTTATTGTATCGAGATCACCTACTTTCAGCAAGATAGTACATAAACTAGGTATGTGGAAATCTTCCAATGTTTAAAATCTATGAAAATGTAATCTAGTAAATTTCTGCCAATGTAGGTCGATGATAATTAGTTAAAGCATGTTCATTCAGTGACAAATTATCTAAATGATGTGATGACGTAGTTATTTTGTTTATTACTTAATATAAATGTTAATTATTTATTTGTATATATATTTTTGTTGGATGGTTCAGTAGTTACAAGGTTAAGAGTTGCTAAACTATGAAGTTGTTATTGTCACAATGTACAATCAACCATTGTCATCAAGAAAAAAAATAGATATCACCCAGCACACGACTGCTCCTTTGATTTATATTTCCAACTAGCTTTTGCCCGCGACTTCGGAATAGAAAGGTTTAGAACATACTGCTCCCGCGACCCAGATAAAGTTCCTTAAAATTTCTGTAAACCTGGTAAATAAAAGAGAGATTGTTCACTGTTCGATTGTAGATTTAATAATGCCTAGAGGACATTGGTATACACCTCATACGTCACAGTACCAGGGAAACAGAAACACTGACAACGTTTATATGGGAAGCAGATAAGGGCTGCTTTTAGCGTTTTTCCCGGCAATTATTCGAATTTTTCTCATCTTTTAAACCTTTCCTAGACCTCCACGAACATTTCAAGATCAAGATAAGATAAATCCGTTCAGCCGTTCTCGAGTTTTAGCGAGACTAACGAACAGCAATTGATTTTTATATGTATAATATATAGATAGATAATAGTATACGCGAATTGGGGTCAAGGCAACTTGACCCAAAGTCGCGAAAGAAACGAGGCCCTGGCACATGATGATTGTTTTAATATACCTACTTAATCTATAGTTGGCCGAATTTGTTTCACCCCATGTTATCCTCAAAACCTACCCATAAAACTCGTACTGCGCGTATGGAGTAGATTAAAATTTTTTGATTGAAATTTTTATAGCATTCATTATGCTAACTTTTTAAAGTTCGAAATACATCGGGAACAAGAAGCGACGAAGTGGGACTTCAACCGACGACCTTTCCCTTACAGGGGGAATGCTCTTCCAACTGAGCTATTGAGCCACACCTGAATCACTTCAAATTTCCTCTTTTATCCGTCTTTAAGGGCGGCGGTGGATCCATCTAACAATCTTGTCAAGATACATGCCAGTAACTATAAATTGTTTCGGAGCTAATTCCATCATCGTCCCAGCCAGCGTTGGTCCCGGCTACGTCCAGATTTTATATTTTCCACCGCAATTACTAAAATATATCTTTTTTTTTAAAAAGAATATTAGAACCGAAGATACTAATATTCCCTCTAAACCCTTCAACTAAGCTAAATCGCTTGTGCTAGGAGTGGATTCACGTTGGTAGTGCAATGGCCAGGATCGAACCCGGGACCTCTCGATCGTAAGGCCGACTCCTTAACCACTAAGCTACCGACGCGACGCCTCAAATATCTCTCCAGCTAAGCTAAATTGCTAGTTAAGAGTGCTGAGCACACTTAATAGTGTCATGGGCAAGATTCAACCTCTCAATTGTAACTTATATCGTACCATCATCATCACCATTGCGTAGGTCCAAATTGTTCCCTTTATGTCGAGTCCCGATAAGTCTAGTCTGGGAGTCTATTGTTCTCCAAAGTATTAATATTTTCCTGCTGCTTCTTATTACCGTCACGTCGAGTTTGGTGAACAGGTACTGTCAGGCATCCGAAACCCTCACCTCGGGAGTCCGGGGCCCGTTTTTTCGCTTTTACTTCTAATTTTCGTATCGTAAAACGTCGCTGTCGCTGTCTGCATGTCCCTGTATGCTTAAATCTTTAAAGGTACGCAACGGATTTTGTAGCGGTGTTTTTTAATAGATACGAGTGATTCAAGAGGAAGGTTTACATATATAGGGTGTGAATTAAATATCCGGCATTTTCATGAAATTTTCCATGACTTTTGCACAGAGATGTGGCTGTATCTCACCGATGACGCGTTGGATTTTCGATTTGAGCTCAGGAATTATTTCGGGTTTATTCGCACAAACCCGAGATTTCACAAAACCCCGAAGAAAAAAATTGCACGGCGTTAAATCGCACGATCTTGGTGGCCAGTTGACATCAGAATTTCGTGAGATAATGTGTTCTGGAAATCGTTGCTGCAATAAATCAATTGTTTTGTAATGAGTTTTGTAATAAGATTTTACAATTGTAACGGGTTGTTTTTTCGAAAAGCGCTCCATTTTTAATAATCGGAATAAACTGAGGTGACAACTGTAAAATTTCAGAGTTACCACAGGCATGAAAAAAAAAAAAATCCAATTTTAAAAAGTGCACTCTTACTGGGACACGCTATATAATATACGATTAATATAGTAGAACTTATCAAAAAACACCACCGATAGACTTGCTATCTGCCAACGAGCAATGGAGAGAAGCAAGATGGGAGTAAAGAGGAGGAATAGAATAGGAAACATTAATGGAGAAAGACAAGGTACAGGACGTGACCCTAAAAATAAAAAGACTGAAATGGAAGTGGGCGGGACACATGGTCAGAGGAAAGGATAAATGGAGCAAAATAATTACACGTTGGTACCCAAGGGAAGGTAAAAGGAAGAGGCAAACAACAAAAAAATGGGACGACGACATGAGGCAGGTTGCAGGTACAACATGGAGTAGAGTAGCCATAGAGAGATGAGAATGGAGGCATTTGCCAATTGGCAAACGGACTTACAAAATATAAAGAAGCATCAAATAGTCGAATATATTTTGTAAAATTTCATGTGCAGTGTATTTTCAAAACATAATTGTATATTTTGTCCGAAGGCTTTATTATTATTAATATAGTAGGCAGCGGGAACGGCATCAGACGCAACGCGGACAGAAAAACAATGGCGGTACCAAGTTTGCCGGTTCAACTAGTATATTATAAATATTTTTTAAGGCCGGTTCGACCATACGCGAGTAAATTTATTCTTAGAATAAACAGCCAATAAGTATGAGCGTATTATCACGCTGCTAATTCTGTTGTTACATCTCTAAACCTAAAATTCTCTAAAATTTTCTAATTGCATCTGTTTCTTTCATTATCAGATAGAAAAGGACAGATGATTTATTTTAGTGAACACCTGTCAAATTAAGTCTGCGCCTTGACGGTACCCTTCAATTTTAGTCGACATCTACGAACATGCGGCTTAACTTACTACGCACCAACGAGGCGCTGTCTTAATTTGACAGGTCTTAACTTAAATAAAATCATCTGTCCTTTTTTATCTGATCATGAAAGAAACAGATGCAATTAGATTTATTTAGAGAAATTTAAATTTAGAGATGTAACAACAGAATTGGGAGCATTGCCTGTTTATTCTAGGAATAAGCTTTACTTGCGTTTGGTCGAATGTACCATTAAACTACTAAGCTGCTACCGGCTTAGTAATAAAACCAAATATATAAGCGATAATTTTTATTATCAAAATACTGCAGTAGTAACTATACAACATTCCTTGTTCGTCGGACACATACGACCACAGTGGGATCTAACAATAAATTATGACTTACTGGAGAAAACGTATTCGATGTACTCTCATGCTGCGATCAACACAACGATCATACTGGAACAAAACAAAGCATATAAGAATGGGTACAGTAAAAATTAGGGACAATCCCCCCTTAAAAATAAATATAAATAAATAAATATTCCACAACACTCTACACAACGCTATTTAGACCCATGGTAAGCTTTTATAGCTTGTGTTATGGAATGCGAATCTAGAATGCGAATAAACATAACTATATACTTTTTTTTTGTAAATATACAATACATAGAAACAACCAGACCAATGCAAATAGCCATATTCATGCATATAAATATTTGCACTGAGCGGGAATCGAACCCGCGCCCCTCTGCGTGGCAGTCGTGTGCACTACCGCCACGCCACAGAGGCAGTCAAAGCTGTAAAAGAGCAGCGGTGGTCAGAACTTTATTGAACAGAAATGCTTGCGAGAAGGCTCCCGTAGCCCCTCCCCTCCACCTTTAAACCTGCGATCCACCGGACTCGAACCTGCGATTTTTCCTTACAGGAGGACTGCCATAACCATATAGAGGCCATATATTGTGTAGAGGGTTGCTCGCTGGCTATGCCTAATTTGAATGAATTTTACAGCATTAAGTATGCTAACTATACTAATCAAAAATCTATGTGTAAAAATGATTGTAATATCATTCATTGGTTCTGATAGTTCGTAAGAATATCGGTAGATGACTCCACCGTCGCCTTAAAGACGGATAGGTAGGCATTCCCCCTGTAAGGGAAAGAGCGCGGGTTCGAGTCCCGCCCGAGAAGATCCTTTTTCCTTATTTGATATGCCTAATTAACTAGCAAAGGGCACAATGGGCAGCATGGGGCGGTTCTAAGAACGCGGGCGTGGGGATGTCAGGTAACACCCGTCCGACAACTGACCCTGGGACCCCCGGGTCGGGTAAGTACACAATTTCAATGTACTTTCTCACATTGTATTACATTTCGGAAATTCCGTGTTTGATTTTTGGGAGATAGAAATTAAATTGTGATATCATTAGCGACTGTAGTGGCGAGAGATCCCTATAAGTCGATTCCTGCCGGCTTCCTAATGGCTCGCATCGCATAGTGTATGCCAAACTAAAGTAAGGCCAACGAAGCGAGAGAAAAAAGGTAAACAAAGTAACAGCGGTTCCAAACATTTTTATTTGAACGTATCACTTCACCCGCATTCCAGACAGGAATGAAATTGCTCATAAGATGGCGGATCTGAGAGTTTAGAACCGCTTTCCGCGAAATACGCAACGACAGCTGTCGCTCGGCCATTATCGCGTACATGTGATATATGCGACAACGACCGATACAATAATCGCTAGTTGTCGCAACGTAACTCAGTAATGGTCGCTTTGTTTACCTTTTTTCTCTCGTCTCGTTGGCTTTACTTTAGATCGAAGTAAGGTTCTTGTTTCCACCGGCTTCCCTTTCAAAATTTCACCCTACGCCACTACTTTCGACTGCAATGTATTGGCAATTAAAAAACCACTTACCCATACAGATACAAAAAGAATGACAATAAGTAAAACGCCAGCTTGATCCAGCCTTCTCTTTGGCAGACTGTTAGCACGTCAGAATTCATAATGCTTGTGGGGTCATACAGACCTGGGCCTGACATCACGGGCCTTGTGTAGTACCTGGAATGGAAGGAAGAGATATTTTTGAACTTAACATTAATATACGACCGGACGGGCATCAGCCCTTCTATGTGGGGCCATTTCACCCAATTAAATAACGACTACCATACATGTTCATATGGCAACCGGGACCGACTGCTTAATGTGCTCTCAGAGGTAAAACCAGACTAATGCAAATACCCATATTCATGCATACAAATATTTGCACTGAGCGGTGGATCGAACCCGCGCCACCTGCGTAGCAGCCACGTTCACTACCGCCACGCCACGGAGGCTGTCGCATTAATATAACGACTTATTTTATGATATTTTCTAAAGTTTACGCGAATGTCACTCATTGAAATAAAACCACTTTTTACGGATTCTATCGCGATATATTTGTTATTATTACTTTTTAACCCGACGTTTCGGCTGCTTTTATTTCAATGACTTACTTTATATTTACATACCTACGCCTCTGAGAGCATGTAAGTCGTCAGTCTCGGTAAGCAACCACGGCCCGGCCGGCGTACAAGTATATGGTACTTGAGTTTTTTTGTTTAGGGTCTAATTTTCCCAAAATACAGTGCGATAAGGCGAGTCTGATGGTGACTCGGTTGCCATATAAACACCCATGGCAGACATTACGGGTGGTTGAAGCCCTCAAAAGTACAACTAGTCTGTTTACTGAATTTCTGTATTGCTAATCACGGAAAATACCGAAGTACAGCCGAATGACAGTTAAGACTGGAAAGCAGAACCCCGGGAAAAGGTTCAGAGAATGATGACATAAACTGACGCCTATATATCCCAAAGGGGTAGGCAGAGGTGTATTGTGATTCTCAGTCCCAAATGTTAGGAGAGCTAGACAGCCTCCGTGGCGTAGCGGTAGTGAACGCGGCCGCAACGCGTAAGGCGAGGGTTTGATTCCTGCTCAGTGCAAATATTTGTATGCGTGAATATGAGTGTTAGCATTGGTCAGGTTGTGCCTCAGAGAGCATGTTAAGCCGTCGGTCCCGGTTGTCATATTAACATGTGTGGCAGTTGTTATAGAGGAATTGGGTGAAATGGCCCCACATAGAAGGGCTGATTCCGGTCAAACGGTGTCCCACTGGCAGTCGTAGTAGTAGTAGGAGGAGAGCTATTGTCGAAAATGAACCCATGACCTCTGATATTACATTTAAATCCTTGCTGCCCTAACATAACACAATACTTGGATTATGAACCTGCAGATCTTTGATTCATCCAACAAAAATAGACCACTAGTCATTATTTAGAACACTAAGAGCTTTGATCTAGTCTATTTATTTATAACTCTGGCATACAATACAACATTACAATGGATCTATCATCACTACTTAATGAAGCAATTAAGAATTATTATTAGCCTCTTTTCAGGTGTAAACTCCATGTATTAGCTAAATGTAGATCATCAAGAAGTCATATTTCTGCATTATCAGACTTTTTGCATGAAGTGGCACTTTCATTGTAATTTTTTTATTATTGCACCCCACTATTTTTGCTTATTTTCTTACCAACCATGGCAACATTGAGTAACTACAGTCAGCATCCATATAAAAAAAAGACAATGTTTGTATTCCACAAATTTTTTAAAATATTTTGGAATATCCAAATATTCTACAGAAATTTCAATGAGGTTACTTAGATATTCAGGTGTGGTAAGAAAATTATTCAGTGTATGTGATTCTCATGTATTATTCATTTGCTCCATACACAAACAATACCTACAATTGTGATAGTACAACAATGCTCATTGACTTGTAGGTCAATGTATGATAGTTTACTTTTTTTATTACATTTACATACTACACACACTCATATTTTTTAATGGGTATGTTATAATCTATTCTTATACCTTTGAAGTAAAATATTATAGTGAGATATTTAAGCATGAAAAGAAAGTTATGTACTAAATCAATGCTTGCTCAGATTGACCCCATCCAATGTAATATTTGTTTCTTTTTCTTCCTAAATAATAATATGTGAATAGCACCTTTTGTGAGTAAATTAGATGCAAAGAGAATATTATAATTCCCTGTGAATAATAACTTTCACTAAGCGATGACGATTAATTTTGAATTAATTAAGATTAATGAATTACGGGTCGAATTTTAGCCATTAGATTTGCAAACTATTATGTACAACTCTTGTTCCAAATTTCTCATCACAGGTATAAGTGATTTTAAGATGTTATAGCCTTGCATCCAAGACCTTGTCCTTCTTATGACTCTTATCATTATCGTAACATTCATAACATAACCTAAGGTTACACCGATACCGATAATTACCTGTGAATATGATACAGGATCAATGGAATGTTTATCAACAGAGAAAACCATTCTCCCGATAATAAAAACAATAGATTTATCAACAAATGTAGGAGATACTCCGGTAACACCAACTAAAACAGATAAAAATAGGTTACAATGTTGAACTCCTGTGAACTATGGTAAGAATTCATAAATGAACAAATACATACCGGGTTCAGACTATTACACTGATCTATTGGATTTTTATAATCGGTTTTTAATTCATCAAATGCAATTACATGGAATATTGAAAAAAATATCAGGAATGCGTCTACAATTAACGCTATAATATATGAAAAAGCTGGGAAGCTGAACGCCATTTTCACAAAACCACCACAAAACTTTAGATAAAATGACAAGCATAGACATAAATATACAGACGTGAAGCTACTACGAAATTCATTCATAAAATCATATTAGGAAAACGCCAATTCTCCATCTTGCTTTCCAACGTAGTGGGGATGTAGTAGCACCTGATTGGTCAAATAAAATTGCTAGTGATGTGGTGATAGAATTTTAATTATCGATATTTTCCCAAATATTTAAAGAACGAAGACCACTTTCCATACATAGTAAATGACTTTTGAAATGCCGTTGACTTTTTATTATTCTATCGCATAATGGTACTGGTATTACTGATGAATAGATACTAAAACATTTTTTACAAAAAAAAAACAAAAATATTAAATAAAAATTCGATTTTTTTTTGTCCAAATCGTTTTTTTTTATGCCAATGTGTTATGTACCTGGAGTACTACTAAATATATATATATATATGTATATCGTTACTCAAAGACTAAAGAATCTTTGTAGATTCTACGTCCTTCTGGGCGAATTATTCGAAACTCTGGCTATCACAAGGAAAGTCTGACAGAAAGCCATAAGCACACTGCAACCTGAGAATACAAATAATCAGCATCCACTTAAGCTAATCACTTAATTTTTTCTTTCAAATGTATAAATTTTTAGTCTGTGCCCTTTTTATATCGATAAGTAGTTATCGACAGTTTACTGGATTCCCTACTAGGCCGCCATACTGCTTTCCATTCATTCATAAAATCCAAGTTTAGGTAGGCAGTTTTTTTTCGTAGGTATGGCACCTCTTGATATACTCTAAGATGACAAGTCACAAGTGACAGTTAATGACAAGTTTGACAAGCGAAGACCAATGTTGTCATGTCATTAAAAAATATTTTCAGAATACAAGTCTTTTTATATTATCAATTATCACATTCTATAAAAGAAAAGATAATTGGAAAAAAAGTACGATCCGCAAGACATTGGCAACTTGGCAAGACGGCATCCACGGCATTCACTTCACCCACCAGCCACCCACCATTATAGTGTTGTATTGTATTCGTCATAGAATTTTTCAGGGAAAAAGTATATTAATAATCAAGATTAGCAGACTTTTTTTAATTCTGGTCACACAACAAGCTGAGCCATGTCAAAAAAAGACGTTTGATTGAAGTTTGAATTTGAATTTCACAACAACAACAACAACACAATTTTAATGATTTTAATTGATTTTATACTTACTAATTGTTATTGAACGTGTGAGAGGAACAATAATAAACGAATAACAATGGACCGAAGTAAGTGACTGATAATTTGTTTATTGTATCTGTGTACAATAACTTCTTATTTTATTCATTTGTAGACGCTGATATGATTGATGAGATGAGATGTATATTTATCAAAATATTTCAGATTCAGCACTAATAGAAACCTTTGTTAATAATTGGAATTGTGACTTCCCGAACTATCCATTGACTGCTGGCGATCTGCAGAAGCCTCATGCAGTGATGGGGGCTTTGTTCCAAATATTTGACCGACTTGGCATTGACAAAGAGGTTGTGCTTTCTGTAAGTAAACACCACTACTTGCTGGAGGCAGCAAGTTTTTATTAACAGAACTTAAACATCCATACGAATATTATAAATGCGAAAGTAACTCTGTCTGTCTGTATGTTACGCTTTCACGTCTAAACCACTGAACCTATTTTGATGAAATTTGGTATAGGGGTAGATTAGACGCGAGCGGAGCCGCGGGCAAAAGCTAGTATTACATATAGTAAAATGTTCTACAACATTGTACATGATAATTCTTTTAACATTATTGTAAATTCTCATTAAATGCTTGAAGTACTACATTATTAATTGTATCCAATGCTATTAATTCTATTTTTCATTTTTCAGCCACCACCAGAAGACTGCTGGACGGAGAACACTGCATACTATGCCGATCTACTGCCAGTAATCAACATGACACGCGTAATCAACCATTTAGTGCCTGTAATGCCTCAAGTAGATGCCTCTATCAGTATCAGCCACTTCCTACAACCGACGGCACCTACGTCTCATTCTATATTACTGGTGTTGTATAATCTGATGGTTTTCAACGAGGCACGATTGAGAGATATTGCACCGCATGAGGAAGAACTGTTTGCTAAAACTGAGCAGGTTAGTATGTTAGTATTTATGCCTTCAAGTTATCATTTTTGAACAGTGGAGTTAGTTCACCTTAGCTGTTAGTCAGTTTGATTCAATAACAAACAGCTACTGATCATAGTACACAAACAAGCATCATTTTCATGGAGGTGAGCCAAGATGCTTCCTTCTCCACTTTGTATGATCTTGGACATGCTTTTTAATTAAACCAAAGGCAAAAGGTCATGTCACCCTCAAATTTTCGGGCTTACCCCTTCTACCCTACCCCTTCTACCTGAACATAGTGGGGACGCCATTGCCAGGCATTTGCTACTACATAGTCTGGCGATTGCCCTAAGATGTGGTTGCACCAGCCAAGGCAAGCTCTCTTGCATTTTCGTCCTTTACGCGTGATTCCGCAGCATTGCCGTACCCGTGACAAGCAGAAGCTTGTGTCGCTCCAGCAGCAGCCAAGCCCTACAGCTGAGTAAAAAAAGCAAGCAGTATCCCAAGGCATCCAATACAAAAAATTCTAGTAACATGTCATAACATAAACTCACGCCTGTATTCCCCGAAGGGGTAGGCAGAGGTGCTAGCACCCACATTTCGCCAGTTTATGTTTAGGTCCCAATGTAATAGGTGGCGAGCCTATTGCCAGTAAACAGGCACTTATAAACCTGCGATATAGATACACACATAACTTCGAAAAGCATCGAAAAGTCATTGGTGTGTGCCATGGTAAACCTGGGATCGAACCCAAGACCTCGTCTCAGCAGTCCATTAATTACCTATACCACTAGGCTACCACAGTATTGTAGTACCTACCACAAATTGATTGATACCTTGAATATTCTGTCACAGGTGCAATCTTTAGAAGAGAGGAAGAACAAGCTGCTGGAATTACTCAATGAGCAATCTGAAGAGAAAGGCAAACGCTCCCTGAGGTTAGAAAAGGTAATAACAATGATACTGTTATTGTTACTGCTTAAAAATCTTCATTGGTCTCCATAATATGGGGCTGTTCATTAATCACAGAGAGAATCAGCAGGGGTTCTGAAAAGATCATAAAATATCAGCTTGGTATAGTGAGATTGATATCTATGTGTGTCTATTTATTTTTTCTTTATTTCTTAGTGTAGCAAAAAAATGGTTTGTTTTTAAATAACTTGAATAAGTGGGGGTAGACTAAAACCTCACCACATATCATCATGAGGTAGCTATCAGTAGTAGTATTTCTTCCATATCAACAATCCATACTTCCATACTAATAAGTAACTGTCTGTCTGTCTATCTATATGCGCTATACGCTTTACGCCTAAACCACTGAACCAATTTTGATGAAATTTGGTATAGATTAGACCTTGAGAAAGGACATAGGCTGTTTGGTCGTGATAAGTATCCACGCGGGTGGACCCGTAGGTAAAAACTAGTATCCTATACAACCCTGGAATCCAGGCTCTGGGGTGAAGGCCAAAGATATGATAGACACAAACAGAGAGATGCTGATGGAACAACAGTGTCCTATACTAATTATTACTATTTTCCAGCTTGAAAGTGAAATAAGACAGTATGAGGAGGACTTGAAACTGGAGAAGGAGGAACATGACAAAGAGAAACTGGAGTTGGAGGCCATTGTGAAGGAGAACAAACAGATGGAGATGGTCTTGGAACAGAAGAGGAATCACAGAGATGAATTGATGGATGAAGTGGATAAGAAAAGAGCTTTGAGGTAAGCTATTTTTTTAATGGTCAGTGTCCGGGGTACGCAAATTTTTAACCTTTTTCGTAAATGAACTGCAATCTGCTATCTACAACCCATTGGGGATATCAAAGTATTGCAGGTTGAACTTTTTATTGCATAAATAAATATTAGCTTTTGCCCGCGGCGCAGCCCGCGTGGATGTCGGTTCCCGGCAATTATTCGAATTTTTCTCTAAATACTAACCTTCCCTGGACTTCCACGAATAATTCAAGACCAAAATTAGCCAAATCGGTAAAGGCGTTGTTGAGTTATAAAATTACAACGAAAAGTGGCATTGATTTTTTTATATATAGATTACACAACATTCTACAAAACACTATCTAGACCCATGGTAAGCTTAATTAGCTTGTGTTATACATACTTCTTTTTTGTAATTACATACATATATTATACATAGAAACACCCAGACCAATGCAAATAGCCATATTCATGCATACAAATATTTGCACTGAGCGGGGATCGAACCTGCGCCTCCTGCGTGGCAGTCGCGTGCACTACCACGCCACAGAGGCTGTCATTTAGGGTTCCAACTACCCATTACATTACAGCTTATTGAGAACAGATGAAGGTAATCTTGTAAAAAATGGTTCAGAGTATAAAAAGACGCAGTAGCAGAGGCGGGCCCAAGATAAGTGGCATGGAGTGTTGGTAGCTTAGTGGTTAAGGAGTCAGCCTTACGTTTGAGAGGTCCCGGGTTCGAATCCTGGTCATTACAGTACCCACGTGAACCATTACATCTGACAGGAATTAGTCAATAATTTACATGGTAGTTTAAACTAGTTGTGCTCAATATGCAGAGGTGTCACTCTCGGGGTTGAGAAATTAGGTGACAGTCGCTCACATACATAAAATCACCCCTGTTTCCCATAGGGGCAGGTAGAGATCACAGATCTCCATTTGCTACGATCCTGACCAACTACTCTCGCTTCATGCACTCTCTTTACATTCTTCATGCATGCTCGTCGCTCATATAAAAACCATAAATCAAATTAAGAAAATGATGGAAAGTATGAAAATTATGGAGTGAAGCCTGGGCTCCACCAAAACTTTGGATTCACTCTCTATTATGCTATGCTGTGTTTACTATATTAAGTATACTTTCCGTAAATTTTTAGGGTTTACGATGCTGAAGATGTCAGACACAAAGCAGAACAAGCAGCACAGAATGATCAAGAGGCAGAAGAGAAGCTGGAGTCCTTACGAGCCACCCTCATGCTGAAGGAGAACAGTCTCAAGAACCTCCACACCATCAAGCGTAATTTAGATACCGCTAACACTCTGTTGCAAGAGATTATGAAGTTATCTGATAATTTGAGGTGAGTTCATTTATTGACTGAATTATTGATTTATTTATTTTAAACTTTATTTATTACACAACACTTAGTTAAAACTTGGAAATGCCACAGGCATTCTCTTCCAGTCAATCAAAGGTTGTGCACAGAAACACTCAGTAGTAGTAGAGAATGTACCATATACATTTTTATCATCTAGAGCTAGATAAAGGTAATAGAAGCGTGGTGCAGAAACTCGACTTGAAGGGAATAGAAATGGGACAGAAAACGTAGACTCGACATAGAGGTAATAGAAGTGAGATAAGGTTTTTGGCTCGACATAACGGGACTCGACATAAAGGGAACCATTCGACTGCCCGGTGACAGCTTCCGTGGCGTGGCCGTAGTAAACGCGGCCGCTACGCAGGAGGCGCGGGTTCAATCCCCGATCAGTGCAAACATTTGTATGCATGAAAATGATTATTTGCATTGGTCTGGTCGTGCCTCGGATAGCATGTTAAGCTGTCGGTCCTGGTTGCCATACGAACATGTATGGCAGTCGTTATAGGGGAATTGGGTGAAATGGCCCCACATAGAAGGGCTGATCACCCGTCCGGTCAAAAGGCGTCCCAACTGGCAGTAGTAGTAGACTGCCCAGCTACATTATCATACTGACATCCTGACTATATTGTCAACATGTTGGTAGGTCAGTATACCTGTGCAAAAAGCGTGTCTAGGCAACACATATGTACCACAGGCTGTCTTAATAGCACATGCAGTCTAATGCCTACTATCTATTATGCAACATTGCCAAACATTGTTGCAGAACGTTGAGAAACATGTCGCGGCATCTTGGTTAACAAAGTAACAATCAGTCCACGGATAAACAACAAGTCGCGAGTCAGCATTAACGCGCGTGTTGCGCAACATTGCCAAACATTTCTTATGTGATTTATTGCGTGTTCAATGTTGCTTAGTGGATACGGGGCGTTAATGCCACACTCAATCTACCAGTTATTTATAAGTCACATAGAAAATAAAAGAGCTTCCATAGCTTAAAATGACATTCATTTTACTTCGCCCATAGCCGAGAAAAAATTTAAAATGTTATTTACTTTTTATTTTCAGGGATTTCGAGACGGGTGACCTAGAATCCGAGAGCAAAGAGGGTGAAATAGATGTATTAATCACTGAAGCTAGTGAACTAGAAGCTCAACTGTGTGAACTGCAAACTGCCAGGTAATATCACGAACTGTGTGTTAACTGAGTCCTGAACTGCGATCATGTTTTTTATGCATACGGACTCTGTAAATCCCCGAAGTGGTAGGCAGAGGTGTTTTAACACCCACATTTCACCATGATTTTCGGTCCTACGCAATAGGGGGCGAGCCTATTACCGATAAGCAGGCACTCAGTTATGGGCTGTATCTTTACTGTCGGATGGTGAACGTCTCTATCCCGTAGTCACAGGAAGAGATGGGTTGGCCCTATCCTACTCCACCGGGAACCTACATTTTTATTAAATAACTAGCTTTTACCCGCGACTTTGTCCGCGTTAAGTTCGAAATAGCTTAAACTCATCATTATACAATTTCACCTCAACTGGGATTTCAAATTCTGAACTTTATTTTGTAAATGGTAGTATTACCTGGGAAAAGACAACTCCATGATACAAGGTATCGTAGTGTGAGGTTCAGAGAATCATATTATGTGTCCATCCATATATCTTTGTTTCTGAAAGTTTAATTTATCTATTTCCGTACTGTACTGTACAAGTAAGTTCCATTATTGCATTAAAACCATTTTAACAGCATGTAACACTATTTATTTGGTCTTATTATATTATTAAATTACTAATATTACCTCTAAACCCTCCAACTAAGCAAAATTGCTTGTGCTAGGAGTGGGTTCACCTCGGTAGTATAATGGCCAGGATTCGAACCCGGGACCTCTCGATCGTATGGCCGACTCCTTAACCATTAAGCTACCGAGAATCTGTTAAAACAGGTTCATTTCGATGTGTAAACATTCACCTAGTCTAAAATTTGGACATTATCAAGTAAGTTAGGTAATTAAATTAGATAAATTGTCTTCTATGTTCTAGAGCGGAAGCGGCTAAGGTGAGGCTCGATAATCAACTGAAGCGACAACAGGATAAAACTATACTACACAGGTGAGTTGTGATCCCAATCTCATCATCCTTGAGAGTTTTTGTGCTGACAGGTCCTCACAACTCGAAGGGGGCCATCTCGAAAGAGATGGTCCTGGGTCACTCTGCCGGGGTGTGCGAGGGATATGTCGATGACAACCTCACCTCCGGCCTAGCACCAAGACCCACAGTCGGCGTGCGGTTTTAGTCGGTTCGAGTCCGACATAACCTCCCCTTCCGGCTCCGGCAGGGGGGGTATCCGAGGGGATTTCCGCACGAAAAAAAAAAGGGGTGCAAGAGATATGCTTTCGGCAATCTCACCTCCGGCAACCAAAGACCCAAGACGACGTGCGTTTTAGTCGGTTCGAGTCCGACATAACCACCTCCACCGGCTCCGTGGAGGCGGTTATGTCTGACTAAAGGCTTGTCCTGCTGTGTCTTCTGCACTGACGGCACAGAAACTCTCTGTTCGTACAGGGTCGACAGCACAAATGTGACTCCCTGTTGCATACGTCCATAGGCCACGGTAATCACTTTTCGTTGGACTCCCGTTTGGACATGATATGTCCTTGACCAGATGGAAGTCATTAAACAGACTCCGGACTCGGGTCGGCCGAAGCAAGGAATGTTGGGCCAGATGAGGGCTCTCGGAGGGGGCGGACTTGTGATGTGAATGTGGAGTTCCTCCACAGACAATGGCGTATCTGTTAACGTGTGCTAAATGCTCATACACATGTACAGCGCAGGACCTTATGTGCTCCTCCGAAATCGCCATACAGGTGGCAGCACACTGGGAGAAGATAATTTGAGGGCCGAGGCGCCATCGCCACGATAGAAGAATAAGAAGAATAAGGTGAGCCGTGTGCTCGTCTGCAACCTAAGTGGTATATAAAATAATCCTTGCGATAGTCCCGGACGTGGCTTGGTGTTTTCAGTTATATTGGGAACGACTGCTTTCTGACCTTTTGTGATTACCGTGACCAAACACAGCATATCTCTCCTTTCCCAAGCTTAAAGTCTAGAAATCTAGCTATGTACCAAATTTTATCCGGATTTATTTTCAAAAATTACGAACTTTCTACCCTGTATTCTACTTCAAAAAGTAGGCCAAGTCCTTACTAAAGCCTCTTTCTCTCTCTATACCTTTTTTTTCTGTGCGGAAATCCCCACGGATACCTCCTCCGCCGGGGCCGGAGGGGGAGGCTATGTCGGACTCGAACCGACTAAAACCGCACACCGTCTGTGGGTCGCAGTGCTAGGCTGAAGGTGAGGTTGTCATCGACATATCCCTTGCACCTCGGCTGAGCCATCTCTGTGCCAAGTTTCGTCGAAAATTTCGTCGCTCGGTTTAGTGGTTTAGGCGCTAAAGCGTGACAGATAGACAGGCAAAGCTACTTTCGTACTTATAATATTAGTAAAGATGTATAAAATTGTTGAAATGAACATTTAGGTGAGAAATTAACTATTAAAATCACGTGTACCCACAGTGCTCTCCGCGAAGCTGAGGAAAAAGACAAGAAGATGCGGGAACTGAACAAGAAGGTGCTCCAGCGCACAGAAGAGATCAAGGAAGCCACTCTCCGGTACGAGGCTGAGAAGAAGAGGGGAATGGAGGAACTCGCTCAAATTAAGGAACAATTTTGTACTGAGGTATTGAATACTTATGTCCAACTTTTTCCTTAATACCTTTAATACGAACACTTAGAAAATATCTTTAGTATATCTCAAAGACTTGTAGATGGCACTAGTAGTCTCATAATATGCAATCAAAAAGTTAAATCACTTATATTTCCTCATTTAGAATCACGTAAATTATTATTATGTAAGCATTTAATCATATAAAAGTCGTTGGTAATTTATTAAATAAAGATTTTGTGACAAAAGTGATAATTTAGGAAACCGCCATCTAGCGACACCGTCCAAGTTGTCTATAACCATCCAAATTACTGCAGAATCATTATTAGAATATTTATGGTTTTATTCAGTCATATTCAATAATTTGTTTAGCGTATTTTTTTTTGTCATAAGGCGATTGGCACACTGCGACGCGCGACGCGGCGTCGAGCGTTGTTGCGTCGACGCGGCGTCGCGCTCGTCGCCTCTACGGAGCTCATTTTGTATAGAACAACGCGGGGTCCCACACACTGACAACGCAATCACGCGCGTTGCCGCAGAATACGCGCGGACAAGCAGAAAACGCGAGGTATGGCACACTGAAATCTGCAATCACGCGCATGATTTTCGAGGGAGTTTTAGTCCGAGAGCTGTTAGAAATTTCTGTGTAGGTATTTGAGACGAATTTTAAATTAATATTTTTGTAATGCAACATGACTATGTAACGTCAAATTGAAGAGCGCTTTCACATCAACTGACGTCCGATATCCAATATCCGACATCCGAGATCGGAGGAAGTCAAATATCGATGCCCAATATCGGGTATTGGAGCCGACACCACTGTTTTGGCTCGTTATCGGAACACGCAGAGACTGCAAGCGACTTTCAACCTAAATAGCATTTTCTTAGTTACGTCTCTTTTCGCGATAAAAGATGACGCTGATCACGAATATAAGAAAAAAATTTAGTTACTATGTCATGTCAATAAGTCGAAAATAGCTTGCACTTCTAATCATTTTCTTTTCATCTCTAGCGTTCTTAATATAGTCTGGGCTATCGAGCTAATGGTCGGATGGCTTTACTTTACTTTTCTCAAAATTTTAGATTATTTCACACACCTACCTACCAAAAAAATTCTAATATCTCTCGGACTATACTAGCTCTCCCGCGTCGACGGGCGTCGACGCGCGTCGACGAACGACGCCGCGTCGAGCGTCGCAGTGTGCCAACCGCCTAAGTTAGTTTTTATTAGTAAAAAATAGAAAAAGATTGCTAATGCATTGTCGCCATCTAGTAACAACGCTTGGAAATAAAAGCTGCCTGCCTGCTTTTGGAAGTTACGAGAGTAACCATTTTTGGTTCCTGATTGTGCATCTGTATTATCTGTAATATTACTAAGGAGGCAGAAAGCAAGCATGGCCATTTAAATAATCCATTGACGGTGGTTGTAACCTCTCTTTAACTGATTCTATCGCGATTTACTTAGCGATAAACGTCAGACAGTAACATTCTAAACTAAAGCCAACGAGACGAGAGAAAAAAGGTAAACAAAGCGACCAGTACTGAGTTACGTTGCGATAACTAGCGATTATTTTCTCTGTCCTTGTCGCATATATTACACGTACGGGACAATGGCTGAGCGACAGCTGTCGTTGCGTGTTTCGTAGTACAGGAAACCTATCAGCACAGTGGTTCTAACCTGTCAAGAGTCATCTTATGAACAATTTCATTCCTGTCTGGAATGTGCTTAAAGTGATACGTAATAATTTTGAAATAAAAATGTTTGGAACTGCTGAAACTTTGTTTACCTTTTTTCTCTCGCTTTGTTTACATTTTCATTTACATTTAGACTTTATTTGTTAGCCTTTATTTGTTAGGCTGATTTTGAACCAATTGTCTGTAACATAATATACCTTGTATATTTAAATATTGTTATATTATTATTGTTTCAGTTGAAGGCCATCGATGAAATAACGTTAAGCAAAGTAGACGAGGCTGCGAAAAAGGTCGAAGAAAAACTAGACAAACTGAGGAATTTACGTAGACAGTAGTATTATAAGCGAATATTATGTTTTATTTATATGAATATTAAAATAGATGTATCAATTTCGAATTTTTTCTAAAGGTTTCTAAAAGCCTAAATGACTTGTATTAGTGAACGCGGCCGCTACGCAGGAGGCGCGATTTCGATCCTCGCTCAGTGCAAATATTCGTATGCATGAATATGAGTATTTGCATTGGTCTGGTCGTGCCTCGGAGAGCACGTTAAGCCGTCGGTCCCGGTTGCCTTATAAACATGTATGACAGTCGTTATAAGGGAATCGGGTGAAATGGCCCTACATAGAAGGGCTGATCACCCGTCCGGTCAAACGGCGTCCCCACTAGTTCCCCACAGTAGTAGTATAGTAGTTTCTTCATCCGTACCCCTAGAACGAAAAACTATCGTAATAGTATCGCTGAGGGAACGGAGCATTGCGATTGGCCGGCTTCACACACGCACACACGTGCACAGTAGGCAGGTGGCCAATGACAATGCTCCGTTTTCTTAATACGTTTCAGATACGATAGTTTATCGTGCTAGGTGTACCGAGCTCATCTAAAGCATCGAATGTACCCATAGAGTATATTAAATAATAAGGAGAATGAGTTGAGTGCACCTACTTTTGAGCGGCTCTCTTACTATACTCCGTTCAATGAATCTGTTTATCTTAGATTTTTCGGGAGCGACTGCCGCTGACCCCCTAACCTTGAGCAAAACCTGCACCGAAACCTACTCCGCCAACCAGCAGTATTGTTTTTAGGGCTGGTTCGACCAAACGTGAGTTTCTTCCTCGAATAAATAGCAAGTTATTATTCTAAAACAACTAGCTTTTGTCCGCAGCTCCGCCCGCGTGGATGTCGGTTATCGCGACCAAACATAGCCTATGTCATTTCTCATGGTCTAATCTACCCCTATGCCAAATTTTAACAAAATCCGTTCAGTGGTTTAGGCGTGAAAGCGTAACATACAGACAGTTACTTTCGCATTTATAATATTAGTATGGATTAAGTACTAGCTTTTGCCCGCGGCTCCGCCCGCGTGGAGGTTGGTTATCGCGACCAAACATAGCGTGCATACAGACAGACAGTTATTTTCGTATTTATAATATCAGTATGGAGTGATAAATATCGGTGATATTGCCTATATTGATAAACTCGCGTTTGGTCGAATTTACCATTAATAATGTAACATTTCTCTGGTGCACTAAACCCTCGGTAGCTCAGGCTTTACGAGCAGGAGTTCCCGGGTTCCAATCCTGAACATTGCATTGTATCATGGTATACAATTGAGCCGAAAGACGAAAAATATCAGAAAATTACAAATATGAACATGCAAATAAAAGGCAGATGAAGCTGCCCGCTCGTTCGCAGCTCTGCGACGATCGCATCACGTGACACCATTCGTGAGTCATGTGACGCGGCCGGCGCAGGCGGCGATATTCTTTAAGTATTGAGGGGGTCTGTTTTCTCTGACGCTGGCTGTACCTACCCTTTTTTTCGTGCGAAAATCCCCTTGGATGCCTCCCCGCTGGAGCCGGAAGGGGAGGTTATGTCGGACTCGAACCGACTAAAACCACACGCCGACTGAGGGTCGTGGTGCTAGGCCGGATGTGAGGTTGTCTTCGACATATCCCTCGCACTCCGGCTGACCTGAGGCCATCCCTTACGGTCTGGCCCTCCTCGGGAGGGGGCGGATACATGTACCCAGATACTCTGTTACTTACTCAGTAAAAGGCGCAGTTCCTTAGTACATATAGATCAGGTTAACTGATAAATTAATAAAACAAACTTTTACTTACACATAGTTTTTCTAATCATAATCTTTATATTATTATTTATACTTATACAATATCTTATGTATAGAACACGTGTCAGTTGGTTAGGTACCTACAAATTTTAGACTAAAACAATGCAGTTAAGATCCAAAATTAAATGCCTTATTGCAAAGCGAATGAAAAAGTGTAGGTAATGAAAGTCTTCAGTTAATTTTGGGCTTTAGCTGTATACAAATAAGGTATAAAATTTTGTGTAATTTTTTGCAGAATCGGGGGTCAAATATAGACACAGAATTCCGCACGGTCCATACAAAAATTACAAAATTTCCAAACAATAATTACATATCCGTAAAAAATTTAAAAAAAATGACATAACTGTGTATTACACTGTCACAGAATAGATAATGGCCCTGTGTAAGTTTTAAGAAGGGTCGAATTTAAAAACGAGTTCTTCAGTCAAAGTTAGGATAATACAAAGTATCATTCGTATCGTAATCACGCAATATAACTTCGGAATCGGAATAATAACCCAGGGTAATATTTTCTGAAGAAAAGACGGATGTACTCATATTCCCAGCACGTAATACAGTATTCACATCCTCTCCGTAGAAATGATGGTCCTTATAACCTCCTGCGAAATTCATTGCGACGACCCCATCTAAAGTCGCCTCGTAATCAACCTGTACCGTCATAGAACCCCTCGTGGCATATAACTCTGCTTTTACACTCTGCTTTGGCTGCAAAGTAATTTCCAATCCAGTTTCAGATCCCACAGTAACTGTTTGAGATTTCATCACACTCTCACCCCATTTAGACATATAAGACATACTTGCTTTTCCAGATACCCCCATAGCTAAAATATCAAAGCCGTAAGATATGTTTAGTGCAGTAGTTAGCGCGCCATTTGTCTGCCATATCGAAGCAATTGTGTCTTCTACGCTATGTCGAATATAAGCTTTAAAAGTTCCCACTGTGCTGCTTGGATTTTTGAAGATTTGAGTCAAGACTAATACGGGGGTATATTTGATTCCTACTATCTTTACGCTGATCGGTTTTAAGATTCTATTGACCTGTTTCCAACCAAATGTTTGGTATAAATCATTCCAAGGTGTTGGACTCTTCACGAATATGTCGTCAGGTTTTGCACCAATGTAAGACTTGGCAGCTTCTTTAAGGTTTACGTCGGAGAGTTGGAACGTGTTTCTTTCTACATCGGTGATGATGTTAGCCTCGCTGCCAGATATGTGGACTTGCCGTTCAAATTCATTTTCAGATGCAATTACCTCTACACTTATGTTCGCGAGAATAAGATTTGGCAAGGCTATGAATATGAGCCAGGGTAGAGTATCCATGTTGGCAAATTCTGAAACAAACATTAATAGGACTTGAAGATAATTAAAAATCAACTTAAGGCTAAAGTTTTAGCTAGAGTGCGAGCAAAAGAAAAACAACTGTCACGTGACACCTATTTTTTATCGAATTCATAGTTCAGAAATTCAGAATGATATGAAGAGGTGATTAAGTAAGTACCTATGTATGTTGCTGCCGTGTTGGTTCCCGGTGGAGTAGAATAAGACCACCCCAGCTCTTCCAGTAGGTGACGTAAAAAGATTAAAACTAAAACCCGACTACCGAAAAATCACGCTCTAAAAAGTGACATACAAGAAAATATCAAGGATAGCCGTGGTCGTATGCCACTTTTCCCTAGAATAAATTGTTTTGTTAGAGTAAGTGGCATACGACCACGGCTATCCTTGATATTTTCTTGTTTGTCACTTTTAGAGCGTGATTTTTCGGTAGTCGGGTTTTAGTTTTAATCTTTTTTTTTATTTAAATTATTTTGGGGCAAGGTAAAGCTAATAATTCATACATATTTGAAATGTGCTCATTAAGCACTTTCATTTGATACCAAACACGGCATATTTATCTCAAATTTATTTTTTAATGCAGAACTTTTTGAGCGCTAGAGGGCGCCACACAAGATTGAGTGACACGTAATATAGCCTATAACCATCGGACGATCAAGCCGCTTGTAACGATACCTCATTTGTCCAGTTCTAATAAGTAGTTGAGGAGCTATGAGGGAACAAATGAACATACATACATACATACATACCTACATAGCCTGCCAAAATCATAACCCTCCTTTTGGCTTCGCCGTAGTCGGGTAAAAAGGCGACTAAGGCATAGGGTTGTTCTCCATCCGACAGTATTAACGTTTCAACCTAATATGTACCTACCAGCGACAATTTGATCGTCCGACCAATCCTTGTCGACCTATTGTTATTCGATTATTTGACTTTCGGTATTATGTACGAAACCCCAGCAAACAGCCCAAGACTTACGTAATTCCAACTATTAGGTAATCTGTGCCGACAAAGTGCCCGCTAGACGGCAATAGACTCGCCCTCTATTACGTGGGACCAAAAATTAATGCGAATGTTCAGTTTTTGTTCAAATTTGGCGCCAATTTTTTAGGGAAAGAAAAAGAAAAAGAAAATACATTTTATTATTAATGCAACACAAACATAACTTAAGACTAAACAGTGTTATATAATAATTATATTATTTATTAAAACTATTGGGCACATTTGTGTTGCACCAAGAAAGGGACCAGTTCAGCATGAACTGGGCTAGGGCTTGGTAGCATACTCGAAGTGCGTTTCGTTTGTATTTCGTTCCGTATCTGAGTGTACGTAGTAAAGTGTCACTGTCATTACTCATTCGCATTCGCATTCCGTTCACTACGGTCTTCTCGTAAACAAAGCAAGTGAATTTTGAGGTTAGAGTGTGAATATAGTTATTTATTATGAAGAGTAAATCAACATCAAGTGAAGTCTGGACTTATTTTACACTTTGTGATGCTGACCGAGCTAAATGCAAGCTGTGTAACAATGAATATTCAAGAAAGTGAAGAACTACAACTGCTATGAGAAGACTTCAAAACTGATAATGTGCTTATGTTACTTTCCCTCAAAAACTTAAGGCCCTCTATTCCTGCAAAAGTAGGCATTTATAGCGATCCCGGCCGCTCGTAAAATATTACGCGCGAACGCAGTGACGGTGAACTCGGCGATGACCCCGCCAGCGTCACAGTATAGAAATATGCAGTAGGAAAACTTGATTTGACTTCGAAAATTAAATGCAGTTTTTTTAACTTTATTTAGTTATATGATTATATTAAGTAAGAAATAAATACGAAATTAAAAAAACTGTATGAGTTTGAGAACTGTTTGTTCTATGTGTTTAGTTGCTTGGGCGAAAAAAACTTACATTATAATAATAATAATGCTTGTAATTTTACAAACATTTGTTTGAATTGATGCTAACGGTTACTTTATATAATCGCACCGTTCGTCGTCGACAGGGCAGTTAAATACCTAAAGTTAACGAGATTAACAACTTTTTTCGTGCGGGAATCCCCTCGGATACCCCCCTGCCGGAGCCGGAAGGGGAGGTTATGTCGGACTCGAACCGACTTTTTAGTCGGTTCGAGTCCGACTGTGGGCACGCCGACTGTGGGTCGTGGTGCTAGTTTTTATGAAGTATTTATATAAATTTACACTGTACCTTCTTTTTTTCGTGCGGAAATCCCCTCGAATATCTCCCCTGCCGGAGCCGGAAAGGGAGGTTATGTCGGACTCGAACCGACTTTTTAGTCGGTTCGAGTCCGACTGTGGGCACGCCGACTGTGGGTCGTGGTGCTAGGCCTGAGGTGAGGTTGTCATCGAAATATCCCTCGCACCCCGGCTGACCCAAGGCCAGTAATTCTCCTGGGTCTGCTGGGGTGCGAGAGATATGCTTTCGGCAATCTCACCTCCGGCAACCAAGGACCCAAGACGGCGTGCGTTTTAGTCGGTTTGAGTCCGACTTAACCGCCTCCACCAGCTCCGTGAGGGTGGTATCCGCGAGGATTTTGCGCACGATAAAAAAAGGCCAATAATTAAACTAACCTACCTAAATATTAAAATTATTCTATCCTAAACTAAAACTAAATTTATATTTATTTACACACACACAAATTATATACAATGTACGAATATTGTAGGTACTATGTACCCCTGTACTGATATAGATAAATATGAATTATAGAAAATCGTAAGTAGCTTCTTCAGTAGTAATACTGATATTCTTATACTATGGCGCTATGAGCGTAATATTTAGGTATGATAATTTTTTAAATTACCAATCGGAGTTAGAAATTTAGTTTATGGCTTTGCACGACTTCTTTAGCTTGCGTTGTTTATTGCCCATATTGAATGACTTGCAACAATTTATTATAAATACGTAAAACCGATTGATTGGTGCACGAAACTGTCGCGCAAAAACTGACACAGGTCCTACTTCGGTAAGCGCCAGCGCGCGACTGGCGCAACTTTTCGGGCCTCAGCGGCGCGAGCACTCGCGAATTTAGTAGGTATTTAAATATAACTTTAAAAATTATTTCATAATATAGTCAAAATCTGCGAAAATGTCTAGACATATGTAGTGGCTTTAGTTTAGTACAAAAATTTTATAGAAAGCATAAGTAATTTAGTCATAATATTAAAAAAAAAATAACGAAAAGGGGTAACTTTGGGATTTTTTTCTATCGAGTGAAGTTCATCAGATCTGGTAACTGAATGCGAATTTGACTAGACTGGATCCTTAACTAATATATATCTTTTTTTCGGAATTTAAAACGCTTTTTCCTATGATTCAAATGCTTTTAAAAAACTCAAAATGCGGCCTACCTGGCCTTAAGAAATTAACGGATAACTTAGATTAAGTAGAATTAAAATTGACGTCAATAAGAAACAATTTTATTGTTCTATATTGAAAAATAAATGACTATAAATGACTATGACTCATATTTCATATTCACAAAACATTCGCAAGTTTCAAAAATATGCGAATATTCGCGAATTCGAATATTCGTTCAATCAATAATACCGATGTTGTAATGTGGCTGATCTTGGCTTTTACAGAAGCGACTCTCGTCAGACCTCCCGACCTCCAGAGGAAAGCCTGAGTCCAGAGTCTCGTCTGTTAATCAGGAGGTTAGCTAATAACGGTAAAGCTCGCACATGCTGGGGTTTCTGTGGTTCCTACCAAGGACAGGATCAGTGACAGATCTTCAAACCGAATGTGACAGCGGCAGTGGACGCGGCCGCTACGCGAGAAGCGCGGGCTCGATCGCTGCTCAATGCAAATATTTGTAAATAAGCATTAAATTAGATATTCGCAAATGTCTGGTCGTGCCTCGGAGAGCATATTAACCTGTCAAGCCACGCAAAAAAATAGAACAATAGATAGCCGTCGGTCCGGTTGCCACACAAACATCTATAATGACATTCGTAACGGGTAGTTGGAGCCCCCAAAAGTCCAACAACTGGTCTATGCTTCGATGTTGCCTTTGGGATATGAGGGTCAGTGGCAGTCACTTCACGGAAAAAAATCCAAGTTCAGCCAAATCCACAATTAGACTGCTAAGGCGGACCAGTTGAAAAAAGCTTCGGATGCAGCTGGGACTAACGCTAAGATGAAGAACATCATGTAGGTTTTTTCAGGAAGTACTAGCTTTTTCCCGCGGCTCCGCCCGCTTGGTTGTCGGTTCCCGGCAATTATTCGAATTTTTCTCTACGTACACAAACGTTCCCTGGACTTCCACGAATAATTCAAGACCAAAATTAGCCAATTCGGTAAAGGCGTTGTTGAGTTATAACATTACAACGAAAAGTGGCATTGATTTTTATATATAAAGATATCTATAGACAGGTAGGTGGCTACTTCTTAAAATTGGAATCAATACTAGAGACTAGAGAAACTAAGATTAAGTACTTACTTATAATCTAAGAAAAAGTGCATCAAAATCCGTTCAGTACTTTTTGCGTCCATCGCGGACAAATACAAAAAAATTAAAAATACAACCATACCTAAGATAGGTACAATTTTATTTTTTAAATAAATAGGTAAGTTTTTAATGTAACTTGGGTACTTACAAATAATTAATTCTTCAATATTGTTATGTTAAGTACTCGATGAAATTCAATAAGTAAAACTGCTATTCAACACTATATTTAGGTATTCCACAAAGGGAAACACTTTTTAATAAACTATCGCCAACCTATCACGATCACGATGTAGGAAGAATGAAGAAAACTCTTTGGTGAGTAATGAGATGTTAGGTAGTGGTTACTCTGTTCCGTGGATAAAGGAGAGGTCTGTGGTTACACACAATGAAACGATTACACAGTTATCTTAATGCGAACACCAAATAATAATGACAACGATAACACAATAATGATAACGAAATATTAATATTAAACGGTAAAGTCCCGAAAGTTACTGCAAGGCGTAGGTATTGTGATATTTGCGATACTCGATTACTTTTTCTTTCTTTAAGCGATTCGATTAGTATACTTTTGGCATATTATGTAGGTAGGTATAATAAAAACAAATAGTACAGTAGTAGTAAAACTCGGCGGGTACGTATTTGAACACCTAAAATTAAAATGCCTATCGTTATATAACTTAAGTTTAAAATACCTAAAATCTAAATATCTAATGGTTTAAAATACCTAAGCCACTAATACCTACCTACCTACGTACTAAATATCTAGAAATACTTATTGGACTAATTACCTTATGTTTAAAGTGTCTAAAGTTAAAACAACAAAGGTTGATATACCAACATTTAACAATATTAATTAAGGTCAAAATACCTAAAAATAATGCACTACTTGCGAGCCATTTGTTTAAAGTAGTGGAACAGGTATCGCGAGCGTACCTATATGTCGGTATATTTGTTTATACTAATGATCGAAACTCATAATCATTCGATTATATAACTATAATATTCATAAAACGAGATGCTACTAGACAAGTAGGATAAGTTAGGTTGGAACTGTGACCGCAACAACGCGCGAGCCGAGCGAGCGAAGCGAGCGTGCCGCGGCAGCGGCCTGCGAAGCGCCAGAAACTATTTTTTGTTAGAAAAGTAGACAGAATTTATAACTACTTACCTAATACCTACTAAATATCTAAATTTGAAACACCTATTGGATTAATTACCTTATGTTTAAAAGGGTTATTCCCGTGCGCTCCAAATCTATTGTTCTCTAAAATTCTTATTTTCATACATTGATTACCAGGAGCTCCACGGATATTTTTATTAAAATAATAAACAAAGCCAAATTTACCAATTTCATTCCCTAGAGCTCCAAAATATTGTTTAGGTACTCTGACATATTATTCCCAGCAGCTCCAATACAAAAGTCAATTCTTCAATATAAAAATCGTTCCCACCAGCTCCAAAAAATTAAAAGTAACGTCGGCAAAACCCGAACGTAGTAAAGAACGAAATCTGTCAGTGCGGCGGTGCGCCCACGCAGCGTTGTCGCGTCACCCCCACCCCGCACCTTTCCTTGCAATCTAACATTGCCTAATGATGTGCAAACAGTGGTCTAGAACCTACCGATTTTTCGGTATTGCTACCGATATGGGCTCTGTTCTACCTAAATATCGAAATATAAAGTTTTTCTACGATTTCAGAGTATATATGGAAATTCTCAATTGATACAGAGTGGCGCATTTTAAGAAATTGTGAATAAATCAAAACATTTCCTACTACTACTACTACTCTAGCAGGTATACTCTGCGCCGTATACGGATGGCCTCTTAGCCCTGCACGACTCCTGTGAACGAAAGGAGAGGGTGGGACTATTGGAAGAGCTCATCCGAACATTCACCATGGTAGAGATGGTAGAATACTGCCAAAGACGCAACATCTCTACGGCTCTGCAAAGGCTCGAGGGTATTCGTGACCTCAGGATTCCCAATAAAGGGGACCGCACGTCGCTGCAACCTATCGAGAGTATCTAGTAAGTACTTTGCGGAGCCATCCCAGAGATGTGAGCAGTATTCCACGCAGGAACGAATTTGGGTCTTGTATAGAAGACACCGCTGCTCCAGCGTGAAAAAGGTCTCACTCTGTTCAGGACTCCAAGTTTACGCGAGGCTGATTTGATGATGAGTTATGATTTGATGAATATGTTTATTTGCGTTGGTCTGGATATTTTCATACCTCGGAGATCACGTTAAGCCGTGGGCCCCGGTTGTAATACGGACATCTATGGTAGCTATTGCAGGTATTTTGAGCCCTAAAAAGTTCAATAACTGCAATACTTCAATATTGCCAAGAGGTTTTGGAGGGCTCGTTTCGTGGAAAATATCAAAGTGTAAACACGCAGGGTAAGGTAGTACAAGGAACACTACACAACATAATTCTGTAAATTCACTCAATATGCACGATAACTTTACAACAGATGGGCCTTGTGTTTGTCTGCCACTTAAAGTATAAAAAATTTACTACATACATATAATCACACCTTTATCCCCGGAGAGCAGGGGTGGTTAGGCAGAGGTGAATTTATTCTCACATTTCACCTATTATTGGCTTCGGTCCCACGTAATAGGGGGTGAGTCTATTGCCGCATTTCGGGCACTATTGTTGACTCAAGTCATGCATCTGAGGCTGAAAAAATTAAATCCTCATACATTTAACTATAGAGCGTATCATTGGTAGATCTTGTAATGTCAGTTGGGTTTTCGACATATCCCTTGCACCCTGGCTGGCCTAGGGCCATCCCTTACGGTCTGGCCCTCCACGGGAGAGGGGACAGCGATGTCAACGACTCGCCCCCGGAATGGCTCCCCATTCCGGGGGCGAGTTGTTGACACCGTTGTCCTACGCGCGTTGCCACCGTGGCCTGCTTCTGCTGAGGTGATAGGCGGCTCCACACGTCACCCCCAGGCCTGCACTCATGGGGGACTCTCTAAATCCTGTTATTTTAAACATTTTTTCCTATTTGGTTTTGGAGTCGGTTCATTTTTTTTTAATTATTTATAATTTGTTCAGTGCGTAAGTTGTAGAAACATGATTTAAGAATTTAGGAAGAAGAATATTTAAACCATTATAACTGATGAACATGTTTAGTCCACATGATATTTTCTGAAGTTTACGCGAATGTCATTGAAATAAAACCTCTACAAGATGCAGGGGTCTACAAAATAGACTGTGACTGTGGGCTCTCATATATTGGTCAAACCAAGCGAAGCATTGGCACTCGGGTCAAAGAACACATAGCTGACATAAAACACCAACGCTCAACAAAGTCAGCTGTATGTGAACACGCGCAAAAAGGCACCAACCATTACCTAAGGTTTGATAAACCACAGATACTCGCCAAAGAACACCGATATATTCCTAGAATGATCCGCGAGGCTATTGAAATTAAAAAACACCCAAATTTTAATAGAGAGGATGGATGGACCGTACCACCAGCTTGGGACCCAGTCATCCACTTAATCAAACCCAGTAAGCAGCAAAATCCAGCAAGACTTAACAACACAGTGAGCTCATTCTGCGTAAATACGAACACCAATAATTCACCATGATTCGGGTACTTTGAGATAACTTATACTTCAAACTAGGTGACAACTACCATCGTGAGTCACACCGCGAAAATGGCTGCTGCAAAGCAGCCGAAACGTCGGGTTTAAAAGTAATAATAACAATTATCGCGATAGAATCCGTAAAAAGTGGTTTTATTTCAATGTTTAGTCCACGTTTAGCAATGTTTATCCACATACTTGATAATGATTTTGTCAGCAAAATATTGAATTTTTCAAAATCCTTCCGCAGTATTTGCCAAGCCTATAGAAGAAGTCTGTCTATTTTCGTAGTTTTCAGTAGTTTAGCCCTGTATACATTAGTCAGTCACTCAAAAAAGACTGTCTTCATAATATGTAATTGAAAAATACAGTGTGGAAGATGTCAAGAAAAAATTTGAAAACATCTTTGTTTCTTTTTTTAAATAAAGGAATGTTTTCTTTGTGTAAAATTCATTATTTCCAGTATTTCGACTACTTCCGTTCCAGTTGGGATGAAAATCTTCCACCATAAATAATTATGAGTTTGAGCTATTCGGAACTTAACGCGCACGAAGTCGCGGGCAACAGCTAGTGACAAAATCTAATAATATTAAAATAGAAATAAAAGCATTAACACTCACATTTCATTAAACAATATAATACCTAGTCAGTCCCACGTAATAGGGGTTAAGCATATTGCCATATTCCATGCACACTCGAGTCATGAATCTGAGGCTGAGTTAGCTGTATATTATATAATCTGTCTGATGTTAAACAGCCCAGTGATGTTATTATAACTTCAGAGCAAACATTGCTTTCTCTGTAAAACCGCTTGAATACCAAATTCATACCTAACTCAAGACTTGGCTAATAGACACTACTTCCTGTTAACCTATTGACTTCCTATTATCGTATTATAGTATTAAATGTTTTTAATTCTGCTAACCGTACACTTTGTTTTGGAGCTGTTGGGAACACAGTATTTTTTTACTTAAAATATTATAATTTGGAGCTCCTGGGAATTGATGTATAGAGATAAGAAGTTTCGAACGAAAAAGCTTACATACGTTTTTGGAGCTCTTGAGAACGATTTTATAAAATAATATTAATATTTAATTTTAGTCTTGGAGCGCTTGGGAGCAAAATCGTAGAGCGGACGGGAATAACCCGTTTAAAATATCTAAAGTTAAAACAACAAAGGTTGATATACTAACATTTAAAATCAATTAAAAATCATTTTGGGTGATTTTCTTCTGATGGCTATGAAAAAAATGGCGGATTGCGCTGATTGTGCAGGGTGGACACTGCGCGCCTTGATATCGATATACATATTAATACCACATACATACAGTCTGTTAACGAAGCCGGCTAGTCAGAGCAATCGTGCGGGGGGAGGCGGACACGAAATTTTCACAAAATTCGATGTGGGCATCGTTTTCGGGGTTTTAGTGGTCGCAAATTACGAATTTATCATCCATTTGGCTAACTAAGGTGGCAGACTCGAAATTTTCATCAAAATTGATATGGGTGTCGCTTGCGGGGTTTTTGGGGTCGGTGATTGCGAATAGATCAAAATTCTCTCGACTCGAAATTTTCTTCATAATCAATATAATATGGGTATGGCTTTCAGGGTTTTTGGGGTTGCTGATTGCGGATATATCATCCATTTAGCACATTTTCACTAAAATCGAAATTTGAAATTCAATTCTAATTCAGATTCAGACTCGACTCTAGTCAAAAAAAAAGTCAAAAATAATTTATTCTGCATAGACCATTATATCGGAACTTACAAAACGTCAATCTATATCTATATATATAAATGAATCCCTATTTCCCTTGGTCACGACATCACGCGTGAACGGCTGGACCGATTTCACTAATTCTTTTTTTGTTGTGTTCGTTATTGTTAGGAGAAGGTTCTTATGAAAGAAAAAAATGAAGAAAATTGCGCGGAAAATTAGAAAATTTAAGAATACATAACCACCATATAAAATAGCTGATCCGACATACGCCATGTCTAAATTTTGAATTTGGAATACGAATTGGAAAAAATATGTGTTTATTATGCTAATACTGCTGTATGATATTCTTCTAAGTTATCTGACGTTTGATATAGAATTGACATAATGCGTGCAAATATCGTGAGAATCTGAATCAACCAAATGCCCGTTGCGTGGGCCGCGAAAATATTTATGGTGGCTATTTTTTTATTTAGGTCGAAAAATTGATGGTTTATGGTAGTATGAACGCCTTTGAGCGTAGAGGTATTTGGTTGTATGGGTCCCATAGGTATATAGGCTCCGTAGGTGTAAGTATGTGGTATGCGGCCCGAATCGAAACGCTTTCCGTTCTCAAAATAATTAGGAGAATTTGATACAGTTAATTGATTCTAATTTCTAAGGCGAAACAAGGTTAGCCGGGACAGCTAGTATAAAATAAATATTAAATACTAGTTTAGCAAATGGACCACCACCATTCGGTCCGAAACGCAGCCCAGACCTGAGAAGACTCCGGCTTCTTTTTGGTCTATTTACAAACATCTACTTATTCTAATAGGTACTTATAGTCTAGATACAGTGCTTTGCTCGAGTAGCATAGCTGAGCGAACAGCTCATTTCCAAGCTTGTTTATCATCTAAATATTCTTGGATTTTATAATAGCCTGGCAAAGTTTACTCTTAAAAAAATATTCTAATTCAATTTAGAAAGCTTGTTAATAAAGCGTGTACAGTTGCCCTGAAAAGAATTACTTTATAATGGAGTCTGCTATCACAAACTACAAGATTGTTTTTATGTCTAGGATTTTTACCTGGTGTAAGGGGAACGCTCCCGAAGCCGAAAACCCCTAATAGTACTTACCTACTCCAAGTACATAACACATTGGCATAAAAATAAAATCGATTTGAACAAAATAATAAATAAAAAAAACATTTTTTAGCCCAAATCGATTTTATTTTTATGCCAATGTGTTATGTAACTAGAGTACTACTATATAGTCGTTTTCGGCTTCGGGAGCGTTCCCTTTACACCCGGTAGGTACCTATTGTGCCTGTCACAAAGTCTTGGCAAACAAAATGTCCTTAGATGGTCTAAATATTGCCTAATTTTCAACCCTGTACATGCGGGCCCAAGATTGTATGAGAGTTAGGGGTTGTCCTTTGCAATATTTTTCCTTACATACATTAGATATTTGAAAATGTATTGTGACACTACGGTTAGAATATTTATCTCTTTAAACTTATCTCGAAGGGAGACTCTTGGGCCCAATTTAAAAATGCCTAGCACAGCCTGCTTTTGCAAGACAAATATTGTGTTTAAATCTGCGGAATTGCCCCAAAGGAGAATTCCGTAGCTCAAAATACTATGAAAATAGCTGAACTAAACTATTCTAGCCGTATCCTCATCTGTTAAGGTCCTAATCTTTTTTACAGCATAGGAAGCTGAGCTTAATCTACCAACTAGTTTTTCGATATGTGATCCCCACTGCAGTTTAGCATCAAAACTTAAACCAAAGAACACTGTCGATTCAGCGCAGGGTCACCTCACGCACCGGTGAATTGAAATCCGAGATGACGTAGAACGTGGATGTATGCTTTTGGTGAGAATTGAGAATAACAGATAGCGTACAACGCAATAAAAAAGTTTAAAATAAACAAAAAGTCTTTAATAACTTGCGCAATCAAAAGTTTCGTGCCCAATGAACGACGCGCGGTGTACCTATTTTGCATTCGGGAATTCCCCGCGTTCTCGAGTGAATAGTGATGTGTGCGGCGTGATCGAATACATATCCGAAATATATGAATTACATCGCGGGAATAATTTTCTCATTAATATATTCAAACAAAGAAGATAAAAAGCTTAACAGCCCTGATTTAGATCATAACATAACGTAACATAACATAAACTCACGCCTGTATTCCCCGAAGGGGTAGGCAGAGGTGCTAGCACCCACATTTCGCCAGTTTATGTTTAGGTCCCAATGTAATAGGTGGCGAGCCTATTGCCATTAACCGGGCACTTATAAACCTGCGATAAATACACACATAACTTCGAAAAGCAACGAAAAGTCATTGGTGTGTGCCATGGTAAACCTGGGATCGAACCCGAGACCTCGTCTCAGCAGTCCATTACCCATACCACTAGGCTATCGTAGATCATTCATATGATAAGCACAGATGAAGTTAACAAAATGCGTTATGCAGTAAGTACCTATTACCTATCTTATAAACTACATTTTATAAGATAATAAGTATTTACTGCATAGCGCATTTTTGTTTGTTAAATAACGATTAAATCGTTATTTAACAAACTAAAAAATTTAGTTTTCATCATATAATTCAATATAATTCTATATTAACAATATTTGCATTGATTTGTAACAATCTATAACTGTATTTTATTATTTCTAAACGTGTTTGACGTGCACTAATGACAGATCACCAACTCATACGAAGTATAGTCCGACCATATTACAAAGGTAAATTTCTGATATTTCTACCGGTACATTATCGTACATTCGTACCTTTTTCAGTCTTTTTTAAATTCAGCCATATATTATTTTATTTGCGAATGTAATGGGAATAAAAATATAGTGAATAATTTATAAATTTGGATTATTATGGACATATAAACAAGTAATATGAAGAGTACATGGGTTGTGTGTTTGTATTTGCTGAAATTTTCAAGTTGTATAGATCATGATTTCAAAGGTTTCGATGATAGTATTTTATTCGGAATCAATTGGCCGGGCAATAAAGAACTTGAGAATTTAGTTGATGGTGAAATTAATCCTCCCGCCACTCCAGAGGTAAGTTTAGTTCCGAGCTCACTACATTTGTTAAAGAGTCCCTGTATAAAAACAGTTTATAACTTCTGACTTCTCCTTCAATGGCATGAGTACTTATCTAAGTATTCATTTAGTTGCCCTATATCTTGCACATTTTCACCTACAAGGACAATTTATTGCATACATGTACATAATGTGTGTTAATAGTGCAGGTACGTATGTTTCTTGTTAATTATATGGTGCTTGTCTAATTTTTTACATGGATTCAAAACAATTTTCAGTTTCACAAACGAAACTGTAACTAATAGGTATTAGTTGTAGAATTATAAGTTGGAAAGTTGGAAAAAAGAATCTTATCCAATTCAAGCATATTATTATTCTATTCTTTCCTTCATTAAAAACACTAACATTACAGTTCAGTAGTATAATAATATTATCTAATTTTATTGTCTTTACTACAGTTAAATAAGAAAGAGATCCTCAGAGTCACAACATCAAATAAAGAAAAATATGATTGTAAAATACCCGAGTTACAAGCTAAAGAGACAACAAGCATTGGAGAGTATGATGGGCCCTCACCTATAAGCCTGCTAAAGCCTCTCTTCACTCAGAGAATATGTTCCTATAGACTAGAGAGTTACTGGAGTTATGAGGTGTGTCATGGAAGGTATATCCGACAATATCATGAAGAAAGAGAGGGTCAGTATTATTTTTTACTAGCTTTTGCCCCGCAGTCCGCTTGCGTGGATGTCTGTTATCGCGACCAAACCTAGCTAATGTCTTTTCAAAGGTTCTGATCTGCCTTTATACCAAATTTCATCAAAATCCGTTTAGTGGTTTAGGCGTGAAGTGTAACATACAGACTGACAGTTACTTTCGCATTTATAATATTAGTATGGAGTATGGATATAATTATCTAGGATCTAGATTGTAGATCAATGTCAAATATAAAAAAAAATGTGAAAAAATACTGAATTTTGCAATGTGATTCTTGGCAGAGTAGAATTTGAGTGACCCAAATTCTACTCTGCGTGGGTGTTGCATCTCAAGCATGGGTCTTCCCATGCAGTGTCGTACAAGGCTACTAAGGTATAGGTCTGCTTATCACACAGATATATACAGCCCAGACCCATCCTCAGATTCATGGCTCGAGTCAACAATCATGCTCGCAATATGGCAATAGGCTCACCCTCTATTACGTGGATATATTGATTGGTGTAATGTGGGTGTTAATTCACCTCTGCCTAACCCTCCAGGGGATGAAGGGGATTATATTGTATTAATTCATAAGGTGTATACATTAGCTCCTCATGTACCTATTAAGTGGAAACATAATATCAACTGCACATACTTACTTACTTACTGATAGCATGGGACGCCGCGGCCGGATGGGTGATCTGTCCTCTGTTGTAGGACCATTTACCCTAAGAACGCGCGAAAAAGAATAATAATTGACACGCCCGCTCCAACACATTCATTCCTATTTTCACTTACATGTGTTTATATAAATTCCAGGAAAACAAGTCAAAACTCAAGAATACTACCTGGGCCACTGGAGTGCAGAGAAGCACGCCAAATTGGAAGCCACTGAGTTTAAGGAGCCATACAAGATGACAAAAGTTGAAGGAAATAAACTGCCGTCAGTGGAAATGGTGCTAGATGAAGGTATTTTATTAAAACATAAATTTAAAAACCCATCCCAACTTTAACCTCCATAACTTTTAAACAGCTCAACGGATTTTCATCAAACCTGTCTAAGAACACTCATACATAAGTCACCTTTAATACAAAAAAAAAACTAAATTGAAATTACTGCATCCGTTCGGGGGCTATGATGCCACAGACAGACATCTCTAACTTATAACACCCCTCTCTTTGCGTTGGGGGTTAGTAAGGAATCTCTCAGACAGAAATCGTTCATGCATTCAGGCATTAGGTAGTCATTTATTATTATAACATGAGTAATCATTAGAATGTGGAATGCTTGAATGCCTCAACACTCTCTGTCTGATAGAACGCAAACTATTCGGAAACACTTTATTATTTTGGGTCAGTGTATGTGTCGGTTGAATCACAATAGTGAAGTTTGTAGGAATAGAAGCTAGTGGCGGGCTTTTCTTTTTTAAAAAGAATATTACCAACCGTAATTACTATTATGTACGAATATTCGATATAACCCCTCCAACTAAGCTAAATTGCTTGTGTTAGGAGTGGGTTCACGTCGGTAGTGACCAGGATTCGAACCCGGGACCTCGCGATCGTAAGGGCGACTACTTAACCACTAAGCTACTGACGCTTACCGACGCTTGTTGTTTGTTGTCTTAGCCTACCCCAGAATGGGAATAGCGTTATGTTTGTATGTATATAGGGATTTTTTATGGGCTACTTCACACATGATCTAGAGTTATTATTCCGAACCTGACCCTAATTTGTTCCGAACGTAACCCTATTCCTAACCTGACCCGACATCTCATTCCTATCAAAACCCGAATTGCGCATATTTCTGTCACTTTTAATAGCCGAAGTGCAGTAATTCCTCTGTAGGTTAGGTTAGAACTGTGATAACAATGCACGAGCCGAGCGAGCGGAGCGAGCGTGCTGCGGCAGCGGCCGGTGAAGTGCCAGATCGGGTTATGATAGGAACGAGACGGCGGGTCAGTTTAGGAAGAGGGTTACGTTCGGAACAAATTTCCAAGTTTCTAACCTAACCCGCGACCGGTGAAGTTTTCGGGTCAGGTTCGGAATATACGAAATTGACCCAAGATGGCGTACGGTTTTAGTCCGTTCAGTAAGGGGCGCCGCCGGCTTATTTTGAACACGCGTATACATTTTGGGGATAGGTACTTGGGTAACCATTGCACATGGGCTAGGGACATCTCTGTTTGTTTCTTTTAATGCACTAATCTCTTGAACTACATGATTGTAATGTACGATCTGAAAATTCCTGACCCACATTTTTTTATGTTACAGGGACAGTCTGTGACTTAAGTGGCAAACCCCGCCTAACCAGAGTATATTACGTATGCTACAGTCATGGGAAGCACGAAGTATACTCATTCAAAGAAACATCAACATGTGAATATGAAATCATCATTCTATCTCCCTTACTCTGTGAACATCCCCACTTTAAACCCAAGGATGTGAGCGAGAACATTATAGATTGCTTACCGGTCGATGACGCGCCAAAGAAACCAAGGAGTTTGTTGAAGATGGAGGTTGATAGCTTGCGGTTCCATCATCAGACGATTCGAATGATGAGTAATAATGTAAGTGCTTTTTTTTTAATGTCTTGTGTGCAATTTTTTTTAATGATGAGATATGCTGCACTGTTTTCTAGTTAGTTTTCGAATGTATCTCTGTTTTGTAGCAAAGATTGAAAATTAATTTACCGGGTTCATTTTAGTATAGCTAACTCGGTAGCTTTGTATATTATTACAATACTAAGTATATGTAATAACATTAAAATCATATAAAAATATAGTATATGCAGTAAATATAATTCGTTCTAAATTTGAAAATAGAACGTTATGAGTTCCCTGACCTCCAATGTGGGTAATTTGTTTACTTAACACTTATTTTTAGACTAGTTATTTTGTGTTGTCGTCTATTTAGAGCTATTTTCTTTTAGTTAATCTACATCTACCCTCATTATTATTTGATTTGTGCAACTGGCTTGACTTAACTAGTTTGAGCATTCACATTTTTGGTGTCGATTGTACGGACGGATTATTGGTTGAATTTTGGTATCTCTGGCCCCAATAATTAATCAGGTAAAGGGAATCTTAAGGGTAAGCTTATAATGCGAATATTAAACTAGTAAATACTATTAAATTTAAATAATTCATATCAAGAAAGGAAAGATTGTGTGATCGGTCCAGGCTGGATTTGAACCCTTGAAATCCTTCTCTTACATGGAGAATGCTTTTGACCACTAAGCTACCAGACCCAGGTCCAAACTAATCCAAATCTTTCCTCTCTTTATATATTCATTTTTGAGGCGAAGATTCCATTCTAAATCGATTTGAATTAATTAGCATAATAGATGCTTAAAATAAAAAAAATATATATATAACTGGGGGCAAAAACCGGGACAACTTTCTCTCAAAAATTGCTACATTTTGAGGGTAAATAGTTCCTTGTGATACGTCTGAGAGATGTATCGTTTTAAAAAGTAATTAATTTAACCAGACAGTCAAGTACCCAATTCGGAACATAGGCATCGTGCAATCGACACCATTATTACTTAGTCTGTAGTGTACTTCAATAGTTTAGTGGCTTTTTAACATTTTTGTTGGGTTGTTCAGGATAACGATCCTAAGGATGTTCTAGCTGTGTTGAAAGTTGAGAAAATTGATAAGGTAATTATATTTATTTTGTATCAGCCAATGACTTCTATATGTACTACTAGACTGGTTGTACAGAGTAAAAAAATGGTATTGCCAACCATAAACCAACCAAATTAAACAAAAAAGCGCGCTATGCTTATACATTATAGGTGTCAAAATTCATTAAAACAGGCTCCTTCGGTGTATGGCCTAAATATATAATTCTTACGGCGAAAAAACGCGTGTGTAAATTAACCGTTAACTTTTACCGTGAAAAAAAAGTCAGTGCTCGTGCAAGTGCCAGTCTCGCCGTAATTTTCTTTAGTTATTCGTCTAACAGTTCGTTGTCCAATATTAAGCGCACCAAAAAAGAGGAAAGAGCAAAATCAGTCGTGTCTAAACGGCCATCATAACGTGACGCGACTATAAAATCACCCAGTATTTACACCGTGAATTCTTCCAGTACTAAATGTTGAGAAGCATAGCAAACCTTGCTGCTTGCTGCTTTGGTGTGTTATGGTGGCCTGTTTAACTCTGCATCTAGTCGTTTCGTCCCAAATTCGAAATTTAAATTAATTCCCGTCTTATCCAGAAACCGTTACACAATTTTTGTTCTAAATTGCTTGTTTAGTAGTATGTGCGTAGAAGTCATTGGTTTTAGCACGTATTTTGTTATTTATTGTTGCTTCTTGTGTGTTTCAGTGTGGTAAGTACGCATTATGCTCATTCTAATAATATGGTCTTATATTTCCCGGTAATATTGTGAAAAATGTATATTCGTAATGTGAACGAACAGGGAAAAACGACACTTGACCTAATAGTATCATTCGCCATTTTTTTTTAGACTTGGGAAGCACATTATTAGTTAGTATTGTAGATTCTTGTTTTTCAAAAGTTAAAAAGCGTACAATTTTCCACAGTACTGGCAACACTTGTCAATGTTGTACAGTCAATGCACCGCTTAATGGGGTAATTCTCAACAAATTACGAGAATTTAACCTTTCAATATTTTTCAGGATGGAGAAACCCATCTCAAATTCGAGCTGCACCCGCTAAATGAAGAAGAGGACTTAGTTGAGGATGCGAAACCGCATAAACAGCTTGCAGAGAAGTCACTACCAGTGATCACTGATGATTCACCAGTGAGAGCGTTTCTGAACGGGGAAAACTGTTTAAATGGGGTAAGTGTCTAAAATGGTGTAAGTGTCTAAAATGGGGGTAACTGTTTAAATTGTTAGATAAATTTTACTAGCTGTGCATGTGATTTGATTTTTGAACTTAAATCTAGGTTCAAGTTTTAAATATGCGGAACCTTAATACATTTTCTAAACAGAAAGTAGCCTAAAGTAAAGCCAACGAGACCAGAGAAAAAAGGTAAACAAAGCGACCATTACTGAGTTACGTTGCGTTAACTAGCGAGTATTGTCTCTTTCCTTGTCGCACATATCACACGTACGCGACAATGGCTGAGCGTTGCGTGTTTCGTAGTACAGGAAAGCTGTCAGCACAGTGGTTCTAAACTGTCAGATCCGCCATTATATGAGCAATTTTATTCCTGTCTGGAATGCGCTTGAAGTGATAGTAGTTTGGAACCGCTGAAACTTTGCTGCCCGTTTTCTCTCGCTTCGTTGGCTACCTTGTCAATCAATCAACACACACACACGCACACGCACACGCACACATAGTTAAAATAAATTATCTAACCGAGCTTATTACATTAAGAACGGTAAAAGAGCGGTAAAAATTGCGTCGGTTCTTATTTTATCGTTTTTATTTATTTTTAATCATCCACCCCACCTATAATAATAACTGATTTGACTATTCAATTTTATGACGTCACTAAATCTTTCCATACAATTTACCTAACTCATCGTTTTTACGTTTAGTAGTTACTACTTTGACTGGTCAGTAGAATAGCATTGTGATTGGGCACAATGCTCCGTTCTCTCGATACATTTAGATTACGAATTCGAATATTTTTTGTACTGTGGGCACTGCTGGCTCCTTCAAAAAGCTTTAAAACTTTCAGGGTACGGGCTGGTGGAAGTACGAGTTCTGCTACGGTAAGCACGTGATCCAGTACCACGTGGACCGTACCGGCGAGAAGACCACGCTAATGCTCGGCAAGTTTGATGAACAAGCCCATTTGGACTGGATCAAGGAGAATAAGGGGAAGGTGCCGAGGCCTGTCGGTGAGTAATCTCATTCTTAGTGGCTGGTTGGGGGGTTCAAGTGTAATAGTGGGTGTCCATGGACCCCACAGGGGGCTCCAAGTGTAATAGTGAGTCTCCATGGACCCCCCAGGGGGTTCAAGCGGGGGTTCAAGTGGAAAGAAGCGTTTTTTATACCACTTGGTGGCAGACGAACACATCGCTCATCTGATGGAAAGTGGTTATCGTGAACTATGGACGTGTGTAACACCAGCGCTAAAGACGCTCTCGAGCCCCGACTGAGAGGGTTTCTCAGCGCATGTTTGGAGCGAGGCCAGTTTCCGAAGATGTGGAAGACGGGGAAACTGGTCCTCATCCGAAAGGCGGGGCGCCCGGCGGACTCACCGTCTGCCTACAGGCCGATAGTGTTGCTCGACGAGGTGTGCAAGCTCTTTGAAAGAGTGATTGCAAAGCGCCTCGTCGAGCACCTATCCAGGGTGGGACCTGACCTGGCGGATGGCCAGTATGGCTTCCGCCGGAGGCGCTCCACCGTGGATGCCATCATGCGCGTGAGGACTCTGGCGAAGGACGCCGTCGCTCGGGGCGAGGTGGTGTTGGCGGTGTCACTGGACATCGCCAACGCATTTAACACCCTGCCCTGGAGCTGCATTAGGGAGGCGCTCGTGTATCACGAAGTGCCTCTCTACCTTCGCCGCATAGTCGGGGCGTATCTGTCGGAGAGAGCAGTCGTCTACCCAAGTGCGACCGGGCTCGGTCGGCGAGAGATGTCGTGCGGTGTTCCGCAGGGATCGGTCCTGGGACCGCTACTGTGGAACATCGGTTACGACTGGGTGCTTCGCGGGGAGCTCGTGGACGGTGCCGCCGTCACGTGTTATGCGGATGACACGCTGGTGACGGCGTGCGGGGCTACATACCGCGAAGCGACCCTGAAGGCCACGACCGCGGTTGCCCAAGTCGTGGAACGGATTCGGCGGCTGGGTCTCGAGGTGGCTCTGCATAAAACCGAGGCCATGTTCTTTCATGGGCCTCGGCGCGTGCCACCGGAGGATTCCAGCCTCATAGTGGGAGACATTTCCATCGGCGTCAAGGCCCAGATGAAATATCTGGGGCTCGTACTCGATGGCCGGTGGAACTTCGGGGAGCATCTCCGAAGACTGGCCCCCAAATTGAAGGACACAGCTGCCGCTTTGGGGCGGCTGCTGCCCAACATGAGGGGGCCGGATGACTCCTGCAGGAGACTCTACGCGGGAGTCGTGCGGTCCATGGCCCTATATGGGTGCCCAATATGGGCGGACACCCTGACGGTCCACAATGCGCGTCTGCTGCGTGGACCGCAGCGTGCAATGGCCAGCAGGGCCATTAGGGGGTACCGCACGATATCCTTCGAGGCGGCGAGTCTCCTTGCCGGATCCCTACCGTGGAACCTGGATGCGAGAGCCCTTTCGATGCTATATCGGTATCGTAAGGAGGCGCGGGAGCAGGGACGGGAACCCGAGCCCGAAGAAATTCGGGCCGTGAGGTCTCAGCTCCACAGGGACATGGTAGCGGAATGGGAGCTACGACTTGGGCGACCAAGCGCAGGGCACGCCGTAATAGCGGCGGTAAGACCCATCATGGAGGAGTGGCTAGAGAGGCCACACGGCAGCCTCTCGTACCGGCTGACGCAGGTGATTACCGGACACGGGTGTTTCGGGAGTTACCTGTGTCGGATCCGGAAGGAGCCAACGTCCGAGTGCCATCACTGTGATGCGAGCGAGGACACAGAGCTGCACACGCTGACCGAGTGCCCGGCGTGGGACACGCCGAGGCGGGTCCTAGTGGCGGCTCTAGGGGTGGGAGTCCTCACACTCGTCACATTGCTCACAGCGATGGTACGATGCGCAAACGCTTGGGGTGCGGCCGCCTCCTTCTGCGAGCAAGTAATGCTCGAGAAGGAGGCGGCCGGTCGGGTCCGGACCAGACTCCGGGCCCGGGAAGCCCGTGCAGAGCAAAGGCGAACCGGACGTCGGAGGTCGCAGAACGACCTCCGTCCTCCATGAGCGCTGGCCTGGGGGTGACCGGTGGAGCCGCCTGTCACCCTAGCAGAAGCAGGCCGCGGCGGCGGCGCAAAGTGCGCCTCCCCGTAACCGGGGCTAGATGGGGACATTTTGGTCCCCACAACCCGAAGGGGGCCATCTCGAAAGAGATGGTCCTGGGTCTGCCGGGGTGCGAGAGATATGCTTTTGGCAATCTCACCTCCGGCAGCCAAGGACCCAAGACGGCGTGCGTTTTAGTCGGTTCGAGTCCGACATAACCGCCTCCACCGGCTCCGTGGGGGTGGTATCCGTGGGGATTTTTCGCACGATAAAAAAAAAAAAAAAAAAAATCCATATATCTTTGGTTCTGAAAGTTTAATACATCTGTTTGTAAAACAAATAAGTTGTATATTGCATGAAAACCATTTCTATAATCAGCTCGGCGAACCTTGATCCCTATGACAGTTCATACTAGTGACGGGTCGTGTCGATATATCGCAACTTTTTATAGGCAAAGGCGTGACTTGCATTCAGCCACATCGATAAACATGTTTTTAAAATATAATCTACATTACTATAATTATAATGCTTGTTATATTTACAAGTATCCGTGTATTTGTATATGGGGTTGCCAATATTCCGATGCAGAGGTAACATGGTCGGACTGTATAATTTTAATGTGAATTAAAATTTTAGTTATAGCAACACTATCTGATCTGTCACTACGCTAGTACTGTCAGTTCGCTACGCCAGTACGAGTGCTAACGCCTTGTATGCGCCACGTGTTTTGTTGTGTCAACGGAATCCTTTGTTTATTACTATTGTTGTTTTCTGTTTTTGTAATTGTTGCTGTTTTGTTTTTGTTGGTGTTTCAAAATGCCGAAAAGACTGAGAAAAACTGTACTCAACAGTGAAACGCGGGAGTTTGTTGTACGCTTGCGTGACTATTTTGCTCGCGAACTACAAAATGGCGGACCTTTGTTGCCACTTGACAACGTACGCGACCGTGTTGCTGATGCTTTGGGAATTGGCAAAGCTACCGTTTCCCGAATTACAAAGGAGAAGTTCGGCGAATCGTCGATGGAGGAGAACAAATTATCAACTCCAAAGAAGAAAAAACATAATAGGGCACGACCCGTAACTAACCCCGATGATTTCGACATGGCAGCGATACGAAACCATATTTACGGCTATTATTTTCGAGGTGAACTGCCGACTTGCACAAAATTATTAGCGTCGCTGAAATCGGCTGATTTATTTAAAGGTGGATTCACTTCTCTCAGACAGGTTATAAAAAAATGTGGATTTCGTTATGGGAAGTGTGACAAAAGAAAAGTGATAATGGAGCGGAAGGACATTGGATTGATGAGGTGTGATTTTCTACGACAAATAAAAAACATCGAGAACTGGGACAAGGTGGTTTATCTGGACGAAACGTGGCTCAACGCCAATCACTCAGTCTCCAAAACATGGACAGACGACACAGAGAAATCCTGTACCAAAGCACCAGAAGGCAAGGGCCAGCGTTTGATTATCTGCCACGCTGGCACAGCCAAAGGTTTTGTACCTAACTGCTTGTGGGCCTTCAAATCCGTGAAAACAAGTGATTATCACGAAGAGATGAATTTTGAGAATTTCAAGAAATGGTTCACAAAACTATTAGACAATTTAAACGAGCCCCACTACATTTTAATGGACAACGCCCCATACCACTCTGTGCAAATTAATAAAGCGCCTACCGCGAACAACAATAAAGGCGAAATAATAGAGTGGCTGCAAAACAATGGTGTGGCAGCTAATACTCAAATGCTGAAAAAGGAATTAGTTAGATTGTTGAACCTTCATAAACAGCAAACAAAGAAGAAATATTTCTTGGATGAGATGGCAAAATCAAAAGGGCACACCGTGATTCGGCTACCGCCCTACCACTGCCAATATAATGCAATCGAAATGATATGGGCGCAGATCAAAGGTGGGTTGATTTGTATTTATTTTAACATGTTTTTATTTAGGTCACTGGTGACTGTCTAGTCGGCTAGTACTATTTAAAGCTATTTTATTTCACTAGCAAATTGCATTTTTATTTTTATCCATGTGCTTATATCAATTACACACTTTTAACGTACAAAATTATGTACTTATAATGTACTTACCCCGATCTCGCTCTTTGACTTTGCATCATTTTCAATCTAAACCATTATTGTTTCAGGTTGTGCAGCCAGGCTTAACACCACTCCACCATTCACAGCTAATAAAATGCTTACGTTGCTACAAGAGGCATGTAGTCAAGTGACTCCGGACAATTGGAGGAAAGTGGTTGAAAAGACGAAAAAACTATGCTTAGATGATTGGAATCGAGACGTGCGATACGACAATATAGTAGACCAGCCGTTTTTAATAAACATAGGAGAAAGCAGCTGCAGTTCGGATTCCGAGTCTGAGACGCAATCGGTGACACCATTGTCAGATTCAGATTAATGTATATTAAAAAATCATAAATAAACCGCTTTTGTTTTATTTGAGTAGGTATATACAATAAATTTGTTAAATCTCCTTTATTTTATTATCGCAAACAACTTAAATGATTATAAATCTGACACTAAGAGCGTAGGTGCTCTATTGATGTATTTTGTACACTCGTTTCCATTTTCGATATTTGTTTATCGATACTTTTCCGCACTAGTCGATATCTTCCAAACGGAGTAACTTTTGCAGGACGTCAACGTAAAGTCTGATTGAGATAATTTCTTGTAAGTGTTAATAATTATTATAATTCCAACGGGATATTATTGTAATTGCATATATGTGCCTAAAATTAATAAATATCATTTTTAGACACCGCCAATTCGATTATAATATAACGGTGACGCTACTACAAGGTTGTGTCGTGGGAATAACTGTCAGTGTCATAGGGATCAAGGTTCGCCGAGCTGATTATAACAGCATTTAACACAATTTACGAGTATATGGTCTTATTTTAATTACTTTACCCCCGACGCAAAAACGACGGGGTGGTATAAGTTTGACGTGTGTGTGTGTGTGTGAGTGTGTGAGTGTGTGAGTGTGTGAGTGTGTGAGTGTGTGAGTGTGTGAATGTGTGAGTGTGTGAGTGAGTGAGTGAGTGAGTGAGTGAGTGAGTGAGTGAGTGAGTGAGTGAGTGAGTGAGTGAGTGTGTGTGTGTGTGTGTGTGTGTGTGTTTGTGTGTGTGTGTGTGTATGTGTGTGTGTGTGTGTGTGTGTGTCTGTCTGTGGCATCGTAGCACCCAAACGGATGAACCGATTTGGATTTAGTTATTTTTGTTTGAAAGGTATATTAGTCGGGAGTGTTCTTAGCTATGTTTGAAAAAAATCGGTCCAAGATGGCCGCCGCCACAACATGTTGGAATACAAATTTGTTTATAATTCCCTCAATATGGGTATTAAAAGAAAGAGCTTGACTAGTAGATCAATTTAAAAAGTATAAAATACAAAATTAAATTAAAAATTTAAAAAACCCCCGTCACAAAAAACACCAAAAAATTGAAAATAAATGAATAAATTTTAATTCAACGGTTGCCATGTCGGGGGACCTTACGATATAAAGGAGTACTTAACCAGTTACGGTCCCCCGACATGGCAACCGTTGAATTAAAATTTATTCATTTGTTTTAAATTTTTTGGTGTTTTTTGTGACGGGGGTTTTTTATATTATTTACATAGATCCCGAATCGAATGATAAAACAACACCATATATATTTTTTTAAGAATATTAGAACTGACATAACTAAATATTCCCTAATGTTATTTTTAAGCTATCGCGGTGTAAACTCATTGTTATTTTATGCAAGTTCGGGACTTCACGCGATAAAAACTTCCACTTACTTTCTGCCGACGTTTCGGGTGCGATGCTGCACCCGTGGTCACGACTTGACAGTCAAGTCGTGACCACGGGTGCAGCATCGCACCCGAAACGTCGGCAGAAAGTAAGTGGAAGTTTTTATCGCGTGAAGTCCCGAACTTGCATAAAATAACAATAAATATTCCCTCTAAACCCTCCAACTAAGCTAAATTGCTTATGCTAGGAGTAGGTTCACGTCGGTAGTGTAATGGCCAGGATTCGAACCCTGGACCTTTCGATCGTAAGGTCGACTCCATAACCATTAAGCTACCGAGAATCTGTTAAAACAGGTTCATTTTAATGTGTAAACATTCGCCTGGTCTAAATTTTCGACAGTATCAAATAAGTTCATTAAATAAGATAAATTGTCATCTATGTTCTAGAGCGGAAGCGGCTAAGGTGAGGCTCGATAATCAACTGAAGCGACAACAGGATAAAACTATATTACACAGGTGAGTAGTGATCCCAATCTCATCATCCTTGAGAGTTTTTGTGCTGACAGTTCCTCACAACTCGAAGGGGGCCATCTCGAAAGAGATGGTCCTGGGTCACTCTGCCGGGGTGCAAGAGATCCTGAGGAGGGCCAGACCGTAAGGTATGGCCCTGGGTCAGCCGGGGTGCGAGGGATATGTCGATGACAACCTCACCTCCGGCCTAGCACCAAGACCCACAGTCGGCGTGCGGTTTTAGTCGGTTCGAGTCCGACATAACCTCCCCTTCCGGCTCCGGCAGGGGGGGTATCCGAGGGGATTTCCGCACGAAAAAAAAAGGGGTGCAAGAGATATGCTTTCGGCAATCTCACCTCCGGCAACCAAAGACCCAAGACGACGTGCGTTTTAGTCGGTTCGAGTCCGACATAACCACCTCCACCGGCTCCGTGGAGGCGGTTATGTCTGACTAAAGGCTTGTCCTGCTGTGTCTTCTGCACTGACGGCACAGAAACTCTCTGTTCGTACAGGGTCGACAGCACGAATGTGACTCCTTGTTGCATACGTCCATAGGCCACGGTAATCACTTTTCGTTAGGCTCCCGTTTGGACATGATATGTCCTTGACCAGATGGAAGTCATTAAACAGACTCCTAACTCAGGTTGGCCGAAGCAAGGAATGTTGGGCCAGATGAGGGCTCTCGGAGGGGGCGGACTTGCGATGTGAATGTGGAGTTCCTATGGCGCATCTGTTAACGTGTGCGAAATGCACATGTACACCGCAGGACCTTATGTGCTCCTCCGAGAACGCCAAACAGGTGGCAGCACACTGGGAGAAGATAATTTGAGGGCCGAGGCGCCATCGCCACTATAGAAGAAGAAGAATTAGGTGGGCCGTGTGCTTGTCTGCAACCTAAAAATATAAAAAATATAAAATAATCCTTGCGATAGTCCCAGTCGCGGCGTGGTGTTTTCAGTTATATTGGGAACGACTGCTTTCTGACCTTTTGTGATTACCGTGACCAAACACAGCATATCTCTCCTTTCCCAAGCTTAAAGTCTAGAAATCTAGCTATGTACCAAATTTTATCCAGATTTATTTTCAAAAATTACGAACTTTCAACCCCGTATTCTACTTCAAAAGGTAGGCCAAGTCCTTACTAAAGCCATCTCTATACCTTTTTTTTCTGTGCGAAAATCCCCACGGATACCTCCCCCGCCGGGGCCGGAGGGTGAGGTTATGTCGGACTCGAACCGACTAAAACCGCACGCCGTCTGTGGGTCGCAGTGCTAGGCCGAAGGTGAGGTTGTCATCGACATATCCCTTGTACCTCGGCTGAGCCATCTCTGTGCCAAGTTTCGACGAAAATTTCGACGCTCGGTTTAGTGGTTTAGGCGCTAAAGCGTGACAGATAGACAGGCAAAGCAACTTTCGTACTTATAATATTAGTAAAGATGTATAAAATTGTTGAAATGAACACATGAAATTTAGGTGAGAAATTAACTATTAAAATCACGTGTACCCCCAGTGCTCTCCGCGAAGCTGAGGAAAAAGACAAGAAGATGCGGGAACTGAACAAGAAGGTGCTCCAGCGTACAGAAGAGATCAAGGAAGCCACTCTCCGGTACGAGGCTGAGAAGAAGAGGGGAATGGAGGAACTCGCTCAAATTAAGGAACAATTTTGTACTGAGGTATTGATACTAATGTCCAACTTTTTGTTTAATACCATGGGGTACGAACGCTAAGAAAATATCTTTAGTATATCTCAAAGACTAGTAGATGGCACTAATAGTCTCATTTTAAGAAATAAAAAAGTTATATCACTTATTTCCCCATTTAGAATCACGTAAATTATTATTATGTAAGCATTTAATCATATAAAAGTCGTTGGTAATTTATTAAATAAAGATTTTGTGACAGAAGTGATAATTTAGGAAACCGCCATCTAGCGACACCGTCCAAGTTGTCTATAACCATCCAGCTGCAGAATCAATATAGATTAGAATATTTATGGTTTTATTCAGTCATATTCAATAATTTGTTTAGCATTTTTTTTTTGATAAGTTAGTTTTTAATATTAAATATTAGAAAATATTACCAAAGCATTGACGCCATCTAGTAACAACGCTTGGAAATAAAAGCTGCCTGCCTGCTTTTGGAAGTTACGAGAGTAACCATTTTTTGTTCCTGATTGTGCATCTGTATTATCTGTAATATTACTAAGGAGGCAGAAAGCAAGCATGGCCATTTAAATAATCCATTGACGGTGGTTGTAACCACTCTTTAACTGATTCTATCGCGATTTACTTCGCGATAAACTTTACTGACGAGAGAAAAAAAGGCAAACAAAGCGACCATTACTGAGTTACGTTGCGATAACTAGCGATTATTTTCTCTGTACTTGTCGCACATGTCACACGTACGGGACAATGGCTGAGCGACAGCTGTCGTTGCGTGTTTTGTAGTACAGGAAAGCTGTCAGCACAGTGGTTCTAAAGATTTATACGCCCTATGTCAGATACGCAAAATGTCAGATGCGCATATTGTCAGAAAACGCAGAATGCCAGATACGCAAAAAGTCAGAAACGCAAAATGCCAGATACGTAAAAAGTCAGAAACGCAAAATGCCAGATACGTAAAAAGTCAGAAATGCAAAATGTCAAATACGCAAAAAGTCAGAAATGCAGAATGCCAGATACGCAGAATGTCAGATACGCAAAAAGTCAGAACAACATAAAGCCAGAAAAGTATGAATTGATAACTTATGTCACTTTTTTTTAATCTTGCTTGAGGTTTTTATACCTTTGAACATTGGTAAATTGAGTGAAGGACAATGTATCGATACTCAGAATCTTTTCCTAGGCTACTTTATCTTATCATTTTCTATCCTTCTGCGTTAGCGATTCACGGCCATTTAGTTTTCTGGCGTTTGTTGCAGTTTCACAAAGTAATATTACGTTAGACTGTGAATAAAAATATTTTATTATTCAGTTAATGAATCAATAATGCAATAATAGAACTGCAATGCGCAACAGGATTCGCTGACGTCACATGTAGTTTTATATCTCGACCGCTAGATGTCACTATAGTTTCAATATGCAATATCTTGCAGTCATCTATCAGTTGTTAATTGTTGCTGTACTAATTATTATTAGAACATTTCCCTTGACTAAGCCCAGTCAATCTTGGTTTTATATAACAGTAGGTATATTGCTGTTAAATTTACTAATAATAATAATAATTATAATGATACATATAAACAATCCAATCTGTCTTCATAAATGCTCTTTAATTTTCTTAACGTATTAATGTGGGTATTTTGAAAAAAGATTACAATTTATTGTTTCGTACTAATCGGTTGTGTATTATTGTGTAGACATTTATTATTGTTCGTATATAATTGTCACAAAACATGGATGTTCAGGAAGATTTTCAATTTGCACGGAATCAAAAAGGAAAAGAAACTGTGTTACATAGTGGTTACCGTTACAACTTAAATAATAAAAACAAAAGTGGAACCACAAACTGGCGCTGCATTAATAGGTCGGACTGCAATGCATCAATTACGTTAAATATTGCAAAAGATCAAATAATTCGGAAAAGCGAACATACGTGTTTTGCGGATTCAAAAAGGAATGAAGTTTTTATAGCTTTGCAGAAGTGTAAAAACGATGTTTGTGAAGATATGGCACCCGTGCAGCATATTTATGAAAAAAACTTTGACCAACTAAAAAACAAAGAAAGTGCCTATGTGGATCACATACCTACCCTAAAAAAAATACAAGATTCATTATATAGGGCTAGAAAAAGGTTCCTCGGTACCAATAAATTGCACTTTGATAATTTGGCTGACGTGCAAGTTCCGAATATTTTAGGAAAAAATTTTCTCATCTGCGATGACGGGAGTGACGATAAAATTTTAGTATTTTCTTCGTGTATCGCAAGAAAAGTAATTAAAACCAATCAATCGCCTCCAGGAGCATACTTGGGAGATGGAACTTTCAAAGTTGTTCCGAAGCCGTTTTTACAATTATACACTGTACACCTGGACTTGGGGTCGACAGATGAGTCACTTAACGTTGTGCCTGTAATTTACGGCTTACTCCCCAACAAGTCCGAAATTACTTATGTTAGATTTTTTGAATTAATTAAGGAGAAGCTCGGTGTTTGTATTGGAAGTTATAAATGCGATTATGAAATCGCAGCTATTAACGCTGTCAAGAAAGTATTTCCTACGGCAGATATATCAGGATGTTACTTCCATTTTCAGAAAGCCGTAAAGAAAAAATCAAAAGAAATCAAATTGTACGAAACACGAGCAGGTAGGAAATTTACAAGAATGGTTGCTCACCTACCTCTGTTGCCCGAGGATCTAATAAGAGACTGCTGGACTTCCATTTTAGATACATGCCCTCAAAGCGAAGAACTGACTAAATTTAAATCATATTTTCAAAATCAATGGCTTTTAAAGTTTCCTATGACAGTATTAAGTTGTTCAAAAACAAGACACCGGACCACCAATGTTGTTGAGGGTTGGCATCATCGGCTCAACGTTAAAATACCTAAGCACCCAAATTTTTGTCTTTTTGTACATGCAATTTTGAAAGAGGCTAAACGTGTTGATTTTAAAATAAAAAATTCGTTATTTTTGTCTAGACGAAAGAACCGCCGAAATTCCGATATTGGATATGACCGAATGTATAAAAAATATCTTACAAAACTTGAAATTGAAGAAATTACACCCGTAGCATTTGTATAAAAAATGATTTATCGCCATTTACTCTTTTAATATTAACAGCAAATTTTTGAAATGATTTTTGTCGAGATCAATAATTACTTCATTTATTATTACTTTTTCTAAATATGATGTACCAAATACATAACATTATGTCAGGTACCTAATACCTAAGATAATTATAAGTTTAGCAATTTTTTTTTTGTTAAAGTAATAATTGTTTGCAATTTTACTTTCTATTTTTTATATGATTAAACTCACGGAAATAACAGATGGTGTTTTATTGATAACCTCTTGACTTGTCGTTCATGTTGTCATGCAATCATGGCCTTATGCGTTTTTGAAATATTGAGTATCTGACATTCAGCGTTTATGGCATTATGCGTTTTTGACATATTGAGTATCTGACATTCAGCGTTCATGGCATTTTGCGTATTTGTCATTAAGAGATTCTGACAATTTGCGACTTTGACATTTTGAGACGAAGTCTGCCGATCTGACAATATGCACATCTGACATTTTGCGTATCTGACATAGGGCGTATAAATCGTTCTAAACTGTCAAGAGTCATCTTATGAACAATTTCATTCCTGTCTGGAATGTGCTTGAAGTGACACGTAATAATCTAATATATAAAATTCTCGTGTCACAGTTTTCGTTGCCATACTCCTCCGAAACGGCTTGACCGATTTTGATGAAATTTTTTGTGCTTATCCGGTATCTATGAGAATCGGCCAACATCTATTTTTCATCCCCCTAAATGGTGCAGCGGGAACGGGATCTGACGCCACGAGCGCAGAAAAAAATTGGCGGTACGAAGTTCGCCGGGACAGCTAGTTTTCAGATAAAAAATTGAATGAATTTTTTATAGCATTTATTATGCTAACTTTTAAGTTCGAAAAACATTGGAAAATATGAAATGCTCAAGTGAGACTCGAACTCACGACCTTTCCCTTACAGGGTGAATGCTCTTCCAACTGCGCTATTGAGCCACACTTGAATCATTCCAAATTTTCCTTCTCTTTATATCCGTCTATAAGGGCGACGGTGCAGCTACCAACATTCTTACGAACTGTTGGAAACAATGAATGATTTTTCAACCATTTTTAAACATTGAATTTTCATGACTGCGCCCAAATATTTGAATGAATTTTTTATAACATTTATTGTGCTAACTTTTAAGTTCGAAAAACATTGGAATTTTATTTTTTCCAATGTTTTTCGAACTTCAGATAAAAATGTTTGGAACCGCTGAAACGTTGTTTTACCTTTTTTCTCTCGCTTTGTTTACATCTCTCATCATCATACTCTACCATCATCATCACATTTAGACTTTATTTGTTAGTCATTTGATCCAATTGACTGGCTGATTTTTAACCAAAAGTCTGCAACATGATATACCTTATAAATTTAAATAACATACATAACATAAACTCACGCCTGTAATCCCCGAAGGGGTAGGCAGAGGTGCTAGCACCCACATTTCGCCAGTTTACGTTTAGGACCCAATGTAATAGGTGGCGAGCGTATTGCCATTAACCGGGCACTTATAAACCTGCGATAAATACACACATAACTTCGAAAAGCATCGAAAAGTCATTGGTGTGTGCCATGGTAAACCTGGGATCAAACCCGAGACCTCGTCTCAGCAGTCCATTACCCATACCACTAGGCTACCGCAGATATATAGATAATTTACATATTGTTATATTATTGTTTCAGTTGAAGGCCATCGATGAAATAACGTTAAGCAAAGTAGACGAGGCTGCGAAAAAGGTCGAAGAAAAACTAGACAAACTGAGGAATTTACGTAGACAGTAGTATTATAAGCGAATATTATGTTATATTTATATGAATATTAAAATAGATGTATCAATTTTGTAAGATCTTTTTTTCTAAAGGTTTCTAAAAGCCTAAATGACTTGTATTAGTGAACGCGGCCGCTACGCAGGAGGCGCGGGTTCGATCCCCGCTCAGTGCAGATATTTGTATGCATGAATATGAGTATTTGCATTGGTCTGGTCTTACCTTGGAGAGCACGTTAAGCTGTCGGTCCCGTTTGACATACGAACATGTATGGCAGTCGCTACAGGGGAATTGGGTGAAACGGCCCCACATAGAAGGGCTGATCACCCGGCCAGTCAAACGGCGTCCCCACTGGCAGTAGTAGTAGTAATAGTTACTACTACTCAGTTTCTTCATCCATGCCCCTTGAAAGAAAAACTATCGTAATAGTATCGCTGAGGGAACGGAGCATTGCGATTGGCCGGCTTCACACACGCATACACACACTCACGCGCACACACGTGCACAGTAGGCAGGTGGCCAATGACAATGCTCCGTTTTCTTAATACGTTTAAGATACGATAGTTTATCGTGCTAGGTGTACCGGGTGCATCTGAAGCATCGAATGTACCCATAATAATATTATAAATGCGAAAGTAACTCTGTCTGTCTGTCTGTCTGTCTGTATGTTACGCTTCCACGCCAAAACTACTGAACCGATTTTGATGAAATTTGGTATAGGGGCAGATTAGACCATGAGAAAGGACATAGGCTATGTATGGTCGCGATAACGGACATCCACGCGGGCGGAGCCGCGGGCAAAAGCTAGTATTAAATAATAAGGAGAATGAGTTGAGTGTACCTACTTTTGAGCGGGAAGTCGGCTCTCTTACTATACTCCGTTCAATGAATCTGTTTATCTTAGATTTTTCGGGAGCGACTGCCGCTGACCCCCTAACCTTGAGCAAAACCTGCACCGAAACCTACTCCGCCAACTAGCAGTATTGTTTTTAGGGCTGGTTCGACCAAACGTGAGTTTCTTCCTCGAATAAATAGCAAGTTATTATTCTAAAACAACTAGCTTTTGTCCGCAGCTCCGCCCGCGTGGATGTCGGTTATCGCGACCAAACATAGCCTATGTCATTTCTCATGGTCTAATCTACCCCTATGCCAAATTTTAACAAAATCCGTTCAGTGGTTTAGGCGTGAAAGCGTAACATACAGACAGTTACTTTCGCATTTATAATATTAGTATGGATTAAGTACTAGCTTTTGCCCGCGGCTCCGCCCGCGTGGAGGTTGGTTATCGCGACCAAACATAGCGTGCATACAGACAGACAGTTATTTTCGTATTTATAATATCAGTATGGAGTGATAAATATCGGTGATATTGCCTATATTGATAAACTCGCGTTTGGTCGAATTTACCATTAATAATGTAACATTTCTCTGGTGTACTAAACCCTCGGTAGCTCAGGCTTTACGAGCAGGAGTTCCCGGGTTCCAATCCTGAACATTGCATTGTATCATGGTATACAATTGAGCCGAAAGACGAAAAATATCAGAAAATTACAAATATGAACATGCAAATAAAAGGCAGATGAAGCTGCCCGCTCGTTCGCAGCTCTGCGACGATCGCATCACGTGACACCATTCGTGAGTCATGTGACGCGGCCGGCGCAGGTGGCGATATTCTTTAAGTATTGAGGGGGTCTGTTTTCTCTGACGCTGGCTGTACCTACCCTTTTTTTCGTGCGAAAATCCCCTTGGATGCCTCCCCGCTGGAGCCGGAAGGGGAGGTTATGTCGGACTCGAACCGACTAAAACCACACGCCGACTGAGGGTCGTGGTGCTAGGCCGGATGTGAGGTTGTCTTCGACATATCCCTCGCACCCCGGCTGACCCAAGGCCATCCCTTACGGTCTGGCCCTCCTCGGGAGGGGGCGGATACATGTACCCAGATACTCTGTTACTTACCTACTCTGTAAAAGGCGCAGTTCCTTAGTACATATAGATCAGGTTAACTGATAAATTAATAAAACAAACTTTTACTTACACATAGTTTTTCTAATCATAATCTTTATATTATTATTTATACTTATACAATATCTTATGTATAGAACACGTGTCAGTTGGTTAGGTACCTACAAATTTTAGACTAAAACAAAAATTAAATGCCTTATTGCAAAGCGAATGAAAAAGTGTAGGTAATGAAAGTCTTCAGTTAATTTTGGGCTTTAGCTGTATACAAATAAGGTATAAAATTTAGTGTAATTTTTTGCAGAATCGGGGGTCAAATATAGACACAGAATTCCGCACGGTCCATACAAAAATTACAAAATTTCCAAACAATAATTACATTTCCATAAAAATTTAAAAAAAAAATGACATAACTGTGTATTAGGTACACTGTCACAGAATAGATAATGGCCCTGTGTAAGTTTTAAGAAGGGTCGAATTTAAAAACGAGTTCTTCAGTCAAAGTTAGGATAATACAAAGTATCATTCGTATCGTAATCACGCAATATAACTTCGGAATCGGAATAATAACCCAGGGTAATATTTTCTGAAGAAAAGACGGATGTACTCATGTTCCCAGCACGTAATACAGTATTCACATCCTCTCCGTAGAAATGATGGTCCTTATAACCTCCTGCGAAATTCATTGCGACGACCCCATCTAAAGTCGCCTCGTAATCAACCTGTACCGTCATAGAACCCCTCGTGGCATATAACTCTGCTTTTACACTCTGCTTTGGCTGCAAAGTAATTTCCAATCCAGTTTCAGATCCCACAGTAACTGTTTGAGATTTCATCACACTCTCGCCCCATTTAGACATATAAGACATACTTGCTTTTCCAGATACCCCCATAGCTAAAATATCAAAGCCGTAAGATATGTTTAGTGCAGTAGTTAGCGCGCCATTTGTCTGCCATATCGAAGCAATTGTGTCTTCTACGCTATGTCGAATATAAGCTTTAAAAGTCCCCACTGTGCTGCTTGGATTTTTGAAGATTTGAGTCAAGACTAATACGGGGGTATATTTGATTCCTACTATCTTTACGCTGATCGGTTTTAAGATTCTATTGACCTGTTTCCAACCAAATGTTTGGTATAAATCATTCCAAGGTGTTGGACTCTTCACGAATATGTCGTCAGGTTTTGCACCAATGTAAGACTTGGCAGCTTCTTTAAGGTTTACGTCGGAGAGTTGGAACGTGTTTCTTTCTACATCGGTGATGATGTTAGCCTCGCTGCCAGATATGTGGACTTGCCGTTCAAATTCATTTTCAGATGCAATTACCTCTACACTTATGTTCGCGAGAATAAGATTTGGCAAGACTATGAATATGAGCCAGGGTTGAGTATCCATGTTGGCAAATTCTGAAACAAACATTAATAGGACTTGAAGATAATTAAAAAAGATAATTAATTAAAAACGTTTCAACCTAATATGTACCTACCAGCGACAATTTGATCGTCCGACCAATACTTGTCGACCTATTGTTATTCGATTATTTGACTTTCGGTATTATGTACGAAACCCCAGCAAACAGCCCAAGACTTACGTAATTCCAACTATTAGGTAATCTGTGCCGACAAAGTGCCCGCTAGACGGCAATAGGCTCACCCTCTATTACGTGGGCCCAAAAATTAATGCGAATGTTCAGTTTTTGTTCAAATTTGGCGCCAATTTTTTAGGGAAAGAAAAAGAAAAGAAAGAAAATACATTTTATTCAGGGCTTGTTAACGTTACCAAATTCCCACTATAAGTACCGGTAAGTATCGATATTTTCATAAAGTTAAAATTTTAACGGTAAAAAAGTAGCGATAATTTACTAGATATCCGGTAATATTAACGTTACCAATTTACCGCTAAAAGTATCGGTACTTTTATTGATACTTGCGTTGTTGCCAATCCGTGCGTGCGTACGCGCGCGCTCGCGGCGAACGGGCGGGCGCGAGACAGCAAAACGGCAACATCGCATCGCATGCAATGCAAATGTGAACGATTATTGCAAACCAAAGCTAATATTAAGACTTTTTCATAATTTAAAAATAGAACAGAAGGATACTGAAGCTAGTTCAATGGAGAGTAATGTTATAGTCACAGGAACTACTGAAAGTAGAGCTGATCTTTTTAAACAGCATATTATAATATAATAATATAATATAATAATATAATATAAGCCTTCGTAGGAGGTAGGACACGACGGTATCTCCTGTCCCAAATTGAGCAGTCCGACTGGGGAAGTACCTCCGCCCTACAGAATACCGCGGCCATAATAACCTTGTGTTGTGTTCCCGATGGTGAGTAGGGTAGCCAGAGCTCACTGGAGGGGTCCTGTGCTGTCAGTAGGAAGACCAAAGGCCTCAAGTAGACGCCGCTTGCTGGTGGGGGCGTGAAATGTTGGCGCTGCGGTCAGGGAGACTCGGTGAAACGGTTATCCGCTAGCCGCCCGCAGGCTGTACGGTTCCCGAACCTGGGGATCACTTAATCTCCGCCCCAGGAGGCTGAACCAGCAGCCTGTGTAAAGTTTCCGGTGCTGTAGTCGTGCCGGAGGAGGAGACCGGAGTGGACCCGGCTACAGTATCTGGGAGGGGACCGGGGGCCCTTCCACCCGCCGCGCCAGCCAGTCACACAACCCAAGCCTGTATGTGGTGGTACAGAGCCTTGCTTTGTCTTCTGCGCTGACGGCACAGAAACTCTCTCTGCCTTCTCCCCCCCCCCCCCCAACCCTGTTATGAAAAGAAAGACAAAGAGAAAAGGATCCACAGCGGCACCATCTACCACGATGCAAGTGGACTTCTGCAACATTAGGGGCCTTCACTCAAACCTTAATAAGGTCCACCACCATCTCGAAGCTGTGCAGCCAACCTTTTTATGAGTCACGCCGGGGTATGCTTGTACGTCCGGGATGATATTTGCTGCCGCCGTCTTCATATTCACGAAGACAGGGACCTGTCAACTCTATGGGTACGTATAGATCACGGTGGCCACAGGTCTCATAGCGGTGACTTGGGCAAAACTCAGCTGTTTGAGCTGCCAGTCGCCAGTAGCCACGGCTACCCGTCGGATACGCCACTAGCTCTTGACCCAGCCGTGCTATGCGCTGTGCATCCGCCCTGACATAAGCTCTCCTGTAGACCCTTGTGGCTCTGTTGTTCGCCGCCTTGAAGTGACCCCCGTTGAGATCGCGTGTGGTGTGCGCCCGTGCCCAAGCGTGGTACGCAGACTGCCTATGATCAACAGCCTCCGCGCACTCACGCCTGAACATCGGTGACATCGGTGAATGGGATATAGTATTCCATACCCAAACCAACCTCACCGGCGATACCAGTAGCACTTTCAGATGGGTTCTTGCCCTCCAAGCACTGTTCAATACACGGGATGGACGCAAAATATTCGCGCAATCCATCCCAGTCCGCTGACGAGTAGTGCCAAAGACGCCGCTTCCCCTGTACGGGTCGTGGGGGCGCTACAATGGCAACGTTAGAGCGGACCAGACAATGGTCGAAAATACCTAAAGTGGCACTACCCGAGACTTTGTACTATTCCGGGTGACACGTCAACAGAAGGTCCAGCAGGGAGGGTGCTAGGCCAGACTCTCTTGGTTTTCTAATGATCTCGTGTATCAATTGAGTCAAGTCATGCGCCAGGGCAAATTTTCTGGTGGAGCCCAGCCAGATCTCGTAGTGGGCGTTAAAGTCCCCCGAAAACCGCTCCTGCGCATCATCTGCCTCCTGACTTAGGTATTCAAAAAGTCGAGTTGTCACGGCATCTCCTGCATGGGAGCGGGCGAGGCACACATAGATCTGACTCGTAGAGCCATGGTCTACGTGTACTCATTAGCTGAAGAAAGATGGGTCCTCTAGGCAGCGCATACATCCGCCCTAACTAACACGCACACGCACGTCCCGGCTTTTGCTCGGAAATTTTCCTGGATAACATAGCCGGGGTAAAGAAGGTAGGTCGTATCGTCAGGACAGCTTATTTGTGTCTCCGTCAGAAACAGCACAGCTTAGCTGGTTTGGCCGTCTCCAGGTGTTGGTGGATGTAGTTGAGCTTTGTATGGAGCCCACAGATGTTTGTGGACCCCACCTCAAATAGTGTTGTAGTGGTAGAGTGCCTAGCCGATGTTCTGACTATATCTATTTTGTGCGCTGCCATATGGTAAAGGTAAGGCGTGAAATAGAGGTGATTGTCGTCGCAGAATCACGTGCCAAATATATATATACTAGCTATTGCCCGTGGCTTCGCCCGCGCGGATGTTGGTTATCGTGACAAAAGATTTCTTCAAAAGCCGCAAGGTGTACGAAGTTTCATGATTCTAACTTTGAAAATGACGAACTCCTCATGCGAATGTTCATCACCTATTTTTCCTTCTTAGTAGTAAAATTTTGAAAAAGCTGATACACGTATTCATTTATTTCTCAAAAGACGGAGGTGTACGAAATTTCATGCTTCTAACTTTGAAAATGACGAACTTTCCATACAAAGGTTTATCACCTATTTTACCTTCTTCTCCGTGTTCATTTTGAAAGACACATATTTATGAAATTTAGTGCATCTAGCTCTGAAAATGACGGACTTTCATACAAACTTCCATCCCTTATTTTACCCCTTTAGTAGCAGAATTTCCAAAAATCCTTTCTTAGCGGATGCTTACACCATAAAAATTTCAAGTTTGTAAGTCTGCGGTAGCCTAGGTGGTATGGGTAATGGACTGCTGAGACGAGGTCTCGGGTTCGATCCCAGGTTTACCATGGCACACAACAATGACTTTTCGATGCTTTTCGAAGTTATGTGTGTATTTATCGCAGGTTTACAAGTGCCCGGTTAATGGCAATAGGCTCGCCACCTATTGCATTGGGGCCTGAACATAAACTGGCGAAATGTGGGTGCTAGCACCTCTGCCTACCCCTTCGGGGAATACAGGCGTGACTTTATGTTGTTATGTTTATATATATATGATGGAATCTCTCCCATAGTGTTGAAGATGTGCGCTCCAGAGTTGGCACCGGTCTTAACGCGTCTTTTCCGGCTCTCTTACTCTTCTGGCGTAGTCCCGACATTATGGAAGACAGCGCTGGTCCACCCGATCCCTAAAAAAGGCGACCGCTCAAATCCTTCCAACTACAGACCAATAGCCATTACCTCCCTTTTCTCGAAGATAATGGAGTCCATTATCAACTGCCAGCTCCTTCGGTATCTGGAGGGTCATCAGCTACTCAGTGACCAGCAGTACGGTTTCCGTAAGGGTCGGTCGGCTGGTGATCTTCTAGTATACCTGACGCATCGTTGGGCACAGGCGATCGAGACCAAGGGAGACGCCATGGCGGTTAGTTTGGACATAGCGAAGGCCTTTGATCGGGTCTGGCACAAAGCGCTTTTATCAAAGCTTCCTTCTTATGGGCTTCCCGAGAAATTGTGCAAATGGATTGCTAGCTTTTTAACAGACAGAAGCATAAAAGTCGTAGTCGACGGTGAATGTTCTGACTCTATGTCTGTGAATGCTGGTGTCCCTCAAGGTTGTGTGCTATCGCCCACTCTGTTTCTCCTCCATGTCAATGACATGCTGCAAATTAGCAGCATTCATTGTTATGCGGACGACAGTACGAGCGATGCCCTCTATACCGGCTGCGCGAACATTTCTCGGGAAAACGTCAACGAGAGCCGAAACAAACTTGTGTCTGAAATTGAAACCTCTCTAGATAAAGTTTCAATTTGGGGTAGACTTAATTTGGTCCGTTTCAACCCCACAAAGACACAAGTTTGTGCGTTCACCGCAAAAAAACAGCCGTTGGTCGTATTCCCTCGTTTTGAGAGCACCCCCTTAACTGTCTCAGTCGATATTGGAATACTTGGTGTTGACATATCGAGCGAAGTCCAGTTTCGCGGTCATTTAGAGGGTAAAGCTAAATTGGCCTCGAAGAAGCTGGGTGTACTCAATAGATCGAGACAGTATTTCACTCCGGCTCACCGCCAACAACTTTATAAGGCGCAAGTACGGCCACATATGGAATACTGTTCTCATCTCTGGGCAGAAGCACCTCAGTGTCAACTTCTCCCTCTGGACCGCATCCAACGGAGAGCGACTCGAATCGTCAACTGCCGGGATGTTTCAAATCGGCTAGACTCTTTGGCACTGCGTAGAGATGTGGCTTCGCTTTGCATCTTCTATCGCCTATACTATGGGGAGTGCTCCGAGGAATTGTTCGGATTGATCCCCGCCGCCTCTTTTCGCCATCGTTTCACGCGACAGCAGTTCCACACTCACCATCTGGACAGCTGGCGGTCCACAACTGTGCGTTTCTCGAGAAACTTTCTGCCTCGCACAACTAAACTGTGGAATGAACTGCCACCAGCGGTATTTCCGAACCATTACGACCTTCAAACCTTCAAGAAAAGAGCGTACTCTCTTTTAAAAGGAAGGCAACGCACTTGTGACTCCTCTGTTGTTGCGGGTGTCCATGGGCGGCGGTAATCGCTTACCATCAGGCGATCCGTCTGCTCGTTTGCCTCCCTAATCCATAAAAAAAAAAAAAAATATATATATATATATACATATATATGTATCTAAATATATATATTATGCACCTATGCACAAATGAAAAGGGATACACGTCGATACTCGATAGTCGGTTAGTTGTTCACGACACGAATAATACAGCGACAGCCACTGAATCAAATTATGCCGTAAGAAAACGAAAGAAAGCGATGAAAGAAAAATAACGGTAATTACCGCTATTTATAGAATACATAACGTTAATTTTTACCGGTATATCATCGGTAGCGATAAGTCAAATTACCGGTAAAAGGCCGCCCAGGTATCGATACCACGTTTAACGTTACCTCTTTTGGTAGCGTTATCTTCGTACTATGAAAGTATCGGTACCAAATTTTTAACGGTATTTCAAGCCCTGATTTTATTATTAATGCAACACAAACATAACTTAAGACTAAACAGTGTTATATAATAATTATATTATTTATTAAAACTATTGGGCACATTTGTGTTGCACCAAGAAAGGGACCAGTTCAGCATAAACCATGAAGCCATGGCATAAACTGGGCTAGGGCTTGGTAGCATACTCGAAGTGCGTTTCGTTTGTATTTCGTTCCGAGAATTATTGCCGATTTGATCCGAACGTATTGAGTGTAGGTACGTAGTAAAGTGTCATTACTCATTCGCATTCGCATTCCGTTCACTACGGTCTTCTCGTAAACAAAGCAAGTGAATTTTGAGGTAAGAGTGGGTTAGAGTGTGAATATAGTTATTTATTATGAAGAGTAAATCTACATCAAGTGAAGTCTGGACTTATTTTACACTTTGTTATGCTGACCGAGCTAAATGCAAGCTGTGTAACAATGAATACCTATTCAAGAAAGTGAAGAACTACAACTGCTATGAGAAGACTTCAAAACTGATAATGTGCTTATGTTACTTTCCCTCAAAAACTTAAGAAATTAACGGATAACTTAGATTAAGTAGAATTAAAATTGACGTCAATAAGAAACAATTTTATTGTTCTATATTGAAAAATAAATGACTATAAATGACTATGACTCATATTTCATATTCACAAAACATTCGCAAGTTTCAAAAATATGCGAATATTCGCGAATTCGAATATTCGTTCAATCAATAATACCGATGTTGTAATGTGGCTGATCTTGGCTTTTACAGAAGCGACTCTCGTCAGACCTCCCGACCTCCAGAGGAAAGCCCGAGCCAGAGTCTCGTCTGTTAATCAGGAGGTTAGCTAATAACGGTAAGGCTCGCACATGCTGGGGTTTCTGTGGTTCCTACCAAGGACTTCAGTGACAGATCTTCTAACCGAATGAGACACAGCGGTAGTGAACGCGGCCGCTACGCAAGAAGCGCGGGCTCAATCGCCGCTCAATGCCAATTTGTTTAGTTATAATAGATGGTATTCGCAAAATTCTGGTCGTGCCTCGGAGAGCATATCAAACACCAACCGGTGCCCAGGCACCGCGAATCTTTTGTTTATCTATTCTATTTTTTTGCGTGGCTTGACAGGTTAACCTTTCACCAGAAAAATAGAACAATAGATAGCCGTCGGTCCGGTTGCCACACAAACATCTATAATGACATTCGTTACGGGTAGTTGGAGCCCCCAAAAGTCCAACAACTGGTCTATGCTTCGATGTTGCCTTTGGGATATGAGGGTCAGTGGCAGTCACTTCACGGAAAAAAATCCAAGTTCAGCCAAATCCACAATTAGACTGCTAAGGCGGACCAGTTGAATAAAGCTTCGGATGCGGCTGGGCCTAACGCTAAGATGAAGAACATGTGTAGGTTTTTAGGAAGTACTAGCTTTTTCCCGCGGCTCCGCCCGCTTGGTTGTCGGCTCCCGGCAATTATTCGAATTTTTCTCTACGTACACAAACCTTCCCTGGACTTCCACGAATAATTCAAGACCAAAATTAGCCAATTCGGTAAAGGCGTTGTTGAGTTATAACATTACAACGAAAAGTGGCATTGATTTTTATATATAAGAAGATATCTATAGACAGGTAGGTGGCTACTTCTTAAAATTGGAATCAATACTAGAGACTAGAGAAACTAAGATTAAGTACTTACTTATAATCTAAGAAAAAGTGCATCAAAATCCGTTCACTACTTTTTGCGTCCATGGCGGACAAATACAAAAAAATTAAAAATACAACCATACCTATAGATAGGTACAATTTTATTTTTTAAATAAATAGGTAAGTTTTTAATGTTACTTGGGTACTTACAAATAATTAATTCTTCAATATTGTTATGTTAAGTACTCGATGAAATTCAATAAGTAAAACTGCTATTCAACACTATATTAAGTATATTTATTCCACAAAGGGAAACACTTTTTAATAAACTATCGCCAACCTATCACGATCACGATGTAGGAAGAATGAAGAGAACTCTTTGGTGAGTAATGAGATGTTAGGTAGTGGTTACTCTGTTCCGTGGATAAAGAAGAGGTCTGTGGTTACACACAATGCAACGATTACACAGTTATCTTAATGCGAACACCAAATAATAATAACAACGATAACACAATAATGATAACGAAATATTAATATTAAACGGTAAAGTCCCGAAAGTTATTGCAAGGCGTAGGTATTGTGATATTTGCGATACTCGATTACTTTTTCTTTCTTTAAGCGATTCGATTAGTATACTTTTGGCATATTATGTAGGTAGGTATGATAAAAACGAATAGTACCTACAGCAGTAGTAAAACTCGGCGGGTACGTATTTGAATACCTAAAATTAAAATGCCTGTCGTTATAACTTATGTTTAAAATACCTAAAATCTAAATATCTAATGGTTTAAAATACCTAAGCCACTAATACCTACCTACCTACGTACTAAATATCTAGAAATACTTATTGGATTAATTACCTTATGTTTAAAGTGTCTAAAGTTAAAACAACAAAGGTTGATATACCAACATTTAACAATATACAACAATATTAATTAAGGTCAAAATACCTAAAAATAATGCACTACTTGCGAGCCATTTGCGATGCTCGCGATACCTGTTCCACTACTTGTGGAACAAAGGTTGATATACCAACATTAAATTTAACAATATACAACAATATTAATTAAGGTCAAAATACCTAAAAATAATGCACTACTTGCGAGCCATTTGCGATGTCTCTAATACCTGTAATGTACCTGTATGTCTCTAATGATCGAAACTCATAATCATTCGATTATATCTGGAGCGTCAGTGAAAAGTGATACATCTCGAGTTATATTACTTATTATATTTTTTCATATAAAAGATCTATATAAAAATATCTATCTTTGACTCTTATCCCCGTATCTCTAGGGTTTAAAATGAGCGAGCTGATTTGGTGCATAATGATATAACTGAACGTTTTTTTACCATTTCAATTGTGTAAAATAATACTTATAAAATCATATCAAATTGAACTGAACAATGTTTGTGTTTTCTGTATTGTATAATGATACAAATTGAATTAACGAGTTTAACACAATGTAGATGTATAGATTAGAATTAGTGCATTGTAATATAAGTACACTTGCATTAATATACATTTTAAATTTACTCCTACATTCATTCGTGAAAAGTGATACAATTATATTTATGACGTAAAAAAATAAATAAATTTTTATAAAGTTATGTGTAAAATGATACAATTCTTAGACAATCAATTAACACCATGATATTATTACACTCCTTAAGTGTGTCGAGTGATATAACTAAATTAGTATCAATATAAACACAATGTCGGTATAAGTGTCGAATAATACAATTATAGTTGTACCAAAAACACAAGCTTATTCAAATATTTTCATCATATAAAATTAAGTGAAAAGTAATACAAATCCTCAGCGAACACCTCCCGCAATCCCCTTCCCGCGTTGAACTATGTGAACGAGATGGTAATATTATGATACAAGAAGGAATACCCAAGTGAAAGAGGAATAACGTTGTTTGGTGATGCGACCTACTCGCCAGTCTCGCTTCGACGTAAGTAAGTAAGTCGACTTAAGTAAGTTGTATCATTATACACAAAATACGTAATATTTTTATTCGAATTATTTTATTAGTATTTGATTTTTATGCAAATGAAAATAATAATGCTATTTAAGTAAAGTAAATTAATGTAGCATTCAATTATAAAAATCATAAGCTTTTTTTATAAGGGACACGTCATTTTGACTTCACCTTGCCTGATGGTAAGCTAAGGGCAAAGTCTCGGAAAGAGGGTCACCATCGTAACCATGTACCGTGTCAACAGTAGTGGCACTCAGCTTGACGGCCTCATTAGATGCCTTTTCACTTAAAGGACCCGGGACTGTAGGAAGAAGGAAGGATGGAAGGAAACACGTGAACTGGCAGGGAATTCCAGGTCTTAATGGTGCGGCATAGGAATGAGTTACTGAAACGCTTGGTTCTAGAAGTTATAATTTGCACCGTATACGGATGGCTTCTTAGTCCTGTATGTGTTGTCTTGTGAAGGAAAGGAGAGGGTGGGACTAATTGGAAGAGCTCATCAGAACATTCACCATGGTATATACGGTAGAATACTGCCAAAGACTCAACATCTCTACTCATCTGCAAAGGCTCGATGGTGTTCGTTACCTCAGGATTCCCAATAATGCGGACCGCACGTCGCTGCAACCCGTCGAGAGCATCTAGTAAGTTGTACTTTACGGAGCCATCCCAAAGATGCGAGCAGTATTCCACGCAGGAAAGAATTTGAGTCTTGTACAGAAGACACCGATGCTCCAGCGTGAAAAAATGTCTCACTCTGCTCAGGACTCCGAGTTTACGCGAGGCTGTTTTGATGATGCTCTCGATATAGCTTTTGTTATTGCAGTTTGCAGCGAACATCCATACCGAGGAAATTGAGGTTATCCTGCAGTGGCAGTGGCGTGCTCTGAAGAGTGGGAAGGGGAAGAAAAGGAGATACCTTTGCTGTAAACGCAAATGCCTGCGTCTTCTTGGCATTGAAGTCGAACAGGTTCTCTAGAGAACAGGATCCGGTCCAGCTCAGTGACAAGCAGCTGCCTTTTTTGCGCGATATCAGACAGCTTGGTCGCAGTATGTGCGTAATAACTCCCGTGTAAAGCTGCTTTCGTCTGGATAGCAATGAATGCTACCGTTAGAAAGCATGTCATTGATATGCAGAAAAAAGAGAGTGGGAGATATAACAGAACCCTTTTTTTTTTTTTTTTTACGTGGTGGGTATATAACAGAACCCTACGTCAAGCCAGTATTTACCTGCAAGAATTACGAAGCTCGTCCGTCAAGCGAATACGGTGCCCCTGCAGTAAGCTTGCAACCCATTTGCACAGTCCGGAAGGCAGGCCAAAGGCTGGTAGCTTGGAAAGAAGGGATTTGTGCCATGTTTGTATGATTTTCTCGAGGCGTCGGCCTTCGGTGGAAACTTGGATAAAACCAAGATAATTTTGAACGAACATGTTGCACCGAAATCGATTGCCATCGAAGGGGCGACGCACGAAGTTGTGCAAAAATATGTATACCTGGGCCAGGTAATCCAGCTCGGTAAAAATAACGTACGATTGAATTGTATAAAAATGGTAAGATCGTTGCCGTATTGGTTTGTACTGTAAGGGTGATGTATCTAAATATATAAAATAAATAAAAAAACTCCAAGAAAAAACTAGCCAGAATTATCCAACTGGGTTGGGCAGTATTTCGCAAACTACGTAGAGTCTTCTCTTCTTCCCAACCACATTGCCTGAAAACAAAGGTTTTTGACCAGTGCGTCCTACCTGTTATGACTTACGATGCCGAAACGTCTACACTTTTGTATTTTGACGGTAGGGCTAGTCTATAACCTAAAAGTCGCGCAGCGGGCTATGGAGCGAGCTACGCTTGGAGTTTCTTTGAAGGATAGAATTCGAAATGAGGTCATCCAACACAGAACCAAAGTTACTGACATATCTCGCAGAATAAGCAAGCTCAAGTGGCAATGGGCTGGCCACATCTGTCGAAGGACCGACGGCCGTTGGAGCAGACGAGTCCTAAAGTGGAGACCGAGAGAAGGCAAACGCAAGGTAGGATACCCCCTAGCCAGATGGACTGACAACCTGAAAAAGGTGGCTGGGATTGACGGAAGCGGAAGGTGGAGGATCGGATGAAATGGCGCACATTGGGACAGGCCTATGTCCAGCAGTGAACAGTGGTGGGCTAGTTGATTGATTGATTGATTGATTGTACATCATTACTAGTAGCTTTCAACGATTCTACGCAACTGGGTAACATAGAACATATTATTTCACTAGAAGTACTACCTATATATTATACTTAAGTAATATCAATATACACGCTGATATGTTCAGTTGTATCATCTTAACCACACTTTGTATCGAAGTACACATCATATTTTTACAGACTCTAGAGGTGTCTAATGATATGATTGTGTTTTTTCTGACAAATTTATGATTAAACGCTCAATACAACTCACTATTACTTAAATGAATAATATTTATTTCAACACTTTCTATTTTTTCCATTTGTCTAGAGCACAACAATAAAATGTAAAAAACTTGTACCATTTGTCATGAAACCTATAGAGAGTGTGTAAAGTAAGTCAAGTTAATTTGTATTAACGGTCACAAAATTGTTTGATGTGTTTATTGATATAACTGTATATTTTCATAAATTAAAAAAAAACTATACATATAAATCCTCAAATTCGGGAATAAAAACATTCGTTATTATTGTGTCTATTAATAGCAGTAGCATGTTTTTATTTTAGTTCACTGTAAAATGAGTGACAATTTTTTAAAACTTTAAACTGGATTTTCTCAAAACTATGATTTTCGAGATAAATCACTTTTCACTAACACTCCAGATATAACTAGGTATAATACGCTTCAGAGCATAATGACCAAAAAGCAAAATGAGCACCTCAATCAAAATGTTCAATATGCAAAATAATATTCATAAAACGAGATCCAACCTAACTTATCCTACTTGTCTAGTAGCACAAGTAGGATAAGTTAGGTTGGAACTGTGACCGCAACAATGCGCGAGCCGAGCGAGCGAAGCGAGCGTGCCGCGGCAGCGGCCTGCGAAGCGCCAGAAACTATTTTTTGTTAGAAAAGTAGACAGAATTTATAACTACTTACCTAATACTAAATATCTAAATTTGAAACACCTATTTGACTAATTACCTTATGTTTAAAATATCTAAAGTTAAAACAACAAAGGTTGATATACCAACATTTAAAATCAATTAAAAATCATTTTGGGTGGTTTTCTTCTGATGGCTATAAAAAAAATGGCGGATTGCGCTGATTGTGCAGGGTGGACACTGCGTGCCTTGATATCGATATACATATTAATACCACATACATACAGTCTGTTAACGAAGCCGGCTAGACAGAGCAATCGTGCGAGGGGAGGCGGACACGAAATTTTCACAAAATTCGATGTGGGCATCGTTTTCGGGGTTTTAGTAGTCGCTAATTACGAATTTATCATCCATTTGGCGATCCAAGGTGGCAGACTCGTAATTTTCATCAAAATTGATATGGGTGTCGCTTGCGGGGTTTTTGGGGTCGGTGATTGCGAATAGATCATCTATTTAACAATTCAAGATGGCGGACTCGAAATTTTCTTCATAATCAATATAATATGGGCACAGTATAACGAGAGATCTTACAGTAGTTCATCGCGTTTGATGTTTGCAAAAATGCCGCCTTTTGCAGTTTTGTCAGGGTTGTCACTTCATTTTATTTATAATTTATTTTTTTGTAATATTTTATATAATAACCCCTATTTGATCTCTTTGTTCTGTTAAGGCACAACAGCTCACGCTAATATAAAATACTAGCTGATGCTCGCGGCTCCGCTCGTATGGATGTCGGCTATTGCGACTTTTGGTAATATATCTCCGGTTCTACTCAACCAAATATGATCAAGCAAACGTAATATTTTGAGTCAGAGTAATATTAGTAAGTAATATTTTGAATTTGAACATTGATTCGGGTTTGGGTTTGGATTCGGGTTTGGGTTTGGATTTGTATTCGGATTCGGATTCGGATTCGAGTTCAAATTTCAATGAAAGTTCGCTAATTGCCGGTATCGCTAAATTAATGATATATTCGTAATCAGCGACGTCAAACACTCTGTAAGCGATACCCATATCGATTCTGGTGAAAATTTCGAATCCGCCATCTTGGATTGCTAAATAGTTGATATATTCGTAATTAGCGACCTCAAAAACCCTGAAAACGATACCCATATCGATTTTAGTAAAAATTTCGAGTCCGCCATCTTGGATCGCCAAATGGATGATATATTCGCAATCAGCGACCCCAAAAACCCTGAAAACGATACCCATATCGATTTTGGTGATAATTTCTTGGAGCGCTAAATATAGAAAACATAAAAAAAACAATTTTAACAAACAACGGTTCATGAAAAAAAAATCACGTGATTAGTTATGATTACAAATGAGACAGCCCTGAATCCTTAGTACCGAGTAAAATGTATGGGCGTACCGAGTAATACCCCGTCCCCCACCACTCCCCTGCCCCCGCACGATTGCTCTGTCTAGACGGCTTCGTCGACCGACTGTATGTAGTATGAATCGTTAGACTGTGATATGGGTATGGCTTTCAGGGTTTTTGGGGTTGCTGATTGCGGATATATCATCCATTTAGCACATTTTCACTAAAATCGAAATTTGAAATTCAATTCTAATTCAGATTCAGACTCGACTCTAGTCAAAAAAAAGTCAAAAATAATTTATTCTGCATAGACCATTATGTCGGAACTTACAAAACGTCATCTATATATATAAAAATGAATCCCTATTTCCCTTGGTCACGACATCACGCGTGAACGGCTGGACCGATTTCACTAATTCTTTTTTTGTTGTGTTCGTTATTGTTAGGAGAAGGTTCTTATGAAAGAAAAAATGAAGAAAATGGCGCGGAAAATTAGAAAATTTAAGAATACATAACCACCATATAAAATAGCTGATCCGACATACGCCATTGTCTAAATTTTGAATTTGGAATACGAATTGGCTATTTTTTTATTTAGGTCGAAAAATTTATGGTTTATGGTAGTATGAACGCCTTTGAGCGTAGAGGTATTTGGTTGTATGGGTCCCAAAGGTATATAGGCTCCGTAGGTGTAAGTATGTGGTATGCGGCCCGAATCGAAACGCTTTCCGTTCTCAAAATAATTAGGAGAATTTGATACAGTTAATTGATTCTAATTTCTAAGGCGAAACAAAGTTAGCCGGGACAGCTAGTATAAAATAAATATTAAATACTAGTTTAGCAAATGGACCACCACCATTCGGTCCGAAACGCAGCCCAGACCTGAGAAGACACCGGCATGAAACTCAGCTTCTTTTTGGTCTATTTACAAACATCTACTTATTCTAATAGGTACTTATAGTCTAGATACAGTGCTTTGCTCGAGTAGCATAGCTGAGCGAACAGCTCATTTCCAAGCTTGTTTATCATCTAAATATTCTTGGATTTTATAATAGCCTGGCAAAGTTTACTCTTAAAAAAATATTCTAATTTAATTTAGAAAGCTTGTTAATAAAGCGTATACAGTTTCCCTGAAAAGAATTAGGTACTTTTTAATGGAGTCTGCTATCACAAACTACAAGATTGTTTTTATGTCTGGGATTTTTACCTGGTGTAAGGGGAACGCTCCCGAAGCTGAAAACCCCTAATAGTACTTACCTACTCCAAGTACATAACACATTGGCATAAAAATAAAATCGATTTGGACAAAAAAATAAATAAATAAAACATTTTTTAGTCCAAATAGATTTTATTTTTAATGTGTTATGTAACTAGAGTACTACTATATAGTCGTTTTCGGCTTCGGGAGCGTTCCCTTTACACCCGGTACCTATTGTGCCTGTCACAAGGTCTTGGAAATTTTGCAATATTTTTCCTTACATACATTAGATATTTGAAAATGTATTGTGACACTACGGTTAGAATATTTATCTCTTTAAACTTATCTCGAAGGGAGACTCTTGGGCCCAATTTAAAAATACCTAGCCCACCCTGCTTTTGCAAGACAAATATTGTGTTTAAATCTGCGGAATTGCCCCAAAGAAGAATTCCGTAGCTCAAAATACTATGAAAATAGCTGAACTAAACTATTCTAGCCGTATCCTCATCTGTTAAGGTCCTAATCTTTTTTACAGCATAGGAAGCTGAGCTTAACTACCAGCTAGTTTTTCGATATGTGATCCCCACTGCAGTTTAGCATCAAAACTTAAACCAAAGAACACTGTCGATTCAGCGCAGGGTCACCTCACGCACCGGTGAATTGAAATCCGAGATGACGTAGAACGTAGATGTATGCTTTTGGTGAGAATTGAGAATAACAGATAGCGTACAACGCTATAAAAAAGTTTAAAATAATCAAAAAGTCTTTAATAACTTGCGCAATCAAAAGTTTCGTGCCCAATGAACGACACGCGGTGTACCATTTTGCATTCGGGAATTCCCCGCGTTCTCGAGTGAATAGTGATGTGTGCGGCGTGATCGAATACATATCCGAAATATATGAATTACATCGCGGGAATAATTTGCTCATTAATGTATTTAAACAAAGAAGATAAAAAGCTTAATAGCCCTAATTTAGATCATATGATAAGCACAGATGAAGGTAACAAAATGCGTTATGCAGTAATTATAAACTACATTTTATAAGACAATAGGTATTTACTGCATAGCGCATTTTTGTTTGTTAAATAACGATTAAATCGTTATTTAACAAACTAAAAAATGTAGTTTTCATCATATAATTCAATTTAATTCTATATTAACAATATTTGCATTGATTTGTAACAATCTATAACTGTATTTTATTATTTCTAAACGTGTTTGACGTGCACTAATGACAGATCACCAACTCATACGAAGTATAGTCCGACCATATTACAAAGGTCAATTTCTGACATTTATACCGGTACATTATCGTACATTCGTACCTTTTTCAGTCTTTTTTAAATTCAGCCATATATTATTTTATTTGCGAATGTAATGGGAATAAAAATATAGTGAATAATTTATAAATTTGGATTATTATGGACATATAAACAAGTAATATGAAGAGTACATGGGTTGTGTGTTTGTATTTGCTGAAATTTTCAAGTTGTATAGATCATGATTTCAAAGGTTTCGATGATAGTATTTTATTCGGAATCAATTGGCCGGGCAATAAAGAACTTGAGAATTTAGTTGATGGTGAAATTAATCCTCCCGCCACTCCAGAGGTAAGTTTAGTTCCGAGCTCACTACATTTGTTAGAGAGTCCCTGTATAAAAACAGTTTATAACTTCTGCCTACTCCTTCAACGGCATGAGTACTTACCTAAGTATTCATTTAGTTGCCCTATATCTTGCACATTTTCACCTACAAGGACAATCTATTGCATAAATGTACATAATGTGTGTTTGATAGTGCAGGTACATATGTTTCTTGTCTATTAAATTGTCCTTTTTTATTTTTTTTACATTAATACAAAACAAAACAATTGTAGTATATTTTCAGGTATATTCTTTTGCATCATATAATATTATGGTTACCTAATTATTTTTATGCCGCTGTGTTTGCTCGACTTGCTGTGCCTAGGGATTTTCATTTGGCTTTGAAAATTTGGAACACAAATGAACTGTACCTTATGGTTATTAGTTATATAATTATAAGTTGGACAGTTAGAAAAAAGAATCTATCCAATTCAAGCATATTATTATTCTAATGTTTCCTTAATTAAAAACACTAACATTACAGTTTTGTAGTATTATAAATTTATCAATATAATAATATTTTGAAATACACCGGGAAAAAGAAGCGCTCAAGTCGGATTTGAACCCACAACCTTTCCCTTACAGGGGGAATGCTCTTCCAACTGAGCTATTGAGCCACATCTGAATCACTTCAAATTTCCCTTCTCTTTATATCCGTCTTTAAGGACGACGGTGGAGCCATCTACCAACTTTCTTACGAACTGTTGGAACCAATGAATTTCTAATTTTATTGTCTTTGCTACAGTTACATAAGAAAGAGATCCTCAGAGTTACAACAACAAATAAAGAAAAATATGATTGTAAAATACCCGAGTTACAAGCTAAAGAGACTACAAGCATTGGAGAGTATGATGGGCCCTCACCTATAAGCCTGCTAAAGCCTCTCTTCACTCAGAGAATATGTTCCTATAGACTAGAGAGTTACTGGAGTTATGAGGTGTGTCATGGAAGGTATATCCGACAATATCATGAAGAAAGAGAGGGTCAGTATTATTTTTTACTAGCTTTTGCCCGCAGTCCGCTTGCGTGGATGTCGGTTATCGCGACCAAACCTAGCTAATGTCCTTTCAAAGGTTCTAATCTACCCTTATAGGTACCAAATTTCATCAAAACCCGTTCAGTGGTTTAGGCGTGAAGTGTAACATACAGACAGAGTTACTTTCGCATTTATAATATTAGTATGGAGTATGGATATAATTAACTAGGATCTAGATAGTAGATCAATGTCAAATATAAAAAAAAATGTGGAAATATACTGAATTTTGCCATGTGATTTCTGGCAGAGTAGAATTTGAGTGACCCAAATTCTACCCTGCGTGGGTGTTGCATCTCAAGCATGGGTTTTCCCATGCAGTATCGTACAAGGCTACTAAGGTATAGGTCTGTTTATCACACAGATATATACAGCCCAGACCCGTCTTCAGATTCATGGCTCGAGTCAACAATCATGCTTGCAATATGGCAATAGGCTCACCCTCTATTACGTGGATATATTGATTGGTGTAATGTGGGTGTTAATTCACCTCTGCCTAACCCTCCAGGGGATGAAGGGGATTATATTGTATTAATTCATAAGGTGTATACATTAGCTCCTCATGTACCTATTAAGTGGAAACATAATATCAACTGCACATACTTACTTACTTACTGACAGCATGGGACGCCGCGGCCGGATGGGTGATCTGTCCTCTGTTGTAGGGCCATTTACCCTAAGAACGCGCGAAAAAGAATAATAATTGACACGCCCGCTCCAACACATTCATTCCTATTTTCACTTACATGTGTTTATATAAATTCCAGGAAAACAAGTCAAAACTCAAGAATACTACCTGGGCCACTGGAGTGCAGAGAAGCACGCCAAATTGGAAGCCACTGAGTTTAAGGAGCCATACAAGATGACAAAAGTTGAAGGAAATAAACTGCCGTCAGTGGAAATGGTGCTAGATGAAGGTATTTTATTAAAACATAAATTTAAAAACCCATCCCAACTTTAACCTCCATAACTTTTAAACAGCTCAACGGATTTTCATCAAACCTGTCTAAGAACACTCATACATAAGTCACCTTTAATACAAAAAAAAAACTAAATTGAAATTACTGCATCCGTTCGGGGGCTATGATGCCACAGACAGACATCTTCATCTCTTTGCGTTGGGGGTTAGTAAGGAATCTCTCAGACAGAAATCGTTCATGCATTCAGGCATTAGGTAGTCATTTATTATTATAACATGAGTAATCATTAGAATGTGGAATGCTTGAATGCCTCAACACTCTCTGTCTGATAGAACGCTAACTATTCTGAAACACTTTATTATTTTGGGTCAGTGTATGTGTCGGTTGAATCACAATAGTGAAGTTTGTAGGAATAGAAGCTAGTGGCGGGCTTTTCTTTTTTAAAAAGAATATTACCAACCGTAATTACTATTATGTACGAATATTCGATATAACCCCTCCAACTAAGCTAAATTGCTTGTGTTAGGAGTGGGTTCACGTCGGTAGTGACCAGGATTCGAACCCGGGACCTCGCGATCGTAAGGGCGACTACTTAACCACTAAGCTACTGACGCTTACCGACGCTTGTTGTTTGTTGTCTTAGCCTACCCCAGAATGGGAATAGCGTTATGTTTGTATGTATATAGGGATTTTTTATGGGCTACTTCACACATGATCTAGAGTTATTATTCCGAACCTGACCCTAATTTGTTCCGAACGTAACCCTATTCCTAACCTGACCCGACATCTCATTCCTATCAAAACCCGAATTGCGCATATTTCTGTCACTTTTAATAGCCGAAGTGCAGTAATTCCTCTGTAGGTTAGGTTAGAACTGTGATAACAATGCACGAGCCGAGCGAGCGGAGCGAGCGTGCTGCGGCAGCGGCCGGTGAAGTGCCAGATCGGGTTATGATAGGAACGAGACGGCGGGTCAGTTTAGGAAGAGGGTTACGTTCGGAACAAATTTCCAAGTTTCTAACCTAACCCGCGACCGGGTGAAGTTTTCGGGTCAGGTTCGGAATAAACGAAATTGACCCAAGATGGCGTACGGTTTTAGTCCGTTCAGTAAGGGGCGCCGCCGGCTTATTTTGAACACGCGTATACATTTTGGGGATAGGTACTTGGGTAACCATTGCACATGGGCTAGGGACATCTCTGTTTGTTTCTTTTAATGCACTAATCTCTTGAACTACATGATTGTAATGTACGATCTGAAAATTCCTGACCCACATTTTTTTATGTTACAGGGACAGTCTGTGACTTAAGTGGCAAACCCCGCCTAACCAGAGTATATTACGTATGCTACAGTCATGGGAAGCACGAAGTATACTCATTCAAAGAAACATCAACATGTGAATATGAAATCATCATTCTATCTCCCTTACTCTGTGAACATCCCCACTTTAAACCCAAGGATGTGAGCGAGAACATTATAGATTGCTTACCGGTCGATGACGCGCCAAAGAAACCAAGGAGTTTGTTGAAGATGGAGGTTGATAGCTTGCGGTTCCATCATCAGACGATTCGAATGATGAGTAATAATGTAAGTGCTTTTTTTTTAATGTCTTGTGTGCAATTTTTTTTAATGATGAGATATGCTGCACTGTTTTCTAGTTAGTTTTCGAATGTATCTCTGTTTTGTAGCAAAGATTGAAAATTAATTTACCGGGTTCATTTTAGTATAGCTAACTCGGTAGCTTTGTATATTATTACAATACTAAGTATATGTAATAACATTAAAATCATATAAAAATATAGTATATGCAGTAAATATAATTCGTTCTAAATTTGAAAATAGAACGTTATGAGTTCCCTGACCTCCAATGTAGGTAATTTGTTTACTTAACACTTATTTTTAGACTAGTTATTTTGTGTTGTCGTCTATTTAGAGCTATTTTCTTTTAGTTAATCTACATCTACCCTCATTATTATTTGATTTGTGCAACTGGCTTGACTTAACTAGTTTGAGCATTCACATTTTTGGTGTCGATTGTACGGACAGATTATTGGTTGAATTTTGGTATCTCTGGCCCCAATAATTAATCAGGTAAAGGGAATCTTAAGGGTAAGCTTATAATGCGAATATTAAACTAGTAAATACTATTAAATTTAAATAATTCATATCAAGAAAGGAAAGATTGTGTGATCGGTCCAGGCTGGATTTGAACCCTTGAAATCCTTCTCTTACATGGAGAATGCTTTTGACCACTAAGCTACCAGACCCAGGTCCAAACTAATCCAAATCTTTCCTCTCTTTATATATCCATTTTTGAGGCGAAGATTCCATTCTAAATCGATTTGAATTAATTAGCATACTAAATGCTTAAAATAAAAAAAATATATATATAACTGGGGGCAAAAACCGGGACAACTTTCTCTCAAAAATTGCTACATTTTGAGGGTAAATAGTTCCTTGTGATACGTCTGAGAGATGTATCGTTTTAAAAAGTAATTAATTTAACCAGACAGTCAAGTACCCAATTCGGAACATAGGCATCGTGCAATCGACACCATTATTACTTAGTCTGTAGTGTACTTCAATAGTTTAGTGGCTTTTTAACATTTTTGTTGGGTTGTTCAGGATAACGATCCTAAGGATGTTCTAGCTGTGTTGAAAGTTGAGAAAATTGATAAGGTAATTATATTTATTTTGTATCAGCCAATGACTTCTATATGTACTACTAGACTGGTTGTACAGAGTAAAAAAATGGTATTGCCAACCATAAACCAACCAAATTAAACAAAAAAGCGCGCTATGCTTATACATTATAGGTGTCAAAATTCATTAAAACAGGCTCCTTCGGTGTATGGCCTAAATATATAATTCTTACGGCGAAAAAACGCGTGTGTAAATTAACCGTTAACTTTTACCGTGAAAAAAAAAGTCAGTGCTCGTGCAAGTGCCAGTCTCGCCGTAATTTTCTTTAGTTATTCGTCTAACAGTTCGTTGTCCAATATTAAGCGCACCAAAAAAGAGGAAAGAGCAAAATCAGTCGTGTCTAAACGGCCATCATAACGTGACGCGACTATAAAATCACCCAGTATTTACACCGTGAATTCTTCCAGTACTAAATGTTGAGAAGCATAGCAAACCTTGCTGCTTGCTGCTTTGGTGTGTTATGGTGGCCTGTTTAACTCTGCATCTAGTCGTTTCGTCCCAAATTCGAAATTTAAATTAATTCCCGTCTTATCCAGAAACCGTTACACAATTTTTGTTCTAAATTGCTTGTTTAGTAGTATGTGCGTAGAAGTCATTGGTTTTAGCACGTATTTTGTTATTTATTGTTGCTTCTTGTGTGTTTCAGTGTGGTAAGTACGCATTATGCTCATTCTAATAATATGGTCTTATATTTCCCGGTAATATTGTGAAAAATGTATATTCGTAATGTGAACGAACAGGGAAAAACGACCCGTGACCGGATAGTATCATTCGCCAATTTTTTTTTTTGGACTTGGGTAGCACATTATTAATTAGTATTGTAGATTCTTGTTTTTCAAAAGTTAAAAAGCGTACAATTTTCCACAGTACTGGCAACACTTGTCAATATTGTACAGTCAATGCACCGCTTAATGGGGTAATTCTCTACAAATTTCGAGAATTTAACCTTTCAATATTTTGCAGGATGGAGAAACCCATCTCAAATTCGAGCTGCACCCGCTAAATGAAGAAGAGGACTTAGTTGAGGATGCGAAACCGCATAAACAGCTTGCAGAGAAGTCACTACCAGTGATCACGGATGATTCACCAGTGAGAGCGTTTCTGAACGGGGAAAACTGTTTAAATGGGGTAAGTGTCTAAAATGGTTTAAGTATCTAAAATGGGGGTAACTGTTTAAATTGTTAGATATATTTACTAGCTGTGTATGTAATTTCATCTTCTTGGACTTAGGTCTAAGTTCAAGCTTTAAATATGCGGAACCTTAATACATTTTCTAAACAGAAAGTAGCCTAAAGTAAAGCCAACGAGACCAGAGAAAAAAGGTAAACAAAGCGACCATTACTGAGTTACGTTGCGTTAACTAGCGAGTATTGTCTCTTTCCTTGTCGCACATATCACACGTACGCGACAATGGCCGAGCGTTGCGTGTTTCGTAGTACAGGAAAGCTGTCAGCACAGTGGTTCTAAACTGTCAGATCCGCCATTATATGAGCAATTTTATTCCTGTCTGGAGTGCGCTTGAAGTGATAGTAGTTTGGAACCGCTGAAACTTTGCTGCCCGTTTTCTCTCGCTTCGTTGGCTACCTTGTCAATCAATCAACACAAACACACGCACACGCACACGCACACATAGTTAAAATAAATTATCTAACCGAGCTTATTACATTAAGAACGGTAAAAGAGCGGTAAAAATTGCGTCAGTTCTTATTTTATCGTTTTTATTTATTTTTAATCATCCACCCCACCTATAATAATAACTGATTTGACTATTCAATTTTATGACGTCACTAAATCTTTCCATACAATTTACCTAACTCATCGTTTTTACGTTTAGTAGTTACTTCTTTGACTAGTCAGTAGAATACCCAATCACAATGCTCCGTTCTCTCGATACATTTAGGTTACGAATTCTAATATTTTTTGTACTGGGGCACAGTCACTGCTGGCTTCTTCTTCAAAAATGCCTTAAAACTTTCAGGGTACGGGCTGGTGGAAGTACGAGTTCTGCTACGGTAAGCACGTGATACAGTACCACGTGGACCGTACCGGCGAGAAGACCACGCTAATGCTCGGCAAGTTTGATGAACAAGCCCATTTGGACTGGATCAAGGAGAATAAGGGGAAGGTGCCGAGGCCTGTCGGTGAGTAATCTCATTCTTAGTGGCTGGTTGGGGGGTTCAAGTGTAATAGTGGGTGTCCATGGACCCCACAGGGGGCTCCAAGTGTAATAGTGAGTGTCCATGGACCCCCCAGGGGGCTCCAAGTGTAATAGTGAGTGTCCATGGACCCGCAGGGGGCTCCAAGTGTAATAGTGAGTGTCCATGGACCCCCCAGGGGGGTCAAGTGGAAAGAGGGGTTTTTATACCACTTGGTGGCAGACAAACTCACGGCTCATCTGATGGAAAGTGGTTACCGTGAGCTATGGACGTGTGTAACACCAGCCTCTAGATAAGCGGCAATTCGCTAGCCGCCGTATCGTGGAATATAATGCCAAATGTATGTGGTTTGACATCTATGACAGTCGTCGGTGAATGTCGTATACGTCTAAAGCGAGAGAAAAAAGGTAACCAAAGTTTTAGCGGTTCCAAACATTTTTATTTGAAAATTATTACGTATCACTTCAAGCGCAATCCAGACAGGAATTAAATTGCTCATAAGATGGCGGATCTGACAGTTTAGAACCGCTGTGCTGACAGCTTTCCTGTACTACGAAACACGCAACGACAGCTGTCGCTCGGCCATTGTCGCGTACGTGTGACATGTGCGAAAAGGACAGAGAAAATAATCGTAACGTAACTCAGTAACGGTCGCTTTGTTTACCTTTTTTCTCTCGTCTCTTTGGCTTTACTTTAATCCCATACATTCGTCTTTCTATGGAGTCACATTCGTGCTACCGATCCTGTGAAAACCTATGAGATGATTGATGGAATGCAATGATTTCTATGTATATCAATACATACATACATTATCGATTGTAAATCATCAAAGAGGTAGGCAAAGATGTGTTAACATATTCATCTAGCTCGGTCCCACATGGAGGTTGGCGGCGGATTGACCAAATCGTCAGATTGCTCGGTACTCTCCCGTCTCGTCGTGCACATACCCAAAGCGCGGTATAGCAGTTACGGTCGGATTATAAATAACTAGCTTTTGACCGCGGCTCCGCCCGCGTGGATGTCGGTTATCGCGACCAAACATAGCCTATGTCCTTTCTCAAGGTCTAATCTACCCTTATACAGTTTAGTCGCGTTTGATCCAATACGCGTTTGGTACAATTGTCAAAAAACGACTTTGATAGGTTAGGTTAGAAGGCGATTTTTCTTTTATGACAATTGGACCAAACGCGTATTGCACCAAACGCGACTAAACGTCCTTATACCAAATTTCATCAAAATCGGTTCAGTGGTTTAGGCGCGAAAGCGTATCAGACAGAGTTACTTTCGCATTTATAATATTAGTATGGATAATTACTGAATCAAAAAAACTGTATGATAACACCTCCATTTCATAAATTTTCAGAACAACGCACATCAGTATCCCACTTCTACGCCGGTGGTGACGTATGCGACAAAACGGGGAAACCCCGCCAAACAGAAGTTAAACTAAAATGCTTGGAGAACTCATCTAGTCCTGCTCAAGTTTCTCTCTACCTCCTTGAACCAAGGACCTGTCATTACATCCTAGGAGTGGAGTCCCCTCTTATATGTGATATACTACCTTTGGCTGATGATAACGGACTTATTAAGTCTGTGAAGTCCGCTCTAGAGACACATAGCACTCCGCAAGAGTCGGTAGAAGAAGCAGAGAAGTCGTACAAGGAAAAAGTTTTAGAAAAGTATGGCAATGATTAGAGTAAATAAAAATGTTAATTTATATGTATGTTGCCGTTTCATTACACAAAAATTCATGGTATCAGGGAAGTAGTGGCGAGGTTCCCTAATAATCCGATTTTTGCAGGATTCCTAAAGGGTCGCATGGTGCATGAAATACTAGGTAGAGGTAACTTTTTCCACCCCTTTTTTCAGTGTGGCCACCAGGATCCCCTAACCCGATCCCCCAGGGGATCCCAGTGAACTCGTCGGTTCACCAGAATCCCCTTGAAATAAAAATAAGTTTAAAGATGTTTTCAATTATAATAAAATTTAGATAAGCATGAGACAACCCTATTGACGGGTTATTCCCGTCCGCTCCACGATTTTGCTCCCAAGCGCTCCAAGACTAAAATTAAATATTAATATTATTTTATAAAATCGTTCTCAAGAGCTCCAAAAACGTATGTAAGCTTTTTCGTTCGAAACTTCTTATCTCTATACATCAATTCCCAGGAGCTCCAAATTATAATATTTTAAGTAAAAAAATACTGTGTTCCCAACAGCTCCAAAACAAAGTGTACGGTTAGCAGAATTAAAAACATTTAATACTATAATACGATAATAGGACGTCAATAGGTTAACAGGAAGTAGTGTCTATTAGCCAAGTCTTGAGTTAGGTATGAATTTGGTATTCAAGCGGTTTTACAGAGAAAGCAATGTTTGCTCTGAAGTTATAATAACATCACTGGGCTGTTTAACATCAGACAGATTATATAATATACAGCTAACTCAGCCTCAGATTCATGACTCGAGTGTGCATGGAATATGGCAATATGCTTACCCCCTATTACGTGGGACTGACTAGGTATTATATTGTTTAATGAAATGTGAGTGTTAATGCTTTTATTTCTATTTTACTATTATTAGATTTTGTCACTAGCTGTTGCCCGCGACTTCGTGCGCGTTAAGTTTCGAATAGCTCAAACTCATAATTATTTATGGTGGAAGATTTTCATCCCAACTGGAACGGAAGTAGTCGAAATACTGGAAATAATGAATTTTACACAAAGAAAACATTCCTTTATTTAAAAAAAGAAACACAGATGTTTTCAAATTTTTTCTTGACATCTTCCACACTGTATTTTTCAATTACATATTATGAAGACAGTCTTTTTTGAGTGACTGACTAATGTATACAGGGCTAAACTACTGAAAACTACGAAAATAGACAGACTTCTTCTATAGGCTTGGCAAATACTGCGGAAGGATTTTGAAAAATTCAATATTTTGCTGACAAAATCATTATCAAGTATGTGGATAAACATTGCTAAACGTGGACTAAACATTGAAATAAAACCACTTTTTACGGATTCTATCGCGATATATTTGTTATTATTACTTTTAAACCCGACGTTTCGGCTGCTTTGCAGCAGCCATTTTCGCGGTGTGACTCACGATGGTAGTTGTCACCTAGTTTGAAGTATAAGTTATCTCAAAGTACCCGAATCATGGTGAATTATTGGTGTTCGTATTTACGCAGAATGAGCTCACTGTGTTGTTAAGTCTTGCTGGATTTTGCTGCTTACTGGGTTTGATTAAGTAGATGACTGGGTCCCAAGCTGGTGGTACGGTCCATCCATCCTCTCTATTAAAATTTGGGTGTTTTTTAATTTCAATAGCCTCGCGGATCATTCTAGGAATATATCGGTGTTCTTTGGCGAGTATCTGTGGTTTATCAAACCTTAGGTAATGGTTGGTGCCTTTTTGCGCGTGTTCACATACAGCTGACTTTGTTGAGCGTTGGTGTTTTATGTCAGCTATGTGTTCTTTGACCCGAGTGCCAATGCTTCGCTTGGTTTGACCAATATATGAGAGCCCACAGTCACAGTCTATTTTGTAGACCCCTGCATCTTGTAGAGGTTTTATTTCAATGAGTGACATTCGCGTAAACTTCAGAAAATATCATGTGGACAGAAACATGTTCATCAGTTATAATGGTTTAAATATTCTTCTTCCTAAATTCTTAAATCATGTTTCTACAACTTACGCACTGAACAAATTATAAATAATTAAAAAAAAATGAACCGACTCCAAAACCAAATAGGAAAAAATGTTTAAAATAACAGGATTTAGAGAGTCCCCCATGAGTGCAGGCCTGGGGGTGACGTGTGGAGCCGCCTATCACCTCAGCAGAAGCAGGCCACGGTGGCAACGCGCGTAGGACAACGGTGTCAACAACTCGCCCCCGGAATGGGGAGCCATTCCGGGGGCGAGTCGTTGACATCGCTGTCCCCTCTCCCGTGGAGGGCCAGACCGTAAGGGATGGCCCTAGGCCAGCCAGGGTGCAAGGGATATGTCGAAAACAACCTCACCCCCGGCCTAGCACTACGACCCTCAGTCGGCATATGGTTTTAGTCAGTTCGAGTTCAACATAACCTCTCCTTCCGGCTCCGGCGCACGATAAATAAACACGATAAAAAAAGACCACCTCAGGAGTAGATAAACCCCATTTATAAGCATACTTATTATTTTTAATAATTGAGGAACTGTCTCTGTTTCACTGAGATTTTTATTACGATATCTCTGAAATTTCGTGATTTTTTCAGAAGTAGCACCTACCCTTACAAGTATCACGTTAGCCCTACATACTACTACCTATTTTCCATTGACCAATTGCTGTACTGTCCCCTAACTCCTAATCGTTAATGAGTTCTGTAGCTTCACTATCAGCACAGCAGTATCAGATGTTGATTCAAGCATACCTCACAAGCAACACGTTAGCCCTACATAATACTAAATGTTATCATCGACCAATTTCAGTACTATCCCCCAACTCCTAACCGTTAAGGAGTTCGGTAGCTTCATCATCAGCACAACAGCATCAGATGTTGACACCCTAAAGCATATACCTGAGCAAAACATGATTACGTAACAAAAGCACCATACGAGCATACAATTTTCGGTGGTTACCCTCGATTTCTCCTTGATCCCATCATCCGATCCTGACCTGGTGAAAATAGAACCACCTCCGAAGTGAACTCTATCCAACAAAGAAAAAAAACTTGAAATCCGTCTATAATTTGCGGAAATATCGGTGAACATACATAAAAAAAAAATTATGAATACGAATTCAGAAACGAATTGAGAACCTCCTCCATTTTTGAAATCGGTTATACATTATAATACATCAAGCATCACACAAAATAGTTTCAAGAAAACCCGGAGCCTTGGTCCTCTGCTTTGACGAGCCAATGGTGGTTAGTTCCAGTTTTATGATATATTCCATCGACCACAGTGACATCGTTGTTCGTTGCCTTACACACAGGTAGAGGAGAGAGGCGCAGTGGGTTTAGATATCTCTGAAATTTCGTGATTTTTTCAGAAGTAGCACCTACCCTTACAAGTATCACGTTAGCCCTACATACTACTACCTATTTTCCATTGACCAATTGCTGTACTGTCCCCTAACTCCTAATCGTTAATGAGTTCTGTAGCTTCACTATCAGCACAGCAGTATCAGATGTTGATTCAAGCATACCTCACAAGCAACACGTTAGCCCTACATAATACTAAATGTTATCATCGACCAATTTCAGTACTATCCCCCAACTCCTAACCGTTAAGGAGTTCGGTAGCTTCATCATCAGCACAACAGCATCAGATGTTGACACCCTAAAGCATATACCTGAGCAAAACATGATTACGTAACAAAAGCACCATACGAGCATACAATTTTCGGTGGTTACCCTCGATTTCTCCTTGATCCCATCATCCGATCCTGACCTGGTGAAAATAGAACCACCTCCGAAGTGAACTCTATCCAACAAAGAAAAAAAACTTGAAATCCGTCTATAATTTGCGGAAATATCGGTGAACATACATAAAAAAAAAATTATGAATACGAATTCAGAAACGAATTGAGAACCTCCTCCATTTTTGAAATCGGTTATACATTATAATACATCAAGCATCACACAAAATAGTTTCAAGAAAACCCGGAGCCTTGGTCCTCTGCTTTGACGAGCCAATGGTGGTTAGTTCCAGTTTTATGATATATTCCATCGACCACAGTGACATCGTTGTTCGTTGCCTTACACACAGGTAGAGGAGAGAGGCGCAGTGGGCAAGAGAGCAAATACAGCATTGACTGGGATGGGGTCATATACCTAGCCTCATTTTTCTATATACTCGTATTCCTTGTATAGGCAAGCTTGTGTAACAGCAGATGATGTAGATACTTCCAAATTGATAGGTACTGGAGTTGATATCCACGCGGCCGCATTTATTTGGTCTGATAAAATTTACCGGAACTGAGTGTTTCTCTGCCCACATTTGGTCTCTTTTATATAAAAGGAGCAGCGGTATCTTTAATACCTAATAATAAATAGGTTGGCTTCTCCTGGCATACTGTTATCATTTCTGGGATCTTACTATTAGATACTTACGCAATCGATAAGATTGCAGCCATACTGTATTATCGGTAGTAGCAGATTGAAATAACACCCAACTGACATTACAAGATCTACCAATGATACGCTCTATAGTTAAATGTATGAGGATTTAATTTTTTCAGCCTCAGATGCATGACTTGAGTCAACAATAGTGCCCGAAATGCGGCAATAGACTCACCCCCTATTACGTGGGACCGAAGCCAATAATAGGTGAAATGTGAGAATAAATTCACCTCTGCCTAACCACCCCTGCTCTCCGGGGATAAAGGTGTGATTATATGTATGTAGTAAATTTTTTATACTTTAAGTGGCAGACAAACACAAGGCCCATCTGTTGTAAAGTTATCGTGCATATTGAGTGAATTTACAGAATTATGTTGTGTAGTGTTCCTTGTACTACCTTACCCTGCGTGTTTACACTTTGATATTTTCCACGAAACGAGCCCTCCAAAACCTCTTGGCAATATTGAAGTATTGCAGTTATTGAACTTTTTAGGGCTCAAAATACCTGCAATAGCTACCATAGATGTCCGTATTACAACCGGGGCCCACGGCTTAACGTGATCTCCGAGGTATGAAAATATCCAGACCAACGCAAATAAACATATTCATCAAATCATAACTCATCATCAAATCAGCCTCGCGTAAACTTGGAGTCCTGAACAGAGTGAGACCTTTTTCACGCTGGAGCAGCGGTGTCTTCTATACAAGACCCAAATTCGTTCCTGCGTGGAATACTGCTCACATCTCTGGGATGGCTCCGCAAAGTACTTACTAGATACTCTCGATAGGTTGCAGCGACGTGCGGTCCCCTTTATTGGGAATCCTGAGGTCACGAATACCCTCGAGCCTTTGCAGAGCCGTAGAGATGTTGCGTCTTTGGCAGTATTCTACCATCTCTACCATGGTGAATGTTCGGATGAGCTCTTCCAATAGTCCCACCTCTCCTTTCGTTCACAGGAGTCGTGCAGGGCTAAGAGGCCATCCGTATACGGCGCAGAGTATACCTGCTAGAGTAGTAGTAGTAGTAGGAAATGTGTTGATTTATTCACAATTTCTTAAAATGCGCCACTCTGTATCAATTGAGAATTTCCATATATACTCTGAAATCGTAGAAAAACTTTATATTTCGATATTTAGGTAGAACAGAGCCCATATCGGTAGCAATACCGAAAAATCGGTAGGTTCGAGACCACTGTTTGCACATCATTAGGCAATGTTAGATTGCAAGGAAAGGTGCGGGGTGGGGGTGACGCGACAACGCTGCGTGGGCGCACCGCCGCACTGACAGATTTCGTTCTTTACTACGTTCGGGTTTTGCCGACGTTACTTTTAATTTTTTGGAGCTGGTGGGAACGATTTTTATATTGAAGAATTGACTTTTGTATTGGAGCTGCTGGGAATAATATGTCAAAGTACCTAAACAATATTTTGGAGCTCTAGGGAATGAAATTGGTAAATTTGGCTTTGTTTATTATTTTAATAAAAATATCCGTGGAGCTCCTGGTAATCAATGTATGAAAATATGAATTTTAGAGAACAATAGATTTGGAGCGCACGGGAATAACCCATATTGACAAAAAATAAAAAATTATCAAATAATATACATTTATGGAGATTCTGAGTCAATACGCACCGAAACGACAAAAACTATTCTTCCGGAAGTCTGAAGTGGAGTAAAAGCTCTCTTATAATAACCACTTTTGTATAATAATTATGGTAATTCCACCATTCCCTTGGGTAAGGCGTTGAAAATAAGTGGCTAAGCGATTTCAATTTAGTTTTTTTTTATATTAAAGGTGACTTATGTGCGAGTGTTCTTAAACATGTTTGATGCAAATCGGTTCAACCATTTACAGGTTGTGGGGGGAGGGGTGAAAGTGGGGAAGAATAACCGAATGTCTGCAAATATACTCGAGTGGGGGGTCTTTTCTAGGTTCTTTTTTAAAAAACATCTTTAAACTTATTTTTATTTCAAGGGGATTCTGGTGAACCGACGAGTTCACTGGGATCCCCTGGGGGATCGGGTTAGGGGATCCTGGTGGCCACACTGCCTTTTTTCACCCTTCACAGAAAATATCGATGTTCGGCGGAAAATGACTCGAGTTGGGGAAGCCTCATGATATGAATATTATAGTCACTCCTCATTAGCACAGATCATTTTCACTTAGTACGATAGTTGGTATCACTTCTTCACTAAGAAGACATTCTATAGAAATATTAGGTACTAGCTTTTGCCCGCGACTACGTCCGCGTTAAGTTCGAAATAGAAAGGTTTAGGACACACTACTCCTGTTCCCGCGACCCAGATAAAATTCCGTACAATTTCTGTGAACCTAGTACTTAATGCCAATGTACCAGGGTCACAGAAATACTGATCCCGTGACCGCGACCCAGATAAAGTTCCTTACAATTTCTGTGAGCCTGGTACTTCATTTCATGCCAATGTACCAGGGTCACAGAAATACTGATCCCGAGACCGCGACCCACAGCAACCTACGTAAGTCAAACAAACGTAAGATTTTAAGTCTGATCAAGACCTGTCTAATAAAAAAACCGCATCAAAATCCGTTCAGTAGTTTTCGCGTCCATTGCGAACAAACATTTCTAATTTACAATAAAATAATATAATAATAAAGATAGATGTAGAAAAAGGTTAAAAAGTAACAAAAACAACAGCTTTTTTTTAACTTGACATTTATTTACATTCATATCAACAAAACGGGTGTTTGTATAAAACAGTTCTTTAATAATTTCTCATACCAATTGTATATCTAGTGATGGTGCCTAAAGTAAAAGTTATTTATAATTTCTTGCTTCCGTTCTCATTTACCGGTTTGTGTACCGCGACTCGATAAATACTGTCAAACTTTCTTGGCCTTGTGTTTTACGTTAAATTTAATGTCAAAAATAGCAATATTATGCCCAGATTTCTTTTAAATAATGTTGAAATGAATACAATTTAATAAACAGTAAAAAAATTGCGGTCCAAAAATTCATTTTTTTACGATTCTTGTAAATTAAATTGAGAAGAAAAGAAGTGTATTTTCAATGTCAAGATTTATATCTGTTTGTAGAACAGATAAGTAAAGATATGAAGTCAAGAGAACCAAATAATCTGGGCATAAAATGTTTTTATTTCAAAATGCAAGAATTGTGAAACAAACTTCAAATATACTGCAATTGTTGATATTGAAACAAATTGAAATAATATTATGTCGGTTTCCTTTGAGGAATATATTGGTCGAAAATCCGTCATGTCTTAAGTTTTATATAATGGTTAATAAGTAAATAATTTAAGCATTCAAGGCGACATTAATAAATGCTCAAGCATCGAGGTTGAAAAAATAAGCTTATGGCATTTCTCCGGTAACATTGCAGGCTCCTGACAATATACTAACTTATATTGACAAGATATATCGACTTTCGAACCAATTGCGTTATTACCCACATCACTATCGGTAATAAATTAAAACAAGGAAAAGCTCTTTACCACAACTAGGGTACGAATCAGTTCGAATAGGTACTTCGTATATCGATGTCGATAAATCGGCATTTGATATCGACTCCCAGAGCAATAGTGCGGGGATAGATAGACCCATATCAAATAGAATTTAAAAAAAGAAGAATGTTTTTCACAGTTACCGTCATAAATTAGTTCGAATATGTCGATAGAAGTTATCAAAATTCAATTTTTAAATAATAACATGTCGTCGTTCCTTTTTCAAACATTTGGTGGTAATGAAAAAACTAAAGCAATAGTAACAATAAGGTTACCCGTCAAACACCTAGAAAATTGTAGGTAAAAAATTCTATTCACAATATTTTTGACGTCTATCTAGATCACACATAGATTCTTGTATATCATTTCTGAGGCTATATAAGAGGATCCATGGGATTACAATTAATTCTTTACATACCTAGACATAGTTAATAGATATGTGACGTCATCACATGATGTCCACTTTACAACCCAAAAATAATACTCAAGTATCCGTAAGGGGCAAACGAGTGGTCGTGTCCAGGATCGCAGCTCCATTCTCTACTACTATTCCCAATGTCCACTTTTAACAATACGTACATGCCTTTATAATAATTAATTTACCTTAACAACATATAAATAATGATTGTAAGACGAAGAAAAAAGATGTGTTACGGTGTCGACTAATGAACTTACTAAAGGAATCACAAGACAAAAATATGTATTGCTGTAACATCTAAAAAGGAAACTTATTCAGTCTAGATATTGTCTTTCATTAGACATCAAAAACTTTGACTAAAATTAAACTAAATATATACCCATCTCGTTATAAACTTTCTTTTATATAATAATAATACTCAACTAAATTTAATTAAGTTAATAGAATAATGTTGCACACTTTTACATCAGTTCTTTTAGATGAAACAATCACTAGCGATGCGCAAAGCAATATTTAGCACGAACTTAGTCACAAGACAAGTCTTCATCGTCTGAACGAACAAATGAAGTAATACGCAAGTCACTCATTCCATTTCGTCTTGTGTCTTGCTAATTACGTCATGATACAAGACTGACTTTGTACATCACTAATTATATCTGAGTACATCGTAACTTCAGATATATGATTGGTCGTAGCTTTCCGAAATAAACGCATTGGCACAAGTAATAACAAAATATAATAAAAATGATTTATAATGTAATCTTAAATATTTTCGTAAGAGAAAAAAAATATAATAAATAAATCTATATAGTTTTCCCCAAGTGGTAATTACAAGTTTCCTTATTTTCCCTATTGAGCGTTTTTATGACAATAAGTGGTCATATCCAAGAAATAAATGTAATTAATACTTAATTTACTTTTTAATATTTAATTAGAAGGTAAGTATTTACGGGTTGGTGCAACGGAAAAATACCGGTAAATAACGGAAACTGGTAGTTATTTACTTTCATATATTTTTTGGTTACTGGCAATATTTATTTAGGTTACATTTTGACCTGCATTTTCACCTTATTTTAAGTTTTAAAGTTTAGTAACAAAATGTTTCACTTTTCAGTATTAGTAGTGTTAATCATAACTAGGCTGTAGAATTGAAACACGGTATTTTTCCGTTTCCAAAATGACCATAAATAATGATTAAAATATGAAACAATAAAATGTGCCAGTGACTATCAGAAAAATAGTGATAAACAGTATTTTTTAAATATAACGTATAAGATGAATGAAAATACCAAACTTACATACGAAAATATTTCTAAGTAATAATTAAATACTTATACTAACAAAAATTTTTGACTAAAGGGCCAGTGTTCGATGTGATAAAATTGTAAAATATATTGACTGTGGGAAAGAAAAGTTACATTTAAATACACAAACAAGCACAATAAGTAGATATTATATAAATTATAAGGATATTTCAAATATTTCACTGTTTTATACATTTGTTTTGAAGTTTTATTCCACTTTATTAAACAATTAAACCAACAGAAAAAGAGTAATGGATATATACGACGAAAATTAAGTAATTATTTGCGCCTGAGTTCTTTCACAAAGATTGTGTGGGTAGTAAGATTTTTTTCAATTTTAGAAGCGTTTTCATATATTCACTCAAATTAAAGTATTAATGAGAAGACGCCAGAATGTATCAATTTTTATAACATTGTCTGAATATTTGAATGAATTTTTATAGCATTTATTATGCTAACTTTTAAGTTCGAAAAACGTGAGTTCAAGTCTCATTTGAGCATTTCATTTTTTCCGATGTTTTTCGAATTGTCTGAATAGTATGAATTCACCAGGGCCTCTGGCCCCGACGGTGAAAACTCAGATGCAAGACCGGGTATGCGGTGGCTGATAATTTGTATTTACTACCTAATGTAAATTAATTTGTTAAAAATCACTTTTTGCTAACTTACATATTGGTGAACTTATTTGACAAGAGCTACAGTTGGCTTATAACAATTTGTTATGGTTTTGATATGAGACTTTCTCTTAACTTACTCACCGTTGCAATTCGATTTGGACAGTAAAATATTTGAAATATCGTTGTTAGAATTTGATGGACTTAGGACGAACAAGGTTCGCGCTAGCCCTCGCGTTAAGTACACTATCTGACAACAAGTATGTTAAACAATAAATACACTGATCACTTTGAGATCGTTTCGTTATTCTAAACACCTCTTAATTTAAACGAAAAGGACTGACTGCAACAGACAATGGCCACATTAATTATTTTACAATTAACTATGAAGTTGGTAACATAAAGATAAAAGAAAAATAAGTGTAACAAATAATAATTATAAATGTTCTAACGAACGTAACGGTGTATAACTCAAATACTTATCGGTTATCGGTACTTTGGTACCAAGAAAAAACCTTTGGATAATGAAAATACATCTTTGTATATGAATAAACAATTTTTTCGCCAGAAAACAATTGTAGATATAATATTTCTCCAAATTATCGACTCTTTGGCGTCTACGAATTGTATTGATTCCTGAACTTATGCTTAATGTGACTAAAACTTATATGTTAAGACAAAAAATAATAGTTATAACTAAAAAAAAAACAATTTGGGGAATACTTTGGAAACGATAAATCCTTTGACACAAACCTTAACTTTACTCTTATTTAGTTAACAACTGTGCACATGGACTCCCGTTTTTGAACGTACCTTACCAAACTATTCAGTTCAAGTGCACCGGATACATCACAACAAACGTTCGGAATCTTACAACCTCTGCATAGTTTATTTTTATTTACTTTTTTGTAAATTCACTAGGAACGAGTTCTGGAATATTTCTAGTATGGTCTTGAGAGTTCTTTAGAACGTTTCAATTGAACTTTGAGTCTCTTTGTACCTATTTGAAAGCCGTTCATGGCTTGTATCGCGGCCTGCGCGGAGGCGGCGTTGTCATACGAGACGAAGCCGAAGCACTTTGATAGATTCGTTTGTTTGTCTATGAACACTTTGGCCGAAATCACGTGGCCGAACGGCAGGAACGTAGACGCGAGGTCCGTGTCGGTGAACTCCTGAGGCAGGTGGTATATGAACAGGTTACCACCTTCGGGACCTGGAAAAAGAAATATATTTTACTGTAAATAATGTGTTTACCGTAATGTCTTGCAAACAATATTGATGCAAGACAGGTAGTAAATATAATTTGCTACCTGTCTTGCTTCCGTCCTCCGGGGCCTCGATTCTGCTAATGCCAAACCATTGTGCCAGCGCCACTGCAAAAAACGGCATTTAATAATAGACTTAAAATCGATACGGTTAAAGTTCAAAATTAAATTAGTTTTTGCAAAGTAATTAAAAAAGTGTAATGAAACTGTTTTCATTTTATTTTGGACTTTAGACCTATAGAAATAAAAGTAAAATAAAAATGCCATTTTTGCAGTGACTGCGGCACCACAATGGTTCAGATTTAATAGAATCGAGGGCCTCGTGTGCATAATATGTATGTAAAGTAAAGCCAACGAAGCGAGAGAAAAAAGCTAAACAAAGTTTCTGCGGTTCCAAACATTTTTATTTGAAAATTATTACGTATCACTTCAAGCGCATTCCAGACAGGAATAAAATTGCTTATAAGATGGCGGATCTGACAGTTTAGAACCGCTGTGCTGACAGCTTTCCTGTACTACAAAACACGTAACGACAGCTATCGCTCGGCCATTGTCACGTTCGTGTGACATGAGCGACAAGGACAGAGAAAATAATCGCTAGTTATCGCAACGTAACTCAGTAATGGTGCTTTGTTTACCTTTTTTCTCTAGTCTCGTTGGCTTTACTTTAGGTATACCTATAGCTTATCAAGGGCTAGGGATAGTCTAAATTAAAAACCTCGATCCGTTAGCAACCTCTGTGGCATCTGAACTGTATTTATAATCAATTAACAAGTAGATACGTCAATTGCTTAAATGAGAAAAACAATGCACTATACAGATAGAACCGTTTTTGGAGCTGGAAACTGGCGATTAGCCAAAGTTTGGCACAAATCCAAAAATTATGGTAGGCACTTCAATTTGCAAAAAATATACGACAAAACCAAATGCAGAAAAACTATTGGTTAACTAGCAAGATGGTACCTACCTATATTTTTGTATATTTGCAGAACGCTATAGAGATATATAGCAGTATAGGTATAGTACAGAAAGCTCATGAAGTGTGTAAGGACAGAGGTAGATGCTGGTCTGGAAAAGAAGCGGGATGACACATGAAAACCCCCCATAGAAGCGGGATAGCACCCGAACCACCCTCTAGACGAGGCCGCATTGTAGCCGTAGGTCTGATGGGAGCCCAGTTCTTTCGAGGGCTTACCTTGGGCTCCAAACCATAGGCTGCAGGGCGCTACCGTGGGGGTTTTTAATAGGAGTCCGTCATAACATCCATGAAGGATTTTCCCCAACGGTAAAAAAAACCCGGAGGGGAAAAGTGCGAGTGTAGATATGTATGTCATCCTCACACTCATACTTAGTGATTTTTCAGTCACGTTCAAAGTATTAGGTAGGTATGCACTTTAGCATACGATTTTTTTTATTGGTTTGTAAATTTTTCCAGATGCGACTATCATTTGATCTCCCAATCTTGAGAGGAAGCTTGCCATAAAGCCTCGTCTGTAATTGAAAAGGTGCCCAGACATGCAGGTGTGGTTGGCTTGGAACTGAAGGATGTTTAGGGAGTTGGGGACTCCGTGGTCCCGACAATCGGGGATGGCCAGATCGACAGAGATGGCACTGGTTCGGCCGGGGTGCGAGGGTTAGCCCGACAACCTCACCTCAGACTTTGCACTACGACACACCGATAGCGAGCGTTTTAGTCGGTGCGAGGTTCATATAACCTCTCCCACCGGCACTGGTGTATCTGTGTATTTTCCACATGTAAAGAAAAGGATGTTTAGGGTCCTGTACAGCCTCAGAAAGTGTTTTATGTAAGTATATTTACCTTCCACCTGCTTCCCTGCCGCGGCGGCGGCGGCGGAACCCAATACGGAGCCTAGCGGCGCGGCCGCAAACGCCGTGCCAAACTGCGCCGCGTACGCCGAGCCCAACGGCTCCGCTGTCGACCCTACAACACAATAGCATACATGTTAAACAAAATATTCACGATAATTGCCGGCTGTTTCAACATTATTCTTTTTGCCCTCCTATAATGACAATTCATTGGTCTAAGAATGATGAATGCATGGGATTGAGATGTATTTTGACGTTATGACATACGTTGGTGTCTGTCATAGATGCGAAAATACTTTTTAATCCCAAACATTCACCATTCTATTCTACAATTCGCCAGCCAACAAATTGCTACTTGTCTAGGGGGCTGGGGAGAAATCGTTGTGACTTTCAAATAGATTATTATTTATTGGTAGTAAGGTTTCAAGAGGCGGATGTCTACAAATATTAAAAGGACATACGACAGGTAGACATACGGTATACGGTAGACATACGGACATACAAAGATACGGATATTCTCGGTAAGTCTACGTCAAATTACTCAAGACAAGCATTCACGTTAGTGTTATAGGCACTGATGGAATTATAGCCAGATAGGGTACGTAATTACTTATAGCCTAAAGTGGGGGCTGAATTTATTCTGAAGGAACACTTAAATTCTGTCTAAAACTGGGTTGACTTTGAACCACTTTTACGTTTTAACAAAGTTTAAACTTTGTTAAACCTTTATGTTGTAGTAACTTGTCTACGAGTACTTAGGTAGGTTAAAGAAAATAAAAGCCAAAACTACTGAATAAAAGAGCATTGAAAAAAATCTACGATACTGAAACATACAGTAAAGACTCATAAATCCCATACTGTCAACTGACAAATTTCAAAGCTTCAATCAAACTACAACAACACTGCATGCCAAAATCAATCACAGTGTCATAAATTATTAGTATCGAACACAAATATTTAATACACAGTAAAGAACAAAATAAAAAACATTCACGCACATTTCATTAAAAAGAACAGTTAAATTATTTGTTTAGTATAGCACGTTCATGCGGAAACAATCAACAGTGTTAATTTTACATGAAAACTTCTTTACATCGTACGAATTTTACATTTAATGTAAGTAAATTGTATGAGTAAATAACATTAAATAAATGCGACAGATATTGATAAAAAACATTAAAGGCAGAATCATGAGGCTACCCAACCAACATTCGAAAAAAAAGTTAAGTATATTACACAGTGAAAAATATGCATCTTACTGCTCTATCTAAGCTTGTCACGATCACAATTTTGATAACATTCGATATTTAAAATGCTTCTTCAGTGGTGGGTTAAAAGTAAGGACATAAAAATTAAGAGTGAACGCAGTTGTAATTCTGTTCCTCGTGTGCAAATTAAATATTCAGTACAGGACGCACAAAATAATAGCGTTATCATTAACCAAAAATTGAATATTCGGAAAACAGAATCTCCAATAAATTTATAATTACACCTAAATAAAATCGGTATTCTATTTGCTATCCTTAATCCTCACAGCTCATTCTCATTAGAGTCTCAACTATCTATTTTTATAAAAGAGTGAGAAATAAAGATAGCACGAAACTTATTGATATATACACTTTTGTCATATCCCCGATAATGTTATGTTGCCTAGCATAAAGCAAGCAAATGGCATGCCAGTCTACCTGCACAATGCCAACATAGAAATCATACCAGGCCAGTAGATTCATGTGATAAATGATGCACAGTAGCCATTATTCTAGAAACTCACTAGCCTTGGATTTCAAGTAAACAATCTGTTTTTCACAATACAATTGTGTTCATGAAGGTATAGTATTCATGTATGTGTGTTCAAAGTATAATTTATGCTAATACTAGACGCTACTGTCGTTGGATAAAAAAACTAGTCAAGACAGTGTAGTGAATTGTTTGTTCTATATAAAGATACTAATTGTACGCTAAGAATGTAATAAGTGCTTTATTTTTAATAAATGCAATGAGATGTTTTTGTTTTGTTATATTTTAGGAAATGGCACCATTATCGTCAATCCTAGGGAAATAATAACTAAGTATATACCTACTCCAGCCAGTGTACTTCAAATATGAAGTTTAAATACATCTTCGGCTAGCTAGTAAACTTATTGAACTGACCATTTAAAGTAGCAGGGATAATAAATTAAATCCTAAAAACCAACGTCAGTAAATAGGCAGGTGCTGTCATAATTAAAATTGTAGCACTGTGGCAACATTGTTCCTAATTTTCTCTTAAATTACATCAGGCAGTCACAAATTAACTTTTTAATTAAAATCCTCGGCTGCCAGTCTCATTTATCACATCAACCTTAGAAGCTTATATTGTCATTCCATGTCAAAAACACACATTTTTTTTATTCCATTGTATTTTTACCTGTGATGTTTGTCTTCCCGAGAAGACCTGAAGTGTGAAAAATGTTCATCGTTAATTTACTTTTTTTTATTTTAGCCCAAAACCTGAAATAGGAAAGTTGCGGACAAAAAAGATCGTTACATGACTTTTTGTTTTGACTTTTATCTTATACATGTAGGTGAGGTCCAATTAATGATTCAGACAGGTGTAGCAATTAGTGAGGATTTATTCGGCGCGAAATTTCTGCCGAGGGCCGGAAAATTCGGACTCCAATAGTGTAGAATAAGGTTTGCTTTGAACGCAAAGTTATTTTTTGGTCAGGTTGGTAATAGTTTTCGTTCAATCGACTGTGAATATTATTTCTTTTAGAAATCACATTGAAGTTTATTGAAACAGCGAAATGGTATTTTGAAACCTTTGTGAAATGCAAGTAGGTTGAAATCTTTTACAACAAAGACCAATCAAATAACATTTGTTTTGAATAAGGACGTAGTCGTTCTTCTAAGTATGCCATTGCGGTAAAAAAATGTACATAAATGTATAATGTAAATGTATTTTATTGATATCACATTCAATCCTAAAATTCAATAATAGAACTGCGTGAAATTATTAGTTAGGCCGTTTTAAAAAAGACAGGATTAAAAAAAAGGACTCACACAATGGCGGCGCTGCCTGCTGAGGCGCGGCTGCTGGTTGAATCTGCGCTGCTTGGGTCACTACCGGTGGTTGCGTCATGGCAGCCAGCGCAGCTAAGTTCTGTACCGACACGGGGGCTAGCAGGCCCCCTAGTTGGTCCGCTGCACCTCCCCCCATCGCGTTAACGCCCCCAACCCCGCTTACGGCGCTTCCGCTCAGTCCTGCACCATTGAAACCGATATCCTGATAGTTAACACCTAAGCGAAAAGAAAAAGTAAGCGTAAATAAAAAAAAAAAATGAAATAACTCAAAAATTGGAAGGAATTGGGATTATCATACTTAGATACTACTTTATAAGAAAAAGTGCAACCATATCTTTATCGACTGTACCTACCTTATAAGCGTCAGACAAGTGACATGTCTTGAATTTGCAAGAAACATAGGCAATGGTCATAGTAAGTTGAAAAGTGGCTCGTGGTCCATTTCGAAAAGCATAATATACATCGACCAAAATTAGTAATAGGTATTCTGAAGGACGGTTCCAAAGAGCCGAGAAGTAGCTGTCTGTATGTAATTAGAAAATACAGTGCAGGAAGCTTGATATTGTGTAACTGCCGGCGGCGGCGTGCTGAATAGCGCGCCTCCCCATTCCGGGGGCGAGTTGGGGACACCGTTGTCCCCCCTCCTGAGGAGGGCCAGACCGTAAGGGATGGCCCTGGGTCAGCCGGGGTGCGAGGGATATGTCTTTGACAACCTCACCTCCGGCCTAGCACCAAGACCCACAGTCGGCGTGCGGTTTTAGTCGGTTCGAGTCCGACATAACCTCCCCTTCCGGCTCCGGCAGGGGGGGTATCCGAGGGGATTTCCGCACGGAAAAAAAAAAAAGATATTGTGTAACTGCAAGTAGCTGTTTTGCCAGCCACGATGAGGAGCAAGACATAATAAAAATATTATATAAGTCCCGTCCTTTAATGTTTAGCGAATAGTGTTTAAACTTCATCACTATGGGTAAAGGAAAACTGGGTTAAAAGGAAGTAGTGTATAAAAATAAATGTAACGCAAATTAAAACAATGGTCAGTGGCTAAATGCTTAATTTAAAGTACTTAAACAATGAATCATAACATAACATGCGACTAAATAAGTATTATTATGCAGTTTTCAATGTAGTGAGGAGGTATTGTTTAGACTTATCTACCTACATGGTAGATGGGACATGATGTAGATTTCAAGATTAACTTGCCATAGTACCTAAATGCATCAAACATTTATTCAATATATTTATATATAATATATATTTTAGAAATATTATTGAAGCACTTATCAGTGATAAATTGAGTATTCTACACGAAAAGATGATTGATTTTGTATCTAAAAGAGGATCTAAAAGTTGCTATGGGTATTATCACGAAATGACAACATTGCCGTGACACGGTAAAGAGCAGCGACGTCATACAACGATAAATTGTCGTGCCGTGCAATTCACGACACGAAAACATAATGACAATTGCTCTTAAAGGTTATAGCCCCAATAGTTTTTACTTAAACCGGCTTCGTATGTACTGTACATTTACGATTGATACCATGCATTTAATCTTCAATTAAAAACAAACCTTGCAGCAACGTAGAACCCTGTCCTTGTAACAATTGCTGCTGCAACCCAACAGCTTGTAGTTGCTGTAGCAGTTGCAATTGCGTTGCTGGCGACAGCGCCGCCTCGGATGCGAGGTACGTCGCCGGCGCAATCGGTGCTGCCAGCCCCCATAGACTCGCCTGCATTGCTTGGAGTTTCTTTTGTTCCTTCTCCTTCTGCGTGTCAGCAAATTTCACGACTAACGGTGCTGAACAACCTTCCATTGTTTGACTATGATGTAACGCCTGCAAAACAGATAAGGATCTTTGTAAGAGTTATATTTTCACACATACCTATACATAGTATACTGAAACATGTACCTATAGACCACTTGTTTCTACTTATTACGATACTGGCATACACTTTTCGCTTTGTCTAATATAATTGTTTTCATCATGTGTAACTCGCCGGTTGGGGCTACTCTTCACCTGGACTTGCAAAATTATTATATCGCTCGTAAAAATTTTGTCACGGAAATCGAAATTGCGTAATATTAAACTACAATGTATGTGAATAATCAACAGAATGTTAGTTTTTTGGAAGTATGTAGCTAAAGTTGTAAATAAAACTAAGTAGAAGAGACATTATTAGCTTATTTATACACATATACAACGTTATAGTCGAGAAACCTTTGATATTAATAGCTGGAATTAGAGGATAATGCCGTACTGACGATGTAAACATATCAGACTGATGGCAATATATTTAATATATATTTTATGTGCCCTCATTAGATATTCAGCAAAAACAACTACAACTCTACTAAAACGGATTAAATTGCTTTTTCACTAGCGACTGCAAAGCGATTGCAGAATGCGAAGAATGGAAAGCAGAGAAATGTATCACTTACTGTAAATTAGCTCTAAGCTTATTTGCTTTGGTTTTTGTCACCATCGAAAAGAGATAATTTTCTTTGTTTTCCTTTATCTCTAATTTCAATAATTTAATGTATTACGCATACGATTTACTAAAATTTAATCATCAATTTTGCAACATTTACTATCCATCGTAACTGTTTGGTGATTTTTGATACTTAGATTCCCTCACCCGATATTATTCAGCGTCAGAGACGGGTTTTTAAGTGGACATATTTTATTTTTTTAAACTCTAGCATTTAAATACCTATTTATTTTAAATGGGACCGATATATTTATATAGCTGAGCTCTAAAACCTGGCGTTAAACATAAAATAAAAAATGTGAAACGGGAAATAAAACTGGAGAGTAAATTGAAAAAGTTAATGAAGCAATTGACGCACATAGCGTACCTACAATAAAAATGATGGCTAGCACTTAAAATTTACATTTTAAATTACAAAGAAATAAATACATAAATTTTAGGTATCACTTTAGACGCAGGACAAGGTAATGCCAGAAATACGCAGAGATTTTTTTAATATTAACTTTTATGTTACAAAAGTTTAGGGATTAGTAACTAGTCTTAGGTCCGTATTCTAGAATGACACTCAGCCTGAATCTCGATTTATCTAAGGACAGAGGGCAATGTGTCAAAACTATCAATCTGTCTATACAAACTCTCCTCGGATAAAACGCGATTTAGGTTGAATGTCAATCTAGAATACGGACCTTAATCTAATATTATTTTATGACGTACAGCCAGTCGTAAAGACAGTCAACCTTCGAACGTGACTGCTACGCAGGGGGCATGGATTCTATTCCCATTTAGTGCAAATACTTGTATGCATGAATATGGCTATTTGCTTTAATTTAATCGTGCCTCGGAAAGTACGTCAAGTCATCGTCAGTCCCGGTTACCACATGAACATTTATGGCCGTCATTACGGGTAGTAGAGCCCTAAAAAGTCCAACAACTCGTTTAACTACAATACTTCAATTAAGCTAATGGAATTGGAGGTCAGATGGCAGTCGCTTTACGGAAAATGTCAAAAATCAGCGCACCCGCAGTTAGGCTAGAGAAAGCGGATCCCAAAATTCAAGGTAAAAGCTTCAGATGCGACTGGGATTACCGCTGAGATAATAAAGAAGAAGAAGCCACATGCATCACAGAAGTCAAATTAATGTTATTTAAGTAAGCACATGGACTTCACATACTTCACAGACAAAATAGAGAATAAAAAAGTGACGTCTCGTTACCAGGTTTACCTTGATGGCTGCGATGGCGGCCTGTTTGGACACGAATGTGACAAACGCACAGCCCTTGCTCTGGCCCTGCGCGTCGCGCAAAACCGTGCACTCCTCGATCGCTCCGTGTCCAGCGAAAAGTGAGCGCACGTCGTTCTCGGACAGCTTCTTATTCAACATGCCCACGAATAACTTGCGTTCTGTTGGCAATAGAAAAATATATAATCAATAAATATATAAAGTTCATAGGTTGAGCCGTCGGTCGTGCCTCGGAATGCACGTTAAGCCGTCGGTCCCGGTTGTCATAAAAACATCTTTGCCTGTCATTACAAGCAAGCAGCAACAAGGGTAGTTGGAGCCCTCAAAATGGAAGTTCAACCGCATCTTAGTCTAGCTAGAACGTCGACCCCTACCGAGTTGGGAATAAGGCTCAGAGAATGATGATGATCAAGTTCATTTTCATGCCTCTTAACATTGCTACAAGCTTTATTTGTTTCCATAAACAGATCCTCGCTAGTGCAGGAGAAAGAGCACAGCAGCACAGTGACAGCCAAGAGAAATAATAAATTGTATCTGATAAGGCTTTGCTATCGCGGTACGCATGTTGCTGGTCTTTTTTCAGTGGTCAACTTGAGTAAAACGTAAAATGTTGCCAAAGTTTATTGAGAAACTGTTCTATTTTTGAATTTAGTGCAAATAGCGGCGCATTGTGGATTCTTTGTGCTCTTAAATGCCACATTCAGCGATTCTTTAGGTACACAAAGGAAACATGTTTCTTCACTGTACGCAAACGTATCATTTCGTAATGGTCTTAGTGATAATAGCAGCACATTATATAGTAGTTAATGTGTGTCATTATGGCATAGGCAATTTTTAATAGATTAAGGTTAAACGTTTTAAGTTTTGTAGTGAATATTTTCGTATTTGAGGTTATCGATTTCTTTGCTTGGATATTACAAGAAAGGGTTTTGACAGAATTCGTTCGGATAAACGTGATTTTAGGCATTACATGAGCGCCCGAATTAGGTTCATCGATCTGTACGAGATCCATTTTGTGATACTAGGACATACACGCGCAAATCGGCTGAATAACGGAGGGTATATTTAGAACCTTATACAGCGTCATCAGCTTTAGGATTCAGTACAATTAACATTATTCATGGCAGAGTTGAAAGGTTCTAAAAATGCCGCAGTGGAGTTTGTTGCACCGTTTCTTCTCCAGAAACGGTGGTAAACTTAGCTTGAGTAGAATTATTATTGACGTCAATAAGAAACAATCGTGTGGTTCTACATTGAATAAAAATCTTTGATTTTGACTTCGTTCTAGTCAGTTTGAGACAGAGATCAGAAACAATATCTCTATTAGGTATGCCTTCATTCATACATTAATTATTGACGACTGTGGGTCTTTTGGCCATTCATTACAACATTTCGAGGCAATCACGATTCTTTAACCATTTATCTTATAGTATAAATTGTTATACGTACTAAAAGCTAAAGTACCTAATTCATCCAGAGAGCTTGCTGAAAATTGATTCAAAGTTTCCATTGAAAATGAGCACTGGAATACGTTAAACACGCAAATCGCTTCGGTTTCCGAATCACGTCCGAATTTGCGTCACATCGGGACAAGTGTATTGTCGCGCACAAAACATGAGGGGTATTGTCAGAATCCACCCGTGATCCTGAAATATGTACTCGTCGATCCCCGAAGCCGGCAGCCGCGGGGTTAACTGGGAAATTTACGACCTTCGACCCGACCAGTGGCGGTCATAAAGCATTTTCCGTATCGGTGCATGCGAATTTTTGATGTTGTTAAATCTTTGAAGCTTGGACTAGTGTGCCGCTGAAATGGCCTGGGTTTAGATTTGGAGGGTTTTCGGATCGTATTTTATTAAAGGCGTTTCTAGTATTGTAACAGTTGGTGCGGGAAGTGTGGAGATTGAAATATTTTGCCGACTGATTGCTACAGTTTCTGTACAGCGGAAAATTTTGTAGTTGGTCTATTTTGTTGTTTAGAAGAACTGAAAGAAAACCAACTGCTAATAGTATTTTTTTTCAAAACTTTACGCTAATTCATTGAAATTAAACTAATATTAAAGGATTCCTTAGTATTTTTTTTTGTAGATACAAAAAGCACATAAAATAAATCGTGATAGAAACCATTTATTTCAATAAACTGCTAATATTAGTTATTCTTTACTTTCCTTCCTTCTAGAAAAGTAATAAACAGGTTAATGTAATAGTTTGCAACCAAGTGAAAATCTAGAGTCATTATTAAAAAACTATACCTACTAAGATTGGTGAAATGTGGGTGTTAATTCACCTCTGCCTAACCCTCTGGGATTAACCTATGCCTCCGGGGATAAAGGCGTGATTGTATGTATGTATGTATCATTAAAAACTGCAAGCACACACTTCGTTTGCACAGATAGGACTGAATATTTCCCCACCAAAGAAGCGCGCGGTGTTCGGTGTGGGAGCGTATTATGCGTAAAATTCAACGTTCAGGGGAATTTCTATCACACAGTGGTACAAGCAAGAAGCGAGATTGAATTGTAAAGGAAGTTCATCTGAAACGGTTTGTTATTGTTTCATTGTCTTCTTATTAACTTATGTTCAGTCAGCGTCAGATATATCTTAACAAGTCTCAAAATGATCTTAAAACTAAGAGCAATCAAACTGTTTTATTTATTTTTAAATTGTATTATGGTGCGAACTGAAGGTGTGTACCAAATATCACAACAATCCCACAATAGGCAGGGAGAAAAGCCAAGGAATTAAGATCATTTCGGTTCTAATATATTATATAAATAATAAATAAATAAAATAAAAATAATATATTTCGGACAACTAATAAATCCATATTTTGTCAGTAACAGTCCGTCCGTCGCCCTTATAGACGGATATAAAGAGAAGGAAAATTTGGAATGATTCAAGTGGTGCTCAATAGCTCAGTTGGCAGAGCAGTCGCCCTGTAAGCGAAAGGTCGTGAGTTCGAGTCTCACTTGAGCATTTCATTTTTTCCAATGTTTTTCGATCCTAATTGTTGTTTAGAAATCGGTTAAAAACCGCCAGTTATGTAATATTTTTTAGAAGAATTATTTTCTGTAGTCGATATCGATTTGGACATTTTCAAGTAATTATAATAAAAATACAGTCGATGGACTAACTACATCCCTAAAATTGCTTTCTGGCTGACGTGACGTTGTCAATGAAAAATGAAGTATTGGCGCCTAATTTTTGAAATGAAATGCTCAAGTGAGACTCGAATGTTTAAAAATGGTTGAAAAATCATTCATTGTTTCCAACAGTTCGTAAGAATGTTGGTAGATGGCTGCACCGTCGCCCTTATAGACGGATATAAAGAGAAGGAAAATTTGGAATGATTCAAGTGGTGCTCAATAGCTCAGTTGGCAGAGCAGTCGCCCTGTAAGCGAAAGGTCGTGAGTTCGAGTCTCACTTGAGCATTTCATTTTTTCCAATGTTTTTCGAACTTAACAGTTAGCATAATAAATGCTATAAAAAAAAAAATCATTCAAACAATTAGGATGTTTATAATTTTTTATATTTGTATGATTTTTACGGAAAAATGATTTTTGTAACTCCGTCATATGTAGACGGATTGCCAAATTTCTTTATTATTTGAAAGAGGTTTATTCCAAAATGGTCCCATTTAAATTACATAAAAATCTGATGATGGTTTTCAGACACAAACCACGGAACTCTTCAATAAATACCAGGAAATCAGCATGTTGGAATATTCTTCTAGAAGCCAGTTGTTTTGTTTTGGAGATTAGCGTGTGCGTTATTGCCCACAATCGTTTTAATACATTTGTAAATTGTAGGTATAGACACGAAATATCTTCTGCTTTATTATAATGTATAGAAAGATAATAGATTATAATTTCACATGAAATCATTTATCATAATATTTTCATTTATCGATTAATTCTTTTTTTAATCGAGGTTTTTAACTTTGTCGATATTTTAAATTTTCATGCAATCACTACTTCCATCTGTCTAAAATACAATAATATGATGGACGGGGTATAATACCTATAACCATATTTAAAAAAAAAGAAGGATAATCGAGTTCACTGAGTTTCTTGCTGGTCTCTTCTCAGTAGAACCACCTACCGAACCAGCGAAAGAATCATTTTCCAATGATTTATTTTATTTATTTTTTCTGTGATTGACATTACTTGTAAAATTCTGATGTTCATATGTGCTTTTTATGTGCCTAAACTGAATAAATGAAATTGATTCTTTGATTCTTTTACTGTAGAGGACTCAACCAGTAGCGCGAAGGTCAAAAATTTTAGGCAATAATTCTAGGGAAGCTGGTGGATAATGGCCTTACTTCGATCTAGTTTATCATGCATGATGCGACCCATTGGGTAGCTGGCAAGAATCGTGTTATTATCCTTGAGGCCATAGTTAAAATCGCCTGCAAGTAGTATACCTGCTAAACAAGGAAGGGGCTCTGGCGCAGGCTTGGGAGGTTAGATGGCAGTCGCTACCGAAAAAGTGGACATATCATCAAAACTTGTAATCAGTCCTCAGGCTCCACAGTGCACACTTTGAATACAACTAGAAAATTGCTATGAAGATGATGATAACGTCGTCATTCAATATACATTTAAATTCTTCACATTTTTAGGTGAAATTACAACACATTTCAGTTTACAGTAAAGCCGCTTCTCAAAGCAGGTAACAAATATTTCATGGCGGCAAAATCAGTGCGGAGATTACCATGAAAATTGTGAGATAAAACGAAACTCGAATCGTGCAGTCGTCGGTGGAAATGCAATGACACGTTATTGCACATTTTTAAACAAAATAAAAAATAGGCAGATTACTTTGTAACATAACATAACATAAACTCACGCCTAAATTCCCCGAAGGGATAGGCAGAGGTGCTAGCACCCACATTTCGCCAGTTTATGTTTAGGTCCCAATGTAATAGGTGGCGAGCCTATTGCCATTAACCGGGCACTCGTAAACCTGCGATAAATACACACATAACTTCGAAAAGCATCGAAAAGTCATTGGTGTGTGCCATGGTAAACCTGGGATCGAACCCGAGACCTCGTCTCAGCAGTCCATTACCCATACCACTAGGCTACCGCAGATTATTTGTGATTTATTCAAATTATGATTTGAGCCTTTAGGTTGATAATGACCACTTTCTTAAACTGACCACCTTTCCTAAAATGACCACTTTCGAGATTGAAAAGCGGGTATTTGATAAGTGAAGAGGTAACTTGATTTTAATTTTAGTCTGGTTTTAAACAATAATGTCTTCTAGCTCTAAGTACCTACCAATTCAGATTGCTTTTTGGAGCTACTCTGTGCTCTTCTGCTCCTACTTTCCATATTTAGAAGCTTATTTTTATAGAGCCACTACATCTGAACTCCTATCTCCGAAAAGAAATCCTAAGTCATAGTGTCGTCCGTTTATCAGCGGGTTGACTATTACTTTCATTAGTGAAAGTATAGTTACAACCAAGCTGACTGCAAATAGAAAACAACTAACCAGATTACCAGAATTTCGTTGGAAACTTTTTGGCTTCGCACACACAGAGTTACGGACCAATTTCTAATCAACTCCGACTACCTACATTCCACTTTTTAGTTTCCCCTTTTTCTGCTGCCGTGAAACCCTCGTCATTTTCGTTCCCTCTAATATCCAACGCTTTGCACTGAACGAAATGTGTGTTTGAATATCTTATTAATACAAGCGAGTGTTCGATTGTCTACGCTGAGAGTATTCGTGACACGAGGATCAATGGCGCGAAATTAAAATTTCAATATTGGAACATTGCGTACGGATATGTTCCAAGGTTTAAATTGTCGGTGGCTTCATAATTTAAAAATCTAGTAACTGGTAAGGTTCACAAGACGGTAAGGTATTAACTAGCGACTTGGATACCGACTTCGTCCGGAAATAAATTCGTAAAAGAATCCTACGAGTATGTGAACTTTCCTTACTACCATCCATCGCCTAACCTATATCCCTGCCTTTGGTAGTGTTTCCAAAAATTCTTGCTTTGTGGATGCTTACCCCATAAAAATCACTCCTGGCTTTTCTGATAGAAAAGGCTTGCCTATTTTTAATAGCTAACTATAAACGAATAGATCAGGAAAAATGACTCAGTGGTTAGAGCATTTCCTTTTAGGAAAAAGATCGCGGGTTTGAGTCTTGTCAGAGCGATTCACTTGATAATGACAATCAAAAATGGATGGTACGAGATACAAGTACCATACAAAGGAAGTCACACGTACTATTCTCTGTAGGAAAGGCATTAAAATAGGTAGAGGTGCCTATACCTATATATTTAATACCTTTTCAAAACCAAACATAAGAAAACTTGAGCGCAAAACCGAAGAGTGAAGTGTCAGACAATAGTTACTAGTACCAACAACAAAACTATTTCAAACTCCAAAGTAAGTAAAACCAATTACAATAATTTAAGTATAGTGAATCTTTAAACGGGACGTAATTAGAATAATTTACACTGAATATTTAAACACTGTAATCAGTTTAAATGCAGAAGTAATTGTGTACTTAGTGGGTATAAGTCTTTATGTTAATGCCTTAAGTGCGCCATTGGGGACTGCAGAGCCTTCGTTAAACAATTTACATAACAGCTTGACGGGGTCGGCAGTGCTCTCTACAGTGGCTCTTATTTAAATAGATTGGATTTCTAATTCCTTGTGTTTTTTTGCGTAGTTTACTAGAAATTTCGACCAAAAAATCTCTGTAAAATCTAGGTTTAAAGGTGTTGAAAGTTGTATTGTATTTAGATATTTATTTAGGAAAACTTAAGGTTATGTGAAGAATCGCTTCTACAAAAATCGTAGACTTTATTACCTATAATACAGCTTAATTTTTTTACATTTAACTTTTTCGATGGGAAGTCTAGTTTCACTGGAAATCGTGGCAATACATTTAAGATGCACCCCTATTTCACCCCATTATTAACAATCTTCTATTATGTACTTATTTTCTGTTGTTTTGGGTATGTTTTCTTCTTGATTTCAACAGATTCAATGCTGTTATTTTACTTAACTTTTGATACCTATCAGAAGAATTGGACCCTACTATACCTACTTAAAACAGATCATAATCAACCAATCAGACGAATGCCAAGAATGACTACAATAACTAAGTACACTGAGTTTCTAAAGCAAATTATAATTGATTTGTAACGGAGACGATAAATTCATTCTGCATTGATTGTTATGAAGTTGTCAATCAAATTGATCATAAAGTACAGCGAGCTATCGTCATTCGTCATGTATCTGAAGTCCTTGTGTTCTTGACGAGGATTGGCAAATCATTACTCATCTGGATTACTGTTATTGAATGATTGCAATACTGCAGTTAGAAGTATGTTAAGATGTTTGTACGTTTGTTAATAATTAAATTTCCAAAATTTTGAAAAGGCATCTGACGTGGCGGTCAAGCTGAGGGTGACCATTATAATAATCTATGCCTTCCTGAGGATCCCATAAGTATTAAAAAAAAAGTGACTGAAATTTGCCACAGGGTTAGGTTGTAGTCTGAAAAAACATAGGGTAAGTATGGGCTTATACTTTTGGTTACCGAAACAGTTTATCTATACTTATTTCTGCTAACTTTGGTCTGCGTAACTGCGTAACCGAAACTGGAGAACTTACATAGCGGCCATATTGCAAAGAAGGGTGCATCTTTGCAATATGGCCGCTATGTAAGTTCTCCAGTTTCGGCCGTCATGTTTGATTTTTCATGTATACTTACTTGAAATAATACTGTATGCTAAGCTATTAACTAGTGTCACGTAATTCACCGCACTCTTACAGTTTACCGTGCGACTCGTATGAAACCTAATACATCTACAGAGACAAATTAAACAGCCATTTTTTTACGACTTACCGTCAACTTTGTTCGTAAAAGTATAGAGTAAAGCCGAGGCCACACATTCGTCTAGCCTTCCTCTGGCTACTTTAGTGGCCTATTATCCTTGCACGAGCTCATAATTCAGACCCTTCAAAGTGCGTATGCCTGTTCGCACGTACTCTGTCGTTAAGTACCGAGTTATGACAGTTGGCGTTAGGGGTGTCCTGATTGAATTTTGGATATAAAATTGTGGTTACATTGTTTTAATACGACTTGTGAATGAGTTTAGTGGATTACCAGAATAATATATTCTACTATACTTACGCGTTTTTCCCACAGAAGTAGGTAGAGATAAAAGCCCGCCATCGGCTTCCATACACGTCACGAGCCTCATCTACCTACTATTATTTCAACCTTTGGGCGCAAATGGTAAAAGAGCAAAATGTTAAAGGAGCAAAATGGTAAAAGAGCAAAATGTTAAAGGAGCAAAATGGTAAAAGCGTATAATGATAATAAAATAGTTGCTTGGCTTATTAGCTGCCATGATGATATATAGCTTAATTTTGGTGAATTGTGACTCCCTAATAGGATCCCAGGTTTACCATGGCACATACCAATGACTTTTCGATGATTTTCGAAGTTATGTGTGTATTTATCGCAGGTTTGTAAGTGCCCGGTTAACGGCAACAGGCTCGCCACCTATTACATTGGGACCTAAACATAAACTGGCGAAACGTGGGTGCTAGCATCTCTGCCTACCCCTTCGGGGAATACGGGCGTGAGTTTATGTTATGTTGTGTTATGTTTAGGAACAACATAAGTAAATAAAACGTGAATATTTTTTGGAAAACCGTTTAAACACGCCAGTTTCAGCATCTGACCTGCCCTTTATCAATACATAAATAATTTGTTAAGATTGAAAGTGAAAGTTTGTGTAGATGTTTGGAAAATTGTCATTCAATCACGATTAAACGGCTGAATTGCTTAACTGAATCGGCATTAGCTTGTTAATTACATTCTAATATACAAGATAAGCCATACGGAAATGTTGACTTTATATGATAAAGAAACTATTTACGTGAGTTAGCATTTCTATCATATATTCGCTATTGTATTTGTGCAGTCAAATAAAACATTTTTATCGACGAATGGAAACTAAACTTATCTGAAGTAAGATTATCCATTCATATAAATACTTCATAAACTCGTATAAATATCGTAGAACAATATTGTTTTACTGAAGTTTAAAGAATTTATTGCTGATAAAAACAAACAATAGTTTGAAAAATACAAAGTTATTGGTTTTTATTTTAACCATACTCGCCTCAATAGTGTGAGTCAAGAAAAGTGGGTATTAGTCTAATGTTATAGCCTGAACCTGGCCTTGAGTCTAGCTAAAGTGTACGTCAGTAGCATCAGAAAGATGTTGATAGGATGTGTGACGTACAGAGTAGTCAAAATGATCTTAATTTAATTTTTTACCCCCTTCCAGTTGACTGATTGTTCTGATATTTACACATCTTTAGTTTCGACAATAATACCATTTAAATCATAAAACAGTTTGATTTGCTCTTAATATAAGAGTTTTAAGATCATTTTGAGACTTCGTCGACAAGATATTTATGACGCTGACTGTCCAGCATGTTTCACCTTCGACCATATATAGCATCCTTTACTCAGGTAGATAGAAACGCGATACTATTACTAAGAAAATGGGCAGTATTATTACTTGAAGTGAACCTCACACACAGATTGAAGTAATGAAGGCGCTTATTAACCTTTGTCTAACCCTTTACTATAGGTGATATAACTACCCAGTCAAACAAGATAAGGTTAGCTATTCATTCCCATAGAACTAAAGACAACCCAACTCCGTTACCCAAACGGACAACGATGTTCTTAGGCTTAAGATAACTGAAAGGTAGTGAGCTGATTTAATAACAACGATGCTAGATTTGCTAGAAGAGCTTGTTGTATTTCCCAAGGTACGTGAAACAAGTACGGTATCGTAAGTATGCAAACTATACATATCGAATACATAGGGAAAACGAATCTTCTCGGGTGGAACTTGAACCCGCAATCTTTCTCTTACAGGAAGAATGCCTTGACTAGGCTACCGAGACACGCCCAATGTGAACCTTTATTTATCTTATATTTTAAAATTTCCCTTCTATTTTCATCCGTCTTTAAGGTGACGGCATATTTATAAAAATAACACGTGTATGGGGATATCAATCCTTTCACCCTATAGTCTCTTCCATAAGTCATTTCTTAGTTTCACTAATGTATTTAATGAAACTAAGAACTAACACAATTTTGAATTCAAAATACATCGGGAAAAAGAAGCGCTCAAGTGGGACTTGAACCCACGACCTTCCCTTACAGGGGGAATGCTCTTCCAACTGAGCTATTGAGCCACACCTGAATCACTTCAAATTTCCTTTCTCCTTTTATCCGTCTTTAAGGGCGACGGTTCTTACGGTGGAGTCATCAAAGTTGTTCAGTAGTTTAGGCGTGAAATCGTGCCTGTACTTTTGTATTTCTAATATAAGTGTAAATTCGATGTGTAAGTAAGCCTTGACGTATCTAGGTGAACATACTCTATACACATACTATCGAAGCTAAAACAGTGGGCAACTGCGGAAACCTGAAGAGATTACTACGGTCCGTTATTCTAGACAAAGACTGATAAGATTAGAGTCAGAGTAACTGCTAAAAGAAAGAATGTAGACTTATATTTCTCTTTACGAGCTTTCTACTGTTGAAAACTGGAATAAATTTGAGAAATTCATTATTTAAAATAAGCTATGTCGTGCATTATTCCTCCCAAAATAATTTAGTTAATTACCTTATTTATTTACATAAGCGCATTGTAAATATGCAGTTTTCAGAGGAGTTTCAAGAGCTGACTCAGCAAAACTTAGGTTGTAATAAGATTCATTAAATTAGTGGCTTCCGTTTCAGTTTCAAGACGTATACAAATTACTAGTGCTGCGCAGTCTGTTCCGTTCTGTAACTGGTTAGTTTTTCATTTTAATTTATGTAAGGTGTTATTGAAAACAATTGTACAGAGCGCGGGAAAATTGGGGTGAAATAAAAATGGCGGAACCGTTGCGTTAATTTATGGTTTTAATATGAGTTCTGTGGTTTGTTTTGGCTTGCGAATAATATTGAATTCGTATACTACGAGTGAAAGGGTGGTTTTGACCATTTTTATAGCTTTAAAAAAGCTTGTGATGGAAATAGTTTCGACAAAAAAGAGTGACAGTTATTTAGGTTATTGGAACTCAGTATTAGGTCATATTTTGATCTTAAACTTTTGGAAACAACTGCCGTCTGTAAATAAAAACCTAAGAATGCATGTCAAACGCCATATTGAATTCGTGTAAAGTACCTAAGTATTTTAAAGAAATATTTGCTCTGATATACGTATATTTCTATAGCAAACTGAGGTTATTAGTTCCTCACGACACAGCAACCGTAGCCTTCAAAAGGTGCAAACTGGTTGCACACACAATATTCGACTTGTAATCCACGTTTTAGACTGCGTAGACTATAATTAGCCCGTGAATCCGCTCGTGGGGATTCTGTGGCCCACAAAACCTATCACTGAGGTAAAAGTGGCCTGTATCCTATCCTTGACAATAACTTTCTAGTAGCATCATCCAGCCAACAAGTCTTGCAGCAAAAAGCAAACTCTTCAGCGTTTATAGGATTATCAGATTTTCAGAGATTAGAGGAGATGATTATCAAAGACTTGTTACAAGTTGCGATAAAATCATATATCCTCAAATCTATTTCCCTCTGGGATACCTCAACAGTCCGAGACTTGCTTCTATCCTAACTTATATGCTACATAACCTCGCATAAATAATATGACAGCCTCAGTGGCGGGGCGGTAGTGAACGCTGCCGCTACACAGGAGGCGCAAGTTCGATCCCCGCTCAATGCAAATATTTGTATGCATGAATATTTAGATTTGCATTGGTCTGGGTGTTCGTATGCATGTATTTACAAAATAAGTAGATAAGTAACATACTTCGCATATACATATACATCCGCATTCTAGATTCCATAACACAAGTTTTAATACTTAGGTTAATACTTTTACTTCACGAGCTTTCTATCTATCTATCTTTCTTTACTGTCATTAAAACTTTCCTGTATCTATTGCACCAGTTTCTCATTTTTTTTACCAATTTATTCATAGCTTTTCAAAATGCGGGTCTTTCAAAATATTTCAATATCACGAAATCACAAAAAAATTGCAATCGCAACATGTATCCCCGCCCTAACCGTTAAAGGCCTCACGACCCGACGCGTGAAATATGAAACCGACATTAGCGTTCATTAACTAGTAAACACTAGCGACGACGTGGCGTATTTGATGACAGTTATATATAACTTTTTAAGTATATTTACTACTAGTTACCAAGCGGGAAAACTTCTCGAGGAGGGCCAGACCGTAAGGGCCCTGGGTCAGCCGGGGTGCGAGGGATATGTCGATGACAACCTCACCTCCGGTCTAGTACCACGACCCACAGTCGGCGTGCGGTTTTAGTTGGTTCGAGTCCGCCATAACCTCACTTTCCGGCTCCGGCAGGTATCCGAGGGGAATTTCGCACGAAAAAAAAGCTGGAAAACTGGCAATCTGGCTGTAATCCGGCCTCTCCTCAGTCGGACTCGCACACTGAGAGTGCCAAACAGAACTGGGTTGAGGAATGTACGTAACATTGCTGTGGGAAAATTGGAGTTATCATAGCTCGCGGAATAACGAAACTGAAATGCCTGGTCACATCTGCCGAAAGGCCGATGTCAGATGCTTCAAGCCTCATGAACTGAAAACCTGGAAAACGTAGCTGGGGGTAGAAGAAATTCGGAGCTATGCACCGCGTGTAGTACCTATAAGTATTTGTTCTTGCTGGCATTCACTGATTAGTGTATGTCTGTTACATTCGCAATTGTGTTAAGGTAGGCAAATGAACATTGCTTAAATAAAAAATCATTGCCTTTACCTAAATTATTAACACAGACAATACTGTCTAAAGCACACATTATCACTTTACTCTTAAATTAACAATTAAAGCCGGAAACCGTCGACCATCATCCTTTTCTCTTCATTGTAGCGAGATAGAAAATTAGTCAAACTCGTTAGTGCGGCGGCGTACCTAGTTATTACAAAAGTTACAATCCATGTATACTAGGCTGTTCAGAAAATAAAATTGTTGGTAGTTCATATAAGTTGCCATAGAATATTAACAGCTAATAAAACTTCCAGAAAACTGAAGACACAAAAATAAATTATTCGGTAGTTCTTATTTCAAACCTATATTTTTAAACCAGAGAGAACTTGCGTTACCAGCGAAATATTTTAAATGAGGCAAAGGCCACCAAACATCCAGATTAACATTGCAAGCATAAAAAATTCTGCACTCCAAACACAATGAGGGTACTTTTTGTCCACAAACTCCACGAGATCCTTGCATAAATGCGGGACGACACGACAATTGTATAGTCTCGAAATATTTCGTCTAAAAGTGTAGCAACCGCAGCTTTTGAAATTACCGTGCAAACAGTACGATTTCGTCATATTGTTTAGCTCGGAGCTACGTCCCTACATTTGTCTTGCTCACTGTACTTATTTGACGAGATTTTATTATGTTCGCTGGCTTTTCAGCGACAGCAACAACCCTACAGACTGGGGAGTCAGAATGTTGTGTGATTAGTTTTAAATTGTATTGCTCCAATTTTACGCGAACCTCGGGGTGAAAATTGAGTGATTATGACTTTCATATTAATTTTGTGTGCCGTGGTGTGAAGTGTTTGCTATCGACTTGTACAATATTACCTACCCGGATGATAATAGATACCTAATCAATTTACACTATAATTAAATATCATACCAAGTGTTTATGACATAACTTATTAGACGAAAACTTTGGTAATTTTTAGAAATACGATTTGGAAAAATACTCCTAAACCATATTTCTTTTGTGAATGTAATCAAAAGAATACTAAAGAATACATAATAAGAATTCCAGGTACCTAATTGCCTAAGAAGTTGATATGTATTAAAATATCCTACCAGCTCTGTAACAATTTTCGGATCTGGCAATGAAATATAATTATAATAACCATTTACATACTTCAGTTTTATTCATACTCAACCTAATTAAAAAACAAGATCATTGCAAAGAATCAACAGGAAACAAAACAAATTGAAAATGGGAAGTGAAACAAGAACGAATGAATGAATAAATTCAAATCTTTGAACTGATTGACTGAACTGAGATTGGGAGTGAACTGATTGAGCGAAAGGGAAGTTTCGTCTGTCATTATTTCGTCAATGCTCGTTCGTGTGTGTAAAGATACGACGATTTCCGAACGAATTGTGCCCAAAACATCACTGGAACGATGCTCAATCGATTTCGTGTTCACTTGTTGATGTTTCAACTGAGATGTCAGCCGTTGCCAATTGAATAAATACGATACCAGATTTTTATTTATTGTTTTTGGGCTTTGAAGTAAGACATTGATAACGATGAGTAATTGAAGCAACAGTTTTTTTTGGCGATCTTATTTTGAATCAATACATATTGAAAAAGTAGGTATGTTTAACATTTATATACCTACTTAATGAAATTGTCAAGCAATGACTATGCTAACATTTCCTATACTACAATTAGATCGGAACAAGTCAACTTCCAGGGGACTTGGATCGAGGGCATCCTCTGACCAACTGAGCTGCCTGGACACGTCCTGGATATTCGGAATCCATACTAATATTATAAATGCAAAAATAACTCTGTCTGTCTGTCTGTATGTTACGCTTTCACGCCTAAACTACTGAACCAATTTTGAAGAAATTTGGTATAGGGGTAAATCAGACCTTGAGAAAGGACATAGGCTATGTTTGGTCGCGATAACCGACAACCACGTGGGCGGAGCCGCGGGCAAAAGCTACGTCTTCTATAAATGCATCTAGGGGCGATGCTGGTGCCATCTACCGATATTCTTATGAAAAAATCCTCTATTTTTGCTATGCAGGCACCGTCAATGTTGCTTGAAACTGCATTTTGCGGACAAACCATGTTTGTTTGCCGACAGCTTAAAATAATTGTTGCATCAAATTAATTTAATGAAATTTTTAAGCACCTCAATATGCTGACTTTTCCTAGATTAATATCAAAGCATCTTTAAGAATAAGCAATAAATGGTTTAAAAGAAATATATACCTATTAGAACCATTGCCGCCGCTATCTACATGGCAGGCTTTCCACAATAGGGAGGGCTGAGAAAAAAATACCACGTAAATCCACCCCCGTGCAACCAACTATAACAATGACGTGTCAGCAACGAATGTTAATAGAAAGGGAAGTATACCAACGTTTCCGAACGTAGCAACTCGAGACGTTTCATTTCCACACCGATCGCTCCGCGAAATTGAATAAATTTGAATTTGGAACTGCGAACAAGCGTCTTTAGAGAATAAAAAAAGAGTGAGTGTTCCATTTCAAGAATAGTATTGTTAGAAGTTCAGGAATTTTCATAATTAAAATATGGAAAATAATATGTTATGAACTTATGATACGGTAGAGATTTCTGTTTCCTATAATACATTGTTTTTCTAATGACCCTGAATGAAGAGAAATAAGCACAGAATCAGTTGGATTTAGGTAATTGTATGTTATTATAGTAGTAGACATAATAATCTTGTCCCACTTTCATTCTTATGTAATTTCCAAGATACCAACCATACCATAAACAACATGAACGTAACATTAGAAAATAACTTTTTTTTATTATTCCTTATTATCTACCTATACTGCCAAAAATAATACCTGAAATGTAGAATTTTATACATCAACATAATTTTTCTCATAACATATACCTAAATACAAAATATCGATCAAATAAAAATAAAAATATAGCAGTAAAAATACGTTACAGGCACTTATGCCATTTTATTTTATTTTCCAATTCGTCTAAAAATATTGCCAACGTCAGAGGAGAGCTTTGGCAATACATACTGAGTCGATGTAGCAATTTCAACGTAAATTGAAACTCTGGTATACCTGCTCAACACATTATATTGTTCCTTTTGTTGTTCTTTGATGCGAAGAAATACGAATAATACAATAAATAGCGACATTACTCGCGACAATTGCCTGGGGGATGGGTGGGGAATCATTTTGAAGGTATAAAGAAATATGCTTCTCATCTCCTGTCAACAGTAAAACGGAACGTAATACTTTTTTTTCCTAGCAACATTTCAATATTTATGGTTTGTTGAATTAGTTTAGTTTTTATTTGATCAGTATGGAATTGCGGTTCTATTTTTGTTATGGAATCGCTTAGCAGTTTCGTGAAGGTATATTATTATCATTGCGTTTTTTATTTACCTCATATACCTACATCAAATGAAAGTCTTGGGTACCTTTTCTACGCAATGGAAGTGTAATTTTGGTTGATATGAGTCTTACTTGGTCCTTGAATTGTATTTTTATTCTTCCTATTTTTATGCCCTCACAGGCAGCAAGGTATATATTTATATTACAGTTCTGGGATATGAAATAAGGATCTCTATCTGTCAGAAAAGTAATTTTGTAGTAAGAACTACTACGTCAAATGTGATGTATCCGTAATATGGTAATATGAATCTAGTTCGTAATATTGAATTATGTTGAGCATGATAACAGCACTGTAGCATAGAAGCAATAATAGAAGTACCTTTTTATTCTTCTGTTTAATCTGTGCTAGCTTTTAAAATCTCAATATGATTTCACAACGAGAAAATGTAGACGTCAGCTCTTAGAAAGCTCGTTTCAATTTGTTTGTACGACGTATTAAAATCAATGAATGCGATGAGATATGAATGTTGACACAATGGTTGGTTCGTTGTGTGCGTTCGGGTGGAATTTCGCTGAGATCGCAGATAATGTCGCCCCGTTTCGCGGACCGATTGTTTAAACACACGAACGTGAAAAACGGCCAACTTAAATAATGATATGCAGAAGATGTTCGATGCTTAAGCCAACTTCTCCTGCAAGCTGCCACAACTGCTAATTGTCATACAAAATCATGCGGCATCCGCTCTTGTAAACGGCAAATACCTCAAATTATGCAGAGAAGAAGTAAGAAAGCGGACCTCGAGTTGCAAAATGCAAGCTTTGGATACAAACGGGACTAAATCTGGGATGATGATGATGTCATTTAGTTCAACCTCGGAAGCAAATCTCATGCAAAGCATTTGTATAATCTAGCTATGCACAAAATTGCATCAGGTATCTGAATATAATAAGCTGTTTAAAATTGATTAAGAAAGGAATCGCCTCAAAGACGAATATCTAAAGAGAGGTAGGATTTGTATTAGTTCGGGTGTGGGTCTGGTAGCTTAGTGGTCAAAAGCATTCTCCCTATAAGAGAAGGATCGCGGGTTCAAATCCCACCTAGGCCGATCACAAAAATTTTCCTTTCTAAATAGATTTAAATTAATTAGCATACTCAATGCTTAAAAATTCATTCAAATAATAAGCTGACATTTGAAATATACCTAGTTTAATTTTTATCAATACGTTTGCAAAGCTACGCTTCCGTGTGTCCCAGAACAAAGCCCGTGAGAAAATTAAACACGGTGATTGTATTGTATTGTCCGTGAGCTTTTCATTCCACTTGACGGTATGACACGCTTCGTGTGCCGGCTGCGGCATTATTCTGCTTGACAATGAACTTAAATAGCAGTCGTAATGTGAGTAGGCTATGGATTTCAATTACTTATTACAGAAGATAGAACTGGCGTAAAACCGAACCAACTAGAATGTGTCGGCTAATACGAACACGCGTAGTTAAATTACGGTTGGTCAATGTGAATAAGGGCCCTGTGTCGAGATGCCAGCGTGTATTGCAAGACGTTGCATAAATAGGTTATGTGCGTTCCCACCAACTGATTGGGACGCGGACGCCATGACAGTCCGTCTATTGTCGTTGGTCAAATCGAATTATTAGGGAGATGTGATTCAGGATGTGGTATTACTTGCTCTGTTGGTGTTCGGTACGATTCTGTGCGTCTATTGTGCTGTTTGTTGATTAGCATGAGCTTAGAATTGAGAACAGAGGGTTTGCTACTCGAGCTACTTTGTAATGTCTTGTGGTTATTTTTAATTAGATAGGATTTGGTATTTTTATACGCCCTAGCTTTGGGTTTTATTTTTTTCAACACTAACATAAGTAAGTACCTACTTGAATAAGTATTCGTAGATTACCAAAAGTTAGATATACCTAACCTTATAAATGAGGTAAGGTTACATTTTCTTCAAAATGTTTTCATAATAATATACTTAACTAACTTCTTTGAAAAAAATAAACATATGATACCTATGATTATGATTGAAATTTTCAATGAATCCTCAAATACGTAAAAATTTCCGTATTCCGTTGGGAATCCCGACAACCGTCCAAAAACCCTAACATGTCGAGACTAATCCTGACGTCTGGCAACCCTTCTCACATGAAAAACAAAACATTTTCCAATTTTAAACAAATAATTCGAGATTCTATCGAATTAATATGAATCTGATAACTCTAATTATAGGAAAGGTATCGAAATTAAAATCAATGTAAAAACTCTTTAATTCAAAGTAAAAAAGGAACTAAAATACGTCAGCATTTGGTCTAACGTTTAGCAAATGAACCAACAGTTCACAACGCAGTGAGAAGACTCCGATATCAAATTTAGTGGCCTTTGTTTAGTCTATTTACATATATGACACGAAACATCCGTGAGAGCCTTTCTATATCAACAGCTGGTTCAAGTAATTTGAGGAATTACCTATTCGAATTCCGTCCAATTCATCCTTTATAGTGGCAATTATTATGAACTAGCCAGTGAACATTCCGTTCCCGCCACCCATGGGAACTTATTGCCGGGATAAAATGTAGCCTTTTTTTCGTGCGAAAATCCCCTCGGATACCTTCCCTGCCGGTGCCAGAAGGGGAGGTTATGTTGGACTCGAACCGACTAAAATCACACGCCGAGGAGGTGAGGTTGTCTTCGACACATCCCTCGCACCCCGGCTGACCCAGGGCCATCCCTTACGGTCTGGCCCTCCTCGGGAAGGGGGACAACGGTGTCCTTGACTCGCCCCCGGAATGGGGAGGAGCGCTTTTCAACGCGCCGCCGGGGTAAAATGTAGCCTATGTATTGTACCAAACTATAATCTACCCCTTTATTAAATTTCAGCCAGCAGCCGTTAGAGTGCGATGACCAGGATCGCAGCAAATGGTAAGATGTTGTCTATGCATCTCTTCATAGAACCGAGTCGTCACAGTAGGTATGCATTCATTCACTTTAGGAGTCACTTCACTGTCATAAGAACAATTATCTGGTAAAGTTTATTTATTAAGAGGACGCTCGACCGCTAGTCACTTGGTAGTTTTTAGTAACTACGAATAAGTTTGTAAAAACTGCAAATGACTGCACTTCACGACCTTTTCTTGTAGTTTTTATTAAATGCGGTAAAGTAATTAGGTACTTCACTTTAAGACTTGTTTGTAATTTTCAGAAACAACGTAAAGTTGGTAATAAGAGCAAATTTAGATAATGTTTTTTGCACTCCAGAATATTTATCCACGTTTTAGAACTATAAGTTTAAAAGTTTTCTTGGTATGATGCCGTTATATGCCGAAGCGTCATAATCTCCTAGATATTATATAGCGAACACTCCTTACCCCATTCAAAGGAAAGCATATTTTATCAAGAAGTGTGTATTTGGTATTGTGAAAGTTAATGCAATGCAATGAATTATAAAAATCAAAAAACCAGTCGAATTTCGACCACTTGTAGACTACGTATAATTAATCCACTTTGAACTCAAAAATAATATATCATTGAAAAACAACGTTGTTTTATTAATAGCAACCCCGATCTCCTGAATTTACATAGACAATCTAGGTATATTATTTAAATATGGAACGACATTGGTAGCCAGCATCCGGTCGTCCGTACAGCTCGTCAACTAGAGTGTCAATATTTGGTATCGCCAGCGATGCGAAACGAGACTGTCGAATCGATTCGAATCCGATAATACCAGGTATCGAGAGCGGCTTAATTGGGGATCGAGTTGTCGTCGAGTAGCGAAGTATGAGGTACGAACAGGTACGAAGCGAATAGAGGTGAGCTTAGCAGGTTAAAGTGGGGAAAGGCGTGATGTGAACTTTAGAGGACTATTGTGCAGTTTCGGTAGGGTAGTTCGGAATTAGTAGAGATTGCTTTGAGACGTCTTATGTGAAGAGTATTAGGGCAACATTGCAGTATCGTAGTAGCACACAAGAAAAAACTTGCGGCATTGCTCACAAGCCGGTACTTATAGCTTGTAACCTCGTTGTTTTGTGTTCATGATTTGCCTACGATCACGCCTCTTGTTTATGCTAGAAAGATTTGTTTAACAGCGGTTTGCTCTTGAAAGGAGGGAATTCCTCGGCAAACTGCTAAACGAAAGTGGTAAAAATCAATCAAATCATAGCAAGAAAGAGAAGAGAGCGGACCCTGAGCTCTAGTGCAAGCTTTGAACGCAAATGGAATTGGTGCACGACGAAGAATGACTCAGTATAGATAATTACACAAAGGTCCGTATTACCGAATAATGTTTATATATCACCTGTTCTTATAAATGTAAATACACGATGCACGAAGGCCACATCAGTGTACACAACGTCAGAGCACTGACTTACAAAATACAAACTTCAGCTTAGTTTGAGAATCAGCGTAGTACTTAAGCGCGAATATCAATTTTATTTATGCCTTAGTTTTAAGACCACTAATTGTGTACCAGAGTTTGAGTCAATTAACATTTTTTTTATTACCAATTAAAATGATACACTGGTAAAAAAATACACTCAGCCTGAATCTCGTTTTATCTGAGGACAGATTGTATAGACAGATTGACAGTTTGACATATTGCTAATACGAGTACAATCCGTTCTCAGATAGAGATCAGAGAGATTTAGGTCCGTATTCTAGAATGGCACTCAGTATGAATCTAAGGACAGATTGTATAGACAGATTGACAGTTTGACATATTGCTAATACGAGTACAATCCGTTCTCAGATAGAGATCAGAGAGATTTAGGCCCGTATTCTAGAATGGCACTCAGTATGAATCTAAGGACAGATTGTATAGACAGATTGACAGTTTGACATATTGCTAATACGAGTACAATCCGTTCTCAGATAGAGATCAGAGAGATTTAGGCCCGTATTCTAGAATGGCACTCAGTATGAATCTAAGGACAGATTGTATAGACAGATTGACAGTTTGACATATTGCTAATACGAGTACAATCCGTTCTCAGATAAAGATCAGAGAGATTCAGGCTCGTATTCTAGAATGGCACCAGTATGAATCTAAGGGCAGATTGTATAGACAGATTAACAGTTTGACATATTGCTAATACGAGTACAATCCGTTCTCAGAAAAAGATCAGAGAGATTCAGTCTACGGCCCGTATTCTAGAATGGCACTCAGTATGAATCTAAGGACAGATTGTATAGACAGATTGACAGTTTGACATATTGCTAATACGAGTACAATCCGTTCTCAGATAGAGATCAGAGAGATTCAGGCCCGTATTCTAGAATGGCACTCAGTATGAATATAAGGACAGATTGTATAGACGATGTGTCACATCTATCCGTCTATATATAAAATGTCATCAGATTCAGGTTGAATGTCACCCAGCCTGAATCTCGATCTATCTGACGACAGATTGTACAGGCTGTATGTCAAACTATCAATGTGTGTTTATCGCAGGTTTATAAGTGCCCGGTTAATGGCAATAGGCTCGCCACCTATTACATTGGGACCTAAACATAAACTGGCGAAATGTGGGTGCTAACACCTCTGCCTACCCCTTCGGGGAATACAGGCGTGAGTTTATGTTATGTATGTATGATATTTTTTGTAAATACATATTTACAAAAAAAAAGAATATATAAGTATGTTTATCCGCATTCTAGATTCCATAACACAAGCTATAAAAGCTTACCATGGGTCTAGATAGCGTTGTGTAGAATTTTGTGGAATATTTATAAAAAAATAAAAAAAACCGTAAAAACGCCCGTATTCTAGAATGGCATACAGTAAGAGATGGAATTCAATATTATTTACAATCAAATATTCCAGTAAGGGTTGTCTTGTCTATCCCGTAACGGGTTGTATAAATATCGCCACTATACTCACTAAAATGGTTGCCTTCCATACTGTTTACCCATCTCTCGACTACGAAATCAAATTAATTCGCCAGGTGTCCAAATGAACGGGCGAGTGCTGAGCGATTCAGGTAAATAAATTCATGAATTTTGTTTGTTATTGACTCAACTTGAACGTTAATTAGTTGATTTATGAAGCTCCCTGAGTGGGTGGAGATGCTTCAAGATATTTGAGAGCATTTCGGATGGATATTGTTCTGTTCAACTGCTTTATATTATGCGAAAGTAACTCGGTCTGTTAAGCTTTCACGCCTAAAAGGCTGAACAGTTTTTTTTTTAAATACTTCATGCACAAGTACATAGGCGAGCTTAATGCCACAGGCATTCTCTACCAGTCAACCAAAGGTGGTGCAGAGAAAGACTCAGTAGGTGCATTATTAGAGCAACATTGTATGAAGAGAGTGTACCGAATAATTTTAAGGAGTGACATTATAGGTACATACTTGTCATAAGTTATGTCGGTATAGTCTGATATAGGTAACTTAGATACATAGAAGTAAATTTTCACTACTATAGTCTATAGGCCACGGTAAGCAATTGCCATCAAGTGGGTCGTGTGCTTCTCTGTGACTTAAGTGGTAATAAAAACTAAATTACCTACAATAAATTCTTGAACTAACGTGATCAACATATAAGGATGAAATTTTAAAGCTCAGTTTCAGGCGTGGCTCAGTGGCTCAGTTAGTAAGAGCATTCATCTTGTAAGGGAAAGGTCGCGGGTTCAAGCCCGACATGAGCGCTATTTTTCCTGGTGTAATCGAATTTGCCGTTGACTCTAGCTAGATAAATGAGTACTGAAAACCAGTGCGATTTATAAAGAAGCATTATTTTCTCTGCAATACATCACGTATTGCTTCGCTATGTATGCCTAAATCCATACTAATATTATTAATGCGAAAGTCATTCTATATATCGGTATATCTCTCACGTCCAATTCACTGAACCGAGTTCGATGAAATTTGGTACAGAGAAAGACTAGAGCTTGGAGCGATAGCTGATACGACGTCTACGCGAGTGAAGTTGCGTGCAACAGCTAGTTTTAATATGACAACGTACTCCATCATCTTTCGTGTCTAATTGTATAACATAAATAAAATAATAGTTACGTCAAAACAAGCATTTTAATCAAGAATTTATCTCTACAGGGCCACTATCACGCGCGTTTTTAATTGTTATTTTTCCTTCATACTCGTAAAAGTCACCAGGGGGCACATCCTTTTAATTAAAAACTGTGTTGGTACCGGGTATTCGTTCTGGTGTTCAAAATTAATTCATTTTGTTCTAGTTTCACGTGAAATTAAGCGTGACGGCGCGTGCCCGCCGGCAGAACAAAACATTCTCACGAAAACAATGCACGATAAAATATAATTTTATTTTCACGACGAAAGTGAATACTGAATTCTCCCATGGTTTCCGTACACAATGATTAGTGTTATTATGTAGAAAACATAATGACATACTGAGATGCCATTGTCGTAAGCCGATGTTTGTAATGTCACAGTATTGTTTGCAAATTTTCGTCGGCTAAGATCGATTCCTGCATGCTACGCTGCTTGTTTTGCTAGACATACGCGTGAAACTGCAAGTCTGTGGCTGCCAATTCAATCTGAATTTACAAAAAATATTAACAAAGTCTTTCTTAATTACGTTTCATGAATAAAATTATTGTAATTTTCGTGGCCACCGAAGAAATATTATACAGAATACGTTCGGTAGCGGCGTGACTAAAGCGGTTTAAATACGAAGAGCGTGAAAAGAATTTAATATGCGTGACAAGTTTTATAAACGTGAACCGTTCGTCTAATTACGTGTGTTCATATTTCAATTTTCGGTTTAGTAATTTTATGTTGATTGGTGGAAATAATTTAATGAGTTTTTTTGTTGATTTATTAATTTTCTTGCCAATAATAGAAATAAGATAATTTTGGTTTATGAAATCACTCCTATAGATGTCTGAATTCACAATTCGCTTTCTGTAAATTTTCTGGTCCCACGTCAAATACAACGAGTTTATTGCTATTTATCAGGCACATTTCTTATTCTCGTTCCAGCAATCTAACTATTTGTAAAGGCCAAAAAAAGAAAGGATCTTATTTATTAGAAACATACATATAAAAAAACAATATCTACTGAGAGCTATGAGGAAATATTAATGACTATACAAATTTGAATAAATTAGGCATCTCCGCGGCAACTCCCTGTCAGCGTTAAGTGTTTCCTTCTTCCTACATTCCCGGGTCCTCCGGGGTTCCGGGTCCAGGCGAGGAGCAGTCAAATTGACGTGTCCTTAATAAACAAAAAACTCTCCATAAATGCTAATCCTTTTGAGGTTATATCTGTAGGTATGAGTGTAGGGTATATATAATAAAAATCAGTCTTCTGAAGCAGGTACGAACGGAGATATATAAGAACTCTTGTATTACGTCAAATACTTGTAGAAACTATCAAGGGACCAACAACTAATTAACAAGGTTTTCTCCCTCACACGCAACACGTATAACTGAAGTATCTAATATTTGTTTCCTCGCAATATTATACGTTTCTAGTGTAGTAATATCGGGGCTCAGAAATACATAGCCCCGCGGGATCTCCGGAGTGTTTTCTTAGGATCATTCAGTTGTAAAGGCTACGTAGCCAGGGCTCAGCGATAATAACTTTATTGTGGTCCTATAATGGTTCTATATGAACACTGTAAAGGTCTTTGATGGCACTGTTTATTAGCTATTGGAACTGAAGTAAACGAGTTTTATAAGACTCATCACTATCCCAGCGGCTATTTTTCTTAGTATGTCAAATACACTTCGTTATACACTTGGCTTTGCCCTCTTATATTAACTTTATTTTCTTCTAACTTTGGTTTGCTGGAAAAACACTGACCATTGAGTTAAGCTCGCCTTTGTACATAAGTATCCTTTTTATAGGTATCATGTATCTCAAAACTCAAACATTTATATGCACAATAAATATCACATAAATAAATATTTAGAGCCTCACTTTCTAAGCCACGTTTCCTATTGATATAGCTTATATTGGCTTTTGCAGAAGCGATTGCTTCGCTCTATGAACGACCTGAAATTTCGTTCAAGTTGTTTCAAGATAGTTCTTGAAAATTCAATTGTAAGCAGACCATGGAGACTGGAGTTTTAAGCCTAGCGTTCACCTACCCGCACCAAGTGCGATGCGAACGATGCGGGCAGGTGGACGCACTTGTTGTTGTGTTAGTGTCATAAACTTTAGACAAAATAGTTTTCTGTTCTTTAGAACGAATTTTTACTAATAAGAGTAATTGTGATCTAATCATTATAAACTAAGTTGTCGCATGAAATCGTTGCGTGAAACGCGATAACCCAGTTTCACTAAGAACTCTAAAGTGAGAGGGTGCATTTAATTGGAACGTTAACGCTGGGAAAAGCATAGTTCTATCATTTATAAAAACTACAAACGTAACTAGATATTTTCCCAGGGCGGTTAGGTAACGAAACATCACCTATAAAGTTAAGTAACTCCGTAAATATCAATAGATTTTCTTATTAAAGGCTTGCTAGATGTATTCAGAAAAGTACTACCACCTTTACCGTCTTCCTAAAACATGCCAAGCATATGAATTTACTAGTGCAGTTACTTCTTTCATACTATTTTTGGTTATACTGTAGGTGATGTAGAAGAATTGGCTGAACTGATACGCGTGGAAGATTAAAAAACTATAGTTTCGTGCGTTTACCATCAAGGGGATCAAAGTGGATGTCAAATGATTCGAAAATATTCAAATTTGACATCAAAAACAAATGACAGCACATGTCAAATCTTTGACTAGACTTTAAATTTCGAATTTTTCTGGATATAAAAAAAATATCAGTGAACTCGGTCCTTTGAGTGTTTCAAAGGTAAGGAGGTCAAAAGAACGTAAATACACTAAACTTATCTTGAGGCCAGACAGTCGACGACGGTGCGGTTTGGGCGCTTGGAGTAATCGGAACAATTGAGATTATACCCAGATGCGGGTATATTCGATCGATTTTGTTATTATCACGTTTATATCGCTTGGATAGCTACCGTTCAACCTCAGGGTCATCCTAAGGATGTAGTATTGTCATGATATAAAATGTAATTGTTCTACTCTGCTATTTGTAATTGATCTTTCAAGCCTTCACTATGAAGCATTACTTGCAATATGAGTCCTAAAATTTTTGCAAACACATACATAATTATTATACACAGAAATTACCCAGATCAATACAATTCGACATTTACATGCAAACTGACATAAACCACTACATTATGCATGTGCACGCATGCGGGTGTCCACACTACCCCCTTACATTCTGTCATAACTACCCACAAAATGACACTCAAAGAAATTATTCGAAAATGATATTTGAAACGAGCAGGTGTACTCCCGTCTAGTAAAATTCACCTATTTATTTTATTTTATTTGGAAAACAAACAGCACTAAAACTATGTAAAAAAATACCTAGATACAAACATATAAGCCGCACGCTAATTTAATCCTCATCAATAAAAAAGTATTAGGTATCTAGGACGACTATACTATCCATGGCTCAAAAAGTGCTGCGGATATATATCGTGTTGACTATTAATTTTATTATGAGTTAGTGTAAAGTCGACGTTCCACGGTAGGAAGTTTCACGCACGCGGACACGGACACAGGTATGTAAAGACGAACCTCATGCCATGGCCTGTAATCTGCGGTAACGCGCACTGTGCTCACTGATAAAGTCGGAGTTGGTGGGAGTGGTTGTCTCAGATTCGAAATAACTAAAACGCACACCGTCCGTGGGTCGTAGGTTCCTGAAGGTGAGATTGGTAGATACATCTCTCGAACTCTCGCACCCCAGTCGACGTTCAGCAATTAATCATTAATGATGACCTAAGGCGGTTTTACTCGGTACGAGTTCGACGTTACCACCCACTGGCTCTGAGGGTATCGAGGGGATTTCCGCAGGCATAACAAAAGACCTTGGAATGGCGGCCTAACACGCTGTATATGGTTGAAGGAAAAATCGTTAAGGAAAGGCGCACAGTTAATGATATGCATAAACGTGAGTGGTCCTATAGGCAGTGGTTGTCACGTTTGGAATCAATTATCGGAATGGGTATATTTAGTACAAAGGGTAACGGTTATTAACTGGTGTATATAGCGTTGCTGTTGTTTGTTGGGCGACCTTCGAAGCTTTCGTGATTCGATGATTGATAGGTAGTATATCACATAGCAAACGTAGAGAGGAGGTGGTCTAAATAAGTGTGCACTGTGATTTGGTATGATGTCAGGGACCCTGCAGAGCTGAATGTATAAAACGCAAAATGAGCACAAAACGCAAAATCTGCAGATCACCAAATGTACAAAACGCAGACTGAGCACTACTCGCAAAATGTAAAAACGTTTCTGCCAACCTCACCTTCGGCGTTGCACAACGACCCACAGACAGTGTGTGTATTAGGTGGTTCAAGTTCGACATAACCGAACTAACCTAACCTCGGCTCCGACGGGGGAGGAGGGTGGTGGATTATAGCCTCATCTTCACACGGTGACCATCTCACACGTTCATAGACAGGGAATTCATACAAACACCTATTACAAGTATACTTAAAACCGGTGAGCTAGTATGAAAAAAAGAATTAAAAGTGCCAGGATCGTAGCAAGTAAAACATGTCTCTGTCTGCCTACCCCACTGGGAAAGAAACATGACTGTAAGTATATTCAAGTGTCCGTACCTGAACAACCAAACAATGGACACATCACGTCCTTAAACATTTTCATTATCAGTAACACCTCCAAGTGTGTCGCAGAAATCGTAACGCGATATCGCAGCCATCCCTGGGCGAGGTAGGCAGACAATTGGACGAGAGACAATGGGCGTCGTGACGAGCAAACACGAATGTCTTGCGGGACATTATCGATATTAGGGCGAACGTAGACGATTAGGTCAGTACCGGATCGGTATTAATACAGTACTCAATAATGTAGACCAGTTGGTTAGGGTATTCTCTAGAGAAATACTGTCCTGGTTGTTAACCTTTTCCAATTTCAATTGATAGAACTTAAGCAAAAGAAAGAAAGGGGATCGAGAACTTCAAAGTATTCAATTATTAACCTTGTTCTTTGAGGATTTCAAACTTACTTATTCTTTTATAACGTTTTCTAGTAATGAATTTCAATTAAAATAAGTTATAAAAAATGATTTATATAGATAAGTTAGCTGTCACCCACGTTATAATACTGATCCTATTCCTGTAGTTTTTAAAACCTGCCTCAAAAACGACACTCAAACATGAATCTGAACTAGAAATTAGTTTTAAGTTAAGACAGCTTTCTAGAACTACATTAAAATAGAGATTTATTTTTATCCACGTAAAGCACCCAATCCTTCATAGAAATTAAAGTACGGGCTTTAGAGTAGATCTATAGATATTAAACATAGAACGTACTGTACCATATCTACTCATCAATTAAAAATCAGACTGGTACCGACAACACCGAGTTCAGTTGCAAATTAAAACAGCATACTATTGAAACTTTACCTTCCCCGATCATAAATCTGTAGGTATCAGTAGTCAGTACCGAACGGGTGCGTGTGTATGGGTCCTAAAGCACGCCGTAGCAACGGATGCATTGTTGTCATTTATATGTGAAAGCGATGTAGGGATAGCAAGGACTGTATGGTGACACTATGATTTCAATGTCTCGTGCAACGCGTGTGTCTGAATGTGATACGAGTTGATTATCGCTTTGTAGGCCGAGGTGGGTTGTTACGTGTACTTAAAGGGCTTTTGTATAACATATCCTATTTGCCTTCACGGTTAGTTATTGTATAAATAGATATACTTCACAACTTTTTTTTTTTGCTTTCGCTACTGTCATTAAACCTTGCAAGCTTTTTTTTTTAAAGAATATTAGAACCACAATTACTAATATTCCCTCTAATCCCTCCAACTAAGCTAAATTGCTTTATGCTAGGAGTCGAAACCGGGACCTCTCGATCGTAAGGCCGACTCCTTAACCACTAAGCTACCGACTAACTCCACTTTTTTCTAAACATCTTTTAATAAACTATTAAAATCTGATATTAATGAAACTAGAATAGAAATACTACCTTAGATCTTCTTTATCAAATGAATCATGGCATACTTTGCAAAGAGGATTCAAGGGACCACCTAAGATGACGTGCATTTTAGTCGGTTCAAGTCCGACATAACCACCTCCACCGGCTCCGTGGGGGTGGTATCCGTGGGGATTTTTCGCACGGTAAAAAAAAGGGACCACCTAAAACCACGGTTTGTGTAAACCTCTAATCCAACCACCTAAAACCATGATTTAGGTGGTTTGATTGGTTGGCTGCATTATCAGATCAGCTTAATTATACATTTGCGAATATTCTTAGTAATATTGGCAATAGCTTGTATCTCGATATTCTCACAAGACCAGGATTTACTCAGGTGTAACCACGGAGCACTACATAGCTACATGCATTTTAGTATGCAGCTAGAATGACTGGTTCTCGTGAAAGGACAATTTGCACGTTTGTGGGACATCGCTCCAGTTTGAGGTGAGAATTTAGATAAACAGATGCATTGTTGTCATATATGTGACATGGGCCTAGGGATGGACCTAGCCACACTGTTTAATTTTAGACTTCAGATGTTGTTTGCAACTTTAAATAATAATAATCAATTTGGATATATTGTTGTTTGTAATTTTCAGGAGTAAATTTGTATGGAAAAACTTTGATGGGGGTGAATGCTGCTCTGCCAAACATCTTGACCTTGAAAGACTTGAATACGTAGGTATTGTTGTATAATTTAATTACTAGGTAACAGTTTTATTCGTAACTGAACTACGACGAAATGAGAATCCGACCATTTGCGAATCCGACCAAATGCGAATAAATGTAAAAGTAGTAATGTTCTGAAATATATGTAGGCAGGTGTATATAATTTTGACAACCTCCGTGGCGTGGCGGTAGTGAACGCGAGACGCGGGTTCGATCCCCGCTGAGTGCAAATATTTGTATGCATGAATATGGCTATTTACATTGGTCTGGGTGTTTCTATGTATAATATGTACCTATGTATTTACAAAAAAAAGTATCTAAGTATGTTAATCCGCATTATAGATTCCAAAACACAAGCTAGTTAAGCTATACTTACCATAGGTCTAGGTAGCGTTGTGGAGGATGTTGTGAAATATTTAAAAAAAAAACATATCTTTGTTCTTTCCTATAATAAGCTCGGTGAATGATGATCCCTATGACAGTTCGTTAGCGCTTAACATTGTACTGACGTCCTATCACATCAAATCCTTTAGAGGTCCATTAAAAAGACGAAAAAATCATAATTGTGTACAATTGTAAATTATAAAAATGAATATTAAGAAATTATTACGTAATGTTCGGAAATAATAGAAAAAAACTCAATGCAAATGTACATGGTACGTGCTGCAAAAGTTACGTCGTCAAGCTGTTATCGACTAAGAAGGGACACATCGATAAACAAAATATCGATAATTTGTTGGAAATATAAAACAAATGCTTTGAGTTTGTATTTTATTTATATCAATCTGAATCTGATACAGGGTCAATCGGATCTTCAAAATCTGAGTCTGAACTGCAGCTATCCGTGACGTTTATTATTAACGGTTGGTCAATGATATTGTCGTATTGTACATCTCGATCCCAGTCTTGTAAGCAAATTTTCTTCGTTCTTTCGACCACTTTTCGCCAATCGTCAGCTGTCACTTGAGCGCAAGCTTCTTCCAATAAAACCATCATTTTATTTGCCGTGAATGGCGGAGTTGTGTTATGCCTAGTTGCATGACCTGAAAATATTTGTACATTCAGTAATTATTTTTAGAAATATATGCATATACATAATATTATATAAATAAAAAATATAGATACCTTTGATCTGCGCCCATATCAACTCGATTGCATTATATTGGCAGTGATAGGGCGGTAACCGAATTACCGTGTGTCCATTTGATTTGGCCAATTCATCCAAAAAATATGATGGGTGCGTCTGTTGTTTGTGAAAGTTCAACAGTCTAACCAACTCTTTTTTTAACATCTGACTGTCAGTTTCCACACCATTGCCGTGTAACCACTCTATAATTTCAGCTTTTTTGTTATTGCTGCTGGGGGGTTTGTTAATTTGAACTGAGTGATATGAAGCATTGTCCATTAAAATATAGTGAGGCTCATTCAAATTTTCTAATAGTTTTATAAACCATGTCTTAAAGTTTTCAAAATTCATTTCCTCGTGGTACTCCGTTGTTTTCACTGACTTAAAAGCCCACAGGCAATTCGGCACAAAACCTGTAGCTGTGCCAGCGTGGCAGATGATTAAGCGCTGGCCCTTTCCTTCAGGAGTTTTTGTGCTGGATTTCGCTGTGTCATCCGTCCATGCCTTACCTACAGTATGATTGGCGTTCAGCCATGTCTCATCAAGGTATACTACCTTCTCCCAGTTATCAATTTGTTTGATTTTGCGAAGAAAATCGCATCGTAGTAAAGCTATGTCAGTACGCTCCATTAATATTTTTCTCTTGTCACATTTTTTATAGCGGAATCCACATTTTTTCAAAACAATTCTAAGGGAAGTAGCACCGCCTTTGAAGAGTTCTGCAGCTTTTAATGAAGATAATAACTTCTGGCAGGTCGGTAGTTCACCTCGTAGGTAGTAACCATAAATATGATTGCGTATAGCATCTAAATCAAATTCATCAGGTTCTGTTATATGACATAACGTTTTATTTTTCTTTGGTGTTAATAGTTTATTGTCCTCCATGGACGACTCCCCAATTGCCAGCTAATTATGAATTCTTTAAAATTCAATTCAAAAAGAATTTTAAATTCTTTAAATTATGCAATTTGAATAAAAATTAAAGTATAGTAAAATAAAATATAATAAGGCTGTTACTTTTTTATCTAGTGTTTTATGTCCATCAATGCGCGTAGTCTTTTTTTCAAAATAAATAAATATTGCTTATTATGTTGAATGACCTGGCTGAATGACATGACATTTGCCTGAAAAAACAGTATTTTATCGAAATTGTTTCGCATCACTAATACAACTGTCAGTTGAAACGTCATAGGGATCATCATATATCGCTCGTAGTATAGTAAATGTTTCGTGTGTAAACACGGCCAATGAAATAAGTAGATATATTTTTACATGTCAAAGTTTACATAAATGTGTATTATATTTGAAAATTGGGATTGTTAGCCAAGTTAGTCTTCATCAGGCAGTAATTTTATTGGTCTTTTATGTTACATTTCACTCCTATAAGTAAATTGCAGCAAAATACCGCATTAACAAAATTTAATAACAATACCACAGTTTCATTCATTAATTCCAACAGAAGAGCACGAAACCCTGCTTATGCCATCTCATTTACTAATCCAACAACATCTTTAAGTACAACACTAATGTTTAGCGAGCAAACGTCTCCAAAACAATGCTTATCACCCCTAACTAGCACACTGACACACAAATTCTAATATTTACAGCACACGAAGTCATTTCACCTGTCAACATGAGCACACTTCCTGTGCCATACGCATACCACATTAGTTAAACACACACACACATAAACGAACATCTGTACAAAAACAATGTAAGTACGTACTTAAAACACACACATACACACCCAAACCACAAATGTGTACAGGATTGATATAAAATGTCGCAGCTGTGTCGTGAAATCGGTAAATTATGCAAACGGCTGAAGATTTTTTTCCGACTCGTTTTTATTGGCCCAGGACATGAGACTGTGGATTTAATTGCGCATTTTGGTAATTAATTTTATTGTACAAGGGTGTAAAATGGTGTCGTTACTATGTTACTGCATGGGAATTAAATAGAAAATTCGATTCAATAGAGCATGCAGATACGTTTAATGGTTGATAAAGAGCTGGTTACTACTTATTTTTTTGGTTAGTTTTCATTGGCTAGCTTATAAAACTTTTAGGTTGTGTTTAAACTTCTGAATACAGGATATATTGTGCTTTATCAATTTTCGTCTACAAATAATGAATAGGAAACGAAGATAAAAGAGGAAACTAAATGATTATGGTATAAGATATAGCTAGGCTGTCTTCACGTGTTCTTTGAGGAAGCCCGACTTATTTTGGACCCTAGAGGGATCATTTATCAAGAAGTAACACGTCTAATGCGAGGTCGAACATCGAAAATCTTATAGAGTTGGTAACACAAGTATGACTCCCCTGGTGTTGCATAGGTACGTCCATAGGCCACGGTAACCACTTACCATGAGGTGGGCCCTGTGCTTGTCTGCCACCTAAGTGGTATAATAAAAAATTGTGTGACATAACGAAGGGTACAATGTTTAAAATATTGTCTACTGAAAAAATTAACATAAAATTGGAAAATGACTGAATTTACAGATTTAGTGAGAACTGTTAGAAGTAGGTGTCAAGCTTGCTTGCTGTGCCTGAGCAATCAATTAAGATATGACCTGTCGAGCTAGACGCCATCTTCCATGAGATTATAAAATTTAGATATTTTCTACTTGTCTTATGTTTTGTTTCTTGAAGTTTATTTAACATTTTTATTAAAATTTTATTACTAAAATAGCCAGTATGCGGTACGCGTAGACACCCAGGGTAGAATAATAAATTAGAAATAATAGTGATTGGCTAAAGTTTTAGTTTGACTGCGGCACACATCTGTAAGTAGAATAATAGGTATACCATTTAGTGCGACAGCGCAGACGGGTAGGTGCTAACATTCTTGAAACGCAACACCATACGAAGCTTCATATATTTATATTTTAACTACACACGCCGCGTGGTTACCGGCAGAGTAGAATTTGGTCCACACTATCTCTTTCTAGGTGGTGTCGTACAAGGCGTCGTATAGGGCTGTTTAGCATCAGATACATACACATACATACCATAATACTGTTGTTTTCGAAGGGGATTGATTTTGGCATGTCTATTATTGAAATAATCGGATGACATTCTCGTAGTAAACTATGTGTATGATATTGGAACAGCGCCACCTACTGTCTTTTCTGCCCATCCCCTCAAGCGTAGGTCGCAGAACGATCTCCGTCCTCCATGAGCGCTGGCCTGGGGGTGATCGGTGGAGCCACCTGTCACCCTAGCAGAAGCAGGCTGCGGCGGCGGCGCAAAGTGGGCCTCCCCTTACCCGGGGCTAGATGAGGACACTGTGCTCCCCACAACCCGAAGGGGCATCTCGAAAGGGATGGTCCTGGGTCTGCCGGCGTGCGAGAGATATGCTTTCGGCAATCTCACCTCCGGCAACCAAAGACCCAAGACGGCGTGCGTTTTAGTCGGTTCGAGTCCGACATAACCACCTCCACCGGTTCCGTGGGGGTGGTATCCGTGAGATTCTTCGCACGATAAAAAAATAAAAAATCCCCTCAAGCGTAAATACATAGGTACTGCAAAGGAGATAAGTAGCTATACACCTTATCATATAAACTTGTATATAAATGCGTATACTTATCGCCTTTGCCGTCTGTACATCACAAAAGAAGAATCAAATTAAGCTCCAAGTTATTTTAAGTACTCACAGCATAATTTGATGCCCGAATCGATTGAAGTCCTACATAAATACGGGGCTTTACCTTTGAATAAATATAAACAAGTCTCGTCCCTAATTTAAATATTAATAAGGTCTAATACAACATGGCAACAAACTTTGATTGAGCCTCAGTACATAAACAGTCTTTGACAGACTTCCTCTATCAATTGCCAATTAATTCAGGTACGTAGGCATATTAATAAGGTTGTCACTTTGATATATAATGTTAATATATTGTTTGGTATAATTTTCTTTTGTGTTGGCATAATTGGGAGAGGAACACGATTTTAAATTTATTTCGATTTTAATTATAGTCATGTAGTTTTCATAACAGAGTTTTACTAGCTTTTGCCCGTGGCTCGGCTCACATAGTTGTCGGTTATCGCGACCAAACATAGCCTATGTCCTTTCTCAAGGTCTAATCTACCCTTATACCGAATTTCATCAAAATCGGTTCAGTGGCTTAGGCGTTAAAGCGTAACATACAGACAGACAGAGTTACTTTCCCATTAATAATATTAGTATGGATAACCTGGAGTAACACGTATGCGTTTTATCCTGGGTATATATTCCCATGGGAAGCGATCGGGATCAAAATTTAACGCGAGTGGACCCGCAGGCATCATGTGGGCATCGCAGGCAAGATGGTGCTGATAATCTGATGTTGCCGACATTATTATTTCATGACCTGAATTCACACTAAAATAATCACAGGTGCATTTATTTAAAAATATGTATTGTTCAATTTGATTCAATCAATACAGATTTGTAAACAATATTTGTCACATTTGTATTGTATAAACATGATCCATTAACCCACATATTCGCTGGTACCGTAAATATTTTGACTAATTGCAATGTTATCTTAAAGCAATATAACTTATCAATCTTTGTAGCCCCATTCTTTGAAACCACACTAGTTGAACAAACCCCGCAAGGCTGAGTTTATTCATGAAATAAGTGACGTCAGACGCAAGATTAATCTATTCGGTTCCATAACAATAAATTATAATGCGTCACATCGAACTACACAACCAGCTCTCGTAAGATGGAAAGGCTGGCAAACTTAGGTATCGACGAGCAAAGTAACTTATATCGAGTCTTGTGATTAATTTCAGATTGTGACAGCCATTGCTATGTTTCAGGGTTGTCAACAACTTTTATAACTAGCAAAAATACTTATGTATTTTTTTGGACTTGCAACTAATAACTATTCAAGTGTCTGCTCGTAATATTAAAATAACAACTTTTACAACATTACGCCTAATATGTGGGACCGAAGATCACAGTTGGCGAAATGTGGGTGTTATTACACCTCTGCCTACCCCTTTCGGCCTTTACAGGATTTATATTTATGTATGTATGTAACTTTTACAACACGGCACTTGCACTGTAATAAAGAAGAAAATTTATACCTTTTGTCTTTCCTTCTGACTTGGCGAATATTTAAAACGGCTAAGCTAATTTTGAAATGACTTTCAATGCTTATATTAAGGCGTAACTTAAGCTTCTTTTATTTTGGAATGGTATTTGAATTTATTTCCTTTTTTTATGTAATAAACTTGAAAATAAAAGGCGTGAAAACCCTGAACACAGGGTTGCTGCAATTGACAAGTCACGGGCGTGATTCAGTAGCGAGACTGCGGTGTACCGACCACCGTCAGGACGCGGCAAAGCCTCGTCATTCGTACGGTTCATTAATAGAAGAAAAGTTATAATGGATCGCCGATGCAATACAATTATTAGCGCTATTAGTTACCTGTATTAATTTGGTTATTAATGACTTGAAGGCTGTTGGTAATGGTAAAAGTTTCGTCCATTTTGGCGTATTTATTATGACTTGAAGGTATTTTGTGAGAATTGAGTTGTGCTGTCTCATCTAACAATCAATTGGTGTTTCGGAATACGTATTTATTGGTTGGTAATTTTTGTATCGATGAACAAGGAAACAGTAATTTTTCACAATATTTCGTGTGTACATACATCTATACTAATAGTCATACCTGTAAATCACTGAAGATGTAGCAGAAGTATATTAATACCCGCATTTCACGAACTATTTTCGGTTTCACTTAATAGAGGGCGAGCCTATTGCTGCCAAGCGGACACTTTGTCATGGGCTGCATGCTATCGGATGGAGAACAGCCCTATCCTTTAATCGCCTTCTACGTCACCCACAGGAACAGATGGGGTGACCTTATTCTATTCCACTGGGAACCAATATGATTTCAGATTACTTTATATATTTCGCTCGGTGCCATGCTCATAGCCATGATGCGGAATGTGAGCCCGTGGGCTGCCTCTGCCTCCTTCGGCAAGTAAGTTTATAATGCTCAAGGAGACACCTTTTTTTTTTTTACGTGCGGAAATCCCCTCGGATACCCCCCCTGCCGGAGCCGGAAGTGGAGGTTATGTCGGACTCGAACCGACTAAAACCGCACGCCGACTGTGGGTCTTGGTGCTAGGCCGGAGGTGAGGTTGTCATCGACATATCCCTCGCACCCCGGCTGACCCAGGGCCATTTTTTTTTTTTTTTTTTTACACAGGACACGTCAATTTGACTTCACCTCGCCTGATGTTAAGCTAAAGGCAAAGTCTCGGAAAGAGGGTCACCATCGTAAACATTTACCATGTTAACAGTGGTGGCACTCAGCTTGACGGCCTCATTAGATGCCTTTTCACGCCCCGCTTAAAGGACCCGGGACTGTAGGAAGAAGGAAACACGTGAGCTGGCAGGGAATTCCAGGTCTTAATGGTGCGGCATAGGAATGAATCACTGAAACGCTTGGTTCTAGCAGGTATACTCTGCACCGTAAATGGATGACATCTTAGCCCTGCACGTGTGCATCGGAAGGTGACACCGGAGATGTCTAGAGAGCTCACTAAAGGCGTGTGGCGTTAACTCAGGCATTGTTCTGCGTGAGCGTCAAATGCGCTAACGCGATGCGTTTCAACGCCATGTGTAAAATATCAAATGGTCGGTATTCTTTATTGTGTCCTACCGCGTGAAAACTTCACTTGCAGTATGGAACGTAATGTCAATGGCGTCGCTTGCGTGTGCTGTCACGTTTGTCGCTTACGTAGGACAACGGGTCAGACGTTCCAGGTCGCACAACAACCTCCGCTCTCGACTGGGGGTGACAAGTCGAAGTATACGTATAGTCGCTAAGTAACTAAGAATGATAGCTGACGAGATCAAAAACGAATACTATGAAGCTTAGAATGAATGCTTTGATTCGTCTATTTGATTTGTGAGGTACATAAATTGGCTGCGACACCACGCACTGGTGCCAATCAGTATATATTTATCACGAATCATTAGGCCACGTACTTCTTAGATCGGACAGTATCGAATGCTAACAATTAAATGCAACGTTACGGTCGACACGTCTTAATATAGATTAATCGCGCGATATATCGATTGATTGATTTGATATTGATCATTAGATATTTTAGATTACTACTGCACGAGACAATTATGATTACTGTATTGTGCGAGACTATGTAAACATAAATAGATATATGAATTAGAGAACAATAAAATTGAAATAGCTTATTTACAAATGATACAATTTTTTTCGTTTGTTTGTTTGTTTGTAATTCTGTGCGATCTACACGTGAGCGCACAGAATTACATACATACTATTTAAATGCTTTCTTTTTTATTACCGGCTTCGATTATTTTGTTTTTTAATTGAAATTGTCAATTATTGCACGTCATACTCGCGGCCGCCTCTGAAAACCAGCGCTGTCCGCCTGCACTACCGCGCGGACAGCATTTACGCTGAGAGGCGACCTGTATTCTGCACAGTTGTTTTATTTATTTTTTTATCATTTTCTGTTGGTGCTTATTAAAAAATATTTTCATTCTTTCTTTTCTTATAATTTTATACGAAAAGTTCAAATGAACTTGAAATTTACTTTCATGTTGCAAAAAACACGATGCACAGAAAACTATTAAGTATAATAATTACATGGCTGTTTGCAACGTTACGGGCAAACCCACGGTCATTGCTGTGAGGAACACTGCAACTACAACTGCAACGCTATATGTAATACTAACAGCAAAGCTGCAGGCACTGGTACGTTCGAAGTTACATGCAACGCTACGTGCAATGTGCAGTGTTACGCTAAATATTAAAGACAAAACTTATTTCTTTATGACTATCCAAATTTGTTTCGATCTATACTATAGGACGCGCGAAATCTTCCATAATTTTGCCATCAATAAACGAACTAAATTTAAAAAAAAACCTTTAAATCTTTTGGAAATGGTATGTGAAATTAGGACCTTTCAATACGAGACATTCTATTGTTACTGTGTCGTTAAGTTTTTTTTTGTAACGCAAAGGCCTGCATTTTAAACAGGTGCGGGGTATTTTTAAATTAACATTTTTTTCACTTCCGAAGATTATAAAGGAATACCAAATGAGGCGACACTACTAACTAAGGCCAATGAACTCATTTACCGTTTCCTTAGATAAGGCATAATTATCATTTAAGTGCTTTTGAAAAGGAATTGCTCGCTCGTTCGTGAACTTCAAGGATAATCTATAATGGTGTTAAATTTTAGGTCACGTCCGGTAGATTCCCGGGCAAAAATCTTGAAAAAAAATTAACTCAATCTCTTGATCGTAATATAATAGTAATTTTAAAATTTCCCCCGACTGCTCTCGCAACTAACTTATGCTTGCAGATGGGATACTGTTCCGATTACTTATTCTCTGTTTAAAACAACACATCCTCAATGAAAAACATTCTTTTTTATTATATGGTCGTAGGTTACCTTTATGCCAAATACATGGTGATCTATGCCCTTTTTACGTGATCAAGTAGTAACAAACAAATAAACGAACTCACTTTCGCTTTCTATAAATTCGATTTCACACTAAAAAGGTAGAAACAAAAATGGAAGCAAAAATATAATCAAATGATTCAAATGAAAAATGTACGTTCGCCATTACCACACTATAATCGTTTTAGTTCCCGAAACGGTACAATGTTGTGCTTCATTCGTTCCTCATTTGATACTGGCGATATCAAAAGGCTTATAGTCAATTTATGTATTGGGTATGAGCCTTTTAATAAGTTTATAACCTCCAAGTTTAGAACTGGTGACTTATTCTACTTGACACAGTTGTAACGTATACATCAAAATCAAATTAAATGAGTCGGTTGGTCAAGCCTAATAAGGGCCCTGACTGAAAATTTAATAATAAAAAATGCCATTTAAATTTCGAACAGGTAAAGAACTCTTTAGTAAGCTATAAATGTAATGTACCTTTAATGAATTGATTTGTACAATGTTAGGTCATGAAAAGATAGTGTCGTGCGCTCGAGTGCATTCGCAATAAATATTATTAGGTGCATGATTTATATGACGTTTTATTGCGGTCTTAATCAACTAGATATAGAGTGATTCATTATTGTTTAGATTCGGGCTAGTTAACGCCTGAGATATAAATCTAGATTATGAAATTCTCGCACGAAACGTTTCCACTGGATAAAAAATATTCTCCAGAATAAAAGATTATAAAAAGAATTAGTTTGATGAACCCCCTTGTGATTCAAATATTGCGGTATTTATCAAGAATGCAGTAAAAGAGATCTCTGAAAGAGAGTGGGCCCATTGATTCAGTCAACGGTTCCATCGCACGTGACTCTGCCGAGAAAGTGATTCAATTTAAAAAACAATAAAAATATTATTAGATTTCTACTTCATACATTGAATGTTTTTGCTTAAACTTTCAATATAACCTGTTTAATATCTAGCGTTACCTACCGAAACTATTTTCTATTTCTGAGATAGATACCTACTCTAAATTTGAATATTGTGATATTCGAAGTTCAAAAAAATTAGAACTGAAATATTTGAATTGAATGAATATTGTTCTCAAAATCGATCTCACTCGATGTGGGCTACGGCTGCGCCGGCTACGGACGCGCATCGTCGGCACACGCGCATAGAATAATAAAATGAACATTGAGGATCAATAACCTGGTCTTATTTGTTCGCTTTAACTACTTTAACTGAATCATTTGCTAGAAGAATAAAATAAAATAATAAAATACTGGTCAAACCAATGATTTAATATACTAGACAACATGTCTTAATACGAAGAAAAATGGGAACGTGGCGAGAATAATTCTTAAATTTTGAATTTGGAACAAAACGCATAAACTAGATAAACCAGTTTTTTTTTTCAATTTTGAATGTTATCTGTAGCCATAGCGCCTTTTTGTAATGTCCTTCACACACTTCACGTTCCTTATAAGTAACTACTTGTTACTTAAAGTTATAGGGTCGAACAGATATTATAACTTTTGAAAAAAAAAAGAAAAAAACATACAAGAGCTAGTAAAACATACATTTTTTCAATAATATGCTATTATGTAACTAGTATTCATTAAGTACTCATGTAGGTAAATACAGGTAAACCACAATAGCTGTCAAACGCCATTCATCGATACGAACAAATAAAATAGGCGACGATTATACTTGAAAGCGTCATTATCTATGTTCATTCGCGTTCCACTGCGAAGTAGTTAAGTATGTGGAGTTTCTACACACTTATAGTAGGGATGTTAGTCTTATAGGACAATCGTAAAGTACAGAATGCTAATAACATAATGGCCAATGACATCAGTTGAACGCCAGTGATGATATATTCACTTATATTACAGGAATAATAAAAAATTACGCAGGGTTTCATACTAAATTTTGACATATGAGCTGTATAATACCCCGTGTATTTTTTTATTAGTAAGGGCCTAAGTATACAGATAAGAATGACGACGCTCTACACGATTTGATAAAACTAATGAAATACCTAAAAAATTGATTGATAATTTATTGTTACCAAGAATATCCAACGGTTATTATTTCCCTGGAATCTCCAGCATAATTTTATCTATAATAATATTAAGGATATTAAGGCTGCCGTGGATTTGAGATTTCCTCATGCGTGAGTCTACAAATCCATACACGCAGCTCCTGCTTGCGTTACTCTAGTTACAGCCAGGCTTCACTGTCATGTATAAAGGGACAGCTTTTGTTCACACTAATACTGGCTGACATTACGTCGAATTAGACAGTGTTATTACTTCATCACAGCGCGGGGATACTTTAGAACCACAAGAAAATATGGATGCGTGAAACAGGATTTGGCAAATTGCGAACACGTAGCCATACTCTGTCAAAACTGTTTTAACAGTATTGTCCTCCTTTCGTAAAAGCTGACTACATACCGCAGGAATATATAGCAGATACAGCGTACACTTGTTTTGACGGTCTAATGGTGGTTCATAGATCTGCCCTTTCAGTCTATCAGGCATTCTGTGGTCATGAATGATATCAGTCACTTCACGACACTTGGCCCTTGCGGCTGTAATTCGTATTAAAGTCTCAATCGATGTAACTATTCGCGTGAAATACGATTTAATGCTTATAAACTAAATTTACCTTCGTTTGTAATCTGTGCAGAATTGTTCAACTTACCTGGAAAAAGAAAAAGGAAAATTAAACAATGTACACAGTTTTAGTATATTACATCCACGAACTGAAAAAACCAAGCCAAATCATACTATAAGCGAGGCCCTGGACTCAGGTAAAGGTCTCAGATGCAACCAAGACTAACGCAAAGATGATGATGTTGATGATCTTGATAATATTAGAGGTTTATCTACGAACTAGTTGAGCGGCGAACTTCGTACCGCCAATTTTTTTTCGCCCGCGTGGGTCTGGTCTTGTTCACGCTGAACTCTCTACTATATTAAGCATGTATTATACATATAAACCTTCCTCTTGAATTACTCTATTAAAAGAAACAGCATCAACTTACATTTTCAAAATAGACCTAATATTATAATGTTGCCTTGTCAATCGAGATTATTTCGAACGATTGATATTAAACCACTAATTCGATGTCGGTTAGATGCAAATCTGATTTGGATAACTAAATAATCTCACTCTAATCACAGTTTAGCATAATATCAGTAAGTAAATGGTACCTTTGTTTCATAGAATTAACAAAATTATCACTTGATATTTTAATAAAATTTTGATGCAATTAATACACAAGCTTTCGTATAGATTTACCCCATATATCTTACACCGTAGATGGCCTGGGGTCAGGCAAGGTGCGAGGGATATACTATAAGTAACTTTACACACCGGGATCTGAAAACCCGAGACGATATGACCCGGTCTGAGTTCGACATAATCCCCCCTAATGGCCGATGGGGTGCTAACCTTAAAAGGAAGAACGGAACACTTATGGGATCACCGTCCGTCTGTCTGTCTGGCTGTCAAGACTTTTTTTCAGAAATGTATACAAGCATAAAGTTGAAATTCATACTATATAATAATCAAGTCTGTTACGTCTTGAAACTGTATAAAAATAAAACATCTAAGTCAAGACAATCAAAATAAATCGCGGTTTATGTAGCATATTTCATCCCAGGATCGAAAATTGTATGGAACTCTTGTTGTGCGAGTCTGCTTGCACTTGACCGGATTTTTTTTATGTCAAATCCTCCTCGTGAATCTGATGATAATTAAGAAAAAGCAGAGGACGTAACACACATCAAACGACATTATAATAAGTAAAACGGTTTCTAGTGCACTACTAGACAGTTGCATTATGAATGACAGATATACGGGAGTGGGCGCCCGTCCATCATAGGGTAAACTGGGCTCGCCCAAAATAGACACGTCTCGTGATATTTAGTGTAAGTTAAAATAAATGAGCTTGTAGTTGCTTTTTAAATATCGCTTCCGGAGAAATGCGTAGAAATTTTGTTTGTGTGATGGATGAATTTACAACTTCTATCCCTTTTCTTATTGTGCGCAAAATCCCCACGGATACCACCTCGAGCCGAAGGTAGGTTATGTCGGACTTGAACCAACCAAAACGCACGCCGTCTGTGAGTCGTTGTGCTTAGGCGAACGTGAGGTTGTCAGGCATAACCCTCACATCTCGGCCGACCCAGTGCCATCTATCTAGATCTGTGGTGTGGGGACCAAGGAGTCCCCAACTTCTATACCCTCGCGTTCACTGACGCGCTTACTAATGTAGCCCATACGGGTAAACGGCATCGTTGAGAAGCTGTGTTTGCTGTATACTGCTACTGTATGCGGTCAACTACGAAATTCTTACCTTTCTTTTACATACTTCATCCTAGCGTTAATCACAGTCACATCTGAAGTTTTCAACATCGAAGTCTGGGGTCCGCTTTTACCAGTCTAACTGCAGATTTTCGCTAAAATTCGATATTTTCTGTGAAGCGACTACCTACCTATCTTTAGATGTACTAAAAGTTATGCCAAAAGTGTTTCAGAATTGAAGGAATTTTTACAGCATTAAGTATGCTAACTATACAAATCGAATACATAGGGAAAAAGAATCTTCTCGGGCGGGACTCGAACCCGCAGTCTTTCCCTTACAGGGGGAATGCCTGACCAATTCGGCTACCGAGACACGCCCGATATGATTCAAATTTCCCTCCTTATACGTCTTTAAGGCGACGTAGCGTCATCTACCGATTTTCTTACGAACTATTTGTTTCTTGTTTTTTTTTTTGTTTGAATGTTTCAGAATTATGAATATTGTATAGGTATGATACCTGTTTAGCATAGTAATTTGATTATTAGGTGAATTGGGTGCTCTTTAGACCGTAAGCCGTGATATTCAGTTAATTGGTCAGTGGGAAGTGTTTATTAATTCGGTGACGCAATGCGTTATAATTGACTTGGATGTAGGATGGTGCATTCATGAGACCAAAGGGCTGAAGTGGGAATTCAATTAGCCCTACAATTATCTACTCCGTAGAGAAATTATTATCAACAGTTAGTGATAAGACTATGTAATTGAGAGGGGCTCGTGGCTTAGTGGTTACCGAGTAGGTTAGCATATTACAAGGTTAAGCAATACTAGCCAGGTCAGTCTTAGGATGGGTGTCTGAGAGTGAGACAGCTCCGTCTCTCGTGAGTTAAACCGTCGCTGTCCCCAGGTGTCACAAACATTTTGTGCCATTCGTAAAGGAGCTAAAAGTTCGAGAATCTACTACTCAACCTTTTTGTATTCCCGTCGCCTAATAAGAAAAACAAACGAATCCAAACATTTATCTAACAGGGCAGCTAACAATGCAACTGAAATTCAATTAAGTATAGTGCTAACACAATTATTAATTACGCGTACACAATAGATAAAATGTACGTGTGTGTGTGTGTAAATCTGAATGTGTGTGCATGGTCAGTAGGTCAAATCAACTATTATAAATTCATACATCAAACCTCTGACCATAATAGAATAAAGCAAATTAATTGTTATTAATTATTTATTATTCTGATAGTGTACGGTACAGTCAGGCATAGAACTCTAGGATTTTGAAGGTAGAGAAGGCTACCATTGAGATTGGGAAGTTAGACAGTTGTCACTATTTGGAGGGGTAGGAGAGCGGACCCCGAGTCACAAAATGTAAGCTTTATATAAGAAACTAGCTTTTTCCCTTGAGTAGTAGCGTGATCAGATCATATATAGCCTATGTGTTATTCTGATGTATAAGCTATATTATTGTAAAGTTTCATGAAAATCCATTCAGTAGTTTTTACGTGAAAGAGTAACAAACATCCACCCATACATACACTCACAAACTTTCACGTTTATAATATCAGTAGGATTAATACACTTACAAATGAACAAATACTCAAATATGTTACTCGTTAAAGTTGGCGCTACTATCGCAAATGTAGGAACAGACGAATTAATTTTCTTTTTATTACCTGCGAACGAATAAATAATCAAATAATTAAGTAGGTAGGTAGGTACCACAGGATATGTTCTTTGTTCGTTACTTGTCATTATTAACGTGATTAACAAACGTTAATTACGGAAGAGTCATGAATAAATATGTAATAGAATAATTCACTAAGGACGTTTGAAATTGCACAATTTAAAAATAGAAGTGAATACGAAATAAAAATCCTTTTTTTATTTGCGAATGAGACAAACTGCATATGTTTATGGTTGTAAAAACAAAACCTTATTACACAACACATGTTACATGTTTGGATACTTGTCATTATGAGACACTAGACATTATGGGACTGGACGTAATAAGACACTAGACTCTTTGGCATATTGGACATTTTAGGAGACTAGACAATATCAGCCAGAGCGATTTTAATTTTTTAGAATGACTTATTTGAATTAAATGATTAAATTCCATATTCAAATAATATATTTTAAAAGTATATAACTTATGCCCTTGTGGCAGCAATGAGTAGGTATTAATTGGACTAATAAAATAATGTTAATAGGCTCAACATCTGACCCACTTATTTATTTAATAATACTACCGTAGACTATTAATACAGACTTAGTCCAATGCAATAGTGTAGGACATAATTTAAAATATTAAAAACAATAATAACAATGCAAAGAAATAACAAAAAACGGTTTATTTTTTCACACACAATAGAATAAGAAACTCAATGAGGACTAAGTTTATGAAGGAAATTATTTTGTAGATCAATAAGATCATTATTTTTTAATCTTGGTTAATACTTATGTAACGTAATACAATATTTTACCTAGTTCAATAATAAAGCTCAATAAACTGTGTCAAAGACTATTTAGCCATGATGTAATAACATCCTTGGATGAATATATAGTTACATACTTGAAATGAGTTGTGTCGTGCCAAAACTGCAACCGAGTGCATCATCAGTCGCCAGTCCCGACGTACAGAGTGACAAGTCATCTCATCTATGTCAGAAACGCAACGGATTTGTCGTTTAAGAAGATAGATAAATCTTGAATCGATTTTACGGTTATGCATTGACGACTGTGACCGATTTCATATTGTCATTTTTATTACATAATATGCTGTAGTTTAATTCTCTCCGGTGTAAAAAGAGACAACAGCACGCCATTTTCATTTTACTCTTACATACTTCACAAGCTTCCTCTATTGTCATTAAGCCTTTCATCCAAGCCTGCCGGTTTCCAATGCTTCCACAACCTATCCGTTTTTCAAAAGCGTTTCAGTGACTCATTCCTACACCGCATCACTAAGACCTGGAACTCCCTGCCAGCTCACGTGTTTCCTTCTTTCAACAGTCCCGGGTCCTTTAAGCGGGGCGTGAAAAGGCATCTAATGAGGCAGTCAAGCTGAGTGCCACCACTGTTAACAAGGTACATGTTTACGATGGTGACCCTCTTTCCGAGACTTTGCCTTTAGCATAACATCAGGAGAGGTGAAGTCAAATTGACGTGTCGGGTATAAAAAAAATATCAATTTAGTCTGTATAAGTATCGCGAGGTCGACCCAGCTTGCCCTAGACAACCTTAAATTTTATATTGAAAAAAGGTATTAGGAACGTGAACTTGAAAACTTGATGTTATGGTTTGATATATTTCCTCTCCGAATGTAAAGAATGAATGTAAATAGTACTTAGGACTAAGTAATGCTGTAATTAAAGATATTAATAGTCTAATATAAATGCTAATAGTTCGGCTAGACTGCTTGCATGACTGAGTACAAGAACTATTTGAAGACGATACGTTACACCGCTCAGTCCTCATGACAAGTGGCAATTGTATGGGAATGACATTATTATTACATTTATGACAGTCTTAAATCCATATCCATACTAATATTATAAATGCGAAAGTAACTCTGTCTGTCTGTTTGTATGTTACCCTTTCACGCCTAAACCACTGAACCGATTTTGATGAAATTTGGTATAGGGGTAGATTAGACCATAAGAAAGGACATAGGCTGTGTTTGGTCGCGATAACCGACATCCACGCGGGCGGATCCGCGGGCAAAAGCTAGTAACATATAAAATTAGTTGTCCCGACTGATTGACTGACTGATTCATCAACGCAGAACCTTAACCGCTGGACCTACAAAGTTGAAATTTTGACAGTACATGCATTTTATAATGTAAACATCCACTAAGAAAGAATTTTCGGAAATTCTGCTACTAAAGGGGTAAAATAAGGGATGGAAGTTTGTATGAAAATCCGTCATTTTCAGAGCTAGATGCACTAAATTTCGTAAACCAGTGTCTTTTAAGAAATAAATGAACACGTATCAGCGTTTTTAAAATTTAACTACTAAGAGGGTAAAATAAGTGAGAAACTTTTGTAAGGAAAGTTCGTTATTTAGGTCACTATTAAATATGGAATACGAAATTTTCCCAGGTGAAGCCGGGACGGGTCAAGCTGGTACTCTACAAACGCATAGCCACTTGTCTAGGGGCAGATACAACAGATAACAGATATGCATACCGCGTATATCGTGCCATTATAATATTCTTATTATACTCGTATTATTGTGTAAGCTTTAAGAACGGATAGTCCATTAGACAGTATGTGTACAGTACTGTCCCCGTTCATTGTCTCTAAATACTTAAAAAAACATAAATGACGCATCAGTAATTAGCAGCTGAAAATAAAACAACGCCAGTCTAACTAGAGCTCTATTGGTAAAAATGTTTAGGCGACAGTGTTACTTTTGTTGGTATTTAGAGCAGATGACAGGGGTCTTCTTATGTTGGCAAGTGGTATAAATAGTGATGTCTTTTAACAGTAGAGTGTTCGGTTCCCGAATACCGGTGCACAACTAATGTGGGACGCTAACGTGTCAATCTGCACCGCAGAGACTTTTACGTACGGGCCGTTTAAAATAATTATTTTCGATTTAACATAAGAACAACATATGTTTTTGATTTTCGGAATTGTTCTTTTTTCGCGTGCTTGTGACAAAAACTGATAGGACTGTAGCTGAAACATATAGGATAAAGTGCAAGCGGGCACTTTATGGCAATAGACTCGCCCCCTATTTCGTTAGAACGAGAATCATAATTTAGGAAAATATGGGTGATAATACACCTCTGCCTACCCCTTCGAGGATTTACAGGTGTGAATATGTTTGTATGTTACAGGAAATGGATTTAAAACTTTTTTACACAGTCATAGACAATTTGGTGAAAACGACCCGAAGATGTTTGGGACACAAATTCTACGGACACTGTGTCCCTAAGTGTACTTTCAAATTTATTTATTTTTTCGAAGACGTTACGGACACCAATAAAAAAGATAGTTTTGTACAGTCGGACGGAACACTTCTAATTGTTTTCAATACATAATAATATATTATAAACTCATTAAATTTATGAGTGTAGTACGGAGCGAAAACGCGCTAACAATGTCGATCAAAGTATAGTGTTTAATAGCAGGTAACACGCATTATACCGCGAAGTGTCATATTATAAACATTGCCATGTTATGTCAATGTTTCAAAACGACTTCTCAAAGTGCGTGTTAGAAATAATTATCATTTTGCTTTAATGATGGAGCAAAACATTATGGAGATCTGTATACCAAAGAGTTTCTATGCGTGTCTCCAAGGTTACGAAATCTGCTAATCCACACTAGGTCAATCATGAAGGCAGTACTGTTATAGGTATGCCCGCGTATAAACTAGCTTTTGCCCGCGGTTCCGCCCGCGTGGATGTCGGTTATCGCGACCAAACATAGCCTGTCCTTTATCTAGGTCTAATTTAACCCTGTACCAAATTTCATCAAAATCGGTTCAGTGGTTTAGGCGTGAAAACGTAACATATAGACATACAGAGTTACTTTCGCATTTTTATTATTAGTATGGATTCCTTTCTTCATTACTTATCTGTTAGTTAGACGCTGGCTGCTTAATATACAAAAATATAGTAGGCACAATATCCATTCGAAATTTTACATACATATATATAATTTTTAGTCGGAACAGAACAGGATATAGCTTTTAAATCAATTTGAATGTTGGCAGTATCGCTTACATTATTCCATTTTCAATTCAGTTTTTAAATGTGGTGCCAACCTAACTTTATAGCGAATAATTTTGCACTTCGTACAGAGTTATTGTTATAACTTTTCGTAGCCGACGCCACTGTAGGTTGGATATATTCGGTTTACGGACATGTCTCGAGTCCGGTGTCCGGTAGGTACGTCCGGAGAGATCCGGCATTGATAATAACACAAACATGAGCGTCAGTCTGGACAGTTTGCATGCCCTGTATCAATCAATGTCAGTTGTGAATCAGCAAGAATACATCGGCTATTCGCTTTTCATGACGTCAGCGGCTTTTCCTATGTATTGTGTTGTGTAGTTCTTGTGTTGGAGTCTCGTAGGTAAAACTTGCATTACATTAATAAAAATAAATAAAAGGATTTATTGTAATTGAATTGAGTTCAAAAAAGTTCTGAATTTCCATAATTAAGTACATTCTTGTAGGTAAAATTACTTATTTAGCTGAAGTTATTGACTAAAGAGTAGAAAAGAGTTCTGTTTGATTTCTCTTTCCAGCCAAATGCCCAAAAATTTCATAGTCATTTCGGAACTTGATTTAGCGAAAACATTTTTTTCTTTTTTTCTTTTTTTTCTTTTATGTTTCTGTAATGGCTGTTTTTTTATTCTATTTCCGCCAAATCATTACTTCCAGATGATTAGGCTATCATAACTGTGCCCACAATCTTTCGCTCCGAAATTACTATAAATAGTTTGTATATTCATACATAAAGTGTTCACAAACATAAATACTGCCAAACCCAGTTGACTTCTACGGATATCGAACAAAATCCGTTACTGCATTCAGCGCGAATATATTAAGGTAGGCCATTGTCACCGAATGATCGAGTACAGCCGGCGCGGTACGTGGCGTGTCATTGTGGCTATCAATCAGACGATGTGGTGTGGCCTTCGACCCCTGGACAATAGTGTTAGAAAATTTTGGAGAATCATTGCGATAATTATGTGAACGTTACTCTTAAAATCATAGACTTGTATAGATACTAGACTAGCTGTTTGGATTTGGAACAAAATTGTGCCACGGTTCCTCAGCGAAGCGGGAATTTTGAATTTCGAACTGAATGCCGAAACAACATAAATGAGTTAATGATTTTGATACTTATCTCTATAGACATAGAGCGCCTTTTATGAGCCAGAGGCAATCTCATCCTCGACAACTAATGAACCGTCCGCGAGCAGTTTTATGTCAGTTCGAGTTTGACATAACTACCACCCCTGATGGCTATAGCTGTTATCCGTGGGTATTAAAAAACCAGTAAGAAGAGTTGCCTCAGCTTCATAATGTTTTGCACAATTTATTATCAAATGGTACGATTATATTGAACCATAACATTCTATTTGATTGTTCGGAAGTTCCACTCGAATGCGACAATTTACACGCGTACAAGATGCAATGTCACGGACAGCTAAAACGTTGTCGTTGTATCCAAGCAACTTGATTCTACGTTACTGCCTAGTCGCGCGCTGCAACTGACAGACGTCATCTCAAGACCGCGTTGCTTTATGACTTGAGCCGCAATAAATCCTCTATGCATGAAGGCAACTTCTGGCCGTTCTGAATTCGAAATAATTTTTGCTGGCAACATTTTTCTAGAGATATATATAAATGCTAGATGTTCCAAATTTTAAATTGCTTTCAGTTTTATTTTACGGGATGGCTTAAAACAGAATCCTTTGACATATTTTTAGGTTATATAGGGTTGGTACTGATTAATGCTGAAGCTACTGTGAATGTATTATCAGGTAACACTCACGGTGATTATACAAACAAAATAGAAATGTCATTAAGACTAGGTATCACAGTTAGGTATGTATAACTAGGTACTTCCTCATACTACATACACTTTAAGAGAAATTTCACATAAATGTCCTACGTAGCGTATGAATGAATTCCTTTTTACCGATCAGACGTCAAACATCGCAATATTTTATGAACCGTAAAGACGACCTTCTGACATACTTTTTAAATGGAGTAAAAACAAACGTGAAAGCGCTTACAAAAACATACCAATATTAATAGTTTAAGGAAAACGTGAAAAATGTCTTAATAAAAAAAATACACCTTGCCCGTAGTGTTGAAACGTTGAAATTTCAACGTTATGCCCCTTATCTTAGGGTACACGTGTGTGAGCTCATATAGTAGTATAATTTGATCCGTAGACAGCATCAGTCGAGCTGGGTCATGACGAATTACATCTGTGTTATAAGGTTAGGGACAGATTAGCGCGCTTTTACTAAATTGTTACGGTTTTAACAAACTAATTTACTGTTTGACCATGATAAAAATCAGTACTGAAAATAAAATTAAATGAATTTAACTATCACTGAATACGTCTTTGAAGAATTTTACTAGTTTTTATAAGATAAAGACTACTAATTATACTACGACTATCTTTTTTTTTATTTACTTTGCGGAGATCCGAAATTTTTATACTACGACTATCAATAAGTATGGATGGGGCCCCAATATGATTTTTGGGTTCCAAGCCAACTGAATCTGCTAATCGCTGTACTTACTAGACTTACTAGATAATGGATGAGGCTCTGCTGCAGGCTTTGCTCTCAAACTACAAGCTTTGGACGCAACTGGGAAATCGCTATGCACACGTTACTAATCCTTCATACTAATTCCTTGTGGGCTTCAGAAAGGTATAGTTGATTTTAGGGTACCTACACATACAATAAATATATATAAACCACACATATGTTCCCAGCCTAATATTTAACGAAGTCGAACGCACAGACCGAGCGTACAGTCGCACACACAAATTATTTAAGTATGTTTGTTCGAAAAAGTTTTCAAGAAGAACAAAGTTTTAAGCGAAACTTTAGAGAGGTTGTATTTCTAAAGGATCATGGTACTGGGGTAATTGTATTTGCTTTTCAGACTGTTTTTGTTGAAGCGGTGGAGATTCAAAGTGATTTTAATATTTAGTAGCAGAATTTATTCTGACATTGGAATACAGATCAACAATTTGTAATAAATTAATGTAAAATAATGTATTTTTGTACAGAAATTAAGAAATTTAAGAGAAAAGGACAGACATTTCTTTTTTTGTAGTTAAGTAACAAGATGAGGCGAAAATACTGGTGAATATACTAGCCAGAGGGATAGTGTAAGGGTTATTTTAACCTAATTCATTTTTGTAGGATAAGGCGCCTGACTCAGGGAAGGAAGTAGGTACATACCTACTAAATAAACACTAATCCTCACGTGTTGGGAAGGTACTTAAGTGAATTTTCTAACCAATGGACTATTATTTGTTAGTGTTATTTTATCTTATTACAATTTCTGAAGGATTTGGTACTCGGTACTCAGCCGATGTGGAGTTACAATTTCTTTACTAGTCAGTACCCTACAATTTAGATACAGCAATTTTTGACGGGTCTACCGTCAAAACTCCGACCTTCCGTCTCTGAACGGACGGACGGCTCGAAATCTCGAAATGAGACATCCTGACATCTATATTAATTTGCCTTGTCTATCGTTCTTAAACTCTTCGGACATTTTCGGATTCCAATTTTGAAATTCTCACAACATACTGACGCGTAATGTTTACACATCGCTGATTGGTCGGTGAATTATTTTCTAATTTCGAATGCCCGGTGTACTAAGAACTATATTTTTTTTATTAATTGCAACTGACACCGGAGTGTCGGCGGCACGCAGACTACCCGCTAAATTTTCTCAGACTAACTATTATTATTGGGAATTCTTATAAAAGTTTTCTCAGTAAATTCATTAACTCATTATATCTAGTCGCTGAGTCTCATACACCTTACTATTCCCATCTCACCTCACAAACAATGTCACAGCCTTTTAGCACTTAGTTAGTTAAGTAATTGAATATGGCTAGTGATGTGAAAATATAAGGATTATTTTCTGTCAAAGAAAAAATATCCTAGCGAGAATTTAATTTTTATTATTTCTATGTACGTTTTATTAAAACTGAATGATTAAGATGCAACATCAAAGCCTAACAGAAGAGAATTTGAACCAAGTACCTAGGTACATATTGAGGGCACAGACAAAAGTGTCAGTAGAGAAAATTACGTAAGTAATAATGTATACCTACTCACTATAGTGCTTTTTTAGAACAGTCTCGTCATAACATTATTTACGATGTTATAAAAGTAATTTTCTTCATGATATTATTTTGGAGTATTTGTCGCCAACATACATAATTTACACTCACATCTTTCTCCCTTTGAGGTAGGCAGAAACAAAAGCCCGTCATTTGTCGTATGACCTCCAAAAGCTTAAGTTTAAAAGTCTGTTTTATGTTTAGGTCGTCAAATTGACTGCATCTTCTCTGATGGTCAGCTGGAGTGCAGTCCAAATAATAGCAGTCCCTACTTTGACAACCTCGACAGATGTTTTATCACGTCCCGCTTACAGGACCCGGGACAGTAGAAAGAAAGACTGCCGATTGCTAAGAGTACCAGTTCGCAAGCGAGGTTCGTATTGACACCAAAGGGTTTTGATGAGGCTCCATAACTCAAAGTCACTTTGTTATACTTATATATTTCAGCCAACTTAATTGTCCAGCCAGACCAATATTGGCGTTAGTTGGTTGTGCGGATATTTGGAGAACGCTCCATCGACAGCGTTCAGTATTTCTGTCTTGTGCTCTAAACAGGACGATCGTTCGTGTCTACAGAATATCAATCCGTCGAAACGGGAAATTGTTTCTGTTATCTCAATACTAAGAGACAAATATCCGGTTTTTTTTGCAAGAAGAAAAGACGTTTGAATTTGATTTAAAAGTAGTATCGTTCGCTAAATGATATTTTTGCGAAACTGAGCAACGTAATTCGTTCCATTATTATAAACAATAATACTTTGGGGGCGCCAATGTTGGCGGTCAAGGCTAATAGGGGTTTCAAAGGTATATGTAAAATGGACCTAGGTAGTACCCCAGGCAATACAGGCATAAAACATACCATCCAGATTTAGTTGGTTTGAGCGGAGTTCATTTCGGTGACTTGAAGAGGGAACGAGGAGACACATCGAATATTACATTACCTTTTTTTATATCACTTACGTGGCAGACAAGCACACGGCCCACCTGATGCAAAGTGGTTACCGCGGCTTATGGACGTATGCAATACCAGGGGCGTTACACTCGCGTTGCCTACCCTGAAGAAACCTTCTAATGCACTTCTTGATAAACTTCATATTGTAGTCGCTTGGGAAAACCACGGCAGGTTCGTTCCACAGCTTGAGCGTGCGTGGGATGAAGTTCCTTTCATACCGCACGGTGCGCATCGTTGTTTTTACCTATTTCTACTCTACATCACATGTTCTTGGGGAATGACTGAGGCCTTTGGCACGCATGCTATCTTCTACGACATCATGCCAGTGGTGGGCTGTGTGACACCGTTGTCCCCCTCCCGAGGAAGGCCAGACCGTAAGGGATGGCCCTGGGTCAGCCGGGGTGCGAGGGATATGTCGAAGACAACCTTACCTCGGGCCTAGCACCACGACCCTCACTTAACGTGCGGTTTTAGTCGGTTCAAGTCCGATATAATCTCCCCTTCCGGCTCTGGCGGAGGAGGTATCCGTGGGGATTTCCTCACGGAAAAAAAACAGGATATATATGGTACAAGTATCGAACAAGGTACTTACTAAGTATAAGACACGTACGAATGCCACCCAACCGTGGAGGTTCAAAGGCAGATAGTGGTAATTGAATACGCTATCTGCGAGAAGCCACTCATAGAATTAGCATTTAGTCACAGGACACTTAAAAGTGTTCATTGAAATTCTAGTCGCGAATTACTTTTCTTAGTAGATAGTGCTTCAAAAACTATTAGGTGAACATTATTTGGGATTGATTTTTTTAAATATACAATCAAACGAGTCCTAGACTGGAGCCCACGAGAAGGTAAAGGAAAGGTAGAATGCCTCCTGGCCCGATGGACTGACGACTTGAAAACAGTGGCTGGATTGGACTGAAGGCGGAGGCGATGCCTCACAATGGGTGAGGTCTGTGGCTGACAATGGACTGCAATAGGCTAAATCGGTGATTTGATCTAATCAAATATCAGTTACGTAAAGAAAAAAACGATTCCGCGAACTATAAAAATGTTGTCCAGGCTTTAATCTATATCATTTTCGCATAAAAGTCCTAAAAATCGCATAAAAGTCCTAAAAGTCGAAAAAACACAAAAATATCCTATGAGCTTGTAATAAGAAGTTAGTGACATTTTTAATTAAGAATCGGCCACGAAATATTTCAGACTTCAGACTAAAACCGGTGCATCACAATAGAACGTAAATAATACCATCTATACATTTTACTCGTAGTCATCGAACACCGAATAACGGTTATTCAAAATCGACGCTGTAAATAAAACCTTTCGAATTTTCACGCATAAAAAAAAACGATACTACGTCGGCCATGATTCATGAGCTTATAATTCGGGACTGGGGAAATTAAGTATAGGGGGAACGGGGGGGTGGGGAAAAAGTTGCTGTTATTGCCGATATTAAGCCGTTATCTATGTGTGCGTGTGTTCGTAAATGTGTGAGTAAATAGTAAATTATTACTCCCTCGTGTATTACACCGTGCGTGTAGGGTGACAGTATTGCAGGAAAATCAGCGCGACAATTTAGATACGGCACGCAAATGAAATAACTTTGGGGAGCTACGGTATTGTCATCGTGTTTATTTATTATCTATTGCTTTTATACGTTTTCATATCAAGTGTATGAGTTACGGCTGTTTCGCGCAATAATTGAATGAGTTGCAACATAAAATATATTTTCAGGAAATTTATTACAATAAGCTTACGTTACAACTGTTTAATAGGTACTTACTACTTAATTGAAGGTTTACTTTAAATTATGTATTTAATTTATGTCTTGGTATTTCGTACCAGTAATTACGCAAGTGATCGTTCACGCTAATAAAAACATTAAGTAAATACTTCGTGCTTATTGAATTTAGAAAAACAATCCCGTTTTATTGAAACGCCTGGCCACCGCTGCTTCCGTCTCGTCCGGCAGACTGAAATAAAAAGTAAACATTTCTCGCCATTCTTTTTATAAAATAAGATTGAGAGTTTGACGATATTAAAGAAATGTAGTGGTAAATATTAGAACTACCGTGTTTTGCTGTACCTAGTATTATATTTCCACTCTACATAGATAGAGAAAAATAAATATAAAGAATGTATGTGCCCACAAATTAACATACATATAAATCGAATACATAGGGAAAAATGAATCTTCTCGGGCGGGATTCGAGCTATTTTTTTATCCGTCTGACACCTGACTATCGGAACCAATGAATGATTTTACAATCATTTTTAAACATTGATATTTGATAACTCCGCCCAAATATTTGAATCAATTTTATAGCATAAAGCATGCTAGCTATTATAGAAATCGAATTTATAGGGAAAAAGGAAATGAATGAATGAAATGAACATAGTGACCAAAGAATACTAGGCCGTATGAAAAAAAAATACTTGATTCGAATTTGTTTAAATGTCATATATGCGCAAAATTATTAGAAATATTTTTTGAAAATCAACACTTAAGTTGTGCTTGAAACACAAATTGGAAGTTTAATTGTGGTAAGTACTGAATTTGATTCTACTACTTTTTTATTTTTAACCCCCGACGCAAAAACGACGGGGTGTTATAAGTTTGACGTGTCTGTCTGTGTGTGTGTGTGTGTGTGTGTGTGTGTCTGTCTGTGGCATCGTAGCACCCAAACGGATGAACCGATTTGGATTTAGTTTTTTTTGTTTGAAAGGTATATTAGTCGGGAGTGTTCTTAGCTATGTTTGAAAAAAATCAGTCCAAGATGGCCGCCGCCACAACATGTTGGAATACAAATTTCTTTATAATTCCCTCAATATGGGTATCAAATGAAAGAGCTTGACTAGTAGATCAATTCAAAAAGTACCTATAAAGTAAAAATGAAATTAAAAATTTAAAAAACCCCCGTCACAAAAAACACCAAAAAGTTGAAAATAAATGAATAAATTTTAATTCAACGGTTGCCATGTCGGGGGACCTTACGATATAAAGGAGTACTTAACCAGTTACGGTCCCCCGACATGGCAACCGTTGAATTAAAATTTATTCATTTATTTTCAACTTTTTGGTGTTTTTTGTGACGGGGGTTTTTTAAATTTTTAATTTCATATTTATATTTTTTTGCACTTTGGCAATATTTTTATATTGAGTTTTAGTACCGATAATAATAAAGATCTCCTAAGATATTCTCAAACACGGTGGCAAAGTAAGAGAAAGAAAATATTCGTTAATGTACACCATGAAAGTATTATGACACAAACAATCTTATACAAATTTAATGTATAATGCACAATGGGCGGCCTTATCGCTATCTATCTATAATAAATATCTTTCTATAAAAAACTTACTTAATATTTGTTTTTAAAAATGGATATTACTAGAAATTCTATTTACAAAGGTATGAAACCAGAAAGCGTATTAAAGTTCAAGGCGTATTACGCACTCACATAATACTAAACTAATATATCACATCTATGGCAAGATCGTCTCTATACCATAGTGTTGCAACAATAAAAATACCTCTTCACAAACTTGACTGAGTACAACTTTGTCCCCAACTAAAGACGACACTTAAATAATTATTACCGGCGTTTTAAAGCCATTTAGCATTACGACACCATTGTCTCAACTATCCTTAACCTTATTATGCAGAAGGCCGGTAACACAGCTGTGTTTCCAAATAAAACTCACAAGTTTACAGCTTATTATTGACAGTACATTGATTGTTGTATTCAAAGAGACAAATTTAAATTCAACAAAAGCCGGCAGTGGATATCTTGCTTAATGTAAGTGCCGTAGTTACAAGATATTTATGATTTTTCGTCGATTTCACTAGTTTGCGCGCTATGATGACCTTTGAATCGTTTACCTGTTAGCTCATTGCTTATTAAAGTTGTTAATGCTGTTTTATTGGTAATTTGTGCGTACTGCTGAGTGTTGAATAATTGTTAGTGTTTGTTAGAATAATGTGAACAACTACGAATGCGCTGTTAGGAATTTCTTAAGACCTATGGACGATGTCTTGTCACATTAGGTACTTCAAATGTTATTACCGTCTTTTAAAGAAGAGTAAATTTCTGGTGAATTTCTATTGCATCACTATCACTATATAGTATAAAGCACAGTCGCTATCCGCGTCCCTATGTCCCAAAGTATGCTTATATCTTCAAAACTACGCTATAGATTTCAATGCGGATTTTTAATAGATAGAGTAATTCAAGAGCAAGGTTTATATGTATAATACATAGGTACTTAATATATCTAGTAGAGGGTGCAGCGGCAACGGGTCAGCTAGTTCAAAATATTATGTACATACATATACTCACGCCTGTAAATTTACGAAGGGGTAGGTTACAGGTGTTATTAATCCCACATTTTGCCAACTATGATTTTTCATCCCACGTAATAGGGGACGAGTTTATTGCCATCAAGCGGGTATTTAATTATAGGCTGTATGTTTAATGTCGGATGGAGAACAGCCCTATCCCTTAGTCACCATCTACGAAATCCACAGAAAGATATTGGTGGCCCTATTCTACTCCACCCAGAACCAACAGGCATTTTATTATACCTATTTCGAATAATGAATATCTATATGAAAAAAGGGCTATTACCTATACAAGGTGAGTTTATAGTCGTTTCGAAAAAAAGAATTTTGGCAGTTTCGATAGCAAAATCATCTGGAAGTATTACTTAGGCGAAAGAAAAAAATTTTTTTTTGATAATATATCGGAATAATGTTCAGGTGAAAGGGAAAATGTATGGGGGTTGTAATTTTTTTTTTAAATTTAGTATTTTATTAAAATTTATTAACCACCACACAGACCATTCGCGGCTCCACCAGCGTGGATGTCGGTTATCGCGACCAAACAGCCTATGTCCTTTCTCGTGGTCTAATCTACCCATGTACCAAATTGCATCAAAATCGGTTTCGTGGTATAGGCGTGAAAGCGTAACATACAGACAGACAGACAGAGTTACTTTCGCATTTATAATATTAAGTATGGATGTTAACAACCACGAAACGAGATAATTAATCAGTAATCACACAAATCCCAATCAATAACTCGAATCAAACAACTCAGTCATCATAATGCACCGTCTTGTATTCAACACGCAATAAATTACATAACTAAGTACATCGCAGCGATACGGTGCGCGTACGCAGGCCTTCTGTCGCGATTAGCGCAGCCTTGCCAACGAGCCGCGCACGATTCGAACGTAAAGGCGGCCACTCAACTGTGTAGTTTGTAACAAATCGCGTTCATGAGCGGCGAGCGGATAATTGTTAACTAATTAGTAGTTACTACATAATTTATAATCATTATTTCATTTTTTTTGCAATGAAAAGTGTCGGCTTAATCTATGATAAAATCGAAAAGCTCATACTTTTAGATATTGTTTTTCAGAAACATATATATTGTTTTTAGATATTGTTTAACAGTAAACCTGATGGTACTTTTTGCCATAAGTACTTAAGATTCCAATCTGACAGTCATATTTGCTGCTATCATGACGCTACCGAATGGTTGAAGCAGTAACAATTTTTTTACATCTAACTTAGCAGACAGTATAACAGTTACTGTTGCCCGACAGTCAAGTCAGAAAATTCAAATATTTTTTTATATATATTTTTTAAGTATAAATTAATTAACTATGAAAGCTCAACGTAATAGATAAGTAAGCATAAACAATTTCAATATTCATATAATTTTGTAAAGTTGAACGAGTATTTATAAATTTTTATATACTTTTTAAGTTTATATTAATTAACTATGAAAGCTTATCGTAATAGATTAGTAAGCATAAACCATTTCAATATTCACTAGGTGTATAATTTTGTAAGTTCATTTTTTGTTTCACATACGTAATTCGAAAACAACAAGTTTCAACTGGAATGTAGTATCTGTGACCACCTTTATATAATATTTAGAGTAAACCCGGGCTTACTAGCTAACAACTAGAGGAAATATATTAAATTCAATTATTTACTTGAATCGTGAAGTGTGTAAGGTTAGTTTGCTTATTTTATTTAATTTAATATTTTAAGCATATTTTATTTCACATACGTAATTCGAAAACATCACGTTTCAACTATAATGTTATTCTGTTATATAGTAATTCGATTTTTGGTTTAAGTGGCCATACCAGTAGATATAGTCAGGGCAAGCCCACCGCACCTGTAAGCAGGTAAGTCTAATAATGGCGGATGAGGTTCTGGGGCAACCTTTTCTTTCAGGATACAAGGTTGGGAGTTGAAATTTTTCATCATCATCAGCATAAGTCTACGTCGCATTCAAAACGTCTCAAAAAGAGAGCGACCGCCATATAAACCCCAAACCTCGTCAAAAAATTTCCATCCTGAGCTTAATCCGTCAATCAATTGCACGTGATGTTAGTTCCCCCAATATTTTGGTGGTCCATATACCTACAAGTTTCAGTTTACCTAACTTATAAAAGCGTAATTTTGAATATCCTTAACCCTATCATAATAAATAACGACTGAATATTGCAAAATTAACCCTTCAAATGCACTATCCACTCTTCCTGTGATGACTATTATCATAAAATACACAAAATTACACTACCCTATTAACGAAGAGTGTTTAACACAAACATTATAGTACAAGAAGGGTTATTTTAATCTTAAAACACGACATTTATGACATAAACTTAATGAGACTATTAACAAGCACACGAAACTCATTACGAAGTCATAAAAAAAGTAAAATGCATACTTAATTTAAATGTTAAAACGCTATTAAAATAATGGTAGTTTTGATTATTAACTTCGAATTTTGAATATGGCGTAAAGTTACTGAACTGATTTTTATTATAATTTGCTATGTTCCACGCATTTTTAATACGTTTTTGTAAAGCACAGAAAGTAGGTCGAAAAAATTGTCTACACGGGAGTTACCAGGTTTATTTTGGGGTTAAGTTTTGGGTTAATTACCTGATAAATATTGGAATTTGGCTATGGTCACGACTCTTCATATTACATGGCCAAGAATATCGAAAGTTCGTTAGTAAGCAACACGAAAACACCTCAAATCATCTACCTACTGGTACCGTATTTAACTGAAGAAGTCTCAAATACTCATTATCAGCTATCCGATTCGATGCTTAATAAACTAAATTTACCTTAATTTGTAATGTGTGCAGAATTGTTCAACTTACCTGTAAAAAGAAAAATAAAACATTAATATAATGTAATGTTAAAGGTATTATAGAGATTTCGGGCTATTGTTACGTAAACGAGCCTAGTGGTATCGGTAATGGACTGCTGAGACGAGGTCTCGGGTTCGATCCCAGGTTTACCATGGCACACACCAATGATTTTTCGATGCTTTTTGAAGTTGTGTGTATTTATCGCAGGTTTATAAGTGCCCGGTTAATGGCAATAGGCTCGCCACCTATTACATTGGGACTTAAACATAAACTGGCGAAATGTGGGTCCTAGCACCTCTGCCTACCCCTTCGAGGAATATAGGCGTGAGTTTATGTTATGTTATGTATGTTACGTAATCTATGGTACTTGTCGGAAAGCTAACCACCTACATACCTATATAGGAAGCACAAACAATATACCACACTGGTTATGGTATTATTTTAGCGATAATAAAATAACCATGTAAATTGTTATAAGAACTCTAAAGTTGGTAGCTAAGTAGGCAATCAATCCATAAAAACCACATTATGCTATCACATCGTAAAATGAGCTCAAAATAGCGCCAATCAAATTTAACTAAAGATTGTGAACACGACTTTAGTAATTGGTTTTCTTATACTTACGGTAAGAAACTAACACATTGTTCAATTTCATTTAACTATACTTCTTAAATGAAATTGAATTGTACTAATTAAACCCACGTACTTAACTAACTATTTTAACTATTTTTAGCTAGGTGCTAAAATTACATAACATAACATAACATAAACTCACGCCTATATTTTCCGAAGGGGTAGGCAGAGGTGCTAGCACCCACATTTCGCCAGTTTTTATATTTAGGTCCCAATGTGGCGAGCCTATTGCCATTAACCGGGCACTTATAAACCTGCGATAAATACACACATAACTTCGAAAAACATCGAAAAGTCATTGATGTGTGCCATGGTAAACCTGGGATCGAACCCGAGACCTCGCCTCAGCAGTCCATTACCAATACCACTAGGCTACCGCAATTACTTAGTTTAATAATAGCCTAGCTAGCCACCATCTCCACCATCTTCACAAGTGGGGGGTTGAAGAAGCGCCGGACTGTGATTGTGGAGCTCCAAAGCAGACAACGATGCATATAGCAGAGGAGTGTCCACTCCGTCGTTTCCCTGGAGGATTTGCGTGAGCTACATGACCTCACACTGGTAGCAATAGACTGGCTTCGCCAACTGGACGTCGACATATGAGGACTCGAGCAGAGGCCATACGTAATGATGATGATGATGATACTAGCTAGTTTTTTAAATGGTACCTAAATGCAAGTTTCAGTATATGATTGTTATTCACTAGCTGATCTAGATCAGATCAAGCGATACTAAGTTAGATACACATATTGAAAATACTTGTATTTTTTATTTATTTTATTGACTGACAATATGTGTAACCATAAATTCCACCAAAAGATAAAAATAAATAGCGTTATATATTTTTAATTTTTTTAAATTTATCGCAGGTTTATAAGTGCCCGGTTAATGGCAATAGGCTCGCCACCTATTACATTGGGACCTAAACATAAACTGGCGAAATGTGGGTGCTAGCACCTCTGCCTACCCCTTCGGGGAACTCACGCCGTTTATGTTATGTTATGTTAAATTAAAAAGAAAAATCAATGTTTAAAAATGGTTGAAAAATCATTCATTGGTTCCAATAGTTCGTAAGAATGTTGGTAGATGGCTTCATCGTCGCCCTTAAAGACGGATATAAAGAGAAGGGAAATTTGAAGTGATTCAGATGTGGCTCAATAGCTCAGTTGGAAGAGCATTCCTCCTGTAAGGGAAAGGTCGTGGGTTCAAGTCCCACTTGAGCGCTTCTTTTTTCCGATGTATTTCGAATATAAATAGCTATAGTCCTATTACATATTGTCTATAACAGGTGTCAACAGTTGGAACTGATTCATAAGGGCGAAGCGCTCTGCTAGTCACCCATTTATTGAATTAATCCCTTTTAATCCCACCCGTAGTTGCAACCGCACAACGGACGGATGCGTTAATGCAAACCACCAAAATAACTCCCACACCGTTCTGGAACATCCACAACATAGTATTGGCGTGGCTCAATAACATTCCGTGATGTACAACAATCGATTATTTTTCCATTTATTTTTATTCGCTTCGATTCGTTATCGTATTCGTCATTTTCCGTGTTTTCTTTCTTATATCACGTTCTAGTGCTTTTCCTTTCCGTGCTAAACTCAAATTACGGTTAATAGACATGGAAACGGGTGTTATGTATCTGTCTGAATAAGTATGTATTCGGTAACAAAGAAATTGCAATGTAACTTGTATGCTTTATATGTAAAAACATTGTAAATAATTCAATAGTAACTATTGAGGCTAGATTTCACAGATATTATTCTAAAGGTTTTCAGATAGTGCGATTGAGTGAGCGTCAACGATAAATATACTTAGTTGCATTAATATTGATAAATAAACAATAATGAATAAATAAATATTCCACAACATTCTACACAACGCTATCTAGAATCTACTTTTTTTTTGTAAATGCCTACATATACATAGAAACACAGAAACACCCAGACCAATGCAAATAGCCATATTCATGCCTACAAATATTTGCACTGAGCCTCCTGCGTGGCAGTCGCGTGCACTACCACCACGCCACAGAGGCTGAGGCCACTATATTTGTGGAGTAAGTTAAATAGTTAAAATTCAGTATGTAAAGTGACAACATCGGGTTTGGAAGAAAACTTGAGCGATAACACCTCTATTATTACCTAGGTCTGTGGTTATATCATAAGAAAGAATACATGCAAAGAAATTGTCTGCCCAAAAGCTTCTCCAGCTTAACATAGCGTGTGTTGTGTTATGTCTGCTCAAAACCTTGTTTAGCTCAACACTCCCTATAACCTAAACCGTCTTACAAATAAAGAAAATACGCAGGTTATAATATCTACAGCTCAATGTGCCCACTGACACTTTTCTAATAGTCTCTTCTTAAAGATACTTCGGTCCTATGTTCTTCAAGCTAAGTAAATGTACTTCTGTCTATGTATGTGTTATATTTTCAGTCAGAAAAATCTATAGTGTATTCATAACGCAGTCTAGATAAGAGCGTGGCTCCACTTGTCCGTTGCGCCGTGTCGTCGCAACGGACCTGCTTCTTAAAGGAATTTGTTGCTGTAATATTATTCAATTTAAAATTTCTAAGAATGGCCCTGATCCGTTGCGACGACGCAGCGCAACACACAAGTGAGGCATCACCCTTATTGAATATTCTCATAGTCCATATTAAAACATTCTAGCTACAAGTTAAAAATGAGATTTTTTTTTGACTAAAGTGGAGCCTCACTCTTAGTCAATATTCTCATATTCCATTAAAACATTCTAGCTGCAAGTCAAAAATGAGATACATCTTTTTGACTTCCAGCTAGACGACGTTACACGTAATTGAATCAGACTAATGTCTTCTTGTAGTTTATTTTCTTCTGTTTGAATAGCTGGTTTAAATGTCAACGACTGAATCTGGTCTAGTTGGTTAGTTTACTGTATGACATTGCTCATTGACATTGTTATAACATTACAATAGAAATAATGTTATTAAATTATACATCATGGTGTTGGTATCTTAAATACATTTGAATGAATTTTTACAAATCGAATACATAGGGCAAAAGAATCTTCTCGGGCTGGACTCGAAGCCGCTGTCTTTCCCTTACAGCGGGAATGCCTTGACCAACTCGGCTACCGAGATACGCCCGATGTGATTCAAATTTCCCATCTTATAGGCCGATAAACATCGGGCGTGTCTCGGTAGCCCAATTGGTCAAGGCATTCCCCCTGTAAGGGAAAGACTGCGGGTTCGAGTCCCGCCCGAGAAGATTATTTTTCCCTATGTATTCGATCTTAAATACATTTTCCATATTTACGTGGTTATAATGAATCATAAAACTATAGAACATATTTTTTTTTCCACAACACTCCACACAACGCTATCTAGACCCATGGTAAGCTTTTATAGCTTGTGTTATGGAATCTAGAATGCGGATAAACATACTTATATACTTTTTTTTTGTAAATACATACATGTATTATATAGAGACACCCAGACCAATGCAAATAGCCATATTCATGCATACAAATATTTGCACTGAGCGGGAATCGAACCCGCGCCTCCTGCGTGGCAGTCGCGTTCACTACCGCTACGCCACAGAGGCTGTCCACAGACATATGCACAGACACACAGACATGACAATATATAGATTGTATCAATAATAAATTCTGGCAACGTTTTGACTACTTATAGCAAAATATTTTCATTGGCTATAAACGATTCCGTCCGATTAGCCACCTGTTAACTTCCCACAAAGAAATTATGACTTTCTTTATGAGTCATAAGATTGATTATGGGTCAGTTATTATGAAATACGTTAGATTAATAGCGTTACTGTTGGAATTGATGTCTGATGATGTCATGATTCAGCGTAGTTTTGGACAGAACAGCGTATGTCAAATCTGTTATAGGAAATGTGGTGACCCAAAACTGTATGTAATACATTTATGAAATGACGTTAAAAAAATAAAAAGAGTTTATGAGGTGTGTGTGTCCAAATGTATGGTAACTGAATATTTGACATTGTGATTATTTTGTATATATTATATTATTATATTGTGTTATTATGTATTTATGTGTCGAAATTAATGATACTATTTGACATTAAATTACCATTTTTTATATATATTTCATAATTATTGGGGTATTTTTGTGACAGTGTTATATTGAATTTATATTTAATTTTAATATCTGTAACAACTTGTTCTAATATTGCATGCCGACATTGGTAGGACATGTATATCTCTAACTTTATAAATACCTTAGATGTATAATTAATATGTTACATGTTCAGCAATAAATTGATTTGATTTGATTTTATATCTGAATACAGCATAATATCAATCACCCTTGAAGAGTACTTGTTTAAAGCAATCTATTTAAATATGAATGACATAAGTGCAGGCTAATAAACATATAACCTAGACTCATCTTTACCTTCAAATTGATAAGTATCGAGTATGAGACAATCGCGTGCATCGATGCAACTCCTAATCGATTATCTGCAACCCGTATGTGGGTCAGCTTATATTGAAAGACACTGCGACACGTGAATGATGTGCTCCTATTGGGACCGATGAATACATTGCACTATTGTTTAGAAAAAGAGATAGTTCCTTCTAATGTGATTAGGTGTTTAACTTAAATGACGTTAATTTCATTGTTTTTACTAAGTAGCATAGCTTGGTGTACTGTACGTTATTACATTGACCACCCTCCTATTTCCTATTCTTCATACATAAATACAATCATCTATATAAACATACACACACCACCTCAGAGGATGAAAAGCAGACATAATAGAAGAATGGGGGAAGGACGGAGTTATTATAGGAGATTCAAGTATCAGAAAACGTAACAAATACAATACATTACTACTCGAGTCGATATTAAGTGAGATATTTTTTGCAAATATTTAGGTTGAGATGTACTTAAGTGCCTAAAAAATCAGTATAACATATATTTTGAAAATCCTTGTTCGTAGGTGATATATGTTGAAGCAAACATTATCATTACGTATCTCATGTTACTAAACGATATACGCTAATCATAAAACATAGATAGTAAAACAAGATCCTACTTAACGGTACTAAAGGGAACATATCAAATCCCAGAGCAGGTATGAATTACGTGCACAATAAAGAAATTAATGGCGGAAGAGTATCGAGTTAGTATCGTAAAGAAGCCACAAGAGGCTCTTTATTCGCTCTGACTTTTTATTTTTTATGGCATAGATAGGTTTAGACGCGTTTGCAGGCGCTGCCTCGGGGCTACTGTAAAGTATTTTGGACCCTTCTGTTGTAGAACCACGACTATGATATTGATAGTGGAATAACTGATAAAATATAGTAATAATACTAGCTGTTGCTTGCGGCTCCCTCCGTGTAGATATCGGTTATCGACACATGGTCTATGTGGCTCCCAAAGTTTAATATAGCTTTGTGTCAATTTCATCAAATTCGATTCAATGGCTTAGATAGATAGTGTTACCCCCGAGGAGGGCCAAACCGTAAGGGATGGCCCTGGATCAGCCGGGGTGCGAGGGATATGTCCATGACAACCTCACCTCCGGCCTAGCACCACGACCCACAGTCGGCGTGCGGTTTTAGATGGTTCGAGTCCGACATAACCTCCCCTTCCGGCAGGGGGGGGGGGGGTATCCGAGGGGATTTCCGCACGGAAAAAAAGATAGATAGTGTTACTTTCGCATTCATAACATGAGCATGGATACAGATTTGGTCTTTTCTGGTCTGGAATAGCGTTAATCACACATTTAATATTTGCATGTTTTAACCAAGGGTCCTCTCTTTTAGTCGTTTTATTGACTAGGTTTTTGCGAAAGTGATTCTCAACGGACTTTCTAACCCCGAAAAGAAAGCCTACACCAAAGTTTAGTCCAGCAAGTAAATGGATTGGCTTTTCCTCAAAGGTCTTTACAAGGTCACATGCACCCTTTTTGGTTGGATTTTCACTAAGTGGCTATGAAAGAAAATTTTATGATTTTACATATAACAAGTAAAGCCTCAGGTACTTATTAGTTTAAATTGTATACATGTGTTAGTGACACACAGACCTACATACGTACGTGTCATGTTTATTAGCATTGATGTGCTACCACGGCCTTCGGTTGCTAAACACAGTTTTGTTAGCACTTCTAAAATAGGCAACCACTGTAGCAGTTCTGCATGAAGTTTTTAGTTACTAAGGCCCGTATTCTAGAATGGTACTCAGTCTCAGTTATGAATCTAGATTTATCTGAGGACAAATTGTATAGACAATCTGTCAAATCAGTAATTTATCTTCAGATAAATCGAGATTCAAGACTGAGTGTCATTCTAGAATACGGGCCTAAATGACAATGGTCTAAAATCTTCTAAACGCAATAGGAATAAAACAGTAACAAGTAAACTGAGTTTTTAAAAGCAAATATTTATGTTAAGCGTAATGTCCGCTCTACACGTTGACAAACGCTTGGCCAGTACTTACATCCTCCCGACGTTCCGCCTCACATTAAGAATGGCACTACTAATGGCGCTAATAAGTGCTGGCCAACACGTTCACCAATGTATAGAGCGGACATAACATTTAGAAAATTTTACAGTACATTCTTGTCAATCTACGTCTTAGTTAGACCTAAAGGAGGACAGATTGTATAGACAGTTTGATAGTTTGACATTTTGTCTATACAATCTGTCCTCAGCTAAATTGCAAGTCATTCTTGAGTGTCATTCCAGAATATGGGCCTTAATCAGGTACATTTTGATGCTAAAAACACAATACAATCAGCAACAAAACTCATACACAACAAAACATGTTTTATTAAAGGCAATTTCGAAGCGCCACTGACAGCACGATGAAAACGGCATCAACTTTTCACGCTTTTCACTGTACTCGCGACTGTACCAGACTAGCCCCTATTGTATCGTACTAATTAATATTTGAAAAAACGCCCGTGGCTCTGCTGATCGTAACTGTACAGCTGGACGGCTAAGTTATATCTGATGGAGCTTCGAAAGCATATCTACGTTTGGTCGAATAAACTTGCGATTAGTATTCTTGATCGATACAGTTGACAGGTATACGTGTTGAAGACACTCGAAATATGTTACTGTTTTTTTTTAATTCATGTTATCATTGAGCTCAAAAAAGGTTCAAATTATATTCTGTAACGTCACAAACAACTATGTAACTACCATCATTGGACATGATGAGGAGCCTCTTAATAGTCGTATTGTGTCAGAGACGGTTTATGTGTTCTCTAAAGCATAGATTGTGACCCACGGAGTTTAGTGTGAAAACTGCCCTTAATACTGCCCGATCTATTATTAACTGACGGAGACAGTGGACATTCATTACAGCCTCAACTAATTTCTCAAAATTAACTTCATTAAAATTATAATTTATAACTGTACAAGTCTATACGTAATGAGGTCAATATTGTCCTGTTACAATTTGTCTAAATTAGGTTGAAATTTTATCGTATAAACATGTCAAAATTATTTAAAACGACCAAATATAATTATGTCATCATCCAGATAATTTTCAAAAAATTATATCAGTGTCAAGTTTAATCTGTCTAAATTATATCAGTGTCAAGTTTAATCTGTCTAAATTATATCAGTGTCAAGTTGTTTAATCTGTCTAAATTATATCAAGGTCAAGTTTAATCTGTCTAAATTAAATCCGATGCCAAATAGTTAACATCAACACTCTCTAAATCACTAATATATCAAAACAAGTAAGATGAATAACAATAAAACGATATTTAGATTTGAGTTACGTCTTTTGATGATTTAAAAAGATGTAATTCAATAAATCAATCAACACAGACGTAGTAGTTTCAACGTGAATGATGTGGCCATAAAATCAGCGATCACTATCCACGGAAGCTGTAAAATAATAATAGCAAAATAAAGCGTACTGTTTTTGAATTGTGCCAGTACTGATGTAAGAAATATGGTCCATTCGCAATATTATTTTATAAGGCACATTGCAGAATAGGCTATTAAAGTGAATTAATAGGCTATGAAATTAATAATAACTGCTTTTGGTGTATCAAATTCTGTAGTACTTCGAAGAATTTATTATTAATTTTGATTTGAACAATCATTTTATATAAATTATGAAATAATAAGATTACATTTGAAATATAGACAAAATCAGAAGTCTAATTTGCGTGTTACTCCTTGCATCAGGATATGGAAGAAGGAAAAGGTTTACATCAGACTTCCAACAATTTATTTAAATATTTGTTTGTAAGTTTCTCTCATCAAATCCCGGATTTCAGTCTGTCCAGCTTGTATATCGAGTGACCATGATTAAATAGTATTTGTAAAATAGCTTTATGTATCAAATAACCAAACAATGAATTCTGTAATTGAGTCATTAGTGTTTACGTTTCGAATTAATCAATCAAAGGTGTGTGCATATATGTGGGTATTGTTTATATTAATCGTAATGTATGTACATCGTAACTGGTTTAACTGTAACTTACAGATACGCGATAAGGTAAGATTCTGAAACCGCCCGCAAACGACAACTACCGACGCATGCAGCGTCATGCAGCATTTCGAAATATTTGTGGTAGGCGCACTTGCACACTAGGCGCACTTTGCCACCTTCACAATACATCACTTGTTAAGCTTCGATACGGATATATGGGATCTTTGAGAAGCTGTAATGAATTACGCGTATATGCTGCAAGCGTCTGCGTCGTATGGTTACTCCATAAGGTAACCTACGGAATCATACCTTTACGAGTAACGGTACATACTGAAATTCAATAGTTTTTTGACATTGAGTGACTTACACCAAAATACAATTTTAGATTTTATAAAGCAAGTTTAGCCTAGTGGTATGGGTAATGGACTGCTGAGACGAGGTCTCGGGTTCGATCCCAGGTTTACCATGGCACACACCAATGACTTTTCGATGCTTTTCGAAGTTATGTGTGTATTTATCGCTGGTTTATAAGTGCCCGGTTAATGGCAATAGGCTCGCCACCTATTACATTGGGACCTAAAACATAAACTGGCGAAACGTGGGTGCTAGCACCTCTGCCTACCCCTTCGGGGAATACGGGCGTGAGTTTATGTTATGTTATGTTATGTTAAATTTTAAAGCTTTGTTCTTTCAAATATCTACAGAAATACCTGTCTCATATTTCATTATAACGAAACGAAATAGAAGATTTAAACTGTATTGTTCATTTTTTAATCACGTAATATTATCCCTGGATAGAAACAATAAAAAGATAATAATTAGATTTAATAAGAAAACTATTTTAAGCTTGGCTTCGTCAAAATATGTTCTTTGTAATAATGAAAATTACAAAACAATTAAATCTATTTCGCAATTCATAAGAGTTTATTACGTCAGCAAAGACAATGGATGTTTGTTTTCGAATACATTTCTCGTTAAATGTCGAAGTAAGAACGTACCTACGTATAATTTATGTATAACCATAACCACACGAAACCCTTGCCTAAAGATGAAGAGCTCTAGGCGTAATGAATTTAGTATCTTTTACCCCCTATTATTTTGGACTCGAACCGATCTAAAGGACCGCAGGACGGTCTCAGGCCATCAGTGGCCCCGGGACTACCGGGGAGAAGTAGCCACTGGCATATTATCTTTCGCTCACCCCGGCTGACCTCTGAGCCTGGCCATAGACGGCTCCCTTTGGTGTGGGACTACAGCGTCCCGACACTTCCCCAGAAAAAGATATAGATATTGAAAATCGAGTGATGTTTCATGGCGTTTTGTGAACACGAATATGTATAGGTACCGAAAATTTACAACATTTCGTAGAATTACCAGGTGGCAGCAATGAATGTGTAATATTTAAAGCATTCATACCTTTACTTGGCATAAATGACATCATTACTACTCAATAATACAGTGTGTTCGCGTTACGTGGAATTCTGTAACTCGAAGCTCAAAGGATGCGACTCTCAACGTGGTTGTAACATGCTTAATTTCAACGTTAAATAAAATAATTTGAAACTCGCTTTGAGTTAAATGATTACGTGAGTTTTTAACAAAATATTTGTTTCACCGCAGATAATGAACAAGAGACAAGAGTACAATGTTGGTTGGTTTGGAGGCATTTTTAATACATGTATTTTGAAGAAATTACAACTGGATTACAAGGTGCTCAATAGCTCAGTTGGCAGAGCAGTCCCCCTGTAAGGGAAAGGTCGTGAGTTCGAGTCTCACTTGAGCATTTCATTTTTTCCAATGTTTTTCGAACTTAAAAGTTAGCATAATAAATGCTATAAACAAATTCATTCAAATTACAACTAGCTTAAAACTCAAGATAGTGATTTGTAAAATAGTACAAGAAAAAATATTTCGAGGAGAGAAAGTTCAATAACTTACCAACCACATACGATAGCAATCAAAAAAGAAACTATCATCTATTTCATTCTTCAGTTTACAAAACTCTCAAGTTATACGTTATCAAGCTGATATTAAATTACTTGGCAACGGTGGCCATGTTGGTTTTGTCAACAGTATCTAGCAGGTGGGCTGATAAAGCACATTGGATCTTGAGCCGGGGTCCCACCGCGAGCTGTAAGAGGTTTAAGTGCCTTGCGGTACTCCTTGTGCCCGCTCGTTAATCTATGAAAATTCAGTAGGGTTTTTGAAACGGCAATAAATTGGATGGTGATATATTGTTATAGAAAGAGAATTTCGTTAATTCCGATTTTGTATTTGGTCAAAATAATCAAGGGTATATTCAATACTTTGTACCTATCGGTAGGTATATATGTGGCTAGCTTCAATAGGCAATGTGAAAATGATACAGACCTTACCAACATGAATTCAATCCAAACAAGCAATTCATTTGGAGAGTTTATTAATGGTGTTCATGTGTGACGTATTTACTCAGGTCTTAAAATATATTTTCTCTAATACATAGATAATAAAACATCGAGTTCATTGAACCAGTTTATAAATAGCATCACAATTTCCCAACAAATAGAAATACACAACGTGCCATTCAATAATTTAAAGCGTATTTACAATGTTTAAAATGTGATAAACCTAAATTAATTTGTAGATAAGCGAATAGTCCCACACAACAATCACACTTGGCAATGTCTCGTTCATCTATACCTCGCTCATCTTAGCTCCACTCAGCTCCTATATAACCTAGCTCCAAGCAAACGTTTCTAGAAGCACACAGCTCCAGGTAGAAATGTAAACTGACGTCGAACGGAGGTTGATAATGATCTACAGATCGGTTTGTGCTTCCCGGCGCCTCCTGTTCGCGACAACCGTCAAGTGCAAATACGTTTTAGATAGAAAAAAGAAAGTTTGAAAAGCATTCTCCAAATTTATCTAGAGGTGCAGTACTGTACGATATTTGAGTTATAATTTCAATTCAAGGATCATTTTTGTGTCATGCATGCGTGTCAAAAGACTTCACCTGCATATATAATAGTTATCAGTTGCACTCTTAGAATTATTTTGAATATCTGTATTTGAGTAGGTCTGATGGGAGTCCTGGGACATCCTTCCAAGGGCTTACCCGGGGCTCCCATCCATAGGCTTCTGGGCGTTACCGTGGGGGTTTTTAGTCGGTAGGAGTCCGCATAACATCCATGAAGGATTTTCCCCCACGACGGTTAAAAAAAAAAAGTGATCGTAAACTCTTGCGATTACCTTGTTGGTTTCATGGAAAAATATTAGATTCTTCATTTATACCTATTACTAAATCGGAAAACGAACACTTATTTGAAAAAAATTACGGTTGAATATTGAAAAACTGCAATTTATTTGCTCTAAATCAATAGAACACTTTACAATATTCTACATAAATGTTCACAATATAGTTTTACATTTTGAAATCACGCTTCGCATTCAGAAGTCATAACAGCATAACATTACAATAAACGTGATCTGTTCATAATCTATTTGTCTTGTCACACACAGCATTAAAATTGTTCATCTGTGGTTGTCTCGCTCACACATCCTGCATTAAAATTATCCACCGCACACACTTTCCTTGCTATTTGTCTCATACATCACCAGCATAGTAAGCACTAAAGAGCGTAAATCTCAGACTTCAAGTCGCAGGCATCCGCATTTACTAGTGAGGGCATAGCGCAGGGGCATCGCTAGGGTTGATACAAATTACAAAGTTTTATACTGTTGATAATTTAGACGAAAAATTCCTATGTACAATGAAATAAACTTCCTTAGAAGTCTCTTCACTTTCAACTTACATAGAAATGACAACACTTTTGCAATACATGTGATAACATGAAATCCTTCAAATAAGTAATCTTTTAAAACTAAAAGCATATTTTAATAATATTATATATAAACTGTGGATTGCATTAAGCTAATTGATTATCATAAACCAATATAATGATGAAAGGAAACCGTTTTGACCGAAAGTACAGATCAGCTCGATTAATGAAACTATTAATTGCAAAAGTTAAATAAATTTTGTTCGTACAATTCTACTCGTAAAACCGAGAAGGGATTATAACTCACATAAGTCTTTAGTCGATAAAACCAATTAAGTACCACTATTTAATTCCACAAATATTCCTACATGGCAACTTGACAACCCTAGCAGGACAGTAGCATCCGTCCCATCTTTTGTTTTGCAACTCAATTAAAACTTGGCGGTTTGAGCAGACCACGCTTAGAAGGTCGTTACTCGTTAGTAAGTTAGGACTATACACATGTCACGAGTAGATCAGTCGGTTCAAGTAGATTTCGAGGGTCTATGTGCGAAGAAACTTTTGATTCGGTTTCGCCCGTAAAGCGGTTCGTTGAATGCTATGGAATCGGTTAAGTTTCCCAATTGGTATTCTGTAGGTACGAATTTCTGTACAGTGGGTCATTTATCAACGCTAAAGAGTAGCTCCGTGCTGTTTTTAAATAAGAAAGCTTGTAGTTGTACGATGAATAAATATCAAGACGTGCAATCTTCTAAGTGTGATGTTAGAGCTGGTTGGACTGTGGCGGTATGCTGGGAGTTCTGATGTTAAGTGTGCAAGCAAATTTTGTACACTATGAAATCAGACTGTGTAGAAGTCGCTTTACTGAAATGCGGCATACCCTGTTGCTCGTGGTCCTCTTACTTCTAACCCTCCGTTTTATTGGGCTTACATGGACTCTAATAGGTTGATATATTGATTGATTGCTATGACTTTCATGGGAGGAAATGTCAGCTGACTACCAAGCCAACGCCATAGATAGCATCTCTTTGAATCATAGCAGATGTACCGGATTGCAGGTAGGTGTGGCTTGGCTTCGAAGGTCTTGAAGTGAACCCACACACACCCTATGTAGTATCTTGTTATCCAAAAGAACTTAATGTTTTCATATTGTGACGTACTCTGCTTCCTTAAACAGATGTAAAGATTCATTTACAACACGCTCATAACTATAATCTTCGTACACGAGGTGTATCGCTTGTTTCTCGGTAATCTAGCGATCTTTATCAGAAGGCTGCGTCGGCGCATGTTTGTACAAGTGTTGCGTATCGTTACGTAAACCTTCACGGCTCACGTTACAATGGCTGCTTTGTGATGTTCTATGGAGTTTTGTGACGTTTTTTTTACATTTTTTTGGTGTCGTATGCGTGAAGATTTAGTTTTTGTTGTGGTCGGATGTAATAACAGTAAAGGTATCCGTTATTTTGTTTGGGTAAGCGTGACGTACATAATGTATTTATAGTGATAAAGCAATAGATGATATAGCAAGTAATTTTGACCTCGTTGTGTGGTCAAAGTTTTAGTACCTACCACAAGTAAAATTGATAATTTGACGATTCGTAATTAGTTTTGATATTAGGTAGCAATTTAGCGTCTTACTATTTATTATTATTAGACTTGGACATACGTCTCTACCATGTGTGTTATTAGCACTAAATGTCCTTTAGTTATATTTTCATTTCAGCAGTCAATTTGACTCTGGAAGCGTTTATTATGGGTAGAATGATATGTTAATAGGTTAAGACCGATTAAACGAAGGGTCAATATTTAAGTTTAAAGGGTTACTTGTACATTATATTAGTACCTACCTGTCTACTATTATCAAGCAAACGGTTCTCGAAATAACAAATCGTTAAATTTCTCCTTGTCCAAAGCTTTCTCTTGCAATTCGCTTCGAATTGACAAACACATGACAAATAAAACAAGTTTTCCTCATCTACTACTAGAACTAAGAAATTGCTACTTACTAGAAATTTGCTAAGTACATACTACCAAATCATTGTCTTTTTTTGTGCGGAAATCCCCACGGATACCTTCCCCGCCGGAGCCGGAGGGAGAGGTTATGTCGGACTCGAACCGACTAAAACCGCACGCCGACGTGGTTCGTGGTGCTAGGCCGGAGGTGAGGTTGTCTTCGACATATCCCTCGCATCTCGGCTGACCTGAGGGCCTTCCCTTACGCCCTCCTCGGACGTTTATCATGACGATGATGGGAGCTACTATCGTCTGACTTCCTAATAACAAGAGGAAAACCTGAACTAGAGCTTCAATCTAGAGATGAACCCACTTGCATGTCAGGTTGACTTGGACCTTAAAGATATTGGCACCCCCATCACCAAACTAAAAACCAAACCACCACCATACCCAATCTAATCTGATTTATTAAAGTATACCACCATTAGAAACCAGTGAAAATTATAGTGTCGTAAATGCCAAGAATAACAATTAGCCCGCGACTGTATATATTACATGCAGGTACTGATAATGTACACACACAGACGTATAGACATTATACATGCACACACACAGACATATGCCCACGTTTCTAAAACAAATATGGCGACAGTCATTGTTCAAACACCAGCTAATGAGTAACGCCGACTTTTTGAAGCAACTTCATACATGCTCTGAAGAATGATGTTCACCTGCATGGAATAATATTGCAGCTCGTTTTACCGCATATGTTTTTAAATGACTCAAGTGGCCCCGAGTGAGGAGATTCGTGAAGATTCTCCGACACCAAACTTACGCGTCAGACATTATGTGCCTATCTACTAAAAAAATGTTACATTGGGACAGGTTAGTATTAGTACAAAAGAACTGCTTATTTCTGACAGAAATTAAATTCAAATATAGATAGGACGATGCTTCAAGAGTAGAGATGGATGAATTGCGTGAAAGAAGATAGTGACAAAGAAGGTAGTGATTGAGGAAATTAATGACAGGAATGTATAATAGGAATCAAATATATGAGGAAAAATGAATCTTCTCGGGCGTGACTCTCTTGACCAACTCGGCTATCGAGGCACGCCCGATGTGATTCAAATTTCCCTTCTATTTTATCCGTCCTTAAGGCAACAGTTTCAAATAGTTAGCATACTTAATGCTGTAAAATTCATTCAAATGTAAAATAGGAGAATGACAGGTTGCACCGACCCAACATAATTGGTACAAGAGCAGGTAAATGATGATACATAGAACTGAACGAAATTTTAAAGCATTTAGTTAACTATTCAAATCGATTAAGATAAGAAAAATTTAATGAACAAAATTTAAATTTAGAAAAAGGTCGCGGGTTTGAATTCCGCCTGAGCTGATTAAATTTTACCCATCTTATGATATATTCAACCAAGTTTACTCCTAGAATAAACAGGCAAATACCGGCCCTAAAGCGATTTGGATAGAAACTAGCAATTGAAATAATCTACTCATAGAAATTCCTGTTAACCTCTCCAGTCAAGCTAAATAGCTCATGTAAGGAGTTTCAAGTGTACCTACCTATTGATAAGCGTGGTGTCGTTACTCATTCTTTTGGAATGTGCACTCATTTGAATGTTTCTTTTTTATGTTATAATGTTTATAAGTAATATTGTATGTGGTGTTTATATAATATAATATTTCTGCTATTCTTTTTATAAATATCCTATCTAGGTGTATCATCTTCATCATACTGGTATTTAGGGGTCTAAAAAGGTCATACAATGCGCGATTTCGCTAAAAACGAGTAAATTTGATAATTTCCAGTGGATCTCATTTTATATCCTATAAAATTCGTAAAATTCTCACTTATATGAGCAGAATTACAACAATAATTTAACTAAACTGATTCGAATTTCGTGTAAATATCGCCGCATGACTAAATATTATCCTAAAACGATTCCAGTGAAGTGGCCGTTTTAGACCTGCTGATAAAAATCACACGAAATAGTAAATTTTTATAAACCATTGCAAAATAATTACTATATTTTGGATGTTCCACCGTTTAGTAAGATTTGATATCGTTCTTTGTGCCCGTAATATAGAAAATTACTCCGTACCCATACCGTACCGTATATGACGAGTTACAACGGAAGCGTGAGTCGGCTTATGTTTCAGCCCGTTAAGCCGATGTGAATGGTACTTGCGTACCATATAGAAGACCCTATCTACTTACTTTATTTTTGTCAAAAAGAAAAAGCCGTTACATTTTTGTAGACCAGTAATTTTATTTGGGGATAGTCACAATTCGCCATGAATTTTTTTGGGTTCTAAAAAGCGTTTTATTACTATCAAAAAATCGTTTCATCGAAAATGTTAATATTCAGCCGCATCACAGACTGGAAATTCAACCCCAATTGAGTTGGGAGAAGACTGAGATTCAAATAATAATACGCTATTATAAAGCAAAAGAATTAAAGGTTATCCAAAATTTAAATGGCGAATTGTCGAAATGGCTCTAAGTGTTAACCATTCACTAGCTGGTCGTTTTGAAATTGTTGACTTTAGACATTCTAACTCATTCTTATATTAAAGACAATGTGCCATTGCTGGATATAGGCCTCTCCCAATGTGTGCAATTTCGGATTGGTTTCTGAATTGATGTGAAAATATTTCTTCTTTCTGATAATAATAGATCTTGTACGGACTCTATGTGGGTATTATGCTTGAGTTTATGTTTATTGTAGTATAAACCTATTATCTGGAAGGCATACTTTTTATCTTGGTTGAGATGCAATTTAGTGTTTCTGTATTTAAATCGACTGAGTTATATTTTTTACGATGATAAAAAAATAATGTATTACTTTTAGCTTATAACTTTTTGTAACATTGTGAGAGGAAGAGGAATACAAGGGAGTTTTATTTTGAATAAACGTTGTCAAAACAAGAAAAACTTATTATATAAAAAAGCGACTTAAAAACAAATTGTTTAGCATTTAATAAAAAATAAATTTTAACGTTAATCCTCGAATTCACTGCTAAACCCGCGCCCGTAATACTTCCGAATACCAACAGCGCACCTAAATTAATTCTCGTTTACGAATGTACGTTTAACTTTGGCATACATTGCCGGCTGTAAAGTGGCACCACACACAATAGTATGTTCTAAGTGAGCCGTGTAAACATAACAGTTTAACTATGGTAAAATGTCCAAATGGAGTGGATGTACGAGCTACGCGTCGCTTCGCCGGTCGTTAGGGTTGGCGATTTACGATTGACTATTTAAAAACCAATTCAAAAATTTATTCGTACAGCTTTCTTTTCATTAATTTTGAAAGTTTTTTTTAAATAAAATGGTTACTGTGTATATAAAATAAAATGGTTACCGTGTATATATGCTGAGGTTCATAGGCCGAGGGCCAGTCCGTAAGGGACGGCCCTAGGCCAGCGAGGTGCGAGGGATATGTCGAAGACAACCTCACCTCCAGCCTAGCATTACCCACAGTGGGCGTGCGGTTATAGTCGGCTTCGACTGGGGATGTATCCAAGGGGATTTCGGCACGAAAAAAAGAGGTTCATTGGCTAACTTATTGTGAATAAATAAAAATAATGTTAAAGCACTATACCTGCCTATTATGAGTTTGCAGTAGGACTGATAGTCGGTATCATATTATTATATCAATCATAATATGATACTGACTATATGTCATCTCCTTTTTGAAGCCGGTTAAAAAGTATAGAACGCAGCGATGCATGCAGCAATAAAAAAAAAACATTTATTCAAGTTCTCTGTATGAACTTCATATAACGGTAGCAATCGTCATATGAAATTTACGTCAATTTCAAAAATAGATTTATTTAACATTCCATCAGGTGGCAGCCCTGCACGCAGTCGTATTTAATCGGCACGGCTCTGTGATGCATCTATTCTCTTTAATCTGTGCCATGACTGTTAAACTAGAAGTGGCGACTAATTGTAACGATTCTCGACTGGCGAGATTTCTAATTTATCGCGATATAACTAAAGCTGTGTTTTCGGGTATAAATAAAATAGGGCGCGATTGTGCGATCAACCTTTAGAGGAAAAACAATCACTTGGTATGGCCATGTGGTTCGGAAATACACTTTTTGTTCAAAAAGTAGATTGTTTTGCGATCGTTTTTCAATCGAATCGAACCGATTGACGATTTAAAAATAGTTGTAAACTTTTGAAACGTTACGAGTTATATCGTAATCACTAACTGAATTCTCTTTGTTGTTAGCACATATAAAAATATTAATTCACATTGAAGCGTGTTATTGAATTTGACATATTACTTTGGATAAAATAATGTTCATTTTTTATTTACACGCTCATTATCTATATTATATACACTATTAAAGTAAGGTTATTACAGCTGCGTTTGGCTTTTGCATTTTGTGTTTAAAAAGCTCGAAAATAAAGTAGGTATTTGATGTTATAACATCATGTTACAAATGTGCTCAGGTATACAAGGAAACGCATGACATTAAATGCTTACGTATCTGAATGCACTTTAGTTCACTGGCACATTTTGTAAACAAATGCCAACTGTGACATGATTTCTGAAATACACTGCCATGTAATTTCAAGTAGGGTAAAGCCAGATATCCATATTTAAGGCCCTCTTTCTAGAACGGTACTCATTGCTGAATGTCGATGTATTTGAGGTAATCACTATCACTACATAATATAAAACAAAGTCGCTGTCGCTGTCTGTCCGTCCCTATGTATGCTTAAATCTTTAAAACAACGCAACGGATTTTTGAAGCTGTTTTTTTTATTTTGATTAAAGAGGAAGGTTTATATGTATAATACACGCGTAATATAGAAGAGAGTGTAGCAGGAACAAGATCAGACGTAACGCGGGCGGTAAAACGGTACGTAGTTCGCCGGATCAGCGCTAGTAATTGTATAAATAATCTGTAAAATCTTTCAATCTGTCTTCCAATAAATCGAGTTTCAGAACTGTAGGAGAATTCGTTTCTGGATACAGGTCTAAAACTACGTAAAATATGGCCGACACCATCCAGCTAAATACCAATCGATACTGACAAAAAGCTTTCACCGTGGAAATACAGTAATCAATTTTTATGTTCGTTAGTGTCAAAAAGGGAACGTTACAATATTAATAATACGTTTACAATAGTTATATACATTGCTTAGAATCATATGGTATGCCTACGCCAACAGCGTCGGAGTTGGAAAAAACGGACCCTGGACTTCGAGGTGAAAGTCCCAAACGCGACGAGTATAATTAATGCAAGGATGATGATGAATATGGGTATATAGATATACAGTAATTATGTAACCCTAGCTGTGATCCGGCTTCGCTAGCGTGGATGCCACTTATCGCTTCCAAACATAATATAATATGTCCTTTCTCAAGATACAATCTACCTATGTACTAAATTTCATCAAAATCGTTTCTATGGTTTAGGCGTGAAAGCGTAACGGAGAGACAGACAGTTATTTTGCATTTATAGTATTATAGATTAGCTCCGATGACTAATAATTGTTTGTAGTGATTATAGAGGTTTGTCATTACAGTGTTAGTTCCGATTGCATTTTAGCACTTTGGAGCTCAGGGTATGGTCTCCTACTCTTTCCCTTTATTGACTGACCTCTCAGCCCTAGAAGAAATCAATCAACAGATGAACAATCAGCATCAGAAAGATGTTGACGAAAAGTGCTCAAAATGATCTTAATCTCGTTTTGCACCCCCTTCCACGTGACCGATTCTTCTGATATTTGGTACACATCTATATTTCGGACAATAATACCATATAAATCAATAAAACAGTTTGATTTGCTCTTAATACGAGAGCTTTAAGATCATTTTGAGACTTCACCGTCAAGATGCAGGGCTAAGATGCCATCCATATACGGTGCAGAGTATACCTGCTAGACTTCCTATGCCGCACGACTAAGACCTGGAACTCCCTGCCAGCTCACGTGTTTTCTTCTTCCTACAGTCCCGGGTCCTTTAAGCGGGGCGTGAAAAGGAATCTAATGAGGCTGTCAAGCTGAGTGCCACCACTGTTAACATGGTACATGTTTGCGATGGTGACCCTCTCTTCCAGACTTTGCCTTTAGGTTAAAATTAGGCGAGGTGAAGTCAAATTGACGTGTCCTAGATAAAAAAGAACATATTTATGACGCGGACTTTACCAGTTTGCTAGTGAAGTTAGCTTGACCCCAAAGACCTCATATGCCTTGTTTATTATAGAGGTTGTAAATATAAATAAATAGTTTTGTATATACGCAAGTTACATATACCTATCCCATAGCAACCATATATAAAATTGCACCTAATGGATTGCACCACGCTTACACGTGCCGCATCGTCAGCAGCCTTCATAGCGGTCGAGCCAGAGGTTACACGCGCCACACCGTCAGCAGCCCCAAGCCGGCGCCACCACGGCGACACCCGACTCAGCATTTTGATTGTATCCACGTTCTAATAAAATTATAATTATGTACTCACTTACGTTCTAGCATCGAACTATAGCACTTACCTTAATTGTAATTAGTAATAGTAATACTTGAATTAAATTAGTTTAAATTAAATTTCGTTTTTTTTAAGTCCTACGGCTGTAGTCTACGTAATTGGCGCAGTCGGTAGGATTCTCGAAGCAGTGCGCGGCGCGACATTTAAGGAATCTAGTATCGAATCCTGTCGGCTCCGTATAGCCGCTGCTTGTGTTCTCAAACCTTCATCGGGGATCCAGAATCTACGAGTTCTACAGCCAGCGACTGTATCCAGACATTGATACGCAGAGAAAATGAAATTGTGAGTTGCACAGAATCTTTCTTGTGTTGCTTTCCTTTTAACCTGTAACCTTTTAGTCTTTACATAAGTTAAGTACTCGTGTCCCAAAATTTTTCGCCAAGGTAATTTTGGTCCCAGCGATTCTGCAATCCGGCAGTCTCGCCGTCGTAGGCAGTTAGATAGGAATAGAGAAATAGACCCATTGGATTTAAATTTAGAGTTAAATAGTTTATATAGTATTAACAAAATGCCTTACGACCCAGACACTATTTTTAAAGCGCTCAGACCAGTTCCCGATTTTGACGGAAACCCAAATGTGCTCACGCGATTTATTCGGATATGCGATCAAATCGTAACAGCGTACATGACCGCAGAAGAGGACGGTGCCTTAGCCAACTTATGCTTACTAAATGGCATATTAAATAAAATCACGGGGCCTGCCGCTAGTATTATCAATTCAAACGGCATCCCCGACAACTGGTTGGATATTCGTACCGCGTTAATCAACAATTTCGCGGATCAAAGGGACGAGACCGCCCTCTATAATGATCTTTCATTAGCCGTCCAGGGTCAGAGAACCCCACAAGAATTTTACGACCACTGCCAATCATTATTCAGCACCATCATGACCTACGTTACTTTACATGAGCCAGTTCCGACTACCATAGAAGCTAAACGCGCATTATACAGAAAATCAGCAATGCAGGCTTTTGTTAGAGGCCTACAGGAACCATTAGGATCCCGCATTAGATGCATGCGACCCCCCACGCTTGAGAAGGCTTTAGAATATGTACAGGAAGAACTGAATACCATGTATCTTCAGCAGCGAAATGAGTCACTGACTAAACCACATCACGCCCCTAAGGCTATACAGTCAGCACCCGTACACATTCCGAAACCTTCCCATATGATAGCAGCAGCCTGGCCGATGCCCGCTATACAGCGGCCATTGCCGCCGGCTCCGCAACCATTTAGATTTGCGCCTGGGCCACATCAAGTCTTCAGGCCTAACCCCGCGCAGCCTCACCAACCACAGGTACGTATGCCAACACGTACACAACAGATGCTAGGAGCTAGACCCCCTAACTATAACCCCCAGAGCCACGTATTTCGACTTCCACCGCGTAACCAGTCCGGATATCATAATCCACAGCATCCCAAACCTATGAGTGGTGTACAGAACTTTGTTCCTAAAGCCTTACCGTCCTCAGGAGGACACGATTGGCGTATACATGGCAATCCGCCCCCGACGAATTATTTTAAATCCCGCGAAGTAAATACAAATGAGTGCTATGACATGACTTATTATCCTGACTATGACTATCATCCTGAAGTTAACTATGACTATTACCCATACTACGACTATAGCTATAACTGCTACGAACAACCACAGTACGACTACACAGAGCCATCTTATTCTAATTATGACCCCATCGCTAGCGTACCAGATAATTCGGAGAAAACCGATTCCGTACCCGATGCGAAGGATAACCAGCAAAATTTTCAGGAAGGTCAGTTATCAAAAAGATTAACATAGAAATAAATTTACAGACCCAAAGACAGTTACCCTATATTCAGATAGCAAACCCACCTTTGAAATTTTTAATCGACACTGGTGCTAATCAGTCATTCATAAGCCCACAAGCCGTTCATGATTATTTTTATGACAGACCCATAGACTATGACCCCTTCGAAATTACCAACGTTCATGCAACTACAAGAGAAAATTACACTATTACGTTGCCCAACTTTCCTGAATTCGGTAACAACGAAAACATAAAACTTTTTATATACAAATTTCACGACTACTTTGATGGACTAATAGGACTTGACTTGTTGACTCTTTGGGAAGCAAAGATTGACTTAAAAGACCAGACACTGACTACCCGATCCTCAATTAATCCCATCTTAATGTATAACTCCCGAAATGTCAATCTATACGAGGATGTTATACCAGCAAATAGTTCCAAATTAATCCGAGTGCCGATTAACATTGCAGACGGAGACGTTTATATTCCCACTCAAACAGTTTGTAACTGTATAGTTTCTGATTGTCTCACAAAGGTCACTAACAGTCGTGGTATATTACAAATCACAAACCCGACTAGTAATGATATCATACTATCACTGGATAAAGCCGTTCAAGCAGAAATTTGCAATATTGAGTCTGTCCATACCCAATCATCAAGAGTACAAGAAGTGCTATCCCGACTTCGCACTGACCATTTGAATCAAGAAGAGTCAGCTAATTTAACCACACTTTGCTCCAAGTATGCAGACGTTTTCTACATAGATAATGAGCCATTGACATTCACCAACAAAATTAAGCATCGTATTAACACGACTGACGAAACCCCCATTTATACAAAGAGCTATCGGTATCCCTTCGTACATCGCCAAGAGGTAAAAGACCAGATAGAGAAAATGCTTTCCCAGGGTATTATTAGACCATCTGAGTCCGCGTGGAGCTCGCCCATTTGGGTAGTTCCAAAGAAAGCTGATGCTTCAGGCAAGCAAAAGTGGCGTCTCGTAATCGACTTTAGAAAACTCAACGATAAGACTATTAATGACAAATATCCAATCCCCAACATAACCGACGTACTAGACAAGTTAGGGAAGTGTCAATACTTCACTACTCTTGATTTAGCAAGTGGATTCTGGCAGGTAGAAATGGACAACAGCGATATCCATAAAACTGCCTTTACAGTTGAGCATGGGCATTTCGAATTCCTTAGAATGCCTATGGGCCTCAAAAATGCGCCCTCTACATTCCAACGGGTAATGGACAACCTGTTACGAGGGCTGCAGAACGAGATATGCTTGGTATATCTCGACGATATCATAGTTTTCAGTACCAGCCTACAAGAACATATAATAAACCTCGAAAAGGTCTTCCAGAGACTTCGAGAGTCCAATTTTAAGATCCAAATGGACAAATCAGAATTTCTAAAATTAGAAACTGATTTCTTAGGCCACGTAGTAACTAGAGACGGTGTCAAGCCGAACCCTAACAAAATAGCTACCATAGAAAAGTATCCCCTACCAAAAACCACGAAAGAGATAAAGCAATTTTTAGGACTATTAGGTTATTACAGAAAATTTATTCCCGACTTTGCCAGACTAACAAAACCAATGACATCTTGCTTGAAAAAGAATAGTAAAATTACGTTAGATAAACCGTATGTAGACTGTTTTGAAAAATGTAAAAAATTATTGACCAATGATCCCATACTCCAATACCCCGACTTAAGTAAGGAATTTATATTGACTACTGACGCATCCAACTTTGCTCTAGGTGCCATTTTATCCCAAGGTCCCATCGGATCCGATAAGCCTATATCCTTTGCCTCCCGTACCCTAAACGAAAGCGAGATTAACTACAGCACGATTGAAAAGGAGCTCCTCGCTATAGTGTGGGCAACAAAATACTTTCGGCCCTATCTTTTTGGTAGAAAGTTCAGAATTGTTACGGACCACAAACCACTTCAGTGGATCATGAACCTTAAAGAGCCCAACTCCAGATTAACCAGATGGAGATTGAAGCTCAGTGAATACGATTTCTCTGTGACATATAAAAAAGGCAAAAACAACACAAACGCTGACGCCTTATCCCGAATTGAAATCCATAATGAGGAAATAAGCTCCGTAACCGTAAATCCGTCCGAGAAAGCACCCAGTATAGATAACTCAGCAACTGGTACTGCTCACACCAGTCAAGAAAACCCTATCCTAGAAGTCCCTATCACTGATGAACCTCTTAATAAATTCCATAAGCAGCTATGTTTAAATGTAGTTGATGTTATCACCAGACGCCCCGTGGTATCCAAGCCCTTTGAATCCCATACCAAAGTCGTAGTTCAAGTATCCGACTCCGATTTAGAAACCGATGTTGTAAATGCCATTAGAGAATATGTAAACCCTAAGGTTAAGACCGCTCTATTAATTAACCCTCCGTTAGCTATGTACAGAATCATACCCATTATTCAGGACAAATTCAAAAGCTCTGCAATGAAGCTTGTCCTAACTAAAATAGAGTTAGAAAATATTAAAGAGTATCTCAAACAACAAGAGATAATTCGGCTGTACCATGATGGTAAAACAAACCACAGAGGAATCACCGAATGCTATTTGGCGTTATCGCGTAGATACTATTGGCCCAAAATGAAGGATCACATTAATAAGTACATAAACGAGTGCAGTATCTGTGGGCAGAGTAAGTACGACAGACACCCGGTTAGACCCCAGCTAAATCTTGTTCCACCCGCAAGCAAACCGTTAGAAATAGTTCACGCCGATTTATTCTCTGTACAATCAGAAAAATATATAACGTTCATTGACGTCTTTTCGAAATATGGACAGGCATACCATTTAAAAGATAGTATCGCAATTAGCGTCTTACAAGCCCTATTAACTTTTTGCACACATCATGGCCTGCCATTGACCATTATAACAGACAACGGGACCGAATTCACCAACCAACTCTTCTCTGAATTCCTCAAACTTCACAAAATCACTCACCATAAAACACTTCCTCATTCCCCAAATGACAACGGTAATATAGAGCGATTCCATTCCACTATCCTGGAACACCTGAGGATACTAAAATTACAACAAAAGAATGAACCAGTTTCGAACCTCATGCCTTACGCTATTATCGCCTACAACAGTTCCATCCATAGCCTAACTAGATGTCGACCCTATGACATACTAAAAGGACACTTCGATCCCAGAGACCCCATAGACATTGACGTGACTCAACACCTACTGCAACAGTACATACAGACTCACCGTGACCAGATGAAAGTAGTATATGACCTAGTAAATGATATATCCCTTGCTAACCGGACTGCCCTTATAGACAAACATAATAAGACGAGAGAACCTGAAATAGAATACCAACCTGAACAGCAAGTATTCATTAGAAACCCAGCAGCTAGTAGACAGAAAATTGCACCACGTTATACTCAAGATAAGGTTCTTGCCGATCTCCCAATCCATATCTATACCTCTAAGAAACGAGGACCCGTAGCTAAAGCCCGCCTTAAGCGACCAACCAAGCATACAAAATTGTTACAGGACAATACTGCTGATGACGACACTACAACTGACGCGAACACAGGAGATACGACTTGACAACTTAGATGATGGACCAGGACTTTTACCATTTAAACTGGGACCCACCAGGATGACGACTCACCACCACACCTTCCTGCAGTACATAGACTTAGATAAAATCGAACGTGAAGTATCCGAGTTGAAACGACAGCTAACTAACTTTGAAAATAGGGTTTTCAATACCACTTATCCCATATTTGAATTACAAATTAACTATCTGATTAATAAAACGACTCACATATTGGACCATTTGCAGACTCTAGAACCTACTCGAACAAAACGAGGCCTAATAGACGGGTTAGGATCAATAATTAAAAGTATAACTGGAAATTTAGATTACCAAGATGCTGTTAAGTATAATAAGGCTCTTAAAGTATTAGAAAACAACCAGAATAAAATTAGTACAGAATTGAATAACCGCGCTAGCTTGAACAATGATTGGATGAAAGAATATAGTAACACTTTAGATAAACTTATATACAACCAGAAAGAAATTAATAATACCTTACAAATGTGGTCCAGTAGAGAGGCCTATAAGGAAAGTAGTTTTCTTAAATTCGGCAAACTCACCCAGATTTTAGCAATAATTACAGAAAACGCGAATGACTTATTAAATGAAATAATTAATATAGAGAATATTTTAGCTTTTACTCGGACTACTACGACCCATCATTCTATGATTAGTTTTAAAGTTCTTAAGTTAATGATAGTTAAGTTAAAGCTAATTTACGGTACAGAACAAGTGGTAAACTTAGAGTTAAGAGACTATTATAATATAATAAAATCAGGGTCATACTTCGCTAATAAACAAATAGTAATAATTTTTAAGTTCCCTATAGTTTCGGAGAGTACTTATGATTTGTATAGACTATCCCTGGCTCCTAATAAATTCCATCAAGTCATTATTCCACCACTCCCATTCCTAGCAACTAATAGAAAAGATTTTGTCTACATAGAGGCTGAATGCCTGAAATACAACCACCAGTATCTCTGCGATGACTATACCCACCAGAAGACACAGATCAAACCTGACTGCATACATGGAATCATCCTGAACCAAACCATAGCCGAAACATGCAACTATTCAACAATCCACCTAATCCAAGAGACAGTAGAACAATTAGACGACCGAAGCTACATACTATCCTTTCCTAAGGCTACGAAGGTACAACTCAACTGCGGGACAGTAACCTACAACATCCTGAATGGCAGCTTCCTTGTTACACTACCGCTACAATGTTCCCTAAGAGCGCCCGAATATACAATATTAAATACCGATGACATCATTAAGGGCCAACCTCTCAAAATCTTAAGGATAGATCAACCCATGGACATGGCATCACAGAGGACCCCAGAGCTACACTTAAAATCAATAGACTTGAAAACTTTACGCAATATTCAAGAGAGAACATCCTATCAAACTCCATTACAATTAGAAACCGTAGATTCATCCTACTACTATCATACCACTATACCTTTCTACGTTGTACTAATGGGAGCGACTACATCCATAGCAACGATACTTATCCGCCGCTACAAGATACGTAAACCTGCAGAGATAAGAACCACTCCGAGCGCCGAGAAGGAAAAGAACCAAGATGAAGTTAGAGATCATGTCTACAGTAAACCATCCCAGCCAACTATTTTCTCTCACAAGATTTGAAAATAGTTGCTGATCTGAGGGGGGAGGAGTTACATATACCTATCCCATAGCAACCATATATAAAATTGCACCTAATGGATTGCACCACGCTTACACGTGCCGCATCGTCAGCAGCCTTCATAGCGGTCGAGCCAGAGGTTACACGCGCCACACCGTCAGCAGCCCCAAGCCGGCGCCACCACGGCGACACCCGACTCAGCATTTTGATTGTATCCACGTTCTAATAAAATTATAATTATGTACTCACTTACGTTCTAGCATCGAACTATAGCACTTACCTTAATTGTAATTAGTAATAGTAATACTTGAATTAAATTAGTTTAAATTAAATTTCGTTTTTTTTAAGTCCTACGGCTGTAGTCTACGTAATTCGCATCACTGTACCAAGGCACCTACTAACATAAACAAACGACGTGTTCCATATTTCTTCACAATAGTGACCTGCCAAGCCACTATTGTGGCGTGTACAATTAAATTACATTTGCGTTTATATTTACAACATCTATTAATTATACCGGTTTGTATATAATTTACTTCTATTTATATACTATAAAGGGGCTTTATGCATATTGGTATACCGTCACGGCTTTATCGCATTGGAGTAAGCAGAGACCATTTAACACTGAATAGATTTATTTTGCGGGTTCGATTCCCGCTCAGTGCAAATATTTGTATGCATGAATATGACTATTTGCATTGGTCTGGGTATGTTTCTATGTATAATATGTATGTATTTACAAAAAAAAAGTATATAAGTATGTTTATCCGCATTATAGATTCCATAACACAAGCTATAAAAGCTTACCAGGGGTCTAGATAGCGTTGTGTAGAATGTTGTGGAATATTATTATTATTAATTTGTTTCAGATACCTCCTTAATGGCTTTATCTCAGAAACAAGAAAAGAGGTATGTTAACTTTCAAGCATCAATAACAATGTATTTGTTTACAAACTCCAGTCTACCTATGACAGAAGCAAATACCTGGTCCATTACACATCCTGATGTTTACACTGGAAATTATTCTTTGTTGTTTATTTATTTATTTAGACGACGACGGTCCAATCAATGCAAACAAATGGCTACGGAATGTGATTGTCTTCAGATACATCGTCTATTTACTGATGCTTATACTGTGGATTGTTTGGATGACGTCATGGGTTGCTAAGATGTAAAAGTGTATCTTAATATAAGGCAACTATTGTAACATTTTAGATGTCTGTGATGGTGATCAACTTTCCTAAGGCTTTGCCTTCAGGTGAAGTGAAGTCATATTGACATGTCTCTATATAATATAGTATATAAGATAACCTAACACAGGCTCAAGGAAACTAGATAATATTTGAATGATTCTATAGTAGAAGTAGTCTAGTAGAAACTGTCTTACGGGAATATCGATATACCCCCTTTAATTTTTAATTTTTATAGTTTATACTTGAGATATTAGAAATATAAGTACTTACATACAGTTACTTAAAAGAAATCGTAGAGATATAGATAAAAATAACAATGTAACTGCTATGTTGTCAAAACGAAATTTAAAAAAGTTAATTATGTAAATATTTAACTAAACACGCGGAGCGACTATAATAAGATGTTTTACCTATTTCCGGTAGACGTTACCTACTTCATTGGAAATCTATAATATAAAAATGAATCGCAAAATGTGTTGGTAAGCGCATAACTCACCAACGGCTGGACCGATTTCACTAATTCTTTTTTTGTTGTGTTTGTTATTATCGGGAGAAGGTTCTTACGTAAAAAAATAATAAAACAGTTGTACAGAAAATTTCAGAAAGTAACTTTTCTTTTTCTCATACAAACTTTTTCTATTATGTGAGAGAAGTTTATGTTTACGTTACGGAATTAGTATTTAGTAGTAGTAGGTAGTAGTAGGAATGGGAATGGGAATGGGAATGGGAATAGGAATAGGAATGGGAATAGTAATGGGAATGGGCACGGGAACAGGAATGGGAACGGAATTGCACGCGGGTGGAAAATATGGCGGTACGAAGTTCGCCGAGACAGCTAGTTTTTAAATATTTTTTGACTAATACATTGTCTTTCAATTCAGGATATTGTGTTAAGTTTCAAGTATGGATCTCATCGTTTCACTTGTTTTACAAAGAAAACACTGAAAACGAAACGAGAGTTAAAAAAACTTCTTAAACATAAAAAAAACTTCATATAGTTTGAAAAGCACAGACCAGTAAGTGATTATACATTACATTACACTTGCTAGGTGTTACGATTATCTTATATCGGTGGTAGTTAGGGTTAAGGAACAGAATGTCCAATTTGAGGATTCCTGAAAATTCACTAGCAGTAAGCAAAATTAATGTTTGAATACCAAGCAAAATACTGATCTCAACTGTCACTGGCGAGGGGGCAAATCTCCGATCTATAAGTGCCCTTGCTGACTCTCTCCACTCATAAGATTGCCTGTAAGAGATCGCTTGTAGCGATAAGGCCGCCATTTGTACATTTCTTATTATGTTGTCCGTACATGTACTAAAATTTATAAGTGTACAATAAAGATTTTTCTTATCTTATCTTATCTTATCTTCTATGAAGGTACTTCTATTGTCAGTTGAAGGCCTTCCAAATTGTCTATACTTCCTTTTCAATAGCGTGGAGTAAACTTAGGCTGTGATATATGACAGGCCACAGCTGTGCAAGAATAAAATAATTACTCGATTGAGAGCCGTTATGTCATAAATTCAGTCCTGAACTAAAATTATAATTACTTTATACAACTTTAACTCCTTCAGTTATGGTTTATGAGGAAAATGAAGCACTTAATGTATTGTTTATGATGAATGTGTTGGTATTTCTATTTATTAGGTATCTACTCGTTAGTCTTGGTTGTTTCCGAGGCCTTCACAGCGTCTGGTGTCTGCTTTCCGAAGTTTACTTCTCTACTACGCAAGGTTTTGGACATCCATGGTAGGGAGACTATTAGTACACATCTAATTTTCGTGTCGTCAAGTCTACACTTATTGGGTCTGACAGAACAGATGAGTGTTTATAGTCTAGCGTCCACCTACCTGCATCGCATGCACCGCACGTATCGCATTATTATGCTTTGTATAAAAAGTCGAATAAGTGCGTCCACCTACCCGCATCGTACGGATCGCGCTTTTTATACAAAGCATACGGGGCGTGTGGTGCGGGTAGGGGGGCGCTGGGCTTAATACAATGGACATCGAACGTAGACCCTACTTTCATTTGCCCTGACCCATGAAAATACCTAATTGCTAGCTCATGTGTATATAAAATCACTGCAGTGCAATTTTGTTAGTAGTATTAGCCCTAAACTACAATAAAATTTATACCAACTTGTTAACTTAAGTAAGTGCTGTTGTACTCCTAACTACAATTTGCTTTCGAAGCATCCCATAAAAGCCAAATAGCTAGAAGGCCGTTAATCCCTGCTGTTGTTACATGTTGTAAACTGAATTCTGTAATCCTGTAACGTAAATTACTTACATTGTACTGAAGTCTTTAAAACTATTAATATGTTATTATTCATAAATTTGTTACTATTACTATAACCTTAATATTACAAAGTATGTTTATCGATTTGAGTTATATTGATGAGAAATTGATTATTAACAGAACGATTACGTCATCGCCATCAATCGTGCATTGTTTATTGTATTGCAATAAATATTATACCATGATCAAAGCTTAAGAAGATTTTTATATAGTAGACGTTAAAAGGACTGACCTAAATGAAGCTACGGAAGATGCGGTCAAAGTCGTTGAGTTTTGGGCTGGGCGTATCTATTTAAATTGTTGCCACTGACACGAAGAAGAAGAAGAACAAAAAAATAATAGTTATATTTATAATTAGTACCTATAGATACCTATAGGTGCCATAAGAACAAGGCACTAATATATAGATAGGTGAGTTCTATGAATTTCTTACTACATCTAGTAGGACATATACCTGTCTTAATTTTTTAAAACCCTAATAATTTTTACGAAAGCCAAACTAAATTTGTACTTAGTATAATCTCATTATTGTTTCACTCTCTTTGTATTATCGTAATCACACCCACGCGACCATTTCTCTAATCAAATGACTTTGTAATCGCGGCAGCCTCGAACGATCTCAGAGATATCGAGCCTAATTTCCAAATCTAGTCAGACTCTACTGAAATTGAAGTGCTAACTGTGCAGATTCAGATCGACAAATTTCTAACAAGATTAGGTAACAAAAACAAACGGCTAAACCATTTATACAACTACTAGCTTTTGCCCGCGGCTCCGCCCGCGTGGATGTCGGTTATCGCAACTAAACATAGCCTATGTTCTTTCTCATGGTCTAATCGGCTACATACCCACTGGACCCTCAAAATTCGACCTTATCTACCCCTTTACCAAATTTTATCAAAATCGGTTCAGTGGTTTAGGCGTGAAAGCGTAACATACAGACAGACTGACAGACAGACAGACAGACAGAGTTACTTTCGCATTTATAATATTAGTATGGATTAATTTTGAGTGTAATCGACTTCTGAATTCCATATCTGTATAAAAAAGGAGGCAAGAGCTAGTCTATTATTCATAAGAAAGTCGTGTTAGTTACACTATTTATAAGTCAAGAATGGCTGTACCGATTCGGCTGAAAATTGGTGGAGATGTAACTTAGAACCAGGAGACGGACATAGGATACTTTTCATCCAGTTCGACCTTTATTTTATCCCGGGTAATAGGTTCCTGTTGGTCGCGGTTACGGGATCAGTATTTCTTTGACCTAACTACATTTGCATGAAGTACCAGGATCACAGAAACTTTATCTGGGTGGAACAGGAGCAGTGTGTCCTATACTTTTCTATTACGAACTTAACGCAGACGAAGTCGCGGGCAAAAGCTAGTTTGTTATAAATCTCGCTTTTCTATAATAATCGCAGATAAAGGCCATATATACGCTTGACGTGGAGGGAAGACATGCGTGTCAATAACCTCTCTAGAAATGCCGAGGAGGAAAACCCGGGAAGCGGAGGCAGCCAGGATTAAACGTTCTGACGATTGTCTAAGATGTGTGTCTTTGATGATAATCCAATACAGAATGATCTTAAATAAGTAATGATGTTACCATATAGAATGTGCTCTCTACTTGACCTGATCAATCAACGCGACCACGTTCATTATAATCTAATTTTGGTTCATACGCCGACACCGTTCGTACATATACTTATGCAACTGACAGAATTAAATAAATATTCGCTATGTTGATTAAATCAAAGTAATACGGTCCTGTAATATGTGATTTAGCATGCGAATAAACGTAATTTTATTATATTATAATCATAAATAACACGCAGAAGAAAGAAGACATATTGAAGTACTTATACAAATATTTGCACTGAGCGGGAATCTCATTCTAGACCTCCGGCGTAGCAGACAAACGTTGTACCATCACGTCACAGAGGGCGTTGTTATCGTGTTTGTTGCTATGTTAGGGACTAAGTTGTTACTATATTGGCAGTCATTAGTACGTATAATCCCTGCTCAGGAGATTATCCGGGGCTTTGATATAGAGTAAATACTTAGGTCTATGATAATAGACTAGTCAGGTGTTTAAGGGAACGTTCATATCTGACGGAACATGCGTCGCGTATTATCGGTCGCGTAACGCCAGAACAGACAAATGTATAGAAAAACACTTGACCGTTCACACTCAACCGATGTTACGTTAGTGTGTCGAGTGTGAACGGTCAAGTGTTTTTCTATACATTTGTCTGTTCTGGCGTTACGCGACCGATAATACGCGACGCATGTTCCGTCAGATATGAACGTTCCCTAAATGTAAAAAAACCATAGGAGTATGTATGTTTATCCGCATTCCAGCACCAATTAAAGTTATGCACCAATTAAAGGCATGATTAAACCGTTTGACTGGGATATATTAAGCAAAAGAGGGCTATGTTATCAGGGGTAGGTATATCAGTTTACTCTTATCAAAATCTTTCTTCCTCCACATAAATTATTATAATTATTTAGTATGTTAAACTACAGTGTGTCATTCTTAAAGTTATTGTATTCGTAATTAGTCAGCCATATTATTATATTTACCATAAGTAACGTGTACGCTAACGCAGCCATTGTCTGCAGACCTACGACCTTACGTTGTGTTTAAAAATATAAATGAGTTTTATTCCACGACAACTGTAAACACTTTTCCATTTAAAAATCGAACGCCTAGAGCTGTTGATACCACCAATCCATCATCCATGTCTCCATTGTCACTAGCGACCGTAGTCGAACAACAATGTACAGTTAAATTTAAACATTTCAGCTACTAATTAATGGCCTCATGTCAAACTGACATGCAGTTTACAGTGAGGATAACATGAAACAAGGAAAGAGGTTTATTTCCATGTTATTATCGCCTATTTTATGGTATTTAGATATTCTGTAATATTATATTAATAACGATCCTATGCCTATTATAAAGAGTTGGTTAGGTTTTAAGTCGGCTCGACTCCGACATAACCTCCCCTTCCGATTCCGGCAAGGGAGGTATCCGAGGGGATTGCCGCACGGCAAAAAAAATGGTTTTAAGTGCGATAAATCCCACGGATACCTTCCCGCCGAAGCCAAAAACAACCTGGTTATGTAGGACTTGCCGGCTCGAGTCATCAATGCTGAGGATAAGATTGCCTTTGGTATATACCTGAAGGCCGGGCTGATCCAATGCCATCGAAATGACACTCTCGTGTGTGGGACTGCTAGACTTTGGAGGTAAATATCTTGGATAAATCAAGACACAATGCTAAAATAATGATGACTGAAATCAAGTTCAATCAGATCAGGCAGGAATGCTACAGTATATGTAGTAAGCCAGTATAAAAGTATGTATGAATTCTATCACAGAACTTTGTGCTTTTATGATCGCGATAATATTTATATAACATTAATTTTAATATACTATTATTACTGTGTATTAAACAGTTACGATTACTACTTACACACGTGCTCATGCAGACGCAACGACGTGACAAAAACATTGTCTATGGTTATTGAAACGATAAACACATTATGACAGATCAGCAACACCGCTGTCAATTCAGCTATGACAGTTAATTGGATTTTAATTGAAGTTTTGTTTATTAATTGATCATTGATCAATTGAAGTTATAAGTGATAATATAGTGCAAGGTTGCCAGTACTAAATTGGCGAACTAGCATCAGTGGCAGGCTTAGGTACAGACACGTTTTTTTTTCAAAGTAAAAATTACCGCTTATTACGCCGTATGTAGGCACTGTCGTCAGTGTTGTATGGAGCACTAAGGGGCACTGAGGAAGCTTATGCACAGATCTGTGAAAAAGGCACCGATTTTTAGGGCGAAAAACGTATGTGTACATAGGCTGTAATTTTTGTTTCCTATCGGTGGTGTTATCAAATGTGCTATGAGGTTATAGAAGGATTTAGGAGACTCATCAATCGTATCAAATTTTGTAACTATAGTTAATGTTACTTAAGGCCCAGGCGGCCTAGTCACTTTGCTAATAGGGTCTGAGATCGTCTAGTCAAGTTAAGTAGCTACATCGTCAAATCTTCTTAATACAAGCAGACTTTGATGGTATCATAATGGCTTTGGTTATTTGGAAAACAAAAAATAAGTAATCAAATTTTATTCTTGTTAATGTAATGTAGCGATGTTCAAACTCGTACAAACCGAACATTATGTAAATGATTACATTACATAGCACACAATAGCAACAATAATGATATATAATAATAGTAGACATTATAATTATTTACGATAATTGTTTAATTATATATATGTAATAAGTAAAATAATTATCTAGCTTACTTGTTAGTAAAATAGCAAAATTAATTTACCGTAAACCACTAGTTCGAATCGTAAAATTTCTTGTAATCATCAAACCGCTAATGACATATTGCATTCTTCACATTTGACATTTTTACGATTGTAGTAAAGTACCGCGTACACCAACGCACTGTTATTTTAATTTTTATGTACTAATTAAAATGAAGTATTGGGTTTCTATGGGACTCTCCACCCTCCATCCCTTCTAGACAAATAGCAATGTTTAATCTTTATTTACGGAGCTTAGCCACAAAATGACTATGTCGCTCAAGTAGCAATGTGCAAATGACAAATGTACGGGATTTAACGTAGTTTGGAGTCTTGTATATTGGATTCGCTTTTGTAGGAATTCCCGCCTGAACATGATCTGCCCTGGACCAGATAGAAGTCACTAAACGGACTCCGGACTCGGGTCGGCCGAAGCAAGGAACGCCGGGCCCGATGGGGGTTCTCGGAAGGGCGGACTTGCGATGTGAATGTGGAGTTACTCCACAGACAATGGCCCATCTGTTAACGTGGGCTAAATGCCCATACACATATACACCGCAGGATGTGTGCCTCCGAGAGCGCCATACAGGTGGCAGCTCCTGGGAGAAGATAATTTGAGGGCCGAGGCGCCATCGCCACGATGGAAGAAGAAGAAGAAGAAGAATAGTAACACCTCTAGATTTGCCATTAAATTACACTTTTTTCTACACTGGCAACACCAAACTATGCTTTAGTGTAGTCTCCAACTTACCTACTATTTTAAATCGACATCTAACGTGTTGCCAGTGTAAAAATAATTTTATTGAGAAATCTAGAGATGGTACGATTCAAAAGGCGGTACAATTTACCCAACTATCCCCTATATGACAGTCGTCAACTAATGTCATATACGTCAAATCCTATACATTCGTCATTCTATTCTACGATACGCCGGCCAAGTATTGCGACTTGTCTAGGGGACCTTTGGGACCCAAGTTAACCTCACGTTCAAGGTGGACCTGGTGGAGGGTGAGATTCTAGTGGGAAATTTTGTCTCAAGAAAAGGGCACCGTAAATATTGTCAGAGGCTTATGTCTAGTAGTGGAATAGAATGGGCTATCTGACTAAGGCATTCTAGAATACGGGCCTAAGATTAGTAGGTAGATACATTTAATAGTAATATGCAGGTAGTATAATGAATATCTACACTGTAACTGTCTACAGAATAAAAGAGACCGAAATTCTAAATGCAGATAATCCTAGTTTGGGATCTAGGGCTTATCATGTATTTTTTGTTCAGGATATAAATTTGAGAATGTCGCGAGAGACGAAATCTGTCAGGTTAAAAAATAAAATACTGTGGAAAAGTAGTGTGTCATTAAATATGTCTAGCAAATTCCATAAGCCCCATCGATCAACAGTTTAAACAATCACTAATATTATATTGTACGTCTAAGTTTCGCCGTTTTGCTCGGTAAGCTAAGGAGGAACAAACTTAAAGGGGACCGCGAGTTAATTCCTCTAGAGAGATGTATGTTCAGCGCTAGAATACCCAGAGCGGGGTACAGGGGATTTTAGTAAACAAACTTAGATTACCACTAACCACTAATTATCCCCTATAGTAACCTGTTAGATGTATTTTTGGCCGATACCTCTTACTGGTAAGTGGACAAATAGTTTGCTGCCAGGAATAAATTTCGTTGTATTCCTAATGAGTTAGCAGGAATACATCATGAAAGATAAATTTCCAGAAAAACGACAAATTAGCATACATCTCTTTTTAAATATGTTTACGTTTTTTCTTTTCGGGCTAAGCAGAAATAAAAGTGTAGAGTATTTGATTCTGATAGTGTAATGTAGACAATCTGATTTGATATAATTCTTACATCTCTTCTCGAGATTTCATTGATTCGGCACGAGATTTTCTCTTATCTATTCTCAATAATCATTATTCCAAATTCAAATAATGAATTTGCCTCGTTTATTTGCATAAATTTTGTTTTTAAAAACGATTATCACCAACCAAATATCGCGCTTGACATAATCGATTTGTGATGTTACAACGGCGACTATTTCAGGAATTTGTTTAATTTTTTACAAACACGTTATTACTTTGCGCCAAGAACGTGAATTGCGGTTTGACGGACATCACACTTACCAACACTGGGAATTACTACGCCAATTAAAAATAAAGGAATTTCCGATTACTAATTAAAAATTATAGATTTTCCTGTAGATTTTTTCACTGAAAATCTGGTTTCATTTGGTACATTTTCAGGTTAAAATCAAACTTAATACAAGATTATGCCTTTGATTTTAAACGGTTGTGTAAGAAAAATAAACAAGCGTACACTTAAAATTTTAACCAAACTATTTTCAAGCGGAGTGTTCCAATGTTGAAATGTAAAAAAAAAGAAAATTAAGAAAAACAAATGTCACTTAATCTCCACAGAGTTCTAATAACATAGCGTCGGTAGAGACGTATTGTTTTTCAGTCCGCATATCGGTCAATGTCAGACACGCTTTCCGTTTCGAATTGAAATAAAAAACTGCAGACGCTAGAGAAAAAAAACATAACGCTGCAATGCATCATCATTCATAAACGCTTCAAGGCTAAGCAAGTACAACATCTACATATATTACAATTGAACATACAATTGGTCACAGATTTGTGCCATGTAGCGATCATGTTACTGATAGCAAGTGTGTACAATCATCATTGAATGAATGGGGGGAACTGCGAACCTGGCACATGGTAGGGGGTTGGGTTTGACGGCGGCAGCCAGTAGGCGGCGCTGATGGGCGGATAGTTGCTTCCACTCCTGACCCCGCCCGCCTTGCCTCGCGCGCCGCCGGCCTCACCACGCATCCTTAACACCACACAACACATTCACAATCACATGACTCGGATAACGTCTGCATTGAACCGCGGCCGAGACACAACTGACAACGCGCGTAACAGCGACCGATAGTGCCGTGAGGTGCGCGGGCGCCGGCTCTGACGGTCGATCAGTCATTCCTCGTGGTGTTGTGTCACCTAACTTCCCTCCGTCCCTCTTGTCTTCCTCCACCCCCCTTTGTTCGTCCGTCAGCGGCTAATGAGGGCCGTCCTGCTGACTAAACGTCATACGTTTTACCATTGCATCGGTTGTAACTCTATTGTGTTCCGAGTAAACATTTTAAAGTCACCTACGTGAACGATAATATAATTCTATTTTATGTCATAAAGTAGCTATTGTTTATTCATAAGAAGAAAGAGGTATGTATAATACTTTTAAACTAAGTGCATACATGAAGGCCTTTGTGATTTTTAACAGCAGGCGAGGACGCGTTTAGCGGTTAAAGCGAGGCAACAAGGAAGTAGTTAGGAGGAATACATCGATATTTAAAGTACCTATCCGTCCGATCATATATTGAGGAAAATTATGCATTGTCCTGTCGATACATCGCAGTTATGTACACTTAGTTAGTTACAATAATAATCTTTATAAATCTGTTTATATAAAGGCATGAGGTCATGCTTGTTATTTTCTTGGGTCACTGCAACAGCATTGATTACCAGATCATGGCATCAGGAGTCATAGGTTCGCAAAAATCAATGGGAATCAGATGAGTCCCCTTTTGCAGCTATAAAAGACAGCAATCCAGCTTCTGTTGGATCCAAGTCCTGGTAGAAGCGGTATGGCCAGATAGTTATTGCCCGTGTAGCCAGGTGGTGCACGAGAATTCGACTCTTCTAAAAGTTTATCTGCAATATCGCTAATATCAAGGCTACAGCGGATGCGAGAGTTACTTTTCGCTATCTTTCCGCGTGTTCCCCTACCGAGGTATTGCTTTCATTGTTTTATTTAAAGGTAAAACGTTTTTGCATATTACAAAATGACAATACCATAGCAATTGTGACTAATTACAGCATTTTTGAACAAAACAATATGCACATTCTTCGCAGCGCTATATGAACTCAAAGAAAGTATAATTTTTTAATTAGCTTGTATTTTGGGTTTTAGAATGTGAATAAACATTTATGCTTTTGTTAATAAATTATATTTTATATATAGACACATCCAGATAAATGCAAATATTCATTTTCATGCATACAAACAGTTACACTGAGTCTGAATCGAACTCACGTCCCCTGCGTAGCAGTTAAACGTTCTGCCGCTACGCCACAGAAGTTGTCTGTGCTCTGTGTCTTATTACTGGTAAAGTTTATTTTAACAGGTGGTTATAAACACAATGCATAATACTAAATGCAATGCGAGAACCTTTCACAACAAACACATAAATATTCAATGTTAAGGTCGTGTTCAAACGGTTATGATCTAACTACTCGTCGTCGATCCAAGCGATCAAAACGTCAACTGTTAAAAAGCAAACGAAATTTCGGGATCAGTGTCAATAGTAGAATAATACTAAATAGATCGTGATAACTATTATTCCGTTGAAAAATATTGTTATTTGAGTAGGCATATAATAATAATGCATATTCATTATGTCAAATTCATGATAATAGTTCATTTTATATATGTACATTACTAATTTAAAGCACTAATTAAAATCAGCTTATACAGACAATTATAATAATTTACAATTATTATAATTATGTAGTTATTCTACGATTAGTCATTTATTACGAGCGTCCGTCTGTTTCTCCTTAAAATTTTCTTTGTCATTCAGGATATCTGTGAAGGGTTTATGATATTTTATATAGAGGTTGCCGATATCATTTCACCTCACCTGATGGAAACCATGAAGGTCAATATTCAACAATCTTTTATTGGTGGAATTTTTGGACTTTAGTGTGACGGCCTCGATCGATCATTTTTGCGCCCCACTTAAAGAATCCGCGATTATAAGATTGATGCAAGAGTGACGCCATTTTCATTCAGGGAATATCTTCCCATGGGTTGCGGCAACGTAAGCAAAATACATACGGGAAAAACCGCGGGCAACAGCTTGTTTAACATAATAATGCACTCAAACGTTCTAATATCTACTACACGGCTAATAAGTCTAATAAACTTCTAAATTATCATCTCAAGGCCGTCAGACTACGAGTGTACTTCCTTCGGTGTGTGATTTCAAATTGCGATGTTTTTGCCACTTAAGTCGGTGCATCGCTCACAAAAACAGCAGGTGAAACATTTATTGTTATGTTAGTGGTAAATAAGCACATGGTTCTACTACCAGTAACTGTTTATATTAAACACCAGAAGTGGGATGGGAGGTGTAGGTATGTGTAAAAAAATTAAAGAAAGTAACTGCCGTATGGCGTGGCGGTAAAGAGTTAGAGTGCTACGTGGACGTTGCAGGTTTCATACCCGTGCATCTAGCTAATTTCTTTCTGTAATCCATCTCATACAGAATTAGATTAGCGTATGCTCTGCAAGGTCCCTCTCACACACTTGCGGCGGAGTGCTTATGCATTCTAGGTGCTCAAACCACCACCGCATACTTTTTTCTAATCTCTCCCTACATTCTCTTTCGTACTTCACTCCCGTACTTCCTGAATAATTTAGGAAACACTAGCATTACTCTACATATTTTTTTTTGCCAATCATATCAGTAATAATCCACGAATATGGAATAACATAAGTGACGACAATTATGTCACCACAAAAAAAAATCGCGTCGTTTGAACACGACAGGCGAACACGGTGTCGTATTGATGGAATACCGAACGAGGTTGTGCCTGTGAAAATCGTCACGCACCCACTTTGAGCGGTGCTTTGTACGTGTTCTGTGTTTCAATGTGTTTGTAAGTTTACGTGTCTATAGGAGAGACGGCGACGCAACAATTCGTTTCGTCGTCTGTGGTAGGAATAAGTGTTAAATGAGTCATTCTTTCGACAAGTTCTAAGTATAAAGTGTTGTCTTATTTGCTCTACCTGTTATATTTTAGTAATGTGATACAAGATAAGATAGTGAAGTTATATGCTAAATATCTGAATACAGCGCTGTTTTGACCTAAATTAACAGCAGAGCTTATGGTATTATAGTGTTAAAAATAAGTGCAAATAATATATCGATATTTTTATTGTTAATTTTCTTTTTATATAGGACAGGTTAGAAATTATCATACAAGTAAAGGTAGGAGGAAAGAGAAGGCCCAGCTACAAGACTAAGGTAGACAAAGAGGAACGATAATGGGACTGATAAAGGAAAAGACACCAGTCGCATCGTATCAGGAGGTCAAAGCATTGGCGGAGGAGAGAGAAGAATGGCGATTACCTACTACACCGACAAGAGCGCAACTAGAGACAAGTTTAGAGAGACGACATTTCTATGTGACTTCACCTTGCCTGATTAAGCTGAAGGCAAAGTATTCCTAAAGAAGGTTACCATTAAAACACTAACAATGTAACAATGGTTTGACGGGCTCACGGACGGAGGACTCGGGAGTGTAGGAAGAACGAAAAACGTGTGCTGGTAAAGAGACCTTTTGGAGCGGTCAAAAAAGTCACCGTATCCCTTGGTTTTGAATGGAATTGTTTGCACCGTATGCAATTTGTGCTTAGAGAACAAAGACAATCAGATCTGGTAACTGGTGGTTAAAATTGTCGAGTGTTCCAAATAGTAGAGTCAGCTTTTAGCACACTAATGACCAAATACGCGACTTCTCAAATGAGAAGACCGGCGCCCTGGCCTCTAATGGTCGGTTTTTTAATTCCTAGTTTGACCATTTGTTATGTTGATCATTTGTTAAGCATTAACCAATTGTTGAAACAAGATTCCTTTTTTCAACACAATTTGACTAATTGTAATTGTGACAAATGGTTAACTATGTTGCCATTGTAATGAACACAGAGATACGCGATTTCAGTAGGGAGTCACAGTCACGTTTTTTCTGTCAAAATTTTAGATTTATCAATCATTGGCTCTCAATATGTTACTTTTGTCGATGGCGCTTTTGAATCTTTTGACAGATCGTAAACAGCTGTAGCGACCAATAGTTAACTAGTCGTCATCTTGCTAACCACTCGATGGAGCTGTGGTTAACTATAATATTATGATCAATTATTACAATTGTAACTACAGGTTGACCTAACTATGGATGAAAAAACCAATTTATCAGAAATTTAATTAATTATTTAACTAATTGTATACTTAACTACGGATCGAAAAACCGGCCCTAAGCTACTAGCGCTCTTAACCTACGATTTGAGTTCCTATTTGTTTGTTTATAATATTCTTCACCTACAGTTGCAGCAGTTACAATGAAGAGACATTAAGAGTACAAAATAATCAAACACATCTGTGCGGCATAATAAACATTGCACTAACGCGATGCGCACGCGTCGCTATGAGGCATTGGCTCGTCGATTAATGTTAGAATAGACAGCCAATCCGTCTGTTGATTGTATTATTAGATCGGTATGCTATTGTTTTGCATATTATCGTCTGAGAGTGGTACAACTTGTGTACTTGGTTAATGCCGCGGCTAAATTTAATAATTATTATTATAATCCGTAATAATTCAACTTGTCGGTGGACTATGGCCAGTAGACAGAAAGTAAATGATGCTCATACGCTATATAGAGCTGGAATGTGTGAGCGTCTGTAGGTATGTAAAAACACACACACTCACACACATACTAAGAATAATCTTATTTGAACTGGACAGGTTAGTGGCATGGGTTAAATAGATATTTTTATGATAGGCATGTAAGTACAAGTACTAACACAAGTGCCTTAACAAAATTTGGAAATAGAAGTCCAAGCAACAAACAGAAGTCGAGGCCGGTATTCTAGAATGACACTCAGCCTTTATCTGAGGATTTATCTGAGGACAGATTGTATAGACATGTTGATAGTTTGACATATTGCCTATGTAATCTGTCCTCAGGTGAATCGCGTTTCAGGCTGAGTGTCATTCTAGAATACGGGCCTGAGAGTTCTTTGTGGACGCGATTATAGTCTATTTCAAAATATGTTGAAAAATAAAGAAAATATACAAGTCCATATCAATAAGTCTGATTTCGCAATGAATTTGTGAGTTTAATACCCTTTAGGCTCAGAATGACGACTTCCCAAAATGACCGCTTTTGATTTTAGTAGTCAATTTGTCTTTTTCCCAAAATGACCACTTATTTTCAAAATGACTAGCTACTCAAAATGACACGTTCTTGTAATGACTCACTGCCATAATGTCCATTTCCCAATATGTCCTGTTCCCAGAACGTCCGTATTTTGAAATGACTACTTTTAAGATAATCGTCTATATAGTACTCTTATAGATACTCTTTTGTGGAAATGCAATGGCCACTTAAAAATTATCTGACACTTGACAATGTGAAATGAAATGTACAATGACAGCAAAGCTGTAAAATTCTTTATTTTATTCCATTTCTAGGTACGTGTTTGAGGAATTCTGAAAGTTCTTCAGATACCTCTTCCATAATATCTTAACACAGGAGATACAGACCTGGCCCCCAATTCTGCTAATTATTAACCACAACAGCACCACCGACCCGGCAAAATATGTCATTTCATTCATTTCATTTTAGACTTGACATCCAAAATTAAATGAATAAATACTCTCACCACCTCTTGTATTGAATTGACGAACAAGTTAATGAAACAATTGAGAATGTGAATGTGTGAGAGCATCATTTCAGTTTAGACAAGCCCTGAACTTTGCTATGCCGAAAATATAGTTAATTATATAATTTATTATTATTTCCTTTATTTACTATACATACATACAAAATACATTTTTAAATATAAATTATAAAAAAAATACATTTAAAAATATAAAATGTAGTAGCCCACCGGTATCGGGTACAGGGACCAAGCTACCGGTGCGCATGATTTAAGAGTGTGCGCGCGCCGACTTGGTACTTAGTAGGTAGGTAGGTACATGATTATGTTCTTACAAGAATCGTGCGGGAATACGACCGCGAGAGGCTCGCTGCGGCAAGGTTCGAACGCGGTTTACTATAATGTTGTATTAGTGGGAATTATAGCTCCCGGCATAATATGTTCCCATTACAAAATTCTACCAAAACAACCTGTATTTTTACAATATAGATTATTTTTTAGGGTCCAATAAAATATACCCTGTCAAAATTTCAACTTGCTTCAAACATATTTGTATTTATTTGCAAAATCGTGAAAAGTTAAGCTGATATAACGAGAAACGGACATTATGAGAAACGGACATTACGGAATGCGGACATTATGGGATGGAGCGGACTTTGTGGGAAGTAGACACTTTGAGAAGCAGACGTTATGGGAAACAGACTATTTAGGAAACCGACAATTTGAAATGTGGTTTTATTGAAACTTGTCATTTTGGGAAGTGGTCATTGTGAGCCTAAAGGTTTAATACTGAATAATGTTAGACAATAATAAAATTTATTGTATTATACATGAGAGCAGCGTGTAGGTAAGCCGTCAAGGTATCGGTCCCACGTGTCAAAGTGTTGTGTTATGATATAAGGCCAGTAATACATTGTACGAAGTCGGCAAAGACATGCGCTTTTTTATTGCAAACTATTTGAAGAACTATGCCATAATTTTTTTGCCCATTGGGTTAGTTAGAAACCAATGTGTTTCCACTGGTTACAGTCCTGGCAGACTTTCCGCTTCTTCTACCTTCATAATAGTGTATGAAACATGTATAATGGTTGCCATAAAATATATTTACATATCCAAATTCTAGTACTTATATGACGGAAATCTTTTAGGATTCAAAATTACAGGCAGTCCTTTAAAGGAATATGACACTTAAACAATAAATTAAATTTTGATTATACTTCTTCGGAGAGTATTCCAAAATTTTGTCATAGAAGAAAACATTACTTTTCGACTGAGAGAAAAAACTATACTTTTGGAGAAATTTCAAATTGAACAACACACACATGATCACGCCTTTATCCCCGGAGGGTTAGGTAAAGGTGAATTACCACCCACATTTCACCAATCATTGAATTCGGTCCCACGTAATAGGGGTGAGCGTATTGCCGCATTTCGGGCACTATTGTTGACTCAAGCCGTGCCCCTGAGGCTGAGTCTGGGCTGTATATATCTGTCCGATGTTAAACAGCCCTATCCCTTAGTCGCATTGTACGACACTGCATGGGAAAATATGGGATGCACCAAGTCCTAGGCTTAGGTACATTAAGTCTACTTTATCAAAATATCTATTGTCTAAAATGTCTACTGCACCAAATTGACCATATATCCATAATGTCTACTTTATCAAAATACCCACATGTCTATAATGTCTGTAATGGCGGGGCAACCAACATGAATAGGGTGTTCGTCGTGGTTACCCTGGGTATTGCTACTAGGTACTGGGTGAACCACGAGGATCGCAGGAAAATCTCTTAATCTTCAGCTTTAATACCTATAATATACCCATATCACTCTTCTACCTATAATATTGGTATAGATTTTTTGCTTTTACAACATTCTCAACAAGACAACTTTTACAACATTCTCTAGTCTAATACAAAAATTACAATAGTGATACGTTATCAGTATCACTATCACATCAGTCAGATGTCCACCGAAACACGGCCGAGCAAACATTTAACTAACTGCAACGAAAGTTTGAATAAACACGCTTGTACTGTTAATGGTTTAAGTGTTTGTTGGCTGAATAAACTCAGAATGAACGATTAAAAAAACAAACGTGAAAGCTTTACGCTACATCTCAAATTCGATTCGAAAACGATTTTTAATGTCATACTAAAATAGTTTATTCTCATGTGTATAGTCAGCGTCTTAAATAGCTCGAAGACGAAGTCTCAAAATGATCTTAAAACTCTTGTATTAAGATCAAATCATACTGTTTTATTGATTTAAATAGTATTATTATCCAAACACCAAATATCAGAACAATCTGGCAACTGGAAGGGGGTAAAAAAACGAAATTAAGATCATTTTGAGTTTTTTGTACGTCAACATTTTTCTGATGCTCGCAATGTACACGCCGTCTACGTTTAGTTTCGTGAAGGAGTGGGGCAGCTACTATAAAACAAATTTAATTAAAAAATATTAGAAACTTCGTATGTCGCGCTACGGGTAATATAGTATGAAGTTTCCCACAGTTTCGTAAGCAAAATTGAAAAAAAAAACCGAAGAATATTTATAGCGTATGGGTAAACCGAATAATGAAAGTATGGGCTGTGTATATATATTTTTAAATTAATACTTCCAGACGTTTTTGCTATCGAAGACGGGTCTAAAATCTTTTGGTCCACAACGTTTATAAAATCTAACTTGCAAAGTTATGTAGCCATTAACAATTATTTAGCATCAAGATCAATTTCAAAACATTTCTTGGTAAAAATCACTCACGAAATGGAAATTAATTTAGAGTAGAAAAGCTCTTCAACACACACCTATTTATTTAACAACTAGTGTTCTTCTTCAATGTCCGGTTGACGGTAAAAGGTTCACCCTATTACGTGAAACTGTCAAACATTGCCACCGAAAAATCAGCATTGATATACCTCGCTATGCCTTCGAAAATGTACAACTTTATCCATGTAACGTAAATTACCACTGTGACTTAACGTCGTCGGGGAGAATAAAGGCTGTTACACAATTACGGGGCTTTGTTTCCCCACAGCCCCTTAACAGCCAGTCGTTTAACATAATCGCACAATGTGTACCGGCCTTAACGTGATAAGTGGGCAACTGTTGAATCAATTTGTCATGCGTTCCGTATGCAGTCCTTGAGTGTGTCCTTATCAATATTTAGCTAAACTACGGATAGGTAAACATTAGTTTACCATTGAACGTTATAAATGGTGTTTTTTGTTTATTTTATTGCTATCAAGCAACGATCTCCTGTCACCTGGATTCTGCCTCGAGGAATTTCCTTAGAAAATAATTGTTGTACTATTGTCTATGTATTTTCGTGAAGGTAAACTTTATTTATATAAGACTATTTAGGTCTCTCTCTCGACATTTATATACTTCCGAATAATACTACATTTTGTTTTTAACCCCAGACGCCAAGAGAGGGGTGTTATAAGTTTGACGTGTTTGTCTGTGCCATCATAGCTCCCGAACGGATGAAGTGATTGTAATTCAGTTTTTTTGTATTAAAGGTGACTTATAAACGAGTGTTTTTAAACATGTTTGATGAAAATCGGTTGAGCCGTTTGAAAGTAATGGGGGTTAAAATGGGAACGAGGAGTTTTGGCGGGGTTTTTAAATTTACGATTATTGATATAAACTGTATGGTGTCTATACAAATTTTATGTATTAATGCTAGAAAAAAATGTCAGTATTGTAAAAGATATAATCAAACCATATATTATTGACATAAAATAAGCCATTACCAACACACTTTTAGTCCAATATTATGCCTTCTTTCAAATAATAAAATTATACTGTTCTAAGAGTAATATCAAAACAGAACCACGTCAATAACTATGTATTTATGTATGTACACACTATGTCCCAGAACAGACAACCTTGTGCAACTCATGTTTTGCTAATAATGTTTTCATTTAAATATGTTTTGGTAAACACGTATACTTGGTTTCCTATTGAACATTTGTCATTTGTCAATATTAAAGTTTAGATGTGTTTTTTTTTATTTAGAAGTACAGTCAATAATAAAAGCTGTTTAATCTTCCCAATCTCAAAAAACTGGATTAATTTCAGAACTTCAAAAAATTTATCGTGGATTGTGGAGGTCAGATCGCAGTCACTTCACGGAAAATATCGAAATTAAGAAGGCTGTTTAGTAGGTTGACTGAAAAGCAACTCACTTGAAAAAAAAAACTCCGTCGCAGGATTCGACCAACAGTTTAACCACTAGGAAATTTAATTCCTCCTAGCCAAACCAGTTTGGCAAACAAGTTTAGTCATCAGGAAGAAGCCCTTCCTACGTTCATCCTACTGGCTGTCACTCCAAGGCTTGGTCACAAAGTTCGTAGCCCCCTTCCGATTGGTCCGTATTCGACATTGGTAGTTGGTCGGCTCCTGTCACATCGTTACGTGTGTTCCTAGTTTTATTAATCGCAGAACACATTACTCAAATACTTCATAACGTTAAAACTTCCTTATATTACGTAGAAAAATGAAATTCTCCGTGCAGAATCCGCCGTAGAAAAGATACATGGAATTCACGCCTTGCTCCCTCCGGAGAACAGATTGATTAAAATGTCTAAGGAAATTTTAGCTTGTTGAAATCAGTTGGAATAAGTTCTGGTCTTAGCTGGCAATGGGTTGAGTGTTCTGATAGTACTGGGATTTTGATTATAGTTCCGATTCAACTTGACCACATAATAAAATACGTTGGTCATGTCTCGTTATGGTTTTTAATGAAGGCATCGATAGAGCGATAACTTCTTAATAGAAATAGCAAATAAAATCTTTCTCTATGACATTAGGTATGCTTCATTTGAAAGCATTTTAGAAGTCAGTGTAGGTAATAGTATAGTATAGAAAATATAACATTTTCTTGCGATTATTTGCACTGAAGGTATTATCGTGGATAGATTACGTATAGAATACGTGGATAGGGTACGTAATATTTTCAGAATCGTTTAAATTATAAAAATAAGCATGTAATAATGTGATATCCCTAACCATAAAAATATACAATGTTAATGACTATCACTTACCATTTCTATTTTCGCTGTCAGCCGGCTTCATCTGAATGGGATGGTGCATCTGTCAACAAACAAAAGAAAAAGTTTAAGTTATTTTTTTTGGAATGAATTTTTAAAGCATTTATTATGCTAACTTTAAAATTCGAATACAAAGGAATGTATTCGAAAAAGTTTAATATTGAAAACCATTGACATCGCCATTATTTACATGCTTTTACGGAAATGCCGACATGTTGATGATAAACTCCATACAATCAAAAAATACAGCGAATAATAATATTTCAGCGTATGAGAAAGATTTATGGATGCAATCGAGATTGGCACTCAAATGAAGAAGATAAGGTTTCAATTTGAAACTCGTAAAGATACCATGTCATGGCATTTCATCATGATAATGTCTGACACACACTTAATGGTGTAGCGGCAAAGCCTTGACTGCTACGTCGGAGGCTGCGGGTTCGACTGCCTGATTGAATGGCTACGGCTGGTATTTCTATACATACATATATTATAATCACGCCTGTATCCCTAGAGGGTTAGACAGAGGTGAATTAACACACACATTTCACCAAACATAGTGTTCGGTCCCACGTAATAGCGGGTGAGTCTATTGTTGTATTCCGGGCACTATTTATATGTGTAATTTATTTACAAAAGAAAAAGTATCAAAGTATGTAATATCTGCATTCTGTAACCCTTAACATAATCGTTAGGCTATGCTTACTTTGGGCCTAGATAGCGTTGTGTCAGTCTAGACACATTATTCAAGAATATTTATTATTTAGATCCGTGACGGGTCTGATTCCTTCCTGGCCATTACACTACCAACGGCAACGTGAACCTAATTCTTACACAATCTAATTAAGGCTTTAGTCTGAGTATTAGAACATAATTTCGACTAAGTTTCCTTTCAAAAACATGCTGTGATACTGCATGAATTTCTGACCAATCCATTACATTGTTAAATAATATAGATACGCAGTGTTGATTACTTATTTGTAAACACAATAGCATTGTGGTAGCGATGAGTATGTGTAAATGTATTGTTGCTTCGTTCGAAACCAATGACAGACGATTTAATGTGCCGCTCAATCGTAACAATGATTAGGAATATAGTTTTCTAACAATGCGTTAATACGAATGATTAATAGGTGAAAAATGGCGGAGTTTAGGTCAAGGCTTAGGCATTTATCCATTCATTTTCTGAGCCTTTTTCTAAACTTAGGCCCATGTTCTAGAATGGCACTCAGCCTGAATCACAATTTATCTGCTGACAGATTGTATACACAATTTGACAATGAGTTTGACAATGGCCTATTCAATATGTCCTCGCAAAATACGAGATTCAGGCTGTGTGTCATTCTAGAATACGGGCCTTCGACTTTCATTTCAAGACAAGTTAGTTTTCAGTCAAACGAAGCGGCTGTCACCTGATCTCCACAACCAATTGGGATATCGAAGTACAGAAGACTGCCATAGGTGTCCGTATGGCAACCGGAACGAACGGCTACTAAATATATGGTGCTGGTTCGCCCGTTAACTTTGAAATAGATGGGTACCTAGTAATATATTTATTGAAGCGTTCTCGTGTTAGGGAACGCTAGCTAGTAAAACACTTGGTGCGGCCGCCTCCTTCTGCGAGCAAGTAATGCTCGAGAAGGAGGCGGCCGGTCGGGTCCGGACCAGACTCCGGGCCCGGGAAGCCCGTGCAGAGCGAAGGCGAACCGGACGTCGGAGGTCGCAGAACGACCTCCGTCCTCCATGAGCGCTGGCCTGGGGGTGACTGGTGGAGCCGCCTGTCACCCTAGCAGAAGCAGACCGCGGCGGCGGCGCAAAGTGCGCCTCCCCGTAACCGGGGCTAGATGGGGACATTTTGGTCCCCACAACCCGAAGGGGGCCATCTCGAAAGAGATGGTCCTGGGTCTGTCGGGGTGCGAGAGATATGCTTTTGGCAATCTCACCTCCGGCAACCAAGGACCCAAGATGGCGTGCGTTTTAGTCGGTTCGAGTCCGACATAATCACCTCCACCGGCTCTGTGGAGGTGGTATCCGTGGGGATTTATCGCACGATAAAAAAAAAAAAAAAAAAAAAAGCTAGTAAAACACTTCGACATGGCTATTGGAATGATCCAAGGTCCGAGATGAAATCCTGGGGCAGAGCCTCGTCCGGCGGTCGGCTTAAGCCCTGAAGATTTTTTTTATACTGGACACGTAAATTTGACTTCACCTCGCCTGATGTTAAGCTAAAGGCAAAGTCTCAGAAAGAGGGTCACCATCGTAAACATGTACCATGTTAACAGTGGTGGCACTCAGCTTGACGGCGTCATTAGATGCCTTTTCACGCCCCGCTTAAAGGACCCGGGACTGTAGGAAGAAGGAAACACGTGGTGGAGCATCATATCTATTAAGCACCTTAACTATTACTAATTATATATAAATGTTAGCAGCAGTAGGTACGGATTACCTTGGCAACAAGGGGGCATTCGACTACTAGGTGTATAACAGCTAAACGATTCCAACCTCTCGTGTTGGCGTCGAACGGAGTGGCATGGCGTATAAATATCCCTAATCGTTTATTTGCACTAAGTGATTTATTGGCGGTAGATAGACGTCGTTTGTCGGAGATCTAACGTGTTATGGCTGACACTATCAGGTATATCAGGTCTATTATATTCTATTCTATATCAGGTACGTATCTTCAATGGTAATTTTCTGTTTTCATTTTTAAGTATCCGTTATTTTTTAAGGCTCTGTACCTCAAAAGAAATAAATGGAATCCTTATAAGATAAAACTGTCATTTGTCTATCAGTCTGTCTGTATGTCTGCCATGATCTTTTTGAAATATTCGTTAAATATTTTACAATAAATGATGCAAAATTTTGTTATTTTCACAAAATGTCGCCTCTCCTTTTCGGGGGCAAGATGGGGACAGTGGTTCCTACACCCAAACGGCCATCTCGAAACCCCAGATAGTTCTGGGCTAGTCGGGGTTCGAAAACAAATTATAATAATATAAAAAGATGAATTTAAAGTTTAGTGTCTTTATCATTTGTAATACAATGAAGACAATATTATATTTACAAATAAAATATTACAATTATATATTGAATTTTAATATTATATATGTAACGACATCATTATAATGTATACATGCCAATTTGTAAAGAGAAAATGGAAAAATTTTAATCATCAAAACGCCCACAAGAGTTCAGCACAAAAGCGTCAAAATGTATAATTCTAGAACTTTCTACAGAACAAAATCACCGAGAAATGAGCGTTATATACCTAACAGAGAATAGGGAAGAAACCAAAAGTAGAGTAATAAAATAATTATTTTACTGTATTGTCATTGCTTTGAGTTGTTGATAGGCTATATTAAATGGGGTGACGTGGGCCCTCTTTTACGTCGCGGGGTGCTAAATATTAGGTACTATATATTAGGCAGTATACGCAGAACGCAGCACCTCTGCAATATTACAGGTGTATTTGAATTCGTCGAAAGTTTTTAAGAATATTACATCCTAATTAATATTATAAACGCCAAAGTTTGTAAGTTTAAATCCTTACTAATATTATAAATGCGAAAGTAACTCTCTCTGTCTGTATGTCTGCCTGTATGTTACGCTTTCACGCCTAAACCACAGAACCGATTTTGATGAAATTTGGTATAAGGGTAGATTAGACCTTGAGAAAGGACATAGGCTATATTTGGTCGCGATAACCGACATCCACGCGGGCGGAGCCACGGGCAAAGGCTAGTAGTTAATATTATAAACGAAAGCTACTCGTACATATATATAAACTCACGCCCGTATTCCCCGAAGGGGTAGGCAGAGGTGCTAGCACCCACGTTTCGCCAGTTTATGTTTAGGTCCCAATGTAATAGGTGGCGAGCCTATTGCCATTAACCGGGCACTTATAAACCAGCGATAAATACACACATAACTTCGAAAAGCATCGAAAAGTCATTGGTGTGTGCCATGGTAAACCTGGGATCGAACCCGAGACCTCGTCTGAGCAGTCCATTACCCATACCACTAGGCTACCGCGGTTTTTCTCTCTCTCGTAGTATTGAATAAAACAGATTATACTGGTTTATATCGAAATGAAGTAGGTACATTTAACGCTTTTTTTTATAAAAGACTAAATGTCAATTTATTTCACCTCGCCTGATGGTAAGCTAAAGGCCACCATCGCAAACATGTACTATATTAAAAGTGGTGGCACCCAGCTTTATGGCCTCATCAGATGCCTTTTCACGCCCCGCTTAAAGAACCCGGGACTGTAGGAAGAAGGAAACACGTGAGTTGGCAGGGAGTTCCAGGTAAATTACATCAACAAACAAATAACATAAGTAACGATATTTTGTGGAGATTGTTTAATGCGTCGAGGGTTTTATGCATGAATTTTATAATTTAGAGGTTATGTTTTTTTATATTTCTCTACTTCACAGTGCAAAAGCAACCTTACGCAACTAAATGGTCATTCATCAACTCGCTATCGTGAAACTCGCTAGCGCGCGCGAGTTGGCACCTTCTGATTTTGTTAGGGAGGAGACAATACAAACTAATAATATTAGTCGTCGCCAAAAGCACAGTCCTATCTATCAGCAATCACGTCAATGTATTTATAGACAGACGTGCACTGAATACATATGGCTGGTTATTGAGTAACGAGAAGACAGTATTGGCACCATTCACTAACTTTCCACACGTCATGGCACAATTAGTGTTATTCCAAACACGATTTGAGGAAGTAACGGATGCAATTGTCTGCCTTGCTGCTTTCTGTGACAGGGAACTGATTTATTGAGAGAGTCACTCACACACTGTGTAGAACTTCTGATCCCATTCCTGTGTGTTAACGTTATATCTGAATATGTGAATAAATAAGGAGGTTTTAATTTCAGATAATACATTCAAGTCATGAAATACAATGTTGTCAATAAATTAATCAAATAACCCGCCCCTAGCCGTTCCCGGTGCAAAAGTACCCATCTCACTTGCCGCGTTTCCACGCTGGATTGCGATGGCCAGCCTTCGCACTAGGAACGCTCCGGAATGAGACTGTGAATATGAATAAATCAGTATAAAAGATATCTGAATAGTTGTTTGTTTGGATAAACGCGCTAATCGCAGGAATGGTTCGAATTCAAAAAATATTTTTGTGGCAAATGGCCCGTTTATCGAGAAAGGTTATTAGAAAGGTTAAATATCATCAGGCTACTACATAAAAGAATGGAGCTGTAACTATCTATCGAATACATAGGGAAAAAGAATCTTCTCGGGCGGGACTCCAACCCGCAGTCTTTCCCTTACAGGGGGAATACCCAATTCGGCTACCAAGACACGCCCGATATGATTCAAATTTCCCATCTTACGTCTTCAAGGCGACGTGGCGTCATCTACCGATTTTCTTACGAACTATCGGAATCAATGAATGATGTTACAATCGTTTTTAAACATTGATTTTTGATAACTCCGCCCAAACAATTGAATGAATTTTTACGGCATTAAGTATGCTAACTATACAAATCGAATACATAGGGAAAAAGAATCCCTATGTATTCGATTTGTATAGTTAGCATATTTAATGCTGTAAAAATTCATTCAATTGTAACTATCTATGTCAACAAATCTGGTAAATTCCCATACATTATTTGAAAATTAATAAATTGTGGGCATATATAGTTTAAAGGGGTGTAACTATAGTTGCAAAACTTCTGAAAAATTCCGAATAATTCCCGAATACTTCTGGGAAAGTTTCTTTAGCTCAGAATTATTCAAAATGAATTTAATTCTAATATTCTTTAAAAAAATTAAGTTTTTTTTTTTACTGAAATATCGTATTTTGCATCGATCGTCGATCGCCGCCGCCGCTGCCCCTCTGTGCGTCCGCCGATGGCGCCGCACGCGCCCGACTGCCACGCGAATGCGTGCAGGCGATGGCTTTGCGGGGTGCGGTAACAGGGGAGATGCTGGAGAAGTTTTCCCTCGCCCCGCGAGAAAGATTCGTACCCCCGCATTCGAATGTTTCCGCTGAATGTTTCCGCCGAATATTTCGCCAGAATAATTCAATGGAAATAAACGTGTTTGTTTGTGGTGTGGTGGGTGAGTTAATTATTGTTCAGTGGAACATACCTAGGTAAAATATAAATGTTTATTTTATTATAAATGGGATTGATTAAGTAAATTCTGATAGGATTTTTATAGATTAACAGGATTTTTATTCTTCTGTTTTTAGGTAGGTACCTACTTATTTCGAAATCGAATGCTATCTTTATATTAGTATCAGTTGTGGAATAAAAAACCAGGTTTTATTGGATTTGTTTTTTGAAAAAGGGTTGCCTATTTTTAGGTTAGTTTGTATGTAACTAGTATGTATTCGCTAATCGCATAGGTAGGTAATTAATACTTAACGCGTATAATATAACCCAGTCAATAAAAACAAGTAAAGGCAAACCTTGCAAGCGAACATGTTTTGATGCGGTTTTCAGAAAAGTATTTGTTATACTTAGGAGCAGGTTTTGGTATGTTAACCCACTTCAAAAAAAGGAGGTTATGAGTTTGAAACGTACGTATGTGTGTATGCCTGCGATTATCTAGTGTTTGGCTGAACTGATTTTCATGCGTATTTCAGGAAGGTATTTACTATACTTAGGCCTGTTTTTCTACGCTAACCGACTTCAAAAAAAGGAGGTTATGAGTTGGAACCGTATCTATGTAATGTATGCATGTTTGTCTAACGTTTGTCCGTGATTATCTCGCGTATGGCTGAACCTATTTTGATTCGGTTTTCAGAAAAGTATTTATTACACTCAGGAGCAGATTTGGTATTATTAATCGACTTTAAAAAGGAGGTTATAGGTTTGAACCCTATGTATGTATCACAGTTTGTCCACGATCATCTCGCGTTTGGCTGAATCGATTTTGATGCAGTTTTCAGAACAGTATTAGTAGTCAAATAAATGTTGAAATAAATATGTTTGTTTGCTTGCTTGCAGTCACAACCATAAGTTTCAACTAAAGAAGATTAACTTCCAAGCGTGAAATAAGTTTATAAGGTCGATTTTCCTCGTTTATTTTTTAACATAACATAACATAAACTCACGCCTGTATTCCCCGAAGGGGTAGGCAGAGGTGCTAGCACCCACATTTCGCCAGTTTATGTTTAGGTCCCAATGTAAAAGGTGGCGAGCCTATTGCCATTAACCGGGCACTTATAAACCTGCGATAAATACACACATAACTTCGAAAAGCATCGAAAAGTCATTGGTGTGTGCCATGGTAAACCTGGGATCGAACCCGAGACCTCGTCTCAGCAGTCCATTACCCATACCACTAGGCTACCGCGGTTATTTTTTACAGTTGAAATATTCCCAAAGTTTCGGAATATTTCGGAATACTTCCGAAGTATTCGAAGGGAATGATTCGGAATTTTTCCCGCCAGCATCTATAGGTGTAACGAGGGCTCGAAATATCAAATGCTGGAAAAAGCCAGCTAGTTTATACTAGTGATTAGATTACCTATTCATATTTAGAAGCCAATAGCATTTCGTCTCAGTAGGCAAAACCCACAAATACCTGAAAAGGAATGCTGACAGTAACCGTATTATTTTAAAGCTTGGCCATTGGTGGTTGTTACGATTGATTTGTGGATCAAAGCGACCATTATGGTAGATTTACGGGAGACGCTCAGTACATCGCCAGTGGACCACTTACGGCCATGCGTCACGTATTCCCATAAGGGATGGTGACAGCAGCCATTATGCATAAGTTACGTTAAGATTCTCGGCATTTAAAAATAGCGCAGATAGTTGGTAGACATCTAGACAGCCTTTTTGGCGTAGCGGTTGAACGTTTATAATATGCTACGCAGTAGGCATGGGTTCTACTCCTGCTCAGTGTGTATATTTATGTGCATTTTGAGAAAGGTACATTTTGAAAAAGGTGTATTATGAGAAAGCTGCATTTTGAGAAAGGTACATTTTGAGAAAGGTACGTTTTGAGAAAGGTACGTTTTGCACATTGGGTGCATTTTGCGAAAGGTACATTATGGCACGGAGTCATATCAATATTTGCAATGGTCTGGGTTTTTCTATGCATGTACAAAAAAAAATACACAAATGTTATGTAGAATGTCGTAGAATATTACCTACATTTTAATTCATCGCTCATTACTTCTTCAGACCTTTCATTGGTTTTTTAGTGCTCATTCTTATGAACTTTCCTACACTACGTAGACTTTTGTTCAAAATGTCTGCCAGTATCCGTTCAACTTAATAGTTACAGGGTGTCTTACCACTAAAACTAGTATATTACCTTCATCCACGTAGCTTATGGATGGTAGCGGCTATCCAAATTCCCAGGGATTAAGTTCTGTAATGAATTATTATAATATCATATACCCTGATTAGCGCGGGTGGACTTTCGACCCTAATCTAATTACGCTTTGGCGCTCATCAATCACGTTGCTAGTTAGCTATTCATACACACAGGTGTATTTAGTAGATACCTTTTGTCACATAACATGAACTTTACTCACCAGAATTGGCTTGGCTCCAGATGTTAATCTACGTATAAATAAATGAAATATAAAATTATGTTAATAACATAAATGATCTCAATGCCAAATTTCATTCAGTGCACTGATCTGATTATTAGGTAATTTTAATTCACCAACTTCCGTTAAGTACTAAGTACTCATTTTACTACAATTGTTTGACAAACTACCCTGCCATGATCATAGCGCTATATCGTGTCACCTTCGTTACAATACATAATATCTTTCTTTTTTTTTTTATACAGGACACGTCAATTTGACTTCACCTCGCCTGATGTTAAGCTAAAGGCAAAGTCTCGGAAAGAGGGTCACCATCGTAAACATTTACCATGTTAACAGTGGTGGCACTCAGCTTGACGGCCTCATTAGATGCCTTTTCACGCCCCGCTTAAAGGACCCGGGACTGTAGGAAGAAGGAAACACGTGAGCTGGCAGGGAATTCCAGGTCTTAGTGGTGCGGCATAGGAATGAATCACTGAAACGCTTGGTTCTAGCAGGTATACTCTGCACCGTAAATGGATGGCATCTTAGCCCTGCACGTGTCGTCCTGTGAACGTGTCGTCAATATAATGTGCATTTTAATTATTTTAGGGTTGAAATATTTAAATAAGATTTTCCCCATTTTATTTATAATAATGGTGTCAGGCTTTGCTAAAGTCTTCAATATCCAATTCCATGTCATATGCGATCACTGCAACAGTTAAGTCTAGTAAATATCTTATAATTGATTTTATTGTGTGCTAGTTCATTAATCTTATAGAGAAAAAGCTGTAAATACCTATCTGTTGATTTAATAAAGGCATATAACCGACACAGAAATTATTCAATAAAACCATAATAAGACACTTCTAGTAAAATGAAGATGTAGAATTTTGCATTTACAAAAACTGCAAAAGACTAATAAACATTTCATAATTCATTTTATCTTTTATGTCTAATCAATATAACATCTATTGAAATGAAATAATTGTAATAAATGGGTCGGCAGCACGAGAGTGCGATGCCTCTAGTGTTGCAGACGTCCATAACCCACAGTAACAGCTTCCCATCAGGCGAGAACCTTCGTGGCGTAGCGGTAGTGAATGCGGCCGCTACGCAGGAGGTACGGATCCGATCCCCACTCAATGAAAATAATATTTGTATGCATGAATATGGGTATTTGCATTGGTCTGGTGGTGCCTCGGAGAGCCGTTGGTCCCGGTTGTCATACGAATATCTATGCAGTCGTTACGGGTAGTTGGAGCCCTCAAAAGTCCAACTACTGGTCTAGCTGCAATGCTTCGATATCGCCTTTGGGTTGTGGAGGTCAGATGGCAGTGGTTTTACAGAAAATATCAAAAAGTTAAGTTAAGCCAAATCGACAGTTAGACTGGTAAAGCGGACCCTAGATTCCAAGCTGAAGCTTCGGATGCGACTGGGATTAACGCTAAGATGAGGAAGAAGAACATGTCTGCCACCAAAGTGATGAGGCGGCGCGAGCGAGAAAGACTCGGGGATCGCGCCGCCCGCGCGCGCAGGCAACTCGGGCGTCGGAGGGCACTGACTGACCTCCGTCCCCCATGAGCGCGGGCCTGGGGGTGACGGGTGGAGCCGCCTGTCACCCCAGCAGAAGCAGGCCACGGCGGCGGCGCGCTGAATAGTGCGGTGTCGCCAACGGTGTCCCCAACTCGCCCCCGGAATGGGGCATTCCGGGGGCGAGTTGGGGACACCGTTATCCCCCCTCCTGAGGAGGGCCAGACCGTAAGGGATGGCCCTGGGTCAGCCGGGGTGCGAGGGATATGTCTTTGACAACCTCACCTCCGGCCTAGCACCAAGACCCACAGTCGGCGTGCGGTTTTAGTCGGTTCGAGTCCGACATAACCTCCCCTTCCGGCTCCGGCAGGGGGGGTATCCGAGGGGATTTCCGCAGGAAAAAAAAAAGCCACCAAAGTGATAGTAAAAAGTAGTATGAAATATTGGTAGCTATCATATTATAAAACGTTCAATCCCTATATGGGAATGTGGACTACAGGTAATAAATAACGTAGTCCAAAGAAGGATCATCCATATGCGACAATTCAAATCGTCCTAGATTTAAGGTAGGTCACATTTCGCGACAGAAATCGCCCATTGCCGGTTTATTGCCTCCACTCAATATAAATTCCCGATAGACGCGGAAGGCATTTGCCTATTAGGGTTGTCACAAACAGGGATAGAAAATGTAACTTTTAAACTATTGCGGCGTTTACTCATAGTGTTTATAATGATTGGGACTCTTTATAAGGTTCGCGTTAAGTCCCGAACATTATAAACACTACGGATAGAAAAATATTGAAATTTAATTAATCTTTTTACGTTTTTATGTAGGAAAAAGTTCTTTTAGTAATGTATAATTTTAGAGCTATAAGAAGATAACAATGAAATATGTTACCCGACTACACAGCCAGAGGAAATTACTTAAGAATTTATTCAATATTCCAATAGCATTCCAATACAAAATAGATAGACATTAAGTTAAAATTACTAATTGGTTACGTAATAATTATAAGTAAATTACATGAAAAATCCGTTGTCAGTGAGTGCCTATAGAATATTTCATATAAGACACATTATTACAGAATTATCCAATTATCTGTATCTCATACCTATATGTCTATCTACCTATATATATATACATACATATCTGAATACAAAATAGCTTAGCTTATTTTAAAAGGTAAAATATTTACCACTTAGTTACATTAATTCGTCGATCGTCGTTTTACAATATCCAAGTTTGCCAAGTGTTGATTTTATTCCATCAGATAACGCCAAATTTCTCCCTTTACTTCTTCAATACTTGTTCTTGTGAACGCAAAACGCCTTGTGATAATTTATAGAAGATAATAATACCACTCAAATTTGATGGCAGTTTTGAAGCCAACAAAATTTAAAGCACTGTTTTTTCATTAATGACGACATTTTTATATGGCTTAACTTTATTTTACCCTCGAACATAAGACATTCGTGGCTAAAATATAAACCTCTCATAAAACAAACTCCATTATCCTATAACTTTATACTTCAAAAATACCAAAAAATTAAAATTTAATGTTATTTAGTTATTGAGTTAATTTTAGAAACACTGGCTCGGAATTTAGGTATTTTTAACTTTACTAAAAATATTTTTACTATTTTATTGCTATGAATAATTTCGAATACGTGCAGCCCTACGTGTGACATCATACGTTACTTCGATGTTCGAGTTCAGTGTTCGGTACATCGAACATTGGACAAGACAAGTTTAAAAATAAATGAACCGTCGTACGTCAATGCCTGGCCAGAAGGCGTCTAGTTACTTGTGTTAATTAATTATAGTACACTTGATTAGTTCCAGTTACATAATGACTTCTTGAAATCTCTATTCAGCGATGTCTTTAAGGAGGTCAGTTTTGGGGTTGATGGAGTCACTGTTGCCTCCAAGACCTTCAGCCGGATTCCGAAGCTTCCACCTGGCCTTGAAAGCGGCCGGGAATAACACAAAAATAATGATGATGATGATGATGATGATTAGTTTTGGGGTTGAAGTTATGTAATTCCATTAAGCAACATCATTCTTAATTAAACGCACTATTTCTTAGTCATAGTATAATTAGGTCAAACCGAAAAACGTTTGAGCGCAGGCGTTTCCCTCAAGGTTGGAGGGGAGGTGGAAATGGGCGAGATGGCAACTTTACCTGAAAGGGCTTTATTCAGTTTGAAAACTAAACTACAGGTTAGTGACGGCAATTTCCTATTGTAGCCTATATTATATAAGACATGAAAAAGTCGAGCAGATACCAGCGTTGACAAAATTATAACACATAAGCACACGATGTAACCACACCATATGACGGCATGTTGGCGGTATTGGTACCATATATACATGCGGTCGAAAACCTAACAAAAAGAGGACAGCAGAAATACATTACCATCAATAAAGACCAATAAAACTAAACAACAACTTTCGCGCCACCACATGTTTACATCATCTAAAACAGCACAGAACAAAATTCCTCTGGCAAAAGTTGTGAATGAAAATATTTGCGGGCAATAAAAAAACTCTTGTAAAAACTTTTTTTATTATGATAGTTTTATGTGAGTATTATAACGATGAGTATGTCTTTATTGTAGTAATATCAGTAAACTGGGTACTGGTAATTTATTGATATGTCTAAATTAACACTTGTCATAGGGCCTTTCTGGATGAATTCCTTACTAATATTATAAATGAGAAGGTTTGTGACGAATGTAAAGGCTGAACGGATCTGGCTGTAACTTGGTACAGCCCAAGATTATTATGGTTTGTAATAATAACAGATAATAAATAAATAATTCATATCTCGGGAATAGATTCAATCTTCCAAGCGGACAACGCCGTGGGTAGCAGCTAGTAATTTTGTAATTACTCAGTCAATAAGCACTTTTCACAAATATTTTTACTTTGTATATGAGGTACTAATTGCATAGTTTTGAATAGGCATAAGGATCACAGTAAATAGAAAGATGTTATTTATGATTTAATTATGATTTTGACATTTCAATATCATTTTTTAACATTTAATCATTTACATTCGACTTTATGGTTTTCATTAGACTTTTATAAATATTTCTTGATATTGTCATTCAAATGCAATTTACATAATATATAATATATGAATCATTTAAATTTTAAAAAAATTGGGCTAAACTTCCATATTTTGGGGAAAAATTGTTCACTGGTATACCGAATTGTAAAACTCCCCACACATAAAAAATACTGTTTGGGGATTGGAATATTCATTCAAACCATCAATGTAAACCTTTCAGAATGCCATAAGAAATTAAACTCTGTGAGACAATTCGATTCCCGCTCAGTGCAAATATTTGTATACATGAATATGGCTATTTGCATTGCTCTGGGTGTTCCTATGTATAATATATATGTATTTACAAAAAAAAAAAAGTAAGTTTATCCGCATTCTAGATTCCATAACGCAAGCTATAAAAGCTTACTATGGGTCTAGATAGCGTTGTGTAGAATGTTGTGGAATATTTATTTATTTATTTAATTTATATTTCTGAGTAAAAATGCTGTGTAAAAAGTGGGCTCTATAATGTTCGGAAAATGATCATTAAATTACTTTTGAAGTTGACTAGACGCTCTGTCTTTCGTGCATATTTTGTAAGGGCACAAATTTCGGCTGCGCTTATCATAATAGCCCCAAGAGTTCTCCTACCTCAATAATATCTATATACTACGTTAGCCGCACACGAATCAGCTCTGCGTATATAAGCAGAGCATTACATACTCTGTTTTAGCTCGTGTTTCCACTAATTAAGTTCCGATACAGCCGCCAATTAGTATTAACCGAATACCTTTGAATGTGACACCTACATAATTATCCTGGTACATTCTATTTTGTGGGTTCTAATTATATTGGCTACTAGCTTTGCCCGCGATTTTCCTTGCGTGAACGATCGGCTTAGTTAGGGGCAGCGAATGAGACTAACGGACTCTTTATGTTCATAAGGTCAAGTATCAAAAAGTCTATATTATCAAAATGTCTAAAGTATTAAATTGTCCGTAGTATCAAATGGTCCATTTATTCTTTAAGTGTACAGTATCAAAATAGCTTCCGCCGTAAGCTTGGCATAAGGGGTAAGATAGTAGTAATTTCCATAAAATATAAATCAAACATATAATAAAGTTAAACACGCTTAAATTAGTAATGTAAGCTAACGATTATCACTAAGGATTAGTGCCCAATGTACAGACCTATCATTGCGACACACAACTTAGTCTACTTTATATGTTCACAAATTATGCCACTATATGGCCGAACACTGTTGCCTAAGATACAGGCCCTGAGCCTAGTTTAGGTAACAGGGTTATAATTTCTTATACCACTTCAGTATTCATATTGTAAGATCTCACAATTGTGCCAAAACTATATTAATTGTAACAAACAAAAATTGTAACCTATTTTGTGAAATTAATAAACTTTTATTATTATTATTATAGTTTCAGAAAATACGAAGATGATTTATGCGGATTTGGTGGAAAATGTACGAATTTTTGTATGCGTAATTTTTGAGAAAACCACACAGTTTAAGTATCACCACTATACCGTGTATTTCACAAGCATAAGTTTCGATAAACAATTCACTTACGTAAAACAAACAATAGATTCCTGGAAAAAAAACCTCTACAAACTGACCGATAATCCAACACTGGTCATTTTCTCCACATCAAAAGCTCAAGACTGACAGGCACATCGAGGGGAGGAGATTCAACCGAAAAAGGCACATCGGAAAACAAAAGGGCCACTTAATACCGTTGTCGCGACGTCAGGTCAAAGTACCTTAAAGAAAAAGGTACCTAGCAAAAGTACCACAAAGGTGCCCCACAGTTAAAAGGCAGTGGTCGATCAAAGACCCCCTTTTAGGCTTATTACACGGCTCGCAGGATTTCGGAAAGGTAAAAATGTAAAGACAAGTCGGAGCTGCGAGGGCGTTTCTTGTCCGTGATAAAGTTTGTGCCTATCATTGTTTTATTTCATTCAGATTTTTCGTGGGTAATAAATTATTACTTAATTGGTTTTTAGTGCGATTGGATGGCATACTTATACTCCAACTTATTGACGCCTGTCTTTCTACCAGGCCCTCGATTCTAATAAAGCAAAAACCATTGTGGTGTGTCGCAGCTTTATTTCTATAAGCCTAAAGTTCAAAATGAAAACAGTTTCATTACACTTTTTCATTAATTTTGCACAAAGTCATTTAATTTTGACCTTTAGCTGCATTGGTTTAAAATCTATTATTTAATGCCGTCTTTTGCAGTGGAGATAGCACCACTGTGGTTTGGCTTTAGCAGAATCGAGGCCCTGTGTGGATGTCGGTTATTATTTTAGGTCATATTCAGGGTTCTAATAAACCTATTGCAATGAAACATATGGTAAACTAGCTTTTGCCCGCGGCTCCGCCCGCGTGGGTGTCGGTTATCGCGACCAAACATGTCCTATGTCCTTTCTAAAGGTCTATTCTACTCTTATACCAAATTTCATCAATATCGGTTCAGTGGCTTAGGCGTGAATATCGGTTATTGCGACCAAACTTAGCCTATGTGTTAATTCCAGGGTGTTGGTTAGCTCTATTTCAAATTTGATTAAAATCGCTCCAGTGGCTTAGACGTGAAGAAGTAATGAGCATACACACTGACATATTTTCATCTATAGTTTTAGTATGATTGTGTCCCTACCTACCTTAAAAAAGAAGTTCTCTTAGATCCCAACCGGGAACCACCCTTGAAATCTACCTATCTAACTAGGCCAGAGTCCAGTCGCGCGATCGGATACACATTTAGGCAAGTATTCTAGAATGACACTTGACACTCAACCTTCATCGCGATTTGTCTGAGGTATGATTGTATAGGCTTTATGTCAAACTATCAATCCGTCTGTAAAGACGGATCTGTCCTCAGATAAATCGCAATTCAGGCTGAGTGTCATTCTAGCATACAGGCCTAAGTTCTTAAAACGCAATACTATTAGTAGCTAGTAGCCTGTGTGGTATTACCATATGGTGTAATATCCTCAAAATCCTCATTAATTCTGAGTGCGGAACCCCAAAAAATCAAGCTCCTACTATGCCCGTAGGTACTCTAACGATACAATGGCAATTACAACGAGTGCAGCTTTGTCTCGCACACTACGTCCGATTGGGAGCGTTTGAGCCTTCTTTTTGTTTAGCAGTCTCGTTACCAGGCCCTTACAGGGCTCACAATGGCCTATGGTGATTCGTACCAAAATAATGGGCAGTGGAAAAGGGAATTAAGGAAAGTCGTCGTTAAGTGAAGATTGTACGAGTGGATTTTTTGGGAGATTTTGTGTTAAGTCTCCTTAAGACTTATTTTTGTACTTTATGCTTATTTCCGTATAAAAAAGTTTTGAATATTATAGTAAATATTAGCTTTTGTTAACAACTGTACTTGTGTTAATATAAAATTAATAGGTATTCAAGCATGTTGAATTAAGAAATTTATGGGGCCCCACCAAAATACTGATTGACAAACAAGACTCTGGCAACACTTTGATATCGGGGTTGACGGGGTTGGGAGGTTAGGTGGTAGTCGCTCCCGTAAAAGTCCTGTGAAACGGATTTCGATTCAACAGTGTAAGTTTTGATAAGGACCAGGATTGACTTCAGATGATAAATAGATGTTGCATTCTATATCACTGTCTTGCGGCAACCGCCTAAGGTAGAAAGGGTAGGCTTGAGAAGTCCTGACTTAACGTCCTGGAGGTTGACATGCAAGCAAACGGCCTTACTACCTTAGACGCCCAAAATCGCGCGAACTGGAGGAGGACGAGCCGGAAGGCGGGCCCTGAGCTCCGAGGGCACCGGGGACTCGGATGCATTCAGGATTGACGCCTTTATGAATGATGAATGATTCTATACCACTGTCCAAATTTTTTTTTATTTCCGTATTCCGCATTCATTATTACATCCCTACCTACTTTAATGGATATAAAGGCCTGAGTACATCCAATAAATCTGCCGTTATAAAGCCACATATACAGGTAAACCAAAAACTTCCAAACAGTGACTGAAACTAACAACTATTATAAATTCCCATTCCAATGAGTGTTCTACTGAATTCCCTTACAGTTTACGATTATAGTTCAAGTTTCCGGCTCGTCACGGCCCGTAGACCCGCGGAGGTGGATACGGGGACTAAATACTTTACTACTCCCAGAGAGTTAAATCGATTAGGGTGTGTTGAGAATGGTTGAGTTCAGATTTAGTTAGTTTAGTAGATCAATTTGGGAAGGACCCTTTCCAGGGATGAAAAATGACCTGTGTGTTATTCCAGACTACTAACCAGATGGGAAGAGGACCTCAGACGGACAGCTGGTTCAAACTGGAGAGACTTAGCCCAAGATAGAGATGCATGGGCATCTTTGGAGGAGGCCTTTACCCAAACAGGGGTTCTTGCTGACAAAACCCACTCTAATAACCATTTTTTAATATGAAAAATAATCTGAATATTGCTACATATTTAACTTGCATACATTTATATTTATTTAGTTTTTTAAATACTTTTACAGTGTAAAACACGAAACTTTGTAAAAGCAAGAAATAAATGGCTTATTTTTATTCCAGACTAGTAATCTATTCTGGTACCAAATATCGGATTACCAAATTCAATGGAATAAGTAACAAACCATCCAAACATCGAAATATCTTCACAAACTTACACCATCCATCCATTGACTCACGTCTGTAAATCCCCGAAGGAGTAGGCAGAGGTGTATTAGCAGCCACATTTCGCCAATTATGGTTTTCGGTCCCATGACGGGTCCGACGACATTTTTTTGGTCCGTCAATTGCCTGCAGCATCTCGAGGGTAAAAAGCTGAGGTGCAGAATATACGAACTACCATTTCTGATGTTACTGACTTTAAAATTGTGGTCTGTAACTCAACGGCCTTGATAGTTGATTTTTCATGCCCCTTTTATTTTTAGGCTTTATATTTCAGGTTCAGAATGTCCCTTTCCCAAAACATCCCTCGGTTTCAAATAGTCGTAGCTGACGTAAGAAAGGGATATTTTGAGGAAAGGACATTTCGGGAAGGTGGCATTCTGGGAAATGGACATTATGAGAAAGGGACATTCTGAGCCTAAGCCCTTTTGAAGCGCATTTCATGCACTTTATAATAAAGAGGCAAAAGGATACTTGTCGTCGATTCTATATTCTGTAGTTATATTTAGTTGTTGTCTATTGGCATGCTCTGAATCTGTTCAAAGCGCTCACAGCACAGGCGATTGCCTGCGACGTTTCGAGAAAAAGACAAGTTGAACGCAGACCGGAGTTGTCAGATGGCTACTGTGTGACTGGTCTATTTAGAGCTGACCTTTTATATTATTATAGTGAATGTACTATCCTACTATTATTATAAACGTGAAAATTTGTGAAGTTGTATATCATTCAACCACGCTCTGATACTTTGAGCTAGCAACGTTTTTGAAAGAGAGTTTCACGTTGGTCAGTTTTTAGATTTATTTCTTTAGTTATTACTAGCTTTTGCCCGCAGCTCCGCCCTGGATATCGGTTCCCGGCAATTATTCGAATTTTTCTCACCTTTTAAACCCTCCCTAGAACTCCACGAATATTTCAAGACCAAGATAAGATAAATCCGTTCAGCCGTTCTCGAGTTTTAGCGAGACTAACGAACAGCAATTGATTTTTATATATGTAGATGTCTCTCATTGTCCCGTACGCCATACAGGCAATCTGGGACCTCAATTCTGCTTAAGCCCAACCACAGTGGTGCCACCCGCTACTGCAAAAGACGGCATTAAACAATAGACTTTAAAGCGATGCGGTTGAAGTTCAAAATTAATGACTTTTTGTAGAGTAATTGAAAAAGTGTAATGACTGTTTTCATTTCATTGTTATAGCAGACTTCGACAATAATACATTAATTCCAATAACGAGAGTGGTCGCATTGTTATAAAAAATAATGTCATTTCCTTTTCATTTTATAAAAATAACAAAGGCTTATCACTTTTCCAATAAAATAAGTTGCAGAAATTGTCCCCTAGCACAAGACATTTTGAAATTGCATCACTTTACGGAACTAATTTCAAAATAATTCTACCAGTTCTTATATCTAACGACCACTCAGGTAACATTTTTTTTGGGAACCTAAAGTCGATTTGAAAACTTTTCAGCAATTTCCTGTCACTTTACACGTGTATTTCCCCGGCACGTTTTCATTTACGGAAAGAAGCCAGGGAAATTCATTCTCTTTTTTAAAATTTCTGGCGAAGTGAATCTATAACAATGACTGAGGGAACTCATTTTTATCACGGCTGCTGCCCGAAACTTGTTGTGTCAAACAAATTGTGTCGCGACCCTTGTACAGGAGTACGTACGACGAAACTCGGTGTTATGGGCGTTAGTAATTTCCCCTGGCGAAAAGTTTTCATTTCTTGGTAATGTTGTGTTTGTTATGCTAACTTTAGGTGAAAATTTCATTAATATTTTTTTTCTTTATGTAATACTAGCTTTTGCCCGCGACTTCGTCCGCGTTAAGTTTGGAATAGAAGGGTTTAGGACACACTGCTCCTATTCCTGTGACCCAGATAAAGTTCCTTAAAATTTCTGTGAGCCTGGTACTTCACTGTCACAGAAATGCTGATCCCGAGACCGTGACCCACAGCAACCTATACCCGCAATAAAATTAAATCCGGTTCTACTCAACCAATTGCAAACAAACCTTTCTAATAAAAAAACTGCATCAAAATCCGTTCAGTAGTTACTACAATTATAACATAGCATAGATGTCTACATTCGCGCTTCGATATACCTTAAAGAGTAGGTTGTATTATCTATGTGTTTCAATCTTGTGTTGGTGGTAAGCTTATTTGTTTTTATAAGATTTTTTATAAGACTACCGAAAATAGAATATTTTTTATACTCTTCGCAAATCTCTGGTTGTAGGTATTATTTTGGGCTCTAAGTGCCTACGTATTAAATTCAATATAATTATTAAAAAAAAAAAAACATTTAGAGCTGTGACTTAAAACTAGGACTTGAAAGCTGTAAATATTGACCTCTGATACAAATCTCTTGAATAAGAAAGAACATGAGCAGAATAATGGGGGAAATTATAAAAACTATATTGAATAACACGCTTCAGATCCACACACACCAGATTCACACCAGATTCACACACAGCAGATTCCACCAAGCACCATCAATCTCCAGTATAAACAGTATAAAAACTATATCTGATATCCAAGACTTCAACAATGTTTGTGAGATCATTTGATTGGATAAACTTTGAATTTCGAATATCTTCGAAGGATTGTAAGGGAAGGAAGACATTTGAAATTTAAATCAAAGTTTAGAACTGAAGGCAGAGGGTTATTACACCAACATTTTGCCACAATGTTTTGTCTCCCGTCATGGAGAGCCTCTGTGGCGTAGCGGTAGTGAACGCGACTGCCAAGCAGGAGGTGCAGGTTCGATTCCCGCTCAATGCAAATATTTGTATGCATGAATATGGCTATTTGCATTGGTCTGGGTGTTTCTATGTATAATATGTATGCATTTACAAAAAAAAGTAACTAAGTATGTTTATCAGCATTTATTTATCCATTTATTCAATAGTTCAACAGTAGTAGGTACTTGTACTGTTATACCCAAAATATTTTAACAGATATTACTGCGCCACTTACGAGGTTATTAATTACACTATGCATATAAAACTTGGTGCAAGTTCTAACGCAGTCAAATAAATGGTATGGTAGCGCGCAAGAAAGAATTCTTTACCAAGCGTAATATTTTCAAAGCGAGAAAGATGTTCCTGCAACCATGGCTGTAAAAAGTAATCGAAACGTGTCGGGCTAAATAAAAAATTATAACAAGTAAATCACGCTAGAATTCGTTAATGATAAAAACAAAAAACCCGACTGATGCTGAAAAGATTGAAACAAATTTGATAGCTGGTGGTACCATAGTCATAGTCATTTATTGTTCAATATTGAACAATACAATTGTTTCTTATTGACGTCAATTTTAATTCTACTTAATGTACGTTTATCACCGCTTCCAAGGCACTGGTGGAGAAGAAACGGCACAACAAACTCCACTGTGGCGTGGCGGTAGTGCACGCGACTGCCACGCAGGAGGCGCGGGTTCGATTCCCGCTCAGTGCAAATATTTGTATGCATGAATATGGCTATTTGCATTGGTCTGGGTGTTTCTATATATAATAATATTTATGTATTTACAAAAAAAAAAAAGTATATAAGTATGTTTATCCGCATTCTAGATTCCATAACACAAGCTATAAAAGCTTACCATAGGTCTAGATAGCGTTGTGTAGAATGTTGTGGAATATTTATTTAAAAAAAAAAAAAAAAAATATTTACCCATAAATTTTCATCGGGTTTATGATTTACAAATGGGTAACTTGTTTCTATCTTTTCAGCATCAGTCGGGTTTTTTTTTATTAATACCTTTTTTATTTTTTTATTTTATTTAGTTATTAAAACCTTTGAGAATGCCGTAAGGCGACACCAGTCAGGTTCAATATAATAAATGCTGTGGAAAACGTACAAGTGTTCTCAATATGTGTCTTAATAATAAATTTCATTTTCCTCGCACCGTGATCATGGCGTTTGAAACAGAGCCGAAATATCGGTTTTTCAATAAATATAATAAACATGGTAAATATCCCGGTGAGTTTTATACAATTAACGTTAGTGACTATGTCAATCTCAAATCATACATTTCACTAGCGTCATGTCTTCAGTGACACACGTTGAACTAAGAGGAATTGATAATCGTGTAAATCATAAAAATCGACCCAGAGGTTTGGTCTGTATAGTGCTTTAAAGGAACATACATACATACATAGGCTGATAAACACATTATCACTCCTTTGCGTCGCGCAGTCAGGTAAAAGGAGGTTTTATTTCAGTGAGTGATATTCGCATAAACTCCAGACAGTATCAGAAAATAGCAAGAATATTCTTACCGACAACAAATTGATTGTAGCTCACTCATTCTCTCACTGCTCTAACAGCGACATTCCATCATATTCAACAAAAACCATTATCATTACTATATTTCCATCTGTATGGGAAACAACCCCATTACTTTCTCGACAGATGATTGGATTATACGAAATAGATGGGTATCACCATTAATCTGTTACAATGACGTATTAATACTATTAATGCATAGCTGATCCGCCTGCACAGGGTAGATAATGGTTATGAGCACACACGTAGTTCATTCACTGGCGTAATAGTGCATTGTCTTTAGATCGTAAGCTCCCTTGCGGTCGTCAAATTTTCCAGGCCGATATGATTCACTGAACCGATTACTTGGGTTATAGGGTTATAGACAACGGAAGGGTAGGACCTATTTTCATTAAATTTTGTGTAGATTTGATACGTGATTCATTTTGGTGGTGCTGTAATTAGGTTTTAGATTTTTAAAATTATTCATAGGGTTCCATAGCGTAAGAGAATAACACAGAACTTTTATAGGATCACTTTAGTGTACGTCTGTCTACCTGTCAAGACGTACGCGTAAAGTTATCAAGTTTAAATTCATATCAAATACAGAAAATTTTAACATCTTACAGCAGTGAAAAAATTAAACTTCAAGGTCAACGCAATAAACAGATATTACCGTTAATGTAGCTCAAGTTCGTCCTACAATTCAGTTTTGTAAGAAATAATCGCTGCCCGAGTTCGACTCGCACATTTATCCATCCATCAATACATTCACCCAACCACACCCAAATTTTCATATCTAGAACAGTAGTAAGAAACTATGACAGCTGCGAGCGATTACCCACGCCCAGGGGAGCACTCGGTGCAACACCTCGCCAGTGTGAATGTTATTATCAAATTAGTCTCCAGGTGAGGAGACGCGTATAATCCTTGTACTGTTATACGTTACACAGCAGGCAGCTACTACGAACAATTCATTCACTTTCCCGTCAAAGTTATAGCGATCAATTCAGATCTCACAGGATCAATAATAATAAATTGAAGGACATTGTTGGTGTAGGATATTCCACAATCTATCTGATATTGTCAAAGTTTACGTGAAACTTACTTATTAGAATGAAATTAATTTTGCTAGATTCTGTCGCGATTGGTTATATAGGCTATAGTTTGACCGTCCGTCGTACAGCGCCTTGGTAGTGCGCGCGGTGAGAGGGGGGAATATCGACGTCACATTTACTCTCTCACTCGCTCTCAACTCATGTTCGGTCTTTCTCTTTCTTTACCTCATCCCCCGCACGCCGCGAGTTCCTAGGGGTACAGCGATCGCGGTCGGTCTATAGCTTATTATTGCCCGTGGCTTAGCTCGCATAAATGCCTACAGTAGAGCCTCGTCCGTGAATTGAATTATAAGTGACGTTGGTTTGGGTCCTATAAACATTCTATGGAATTACTTATAGCTAATTAAAACTTAAAATGTAACTCTGACACCATTATGTTACATCATTAAGGTGTGAGCTTTTAATAGCATAGGCAGTGAGTGGTTATTATAGTCTGCAGACGGTCGTAAAATCTGGATTATGTCTTGTGAATTACCGACTTTTGAAGGGCACTGCAAGAATGACATTTAATCCTTCTGTGATAGAAGGATTAAATGTCATCAATGTCATGGTGTAGAATCTAAGATATGTCTAAGTATAACATAACATAACATAAACTCACGCCTGTATTCCCCGAAGGGGTAGGCAGAGCTAGCACCCACATTTCGCCAGTTTATGTTTAGGTCCCAATGTAATAGGTGGCGCGCCTATTGCCATTAACCGGGCACTTATAAACCTGCGATAAATACACACATAACTTCGAAAAGCATTGAAAAGCCATTGGTGTGTGCCATGGTAAACCTGGGATCGAACCCGAGACCTCTTCGCAGCAGTCCATTACCCATACTACTAGGCTGCCGCAGATATATTTATACTATAAAATAAGCAATTAAACTTTTTTAAATTGTTAAAAAAGACAAAAGGCGTTGAAACGATTATTAGGTACTTATCACAAGCAGCTTTCGATAAAAACCCATCCTGCACAATAACTATATCACTGTTTCAATCAACTTAGACTTAAGACCGATATACGAACGCGCACCCTAATTACCAATAATAAAGATGAAATAAGCACTTAATTTCACATAAATCTAGAAAAAACTAGAAATTAAGACTGTAAAATTTACTTTTGATAACCAATTCATTCCCTAAAACTAGTGAGTTTTAGCCCCTTATCTAAGTCGAAATCGATATAGTATAATACTTTATAAGTTTCATCTGTTGAAGGGTCGAGTCGGTCCTAAAGATTGGAATAAAGATAAAGACATTATAGAGCCGAGTTGTGATATTATGTATACTAGGTCACCTTTACTTTTCCAAAAGAGGTCCTTATGTACACTCAATGAAAGCCTCCTTGTTAAATAAATCTTTCAAGATTTAGAAACTATATTTATCATATTACTGATCTAAAAGTATGTACAGGACTATTGAATCTTTTCATTAAGTGCCCGTGAATACTGTAAAAAGAAAATATCAAAAGAGCAACAGAGAACATTGTGACCAATGTGCTTTCTGTTGGTCATTTTTAGTTTTTCAGTCAACACCTACAACTTCTCAAGGCACATTTTCATGACAAGGACCTTAAAAAGTCTATAATCTACTTTTAAAATAAAATGAAAAGTCATTTTCGCATTAAAATAACACCCCTATTCTATATTCTTTTAAATACATTTTCTTAGGTCCCTACTAAGTGCCCCTAATAACCTCGTAAAAGAAACTGTCGATATCAATTTTCATTTTAAAAATAAATTACGTGGAGCCTTTAGTGTATTTTTTATCTCAAAGTTTATGATAAAAGAACGTCAATTTCCACAGAAAATATAGTTTAAGTTATTGTTTTAGTTGATATTGTACCCGGAGTACGGCTACCGTGTTATAAAGCGGCACATTCAAGATGCTTTTTCATGCAGTTTATTGGCGACGTGTCGTGATCGTGCTGTGGTGAAACTCTTATACACATTTACGAGCTAGGCCAATTACTGGACGAGATTGGGTACGTGATATGTATATGTATCACTTCTTTCTTACTTTATATACATAGTAATAAAAGTTGGTAATTTCGAGAATGAGATTCGATTTTGTCGAAGATTGCCAGATACTCAAAGTTAAATTTTACTAAGATACAATTACAGAATTCAGAGACAGTGTTGAGTAAAATTTTTCATACAAGAGTACAATTTCATCTAATATACCTGACGTGCCCATGTGGACAAAAGCTCCTTAAAGTATTTACTATCGAATATTCTTTCGTTTTCCTACTCATTTCAAAGTCGAATAATATAATGAGTTTGTTTTTTACAGGCTTTAATTATATTGAGTTTTGAGTCTTTTAACTAATCGGAAAGCTATGCGATAATGCTACGAAGTTAAAGCACTTGTTCAATATCAGGCATAATCCTGTTTGAGATATTTCAATACCAAAATCAATATCTAAAAAACATGTCTCCTAAATAATCGCCAATGAACAGCAAGCCTAGCAAATAAAGTAACACTGGCAAGTTTTAAAGTTCATTCCCGTCGCACGCTCCATTAGTCCGGGGGCCGATTTTTTCCGACCCTTCAACTTTCGGGGGCGGCCTCTCCGACCCGAAGTTTGTGCTCTATCGAAAATAAACAGGGATCTGACGAGTTTTTCTCTTATTACTTCCACGTGAGATATCACACGGTGTGTACCGTATCTACATTAGGCATCGTGTCATATTTGTGTTCTATTCACTGGTTCAAACGCTTTTACACGTATCAAAATACACGTGTACGCAATCGTGTAAAATAAATACGAGCTTTCAACTTGGGTGTACAGTTTGTTACAAAAATTGATTTTTGTATCAAATAGCAGGGCCTATTTGTGCCAAAATTTTAAACATAGGGATAAGATCTAATACAGACACGTACCTATGTCTTGGGCGTCCCTAGGAGTTAGGTAGTATTAAAATGCACTTATTTAAAAAAAAACGCGTTAAGAAACTCGTTTTGTTGTTGTATGCATCAATATTAGTCATCAGTTTACTTGATTTTTTTGCTAATCCAAATTCATGCCTCTCATGCTACTAAAACAGTATCTTACCATTAGTTACGATTTACACTATAGCGTTTATAATATTGTCTATTATATTTAGTACCCATTATTTTGGTGATACAAAACTAATTAAACTATCTAACAATTGCATCAAACAAGCGCTCTCGCGAAGCACAAAACAACTTCTCAACACCACTTGCAACTTTCACAATAATTAACTTGCGGAACAAAATGGCTGACTACCAGTTTTATTGGAAACATCTCTATTGAACGGCATCGTTCAGATACCTTTACAGTCTGCGGGCTTTGTAACTTGAGTCGTTCTCTAATATCCATGTTCGAGACGCCACTTGAAGGAGATATTGCTCGCCAGACGACTGCACTGTTTGGCTTCCTGTATTAAAGTCGCTTATACACGAAGACGCTGAAAGTTGAGCGACTGTTGCGACATGAAAGTTTTGTAGGATGTAATTATTGAACTTCGATGGTTCTTAAAATATTGAACTTTTTTATGTGTAGTTTAGATTTCAAGTATTTGCTTTCTTAAAATTTACGATGTTTGTTAAAAAGATTTGAACTTTATGTATGATTGATTGGTGCTATAAAAAAATAGATTTTTTTTGAAATTTTAGTCGGTCCGGATACCAGATGTGGCAAGCGAATTATGAAAAAGGTTTGATTGGCGTTTTGATTCATTTTAAAGGAATATTTCCTTTGAGTGAAATTCGCTATTTCGAGTATTGAGAGTAATTTGCCTCCAGTTAAGATCAAAATCTTCCACCCTGTATAATATGTTATGTTTAAAGCATATTACAAATTGAAGAAGAAATGTTAATTCTCTAAAAGATAAGACATTTGAAATCATGCCTCGAGATATTTATAATTTGACTTTTTTATGTTTGCAAAATCATCATTTTTAATCTTAGTCATTTTTCAGTAAAGACATTACTCGCCAAACTCTTGAAAAATACATTACAACCAAGAAAATTACCTCTCTTGCAGATGGCCTAACAAGTAACCCTTTTGAAAAATTCGTCCGCGGCCGATAGATGTGTATGGTCAGCACAAAAAGGAGACGGAGACGGTAACATCGCCGATGTTTGTATACAGCTTTACGGACTAGGATTCTAATATCAAGAGTATTGTGGCCCTAGTTTGTATACATGATGTTCTCTGTATTGAAATAAAGTGATATGTACTTTTGGATTTAGTGTAGGTATATCTTGTTTGCTTTTCGTCTTTTGTCCGTTTATTTGAGTTGATATAAGTTTTATACTTTGAAATATCAAGGTTTTGTGAAATTTCAGTTGCCAGTTTTGTTTAGTTATGAGTACAAATCGAGCAATTCCACATTTGCACAATGTATTCGTACAATTACCATAGGTACTTTTATGATTCCTCATTTTGTAAATCATTAGCGTACGAATGTGGCGCCATCACGAAAAATTGAATTAGAAAAATTGTACTAATACGGAGCAAATGGTCTGAAAATGTAGAAATTACGATGTTTCCATTTCGGTACAATTAGATTAGTTTCTTGCATGAAATAGGAAGGTATATTATAATATAAGGCATTACTTATTAAAAATCATAATTATTGTACCAATTTTTAGATTTCTGCTTTATTCTAAATATCTACAAATTGTCATCTAGCGCCTGATGTAAAAAATATAGCAAAACGATAACACGATTCAGAATTTCATTCCGATAAATATTTAAATCGAAATATATTATAATAATTTTCAAAGCTAGAGGTTTATTTTTCTGATATCTGAGTCCTGAAATGCAAACGATAGGAATGATGTATTCCACAACCGTATTCACTATCTGAAACTATTGCACACCAAAAGAACACGATTTCAATCCATGGGTGGTATAGAATGCAAAAGATAACCTTACACAGACAATGCAGTATTATTTTCATCAACCAGTTTCATAAGACCTTCCTTTCTGCCCGCAAATTCACCTGACTTTAAAGAAACGAGGGCAATTTCAGTAAGATGCACAGGTCTCTAACCACTGGTGAACGACGTTACCTAGACTCATGTTAGGATAATAATGGCTAGTAATTTCAGTGGAGTTCCTCTCGCGGAGTTCTCAACGTAATATCAACTAGTTGTGAAGACTTAACTCATTAGAATAGATGCTACATCATAAAGTTTTCCGGTTGAGTAAATGTTTGCCTGTCTGAATGTGGCACAGTTTTGGATTTACCTTAGGAGTTGAATTTCCTTCCTTTCAAATTTAGAACACCATGTATGTTGTATGTGTTTTCTTTTGGTCTAAAATCCAGTTATCTTTGTTTTATACAATTTTTAAAATTCTTCAATATAAATTTCATTCTTAATGGATATATATTTTGACAAAGTCCTTAGTGTATATTGACTTAACCCCAGTCGTACTAAAATTCCTATGGTCTACCTACTATAGCAGTTCCATTTCTTGGTCCTGTGGGATTATATTTAGTTTTCACGCTGCCCGCCAACTCAGGCAGGCGCGGCGACCATAGACAGCGAATCTGATCTATGGTCAGGAACATTTTTTTTAAGCATTCCTTTTTTTTAATTGTTAATTTTATTTCAAAAGCTCTGCGCTGTGTTTTCTGAATAAAACATATTTTCTTTCTTCTTTCTTTTCTTTCTAATCTGAAATTTCATTTGATAAACCTTCAAATGAAATTTCAAATTAGTGGCACTATATATAAATTTCTATTTAGAATGTGATAATGTGAATGATGTAACTCAACTAAGTGACAGCCTTTGTGGAGTGGCGGTAGTGAACGCGACTGCTACGTTTTTCGTTACGCAGGCGCGGGTTTGAACCCCGCTCAGTGCAAATATTTGTATGCATGGATATAGGTATTTGCATTTGTCTGGTTGTTTCTATGTATACCCAAAAAAAACTAAGTATGTTTATCAGCATTCTGGATTCCATAACATAAGTTAAACTTGCCGTGGATCTAGATAGCGTTGTGTAGAATGTTGTGGAATATTTATTTATTTTATTGTTACATAAGTAGTGAAAAGTTGCAAGTGAGATATCTGCCCCTATACGTAGAATCTATGGATTTGAATTATTATCATAAGATCTTGGCTCAAGAAACCATCTTTTAAGTATCAAACAGAAACAATGACATAACAGGATGTTATAAAAAAATTGTAGAACGTATGAACTAAAAACCGCCTCAATTTTCCGAAGTCATTCAAATAATACATCCTAGACTCACTCAAATTTTATGAAGATATTTTCATATTATAAACTTTGAGAGTTGTGAAGTGTATGCTGCGACGTCTGTTACCATAGTGAACTTCGGTAAGTGGCATTTGATTTAGGGAACGACATCCAGTTATATGACTCCCTCAAACTTTCACTCCATACTCCCCAAATTCCACACCGGTTGGCATTTTCGAGGGTAAAGAGGGGACATTAAGATCAGCGTGCATTTTGAATTGTGCTAGTTTCGAACTTATGTTACTTCACCATTCTTCTTAATTCTTAATTCTTTATTGCACACAAATAATACAGAGGTATAACATAAAAGATAATTTCAAGAACATGCACAAAGGTGAGCTTAACTCATTATTGTCTTTGAATGAATTTTTTATAGCATTTATTATGCTAACTTTTAAGTTCGAAAAATATTGGAAAAAATGAAATGCTCAAGTGAGACTCGAACTCACGACCTTTCCCTTACAGGGGGACTGCTCTGCCAACTGAGCTGTTGAGCACCACTTGAATCATTCCAACCGTCGCCCTTATACACGGATATAAAGAGAAGGAAAATTTGGAATGATTCAAGTGGTGCTCAACAGCTCAGTTGGCAGAGCAGTCCCCCTGTAAGGGAAAGGTCGTGAGTTCGAGTCTCACTTGAGCATTCCATTTTTTCCAATGTTTTTCGATCATTATTGTCTGTTACCTAACAGTTTTTTTCTAGATTTCATAACAAACATACTTATGACTTTCCTATCGAGACTTTGCCTTAATTTTACCATAAGGCATTAAAACATATTGATGTGTTCTATATAAAACAAATAAACACATATATAAAAAATGCCTAAACATTAATTTATTCACTATAACCATCAACATAAGCATCAACGTAAAATAGCATAATAAATAAAGTTCTTGCCTTACAAAATCAGTATTCACAAACGAAAAATGTATAAATCTAAAAACCTATTATTCTACATTTGTACCGAAAACAAAACCTACTTTGCAACCAGTATTTTGCAGTCCTTCCGTTGAAACTTCGACAGAAATGAAATATTGTACCTTTGGGCCAAAGCCTCCACACAATGTTTCCTTTTTAAGTCAAGTTTCGTAGCGATGCGAATTTCATTCAGCAGAGTTGAAGGGCCTTCGTTACTAAGAAACACTCCGCATTACGGGGTAAACAGAAAGGGCATTTTATAAGAGTAATGAAAAGACTTTTTGTTCAAGAGAGAATAAAAAAGTCATATTTTAAACGCCTTGTGCTTAAAGAAATATAGCAGGTTATAAAGGCCTGGATAAAGATGTCTTTAGACTTCAGCTCTCAAGATTTCATTTATTTTGAAAGGATTTTAATGAGATTTCTGAATTCGATGCATTTTTATGACAAAAATGTCGTAGGAAATGGAAACTGTATAGTCTAGCAAAAAATATTAAGTACTTTACGCAAGATTTTTTTAGTTCAAACTTTTCGTTCAAAGTTTTTAATTCTTGTTGAGATTATGAAGGATCGATCTTATTCAAATATCCTTATAGAATGTATGTTTTATTATTTAAAAAGACCAAAAAATAAATCTTCATAGCAGTGCAATTGTAATTGGATATCAAGTTCAAAAATTGTATGCGAAAATTATATTTTAGTACACATTACAATCTGTTATCTGTTTTTGTACCAAATAAAATAAAAATATAATTAAAATTGTAGTCAAGAGACCATCACATATCAGTATTTCCAATTTGTATCCCTGCACTAGCATTGAACAATAATAAAAACGAAAGTCTTGTTAAAAACATCATCCTTCGGTCTAGACAATTTGTCCCGTAGCTTATGACCTCAGCTTGCATGCATCACTTTCTATTTTTAACAAGGCAGTAACGAGAAAGTCCCTTTGTATTTTCAGTCGATGTAACTCGAGCCACAAGGAATGGCATAGGATATATATTATTTGTGTACCTTTAGACCTTTGTGGACCTTCGAGATAAGAGCTTCGCGTGAGCTTGTAAGATCTAAAGGTTACAAAAGGAAATGTAATATATGAATACGAGTATAAAGCACCACAAAGATAGCAAAATGATTCTAGGTGAAATGTTGATTTTAATGGGATTTTTTATTATGTTTCATCTTTATGAATGTTTTGGTTCTAGGATAACAGATTTTTACTTGACGGATAAATTCTTATTGTGCACTAACATTATTACAGATATAATATGTAGTGGCATTAATCTTTTTTTTTTTCATTACATACATTCATATACTCACGTCTGTAAATCCCCAAAGGGGTAGGCAAAGGTGTATTAACACCCACGTTTCGCAAATTATGATTTTTGATCCCACGACGTAATAGGGGGCGAGCCTATTGCCGTCTATCGGGCTTTTTGTCTTGGTCTATATGTTTAATGTCGAATGAATATTTAGATGTGGTTCTGTAGAATTACGATCGTAGAACCAATTCATATTACGATAGTTTACTTGGAAATTTGTCAAAATAAAATTTTCCACAACATTCTACACAACGCTATCTAGCTCCATGGTAAGCTTAACTAGCTAGTGTAATGGAATCTAGAATGCGGATAAACATACTTAGATATTTTTTTTTTTAAATAATTACCTACATATTATACATCAAAACGCCCAGACCAATGCAAATATTGATATTCATGCATACAAGTATTTGCACTGAGCGGGGATCGAACCCGCGCCTCCTGCGTGACAGTCGCGTTCACTACCGCCACGCCACGGAAGAGAATAGTAACTTTCTTTCGTGCGATAATCTCCATAGGCTAATTTCAGTTAGTATCGAACTCGAACCGACTAAAACCGCTCGCCGTCTCGGTGCGATAGTAAACTAATGATAAACTGTTACTTATCTACGCCAAATGATCATTTGGGCCTCTTAATATCCTTTCTTAAGAATATACTATAGTCACCTTAGTCGCCTTTTCGATACCCACAGCTGGGGTGGTCCTATTCTATTCCACCCGGAACTAACACGGAAAGTATTTTGTATAATAAATTTGTATGTATATACATCTGTATAATAAATTTACTCATAGAAATTATTATTATTATTTCTATAAATAAATTTCTTTATATTACACACATTGATCTTACTCTTCACCCGGAAAGCACAGGATTCTGGTCAGCATGCGCAAACGAATAAATTTCCCCATAATATTTAATCGAAAAAAGTCATCCGTGGTTCATTTAGCATCATTTATATAATGATCATTTATTATTTTAAATTAATAAATTATTTTACAATCTCAATCAATCCAGTTATTTTGTACTTCCTATTATTATTTATACCTACATGCCAAAGTCAGATATTCTTTGTAATATTTCAGCTTAACATGCACCATTCACGCCTGATATAGCACGACCAATTTCCAGAATTCTACCTTCATTATATCCTACGGCAAACCGTATGGCGTTTCCAATGTGGCGGTATAATTCAGCAGAGCGCGGCAGTGCATCGCCCGGGTCGGCCCGGTCATTCCTTCCGGTACATTGTCTTATCCGGACCACTAGGCCGGTCATCAATCATACCCGGGTAGAGAATGCGACGCGGCACACGCTCCCGCCGACGATATTTTCGAGTGTCGAAAAATATTCCACCAATTTCGTGAACAATTTTATACTCTAAATTTATTGGAATAAAGTTTTCTTTTGTATGATGTTGTGCGTTAATATTATTCTGCTAAACTGACTTAATGGTACCGGTAAATTTGTAATGTATGGGCTATATTTTGTTGGGATATTGGCGTGGTATTATTGATAATTGTATGTATTAAAAGAGAAAGTAGTCGAGTTTATACGAAATGATAAATGAAGGCTTTAGTAGTAATACATTGGCAAGCTATTACAGCTGTAGTTTTTAGACATACTACTTTATTGGCTTAATTCTGCTAAATGATACCTAAATTTTTGATCAGGGAATTTTTGATTTATTGCATTCATTATAATAATATACACAGAAAAACTCCGTTGAATCAGGGAAAACGGAAATATTTTATAGCTACGTTTACGACTTACGATTTATTGGAATACGACTGATGTTAATTTTTTTGTTACTATTTAGATACAAAACTAATTTAGAATTATGTTTGCAGGACGTATGTGAACCTGGCATTGGTATAACAGTATACACGGTATTACCTGCGTGAGTGAAAGTGAACCTAAATAATTACTAACCTTAAAGTATTGATTTTGATTGTATTTCGGAATGCATATAAATATTGTAAGTCCTGATTTTGAATAAATAAGTGCACAATTACCTAGTTATTTGAATAATGTTATTATAGGTAACGTTCACAAATGAGATTTGCAAGAATCCGACATGAAAAAACAAACACAATCAGAAATACAGTTTACTTATAAACCAATTGTACACAACCAATTGAACAATGTTTGAAGAAAAATATATCCACATGGGGTTTCAATCCACATGATAAAAACCATTGTTGACACTGTTATATCGTATTATTTATTTCCCGTCTACGCATGGAATAATTCATGGAATAAGCAAAGAGCCTATATACCTCGTTATTATGGATACTAGTGTTGCCAAAATCTCTCATATTATAACCAATCACGTTGCACAAAACATTGACTTGTCTATCATAGTTTTATTTTTTTATATTGCCTCCGTTAATTTTATTAATAGTGCGGGATGGTTAGAAACTAAGGTGAAGTCCAAAAGACACAAGCCACTTTTCTAGACATTGACGGTCCTAAAATTCCTTTCAATGTGAACTTAGTCCACATCCCATTGAGCCCGCGGACTCAGTTGACCATGTTCGTTTTTTTAGGAGTGACTCAGCCCACTAAACAGTCAACTTACCCTGCGGATTCAGTTAACCACTTGCTACAGCTATGGGTCTACTCAGCCCGTGAGCTCACTTAACCACTTGGTACGGCTAAGGGTGTACCCAGCACTTGGAAAAAATATCCATTTAAACTGCCGAATCTATCGGTCATTGAATTTTTGGCCCGTAACTTAACTACTTTGACAGATGTGCTTTCACATCCCATAAAAATAAAAAAAATAAAAAAAAAAATAGCCCGAAATTGTTACGAGGAGAAAACGCGGGTATTATAGTTTTTTACCGTGCAATAAAGAACAACTTACAATAAATTGCCCGAATCAGTCCTTGGTATGCCTGACAATAAATTTAAAACCTTTGTGAAGACCACCTTATATAAAAAAGCATACTATAGGACAGATGATTACCTTAAAGACAAAAATGCTACAGTGGAGTTTGTTGCGCCGTTTCTTCTCCACTGGTGCCTAGGAAGCGGTGGTAAACTTAGTTTTAAGCAGAGTTTGACGTCAAAAAGCTGTAGTAGTGCTACACAATTTTGAATAAATACCTTGAGTTTGAGTTTGAGTTTACAACAGTTACCAAGCACATAGTAAAATATGAATTTTACAGAATATTTTACAGCCTATAATATTATCGATAACTGTAGAGTCTTTCCTCTTGGTATGAATATTGTTTGGGAATCCAAAGAATCAAAAATATTATTACAAATCCTCAAACATGAATCTACGAAACACACAAAAGAAGGCTATAGCCAAACATTATGGGTACACATATTATTGATGGCGGCACTCTAATGTCGTGACAATGCCCGAAAAGTACATAGTATGATTGATGTGAAAGTCCACAGAGTTAGGGAAATGGAGTAGATATAAATGGGCCCAATATAGAAGTGTTTCTATAAAACAGGTGACGGTTTGATAAATGTGGATAGGACTGTATACATTAGGCTATTGTTAATGGATTGTGGCCTCTTCACTACCTTGAAATTAAGGAATCAAAATTAAAGAATTTTAGGGTGGAATTCACGAATATTAAAATAATTGGAAATGTTTCCGCAATATTTCAATGTAAAATTTTCAAACGTATATTCGAATGAAAATTATTTCAATAAAGTCAAATCACTTAGTGACAGCGTTTTTACTGCAATAATGTAATTTCAATCACTGCACAAACATAAATTTTAAAAATCTGTAAATAGATCTACTTTTGTCACTGAATAGCTATACTTATCATATTTGCAATTATCTCATGGTAAATATATCCGAATTAGTTCATACAGACGCGAAAATTGGATTTTCTACGTAACCAAACCTTATCAGACCAATTCGGTCCCACAAACCACTTCATACGAACCCTTACTGGTCGCGTACGCCATAAGAAATCATCACAGATAAAGACATAAAGACGATACCGCTACCCCGACAATCAAGGAAATTGAAAGGTCGACCCGAGTGCCGACCGGGTGTACCTTTCCGCTACATTGTCTTATCCGGCCATGCATCATTTTACCCCATCTCACCCGGATAACCAATACGTAGGTAGGTTTCTGTTATTTTAATAAATCCATGATTTGATGTCGTTATAGTTATAGTTGAATGGTATGAACGGTATATTATGTATATTATGGTATGGTTACGTATAATATGATAATAATATACATATGTATAAAGAAAAGCCAACGAGATGAGGGAAAAAAGGTAAACAAAGCGAGCATTATTGAGTTACGTTGCGATAACTAGCGATTATTGTCTCTGTCCTTGTCGCACATGTCACACGTACCCGACAATGGCCGAGCGACAGCTGTCGGTGTATCGTGGTACAGGAAAGCTAGCACAGCGGTTCTAAACTGTCAGATCCGCCATCTTATGAGCAATTTCAATCCTGTCTGGAATGCGTTTGAATTGATACGTTATAATTTTCAAATAAAAATGTTTGGAACAGCTGAAACTTTGTTTACCTTTTTTCGCTCGCTTCGTTGGCTTCACTTTAGTATAGTATGATTGTAATTGAAGTCAGCTTATTGACGGAATCAAATATTATATTAGTTAATGTTTGCTTTCTATGCATTGTTGGACTGTTTCATACGATTGTAAACTGAGCCAAGTTATTGCTTGTAGTTACAGGTTAAAAATAAAATTATCGTACTTTAAACATACCTAGTATTGGAATTTTATTATATAATCTACAGAATGTACTCCAATTCTGCACTCGGGTTCTAAGATTCGTTTTTGCGAAATTTTCTCGTGCGAAATTAGAATGCATCAAAAGAATAAGAATTTGTTTTTAAGGAGGAGTTTTACTTGTTCGACATACTTACAGGTGAAGTTTTCTTGAACCTCGAAGGTCACAATGGTCCATAATACACACCCTATCAAAATATTTAACTCAGGACACATTTTGGTAGGTCCAAGATACCACACATAATTGAGCGAAGAAAAAAGAGGCCCCAGCGCGCGTGGATTGTTTTGTTATCCATACTAATATTATAAATGCGAAAGTAACTCTGTCTCTCTTTCTATCTGTCTGTCTGTCGGTCCGTCTATATGTTATGCTTTCACGCCTAAACCACTGAACCGATTTTGATGATACTTGGTATAGGGGTAGATTAGACCATGAGAAAGGAGTAGGCTATGTTTGGTCGCGATAACCGACATCCACGCGGGCGGAGCCGCGGGCAAAAGGTAGTAATCTATACTTGGTGAATTTGAGCACTTCCACCGCCATAGCACCCCGTGCTATCCTCAAAAGACACTCAAGAAATATACATACTTGTGTACTATAAGAGCACATTTTAGGTTCAAGATATATATCCCGAGATATACAATGTGGTATACTTTTTATGTTCAAGATATATATCCCGAGATATACAATGTGATATACTTTTTATGGTGCATTTACGGATATAGACTTACGTGATGTTTAATAACGCCATTAACAAAATTTAATGTTGCCTAGTGGGGATGTAATTAAGTGTAGGGGTTGCCAGCGTAAGTCTACAGTCTACTTAGTAGGCTCGCTAAATTATTCATAAATGGATGTTGCAGTGCCAAAGAGTCTTATAATACGGTTCCTACTGGCTTTGAATATTAGTTTGTTCGCTTTTATTATATTTAATAGTACATTGAAGGTTTTTGTGTGCAAAAGCCGGAGACTGCAATTTTATTTTTTAAATACCTATTTATCATCGATATTCTATGTGTCGTTGATATTATTTACGAATATTGGGGAATAGTGTTCGTTTGACAGCGCTGTAAAACCCTAGCAAAACAATCAGTTCAGTCTTCAATTGAAATGTATTAAATGCTCTGATTTACTAACTAGCAAAAATGAAAAATATTTTTTTTAAAAGATATATCATTTTGAGATTATTAAGTTAAGACCTGGAACTCCTTGCCAGCTCGCGTGTTTCCTTCTTCGTACAGTGCCGGGTCCTTTAAACGGTGCGTGAAAAGGCATCTGATGAGGCCCTCCAGCTGAGTTTCACGATTGTTAACATGGGAGATGTTTACGATGGTGACCCTCTTTCTGAGACTTTGCCTTTAGCTTACCATCAGGCGAGGTGAAGTCAAATTGACGTGTCCTTTTATAAAAAAAAACGGTTACTTACGTTATAGTTGACTCAATGCTTTTTTTTTTATATTTATTTTTGAATACAAAGCAAAAAGAGATCTACAAATATATATAGGTATCTAGTAACCTTTTAAGCAACATTCTGTGTATGAACTTATACAGTAAGGGGACGAAAATTGCTCCACATTTTTTATATGTATGACTTGAAGATGGAAATGAGAGGTTTTTGTGAGTCAAAACGGAACTTTTGAGGGGTTCAAAGCGTTATGAGGACTCGTTTCAATGCCGTCGAGTGGTGACGGAAGAGGCTGACAGTTTTTTTTCTTCAAGTCGAAGGGACGGACGCGTGTGCGTTGGAGTGCTTTGAAGTTGTGTAGGTACTCTATTTCATTACTTATATGACGTGTTTAGATATTTTTGTAGAACGTTTTCAATGCTAACTTAAACAAGAAAGAATGAAAGAAGAAAATATTTTATTTAGACACGCACAATTGAGACACTTAATCTTCACTAATAGGAATGTATCTCTGTTCGTCTGTGACGCTTTCACGCCAAAACCATTATTGAAATTTGGTACAGAGGTATATTAGACCTTAGTAAAGGATATCGGCTATGTTTATTCGCAATAACCAACGTCTACTTATGCTGTGCCATGCCGTAGGCAATAGCTAGTATATATAGGGTGATATTTTAAGAGTTAAGTTTTTCAGGTTGTTGGAAGTACTGATTGGTAATGGCGCCCAAACGTATCTGTCAAAGTGAAAAGTTTTCAGCATACCCTGCCATTTCATCATGGAAAAACTTACAAACGAGCAGCGATTACAAATTACTGAAATTTATTTTCAAACTCGCCACACAGCTCGTGAAACAATGCAAATGTTGAAGGATGAATTTGGTGGCAGCTTATTTCTCGAAATGGCCCTTAATCTATGTGGACAAGCCGAACACGATTGAAGCCTTAGAGAATAACATAACACGTGTAATTCGTGGAATACAGGCAAGTGCTCGAAAAAGTGACGCAAAATTGGACCACCCGAATGAACCATTTGAAACGGAACCGCGGACAACAGGGAAAATGAAACTTCTCAGGCGTCACCTTAAAGACGGATAAAAATGAAGGGAAACTTGAATCACATCGGGCATGTCTCGGTGGCCTAGTTGGTCAAGGCATTCCCCCTGTAAGGGAAAGATCGCGGGTCCCGCCCGAGAAGTTTAATTTTCCCTATGTATTCGACTAGGACTGAAATTCAATGTAGTAGAAATCCATCAAGTGTACCATACCACTAATTTCATAAAAAATACTAACGTGTAAAGTTATTCTAAAACAATTACATGAACCTTATGAGTCATATATACGTAATGTGCGTTCAGATTCTCAATGTAATAGAAAATGTAATCCCATAATAACAATTATACCTTTACAAATTATACTTAGGACAACACTCGGTAGGGTGACAATAATATAATTGGTCTGTTCCAAATAAAGGATCATCAGGAAGGTGTAACTGTTATTGCAATGAGTTTTACATATCATGTAATTTTAGTTAACATGCTTCTCAATGAGGAACGCGTGGCTCCCGGCGGAGTGCGATACAAGGACTACCTTATCTCGTCCCGTGGGTGTCATATAACGGCCGTTCCCAATTCCAATTCCAAACATACTTACAGTTAAAGATAGATCGCAACAGTTAAATTTGACGTATCGGCTGTTTAAATTCAAAACATGGTAACTGATTTTTTTGCGGGAAAGCGCATCGCGGTATAATTTTATTTTCCAAAATTGGTGTGAAATAGGAGTTTCTATGTTTTGAATTTCAACAGCCGCGCATTTTATCCGTAGATATGATCTATCTTTAACTGTAAGTTTGTTATTGGGAACGGCCGTAAGATAACAAGGCCTACTCCTTCGTTTCTCTCTGTCTCTGTCTCTCGCCATCCGACAGTAAACATGCGATCCATGAAAAAATACTAGAATACAATGAACAAAAACAATATTGTTCGCTCCCTACTACATAAGAGTGTGTATTACAAGATTTTTTTTGTGGCATTCCACCGATAACTTTTTTTTAATAACACGCCAATTTGATTTCACCTCGCCTGATGGTAAACTGAAGGCAAAGTCTCGGAAAGAAGGTCACCATCGTACCATGTTAACAGTGGTGACGGCCTCAACCATAAAAATTCATGAAGAAAATTTATTTTATCCTTTTTTTTACCTCAATAGAACAATTCATTAAGGCATTGATTCATTTTAAATAGTCTTCTTTGATCAAGATATACTCCAAATATCAACAAATCGTTTTAAAACAGGTAAAAGAAGTAATGTATTTTAAGCGGCTGGAGAGGCCAAGAGGGTAACAGAATTTCCCCTTCAAATTACGAGTCGCGCGACTGAGGAAGTTCCTTAACCTAATAGAACACCACAGGCAAATCGTATTTGCTGAGAGTTGTGTTTCTATTGGTGTATAAATATTGCTGAGCTCGGTAAAATGAAAGATGCACATTAAGGTTCGTATTTATTCCAGATCGATACTCAGTCCTGAATCTCGATTTATAACGGTCTAGGTTTAGAATGTCTAATTTCTAAAATGACCAGAGGTTGCAAAACGTTTATATCCCAGAATGTCCAGTTGCCAAAATTTCCAGATCACTGAAAGTCCAAGTCCCAATTGGTCCAAATCCCAGAATGTCATATTTCCAAATTTTCCAAACCCCAGAATGTCTAATTTCCAGATTGTAGATATGAGGACCGATTTTTTTTCTAGATGACAGTTCTAATTTCATTGTGAGAGTCGAGGAAAATGACGTCTGACCAAGGGCTCCTTGATCACTAAGTACCTATGTGCACTTGGTTGGTGTGAAATTGGTTCATCATACATTCACAATTACCAAAAAATAATAACATGCTATGAAAGCATTTGGAAATAAAAAATCCGCTCTGAAATTCAGTCATAACGCTTTTTTGCCTTATAAATAAATCCTACATATACCGCTTTTCATAACCGATGTATCCTAGATCCCATAGTATATAGAAGATAACAACAAAATAAATCTACTTCAACCTAATCCAATGATAAAGAAAATTTATACAACCATGATTTATAATATTGCCAATAAAAATCCAGTATCGCCGAGACCGAACTCCATACAATAGTGACATTGTCGATCGAAATTCGGTCGAACTGTATTTTATATCATAAACATAATCAAGTCGGGGTCCTTAATAAACATATCAAGAATCGGACGGGCACACAGGACCTTTCGTGGGGTCACCCTACCCATCCCTAGAGATATTATCATGAAAGACAGTCGGGTGAAGTAGGTACTTAAGGGTTGAGACACACTGGATATTATTTGAAAAGAAAAGACAGAGTTAGATGTACTGTATTCTCTAGTGCAGTAGTGGTTAGAAAATATTCCGTGAATGCCGGTAGCGTCCAAATGAGCACTTTGTTGGCGGAGTGCACTCTCCTTCATTTTCGCCATCGCCTCCTGATGCGACTTGACAGTCTCTTACAGTTGCCATAAGGCGACAGCGAAGTTGTAGTTATCTAACGAATTTCTAAATGAAAGTCAATATACTATTAGTTTTTAAATTTTATTTATTTCAATTTTTATTTCATAAATCGCAGTATTAAATCACAACAGGGAACCATTAATGAATTTGTACATAATCCGTTCGTTCACTCACTACACCCACCCGCTCCAAATCAATAACGTCATTTTTACTTTCCATTCACTCCAAATATTACCTATTACAAAAATAATTTCGCTTTTCGCAACAATGAACTAACACCCTAAGGGGGAATTATGAAATATGGCGGGCTCCATCGGCCCGATACTCGGATTAAGGGGTCCTTGCTAATCTCTCGCTGACTCTGACAAAATTGCTCACATCGTCCGACAATGGCCCCAGTATTTCGTACGCACCTGTTTCCTTTGCTAAATTAAAAAAGTTTTAAAGGAATCAACGTCGATACGATTTGCGATAAGAACTTTTTTCAGGTAATTACTTTTAGTTTGGTGTGAAAACGGTTTTGATTTATCTTGATGATGTAATGCGTGCTCGGTTTTTTAATTTGGCAAGAGTAAAAGTCCGCCCAAGTTCCGTCTATCACAGATCGGACTCACAGCGCCTTTACAGATTTCTTTTTTTAAATAATTTTTAGTATTTAGATTTTTTTTTTTTTTAAATAATTAGTACCTAACTGAAGTTAGTATTACATTGTTAGCTTAAGTAATATGCAAATGTAAAAAAAAGACCACTAAAAATAAGCTGTAGAGTTTCTTATAATAAATAAATAAATAAATAAATACTAACCGTATATTAGTAAATTTCTTGTGTAACGAACGGGTTTATGGTTATGATGTAATGACCAGTATTCGAACTCAGAACTTTTCGAACGTAGAATCGACTCTTTTACCACTTAGCCACCGACTTTGTCAGAAGCTGTTTATATAAATATCATAATAGTACATCACTTAAGATTCTACGTTTAAGAATTTCGTATTATCCGATCGCTTGCCGTTTATTTTAAGCTTGGTGTAAAATTTTACGATCTCTTTGGGAGCCAAATTCAGATATTTTCGTGCTCACGATAATGATATCAAATAGCGCAATGAAAATCGATGCAAGGAAGACGGGAAATTTTTATTACAAGACTAAAAACGGCAAGGTTCATGGAGTCTAGTTTTACAAAAGATGTCATACAAGATGAAATAAAATCATTGCTAGCTTTAGGTGTAATCTCCTGAATGCCATAATGATGCTGATGGCACAGACAGTATGAATACGGAACCCTAAAAATAGCTTTTGTAGGAGTGACTGACGTCTGACCCATATACCCTAGAAAGAAAGCCTGCGCATAACTCTAGTCTAACTGTAATTCTTATTACAAGGTGGATGAGAGAAGAAAAGGTTAAGTTATGATTAAAATTCTCTCCTTATCTTTTTGTCCTTGTATGTCATAATATCTTTAGCTTGAAAGTAATTTGGAAAAATGAAAAAATTAAAATCATTTTTTCTATATCACTATTCGTGTCTTAGCGACTAGAATGACGTAAAAATTCGCACGTACGAGCATCCCGCCGCATCCTAACCACACGGTTACGACCGCGGAATCTGTCTATACGGGGTTGTCATACTCGTAAAATTTTACAACACCCCCATTTCTATCGGCTTCACTCGAGTATTGCAATTATAAGCTTGGCATTCTAAGATAAATTAATTTAAGAAATTGGATATTAAAGATAATTAGTTCTAGAATTATATCTACACCTACAATAGAGTTTCCCTCTGATTTCACAGAGCAAATTGGATACTATACATATTCTATAGCTTCTCTTATTTTTCTTCTGATTAAATTTCTGAGATACAATGTTGCTTCGACCGCGAGTAAATTAGGCCTTTGTTTCTTGTAGCCAATAATAATATGTATTATACAGTTTGGTTTGGGAGAGAAAATCCTGGCTCTCATCATTTTTGGTTTCGGCGCTGTAATAGGAATTTATATTTGATCCCACTGATTGGTGATATTTCTATCGGTAGACCGTCAATTTGTTGATAAAACAGCTGGGTCTTATTCAGTCAATGCCTTTTTATACTTACAAATGCGATCTTGACAGCCAGATACAGTGGAACGTATAACAAATGTATATGAGACTGGAAATTTGCGATTACCTTTAGGTACCAAAGGGTAAAACCGGAACACTATCACTAAAACTCCACTGTCCATCTGTCTGTCTATCTATGTCAGTATGAGGTTCGCGACTAATTATTGTTCTGGAATACGGGCTTAAAAAGGCTAGGTAGGAGCTCCCTAAATATATTCTTTTTTAACCTCTAAAGCTAATAACACTTCAAGAGACCTATCTCAAGAATCTTATCGGACTAAAAGTATTCGATGTTCAACTACCGAATCGATTATCAGACAAATAGCTTAATCACTAATACGATGGCCATAAGGTGAGCACGTGAGGTGCTCTCTAATGAGTTTACGAAGTTACACTATGTGTATGCGATTAGTTATATCGTTATAAGGGCCCTTAGATCGAATAGTGGTCTGTAGGCGTTAAGTGCTGAATAGAAGCAAATCTGGAATATATTTCATCATTAAGTTTTAATGTCAGTGATTTAGTCAGGCTAGCACTAAATTGTTTTGTGTTAGAATGATATTGTTACGAATGTGACGTAACATGTCACAGCATCGGAACGATAAATTCGAACTCATTTTCAATAGCAGCTGTGACTGAGCGGTTTAGACAACGCTTGCCAAAACGATGGTCGATGGTTCGAATCCTGGTGTTACAATATGCGGTTTTTGTGTTTTTCTAATTTATGTAAATCTTTATTTGGTAAAGGTAACAGAAGATTCTATATTTAAATTCTTCTAGTTATTAGCAGAACATTCTGGAAGAGTAAAAATGAGAAACGAAATGAAGATCAAACATATAGTTAAGCTCTTCTAGTAGATCATAGAACATTCTAGAGAAATAATAAAATGAATATCGAAAAGACGATCGAAATTAAGGGTATAAAAGTTTGGGAGTTCAAAGTGAACAGAAGAAGAAGAAGAAAAAGGAAGAAAAGTGGGAAAAGAGTGAAAAGTGCAAAGTAAAGTGCAGTGATAGTGCGTCGCGATGTGAGTGTTGTGTAAGCGCAGTGACCGTGCGGTACAGTCGCGCTGTGAGTGTCACGAATAAGACTGAAGTGCAGTAGTGCATCGTGTGGTACAGTCGCGTCGTGAGTGTCGTGTTCAAGATTTGGTGTTGGGGTGCGAAAATAAAGCGGGCTCACATACGAAGCTCTTTATTTCCAATCCCGTTACCCGTCTCCCGTAACAAGATATTGTTTAGATTGATATACATTTCACGGCAGAACAGACTGAACAATATGGTTAAGGTATGATTCCGAAGTCGACTGCATATGATGACTGCTGATGAATTACTTGTTAAATTTCGCTACGGATAAAGTGGCATATTGAAAAGTCGTATGCGTTCATCTTCGGAATCATACCTTTTAGTAACAGTAGGCTTTTTTTCGTGCGGAAATTCCCTCGGATACCCTCCCTGCTGGAGCCAGAAGGGGAGGTTATGTCGGACTCGAACCGACTAAAACCGCACGCCGACTGTGGGTCGTGGTGCTAGGCCGGAGGTGAAGTTGTCATCGACATATCCCTCGCACCCCGGCTGATCCAGAGCCATCCCTTACGGTTTGGCCATCCTCGGGAGGGGGGACAACGGTGTCACCGATAAGTAACAGTAGGCTATGTATTATGCGTAGTTGGTGTTTTGCGTAACTCCAAGTTGGTGTTATACGTAGTTGGTATTTTGCGTAAGTTGTATTTTACGAATTAGGCGTTTTGCGTAAAGGTGGTGTTTTGCGTATATGGTTTTATGCGTCAAAAGGTATACGACTGGTACAATTCTGCCGTGAAATTTCTTTCGAAGCTTTTGACCCTATAAATGGGTCGGTAGACTAATGTCAAAAGAATCAATCTGCGATCGATTTGCGACTTGCACATAATGCTATGAATCGACCGTCATAAATTAAGTGGTCATTTTGATACAATGTGACCATTCCGATACAGTGGACAATTTGATACTGTAGAAATTTTGATACAGTGGTCTTTTTGATAATAGGACATCTTGAAGTGGTCATTATGATACAGTGGACATTTTGATACGGTGGAAAATTTGATAGAGTGGACGAGATGACCCTAAAGGGTTCATCTAAACCTGCAATAGGTTTAAAGACACGGTATAAATAAAATGTAGTCATGTATAGGTAAAATGTAGAATTAATTAATAGCTTGCAAATAAAGATAGAACAAATGTAGAAAGTAAAAACCACCATGTAAATATCCCTGTCTAAAACAAAAAATATCTTTGTAAGTAATGAAATTTAGGGTAGAGGCCAGCCCTCCACTTTAATTCACTCGCCTCAACATTCTACAGACTGCACAAATCAATAACCCTTACCAGCAGTAAAGGCAGTGTTACATAAAGGTGCCCTCTTTAAATAGCCCCCAACAATACCAAAATTAATAATAAAACCCTGAACACACGATAAACCAAACATCAAAACTCCCAACAATGTTTGTGCCGCACAGAACTCTGAAGGGCATCTCTAATGGAGCCGGTCAATTACTTAAGACGGGGGAAACCGGATCATAAATCCGGGCTATCGATCAAAGTTCGGCCGTGTCCGGTCCGGTCAAACATGTCCGGATGTACGTATATGTGATGTAAAGTTGCGGTCTCACCTACGATAAAGAGCGATAAGTTAAATTATGCTATAAATTCTTGTAAAAAAATATTTGTCACTGCTAATCTTACACGCGGTAGCGAGTGCCAATGTTGTACTTCATGCATACTACTTGCACTGGTTCAAATCCCGGATTGGACATTAGTGTTATGAGTTTATCTGTTAGGAATTATTTAGTATCCCTGTAGAATATCAATTGGAATCAGAATTTCTACTCTTTTCTCGTACTAAATAAGACGATACTAAGATATTATATTTTTGGATTTACTAACTTTGTGAGTGTTTCCGAAAATACTATTCGTCGATGTTAATGTAAGAGCATCTGGGATATGGATGTATTGCAACCTCTGGTCATTTTAGAAATTGGACATTCTGAACCTAAACATTCAATAAAGTATGTAGTTAAGGTGTAGTGTTCTTACATCAGGATTATTTATAATGTCGAAAAAGTCCCTGTAGCTCCTTTGTGATGTTGCCAACGGACTGTGATGAGGTTGCATCTATTCTGGTTTCCTTGAGATCAGATTGTGCCGTGGGATGGGATAATATATCTACGTCTTTCCTTAAGCGATACAGTATCAAATTAATACCTGTTCTTACATATATTTATAACCTTTGCCTGGAGCTCGGCACATTTCCCGCTTACTTCAAAAGGTCTCTTATCCACCCTGTTTATAAGAGCGGGGACAAGGAGTGCGTCAATAATTATCGGCCAATTGCCGTGCTTCCTGTAATGTCTAAAATTCTGGAACGCATTATTAATACTAGACTGATGAATTACCTTGAAGACAAAAATTTACTATCTTCTAACCAATATGGTTTCAGGCGTAATAAATCTACCTCTGATGCTGTCTTAGACTTAACAAACCATCTAATAAGAAGTTTAGACAACAAAATGAAAGTACTTACAATCTTCCTGGACGTCGCAAAGGCCTTTGACACGGTCTCCATTCCACTCCTAATACAAAAGTTAGAAACTATTGGTGTTAGAGGATTGCCCCTAGCCATGTTCAGAGACTATCTACAAGGACGAACTCAATGTGTAAAAATCTGTGAACATACAAGTAACGAACTTCCTGTTACATTTGGCGTTCCACAGGGCAGTGTTATCGGACCAACCCTCTTTCTGGTGTACATTAACCAGCTCTGTGAAACAAGCTTGCCAAACATCAGAATTACAACGTTCGCAGATGATACAGCCCTGACTGTCACTGGGAATTCTTGGCCCGAGACATTTACTACGGCTCAGTCCGGATTAGATTTGGTATCGGCATGGTTGGCTAAAAATTCTCTGACCCTTAACGCCACCAAAACGAAATTCATGTCTTTTAGTTTTAGGCAACCAACCCAGCCTGTAACCTCACTGTCCCTTAAAGTCCACATGTGCCATGCTCCTCACAACTTGAACTGCAACTGCCCTTCACTCGAGAGTGCATCAACCATCAAGTACCTGGGAGTTACACTCGATGCCAATCTAAAATTTTCACATCACCTTGAAAGCTTGCAGGGCAGAGTCAGAAAACTTATTTATATCTTTAAATCTCTTCGTCACGTGGCCAAGGCACTAGTGGTTAAACAGGTTTACTATGCACTGTGTCAATCTCTTTTGACATATTGTATAACTACATGGGGAGGTATGGGTAAAACTGGCTTCCTAGACTTGGAAATAGCACAAAGAGCTGTCCTAAAGGTGAGTACTTTCCGTAAGTTCACTTTTCCTACTGAAGAGCTATATGGGGATTGCGAAGTCTTAACTGTAAGGAAATTGTTTATTTATCAAACAATCCTCTTGCAGCATGCCAAGACCCCTTATGTACCCATAACCAAAAGACGTAAGGATAGGATATGTATCACAAACAGGGCCAACTTCAGTCATTCCCAAAAATTTAACTATTTTCTAGCCCCCACCTTATACAACAAAGTAAATAGATTGCTTCCCATACATCATTTGTCCAAAAAAGCTTGCAGGTCTAGTGTTCGTGAGTGGCTCCTAGGGTTATCTTACGATGAGGCGGAGAGCCTGATTGATGTTGGGACGTGACGAAATGGCTGGTAGACCCATGTAACACACACACACACACACACACACACACACACACACACACACACACACACACACACATGAACTGTACTAAATTTACATTGTGGTTGTTGATATTATTATTTATACTATTTTTAGATTATCTTAATTTCAAAATAATTGTTAACAGCTTAATCTTTAGTTATATATTATATAAATTATAATTACTGGTTGAAACCCGTTATGCTTATGGTTGCTTGTTTGGTATAAGTTTAAGGGAGATAACTGGTATCTTTAATACAGGCTACTACGTATCCTAGCTAAGGTACCAGTTGCGAACATTATTAATATCATAAAACAAAAACCAATACCTGTACTGTAGACACATGTATTATTGTATTGTATATTGTTTTGTTTTGCGTGAATAAATAAAGATTATTATTATTATTATTAAGTACCTAAGAAAAATCACAAGAAGCACTGGAAACCGCGAATCGCTTCTTAGCGCGCAGTGGGACAACCGCCGTATAACCGGCAGGTCGCCCGATATAGACGTGTGTTGTAGTTGATTGATTTGTTCAGTAAAAGGTTATTTTCAGGTTAAATAATGTAGTTTACAGAGCGGATGGGATGGGTTAGAGAATATGATTGAAATCGGGAAAAGCTATTACTTTAATAACTATATCCAATATTATTTATTGATATAGTCTGTTTAATTACAAGAACAAATCTAGAATATTTCTAAATAAATAGATATAAAATATGAAAGGTTAATACTAATTGGAAAAATTCCAGAAATTCATTCGGTCCGCCGCTGCCCTAACCGCATCAATGGGTTGGCTCCAACTATGTCAAAAATGTAGCCCAAGACATTACTGTCCTGAAGTTTGGGTTCGAGTGAAAGAGACTATATTTTATAAATATACGTTTTAGTCTTATGCTTGTGAAATATTAAGGTGGTTTATATTTACTTATGTAAAAGTATTGTAAGTTCAACAGTCGCTGTTAATTTCGCTTTTATATTATCTATAATATAAAAATGAATCGCTAAATATTTTGATAAGCGCATAACATAACTCAACAACGCCTGGACCAAGTTGGCCAATTCTTTTTTAATGTTCGTTGAAGTTCAAGGATGGTTTTTATGGCCAGAAAAATTCTAATAACTGTCGGAAGAGCCCCAAAAACAGCCCTTTTGTCACGAAATGGGTAATTCTGTGAGCCTGGTACGTTTTGCATGGAATACTAGGCTCACAGAACTTTCAAGGAACGTATGCAGATTTTTTTTTTCCTGGAAATAGGTTCCTATGAGTTGCGAGAATGGAATCAACTTCCACCCGGGCGAAGACGGGGGCATCAGCTAGTAGTTTACAAATATGATTAAACTTTGGATGTAAATCGTGTTACATTTTTAAGTACGGAAGGGAAACGGAGCCTGTGTCAGTAAATATAGATAACTTTTCATTACTGTGTTTTCTCCTGGCTGTGAAGAAAGATTAGTGAAAGTTCTTGTATTAAAGCCATTTAAAAATTTCATACATTCCAAACTGAAGTAAAACTATTTAAATTGTCTTGGAAAAAGATGGTGTTATAGGAGAATTTCTAATGCTCAACTACTGTTTGAGCATAAGAGCTCGGTTGGTCAGAGCATTACCTCTATAAGGGACTGGTTACGGGTTCAAATCCCTTCTTGAGTTCACTTTTTACAGTCTGAGTCAAATTTAAAATTTCATAAAATTAAAGTAAGAGAAAAAATATAGGTATAGTTATTTCTTCATGCACTATTTGCAAGCCTACTAAATTCAGTTAACCCCAAGCCCAACAATAACTCATTTACTTAAGCAATCACCGAACAGGTCAAATTCGCAAATAACCGATTACTTAAAGCCTCACCTTTAGATTACTATAATTTACGGGATCGTCCTTAGACCTGCCAGTGGCAGATAGTGGAAATAAATTATTCCTGGTTAAAGTTCGGGCAGATATTATTTATTTAAGGCTCGACTAGTCCAGAGCAAGTTTCGACTTATCACGAGATACTCTTGTAATTCATTCGGAGTTTCTTAACGGCAGAAGTTAGTGCAAGTTTTCGGCAGTTCGTTATTATTTCATTATATGAGTAGCCGTGGTAAATCATATTCAGGCAACAGACGTCAATCCATACTATACCCCGTCCATTATATTATTGTATTTTAGACAGATGGAAGTAGTGATTGCAAGATGATTTTAAATATCGATAAAGTTAAAAAACCCGATTAGAAAAACCATAATATAAAAATATAGGTAAGTATCATGATTGCATGTATAATTATTACATTATACATAATAATAAAGCAGCAATACTAAAATCAATAAAAAATATTTTTTAGAATCGATGTATAAACACCGGACACCGGGAATATCGCTGAATATTCTAAACACCTCTGCGTACCCATTCGAAGTGGTATGAATAATGGCATGTAATATTGCAGCACTCGCGGCTGATTTCCTGGTATTTATTAACGAAATCTTTATGAAATTTAAATGGGACCATTTTGCCAATAATATATAAATAAAACCGAAAAATAATTTTGTAACTCCGTCTACATTTATGACGGAGCCATGCGCGTACAAAGTAAGGTAATATTTTTAATTATTTTCTGTACATAGTCGATATCGATTATGACATTTTCTACTACGACTAACTACATCCCTAAATTTGCTTTCTGGTTGACGTGACGTTGTCAATGAAATATGAAGTATTGGCGCCTAATTTTTGTTGGCATTTTTAGGTATTGACGCTAGCACAAAGTTATATCGACAACTGTCAGTGAGCTGTCTAAAATACAATAATATAATGGACGGAGTATAATATTATAAATGCGAAAGTAACTCGGTCTGTCTGTCTGTATGTTACGCTTTCACACCTAAACCACTGAACCGATTTTGATGGAATTTGGTATAGGGGTAAATTAGACCATGAGAAAGGATGGCTATGTTTGGTTGCGATAACTGACATCCACGGGGACGGAGCTGATGTCAAATGCCAGTATCAAATAAAACTTTCCTATACTCCGTCCATTATATTATTGTATTTTAGACAGCTCACTGACATTAGCCGGTATAACTTTGTTCTAGCGTCAACACCTGAAAATCCTAACAAAAATTAGGCGCCAATAAGTCATTTTTCATTGAAAACGTCACGTCAGCCAGAAAGCAATTTTAGGGATGTAGTTAGTCTATCGACTGTGTTTTTATTATAATAACTTGAAAATGTCACAATCGATATCGATTACAGAAAATAATTCTTCTAAAAAATATTACGTAACTGGCGGTTTTTAACCGATCTCTAAACAACAATTCGAATGTTTATAATTTTTTAATATTGGTATGATTTTTACGGAAAAATGTTTTGTAACTCCGTCATATGTAGACGGATAGTCAAAATTCTTGTTTATTTGAAAGAGGTTTATTCCAAAATGGTCCCACTTAAATTGCATAATGATGATCATGTGTTTCAGAGACTCTTCAATAAATACCACGAAATCAGCATTTTGGAATATACTTCTAGAAGTACTATAATTCCACATGAACTCATATATTTATCATAAAATAATATTTTCATTTATCGATAAATATTTTTTTATTAGAGGTTTTTAGCTTTGTTGATATTTTAAATTTTCATGCAATCACTACTTCCATCTGTCTAAAATACAATAATATGATGGACGGGGTATAGGTATTATATAGATTTAGTTTCATGAAAGATAATTAACAAATTTGGTCGTGTAGTTCTGCTTTAATTTCTCTTCTTGCCTTTGTTTACCTTATTCCTTACCCTTCCTTAAGCTACTGGGAACTAATAAGAACTTCTTGGCATCAGGCAAGCAAGGGTAACTGCTGTGAACAATTTACTTTACCCCAGAAACGTGAAAACACCAATACTCACAGATGTGTCGATATAAATCTTAATAATATATTATCAGAAAAATATAATGAAGTTCCAAATAAGATAATAGGAAAATAACAACACAGAAAAGGTGTTCTTTAGAAAATATACTTATAGCCTATTCAAAGATGGCGGGTCGCTCACCTGGCGTTCCTATCAAAATGGGCGCGTTTCCAGAATCAATCGAGAGAGAAAAAACCCCTCCGATAATATAATGGAATCGAATTATCACCGAGATGAAGACGAGAGTACGATAGGGCTGTCAAAACAAAGCTCCCTTGTGGGTGATCATTTTAGCTTCTGGTGTGTTTTTAGTCAAGATGAAGTGCTGCTTCGCGTGAAATAGGTTAATTTGATATATTGTCTATCTATAAAATATAGAAGAATAAAATGGACTCTTTACTCTTTTTGTAATTGTCAAGGCGCTATCATTACATGATATATTGTCAATATTTAAAATAATGTATTACTGTATACAGTTTGCTTTATTGACAAAAGTAGTATGGTCACGAAGGACAGAATATGATTAAGTAACGGAGATGCCCCATTGATATTTCTCCTAATAAAAACGCGCGCCGAATGCGGGTGGGAAGAGAGAAGCGCGGGGTGTCAAAAGTCTAAGGACTTCAGGTATAACGTTCCTACCGAATGAGTCCATTTTGACGTTTGGATGGCACGCGACTCGATTGCCTTGCAACAACTCCGCTATCATTTCCTTCTCCATGAGTATGGTCAAAGGTCTAGTACTGTCAACAGGTATTAAATTTATTATTATTCATTGATAATATATTGGACGGATATCATGAAAATAGTATATTTAAGCCGATGAAATAAAAACAGCATCAATTTATTGAATATCTGAATCATTTGTCCGTTGTCAACCCTATATACAGGGGGACGTAGACAGAGCGAAAGTCTGTAATTCGATTGTGTTCGATAACAATCGCGAGTATCGAATTGTGTGTTTGTTCACCCCCCTTCCATTCCAAGCTATAAAGAAAATTGTTATAGAACTGTTGTGACTGTGCAACAGGTACGTAACTACTAGTGATGATGTTAATAATTCACTTTGATGTATTTCTCGATTATTCTTTCAGTGAGATACTTTGTGTGTGATTTATTCACTACAGATCTATTTGAAAAAGAACAGAAAGTGAAATTAAAAAAAAAGAACACCTTAAAATTCGAAGCATAGCATACACAGATGTATAAAAAAATACAAAACACATTTAATTTAGTTACTATGAAAATATGCGTTACTTAACAGTAGGATACATAAAAACAAAAACGCACTTACCCCACTCAAAGTTTTGATATTGTGCAAAGCGTCTTGGGCTTTCAACGCCGCTTTGCGAGTGAAAAACGTCACAAAACAGCACCCTGTAACAGAAGCGCACACGTACATAACATGACATACACATCACATACAGGGGAATGCCTAAACACACCTTACCTCAGACGCTCTTGCAACAAACATGGTACATTACTACAATTAACAAAATATAATTATGTGGGTACTACATATTTTGAGTTGTACGGATAATGAAAAATGTAAAAAAACATACATGATACGCGCGAAAAACATAACCAGTTGGGTAAAAAATGAATGAGCAGTTTAATTCTAAGGTAAAATTTTATATTACAACTTAACACGAGAATTATAGATTTAGTTACACATCGGGGTCAGAGTAATTTAGAACTTAATTCTCACTAGTTCTTACATTCCTTCCTACATCGAAGGGGGCAAAGAGAGACTGTTGGCGCACCAGCTAACCTCATCACGTCATAGTGCAATGCTCTGATTGGTTGCTAAGATATGGCGTGATATTCGCGCACCAATAGAACGACGGCTCGGCGCAGGCGAGGAGGGAGCTTCGTCATATAGCTTCAAGCACTCAACTCAAAACTTTCGTACCGAACACACATTGTACGGGCTGCCACAATATTTTATGTACTTACTACTTTTTTACGCAATATAAGTCATACAAGTTTAACTCAGTCTCCGTGTCAGTTATTTTCTACCGCCCCTCAAGACTCCGCTACATAAATTTGATCCTTCGAAGCCGGATAATATATCAGAAGCTGTACCAGAGATCTACCCACTTGAGAGACGCAAAGGCGGTGAAGAAAGAATACAGTGCTTTCGGTAAGACGTGCTAACCAGAACTTCACTAATCCTTCCTTTCCGCTTGTGAAATTCCAGTGCCTCCAGTGCTTACCTACTTACCTACTGTGCTTAAATAAATTGTATAAGTACGCATCGCCGTGGTGTGCGCTTACTACGCTTCGCAATAAAAAGTGAGTACCTACCTACCTTCCCATTTTGCCAAGATGCCTACAGATTTAGCTGTTACCGTAGATCCTAGTCCATCTGCGAGAAAAGATCTAAAGAAAAAACGTGCGTCTATAAAGTGTCGGTTAACTCTTTTTAGGAAGTATGTTGATTCCTTTGAAGGCAAAAAATTAACTGATGTCCAACTCAGGCAGTTAAAGTTGCGGGTAGGAGGCTCTCAGAATTTGTTGAACGATTTTAACGATGTTCAAACGCAAATCGAGGACCTCAGTCTGGAGTCCGAGATTATTACACAATTAGAATCACGCGAAGAGTTTGAACGAGATTATTATGACGTTTTAGCTATCGCTGAGTGTCTCACGGCGCCTGATGAAGGGTCCGTGGCCACAACTGGCTTCATAGATAAGCATGCCAATGGTATCGAGATGCCTACCATTTCTATTCCCTGTTTTGATGGTTCATATGAGCACTGGTTGGAATTTCGTGACACATTTCTATCTTTAGTACATAACTGTAAAACAATCACCCAAATACAAAAATATCACTATTTAAAATCTTCTTTAAAAGATAGTGCTAAGGAGGTGATCGAATCGCTAGAATTTACTGCTGATAATTATGAAGTCGCATGGGAGTTATTAGTGGGTAGATTTGATAACACTAAGTTCTTAGTACACAATCATGTAAAATCTATCTTTACTATTCCACGCTTAACAAAAGAATCTCCTGTCCATTTACGCAAACTTATTGACACTGTCTTAAGAAATTTACGTGCGCTCAAGCTGTTAGGTCAACCCACTGAACACTGGGATACTTTAATTATCTATTTGATAGGTACAAAACTAGATCCCACCTCAGAACTCGAATGGGAACAGTACAAGCGAGTTACGTTAAAGACAGAAAATAATTCTAAAACTCCGATTTTGCTTAAGGATTTAATTGAATTTCTAAAAGGCAGGGCTGATATGTTACAAACACTCCTAGCTTCACATAATGCAATAATTAAATCAATTAATCATAAAACTAGTAATCCTAATAAATTTTCCAATCAAGTTACATCATCTAGGGTTCATTGTAATGTGGGATCCACACAAAATAATAAACCACATAAAAAGAACTCACGTAGTTATAGGCCTTGTTGTTTATGTAACACACTACACCCATTATATTCGTGTCAGAAGTTTCTTGATTTGGATACGCAAGGTAGGTTTGCAGTTGTAAAGGATAAGCAGTTGTGTATTAATTGTCTGCGTCCTGGTCACACTTTCGACACTTGTGTGTTCGGAGCTTGTAGGAAATGCAATCAAAAACATAATTCATTAATTTGTGAAGTGATGGACAGCAATGTAAACAAATCTACACTTACGCATGTAGATAATACGCACGTGAGTACACTGCAGGCTCATTCTATTCATAATAGCGGGGATAGCAGCGTCTCGCATTCCGCAAAACCGGTTCTGTTATCAACAGCTATAGTTGAAGTTCGCAGCCAGTCGGGTGCGTACCATCAAGCGCGCGCAGTCCTCGACAGTGGCAGCGAACGTTCCTTTATTACACAATCTTTTGTTGATAAATTAAATACGCAGGTCATACAGTCCACTCAAAAAATTCTTGGTGTAGGTAATTTGATAACGCAGAGCACTAAATCCTGCACTATCCATATGAAATCGCGTATCAGTAGTTTTACCGCGCGAGTTCAATGTTTAATTTTATCAAAAATAACGTCAAATTTACCTATCTCCTCATTACACGCACATTATAGCATTCCCGATAATGTGGTTCTCGCAGACCCGTTTTTCTACGATAGTCAGCCGATTGACTTACTGTTAGGTGCGGATTTGTTCTGGGAATTAATTCAAGACGGGAGAATGCGACTCAAAAGCGGCCCGTTCCTTCAAAATACGCATTTAGGTTGGATAGTGTCGGGATCGCTTCATTCTATCACGCACAAGGGAATGAAAAATATCTCATGTCATTTTGCGCAATCGAATGACGATGATGATTGTTTATTAAATCAAACATTACGCAAATTTTGGGAATTGGAAGAATTACCCAACAGTCTTGGTACAGTGTGCAGTGACGAGGAGCGCGCTTGCGAGGAATATTTCACGCAAACAACCACGCGAGACGCCGAAGGTCGGTTCACAGTTCGATTCCCGTTTAAGCACTCGCCAAAATTACTAGGTGACACTCGCGCGCAAGCTGAACGTCGCTTCTTCGCTTTAGAGAAGCGATTACAACGCAATCCTAGTTATAAAGCGTTGTACAGTGATTTCATTCACGAATATATTAATTTAGGTCATATGAGTCTTGTACACAATAATACTTATAGTTCAACGCATTATTTTTTACCTCACCACGGGGTGTTCCGAGAACACTCGACAACTACAAAACTGCGTGTAGTATTCGATGCTGGTATGTCGTCGAGTTCTGGCGTATCATTGAATGATCTACAAATGATCGGTTCGGCTATACAAGGCGATTTGATAGCCATTTTACTAAGATTCCGCGAAAATAGATACGTAGCTTGCGCGGACATTGAAAAAATGTACCGACAAGTTCTAATCGCCGAAGATGAACGAGACTATCAGCTTATTTTATGGCGTGACAATCCGTCTGAACCCTTAGGGGTTTATCGAATAAACAGGGTCACATACGGCATTAGTTCCTCTCCATTTTTAAGCTGTAGATGCTTAAAATATTTAGCACAAGAAAGTAAGGTTCCGTACATCAAAAATAATATCAATGATAATTTTTTCGTCGATGATTTTATTATTGGGTCAAATGATATCTCAACCTTAAATCAAATATGTGAGGATATCGATAGCGTATTAAAGTCTGCATGTTTTAACTTACGTAAATGGATTTTCAACTATGACCGCGAGAACCCTAATAACACCAACGATGTTGTGAAAGGTTTTATACCTAACGATAATACACAAAACAAAACGTTAGGCATTGGTTGGAATAACAGGTCAGATGAATTATTATATTATTCAAAGATTAATAATTTAGATTCTATTTTAACTAAACGCAATATTTTATCAAGTGCGTCTCAGATTTTTGACCCTTTGGGATTAATTAGCCCAGCAATCACTATCGCGAAGACCTTATTGCAGAAATGTTGGCTGTTAAAACTAGAATGGGATGAACCAGTGCCGCGTGAGATTGCTCAAATTTGGGAGCGGTTCGTTGAATCCTTATCGTCACTCAGCTGTTTACGAATACCGCGCCACGCTATGTGCAACAATCCTACGCATATAGAACTACATATATTTACAGATGCGTCGCAAACAGCCTACGGTGCTTGCGCTTATCTCAGAACGATTAGTAGTAGCTCACTAGTTTCTATGCATTTATTATGTTCTAAGGGTAAAGTGGCTCCAACGAAGCCAACCACTATACCGAGGTTGGAACTATGCGGTGCGTTGTTAGGCGCGAAATTATTTACTAAAATAATAGAATCATTGCGTTCTAAATTAAGCAAAGTTGTATTTTGGACGGATTCTACTATTGTTTTGGGTTGGTTGGGGATGCCGACCAACTTACTTAAACCATTTGTTCAAAACAGAACGGCTGAGATACACCGCTTAACTCAGGAATGGCCATGGCGTCATGTACCTGGGAAACAAAACCCAGCCGATATAGTCTCACGAGGATTATATATAGACGCACTTGCTACATCTCAGCTGTGGTGGAACGGTCCACAATTCTTACATGATTCAACCTTTAATTTATCTAATTTATCTAACAGTATTTTTCAAACTGAGGACTTACCTGAGTTAAGGCCGACTACAGCTGTTTGTAACATAAGTAGTAAGTCAGATGATAGCACTTTATTTCCGTTTATAAGATTTTCTAATTATCTTCGACTGAAACGCTCTGCAGCTTATGTTTTACGCTTTATATACAACACACGTAATAAAACAAACAGACACGTCGGTTCGCTTTCACTCGAGGAGCTTGATTATTCTGAATTAGTCTTAGCTAGGTTAAGTCAACAAGAATCTTATCCCGATTTATACAGTTCGCTTATTCATAACACAAATTTTAAATGTAGTTCACAATTTGCTAGATTAAATTTATTTCTAGATACTAATAATTTAATACGAGTTGGTGGTCGTATTGAATATGCCACTGATTTTAGCTACGATAAACGACATCCAATATTAATAAATAGTAAACACCATTTCGCATTATTATTATTTCGATACGAACATAAGCATCTTTTGCACGCGGCTCCACAGCTTTTGTTATTTACGTTGAGGGAGGTTTGGTGGCCGATCGGTGGTCGAAATCTGGCGAAACGAGTAGTTCATAGTTGTATGAAATGTGCGAGATTTCGCGTTACGACCCCTAACCCTATAATGGGTAATTTACCTCGCGAGCGACTGATACCAGGGTTTCCATTTCTCCGCTGTGGTGTCGACTACGCTGGACCCGTGCTCATATTGAACCGTAAGGGCAGGGGTGCTAGGCTGCACAAGGCTTATATTTGTTTGTTTATTTGTTTCGCCTCACGAGCGATACATCTTGAATTAGTTACGGATCTTTCATCAGACGCATACATTTTAGCGTTAAAACGATTTGTGTCACGTCGAGGCAAACCTCGCGAGATATTTTCTGATAATGGGCGTAATTTTGTTGGCGCCATGAATGAATTCGCACAGTTTCTGAAAGGTTGTTCTGACACTATTATAGATTATGCAACTTCTCAAAATATTCAATTTAAAATGATTCCAGCTTATGCCAGCCATTTTGGTGGGTACTGGGAATCTGGGATTAAGAGTTGTAAGCATCACTTGCGACGCGTAGTAGGCAATGCTCATTTGACTTTCGAGGAGTTAAGCACAGCATTGACTCAAATAGAAGCCGTCCTCAATTCCCGTCCCTTGAGTCCCATGTCAACAGATCCACATGACTTTCTTCCTCTCACTCCAGCTCATTTTCTGGTTGGCCGTCCGCTGACGGCACCTGTATTCGCTGATCTTCAAGCTTTGCCTGCTAGCCGACTGACACGATACCAACGCGTTGAACAAATTCGCCAGCATTTTTGGTCCCGCTGGGCCAAAGAGTACGTGTCTGAATTGCAGGTGAGAAGCAAGTGGTATCACAACAAGAGCGACCTCAAGGAAGATACGCTAGTGCTGATCAAGGATGACAACTTGCCGCCACTACGATGGAGTCTGGGTCGAATTGTCAAAACCTACCCAGGAAAGGATAACGTGTCGAGGGTCGCTGACATACGAAAATCTGATGGTGTAGTCCGACGGGCATTCTCAAAGGTCTGTCCGCTGCCTGTGGACGAGGAATGACGACGGATGGTAGCAGCCGGGAGCCTGTGATACGATGTTGTCCCATTGAAATCTGAAGATTCCAAGGCCGGGAGTATGTTGGCGCACCAGCTAACCTCATCACGTCATAGTGCAATGCTCTGATTGGTTGCTAAGATATGGCGTGATATTCGCGCACCAATAGAACGACGGCTCGGCGCAGGCGAGGAGGGAGCTTCGTCATATAGCTTCAAGCACTCAACTCAAAACTTTCGTACCGAACACACATTGTACGGGCTGCCACAATATTTTATGTACTTACTACTTTTTTACGCAATATAAGTCATACAAGTTTAACTCAGTCTCCGTGTCAGTTATTTTCTACCGCCCCTCAAGACTCCGCTACAGAGACTATTATGTAAATGTTTGCAGATTTTTATTTACACATCATAAATTTAATTCTAAGCGATAATAAAGTATGATAAAATGTTGTAATACTTTAATAATAATCGTGTATGTATCCGAAATGAACTAACATTTTCATCGCAAGTACCCAATCACAAAACACAAGATCACGTAAAACTTTTACGTTTAAATGTCTGACACAAGGTGATAAACATTTTGCACAGTTCAAAATTATTAAAGCTAAAACGGTATTCACTCATTGCAAGCACAACAAACAATCTATTTTCATTGTACTGTTACAACAGAAAAGTTACGTCACACACAACACATGTATCGAGTAGTTTTATTTTTTGACTACATTTACTTTTCACACCCTGTAGTTTGTTAACTTACTTGTGTGTATGTGTGTGTGTGCTGCTGGTATCAGTGCGATGCGACAAATCAAATGTGACAGTTTGTATTTCCAACGTTCATGTGAGCTAGCTCTTTCCCTTCTGCACACGACTAGTGTGTTTAGGTAGGTCTAGACATTTAAATAGTGCCCAAGCAGCACACGAGGCTGCCTAATAGCCGAATAACGGATTTCCAAAACGCTTAAAGCCGAATAAGGAAGCTGCATTAAGTCTGTATACGACCTTATACAGCTCTTATAAGTCTTAAATGGGCACAAATTATTCAGCCTTGGGTTCACATAGCTGCTTAAGAGCTGTGTAGCAGCAACTTAACAGTGTTATCAAGGGTAACAGCACAAATTATTTAGCCTCAAGTTCACATAGCTGCTTATGAACTGTGTAGCAGAAATGTAACAGTGTTATAAAGGGTATCGACAGTACTTTGCGCTGAAATCCGACTGACTAAGAGATCACAAGTTACTCTTTATTCAGAAAATATGTCTGTAATGCGCGCTCCCCAAGCAGCACACGAGGCTGCTTAATAGCCAAATAACGGATTTCCAAAACGCTTAAAGCCAAATAAGGAAGCTGCATTAAGTCTGTATACGACCTTATTCAGCTCTTATAACTCTTAAATGGGCACAAATTTATTCAGCCTTGGGTTCACATAGCTGCTTAAGAGCTGTGTAGCAGCAACTTAACAGTGTTATAAAGGGTATCGACAGTACTTTGCGCTGAAATCCGACTGACTAAGAGATCACCAGTTACTCTTTATTCAGAAAATATGTCTGTAATGCGCGCTCTATACATATTGTAAACCGCGAAACGCTACTTAATTGCGGCCTGTGTAAAATTAATGAACATGCAATACTGGGTTTAAGCAATTTACCGGTGCTTCTAGCTGCCTTGATGGACATTGCACTTTGTTACGTGAAGTGAATATTGGAAACGAAATTAATGGTGGATAATATATTCATATCCCTGATAAGCACATTGTTTTACATAGTAATAAAGGAAAAATGATTGGGAATTTAATTTTACTGACATTATACATATATATTATCTAAGAAAATTTTAATGCGCCATGAAAATATTTTGTTTTTAATTAGTTTAGTGATATAAATAAGCTGTGATGTAAACTATGACAAAAAAATTTGTAGTGCTTTGAAAAGAATTATAAGATAAAAAGTTATTATTATGATATTAGGAAGTAAAAACTAGTGCAATACATTTAATTTCTTGCACAAAACATCGGAAAGGTTGAAAAATCAGTCAGAATATGTTTAGGTTATAAAATAAAATGGTGGATTTATGTTAAACAGTAACGTGAATAGTTAAAACTCTTATATTCTACAACAGGCTGCCTAATAGTTCACTAGTGCGCTGTTATTCTACAAAAAAAACTGAATAATATTACACATGTGAACTGTATACAGCTATAAGCTGTTTTCTTTACTTTTAATTGTTCACAAGCTCTACCTTTAGCCATGATGTGAATAATTAAACAGTTATTATACCGCCTCTTTAGGGATCCCTAGTATTAAATGTAAAACCACCGCATGGACTTCCATTACAAAATTGTCAAAGCAGTATTATTTAGAACACTATTTTACGCGTGTGCGAACCTTTCAAGTTGGGTAGTAAGATATAGTAATATATAATTAATATATTTATTATTTTTTATTGTAAAATTAAATTGTACAACAACATAAACGCAATATTTCACCCTAAACATCATCTTCGGAGTTATTCATATTTTGTACGGAACCATCCTGTTTCAAACTATTTGTCAAGCTTTGCGTTACGTCCCGACTTGAAGGTTTTATTTCTTCTACCTTTATAATTATTTGATTCTTCTAATGCCTCCTGTTCTTGCTTTTAATTTCCACGAATTACGCGAATTCATTTTAATATATAGCAAATAAAAATACGTTGGATATGGTCTCAACTTTAGTTCCACTGACTGATTACAGTACCACATATGTTACTTTTATTCAGATAACGTCGGATTTAAGGTACTTATGTGAACCATTATAAAGTAGAAGCCGTTAATTCTATACACTAGTGAGTCTCTAAGCAGCTGCGAGGCATCTAGTGAATGTTTAAATAGCCGCTATGCAGATACTATCAATTGCAGTATAAAGGCTGATTAGCGGTAGACATATTCAGGTATAAGCTGTAATATGGGCCACATATCGTCCATTATACAGCTATTCACTTAAAAATAGTTCACACGTGCCCCTTTAATAAGTCAGTGTAATAGGAGTTCACAAATATCTTCTTAAACAGCATTTGGCGTAATTTTATGCACTAAACAGGCCTTACTACGGTTTAGGCAATAGAAAAGGTTAGAAGCTGAATAGAGTAATTAAAACATACCTTTATAGCACTCTTAGCGTATTAATGGTGGTTTTGTCGGTCTTAATCAGCCTTAATACAGCTTTTAATTAGCTAAAGCTGTTTAAATATCACTGACCGCTATTATACAACTGTAGCATCACCAGTGTACTCTTAGAAGCGTCTTAATACGCACAGAGTTTCAAATAAGTCTTAAAGTGGGTAGTTATACAGCTATCTGTGCTACTTGGGTCTATACATATTGTAAACCGCGAAACGCTACTTAATTGCGGCCTGTGTAAAATTAATGAACATGCAATATTGCACTTTGTTACGTGAAGTGAATATTGGAAACGAAATTAATGGTGGATAATATATTCATATCCCTGTTAAGTACATTGTTTTACATATTAATAAAGGAAAAACGATTGGGAATTTAATTTTACTGACATTATACATATATATTATCTCAGAAAATTTTAGTGCGCCATGAAAATATTTTGTTTTAAATTAGTTTTGTAATATAAATAAGCTATGATGTAAACTATGACTAAATAATTTGTAGTGCTTTGAAAAGAAATATAAGATAAACAGTTATTATTATGATATTAGGAAGTAAAAATTAATGCAATACATTTTATTTCTTGCAAAAAACATTGTAAAGGTTGAAAAATCAGTCAGAATATGTTTAGGTTATAAAATAAAATGGTGGATTTATGTTAAACAGTAACGTGAATAGTTAAAGCTCTTATATTCTACAACAGGCTGTCTAATAGTTCACTAGTGCACTGTTATTCTACAAAAAAAACTGAATAATATTACACATGTGAACTGTATACAGCTATAAGCTGTTTTCTTTACTTTTAATTGTTCACAAGCTCTACCTTTAGCCATGATGTGAACAATTAAACAGTTATTATAACGACTATTTAGGGATCCCTAGTATTAAATCTAAAACCACCGCATGGACTTCCATTACAAAATTGTCAAAGCGGTATTTTTCTTTCTTCTAATGCCTCCTGTTCTTGCTTTCAATTTTCACGAATTACGCGAATTCATTTTAATATATAGCAAATAAAAATACGTTGGATATGGTCTTAACTTAGTTCCAATGACTGATTACAGTACCACATATGTTACTTTTATTCAGATAACGTCGGATTTAAGGTACTTATGTGAACCATTATAAAGTAGAAGCCGTTAATTCTATACACTAGTGAGTCTCTAAGCAGCTGCGAGGCATCTAGTGAATGTTTAAATAGCCGCTATGCAGATACTATCAATTGCAGTATAAAGGCTGTTTGGCGGTAGACATATTCAGGTATAAGCTGTAATATGGGCCACATATCGTCCATTATACAGCTATTCACTTCAAAATAGTTCACACGTGCCCCTTTAATAAGTCAGTGTAATAGGAGTTCACAAATATCTTCTTAAACAGCATTTGGCGTAATTTTATGCATTAAACAGGCCTTACTACGGATTAGGCAATAGAACAGGTTAGAAGCTGAATAGAGTCATTAAAAACATACCTTTATAGCACTCTTAGCGTATTAATGGTGGTTTTGTCGGTCTTAATCAGCCTTAATACAGCTTTTAATTAGCTAAAGCTGTTTAAATATCACTGACCGCTATTATACAGCTGTAGCATCACCAGTGTACTCTTAGAAGCGCCTTAATACGCACAGAGTTTCAAATAAGTCTTAAAGTGAGTAGTTATACAGCTATCTGTGCTACTTGGGTGTTTTCTTCTATATAAAATCTGTGGATATTCTTAAAAGTTATGAAAGGCAGCTCATATTTAATTTTATATTTTGGTGATACTAAGGAAAGGCATTTCTGTTCGATTTTAAAGCTGGAAAATCCCTTTTCCACTATAGAAAGGCGTGCGCGGAAATTGTCGTACTATACTTTTGTTAGGGTTACCACAAGGCTTGCTTTGGAGACCGCGAACGGAGACCGCTGCGATGTCTGTCACCTGCCTTCTGGTATAATAGGCAAAATCTTCATAGACTGTTGTAACCGTTTAACAAACGACACCATATAGTAATGATTTCTCAATAATATTCTTAAAAGCAGAACTTATACCAAGTCTAACATGATTAGCAAGCTGTCATGTGCACGTAGAAAGTTTAACCGCAGAATGATCGACATGCTATTTGCTGGCAACACTGGTGGTGTGCACATGGAGGTGCCTAACACGCGAGTGGCGTGCCTACCTTGCCTACCTAACGAGCTTGCATTACATTAACGCGTTAATTATTGCACGAACACCTAACTATTACTGTTACATACTTTTGAGGTGTTTTTATGAAGAATACAGTACCAAGGTATAATTAAAAACATAAAATACTTTCGAGCTTTTCGTTTGTGGAATCCCGGTACAGTGATTTTATAGTTCTCTATTTTTATAGATCTTAATTTTGTTTTGGAAATACACCAGGAATTTTTTGATTGGCTCTCTGGAATCATTGTCATCATCATGGATATGTATATTCCTAATTGCATCTGAGGCCGAGGTGAACTCGGAGCTCACCGTTATGTCGATAATCCAATGGCATTAGAACTTGCACGTTTGAATTTATAGAGGTTTGATAATAAATGATTAGGATCATCAGCTGGGTAATATTTCCAGATCCATACTAATATTATAAATGCGAAAGTAACTCTGTCTGTCTGTCTGTATGTTACACTTTCACGCCTAAACCGCTGAACCGATCTTGATGAAATTTTGGTATGAGGATAGATTATGATATTATGTTTGGTCGCGATAACCGACATCCACGTGGGCGAAGCCGCGGGAATTTTTATAATTCTCTAATACTACTAATGCCTTGATCAGACACACCGAGTGGCGTGGCGAGACAGTGCACTCAGTCCATGCTCGCTGCGTGTGAACATAGCGCTGAGTATTTGGAACGTACATCGCACTCGGCCGATAGCACTGTCTTGCTGTTCCACTCGGTGCGTGTGATCAAGGCATGAAACTTAATAATACTTTTATTCATCTCGTAAATAAACCCAAAACTTCATCCACAACAATTGACTCTATCCAAAATATTTTCTTACAAAAATTTCAAAAAATCATACAGTCTTATGAACCGCACAAATTAAAAATACACGATGCCAGCATAAAACGAAACAATAAACAATTTAAAAACATCATTTCATGAAACGGCGATGAACGCTTCACCGGAGCCTTGTCCGTACACCCCTCACAAAAGTAGACAACGAAAAAAGGGGGGGTTTTTCACAACAAAAGACTTTAATAATAACACAAACAAAAATGTCAACATGTATTATAACTGTGCGAGAACCTGACCTATTGTTAACAGTGAAACAATGACATATAAAAGGGGACAACCCGTTTAAAACACATATTGAAGTGTGAACACCTTTTGTTTATTTTTAATACAGACTGCGGCATACGCGGAGTTTGGCTCGTAAAGAGAATGGTTGATGAATTACATCCCCGCGTGAAATTGAATTGAAATAAACGGAACTAGCACATATTCTATTCTTTTTTTAATATAAGGAGTAGTGCTGATGTCGATAATTGTGTATTTCAATGTTTGGTAAACTAGTAAGTTATAAGAAAACTTGTATGAAATAAACAATGGTGACTTTTTAATTGTCAAATAATTCAATTTAGTGGATGTTTAAAAATTAATACAAACGATAAAATAAGAACATGTTGTAACTTTTACTCTTATTTATGTAATAAGCTAAGTTAAATAATTTATTTTAACTACAAGAAAGTACGAAATTCTGGCAACGTATATGTTGAACCTGGATTTACAAAACTAGGAACTAACTAATCTCCTAGACTTGTCCAGTTTATTATTGTAAGCATTCTTCTTACTAGTCCACTGAACATAAAAAAGCTCTACAGGCTACGCTACGTATCGTAGCAAGCTACACTACATGGCTACGATGTTTAGTAGCACTTTTATTGTAGCAGTTTGATTGAACGTGCTTCTGAGAAAAATAAGCAATATGTAAGCCGGGCAGCACTTAACGAAATTTGCTCGAAAATAGCATTTCATACAAATAACATTAAAAATTCATATAACAGAGCAATGAAAACTAACGATATTGCAGCAATAGTCAAATTGTTAACATTCACAATTGAGCTTTAAAATATGCAGTTCAAATTTTGTCACTAACAGAAAATGTGAATTGTAAATACAGTAAAATTTAACCTAAACAACTAAGTAAATATATGTTCATAACTAAGCATCCAGGGTTCGCTTATTTTTCCTCCTTTACGTTTGACACACACGGTATTAAGGGAAGCGACTGGTCGTCTAACCTTGCAACCTCACGAGGAAGAACCTACACCAGAGCTTCGCCCGTCAAGCAGCAGGTGTACCAGCAGCTGAAGTTTGCCTGGGCGTTAAAGATCTTGAAAGAGCCTCAAAAGCCCTTCAAAAAATTCTACCAATTGACATGATGGAACGGACCATTGAACACCCAAAATTCACTCAAAGAAATGGTATCATCGTACAAAATACCTACCTCGAATTATTTAATGAAGATTGACAAACCAAGTTTAATAATTAAGAAAGTACAAAGAGAGAAAGTTTTAAATTTAAAATACACAGTTTGGGGCGAGACTTAGCCTGCCTATAAATAGTTGAAATTGAGAAAATCATCTCCAAAAGTAATATTTCAGGTCCTCATAAAACTAATTCAAAAGATCGAGAAAGAAATTAAATATTGATCTCACAAAGTAATTTAAAACTTTGATAGTCCAGTATTAATTAATTTTGATGAACGTCCAAAATTCTGGGCTTTAAAACTATGAAATGATTAGGTGTCTATTTTCTTAATTAAATTTTAAGTAAGTAATTGAACCAAAAATTAAATTACATTTCTGCAATTTTGCAAGAGATAATGTAATAAAATTCTCTTGTGAGTTAAAACAGAAATGCTTCAAATATCACTTTCAGGCCCGTATTCTAGAATGACACTCAGCCTGAATCACGATTTATCTGATGACAGATTTTATAGATAGATTGATAATTTGACATATGACCGGTACAATCTGTCCTCAGACAAATCGAGATTCAGGCTGAGTGTCATTCTAGAATACGGGCCTCAGTATTCCTTGTTTTATCTTCTTTTTCATCCGAGCGTAAATAAATCCAAAACGTGCATTTTTGAAATCTTTGAACTGGTTTATTTTTATACTTATGAGAGCGAATGCCGTCTTACTTCCAACCTCAAGAGGAGAGTCTCATCCATTTATTGGTAGGTGTACCAGGTAACAAGTGAAGTCAGTTTGGGCTTCGAAATTTATCTATAATAATGTATGAATTTCATCCATACTAATATTATAAATGACAAGGTAACCTTCTGTCTTTCTGTTTATCTATCTGTCTCCAACTCTTTTACGCCTAAACTAATATATCGATTTTCTTGAAATTTAGTAGACATATTGATTTAGATCAGGGGAAAGGACTTAGGCTTGGTTTGGTCACGATAACGGACATTCACACGGGCGGTAAAGCTAAATGGCTAAAGTATCATTACCGTCAATGGAAGTCAACCATCAAACCAATTAATGAAATTAGAAAATAAAAACTCTTTAATGATTCATTTTAATGTCTTAAGTGCGAAGTTGACGAAACGCGTCGAGGTGGTTCGCGAAACACAATAAATTTGAGCCATTTAAAACACAACGACCAAGTTCGTAATTCAATCTGGGTTTGTAACACGAAGTGCTAGAATTAGATCTGAAGTGTTACCATCGATGTGAAGTTATATAATTGGATATTCTCTCTGAGACAAACCCATTGGAAGGCTTCGTTGCATGAGTTATATTGAATTTATTATTTAAGTTTTGAATTGGAGGAACGATTTCACAGTTTATTGAATACTAGCTTTTGCCTGCGGCTCCGCCCGCGTGGATGTCGGTTATCGCGACCAAACATAGCATATGTCCTTTCTCAAGGTCTAATTTACGCCTATACCAAATTTCATCAAAATCGGTTCAGTGGTTTAGGCGTGAAAGCGTAACATACGGACAGACAGACAGACAGACAGTTACTTTCGCATTTTTAATATTAGTATGGAAGTATGGATTCAGATAAGGGAAATAAAGTTTGTATTTTCGTTAAGCACCTTAGCAGGACCGTATGGGCCCCACTTAGGTATTCCAACCAAGTCAAGTCAAGCCAGCTACCAATTGACGATGAGGTTACGGCATAATTTGGTTTCTTCTTGAATTGGGAGCACAAACAGCAATCGCTCGCAACAAATCTTCATATTGTGCTAGAATTTTGTTACGGCGTCCTTCATCAATTCAGCAAAGTTAAAACCTATCCATACTAATATTATAAATGCAATAGTAATTCTGTCTGTCTGTCTGTTACGCTTTTTCGCCACTGAACCGATTTTGGTGAAATTTAGTTTAGGGGTAGATTAGAACTTGAGAAAGGACATTGTTATGTTTGGTCACGATAACCGATATCTACGCGGGCGTAGCTGCGGGCAAAGTTATTGAATTTTATTATTGTTGGACCATTTACTAGTACTAGTTACCGAAATTACTAGTATTCCTACTAATCCCTCTAGCTAAGCTAATTGCTTGCGTTAAAAGTAAGTTCACTTTGATAATGTACAGGTTTCGTACCAAGGTACTCTCGATCGTAAGGACGACCTCTTATCCACTAAGCTACCGATGCTTATATTACAACTAAATCTACATTGCCACGTTAACATGGAGGAAGAACGAACCTTTGCTGGCTCCGGTGATCTTGTCCCGAAGCACGTTGATCTGGTGCACCCTGCCAAACTCCTCGAACATCAACCGTAAGTCGTTCTCGTCCATACTTCGAGGGACTTGACCAACGAACATCTGGAATGCACAGTACAATATACTTAATATAAGTATTCTCAGTTAGTTTTTTGTATGACACATATTTGACTTCGTTTTACTATCAGGCGAGTTGACGCCTGAGGTAAATCTGAAGGCAAAGTCTCAGGAAAGAGGTTCACCATTATAAAGACGTACTATGTTAACAATGGTGGCACTCAGCTTGACGGCCTTATCAAATGCTTTTTCATGCCCCGTTTAAAAGACCCGGGATTGTAGGAAGAAGGAAGCACATGATGTTACTGATGAAAATAGGGCTAAATAGAGGATGAAACAAAAAAAAATTGTCTTTAAGAATACGTACAAAAATAATAATACGTAAAACTCACAATAGACAGAATTATTTTATAGAAAAATCATATGCGAGCTTCTTAAGAGGTCGACGATCCATAAGGTGTAACAACGAGTGGACGAGAAACTATCGTAATAGTATCGTGCGCGTATTGACAGAATGGAGCATTGCGATTGGCAGGCTTCATGCACACGCAGCTTCATAGTAGACCGGCGGCCAATCGCAATGCTCCGTTCTATCGATACATTTACTATACGATTATGATAATTGTTCGTGTACTCTTTTGCAATTACATCATATTCATCATACACGTGTTTTTTTTTTCTCTCTCTCTCCGACCGATCTCGGCCATGGCGACCACTTCGACTCCTAGTCGGCTCGGCGCTGATGCGCTCGAAGATGGCTAACATAGCCAATCTTCGCGGTGAACACTCGTGTGCACTGAGGGCACGTGAGAACACCACCCACATAATGGTACTGAATGGCAGCGGGTGGGCGAACTTTCAGCTCATCGCGTTTAGCGTCGAGGTCTGCCTTTCGCTGTTCCTCGAAATCGCTTACTCGTCTATGCACCACCCTGCGCCATTCTGGATGTTGTGCTGCCAAACCTTCCCATTGAGACGGCTCAATGTTGCATCTTTTCATATGACGCTTCTGAACATCCTTAAACCTGTGGAGTTGGCCGCCATGTTTCCGCTTGCCCTCCTCTAGTTCAGAGTAGAAGATGCGTTTCGCTACTCTCTCCTCCGCCATACGTGATACGTGACCGCACCACCGAAGCTGCCGACGCATTAAGTAGGCCTCAATGCCACTGACGTTTGCTCGCCGTAAAACTTCGGTGTTACGCACTCGGTCGGACCATCGGATCTTCATGATGGAGCGTAGGCACTTGAGGTGGAAACGATCCAGAGTGCGTATGTGGTGCCGATACACACACCACGTCTCGGAAGAATATAAGAGGTTTGGCAGCACAATTGCCATGTAAACTGATATTTTGGTGGCCAGCTTAAGGTCATGTGAATAGAAGACCTTGGAACGCAGCTTCCCAAATGCCGCAGCTGCGGCACAGATTCTGCTGCTGATCTCATCATCAAGGTCACACTTGGATGTTATAGTGCTCCCCAGATAGCGAAACTTGTCAACCTGCTTCAGCTTGTCCTGACCTAGCTGTATAGACAGTGTCTCGTGACCATGTGTGTCCAGGGACATCACCTCCGTCTTCTTGACACTGATTTTTAGGCCGAACTTGCAGCAAGCTTGGTGAAAATTGGACATAAGCTGTTGCAGGCCATCAGGGGATTCTGCCACAAAGCATAAGTCGTCGGCATACATGATTTCTGTGATCATTGTATGGGAGACTTTAGTGCGCGCCTTAAGTCTGGCCAAATTAAAAAGATTGCCATCTGTGCGGAAGCGGATGCGGACTCCCTCAGAAAGAGTTTGTAAAACATCCCTGACTACTACTGCAAAGTACATGGCGAACAGTGTGGGCGCTAGAACACACCCTTGTTTCACCCCACAGGTAACGGGGAAGAAATTTGACTGTTCGCCATCGACACCGACGCAACATTGCATGTCGTCATGCAGGAGTCTAAGAAGTCTCACAAACTTCTCCGTGCATCCTAGCTTCCCTAGCACGATCCAGAGGGCTTCACGAGGCACACTGTCGAATGCCTTCTCCAGGTCAACAAAGCAGAGATATAGCTGCCGTCCCTGTTCTCTGCTTTTTTCTTGCAGTTGACGCACAGAAAAGATTGCTTCACAGGTGCCTCGTTCAGGTCGGAAGCCAAACTGAGTTTCTGGCAGTATCTTTTCAGACAGAGCCTTTAAGCGGTTTAAAAGGACTCTGGCAAAGGCCTTTCCAGGGGCTGACAAAAGCGAAATACCACGGTAAGAGTTGCAATCGGAACGGTCACCCTTGTTTTTGTAGAGGGTACAAATGCGAGAAACTTTAAAGTCATCCGGGACTCGCTCTTCCTCCCACATACGCGCAAATAGTTTCCAAACCAGCATGTACAACTCCCCGCCGCCGTATTTTAATAGCTCTCCCGGTATAAGGTCAATACCAACCGCTCGCTTGTTCTGTTGCTGCCTGATGGCAGAGACAGCTCATCACATGACAGGGGCTCATCCAGCTCAATGGAAAGAGGAAGTTGAGGTATTAGACTCACACTTTGTAAATCAGCTGATCGATCTACGTTGAGCAAGCTGTCAAAGTGTTGGGCCCAACGATTTAGTACATCCTCCTTGTTTGTCAAAAGGTGCATGCCGTCTAACGACTTCAACGGCACCTTCGCCCGGTAGGATGTACCAGTCAGCCTACGTACCTCGGAGTAAAACTCCCCGATCCGGTTAGTATCAGCCAGCCACTGCATGTGGAGAGTTTTGTCTTGCCACCATTTGTCTTTGACTTGACGAGACAGCTTTCGCAATTCAAGGTCACTCGCTTTCACTACCGCAACGCTTCTTCCTTGCCTACTATGCTGTCGCAAGAGGTCTCGATGTTTGTTGAGTGCTGTCCTAAGAATCCCGTCATTCTCATCAAACCAGTCCTCACTACGACGGCTTTTTATACCTAAAGTAGCTGAGGCTGCTTCCATAAGATGAGAAGAGAAAGTTCCCCAGACCACCCCAACATCACCTGTCTCATTAGCTGGCAACAGCTTTTCAGTCACAGCTTCAGCGTATTTCTCCCTCACCTCGAGATTCTTAAGCCTATCCACGTTGAGAGACGCAGGCTTTGTAAATGTCGATCTACGAGGTCGACGGAGGCGGATACGTAGCTTTGTGACAACAAGTTGGTGATCAGTCCAACAGTGAGCACCACGCATGACGCGAGTGACTTGGACTTGACCAGTATCTCTCTGCCTGACAATAGCATAATCAATCAAATGCCAGTGTTTGGATCGAGGGTGCATCCACGTTGTCTTGTGCTTAGCGGCAAGTCTGAACATAGTGTTTGATATTGCAAGCTCATATTGAGCACAGAGACTGAGTAGCAACTGACCATTGCTGTTCATGTTGCCGACTCCGTGTCTACCCAGGACTCCAGGCCAAGCCTCATAGTCGCGTCCAACTCTGGCATTGAAATCGCCTAGCAATATAACCTGCTCTCTGGCGTTTATGCTGTCAAGGCGTCGAGATAGTTCCTCGTAGAATTTATCCTTGATGTCATCAGCCTTGTCTAGCGTAGGGGCATAGACACTGATGACATTAAGGTAATTGTCTTTGTCCAGGTGAAGGCGCAGTGTGGTAACGCGGTCTGAAGTATGCACAGGGTGCTCCTCAAGTCGCTTAGCTATGTGATTCTTGATGGCAAACCCTACGCCTGAACGTCGCGGTTCGGAGGCTGCGGTACCTTTACAAAGGAAAGTATAGCCACCGCCTTCTTCAACCAGCTCTCCTTCATCGGCAAGATGAGTTTCGCTAAGAGCAGCCACATCCACGTTATAGCGATGAAGTTTCCGAGCTACTATGGCAGTTTTGCGTTCAGGGCAGGCGTTGCCATCGCGATCAATAAGCGTTCTCACGTTCCACGCGCCGAATGTCATGATAGGTGTTTTCATGGTATGCTTTTTGTTCCTTCGACCACGTTTTGATATGATGCAGTGACAGCCGCGGTTACTATCACCTTCCGAGTAGGAACGAGCATTTTTTTAGGGCACCTTTTCTAGCCCCCTCCCCGGCTGAGCAAGGAGAGCAGTGCCTCCCTAAATAGGGCTGCTCTGTCATCCCGGGTGCTGCCGAATCCGCACTGTCGTTCCTAATTTGCCGTGCGGAAGCGACCACGGCGTGTACTCACACCCCCAGGACCGCCCATGTGCAGGAATCAGACAAAGACTAGCTTGCATCAAGCTAGACCTCTCTACCTCATCCTATCGCCATGGGACTTCAACGTATTCGGAGTCCAAGATACGGAAGCGGTCAAGTGCGCAGGATATTTTGAGGTGCGCAAGCGTTCGCGCAGACACAGGCGCACACACTCGTCTTCCCCCTCCTGAACCCAGTGGAACGGGCGACCGTTACGACTGGAGAAGAGGTCGGATGATGTGTCTGGCCGACGGTAACTGTACGCCCTCTACCGCCGCCCTAGGCCATCCACCTTGCCTTGCTGAATCGCCGAGTCCGCCAAGCCCTTTTGCATATCTACGGTGGGTTGCCTTCCTCGCCGAATCAGTCTTTTTGCGCTATGCGAGAGGGATCCGCAATAAACTTGCCACCGAGATGACAAGCCCCCTCAAACCAGGTTTAGCCCGCGAGCCGACGCGGTTTACCGGGGTGTGGCCGCTGCGCGCATCACAACTGCTTGGAGCCACTGGTGAGAGTTCATGGGCTAACAACGAAATTAACACTTCTCTGCCACCTCCATAATACACGTGTATTCAGCTACAAAAGTAGTTAGAGAAAGTAAAATATTTATTTCATAGAATACTTAGCTTGTTCTATTAGAATATTATTGAATACATTCAGATTTTTAAGCTGTGTACAAGTATACTCGTAATATTTTGGATCGTAGAAGATATTCTAAAAAATCGTGTGTGTAGACAACTGTTCCTTTGCCAAAGAATACTTGAAGAAAATTGACACAAAGTACAAATTTCGAAGGAAATTTACTGGGTGAGATCTAATCTTTCACGGAATCGTGCCAAGGTAGGGGATTTATAATAAATCTAATTGAGATCTTGACTACAATTGTATCAAGGCGAAAGTTAGTTGGAGTATAAGGGAAGGTTCATATCTGACGGAACATGCGTCGCGTAACGCCAGAACAGACAAATGTATAGAAAAACACTTGACCGTTCACACTCAACCGATGTTACGTTAGTGCGTCGAGTGTGAACGGTCAAGTGTTTTTCTATACATTTGTCTGTTCTGGCGTTACGCAACCGATAATACGCGACGCATGTTCCGTCAGATATGAACCTTCCCTTAGAAGGAAAAAAATATAATGATTTTACAGTTAATAAGGATTAAAACTGTTACTGAAGTTTCAGCTAATTTGATTAACTTTTAAATAAGAGTGAACTGGATAGTATTTTACATAAAAATACATTGTATCATCACAAATTACTACTACATAATCCAAAGCTTTAAAGGAACACACATGATTTTTAACAAATGTGAAGCTTTGGATAGATGGATGGGTGTTTACTTCTCAAATCACATCGGAATGGCTGAACGGAATCGGCTGAAATTTGGCAGAGATATAAATTATGCTTTGGAATATAACTTATCTAGTAGCACAGCAATAAAGTATTAAAAAAAGATATAACAAGAACTTACTAGGATAAACCAGGTGAAATAATTGTTCCTTTCTTAAATTGAATAAGTAATGTAAAAGGCATGGAAAAATGTAGAGGGTCACTTATCAAAGAGCCATTGAATAAAACCATTTAAAGTCGTTCATCTTTAAGCAGGATAAAGGCAGGCTTACGAAATGAAATATCAATGAAAGGAAAAGCTACCCGCAATGAAAAAAGCCGGCCAAGTATGTGTTGGACTCGCGTACGAAGGATTCCGTACTTTTATCTATACAACATTAAACACTTAATATTATAACCAGTTTTTTTCTCGTACTGTATCTTTAATATTAACAAGTTTAATCGCAAAAAGTCTACTTAGTGCTCTGCGTCACTGCTCTCGTCTTGGTGGGAGCACTGCTATGCCCCCAGATAAAAAATATCAACAAAGCGTTCGAAGAATTGCACTTACAAAACTTATTATTATATGCTTGTTTACTTATTGTTGGTATTATGTGCTTTATTTAACTTTTAGTTATTTAAATTTTATTTAACTACTTCAACTTTTTATTTCTAAAACCTGTTTCATATGCAGTCTAGAAAATATTCATAATATCATACACCTCACGTAATTACACAATAATTGCAGTAACGATGTGAATTTCACATTAAGAGGGGGCAATTAATAAGTCACGCTTTGCAAACTCAGTGCATAAAGCAATCACTGCGACGTAATTGGGAGAGGGGCGGTGGCGCCACCTACCGACGAGTCGTGGTCCAACCGCGCGGAACATTTTTAATTACGTCGGCACATCACTTCATTTCCGAATTTCAAACTCCATTTTCTTTGAAGCGAAATGAATTAAATGCGACTTGGCGGGTGTGCGTTTTGTTCCTTTCCGTCGTCGCGTCCGGAACAAGTAATGGAACGAGCGTGAAGCTAAGTTGCGGATGTTTAAAAAATAAAAAGAATAAAAGTTTAATTTTAATTTTAGCTTGGGAATGTTAATTAACTTTATTATTTTCTGTAGACTTTAAAAAGACGAGTTCAAGGGTATTTTAAAGAGGGTGAGGGCTCACTGCATCTGCCAACCGATGCGAAGGGCTAATCAGTCTTTCACTTGCTCTTGTGAAAGACATAAACCAAATTCCCTGCGAGCAAAATTGCTTCCGATATGCTAAAAAATATTGCCGCAGATAAGCCAATCTCATAAATTTGTTCCATCGTCTTAATTCGGTTTGTATGAGGCCTCTTAAGCGATACCGTTATCAGGAAGTACCTGCATTGGTACTTACGCATATGTGTGTCACTAAATGAGGTCATTGACATGTACGAAATAGTTTGGTATGCGCTAACATTTTGTATTTAGCTTGATAGTATGTATTTGTATTCGAGGTTTGATCCCCACTTTGGACAAAGTATTTGTGTGATGAGCACGACTATTTATTGGATGACTGGGTGAATTTTATCTATATTAACCACTAAGACCTGGAATTCCCTGCCAGCTCACGTGTTTCCTTCTTCCTACAGTCCCGGGTCCTTTAAGCGGGGCGTGAAAAGGCATCTAATGAGGCCGTCAAGCTGAGTGCCACCACTGTTAACATGGTAAATGTTTACGATGGTGACCCTCTTTCCGAGACTTTGCCTTTAGCTTAACATCAGGCGAGGTGAAGTCAAATTGACGTGTCCTATATAAAAAAAAAAAAAAAAATATATATCTATACGAAAAAATTTAGGTATAGAAGCAGATTTATCCGTTCTCTAGATACATAACACAAGCAAATTATTTGCTTACTTTAGACTAGATGGCGCTGCGTGATATGTCGAAACATATTTATTTATTTATTTTGCTAATACGTGCAGACGTCTATTTCCACTTCCTACACATATTCTGGCATACACCTATAAAGCGGTTTCATAACTGTTTCTGACCTTTTCTATGTCGCTTAAGTTGCAGACAAGCACACGGTCCACCCGATGGAAAGTGATTACCGTGGCCTATGGACGTATGCAACACCAGTGGCGTTTTTTTTTTTTTTTTTTTTTTTTTATCGTGCGAAAAATCCCCACGGATACCACCCCCACGGAGCCGGTGGAGGCGGTTATGTCGGACTCGAACCGACTAAAACGCACGCCGTCTTGGGTCCTTGGTTGCCGGAGGTGAGATTGCCAAAAGCATATCTCTCGCACCCCGGCAGACCCAGGACCATCTCTATCGAGATGGCCCCCTTCGGGTTGTGGGGACCACAGTGTCCCCATCTAGCCCCGGTTACGGGGAGGCGCATTTTGCGCCGCCGCCGCGGCCTGCTTCTGCTAGGGTGACAGGCGGCTCCACCGGTCACCCCCAGGCCAGCGCTCATGGAGGACGGAGGTCGTTCTGCGACCTCCGACGTCCGGTTCGTCTTCGCTCTGCGCGGGCTTCCCGGGCCCGGAGTCTGGTCCGGACCCGACCGGCCGCCTCCTTCTCGAGCATTACTTGCTCGCAGAAGGAGATAGCCGCACCCCAAGCGTTCGCGCATCGTACCATCGCTGTGAGCAACGTGGCGAGTGTGAGGACTCCCACCCCCAGAGCCGACACTAGGACCCGCCTCGGCGTGTCCCACGCCGGGCACTCGGTCAGCGTGTGCAGCTCCGTGTCCTCGCTCGCATCACAGTGATGGCACTCGGACGTTGGCTCCTTCCGGATCCGACACAGGTAACTCCCGAAACACCCGTGTCCGGTGATCACCTGCGTCAGCCGGTACGAGAGGCTGCCGTGTGGCCTCTCTAGCCACTCCTCCATGATGGGTCTTACCGCCGCTATTACGGCGTGCCCTGCGCTTGGTCGCCCAAGTCGTAGCTCCCATTCCGCTACCATGTCCCTGTGGAGCTGAGACCTCAGGGCCCGAATTTCATCAGGCTCGGGTTCCCGTCCCTGCTCCCGCGCCTCCTTTCGATACCGATATAGTATCGAAAGGGCTCTCGCATCCAGGTTCCACGGTAGGGATCCGGCAAGGAGACTCGCCGCCTCCAGAGATATCGTGCGGTACCCCCTAATGGCCCTACTGGCCATTGCACGCTGCGGCCCACGCAGCACACCAGTGGCGTTACACTCGCGCTGCCGACCCTTAAGTGACCTTCTAATGCCCTTTTTGAATAACCCCATATTGTAGTCGTTTAGGAAAACCACAGCTGGGAGTTCATTCCACAGCTTGAGAGTGTGTGGGATGAAGCTTTTTTCATACTTGTGCGGTATGAGGGTGAACTTCTTGCCTGTGGCTACCTGAGACTGACTTGGTTAATATGAAAACTGTGTTAACCCATCCGATTACCACTCAGCCATGAGTCCCTCAACAATTTTTAATATCATCATCACTTACCTTGATGTAATCGGGGTCCGGCATCTCCGGCTTCTCGTCATTGTTGTTATTGTTTATACTTGTGACGTTGTTGTTGTTTATGTTCATTGTCATCCCACTGGAACAAAACAAAACAGAGTTTAATATTTTTTTGGAATTGTTCTCTGATTTACTCAACTACTTAAGTACTTTGATGACAGTTTGAGAGTTATCTTTACACCTTAAACATACTTCTGGGGTTAGTGGACTTAGGGCTGGATCGACCAAACAGAGGTATAAACAGCCAATATGTGGGTGTTATTCCCTGTTTATTCTAGGAATAAACTTTACTCGCGTTTGGTCGAATGTACCATTAATGATATTCATGGTGTTGCAAGCATTCATAGAGTAAGTATACCTAGGAACTGATTGGTATTAGTTTTGTGGCGGTATGCATGTTTATCACAATAATGTCTTCGTACCCACAGGGAACTTTTCTTTCCCTACGTTTAGGAGGAGTAATTCAATAAAAAAAAATCAGTTTAATTTGAAATAGTCTTAGAATATGGTTCATAACTATGGTTCGTATAATTTAAAAACCCAGCGCCTTTGAAATGCATTGCTATTAAAATAAATTGAAACTTCATGAAAGACTATTTACAAGTGTGTTACATAATCCATATCCATACTAATATTATAAATGCGAAAGTAACTCTGTCTGTCTGTATGTTACACTTTCACACCTAAGCCATTGAACCGATTTTGATGTAATTTGGTATAATGGTAGATTAGACCTTGAGAATAGCCATAGGCTATGTTTGGTAACCGATAACCGACATCCACGCGGGTGGAGCGGCGGGCAAAAGCTAGTAATTACATTATTTATCTGAAAGTTAATAAATGTCTTGCCTATGTAAGATACTTATAACGAAGTAAAACGTTTTTATTTATTAATCAAGTATCTACTCATAGTAATGCGTATGTAAGGATAGAAAGCAGGTGTGCTATTGTCTCTGCCTATACCAGAGAAAGGCGTAATTATAGGCAAGGTCCGAAGTAAATATACAGCCCATGAGAAGATCTCCGCTTGACAGCACTAGCCTAATTAATGCATTGGTTCGGGAATCATAGTTGGTGAAACCTGGGTGTTAATACATCTCTGCTTACCCCTTCGGGAATTAAAGGCGTGAATATATGTTGTATGTTTAAGCACCATTACAGCCAAGAGCTAAGTTTTTAATAAAGTACTTAAATATGGCCTTCGTGTAATGACATGACGCTAACAGTATTTAGGGGTAATGAGTTTATGGCCTTTATCTTAAAAGGCACTATAAGAAGTTATTTATTTTATACAAATATATTTATAATAGTGTAACACTCACCGAGATATTTACCATGTTAATTCGGTAACCGATATTTCAGCGCTGTTTAAAACTGTTCGGTGTTGTAAACAAAAGAATAATTTATTAGAATTATTTTGTAGATAGAATAGTTGAAAACATAAAATTCTCAAATATACTACATACTCACGCCTATAGTATGTAGAAGAGGTTTAAAACATAATGTAATAATCTATAGGTATTTAAGTTAATGGACAGATATTTTGAAATTATTACTGCCATCTATTAAAACCCATAAACTAAAAAATTGCGTAATAGTTCAATATTATCCTTAATACATTATTCCACAATAATAATATAACCACCAGTGGTGTCCAATAACCCTCAAAGTCCAAACACTAGTACTTTTTCGAAATTGTTTTCTTTTACTTTTAAATTTTCACCTAAGTACTTCAATGAAAATTTCCCTCTGCCATATTACGTTGGAACGAAGAACATAGTCAGCGAAGTGTGGGTGTTAATACTCCTCAGCCTACCCCTACGGGGTTGTGAGTTATGTATGTGTTCAACAGTTGTGAGTTATGTATGTGTTCCACAACACGTCTGCCATCAACACATTGTTGACATCGGCATAACCTTGCCATTTAGAAAATATAACAACTGTATGAAAACATAAGCAATACACAAATACAAATTTGTTGATTCCATACAACATTATAGATCTTAGATTACATTGTTTTATTGATTTCTATTGAAAAACATGTATATACGAGTACCATACTTCAGGAATAATAAAAACATTTGTACAGTTAATAAGTATAAGATCGATGTTGACTTGTAAAGTACTAAAAATGATCTTAATACCTTCGTATGAAACGACTGTACTGCCACAGCCAGTGCAAAAAACGGCATTGAATTATAGACTTTCTATACATCTTAAGTCCAAAATGAAATGAAAATGTTTGATTACACTTTTTCATTCACTCTGCAAAAAGTTATTTAATTTTGAACTTTAATCACATTGCTTTAAAGTCTATGATTTAATGCTTTAGTAGAATCGAGGGCCTGATTATTACACACCTTTAGTTCAGACGTTAATAGAATTTATAGTGATAAAACAGTTTGACGTGCTGTTAATACCTTGGTATTAAGATCGATTTGAGACTTTTAGGGAACGTTCTTATCTGACGGAACTTGCGTCGCGTATTATCGGTCGCGTAACGCCAGAACAGACAAATGTATAGAAAAACACTTGACCGTTCACACTCAACCGATGTTACGTTAGTGCGTCGAGTGTGAACGGTCAAGTGTTTTTTTTTCTATACATTTGTCTGTTCTGGCGTTACGCGACCGATAATACGCGACGCATGTTCCGTCAGATATGAACCTTCCCTTAGGCCCCGCATTCTAGAATGACATTCAGCATGAACCACAATTTATATATAGACAGATTAATAGTTTGACATAATAGCCTGTACATTCTGTCCTCAGATAAATCGAGATACAGGCTGAGTGTCATTCTAGAATACGGGCCTTAGTCAAGATCGATTTACGGCCGTTCCCAATAACATACTTACAGTTAAAGATAGCTCGCAACAGTCAAATTTGACGTATCGCCTGTTTAAATTCAAAACATGGTAACTGATTTTTTTGCGGGAAAGCGCATCGCGGTATAATTTTATCTACCGAAATTGGTGTGAAATAGGAGTTACTATGTTTTGAATTTAAACAGCCGAGCATTTTATCCGTAGATGCGATCTATCTCTAACTGTCAGTATGTTATTGGGAGCGGTTAATGTTGATTGTACACGCGCGAGTGTTACATAAACACAGTAGCAAAAATTATAGGTTATAAAAATTACCTAGCTATTCTAGAGAATCCATACCACCATTCTTGTGTGTGTGCGACGCACTTGTTTGCCACGTTATCACTGATAAGGCCGTACATCGCTCGATTACAGCACGTTATCTCTAATCACTCGATCAAGCCAGCACCGTCGGAGAGTAAAACTCACGCTCACGAATAAACTGTGTGTTATGTTTTAGACGTGGGTAGATTTGAAATTGTTCTTTTGGCGTGTACCCTGTTGTTGTTGATATTTATGACGATAGTGTTGCACTATGCTATCCTATTTTCTACTATCATTACTACATAGTATAAAGCAAAGGATAAATATTGTTTAAGATGTATCCTTGCTGCCAATGACAGTGTAAACCGAATCTTAGTATATAATTTGTTAACCAGGATTGTAACAGGCACCCACAGGACAGGCTTAGACCTAGTGTGGGGCCACCGGCAATGTAACTATGTCTGTTTCTATGCTTTGCTAATTAGCTCACACTAATTGCTACATCAATGCTAGAACAATAAATTATTATCCATACTAATATTATAAATACGAAAGTAACTCTGTCTGTCTGTCTGTCTGTCTGTCTTTCTGTCTGTCTGTCTGTATGTTACGCTTTCACGCCTAAACCACTGAATCGATTTTGATGAAATTTGGTATAAGGGTAGATTAGACCTTGAGAAAGGACATAGACTATGTTTGGTCGTGATAACCGACATCCACGCGGGCGGAGCCGCGGGCAAAAGCTAGTTATTATATAAAGTCGCTTTCCGCGTCCCTATGTCCCTATGTATGCTTATATCTTCAAAACTACGCTACAGATTTTGATGTGGTTTCTTTTAATTGATAGAGTAATTCAAAAAGAAGGTTTATATGTATAATACATGCTTAATATAGTAGAGGGTGCAGTGGGAACGGAATTGGACACCACGCGCGCGGTAAAAAAATGGCGGTATGAAGTTCGCCGGGTCCGCTAGTAATAATACTAATAATATATAAATGTGAAAATTTGTGAAGATCGATTTAGATTGGAAAGTTTTCTTTTTAAGAATATTAGCAACTAAAATTCCAACATTCCCTCAATAACCAATAACCAATAACCCCTCCAACTAAGCTAAATTGCTTGTGCTAGGAGTGAGTTCACGTCACCGGTAGTGTAATGGCCAGGATTCGAACCCGGGACAACTTGATCGTAAGGCCGACTACTTCACCACTAAGCTAACGACGCTTATGTGGGGACGTAAATAAATGTTTAAACGGGTCTTGAACCCGCAATAACCTCTTTAGGCTCACAATGACCACTTCCCAAAATGACAAGTTTCAATAAAACCACATTTCAAATTGTCTGTTTCCTAAATAGTCTGTTTCCCATAACGTCTGCTTCTCAAAGTGTCTACTTCCCACAAAGTCCGCTCCATCCCATAATGTCCGCATTCCGTAATGTCCGTTTCTCATAATGTCCGTTTCTCGTTATATCAGCTTAACTTTTCACGATTTTGCAAATAAAACAAATATGTTTGAAGCAAGTTGAAATTTTGACAGGGTATATTTTATTGGACCCTAAAAAATAATCTATATCGTAAAAATACAGGTTGTTTTGGTAGAATTTTGTAATGGGAACATATTATGCCGGGAGCTATAATTCCCACTAATTCAACATTATAGTAAACCGCGTTCGAACCTTGCCGCAGCGAGCCTCTCGCGGTCGCATTCCCGCTCGATTCTTGTAAGAACATAATCATGTACCTACCTACCTACTAAGTACCAAGTCGGCGCGCGCACACTTTTAAATCATGCGCACCGGTAGCTTGGTCCCTGTACCCGATACCGGTGGGCTACTACATTTTACATTTTGAAATGTATCTTTTTTATAATTTATATTTAAAAATGTATTTTGTATGTATGTATAGTAAATAAAGGAAATAATAATATATTATATAATCCATACTAATATTATAAATGCGAAAGTAACTCTGTCTGTCTGCCTGTCTGTCTGTCTGTCTGTCTGTCTGTCTGTATGTTACGCTTTCACGCATCAACCACTGAACCGATTTAGATGAAATTTGGTATAGGGGTAGATTAGACCATGAGAAAGGACATAGGCATGTTTGGTCGCGATAACCGACATCCACGCGGGCGGAGCCGCGGGCAAAAGCTAGTTAACTATATTTTCGGCATAGCAAAGTTCAGGGCTTGTCTAAACTGAAATGATGCTCCCACACATTCACATTCTCAATTGTTTCATTAACTTGTTCGTCAATTCAATACAAGAGGTGGTGATTGTATTTATTCATTTAATTTTGGATGTCAAGTCTAAAATGAAATGAATGAAATGACATATTTTGCCGGGTCGGTGGTGCTGTAGTGGTTAATAATTAGCAGAATTGGGGGCCAGGTCTGAATCTCATGTGTTAAGACATTATGGAAGAGGTATCTGAAGAACTTTCAGAATTCCTCAAACATGTGCCTAGAAAAGGAATAAAATAAAGAATTTTACAGCTTTACTGTCATTTTACATTTCATTTCACATTGTCAAGTGTCAGATAATTTTTAAGTGGCCATTGCATTTCCACAAAAGAGTATCTATAAGAGTACTATATAGACGATTATCTTAAAAGTAGTCATTTCAAAATACGGACGTTCTGGGAACAGGACATATTGGAAAATCGACATTATGGCAGTGAGTCATTACAAGAACGTGTCATTTTGAGTAGCTAGTCATTTTGAAAATAAGTGGTCATTTTGGGAAAAAGACAAATTGACTACAAAAATCAAAAGCAGTCATTTTGGGAAGTCGTCATTCTGAGCCTAAAGGGCAATAACTTCTGACCTCTGGGCTACGTCTTGAGCATTTGCGCATTGTGAAGATATTTTGATGTTTGGATATTTGTTACTTAATCAATAAATTTATTGCCTGGAATAACACTTAGGCTACTTTTTATCCCGGGAATAGGTTCCCATTGGTAGTGGGAACGGGATCTTAATTTCATCCAAAGTCACTAATTTTCAATAAAATTTACATCTCTAAATAAATGATCAGTTATGTTATGTTATTCATGTTTTAGGTCAGGTTGTGATAATATGAATGTACCTGTGTACGCAATATTTACTTTTAAAAGGTCTTGTTTAGTCACTTCTGGGTTTTAATTAGGGTTATCAGGTAACTTCAGAGACATTAGACAGATTGAGGTCATATTCGTACAATTTATAAAACTATGCCATGGTTTCTGGGCAAGGTGGGAAGGAGTGAATCTGAAGTGACTTAAAAATACCTAAATTAGAAAAAAGGTCGTAATTGCTTCTCATTACAGACAATGGTATTGCCTATGGTCCGGGACAGGAGTGCGTGAGATTCCACCGCCACAGCCGTTTCGTTTTACAGTCAACGACAAAAGCAGATGAAGTTTAAAAAAGCAATAATAATATACAATAATGTTAAAGGGAAATAACGCGATCATGGCATGGTACAGTAAGCTTCAGAGAAAACGAACCCCCCTTGATAATGACATGAAAGCATTGAAGTTTTTTGATTCATTACGCATATGGCATGTTGGTCTAGTGGTTATGACCGACCGACGCTTTGAGTATACGGTAAGCGGGGGTTCAAATCCTTGGACGTGAAGTTCTTTTTGTATTCATATATGTAATTATTTTTTTAGTCTCTTAAGCACTTTTTGTTAATTATTATTTAAGGAATCAAATTTTATAGTAGGTATGAGGTTTGTAAGAAAAAATAGGCTTGTTGCATAAACAATATTAATTTATTTCTCGAATTACATTTATAAGACTACATGGAGGTCATTTCCTGGTTGAGTATACAGTTTTTCTATCTGAGTTAAATTAGGGTTACTTATTTTTAGATTTCACCTGACCTAAATTTATTGACAAAACACAATACCCTAAGTGAAGTATAAAATGTTTAATATTAGATAATTCTAGGAACATAACTACAATATTTATATTTAAAGTTGCCAACATAAATTTTTTACACTCTGAATAATCTTCGAATATAAAAGAATGGTTGAAAAATGAAATGTTATTTGTGCCTGTGAATCACAAAGAAAGAACCAACATGCTAAACTATAACGGGATAGCAATATACATCTTCCTCTTTGATCACATTTTCTGATAAGTAACCCTTTTAACACAGCATTAGAAAAATATGTGAGGTCAGATGGTGCATCGTTAACAAATTAGAAGATTACTAAACTTGTAAACAAGAGTAATGGAATATTAATAATATACTATTATTATTATGAATGTTAGGACACTTTATACACAGCGTCATCTAGCCCAAAATAGCACCTTAATGTGATAACTGATAAGGATACTAGACAACTGATATAATACTTATTTTAGATACTTTTTAGATAAATTACACCCAGACACATAACAAATACCTAATCGTGTTCATCACACAAAGATTTGTCCTGGTTAAGAATCGATAAACTGCATTAATAACGGAGAGGATGGCCCTCACTGTATCACTTATCGAAGACGACTTTTCATCCCCGAAACCATATTAAAACATGCGGCACTATTTCGCATTAATTCCCAAGTTCTGTTTACCTCTTCATCCATTTTTTTTTACTTTATTTCACTTGAGTCCCAGTTTAAAACCATCTGACCTCACAAGTTTTCTATAGGATTAAGATCCGGGCTTTTAGCCGGCCACTCAAACACCGTTATATCTTCTTGTGCATTTAGCCAGTCTTGCACAATTCGGGACCGATGCACTGAAGAGTTATCCTGAACCAGGTAAATTTGTCCTTCTGGATATGCGACCCGCACTGAAGGCAGCATTACGTCTTTCAACACATCAAGGTATCGCTCACTGTTCATGCGGCCACCTATTTCCACTAGCTCGCCTGGGCCCATTGAAGACATCCATCCCCAGTAACCTAAAATAATAAACATTTTCAAATCTGTTGCAATATGTAAAACAATGTCAGCAGCAATAATAATTAAAATATATATATAATATACATATATATATATACATACATACATATATTAATATAATATATATATTAAATATAATACATATATTATAATATACATACATAAATGTATTAAAATTAAAGTCGATAAATATAAAAATATATATATATATATATATATATATATATATATATATATAAGTATATATATGTATATATATATATATATATATATATATATATATATATATATATATATAAGTATATATATGTATATATATATATATATATGTATATATATGTGTATATATTTATATATATATTTTTTTCGGGGTAGAGAATAATAATTTAGAATAAACAAGTTTTAGGTTTATTTATACATATTTGTTACAGAATATAATCATTAACTTACCTAATGTTAAGCGCAGCATTTTTCGTCGGTAAATATAACAATTTCGTTTTCCCAGTCGGAATTTAAATAACGAGTGGCAAAATTTACTCGGTTGGTGCGATGATCGTCAGTAAGTTGAATCTTTCTGGCTGGCTTATAATTATGGATGTTCGCAGCGTGTAGATGTCGTCGAACAGTGCTCAGCGATACTCCAAAAGTCTTAGCACTTAGTCTCAGCGCGTAGTTTTGAAGGGTGCCACTGAGTGAGCTTCCACAATATCACGGTGCCGCTCTGATTCATGAGTATAAGCAACTGGGCGAGGTCCTTGGCGTTCACATTTATATAACTCGTCGCTTGATACCTTCGCATCCATCTACGCAGTGTATTTCTCTGTAATGAAAATGATAATAAATAAAAGAAACTCCAAAAAACTAACTTGTAAATGAAAATATAACATGATAATATAATAATATATAAATAATATAATATAATATATACATGATATTATATACCTATTTATATGGCTTAATCAAGCAATATAAATAGGTATATAATATAGGTATTTTTATCGTAACTCTTACCGTTTTGCCCATATCTCGTGCTATTTTCTTTATGCTTTGTTCTTGCTCCCAGAGAACAACAATTTTATAAATGTTGTTAATCGAACCATACTTTCAATTTAGTCAAAAAACTGATCAAAAACTTAATAAATTGAATAATATTACGAGGAGGATTAATACAACAATGCAAATTACTACGAATTATAAAGTTACCTTCAATCACAGTTTAGGAAATAAGGCAAAGAAGTATTCTAATTGCAACTTTAGCGCGCTGTAACAGATATTATAATACTATAGCCACAGCTCATATAGCAGATAAATTTTTGAAGTAAAACATGACGGTAGTGCAATAAGCTGTATCAAGCGTAATCTATTGAACTAAAAAAGAAATCTATACAAATTTCAACCTTATCTCTTAGTCAATTGAGTAATTATTAATGCTACATATGGTGGAAGTTGAAATTTAAACCTTAAGCTCTAGAAAATTACACCGTAATCAACTTTGTTCGATAAAAGGAGTAATGTTATTCATATTTTCGTCATTATTATTAAGTGAACCGATAGCCTAGTGGTATAAGGCACGGTCTAAGTGATCGGCTGGCGCTGGGGATGCGGGTTCGTATCCTCAAGCGGCAGTGGCATCTTTTTGTGAGTTTATTGTATCATGGTTTAAAATTGAGCCGAATGACGAAAAATATCAGAAAATTACATATATGAACATGCAAATAAAAGGCAGATGAAGCTGCTCGCTTGTTCGCAGCTCTGCGACGATCGCATCACGTGACGTCATTCGTGAGTCATGTGACGCGGCCGGCGCAGGCGGCGATATTCTTTAAGTATTGAGGGGGTCTGTTTTCTCTGACGCTGGCTGTACATCATACCTTTGATTTACAATATACCATGATCGCGTTATTTCCATGATCGCACTATACCATGATCGCGTTAATGCCCGTTATTGGGTATCATGGAACGCGAGAGTTAAAGTTAGTACTTTTTTTATCTAGGACACGTCAATTTAACTTCACCTCGCCTGATGTTAAGCTAAAGGAGAGAGGGTCACCATCACAAACATGTACCATGTTAACAGTGGTGGCACTCAGCTTGACGGCCTCATCAGATGCCTTTTCACGCCCCGCTTAAAGGACCCGGGACTGTAGGATATAAATTTTTTAACATTTTTTTTTTCTCTGTGATACAATAGATATGTATGAGTATACAGTAGTATAGAATAAATAATTGAGTTATGTAATACCCCTTGTAACTAATTTTAATACATTTTATGTTCTGTTTATGATTTTGGTAGTTACTTTTGGTATTTCTACAAGTCAAAATTTCGCTCCTGCTTCACCGGGTTGCAGCAAGTGTTATAAAAAAACTATTATACTCCTTTCAGTTAGGGACTTTACTATACAAAAACTACATAAATGGAACAAGAGCTCAATAATTTTAGTAAAACATAATATCAAAATACCCTTCGTAGAGTGACATCCTCTATCTATAATCTCCCGATCGATATTCTAATGAAAGGGGGGTTACAGCGAGGGTTACATTATCGCGCCAATTTTATCGCCAGCCGCCACTTATTGTTCATACGTTACTGTTATCACTACAGGAGTAACTATGTGTATATGGTTAGATAATAATGTCAAACATTAGTTTGGGTAATAATTGTGATGCTTGCAATACGCAAGTAAAGTCAGCGTTAAAATATAAATCTGACAGTATAAATCTGACATTAAATAAATGGATAATGATTGGGCACTTAAAGTGATAAGTATGGTCTTACAGCATGCATCTGTAAGACTATACTTATCACTTTAATTCATAGCACTGAAATATTTGCACTCAGTGGTAGGAAGTAAATGGGCCATTGTAACTAAAAATCTACTTGTATTCTGGCAAATAAATTATTTAATTATTTCATTTCAAAGTGGATGGTAATTTTCAGATACCGAAAATCACTTTTTGAGCAAAATATTTTTTATTATTTAGTGAACGAACTGTTTAATTGGTTAAATTAGTTTTTTGATTTAATTATAATTAATAATTTTTAATTCGATTTTCAAGTTGCAAATCTGTACCGTCATAATTTACTTTTGACTCTGAGTGTACGTCTTTTATATACAGGCCATGACTTCACATCGCCTGATGTTAAGCTGAAGGCATAGTCTCAGGAAAGAGGGTTACAAATACAGACATGTAGCATGTTACTATAGTGGCACTCAGCTTGACGGCCTTATCAGATTCTTTTTTACGTCCCGTTTAAGGGACCCGGAACTGTATAAAGAATCAAGATTATCGAGCCCTAGAAAACCTCATCTGCAAGCTAGTGTCCTTAGTGATTAATAAAATGAGGCTGAAATTTACGTGTCCTATGTATGAGAAAATAAATGAGTCAAAATTGTAGTATCCAAAATAAATACAAGTAGCAACAATATGAAAATGATGACGGTGAAACTTCTATACATTGTCTGAGACCTTTTTGTAATGGGAATATGCGCTTGGCTGTCATAATTTTGACTGTTACAATTTTGGCTGTCAATTTCAGTCTCATATTGACAGACGAGGTTCTGGCGCTTTCAACTAGGTGTTGGGACGCTAGACGGACTGCTCCCATAAACGCTAACTTTCTAGGGAGAATTTTCTACCAACTGAACTATCTGCTCGAACAATGAAAACTCACACTATCTCCTTTTCCTTTTTATAAAATTAGTATCTACAGAATAGATAACAAAACACATTTTATGACCGCTGCTCATAAATACAAGTAAGATTAAACGACAGCTGTTAATATGAATCCCCTTTATGAAGTTTAGCTCCGCTGTAACTATCCAAACATACGTAACATAGCCTAAATATTGAAGGGTAATAATTTAGGGTAATTATATCTACCCTCATGAACTGTGAAAAGAAAGTACATATATACTCGTAACATTACATAAAATTGGAACGTGAACGTGTAAATGGACAGCCCAAAGTGGTTTCACTACGTGATTTCTTCAGGCAATTTTAGGATGGATAGGAATGAAGAGTATCCAAACTAATCCATACTCCATACTAATATTATAAATGCGAAAGTAACTCTGTCTGTCTGTCTGTCTGTCTGTCTGTCTGTCTGTCTGTGTCTGTCTGTCTGTATGTTACGCTTTCACGCCCTAACCACTGAACCGGTTTTGATGAAATTTGGTATAGGGGTAGATTAGACCATGAGAAAGAACATAGGCTATGTTTGATCGCGATAACCGGCATTCACGCCGGTGGAGCCACGGGCAAAAGCTAGTAATATATAATAAGATACAAGTCGCTGTGTAGTATGTCTTAGAATATTACCATTATGTCACACACATACTTAGGTACAAAAAGGGCTACTTTCCACACCCGAACGCAATCGTGAGGACATACAATATTAAGACATATGTCAACCGTATGACGTGATTTGACTCCTGGCATACAACGAGGGGGTTGGAGGACGAGGGGTCCCATAGGCCCGCGTCCACAGAATAACAATAACTTCGGTAACATGTGATGCGCGCTCATACGTGGACAAGCACCAAATGTTGCTATATTGGTATATCGCTCACGTCTCGCCTTATAGTAAAAGTAAGTACAAATGGAAATGACATTATTATTTTCACAAGTGTGACCAGGAAAATGCGTCTTTATAGTACTGTATTCTACTTCCAATTATATAACATGTTGTTTGTTCGCGATGGACTCCCTAAACTATAGTATGAATGATCCAACTTGAAAGATAGGATAGCTTACATCTTAATTTAGCGATAAGTGACATCCACACGGGCGGAGCCGTGGGCAAAAGCTATAATCCGCACGCCGAATGATGATCCCTATGACAGTTCGTTAGCGCTTAACATTGTACTGACGTCCTATCACATCAAATCCTTTAGAGGTCCATTAAAAAGACGAAAAAATCATAATTGTGTACAATTGTAAATTATAAAAATGAATATTAAGAAATTATTACGTAATGTTCGGAAATAATAGAAAAAAACTCAATGCAAATGTACATGGTACGTGCTGCAAAAGTTACGTCGTCAAGCTGTTATCGACTAAGAAGGGACACATCGATAAACAAAATATCGATAATTTGTTGGAAATATAAAACAAATGCTTTGAGTTTGTATTTTATTTATATCAATCTATCAGGTTCTGTTATATGACATAACCTTTTCTTTTTCTTTGGTGTTAATAGTTTATTGTCCTCCATGGACGACTCCCCAAATTTTTCCTTTGTTATTCGAGAAACAGTAGCCTTTCCGATTCCTAGAGCATCGGCTACACGATCGCGAACATTGTCAAGCGGTAACAAGGGTCCGCCATTTTGTTGTTCACGAGCAAAATAGTCTCGCAAACGAACTACAAACTCGCGAACTTCACTGTTGAGAACAGTTTTCCGCTGTCTTTTCGGCATTTTGCAAAACCGAAAATCAACAAACAGGTAACAGAAAATCAACAAATAACACAAAACAGCGAAAACAGAAACAAAACTCAGCTAACAAAGAAAGACGTGGCGCATACAAGGCGTTAGAGCACTCGTATGACGCGATGTGATGCGGTGTGACAAGAAGACAAAACAGACTGACAAGACATGACATGACTGAATTAAAAAAATACGGTAGGTCTATGGCCTCCATTTAAATACTTTTCCATGTAATCCATAATTGCCAGCTAATTATGAATTCTTTAAAATTCAATTCAAAAAGAATTTTAAATTCTTTAAATTATGCAATTTGAATAAAAATTAAAGTATAGTAAAATAAAATATAATAAGGCTGTTACTTTTTTATCTAGTGTTTTATGTCCATCAATGCGCGTAGTCTTTTTTCTAAAATAAATAAATATTGCTTATTATGTTGAATGACCTGGCTGAATGACATGACATTTGCCTGAAAAAACAGTATTTTATCGAAATTGTTTCGCATAACTAATACAACTGTCAGTTGAAACGTCATAGGGATCATCATTCGGCGTGCGGAGTATAGTTATATTATAAATATGTAAGTTTTAGAAGATGTTTTGTTATCAATCAAGCTCGAACGACTGAACAGATTTAGGTGAAATTTGGTACAGTGATATAATATTGTAGTCTGGAATAATACATCACATAGGCTATTTTCATCCTGGGAATAGGTTCCCATAAGTAGCGGGAACATGTTATAATTTGCAGCATCCTACTTCCGAGAAGTTGAGATAAAAATTTGTAATTACTGGGGATTAGAAAAGAGTGATCGTAAGTTTTTATTGCCAGAATCTTTTCTCAGTGGCGTTATTGTATTGTCTAATTTTCTGTGCACGAATAGTTGGCCCAATAAAGCATATAACTTTTTTACGATGGCATAGGACAAGGTTTGCAAAAATGTATATGAAATATTAATTATCACTTTGAAGGAATAGGTTCAACGCGATTTATGACGTTTTGAATGGCTAAATCCAAAATCCAGTCTAATACAGGACATTCACAGAAAACTCCACTACCAACTATAACAATATCTAGCGGTAAGTAAGTATACAGTTTTGAATCGTACATTGCTGGAACTTTGTACAACAACACTGATATTATTACGTGGAGTCATACATATTACGTGGTAAATATAGTCGGTAAAATGTGTATAATGACATCTCTGCCATCCCATTCTGGAATATACATTAAGTAGGACAGTGCGCACTATGCAAGCAAATATTATGAGATGAGATACGAGTAGTGATAGTGCGATAGTGTATTTTTGTTCATGTGTGTGTATGTTTGTTTGTTCGTACGAAAGTAGATCATTCGGAATATTATTCTGAATGTTTTGTCGAAGTTATTCTAGATACAGTATGCAATATAATAAGGAATATATTTTTGGGTTCACCAAAAATCTAAAGGTACACCCTGTGTACGCATTTCTAAAATATTATTCTTAAACCCGTTTAATTGTTTTGCTTAAATTCCAAATTATCACCAAGATATAACACTTTTTTATTCCAGTGCGCTGCAAAATATTATATTGTAATATTATTTTATTCTTCCACGAAAAATACTGATCGTACACCAAATATTTAGTTGTTTTTAAAATTAGATGTATTACAATTTTTACAAAGTTACAACAATTCCTAAATAGGTGCTCATTACGAAATATATTAGTGAATATATTTTGGTGCACATTCAGTATTATTTGGCGGAACACAACACAAAGCAAAATTAGTTAAATGAAATGGGAATTAATTGAAGTACTTTTAAATACCATCCATATTAATCCTTATTAATCAGTCAATCAATGAGTCTATAGCAGTCCAGTTGCTGGACTTAGGCGCACATTACACTTTTACGACAGTCACGGTCGTGATTGACGAATAATCTATCGTCTAAAGCGATGACTGATGGTTGAATGAAGTATTTTGTTCTAATCATCATTCAAATGTAATTCATGACTGCTGGCATGATTGACGCTTGCATGAGTGTGTAATTGACGCCATAGGCCTCTTTCAATGTTGGAAAGCTTGGCCTACTGTTCTCACGCTGGCCGGAAGGGTTGGTACTAGGTTTTATTACAAGTTATTATATTTTTTATTATAAAAGTCACGTAAATTTGACTTCCGCTCGCCTAATGTCAAGATAAAGGCAAAGTCTCGGAAAGAGTGTCACCATCGTAAATGTTCACAGTGGTGGCACTCAGCTTGATGGCTTCATCAGATGCCTTTTCACGCTCCAGGCATTAGTGGTGCGGCATAGGAATGAGTCACTGAAACGCTTAGTTCTAGCAGGTCCTTCTCCTTTACTTAATCAGCATTTATATACGGCAATCCCCGAAACCCACACCTATTCACTATGGTATTTATAAGTATTATTGTCAATAACCCACTACTATAACATGAAAAAACCTTTTTCCTAACAAAACAAATATGGTTCCAGGTTAGAATAGATAAGTTATCTATAGTTTTGTATTATATAGATATGTATGTTGTTCGCTATACTGGGAACTTATTATTTTGACGATTATTCAACCTTACTACAGAAATATTATGTAAGTTGAATCAAGCATATCAGACCGCAGGCGTATCTGGCAAATATTGTTAGGTGTATGGTCGATCAACTCCTGGCTATCATTGATAGCTCACAGATTTTCTCTTCGTGATGGGCTCTCTGTTTATATGCAATGCAGATAAGAAACTGTTTGTCCATTTAACTAACTGTTTACAGCTTCTTTATAGTGCATTTTGATGAATCATGGGTATTTTAAACCAACAGTAGTATGAAACGGCATTAGTAGGTACATATTTGTCACGTAGGTGATCCAATGAAAATATGAAAATTAGATTTAAAAACATTCTTAACGGTTGAAAGCTAAATATACTGCTTTAGTAGAAGATATTGAACAGTGTACAATTAAATGCTTGGTATCATCGTTATAATAAATAGTAGTAATTGACTTGTGATAGTATCAGTGAATGAGGATCTAACTTATACATTGAACAAAATTCCATAATTATATGTTCGCAACAATTTAATGGAAATCTGGGCAACTGATTTAGGGCCTACGCAATCATGTAAAGACACTATGCGAAAAATAGGGAAAGCATCCTAATGGTTATTTCAGAGCTCACTCGAGTAAGCAGAGAGAATAGACTGGGTTTGCAAGAGATAAGAACCATTTATTTTTGTCAAAATAATGACGTCACATGGTCAACATTTGAACAAGTCAAGATTACAATTTAAGGACGAACAGTTTCAGAGTGAAGTCATGAATGTAGTCATACTATAATGACGCAATATAGTTATACTGTGAAATAGCGAAATACATACATACATATAATCACGCTTTTATCCCTGGAGGGTTAGGCAGAGGTGAATAATCAATGCATGAATAACAAATGTACCTATCTGTGACTGAGCCTGGGCTGTATAATAAATGCTTACTAACACCTAACACTTAGGGCCGGTTTGAGGTCCTTTCCTTTTTTTCATAGGTTTTTCTGATGAAATAAACGAATGAAAAATATCTAATTGCAATTATATGGTGGCTCAGGTCGAGTGAACGTCCGCAATGTAAACTTATAGGTACGCAAAGTTGAGATATTGTAACGTATGTGTTAAGGCACGTACTCATTGCGATGTTGTTGATTGTTATACCGAAAACCATTTAAGTAAAATCAAACGTCATTTGGAAAATGTAAATAGAGAAAATATGTAATTTTTTGGATCGGCGTACTTTTTTATGACATAACTTTGTTTATTTTAATCGCGGACCCTTCAATTATGTACATAATAATAATATTCAATAATTATTAAAAATAAAAATCTAGAACAAGATATGTGCAAAACTGCAGGTTCAGGCGTCAAAGAATTCCTCCCCATCGACGTCAACCGGGAGGGTGGCCAGAAGGCTGGCGGCATTGCCACGCTGAATAGCAATGCCAATCCTTTGCGCAAGGAATAAACCAGCCCTCTGATCACGGGTAGTGTCTATAAAACGTTTTGTTATGTCTTTATATAATAGACGTGCACTTGAACCCCATGATCCCAGCGTCTCGACTCCAAACGGCTCAAATAATAATTCTCGACCCTAAATAATTCACAAAATAGTAATTGTTTTTATAAGGGGAATCCGGGATTGCAATCCTAGTCCCGAAAACCTCCCTGCCTAAGTAATAGATATGCATTTATTTGAAGTTATGAAGAAAAGCAAAATTTAATTAAAGTTAATTGACAACATAATCTAGAGTAACAACTAAAATTTTGATAAATCTTCTCATGTGGGTTATGATTTATCAAAACTGCCAAAACTGAAGACATAACCGAGAGAGGAAACTTTGAAAATTGCAATACATCGAGAGAGAATCCCAACTTTATAGCTAAGTTGTGGTGAGGAGAAACTTGGAACTTTTAGACTTAGTTCCGTTGTTAAATTGGGACATGAATTAGACTTGATAAATGGCTGTCAAATTGCCTTAAATTCACGAATGTATGTTTCATTTGTGTTGTGAATATATCACGTTATCTGTATATCGTATGGTGGATCAAATTTACTGGCAAGCTTCTGCCTATGACATAAAATTTTATGAATGTGTCGTGCCAAATGTGGTATAAGATCATTAAAATGGACTATGTTATGAAAGTGACACATCAGTACATTGTGTTATGGATGTAATTGCTGTTCATACTATTTCTCTCTTTTTACCCGCGACGGAACGGAGACGGTATATGCTTTAGAGGTAAGAGGTCGTTCCATGTTGCCATTTTCTCCGAAACAACCGATCCAAATTTGATGTAGCTTTCAGTTTTGGGTTCGGCTTTAATTGGAGCATGTTCTTAGATAGGTGTTACAATGACTCAACAAGGGGCGCTACATCAAGCATTTTTAATACAAATCAATGTTGCCAATTCTCTCCAAAAATACTAGCCCGATTTTGATGCAGTTTTCAATTATTGGTTTGGGTTTGATTGGTGCATGTTCTTAGATAGGTGTTACAGTGACAACCTGCATTATTAAAAAATGTTTACAGCAGCGCCCCCTAGGCGCTGCTGTAAACATTTTTTTAATTATTTTTATACGTCATTATTCATTAAGTTTATAGAGATGTCCTTTATAACTTTTATTTCATTACCCTCTCTGTTAATTACCAGCTATTACAGATAGGTAATGTACCAAAATCACATTGGATGTTCTAAGCATTGTTTCAATATTAATTTACCCAATATTATAGTAACCAGAGACGTTCTCCATTCAGAATTAGGGCTAGGCCTTAATTCAATATCTTGAATTACATACGTTATATTATTTTCTAAAGATAACTTGAGTATTAACAAAATTACGAGGACATTATGATACATCGTTATCTGATGAGTGAATATTGTGTTGTGTGTCTACGTTGTATACATTAAGAATGTAATACGAAATAATTGTACATGTGCGCTGGTTTTAATATCTTAATGTCTTTTATATCCCTTTGTATCTGTAATAACATTATAATTATGTCACAAATGATATCAATGTTTAATACAAATAAACTCATATATCCCATGAGCATTATTTGAGTATAAGCAAATATGGAGTCTACTAATAATCATATTGATTTTCTTGAATCTTTAGACTACGAACAAGTGACCAAAAATGCAGTTAAGAATAAAATGAACAAATAATTGTTTAATTTGGTGAACTAAAAACCGCTTGTTATTGCATAAGATGTGACTTAATAAATGAACCGAGTCTAAGGGAAGGTTCATATCTGACGGAACATGCGTCGCGTATTTTCGGTCGCGTAACGCCAGAACAGACAAATGTATAGAAAAACACTTGACCGTTCACACTCAACCGATGCTACGTTAGTGCGTCGAGTCCGATAGAACGTCCGATGAGTTCCGTCAGATATGAACCTTCTCTAAGACATGAAAGACTTTTAACAGCAAGGAATAGGTCCACCATTCACTTTTTTACTCTATCAACAAATCCATCATATTGATGTGTAGAAATAAGTCCAATTAATAGTGATTCTAAAATGGTTTTTGTAGCAACATTATCCTAGTTTCATCAATGTCAAGTAAAATATTACATTATTTTTACAAAACTATTGATGGTGATCCACTTATGTCAAGATTTGCACTAAGTACTATCACACAGATATGAGGTACTTACGAGAAAACTTAGGAATGTTTGCGTGATTGCAAGAAACAATACAAATATCAATAATGAAGAGCTATCGACACCAATAGAAGAAGAGGCATTTTATTTGTAGATATCAAGTAATAATAAAGCATCTGTTATCTGTAAAGCCGATGACGATGAATCACATTTTACAATCAGATATAAAACTTGTTACACTACCGATTGATGCAGATGAAGAATTTGAAGAAACACATTCCACAAGTTGGTATGATACCAGACGAAATATTAAAAATGTGAAGAGATTAGTGGATTGTGATATACATATACTGCGTAACAAAGATATGCTTTATGCAAATTAGATGGCAGATCAGTATTTACCGAAATGGCTAATGATTGCTGCTGATAAGAAACGTAGAGCTTCTATTAACGATTGAACGATCATTGTAGAAAACAAAATAGCCTTATCTATGAAGTGTGCATTGTCTTTAGAGTTTTATGATCACGATTGATATAATTAATATAGAACAAAACTCTAGCATTCTTTTGTAAAGATATGAAACGTTAATACTTTCATAACCAAAATGATGAATGTTGAATCTAATAAAAACCTATATCCATAAGAATTGAAAAATACACACTGATAAGGTTAAGAACCACGCGATCTGGATTCATTGAACCTTATCAAAATAGATTTTTGTGACCCAACCTAAATTTGGAAACATGGCTAAAAGAAAATGTCATGTCATAATACAAACTTAGGAGCTACACTTACTTCGGCTTGCTGTAAGGTGATGAGGGCTGCTTGTGGTTCTTGTTGGGCAGCGTGTGTCTGTTCGCGTTCGTATCCAGGCCGCCGCCGCCCGGCGAAATCTTGCCGGCGAGTGCGTTCAATGTGTGTAACATGGCGGGCGGCGGCCGCTTAGTTCCAAGCGGCCTGGTCACGGTGATGACTCGACCACGTTTGTCGAGACGAAGGTGCTTGATGGCGGCCACGGTGCCTTATCTCCTGATAAGAGGCGCGGGGGCACACACGCCCCCCGCCTCATCGCCACCTGACACTGTCACACACACACTCTCACGCGCAACGTAATGTTTGCCCGTCTAAACACCGATATGGGTCAGCGTCCTGTCCGCTCTATACATGATGTCGACATTTTTTCATTACTTTTTACTTTTTTTTGCACTGGCTAGTTACACTTGTATCACTTTTTAATCAGTCTTTGATTTCACTTATCTGTTGAATTTAGAATCGTTATATTTACCGTTGCGATGTTTTGTCGTTTAAGGTGGCAATAATGGATGTATATAAAAAAATTAATGGATAGTAAATGAACTTGTGTACAAAATTACCTGATACCTAGCAAGTAACGTAAAGTAAGTTAGGTAAGTAGTTAGATAACGATTGTATAGGACTATTTACGTCTATCAGTAAAGAGGTCCTTTCGGTATCATAGCCTATAAGCATTATTTTTGCTAAGCCTAGTTTCATAAATCAGATTCTCTGTCAACAAAAGGAATCTGTAGTCTAGGTGGTTCAGGGATTATGGAAAAAATATGGTTACCAAGGTGTCAGATTTACAAACGCCTGAACAAAACCGTTGAGCAAGAAAAATATATACGCATGTCGCAATGAAATATGTGACCGCAGGCGGTTTGAGAAAAGTCCTTTTGTAATATTTTTTATATGATAAATTCTTACAATAAAAATATTGCAGGTTAAGCTCCCAGAGCGTGCCTGTTATATTCTTTTGTGCTTCCAAATTGCTTTAAAGAATACCGTTTGTTATTTTCCATTATGAATAATACTATCTAACACAAGATACTCGTACCTGACAGTGAAGCCTTTAATTTGTTTCTTTTTCATGAAAATTGTTTACTATTATAACAATGATCAAACTAATCACAAATCTAAAAAGTCACATTAATTACTATTTACTTCGAATTTATTAAAAGATTCCTAACGAGAGTTCTTAATTTCCAATGTATAAAACAAGGTCAACTGTAGCAACATGTCAATTCCAACGACTCCCCCGGGAGAGCCACTCCGTTTATCCGATAGCGAATTGAGACACCGATACAACCAACATTGTGTCAACTAATTAACTGTTAGGGTCGAGACACACTGGACGAGTGTGTTAAGACGACTGTATTAAGAAGACCCGAAGAATGGATGAGTGCAGAAAAGAAGAAGATGAGAAAGAAATTCTCACTCTCACACCTCAGATAAACCCACTAACTTTGCTTCTTTAAGCAGGTTTTGCTTACTTATAATAGAACAGGATCAATACTTGCTGAAGCTGGTGAGTTTCTTAGCATTACTGGAATACCTATTTCCTTTACGATAATAGATTCGTATCAAATTCAGTGGCTTTAGCAGTTTAAACGTAGATATGTTATAACCATTTAATTTAACTCGGAGGTTACCATACGCCCAATAAGTGTTACGTCTTCTGATGAGTGGGTATTGTGCTACTAAGATAGCAAACCAGGACAAAATATACGTTATGGACAGTGTTATGACCTATGACACACTGTCATTGGTTGCTGAAAAAGAGATTGCCTTGGACATATCCTTCGCACCCCAGGGCCATCTATCTCGATCTGGCCCTTTTCGGGTGTGAGGATCACGGAGTTCCCGCTAGCGTGACAGGCGGCTCCATCCATCACCGCCAGGCTCATGGAGGTCATTCTGCTCCCTCCGACGAACTTTATCTACACCATTGATCAACTTGTACCAACCCTATCCCGAAGGGGGCCCTCTCAAAAGAGATGGTCCTGGATCTGCCGGGGTGCGAGAGATATGTTCCCTGAATTCTCACTTCCGGCAACCAAGACGACCCCAAGATGGCGTGCGTTTTAGTCGGTTCGAGTCCGACATAACCACCTCCACCGGCTCTGGTTGGGGGTGGTATCCATGCTCCCGAGGAGGGCCAGACCGTAAGGGATGGCCCTGGGTCAGCTGGGGTGCGAGGGATATGTCGATGACAACCTCACCTCTGGCCTAGCACCACGACCCACAGTGCGGTTTTAGTCACTTTGAGTCCAACATAACCTCCCCTTTCGGCTCCGGCAGGGGAGGTATCCGAGGGATTTCCGCACGAAAAAAAGGGGGTGGTATCCATGGGTATTTTTCGCACGAAAAAAGATGTACCAACCCTATGCTCTATTAATACTTAAACGCAGTTCCTGAAGTCCAGTGCTTGACCTGCCTAAAACACAATCAGTATAAACTACGGCGTTCAGTATAAATATATAATTACATAATTTGTAAGCGTCGGGCGTAAGCACGGGCCGTCGTTTGCGGAAAAACTTCGGCATACGATCAACGAACGTGTGTACGTGAGTAATAAAATTAACTGAAACAGGAATTGCTATAATGGTACATCCAATTTGGGGAATGGTGCCAATCTGTCTAAATTAAACTTGGTTACAATCCGTTGGTTGTACTACCAGAGTAGTTTTTATTGGGGTTATGTTTATGCGTCTCCTATCACAAAAACAAGCTACAATAATACCTACTACATTTCAGAAGAATAATATGAGAAATACTACAATGCTATTTGCAATGGGTCGCGGAGTATTATCATGTACTAGCTGACCCGTCCCGACTTCATCCGGGAAAATTTCGTATTCCTTAATTGATAGTGACCTAAATGACAAACTTTCCATACAAACGTTTATCACCTATTTTACCCTCTTAGTAGTAAAAATTTGAAAAACGATGATACAAATGTTCATTTATTTCTTAAAAGACACAGGTTTAAAAAATTTAGTGCACCTAGCTCTGAAAATGACGGACTTCCATACAAACTTCCATCCCTTTACCCCTTTAGTAGAAGAATATCCAAAAATCTTTCTTAGTGGATGATTACATCATAAAATGCATCTAATGTCAAAATTTCAAGTTTGTAGAACCAGCGGTTTAGGCTCTGCGTTGATGAGTCAATGAGTCAGTCAATCAGTCGGTACAAGTAATTTTATGTATAGATTAAGGCCTTTCAAAGAAAACTTTCACGTTCAGTCTATCAATCGAAGAAATCTTAGCAAAATTACTATATAACCTACCGAAGTGCAATTGAGTAAACCTGCTCGTATGAGGAGTTTACGCGGTTTCATTTTCACTTTGCAGTTAGTTGCTTCACTGACCCCTCATTAAAAATCATTTACTAGATAGCAAAGTTAAATAACGACTATCATAAGCGAAACTTGCTTAAACGATTCAAATTGATCAATATTTGCAACCATTCCACGGCCTTTTAACGAAATAAAAGTTAACCAACACAATACATACACGAGCCATCAACGAACTCAGCGCCACACTGAATCCGCAGCATAAACACGCTCTAAGCACTTTTTATGAACACTTACGGAACGAGACACAATAACAGCTTATAAATACAACAATAAAATATTTTTTTACGTTTATATGTGTTTACGTTTAGTGTGTAGGCGTGTTCGTAAATGGTACTGGATTATGTTTGACAATTGTTTTTGGTAGAAATTTGCTTGAGGGTAAAAGAGGTTGAATTGGAGTGGAGTTGCTTTGATTGATTGATAAGTATCGATCAATCAATAAAATAAAGAGTCGGCCTTACGATCGAGAGGTCTTGGGTTCGAATCCTGGCCATTACACTACCGACATGAACCCGTTTCTAGCCCAAGCAATTTAGCTTAGTTGGAGGGGTTAGAGGGAATATTAGTAATTTCGGTTGTTCTGTAATAAAAATAAGTTGTAATCTGTATAATTAAATGAGAAAGTTCGTGGAGATGTTTGTTATCAATCACGATCAAACGGCTGATCGCATTTGGCTGATATTTTTTTAAATTTATTTTTTTTGATTGTTACAGATTGTAGTCTAGATTATTACATAAGCTTGGTACTCCTTATATTAGGAATAGAAAGACACGTAAAAAGCCACCGTGCAGGGCATGGAGGTTCCAATCCAACATTGTTAAGGTCATGCTGCACCACTTTGTTGCACAAGAACGACGCGCAACATTGTAACAATAAGCTGCGCGTGATGTTGCCGCGTCAGCTGGCAATATGGGGCAACGTTGCCGATGTTGTTCAGCAACACTTTTTTTTATCTAGGACACGTCAATTTGACTTCACCTCGCCTGATGTTAAGCTAAAGGCAAAGTCTCGGAGAGAGGGTCACCATCGCAAACATGTACCATGTTAACAGTGGTGGCACTCAGCTTGACGGCCTCATCAGATGCCTTTTCACGCCCCGCTTAAGGGACCCGGGACTGTAGGAAGAAGAAGACACGTATTTGCTACTTATAATTTATCCTCACAGCTTCTGTGGCGTAGTGAACGCGACTGCTGCGCAGGACGCGTGGGTTTGATCCCCGCTCAGTGCAAATATTTGTATGCATGAATATGGCTATTTGCATTGGTCTGGGTGTTCTATGTATAATGTTTGAATTTTCAAAAAAAGTATCTAAGTATGTTTATCCGCATTCTAGAATCCATAACACAAGCTGGTTAAGCTATACTTACTTGGGTCTAAATTGCATTGTGTAGAATGTTGTAGAATGATATTATTATTAGTTGCATAGTGGATACGATGCTTAAATCCCAACAAATTTAATAAAACCGTCAATATATCAATATCTGAACACTATGCCAACACAATGAAATAAAAAATTCATTCAGTTGTCGGCAACATTTTCGACAATGTTCATCTTTAATTTTTTACTTTCGTTCAACGTTTGGCTGTGATATTAATTCCATTATCATAATTTTGACTCTTTACTACTTACCGCGGGTAAAGAGCCAAAATCCGTGATGTTCTTGTTTCCGTGCCAAATATTTATCCGTTTTCTCATATTCATTACGAGTTTTATTTTGTGGCAGAACTTGAGCGTCTTGTTGAACTGTTTTTGTTGAAACAAGTGCTGTTTGTGTGATACGTGCCAAATTAATAGTTTTGGCATTTATGAGATAGTGGACGATTTATAACTATTGTGCTATGTGTTACTAACATCAGTTATTTCTTTATTACGATTGAGTTGTATTGTTTCTATTCTACTATAATATAGTTTTATACAGAAACTAGCTGTTGCCCGCGGCTCCGCCCGCGTGGATGTCGCTTATCGCTTAGTGTTGAGTTAACGCTATTGAGCATAAAAATATCCTTTCTTAGGGGATGCCCACGTCATAGTATGCATGCAAAGTCTCAGGTCGATCGGTTTAAAATTGACAAAGTTTCATACAAACTTTCATCCCCTATTTATCCCCTTGGGGGTATAATTAATAAAACCCTTTCTTAGCGGATGCCTACGTCATAACATCTACCTGCATGCCAAATTTCAGCCCGATCCGTCCAGTGGTTTGGCTGTGCGTTGATAAATCACTATGTCAGTCAGTCAGTCACCTTTGAGTTATATATATTTAGATGACTATAAATACAAAAGGTTGTTAATATCAGCTAGTGTTATAAGTACAGGCAGCTAGAAAGTGGTTTAATAAATTTTTCTAAACAACTTTAGCTTTAATTTAATATTACATTTATGAATAGATAATATTATATTCTTACCTCTAGACATTTTACAAAGTAAAAAGTTCGCTTCATAATCTTTTCTGCATACTTATCGAAGGCGAGGGAGTATTAATCCATTGAAAATGATCTGTGCAGACTTTCAAACAAAAAGTCTGCGTCCATTTCCTTCAAAGTGAGTGGCAAAGGCAATCTGAACGTAAAAAGCTCATACCGTAATTCTATAAGCTTTTAATTGATGAGTATTACGTATAGAAGATGTACTTTTCAGTTGTAGTTTTATAAAAGACAATTTATACCGTTTAGGTTCAGAATATCTAATTCCTAATCTGACCAGAGGTTAAACGTCCATATCCCAGAATGTCCATGTCCTAAAATGTCCCAATCCCAGAATGTTCAAATCCCAGAATGTTAAAATCCCTGAAAGTCCAAGTCACAATTAGTCCAAATCCCAGAATGCCCAATTCTCAAATTGTCCAAATCTATAATAAAATTATAAAGATAAAGAATAATTTTATTGTGAGAGGACGTCTGTACATTGGAGATATTAGAAAGACGATACTGAAACCAAAATTGTCCAAACAAAACCAAAGATTTGTCTGTTTGATTGCTATAGATAGTGAGGGTCGGTAGCTTAGTGGTTAAGGAGTCGGCCTTATGGTAGAGGTCCCGGGTTCGAATCCTGGCCATTACACTACCGCTGAGAACCCACTCCTAGCACAAGCAATTTAGATAGTTGGAGGGGTTAGAGGGAATATTAGTAACTTCGGTTCTAATATTCTTTAAAAAAAAGAGGCAAAAAGTACTGAACGTATTTTGATGTTATTTTATTTTTTTGAAATGTCTTGGAATTCTACGTTTGTTTGATCGCAATTGGTTGACTAGAATCGGATATCACATATAACATCCACGCAGGTGGAACCGCGGTCATAAGATAGTTAGTTGTTAATTAACATAACTGATGATTTTAGGATAATATAAGCTGATCAGAATACATGTGGTTACACTGGGTACTGACCCAGTCCATATTCAATATTAAACCAAATTAAAATCAATGCAGTTAGTATTGTCAAACAAATCCAAAGCGTATGAAATATTTACGAAGCAAACATTGTTTGTTATAGGGTTGCAAACTAATTATTATTTCATCTGTTGAACAAACGATGCAATATCAATTATAATGTGTACAGTATTGTTGTATATGTTATGTCCCAATACTTGTGTGTGTATGGTAAAATTAACAACATTTTAATGATGTTTCATCGAATGATTTGAGCACGCTACAAAATCCCAGCTAGCAGGTAAAGTTGACTTGGCCCCAGTACAGCCGATCCAAGGTATATTACTGGTATATTGCCCCTAATTCTCGAAAGAAACGAAACTCTGGCACGCTGTTTGGTTTGATATAATTCTTCACCCCCATTGTACCCAGTGTTATACACAAAAGGAACTCATAAAACGCGTAGGTGGGAGAAATTCTTGGGATCAAGATATTTAAATAAATAAATAAATATTCCACAACGTTCCACACAACGTTAGACCCATGGTAAGCATGGCTCAATAGCTCAGTTGGAAGAGCATTCCTCCTGTAAGGAAAAGGTCGTGGGTTCAAGTCCCACTTGAGCGCTTCTTTTTCCCGATGTATTTCGAATAGCTTAACTAGCTTGTGTTGTGGAATCAAGAATGCGGATAAACATACTTAGATACTTTTTTTGTAAACATATGCAAACTATACATACATACTATACATAGCAACACCCAGACCAATGCAAATAGCCATATTCATGCATACCAATATTTGCACTGAGCGGGAATCAACCCCGCGCCTCCTGCGTAGCAGTCGCCATTCACTACCTCTACGCCACGGAGCCGGTAACTGTATCCAAAGTTCGTTTTAATATTTAGGTTGACAAATCGACTACACTCCACCTGATGCTAAGCCTAGAATGGCGGCCCTTACCTTGACGTAAGGTATCCGAAACTGAAGATCACAAAACGAAACCCAATACATCAAGCTTAAAAGTTATATACCAAATATAACTTGAAACAAACGTAACAGAACTTTTTAGAACTGAAATTATTCAATGTCTTTCAAACGTTAATTTATTTACAGCAGACTATAACATCAAACGCAAGAAGCGTGCCGATCAATCTTGTACGGTAAAAAACACAATTTTATTATTTACTCGAAAGGCATCGACTGCGGAACGGTAGCGAATTATCCGCAGTGCCTATTACGTGAACGTAAATTGGGCATTTTTTTATAGGGCACGCCAAATCGACGACGTCACGAATGGGGTGCGGATACCCCCTTGATTTGCTTGTGGTGGGTATTATTTTTATTTATTTGCAATGATTGAGGAATGTTTTAGATAGATAATGATAGGAGGTCATTATGACATATTCATACATCATTAGTCGTTCGATGATGGGATGCCAAAGAAATTGAGAGAATTTATAGAATTTATTTATTTCATATGTTCTCTGATATGTTCTCTAATCTGTTGATATTGCGGAACTGATGATGATGGAAGACAATTCCTCAATTAAGAGTTACGGGATAATTATAATCCAGAATACTGGATAATATGATGGAAGACTATGGGGACGTACACACTAGACAGACATAGCAGACCTGGGGGATCTGAAGATGGAACAGTTCGTAAGGTTTTACAAAGAAACAGGTGGTAGGTTCGATAAAAAGGCGCAGCCACCCTGAGAAAGAAATAAGGGAAATGGGTTGAATGGCTATCATCCGGTTACCAGGTCTTGCCTCAGAACTGGAAGTAATTAAGGGAAGTATACAAAGGCTAGTTGTTTAATGAAGTAAATTAAGTAGGCTGATGATGGAAAGTCAACGAATCAGTCAATTTAGTAGCCTATCGCAGTTCATAGCTGGAAATAGCTTGTCCTATCCTCCGCCTTCCGCATCCAGTCTCAACCACCTTTTATCGGGTCTTCGGTCCATCTGGCTAGTGGGTGTCCTACCCCTATAGGATGAACCTTATCTGGGTAACCTAGCCTTAAACTTTTTAACTCCTCTATTCCTTACAGTTAAAAAGTTGTGTCTCCAGCGACTGTGTTGTGTTGCTGGACCCCTTTTATCTCTTAACATGTTCCAAAGCGCACAAAGTTGACTGCGATAAACCGCTTCAGTAGTTTACTTAACTATTTTTATACTAGAATTCCCCTCACCGGTGCAAAGCTAACTTTGGACTCAAGAAAAGTAGTTACGTCAGACCAACTTATATTCTGAAACTTATAACAGCAACTTACTGAAGCCGAGCATTCATCTCGGTCTTATAAACTTTATATTCTTTATCATATAACATTCATGACGAATACCACCTTGGGTTGGCACCTCGACATAGGTAGATAGGAACAGAGAGTGTGCTCATACAATAAGTGTAATAAACCAATTTAAGATTATTAGGTAACCAAAATACTTCTTCTTTTCGTGTCAACGATTCACATATAAATGACTACACTATTCGAGAATAAAATTCTGCCATATTAATCGCACTGTCAGTGGCTTTATTTAAGTCGTCTTTAGTGCATGAAGTAGGACATAAGGGACACGAGACCAAATGCACCATGGACTGCACGGGGGCACCGCAGTCACATGCAATCAAGTCCGGTTCTCGCATTCCCCATCTACAAAGATTATGTCTAGACCGACCAACGTCTTCAAAACGTTGGCAAAAGTCAGTTTTCCAAAATTTATCACCTGAAGTCCCGAACTTTTTTTTATACCACTTAGGTGGCAGACGAGCACACGGCCCACCTGATGGAAAGGGGTTACCGCGGCCTATGGACGTATGTGATAGTTTAATATAACAATATAACCAAAATACTAGTTTATTGGTAATCAAAATGTTACCCATCTTTTCCTGTGTGTGTTGTAGAAAGCGACCAAAGAACAGGGCTGTTCTCCATCCGATAATAATCATAGACGGAAATAGGCTAGCCACCCACAATTCGCCAACTAGGTCCCTCGTAGACTTAAAATGAAGTGTGGGTGTTAATAGGTACATCTCCGCTTACTCCTTCGGGGAGTAACAGGCGTAAGTATGTATGTAAAATGTTTGCAACAGTGACTTGTTAAGTGCACACAGCGTGACTTAAATATGTAAGAGCCCTAGTTGCAAGTATCTACGATGCTGCCCTAGGGGACTACTCAACAAATTTATTCAACAAAAAAATATATACTGACAAACATTACACAAAAACAAACAAAAACTGCATTACTGAGTCCTACACAAACCAACCCCGAAACTGTTGAGTAGTATTTTTTTTCCATCACAAAGTTGAATATAAACGCGAAACCAACTAGTATTTAAATTAAACTTTGCTGAAAAGTTTACTGCCTAGTGGTACTCGACTCCTCAAAAAGTTGTCTCCAGTAATTATTTTGTGTATTAAAGCCGTTTCCGCAACTGCACAGTGGGTCAGTTTGTAGAAGTTTGTGTAGTGTACAAACTTGTTAACAAGTGGAGCGCAGTGGGATGTCATCCAGTTATCATACTTTGTGTGGATGCGGTGAATTAAAATGCTACTCCATTTTAATTGGATGGATGGAGGCACTCGGATAAATTAAACGTATCGGAGTATGTTACTTTATGTATAGAAATCTTGGTAAAATGATTATGAAAGGAAGGATGATTAAAGATGATGAAGCTTCAGTATCAATATTATAAATAGTACTAGCTGTCCCGGCGAACTTCGTACCGCCAATTTTTTCCTACCCTCGTGGCGTTCCCGCTGCACCATTTAGGGTGATGAAAAATAGATAATAATTAAATGACGGTTGATCATTTTTCTACCGGAAAGAAAAATTATTAAATTACTAAAATGGCTATTAAAAAATAAGGGTTGATCGCAGAAGGGTGAAAATTGAGGATTGTATGTATTTTTGTATGTTGTATCATAAAAAAAAAGAAATTAAAAATTTTGTCTAAAAAATAAAAAATAAAAATTTAGGGGTGGACTACCCCTAACATTTAGGGGGATAAAAAATAGATGTTGGCCGATTCTCAGACCTACTCAATATGCTCACAAAATTTCATCAAAATCGGTCAAGCCGTTTCGGAGGAGTATGGCAACAAAAACTGTGACACGAGAATTTTATATATTAGATTGAGAAAGGTGATCACTACTAATATAAACAATGATATACTGTACATATACATGCTAATTTTTAGACTCTGTATTTTTACCTATATACAAGAGACTAAATACTTCATTGATACACGTTGTACACGTGATTGCGAAACCACGTGATCATTTTTGTTAACTTCAAAGTTATGATTATTTTGCAATAAATTTCAGTTCGCATTCGGTCATCAAGCATTCCGCGCGTTCTCATCTAATCATTCATAATTTTAGACCCTTTGTTATATAATAATACTAGCTTTTACCCGTGGCTCCGCCCGCGTGGATGTCGGTTATCGCGACCAAACATAGCCTATGTCCTTTCTCAAGGTCTACTCTACCCCAATACCAAATTTCATCAAAATCGGTTCAGTAACATACAGACAGACAGACAGACAGAGTTACTTTCACATTTATAATATTAGTATGGATATGGATATCAGTTTGATCTATCTAAAGAGTATTATCATTTCCCATCATCTTATTAAGTGTATGAGTAACAAATTACCCATCCACACGTTGATCGAAATGAACGAGAAAACATTATTTAGTGAAATTTGTTAGGTGAAAAGATTTCATTCTACTTATCTTTATTTATTACAAAAACTATTGTCTACGTCGAACGAGGCGAGTGCTTACCCGTAAAATAACAATATTTTAGAAGCATACAACATCTATCCGAACTAAACTCCTGTTCGCAAACTCGTCTCGCGGACATTGGACTTTGTAAGCCGTCCGAGCGGCTTGTAGTGGGAGAATTTCATTAATTTACATCCGCTCTCCAACTTTTCAACTCTTTCACCCTTCAAGAGTCACTACTGTTCCGAGTTGCTGATGTTTATCAAACTAACTAGGTACAGAAACGGATAATCTATTCATTAAAATGTTTGTTTTGTACTTATCTGCTTTTATTAGGCTGTGGGGCTACTGGGATCGTAAAAGCGTTATCTTTTCGCATAACCTTCTACATTGATAACTAAAGTAGTCTGTACCTATCTACATGTAAATTAATGTTCTTTGTTTGTCCTGTATATAGTCCCATGCCAATCATTTGGCAGCGATGAAACTTTAGTACATTGTTGTTTGTAGTTAGGTAAAAAATACGAAAAACGAGGCTTTGCAACTATACACCTTTTTTTTTCGTGCGGAAATCCCCTCGGATACCTCCCCTGCCGGAGCCGGAAGGGGAGGTTATGTCCGACTCGAACCGACTAAAACCGCACGCCGGCTGTGGGTCGTGGTGCTAGGCCGGAAGTGAGGTTGTCATCGACATATCCCTCGCCCCCCGGCTGACCCAGGGCCATCCCTTGCGGTATGGCCCTCCGCGGGAGGGGGGACAACGGTGTCCCCGACTCACCCCCGGAATAGGGAGGTGCGCTTTTGAGTGCGCCGCCGCTGTGTGCAACTCTACAAATATCTAGTTACTGAAATAAAATGATGGAAATTTCTATTGAAGAACAAAATTTTATAAATATTTTTATTATATTTTTAGCGCTGCGTTCAAAAACTGTTCCCGTGTTCTTGTTAAATATTGATTGGAATTTCAAAAAACTTAGAACATAACAATAACTATGAACGAGAAAAATATAGTTAGCGGCCCGCCTGCTGCGGTACGCAAAATTTATGGGAGAATCCACGACGCTAGCTAGCTATTTTGATTTCAATAATATCCACGACAAAAATGTCGGGGGGTGCACGGAACCGCCCTGGGCGGACGCTGCGACACCCGACGCGACACGGCCGGAATATCGCCCGAATAAAATATGTGTACGAGAATTAATGACGTTCTGAATATGGTTGAATAATATTGCTGCGATGAAAACATTGTTCGCTGTGTGATACTCAGTGTTTTGTTACACGGTTCAGCTGGATTGTGGATGTAATTGAATTCAGACTAATTATGAGGGTAGTGAATTTTACTGCAAGCTATAAGTTTCTGTGTTTAAAATTTGCGCAGAGATTTGTTATTTTAGCTAGTAAATTAACTTTTTGATAGCAGACCAAAGTCTGTATTATTTTTGGATAAGTAAGAATTTTGTAAAAGATAAGTTAACTTTATTTAAAAGACTATGTGAATGATATTGTTTTCATTAAATGACTCAAGACTCAGATGATACTTGTTTGACCGGTTCGACGGATCAATAGTATTGCACACCGCCCAAAATCTTCCACAAAATACCTACAAGTACAGATCATTGAAATCGCGTGGGTGATCTAATACTCAACAATCTGTAGTGACGTCTGCCTAGATCAGACTGAAATCGTATTTCCGAGGCAAATCCTCAGACTTGTAGGTACGCATCGGACGCAACTTGTACGTCTTGAGTATTTGGTTAATAATGTTGTGTGCTCTTCCGTTTTGTTTGTCTTGTTAGGTGTGTATGTGACACGTGTACTATAAATAATATACAATAATATCTAGAAGTAACAGGCTATAATTTATTTTCAAAAAGATTAGCCGTAAGAAAATCGCAATATTGAAAAAAATATAGAGAAATGAAAGTCCTTTTTGGGAATTGTCGTTTTCGGAAGTGGGCGATTTTGGAATGGTCGTTTTGGGAAGTGGGTGATTTGGGAATTGTCCTTTTCGGAAGTGGTTCTTATGAATCAAAAGAATCTAAAACAGCAAAAACATAGTGCTTTTATGGATAAGGATGCAACCATTGTTTTCATTAATTTATTAATTAATTACAAGGTAACAAACTGCGGTACAGCCAATGGAAGTCCTCACCGCATTCAGGTCCGATTCAATCAAGTCTTTGCGGGTTTTCCTATATTATTAATATCCGTTGTATACGACGGACGGCAGGGAAACATCTCGGCTAGGAAATTACGATTCGTACCGTATTATACAATCCGTACCGGTACAATACAGAATTTATCGGCATAACGCCGCAAAAGGCCAACGGGGGGTTCCCCTAATTTGCTGAGTAATTGCTAAGGCGAACGGCTGAGTCATGTTGAAGGATCTACAGGTGTGTTTTAGTGCTTGGCTGATTTTTTCTTTTTCCGTTCATATTTTCGTATCGATATTATTTTAAGTTGAGGCGATTATTTTTTTAGACGTTTTTACCAGATGTTTGAATATGATAGTATAACGTACTTTAGTCTTTTTCTAGTCCAGATGTTACTACCTTTTACCAGCAATAAGGGATAATTTTTTGATTGATTTAAATCCCCGTAGGGGTAAGTAGAGGTGTATTAGCACCCACGTTTCGCCAATTATGGTTTTTGGTCCCACGACGTAATAGGGGGCGAGCCTATTGCCATCTAACGGGCCCTTTGTCTTGGGCTGTATGTTTATTGTCAGATGGAGAACAATCCTATCCCTTATTCGCCTTCTACGACACCCGTAGGAAGACCTGGGGTGGTCCTATTCTACTCCACTACTATTTTGTCGTTTAATGAGAAACTGACCAGCCCCTAAACGCTCTTTCGTATTATTTTAGGTGATTTAGCTTTACCAATTTAAATATCGAACTATATATCGTGATTAGACATGTTTCCAGTATAATGATCAATCGACTTTTTTGCGACAGAATTTGTGCGTTGAATTTTGAAATTCAAATCAAATTAGATGTTATATAAAAAAAGAACTTCCTGTTCCATAACTAAATTACTCCAAAATTAGTAAAATGGCCATTTTAGATGAAAATATCTTCGACTCATGGCGCAAATATTTCACCGGATGTCCAAAAATACTCTCTTACATTTCTTTTTACACATTTTTGTACTTATATAATTCTACTAATAAAATAGTCATTTATAGAAAAATATTTGATGCCTGTACAAATTTTCTTATATTTTTGAGATCGTTTTGGGCTCCAAAGTAATAACCTTAAAAGCGACTGAAACTGTGATGGTGATGAATTATATACTTACTATACTTCAATTTTAAATCATTATCATCAGCAACGAGATTTAATTAGTTTCGAAATGATTTCGTATACGACATCACTCTCAATATTGCCTTGCCCGTAATATGGAAAATCGTTGCGGCGCAATATCATTAACGCGTACATAAATTTCGCCGACGTCATAAACATATTAAAAGTTAATGACTTATCGATACATCGGACATTTTACAATATTATTATCTCGTGGAATCATTCGACAGAACCGTGCGTCCCGTGAATTTATTACACTGTAAATTATGATCGCGATGAAAATCGTTGATGTTATTTTTGAATATTTTAGCTTTCCTACCTTGAAAATATTTCAGGATATTAAACAGGTAGGTGAACGTAACGTATATTGTGCTTTTTTAAAATTATACATACACGTTCCAAATGTTTTTTCTTCACTTTTAAAATGAACCTACCCATGTCTACCTTCACTAGTTCACAAGATTTTATAGTTAAATTGACCAAACACCTCGCAGAGCTGAATTGCCAAAATGTCAAACGGAAAGGACATAAAAATGGCTGGTTTGCATGGAAGGCTTCATGACAGAGAGCTCATGCGTGTAGTGTATAAGGATTGTACTAAATGGTGTTCTTTTGTCTGAGCCTCGATATCCTAAAGAAATGATTACATACGTGTCAGAAAGATGTAGACGAACTAAGTAGTCAAAAAGATCTTAATTTAGTTTTTGACCCCCTTCCAGTTGCCCGATTGTTCTGATATTTGGTTATATGGTATCAGTTTCCTTTAATTCGGACAATAGGTATTACCATATAAATCAATAAAAAAGTTTGATTTCCTCTTAATGCGAGAGGTTTAAGATCATTTTGAGACTTCCTCGTCAAGATTTTTATGACACTGACTGTACTATATAATAGGAGACCCTTAGGGAACGTTCATATCTGACGGAACTTGCGTCGCGTATTATCGGTCGCGTAACGCCAGAACAGAGAAATGTATAGAAAAACACTTGACCGTTCACACTCAACCGATGTTACGTTAGTGCGTCGAGTGTGAACGGTCAAGTGTTTTTCTATACATTTGTCTGTTCTGGCGTTACGCGACCGATAATACGCGACGCAAGTTCCGTCAGATATGAACGTTCCTTTAAGAGACTGTACCCGTCCAATATTATCCAAACAAAATTATCTATTCATAATAAATATACGTAACGTTTGACGAACGTATTATTCCTGTAATTAGAGACACGTCTTCCTTCACGATATCCTCTTGCCTTTTAATCAAAATTATTTCACGCATTGATTACCCGGCACCCAATTATATGGTACAAATTGGTAAATCTCTTGAAACGTGCTGCCAGGGAGAGGAAATAATTGGCACCTATTATTACGATATTTCGTTCCTTATTTATATGTAAAACGTTCTTATCAAATGTTTATTGAACAAGTACCTAATAATTTTTGGAATATAAGAGTAAACTGCTTACTGCTTACTCCACTTATGCTGGACTTTCTGTTTACTTTAGCCCTTAAAATACTCATTTGTGGGTAACTTTATAACAAGAGTTTCATTGTGGTGTGGCCGTATTGAACGCGACTATTCCGCAGGAGGCGCGGTTTCGATCCCCGCTCAATGCAAATATTTGTATGCATGAATATGGCTATTTGTATTGGTCTGGATGTTTCTAGGTATAATATGTATACATTTACAAAAACAGTATCTAAGTATGTTTATCCGCATTCTAGATTCCATAACAGAAGCTAGTTAAGCTTACCATGGATCTAGATATGCGTGAGTAAAATATTGTGAATAAAAAAACCGATTCCCCAACCGAAGAAATTACGTACGGCGAAATCCAATGAAAACATTTTTAGGATATACAAAAAATATAACTGTACCTCCAGCACAGAATAAAGTTAAAAATAAATTTCATAAAATATCAAAGACATAATAAGACGAGACTTCGACCTTTTAGACTGGCCTTTTTGGCTCCAATACTAACTTGAACAAGTTCAAAATTGATTATCATAACCAAGCCCGATTTAAATATTATATTTGATATTTAATTTACTTCTAGGAATGTCTAGTAGCGTCTGCCGTTCATAACGAGTTCTTTGAAACAAAATAACTTTGTAAATGCGATGCCTCGCGTAGATAACTTTCAAGAAATATGAATCTTAAAGGGGACAAAGGTAAATATAAAATTATTTGTACACAATTTATCTTTTCAGAGATAGGTTCAGGTCTCTTTGGCGGAGACTTGTAGTAAGGGTAACGGGAATACCTTTGTATTAAATTGGAATCTAGTAGGCTCTTTTTCTAATCTGATATATTCTGTATTTGAAAATCTTTTATAAAGTATCTGGCATCTATAGACAGTCATTTACAAGTTCTATTCAACGTCTAGGTTTGCTATTCATCAAGTAATATTTACTAGGTGTATAAAGTAAACTTCTTGTTCTTTTTCTTCTTCTTCGTGTCAATGGCTCATCAATCTTTTGAATCATGTCCTCTGCGTTCAAGAAACTCACAGATAAAATTATATTGTGACACTATAGCTTAAGTAGTTTATATTATGAATATGTAATAACAAACAATGACAGTTAGATTGGGCAACGTTGGCTAGACCTTTTTTTATACTCCTTAGGTAGCAGACAAGCATCACCATCTGATGGTCAGTGGTTACCGTGGCCTATGAACGTGTACAAAAGAGAGTCACACTTGTGCTACCCACCCTGTAAGAATAGGGAGTTTCTGTGCCATCAGTGCAGAAAAGAATGCAGGACAAGCGTTTGGCTTTTCCACTGACAGCACAAAAACTATCCAGTGAGCTCTCGCTACCCTACTCACCGGCGGGAACACAACACGAGGTTATTATAGCCGCGGTATTCTGTAGGGCGGAGGTACTTCCCCAGTCGGACTTCTCAATTGGGATGGAAATACCATCGTGTCCTACCCCCCTTAACCTTTAAGTTGGAGGCGGTTTGAGATTGAACAAAATATTAAATAACATCAAATACCTGATATTTCCAATGATTGTCTCAGTAAACACCTTAGAAGTTGCACGATAAAATATGCACATACGTGGGGGATAAATAAATAAAAAAAAATTGTTTTTCTCTTAAATCTGTATAAAAGAAAGCTCGCAAAAGAAATAGCATCAGATGGGCATTGAGCGATAATAAATACACACCAACGCATGTCTACTTTCATTCACAATTTTTTTTTTTAAAGAATATTAGAACCGAAGTTACTAATATTCCCTCTAACCCCTCCAATTAAGCTAAAACGCTTGTGCTAGGAGTGGGTTCACGCCGGTAGTGTAATGGCCAGGATCGAACCCGGGACCTCTCGATCGTAAGGCCGACTCCTTAACCACTAAGCTACCGACGCTTTCTGTCAGTGCCGCTTTTTTTTTTCTTCTTCTGATTCTGATTCTAGTGTATTTAGATGCTTGGTGAATTCCCAGACAATTGGAATAAGAAAACGACTTAAGGCGAGAAATAACTTCCCAAGAAACTTCGTACCGAATCCAAGTAGGTGCAAATTGTGTCGTTTTTAAGATTTCAAGTCAAATAGTGGACCGCGCTGAGCCAACCGCTCGGTTTACAGTTAATTAACTAATATTTACATTGGACGGTAGAAACAATTTCAACTGGAACACCTGCAAGCCTGGCTGCGGCTTGGAAGGTTGCCTTTAGAAATATAAGGGAGATAAATTTGCCGAGTTGTGGCGATCTTCGCGGTGCGAGCAAAAATTGTACCAAAAGGAATGGAGCAGATAACAAACTATTGAATATAAATAACAAACCAAACAATATAGAGACTATCTATTTTTATATACTAAAAACTTAACTAAAAGAAGCATTCAATTGTGGATCACGTTACCGCACTGAGGGTTCAGTACAAAATTGGATTCATGAACGAAACAGACAAACAGAAGGTAGGACGCCCCCGAGCCACATGGACTGACGTCCTGAAAGTGGGGGCTGAAACAGACTGGATGCGGAAGACGGAGAATCGGCAGAAATGGTGCACATTGGGAGAGGCCTATATCCAGCAGTGGATTGCAGAGAGTTAATTAATGATTGAATAAAATAATACAAATAACTTTTCATTCTAAATTAAATAATTCAATAAGAAGAAGGTTCCTCTAGTGATGTTGGTAAGTCTATTGGGATCAAAATTCCCAGTAGTTCTACTGAGTTTTTAAAGTAAAACTAATGGGATGAATGTGCCACATAAACCGCTATATATTATTTCGATTGCGTTGACTTTAAAATTAATTTAATTAATTAATTTCAGTTTAATTTTTTTCATAGTTTTAAGACTTCATTTTCATTAGTGTTGCGTACCCGTACGATCTTAAGTTTGGGACCAATGCACAATGCACCCATGCAACCTTGTGTAGTCGTAAAAAAGAGATACTGGAAAGTGTTTCTAGAAAGACAAATTAGAGCTTGATTTAGTATTTCATGTACATTGAAAAGATATTAAATTAAATGAGGGTAAAAATTAGTAATTTTAAAGATAAGGCCAAAACTTTGACGTCACTTAGTCTTCATTTGTTTGTTGTTGTTTGATTGGTGTATATTATTACAATAGCGGACGTGTGGAAGGGATTCTTTAGCTGAATGTACATTTAAGATAAAGTTTTACTGTGAAGAGCCTTAAAGTTTTAGTTTACTATTTCTGTAGCAAAATTATAACAAAACTTAACCACCTCCCTGTGGCGCCGCCCGCAAACTACGCCCGTATATTTCAACTAGTACGTTTAGCCAGCAGAGGTGCATTCCGGACGATTTAGAAATACTATCGTTGCAAAGTGTCGTTATAATATCGTTTAAACTTAGATTCTGTTTACTTCCACGAGTTTCACCGTAAATGGTAGGTTTCGGTGACTTTAAATTTAATTAAGTTTATTTGTTCAATACAACTTCGATATGGAGACAATGTTGTAACATCCAGCGAGTTGATATTTCAAATATGAAAAAATGATTGCCAATAGGTAAAATAGATTAAAAAATAAAATAATACTTAGATTAAATAATTCAAATTTCAGTTATTGTACATAACAGCCATCGTTATTCTCACAGTAAGTACCTCGACCTTTCTGTCGAATATCATATCGAGAACGGTTCTATGCAACTATCACAGACACGAAAATTGCGGTTCCATGTAATTGCCGACTTATGGCCTTAAAACTAACCCAACTCATACGTATGCGTGAATTTGTACGGACTACTAAACTTAATCTTCTTTATCTAATTTTCTTGTGGATTGTACGACAAATATAATGTTTTATAGTTTTTACTTAAAATTGTCAAGAGAGTAAAATATTTTTGTACCTGCCTATTAATATTAAACTTTAGCCTATGAAAAGAACCCAACATCTACCAATTTTTTATGGCCTCTCAGCTTCTAAATAATATTCATTCATTTTAATTAATCGTAAAAAACTTGAGGCAACGAACTAAAACTCGTAAAACAACATAATAAAAAAAAGTTGAGCGTTAGGCTTGACCAAAAGTTCGATTAATTAAGTTCTGTACGAAAAGAATTTAATAAAATACGATAAACGATGGAATTCCTCGCAAAGTTACGAGAGGGAAAAACGAGAGGTTTTTGTTTCGTCCATTGCGCGTAATCTATTGTAATAAGGGGAACAATTATTTGGAAATGGGTCAATGGAGACCAAACATGGCTCTGTTTTGAGAATTCCGTTTTTATTGTATGCTTTGTGCTTTACAAGTGGGTACGAGTATTAGGTACTGGGAATATTTGTACTAATTATTTTTTTATTTATAGCCTAATACTAGTAATATTATAAATAAGGATGAAAGTTTGTACATGGAATAAATGAATGATAGAACGTATAGATAGATGGATGGATGAGTGGATGTTATTTCTCGTTTATGCAAAACGGTTCAAATCTATTTATCATCCAAAGTTGATTATAGCCGTTACGATCAATAAGACAAGTGTAAGTTGCAAAAGTCTGGGAAGTAGGTCAAAATACTACTATTTATCCAGGACATTACTGTATGTTGTCGGAACGGGATCAGTATTACACAAAGGTGTAGTCGTAGGTCACAGTTAATCAAGTATATGACATACTAGAAGGCAAGCAGAAAATACAACATTTCCTATCCAAGTAAACGCAAGTAAGTAAAGTTAAGTTTACGTAAATAAGTAAATCCAAAACTATCCGATCCACGTTTTCTATCTCACACGTTCCTAAGGAATTTAAAGGAACAGCTGACAGCGAAATGTCACACTATTGTATATAAAAGTGAAATCATAATTCGAAACTCGTAACATCTCGACACAATCAGAAGGAAATTGTCAGAAAAAATAAAGAGCAGATATCCGAGGGGACCGTATAAAAACGTCACCTCGTTGGACATTGTTCACAGGTCGCAAGCTAGGGCTGTCCAGTGTCCAAGAATCCCGGGATAAATTCCTTCAGTACGGGATGGAGCAAAAAATATTACATTAATTAAGAATTGAAAATTCGTAGTAATTTAATAATAAAAACTGTTTATAGAAGTATACATTATAGTTTCTGGAAATCGGTAATGATTAAACATTAGAACTAAGAAGTCTGCATTAAAGTTAAACTTGTCTGTTAGTATAATGAATATTAATTTATTACATCATCTTAATTGAAATTCACAGAAATATAATACCAAATTATTCAAATATCTACGAAGTAAGTTAATATCTATACTGACAATAACAGAATTCATTTAACCATTCCCATTTATTCTACTAATCGAAAAAAAAAACTAGTAAGTATGTATAAAGTTACCTTTAACACCATAAATATAGAAGGGTCAAACAGATCGGGATAGTCCGTTAAAATTGGAACACCTTGCAACACTAATCGGGGCACAAAGTGGCAGGAAAAGTTTCTTAGTTTATCCCCCTGCCTCACCCTTGTGACCCACCCTGGGATTAAGTGAGTGGTCTCCTGAAGGATTTGCTGACGCGACCCGGGTCACAAAAAGTCGCCAATGGTTTGCGAATGATACGAAGGGCTGTGTGTGTCAGTAATTAAACCTGATAATTTAGTAGAACAACTTCTTGCTGCATAGGAAATTGTTCGAATGTAGTGGCAGTAAATAACATACCTACTTGATCCACTTTTTATTTAAAATATGTAAATTGATGAGACATAACCTATCTATCAATTTAAGTTTCGCATGGTATAACATTACAAAACTCATTGTAGGTCTTGTGTGTGAAATTGTACTTATTTATATTTATGAAAATACAAGTAAATAAAATATTAATAAACTCAAGTTATTAACACTTCGGAATACGTAACCCATTTTCCACTCTTAAGCGCTCTTTGTACGTTGACCCAAAAATTCCCGCATTTTTATTACACCAGCATTATTGCAAAACTTTAGAACGCGTTATTAAAAGCCATGAAAGAGAAAAATATATAATAAAAAGAAGAAAAACGCATCACAATTCAAGGCAAAGCCAACACACGACTTCGACTGAACAGTTTCCGCACTAAACCTTGCAAGAATCTTATTAAAACTTGCCGGTACGACGTCCATTTGTTTAACTTTTTAACCCCCGACGCAAAAACGACGGGGTGTTATAAGTTTGACGTGTCTGTGTGTGTGTGTGTGTGTGTGTGTGTGTGTCTGTCTGTGGCATCGTAGCACCCAAACGGATGAACCGATTTGGATGTAGTTTTTTTTGTTTGAAAGGTATATTAGTCGGGAGTGTTCTTAGCTATGTTTGAAAAAAATCGGTCCAAGATGGCCGCCGCTACAACATGTTGGAATACATATTTCTTTATAATTCCCTCAATATGGGTATCAAATGAAAGAGCTTGACTAGTAGATCAATTAAAAAGTATAAAATAAAAATTAAATTAAAAATTTAAAAAACCCCCGTCACAAAAAACACCAAAAAGTTGAAAATAAATTTTAATTCAACGGTTGCCATGTCGGGGGACCTAACGCTATAAAGGAGTACTTAACCAGTTACGGTCCCCCGACATGGCAACCGTTGAATTAAAATTTATTTTCAACTTTTTGGTGTTTTTTGTGACGGGGGTTTTTTAAATTTTTAATTTAATTTTTATTCCCATAGCTGGGCCGGTCAAAGTCCACGTACAATAGTGTTGGGCCAACCGATATAGTTTACGGAATCGAAAGTACGGAACTAGAATTTTATATTATTTGCATTTGGGGAGATTTATATTTTTAACACATAGAAAAGGGCACTCGATCGACATGAAAAAAAATTGTAATAGTAAAGATGAATCGTGCCCATGCACTAGCATATCCATATTGTGCTCATTCTATCCGCTCTACGTCAAATTAAAAGGGTAAACAGTGACAGAACATTTCGCACATCCTCTGAAAAACTGTCATATCACAATAAAAGTCCATTTCGAGATAAAAATAGAGTTTGATGCGGATTTTTCATTCTCTATCGATCAATAGAACTGCCATATCGATGTTGTAAATAGTTGTCAAAAGATGGCGCAAATGACGGTTTTTCCCGAAGCGTAAACTCGCGCCCCCCGCTCATGAAAATAGTCATAAGCTGTGTTAAAACTGTATTTCTGGTAAGTATTTTTGTCATATATCGACGAGTGAAAAACAGTCGTATTATATTTTACGACTGTTTTTTTATAAACTTTATCTAATAATATTTACATACTACTTTACAAAGGGCCACATCATAAGTTATGACATAATTTGTGTTCAGCTTAGTTGAAAAAACCGTCATAACATAGGATATGACGTTATTTTTATAATAAAAATATACAAAGATTTTGTTGATTATTTAGTTTAAAAGGATTATTTTAAGCTTAGAGTCTATTACTTTAGTTAAACGAAGTCAATAATGAAAAAGTAAGTCAAAATGTCACAGTATGTTTAACACTTCAACTAAATATCTATACCTGACTAACTGTGATACTTTGATTTACGTTTTCATTATTTTTGTGATTCTAAAAGTTCCTATAAAAATTTACAAAGATTTTGTTGATTATTTAGGGATTCTGAAATAATTTATCTTGCTTTACTGTTAGGAAAGTAGCTTTTTATTTTAAATTGCGCTGTTCATTAATGTGAAAAAGAGTCACATTATGGGACAAATTTTGTTTTTTCCTTAATAAATACGTATTTTCTTGCATGAATGCGTTTTTTTTACATTCTGGAAACAAGCTTAATAAATCCTTCATCAGTTTCTGTTGTAATAAGGTAGTAAACAAAGAAAGATTAGTTAGTAATGAGACAGATAGTTAAAAAAATAAATTAAATCGCGTTTTTCTCAAAACTGTATTTTTTGTTTTATGACAATTTTTAGAGGATGTGCGATTTGTTTGTTGTTCTTTCTTTGAAACGTTGCTCTTTTTCTAGCTCTAGCTCTATGATCATTTGATGTAATTAAACCATAAGAGGAATAAGGAACAATCAAATCAATTCAAAGAACCATTTCATGATTTCAACACCATGTTCATTTCAATTACTGTGTGCTAGAATAACCATGGTGCTTAAATGGCCATGGTGTTGAAATGACCATAGCCATTTAAGCACCATGGTTATTCTAGCACAATTAAATAATCGGGATTTCCTATATGCAGAACGTTGACATCACTATTATTTATATTTCGGCAGGTAATAACGTAATCTTATGTTACTGATTTTGTATCGAGTTATATTTTGCTTTCTGTAATTCATTATATTTGTACATAATTGTTGCCCGCAGCTTCACCCGCATGGAATTTTAACCCCGTTCTTGCAACCTATTTCCGGAATAAGAAGCCTCCTTGTTATTCCAAACTGTAATCCATCCCTATGTTGATTCTCACTTGGATATTGACAGCCTCTGTGGTGTGGCGGTAGTGAACGCGACTACTAAGCAGGAGGCGCGGGTTCGATCCCCGCTCAGTGTAAATATTTGTATTTTTAATATGCATGAATATGGCTAATTGCATTGGTCTGGGTGTTTCTATGTATAATATGTATGTATTTACAACAAAAAAAGTATCTAAGTATGTTTATCCGCATTCTAGATTCCATAACACAAGCTAGTAAAGCTTACCATGGGACTAGATAGCGTTGTGTAGAAAGTTGTGAATTATATTACAATATATAAATAATCTCTATACGTATCTTTACGATTTGCATTTGTTAGATTTGGGGGGGTAAAATTTGAGGTGACCGTATATAAATATAAGCCTTTAACTTACTATATATACCTATAAACAGGATGCCATCTGTAATTATGTATTTGAACCAAGGAAATTAAACAAATACAATTCTGTTTTATCACTCATTTATTCTGTTATACTACGTCAGTTCCAAAGGCTGTTTTAGACCTTTATGTTACACCAGGCTCGTAGCCAAATATTACAATATAAGACAACCCTGGTTTCAGACCAGTTACAACAGTATAATAGCCAAAACTATAACACAGATACTTATCACATAGGAACCACATTGGAGTCGAACCACTTCTCATAATTATTTGTATGACTATACTTGCACAGTCACTAATACGCTATAATGATATTGTATCACCTGGTATATCAGTTAAACAGAGTAATAGCCGATACTTTGATACATAGGTAGTACATAAAAACCTAGATACCACACTGGTATCGAACCAGCCCTTATAATCATACTTTTACAGCCATTATTATTATGATAGTTTATTATCCCCAAGGATTATCGCAAATACATCAAGTAATACTTTGATTCGGTTACTTTACAAGTATATTTTAGTTACACAATATTTGGAACACCCAAAGAGGGTATTTAATTATAATTGCTAATTCAATTAACTTGTTAAATACCAATCCACTATTATATTATTCACTATAACAGTAATTATTACTACATTCACTGTTATAACACTAAGTAGGTACATATTATTATAACATTATAAATATAACAGAGGTATATCGTACCTCACACTTCGACGGCTCGGGATAGACTGTGCGAATGACATCTGACATCGTCTTTTTATAACATTTGAGACGTCGCATTGCATCGAATGATTTTCACCTACCTACTTATAAAAATATTGTATAAAGTAGTTTCTTATTTACAAATCCTTTAAAATATTCTTTATAGTAATATAAATACACTATAATACATCAAGCTACACCTCACCTGATCGCTGGCCACTCCATATTTTAACATGATTCTAACACATTCATGAACCCATATTGCAAGCTATAATTTGTCTGAAACCATATTTTATATTTTCAGGCTTGTATCGTAATTAAATCGTCGTTCTAAAAAGGCTCAGTTGGTGACGTAATTCATTGGAAGACAAAGACGAGCCTTAGTTCGTAGTCGTAGTGTAGTCGAAAATTGATAAAGTTTTCAATGGAAACTCACTCGTGCACAAGTTCATGCTGCTCAATTGATATACCTGCTGAACTTCTCAAGTTTCATTTTAGGAACTCGGGCAAGTTCCACAACTATTGATTATGCAGAGTAGGCACATAGACTATATACCTACAAACTATAGACGTAGGAAATCACTCCAACGTGGCATAAAATATTGTAATACTAGCTTTACGACAGCGGTTCCGCCCGCGTGGATCTCTTATATCCGATTCTACTCAACCGATAGCAATTAAACCTCTGTTCAGTACTTTTTGCCTCCATCGCGAACAAACCCATAGGAACTTATACCCGGGATGAAATAAATGTCAAACGAGACGAAAAGTCCTAAATATAACCCCACCAATTTTCAGCTAAATCGGTGCAACCGTTCTTGAGTTATGAATAGTGTTACTAACACGACTTTATTTTATATATATAGAATAGATTTCCATATATTATTTCCAACTATCCGTTAAGCAGTTTCAGTTTGGTTGAAAAACAAATATCCAAATATCTCTACAATCCTAACGATGGCTCAATTGTTATTTATTTGGTAATATTTACATTTAAGCTTTTAGGGCTGTTTAACATCAGATAGATATATTATATATACAGCCCAGAACCAGGCTTAAATGCCTGGCTCGAGTTAACAATAGTGTCCGGAATACAGGCTCACCCCTATTACGTGGTACCGAATCCAATGATTAGTGAAATGATGGTGTTAATTCACCTCTACCTAACCCTCCGGGGATAAAGGCGTGATTGTATGTATGTGAATGTATATTCATAACAGAAAATAAAGATTTTCAACGTATGTTAAACAACACAATATTGACGCTCGTTAGTTTAATGGCAATATTAATTACAAGTATTGTTTACCTATGTTTGTGTAGGAGATTAACTGTACAGCATTATCCTAGGGGAAAGCCCATTGTCAATATATGCATAATATAATAATAAGGTGTGTGGCATGGTAGAGTGTATTTTATTTGTAACTAGCTATTGCCCGCGGTTCCACACGCGTGGAATTATGAATTCATTCCCGACATAGCCATTTGACTGCTAAGTGAAATGTTAGTTTGACATTTTGAGAAAGGGACATTTCGGGAAGGGAACATTTTGGGAAATGGACGTTTCGGGAAAGGGACGTTCTAGGAAGTGGACATTATGGAAAACGGACATTTCGGGAACATGACATTCGGGACATTCTGAGCCTGAGCGGTGTTTATGTCGGGTTGTACCCATGGTGTAATATATTTTGTGATAATTTCGGTCGCATCGAAACCTTTACCTTGACGCCCGGGTTACATTTTTTCCGGACATTTTCCGGTTCGATCGGTCCAGTCCTAAAAGACTACAACTATCCGTTACGAATGCCATAGATGTTCGGATGACAACTGGGACCGACGACTAAACGTGCTCTCTGAGGCATGGACATACTCATACTAATATGTAAATAGACATATTATGTGATTAAAAGTTGATTGACTACTTACTTGACTGTTATTTTTAAATATACCTAGTTTAATCGCGTAGCAGACGTAAGAAAGGGACATTTTGGGAAAGGGACATATCGGGAAGGGAGCATTTTGGGAAATTGATGTTTTCGGAAAGGGACATTCTGGAAAAAGGACATTGTGGGAAAGGGAAATTTCGGGAAAGGGACTATTTGACACCTAGGGACATTTCGGGAAAGGGACATTCTGAGCCTGAACGTTCACGTATACAAATATTTGTACTGAGCGGGAATCGATCTCACGGCTCCTGCTTAACAGTCGAGTTTACTACCGTCACGCAACAAACTGAGGCAATTTTTACTTCTTAGGAAAAAGATGTTTATGAAAAGTACGAAAATATCAACTTTCTTTTTAGTAGACACATATTATTTAAAATAACTGCGCCAATATGCTATTCACGCAAAACGAAAACGTAAGGATTGTAAAAATTCATCGCAAGTTCACCCTTTAAGGGACAATAAACCCAAATTGCTGTCACAATGATACCAAAATAGCTATTACACGTTTTAAGATCGTCTCATTGATACGCATTCCGCGTAGTTAAATAATTTACTTGTTTTTCTGTATTACTTTTGCAAAGGTGGCAGGGGCAAACAAGCACACTGCCGCCCTGATGGATAGTGTTACCCTGGCCTATAGAGAGATGTAAAATTAGGTGTGTCATACTTGTGCTACTGACCCTTTAAGTGATATGTGGGACAATCCAATCCTTAGGGTTTATATCCATAAGGTAGCAAGTTTATATTGAACCCGCTATCAATAGAATTTTCATCGTATTCGTTATCTGAAACTTTTAAGTAGATACAGGGAGACTAAAAGAGACTAAGAAAATTGTCTAAATGAATTAAATAAAGAAGACTTAAAACAAGGAAATGTAAGTATAAGAACGACGAAACAAAGTTGTATTTTTATTCAGAATGACTTCACAGACAATAACGAAATAATTTCTAAAAATGCCACGAACAAACTTGTTACTGAACTGGAGGAACAGGCTCATTATCGTACGTAAGATATTTTTGAAGAAAAAGTAATTATAAGTGACGTCATTATAAATAAATTATTCAACAAAACGATTTCTAAACATTTGCTTATTCGTAAATTTCCGGCCGTAAACTTTATTGGTGGGGAAAAAAATCTCGGCAAAATTAAATTTCATTAAATCCCTTAGCCTTTGGTGTGGAAACATACGAGAGACATTATTTCTGAGCGGGCCCGTTTAGCATTACCACGATACGTTACTTTATATTTACTTATATACTTAGTAGGTACGTATTAAGTTAGCGTGATAATTTTTTAAATTTATGTATGACTCTTGATAATGGCTTTTATTTACCCAATTAGATGTGAAATATTATCACAATTGAATAGATTTATTTGCATGAAAGGAGGTAAGTATAAAGATTACAAAACATTATATGTTTATAATTTATAGAAAAATAGTTAGAAAATATATTTCAATAATATTTGCACTTATCGCTGCCATAGGACATAAAGTAAAACAAAAACAACAAAATAAACTGCAACCACTGCATAAAAGCGCCAGTGGCAGTAAAATAAAAAGTGGATAAGCGGACATTTTAGTCCAATTTTATTTCATCGTGTAACACTTTTTTCTTGTAGAAAATTCTCTAAGGCTACCCACCTGACCGACGCTAGTGGTGAAGTGGCTTTATGTTTGAGTGTTCATTAAGGGAACGTTCATATCTGACGGAACTTGCGTCGCGTATTATCGGTCGCGTAACGCCAGAACAGACAAATGTATAGAAAAACACTTGACTGTTCACACTCGACGCACTAATGTAACATCGGTTGAGTGTGAACGGTCAACTGTTTTTCTATACATTTGTCTGTTCTGGCGTTACGCGACCGACAATACACGACGCAAGTTCCGTCAGATATGAACGATCCCTAAGGGCTACAGAACTTACAGAAGGATAAGTAATTACAGAAATTGATAAGTAGTACCAGGGGTAAAGCAAGATCTCCCGTGGTACTACCAGACAGGATACGCACGCACGCACGCAGCGAATTCAGAATCGTGTTTTCATTTTTACCTTCTATCTATAAACGCATCCAATTTGATTCCGTGAGCTCTCATATTTACCTACTATTAGGCACTTTTCTGATAAGTCTCTCGAACACAAAGTTAAGGGGTGGTTTTTTTTATGATCACTTCGTAGTGATCCGTAAGGGGAGCTTCCCCTACCTTTCACAGTTACGGCCCCTAATACGCAAGCGTGATTATATGCGTTTCAAAGACGAGGAAAGCTTATTACGATTAATTGGCGTTTTCTTGATTTTTTGAGTAATGAAGATGGTAACCGCAAATTTAAAAGCAGAGCGTAAAGCGATATCTAGGTTGAAACAATTATCCTGTCTAATTGAAAATGGATAAATTTAGGTTCTACTACTGATTAAGAGGTGCATTCGTATTTTATAGCATTACATAATGTAAAATACTGCATTCTCTAGTTTTTACCTCTAACGTTTACCATTATAATTCATCAATCCATTTTTTTTATTAAACTACTTTTCCTCCATCAAAAAATTAAATAATAGTCTAACAAAGTTTCGTACATTTCAATAAAAGCACTTAGCTGATAGGTACGAGTACAATAGGTTTTCTTATTCACGAAGAGCTCAACGATTACTGTATGTCCCCACCAGTCCCATGATAGGGGAGCAATATTATACAAGAAGCAGTAAGATAATATTATGTAAATAGTTTAGTTTAGCTATAGGGGAATACAAGAAGAAACACTTTCCTAGTCAAGAAACTTACTCTAATACATGTAAAAAATTCTTGAATAGGTATTTTTTTTTGCAGAGTCTACATGGCGATTACAGCTAGGCGGATATTCGCGATTCACAAACGCCACGCTGTACGCTCCGCCATTATAAACACACAGCTTTATAGGGTTCTGTGATCTTGTCACGGTAATGGTGGATGCAGAGCAAGATAATGATAAAAATTCAATGAATTTGTCGCAGCTTAGATGAGAAAATACTCGGAATTTTAAATTAGGGATAATGTATCAAGGATTTTCGAAGGGGAGGTTTTTTTGTTTGAGCACGAAATATTTCCAAATTATTGATGTCTCATAAAAAGTGAGCTTTATATTATAAGGCATATTTTACAGTACATTATGGTAAAAGTCTATATAACGTATAACCCCTATTAACATTTAGATATGTAAATAAACGACGATATAATGGCTGACACAAAAAATGGATGCAAGCCACTCTTACCCATTTTATTTGCCAAAATGGTCGAAAATTGCTTGCATTTATATTTATAATTTTAGGAAACTGATAATTTTGAAGAAAGTGGTAATTTTAGGTAAAGTAGACATTTTAGTAATTGTCGATTTAAAAAAGAAAGTGAATGGTACATGGTGGTACCTCTAAAACCATCAAACTGTATTACGGTTCAACTTTTTGAAATTATTTTGTATTTTTAGCCACGCGGTCTAGACAATGCCTTACGTGGCCACTTTGGTTGAGTACATTGCATTGTTCTTTGTTCAAAGTTAAGCTGTCCTTTGTGTGCTTACTACGTTTTGAACTCATAAGTTACGTTACGAGGTTTTACCTACAGTATCAAGTCCACCTGTGTATTCATGAATAGTGCCGCAGTAAAGGGGATCCGAAAAGTAGAAAAGAACATATGACAATTCCTTTTACTACATACATACATATACGCACACCTGTAAATCCCCGAAGAGGTAGGCAGAGGTGTATAAACACTCACATTTAGCCAACTATGATGTTCGGTCCCACGTTCTAACTTTTTATACATTTACCGATTTTTCATCGTGCGATAATTTCCACGGATACCACCCACCACCGGAGCCGGTGGAGGTGGTTATGTCAGACTCGAACCGACTAAAACGAACGCCTGCTTTAGGTCTTTAGTTGCCGAAGGTGTGAATGCAGGGAACATAATATATCTCTCGCACCCCGGCAGACCCAGGACTATCTCTTTCAAGATGGCGCCCTTCGGCGATGAAGTATTTTATATCAGTTTATAGTTTTGCAATATCTATAAACACGACGAAACACACAAAAACTGGCATATTAACGTTACTACTCTCTGTAGTATATATATTATGCTTGAAATGTTTTATAACACTTTTTTTTTCATAATTCTTTTTCTAACAAAAATGAGTATATCACATTAACATAATATCACAGAGTAAAGGAAATATTCTAAGGTGAAACATTGGCACCTGTACTAATGTAATAAAACATTGTATCACAGGTACCACCTGTACTTCGAACATACCTTCCAACATGTACGATATCATATTCCAAATTATAGTGATAATATTTTAAGTTAGGTTACATAATCAAATATCGAATGCACATCTACATCGAATTGAAAATTAAGATTGAATTATAAAAGTCATCCAGAAGAAAACTTTAATATACGTTTGCAGATAAAACATTAACACATCTTTGCTAAAGAAAACGCTGTACAGACAGACAGATATGCCGAAGTTAAGTCCAGTTCTTCCACCCAGAACGAATGGTATTTTAATTATAGAGCCTTAATTACGCGGAGCAAAAGGTTTCGCAAGAGAACTTGTTCTTACAAAGAACCATATTTTACTTTTAAAAGCATTTACCTCGTGCTTCTTAAGTTTGAATATACATATTATTTTCTACTTTAGAGCAAGCACAAAGGTTGTTTTATAAGCATTCATTGAATATTCAAGACTGAATAAGATATATTACAAGATTATTCTTGAAACAGTCGATATTATCACACTCCTTTCCTATCAAGAAGACACACAGGGTTGATGTGTCACTCTAATACAGTGCAATCAATTCCATCCAGGACTGAACGGTTCTACCAGGAATGTCAGGTGTGGTAAGTCATATATATTTGTTATCGCTAATGGGTAGCTTAGTGATTAAGAAATCAGCCTCATGAAGATGCAAGAATCTAAAAATACTTTAAAAATCATTAGGTATTACGAATATGTACTCCTTATGATTTTAATTATTTAGATGACTATTATTTTTTGACATTTACTCATACTGACAATTGTTTTAACTCAATCAATTATTGGTATGATTTATAGTAGCCCACATAATTCTTAAATTATTATATTGCATATTTTATAACCAATTCTATTATATGCCTCGAGGCGGAGAATGCAGAAGCCACATTTTATCACAGCACCACTATGTAGCCATTTTCACAGTAAAATGATTTGAATTTGAATCTGAATATACAAAAAAATCATATCTCTATTTATTTCTTTTATTTTATTTTTCTTTTTCCTTTTCTATTAGACCGCAATCTATTCACTTTCATCCCACACAAATAGGTACTAAATTCAAACAAACATAAGGGGGTACCATCTACAACGTTTCCTCGACCTCTCGAGTTTTTCCCGCCGTCTAATCGTCCGATCCTGGATAGTGGGATGCTCGTTAGTATAATGGCAGTATTAATTGCCGGCCGTATTGTTTGCCGTCACGGAATAGAGCTGGCAGCTGGATTATTGTGATTTAATCGATTTTTGAATCGATGTGTGCACGCTAATGTGGATGTGTTGAATCGGAATTGTTGCCCAATATTGTGTTAAATGGATAGCTTGATTTTGCTAAGCGATGAAATTGCTTTCTGAGTCAAAAATAATTTACTATTGACCCATCCTGTTAAATTCCAGTTCTCGCAACTAAATCTATGTATCAGATAATTAGCCCACGTGTTATCCAGACCTATCTTTCTGCCCAATTTCATTCAGATCCCTTTACCCAAAATTTAAAAATGAAATAACAAACATAACAAATATCAAGCTATCAGCTTTCGCGTTTCAAATACAAGTAAGAACTAGGCCTATACATCAAGGACTTCAAATAATAAGTACAAAACAAAGAGACATTCAGAATTCAGCAAAAGTTATTATTTGTAAAGATGGATGAATTCACTGTATACATCGATGACTGCATCACAAGAAGTTTCTCTGAAACTAAACCATTTCCTGAAACAGTATCAATTATTCGCAGTTATAACTACCATTTCCAATATTTAAACATCTCACTCGGCTTTTGTAAGGTAGACTATCAATCAAATTACACCCTAATAAATCCATCAAAGAGCTTCTAATAAACTTAATCGACTCGGACGTTGGGAATCGAGTTTTTGCTTTCGCATCACTACTGGCCGGGAGAAAGGCCCGGGGATTAACGAGTCCCGGAGCTACCCGGGCAAAGTTGAGAGATATCTACAAACGGTCCCGGGCTGATTTGTTTGTCTTGTTACGCGTCTATTAGGTTAACAACAGTTATTTCGATAGTTTATATTTGTTCCAAGATCTGATTAGGTTTGTTCTTTTACTTTTGTCATTAGGTGCCTTAGAAACTGTTACAGTGTAAGAATTTACAAGAAGAGCAATTATATTCGTGTAGGAAATAATACCCCATTTTATCTACCCGTCGCGGGGTTCCCGGCAGAGTAGAATTCGGTTCACCCCAACTCTTCCCATGCGGTATCGTACAAGGCGACTAAGTGATAGGGCTGTTTAGCATCAGACAAATTATATACAGCCCAGGCTCATCCTCAGATGCACGGCTTGAGTTAACAATAGTGCCCGGAAGGCGGCTATAGGCTCAACCCCTATTACGTGGGACCGAATCCAATGGTGAAATGGGGGTATTAATTCACCCCTGCCTATACCACCGGGGATAAAGGCGGGATTGTATGTATGAATGTTTATCTACGCTATTTATTTAATAATATTGTTAGGTAGATGAATACATTATTTCCTAAAATCAAATTCTACTAGTTTAAAACAGTGAAATCTTAGTTTTATTTACGCCAAAATGACTGAACGGATATAGACCAAATTTTGTACAAGTATAGTTTCTGTAGGTCGCAGAAACTGGATCAGTATTTCATTTGACTGCGGGTAACCTAACTTATTCTGTAATACTCTTTATATCTATACAGAATCACGATAAGCAACTATCACTACCTACAGACTTCTAAACCAATTTATAAATATCCTCAGAAATAAACAACTTTTATTATTGCTATATGGAATAATATTTTCATATATTGTTCTCAAATTCTGATCCCTCGATAGAACAGTCATGTTTTCAAGACCTTATTTTGTATTTCTAGTAGGTACAATATAGGGTACATAATCAAATGTAAACAAACGAAATACTTTAGATATTTTGATTGAAGCTACGCTGATAATAACATTCAGATGAAATTTCTTAGATAGAACTACTTTGTTAAGTGGACTAGTTGCAAAAAGCAAGTTAAAATATGCCTACTGCACGCGAATGTACAGGTGAATGAAGTGGTCAATAAACCTTAGTAGTCATTTGGCGATCAAGCTATTTTGATTAAAGTCCTAGGCAAAATGATATCTAGTCATTTTGCGATGCAGTCTTTCAGCTAATTAGGCATTCTGCTATGTAGACTACAGAGGACCTAAGTCGTTATGCTATCTTGATAACCTAAGACCCACCCATATAAAAAAGGTACAAGTATTAGCAACTCAAAATATATCTATAAGTATTCTTGTAAACTAAGCATAGCTTGAAATATGGGTACACCTACAACTAACCATGCGGCTTAAACTATATTATATACATACATTATTAGCAGGTGCATATAAACAAAAAAAAGGCAGATAACTTTACGAATAGACATTTCATCTATTCAAATACTTGCACTATGCGAAAATCCACTCAACACATCAAAGTGTAAATAAAGTGCAACATTATTTGAACAACATATTACCGAGATGTGTAAGTGTATCACTCGAATGCTTCCACTGCTACGGTGACGACTTTGGTTCGAAAAGCAACATATTGGTTTCAAATTACATTCAAAGATAACATACATATAAGAAAACAACTGCGACATATGTTGAAAAGGGATGCAGGCCCAAGATTAGCCGAGACCTCATTTGACAACAACAGGTCTCTTATTCTATTACATTACCCATTCACACCTAATTAAATTTCATACTAAAGCACATTAACAACATACGCTTCCTACTACATCATACATCCATACTAATATTATAAATGCGAAAGTAACTCCGTCTGTCTGTCTGTATGTTACGCTTTCACGCCTAAACCACTGAACCGATTTTGATGAAATTTGGCTATGTTTGGTCGCGATAACCGACATCCACGCGGGCGGAGCCGCGAGCAAAAGCTAGTTAGTATATAAAAGTAGATATAGTACATAGTAGTATCGGACCTAAGACAGAAAAAAAACCACTGACCCTTGCAAGAGTTTTTTCAGTACAGGACTGCTAATCATTGTGACGTTTTGTAAGTTTAATTATAATGATCCATACAAGATTTTAGTTTTATCGTTAAAATTCGTCAGTTACTCTTTAGTCGGGTTCCGTACCTCGAGAGGAATAAAACCGGAACCCTTATAGGTTCACTTCGTTGCCCGTTTGTCTGTCTGTCAACCCCTTTTTCTCAGGAATACGTGGGAGGTATCAAGTTGAAATTCATACCACATACTCAGATCTATAACGTCTTGAAGCTGTGCAAAAATCAAACTTCTAAGTCAACGCGATCCAAATCAAACCACAATATATTTCGAAAAACATTGGAAAAAATGAATGCTCAAGTGAGACTCGAACTCACGACCTTTCCCTTACAGGGGCACTGCTCTTCCAACTGAGCTATTGAGCTACACTTGAACCATTCCAAATTTTCCTTCTCTTTATATCCGTCTATAAGGGCGACGGTGCAGCCATCTACCAACATTCTTACAAACTATTGGAAACAATTAATGATTTTTCAACCATTTTTAAACATTGAATTTTGATGACTGCGCCCAAATATTTGAATGATTTTTTTTATAGCATTTATTATGCTAACTTTTAAGTTCGAAAAACATTGGAAAAAATGAATGCTCAAGTGAGACTCGAACTCACGACCTTTCCCTTACAGGGGGACTGCTCTTCCAACTGAGCTATTGAGCTACACTTGAACCATTCCAAATTTTCCTTCTCTTTATATCCGTCTATAAGGGCGACGGTGCAGCCATCTACCAACATTCTTACGAACTATTGGAAACAATGAATGATTTTTCAACCATTTTTAAACATTGAATTTTGATGACTTTCGAACTTAAAAGTTAGCATAATAAATGCTATAAAAAAAATTCATTCAAACACAATATATTTGTTGTGATTTATGTAACCTAAGTTACGGAACTTCGGTGCGCGAGTCCGACTCGCACTTGGCTGGCTTTTTACACGTGGAAGTCCTCCTATGTGCTTCAGTTTACCGGGGCTTACAGTGTACTTTGAACTAGAAGCGACTAGAAACGAGCATCCGAACGAGGTCCAAGATATATGAATTGAGCAACACAAAGCGCGCTATTGAATTGAATAGCAATATACATAAGCATGTAAAGTGTGCTTTTCAAACTCACTCTCAAAAGAAAACTATACCAACATCTATACAAATAAATAAAATTGGAGTGTCTGTTTGTAATATTAAAATAACCGCTTTCTACTACATGCATATGAATGTATATACGGTACACATATTTAAATATATATTTTTAAAATACAAATAAATAAAATTGGAGTGTCTGTTTGTAATATTAAAATAACCGCTTTCTACTACATGCATATGAATGTATATACGGTACACATACTTAAATATATATTTTTAAATTTTTTGTCTGTCTGTCTGTCTGTCTGTCTGTCTGTCTGTCTGTCTGTTTGTTTTGGCTAATCTCTGGAACGGCTGGACCGATTTGGACGGGACTTTCACTGGCAGATAGCTTATGTAATAAGGAGTAACTTAGGCTAAAAACAAAAATGCCAAAAACAAAAAAAAATAAACTGATTTTTTTTATTAAGTACATTCCACGCGGACGAAGTCGCAGGCACAGCTAGTTTTCAATATAACCGGTTATGTAACAACAATAACTCGTTATTTCAGTAACAGTCCCTTCGACATCGATTCCGCCTACTAAAGAAAAAGGCGTACTCGTAACAGTTATTTATGATTTTATTTTACCTCATATACAAAACCAGTATCGCTTTAGAATGGCTTACAGCCTTTTATCCAGTTAGGGGAATGGTGGGCGATACATACACATTATTCTTATTGCTTTTATTGGTCCCGTTATAGGAACATAAATAAACACGTTTTGTGGGTCTTTTTGCATGTTTTTCACGCATAGGAATCGAGAAAGCCCTCTTATAATGTAATGTATCGAGAAAAATATATGTAAGTATATGGGTGAATTTCAACATCTATGAATTTTTAGCTAATTTTGGTGATTTTTTTTATTTCTAGGTATTTAGGTAATCTCTTTCAATATTTAGCTAGAAATACCTATTTAGATGCCTATTTTACTTGGATAGTCAATTAGCCCTGGGAATTACTTGTTTATTTTATACACATAGGTACATATAACCCTTAATTTTCACCCTTTTATCACCAACTTCATTTTTATATGGCAAAACCGTTTTAGTTCTTAGTAGTATCAGTATAAAAGCAAAACATTTGATTGTTTAGAAGCAAGGATTATATTTTACTCTAATGGCGCCAATATTATCGACGAAATTATTCAAGATTGCTGGGAAAAGATTTAGGCAGTTATTCTCAAAGTGGGAGAGGTGGTACTCGGTATGCCAAAGGGTGGACGGAAGATAGGCCATGGACACTTGGTAGTGACAAGACAAGTTGGTAGTGTGATGTCTATTTCTGAACTTACAAGAGTCCTTCAACTAATTTCTCACGCGGTGAGCTGATGGGCATTGCGGTTCAAAAGGGTTCCAGAGGTTTACACCATCCGGGACCTGTATCACGATTCTGATTCCGTTGTTCGCTGTTGGCAATATCAGAATCTTCCTTATCACTGTCGGGGTACATCTAGAATCGGTCCTTAGGCCATTCCCAATCAGCGTGGTATTTTGGTCGGATAGCATCAGACAATCACTCCATAACTGCCCATGTATGCTCTTAATATCGGTGGTGGACGCCGATAGATTGGTGCAACATGTGAGGAGCTTGAGGACGGTAGAGGTCAGAAGCCTTCTGTGGAGAAGATTGAGTACCTTTTACACGATAGCAAAGTGCTAACTGCTGGAGCAACATAAGCAGGAGTTGAGTGTCTCCACATCTTCGACGTCATCGCTTTGTTGCGTGGAGTCACGTGCAAAAGATTGCACGAGGCACTCTTGCATCCACGGTAGCTTTCATGTAAGTGAGAAAGCAGAGGAAGAAAAGCCAAATGATGTTGACAGTGGAGAGGAGGGAAGAAGGGTGGGCAGGTTTTAACGGTGTAGGCTTGGTAGTAAAGAGTGAGGCCGCCTTTCACACCAGTAGAAGCAGGTGACGGAAAGAGCGCACGATGCTCCACCACACCGGCCTATCCCTACTGCGGTATCAGCTGACTTCACCCAACTACTCGCCTGTCTGCTGTATGGGTAGTTCATATGCTAATGGTTAATCTGAGAGAAAATTAGGAAAGCTTCCGAACAACCCTCAACAGCCAACAACCTCTTTCCCACCTAGGGAGAGAGGCGGTGCTTTCTCCATTGCCCAGGGTATACCACGTAGAGGCTACCTGACCTAGTAGCTCGTCGGACTACGTAGGAGCTTAATCAAATAACTATGAAAACAAATTTTGGTGTAAATATACAATTTTGATGATTAGTAAAACCCCACCAAATTCACCAAAATTGCTCCACCAAAATTAGTTTCACGTCTAAAAAAATTATTTATAAAAATACTATTTAGAATATAGTGGTTACATTACCAAAATTTAATACACATACTGAACCTGTACACTATACTTAAATATTAAAACATACAATGAGAATAAAACGGTTTTAATAATCAACACAAAAATTACAATATTTTTGTCAGATGATTATGAAACGACCTACTTACGTGTTTGGCAGAAAAACGAAACGGGACTGGGGACAACTGGCACTGGTGCTCATTAACACCCAACTGAACGTTTCCAATGATGATAGTGTCGTCCTTATAGGTACTTTCAATACGACTCCTTCGATGTTTTTATAAATCCCACCAAAATTTTACATTTGCCGCGGACGCATCTTATAAATTATTTTTAAGATAAAGTATAGTACTAAATACTACGAATGACATTATCGAAGATAGCTAAAATAATGCCTTATCGAATTATTATTAAGTATACTCAGTAAACTAATGAAGTTTTGATTAAACTGTGATAATTCCCAAGAAAACAGGTTGTGGACGCGCCACCAAGCTTAGAATTTAGGTGAAAATACATTTTCTACACACTCACAAAGTTTCAATAATATAATTTACACGTGCATATAGAGCAAAACGATATCTTTCTTACAAAAAATAATCATTACTATATGTTAACTTTAAGGTATGATTTTCAGTCACGCCGCGAAAATTTTACGTTTGAGAAATTCACCCATATATTGAATTTACATTTTAATGCCAGTTTTGAAGGCTTCCGAAGGAATGGCGGAGGTTCAATTTGGAAAAATATTGCATTTTAGTTCTAGTCTTACATATCTTTAATTTCTTCAGGTTTCAAAAAGCTCTTTAAAAATTGAGATAAAAGGCTAAGTTCTGAGCCTAAGGCTATAAGACAAGTAATTAATACCAAACCCTTTTTGAGTACTTTTTATTTATTTATATTTAAGGTTAAAGTTATAACTTTATTTCACATAATTGAAATGTTCAACTATTGAACAAGTTTTGACGTCTTAATCAGTACCAGAAAAAAATGGATGGATAGCCGAAGAAAATAATTAGATCTCAAATGGAATCCATTGTTAATATAATATGGAAGTTATTAATATTATACGCAGAGGGAGAAAATGAAGGAATACCATTCGCATATCTCACTTTTTGATTCACATAAAAAACTTCATAACAATAAATAAAATAAATAAATATTCCACAACATTCTACACAACGCTATCTATACCCCTGGTAAGCTTAACTAGCTTGTGTTATGTAATCTAGAATGCGAATAAACATACTTAAATACTTTTTTTTTGTAAATACATACATATTATACATAGAAACACCCAGACCAATGCAAATAGCCAAATTCAAGCATACAAATATTTGCACTGAGTGGGGATCGAACCCACGCCTTCTGCGTAGCAGTCGCGTTCACTATCGCCACGCCAGCGCCATATCACTGTCATTATCTTTTGATTATATAATCGAAGACACAGAAGTAAAATTATTCGATACAAATAAATTTCAATCAAACTCTGAAAGGAACAAACTCGAATTTCAGTTAAGACGATTTTACAACTTTTTTTTTATAAAATTGATTCAAGATTATAAAGATATTCTCTTTTCGAATGAAACTCGTTGACCGCTCAAAAGGGCAAAAATTATAAAAAGCAAAACGGTTTCCTATGAAATAATAAGAGTCATCATTATGAAGGAGAAAGTGCGTGCTCAACGAGATTTTTGCAATAAGTGCTTACTTTTAAAAATCACTACAAATGTACTTCTAGCGGAGGAAATGGAGTCACAAAAAATTATGAGGAAGTGTTTGTTTCTTGAACGGAAATTTGATTATTTGGAGTTTTCTAATTCTCTCTACTCAAGTGTTTATAGGTACTTCAAATATTCAATTGTAAGTGTTAAACAAGCGCTCAGGTACTATGGACTGATGAATGCAGAAGGGTCCTGGTAAAGCGTTCTTTTAGATAGAACACCTACGGTAAAAAACAGGGTGTATTGCTAAGAAGACTGCTAAGAAGATTAGGGTGAAAGGAAAAAAAAAGGGATGAATTGCTAAGTTTTCAAATTGTATTCCTGTTGCCTACTCATAGAATTTAAAACCTTTTAAATTTATTTATTAGAGAGATCCGGTTCTTAGCATTCCATGGATTCACCGTGCGGTCGCCGGGTCCATGGCGTGGTACAGAGAGGAACACTGTGACGGCGCCTGGGACTTGCGACCCAGGTGTAGGTTTAGGGTGGCCACCTTGTGATGCATCAGCGCTCACCTCCACCGTCAGTCGTGTTCCCCCCTCTACCTATCCAAATTTGGTAAGATCCTATCAACGCCGTTTTAGATATTCGTTTGAGTAAAGAGCTTACTGAAGCTCTTGGCAATCCGAGGTCTTTAAATAAGTTATACAGGGATTTAGCTGGAATTCCCCTTGCTCCTACTTCCACGGCGTAGAGTTTAACCACATAGCCATTTTTGGTTAACTCGTTGGTCAGGTCAAAGTATTTGTTTATTTTTATAGCGTGGTCTTTAGGTATGTTAGTTTCCCACGGTACTGTGAGTTCTACTAGTACTGCACGCTTTTGCTGTTTTGAAAATAGGAATATATCGGGTCTGGATGACGAGGCACAAACATCCTCCGGTATTTTATAGTGTTTCTCATACGAATCTGCGAGTAATGTCCAGTCAGCGGCTGCTATCAAAATTGAGTACGGCTTTTGATTTGTCTTTTTTGAGCAGCCTTCCTTTACAAACGCGACGTCATTTCTTTGGTTTGTGGTTAAACCCTTTTTCGCTCTAGCTACCGCCAAACTTACCGCCTCACGTACGATTTCTAATACCTTATCATGTCGGCGCGAGTAATGACCCCGGTCTAATAGCGTCCTACAACCCACCAGTAGGTGCCTAGCAGTACCAATTGCTTCACCACATGAGTTACATGTTTTATCTGTGGCTTTTCCCCATCTGACAAGATTGCTTTGGTCGGGGAGGGTCAACTGGAATGCATTGAGATAGAATTTAAGGAGAGCCGGTGACCAGTCGTATATTAAGGTACGCCATTTTAAGGCTATGGGAATACAAAATTCACCTAGTGTTAACCATTCGTTTTGTACTTCTAGGTTCATTGCGTGCACTTTGTAGGTATTATTTTCATCTACTTGAAGAAAAGATTTTGTTATGTCTTTGTCTGACTGCCTCCTAGTATTACCCAAACCTACCCTACCAGTCTGCGAGCCTATCATGAATTTTTTATGGAATTGGAGGCGCGACTCGAGCTCTTTAGTACTTTGGTCTTTTGGAAGAGCTTGCACGATTTCGTCTTTTGATTTCGCTAGGACGTGCATTTTGGTTACTCTTAGATGTTTATATAGTTCCGATGGTTTCTTGAACGTCATTTTTTACCGATCTGACAATATGCACATCGGCAGACTTCATCATCAAATAAATCGTGATTCAGGCTGAGTGTTATTCTAGAATACGGATCTAAAACACAATCGTCATCGTCATCTGCTTATTATCCCAATCATTTGGGGTCAGCACAAAATATCATTCTACGCCTGCTCCACCAAACATTCCTGTCAGAATAATTAAATGAAATGTTAGTAATTAAAAAGTGTGTAGGAGATAACTTAAAGAAGTCACTCTATTATAAATAAATTTAAAAGGTTTTAAATTCTATGAGTAGGCAACAGGAATACTATTTGAAAACTTAGCAATACATCCCTTTTTTTTTCACCCTAGTCTTCTTTACCAAACACCCTGTTTTTTACCGTAGGTGTTCTATCTAAAAGAACGCTTTACCAGGACCCTTCTGCATTCATCAGTCCATAGTACCTGAGTGCTTGTTTTACACTTACAATAACGAATTGAATATAACATAACATTAAAATCAAGATAATGGTAGTTATCATTTTATTCCCCGGGGACGGCGACATCTGACATTTTGCGTATCTGACATAGGGCGTATAAACCATTGTATAACCAGATTGATAGATTTGACATAATTGTCTATACAATCTGTCGTCATGCCTGGTATCATTCTAGAATACAGGCCTTACAGACTTATTTATATATCTAAATCCAAAACATAAAATAACTTGTTTTTACTCCTCAACATTATGCAGATTCGTCTAACAAAATTACTTATTTAAGCAATAAACGGACTGGGACGTCGTATAAAAATCTACGCTATACCGAATGACTGCTCCGAAGTTTGGTCCAAGTAATAAACTTTGAGCGAAAGTTGGCGGCCGGTTGGCTTAATGTGCCAACTTCTGTTTTATGAAGTGGCAATATGTTCGGAGGCAGAAATGAGTTCCGCTAGTATGTCGAGGGATTTAGTTGTAACATTGGCAGTGAATGGAACGCAGGTGTTAGATATTGAAAGTTACTATTGAAATATTGAACCCAAGAGTTTTGTAATTCATTAATATTCAGTACTTAAGTACCTTTTTTTACTGCTACCTCAGTGATACAGTGCCACTGATGTACTCCAATTTTCTGCATTCATTTTCAGGTAGACAATACTGTTATTGATCTTCTCTATAGTGAAATAGCGAATAATAAAATAAATCCATACTAATCCATACTTAATATTATAAATGCGAAAGTAACTTTGTCTGTCTGTATGTTACGCTTTCACGCCTCAACCACTGAACAGATTTTGATGAAATTTGTTAAAAGGGTAGATTAGACCATGAGAAAGGACATAGGCTATGTTTGGTCGCGATAACCGACATCCACGCGGGCGGAGCGCGACCATAAGCTAGTATGTCGCTCGAAGTATTATTTACACTCTAAAATATTTTCCATTTCAGTATACTTCAATATATCTTTTTCGTGTTTCTAAAGTGTCCAGTACACAACAATACTACGCTAAGCAGCACAGTCCAGCTAACTTATTTCCAGCGCCACAACACAACCACACAACTAGACATCCAACACAATAAATCGCAGCGTATCTCCCCCAACTTGCACCACTGAACGATCTAAGGGCGGGACAGTGATAATGGTTATGGCGAAAGTTGCTCTTCTGCTGTACCTACCAGCTAGGTACTCTGTGGTGTTGCAAAGACAATGGTTGACTACGATTTGTATTGGATGAATGTTACTGTAGAGATATATTAACAGTAGTCTCGAAAAAATACACAGTTTCGAGGATATCTTATGGACACCTTATGGACTATAGAAGGACTATAGAAGTAGCTTACTCATTGCTGCTCAACCCTATCAAACAGAAGTGTACCGTGGAAAATTTATATTTGCCACAGTATACGCACGTGAAAAAGTTTGCCTCCCTTTTTTATGGAAAAGGGAGGCAAACGAGCAGATGGGTCGCCTGATGGTAAGCTATCACCGCCGCCCATGCAACATCAGAGAGTCACAAATGCGTTGCCTTCCTTTCAAAAGAAAGTACGCTGTTTTCTTTGATTGTCTTGAAGTTCTTTCTATGTAGATTAACGGTTGTCAAGAAGCCTTAATATTTTTTGTATCTGTGATGATCATCATTGAAACTTCCATTAAGGGTTTATTAAATTTATATTGTGAACACCGCAGTTCACAAAAATAGTAAGTTATGCTATATTTTGCTATAGTTATGCTATGTTAAAGCGCCCATTGAGATAGGCTTGATATCTCAAATCTATCTCAACATATCACGATGTTGATTATGATTGATAGTTTTGTCACTGAACACACTGACACCACCACCAATCAGCATAGATCCTCAAATGATTTGTTAATAATAATACAGGTTGATCTGACAGTTTGACCTACTGTTTTTATATTTGTACAATGGCACAGTTGCCAAGATTTGATGCTATCGAAGGCAACAATTTGCAAGTTTTCACATCTTAAGAGACTTTTTGTTTCAGTACAATTTGTTATGTTTAGGGATTAGATGACAAAAGGACGGGTGTTTGAACAAAGTTATATACTGAAATTGTGTTTAGTATGATAATGTATTCAGTACTTCACTTTTTCCATTTGAAAATTATTCTAAGTATAAAATTATACAGTGTTATTTTTCTTTTTAAATCTTTATTAAACGTAGGAAAAAACGCTTGTGTGCTGTTGAGTTTATATAAATTGATAAAAAAAGGAAAACATTAAACAACCTTTTGTTATCAGGCCAAGCGTAATATTAAATTACTGTAGGCTTGCAAGATTATGACATTTATAACTTAATGCAAGACCACGAGCCATATACTTATTTAAAATAGTTTGGTTTTCAGTTTTGTGTATTAACATTATTATCCAATCTCTAATTTGACTTTTAATTTCCATAATCACTGTAAACGAGTTAATCAATCTTTTGCTATCGCAAGAGTGCTTTTTGTGAAAGGTAAGTACAATATGAAAAAGGTGCATTTTGAGAAAGGTGTATTCTGAGAAAGGTACATTTTGAGAAAGGTGCATTATGAGTAAGGCGCATTTGAGCATGGAGTGCATTTTGCGAAAGTCGTTCCAAGCTAACTTCACCTGCTAAACGAAGGATGAGATTCTGGTGCAGACTTTTCTCTCAGGGCTGAGTCAGTCGCATCTAGAATATTTTTTCACCACTTTTATATTTGATTACTTTTCAGTCTAATTCGGTTCAATTGGTTGAGAGCACCCCAACTCCTAGTTCCTAATAAGTAGTCAGAAATACTACGAAACTACGAACCAGGAGCTAGGAGCAGTGAATAAAATGAGAACTAGGAGCAGTAAATAAAATGACTTTTTGTCGCCACCAAAGCAACAGTATCCAAGTTTTCGGTGTTAGTTACAACTTGGTTCAAGATAAAAGCCTTTTTGCAGTCACTTTTATTTCTAATCAGATTGTCGCAAGTTTTTATCGAATAAGTTTGAGGCTTAAGTGTATCGGCGCTATTTGCTTCTGACTGTTTTACTCGGAAAGTTCTCGACGTAAAAGGCGACAATTGCTTTTTATTATTGATATTACTTTTGTTTGCGAGATGGTTTGTATAGAAATACTGTTATCAGAAGTGATATTATCCAATATGATAATGTTTTATGTAATACAGTCCATACGACTTGCCCAATGTTTTGACCATAGGGGTTCCTTGGCTTCCTAAAACCTGTGGACGTTAGTAACGCGTTTTCTACCTTTGTAAGAACGTTGTATTAGGGAAGCCTATATTATCTACGGAATATTTTGCACGGGCTCTATCACTTATCAGTATTTAATAAACACACAAATATTAGTGAGAGATAAATTAATTAGGTGACTTATAAAAAAATGACAAGCGTGAGTGTGAATGAGAGTGATGTGAAATTGTGAATATATAATTATATTTCCGTTTTGACAACTATGAGTTGAAGCCATATTTAATTTTAATGTTTATTAAATACCGGTCTTTTTACTAATTCTATGAACCACGGAAGAAATTGTTTATTATGATTCCGCCCATAGTGACCAATCAAAATAATTTGTTTAGATCACTACATAGTGAGCAAAGTCGCTTTCCGCGTCCCTATGTCCCTATGTCCCTATGTATGCATATATCTTTAGACCTACGGTACGGATTTCGATGCGGGTTTTTTTAATAGATAGAGTAATTCAAGAGAAAGGTTTATATGTATAATACGTGCTTAATATAGTAGAGGGTGCCTATTATTTTTATGACATTTGCTGAGCATGACGCATTCCGTTCGATATCGTTACAAGCGGATACTGTACTGCCAAAAGCAAAATTTCGAATTCACAAACCCTAGCTGGCTATACGAAGGTAGATCGCAATGTCTGTAGTGAAGTACCCTTTTAATCTCCACGTCACAATAAGGCCGTGTCACACTGTGCGTGATTTATTCTCGCTGCGACAAACCCGACATGTCCTACCTGTACCCTTCTACGCGCCAGAGTTTAAAGCGAGCCGCGGTTGAGTGACGTCATTGTAGTCCTCTCGAAATATACCTATACTGTGACCGAAATGCTGCAAATTCCGCCACTGCGTTTGATGTACTAGAACCAGGGTGAAACGTTTCAGTCACACGTAACCTTTATGTCAGTTTGTAAATCTGAAACTGCTGAACTGAATATTTTGTAGACTTTTTTGAACAAGTACTACGTACGACCTAGTATCCGCAATGACTAATTCTCACTAAGCCTGTTAGTATAAAGGTTCAGGATTCGAAGCCGGGACTTCTCGATCTCAATTTCGTCGGTAGCTTAGTGGCAAAGGAGTTGGCCTTACGATCGAGAGGTCCAGGGTTCGAATCCTGGCCATTACACTACCGTGAACGTAACGTGAACCCACTCCTAGCACACAGCGAAATTACTTTTAGCTTAGTTGGAGGGGTTAGGGAGAATATTAGTAATTTCGGTTGCTAATAGTTTTTTACCAACGCTTTTCCTTTATGGATTATGTTGGACCTATGAACATATTATTGTTTTCAAATAATCAAACACCGATAATGTAATGGTCAGGATTTGATCCCAGGACCTCTCGATCAAAAGTTGACTCCTTAACTACTAGCGGCCAACGCGTGAGCCTAGTGGACCAACGGAAATAATTATTATAATGTTCAAATAACGAATAAATAAAATTAATCTTACTCGAATCGACACACGGAACCACAAAAACTATAAAAACCTCATTGTTCTTCCACAGAAATTCGCTCTTATCTTAATGAAACATAAAATGGCTGAAGTTAAAAGCGTTGGAATTCAAAAAGGATACACTTGCTTAAATGCTAACCGAGCCAATTAACAAGCCGCAAGCCAATGAGCCGGCTTTGTTAAAGCGACTTTTTATAGTCGAGATACCACTGAAGAAAGCTAAAGCAACGGTTTTCTTTTACAAAGCTACTTGGAAGTTCAAAGAACAAACTTGCTGCACCGTTGGCATGGTCAATTTGTCTTGCGAACTCATTACGCTTCTGGTGTTGTATTTGGTTAATTTGTTAAAAGATGGTATTAGTTTAAATTCCGGTATTCGCGAAACTTAGCGGGGTGTTTTGTGTCGGTATGATAAATTGGTACACTAAATGAGGACTGCCACGTGGCTCCAGGCAGAATGGAACTTGAGCAACCCCATCTTTTCCCATGCGGCGACGTACAAGGCGACTAAGGGATAGGGCTGTTTAACTTCAGACAGATATAGAGTCCAGATTCAGCCTCAGATGCGTGGCTCGAGTCAATAATAGTGCCTGAATGGGGCTTACCCCCTATTATGTGGGACCGAATACAATGATTGGTGAAATGTGGGTGTTAATTTTTATTATTCACGCCTTTATGCCCAGGTTAGGCAGAGTTCAATTAATATCTAAAGGACAACCCCAACTCTCATACAATCTTGGGCCCGCATGTACAGGGTTGAAAATTAGGCAATATTTAGACCATCTAAGGACATTTTGTTTGCCTAATTTTCACGACGATTCACAATGGCCAAGTTTGTTAAATCGAGCATTGTTCATAGGTTTTTAGGTTATGTTGTAATACATAATGCGGTCAAACAGCGTCTTATGTTGTGTTGTGTGTGATAGCTACACAAGTTATTCGCGTATCGCTTTTATTTGTAAGTAGGTTAGCAGGTTTTATTAGTAAGTATAGAAAAGGGCAGGTCATTAATATTTTTAGTCATTAATGTGGAATGGTCAACTATATGCTAAATAATAAAACTGATATGTCGAAGCAAAGACATGCTTTAGCTACTTTTTTGTTGCACGATATTGAACCTTATAGTTTATGATATGCAACTGACATTTACTCTAAAGGTGGTAAAGCAATCCTTCCCTACCCTCACTTCAGACGGCAACATCTGAGTGACATAGGGCACGCCGTAATAGCGGCGGTAAGACCCATCATGGAGGAGTGGCTAGACGGCGTGCGTTTTAGTCGGTTCGAGTCCGACATAACCACCTCCACCGGCTCCGTGGGGGTGGTATCCTTTTGCTATGGTTACCACTTTCCACAAGGCTGTATACATACTTGTTTGCTGTAGTAATATAGAATTAATTATATAAGTAGGTAATAAAATAAAACAACATTATTTTAAAGATTATTTTATTTTAAAAAAATACTGTAATCTCTATCCCGGGTATCTTCCTATTTGGCTTTAGAAATGCTTACACTAGGACTTAGGTCTTTCCTCCCCCTTTTAAGCATCATCATAGTTTATTAAAATATTGTCAAGAAACTGAGCAGGAGGTGTTATATTGTCTTGGAACCGTGCCCAACCGAGATACCATATTACACTCATTATGTGGGCACAGCACCTGACTGTTCTCTTACCTACAAAACAATTACAGCAATGCTGTAATATAGCATTCCTCCCGCTCAAAGAACTGTCAACTAATATATATATATATATAATAAGTTCTACTACTTATATGCCTGGACTTTATTTTTCCTCTTAATAACCAAGTCGTTTGAGATATTGACAGTTCTTGTAGGAGGTCTGTATCCACACCTCTGCACACTTCAATGACATACAGAATACACACTTGTCTGTGCCCCACTGGTGATTGTGCTGGTCTGTTCTCATCCAAACATGCACATTGAGCTTGAATCCAGCAAGATTCGCAAATGATGTCATTTGCATTCACCTTAAACAGAGATCATGTTTTAAGCACTGAATATTCCATAGTCATATAGGCTAGTACTTCATGAACGTTACACATATCAGTCAAAATACATTGTCATATACAAAAGTTCGCATAATTATCTACGGAATTAGGTAGACTCGTAGTAATTTCTATTCTATAGCAGCTATCACACAGCTTGTTGCCGTTAATTATAATAACAATTTCAAAAGAGTGAGAAATAACGAATAAGTACTTACTATTTGTGGTGCGACCCATTCACGTATACAAGCTAGTATCGCTGCATCGTTCAATGAATGTCTGCCTATAATATTGCACCGATAGCAATTCCACAATTCACACAGAGACTCATTGTGATAGCTTTCAGTCGATGTGGTAAAGTCTAGTCCAGTTTTAAGGCCAAGGTCAACAAATGTAGCAAATAACGGTGTCCGGTAATCAAGCAAGGGTCAATTAGTTCGAAAATCATATACAATTCCCAGAGTAAAAGCAGTAAAACACAATGATCTCAGGGAGCCGAAGGAAAGCGAATGCGACATTTTCAATGACAGGAGTGAAAATGACATATGATGTTACAGATTATTATGAATTCTATATGATCGATATTTACATAGACTTTGAATACACTACGATTATTTACAATCGATATTTTGACTTCCATTATGAAAGATACAGGTGTCTTTCTGATTAGTGAACTGAATAACGAAAATAAAGATGCTACATGGATATTTTGAAATCATTTAATAAAGCCACGAATTTTAAATTCATAGTTATTAGTTATCGATTTGATTTCATAATCAAATCGATAAAGCAAGCATAATCATAGCGCATTTACGAAGATCGGATTAAGTATTACATTCAACGTTTACGAAGCCTGTTGATTAATGAAAATCACATTTTAAAACTTTTGTCGCACTTGGCCATTGCTGATTGTAATGAAGTCTAAACAAAATTATAACACAAAATAGACGAAAATTTTGAGGTAGGTTTGATGTCTGTACACTCAGGCCCAAAATGGGGTATCTCCTTTCAGCAATCATTATATTCGTTGATTGTTGTTGGAAAGTACAACCTTCTAAGGGACTGGTCGCTGGTGCATTTTTAAGCATTTACTTTTTACAATTTAAATGGATTGTTATATATTTCAGTCTGGAATAATCTGGTTTCCATAGGTTACGGGGAACGGGTTCAAAATTCTACGCAGGTGAAGCCACCGGCAACAGCTAGTAATGCAATACATTCCAACATTACGCTCATAAATTTTAACCTCCAAGTACTTTTATTACAAATGAAAGACATGAATCTTCACAAGATATTAAAAGCGTAGAAACTTATTAAATGTTGCCAAGATCAAATGTTGACATTAAATAGAAATTGTAATTATCATTATCCGTTTTAAGGCGAGAGCTAAAGAAATAATATTTTTAATACCCACGCGCACAAAGTTCTCAGACTCGCTCAGATTTTGTAAATATTTGAAGAATTTGATGAGTATTAAAATTTAATGCAAGTAATTAAAATTCTCAGAACTGTTTTTCTTTATTGTTGACAATTTCTGACATTTTAAAAATATTTATTGATTTATTGGCGATGGCATGAAAAGCGTCTGACAAGGCCATCAAACCGAGGGCCACCATTGTAGGATTGTTTATTGCTTCACGGCAGTCGCTCCATGGCAAATATCAAAGTTCAGCCGCATCGGGCTTCGGTTCGGAAAATGAGGCTGAAATTGGCAGCCTAATTCCATCATCATCCACATAAAGACGTCAGTCCTGATTGCATCCGCGGCCACGGTGCCCTCGGAGCTAGGGCCCGCATTCCGGCTCTTCCTCCTCCACTTCGCACGATCTTGGGCGTCCAAGGTAGTGAGACCGTTTACACGCACGTCACCCTCCACAACGCCAAGCCAGCACGTCACAGTCAGCACCCCTTCTACCTGGACCCGGTGCGGGCGCCATTGCCAGGCATTTGTTAGGCAGCCTAAATTGTTGCAGCCAAAATCGGTAGCTAAGATTGGCAACAAAATCAAACAGCTAAACCATAAACCATATCCAATTTCAAGAAGGTCTCAGACAATGTGTAGAAGTTTCACCTTCATCATTTTCATATTGTTGCTACTTGTATTGATTTTGGCTGCTACAATTTTGCCTGACAATTACAGCCTAATACCACAGTCTAACGATTCATACTACATACAGTCGGTCGACGAAGCCGTCTAGACAGAGCAATCGTGCGGGGGGAGAGGGGTGGTGGGGGACGGGGTATTACTCGGTACGCCCATACATTTTACTCGGTACTAAGGATTCAGGGCTGTCTCATTTTTGTAATCACACTAATCACGTGATTTTTTTTTCAAGGCTCGTTTTGTTTGTTAAAATTGTATTTTTTTCGTTTTCTATATTTAGCTATCCAAGATGGCGGACTCGAAATTTTCACTAAAATCGATATGGGTATCGTTTTCGGGGTTTTTGGGGTCGCTGATTGTGAATATAACATCCATTTGGTGATCCAAGATGGCGGACTCGAGATTTTCTCTAAAATCGATATGGGTATCGTTTTCAGGGTTTTTGGGGTCGCTGATTACGAATATAACATCCATTTCGCGATCCAAGATGGCGGACTCGAAATTTTCACTAAAATCGATATGGGTATCGTTTTCAGGGTTTTTGGGGTCGCTGATTGCGAATATAACATCGATTTCACGATCCAAGATGATGGACTCGAAATTTTTACCAAAATCGATATGGGTATCGTTTTCACGGTTTTTGGGGTCGCTGATTGCGAATATAACATCTATTTGGTGATCCAAGATGGCGGACTCGAAATTTTCACTAAAATCGATATGGGTATCGTTTTCAGGGTTTTTGGGGTCGCTGATTGTGAATATAACATTCATTTGGTGATCCAAGGTGGCGGACTCGAGATTTTCTCTAAAATCGATATGGGTATCGTTTTCAGGGTTTTTGGGGTCGCTGATTGCGAATATAACATCCATTTCGCGATCCAAGATGGTGGACTCGAAATTTTTACCAAAATCGATATGGGTATCGTTTTCAGGGTTTTTGGGGTCACTGATTGCGAATATAACATCCATTTGGTGATCCAAGATGGCGGACTCGAAATTTTTACTAAAATCGATACGGGTATCGTTTTCAAGGTTTTCGGGGTTGCTGATTACGAATATGTTATTCATATAGCAATCCCAGATGACTGGATGGATGATATATTCGTGATTAGCAACTCTGAAAACTGGGCGAAATGTGGGTGCTAGCACCTCTGCCTGCGGTAAGACCCATCATGGAGGAGTGGCTAGAGAGGCCACACGGCAGCCTCTCGTACCGGCTGACGCAGGTGATTACCGGACACGGGTGTTTCGGGAGTTACCTGTGTCGGATCCGGAAGGAGCCAACGTCCGAGTGCCATCACTGTGATGCGAGTGAGGACACAGAGCTGCACACGCTGACCGAGTGCCCGGCGTGGGACACGCCGAGGCGGGTCCTAGTGGCGGCTCTGGGGGTGGGAGTCCTCACACTCGCCACGTTCCTCACATCGATGGTAAGATGCGCGAACGCTTGGGGTGCGGCTGCCTCCTTCTGCGAGCAAGTAATGCTCGAGAAGGAGGCGGTCGGTCGGGTCCGGTCTAGACTCTGGGCCCGAGAAGCCCGCGCAGAGCGAAGGCGAACCGGAAGTCGGAGGTCACAGAACGACCTCCGTCCTCCATGAGCGCTGGCCTGTGACCGGTGGAGCCGCCTGTCACCCTAGCAGAAGCAGGCCGCGGCGGCGGCGCAAAATGCGCCTCCCCGTAACCGGGGCAAGATGGGGACACAGTGGTCCCCACAATCCGAAGGGGGCCATCTCGAAGGAGATGGTCCTGGGTCTGCCGGGGTGCGAGAGATATGCTTTTGGCAATCTCACCTCCGGCAACCAAAGACCCAAGACGGCGTGCGTTTTAGTTGGTTCGAGTCCGACATAACCGCCTTCACCGGCTCCGTGGGGGTGGTATCCGTGGGGATTTTTCGCACGATAAAAAAAAAAATGAGTGAGTTTATGTTATGTTATGAAAACCTCCAAAACGATGCTCATGTTGACTTTGTGGGAAATTTCAAGTCCGCCATCTTGGATCGCTAAATGGATTTTATTATACGTAATTAGTCACCCCGAAAACCTCGATTTGTTTTTTTTTAAATTTCAAGTCCGCCATCTTTGATCGTCGGTAACATGGTCGTCAAGCCCGATAGCAGACAATTGCCGGCAGGCAATCATACGATGGGAAACTGTCGACTCCCAACTGATCGTGTGTAGCCGCAAAACTGACAGCAGGTCATGGCCACCAGGCCAAAATCGCTTTCGTGTGTGGGCGCTGTCGACTTAGGACTGCAGGCCGTCCGATACGATTTGAAACTACAGGCGAACTGATCGTGGATAGGCTCCTTAAGAATATATCATCAATTTAGCGATCCCGACGATTAGCGAAATTCGAATTCGAATCCGAATCCAACCCCGAACCCGAACCCGAATCAATATCAAAATTCAAGTCGGAATCGAAATAGAAATTCGAAATCGAAAAGGAAATCGAATTTGAAACCGAAATCGAAACCAAAATCCAAAAACTCAGATTTTAAATATTACGTTTGCTTGATCATAATTGGTTGAGTAGAATCGGAGATATAACCAAAAGTCGCAATAGCCGACATCCATGCGAGCGAAGCCGCGGGCGTCACCTAGTAATATAAATTAGCGTGAGTTGATGTGCCTTGACAGAACAAAGAGAACGAATAGGAGTTATATATAGAATATTACAGAAAAATTATATATAAAAACTGAAGTGACAACCCTGACAAAACTGCAAAAGGCGGCATTTCCGCAAACATCAAACGCGATGAACTACTGTAAGATCTCTCGTTATACTGTGCTAATACTAAGAAAAGACTGAGAGGACGATGATGAATCATCTCATGCCTGAGACTTCCTCTTTAGCTTAGGTTCAATCAGGCGCAGTGAAGTCATAATATCTGACATTACACAAAAATTTAACAGAAATGGACATTTTGGTAAAGGGAAATTTCGAGAAAGAGACTATTCGAAACCTAGGGACATTTTGGGAAAGGGACATTCTGAGCCTGAGCGAAAAATTCATCTATCCATCCCAACTATTGCCATTTACAACAGTAGTGAGATTAAAACTATTTTAGTAGTTGTTGACTCATTTCTCATAAATCCTTCTCTGTCGGTGAATGTAGAATGAATGGTAGATAGCAGACTGTAACAAAACAACGATTAATATGGTCGTTAAACTAACGACAGGTCGTTTGTTGCTACAATATTACGCGCAGCGCCGCGCGCCGGTGCATAGTTAGCGAGAGAAGTATATGTGAGAACTAAAGTGTTAGGGATTGAAATAAAGCAGTGCGAGAAGTGGATGAAAATGTTTTCGAGGAATTAATGGGGAAAGAGAATTTTAAAGAAAACTGCCAAGAATCTTATTACCAAGATCTTTGACACAACACAGTGTACAGGGCACTTTCTACACCGTGGAGGTTCAAAACCTGCCAGTCGATGTATCTGCTAATACTAATAATGCTATATAATGCTATATAATACTAATAATGCTCTGGATAATGCTATATAATACTAATAATGCTCTGGAGTAGACTTTTGACTCAGGGGTGGGTGGTCAACTATCCTAATCAAACTCAAAATCCTAAAAAAATCAAAAACCCCAGACCTCAGGCTCCAAATTTTAGATGAATCTGGGCAGTCGCCATGATCTGGACACTAGCAAGATATTTCAAATGAGGCTCTGTTGCAGGCTTTTCTCTATAGCATGTGATACAACCGGAATTTCACAGTGGTGATGATGATGATGATGTCGATATGAAAACGATTTAGGATGAATAAATATAGTCTAAGTAAACTTGTACAAATATTTTGTATTTTAATTTCAAAACGTAGTCGATACTTCTTGGAATTGTTTGCTTTAGCAATAATAGAAATTTCATTATTTTGTAACATAATAGTAGTTGGATTTGCGAGCAGAAATACCAAGAATAGCAAATATTATATAAAATTAAAAGGTCGTATTTGATTTTGGGACATAAATCTGTAACGTAATATAGCTTAGCAGATATTAATTGAAAACCGGGACGATTTAATTCTAACACACACAAAAAAAATACATAATATTTGACTGATGTTTTTATAGCATTTTTAATGCTAACTTTAAAATTCGAAAAACATCGGAAAAAATGAAACGCTCAAGTGAGACTTGAACTCACGACCTTCCCCTTACAGGGGGAATGCTCTTCCAACTGAGCTATTGAGCCACACCTGATTCATTTCAAAATTTCCTTATCTATAAATCCGTCTTTAGGGGCGACGGTGGTGCCATCTATACATAATATGGATGGATTAATGGAAGAATGTATGTTACTCAATCTCGTTAAAACAGGTGACACGTATTTGGATTCAAATTTCTACAAATTTCACCTTTTTGGGACTCAATATTTTGGCATTCAACATTTTGGGAATCAACATTTTGCAAATTCAAGATTGTAGTCCAGGAGCGAAAGGTAAATAGATTCTAATATGAAATAGCACATTATATTTACTAACAAGTAACACATTACAACGTGCGTCTACAGTCCGTCAAATCTAAGAAGTACCGTTTGACAGTTCTGACAATTGAATGATAGGGATGGGATGAAAAAATCGATTACTATAATATCCGAACTTTAAGAGATCGATTACTATAATATCCGAATTTTAAGAAATCAATTGTTATAATTAAATAAAAGAAATGTTTAGGATATTTTTTTATTCACTACTAGTACTAGTATCGTCGTCTTCGTCATCATCGTCATTTAAATTAATGACCAGTTGATTGTCCATTACATTATCAAAGTGTACGTCTCTTTCGAAGTCGTCCATTATTATTTTCTTTGTTTTTTGTACTACTTTACTCCAATCTTCCTGTGTAACTTGGGCACATGCTTCCTTTAATAAACCTTCCATTTTCTTGACACTGAAGGGTGGTTTTGTGTTGTGTCTTGCTGCATAACCTGTAAAACAATAATGTAACTATTTGATAGCAGACGAAAACCATTGTTTAAATTATAAATGTTAGAAGTACTCGTGTTATTATTATAATATTATAAAATATTACCTTTAACTTGGGCCCAAATCAGTTCAATGGCATTATATTGGCAATGGTACGGAGGAAGTCGTATGACTTTGTGCCCGTGCTCTTCGGCCAATTGGTCAATTACATATGTCGGTTTTGGTGGTTTATGCAATTTCACTAACTGTAATAATTCAGCTTTTAATAGTGACATGTCGGCATCCACTCCTTTTCTTTGCAGCCATGCCACCAAATCTGCTTTCTTATTGGCTGACGTAGGTGCTTTATCAATTTGCACAGAGTGGTATGGGGCATTATCCATTATAATTGTGCTGTTAGGAGGGATATTCTGTAATAAATTTAAGAACCACTCTCGGAACCTTACTGCGTCCATTTCTTCATGATACTCTTTAGTGCTTTTGGATTGGAAAGCTAATAAAGAGTTTTCCACGAAGCCTGTAGACGCTGACCCAGCATGGCATATTATGAGGCGTCCACCTTTTCCTATCGGCACCTTCGAGCACGAAGCTTCAGAATCATCAGTCCATGTTTTCGGCACAGAATGGTTGGAATTTAGCCAAGTTTCGTCCAAAAATATTACATTATCCCAGTTTATAATTTGTTTAACTTCGCGCAGGAATGTTAGTCGCTGCATAATTATGTCATGTCGCTCCATAACAATTTTTCGTTTGTCAACTTTTTTGTATCTGAAGCCAATTCCTGTTATTACCGTTCTCAACGACTCTATGCTTCCCTTATACAGCCCGGCATCTTTTAAAGTTGCACATAACTTTGCCAATGTTGGAAATTCGCCTCTTGTAAAATACCCGTATATATGGTTTCTAATAGCATGACTATCGAATTCATCGATGCCTGTCACAGGTTTATTTCTTTTTCGTTTTTTCGGTGTGTGAAGTACGTTACTGTCACTCCCCGAAGGCCCATATTTTTCACTTAATATTTTGCCAACGGTGCGGCTACCAATACCGAGAGCTTCACCGACGCGATCCCGAACTTGTGTAACTGGCAGTAGAAGTCCACCATTTTGAGATTCACGCTCAAAATACTCGTGTAATTTCACCACCAATTCACGAGCCTGGCTGTTCAAAGTACGTCCTCTTTTCGACATTATTAATAAACACTTGCTTAGTTCGGAGTCCAGTATAAATATTGCCAAGGTAAACGGATAAATAATGATCAGTCCAGAAAAGTAATAGCCAAGTCACAAATTGTAAAACACAAACGAGAAAGCAAGTACGCGCACAGTCAGCTTCCAAGATGGCGAGAGACTGCTGACGCCGAACCGACCGAGCGGACCGCGTGCGCTTGTAGTTGGCAGTGTTGCCAGAAAAAAAAAATTGTAGAGACTTGGACACCTGCGATTTTGCCTATTGACCTAAAAATAATTAAATTAATTTATTTTAGGGTATCTGTGTATTCAGTGCATTATGCGGTCGCGCAGTAACGTCGTTAATTTATAACATCAGGCAACAACATTTTTGTGAATGGGTTCTACATACCTTATTTTTATTAGTTTTAGACGTAGAAATAAGACTTAGAAGAAAAAATTGTAATTGTAAAATCAATGGATGTGCTTGTTAAAAATTTGTTTATTTCTCTGTAATATGCAAACCCATACTATCATACACAAAAATAAATGTAAAAAACACTATCCCTGACTCCATTTACTATTTCGACAGCGTTAGCGCGAGAAACCCCGACTTATTTGGGCGCGAAAATCAAAAATCGACAAATCGCTTTCGACAACTTTTTAAAGAAGCAAATATATTTGATTTATAAATACGTATTTTTGGTGAATGGGTTTTATCTCATATTTTACGATTACATATTATGTTTAGTTTAGATTAGTTATGTAATCGTAATATGTGAGATAAATCCCATTCACATGAAAAAATATTTGTTTGGTTGTCAAGTGTAATTTGTAAATAATACATTCGATTTTTCGTATATGTAAACGATTTTTTTGCATACAAGTGTATCCGAAGAGTCGCAACACTACGTGCAGTGACCTAACTACGTAACTTTGTAATGAGGTCAAGAATATAACTATTAGAAATTATTTACTGTGTAAATATGTGTTATTTTGCTTTGTTTGAAAGTTTTCAATTACATTTAGATATTAAGAATTGTACATTTTTAGATACAATAATGAAATCTTTCTAAATTCATGGTTTTATGAAAAAGGTTATCGAAACTGAATAATGTACGTATGAACAAAGTTGTTTCGGTTTGAAAAATATGAAACGTCAAACGGTACCTCTTAGATTTGATGGACTGTAGTATTTACTTCTCGTAATACAACTGTTTGCGAATGTATCGCTAACAAATGACTTCGCTACGTACGTCTTTGCGTCCGCAAATCATATCTTACAGTAATTACATGGAGGTTTCTTCAGCCGCGACGGCCACGATGATTTATAGCTTAGAACGAACCATAATTTACTATTTCCTATATATTACAGGAAGCCAACCCGCTGTATCCAGAACTAGTTTTTAGGGTGATGGAAATTAATGGTTTGGACTTCTGTTTGTATAGTTTGATAAGTTGAAACATTTGAATGAAATGTGTTGATACAGTCGTTTGTGAATATGTATGAATGACGTCATTGTATTGAACCCTGAAAATTTGGAAGTAATACATTAAAAATGTACAAGGTATGAATGTAGAGGGATTTTGGAGCAGAATGGAATGCGCGGAAGGGGACACAGCAGGAAGTGACTGAGGAGATGTTATAGGAATCGATTATGATAGGAAAAAGTGAATCAGTTCAGGTGGTAGTCAAACCCGCGATTACAGGGGGAATGGTCTGAGCCACCGAGCCACCCCTGTACCGAAAAGTTTTGGGGCAACGTATCTTATAGGAACGTATTTCGGTCAGGAATTAATGAATGGATCCAAGTCAAATAATTAGGATATGGACAGGTAGATAACAATCATAGCAAACCTTAAACCACTGAGGTTTGTGTGGATTGCCGTGCATTCTACATTGCGATTAAATATAATGTATTATAATTTTAATTTAATAACTTTTATTCATTATTTGCTCACTACTTCCATTGCTTTGCGAATCTAACTATAAATTATGGATGACTTTGTTATCGAAATGAAACAAGTATCTCCTTTCCTTCCCCTTCCCACTCTTCAGAGCACACCACTGCCACTGCAGGATCACCTCACTATCCTCGGTATGGATGTTCGCTGCAAACTGAACAACAAAAACTATATCGAGAGTATTATCAAATCAGCCTCGCGTAAACTCCTGAGTCCTGAACAGAGTGAGACGTTTTTTCACGCCGGAGCAGCGGTGTCTTCTATACAAGACCCAAATTCGTTCCAGCGTGGAATACTGCTCACATCTCTGGGACGGCTCCGCAAAGTACTTATTAGATGCTCTCGACAGGTTGCAGCGACGTGCGGTCCGCATTATTGGGGATCCTGAGGTCACGAACACCCTCGAGCCTTTGCAGATGCGTAGAGATGTTGCGTCTTTGGCAGTTTTCTACCGTCTCTACCATGGTGAATGTTCTGACGAGCTCTTCCAATTAGTCCCACCCTCCCCTTTCCTTCACAGGACGACACGTGCAGGGCTAAGATGTCATCCATTTACGGTGCAGAGTATACCTGCTAGAACCAAGCGTTTCAGTGATTCATTCCTATGCCGCACCACTAAGACCTGGAATTCCCTGCCAGCTCACGTGTTTCCTTCTTCCTACAGTCCCGGGTCCTTTAAGCGAGGCGTGAAAAGGCATCTAATGAGGCCGTCAAGCTGAGTGCCACCACTGTTAACATGGTAAATGTTTACGATGGTGACCCTCTTTCCGAGACTTTGCCTTTAGCTTAACATCAGGCGAGGTGAAGTCAAATTGACGTGTCCTGTGTGTCATTTTCATATTACAAAAAGCAGTAGTAAATTACCATTTTGTGAGCGGAACTTTGATATTAACCTTTTTACATACCATTATAATATGTAAAGCACAGGCTCTTTCATTAAACTGTCATTACCATAATTAATTGTGTGGTTCACTGTAAAATCCCACCTACGTGCAATATTATAAACATTATGAATACTGTCATGAAAATTAAAGCCTCTGTAAAATTGATTTAATTTTCATTTAGAAATCGAATGATAAATGAATGTGATCTATGTTATCAGATAGTTAGACATGTGAATTGGATCAATCGTGAATTGATCGTTTCACTATTGAATCACTCCGCAATGACTATAATATGGGTTTTTTTAAGGAGCATTAGTAGGTTCCTACAGGGTCAGCAGCACAACGACACGACAGTGGTAGTGAACACTTTCATAGGCCATAGCAACCACTTCCTGTCAGGTGGGTAGTGCGTGTCTGCCACATAGTGGTGTTTAAAAAAAAGGTAAGAAAACGCGTGTAGTGAAGAAAATGGTAGATTTTAAAATAGCTCCATAACCGCATCCATTAAATAAACGTGAACTCCAGAGTGCCGTTGGTCATGGCACCACTCTCCACTCGTGAGTCATGGCAGTGGATATCAGTGAATTCAAGTTTAAATAATGGTAATTAAGTAAAATGTCAACCCAACCCATTCGCGTCCACAAAACCATAACACTACCACCTACAGCGAATAAATTTAAACATTCATTCTGAAATACAATAAAACAAACCAACACACCATTTAAACAGCAATCAAAGTTTGTACGAAACAAAACGCGAAATCCTTATAAATTACCCTTAAAGCACACACACATAGTGACACGACCCACACTAACACATATAAAAGTGTTAATTTACGCATTTTTACTTCGAATCGCTGTTGTGTTCCCGCCCTTACGCCCCAGTAATATATTGCGACAGCTCCGACACGATTTTATGGTAAAGGTGCGTCCGGTGTATCAACTTAGTGTTATTTATTAACTTGCCAAGATTTTGTGTGTTTTAGATTTAATCTTTACGGCCTAAGGCTGAGGGTAGAAAGGTAAATGGGTAATAATAGTTTGGGTTGAGGAAAAATGAATGGCTTTTTCATTATGCTGGAGTAAATAATGATAGGGAAACTGACAGTTAGTGGGTAATATAAACCTTTTAAAATTATTATTTATAATGTTATTTTGTATGTCTTTGCACTCGTTTATATTTCAGTTAACTACTTCAACTATGTAGTTTCTATGTGCCTCTATTTACTGTAAGTGGGTACATAGCAATTGAGTAGATTAACCCATAGCCACGTGGTTCCCGGCAGAGTAGAACTTGGGCCACCCCATGTCTTCCCAAACGGTGTCGTACAAGGTGACTAAAGGATAGCGCTGTTTAACATCAAACAGATATATACAGCCCAGACTCAGCCTCAGCTGCAAGGCTGAGTTTCAAGTCAACAATATTGCCTGGAATGCGGCAATACTCAGCCCCTATTACGTGCGACCAAATACAATTTTTGATGAAATGTGGGTGTTAATTTACCTCTGCCTAACCCTTCGGGGATAAAGGCGTGATTATATGTATGTATGTATGTATGTATGTAAGCCACTACCAGTTTATGTAATACTAGCTTTTACCCGCGTGGATGTCGATTATCGCAACCAAACAGTCTATAAAAGCCTTTCTCAAGGTCTAACCTATTTCGGGGTGCGGGTTGGGTAACCTCCACGTTGGCCTTTCCGTTTCTTCCCCCTTTGGACTGCGGTCCTGGGGAGCGGAAGCGCCCTCCGCTTCCGCTCCCCAGGACCGCATCCTGGACAACGGCTAACAGACTCCCACCTTGGGAGTTCTGTTGGCCGTTGACGAATAACCCAACGGCCGACCTCATTGTACGAGGAGGTCGTGGGATGGCGGGCCTGCAAGGCCCGCGGGAAGGGATCCGTAGGATCCCTTCTATTCAAACAGCCCTTTTGAGGGCTAGCTGACCCAGAGGGGGTCGTGGGATGGCGGGCCTGCAAGGCCCGCGGGAAGGGATCCGTAGGATTCCTTCCATTCAAACAGCCCTTTTCAGGGCTAGCTGACCCAGAGGGGGTCGTGGTATGGCGGGCCTGCAAGGCCCGCGGGAAGGGATCCGTAGGATTCCTTCCATTCAAACAGCCCTTTTGAGGGCTAGCCGACCCAGACGGGGTCGTGGTGTGGCGGGGCTTCAAGGCCCGCGGAGAGAGATCCGGTTCCCGCTAGTCGCTCCCAGTATCCCTCTGCTCTCAGAGGGGACAGGGGAGAGGCAAGGGTTCCGTGAGATCCAGGGACGTGTCGGTCCACTGCTCGCGCAGGGGCCGACAGGCACTCGTGCCGCCGTCGGTGTTGGGAGAGTTGGCTGCTCCCCCGCGTCGCGTAACCTCCTAGATATCGACAACGATCTGAGTGCTAGCCACACTCGGTACGCCGGTATCCTGGAGGCCGCGGGGCTTGCCTTAATTGGCCGGCCCGCGACAAGGAAAAGTCTCTAAAACCCGACAGCGAAGTCGATTAAAACCTGTGGACACCAGGGGACCTCCACAGTATCTACCCCGCTTTTCGGAATGAGCGTCACCCGGAAAGTGTAGTATAGTTCGTCTCATGCTCGTGGGAACCTTATGCATACTTCTGATACTCATAAAACCCCCCCCTTACCTAGCGAAACAGTCTGCGCGGAGGTCGCGCAGCGCCATGACGCGGAGGTCGCGTCCAAGAACGTCGTGGCGGCGACGGACAAATTCGACACCGCCACAGAGAGGAGCAGGGCCACAGCCTGGTGGGTTTGCAGACCCGGAAATCTGCACGGAGGAGGAACGGCGATAGGAAAGTTCCTCCTCCACGGAGGGCTGAGACGGATACGGCGGTCATAGTGACCGACTCGTCCTCCACCGCCGGCAGCGGGAGCGAAAATTCCCCCCCGCCCAAGGCTGCAATGATCGGCAGGGGAAAAACGCGGGGTGGCAAGAGAGCCACCCCTCAAACGCCCTCCTCACGGGTCCCGGCCCTGAGGGACACTGAAGTGCCGCCGAGCCCCTCCACCTCGGCGGCGCCCATGCCTCGTACCGACCCTACTTCTAGGGAGGTACTAGAGGCTCTGGAGACCGTGATAGGGGCCCGTGCTGGGTCCCTAGGGCCGGACGAGGTCCGGCTGCGACAGGCGACGACGCGCCTCGTCGATGAGTTTAGCCTGCTGAGAGCGGAGCTGGCTGAGTCGCGCAACGATCGGGCTCAACTAGGCAGGCGGCAGGTCGAGCTCATCGAGAGCTCTGAGCGGCAGGCAGCAGAGTACCGCAAGGAGATGGCCAAGATGGCGGCCGAATTTGCGGACCTGCAGAAAGTCGTCGCCGGGCTGCCGGAGGGGCGCGTCACGCGGTCGGCGCGAAGCAAACCAGTCGCGCAGCCGGTGGGGCCAAAGCCGCCGGTTCGGCCGGCATCCCCGGTGCGGTCGGTGTCGCCAGTGCGGTCGAGGTCGCCGCTGCGGCTGGAGTCGCCACCGTCATCGCCTGTCCGACCACAGCCGCCGGTGCTGATGCCGGCCCAGCCCGCGGACCCGCTGGCGGCCGTCGTGGCGGCTCTGGCCGCCATGGAAAGGCGGCTGGAGGCAGCGCAGGCGGCGCAGGAGGCGCGGCAAGCGGCGCATGAGGAGCGGACAAAGCGTGGATTGGAGGCCATTATGGACTCCATCCGCCGTCCGCCTCTGGCGCCGCCCGCGGGATATGCCGGGGCCGTAAAAAGAGGTCGTCCAGCAGCGGCCCTGACCCCGCAGGAGTCGGCCAGCAGACCATCCGCTGCGCCTGTGGCTCCGGCCGCTTCTGCTGTCGCCGTCGGAGTCAAGGGCCCTGGGGTTGCGCAGCACGCCCAGTTCAGGGGCAAGGGAAAGGGGAAGGGCAAGGGGAAGACGTCCTCTGCCCCAGCCCCAACCCCAGCCCCGGCACCGGCCTCGGCTTCGGCTACAGCTCCGGCTCCGGCTGCCTCCACGCGCTCCTCCCCTGCAGGTGGTTGGGAGGTAGCCGGCGAATCACGCAAAAGGCGGAACGCCAAGCGAAAAGCAGCCAAAAAGGCCAAGAAGGCCGAGGCTGCCGCGAAGGGAGCGCCGGGAAGGCTGCGCGTCCCCCGCACCACGGCTGTCGTCTTGACGATGACGCCGGAGGCCGCGGAAAGGGGCGTGCAATACCCCGACCTGGTGAGGCGGGCCAGAGGCCTCATAGATATGAGGTCTCTTAAGCTGGCGAAGCCCCTCCGAGTCACGGAGACTCGGACGGGGGCCCGCCTCATCCAGGTCCCTGGCGCCTCCAGCGGTCCCCAGGCTGATGCCATAGTGGCTCAGCTAAGGGAGACGCTGGACGCAGCCGGGTGCCAGTCCGGGTGACAGACAGACAGAGTTACTTTCGCATTTATAATATTTGTATGGATATGGATTAGAACGACGAATGAACGAGATTACGAACTGTTATGGCCATCGATGTTGGGGCCCAAAAAACTAATTACATAATTTGATATTGCAAGTGGGCAGTGGAAACCAGATAGCAGTCGCTACAAGTTTTTATTTTCTATTAAATAAATTTATTTCAAATCACAAGATTCACATCTGGTTAGTAACAATGTAACTTAGAACCATTGTTAATCCATACTAATATTATAAATGCGAAAGTAACTCTGTCTGTCTGTCTGTCCGTCTGTCTGTCTGTCTGTCTGTATGTTACGCTTTCACGCCTCAACCACTGAACCGATTTTAATGAAATTTGGTATACGGGTAGATTAGACCATAAGAAAGGACAAAGGCTATGTTTGGTCGCGATAACCGACATCTACGCGGGCGGAGCCGCGGGCAAAAGCTAGTATTCTATAAAATACCGAAGTTCAGCCGTTTCTTCTTGAAGTCCAACCGTATTGGGAAAAGGCTTGGAAATTATAATACAATAAAATAAATATACAAAAAATAACTGAATAAAAAATAAAATAAAAAATTAGCGAGAATGATTATTTTGAAAAAACAACTTTAATATTTATATAACCTAAGCTATTATTTAAAATGTAAAATGATAAAAGGATCGGCCTATGCATTTGGTCTCTAGAACGCCACATAGAAACAAACATACATACATACATACATACATACATAGACTGATAAACACATAACCCTCCTTTGCGTCGCGCAGTCGGGTAAAAAAAAGATATATAAAAAGATAATATACCGCGGTAGCCCAGTGGTATGGGTAATGGACTGCTGAGACGAGCTCTCGGGTTCGATCCCAGGTTTACCATGGCACACACCAATGACTTTTCGATGCTTTTCGAAGTTATGTGTGTATTTATCGCAGGTTTATAAGTGCCCGGTTAATGGCGATAGGCTCGCCACCTATTACATTGGGATCTAAACATAAACTGGCGAAACGTGGGTGCTAGCACGTCTGCCTACCCCTTCGGGGAATACAGGCGTGAATTTATGTTATGTTATGTTTATAAAAAGAGCTATATAGTGTAAACAATGATTAACATATAAATAACGGAGATTTATCTCCACGTCTTATAAATACTGACAATAGTCACAAAAGCAAGTTTATTTCCGCCACAAAAGCATTTTACAACTAGTAACATCGCTATTATTTTATTCAGCACTCAATAAAACGTATTACAACCGGTCGGTAATATACTTGACGTGCTTACCGCCGCTGTTATGTGCCGACCTTTACAACAAGATATATGGCGATGGATTTTACCGTTATACAGATGATCCAACATATCTGTGGACTTCACATTTTGCACTTGTGAACCGTGCTGTATCGTTGTTTAAACTGTGCCATATCGTTGGTTTGTGGTATTTGCACATGACTTACTATATAGAGTTCTTTATGAAGGATATGAAAATTGATACTATTGAAATTTTACGCGAATATTGTTCATTGAGATAGAACCACGTTAAACAGATTCGCATTCGAAGTAGTTTGCGATAGAATCTGTTAAAAGTATGATTTGAAACTTATATGGTCATTCTCTTTAGGTTGATAATGACCACTTTCTTAAAATGATCACTTGCCTAAAATGACCACTTTCCGAAAATGACCACTTTCCGGACATGCCCACTTTCCTAAAATTCCTGATGTCTACTTTCACACTTGTCGTATTTTTGGGTTGAGTATGAGTAACCAATATTTCGGAGCTGTTTCAAGCGCCATGATCAATATGGTAAATATCCCGGTGAGTTACAATACTACTGTTACAAGTAGTTTTTTTTTCAATGTCATAGTATTTTTACCGGAGTCAGCAGAGGAAGCGTGATGACTCTGGTGTTGTACACGTCCCTAGGCAAGTAACCACGGCGCTTACTAACAATTGTCAAAGGATCCCCCAACCAAGAGAGGAAAGTTCTTATTCTAGTCTCATCTGTCAATTAGTAGGTGTATCGGTTAGCTAGCGTGATTGTGATTGGATTGCTTGGCTCCAGAAAATGGCTCGAAAAAAGATTCAAAGACAAATCCTCATTATTAGAATGAATTTTACAGCATTACATATGCTAACTAGTTCGGATAGTTCGTAAGAATATCGATATTAAGATGGGTAAAAATATATGGAAAATTTGAATCACATCGGGCGTGTCTCGGTAGCCGAGTTGGTCAAGGCATTCCCCCTGTAAGGGAAAGATCGTGGGTTTGAGTCCCGCCCGAGAAGTTTCATTTTCCCTATGTATTCCTCAATATTAATTTAAAAATTTCCGTACATCAATGCAAGCGAAGTCACATAAAAATCTAGTGATGAAAACAAAGGTAAATTTCACCAATAACTTACATGATTGAAGTTAGCAGACAAAAGTGGGTTTATTTATGAATGATTGATTTTCTCATTGGAAGTTTATCGGAGGATCGACTCGATGGAGAGGCGAGCTGTCGCTACGATAGTTTCAGTTTTGATTTGTGGGCACGCAAGCGTCACTCACAAATAATGGTTCTTCGCAAAAGTACTCGGTTTGTTCAATAATAAGTTTGTGAAGTATCATTTTTGAAGAAATATGATATTGATTTTGTTGGTTAAAATATGGTGTTGCTTCTTGGTGGAGTAGAATAGGATCATCCCATAATGTCAGTGTCGTAAAAGGCGACTGAGGGATAGGGCGGTTCTCCATCCGACAGAAAACATACAGCCCAAGATAAAGGTTAGAAGGCAAATAGAAAGAAAGAAAAATATTTTATTCAAGTTCATCACAGTGTGCATCTCACTAAAGTAAGTAAGTATTACAATTTTATAATTTATAAATAGTCTTGCCCCCTATTACATAGTGGAATCGAAAATAATAATTGGCGAAACGTGCGTGCCAATACAACTCTGCCTACCCGTTCGGGGATTTTAAATCGTGAGTATATGTATATATGTTTTTTTTTATAAGCTTATACCAATGAGTTCGGAGTTGGCATTAGTCCTTGTTGCGTTCGAGACCTTCACCTCAGAATTGATTCGACTTGATGGGAAGTGGTTACTGTGGCCTATTGACACATGCAACGTTGCGGGCGTTACACTCGTGCTACCTACCCTGAAGACCCTCGCACTCTCTTGGGCATCCATGCAGATATAGGCATGGTACGTGGTACCATTTACATGAATATCATTCCCTACGAAGCCCAGACAGAACTTTTGGTCTAAGTGACCCAGCCCAATGGAGGCGTCATAGCCAAAAATTTTTATTCAATTTGCCTGGCGGTCACCAAAAAATGTAGCTGTAATAACTAAAACGACTCTCCAGAGAGTTCGGGAACCAGTCGCGCTCAGGAAAGCTGACAAACTTATTAAACGCAATAAAGAAATACACTAATACTCGGACATCGGTAGCTTAGTGGTTAAGAAGTTCCCGGGTTTGAATCCTGGCCTTTATACTACCGCCGTGAACCCACTCCTAGCACAAGCAATGTAGCTTAGTTGGAGGGGTTAGAGTAACTTCAGTTCTAATAAATTCTTTAAAAAAAATATCTATTATGGAAATTTTCGACAACGATCTCAACTGGGAATTCGATTTCAGAATGATTATAACTAATCATATAGATAGAAAAGAATGAAATCTAAATTAAACCTAAATCTGTCACGTGCATGATATTAAAAAATCATTAGCAGCGTTTCACACAAGTAATCAGTGCTCTTGTGTCGTCACATGTGACGTCACACCAAGGCCGTGAGCGCCAACTGAGCTGGTTCCAGCGCACGCACTCATCTGTGGCCGCTTGATAACGCCACGGATCGCTTGGAATTAAGCGGTGAGCGGTCGCATTAGCAACGCACACTTGACACATTAGTAGCCATAAATATTAACGTATTACGGAGGTGACGTATACTAATTTGGAATTTAATATATATTTTAACGAGATAGCAATCTCGTATAGCATAATTGCTTGGGATATTTTTGATTGAAATGTTACATTTTAATTTCTGAAAGACTGTTACTGAAAATTTTCTCGCAGAAAAACCAATTGTATGAAAGTTTTAATTTTGTACCGAGTGGGAATAAAACTCGCGACCTCTGATTTAGCAGTAGATCGCTCTCCCGCTACGATAACCAGGCTCCCTTGTACAATGGCGCAAACTATTTTTCAACCTGCATTTAAGTACGCTATAAAGAATAAAACCCAAACCTAAATGGCTGAAAGGCTTTGAGAAAATTATTACGGGCGAAACTTGAAGTAATTTCAAAAGTTGATGTCACACAATAACACTAACAATATTCCATAATCATAACAAATCCCCAACAAATTAAATTTCTGTAGAAGCATGAAACTTTGATCATTCAATCCCAAGAGGTCAGAATAGCAAAAAAAAATATTAATCTCAATTCAGTTACTATCTACACCGTAGTAGCTACGGCGTAGCGGTGTAGGCGGTGTAGCCGTGCTACGGTCGCCCGTAGAGGCGGCCAACCGTTAAACGGTCTGTCGTAAATAACGGGCGCACACCGATAAATGAATAATTATCGGACGGTTACCGTTTTACGGCGGTAGCTTTGCCGGTGAAACTTACTTTGATGCGTAATCTTGCTAGATAAATAGTAGCTAAATTAAAGGTAAGAAAACAGAATAAATAATTGGGATGAAATAAATCCTGATCCACAATCAATTTTGATGAGTAAAAATTAATCGAGGTTCGATTATGTGGTTAATTATGTTATATAGATTGATAGGGTTATTTGAATATAGAATACTAGCCATTGCCCGTGGCTCCGCCCGCGTGGATGTTGGTTATCGCAACAAAATATAGCCTGTCATTTTTCAAGGTCTAATCTACCCTTGTACCAAATTTTATCAAAATCGGTTCAGTGGTTTAGGCGTGAAAGCGTAACATACAAACAGACAGACAGACAGACAGAGTTACTTTCGCATTTATAATATTAGTATGGATAGATTAGTATACAGATAATTGCTATATTTGTATGTTATATTATGTTATGTTATATTTGTAAGTTTCCAATATATTGACACAGTAATAACCACTATAATTATGTATATATACTGAACAAAACAAACATAATTATTATCTCGATTGGAGAAATGTTAAAGTCAACATCAAAATGTAATTAATCATTGTCCATTTTAACCAATATAATTTCATTAACCAACATCGATACAAAAGTATCAATTAATTAGTACAACCATTAATTTTTGTCTCAAAAGTTGTTGTGAAGTTATGTGTGTATTTATCGCAGGTTTATTAGTGCCCGGTTAATGGCAATAGGCTCGCCACCTATTACATTGGGACCTAAACATAAACTGGCGAAATGTGGGTGCTAGCACCTCTGCCTACCCCTTCGGTGAATACAGGCGTGAGTTTATGTTATGTTATGTTTATGTTATGTCAAAAATAATCTAGATTCCCAACTAGCAGGGATTAATAGGTCAAGCGTGAACCGCCATAAATCAGGCGGACGCTAAACGAATAATTGATGTTACAAATGGACGGTGGTCCCCCCACTCCCCGTCCTCCCCTAGGTCCGTGCGAAAGCTAAGCGAATTAATTATTATCCACGGATGTTAGAGGATATACGAGATAATGCTGTCAGTTAATGTGTGACTATATGACACTCGTGTATTTAATAATTTTATGTGTGTGTGTATGTATGTGTGTGTGTCTCATACACACAAACACACACACACATACACACACACACACACACACACACACACACACACACACACACACACACAATTATACTAACAGTACAGTTCCTCGCGGAACTGTATGGGTGTGTGTATGTGTGTATGTGTGTGTGTACTTACTATTAAATTAGGTACCTTTTTTATAAAGGATACGTCAATTTGATTTCAACTCGCCTGATGGTGAAGCTAAAGGCAAGGTCTCGGAAAGAGGGTCACCATCGTAAACATGTACCTTGTTAACAATGGTGGCACTCAGCTTGACGGCCTCATCAGATACCTTTTCACGCCCCGCTTAAATGACCCGGGACTGTAGGAAGAAGGAAACACGTGAGCTGGCAGGGAGTTCCAGGTCTTAGTGGTGCGGCATAGGAATGAGTACCTAATGTAATTTACTTTATCTTAACAAGCTTTGTAATTATTGCTATCTAAACTGATGTTCAGTGATAACATGTCATGTCTGCATCTTACATTTGGTTTGGTTACGTGTTGCATTTTTTTTTACAATCTGATAGACCAATGTCCGCTTTTGGAAGGTTATGTATAACTGTGGTATACTTAAAAAACCTTACATCACTGATATTTTTTTTATTATTACCACGTTGGATGACAATGCCAATAATACTTTATTTATTGCAAAAAAGAAACCAGCCATGAGGACACTATTTAATTCGCTGCAAAAATTCAAATACTAATCGTAAAAATATATTAAACAGGTTTATTTCAGAATCAAATCATTGTTTTTAACGTCCACACAGGAAGTCAATCCAGAGAGGGCAGATACTTTTTCTAATGAGTTTTTTTCTCTTTGGTGCCGACACTAATTCCGTAGTAGAAATTCAGCGTGCCATCAAAATTCTTGTCTCGTACGTAATTTAAGAGTAGAAAAGGCAAAATGACAGTTTTTTATTTGAGTTTTTCTGTCGTCGACGGTAATCAAACGAGTATTACTTTTAATGTTTTGAATTGCAATTATTTTTATGGTTAGCTAAATTGCACAAACAAACAATCAAACACACAAACAACCTCTAACCCCAAACGCATATACCGTGTCCGTATCGTCGTGGGGAAAAAATACTACAACGCCACCACAGTTGGAGGGCCTCATCAGATGCTATTTCACACCTAGCTTGAAGAACTCGGGGCTTAGGAAGAACACATAACTCTGGTAAAAAAATCCATGATTTCATGGTGCGGCAATGAAGAGACCCCACGAACAGCATGGTTCTTGACGGAATCCTTTGTAATGAGGCTGTAATTGGCAGCCAAAATCAATACAAGTAGCAGCAATATGAAAATGATGACGGTGAAACTTCTATACACTATCTGAGACCTTCTTATAATGGGAATATGTGTCTTGCCAATTCTGGCTGCTGATTTTGGCTACTACAATTTTGGCTGCTGATTTTGGCTACTACGATTTTGGCTATCAATTTCAGCTTCATTCCCTTGCACCGTATGGGGCTGACATATTTTTTAAGCGCCGTAGGTGTTATCTTGTAGAGAAAAGGAGGTGGGACTAATTGGAAGCGCTCATGGGAACATTCACCATGGTAGACACTCTTTAAAGTAGAGACGTTGTATCTCGAGAATAGGTCCCCATAGGTAGCAGGAACGGGATCACAATTTCACGTTCGGTTTTAGGCATCAGTAAGATTGAAATATTTCTTGCCCTTCGTAATAATTATATTCAGCGAACGAGCTAATTAAACGCGGCCATAAAGTCAAGAAATTATGTATTGTTTAAATTGCATTTAACTTGGCCACAACAATAGGCGCCTTAATGAAACCTTACCTTTTAAACAAAGAGGCTTTACTGCGGGAAGGTCTCAATTAGACGCCGTAATCTTGTTGTTGTTCTGTTCGGCAGAAGCTTATTATAGGCTATTCATGCTGTGTAATGCGGTTTCGCTCATGTCAATAAATATCTTTCTTAGTATCATTTCAATTTAATCCAGTAATATAAATATCAATTTAATAGGAATCTAATCTAGGGGTCCAGTACTGTACATGCCAATAGTTTTCAGTACCATACGAACGTATTGTGAGCAACCGAACATTTTTCATTTTTTTATAGAATAGGGCAGCAAACGAGCAGACGAATCGCCTGATGGTAAGCGATCACCTCCGCCCATGGACACCCGTAACATCAGAGGAGTCACAAGTGCGTTGGCTTCCTTTTAAAAGATAGTACGCTCTTTTCTTGAAGGTTTGAAGGTCGTATTGGTGACTTTTTTATGGTACTAAGGGCGAGGGCCTCATTTATGCGTTGCGTTGATCAGGGAAATTTGTAATCAAATAAAATTATAGCAATGAGAGAAAATCCTTTAAATTTCTGGGAATGACCCTGCTAAACGCATAGCACGTGCAATTCACTATAGGGCCTCAGCCTTAGGTGGTAAACACGGCCTAACTGATGGGAAATGGTTACAGTGGCCCATGAACACTATTTCCATACAAAAAGTCCTTACCATTTTGTTCAACCCAAAATTGAAAAAACACATTCGCACTCGCTAACGTTACCACAAAGGGGTAATTCTAACTTATTATTACTTTAAGGAACGTTAAGTGACCAAATATTTAAACACCAAACACCGAATAGCGGTTATGTAAATATTCTCAAATTGAATGAAACTATTCTGAGCGAAGTTAGCGTAGTCTCGTTCGGTGATTTGATGCCTCGAGGCGCGCACACTCCACAGAAAGACAAACTTGGCACTAGGTCTGTTCAGCGAAGTCATTATACCTCTAGTTTTTGGGGATTAGTTCGTTATTACTACTGGGAGCTTTTGAAGTTGTATAACACCGCTAAATGAGGTTTGCGCGGATTGTATGAAACTAACCGTGCTTAATATAGAATGAATACAATTATTTAAATTTGGAATTTTTAAGCGCCAATCCTGTTCCAATTTGGTGTGTTGCTCTAATACTCCTTTCTTTAGTTTTCTTTTTGTTAGCTATCACGAGAACAACTGCTTTGCTGATGGAATGTGGTCGGAATAAAGACGAACGCGATTTACTTCTGAACGTACCAAAATCAAAAGAGGCTATGATGCTATGTAGTTTGGCTCTAATGGTTCAGCAGTGAACCGATTCGACATTTAATTTATATTTGCTCTCTATATTACTGTTCTTGTAAAATGTTTAAGCGTGAGGTTGGCATATCCTTTATGGATAAAAGCCCCCAATTTAAAAAAGTAGAATGATTGCTATACTTTAATGATCAAGTGTAACAGCTTTTGACTGAGGTTAGCTTGGATTTAAAAATCATGTTGGAACTTCATGAACCTTTAATATAGTATTTATATTCTTTACCTACTCTTTTTAAATGATTTAAGCAGCGTGGTTCCCGGCCCAGTAGAATTTGGGTTACCCCAACTCTTCCCATGCGGTGTCGTACAAGGCGACTAAGAGATAGGGCTATTTAACATCAGACCGATATATACAGCCCGGTATCAGCCTCAGATGAATGGCACGAATCAACAATAGTGCCTGGAATACGGCAATAGGCTCATTCCCTATTACATGGGACAGAATACAATGATTGGTGAAATGTGGGTGTTAAGAATTCTCCTCTGGCTAACCTTCCAGGGATAAAAGCGTGATTATATGTATGTATATATCTAAACAATGAAAAATCTGATAACGAAAAAGCAATGACGTCATTCAGTAAAAAAAAACCAGAAAAACAAAACATATCCATTACAAATTCATCGATAAAACTTCTTCACGAAGGCACTAGTGGTAATAGAATAAATGAAGCGCACACAAGCCTAATGACGGCCACAATGCACCGAGCTGCTGGAACACGCCGTATAAAAGCGTGCCGTGTAACCGTCCAAGTAACGCACGGTAATTGACAGATTGAGTGAGCAGCCACTCTAGTACCGACGGTGGGCTAGGGCGGCCGTGATGACGGCTGGTGGCAGGACAAGTCTTGTAAGATGTAGAATAAGTGGAAATAATAGTAGGAATAAATATAATTGTATAAAGTGTACTGTTTAAAGGAATGTACAAGTAATAACAGTTATGGCATTACTCCAAAGCTCTTGAAATCCAATGAAAAAGTAGTCAAATTAAAACTTTAACAAAGGAATCAAAACATTACTTTTCATATGTTTATCAACATCATAATTATTAAATTTCATTTTTTTTTGCATACGTGGGTATAAAATGCTGTTGTATTTCTGTCATTAGGAATGCAAAATTCTTAGATCAACAAAAATGGCAATCACTTCACTTCTTGACGTACATTCATACAAAAATCTGCGAGTCCGTCTTCAGTGCTTTGTAGGTAAATATTTTTGTTAAATCCTATAGTTGTTTTGGGACTCACAAACCATTTCAGCCAAGTTTTTAACACTGAGATAAGTATAATGGTGCTATCTGAAAATGGTTCCATTTCCAAAATAAATAGTTACTGTCACCATATTATAAACATAACAACAATCCCATTTATTTACTAAAACCACGGTAACCCTTTTCACGTGGCGTGGAGCGAGCGTCGAAGGTAATGAGTGCGATTTCATTCTGTAGGCACACAGTTGTGTATTGAGTTCATTCGATTGTTATCGATCTACCGGATGGGTTGATAACTTAAATAAATAAGAAGGCACCTCTGTTTATTTTGAGAGGTGTGTTTGTAGCCTTATAGCCTTGTAGCCGTATAGAATAATGGGTATATTAATAATATAAACAATGAAGTGGTCTTTGATCTTTAAACTTATATAGAAGATTAATAATATATGTATTTCATTCCTAATTGCATTCATACTTTGCACTTAAGAAATCCTAAGCCCACTTATTGTTTTTGATTCGAATCAGTTTTTCCCTGAGAGACTGTCGTCTGTCTGACCTACGAACCCTATAACCCGGAACGAAAGGAGGTAAAGTCACACATAATTAACCATGTGAATACAGCAGCATAATCTTACTTAAGATCTTACGTAAGATGATGAATAATGCAAGTGTCAACAATTGCTGCTCCGGGAGCATTTCTCAAACACTGAAAAACAAATACATTTTTTACAAATTGTTCGAGCATAACATAACCAAAAGGTGTCAAATAACAAACAAATGGAAAAATAATTGCGATATATGAGTAGAGCCTTACATCGACGTCAATGGGAAATATCGCCTCTGGCCCAATATTATACAGGGGTGAGTACCATATATCCCCAAAAGTGGGAGTTGGTGTGAGTTTATTTTCAATTCCGACAACAATACGCTGTTTTTCTCACAAACTACCCACTTAAATATAATGCGGGCGATACGGGGAGCGGTGGAACGTTTTCATTCGCGGGTTTGTGGTTGCAAGGTGCGAGATGTAGCGGGTGAAATAATAAAGTCACGGTGGCAAACCAGAATAATATTTAAAAATGTAGGTACTACTTTGGATGAAGAGAGAGAAGTTAATTTTGTTTAATTTAAAGGACTTGCTTAACGATAGTGAAAATTCATAACTATGGAACAAATCAAAGACAGATTTAGCTTGAATGAATTTTTTATAGCATTTATTATGCTAACTTTATAATTCGAATACATCGGGAAAAAATGAAATCCTCATGTGGGGTTTGGGGCCCATAAAGACGGATATAAAGAGAAGGGATATTTGAAGTAATTCAATAGCTCAGTTGGATGAGCATCCCCCTGTAAGGGAAAGGTTGTGGGCTCAAGCCTCACTTGAGCATTTAATTTTTCTCGATGTAAAGGAACAGACTTATTTATTTTAGACAATGTATGTTCCATAGAGGACGATTTTTATTCAAATATAATAAATTAAATCAAGTAAAACATCAATATAAATATATTACTACCAGCTAAGCCTGCTGTAAGAAATTACACTTAAAAAAAACTATACCCGCTATCCGCTCCGCTTGTACCACGCACCACACGTTACTCCAAGTCCCTGAAGGAAGTATTTTATTTAGAAATATTGTTTCGGGACATACGCGACTCTCCGATAGGCATATAGAGATAGCGCAGGTATTGAGTTAAAGGGGACTCTCGGTAGAGTCGGTAACAATTTAAATTTACCTACGCAAGATAAGTGTGTGGTTTTTGGGCTCTCTTTATGGCGTGAATGGGCCGCTTTATGTGCTCAAGTGATATAGTGGTGTTATTTAGACCTTTATTTTTAAGAAAAAGGGTGATGGTGAATGTGTTGACGCGCACTAGTGCGATAATGTAATGTTTTAGTGAGAAAATTGTATTTAGAATCGAATTTAGAAATAGTTATAGAGATGTTTAGTTTTTTGTATCTGAATAAAAGCCAACTACCGATGACACTGTGTGATAAATCTAATATATAAAATTCTCGTGTCACAGTTTTCGTTGCCATACTCCTCCGAAACGGCTTGACCGATTTTGATGAAATTTTGTGAGCATATTGAGTAGGTCTGAGAATCGGCCAACATCTATTTTTCATCCCCCTAAATGGTGCAGCGGGAACGGGATCTGACGCCACGAGGGTAGGAAAAAATTGGCGGTACGAAGTTCGCCGGGACAGCTAGTATCTAAATATATAAAAATCAATGCCACTTTTCGTTGTAATGTTATAACTCAACAACGCCTTTACCGATTTGGCTAATTTTGGTCTTGAATTATTCGTGTAAGTCCAGGGAAGGTTTGTACGTCGAAAATTCGAATAATTGCCGGGAACCGACATCCACGCGGGCGGTACCGCGGGCATAAGCTAGTACTGTATGTTTTCTGTAGCTATATGTTACGTATGAAACATAATATCATACAAGAAGTCATCGTCATCTGCCTGTCCTTGTCCCAGTGACAGACAGCCTCTGTGGCGTAGTAGTTGTGAACACGATTGCTACGCAGGAGGCGCGGGTTCGATCCCCGCTTAGTGTAAATAATTGTATGCATGAATATGGCTATTTGCATTGGTCTGGGTGTTTCTATATATAATATGTATGTATTTACAAAAAAAGTATCTAAGTATGTTTATCCGTATTCTAAATTCCATAACACAAGCTAGTTAAGTTATGCCTACCATAGGTCTAGATAGCGTTGTGTAGAATGTTCTGGAATATTTATTATTATTATATATGCCTGTCCTTGTGCCAATTATTTAGCGATCGGCTTACTAGTTTCTATTTTTTCATGTTTCATGTTCATGTTTATTTTTCAAGTAATAGTTTTGGGTACAAAATATTAGCACAAATTCCAGGAACAGTAAACTTATAAAATAACCAATATAAGTCAAACAACAACCAAACAGTCGGTGACGTAAAAAGAAATCCTGATTTTACCTGACCAAGGAACCAAACCAAGTGTTCTAAACACATCAGTCACACTCATTACTCCACCCACTGTTCTAATAAAATAAAAAATTAAAATTCGGCATAGTTTTATGTAAATAAATAATAAATAAATATAAATATTTCCCAACATTCTACACAACAACGCTATCTAGACCCATGGCAAGCATAGCTTAACTAGCTTGTGTTATGGAATCTAGAATACGGATAAACATACTTGCAACAAAAATATAATGTACTACACAAAAAAATATGTACTCAACATATTTTTTTGTAAATACATACATATTATACATAGAAACACCCAGACCAATGCAAATAGCCATATTCATGCACACAAATATTTGCACTGAGCGGGAATCGAACCCGCGCCTCCTGCGTGGCAGTCGCGTTCACTACCACCACGCATACAATAGCCATCACAATAGCGGCGGACAGTGTCCTTGACCGACATTTGCATTCATTTATTAACATCAGGAATGTATATTTGACCTACCTTAATATTCTAGAAAGTGTATTTGACCTATTCTAATGTACACTACGTTGTGTTCTCATACTACTCTAAATTGAAAAAGTTTTCTCTGGATAAGCCTTTGAATCGAATACATTTTATTTTCCAATTTAGGTTTTAAGTTTACTATGTGGTCCTATCGCTTTGATCTTTGAAAATGTTATTATGTGCTTGATATTGTCTATAGCCGTGTGCGAGGTTTCGCAATCAACAATTTCTATCTTAAAAAAAATCAGCCCCCAAACTTTGTGCGAAGATTATGGGGAATGAAAATTTGAGTTTGGTTCTGGGATTGAACAATTTAATTCATATTTATACTAATATTATAAATGCTAAAGTAACTCTGCCTGTTTGTATGTTACGCCTTCACGCCTAAACCTCTAAACCGATTTTGATGAAATTTGAAATAGAGGTAGATTTTAGACATCGAGAAAAGACATAGATTATGTTTATTCGCGATAACCAACATCCACGCGGGCGGAGCCGTGGCAAAAGCTAGTCATGAATAAAGACAAAAAATGTTTCATACTTAAAGTATAGTTAATAAAACCATTAATATGAGTATCAATATTCTTGGATCATATAATTTCAATATGTATGTACAACACTATCTAGAGTCAAGTAAGCATAGCATAACTTTAATCTGTGCCAGATCAATTGAGAATAAAGTTTGCAGTAAATATCGTATTATAAGTAGTGATTTTTGTGTAACAAAAATAAAGAATCATGCGGGCGCCACATGGCGCTGCAGTCGGTTTCACTACAGTGTAAAAAAAATGTCTAAAACCCCTGAGTAACTGTCCAAACTGGTCGCACGGTCAACTAGGTCAATAAACTTTATTCTCAATCCATTTGGCACGAGGTATAGCCTACGTTCTGTGTTCTAGAATGCAGATATATATATATATATATATAAAAGAAATTCGTCTTAGTTAAACTATTTATAACTCAAGAACGGCTGTACCAAAGTGGCTGAAAATTGATGGAGATGTACCTTAGAATCAGGAGACGGACATAGACGGATTGTAATCTTTGTTTTATACAATTTTATAACAGATTGCTGTAGAATGAGTTATTTTTTCTGTTCTTGCTAATTAAACTATCTGATTTTTTCTCCCAAAAACAATACATGTTCATTTTTTTTTATACCACGTTTATATCCTATAAACGTATTTTACAGTACCGATTTACCCATAAGATACAAGTTTTGAGGTGAGTTATTTCCGAGGTGATCAAAGTAGACTAATCCATTCCACTTTGTTCACCTGAGGGATAACGCCCAGGTGATTTATTTCTGAGGTGATCAAAGTAGACTAATCGATTCCACTTTGTTCACCTGGGTGATATCACCCAGGTGATTTATTTCCGAGGTGATCAAAGTAGACTAATCAATTCCACTTTGTTCACCTAGGTGACGGACGTGCTCAAGGATGATTTAGATGTTGAGAGGGAGCGTAGGTCGCTGGCTATCAGATGTAACATGGTTGTCCGGAGGTTTGCACGTTGTACGAATACAGTTAAAGTGACTCTCTTTAAAGCCTTCTGTCAGTCGTTCTACACGTGCAGCCTGTGGACGTGTTGCACTCTGCGAGCATACAGCGACCTGCGCATCCAGTATAACAACGCATTCAGGATGCTGTTGGGGCTGTCGCGGAGGTGCAGTGCGTCAGGAATGTTTGCAGAGGCCCGAACGGACGATTTCTATGCTATTATTAGAAAGCGTTCGGCCTCTGCCTTGGCACGACTTCGCTGCAGCTCCAACAGTCTCCTGAGTGTGTTCAAGGACCGGTGGGACTCTCCCTTGTTGCGGCACTGGATGGCGCTACACTCGAGTGGAGTGTCATCCACTCGAGTGTAGTGTCATCGGTGTGGATAGTGGAGTGTTTTGTAAATTGAATTTATTACTAACATTAGTTCTTAAGTTAAATTGTTACTAACACTATGGATCGAAAGGTCTGAGATTAAATGGATTTTAATTTAATTTAATATCACCCAGGCGAACAAAGTGGAATAATCCGGAACAGGAACAGCTTTCTATTCCGAACTTAACGCGGACGAAGTCGCGGGGAAAAACTAGTACTTAGATAGATTTTCTATACGTGTACGTACAAAACCTTTGCTATCCTTACTCATACTTCTTCATACACAAAAGTGTATAAAACAAACCATTAGTATAAATACGTACACATAAATTTGCGTACAAATAAAAATAGAATAACAAGTTTCTTCCTCCTTGTGACGGTACGCGACATCCCGTTGACATAATGATGTAAGAAACATGAGAGCACACACACACACACACACACACACACACACACACACACGCATACACACACAGAGTGACAATATCTGACGGTATTGTGTGTCTATGTGTGTGCGTTCTACTTTCCTTCTTAATAATGGTAGCGACGGCACAGGATCAAATTTCACCGTTTACGGTATTTCGAGATTGACAGTGAGTTACGTAACGTGGCGACAGCAAAAAACATTTTAAAAGGAGAGTAATATTTAAAGTGCAAAAAAGTACTGGCTGCATTTTTTTCTGTCTTGGAAAAGGTTTTACTTGTTTTATGCCAACCGTAAATTAGACCAAACGTGAATTTAACGCGAATCACATCAAATGCGAGTTGGATCGACAACGAATAGGCATATTGATTGATCTAATGGAACCAACCAAAGTCGGAGAATGTACCAGTCACACCTAAAGGCAAGTAGCTAGTAGATTCGAAAATTGAAATTTTTGTGGTTTTCAAACTCAGACCACCATTGTAGTAGGTAAATTGTTAGCATCTACCTATCAAATTGATGATCATAAAAAATATTATTAGATATCCTCGTTAGCCCCTTCAATAAAGCTAAATTGCTTGTATTAGGTGTTGCCTATGCCGATAGTGGATAGTGGGTGGAAAAAAACTCAATCGTAGGGCGACTCCTTCACCATTAAGTTATCCACGCTTACTTTATTACCCGACTGCCGAAGGAAGGAGGGTAATGTTTTTTACAATAATAGCAGCTTCAACTTCAATATCAATTACGAGAGCTATTATTTACGCCGAATTATTAATAGTTTATTTCAACCCTATAATTTGGAGGCTCCGATGACTAATTCTGTTAACCTTTCGCGGTTATTTCAACAGCAGATTAATCTTAATTTTGCCGAGACGAAGATTTAAGAAAGCTGGCTTACGACCCCGAGTGCCGAGGTAAGGTGAAAAATTTCACGATGAAATTTAAAAAAATGATGTGATGAAGTTTTAAAAGTATTTCTGGGTTTTTAAACATTTGTAACTTATTGAAGCAATGTTTCTTTAGAAATATACTATCATCTTACATTGTATCTGTAAATTTCCATCCAGATAAGTGAGATTAGGGTAATACAGAAGTATATTGTGAGCTTGATGATACACTATACCTATTTCAAGTATTTTTACTTACTTTTTTTTTATACAGGACTTTTTTTATAACTTACATAGGTACATAATACTCATGCCTAGTTCCTTCCAGAATAGGTTAAGATAACGACCAGTCATCAGCTTCTATGCTTACAGGTTTCACAAGCTAATTTATAAATAAAATAAAATATGTATGTATAACCGAAAGAAAAAAAAGTTCATCAGACACACACAGACACGTCAAACTTGTAACACCCCATCATTTTTGCGTCAACCTAACTAAACAATTTATTTTTTTTTGAATGAATTTTTTTTATAGCATTTATTATGCTAACTGTTAAGTTCGAAAAACATTGGAAAAAATGAAATGCTCAAGTGAGACTCGAACTCACGACCTTTCGCTTAGCAGTCGCCCTGTAAGCGAAAGGTCGTGAGTTCGAGTTGAGACTCGAACTCACGACCTTTCGCTTACAGGGCGACTGCTAAGCGAAAGGTCGTGAGTTCGAGTCTCACTTGAGCATTTCATTTTTTCCAATGTTTTTCGAACTAAACAATTTTTATTCAACATTGATCGAAATATTTCTTCGAGTATAATAATAAATTAACTAGGTATTCAGAGTAATAGCGCACGCACTAAAATTGATATACATAGTTTATGAAGGTTAAATGAACGAATAAAAGTACCAATCACAATGAAAATTAAGTATCGCATAAAGTCCACTCAGTCAACTCAGTCTAGACGAGTCGTAATACGGGACGTGTGACGTAATTACCTATATTCATAGCGGAAACTTGGAACCTATATCAAAAATTTGTAACTAAGTATATACTATACAGGATGTTTGTGTTTATTCTTCTATGTGTTAACCCTGGCTGTCTCCAAATCACATTTTGGAGTCCCTCTCCTTTTGCCTGTTAAGAATGGTAAAAAATGCATTTCAGCTGAGAAAAGATTGTATTCTAGCTGTCAGCTCTAATGCCATTATGAGTATCGAATCACAACTATGCATTGTTCTGAAATACGAGCCTAAATGAAATATTTTAGGTACACTTAGATCAACCTGATTCTAATCACAAAATCGATGAATGGATTCAAATTAATCATGTGAGTTGTCTCCATTCCACTAATTAACACCTATCCTATCCTATCCTATCGCAAATAATGAATAGTCAAAATCGACTACAAAGAAGCACACACTTCTCCAGATTAAATCAAGGTAGGTAACCCTTCGGCTGCTAATCCTGCACACAGCAAACTGCGCGAACGAATTACAGTAATTACGTCGGCTGGGCCCGCGGGGAATAATTTGTTGGTTTTCGGACCCCAGCGTAATGTAACACTACCAGTGGGGAACGCCTGTAGGGAACGGAGGGTCGTGTGCAGAATGCGTGGTGTGAACTTGTAATTTTTAGGGCTGACATCGAGAAAAAAAGGTTTGTGACAAAAATTTTCGTGTGTGATCGTGAACAGATTTAATCAATATAATATTGACCAGAATTGTATTTAAATGACTCCGAATATGAGATCAAGCTGTTTGAGCGTCGTATAACTACTTTTTGCATCTTACTTATAATATTACAACAGTGAAAGTTTGGGATTATGTTTGGATGTCACCTTCAAATTCATCGTCATCATTCTCTGAGGTTGGCCATCACGCTCAAATTATATAATTGTATAGAAGACTTGGTTCATATTCTACCTATTTTGAGCGAGCCCCACTATTTTGATACTCAGTAGGGGGTAGAGCATCTTGTCGCGTCGAATTGCATTGGGTTCGAAACTAATGGGGCTTCTAAGAAAAATATATTCGTTCAACCATATCTGTTACAATATTACGTAGTTTGTTTCTTAGAATAATTATCTTAAAATACCGTTTAAAATTATCAATAACTTTAATCAAATACAATACAACCCGAAAAATTGGCGCTCATCGGACCAACAACACAGAACACCAATCAAAAAGCTAATCAACTTTCCCATAATGTACACCCACCCTTTTATAATAAGGCCGTTGACTGCTGAGTTACGCTTGCGGTCATAATCGGAGGGTGCAATTCCTGCCTAAAAATGGAAATTTTATTACTAAGACTCCCTTCAACGTCCTCGTGTCCGTTTCAGAATGAAGATTGAACACACAGTGGAGAGTGTTGCTAATAAGATTTCGTAATATATGATAGATTTTAATTACTTTAAGCAAGGAGGGAAGATAGATATCATTCTAGTATTACAAAAAAACAGGATTTGATTCAAGGACGAACTTGTTGATTGCGTGGACTTAGCACTTTGATTTACACTAAATTTCATAACTTGATAACTCCACGCATTTCTGAGAAAAAGGTCAAAGGAAGAGACAGACGGACAGACAGATGATTTTTTTCTTTTTGAGACACACCCAACTGTGTGAAAGTTTGTGAAGATACTTGTATTTTTTTTATACCACTTAGGTGGCAGAAAAGCACACGGCCCACCTGATGGAAAGTGGTAACCGCGGCCTATGGACGTATGCAACACCAGGGGCGTTACACTCGCGCTGCCTACCCTGAAGAAACCTTCTAAACCTCTTGAAGAACCCCATATTGTAGTCGCTTGGGAAAACCATGTTTGTTATTCAATCACGCCAAAACACCTGAAAGTCATCGTTATTCTCTGAGCCAATTTTTAACTCTATTGGGGTGGACTTTCCAGTTTAACTGTGATATAGCTGAACCTCGATATTTTCTGTGAAGAAAACGCGTGTGGACTTCGCCACAGCCAATTGGCGATATCGAAGTTGAAAGTTTTCAGCAGAACAAATCTTTCTGTTTAACTCTGAAAATGGGTTGAAACTTGGTTGACCGAAGTCTAGAAGCAGAATAGCAGCGATCAGAATAACCCCTGATTATTGATTTTAGATGAGTTGACTTGGCAGTGATGAAAATGGAATAAACAACAGTTAAGAGGTTATGGGATCAAAGGTTACGATGTTAATTTAGGATATTTTACGAGGATTTCGTTTTACGAGTAAAAATATTATGAGCTGGCCAGCAGCTCGACCCTACATCAAAACAAAATATAAGTTACTTATTTATCCTTGCTGAATTTTAAAATCTTATGACCTTTTTCAAAAATAGATACTAATCATAACAATTGGTAAACTAATAATGAAAAATGAACTCTTCATCAGAACCCAATCTGATAAAGCGTACCATTCCAAAAGTTACGAAAACTTGCGAAAACTCGCAATTGTTTCGGATGCCATTAAATCTGCAATACATTTCAAAAGTCAAAATAAGTAATATAATGCCTGAACTACTTATACTACTTATAAAAAAGATCATTATTTTATCTGGTTGCGCATAAGTTTCATACAGTTATTATAATCTCTGCCTAACAGTCAAGTATATTAACGAGTTTGATAACCTACATCGTCTTCTAAGCGTCCTTAGAATCTGATCCAATGACATTAAAACATTAATGTGTAACTTCAGTATACTTTACCCGTACGCGGGACGTATAAGCTGTAAATCTACCAAGATCCATAGTTATGAATCGAAGTTTTGGGCAATTGGTTCCAGGGAACACATCATTTATGAAATTGAATCCGAAAACGATAGTAGCCCTTCCTATCGGCTTATACCCTGCCGTAAAAAACTTAGAGATATCTACGCTATATCTTTCGTTCCTGTTTCGTGCGGGTTCAATGTTTTGAATGTATCATGTTATCTCCCCTAGTTTAGCATTATAATACTCAAGTCATAACCCAGTGTCTGCATTTGGCCAGTACATTGCGAGTTAAGCTGCGTCCAGTGTGGCTTACGACCAGTATTATCTCGATCGTGTTTACAGCGGCCATAAAACTAATTTGGCCATAATGAGGACCCATTAGTTCGTTTATTGTACGGCACTTTTAATGCACAGCTCATAAAATCGCACTGAAAATTGAACCATAATCATACGAGACTGAGTTAAATTTTGAATGTCGGTGGTTTGAAATTATCACTCGGTTGAAATAGCATTTGGTACTGTTTTATTTGCGCCATATTGGGTAGCTAAATAATATAATACTTTGTAGCAATGTGAGAAATAAGATTTACGTACTTGAGATAAATTTGAATATCATCATGATGGTTATTTATTTATTAACAAACAATAACCATATAATTAAGCAATGCCAAGTACAATGATAATTAATAATGTTTCTATAAAGTAATGTACTCGTATTGAAAATATTTCGATTCACCATAGACAAGCTACATATTTATGGTTCAATATAACTTTGGAGGATGAACCACTTAATAGTAATACCCATTTAAAAAAATTATGAAAGTTAAAAATATACCACTATTTTTTTAACATGTATCACGTAAAAGGTTGCCTTTACTTCTTATTTACCTACCTAATTTTTAGTCTAAACTCTTACAATTAACTATATACAATCTAACTAAAAACAAATAAGGAATATCTCGATTCATACTTATCGGGTAAGTCGATTAATATTGCATGAGAAATCCACCTGAAACAAAAAAAAAACATCATTAGTATACACTATCAGACGTTACGAAAGCATACAATCCTATCCAGGTGAGCGTAGCAATTAACCACGAGCCCTTATGAGTATCCCTTAATTGTTTTATGATGAATACCTCGGAGGCAATCAATATGTTGTTTACGGTAATGCCGAAATAATGATCACATAAATCAGAAGCTCAATGAAATAGATGGGAGAAAGGTTATTTGTGATATTGTTTTTGTTTAATATTTTTCGATGTTTTGTGCACGGTTTAGTAATTTAGCTTTTGTTTTGTGAGTATTATGTTTTATTAGAATTTGATTAATACGTTTTTAATTATGATTGGATTTATTTTAAATCTTTTCCATCGATTGTATAATGAATATTCTACAAACAGTAGAATAGATATCACGGCTACGATTACTGCAATATATAGTTTGCTATGAATGGTTATTGTATAACAAAAACCTTTCAAGGTAATTTTCACCCACTTAAAGACAATCAATTAATTTACACATATCAACGAGCTATGTAGAATAATTATTTTATTATCTTTTTATCCAGACCAACATTACTGAAAATTGTCTGTAAATTATATCATAAAATTTTAAAAAAACCTTTTCATGGTCACGCGTCTGTAATATTCTCTTTAGCCCCTTCATCTAAACTAAATTTTAACTGGTGCAACCTTTCGACTGCCTTTCCGAAAGCTAGGTCATTGTTCTACCATCACTAGCTCCGAGTTCGTATGTATGTGTACGGGGCGTAGGTGTGCAATCAGGCTACACATCATGTTTTGTATAATAAACTACTATCCATCAATACAAGACAACCGTCGCCCATGTTTTGCTATCATCAATTCTGTGCGGTGTCGGATTAATGAATAATTAATGTTAAGTCTTCGCGTTCGTACCGTACACGATTTAATTTTCATTTGATTTGATTGTTCTACGGTGGGAAGCGCGTCATGTTGTGAAGTGTAACGTAAATATGCGCTAGCTGTGGATGGAATAGTGTACTGTACTTACATACATAATAAATTATGTGAATGTGTGTGCATAATACGGTATTGTTTAAGTGAATATGTTTGCTTGTGTAGTGAGAGCATGTTCAGAGAAATAGGAACAGAAATGTGTTCCTGCAAAAACGAAAAGTAGAAAACATGATTATATTTAACATATACAATTTTCCTCCGAGTATTATTATGCGACTGTATGAAAATACATATTTCAAGTTACAAGTAACAGCGTATCATTCAGAGAAACCTATGCTTATTTTTAATTTTAGTTGTGTTCTGGTTGTTTTGAAGTATAATATTTAATCATATAATGTTAGTCCCTTTAACGTGTTTGTGTTAATTTAACATAGTTATAGCAAAAAAAACAAATAACTATGAATTACAGTGAGATTCAAATTCGCGAACCAACGCTTCACTCTACGTTTCAAATTAAAAATTATATTACATATTCTTGTTAGATTATATCAACAAAAACCACTAGCAACTTTTAAAGACTATAAATTCAGTCTAGTTATTTTTGATTACAGCACCATGATATAAATTTAAATTCATCGAGCATGCGCTCCTAATGGTGTTACGTCTTACTCATGGTGAGTTATGGTACAGCTCAACTTTTACTATTTTCTCCCTTGCACCAATTTTAGGGTTCCACCTAGCAAGTATGAAAGTGAATACCAATTTTGAGAAAGAAACTTTGTAAATCATAAACAATGTCAACTCCATTATTCATTCAATTATTGATACCTATAATTATTATTATCAGGCAATTTAATATCATACGTCTGCCTACCCCTTCCGATTTACTGGCCTGTATAGTCAGGTTTATGAAAATTAGATAAGAAAAAAATTAAATAATACTATTTGTATAATATTCAATCGCAATTTCTTTGAAATCTATTTTTTGTAACAATGAACTTGATCTTTAATCGCTTTTCAGCAGCCATTGTGAAATAAACAAAATTCAATTTTATAGGATCTATTGGTTATTAAACACCTATCTACAAACTACCTGTCAACACTTCCTGTGAATCTTCCCAAATTTTATAAACATTTTCCCGAAAGTTACATCCAAAACAAAATATCCCGGTATAATGTCGTTCTAATGTCCCGAACTTAACACCAATCAGCTGCCATCAATGCATAAATAGCTAATTACCTCCACATACAGAACCCGAAACTTTTCAATCGCACTCATCCTGTTATTTTTACATCCTTACCGCACTTGCAGGGGATAGCCACAGGAGGGCTGAGGTACCTACACAGGGGAGAGAGGGGTTACACTCAGGCGGGGTGAGCAGATACTGAGTTGAATTATATTGTTATTTCTTTGATCGGGAATCGATTGCACCACTCTAAGGATAGCGGTTACAAAGTTCAGTGCGTTTCTGAGTTTATTGGGTTACCCCGAACGCAATAAACTCAACTTTTTGGTGTTTTTGAAATGTTTGAAGTTAACGAAATACTTCATAGGACAAGTGTCTTATTATAAACTTCCATCCAGTCATTTGGCGTATATACACCATTTGATGGTGTATATATACACCAAAATCGGATGTATAGATAGCAAGTCATCCATCTGCGTGGAATTTTGATCTCATTCTTGCGGGTACATCCATTTTTTTTATCGTGGAATAAATCCCCAAGAATACCACCCCCACGTAGCCCGTGGAGGTGGTTATGTCGGACTCGAACCGACTAAAACGCACGCCGTCTTGGGTCCTTGGTTGCCGGAGGTGAGATTGCCAAAAGCATATCTCTCGCACCCCGGCATGCGGGTACACCCATAGAAAACTATTCCCAGGATAAAAATAAACTTGTGTATTATTGCACATTTTAATTTAGTTAACTATTATTTTTTGCTGTTTTTTCCTACTTAATGTAATGTTCTGTGTATCATTGAAGCAAAATTTTGTTACATGTAATATGAATTGTCTCCTGAGATATAGGTTAACAACTTACAAACGTTATTGGACAACGACTCTGGAAACTCTGTAATCTATCGTTATAAGGAATAAATTTATTTATTTAGTTATTCCGGAATTCCTGTACCAAACAGCCAAATCTATTCAGGAGCGTGATTTGATAACAAACTTTCAAATTTTCATAAACAAAATTTTAGTAGAAAGTAAAATGTAAGGTTGTCATAGTTAAAATTAATATATTCGGTTAAATAATTAAATTCTAAGTAGTGTAGCCGTGGAAGTAGGAGCAAGGGGAATTCCAGCTAAATCCCTGTATAACTTATTTAAAGACCTCGGATTGCCAAGAGCTTCAGTAAGCTCTTTACTCAAACGAATATCTAAAACGGCGTTGATAGGATCTTACCAAATTTGGATAGGCAGAGGGGGGAACACGACTGACGGTGGAGGTGAGCGCTGATGCATCACAAGGTGGCCACCCTAAACCTACACCTGGGTCGCAAGTCCCAGGCGCCGTCACAGTGCTCCTCTCTGTACCACGCCATGGACCCGGCGACCGCACGGTGAATCCATGGAATGCTAAGAACCGGATCTCTCCCTTTACCCGCCGAAAATGCTCAAAAATTGAACCGGAGCCAATGATAGGATGATACCAAAATGTTTGTCATATAGGTTTGAATACAATATCTGTCGCAAGCTTCGCTCCCAAAATAGTACCCGTCATACACATGTTATAACATGAGAAAGTAAATAAATCCCTCGCTATGTGGGTCGTGAAGGGCAATATAGCCTTTTTTGATTAACGCCGCGAGTATACCGCTTCGTCTCAAGGAAAGGGTTATATGAGTTACATTATAATATTTCGATGTACATGGTTGTCGCTTACAAGATTATTACTGTTTACAGAATTGTGAAATGTCTGAAATTTTGTTTGAACTTCTTCACAAAGTGAGTGTATACTTTTTTTTTGGTCCGTCAGTTGAGTGCACCCCGCTAGATGGTGAAAAATCTAAGGGGCAGTCTAGAAAATACGTCCCTAAGTTGACGGCCTTGATAGATGCTTTTTCACGCCCCGTTTGAAGAACCCGGGACTGTAAGAAGAGGGAAACACGTATGCGGGCAGAGCATTCCAGCTCTTTATCGTGCGGCAGAGAAAAGGGGCCTCATACCGTTGCGAGATGGTATGGAAACTGATGTTATGGAGGGGAATAAAGGAATTAAATAAATATTCTAGGTTATATTTACACAACCTCATTTCAATTCAAACTTAATACAGCATTATGGGAATCTTTTACAGTCAGCGTCATAAATATCTCGATGACCAAGTCTTAAAATGCTATTAAAACTCTCGTATTAAGAGCAAATCAAATGGCAAATCAATTTAAATCGATTATTATCCAAACTAAAGGTGTCTTCCAATTATCAAAACAATGAGTCAACTGGAAGGGGGTAAGAAAATGAAATTATGATCATTTTGAGTACTTTGTACGTCAATATCATTCTGATGCTGACTGTACATACAATTAATGTGAAAATAGAAGAAAGGTGCATACCGGGATTATAGTAGAAACACGTGGTCTCTATATCCCATTCCCATTGAGAGTGAGAGGCGTGATTGTACATTTTATACAATAATCATACGCCTTAGCAGCCCACTGCTAGCCACACATGTTCCAGTAAACTTGCGCAAGTCTGGACTTGCACAAGTGCATATTATTAGAAACTTGTGCAAGTATCTTCCAACACACGTTCCAGTATATATTTTAATTATAGCTATTTTGTAACATTTCTGTGTATGTGCTGCAGCTGCGAGAAATAAATGTATTTTCTTTCTTTCTTTCTTTCTTTCTTTCTTTTCTCTATATTAGTGCAAATTTATATACATACTACCAAACATACCATACATACTACTTCCTAACCTGTATTCTAAAATTCTATTTAATCAATTCATTTATTTTTGGGCGAAATAGTAACACAAAAATTCGTTTGCACATTTTTAATATTACTATTCGTAGCTGTCACCTGTGGCTACGGCCGCGTACAGACTCTTTATCGTGGAAAATGGTTATTTTCGGATATAAAAAGTATCCTTTGTTCTTTTCCAGGTATGACAAATTTTAATAAAGTTTGTTCACCAGTGCACAGACAGACTGAATTACTTTTGCATTTTTATAAATGTAAAAGTATTTATGTAGTAGTGGCTTTCTATACTAATATTATTCTACTAAGTGTTACAAATATTCTCCGCGGTTCACACCCGAGGTGGGCCAGATCTAGAGGGATAGCCCTGGGTCAGCTGCGGTGGGAGATCCCTGATAACCTCACCTTCGGCTTTGCTCAACGTCTCACAGACGGCGTGCGTTTTAGTCGGTTCAAGTAGAGACATAACCTCACCTTCCAACTCTGGCGTGGATTATATCCGTAAGAATTCAGTAAGTCCACGAAAAAAAAGTGTTACTAATATTCCTTTATGAAGCGTCGGTAATAATGTATGATTTGAGATTTACATGCTCATTTGCATATCATGGAGAATCACCAACACTGAATACACGTGTGGTCAGTCTCTCGTTTCGAGTTGGTGATAAACCCATCATAACAAACATGGTAAATATCCCGTCGGTAGTAGTGTTATTAGGAGTCGGGCTTTAAATATACACATGGATTTTAAATACCATCTTTCTTTAAAAAAATGATGTCCATTTATCACTTAATTCTGAGGACAACCCTAGCGCACAGCAGAAAGAATGGCAGTAGAAAAATATCCAGCACTTTCCCGCCACAGCGCGTATTACTACTACTTATGTTTTATGTCTAAACATAAAAAGATATACCATCTTGCGACTGAATAACAGAAATAAACATAAGAAATTCAAAGTGAAGCAAGTCAAAATATCAAAAGCAATACATAATACCATATATACATTTTTCTTTGTATACTCAAGCGTGAGAAGTCATAATTTTTATTGTATGATCAGTCTATGATTCGACTGAAGAACTACTACCGCTTTATTTTGTAGTCGAGTAAGTATGTTACAGTCGAAGAGTCGCTAAGTAAGATTTTTCACTTTTCCAATTTATTTCATTCTCTGGCTTCTCCATTCTACACCTATAAATTGGTACTTCACTTGAAAGGTATATATACCCTTACCTAATAATCGGAAAATATTTAAATCAGTTTAAATGTAAGCCCAAATTATATTCCAAACACGAGCAAAGCAGGACTTAAGACCCCAAACTTTGTACTTCCGAAAAACATCGGAGCAACGCTCTCGAAGTTGCCGAACAAAAAAAACTTTGATCATTATTTATAATACTTTTTTTCACGTGGATAAATAAAGCCCCAGTTCTAAATGCCTTCACTTCAGCTGAAAATTTATTATGATATAGATCTACAGACCTCTCGGTTTTCTCTTCATAAAATCCTGGAATCTTTGGTAATGTAGAGAAAAGTTGGTGAACCCACGCGAAATTATGTCACAACTTGGTAACACTCGTCGCAAAGTTATTTCACTACTCCACTAAGACTTTAAGTAAGGAATGGAGATGAAGGATAATAAAAATAAACTTTTTTTTCTCCTATAAAAATGGTTTATCGAATTCTACGTACCGTAAGGACTGTTTAAGGCTGAGGCCCTACTTGTGCGTTGCGTTGAGCAGGGTCATACATAGAAATTTAAAGGAATTTCTATCATTGCTATAATGTTATTTGATCACAAATTTCAAAGAATAGTTTCGTTGCCTAATTCGCAAATGGACTAATTTCTTATCCTGATTCGACGCAACGCACAAATAGGGCCTCAGAATTAGGGTGAGGCCACACTTGTGCGTTGCGCTACTTCGTCGCAATGGATCAGGGTCATTTCTTAAAATTTTATAATCAAATAAAATGATAAAAATTAGACAAATTCCTTTGAATTTCTACAAATGACCCAGCTCCGTTGCGATGACGCAGCACAACGCACAATTGGAGCCTCGCTCTTAGTTCGTTAGTTATAGGCGAGTGGTCTTGATATCATATCCACCAATATACGTAAGAAACAGTACAAATAGTACAAATAAAACATAAAGGCGTTAAATTTAAGCACCCAGTGCAATTTTGTGGTCAATGGTGTTTCTAGATATAGATACTAACTATTTAGAACACTTGACTTTCAGGTAGGTATCTTAAATTAAAGTAATTAATTATTTAAGTTTTTTAATTATTTATAGTATTATGGAAACTCTGTATTCATAAAAATATTTCATTTAATCCGGCAACTTCATTCATTCATATTCAAATAATAATTAAATTCCATTCGTGAAGCATTCTTTCATATTATTTATCGGTACGAACTACCTCGGGGTTGGTCCGTGTGCTATTTTATGAAATTTTTTGCCCAGAATATTTTAACAGAAATAATGTTGGTGGCTTCCACAATGTGATATTTAATTCGTTGTTTGGTAGTACGTTAGTTGATGATTATCAAGTAGTTGATTGATTGTTGTTGACTGTCTATCCGCTACAGAAGCCGTTAAGTTCTTAGTGGCTCATCAATTTCACTTCACCTCGCATGATGGTAAGCTGAAGGCAAATGGCTAGATAAATGAATTAATTAATTTTGATGGGCTACTGTTTTTTTTTGTTTTTACACAGCAATTAGTTCAAATTCACTTAGAAAAAACATAAATGTTGATTCTTAAATTTTATAAGATCTACAAAAACACAATTCTTGAATTTTTTCTCAATTACAATAAGCTCTAACATAGCTTGACGGCTTCAACAGATGCATTTTCACGTCACTACCTAAATTTACCTACTCATGTCCATGCCCTGCCCATGTCCATTGGATGCAATTAAGTCTAATTAATTACAGATAATTTACCTAGCCATGCGTTTTGTACCCGTCCCCCATACCCATCTCATCCGCGAAACCAAGTCTGATTTTCGTTCTAACCAGCTTATCCAGTATACATAAAAATCTGTAGATATATATCCTCAATACAAGCTAGCGATTGCAACAAAACTGCATCGTCTCGCTTATTAGGTGCTTACAAGACGGAGTTGCGAAGATTTGTTGATGAACCAGCGTCTGTGGTCAAGGTAACTTGGTTTTGCGCAACTTCGTTTTGTTGCTTTAAAAACATTCTGTAAATATTTGATATGATTTCAGCTACCGCATCATTTGATCACAGCCGAGCATCAGCTTCATCGTTGTTTTTATGGGCTGGAAAGATCACAACTGAGTTCGGAAAAAAGTTAACGTGTGAACATCTCCAAAATGTCGGACTCGAACCAATCAAAACCACACAGCAGTCTCGGGCCATCAGTTGTTGGGGGTGATGTAGCCTGCTAACCCGGGGCCATCAAAGTCAGAGCATGATACAATAAGTTAGAACGATTAGGTTATCTGTTTTTTCTGTACAAATTTATTCTTCTGATCTGGTAAAAATCTGCATTTGTTTGCGTATGGTAGGTTGATTTCGAGGCTGACTTCCTTCTTTTACATTATGATAGAATTCATTTTATACAGCCTACTAAATATCCATTCATCTATACGCTCACATCTGTAAATCCCTGGAGGGGTAGGTAGAGGTGTATTAAGCACCCATGTTTCGGCAATTATAATTTTGGGGCCCACGACGTAATAGAGGGCGAGCCTATTGCTGTCTAGTGGGCCTTGGAGTGTAAGTTTACTGTCGGATGGAGAACAGCCCTATCCCTTAGTCGCCTTTTACGACACCCACAGGAAGAGCTGGGGTTCTTATTCTACTCCACCGGGAAGCAACACGGCACGCTAAATATAAGTATATGTAGATAATAATAACGGCGTTAGGCACACAACAACGAAGACTTCCCAAAAGCGGCATAATGAAGAACTATTACATTAGTAAAACATATTATGAACAAAATTCTTCATGACAATCATCCTATTGCGACACGCTAATTCGTTGAAAATAAAGTCTCAATACTAGACAATATGAAAAAGAAGAATTATAAAAAGAACGTAAAAGGAATCATTCCTGTCACTCGGGTGTAGTACCTGACTTCGAAAAGTGTAACACCGAATACCACGACCCCGTAAGTTTGCTAATACGAATCACTTAACAACGAATGCACGCCACCACGAAAAACGTAGCACTGAATGCACGCCACCACGAAAATCTTAGCACCGAAGTCATGCGATCTCGAATAACAGAAACCCTAATTCACTAATACGAATCACTTAACAACGAATGCACACCACCACGAAAAACTTAGCACCAAAGTCATGCGATCTCGAATAACAGAAACCCTAATTCACTAATACTATTATGTCGTGTATACATACTACTAATATGTCGTGTATTTGTTATACGATAAAAACAAAATAAAAGACCAATTTTTTGCTAAAAATTTATTTATTCATTTGACAAACAACTAAATGAATATTTCGAGGAATGGAAAATATTTTAGATAGATATATCCACGGATCACTGATAAGAATTTGATACAGCTAATTGATTCTAATTTCAAAGGCGAAACGAAGTTTGCCGGGACAGCTAGTTAGTAATATTTTTTCTCATGTACCCTTCGAGAAGCCAAAAAAAAAACAAAATAATAGCTCCTTATCTTTTAAAAAATTTTCGATAACACATAATTTAAAGACATTATAGGAATGACAATATTTTTTTTTATTTTTTTTAGACGTTTTCTCCTTAGAGGTTCTGTTATTCGAGATCGCATGACCTCCGTGCTACGTTTTTCGTGGTGGCGTGCATTCGTTGTTAAGTGATTCGTATTAGTGAATTAGGGTTTCTGTTATTCGAGATCGCATGACTTCGGTGCTAAGTTTTTCGTGGTGGCGTGCATTCGGTGCTACGTTTTTCGTGGTGGCGTGCATTCGTTGTTAAGTGATTCGTATTAGCAAACTTACGGGGTCGTGGTATTCGGTGTTACACTTTTCGAAGTCAGGTATTACACCCCTGTCACTCGTTCCAATACCGTACCTACATAACTGCTCGGTCATTTTGATCTAATATTGATGGGTTCCCTTAGGGGAAACCCATTCGGTCCCATAGGGACCATCGATCGGCCGAGCCGTACCCCCGTCTGGCAACAGACGGGCATGGTGGCTCTTAGGAGTTGCGAGGAAGAAAACCTCTATAAAAAATCACCCTGAACCCCACGCTCTGACGCCCGGCAATGGGATGCATCGCTGGGGGGACCTCAGTGCCTAGGGCGTCACCTACTCCCACCTTCCCACCCTTCCCATCCTCACATACACTCCTAACCTCCCTATTTCCACCTCAACGTCGACGGACATTAATCGAAAAAATAAATGGCTATGGAAACAATTAAAGATAAATCTACCCATGAGGGTACCCGGACGCCGTCCGGGGAATCCCTTGCTGTGACTGGTGGTCGAATGGACACCCATTCGGCGACCAGCCATGGCGACCCCCGCCCGGGTTCACCCCGGGTGGTATATGGGAGGGGTCACCACAGTCCCATAGGCCCAAGGGTGTGCCTCAAAACCACCCAGAAAAGTGACGCGGAAGACGTGTCGACCCGTGCTGACTCGGAAATGGAGTCGGCTGTCGGCGTGGGTGGCGGGCCCCAGGATACCCTCGGTCTCGGTATCCATGCCGACGTAGGTAGGAAGAGACCCAGGTCGAGCGGACCCCGTCGGCCTGGGTCTGAATCACCGAATAGTGAGGAAGACCTTCCCAGGAAGAGGTTGATTGTGGCTACCACCGCGTGTAGAGGTCGGAAAGCCGACCTCTGCAGAGCGAAAGGGGGGGTAGCAGAACCGCCGGTGATTGTGTCCCCGCTGCCAAGCGGGAAGGTCACGGAGGTGCCGGCGGCGCAAAACATCTTGGCGGCTCTTTCCCGCATTTCTGGCGCCGTAAAAGGCCAGAAAAATATTGCGGGAAAGAAGAGAGTCGTGGCGGAAGCCATCACGGGCGCTGCCAAAGCGCTGGAGGAGCTTCTAGAAAGGAGCGTCTCCAACGAAGAGGAGAAACTCCGGGCTCGGGTTGCGAGCCTGGAGACAGAGCTTGCCGACTCCCGCAAGCAACAACAGCTGATGCGGGAGGAGATCAGCCAGCTGAAGCAGCTGGTCCAGGGGGCCGGGGAGGCTCGGGGTGTGAAAACCCCCGTTCCTCGTGCTCCACCCAAGGTGACACCAACGGTGGTCCAGATGCTGGAGGCCATCGAGCGACACCTTGGGGTCCTCGAGGACCGGGCATACCGCCCGCCGCTGGCGGCACCCGTGACTGCTGCACCCATTGGGGCTCCTTCCAAGCCGAAGGCCTTCACACCCCCCTCCGCCCCCAAGAAGACGGCACCTGGGGGAAGTGGCAACCCCGCCTCCCCAAGCACACCCAGTGCTCCCGCTGCATCCCAGAATCCCTCCAGAAGGAGGGTCTGGGAGGTGGTGGGAGCGAAGAAGAAGGCGGCTAAGGCCACCAAAAAGGCGGCGAAGGCCGCCAAGAAGGCGGCAAAAGCCGCGAAGGCCGCCGCGGTGAAGGCGCCAATGAGGCTCCGCGCTCCCCGTTCCTCTGCCGTCGTCATTACGATGACTACAGAGGGCAGGGCGAGAGGCTTGGGGTACGCTGAGGTCCTGAGGCAGGCGAGAGCCTCGGTGGACATTAAAGCCCTCGATATAGAGGGAGGTCTCCGGTCCAAGGTGACGCGCACCGGAGCACGCCTCCTCCAGGTCTATGGCGCCACCAGCGGCCCCAAAGCAGATGCCCTAGCGGCTAAGCTAAGGGAGTCGCTGGACACGGGTGACATCCGCGTCACCAGACCCAACAAGTGCGCGGGTCTGCGCATTTCGGGTCTAGATGACGCGACTACGACGGAGGAAATAATCTCCGCCGTCGTGGAGGCGAGCGGCTGCCCTCGTGACCAGGTGAGGTCAGGCGAAATCCGCTTTGGCCCGTTCGGTCACGGATCGGCAGTCGTGAGCTGCCCCGTCGCGGCGGCCCAAAAAGTGGCAGACGGACGGAGCCTCCTTATCGGGGGCTTCCTGAGGGCACAGGTGCATCTCCTGCAGCCACGCGAAGCCAGGTGCTTTAGGTGCCTGGTCGTGGGGCATGTGGGAGTACAGTGTACGGCGGAAGTCAACGTGGGAGACCGGTGCTTCCGCTGTAGTCAGCCCGGTCACGTGGCCCTTGCCTGTGACGCTCCGCCACGCTGTTTTAAATGCGTGGCGGAGGGCAAGGAGGCCGACCACTGGGTGGGCAGTAAGGCCTGCACTGCCTCAAGACCAAAGCCCCGTCCGTCCGCACGGGGAGGTGAGGGTGCACTCTCGCGGCAGGGTGCGGAAATGGACGTCCATTAATGGATACCCATGTCCGCATTCTGCAGGTGAATCTGAACCACTGCGCTGGTGCTCAGGACCTTCTGTACCAGAGCATCAGGCAGTGGTCCATTAACGTGGTGGTTGTCGCCGAGCCGTACTGGGTTCACCCCGGAAGCCCAGTTGATCTGAACGGACTGGCGACTGTCTTTGGGGGGACCGCCGCGGATGACTCGCGCCTAGCGCTTATCGCTAGAGGCCCGGGCTGCGTCGCGGCGGAATATGAGGGTATGGCTGTCGTGGCCGTTTACATCTCGCCGAGCCTCGACCAGCATCAGTTTGAGCTATGGCTCCCTGAGCTGGACGTAGTTCTCGCTGCATGCCGGCCTCGCCCTGTCATGATCCTGGGAGATTTCAATGCCTGGTCGCAGGCTTGGGGCTCCCGGGAAACCAGAGACAGGGGGAGGATACTTCAGGACTGGGTCACTACACGTGGCCTAGTCATCCTGAACCGGGGGAATGTCGCAACCTGGACGCGGCGGGGGCTCAGCTCGGTCATAGACGTTTCGTTTGCGACCCCTGAGCTCGCCTGCCGTGTCCAGGAATGGCGTGTGGTGGAGGAAGAGGAGACGTCGTCAGATCACCGATATATTCGGTTCAACGTCTCCCCTCCACCTAACCTGCCACCAGCTATTGCGAATCCCCCGGAACCGCGTTGGGCACTCCATCGCCTGGATCCGGAGGCTCTCCTGGAGGCGGCCATCGTGCAGACCTGGATCCCGGTAGCGGACAGGCCAGCCGATATTGATGCCGAGGTGGAGTGGTTCGGGAGAGCCATGACGCATATCTGTGATGCGGCGATGCCCAGGGCTAGTGCCAGACCGGCGAGGAGGCAGGTGTACTGGTGGACGCCGGAAATCGCGCAGTTGCGCGCGGAGTGCGTCACTGCGCGCCGCCGGTACACCAGGTTCCGCCGGAGGCGTCGCCGCCCAGATGATGCGGTAGCCCGAGAGACGGAGCTCTATGATGGGTACAGGGAGGCCAAGAGAGCCCTCCAGACGGCCATCAAGCGGTCCAAAAAGTTGGGCCGCGAGGAGCTGATAGAGACTCTGGAGCGCAACCCGTGGGGGCGCCCGTACCTTATGGTAAGGGGCAAATTACGCGCTAAGGCGCCCCCACTGACCCAGAGTCTCCAGCCGGAGCAGCTGGAGGTGGTCCTGGACTCCTTGTTTCCATCAAGAGCGGAGGAACACATTCCTCCGCGCATGGCTCCGTCTCAGGCGCCCAGCGCGGAAGGCAGTGAGAACAACGTGCCCGTAGTCACGGAGGGTGAGCTAGGGGCGGCTGTACTGCGGCTTAAATCCCGCAGAAACACCGCCCCTGGACCCGACGGCATTCCAGGCCGAGCGTGGGTCCTGGCTCTTGAGGAGCTTGGGCCTCGACTTATAGGGCTCTTTAGCGCATGCCTCGAAAAAGGCCAGTTTCCCAAGGTCTGGAAGACAGGAAAACTGGTCTTGATCCGAAAGGCGGGGCGGCCGGCAAATTCTCCATCAGGGTACCGGCCGATCGTGTTGCTTGACGAGGTGTGCAAGCTCTTTGAGCGCATTATTGCACAACGCCTCGTCAGGCATCTCACACGCGTGGGGCCTGATCTGGCGGATAGCCAGTTTGGCTTCCGCCAGGGGCGCTCCACGGTGGATGCGATCATGCGCATTAGAGGCCTGACGGAGGAAGCAGTCTCACAGGGTGAGGTGATAGTGGCGGTGTCTCTTGACATCGTCAACGCCTTCAACACCTTGCCCTGGAGCTGCGTTAGGGAGGCGCTTATCTACCATGGAGTGCCTCCCTACCTCCGTCGAATTGTCGGGGCCTATCTCTCCGAGAGGGCCATTACTTACCCGAGTTGGCTAGGGCCGGGTCGGCGGGTTGTGTCGTGCGGTGTTCCACAGGGATCGGTATTAGGGCCACTCCTGTGGAACATCGGTTACGATTGGGTGCTGCGTGGTCCGTTGCTCAGGGGGGTGGACGTAACATGTTACGCCGACGACACCCTCGTTACGGCGCGGGGAGCAACGCACCGAGACGCAGCACTAAAGGCCACGGCAGGGGTTGCTCAAGTCGTGGGTCGGATACGGCGGCTGGGTCTCGAGGTCGCCCTTCACAAGTCCGAGGCTCTATGCTTCCACGGACCTCGGATGGGGCCACCTGCGGGATCCAGCCTACAGGTAGGGGGCGTCAGCATCGGCATCGAGTCCTCGATGAAGTATCTGGGGCTCGTACTCGATGGCCGGTGGAACTTCGGACATCACTTCCGAAGTTTGGTCCCAAAACTGAGGGGGGTGTCAGCTGCACTCGCACGGCTGATGCCCAACATCAGGGGACCCAACGCTCCCTGCAGGAGACTGTACCTGGGGATCGTGCGAAGTATGGCCCTATACGGGGCCCCCGTATGGGCGGAGACCCTGACGGCCAGTAATGTGGCTAGATTGCTGAGCCCACAGAGGGCGATGGCCGTCAGGATGATAAGGGGATACCGCACGATCTCAGGTGAGGCGGCATGTCTCCTAGCCGGGACCCCTCCATGGGACTTGGAAGCGAGAGCCCTTGCGTCTCTGTTTAAATGGCGCAAGGAGGCGCTGGAGCGGGGCCAATGGCCTGCGTCTCGACAAATCGAGGCCCAGCGGTCCCAGCTTCACCAGGAAACCGTGGAGACATGGAAGGTGCGACTTGAGCAACCAAAGGGGGGATTCGCCACAATCGCGGCCGTCAGACCGGTCATGGACGAGTGGCTGGAGAGGAGACATGGTGCTCTCTCCTACCGGTTGTCACAGATGCTTACCGGTCACGGTAGCTTCGGTAGGTACCTGTGGCGAAGACACCGGGAAACCACGGCCGGTTGTCAGCACTGCGGGGACCGCAGCGATGACACAGCGCTCCACACGCTGGTGGAGTGCACGGCGTGGGCGCAACAGCGCCAGGTCCTCGTAGTGGGCTTGGGCGTGGACACTCTCTCGCTCGAGACCATGGTGGGAGCCATGGTCTCCAGCGGGAGTAAGTGGGACAGCGCCGCCTCTTTCTGCGAGCAGGTCATGCTCGTGAAGGAGGCGGCGGGGCGGGAGCGGGAGAGAACTCTCCCACCCGAGTTCCGCAGTCGGCGGCTTGGGCGCCGCCGGCGTGTCTTCGCCGAAGACCATCGGCCTCCATGACCGGGAGCCTGAGGACGATGAGTTGGCTGCTCATCGTCCTTACAGAAGCAGGCCCATGACGGCAGCGTGACGTGACGGACTCGCGCACGCCTCCCCCCTCCTATGAAGCGGGATGATACCCGAAAACCCCCCATAGACGCGGGATAGCACCCGAACCACCCCCTAGACGAGGCCGCATTAAAGCCGTGGGTCTGTTGGGAGCCCTGGGACATCCTTCCGAGGGCTTACCCGGGGCTCCCAACTATAGGCTGCTGGGCGATACCGTGGGGGTTTTAGTCGGTAGGAGTCCGGCATAACATCCATGAAGGATTTCCCCCACGGTCAAAAAAAAAAAAAAAAAAAAAAGGGGAAACCCATTGTTTTGCCATTGAACCTTACCATGGAATTGATAGATTAATGTTTTATTGGAACACGTCAAATTTTTATGTGTCATTAGGTGTTTTTACTTAGTTAATATTGAACGAAAAAACGTTGCCTATTTCATTACTTAATCTGATATAATAATATAGGTAGTATAAACCAGTGTATAAGATTAAAAAAAGAGAAATAGTAGAGTATTGCCTGGGCCCAAAACTCTTAGCATGCAAATGGTTTTAGCGATGATGATGAAAATAACGATATGCATCTTAACAACTAAAACACTTTTCGTATTGCTAATAAAATACTGTATAAACATTTGTCTAAAAGCACATCATGCAGTAATAGAAACAACTACAAACAAACACACAACCAGCTTTGCGTTTCCATCTTTGTACATACCGCAAGAGATTACAAACAAGGTATTCACATATAGAACGGTAAACTCCAACAAAGAACACAACTAATCAAATCTCAGAGAGCACACAGCAAGCGGAACAAACTACAGCCATTTAAAAAATAGTCGACGCTTTGATATAACAAAAAGTACACTATTCAAAGCGATTCAAAAAATTCAAGCGAAATTGAGACGGACACACTCAAGCCTTAAACAAAGTGTGGCCGTCACAGAACTCGACACCTGCTCCTATTTCCCGTAAAAAAGGGCATAAAAATGGCAGGATTGGGGGAGAGAATAAAAAAAAACATCGGGGACATTAGCCAAACAAAAGGGAGCCGAGAGGGTCATAACTCGAAGCGCATTTTCCTTTGTCACCGTGACGTTGCTAAATCCGCAACTGCCGGTATATGTTTTAGAAGTAGCTGGACAGGCACGACATCGTGATGCGACACGATTTTGGAAACGAATCTTGATATATTAGTTGTGGAGAATTGGCTGAATGTGGGGTAATAGTTTCATTTCTTCTTCATGTTGTATTTCAGGCAAAGCGCATACAGTAAGATATTTTACAGAATTAATGAATAGATGAACAAACAATGATTAAACTCATCTTATGATTTGGTTTGTCGCAAAGAAATTAAAATCTATAATAAGCGCCTAACAATATAGCCTGTGTCCACTGGTACACCAGCTATATCTGTTGGAGTGTGTTCATGCTGATGGATACTGTGAGGATTCTCTATATAGTTCGTTACGTGATTTGCCATCGAAGATTTTACTGTGAGTGCTTGAAATTATATTCTGTTGAAAAGTATTAACCTTCACATCAATACACAATCATTATTAATTTAAAAAAAACCCTTTTACAAACAAAGATTGTTTATTGCTCATGTGACATTATACTTAATTTGGGTCTAAATGACATAACCACCATAACTTACGACATTAGTTCTCTAAATTTGAAAAACCAGTTTGAAGCCTGACCGTAATCTTGAACGTTCGAAAACCTCGAATTTCTATCACCAACGAGATCGAAAACGTGTATAAATTCAAATCCGGATGCGAAATCGTCCACCGTACCTGGGGATCGCTTCCACTACTCATTTCATGCATACGATATGTAGGTCGACAGAATTACAGGCCGAGTGTTGGGGAACATTAATCTTGTGTCCTCACAGAGGATTTGCGAGGATGCCCGTCATTGTTTATCGGCTTTCAAATGTGCTGTATGTATAATTAATATATTGTAAGTACTAAAATTTTGCGACTGGTTGGTCACGTGGCATATTATAATTAACTTTTAAACTCTCATTTTCTATGATCCATACTGATGTTATTAGGCCCATATTCTACAATGACACTCAGCCTGATTCACGATTTATCCTGTGACAGATTGTATAGACAGATTGATAGTTTGCCATTTATGGTCTGTACTCATGGTCTGGTCTGTACTGTATGGTCCGTAATCTGTCCTCAGATAAATCGAGATTCAGGCTGAGTGTCATTCTAGAATACGGGCCTAAATGCGAAAGTCTGTCTGTCTGTCTATTACGCTTACACGCCTAAAGCACTAAACCGATTTTGATGAAATGTAAAAGGGATAGATTAGACCTTAAGAAAGGAGATAGGCTATGTTCAATCGCGGGCATACGCTAGTATTCAATAATGTTAACGGGAGTTTCGGAAAATCAAAACGCTAGGCAAATAAAGGCAGTATAGTGACACTGTACTCTTCCTTCCTTCGGTCGGTTTTTAGCATAGCATTGAAACGGCCAAACTTAGATATTTTATGTGAAGTGCCATTTGATCTCCACAACCCTTGGTAATACATTGCAGTTCTGTTGTTAAACCAGATTTGTTTGACTTTATTGGTCTCCAACTACCCATAACTATGAGGGTCGACTGATACAGTCAGAGAGCACGCTAAAGGTATGATTCCAAAGCCGACTGCATACAACAAAAGCCGATGCATGCAGCATATAATAAATTACTTGTCAAACTTTGCGATACGAATGAAGGGAGCCATTGAGAAGTCGCAATGAATTACGCGTAGGGGTCTTAGAGGACTGCAACAGAATATTTGATTGATTGAAATGCTGCGTGCGTCTGAAGATGTCGTATGCTGTCACCTTCGGTATCATACCTTTAACTTAAAGACTGACTGCTTGAGCCCCAAATTGATTTTATCATCATCACTACGTATAAAGCAAATTCACTTCACGAGACTGCCCGACCTATGTATGCTTATATCTTCAGAACTACACGTAACAGATTTTGATGCGGTTTCTTATAATATATAGAGTATGATATTTTCTGAAGTTTACGCGAATGTCACTCATTGAAATAAAAACACTTTTTACGGATTCTATCGCGATATATTTGTTATTATTACTTTTAAACCCGACGTTTCGGCTGCTTTGCAGCAGCCATTTTCGCGGTGTGACTCACGATGGTAGTTGTCACATAGTTTGAAGTATAAGTTATCTCAAAATACCCGAATCATGGTGAATTATAGGTGTTCGTATTTACGCAGAATGAGCTCACTGTGTTGTTAAGTCTTGCTGGATTTTGCTGCTTACTGGGTTTGATTAAGTGGATGACTGGGTCCCAAGCTGGTATTACGGTCCATACATCCTCTCTATTAAAATTTGGGTGTTTTTTAATTTCAATAGCCTCGCGGATCATTCTAGGAATATATCTGTGTTCTTTGGCGAGTATCTGTGGTTTATCAAACCTTAGGTAATGGTTGGTGCCTTTTTGCGCGTGTTCACATACAGCTGACTTTGTTGAGCGTTGGTGTTTTATGTCAGCTATGTGTTCTTTGACCCGAGTGCCAATGCTTCGCTTGGTTTGACCAATATATGAGAGCCACAGTCACAGTCACAGTCTATTTTGTAGACCCCTGCATCTTGTAGAGGTAGTCTGTCAAGTGCCAACTACCTCTATATTGGTCAAACCAAGCGAAGCATTGGCACTCGGGTCAAAGAACATATAGCTGACATAAAACACCAACGCTCAACAAAGTCAGCTGTATGTGAACACGCGCAAAAAGGCACCAACCATTACCTAAGGTTTGATAAACCACAGATACTCGCCAAAGAACACCGATATATTCCTAGAATGATCCGCGAGGCTATTGAAATTAAAAAACACCCAAATTTTAATAGAGAGGATGGATGGACCGTACCACCAGCTTGGGACCCAGTCATCCACCTAATCAAACCCAGTAAGCAGCAAAATCCAGCAAGACTTAACAACACAGTGAGCTCATTCTGCGTAAATACGAACACCTATAATTCACCATGATTCGGGTATTTTGAGATAACTTATACTTCAAACTATGTGACAACTACCATCGTGAGTCACACCGCGAAAATGGCTGCTGCAAAGCAGCCGAAACGTCGAGTTTAAAAGTAATAATAACAAATATATCGCGATAGAATCCGTAAAAAGTGGTTTTATTTCAATATATAGAGTAATTCAAAAAGAAGGTTTATAATTTATAACACATGCTTCATATAGTAAAGGGTGCAGTGGGAACGGGATCGGAAACCACACGGGCGGAGAAAAATTGGCGGTACGAAGTTCGCCAGGCCAGCTAGTAGCTACATTTATCACAAAGACCGTTTTTAGGCTAACCAATAGATATGAAAGCTTACAATTTAAAAAGATCTTCCATTCGTATCAATCAGTCTTTGTACCGTAAAACGAAACACATTTTGTTTCTTAGAAATTTTATCGTAATTTTTCGTATCGCAGATACGATGCTTCCCGGAAAAGCGCCTTTTCAAAGAAACCATGCCGCTAGTTCATTTATATTGATTCTTTTGTTTTGTAACAGGTTCATTTCTTGGTGAATGGAGCGTACGTCGTCCCGCCCCAAGCAATAAGCTGCAATGGAGTGGAATCTAAACAAATAAATGAATTTATATGATACCGCATTGTTATAAATGGGCTTAGTTTTTGTTGGGTAAGTTATATCCATGTACACGTTGTTGTAGTGTGTTGTGTTGTGTTACAGTAACTTTTCTATCAATCCTATAGTAAAAAGCTCTGCTAATAAGGACTATCCAAAACAGGCCAATATTCTACTAGATAATGAGTTTCAAACGTAGTCATAACGTGAGTATACGGCGGATTTCAATTGGTTAACATAGAAGATTGAACTGGTGTGAGACCAAACCAACCTTAATGTGTTATATAATACCTATGCAAGGCCCTGATTAGGTTAGTTTTATATATTGATTTAAACTTTGTGCACTCCTCTATATAGATAATTAACCATGAAAATTCCGAAATTCTCCTGTTCGCACTATAACCGTATACACAGAATCAAAGTCTTCGCTTCACGTATTAATATATAGTAAAATACTCTACTAAATTGAATTTAGGGGGCCTACTAAGACGAAAAACATTCGCGATAACGGGGACCACACTATTCATCACGCACAATGAAAGCTTTACAGATAAATCGCGGACATTCTCATAGTTAAGTAATAGCCTTGCCATCTCATAGTCTATTCTACTCGGAGTAATACCAAATATATGGTTATTCGTAGTAGCTACTTATAGTGTGTGTCGGATTTCGTCTTTGATCATAAGAATAACATTGGATTGTCGTGTGTGAAGATAGCTTTACGTGAATAATTTATTAAATTTGTGGATAGTACAACACAACAATACAAAACACTATGGTAAAGTTCTGAGTGACCATCTCAAGATTGCTCAGGTCACCAAAGGTCACCAGGGTTCGAGTCCGACATAACCACTCCTATTATCCGTAGGTATTTCTGCGCTATAAAACAAAACCCCACATACGTAGTGTGGTGCTCGTGCCTTGACTTGGGGTCACAGTTCACAGTTATAAACTCCTTTTTTTTCGTGCGGCAATCCCCTCCGAAACCGCCCCCGCCAGAGCCGAAAAGAGAGGTTATGTTGGACTCGAACCGACTAAAACCGCACGCCGACTGAGGTTCGTGGTGCTAGGCCGGAGGTGAGGTTTTCATCGACATATCCTTCGCACTCCGGCTGACCCAGGGCCATCCCTTACGGTCTGGCCCTCCTCGGGAGGGGGGGCAACGGTGTCCCCGACTCGCCCCCAGAATGGGGAGACGCGCTTCTCAGCTCGTCGCCGCCGTGGCCTGCTTCTGCTGGGGTGACAGGCGGCTCCACCCGTCACTCGCAGGCCTGACAGTTATAAACTCCATGCGCTACGCACACTACAAGAGTTGATTCCTAATGTAAACAAACAGCTTAAGTAAATGAGTTGCTAATAGTTGACTGATAGCAGGATAGGCGTATTCTTTACTGAAATATATTCATATAAGCATCATAAAAACTACCAAGTACAAACCAATAGTTTGTATACTTTGTATTTTACTATTTTTCCGGTTTTTTTACGATCCTATTCTTCCAATGCTCAATATTCAGCCTTGAGGCATTGCGTGTGCTGCTCAATCGGTAAATATAACCACGCGATCAAGCGATATATATAAATATTTGTTAGTGGAGCGAAAGAAATGATATCTCGAAGGTGGTGTGAGAACTAATGATCTTGCTTTAGGGTAGAGACGTACTGCATCAATCGAAGCACACGATCTATTCACTCATATTCTTGATAATATTATGTGTCTCTGAATACCAAAGGCTTAGGTGAACGGGTAACCCTATGCCAAAGAGCTTCAAGAACCCTAGTATGAATACCAGAGGTATGAATTTCAAAAAACATAACATAATATAAGCTCACGCCTGTATTCCCCGAAGGGGTAGGCAGAGGTGCTAGCACCCACATTTCGCCAGTTTATGTTTGGGTCCCAATGTAATAGGTGGCGAGCCTATTGCCATTAACCGGACACTTATAAACCTGCGATAAATACAAACATAACTTCGAAAAGCATCGAAAAGTCATTGGTGTGTGCCATGGTAAACCTGGGATCGAACCCGAGACCTCGTCTCAGCAGTCCATTACCCATACCACTAGGCTACCGCAGATAATTTCAAAAAAGAGTGACCAAAATATTTTCCACAAACTCTAGAATCTTGGCATTTTCCCCTATTCCACATATCCCTACTGACATATCCCCAATATCCCTACCAGTAGCTATAATCGGAAAAAAGTCCAAGTATCCCTACCAGTGGGGATATGTCAGTAGGGATATGTGGAATAGGGGGGCATTTTATATAATTCCCGTTAGTAGTAGTGTGGATGCTGTGGAGGTTATTGTGGAAGGTTGTGGTTGCCCCTGCATAACCACATATGCCTCGATAGTGAAACACTCGCCGGGATATTTATCATGTTTCTTAAAGTTTTTGAGGAACTTCAAGAAACATGGTAAATATCCCGGCGAGTGTTTTACTATCGATGTGAATGACCATGTCAATCTCAAATCATACACCTATGTACGCAAACAAAACCAAACTATTACACATCAGGTCACCATATTTAAAGACCCCAGCAGTCAACAACCAGATTATAGCTCACGAACACGCATGCCTACACAACTGCAATAGTGGTGGTTGCTGCTGTCCTACCATTGAACTTGTACACTCCCATACATACCTGGGCCTCATCATTGACGACAAGCTAAGCTGGAAACCCCATGTCGATAAAGTATGTGATAGGCTAAGAGGGTTCTTAACAAACATTAAAATTCTAAATCGTCGTATTCCATACAATGTGAAACTCCTACTGTATAATTCTTTAGCCGAGTCTCATATACAGTATGGACTTACCAGTTATGGACGGACTTACAGGACTTACATGGATAATATATATAGTTTGCAACGAAAAATACTGAAGACAATAACATCCCCGCAGATAAATTCACAATACAGTAACAATGAACTGGGTCTTTTTAAACACTGCAAAGTTCTACCCATACACCTAAAAATAAAATACTGCTTGTTGAAAGAAAATTACTCTAAATATTATCTGGGAGATAAAGTAAAACATCCCGTATGCACACGAGCCGTCTCACAGAACCGGTTACTAACGGTACGCGCTGCTAACATATTTGGTGAGAGGACAACGCGATACATTTTACCGCGCCTAATTAATAAACTACCCCCCGATATCAAGGAAAGATTACATGACAAAAATATTAAACATATTTTGAAGGGATTCTTTTTGGCAGGCATGGCGGGATAGGTTTTCGTAAATGTTATCTATGTAATCCCTCCCCACCGCCTGTGCTTGTTCTTTTCGCGCTCTGCGCCCGTACACCTAGATTACTGTGTTCAACTACCTACACAATGATAAATTCTATTAAAATGTATGATTGAATGTAAGTGTGGGTCGGTTCGTGTATCTTGGACCTAAATCGCGAACCTATGTTTGGTGAATTTGATCTCGTCCACCACAGTGTAGCACCCCGTGCTATTTTCAAAGTATAACCAAGAAACGTGTACTGCACGTAAAGAGTACTTTTGAGCACAAGCTGGGTCCAGGATGTACGGATCGAGCTATTTTTGAATGTAATGTATACGTATATGCACTAGAATGTGTTGCTTTTTTCACAAACCTCAGTGGCTTTTTTGATGCACGCGCTTAATGCCATGTATTTATATGTATTTTTTTAATAAGTTAAATAAATTAAAAAAAAAATGTTGCACAAAGATCTGTTAGTGTATGTAACTTTGGATGATTCTATGTCTAAAGATAGAGTCCGGTCCGCATTTCAGTGGTCACAAAAAACATCACGGAAATGTATATTAAAATAGCTGAGTATGCCAAATTTTACCTATGTCAGCACTCCGAGTGCCCCTGTTTTTTTATTCTTTGAAGGTTGCTGGAAGAAACCTAAAATACAGAGGTGTCTGTAATGGTAACAGTGTTACGAACTCAATTGTTTTTATCCATCAGGCGATTATGTACCGAAAATTGAGTATTATTATGTGCTGTAATCTTTTTTAGAAGTCTCTACCTTTCACTTTTACAGTAAGCAATCGTTCCATGGCATCACTATTACTAGTAGTTCATCCAAAACAATTACAATTCTTGCGTGTGCTAAATTCTAAAATTAGCATAGCTAAAACTTTTTCCATCATGCTAAACGCATTACGCCAAAGCAATTTACAAAAAATATAAATTTATTTCCTTTTTGCTTACATTACGTGACGTGACAAGTGAAAAAAGTACTTGTACATTCGGTAGCGAAGAAAAATAAACATTTTTGTAGTGCCATAAAGCAGTACCTTCACATTTTATAGCCCCAGAACCGCCATTTACTCTGTCTAGTTACTCCCTGATTTGTATCTAACCATTTTATTATTTTGGGCTTACTTAACATACTGAAATATCTAGACTGTATGTATACGTACTTATGTGTATACAGATAAATTTTCTCCTATTTAGGGCTGCCCTTCCCCCCTAGACAAGTGGAAATTCGCTGGCTGGAGTATCATGGAATAGAATGACAAATTGTTTTTTTTTATCGTGCAAAAATCCTCACCGGTGGAGGTGGTTATGCACACCGTCTTCGGGTCTTTCGTTGCCATAGGTGAGAATGCAGAATATGGGGAGGCGCACTTTGCGCCGCCGCCGCGGCCTTCTTCTGCTAGGGTGACAGGCGGCTCCACCGATCACCCCCAGGCCCGCGCTCATGGAGGTCGGAGGTCATTCTGCGACCTCCGACGCCCGAGTCGCCTTCGCTCTTAGCGCGTTGCGCGGGCCCGGTGTCTGGACCGGACCCGACCGGCCGCTTCCTTCTCGAGCATTGCTTGCTCGCAATGATAAATGGATGGGATTTGACTTCAATGAATGTCTATCGAATTAAGCGTCGTCGTTTGTCATCGCGTGTACATTTAATCAAAATTTTTAAGTTTAGTCCAGTTCAAGTGCGAGATCACGTTTAGAATTTCATTTCGAGTAGTCTGAAATATAGATTATTTAAAATACCTAAATATTTCTTAACACGATGGCACAAAAAGCCTGTTTCTCTGTTTTCTCGAAATAAGTACTGGTAATGATGATCTCCACATCAATATACGAAATAATAAGGACATAAGTTCTCACTTTAGCAATTCTAAATAAATTTTCTCTCTGTGTGTCAGGAGCCTATCAATCTCGGGTGTCATTTTGTACAAAACTTGTCTTCTACCTTTGAAATGAAACTATGAATTTATTTGCGATTTATATTATTATTGATACTGATTTTAATGTCAATCATAAGGTCTATCTGCGACCCAATTTCCGTTACTTCAAAGCCCACTTATAGTATAGTAACTTCATTGAGAAAAACCGTAAGGTTCGCATGTTTGATTTCAAATTCAATTCAAATTCAAAGATGGTGAATTGCATAATTAAGATCGTCGTGCCTATATTTGTAATTACGGGAAAGAATCACGCACGAGGCTAAAAAACTAAACAAATTTTATAAATGGAACGTGTTTTTACTTAAAGCAAGGCTTGTGTTCCTAGAATAAAAACAAAGTAGAAAGCCGATTTTCTCCCATAGGCAAACACTCTGAATCAAAAACTAAAAACACCTCGGCGATGTCACGTTTCCCGCGAAATATCTCAAACAAAATGTCTAATGAAACAAAGGACTCGGCACAGTTGGCGAGTTTAAATTTAATTATCGAACTCAACTTACTTTGGGAGTTTGTTACAATTTGAGTAAGACATTAGACGCCATGCTACTCTGGGTTATTTTTGTTACATTAGGAAGTTTGGAGATTTCTTAGGTTATAAGTTTCCGAAATTATTCATGAAAGTTACGCTTGTATACTTATTAAAATTGAAAAAAAAAAAAAACATTCGAGGTGTAGACATTGTACAAGATTTAGAATACTAACTGTTGCCCGCGGCTGCGCTCGCTTGAATGTAGGTTATCCTGACAAAACATAGCCTATATCCTTTCTCAAGATTTAATCTATCTGTGTACCAAATATCAGTACTGGTTCACTGGTATACGCGTGAAAGCGTAAGAGACAGTCAGACAGGCAGACAGAGTTACTTTCGCATTTATGATAGCACAGTATAATATATAAGGCATGACGATTAATTACGAAAAAGTACTAGCTTTATTGTGATAAATGTGTGTAGCGTTGCGTTGAGCAGTGTCATTCTTAGAAATTTAAGAGAATTTCTCTCATTGCTATAATTTTTACAGCGCAACGCACAAGTGGGGCTTCGCCCTAAATAAGTATTATTAAAACATTATTATTGAATCAACCGATCAATTAATCTTTTGCGCTTATTGCATTACACACCCAACAATCTCTCTCAATGAACGCTATAGCATCTGATGGATCACCTTTTGCATTCCGTCTGTCCCAGCTACCTTCTTGAGCAACAAGTACCAACTAGAAGGAGTAGCGGGCGATCCAATTTGTTTGTCGATTCACGGTCTCTATTCAAGTTATCGTCTGGTTTTTTCTTCACGGATACCCCCTTGCCAGAGCCTATGGGGAGGTTATATCGGACTCGAACCGACTACAACGCACCCTACAAGTCGAAGTGCAAAGCCAAAGGTGAGGTATATCCCTCGCACGTCGGGGACCCAGAGCCATCCCTGGTCATTCACGGAGTCCCCAACTTGTCCGCGCTGCTTCTGCTAGGGTGACAGGCGGCTCCACCCGTCACCTTAAAGCCTGCGCTCAGTCGCCTGGTCCAATAACCTTGGCTCTTTAAGCTATTATTATTATTAGGTACTTAAATTACAACCAAGCTAGCTATAGAAACATTCACCAATATTGAAAAAACAGTTGAAAAAATTAGACGTAACCGAATTCACGAAGTAACTTTTATGTTATGCAAATCGCCGTATCTAAGTTAGGCGAATATCTTGAAGGGTTGACTTATGCCCCCGGCGATGGGTGGGGGTTGAAAATGAATATTGTATTGAACGGGGATATCCGCTTTTGTGAAGGTTTTTCTTCGAAGCACCTGTTACAGTCATTTTTTTTTAGCTTTCATTCAGTGACTTGTATTTCAAAGAGTGTGTGTAATCCAATGTATGTATGTCAATCAATAAACATACCTACCAGCTTGCAGGTAAGCTTGACTTGGGCCCGGAAAGTTTTATGCGAGGCCGCCATAGACCCCAATACACATGAGTCTTCTTTCTTCAGTCCCGGGTCCTTTAAGCGGGGCGTGTAAAGGCATCTATCTGATGAGGCCATCAAGCTGAGTGCCACTATTGTTAACATGGTACATGTATATGATGGTGAACCTCTTTCCGAGACGAGCCTTTAGCTTACCACCAGGAAGTCAAATTGACGTGCCCTTTATAAAAAAAGTTTTAGCACATTACTCTCCATCCCAAGGTTGCCTGGAAGAAATCGCTTCCAGCGATAAGGCCGCCCATTGTACCTACATTAAACTTTATACATTCTACCTACTTGTTCTAATGTAAATCTATTGGTGTACAATTACGAATTATCTATCTATCTATCTATCTATCTATATATTCATCTATATGAAAACCATCTCAAACACAAACTAAAGCCTTAAAGGCTTGTCGGGTTCATCAAACGCGTGGCTAATAGCCGAGAATCCTGTACTAAAGGCATAGGTAAGTAATTCACGTAATAGCACTAGTAGTGAATGGTTATTACCTAGAAATGTGATAGCTATTAGTTTGGCCGCGAGCCTATACAAGCTATTGGTAAATCCACACGTTAGAATTAACGTCATGTGTAACAAGGATTGGAATAGCCAACAATTTTCATTTGTACAATAACGCGCATATTTCAGTATTTATACTATTTTAATTATGCGTTATTGAGCATTTCGTATTTATTTTGCGCGGGTTTCCCAAGGTGGGAGGTTTCACGGACGTGACGCGGTCGCATTTATTACGACAAAAATGTCTGTAGTATCTGTGTAGTCTATAGTTAAGTGTCCGGGAAATCCCGCACGCGTCTGTAAAATCGCGGATCGCGGTAAGCGGCCCTTAGTGGCGAAATGCAAAAAAGGGCTTTGTCGCAACATGACCACTTCTCAAAATGACTACAGGTAGCAAAATGTCCTTTTCGTAAAATGTCCCTTTCTCAGAATGTACATTTCGCAATGTCCCTTTAGCAAAATGCCCCCTTCCTCAAACAGGCATTAAATTACTTTCATCAGTAAAAAAAACAGGTCTAGAGCCATTATACAACACAGAGGGGTACTGTATTAATATTCAATCATTAAAATATGGGTAGTTAGGATTGAAAATAAATCACAACTATTCATTGAAGTGTTCGAATGGCTATGTAAACCTCTGCCATCTGTTCTACATAAAATATAAAAAAATAAATCGTATATACGTAGTAAGAAATATGATAGCCGCGAATTAAATCACGTTAGAGCAGCGATTTACGTGGGTAACACGTTAATAAATTTGGTCCGACGGCGTGCGGCGCGGTCGTAGGGGAGCGGTTACGGCGGGTTCACACTGGCGCAGTTACTCGTCGCACTTCGTAGTGTACTCGTGTGGTTTTGTTGTGGTGCGTGTTTTTTTATAAGGTAATTAGGCTTTTTTTGTTGTCTGTTTAAATTGAAGTATAAGTAGGTAGTAACAAATAATAATTAAGGCCCATATTCTAGAATCTCACTCAGTCAGAATCTCGATTTATCTGAGGACAGATTGTTAAGCAATTTGTCAAACTATCAATCTGTCTATACAATCTGTCCTCAGGTAAATCGTGATTCAGGTTGAGTGTCATTCTGGAATACGGGCCTAAGACGTCTTTACCTAACATGAGTTTGTCTACGTGTGATAATGATTTAGATATATTTTCTTAGGATCGTTGTACAAGATTTGATTTTTAAGTCCTATCTAGATCTGCTTTTTACTCCTACGTACGGATTGAAAATCATGTGTAATTTTAAAACTGTAATTATATAGGTATGTCTATGTATCAAATTTCATCCAAAAACCCTTCAGCCGTTTATGCGTTATTCCGTCATTTTGAGTAGCGAAAGCTTAAAAACAATTATTATTTAGACAAAAATCTTAAACATTAACCGACATCTAAATATACATAAATTCAAATAAACATAGATAAAACTCAAGTTCCCAAAGTACGATTCGTATATTCTAAAATAACTAACTGTCGACCTCTGAATAAACTCTTAGGCCATGCTAAACGCAGCTTTATTTCATTTGAAATTATTTGATTGTAGTAACACGACTGGCTGCATTTATAACGCCCTATGTTACCATTTAGCACCTTCTGAGTGTTTTATATGACGTAAGTAGAATATTATTTGTATTATTATGTTAGTGTTAATGTATGCGGAGGTATGAAGTGCGATAAGGGATCTGTGTTCCTGCATGTAAAACAGTGTTTAGTAAAAATAACTCATACATAAACTTATGTTGTACCTTAGCCGTTCTGATGGAAGCCGATATCCATGCATGAGTGACGGCTTATATTTATAATAAGTATACATACATATGTATAAAAAATCCCCGGAGGGGTAGGCAGAGGTGTATTAACACCCACATTTTGCAAACTATGATTTTGGGTCCCACGTAAAAGGGGGCGAGCCTATTACCGTCAATTAGGCACTTAAAACTGTCGGATGTAAACAGTCTTATCCCTTAGTCGCTTTCTACGACACCAACAGAAGGAGATGGCGTGGCCATATTCTACTCAACCGGGAACCAACACGATATTATTAGCTTCGGAATCATACCCTAACTTTTTAGACCCACAAAAAGGCGCGCTATGAATATATAGATAAGTGTCAAAATTAATTAACTCATTTAGCTAATTTTCGGATGGTATAGAATCATCAGCATTTGTAATGATGGCCCGTATATCTGGACTTCACCCTAGTTGGGTGGCATTAAGTGGGGTGCAATCAATTGAAGAACTGAAAATTGATTTTCCGACGAACAAGATGCTGCTGATATTGAATATTTTGACATTTCACAATGTGGAATTCGCATTTATAATATTACTATGGATGTTCATAATATGTCATATTATGAACATCCATACTAATATTATAAATGCGAAAGTAACTCTGTCTGTCTGTCTGTCTGTCTGTATGTTACGCTTTCGCGCCCTAACCACTGAACCGATTTTGATGAAATTTGGTATAGGGGTAGATTAGACCTTGAGAAAGGACATAGGCATGGACATGTTTCGGCGCGATAACCAACATCCACGCGGGCGGAGCCGCGGGCAAAAGCTAGTAACATATAAAAAGAAATATCTTTACTATTAGGTATATAATTGTAAATTGGAAATGTTTGTTCGCGATGGACGCAAAAACTACTGAAAGGATTTTGATGCGGTACTGTGGGTCGCGGGATCAGTATTTTTGTGCCCCTTTTTTTTCCGTGCGGAAATCCCCTCGGATACCCCCCTGCCGGAGCCGGGAGTGGAGGTTATGTCGGACTCGAACCGACTAAAACCACACGCCGACTGTGGGTCGTGCTGCTAGGCCGGGGGTGAGGTTGTCTGTGCCCCTGCTGCATTGGCATGAAGTACCAGGCTCACAGAAATTTTAAGGAACTTTATCTGGGTCGCGGGAACAGGACACTAAATCTTTCTATTTCGAACTTAACGCGGACGAAGTCGCGGACAAAAGCTGGTGATATAATAAGTACAACAATTTTATCGAAATATAATATTGTAATGTGTTCCAAATTTAATAATTCCGCCCAATTAAGTAATATAACAGGTCGGTAAGCACCTTTGTTCCATTACTGAGTTGTCATCCCAATAATTCGTTTATTAATTGCATTAATAATTGGGAAAGTGGTCATGATTGTTCTTTATTGTATTAACAGGATTAAATTTTTATAAATAATTTAATTATACACGAAATGTGGGTGCTAGCACCCCTGCCTACCCCTTCGGGGAATACAGGCGTGAGTTTATGTTATGTTAATTAAATCGGTAACTAAGCGTCGGTAGCCTGGTGGTTAAGGAGTTGGCCTTACGATCGAGAGGTCCCGGGTTCGGATCCTGGCCATTACACTACCGACGTGAACCCACTCCTAGCACAAGCAATTTAGCTTAGTTGGAAGGGTTAGAGGGAATATTAGTAACTTCGGTTCTAATGTTTTTAAAAAAAAATATACACGCGTATTTAATTATTAACTTAATTTTATGATGTGTGAAGTAGCAGTGGGGAAAACTTATGTTCGAGTTCGGGTTCGATTCCTGTTCTATACATATTATGTAGATTATATTTTTATTAATTCGGGTGTCTCTTTGTATGTTATATATTCGTACTAGCTATTGCCTGCGATCTCGCCCGCATGTGGTTACCCTTTTATCTTAGAGGTTTCAAAATAGTTTATGATCAATTCTCAGACGCATCAAAATGAATACCTCCGTGTGTACAAAAAAAATCATAAGATTCGGTCGAGCTGTTTCAGAGGAGTTTGCATACACGAGAATTTTATATATTAAATTTGCAAATACGCATTTAAATTTATTTACATTAAGTTGTGATGATATGTTATGATCCACTGATTGACTGAGTTCCACTGATTTTTTTCATGTGGATATTTCATGTTTTATTGCACTGTATCCGAATTAATATTATTCCTATATAGCTCTGATATCCATACTAATATTATAAATGCGAAAGTAACTCTGTCTGTCTGTCTGTCTGTCTGTATGTTACGCTTTCACGCCTAAACCACTGAACCGATTTTGATGAAATTTCGTATAGGGGTAGATTAGACCATGAGAAAGAACATAGGCTATGTTTGGTCGCGATAACCGACATCCACGCAGGCGGAGCCGCGGGCAAAAGCTAGTTTTTAATAAATTAACTTAGCTAAACGGGAGGGTGTCTGCCACACAGTTCACACTAGGACAGACACCGTCGTTTATTTTGTTCCATATAAAATTTAATAAAATAAATTGTTCCACTAATTAATATAATAGCTAATTATTTTATATGAAACACAGTGCCTATAGTGTAATTTTACTATAACATAGATAATGTAAGCAAATTATTATAAATAATGAATAAATTGAAATTGAATTGAATCAACGGTGTTTTGTAAAACAATTATAAAACCTATAGTTATATATTTTTTAATTTGCACTAATGATTATAAAACTGTTAATATGTATAGTTTTGAATAAACGATGGCAAGACAGCCTCTGTGGCGTGGCGGTAGTGCATGCGACTGCCACGCAGGAGGCGCGGGTTCGATTACCGCTCAGTGCAAATATTTGTATGCATGAATATGGCTATTTGCATTGGTCTGGGTGTTTCTATGTTTAATATGTATGTATTTACAAAAAAAAAAGTATATAAGTATGTTTTTTCCGCATTCTAGATTCCATAACCCAAGCTATAAAAGCTTACCATGGGTCTAGATAGCGTTGTGTAGAATGTTGTGAAATATTTATTAAATTAAAAAAAAATATTATATCGAAAACATTAGTAACCCAAAATTACCTAATAATGTTATTGAAGTTTATTGCTCACTTATGAATAATTCAAAAGCTTACCCAATATAAAACCAGAAACTTGCTCGCAGTCCCAGAGCGCAGCATCGAAATGTTTCAAAAAAAGTAGAATTATGACGTCATAACTTTCCTCCCTTAAAACTCCACATTAATCCTCAACAGTATAAATCGTCTAATAAATAATCCTTCTTACACGGCACCACTTCTACAGGGTGGTATAAAAAATAATATCGAGTTAAATAAATCACTGTGACATTAAATGTACTGGGTCGCACGTTTTAAGACCGCAGGAATGGAAGTACACATTCGTAAAGGAGCGTACGTGATATGTACTGAGTCCCAGGCTACGTTCTTACCTGGAATCGTTAAAAATGGATAGGATTAATGTAAGTTAATGATTTTATTAAGCTAACTTATTACGAGACAGGTACTGTATTTTCAACCTACGCTCTACTTGGAATCGTTGGGATCGTATGAGTTTTATTAGTGTACTAGCTTTTGCCAGCGGCTCCGCCCGCGTGGATGACGGTTATCGCAACCAAACATAGCCTATGTCCTTTCTCAAGGTCTAATCTACCCCTATACCAAATTTTATCAAAATCCGTTCAGTGGTTTAGGCGTGAAACCGTAACAGACAGACAGACAGAGTTACTTTTGCATTTATAATATTAGTATGGAGTGTGGATAACGCGATTATGTACTGACTTTCAACCTGATCACACATTCATTAAAGAGCGTACGTAATTATAGATGTTGAGTTTTCAACGTACACTCTTACATACCTACATCTGGAATCATTTGGATAAGGCAGAATAATTTATCACTGCATTACGAGTATTTCATTAGTCTAACAGAACCCATGACGGAAAAAGGTATATTTAGGAACATGCTTAGCCTTTTTCATTTTCATTTTAATACTTATACTATTTTGAGTTTGAATATGGTGTTCATATGTTATTTACAACCAAATCATTCAATAAAATCATTTGAAATCGATACCTGCCAAAAGTTATTGTTGCATATTAAAACTCAATATCTAAATAAAGTTACATCCTGGTCGCAGCAAGGTAACTAAGCATCACCCTAATATAGCTTCATTTCACATTTGCATAATGTTTTACATGAAGCCCTCCGTAACAGCAACGTAAATCAGAAAAGCCTCTTTCCAACGTCAGTACAAAAAGTAAAATTTAGATCCAGACAACTTCACAATGCCTCTAATAAGAAAGCAAAAAATCGTAGACAGTAAATTGAATAAAAATGCACGCGCATGTAGAAGCAAAAAAGAGTTTGAGTAGACTAGAGGGTTGGAAGCAAATAAAACTCGTAAACAGGAAAGTGGGGAGAATGCCCTTGCACTACACGACAATAAGAGGACATCGATAAACAGTCACTAATATGCACATACTAATAAGACTCCTCTTCCTCGTTTCTACAATCTACGGAGTACCTATCCGGCTATACAGGGTGGTAGGGAACCATAAATTGTAGGACGGTTGTCGTTACGACAACGATAAATCTAACCATTCACTAATACAGCACATTCAAATGTAACCCTGCGGGGGAAATCTCGTATGCGACTAGAGATTTCTGCCACCCACAGCCGGGTGGTTCTTTGCACCTTGAAAGCGGTGCGTAAAGTATGACCACATTTATCTCGACACAAGCGACGTAGGGTTTAAAGGTTAGGGTTTTGTTGCAAGCGATTGATTTTACTGATAGTGTTTTATTGACAGAGGATTGTGAGTAAAGTTCGATTTATGCGGTTACGCTTGTTATATTTGGACTAGTTTTACCCGCGACTTCGTCCGCGTTTTGTTTTAATTCTTTACTTGTAGTCGTAATGCCCTTTATTAAAACGTAAAAGTAGCCAAGTTACGCCTAAGAACATCACCTGCATGTCACTGAAAATTCGTCAGAAATGGAAACAGCTCAGCCATTTCAGAAATAAGCTAAAAAAAAGGAACAGAAACTATTTCTTTTATGATGTTATAACTATCATACATTCAAACTTTATATTTATCATAAACATCTTTGTCTAGCCAAATTAGACAGATATTTTCCATTTGTGTATAATAATATGTAAGTTACTGCTACTACTTACATTGTTTAAACAATTTTTGGCTCTTCACTTTCTTCACACTTTCTTTCCGACGTAACTGAACTAAAGCTATTTTATAACAACCAAGGGGAAGAAGTCAGCCAGCTGAAAATGTATGGAAATAACTCCCTTCAAGTAAGTCTCCAAGGGGAACGTCTACGGTGAACTTAAGCAAGTCACGGAGTAGATATGTGGTTGAAAGTAATTTTCTATGTAGGTCATCGGTACAAGGAAAAATTATGGGAAAAGTCCTTGGTGTGAGTAGATCTTAAAAAAAAAAACAGAATTTTCATGAATTTGTCACAATGATGTATTGCACTAAGATTACACGAAGAAAATCATTTAAAAAAATCTTTAGCGCTTGTGAAGTGAAGTGAAAAATACAAGCGAAGTGCTTTTTTCGTCTCGAATATATTTTACTACAAATATTTGCCAAATGTTACTTTTGAGAAGCAAAACATGATATTGTTTACACCATTACTAATAAAAACAAATGTTCCAAGAAATCAGGACTGTAAAATCGCTTCCAAAACATCTCCGCTAACGTTAAAACCTTGCTCATGCGTGCCGGTATTCTGTAAGCATCGAGTATTCTTTCGACATCGCCAATATTTCTCGCGAGCCAAATATTGTAGACGTATAAAACATCTCCTTTTTATCGCCCTGGTATTTCAATCGAGCCGCACTAAAATTTTGGTCGCAGAATCTGGCTTAGCTATTTGTATGTAGATTAACATGCTTGTAGATTTTAGTGACCTCAGACGTGAAAAGGAGCGCATGTAGGATATTGTCTAAAATGTAATAAATAGATAACTATTTTGTAAATTCTGTTATAGAAACAAGGGCTTCCACGATTGCGCTGAACAAATTACTTACTAGATATTATGCTCAAAATTGATAATTACGAAACTGCCTATTATAATATTTGACAGGAACTCGGTATTTTAGTTCCCTCTGAGATAGCTACTTTGATAAAATCACTCCCTAACATGCAGGCATTTAGGTTTGAAGCTAAGTTTGAATGACTTCTAATTCTAATATTCCAGTAGATATTTGCAAGGATAGGATGTAAATTTTTTTAAATATGTCAAATTGTACAATAAGTTTCGTCATTTTTGATGTCTGCTAGTGTGTGAGTATCACCAAGTCCTACCTTGAGACCGATCATCGTGATTTGTTTTATATTATGAAAAACTTCAAAGCTTAGATATATAAAATAAGATTCACCTAATACGATATAATCAATCTCTCTTGATACTACCTGAATACTGAATGAAAGAATTTGACAAGCAAAATAAAAACTTTATATCGAGTCCCCGAGTTGCTCCCAACTTTTTCATAATATTTTAGGGGCAAGTTTATGCCTAACGAATACAAAAAGGTTGTATTTCAACTCCTCTGCATTATTTTGAAAAAAGAATTTTGTTTCAGGTCACAAACAAGTGTTGTTTTAGAATCTACCTCTAGCGGGAGGAAGTTTAAGTTGATAAAATAAAAAAGGAGTAGGATATCTCCAGGGACGAAAACTATGCTAAAATAACTACAGTTTCAAGGAGGTTCGTTGGTCTATTTTAGTTTTATGTTCCTTCACTTGTAGTAGCTTGCCTGAGAGTTGAGTAAAGTAATATCAAACTAGTGATGTATAAAACGTAAAGCATGTTGTTAGTTTGTGCAATGTTCTTTAATTCAAAATTTATTTTATCTCGTAGGTGGATAGTAACGGGAGACACTTCGGGAGTTGCAGGAATACGCAGACAAAGTAACTGCTTCCAGTTTGTTTAGCATGTGGTGCATGAGAAGTATAAAAACAGCAAAAAATCAGCATAAAAACCACGATAAAGCCCGTATTCTAAAACAGGATTTAAGAACAAATTCCGAACTGAGTGTCGTTCTCAATTTGTCTGAGGACAGATTGAATAGATAACCTAGATCACTGACAGATTTACATCTATCTATAAAATCTGTCATCCTCAGATATAACGAGATTCAAAAATTTTGACGTTCATAATGTGCTCTTTGTGTCTAAACTGAATAAAGGAAATCGATTCTTTGATTCAGAACTAAGAGCCTACATAGCATAGGCATAAAAAGCCACACTAAATTATATCCGAAAAAGCCACTAAATCAACATTTAACAAAACTACAACAAAAACAGTATCAATAACATAATAACAGCATCTAAATCGGAGTATGCATGTTACATAATATCGCTCATAATGCAGTTCGCTAAACCAGAATGAGCCAAAGCATTTAGTTAATTACAGACGAAGACACTGCGAGAAGGGTTGCGGTTGCATCGTGGGCATTCGGTGGTCACACGAGCATCGAATACTTCGGATACGAACATTGAATTGAGTTTATGCATGATTTGAACGATATTTTAGATAGAATTTGTACCAATAAAGCATACAAATAAATTTGAGCACCTTATCAATTTACGAATGAAATTTTGAAGCATTTAGTACCTATGCTAAATACAAATCAATTTAGAAATGAAACATTTTATGATCGGTCCAGACGGGATTTGAATCGACGATCCTTCTCTTACCGTCCGGCGTCTCAAAGACGGATATTTAGAGGAAATATTTGGATTAGTTCAGGCGTGGGTCTGGTAGCTTAGTTGAACCATTCTCCCTGTAAAAGTCGCGGGTTCAAATCCCATCTGGACCGACCATAAATTTTTACTTGTCTAAATCGATTTGCACCTTACCAATGTTAGTGTAAGCGTAATACCAATTCCTATTCCTGGAATAATAACTTTGTACAATATAAGTAGAAAGGATGAGATTTAATACATCTACAACTACAAATTACATCAAAAACTTCTAACATTCTTTAGAAAATAATACCATTAAAACTGAAATCCTTCCAGTAGATTTGAAGTGCACGGAGCAAGAAGAACAAACGGATGCTGCTACATGTCCATTGCGTGATTACTTTTCACATTGCAAACTCGCACAGAGGGAGTGAATGTGGAAATTTCTCTAACACAAAACTATATGACTAGCTTTGATTTACACACACTGTAGTTGTCATACATACGTATGAAAATCTAGGTTTATTGTGAAAACTGGTAACTAAAAAGCTTGTATCTTTAAAAAGTATCAGCATTTTCAAATACATACATAGCTACTTGGTTTCTAGCAGAGTAGAATTTGGACCACACCATCTCTTCCCATGCGGTGTCGTACAAGGCGACTACGGAATAGAGCTGTTTACATATATACAATCACGCCTTTATCCCTGAAGGGTAAGGCAGAGGTGACTTAGGGCTGTTTGACAAATGTGACAAATGACTGCCTAGACTCAGCGTCAGATTCATGGCTCGGGTCCACAATAGCACATACATGGGGCCGAATACATTAACTGGTAAAATGTGGGTGTTAATTCACCTCTGCCTAACCTCCGGGGATGTATGTGTGTAGCTGCTTTGTAATATGCCCGCCTAGATAGGCAGAGACAACAGCCCGCAAGTTGCTTCTATCCGCCCATACTTTTGTCTTCAGCTTCCTATACTGTTATTAAACCTGTCATGTAAGCCCACCGGTTACCAATTTGGTTTTTTTTATCGTGGGCAAAATCCCCTCGGATACCACCCTCACGGAGCCGGTGGAGACGGTTATGTCGGACTTGAACCGACTAAAACGTACGCCGTCTTGGGTCCTAGATTGCCGAAGGCATATCTCTCGCGCCCCGGCAGACCCAGGACCATCTCTTTCGAGATGGTCCCCTGCGGGTTGTGGGGACCTCGGTGTCCCCAACTAGCCCCGGGTACGGGGAGGTGCACTTTGCGCCGCCGCCGCGGCCTGCTTCTGCTAGGGTGACAGGCGATTTTTCCCACGATAAAAAAAACCAAATTGGTAACCGGTGGGCTTACATGACAGGTTTAATAACAGTATAGGAAGCTGAAGACAAAAGTATGGGCGGATAGAAGCAACTTGCGGGCTGTTGTCTCTGCCTATCTAGGCGTGCATATTACAAAGCAGCTACACACATACATCCCCGGAGGTTAGGCAGAGGTGAATTAACACCCACATTTTACCAGTTAATGTATTCGGCCCCATGTATGTGCTATTGTGGACCCGAGCCATGAATCTGACGCTGAGTCTAGGCAGTCATTTGTCACATTTGTCAAACAGCCCTAAGTCACCTCTGCCTTACCCTTCAGGGATAAAGGCGTGATTGTATATATGTAAACAGCTCTATTCCGTAGTCGCCTTGTACGACACCGCATGGGAAGAGATGGTGTGGTCCAAATTCTACTCTGCTAGAAACCAAGTAGCTATGTATGTATTTGAAAATGCTGATACTTTTTAAAGATACAAGCTTTTTAGTTACCAGTTTTCACAATAAACCTAGATTTTCATACGTATGTATGACAACTACAGTGTGTGTAAATCAAAGCTAGTCATATAGTTTTGTGTTAGAGAAATTTCCACATTCACTCCCTCTGTGCGAGTTTGCAATGTGAAAAGTAATCACGCAATGGACATGTAGCAGCATCCGTTTGTTCTTCTTGCTCCGTGCACTTCAAATCTACTGGAAGGATTTCAGTTTTAATGGTATTATTTTCTAAAGAATGTTAGAAGTTTTTGATGTAATTTGTAGTTGTAGATGTATTAAATCTCATCCTTTCTACTTATATTGTACAAAGTTATTATTCCAGGAATAGGAATTGGTATTACGCTTACACTAACATTGGTAAGGTGCAAATCGATTTAGACAAGTAAAAATTTATGGTCGGTCCAGATGGGATTTGAACCCGCGACTTTTACAGGGAGAATGGTTCAACTAAGCTACCAGACCCACGCCTGAACTAATCCAAATATTTCCTCTAAATATCCGTCTTTGAGACGCCGGACGGTAAGAGAAGGATCGTCGATTCAAATCCCGTCTGGACCGATCATAAAATGTTTCATTTCTAAATTGATTTGTATTTAGCATAGGTACTAAATGCTTCAAAATTTCATTCGTAAATTGATAAGGTGCTCAAATTTATTTGTATGCTTTATTGGTACAAATTCTATCTAAAATATCGTTCAAATCATGGCTCCACCGGTCACCCCCAGGCCAGCGTACCAATTTGGTTAGTGTATTTATACCGGCTGACCAATCCATTCTCCTTGGGACTGTTTTCTAAGCTGTATTTCTAATTTTATCAAGTTGAATAATGGATCTGAAATACCTACTGAGAATCGTTTTTTAAACACCAGTGGAGCGTAGCGCGGAGCCAGGAGACCATTTAGAAAAATTAAGAATGACACAAAAAGAAAATTACAGCAAATCGTCTTAAAATATTACTTTGTAAAATTAAGGTCAGCTGACACGAAAAGGACATTTTTAGATCTTATATTTTGTAACAGTTACTTAATGTTTTAACTGTTTAATCTAGGCAGTGGAAGAATTATAAGCCTTAAATTTCAAATAAAATATTTAAAAAATGCTATAAAGTTCTCGAATAAGATGCAACTATTTTTTTTAAGATTTTCATTTCGTAAAAATAAGATGGCATAATTACTGTTACGAAGTAAGACGCTACATGGGTCTTTATTCGGATTGCTTAGTTAAGGAACTGCGCGAGTTCGTATAAGTTGATACATTAAAATTTAAGGTGATTTACTTTTACACCAGTTTTATCTTGTATGTTAACTACATTCTATCGTCGTATAAACCCCTCAGGCTGAGAATGACAACTTCCTAAAAAGACAACTTCCGATAACGACAACTTCCTAAAACGTCTATTCCAAAAAAGACAAATTCCGAAAATGACCACTTCCGAAAACTACCACTTCCGAAAACGACCACTTCTAAAAACGAACACTTCCGAAAACGACCACTGCCGAAAACGACTACTTACTAAGAGGGGAAGTGTCATGTTGCTCGTGTGACATCAGTAGTAATGCCGGTGAATTGATTGATTGTTCTTGAAGTTGTCGTTCTCACCCTGAGGGCTTCCTACTGCAGTTGGGAGTTGTTGGAGAAAAAGACGGGTATTTTTACCCGACTGCCCCAAAAGAAGGGTAATGCTTTTCGCACGTATATATGTATGTATGTTTGTGTCTGTCCCATTGTTACTTCTGTAGCCTAAATCGATTCGTCAATATTTGAGTGGAGTGTATAAATGACAAAGTTGTCATTTTAGGAAATTCTCTTTTTAGGAAGTTACCTTTGTAGGAAGTTGTCGTTTTCGGAAGTTGTCTTTTTAGGAAGTTGTCGTTCTCAGCCTGAGGGGTATAAACACATTGTCAAGCAGAATAATCTAACGCAAATATTATATACGGTTTTGACTATGGAACAATGAAACGCGTTCTCGTTCACGGTCTAAACCTTGTAGTTTCAACCACAGATGTAGAACTACCAAGTATCAAGAGCTTTTAATTAATAATAGCGGTAGACTCATTATGTAAACATTTGCTTTCCACAGCGGATGTTCGACTAAGATTCGAAGGTCATGTTCGTACTTGCTTTAATTATTAATGATCTTTCGGTACCAGCCTCCCTAGTCTGTACCCACAATAGGTTAGTGCGGTGGCTTAAAGAAATAGATAGAATACCGCGTACTAATCACTAAAACAATGATAGATTACGATTGATTTTTTTTGCCACTGAAAGCCACCATTACTTGTTTGAGAATCCGTAATAATTAATCAAAGAATTACATTATTTTCATTAAATTTAACCTCATTAATTGAATACTATCAAATTTTACTTCCTGCTGAACTCCAAGTGAACGTAATAACATTGTAATGGTCACTCCCTTACCCGAGACTTTAATTTCAGTTTACTATCAAGCTATGTAATGACGTGTTCAAGAAAGAAAAATGGGATAAACTTTATTTATTTGTATTACCATTTTCATTTCAGTTTTCCCCATGGATGAAGATAACACTGACTAGTTGTGCCAACTTAACTGGCTCATGAGAAGTTTTGGTATTGAAGTGCACATATTTTTAAATTAGTCGGCTAATAATTACGACAGGAACCACGGGTAGTTGTTTTCCCCGTGGTCCCTGCAGGTACCATTGCAGGGACCACGGGCAATAAACGATATTTTTTTCTAACATTGAGAGTGAATAACATCTTCCATTAGTAGGAAGACTATAAAAATTGTCAAGAAAAACTTGAAAAACGATTTTTTGTAGGAACTCTAAGAACGCTACAATGGATACAATTTGTACTTAACTGTAAGGTCACAAATTGCTGGATTTGGTAACGAAAAGTAGCCACTGAAAGGCCTCCATAAAAGCTTCCATGTGAAACGGCCGGCCACGCAATAAATGGCATACAAACACATTTACATTAGTTGCCGTAATGTACCACATTTGGGTCATTGCCCAACAAGATAATATAATGGAAGGGCCCAGGCAAACGTCTGAGTAGTGTGTATACCTAATACTCTTCCGCTATTTGTACGGACAGTTGCAGAAAAACCCCCCAACGATGTAAGGAAGCAAGTGTTTTTAAGTATCTAACATATTTGAATGAAACTCCATGATTCCCCCCATTCTCGATTTCCCCTGAAAATTTTCGGTTTTAAAATATGATTTTATCACGTTATTATAAGGCTGACGGGACTGTACAGAAACTCTGTTCTTATAAGGTGGGCAGCACGAGTGTGATTCCTCTGCTGTTGCACAATACATGCCCATGTGTAGTCCACGGTAACTACTTTCCATCAGGTAGGCCATGTGCTTGTCTGCCATCTAAGTAGTAAATAAAAAGTAAAAAAAAAAAAAAAAATCGAGAACGGAACCTATTGATGACCTATAAAAATTAATAAATTTTGTGCATGTTTCGTCAAAAATATAAAATGTAAACTATAAAATGTAAAATGTGACATTAACATACATCATCACACGTTAGGCGTATTTATCATCTTGCCCGTGTGTTCATTGAGAGTTACTTGACGAACTTAATTCTTACATAGTGAAAGAGGTAAAGTTTCAGCTGGTAAATGACTACTACCCGATTGAATATTTTTGTTGCAGGCTATCCGCGAATATATTGTTTATGTAATTTAGTTCTAATAAGTTCTAATTTAATCCATATGGTAATTACTGGTAATTTTGTCATCAGGTTCTGTGCGTGCGTCCATAACGTAAAATAAAAATAAATATATAAATATGCAGCGCGTATTTAGTTTTAAAACTAACCAGAGACACTATAAGATGTACTATACTTTGAAGTTGGTAATACTGCAGAAAATGCTCAAAAAACCCCGAAAAATATTATAGCATACTAAGTAATAGTATCAGTGCCATAATTTTGTGTCACTCTACAAAATTATGTCACCTACACCACACGTTACCTTGAATGGATGAAAGAAGGGTTCGCATCCATTCAAGGTAGCCCTTCTTTCATCCAGAAATAGATATAAATATAAAAGCTACCGCAGACAGGCCACCCACATATTAAGACTGTAATAATATATCTACAGTAATATAGACTATCAATAGAGAATAGAGAAAATGTGGCGTGGAGGTAGTAAAAAAAAATTTCATCATAACTATAATTAAATGATTTGCCCGTCATATTACGTTCCATGAGTGTATCGGTTAAAGTGGTTAAATTTAAAGAGTACGCTCTTTAAATTTAACTGCTAATGCTAACTTGTGATGGACAGGAGGTACAGTCAACGTCATAAATATCTTGACGACGAAGTCTAAAATGATCTAGAAATTGTCGTATTAAGACCAAATCAAACTGTTTTATTGATTAAATTGGTATTATTGTTCAAACTAACAAATATTCTGATTTTATTTGAACAATAAGTAAACTGGAAGGGGGTAAAAAGCTAAATTAAGATAATTTCGAGTATTTTGTACATCAATGACTTTCTGACGCTCACTGTACAGTGTCCACTCGACGGTCCATTGAGCGCTGAAATGCGCCCATAATTTGACATATGGACACCTGTTCCCGAGTCATACGTTCAGACACACACAGTTCTTATCCCTTCGCAAGAGCCCTTACATATTACCAGCATTTCCAGCTATAGTTAATAGCCTAGTCCACATTAATAAATTTCACGAGAACATTAATAGCGGTAATAAAACTTTACCCTAATCTGTTTGACGATAAAAATCGAAGACGGCTGTGAGCAAAAGTATTTTATGTACCTGGAACAAGCAAAACAAAGTCGTTAAATGATGTACATCTAGGCATGTACAAAACGTATAATGAATTAGTAAAAGGTGGAGGTAATTTCACAGGAGCTTCCAATTATGTCAACGTCAACAATCAAAGGGTAATTTTGGGTTCTATATGCAACCGGGACTTAACACAAGGAGAGAGAAAGCTTAGTAGATTATCGAGAGTAACAATACGTAAGTCACATTTTCAAGAACATGTTGCAAGCATTTTTAGACAGAAGTAACTGCTAGAACTGACTGCTTACTCTCAGGTATGAAGTGCTTGATTCCTAATACACCAGAATAAAAGAAAATCCAAGATTACAGAAGCTTATTTCAAATTCAAACTTTTTACAAACAAAAAAGGATATCTCCCCTATTCAGCGGCAACATTGAAAGCTTTTGAGGTACTAAGTAGCCCGAAACCTTTCGTTAAAACTTGTAAATCATATTAAAAGGTTTCCATGTGAAATCCCTCACCTGTCTTCTTGTTCGTGAAGATAAAATAAATACATTCCAAAGGAGATGTTGAAAAACCTTTAGAAAGTTTCCGAGTTGATATCGATTCGCAAAATCGTGACACAAAAATAGGAGACAATTTTCTGGGTTTAAGTAAAGAAATTATGATGATAATGTTAATAAGATTTACTAGCATTAATGCTTTAATATTTAGAAGTGATGTGAGTGCTAATATATCATGAATGTATATAATATTTTATTAGGTATTGTAAAATAAGCTGGCAAAATAAAAACACTTTTACCAATTTTCTCTATGCATTTTTACTTCTGTTATTACAAGCGTTGGGAGAGGCCTATGTATAACAGTGAACTGCGGTGGGGCTAATTAATTGATTGCACGGGTTCATAGGCAACGTTAAAATAGCTTGTCGTTAGGGCGACAAATGCACTTTTTGGCTACTTAGTGAGAATAAAATCTTTAGTTCTGTTGACGAGATAGTTCTTATAACACATCTATCAAGAAATACGAAGTGATTTACATAATTATAAGTTTATCTATACTAATATTATAAAGCTGAAGAGTTTGTTTGTTTGTTTGTTTGTTTGTTTGAACGCGCTAATCTCAGGAACTACTGGCTCGAATTAAAAAATTATTTTTGTGTTGAATAGACCATTTATCGAAGAAGGCTTTAGGCTATATAACATCACGCTGCAACTAACAGGAGCGAAGAAACAATGAAAAATGTGGAAAAAACGGGGAAATTATTCATATTTGAGGGCTTCCGTTGCGTGCGCTGCGAAAACGGTTCAAGATACCAAAAACATATGTATGAAAGAATTATTCCTCTTGAAATGATCTAAAAAAATGTCCGCGACAGTATATGTCTATCTTTTAAGATTAACTCACTAGAACCGTTTTTATGGTAATCAAATTTGGTCGAAATTAATGCATTATTACCAATTATTTGTTAGAGTTGTATCAACATAATAATATTAATCTTTATCCAAATAAATGTGTTGTTGATTAAGAGTATTTAATTGTAAACAAAATTGTCTTTGACATTACTTAATTTCAATGAACATCTTAGAAGATATTACAATTTAAAAATAACTCCGATATAAAATTTACACGCGCCGCATGATGTGCAAAACCTGACGCTGCGCATGGCCGGCGGGCGAGGAGAGGCGTTGCTTGCGGGCGACGCGGAGGGATCATGTCGGGAGCTCCGTGGGCGTATGGGGCCCGAATCGAAATGCTTTCCGTTCTCAAAATAATTAGGAGAATTTGATACAGCTAATTGATTCAAATTTCTAAGGCGAAACGAAGTTTGCCGGGACAGCTAGTAATCCATAAAATATTGATAGTAGGCACCTAATTTAAGTCAAATAGTAATAAATTATATGAAATCTAATATTTTAATGAATATATAGCATGCATAACCTAACCTTTAACAGGCTGTTACCCATAAAATGATCTGGCAGGCTATAAAACAAATCCTACAGACTCAATACCACCAACGTGTCTAACCGCTTCATATCTAATTAAAGCACCGAATTTGCGAAGCTAATAAAATAAAGCCAAGTATAAAGTGGCATAAACTGGTATATATACTGCACTAAACGGGTTTAATATCAAGGAGTAGCTCAACTTTTCGACGTGGTTGAGCGTATTACAACTCACAACCAGAGTGGATTAGCCAGTGTGTGTTCAGCTTAATGTTTGCTTCTTTGTTTACAGTTGAGTTTGTATCTTCGCGAGCTGATTACAGTTGCTAAACCAGACTTCGTTTAATTCTGATTAGACTTTTAGTATAGTGGTTTTACGTATGATTAAAAGTTTATGAAAATCAACTAGAGATCCGGTTCTTAGCATTCCATGGATTCACCGCGCGGTCGCCGGGTCCACGGCGTGGTACAGAGAGGAACACTGTGACGGCGCCTGGGACTTGCGATGGGATTATTTAAATGAGTGAACAGAATTAGATTCTAATATGATACCTATTCATAACAGATTGTAATTTGGCCAACGAAATGATGAAAAATTACTACCAGATTCGTAAAACAACGATTCAACATTCGCATTCATAAATTTTCGTGACTTGCGGAGATAACTGCTACCATACAAATCAATCCAATAATTTTGTTAACAACTCAGTATAATATCGCTAAATTTCTGACACGTTGCAATATTCTCCCTATTTTTCCCAACAAAAATCAAACTCCCCACCGAAAACTAATTTAATTATATCAATCCGAGAACCGATGGGACCCCAAGTCCCCAACATAAAGCGGTTCAACAAATTGAAACGAGAATCGAACCCGTGACCCTCGCCGTCGCTCAATAAACGGACACCGAATGTGTTTATCGCGATTTGATACCGGTCCCTTCTCAGGACGTCGACCGTCCCTACGTCAGGATGACGGGAATCTTTGTGTGGCTGTACTATTTCTATTATTTAACTGTCTAATGTATTGTCCAATTTTGAAAAGTAATGTGGGCAAAACGGTCTAGAGGTTTCTTTATTACATAATATAACTGAGATTAGAGATACAGTTTGCAACTAAACTTACATAAAAGGAAATATTTGTAACCCAAAAATAGTTTTATAATTCAAAGATAAGGTATTTCATACATTGGTTTTTATTTTTGGATAAGGTATTTCATATATATATATATTAGAACGTGTCTAGCTATTTTCGCTAAAAGCTGAATGTGCCTTCATTATTAAGAAAATAGCTGGCCAAGTACCAGTTAGACTTCCATAACCGTAATAATTTTTTTAAATATGTCAGTAGATTTAATAATATAATAGTTCAAATTTTACATTATTATAAATAAAAATATAAAAATATAAAATCAAATTTAATCTTATATATAAAATTCTCGTGTCACAAAGTTCGTTCCCGTACTCCTCCGAAACGGCTTGACCGATTCTCATGAAATTTTGTGAGCATATTGAGTAGGTCTGAGAATCGGCCAACATCTATTTTTCATCCCCCTAAATGGTGCAGCGGGAAAGGGATCTGACGCCACGAGGGCGGGAAAAATTGGCGGTACGAAGTTCAGCGGGACAGCTAGTTAATATATAATATTATATTCAATTTATTTTGAACCGTAATATAATATATTGATTGCGTTGATTAAGATAATTCTGGAGTGTCAGTGAAAAGTGATACATCTCGAGTTATATTACTTATTATATTTTTTCATATAGAAGATCTATAAAAAAATATCTATCTTTGACTCTTATCCCCGTATCTCTAGGGTTTAAAATGAGCGAGTTGATTTGGTGCATAATGATATAACTGAACGTTTTATTACCATTTCAATTGTGTAAAATAATACTTTTAAAATCATATCAAATTGAACTAAACAATGTTTTTTATTTCTGTATTGTATAGTGATACAAATTGAATTAACGAGTTTAACACAATGTAGATGTATAGATTAGAATTAGTGCATTGTAATATAAGTACACTTCCATTAATATACATTTTAAATTTACTCTTACATTCGTTCGTGAAAAGTGATACAATTATATTTATGACGTAAAAAAACAAATAAATTTTAATTAAGTTATGTGTAAAATGATACAATTCTTAAAGAATCAATGAACACCATGATATATTACAATCTTTAAATGTGTCGAGTGATATAACTAAATTAGTATCAATATAAACACAATGTCGGTAAAAGTGTCTAATAATACAATTATAGTTGTACCAAAATCACAAGCTTATTCTAATATTTTCACTATCTAAATTTAAGTAAAAAGTAATACAAATCCTCAGCGAACACCTCCCACGATCACCTTCCCGCGTTGAACTGTGTGAACGAGATGGTAATATTATGATACAAGAAGGAATACCCAAGTGAAAGAGGAATAACGTTGTTTAGTGATGCGACCGACTTGCCAGTCTCGCTTCGACGTTCTTCACGGCGCACAATGCTTATGGTATGTAAGTTGTATCATTATACACAAAATACGTAATATTTTTATTAGCATTATTTTATTAGTATTTGATACAAGTTTTATGCAAATGAAAATAATAATGCTATTTAAGTAAAGTAAATTAATGTAGCATTCAATTATAAAGATCATAAGCTTTTTTTTATAAGGGACACGTAAATTTGACTTCACCTCGCCTGATGGTAAGCTAAAGGCAAAGTCTCGGAAAGAGGGTCACCATCGTAACCATGTACCACGTTGACAGTGGTGGCACTCAGCTTGACGGCCTCATCAGATGCCTTTTCACGCCACGCTTAAAGAACCCGGGACTGTAGGAAGAAAGAAAACACGTGAGCTGGCAGGGAGTTTCAGGTCTTAATGGTGCGACATAGGAATGAGTCACTGAAACGCTTGGTTCTAGAAGTTATATCTGCACCATATACAGATGGCACCTTAGTCCTGTATGTGTTGTCCTGTGAAGGAAAGGAGAGGGTGGGACTAATTGGAAGAGCTCATCAGAACATTCACCATGGTATATACGGTAGAATACTGCCAAAGACGCCACATCTCTACTCATCTGCAAAAGCTCGAGGGTGTTCGTGACCTCAGGATTCCTAATAATGCGAACCGCACGTCGCTGCAACCCGTCGAGAGCTTCTAGTAAGTACTTTGTTGAGCTATCCCAAAGATGCGAGCAGTATTCCACGCAGGAACGAATTTGAGTCTTGTACAGAAGACACCGATGCTCCAGCGTGAAAAAATGTCTCACTCTGTTCAGGACTCCGAATTTACGTGAGGCTGTTTTGATGATGCTCTCGATATAGCTTTTGTTATTCAGTTTGCAGCGAACACCCATACTGAGGAAATTGAAGTTATCCTGCAGTGGCAGTGGCGTGCTCTGAAGAGTGGGAAGGGGAAGGAAAGAAGATACCTTTGCTGTAAACGCACATGCCTGCGTCTTCTTGGTATTGAAGTCAACCAGGTTCTCAACGCCCCATTGAGAAATGTGGTTTATGATCCGCTCCAGCTCATGACAAGCAGCTGCCTTTTTTCCGCGATATCAGACGGCTTGGCCGCAGTATGTGCGTGATAACTCCCGTGTAAAGGTGCTGTCGTCTGCATAGCAACGAATGCTACCGTTAGAAAGCATGTCATTGATATGCAGAAGAAAGAGAGTGGGAGATAAGATAGAACCCTGCGGCAAGCCAGTATTTACCTGCAAGAACTCCGAAGCTCGTCCGTCTTAAAGATGCGAATAAGGTGGCCCTGCAGTAAGCTTGCAACCCATTTGCACAGTCCGGGAGGCAGGCCAAAGGCTGGCCAAAAGATTGGAAAGAAGCGATTTGTGCCATGTTTGTATGATTTTCTCGACGCGCCGGCCTTCGGTGTAAACTTGGATAGAACCAAGATAATTTTCAACGAACATGTTGCACCGAAACCGATTGCCATCGACGGGACGACGCATGAAGTTGTGCAAAAATATGTATACCTGGGTCAAAACAACTTCAAGAAAGAACTAGCCAGAATGATCCAACTGGGTTGGGCAGCATTTTGCAAACTACGTCGAGTCTTCTCTTCTCCCCTACCGCAATGCCTAAAAACAAAGGTCTTTGACCAGTGCGTCCTACCTGTTATGAATTACGGTGCCGAAACGTGGACACGTTTGTATTTTGTCGGTAGGGCTAGTCTATAACCTATGCTTGGAGTTTCTTTGAAGGATAGAATTCGAAATGAGATCATCCGACACAGAACCAAAGTTACCGACATAGCTCGAAGAATAAGCAAGCTCAAGTGGCAATGGGCTGGCCACATTATCTGTCGAAGGACCGATGGCCGTTGGAGCAGATGAGTCCTAAAGTGGAGACCGAGAGAAAGCAAACGCAAGGTAGGATACCCCCTAGCCAGATGGACTGACAACCTGAAAAAAGTGGCTGGGATAGACTGGATGAGGAAGGCGGAGGATCGGAGGAAATGGCGCACATTGGGAGAGGCATGTCCAGCAGTGAACTGCGCTGGGCTAATTGATTGATTGATTGTACATCATTACTAGTAGCTGTCAACGATTCTACGCAACTGGGTGACATAGAACATAAGTTCCTCGTTCTCGGAACCTTGTACCTATTATTACACTAGTAGTACTACCTATATACTTAAGTGATATCAATATACACGCTGATATATTCAGTTGTATCATCTTAACCACACTTTGTATCAAAGTACACATCATATTTATAAAAACTCTAGAGGTGTCTAATGATATGAATGTGTTTTTTCTAACAAATTTCTAATTAAACGCTCAATACAACTCACTATTACTTAAATGAATAATATTTATTTCAACACTTTCTATTTTTTCCATTTGTCTAGAACACAACAATAGAATGTAAAAAACTTGTACCATTTGTCTTGAAACCTATAGACAGTGTGTAAAGTAAGTCAAGTTAATTTGTATTAATGGTCACAAAATTGTTTAATAAATGTTTGATGTGTTTATTGATATAACTGTATATTTTCATAAATTAAAAAAAAACTATACATATAAATCCTCAAATTCGGCCATAAAAACCTTCGCTATTATTGTGTATATTAATAGCAGTAGCATGTTTTTATTTTAGTTCACTGTGAAATGAGTGACATTTTTTAAAACTTTAAACTGGATTTTCTCAAAACTATGATTTTCGAGATAAATCACTTTTCACTGGCACTCCAGAATTAATTAATTTAACTTGCGTTGATTAATTTTTGCACAGTTTCAAGACGGTATAGACCTGATTATGTGGTATGAATTTCCATATGATTCTTGAGAAATAAGGTCTTGAGAGACAGACAGATGGATAACGAAGTGATTCTAAGGGTTCCGTCGTTTTTCTTTTTGAGATACGGAACGCCAAAAATATGAAAAGGTGTGTTTTTATACCCAACGTTGTTGTAGAACCAAGCGTTTCAGTGATTCATTCCTATGCCGCACCACTAAGACCTGGAATTCCCTGCCAGCTCACGTGTTTCCTTCTTCCTACAGTCCCGGGTCCTTTAAGCGGGGCGTGAAAAGGCATCTAATGAGGCCGTCAAGCTGAGTGCCACCACTGTTAACATGGTAAATGTTTACGATGGTAACCCTCTTTCCGAGACTTTGCCTTTAGCTTAACATCAGGCGAGGTGAAGTCTAATTGACGTGTCCTGTATAAAAAAAAAAGTTGTATATCACGATATTAACTGTGGGTATTTATTGTTGTTTCGTCTCGTCTATATAATAAGTGTAGATATTTCCTTGTCTCATCTTACATCGTTCGTATATACGAGATATCGCAGCTAGGAACCCTCTCTGCACACAGCAGTGCACGCAGCGTTGCGTGTTGCAAAATGAATTATGAGAAATTTAAACTTTGAATTTCCACAGAGCGACCAGAATTATTGATGACATGACATTCTTTACACAATATTATAGTGTTTATCGAATTACTTGATTTAGCTTTTCCATTTTATGTCTTTTAAAATTTCCAGGTTATATTCGCAAGTATAAATTAGACAGGATGCGTTAGACGAAGAATAGGATGATATGGCATATATTGGGCTAAGCTAAGTCCAGCAATAGATGGACACAATGATGAAATGGAAATTATCGATAGCATCGTAATACACATATAATATGATGCATTTTTTATTTATACTGTCGATCCATGGCATTTGGTGAAACTTACACACAGCACACAACATTGTCTTTTTTCTTTGTCGTTTATTTTTTCGTCGTAATTCTCATCGCATTGTTTCGTCATACCTTTATGAATACCGTGAGGGTCAGGTTAAAAAATAAAAATACGCGGTAACAGTACAAGTATCTTTCAATATTATATTTATGCATACCACAATATTTAGATACGAGTACCGACGTGTAATGGCTCGCTCCGCTACTACCGTAACAGCGGGCAGTGCTATTTGACTCGTTGCACATTACATGTCCCTCTACGCCTATGTCATAAATGAGACCACATATTGCTATGTTCGTTATGTGGGTGTGACGTCACGTACGAGCGTGTGGGTAGCACCGGTTGCATTGCGACCGCTTATGGAGAAAATGCGTATCGCTGCACACATCAATACATATTGTAGATTCACATAGTTGCCCAATCGTGCTTTTGCTTTGTTTTTATTTGGTAATATTAAAAATGTGAAAGTAACAAAAAATTTTTTTGTCTTTAGTTGTAGATAGGAATGGTTGTTGTCAGCGATTTCAAGCGTATGGAGTCAGTATTCATTTCATTTCCATAACCATTATACAACATTTTCCTTATTTGTGTCTCTGTTGAGCTGCATTCCTGCATTGCTATCGAATTGCGTACCTATCTGTCATGCTACGTACCTGTCGAGGTGCGTATCTGTCGAAACCCGAATTTGTCGAGATGCGTATCTGTTAAAACGAGATGCGTTAGAAGTCATGTTACCAATCCTTATGAATGTGCTATAATCTATCTCTATGCTACATGTTTCCGTTTTTTGGTCAAACCTGCGGCCATTTTCCTATCAAAGCCTATCAATCCGTCAGCAGTATATTTTGTTCCAACGTGACAAAGACACCCTTTATCGCGATATCACCAAACTCGAATCCAGTTTTATCCAAGATAAGAAGTAGAACAGAGAAACCCGTGTCACTGCCTCAATAGGATCCATTGTGACGATTCGAAATCAAAGGCAGAATCGTTTTATCTGCGGCTTAACCTCTTTGACTCTAGTATGAAAAAAATACGTACATGCATATACTGACGCCTGTAAATCCCCGAAGGGGTAGACAGAGATGTATTAACACCCATATTTCGCCAAGTATAATTTTCAATCCCACGTAATAGGGGGCGAGCCTATTGCCGTAAAGCGGATTCTTAGTTATGGACTGTATGGATACTGTCCGATGGAGAACAGCCCTTTCCCTTAGTCGTGTTCTAGGACATCCATAGAGAGAGATGAGGTGGCCCTATTCGGCTCGGAACCAAAGCGGAAAAATCAGGTAGTGATTTTCTACATATTTGAGCATGAATTGAAAACCTTCTTACAATATTGGTATCACACATTATATTTCTATGAAAAGTATATTAGTAACCAAAATTAAAATTCCGTTAATCCCTTTCAGCTAAGCTAAATTGCTTGTGTTAGTAGTGTGTCATTTACTTCTCAATAACACAGACTGCTTAAACACTTATTTAGAAATTACGTTTTTACTTCTATTATTAACTCTAATCTGATCTACCTAATTTACACCCAAAACCTTACCTTTTAATACCGATAAAGTAAAAAATAAAAGGCATTATACATTACGTTTAATGAAAGGATACCTTGGCGAAATACTTGGCGTCGTTAAGTAAAATATAAAGCTATTCGTTCTCTAAATTAAGGTCCATTTATATTTTTTTGGGAACAGCTGTCTTTTACACTTACCTGCCTTACTCAATCATGTAATACTTACATAATATATTTAGTGTAGGTTTTCGTATAAGTAAAGAAATGATTTCCAAAAATAGATGAGTGTTTGAAGATATTGGATATTTGTTAGTGAATAATGACTTAACGGATCTGGCTGAAGCCCCCAAAGGTAGTGGTATATTATTATGTTGAAGATGTGTGTGTGCGGTTTTGGTCGGTTTGAGTCCGACGTAACCTCCCGCTAAAGCTCAGATGACTTAACGGATCTGGCTGAAGCCCCCAAAGGTAGTGGGATATTATTATGTTGAAGATGTGTGTGTGCGGTTTTGGTCGGTTTGAGTCCGACGTAACCTCCCGCTTCGGCTCCGGCGGACAAAAAAAAAAACATGGAAAGTTTATAGTTCGAAATAATACACAGAATATTATTTGCCCTGGAATAGGTTCTCATGGGTAGTAAGAACGGGAACAGTTACCCACGAGGATGAAGCCACAAGCAATAGCTAGTACAAGAGAAATTGTAAGAAAACAACTGTACATTTTGATAATGGAAAATGTTTCCAAATTCTAAGTTTTAGCTTACTGAATTGTGTTGAAATCAATAAATACACCTAAAAGAATTATTTCGATAAATAAATTAGTTTCCAAGATATGGACTTTTACGCCTGTATTCTAGAATGACACTCAGCCTGAATCTCGATTTCTCTGAGGACAGATTGTACCGGCCATATGTCAAACTATCAATCTGTCTTGGCTTTACTTTATACAATCTGTAATCAGATAAATCATAGTTCAGGCTGAGTATCATTCTAGAATACGGGCAAGTGGCTGCTCGGCGACCGGCTCACGCTATTTGCGTGTAATGTATTGATATGTAGGCCAGTCAGCTTTCGTTGGCACTGCCTTACGTTTCACCGGAAATTTCAGGACGGTCCGTTACTCGATATTTTTGAGAATTTCAAATGCCTGTAAAATCATAACCACTTGATATTTTAAATGAAACAAAAACAAGTGTATTTAGCCTTCCTGTAACAAAGTTTCGTGTGATTTTGCATACCTAGTAATATTCTCCATTACCTACCTATAGGCAACTCTTTTACGACAAATAGCACAGTACTCAAAATAATCTGAAACCAAAATTTCAATTTTATATTGAGAGACATAATTAAGTATTCAGAGTGGTCAAACTATTAGCAATCTGTCTTCCAGTATTATGTAAGTAGAGTATTCATATTCATATACTCGGACACAGTCGATATTTTTGTATTTTGAGTACTTTAGTCGTCAACATTTTTCTGATGCTGACTGTACCTACAGTTACTAACAACTGACAACCTTGCACGGAATTTATGATTCATTCAAAAACTAAAACAAGCCGGGAGCATACAATCGGTTTACAACTAGTTGAACTAGTAACCGGGTGATACTAGCGGCTAGAGAGCCAATCAACACGGTTGATCCGACTACCGATATCGATCGGACATCGGTTAAAACATATGGCTCGATTTGTTGTAATCAAAGTCATCAGTGGACATACGGACGATCAAAGGGTTGCCGCTATGTGCATAATCAACGGAATAATGACACTCAGAGCTTGATTAGATTTTAATGAATCATACTAAGATACATTTTGTCGTATTGTACAGTTTAGTACTGACAGCATAGTAAGTTAGGTATACCCACGGCTCCACCCGTGTGGATGTCGGCAATCGCTACTTTTGCTCATATGTCCGATTCTACTTTACCAATCGTATTGAAACAAACGGCAGATTTCAAGTTTGACCAAGACATTTCCAATAAAAAACCGCATCATAATCCGTTCAATAGTTGCGGCGAATAGACCGACAAATAAACATACATGAATATAAAAATGGGTTCAGAATTGCTTAAATAATATCACTATCAAGTATTTATCTTCAAATTACAGAATAAATTACAACTTTCTAACTGTCTATAGATCTTCAACTACTTCTACACAATTCAATTACGACATCACAAACTACCAGGCTCACAGTTAGTGACAAGAGGACCCTTGGAAAGTGCCAAGGAAAGTTATAAATCTCCAGCGACCTACTGCTGTCCTAGTATTTTATTGTGAGTTAAAGATCAAAGTTAAGACCATTATTTTATTTCTTTAGACCGTTCACAAGGTTTAATCAGAAGGCATTTGAAGAATGAATGAATTCACAATTGTTGATGTAATTGTAAGAGGTAATCGATTGGAAGTTAAATTAATGAAAACAATGGAATGAAATATTAAATTATGGTAGAGAATTTCTTGTGAATAAATTTCAGGAGATGAACAATGTAATTATAGTAAAAACTGTTTATATTGGAGATTGATGGCACTTGGTGGAATCTATTACACATACTGAATAATACACTTGTACTTTTCCACCTGAGTTTAATTTTATTCTCGAACGATGGAAACCATCAAACCTTTGAGAATACCGTAAGGCGAAACCGGTCAGGCTCAAAAATAAAATTAAACTCTGTGGAAAAGTACAAGTTTATTATTCAATATGAATAATAGTAAAGATTTACTGAATAATATTATGTACATTATTCCATTACCTACAATCAAATTTTATTATTTCATTTCTTTTTCTCTAAGTAAGTCACAATGTGACTTGATGCATTCTTTCACCAAAAGTATTAACTGATAATCATGATGTACAGCCAGCGTCAGAGAAAACAGACCCCCTCAATACTTAAAGAATATCGCCGCCTGCGCCGGCCGCGTCACATGACTCACGAATGACGTCACGTGATGCGATCGTCGCAGAGCTGCGAACGAGCGAGCAGCTTCATCCGCCTTTTATTTGCATGTTCATATTTGTAATTATCTGATATTTTTCGTCTTTCGGCTCAATTGTATACCATGATACAATAAACTCACAAAAAGATGCCACTGCCGCTTGAGGATACGAACCCGCATCCTCAGCGCCAGCCGATCACTTAGACCGTGCCTTATACCACTAGGCTATCGGTTCACTTAATAATAATGACGAAAATATGAATAACATTACTCCTTTTATCGAACAAAGCTGATTACGGTGTAATTTTCTAGACCTTAAGGTTTAAATTTCAACTTCCACCATATGTAACAATAATAATTACTCAATTGACTAAAAGATAAGGTTGAAATTTGTATAGATTTCTTTTTTAGTTCAATAGATTACACTTGATACAGCTTCTTGCACTACCGTCATGTTTTACTTCAAAAATTTATCTGCTACATGAGCTGTGGCTATAGTATTATAATATCTGTTACAGCGCACTAAAGTTGCAATTAGAATACTTCTTTGCCTTATTTCCTAAACTGTGATTGAAGGTAACTTTATAATTCGTAGTAATTTGCATTGTTGTATTAATCCTCCTCGTAATATTATTCAATTTATTAAGTTTTTGATCAGTTTTTTGAGTAAATTGAAAGTATCGTTCGATTAACAACATTTATGAAAGCTAAAATTGTTGTTCTCTGGGAGCAAGAACAAAGCATAAAGAAAATAGCACGAGATATGGGCAAAACGGTAAGAGTTACGATAAAAATACCTATATTATATACCTATTTATATTGCTTAATCAATCATGTTATATTTTCATTTACAAGTTAGTTTTTTGGAGTTTCTTTTATTTATTATCATTTTCATTACAGAGAAATACAGTGCGTAGATGGATGCGAAGGTATCAAGCGACGAGTGATATAAATATGAACGCCAAGGACCTCGCCCAGTTGCTTATACTCATGAATCAGAGCGGCACCGTGATATTGTGGAAGCTCACTCAGTGGCACCCTTCAAAACTACGCGCGCAAGTGCTGAGACTTTTGGAGTATCGCTGAGCACTGTTCGACGACATCTACATGCTGCGAACATCCATAATTATAAGCCAGCCAGAAAGATTCAACATACTGACGATCATCGCACCAACCGAGTAAATTTTATCACTCGTTATTTAAATTCCGACTGGGAAAACGAAATTGTTATATTTACCAACGAAAAATGCTGCGGTTAACATTACGTAAGTAAATCATTATATTCTGTAACTAATAAATATGTATAAATAAATATATATGTATATATATATATAAATATATATATAATATTTATATATATATATAAATATTATATTTATATATATGTATATGTATATTATATATTATATATTTTAATTATTATTGCTGCTGATATTGTTTTACATATGTTGCAACAGATTTGAAAATGTTTATTATTTTAGGTTACTGGGGATGGATGTCTTCAATGGGCCCAGGCGAGCTAGTGGAAATAGGTGGCCGCATGAACAGTGAGCGATACCTTGAAGTGTTGAAAGACGTAATGCTGACTTCAGTGCGGGTCGCATATCCAGAAGGACAAATTTACCTGGTTCAGGATATCTCTTCAGTGCATCGGTCCCAAATTGTGCAGGACTGGCTAAATGCACAAGAAGATATAACGGTGTTTGAGCGGCCGGCTAAATGCCCGGATCTTAATCCTATAGAAAACTTGTGGGGTCAGATGGTTTTAAGCTGGGACTCAAGTGAAATAAAGTAAAAAAAAAATGGATGAAGAGGTAAACCGAACTTGGGAATCAATGCGAAATAGTGCCGCATACATAAAGGGACAAATCTTTGTGTGATGAACACGATTATTTGCTATGTGTCTGGGTGTAATTTATCTAAAATAAGTATTATATCAGTTGTCTAGTATCCTTATCAGTTATCACATTAAGGTGCTATTTTGGGCTAGATGACGCTGCGCTGTTTATAAAGTGTCCTAACATTCATAATAATAATAGTATATTATTAATATTCCATTACTCTTGTTTACAAGTTTAGTAATCTTCTAATGTGTTAACGATGCACCATCTGACCTCACATATTTTTCTAATGTTGTGTTGAAAGGGTTACTTATCAGAAAATGTGATCAAAGAGGAAGATGTATATTGCTATCCCGTTATAGTTTAGCATGTTGGTTCTTTCTTTGTGATTCACAGGCATAAATAACATTTCATTTTTCAACCATTCTTTTATTTTCGAAGATTATTCAGAGTGTAAAAAATTTATGTTGGCAACTTTAAATAAATATTGTAGTTATGTTTCTAGAATTATCTAATATTAAACATTTTATACTTCACTTAGGGTATTGTGTTTTGTCAATAAATTTAGGTCAGGTGAAATCTAAAAATAAGTAACCCTAATTTAACTCAGATAGATAAACTGTATACTCAACCAGGAAATGACCTCCATGTAGTCCTAGAAATGTAATTCGAGAAATAAATTAATATTGTTTATGCAACAAGCCTATTTTTTCTTACAAACCTCATACCTACTATAAAATTTGATTCCTTAAATAATGATTAACAAAAAGTGCTTAAGAGACTAAAAAAATAATTACATAAATGAATACAAAAAGAACTTTGTGTCCGAGGATTTGAACCCCCGCTTACCGTATACTCAAAGCGTCGGTCATAACCACTAGACCAACATACCATATACGTAATACATCAAAAAACTTCAATGCTTTCATTTCATTATCAAGGGGGGTCCCTTTTCTCTGAAGCTTACTGTACATATTTATACAACTGCCTAGAATAACGAAAAGGTCCTTATTTCTGATCCTGCAATAGCAAGAGGTAAGCTCTTGAGAAAACTACAGTCCGTCAAATCTAAGAAGTAGCGTTTGACAGTTCTGACAATTGAATGATAGGGATGGGATGAAAAAATCGATTACTATAATATCCGAACTTTAAGAGATCGATTACTATAATATCCGAATTTTAAGAAATCAATTGTTATAATTAAATAAAAGAAATGTTTAGGATATTTTTTTATTCACTACTAGTACTAGTATCGTCGTCTTCGTCATCATCGTCATTTAAATTAATGACCAGTTGATTGTCCATTACATTATCAAAGTGTACGTCTCTTTCGAAGTCGTCCATTATTATTTTCTTTGTATTTTGTACTACTTTACTCCAATCTTCCTGTGTAACTTGGGCACATGCTTCATTTAATAAACCTTCCATTTTCTTGACACTGAAGGGTGGTTTTGTGTTGTGTCTTGCTGCATAACCTGTAAAACAATAATGTAACTATTTGATAGCAGACGAAAACCATTGTTTAAATTATAAATGTTAGAAGTACTCGTGTTATTATTATAATATTATAAAATATTACCTTTAACTTGGGCCCAAATCAGTTCAATGGCATTATATTGGCAATGGTACGGAGGAAGTCGTATGACTTTATGCCCGTGCTCTTCGGCCAATTGGTCAATTACATATGTCGGTTTTGGTGGTTTATGCAATTTCACTAACTGTAATAATTCAGCTTTTAATAGTGACATGTCGGCATCCACTCCTTTTCTTTGCAGCCATGCCACCAAATCTGCTTTCTTATTGGCTGACGTAGGTGCTTTATCAATTTGCACAGAGTGGTATGGGGCATTATCCATTATAATTGTGCTGTTAGGAGGGATATTCTGTAATAAATTTAAGAACCACTCTCGGAACCTTACTGCGTCCATTTCTTCATGATACTCTTTAGTGCTTTTGGATTGGAAAGCTAATAAAGAGTTTTCCACGAAGCCTGTAGACGCTGACCCAGCATGGCATATTATGAGGCGTCCACCTTTTCCTATCGGCACCTTCGAGCACGAAGCTTCAGAATCATCAGTCCATGTTTTCGGCACAGAATGGTTGGAATTTAGCCAAGTTTCGTCCAAAAATATTACATTATCCCAGTTTATAATTTGTTTAACTTCGCGCAGGAATGTTAGTCGCTGCATAATTATGTCATGTCGCTCCATAACAATTTTTCGTTTGTCAACTTTTTTGTATCTGAAGCCAATTCCTGTTATTACCGTTCTCAACGACTCTATGCTTCCCTTATACAGCCCGGCATCTTTTAAAGTTGCACATAACTTTGCCAATGTTGGAAATTCGCTTCTTGTAAAATACCCGTATATATGGTTTCTAATAGCATGACTATCGAATTCATCGATGCCTGTCACAGGTTTATTTCTTTTTCGTTTTTTCGGTGTGTGAAGTACGTTACTGTCACTCCCCGAAGGCCCATATTTTTCACTTAATATTTTGCCAACGGTGCGGCTACCAATACCGAGAGCTTCACCGACGCGATCCCGAACTTGTGTAACTGGCAGTAGAAGTCCACCATTTTGAGATTCACGCTCAAAATACTCGTGTAATTTCACCACCAATTCACGAGCCTGGCTGTTCAAAGTACGTCCTCTTTTCGACATTATTAATAAACACTTGCTTAGTTCGGAGTCCAGTATAAATATTGCCAAGGTAAACGGATAAAGAATGATCAGTCCAGAAAAGTAATAGCCAAGTCACAAATTGTAAAATACAAACGAGAAAGCAAGTACGCGCACAGTCAGCTTCCAAGATGGCGAGAGACTGCTGACGCCGAACCGACCGAGCGGACCGCGTGCGCTTGTAGTTGGCAGTGTTGCCAGAAAAAAAAAATTGTAGAGACTTGGACACCTGCGATTTTGCCTATTGTCCTAAAAATAATTAAATTAATTTATTTTAGGGTATCTGTGTATTCAGTGCATTATGCGGTCGCGCAGTAACGTCGTTAATTTATAACATCAGGCAACAACATTTTTGTGAATGGGTTCTACATACCTTATTTTTATTAGTTTTAGACGTAGAAATAAGACTTAGAAGAAAAAATTGTAATTGTAAAATCAATGGATGTGCTTGTTAAAAATTTGTTTATTTCTCTGTAATATGCAAACCCATACTATCATACACAAAAATAAATGTAAAAAACACTATCCCTGACTCCATTTACTATTTCGACAGCGTTAGCGCGAGAAACCCCGACTTATTTGGGCGCGAAAATCAAAAATCGACAAATCGCTTTCGACAACTTTTTAAAGAAGCAAATATATTTGATTTATAAATACGTATTTTTGGTGAATGGGTTTTATCTCATATTTTACGATTACATAACTATTTAGTTATGTAATCGTAATATGTGAGATAAATCCCATTCACATGAAAAAATATTTGTTTGGTTGTCAAGTGTAATTTGTAAATAATACATTCGATTTTTCGTATATGTAAACGATTTTTTTGCATACAAGTGTATCCGAAGAGTCGCAACACTACGTGCAGTGACCTAACTACGTAACTTTGTAATGAGGTCAAGAATATAACTATTAGAAATTATTTACTGTGTAAATATGTGTTATTTTGCTTTGTTTGAAAGTTTTCAATTACATTTAGATATTAAGAATTGTACATTTTTAGATACAATAATGAAATCTTTCTAAATTCATGGTTTTATGAAAAAGGTTATCGAAACTGAATAATGTACGTATGAACAAAGTTGTTTCGGTTTGAAAAATATGAAACGTCAAACGGTACCTCTTAGATTTGATGGACTGTAATCGTTCAAGAGTCAGGCCGGGTCGTTTGAGCGCTGTGGTTGTGAAATGCAGTTTGCAAAAAATCACAAGCGCTTTTCTTGCAGTTGTTGTTGTGATTTTATCGGTAGTTGGAAACCTAAAAAGTCCAACCACTGCTCTAACTGCAATGCTTTGATATCACTAATAGGTTGTGGAGGTCATGTGGCATTGGGTTGGGCATATGGGTTTCACGAAAACTATCAAAGTTCAGGCAATTCCGCAGTTAGATTAGAAAAAGCTGATCCCAAACTCCGAGGTGAGCGTAAGAAGCGTAAGAAAGCTTCGTATGAGGAAGTTGTTGTATTTTATGCGCAGATTTAGAGCTAAGGTGGTTTGAAATGTGTAAAGCTAACATCTATAGTGACTGTACGAGAGTGTACTTGCCCTCGGCATCTCAAAATCAAATCACAATCAGCGATCTAACACGATGATCAAACTACCCTGTGCTCGGTCCAAACTCGTTTGTTCTACAATTACAACAGAGTAGGCACCGCCAGAGGCGTCACTTGGCTGATATTAACTTGGCTGTGCACGTGACGAATTCGTTCACGATTATGAAACTTGGCGCTCGCTCTGACGACGGTCGCAACTTGTGCCACCTACCGCATACTATATCAAAGTTTGGTGTAATTATGTATACCTAGTTGAGAATGTTTGGTGCCTTGAAGCAATTGTTTTGTGATTCTCGGGCAAACTATTTATTGCACCTATTGATATTAAAATTAGTTTAATGAAATATAGTTAAAAAAATATCGTATTTAGAGCTCGTGAGTAATATAGGACTACATGCTATCCTTACAAAATTGCCTTTTTATTTAATCAATTTCTTTCAATAAAAAACAAGGCTTACAAAGGGGTTTGCTGTTAGCTGATTGTCTTTTTGAACATAATTAACCTTTTGGTTTAACAGTAATATAATGAAAGCTAAAAATTGATATTATTTGTATCAACTTTAGTATGATCGGACAAAACGTGGAAGAATCTTTCATTTGGATGCGGAAGGTCTAAGTTGCAAAATGCACACCCATATAGAACTAACATCAAATTATGAATAATTATTTCATTACACAGTCATTACAATTTAATTAAAAGTATTTAAGTACTCAGCAACATGGTTTTCTATCTCCATAGGCGCTCTCTTAAGCACCTTTTTGTAATTATATCAAAATCAATTACTTGCAAATTATTAACTATTAATATTATTATTATTAGTAATGTCCTCTTTAATAATAGCGTATATGAGATACGTACAAAATCTTATTATAACAGACTGTCGTAATGGATACGTCGCGTGACAAATCCAATAATATTTTGTCATTACCAAAATATCATAAAAACATGTTGCCTGGGCCGCATTAAGGCGTGAGCCGTCATGCGTATTATTATTATTCGATATTATTGTAAACTAGCTTTTGTCCGCGGCTATGCCCGCGTGGATGTCGGTTATCACGACCAAATAGCCTATGCGTTAATTCGGGGTGTCAGCTAACTCTATACCAAATTTCATTAAAATCGTTTAAGCCTATTAGACGTGAAAGATTAACAAACATCCATCCACCCATACTAACAAAGTTTCGCGTTAATAATATAAGTACTAATGACAGTAAAAGTTTCAGTATTCATAAAAAAACGGCCTTATACTCATAATTAAGGTTAATGTAAAATAATTATGGCAATAATACACTTTAATACAATAATATAGTGTTTTTAAGCTATCGCGGTGAAACCTCATAGTTTTTTTTTTGACAGTCAATTCGTGAGCACCCGAAACGTCAAGAAAATTAAGTTCACGAAATTTTATCACGTGAGTATTTAAACCATGAAAATAGGTTAGGTTAGGAATACAATAGGTTCTGTTACAATACAATTACGTTAGCGATAGCAATAACACATAATATTCTATCTAAATAAAAACAACAAACAATGTCCAAGTCCGTCCCTTTACGCAATAATATGTGTCCTTTTATATTTTCCCTTACGCTTAATAACTGAGAATTCCGTGTACATTACAAAGATGGCAGCCCCACTGGTATATACCTACATATCATAACTTTTTCTTTCTTTTTCCGGGGGTGGAGGCACAAATTAATCTTTACCGACAATACACTTACCGGCTGTAAGTGGCAGTCTTTCTTGTTTTATGCATTACTTTCGTCATTTTTTAACAAAACTCAAAAATATATCAAACGGGCTTCTTTGTTAACTTCACTATATTAGCTGATGAAGTTTTGAGCTTGAGAACAAATTAGTATATAAACCATAGAAGGTGTGTACGAGGTTCTACCAACACCTTTGGGGTTCAAAACAACCCCTCCTGCTAGTCAGTGCACCTGCTAAACAATGGAAGAGTGTCGGGTGTAAGGTTTCTTCTTAGCGTGCGACAAATAATATCTGGAGATGCAAGTATTTGCATATCTAATCAACAATATAAACAAAAAAAAAATTAATAGATACATTCTCGCAAATAATTACTGACAATTAATGTGTCTGGCAAAAGCTACCTACAGATATTGAAGACAAATTGCTTTCTATTATAACAAAAAATCATCAATTGAATTACATGTGGTTCGTTAATTTTGTAACTGTCGTGTAATTTAAAGTATCTTAAAATAGTAACTTAATCCGTCCTTTTTAATTATCTTATAGTTTTATAAACCTATAATCTCAGAGATCTAATCTGATGTTTTAAATATCTGATCTAACTGAAAACTTTTATGAATTAATATAAAACTAATTATGACAGATTCTATTTTGAATTATTTTTGTATTTATGATACGAGAATTTTCCAAGCACTTAACTTTTAATGTGCTCTATCGTAATATTCGTAAATTATGTATTTTTCAATTATTTATCAAGACTACTCAAGAATATCAACTAAATATAAACAAAACAATAAGAACTACCTCTAACAGGATAATCTGTTAAATTTAAATACACTAGGTATTGCAGTTTCGTTGCTTGTTACTACGTGAAAGATCGTTAAGAAAGGGAAACGGGAAAGTGTCGTTGAATAAATTCAACGATAAGAGAACGATACTCGCGGACTAGATTTAAACGATTTATATTCCGGAAAAGATAGGCGCCGACAACTTTTTAAAGGCAATACAATTATTTATTCAAAAACCAGGCTTCACTGTTTCTTAATCTTTGCTTCTGAAAATATTACGAGACTTTTAAACAATTAAATTGCCAATAGTATTTTAGGTTATAAGGTTTTTGGCAGAGGCCTATGTCCAGCAGTGGACTGATAAAGGCTAATTGATTGATTGATTTATGAGGTTTTAGGATATGATTATGATATTGTTCAACTTTGAGGAGTTCAAAAATATATAGATGCCATTCCGATAGTTGTGCCGTGCCATGTTGAAAAAATGTGTAACGATTATTTTGTTGTATGTAATTAAAGGTTTTATTTTCTATACAGTACAGAGTACAGTATAAGGTAAGATCCTTACCAATATTAAAATCTTGATGAGAAAAAAAATATTGTCTGTCTGTATGTTACGCTTTCACGGCTAAATTACTGTACCGATTTTAATGAAATTTTCTATAGGGGTAGATTGGACCTTGAGAAAGAACATAGGCTATGTTTGGTCGCGATAACCGACATCCACGCGGACGGAGCCACAGGCAAAGCCTAGTAAGAAACATACCTAAGAAATTTGTTGTGTGGTGATGTGAAGTAAAAAAAAGGAACAGAGTTTAGTAAAGGCTTTGGATATAACTTATAGCCTGTAATGATGATGCACCAATTTTGAATCGCACGAAAATTCTTCCATAATAATTTTGGTAGGCACAATTTGAATTGGTGATATTCAAATTGCTGCGATCATTGGTATTCTTCACGTAATCATCAAGTTCATATTAAATCATATCGCCCTCCCCGGCGAATAATATGGTATTGTGCTATTACCACAGTTTAGGTTTTATTGCATTTTCGGTTCTTAGAGCATCGAATACACATTGTAAATTTTTTTTGTAATTTTTCAGTGGATATTTTTGAAAATACAATAATTCCCATAGGTCCATAATGAACATAACACTTTTGTTCAGTTAAATTAGAAATACAATTTGAACACGAATAAAACCGTAAACGATAATGCAAAGTTATTTTTTTCCGTTAGTTTCGGTAATGCATTTTTACAATAAATTACAGATTTTAATAAAAACGGTAATGTTTCTTACCGTATTATATAGATAAAATTCTAAAAGTAACGGGTTTTACATTGAAAGATTGCAATTATGTTGGAACGCAATGCAATAACACACTACTATTTTCGGTAGTATTAGCAGAGCAAAAGCGCTCACATATTTTGTTTCCTAATTTATGAAAGATATAGTAAAAAAAAGAATACTATATAAGGTAGAAAAAAATTGAAGATTCAGGAATTGGTCTTTCTATTCAGATGGGTGTTCAGGGCAAAGTAAAAATCGGTATATTTTTGCTTTATACCTCCATGCAATAAAAGCCCATGATATGCAAACTATAATACATAGGTTCTTCGATACTAGACATAGCCAAAACGAAGGCGATAGCATGCATTCATGCATAGAAAGAGCTTTAAAAAATAAAGTCCTTTATACTCCAGACCAAATATATGGACTAATTGTAAATGCGAGATCTCAAGAAGCACCAGGCTCAGCGATATGAGCCTATTGAATCAGCCAGAAGAACCAAGAAATTATGTGGTATCAACGAAAATAATTTCGGTACGGCTACCACAGTCTCGACCGGCTCCGCGACACAATGCGCGACAAATGCAATCACCATCCCGACAATCATCGCCTCACAAAAACTCTCCAAAGATCGACATACGATTGAGAGACTAGGTACAAAAAAGGCAAATCGAACACTTCATCTTCAAGAAGAAGAAGAATAAGAATAGTAGAAGAATCTATGATTACGAAAATACGGATCGTAGCCACTGATGCACGCATTCGACTAAAAGTCATCAGTGGCCGAGTCTCTTCGAAGAAAGAACATAATTGCAATAATCTCATAACATACATAACATAAACTCACGCCTGTATTCCCCGAAGGGGTAGGCAGAGGTGCTAGCACCCACATTTCGCCAGTTTATGTTTAGGTCCCAATGTAATAGGTGGCGAGCCTATTGCCATTAACCGGGCACTTATAAACCTGCGATAAATACACACATAACTTCGAAAAGCATCGAAAAGTCATTGGTGTGTGCCATGGTAAACCTGGGATCGAACCCGAGACCTCGTCTCAGCAGTCCATTACCCATACCACTAGGCTACCGCAGATTTATCTCACATTCTCACATTTTCGAAACTACGGAAACAAAAAAAAGTCAAACGATGACGCAACGCAACAACCTACATAATGGCAAGTTAGCAAAAATGCAGACGGAACTATATGCAACTTAGTGCAATAGCAGAAAATGTCGACGCAGCACACGCCGTCATAGCAATCGTCAACAATGTTAACGTCAAGGAAGCACCGCACGCGGCCCGCATCTAAGGGACCAGCGGTTAGTCTTGAAATTACGATGACTACTGAAGAAAAGTACTCCGCAAATTAGCGGCACCCAGTTCCGGCGAAATGGAACTGCCCACAACTGGCATTGGCGCGCTCCAAAGAGAGATAAGACTGCTGAATCTTCAAAAAGCCATCGAGACCAAAGTGACCAGCCAGCATACACGGCCACAACAGGGGTACCACTAATTGCAGCGACCGCGTAGCCTGGATCCTACGACCACAGCAGCGTGTCGGCACATATAGCAACTGCATACACGGTTACCGGTTAACGAGCTATATTTACAGTCTACTTCTCTTCTCAACCTCGCAAGCAACGTGCCGTCGTAAGCTTGGTGGAGTGGTACCAGCTAGTGGATACAGTCTGTTCAGGGGAGTAGGCTTAAGGCAGCCCGTTATAATGCGGCATGTGTCGTTTAGGGCAGTATCAACCTCCTTAGCATGCGCAGAGCGGTGCCATACTGGATACGCGAACTCACCCGCTGAGAAAGAGAGAGCGAGGCCGGTTATCCTGACAACATGTCCAAGACGTGGATGTTAACCTTTGCATCAAATTTTGCCTGCTCGCCACTTTTTGTTTGGTGTTTCGGCAGTGGGTTTTATAGGCGAGAGCTCGGTTGAGAGTAACACCGAGGTAACGTGGCTTTGGGCAGAGATCGAGCAATCTCGACCCCTCGCCACGAGATGTTAAGGAGTTGGTTTACCTCCCATTTTTAGTTTATTAGTCCATTATATGGTTATTAGTACATTCTCTTTGCGGTACTGGTCTGGCCTTTCCAAAGCTGCACCCAGTCTTAATTCAGCCTCTTCGAAATTTTTTGTTTGACCAGTAAGCGCCAGGTCGTCCGCGTATAGATAGTGTTTTGTGTTCAGGTTATTGGTTGGTGCACGATTTATCGGGTCTAAATCCAGCCTGTTCGGCAATGAGATTAGCCTCCAGTATTGGTATTAGACGGTTCAGCAACATTCTTTTGAATATCTTGAGGGTGTGGCAGAGTAGAGAAATGGGGCGGTAGTTTTTAGGGTCGTTGGGGCTCTTGGCAGGCTTGAGGAGCGCTTTTAATTATGTTCTTCGCCACAGTTTTGGAATTCTGGAGGATTTTAGGCAGTTGTTAAAGAGATCAAGAAGCCAGGACACTACTCTGGGCCCAAAATGTTTTATTTGGTCGACAGTGATATCGTCTACGCCTGCTGCCTTACTCGTTTTTAGTATCTTATGGTGTCTATGATTTCCTGCAGTGAAAAGGGCTGGCCAATTTGGTTGGTTGGTGAGATGACTGTCGAACTTAATGGGTCTTAGGTGTTGTGTCTTCCCGTTTAGGAGGAGTTGGTGGGCCGCTTGGTTTGACGTCACTCGACCAGGGTTGGCAGCGGGTCATCTGTGAGTTTTCTCACAGCTCCCCATGCCTTCTTCAAGTCAGTGAGAAGATAGGACGTGACCACAAGCATCGCTCCCACTCCATCAATGGTGGATAAATCAGTATATAAGCCTGTTATTTAGTTTGTAAGACATTGCTTTATTAAATCATTGAGTAGTAATAAATATACTGCAACCTGACTGTGGTAGCTCTCTTCATTCCCGCAATATTATGTAATTTAACTAATTATTACTGTATTGTTTGATCGTGGGAATAACACGCGAATAATATGGTAATGATACATTGTGTACTATAATTTTTATCTACATTTTCGGTAAAATGTTTTTCTTAAATTACTTTATTCCAATAGCCTAATGAAATAAAATTAACATAGAAACTAGTCTGCACAAAAATTAGCTTTCTTTTGACATATAAATTATTGCCATACAATCTACCTGCACTGAGATATAAGCAAAAAACAGTTATTTGCTTCTCCTGTAAAATTTGGAATTTGCGATTACCATTTTATTCGCCGGGAAGTGCGATATATTTGCCTTCAACTTTTTAAAATAAATATTGTTTCGTAGTGAAATCTCCCCCTATTAACGATGTCTACTCGATGTCCTCATAAATTTATTCTATAGTTCTTACTAAAATCACTAAAATAATATAAAGAAGCTCTAAACTATATTTTTCTTGATAACTTCAATCTGAAATCTAATAAAAAGTTCCACTTAATCAAACCTAAAGTTAGATTAACATCAAAACCTCCAACCCTAAATCTAAGGGCCAAAGCTTATTACGTGTACAATTCTCGGGCCATAAAACCGGCGGAACTAAAACCTTATCTAATTAGTATCGACGGACGTCATGTCACGTGGCACGAGGACGAGACGTAAATCCGTGCCGCAAACTGTACGTGACATAACGATAGTGTGGGGCCACTAAAACAAGGATGACCGTACTAAACGTATCCTCCTAACACATTTATCAAATCTTTAATTTTATTGTGATACTTAATTATCGAAGGAAAACCATTTAGCTACCATATAAGTATGGATATGAGGACTGTCCCACTGAATTTCAAGTCCAAAATTGCGATGAACGGATCGCGATTCGAAAAGAGACTTACGTTAATGAGAAAGTACGCCAAAACGATACTTGTATCGTCGAATGTTTGTCACTGCGATATACGTTACCGCGAAAGTGTGACAAATCGAAACACACATTTTCGAACGTTTGTTACCGCGATGCACGTTACCGCGAAAATGTGCTACATCGATAAACATAATTGGCTATTTGACTATTTTTTTTTTACTTTCGAAAAATGACCACTTTGTAATAATATAATGAACTGTAAAAGTAAAATGTTCGCACGACAAATAATTTTCAAGATATTTGGTTTTGAAATATTCAATTTGTTGCGCCGCCCGAAAACGCTCCATACAAAATCGTACGAAGTTGTGACGTCACGCTTCGGTAACGCGTAGTGCAAATGTATGGAGTGCCCTTGCACTTTTTTCCCATTCCCTTGAATATCACATTTATCTCGGTCTACGTTGCGTTTACACGTATATAGTTCATAATAAAAGTTATTTAAAATTCAATGACGCATCTAAAAAGTTATATATTTGAATTGAATTTGATTGTTTATATTTTGTGTTTTTTTGGGAATTTCAACTAATGAAAAGTCATAGTTTCATTTAAGATATGCAATATTTTATTTTGCAAGGCATATTTTTTTCAGAACAAGCTAACATATTAAGCAGTATTAGGAAGAATCGACGACTTAGTCAAATGTTTATAACCACGACGCACGTTACTGCGAAAGTACGTTACATCTATACACATGTTGTCGAATGTATTGCAGTGCGATAAACGTAACTGCGAATATTCAATTAGATGCCTCGTGACAATGGCTACTAAAAAGTGCCATCAAATCTTTGGGAAATAGTGTATATAGTACAGAAATAAAACAAAATAAATAGCGATAGTATTTGTTGCAAGTGTAAGGCTAATTCTTAAATTACCATTACATGTGTCACTGCTGTCATCAAATCATCACCCACATTTACAAGCAAGTGTCGGCTTACAGGGGTGTGTGAATTGAGACCGAGAAATCATGGTGCGCTCATATAACCCAGATCAATTCAAATAATTCAAACCTCTTCTACTTCCTACGAACATCATGTGAAAGTTGGTGAAGATTTTTTTGTGAAGATCAAGCATGCTAAAAGGGCTGACAGAAATTTGGTACAGAGATAGATTAAAATCTGGAATCACACAAGTTTTTCATCCCGGGAATAAATTCCCATGGGTTGATGGGACGGGATAATTTTCCACCCGTTCGAAGCTACGAGCTTTAGCTAGTACTTCACATAATTTACTTAAAACATGCATAGGTAGTACATACTTCGTAGTTATTATTCTCCGCTTTCATTTTACATTCGAAATTAGCATTCCACCTTTCTTTGAACAATGAACACAAAACATTAATTAGTTCCATCTCACCTCACCTAGAAAAGTTAATAAATTCCTTCACTCACTCCACAGGAGGAAATTAACACTAAGAGATACTTTCTAGATCGTATTGCAGTCCAGATATTTACTTAGGTACGTCAATATTTACTGTAGCTGCACTGGAACTAGTGATGCGTATTAAATAGTAGAATGTACGTATTCCACTATTTTTTTTTTAAATATTCCACAACATTGTACACAACGCTATCTAGACCCATGGTAAGCTTATCTAGCTTGTGTTATGGAAGTTATAATGCGGATAAACATACTTAGATCCTTTTTTTGTAAATACATACATATTATACATAGAAACACCTTCTCAGTTAGAGCAACTTTAATCGAGACAAATATATTTTTGGTTTGTATGAAAGGATTAATCATATAGTAAGCTAGTGAAGAATATAGGGATGTGGCGGACCGTTGTCTCGGCCCAGGTATGCTTTTACAATAGTTATCCATACTAATATTATAAGTGCGAAAGTAACTCTGTCTGTATGTTACGCTTTCACGCCTAAACCACTGAACCGATTTTGATGAAATTTGGTATAGGGGTAGATTAGACCATGAGAAAAGACATAGGCTATATTTTGTCGCGATAACCGACATCCACGCGGGCGGAGCCGCGGGCAAAAGCTAGTTTTTCATAATACCAATTATAATTATGAATATAGAAGCGTCGGTGCTTTAGTGATCGTGAAGTTGGTGTTATAATGGATAAATCTCGGGTTCGAACCTTGGACTACTATCGATGGGAACCCCCAACTCCTAATATTATACACGTCCATAGGCCACGGTAGAGACTCTCCATAGGGTGAGCCATATGCTGTCACCTAAGTGTTATAAAAATAATTAAAAGTAATTTCAGTTCATAATAATGATATATATATATAAAAATGAATCTGTATTTCCCTTGGTCACGACATCACGTTTGAACGACTAGACCGATTTCACTAATTCTTTTTTTGTGGTGTTCGTTATTGTTAGGAGAAGGTTCTTATGAAAGAAAAAATGAAGAAAATTGCGCGGAAAATTAGAAAATTTAAGAATACATAACCACCACATAAAATAGCTGATCCGACATACGCCATGTTTAAATTTTGAATTTGGAATACGAATTGGAAAAAAAATATATTTATTATTCTAATACTGCTGTATGATATTCTTCTTTGTTATCTGACGTTTGATATAGAATTGACATAATGCGTGCAAATATCGTCAGAGGGAGATTAGTAGACATTCTTCTGAATTAACAAAATGCCCTTTGCTTGGGCCGCGAAAATATTTATTGTGGCAATTTTTTTATTTAGGTCGAATAATTGATGGTTTATGGTAGTATGAACGCCCTTGAGCATAGAGGTATATGGTTGTAAGGGTCCCATAGGTATATAGGCTCCGTAGGTGTAAGTATGGGCCCCGGTGACTTATTAGTGTCGGGAGCTCCGTGGGCGTATGGGGCCCGAATCGAAATGCTTTCCGTTCTCAAAATAATTAGGAGAATTTGATACAGCTAATTGATTCTAATTTCTAAGGCGAAACAAAGTTTGCCGGGACAGCTAGTTAAAAATAAAATCATCTATGTATCTATCACGTATCTGCTCTAAAAAACGTTCGCAAGTTTCGCTACACTTAACCTATTTTTGCACCAATCGTCACCGATATACTATCTATCGTACTACCTCCACCAGCCTAATCATAGGTCGTAAGTTCAGCACAATAGAAATCGAGATGGACACGCGAAACCGCAATTACGTTCTAAAACACCACATCGGCATACGTTAGACCTTTTTCCGGTATTATGAATACGTATTCATTAAAGACCAAAGAGCGATCAAACCTCATGGTTTTGTGACCAGAACGGAGCTAAAAACTATACTTTTGGTCGTTTTCTAACACTCATTATTAAGGTTAGAACCCCAGAACCCAAATGTAACCGTAATAACTTCACAATTTGTCATCGCCACTGGGATCACAAAGCAGTGCTCTATTTTCGTTAGACCTTTCATAATTAACCAGGCACTTTGTCATAGAAATTTATTTAGGGTCAGATAGGTACTTACTTTTGGTTTTCTAGTGGTATAGATATATTTTTGATCATTACGCTTATAAAAAATATAATTATACTTATTAATGAAATTTTAAAGTATTTAGTGCTGAATTGATTAAATTCTTCATATATTAATCAATTAATTATATTTTATTAATTTCGTGATAATTCTTCGGAAACGGGGCGAGCGTGATGCACCGGGTACGGTCAGGGGCGGGTTATTTGATTAATTTATTGACTAAATTGTATAATGAGTTGATGTAGTTATACTTTAATATTGAAATTAATGACTAATTTATATCTTGGCAATAATTTATTTTGGAAAATTGAGAAGAAAATTAGCAAGCTAGTTTTATTTCTGCTTGAGGAGATTTAACTCGAGAATAACGACCACCTCGTGAAGTCGCATCTATGTGTTGCTTGTAAAAATTAATTAATAAAAATGAAATCCAAAAGCAGGATTAGTAAAATTAAAATTCATCATCACAAAATTATTATTACATATAAACACGAACAAAAAACTCTTTGATTCAATTTGCAATACAAATATGAAATGTCAACATAAAATTCCCGTATAATCGAAATACCTTGCATTTAAATTTTAGGAGTAATTTTATAACGACATTCTAAGTATTAAGCCCCTGATATGAAAACACTGCTTCGAGTAAGAATGGAAGCATTGAATTTAAACTTTCTCGGCAGAAATTGAAAATCACCCATTATAAGAATCATTGCCAATGGTAAATAATAAATGTAAAGAAAAGAGGGTTATTTATTTACATTATTACAGTCGCGTGGTCCCGGTAGAATTTGGGTTACCCCGTCTCTTTTCGTGTGGTGTCGTACAAGGCGACTGATGGATAAGGCTGTTTAACATCAGACAGATATACAACCCAAACTCAAACTCGCTCATCCCTGGGCCTCAGACTCACCCCCTATTACGTGGGACCAAATACAATGATAGGTGGGTGTTAATTCACGTCTGGCAAACCCTCTGGGGATAAAGGTGTGATTATATGTATGTAAATAAATAACTCTATAATATAATTTCTGGTGATACTAAAATCTGCCTAAAATAAGGCCAATGTATATTCTGTTAGATTCTTCGAATGGTGGGACACGATTGCCTGGTTTACCCTAATTATTTTGATAAATTCCCATTTTTTTATCTCCATAAAAAGAAAATTGTGTTCTATTAAAACTACATTTAGCTTGCATTTCTCATCTCAAATGCCGCCTGGAAGCGATCCAGATATCGTTCCCAAGAATCCTGCCTACCTTATAATAAATATTCTATACACTATACAGGCCTTGGTTTATATTCCATTGATTTTGTAAAATATGAACTGAACACGAGAAAGCGGCTGAAATAAATAGATTAATTGGATATTTGGAACCAATTTGGGGTCATTAATTCAGATATTGTTACCTAAAAAGTAGTCACTACTAACTGTTTAAAAGTTGACGACAGATAATAAACAGATTCTTATTAAACATTTTATTTGACTTTGATACCAACATTTATCAATGTTAAACTTTATTTAATAAAAGTTTGATAAATAATATTAATAATTATTATAATAGTAGGCCCCTCTTTTTACTAAGCAGTTCAACTCCCAAGAGTGTAACAAATCTCTCCAACTTTTACGTGCCTTAATTGGCTCTGTGAAGCAGGTAACTCATGAGTGAGAGCAAAATAATAATTCCAAAAAAAAATGAATGAAGTGGCTAGAGATGAAACTTCGGTAACTTAATGGTTAACAAGTCGGCCTTATGATCGAGAGGTCCCGGCAAATTAGCATAGTTAGAAGGGTTAGAAAGAATATTAGTAATTTCGGTTCTAATATTCTTTATTTAAAAAAATATATGGCAAGAGATGAAATCTTTTCATTAGAGTATTGAATAATGCATTCAGCATCACTTATGCATCTTAGGTTTCATACTTTGAAAAAAAAAATCATTCTCTTCTAATATTTACTAAAACCCAATAAAATTGTTTAACCTTATCGCCACCAGGTATTAAATGATCTAATTTTTCATTTCAAATTCACTTGACTCACTGTAATAAATTATCAATTAGGAAGCCGATAAATCTTCCCAGACGCTCACTCAGCAATTGTACGTCCTCTGACCTCCGATTTAATGGCCATCGACTTAATAACTTCAACTTTTTACAGAGCTGAGAACATTTTAACAGGAATCCATATTCATGAAGCAACGTCTTGATGCCTTGCGAAGCATTCTCGCATCCAACACTGCGTTTTATTCAATTAATGCCCGATATCGACGCGGATCTTAGTCGAACCACTCAACGCTCCCTTTTAAAAGGATCTATGAATATTCTGAAAAGTACTTGAGCTAACAAGTCTTAGTAGGGGAATTGTTGAATTGAAAGTATAACCCCGAGATCGCATTAAGAACGGCGGCGGGTGAAGTATAGCGATACATTGGAATATGTAAATTACATTGTTATCGTAAATTCTCCTTGCATAAGACTTTTTTAATAAATTTATTTTTATTTTACCCAGAGGCTTTTAGCGTAAGTTACTCAATTATCTTGAGGTTTGTATACCAGTGTTACGAAAAATGCTCCAATTATTATTAAAAGAAGTTCGACAGTCGGTACATAATGTAAGGTTCTCCTTATAGGCATCTAATTTACATGATTGCGCAATACAAAGTGAAATAGATACTTGATTATACAAACAAAGGATATAAGGAACTCGAAATTCCGCAATTCTTTTTATTTATCGCCAAGTTCTTATCATGTCATTTTCCTCAATTCCTCAAGTCAATTCTCACACCTTACTAGGCTGTAATGAAATTAGGTAAATGAACTTTCATGGTTTTGAACTGTTAGTAGGGAGTAGTAGTGTGTGTTTTATATGCGGGTTAACTAAATATATAAAATAGGTACTTATGGACCCTCTATGATTGTATAACATGTATAACACATTAACATCATATATGGACACTTAAAACCATATGTGGACAATGGACATTTAAATTAATGTATGGACACTTACATTAATTTGTGGACACTTACATTAATGTATGGACACTTACACTTCGTGCCGCAATAAAAATGGTAAATGGTTAAGTGATGTTACATGTTTATTTCTTTCTCAAGAAATAAACATTTTTTAACGCTCACTTCATAGCTGCACTAACATCAAACATCTACTAACTCTGTAACATGTCACTAACTTTATAACCGAGTATGCCTTCGATCTGTAGTGTCAAAGTGCGAACAATTGGGGAGCATGTCGAGTAATAAAACAGATCATTTGCATAATTTATTATGTTTACTGCGGGGAGCTGAGCGTGATATATATGCCATTGTGATATTTACGACTACTTGTGTACATGCATATGTAGCATGCATTTGTCTCCCTCTAACATGTGGGGTTAAGTATTATAAGTGTCGTCTCACTCGTCTTCCACTTGAAGGAGACGCGGGGTTAGTTGTATGCGATACAATGGCAGCCACTTATCACCTGCTTCATTTAATTGACAGGATGTCATGCCTGCATCCCTGAGGATAAGGTGGAGGTGTATCACATTTCGCTGGGTTATTTACGTTTTGCGTACTAGGGATATTACATTTTCAAGAAATATATCGCCCTTTACATTTTTAATTATAGGTACAGTCAGCATCAGAAAGATTTTGATGAACAAAGTACTCAATCTACTAATAGTTATAGCTACTAAAATCTTGGGAGGCTAGGTACCAAACCTTCAAGTAAAAGTCAAAGTCAAAGTATTTATTCAATATTGTGTAGCTAAAACTAAGTTTACCACCGCTTCCTAGGCACCAGTGGAGAAGAAACGGCGCAACAAACTCCACTGTAGCTAAAGAGGTAACTATAGCAAAATGAAAAATTAATACTTCATAAGATCATTTTATTGTCTGTCTGTAAAAGAGATTCTTTTCAGGAAAATGTTCAAGTTGTAAACCTAAATCAATATTAAAACTCAAGTCTGCGATCCCGTTGCAGTTGTCAAAATCAAACTTCAAGTCAAGATAATGTCAAAAGCTCCAGTCGCGCAGCAAATATCTAATAATTCAATAGTTCACACATTTCACGACCACAAGATAACACGCTCTGCAAGAGAGAAGAACCTACTTAGTAGTAAATTCGTATCAAATGGAAACACTGTGCGCTTAATTTAGTATAGTTGACTGTGCTTGACGCTTTTTTTTTTTTTTTATCGTGCGATAAATCCCCACGGATACCACCTCCACAGAGCCGGTGGAGGTGATTATGTCGGACTCGAACCGACTAAAACGCACGCCATCTTGGGTCCTTGGTTGCCGGAGGTGAGATTGCCAAAAGCATATCTCTCGCACCCCGACAGACCCAGGACCATCTCTTTCGAGATGGCCCCCTTCGGGTTGTGGGAACCAAAATGTCCCCATCTAGCCCCGGTTACGGGGAGGCGCACTTTGCGCCGCCGCGGCCTGCTTCTGCTAGGGTGACAGGCGGCTCCACCAGTCACCCCTAGGCCAGCGCTCATGGAGGACGGAGGTCGTTCTGCGACCTCCGACGTCCGGTTCGCCTTCGCTCTGCCCGGGCTTCCCGGGCCCGGAGTCTGGTCCGGACCCGACCGGCCGCCTCCTTCTCGAGCATTACTTGCTCGCAGAAGGAGGCGGCCGCACCCCAAGCGTTTGCGCATCGTACCATCGCTGTGAGCAATGTGACGAGTGTGAGGACTCCCACCCCTAGAGCCGCCACTAGGACCCGCCTCGGCGTGTCCCACGCCGGGCACTCGGTCAGCGTGTGCAGCTCTGTGTCCTCGCTCGCATCACAGTGATGGCACTCGGACGTTGGCTCCTTCCGGATCCGACACAGGTAACTCCCGAAACACCCGTGTCCGGTAATCACCTGCGCCAGCCGGTACGAGAGGCTGCCGTGTGGCCTCTCTAGCCATTCCTCCATGATGGGTCTTACCGCCGCTATTACGGCGTGCCCTTGTGCTTGAGGCTACACATAATGGTGTCTATATAATTATAAATCATCAGGCAACAGTCTTAGGTGTATATTAATATGCTAAGCAGGCAGACTATTGGGAAAGTAAAAAAGACTTCAACCAGGTTGAGCCGGAAAGTACCACAGTGTTATTCAAGATATATATGCCCTAAGTATGAAATCCAAACAAATCCCATCGGTTACCTGGACCTTGATTCTGCTATAGCAAAACGACGGTCTACCTCGTTCACTACAAAAAAATCCATGTATTTTTAAATTTTAAAGCAATGTCGTTAAAGTGCAAAATTGACTTTTTTTAGAGAAAATGAAAAAGTATAATGAAACACTTTTCATTAAATTTTGGACGTTAACCATATCTAATATTTCAGCATCGCCGTCAATTAGACGGTGAAGCTCGTTTGTTATCTTAGTAGTGTAAAAGTTTAATAACGTAATGACAATTACATGCTAATAAATTAAGATTTACAAACATAAAAGATAAACTCATTGCTAAACAACAATCCCTAGGAACTTATAAATATTCATTAGGGCGGAATCGTTTGTGTATACGGACTGACCTTCTAAAAAGTTTAATGAAAGAAGCCTTCTCAAACTATTATTTATCATTAGTCCACTGTCTTTTATTACGACAGTTTGTTACATTTACATCGCTTCGTTATTTTTTCAGGTTGTTGGTCACATCCGCTTGTGTGGAATTCTGATGCTACGCCGTTTCTACAGAAACCTATTTGTGTGAGTATGTGTGCGTGCGTGCACATGTGCATACGTGTGTGTGTCAGATGATTAGCAAAATTGACACTTGTTAGTAACTAACCTGCCTTAATCGGGTTCGGGGCAGTGTGGTCCAACTGCTCTGTCCAACTGCTCTGACCAATCAGTTGGACCATGGGTCTTTACTAGGGGCAGTTTTCCAACTTTCAAAATAGTTGGACCACAGCACCTTTTGAGGTTTCCCTGGTCTAATTCATTTCAAAAATAATAATGTGATCAATTTAAACATTCTGACAATAACGTTCTATCATTTGGACTATGTAATATGTAGTACTTTTCAGTACTAGCTCGTTCTGACAAATAAACTATATGACTAGTAATGGATGTAACAGTCGTTCTTGTTAACAATCGTGTTACATGTCTGTTATGCATTATGACCCTCGCGTTATTTAGCAAGTTGGTGAAATAACCCCTTGGACGTTCAGACGTGTGAACAGCCTAGTCCCGGAAGGGTTCTTTTGAGCCTTTTTGATTTAGTTTTTGAAATACCTAATTTTTTGGCTCTTCTCCAAATACATTGTGACCAGTGATAATAACTATAATAATTATAGAGTTAGCAACTTACATTTTTTAAATGAATTGGATCAGGGAAACCTCAAAAGGTGCTGTGGTCCAACTATTTTGAAAGTTGGACAGCTGCCCCTAGTAAAGACCCATGGTCCAACTGGTTGGACAGAGCAGTTGGACCACTGCCCCGAACTGCCTTAATCTGACGCGTTCGTGTCAATCCAAATGTAATTTTTTTGTTTAGCCACTAATATTAGGGGTTTTACTAGCTAGAGGAACTTAACGTGACGCTTGATTAACTAACTAATTTCAGTCTACGCCTCCTATACTACTAGGTAGCACTTTTAGCACAGACATAAGTATATGAAAATTGTATAACCCCTAAAAAGTAATTAAACGAGGTATTAAGTTCGCTCAAACCAATCTTCAACGACTTATTTTTTTTTACAAATGTCTCGCAATGCGAAAGTGCTACATATTTTCTGTTCAGATGAAAGTTTAATAAAACTATTTGGTGCCTCATTGGTTAGTGATAAACACGTCTGTCCTTAGGCTCGACCCTAGGTCAAGCTGTGTAATCGACAAGTTGAAATTTTCTCGATTATCGCTCTACTTCGCTATAACATTAACGACTATTGGGAATGTTACTTGTCCCAATTACACTCGTTTACGACTGTATACCGCGTTGTAGTATTAGAATCGTACCATTAGCTTGTATTTTTAATAAATACAGGGTGATTTTGAAAATGTAATTCTGGGAATACAATTCTAATTAGATACGTAATGGGAAGGATATTGACTGATTTTTACATTTACATGCTCTTATTTTAGATAATAGGGGAATTCTAAAATAAGAGCTAAATTTCGGATTGCCAAGAGCTTCAGTAAGTTCTTTACTCAAACGAATATCTAAAACGGCGTTGATAGGATCTTACCAAATTTAGATAGATAGGTAGAGGGGGGAACACGACTGACGGTGGAGGTGAGTGCTGATGCATCACAAGGTGGCCACCCTAAACCTACATCTGGGTAGCAAGTCCCAGGCGCCTTCACAGTGTTCTTCTCTGTACCTCACTATGGACCTGGCGACCGCACGGTGAATTCATGGAATGCTGAGAACCGGATCTTGTCTCCTCAAGCGATGTGCTGAAATTTTTAACATCTATTTCTTTGTTATAGTTTTCTAAAAGATATTTTTTTTTCTTGTTAGGGTTATATTAACGTAGATCCTTGTATAATTCGAATGCTTTTCCGTAAACTCTAAACAATTATTCCTAGAAATATAATCCTTCACAAAATCATCTTTTCGATTTTCCGTAATAGTGGCTAGATTATATAAAATATTGGACAAGCAAAAGAGAGGAACTAAAAGCCGACTATCATAAAATAGGCTATCATATTTAATAGGCTCACACCTTAACAGTGATTCGTGTAGGTGTATACCAGGGTTGGCCAAATTAATTTATTGCCCAAAAGGTTCTCTCCAGGGCCTCGTCTAAATACAGACAAGTTTTCTAAGAACCCACAGGGGGACAGAAAAAAATTATATTTCAACAACTTTTCACCGTTTGCGTCTCGAGTTTAGATGGCTTTTTATTTGAAAAAAAAAAAGCCTCTTTTGTTAACTTCAAAATACGAGTTAATGTCTTTTTTTTGAAGACGGTTTCACATTCTTGATTTACTTGTGTGATGGTTATTTTAAAGGAAAATATTTTTGGGGCTCTTTATATTATTTCAGAAGAAAAAATGTTTTTCTTTCAACGTCAAGAACGCAATGCTTTGGTTATTACGCCACAGTTCCTTTCAAACATTCTTAAAAATTTATTTCAAATGCAAAATTTAACGATGTTTACTTGTGAAATCATTTTATTTCACTACTATTCGTACTTAAAATACAAATGGTTTAATAATGATGAATAAATGAATGTGACTAAATCACGTTAGAACGGCGGAATAAATCTAGACAAAATGTGACACTGAGACTAGCACAATTAGGTTTTTACCCCAGGAATATGTAGGGTCCGGATAAGACATGGAAGGCTATGACCCACCTCGACTTAATATATACATGGGTTAAACTGTAGTACTTAATCCCAATGGGGATCCTGGGGTTATCCTAATGGGGATTAATATTATATTTCATGTGAAGAGTTGAAGGATTCACTTGAAATTTTCTTATAGAAACAGAAGACGTAATACGAAACAGTTTTTTTTAAAGGGCAACACGGACTAATGATTGGAACGCAATAACTCAGCACGCAAAATTATCAATCAATACGGCACGCCTGCAGCTCACTCTTGCCAACTTTTAATTGGAACAAAATCCCAGCACCGAAGGCGTTTTAATTAGGAAAATTTCCTATGAACAAGCGGACGCGATATAATTTCTATGCAAATTGATCGTTTAACTTCGCATAACACAGTGGTACGTACCGTTACTTCTCGAAGGAAGCTCTCCAGTAGAAGCTGAATTAATAAAGAGCTAATTGATCAAGTTCTACTGGCGGAGTATTATTAACTTTTGTTTGTATAGAAGTGTGAGAACCGATGTCTGTATTAACTCGATATTGTCTTTATTGTTAGTTACCTAGTGTTACCTACTGAATTAAAAACTATTCATGATGTAAATATTTTTAAAGAAAAATTAAAAACACACTTGTTAGAACAATGCTATTACGACGTTGATGAATTTTTGAACGGTAGCAACGAGTGATGTATTATTTTAATTGACTCCTGTATTTTAATTTGACATAACCAATGACATTCACTGACCTCACTATTTTGTATACATTTTAAAATTATTATTAACATTATAATTATTGCATGTGTGTACTCGTATTTATGATAGTAATTTGGATTTCGACACGAACTATGTTTGTTATGAAAATAAATGATTATGATTATGATTATGATTATTATCGACATTGCAGGGTGGTTCCATGTTGCATCACCTTGGAGTCCAGGCTTTACTTGGTCCCACTCTGTCTTTTGGCTTGGACTCGCGCCAAAGGAGCAATTGCCTATCTTCTTCTTTCTCTTAGCGTTAATCCCAGCTAGATACGAAGCTTTCAGCTTGGAGTCTGGAGTCCGTTTTACCAGTCTAACAGGAGCAACTGCATATCTCTAAAGGAAAAGGTGAAAATTAGCAGTAGAGTTTGATTCAGGCCCCGGAGATCTCAATTGGGGCAAGCTCTTCAAATGCGTATAATCATCTTAAACTTTTTTTTTAATTTAGAGCCCCAAGAAGCGTAATGATCCAGCATCAACAACACAGTACATCATTTACGTTCAATAATGATTATTTCCCCAGTGGAGTAAATCTAATCTCTAACCTTATATCTCGAACTGCCCGATCTCTAACTACGAATTGGGAATTTCACCACCTATTCGAAATAAATATTAGCGTACAGTCATTTTAATTAGTGAATTTTGCCCTCTCAAACTTTGGAGAGGTGAAATATGTACATACAAGCCGTTGTATTCTTTGAATCCAACAACCTCTATAATCAAATTTCAGTTCCCGTCAATAGCTGTAACCTAACTAAATGAGTTTGCTATGCCGAACGACCGCGCGTCGCCAAGCCACCACAGTATCGTTGGAAATGTGACGTTTGACAGTTAGTTATATATATAGCTAATGCCATTACTCTGTCTCCTTAATCAATGTTCTTCAATCAAACATACGGAAAGAGTCTATTCCAGACCTTTCTAATAAGAAAAGCAAGAAAGTAGCAGTTTTTGCATCCATCAGAAACCGGTTTTCACAAAAAAAAATTGTGTTCAAAATCGTGGGGCTTATACCCCAATATTTTTGAAATATTGTAGGTAATTTACTACCTGTATAAATCAGTAGCTATAGATGAACACAATATATTTGTCCTAACGTATATAACGCCTCGTCTAGGCATATAAATTGAGGAGGTTATAGTTGTACAAATATATAAACTGCTAAGAGAAATTGCACCTGATTGAATTTTGCTAAACAGCGTGCCTACGTGGGATGTTATTTATCTAGCTCTAGACGTTGCTCACAGTTTCAATAAATGATACAAATATTGAGTTAGGTACTCCTTCTCATTATAGGCGTGTGTTTTAGGAGAAATACACTTGATTTTCTCAATTATTATCGTCGATTGACGTATAGAATTTGACCCTTTGTAAGATACCTTTTTAGTCTGGCTTCATTGGAGGAGGAGGACCTCAATTTGGATATATTTTTCCTACACGGCTAACTATAAAATGGCCTACTTGACTGGAATTTGCTCGAAAAATGCTGCAAAGCAGGCCATTATGTGGTTAACCGTTGAATAAAAGAGAGCTTTATGTATTACTGGGATGACTCCTGTATTCTTCTACATATAGCTACTGCTATTTTATGGAAGACTTTTTTTAGCGTTCTTCTTCTATTAGTCAATACCTGGATCTGGCACATAGAGACTAGATTTTTCAAATTTAAAAGTGATTCTTATTACTAAGTAACCAAAAGTGGAATCAGTTTTAAGTCAATACAAGTGTTGACACCGAAATCATTCATATACGTATAAACCGTATCTAACATGGAAACTCAAGTTTGTTTCAGATAACAATCCGTACTTGCGTACACGACAAGAATATCAGTTTTCACAGAAGATATCCGATGTGTAGTTAATTATTTAGGTACCCGACACCTCACTAGAAGCAGGTGCTTCAGAAACTGTTTTGTACTCGTATGTACACAGTTTATACTACGTACCCTGAGCTTTTACACACCTTAATACATTAATTAATTATTTAAGAAACATAGGCATTGGTTTTGGTATTTAAATAATACCTTATATCTATAAAGACACAAAACCTCAATCAAACAAGTACAACGCAATCATGTAACTAAGTAATATCTGTAATCATATTTACTTATCTGTCCTTATATATATGAAGTTCTTTTTAAAATAGTGATTCTGTATTAAAAAAACTGAATTATTGATCTATAATAAAGTTGTGCGTTTAGCTAGACTTTATCTCCCTGAGATCAGACTTAGATTTACCCTAAAGGGACATTTTGAGAAAGTAACATTTTGGGATGGGGGCATTGGGGGGAAATGGACGTTTCAGGAAAGGAACATTCTGGGAAATGGACATTATTGGAAAGCGACGTTTCGGGAAAGGGACTACTTGGAACCAAGGGACATTTTGGGAAAGGGAAACTCTGAACCTGAACCTAATCTAATATTTGATTAAGTTTCGATGACACAGTAGATCTAATGTAAGTGTATCAGAAAAATAATGATGGGAACCGATTCAGAAGTGAATCTGCACAAACTACAAACTTTGAAGTATTGTCACAGATTACCTAAATAGTTGAAAATTGCGTTCACGAAAAGGCATTGTCATGTTTAAATCAAAAGATGCGATACTAAAATGGTGCCAGGTAACAGGGTGTTCCCTTAACCATATAATAATTAAAATTCAATTATGGCGTGTAATACAATGGAATTAGTCAAAATATTAGTAAATTTACTTTAACATTATCAAAAGTCCATCAGTTCAACTCCCTTTATTTAAATATAATTAAATAGATGGTCCAAAGAATATGCAAATGCGGATAGGAGATAACTCCAAGACTTAATTTTCAATATTAACTTTCTTAGCTCAATCGCATATTCATTAGGAGCGGTTCTTCGACTTATCAATTTACTCGGTAGTGTCGATTACAATCGGTATTCAATCAAATACAGACGTTCAATCGTTTCGTGAATCGCTTCGATTTAATTGAGCGTTCAGCGAAAAGTTTTGGAGTCGTTTGTCACTTGTCTTCACGATTGCCCCGTCTCTGTGATGTATGTACATAATATTATTTGGAAGGCACTGTTACTTTTATAAATGAATTTGGAGAAATCCAAGCTAATTAACTTACATGAGAAGAAAATATTATATGTAAAATTTGAAAAACCTTCAACCAATTGCCAACTTTGTACTAAATAAATTAGTCTCATGCAGAAAGTATCGCGCTTTTAATACATTACAAAAGTGGCTTATCACGTTCTTATTCACCTTACCATCTATAAAGCTAATTCATGAAAAATATTTAAAAAAAACGTGTTAGTGATCATCAACTTTTGTAACTAAATAATACTTACTTTTTAAAAGTAAACCTTTAGGCTCACAATGACCACTTCACAAAATGACTGCTTTTCATTTTGTAATCAAGCTGTCTTTTATCCAAAATGACCAATTATTTAAAAAATCACATACTTTCAAATCACATTCAAATTTCAAAATGACGCGTTTTTAAAATGAAACATTGCCATAATGCCAACTTCCCTTCCCAAAATTTCCTGTTCTTATAAATCAATTTTGTAGAGTTTCTACACTTGTCTGCTTGTTAAGCTTGTCGTTGAGGAAGGATACGTTATGTTACGATATGTTGTGCTTAGAGAAAGGATACCTTGGTTCACACACACTTTAATTACGTAGTAAATAATGTAAAGGTGACAAAAATAAAGGTGAGTTGGTTTTTCCTTTCTCGAATGTGTTTACCGCGTGGCAGTAATTGCACTAATGATGTTTAATACATGAAAATATAATAATGACACAGGCAGGTTGCTGCGTCAGCCATATATGCACAGTACAAGACTGTACAAATTTAGTTTATTCAGTTTAGGTACATAAAGAGCACATTATGGATGTGAAACAGTGAAGCGACTATTACCTGTAAAGTCTGTGATATCCTTTATATTGTTTATATTATTACATTTAGGTACTCAATTTTGAGTTAAGCTCGTTTTTGTACATAGAATTTCACTTATTTGTATGAATGCCATGTAAGTGTACAATGGAAGAATAATAAAAATCTCTCGCTCTCCTAATCCTCCTCCATGTCAACACGTCCAGCAACAATGAACAACTACGGACGTATATTAGGTACCTAAAACATTGCACTGAAGTAACAAATACTCATTGGCAGATGTTCAAACGTTTAATTAATCTATTATTGGCGCCACCATTGAACACGGTTAATTAATGGCGACGTACGGATTTAATTAGGTACGCACGTCTGTTATAAGAGCGGTGAATTATTTAAAATTTGGTGTTGTATTTTAGTTATTCTAATGTAGCTGATAAATAGTTGCTTCGTATTTGAATATGTTAGGCAAAGAGGATTACAGTATATATTAAGTTATTGTAACAATGCCTTTTATTTTTTGTATTTTACCAAAGCGATTCACATAACATAAGGTACTTAAGGAATTATGTGGTGATGGAGAAAGAATACAAGTAGTATTACCACCCCATCGCAGCTATAGTGTATCGTAAGCGGCGACTAACAGAAAAATACGCAGAGATATCACTGCGATAGAGGGAAAACCCCAAATAAAATCCTTACCCATCTGACCAGCGTGCTAACAGTAGGCCAAAGCTTCCTAACATCGGAAGAGGCTTATGCCCAGCAGTATAATAGACTGTGATATGCTGATTGATTGATTGAACATACGGAACAAAACATGATGACATCTAGAAATGAAACAAGTCAACACTAAGGCATGTTTTTTGAACGCTACTCAGTCTTGAGCTTCGATTTACAACTGGATCTAAAGGTAGATTGTATTCCAGATGACATTTCTAAGGTCATTGTGAGAGTCGTTTCACAACTGTGCGTTGTTTCGAAATACCGGCCTAAAACTGCCCATTCATGTACATTCAGAGCGACTTTTGACATGCAAGAGATACTATCGTCTATAAAGTTGCACCCAGCGCTATAATTGATGCCATTACTGTCGCACTTACAATAATTATTATATAGTATACAAGGGGGTAAAGTGGTGTTAGTGCGGAAGTAATAAATCGTCATTTGTTTGCTAATGCCACCGATAGCATCTAATGTTTTACGGCGATGCAGGTAACTGTTAATTGCTAGCATAAAATATTTTAGTTGGTAAAGTTGCAATAAATGGGATATAAGTTAAAATAAATGACTGTATACGACACGGATACCCTGTTCTGGACTTCCCTTCCTATTATAGGGAGTAGGGAGTCCAACGGAACACGGTTTTTGATAGAAGGTCTAACTGACGGCAAAGTATACGTGAAACCCAAGTTTCAATCCAAACTTTAGAAGGAGGTTCAAACATACATGAGAGAGATACGTGAGATTTTAATTATTTATTTATCTGATCTACGTCTATTTTTACAGGTTCATTGAACACTTAGTAAAAGAAAAAAATGGCAAAATCAAATCATACAAATTGGTGACTATTAACAGTTTACCTGTTATCGCGACCAGCTGTGGTCCTTTTACGAGTCTTAACTGTCCCTACAGGTACCAAATTTCATCAAAATCGATTCAGTGGTTATTGCTACTGCATGATTCATCTGCCTACCTTTCATTTTAGAGTCCTCTTCCTTTCATATTAGAGGCATTATAGTATATGATCAATGTTGTATGGCAGGTTGTATGGGAAAGCCTATTATTAGAGTTAAATACAGCATGATGTTTATCAGGCCATGTACTCAAAATACACATACATCATGAAATTTAAACGCATTTTAATTAACGTTCAAATTACATAGCGCGACAGTAAATTTCATTGGATGCGAACATGTCTGTACATGTCATATAATATCGTATTAAATGTTAGGGGACTTAGTGCTCACCTATTTATGTAATAACTTAATTATCTAGTACTGGTATATTGCTGCGCAAAACTATTGGATTACTAAACCGATTATTGTGATATCATAATTATTGGTTAGTAATCCATACTAATCCATACTAATATTATAAATGCGAAAGTAACTGTCTGTCTGTCTGTCTGTCTGTATGTATGTTTCGCTTTCACGCCTAAACAACTGAACCAATTTTGATGAAATTTGGTATAGGGGTAGATTAGACTGTTAGAAAGGACATAGTCTATGTTTGGTCCCGATAACGGACATCTACGCGGGCGGAGCCGCGGGCAAAAGCTAGTTATTAATAATTGTCAATATATTTGGTAATTGTAAGAACTATTTTTGTGCTTAAAGGACACCTTGCCCTCTAAATAGCATTAATGTTCAGTGTCGATGACATAATGTGATTACGACGAGGATTATCTTTTTCAATCATGTATAGCCATTAATTATTGTTCCATCGATAGTAGGTTATTTCGGGCTATTAAAATAGTAAAAATATGTTTGTGTCTGTGTCTACAAAAAACCAAAGGTATTTAGTGATAAAATGATACTAGCTATGATGAGGATGAGAAACTTAGTGAAAAGGTTTGACTTTTTCGATATTTACGTGAACTATTTTTTTGTGAACAGTGACAGAATGTGACTGTATAACTTTTAACTAAAATGTTACACAGTCACATTTATACAAAATAAAAAAAATTGTAAGAATTTAGAAGGAGTCAAATTAAAAAAAAAAACATACATTTAAAAATAGAAATCGCAAAACGGACTCGTAATTTCCCGAAGCCACTGCAGAGAGCAATCAACTTCTCGGTATAATGGCTGAAAAGATTGTATGGAGTGGAGTGGTCACAGGCCGAGCACGACTATTTGAAAACACACTAACGAGACACTTTGAGGCTTTGAGCTAAAGGAATACAGCTGCAATAGTGACGAAGAACGGTTGCCTCGGCTTTCTTGCTAAATTTAAAAATGTTAGTGTAAGAGTACTAATATTTACGTATACTTTCAGTAGTTCCTTATGTTATATTTAGGAATGCCACGTAGATTATCTAATGAATAAAATAGTTATAGTTAGAACAGCATTTTGAGGCTTCGAAAATCGACATTATTTTTGATTTTTTACCCCGTAAGGAAGGATAGTCCTCCAAATTTGACTACTTATTGGCTATCCCATAAACCTAAAAATGAAATTAAAAAATTGCTACTAGCAATAATTATCTTTTTTATGGATCTCCCAATCCAAAAAGCTTCGTCAATCGGACTAATATTGCTGGAATTATTGATAAAAATAGGATGGTATCACATAAACACAGACATTATTGCAATAAATAAACTTAAAAGATAAACCATGCACGTGAACGATCAAAGAAACGATTTGATTTCACCAGCAGAAATCACTTCTAAAATAAAAAAGAAAACAAACATATCAGTTTTAGATCTAACTAACGACGCCAGATGTATTTCGAGATTCATAATGTAAAAACAAAATGCGTTCTATTTAGATTTGTTTTCCACTGACCACAAACCCACAGCGAAACAGAATTAGGACGTTGCGAAATTCTCATAGAAAATTTATATGAGCAAGGGGTACTGTGGGCAAAACATTTGCGAACACTGATGAGAGGACTGGAGTGCATCAGTTGTTTGGTGTTCCACAAAAGTAGTAAAAAACCCATCCCTGAAATAGGATTGTATTTTGCATGCGGGCAGAAGATTGGCAAATTTTAAAACGGGAGAAAAATTCCATACTTGTTTATTTATCAACTTTTATAAACAAAGGTGTATTTGTTTGCTTTTGTGGAACAAAGGACACAACATGTAAAATGTGTTAGCAGCGAGTGGAAGTTTATGAAACATAATAACGTTTTGAAATTATGATTCAACTAAGTGCTTTTTAGTTGTTCTGAAATTCTTTGTGTATTTTATAATGTACTTACTACCTATATGGATAAGCATATTACAGTACAATGCAACTTCAACAATCAACAATCGAGTAATCAATTATCTCAAGTTGATTGGAAACTTTGATCAAGTTTCTTTTGCGAAAACAAGTAATTTAGTACTGACTCTCGATTTCTACGATAATGTCGACTTGTTATTAAATTTTATGTTTCATTTTCATATTATTCTAATTGCAATCGTGTGAAACGTTGTATACGACCAAAATATACAAAGCAAAGGCAACGCGTGTCTCGGTGAAATTCACATGTGCGTGCACCAACCATCAAATCTGAAACCCAAGGTAGTAAAAACCGGGGTGGCCATTCCCAAAAGATTCCAGACACAATAAAACACATATTTACCGCACAACATAACTCAGTTCCGTTACAACCACTGGTTAATCCGGGAAATCCCGAAGCTTGAACACTACATAAATATTTCATCGTGCCTTAAACGCGTCCGGTACAAACTCAACTAGGTCAGCCAACGAACATCACTTATTTTGTATGTATGAGACGAATGTCTGTGGACGTCGTATTTAAAAGAAGACATTTGACTGGACGGAGTACTGAATACCAAAACTTTTACCATCTTTTAGTCTTCTCTTCACTACTTCTGAAAATATTTCATTTTCAAAGATTCAGCTGATCGTAGTTTGTTATTACCTTACCAACATATTCTGGGATTCAAGAGAGAAAATGTATATTTCAAGACATTTTATGCATATTTATATTGTAATAAGGAGTTATGTCGCACAAAGTAAAATTACTTCTAGAGTGCAGTTTTCTTTTACTGTTATCCAAATAATGTTGGCACGACTCGCATGAAACTTTCCGAGTACTGTTTTCCACATAGCAATAATAGTAAATTTATATCGTTATTTGAGTTAATCATAATGAATATTTAAATGTTATTATTTATCAAAAAAATTACTTGACAAACAGACAGGTCCCGTTCTTTCCTGTTGAAGAAAGGATCCCTAAAAAGCCGAAAAAGTCAAATAAAAATACAGACCAGTGATAGAGTGTAGTAGAGAGGAGAGTAAAATAGTGACAGAATGATAGAACCAGTATCAACATACGAAGGCAGTGTAGCAATGTACACAAAGCTAATATTGTCATAATAAGCCCCTCTAAGATCAAGCAAGCAGACTTTGGTCGTAATCTCTGAAGCCACGCCAAGATAACGCCAAGCCTAGACCAGATTACGTTAGTAGGTACTCCAGTGAGCTAGCGAATATTTTAGTACGTAAGTTTTGCTGTTGAAAATGTGTTCACGAGTACGAGAGAGGATGTTTACTATGCAAATGAAAGAATGGAACAACATAGGTGGGTAAATTACTATGCCATTTTCGAAATTTAAATATGTTATGAACAGATAAATAACAGAATAAAGTTGGATATTCTGTATAATGTATTATTAATATTCCTTGTTAATTTGCAATTTAAATTCATTCTAGCATGTATAATTCTATATAATTATTTTTCTCTCTGGAAAATCAATCAATTCGCCTATCGCAATCCATAGTTGGACATAGGCATCTCCCAATGTTGGGAGGCTTTAGTCTACCTTTTCTACGCTGGCCAGACGGGTTGGGACACGTGGAAACAATATTATAAAGCTTCCCAACATTGGGAGAGGCCTATATCCAGAAGTGAACTCTTTCAACTACCTACTTACTACTTGGTAGAATCCTACGCTAGAAAAGTACATACATCAGAAATTCTACAAACGAAATCAGAGTAGGTTCTTACTGCAAAAATTATCCAAACAGTAAGGGAACGTTCATATCTGACGGAACTTGCGTCGCGTATTATCGGTCGCGTAACGCCAGAACAGACAAATGTATAGAAAAACACTTGACCGTTCACACTCAACCGATGTTACGTTAGTGCGTCGAGTGTGAACGGTCAAGTGTTTTTCTATACATTTGTCTGTTCTGGCGTTACGCGACCGATTATACGCGACGCAAGTTCCATCAGATATGAACGTTCCCTAAGTGGACTTTCCATGTCCCGGCCAGATGAGGTAAAGACGAGCTCCCTAGAGAAATGTAAATAATTTAGAACGGCCTTTGAGCTACTGGGGACCTATTAAATTCCTTCTGTTTGTTGCCCTAATTAGTTAAATTACTCCTGGGAATACTTTGTCGTGTGGAAAAAATGTCACGCTAAATTAAAATCAAAGTCGTGAGTGTCAAATTGTTTTGGACACGCATATGTGAGTGCCAAAAGGGGTATTAGAATGTCTACTGAGGATTAGAACTTTACTCGGCTGTTATAATTTTGATATTGTCCTTTATTACCCGATTACGGCAACGTCAATGGAGGGTTATGATTTCGTTGGTAAACTTGACTCTGAGCTCTTGAGCTCTGTAGGTATAGTAGTGCCAGACGGTATCACCGGCTATGTTGGAGGATGTTCAGTGTTAATATTTGTATGCATGAATTTGGTGTGCTATGTGTAATAAAAAGTATTTATAAAAACCCAAGACCCCATATTTGCGTATTTCTTGTAATATTTATAAGAAACTCGAAGAAGTATCACAATAAGATCAAAACTATACAATCCTCCTAGAATTTAAAAAGATTCACAGTTAGAATGATTATTTCAATTTTGAATCTTTTACGTTCGAAATTATTTCACATGAATGAATGCGATAATGATGTTGATATATTATTTATGCCTTTGAAGTGCTGCCTGCGTTTGGTTTAGGATACATCGCCTATGATGACAGGCTGGCGCGCAATCAGTCTGTTACCACGACCAGTGTAATTGGGGCAAAGTAAACATAATCGTATAAAGGCGTTTGTATATATATATTCGTATAAATTTTTATACGTAGGTACGTGTATGGAAGCACGTTTGTAATTAAAATAAAACGAATTGATCGATTATTTACTAGAGAATCTTTTAACTTAGAATAGTACTCGTGGCAATATACTATGGTGTCTGCTTACCCCAAGAGCGCAAGGAGCGTGACTGTAGAATGTACAAAGTTTCTGAATTTGTCTATTTTTTATTTCCAGTGACGTACGCTAATGATTCCATAGAGACTATTTCACATCAAGTGGAAAGAAAACGTCCGTTATTAGGAGTAATATTGTTAGCAATTTCAAGATGTTTATAAGGGTAGTAACGAGTTGAAGGGAGATTGTGGCGAATGGTTCCCTATGGTACTTGTCAGTTGTGGTTTAACTAAAAGATAATATTACAGGTTCCTTATTCCGATTGACCTACCGTATCATAACAATACGTGTTAGTATTAGCCGACACATAGTTGGTTTAGTTTTACGCCAGTTCTAGCTTCAATTATTAACCAATTGAAAACCACCGTCTATTAACGTTACGACTGCATTTGAAACTCAATTATCAAGTAGAATAATGCGCAAGATTTGATTAAACTGGTCTGTAGTAGTACGTGAGTTTAGTGTCACTATAATGTAGTTGCCAGATGTGTTATTAAATATTTTCTAAGTTTATTACATTTTTCATTAGGTAGTTCAATTGATACGATAATATACATGTAGGTAATAGCTATTTCTCACGGTTCCGCCTGCACAGAACATGACCCTCATTTTGACAATAACAAATCCAAAAAAGAATTAACAATTTGATGCAGTTGCTTGGAAGTTATGCGTTTATATACATTTCAGTGATTCATTTATATATCAAGTAGAGATAAATTCTATGAAGAAAGAATAAGATAATTAGAATAGTTTTAATTGTAGAATAAAAGCTGCTTACTGTGGAGATAAATACAATGAGTTTAATTCATTTTACAACTGTAATTCAAGTATTTTGCCATGCTCTAATGCACTATACAATATAAAACTCTCTTCCACTACGCTAGCTACCCCCATTTTGTTTTTAAAAATCCTCGTTTCTTTGTGGGTAGAAAACTCGTGACTATTCCAACCAAACATACATAAAAACAGAAAATTCTCAGTCGTTGGGGTCATATCTTTTCAGAGTCTGTTGAGTGCGAGACAAATTAAAGAGAAGTCCTATAGTAGGGTGGCCATGGTTTTCTTAGGATAATTAAGTGAGGGCTATCCAAGTGAAACAAATATTTAACTCTGATTATGTAATGATAATGTAATAGTCTCTGAAGTTTACGTGAATATCACTCATTGGATTATAACTATGTTTGGTTGGTTGGTTGGACGGCAATCGTTACAACTAATATCTTTAGTCACCCCACGACTACTGAAAGGTAGCCGAAACGTCGGGTTAAGTGTAAATAATACTTTTGTCTAAATGTTAATCCATACTAATATTATAGATGTGAAAGTAACTCTGTCTGTCTGTACGTTACGCTTTCACCACTGAACCGATTTTGATGAAATTTGGTATAGGGATAGATTAGACCTTGAAAAAGAACATAGGCTATGTTTGGTCGCGATAACTGACATCCATGCAGCCGGAGCCGCGGGCAAAAGCTATTATCAAATTGTGATAGAACCCATTACAATGTAGTTTTTAAGCACGATTGTAGTTTTAAAAATGATTTTTCTTTTCGACTTCAGTATTTGTTATAATGTTATGCATTAGCTCCTACTGGTCCTGCACTACTTTTGATAGAATCGAGTCACGACATATTTCATGTTGTTCCCTAAGCAAGCAGCGAGTCGCGCTTCATAATCGGGCAGTTACCTACTTGTAATTGTTTTTCTTGAGAAATTACTTTATCAAGATGTACATAACTGGCAATGTTGACGTATTTAAGGGGAATAAGGTAAATATGAGGAATGAAAATACTTACTTCTTCTAAAATAATTCTCGGGTGTATTAACACTTAATACATTTTACTAAACTAAATTCATAGAATAAACTGTTAATGATATCATTTCCTTCACATCTAATGTACAAATTTAAGAAAATGAGCTTTGTATTTATGAGCGAAAACTTTTAATTGGCTTTCAGATGTCTAATTTTCTTACTATCCTATTGTGTTAGCTGTAAGTTTTCTATGTGTAAATATAAAAATAAATACTATTTTTTTTATAACTTTCCTTTCCCATTAATTTTAAGAGATAAGTTTTTTGTTATACAACCTAAGTGACGTGACCGTGACAAGTTCACGGTCCACCTGATGGAAAGTGGTAACCATAGCCTATGGACGTGAACAAAACCAGGAGCATAGCACCTGTGTTGCCAATCCCCACATTTTAGTAGTTTCAAAAAAACAGCAGGGTATTAATGACAGATTAAAATATTATAAATTCAATAGTAACGCAACACGAAGTGTTGTTTTTTAAAATTTATTTTTCTTGTCCCGCAAATATCCCACATTTATCTAAAAACATGGTTACTCAGTGAACCGTCGAGGCGGCGAAGGAGCCGGCATTCAGACTGCGAGCTCCTAGCCTCGCTCCCCATTCATTGTGATGATTGCTCCGCACTCATTATACCTATAGAAGTCGACTCGTGTCCCGTCAGGATGTTTAAGCCAACCATCGTTACTATATCTACTAATGACGGTGTTTTATGCGATTCAGCTGTTGTGTTGTTGTTTATTTTTTAGCATACATAACATTACATAACATAAACTCACACCTGTATTCCCCGAAGGGGTAGGCAGAGGTGCTAGCACCCACATTTCGCCAGTTTATGTTTAGGTCCCAATGTAATAGGTGGCGAGCCTATTGCCACTAACCGGGCACTTATAAACCTGCGATAAATACACACATAACTTCGAAAAGCATCGAAAAGTCATTGGTGTGTGCCATGGTGAACCTGGGATCGAACCCGAGACCTCGTCTCAGCAGTCCATTACCCATACCACTAGGCTACCGCAGATTAGCAAAATAAAATATTATTTGTATAGATAGTAAGATGAACCCGTAACCAGAACGCAAGATACCGGGTGTAAGGGGAAAGCTCCCGAAGCAGAAGGTAGTAATAGTACTTTAAGTACACCACATATTGGCATAAAAAATTGTTTATTTTTTGTACCATTTCTAGCATTACTTGCATCATCAAGAGGCTTCGGGAGCGTTCCCTTTACTCCCGGTATCTTGCGTTCTGGTTACGGGTTTTTTTTTTCTTAGAACTTTAATTTTTATATTTTAATCTCTGCTGCAGTTTAAACTGTTAAAGTGAGAAGTATTTAAGGGGAATCTACAATTTTTATTACAGGGGATGAATATCAAGAGCCCAATGATTTTGCACTCAAAAATATTAATACTGAATATTTTAAACGTTTAGTTATTACTACTATCTTTATCACTCATCAATCAATATTAAATCCTACGACAAGACCAGTAAGTTAGTACAGCGAAGCAATGTTCTTAATTTGTACAAACTTTCAATTACTTTACTTACATAAATATAAAACAATTCACCGTAAGTACTAATCAATTAACCCGCAATCCTGTGCCAGGGGGCAAAAGTGCCTACGGCATTGCCCCGCTCTGTTTAGCAACGGCTAAGCTTTGCCCCAGGTACGAGGCGGATCGAGAGTCACCGGTTTTGTCACTATTTACTTATTATTTAAAGTTAATTCTACCAGTACTGAGTATAAAAATCAGCCATTACCTGTAACAAAAATATTTAATAATTAGATTGTATCATATAATACTTAACATTATTTTCGAACAATGGTTTCAACATTTCAGTTTCTTTTCATGGGGCGACTAAAACGTTGGAATCCGTGTAAATAAAAAATATCACGATATAATTAGCGATAAAATCCATTCAAAGATCGTCGAAGAAAAGAAGCGTCGGTAGCTTAGTGGTTAAGGAGTCGGCTTTACGATCGAAAGGTCTCGGGTTCGATCCTGGCCATTACGCTACTGACGTAAGCCGACTCCTAACACAAGCAATTTAGCTTAGCTGGAGGGGTTAGAGGGAATATTATATATAGTAATCTGCGGTAGCCTAGTGGTATGGGTAATGGACTGCTGAGACGAGGTCTCAGGTTCGATTCCAGGTTTACCGTGACACGCACCAATGACTTTTCGATGCTTTTGGAAGTTATGTGTGTATTTATCGCAGGTTTATAAGTGCCCGGTTAATGCATTAGGCTCGCCACCTATTACATTGGGACCTTAACATAAACTGGCGAAATGTGGGTTTTAGCACCTCTGCCTACCCCTTCGGGGAATATAGGCGTGAGTTTATGCTATGTTATATATAGTAATATTATCATATTATATAGTAACTTCGGTTCTAATATTCTTTATAAAAAAAAGTAAAAACAAATAATTTTAATTCCATGCGAAAGAACTCCACGTGAGTGAACGATAAATGGATTCCACGTGGACGAAGCCGCGGGCATCAGCTACTCAAAAATAATTATGAATTCATATTTAAAAAAGCCTGTAAATATTCACAAAATGTCGTCAGAGACTATAATTTTTACACTGCAAAACTGTGTCGAGTAGCCTTGCATTTATACTCGAGTATATAATTTGAGTATAATGGCTGCTAGTATGGAAATGTACACAAATTGCTCCTGTAGGTACATTTGTGCGAGGCAATTCACTTGAGGCTATAACTTGCGCACCTGACTGTTCTAACTGGGATCAAAGACCGTGCATATAGCATTTGGGATCGTTCAGGAGTTTGTGATATTTATACGTATATATTTTATAAATATCTGTCAAATACATGTTATACAGATTGATGACGTATGGCGGAGCGTACGGGTTTGATTCCCGGTAAGTGCAAATAAAAATTTTTTGTATGCGTATATCGGAGTGTTTTTGATTATAATATAAATAAATAATAAATATTCCACAACTTTCTACACAACGCTATCTAGACCCATGATGGTAAGCTTAATTAGCTTGTGTTATGGAATCTAGAATGCGGATAAACATACTTGAATACTTTTTTTTTTGTAAATACATACATATTATATATAGAAACACCCAGACCTATGCAAATACCTATATTCATGCATACAAATATTTGCACTGAGCGGGGATCGAACCCGCGCCTGCTGTATGGCAGTCGCGTGCACTACCGCCACACCACGGATTATCATCATCTGCGTGGTGGTAGTGACTAAGTAGCGAGCGTGAAAACAGTAGGCCAAAGCCAACATTGGGAGAGGCCTATGTCCAGCAGTGGACTTCAGTAGGCTAATTGATTGATTGGTGTATACAAAAATATGTATTGATTTTATTCACATCTAGAACCCATATCACAAGCTATACTTACTTTGGGTCTAGTAATGCTGTGAAAAACGTTCTAGAATCGAAAAACATTGGAAAAAATGAAATGCTCAAGTGAGACTTGAACTCACGACCTTTCGCTTACAGGGCGACTGCTCTGCCAACTGAGCCATTGAGCACCACTTGAATCATTCCAAATTTTCCTTCTCTTTATATCCGTCTATAAGGGCGACGGTGCAGCCATCTACCAACATTCTTACGAACTGTTGGAAACAATGAATGATTTTTCAACCATTTTTAAACATTGAATTTTGATGACTGCGCCCAAATATTTGAATGAATTTTTTATAGCATTTATTATGCTAACTGTTAAGTTCCAAAAACATTGGAAAAATTTCGAACTTAACAGTTAGCATAATAAATGCTATAAAAAATTCATTCAAACGTTCTAGAATATTGTTAAAAACTAGCTGATGCCTGGGCCTTCACCCGCGTTCAATTTTGATATCATTCCCGCTACCCATGGAAACCTATTCCCGGGATAAATATTGTTGTGTTATTCCAGACTACCGAATTCAAACAGATTCGTTCAGCTGTTAGAACGTGATCAAGTAACAAACACTCAAACATCTTTATAAACGCTTGTAATAATAGTACGAAGAAGATGTATTATTATATACATACGTATTTCAAGGATGCAAAATTCTAACCCGAACTCTCAAATAAAAATATAAGTATGCTCTCGGAAAAGCTCAGTCGCACTTGACGGTTTTCTAAGGTAGGTGAAATATGAGGGCATGTACGCAAATAAAGCAGGGACGTCAAAAGGGACGCACGTCGAGTTCTCAGCATTCAACGATTCACAACCACTTTGAAGGGAAAGTAAATAGTTTCCTTTTTACAGAAAAAAAGATTGTATAGCTAGCATCGAAAGAAGTTCTACATACATTTAGGTATAACCTAACTAACCTAAATTTATTTTATGAAGATACATGGGCTTAGTATTTTAAAACATTGTTCGAAATCTAGGTAATCTGCATACACTTTTGACACTACCTGTACCTTCTTAGTTTTATTTATCAGTTTATTATTAACTGACTTCAAATAAATCGGAGGTTCTAAATTCGTTCTAAATTTGTACTGAGTTAGACGAATTTAGTTGCGGTTATGTTCTTGTTTATTTAAGTGATAATAAATAAATAAATAGCGATAAGACCGCCATTTGTACTGCCTCATAATATACTGTAATTTGTATGTAACTTTTCTGTTAATATTGTTTTTGGTGTACCATAAAAAATATTGTATTGTAAATTAAATATTCCACAACATTCTACACAACGCTATCTAGACCCACCCGGTAATCTTAACTTAGCTTGTGTTATTGAATCTAGAATATTATATATGGAAACACCCAGAGTACATAGAAATAACCATATCCATGCATACAAATATTTGCACTGAACGGGGATCAAACCCGCGCCTCCTGCGTGGCAGTCTCGTTCACTAGCGTCACGCCACAGAGGCTGTCCTATAATAATTTATCTAATATGTTTGGTATGGTAGCCGATGTACTTTTACCCAAAGGTCTACAGTAAACGGGACATAAAATAGTGTGACTAAAAGGTATAGTTTGTATAGAGACGTAAGTTTGTAGCACAACATCGCAATTCGTATATTTCTTCGTGTGTGGAACATTAGTTGCAGCTAACGACCTGTGAACATACTTATTGTAATGCCCCACGATAGAAACATAGGGGCTATTACTTTTTATTGCTAGATTACTTTCTCAATGCATGTTAATACGTTGAAACTAAGAGGTTAAAAAATATCTACACGGCTGTGTACAACGGAGTATGTATACAAGGACCTGCGGTATGGGTAATGGACTGCTGAGACGAGGTCTCGGGTTCGATCCCAGGTTTACCATGGCACACACCAATGAGTTCTCGATGCTTTTCGAAGTTATGTCGTCCTTTAAGCGGGGCGTGAAAAGGCATCTAATGAGGCCGTCAAGCTGAGTGCCACCACTGTTAACATGGTAAATGTTTACGATGGTGACCCTCTTTCTGAGACTTTGCCTTTAGCTTAACATCAGGCGAGGTGAAGTCAAATTGACGTGTCCCGCATAAAAAAAATGTGTGTATTTATCGCAGGTTTATAAGTGCCCGGTAAATGGCCTAAACATAACTGGCGAAATGTGGGTGCCTACCCCTTTGGGGAATACAGGCGTGAGTTTATGTTATGTTATGTGTTACACAATACATTATGCTTTACAGTACCCGGCTCTACAGTTAGCATATCGGGATGAGGAGTACAAGTTCAGTCGTTTTCTTGCATTCTCTTTGACATAAATAGGTTAATGTGTTAATGTGTTCATAGAGTTGTTAAAACAATATGTGTTTAAAGAATATAAATATGAAAGCTTACCTTGGTTCTAAAAAAATTACAATAAAATCAATTTACAAAACCTTAGCAAGCCAATTTAGTCGTGCCTTTTTGTTTGCAACCAAAAATAGGTTCGCTTATTTTAAAGAAGGCCCACTTGTCCACTTTTTCCTAATTTGGGTAAACACCACGTCACGTCATCATTGAAACTAATACCAAATATTTTAAGTTTCTTATTAGGAAAGAGACGGCCTCCTTAAACCTCCTCTAACTGATCTAAAAACAAACGGAAAGAACCAAAGAAGAAGAAAGAACAAAAGTAAGAAATTAAACTTCATTCATTCATTCCGACAATATTTAGCGGCGAATTGTAAGTTGCACGGGGAGACAGAAATTGCCATAATTGGTGAGACAACACGGCTAGGAGCTTAATCGTGTTATCTTCAAAAGAACACCATTACGTCATTAGTGCTGAATAGATTAATCTGGTTAAATGATCTGAAGGTTCACTGAGTGGCTTGCGCAGTTCTAAGTGTGTTTGGAAACAAGATAGATATGAGATTTTTAGCCTAGGATTTATTTGTACTATAGACCAAGACCTGTATTCCAGAACGATAATTAGTTCTAAATCTCGACTTAAAAGATCGACCACGAACCTAACACCCTATAAGGTATTAATGGAGGTCACAATATTTTTTTTCGGAGCTGAAGCAAACTCGCTCGTTCAATTGTTTGTTATTAACCAACCGATCCGTAGTTACGCCTTACTACCAGACTGCTGTGACTATGGTTCATTTTATTTATTCGTGGCCACACTAGTGTGACTATGAATAATTTTATTTACCTGTAGTCACATTAGTATAGCTAGTGATAATTTTACCCGATCCATGGGCACACCAACACACCATTAGACCATCTCAAATTTTTTTGTGAGGTTATATGGTAAGAGAAGTAGGAGATCTAGTTTTGAACGTAAGCACCATCAATCACAATCTAACAAATACCAACTCTATCTTAAACTAAAATACAGCCTCTAGTCTTCTACAAAGTTAGATAGACTACTAAAATTTTACTTCAACCAATATTCGAAACTAAATTGTAACCCTACATACATAAAGGCACACTATACATTGACAATCTAAAGTTTTATTCAAATTGCCACCAGCTCTAACAAACTTGCCCAATAATCTAAAACTTGAAATTGCACCCGAAACTCTCGCCCAATTATATCCATTGATTTACATATCTGAGGCACAGGAATAACCTCTGTACTACACCGTACCTTTGGGAAAAGACCGGTTCGCTGGAGCAGCATTCATTGCTTGTAACGTACGAGCTAATATACCTACTAAATATTTTGAATAATTAATGTACAGCAACCACCGAGATAATTATATTTTCGTGTCGTTCTCGAGGCCGGGAATCGGAAAGTAGGTCTGGTTAGACGGTAGTAGATTCTTCTAGTGAATTAGTAATGTATTGTTTTCGGTTACTTCAAGCGAGTTCGGAGCGGTCTGAATTACTCATGGTACTGTTTTTCGTTTGCTTTTTTGGGATCAGTTGCGGTGTAAATGTAATTGCGGTTGGGATAGGTAACCATTTTCCCCGATTGGATTTTAATCACTATTAATATTGTAAGGGATCAGTAAATCTTTACTTGCTTTTGTCTTCATTTGAACAATTACTTTAAATAGCAATTTACTATTGGGATTCAGCTTATCACGTTTTTGTCAATAAATACTCATTTAATTGCGTTTAGGAGACATTTACGTTTTAACTACAAACCAAAGAAATGACGTCGCGTTTGTAAAGGAAGGCTGCTCAAAACAGACAAATCAAAAGCCGTACTCAATTTTGATAGCAGCCGCTGATTGGACATTACTCGCAGATTCGTATGAGAAACACTATAAAATACCGGAGGATGTTTGTGACTCGTCATCCAGTCCCGATATATTTCTATTCTCGAAACAGCAAAAGCGTGCAGTATTAGTAGAACGCACAGTACCGTGGGAAACTAACATACCTAAAGACCACGCTATAAAAATAAACAAATACTTTGACTTGACCAATGAGTTAACCAAAAATGGCTATGTGGTTAAACTCTACGCCGTAGAAGTAGGAGCAAGGGGAATTCCAGCTAAATCCCTGTATAACTTGTTTAAAGACCTCGGATTGCCGATAGCTTCAGTAAGCTCTTTACTCAAACGAATATCTAAAACGGCGTTGATAGGATCTTACCAAATTTGGATAGGTAGAGGGGGGAACACGACTGACGGTGGAGGTGAGCGCTGATGCATCACAAGGTGGCCACCCTAAAACTACTCCTGGGTCGCAAGTCCCAGGCGCCGTCACAGTGTTCCTCTCTGTACCACGCCATGGACCCGGCGACCGCACGGTGAATCCATGGAATGCTGAGAAAAGTGACGTAGTATATGAAATACCAAAAGATTCCATATTCTATTTCCTTTGAAACCACGCCTAAATAAAAGTCTATACGATAAAACATCAGTTCTGTACGAGAACTTGAATCAAATCCGGCGGTTATGTCTACGGCATAAGACGTTTTGGTCACGTACGTCTTTGCGCCAGCTGTTTGCAAAATGTTTCATCAAATATCGTTCACATACAGCTTTTTGTAAAATGTGGAAATATTCTGAGCGCATAAACATCCTGCAAGTACTATAAATATTGATCTTGTTAGTACTAATCATGGGAATTCATAGATGTATTCTTGGTATCAAAGAGCAATTCACAATTTCAATTGATATTTCAAACATTGCCTGATTGAAATATAAAACAAAGGCATGAACGAAATAAAATACGTGATGTATCTTTTGCGGTAAGGGAGATTACTAAGCCTCTGCGGTTTCTTTTCTGTCATATCTAAAATCTTGTGTGTTTATTATACTAACGTCCTTGAATAGTATAAACTCACAATTTGACCCGAAAGGATCATTAGCATTAGCGTACTAGGATTTTATTTAATTTAGACAAATGGTTTCAATTGGATAAATATTTTAATTACTTTTTGCCTTTCGCAAGTGACTCCAATCACGTGGATCTAAGTATCTTATGCCCGTCTCCTGGTTCTAAGCTAAATCACCAATTTTCGGCCAAATCAGTACAGCTGTTCTTGAGTTATAAATAGTGATAATATGACTTTCTTTTATATTTACAGATATTCTTGATATTTTGCTTACGTAACCATACTTTAAAAATCAATGACTTTCGTATTTCTACCACCGTTGTTAGTAATAATTATTTTCACGAGCCCTGTACACATTACTTGTATACGGGTTAAGCAATTAAGGCAACTAGTTCTCAACACCGCAAGTTGCAAAACACCTTGTAATATGCGTCAGGACCAAAGCCTGGGTACGTGTCAATTCCCAACGAAAACAATTACTGGTACAAACGGGCCAAGCATTTACATAGAGGGCCAAGCGCCCCGGGCGCGGGACCGCCCGATTAAAATCCCTAAAATACACGTCAACGTGTTGACGTTTTGATGAGGCGAAATAAATTGTGGGGTGCCCCCTCACCCCAAGGGTATATGCGTGCCCCAAGAAAATGAAGGTAATCAACGGGCTGTGTCGCCGTTTTTGCTTTGAAACTGTGCCATGCGCGAATTTTATCAGCTTACCCAGAAGTCTAAATGCTCTACGCGGTACTTTTTTCTCTCTCTCCATTCATTTTTGTTCTTATTTAATAATTCGTCTTGGATTTCGTGTTTTTTGATGTTTGAAATATAATTTGTGATGAGTTGCGTATTTTTTATCATTACAGATTTGCGTTTTTCAAAGAACGTTTCAATTTATTTTTTATTTTGTCAAATTACGTTGGAAAGTACTTGTGTGAAATAAACTCGGCAAGAGTTTGAGTAGTTAATATAACATAAAGGCATGCATGTTGAACTTACAAATCAAATACACCAGCATTTTAACAATAATATCAATATTCTTTTCTGATCTACTTTACACATAACTTGTATAATTATTACTAAATTGTATAATTATTTTTGCTTTATTTCGTTGTCAGGACAAGGTTTGTATGAAAGAAAGTTTTTTTTTTTACTTTCTATCATACAAAGCTTCGTAGCGGGAATTGGATCAGTGTGCCACTAGTTAAAGTATGTCAGGAAATATTCAATGTAAACAACCTGAAGTCAATTCAGATCGGGTATTGTGCCGTAAATTGGATCTAAGTCCATCTTAAGACTGCGATAGGCTGGTTTATTGATTCGAATCTTGTTTCGTGTTGCCCTAATGTCTGATGGAATAATAACAAACAATTACAAAGAGTATTTGTTACGGAAAAACTAATAATCCCTCTCATTCCTCCAGTTAATTTGCCTGTTTTAGGCCCGTATTCTAGAATGACACTTAGCCTGAATCGTGATTCATCTGAGGGCAGATTATATACACAGATTGTTAGTTTGACATATTGCCTTTACAATCTGTGCTGCTGATCCGAACCTGGATACGCCAGAGATCTGTGGAACTACATAACCAAAGATGGGTACAAACCATCGACTGCAGGCAATCAAAACAGGCTGTGCCGTCGATAAATAAACGGCTAACGAAACGTCTCCTAAGACTAGACAGAACAAGTCTAAGGACATTTATGGGGACAATAACGGGCCACTGCCCCTCAACAGGCACCTACATACCATCGGCGTCACGGATAGCCCCCTCTGCAGGGGGTGCTTCAGCGCCGAGGAAACGGCCGCCCACGTAATACTGGAATGCGAGGCAGTGGCCGCCCAACGATCCCGAATCCTCGGCACAGTGAGGTCACTCTGCGAAGCCTGTGAAGCCCCCAGTAAGCTTCTGCGTTTCTGGGCGGAGCTAGGCTGGCTGCTCTAGCCAGCACTCTCTACGCACAATGGCCCAAAAGAGAGGCTAAGTGCGGACAAAAGAGTCCCCTATCCTATCCTATCCTATCCTACAATCTGTGCTCAGATAAATCGAGATTCAGGCGGAGTGTCATTCTAGAAAGCGGGCCTAAGTGTGTTCACTTCGGTGTTGTAATGGCCAGTATTCGAAACTGGGCGTTCGATGTTGTATCAGGCCTTTACAGCCTCCGTGGCGTGGCGGTAGTGAACGCGGCCCCTACGCAGGAGGCGCGGGTTCGATCCCCACTCAGTGAAAATATTTGTATGCATGAATATGAGTATTTGCAGTCGGTGTTAAGTCCTTAGTGGGGTAACTTCTACCAGGGGAATTTACCTCAACCATAAATGCTAAGACGACAACAGCGTACGCCTAGGTGAGCGAAGCTAGGCTGTTCGGCGCGCACCGACAAGTGCTTCATATACGTCCTCGCCGCCCCCAGACCGCCGCCGCGGGCTGGGGTCGGGCCTGCCTAAATACATCCAGGTGGGTCGTCCCCTCCGGGCAATGTTACAGTTCATAACGAGCCTCGCTCAATCCACCTACCTCGGAGCTGTAGCAGCTAAATATGAAGCACGAGGGCGAACCTTCGGCGCCATAACCGGACAATCTGGATAGGGGAAGAAAACCCTGAAACAAAAAATAACCCTGTGGCTGGGAAGTCACCTGCGTCATGGACCTACGCAGTCGAGCGCCGTACGCAGGGATGAAGGGATCCTGGAGGGTTGAGCCGAACGACGCTGGCGGTTATGCGTTCGCGAGGCAACACGCCCTCTTTGGCCTGGATTTCAGGTTAAACGGTGGCCTCAACCACTAGCCATGGTTGGGGAAATTAGGCCAGGGTGTCCCACTTGTGGGTCACCGGCGAGGAGTGGAGGGTCCACGTAAGTGGTAGGTAAAGGTCATGCTGACGAGGTAAGTGAAGGTTAACCAGGCGTTGTGGGTAGGCCTTTTTCATGCCCCAACGTCAACCCGATCGAGCCTCCGATGTCGCACTGTAAACCAGCTCTGCACTCCTATATCTCTTTGGTAGTCCTAGTGCCCCTCGAATTAAGTCGAGTAAGGTACTCCCAGTTGCGGGCTCCGTGGAGGGTGGGAAGCCAAAGAGATGAATTAAACACTAACAACTAATATGGATAGGCCAACAAATAATAACCAAACTAACCCTACAAATCCCAAAACTGGAAGCTCAGTGGCTCAGACTACGGGTACCAGTCAAGGGAACGACTACACACGCGCCCTCAGCGTACACTCGGCCCAAACCGGCAGACCAGCGGCCTCGGCTGCAGGCACCGGGAAGGGCACCAACACCACACACCACACCACCCAAACTGGCAGCTCAGTGGTTCAAACTACGGGTACCAGGGAGGGTAACAACACAGCACGCGCCCTCAGCGCACACTTGGCCAAAACCGGAAGCTTAGTGGCCTCGGCTACAGGTACCGGCGGAGGCAAGCACACTAAACAGTCACTCACAACCTCAGCCCGATCTGGAAGCTCAGTGGTCTCATCTACGGGTACCAGAGCGGGCATTAAAACTACCATCACGGGAAGCTCAGTGGTTCCATCTACGGGTACCCGTGAAGGTAACCACACGCACAAGAGGGTAACCTCTATGCCCCACAACCTTCCCCCAACTGAAGGCCCCCGCAGCGTCAGCCCGTTGGCTTCTTGCTCGTCCAGTCCAGCCCCTGGGCAGGAAGGGACTAGCGGCCAGCCGGAGGACGTTTTCTCTGAAGGCTGGCAACTGCCCAAGAGAAAGGGGTCAAACAAGACCAAGAAACACACCAAACCCTTGGGCACAAAAGGTAAGGAAACTGCCGAACCGAAGCCTAAGAAGAGGAAGCCGAGAAAAACGAAGAAGGAGAGGCGGATGGCCAAATCTGCAACCTCGTCCCTTCCCTCTTCCCCACAACCCTGTACTTCGGCAACGAGGCCAGAGATCAGAGGCCCACTCAACTTCGCCGCCGGTGGAAGGAACATGCCGCCGACCGGTGACAGAGCGAAGGAGGGTAAACAGCGCCCAAATGGGAGTGGTCAATCCTCTGCCAAACGTGCTCTCAACGAGACGTCTTCGCCTCGCGGGGAGCACAAAAGGCAGAGGCTGGACCAAACCAAGAGGGTCGCCAGGCCAACCTACGCCCAAGCTGCTTGCACGCCCCTCAGTGTCGCAGTCACCTGCGCACGAACGGGGCGTATCAGTAAGGACGTATCCGAGCAGGTACTCACCGAGATACAAAATCGTATCTTCGGGGATGCCTTGGCTCGGACTCAACCCAAACCCCCGAAGTTCAAAGCCAAACCGCTGTACACGGAGGGGGTTTTGAAACTGTGGTGTGAGGATGATTTCACACGCACATGGCTACAGCGTGCCGTAGACGAGATGGTTCTCACGTCCAACGTAAAGTTGGTCGTGAAAAACCAATCGGACATTCCTCAGCAGGCACGCTGTGGTATACTGGTCCCCGACCCACAGGGACTTCTGGAGGATGCGCGCAATATTGGGCGAGTCCTGTCCTACCAGAACCCCGAGGTGGAGGTCGCAAAGTGGACCCTTTTCAACGCGGCTAAACAAAACGCCGCCTGGTTCCTGGTGGTCGGAATCCCAGAGGACCAAGTACCGACCCTAATGGAGGCCGGACGCCGTCTCGCTTTTGGAGTGGGGGCGGTATACGTCAAATTCCAGGGTCGGTCCGGTAGGTTTACCGACGTCCCTCTGGGATGGGACCCGGCCACAAACTCCATCAGACAGGAGCTCAAAAATCCGCCAGCGAAAGAGGAGACTGAGCCTCCTTCAAACGCTCCCGAACCAAGCGCGGAGATGCCAGCACCGACATCACCAGCTGCTCCCGCCAAGGTCGAACATGAGGGCACCCCCATGGAGACAGGGGAGACAGAGGACGTCCTGTCCTCAATCTCCGACCTCCTGGAGGGTGACGTCGAGCCCGGGGACCTGTTCGCGGAGCTAAAACTTGGGGGAGACGAGGAGGGCACGTCCAGTGATGGCGTTCCCTTCGTTGAAGATTAGTCTCCTCCAAGTGAACCTCCAGCACAGCCGAGATGGGACGGCTCAGTTGCGCAAATGGCTGGAGGTTCAACAAACGGCCATCGTACTGATCCAAGAGCCGTGGATCAGAGCAGGTCACATCCAGGGGCTCTCCAATTTAGGAGGTAAGCTTATAGTGACCGATAGACACGATCACCCCAGATCGTGTATATATGTCACCAAAAACCTAAAAACACAGGTCCTTACAGAGTTCTGTTACAGAGATCTCACTACAATAAGACTGCACACACAGCTGGATGTCGAGGACAAGGTGGTCATCCTCGCCTCAGCCTACATGCCCGATGGGGAGGGGCTGCCTCCGCAAGAACTCATCCGACTGGTGGATCACTGTGAGAAAGAAAGGATGGAGGTCATAATTGGGGCTGACACTAATGCCCACCACATGCTGTGGGGCATGGGCACACAAAATGACAGAGGTAAGTCCCTTGTTGAATATCTTTTCACAACTAACCTTACCCTACTAAACACCGGCTCCGAACCAACCTTCGTCACCAAAAGGAGCCGCACCATTGTCGATTTAACACTGGCTACGGAAGGCGTAGCGGAGGCCATCACGGGCTGGCATGTCTCCAAGGAGGCATCCTGCTCAGACCACAGATGGATTCGCTTCAATCTACAGGCGGAGACATTACAACTTCCGCCAAAACGCAACCCAAGAAAAACTGACAGGGTCAAATTTGAGCAACACCTAGCAAACAGACTTGCTCAGCAACGCTCAACACAGACCCCCAACAACTACAGACAGATAGAGGAACAGGTAAACCACCTAACGAAATCTATGATAGACAGCTACCACATAGCATGCCCAGAAACCCTACCTCCTAAAACACCAGGTAAACAGCCATGGTGGGGCCCAGAGCTAGAGCGTAAGCGAAAGCAGGTTAGGAGGGCATTCAACAGAGCTATGAACACTTGTGCGGATGAAGACTGGGACGCCTACCGTTCCGCCAAATCTAGCTACAAAAAATGCATCAGATACCGGAGCAAACAAGGGTGGCGTAAATTCTGTGGGAACATAGAATCATGCCAACAAGCAAACAGGGTAAGGAAGGTCCTAGCGCAGACTAAGCTGACTGCACCGCCCACCCTCAAAAAACAGGACAACACGTTCACATCGTCGCCAGATGAAACCAGACGCCTACTTATTGAAACCCATTTCCCCGGCTGCGTCTTTACAACAGAAATCAACTGGCAAGATGAAACCATAACACCTACTGCCCGAGACTGGCAATATGCAAACAAAGTGGTCACCCTGGAAAAAGTCCAGTGGGCCATCAGTAGTTTTCACCCTTATAAGGCAGCTGGCCCGGACGGGATCATCCCTGCTATGTTACAGTGGGGCAACCTACCGGTTGCGAGCAGACTGGAACGTATTTTTAAAGCCTGCCTGGCACTCAGATACGTTCCGAAAGGATGGCGAGAAGTGGGAGTCATCTTCATCCCGAAGCCAGGAAAGGGTGATTACACGAATCCCAAAGCACATCGACCAATCAGTCTGACCTCCTTCATGCTAAAAACCATGGAGCGCTTATGCGAGAGGGAGCTGAGAGATGGTGCACTAAAACAAATACCCCTACACGCAAACCAGCACGCATACAGCTCCGGTAAGTCAACGGAATCGGCCCTCCACCTGGTAGTCAGCCGGATAGAGGAAGCGATAGAACAAAAAGGCATCTGCCTAGGAACGTTCATCGACATTGAAGGAGCTTTCGACAAAACCAGCTTCACCAGTATTAAGACCGCCCTGTCAAAACATGGAGCGGAACCCGTACTAACAGACTGGATAACAAACATGCTCAGTAAAAGAGTGGTTCGCCTTGAGAAAGAAGACCAGACAGCCCTGATAGCCAAAGGCTGCCCACAAGGTGGTGTAATCTCCCCCCTCCTTTGGAATCTAGTGATAGACGACCTAATCACAAGGCTGAACAAAAACCGAGACTACACAATAGGCTATGCTGATGACCTAACAATCCTTATCTCAGGTAAGGTAGCGGGTACGATCTGTAACCTAACTCAACAAGCCCTGCGCATTGTAGAAAAATGGTGCAGGGAATTCGAACTATCAGTGAACCCGAACAAAACTGAATTAGTTATGTTCACAAACAAAAGAGTACTAGGCGAATACCGATTACCAAAACTCTTCGAAACGGAACTCCAACTGTCAAAAGAGGTTAAATACCTAGGCGTCATTCTCGACAGCAAGTTGACATGGAATAGCCACCTAGAGAACAAATTAGTAAAGGCCGGGATTACCTTCTGGCAATGCAGAAGAATGATTGGCAAAAAATGGGGGCTAACGCCGAAAATCATCCTGTGGCTTTACGAAACAGTGATCCGTCCCATGATAGCCTATGGCGCCATTGTCTGGTGGCCGAGGACCGAAAACAGCACAATATCGGCTAAACTACAAAAGACCCAAAGATTAGCCTGCATGGCAACCACTGGCTGCATGAAAACCACCCCCACCGCGGCAATGGAAGCCATGCTTGGACTACCACCCTTGGATCTGTTCATCCGCCAGGAAGCAACAGCTGCGGCTATACGCCTGAGGGCACTCAACCTATGGAACGAGAGAAATACACGACACACTTCATTGCTCACTGAGCTCACAAAGGAGATACCTATGATAGGAGCAGTCAATGACCGTGTACCTAAACAACACCTTTTCGACAAAAAATACAAGATCCAGCTTCACGAGGACCACCGCTGTGAGGCCATATGCCCAACGGAATTGCGCATCTTCACAGATGGATCTAAAACAGGTACTGGCACCGGGGCCGGCATCTTCTCGGAGGACCTCAATATATCAATTTCGACACCGCTGGGGACCCATAACACAGTATTCCAAGCGGAATGTATGGGAATCACTCTGGCAGCCTCAGCGGTAATGGCCCGGAAAGTGATAGGTCACTCAATACGCATACTGTCAGACAGCATGGCCGTGCTACAAGCATTAAACTGCCATACTATTAATTCAGGATTAATACTGGAGTGCCATCTTAAATTAAATCAAATAGGTCACACCAACAACATAACTCTACAATGGATCAAAGGCCACAGCGGCTCGCGAGGTAATGATGCCGCGGACGAGCTTGCTAGGAGAGGATCAGACATGGTTGCAATGGGACCTGAACCCATAATACCGATCCCCTTTGCATACCTACGAACCATAGTGAACCAACGAACGAGAGACCAACACAACAGAGAATGGATAAACCTGGAAGTATGCAGACAGGCCAGGGAGGCAATCCCTGTGCTTGATAATAGACTGACCAGGCGTCTTCGACAACTGAACAAACGGCAACTGCGCACGACTACGGCTGCCATCACGGGGCATGGTTCCTTCAATAAACACCTTTATATTTTAGGTATCACCGACAGCCCTCTCTGCAGAGCCTGCATGAACGAGGACGAAACTGCGGCACACGTGCTCCTACACTGTCCTGAAACCGCCACATACAGGGCTAAGTACTTCGGAAACACAGGTACGCTCCGGGAGATCACCAGCAGTGTGAATAACCTGCTGGGGTTCTTCAACGAGTTGGGGTGGATCGAATAAAATCCCACCCTCACGCAAAAACCGCGCCTTGTCGTGGAGTTGCGGATAACGGCCCGTGATACCATACCATACCATACCATGAGTATTTGCATTGGTCTGGTCATGCCTCGGAGAGCACGTTAAGCCGTCGGTCCCGGTTGCCATATAAACATGTATGACAGTCGTTATAGAGGAATTGGGTGAAATGGCCCCACACAGAAGGGCTGATCACCCGTCCGGTCAAACAGCGTCCCCACTGGCAGTAGTAGTAGCAGTAGTATATCAAGCCTTATTTTCCCTTATCTGTCTAATCTATTAGATTATAATGAATGTCCCATTTTAGTTATGTGGGTTACAATGTGGCGCTTCAGTCAGAGGTCCGAGTTCATATTTACCGGTAACAATGGCTGATTTGTAATGCAACAGGTAGAGCTGTGAGAAAAATTGCCAGGCAATATAACTCCCGACACTTTTATCCGTCGTGAAATTACATTTTAAGGTTTACAAGTTCGATTCAGTAAATTTAAAAAAACGCGTGGTTTCAACACTTAAAGTGTTATAAAAATACAATTTCAAAATAAAAGGAACGAATCAAACAATTTGTTATTCTGAAGATTTAATAATGATCTCATGAAAATATACGTAGGTTTTGATTTCACAGATCATACTGGACATTTTTTTACGTTTTTCTCGTAAAAAACGTAGACTAGTAATAGCATGGTTCTCCAATTTACGAAAATGATGATATGTCACTAGTGATCTCACAGAAAGTATACGCAGCTGCACCTATTCACAATACCCGCTGACATGAAAACAATAAACGCAAAGTACAGTCAACGACAAAAGTTACTTGACACTAAAATATTTACAAACACTTTTTAGAATGGAATACATCCATACTAATATTATAAATGCGAAAGTAACTCTTTCTGTCTGTCTGTATGTTACGCTTTCACACCTACACCACAGAATCAATTTTGATGAAATTTGGTATAGGGGTAGAATGCACCTTGAAAAAGCGATAACCGACATCCACGCGGGCGGAGCCACGGGCAAAAGCAACTAATAAATATAATGTAGCAATTCTTATTGATGTATAATTAGTTTTATAATGAAATGTAAGGTCTTAAAGCTAAGGTAATAAGTAAAGATTATAGAATAGGTGCCTTAACATTGTATCGTGGTCGAAATTTCAAGTATTTAAAATACCGTAAACGCGTCAATTCGCGTTAATATTTTTATGATAATATATCAATGAACGCACATGTTCAAATAATATAATTTTTGTTGTTAACTGTACAAGCAAACACTTTACGTCATTTTAAACTACGTGTGTAGCAAAATCACAGTGTTACAGGCAATAATAGGACTGTCACCAGCGGCGACACCTTGTCAGTACCACAATGTTGACCGTTTAAAACTTTCCCGACTGTACTCGGAACTTGTTTAATTCTAGACTCTACGTTTTATAAATAGAGGTGTCATAATTTGGTCAAATAAACCAGTATAATATGTTACGGTCAAGTTTATTAACAGCTTACAATGATTATCTCTGTGTGTGACAGCATCTGTGGCGTGGTGGTAGTGCACGCCACTGCCACGCAGGAGGTGCGGGTTCGATCCCCGCTCAGTGCAAATATTTGTATGCATGAATATGGCTATTTGCATTGTACTGGGTGTTTCTATGTATAATATGTATGTATTTACAAAAAAAGTATGTAAGTATTTTTATCCGCATTCTAGATTCCATAACACATGTTAGTTAAGCTATGCTTACCATGGGTCTAATAGCGTTATGTGGAATGTTGTGGAAAATTTATTTATTATATTTACCATATTAGTTTTATTCAAATGTATTTTTTTGTGATAAGGTAGAATATTGGCTTATTCAATGCAATACAATAAATTTTGGCATTTTAAGTACCTATTTAATATGCTATCGTTACTTTACAGTACTCGGGTCTGTGTACGATTTAACCTACAAAAATTAAAAATTTCAAAAATTCGAAGTATTTATTCAAAATTGTACTACAGCTTTTTGACGTCAAATTCTGCTTAAAACTAAGTTTACCACCGCTTCCTGGCACCAGTGGAGAAGAACCGGTGCAACAAACTCACTGTAGCATACTACTGTACAGCAGGACCGTTCGTATAAGACGCTACTATGCTGCTTTAACCTGTTTATAATGTCCTAAATAGTCGGAATTTTTGTCTAGTTATGTTATGTAGGGTTACCCCATTTTTCTGTTAGGTACGGCATCCTAAAAAACATTTATGACAATAAGTTAAAGTTTGGTATTTCGTCAATGTAGTCAACCAATTCAGGCTGGCCAAAGAATCGCTTTTATACCAAAAAAGACATTCTCTACAGAATGCCAACGTTTCAAAGCAGTACATTTTTGTTCTATTTAAAATCTTTATTATACATATTTTTGATCGCACCAAGTATATTTGAGATCATTTTTTCTTCGATAACCAAAAAATATTGGCCATTCGACAGCGAATACCACCCTTAATAGGGGGTCGAAAAGTGAACATTATTATTATAAATAAAGCGAAATGTCAAAAAATGCTTCCCTTAGGGGACAGGGAGACGTGGTGACGCATAAAGAGATTCGTCCCTTCGTAAATGATTACAATAAAACTACCACCATGCGGGGGTGAAAAGTGGGAGGAGGTCGATTTGCATAATTTTACTTTTATTACAGCCTTTGTCAAAATTGGTAAGAATTATGGCTGGTCTTTAGTTTGTTCTATAGAAATTTCGATGTTGATATTCCATCAAAAAGGGAACTGAGAATTGATAAATTATATTTTTAATAGGTGCTTAATATTTTCCTTTCTATTAACAGGTACTATGTAGTAAATATATTTAATGGAGGTCATTGGCTGACCCAGTAGTAATATCCTATGAACGTTGTTGCCCTTTTAAAAAGTTAGCCAGAGTCTAGGGTTCACTGAGAAGGAATCAGAAGTGGAAATGCAGAAAGAAAGAAAAATGTTTTTCATTAAGACATGCTGCAGCACACAAAAATTATCATAACTAATCCATATTGTATGTTACGCTTTCACGCCTAAACCATTGAACCGATTTTGATGAAATTTGTTATGGGGTTTTTTTTTTCTTTTTTTTTTTGACCGTGGGGGAAATCCTTCATGGATGTTATGCCGGACTCCTACCAAGTAAAACCCGGTATCGCCCAGCAGCCTATAGTTGGGAGCCCCGGGTAAGCCCTCGGAAGGATGTCCCAGGGCTCCCAACAGACCTACCGCTTTAATGCGGCCTCGTCTAGGGGGTGGTTCGGGTGCTATCCCGCGTCTATGGGGGGTTTTCGGGTATCATCCCGCTTCATAGGAGGGGGGAGGCGTGCGTGAGTCCGTCACGTCACGCTGCCGTCATGGGCCTGCTTCTGTAAGGACGATGAGCAGCCAACTCACCGTCCTCAGGCCCCCGGTCATGGAGGCCGATGGTCTTCGGCGAAGACACGTCGGCGGCGTCCAAGCCGCCGACTGCGGAACTCGGGTGGGAGAGTTCTCTCCCGCTCCCGCCCCGCCGCCTCCTTCACGAGCATGACCTGTTCGCAGAAAGAGGCGGCGCAGTCCCACTTACTCCCGCTGGAGACCATGGCTCCCACCATGGTCTCGAGCGAGAGAGTGTCCACGCCCAAACCCACCACGAGGACCTGGCGCTGTTGCGCCCACACCGTGCACTCCACCAGCGTGTGGAGCGCTGTGTCATCGCTGCGGTCCCCGCAGTGCTGACAACCGGCCGTGGTTTCCCGGTGTCTTCGCCACAGATACCTACCGAAGCTACCGTGCCCGGTAAGCATCTGTGACAACCGATAGGAGAGAGCACCATGTCTCCTCTCCAGCCACTCGTCCATGACCGGTCTGACGGCCGCGATTGTGGCGAATCCCCCCTTTGGTTGCTCAAGTCGCACCTTCCATGTCTCCACGGTTTCCTGGTGGAGCTGGGACCGCTGGGCCTCGATTTCTCGAGACGCAGGCCATTGGCCCCGCTCCAGCGCCTCCTTGCGCCATTTAAATAGAGACGCAAGGGCTCTCGCTTCCAGGTCCCATGGAGGGGTCCCGGCTAAGAGACATGCCGCCTCACCTGAGATCGTGCGGTATCCCCTTATCACCCTGACGGCCATCGCCCTCTGTGGGCTCAGCAATCTAGCCACATTACTGGTCGTCAGGGTCTCCGCCCATACGGGGGCCCCGTATAGGGCCATACTTCGCACGATCCCCAGGTACAGTCTCCTGCAGGGAGCGTTGGGTCCCCTGATGTTGGGCATCAGCCGTGCGAGTGCAGCTGAAACCCCCCTCAGTTTTGGGACCAAACTTCGGAAGTGATGTCCGAAGTTCCACCAGCCATCGAGTACGAGCCCCAGATACTTCATCGAGGACTCGATGCCGATGCTGACGCCTCCTACCTGTAGGCTGGATCCCGCAGGTGGCCCCATCCGAGGTCCGTGGAAGCACAGAGCCTCGGACTTGTGAAGGGCGACCTCGAGACCCAGCCGCCGTATCCGACCCACGACTCGAGCAACCCCTGCCGTGGCCTTTAGTGCTGCGTCTCGGTGCGTTGCTCCCCGCGCCGTAACGAGGGTGTCGTCGGCGTAACACGTTACGTTCACCCCCCTGAGCAACGGACCACGCAGCACCCAATCGTAACCGATGTTCCACAGGAGTGGCCCTAATACCGATCCCTGCGGAACACCGCACGACACATCCCGCCGACCCGGCCCTAGCCAACTCGGGTAAGTAATGGCCCTCTCGGAGAGATAGGCCCCGACAATTCGACGGAGGTAGGGAGGCACTCCATGGTAGATAAGCGCCTCCCTAACGCAGCTCCAGGGCAAGGTGTTGAAGGCGTTGGCGATGTCAAGAGACACCGCCACTATCACCTCACCCTGTGAGACTGCTTCCTCCGTCAGGCCTCTAATGCGCATGATCGCATCCACCGTGGAGCGCCCCTGACGGAAGCCAAACTGGCTATCCGCCAGATCAGGCCCCACGCGTGTGAGATGCCTGACGAGGCGTTGTGCAATAATGCGCTCAAAGAGCTTGCACACCTCGTCAAGCAACACGATCGGCCGGTACCCTGATGGAGAATTTGCCGGCCGCCCCGCCTTTCGGATCAAGACCAGTTTTCCTGTCTTCCAGACCTTGGGAAACTGGCCTTTTTCGAGGCATGCGCTAAAGAGCCCTATAAGTCGAGGCCCAAGCTCCTCAAGAGCCAGGACCCACGCTCGGCCTGGAATGCCGTCGGGTCCAGGGGCGGTGTTTCTGCGGGATTTAAGCCGCAGTACAGCCGCCCCTAGCTCACCCTCCGTGACTATGGGCACGTTGTTCTCACTGCCTTCCGCGCTGGGCGCCTGAGACGGAGCCATGCGCGGAGGAACGTGTTCCTCCGCTCTTGATGGAAACAAGGAGTCCAGGACCACCTCCAGCTGCTTCGGCTGGAGACTCTGGGTCAGTGGGGGCGCCTTAGCGCGTAATTTGCCCCTTACCATAAGGTACGGGCGCCCCCACGGGTTGCGCTCCAGAGTCTCTATCAGCTCCTCGCGGCCCAACTTTTTGGACCGCTTGATGGCCGTATGGAGGGCCCTCTTGACCTCCTTGTACCCACCATAGAGCTCCGTCTCTCGGGCTACCGCATCGTCTGGGCAGCGACGCCTCCGGCGGAACCTGGTGTACCGGCGGCGCGCAGTGACGCACTCCGCGCGCAACTGCGCGATTTCCGGCGTCCACCGACATACACGCGGGCGGAGCCGCGGGCAAAAGCTAGTTTACAATATTTCTTACAACTCCATCTTAGGTGCTTAAAAACTAATGAGCAGTTTTCCAGTAGGTATTCTTGTCAATCATATGATTCTTAGGTTTACCTGCTGCTTTTGAAAAAAGAACGAAGTTTAAATCGTCCGTTAAGTTATCCAGCCGTTGCAAAGTATCTTTAGTTTACACTCAAGTTAATTAGCCTATTGGAGTCCACTGCTGGATACAGGGCTCTCCCAATGTGCGCAGCTTACAGTACTAATTAAAAATTCATCCTGTCTGTACATTGGAGACACCACATACAACAATACATAAAATAATTGTTATTTTATGCCGACGTTTCGGGTGCGATGCTGCACCCGTCGAATCCAAGGGCACGCCGTAATAGCGGCGGTAAGACCCATCATGGAGGAATGGCTAGAGAGGCCACACGGCAGCCTCTCGTACCGGCTGACGCAGGTGATTACCGGACACCGGTGTTTCGGGAGTTACGCCGGAAGGAGCCAACGTCCGAGTGCCATCACTGTGATGCGAGCGAGGACACAGAGCTGCACACGCTGACCGAGTGCCCGGCGTGGGACACGCCGAGGCGGGTCCTAGTGGCGGCTCTAGGGGTGGGAGTCCTCACACTCGTCACATTGCTCACAGCGATGGTACGATGCGCAAACGCTTGGGGTGCGGCCGCCTCCTTCTGCGAGCAAGTAATGCTCGAGAAGGAGGCGGCCGGTCGGGTCCGGACCAGACTCCGGGCCCGGGAAGCCCGTGCAGAGCGAAGGCGAACCGGACGTCGGAGGTCGCAGAACGACCTCCGTCCTCCATGAGCGCTGGCCTGGGGGTGACTGGTGGAGCCACCTGTCACCCTAGCAGAAGCAGGCCGCGGTGGCGGCGCAAAGTGCGCCTCCCCGTAACCGGGGCTAGATGGGGACATTTTGGTCCCCACAACCCGAAGGGGGCCATCTCGAAAGAGATGGTCCTGGGTCTGTCGGGGTGCGAGAGATATGCTTTTGGCAATCTCACCTCCGGCAACCAAGGACCCAAGATGGCGTGCGTTTTAGTCGGTTCGAGTCCAACATAATTACCTCCACCGGCTCTGTGGAGGTGGTATCCGCGGGGATTTATCGCACGATAAAAAAAAAAACCCGTCGAATCCAGTGATAAAAACACTAAAACCCAACAACATTGTGCTGATCGAATAAAATCGAATAGAATCGAAAAAAAAGATCGAATGAAAAAAAAAAAAAAAAATCCTTCAAACATTGTGCTGTCCAAAACTGACCTAGTGAGTTTTTTTTTTTAATATAGGACACGTCAATTTGACTTCACCTCGCCTTGTAGTGTGTCGCCAGCCTTACTTTCATTCTGAAAGTAACGGAGGGTAGACGCACAAAAAACGTTACGCGCATACCACGCCACCCTCGCCGGCCAGTCAAGTCGTGACCACGGGTGCAGCATCGCACCCGAAAGGTCGGCAGAAAGTAAGTGGAAGTTTTTATCGCGTGAAGTCCCGAACTTGCATAAAATAACAATGAGTTTACACCGCGATAGCTTAAAAACAACAAAATAATTATTAGCAGCCATTGTTTAAAAATTTACATACTCGGAATGATCCTACAGAAATAAAGAACCGAACCATCCCACCTATTCACATCAGTAATATTGAAAACAATTATTTTCACCCCCTCGACGTTCGAGGGGTGAAACATTACACCCCGCGCAGATTTGATATGGGAACGTACTACCATTTTTGTTTTAAATGACTTGTGAAATTTGTTTTTATTGTATTTTGAGGCAGGTGTTACTTTATTGGCGAAGAGAACAAAAAAGGTGTACAAAATACAAAGGGACTTCTAATTTGAAATTTTCAGAATTTTTTTATTATTCGTAATTAAATCAAATTACATGTTTCATATTGTCAACAACCCTACCTAAACTGGGTTCGATCTCAGACTATCAGAAATAGATTGCTGCCTGGACATCTATACTTAATATTATAAATGCGAAAGCAACTCTGTCTGTCTGTCTGTCTGTCTGTATGTCTGTCCGTATGTTACGCTTTCGCGCCTAAACCGCTGAACCGATTTTGATGAAATTTGGTATAGGGGTAGATTAGACCACGAGAAAGGACATAGTTTGTGTTTGGTCGCGATAACCAATATCCACGCGGGCGGAGCCGCGGGCAAAAGCTAGTGTCAGATATTTCACCATGTTTCCTTTTTACCATGTCTTTGATGCAAATTTTGTGAGTCATAATATATAATTAAGCATACCATAATCTCCTAGTTTTCTTCTCCAAGTCATATAGAAGATCATTTTCTTCTCCAAGTCATAATTATAGAAGATCATCTAGGACAATTTTGTAACTTTGGCAGAGGTTTATTTAAATTCAGCACGTGTCCAAGGTCAATGTAACCTGGTCAAGCAGACAGTTCAAGATAATGTACTACTAGCTTTTGCCCGCGGCTCCGCCCGAGTGGATGTCGGTTATCACGACCAAACATAGCCCATGTCCTATCTTAAGGTCTAATCTATCTCTATACCAAATTTCATCTAAATCGGTTCAGTGGTTTAGGCGTGAAAGCGTAACATACAGACAGACAGACAGAATTACTTTCGCATTGAAAATATTAGTATGGATATGTCTATGTTATTAATAAGCATTAAGACTTTTATACAGGACTGTTTACGAGCGGATCCCTTGAGAAATAAGCATTTATTCATAAAAGTAGAATCTAGACGGTAGACTACATCGCAAGTTTTAATTAAAACCAACTGCAGCATAATGAAAACACATCCTACGGGCCTAACTTATCAACTAAACAAGCAGCAGTGAAAACATGCGCGCTAACATCTTTAATTAAAGTATACGGAAAACAAAATCACACAGAGATCTTCTACAGGTGTCGTCCCTCATCCGAAGAAACCGCATCTCATGCCGTCTCGGCTAATGTGTTTACACCATTACAAGTAAGACGCTAGCGACCGTCTACTGTGACCTACGAAACTCGAGACAGCGACATCTAAGACGTTGACAACAGGATGAGAACTCGTCAACTGACAGGTCAAATTGTCTGGTCGTGTTTACGGATTTCGACAAACAACGTCGACAGAGACACGTTAAGTTTTATTACTTTCCTCTCTTCTTAAATTATAGGTCTTATATACGACTCTACACGCTGGTTACCACTGAGATGTTTTCCTTGTAAAACGATAAAAATGTGAAATTCTCGAAGGGTTTGCCTTGCTGTATACTGCGGTGATTCCAGCGGTATGTATAATTTATGACGCGCTTCCGTACATAACGTTGAAAATATGTGTTTGTATTACATTAAATTTTATTCAGAAATTTGATGCCGTTTGTGATGGATATGGGTGTTGTGTGTAACGTCGGATTTTGTTGGCAAACAACTGTTGACCGTGCCGAGTAATTGATTAATTGAAATTGAGCACAACAGAAACACAACAGAATTTTTAATAAAAACAATTTTCGGTTGCTGTTACACTGGGTGAAACTTTTTCTCTGCAATAACAATAAAGGTAGTGTTTCAGCTTTTTTTGAGAAATAAACTGTAACAACCATGGTACTCATGCCTGCTATTCAGGTGTCACCTGAACTGTAGTAGAATTTCTAAATTAAAAAACAACGAAGTATGAATCGTGATGCAGCGAAAACTTCATGAATATTTTCCTATATTGGCACCGGTTCGGCCATTTCTAGTTTTTCCATTTTGAATTTCGAAATAAAAAAAACAACGCACGATAGGCTGTGGAACACACAAATTCGTTGCAGATGCGTATCGCGAAACGAATTGGCTGACCCGGGATATAGGCGTCGATGCGAAAAAAAAATTGTGCAATAGAATCAAAAATGTTAGATCTCGCACATTGGGGAACACGTGGCAGGTATTACGTTATAGATTAAATGCCCGCGTTTGTTTTATTGTTTTTATAGAAACTAGTTGTGTGGAAATTGTTTACAATGTTTCATTATTTAAGTTTACTGAGCGTTTGGTGCATATTGGGAGAGGCTATGTATATATTGGACTGCAATAGGCTAATTCATTGATTGAAGAGTTTAGAACACGTGTTTTGATAACTACCTCTAGGGGGGGCTAAAACCTGTATGTACCTATAACTCTCTCTTGTTTTTGTCTCTCTTGCTGTAGGTCCCTGAAGGTTAATAGTAACTTTCCTTTTTGTCCTAACAAAATGTAACTAACCAATTTTTTTAACATGAATCTGAATTCAAGAGTTAATTAAATCCAGTCAGCCGGACAATAAAAATTTAACGAAAGATTAATAATATGATCAAAATTATTATAACCAATATACGCAGATATGAGTCGAAAACTCGAACTTGACCTCAAACAGCTTAAAGCAAAAGAGTGGTGGAGGTCCGAGACCTTTCCCAATAATGGGACACTTAATATAATAAGGTTCAGTAAAAAATGTCTTCTATTGTTCGATTTATGATCATCGTTTAGAAGCATTTTACGGTACAGACAATAAAAATGTGCGTTTTACTTTATATCCCTCGCAAAGTAAAACAAATTACTTTACGAACCAACAATAGACAGATCGGACTCTGCACACAATGAGTTACAGTTGACCCCGTAATGTATCACAGGTTTTAAGGTTATTTTGAGCTTGTTGATTTAGCATACTTAATGCTGTAAAAATTCCTTCAATTCGAAAAACATTGGAAAAAATGAAATGCTCAAGTGAGACTCGAACTCACGACCTTTCGCTTACAGGGCGACTGCTCTGCCAACTGAGCCATTGAGCACCACTTGAATCACCCTGTAAGCGAAAGGTCGTGAGTTCGAGTCTCACTTGAGCATTTCATTTTTTCCAATGTTTTTCGAACTTAACAGTTAGCATAATAAATGCTATAAAAAATTCATTCAAATTCCTTCAATTGTTTGGGCGCAGTTATCAAAAAATCAATGTTTAAAAATGATCGATAAAAGAAAATCGGTAGATGACGCCACGTCGTCGCCTTAAAGACGTATAAGATGGGAAATTTGAAACATATCGGGCGTGTCTCGGTAGCCGAATTGGTCAGGCATTCCCCCTGTAAGGGAAAGACTGCGGGTTCGGGTCCCGCCCGAGAAGATTCTTTTTCCCTATGTATTTGATTTGTATAGTTAGCATACTTAATGCTGTAAAAATTCCTTCAATTGTTGATTACATTATAACTGGTTTCTAAAAATAGCATATACATGTTTTGATTTCTTATTAAAATGTGTTACTTACTATTTTGCCCGCGGCTCTACCCCTATGTATTTACCTGTTTATTTATCTTTTAAGTTTCTGTAAGAACCTTCTACATACACATATTGAGAGCACTTTTACTTTTTCTACAGTATTTATTATATTGATCCTGACCGGTTTCGCCTTAGGGCATTCTCGGTTTTAGGTTTACATTTACAAAGGTTTACATGTAAACCAGAGCAAAATAGTAAGTAACAAATGTAAACCTTTGAGAATGCCGTAAGGTGAAACCGGTCAGGTTTAATAGAATAAATACTGTGGAGAAAGTACAAGTGTTCTCAATATGTATATGTGTAACAATGAATTCCACCAAGTGCCATCAATAAACAGTATAAATAGTAACCTTCTATATGAATAGAAAAAGCTTTTTAGTTTTACGCAACTTTTATTAACTTCTTTACAATAGTTGATACTTGATCACAATATAATCCCAGGGAACATAGCTCTTCGTAATAAGGAGCAGTACAGCAATATCTAGGATTGCCTTTAATGTCCACCATTCCAAACTTGATACTGCTAAGTTCGAAAAACATTGGAAAAAATGAAATGCTCAAGTGAGACTCGAACTCACGACCTTTCGCTTACAGGGCGACTGCTCTGCCAACTGAGCTATTGAGCACCACTTGAATCATTCCAAATTTTCCTTCTCTTTATCTCCGTCTATAAGTGCTGCTAAAGAATTTCAAAAAGAAAAACCTATTAACACTTTACCGAACTCGGAAATCGAATCCACAATCACACAATCGCACGCAAACCTTAGCATTATACTTCAGGACCAACAAGGCATTCAACTAGTTCAGAGCAAAAAAGCGATAACTACACCAAGAACTTTTAACACGGAACGAAACAAAGCTAACTCGAGTAATGAAATGAAAACTGAACTTGGTAAAGTCATTGCAAGCAAATTGTCCTCGAACGAGCTAAGCAATTAATTTAAGAACATTGCAGTAATAATTATCTGCTCAAGTAGTTTGTACTAGTTTTTTTGCAAAATAACTGTAAAACTCAATTTCAGAAGTTTGATAGGGTTGTGTGAAATAAAAACTTAAGCAGTTTCCTTTGTTACTTATTTTTGTTGTCACACTATATATTTGATAAAGGATTAAGCGCCTTTTATTCGTGCGGAAATTCCCCGAATACCTCCCGCGCCGAAGCTGGAGGGGGAGGCTATGTCGGACACGAACTGACTAAAACCACACGCCATCTGTGGATCGTCGTTCTAGGTCGAAGGTGAGGTTGTCTCTTCGACATTTCTCTCGCACCCCGGCTGACCCAGGCCATTCCTTACGGTCTGGCTCTCCTCGGGAGGGGGACAATGGTGTGTCCAACTCGCCCCCGGTATGAGAAGGCGCGCCCTCGCGCGCCACCACTGTTGGATCAAGCACCAGTGCAAAATGATAGTCACGCTTAACTAACCAGTTTTATCAGTTATTATTGGTACAGGTTACAAAGGAGATTAACTGTTTCTTATAAAGTTACATATGAAGAGTGTATTTATGTCCTTCGCTGACTGTATAATTATTAGTGTATGAATGTGCAAGTGAGGATGGGAGTCAAAATGCGAACCCTAGGCCCCGAGGTGAAAGCATTGCTCCCGATTGCATTCAGATGCAATGCTTCGATGATACTGCTATGTTAACTATCACGAATACTTTAAGGGTTATATTAATGTTTTTTTTTTAAATTCATTATCGATTCAAGATTCACTATAAATTTCAAGGAACCAATGATCACCTAGACATATTTTTAACCCCTGACGCAAAAACGACGGGGTGTTATAAGTTTAACGTGTCTGTGTGTGTGTGTGTGTGTGTGTGTGTGTGTGTGTGTGGTGTATCTGTCTGTGGCATCGTAGCACCCAAACGGATGAACCGATTTGGATGTAGTTTTTTTGTTTGAAAGGTAATTATTTGTCGGGAGTGTTGAATTGTTCCGATAATATAACGGAGTGTTTAACCAATTAGGGTCCCCCGACATGGCAACCGTTAAAGTTAAAAGGCAAACTCCATTTATTTTAAACTTTTTGGAAGTGTTTTTGAGACGGGGGTTTTTTAAGTTTTTAATTAAATATTTCTACCTACCGTTTTGTTAACTAAATACATAAATTCCACGACAGCTCGAACATTACCACACGACCATTCAAAACTAACATTTCTGTCATGAAATCCTCACTAAATACTGAATAAATCAAACCTAACCGTAATATCATTTGACAAAGGCCCGTCGTCGTGGCGTGGCCGTGGCGTGGCGTGTGTCACACAAAACGGGCATAACGAGGCCGAGCCGGAAGCGGCTCTCTGGCGCCCCTGCAGCATCCGCCGCGAGAGGGCGCCACCGGCTATATTTCCGTTTCGAGTCGTGGCCGTGTGACGTGGACTACGTTATGGAATGTTACTGACTTGATAGAGAGTATTTATTGAGTGTGATGGACGTCGATTTGCTAAGTTTTCATGTTTTGTAAATGCTCGGATGAATATACATGATATTAGTGTATTAGGCCCAAATATTTATGTATTTCGTTCATTCAAGATATTGACAGTCTGTGTGGCGGTAGTGAACGTGAATGCTATCCAGGAGGGCTTTCGTACATTATACCGAAAGTTAAATGATCGAACAACAATAGTTCGACAACGTTTGGTCGGACGATCAAATCGTCGCTGGTACGTTAGGTCGAAACGTTAATATGTCGAGGTATTATTACGTGGAAAATGCAATAGGTCGAAAGATCAAATTGTCGCTGGTATAATAGGTCGAAATTTTAATACGTAGATGTATTATAAAAATGCAAACGGTCTATTGTCTCCTCCCCATAAAGTTGAAATTTTCAAAATCCTGCCTTTGTGGAATCTATGAAATAAACCTATGTTATAAGTATACTTCTGGTTTGTAGCTTGTTCATTTTGTAAAAGTTTAATGGTTTGGTATAATCCTCGTTTCTGTTTGTCTAACAACTTATTCAACGTATGTGCCGTTTTGAAAATTTCAACTTTATGAGGAGGGGACAAAAGACCGTTTGCATTTTTACGTAGTAATACGTCGACGTATTAATATTTCGACCTAATACACCAGCGACAATTTGATCTTTCGACCTATTGCATTTTCCACGTAATAATACCTCGACGTATAACACTTCGACCTAACGTACCAGCGACGATTTGATCGTCCGACCAAACGTTGTCGACCTATTGTTGTTCGATCATTTAACTTTCGGTATAATGTACGAAACCCATCCAGGAGGCGCGGTTTCGATCCCGATGCATGAATATGGCTATTTGCATTGGTCTGGGTGTTTCTATGTATAATTATGTATGTATTCACAAAAAAAGTATTTAAGTACGTTTATTTGCATTCTAGATTCCATAACACAAGCTAGTTAAGCTTAGCTTTGTGTAGAATGTTGTGGACTACTTATTTATTTCAGACCCTCGCAATAGGTAGGTATTATTTTAACCCTGCGGTACGGCAAATTTTAATTTTAAAACATGCCGTCCCACAAGTTTAGAACAATATGGGATATATACAGGGTGTAATCGTGTGTCCAGGCGATTATTCCGTAACTATTACAGATATCAAAAAACTGATATCGAAAGTACGTTACCGAATGAGTAAAATGACATCAATAACTTTTTTTAAATCAATCGAGAGGTATCTAAAATTTGACATTAAACCCTTCCATACATTTAGTATGAGATTAGTAGAAAGGTTTTAGTGTCCTTATTTTAAAAGAATATTTTAACTTAGTACTGATATAAAGGAAACTGTTTATTAACCTAGCAGAATAATAAAATTAAAAATAATAACATTTTTTTATTAGTAAGTACATTTTTTTTGTAGTGTGTTGCTTTTCAGTCTGCTCAAATTAATGCGATATTGAAACACGGTGTATTACTAATTTGAAGTGGTAAGATAATTAAAAAACTTTTAAATTTAAAAGCGTCGGTAGCTTAGTGGTTAAGGAGTCGGCCTTACGATCGAGAGGTCCCGGGTTCGATCTTGGCCATTACACTACCGGCGTGAACCCACTCCTAGCACAAGCATTTTAGCTTAGTTGGAGGGGTTAGAGGGAATATTAGTAACTTCGGTTCTAATATTCTTTAAAAAAAATATTCACATGTATCTACTTGAAAATCATCATTGTCATAATCATACGTAATCACAAAATATGATTAAGGTAAAACGAGTACTAGACCACTTAAAATAAGGAAACTAAAACCTTTCTACTAATCTAATACTAAATGTATGGGAGGGTTTAATGTCAAAATTTTAGATACCTCCCGTTTGATTTTTAAAAAGTTATTGATGTCATTTTACTCATAAGGTAACGAACTTTCGATATCAGTTTACAGTTTTTTGATATCTGTAATAGTTACGGAATAATCGCCTGGACACACTTAATGATTACACCCTGTATATATATATAGATTTCATTCAATTTCTTGACGTTTATAAAATATATTCTTCATTTTATATACAAAAATAGAAGATAAAAAGGTAGCTACAGCATTGTTGAAGTGGGACGCCGCCGTCACAAAACATTCTCTTGCCAAGAAAGTTAAGAGATATATATTTTATAACTTCCTTGGCTGTCGAGTATTATTCCTTGTAATGATTTATGTTGGAAGGGCTTCTTTATAAATGTGTGACTTGATATTTTCTACAGTATATAAACTGTGTTAAACCTAATATATTCTGAAAATTATTGAAATATTAAGCTGGTAGACAGAGGTAGCTGGTAGAGAGTGCCTAGTCTGTCTAATAACTTCAAGGTCCTTTTTTATTCCGGTCACGATCCTGGTTATTAATATAATATCTATGGCAGCGGTTACGGGTAGTTGGAGCCCTAAAAAATCCAACAACTGATCTAACTGCGATTCTTGATATTGCCAACAGGTTATGGAGATCATATATTCACAGAAAATATCGAAGTTCAACCGCGTTTAGATTGCCCTGGAAGAAGCGGGTCCTGGACTCGAATTAAAATAGAAAACTCAAGCATATGAATTCACTTTCATTCACAACATAACTAAAAAAACAACGATGAAAAATTTTAAAATAACAAGCTTTAACATATCGCTAAGTTATAGTCAATTAACAACCTACATCACAAAATTATATTTATCCATTCAATCGTCAACGAACTAAAATATTATGCGTGTTATTCTCTTTATGACTTCCTGAGTCGCTTTCTATAATCTTGATTTATTATAAATCGTCATCATACTACGAGTTTATTAGATTCGTATAACTAAATACATATTTTTGTCACTCTGCCAATGCCTACTTGTGTGAGGATTTTTTGTCATATTTCTTCAACTAGCTGTGTTCTTTAATACTTCAGATTTGATTTTAATTTTAATTTACACTTATATATGAGATGTTTACTATCAATTTATTCAAACTTGTTATAGCTAATTACTTCGTGACTTTTCTTACTTTTTTAAATTGATATTATTTACGAAGTTCCAGTCGTTTTTTAACAGTCATTGTAACGAGTTGCACGGAGTTTATCTATCAGTTATGTAAAACGCTTTATTAATTTTGGTTAGGTATCAGTTAAGTTAGAAAATGTTTTTTTTTACTGCATTGGGTATAGTTTTCATACCATTCAATTCCATCTTGCTAAACATGGGAAGATATATTACTAGGTATAAGTACTTTTGGGGTTTATTTTTTATGTTTTACTTTTTTTTAGGAATATTAGAACTGAAATTACTAATATTCCCTCTAACCCCTCCAACTAAGCTAAATTGCTTGTGCTAGGAGTGGGTTCACGTTGGTAGTGTAATGGCCAGAATTCAAACCCGGGACCTTTTGATCGTAAGGCCGACCCCTTTACCTTTCAGCTACCGACGACGCTTCCATAAGAGAATAAAAATGATTAATAGGCAAGAGTACTTTCATAACCGCATCCGGATAAACATTATAATAATAATAAAGAACTGATTTAAGATTTGTGATACTTACGAAGAAAATCCACATACATTATATGAGATGAAAGGTCAAGAAATATCAAAATAGATGACCTTTTACTTGAACTCGGAACTCCGTTGAGAAATAAAATATTTCGAGAGCTGGGATATTTGGAAGAATAACTTCGCACTGTAAAAAGCCCGTGCACGGGACGGCGAACCAGAGAACATCAACATCCGATTGGTAAACTTCCTACGTGAATGAAACTATCAAGCCGTATGTTTGAGAAATAAAAACGAGTGTTTGGCGAGAGAGTTGGAACGATGTACAGTGTACACCGTACATTATGTACAGCTGATAAGTGAAATAAATTTAATATATAGGTTGTATTTATGAAACGGTGCAGTAAAGGCAGCTACTCTAACCGTTGTTATAGCAAAATGTTCTTAGGAGAACTTCCCTAAGTTTTCGAAAGATTTTAAACTGCGTTCACAGATTTTGGAAAAATCGTACTGTCAGCAAAAAAATGTTAAATGTTCAAAAAAAATTGTTTTTGTGCCGGTTCATCCTATTTCATATCAAATCAAATAAAAATACTCTACGAGACACTTCAGCAAGAAAATCGAATGTCTACAATGCTTAAACTTCTTGTTTCGGATAGGAAGTGGGTAGGATTGGCTGAAAAGTAAAAATAAAAATTTCGAGTTTATTGCGAATATTTTTATGTCATTCTTAGTGCGGGCTGGCAAACGTTGTGTAACGTTATATGTTTACACCGCGTGTAAAACCCTTTTTAATTTAAATGGTACAGAATTTAATATACATATTGAAAATCAAAATAAGTTGAGTTGTAACTTGCTAGTGTATTTTATTCCCAAGCAATATATCGCACCCCCAGTGGAAAATAGGCATAAGTGATTTTACTTTGATTCGTCGATTTTATCATATTTGAAAGGTACGTTTAAAGATGCATATGCAAAATTTTTTTCATATTTTTCTTGTTAAATTTGACGAATTAAAACAAGAAATTCGTTTTGACAATTTTGGTTCCATTACATTTTTTCTTACGGATTAGTAGATTATGTGATATAACGCAAAGAATAAATTGAGAAATATGACGTATTACTTATTATTACGTTTATCCCTAATATTTTATGTAGAAAATTAAAAGTAACAATTATTATGATTTAAATGCGTTTGTTTTTTTTACATCGCTAGTCTTGTATACACGATTATTTTTTTATTTGTTATATTAACTAGCTAAGGAAATTATCTTAAATGCGCTTACTTAGCCAAAAAGATAAACTTAGAAAATAATAACAGCTGTATGACTGTTTACTTTTTATGAACATAAAATAAATTAGAATAAGAATAATTACTGCGTTCTTCCACTCAAAACTTTTCTATACGCCGAAACATAAAACTACATACTGCGGCGCGGCTGTAAAATAAGAACGATTACTTCTTTCTTTCACTAGAATATTTTCATTTCACCGAGAAGTAAGATTAGATACTGCGGCGTGGGAGTAGACAGCGCTAACATAAGTGTGTATACATCGATGCGGGGGACGGGGCGGGTGCGTATCCACGCGCTTGACAGTCAGTGCCCGTTTCTAGGTCAAGGTAATACCTGCGTTAACGCATTTGCGAAAGCAAAACAACAAAAATTGAGTGGTTTTTCTTCTTATTTTAAAGTAAAGTGACCTGAAATGTATAACCGGACGCAGCACAGTAGGGCGAGAAGAATTTTGAAGTTATTAGGTGAGTAAATATTTAGATTTAATTGTTGTTTAAGCTAAAAAGAGATTATGACACAATGTTTTTTTTTATAGGACACGTCAATTTGACTTCACCTCGCCTGATTAAGCAAAGGCAAAGTGTCGGAAAGAGGGTCACCATCGGAAACATGTACCATGTTAACAGTGGTCGCACTCAGCTTGACGGCCTCATTAGATGCCTTTTCACGCCCCGCTTAAAGGACCCGGGACTGTAGGAAGAAGGAAACACGTGAGCTGGCAGGGAGTTCCAGGTCTTAATGGTGCGGCATATGAATGAGTCACTGAAACGCTTGGTTCTAGCTGGTATACTCTGCACCGTATATGGATGGCATCTTAGCCCTACAGGTCACGAGACCTGTGTAGCAATGGAGAGGGTGGGACTAATTGGAAGAGCTTGTCAGAACATTCACCATAGTAGAGACGGTAGAATACTGCCAAAGACGCAAAATCTCTATGCATCTGCAAAGGCTCCAGGGTGTTCATGACCTCAGGATTCCCAATAATGCAGACTGCACGTCGCTGCAACCTATCGAGAGCATCTAGTAAGTACTTTGCGGAGCAACCCCAGAGATGTGAGCAGTATTCCACGCAGGAACGAATTTGGGTCTTGTATAGAAGACACCGCTGCTCCGGCGTGAAAAAACGTCTCACTCTGTTCAGGACTCCGAATTTACGCGAGGCTGATTTGATGATACTTTCGATATAGTTGTTACTCAGTTTGCAGCGAACATCCATACCGAGGATACTGAGGTGATCCTGCAGTGGCAATGGTGTGCTCTGAAGAGTGGGAAGGGGAAGGAAAGGACCTACCTTTGCTGTAAACGCACATGCCTGGGTTTTCTTGGCATTGAACTCGACCAGGTTCCTAGCGCCCCATTGAGAAATGTGGTCCAGGATCCGGTCCAGCTCAGTGACAAGAAGCTGCCTTTTTTCCACGATATCAGACTGCTTGGCCGCAGAATAAGCGTAATAACTCCCGTGTAAGATGCTGTCGTCTGCATAGCAATGAATGCTACCGTTAGCATATCATTGATATGCAGAAGAAAGAGAGTGGGGAGATAAGACGGAACCCTGGAGCACGCCAGCATTTACCTGCAAGAACTCCGAAGCTCGTCCATCACAAAGGGCGCTAATACGGCGCCCCTGCAGGAAGGCAGGCAGGCAAGGGAGGTCTGGGAGTCAGGCCAAAGGCTGGTAGCTTAGAAAGAAGCGATTTATGCCGTACCCTATCGAAAGCTTTGGCAATGTCAAGACTAATTGCCAGTGACTCGCCGTGCTTTTCCATAGCCTCACCCCAAAGGTGGGTCACGTACGCCAGAAGATCACCCGTTGACCGTTTCGGTCTAAAGCCGTATTGCCGGTCACTAAGCAAGGAGTGATCCTCTAGGTGGCGCATGAATTGTGTGTTAATAATGTGCTCGAACACCTTGCACAGCACTGAGGTGACGGCTATGGGTCGATAGTTGGCTGGGTCCGAGCGATCCCCCTTCTTGGGGATCGGCTGGACATTCGCCTCCTTCCAAGCCGACGGTACTGTACCTGAACTGTGGGACAGTCGGTACAGCCGCGTTAGCATAGGAGATAGCTCCGCTGCACATTTTTTAAGTACGACCGCTGGAATACCATCAGGACCACTGGTTTTCCGGACATCGAGTGATTGTAGTACTGCACGGACATCGCGTTACCTGATATGGATATCAGACATTGCGTGGTCACCAGTGGGCATTGTCCGTGGTTGCATACCACAATCATCGACTCGGGAGTTGGCCGCGAAGAGATTGACCAGCAAATTTGCTTTCTCTTGCGGCTCATGGGCCAGAGATCCATCGGGGTTGCTCAGCGGGAGCAGCGAGGGCTGGCAGAAGTTGGCTTGCACGGCTTTGGCTAGTCGCCAGTAGCCACGGCTATCCGTGAGATGCGCCACTAGCTCTTGGCCCAGCCGTGCTATGCGCTGGGCATCCGCCCTGACGTAAACCCTCTTGCAGACCTTTGTGGCTCTGTTGTACGCCGCCTTGGCCTTGTTGGGATCGCGTGTGACGCGCGCCCGCACCCAAGTGCGGTACGCAGACTGTTTATGCTCAACAGCCTCCGCACACTCGCACCCGAACCACTGACGCGCTCTGCGGACTCCGGTGACATCGGTTTATGGGAAATAGTATTCCATACCCAAACCGATCTCACTGGCGACAGCAGTAGCGCTCTCAGATGGGTTCTTACCCTCAAAGCAGCGTTCAACCCACGGGATGGACGCATAATAGTCGCGTAGTCCATCCCAGTCCGCTGACGAGTAGTGCCAAAGACGCCTCTTCCTCTGTACGGGTCGTGGGGGCGCTACAATCGGCACGGTGGAGCGGACCAGACAGTGGTCGGAGTTACCTAAAGCAGCACTCACCGAGACACTGTACTGGTCCGGGCGACTCGTCAATAGAAGGTCTAGCAGAGAGGGCTCTATGCCGGACTCTCTTGATATCCTGTAATGCTTGATGTTTGTTTTTCCTGTCTAATCCTCCTAGTGTTTTCCCGGCTGCTCTTGGGGAGTCCGGGGTCCGCTTAAACAATGATTTGTCTGGGTTTATATAGTCTGGTAATTACATTGAAGCGACTGTCGTCTGACCTTCGTAACCGGAAAGGTGAACCTTAACAATATTTCACAATTCCACAACATTCTACACAACGCTATCTAGACCCATGGTAAGCTTTTATAGCTTGTGTTATGGAATCTAGAATGCGGATAAACATACTTGTATACTTTTTTTTTTCGTAAATACGTACATATTATACATAGAAACACCCAGACCAGACCAATAGGATCCTGGTTACATATTAAATATGAATGAATGTGCAGTTTCCTCGCGATGTTTTCGCTTACCGCCGAGCTAGTGGTACAAGTTTAGTATATCATAGCAATCGTTTGGTCTCCAAGTAGGGGAACCCCTGTAATATGAGTACAAGACGACGACTCGTACCACTAGGCTGATGAATGATTCGCAGTCTATTATCATAACATTACCTAATGTCTGTTACTAACGTGTAACATCCTTTTCTATTTTAACTTGTAAAGGGTTCACTATCCATTTGCATAAAAAAGTAGCCATAACATAGGCTTATGTTAATTTATACTAATGATATTAATAAACTCTAAACTAAACTAAACTAGTAGGTGAAGGATAATGCCACCACTCGGGGTGCCTAGCCTTAATAATAACATGTGTAATAACAAAATATGTATTATAACTCGTTACCTTGATTTGTTAATATTTTTTGCTTGTTACCTTTGATTTTTATTGAGAGAACATAAACATTTTGTTGTACGAAGCCAATAAAAACTTATTTAAGTTTAGTCCTAACAAATTATCTACTGATTATTTAAGAGTTTATAAAAAAATCAATAGTGGTAGTAATCCTCACCGAAACTCTACAATTCTGAATATTATTGTGCAATTTTATTGTTGATAGTACGAACTTTAATTGTTACCAAAATATAATTAGTATTTTGCCTGAAATAAAAAATAGTGAATAAAAAAAAAGGCATTTCCTTTTTTCCCTGTAGTCATAAATAATAACTCTAAGTAATATGTGTTAATATGCAGCTAACTTTTCTATAACATATAATGGAATAAGTAATTATTATTGTTTACTTAAGTTATCTTAACAAGCCCTTCAATTGAAAAAAGGGGTAAGTATTGCTTGTGCACTTCAAACATAATTTTTATAAAGGCAATAATGCAGTAATCATACTTATACTACCATAAATGTTCATATTCACAAGTTCATTACTGCTTTAATATAACATACTTTTTGAAATATATTTTACTTTTCAGGCAAAGTCTGGCATAAATTTTGATACTCAAAATCTTTTATTTAATTGTATTCTGAAAAATAGCATAATAATTTATTTTTACAATTCCTAATAAACTATAAACATTAGCACTAACTTAAATACAACACGAAGTGCAATATTTTTTTCTCCTTTTTTTGATATAAGAATAATTCTTCTACGTTTGGAAATAAAGTAAATATGCCCATAAATTCAGTTTTTTCACCATACTGAAAAATCTGCATTTTCGTCTTATGCCTTTTTTCCACTGAGGGTGCGATATCCTATTCAAAAACATTACCCTCTTTTTTTTTTTAATGAATTTTTTATAGCATTTATTATGATAACTTTTAAGTTCGAAAAACATTGGAAAAAATGAAATGCTCAAGTGAGACTCGAACTCACGACCTTTCCCTTACAGGGGGACTGCTCTTCCAACTGAGCTATTGAGCCACACTTGAATCATTAAAATTTTCCTTCTCTTTATATCCGTCTATAAGGGCGACGGTGCAGCCATTTACCAACATTCTTACGAACTGTTGGAATTAATGTTTAAAAATGGTTGAAAAATCATTCATTGTTTCCATTAGTTCGTAAGAATGTTGGTAGATGGCTGCACCGTCGCCCTAGTTACATTTTACATTCAAAGTTTTTTTTCTTCACTTGATCATTCATTCAGTTGATCTTCAACACCATAGTTATGTTAAAAATTACATTCTTGAATTTAATCTTCAATAAACAAATGTCAGTATCAACCAACAGCCCCGAGGAGGGCCAGTCCGTAAGGGATGGCCCAGAGTCAGGGGGTGCGAGGGATATGTATGTATAAGACAACCTCACCTCCGGCATAGGACTACAACCTTCAGTCGCCATTGTTACGTGAACACTGGTTCCGGTAATAAAAAATGAAAACATTTGAACATAGCAGTAATAAACGGTAAATACCGGTAGCTCGCGATTGCGGCGCGTACCCCCATCACTGGGTGGTGAACGCGGTCATTACCTTTTAAGGTAATGCATCGTGCTAACGCGCATATAAAATGAGTCACACGCATTGATAACCAATCAGCGCATTCCGTCAAACGGAGAATCGGCTGATGGGCCCAACACTAATCGACAACTAGAAAAAAAACACGCCCCGCGCTCGCGCCGAGGCAGACGGCAGACCTCATTCTATCGCGAGACTTCACGGCGGAACGTAATAATCTGAACGTGAACGTCAATATTAAAACCTAGATAACATATAGTCTAGATTCTGCTAGTTCTATTATAAGGTTATACTAGTTACTATTTTTGTTAAGTAAGCAGTTCCCAACATAAGGGGTAAGTCTAGTGTCCTTAATAAACAGTGCGCGAGTATTAAACGATAGTCACGTAAATAATAAAGTAAAATAACATCTTCATTCGCGTGTAACATTCCTGCTTAGCCCCTAGGAGCTAAGCGTGATGATAGCTCATTTTTAGTACCTGCCTACCTGCGGTCGGGAGTTCGGTAGTTACCTAGCTGTAGTTCATCCTTCGTGTAAATGTAATTAAATTAAATTTAAAGTAAACTGTGATTAACATCGTAATCGTTAAAATGTTGTAAGAAAGTTATTGTATGAAGTGTGTCCATAATATATGTCGCGAGTATACATGTCGACAGACAGCCGAATATAGTAATTGCTTAAGAACTATTCAATTAGTTGTAATGTTTGATTGTTCATATTCTAAGAGAAAAATCAACACGGTGATATCTCGCCATAATTTTCTATGGATACCCACTTTAGAGGCTGTTCCTACAGGGTTACGTGGGAGTGTCACAGTAAAAGATGGCGTACACTTATAACGTTTATTGCCGGTCACACAAATTGTCTCACAATATATAACTTATATAAGAGTCACTAGAACACTTGATACTAACTAGGAATATCTATAAGTGGAGCGAGTTTATATGTGGCTGACTGTAGCAAGCCTCCAGTATGAACTGGCTTCCCAGAGCGCGAGCGCTCCGTCGCCGCCCGACAAGGAATTTGCTGACATCGCGTCTGTGACGCGACGCCGCTACAGTATTCCCCCCTTATTTTGAAAAAAATTTTAGATAAAAAAATTTTTTTAAAGAAAAAACATCTATAACTAACAAAAGTTTCATCAAAAACAGTACATCATTACAAAGTTCTTATACTATGCATCGATTACGGTCTCCGTGCGATATTTGCTGACTTGCACACTCGGGCGCCGCTACTGTGTTTACGAAACGCGTCCGGTGTCGCAACACTGCCCTGTTGTAACATTCCAATAATTATGTTTTAACATTACGACCACTTAATATGGGTCAGCAGAGACCTCCTGTACCAATAAAATATAATAAACTTATTCTAAACACATTCATGCCTATTTAATGGTAGCTGCCGTGATGACCCGCTCTGCTATATTTAATTACATCCCTGGGGATCCTCAGCGTCCATCACGACAGCGCCTGCAACTCCTTCCATTCATCACTACTCATCATACCTCCCGCTAGCATTCCTGTGATTTTTACTTACATATATGTCCTAGGTGACAACGACTTTGGAGAGTGGAATTGTCCAGGCCCTTCGGGGGCTCGACCGGCGTTGACTGCTGCTGCTACTGTCATCTGTTTGCCTATCCAGTTTTTTGTTCTTTTGTTACATTTCTTGAACGCAAAATAGGCTATCAATACACCTATTATTGCTAGTATTACGAACAGCATTATATTGAATTTTGATATCTGGTACTGAATATCTGAATTGTTTGCTCCTTCTTGGGCAATGATGACCTGTTCTTTACTTTGATTTTTACCCATGATTATATACATCTATCTTTTAACCGTGACAGAGTGCGAATGAGTGCTTTCTGAACTAAAGTATCAGTAAATTAAGCAATTCCACTATCCAATTACAACATATTATTTCGTAACATCTATGTAAATACATTTGCGCACATGTTATATGTTAAACCTTACTGGCCGCTTGATGGCACGACCGCTGCGCGAGGTGCGAGTGTTAGCGTTTTCATAAGCGGATTCTTTGATTAAAATGCCTTTCTGTGAGGTTTCTCTCTCCGATTCTGACTCTGATTGTGTGTTAGGCCTGTTTGATTGCGGGCTAATGGCTTTGCTGTTTTCCTGACTATCCGTATTTAATAAGAATGCTGGTTTAACTCTATCAATGGATACATTACTAATTCTATCTGGCAACTGGATTGTGAGGGTTTTGTCCGTACGCGTAATTACCTTATACGGACCTTCATACGGGGGTTGTAGTGACTGTTTTTTTATTTCTTTTCTAATAAATACATGAGTACATTTTTTTAGTTCTGGATGTACAAAGATAGGTCTAGATGATCTTTGAGAGGCTGGTTTTGGTTTTAATCTACTAATTACTTCTTTTAGATGTTGTACGTACTCCTGTGAGTCGTAAAACTTTCTGTCCGTGCTGTCATAGAATTCACCGGGTAATCTAATGGTGCAGCCATATACTAGCTGCGCTGCGCTTACATTAGTGTCGCACCTTGGTGCTGCTCGCAATCCCAATAATACCGTCGGTAATTCCCCTAACCAATTTTCATTGTCTAATTTAGCTTTCAGTGCGGCCTTTAATGATCTATGCATTCTTTCGCACGCGCCGTTTGCTTGTGGGTGGTAGGCAGTAGTGCGAATCTTTTCTATACCTAAAAATTTCATGAGATGCTTAAATATTTCGCTTTCAAACTGCCTACCCTGGTCACTCGTTAACCTTAAGGGACAACCGAAACGTGTGATCCAGTGTTCGAAGACTGCCCGGGCTACTGATTTAGCTGAGATATCTGAGATTGGAATACATTCCGGCCAGGCGGTGGCCCTGTCTATCATAGTTAACAGAAATCTGTGGCCTTCCTTTGAGCTGGGGAGTGGTCCTACTAGGTCTATGTGGATATGCTCAAAGCGATCGCACTCGGGAAATTCTCCCAGAGCCGATGTCGTGTGGCGGTGGACTTTAGCCTTTTGGCACCTAACGCATGACCGTGCCCACCTACCGATGTCTTTGTTCATGCCAGCCCAGAAAAATCTATCGGTAACCATGCGCCTGGACGTTCTAATACCCGGGTGGCTAAGGTTGTGTATTGATTCGAATGCTGCCTTGCGAAATTCTATGGGTAGGTACGGGCGTGCCTTATCGGTTGAGGTCTCACAGAGGATGTTGTCCTCCGGCCCGGTACCGCTTAGTTGTACCTTTTTGAAGCACAGACTACTATTGTTATGGTTAACTAAAAATTCTGAGAGTTCCTTATCTGCTTCCTGTGCCTGGGCGAGTTCTGTTAAATTGATGCCCGTTGGGCATGTTATTGTTTCAATACGCGATAGCGTATCCGCTACGACATTTTCTTTACCTTGAACATGTAATATTTTGTTCGTGAATTCACTGATGAACATAATTTGTCTTGTTCTCCTAGGAGTTTCTTTTTCACTACCTACTTTGCTAAATAAATACACTAGTGGTTTATGGTCGGTATAGACCACAAACTCTCGGCCCTCGACGAGTTTCCTAAAGTGAATGATTGATAGATAAATGCCTAATAATTCCCTGTCATAGGTACTGTACTTTCTTTGCGCTTCAGTCAGGCGTTTGGAGAAAAAACCTAAGGGTTGCCATCTGTTACTTACCCGTTGCTGCAGAACCGCTCCCACGCTGCTGTCTGATGCGTCAGTCATCAAGGCTAACGGGGAGTCTGGTAATGGGTGAGCTAATAACGTCGCGTTCTGTAGACTTACCTTGCTTTCTTCGAATTCATGTGCCGCTGCTTCTGTCCATTGTATGGTCGTCTTGTCCTTACGCTTTGAGTTGTGGAGGTATTTATTCATTTCAGCCTGCCCTTGCGCTGCTTTTGGGATGTGTGCCCTGTAGAAATTTACCATGCCTAGGTACCTGCGTAGGTCCTCTACTGTTTTAGGCCTTGGGTAGTTTTTTATGGCCTCAACTTTATCAGGTAGGGGTTTTATGCCCTCTGCTGACACTTCGTAGCCTAGGAATTTAAGTCTTTGTCGGCCCAGACAACACTTTGATATGTTGATGGTGATGCCGAATTCGTTAAAACGCTTAAAGACTTCCTCTAGGTGATGTTTGTGGGACTCTACGTCGGCACTGGCGATGATTATGTCGTCTGCAAAACAAAACAAAAAATCCAGCCCTTGCAAGACACTGTGGTCCATGAATCTCTGGAACGTTTGACTCGCTCCTTTTAGACCATACGGCATTGCTGGAAATTCATACAAACCCATTGGTGTGATTACAGCTGTCTTCTCGATGTCATCCTCGTGTACTGGTATGCAGTTGTATGCCCTGTTGATGTCCAGGCTCGAAAAGACTTTCTTGTTTGCTAATAGATATGTGAAATCTTGTAGTCGCGGTACCGGGTACCTGTCTGGTTTTGTTATCGCATTTAGCTTCCTATAATCCCCGCAGGGCCTAATGTTACCATCCTTTTTGGGTACTACATGTAATGGACTGGCCCACGCACTTTTGCTGGGTCTACATATTCCTAGGTCCATCATAAGTTGAAATTCGGTTTTAACTTTTTTATATCTGTCTGGGGGCAGCGGGCGTGCACGGGCATGCACCGGTGCCCCAGTAGTTTCTATGTGATGGCGCACGCTATGTTTAGGGATGCCTTTGAAAGAGAAGGGTTTTGTTATATCTGGGTATTTTGATAGAATATCTATGAAGGGGTGATCGACGGGTGTGGTTTTTATTGTGGATTGGTCAGAATCGGAGAATGAACCAATCGCCATTATACTTGTTTCTGTATCTATTAATTTTCGGCCACTAAGGTCTATTAACAGTTTGTGCTTAGCTAAAAATCTGCGCCTATTATTGGTTGCTTAACATCAGCTATGACAAATATCCACCTATAATTTCGTCTTAATTTAAAATTTAATTCTTTTGTTATTTGTCCATAGCTCTTAATTTTAGTGCCATTTGCCGCGAACAAGTTGTATTCACAATTTTCACTATGCTTTGCTATATGTTTATCACTCACAAGATTACGCGGATAGACCGATATGTTTGCGCCACTGTCTATAAGATAAGAGGTACCTGTGTACTGGTCCATGATGCTGAGACGATGATTTACTTGCGGCCTGCATGACTCGCCCATTTCATGCACCGCTGTTAGTTTTCCGGCTTTTTCTTATTCCAGTTGCATGGTTCCACGCATTTATTCGCCCGATGCCGGAAACGGAAGTGGTAGTCGCATAACCAGTCACGGTCTGCTGGTGTTCGCCTGCGAGATGGGCTGCGACTCGGTGATCTGGATCCAAAACGTCCGAACCTGCCTCTACCTCTGCCGGTGAAACTAGGTCTGGGCTGCCTGCTTTCTAGTCCTCTTATCTTCTCTGTCAGGTTCTTGATTTCTGCTATTAAGTTCGCTGGTTCGCCTCCTGAAGCTACATCTACTTTGCTGACTGTCTCTCTATGTGATACGGATTCTATGACCTTGTCCGCTATGTTTCCTAAGGTACTAAGGTCCTTCGTCTCCGTAGCTGCCAAAATTCCTCTTACTGTGCTTGGTAATTGGTTAAGCCACAGTATAAGGAGGGTTTCATCTTCAATCTTGCCACGTGCAATGTCACGCATTTTTCTCAGTAATTGCGATGGCCTCTGGTCTCCTAATTCCATTTCGTTCATCAGTCTGTGTACCTGTTGCTCCTTGGTCCTCGCATAGATTTCGCACAATCGCTTTTTTAGCATAGGGTACTTGTCTGTTTGCGGGGGGTCTCTGAGAATGTCCGTGACCTGGGTCAGAACATCTTTGCCTAATTTTGATACAATTATCTGGTACCTTGATTCGTCCGAGGCCTTATGCGGGTTCAGTACTGCTTCAGCCTGGATAAACCACAGCTCGGGCTCGTCGCACCAGAAGTCTGGAATACGCGTCGTAACCGCGATGCTCGTGATCACCTGCTCTTCTTTCACTATACCCGCACTGCCGTCGTTTGCCATTTCGTTACTAATGTTCACACACGAGTTCAATAAATTCACAAATGTTCATAACAGTACACGAAGTTATAGGTTATATAACCTATAACAACTCCCACGTTCACGTTCGGGGTCACCACTTTAGAGGCTGTTCCTACAGGGTTACGTGGGAGTGTCACAGTAAAAGATGGCGTACACTTATAACGTTTATTGCCGGTCACACAAATTGTCTCACAATATATAACTTATATAAGAGTCACTAGAACACTTGATACTAACTAGGAATATCTATAAGTGGAGCGAGTTTATATGTGGCTGACTGTAGCAAGCCTCCAGTATGAACTGGCTTCCCAGAGCGCGAGCGCTCCGTCGCCGCCCGACAAGGAATTTGCTGACATCGCGTCTGTGACGCGACGCCGCTACACCCACATTTTTAAAATATGTAAATTGTCGAATTTTAATCTCGTTTTAAATCCACGGTTCAGCTTATATATGTATTATAGTTTAATTATTACTGAACCATTTAATTATGGTTGCTTGAACCGTGGTTAACGGGGTTACAGACGTACTTACGATTATTAATTCCGGAACAATCCAGTTTTATTTCTTTGTTTATTGTGTAATTTGTGTTATGTGTACCTACCATTGTACAGCGCCGCCGACCTTAGGGCCCATGTAGAAAATTATACGTTGGGGCCCGGCGCTGTGCATTGGATTCACGCACCAGTGCCTAATCGTGTGGTTGTCTCCCCAGAACTTGGTACCGGCTGGAATACCGGTGTCCAACTGCATACCGGCTGGAATAGCAGCACCGCACCGTACCGGCCCGCCTCCGAACCAGCTGAGGTTGCCTGCCCGCTCCGTACCGTCTGGAAGACGGCCTTGGCGACGACCCCGCGGATTGAACTTGCAGCTGCGAAGCCTGGTGACCTTGAGGGGAAGACAACGTCACACTCGCACGGGGCCAGCCTGGAACCCCAAGTTGAGTACATTACTCAGCCAACCGTTTATAGTGACGTGTACGCGTACCCGAACCGACACTCGACCGTGTCTTAGAGTAGTTTTATTATTGTTATAGCAGGACCTACGGATTAAAGTTGTAGATCTCGTACCAATCGTTTTCTTCATCCTTGACCCCGTAGGGCCCCGTATCATTGGCGCCCGAACAAAAAGAGTGTCTGTAGGGTATACGTCCACGTCGATTACTGTGAGCGGTTGCGCTACTTTGTATGTGTGTAAGGGTACTGTCTTTTGTGCGCACTCCTGTACTGGGTCGGGAGAGAAAAAACAGCTTAGAAAGCATCCAGTTGCCTCTCGTTGGGTTAGGCATGAAGGATCGGGGTCTCCAACTCAGAAAAACTACAGGATTATTATAATATAAATAGATTTATTCCTTGTAAAAAAATATTATACAGACAACTGGTCGTCACCAAATGCTATATCGTAATCCTGACATTCGCGCGCGCATCGCCGCTCATTTACGATGTTGCCAGCTCACTAATATATTTGTATCGATATTTATTAATATCGATGCAAATATTAATCAATAAATTATATAATATTAATTAAGTTAATAAATGATTGTAGTAATTATAGTATATTTATATAATCACATGAATTACTGTTCTATTTCTACCGCAATGCTTACAGCTCGGCCATCCTTAGTTTTAGTGAGTCCTCTCACATTATACAATACAATGATGGACAAAAAAAAATACAATAAAAACAAATTATACAATGCACATGTTAATAGATATGGTTCAACGTATTATATAGATTGTAGTGAATTAAAATTATAGAACTCTATATAAGAAAAGCTTGACAAAATATGTTATGCCAACTAAATAATAAATTTACTCTAATTCTATTACGTGTGTATTATAAGTTCATGATCTACTATGATCTACGGCCATCTGCGTTTCTACAAACGCTGGTCGCTCATAGCTCATGCACTAATAACACACAATATCCTGCTCAGTCTGCTATGATCTACGGTCATCTATGCCTAAGCGCTGGTCGCTCATAGCCCATGTCACAGAGTACCTGCAAACACAGTCTGCTATGATCTACGGCCATCTACGCCTCAGCACTGACCGCTCATAGCCTAAGCTCAAATCATCATTCTATTCATCAATACGCACAGTCAGTAGTACAATATATGACATAAATCTTGGCATTGCCCGCTCATAGCCCGTGCTGACACGGTCTGCTACGATCTGCGACCATCTATGCCTCCGCATCAATCGCTCATAGTAGGTTTCCCTTAAAAAAATCAATATATTATTTCACAAACAAGTCAATTCCAGTACTGTCCCTGTTATGGATACCCAAGTAATTCATAAAGTTTAATCAAGCCATAACAGGTTTTGATTATTTGATTAACATTTTTTTTTAACCTAAATTAGCTGATTCCGCTCCGTCCGAATCACTAATACTACTATTGCCATCGCTGGATTCGCTTGCAATACTTTTAAATGCAAGCCAAGGATGTATTTTATCTAATGCTACAACATTTTCATATTTCTTATTACCCTTTCGGGTCAAGGGTGTGTCTTCGATTAAGAACCTATCATTATCCAATATCTTCACTATACGGTAGGGTCCGTTAAACTTAGGTACTAATTTCTTCGATTTACCAGAGTGTTCCTTATCATGTATCATTCTTTGTACCCTAACTAAGTCACCTATATTATACTTCGTACCTGATTTTCTATGTCTGTCAAACTTTTCTTTCGACTTACGCTGTTGATCTTCTATACGGTTGTTCGCTTCCTTTCTCATTTTATCTAAATTTTCACCCGTTATACGTTCAGTAACCTCTACCACTACGTCATTCAATATGTTTTCCGAAGTGCTAACTAGCCTGCACCCAAATAATAGGTCAGAAGGTGTCTTACCGGTGGTCTTGTTAATCGTAGTATTTAAGCCCAATTGAATGTCGCCTACATAATCATCCCACAAATTATCATTTTTACCATGGCATTTTGTACCCAATGCGTCTAAAATGGTTCGGTTGAATCGTTCCACCTGTCCGTTCGCTCTAGGAGTCGCTACCGCGTTAAGTATATGCTTAATACCCGAAAGGGTCACAAAAGTTTTAAATTTTGCACTAGTAAAGCAAGTTCCGCGATCAGTTATTAATCGAGATGGGGAACCGAAGAAACTTATGTGCTCCTTAAGAACTCTAATTACTGTGGCACTTTTAGTATCCCTCACCGGTCGAATATTAATATATTTTGTAAACGAGTCAATAATTGCCAAAATATATGTATTACCTCTTCTGGAACGAACAAAAGGACCCAAGTGATCGGCATGTAATGTGTGGAAAGGTACTTCAAGCTTGGGAATAGGATGCAACATTCCTTCCTTACGACCCCCGGGAGTTTTGTGATGAGCACATTCAATACACGCGGACACATATTTTTTTGTAAACCGACGCATTTTCGGGAACCATAATACGCTTCGTAAGCGACTGAGGGTCTTATCAAAACCAAAATGACCGACGTCATCATGATTCATCTTAAGAACCTGCCATCGCATTGCGCGTGGTACCACCCATCGAATACCACCTTCTAAGATTTTATAGACGTACCCCCCCTTTAACATATAATCTTTATGAATACCAGCAACTCGTTTAGTTTCTGGATCCTGTAGAACTTCTTTAATTCTTTTTATTTCGTCATCATTCCCTTGCACTGTAGAAATCCAATCTTTTAACTCAATGTTTAGCACATCTAGTGCCTGACAGTCTTCGTCACCGGGCAGGGGATCAGTTACAGGAGCGCGACTAAGTGCATCTACATGACTCATACGGCTTCCCGCACGGTACTCAATCTTGCAGTCGTATTCCTGCAGCTGTATCCACCATCGAGAAATTCGGGGTACTAGATCTCGCTTAGTTAAAGTAGTTCTTAAAGCATTACAGTCAGTTATAATTCTAAATTTGATACCTAATAAATAAACCCTAAACCGTTTTAGCGAAGCAATAACTGCCAAAGTTTCTAACTCGAACGAGTGCAACTTTTGTTCGTCACCAGTTGTCTTTCGACTGTAGTAAACAACTGGTCTAAGGGAACCATCTACCTGCTTTTGCATTAGTATTCCCGCAACGCCTAATTTACAGGCGTCCGTATGCAGTTCGGTTTCTAGTGTGACATCATACAAGGCCAAAATAGGTCGCTCAATAAGCTTTTGTTTCAGTAGTTGAAAAGCATGTTTGTGACTGTCTCCCCATTTCCAATCAAAGTTGGACTTTAGCAAATCTGTCAATGGTCGTGCAATAAGAGCGAAGTCCTTTACGAAACGCCTAAAAAAGCTAGCTAGTCCTATGAATCGTCTTATATCATGTACATTTTGAGGTTCAGGAAAATTTGATATAGCAGTAGTCTTACGCTCCCCCGGCTTAATACCACTGCCATTTACCTCAAAACCAAGAAAATCTATTTCCTTATAAAAGAAATAGCACTTACTCATTTTCAGAGTTAACCCTGCTTCTAACAAAAGCTTTAGAACCTGTTCTAGTCTAGTCAGTCCCTCTTGGAATGATTTAGCGGGTATTAATATATCATCCATGAATATTAAGGCAAAATCCACTTTAGATTTCGGAAGAATTTTATTAATAGTCCTCTGAAAAACTGAAGGCGCGTTGGCCAATCCAAATGGCATACGCCTGAACTGGTATTGGCCATCAGGGGTAACGAACGCAGTCTTATCCTGTGATTCCTTTGCTATCGGAATTTGATAATAACCTGACGCGCAGTCAAGTGTTATAAATAGGGAATTTCCAGCTAATCTATCCAGTTGGTCGTCGATCAATGGCAAGGGATAACGTTCTCGCTTTGTTTTGTTATTGAGAGCTCTGTAGTCCACACACTGCCTTTTCTCGCCAGTCTTTTTCTTAACCAATAAGACAGGACTGGCGTACGGTGATTTAGACTCACAGACTATACCCGATTCAATCATCTCCTGCACCATTGATCGCACCACGTTTCTTTCGGTGTAGGATAGCCTATACGGACGATACACAACCGGTTGACTATCCTCAAGCTCAATTACCATCTCTACCATGTTTGTAAAGCCCAGGTCCTTTAAACCACTGGAGAAACAACCCTTGTACTGTTTTAGAAGGGAACTCAATTGCTCGAACTCTTCAGCTGTCAAGGACTTATCAAAGTTAATAACTTCGGTCGACTCATTATTTTCTACATCTATGGCACTTACATTCATAACATGTGCGACGGGGCGTATTCGCGTCAATAATGTACCCTTTTTCAAGCATATTAGTTCTTCTGATACATTTTGTATCAGTAAAGAACCATGTCCTTTGGAAATCTGATATTCACAAATTCATGATTCGGTTCACCCCGCAATGAGCCATGAACATAAATGGGACCCGAGTACGTATCAGCACACACCACTTGTACTACACACATAGTCAAGGGTTTTAAGTTAGTGTCCTCACTTAACATTAATTCAATTTTCACTATGGTGTCTTTTTCGAAAAAAAGACCCTCGTTAGTTTTTGTTATAGTTATATTAGGCTTTTCAGTAAAACTATGACCTATTAACACCGAATACTTAATAATCTCGTCACTAACTACGAACACCTCGACTTGTTCCAGGATGTTTTGTATTTCGATATTAACAGTCGCTACTCCTAAGGGGACCACTATGCTATTCCCAATACCCCTCATAACCGGTAGACGATCCTGGGTTTCAAACAAAATTCCTAAACGTTGCGCATCGCTGAGCCGTAACAAGGTGCATTGGCTACCTAGGTCTACAAATCCGGTCAGAGAATTCCCATTTATTTTTAACAATACCATGTACTTACAATCGTTTAAACATTCCGTTTCGATGCGCATTACATTCTTTTCGCTACCCTTATCCACTTTATTGACATTATCAGAAGGTAGTCTTGAGCAATTGATAGCCGTATGGGCTAATCGATTACAAACCGTACATTTTAAGATTTTCTTAGTACACTTAAAACTGAAATGGCCCGGCTCATTACAGTTATAACATACCGCGGCGTTACCAGACTGTCTCGTTTTATTGTCACTGTTAGAGAACTTATGAGCATTGCTACCTATAGTCGAAGGTGTACGTTTATCCGTATGTATTTTTGCCTTTTCTAGATCCCGTGATTGCTGCTTACTAGACTGAAAATACTCAAGTACTTGCTCTGGCTCCTGATACTTTGAAGCCTTAGCACCTAGTCTTAAAGATCTATCCTCAATGCCATGGAGCAAACAATCAACTGCTCGCTTACCTACTATCTCACACCTGTTTAATAGATTAATTTTTTCGTAATAATATAGCTCTAGTGAGTCGTTATATTTAACACGTTTAGCCAGCATTTCTGTTAACAACTCAGCATAATCATCGGTATTGGGAAAAGTTTCCATAAGTTTGGTTTTCCATTCAGCCCATGTAAATGACATGGTGGGTAAGTTCTGATACCAGGTCTTTGCAACACCTGATAACTTAGGTAAGGCGTAGTGGATTACTTGATCATCGCCCCACTTATACAACCTAGAACACTCTTCAACTTTATTGAGCCAAGTGGTAATAGCCTGACCCTTGACCATTGGATCAAATTCTGGTACGACATTACCAAGCATAGGAAATTTATTCCCTTCAGGTCGACTATTCACTATTGACTTAACTAACTCAGATATCAATGTCGAATTATTATTCTTACTCGTGGAATGACGTACCTGACGGTGCCGCGTACTCCTCACTCGAAGTGTCACTGTACCTTCGACTGTTACGTGAAGTGCGATCACGCTGACGTCGGCTTCGGCATCGACTGCTGCGCTTCTCGGGACGACGGCTTTTCCGACGAACCCGGCGGTGAAGGCTCCGGTGCATACGTGATGTACTCCGGATGTCTCGAGAACAACTGCTTCTACGTCTTCGTCTCAGGGACTTCGAGTTGCTTCTCCGTCCAGAAGAACAGCTGCTTGAATCCTCACGTACACGTTTGCTTCGGCGCTCACGTAAGCCGCTGCTACGGCGCTCACGAGAACGACACTTCCGTCGCTTAGAAGAATAAGTTATCCGATTCGTATCAGTACTAACGCTCGTTTCCGACGAGTGTCTATAACTAGAACGTTGCCTCTTACTTTGTTTCTCCACTTGCAAGGCGCGTTCTTTGCTGCGACATTTTCTCCTTCTTGATCGTGATTCAGTATTCGTCACTTTATCTTGAATCGGCGGCGTGACGATTCCCTCCATTCGTAATGAAGCTGTATTTCTTTTGAAGAAATAAAGTAACAAATGATCACACTGCACCGAGAGGGTAGCAAAAAAAAAATCTTGCTACGATTTTTCACAAAATATGCTGTGGGCCTAGTTTACCCCACTTCTGAGCTGAAGGATCGGGGTCTCCAACTCAGAAAAACTACAGGATTATTATAATATAAATAGATTTATTCCTTGTAAAAAATTATTATACAGACAACTGGTCGTCACCAAATGCTATATCGTAATCCTGACATTCGCGCGCGCATCGCCGCTCATTTACGATGTTGCCAGCTCACTAATATATTTGTATCGATATTTATTAATATCGATGCAAATATTAATCAATAAATTATATAATATTAATTAAGTTAATAAATGATTGTAGTAATTATAGTATATTTATATAATCACATGAATTACTGTTCTATTTCTACCGCAATGCTTACAGGCAGGTGGTAGGAGCCCACCAAAAACCAAGGGTCCTTAGCGACCCACCTTCCAAAATTTTTTTTCTTTTTTTTTTTTTTTTCTTCTTTTAGAGTCCCCGAGCACAAGGGAGGGTACCCAATTATTTTGTGTTTGTCTTCCCATACAGGAATTATTTTAATATTATACTACCATGATTGCCGAACTCGCGACCAGGTATTGACATATTTGTATTTTAGCTATCGAATATTAAGTAGATAACGAATTTTAGTATTTTAATTATAGAGGAGGGATTCTCCCAACTCAGCTACTTCCGCGTAGTTTTTTGACTATGTAGCTCACTGAAGCTTAATTTAGAATCATGGCGGACCGTAAAGTAAAGGTACGTTTACGTAAAGGACGAAATGACATCCTCATATTTTGTAAATTTTTATTTTTATTTTTAGTGTAGGGTAACTACGTTGTACTATATTTAGTCTCGTTGTTCCAACCATCCGGCTTTCCCCATTGTTCGTTGCCAAGTACCGTAGTTTATATCCGATGCCTTAGGTTAGCTAGGAGCTACGTGAAAAGGTATACCTAGGTGAACGTTCAGTGGTTGGAGGGAAGCACAACTACGTTTTTTATTGTTTTTATTTCTACTATCTGCAATAGTAAGATATGTAAAAAACATGTGGTAGAGTTTAGTGCAAAACTCGAGCTGGGTTGTAGACCACCGTCATTCCTGTTGCAGTCGTTATGCGGTCTGTAGGAATTGATGATCCAGAGTAACTACGCACTTAGGGTAAGCCCGTAAGCACCGATCATCTCGTGCATATATTGGTTTATGTAGTTTATATATTAAATAATCTTGTTAATTTAGCTGATTTCAGTGCATAAGTAATCATTTTGACACCGTTTTAGTGGTCTCGTACTTAGCATTGTCAACCTAGGCTTGAGGTAACCGCTGGGTTAAAAATAAGCCTTCACTGTGTATAAAAGCTTCCTTAGTGTGAAGTCTTTTTTTATCTGAGGGAGACTTATGTTCTCCCTGGGTTCTATAGCACGTCAGAGCGGTTAGTGACTCTGTTGCCGGTAGGTTAGCTTCAAGTGGTTTGCAATGTACCGTCGAGGAAAGCTGGCGCCAAACTTAACACCTCAATCGCAAGTGGTACGTCCCATCAGGTTGGATAGGGCCGGACAAGGTATGTGTGGTTCGTCTTCCTACCTCCGCGGGAGGAAGACTTGGTGTGATAGGTGTATGTTAGGTGGTGTGTCTGTGTTTCTGTATGGTTGTATGAAAGGGTTTTGCTTGCATTGAAGCCAATGACCTCGTTCCAGAGGGTTTGTTTCAGGCGGATTTTCACTGTTCCCCCAGTAAAAATCCTTCTCCCAGTTCGTCGGGTATTGTTACGTGAACACTGGTTCCGGTAATAAAAAATGAAAACATTTGAACATAGCAGTAATAAACGGTAAATACCGGTAGCTCGCGATTGCGGCGCGTACCCCCATCACTGGGTGGTGAACGCGGTCATTACCTTTTAAGGTAATGCATCGTGCTAACGCGCATATAAAATGAGTCACACGCATTGATAACCAATCAGCGCATTCCGTCAAACGGAGAATCGGCTGATGGGCCCAACACTAATCGACAACTAGAAAAAAAACACGCCCCGCGCTCGCGCCGAGGCAGACGGCAGACCTCATTCTATCGCGAGACTTCACGGCGGAACGTAATAATCTGAACGTGAACGTCAATATTAAAACCTAGATAACATATAGTCTAGATTCTGCTAGTTCTATTATAAGGTTATACTAGTTACTATTTTTGTTAAGTAAGCAGTTCCCAACATAAGGGGTAAGTCTAGTGTCCTTAATAAACAGTGCGCGAGTATTAAACGATAGTCACGTAAATAATAAAGTAAAATAACATCTTCATTCGCGTGTAACATTCCTGCTTAGCCCCTAGGAGCTAAGCGTGATGATAGCTCATTTTTAGTACCTGCCTACCTGCGGTCGGGAGTTCGGTAGTTACCTAGCTGTAGTTCATCCTTCGTGTAAATGTAATTAAATTAAATTTAAAGTAAACTGTGATTAACATCGTAATCGTTAAAATGTTGTAAGAAAGTTATTGTATGAAGTGTGTCCATAATATATGTCGCGAGTATACATGTCGACAGACAGCCGAATATAGTAATTGCTTAAGAACTATTCAATTAGTTGTAATGTTTGATTGTTCATATTCTAAGAGAAAAATCAACACGGTGATATCTCGCCATAATTTTCTATGGATACCCACATTTTTAAAATATGTAAATTGTCGAATTTTAATCTCGTTTTAAATCCACGGTTCAGCTTATATATGTATTATAGTTTAATTATTACTGAACCATTTAATTATGGTTGCTTGAACCGTGGTTAACGGGGTTACAGACGTACTTACGATTATTAATTCCGGAACAATCCAGTTTTATTTCTTTGTTTATTGTGTAATTTGTGTTATGTGTACCTACCATTGTACAGCGCCGCCGACCTTAGGGCCCATGTAGAAAATTATACGTTGGGGCCCGGCGCTGTGCATTGGATTCACGCACCAGTGCCTAATCGTGTGGTTGTCTCCCCAGAACTTGGTACCGGCTGGAATACCGGTGTCCAACTGCATACCGGCTGGAATAGCAGCACCGCACCGTACCGGCCCGCCTCCGAACCAGCTGAGGTTGCCTGCCCGCTCCGTACCGTCTGGAAGACGGCCTTGGCGACGACCCCGCGGATTGAACTTGCAGCTGCGAAGCCTGGTGACCTTGAGGGGAAGACAACGTCACACTCGCACGGGGCCAGCCCGGAACCCCAAGTTGAGTACATTACTCAGCCAACCGTTTATAGTGACGTGTACGCGTACCCGAACCGACACTCGACCGTGTCTTAGAGTAGTTTTATTATTGTTATAGCAGGACCTACGGATTAAAGTTGTAGATCTCGTACCAATCGTTTTCTTCATCCTTGACCCCGTAGGGCCCCGTATCACCATGTGGTTTTAGTCGGTTCGAGTTCGACATAACCTCCCCTCGCGGCTCCGGCAGGGGAGGTATACGAAAGGATTTCCGCACGAAAAAAAACAAACAGATTACTTCATAACATTTCTACATTCAAATAACACTACTTTCGACATCGTTATTTACAAATTCTATATAAACTACGTAAGCGACTATCAAAGAGTTTCATAAGTCAAAATAATCCAGCACGAACACATTCATGTCAATGTCTGAACGGAAATAGAAAATACGGGTCGGCCGCCTAGAAATAGTGCACTTCTAAAAATACCTAACACTTTTGAAGATAAATTGTATTGGTAGATGAATAAGTAAGAGGTCTTACAAGTTGTTTTTCCTTCACAATATTAAAGTAGACGTAAAATTGTCCCGGATAAGTCGCAGATGGATCCTGGTGACCTGTAATTCAGGTTTTCATCATGTCATTCACCTACCACAGGCACCAGGATCCACCACCCAATGTATATACATTAATCCTACTGTGTCATATTTTTACTTATATTGGTATGTGGTGGGAAATAATAATATAATAATTTTTTTATTCTTTTTTTTATCCATTCGGCCTCCTGTGTCTCCACAGTGAAGTTAGAGTTAGACACACATTTGGAGAGGCCTATGTCCTACAGTGGTCTGCAATAGGCTCAAATTAATTGCTTGATTGATGAAAATATGGATGGAAGTATCGTTAAAAGAAATAAAAACTATATCACACAATCACACATACTCACCAAGACATTATTTTATTATTATTATAATCACTGAAGTGACACAACATTTGTTGATAATGGATACAAAATGATTCATCGAAGCAATTCCATTTTTATACCTCTTAGGTGGCAAGGCCACCTGATGGAACCAAAAAATGCCTACGGGAAAAGATGTAACCTGTTAAGTAAATTTTTATCAATGAGTCTACAAACCGTCCTTCGGAAGCTCATTTGAAACAACTGCCAGTATTTTTAGCGTCATAAAAATTAGATTAGTTTTCCGTAGTTTAACTTCTAAAACTGAATATTCATTTATATGTGGGGTCGGCGATACTGGTCTATAAATAGTATTTCAATCGGTCTAAAAGTCGATCTCAAATGGATCTTTTACTACGAGTTTCTGGTGGTATTTTTAGAAGATTGAATGGTTCTCAGAAAAGAGTAATATATTAGAAGTGGGAGACGTCAGTGTAAAACTTTGCTAATTAACCTACCTTTGTATTTAGTTCCATTCCATTCTCAACAAACAGATAGCATCCTACTTGTACATTTGTAATTACACGGGCCCAGCTGTGAAGTGCGATTCACTTTGTGTACAAAACTATGAATAAACTAGCTTTTGCCTGTTCAAACTGGGTATGGTTTATGTAAAACTGAATCCTGGGTATGTTATTTACTTTCATTATTGTTACTTTATTGTTCCACCTGTTTCATTATTGTTATTTTATAGAACACTAGCTTCTGCCCGTGGCTCCGCCCGCGTGGATGTCGATTATCGCAATAAACATAGCTTATGTCCTCTCTCAAGGTCTAAACTATCCCTATACCAAATTTCATCAAAATCGGTTCAGTAGTTTAGGCGTGAAAGCGTAACATACAGACAGACAGGCAGAGTTACTTTCGCATTTATAATATTAGTATGAATACGGTGATAAAAAAATTTCTAGGTCACGTATCTATCAATTCAATTTATTTATTTTATACTTAATTTAACATGGTTGTATATTATTGACGTAAATTGCCCAGGATATATATTTTGGACCTAAAATGTGCTCCAAATGCGCGGTACACGTTCCCTGGGTGTCTAATAGATGAGCTCAAGTTCACCTAGCATAGATTATTACAAAACAATTCGTGCGCACCAGGGCCTCGTTTGTTTCACGATTTAGGTCCAAGATACGAGTCTAGAGGTAAGCACCGTTGTCCCCCCTCCCAAGGAGGGCCAGACCGTAAGGGATGGCCCTGGGTTAGCCGGGGTGTGAAGGATATGTCGATGACAACCTCACCTCCGGCCTAGCACCACGACCCACAGTTGGCGTGCGGTTGTAGTCGGTTCGAGTCCGACATAACCTCCCCTTCCGGCTCCGGCAGGGGGGGGGGGGGTATCCGAGGGGATTTCCGCACAGAAAAAAAAAGCGGTAAACACTTATATTTTTAAAATTATTAATGATAAATATTGTCATTTATATAATTACTGAATACTAGCTTTTGCCCGCGGCTCCGCCCGCGTGGATGTCGGTTATCGTGACAAAACATAGCCTATGTCCTTTCTCAAGGTCTAATCTACCCCTATACCAAATTTCATCAAAATCGGTTCAGTGGTTAAGGCGTGAAAGCGTAACATACAGACAGACAGAGTTACTTTCGCATTTTTAATATTAGTATGGATTTATTCTACTTAATATAATAATACATACCTTTATAACAGCCAATCAAATAATATTAATAATTTCCCTCGACATATTTGTTCTGTACAGTGAACGAACTAATAATTAAGTCCGATTTAGAGTCGGATATTATATTATTTATTTAGTTTATTTTATTTATTTATTTATTTTATTTAAACGCAAGAGGAAATCTTAACTAACATTATCAGGAAACTTCAGGTACGGAAGCAAAGTTCTTAGTTATCCTTATTTATTGATACATGCGGCTGGTGCGATGGGTACTGAGAAATACAATTGATTGGGTAGCAGACTACAAATGCTGTAGCTTATAACGTAGTAGTCTATAATTTACGAAGGTTGATAATTATTGTACTGTCATTCTCATTTTAAGTTCTATTTTGAAACTCTCAAGATTCCTTGGAAATCATAAGTGAATAATGATGAATTAAGAATAGTAAGTTGTGCTCTCAATTCGTACAAAATTTTCACTTAATTAAGCTACTATTGCATTTAGTCCTACCAGTATTTAGTACCAAATCAGCATTTACCTGAAACAAAAATACATAATTATTTGAATTTGTCAAACTATAGTAAAATCAAATTTGTTGCAATAAACTAAGAATTCAAGAACGGTTCTAGAACGATTTTTAATTCTGATTCGATATATCTGAGGACAGATTGACAGATTGTAGAAGTTGGATGTTAGCCCAGCTCTCTCAAGTTTGGGTGGTCTACTACGTGTGTGTTCATAATTATGAAATTCCATTCATATGTACGTACATGCCTGCTACCAGTGATAAATCTAAAGAAAGTCTGATAAAATAATTAATTGCAGCTAATTGTTTTCTGCCATAATAGTATAAAAACACAATCTCATTTTGAAAAACTGAATAACCGTTCAAAAATAATTTTAAACAGACAACAATTACCCGCACGTTCACGCATCGAATACAATGAAACAACTTGTTGCGTAAAAACACACAACTGTATCAACATAAAATAAAAACAGTAATTCCTTTAAATTTAGAAAAAAATTGGGCATTTCCACGGCTTTAGTGAATAGCGTCAAAGACATCTCGAGAGCGGTTTCGCGGAGCCAATGTCGTATTTATTTCATCTCAGCTAGGATTAGGCTTTCCCACATCGAAAACTCGGGGCAACAGGTGCCCTCCCCTCCCCGTACCTCACCTCCCCTTAACCCTCTCTTACTACGCTACAAAACAAGCACAACGAGATAAAATACACCCTTCAGTAACTAAATACTGTTTGTGCACATGAGGCCGAGAAAAAGTACACAGTCTAGTTGAGCGTGGATCGAGCGTCGGTGTTTGGTACGGCAGTTGAGTTCCCCTTTGAAATTTTATAGCAACGATAGTCAAATATCGTAAGTCACAGTGCGATAGTTGGATATTGACATAGTCTGTTGAGCTGCGCATTGCTACAACTAACATGGTTATAGTTTTAATATATTGTGTTGGAATTATATTCTTGGACTGGCTGGATTTATTAATTACTAGCTTTGCCCACGGCTCCGCCAGCGTGGATGTCGGTTATCGTGACAAAACATAGCCTATGTCCTTTCTCAAGGTCTAATCTACCCCCATACCAAATTTCATCAAAATCGGTTCAGTGGTTTAGGCGTGAAAGCGTAACATACAGACAGACAGACAGAGTTACTTTCACATTTATAATATTAGTATGGATTGTACAGCGCTGTAAGACTCCAATATTTTTCACTATGTCGTCACTCCTAAGAGAGTTATAAGTTCCATATTATCCCGTATGACTACACCCATGAGAAGCTGCTTCTATTTTATACATAAACATATTAATCATCCTCATAATGACACAAATTGACAATAAGTGCTAATTAATAGATGTTAATTAGACTTAAACGTGAAATGTAGGTATTAAATCTCCTATACCTAACCCTCCAGGGATAAGGCGTGATTGTATGTATGTAATTAGACTTAGATTGACTAGCTAGGTGAGATTTTAGAGATTTATCAACATGGTACTAAAATAAATTATCCTGGGTGAATACAGCTTCAAATGCAAGGAACGTATCGTATAATAATTGCGATTACAAAACAATCACCTAGATGTAATAGTGAAATTATTGTATATGTATATTATTACTAGGCCTTCCGCCCGCGGCTTCAGCCGTGTGGCTCTCAATCTCCGCTTCTACTCAACCGATTACAATCAAACAAACGTAAGATTTCTAGTACAAAAATAAAAAAAATTCTATCAAAATCCATTCAGTAGTTTATGCGTCCATCGCAAACAAACCTTTCTATTGTACAATTGTAATAGTATAGATCACGGGCGTAATATAAATGGCGGCTGGCACACAACAGGGTCAGTAAGTAACACCTCCTTATGAATTGTCAAAATAGAAGCAACGTATCAAAGGAGCGGCTATTCTGGTATTAGAATTATGTACCACCTACACCAGCAATGTTATATTTGTTAAAAAAAAGATTTCTCAAGCTTTTTTAAATTGAATCATTTAGCCATGACAAGTTCGCGCCCACATTACCACCCGTGCGTACACAAAGCTGGGCGTAAGGTTATTCATGTAGACAATGTGATGATTCTAAACGAATAGCCTTCACCTCTTGAGCAGTGTTCAGTTCACCGTTTTATATGCTCTACTTGTCACTTATATGCGCTAAACGTACACGTTGAACCATGTGAAGCGGCCTTAAGATGATGAAGAGTGAAAAAAGTTGCTACTTAACTAACTTTTAAACTCTCGCGTTCCATGATATACATAAATTGTAACGGGAATTAACGCGATCATGGTATAGGTACATACCTTTGATTTGCCTGACGTTTCGACCAGGTTACACCGGCCGTGGTCACAGGCTGACTGGCGCAGTAGTGCACGCCCGCCGTCTTCGAGTCCGTGAGGTAGTAGGTTCTTCATCTACCCGCACATTCTCGATATTTTGTTTTCGCCATGTACCGTCACATACAACACTCACAGTGTCCCTATTCAGTACGCTAACTGTCCGTTGTCTATCCGACTGCGCAGAAAAGCGAGGCTGCATGTTTTTTATCACTGGAGTCCATGTTGCAGATAACTTAAATCCATCTTCCCGATTGAAATTTTTATGCTTCTTGATTTCAATCGCTTCACGTACAGCTCTTGAGTAGAAGTGACGTTCGGTGGAGAGGACTTGCGTTTGGTGGAATTCAATCCAGTGATTAGTACCTGTTTCTAGCAGGTGTTCTGCGATCGCGGATTTAGCAGTCTGGCGATTCTTTACAGCTGCGATGTGTTCCTTGACTCGTTCAGCAATAGTCCGCTTCGTTTGGCCTATATACGAACTACCGCAGCTGCAATCTATCTTATAGACACCCGGACACTGTAACGGTAAGACATCCTTTGGTGTACCCACTATATTGTTTACTTTTATGCCTGGTGTGTATACTGTCGGAATGGAGTATGTTTTTAACACGGAGCCGACTTTGTCCGTTACTCCCTTGACATAGGGCATATAGGCTTATATTATATCATGTTCAGGAGGTACTCAAAAATAACGGATATAAGGTGAACAGACGACGGAAACAACAGGCGTTGAAGCGGAGACATCCAGAGGTGAGCAGACAGCCAGCCTATATGCCCTATGTCAAGGGAGTAACGGACAAAGTCGGCTCCGTGTTAAAAACATACTCCATTCCGACAGTATACACACCAGGCATAAAAGTAAACAATATAGTGGGTACACCAAAGGATGTCTTACCGTTACAGTGTCCGGGTGTCTATAAGATAGATTGCAGCTGCGGTAGTTCGTATATAGGCCAAACGAAGCGGACTATTGCTGAACGAGTCAAGGAACACATCGCAGCTGTAAAGAATCGCCAGACTGCTAAATCCGCGATCGCAGAACACCTGCTAGAAACAGGTACTAATCACTGGATTGAATTCCACCAAACGCAAGTCCTCTCCACCGAACGTCACTTCTACTCAAGAGCTGTACGTGAAGCGATTGAAATCAAGAAGCATAAAAATTTCAATCGGGAAGATGGATTTAAGTTATCTGCAACATGGACTCCAGTGATAAAAAACATGCAGCCTTGCTTTTCTGCGCAGTCGGATAGACAACGGACAGTTAGCGTACTGAATAGGGACACTGTGAGTGTTGTATGTGACGGTACATGGCGAAAACAAAATATCGAGAATGTGCGGGTAGATGAAGAACCTACTACCTCACGGACTCGAAGACGGCGGGCGTGCACTACTGCGCCAGTCAGCCTGTGACCACGGCCGGTGTAACCTGGTCGAAACGTCAGGCAAATCAAAGGTATGTACCTATACCATGATCGCGTTAATCCCCGTTACAATTTAAGTTGCTACTTAAATTTTGAATTTATCGGAACAGATTTCAATGAAATTTCACATAGAGATAGATCATCTAAGCTCATCATCTCGTCTAAGCTTTTCATCTGAAAAATCCTACTAATATTATAAACGTGAAATTTTGTAATACTTACAGACTTTCACGAATCGAGCACTTAGCCCTATAGCGAGCTCTACTCATTATTTTGTAGCGCTTAATTCCACGTATTACTTAACCAATCGCGCGTACAAGTTACTTTTCATGTGAATAATAATTGATTCCCTATTATACTAAACTAATACTGTTCACTATTGAAATAAACTATGTAGGTAGTCAATACATTACGATAATATATTATATAGTTCATATTAATATGGTAATTTTGCTGTGGAAAGTGTATGCTTCGTTGATCCTATGAAGTCGAATTATTACAGCTTTGTTTACAATGCATAACAAATCATCTCATTGTCAGCTATCTTTCATGTTGTGCAGTACAGAAAAGAGCATAAGCCGTAAGGCATACTTAAAGCAGAAAACCACGTTTTACGCGAATTTGAGTTTGTTTTATATGTATATGCATCTCACTTCATGAGTTTTTTATATAATTCACTTGAAGGGGAATGAAGAAAGGTATCATACTTTTACAAAGCACGATGGACGGCAAAGTTGATATTGAGTATGAAATGGTACTTCCTTAGTCGAGTCAACCTATTCGAGCCAATTCATATGGGTGGCACCTTTTTCGATAAACCTGGAAAAATCAAGGTCTTGCCAGCTGTAATATCACTAATAATTTAGATTATGGTCCCCTTAAGTTAAATGGCCAACTACTTGTGAAGTAAGGGAGTAAAGTTGGAGAGTGAATACCCGGTTCGCTACGCTACCTCCTTTAGCACCTCCAAAGTGAGAGCATCGGATCGGACTACCGGAAACAAGATTAAGATGATGACGATGACAAATAAGATCATACGTAACATTCATTCTGAACGGAATTTTCTAAACGTAAAAAGATCGTCCCTTTTTCGTTACCCAAGACAAATTCCACGATGAAAAGAAATCGAACAAAGAGATTTCTGCGATGTCGCAATTTATTTGCATATTACGCTAATTAGGAATCAATTTGAAAGGGACCAGACAACATATTGTGTTCTTTGAAAAGGTTTCTGTACCATCCATTGTAAGGTGAACTGCGTCGTGCGAGTGATATGGGCTTTTGTTGCCTACCTTTTATTACGTAAGGGATGACAGGGTGGGTCACTTTAAGCTGGGCGGTTCCATCCTGCGGGCATGCCATTTCGTTATAATTGATTTCGTTTTTTTACGGTTGGGTGAGAGTGCCACGTCACGCACGTCGTTTTGGATCCGACGGGGCGCTAGTTAAATGGCAACCGGCATATATTATGTGCATAGCGGAAAATTGGGATTTAAAAAAAATCTGAATGGAAAATATAAGGAAAGAATTGTTGGCTTATTGGTGACTATGACCCATCGTTTGATCTGCCATAGTTCTATTGCACCTTATCGTATTAGCTGCCGTTGCGTCTTTCTCATTATTTTTCTTACTACTCTGCTCTTGTGAGTCGTAGCGAGGTGTAACACAGCTTATAACCTTCACTAAGAACCGGGCTACAACCGACTAAACGAATTTATCAAATCGTACATGTAGTTCTAGAGATAATCGCTTTCAAACAATCATCTCATGCAGGACACTAAACATCCAGACACTTATACAGAATTAGGACAACTCATATAAAACTAATAAATGCCATATAGAAACAACTACTCCCGTAAATAAATACGGCAAAGTTAGACACATCAACTTCAGACTCCTTATGTAAGTTGCTATTTCAGCTCTAACCAATTTAGCAGATATTATGTGTAACTTAATAATGATGAGCTCAGTAATCTTGTTCATCGGGGTTGGATATTGTAGGGCTGCTGTGAATCAAGTTTCATACAGAAACTGAGATTATTAAATAGTATAGCTTCTGTTATAAATATTAGATTGCAAACGCGTTGAATGTTGTGTCAAGGATTTTTTAAATTTTATTTTATAAAAGGACACGTCTATTAGACTTCACGACGCCTGATGGTAATCTAAAGACAAAGTCTCGGAAAGAGGGTTACCTTTTTTTTCAGTTTCAAATCTTTCAATACTGGGGATTAGTGAACTGAAAAGTTAAAGAACTGAAAGTAAAAAGTACATTATTCATTTATAGTATTTTATTTTTAACGTGCCTAATGGGGATTAGTGAACTGTTTTAGTTCACTAATCCCCATTATTTAAAAAAATTGCGTCCACGGGGAATAGTGAACAAAATGTTGAATAATCCCCATCAACGGGGATTGTCAACGGGGAAAAGTGGAATAAGCCGTAGCAAAATATTGGTGAAGAAAAATGCTTTCTATTTAGTCTGCCCGTGCTTGCCCTCAATTAATATAATTCATAGATTTAAAGTAAACCACCAATCGATGAATTTGAATCCTGCTCAAAGAGGTTCAAAAAACTTCTCCCCTTATATTTTTGTTTAACTACAACATTTACACTAGGAATAAATAAATCAATAAAGCCCCAAAATACCTAACAGTGTGGACAGACACTCAATTATATTATAATTTGGTCGGTTACATATGGTGCCTTTATAGCCCCATAGTGCAACCAATTGAATTTAATATTGTCTAACCAATTTGGCAGCTAGCAACCCTGCAATATAATAGCGTAGTGATTATACTAATCACCTATGAACAACCAGTCGAGTGTGCGCAATTATAGGCCTAGGATTAGGTGTACTGGAGCGTTCTCACTTCATCGCAAATCATATTACCGATAAATTACTTGTAATCGTATTGTACGAAACGATTTTGATGAGATAGTCACTGGCAGGTAGCTAATCGTCATAAGACATAGCTTAGGCTGTTTTTATTCCAGAAAAAAACAGCTCCCTATAAAATAAGGTATATGGTACCTCTGGGATATGGACGTTTTATACATAAACTGGCACCTTCATGGCCTACAAAATCTTGCAACATAAGAAAAGTTCCTTTCGTACCTCACCAGGAGCATTCTTCCAAATTCACAATTAAACGTTAAATATCTCCTGCAACTGTTTGAGAGTATAGAATTGTCTGCGATCCTCAGCGCCCATCTTTGCACGGAGTCGAACGGGGATATTCCATGCTAGTTTCCATCTACCCTCTAAAGCAAATAAAATAAAGGTACAGGCGTAACCCACTCATACAGCTCAGCATAAGCATTAAAATATTCTTTAAATTCTGTAACAATATTCACTGAAACCCTTCAATCAAAAGGTGTATCAACATTTAGTAAAAGGTAAATAGGTACTCCTTTTGTGTGAAATCATCTTAATTACCCTTTCGGAAATCGGCCGTAAGCAGATTACTTAGAAACAAAGGAACAAGTATTTGAAACATTTTCTCCCTTTTGACAAATCTGTATAATTAAATTAAAAATAATTCCGCCTCTCGTGGAATTCAGTTAATTTATACTTGATACGATTGTATTTCGTGGCTCGGTGAATAATGTTGATTCTGTTTTGCATTTGATTACAATTATATTAGGAACAAAATAAAATCTGTTTCATTGTTAATATAACTTTGATATTTCAGAATACCATCAATAGATTTAACGGTAATGAAGTTAAGTTTAAATTGTTTACATTCAAGTTTTTTTTTTGCTTCATCGACATATATATTTGAGGAACATGAAGACATGGAGAGTGATAAAACAGCTACCAAACCGCTGTTAGTCCATTTTACCTTCTGCTAATTATTAAAACACGTGCAGTATATTCTATAATCTCACTTATACAGAATGTATTAAGCACTAGCAAAATTCTATAATCAATATTATGTTTGCTTTAGTCCCAGTTGCATCTGCGGCATTCATCTCGGAGTTCGGGATCTGTTTTCGGCGAGTAAAATCTTATAATACACTTTAATTTCTACGTGAGAACTAGCAGAGCCGGTGGCGATGCCTGAAAAAGCAGTGCACATTTCAATAGCAGCACCACATTTCGGGTCCAATTGTATTTCCAAATCATCCAGGAACCCATTGAAAATACACCACATTTCGGGTCCAATTGTATTTCCAAATCATCCAGGAACCCATTGAAAATACACACAAACTTTCGTCCAAATTGCTTCATCCCTCTTCCTACAGTCCCGGGTCCTTTAAGCGGGGCGTGAAAAGGCATCTAATGAGGCCGTCAAGCTGAGTGCCACCACTGTTAACATGGTACATGTTTCCGATGGTGACCCTCTTTCCGAGACTTCGCCTTTAGCTTAACATCAGGCGAGGTGAAGTCAAATTGACGTGTCCGATATAAAAAAAAAAAAAAATCCATGTAATCCGTTTGTCACCTGACTCCCTCGTCAGGTGACAAACGCACGTAACGAATAATAAATATACTGGGTGATTGTATAGTCGTTTCGGCCAAAAAGGATTTAGGCACAGTTTCAAAAGCAAAATCATCTGGATGTATTATTTTGGCGAAAGAATTTTTATTTTAAACGCTCGTACATTTTTCTTTTCACCTGAAAATTATTCCCATAAATTATCACACTTTTTTTCTTCTATAATACTTCCAGATGAATTTGTTATCGAAACTGTGGCCAAATTCTTTTAACTATAAAATCATCCAGTATAATCAAATACAGATATAGTAAACCACAAAGGTTAAAGACAAACAAACGACCAACCGAAATCTAATAACATTACATATTATAAGCCGTTTAGCATTTAGAAGTAATGAGAAATATCTCCTTCTAATATAATCCCAACAGCAGCTGTCAACCAGTAATCCGCCGCTTCTCATTTTCCTCTTACCACAAAAATGATCGTAGCAACAACTTTAAAATTTAACAGCACAGTGTTCGTGATATTGCCAGTATCATATTGAACCCACAATAGGCTATTACGAGGGGCTTACCATCTCCAAACAGATATGAAGGGAAACAATCTTGTACACTTGGAATCGCCCTCTTTGTTATTCAGCTCAAAATTACATTTTAACATTATTTGTGTGTTGATCTGGTTGGCACAGTGCTTGTAACAGCTGGTTCTGATGAGCTGTGATATTCAGTTGCAAGGTTGAACGAGATACATTATAGGATGACAGTTTTAATACTGTTTGCGTCAAGATATAATCACAACTATATTAAAATTATTAACATTTAATATAGTTACTTGTAGTAAGAGGAATTACAGGTATATAATATATTATATCAAACAGGACATACGCGTTTGGTGAAATGTATTATATTCAATATTAGGTCTGTCCTGTTTTCCGTTACAGTAAGTTTTGGTTTGGTGGAGTGAGAGCATATTGTTTTGAATATGAATGATTACTTATATGTATTTTCTTAATTACTCGTAGACTTAAAAAAAAATTGTTGTTGAAAAAAGTTGAATGTTGCTTGTACCGTTGTGCCACCCAGGTGAACGGAAATAAAATATTGGAAAATATATACAGTATGTATTAAAACAAGCTGAGCATTTTATGCTGTCATAAAGAAGTACTACAAACTGTCCAAAATTTTATCAAATTAATTCAAGTAACGAATGGCTGACAAATGAGCGGTTCTGGAGGGATACAGATTAAAAATCACCATTTTATTTCTAATTTATAAACGAAAGAGGGGCGGTTGCGCGTGTTGGGTGCGTTTTATGACCGACAGAGGGCGCTAATGACCTCAAATAATTGGTGCTTTAAATGTAAATGACTACACACGCCAACCTCTCCTGGCTTTATTAAATTTTGCGATTGCTTACCATGTTTATGGCATGTTATCGTACTATGACAAGTCGCAGACAACAGACATTAAAGATTGCAGCTGTAATAAAGTTAATCCTAACAAGTTTTACCAAGCATACTTCGGTCTAAATTCACTATGCGTTTCTGCATCCTCTGTGGTTTTTATCGTATGTATTGTGTGTACCTTACCATCAGAAAAAATTGAATCCATACTAATATTATAAATTCGAAAGTAACTCGTGTCTGTCTGTCTGTCTGTAACGCTTTCACGCCTAGACCACTGAACCGATTTTGATGAAATTTGGTACAGGGGTAGATTAGACCATGAGAAAGGACATAGGCTATGTTTGGTCGCGATAACCGACATCCACGCGGGCGGAGCCGTGGGGAAAAGCTAGTTATCCATACTATTTATAAATGCGAAAGTAACTTTGTCTGTCTGTATGTTACACCTTCACGCCGAAACCACTGAACGGATTTTCATATTAGACCATGAGAAAGGACATAGACTATGTTTCGTTGCCATAACTGACATCCACGCAGGCGGAACCGCGGGCAAAAGCTAGTTTGTACATAATTTTAATGGACACAATTGCTGACAAACTGCTGAGACGAGGTCTCGGGTTCGATCCCAGGGTTACCATGGCACACATCAATGACTTTTCGATGCTTTTCGAAGTTATGTGTGTATTTATCGCAGGTTTAGAAGTGCCCGGTTAATGGCAATATGCTCGCCACCTATTACATTGGGACTTAAACATAAACTGGCGAAATGTGGGTGCTAGCACCTCTGCCTACCCCTTCGGGGAATACAGGCGTGAGTTTATGTTATGTTATGTTATGTTTAAATATTCCTAACATCTGTCACCTGACTTCTAAAATACAGATTAACGCTAGTTTTCTAGTACATTTTTTTTTTTAATGAATTTTTTATAGCATTTATTATGCTAACTGTTAAGTTCGAAAAACATTTTTTATTAAATTATTAGATTTTTACATTTATTAGACTGTTATTGGCTCGAGTCAGGGCGGGTTATCCCGTAATGAATTCACGAGAATAATTCCCGTAGTATTCATGAGTGAGAATAGTAAATTTAGTTCTTATTAAACTCAGCTCATGTACTTTGTTGCTGCTAATTTAGTGAATATTAATTAGAATTTCTATGAGACTAATTCTGTAGAACTATTTCGAGAGGTAACATTGATGAATGTGCAGCTTCATTAACGTGGTTGGGACTAAAATAGATCTCTCTAGTTTCGCTTGCGACATGGCTTGCAATGACTCTTTATAACAAACTAGCAGTTGCTGATATCTGTCTGTTTAACTGTGTGTTTTCACTAACATCCAAAATAGTCGGGCTGTATTCGAGGAGTTTTTATGCAGACCGCAGATATTAAAAAAAACTCTACTAATTATTTGAATGAATTTTTTATAGCATTTATTATCCTAACTTTTATGTTCGAAAACCATCGGAAAAAGTAAAATGCTCAAGTGAGCCTTGAACTCACAACCTTTCCCTTACAGGCGGAATGCTCTTCCAACTGAGCTGAACCTGAATCATTACAAATTTTCATTCTCTTGTCTTACTTGAGCATTTCATTTTTTCCGATGTTTTTCTACTATTATTGTTTAAAAAAAGGTTTATGGTCCGCGCCTAATGTAATAAAACCTAGAAGTCTACAAGAACAAGAATATAAAAGAAGATACTCATATACTTATAACAAGCTACTCGTAACGTTATACAGCAGGCAAATAAATTGTCAGAAACTCACTTCGAGTTTTTCATTACCTACTTATGTATGTCACACTTTGATACATATTTTATTAAGTTGGAAGCTGAGTATTTCTCAAGGCTTTTCTTCATTATTTTTGTATATCATTTCGCTCTTAATGCTTCAACTGTGCTAAATGTACTTTTAAAACATTCACTGTTCAATAATTGTATGATTACTTGATTGTGAACTCATACATTGGTAGAACACAATACATTTTTTTTAATTTAACGAAAATACTGTATACCAAAAATACTGAATCATGAAATGTATTAATTTAATTTTATTGAATAACAATACAATGTCTTTATCATTTTTTCATGTCACCTTAGGTACCATATATTATATTGATTACTCCATATTTGCCCTAAGCACAAGTACCTATAATCTAAAACACATTCTAGAATAGATTATGAAAAAAATATGATAAGTACATCATATTTAAGGTTAATAAATCACAAAGCGTATCCTCTATTTGTAAATTAGTACAGGTAAAATTAAACCTTAATACAAAGAAGGCAAAGTTTATTTTGACCCAACACTGCGATGGATTATGAAAGCGTTCGGTCCCCTCCGCAATCTTCATTTCGAAATCAGTTAGCAAGTGCTCCCGCTCGAAACAAGTACTCTCTTGTTTCGTGCTTCGTTACTTACACACAAATATATCTTCGAATGTTTTATTCACAAATCTAAACTAAACCAGATGGTGAGTCAAGAAACAATACACAAACCGTCCCAAAGTTAATGCAAATTTCAAGTAGCATTCGTATGAAACGCCAACTCCGTACAGCCATTTACCCCCATCCCCACCCCAGCTATTTTCACTTTTCCTTCTTTCACTCCCGCTATTTTACAACAAGTACGAATTTAAATCAAATTCAAATTTCGCACTTCGATTAAAAGCTCTAAGAGCAACGCGTAAGTGTTAAACAAACATTGGTACAGACTAACTTAAACCTATACTGGACAGTCCAAATTATTCAGACCCCCGATTCGGTGGAACGATCGCTGGTTGTAATTCTAACGATAGAAGGTAACAAGGAGGGGACAAGTATCTAAGTAAATTGGCCACGTTCATGTGATCCCAATTACTATGTGCAGAGAGCCAAGCCGCTTATGCAAATGACGATTTCCCGCGAACGCATCTAATGGGCCATGATGGGTGGGGGCAGACCGATGCACTTTTAGAAAGATCCCTATTAGGGCTGTCACTATTCTATAGTAAAAATTATCTATAATATAAAAATGAATCGCCAAATGTGTTGGTAAGCGCGTAACTCAACAATGCCTGGACCAATTTGGCCAATTCTTTTTTAAAATGTTTGTTGAAGTTCAAGGATGGTTTTGACGGCGAAAAAAAATCGAATAATTGCTGGGAACCGACATCCACGCGGGCGGAGTCGGGGGCAAAAGCTAGTTTTAAATAAAAATAAATTTATCATGATTTTGTTTACTCAGCTTTATAATTCGATTACATCAGGGGTTCAAGCCCCACCTGAGCAATTCATTCTTCCTGATGTAATCAAGTAATATAGTCAGCATAATAAATACTTTAGAATTTCATTCAAATTAGCTTTATAATATTCGAAAGTTGAATTTAATAATTGTTAATAATTTTTCGCATTCCTTTACTCGCTAGTAGACAACCCTATGTACTCCACACTTTACCCTCTAGTGATAAATCGGTGTAGTAGTGTAGACGATAAAGTGACCAACGGATAGACACACTGACACTAGATAGACACGAGGCAGGTTATATAATGTAATTCTAGAACGATCTTGGAACTAAATAGATGATTTGGTATTTACTATAATTTGCGATATGTACCCTGAAATTAGATTTAAGTACAGATTGGAGATAAATAGGCATATACTTTTATGACATTTGTTGAATATCTTCATATACATACTTATATTTACGTCTTAACATGCCTGCAATATATTATAATAATATGTTCTAACGGCTCGAGAGAATTAATAGAGGTGTATTACCTTTTTTTATATCTGCTTGGAAGCAATATATTTAATCGTAATTTTAAAATTCTCTTCCCCCCCAACAACTAGCAATTCGCTGGCCAGCCTACCGTGCAATAGAATGACAAATGTATGATATTTGACGTATATTACATTCAATTCAAAATAATTTATTCTGTATAGACCATTAAATCGGCACTTACAAAACGTGAATATCATAGTCGTCATCGAATGTGATTGTGGCTGATTACCTATAACTTTTCAAAAACAAACTGAAGCGCTATTTACGAATATATTCGAATATACGATTCTCGAAAGGAGAAAAAAAAATTGCATCGTCTAAACACACGCAGAAGCAATAGTCACTCGTTCCTCCTCGCCTGGCGAGAATCGCCTCGCTATTGAATATTAATAGCGTTCGTCTAAATAGAATTTTAAAACATTGACATAAGGTATAAAGTGTAATGTCACTTACGAAACTCGTATGATATAAGCAAGAATTGAGTGTGTTAAAGTTATGATATAGCAATTATTGCTAATGATTATCGCATACGACTACGACTCGAACGTGCGAGAAACTCCCACAGTCTGAGGGGCGGTTTCTAGAATGACGCTTACCCTGAATCGCGATTTATCTGAAAATAGATTTTATCGGCCATATGCCACACTATCAATCTGTCTATACAAGATACGATAAATCATGATTCAGGCTGAGTGTCATTCTAAAATACGGGCATAAATGACGCCTAAGGCGAGGCACTCAACATCTTGCCACCTAACTGAACATATTGCCAAAAAGTGACCACCATATCGCAATTACAAAAGAAATAAAACCGCATGTAATCTGCCTCGGCAATACATTGGCTGTTGGCCCACAATTTGATCAATTTATAACTCAAACACTCTTTTATTGGTACTTATCCCCTTTAATTGCCACGGGAACGAGCGTGTTTTCGGTATTTTGTTTTGTATGAATTGTACAAGCACTGTATGCAGTTCAGTGATTTATTAATGAATAATAATGATGATGAAATGAATGCGGTTATTTATGTAGCTTAGTGGTTAAGGATTCGGTTTAACGATCGAGAGGTCCCGCTTTCGAATCCTGGCCATTACACTATCGACATTTAATCCACTCCTAGCACAAGCAATTTAGTTTAGATGGATGTGTTAAAGGGAATATTAGTAATTTAGGTTACTAATTTTCTTTTAAAAAAGATTCAATTTCAAATACGACCAAAATTTTATTAGGTGTTTACTTTTTCATTAATTCTATTAAATATAAATGTATAAGTTTTTAAGCACGGATAGATGAATGGATGTTAGTTACTCCATAATGCTAAAATAGTTGAACCGATTTGGACGAAGATTGGAATAGAAATAGATTCTAGTCAGGAATAGCAATGTCGCGGGAATGGATCACTTCACGAGAACGGGATTGATACAAACGGGTGGTGCCGCTGGTAACAGGATTAGTGGTTTTATTATTACCGTTTATACGTATTGGTTATATCAAAAATTCGTATTCCAGAATTATATTCTCTCCTGAATCTCGATTTATAACTAAGTCTGAAGACAAATTGAGTTCTAGATAAAAGTTCTGTCATTCGAAAAGTTGATGCACAACTGAGCATAAAAGAGTTGAGCATACTTATTTTCGAAGCAATATAAAAATAAAATATGAGTCAAAACTCGTAGGTCGAATATGGAATAAACCCTAATTACCTATCATTACTCCAAGTTAGGTGAACACATGTTAACGTGTTGTATATCGCGATTGATCAGTATTTTGTCGGTCGGCAACACGAATGGAATGTGTTTGTAGTGTTTAGCATATATTTCGAATTTAGAACATGCATAATAATAATCCTTTTGAATAGCCGATATACTACTGATATGTTACGGTATTTGATTGTCGCTTATACCATTAATGTGCCTATTTTTATATATAAACAAGTATACCATATATCACAGCCCTTTTTAACCCTTGAGAGCCGGTTTTACCGAGGGCCATTCACTTTCTGTATGTTAATTTACGGTGTCTATTGTAAAGCTCACTGCAATGACTAATTTGGTATTGATTTTGTTAAAAGACTAGCTGACCCGGTGAACTTCGTACTGCCAATTTTTATCCGCCAGCGTGGCGTCAGATCCCGTTCCCGCTGCACCATCTACTATATTAAGCGTGTATTATACATATAAATCTTCCTCTTGAATCAGTCTATCTAATAAAAAAACTGCTTAAAAATCCGTTGCGTAATTATAAATATTTAAGTATACATAGGGACGGACAGACAGCGACTTTGTATTATACTATTTAGTGATGATAGTGATGATGCAACATAACAAAGAAATTGTTGATTGTATTGATATGAAATATCGCTCACAATAAAATAGTTCATATCACCAATAAATGGACTGTTTAAGATTAATATGCCAACTATCAGAAGAAAAATTGCCCGGCCAAATTGCCAAAAAAATGTGCGTTTCTATTGGGTCTCTAATCAATGAACTGTATCAAAAATAACTAAATTAAAACTAAGCCATTCAGATCACCTTCAATCTATTACTTTGTAAAATGCAACGACCTAATTATTCGTATATCAAGCCAAGAACCGTCGCAAGCGCCGACAGAGATGTCTCGTAGTACACACAGGCACGCCAATAAAGACATAGCAATACAGATTGTTGCAATAAGATTGACAGACATCAATCGTGTGGTAGCTGATTGTAGTAGAGATTGTTACAATGTAGATATAAAAGCGTCAGTAGCTTAGTGGCTAAGGAGTCGGCCTTAGAATCGAGGGGTCCCGGGTACGAATTCTGGCCATTACACTACCGATGTGAACCCACTCTTAACACAAGGAATTTAGCTTAGCTCGGGTTAGTGGGAATATTAGTACCTTCGGTTCTAATATTCTTTAAAAAAAATAATACATTGACATCTCGATCGGTCGCGGGTTTTAGTGCATATAGTGCCTGTCGTGAGCATATACTTTTTCCAATAAAAATCGATTTCAATAGTTAGCATACCTAATTGATTTAAAATTCCATTAAGGTTGAGGCCCCACTTATACGTTGCGCAGTGTTGCGTTGCGTTGAGCAGGGTCATTCTTAGATGCCCTTACATAGGCCTCGAGGTTGAAAGCACATGTCGTGTCGCGTGTGCGTTGCCTAGCCGGGTGGCAGAAGGGCTCCTCTTCTGCCGCACTAAAGATGGGCCTGCAACCGATCAGTGGCGGGCGACCCACACGATGATGGCGGAAGATGTTGTTCCCGCCATCGTCGATATGTGGTGGTTTAGGGGGTAGTCTGGCCTCACGAAACCCGCCCCCTGACCCCGTAGGGAGGCAGTGAAGTGCTTAAACGCATTCCACCACGTAAGGGTCATTCTTAAAAATTCAAAGGAATTCATCAGTGCTATCCTTTTATTTGATTACAAATTTCGCAGATCGACGAGTCGGCCTCAGCCTTAATCGACATGTGAACTGACGGAAAAGTTTTGTATCACTAAAGAACATGAGCAAAAACATTTCGCAATACTTTGTAGGTAACTTTTTTTTTTTTTAGGCTTGTGTTCACCGACAATAGATAAACTGTCGGTTCTGTAACTGACTGTTAATTATTTAACTTAGGTTTAACCATGTTGCGTCTTTTTGCTGTTCACCGGAACAATTCACACTCTGGTTAGTTAATCGAGCGTTTTTGAATGAATGAGTGAACAAAATGTATGCTAACAAATGTAGATGGATGCCAAAACGAAGAAATGACATTTACAGCTAATACGTTTTAATTTGGTTGTGGTGTAATATACGCTACCTAATTTGAAAGTAGTCAATTGTTCATTATTTTGGTGTACAAGTATTTCTATATAACTTGGTAGGGTTACTAGGGTTTATGAATTTATGAACGCTTTGTCAGTTGGTAGTGTCAGTTTCATATGGTGTTTTTGTTTGTTTTTTGCGCTTTTATGTTGAAGTTGGTCAAAGTTACTTAACTTTCACAAACTTTTATTACAATATAGATATAGACAAAAAACGAACAGCAAATTTTAGTAACACCGTAAAAAGAATGTAATGAAGTTTTAACAGTATAATAGATAGGCGGACAGACGCGACTATAAATGCCCAAAAAGCCGTTAGGTTGGCCAAAATTAATGAATTTAATAGCGTTTGTACAGAATGTCACAGGACACCTAACAACTTAATATTAAAACATAGGTATTTTCTCCGTGATCATGGTGCGTGCAACAGCGCCGAAATATCGGACACTCGAAACAATAAATGGTAAATATCCTGATATTTCTTAAAGAAACTTAATTACATGATGAGAAAAAATAAAAAGCCACAAAGTATTACAGTACTGAAGTATATTATAATAGCAATAACCAACCATATTGTATTATAACCTATAAGACATCTTTCAAAAATGTCGAACTACAGTAAACCATGGTTTAACTGCGGGCCTCGAGCTCAGTTAACTTTGACGGCAGATTAAAGTATTTAACTGACGTTTAGGCCATGGTGAACTCGAAATTTTACTTAATCGCCAGTTTTTATATTTAAACTGCTGATTAAGTGTTGGTGAACATGAGCCTTAGAAGAACACGTCAATTTGACTTCACCTCGCCTGATGTTAAGCTAAAGACAAAGTACATAATATACAAGAACATACAAATTAACTTAAAAAGTGGTATAAAAGTAAGTGTCAAGTTCAGGAACGCATTAGTTTTTACCACTTAGGTGTCAGGCAAGCACACGGCCCTTCTGATAACAAGTGGAGTTACATTGGTCTATGGACGTGTGCAATACTAAGGAGGTAACACTCAAACTGCCAATTATGTGAGAACATTCTGATGTTTTCCTTGAAGATTTATCAAGTCTATGCATTCCGCACCCTACCATTCCGCCATTCGTACCTGAACCCCGGACTAAACCCACAGTTGTTCTAAACAGTTCTGGTATACCTACATAGAATTAATTGATTGTAAAGAATTTAATTGTAATGTTACATATTAAATTTGGGATGCAATTCACTAAAATTATTTTGAACAAGAGGCAAAACTTATACGTTTTCAACAAAACCGTATGAAAAGTTTTCAAACCTAATGAAGCTCGCAAATATATTTAAAACCATTTTTTTTTTCAATTTACATACAAGTTCCTTCGTATTAGATGGTTTAAACTTTTTTAATTTGGCGTCTGTACTGGCCTCATTATTGAATCGTGTAGCAGGCATTCTACGCCGTAGAGGGGCTGTAGCTGCTACAAGGAACCGTAGCTAATACGTAGAACCTCTACAAGTATCGAGAATTTTTAATTTTGTTAATTAAGTATCGCAAAAACGTTTCGCTACTTCATGTGAAGTAGTGAAGTTTTAAGTAGCGAATTAAATATTTGCTAAGTGCCTCGTGGTGAATAGGGTTACCAGAACTTCACCTTCCCGATGGATAAGGTAGGTACTTCAGCAAACTTCAGTATCATAGAACGTTTTCTCTATATCACGGACCGAAAGTTTATTATCTATAGTGTGTTTAAAACCTTTAGGCTCAGAATGACGACTTCCCAAAATGACCGCTTTTGATTTTTATAGTCAATTTGTCTTTTTCCCAAAATGACCACTTATTTTCAAAATGACTAGCTACTCAAAATGACACGTTCTTGTAATGACTCACTGCCATAATGTCGATTTCCCAATATATCCTGTTCCCAGAACGTCCGTATTTTGAAATGACTACTTTTAAGATAATCGTCTATATAGTACTCTTATAGATACTCTTTTGTGGAAATGCAATGGCCACTTAAAAAATTATCAGACACTTGACAAGGTGAAATGAAATGTACAATGACAGTGAAGCTGTAAAATTCTTTATTTTATTCCATTTCTAGGTACGTGTTTGAGGAATTCTGAAAGTTCTTCAGATACCTCTTCCATTATTATGGAAGAAGATATTAAGATATATATACACAGGAGATTCAGACCTGGCCCCCAATTCTGCTAATTATTAACCACAGCAGCACCACCGACCCGGCAAAATATGTCATTTCATTCATTTCATTTTAGACTTGACATCCAAAATTAAATGAATAAATACTGTCACCACCTCTTGTATTGAATTGACGGACAAGTTAATGAAACAATTGAGAATGTGAATGTGTAGGAGCATCATTTCAGTTTAGACAAGCCCTGAACTTTGCTATGCCGAAAATAGAGTTAATGATATAATACATACATACAAAATACATTTATTAATATAAATTATAAAAAAATACATTTAAAAATATAAAATGTAGTAGCCCACCGGTATCGGGTACAGGGACCAAGCTACCGGTGCGCATGATTTAAGAGTGTGCGCGCCCCGACTTGGTACTTAGTAGGTAGGTAGTACATGATTATGTTCTTACAAGAATCGAGCGGGAATACGACCGCGAGAGGCTCGCTGCGGCAAGGTTCGAACGTGGTTTACTATAATGTTATATTAGTGGGAATTATAGCTCCCGGCATAATATGTGCCCATTACAAAATTCTACCAAAACAACCTGTATTTTTACTATATAGATTTTTTTTAGAGTCCAATAAAATATACCCTGTCAAAATATCAACTTGCTTCAAACCTATTTGTATTTATTTGCAAAATCGTGAAAAGTTAAGCTGATATAACGAGAAACGGACATTATGAGAAACGGACATTACGGAATGCGGACATTATGGGATGGAGCGGACTTTGTGGGAAGTAGACACTTTGAGAAGCAGACATTATGGGAAACAGACTATTTAGGAAACAGACAATTTGAAATGTGGTTTTATTGAAACTTGTCATTTTGGGAAGTGGTCATTGTGAGCCTAAAGGGTTCAAAAAAGTATTAAAACTATATAGCTATAGGGCTGTTCTCCATCCGATAGTAAACATACAGCTCATGATGAAGCACCCGCTTGACGGTAATAGGTTCACCCCCTATTACTTGGGACTGAAAATCATAGTTGGTGAAATGTGGATGTTAATACAACTCTGCCTACCCCTTTAGGGATTTACAGGCACGAGTACCTATATGAGTTTTTTTTTATACCGGACACGTCAATTTTACTTCACCTAGCCTGATGTTAAGCTAAAGGCAAAGTCTCGGAAAGTGGGTCACCATCGGAAACATATACTATGTTATAATAGTAGTGGCACTCAGCTTGACGGCCTCATCAGATGCCTTTTCACGCCCCGCTTAAAGGACTCGGGACTGTAGGAAGAAGGAAACACGTGAGCTGGCAAGGAGTTCCAGGTCTTAGTGGTGCGGCATAGGAATGAGTCACTGAAACGCTGGGTTGGAGTATAAAAACTAAACTTGCTCGTGCTAGTGGGTTCACGTCAGTAGTGTAATGACCAAGACTCGAACCCGGAACCTCTAGATTGTAAAGCCAGCGCTTGCCTGGGGGTGACCGCTGGAGCCGCCTGTTAGCAGAAGCAGGCCGCGGACGGGGACACTGTGGTCCCCACAACCCAAGGGGGCCATCTCGAAAGAGATGGTCCTGGGTCTGCCGGGGTGCGACAGATATGCTTTTGGCAATCTCACCTCCGGCAACCAAGGACCCAAGACGGCGTGCGTTTTAGTCGGTTCAAGTCCGACATAACCACCTCCACCGGCTCCGTGGTGGTGGTATCTGTGGGGATTTATCGCACGATAAAAAAAAAGATTGTAAAGCCAACTTCTTAACCACATATTAAAACACAGTAATTATTTACATAAATAATTATCAAAATAATAACTATTAGCAGAACGCGTTGAGTTTGTGACCCCTGACAGCGGGTAGTCTAAATTATTCATAACTCCCGACCAGTGCCGGGGCGGGCTGTGATTCTATTGTTATCAATAATAAATGAGTCGCTGAGGCAAAGTACGATTGTAAACATATAACGCGACACTGAATGAAGAAAGAACCTACTATGTCTTTCTCTTTCTCTGCCTACCCCTTTGAGGATATAAAGCCGTGCATATATGTATGTATGAATATGTATGCGAGCGTTCTTACCACAATTCGCTAGAGTGGACTCTGACGTCACAGGCCACTGCACTTCTGACTTCTTGAAATACTAGCACGTATAAGTTACATTCATTCATTCCTGTTTATACCTGAAGTAGTAGTCTTCATCTTTATCCAACAACTAATCAACAATTACTACTAAGTATGAAACAAAGTCGCTGTCTGTCTGTCCCTATATATGCTTAAATATTTAAAAGTACACAACAGATTTTGAAGCGGTTTTTCGAAATAGATAGAGTGATTCAAGAGGAAGGTTTATATGCATGCTTAATATAATAGAGGGTGCAACGGGAACGTGATCTGACGTCAAAATCGATTTTATTTTTATGCCAATGTGTTATGTACCTGGAGTACTACTAGGGGTTTTCGGCTTCGGGAGCGTTCCCCTTACACCCGGTATGTATGTATATTCGAATCGATCAAGCGGATTTTAAATAAATAGCACATTTTTTTATATAAGACACGTCAATTTGACTTCACCTCGCCTGATGTTAAGCTAAAGGCAAAGTCTCGAATAGAGGGTTACCATCGTAAACATTTACCATGTTAACAGTGGTGGCACTCAGCTTGACGGCCTCATTAAATGCCTTTTCACGCCCCGCTTAAAGGACCCGGGAATGTAGGAAGAAGGAAAAACGTGAGCTGGCAGGGAGTTCCAGGTCTTAATGGTGCGGCATAGGAATGAGTCACTGAAACGCTTGCTTCTAGCTGGTATACTCTGCACCGTATATGGATGGCATCTTAGCCCTGCACATGTCGTCCTGTGTAGGAAAGGCGAGGGTGGTACTAATTGGCCACGGCGGCGGCGCGCTGAACAGCGCGCCTCCCCATTCCGGGGGCGAGTTGGGGACACCGTTGTCCCCTCTCCTGAGGAGGGCCAGACCGTAAGGGATGGCCCTGGGTCAGCCGGGGTGCGAGGGATATGTCTTTGACAACCTCACCTCCGGCCTAGCACCAAGACCCACAGTCGGCGTGCGGTTTTAGTCGGTTCGAGTCCGACATAACCTCCCCTTCCGGCTCCGGCAGGGGGGGTATCCGAGCGGATTTCCGCACGAAAAAAAAAAAAAAAAAAGGTACTAATTGGAAGAGCTCGTCAGAACATTCACCATGGTATTCACCAGAATATTCACAATACATTTTACAGGATATTTTAGTGGTATTAACTCAATGGTGATAATTTTAGTTTGAGTTTGTTGATTTAGTTGAGTGCCTAGTAACATGAGTGCAAGTAGTTCTCGAAGCGAAAATAGAGTTAGTATAGAATATCACTCAACGTACAAACTTTGTCGATAGTCAGATATATAATTATGTAAGTTACCAAAGATAATTATTTGATAGTAACCTAAAATCATCTATTACTTAATATTACATCGTTTGGGTAAAAATATTTATTGTTTATGATTTGATCCCTTGATCATAAAGGCGGTTCCAGATTAGCGTATTTTTCTGCACGTATGAGGTCGTTTCAGCTTACGCCGCGCTTACACGAGCGCTACATCAGGCGTTACACAATAGCGAACTTGCATAAATGGGCATATTTCGGGGTGTTCGCTCGAAACGGTAGAGGTGTTACATGCGGCTCACGCTTATACGAGCTTTAGAAGCGCGTCAAAGTTTGTACGAGTTGAGCGCGTGCTAAAAAGCGCGCCTATACGCACCTATATGCGCTTCCAAAAACGAGCTTATACGCACGTAGAAAACGCTAGTCTGAAATCGCCCTAACTTGATGAAGACATGGCAGATTTTATTCATATTTTCTTTAAAAGTTTTCTCTTCCTTTCTATTAAGTGTTTGAAGATGTTCTAAAAATGACTGAAATTTGGTACAGGGATAGATTATAGTCTGCATTTACACTTAGGCCATCCTGGAATAAGATTCTCATGGTTTGCGGGAACAGGATTAAAATTTCACGCGAGTCGAGCCGTTAGCAACAGCTAATACTTAGTAGACGGTTGTTAGGAAAAGAATACCGTACAAATTTGAAAATTTCACGAAACCAAATCAAATTATATAACAGAAAACAAATTACATCTTCTTCAAAAAAGTTGATTGATTAGGACCGACAAAAATATATTGCCAAATAAAATATTCAGCGGATATTTTCTTGATCATAACATTACTTTGATCAATTAAAGGCGTATGTTCCAGTCTCTGTAAATAAAAAATGAAGCCTAACAACATGTAGAAAAAGCAGTAATAAATAAAAGATACCGATCGATACCTGGACAAGGGAAAAGGAAGGAGACGAATACATTTTTGTAAGTATGTGATCATCATGCGTATCTCCATCTATATATAGAATATAGTCCATCGTGTTTGGGTCATCTCTGAATAATTCATAACGCGAAGACGCAAATTTGTTGGTATCGCTATAGGGGCTATACTGATAAATTGAGCTGAGAACTTGTTTGGCTGATCTACCTTAAGAATTCTATATAACTGGGCTACAATAATTAGAACTAAAAATACGACTATTCTGCCTTCTGACTGAAAATTCATTTGGAATCTACTATAGAATAAGAGACCGTGAACGCCAGAACTGACGTCATTTTATAAATACTGAAAGTTTGTCAGTGCATGCTCACATCACAGGTAAGAACGATGGCCAATTATGAAGTTTGGGCTATAGTGACTTCAGCGGATAAACAGTACTGAAGCTGTGGAATACACTGGCTGTGGTCACAGGCATAATAATAATGGTATAATTTTATTTAATTAAATTTTAGAAAACATTTAGTAGGCTAACTATCTGAATCGCTTAAAAAAAGACAAAATTGTATTGGTCCAGGTGTGACTCGAACTCGCGATCCTTCTTTTATAGGGAGAATGCTCTAACCATTGAGACATAGTCAAAAAGTCAGGTAATTCAAAGGTAATGAATATAGATAACTGTACCATGATCGCGTTAGTTTCCGTTAGCATTATTGTATCGTCACTGTGTCACCATACATGACCAAGTAAACAATATATTTTTTTCTACTTGCATTTTTTTAAAGATGAAAATATATGCCTGTATATATTTTATTCAAACGTAAATTATCTTACACTCGAATAATTTATAAGAACCTTCATAAACCAGGGACATTTAACACAACCAATAATTTCAAACCGATGGTTTCAATTCTCACAATAATAAATGCCGAACACATTTGAATTTTCTCATGAACTCTATGAGAACGGAGCACTTGTTCTTGTGGCCTATAATTTTATGTCATTCAATAGTTAACTGTCAAGTATGTCGAGGTTGAAGGTGGTGACAAGTACAGGTCATCTATTTTATGAACAGAAAGAAAGTTTTATTAAATTCTGTCATACAAATAGACTATTCAATTTTATTTATTTGTTTCGATTATTATATTTCTTTGTATTACCTTAGTTGTGCAATATAATAAAAACTAATGAATGTTCTAATTAGGTCCTTTTTAGATGATGTCTTTCTAGGTCAGACAGGTGCGACAAGACGCTTTTCGTCTCGATGAAGGGCCTTTGGTTAGTTCGGGTTTTTCAATAACCACAATTCACTTTAATGCAAATATATTTTACGATTAACACTTAAAAATAACCAAACGCATTCATTCACTTGATTGACTTAAATGACACAATTCTTAGAAATAACTAAGAGATATCTGTCAAAATGTTCTTTTGCCTTTGCCTACAAATCTCTATCTGTTCATGGAACAGGCCCTACAATCGATTGACAGCAGGATTACAGATTAATGTTAGACATTATTGGGACACTAAAATCAGAGATTGATAAAGATTTCGATCTTTAGTATCCCAAAACAGATAGTAAATAAATAATAAATAAATAAATAATAATAAATAAATAAATTATAAATATTCCACAACATCTACACAACGCTATCTAGACCCATGGTAAGCTTAACTAGCTTGTGTTATGGAATCTAGAATGCGAATAAACATACTTGGATACTTTTTTTTGTAAATACATACATATAATACATAGAAACGCCCAGACCAATGCAAACAGCCATATTCATGCATACAAAATATTTGCACTGAGCGGGAATCGAACCCGCGCCTCCTGCGTGGCAGTCGCGTTTACTACCACCACGCCACAGAGGCAGATAGCAGCGAAAATAAGAAAATAGTAGCTACATTAATTTAAAAATTAATAATTAAAAAAAAGCCATTGTTTTGCTTAAATGGTTGTGTATTTTAGCAAGATCATTATTGCCTGTAGCTCATAGTAAGATCATCATCAATTTTCTAAACACGTAGGTATATAGATGTAATGGTACGAGTATGAGTAAAGTAGTAAATAGACATAAATACATACATAACATAGCATTACGCCTTTTACCCCGAAGGGGTAGGCAGAGGTGTGCATACACACCCACATCTCACCAGCTATGTTAGGTCCCATGTAATAGGGGGCGAGACTATTGCCATTGCCATAAATAGATTAAGGAAAGGATATAAAAGAAGAATTTAAAGAGCGAAATTGAAGAGTATATATTCAAGTAAAAGTGAGATGCCCACGCAGATCCTCAATTCTAGCCACCTAACACAGTGTGCCATATCGATTTCTTACGTTTTTCTTTAGAATTGAAAGAAATTTTACTGAAACACGTATGATATCAAAGGAAATATACTGGTATGAACAAAACGTAAAGGTAATTTTCCGGTCTGCAGTAATCATTAGCATAATTACCAATTACTATAAGATTAAGTATTTAAATGATTATCGTAATTTAGAAATCACAGGATGTTATTTTGGATCGCGTAAAACCCAAACCCTTGTCAAAGTATGTTATTCGAAATTTACCTAAAACATTGTAACCAGAAACTCATTACAATCTGAAAACCCACGCATACAACATTAAATATTTAAAAGAAAAAAGAAACATCCGAGTTTACGCCATACGGACATTATCCGCAGTGAGTCCTAATTGGACGGCTTATACAATATTAAAGCCGTCGGCTTCCAGGCTAGGTGCAATGCTATCGAAAATGAGTTCAGACATTGATATGTAGAAAAACATATAATGTCTGTTTATTTACAGAAATCGAGTAATAATATTAAGCCCCGTTAATATGAAAACAAGTGTTGCCGAACTCGTGCACGTCAATCACATCACACAAGTAATATCATGTACTCATGTACTGGAAGTAATTATGTACAGCTCGCAACCAAGCGTATATTATCAGAGACCCTCATTATCTTTCCTATTTACTTCACTGTGTGGACCAAGGGCGAGGCCTCACTTGTGCGTTGCGTTGAGTCCTCGCAACGGATCAGGCTCATTCTTATAAATTTTTGATCAAATAAAATCACAGCAGTGAGACAAATTCCTTTAAATTTCTAAGAATGACATGCTCCGTTGCGACAACGCAGCGCAACGTACTAATGGGGCCTCGCTCTAATATGAATCAATAGTTCTTTCTTCGATATATTGCGACCACTGTCCCCGTAATACCATCTATTGAAACCCCATTTAGCCGAAATATTAATTTTCATTGATGCATTTGATGACGTCATCAAAAGCTGCTTTAGGCATTACCCGAACTTTAGCAGGAGAGTGTGTCCGTCGAGCAATCTGCGGGTGTTTACTAGTTTGTAGTGGACATTGATTTCGGCTCCAATATTGTTATTGGGTCCCCATTCAGTTAACTTGCTAACTAACTAATAAAGTTCATTTTTTTCAAATAATACCCCAAATGACACATATCTGTCTGAGCAGTTGCATTTTTAATCATTGTAAAACAGAGCTTTTTAAAACGTTGTATGTATATTCAACAAAAATACTGTACCTCAATTGAGCAATTCGTACAAAACCATACGTTCAGTATATCAGAAAAAGGTCGTTTACCAGTTTTATTTCCTGGCCGCCTATGTCGTGACGCCTCGCAATGATTATATTAAACAAAGAACTGTTGAACTAAAACGTTTCAAATGTGGCCCTATATCGCACTAACGGTATTCTGAATAATGCAAACTTTTCAGATTAAAATACTTTATGTTTATTAACGCGGAGTTTTTCTTTTTTAAAGTAACATTCGTTTCTTTATGCAAAGGAGGCCTGGATTCTTGGTTTGTACTATTATTATTAATAATGCATTGAATTTAGCAACAAAGATATGTTTTGTTATATTTGTGTAACGGGAATCAGTGGTAATAAGTTCTCTAAATAAATTATTAAATACTAGCTTTTGCCCGCGGCTCCGCCCGCGCGGATGTCGGTTATCAAGACCAAAGAAAGTCGTGTTAGTTACACTATTTATAACTCAAGAACGGCTGTACCGATTTAACTGAAAATTGGTAGGAATGTACAGTAGCTTAGAATCAGCAGACGGATATAGGTTACTTTTCATCCCATTTTATCTTTATTTTATCTCGGGTATAGGTTCCTGTGGGTCACGGTCACGGGATCAGTGTTTCAGTGACCCTGGTACATTTGCATGAAGTACCAGGCTCACAGAAACTTTAAGGAACTTTATCTGGCGGGAACAGTAGCAGTGTGTCCTATACCTTTCTATTCCGAACTTAACGCGGACGTAGTCACGGGAAAAACTAGTAATATATAATCACAGTGTGAAGATGTTGTTTTATTTAATAAATACCGTTGCATTATCGACTAGTCATAGTCATAGTCATTTATTTTTCAATATAGAACAATAAAAACTCTTTATAATTAAGAATAAAAACAAAGTTACATAATGTAACAAATAAGTCACGTAACTAATTACGAGGGGCCTGCACCATGCTCAAGCCAGACATTTTTATCTTTCAAGTAATCATCTATCCTATAGTATGCCTATTTGGATAAGGTGGTCTTTACAAAGGTTTTGAATTTATCGTCAGGCATACCAAGGATCGATTCTGGCAGTTTGTTATAAACTGATGAACTGATATTCTTACATGGGATAACGAGTTCAAGGTATTATTTCCTGCTTGAAAAGCTAGAAACAACACTTAAACCAAAGTCTTATGCTCTCAAATAAGTAAAACCACAAAAAAAGGCCATGGTAACGTAAAATGTGGGAGACTTCCAAACCAGTGAACTTGACAAAGTGTGCGAAATGACAACACCAGTCATTGTAGCAGTTTTTGATGGAGTCGGTACTTAAATTTTGCTGCACTATTCACTAGCTTAGTTATATTTTTCACTAGCTGTTACTTGTAGGTACATCCAGATCCATTCAGTTATTTCGTGAGTAACAAACATTTATAAATAAATGTAGCATTTACAGTAAGTATTAAAAGGATTATAATTTTAACAGGATTCGAGTCAAATAAAACGCTTACATTGTAAAGCGAATATTTTAAACACTGTAACATTTATATACTGAAATAACAAATTTTTCTCTTTGAACAATTAATCTACAGTAAACATGTTACAGTTCAAGTCACTTCAAAATTCAATCGAAAAAAGAACAGCTTTGCTCATACTGTGAACAAATTAGATTCCTGAACAAATATATTACACAAAGAAAATAAAAGATTAAGCATTGAATTTCAATTAATGGCGGCAAAATGTAGATTTTGACGAACAATTTGATCGCTTTGATGTAGCCGAAATGTTTCGCGGTCTCTCAATGTTTCGGATTACCGAATTTTGGGGTGAAAAAAAAAGCTCTGTTAGAACCACCATTCGGGGATAAAATCTATTGAGTGTAAAATGAGACATTTAAAACGATTTGTTAAATGTTAGAAGGCTTTGACTGCCTCTGGTACTTTGTCGCAAAACTCTTTTTCATTTATCAGATTTGTTTCGAAGAGTATTTTTATGTTATACATCTGTTATTAAGTACCTATTTAACCTTTCAATGAAAAATACGTTTTATGAATTATAAATTACCGTAAAGTTCCGGTATTCTTTAGCAGAGTCTTTTCCTGTCAGTGGCCTCCTCTGTTCTTGATCATAGTCGTGAATTATATTTAAAAAATATTAAAGCTCTTTCAAAAAAAACATCAACTGCATATCATGTATTGTATGTAACATTCAATAATTTCAGTTTTCCCTCACGTAGGTAAAAACTACAACCCTCTTTTGTTTGTTTATTAATCAAATGCAACGACCTTCCTTTACCATCAGGAAAGCTTTAATAAAGCTGCACTAATTTGAATTCATCTGTCTAGTTCTTTTTCAATCCTACTAATATTATAAACGCGAATGTTTGTAAGTATGGATGAATGGATGGATGTATGTTACCTTTTCACGTCTAAACGGCAGGAGCAATTTAGTATGGAGTTAGCTGACACCTTGTGGTACGGGAGCTAGCAACGTTTTCGAGAAAGAAATTCAGGTCAGCTGATTTTGTGATATGCTCTTGTTCTTGCTCTTTCGGTTAGAGTCTGGGCTATCTGGCGGGCGGGAGCGGTTGCGTTCATTACTGCGCATCCTACCTGTCCAGGTGATAATCCTGGATTTTCAAAACATTTTAAGAGGCGTAATTTTAATTTTTTTGTTTTTAAATGAGACTACCTGACATACTTTTTTTATTGCCAGACATTTCTGACATTGCTAATTATGTGCCATACGCGATTCTTTTAATTTTTTTTATAAAAATTTAAAAGTATTTTATAATGTCTGTAATTTTAACATTATGTTATTTAAGATAAGAAAAGCTTAAAATTAATTTGCCAGACATTAATTCGATTGTTAAACCTTGAATTAAAATAAAAAAGGCATGAAAAGTATTGCAGTATGATGCTAGTAGTTCGAAAGAGACAGTTGCAGAATAAGCTGAGAATAAGACAGAGAACCATTGCAAATATACCATTGATATTATCTGACCTCCTCCTCGTAACCTGTAGCCTAGCCCTGAATTCCTCAGTAAGGTACTGAGAGGATTCAGTGCTAAGCAGAACCAAAGGGGACTCAAACTGACACCTTGGAAAATGCCTCGCTCAATATTTATTGGTTCGCCGTTACTGCACACCCCTCGACATCCTGGATAGCTAAGAACTGTTCTCCATTGCCTCATACATGACGCCAAGAAGATGCACAGAGTTGTATCTACTTTATACAACTCTAGCACTCTCAGGAGCCATGTATGGGGCACAGAGTCGAACGCTTTCTTATAGTCTATCCAGCATGTCGATAGATTCTTACGGCTACGGCGAACTTGTTGACTAATGGCCATATCAGTGAGGAGGAGCTCCTTAGTACCACGGGCCCCACTCCTACATCCATTCTGAGAGGCACTCATAACAGTGTTTGTAGAGATGTGCTTTGTTATTTTATCTCTCAGAATAGATGTAAGAAGTTTATAGACCGATGGTAAACACGTGATCGGTCTATAGTTACTGGGGTTCGAGGTACTTCCTGTCTTATGGAGCAGGTGGGTAACACCAGTGGTCATAAAAATTGGTAACGTCCCTGACTCGATAGCAGCCTATTATTATTATTATTATTTTGTTTCTCGGGTGTATCATATTCTGCGCTCGGGGGTGGTATCCGCCATGTGTGACTATCCCTAGCATCGTAAACTCTCTTATAAGGGCCTCTACGTTTTGGCACCGGCCCGACGCACGCCTTCCAAAGGACCGGGACTCCATAGTCCCGAGAGTCACGGAACGGAGAAACAAAATAATAATAATAATAGGCTGCTATCGAGTCAGGGTCGTTGCCAATTTTTATGACCACTGGTGTTACCCACCTGCTCCATAAGACAGGAAGTACCTCGAACCCCAGTAACTATAGACCAATCACGTGTTTACCATCGGTCTATAAACTTCTAACATCTATTCTGGGAGATAAAATAACAAAGCACATCTCTACAAACACTGTTATGAGTGCCTCTCAGAATGGATGTAGGAGTGGGGCCCGTGGTACTAAGGAGCTCCTCCTCATTGAAATGGCCATTAGTCAACAAGTTCGCCGTAGCCGTAAGAATCTATCGACATGCTGGATAGACTATAAGAAAGCGTTCGACTCTGTGCCCCATACATGGCTCCTGAGGGTGCTAGAGTTGTATAAAGTAGATACAACTCTGTGCATCTTCTTGGCGTCATGTATGAGGCAATGGAGAACAGTTCTTAGCTATCCAGGATGTCGAGGGGTGTGCAGTAAGGGCGAACCAATAAATATTGAGCGAGGCATTTTCCAAGGTGTCAGTTTGAGTCCCCTTTGGTTCTGCTTAGCACTGAATCCTCTCAGTACCTTACTGAGGAATTCAGGGCTAGGCTACAGGTTACGAGGAGGAGGTCAGATAATATCAATGGTATATTTGCAATGGTTCTCTGTCTTATTCTCAGCTTATTCTGCAACTGTCTCTTTCAAACTACTAGCATCATACTGCAATACTTTTCATGCCTTTTTTATTTTAATTCAAGGTTTAACAATCGAATTAATGTCTGGCAAATTAATTTTAAGCTTTTCTTATCTTAAATAACATAATGTTAAAATTACAGACATTATAAAATACTTTTAAATTTTTATAAAAAAAATTAAAAGAATCGCGTATGGCACATAATTAGCAATGTCAGAAATGTCTGGCAATAAAAAAAGTATGTCAGGTAGTCTTATTTAAAAACAAAAAAATTAAAATTACGCCTCTTAAAATGTTTTGAAAATCCAGGATTATCACCTGGACAGGTAGGATGCGCAGTAATGAACGCAACCGCTCCCGCCCGCTAGATAGCCCAGACTCTAACCGAAAGAGCAAGAACAAGAGCATATCACAAAATCAGCTGACCTGAAATTCTCACTTTCAAAACGTTGCTAGCTCCTATACTATTGGATTAACATTTTATGTCGTTGTATTTTATATTTTTTGAAGTCAACTACAACAGTTTTGCTTCATCCACATCAATGCACCGAAAGTTTAAAATTATGTACCACTTGTTATGGTTGCTAAGGTACAAGAATGTGGCAAAAATTAGGCAAGTGTGCTCCACCATCTCCCCCTTTATCACTTTCCAGCTGTTGAGATAGTGGTCAAACGCGAGTTTAATGCCAATAAGAATAATAAACATACAAATGAAATTCATTAAATTTAAAAAAAAACATTACATTCCCAAAAAAATACATTAGCGAGAGTCAATCAGCCCTTTGACTACATTAAAACGTAAATTGTATCACTGTGCATTAATACAAAGTGTGGCTTGACCACAGCGAGAGCCTCATCAAAGAACAATTAATGAGGGTAGAACAAAAAACCGCATAGCTATCCAACCCTACCCTAATGAACGTAGTCATGCGTTTTACAGAGGCCGTTTGTTGTCATGTTTGCATTTTTTTTTTCAGCCTAATAAGAAAAGTTTTGATGCGATTTTGTTTCAAACGGACCGTGGAATTGGGCGTTTTGATTTGGGTTGTAAATATTATACAGGATGATATTTAATTTTCAGCGTTGGTTTCAAATTCAGAATGCTATATTATTTCTCGAAAAGGGTAAGGTTGCATGAAGCTTCATAAAAGTGGTGGGCTGTTGTATCCACCTTTCATTTAACAACAGGCGTGAGCAATTATAGTGCTATCTAATGAAAAAAGTTGATAGATTGGCGTTTGTTAATTTATGTAAAGTGAAACTCTTATTACAAATCCTAATTAATAATGTCTCGTGCCAGTAAGTACTACTAATGTTCTACGAATTCACCATAACGATTTGTCTCCAAGTTATTTGATTTGGACTTATTCCAGGTAAGTAAGTAAGCTTTCTTCATACATTATATTATTGGTTTATTAGTTTTCTTGTACAACCAAAATGCAAGATGCAATTAGTATCTAAATAAATATTACGCGGAAAATACATATAGGAACTCACTTTTTTTTCTAGTAGGTACAAGCTATTCGATCCCTCGAATTATGATATTATATTCCAAATTCAGTAGGTACAGGCGAGATAAAACCAATAGTATGTACACATGTTTACAATTCGTTAGCCTCCTAAATTTTATAACAATCGCGTAATCTTTACAAATTTACATTGTTTGAGATAGTCATCGTTGATAATTTTGCTTGTCGACTTAATCTTTAGACAATGCCTTTACTGGGTCACATCCCCGGGGCGTGTGCGGAAACCTTTTTCGATCGAACTCAATTTTAAAGGGACAAGAGATTGGGGGAGTATTTTAAATTTTCGCCAAGTACTTGTCAAGAATGGTTATAACTTTATTCTTGTTCTGAGTACTTATAGGTCCAGTTTCGTTAGTGAAATAGTTTACCTGGTGAGTGGTGGTGGGTTTATTAGTTAATTGAATTTACACGTGTGAATATATGAATGTATGTTATTAGCTATTTGAAGCATAAAATTATTACTTACTAGCTTTTGCCCGCGGCTCCGCCCGCGTGGATGTCGGTTATCGCGACCAACCATAGCCTATGTCCTTTCTTAAGGTCTAACCTATCCCTATACCAAATTTCATCAAAATCGGTTCAGTCGTTTAGGCGTGAAAGCGTAACATACAGACAGACAGACAGACAGACAGACAGAGTTACTTTCGCATTTATAATATTAGTATGGATTAGTATGGATTACAAGCCGTTCAACATTTATTAATGTTGTACTTATTTAGAAACACTGTATAATGACATTGATACATAATTTAACCTCGTACCTACATCTGTACTACTCATAGTACATAAGAATGAAAAAAATCTGGCGCCATATCATTGAATGAAATGACTAATTTGATTTAACAGTTACGTCTATTAGACATTTAGGTATATGAAACTAAATTCAAGGATACTTCACAACAGACAGTTTTTTTCAAAATGATGTCAGAGGGCGATTGTGCAGTGGTGTGCTCACACATAGGTAGGTCAATTAATTGCCATTTTGTTAAACTCTTAAAAAAATCTAGATTTTGAATAATTAGTCATTAGTTTATACTCCGTGACGTAGATATACAATGTTATTCCCATGTACAAATAAATAATGTTCAAGTAACCTTGAAGCACTTTTCAATGTCCTATATAAAGAACAAATGTAGGTAGTTAAAGTTTTGATACTTGTACTTCTACTGTACTTTGTGTAGTACATTGAAAGATATTATGAATTTATCATATCTTTTTCAGGTTTAAAATATAACAAACTAGCTTTTGCCCGCGGCTCCACCCGCGTGGATGTCAGTTATCGGGACCAAACATAGCCTATATCCTTTATTAAAGTCTAATCCATCACTATGCTACATTGGTTCAGTAGTTTAGGCGTGAAAGCCTAACATACAGACAGATAGACAGAAAGACAGGCAGAGTTACTTTCGCATTTATAATATTAGTATGGATAGGTGTAACAGGTGAACAATTAAATAACACTTATTCAAGAATTACTGTGACATCCACTCAGAGTTTTTGCCTTCAAAATTTACTCAAAATTAAGTTACCACGAGATTCGTAAGTTCTGCAGCTCACACGAAGACGTCTCTGCTCTTATTGCCACAAGCCTGTTTTCATGATGTCTACTTGTCACTACGGTAAAACCACGTCAAGAATGAGCCATGGTCATGATCAAGCAGCATGGAAAAGTATGAAAGCCTGATGTGATCAAAGTATTTAACCAGAATATTAGTGCAGTGGGCCAATTATCTCACACTTTTTGAACCTAGCTGTAGTTACTGCTTGGCTACAATGCAGAGATGTTAATAAACAAAAAAGTACTTAGAGTAAAGAAAAATATTGTGCAGCTAAGAGAGTATAAATTGGATATAGGCACAAAATTTGGAACAGACAAAGAAGAAGAAACTCACTGTAGTTTCGGAGGAGAAGAGTATGCTTGAGCAAAACATCACAAAGCGCAAGGTTCTAATAAAAGCGATACCCTGCAAGGAATGCCATACAAATGTAGCCTTACACTTACCCGAAAATGGTCTGAAGTAATAGCGTTATAGGACAAGTAGGTTTGATGAATAAGAACAGGTTTTTTGTGAAATGAATTTTTTTTATGTAACTATTTTACCTGGCATTTTTATTCCAATTTACATAAGTAGTTTTAGTATAAAGACGTGATTCCTACCTTTTGATGTTTATTTACGATAAGTTCAAGATAAATTAGGAATTAACGTTGATTATATGAACTTTTCGATTATTTTTGAAGATAAATATTTAATTTTAGCACATATGTATGAACAATTTTGAGTTTCTATTTATTTTTTTGTATTTAATAAAAAATAATCATATAATGAAAGAACATCGAATGTTTTTAATTATAAATATCCTATGCTTACATAAATTTATGTTCAAAAAAAATCTATGTCCTTCATAAAGGACGTAGTCATATCGTCACTTTGTCCTTTATAAAGGACATAGTGAAAAACCATTTTCCGTGACGTGAGATTTTTTTCACTATTTTTCCGATATATGTAAACGTGTAAGGAATATAATACTAAACTTTAAGCAGCATACTAAACAAAAAGTATCGCTGGTAGGCAGGAGGTTATAACTGCATTTTTATTTGTATGCATGTTATATAATATATTTTTTGTACTGTATAATAATATAAAAATGTTATACAACATATTTTTGCTCCATTATGTTTCTCATAAACCCAGTCTTCTACTAACAAGCACGCTTATCAAGCTCTACAACAAGCGGAACACCGCTTGCCTAGTTTATAACATCGCTTAGAGACGCTCCGAGACTCCTAGGTCGCGCCGTCCTATCTCAAGCTTTTGATTGGATACATTTACCTCTGCCTGAACTCAGTTATGCATGGTGCAGACTGAATATCTAGTCCAGAAGATTGTTTCACTAATATTCTCTATCCTTCAAACAGAAATTGTTTTTTTTTGGAACTATTGTGAAGATAAAATTAGCTGCAAAGAAGTGCCTTTTCTTCTTCATCCAATCATATTTGAATGCAAAGCTAGCAGTTCAGAGCCAGTTCAGAGTACGCTCTCCTACTCTTCTTTTTATAATATCGGTTATTATGGCTTTTACAGTAAAGACTGCTGTCTAGTGCCCCACACATTTTTTTCACATGGATCGAAATCTAATAGAATATTATTGTTAATGAGAGGCCTATATCCAGTATTGGACAGCACTAGTTGATAAAGTAGTTGATATTATTAACGTTATTACAACATTAGATATTTACAATAAGGTAAACTATGTATTCAAATAACATTTTCGATCGATTTAACATTGAACTTTGGAAGGTAAACAAACAATTTGTACAAATTTAATAGCAGTACAAACAGTATTGTTTGCTTACGCATACATTTAATATGTTCATCTTTAACATAGGTATGTAGTATTATGTATCTAATATGAGTTCTTTATAAGTTTCAAATAGTATAATGGCCCGCGTTTTACCTAGCGTGTAATTTTGGTCCCGCTATCGCAAATCATACCCAGAATAAAAAGTCAATATGTTTGAATGAATTTTTTATAGCATTTATTATGCTAACTTTTATGTTCGAAAAACTTTGTAGATGGCTTGCACCGTCGCCCTTATAGATGGATATAAAGAGAAGGAAAATTTTGAATGATTCAAGTGTGGCTCAATAGCTCAATTGGAAAAGGTAAGGGAAAGGTCGTGAGTTCGAGTCTCACTTGAGCATTTCATTTCATCCAATGTTTTTCGAACTTAAAAGCCAATATGTTATTTTAGACTATAATCTGTCCCTGTACAGTCAGCGTCATAAATAGTCATCGTTAGTATATACATAAGTAGCTTATACTTCAACTTGGATCCATTAGACTATTTGAAAGATGATTAAGAGATTACACATCTCGAGTACCGGTCGCCGGAGTAGGAACACTCACGTTTATGGGTTACTATACAAACAGTCTTACCTGTTTCGGAAGTGGTGACTACTCAAGCAAGCTTCTTGAATATTTAGTAAAAGGTCGTGATGAGAGCCATCTTTAGATGCTACCTTTTTAAGTTAATTCAAAAAAGGAGGTTTTAATTCTTTTATAATGATAATTTCATTGACCAATAATATTGGCCATTCGGTAAGGGTTAAAAGACCAAGGTGTATATAATTATAATGATCAGATGGAGGACATTTCATGAAAATGACAGGCAAGTACCTTACAACCGCCGCAGATCACATAGAAAAAAACTTTGCAGGCAAACTAAGCTTAATTTATATACATATAAAACACTCAATGTGAAGTATAATTCTCTAGTGCTCGATATATCCTCATCCACAAGGAGCTTTGGCTAGGTTCGTCAGCAGCAGTAACAGTACAAAACACTGAGCAAGTGTGGTTCAATAAATACTTTTTGTAGGATGAAGGTATTTTCCGTGTTGGGTTGCCCCAATTTCCAACTGAAATCCCTTTATGCCCGGACTAATATAATAAAAATGCTACGAAAAAGGTCAGGTAAGTTCAAAACCTTTATTTATCATATGGTATACATGGTTTACCACTCTGTGTAGGGTAAACTAACTAAAATCTCATGTCTCCGTCAGCAGAACTGCCTCCATGGTTCAGTGGGCGTAGTATGCGCCGGCTGTACACGAGGTTATGGGTTCGATTCCCACACAGGACAAAAATTTGTGTGATCCACAACTACTTGTTCTGAGTCTGGGTGTACTTCGTGTCCGTTAGTTGTATGTTTGTAAAGTCCTCTGCAATACAGGACTTGTTCCCTAGTGCGGGAGTTATCTTTTCAAAAAAATAAAATAAATAAAAATAAAATTAAATGGAGTAAGTTCCTGGATGATTCCTGGTCACCATTGCTGAAGACAAGGTTATTTCAGAGGAAAGCGACATTCTTGAGATGCAAGTACTAAACTCGAATACGTAACATCTACAGATCGAATTATGTCTGCAAAACCGTCTTAACACAGATTTGGAGGAAGACTTCCTAGTTCCTATCCATTGAAGGTCATGGTTACAGGTACTCCGAAAGATGATTATCATTTTTTTATAGCTACATGCAAACGGTAAAAGTAACCACTAGCTTGGGAGGCTTTTGTATAGATTTTTCATCAGACTATTCTGCACTATCAAACGTATCGGAGGGCATTGCACTCGCTATACCAAGCTAGGTGATTTATTATCCCTTCCAGGCTCGAGGAGTCCACGTTCTTATGCATTCCTTGGTCAGTGGAAACCTTGCCATATGCAGACCGTAACATACATAGGAATATATAGGAAGAGAGTTATTGTAAAATATGAATGCACTCAATGTATTTTTCTCGTTAAAACGAGAATGAAATTTATAAAATATTCATACGTGACATAACGAATTATTGTTTATATTATTTCAAGGTCTGGACTATAAATACTAAATATTTGGCGTCTGTTTTGCATTAGTTAATTCAATGTTTGTGATTTCTTGTGAGATATGGGGATTATTTTTGTGAGTTATTTTGATAAGTTTGAAAGTAACAGTTCGCCTCAAGCGAAACATTTTTATATTGTATTTTTTTTAGAACTAGCCAATGCCCGCGGTTTTGCCCGTGTAGCGTTTCGGTCTCGCTACCAGAACCAAGACCACCAGAGAACCAGAACTTATTTTTGGGATAGGAAGTGTTAATCCCGTCTATAATCTATCCTAGTTCAAAATTTCAGCCAGATCCGTTCAGCCGTTTAGTCAGGATTGAATAACAAACAATAAGACATATTCACAAACTTACAGATTAGTAATATTTTAGTCGTTTTTATCACACTATTGCGTATTATAAAGTTGAACAGATTGAATTAAATGATATTAAAAAATAGTCTGTGGAATATAAGACACTATCAGCATGTTTCAACATTCAAATGTAAACATTGATGAAACATGTCCTTCATTTCCTAGGATTAGTGCATAGTATAATAATAAATTGCAGAATTGTTTTAGTTTCATCTACTGAATCATAGCATGGAGACTCATTACAACACCGGCGAAAATCTAACAAACTAAATGCTGTAATATTACATTTTATCCATAAACCTGGCATCTATTTATCATTTAAACTATAAATAATTCACAGATTAGTTAGAATACATCCTGTACTCACCGTTAAATATATATCTGTCAGGCTTGTCGTATCGAATGCAACACAATAACCAACTTAATACTCGTACAAAACATCGCAACGATTGTACACTATATTACAACGTATGATTACAATATTTTTTATTACATTTTAATTTATAATATCATGTACACAAACACTTGTTTTCGCGAGCGTATGGCGGGAGGCGATAGAGGTGTACCACACGTCCGTCTCTGCCGATTGCTCGGCAAGCACTGCTATCTGCCGCCCAGCGCGCCCCCGCCCGCCCTACAGGCCTTTCTTTGTTTCCATCACCCCCCGCACCGTGTTAAACAAATCTCCGTGTGCCGTGATCTTCTTCGTCAATTGATTTGTGACGAAATAATTTTCTCGTGTTAATTGTTTTTTGTGGACGCTGTATAGGGTGTTGTTTTGTTTTGACTGCGGAGTTTGGAGGGTGGGTTAGGTTTCTGCGATTGTGACTTTAGAATCGTTTTATTGTTTGGTTTATCTTGTGTTTGATTTGTTGGTATAGTGATTGTAAAATTTTCAGTAGAATAATATTAAGATTTACATGAAGTTGTACGACGTCATTTCATTTTAAAACCTTTCCACATGCTACAGTTAACTTAAATAACAGTGTATTTATTTACTAGCTGATCCGGCGAACTTCGCTAGGTATGGCCAATTTTTTTCCGCCCGCGTGGCGTTCGATCCCGTTCCTATTGCACTCTCTACTATATTAAGCATGCTTTATACATATAAACCTTCTTCAGGAATTACACTATCTATTAAAAGAAACCGCATCAAAATCTGTAGCGTAATTTTGAAGATATAAGCATACATAGGAACGGCCAGACGCGGAAAGCGAATTTGTTTTATACTACATATATGTAGTGGTTACCATAATAAATTTGATGCTTTTCGGTGACGGCTGGACTCAGGGTTCCAAAGCACAAGCTCTGTAGAGATTGATACTGTGATGATGGTGATGATTCAGATAATGGAAATTAATTTATTGTAGATTTATGCATTATTTTATTTATTAGCTTTCACTCAATTATGAAAACGAATTATCGGTACCAGTATCGATGTACAACCCATGACAAAGCCCCCCTTTTGATGGCAATAAGCACATCTCGAATTTCGTGGGGTCGAAAATCTTAATTGGCAAAATATCGGTGTCAATACACCTCTGCCTACCCCTTTGGGGATTTACAGACATAATACTCGTATATGCCGCAGCCCGCATCCAGCGCTTCCCGGCGACCTTGATGAGGTCGTCCTTCCACCTGGCCATTGGGCGTCCTACACTACTCTTGCCCGTACACGGTCGCCATTCCAGAACTTTTTGCTCCATCGGCCATCTGTTCTGCGCGCTATGTGTCCCGCGCAAGTGCTGGGTGTGCTGCTTTAGATCGGTATTTCTGGAAGTTTATGGGAGAGGGCTATGTGTGGCTGATATGACGATGATGAATACATGCAGGTTTATCAACAATAACAACATACTGCTCTAATAAAATTCTAACATAACATAACATAACATAAACTCACGCCTGTATTCCCCGAAGCGGTAGGCAGAGGTGCTAGCACCCACATTTCGCCAGTTTATGTTTGGGTCCCAAAGTAATAGGTGGCGAGCCATACATACACAGTCGGCGTGCGGTTTTAGTCGGTTCGAGTCCGACATAACCTCCCCTTCCGGCTCCGGCAGGGGGGTATCCGAGGGGATTTCCGCACGGAAAAAAAAAGCCTATTGCCATTAACCGGGCACTTATAAACCTGCGATAAATACACACATAACTTCGAAAAGCATCGAAAAGTCATTGGTGTGTGCCAACCTCCGGCCTAGCACCAAGACCCACAGTCGGCGTGCGGTTTTAGTCGGTTCGAGTCCGACATAACCTCCCCTTCCGGCTCCGGCAGGGGGGGTATCCGTGGGGATTTCCGCAAGAAAAAAAAAAAAAAAAAAAAAGGTAAACCTGGGATCGAACCCGAGACCTCGTCTCAGCAGTCCATTACCCATACCACTAGGCTACCGCAGATACTTAACCATAACATGTAGATGCCCATAATAAGATACTACAATCATAAGACTTTACAATACGATAGACTCAATACTATAATGGCCGCTCTTGTACAGCCTACGACATCAGAATCCCTTGATACAGAATATAATACCAATAGGTAGTATATTAAAATTTACGAATATCAGACAGTTATTTCTTGTTATCTTGTTCCGTTCTCCTTTGAAGTCAAAGGGTCATTGTAAACAATATAATATTAATGCTCTAGGACAAATTTAACAGGGCTATTTATATCCAAATTAGGCTTGTAATATAGTCGATTTCTGGGTCTGATATAAAGAGGTATTAAGTTTTTCTGTTAGTAATTAACCTGTAAGAACCTAAAATGTCATGGGTGTTATTCATACTTATCCATACTAATATTATAAATGTGAAAGTAACTCTGTCTGTCTGTCTGTCTGTATGTTACGCTTTCACGCCTAAACCACTGAACCGATTTTGATGAAATTTGGTATAGGGATAGGTTAGACCTTGAGGAAGGACATAGGCTATGTTTGGTCGCGATAACCGACATTCACGCGGGCGGAGCCGCGGGCAAAAGTTAGTAATGAAGATAATTATCTGCTTATACCCGTATCTTATACCGAGACACGCCCGTTGCGATTCAAATTTCCCCTCCATTTTTATCCGTCTTTAAGGCGATGATGAAGTCCTCCACCGATGTTCTTACAAACTATCAGAACCAATGAATGATTTACAATAATTTTTAAACATTGATTTGATTTGTTATTTTTGATTTTGTGTATTTTCCTGTCTATGTTTTGCGTTGTGTGATGTTGCTTTTTATAGCGCAATTCTTGTAAACTATAGAAAATTGAATGTGTAACAAGTTGACACACTACCTTCACTATAATAAGAATAAATAACGAAGATGATTAAACTGCTAAACAGTCATTTTTCTTGTCATTAGCAAAATATTTTTCTTTCTTTCCTTTTATATAGCTGTCAAAATTTAAACCTAACAGTTCCTCACGACTTTTTATTGTCATATATCGAGTTCCAAACCTCAGATTATAAAACCCAACACTGCATGATACCCTCCCCTTATGTGAGTGCCACGTACAGTAATTGCCTAATATTATTAACACAGGAACGCAACCATATCGACGTTGTTTTATTAAATTCGCCACGAGTAATTGAATAACGATGTCACCCGTACGAACGTATTATTATCAGGGAATAATAAAATCAATATGTGTGTGGTAGAACTAGGAATTTTATTTGTTGGGTTAGGTTGTGGTAGAAGATGTAGCCACCAAGATAGAGAATAGGATGTTCAGATGATTCGGAGTTCGGACACGATACTCAAGGAAGATGAATAAACAAATTTAAGATAAGAAGGTGGCCGTACTATACGTAGGTATATTACTAAGATGGAGGAAGTCAATAATAATCGCTATCAGCATAGTAGAAGAATCCTTAAAGATGTCCATAGCAGGTGAACTCTTTATTCCATTAGTAAGGGATGGCCCTGGGTCAGCCGGGGTGCGAGGGATATGTCGAAGACAACTGTACCTCCAGCCTAGCACCACGACGCACAGTTGGCGTGCGGTTTTAGTCGGTTCGAGTCCGACATAACCTTTCCTTACGGCTCCGACGGGGGAGGTATCTGAGAGGATTTCCGCACGAAAAGAAAAGCATGAAATTGATTTCAAATGCTTACGGATGAAAGTTTCAGCTGTGAAAGGTCTCGCAAAAGATCTTGCTACGCTACGATCGTAGTTCACAATCATCGTCCGAGTACTAACTCTGTTGGAGTCGGCGCGTGATTGGATAATGACCAGACTTTGATATTTTCCGTGCAATAACTACCATCTGACCTACACAAGCCACTGGTGTCTCATGTGTACAGGTAGAGTATGACTGAAAACATGTTATAGTCTACTATTAATCCTGTAAATAGATTCCTTTACAAGAAGAATCACGAACATGAGATGGCCTGAATTAAAAAAAGACTAGAATTTAACAAAAATTTGAACGAAAAAACTTCTGCTACCCTATCTATTTTCAACCTTACTTATTCTCTGAAACCTTATTTTAACTTAAAACATATCACAAAACACATAGCCAACAAACTCAAGCTGTCAACCCGACTCTCAATCGGCAACATCAAACAAAATCAACTCGTTATTAATATTTAACAGCCAACTTTATTAATTAAAATGAAGCGTATGTTAACAGAAGGCTAAAGTCAATAGAAAATTAAATATGTTGTAATTTCACCGTTCGCGAAACATCAGTCAAATAATATCAGATATTCATTATACCATTTCAAAATAGCTACAGTGTAAACTCTTTGACCATATACTGCATAAATACAGTATTGCTAACAAAATGCAACGCATGAAACGGCTTGAAAAACTCATTATGTGGCATCCTTTTCTAGCATAGTGGTAGTGATTGCAAGAGACACGGTGTTGATTTCTACGCAGTTCAAATATTTTTACATGAATATGTCATTTGCATTAGTCTGGTTGTGCTTCGGAGAGAGGTTAAGGCATTGATTCCGATTGTCATTGGAACATCTACCGCAGTCAGGTAGTTGGAGCCCTCATAAGACTGACTAGTCTAACTACAGAACTTTCATATCGTCAATTGTGGAGGACAGCAGAGGCAGTGTTGCTTCATCGAAAGTAGTAAAAAGGCGACCCCGACTGACTTGGTAAAAAAGGCTCAAAAATGATGATAAGTGATATACTCGTAAGTATATTCATTGGCATACAATTCAAATTTAAACTTTTAAATTGTACAAGCACGTTGTTAGCACCCGCTGTTATTGCATGTCAAACCACTACGGGTAGTTATTTTCTAACCGCAGCCTGTATTCAGGAGTTAGGAAAGTAGAAATTAGAAAAGTGGACTAATGGGGAAAGTAGACCAATGGGGAAAGGAGACCAATGGGGAAAGTAGACCTATAGAGAAGTGGACGGATCCCTGATCGGGAGAGTAAACGGATGGTACCGGAGTGCAATATATTATCACTATGTTTTGTTAAACTATTCAAAGGATATTAGTATCAGCAATTAGTAGTATTCCCTTACCCTTTCTGCTAAACTAAATTTCTCGTGTTAGTTTTTACGTTATGTCGATATATCTAACACTGATCTAACTCTTCAGAGTAATTGATTAAAGGACATTTATATTTCAATCTGTAGAGTCCCTAGCTGGAAACATATCTCCACATCGGATAATACCACTGTTCCCAGAGTTCTACCTTTACTAGTGTAGTGAACCACGTGGTCATTTCTAGTGTTAAGTATGTTAATAGCTGCCATAATTGCTGCCATTAACAAGTAAATAAACACCTAAGCACCAAAACATGTGAAATTAATCATTCCAAATAGCTAAAATCAACAACAAAATGTGAATGCAAATAAGCACGATGTAGCTTTGTTTACTCAAATGACTGAACTAATTCGAATAGTATGTTGATATTTGAATAGCTCATGTTTTATCCTATTTAGTCCCACTACTGTGCAAAAGGGACATTTCGGAAAGTGGGAATTTTAGGACGTTTCGGCAAAGGAACATTCTGGGAAATGGACATATTTAACTGAAATCCCTTTATGCCCGGACTAATATAATAAAAATGCTACGAAAAGGGTCAGCTAAGTTCAGAACCTTTATTTATCACATGGTATACATGATTTACCACTCTGTGTAGGGTAAACTAACTAAAATCTCATGTCTCCGTCAACAAAACTGAGATAGGAAAAGTGCATGCAAATGGTGTAAGTTCCTGGATGATTCCTGGTCACCATTGCTGAAGACAAGACGTAAGAAAGGGAAATTTCGGAAAGGGGGCATTTTGGGAAATGGACGTTTCTGGAAAGGGACATTCTGGGAAATGGACATTATGAAAAAGAGACATTTCGGGAACGGACTATTTGAAACCTAGGGACATTTTGGCAAAGGGTCATTGAGTCTGGGCGGAAAAAGTGTGCTAAAAAAAGTGTGTTAAAAAAGTGTACTTTTCACACGTGTGAAATGTGTGAAATCTTGTGCACTGTCTTTTTTGGTTAATTTGTTGATGGTGGACATTGATATTGTTTTAAGAATTTTACATTATAATTTCACTTATAGGTACCTACTCCTGTATATAAGTCGATGCATATGATAGAAAACAACGTATCGATAAGTACAATCCAACTACTTTAAAAGCGTCGGTAGTTTAGTGGTTAAGGAGTCGGCCTTACGATCGAGAGGTCCCGGGTTCGAATCCTGGCCATTACACTACCGATGTGAACCCACTCCTAACACTAGGAATTTAGCTTAGTTGGAGGGGTTAGAGGGAATATTAGGAACTTCGGTTCTAATATTCTTTTTCATTAAAAAAAATAAAGAAAGGAAAAGAAAAGAACTGCTACATTACCGATGATCAAACTTTATTTGATTTATTTAGTTTTAGTTTTGTCTTTGATCAGGATTGAGTAACAAACATTAAAATATTCAAACATCTTCAAATTTAAAAAAAAATAATAATAATACACGCATCGGTGAGATTAAGAAATGAATACTTAATATTTATGTAACTCAGTTGGAAGAGCATTCCCCCTGTAAGGGAAAGGTCGTGGGTTCAAGTCCCACTTGAGCGCTTCTTTTTCCCAATGTATTTCGAATTGTAAAAATGTTGACTGGTTTGATTGTAATTCCTTACGTATATTTTATTTTTAAACTACACTGTAAGATTACTCACCAACTCGTATTATTGGGCGACTCAATTTACAAAATTTAATGGGTGTCGTGAATCAGGTCAAGGAATGTCTCATAATTATTATATTACATCTATATTGTTAAAAATGAATTTATGCGCTTAACTTCCGAATGATTGCACCAAATTTATTTAAAAAAAAATCCATACTAATATTATAAATGCGAAAGTAACTCTGTCTGCCTGTCTGTCTGTCTGTCTGTCTGTATGTTACGCTTTCATGAGTAAACCACTGAACCGATTTTGATGAAATTTGGTATAGGGGTAGATTAGACCATGAGAAAGGACATAGGCTATGTTTGGTCGCGATAACCGACATTCACGCGGGCGGAGCCACGGGCAATAGCTAGTATTCTATAAAAAAATTTAAATTCTAAATATAAATAAATTTGGTGCAACTTTTTTGTATTCATGTCAGGGTGAAGTTTTTCAATGACAGTTTTTTTCAAAGTCTATAGTTGCACCGGGGCAAAGCCCTGGCGAACAGCTAGTAGACATAATTAAACAGTGCGCATAGTATCGCAATAAATTATTTTATTACTTGAAATGAGATTCTCCTTGATGTAAGAAACTAGGCCATGTTTCCTGAGGAATTCCTTTCCTTGGCTATACCCGGAGTTCTCCCATAATAGGTACCTGCCGTTTGATTCCAGTATAAACACTTTTAAATAGCTCCACTGAGAATTTGCACAGGCAAAAAAGGTTGAAGGATATAACTTTAAATTTATTTTCTTATTCGTAATCAGAAGTTCATAAGAAACACACACCAAAAAGATTACTAACTAATCGTATACCGTGGCCTCTTTCGTTAACCCGAAAGCGTGTGGGAAATTCACATATTTCACAGTACATTGCTCGTTCTAGGCCAGTTCACAGGTGTCATCGGTCCCAGTCGTAGTGGAAATGGCATCAGCTCATCAATGAATAATGTATGAACGACAATCGACGAGACGCTACGATGTGTTTTGTTAAGATGTTAGCTCGGATTCGATTGGAAATTGGGTCGCAATAAGGGTACACCTTTGTAATGATACTCGTAATATCCATTTTAATTTCATCGATGCTGGTATATTCCAGAATATTTAAAAATAATCATGATTTTGTCATCCATAGTAATATTATAAATGCGAAAGTAACTGTCTGTCTGTCTGTACCACTGAACAGACTTTTATACAATTTGGTATAAGGGTAGATTAGACCTTGAAAAAGGACATAGGCTATGTTTAGTCACGATAACCGACATCCACGCGAGCGGAACCGCGGGCAAACGCTAGTGTACTTATAATTTCATACAGATATTTCGATTTGATTATACCTAAAGAGAAATACCTAAAAAAATACCGTAACGTAAATTAATACAATAGACAACAAAGTTATCAAATTACGATATCCACTCATCCCTTCACACACGATGACTAATATTCATAGGCGATGGACAGTCGCTAATAAAACGCATAAAACTGTCGTCTGGCAACACTGGGACGCGACAAGCGTGATTGATGACCCGCGATCGATTACCGTCCGCGTTGAGCCCGTCCGCGGCCGTCCGAAGTGTCGAGGTAGGGACGCAAGCGTGCAGTGTGTAGACAGCCTTATGTCATCACACGAATATTTCGGTGACCGGCTTAATGAGACATGTGTGTTGGTTCTTGGGCATAACTACTGGTAGAATAATGTCAATAGATTTAAGGTAGAAAATGGGTTATAATAATCTGAAAGTTCGGCAGTATAAATACAAACTTGTCTAAAGATAAAATACCTACCTACGCTTTTTACTTTTTTACTATTTTTTTTGCTATTTTCTGACCAGTTTTTAAAGTACGCACTTAGAAAATAGGCGAACGTAATCGAATTATACCCGGCGAACTTCACGCCGCCAATTTCTTTCCACCCGCGTGGTGTTCGATCCCGTTCCCGCTGCACCCTCTACTATATTAAGTATGTATTATACATGCAAACCTTCTTCTTAAATTACTTTATCTACTAAAAGAAATCCCATTAAAATCTGTAGCGTAGTTTTGAAGACATAAACATACATAGGGATGGACAGACGCGGAAAGCGACTTTGCTTTATACTATGCAGTGATTATTAAATGTGAAAGTTTGTGAAGATATTTGGATGTTTGTTACCCAATCATGTTCTTACGGCTAAACACTTCTGGCTGAAATTTGGTACTGAGCTAGATTATAATCTGGAAAATCACATCAGCTACTTTTCATCCTGGGAATAGGTTCCCATTCCAGGGACAGCATCTGAAATAGCGGCCCCTATTTATTTTGGACTACACCCAATCCATTTAACGATCTAAATGTAAAAAAAAGAAATTAAATGGCGTTTTTTTAATTAATAAGCATAAAAGAAACATAATTATACACATTGCTTATCACAAACACAGTTTCGAGTCCATTCCAAATTGTAATTAATAAGTCTTTCAATTCGTTGACAAAAAAATATTAAAACCGTACCGTGACAGAATTAATATTCTTTTCTTCGAGTTGTCGCGCGTATAATTTGTCCAGTGTGCTTATAATTTGCTCAAATTGCGGTACAGTCGGCGTTAAATTATTCAAGACAGGCACCGACGTGGGCCGTGGCGTCGCACTTACTCGCCCATTTGAAGTCAGCATACTAGGTATATTCATTGCAATAATTTTACTAGTTTAACATTTTGTAGTGAAGTTTTCGAGATGATACTAGTATTCGTACTCTTAGAATTACTATTAGTACTCTTATTACTTGTAAACAATATTTTAATAAAAGTACTAGTAGCTGAAATTACGATTCAACGATTTTTGTAATTAATTACTATAACGTGGAACATGCGAGTATTTTTACGAAAGATATTATTTTCCCGCCCTAAACATGTATTTCAATCGCCGGCTGTACGCATAAGAAGTGTTCATTTTAAATTTTACATGATAAATATTTAACAAGACGTATTTATGAATTCAGAGAAAACATTTCTTTAAAATAACTATAAAGCATTCAAACTAATTAAAATAAATTAATTTCTCATATTATTTTGTTTTGTAGGATAGCGTGAAAACAAAATTACAATAATATTCATCGGTTCATATTCTTACGCCTTATCGTTCCGGAGCAGACAGAGACCAGTCAAGAGAAGACAGTTCCCCTTCTGAATCTATCTTTAAACAGTTCCTGTATTTCCTTTATTGTCATTAAATCTTTCATACATGCCCGCCAGTTTGAAGTGCTTCTACACTTTTATAAACACATCATTCAAAAAATACAGAACATAAAAAACTAAATGCTTTAAGCAAAGTTAGTATCGCAGCGCAGAAAATAAATATCATAGCAAAATAGGCATCTTATCTTATCATTATTTTGGTACTTAAATATCGTACGCGTACAATTAACTACACAAAACAAAACCAAAACACAAATTAGGAACACGCTGACTTCATTTCCGTGGCTTTGTTGTTCCGGACGGAAGAGACAAGAGCTCACGGGGAAATTATTCAAATTTAGAACTGAATCTTGAGGGGTGTGACCGTGAGTGAGATTCCACTGGAATGTGAGGTTGTGATGATAATCTGGTTATTGCTGTGTGACGTCAGAGCTGTATCATTATACTGTGTGTCGTACTAGTGAGTGATGTAGTTACAGAAGTTCCTTCGTTTGGGTGGTTGGTGACTAAAGGAATTTACTGATGTAACTTCCTTAACAAAACAATAATACATATATACGCTCACGCCTATTTCCCTCCGGGATAGGCAGAGACAATAATCCACCATTAAATTTCTCCATAAATACTTCATGGGCTTCACAAAACAATAAATGAGTTATTGTATATCATGGTTTGTCTAATTTTGTGGCCATCTGGTTATTTTAGGCCCATATTCTAGAATGACACTCAGCTTGAATCGCGATTTATCTGAGGACAGATTGTATAGCAATATGTCAAACTATCAATCTGTCTATACAATCTGTCCTCAGATAAATCGCGATTTAGGTTAAGTGTCATTATAGAATACGGTCTAAAATAACTAGATTGCCACAAAATTAAATGTCTTGTTTCCGGATAGTTTCTCAGGATTATTTTTGGCAAAACTTTCTATTAAGACCGGTATGCTAGTTTAGTGCCTAAAGAAACACATAAAATCTGGACTAGTTGGCGCTGTGTTTGTTCTATATTTATAAATAACTAGGGGGCCAGGGTGTTGTCCAGCCAAGTTATTTACAAGATACAGGTACTGGATACATCACAAATCTCATTTTCATATTATGTGAAATCGATTGGGTCGCAGATTAAGAAATAGTTACTACGTATGTCCGTACGCAACTATTGATTAATCTTTTGAGTTGGGTGGTTCCAAAACCAATCTAATGGCAGAGGACGCAATTTCGTATATTCATCACAGGATTGATTGGCTACAGCAAAACGTGGTACAAAATAACTCTCTCTCCTATAACTGATCCGTACAGATGCCATCGCTTTGAAACTACTCAGATTACTGACCCCCTTCGTTTAACTTGAAACACGAATAGCTCCATTACGCCGTCACAACTTCAAACATATCCAAGCCTACTTCTGCCGTCAAAGCTTTGTAACGATCACCATGATCGGATAGTATGCGTGGACGATTTATTTGCTCAGTAACTGACACCTACGCATAAAGAAAAAATGCATCATACCTATGTAAAAAATTCCATTTGACAGTCTGTGTGGTGGTAGTGAACGCTACTGCTACACTCCACGGTTCGATTTGAATCCTTTTCAGTTTAATGTTTGCATGCATGAATATGGCTATTTGCATTGGTTCAGTCGTGCCTCTCAGAGTACGTTAACACACGGTCCCGGTTGTATAAACATCTACGGTGGTTGTTACGAGTAGCGCAGCCCTAAAAAGTCCAACAACTGATCTGTCTGTAATACTTGGATATCGCCAATGGATAGTGGGGATCATAATATATGGTAGCCACTTCACGGAAAATATCGATGAACAGCATAATTAAACCCGTAATAAGACTGGGAAAATCGGATCTCAGACTTCAAGTTGAAAGTTTCTGATGCACCTGGATAAACACTGAGATGAAGAAATAGAAGACAAAGAGTTATAAATTGCGATAGAAATGCACCATTCATTTCATTTTCTTGTAAACATATTTTTAAACAACTACACAGAACTAAGCACAGTCGAAACATGCAATTCAACACTGACATGCTTTTTCTATTTTCCATTACAGAAATATTCCGCTCGTAACATCCATTGGCTTCCATTTTGGCACCAAATTCTAGTGCTTATTCCACAGAACGGTGCCATGCGCCAACGTCAAAGCCTTACGTGCAATATAATCGTGGCTTTGAAGAAAGTTTTTAAGCGTCTCATAGTTCACACTTGACGGAGAAAATAAACGCTCTTATGGGTAGTCATTTACTTCAAGGCTCATAGATAAGGCAAGCTTAGATAGGATGTGGCTTTGTTCCAATATGTGGGTTTTTAAAGGCTGGCGACCTATTTCGCGGTTAAACGTTCGACTGTGATGGTTAGATTGCAACAGGCTGATTGTGTGTTCAAGTTCCATGTACTGCACATATTTATATACATGAATTTATGTCTTTTTGGATAATTTTCCCTGTAATTGATAAGTACTTATGTAATTAATTTATTTAAGCCTTAATAAAAGACCACGTACTGCATCGAGAAGTATCTGTATTCCTACCGACTTATTTAAATTTGAGACTACACACATATCAAATTATATGAGAAACTAAGTAACGACCCAGTAGGTACCTTATCTAATTAGAACCACAGACTCAATAACCACAGATGCGACACATTCTACTTCCTATAACATATCTATAAATAGAACTCGAGCTCCTAACACGAGTTTCTGCAAAGGGAGCCGTGTTAAACGCAATCGTAAATAATGGCACTTGACAGTAGGTAATATACGTTCAGCTGTGCCCCGATAGTTTTCTATGTACCTATAACTATTCTAGCTGGTACGCGATATATGGCTTTCATATTTTTGAATTTATTTAAATTTGACATCGACATTGTTGAAGTTTATAGGTATGTATCATAAAGTATTTTTGTGGAATGAAATATTAATGAATGAATGCATAGCCAGCATCAACGTGTGTTGACGAACACACGTTGATGCTGGCTAAGGCTCAAAATGATCTTAATCTCCTTCCTGTTAATAGTTAAGATAATTGGTACACACTTTTAGTTCGAACAATAGTACAATTTAAATCTATAAAACAGTTTGATTTACTCTTAATACCTCAGTTTTAAGATCACTTATCATTTTGAGAATTTATAGTCAAGATATTTTTGGCTCTGAATATACCTAACAATGTAACATAGGTGATGAATAAAGTAGACAACAAGTAAAAAATCTTCATTGCAGTATTTTTTGAGAACATAATAAATTGACGGATATTGGATGTGTCTCTGCCTATCTCTTCAAATGAAGTGAGTATTATAATATATATTATCAGAAAAGAGCAAAACCGCAATGGGTCATAGAGACCTTCGTGATAACACATTTTTTTATAAAGGACACGTCAATTTGACTTCACCTCGCCTGATGGTAAGCTTAAGGCAGAGTCTCGGAAAGAGGGTCACACATCGTAAACAGCTTGACGGCCTCATAAGATGCCTTTTCATGCCCCGCTTAAAGGGCCCGGGACTGTAGGAAGAAGAAAACACGTGAGCTGGCAGGGAGTTCCAAGTCTTAATGGTGCAACATTTAACAATATTGGCCATCAAGCGTCCCCAAAACCAAATATACGCAGATTTGTCTTGTGTGCTGAATTTCAGCCTATTCCATTCAACCATTATAACGTGACTGTACGACAAACCAACTGTACACAAAATATAAAAACTTAACCTTAGAAAATCGGTACTAAATACTTTCATAATATAATATAAGACGAAGTATGTTCCGCCCCGGACGACCGGTCGTTCAATAATTAGTTTGGGCACAGCTCGTTACCTCGTCGTCGACTAGCAACACTGGCTCAGTCCAAGCCTTTTTATTCTATACTCTTTAGTAAATTGGTTATACTCTTTGTAAACAGCTCCGCTAGAACGATAGTTAATGTTAAAGGTGTTTAAAATATTGATAATTTAGACTTTTAACGTCCGAACTGTTACGTTCAAAGATGGAATTAAATTTCCAATGAGTACACATACATAGTATACATATATTATTAGTCAAGCCTCTTTCCCATAAGGGTAAGCAGAGATTTTCATTTTCTTTAATCCTAACATAATAATGCCTTTTATTTTTCTACCATAATAATTGTCATTTACGCACACCTAATGCATGCGTACTCTTGGCTTAGCCTTTTTTTAAACCTTGATTTGAATGACATTCGTATATAATGACAGGTTAATCATAATGTTCCTATTTGAGAAGATGTTTGATGTAATCGCCGGTAACGGTCAATTCAATCAAACACCCAGGCGAAGATAAAAATGGCTTCGTAACATCCCTAAATTGAATGCATTGTAATTAATAATCTGTAGACATAAAAATAAGGTCTGCCAATCCCACAAAACCTACAGACCTGTTGCTAAATTCATCAATCAACGGCAATCTTTGTCTGGCTTCCCTTGAATAAACACTCCCGTTCTAGCTCGCGGCACGATAGGGTTGATCTGCAATCAATCAGTCAGTAACTGACGTTTTAGCTTGGTAGACAAAAATAGAAAGAAGTTTCAAAATAACGAACACAATATTATGTCAACGGACTCAGTTAACAAAGACGTATGTGCAAGCGCTACGATTATGCACATACGTCTTTGTTCTATTTATTCGTCGCGATAGAGTGTATTCCGAATAATTGTATAGATACAGTGCGCTACCATCTGTTGTGATTCGGAATACCGATACAAAGCCGCTGAATGGAACTTACTAAAACTTATGCGGTCCCTTACGTATTTTTATATACATATACAGGGCACGTCATCTCACCTGATGCTAAAACTATAGGCAAAGTCTCTCAGAAGGCCCCCATTACAGAAACCCACAATGTAACAATGGTGACCCTCAACTTGACGGTTTCATCAGATGCGTTTTCAGGCCCCGTTTGACGGACTTGAAACACATAATAATCTAATTATCAGCACAAGCGAGAGCTAAAACTTCTAAAATCATAAAACTCTTAACAGCAGTGTAATAAATTAAATAGAAGGTAATCAGATCACCACGCTAATCACAGAGATGCAAGTTTAACGTAATTAATTACAATTCTATCTTGATTAATGTCCACAAGTTTGGAGTAGCTATTATCGAAATTGTTTCTGCGACTTTCTGTTTATTCTCATTTGCTGAAGAGACTTGAGAGCTTTCATTTATTTTTGAATACAACTGTCAGCAAGATGTCGGATTTTTCGGGAGTTTCACCGAGCAGTCGTGTTGATTTGTTGACGTTTGGTTAAAGAATATTGTAAAATAATGAGTCAAATAATGGACTCTGTCCCACTTAAGTGTTATTAAAGAGCTTAATACTACAAATAAACTAAAAAAAAATGTATTATTGATCTCTTGTGCCAAAACATTTTTCGCTGAATTAATAAATTATCTGCATATTCTTGTTGAAGACCATGGCTATATTCGAAGTCGAGAGCAGGGATTTGCTAATTATTTAGCATGGAGGTGATTTAGATCAAAAAATACGAATAATTAGATTTCTGTTAACTAGTAAATGCTAATTATCTTCTCATTCTTAAATAAATAAAGCCATTGAATAGATAAGATAGAAATAAATGCCCAACAACATATAAATTACACACACAACGGCTATACCTACTGATGTAAAGTAAAAATGAAAATGTAAGTACAACACCAAACTATATTAAATATTCATATTTTAGTATTTTATTATGTTGGTATGATGAATACGAAAAATACAGTCCATTACATAAACACCTTATAACGTGACCCAGAAGCTCTAAATTTTCAGATATAAACCGAACGTCCCCAACATAACTTCACCTAACATAAGAAAATGCCAGGTAAATTCTACGTTCTATAACAATCCCGAATGTTTTGTACCGTCCCTAAGGGTTGCCTAAATTACGGAGCCCTTTAGTCTTGGAAGGCAATACATAAATATAAAACAATAGGCCCTTTGTCCATTAAACTTCATGCGAAACCAAAATTTATTTCGCAAAAGTTTCTGATTGGATCCCCTGGTTTTTGTTTATTGGGTTTGGTGTACTCATCAGAGGATGGACAGTCTAAATAAGAATTTGGGTCTGCTTTAGACATTGAAATAGGTTTTCATTTAGGCTTTTAGATAAAGGAGGATAAAAGTATGTAATGTTAACATCCGAATTTCGTTAAGTTAATTAGAAAAGTAATTTGATTGGTAGAAGAGTGAAAATTGTGTGGTTTAATTTTATTTTAGAACATTAATTTACCTAATGGGTAGACTAATTTGATTTTTTAAATTCAGTTCACTATCTGAATGAAATATCGATCTGAGTCACATAGTGTATGATGTACTAATGTATAACATTTCATAATTGTGTTAAAATATTTACAAAGTGGTACAGTAAAATATTCAGGTTTGATTTAATTGCATGTAACAACATTCGATCGCATAATAGTAATGTCGTCAAATACCAGCAAAGTAACGAAGGATAGCTATAAAAATGTTACACTTCATTTTCGCCTACTACTACAAAAAGCTTTCAAAAATATATAAGTTTATGCCACACTGACACTAAATGGAGAAGCCTTTTTAGGTAAAAGATCAACCCATTCAATAGGCAATGTGTTCGGCTTTACGTGTTCCCTAGGTCCCAGAACTGAACGGCATTACTGGCAACAAGTCTTTAGAAAAAGTTCCATAAAATGCTTATCAAAACTTTTTTGAGGTAAAAAGAAAAACGTGTTTTGTTAAGATGTTATTGATTAGTTGATCCTGTTCTAGACTGTAAAGGTGGGCACAGATCAGCGATCAGAACGTTACGCCGTGTGCCAAAATTGGTGTCTCTTCTCTTCAACCAGTAGTCATCCAATGCTAGAACCAAGTGTTTCAGTGACTCATTCCTATGCCGCACCACTAAGACCTGGAACTTCCCTGCCAGCTCACGCATTTCCTTCTTCCTACAGTCCCGGGTCCTTTAAGCGGGGCGTGATGGGGCATCTAATGAGGCCGTCAAGCTGAGTGCCACCACTGTTAACATGGTACATGTTTACGATGGTGACCCTCTTTCCGAGACTTTGCCTTTGTTTAACATCAGGCGAAGTGAAGTCAAATTGACGTGTCCTATAAAAAAAATGCTGAGAGTAGGTCTCTTCCAATTCCCTCCACTGTTGGCGGGACAGTGTTTTCGCCATCCAGTTCTTCCCAGCAACCTTGAATATGTCGTCGGTCTGCCTACGTTCCGTCAACCTTCTCAGGGTTTCCACTTCAACACTTTCCTACCCCATCTGCCATCCATTCTACGGCATATGTGGCCCACCCAAAATCGGCGTATACTTTTTTATCGTGCGCGAAATCCCCCCGGAATAGTTTGGATGTATGGATGGCTGACCGAATCTCGATCTAATTAGGCATAAAGACAGATAATAGTTTGGCATACCATATACCTGAGCTCCTTCGTATTTCCAGAATATATTCCATTGGTTTGCGAGAACAAGATCAATAGCCCAAGCCAAAGGCGTCACGGGCAACAGCTAGCCATAATCCACCTCTCACATGTTGTTCACTTCAGTGAAAAACACGCCCTTTGATTTCAGAGGTGTGGCAGTATCGTACTCGTAATATCTATAGTTATTTAATCAGGTGGTTACAGGCTTTGAGTTAAGCCTGCAACGGCTGATACCATAAAACTGCAAGCACTAGTAATGTTTGACTCGCGGTCACGTTACTATTGGAACACTTTCTGTACCTGGAATTAGCAAATAACGCCATACAATATCTCCACGCTATGCGGATAGTTTTTTTCGTACTGATATACATAGAAATACTTAAGCCAATGCAAATAATAAATATAAATATTCAGACACACAATTTATTTGCAACCATGTTCGAAACCCATAGGAATCTCTTTCCGGGATCGTTTTTTATTACGACATAGGTCTTCTATGGGCAACTATATAAAAACGTTATGGTTGACTCGATGTTTTTATGTATTACGTCACTGTTTCAACTGAAAATAATAACATAAGAACTAAGAAGAACATGAGAAATTGAGAAAATTAAAAAAAATTAAAACGCTGTAAACGCACATGCCTGGGTCATCTTGGCATTGAACTCGACCAGGTTCTTACATTATTATTATTATACTTCTTTCTTCTAATAACATAGCTAGACATAAGGTGGTGTCAATGCTTTTTTTCTCTACGTAATTTGTCGACGCGGTGTAACATGCTATTTTGGGAATCAACTTTTGTTACTTTAAGCAAATAAAATTAATTATTTCATAACAGAATATAAAGTGGATAAGAAACAGCACATAATTTTGACATAAAACGCTCGTGTGATACTATGAAAAAAATCGTGTACGGCTCATATTTTAAGACCCCTTAATATGCAACAGTTTCACAAACTATTATTAAAGATGAACTTGAAGTAGAAGTTACATATAGGTATTATAGATTAAAATCGCCCACCTCGAGACCGTAAGGGATGGCCCTGGGTCAGCCGGGGTACTAGGGATATGACGAAGACAACCTCACTTCTGGCCTAGCACTACGCGCGGCGTGTGGTATTAGTTTCTAGTCCGACATAACCTCCCCTTTTAGCTCCGGCGGGTAGGAATCCGAGACGACTTCCGCACAGAAAAAAAGTAGATTAAAATCGCAAATACATTACAGGTTCTATTCAAACTGTAACAAATAAATCAAAGTGAAAATACTTTTTGTGAACAAAAGTTTTCTCAAATTATGAATACGGTAGTCAAGTCACCTGTTTCTGACAACTTTCCTGTCTTTCCTTTGTCGGGAAATGTGAGAAAAATATTCTTTAGCAGGTATAACGTAAAGAACTACTAAATCATTTTAGAGGTATTGAATTGTCTATTATACATTTTTACTATTTAATAAGGATAACTTTAACCCCTGAATTCTACGCAGATATTTTATGGTGCAAAATAAAATACTACAGTTCGAAACACACATACACTATGTTAAAATGGTTTAGGCGCATAATGACAAAAACGCAAAAGGACAGATTCGTAAAACACCAGACGATATTAGATTGTCCTAAAATGTCAGTAACTCAAAAAGCCAGACTCGCAGAGTGCCAGATTCACAAAACGGCAGAATGCGCAGAATACCAGATTTTTAAAATGTAAACGACTATTTAGTGATTTTTGTTTTTATACCACTTAGCTGGCAGAAAAGCACACAGCCCGTTTGGTGATTATATTACTTATTTTTTCTGTACAATCTCTATTGTAAGTTAATATCCATCTATATATATAAAAATGAACCCCTATTTCCCTTGGTCACGACATCACGCGTGAACGGCTGAACCGATTTCGCTAATTCTTTTTTTGTTGTGTTCATTATTGTTAGGAGAAGGTTCTTATGAAAGAAAAAATGCAGAAAATTGCGCGGAAAATTAGAAAATTTAAGAATACCTAGCCACCATATAAAATAGTTGATCCGACATACGCCATATCTAAATTTTGAATTTGGAATTCGAATTGGAAAAAAATGTATTATATACTGCTGTATGATATTCTTCTACGTTATCTGACGTTTGATATAGAATTGACATAATGTGTGCAAATATCGTCAGAGGGTGATTAGTAGACATTCTTCTGAATTAACAAAATGCCCGTTGCTTGGGCCGCGAAAATATTTATGGTGGCTATTTTTTTATTTAGGTCCAAAAATTTATGGTTTATGGTAGTATGAACGCCCTTGAGCGTAGAGGTATATAGTTGTATGGGTCCCATAGGTATATAGGCTCTGTACGTGTAAGTATGGGCCCCGGTGACCTATTAGTGTCGGGAGCTCCGTGGGCGTATGGGGCACGAATAGAAATGCTTTCCGTTCTCAAAATAATTAGGAGAATGTGAAACGAAGTTTGCCGGGATAGCTAGTTATGAAATAAAAAAATGACAATAACTTTTATTGTAATTGATGCCATGAACCATGTGAATTGTCTTAAGGGGGACCCTCTTTAGACAATTCACATTACATTTTTTTGCGAATCTGCCTTTTTGCGACTCTGTCTTTTTGCGAATCTGCCTTTTTGTGACTCTGTCTTTTTGCGAATCTGTCATTTTGACAAACTGTCTTTTTGCGAATCTGTCATTTTGTGAATCTAGCAATTCACGCCATCTGACATTTTGCGTTTCTGACATTTTACGAATCTGTCCTCTTGCGTTTTTAACCCCCGACGCAAAAACGACGGGGTGTTATAAGTTTAACGTGTCTGTGTGTGTGTGTGTGTGTGTGTGTGTGTGTGTATCTGTCTGTGGCATCGTAGCACCTAAACGGATGAACCGATTTGGACGTAGTTTTTTTTGTTTGAAAGGTATATTAGTCGGGAGTGTTCTTAGCTATGTTTGGAAAAAATCGATCCAAGATGGCTGCCGCCACAACATATCAGAATACGAATTTCTTCATAACTCCCTCAATATGGGTATCAAATGAAAGAGCTTGACTAGTAAGTCACTTTGAAAAGTATAAAATTAAAATTAAATTAAGAATTTAAAAAACCCCCGTCACAAAAAACACTTCCAAAAAGTTGAAAATAAATGGAGTTTGCCTTTTAACTTTAACGGTTGCCATGTCGGGGGACCTTGAATTGTTCCGATAATATGACGGAGCGTTTAACCAATTCGGGTCCCCCGACATGGCAACCGTTAAAGTTAAAAGGCAAACTCCATTTATTTTCAACTTTTTGGAAGTGCTTTTTGTGACGGGGGTTTTTTAAATTCTTATTATCATTATGCCCCTAGAGGTTATACTAACTAAAATTGCCCGGGGCTCCACCGCCTAGCGTGAATTTCGGTTACTGCCTAAGTAAAGTAGCATTCTAGGCTCTACGTAATCAATTTTTGTGCCCAATTTTATCATAGTTCGTTCAGTGGTTCAGGTGCTGGTGAACGGAAAGTTCATTTTATAATTTGGTTTGGATATAGGCCATAAGAAAACTGTCAACTATGTCACTTTAATATTGTTAAATAAGTAAAATAATCAAGCAAATCCTGGAACATTTGCGATATAAATCGCATCTCGTATTCGACGTTACTTCAGAAGCAACTGACTCAATTTGATCAGTATAACTGCGTTCCAACTGTCGCCCAGTAACCGCGGTCCGCTCGCCAACCAAGTCACGGACTGGGGTGGGGTGGCAGTGAGAGCGGAGATAAGAAATAAAATAATTTGATTTTGATGACTATAACCAGAGCTTACTCGAAAATAATAGGACTTTAGTTTCTTATTTTTCTTATATTTATTACACAATGCCCAACCCATTGTTGTGAAGTTTAAAGTTATTTTATTTCAATATAACTTTTACTAATTTCATTGTTAGTGTTACCATTTTTTGATTTTGGGCAGATGAATAATTAATTGCACCTAAAATACTTTTAAGCCATCGCATCGGGGTCAACCATGAGGTTTATAATTGAATGAAGAAACCACTCTAGTTAACTATAACTCACTCACTCAATTATTTATAGTTCATTCTTGCTTCCCAACAAAATGGTTTACCCAGCCTTCTATTTTTCCCCTTGCGCTATGTATGTCTAATACGCAGTTCACCTAGCTCACGTTATGACTAGTCAAAAGGATAAGTAGGCATAACGCTAGTTAGACCTACTGCGATATAGATTAGAACAGAGGAAGACAAAAAGAGTCATAGACCTATTGCATTACAGTTCATCAGCGAGGAAAGGAAGGCCATCAGAGAGTAAAACACTAGTCCTTTAAAAATGATGCTTAAATTGAAACCTAAATTTAAATGAATGACCAGTAAACAGCATACAAACATCGCACATTTATTACACACACATTTATTTATCATTTTAATTATGTAATTTATGAAAATTACATTTAGACGTAACGCGAGCTAGGTGAACTGAGATTTAGGCATTTGTCGAAAAAGTCCTTAGGCGAAATTGGCAAACAGCGCTATAGGTATACGACCACTCAGGCTAAAAGCTATTGAAAATGACATTTAGACATAACGCGATCTAGGTGAACTGCGTATTAGACATACATAGCCCAAAGGTATTTTTCTATCGGTATAAGTAAGGTTATTCCTGAATGAATGAATGATTTATTTCAAAGAATATGGTATATCGAGGTACATCGTACATTAGATTACATTTTGTACAAGCCTGAAAGTAAACATACACTGCATACTCGACGGTAATAGGCTCGCCCCCTATTACGTGGGACGGAAAATTATACTTGATGAAATAGTGGAATTGATATAATACCAACCCCTTCAGGAATTTGGAGACATGAATTTTATGACAATATAAATATCATCGCTATAACTGCCACCCCAAATTTATGAAGACCGCGGACAGAGTTCACTAAGAGGTGTTTGTATTGAAATTGATTTATGGAAATTTCGCGGCGAAGAAGCGTCTACCGACAGCCGAAGGCAACGCGCAACGTGCTGATCGTTCAACGAACAGATTCTGTTTTAAGTTTTATGTGATTATTGTTACGGTTATATTCAAGTAGTGGCGGTTATGCATAGCAATTTGTTGTTGTAATTGTGAAATTTTAACAAAAACGGAATTATTTTGTTGATAGAATTTGTTTGATGTTGTATAGGATATGTTATCGCGGTAAGAAGAAACTATGAATAAAATTGTTACAAATCGCAATTTTGTAAATATTACAGAGTTGTATAGTTTCCATCAAGATCTTTGGGGTCCAAGCCAATCTTTTTATATTTGTTCTCTCACCTAAAATATTACAATGACAATACTCAAACTTAGGTACACTTCATTACAAGCTTATCTTCTTTTTCTGCTTACCCTTGAGGATGAAACAATAATTATATTTAAATGCAATACCATATTAAATTTCTATTACCATAGATATTTCTTTTTATTTCAGCTATTAATTTCAAATCATTTTATGAAGTCCTTGTAAATTTTCAATTGGTACAAAAAGAAAAATTCTGATTTTATGTGGTGTTACTTCAAATAAAATACCTAGTATTTTCATTTCAAGAGCTAAAAGCCTTGTACAGTCTAGGCACATGCGAAAAGATGTCAATTCTGTTCTCTCTCGAGGATTTTATGTACAATATAATCATGATTTAGTGTCTGAGGCGGTGTCCACAAGGATTAGGTACCTCTAATTTTGTGAATGTAACAGGTTCGGAGGTTATAGGTAAGATATAATAATGTTTCGTTACTATAAATACGCTATCTAGACCCATGGTAAGCTTTTATTAACTTATGGCTTATGGCTTATGTAATCTAGAATGCGGATAAACATACTTGAACACTGTTTTTTGTAAATACATACATATAATACATAGAAACACCCAGACCAATGCAAATAGCCATATTCTTGCATACAAATATTTGCACTGAGCGGGGATCGAACCCGAGCCTCCTGCGTAGCAGTCGCGTTCACTGCCGCTATGCCACAGAAGCTGACATACTATGAGTTGTAAATGTCGATGGAGCATGATGATATTTCATGTTTGAAATATTTAACACTGTCTTACTTACTTCCATGAGAGTATTGATGGATAAATTATAATAAATAATTTTTAAAGTTAATTTATATAAAATTATCATGAAAGACGTACATGAAATAAACATTCCATTATTAATAACAATAAATTATCGTGGAACATAAGAACATACATGATAGCATTCTTATTACATAAAGTAATAATTAAAACTGAAATCTCAACAAAATGCATTTACTGAAATGTACAGTCCCCATTTATCTCTATAAAAGTAGTTATAAATAAAAAAAACAGCGACATAAAACCAGCCAATTTATTAAAGATTTTTCCAAGAAATTTTATTTTATAAGAAACTTGGCAGAATATTGATAATGTACACACCTTTTTCTTTAAAAAATAAATTGAAACTCTTTGATCTCGTCTTTCAGTAATTTCGTATTCTATGAGCGTCGAGTGTAATCAAAATTTATACGATCAGGCCTTGATTGAGGTCTGTTTTGACAGCAATCCGTGGCCTCCACAAGACTTCGCGGGTTCAGAGTTTGTTACGTGTCTTATGAATTTTTCATCAGATATAACTTTAATAGGGTTATTGTAATATCAAATTAAAAGTTCAATAGAAACGAGTTTATTTAGATCAAGATATTCGGAGTCCGAGGTAACTCCAGGATTTTTTTTGAGGAAAATGAAATCCCCTTGGATACCTCCCCCGCCGGAGCTGGAAGGGGAGATTATGTCTGACTCGAACCGACTAAAACCGCACGCCGACTGTGGACTGTGGATCGTAGTACTCCTAGTAACTCCGGCCTACCCTCATCAGTACACCTGTTGATCAACAGACGAAGGTCTGGTGCAGGCTTTCCTCTCAGGGGTTTCGAAGGGGTGTTTCAGAGGGTAGTCGCACCCGTAAAAGCTTAAATAAGCCACACCGAGAGAAAACGTAGGACACAGAACCCAAAACTGAAACACTCTGGGTTATGATATTAGGCGTACTTAATAATATACGTAAATGTTCATCATAATTTGTGGTGGTGTAAAAATGTGATGTAAAGGCAATCTAGATTCCGGAGATCAATATAGAGACTTAAATTTGAACATATAATTTCTAAAGGTACAATTATGTTGTTATACTAGCTGACCCATCCCAGCTTCGCCCGGGAAAGTTTCGTATTCCATATTTGATAGTGACCTAAATGAAGAACTTTCCGTACAAACTTATATCATCTATTTTACCCTCGTAGTAGTTAAATTTGAAAAACGCTAATACACGTGTTCTTTTATTTTGAGGTTTTTAGGTTTATGAAATTTTGTGCATCTAGCTCTGAAAATGACGGACTTTCATACGAACTTCCCTCCTACCCCTTTAGTAGCAGAATTTCCAATAATCCTTTCTTAGTGAAAGCTTACATTATAAAATGCATCTACTGTCAAAATTTCAAGTTTGCAGGTCCAGCGGTTAAGGCTCTGCGTTGATGAATCAGTCAGTCAATCAGTCAGTCGGGACAAGTGATTTTATATGCATAGATATTCCAATATCCTTTAATCTTAAGTTCAGGTCTAACAATAGCGCTTGATTTTAAGTAAACCTCAGAAATGGATTAAACTTCCTTCAACAATATTGACGGGACGTTACCTTACATAACCACATAATTTCCGTTTTATCGACGCCTAACGTCACTCTTTGCGATCAACACGCTAAGGGCACTGCGGAATATGAGCTATAGCGTATGCTTGGCCACCTTAAAGAAAACTAGAAGCTGTTCAATTTGATAAATTTACTACTTTTAGATGAATGGGTTAATGAATGAATGCCGCAGGTTTTAATATGGTACTTCATTCATCATCATTGTCCTAAGCCTTGTCCCGCTTTAGGCGGGGTCGGCTCTCCTTGTCCTCTTTCTCCATTGAGCACGGTTTTGCGCTGTTTCGGCGTCTACTTTCACCTCCTTCAAGTCCTTTTGGACCGTCGCTAACTAAGTGGAGGGGGGTCTTCTGCGCCTTCGCTTCGTCGTGGGAATTCGTAATATGGTATTTTCGTTCGTTTTCACGGTTGTTAATAGCAAGGACATCGTTAAAGCGTTTAAAACAATTGATGTTAAAAAGACCGCGGATCTATGGGGATTATCAGTCAAAACTGTGGCAAGTATAATTGATGTCATTGCTCCCCATCTAGCAACTGTGTCAACAGTGGTGTATTTCCTGATTTAATGAAATATAGCAAAGTCATACCTTTGTTCAAGGCCGGCAGCGCCACAGATCCTTCGAATTTCCGACCCGTTTCCGTGTTGCCGACCTTGAGTAAAGTATTTGAGAAACTAATTCTAGGACAGTTGCTGACCCGTTTTGGTGAAAACAAATTGTTTCATGATAAACAGTTTGGGTTTACTAAGGGACGTTCGACTACTGATGCTGGTGTAGAACTGTTAAATTGTATTTACGAAGCCTGGGAGGATAAGCATGATGCTCTAGGTGTCTTCTGTGATCTATCCAAGGCCTTCGATTGCGTTCACCATGACACATTAATCAGGAAATTAGAACATTACGGAATAAGGAACAAGGCTCTCGAGCTTCTGACTTCATATTTGAACAATAGAATTCAGAGGGTCGATGTTAACGGTACATGTTCAGCAGGATCTGTGGTTTCGTTGGGCGTTCCGCAGGGTTCGATACTTGGACCATTTTTATTTCTAATTTACAGAAATAACCTTCCCTACTATGTAAGGGACAATAATAGTATTATTTTATTTGCTGACGATACTTCGCTAATTTTCAAAATTAAAAGGCAACACGATAATTATGACGAAGTGAATGGTGCAATCAAAAGAGTGGTCCATTGGTTTAATATAAATAATCTTTGCCTTAATGAGAACAAAACTAAATGTATTAAATTTACTCTGCCTAATGTTGCACAGGTAGAAACCAAAGTATAACTCAATGGACAATTGTTGAGCCTTGCGGAATCGACAGTGTTCTTAGGTTTGAGTATTGACGCTAAACTTCAGTGGGGTTCACATATAGAAAAAATAGCTAGTAGATTAAGCTCAGCTTCCTATGCTGTAAAAAAGATTAGGACTTTAACAGATGTGGATACGGCTAGAATAGTTTATTTCAGCTATTTTCATAGTATTATGAGCTACGGAATTCTCCTTTGGGGTAATTCCGCAGATTTAAACACAATATTTGTCTTGCAAAAGCGGGCTGTGCGAGCTATTTATAATTTGGGCCCAAGAGTTTCCCTCCGAGATAAGTTTAAATTCTAAACGTAGTGTCACAATACATTTTCGAAAACTTAATGTATGTCAGGAAAAATATTGCAAAATTTCCAAGACTTTGTGACAGGCACAATATAAATACTAGAAATAAAAGCAATCTTGTAGTTTGTCATAGCAGACTCCATAATAATAATAATAAGTGAGTTGGATAATGTCGCTACTTCAGTGAGTACTCAGTACATTGAACAAATAAGGAATGCTTTGGAGTGTGCCGTTCGTGATTATCGGTCAATGAATTATCAAATTAGACCTCGTTTACCGCGTTTGCCAGTGCATAAACGAAATATAGCGCTAGTGTGTGCCTTGGATTCACTGTTGCCTAATTATTTAGATAATTGTGAGCATCTCGGTGATACGCACTCAATTCTGTACTGTGCCGCCTATGCAGCCTGTCGAGTAGCTGGTGTTAAATTCCCAGAATGCAACACCGCTATTAGACCTAAGTCAGGGAAACCGAGGTGGCAGTGTAGAATTGAGCGTCGTATCGCTGAGACCAGGGCACTCATTGGCAAGCTAATCTGCTTCAGGTCGGGCAATACACGCCCGAGAGTCATGCGCTTTGTGAATCGGGTATTCTCGGGAACTGGCGTCAGTCCCTTCGATTATACATCCCGAGTCACAGAGCGCATCGACTTCTTGAAGCAGAAAGTTTATGCATGGGCAAACCGCATAAAGCGGTACAAAAAAAGATGTGACCGATATACACTGAATCGCACATTCCAAAGAGATGAAAGATGGGTGTATAGAAATTGGGAGCGAGCTGATTCTGTGGGTGACGAGCACTTCCCGGATGTTACTGCCACAAACACATTTTGGCGCAACATCTGGTCGGTTCCCGTTGCTCACACAGAGGGTGACTGGGTGCGAAAAGTCAAGCGATCGTGTGAAGCGATTGAAACAATGGAGCCTGTAATAATATCAGAGGATGACATTGCTTGTGTAGTTCGTTCGCTACCGAACTGGAAAGCTGCCGGTCCGGACGGACTACACAACTTCTGGTTAAAATGGCTCCGGAGCTCACACGCCCGCTTGGCTTTTCAATTCCAATCAGCTTTAGAGTCGGGTTCGCTTCCAAGTTTTATGACTACAGGCATCACTCATCTGCTCTTTAAGTCTGGTTGTGCCATGAACCCCAAGAACTATAGGCCGATCACGTGTCTGCCTACAGTTTATAAACTTCTTACATCTGTTCTGAGAGTAAAAATAGCTAGTCATATAACTAGAAACTCTATTCTATCCTACTCTCAGAATGGATGTAGAAGTGGGGCTCGTGGCACAAAAGAGCTCCTTATTATTGACACGGCTGTCAACCAGCAGGTTCGCCGTAATCGGAGAGATATGGCGACATGCTGGATAGATTATAAGAAGGCCTATGACTCCGTGCCACATACGTGGCTCTTGAGGGTGCTTGAGCTGTATAAAGTTGATACAACTCTTTGCACCTTCTTGGAGGCATGTATGGGGCAATGGAGTACGGCTCTTCGCTATCCTGGGTGTCGACATATTCCGGATGACGGTGAGCTTATAAAGATTGAGCGAGGTATATTCCAGGGTGACAGTTTGAGTCCCTTGTGGTTCTGTTTGGCCCTGAATCCTCTAAGTAGGTACTATATTAGAGGATTCAGGGCTAGGCTATTGTTTGCGGAGAGGTAGTCAGGTTATATCCCACCTCCTTTACATGGATGACCCCAATTAATGGAGCTACTAAAGGTAACGGAAACTTTTAGTACTTCCATTAGGATGGAGTTTGGTGTGGATAAATGTGCGGTCATGCATGTAAAAAAAGGTGAAATTGTGGAATCTGAGGGGATAGAACTCTCAGATTCTACAAAACTTAGAGCCCTCTCTGTGAACGATACCTACAAATATCTGGGTATATCACAGGCGTTAGGTGTTAACGAGTCTGATATGAAGCAATCGTTACGGGAGCGCTTTTTCTGCCGTCTGAAAAAAGTACTGAAGAGTCTTTTGTCAGGCGGTAACAAGGTGCGTGCCTATAACGATTGGGTCATACCAGTCTTAACCTACTCCTTTGGAATACTCAGATGGACTCAAACTGAGTTGGAAGCCCTGGATAGAAGAGTTCGAACACTGCTTACTGCATATCGAATGCACCATCCACGTTCCTCAGTAATGAGGTTGTATATCCCGCGGAAGTTTGGAGGTCGTGGTTTTTTAAACATTAAGACTCTACACAACCGCGAGATATGCAACCTTAGAGAATATTTTCTCAAGGTGAATGTGGATGTCCATCGAGATGTAGTGGCAGTGGACCGCGGACTTACCCCGCTCGCTCTTGCGAAAGAGAACTGGCGCAAGCCTGCAATACTCAGTATCAATGATCGCAAGGAAGTATGGAAGAGTAAAGAACTGCATGGACGATTTCATCGGGCCTTATATGGGCCCGATGTAGATTTAAAAGCATCTGTATCCTGGTTACGCTTCGGTGATCTCTTTGGAGAAACCAAAGGTTTTGTCTGTGCAATTACTGATGAAGTTGTAATGACGAACAACTATCGGAGATATATCCTTAAGGATGGTACGGTTGATATCTGTCGGGCATGTCACCGTCCCGGAGAATCCCTCAGACATATAATCTCTGGTTGTTCTCGTCTAGCCAATGGCGAGTATTTGCATAGACACAACCAAGTAGCCAGGATTGTCCATCAGCAACTTGCTCTTAAATATAAACTTGTAGATTCGGAGGTGCCGTATTACAGGTACGTGCCCGACCCAGTTCTTGACGATGGTCGTGTCACATTGTACTGGGATCGATCTGACATCACTGACAGGACTATTGTAGCCAATAAGCCTGATATAGTGGTGATAGATCGATTAGAGCGCCGCGCAATAATTATCGATGTCACCATTCCGCATGATGAGAATCTCGTGAAAGCCGAAAAAGATAAACAAATAAAATATTTGGACCTGGCTCACGAGGTTGTCGACATGTGGAATGTGGATTCGGCGATTATTGTTCCGATAGTCGTGTCGGTTCACGGACTGATTGCCAAGAGCCTCGACCAACACCTCAAGAGGCTCGCGTTAGACAGTTGGGTCAAGGGCCTGATGCAGAAGGCGGTACTCCTCGACACGGCACGCATTGTGAGGAGGTTCCTCTCCTTGGAGCCCTAACCACCGGTAGCTTGGTCCCTGTACCCGATGCCGGTGGGGTACCTACTATTTTTTATATTTTTAAATAGATGTTTTTTTATATATATATGTATTTAAAAATATAATTTATAAGTTTTGTTAAATGAATAAAGGAGATAATAATAATAAATCCATTTATTGCATGAAACATAAAATAAGTAATTCTTTCCAGGGCAACTGTATTCGCTTTTTTAACAAGCTTCCTAATGAAATCAGAGATTTACCTGTTAATAAATTTAAAAATACAGTAAAGAGAAGAAGAGAAGAAAGAAGAAGAAAGAAAGAAAATACATTTATTTACTGCCAGAGCAAACTGTGCCAGAAAGGCTATTATAAAATCCAAGAATATTTAAATGATAAACAAGCTTGGAAATGAGCTGTTCGCTCTGCTATGCTACTCAAGCAAAATATTGTATCTAGACCATAAGTTTTAGGCTAAGTAAATGTTTTGTAAATAGACCAAAAAAAAAAACCCGCTGAGTTTCTTGCCGGAGTCTTCCCGGTCTGGGCCGCGTTTCGAACCGGTGGTCCATTTACTAGTATTAGTTAGTATTTAATATTTACTTTATGTTGACGTTTTGTAAGTGCCGATTTAATGGTCTATGCAAAATAAAATATTTTTGAATTTGAATTTGAATTTGGTACTTCATTACCATATTAAAACCTGTGGCTTACAATTTAACGTGTTCTCCAAAGCATGGAGGGTCTCAACATGTTCAAAATGGGTACCCAAACTAATACCAACCTGGCTAATATAGCTTCAGCTGGCAAGGTACTAATCTACTCGGCTACCACTTACCCACGAGCTCCTTAGTGACAGAGTTTAATCTATTTGCCGTTTCCGTAAACGAGATCGAATTGAACTACAATTTCCATTGAATCGATAAGGCTTATCTACTGATCTAGGTGTTTCATCTCCATGCCATGTATAGAGGCGCCTTACAAATGTAATGTGTCGTTTGAAAAGCAACTATGTTCCAATGAAGTCGTTATTGATAGGTAAATTGTTTATCAAATAATCTATATTATTATTATACTAGCTTTTGCCCGCGGCTCCGCCCGCGTGGATGTCGGTTATCGCGACCCAAAATAGCCTATATCCTTTCCCAAGTTCTAATGTGGGGTACATTAGAACTTGATAAAGGAATACCAAATTTCATCAAAATCGGTTTAATAGTTTAGGCGTGAAAGTTTAACATACAGACAGACAGACAGAGTTACTTTCATATTTATAATATTAGTATGGATACAGGAAAAGATTTTGAAATTTCTGTAAAGTATTTAGTATGCTAACCTAAACAAATCGAATATATCAGGAAAAATGGATCGCTCAGGCGGGAACCCTTCGTCTAACTGCGTCAGGCGACGCTGTAAGGGAAAGGTCGTGAGTTCGACTCCCGCCTGAGTGATTCAATTTTTCCTGATGTATTCGATACGATTTTGAAAATTCTTTTACCAAGGGATAGCCAAATATTTGTGAGAGTCATAACTGAACCACCTCAATAGCGCGATGATACACTGTCCCACGCAATTAAATATTATCTGGAACCTGAAATTCAGCTAAAACCAGTTCACCTTCGAGTTGGCCCATCTGCTAATTGAATCAAGTCAATATAAACTAAAAATACCTACTAATACTAAATACTTACTTTATCAAAAAAAATCTTTCCAGGCTATACTGTTATTATAAAAAATTAAGTTGATGAGCCCCTAATTATTACACAACCACAACCAATTTTCCAGCCACCCTTCGAGTCTAATTACTGCAACATCTGACCTATTTCCACCAAGCTATAAAGATTCTATAAAAATATACCGGGTTCCTCGCTATATAAATCTACATTCGCGTCACGAACGCTCGTACTCAGGAGGCAATGTACATCAACCTTGTGTAATCAACATAATGTCTCATTACCCTGGGGATTCCATATTGAAATATGATAGCGTCCCAGCTGCAACTCCCCTCGCACTAATTCAAGCGTTTAATCGACCGGTGACTGGGCTCTCGGGGGGCCAGCCATGACGGTACTCGTGATCAGGATATTGCAGACTTTGCATAATTATTTATAAGTATCAAAAAGAAATAACTTATACATAATGAAGCAATTTCTTGACACATGTTATATAATAGCAAGTGAGCTTGGGGAACCCGAAGATCATAAGATCTTGATCATATAAATAAAATATAAACGTGATCTATAAATTTATTTTCAATATAGGTTTTCAGATTGACATTAATAATAATAATTAATTTAATAGTATACAGTAAAAACATTCACAATCAAGGTGCTTTTAACAGTGTCAATTTGAAATGGTTATGTAAACATTGAAAGCAGAGACAAGGCAAATGCCGCAAAAAAGGGCAAGCAAATCTAATGAGGGACGAAATAAATCACAAAATATTAATCGAGTTTTTATTTATTTATGTATTCAGTTTATCTGCTAATAATACCACCAACTAAACCTATACATAACTGTTACAGAATAGACGTATTATACAGAAAACGGTAACCCACAACGTATTAGTTTATGATACGTTAAGCCAGCAAGGTTCACTGAACAAAACAGCAGATCAGCTAATCATAACAGCCTCAGGTGTGGGTACGACGACTTAATGTACCTATTAGTGTTATTGAAAACTCAATATCTTCACGACAGTAACTAATGACACAATAGCAGCAGTCATTTGTCTTGAGTATTGCTTATTATCTATATTAATTTTATTAAGGCTGGTGGCACACTGTTCATTATTTCATAGAAATGTATGTTTTCTCATGGGGTTTTATTGCATAAAGCGACAGAGTGAATGTCGGTTTTAGTCATATATATATACTATCTCTCTGGTTCTCCGGTTCCGATTGCGAACTTACATTAGGTTTTATGTCTGACCAAGACCTCTCTAACAAAAAAAAAACCAGCAATAAAATTCAGTTTTTGTGCCCATTACTGATAAATAGAGCCAAAATTAAACAAGTATTTTGTTTTCAAAATAGTAAATATATTATAATCATAGATGGCATACAAATTCAGGTTGTTAAACATTAAAAAGGATAAACTGGAAACCGTCTGCAAAATTCACTGATATTATAGCGGAACTTCATCCTCCAGAATATAAAATTTAATAATCTAATCGATGAGCTCAAAAAAGCTAGCTAGAGGGAATATTTCAATCAAAAACATGTAGGATATTCAAACAAAAGCCTTTTAAATTGCTTTAAATATGTATTGATTCATATCCAGACACTGGCACATACGGCAAAGTTCTGATTAAAACTCTTTCCGATAACTGGCAACTGGACATTTTCCAACAGAAGCTGATTAAAAAACGTCCGATTCCAAAAAAGTAACGTAACAGTGACTGTATAATATTCTGATTTGTGGAGCAGAACCGGATTAATACGCTAGAACCGGTTCAGACTCAATCCAACGGTGATGTGGAAGATTGTCTTTAGCAGAAAAAGGAGGGATATACGTAATGAATGGTGCATTTTAGTTCTTTTTTTTATGACTTACTAATTACTCGAAATACATCGGGAAAAAAGAATCGCTTAAGTGGGACTTGAACCCACGACCACCATGACGAAAGACGGATATAAAGAGAAGGAAAATTTGAAGTGATTCAGGTGTCAGGTGTGTGAAGGGAAAAGTCGTGGGTTCATGTCCCACTTGAGTGCTTCTTTTTCCCGATGTATTTCGAATTTAAAAAGTTAGCATTATAAATGCTATAAAAATTTCATTCAAATACTAATTACTGTTTTATGAAAATTACATACACTATTGTTACACTTCAGAAAGGTCAGGTGGAAATTCAATCATAGTGACTTCTATTATGTTAAACAATTAATATTCAAACTAATTTAATCAACTTAAAAAGATGAAACCGTCCTGCTATCCAGACCGGCCCTTTTCTCGAATTGGAATGTGAAAAGTGTACAAGCTCCTTTATTTGAAAAAAAGATAGGTTGAAAAACCAACAGGGTTGGACGAGGAAACTTTTGTCTGATGCTAAGCTTTGCGAGGGCTCTCATCAATAACATATTATAGATAGATTGGGGAAATTTCAACGTTGCGATATTTTTTTGCCGCCGAGTGATTTCCTTGCTTTAGATTTAAAAATCTAAGGCTAGTCTGCGTATGAACTGAATATGATACCGGTTGTAATTTCAGTTATTTTTTCAGTAAATATGTTGAATGTCAATTGAAGTGGTATTTTATTTTATTGTTTTTATATTTCTGACATGATATACTCTGGCTAACAGCCTTTAATAATTTTAAATTATTTTCGGTCTGTCGCAATATTTGGACATTTTATCATGATTTTTTTTAAATTTTCGGAAAGTTTGAAATGTGGTCTTTCCACTCAGCATTAAACTATAAAACAAGCACATTCTGTTTTTTAAATACAGCTAACCTTTTCTTACATTATCGGCTATTGTTATACAGTTGTGTAAAACGTGGCAATTACAGCGAAAAAGTACAATAGCTTCAATCGTTTAACTTCCAACAAAAGCCTCACAAAAATTACCCTTAGAATGTTGTCAGTAGCTTTGTTACACGCTAAAACAAAAAAAGGGTTGTAATATTTCAACTGAGGTTTTTTACCCTATCAAACATCGCTTGGGCGCTTAACCACGGTCGATAAGGTCGGGTACCCACTGTATTATCTTGCGTCCTTCGCACGGCTCACTCTAATGCTCTTTATGTTTTTATTCCATTACTTTAGGCCGCACCGCGAATGTGCTCGCCGGTTTATACTCCCACCGGCTGTCGTTAAGGTAACTTATTGCCATAGGTAATGCCTTTTACCAGCGCTGCTTACTTTAACACAGCAATGTTTTTTCTGTAAGTGAAACGTTGAAAAGTTGATACAAGTCGTTTGTGTTGAATGCTTTTGTACATTTTAGTGCTGTATATTAATCTTAATACTATCCATGTCTCTAAATTTCCGTTTTTTAAACTGAAATGTTAGTTGTCAGCGATGTAAATATTTTGTAGGTTGTTTTCAATTGGCAGCCGGTGGTGGTGATTATGTTGGACTCGATCCGACTAAAACGCACGCCGTCTTGGGTCCTTGGTTGCCGGAGGTGAGATTGCCAAAAGCATATCACTCAAAGAATAGTGGCTGCCATTACTGATGCTGCCCCTAGAATCAATTATTGGTATCTACTTTAACAGTACCATCAGAGGCTATTTCACGTCCCGCTTAAAGGACCCTGGGGTGTAGGAACTGTAGCATACACTTTAGAAATTTAATTCATAGAAGTAAACAACTTTTCATTTTTTTTTTATCCTCTTTAAATGTAGAAGTTTTGCTCGCTTTATCAGTGAGATCCAATTCACTTATACACACTACAGTAAGTTAATATGTTGGTCTTATTAAATTTCACCCGTAATAACCTACGATCTGCTATTAACGAAAATGTTCCGTAAAATCAGTTTATTACGGAAATAAGCGGAACACCACACTTAATTAAACACGCTTTGCAAATTATATATATTCTGATAATTTAATATAGTATAATTAATTATATTAATTGTTCAGTCATACGTGATCAATGCTTTAATGAAAATAATTTATAATTAAAGTAAGGTTTGCTTGATATTGCAATAAATCGTGGTTATGTCGGACAAGAACTACAGCAACCACAAGTCTAAGATATGAGCAATGAATCAAAACTGGCATTTAAGTTACTTTCTGAGGATCTATGACAAAATGTTGTCAAGGTTTGTTGATCGTACTCATTGTTAATTCCTTAGACGAAGTTCGACTTTCATAGTCATGCACCTAAAACGTCTCCGATACTGGGGTGAATAAAATTTTAATGGGGTTATATTGCCTGAATTTGATGTGATGGATATCATGATTGATTTCAGATGATAATGATGATTTTATTTTTTGCTGATAGACGTTTATTTCCTTCTTTCATTAAGTGATTTCCATACCATACATAAACTACCATACATAAAATCTTTTTTGTGGTGAGCACTCTGTTATTCTGTGGTAAGGTTATTCAGTTTATCCTTCATCGCCATGCTCTCCAACAGCAACTGTGGTTTGAGATATTCTGATACGAAACTTCCATTTCTATACTCCATTTGTTTAGGTACTTAAAAAAAGGTAAACAAATCGTAAAAAGGGTTCTTCTATAGGGGCATTTTTCGTTCCGAAATAAAAAGAAACCAAAATAAAATCATTTTAGAACTTAAAATCCATTTCTATCTTATATTTTTCTATATTTAACTATTAAGTTAGTATTAAGTAAATATTAAGTTGCAATTATTATTTGCTAAGCTGAAAAACTATAATAACTATATTATTTAGAATGATTTTAAAAACTATTGCACTGTGCCTACCATAAAGAAACTAAAAAGACATATTCAAAACAGTTTTTTCCAGATCGCGCCATACGTGCGTGACTGTCAAAGTCAATTCGCAGTTGTTTGTAGTTTGTGTTTATTGTTAATTGTTTTGTTAATATTCGATACCATAAAGAGCTGCGAAGAGCATGTACTGAAAGAAGTGGAGAAGATGTCATCCCTAGATAAGATAATTGACGAAACCTATGATCGCTTTGTAATTAGTGTTGGTGAAAGTTCTTCGGACTCAGACTAAAATTTTATTCAGTGATTGATTTTGAAATCACTTTGATTGTTATTATAATTTTGTGAATGTGTTGAATGTGTCAGTTTAATATTATAAATTTTAAAATTATTTAATAAGGTAAATGTAGTCTTTATGTTGCCCATAATCATGCAATTACTCTGCGGACATTGGTGTGGGTTATGCGTTTACCTAACAGATATTTACTGTAAATTTGTAATACCAATGTATAACGCATAACTGTTAAATGTTCCAACAAATAAATAAATAAAAATACTATTGTCATTGACGGTTGACTATCTCTGAAATCCACCATTTTTCTTGTTTACCTTTTTTTAAGTACCTAAACAAATGGAGTATAGTTCACTATCATTAAACTTTAGCGACTGTCTTATCTATACTTTGTGTGTTAACATTATCGGTTTCTTCATTGCATCCTTCCATATTTTTAAATTTCCCTTGCGCTCGTGCTAGTTATACGATTGGCCTTTAATGTTTTTGTGGTCACGACAAATTTTCTCTGTTTTACCCAGCCGATAAATTGTATCGTTTAAAAACTAAAAGCGCCCATTCGTATCTGTTTTAGGTCTTTATTATTACCAATTAGTTTAAAAATTCAAATTATTTTTTTCTTTAATTGGGTCTTTCTTGTTACCGTGGAAAAAAACGTTCACATTTGAATAATAACTGATGCCTTGCAGTAAAATTGAATATAATTTTCACTTTTGCCACCGATTGAGTATTATAGGAATGAGTAGGTTAATAGTAATATTATCACTAAAGAAAAGTTTATGCATATTAATTTCACTTTTATTAACATCCAGGGTTTCAAATCGAAACTTAAATCTTAACAGTTCTATTATTGTACATCACTTTTAAATTGCTTATAATATTTCTGCACATGGCTTATCAGTAATAAATTAGCACATAACGTGCTTAAATGTTTTTTTTTTTCTATTTTCTGTAAATTATATTTCTAGAGCGAATGTTTACGATACGGTTTTGACCCTGTACAGTCGACAAAGGAGAATATTATGACTGCATCTTTACATACAACTTTTTATGAAAAAGTGCAACCGTATCTCTTTTGTCGACTGGACATTACTCATAATCAGGCAATGACTATCAGGATGATGCAAATGACTAGAACAGAATATTACTTGAATGAATTTTTTATAGCATTTATTTATTTACTTATTCTCATTCACAGAAGAGCTGAAAACAGAACTTATAATCACAGTTTCTGTGCCGGAAGCACCAGTAAACTGTACTTTAATTTAAGGCAAATGAAACATTTGAATAAAACTAACCCATTGGTTAGTTTAATTCACTTTCAGATTAGTCGGAATCGCTTTACCAGTAACAGGTGGATGCTATTCTATACCTCTATTGACTTTCAATTTACGCAGACTGATGGAACGTAGGTATTGGAGATGCTGTTTTTATTCAATTTATGAGACAATTCAACTTTTTAATAACCCTTTTATTCGTTTGATGAGGAGTTTACAGAACGTTTGAATGTAAAATTTTACGTACTGAGTTTGTTGTGTGTCATAAAGGATTATAGTAGATAGTTGATTATTTAGAAAGAAAAAAAACTTATAATGTTTTATAAGAAAACATGTTTATTAAATACTAGCTCTTGCCCACGGCTCCGCCCGCGTGGATGTCGGTTATCGCGACCAAACATAGTATGGCCACAGTCTAACGATTCATACTACATACAGTCGGTCAACGAAGCCGTCTAGACAGAGCAATCGTGCGGGGGGAGAGGGGTGGTGGGGGACGGGGTTTTACTCGGTACGCCCATACATTTTACTCGGTACTAAGGATTCAGGGCTGTCTCATTTTTGTAATCACACTAATCACGAGATTTTTTTTTCAAGGCTCGTTTTGTTTGTTAAAATTGTTTTTTTTTTCGTTTTCTATATTTAGCTATCCAAGATGGCGGCTCGAAATTTTCACAAAAATCGATATGGGTATCGTCTTCAGGGTTTTTGGGGTCGCTGATTGCGAATCTAACATCCATTTCGCGATCCAAGATGGCGGACTCGAAATTTTTACCAAAATCGATATGGATATCGTTTTCAGGGTTTTTGGGGTCGCTGATTGCGATTATAACATCCATTTGGTGATCCAAGATGGCGGACTCGAAATTTTCACTAAATTCGATATGGGTATCGTTTTCCGGGTTTTTGGGGTAGCTGATTGCGAATATAACATCCATTTGGTGATCCAAGATGGCGGACTCGAAATTTTCACTAAAATCGATATGGGTATCGTTTTCCGGGCTTTTGGGGTCGCTGATTGCGAATCTAACATCCATTTCGCGATCCAAGATGGCGGACTCGAAATTTTTACCAAAATCGATATGGGTATCGTTTTCAGGGTTTTTGGGGTCGCTGATTGCGAATATAACATCCATTTGGTGATCCAAGATGGCGGACTCGAAATTTTCACAAAAATCGATATTGGTATCGTTTTCAGGGTTTTTGGGGTCGCTGATTGCGAATATAACATCCATTTCGCGATCTAAGATGGCGGACTCGAAATTTTCACTAAATTCGATATGGGTATCGTTTTCCGGGTTTTTGGGGTAGCTGATTTCGAATATAACATCCATTTCGCGATTCAAGATGGCGGACTCGAAATTTTTACTAAAATCGATATGGGTATCGTTTTCAGGGTTTTTGGGGTCGCTGATTGCGAATATAACATCCATTTGGTGATCCAAGATGGTGGACTCGAAATTTTCACTAAATTCGATATGGGTATCGTTTTCCGGGTTTTTGGGGTAGCTGATTGCGAATATAACATCCATTTTGCGATCCAAGATGGCGGACTCGAAATTTTTACTAAAATCGATATGGGTATCGTTTTCAGGGTTTTTGGGGTCGCTGATTGCGAATATAACATCCATTTGGTGATCCAAGATGGTGGACTCGAAATTTTCACTAAAATCGATATGGGTATCGTTTTCCGGGTTTTTGGGGTCGCTGATTGCGAATATAACATTCATTTCGCGATCCAAGATGGCGGACTAGAAATTTTGACTAAAATCGATATGGGTATCGTTTTCAGGGTTTTTGGGGTCGCTGATTGCAAATATAACATCCATTTGGTGATCCAAGATGGCGGACTCGAATTTTTCACTAAAATCAATATGGGTATCGTTTTCAGGGTTTTGGGGTAGCTGATTGCGAATATAACATCCATTTCGCGATCCAAGATGGCGGACTCGAAATTTTTACTAAAATCGATACGGGTATCGTTTTCAAGGTTTTCGGGATTGCTCATTACGAATATGTTATTCATGTAGCAATCCCAGATGACTGGATGGGATGATATATTCGTAATTAGCAACTCTGAAAACCTCCAAAACGATGCTCATGTTCACTTTGTGGGAAATTTCAAGTCCGCCATCTTGGATCGCTAAATGGATTTCATTATACGTAATTAGTCACCCCGAAACCTCGATTTGTTTTTTTTTTTTTTTAATTTCAATTCCGCCATCTTTGATTGTCGGTAACATGGTCGTCAAGCCCGATAGCAGACAATTTTATTGCCGGCAGGCAATCATACGATGGGAAACTGTCGACTCCCAACTGATCGTGTGTAGCCGAAAACTGACAGGAAGGCATGGCCACCAGGCCAAAATCGCTTTCGTGTGTGGGCGCTGTCGACTTAGGACTGCAGGCCGCCCGATACGATTTGAAACTGCAGGTGAACTGATCGTGGATAGGCTCCTTAAGAATATATCATCAATTTAGCGATCCCGGCGATTAGCGAAATTCGAATTCGAATCCAACCCCGAACCCGAACCCGAATCAATATCCAAATTCAAGTCGGAATCGAAATAGAAATTCGAAATCGAAAACGAAATCGAATTTGAAACCGAAATCGAAACCAAAATCCAAAAACTCAGACTTAAAATATTACGTTTGCCTCCGTGGCGTGGCGGTAGTGACCGCGACTGCCACGCAGGAGGCGCGGGTTCGATTCCCGCTCAGTGCAAATATTTTTATGCATGATTAAGGCTATTTGCATTGGTCTGGGTGTTTCTATGTATAATATGTATGTATTTACAAAAAAAATGTATTCAAGTATGTTTATCCGCTTTCTAGATTCCATAACACAAGCTAGTTAAGCTATGCTTACCATGGGTCTAGATAGCGTTGTGTGTAGAATGTTGGGAAATATTCATTATTATTATAATTGGTTGAGTAGAACCGGAGATATAACCAAAAGTTGCAATAGCCGCCATCCATGCGAGCGGAGCCGCGGGCATCACCTAGTAATATAAATTAGTGTGAGTTGATGTGCCTTGACAGAACAAAGAGAACGAATAGGAGTTATATATAGAATACTAGCTGTGCCCGCGACTTCGTCCGCGTGGAATGTACTTAATAAAAAAAATCTGTTTATTTTTTTTGTTTTTGGCTTTTTTTTTTAGCCTAAGTTACTCCTTATTACATAAGCTATCTGCCAGTGAAAGTCCCGTCCAAATCGGTCCAGCCGTTCCAGAGATTAGCCAAAACAAACAGACAGACAGACAGACAGACAGACAGACAAAAAATTTAAAAATATATATTTTGGTATGTGTACCGTATATACATTCATATGCATGTAGTAGAAAGCGGTTATTTTAATATTACAAACAGACACTCCAATTTTATTTATTTGTATAGATTACAGAAAAATTATATATGAAAACTGAAGTGACAACCCTGACAAAACTGCAAAAGGCGGCATTTCCGCAAACATCAAACGCGATGAACTACTGTAAGATCTCTCATTATACTGTGGTATGGCAGACAGGAACGTGATTTCTATAAGGAAATTAGAATGTAAAAATAATAAAGATGTAAGCTATGAAATCACGTCCTCTGCCATAACACAAAATATGCAAGTCAGCGAGAAGATACTACGTGACCACAAGCATCACTCCCACTCCACCAATTATGAATAAATCATAGTATATAAGCACATGTAAATAATAAATAAATAATCAGTCCTAACGAGTAAACATCTTTTACTTATTCCGCAATAATGGTGACCCCGACGTGATCTTCGAATATTCCCTAGTGCTGATGTAATTGCAGGCCGACTGCAGCCCTGAAAAGGTTTTCAGCAGCAAATCTAGGGAACAATCGAGGCAGCCGACGTGATCTTGACGGGGTAGCAGTGCTGACGAGGCCTGATACTCTGATCATCCCGACATGATCTTATTTGAGCAATGGACCTAGTTTTTGCCTGCCGGGCTCTAGCCATCACCGTGGAGCTAGGCACTGGGAAACTCACCCACCAGCCCACCGACAACCGCCGAACCACGAGCATATCTCAGTTGGCCTCCCACAAGCGGGTCTCACCAACTGAGATCTCAAGAAGCAACTAGCTCAAGACTGCGACATGGCCCTATGGAATTAGCCAGAAGAACCAAGAAATTACGTGGTATCAACGAAACTAATTGCGGAACGGCTGCCACAGTCTGGACCGACTCATCGCGACACACTGCGCGACAAAAGCAATCACCGTGCTGACAATCATCGCCTCACAAAAACTCTCCAAAGATCAACATACGATTGAGAGACTGGTTACAAAAAAGGCAGATCAAACACTTTATACTTCAAGAAGAGGAATAAGAAAAATAGAAGAATATATGCTAACAAAAATACGGATCGTAGCCATTGATGCACGCATTCGTCAAGAAGCTATCAGTGGACGAGTCCCCTCGAAGAAGGAACATAATTGCAATAATTTCAAATTATCTAAACTATGGAAACAAAAACAAAAACAGACGATGACGCAACGCAACAACCTACATAATAGCAACTTAGCAAAAATGCAGACGGAACAATGTGCAACTTAGCGCAATCGCAGAAAATGTCGACTCAGCACACGCCATAATAGCAATCGTCAACAAGGTTAAAGACAAGAGCAAGTTAAAATCGATATAGTTGGTCGGAAACTTATTGAGGGGTAGCAGAGCTGACAACGCCTGCAACCTGACCACATCGACACTCGACTCGCAGAAATCTCACCTCGACTCACTGAGGACTCACCCTGACGCACTGAACGTCAACGAAGCACAGCACTATACTGGATCCTACGGCCACAGCAGCGTGTCGGCACAGATAGCAACTGCACATACGATTAACGAAAGAAGAGGACATCTCTCCCGTCAAGAAGCAGTTAGCAAAAAAGCCATACGCAGCAATATTTACAGTCTATATTATAAGAAGTACGCACATTCAACATAGACTTTATTAAAGGGGGGAGTTCTATGGCAGACAGGAACGTGATTTCTATAAGGAAATTAGAATGTAAAGATAATAAAGATGTAAGCTATGAAATCACGTCCTCTGCCATAACACAAAATATGCAAGTCAGCGAGAAGATACTACGTGGCCACAAGCATCACTCCCACTCCACCAATTATGGATAAATCATAGTATATAAGCACATGTAAATAATAAATATATATACTCCGCAATACATAGCATATGTATTGCGGAGTATATGTATATTTATATATATATATAATATATGTAGGTATATATATATGTATATTGTATATTGTCGCGGGGAAGCGCTGGATGCGGGCTGCTTCAGATCGGTCATTCTGGAGGTCTATGGGAGAGGCCTATGTTCAGCAGTGGACTATGTGTGGCTGATATGATGATGATGATGATGACATAGCATATGTCCTTTCTCATGGTCTAATCTACCCCTATACTAAATTTCATCAATATCGGTTCAGTGGTTTAGGCGTGAAAGCGTAACATACAGACAGACAGACAGACCGAGTTACTTTCGCATTTATACTATTAGTATGGATATAGATTGCCTAAATTAATCTATAATCAAGATAATATTTCTAATCTATCTTGGGACCCGCCATTATTGTAGCGATAGGTATCATAGAGGAATATCTAAAGGCCGTCATGTTGCCTCTTCTAACAGCCACGAGAGTATAACACAGACCATCATAGTACCTACACTCCATTATAGATATTAAAGTTTATGAAAAAATATAAAATAAAATACCTAGCCAACCAAAATATTTTGCGAATAAATTAAAAGTTAAATTTCCAAAACAAACGTATAATTATAGCCGTAGGCAGGGAATGTTAATTATACAAATTAGTTAGTGTGAATCTAGCGACAAAATTTCAAGTTTTGAAAAGTACAGAGAGACTTTACGTACGTGAGTAATTTACTAATGCACCATCGTCGCGGCTACGTTCTGAGATGTGAAATATAGGGAGAGAAGACTGTGTTGTACAGAGCGGGCAACTCAAATATGGGTACTAAAAAGTATAGTAGAAAATAGTAAGCTTTGTGTTTTATTCGCAAAACTTAAACTGGCCTTTATCATTCTTTTTATCTATTTTAAATATATATATGTATTTCTCATATCATTAACATAATCATGAGAGTAATAAATCCCCCTGCATCATTGCTAAAGTAACTTTGGGATCCTAGCTTATGTAGTATATTGGAGTAACGCATAGAAAACAGGGTTGAAGATTTGTAGAGCGTTACTTACATTTTATTCCAATAAAGACTGGTTTAAATGGTTACTAAACATAAACATTATACATAGGTATATCATACTATATCCTAATTAGATAGGTCTGATTTTATTCCTAGGTAATTTTAGAACTTTTAGGGCCGGTTCAACCAAACGCGAGTAAAGTTTATTCCTAGAATAAACAATCAATAAGTGGCTGTTTACTCTAGGAATAAACTTTACTCGCGTTTATTAGAATGTACCTTAATTTTTCTAAATAAATAACTGGTTTATTTGCAATGCAACGATATTGCCTTTGCGTTGTGGAGGTCAGTTGCCAGCCTTCCGGGACTAGGCTGTTCACACGTCTGAACGTCCAAAGGGTTATTTCGCCAACTTGCTAAATAACACGAGGGTCATAATGCATAACAGACATATAACAGGATTGTTAAGAAGAACGACTGTTACATGCATTACTAGTAATATAGTTTATTTGTCGGAACGAGCTAGTACCGAAAAGTACTATATAAACGAGTGTTTACCCGTGGTCCCGTTGGGTCGACCCATTACCGGGACCACGGGTAATTTTATTTACCCGTGGTTCCATGGCATTAGGGATTGCTGCCTGGACTTTTGATTGTATCGATAGAAAATTACACACACGGGGTCAAGCAAAAACTTGAGGTTAACCCTAGAACCGTACCCTGGGGTACAATCAAAAAAATTTTTGGAAAATAGTTTATAACTTTTTTATTATTATACGGTTTGTTTTGCGCGTTCTTGTATTTACGTGAGGTGGAGGGACACACCGATTCCTTAGTCGGCCGGTGGTCTGGCTGGTCAGTGGACAAGACACGTTGCTTGTGGGGTACACCAGTACCCCTGGGTACGATTAACGTAAGTCTTTAATTCTTATATTGTGTTTCTTTTTGTGATCATTTTCACGTTTTCTTAGATATTTACTGATATAAAATTGAATATACGTATGTCTATTCATGTTAAATTAATTTCACATTCCTAATTGTAAAGTTTCTACCATCATTTACATCAGATAATGAAGTTTTATTATATTTTTACTGTATTTTTTGTACTTGTACATCATGACCCGAGTATTTTTTTAAATGTCGTCAAGATCCAATTTGAATGAAATTGATGCACATAATTTACTTTTGGAGACTGATGATGGAGAAGATCTGATTGTAGGAGAGGCTAGAGAGATGAAGAAATGAATGAAAGCTGCACCTAGAAGACCGATTTCAATACCGAACTTTACCAACCCCTCTCCAAATAAGTATTGGGGATATATTGCAAAATAATACAGGAATATCAGTGTTACACCCTTGTAGATTAAAACTGGTAGGTGTTCTTTCTTTCCGAAGTCCAAAGACCGCAAATCACGGACACAATTTGTAAATGCAAAACATATAAATGTGTATTGAACATCAAAACAAAATGTGCGAAAATTGTTTGTAGTTCCATAATATTTTGATATAATTATGACTAACAAGTCTTTAATTATCGTGTTAAGCCCTATGTAAGTTGATTTTATAATAAAAGTTTATTAATCTTCCAAAAGGTTGTTATTATTATTGGGGTCACCCAGTACCCCATGGTACCGTTAGTGTATGTCCAAGATGGGTACGGTTCTAGGGTTAAATAAAATCTATCTAACAGCATACCTAACTAATAAGGTACGTCAAAAGAGATCGCATATTACAAAGACAATTACATTTTTCCTGTGAATATTGTCATTACTAGTAGGATCTCTATTAATTTTTTCCTCTTTCGTAATTCTGACATAATCATATTTTATGGTTACGCATTGAAAATGAATATTTTAACTGAATTTAATATAATTAAAAGAAAGAAAGGTAGTGTTTTACTATTCAAAAATCATCAGTATTACAAGCATACTGTTTATAAAAATGAATCGTCTCTGTGGAACTGTTCTTTGAAAAGGAAAAATCAGTGCAAAGGATCTATAACGATTAATAAAGTAGGTATAGTTTTTTTTCTGAAATGCCAGCTGTCGTCAAATTAGTAAAATTTAATATTTAAAATTTGTTTCAACGTTTGCACTGTATTGTTACAGGAACAGATTGTAATAAAAAACATATCTCATACATGTCCGGATATTATATCGAATGAACTGACCGAATGTCTAGACAGCTTAAAATCGGAGGCGCGAACAACTGACCGACCAGTTACACAATTATATGTAGAGGCGAAAGAGAGCTGGTTGGATAAAGGGAACAATATATTGACTCCCTTTCCGGAATTCAACAGTGTCAAGCATTGTCTTTATACCGCGCGGAATGAATATGCTGGAGTTAATAAAATGAATTTTAAAACATTTCATGAAGTGCAGGTTCCATTACAACACCGAAATTTGGTTTTAGCAGAATATTACTATGAAGACACGACAATTTTGATATTTTGTATGGAAGAAGACAAAGCTAAAATTGAGCACACAAAGGAAATATTTGGTGACGCAACATTCAATTGTAGCCCCCCTCCATTCCTTGAATTTTTTACTATTCACGCTGAATTAGGCAGTACTGCTAGTACAACTAAAACAAAACCAATAATTTACGCTTTACTAAGTGATAAGAAAACCGAAACGTATACAGCCCTTTTCTATATATTAAAATCCCAGTTTCCAAATTGGGAACCATTAAAGTATCACTGTGATTTTGAACTTGCTGCTATAAATTCTATATATAAGGTTTTTCCCCACATAGAGATTAAAGGGTGCTATTATCACTGGCAGCAAGCTATGTAGAGATGGGCAAAAAGATATTCGGCATAAAAAAAAGTAAACCTCAAGCTAGAGTTGTCACTGTGTTCAGTATTACCATTATTACCAAGTAAACGACTTTTAGAAGGGTGGGAGTATATTAAATCACTGTGCAACACAAAAAATATTAAAATCCAGAAATTTTTAAATTACTTGCAACGTTTTTGGCTGAAGAACGATATTCTTAAAACTCTCAGTGTCTTCGGAGAAAGGCACCGAACCAATAACGTGACGGAGTCTTGGCATAGCAAAATTAAATTTAAAAAAAATTGCACGAACATTATGCGTCTCCTGAACGTTTTGATCAAATTATCAAAAATTAAAACGGATACTCCAGTCAGAACCAGAACAAAAATAACAATTGAAAATGATGAATTCATAACGGATACACTAATGGAATTAGTTACTGGTGAAATATCGGTTGGATACGCACTAGAAATGTTAAGATAGTTTATGAGCCATTTCTTAAGAACAATAAGTAATTTAGTTAAGAATTCTTCATTTCAATATTTGTTCTATTACATACCCTATGTTTTATTCCTAAGGATGGAATTATTTTATTTTAATGAGTAAACTCTTTGTATGTAACTGATACTCGTAGTGTTCATTTTCTATCGATGCAATCAGAAGTCCAGGCAGCAATCCCTAATGCCATGGGACCACGGGTAATTAAAATTACCCGTGGGCCCGGTAATGGGTCGACCCAACGGGTCCACAGGTAAACACCGCATATTATATAGACTAAATGATAGAACGTTCGAGTGTCAGAATGTTTAAATTGATCACGACATTATTGATTATAACGAGTGTGAGTCAAAATGTACAGTTTGTCTCAGTGTCATAATGATTGGTACCTACTATGATTGTTGTTTGTTATCAAGGAGTTTGGTATTCGTATAATACTTAACCTTAAGGGTACTTAAACTCTTTTGAGTGCTACTTTTCCTCTGGGACCGAATAAATATCTAAACAATTGAATATTGAAATTGGTTGTTGTTGACACGATACAGTCTCGTTAATCTTCCTTCACGGGTAGGTATATTTTCTGGCATTGTCAGATTCAGACACTTAGTCAACAACGTGATTGGTTACTAAAATCTTTTAACATTTAAAAATCTTTTCACTGTCATGACTTGACATAAACACATAGTAAAATTTGTACATTCTGACACGGGCACGATATAACGTAAATATAATCTGAATTTGCGTCATTTTATCACTATGACGTTCTAACCTGTTCAACTGTTGTATTTTTTGTCACTTACACAATATAACCCTTTGGACATTCAGACGTGTGAACAGCCTAGTCCCGGAAGGGTTGCCAGTCGCTTCACTGTAAATGTCGAAGGTAAGCTAAATCCGTAAACTGGTAAAACGGACCCCAACTCCAAGGTGAAAGTTTCGGATGCGCCTGGTATTAACACTAGGACGAAGAAAAATAATCTTTGAAGTGTTACTAAAAATATAAAACAACAAAATCACTACTCGCTTGATGAGTACAAAATCCTTAGCTCCATCGTACCCTATCCTCTCCTTTAGTCTACCACACTCGATGCTTGCACCTCAACATCATATTTACAGCATTCATTAAAGATATTAATAATTATAGCCACAAGGACAGCTTGATTAATACAATGGAATACACTACTGTAGATATGTTTGCTCATTAATCGCATTGACTGTTCTTTATACTAAAAACATTTTTTTTTCACTTTTTTTTATTAAGGACACGTCAATTTGAAAGAAAAATTAGTAAAGAAAGAAAAATATTTTATTTTCCGTCCTCACAGTGTGCATGTTACAAAGTGACTTCACCTCGCTTGATGGTAAGCTAAAGGCAAAGTCTCGGAAAGAGGGTCACCATCGTAAACATGTACTATGTTAACAGTGGTGGCACTCAGCTTGACGCCTCATCAGATGCCTTTTCACGCCCCGCTTAGGACCTGGGACTGCAGGAAGAAAAAAAACACGTGAGCTGGCAGGGAGTTCCAGGTCTTAAATCGTAATTATTTTTGTATTTTTTATTGTTTCATACTCATTTTAGACGATCATAAAGTATATGAAAGAAATGAAAAAGATCTGGTCAAACTTGTGTGTAAGCGTTGTTTTTTTTAAAGGATGGACACGCAAAACAGCTTTTGTTTCGCCGTTTCAAAATGTATTTTGTTAAAGGCCATGACAGCGCTGACGGTAAATGAATTACCGATCAAATACAGCAACCACGCTGAAAGGAAACTATTATACAGATGTTAGTAAAATATATTATATAGAAAACTGTGAAATCGAAACACACCCGACATCGACATTTTAATTAATGCATTACAAGCTGTCAACGTCAAACGCAAGGTTGGCACTGATTTCTAACGTTAAATATTTATTGGAACAATATAACTAATAAATAACAAAGAATCATTGACATGAAATACTAACAATCTATAGTAATAAAGTATTTTTTATGCCACTTAGCGGGCGGCCCTGTTTATGAGTTTGCGTTGCAACGTTGATCACCCTTACACATTTATAACAAATAATAAAATGTCAAAAATCCTTAAAAGTTAAGTGACCATGCTCCGTTACCAGGACGCAATGCAATCACACAAATTATTTGTCATACTTAGGTGGAAAATAAGCACACGACCCACCCGTTAAACATCTAAGGACGCATGTAACACCAGGAGCGTCACACGTGCACTACTAATTATAAAAAAAAAACATACTATAGGACAGATGATTACCTGAAAAACAAAAATATCTGGCTCGAGTATGGTGCAGGCTCCTCGTAAAATGCTATAATTATAATATGGTAGCCATTGTATTTGGTACGTGACTTATGTTTAACAGTAGGTATATAACTTTGGTTTAATTCTTTATCTTAAAGTGTTTTACATACTTATTGTATCCAGACACGAAATGTTTATTTGTCCACATTTAGCCTTAAAAATAACTATTGTAGATTGACGTCTAAAAATGCCGCGGTGGAATTTGTTGCGCCGTTTCTTTTCCACCAGTGCCTTGTAAGCGGTGGTAAACTTAGATTAAGTAGAATTAAAATTGACGTCAATAAGAAACAATTTTATTTTATTTTCCGAGGTGATCAAAGTAGACTAATCCATTCCACTTTCACCTGAGGGATAACGCCCAGGTGATTTATTTCCGAGGTGATCAAAGTAGACTAATCAATTCCACTTTGTTCACCTAGGTATCACCCAGGCAAACAAAGTGGAATAATCCGTTCAAGATTGAGCTAAATTACTTTGACTTTGAGTAATATAGTTTTAAATTACTGCTGTATACTCTATCCATAGTTTGAACAATCCAACAAGAAAGAGCATTAATCATTTGGTTCTTTTTACAAAATAAATTCAAATCTAAACCAAGGTTTCCAGGCAACCCTAAACGCAACGCAAGTGTAGTAGCGCGAATCGATAGGGACACGTTTTGCGTTTTAATTAAAACCTCGCTTTAACATTACCTGTGAACAACCCTACTTTGCACCTAGTAATTATGGCTGCTGTAGTGATTACAAATAGGTGAACCAGTCCTACATCATCACTAAGCTTGTGGAATATTAATAATAAAATATAAGTCCGCAGTTGGGTTCGGGTCTTCTCGTGGTATGAAAGGGGTTAAGCTTTAATCTACTTCGTTGGTCCCACACAAATTAGTAGACTTCACAAAGTTTTGAAAACATTCCGAAGAACTCTCATGCAATTTCTTCAGATGTTTTCATTCACTGTTAAATTAAGTGGTTATTTCTATTATGTTGTTGCCTTTATTAAGCGCATCTGATAATGATGTCGAAATAAACCATTCTGAAGAATATTTTGGGACTAAAAATTTGCTCAAATGTCACTACTATACATAGCTTTATATAGAGCTTTTTAACGAGTATTTTCCTCATGTGCAAGTTTTTTTCTTGTGGTTAAAAAGGTCAGATAACGCTTCTTGTTCCAATAAAGGTCAACCAAACCAAATCATCGCGAGAAGAGAAGCCCTTTTCATTATTTCGTTAGAGTACAGAGTGAAGATAGAGGAACGTTTTTTTATAACACTCAGGTGGCAGACAAGCACACTGCCAACTTGAGAAGAAAGGGTTACCGTAGTCTATGTTAAACCAGGGCCGTTAAACTCTTACTGCTGCTCTCTAAGAACCTTCTTATTTAGCATGGAAGGTACATGTTTGCGATGATGCCCCTTTTTCTGAGACTTTGCCTTAAGCCTACCAGCAGGCGAGGTGAAGTCAAATAGATGTGTGCATTATAAAAAAAAATGAATTTCTGCAAAAGAGCAACAGTCAAAATGAAGTAATGGAAGTACTTTCATTATTTACATATAATAATTACAAAGTTACCTAGATGGCCTTATAAGTAACTCTGTAACACTGAAAGCGAGTTAATTGAAAATTGTCTCTCCATCCAATTTGGGCACGGTTACGTACTAGGTATACTGATTTTAATAATAGATAACACTGGCATTACTGTTCATTTATGGACTTAACACTAAGTGATAGTGAAAATTGTGCTAATGAAAAGATTATAGTCAGCAATAATAACTTTGACAGATTATGCCTGGATTTTGAGTAATGTGATTTCAATATTTTCGAAAATCTTTGGCATTATATGCGTATTATTCAAAGTTTTTTCATCCATTCATATACACACGTTTCATCAATTACAATTTTCGGTCCCATGCTGTTATAGGGGACGAGCCTGTTGCTATCCAGCGGGCCGTTTGTCTTGCAAAAAACTTACGTAAAATTTTAAGTCCGTCTAACAACTTTCTATAAAAAAAGACTGCATTAAAATCCGTTCAACAGTTTTTTCGTCAATTACGGACCAACAGACTAATAAAAAAAAATTGTGTGCAGTCACATCACATCGATATCGATATATTCCTAGAATAATCCGCGAGACTATTGAAATTAAAAAAGACCCAAATTTTAATAGAGAGGATGGATGGAACGTACCACCAGCTTGGGACCCAGTCATCCACTTAATCAAACCCAGTAAGCAGCACAATCCAGCAAGACTTAACAACACAGTGAGCTCATTCTGCATAAATAGGAACACCAATAATTCACCATGATTCGGGTATTTTGAGATAACTTATACTTCAAACTATGTGACAACTACCATCATGATTCACACCGCGATCATGGCAGCTGCAAAGCAGCCGAAACGTCGGTTTAAAAAGTAAATAATAACAAATATATCGCGATAGAATCCGTATAAAGTGGTTTTATTTCAATGAGTGACATTCACGTAAACTTTATAAAATATCATGCAACATACACGTACCGTTAATTTGTGTAACACACAACATACATAACCCAAGTATTTTTTAAATAATTATCTTCTATGTTCTGTACATAGAAGATAATTATGGCCATATTGCATTTATATAGTAGTATAGATACTCGATGAAAACTAATTTGAAATCAGAAACGCCAGCAACAATATATACATCAAGAAACAAAAAGTTTGTGGAGCCACGTCCCGGATTCGAACTGAGGCTTTACGTCGAGACTATTGTTATTCGTTATCTGTGACGGTTCAATCGAAACTTTACAACTCCAAAGTACCGCTACATTTACTGTATTCTAGACACGTTTACGAAATGTAAGTATTTATGTTTAGTTTTTAATATAAAATATCCATTCCAACGATTTGACTGCAACGACAGTAAACTGTGATACGGTCCAAATAGTCGTGGATCATATTCCAAAAGATGAACCCGTATCCTCAGAATAAAATAATAATATGGATGAAATGTCTAGAACTAGCAAGTAATACTAAAGTAGTACCATCCCACTGGCATTCCTTGAATGAGATTTGGCTATATTAAAAAAAAACATATCTAGAAGTACGGTTGTAAGTGTAGACATAGTATCATCATCATGGAAACATCGTCCCGATTGTATTGAAAAGTACAGAACTTTGAAACCCAGGGTTCGTTCTCCTACTCTCTCTATCCCTCTCTGATGAGGATTAACTTGGATTTTCCGGGAGTGACTGCCATGAAGTGAGACCTATCAACTTCGACAGGAAAGCTTGCGCCAGAGCCTCTTCCATATACTAGCACATACACAGAGACCTTTGCATCTGCAAAGCCTCGATTATAACCGGAAATTACGCTAAAATGATGATGATGCATATGAATGTATTTAAAAATAAAGTATGTAAATAATGTTTATCCGCATTCTAGATTCCATAACATAAGCTAGTTAAACTTACCGTGGGTCTAGATAGAACTGTGTAGAATGTTGTGAAATATTTTTTTCTATGAAAAGGAGGTTTATAGAACCCATAATATCACATTCATAAACACTTCTATCATAATCATCATCAATCGATTAGCCTATCGCAGTGCTGGCCAAAGGCCTCTCTAAATGTTTTATAGTATACATAAACAAAAACACTACCGATTTCCATCAGAACATTACCAGGACAACATAAACGTGTTGCAAGTAAACTATTATTAGCAGGTAATATCAAGAGAAGCTGTCCGTAGTTTATTGACCGTCTAGCTTGTAGTTACAGAGATCGCGAGTACCTAATCAAGGCCAGGTAATTCTACGGGGCCGGGCTTCAAGCTGATTGGTTATCGATCCGGTTGCAGTCTTGGCACCTTTGCTAAAGATAGTTTCTGTTATTGATGAGCGGCAAGGACTTTCGTTTAGTAGGTTCAATTTGTTAGCTATATGTATGGATGTATATGTGTCGTATCGTTGCTGTGACTTGTCATAAATAGGACGAGAAATCTTGCTTAGCGGTTAAGGAGCCTGTCTTAGAATTTATAGGTTTCAATTCAGCATTACACTACCGATGTGAACCCACTCCTAACACTGAACACAAACAATTTGGCTTAGCTGGAGGGGTTAACAGGAATATTAGTAATTTCGGTAACTACATGGTTGAATAAATGTAGTTACGTGTAATTGAATGTCAATAATATTATGTTAATTTGGACACATGAATAAAGATTTTTGATTTATATTATTTGTTACGATAGCAACAGCCTTTTTTATAGATATACTCACTTATGGCAATTCAAAATTCAAGAAAAGGTGAAATTACTGGGAAGCTTAAACCTAAGTTATAGTTTTCATATTTTTAAGATATAAAATTTTAGCTAAGTATTTCAAAAAGGTATCAAAATGTCAATTCACGTACATCGAAGAGAAAATGCTTTACAAAACTGATGAAATCCAACGTCTTCCTTCCGACATACTAATTTCAAAACCCAGACACTGTATATCATTGCGTACTTAAACGTACATGAACACATACATATTAGTATACACCAAATATAAAAACGAATGTTCTGTTACATAAAAAAAACATAACCTCAACACGTTTCTTTTTAACCTTATTCAAAACATAAAACATAATAAAATCCAGCGAAAACATAGTACCTTTTTGTTTCTAACCTTCTAGGTACTATATTACTGGAGTGTGACGTGACAAGTATTTATATAAACTTGTTGGAGCGTAGTTTCTGATCAATAGGCCGACGCACAATGATCTTACGCATGAATTTACCTACATTGGAGCGAAGTATTAATATAGGCGCCCAAGTCTTGAGCGTGTGCAATAGGCTATTTGACTATTTTTTTTTTACTTTTGAAAAATTATCTCTTTCTTATAATATAATGAACTGTAGAAGTAAAATTTTTAAGCGACAAATAGTTTTCAAGATATTTGATTTTGAGAAGTTCAATTTGTCGCGCCACCCGAAAACGCTCCATACAAAATCGTACGAAATTGTGACGTCACGCTTCTGTAGCGCGTAGTGCAAATGTATGGAGTGCAAGAGAATATCGCATTTATCTCGGTCTACGTTGCGTTTACACGTATATAGTTCATAATAAAAGTTATTTATAATTTAATGAGGAATCTAAAAAGTTATATATTTTAATTGAATTTGATTGTTTATATTTTGAATTTTTTTGGGAATTTCAACTAATGAAAAGTCATAGTTTTAGTTTAGATATGCAATATTTCATTTTGCCAGGCATATTTTTTCAGAACAAGCTATCATTTTAAGCAGTATTGGGAAGAATCAAAGACTTAGTCAAATACCCTATTATATAGGCGTACTTTCTGCCTCGATAACGCAGCGGCAGTGAGTGTGACTGTTGCGGATTAAATCTCATGTTTAACACTCAGTTCAGGCAACCAGTGTAAAAGAGTTTCCCTTTTTTCATTTTTCACCAAACTGTGTACGTGTTTCGGTTCCATATAGTAAAGGGTGAGGCATTGTACCATCAACCAGGCACTTTCTCGTGAGCTGTATGTATAGACAGAAGCAGGAATGATTCGTATTATCTTTACTCAGAATGAATCGCAATACAATATTTATATACAAGAATTTTGAGCCACAGACAAAAACTCCTTGCATGGAAATATTATATACAAGCTGGTGCCCACGACTTCGTGCGCGCAGCATTAGTATTTTGAGTATAAAATTATATAGTTATCTAAACAGCAACAGAAATAACTATACTGTCACTTCTACGTATATGCCGATGCCGGCCGAATTTTTTGACATTAATGATCTCTGCTCCGTTACCTTGAATAGTAGCGTGATGCTATATAGCCTGTGTTATTCTGATGTATAAGCTATATTATTGTAAAGTTTCATGAAAATTCATTAAGTAGTTTTACGTGGAGGAGTAATAAACACCCATCTATACATACATCGATCCATACTCAGAGACTTTCGCGTTTATAATATTAATAGGATTTTGTTTGCAACAATATAATGATCTTATGAACTTGGACCATAGCCAATTGATCAAAATAGACCAGTATAGGGCTGATGTGCGGTAGGGCATCACACTGTTCAGTCTGTGCGCTTACGTTTCGCCGGATCTGTATTGCGCCTGCGCCTCTTTGGCTTAGCAACAGCACCGTACTAACACATTAGGTTGTTCAACTATGAAGACTCTACTATATATGTACGAGTATATACCTACAGAATCCAACACCTTTGGTATCAAAAGCCAGAATTTAAAGGTTGCGATGTAAATGGTAAAACTTTCCTTAGGTGGACTTAATGTCCAAAATAGAATTCTGCTACGTGTTACGACGTAGAACTGACAGCTACGAAGTGCTACGAATAGCTACGTACACTTTTACAAGTTTTACTACAATGTAATTTGTCTTGAGATATTTTTGATGTTCCTTGAGGCAATAACATTTTTTATTATAATATTAGATTTTATATATGAATTTTGTTAAGAAGCACAATGTTTTGCAAATGTTAACTATATTTTCAAAATATTATATTATGCCTATGTTATATAAAAGCATATATATATATATATATATATGTTACATGTCACAAGTATACACCAGTCCGGTTTCTTGGGGATGGACTCAAAAACTATAAAAATAATTTTAATGCAGTTTCTTTATTAGAAAGCTTTCGATCAGCTTTCTTGATCCGCTATAGGTATGTTTCATCACCATCATTAAAAAACTGGGTCATCCACGCGGACACAGCTGCAGGAAACAGGTAATAAAAACAAACTCATAACTCAACGGCTATTTATAACAACTGTCCACAGAAATGGTTTACGTCAACCCGGTGACATTTACGGCCTTTTAAAATGAAATATACCGATACAAATTCCGAAGTCCATTCCAAGAACCAAACTCACGTCCCCAAAGGTTGAAGCACATAATACATTTGTTACGTTCACGAATCATATTCTCGACAATATCATTTCTTGAGTCGACGTAGCATGAAATACGCCCTGAGTGACTCGGCACAACGACGCCGACACTAAAAACGGTAGGATTGTGTCACAGTGGGGAGCTACTACTGTAAAATATAGCTTTATTACTTAGAGTAATAAATTGCTATTTAATTTATAGGTCCATTGAAAATATCGCCATGAAAATCGCAAATATATCGCAACGACGAAATAATATATTTCCGCGAATAAAATCTTGCATTGATGTTAAGAGATGTTTATAAAAATTTATGCACAATATCATAAAAAGCATTGATATTAAATTTTTATTAATATAAAATTTGTTTCTTTCATTAGTTTCTTTCAGATGGTAATCACCATTTTCATCACTTTCTTTTATAAACACAAAAAATGTGAACTGTGGTATTTTTGAATGTTGACGATTTTTACAATAGACATCAATACAATTTCAAGTCAAAAAAATCTTTTGCAATGATAACATAATAAATGACCCACAATAAATGCTAACCATCATATTTTCTTACATAATATGAAGTAAAATATTAATAACCAAACACCACTTTATATGCAAACAAACTAACATCGCTTTAAACTAGTATAGCTTTCATTACTCCACAATTATCACCAACTCGTCCTTTCGGAAACGAACCTTTCTCGTTGTAATATTTCATCCCCCCGCACCCCTCAAATCATGAAACTTCTTTTACAGTGATTTGATGATATTGCACTTTGACGAACACCCGACTCTAGGGATACGCGAGCGAAAAAAAAAAGAAAAACAAGATGGATGACTCCGCGTGAATGAATAGAGGCAGATTGGAGGGTCCTTGTGACCTTACAAACATATGTTATAAGGGTATTTGATATATTCTTCAAAGGCTTTCATGTTGATTAAAATGTCGTTGAACGTTATCTTTTTTTATGGTGGATTGTCTTTTGAGGTATGAGAGCTTTGTGTATTCGTTGTGACTTAATTCCGTTCTTTAATATATATATTTGTTCTGGAGATAATTGTTACGTACAATTAATTATTTTGAGTTAAATCTGATATAAAGGAATCCTTTGCACTATAGCAATTACAACTTTTTTTAACATAGATATCATGTCTATACGAATTATAATTAAATGTAGTCATTTTGAGTTTATTTTCTCATAAGAAAAATATTATTCTTAAATTTATTAATCTTGAAAATTTACTCCCATGACAGAATGTGTAGTAGGCATAAAAATGTTCAAAACTATTATTTTAAAGTTCACTTACCTTTCAGTTCCACCAGCCATCACCTTGTAGTCTTGAATATCCATGTCGCCCATGTACTGAGAAAAATCTGAAAAGGAAAGTCGTACATAAATATATTTAAAAACTAAAACAGGTAAAGCTTTTATGTTTAGCAGTGGTTGGTGTAAACCACAGCTAAACATAAAAAGCTATGCATGAAATTTTAATCAATAAATTCACAAAATAACACTGGTTTTTGCATGAATAAATCGTTATTTCTTGCACATTTTAGTTGTTTTAACCAACCCCCGCCATCCCCATTCCCCCATACTAAAACCTGCTTAAGCCTTAGTCATTATTGAAATTTCAGCAAAACCTATTTTTAACGGCAAACAAGCATAACCATTAATACAATTATAGGAAGCCAAGAAGTTAATTTTATTTTTCTTAATTCATCTTTTTTGCTGTAGGTATTTCAATTTCACTACATAGTATAAAGCAAAGTCGCTTTCCGCGTCTGTCCATCCCTATGTATGCTTATATCTTCAAAACTACGCTACAGATTTTGATACGGTTTCTTTTAATAGATGGAGTAATTCAAGAAGAAGGTTTATATGTTATATGTAAAATACATGCTTAATATAGTAGAGGGTGCAGTGGGTACGGGATCGAACGCCATGCGGGCGGAAAAAGATTGGTATGAAGTTCGCCGGGCCAGTAAGTTTTATAAAATACGTGACGACGTAACATTGAAACAGCCACGATTAGCATTTTTTTATCCTTTTCTACAGAACTCCAATCGGTTACATCAAAAGCTCACACTTTATAAATTCCCTCGTTGATCCCAAGATATTCTTACATTTGAGCGGTTGTAAGATCACATAAAATTTATAAATAAAAATAAAGTTTCTTTGATTCATTCTGGCAGTCGGACAACTTAATACAATAATGTTTTTACATTCTAGCCATCTTTTCTCAAGGTTGTATAAAAAATACAATAAATAAACATCAAAACCTATCAACATATAAATCAAAACTAAAATCTAAGAGACGGAATCCGAATTATTAATAACGATTTTCGACATCAATTGGTGGTCCTGTGCGAAATTTCGATTTCGTATTCGGACCACGATTCGCTCCCTTTGGCGGCGAGAGGGGCGCGGGGTGGCCGACAAATCACGCGCACACGGCGGCCATGCCACTAAATGAATATTGACATCCAACTAGCTAACGGCTTGAATCGATAATCGAGAACACTACGATGATAAGGGTTTTGAGGTTTTATGCGGCATAAAAGGTGGAAAACTTTCAATTTCTTTCATAAATTTGGATAGTCGTAAATGGTATTTTATTGTGGAATGACATTCTCAACTTTTATTTTGTTCACAACGGAATGCTTCTGAATCGGTCAAGAAAAAAAAAAGAACAACATGTTACAATAATTCGCACCCAGCTGAAAATTGGTAGGATTCAATGATATTTTATACAAGATATGTTACGTTCATAGTAACTGACTCCTCAAATCTGATCCAGCAATGTGTCAGTGCACAATAGTTGACAATTAGCGTTAAAGAAGTATGAAAGATGGGATAAGCACGTGAGTAAAAAAGATAGCTATAATTCGGAATGATTCGGACTGCAATCGTCTCGTTCGTTCTAGTATGGCTTTTTAGCATAGATTATGATTTTGTTGAACAGAAGGGGTATTTCTTTGGTAGGCAAAAAATGAAATTCGATGAAAAAATAATACGTCATTATTTACTTCGGAAAATGATAACAATTAAAAAAGATAATAAAGAAACTTCTCGAAAATATAACCATAGTGACGCAACTAATTTTTTATTATAACGTCATTATAATAAAAAATTAAACGCCTTCAAATGAATTTAATTTATTTCTTTTCTGCCTCTTAGAAAGTTTTTTATATCGGGATTATTTTTATGAGCAGAATGAAGCGGTATATTTGTCAATTATTTATATTCTTCCTCAGCAATGTTCGACCTTATTTCGAAGTATATCTCTCAGTGGCTTCAAAGTGATTGCTACAAATTCTGCTGCTTTTTGAAGGTGTCCAGTCAAACTCATTTCGTTGTTCCCTAACAATTGCAATCCACTCTTGAAGTCAAACTTCATTAGTCGGAAATCTTGAAAAAAAAGTTAGGTTATTACAATTATAAGGATAACAAATAAATAAAACAAAAATTTTGTCACTGAATTTAAAATAACAAATAAAACTGAACAACATGTCAATTATTACTTTAGTACCTAGGCAGTAAAGTGAAAACCCTATGTCGCATCTGTACTGATAATAATCTATGCAAGGAGTGTTGTTGTGTCCTTGTCGTACTTATATATCAAAAAGTGTTTCTGTCTATTTTCTCTGCCGCCATTATTTTAAAAATATTATTAAACCAATTTTAATGAAATACACTGATAAATCGGTAATATTGTATGTACTTACATGTGATAGGAGATCCCTCGTGTTTTATTAATTTAATATCGTAATTTGTACACTTTTTAAGAAACACGATGGCATTTTTATTGCAATTTTATTATGCGCTCACATACGTGACAACTCGGCGTTTGCCAGACATATACTAAATGCGATACGTCCCAATTGGGACGTTTTCGCGTCTTCACCAGGCGCACTTTAATAACATATCTGCCATTTTTTTATATGTAATATCATTGGTATGATTGTTCAAAATACCATCATAAATTAAATACCTGTAAAAAGTCCTCATAAATCTGATGTCTGGATTTTTTTATTCAAAGTCAAAAGTCTACAACGTGTATTTCGCGTCTGTTCGTTCATTGGTGGATTTCCAAGAAAGACATTTGTTTTGCAGTTATCAAGTTGTACATTTCCAGCGCACACTCTCGTGTATTTCTCCTAAATGTACCCAATAATATACTTACCGATATGCTTAAAAACACTGTTGATATTTTGTAATCAATCTATCATTTAGAAAAACTATTTGTACATAACAAAATAAGATAAATCGTTGACACAATAAGAAATAATATTAATATCTGTCCTGATATAACTTGTCTAATTCAAACCCCGCTATGCCAGAATAAAACAAAAACGCTCACCACTCGAATAAAATTGAAACAGATTGCGCCATCCATCTTATATATTTTTCATATTTTCAAGTAAATAATTTTGTTCATTCCTCGGAGATAATGGAGGGGGAAGCAAGGAAGTGAGGGGAAGAGGGAGGGGTTAATGAATGGCACAGATTTTGCATAATTAAAAAGGGGTGCTCCAGATGATTGCTTATTTCTATGAGTAATGGCCGCGTTGACAAGCGACAATTTTGACTCTGTATCGCTGTATCTTGATGTCTTTAAGAATTTTGTGAATGGAGTGTAATACCTTTGATAAATGCTAAATGGAAAGACAAAAGAGAAAGGGTATTTGGAGACGCTGGAACCTGAGAGGCACGTTGAAGCCATTTTGGTTGTGAAGGATTCTTCTTTGTTTCATTTTGATGACAGGAATGTGTTTAGACGAGTTGTTGTGCTTTTGTCTTGTAGTGGAAATGGAAGTTTTCATTATTTTGGACATGAATTTACAGATGTGATTCAAGACAACAACGACAACCCAAGGTTGACTCGTGAAAAATGGTTATGGCATTAATTCCACTTTTGTACACAATCTTATATTTGTACATACAGTTTAAGTAAATAAATAAATAACACCACTTGCTAATACAAGTGAAAACAAAGTAACCTTGTGAATTCTATTGTGACGACGTCAGAATGGCCCGACTAAGAGTTTGATGATAATGACACGAGTTCCATGATTCTTTTTCACTGAAAAACTCCGCACCGTGCCTACAGAAGCTTTCACTTCCATATTGCTAAAGGTACAGATTAAAATATTTCCAAATATGCCACTGTGGCAATTGTGCTAACCATACAATTGTCACATAAAATTAGTATGATAACTTGCTCTAAATTGAGCTCCAACATTTTTGGTAAACATTTCTAATTTTGTCCCCTCGGAGGATTGCTCTTTGTGACGTACTAAGCTCTACTAAATGTGGCAGAGACGTTTCTCTCATTCGAGCCAACACCCGTGGGAGCAGACTTACTGACACTCTTGCACAAGAAATTGGTTTATTTCTAGTATGAAGTGTTTGTATGAACATAATATTATACAAAGTTATAGGGTGTGCTACAATCAAGATAAAGTTATATATATGGAGTTTCTTTATGTTCTTGGGAGTGACTGATGTCTGACCACCCAATACTGAGACAAAAACCTGCTGCAGATCCTCGTCGGTTCATCACCACGTAAACAAGCTTGCAGTTTAGGTTGACTCTGCCACAAATATATCGGCCAACTAATTATTATAAGTAAAAATATCTGCTAGGTAACATTTTCAAACAAGTTGGACAACGTTGCGCAACACGCTATATAACGCAATTCGTGCGCCTTGTATTTTAATCGCCTATTGACGATGCATGGGCAGACAACATTGTTCCACGTTGTTGTACGTCTTTGTTGTGCAACGTGGTGCCATAATATACCGCAACATACGCAAAATTATTACCTCGTGGATACTAAGCTTAAAATAGATCTTTGTAACAAACTCATTCATCAACAACTGTTTTGACGAAAATAATGATTTATTTGTCATCTACCTATAGTACAAAGTACTGTCAGTTCCATTTATCTTGCACCCCATTATGGTTTCTAATTCTCCTATAATGGCAGCCATCTATCACCAACAATATATACTTTCGATGAATAATGACGCTTAGAAAATTTATTTTCGGCACTCAATTCTGGCATAAAGTTATTACTTAAACGTTCGGGAAAACAGAAGCTTGTGCCATAAATCTTCTAAACTATTTGTCTTGCTATACTTAGTTAAACTTAAAATATCAATATTGAATTAGTTTGAAAATAATTTGAATGAAATTTGAAAATAATTAGTATTATGTTTTAAGATGTAAACACACACAGCAATTCGCAGGTCCACTCGTGTGTTGTATACCTTATAAGTAGTTCTAAAATTGGATAAAAAACTTCCATTTACGCCATTTACGTTCCATGTTAAATTTCATTTTACTTACCGTAAATAACTTTGAAAGAGCATTAGTAAAATGCTCCTCAGAATGGCTTTGGAGGAGGGGTAAGAGTGAATTCTGTGGGGATTACTTACACTAAAAAAACATTAATAAACTTTAAATGAATTAAAAAAGTCGTTATGACGTGCTAACCCACTAATCCTGAGCCTCCTAAGATGGAAAAAGATCTCAAAAAACAATATTATTATTTTATTTTCTTATTATTATTACTTCATCTCCCTTAACACGTCCACGAAATTACCACAGACGTGTATCCGTAGCAACGCAAACTTCCCAAATTCCCCTACGCTTCTTTCAAAATTGTTTTTTTTCACACCGCTTGAAAAAAAATTTCGAGAGAAAAAAGTGTTCCTTTATAAATTGAAAAGCGGCGGTAAGGATAACTTTGGTAACGATGTTCGTGTCAACTTGAGAAATTGGCAATTGACAGTTTAAGAGATACGAGGTACCTTGCGATGAAAAACAATTTACTTGCATATGCGATTTATTAGTGAAATAAATGCTAAATAAGATTTTTTACACTGCTAAAGTTGTAAACAAGCAAAGAATCTACTGAACGGTACGAAGTAACCATGGCCTATGTATAAACAGTCAGTGTCAAAAGTAGATGATCACTTTCAGATTTTGTCTTTGAGATTAGGTCACGTGACGACATCTGTACGGAAGAAACTGTGCGTACCAACTAGTATTAAACATATTTCGTCCCTCTCTGTTACTTGTGAGAGTGAGAAGACAAAATATGTCATAGTTAAGAAGTTCTCAATGAGAGTTACGGAATAAATGCGATAAACTTTAGGCATACATCACTACAAATTACACTGTTTATTACTTCCAAAGTACGCGATGGCACGGATGTGTAACGAGTGTGACTGCTATAATTATGAGGTCCTGAGTTACAACCTGGATGGGGCAATATTTTAACAAGTTTTTTTGTACTTTCAGGAAATTGGTAACAGTGACAAGTGTCTCAAATAAATTGGAAGAGCTCACAGAAATATTCGTACTGATATAGGTGGTAAAATGCTTTCAAATTATTTTTGACTAGTTTCTCGAATTTTACGAATGCGACTGCCATCTGACTTCATATCTCAAGAGTAAATACTGCTTCACAGTCACATCCGTTATTTTAGCAAGTGCATTGACTAGCAGGTGATGTTATGAGGTTGCCTCAGGCGCCGAAGGTGTTGGTTTACCCTAAACATCTTCTAATATATAAAAATCAAGTCCTGTTCGTTAGTCTCGCTAAAACTCGAGAACGACTGAATGGATTTATCTTGTCTTGAAATGTTTGTGTAGGTCTAGGGATGGTTTGAAAGGTGAGAAATATTAGAAGCAGGAACGGGATCTGACGCCACGCGGGCGGAAGAAAATTGTCGGTACGAAGTTCGCCGTGCCAGCTAGTCATTAATCATTATTTGTTTCCTCCCAAAACTACATTACAGACGTAATTACATATTATACAATCAATCAATTACCCTATTGCAGTTCACTACGTAAGTAAGTATAAAAACTCCTAGAAAATTATATTTGAAACGAATTACAAATTATAATTTCTTATAAGAAATTAAAAGCTTAACATTTCACATCATTTGCTTATCACAATCAAAAGTTGACCTACCATTTTATTCTGAGAAGGGGAATGGCGTTAATAAATTAAGCGTTTGAAATGGCGGCCCGTTCATTGATTAATATAAGGATCTCCCCTAATCGCTTCGACAGCAAATACTGACATCTTTTAATTTGGGGGAGTGCGGTGAAACAAATAAATTCTTGCCCCACAGTTTTATCATTTCGTCTTTATCTGACCGATAAGTTTATTATTGGGTAGTACACAACGATTTTTGGAGTGGAATAAATGTATATTTTTGATTATGAGTATGATATATTATACTTGTTTTAATTGTTGAGCATAATTTGCAGCTCTGAAACAAACTGAAAAGAAATAATAATTATGTTCTATACATGTCATGGTGTAAATATGCGATAAGGACGGTAAAATCCCTTTTTCGAAACGGCCCGTTTTCGCTAATCGTCCCATTCGAATCATTAAAAATAAAACATTTATTAAAATCAAAGTGTGATTGTTTAATTGTTTTCTTTTGCCACGCCATATCTTTCATTCAATCACCTTGCAGTTTACACTTATGTGAAGGTTATATTCATAGTACAATTATTATCGAACTGATAAGCATAACTAATGAGGTTGTAGGATTTTTATTACAAAAGGTCCCATGAGAAGTAAAGAGGAGTCATCGAGTATTTACTTTAACACTAGACTCTCACTCATTGAATAAGTAACACTCAAAGGAATGACGTTTGAAAATCATAAAACATGCGCTTAAGAAAATTAAAAAACATAAAGTGCAGGTATTGCCAATACTAAAACTGTACGAGTGTTTAACTGCAATGCCAATAAAAGTAAATTGAAGAAACATTTATCGCGCAAGGAAACCCGAAAACCGGAATTAAGGTATTTTTAGTAGTGCTTAACCGATTTTCTGCTATAAGTAATATAGGTATCGATAGAATATTTTTTTGCTTGTGTTAGAGGAAAATTCTAGTACGGGGTATGTTGGGCCAAGTGACATAATGTCCAAGAAGGCTTAACATCCAGTTGTTGTGTGGACATTATGACAATTCACATTCATAGTTTTTATTTTCTATAGGACACGTCAATTTAACGTCATCTCGCCTGATGGTAAGCTAAAGGCAAAGTTTCGGCAAGATGGTTACCATCGTAAACATGTACCATGTTATCGGTGGTGTCACTCAGCTTGACGGCCTCATCAGATGCCTTTTCCCGTCTCGCTTAAAGGACCTGGGACTGTAGGAAGAAGGAAGGTAGTATAATATGTAGGTGAAGTTTGAACTACTTATGGCTAGTTTCTGAATTGAGTAGGTTTAATTAAGATTGTAGTTAGTTAGTTTCAGCTTACCTTTTCACTTGTTTTGACCTTAAAAATCAATATGAAAATTTACATCAAATTCCACCAAAAACACTCACACTGTTGTTTTCACTCCCACGCTGAATTCTCGTTACGTCAACTTAAAATGGTGGGTAGTTGGAAGACATTATTAGAACAAAATTTGGTGTTGCCAGTGTAGAAAAAAGTTTCAATAATGAGAAAGCTTGAGGTAGTACGATTTTCCCCAGTCAGGTGAAAAATAAAATTAAGTGGAAAAGTACAAAGTGTCTTACTCAATATGTGTAGCAGATTCCAACAAGTGCCATCAGTCAACAGTATAAACAGATGAGTATCCAATCATACCTACTTACATTTACATACGAGTCCACATGTAAAGGTGTGTATTGACCTCCTTGCCCGGGCGTATAGGCTTGCATAATTTTAACTAACTTACAAGTAAGAATCGCTGGCGTGTAGCATGCCTTAGGTGTGTTTGTTTTAACATTAAATGAGTTACCTCACTACGCATAATGGTGACATTAGGACATATGAAGATTATTTGCTCGGTCACGGAGTCACGGTCAAGGTTAACGGAAAATGATTTTTATTGCGGTAGCTAATGGGTACATATTTGTACTTTATTACGGTACAGCATTTTGTAAAATAATATCGAAGTAAATATTTAGGAATTTATATTTTTGATAGAAACTTTTCTTTCTATATCTCTGGCTGACTTTTGCCCGCATTTATGCTTGCGTGAAATTCTAAACACATTCCCGCAACTATCTGTTTGTTTTTTTTTTAATTTCTTACATGTAAGCCTTGTACTGACAACAACGATTACAAAACAGAATTATGCTATTTAGTGCAGTCGTGTAAATCATACATTTTAGCGATGATAATAATCAAAAATTACATAAATCAGTAATGTTAACGGAATTGGCGCTAGAATGAAGAACTAAAGATATATCTCCTATGCTTACTTCATCTGAGCTCCATACAAGTCTGGCAAAAAAGAACTACAAAATTCTTAGAAATTCTATACATAAGGTAAGGATGATTCCATTTTTTTTTTTTTTCAAATAAAAGACAAACCACACAATACATGTTCAAATCGAATTCGAACATGCCATTTAGAATAAAAAACAGCCAATATCCATAAACCTTGCTAACCAAATAAAATATTACAAAAAACCTAATAAATACAACCCGAAAATGCTCATCACATATTTTTTCTCTGTGCACATTTACCATACTACCTTTTCAACTCACAAATATTCGGTACAATGTGACCGCACCCTATCGTACCTTGCCCGTCTTACCCAGGCTATATTTCTTGATCCCCTGTCTCTGGCACAAAAGTGGGTACGCTGTTAATCTTTTTATGTCGACTGCATTATTTTAGGGTCGGTCCAGGATGTTATTTAAGGTTTAGTTGGAACATCTTGAGGGATTTTTCGTAGAAAAGGTTAAACCTTGTATGTGGTTAGACTTAGTTGAGTTTGCGGTATGACGTAATATAAATGGTTGAGTGTAAATAGTGGTTTACGACCTTTGTTTACCGTGGTACCATTAAACAGTACCAGTAATGGTACTGTGGCAATTATTGTTTGCCGTCGTTCTATTACATCGAAGGTACCATTGCAAATAACATCTTTTGTTAACCATGGTACCATATGGAAAGATAAATAATAACCAAAATGTAATTCAATCACGTTTCACGTTTTTTTAATCTCAAGCTAGTTTAAATTGAAATTAATATTTTAAACCGATACCTTAATTTTTTATATCATAAACTGGCATGCAAATCCAACTCCAATCTCATCATTAGTTAACTCCATACGTATCTTATGAAACCATCATTCAAAATATGTCCTTTATTACGTTTATTTTTTTAGATGCAATATTTAATTGTGCAACGTTTTCAAATTATGATAATACGTTCAAAGACGAAGTAATGATACATTGTTTTTGTTGTTTTCTCTATTCAACTTTGCATGCCAACCTTCGACGGGATAGTTGGTGTATGGTTGGTGTGGTGGCGTTCACCGAATACGGATAATTTATTCCAGTGCTTCTTTTACATACCAAAACCTCTATATGTTATATAAAAACTTGGTCATTTCGAAATATTCAGCACATAAAGCAACTATTCGCCTTTCTGCTTTACTGTTTGTATGTTTGTGTAATTTTTTATTCTTTCATATGTTTTTCGTCCAGTGATAATAGCAAAGTGCTATCTATATCCACTTTTGGAAAAACAATCACTCGAGCATTTTAGTGCACAATGAACTTTAAGTGGTTTAAGCTGTGGCAACTGTGTCGTTAGATTATAGAAGTATTATAGATAAACTTGTCATCTCTTGTTAGATTCACTATAATAAATTGTATTGTTGTAATGGTACAACGGTAAATAAAAATTACCAAAGTACCAACAATGGTACCACGGTAAAAACGAAATTCCATAGTACCATGAATGGTTCAACGGCAAATAAAAATTGCCACAGTACCATTACTGGTACTATTTAATGGTACCACGGTGAACAAAGGGTTTACGAAAGTTGTTGCGAGAATATTTTGTGGATAAGCTTAGCATAGGGCATGAAAATATATATAAGGTTTACTAGCAAGTTTCTTATTGTGGTTTAGCACACGATGCTTACAAACTATTAAAAATCATTGGCTTTACTTGAAAACTTTACAAAATATCCCTAAATTTCAGAAAATATCACGGTAATAAAAGTCATGTTACAATATCAGTTTGTTGACAGCAAAATGAAAAATCGAAAATGACATTACAACATGATACGTTCAAACTGGTGAACACAATTTAAAGAATTTTCCCAAAGAGGAATGTCAAAAGAGTGATAATGGGCAAGTCATGCGATAGTTCACTTGACACTTGATATTTCACAGGCACATTACATGCCTCTGTGTATAATATATTTGAAGTATTTTATAGTTATTGACGACTTCAAAAGGGAATTTTCAATTTCGAATTCGTTTGAACGCTTTTTCTGTATAAGCAAATGTTATGCGATATATTAGCTGTTGCTAATAGAAAACCAATCTTCTTCGATTATTCGAATTCTTTTTCGATTATTTGCGTGATTAAACTACCTCTGTTCAAACCTATAATTATCAATTTGAAGAATAAATTGTACCTTCAAGTGCTTTTAATTGATAAACGTCACTTTTTCCAAAAGTAATTTACTTACATTCAAATGACAAAGGAAAAGCATAGGTCGCGGTCTAATACTCTCCCGTGTCACAGAAGGTGCATCGGGTGGCGAATGTCACAGAGCATCCTCTGCCACTATGAGAGCGGGCAACAAAAATCGATTAAAAATCGACAACTCTAATCGATAATCGAATAATAATGATACTAAATAATTTCTCTGTCTTAAAGTTTCTTCGCATGAAGAATTGCGCCGTAGTTTCCAGGATACACAATGTGCAGACCTGTATAACAGTGGGGTTTTCAGTTTAATTACTTTGACAAATGGCGTACCGCCAACGTTGTAGAAAATGAAGTTTGGCAATTTGGTTTTTTTTTTAGAGGACACGTCAATTTGACTTCGCCTCGCCTGATGGTAAGCTAAAGGAAAAGTCTCGGAAAGAAAGTCACCATCGTAAACATGTACCATGTTAACAGTGGTGGCATTCAGCTTGACGACCTCATCTGATGCCTTTTCACGCCCCGCTTAAAGGACCCGGGACATAAAGGAGATGGAAAACTTTGGGCCCAAATGTAATAAGTTGAGATATGATCTAAAAAATTAGTCATATTTTTGTATCTTAGAATACGAAAAATCACCTCAATTCTCAATCTGGATGCGGAGAAATATGAGAAAATAGTTTTTGTGAGATTATCAATTGAGTAATCGATTACACTAAAACATTTGCAGTAAATAATTAACTCAAAGTAATTAAATGCACTATATGTACGTAAATGCAATATAGTGCATATAATTACAGTCATATTATTAAATCAAAAATCAATTTATTACTGAAAAACCAATATTAATGATCATCGATTTCATATCGATTCAAATCTCTCTTATATTTTTAGTCTATGTCACTGACATGACAGCTGACTAACATTGACACTAGACAGTTGCTGATTGTTTTTGTTTGCTCACTCGTTTCGTGTTTTCCGATGCGTTTTTAGTGCTTTCCCAATTATTCGTCATTTTTGAAGACACCTGCTTTGTATTTTACGGATTCTGACCCGGCCTACCTTGTACGACCCTTGCTTTCACCTTGGACACCGAAGATCGCTCACACGTTTGACTTGTAATTGTTATTTTGGATTTTACCGCCGGCTTGTGGATTGGATATTATTGAAACTATGGATCGCTGTGTGAATTGTGGGATATCCACTGGTCACTGCAATACACTGGGCTGACGGCCCTTACACGATGAAACAATTCTGTCAGTGATTCGGCAATTCGGCTTGCACCTCAGTCTGTAAGTAAATACCTATAACCTCATCTAACCAGCTACCATCCTGGCTGAGGTTTAAAATGTAAAATGTGTTTAATAGAAGGCGAATAAAACACTATATTAAATGATTTTTTATTTTATTTTAGACATCCTTTCCCTATCTGCTTACCTGTTACCTACCTATCGCTTGAAGTCGTTGACGTTCATTCATATGATTTTTCAAACATTTTCTAGTAAATATAATAACTATTAGTGCAAAAGAACACATTTTGCACTTCAGGAATCAGCTGTTAGTTAATAGATTGTAACATAACCTCACTTTTACATAATCTCATATATCTCTGTTCTCAGATTGACAAAATCCGCAGAATTTACAGTGAAAGGTTGATAATATATAAGCTATTAATTGACACCACTTTCATCTTATAACAATTAGGCCCAAGATTGTATATAATCATTTCAGTCTCCTTTTGGGAAGGGAAGTATAGTATCATCACCTTCGCGTTAGTTCCAGTCACATTCAAGGTTCACCCCCACTTAGACATGCTTGCCATGCGTTAAAAATAACTAACTAACTACTACTACTAACTAACTAACGTTATTAATTTGTTAATGTTATTTATTCATTTACTATAGCAACTAGCAGATCATTGAAAATAATATGAATAGAGTCTTGATAGACTCAGAAAAGCTTACTCATTGAAAAACAACCTATTCCATCAGCCGTATGCATGAGTCTATCTATAAACTTATACGGAAACGATTTTTAAACTGCCAGCATTTTAGATAACAGTAAAAAAAGCAATTCAATTTACTACCAGTTTTATTGTCACAATATGCATTCTAATTTACTATTCCCAGCAATTCCCCGATTTTACACCCCAGTGTATTTTTCACACCTAGAAATCTTGAACGAAAGTGCAAGCCACCCCATTTGTATTCAATGCGCCGTAGTAGTACGTGGTCGAAAATTTTAAATTCTACCGCTTCACAATCATCAACCCTCGACAATTTCCCGCATCAAGCGAATCTCGACAGGTTTTTTGTTGAAAAAAAAAAGTAAAATTACCAAATCCTTGAAACGTGCCCGGCAAGTTGACAATTCGGCAGGTAAAGCCAGGCACGGACAACGTTTAAAAAGGTTAATATTTACTGAAGAGATTTTGTAATACAATATATTTGAATAGCGATGCTTTTTAGGACACGGTATCTATAAACGGGGTGAAATGTAAATCATATAATTCCATTAAGCCGTGTAACGTTGGTACAGCTTATATTGAAGGCTGAATTTATTCACAGTTAACCTTTTAATACCTTCGGCAAATAGTATAAGACATTATAACTGTGGGACCAAAAGTGCCCCGAGGACGGTCAGACCCCGATGAGGGCCAGACCGTTAGAAGGGATGGCCCTGGGTCAGCCGGGGTGCAAGGTATATGTTGAAGACAACCTCACTCCAGCTTAGCACCACGACCCACAGTCGGTGTGCGGTTTTAGTCGGTTCGTGTCCGTGATAACCTCCCCTTCCGGCTTCGGCGGGGGAGGTATCCGAGGGGATTTCCGCACGAATAAAAAGGGACCAAAAGTTCTAATTAGAGATAGATATACATTTGAATTCTATCCCTTCCAATACACCAGTGAAGTGGAGTGAAGTCTCTAATATGAGTAAATTTGAAACGGGTAAAGGACACTAATAAGAATTTCGGTCAGTGGTAAACTTAAAAGTTGAAAACACATCGCTGAATAAGATTTAAGTTAACCATGAACCATGCAGTTACCAAAATCAAAATGGTTAACGTTTGCCATCACACAATAGTTTATATGCGGACTAAAATGTAGATAGTTATCACTTTATTTTATTTAAAAACTATATAACCATAGCATTAATAATATCAGTGAAAAACTCTTGGTTGTGGCAAGAAAGCTTCAAAATTCTTATTCAGAATCACCCCAAAAGTCAAAACAGTTCAAGATTTGAGTAAAAAAATAAGAAAAAAAAATCAACGCGAGTGAATTTCTAACAGTAGCATTAACATAAAGACGGGCGCGAACTGTAATCATTGCCCGGTCGCACCGTGAGCGGAATACAAGATCGGGGGAAGGACTTTACATTGTCTGTTTTCGATATTTGAAAGATGGCGGTTATACTATTTCATCTAATATAATCGTTTGACTAGTATCAAAGGAAAGATTGTATTAATTCCGATTCTAGACGGAAGAAAAGCTACAGAATTATTTCAAATATGACAGGAAATGTGTTAGTTTTTATGAGTCAAAGCAATCATCATCAAAATGAGTTCCAGTTGCAGCTAAAACTTGCACTTCAGCGCCACGTGTGGTCTATCCTCTCTTTTACGAAGGGGGCCATCTCGAAAGAGATGGTCCTGGGTCTGCCGGGGTGCGAGAGCTATGCTTTTGGCAATCTCACCTCCGGCAACCAAGGACGGCGTGCGTTTTAGTCGGTTCGAGTCCGACATAACCACCTCTACCGGCTCCGTGGGGGTGGTATCCGTGGGGATTTATCGCACGATAAAAAAAATCCTCTCTTTTACGAGAACGATTGCCATACATCCTTCGCAATCCCGAAAGAAAACTCTGCACCAGAGCCTCATCCGTCCATGAATACCTGTTTGAATCAGCTTATAAGTTTAGTGAGGTTTGCTTTGATCACAAACATATTGATGGAGCTGAAATTCTGTATAAATCATTCAATTACCGTATCGCATTACCACTACCGCCGGTGGACATAGGCTTCTTCCAAAATTCTAAACACGTAGAACAAATCCATGTACCAACTATTTTTTATTTTCTAGAACAGTTTTATTATCTTTTTAAAAAATGTTGTTGGGCTGCTGTCTCTGCCTACCCCGGAGGGAAATAGATGTAAGCATACGGATGGATGAGTTATCTCTTAAAAAATATACATACAATGAATCTCAGGTTACCGCTGCTGCAGTAAGTTTGCGACGCCAAAACTTTTAAAGTGCAGTATTTTTCTTTCAACTTTGTTTGGCACGGTGCTTTAAATTTGTCACATGAATTAAAACTTGGACGAAATAAACTTCATAGTTATATAATAGTTGAGTTTTATATTCGTTCTACATAAATATATGCAGGTATATACTTGCACATTTCTTTTCATTCTGCATTTATCATTGTCATGACAAAGTATGTTTGCAATAAAAATTGTGTGCTGTAAGTGCACCGGCGCGTATTTAGTTACATCTTAATATAATATATACTTAACTCAAAGTTGACTGACTGGACTGACGTAGTGATCTATCAACGCACAGCCCAAACCACGGATCGGGCTGAAATTGGGCATGCAGGTAGATGTTATGACGTAGGCATCCGCTAAGAAAGGATTATGATTATACAAATCGAATACATAGGGAAAAAGAGGAATCATCTCGGGCGGGACTCGAACCCGCAGTCTTTCCCTTACAGGGGGAATGCCTTGACCAATTCGGCTACGGAGACACGCCCGATGTAATTCAAATTTCCCATCTTATACGTCTTTAAGTTTAGCATACTTAATGCTGTAAAAAAATATTCAAAAGGATTATGATTAATTCTACCCCTAAGGGGATAAAATAGGGAATGAAAGTTTGTATGAAACTTTGTCAATTTTAAACCAATCGGGCTGTTTATGCTCAATAGCATTGAGTCAACACTAAGCGAAACCGACATCCACACGGGCGGAGCCGCGGGCATCAGCTAGTATATTATAGGCCTCATTGATACAGTCGAAAGTTTAATTTAATTCAATGATGGCTTTAGCTTACTCTGCCTTGAAACTCAGAACCTTTCTAACAAAATTAGTTAGCTATTTTCTCATAATAGCTCCATACATGACAGCCATTGGATTTTCAAATTGATCTGAAATAACTGAAGCATTTCTCAAAACGTCAACTTATTAGAGCAAACAATTTATTACTACACCCTCGTTACAAACAAGCCAAGAGCAAATCCTTGCTAAGTTGCCATTTCAATCGAACACACGACGATTCACCTTGAGTCCAGCTACAATTTCTTTGAAAGATATTAAATTATTTTAAAACGAAACTCATTCTTGTGTAATTACTATTCGGCGTGCAGTAAGCTGTAATAAATATCTTCTAATTGGATGTGTCGTACGGTAAGCCTTGCGATCCCGGTGACGTACCCGACATGCGGACTGACAGGTATTATCTCGTTGTATTAGAGAAATGGAAGATTTATCGCAAAAGGCATGTTGTGTCGGGCTAAATAAGGCAAGGAAATGATTTTGGTATACCCACATGTAATTAAGCTTTTACGCCTCGGGGCAATGTCAACAGCTTTACATAATACATTTCTCATTACAAATCTTAAAAGATTTTTCGTTAACATACATACATACATTTACTCACGTCGTACGTAAACTCCCAAAGGGGTAGGCAGGGGTGTATTAACACCCATGTTTCGCTATGATTTTCGGTCCCACGTAAGTCTAGCGGGTACTTTATCTTAGGCTATAAGTTTACACTTATCATCTTAATGTTTTTGTTCCTCAAATTATAATACATTTTTTTTATAAAGGACACGTCTATTTGACTTCACCTCGCCTGATGGTAAGCTAAAGGCAAAGTCTCGAAGGGAGGGTCCTATCGTAAACACGTTTTTTTCCTTCGTAATTACCGTTAAAACTACTATTTTTTGTTTATAAACGGCACCACCACTACGGCTTTATGCCGTAGTAGTACAGTTTATAATATTTTTCTGCCATATTAAATTTGATATACCAATCCCTGTATAATAATCCAAAAATAAAATACCACATCTACAAGCTCGCCTCCCTAACTAATAATATTCGAAGAATTCACTACAGAAAATAGGAAAGAAAAAATGTATATACTCCGGCCCATCAATTTTTTAACTCATAATACCAAATCTACTGGACCCTTATCGTGGCATACAATAGTTTTATAGAAATTCAGTCATAGATATTAGAGGGTAGGTGCCCCTAAAAGGTTGACCAATCCTTTGTCGTTGAATTCCAATATCAGGCGAATGTATAGAATTCGGATCTATTGGGGATGGTCTATTCATGTTCCGTATTCTTGGTACAGTTCGCAGCCAAAACTATTACTAGATAAATCGCAATAATATTTCATTCCTTTTTAGGTAAGTTTAAGTTTGATTAAGTATTATTTTCATACAATTATGATTAATTATTGAGAATCATTATGTGAGATTTTTAGCCAAAGAATAAAATAATAAATCGCATTACCAAAAAATGATATTATTATTATTATTCACAAGTAAATAATTCAAAAGACCGTATAAAATTCATTATTTGTTCCAACAGTCAGCTGTGCCTGTAATCAGTTGTCGAAACGGTCAACTTTGAAACAGATGAAAATTCGACAAGTGTCGTAAAAAGCGGCATAATTTATCGGCACCAGGCCTTACTGCGCAAAGACGACATAAGTCTTGCAAAGTTCGGCAATATATACCGGATTGTCATAATTTGTGAATCAATGGGTGCAGTGGTAAATTTTGTACTCAATATCACATTTGTACAGTAGAGACTTGTATAATGTATGTACTTCAAGAAAGGATAAAAAAGTTGTAAAAGCTAATTAATGTTTATTTGGTGGTGCGTTTTATTTTTTGTAATTATAATATGCATAAATAGGCGTACATCTGCTGTTTGATTGAAGGTCTTGCACAGGTTTACCTCTTGGTGGTTGAGAGGCCAGATGAACATTTACTCCCGCAAAGATTAAGAGAAGGCTTTGAAGAGTAATCTGAAAAGTATAGATGGGAAGTGACCTTGACGAGCCAGAATAGGAGTGGCGTACAATGGAACACTGTGGTACAGTAGAACATTTTACTGACCCAGGGAAAGGAAGGAATATTCTGCTTAGATGGTTATCTAAAGAGTAAGAAGTTAAGCAAAGAGTTATGTAAAGAAAAAGTAGCTGGATATATAAAGAGTGAGAGAGTGAGAAAAAAAGAGAGCGAATGTGTTGTGGGCTGACATAATAATCATTTCGAACAGCCAAAAGAGGGGTTTAGTCGGGAAAAATATTAGTAGTTTTAATTATCGGTTCCGAGGCACAATCGGTAATTGAATAAACCAATATTTTCTTTGCTACCATTACTTATATCGAAAGAATCTGACCCACGGCATTGTGAAGCCCTCTAAAGGCTGATTATTAATTTGTCGACCATAATACATTACTGGCCATTAATTGGTATTGTGCGTTTTGGCTTCAGATAAATAATGGTTCATTGGGAATTCCGAGAGCGCTATGTCAGTTAACCTTATACCATCGTGTTGTGTAAACTATCATTGATATGTTGTATGTAATTTCTATCCAAATTAAAAGTGGTGATTATTAAATTAAATTATTTTTATTATCTTACAAGTAATCTGACAGCTTCTGTGGCGTGGTGGTAGTGAACGCGACTGCTACGCAGGAGGTGCGGGTTCGATCCCAGCTCAGTGCAAATATTTGTATGCATGAATACGGCTATTTTCAATGGTCTGGGCGTTTCAATATATAATATGTATGTATCTACAAAAAAAAGTATCTAAGTATGTTTATCCGCATTCTAGATTCCGTAACACAAGCTGGTTAAGCTTACCATGGGTTGCATGAATGCCTTGTTGTGTAGAATGCTGTGGAATATTTATTATTATTATTCTGGTTTCACCTGGGCGCTATGTGCAGTACACATAACTCCCAGGTGAAAAAAATCGGTAAAAAATCTTATAATTCAATTGCAGTGCAATCAAAGGTGGCTTGTTAAAAAAGATCGCAACGATCTAAAGCAGGTCCTTTAACCAATATGACCATCCGAAGGTTGCCTGGCAGAAATCGCTTAAAACTATAAGGCCGTCCTTGTATCGTTCCCATAGTCATTTATTTTTAATTCTATATTTCTCGTGGTTTACAATTGTTGTCTTTCAGCTTTTTTCGAGTGTTTGATTCATACACAAATCAAACTTTTTTATTAAAGTCTAGCTTTTGCCCGCGGCTCCGCCCGCGTGGATATCGGTTCCCGGCAATTATTCGATGTTTTCTCACCTTTTAAACCTTCCCTAGACCTCCACAAACATTTCAAGACCAAAATAAGATACATCCGTTCAGCAGTTCTTGAGTTTTAGCGAGACTAACGAACAGCAATTGATTTTTATATATATAGATAGATTGGATCATTAAAATTATATTGATTTCATTCGTTGTCTTTTAGTTCTTTTCACACACGTTTTTTCATGTCAAATAATATAAAAACTAACGTTAAAAGCAACCTCTCATATAGTTAGTAAAATAAACTCACCTATCCTCGTTAATCCATCCTTAACTACAAAATTTCCCTAAAGCTAAAAGACTACCTTTATCTTAGAAAATGTATCTATAAAAGATCAAAGAGATGGGAATCTTCAAAACCCTCTTCTATAACCCTTATCGATACAAACAAACGAGTCAAAACATCAGAATGCCCGCTTTAATCAAGTTTAAACCGGTCCGAACCGGTTAATATCGGTTATACACCCCATTCATTGCGTTAAACTACCCTTCAAAAATCCCTAGTAACGCGTGTTTAAAATTTCCGAAGGCGTATTGATTTCTTACAACCCTATGAGGGTAAGGAGTGAGGGTGCGTTGTCAATAGTCAATATGCCATTGGGCAATGGAAAGATAAGAACGAGTATTAGTAATAGCTTTAAAATTTTGTAAAAATTACGGAAATTCAGTTTTATTTTTACTGAAACCGTGACTTAGGTATTCATTAAAGTCAAAGTCACAGTAATTTAATCTCAATATTGAACAATAACATTGTTTCTTATTGAGGTCAATATTAATTGTACTTATTCTAAGTTTACCAACAAGGCGCTGGTGGAGAAGAAACGGCGCAACAAACTCCACTGTGGCATTTTTAGATCTTAACAATATCCTTGAAGCTTATACCAACGTCAATCGCAAGTTGGTACGCTTGCTAAACAATGGACGAAGTCAGACAGCAGTCAATCCCGTTAAAACCAAGATAAATAGGGAATAGAGGATTAAGAAAGCGGATCCCGAGTTTTGGTTTCTGTTTTGTCACTCAGATAATAATGAATCAATATCAGCACCACATTAGATCCTTGATATTGAAAATAAGAAAGTTTATAAAAACACTAGCTTTTGCCCGCGGCTCCGCCCGCGTGGATATCGGTTATCGCGACCAAACATAGCCTATGTCCTTTCTCAAGGTCTAATCTACCAATATACCAAATTTGTGGTTTAGGCGTGAAAGAGTAACATACAGACAGACAGACAGACAAACAGAGTTACTTTCGCATTTATAATATTAATATGGATAACTCAACGAGAACGCTTCAAAGGATTATAATCCATACTAATATTATAAATGCGAAAGTAACTCTGTTTGGCTGTTACGCTTTCACACCTAAAGCACTGAACCGATTTTAATGAAATTTGGTGTAAGGTTAGAAACCTTGAGAAAGGACATAGGCTATGTTTGGTTATGATAACCAACATCCACGTGGGCAGAGCTACAGGCAAAAGCTAGTCTGAAATAAAGGTATGCTTTTCATCCCAGTTATAAATTGCCCTGAATTGCGGGAAAATCGCTACCTCCTACGAACAGAATCACGAGCAACAGCTAGTACACTATAAGCCCCTTGGTAAAAAGGCAAGCAGATTACAAAAGCCACGATACAAAACAATATAGGGTCACCGGCAGTGAGGGACGTAACTCACTTACATAGCTATTCAATTTGACGGTATATTTTTGAATCAATTTCTCGCTCGAGTTGCCGTGTTTGGTTCATAGAGTGGCCTGTTCGTGCGTATAGTTTCATATATTATCACAGTTAGGGGTTGTGAGTCATTTAGATTTGATTTTTTCGAGCTCAAAATTTGCTCAGTGTGCGGTTGGCGTTTTGGGTAATCGAGTGTGTGGAATCGAATTTATTAGTAATAGGTACAGTATGTGGTTGTGGTGTTGTTTATTTTTTTTATGTTGGATACTGATTTCTTGTTAAAATGTGTAGTTATCATAACAGAAAATCACCCATAGCAGACTGGGGTACTGGTGGTAGACTGGGAGTAAATGCTTTTGTCATTAAATCCACCTTTGTACGTTTACATGAAGTTTACAAATAAAGAATGGCATCTAGTCTTTCAAAAGCACTCGTGGGTAACACATATTGAAAGAGCGTAAGAGTAGTAATTAGAACAATATTGATTATTACAATTGTATTCGTTTCGACGGTTTATGTTTTGGTATGTATGGTATGGTACACAAAAATTTAAAATTAAAAAAAACCCCATCACAAAAAACATAAAATCCAAAAAATTTAGATTAAGATGTGTTTGCCCTTTAACTTTGATATACCTATTAATATTTTAATGGTGTAACACTCACCAGGATATTTACCATGTTCATAGTTTTTATTACTAAATAATATAATAATAATTATTAAATTATTATTAATAATAAAAGTAAAATATCGGTTACCAAATAAAAACTATGAACATGGTAAATATCCCGGTGAGCGTTACATTATTAATGTTAATGACCATGTCAATCATCTCAAATCATATATTAATATTTTGTTTCAACCGTTGCCATGTCAGGGGAACCTAACTGTTAAAGCACTCCGTCATATTATCAGAACGATACATGGTCACCCCGACATGGCAACAACGGTTGAAACAAAATATTAATAGGTATTATCAAAGTTGAAGGGCAAACACAATTTATTCTCAATTTTTTGGATTTTATGTTTTTTGTGACGGGGTTTTTTTAATTTTCAATTTAATTTGTATTTAACACTTTTTAAATTGATTTACTAGTCAAGCCCTTTCATTTGATACCCATATTGAGGGACTTGTGAAATTTTAAGTACTCCGCCATTTTGTAGCGACGGCCATTATTAACTGATTTTTTTCAAACATAGCTAAGAACACTCCAGACTAATATACCTTTTAAACAAAAATAAAACAAAATCCAAATCGGTTCATCCGTTTAGGAGCTACGATGCCACAGACAGACAGACACACACACACACACACAGACACGTTAAACTTATAAAAACCCGTCGTTTTTGCGTCGGGGGTTAAAAAAACCACTCCAAGCAAAAAATAACATTACAACTATTCACAGAACTCATTTAGTGTTCATGACACCGGAGTCCATTTGTAAAATCTTTGTTGTAAAGAAACTTTCTTAAGAAGATATTAATATAACCGCACTTAATTAAATTCCTCGTTTGTAGTACTCAAAAGTCATTTTTAGGTACTTCCGTAAAGGCAACTTACCATGGTAATTATCCAGACAGACGTGAATCAGTCTGCATCAATGATGCACCGTTGAGACTGTATCGGACTTCAAGATAGACACGTATCAAGGAAGCAACGCGTCATGCAGCTGTCATTTTTCGTCAACCCTGCGTGATCAAAGCTACAGGATTACAACCATTTATATTGGAAAAGATGAATGTTCACGACGGAATTGCTCTCAACCATTTCCCTTACAAGGGGAATGCTCCGATCGAGCATTTGAAATTCTTATATACAAGCATTTGGAGCGATACTGGAGCAATCTACGAACTATTGGATTTATTTTTTGTACACGGACGATAGCAATACATAATGACGTACCGTGGAAAGTTGTCTTAAGACAGAGGGAGAGAGAGAGACAGTCCAAAGTTGGTAGTATAAAGAAATACGGGGGTGATATTTTATTTACTGTTTTAATTACAGAGTATTTATCTGTCTAATTAGTGAGCTCTTAGCTTGGTCCGTTTTGTTTGTGTAAAAACACAACGTTTTGTTTATATCGTGGCTTCGTGTTGAATTTGAAGTAGTCTGTTTGTAATATAATGTCAGACGCAGAAACTTGTTCTTGTCTGTTCCTGTGTATTTTTTTTCTCAGATTGTGAGCTTTCCTTTAATATTTTATGGCATAGCTAGAAATGTAGAAATATTAATGTGGTTGTTATTATAAGAGTAAGTAGTAGGTATTAGGGTTCAAATCTTAGACCTTGTACTGTGAATTAAATTAAGTTGGTAATAATAATAGGATCATATCACCAACTTTTCGATGTACAGAATCGAAAATTTTAATAATTAAGCAATAGATGATAGTAAAATCAAGTTGAAATTGAATCTATTATCACATCCAATACACTCATACAGTTAAACAATCAAACAATTCTCACTTCTCAACACCCACAACAATAAAAAGGCAATCTAAAATAAAACAAACTCTTTGCTCCCCTAAAAAATCCACTAGTAATAATTAAAAAAAAAATAATAATTCATTAATAACACTTAAATTTGGAACGATTACTGGACGCTATCTATAGTCCGTCCGCTGTGAACAAGCCATCAATTTCAATAAAACGGGAGTGTGAGACAAAAAATGACGTAATCAATCATATAGCCCGTCATTTTGACGTCGCATTTTGGGGAGGCCACCGCTTCCCATATTATTTAGACAGGACGCTGTTTTTCTTTTTTATATAGAACTTTGATGGATAGATTGGGTTGAACTGTGTAAATAGTACAGTCGTAACCAGAACTTGCTGAACATTTTGACATTGAAAGATTATAAATGGTACAAAATCCTATAATTGATGAGAAAGAAAACTAATTGAAAAGTTTTTTTTTAAACATATTTACCTATCATACTGTTCATACTGGAGATTGATGGCACTTGGTGGAATCTACTACATATACGTATTCAATATGTGTATCATAAATTATGTCTAAGAGAAAGGAGAGGGAGGCAGGCAGAGTAGAAGATTTTTTTTTTAATTCTGCTTTGCCAACCAGTGGGAACGTGGGACAAAGTGGAAGCACTCATGCGTACATTCTGGGACACCTTGCAAACTAGAAAAGTCCGCATACACCCAAAGTCCAAACGGATGGTAACCCTACAACTGGGCTTTAACGCTTCGATGACAACTCTAGCCTTTGAAACCTCATGAAATGAATGATGTTCCTACATCGCCCCAGGACCAGATGAGTGTAAAAGAGAATTACAACGATCATGGTTAAGTCTATTATTAGATTATTAATATGATATTATATTAGAAAAGGTAATATGATATTATTACATTGGGTTCAAGTCCCGTCATAAAACGTTAATTAATATTCTAATTATTGTTTATTGTTTATTGTTTATTGTTATAGCGATATAAGCTTACAGTTGACACCAAAGCGCTTATATGCTGTAGATTATTTTGCGCAGTACACTACATTGCACTAAAATTAAAAGTACTTAAAGTTAAATTCTTACATATTGGCCAAATAATTACATAAACAATCATTCAATAAAAACAAAAAATAAAATAAAAAATGTCCAATACAATACAAATGTCAATAATATCGAATGGAAGGCAAGGATATTGAAGCAAATCACAAGAATTTTATAGTAGGTAAATATTATAGGTAATTATTAAGTGTCATAACAATAATGTCGTCTGGACTAAATTGGAAGTTAAAAATACATTCTTATTATCTACAATGTCAACATTCTTCACATAAATATCCCCTCACCCTTACACTAATGGAACTAGTCTTTTCATAAAATATGTCTACATCTGGATTCATTTCCAAAAAGTTATTTAAGTGCTGTACGCCTCTAAAAGTGGGACTCTTCCATGCCAGAAAACGCCACGCAGGCGGGCAAGTAAAAAGTTGATGCCGTCGCCTTCCAGCCCGCAAGTACCCGTCCGGCACATAAAAAAGGATGCACTCGCGCACCGATGGGTTATCCACCTTATTGTTTAGCAATAGACAGTAATGCATTATAAGTATGAATTCCCGTCTAAAGTGCAATGTATCGAGACCAATCATCCCAGTCACGAAAATGGAAGGATAAAGGAATGGATAGTAGCAATAGGCGCGCTTGTATAAGTAACGGGCAAATTTGCGCTGAACCCGTTCGACCATCAATGTATATAGCTGCTCTGTGGGATTCCATACTATAGCATTATACTCAAGTACACTTCGAACATACGCATTGTAAAGCAACTTAATAACTTCTATATTATTAAATTTAGAAGAGGTTCTAACTATAAATCCCATTGATTTATTGGCTTTTTTACATACGTGCTTGATATGTTCATGGAAATTTAACTCACTATCCATAGTAACACCCAAATCGCGTATTGTGGTTACACGCTCCAGTGGTGTCCCTGCTAGTTCATATTTTGCCACTATTGGAGTACGGGATCTAGTGAAAGTAATTATCTTACACTTGGAGACGTTAAAGGACAATTTATTTCTAATGCTCCACGAGACAACCGCATCAATATCTGCCTGCAGTGCCATACAATCCGTATCGCTAGTGACGGGAAGGAAGAGCTTTAGGTCGTCAGCAAACAGGAGACACTGAGTATTGGTAAGAACCCTAGGTAAGTCATTTATCATAATTAGGAACAGAGTGGGGCCCAGATTACTACCCTGACTTAAGCCTGACCTGGTATAAAATTCACTAGATATATGATGTCCAATCTTAACATATTGCCTACGATTGCGCAGATAATCAGCCATGAACCTAAGAAGCTCTATACTGAACCCCAAGGATGCCAACTTCACTAAAAGGACATCGTTATCCACGAGATCAAAAGCTTTCCTAAAATCAAAATATGCTGCGTCTACCTGGCAACCTGTCGTTACTCGAGAGCGTACATAGTCTACAAACGTTATATGGTTTGTCAGGGTAGAGCGTGCCGGGCGAAATCCATGCTGGGAGTTATCCAAGTACTTATTAATATTATCGACTATAATCTTATTTATAATGGATTCAAAGATCTTCCCAAAACTTGACAATACGGCTATAGGTCTAAAGTTAGTTATATCGGTCGAAGACCCCCCCTTAGGTATCGGTGTTATTCTAGAGACCTTCCAGTTACTAGGATAGACACACTGCTGTAGTGATAAATTATATATGTGCAAGAGCGGTTCCTCGAAGGCAGATAAACAATCCTTGAGTAAAAACGCCGGTATATTATCGGGACCACAAGTAGAGGTAGGTTTCAGACGTCGAACCGCTCGTCTTAATTCTGATGCATTTACGTGGCTAACGCTAAAACTGATTGCATTATATCCTGCGTCAGTTGCTTCACGTTCAGCCGCCTCCGGATCCAGCACCGGAATGTTTGGATGAAAGACCGAACCAAAATACTGCGCGAAGGCATCAACCGCGCCTTGACCCTCGACAAGTACAGTCACCTCTATAAATATGTATACACGGTAGGGTTCCAGAAACAAGTAACCAGGGTTAACTTCAAATTTTTGTTTACAAAATATATAGCAAAATGATGTAAACTCTTAATATTTCATAAATATGTAACCATTACACGCCTCATAAAATGTATCAACTAATGCTCGCAAAAATATACCCACAACTAACGGGTCAATTGAATGGAAACATGCTATAGTTCATATATATGTAGTCTGTAGTCTAAAATATGTAAGTAGTTTTCTATAAAATCGAAACTTCAAATTCAATTCTGACTTAGATTCAGACGCGACTCTCAGACTCATACTCTCAGACTCAGACTCACTCACACTCAGACTCACAGAATCAGACTCGGACTTTCTCAGACTCAGCCTCTCAGACTCAAACTCTCAGACTCAGACTCTCAGACTCAGACCCTCAGACTCAAACTCTCACACTCAGACCCTCAGACTCAGACTCCCACACTCAGACTCTCAGACTCAGACTCTCAGTCTCTGACTCTCAGACTCTGACTTTCAGACTCAGACTCTCAGACTCAGACTCACTCACACTTAGACTCACTCACACTTAGACTCACTCACACTCAGACTCCCTCACACTCAGACTCTCAGACTCAGACTCACAGAATCAGACTCGGACTCTCTCAGACTCAGCCTCTCAGACTCAAACTCTCACACTTAGTCCCTCAGACTCAGACTCTGACACTCAGACTCTCAGACTCAGACTCTCAGTCTCTGACGCTCAGACTCTGACTCTCAGACTCAGACTCTCAGACTCAGACTCTCAGACTCAGACTCTCAGATTCAGACTCTCAGACTCGAACTCTCAGACTCAGACTCTCAGACTCAAATTCAAAAGTCACACTTAAAATATCACGTTTGATAATAATTGGTTAAGAGTGGAAACGGAGATGTGATTGAATTGAAAGTCACAATGGCCGACATCCACGCGAGCGGAGCCGCGGACATCAGCTAGTTATTTGAATTAGCGTGAGTTGATGTGCCTTGAGAGAATAAAGAGACTAACTTCACTGAAAGTACATTTTATATTATTTTGAAAGTACGTGTTTACATATATATGAGCTATAGCATGTTTCCATTCAATTGACCCGATAATTGTGGATATATTTTTGCAAGCATTAGTTGATACATTTTATGAGGCGTGTAATGGTTACATATTTATGAAATATTAAGAGTTTACATCATTTTGCTATATATTTTGTAAACAAAAATTTGAAGTTAACCCTGGTTACTTGTTTCTGGAACCCTACCGTGTATACATATTTATAGAGGTGACTGTACATTATTAAAGATATATTCATTATTTTGGTTTAGATTTTTACGTTTGTCCTTTACATACCTCCAGAAACTAGCCGGATCGCGAGTGATGTTATTCTCTACGTTATACACATATTTCTCAGACGCTACGCTAATGAGTTCCTTGACTATGGTCCTGTAATATTTAAATAATTCTCTATTAAATTGTAATCCATAAATTTTAAACTTTTTCAAATGAAAGTATTTTAATTTTATATAATAAATTATTTCACTAGTATACCATGTTGGATATATATATTTCCGCCTTGATGGATGCTTTTTGAAAGGTACATGCTTGTCGATTGTACTGTTCAATTTGTTATACAGTATGTTCACCGCCACATTAACATCACTCGTACTTTTTAATTCGGACCAATCAATTCCAGCAATATCTGAGTATAGGCTCTGAAAGTTTGCCTTCTGGAAATCCCACTCGTGGATAGCGACATTATCGTATCCCACATTTTGCCCAACACCAGTCCTTGTACATCTCGGCACGGAAAGCAGCACTTCCAAGGGTGGATGGAGAGCATCAATTTTTACCAAGGGTTCGATGTCCGATGTTACAGCCACATGATCACAGTCTAGAGTGGTTAGAACTAAATCCAAGATGCGTCCCTGCTTATTACAGATTTTATTGCATTGTCGCAGCTTACAATAGCTCAAAAAGTTATCAAATTGAAGTTTTACATTGGCACTGCAAGAATATATATTAAAATCGCCAATAATTAGAAATTGGTGATCAGGGTATGTGGATACAGCATTCTCAATACAGGTTAAAACACTCAGATATCTTTGATCATTATAACTGGGAGGCAAATATACAACACATACTAGTAGCCTTACATTTTTCCCCATTATCAAAGCAAACAATATTTCTTTGTCAACAGTTAAATTATCAATATTTTCTATTAACTTCACTGTATAACAGTTTTTTACTGCTAGTAAGACACCACCCCAACCAGTATTGCCAGCTCGATCCTTACGGAGCACTACATAACAGTCATATACCGAATCCATTAGAAAAGTTTCGTTAAGAAAAATAAAATCATAGCAACTTGCGGTAACACTATTATAGAAACCAAAAGTTTTTGTGCGAAGGCCTCTGACGTTCTGGTAGTAAATCAGAATTTTCCTATTGTGTGCTTTAATGTTAGGCTTTAGGGTACGTGATTTAGTGGAAATATATTTACTAACCACTGCATTCCTACCACAATTATTATTCAAGAAAAAGCTGCAGGGGTTGTTCATCTTTCTCAACAGAATGTGTGTTGAATACGAGACTACGACATGTATGTTGTATAGTTTCCAGTATATCTTTGTATAAAGTTTTAATTCCACTTCTATTAATTTTGCCACTATTATATGAAAACATGTCAAAAGATAAATTACGATTTGAGTCAATAAAGTTTGCATAGTTATTATTTTGTATGTCCAAATTTAAGAAATTATTAAATAAATCAATTTTATAATTATAAATCGGTGCCCCACATACATACGTGGGAGCACATATTAAAATATTTGTATGTGTTACATGTTCCAATGACTCTCGTATTTTTCTTACTAATGTATTGTAATCTTGCGTATTATTATACTTAAAGTCTCTTTGTCCAACTATGATAACACAGTAGTCATTTTCATTAAAATTATGTAATTTACCGTCAATGTTTTTAAGCAAGTGTTCTATGCCGCAATTCGGGAAGACGTACCTGCAGTATTTAAATTCGCGGCCAAAGGTATTTTCTACATCTTGCAGGGTGCCGCAGGTATTACTATTAGTCAAGATACATAATTTTCCTCGCTTGTGTGACGTCTGAGCCATAGAAGATGTGTCAGCAATGCGTTGTGTTGACGAGGACTCTTCACTTTTTTCCCTTTGCAGTTCATGTTGCAGGTACTCGATTCGCTGGTTTAAATTTATTATCTCAGATTTGGCCTGTTTCAGTTGGTGCTCCAATCTTTCGAGGTATTGTTGCTGTTTTGCGATAGCCTCTTCCAGTTGTGCGTCTGTCCCAGCCACGCGTTTAGGAGGTGTAGCAAATATACTTATATCCCCAAGGCGCTGGGAGCACTTTCGCTTTTGTACAGTACTTGGTAAGTCGCTCCTTTTCACTGGAGAATTCGATAGGAATTTTTTTAGTGTTTTATTTTCATTGGTCATCTTTACAAGTTGACTACGGAGGTCGTTATTTTCCAAAATTATATTCTCCAGCTCATTTTGAGAACCGTATAGACTGTAACTGCGTAATAGTATCTTGCATTTCCGGAATAGAGGTAAATTCAACGGTTGGTATAATCCACGCTTTTTGAGAGTGTTTGTTCTATTATAGCCGGGCTATTTATTTATTTATTATTATTATCCATTTATTTCGGAAAATTATCCATAGTGTTAGTAACAATGATCCTTATAAACTAGGGTGTCATACTGTACAACTACGTGTTCGGTAAATATATTATCTTCCAGATCGAGGATGGGAGTTTTGTGGGTAGAATGTGTATCAGCCTTAGAAATAGGAGACGATTGTTTCCTCCTGATTGTTATATTTGAGGGTTCAGTTTCAGAAGCATGTGTATTCTGCGATTTATTCTTTTTCTGTTTGCATGTCGCACATGCCCACTTGGTGACAGTCTTCTCTCCTGTTTCGCCTTTAACTTGCTTCTTACAATGACAACATGTCATAAATCGCGCCATCTTACGGTCGCCTGCAGTTTTAGGGTTCGCCGACATTTTAACCAACTTTTTCGCTCGCTATTGACAGCCACGCACACAAATTGAAACAATCCCAATAAGTGCTATGCTCAGGGTCAGGAAACTCTTATCCGTACGTGGTACACGACTTCGACGGACACGACACGACACGACACGACACGACACGACACGACACGACAAATGTCGTCGGTCACGAGATATAATAGCGGCTTTTATAATAATCGGTACTAAACCATAGACAATATGGTTCATATATTTCACTGCACAATACTGATTGTCTATTGTTATTTTGGTTATGGTTGGGTACAAAGTTCAGTTTTAGCAAAAATTTGAAAGGAATTTTCCTAACGGTCTGATTGGGATTGAAATTCAAAAGTTTTGACCTTTATTTCACTACACTAACACAGCTATTGATCAATTATTTTCAATTGACAACATTTTTAGGAACTTAGTGCGCTATATTCATGTAGTCCAAGTATTCCAAGTAATAATATTGGTTGTAGAATGCAGACATATAGGTAAACACATACAAAAATACTTTTTTTTTAGTAAGTGCTATATTTACAAACGACAGATTTAAAAATTATGCATAAAATATCCAGCCCACTACGTTTGCACTGTACGGGATTTTTTTTTATCGGGCGATAAATCCCCACGGATACCGCCCCCACGGAGCTGGTGGAGGTGGTTATGTCGGACTCGAACCGACTAAAACGCACGCCGTCTTGGGTCCTTGGATGCCGGAGCTGAGATTGCCAAAAGCATATCTCTCGCACCCCGGCAGACCCAGGACCATCTAGCACTGTACGGGATTGTAGCCCGCAAACACTACATGTATTTTCTCTTAATTATTCCGATCAATTACAAATTATAGTACCTATTTGTGCTTAATGGTAAGTCTCCCAATAATTCCATTCGTAGATAATAAAGTACCAGTACATTACAGAAGCTATAATACTGGCCATTGCAAATACACAACAATACGACTCGACATAGCTATAGATCGCTCTGGAATGTTCCATAGCTTCGGAATGGCTATCTACACGAATATGCCATTTCTATTATCGTATAGCCGTCTATTATTGCTGAGTACTGCAATACAAAGTCGACCTCAAATCATTACGTTGTATCTGAGTGTTTCGTAGCGACGAGCTACGGCGTAGGCGTAAACTAGCTACGCTATGAAGGTTGTTTTGTGAAAGATATGTTTTGAAGATTGATTCGATATAGATATTGTATTACGAAAATGAAGTATAAAGGTTTAATTAAATTTAAATTAAATACTAAACCTACGTCAAATATCGCGTGAACCATTGGACATAAGTATTTTATTAATTGATTGGTATTGATTGATTATAAACTAGCTTTTGCCCGCCGCTCCGCCCGCATGGATGTCGGTTATTGCGACCAAACATAGCCTATATCCTTTCTCATGGTCTAATCTACCCCCATACCAAATTTCATCAAAATCCGTTCAGTGGTTTAGGCGTGAAAGCGCACAGACAGACAGACAGACAGACAGACAGAGTTACTTTCGCATGTATAATATAAGTATGGATGATGAAAGGGTAAAACTGTATATCACAGTGTTGTGTATATATTTTTTTACATAGTTTTTATGTCCTTAACTTGCCTTATAGCAATCACAATACGACAATTTAAGTTATTTTGCCCTTATGAAAAGTGCTTGTGCAAAAACATTTTCCACTAGCATTGGTCATTACTGTGGTGGACTATATGGCTTCACCCCGTCCCGTCTACTTTCTAGGGCTTCGAGGTAAGGAATGAGGTGGAAGTTATTTCTAGTACAGACAGGCAAGTGGTTTATTTTATTTAATAATTGAGAACTAAACTATTTCGTTTAATAAATAAAATTATTGAATGAATTTTACAGCATTTAGTATGCTTACTAATACAAATCGAATACATAGGGATTGTAACATCATTCATTGATTCCGATAGTTCGTAAGAAAATGAGATTCCACCGTCGCCTTAAAGACGTATAAGATGGGAAATTTGAATCACATCGGGCGTGTCTCGATAACCGAATTGGTCAAGGCATTCCCCCTGTAAGGGAAAGACTGTGGTTTCGAGTCCTGCCCGAGAAGATTATTTTTCCCTATGTATTTGATAAATAAAATTACTTCTCGGTGAGGTAAAATAAGGCACTTTATCTCTTCCCGTGGGAGTCGTAGAAAGCGACTAAGTTATATGGCTGTGGTCTATACGAAATCCAACAAATCCAACAAGCGAGCATTTTTCATGGGCTGTAAGTATGCCAATAAAAAATACTTACTTGACGGAAATACGCTCGGCCACTATTACTTAGGACCAAAAATCATATTCGGTGAAATGTAGGTATTAATACGCCTCTGCCAATGCCTTCTGGATGCGTTTACCACTGGTGACCGAAATTCATTTTATCATTTGACGTGTGACCGATAAAACATTTTTTTTATATCACTTAGGTGGCAGACAAGCACACGGCCCACCTGGTGGAAAGTGTTTACCGCGGCCTATGGACGTATGCAACACCAGGGGCGTTACACTCGCGCTGCCTACCCTGAAGAAACCTTCTAATGCCCCTCTTGAAGAACCCCGTATTGTAGTCGCTTGGGAAAACCAGGCATTCCACAGCTTGAGCGTACGTGGGATGAAGTTCCTTTCATACCGCACGGTACGCACCGTATTCGGGTGCAATGTGTGGGGATGAATTCCTTGTCCATGGCGAGCGGTGCGATGATAGAATGTAGCTGTGGGCATCATGTCAAATAATTCATCTGAGCACAAACCATTCTACTACTGAACCATTGACTAAAAGAGTTTTTATCGAACAAACATTTGGTAGTTTTACTACTGATTGAGTGAACGTTTGGTCGAAAAACAGTTTGGTGTTATAGATGATTTGTAGAGATGATAGATAGATGATGAATATATAGATAGATCTTGAAACCTAGTAACCATCAGGCCATATTGTTGCACGCCATGTTGTGATAACACACACGTAGCAACGTGGCCGCAATGTTGTCCATCAAACGTTAAAAAAAAAACATCACATGTGTCGTATTGCGAAACGTTGTCGAACTTGTTGAGCGTCATATTTTACGTGTCAAATGTTGCCCGGTGCATAAATTATGGCGAAAAAGCTAGTTTATCTATCAAACTGTAGATTCATATTCTAAGCGCGCATCAGGCTGAATGAAAGCAAGTCGATACACGTTGACTTCACAAATAAGAGAACACAGTATTTCCCCGTACTTATGAATGGTGAACAAGTACCATACGCTAATACAGCCAAATACCTCGGCATGACTCTAGACGCCAAGCTGCGCTGGAAAGCACACGTCAAGAAGAAAAGATCAGAACTAAAATTACGCTACCAGAAAATGTACTGGCTTCTTGGGAAAAGCTCTCCTGTATCAGTACACAATAAAGTCCTACTATATAAACAGGTATTGATGCCAGTATGGACTTATGGTATCCAGCTATGGGGCTGTACCAGTAAAAGCAATCGTCAGATTATTCAACGATTCCAAAATAAAGTGCTCAGGGATATTGTCAACGCACCCTGGTACATTCGTAACTGTGATCTACATCGGGACCTGAACATGGACGACGTAGATCAAGTCATTCAAAAGTATGCCGAAGCCCATGAAAAGAGACTTCATCATCACGTGAACGTCGAGGCAATCCAGCTCCTTGATAACACTGATATAGTGAGAAGACTAAAACGCACAAAGCCGTTTGAGTTAGTGTAGTGTTTTTAGTGACAAATAAATGCAGTGACAAGTGCCGCGTACAAAGAACACATGAACAAGGTGTCTTCGCCTTAACAAAAACTAAGTAAATGTTAATGGACACGCTCTTAGAATTTATGTTTATGTAGTAATTTAGGTGAAAGATATTTACTTATTAGTCAATAGGCTAGATGGTAATATAAATAAAGTATTGTATACCATATTGCAAAAAAAAAATATATATATTCTAAGTGAACCTCACAAATATGTGAGGTTCATAAGATATGAAGATCTTGGTTGAATTCCACAAACACTCCACATCAAGAACTATTATATATTAAATCAGCTTTACATCTCACAAAGGTATATCAGATCGTCAAATTAGCATCTGGCATGCAGACCTGCTTGTACCGTATAGGTTTAATTAGAGCTCGCACTACGTATATAGAGAGAGACGATTAGCGCATTATATCGTATGAACGGGCACAACATTCACCTGCTACTGCTATACTGATCTACCTGTCAGTCGTAGTAATTACAAGGATATCCATCTGTCATCTATTTATACTATTATACAGGGTTACTGGTAACTCGCCATAAACCTATCAGGTGGTGAGAGGACCGAAAATGCTACAATTTAAGTAGTAAAGGTAGTAATAGTAGTAGTTTTGTGAGACGGATTTACTCGATTTGTAATTGAGTCCTGACAATTTTTTTAATTACAAGTGAATAGTATTTTACATAATTTCTTACATTTCAAACATAATTATCCATGACCTTACCAACTTTTTTTTACAGAATATTAGAACCGAAGTTACTAATATTCCCGCTAACCCCTCCAACTATGCTATATTGCTTGTGCTACGAGTGAGTTCACGTGTAATGGCCAGGATTCGAACCCGGGACCTCTTGATCGTAAGGCCGACTCCTTAACCATTAACGCTATTCACTTATTAATTGATAGGAGAGTAAAGTAAAGCAATAGTAAAGTTGTCACCTACAAGAATAAATAAGAATAATTTCCAGTCGGCAAAAACTTAATTTGGAATTTGCACTTTAAACCTTTATTCTGGGTTAATTCGCAAAAACTCAAAAACTCAATTATTTCGAAAACTATTGATTTTCGGTCATGCTAACAAAATTGTAGCATTTTGGCTTGTCTAACAGAAACTCTGTATAATTGATAATTACCAGTAATCTTGTATATTTGTAACGTGATCGTGTCTGTACAGAAATATTAAAAAGAACTTAGGTCATGTCTTAATAACTGCTAGCTATACACGAATTTTTTTGATTTCTTGGCTGTTTGTTTCTTTGCGATGGACGCAAAAACTTTTGATGCGGCTTTTTTTGTTTCAAAGGTCTTGGTCAGACTTAAAATCTTACGTTTGTTTGATCGCAATCGGTCGAGTAGAACCGGCGATCACCACGCGGGCGGAGCAGTGGGTGGAAGGCTAGTTGTGAATAAAGGAAAGCTGCCTATCTGCGGTTGAAATACAATGAACAAAAACACAAAGCAATCAAAAATATTACTGAAAAATGATGTAGATACAAAAGAAATTGGCAGGCTTTGTTGCTGATGTAAATTTTAGAGTGATGTGGGTTGTGACGATTCTTGTTTTTATTTTGAAAATGAATAATAAATGGCTCTGTCTCTTTTTCTTCAATTCGTTTCTGGTTAGAATTTTGTATAATGTAAGAGCTTCAGACGAGGACGATTAGATTTTTTACAAATTGTCTTTACGATTCGTTGTTTTTTCGAAGGTGTACTTTTTAAATGCCTCTGTTCACAGGCATTACGAATCGTGAAAATGTTGGACACTTCTATCATCACATATTTGTCGTTTTCTAAATTACATTTTCATCAAAAAAAACCCGAGTAATAGTTTTATGTCAAGGATTTGCTCGATTTGTTCGATAGTTCATCCGAGACTTAACTCTGAATCACGAAACGAATGTAAACGAATATTTAATGGAATCCTTATATGATGTCAATGTCAATTCGTCGTGAGGAATGACGGAACCCGTGTGAATGAGCCCTGACAAGTTTTTTAATTAGTGGAGTAAATGTTACATAATTTGTTACATTCCAAACATAATAATTATCCATGACCAAACCATTTTTTAAAGAATCCTAAGCTACTAATGTTCCCTGTAACCCCTCCAACTAAGCTATATTGCTTGTGGTTTCACGTCGGTAGTGTAATGGCCAGGATTAGAACCCGGGACCTGTCGATCGTAAGGCCGACTCCTGAACCAGTAAGCTACTGACGCTATTTACTTGTGAATTAATAGGAGAGCACAAATTGGAAGCTGGAAGCATAAGCTACAATGGGAATAACTCAGTGCTGTGCCTGATACGCAAGTCAAAACTGAAACCTGTGTGTATTAACCTTTACCCTTTACATTTTTATTCCTAAAACCGCCTGAGAAGGCTTACATTACTTTGAAATTGTATTAACAATATTTGCCAAAAATAAAGTTTCGATCCAACTTTTAAATATCAAGTAATGTTGCTAAGTAAGAAGAAGAAGTCTTATAAAAACATTTTGCTTGGCACAAGTTATACACCCAAGTTTAGAAATTTGCAAGATTTAACGCAACAATTTTATGTAGGTACCTAGTCCAGTCGTGAATATATTTTTTTAAATAAGCCTTTTGTATGTTTTCACTTAGGAAGTAATGAGTTTCATAAAAAAAAAAAAAACCTTAGAGGAAAGACTGTACCAGAATTTCTATGTCTCATTCATCAATTAACAAAGTAGGCATACGTGCAAACCTTACGCTCCAGATTGGTGTCCCAAAGATTTTGGCGGGACCCCAAAAACATCCAGTAGGTAATCGCGATTTTTTATCAACATTCATGACCGCACTATTTCATACTTGACATTTTGAACTATATCCTTCTAAAAAAGTTGCAGTTTTACTTTTTCATTCCCAAGACTTGTTTTTTGCTCTCGTTCATTTCGCTGCAGCCAGCCCCAAGGCACTGAGCTCAAATGCTCCACCATGTTTGATTCTTATTTACAAGGCGGCAAAAGTAAATTACGCTCCAGCTTGGATTGATTGTACCCTGCGATCTCTAGAGATTGCGGTTGCAACTTGCAACATTATTGCAACCTTTGCTAACGTTATCTGGAGAGTCTATTGACTACAGTCTTCGGTTTTAATTTACGTAGGAAAAATTCACTTGCTTTATCGAATGATAAACAAATTACTTTGTGAAATGTAAATTAAAGGTGGTGGTACAGCTCACTCGTTTAACCATGTAGAGTACTTACATACATTATGACAATTCTAACACCCATCAATTAAAATAAGTCAATATCCAGGATGGAATTTGGAAACTGCAACCAGTTCCTTTCTAGAGAAACATCAACTGTGCTTATTCCACTAAAGCCTATATTTATTGGAGTAACAACACTGGAGCTGATTCAAGCCCTATTCTGGATATTGACTTATTCTGAACTAAATTCGCATAGCATAGTAATTTCCTAAATCATTAGCACGATACCTATCCCGATACTAAAGTCATTTCACATAATCTCATAAACTAAAATCGCAATAAAATAAAACCAGTAAAGTATTTACTCTTGATATAATTTTGAGGATAATACTCATACACTCCTGGTAAGCTCGCAAAGTCGGCCAAACGTTACTCTCACATAAATAAAGGTGCAGAATTTCATCTGACGTTTATGGACGTAGCTTTACGATATTTTTGTGGAATGTACGCGTGAATGCATGCGATTCTCTTCATTTTGAATGTAAACATTCGTTTTACTCCGTTGTAATAGAATAATTATTTCATCTAATCAAAGCTTTTGAGATTATTTTGTTTAGTTCACTTGTTCAGAATATATATAGATTTTGAGACGGTTTACGAGGTACGATTTTTTTTGTAAATGATAAACTACATATTTGGATTATTATAACTTTATTTGCATTGTGATTCCCAAAATACTGAAATCAGGAAATTAATTTTTGTTATATTTATAATATCATAAATAATGAATTATACAGAATTCGATATTTTTCATAAAAGTAGTAGATACGATTTGAAAGTTTTTATTAAAAAAATATTGCACAGTTAGCGGCAAAATTGCTTCAAAATAAAGACGGTAGTGTGCATTTTTATTAAATAGCGCCCAAAGGCGGCATACACTGAGGTTTATTTGGAAGTATTCCAAAAAACTTCTCAAAACAACCCGAACTTACATTCCCATCTGCGGAGTTCGCCACCTAAGTGAAAAGTTACAAGCTAAATTACATTTCGTCGCGCAGTAAAAAAGGTATATTTCGGAATTTCCGAAGCACGTCCGTGTTAAGAATATAAGAGGCTTAGAATAACGAAATCCGGCTGTTTTTTCGAGTGTCGCGTGAATTTCGTAGCGGAGTTCGTCTTAAACTTTTTTCATTCCCGGCGAGATGGGCCATCCCGAAATCCCGTTTTGATTTCTTCGGAGCCCACAAACACCGCTTACACACAGGTGGTTCGCACTTTTTCCCAACTTTATGCAAAATAGTATTTGAGTTTAATATCGCCGGTCTGTTCGTTACGTTTTGTGAATTACTTCGCGATGTTGCCCTTAGTGAAGTTTTCGGTTCACTCTTTATTCAAATGAAGAAAAATATCAATGTTCGATTTTGAATTGATCAAAATGGTGTGAAATATTCGTAATTGATTAAAATGAATAATTTATTGTTTTACAAAAACCAGGTTAGTAGATTTGGTACTGAGATTTTATACTTCTCAATCATCTCAATCAATCAATTTATCAATTCTTGTTAAAAACCGTCTTTAAGGCAAACCATTTTCATATATATAGAAACCTGTATTCAAATAATATCACCTAAGACATGATAAAATCAAAGAATTCATAGTATAGGTTAGGCCGAAGCTATGTCTCATTATTGAAGTTCTTAGTACGTATATAATTACATTAGTGAATAGAATACTATAACAATACCCTATCAAAGGAGACGGTTAATTAGGCAGGGGCTATTATTCTACATCGATAACTCGAACGTAAACATATTTGATCAGTCGCTTTCATGTGAGCTTTTCTAAGCAGCAACGACAAGCCCCACTACCCCACCACCCCCCGTTCCCAACCGACCACCTGAGGTGTCCACCTGGTTGGTCAGTTAGGAATAAATGTTCCTAACCACCCACCTTGTGCAGCTGGTGGGTCAGTTAGTAACAAAATATACTAACCGACCACCTATGACTGTATAAAATGCTAAAAAAACAAATGGTCGTAGTATGCACTTATTGGATCATTAGGTCATTTAATGATCTACTATTCATAATTAGTCATTAAATCATAGTTGTGAACTCTTTTTAATAAGATAAAATGTGCTATAATCTATACGAGTAATAAATTATCTGATGCTACCTACCACGACCTAATAATAAAAAAGGTAGGAGAATATGTTCCTGCAGGAAAATTTATAATTTACGGAAAAATCTATTCAACGTAAGCGTAACCGCGGCTTAAATCTAAACATGCGAGCCACAGCATTTTATACAGTCACAGGTGGTCGGTTAGTATATTTTGTTACTAACTGACCCACCAGATGCACAAGATGGATGGTTAGGAACATTTATTCCTAACTGACCAACCAGGTGGACAACTCAGGTGGTCGGTTGGGAACGGGGGCCCACCACATACAAACAAATTTACTGATGACGATTGTTTTCGGCTTAGTTGATTAAATATTATCACCATATAACAAACGCCTCGCAATGGCACCCCCACCAGGTCCAGGTAGAAGGGGTAGACCCAAGAAGTGCTGGCTTGGCGTCGTGGAGGGTGACATGCGTGCAAACGGTCTCATTACCTTGGACGCCCAAGATCGTGGGAAGTGGAGAAGAAAGAGCCGGAAGGCGGACCCTGAGCTCCGAGGACACCGTGGCCTCGGAAGCAATCAGGACTAACGTCTTTATGTGGATGATGATGATGATTAAATATTCTTAATTGACAGAAAGCGTAATAATATATATCAGCGCTAGTCGATATACATACCGTACATGGATTTATCACGCAACAATTCGACCGCAATGTTTTTCAAAAACAGTCGATGTTTGTACACAAATGGAGTAAATGTTTGAGGTTAGGTTCTATAAGTTTTAATTGATCTATTGAGGTGTCATCGTTTTCTACTTCTAATTTGCAAGGCCGCTTTTTGTGTTTTTTTTTGTTATTAACAAAAACAAAGTTGGGCAACTTTATTTGTCTTTTACCCGTTCATACGTTTAACTATTGCTAATAAAAAATTCTATACAAGATTCTTCTAACACTTTGTTGTATTACTATTGTATAGGTACTTTATTAATAACTAAGTAAAAAGTTTTAAAATAATCACTCACTTATGTGCGCCAGCTTGCCGACTTTTGTAGACCTGCAACAAAAAAAGCACCAATAATATAAACTTAATCTAAACATCACAAATCCCGAGTTATCCTTTTCAATTTTCTCCCGTCAACTGTCAGAATTATCTCGAGAATGCTAAATACATTTTGAATAAAACGCTACAAAGCACAAGCAAATTCAAGTTTAGCAATCTGTGGCATACGTCAAAACGTCACTCTCGTCTGTAACCATTCGCAATTATCACCCCGCAGTGCCGTGAGACAGAAAACCGATGACAGATGCTCAGATATCAAATAATGAATAAAACGCAAGTCTAAGGCGGTTTCACCCCCTGTTAACGAGAAAAGTTGAGTTTGGCTGATACGCTCCAAACCGCACACTTCACTCTTTTGGTAGTGAGCGTTTTAGTAGTCTAGAGGGAAAGCGATTTTACTTTCATTTTAATATTTATACTTTATTCTGATTAACATGTGGACGCTAATTTACAGTGGTATTATAAAAAATAGATTTTTTTATAGCAGGGGTACTTTTGTCAATATTTATAGCTTACATTGTGTACATACAAGTGCCCGGCTACTTAAACTTGAGCCAGTTTTAGAAATACTTAACGTATCCCTCCTATTAAGTCCAGAGATTACAGAGTAAAATTCACACACACTTAATTTTTGGATTATTTTTTAAACGTTTTAGTTCTTGTTTAGTTTACTTTACTTTAGCAGCGAGCAACTTTCAACCCCCAAACACACTACTGGTACATTTAACTAAACGCGAGTAAAGTTTATTCCTAGAATAACATATCGGCTGTTTAACCTGCCATTAGAGAAATAAATCTTCACCAAAAATGTTAATAAATTCTAAGCGTTTACAAAAAGACCATGACCATAATCACAAGTCAGTTATTTATACGACCTATGAAAATTTATCAAAACGCGCCGCTCATCATTGAGTCCACATCCCGCTCATACGAAATTGCCGCTCGCGACTGTCAGCGCTTCTAGTTCATCTGCCTCGTTAGAGCACAATTGCCGATGTGAAATTAAAACCGCCGCCCATCCAAATGTGACGTCATTGTGGAACGTCCGACTAGTCATTGTTCGTTGTAATGGACAGGTTTTGTTCATACGCTCGAATGCGGCTTACGATATTAGGTTGCGTGTAGCTTTGACATGAATGGGAGGCTCTTTGAAGTTTCATTGTTTGGGAAAATTATGTTGAGGTATGTTGCTGATTAGTTTGATAGACTTGCATAGATTCGATTACATTACATTTTAACATAAACATAACATAACATAAACTCACGCCTGTATTCCCCGAAGGGTTAGGCAGAGGTGCTAGCACCCACACTTCGCCAGTTTATGTTTAGGTCTCAATGGGAGCCTATTGCCATTAACCGGGCACTTATAAACCTGCGATGAATACACACAACTTCGAAAAGCATCGAAAAGTCATTGGCGTGTGCCATGGTAAACCTGGGATCGAACCCGAGACCTCGTCTCAGCAGTCCAATACCCATACCACTTGGCTACCGCAGACATTTTAAAGGTTTACATATACTTTTTTAAACTGACTTGAAAAAGGAGATTCTCAATTTGACTGAATGTTCATTTTATTGGGGTTCCCCTTACCGAAAAGATAAAAGTGGAACCTTATTACTAAGACTCCACTGTCCATCTATCTGACTTTCATCAGGATTATCTCATGAATTGCGATACCTAAGACATTGACACAGGTGATATAAATTTCTATTACCGCTATAATTTTTTTACTAAAAACAGAGTAAAACAAGTATTTATTTCTAATTGTATAAATGATTCAATCGTTCTCGTCACCAAATTCCTTATTGGATATTATGTAGCACACATATAACTAGCGCCATCTAGTGAAGAAAGGTTGAACTTATTCGGGCCAACGTTAAAGTTCTTACACTGACCACGACTACATATATATACGAATTACCAACGAATGCTATATTTCGGTTCATATTCACAATGATTGACAGTAACGTTAATTTAATTTTTATTTAAGCGTCAATAGCTTAGTGGTTAGTTAGTCAGCATTACAATCGAGAGGTCCCGTGTTCGAATCCTGGCCATTACACTGGCTGGAGAGGTTAGAGGGAATATTAGTAACTTCGGTTCTAATCTATTATATAAAAATCAATGCCACTTTTCGTTGTAATGTACGTTGTATAGTATAATAACTCAATAACGCCTTTACCGATTTGGCTTATCTTGGTCTTGAATTATTCGTGGAAGTCCAGGGAAGGTTCGTACGTAGAGAAAAATTCGAATAATTGCCGGGAACCGACATCCACGCGGGCGGAGCTGCGGGCAAAAGCTAGTATTCGTTTAAAAAAATACACTTTGTATTAGTAGTTCTTTGTCATATCACTATGCTAAGCTACAATATAATAATACTTTTTGTTGAACTTATCCTAAGCAGTCCTAACAGTGTGATATTTCAGACTATTAGGTAATCTAGTATTAGCCGTGATTATGTAGCTTAGCGGTTAAGGAGTCGGCCTTACGATCGAGAGGTCCCGGGTTCGATCCTGGCCATTACACTACCGGCGTGAACCCACTCCTAGCAAAAGCATTTTAGCTTAATTGGAGGGGTTAGAGGGAATATTAGTAACTTCGGTTCTAATATTCTTTCTCCAAAAAAAACATATATTCCCATTTTTGCCCGACTTAAGGAGGAAGGAGGGTTATCATATTTTATAAACGTAGTTTTGTGGTTCAAGATTCCCTTACGATCATCGAGAGGTTCCAGGTTCAAATCATTGTAGTAGGTACCGAAGTGAACCCACTCATAGAAGCCTTTACATTTCTGATAAGTTCCCGATTGTTTAAAAAAATACAAGATGTGGTTTATATAATATTATTCATTGTTTCATAAAACTCAAGTCTATATATATTCATCATACTGTAACAGTTAAGTATCGTTTTGTCTTTCCATCCCCCCAGAGGGTGGAAGAGGGTGCTATACCCCGTCTGTCTGTCTGCGTCGTAACAATCGCAGTAATTACTATACAAGTGCTAGGAGAACGTAAGTGCGTCGTTGATTATACGCGAGTTTCAAGTTCTTTGCGATATGAAGAGGGAGGGATATAGTTATACGATTCTTGTTTTGACGACTGACGATTCATATATTTGAAACTTCTGATAATCATAGTAATATAATTAATAAAATTTTATACTAGCTTTTGCCCGCGACTTCGTCCACGTTAAGTTCAGAATAGAAAGGTTTAGAACACACTGCTCCCGCGACTCAGATCAAGTTCCTTAAAATTTCTTTGAGACTGGTACTTCATGCAAATATACCAGGGTAACAGAAATACTGAAAACGTTTATATGGGAAAAAAGAAAACTGTTTTTAGGGTTTTCCCGGGAATTATTCGAATTTTTCTCACCTTTTAAACCTGTCCTAGACCTCCACGAACATTTCTAGACCATGATAAGATAAATCCGTTCAGCCTTTCTCGAGTTTTAACGAACAGCAATTGATTTTTATATATATGTATAGATGTATAGATAGATGAAATATTACAGGAACCAGTGCATTCAAATGTAACACTATCAATGGGCCCCATTCCGCATAAAAAAGGTATATACAAATCCGCAGGAATGAGGGTCATCCGTATAAATAATGTCTTATATTTTATTGTTTAAGAATTTAAATTTTCAAATTAGATTAGAAAAATAAATACTCAAGGCGAACCTTAAACACAACCTAGATCAGTAACGCATTAATTTTTGCCAATTTAAATCAATTTGAATAGTTAGCATACTACTCGCTTTAAAATTTCATTAAATGAAAATTGTGATAAAATGTCTCGTTAAAAAGTTAGCTTAAACGATATACTATTACGAGTACACGTGTTCGAAAACTTCACTAAACTGAATTTAAAATTATGTATTCAGAACAACGTAGTTAGCAGACTTGGAGAACTTTATTAATCGGTTCAACTTTAAAATCATTTTTAAATGAGATTTAGTGATTATACTCAAGTAGAGAGCTTTTTCGAGTGGATGCTGCTGCGCGGAAACGGTAAGCCGATTAAAATCCCCAATGAGACTTATATGGGTGCACATACGATGCTTTGGTTCAACCAACATCTACTTAACTATAAAGCGTTAGTTTTGAGAACATATTGGATGTTTTATGCTCAATCCCGCTCAAATATCTGAATGAATCTGATTATTTGGCAAATGCATCCTACTAATTCTATAAACGTGAAAGTTTGTTACTCTTTCACGTAAAAACTACTGAAAGGATTTTTATGAAACTTTACAAAAATAAAGCTTATACATCCGAATAACACATATGCTATATATCATTACGCTACTACTCAAGGAAACGGAGCAACAAATACACTAATCCTGTGCAGACGAAGTCGCGGGCACCAGCTGGTACATACTTATATTTACACCTATAAATCCCCGAAGTAGTAGATATAGTCATTAGAAGAATGGCAGGTATTTATCCTCGTCTGCGCCGAAGTTGGTTAAAAATTTAATATCTGGTCCTGGCGCACGAGGTACCCGAAATTTTGCGGGTACATTCCACAGAAAAAGTACCAGCTGTAATCTTATTAATGGTTTGTTCACAAGGAGCATCTAAACCTCTCTTGAGTCTCGTGGGGCAGAGGAAGAAGCTCTCAAAATGTTTAGTGCGAGATGGTAGCCTAGTGATATGGGTAATGGACTGCTGAGACGAGGTCTCGGGTTCGATCCCAGGTTTACCATGGCACACACCAATGACTTTTCGATGCTTTTCGAAGTTATGTGTGTATTTATCGCAGGTTTATAAGTGCCCGGTTAATGGCAATAGGCTCGCCACCTATTACATTGGGAACTAAACATAAACTGGCGATATGTGGGTGCTAGCACCGCTGCCTACCCCTTCGGGGAATACAGGCGTGAGTTTATGTTATGTTATGTTATGGTATGAATTCCACCGTGTGGGGATGGCACCGCAGATCCGTACGTGTTGTTCTGGATAGGAAGGGAGACTACGACTAACATAAATTTGGTCCAGTCAGCATCAAATAGATGTTGACGAACAAAGTGCTCAAAATGATCCCCTTCTAATTGACTAATTGTTCTGATATTTGGTAAATACCTTTAGTTTGGACAAAAATACCATTGGAATCAACAAATTAGTTTGATTTGCTCTTAATACGAGAGTTGGAAGATATTTTGACGCTGACTGTACAGGGATAGATTATGGCCTGAAATAACACATCGAAGACGTTTTACTCATGGAATACTTTCATAGCAAGAACGACATTCTTCAGAATCGCACACGGGCGCAGCCATGGGCAACAGCTACCGATAAATGAATTAACTGCAAATGAAATTCATTTGCTTAGTTTTTCTATTTGTATAGCAAAATGCTTCTAATCAGGTCAAGTGGTATTATGCACTAGATAAACGATGAACCGATGTTATAAACAACGTACTTACATACGATTGCACTACAGTAATGACATAAACGTACCTATTTTATCAATTAACAGATCAAGTAAAGGGACCCTTTTACTCAATCATTATCAAGTCTTTTATCTAATATATTTAGATAAAATTGTGTGTGAAAAAATGAAAAAATGTTAGACCCATACCTAATATTATAAATGCGAAAGTACTTCTGTCTATTTGCCGGTTAAAGGCTTAGGTGTGAAAGGGTCACACCTAAACCATTGAACAAATGCGATACAGAGATACCTAGTTGTGAACCTTGGAAAAGTACATAGGCTATGGGTCGTAATAACCGACATACACACGGGTAAAGCAGAAGTCAACGTCTAGTCGGAAATAAAAATAAAAGGTCTGTAATCCATACTAATATTATAAATGCGAAAGTAACTCTGTCTGTCTGTATGTTACGCTTTCACGCCTAAACCACTGAACCGATTTTGATGACATTTGGTCTAGGGGTAGATTAGACCATGAGAAAGGACATAGGCTATGTTTGGTCGCGATAACCGACATCCACACGGGTGGAGCCGCGGGTAAAAGCTAGTACTCTATATGCTAAAGATAGCAAAATCTAGTTCATGGGTGATTGAAATAAAAATATTTGTAGAGGATTTTACTGTAATTTTTACCTACTGAAAAGCTGTGTAGAAATAGTGTAGAGCACATCATAATAACACAAAATAAATCGTGATGAAGCCTGTGGAATTTTATTTAGAGGGTCTAGATAGCGTTGTGTAGAATGTTGTGGAATATTGTGGAAAAAGTTCCACGGTTGATTAAAAAATAAGTTACCATAGGTTACGGGAACGTGAACAGAATTTCTCGCAGACAAAGCTGCGTTTATCAACTAGTAGGTACATCAATATTCAAACATTGTTTGAGAAAAAAAACATCAATATAACATTTAAATTACTTGACTATTTTCAGATTTTAAAACTGTCTGTTAAAACACATTGTTGTCTAGAAAATCTTCATTTTCCAAATAAAATTATTAAATAAGCTACACAATAGACTATAAAGCGGCTATAAGTACCTATTGCACCACTAGAGTTTAATTATGTTCGGTTTTAATTATCAAAATATAATTACGTGTTATTAGACTACGCAAATCGTTATGGCCAATGTACTGTGGAGGTCAGGTGGCAGCCGCTTCAGGGAAAACATGGAAGTTCCGACAAATTACGTTAAAAAGGGACCAGATCCGTAAGGTCACAGGCATCTTGACCGGTCACTGTCCCCTAAACAAGCATCGATTTACAATAGTTATGACGGACAGCCCCCTGGACAGAGGGTACATGGGGGCAGAAGAAACACCACATCACGTGCTTACAGAGTGCATGAGCGTGGCCAAACAACGGGCAAAATTCTTCCACTTACCAGTTTCGCATGTGGAAACCTGAAAAGGCTGCAGGCTTTTTGGGAGGATCTGGGTTGGTTGGAATGAGAAGTAAGATAGTACGCACAATGGCCCAATCAAGAAGCTAAGTGCGGAACAGCCCAGGTAAACTAACTAATTCCGCCAAACCCATAGTTAGGCTGCCGTTTCATTGACGCGGAGTGGGGTGGAGCGGAGAAAGATTAACTAATAGCATCGCTTAAAAAACTCCGCTCAGCTGCAGGAGCGGAGTTTTATGCAATGCTATTGGTAAATATTTCTCCACTCCGCATCAATGGAACGGCAGCCTTAAGACTGGACGAAGCAGACCCCACACTCCAAGGTGAAAGCTTCACATGCGTCTACGATAATGTAAGGATGAAGAAAAAGATTATTCAGCCTAAGCAAAACCCAATGAGTTGTATTTTTTATTTTCATATCTTGACTTGAGTTTTGCTATTATTAATCTTCAGTTTCTGTTATAGAAGTTTTATTGCCGTTCCCATCATAACCTACAGTCAACTATAGATCGCACTTCCAGATAAATAGTTAAGTTTTAATTAACTGTGACTACTGTCGCAATATTATAATTACAAATCTTTATCTGTGTACGGCAGTTCCCAATAACATATTGACAGTTAAAGATAGATCGCATCTACGGATAAAGTGCTCGGCTGTTTAAATTCAAAACATAGTAACTCCTATTAAATTATACCGCGATGCGCTTTTTCGCAAAAAAAACAGTTACCATGTTTTCAATTTAAACAGCTGATGCGTCAAATTTGACTGTTGCGATCTATCTTCAACTGTAAGTATGTTATTGGGAACGGCCGTTAATGGAACAGGCCCTACAATCGATAGGCAGTAGAAATACCGGTCAATGATAGAAATATTTGGACATTATAATCAGAGATCAATGACGTTTCCTATCTTTAGTATCCCCAACTAATAGTAGATGAGTTATTGGGAACTGCCGTTAAAAGATCAAAATCAAGGTTAGGTTTCCGGAGATTCCTCGTCGTGATAAGTAGTTTTTAGTTAGTGCACGAAGGTGTTCAGACATTGGAATAAACCACCTAGTCATCTATTGAACTGACTAGTTCAGCCTAATATAGAGATAGATATACCAACCGTGTAGTTTGACTTCTGCAGTGGCCGTGGCTTTTCTATTTACGAAATTAAGAGGCAAGCAATTTTTTTTTATACAGGACACGTCAATTTGACTTCACCTCGCCTGATGTTAAGCTAAAGGCAAAGTCTCGGAAAGAGGGTCACCATCGTAAACATTTACGTGTGTCACCTAATATATTGAGATTCAGCTACAATAGTTGTATAAAACCTTACTTGCTTACGCTTAAGTTGTGGTTAAATGAGCCAAATACTATAATATTAGCCAAAAACCGGACTCCTAGTTAAAAAACTCGGATTAGACCATGAGTAATTGGACTACATTGTATTTGGACGGACTTGTTGTAGGTACTTATATTTCACACCTATTTAAATTGTATGTCCCTCCAATTACAATGTAGTCCACATAAATACTCATGGTCTATTCCGAGTACTTTAACTAAGTCTAACTAAGTAGGTACTTAGGTAGGTACCTCCTTGATGATTACAGGACAATGCAATGTAAATCTTTCTTATTTTAATGCATAGGTAAGTTATGAAGAGATAACAGCATCACAGCATTTATGAGTAACGCAAAGACAATGATTAGAAAGAATAATAATGCGAATGGTTTGGATAAATCGTTATAAGTGATTTACTTTTCTGTCAGACTGTCAAACCAAACGGGTGTTTGACATGTCTGCCATTTATCCACAACAAGCAGTGTTTTATAAGAAAAAGATGTTCTTACCTTTTTTTTTTACAAAATTATTGGTGTTTATAACGACACAATCCGAAACAGTCACAATTTATCGAGCCACGGTAAACCTTTGGTGTAATAAAAAATGACGATTCCAACACTAAAAATTTCGTACAAATTCAAAGATAAAGTTCGAAATCAAAAAGACTACATAAAATATATATAAAAAAACACACAACACAAAATATGTTTAAACTAAAATTTTAGTCACATTGCTCGGCCATTTATCTCTCAACAAAACGAAAAATGACAGTTTGGTAAAGTATTTGAGTTTTAAAAATTTGTCACCTCATTTTTACGCTGGCCAATGTTATTGTAAGAAGGTTTTAAATGCCGGTATACTAAAAAGTATTTACGTGAAAATTGCAATATTTTTGCCTGTAATGGCTTGGCTTATAGCTATAATTTTTGTAAGTATGAATAGGTACTTTAGTTTTATTTTAATTGTGTACCTATAGGTTGTATTATTTATTACGTTACTAGCTTTTGCCCGCGGTTCCGCCCGCGTGCATGTCGGTTATCGCGACCAAACATAGCCTATGTCCTTTCTCATGGTCTAATCTACCCCTATACCAAATTTCATCAAAATCGGTTCAGTGGTTTAGGCGTGAAAGCGTAACATACAGACAGACAGACAGACAGACAGAGTTACTTTCGCATTTATAATATTTTCGTCAGATAATTTTGTCATACATCCATACTAATATTATAAATGCGAAATTAAATTGTATTTTAGACAGCTCACTGACAGTAGTCGATATTATAACTTTGTTCTAGCGTCAATACCCAAAAATGCGAACTAAAATTAGGCGCCAATACGTCATTGACAACGTCTCAGCAGTTAGAAATTAAATTTAGGGATGTAGTAAGTCGATCGACAGTGTTTTTGTTATAATAACTTGAAAATATCGCAATCGATATCGACTACAGAAAATAAAATTAAAAATATTTTACTGGCGGTTTACAAAACAAGGTGGAGATTCTCAATTCGGATGTTATTAACTATTTTTTAATATTTAAACGCGCATGGCTCCGTCATAATGTAGACGGAATAACAAAATTCTTTTTTGTTCTCTCTCATCATCTGAAGATGGGTTTCAGAGACAGACCACGGAACTCTTCAATAAATACCAGGCAATCAGCTGTTGTTCTTTTTTTTTTATACAGGACACGTCAATTTGACTTCACCTCGCCTGAAGCTAAAGGCAAAGTCTCGGAAAGAGGGTCACCATCGTAAACATTTACCATGTTAACAGTGGTGGCACTCAGCTTGACGGCCTCATTAGATGCCTTTTCACGCCCCGTTCTGGAAGTCTATTGTTGTGTTTTCAAGATTAGGGTGTGCGTTATGGCCCACAATTATTATATATATTTCATTTATCGATTAATGATTTTTAATCGAACATTTTGAACTTCATCGATATTTAATTTAACATTTTTATGCAATCACTCTTTCCATCTGTCTAAAATACAATAATATGATGGACGAGGTTTAATAGAAAATTGAAATTAAAACTCATTCAATGACATTAATCACACAATATACACCTGAATAATAACAAAAAATAACAGCGGCAAATTGTTATTGTGTTATTTGTTGACAACACTGTATACTGATAATCCTTTTGATAAATTCGGAATTGAATGCCACTGGCAACACACTTCACGTAGGGCACGCCGTAATAGCGGCGGTAAGACCCATCATGGAGGAGTGGCTAGAGAGGCCACACGGCAGCCTCTCGTACCGGCTGACGCAGGTGATCACCGGACACGGGTGTTTCGGGAGTTACCTGTGTCGGATCCGGAAGGAGCCAACGTCCGAGTGCCATCACTGTGATGCGAGCGAGGACACGGAGCTGCACACGCTGACCGAGTGCCCGGCGTGGGACACGCCGAGGCGGGTCCTAGTGGCGGCTCTGGGGGTGGGAGTCCTCACACTCGCCACGTTGCTCACAGCGATGGTACGATGCGCGAACGCTTGGGGTGCGGCTGTCTCCTTCTGCGAGCAAGTAATGCTCGAGAAGGAGGCGGCCGGTCGGGTCCGGACCAGACTCCGGGCCCGGGAAGCCCGCGCAGAGCGAAGACGAACCGGACGTCGGAGGTCGCAGAACGACCTCCGTCCTCCATGAGCGCTGGCCTGGGGGTGACCGGTGGAGCCGCCTGTCACCCTAGCAGAAGCAGGCCGCGGCGGCGGCGCAAAATGCGCCTCCCCGTAACCGGGGCTAGATGGGGACACTGTGGTCCCCACAACCCGAAGGGGGCCATCTCGATAGAGATGGTCCTGGGTCTGCCGGGGTGCGAGAGATATGCTTTTGGCAATCTCACCTCCGGCAACCAAGGACCCAAGACGGCGTGCGTTTTAGTCGGTTCGAGTCCGACATAACCGCCTCCACCGGCTCCGTGGGGGTGGTATCCGTGGGGATTTTTCGCACGATAAAAAAAAAAAAAAAAAAAAAACACACTTCACGTTAAAGAACAAATAAATGGAATGGAATGGAACAAAAATTCAATGTGTTTTGCGTGCTACTATTTTATAGGTATGCATAAATATAAAAATATTACTTAAACATAAAACAAGATACACTACAAAAAGGGAAATTTTTTTCAAAGAAATTAAATGCAAATCGGTACATTTCGATCTTTATAAAAATGCAAAATTCGCCCAAGAAGTTTATAATCGTATTTTATCAAAGTCAAATTGTGTTCCGATATTCTGCAAGCTGTGTGGCTTCATTGAAGATGAAACGTAGCGAGAAATGACTTCACATTTATTGGTTTATTTTACATACTTTTTGAAAAATTTAAGAAACAGGTGAATGGACAGGTTAGCTGGAACCGACCTTACCATACATAATGACTAAATTAGTAAGATATTATCTAGAAAGGACAGGTTAGAAGTACTCGGAACCGGTGGGTTTACATGAAAGGTATTAACAGTAGAGGAAACTCTTGAAGTATGTAAGGATAGAAGCAGATGAAGGGCTGTTTCTTCTAACCACGTCGGAGAAAAATTTGCGTGAGCATATAATATGTATGACATCTTTTGTAATGTTAGTAAACAGTATCTTTGGAGAGCTTTATACTGGAAAGTTATAAGCACATAGACTATGTAATAGTAAGTCGTTACCGCAGCACATACATACATATAATTAACTAGCAGCCCGTCCCGGCTTCGCACGGGGTAGACAATTATTTATTTTTGGAAATTTGGATATAAAACACTTTTTTCACAAATATTTTTATTTATTAAAAAAATATTATTTATTAATTATATATTTAAAAAAATCCCACAGTTATATTTGTATGTAAGTCTATTTATGTTCAATTTCTTTGATGGTTTAAGTGGCGGGCACTTAAATAAGTAATATTTACATAGGATATTATATAACTGCATCGCAAACAACGGCCACGGCATGGCGGTTTTATTTACTGTTTGAATTTTTTTAATTCGTAATATCTTTTGAATGGAAAGTCCAATTTAAATAATTTAAAAACTATTTTATAGGTAGTTAAACGGTCTTGACCATAAAATAATTTATTTGGATAAGGATTAATATAAACACATAAATAGCATGGTTTGAATTTGGTTAGCATTTTCATTAATGTTTAAAATGAAAAAAGTTGTTGTGTTGACATAACTACAATAGTTGGACATATGCTACCGCGGAGTTTTTTGTAGACATTATGATGTGCTTCAATATTGTTGTACATTATTTTGTTCTATCGCTAATAGTTTCGGCAGAGCATTCGACGAAAGACATTTTAAGACTCATTTTTCTACACCTTCGGTTACATTGTTCAAATTTTACCAAAGATCCCTAATTTTTTTCAAAATGAAATGTACCCTATGTCAAATTGGAAGAATGTAGCATTCTACTGGTGAAAGAATTTTTTAAATCGGCCCAGTACTTTTTGAGCCTATTCATTACAAACATACTAACATACAAAAATAGGTACAAATCTTTCCTCTTTATAATATTAGTGTAGATATGTCACGTGTACTTACGGGCAGCCCTATTCTTACCATAGCAAGCCTTTCTCTTATTTTGAGCAACTAGCACCAAATGCAAATGAACCACCAACATCTCTGAACTATCATCTATCATCGCACCGCTCGCCATAGGCAGGGAATTCATTCCCACACATTGCATCCGAAAACGGTGCGCACCGTGCGGTATGAACGGAACTTCATCCCACGCACGCTCAAGCTGTGGAATGAATTCCCTGTCGTGGTTTTCCCAAGCGACTAAAATATAGGGTTCTTCAAGAGGGGCATTAGAAAGTTTCTTCAGGGTAGGCAGCACGAGTGTAACGCCCTTGGTGTTGCATACGTCCATAGGCCGCGGTAACCACTTTCCATCAGGGGGGGGGGGGGTGTTCTTTTTCAGCCACCTAAGTGGAATAAAGAAAGAACTATTGAAACGTGGCGTAACGGTAGTGAACGCGGCCGCTACGCAGGAGGCGCAGGTTCGATCCCCATTCAGTGCAAATATTTGTATGCACGAATATGAGTATTTGCATTGGTTTGGTCGTGCCTCGGACAGCACGTTAAGCCGTCGGACCCGGTTGCCATATGAACATCTATGGCAGTCGTTACAGGTATTTGGAGTCCTCAATAGTCCAACAACTGGTCTAACTGCAATTCTTCGATGTCGCCTTTGGGTTGTGTAGGTCGGATGGCAGTCGCTTTAGCCAAAGCAGCAGTTAGACTGGTAAAGTGAACCCCAGACTCTAAACTGGAAACTTCGGATGCGACTGAGATTAACGCCAAGATGGAGAAGAATCTCTCTAGCTCATCACTACTACAGACATCATCTTGTTGTTTCTATAGAAATTCATTTCCTTGCATGTCCAATCACAAAAAACATAAAATCCAAAAAGTTGAAAATAAATTGTTTGCCCTTTATCTTTGATATACCTATTAATATTTTGTTTCAACCGTTGCCATGTCAGGGGATCCTAACTGTTAAAGCACTCCGTCATATTATCGGAACGATACATGGTCCCCGGACCTGATTTTTTTTAAACATGGCTAAGAACACTCCCGACTAATATACCTTTCAAACAAAAAAGTAAATCCAAATCGGTCCATCCGTTTAAGAGCTACGATGCCACAGACAGACAGACACACACAGACAAGTCAAACTTATAACACCCCGTCGTTTTTGCGTCGGAGGTTAAAAAGCAATCGATTCTCTCCATTGACAATCACACGACACAAACAGACTCTCTATTTGTTGTTTTTTTTTTCTATATCGAGGCTCATCCACAAAAAAGAACTCATTAATTTCAGTTGAAGTGGGGCCAAACCCTTATTGTTGACCTGATTGCATCGCAAATTGTTCATGAATAAATAATATTGAGACAGCACACTTAAGGCGAGACGCTTAGGTACTAAATTGATTGTATTTTTTAGTATGAAATACTTTAACAAGATAATAATATATGAGATTCAGAGCTCATAATAAAAAATGCTGAAAAATCCTTGAAAATACATAAAACTGACTTTTTTATACCACAATGAATTTTACAGCATTAATGGTATATTCTACTAATAGCGAGTAAAGTTTATGCCTAGAATAACCAGCCAATATGTACGTGACATTGGCTGTTAATTCTAGGAATAACCTTTACTCGCGTTTGGTAGAACCGGCCCTAAGTATGCTAACTCTACAAATCGAACACGGTTACGAAGGTTCGAGTCCCGCCCGAGAAGTGTCATTTTTCCCTATGTATTCAATTTATTATACCACTTAGGCGGGCCAACAAGTACGCTGCCTACCTGATAGCATGTGGATACCGTGGTCTAAGTACATGTACAATAGGGAGTCACACTTCATGTAAGAACAGAATGATTCTGTGTTGCCAGTGCAGAAGATAAAGCAGGACAAGCCTTTGGTCTTCCGACTGACAGTACAAAAACTCTCCAGTGAGCTGCCTGCTCTGGCTGCCTAACTCACCGCCGGGAACATAACACGAGGTTGTTATAGCCATGGTATTCTGTAGGGTGGAGGCACTTCCCCAGTCGGACTGCACATTTGGGATGGAAATACCGTCATGTTCCTAGTGAACCTATTCTTACGACCTTATCCGGTAGATACAATATCGTTTTTGCTTTCATAAGTGTATGTGGGCTGTGGGCCCCGCGAAGATCTCAGGGATTCAAGCTATATAGCCTTACCTGCCAGTTGGTGTTCCTGCTAAATGACGAGGTACGGCGCAGGTTTTTCTCTCAGCGTTAGGAGGTCAGGCGGCAATCGTGCCCGGAAAAGCAATGAGCCTAGCTTCAAAGTTTAAAATATGGATGTAGTTTATATACGGCCTGAGTGGCGTGGTGGTAGTGAACGCGGCCGCTAAGCAGGAGGCGCGAGTTCGATCCCCGCTCAGTGCAAATATTTGTATGCATGAATATGTAGATATATTTGCGTTGGTCTGGGTATTTCTATGTGTATTATGTATGTATTTACAAAAAAGTATATAAGTATGTTTATCCGCATTCTAGATTCTATAACACAAGCTATTTAGCTATGCTTACCTTGGGTCTAGATAGCGTTGTGTGGAATGTTGTGTGCAAAAGCATCACATTAAGCCATTTGTTTCAAATTCGATTCCAATCCGATCACGAAATCAATGAAACAATATAAATATTACGGAATCTAAATCTGATATTCATTTTCATAGAAACCAAATGCATATTGTGTTATTATCAAAGGTTTTAAAATTGGTATAAAACAACGTTTTGATCCAACAACGTGGTAGCATAAAACATTTATATTTTAGATTTAAACACCTTTAGAGACACAAGCCTCTAAAGAATGTATGATTAAAGTATTGACGGATGAATCAGAATTGATTCTATCGTCTATTTATATTTCAATATTTTATTTGGATACCCTTTTCTGTTGTAGCTAAATGGGGCTAATAGTGTTACAAGGAAAATATACTTACAGATCAACAAGGTAAATATGGCAAAGAGTCATAGAAGGTCGATGATTAGATGAGACATATTTTTATCAAATATAATTCAAAAACAAACTAGCCTCGCTGATAACGTGCCTTAAGTTAATTGTAATTTCTTTTCATAATAAATAATATTATTAACGCAATATTGTACACGTAAACAATTAAAAATAATGTAATATTTTTTATGTGACCGAACCGATCGTATCATTATCGTATCATAACCTATAAAAGAGTCTCAAACACCTATTACCATTAAGCGTCATTTAGACGGGGCGAGTTTATCGCATCGAAGAGATACGATTCTCAACAGCATAGAAAGAAGTCGCTTCGTCTAAACGTTTGCAGAAACAATTGCTGCTCACATGTCCACATCTGGCGAAAATTGCCTCACAAATGCATATTGATAGTGTTCGTCATAACAGAATTTTAATGCAATGACATTAGGCATAAGATGAAATGTCACTTGCGAATCTCTTTTGATATAATTGTATGCGAGAATGTGTAAACATTTTAATACGAGGGCCATTATTGCTGGCGATTATCGTATACGATTATCGAACCGAAACGTACGAGGAACTCGCACCGTCTAAACGACGCCTAATAGTGCCGGTCAATACGCGTATTGTGTCCGTATCCAAGTAACTGGCGACCTCATCAACAATTGACCGTCCGGTATCGACCGGCACACTAGTCCGATGTCTATGATAATTTGTGTTATTGGTTCGTGTATTATAACTTTCGTAATATTCGATAAAGTAAACACGATAATAATTCTGAAACAGACTAAAGGATTAGAGGCGAAGGGTGAATATTTTCAAAAGGGAAGCCGGTGAAAAAGAAATCGTGTGAATTAAATTAAAATAAATTAAACATACCACAACATTCTACACTACGCTATCTAGACCTATGGCAAGCTTTTATAGCTTGTGTTATGGAATCTAGAATGCGGATAAACATACTTATAATTATTTTTTTGTAAATACAAACATATTATACATAGAAACACCCAGACCAATGCAAATAGTCATATTCATGCATAATATTTGCACTGAGCGGGGATTGAACACGCACCTCCTCGCGCGAACAGTCGCGTGCACTACCGCCACGCCACAGAGGCTGTCTTAAATAAAACGACCTCATCAATATTGTCTACATGTGCCTGTGTACATGTGTGCATAAAGTTTAAATAAATAAATAAATAAATATTGTGGGGATTTCTGAGTGTTCTAATTTCAGATACTGAATTTCATATAGGTACGTACCTACTGAATTCAGTTACTAAATTAGTATAAATTGAAAATCACGACCGCGGTTTCCCTTTAGGGTTATATGGGCCCTTCGTCACTGATAAAGGTGCCATAGTTAAATCTACTATTATAATTGATGGGCGAGCTTTTACTTCTTTCTTCTTCGGAGGTTAAGATTCATGATGCTATAAATTTGTGTTTCTAACATGGATTTAGTTGTGATAATCACCGGTTGTTCCAAATGGTTGAACTTGAAATCAGTCCTATCTTGAATTCTACGGAAGCGACTGCGGCCTGACAATTTACTAAAGGAGATACCCCATTTTGGGCCTGAGTGTACAGACATCAAACCTACCTCAAAATTTTCGTCTATTTTGTGTTATAATTTTGTTTAGACTCCATTACAATCAGCAATGGCCAAGTGCGACAAAAGTTTTAAAATGTGATTTTCATTAATCAACAAGCTTCGTAAACGTTGAATGTAATACTTAATCCGATCTTCGTAAATGCGCTATGATTATGCTTGCTTTATCGATTCGATTATGAAATCAAATCGATAACTAATAACTATGAATTTAAAATTCGTGGCTTTATTAAATGATTTCAAAATATCTATGTAGCATCTTTATTTTCGTTATTCAGTTCACTAATCAGAAAGACACCTGTATCTTTCATAATGGAAGTCAAAATATCGATTGTAAATAATCGTAGTTTATTCAAAGTCTATGTAAATAATCGATCATTTAGAATTCATAATAATCTGTAACATCATATGTCATTTTCACTCCTGTCATTGAAAATGTCGCATTCGCTTTCTTTCGGCTGCCTGAGATCATTGTGTTTTGCTGCTTTTACTCTGGGAATATTGTATAGGATTTTCGAACTAATTCACCCTTGCTTGATTACGGACACCGTTATTTGCTACATTTGTTGACCTTGACCTTAAAACTGGACTAGACTTTACCACATCGACTGAAAGCTATCACAATGAGTCTGTGTGAATTGTGGAATTGCTATCGGTGCAATATTATAGGCAGACATTTATTAAACGATGCAGCGATCCTAGCTTGTATACGTGAATGGGTCGCACCACAAATAGTAAGTACCTATTCGTTATTTCTCGCTCTTTTGAAATTGTTATTATAATTAACGGTAACAAGCTGTGTGATAGCTGCTATAGAATAGAAATTACTACGAGTCTACCTAATTCCGTAGATAATTATGCGAACTTTTGTATATGACAATGTAATTTGACTGATATGTGTAACGTTCATGAAGTACTAGCCTATATGACTATGGAATATTCAGTGCTTAAAACATGATCTCTGTTTAAGGTGAATGCAAATGACATCATTTGCGAATCTTGCTGGATTCAAGCTCAATGGGCATGTTTGGATGAGAACAGACCAGCACAATCACCAGTGGGACACAGACAAGTGTGTATTCTGTATGTCATTGAAGTGTGCAGAGGTGTGGATACAGACCTCCTACAAGAACTGCCAATATCTCAATCGACTTGGTTGTTAAGAGGAAAAATAAAGTCCAGACATATAAGTAGTAGAACTTTATTACGTATAATATATTAGTTGACAGTTCTTTGAGCGGGAGGAATGCTATATTACAGCATTGCTGTAATTGTATTGTAGGTAAGAGAACAGTCGGATGCTGTGCCCACATAATGAGTGTAATATGGTATCTCGGTTGGGCACGGTTCCAAGACAATATAACACCTCTTGCAGTTTCTTGACAATATTTTAATAAACTATGATGATGCTTAAAAAGGGGAGGAAAGACCTAAGTCCTAGTGTAAGCATTTCTAAAGCCAAATAGGAAGATACCCGGGATAGAGATTAAAATACTTTTTTTAAATATAATATTCTTTAAAATAATGTTGTTTTATTTTATTACCTACTTATATAATTATTTCTATATTACTACAGCAAACAAGAAAGCCTTGTGGAATGTGGTAACCGTAGCAAAAGGATGTCACTCAGATGTTGCCGTCTGAAGTGAGGGTAGGGAAGGATTGCTTTACCACCTTTAGAGTAAATGTCAGTTGCATATCATAAAACTATAAGGTTTAATATCGTGCAACAAAAAAGTAGCTAAAGCATGTCTTTGCTTTGACATATCAGTTTTATTATTTAGCATATAGTTGACCATTCCACATTAATGACTAAAAATATTAATGACCTGCCCTTTTCTATACTAATAAAACCTGCTAACCTACTTACAAATAAAAGCGATACGCGAATAACTTGTGTAGCTATCACACACAACACAACATAAGACGCTGTTTGACCGCATTATGTATTACAACATAACCTAAAAACCTATGAACAATGCTCGATTTAACAAACTTGGCCATTGTGAATCGTCGTGAAAATTAGGCAAACAAAATGTCCTTAGATGCTCTAAATATTGCGTAATTTTCAACCCTGTACATGCAGGCCCAAGATTGTTTGAGAGTCGGGGTTGTCCTTTGTGAATTCTAGAACTTTCTGTATATACTGGAGATTGATGGCACTTGGTGGAATCTACTACACATATTGAATAACACACTTACACTTTTCCACTGAGTTTAATTTTATTTCTGAACCTGTAAGAATGTAAACCTTTGAGAATGCCGTAAGGGGAAACCGGTCAGGTTCAGAAATAAAATTAAACTCAGTGGAAAAGTACAAGTGTATTATTCAATATGTGTAGAACTTTCGTTTAACATTGTTATTATTACATAGAATAATCAAACTTCGATATAAAACTATCGAAACTTTGGACATGGTGAAGATACACACCTCTAGTAAACCACCTCTACTAGCGCTGGTGTGAGGGAACCCCATAATGTAGCTAACCTAATCTATGTCAACAAAGATTGTTCTCATTCGTAGACAGAGAAGAACATAGACGAATTGATAGCTTCCATCGCATTCACACAAGAAAAAGACAAACTTACGCCAACGTCGTGTGAAGAAATGAGACAGAGTGACTAGATTTTCTGTCTCCTCTGCCGTGTCGGTTTTTACTACGGCCAGCAAACTAGTTCGCGAAACAAACCATAAAGAAAAATATGTACGAAAGTAAACAAACTTGACAGATTTTCGGTTTACTTTTATTCGTGTATTTATAACGCAATAATTGTTCTTAGACGTGCTTAAATATACGCAATTTGGTGTTGTAACAGTTATTCAACATATATAGTAAACACAACTGAAGGAAACATGGGACGGTGCAGTGTTTTCAATTGTAAAAGCGATAGTGAAAGCAAATTACCAGGCGTATCTTTTCACTCGTAAGTAAATACGTTTTTAAAGTTAAAGGCCCTTTCATACACATGCCACAGTGTACTATTTCATGTGAAGTACATAATGCATATAATTCCATTGATAAAATAGTCTAAAACAGCAAATAATAATTATCATAACCTACGAAATAAATTTTATTCGATGTTGCCAGGTTTTGAATGTTTATTTGTCCAATATTATGGGTACTAATATACATGTTGTAGGTACTTCTTATAAATCTGATGAAATATTCTTATGTATGTAGTAATATCATAATTGTATTACAGTTTCCCGGAAAATACAAATTTACAACAAAAATGGATAAAGTTACAGGACGTACAAATTGGTTGCCAAAAAAGTCATCAAAAATATGTAGCAAACAAAATAAGTAAAAATCGAGTAATTATGGAATATGTGTACCGTCGTGGCAGCAACGCGACACAAGCGGCATGCAACATCAACGATGTTTACGGAGCTAACACTACAAACCAAATCAACGCTGGAAGCTCTCCGTCATCCGCCCTACTCACCAGACCTTGCGCCTACAGACTACCTACTACTTTTTCCAAAATTCGGGTAACTTTTTGACGGGAAAAAAATTCAATACCCGAGAGACAGTACAATGCCTTTGAAGAATTTGTTGCCTCCCGGCCAGCTGATTAATTTAATACAAATAAACAATACATGAAAAAAATAGTTTCATTTTTTTCATACAAAATGGCAATTTCATTGGTAAAGACCTAATCCATACTAATATTATAAATGCGAAAGTAACTCTGTCTGTCTGTCTGTCTGTCTGTCTTTCTGTCTGTCTGTCTGTATGTTACGCTTTCACGCCTAAACCACTGAACCGATTTTGATGAAATTTGGTATAGGAGTAAATTAGACCATGAGAAAGGACATAGGCTATGTTTGGTCGCGATAACCGACATCCACGCGGGCGGAGCCGCGGGCAAAAGCTAGTATATATATAAAAGTACTATTGTTATCACACATTTTTAAAATACCTAAAGATATCTTGTTTTGAACTATTAAACGTTTTGAAAATTTATGTTTTTTACTATTACCTATATATTACAACTCACTGTAAAGAATTTTATCGAGAAATAGAGATCACGATCTCCCGAACTTAAAAACGGAGACAAATTTTATCACGAATCAGGCGTCAAATAAGGGGTTCACAAATAAATTAATATTTTGCTGGCAATGGTACACGCAAATTTACTTTTCACTAAACATTTTTTTTCTCTCATAACTCATAAGGCGATTGGCACACTGCAACGCTTGACGCCGCGCCGCGTCGAGCGTTGTTGCGCAGACGCGGCGTCGCTCGCATCGCCTCTACGGAGCTCATTTTGTATAGAAAACGCGGGGTCCCACACACTGACAACGCAATCACGCGCGTTGCTGCAGAATACGCCGGCGAGGTGAAGTCAAATTGACGTGTCCAGTATAAAAAAAATAAAGTACAAGCAGAAAACGGGCGTGATGGCGCGTAAAACGCGAGGTATGGCACACTGAAATCTGCCATCACGTGCGTGATTTTCGAGGGATTTTTAGTCCGAGAGCTGTTAGAAATTTCCGTGTAGGTGTTTGAGACGAATTCAAAATAGATTAATTCAGGAGGCGCGGGTTCGATTCCCGCTCAGTGCAAATATGTGTATGCATGAATATGGCTATTTGCATTGGTCTGGGTGTTTCTATGTATAATATGTATGTATTTACAAAAAAAAAAAGTATATAAGTATGTTTATCCGCATTCTAGATTCCATAACACAAGCTATAAAAGCTTACCATGGGTCTAGATAGCGTTGTGTAGAATGTTGGAGAATATTTATTTATTTATTTATTTATTTATATATTATTGCAATGCAACATGTATTTAACGTCAAATTTAGAGCGTTTTCACATCAACCGACGTCCGATATCCGATATCAGGCATCCGAGATCGGAGGAAGTCAAATATCGATGCAGAATATCGGGTATTGGAGCCGACACCACTGTTTTGGCTCGATATCGAAACACGCAGAGACTGCAAGCGACTTTCAACCTAAATGGCATTTTCTTAGTTACGTCTCTTTTCGCGTTACTAGATGACGCTGATCACGAATATAAGAAAAAAATTAGTTACTATGTCATGTCAATAACGTCGAAAATTACTTGCACTTCTTATCATTTTCTTTACATCTCTAGCGTCCCCATTAGCTCGATAGCCCAGTCTATGTTAGTCTGGGCTATCGAGCTAATGGTCGGATGGCTTTATTATTCAATATTGTACTTTACTTTTCTCAAAACTTACTTCACACACCTACCTACCAAAAAAATCTAATATCTCTCGGACTATACTAAAAACGCCGCTCCACGCGTGACAGTAGAAAATCTGCGCGCGGATTTCGATCTGCTCTCCCGCGTCCACGCGCGACGCGGCGTCGGGCGTTGCAGTGTGCCAATCGCCTAAGACATACCTACAATTTCATCACTGATTGCAGATATAAAGACAAAAGAAAAACAATTATAAATAAATAAATAATAAATAAAAAATTCTTTATTGTTCACCAAGGATATTTACAAAAAATAAAAGGTACAATTTATGTGGTACACAATTGGCGGCCTTATCGCTCTGAGGCAATCTCTTACAGGCAACCATAGGATGGAGTAAGAATCAGACAGAGAGATTAGGGGCAGTTTGGTGTACTGAGAGATTATTATAATGATTTTTTTTTAGAAGAATTATTAGATATGTAAATATTAGGAGTACTTATATGTAGGTATATTATAGAATATAGAATACATACTAATAATATTTCAGAAGACATTGGTAATATAAATAACAGTAAATACTTACAAGGAGTTAAAAATGTATATAGTTCTTATACATAATAATATAGGTATATACGTAGAGGATACATACTATGGGACACAGTTCTAATATAGACAATTCAGACACTATTTTTCTTGCAAATAGTGGGCCGTAACCATTTTTTTAAAGACTGGCAGTGATTGCGCACGTCTTATAGTGACCGGTAAGGCATTCCACAATCGGACAGCTTGGACAGTGAAGGATTTGTCCATGAACATTGTGGAGTGTCTTGGCATTTTCAGTTGCAGATTTCCTGATGATCTCAAAGTCCTTGAATGAGTGTCGCATAGAAAGTTGAAGCGTTCCTTTAAGTAGACTGGAGTGAGAGGATGAAAAAGAATGTTATAAAGAAGTGAAAGAATATGAACATTTCGGCGAAGGCGTATGGGTAACCACTTGAGTTTTGCACGATATTCGGAAATGTGGTCATATTTGCGAAGCCCAAATATGAACCGTATACTGAGATTCTGGAGTCTCTCAAGTTTATTTAGTTGGTCTTCGGTGAGATCTGGATAGCTGGCGTCAGCATAATCAAGGGTGGGAAGAAAAAGAGATTGCGCTAGCGCAGTTTTCGTGGTAATTGGCAGCAGACTGCGAAGCCTACGCAGGGACCCCGCTGTGGCAAACATTCTGCGGCTAACCTCCTGAAGTTGAGGGCCCCAAGAAAGACTACTGTCAATGTAGATGCCTAGATTTTTGACTCTGTCACTATAATTCACATTAGTACCATCACAGGAGATTAAAGGGAGAAGCGACCAGTCTATTCTTGAGACAGCGTAAGGGCTGCCAATGACTATAGCTTGAGTCTTACTTGGGTTCACCCTCAGACCATATGATTTACTCCAATTGCATATCTTGCCCATATCTTCGTTTATAATGTCAACAGCATCCCTCAGTTTATCCTGGGTGGCCCTAGTATAAATCTGCAGATCAGAATTATATTGTCTGTTTGCGAGCGAATTTATCCAAAAACTAGGGTAATTTATCTTTCAAAGTCGTCACACTTGTGTTACATGGCGCCATAGATAATATTCCTATTTATAGCATAAACTTAACGATTTTAAGCATTAAAAAATATTCTCTGTCTCATGCGTGGACACGCTGAGCCTGTGTCTATTAAACGTAGTGTATTCAAAGTCTTTGTTCTCATTATTATAATCGGCACCATTCCAGACTGCGTACAACGTTGCAAAGTGTAGCGTCACCTGTCATCTGTCAGTACGCATGTGAGTTACAGTTTTGACCGATTCATCAAGTGCCAAGTTCTTCAACGAATGGCAGTGCCAATAAACTGCAACAGTGTCTATATAATACGGATTTAATTAAATTTGAAGGAGATCAGTGATGTACGAAACCACGGTTTTTCGAAAAAAAACTAGTGATCGTTAATATTTTATTAAAACTCTATATAATATATATAAAATTCTCGTGTTACAGTGTTTGTCCGCTTAAACCTCCGAAACGGCTTGACCAATTCTGTTGCGCATATTTTGGTAAGTCTGGGAATTGGTTGTACTTTATTTTGAAACCCCTTAGCTACCAGATGATAGAAATATAGTAGACACAATATCTTTATTCAGTATTAAAATAATAGCTTAATATAATATTCTGTCAAAGTGATTTATAAATAGTTATTAATTTGTCTATCATGCACACTAAATCAAAACTCAGTGGCAGTAGAAAGCACTAAATCATTTTTAATAAATCGGTTCGCTGAACATTTGTAAAATAAACACAAGAGTTTTATAAATAACGAAATTTATATTTTAACTAGCTTTTGCCCGCGGCTCCGACCGCGTGGATGTCGGTTATCGCGACCAAACATAGCCTATGTCCTTTCTCAAGGTCTAATCTACCCATGTACCAAATTCCATCAAAATTGGTTCAGCGGTTTAGGCGTGAAAGCGTAACATACAGACAGACAGACAGACAGAGTTACTTTCGCATTTATAATATTAGTATGGACGTATTTTTGCACTTGCTGTTCCCATAGCTCAGCTTTTGTTCCCATTCCCACAACCGATGGCAACGTATTCCCAGGAAATAAAGTAGCATGTTATGCCAGACTATAAGCTATTCTTATACCAAATTTCAACCAGATCCGTTCAACCATTAGAGGCTGATTGAGTGATACACATCCAAACATAGAAACATTAATATGTAACACTTTTTTTATTTTACAGTGACATCTACACAAAACAACGCCGTGAAGCAAAAGTTAAAGTAAAAGCGTCTAACTTAGTGCGATGTTTTCCCGGGGAACCACTTCAACGTGACTCCTAAAGTAGTTCGTTAAAATACTTGCTAGGTAAAACAGTGCCAAGACTTTTCTTTTTCAAGCCTTCGAGACATCAGGAGGCGCTACCATGAAACTTACGAAACTTCGGTTTCACTCGATATTCAAACGAAAGATGAAAGCATTTACGTATAATGAAGTGACTTGAGATATTCTTACCCCTACCGGCTTTAAGCAGAATGAAGTGTCACGTGCCATCTAAGGGCACGATTCAGGGATTTTTTGTTGTGTCACATGGTACCAATTTTAGCTCGAAATTTCGGATGTACGAAGGAGATACGGTTGTATCTTTACCTACAACTTTATATAAAAAAGTGTGACTGTATCTCCTTACCTTCTATAGTTTTATCTTTGTAAATGGAACGGAAAATTTATAGCTCAATATTTCACGGTTATTCTTTTATACCTTGCACAGAAATAGCAGTTTTATCATAAATTAAATTTTATTTTTAATGCTATTAAAAATATATTATAAAAGTTGTTATAATGCATGCATGCATGCAATGTAGTAAGCAATGCAATATACATTTTCTTAAATAGTACACATAACATATTATGTTATATTAAAAAAGAAATGTATTTCTTACTACAATGCTATTTTGGTCCTCCGGATAGAAAACTTAAATGAATTTATAATAAACTAGCTTTTGCCCGTGGCTCCGCCCGCGTGGATGTCGGTTATCGCGACCAAACATAGCCTATGTCCTTTCTCATAGTCTAATCTACCCCTATACCAAATTTCATCAAAATCGGTTCAGTGGTTTAGGCGTGAAAGCGTAACATACAGACAGACAGACAGAGTTACTTTCGCATTTATAATATTAGTATGGATTGAATATAGCATTATTATACTACAAATCACTTGACGTAGTATCTTTTACTTGTACATTCTATAATTACTGATCAAATCCAAATCATTAGATGAATTTTAATTCTCGTTTTAGCAATGTAAGAACAGGGGACAATAAGTACAATAAAGTTAGAGTATCTCGTATATTTTATGTAAAATTAACTTATCATTCGATTAAGATAACAAAATAAAATCGATGTGGCGGGATTTGAACCCGTGATCTTTTTCTTACTATTCCGCCTGAACCGATTCATTTTCTCTTATCTTAATCTACTTGGATAGCATAGGTACTACTATAGCATAAAATTTCAACCAGTAACTTATAATTCATTGGTTTAGAAATAGACATAGAAACGTACTGATCCATCCAACAGTATCATCAAAAAATCACATGACTTCAGTGATACAGAATACCTTAACAATTTTTTTTTTACTTAATAAAACGATACAATGATGGATAAGTATATAAAAGCATAGAGAACTATTCTTTTAACATTACGAAACACTTTTTCTGGCAATCATTCGAAGAATCTGCAATAAAATAGAATTTATACAGATTAGTTTATTTGTAAATGTGGACACACACATCTCTTGTGTGCGTGACATATTTAAGATGTTACAGATTTTATCTTTGAGAACAACGATACATAATATTCTGTCTTTTGATTAGTATCGATTTTTGTTAATTGACGTGTTAATACGTGGTTACTACGTGGTTATTACCATACATCACGCATGTATAGGGTATCAGAGAGGTTTTTGGCCTTCAAAAGTATTATATGTACAGATGCTGACTGTACATATAATACTTTTGAAGGCGACTGTACAAAGTGTACAGTGGAGTTCAGGTAGTAAAAATTGAATTTTTTACTAAAGTAAGGCCAACGAAGCGAGAGAAAAAAGGTAAACAAAGTTTCAGCGGTTCCAAACATTTATCACTTCAAGTGCATTCCAGGCAGGAATGAAATTGCTCATAAGATGGCGGATCTGACAGTTTAGAACCGCTGTGCTGACAGCTTTCCTGTACTACGAAACATGCAACAACAGCTGTCGCTCGTCCATTGTCGCGTACGTGTGACGTGTGCGACAAGGACAGAGACAAGAATCGCTAGTTATCGCAACGTAACTCAGTAATGGTCGCTTTGTTTACCTTTTTTCTCTAGTCTCGTTGGCTTTACTTCAAGCATATTTAATATTTTGTAGCTTGGGTAGCCGTTTGGTGAAAGTGAAAATAACGAATTAGTATGTCTCTCAAACTATTATATAATTATAATCCGATTTAAGCTTTAAAGTCACTCTCAATATAGTCATATTTGTATGATTGGTTGCACACTGGATTTGTGTCTGTAATTGGAATAACCATATTCGGCAGCTATGGTCTTTTACTTACAAAGGTCTGGAAATATTTTCATACATATAAAAAAAAAATACGTAATATACCGGTTGATCACTGGCGAGGGGTCGATATAACCCGATTCCAGCCGGCTTGGTCTGTAAAAGGCAACAATGACAGTGATGTTTTACATTTATATCAAAAAAAATTACACCGGCTTCTTATTTAAAAAAATCACACTCGTCCACTGCTGTATACACTACCTACTAATGTAACAAAGAAGCAAATTACCTACTTATCACCTAGTTACATAGCTTTTTATTTAGATAAGGTACAACACCCTCAAAATAACCTAATAAAAATACTGCATAACTCCAAACATACGTAACCAGCAACCATGTGAACATCAATCACGAAAAACCACTCCCAACACACTAGGTTTTATTCTCACAAACGCCTGCTTAAAATGCATGGGCGTATTTATTCTGGCCACAACAATAATAAGCTCGTAGTTAAATCAAGTGTTAAAATGCTCAACTAGACTGCACTAAATGCATTTGGAGGCGTTTCCCTCAATTCACCAAGCCGCTGTACTCTTAGGGTTGTCATGCACTCCTCAAAATATTTTGACCTAATTTTGTACCTACTTGTTCAAAAAATAAGGCTGCGTGATTTCTGTTTGATCGTTAACATCATAATAAATAGTGAATATTCATGTTTAATATTTCATATACCATTAGTTTAATTTATATTCAATTAATGAAATTGATTTTCAAATAGTTTAAACTGTTTGCTGGGATCGAAGTAATTTCCTTAATTAATTAAAGACAAACAGAGTAGGTACAGCTAATGTAATCAAAAAATTACGATATATATTTACTGAATCTACAATACTAGAGATCCGGTTCTTAGCATTCCATGGATTCACCGTGCGGTCGCCGGGTCCATGGCGTGGTACAGAGAGGAACACTGTGACGGCGCCTGGGACTTGCGACCCAGGTGTAGGTTTAGGGTGGCCACCTTGTGATGCATCAGCGCTCACCTCCACCGTCAGTTGTGTTCCCCCCTCTACCTATCCAAATTTGGTAAGATCCTATCAACACCGTTTTAGATATTCGTTTGAGTAAAGAGCTTACTGAAGCTCTTGGCAATCCGAGGTCTTTAAATAAGTTATACAGGGATTTAGTTGGAATTCCCCTTGCTCCTACTTCTACGGCGTACAGTTTAACCACATAGCCATTTTTGGTTAACTCGTTGGTCAAGTCAAAGTATTTGTTTATTTTTATAGCGTAATATTTAGGTATGTTAGTTTCCCACGGTACTGTGAGTTCTACTAGTACTGCACGCTTTTCCTGTTTTGAAAATAGGAATATATCGGGTCTGGATGACGAGCCACAAACATCCTCCGGTATCTTATAGTGTTTCTCATACGAATCTGCGAGTAATGTCCAATCAGCGGCTGCTATCAAAATTGAGTACGACTTTTGATTTGTCTTTTTTGAGCAGCCTGCCTTTACAAACGCGACGTCATTTCTTTGGTTTGTGGTTAAACCCTTTTTCGCTCTAGCTATCGCCAAACTTACCGCCTCACGTACGATTTCTAATACCTTATCATGTCGGCGCGAGTAATGACCACGGTCTAATAGCGTCCTACAACCCACCATTAGGTGCCTAGAGGTACCAATTGTTTCACCACATGAGTTGCATGAATCTGGCAAACTTAATTCGCGAATATTAAAAGAATTATGTAGCATGGCTATGTAGTTTCAATTACCAAATTTGAATAGTATAAATGTGAATGGGTACTTTAACTTAAGAGATCTTGATGTGGGGCACACTCACATGAATACTACTCAGTTCAGGTAGTCACAATCACACAAAATTACGAAAATCCTTTTTTAACAAACAGGCTCTAATTGATTGTGAAATAGGAAATTTATAATTCAGGTCAAGTAGTAAAATACTAAAAAAAAGAAAGCCCAGTAAATAGGAATGTCTAGTTATTAAAAAACTATCGTATTTCACTGCTGGACATATCCCTCTCTGTCCATCTAAAGTAAATATCATAGGGCTTAAGTATAAATCTTATTCCTTTAAATCAAAATGATGCGGCAGCCCTTACAGCAGCACACTGCACTAATTGTTTTGGAGTCGATCCAAAATATATACTTACCCAAAATTTCAGCACTAGCACAATGCATTTGTGAAATGTTGTAGTTATGTACTGTTCAAGATTAACTAGACATTACTTTATTGGAATTTGTAGGTTTAGAAAGCATGATAAGGATTCTTAAATAGTTTAGGCAAGAATAAACTTTTCTTTGTGAATATAATTATTATGTGCTAGCTTTAATGGATGAAACATTCACAACAAGTTGACAGAACATACATTATTAACATAATTTAATAACCCCGTTTAAATATTTCGTTCATTTACACTGAGCCTTAGCCTTTGCTGTCGCTCTATAAACTATAGTTCACTTGATTATTGTACCCAGGAATGGATCAACGTGGTGTAGAGAGTCACTCACAGTGAACTACCTTTTGGCACAGTCAGCATCAAAAAGATGTTTACGAACAAAGTACTCAAAATGATCTTATACTCCGTCCATTATATTATTGTATTTTAGACCATATAACTTCCATATAACTTTGTTCTAGCGTCAACTCCCAAAAATGCGAACTAAAATTAGGCGCCAATACGTCATATTTCATTGACAACGCCACGTCAGTCAGAAATCAAATTTAGGGATGTAGTAAGTTGATCGACTGTGTTTTTATTTTATAACTTGAAAATGTCACTATCGATATTGACTACAGAAAATAAAATTAAAAAATATTACTGGCAGTTTTTATTGACTTAAAACAAGGAGGAGATTGTCAATTCGGATGTTGATAACTAATTTTTAATATTTGAACGCGCATGGCTCCGTCATATGTAGACGGATTTACATACCAGGCAATCAGCCGTTGTTGTTCTAGAAGTCTATTGTTTTGTTTTCAAGATTATGGCGTTATGGCCCACAATTATTATATATATATTTCATTTGTCGTTTAATTATTTTGTAATCGAACATTTGAACTTTATCGACATTTAAATTTTTTATGCAATCACTATTTCCATCTGTCTAAAATACAATAATATAATGGAAGGGGTTATAGTTTGGTTTTTTACCGCCTTCCATTTGACCGATTGTTCTGATATTTGAGACTTCGCCGTCAAGATATTTATGACGCTGACTGTACATTTTACTTGGGTAGGTCATCTGCGTCGCACGGTTTAGGACGTAATTTTGAGTTTCACTTGCTAACTCCTCATTCCTACGTCCGTTATGATACCTTACTATACTCGTCAGGCATTTGACACTGGTACGCGAATTCAAAATTAGAATTACAAATGTTGTTGTTAAAAATTAGATTTACAATAGGCATAATATACCTATATATACAATATTTTCCCTTGCCGCTATTAATCAATTCGACACATTGTTCTTCAACTGATAAGACAATATTGACATATTATACTGTCTTTATATAGACACAATATTACTTTATAATTTTAACTAGCATAAAGCTGAGCATTGTGAGGGCTCGCGTAGTTTTTCTAACGGGTTACTACTTAGTCCGATCAATTTAGACCAAAAAATGAGAGTGAAGGTACCTCAATTCCCAACAAGCAGAAAATTAGTCAAATTGTTCAAAACATAAATTATAAACAATACCTGAAAGATTCCCATCATTCCCGTGTAAGGATTTTTTTTATTGAAAGTCAAAAAAGTACAAAAAAATGAGTTTTGTCTCGATTTTCAGCAAAACAGTAAGTTTTATCATAAAAGTACCTCAGACAAAAATTGTAAATTATAAAATTATGTATAAAAATACCAATAGTTTTTTCCTACGACCACCGTTTCTGAGATATACCGATTTAAAAAGTTATAGTTTTAGTAGATATATTATAAAATTTCATACCCACACAAAAACACGAATACCTAGTTCCATTATTATAGATTTACAAGGGAAACTAACCCCAACACACTATCGTCGACCTAATTACTGTCTATACACATATATCTGTTAATATATAAAATGTATACATATAGTAACGTAATATAACACGTATAATATTGTACATATGGTCAGTGTATCGCGAACAGTAATCATGTGTATAATCATATAAACGCCGTACGTCAAGTACGGCTAGATAGATAATGTAATCAAATAACTTTGTCCCTTTTTGGCTTCCTCCTTTCTATTATCATTATTACAATTATTACTACTATGCTCTGGACTGTTTCTACTTTGTGTATCTTGAGCGCTTCATTCACTATCTAGAGAATAGCCAGAGTGGGCCTTGACCTGGCGGATGGCCAGTAAGGCTTCCGCCGGAGGCGCTCCACCGTGGATGCCAATAATGGCATTGCGAAGGACGAAGGAAGCCGTCGCTCAGGGCGAGGTCAACTTTTGAATTGAAATTATATTACTATTGACCTAATTGTTCTCTTAAGGAGACATTAAGAATTTAACAAGACAATTTTACAAAATATTTAAGCTTAATATAAAAGTTTGTAAAAGGTTGTACTGTACAGCGGGCATTATGCCAACGACCTAATGCTGAGCTTAGTACTCTAGAAATTGAACAACTTTTCATTACACTTTTGGATGACAGTAAAATAGGTGAAATAGCATCAAAGGTCACGGTGAACTTTGCTAAATCATTATTATTTCGAAATACATCAAAAACTGGGACTTAAACCCACGGCCTTTCCCTTACAGGGGGAATGCTCTTCCAACTGAGCTATTGAGCCACACCTGAATCACTTCAAGTTTCCCTTCTCTTTATATCCATCTTTAAGGGCGACGGTGGAACTATCTACCAACTTTCTTACAAACTGTTGGAACCAATGAATGATTTTTCAACCATTTTTAACATTGATTTTTGATGACTCCGCCCAAATACTCTTTTATAGCATTTATTATGCTAACTTTTTAAATTTGAAATACATCGGGAAAAAGAAGCGCTCATGTGGGACTTGAACCGACGACCTTTCCCTTACTTCCCTTACATTATTATTTAGAAAGATTCAGATCAGAATAGGTCTAGTTCCTTACAGAAACTACGCCTACCTTGAATGTAGGGGAATACTCTGTCAAATGCCATCTTGGAGACATAACAAATAACTCCACATTGAATTCGAGTAACATAAATAGCACAGTATTTTAATCGTTTGTTTTCCTATAAAATCCTCATTATCATTCTGCCATAATAGCATTCCTTAAATTCTACAAATTCAATCATTGGTTCATTCATAAGTTTTATTTACAACATTATCAGAATTTATTTTATTAATAATACTAAAAATTTGTTGTCATTTTCATGAATTAAAGAAATGGGTTGTCTTCAATTTTATAACCCCACCAGATGACAAACTGAACGCGGTTCGGACGACCAAAATAATTACATTCGAGGCCACACCAGTGTTCACATATCACATTTTATTTACTCTGTGCAGAATTCTGGTGCAGTATAATACAAATATCTTTGTTTTTTGGTACACTGAGGTAAATATGTGAGCAGTGAGGAAATTTAGGTTAATCAGGTGCATTAATTCTTGGCAGTGAGACTTGAATTGGCGTAGTTTCACTTGCCAAAATTTGGTGAGAGACATTATTTCAGATTTAATCAAACAGTACTAGATTCCCACCCTCCCCTTTCCTTCACAGGACGACACGTGCAGGGCTAAGATGTCATCCATTTACGGTGCAGAGTATACCTGCTAGAACCAAGCGTTTCAGTGATTCATTCCTATGCCGCACCACTAAGGCCTGGAATTCCCTGCCAGTTCACGTGTTTCCTTCTTCCTACAGTCCTGGGTCCTTTAAGCGGGGCGTGAAAAGGCATCTAATGAGGCCGTCAAGCTGAGTGCCACCACTGTTAACATGGTAAATGTTTACGATGGTGACCCTCTTTCCGAGACTTTGCCTTTAGCTTAACATCAGGCGAGGTGAAGTCAAATTGACGTGTCCAGTATAAAAAAAAAAAAAAAAAAAAATAGATCAAAACTGAATAATGTACAAAAACATGTAATACAAACAAAAACAAAAGGTAAAAATCTGAGGAAATTTGGTTGCAACACAAATAAAATCTTTTGATGCATTTTTAGTTTGGCTCATACGGCTTATAAGACGGTGATTGGCGTTTGACCTGGGCCTTGATTCTGCTAAAGCCAAACCATAGTAGTGCGACAGCCATTGCAAAAAACGACATTTAATAATAGACTTTAAAGTGACGGTATTAAAGTCCAAAATTAAATGACTTTTAGCAGAGTAACTGAAAAAGTGTAATGAAATGAATGAATAGAATGTTTCTTTTTAATTTTGGACTTCATGCGTATAAAAATATGTCATTTCTGGCAGTGACAGTCGCACCACAGTAGTTTAGCTTCAGTAGAATCGAGGGCCTGGTCGATCCTCGAGAGGTAAGCCTTGTTATCAATCAGATGTATTGACTCATTGGTGACGTTGGCTTACCCACGACGGTATTATTTTTGTGATTCATACACCCACAGCTGAACATCATTCATATCTTTCTCGCAGGCACTCTTAACAGATTATTTATGTAGGAGAAAGGATCCAATATATGCCAGAAATCCACAAAAATTTTTTGTTGACCTGCTTAGGACATACAAACAAAGTTAAATGTTCAAAATATGTATTGTGGTAATTGGTATAGTGCCAAAAAGTAATCATTTCGCCGAAAAGTGCATCACCGCAATATTTTAAACGAAAACTCAATATTGTTAATTAAAATACTCGAAAAAATATTTTAGATTCAAAATTATTGGATCAGGTGTGAAATCTAACTTCTTTATTTGCATGTTTTTCTGAGATTCTTTGCATACTTTGAGATGCAAAGTGGGCGAAGAATCTCATATCAAAGTTATTACTTTTGTCAGCTAGATGATTCGTTGCATTGCCTCTAATGGTAAATAATTTTTGTAGTCTTACTACCTCGATCTAGATGATTAGATTATTTGCAAACATTTTTCGTCCTATTGCAAACTGTAGCCACTAGGACATCTCTAGTGGGCTATTCATACAAAAAAAAAACACTTTAAATAAATACATAAAATATACTCACGCCTGTGAATCCCCGAAGAGGTAGGCAGAGGTATATTAACACCCACATTTCGCCAGCTATGATTTTTGGTCCCACGTAATAGCGAGCTTATTGCCGCAAGGCTGGCACTTAGTTATGATCTTTATATCTACTGTCAGATGGAGAACAGCTCTATACCTTTTTTTTTTTTATACAGGACACGTCAATTTGACTTCACCTCGCCTGATGTTAAGCTAAAGGCAAAGTCTCGGAAAGAGGGTCACCATCGTAAACATTTACCATGTTAACAGTGGTGGCACTCAGCTTGACGGCCTCATTAGATGCCTTTTCACGCCCCGCTTAAAGGACCCGGGACTGTAGGAAGAAAGAAGACCTTAATTGCCTTCTACGACACCCACAGGAAGAGATGGGGTGGCCCTATTCTACTCCACCGGGGATAAATAAATCATTTCGTATTTTATCATTTTTGACTTATATCAGTTGTTCATTTTAGTGGAGTGATCGGGGTTCTAAAAGTTAATAAAACTGCATGAATATCACTTTTGTGAGTCAGAATATAAATTATAAGCAAATTATACTTCAAAGATATCAGTTGTGGGGTATAATCAGACAGGGTGACATTGGGTACCCGGTTTCCCCCCGATCAATACGTTTGTATCGACACCAAATATAACTATTGAGTGTTTGTGAAATTGACTTCAAAATGTTTCCATAGGTCTCGTCCTTTAAAATTTTATTTACCTCATTAGGGCAAAACCCCTTATTAGTGCTTTTCCCTAAGTATCTACAGGATAAATTGGTTTTCCAGTTGGTGCAGTAATCATTTTATTATTCTGTCTTGAAGATAGAATAGTTAATATAATCATCTTATGTATAGTAAACAGTATTGTGATCAATTTACATTTTATTCCTAACTACCCAGTGTAGTGTGTCCCCCCCTCCCTCAACCCCCTTTACCTACAAGTACAACACTCCAGCCTATTCTTATATAATATGACGATCAAAGAACGATGTTAAAGATAAACGCGCAGCAGAAATGCATTGACCTATGAGACGAGGAATTGATAACCCAGAGGTCAACCGGCCTGCACTAATGGAGCATACACGATTGTTCCTAGTATTGCTGGATGGTTTATTTTATACAAGATATTTACGGAATAGACTAAACTGGATACTACTCTATCCACTTTACTTTCGAACCTGGGACCTGGACCTAACTAGATAGTTTCGAACCTGGGACCTCTTGATCGTCAAACAGATTTCAAGCAAGATCGGGACCGTGCTTTCCACAACTGAGCGGCCATCTTAAGACTCAGATGGTCCAGGGTCAGCCGGGGTGCGAAGGGTATACTCTAGGAGGCAGTCTTATCTGAAGCACCGAGACGACGTGTGGTTTCAGTCGGTTCCATTAAGCTACCGACGCTTCTCTATAAATGATCATCATTACAATTTTAGAGTTGCTTCTGGTTGCATTCAAAGTCAGTTTTTTCTTCGTCTCCTCTCTTACGACTTCTAAGGAAACTACTTTCGTCTGCTCTATCTATACCCTTCTATTATGAACGGCTGCAACAAAGTCTGCTAAATAACAGGTATACTGGCTTCCTCGTGAGATTGGCTTGGCTCCGTGGCTCTTGCTGGGGCCACCCACACCCATCACTAAAAAATCTTCTATTCAATAAAATATAGCACACCTACTTTTCTTCCCAATCGCGTCACCGGATTCGGTTTTGCGTCATTTGCGAAAAACACAGGGTATTTGCTTGATTTCTACTAACACTCAGTCTAGCAATAAATCTTTCGTTTTTAAACTATCTACGACTAGAATAACTACCAGTACAACAATAGAACATAATTTATGTTTAGCATGCCAGCTTGTTGCTATGTTGACTTCAATTTGCACTTCAAAAACTTTAAGAAGAGTATCCATTTCGCACCGTATAGGGTTAAGAACCCACACACGTGCGTTCTTCTTTTTATAAGCCGTGGTTCCTTCAGCGGGGTGTGAAAAAGTTTCAGTCGAGTCCATTAAAAGAAGGGCCGCCATTTTAAGATCTCCAGTACTTTTTGGAATTGTGCATCGGTTGTCCGTACCTACCTTTTGAAGCATACAATGACGGATTCTGTGCAGTATAGTTCAGTTTCATCCGCGCGTAATTTCGATTCTATTCTGGCAACCTATGGAAACGTATTCCCGGGACAAAATGCCTATGTGTGATTTTAGACTATAATCTATCACTGCACTAAATTATGACCGGATCCGTTCCGCCGTTAGAGTGTGATTAAATAACAAACATCCAAAAATCTTCACAAACTTCACATGTATAATAATAAGATAGTAAGTTTAGACTTTCATTTATATTTTCAGCGTCAAAGACTTCAAAATGAATCTAGTCTATCAAAACAGCGACTGAAAAATAACTTTCCTTCGTTTTCAAAATAAACAAGTATCTAAAAGAGTCTGGTGATTTTATTATCGCACGTAAAAACAATGCAAAATGAACTTTATTTCTTCAGATCATTCTTCTAGTTATTTTTTTGACATTGGAAAATAAATCAACGGTAATCTCCTAAGGAAGGCCCCAGATTCTTATAATGATTTGATGACTAATTGCCGGTAATAAAAGTTATAAGTATATTAAGGTGCGTGCCAACTCCAAGAGCAGATTATTGCACATAGTTCCGACGAATTGATAACTTTTTCCTTTTGTAATTGGTTAAAAAAGAGTGTACTTAATATGGTTCACGTGGATTTTATAATAACTCTACGGAGCATATTAAAAGTCATATTACAAACTATGTTATAAAGTCAGACTATTTACTGCTAAATGATAATATTTTATACTAGCTGATGACCACGGCTCCGTCCACGAGGGCGTCGGTTATCGCAACTTTTGGTAGTTTCTCATTTGGTTTTAAAATTTGGATTCGCTAATGTAATATAATCCAAATATTTAGTTATATTTTGACATTTAAAAAATTAAATCCATAATCCAAATATTTTAAATATCTCTACTAAACAGATATACAATATAAAAGTTTACAATATGCAATAGTGAATATGAATTCCTAAATCATTTGAAGTTAAGATTTTTCAAATGAATTAAATTTTATGGCATTAATAAAATCCTTGTCAGAAGTAAGAGAAGAACAATGAATGACTACTGTTTCAAACTATGCTTCCTATGTTGAATGTGACCTATGTTTGTTATGAGCTTTTTATTTTAGATTGCTTGGGAGCAACTGCCAACGAGGAGGGCTAGACCGTAAGGTTCGGCCGGGGTGCGAGGGATATGTCGAAGACAACCTGCACCAGAGCCTCTCAGTCTATTGTTTGTTTTTTGTGTTTTTGTTGATATGTACCTAATTATTGTTGTTTATATAAATTGAATGCAAGCATGTGATTGATGATAATATATATACACTCACACCCAAGATAAACCGATACGGTTTTATGGGTGTTAGCTACGATGTAATACTATTTCATTTAAAAAAACCAGGTGCTTTACTGTACCTGGGGTTGTCTTCAAGGATATTGGTAAATTTCTGTATACTCTTCATAATAACATAATGTGTAATCCCTTTAACAATAGTTGTAAATGTGTGCATTAGATAATAATATTATGCCTTACAATTTCTCAAGGTCGATCCAGGGTTATACAACTCGATAGACTAATGTACCTATGTAATGAGATTTTTGAGTAGAGACCAGCTGTAACCAATGCCGCTGTGCTTTTTTATTTACGGTTAGAAATCAATCGCAAAACACTGCTGGACATAGGCCACTCCCCATGATGGGAGGCTTTCATTTAGGAAACTTTTTGGCTATCATAGTAATGTTGCTTGTGTTGGAATGAAAGCGACTTGAATAAGAGGTGCTGACCCTATCTAGTCTAAATATTTTGTTGTGGAGAAACTTCCATTATGATAAAATATTCGAGATTTGTGTTTCAAAATTCAAAAGCTCTTAACGTAACTGACAATACTCTCTATTATTTACCGCTGAAGTCAAAAACTTTTCTTTCTGTACACATATAATATAACTCGCAAAACTACACTTTCTGTACCTAACACTTTAAAGTTAAAAAGTGTTCTGTCAGAACTAAACACTAACTTTGAAATGCTATAACACTCATACAAGTTTTAAAAAGTCATGCTGGAATTTTTGTATTTATTTATATCACCATTTTGACTGCCGTTTCCTTAATGATAAATTATACTAAAAAAATAAAACGCGTTGAAACTATCTTCTAGCGGTACCATTACTAAAAATTAATCTATAATAAAAACTACTACTCACTTTATAAAATAAATCAACTAAATACCACGCCGCATTTACTCACCAGCCAGTTCAAATAAACATAAAACAAATGACACTTTTCACCACAAATTGAAACACACACACTTCACGTATTTAGGCGGGAAAACTCGTTGCAAACTTTTGCTAATCAGCCGAATTGTTAGCAAAGTTTTCGTACCACGTGTTGCGTCGTAGTACGCGGGAAAAACAATTTTATTTCATGAACGCGAGGACGCGCCACTCGCCCCTCCTTCACACAAGTAACTGACAACTGAGTGACCGTTACGTATTTTCTTGTACGTATACATAATCAACTATTTATTTTCATAGGCGCATCAATGCGACCAATCTACGGAATGGCGTGTCGAATATTTTGATTCAAAAAATAGTATGATGATTCTATTTTTGAATTGCCAATGTCGCGACGGTATCCGATCGTGAATTTCGAGCGGATGGATTTAATGGCTGTTTCATGGGATTTATGGCATCTGGTTATTGGTTTCTTGGTTCAAGATGCATGTGATGTCATTTTGCTGAAACTTTCTATACGAGATCGTTTTAAAACTCAGAAGATATTAAATATTATGTTGCACTTTTCATCGATTATAATTTGGTGACAATACTTACATCATTAATCGGGTACTTATCTCGGTTCCCGTTCTCCTATTCCTCCTTTTCATGGTTTATTTTTAATTCACGGGAAGGACAGCCGTCTTACCCACCAATCCGGAAAAGAAATCTGGCGATACTGCCTTGCTCATCAATAAGCTTGTGTATTAGCTTGCAGATGAGATTTTCTTTGATCTGGATCAATAGTTTTTCCTAAAATTAGTCTACATTTATACCTTTTGAAAATAACGTTTTCGTTGAAAATATATGTAGGTACCTACTACTATACTTATTAATTGTTTCTACGACTGCCAACAATATTTTAATGATACAGAATACTTATAAATAATTGAACAATTCCCAAATGTTTTTGTGTGAAACTTTAGATATAGGACAATAAAATTAATTGTTACATACAAAAGGGGATTTTTTCTATAAAAACTACAACCAGAAGGGACACATTGACACGCAAACTTCACATTACGTGCAGTACATTAAAATTGACAATAGAGGGCGTTATCTACAATTATTATTCGGCACTTTGTTTACAATGTAAATGACAAAGCGGGTCATTGAATGTTTTTATTGGAGAAGATTTTTTATCTACATTTTTCATAACTGGTTACTTTTTTCACAAATAATGAATGAAGCTCTGGAACAGAACTTTTAAAGGTTGTTAGGTTAGACGGTAGTCCATACTGGACTAACATCTATTAAATACAATAAGTGGATCTCGGGCTCCAAAACTGAAACGGGGAATCCTATGAAGATGTTAAAAAGTGCTAATGTTAGGTACGGTGACGCTACCTAAGTATGTTTATATTCATTATGACAAATGACAGAAAACTCCCAAGAAACCCAAAATGTGTAACGTTAAATAAGAAAGTAATTGTATGAGTGGAACCTGAGCCTGAACTGCTTCTAGCTTGGGATGGAACAGGGATGCAAAAGGGATTGTATTTCAGATGAAGAGGAGATTTCTCGTTTCATATCACTTCTTCCTTTTCTAAGGGACTAATTCAAATGTAGCCGTTAAATCCAAACGATACGATTCACGCACATGGAGTTTTGAATTCTTGCCAAAAATAATTGACCCAGGTAAAACTTTGTGGGTGGATTGCTCTTATTTTAGTATGTCAACAGTGGTATAATAATACACACATTTCGTTATTATACGTTTTCGTCATAACTAACGGACGCCATTTTTCTTCAAACTCAATTGAAATCTAAAAAATGCCGCATAGTTAGTTGCGCTGTTTCTGCTCCACCAGTGCCTTGGAAGCGGTGGTAAACTTAGTTAAAGTAGAATTATTATTGACGTGGAAAACAAACTATTATAGTGTTCCACAATAAAAATTAAATCACTATGGGTGGTTTCAGACTAGCGTTTTATACGCACGTATAAGCTTGTTTTTGAAAGCGCATGTAGGCGCGCCTCTTGCCACGCGCTCAACTCGTTTGAGCGTTGACGCGCTTTTAAGCTCAAGCTCGCACTAGCCGCGAGAGACACCACTACCCGTTCGAAAAGCCGATTTATGCCCATCTGGAACCGCCCTATGACTAAACTAATAAAAAAATCCTTGTCGATGCAAATTTTTTGTCCTTTCACGAAAATGCTCGCCAGAAAGCTTAATAGAATGTTGGCTAAAATGCTCTCGTTAATTTTTCTGCAATTTAACATTTGCAAGAAAGCTAATTACAAGTAAATGCTCAAATTTAGGTATTTATACTATCATGGTAACTTACATTATTATTAGAGGTATCGGGATATTTACCATGTTTTATTGTTCCTCCGTGATTTTGGTGCTTGCAACAGCGCCAAAATATCGGAAACTCTGAACATTACAACATGGTAAATATCCATAAACTTGATCATACACTCGTTCACACGATTTCAATAGACTGTTTTTCAACTTTTGTAACAAAAATATAATGTGAAATGAAAAGGGAAATGTAACCAATGTATAAAACTTTACAACCAAACCTAGAAACGTATAATTACTTACATTTATCTACTAAAATCAATAAATAAACACCATACACATAAAAGCATTCCGTACTACGCATTAATTATAAGCAATCATTTTAATAGAACGAAGAAAGTTTCCCTTAAAAATAATACGAACTACAATTACTACCAGCCGGTATATCCCAAAGACAGTGGGAACCAAATTACCAAATCGATACCTGTTTCCATAAATTTTACAAAAGATGGCTTCAAGTTGTTTCCACCCCAAAAATAAGTCATAAATAAGTTAACTGACAGTTGAGGAATGGATTGTCAGGATGCACTTTAGAAGTTTGATTTATGGTAGGGAAAAAATTGCTATTTGTACGGAGTTTTACATACTGTATCTTTATTTATACGTTTTGGTTGTTTTTTTTTTGTCTTTTATAGTCTGCTGCCCTCTCAATGGAAGTCTTCTACTCTTGCCTATGCCGCAACACTAAGACCTGGAACTCCTTGCCAGCTCACGTGTTTCCGTCTTCCTACAGTCCTGGGTCCTCGGGGCGTGAAAAGGCATCTAATGAGGCCGTCAAGCTGAGTGAGACTTTACCTTTAGCTTAACATCAGGCGAGGTGAAGTCAAATTGACGTGTCTGGCATAAAAAAAACCTCATCCAATTAGCAGGTATAAATACTTGTATTGGCTAAAGCTATGAAGATCTTGATGTAGCCATTATGTAAGTTTTATTAAGTACTTACTATGAAAACCATGAAAAAGTATCTACCTAGGAATACAAAAAGAAGCTGATATTGACAATGATTGGATATTCGATTTTTAATAAATGCGAAATATGTAAAATATATACCTACTTTGTATGTCTCTCAGTGTGCCTCCAACTTAACGATAGGAAAGCTGGTTAGAAATAGGTATATAACCAATCGATACAGCTTTAATAATTGATTCTGCCGTGGACGACACACCGCTTTCAGTATTACATGTCTTATCGATCCAAAACGTAGCTATTAGAAATAATGGTGGGTAATGTAAGGGTACAATTAATGGACTTGACACTTTTTCATAGCAGGAATATTCTTGTGGTATTATAAAGTTAGAAGCTTTTAGATTGAACTAATGATGGGAAGTTAATATTTATAAATACTAGTGTTCAGAAGGGGAAAATAGAATCAATCGAACACGAGGATTGATTCCCGACTTTTCAAAAGTATATTTTGTATCATTCATACTAATTTTTCATAACATAAATTATTCGTAAACAAATCTCAATCGAACAGCCAAAATTATACCAAAATACACAAACTCCTAAACCAGATTTGACTGTAGCTTAGAACAAACAAAAGGAACTAATAGAATGCTCAAGGAACTCACGGAGAAACATAATGAGATATTTTTGTGATACGAAGGTATGGTCTTCCAACCAGGTGAATTTATGAGTCATCTAATCAGCGCGTGAACTTCCATTACGCGATGCAGAATAGGTAGCTTCGTGCTAGTTCAGCTACCTGTCACTAGATGGCACTGCCCCCACATTCGTTGACGTCTGTCTTACTATGTCAAATCCCATACATTTGTCATTCTATTCCAAGATACGCCAGCCAGCGAATTGTCAGTTGTCTAGAGGGGCTGGTCAGAAATTAGTATTACTATAAGCTGTTACATGAAGGATCCTCATTATAAAATTATTATATTATCAAATACACCAGCACTCATCATAATATTTACTCTACAAAAAAGCAGATAATCTGATGAATATTTACTACTAAAGTAATTATTAAGAAAGCTGCCAATAAAAAACAAGGCTAAAAACAAAACAATAGACGTAAAAATATTGTCCGATATTCAACAAATTTATTTTTCAATATATCATCAGTTGTAATTTCGAATAGGCATACCTCGTAGACAATAGGCACATCGAATGACTGCAAAACAAAGGGTTGCTCGTCGCGTATCGATAATTCTATAAATAGGAACGTTGGCTGCATTCACTTGGCTTCTAACAATGAGACGTGCGATAACCAAGAGTGGACAGGACATAATATGTTTGTAGGGCACGCGTTGACACAGAAAATGAATGCGAACTGTCGCTACGTTCCGGTTGACGTATAAAGACTAATTTGATATCTATAGGTGCTGATGGACTTGGGTAGAACTCGCCGGATTTATGGTTCTGTAAATAAAAGAAAAAAATGGACCCCTTATGGATTACTTCGTAGTCGGTCTGTCTGTCTGTCAAGACGGACAAGAAGAAGACATTTTCATGTTTTTTTTTAAGAATATTAGGAACCGAAGTTATTAATATTCCCTCTAACCCCTCCAACTAAGCTAAATTGCTTGTGTCCATGGAGATATAATGTTGCAATTTATATAGCTTAAGTTTGTCCCTCATCATCCAACACTGTAGGGAACCCTCTCAGTGCGCGAATGCGACTCGAACATGACCAGCTTTTTTATTTATTGAGCTGAACAGCGAACCGAGCCAAGCGTAGATCGCTATGAAAATTTTCTTTCTAGTGAACGCTAGTTGTCGCGTAGTCTATAGTTGGTGTTTTGGAGTCCTTCCCTCATAATGCTCGCCAGAACCTTCGATAGAGTGCTCGCTAAACGCTCTTGTTTTATTTTCACATGAATGCTCATGTGTATCAGCACCTTACTACTTCTTTGAGGCAAAGTTAAGTGCTTATCATTGCTCTAGAGCATGAGGCATGTAGAAAGACGAATGTTTTTTATCATTATCTTAAGCGTGATTCCAATAGCATACGAAGTTACTAACGTGGACTCCGGGGTCAGCTTACTCTCTCTACTTTTGATTGGCTTATAAGGTATTTATGGAATAAGGACGTTTTGCAACCTTTGTCCATTTTAGGAATTGGAAATTCTGAAAGTAAACCCGCTCCCATAAGGAGTGCAGAGGAGTCCATCAGCAGATGCATTTCATTGGTTGGCCCTTACCTTGAAAGCAGTTAATAACCAGTTTAGAATATACCCGTATAATGGCCTATATTAAGTAGCCGTGAAAGCGGGTCACCTTTCTAATGCTGTCACGCGTCATTACACTCAAAATAATTCATTCATATTTAGCTTATATCGCTTGAATATTTTGTTCTGCAGCGGTCTGGCAGGCCGCCAGCTCAGTGTTAGTGCATGGACATATTATAACGGGCATCTCGTAACAGACTTACTGAAAAAATAACCTTGATTTCAATATTTTGAGAGTTTTGAACTATCTTGAAAATATTAAGTTTGCAGATTTTTATTTTAATATCGGAATTGACTATTATCTGAATTTAGTTTGTGAATTCTTGACTTTAATTGTAGTTCGTGACACCACTCGTGTGAAATACTGATTCCATCCCATGACCACATGTGTTTAATTACTATTAATCCCAGAGAGATTATTACCCATGACTATACCTAATCTCCATTCCATATTTCATACAGTAACTTTTCAGTCGTTCGCGTTTTGGCGTAAGTGAGCAATAAATATACACACAGTTCATTATTATTATTTGTATTCGTAAATATAATACAATTAGATATCAGTAAAACAATTTTTTTAAATTATATATAATGAAAATAGTGTATGCAAGTAGGACTTGCGTACACTACAGTCCTGAAACTTTAGATCACAATAAAAATGGCTGGGTATGTAATAATACAACTACGATAGCATTCCTAAATCTCAGCAACTGTGTTGCAGTTCACCATATGGTATTAAGCTTATTTTGTCACACTATAATATGAACTGATGAGAGTCTTAGGGCTTGTAAAATATTAGGCGTCTGTGTTTCAAAGTCAGCTATAAATGTTTGATCAAGGAGACGCCAGGAAGATATAACAAATGTAGATTAGCAGGCAGTTGGCGTCAGTTATACTTAGCTTTATTTTTATCATCATCTCTTATCATTATCTCATCTTTGGTCGGCAGTGAAACGGTTAATACACGTACATACTTTCTCTCAACGGAAAAAACAAAATATTCTTTAAAAACTTACCTTTAATTGATAAAAATAGTACATATTGCCAATAACACTGTAGTGAAGTAAATCATATATTAAAATCAACAAAAAGTGATGAATAGTGGCTTATAACGAATAAAACTTTAATATCTACCTGATCAGCTGGTGAGTGAATGACTATTAGTTTTTGTGAACAATACACGCAATACCCACGGTTAATTAGTGAACATAAGAGTGCTTACTGCGTGCGCGCTGCTGTGTGTGCCGCTCAGTGACGCATGACGGTACTTCGACGGCGAGCCATCGGTGATTAGTTAACCGTAGACGGCGCTGTCTTTTCTACCTATGATTTGCCTCTGTGAGGAATAAATATTGACCAAAGAGATTTTATCAACAAAACTAAACACCTGGAATTATTTATATTTCTTTAAACTTTATTATTGAACATAGCTTAATCCAAGATGAAATGCTATGGATGTCTGAAAAATACAAAAGACACTTGTATTAAATGTGCTGTGGAAACCTGTGCAAAAAGCTTCTGTTCACAATGTATCAAAATACCTACGCTGCCAAGCGACAAGATGAAACTATGGAAATGTCCGGACTGCTGTGCCGCGCTAAAAAAAGGAGGAGACAATAGTTTAACGCCGATACGTCCTACAGATTCGAATGTTACCACAAGGAAGAAGACAGACATGCAGACTGAGGGTTGTGTAAACTCTGAAGTAAAAGAATTGATAGAGGAAGTGCGTCATTTAACACAGGAAATTTCTTCTCTTAAAAAGCAACTTGAAGACGCTACGGACTCGTTGGTTAATTGTCAGACAAAACTTACCGAACTGGTGTCAGCAGTAGACTCGAACAGCAATAGAATTAACTGCCTAGAAAACCGTGATAAAGAGTTAAAGCTGCTTGAAGCTACAGTAGGTGAACTGAAGCAGGAATTGAATGGGCAAGCCCAATTACACCTGCGCAATGAGCTGGAATTGGCTGGCATACCCGAGCAAGCCAATGAAAATCTATACCACATTGAACTGTTAGCAGCCCGCAAGGTTGGTGTCGAACTAAACGACTCGGATATCGACTGGGTTGCCCGAGTTGGCCCACGCGTCAAGTCTGCGCTAAACGCTGAACAAAATACCAGATTTTCAAGACCAGTAGTGATGCGTCTGTTACGTCGTACCAAACGAGATCAGATATTGACGGCTGCAAAATCTAGAAAAAGTATAACAACAACAGACCTTGACATCTCTGGTACGCCGCAAAGATTATACTATAATGAGCGCTTAACAAAAGCAAATCGACTGCTTTTTCGAGCGGCAAGAACCAAATCCAAAGAAATGGACTACACCTTCTGCTGGTGTACACAGGGTAATATCTATGTCAGGCAACGTGAAGGTAAGCCAGCCTTACCAATACGCACACATGAAGATCTTCTTCGGGTTTTTAATACTTCTGCTGGAAATTAAATCAAAATACATTGTACATGGTTTTCCTACTAACAATGAATTTACATTTTATAATATAATAAGTAACTGTGTTGTCACTATCACTAGTATTTTAAGTGTCAATCCTATACATTTATACTTATTAAGAAAACACAAACAAACACATTCTTACTTATCTAAACCAACATACACAACTTATAAGAAATACTTTATACTATCAATCCATTACAATAACCTAGATATGTATGCACCAAAAACATTATTATATTTTTATACACATAGCACGAGTGAGATTCTCTCTAAAATAGCTAGCAATCTACTAAAACAAATACATTATATACTATCACACATTTTATACACTGTAAAGTTCAAAATTGGCACTGTGGAAACACTTATTCGGGTAAATAAATACTCACTTAACAAAAATGATATACATATAATAATAACTTTATTGGAAGGCAGCTACACTAAGTGCTTGACCAGGTATTTCACATCCATATTGTATGGCATTAGTAACTACTATATTTACACTGTATTATGTCACACTTGTTTGGAATTTTCTATATTACCCATACAGTGATTGATGACACTAACACTGAAGAGTTAGACTCATTACGAATAACTTGCCATACCATAGAAGCGCCTGAGCACTGTCGTACCGCAATTTCTTCAAATTACAATTTTAAAGTGTTAACATTCAATATCAGAAGCATTAATAAAAATTATGATAATTTTCTTGTAACTCTCAAAAGATGTAAAATTACCTTCGATGTAATAATTTTAACTGAATGTTGGCTAGATGACACATCGATTATACCCCAAATGCCATTATACACAACGTATAATACTAAAAAAGTTATCAACCAAAATACTGGTGTAGTGGTTTATGTTCACGATAGGTGGAGTGCGCGCGTCTCCGAGCCAAATGTTAGTGATGCAAACTTATTACAGCTGGATCTTGACAACCGTATTACAATTTATGCCATATATCGACCGCCATCTGGTTGTAAAAAGAAGTTCCTCCGAGCCCTTAACAGCCTTCTCAATTCTACATCACACGGAAAAAATACACAGATTCTAACAGGCGACATAAACATAGATTTATTGTCATCGGAATGTGATACAGACCTTGTAGAATATCTATGCCTAACTGCAGAACAAGGATTGTTTCCTGCAATCACACACCCAACAAGAGAGGCAGCATGTCATGACCACATTTTTATTAATAAACTTAAAAATGTAATTGGTGTGGTCTGCCAAACTGACCTAACAGATCATGATATCGCCATACTAGGTCTTACCGTTAAACAAAACGCTGGGCATTGTTTGAATCGGGTTGTTACGAAACGAGACGCTGAGGCTATCCGACATGAACTACTAAATGCTGACTGGTTGCTACAGTTGCGTAGTAAAGATGTGAACGAAAATGTAGGCAATTTCTGTAACCACATAACCAAAGTAGTCGATAAACATACTAACAAGCTGCGGGTCTGTCATTCAAAATTTAATATCAGACCCTGGATCACACCCGGTCTTATTCGTTGCATGACACACAGAGATCGACTACACTCAAAATACAGAAAAGCCCCAAACGACCCCCTCAAACGCCTAATATACACCCGGTACAGGAACTTTTGCAACAACCTCTTGCGTAAATTAAAAACTGATTATAACACCAAACTGCTTGCGAGTAATGCAAAAGACCCTAAACAAATGTGGCGGTGTATAAAAAGTGTCTGTAACCTAACAGAAACTAATAAAGAACCGAGGGAGCTGCTAACTATAAACAACAGTTTATGCCCGATTGAATCTTTAAATGTCTGCAATGCTCACTTTTCAACGGTGGGGCAGGACCTGGCTAATGAGATCCTAATTAGTCTTCAACTGAGTCAAGAGGCACTCGCAACTAAAGTTAAAAGAAGTGGCTTGCGTGACTCATTCTTTCTACAACCAACTGACGTAAAAGAAGTGGAGTCCCTGATCCTATCTTTGCGGAACAATAAAGCACCGGGCATTGATGGAATGACTAATGACCTGTTAAAAGAAATAAGAGACGTTATTATTCCTCCACTGACTGATGTCTTCAATTTAAGCCTTGAATCTGGCGTGTTTCCTGAAGCCTGGAAAACTGCGTCTGTCACTCCTATTTATAAACACGGTCCTAGAGACTGCCCGGACAGCTACCGTCCCATTTCTTTATTGTCTGTATTCTCTAAGCTATTGGAAAAGATAGTTAACAACAGATTAGTCAAATATATAGAAAGTCATAACCTGATATCACATAGGCAGTATGGATTTAGAAGAGGGAAATCGACTGAAGAAGCTGTAACACTTTTAACATCAACTGTGTCATCCCATCTTGACTTGAAACAGTTCAGTATAGGCGCTTTTCTGGACTTAGCGAAAGCTTTTGACACCGTTTCAATACCAATCTTGCTGAAAAAACTGGAATTTCAATTTGGAATACGCGGCATAGCTCTGGATTGGTTTGAAAGTTATTTGACTGATAGAAGACAGTGCGTCCGAGTGGGCAACGACAAAAGCGAACTACAGACGGTTAATTTTGGTGTACCACAGGGAAGTGTGCTCGGCCCAACGCTTTTCATGTGTTAAAGCAGACATAATATGCTACGCCGATGATACAGTCGTTATGTTTCATGGATCGACTTGGGAAAAAGTGTTTAGTGAAGCTGAAACAGGTATGACTGAAATACAGCAATGGCTAAGACATAATCTGCTGACACTAAATGCCAACAAAACCAAGTACATCTGCTTTCACAAAACCGCTGCATCAGTCCCACCCATGTCCCATAATATTAGGCTACACAACTGCAAGACACTGAACAGTTGCAAGTGTGGAATAGCTCAAAGGGTAGACAGGATTAAGTATCTAGGCGTAATAATAAATGAAAATCTTAACTTCAAAGAACATATCAGTGTGTTGTCTGGTCGTGTACGTAAAACGGCGAATATAATGAGGTTGCTTCGGCCATCAGTATCTATAGACACTTTAAAGATAGTCTATCTCGCCCTGTCGCAGTCATTGATTACGTACTGCATACGTGTTTGGGGTGGTTCTGGCAAATCGATCTTGATACAGCTAGAAAGAGCTCAGCGATCGGTACTAAAAACCATGTACAAAAAACCATTTAGATTTCCTACTACGCTGCTGTACAACGAAAGTAATGTTCTCAACGTACGACAGTTGTTTATTTTGAAATCGTTCCTCATAGTACACCGGGTTGTCATCAATTCTGCAGACTATGACAATCTACTCAGACGTAGAGTATATAGACTTACCTTGCCGAAAACCATTACAACATTTGCTAGACGCTTTGCCCCGTATATCGACCATCACATCTACAATCAAGTTGCAAGACACTGCAACATCAAAAAGTGCTCGGTGAGACAAGCTAAAAAAGAGGTAACAAAATGGCTTACCACAATGACATATGAAGCTACTGAAATACTTTTGCTAAATTAACTTATTATGACTTGCATTAAAACGTATTCTTTAATATTATTAGTATTATATAATATAATATTAATATTATATATATATTAACACGCGCACGCATACACACACACCCACGCACACACACACACACCCACGCACACACACAAGTGCACACAGATACACACGCTCACATACACACACACGCATGTATGTAATTCTTTTTTATAATTGTAGTATTGTCGACCAAGCAAATGTAACCTGTGTAATCGTAAGAGGTACCCACAGGACAGGCTTGCCTAGTGTGGGGCCAACGGACACTTTGTTAAGAAGCCTTATTGACAATAAAATATTTTTCATTTTTCATTTTCATTTTCATTTTTCATTTTCATTGTGCGTAAAATTACTGACCTTTTTTTCTTAGTACAGGGATGGAATCTTACTGGATATAGAAGGACATAGACATCCTTGAGGTAAATCGGTGCACCTCGTAAACATCGGGCGCTCTGGCGAAGGCTTTAGGTTTAGGAGGTCAGGAACAGTCACCCCGAAAGAGCCGACATACGTTTACATACATACGTCTGTAAATCCTCGAAGCGGTACACAGAGGTATCAACACCTACATCGCCAATTGTGACATTCGGTTCCATGTAATAGAGGCGAATCTATTGCCGTTAAGCGGGTACTGAAAATCAATATACCAAATAAAAAGAAAATACTACCCCAAAACTATCGACAACTGGAACCATTTTCTATGCATAAAAATACTATTTTAGACGTTTATAAAACCCGTTAACTGCACATGAAACTTATAGCTCATAAACTTTTCTGAATAACCCCGAAGGAGAGTTGTAGAACCATTAGAGTTAACAGTAATGATTGGAAATTTACGGGCACTTCACTTAACATGGGAATAACAACCAATGGCAGGGGTTTATGGGAATCTTTAACACTTATGGTGGTACTAACTGTAGTTCAGTTTTACCACTGTTTCAATGGTGATGTGACAGTGTGTAGGGATGTTTGATCGAGGGGTTTTGTATATTCTGGATAACAAAGTATCATTATACACTATATCGATTCATATTATCGATCTTGTTGATTGGATACGACTTTTGGATCGATCTGTTTCGTATCAAGTATTAATTAAATGGACAGCTGGCGGTCCACAACTGTGCGTTTCTCGAGAAACTTTCTGCCTCGCACAACTAAACTGTGGAATGAACTGCCACCAGTGGTATTTCCGAACCATTACGACCTTCAAACCTTCAAGAAAAGAGCGTACTCTCTTTTAAAAGGAAGGCAACGCACTTGTGACTTCTCTGGTGTTGCGGGTGTCCATGGGCGGCGGTAATCGCTTACCATCAGGCGATCCGTCTGCTCGTTTGCCTCCCTAATGCATAAAAAAAAAATCGAGGAAAGAAAGAAAAATCTTGTATTAGGTACACGTATGAAAATAATATAATGATTAGTATTTTCTGTATTTTATCTCATTTTTCTATTATATGCTGTTAGTAATCATTTTTGCATTAGTACCTCACCTCCGGCCTTACACCACGACCCACAGTCGGCGTGCGGTTTTAGTCGGTTCGAGTCCGACATAACCTCCCCTTCCGGCTCCGGAAGGGGGGGTATCCGAGGGGATTTCCGCACGAAAAAAAAAAGCATAAAGACTCAACTTAAGGTTGCCTGTAAGAGATCGCTCTTAGCGATAAGGCCGCCATTTGTACATAATGTCATGTATTGTCCATACATTTACTGTATTACTGGTGTACAATAAAGATTTATCTATCTATCTATCTATCTATCTATCTATAAAAGTGGGCAAAAACAATGTAGTGGCTAGTTTAAAGTTCTCAAATTATTAGAATTCTAATTGCAAGTCACTTCACCGAATAAACGTTCAGCTACTTCGTAAGAAGCCTGAAAAGCCGACCACAATTAAGTTTGGAAAAAGGCTCAGATGATGAAAACTCATAATTATTATTTCATTTTAGAACCTATTTACTATCTAGAATATTAAATAAATTCACTTGTACTTTTATTCGAATACATCTGGTAAAATGAAATGCTCAAGTGGAACTTGAATCCCACGACCTTTCCCTTACATGGGGAATGCTCTTCCAACTGATTTACTGAGCCACACCTGATTCACTTTAAATTTCCCTTTTCTTTATATCCGTCTTTAAGGGGGACGGTGGAGCCATCTACCAACTTCCTTAATTAGCGATAAGAAATTTAATTAAATAATTACAAAAAATGTATTTTATTACAGAAAAGTACACGTACAATAAAAGTACAAATGAATTATTCAATATGTGCAGTAGATTCCACCAAGTGCCATCAATCTCCAGTATAAACAATACTCCGGGCAAAAAACATTCCCCAAAATATTTCCTCTTATATTTTTCTTCTATCACGCATTCTTATTAGGGAAACAACCGAGTGTTCGGGAAACGATCGGCGATGGGACAGTGATCAGCAGGCAACAACATCCTGTTGGCAATTTGCCAGCTCTCGATAAATAAATACTTGGGTTCGGTGGAGGAATGACCTGTGAAAGTATTTTGTTTATAATGACTGGTTGGTACTGTTAAGTGATTTTATGGCTTTTCGAATTTTTGTTACATGACTATAAGATTCGTAGCATGTGAAATACCGGTCATATAGAGGTTTTTTTGCGAGCTCAGATAATATAAGCGTAAAATTAAAAATTTAAACACTTTCCATCCTTTCTTTAACCCCCATAACTTTTAAACGGCTTGACCGATTTTTATTAAACATGTTAAAGCCACGTTTAATACAAAAAAACTAAATTGAAATCGCTTCATCCGTTCGGGAGCTATGATACCACAGACAGACAGACAGATAGACACGTCAAACTTATAACACCCCTCTTTGCGTCGGTGGTTAACAAACAATTGTGTGTATTGCTTGTGTTCTTCACTTTTTGCATAACTGTGGTTTTGATAAAGAAAATTTTGGAACTTTTGTCTTTCATTTTGTATAGTAATTTATTTCCAACTATTGCCCGCAGCTTCACCCGCATAAAATTTTGAAAACCCTCTTCAATTCATCGCAGGAAGCTTCCTTCTCCTTCCTTCTTCAACACTTCAGGCCTACCCGAAAACTTCAGGATAGCACTCATGGCAGTTAGTGATGCCTTCCACAACTAGGTGTAGTTCTACCTGTAAAAAAATGTCAACGAGTTTATTTGATCCCTTGCTCTATTATCCCGCTTTTATTACAGAGCGATTTACCATTTAATTGTTTTATGTTATTCAGACGTAGATATGCTATATATTGACCTTATACAACTATTACACGATTTCCAATACTCAGATATCTGTTTGACCATAAGGAGGATATCGATTTAAGGAAATAAATCAGTCTATTAAATTTCATCAAAAAAGTTCAATGATATTAAAACAATAATTCAGTTTATTTTTCACACAGTATTTTTTTCAAGCAAGCCAGTTCCTTATAAAAACAGTCCCCAATACCACTGTCGTAAACAGTTACTGATTACAATATACGACCATGCCAAACAAATATAAGGGAAATCTTTAACACCCGAATGAACACGCTGGCAAGAGAAAACGAGAAGATTTACTAATATGCTTGATACATTATTGTTCGTGAATATAGTGATTTCAGACATTAGGTTGGCTTGGCTGAACTCCAAATGGTGACACTCTATTGCCATTGAGTGACGTAAATGTACGCTTCACCGGTTAGATTATAATCATGAAACGTTATTAAGTGGCACACTGTTTTTTCTTATCTTTATGCATATTCCTCATTTTAGAAATTGATGTTATCTATAAAGACTGTTGACGCTGTTGACTTTTAGGTTTTTATAAGACTTGAGTAATAACAATGTGTTATATATTTTCGTATTCTGAATTATAGTAATTAAATTATGTTTCATTTTACTGCTGTATCTGAAGTTTGTGATAATTCTACTATTAGACAGAATGCTTGGATTTTTTAATTGCTGTGTTGTATTGTATTTATTCAAATATGAGAGAGTAAATATGTACTAATAAATGATGATATTGAATCTGGGATTTTATTTAATTTAGTGAAAAAAAAAATTAATGGTGGCTCTTTGCTGAGACTTTGCCTTCAGCCACAGAATAGATACTTAAATAGTACTAGCGCAATCAGTTTACCATCAGGCGAGGTGGAGTCACGTCAATTAACCTGACCTATATAAAAAGAAGAAGAAAATTATATTTCGGCGTATTCTATTATTTTATTGTATTTTAAAATTAAAGAACGCTGAGAAAGGGTTTTTTTTTTAACCGTGGGGGAAAATCCTTCATGGATGTTATGCCGGACTCCTACCGACTAAAAACCCCCACGGTAACGCCCAGAAGCCTATGGATGGGAGCCCCGGGTAAGCCCTCGGAAGGATGTCCCAGGACTCCCATCAGACCTACGGCTACAATTGCGGCCTCGCCTTGGGGGTGGTTCGGGTGCTATCCCGCGTCTATGGGGGGTTTTCGCGTGTAATCCCGCTTTTAGGGGGGGGGGGGGGCGTGCGTGAATCCCTCACGTCACGCTGCCGTCATGGGCCTGCTTCTGTAAAGACGGTGAGCAGCCAACTCACCGTCTTCAGGCCCCCAGTCATGGAGGCCGATGGTCTTCGGCGAAGACACGTCGGCGGCGCCCGAGCCGCCGACTGCGGAACTCGGATGGGAGAGTTTTCTGCCGCTCTCATCCCGCCGCCTCTTTGACGAGCATGACCTGCTCACAGAAAGAGGCGGCGCAGTCCCACTTACTCTCGCTGGAGACCATGGCTCGCACCATGGTCTCGAGCGAGAGGGTGCCCACGCCCAGACCCATCACGAGGACATAGGAGCGCCCACGCCGTGCACTCCACCAGCGTGTGGAGCGCTGTGTCATCTCTGCGGTCCTCGCAGTGCTGACACTCAGCCGTGGTTTCCCGGTGTCTTCGCCACAGATACCTACCGAAGCTACCATGCCCGGTAAGTATCTGTGACAACCGGTAGGAGAGAGCACCGTGTCTCCTCTCCAGCCACTCGTCCATTTCCCAATCCCCCCTTTGGTTGCTCAAGCACCTTCCATGTCTCCACGGTTTCCTGGTAGAGCTGGGACCGCTGGGCCTCGATTTCTCGAGACGCAGGCCATCGGCCCCGCTCCAGCGCCTCCTTACGCCATATAAATAGAAGCGCAAGGGCTCTCGCTTCCAGGTCCCATGGAGGGGTCCCGGCTAGGAGGCATGCCGCCTCACCTGAGATCGTGCGGTATCCCCTTATCACCCTGACGGCCATCGCCCTCTGTGGGCTCACGCTGAGAAAGGGTAGTTGTCATTGCAGCACCAGTAAACGAGTAACAAAGTGCGGGGTTCGGGTTTTATCTCTAAATGGCACGACGGGAATCAACCTGCTGAACAATGTGTCCCCATGATACACCATCTGTAGGAACACTAACGGGCCCAATGAGAAAATAGTGACTTTGCAAGACTTTGTGTAGCAGGCTTGCAGGACAGTTCTGTTAACCCCAGTTACGAACGCCCGCGGCAGCTTTAAATACTCGTATCATATTTCTTCACTTAACCAATATTATGTATTAAGCTTCGGCGCAATAATGTGCTATTATGCTCTTTTCATTCATCTCTTCTGACAGTATACTCAACTTACGTTCTATTCGTCACAATCCAGTCATCTTCTCCTAAGATATACTGTTGTCTTGTTAATTACATATTCATACTTATAACCTTTGAAAAAGAGAATATCATAAAATATTTGCTAATAATTATAATGGAGCAAATATTCCAACATATCATTTACATTTCATATCACATCATTTCATATCATTTCATATCATTTACATTCCATCATATATATTTTATATCACATTACTATAAGCTTCGCAAAATTAAGATAAAATCTAGATGAAAATATTGCTATGAAATAAGCGAACGATATTCCACATTTTTCTCGGAGATGAAAATTGCCGTAAATAACCATTGAGTGGATGGGAGAGGAGCGGTACCATTTTATTCAGACATCTAAAGAGGATAATCGTTCCAGGAAAAGCCCCTTATGCATGTTTAGTGCAGAATGAATAGTTTTAACTTCAAATTATCCTTGGTTATAAATGAAAAAAGAAAAAATATATAACGTTTCTTAAAAAAAATACTAGTACCGTTTTTTTTAGTACGTTTGGAATTAAATTTTTGCATCTATTGAGCTCAAATTTGGATACGATATAAATACAACTAACCTTAAAGACATTAGTCTTATCTAATTTTGTTTTTTTTTTATAGGGTTTTAGATTATTTTTACGAATTTATTCTAGGGTAAAACCGAGGTGCTTGTTAATCATAAAAATATTCAACATAAAATGAAAACAAGCATAACCTGACCGGTGCAGGCCGGTAAATTTAAACTTATTTTCATAGAAAAGGGGTACCTAACATTTATTGCGGCTATAAATTTTAAAGAACATTATTTACACAAAGCCCAGGAGACGTTAAAGACCATTTTCGAAGGAGCACCGAGCGAAAACGATTTGTGCTACAATGAATTTATGCTTTAGGTAGACCGTAACAGCCCGAGTTTCAAACGAACAAATGCTTCGATTTCAGCGGACATATTGTTTTGTTTAAATTGTTAATTTATTTGTGGGCAGTAATATGCTATCTATCAATATATTAAATAAAAAATAAATCAATATAATATACAGAGAGGAAGAATTTCATGCCACCTGGAGTAGAAGTACTCGAAATACTGTAGAGAGAACTTCACTCAAAAGAAAAACTCCTTTATTTTAAAAAGAAACAAAACTGCATTCAAAGATTTTCGAAATCTCGCTTGACACACATGGTAATCGAACCGACTAAAAACCGAAAAAATAACAACCTGTATTTTTATAGGTTCAAACTTACTAAATTAAATGAGAGTAAATCCCTGAAATCTATGATATAATGTACTTCACAGAATTGATTCTATGAAGTGCATTATAATTCATGTATCCACGTTATTGCCGGATTGATATTAATGAATGTAGACCTAGTATATTTATTTCATTTCGCTCTCTTTATAGCATAGCAAATTACTGTCTAGTGAATAAAATTCTTAACAAGGCGACCAGGCTAACAGCTCTATTTTTAATTGAATTGGTACTTTTAACACCTTTCCATAATATATTATACAGTATTTTTAAACTATTTTGGAAACATGTTTGTAGTCACCAAATCATTAGTAATTTCATCTTATCATCAAAACTTTCCAGTGAGCTAACACAGAGGTAAAATATAATAAATTTAAATTTAAGATATATATCGTCCGAGTTACCTGTGACAAATCATGAAACTAAATGTAACAAAAGGTTGCAATTTTGTTACCAAATTATAGTGAGCTATGAAGTGCAGGGTTACAACATTATCACACATACACTGTCCGCTTAATATAGTTCATCCCCTAATATTTTAACCCTATTTTCGTGGGGCATGGAAATAATATACACTGAACGCAATATTATGTTGTACTACGAGATTAAAATGGTGGAGACTTCGGTTTTGTTAACTATGTTTTATTGATTTTTATTAATGTATATTATGTAGGTATACCTTATTGACTTCAAAATAACATATTCAGTCATACGTAGTGCTGTCTTTTATTTGACAAAAATATTTTATAGTGAGTCTTTTTTTCTAGTGTGGTTTACCCACAGAAAAGAAAAAAACTAGGGTTCACCTAGAAGTATTGTAGTAGTGAGTGATCATCTCGGTCAACGTCAAATTCTCGATCTAAGTATGAAAATGGAAAGAGATCTTCACGTTAGGAAATGTGGTGGCTTCCTTCAGTTGATTTTACTATTTAGTAGGTATTTTGTTATTCGTATTAATTTGTTTAAAAGAAATAAATTCCTTCGTGCGATTCTTTGCGTCACATCCCTAGCGGCGTATGTAACATATTCGTAGATAATTTAGATAATAAACCTTATTATAACAGGGTCGGGCGTTGTTATTAGATGCTATCGGGCCCTAATCATCGTCAACCCTCTTTTTAGGGTGTTTTGATGTCAATATCCGGGTACAAAACTTACATAGAATTATAAATATTGCACTGATGATGATGTCAAATTTGTAGTTTGATGAAATACCGACTTCTTGTATGAAAACTCAATGCCTAAAAAAAAATCAAGTTCTAGTAAGGTAAGGATGTTACAAACATATTAAACTCGAGTGACTCAAGTGTCGTATTAAGTTAATGTAATTATACAAATAAAATTTGTTTATCTCCATAAGAATTAAGTCACTATTATTAAAATAGTGAAATAGTAAGGGCTTATATTGAATATACTTAGCTAATATGCGTAATGGACTCCTGAGACGAGGTCTCGGGTTTGATCCCAGGTTTACCATGGCACACACCAATGACGTTTCGATGCTTTTCGAAGTTATGTGTGTATTTGTAGCAGGTTTATAAGTGCCTTTTTAATGGCAATAGGCTCGCCACCTATTACATTGGGACCTAAACATGAACTGGCGAAATGTGGGTGCTAGTTGATGTATAATCCTCACTACTTAATATTTTATATGCTAAAGTAGCTTTGCTTGGCTCTGTCCAACTGTTCTTTTCACGCCTAGAAATAATCATTATAATAAAATGTAACCTAGTAATGGTTGATAACCTACTGGATTTACATTAAAGTATTTTATTCTGAAGATTATTTTTCACCTTTCGTACGGACGGACCCAAGCAGGAAAATGGATTATATGAAATAATAAAATTAGTGATTTTTATTTCTTCAACCCCTAAATTCTTTTACTAGATAATACTGCATTACATCACAAACTATTAACAATTATGACCTAAAAAGTCTAAAAAAGAAATACAAAACTTATAATAACTATTTCCCTTCACTCACCACATATGAGAGCGGACAGTGGATCACAAGGCTTCGTATATAGTACAAAAATAAATCACACACAGTATAAATTCACATAATCTTCAATTAGAAAAAAATGTCCAAGTGGATTCGTTGGGGCCTCCCGAGCTGTTTTTATCTGTTGGGGCGAGACTACGCGACGAACCCGGTCCTCTGCAAAATTTAATCCCGGGATAAAGAGTATAGCTTGCCTGTATTCCCTGGTATATTTTTGGGTATATTCCCGGGTTATATCCTGCCGAGTGGTCACATGGGGGATTTGTTCCCCAGCCTCCTCTTGAAAATTTTCTTCTCAATTGCTGTTTTTATTTTGTTGGAGTGAGCTTAATCTACATATTTGTGTAGCTACGGGTTTTTGAGTGCTCTTATTTTGCGGTGTAATACAGTTTTGTTTAGATTGTGAATAAACTTAGATGTTTCAAGTTTTAATGTGTGAGATAAACCTACAGATAGTATAATACAATTCTCTAACGCGCTGTATAATCATATTGCTTCAATTTAAATGTAAGTGAATTTAATCGTTAAAAATTTAGGTTTCTTACTAAAAATAACGTTCAGTCGAATTGAGAACCTCCTGCTTTTAAGAGTTTGTTAAAAATTATAAACGATCTTTAGAGAATAGAGTTATAGTTACTGAATTAGAAATTAATCTAAAATTAACTAATACAAGATATCAGAAATAGCAATTAACGTACGGCCAGTACCATTTATTAATACTGGGTTATTTATTAGGCAATGAAGCAATCAAAATATTATCGGTAATACAGAGAAGTACAATTTTTTTTATAAAAGACGCCTCAATTTGACTTCACCTCGCCTGATGTTAAGCTAAAGGCAAAGTCTCGGACAGAGAGTCACCATCACAAACATGTACCATGTTAACAGTGGTGGCACTCAGCTTGACGACCTCATCAGATGTCTTTTCACATCCCGCTTAAAGGACCGGGGACTGTAGGAAGAAGGAAATTTTGCAGTACGTACAGAAAGCTATTTAAAATTCATATTTTAATGTAAAAATGTAAACATCTCAGTATGGGTCAATGGTAGTACTAAGCTGAATTTCGTACAATTGACAAGAGTGCAGAGTGGGCTTCACTTCCTATTCTATCCCACCTACAGGGGGCCAGTGGGAGTTAGCAATGTACTATTGACACCTCTGTTGTGATAAGTATTTGTAAGAAACATTAGGCGAGAGAAGTAGTTTTTAATAGCACGTAAGAAGTATATTTTATTTATAGGAATAAAATATAAATTATTGACATAATAATAAAATATATACATACTTAAACTTTTCCTCCTCCATGTGTATAAAAGTCATACAAAACATCTATATTATGATGAATAAACCGAACTTCAAACTCATCTGTAATCAAAATTTTAATTGCGTAAAGTTCAAAACTTTAACCCTTCACTGCGATTAAAATCATACAACGCAACTTCTGTTTGTTCAATAAGATCTACCAACATGACTTCGCACAAGAAATATCAAATTGCTTAAATTTTGTGAGCACAACTTAAGTTTTACCGAGATGAGCTGAGTTCACTGTTTTATTTGTACCTAATTAGGAAAAGATCTCATTGAAAGCGGTTACTGTAATGTTTTCTTTGTTTTGTATTGGGTGTTTTAAAAAATTATGTTGCTCAGGGATTAAATTGAGAGAACTAATTTTTGTTTATTTTACAACATTGCTTCATACCTAAAGTGATAGGGCCCCTTTAAAGCGCTATGGGGGCTTGGCATAAAAAGGAGAACTTAAGAAAAATACTAGTAACTAGGTATATTAATCCAGAATCAAAGAATGTTTTTACCCAAGCAAGATTTTGGGGACCCAGGCAACCTCACCTGTAAGGTCGGTATACGATTGACGAACGCCGTTTTGGCGCAGGCTTTGGTATACGGCAGTTGGTCCCTCAATAGCCACGATACATTATTGAAGAGAAATGGAAGAAAAGCGGCCCCCGGGTACTTAAAACTTACTTAGCTAAAAAAGGTCAAACTATGAAATATGGGAAATGAAAAATGAACTCCAAATTTACCTTCAACCAAGTTGATACTTCTTAACCGATCACATCATCTTTTAGTGATAAAAACTGAAACTTTGAGCAGTTTTATTTCTGCAGGAGACATACTGATGAGCGATTTATTATAAAGTGAGTGACGGCGTGCCGCGCGCAGGTGGAATACACAATGAATCTTCTGAATTCTATTTCTTGTCAGAAAATATAATAAGTATTGGAGAATAATAAACGAGTTTAATAATTCGCATAGATTGACAACGCATTAGTGTCAAATTCAAAAATTTATCCAGCAAAGAAAATTGAAGATGGATATTGGGTGGTTAACCTAACAAATAAAATAAAGGTTCGCTGGAGTTATTGAGTTCGTTTTCGATTCATTAATAAGATTCCGTGAGTACCCACTGGATGGCAAGAAGCTTGGGTGTAGTACAGATGATAAGGATCATCACTCCAGATGCCGAAAATCCTAAAATGGTAGTCCTTACCTTGGCGGACTCGACAGATGTTTTACCACGATCCAGTAGAAGAAGAACTTGTATAGGTAGGTTACACTGTTCAGGTGCATTATATACCGAAGATAACTTCAAAATACTTTATCGATTGAACACTTTAGTTAGGCACTAGTTTAAAATTATGAACTAAACTGTTAAACATGGACAAAGTTTAGCTTAGTACTGTGAAAACTGTTATATTGACTTATATAGTAAAATCTAGTTAGCCATTTTTTGTGGCGATATTTTAATAACATGCTATCAAGGTTCATAAGATACAGCCTGGTGACAAACATACAGATAAATTGACAGTGGAGTCTTATAAATAAAAAAAATATTAGAATGTATCAGAAAGCGAGACAATAGAGTAAATTAGTAGCCTAGTGAACAGCCGTTTTATACATAAAATTAAAAATAGGTACAATAACATAGATAGCAGTCGCGTGGTTCCCGGCAGAAAAGAATTTTGGGCCACCTCATCACTTTCCATGCGGAGTCGACTAAGGGGTAGAGCTGTTTAACATCAGACAGATATATACAGCCCAGACTCAACCTCAGATATAGGCTCGAGTCAACAATAGTACCCGGAATATCATGGCAATAGGCTCACCCCCTATTACATGTTACCGAATACAGTTATTGGTGAAATGTGGGTGTTAATTATTTACCTCTGCCTCACCTTCTAGGGATATAAGCGCGATTGAATGTATGTAAGGATAATGTTGTTACAGACTCGGACGTCATATATGTTAGTAAACTGATGAACTTCGATAGACCTCCCAGTGGTCTTGCGTGGTGCGTCAGCCACAAACTCAAATTTTCATTACCATGTAATAGTAATATGAGCAGCTATATATTTTTAATGTAATATTTCAAATACTTACCTAAATATTTATGAACTAAGAAATCTGCTACAATTTTCAGGCTAAAATTTTATGTATGAGAAAACCGGGTAGAAGTAGAAATTATTTATTCGTATTCAAGACAAAGCTATAAAGGTGGTTCTACCTGACAACCATAAACCATTTTATTACACAATCATAAAATCGAGCGTATGCATTGCCGCGGAAGTTGCAATATACAACGCCATCTTAGATAGCAGATATTATAACTGATATACGATGGCATGCATTATTATCCAACTGCTCTGTCAAAAGTGTGTTATGTTTATTTGAAACGGTCTGTAGCTTAATAATACACATTAAAATAAAATGTTGCACTACATAATGATGTGAATAAAAATAGATACTTTACTTAATGAATACTTTTAGACAAGAAAAAAATACAATGTATAGAAACATTCAGAAAATACAAATAGTTAAGAGGGGGTATAAAGGAAAATTGCCGATCTTTGATTTGATTTTTATACCCGAAAGTGTGCCACAAATGAGCTTGTTTTTTTTTAAAATAGTAAATACGTTATATCTGAAAGGTACTCAATTTGGTGAAAACATAAAATAATAATATTTTGTCGATAAAATAAGATCACAAAGTTAGGCCTAATTTTAGATTATAATCAATTTATTTTCAAGATTATTCATATAACTGAGTCAATTTTTATGTACAAAGTATACAATTTTAAAATCTAGTGACTCAATTTTTCACTTTGTTAAAATTATCTGGAATTTACGAGTAATTAAAAAAAACGAATTCGGCGCTTACGATGTTCTTATTCCGTGCATAACGGTCTCTTGCTATCGCACCTGACCCGTGCTGCCGGCCATCTGTTGTTTCATCAATTAGTCGGGGTCGCCCCGTTGAGACGAGAGCACTGTTTTTCTGTTTTCCGTCGAAATAGTTCGTCGAAATTATGGGAAATAAAAAAAATCAAAAGATAAACTCTAAAAGAAAATATAAAAAACTAAGAATTCAACTCTTGGCTAATTGTCGAAAGTAATATTTCTTTATTTTCTTTAGTTTGTTACTAAGTACAATTTTTGTATCAACCGTTGCCAGGCAGTCGGGGTATAGTATATGAAAATCTGTAAACAAAATCACGACACTTTACGTAGCAGCCGAACGCTTTACCGCTACCCTACGCCGTATTTTGTCCTACATATTACCACACGTCGGAAGCTCTCGACAAAATGTATGAAAAATTTGAATTGTAATTACAACATTCATAGATCGTGCACATGCACGGTAGTGTTGATGTGTGGGAGACTTCAAAATGTTAGGGTTGGCATTATTTGAAATCGTAACCAATATTTGAGCGAGCTAGCATGATTTTTCTCGCTCTATCCCTTAATGTCATGACTTACGTCACATCCGACAACGGTGTCAATCCTGTTGTTACAAACGTATTCCATCTTTGTCTTCAATTCGAAAAAAAATTGATGGCGATACATTTTAGTCCCCTCAAACCACAGAATCAGCACCAATAACAAAACACTACTACAACGATATCTTTATAGAGTAGTTAAAACCGATTGTGTCCATGAAAGACTAACTATTGCTCGCGACTTCAGATGCATAAAATTTTCATCGGACTGAGATCTGATCTTATGACCCACAATCCTATTTCTGGGATAACATATAGCCTATGCTATGTTATATCAGGGGCACTATTCACTATACACTAAAAAATATATGTCGTAATTTGATGGCAGAAAACGTAATTTCTGTTAGTAGCCAAAATGGGTATAAAATACCATTAGAATCAGAAAAAAGATACTGCGTCAAATAATGTGAGTCTCATTTCGATATCTTAAAGAAATACTTACGTTGCGTTGTCACTGTTAAGACCATTACCCCTGTCCATTTGCTGTGCAATAATCTCGTCTTGGACTTCTTTTTCTACCTCATAAACTTATAGCATTTAATATTCTGTTTCTTGTATTTAATAACGTAAAACCATCGATGTTAGGCCTCGCCATACACCTGTTCACAGCTTATGACATTTTTACGTTCCGAAAATAAAAACTGAATTGCTATATGTGACCAATATCCTGTTAATAACAACTTTAGCAATTATTTGATAATTTCATTTGAAGGATAAGAATAATTCCATCATCTACCTGCGATTAACAGTTAATGAGTAATGATTTTTGTAGTTTTTCAAAAGATTTTCGGGTTTTCTGAAAAGTTTGACATCTGGTACATAAAACAATTACGTTTTCTGCTATAGAATCATAATTCAAAAGTTTTATATAATTTTAATTATTAAAAAATAAAAACACAACTGCCGATTGAAACAAGTTTGATAGCAGGCGGTAGTAATTTTTTTTCATTCAATTCATAAGGGTATTTACATGTACAATCCTATTAGCTACCACATTTTCACATTTTATGTACGTTCTTAGGTACATTTTTTTGTATTATTATTGCATGGTTGAAAATAACTTATGCGCTGAATACCTTTAATTTGAGACATCAATAATTCGAAAAACATCGGAATAGATGAAACGCTCAAGTGAGACTTGAACTCACGACCTTTCCCTTACAGGGGGAATGCTCTTCCAACTGAGCTGTTGAGCCACACCTGAATCATTTCAAATTTTCCTTCTTTCTTTTTATATCCGTCTTTAAGGGCGACGGTGGAGCTTTTCCGATGTTTTTCGAACTTAAAAGTTAGCATAATAAATGCTATAAAAATTAATTCAAACATCAATAATTGAAATCCGTAAAATGGTTCTGAAGATAATATGGTAATAAGGAATATTACAAACATACCTATATACATGCATACACACAAGTTGCACGCGAAAAACAAAACCCTTCTTGACTGTGGGATAATGTGCTACATTCTAAAACCGTATTTTTATTTAAATTTTTTATTGATGCAAACGGTTTTAACTACTCTATACCTTGCAAAACTCACGTCTATAAAGTTTCGTATTTATTTTGGCAGAAATGTATTACAGATAATGTCGTAATTTATTGACGGGTAATATAACCCTTCAATGCACACTCATTTACTGACGTGGAATTGCACTAGGTATTTATTTATAAATGTTAACGAAACGAAACTATATATTATCATTTTTAATGAATTTTCATTATTCGCACACTATTTGAATTATATTTTCTTCCAATGTGGGTTTAATGCTTAATAAAATTTAAAAAAATACCGAAAAATTACCTACATAAAGTAAAAATACGTCTTGTTGGTTAGCCCTGCAACTTTGATAAAAGTACTTCCTAATATTTTGAGCCAAGCTTCGCCGTGTCGGGCGACATTTGGCTCCTTGTTTACATCAAGGAGTCAAATATCCAATGTCAAATGAACGTATGTATGTTGCAACTTTTCAACGTTTTGTAAAATCCGTTTTAATGGTATATACATAATAAATGATTTTTGACGTTGACTTTGAATACAATCAAAGTGGGCGAAGTCGCTGGCAGAAGCTACAATAATTCACTAAACACTCACCTATCAAAATATTTTTGCAAAACCCATTATTGTGCCTACATGTTTGTGATTTCAATAACAAATAGTAAGATTGAATTGTGATATTGTGTTATAATTTATCTATTTTAGAATTCATTAAAATCTACATCTCCACATAAGATATATTATCCCAGAAATACACACACACACCGACCCAGAAACACACAGAAATAGGTAATATTTTCTATTTTTTTAAATTTTCTGATTCATGAACATGTAGTCACCCAATGTGCGCTATTTCTCCAGAGCCTCCGCCTTCTGCATACAGTCAGTATGTTACAGTGAATGTCCGAAATGCAGCGTATGTTAAGATAAATAATTGTCTTTTGACTTTCTTGTTGTATTTTTTGATGTAAACGAAGGGTAATTGGTAATGCACTCCGACTTGATCATCTCTCAATTCACGACACACTGCAATCAGTGTTGTAGGACTTTTAACGAATTTAATCCCGGACTAAACCGGTACACCGGCTGCGGTAATTATTTGAATAGAAATCATGCATTTCAGGGTTAAATCAAACTGTGGGTTGTGCGATAGAGAGGAAGCTTTACAAAATCGAAATAAGCCGATCTTCTCACTCTTCTCCTCGACGTATCGTACTATGCACCTTTGAAAGGCACATCCCTTGTATTATGTGCCTTTAATCGTACCTCTGATTCGAACGTGCGGGGTGAGGAAATGAAATCTGCGCGGGGGTGGGAGCTTCCATTCTGTACGCTAGTACTATTATCTATTCTGTGATATTACATACACAATTGAAATAACAATAATCGGTGATATTAAACTAAATATAAGCCTCTCTAAATCTTGACTAAGAAAATACTACTAAGATAAGATACATAGATCCTACAAATTGCTAAGTACAAACACAATCTGAGCTTAGAAAATTTAGCTATTACGGAAAGCAAGCTCTTGGACTGATGCCGAGCGGAATGATGTCGTCTGAATTCTGGCGAGACCACAACAGTCAGGTAAATAAGTCTGCCAGTAAGTGAGCCCACACAATAGCGTACGGCTAATTTATTAGACAGCGCTTAAAGGCGGTGGGGACCTGAAACCTACTGCAGATATAACGGGAGCGTTAGTTAATAAAATCATCTTAATAGCGATTTCCCCGTTGTGTTCAATTCAATTGTTGTTTTGATTATTCTGTCGGATTTTCCAGAGCTACTGCCGTCTGACCTCTCAACCTGAGACAGAGGAGAGTATGCGAGGGTAACCTGGACCAGAGCCTCGTTTGTTGTTTAGCAGGTTGTGCACCAACGTGTAAGTCACTTTTGTTCGGGCCTTAAAGATGTTCGAAGTTCTTTTTATACCTTATATATTACTGATTTAATAAAATCAGATTTAATGTTTTATAATTTGGAACTTCACGCGATAAACTTTGGAAAACTTACTTTTGCCGATGTTTCGGGTGCAGCGCACGGTGCACAGCACTCGTGGTCACGCTCACGACTTGACTGGCCTGCGAGCATCGTGCGGTGGGCGGCAAACATTTTTTGTGCGCCTACCCTCCATTACTTCCACATTGAATGTAAGGCTGGCGACACACCACACTCACTATGTCAGTTTTAGACGGCATCGGCACTGTGTTCTTGGGTTTTACTGTTTTGATCACTGGATTCCAGGGCCCGGATAATTTGAATCCATCTTCCCTATTGAAATTTTTATATTTTTTAATTTCAATAGCTTCACGCACAATCCGATAATAGTAGTGGCGATCAGATCAGATTTAATACTAATTTTAATTTAAGATTTTATATTCACTTTAATTTCACCATCTCTTGTTAAATGTTCTAATCGAAGCTTCACTCAACATGTCATTTTATAATGACACAGCTGTATCTACTTAGAATGCATTTCTCTCCAAAAGTTGATAGGGTTATCGAGTCCGTATAAAGGTTAGATTAAAATGAAGGGTTGTACATTGATTGACGTCCAATCAGTTGGACGCACACCAGGACGTCAACTTATTAAACAGTAGGTACCGAGAACAGATTCTAAACTTAACGATTTCTACGACATAGGAATATTTTTTTTATTATTGTTTCACTAGTGAAAAAACTAATTACACTAGGTGACGTTTCGTGGCCCCACAATACCGGGTAGTTGGTGAAATTTACACCATCTACCTTGTGGCGCGCTCTCTTAACAAGGTTTCTCACAAACACTGAGTAGAAATTATATGAATTCACCGCGTCTAGTTATTAATACTAGTTAAAGAGGGACTCCCGTCCTTCATAATATGAAACGAAAAGCCTCAGAGATATTACAGTGTGATTGGTGTATTATTGTTTTGATTGGTTGCTTTACAGAGTTAGACGATATGGATGAATTTCTGTCTGTTTAGCTCATCTGTGAAACCACTGGGTGAATTTATATAAGATTATGTCAGAGATCCCGCTAAGAAACAGTAAAATGTTTATTTTGGACATTTCGATATCACAAGTGACCTATTTATATATTTATTTATTTATTTGGCACCTTTGAAAAAGATTTGCTGACAGATTTATTAACTATAATTCTACTCTAGTCAGAATTTAAATGAACATAAAATAAAATAATACATGAAAATAAATCGATCCTCACCTCACTTTATCGCTGTTTATGTGAGAAAAGTACTCAAGACAGTCCTAAAGTTTTAAAGTGCCGAACAGAAAATGTTGGCACGAAAATTGATTCCATTTTTCCAACGACTACCTCAACTGTGATTCTAAAAATATAATAGTACTAGCTTTTGCCCGCGGCTCCGCCCGCGTGGATGTCGGTTATCGTGACCAAACATAGCTTATGTCCTTTCTCAAGATCTAATATACCCATGTACCAAATTTCATCAAAATCAGTTCAGTGATTCAGACGTAAAAGCGAAACATACAGACAGACAGACAGACAGAAGGACAGACAGGCAGAGGCAGAGTTACTTTAGCATTTATAATATTAGTATGGATTTACTGAAGGTTTTTAGTTTTCAGGTTAAATATAATGCTATATTTAAAATATAAAAAAATCTCTTATGTACATAAATTATAACGGGAATTAACGCGATCATGGTATAGGTACATACCTTTGATTTGCCTGACGTTTCGACCAGGTTACACCGGCCGTGGTCACAGGCTGACTGGCGCAGTAGTGCACGCCCGCCGTCTTCGAGTCCGTGAGGTAGTAGGTTCTTCATCTACCCGCACATTCTCGATATTTTGTTTTCGCCATGTACCGTCACATACAACACTCACAGTGTCCCTATTCTGTACGCTAACTGTCCGTTGTCTATCCGACTGCGCAGAAAAGCGAGGCTGCATGTTTTTTATCACTGGAGTCCATGTTGCAGATAACTTAAATCCATCTTCCCGATTGAAATTTTTATGCTTCTTGATTTCAATCGCTTCACGTACAGCTCTTGAGTAGAAGTGACGTTCGGTGGAGAGGACTTGCGTTTGGTGGAATTCAATCCAGTGATTAGTACCTGCTTCTAGCAGGTGTTCTGCAATCGCGGATTTAGCAGTCTGGCGATTCTTTACAGCTGCGATGTGTTCCTTGACTCGTTCAGCAATAGTCCGCTTCGTTTGGCCTATATACGAACTACCGCAGCTGCAATCTATCTTATAGACACCCGGACACTGTAACGGTAAGACATCCTTTGGTGTACCCACTATATTGTTTACTTTTATGCCTGGTGTATATACTGTCGGAATGGAGTATGTTTTTAACACGGAGCCGACTTTGTCCGTTACTCCCTTGACATAGGGCATATAGGCTGGCTGTCTGCTCACCTCTGGATGTCTCCGCTTCAACGCCTGTTGTTTCCGTCGTCTGTTCACCTTATATCCGTTATTTTTGAGTACCTCCTGAACATGATTCAGCTCTCGCTCCAGATGTTCAGGGTCACAGAGATCATAAGCTCTGTTCCTGAGTGATGTCATAACGGATTGCAGGTGTCGGGGATGGTGATGAGACGTGGCGTGTAGGTATCTGTCCGTATGTGTAGGCTTCCGGTACACACAGTGTGACAAGGACCGTTACAGTGTCCGGGTGTCTATAAGATAGATTGCAGCTGCGGTAGTTCGTATATAGGCCAAACAAAGCGGACTATTGCTGAACGAGTCAAGGAACACATCGCAGCTGTAAAGAATCGCCAGACTGCTAAATCCGCGATCGCAGAACACCTGCTAGAAGCAGGTACTAATCACTGGATTGAATTCCACCAAACGCAAGTCCTCTCCACCGAACGTCACTTCTACTCAAGAGCTGTACGTGAAGCGATTGAAATCAAGAAGCATAAAAATTTCAATCGGGAAGATGGATTTAAGTTATCTGCAACATGGACTCCAGTGATAAAAAACATGCAGCCTCGCTTTTCTGCGCAGTCGGATAGACAACGGACAGTTAGCGTACAGAATAGGGACACTGTGAGTGTTGTATGTGACGGTACATGGCGAAAACAAAATATCGAGAATGTGCGGGTAGATGAAGAACCTACTACCTCACGGACTCGAAGACGGCGGGCGTGCACTACTGCGCCAGTCAGCCTGTGACCACGGCCGGTGTAACCTGGTCGAAACGTCAGGCAAATCAAAGGTATGTACCTATACCATGATCGCGTTAATTCCCGTTATAATTTATGTATATCATGGAACGCGAGAGTTTAAAAGTTAGTAAATCTCTTATGTGTTAATATTCACACTTAACAGGAGATTCATCTTATATTTTTCCACTTTAAGAACAATGGCTTTGACAAGCCAATACCATGTTTCGCACTCAAGTGATAAACATCCCTACCAAAACTGAATAACAAACGCAGGTACGGAACGCTTTATTAAAGTGTGAACTGTGAACTAATTAGGTAAAGTAGTCTGAAAAAATAACAAGATGTCTGGTCACAGAATAGATAATAGTACTACCGTACAGAATGGAAGCTCACACCTCCGCGCAGATTTCATTTCCTCACCCCGCACGTTCGAATCAGAGGTACGATTAAAGCACATAAAACAAGGGATGTGCCTTTCAAAGGTGCCTAGTACGATACGTCAAGGAGAAGAGTGAGAAGATCGGCTTACTTCGAATTTGTAAAGCTTCCTCTCTATCGCACAACCGACAGTTTGATTTAACCCTGAAATGCATGATTTTTATTTAAATAATATTTAACTGCAGCCTGTGTACCAGCTTCGTCCTGGATTAGATTTTTCATACATTTTGTCGAGAGCTTCCGAGGTGTGGTCTGGTATACAATTTAAATGTATGTGTATAAACCAAAAAAGAACAATTATCTGGAGGACTCAAATAGAATTTAAAATAACTATTAGTGTAGGTTTGTACAGGGGGGAAAATGCAGATTAATGAATACACTCTATAATTCGACTTGAGATCATGGTCCAAGCAAACCATCTAAAATATACATAGTCACATGTCTTCCTTTACTCATTGAGCTTCCAATATTCCACAAACTTTACCACATAGACTTCTGCCAAGAAAATAACAAGCATCAGTATTTATAAGGATTCCCATTAATTAGAGAGGATTCCAAAAATAGGAGAGCTCTTCAGTCCCTCTGACTCCCCCTTGCTCATCATTACATCACCCCTTTTATAAGGGTAGGTATTTGAAATCAATAAATGAGCGGCTTACATCGAAGCAGTTTCAATCAAGGGGTGAACTATTGAAACATACTATTTGCTTGCGTGTTAACGAGAAAGCGGGGAAGTCATTTATATTTACAAGGGGTGTGTTATAATAGGACACGATGCAACAAATTGTTAGTTAGTAGTTTTTTTTTAATTACGGGTATAGGATGTAACTTATACGTGATAATTTTATACGTTTGCAAACGTCGAAGGAGTGAACAAAAGATTTGACTACCCAATATGTTGCTAACTTAGTTCAGGAGACAACGACTCTGTAAACTCTGTAATCTATGGTTTTAATTTCGGAAACTTAAAGGCCAGGATTCGAACCCAGAGCTACTCGATCCCCGATAGCTCCTAATCAGTAATCTACCAAAGCTCATTTTATCCACTTTTAAGACCTGGAACTCCCTGCCAGCTTACGTGTTTGCTTCTTCCTACAGTCCTGGGTCCTATAAGCGGGGCGTGAAAAGGCAACTAATGAGGCCGCCAAGCTGAGAGCCACCACTGTTAACATGGTACATGTTTCCGATGGTGACCCTTTTTCCTAGACTTTGCCTTAGCTTAACATCAGGCGAGGTGAAGTCATATTGACGTGTCCTATATATAAATTTAAAAAAAAACCGTGTGTATTCGTTGTGTAAATTCTGATACTTAAAACAATTACATGGTAAAAATTCCATTAACTCCAATACTTTTATAAATTATGTTCCAATTAATTTTCGTAACATTCAACAAATTTCATTACATACCTTCACGTTTGTTACAATAAGTATTCAAAGTATGGAACAGAAAACATCCCTAAGCCTACGCATACCTTGTTTCAAGTACTTCAAAACAATCAATGCCAGGCATAACCCCAAACTTCCAAACAGAACTTTTCATCAAAATATTTATGTATATTCAGAGCAATTATAAAGTTTGCGCCCCACACGTAAGTTCATGCGTTATAAAGTGCCGTATTTAAGCTTAGATTAATTAGGTGAAATTTACCCCTTCAACTAAAAACATTGTCAATGATGCAAAAATTATGGAAGAGACAGTTTAGGAGGATAAAAAAAAACCGCGTGTCATTTTTATCACCAGTCCGGTGGCTCTACTATGATGCGCTGTAAGCATAGATGAGAGTAGCTGGGATTTAGTGGAAGAGGTGTACACCCTACGTTACCCTTCTTCATCTTAATCGCAGTCGATCGCTTATAAACAAGTGATACTGACTCACTGGTCGGCCTCGTTGAGAGTGTTGAGACTATTATAATTAAAATTTCAAAATAAAAAATGTTGAATGAATTTTTATAGTATTTATTATGCAAACTTTTAAGTTCGAAAAACCTCGGAAAATTGAAATGCTCTAGTGAGACTTGGATTCATGACCTTTCCCTTACAGGGGGAATGCTCTTCCAACTGAGCTATTGAGCCACACCTGAATCATTTCAAATTTTCCTTTTTTTTTACACTTTATTGTACACATAAATTGTATTTATACAGAATAGTGATCTGTAATGTACAAAGGCGAGCTTAACTCAGAGCTGAGTTCTCTTCCAGCAAACCCGGGAGTGCACAGAGGAATTGCAATACAAGAGGCTAAGTCTAGTGTACATGAAATAAGAGATTTTGATGTGCGAGGAATACATAGATATTAATAGATACATACATACACAAATACATAAATCGATACCTCCTACGTAAGTTGTTGTATCCCACAAAATGTCATTTAGCGTTTTTACTAAGAGCTTTATTTTGCTGTAATTTACGTATTCAAAGTGAAAAAATAACAAAAATGTTGTTTTATCAAGCATTTTATAGACGTAAAGCGTTGTAACTTTTGTACGAGAACGGACTACAACGTTGTATAGTTCTTGGCAATAGTTTACGCGGGGTGCAGGGCAGGGAGGATCACGCGCTCGCGAGTTGTATCGGCTACATACAACAGAACACGCTGGACATTGAGACGAACGCACGTGATAGATATATTAATAATAATGTATAGATTATGTGACTAATTTATAGATAATTATATTACGATGAAATGTAATTCAATAATTTTAGAACCATTTTATAAACTATTTTTATAAGTGGGTAGGTGAAAATCATTCGATGCAATGTGACGTATCAAATGATATAAAAAGGAGACACCGAATGAAATCGGGACAGTTTATCCCGAGGCGTCGAAGTGTAAGGTACGATATAATTCTGATACGTTTATACTGTTTACTGTGTAATATTATTGTGCTGTAACTATTTGACCATATCGTGTTGGGTATGTAAGATGTACTTACTTAATCTATAATTGTTGTTATAATTTGGTAATATCTGCAGATAGAGATATTATGATTGTTGCTGTCTGTCCAGTAGATGCAAATATTGATTACTTGATCATGCTCTTCACGGGTATGATGTAATTATGCAAAGTATGTTATATTGTGCCTCACGATATCGATATGGTTGGATATGGTGCCTGTAATGATATTACTTGATGATATCTATTATGTATTGACTGGCTACAAGCCTGATAACCTTTGATACAAGAGTCTAATATTGTTATATTGTGTAACTATTATAGTAATGTTTGGTTATAAGCCTAGATTGTAATTATGAATTGTTATAGAAAGACTATATCATGATTTTAAGGCAGACAGGTTTTCTTGTTAGTTCTTTCCTGTCTATAAAAGCCTTTTGGGAACTAACGTAGTGTAAAAGAATAAAAGAGAACGATATAGTCATGATTGTTGTTTTATTAATCGTATGACACAACTAAGTATTCCCCTTTGAATTTCCCTAGTACAGATCAATAGTTAAACTTGGTTTCTGGGATATACAAGTGGACCATAGTGAACCTCTAGCACTATAAAGTATTTGTGGTTGCTACGCGAGATCATGACATATCCTATTATCGATAGATATATATTCTAATGGTTATATATCTATGTTCTAATATATACATACTTGCAGATTGAGTTTCATTTAATAGATATACATAGTTAGATTGACAAATCAAGATACACTGTTAGATTCACTTTTCTACTTGTCATATCTATGTTAGATTTACTTCTAATCTAACACACGCATGTCGAAATATCACTGGTAAGGTACTTTATTATATTATTTCTTATACATTATTGAGTATAATATCTTATTTTTGCCGACTACAACCTAAAATGTTGTAAAGATTACTTACAACTGTATACGCTGTTAAGTTTACATTCAAAAAGGTTGTATGTAATACATAAAACATTTTACGTAGTTCAACGTGTATTACAAAATGTTGTATGTCGTACTTACAATATTTTACGTTGTTGTGCGTGCATTATAAAATGTTGTATATAAAACATACAATATTTTACGTTGGAATAAAAACTAAAATAAATGTGACATATAGTAAAAATAACATTTTACTTCAGAAGTCGTTATTCAAAACTCAGCTTTCGAGTACCGAGACTTCCTATATTTTTGTACCTACTACTTTTTTCTTGCTTTATTTCAATGCTTAACATAAAGCATTTTTTTAATGTTGTTATATACTATGTGAAACTATTTAAAGCGCTCTTGTCTACCTATCTGACTGACATAGAGCCCTAAACGGAGCAATACTTTGCTCGCTTACTAACTAGAAATGCTTGCTTGTTTACTAATAGTAAAATTTCTTTTTCGTTTAGTTTTCTCCACTTCCAATAAGTTTCAATAAATCGGAAATGAATGCTTTAGCAAATATGATAGATAGTGATATCTTTGATAATATATCAGAAGAAGAAACAGACAACCTTCCCCTTCTTGTAGTATCAATCATTTGGATTACAATTGTATACAAAAGGAAAATATATCGGCGTTTGACATTTCACCTCAATCCTCACCAGTGCTTTCTAGCTGCTCAACGTGTACAACAGTGAACAATAGTCCACTATCAAATATTTCAAATAGTCCAAGCACGTCAACCGCCAACCGCCGTCGTCAATTAAGGGAAGATAAAGGTAATGTAAGAAAAATACATTTTAATGAATGGATCGATACCAAGAGAAAGTTCTTGCGTAATTTATGAAAAGAATATGTGTCAAGAAAAGGTTCAATGCAACCAAGTAGAAAGATTGGCCCGCCATGTTCCTGCCGGAAAAAATATTCCGATAAATTAAGCGAAGAAAGATTTTTGACAGTTTTTGGAATTTAGGTAATCGAGAAACGCAGTGGATGTATGTGGCTAACATAGTAAAGAAGCAAAATAAACGTAGAGTGTATACTGAAAGCATTTCAAGACGTAAGTATACATTACAATATTAGTTACCAGTGGGATATAATGAAGATGGCATTAAAACATTTTATAAGCACTTTGTCCGTCAGTGATTAGGTTATACATTCCAGACTCACCCTCAGATATAGGCTCGTAATCTAGAATGACACTCATCCTGGATCGCGATTTTTCTGGTGAATTATTGTATAGGCAATATGTCAAACTATAAGTCTTTAGAAAAGATGGACAAGACAACGGGAGTATTAGTTCCAGATCAAAGAGGAAAACACTCAAACCATCCAGTAAAGCTAACTGGTAGTCTTAAAAACAGTGTATGTGACCGTATCAAGAGTTTACAGCCAGTTGAGTCTCATTATACGAGGCAAAGGTCAAACAAATTGTATTTAGATGGAGACTTAAATTTTCATAAGTTATTTGAAATGTAAAGCTGAAACCGAACGCCAATATCGAGATATTGCAAATGAAAACTTTAAGCTCAGTTTTTATATCCCTAAGAAAGATCAGTGCGATCAATGCCACATTTTTTAAAATATCCATGGTCCAACTGAACAACAGATTGCAGATCATGAAAACCATGTCTCAAATAAGAAGTTATCCTGACAACTCATGAAGTCTGACAAAACTGAAAGCTTAACTTCCCAAGGTAAAATTGTTAGCGCTACATAATATGATATTCAAAAGATTCTTAATGCACCGCATGGCCAATTAATATTTTGTATTATAAGCGAAAGTTATCAGTTTTTAATTTTACGTTATTTGATTTGGCAAAGAAAGAAGGCCATTGATCCTCACTGTTGGTTTTTTACGATTTTATTGTAATTTTATTATTTTTAAAGAAGAATTTGTTATGTTACTCAAATATCATAGTGAGTTATTATCATTATATTTCTTAAAAATAATATTACATACCTACCTACCTATTATTACCTAATAGTTGAATACATTACGTACTTGTTTTAGAAGTAAACATTTTAAAACGTAGTTTTTCTGCAATAGTTCTAATAAGAAGAAGAAGAAGAAGAAGAAAAAACAAATAAAACCTTTATCCAGTATTAACTTGTTGTTTCCTTTAAAAAAAAAAGATAATTTGGCTTTGACAATATTACTTTTCATTTCCTGAGTAATAATGCTTACTCAAAATTGTGTTCAATGTATATTGTTAATGTCACATACAATTGGACTAAAATAAAAAATTCCAGTGTATATTGTTGTAACTATCATATACAACAACGAACGTAATGTAAACTCCGCAGTATAATAGTATTAGTTATTCCAGTATAATATGACTAGGTGGCGTTTCGTTGTGTTGACGTACATTTTTTTGCTCCCAGCAAATACATAATTTTAAAATAGAAAAAGTGTATAATCTTGTCTCAATTGTATATAGTATCCAAAAAAAGTTATTTTCCGTCTTAGTCCAAAGTGGTTTTATCATTAAAAGAATAAGATAGTGCATAAATAAACAATAAAAAGTGGCAAACTTATCTACCATTATAGCAACTTATAACGACCGAAAGTGCTTAAAATACATGAAATAGCAACTTTTAGGAGATATATGGTGACATATCAATAAAACTGAGTGAGTGCATTAATGATTTGGAATATGTTTTAACGAATACTTCAAAACTGCAAAATCATTGTTAGCGCAGTTTTTTATTTTTGAAAATAGTGACATCTACATTGACACACACTAGTGACACCTATCAAACATAACCTGAATTACTTACCATGAATTTTATTGACAACATAACATTCAGACGCAAGCGCAGCAACTCTGATCCAAACAAAGAAAATGAAACTTGTGCACACACGAATAGTTTAGATTGCACCACTAGCACTTTACCCGAGATATCAGACGATGAGGACAAGGACTCTGCGATGATAGTTAATTTTACACACCGTGTTGAGTCACTAGAATCCCAATTAAAGGCGGCACATTATAAAATTGAAACCCTTTCCTCAGAAAACACTAGTCTCAAACAAGAAATTGAGACCTTAAAAATGAGAAAACAAAATTTTGAAAAAGTCACTCATACACCCTTGAAGTCAAATGTTATGACCTCAAATATGGAACAACGACCACAAATACCGAACAAACCTATATCTGTAATTACACACTCTGAGCCATTGCAACAGGCTAGTTCTATACCTGTCATAGAGAATTTAGATATACCCTCACAAGTGAAGTTTATTCATGACGACCCACAATGCGTTAAAAAATCATCATATTGTACAGTACAACCATATACACATAGCAAAGTCTGTATATTGAGCACAAACAGAACCAATACAAATTCTACAAATCGCTGAGAAAACAGTAGGCAAAACATCGGACTTATGTCACTACCTAACGCCTCACTGTGGCGTAAAACAAATGTTGCATGGCATACAGTATAAGACTAAGGGCTTCACTATGACGGACTGTTGTATTATAATGATAGGAGAAGATGATTTTTATGATACAAAAAACCTTACAAACATTATTTATGATATAAGACAAGTACTTCAGAATATATCACATACAAATATAATAATTTGCGCGCCAACTTATAAATACAGACATAGCACACGTATATTCAATTCAAGAATACAATTGTTCAACAATCAACTCAAGTCAGAGATTGAAACTTACAGTCATGCCTACTTTTTTGACTCGAACAACGTATTGCAGTATGACTTTACGATGTTTCGTAGATACTCCGGTACGGTTAATAACTACGGAATGAGAATAATATTTGATAGTCTGACTGAATTCATCTTTAACATACAACAGTATAACCAAACAAATCAAGACCGTGAATTACAAGGAAATAGCAACGAAATTAACTCAAATGAGCTTCAGTTTTTTCTCTAATAAATATTTAGATATACTACATTTCAATATAGCTGGATTGATTAACAAATCGGAAGCGTTTTCAATTTGTCTTGAAGAATTATTCGATAGACAAATACATATTGACATAATATGTATAACTGAGCATTTTATTATGGACGGGTATGAGAATTATTTACAGATACCAAACTATTTACTGGCTGCAAGTTATAGTAGAACCGACAAGAGGCGAGGGGGGACATGCATACTAGTGAAAAAGGGATACGAGTCGAAGGAATTACAAGAAATAAAAAACCTATCAATTTCAGGTCAATTTGAATGCTGTGCGATAGAACTTGTTGGTCATGATATAGTAATTGCATGTCTATACAGATTGCCTTATGCTGACAATTTAGATATGTTTTTTTGTAAATTCGAAACAGTGCTTCGTATATTAAATAGGAGATGTTATAAACAAATAATATTGGCTGGAGATTACAATATCGATGTTTTAGTACATAATAGTGTCACTCGACGCTTTCAAAATATTTTATTAAATTATAATATGTCTTTAGCTTTGAATGAACCGACTAGACCAGCAAGCCAAACTTGTATTGACAATTTTGTACATAATTTTCCCAAACCATGCAAGACGGAAGTGTTAGAATTTTCTTTGTCTGATCATACCGCGCAGCTTATGAGATTCCCCACTAAAAGGATGCCTCTAATCAAAGTGTGGCGAAAACAAGTTCGTGATTTTCGTGCTGCAAACACACAAAAATTCATTGAGTGTCTTAGTGACTTCAAATTTCCTGACATGTATTCCGAATCTGACCCTAATAGAGCATATAACTATTTTATAGAACATTTTAAACTTTTTTATGACCTCTATTTCCCATATAAAATAGTGACTATACATGTTCACAGAAAACCTAAATGGATATCGCGTGGCTTAAAGAAGTGTAGTGCAAAGAAACGACACTTATTGTGGCAATATAGAAAAAAACCGTGTATCAAAAATAAAACTGAGTACCGTAGTTATTCAAAATTGTTTAAAAAAATTATAAGACTTACAAAGCGTGCACAAAATAATTATAAAATAAAAAATTCTACTAATACATCTAAATGTACTTGGAATATCATAAATAACTCAAGGCAGAATGTTCCTCGTGATAGCATCAATAGAATCAATGTGAATAATAACGTTGTTACCGATCCCATGGCAATAGCCAATGCCTTTAATAATTACTTTATTGACAAAATAAAGCCAATGTCGGGTTCCGGTAAAAATGTAACATCAAAAATATTGGGTCCGCAAAAATCCATTTTCATTGCTCCTAGCATACCAAATAACATACAGAAGATCATATTTAATTTAAAAAATACAAATAGTGTAGGATTCGATGACATATGTACGAGGGTGATTAAGGCTGCAAACTTACATATTTGTGGACATTTAAGTCATATATTAAATTTATGCATTAGTAATGGTATGTATCCAGATGAGTTAAAAATATCAGTAGTAAAACCACTGTTCAAAAAAGAAAATAAAGAGCTCCTGGAATTCTACAGACCAATCGCGCTTGTACCTATATTTTCAAAAATTTTTGAAAAATATATACTCAATCAAATTTATTCGTATTTGGAACTGAACAACTTATTAAGCCCAGAACAAAACGGATTTAGACGAAATAGGAACATTAATTTAGCTGTTTATGATTTTTATAAAACAATACTTGGCAATGTTGACAAAAAGTATCCGATATGCGCCATATTCTGCGATATGACTCAGGCATTTGATTACGTAGATCATTCCATATTATTGAATAAAATGGAGTCCTACGGAATTCGAGGCAATGCATTAGAACTAATTAAATCATGTCTTTCTGGTAGAACTCAAGTCACTAGCATATCTAGAATAGACTTAGAAAGCAAATGCGAGGTAACATGTCAATCAGAAACGCGAACTGTGACTTATGGCGTGCCTCAGGGCAGCGTATTGGGACCACTCTTATTCATTATTTATATCAATGATCTACCGAAATTTACCAGTCATCCCATGTCTCTTTTTGCAGATGACAGTACGGTCTCTATTCAATGCCAAAGTGTGGAACAGTACCAGGACGACATTAACGACTGTCTGGCATCGATTATTGCATGGCTTGGCAATAATAATTTAAAAATAAATCTACTTAAAACTCAAATCATGCACTTCAGTCAAAGACCTAAGACTCATGACCTAAAAATAATGTATGAGAATCACATCATACGAGAGGTAGATTCTACCAAGTTCCTTGGTCTTACTATGGATAGGCAGCTAAACTGGAAGGCACATATATCAGAGCTATGCAAAAAGGTTAACAGTGCCTCATACGCATTATTTAAACTAGCCCCAGTAGTAAATGTTGATGCCCTGCTAACTGCATACCATGGCCTGGCGGCCTCAATACTCCGCTATGGCATCATTTTTTGGGGGAACTCAACAAACATCGAATTCGTTTTTAAAACCCAGAAACGCTGTGTTCGGAGCATGTTTGGCTTGCAATCCACCGCCAGTTGTAAAGACTATTATATCAAATATAATATCCTAACACTTCCGTCTCTTTACATCCTCGAGGTTGCGTTGTTCGTGTATAACAATCCTCAACTATTCCAGCGCATCTCAGAGGTAGTTAAACGAAACAGGCGCCCTAATCACAATAATGATAATAGGCTGTGCTTACATAGTGCAAAAACAGCATTGGTGGGTAAGAGCGTACTGTGTATGGCTCCCAAAATTTATAATAAAATCCCTGACACCATAAAATTATGTAACACTAATATATTCAAATCAAACTTGAAAAAAATCTTAACGTCTAAAACTTATTATACAGTTGAAGAATTTCTAAATGATAATAATTTTGTTTTAACCTGACAATTTGTAATACTTATTTCTTGTGATATTTTGTTTATTTTTTACTTTGTATTTGACATTTATTTTATTTTGTTTCTTATAATTATTTACTATTAATGATCTGATTATTATTTGTTCGATTTGAAATTTTATTTTATTATTATGTTTTTACTAAATATTTTACTGACATCTATTACTATTGTTAGAAATAATTACTATTGACTGACATATATTATATTTATTAATAAGTTCAATAATGTTTTACATGCATGCCGAAATAAACATTTACACACCATAATGAAATGGTAGAATGTACACGGGAGCCACTTAATTAAGACCATTATATGTACCTACATTCATGTGAATAAATGACTATGAAATGACTATGAACTATGAGATACAACAACTGAAGAAATCTAGACTGCGCAGTATAATGTTGTAAGTATGAAATACCACAGCTGGCACAGTCTGTATTCCGCAGTAAAGTGTTGTAAGCACCAAATCTCAAAAAGTTCATAATATTTTCTTAATTATCTTTCAACATAGTCAAGAATACCATACAATACCTTCATATACCAAGTTTTACAAAGCTACATAAATAAATGCAGTTTTTACAATTTAAGACTAAAACAACCACTACTACTTTGACCATCTTTCGTAAACTTTGCCTTTAGCTTACCATCAGGAAAGGTGAAGTCAAATTGACGTGTTCTTTTATAAAAAAAAATATATTTTCAAAGCAATTTTTAAAGGTAAAAATTAAGAGCTCCAGGAAGGACCTCAACTAAATCATTTCGCCGCATAACAAGTCATTGCTACCTCGCCCCTATTTGTTCACGAAAACATTTGATAGCGTAGTTATTCCTTGTCACTTCTAGCCGTACTATATCTTAGTTAAATGTTGAAGTGCGAATGTTCTCGTAAGATAAGCCTCACACGCGACTGCTTTTTGTCGCATAATGCCTGCGTCTTAACGTGTGAACCTTTGTATTAAATCGTTAGCTTCGTGCAGGATTAGACTAACATTGATCTATGTTGGCACAATCAGTTTGTTTATTGACTGAGCTTTGGAACATGTAGTTAGTTATAACTTGTTTGTTTTTAGGTCTGGATTATTTTCCTATTGTAATATATCTAATATGACATGAGGGTAGTCTTTTTGTTTTAAATACTACGATGGTAAAATGACTATGCACAGTAAGGGCGGTTACGTACTATCGTTTTATACGCGCCTATGAGCTCGTTTTTGGAAGCGCATGTAGGCTCATTAACACGCGCTTAGCTCGTACGAGCGTTGACGCGCTTCTAAGCTTGTATAAGCGCAAGCTGCAAGAGACTACCGGTTCGAGCGAATACGCTGCAATATACCTAAAACGACCATATACGAGTACAAAAATAAGCTAATTTGAAACCGCCCCAACAATCAATACTTAGCGCTCTGTGCTAATTCCAGTTGCATTTAAACTTACACTATACAGCCTGGAGACTCGCATGTCTAGCTCCTCCTTTCCTTTTAGCTGACTTTTACAGGAGCAACTGTCGTGTGACCCTCGAGAGGAAATTTAGTATCAGGTATTTTTCCGTCAATCAGCAGGGTGTACCTGCAGGGTGTAATTTGCTATTGAGGTTAGTATTAGGTAATCTGTGATTTCGGTCTTAAAGATCTTGATGAGGCTCTATAAACTATGCCCTATATTACAACAAAGCGCTTAGCTCGCAAGTATGCACAGTGACAATAAAACCCCGTGTCTAAAGTTTTAATAAAATGTGAAGTCTAGACTTGGCTTTAGAGCCGTCGTTTCACACTCGATCCCCTTGTTTCACCTCTGGCTTCATAAAGAAATAATTAAAATTCTTCATAAAGTGTGAAGAAACTTGTAAACCTGAGAATGTGTATTACAAGACTTAAAACCTCTGCTGAACCATAAATTGTGAATAATATTCATAATATTGCAGTGTGTTAAGACCGACCGTTGCTTTGAGAGAGCATCAGTTGCGGGAACCTATAGCGTGCTATATTCCTAATAATCATTATGGGCGATCCACCTAATGTAATGTTGCTCTATTTTTTTTATATAAAAAGACACGTCAATTTGATTTCACCTCGCCTGATGGTGCGCTAAAGCCAAAGTCTCGGAAAGAGGGTCACCATCGTAATCATATACCATGTTAACATTGATGGCACTCAGCTTGACGGACTCATCAGATGCCTTTTCACGCCCCGCTCAAAGGACCCGGGACTGTATGAAAAGGAAACACGTAAGCTGGCAGGGAGTTCCAGGTGTTGTCGTTGCGGCATAGGAATGATTCACTGCTTGGTTCTGAAAGGTATATTCTGCACCATATGCGCGTGTCATCTAAGTCCTGCACGTGTTGTCCTGTGGAGGAAAGGAGAGGGTGAGACTAATAGAAAGAGCTCATCAGAACAGTCACCATGGTAGAGACGGTAAAATACTATACGGACGCTATAATAATATATGAAAATAGCCATTGAGATATTTAGTAATTATATTACATCAATGGAAATAGCACGCCGCGTGGACGTCGCTCACCTAGTGGACAGCCTAAATATAATTATCGAATTAGTATCGATAAAATATTCGATACAAAATATCGACAAATCACAAACAGGTTTAAATTACACAGTAAATAATTTTAGCTAAATATGGAAACGTAGATTCAGCGTATTAGTAACCCTCTAGGGAACCTTGGGCGTAGATATTAATACAATTCGGACATTAATATGCCGTAATAATATATTATTCAATATCTAAACCCTCGCATGGTTAGTTATTGACACTTACGCATACAGTGTCACGCTATTCTAAAACAAACATTTTATTACTTATGCTATAACGCTTCAGTACAATATTTGTAAGCTTTTTGTACCTATAACTAGTACTGAATTGACAATCTGTGCATAAAAATCGAGATCCAGAACTAAGTAGCGTTCTATAGACCATACCAGATCGATCGAGAGTAAAGTTTACAGTAAATATCGCTTTATAAGTACTGATTTCAGACAGCCTCTGTGGCGTGGCGGTAGTGCACGTGACTGCCACGCAGGAGGCGCGGGTTCGATTCCCGCTCAGTGCAAATATTTGTATGCATGAATATGGCTATTTGCATTGGTCTGGGTGTTTCTGTGTATGTATTTACAAAAAAAAGTAAGGTATATTTATCCGCATTCTAGATTCCATAACACAAGCTATAAAAGCTTACCATGGGTCTAGATAGCGTTGTGTAGAATGTTGTGGAATATTTATAAAAAATAAAAATACTTTAGTGTAAAAAAATAAAGGTTCACGCGGGTGCCACGTGGCGCTGCAATCGGTTTCGCTACAGTGTGAAAAATGTTTACAACCCCTGAGTAACCGGTTCAAACTGGTTACAAGGTCAACGGGGTCAACAAACTTTATTCTCAATCCATTTGGGACGAGGTATATAATCTTCTGTTTTACTTCAAAGTCAGTAGACGGTTTACAGGTTAAGAGAAAGGGGTTGCAGAATGAAGAAAATTTAGGTCGATTCTTATAATTATGTAGGGTACCGTCAAGGGTGCAGTGAGTCTAAAGCACACCAGTAAATCGTAACAAATAAAACAGTTGTTTCGCGGAAAATATTCAAGTTCAGCCATATAATAATTTGAGACAACTGGGTTGTGAGAAGGCTCGGAGGCTGCTGATCATAATGATGTGTTCCATACACATGAATATGTACATAATCAAATTACATTGAGACGAAACACAACTATGTGATTAACACTTTGACATATTACGTCACCACTTACGTCATCAGTCTGGAGAAGCGAACCATTAATCAGTATTAATTGTGTCTAGTGTGACGTCACACTGTAATGTACTGATTGTTGACAGGTTAAGGCATAGACACACTTGACTGTAACATCATAAAAACTAGCGCATAACTAATTTCAAACACTGATAGTAGACGACAGACATTAGAAACTTGTTGATAATTTATGTAATAATACTCGTAAGTTGCAGGTCTAGCTTGGCCCTCGAAGATCTTGGTGCATAATTATTGTTGTATAAACTAGCTTTTGCCCGAACATAGCCTTTCTCAAGGTCTAATCTACCCTTATACCAAATTTCATCAAAATCGGTTCAGTGGTTTAAGCGTAACTTACAGACAGACAGACAGACAAAGTTACTTTCGCATTTATAATATTAGTATGGATACACGAGAAACTATGTAAATAAACGGTCTGAGTATAAATTTTCTCAATGGCACAAGAAATATAATAGTAACTACTATCCAGTAACGAAGAGTGAATATTTGCCCCGTAGCATCAAAATTAAATGTTTTGTGAGTCGGTGGGTATCAGGTTATAGGGAATCGTCCCACTGGTAGGTACTGTTGTATCAATAGTGTATGTACGAGTATAATTGACACAAACGAGTATAATGTACGAGTTAAAAACACAAAAGTGTACAAATCTATACTAATATTATGAACTAGCTGTTACCCGCGACTTCGTCTGCGTTTAGTTCGGAATAGCTCAAACTCATTATTAAACATGGTGGAAGATTTTCATCCCAACTGGAACGGAAGTACTCGAAATACTGGAAATAGTGAATTTTACGCAAAGGAAACATTCCTTTATTTTAAAAAAGAAACAAAGCTATATTCAAATCATTTCGAAAACTCGCTTGACATCTTCCACCTTGTATTTTTAAATTAAATATTATGAAGATAGTCTTTTGAGTGACTGACTTATAAATACAGGGCTAAACTACTGAAAACTACGAAAATTGACAGACTTCTTCCATGGGCTTGGCAAATATTGCGGAAGGGTTTTGAAAAATTCAACATTTTGCTGACAAAATCATTATCAATTATGTGATGAACATTGTTATATGTGGACTTGGTAATGATCACCAGTTTTAATGGTTTGAATATTCTTCCTTCCTCCCAAATTCATAAAACATGCTGCCATCACTTACGAACTGAACAAATTAAAATAAGTACATCAAGTATCACACAAAATAGTTTCAAGAAAACCCAGCGCCTTGCACGCCCTGAGCAGTGAGCAGTGGTTCTCTTCTTTGCAGAGCCAATACCCACCATTGGCTCTGCAAAGAAGAGAACCACTGCTCACTGTTAAATATATAATATAAGTTCCAGTATATATATAAGTTCCAGTTTTATGATAAATTCCAACGACCACAGTCACATCGTTGTTCATTGGGATGGGGTCATAATTATAGCCTCATTTTGCTATATATTCCTTGTATTGTTAAGCTTGTGTCCAGCAGATGATGTAGATACTGTAACATCTTAACAATGGTGGCACTCATCTTTATGGGATCATCAGAAGCCTTTTCACGCCCCCCTTAAAGGACCCGGGACTGTAGGAAGAAGTAAACCGTGAGCTGGCAGGGATTTCAGGTCTTAATGGTGCGACATAGGAATGGGTCACCAAACCGCTTGGTTCTTGATGGAATATTCTGATCCGTATGTGGATGACATCTGAGCCTTGCATGCGTTGTCCTGTGTAGGAAAGGAGAGCGTGGAACTAATTGGAATAGCTCATTAGAACATTCACCATGGTAGAGACGGTAATACGATAGGGACAACTATCTCCCAGAATACGTAATGTGCTTCAGAGAAGGTGCAACGATTTACTTGCTCCATGAGCGCGGCTTCGATGGTGATAGCTTAGGCTACCCATCACCCTAGCCGAAGCAATCCCTGCTCTTCACGCTGAGACCGCCTATTTATGATAGGTAACCAAGGCAGGTATACTGGGGTACCTAACCCCAGAATACCCCCAATGCCCCATTCCTATGTTAAATTTTAATCGGTTTGATTCTAATATTGCGCTTGCCCCGATGTGGTGGAATCGGTATCAATGGGGGATACCAGTTTCAGTTTTATGACTTCTCAGGCGGGTGGGACCACTTTTTCATTCTCCGAAATGAAGAATTTTGTATAGATCTAAGAATATTATATAATAAGTTCTACTATTACTATTACACAGTCTAGTTTTATGTACTACTTATAGAATACTAAGCATAGAATTTATATTTTACTTCAAATAAAACTATACCTAAATACAATAAAATACAACAAATACACAATAAAATAAAAAAATTAAACAAAAGTAAATAAAAAACCATAAAAAATGACAATTACATTTTAGATGGATTCGAACGCGACTCAGCTAAGTTATAAATCCACCGCAGACGTATTGAGCCACAGTTACCATGAAATCATAGTGTGAAATAGACGTTTACATATTATGTCATAAAAACATTCTGTCCCATTCCTTATTATAATAGCGTGATGATATTAATTATGAAAGCCAGGAGTCTTTTTACCGAACCAGCTGCTTACTAATTTGTTGGATTCGAGAGAAAATCGTTCGAGAACAATGTGAATTCTATCGAGACACTTGCTGTGCCGAAGATTCTGCAGTAAACTGACCTGACTTGGCTGAGATGTAGAACTCTGGCCTCTCGAAGTTTTTCAGATTCCTATGACCGAAATAATATCTTCTTGTAAGCATTGTTGCTTCTTTATTGGTTCGATCTATTCACACTATCACAAATTGTTAGCCGAGATATGCTATTATTGACATAACTTTTTTATTTATGAACCGATTGCAATAAAACAAACACTAAATGTTCAGTGAAGCCTACCACAATATATTAGTGAAAACCGCAACCAAATCCGTTCAGCCGATTCTGAGATTAGCGTGCACAAACTCACAGACAAACAGAGAAACAGAGAAACAGATAAACAGATAAACAGATAAACAGATAAACAGATAAACAGATAAACAGATAAACAGATAAACAGATAAACAGATAAACAGATAAACAGATAAACAGATAAACAGATAAACAGATAAACAGACAAACAGACAAAAATTCCAAAAAACGTTGATTTAGCTTCTATTACGTTTATAAAGTCCCCCTATAACAATTTTTCTCATTTCCTTTCCATGTACAGACATCGATCGTTTACAGATTTATTATATATATAGATAGATGAGAAAATAACTCTGTCTGTCTGTCTGTATGTTACGCTTTCACGCCTAAACCACTGAACTGATTTGGTTGAAATCTGGTATAGGGGTAGATTAGATCTTGAAAAAGGACATAGGCTATGTTTGGTCGCGACATCAACGCGGGCGGAGCCGCGGGCAAAAGCTAGAAATATATATCTGTTTGTATAATGAGTTATTTCAATATTAATTACTTAAATATTGTTTACTACTACCCTTGTATTGTTAAAACATTTACATAAGCATAGACTTATTACTGTTTTGCTTGTCATTTCTGTTTGAACTCTTCCTTCTGAAACAGTGCATTTCACTCAATAAATCACGTTCTGCGGTCAATACTGAACATTGATTGATGTGCTCCGCATCCAATCGGCTAATAGTTCCGACCCCGATCAAGGAGAGCATTCTTCTAGATTTAACCCTCTGAATGTTGTTGAAAGTTGTTGAGTTTATTTAAATATATGCGTATTCATCTGACGATTGCTTTTGTATAACCCTGCGCAAGCAAACCCTCTGAACTCTCGCCTAGCCTCTATTCTATGCACACGACCAATGATGAAAAGTTGGTACCGTGAGCTATGGACGTGTGCGACACTAGAGGGGTTATTCTCGTGCTGCTGACCCTGCAAGCACAGAGAGTTTCTATGTCGTCAGTGTAGAAGATAAAGTAAGACCAGACTTTGAACTTGCCACTGACTTCGGTATTATTTTAAAAGAATAATAGGTACTGTTTAAAGAATTCTATTCTGATTTATTTATTATTATTGTGTTAAAAATACAGATGGTATTAAACAATATTAAATAAATACTTTCCTTTTCCGAGACTTTGCCTTTAGCTTAACATCAGGCGAGGTGAAGTCAATTTGACGTGTCCTGTATAAAAAAAAATAATAATAATATAAATAAATATTCCACAAGATTCTACACAACGCTATCTAGACCCATGGTAAGCTTTTTTATAGCTTGTGTTATGGAATCTAGAATGCGGATAAACATACTTATATACTTTTTTTTTGTAAATACATACATAATATTATACATAGAGACACCCAGACCAATGCAAATAGCCATATTTATGCATACAAATATTTGCACTGAGCGGGGATCGAACCCGCGCCTCCTGCGTGGCAGTCGCGTTCACTGCCGCCACGCTACAGAGGCAGAGAATATTAAAAGTGTATTTAGTAGTAACTGCCGACAACCATGTATTATATTTCTAGTCAATGTGACTTCGAAAAACATCGGAAAAAATGAAATGGTCAAGTGAGACTTGAACTCACGACCTTTCTCTTACAGGTGGAATGCTCTTCCAACTGAGCTATTGAGCCACACCTGAAGGGAAAGGTCGTGAGTTCAAGTCTCACTTGAGCATTTCATTTTTTCCGATGTTTTTCGAACTTAAAAGTTAGCATAATAAATGCTATACACACTTCATTCAATGTGACTTCATTAAAATCATTTTCCTTCATCATCATCAAAATCCCTTCATTGAAATGGTTTCCAGAGTCAGTATATACGTTCACACCTAAACCTCGAAGGCAGAGCTGCGGGCAAAAGTTAGTGATTAATAAATGTAATAGTATGAATGCAGAATCAATTCACAGTTTATTTACAAGCCACTGAACAGGAATTGCTGCTTCTGTAAAATGAATGAAGCACTCCGGATTTTAGTTTCAACCGGATGTCCGGCTTCCGGAAGTTTGGCAGCCCTAATTAAAATATAAGTGGCATTTAATTTAAATTGCATTTTGGTTGATTTCATAGATCCAGTACGTTGTTACTTTTATATTTACTTTGGCGTAAAATTTCAAGGTTGCGATCAGAGATTTTAATTAATAATAGTAATAAATAACGTTTATTTCTTACCATAGATGTTACATAACAAATCTCAAATAACATACAGTAGAATTATTATTAGTACCAATAAGAATTAAAATACCTTCGTACAGAGTAAAAGTAGGTACCAGTTTTCCTTCTGGGGTAATGGGGTCAGATGACAGACAACAATCCAAATTCTGTAAAAGAAGAACGAGTGCACGGTTTTAAAATGCATGCTTCAGATGCAGTCGGGATCTGAAAAATGCTTTTCCTAATTCTACAGTTCAACTTTGATCTAATATAGTATTCATTCAATACCAACAGATTGGTAGTAATTGCGATTAATGACGTGAGCATGTTTAGCAAATACGCTCAGTGACATCTAGTGAATAACGGCTGAACTAATTGATCGTAAATCGCGGCGGTGGCATTGTACGCGGCTGGCTGTGGCCGACGAGCCTCTATTTTACACAGCGCGATGGCGTTGATAGGTAGGCTCTCCATGTTCCAATATTTGTTTATTAGCTGCCATAGTGGCCGTTGTGGCAGTTCTACTATTATGTCAGAGGCTGTGGGTTCGATTCTCGCTCCGTGCAAATATTTGTATGCATAAATTCAAATGTGTGTTGGCATTGGTTTGTTTGATTGATTTATATTCATGCCTAATATACGTAACTATACTTAAAATTTAGAAACCATTTTAAGCTATACTTAGTTTAGATACTCGCAACGATGTGTAGCGTGTCCTTTATTTGATACTAGCTTTTGCCCGCGGCTCCGCCCGCGTAGATGTCGGTTATCGCGACCAAACATAGCCTATGTCCTTTCTCATGGTCTAATCTACCCCTATACCAAATTTCATCAAAATCGGTTCAGTGGTTGAGGCGTGAAAGCGTAACATACAGACAGGCAGAGTTACTTTCGCACTTATAATATTAGGATGGATGTCTAAAAAGAATATAAACTTTATTGGCGCTCATATTAGATATCCACTAGCAAGTATAAAGAAATAGGTATTTATTTGTAAGCAGTATTACATTATATTTTATGAAATTAATTTAAGTAATAAACTAAAATGTATACAAGAATAGAAAGAAAAAGAGGAGTCAATAGTTCATATTGCGTAAAATTCCTGCCCATCGATGTCGACTCGTAAGCAAAATAGTTCATAGGAGTGTACAGGGCAATCCACGGAGGCCAGAATACGATTCTTCATTTCCTTCTCCCAAAATCTTGGGAGATTTTGGTGGGCCCAACGCCTTCTTCAGTCAGTATAATAATTGAAACAATATTTTATTAGGAAATCATTTATGACATAGGTTTCATTAGTGTGACTAACAATTAGGGTGAGGTCACATGAATGAAGTAAATGGCGTAAATTTCGATGATTTCATGAACTATTGTGGTTCATGTCATATTGTGGAATAAATACTGAATAGTTCACGCATTCAGCACTGAAACTGAATTGATTTGCTTGTGTACTTGTGTATGTTCATGTGTGTGTGTTGAACTGTAGTGGAGGTCACGCAACACTGAATAAATCAAAGGACAGTTATTTGGACAATTTGGACAAATTGATTTTATCAGTTATAAAAAGTAGATAAAATCGTTGTATTAAACTTTTCGTAAAAATTTGTATGCCAATTTTTTTAATGAATTATAAAGCATTAAGTATGCTAACTATACAAATCGAATACATAGGGAAAAATTCATCTTCCCCCTGTAAGGAACAGATCGCGGGTTTGCCCGAGAAAATTCATTTTCCCCATGTATTCGATTAGTATTCAATTTCTCCAATATCAGATCAGAATAGTATATTTGCATTTTCCTAGAGCAGAAATTTCATAACTCAAATCCTAAAGTAGGACTGGTCAGGGGTTTAAGTCGACTTTTCCCATTAATTTATTAACAAAAATGTAGTACACCTCTGCCTACCCTTTCGGGGATGTACAAACAAGGGTATATGGATGGATAGTCAAAAAATATATGCGAACAAATTAAATCGTACTCTTAAAGTTGGTTAAAAATAAAAGCTATATCAACAACACCAACGTTATCGATCGCAGACAGAACGCGTTATCAGGCGATAAAATCTCACGTCTCAAACGTATTGTCCCGTACCATTGTGCGGTAACTCCGGATTGTTCTTAGAGAATTAATAGAAGTTTCTACGTACGCTTCGAGCCCTATTGTACCCTGATTTATCGACGAAGAACAATGATAAATCAAATCGGAATTGCCCCGGCGTTCTTTGGTACCTTTAGCTGTTTGGGTATTTAGATAGCTTATGTTTTGTCTTCGGATTAAATTGGTAATAATCACGTTGAACTTATATTGCGTTGGTAGAATTGTGATATCTTATGAAGCTGTTTTGGTTATTTCAGCTTAATGGTGACCCTGTACTTTAGTGTTAGTCCTAGTTAGGTCCGAAAATTGTGCTTTGGAATCCGCGATTTACATATAAACTACTTATTTGGCGTATTTATCTTTATGGGAGTAACTGCCTGATGTCCTTAGTTTGAGATTATTGGCTATGCTAGTACCCTTAGTCATTCAGCAGTTTTGTCATCTTTTAGATGGCTTCAGCGCTGATGGTCTCGGCGGCGCTATGTTCACCACCCTTGAATTTGACCACTTATAATATTGTGAAATCATAGTACAGTAAGCTTCAGAGAAAAAGAACCCCCCTTGATAATGGTTTTATCCTCAAGGGGGGTTCCTTTTCTCTGAAGCTTACTGTACCAGGTAGAATGTAGAGGTGTATAACCAAACACCTTTGTGGCCCAAGTCAGCCTCAACTGCCATAAAAAAATAAGCGGACGCCAGGCTCCAAAAGGCAAACTTAGCACGCAACTGGGAAATCACCATGAGGCTAATGATGAGTATTTTACAAGTAGGGCGCAAGATGCGCAGGTACTTCCCAGTTGGACGACACTTATTTCGAATGAAAAGTCCAGTTGTGCCCCATCTCCCCTAAATGTTGTCCTTAGTGTTCTAAAAGAAGTAAATAAAGTGTCTCCCCTCGTCCACGTTGTTCCCTGAGTTGAGCATTCCGCTCACGTGCCATACTTCTTTCTGAACAGAATTGCTTCCAATAATCTCGTAAACCAATTGAATTGAAACCTTTTTGGGTTCGTAACACGCCACATTTTGGCACGGGTCGTGTCGACGCAGTGATTCTCTAAGAAAATCTGAAATCTTTCTGTACTTTTACACTTTGTATGGATCGTACGGTTCCGTACACCGTGCGGCGAAGGCTTTTACATCAATTTTCGTATTACCAATGGATTAAATCCAAGGGTTATCCCCCTAAGGAAAGTTTCCGATTGGATTGGGAGCAACGCTTGTCGTGAATCAACGTTATAAAATTTGTATTCAGGTAGCAATGTACCTTATACTTTCGCTGGACAACTAGTAGAAGGGGAATTTTTAAAACGTTCAAGTTTGCCGGTTTCAATGTATGAAGGATTTATTGGTTGTGCCAAGAATTTGGAATGGGCGTTTTCTTTTATGTTTGTATTTTGTTTCTGGTACGATAACTTTAGTCGTTATTTTTATATAGCATACGCAAAAGTTTAACCGCTGACCCTCCCAAAGAGTACAACTGTTTGTACTTAAACAAGAATATTTGATAGAGATTCGCACTATAAAAGATGTAATAATGCAAGGACATGAATTTTGTTAAATGGGGACATGAGTCTGACGGCTTTAACAACAGGAACCCAGTTCAGCATCAGCCAGACCACAAGGACTTGATACTGACTTTCAATTGGACCGGGTATTTGGTTACAGCCAATTGAGTTCTGAATTTATCAAAATGTAACTATGAATATGATGCTGTAGTGCTTGTAATGGTGTATGGTTGATAATATTAAAGGGGGAATACGAAAGTAGACCCTAGACTCCAACGCACAAGTTTTGGATCTAACCAGAATTGCAATTGTAAAATAAGAATTAAGAACGATAGAGAGAATAACTGCTATATTAGGAAATGACAATCGATATAGTTATCCCAATATATAACTATCCCAATATTTTTATCCATTCAAAAGGTGAAATGCATTTACGTAAATTTCTAGTTTGATTTTGGCATCACATCCAAACATCCTCCAAAAATTTGAATGGTAGCATTAGAAGAAACATAAATATTTATTCGTAGTACACTGTCAGTGACGTCACATTTCGTTTTAGAACCAACATTAATTGAAGATTGTCATGCTTTGGGTTATTTAAGTCAACAAACGTACTGTTTTCTAATTCTTAACATAATTTCGTGACTTATTACGATCATGTTAACGCGTTGTTATTATGGTTGCAATTATGCAATATCACTTTCATTGGAAGAATGTTACATTCTATATTTGAGCACTAAGGTGCATTATAAGTATGCCGTCTTCTTCTGCTTGCGGGTTGATTGCGTTTCGTCTCTAAAATTATTTTTTCCCACTTTGCTGTTAAATTGATCGCGTTCTCGGAGTTGCTTATGAGTTACTCCTGTGTATTGGAATTCTTCTTCTTCTTAATCGTATACTCCTGGCGGAGTGGACGTGGTCATGGATCGTCTGGTAGGTTGGTCGCAGCTTTTGCGTTTGCAGTGTATGGGCATGTATGGGCATAGAAGTGTATATAATTGACCGAATTTTTATAGCATTTTTAATGCTAACTCTAACTAATTTCGAAGTGTATATAAGATATAAAAAAGTATGCCATCTGTAAAGTGTCAGTGTAACAGTGTCCTCATCATACACAAAGATTTTACAAAAAAATTTGATCATATCTCCCTCTTTTTTATACTTATAAGAGCATTGTTAGACTTAGAACACATAGGTTGTTCTACTATGTTACCAGAGACACCTTAGTCTACAAGTGTTTGCAAAACCTTATAAAAACGGGTTCTCACGACACAATCCTATGACTAATGTAATAATACTTCACGTTTAGGTGACAAGAGTCTATAATTTTGCTTGTATTGTACATTTAAAAATCAATATCATAATAGGATATAGCCTGGTTGCTGTTGTTATATTGAGTAAATACCCTTAAATATCTCAAATCAGAAGCCTCTGAAATGTTATATAGAATGTGTTTGCCATTTATAATATAACTAGCTTTTGTCTGCGGCTCCGCCCGCGTGGATGTTGGTTATCGCGACCAAACATAGTCTATGTCCTTTTTCAAGGTCTAATCTACGCCTATACCAAATTTCATGAAAATCGGATCAGTGGTTTAGGCGTGAAAGCGTAACATACAGACAGACAGACAGACAGAGTTACGTTCGCATTTATAATATTAGTATTGATATTGATTAACCATTTGATATTTTTTAACGTTTTAATCAAATACAAAGCAAAGAAAAAAATATCTAATCCAATAAACTGCCCCGTACTGTACCCGGGGCAAAGGTGTCCATCGCACTGGCAGCAGTGCTCCGCTCCGGAGTGGGAGTCACCTATTTGTCCCTTCCAGTCAGCGAACTAGAGCTTAGGTCTCTATTTCGCTGACTAAATTCTTAGCTTCAGCGCTATTCGTGTCGACATTAAAATAACAAAATCTCTCAAAATATTCTTTATCTGCGTTTCCTTCATAAGTCCATACCCAGCCTTGGAAGACGAACTTATTCCTTTTTGTAGAGGAGAAGATAGAAAAATCCTTATTATTCTTATGTATCAGAAGGCCAGAGACTATTTAAAGAAATTGCATTGCACAAACAGTAGGAGTGCATTTTATACAGTTATTGCAACAGTAGCGTATTACACATACAGACATACAGACACTCTAAAATACTTAGTTAATTAACAACATCTTAACACGCAAACTATTACGATCTATGTTATGTAAGATAATAATGTACAATAACTGTATATTACTATAACAATGTCATTGTTCTGATTTTATTTCTTTTTATAACTAAGCAACTTTTTGGTTATGTGTTCTTATTTCTTTTGGGTTTATTTGCTTTGTATTATGCTTCTAATACGAGTAGGTACTAATGTTCACACTTGATGAAAGAAACGACCAGAAAAGAAAAATATTTTTAATATTTCATATCTTGGACAGATGGGTAAAGAAAAGGAAGTCCTTTCTACCGTTACGGCTGATGTCACTAAGGTTCGTCCGAGGTCAAATTTTGTTCATCACCGTGACGAGGTCATTGAGGGTCAACGTGACAATGCTTGGGTGATTTCGATCCGAGATAAATAATTAAGGGAAGAAAGAAATTTATTTGTAGATAAGTTAATAATATCTATATGTTCATAAAGTTAGAATACGATAAAGTGTAGTCATCTCTGTTCAAAAGAAGGTGTGAAAAAGGGTGGCTAGATGGAAGTCATATTCGGCTTTTGTCATGTTCTACCCTTGGTCATGAATTTGTCAACTTCACTTTTTGTCATATTCTGATTTTGTCATGTTCTGCTTCCGTCATAAGTACGTCTTGCGTTTATTAATAAAATATAGTAGGTAATATAAATATGAAACCTAACTTGATTGTATTAGAAGTGAAATTTGACCTACACAAACCAAATAAATAAAAAACCTGTAAAAGTATACATACGCTTTCATTTACTATTGAAAGTCAGTCCCTTAATAATAATTATAGTACATACACAGTTACATGTTACGAAGCTTTATATATTATGTACGAAATAATTAAAGTAATGGAGTAAAGACATGATTTTATCCTAATCTCATTACGACTTGAAACAAAATAATACAAGCTTCGGAGTACAAAGAAAAAAAAAGTTCAATTAAGATATTTTCTTCGAATTGCGTGTGGAGTTATATCTGTACCATAAAACACAGTAAACTTAATGTCTTGAAGTTACAATGCTATACTTCAAGATGTTTTATATAATGTTTACCTACTAGTTTTATTTCAAAACGTCTAGAAGTGAGGCGATAATGCGAATTCATTTTTATAATTTATTCAAGTGCATGTACGGAGTTAAATGTGAACTGATTTTTTTGCTTAAAGCGTATATTTTTAGTTTTTTTTTATAAAAAAGGTAAGATAAATAGCATGTGGTAAGAAGCATGTGGTTGCGCTTCAAATGATTTATTTTCTGCAATAACATTCTCCAAATTATATGTATATAATATTTATTCGATTTTAAAGAATAAGCAACAATAAGCGTCTACAAAATTTCATGATTTCAGAAAACTAATCTTGGTGATATTTATTAATGCAGTTAAGATAAGTAATTACGAATACCATAAACGGTAGACTAACGGTTGAAAAGAAATAGAAAAGTCGTTAGATTTTATTTAATATTTATTATGTTCATTATTATATTGAACTAGTCCATAGCTTTACTTGAACCAAAATTACTAGGATATATAATTGACCCTTTCTATTCACCCCGTTTTACAGGGTTTGAACATTATTTTTAATTTCTGAACCATTTCTTTCCTTGTTATCAGAGAATATGAAGCCATCCTCATCTGCATGTCGGTACAGGGTTGAAGCTCTGGCACAGATTTCCTTTCAATGTTGGGGATTTAGACAGTCGCTCCCGTAAAAACCTAGGTAGACCAAATAAACCATGGAAGGAATAGAAAGTAGAAGATTTGACTCCGAGTTCTAAAGCAAAAGCTTTGTACGCTACCGAGATCGACACTTGAATGATGAGAGACTAAGGGAAAACTGTATAATTTTATTATTTACATTAAAATTTGGAAACCGCGAGCAGGAAAACAGTAGGTACAAAAATTCCAAGTACTTTTGGCGATTTATGTACGATTCGACGTAGTTTGACATAATCTTTGTCACCAAAAACAAAGGAAGGATACAATGGACATTACAGTTAATCGCTACTTTGGTATGTCATTAGTCATTAGTCATTATGCGTACAAGCACCTTGTGAGCTTGGCCTGACAAGTTTGCTGTTATTCGTGCCACCTTATTATGAGTTCTAAGATTATTGACATTAGATAGTGAGTCATTCCTCCTCAATCTTGCATTTTTTTAACGTGCGCAAGATCCCCATGGGCAAATGCCGGTGGCGGCGGGGATGGTGGCGGACGGAACCCATTAAAACGGACACCGTCTGTGGGTGGTAGGTTGACATAGGTGAGATTGGCATAGAGAGAGATCTCTCATACCCCGGCAGACCAGGGCCATCTCTTTCGAGCTGACCCTTTTCGGTGTGGGGCCACAGAGTCCCCATCTAGTTTAGCTAACGCATCTAGCGTTAATCTTGACCGCATCCGAGGCCTTACCTGGTAATTAATTGTCCATTTCTTTTAGTCCAACCGCGGCACAGCTGAGCTCTGATATTTTCCATTACACACTCCATAACCCAATGGTGATATCAAAGTATTGCTGTTAACAAGATAGTAATTCACACTTGTAGATTCACACTTGTTTAAATTTAATAGAAATTGGATATAGCTAAATTTAATAGGAAGTGTTTATAAGACATATTTTGTCGGCAATAGTTAAGGGATTTAAAAATTTATCTGCAGAATTTGACTATCATTCAAATAGGTGGAATATACAGGGCCTTACCACAAGCTATTTAGCAGGACCTATTTAACAACGGAAGATGCTCTAGCGTCGACTTTAAGAGGCAAATGGCAGTCATTCTCGGGAAAACCGACAAACCAATCGGAATTAGTAAGAGGTGGAATCCACTCCGAAGTATCAACTTTGGATGTACCTATTAAACAAGAAAAATTGCTACGAGTATGAAGATTAGGTACAAACGAACAGACGCATTCCAAGGCCTTTACAATTTGGTAGAAACCATCTACGTAACGATCATAATTATTGAGGATAGAGGAGGCAGGCACGCATATTGAATTTTCAAATGACAAGCATTTCCGTTTGTAGAAACCTGGGTAGCATTAAAGCGGTTTCTCAAAGAGCCCTGCATGCATAATTTTCAGTCCCTTTAAGTAACTCTTCGGCAGCACTTGTATGACGCCCCTGATATTACACACGTCCATAACCACTCATCAACCACTTTCCACCTGATGGGCCGTGTACTAGTCTACCACCTGAGTCAAATGATAAAAACAAAATTTTAGCAGGCCCTTGTACCACATTTTACACTATTACACTTTATACTATCGAAGGCTTCCTAAAAAAATTATTAAGGCGAACCAATGCTTGCAGAACTGATCTGCCCGTCTTGGACTATCTAGAAAGATGTAACTGGCCATTTGATCGGTCTCCAAACATACTCTGGAGATAAACCTGTTTGGTATGGCCCCGTAACGTGGAAAGATCCTATGCCTTGAGTTTGGGTTCTCATAATGGGGAGGTTGCTGGCTCTTAATGAGGTTCACACTTCATAGTACTTACGTTAATATGTCTGAAAATTGTTTAAATATTACTAAACACAATGTAATGTTATATGAGATGGTACATATAAGTATTCGTGCGCAGATTCCTATTTTATTAGTGTCTTCAATTGGCTACTTAACATCTAACAATTGATATTTACGTTTAGAGCTCAGCGTGTGACCGTGATCATGACTTTGAACGTTTTTTATATTATCTTATGTTTGTTTGTTCTCACAGTGTTATACAATGTTTTGATGCTGCCGTAAAATCTTACAATTCTTTTGTTAATTTATATGATTGTGAGTGAACAAGGCATGCCATGGTTGGTATAGCCCGATCCCGAAAGCAATACTGAACAACATTGTACCCGTGCTAGGATAATAGTATTTTTTGATCTCTCAATAACTATCAATAATCCATCTTATTATATTTCTTTATTTTAAAAGTCCCGGCAATATCATCTCACTTTATGAAAAGCAAATCAGATCAAAGGCTTATCCTACTTTGTCTTCTGCACAGACGGGACATTAACTCTCTGTTCTTGTAGGGTTGGCAGCACGAGTGTAACTTTCTACTGCACACGTCCATACGCCACGGTAACCACTTTCCACCAGGGAGACCGTGTGCTTGTCTGCCACCTAAATGGTATAAAAAAGCATTAGGAATTGAAGTATCAAATGATAGCCCTCAGCTTGATGACTTCATCAGATGTTTTTATATTTGCATGGTTTAAGTTAAGATTTTATAGTTCTTATCTTCTATTTTTATTTTTAAAGGTTAAATTTACAACAGAATTTATGTATCTTGTCATGTAGCGTTATGTACTACATTTTTCTTGTCTTTCTTTTGTGAGCCTAGGAATTCGTTCAAACTATCACAACATAACTACTTTAACAGTTCATCAATAAATGACGCATATTATAGATGCAATATTTTTCATGTCCTTAGCTCTAATCCTATGAGCATTTACGTAAGTAAGTACCAAAACTGTAAACTAATAAAATACAATATCTAACATAACTTTATAAGTAACATAAATCTTTTCAGCGGCGACTCAGTCTTGTAAATATTTGCACAGATGATTAACGACACATTACACGGCATGTAATGTTGTTTTTATGACTCACGTGGTTACCCATTTGTAGGTTCTGTTAATATTATCTATTTACATGAAACTCTAGTATAACACACAATAGTAAGTTTAAAACATGCAAATTATGAAGTAAGTGGTTTCTTGAAATCCATCCCGTTCTTAAAAACTGTAAATATAACTTACAAAAAAGAGTTATCTAATTGTCTATACATGTATTTCAAAACAGTTTTATTTTCATGGGTACTATTGGACGTGTAAGGCGGAGGATTAGGTACTATGGCGCATTAGGAGAGATTTATGTCCAAGAGTGAACTGTAACAGGCTCTTTGATCAACCAAACAGACAAATTTCTTTATCATTGGACTGTGTAAACTACAAGTATCTTTCTTATTTTGAGAACAGTGTACTACCATGGCGTCTTCTGTAATGATTTGAATAGTACACATAAATTTATTTTTATATCGAACTTATTTTATTCTTGGAGTACAATAGAAAAAAAACCATCAATCTATCTGTCTCTTTCTCACCCAAAACACATACGATTTAACTCGTAATGGTAGAATAGGAGGAAGTAGTATTCACTTCATTCAAATGGATAAGATGGCACAGAAAACTTATTTCTGATGACTTCCTTAAAAGATTACAAATTAATATATCATAATTACTGGCAGTTTGCCAACAAGGATATCATTTGCTAACATTAAATTACTGTAATGTTGCCATTACACTACTTGTAAGATAATAACGAATCATCTATTAAGTTCTTAATTTCTGTTACTTAACTTTATGACAATATTATGTGTAACAGTTCGTAAATTTATTTACCTGACGAGTAAAAAGTATTACTCGTAATCTATAAGTTTTCGGAATTTTACATCTCGTATAAATGACCTTTTCTTTTCATACTAAAGTTGGCTGGAACACCATTCTTAGGAATAAGGTCGACCAAATCCATATCCATACTAATATTATAAATGCGATAGTAACTCTGTCTGTCTGTCTGTATGTTACTAAATTTCATCAAAATCGGTTCAGTGGTTTAGGCGTGAAATCTAACATACAGACAGATAGACAGACAGACAGAGTTACTTTCGCATTTATAATATTAGTATGGATGTACTATTAGCTTTTGCCTGTCTGTCTGTCTATCTGTCTGTATGTTACGCTTTCACGCCTAAACCACTGAACCGATTTTGATGAAATTTGGTATAGGGGTGGATTAGACCATGAAAAAGGACATAGGCTATGTTTGGTCGTGATAACCGACATCCACGCGGGCGGAGCCGCGGGCAAAAGCTAGTAGTACTTATTCTGATAAAGGTAACCTATTGAAATATCGAATTTCTGTTACCCGAATCTTAAAACCCCGAAAACGGTTGGTAGAACTTTTAAAAGACAGATGTAATGAATGACAACTTTCTATAATTCCGTTTTTCATTTCCCAGATGAATCAATTTCCAGGTGCACTAAAACCAAATTTTCAAATGGTAGGTATTTTTTTGTTTTCCATAGTGTCATAATCCAAATATAGTTATACCAGATTTTCAGAATATTTTTTTTTGTTTCCCATCGTACCATTTACCAAATAAACTATTACCAAATTTTCAATTGCCAGTCAGTAAATTTAGAAAAATTTGACTCGGTAGGTTAGGTTTGTTTGTTTGTCTGTCTTTGTGTTTGTTTTTATTTGTCTGGATATCAATAAACTGCATTTCAAAAATTTGTGTTTTAAAAATTCGGCTTTCGTGCATATGGATTACGGTCATCTGGATTTTGTGCATTTAGATTTCGTGTGTCTGGAATTCGTTCGTCTGGATTATAAAACGTCGTACAAATGAATAAATAGGAAAATGAAATTCGGAGTTGCGATTATATGGCAAATAAAACTTCGGAATTTGGAAAACCGGGATTATGAATAAATGGCCAAACGTTTTCTGGATTATGATATTCGGAATATTAAAATTCGGGATTAAGATAGGTAACCTCTGATAAAATATGAAATGTAAGTATGTTTTGTTAAAAGTAAATCTTTTCCAATTTCTTGTATAATTCTAGCTAACTGTGAAGTAATAAAATGTGCAATAGTTTTAAATTGTAGACATTTAATTTAACTAATACTACGGAATGCCTAATAAAGAGTTATCTGTCAATCTTAGAAACTGGCTAACGTGGTAAACAGTAATCATACAAAAAAATAGAATCTGCTATTTTTTAAGTCGGCAAAAAACCCTGCCGCTCCTTTTCAAAGGCATTTATTGTGAAAAACTTACTTGCTTATAATTTTCTTTTTTTATTTGAGCTAAAAGACTAGTACACGCATTAATTAAAAGCCTTTGTTTTTTGTCAGCGGTCAATAATCTCACACATTAAACAACTCACGTCAGTCTTTGTGAAGATATCATTTAAAAATAGCAAAAACGATTATAAAAACGCTTTGAGTAAGATTTCAATGAGATTTCATGAACATAATGTATTTTTTACGGTTTGTAGCTAAATACTAACACAAGTTAGCATTTTAAATACAATCGAGGTAGGAAGTTCTCATCATCTAATTCTTGTAAATATCATTTACATCTTAAAGTAATTTGTCAGGTTAGTCCCATGGAATAAATTTGCACTTAAATGTCCAATTTATCCATTACAAACATAAATCCATACTTTAATATTATAAATGCGAAAGTGACTCTGTATGTCTATCTGTCTGTATGTTACGCTTTCACGCCTAAACTGGTGAACCGATTTTGATAAAATTTGGTATAAGGGTAGATTAGACCTTGAGAAAGGACATAGGCTTTGTTTGGTCACGATAACCGACATGCATGCGAGCGGAGCTGCGGGCAAAAGCTAGTTGTAAATAATAAGACAAAGTACAATAAATGGGGACAATAATCCTAGCAACTGTTTTAGCTATTATTTTACTAGGTTTTTTACAGTGACTACAATATTGTATTTTTCAGTCTACTTCTTCATCCTAGCGTTATCCCGGTTCGTCCCGGTGATCTTAGAGTTCAGTCTAACTGTCGATATCCAAGCGTTGCAGTGAGACCAGTTGTTGGATGTTTTTAGTTTCAACTACTCGTAACCCACCTAAATTCGTATCATAGCCGGGACCGACGCGACGGCTAGCGAAATGTTACTTCACTAACTTTTACACTATTATCTATTCTGTGCTTTTACTATTGGTCCTACGTAATGAGAGTCACCTCTTGCCGTCAAGTGCGCTCTATCCGGCCACAGAATAGATAATAGTATCCGGCTTAGTCTTAGTCGTCTTTGGTCGTCTTACTCGCCTTCTATGACATAGAAGAGATACGGTGGCCTTTTTTTAACTCCACCGTGGTCCAATTTGACTTATGACTAAGATATCACCATAATACATCACGAACTAATAAATTTAATGTAGATATAGCATAGAACTCTGCGTTTGGCTTCACACAAGCCTATTAAAAAGTAAGTCACGGTATCGGCATAACTCAATGTAGCGTGGAGTAAATGAAAACGAAACCTATTAATTTTCAACATACTTAGAAATCAATTACACTGTCTGTGCATCAATAGTGACATAAAAACTGTTTAAATATTAATGTGGAGTTAGTGACAAATTATCTTCTGTGTCGAAGATAAAACTATTCAGGTACACGATATGAAACTAAATGTAGGTACATACAGAAATCCAACTTCATGTGTTGCATATCGAAAAAGTACTTTTTTTTTCTACACAACGCTATCTGGACTGATCTAGACCCATTGTTAGCTTAATTAGCTAATCTAGAATGCGGATAAACATACTTAGATACTTTTAATCTTTTGTAAATACATACTTACATATTATACGTAGAAACACCCAGACCAATGCAAATAGCCATATTCATGCATACAAATATTTGCACTGAGCGAGGATCGAACCCGCGCCTCCTGCGTGGCAGCCGCGTGCACTACCGCCACACCACAGAGGCTATCAAAATAGTAAAAGTATTTAAGTAACTCACACGAGTTTTCCTACTTAATATCTAAAATAATTGACAAATTCGATTGGTTAAAAATAGTAATAGTTATCTATCCTAAGACTGATGTGGCTGTACCTCGTGCTAAATGGATTGAGAATAAAGTTTGTTGACCGAGTCGACCTTGCGACCAGTTTGTACCAGTTACTTGTTGTAAACATTTTTCACACTATAGCACTATTATCTATTCTGTGCTATAGCGAAACCGACTGTACTCGTAGCGCCATATAGCACCCGATAATAAAGAAGTAATTGACAAATTCGATCGCTTACAAATGGTAATAGTTATCCATCCTAAGACTGATGTGGCTGTACCTCGTGCCAAATGGATTGAGAATAAAGTTTGTTGACCGAGTCGAACTTGCGACCCGTTTGGACCGGTTACTAAGGGTTGTAAAAGATTTTCACACCTTTTTTTCTTCGTGCGGAAATCCCCATGGATACCTCCCCTACCGGAGCCGGAAGGGGAGGTTATGTCGGACTCGAACCGACTAAAACCGCACGCCGACTGTGGGTTGTGGTGCTAGGCCGGAGGTGAGGTTGTCATCGACCTATCCCTCGCACCCCGGCTGAACCAGGGCCATCCCTTACGGTCTGGCACTCTTCAGGAGGGGGGACAACGGTGTCCCCAACTCGCCCCCGGAGGAGGGGAGGGGAGGCGCGCTTTTCAGCGCAACATTTTTTTTTCACACTATAGCGAAACCGAATGTACTCGTAGCGCCATATAGCACCTGATAATAAAGAAGTAATTGACAAATTCGATCGGTTACAGATGGTAATAGTTATCCATCCTAAGACTGATGTGGCTGTACCTCGTGCCAAATGGATTGAGAATAAAGTTTGTTGACTGAGTCGACCTTGCAACCAGTTTGGACCGGTTACTTAGGGTTGTATCCTTTTTTTTGTAAATACCTACATATTCTACACAGAAATACACATAGAAACAGAACATAGCTATTACGAATGTGTTCATTGTTACGCACTTCCTTATAAGTAATAAATATACACAGTCCAAATGTAACACATGTATTACGTGAATCACTTTTATTAGACAAACAATAAAATGTAGATGTTCAAAGACATTTGCGTTTAAATTGGTATAAAATTCATTACCTCCGATATTTAAAGGTTGTTCATAGATATATTTAAAAATTTGATGCTAAGTGTGCTCTAAAATGATAAAATCTGCATATATAATCTATTCTCTCATCATTATAAAAATATTTGTAAAATATTTTAGTGTTAATCAACTTATGGCGTTGACTGTACAGTCAGCATCAGAAAGATGTTGACGTACAAAGTAGTCAAAATGATCTTAATTTAGTTTTTTTCCTCTTCCCGTTGACTGATTGTTCTAATATCTGGTACACACTTTTTGTTTGAACAATTACCACCATTTAAATCAATAATACAGTTTGATTTACTCTTAATGCGAGAGTTTTAAGATCATTTTGAGGCTTCGTCGTCAAGATATTTATGACACTGACTGTGACTGTACCTACCCACCATTGGGTTTCCGTACGGAAAACCCCACGGGTCTTCCCCGTCGACTAGTCCTAGACCCCAAAGAGATAATAGGGGTAAATCTAGAAAAACATTCTAGTTGCAATTGTCTTTTGGAATTTGTTTTGGGTTTCTGGTAGTCTCCGTTTTGCGTGGTTTTCGGTTCGAATGGAGATTTCGAATGAGATTATGTCGAACTCGTACCGATTGAAACCATACGCCGTTTTAGGTCACAGTTAGGGCCTGTCTCCGTATATGTAACAAAAAATCATGTGAGTTTCTTTTTTTGTAAGTTCTAACATATAAAAAGCAAAAAAAAGCTTCCTTATTCATCCATACTAATATTATAAATTCAAAAGTAACTCTGTCTGTCTATATGTTACGCTTTCATGCCTACTAACTACTAACTACTGAAGCAATTTTGATGAAATTTGGAATAGGGTAGACTAAACCTTGAGAAAGGACATAGGCTATGTTAGGTCGCGATAACTGACATCCACGCGGGTGGAGTCGCGGCCAAAGGTGTTAAGTAAATTAATATTGAATAGAAATATCATTATTTCAATTTAAAAAAAAAACCATTCAATTAGAAAACATTACACATTACCTACACATTTTACCACTTGACATTGATGCGTAATCTCTGCTCATTAAAATGCGTAAATATTTTTACAGCCTACTTTTTAAATATTTTTGACGTTCACGCATAATGCTTTTGGTAAAAGAATGAGGAAGACTTTTGTTATAATTTTTATTACTAAGACTTCCTTTTTTGATAATGTTAAAACTAAATTATATTATATACCAACCGCCTACATAGGTGACAATGACTGACCATGCTGTCTCCGCTAGGCCCTGCTTCCTACAGTCCCGGGTCCTTTAAACGGGGCGTGAAAAGGCATCTGATGACGCCGTCATCGAGCTGAGTGCCACCACTGTTAAGATGGTATATGTTTGCAATGGTGACCCTCTTTCCAAGACTTTGCTTTTAGCTTACCATCAGGCGAGGTGAAGTCAAATTGACATGACCTTTATAAAAAAAAGGTGAGAACCTTGGATTCAACCGGGGCCAACGTGAAGAAATGATGACTTTTAAAAGTGATTTATTTTAGAATAACCTAGTTCTAAGATACTACTTGGAGTAAACGGAACGGCAATAGAATTGTAATATATCTCTTAGTACTTAAGTGCACAGAAAGTTTCTAAACATTGTTAATTTAACTATATAAAGACCCTTTCAAGATATATAGTGATGGTCAGTGACCATATCGATGGTAATTACTCTGTGTTTTTATTTTTACCCGTCCGAAGTTAATTTCCATAACTGAGTAGTGCTGCGCGGTGTACCGTGGCGTTCTCTGACTATCTAGTGATGGGATTTGTCGATAGATTTTACTTCCGCTGTTTAATTGAAAAGTAATGACTTGAACAATGTTACATTGATATAAAAATCATAACTGTATTGATATAAATCTTTAGCTCAAGATTATTCCCACTAGGTCATAAGGCCGGCTATTGTTAATACCCACGATGTACGGCCAAATAACGCATGTTGTTCTCCTTAGTGTGAACAATAAACGTATACTATGCTATGATTTCAAAAAATAAATAGTAATCGTTGTTTTCTTTTAAATTTCAATTTAGCATTATAATATAAATATCATAAAACGCAGTCAACGATGTCGTAGTAGTAAAGAAAGAATGAATTTAATACATTTTATTGCATACAAAACATACATGGTTAAGCTTAAGTTGAGATATTAGCAGAAATACTGGTACAAAAAAAACAAAATATTATTACTACATACGATTCATGAAGGTTATTAACGCATTGCACCAACCATTTCCGAAATTGTTTGTTTGTTTGAAAAAACATCCCAAAAAAAACAAAACATCGACATTATCAACGTACATCACTCTTGCGCACCTTCGAACAGTTCGTTCAGTGTTACGAGCAAGGCGCATGCGCGCGATCGTGTTTCTCATTTTCGTGTACTAATAGTAAAATTAAATTTTATATGGCAGTGGTGACACGACCGTGTAGTGATTTCCATTGTGTGATAAACAAATCATGCACAGGGAGGACTTCTAAGCATGGCTGGGTAATATTAGTACTTATTGTTTCGAATTAGCGACTATAATGACCTTCTTTGATGTTTAATATAGAGAGAATTGGCAATTAAACCTGGAATTACTTGTAACTACTGTTTGATCATCGTAAAATTTATGTGTGGAAAAAATATTAGATTGGATTTTCTTCAGTATCTGTTTTTTTTTAATCCGGTGTTGAAGTTTCTGGCACGAGGTCGTTCTTATTATGTTGAAGTATTATCAAGTCTTAGATTGTATGAATGTTTTAAAATTTCTGCTGTATAAATGCTGAATGTTTATAATTAGCTAGAAACGTGAAATATTTGCTAGACGTCTTCCAATTAGTTTAGTTTTTTGGCGTATGAATAATCTCAATTACGGCAATATTCTGTTTACTAAGCGTTAAATCGTGAATAAGTTTTGTCAAAATTATGTTAATTAGTTACGCCAATTGATACCTTTCGTGGTTGGCAGAAGTGTGTTTCACACTCAGTCTATCAATTAGCTGCAGCAGTCCATTGCTGGACATAGACCTTTTTCAATATCTGCCACTGCTCCTCTACCTCCGATCCTCTACCTATCGAATCCAGTCCATCCCAGCCTCCTTTTTCAGGTCGCATGTCAAACTAGCTGGGGATTTCCCACCTTACATTTACCTTTTCTTGGTCTCCACTCTAGGCCTTGTTAGCTCCAATGGTCTTCGGTCTGAAAGAAAGAGTGCGTTTTGGTCTCAAGCAATTTACGATTTTATGATTTTGTTAAAAAATTTATAGGCTACGGTGACCGCTGGCCATTTGATGGGCCTTATACTTGTGTTCATCTTAGTTTCATTACCTACTACTTTTATTCTAACTTTTTTTTTTGTTATTGTATACTACTTTTATACCATAATACCCTAAGCAGGTACAAAAATAATATCTAAAGAATGACTCATAAAGTACTTACGTGAATAACTTCTGATATCTAATGATAATTAATTGAATTACCTTCAAATCAAAATTTAACCACCTTTACTAGAAACAGCATCAGAAAGATGTTGATGAACAAAGTGCTCAAAATGATCTTAATTCCTTGGTGATGTCCCTTCCTGTTGACTGATTGTTGTGATATTTGGTAGATATACATCTTTATTCTGTACAATTTAGATCATATAAACAGAGCAAATCAGATTTTGCTCTGAATACTTTAGTTTTAAGATAATTTTGAGACTTTGTAGTCAAAATATTTCTGATTTTGATTGTACATATATGAAGCAGTGACTTAAATGGGTAAGTCCCGCCGCCCATGCCCATACTCGTACTCGTTCACGACACTGCGCCAGTGTCACCCACCACTCGCAGGTGGCTCGTGACGGCCGGTGCGAGTGGTCATGTTTCTTTTTACGTGTCTAAAATCGCCACGGATACCACTCCCCCGGAGCCGGTACCTTTGCCTTTGGGTCTTTGGTTGCCAGAGGTGAGATTGCTGAAAACATATCTCTCGCACCCCGGCAGACCCAGGACCATCTCTTTCGAGATGGCCCCCTTTGGGAGTGAAGTCATTGTGGTGGGCGTAACTCACGAACTGCCACACATGCGGTAATACACACAACACATTCAATGTGTGAATATTATAATCATACAATGATTTAGATATTCATACTTTACCTAGCAGGAATTTATTAGATTGTTTATTACTGCAGGGATGATCGTAAAGTTGGCAACATCATCATCATCATTAATCTCTGAGCTCTTTTCCAACTCACTTGGGGTCGGCTTTCCAGTCTAACTGTGATGCGGCTGAACATAGATATTTTCTGTGAAGCAACTACAATCTGACCTCCCCAATCAATTGGTAATATCAAAGTTCTGCAGTTAGACTAGACGGAATTTTGAAGGCTCCAATTACCCTTAACGACTTTTGTGTGTGTAAATATAAAATTGATACTCGTAGCTTAAGACTAACAGAACTCATTAAGTACGTATTTAATTTTTAATAACTCACTAAGTACGTATTTTAATGTGTTCATTCTAAATCTATTTAACAACAACCGGAATATAACTTAACATTATTACCAACAACTAACTACGTCCATTGCTATTGTAATAAATAGTAACTAACTTAAGTGTTCAACTCACGAAGCATCGGATCTTCCGTCTAGTGTCTCCATTATTAATAATAAATTTATGTGCAATAACTTGTATTGGTTTTCCAACGCGGAAAATCCGTTACGTCATTTTCATCAAGTGTAACATGGGCCTAATACATTATACCTGTTTGTGCACGTTATACCTGTCTGATCATAAAATTTTTGCATTTTTTAAATATTTGGTAGGTACGTCAATTGTCTGCACCCCGCTAGATGGTAAAAAAGCAGAGGTGCAGTCCAAAAGATACCGACCACAAAATGCATTTTTTTAATATTTGGTACGTCAATCGACTGCACCTCACTAAATGGTAAAAAAGCAGAGGAGCAGCCCAAAAGATACGGCCCACCATTTGCCGCCCTCCGGCCACTAGCATATAAATATCAACCCTTGATAATTTGTTATTAAGTCAATCAAGTAGTGAACATAGGTCTGGACATAGGCCTCTCCCAATGTGCGCTATTTCACCCGATTCTCCTCCTTCCGCATTCAGTCTGTCACAGCCAACTTTTTAGGTTTTCAGTTCATCTAATTATGGCAGTGTAATTACTGAGAGGTCAACCCTAGCTGTCCTGCCGGTTCATGAGTTACTACTCACCATAAATACTTAGTGTATCATTCACTGAGTGATTTTTCCATGTTTGGCTATTTGAGTACTAAACGACTGTCATTTAAACATAATACTTCAGTCCATTCGTGATAGGAAAGAATTAAAAATACCAGTGATTAAGTGTTTCTAACAATAGACTCAAACCAATTTATGAACTAACACAATGTCGCGGTAATAGTAATTATTGTGTAGATAAGTGCATTTGCAAGTGTCTATTCTATCAGTATAACTCTATACTGATAGAATAGACCAGAGCGCAAATAGTAATAGTAATAATAAGATTTAATGATTGGTAATTCACCTTACAATATATGTTTGTGTTTACTGGATCCGGGTCTAACTTTTGTCTTATAATTATTTTCTTTTTGTGACCATGAAGTTAACTTATAATATAGATGATGGTCGCGGTTCCACAAAAGTGCAATTTTGAGACCATTCCCGCCACCCATGGGAACCAATTCCCAGAATAAAAATATTGATCTAAAAATATATCCATGTGTTATTCCAGGCTAGAGCCTGGAATAGAACCTAACCCTGTACCAGCTAGATCCGTTGAGCTGTTAAAGCGTGATTGATCCAAACATCGTCACAAACATTCCCATTTATAATGGAAGTAGGATAGGTTACATACAAACGTAAACATATAGATACACTAGCTTTTGCCCGCGGCTCCGCCCGCGTGGATGTCGGTTATCGCAACAAAACATAGCCTATGTCCTTTCTCATGGTCTAATCTACCCCTATACCAAATTTCATCAAAATCAGTTCAGTGGTTTATGTGTGAAAGCGTAACATACAGACAGACAGACAGAGTCACTTTCGCATTTATAATATTAGTATGGATATTGATACAAACAAACTAATATTTTGAACTGAGTGGAAATCAAACGCGCGATTTCTGACTTAGCAGTCGAACGGCCTATTAATAAAATATATAAAAATACAGATCATATAATATCTTAGTTGAAGAAGAACCGGTGTAGTTATAATCGTTTCTTGAAGACAATAACTTGTTATGTACTTAGGCGGTATTTGTAAAGGATGAGTGTCACTCACAATTCCGGATCCCTCAAGGCTCTCTCAAGGTCCGTCGCTTTACGACGTTTTGCTGCGATCAAAGTGTCATTACAGCAGTGCGATTTCTCTTTCCTGTGCAAACATAATTTTGTTTTGACCTCCGGGTCATAATATTTAATAACCTAACTAAATTAACACTTTTGTTGTATACACCAGTACCTACATTAGCTTTATAATTTAATTTAAGACTAACATAACTGTTTACGTTGATTGCTATTGAATATCAATAGCAATCTATAAAAATAAGTCTTGGATTGATCTCAAATATAACATTTTTTCTTCACACATGCATTAACCTCTTAAAAGAATATTAAGAACAAAATCTATCCCAAAAAATGAAAATAAAATCTGCTAAACTAACACATATCAATTCATATTTTGTTTAACATTGCATATAACCTCAGAGTATTACAATATTACAACAGATTATTCAATGTCAACATACACTCTTAAGGTTTAAATGAAAAAATAATGCACAGCTTGCTCGATTCCCATGTAAAAATGGGACGGGTTCTACAGAATTCTACGTTAACAAAAGAACGATGTGTTTTATTGCTTTCATTGGGGTTCGGAGGTCTGTAGGTGTTATATTATCAGCGGAGAAATTATGTCTTTTCCTAGCAGTGAAAGTAGTACGATTCCTTACCGTGATATAGTGCCTACAGGGGTAACAATTACCACCTATAACTTGGCAGGTGTTGGGTTGTTAGCAAAATCGTCACGGATCCGAGGTTCAAAATAAACTCATTTAAGACACAGAGTATGAATTATTTTTCAAGTGAGAATAGCCCACATACTCGTTACTGTTTCGTATCCGTCTTTACTGTCTGATTCTAGAATGACACTCGGCCTCAATCTTGATTTTTCTGCGGACAGATTGTACCGGCCATAAGTCAAACTATTAATCTGTCTATACAATCTGTCATCAGATAAATCGTGATTCAGGCCCGTATCCTAAAACAACGCTCAGTCATGATTATTGTATTTTGCGTTACAGATTGCATTCTAGAATTGAACTTATGTGAAAATTTTATGAACATTGATCACCTGAGCGTTTATAAAATCTCTACTCAAGTTTAATTAGTTTCAAGTCAAGATTGACTGCGGACTGTTAAGGAATACAGGCCTTTAAGCATAGAAATAGAAGACTTTTCATGGACGTTTTTTATTCCAGAGTTTTTTTTTATGACTACCATGAACATTATATTTATTTGCTCTTGAAGATGCTTTACAATGTCGAATGAATTCGCAATGGTACATTAAATTAAATCTACAAAGCGTTTGAGCATTCCTTTCATTAGCTGACATTGAATTTTGTGGTCACGGCTAATGACAAATGATCTACTTTATTCTGTAAATTACCTGCTTCATAAGAAGCAACTTTAACAAGTTCCTGATTGTAATGTATGTATCTTTATAGTAACAAAATTGTGGTTGAAAATCAGTAGATATGTTGATGACGATGATTTACTTAGATGGTCGCAAATATTTTAAGCAATCTAATTGCATGTTTTAATCAGTCAACCTTTGTTAGTTCAAGAGTGGAATTAATTGGATTGAATTAAAAAAAAACTAATGTAGTATAGTTTACTACCGCTTCCTAGTGTTATTATTGTGCACTAAACACAGATAACTCAAGACTGTTCAAGAAATATGAAGTTGAGCTTTCATTCATGCATAATTTTAGATGTGTCGTAAAATTATGAACATTATACATTACAGTGAAGTGCATTCAACGATAAAAATAAATGATAATTACACAGATTTCAAAATTAAAGCTGAATGAAAATCATTAATAAATCAAAATTTTATAATTTCATAAGAAATGTAAATAACTTTGCCCAATATTTTTCTATTGGTAACAGACTACAAAGGGCAAACTATGCAACCAGGACTTACGCAATGATGATGACAGTTCATAGGTATTTTACGGTAAATAGTTTTACTACTATCACAAAATAGCGTTGCTACTATTTCTATTTTCTTTAAGGTTATTTTATTATGTCAGCATATTGTCCCACATATTTCTACAGTTTCTTTCATACGAGAAATACGACATTTTGCAATTCGAGAATTAAATTGAAATACAAAATTGTGCTATGAGTGAATAAATTTACAATTACGTGTATTCTTATACTTTCAAAGTACTTTGTTTTTTTTTGTGTAATTATGAGGTTAAGGCTAGTTAGGATTACAAAATATTATTTCAAATCGAGCTAAAAAGTGTGAACGAAACGTACTTTTAGAATAATGTGTCTGCACTTTTTTAATCTGCATTTTTTAATACAAATAATAATCTTGGCTGATTTTTCCGCTTGCTAGATAACGACTCACGACAACCAGGCTGTGAATAGGTGACACGTATTGTCACCTATTTATGATTAAGCTGTTCTTTCAAGCTCAAAAGTTTTCTTCATCCGAGTTCCCTTTGCTTTTATAAAATGAAATATGGCTATTTGGCCCAAGACTCCTATAGTAGTAAAACACTCGGCGGGATATTTACCATGTTTTGTAATTGCATCGAGTATTCGATATTTCGGCGCGGTTACAAGCTCCATGATCACGGATTATACTTCCGTGATCATGGTGCTTGTAACAGTGCCTAAATGTCGGATACTCGATTCAATTAAAAACATAGTAAATATCCCACCGAGTGTTTTACTATTTACTTGAATAACCATGTTAATCTCAATGAACAAACGTGCAGATGAGGTTTGTATTGGGCCCTGAGGGGTTAGTAGATAATCGAACACCCTCTTATAGTTCATTGACTATATCATCTTATGTTTTCATTTAAGAGAACTTGCAAAAATCTGTGTGGACCATTTTATATTAGCGGTACTATTGTATTTTATTATGTAAATACATTTTTGCTTCACACACAATAATAATTATGCGCATTAATTTGTTATTTGAAACGGCTTAGGAAATAAAAAGTAATGGTCTAATGGTTAGAGAGTGAAATAACGCGCACGCGATCTTTCGACAATACTTGGTGTGGACAAGTATTAAAATATTGTCTTGAATTAATTGGGCATGTTATTTCTTTCATGATCTTTACTTGCCCATTTTTTTGTGATACATATTATACAAAAGGCAAAGGATACTTAGATACAGTGGCGACTTAAACTCAATGACGAATTTTCTCCCAGCAACTCTTAGGAGAATAAATCAAAGAAATCTAAGTCAAGCGCCGATTATATTACACAGTGCAAATCTGACAGGTTTTCTACTAATACGTATTTCTAGATATGTCTGGGTATATCCCGCATTTTTTTTATGCCACAACAACACTACCTGGCCTTAGGGCTTTTGCCTTTTCTATAATAATCCAGTCTTAAGTTTTATCCCATCCAGTTGTGTACATTTTCAGTTGTTTCTACACTTAATGTTTATTTATTTTAAATCTTTATGCACAAAATAAATGTACAAAGGCGGACTTCATGCCATGGGCATTTTCTATCAGTCAACCTTTGGGTGATGCAGAGATTTATCAAGGTAGTAGCACGGAGTATTGATCTAATAGGTACCTACTTACTGTATAATAAACATACAAACAGTAAAGTTAATGTTGTGGATAAACTTTTAGACACATCCTTAGAATATGGTAAAATATTTCTTATTTCATATACGAGAACAAGACAGTCCTATTATTGACAATAGCTCCCACTTGATATCCGTTTATTGGAAAAACATTGTGCAAACAAACATACGAGTTTCAAAGAATCTTTGTTTTGATACCATTGCTGCATTGTGGACAGAGTGGTATTTGTCCACATAATGTGCAGGGTGATATGATTATATTATGTGTTCGTTGAATACCGATATCTCTTTTAATGAACCTAATTACTAATTCCTCCTAATTAATAAAACACAATATAATCAAAATTGCAAAATAATGATCATGTTAGGATTTGTGAATTTATATAATTTCTAACTTTGCCATTATTTAGCTTTTAACATTGACTATGGCATTTATGGCACTTACATAATTAATTATCACTAAATCTATTACTAAGGCATATATATATAATTATATAATATTTAACTGAGCGTTTCATTTTTTCCAATGTTTTTCGAATGTAATATTTATTCAATTAATACCATTTTATAATGTGATTTATTGCTTCAGTGATAGATTTAGTGATAATTAATTATGTAAGTGACCCATTTCTAAATATATAATTGATTTTATTAATTGACCAATATGTTGTCATGTCTTAGGTAGTTTGTAAATACAATTTGACAACAACTTCTACTATTCTTTGTAAGATAATTTGCGTAGCAAATGCCTAATAATATTTTGCCGTTGTCTTTCATCAATAGTTTACACTGTTGATATGCCTAATAAATTAAAAAATATGGAGTATAAAATTTTCTTATAAATTTTAATCAATAAAATTAATCCACGGTGAAAACCTGCAACCAGTACAATACTCTAACAAATTTTACATATTCGTTCGGCCGTTTGAGCGTGATTGAGTGACCAATATCCAAACAACTTCACAATTTTTTTAATGTAAAACTTAGTGCTGCAGTACATCGAAAGGATAGCTGTGTTTATCTTCTCGATGTACAGAATTCAACAAAACAATAAAATATTGCACATTGCATTACAAAATAAAACATTAACGTCTGAGGTCTATGTATTTTCGTTATCAGTATTGTTTTTTTTTTAAGAATTATACATTATACATTTAAATAAAATACTAAGATGTCAAATATATTTAAATTTAATGTTGTCAAATAAATAATTTGAATTGCATATTTTGCATTTTAAACAAATGAAAATCAACAAAATTATCTGTCTTGTCGAAACAACAAAAGTTGTGCATTTTTAAATACTGACGCGGTTCCACATCTATAGCTTGAGTTTTATTTTATAATTATAAATATTAATACATTTCAAATGCAGTCATTTTCTGTTTAGTTTAATCTAAGTACAGGAAAATATTATACCCATATTACCTTCCTATATCATTAAACATTGAGAGAAAAAAAAATTATTTTTTCTTTTATTATACAAATACATACATCAAAAAATCTACGACTATTTTGTTTCATCTGACTGTTACAGACACACTATTATACATAGATTCATAGTCTTTCTAAAGTCAGTTGAACTATCAATCACTTACATAGCGTAAAGGGCAATTGGACACTGGCGCTAATAAAGGCGACCTCAAACGTAATTTGATGTATGTCGCATTAGTCACATACAGCAAATGTCGCGACACGTAATTAATCTCATTAATTTACAGCATGCCTGTCACACAATTAAGCGACGATTGTCAGATACACCAGGCTAGCCTGGTATAGTTTTTTTTGTCTAACTATATTACTAAAGACTTAATATTATAATTATTGTATAATATCACATAACGTAATCTTGACCTAACCTAAGTGTAGCCTAAACTAGAATGCGGATAAACATACTTATATAATTATTTGTTTGTAAATATAATACGTAATTATTATACATGTTACCGGCAATGTGTATAATGCAGGCATTTTATACATTCTATACATGTATAGAATATCGAGTGCGATCAGGCAATGTATGAAATATTATGAAAATTAAGGGCCTCGCTAGCAAACAGACACATAAAAAACTTAAAAAAAAACTGTATTATCAATGTAACAAATATAACCCAAGAATTTTTTTTAAATATACTCAATAGCCGCCTGTCACCCTAGCAGAAGCAGGCTGCGGTGGCGGTAAAGTGCGCCACCTCAATACCCGGGGCCAGGTCACTATGGTCCCCACAACCCCAAGGGAGCCATCTCGAAAGAGAGGGTCCCGGGTCTACATTCTCACCTCCGGCAACCAAAAACCCAAAGACGGCGTGCGTTTTAGTCAGTTCGAGTTCGACATAACCACCTCCACGGCTCCAGGGGGTTGTATCCGTGGGGTTTCTTCGCACGATAAAAAACATATCCGAACACAACAACCTTAAAATTACATAATAGTTATAAATAGATGATAATTTAATAATCCAGTTCCAAACATCGAATATGTAACAATTTGTAAACAAATTAATGGCGAATGAGCAACTTTCTAGATTAAACGCAGATAAGAGCTACGTCTTATAGATCTAGAAGTAACAAAAACCGGGTTCGTGATGTTCCTCACATAAGATGGACCCACGATGTGAATACGCCGCCGACTATGACCCAACTCCTAATATGTGTAACTTGCTCACGCACGTGTACAATGGAGAAACTCATGAGTACCTATCTCTGAAAATGCTATCGGGGTGGCTGCACTGAGCATACAAAATATGACATGATATGCCGTTGAAACGACAGAAGAAAAAGGATAGAGGTTCAAGATTGAATATGACAAACAAAACCATTTGAAATTTATTTTCTTTATCGTGCGCATAATCTTCACGGATCAGGGTACTCCCGCTGAAGCTGGCAGGAGTGGTTTATGTTGGACTTGAACCGACCAAATCGCACGCCGACTATGGCTTACCGAAGGTGAGATTGGTTGAAACATATTCTCTCGCACGCCGGCAAACCATTTGATACATGCGGTTCACTATCATGGTTTAAAAATGGAAACGTTTGCAACTGTGTGATTTAAAATTAATTTCCTCCCGTGGATACTCCATCTGTGAAATATTCAGAAACTTTTAAATTATCAGACATGTAGGATTTTCTATGTTTTTTGTTACAATTAACAACCAATTTTAGATGGAACTCGTATTTGCTAGTTAAATTACCTTTGTTAAACGATGCATACTGTGCGGTATGAAAGAAACTTCATCCCACGCACACTCAAGCTGTGAAATGAACTCCCTATCGTGATTTTGCCAAGCGACTATAATATGGGGTTCTTCAAGAAGGGCATTAGATGGTTTCTTCAGGGTAGGCAGCACGAGTGTATCGCCCCTGGTGTTGTATACGTCCATAGGCTGTGGTAACCACTTTCTATCAGGTGGACCGTGTGCCTGTCTGCCGCCGAAGTGGTATAAAAAAGAAAAAATAATGCTCAAAATTGAACATCAATGAAAACTAATTCTAAGTAATCAAAACTTATACTTTCAAGATAAAACGCGATTTTTCCGGGGCGATACAGTTATTTCTCTGCCTAAACCAAAAACAAGGTTAGAACTTAAAACAAACCTTAAAGACGGATAGAAGAGAAGGAAACTTTGAAATGATTCAGGCTCTATAGCTCAGTTGGAAGAGCTTTCCCCCTGTAAGGGAAAGGTCGTGAGTTCAAGTCTCACTTGAGCATGCATTTCATTTTTTCCGATGTTTTTCGATATTAAAAGTTAGCATATTAAATGCAAAAAAAAAATGTTAGAACTGCTGTAGAAATCGTGATTTACCGGCTTCGTTGGGTTTTGTTTCAGAACCAAATCGTATGAATCACTATTGTTTCCTGTTCATTGACATAAGTTGAGCGTTGAAGACACCTAATTACCTTCCATAACATTCAACAACGATGACCTATTATTCACGAGTCCCATTGTTATATCAAGTACTAGTCTCGATTGATACGTAGAACCTTATGACCGGTTACGTCTACGGCAGTACACCCAAATGAATACGTACTATTATAATATGGATAATATCATCCAGTTTAGTTATTAAATATGAGGAAGGACTAATACCGGGTGTAAAGCTGAAAACCCCTAGTATTACTCCAGGTACATAACACATTGGCATAAAGAAAAATCGATTCGATTTTTTTAATTCTTTTTTTTGCATTATTTACTCTCCAAAAATACGCCGAAGCACATGAACAAAGACTTCTACAACATGTGAATGTCAAGGCTATCCAGCTCCTTGACACCACGGACATAGTAAGGAGACTGAAAAGGACCAAGCCTTTTGAGTTAGTTTAGTGAAATTAGTGTAACGTAGTGCAGATAGTGCTATTATAGAACACAAGAACAGCGTGACTTTCTATAATTATAACTTGAGACTATAAGATAAGTGCCAATGGACACATTCTTTACTCTTATGTATTTTTATCAAATTAAGTTATATTTAAATTACTTATTAGCCACAAGGCTAGATTGTAATTGTAAGAAAAAAAATCAATGGGACGAATCAGTGAACGATAATTTTAATTATTTTTAATTTCTGTGATTCGTCCCATTGGGCCGAATCTTTATAGGACGAAACAACGAAGCAGTCATTGTTATGAGGTAACCATTCAGTTACATAGTAATGAAAAAAAAATTACTCTCCATTGTGTTAATAAAGCCAAATGAATTTCATAAAAAACATCACTACAAAAAATAAACAACTAGCGCCAATCGCATGCTTTTCTGTAGTGGTGTTTTTTTTATGAAATTATCGTTTCATTGTCAAGGTGTTATGTGCCTTGATTTGTGCCTACTAGGGGCTATCGGCTTCTACTTCGGGAGCGTTCTCCTTACATCCGTTACAATCTTTAATATTTTGTGCTTTGGTGACTAATAACGTGCTGTAATGATGCCAATATTATTGAACATTTGCACCTACTGAACAATCTAAGTCAACTAGGGAGAAACAACTTTGAGGGTGAGGTTAAAAGAAGAATACAGTTGGGCTGGGCTGCATTTGGAAAGCTTCGTCAGGTATTCTCGTCGCCCATCCCACAATGTCTTAAGACAAAAGTCTATAACCAGTGCGTTCTACCTGTAATGACATACGGAGCCGAGACGTGGACACTTACGGTACGGTTGGTCCACCAATTCAAGGTCGCTCAGCGTGCTATGGAAAGAGCTATGCTCGGTATATCTCTGAGGGATCGAATCCGGAACGAAGTAATTCGGCAGAGAACTAAAGTTATCGACATAGCTCAACGAATTAGCAAGCTGAAGTGGCAGTGGGCTGGCCATATCTGCCGTAGGACCGATAACCGTTGGGGTAAACGAGTCCTTGAGTGGAGACCGCGAACCGGCAAACGTAGTGTGGGGCGCCCTGCGACTAGATGGAGCGACGATATACGCAGAGTGGCTGGTGGAGAGTGGAGAAGGACAGCCGAAGACCGGGCTAAGTGGCGTGTCATGGGAGAGGCCTATGTCCAGCAGTGGACTGCCGCGGGCTGATGATGAACAATCTAAGTATGTTATAGAAATTTCATACATTCAAATAATGAGGAAGGAGGCATGACTCACTATAAATACTAGTTATTATATATGTTATGTATAATTTATTCTGACGATGATTATAAGCAATATTTAGTTGACATTTAGATATCTGTAATCGTCATTATCTATTAAGGAACGTAATTTAAGCAGTTTATTTTAAATCGTATAAAATCGTTGGTAGCGCTGTAAATTCACTTCTAACATAAGTAATCAGCTTAACTGGGTTTTATAGGGGTTGGGGCTGGGGTTATTTGGTATACTAATAAGTAATTTCAGTCTAGTCCTCCTAGTTTATTCTATTCACCAAGAACCAACACGGTTACAAGATATCATAGGCGTGTGGAAAAAGTGTTTTGATGTTCTCAATCCTGTCATGTAAATATAAATAAATCCATACTAATATTATAAATGCGAAAGTAACTCTGTCTGTCTGTCTGTATGTTACGCTTTCACGCCTAAACCACTGAACCGATTTCGATGAAATTTAGTATAAAGGTAGATTAGACCTTGAGAAAGGACATAGGCTATGTTTGGTCGCGATAACCGACATCCACGCGGGCTGAGCCACGGGCAAAAGCTAGTATATATAAATATTTCACAACATTCTACATCACGCTTTCTAGACCCATGTTAAGCTTGTGTTACGGAATCTAGAATGTGGATAAACATACAGATATACTTTTTTAAAATTACATAAGTATATATATAGAAACACCCCGACCAATGCAAATTGCCATATTCATGCATACAAACATTTGCACTGAGCGGGGATCGAACCCGCACCTCCTGTGTAACAGTCGCGTGCACTATCGCCACTCCACAGTCTACTGTGTGTTTTGTTCATGTTAGTTATTTTAGTCGCTAGGCCTAGAAGTAAAAGTAAAGAGAAGAATAGCATCGGTAGAATAGTAATTAAATTGTGTGCAAAAGTGAATAAAATGTGCAAACGCACAGTTTAAATTGAATCATACGCGTTTATAGCTTTTGTAAGTCGTCTGTGGTTTATAGTCATTGGTGAAATCTTGCCTGAGGCGCAGATATTGTTGACATAACATTCTAGGTACCACAATTATATTATTATTGTTTTAAAAAGCTGTTTCAGCTATGTCTGAAAATAAAACTGTTATTTCTATTAACGTAGTTGTGCTTTGCTGTTTTACACGCTTATTGCTCAGTTACTAAGGGTTAAATATCCGAAAATGCCCTAAAAACTGGGCTATTAAATACAAAGAGAATATTTCATGTCGCACTGGGACTTCCAGAGATTTTCGTGTTCATAGAAACAAAATCTTTCGCTTTATTGTATATAAATAAAATATGAGATAAAATAATAAAAAACAAAAATTCCACACGAATTAAAATACCTCTTTCGAGCGTCTCTAAAAATGCTAAAAATTGTTCATATTTAAAATAAAATCCCGGTTCAGTTCACTATGAACCCGTTATTGAGTAAAAGGATATAAATAAATATTGTTCTTCAGACTCGGAAGGCTATCGGTACTAATATTATAAATGACTAGCTGTGCCCGCGACTTCGTCCGCGTGGAATGTACTTAATAAAAAAAATAGTTTTTTTTTTAAGCCTAAGTTACTCCTTATTACATAAGCTATCTGCCAGTGAAAGTCCCGTCCAAATCGGTCCAGCCGTTCCAGAGATTAGCCAAAACAGACAGACAGACAGACAGACAAAAAATTTAAAAATATATATTTTGGTATGTGTACCGTATATACATTCATATGCATGTAGTAGAAAGCGGTTATTTTAATATTACAAACAGAAACTCCAATTTTATTTATTTGTATAGATGTATAGATAAAGCAGTTTTGTCAGTCTTTGTTATGCTGTAACGCCTTTTTTACGTACGAAAAATCCCCGCGGATACACCCCCTGCCGGAATCGGTGGGGGAAGTTATGTCGGACTCGAACCGACCAAAACGGACGCCATCTGTGGGATATATCCCTCGCATCTCACCCGAATGTCACGCCTGAACCACTGAACGGATTTTGATATAAATTCGCACAGTAATAGACTAGACGTTGGGAAAGGATATAAGTCATATTTGATCCCGATAACACTATGATCCACGTGGGCGGAGTCACGGGCTACAGCTTGTTCATTAAGTTATATTGTTTTAATTGTATACGATGGCACATATAAAGCAAAACAAAGTCCTTCTGGCGGAACTGATATCCGTAGGCGTAAACTAAAGAAAAATAAGAAAATATGCATCTAGTGTACACGTAATACATACATAATACATGTGTATGTATTATACATATTTATCGCTGTTGCTAATTTCGCTGCTAACGCAAATACTAACTCACTTATCGCATGATCAGGATGTTAGAAAAATAAAACAATTAATAAATTCATATTCATCATCCATACTATATTTAATACATAATATAATTCCACAAAAACAAAAAAAACCAAGTCTCACAAGCACAACACAGTTGTTATACCTTAAAAAGTTGCGAGTTATTAGATCAGTTATTGATCAATGCAGTCCCTTCTTAAGGTACCGTCTGTGTTAAGTTTTTACGTAAATATCTAAACTAACAATACCTCTTACTGCCGCCGCCCAATAACATACTGACAGTTAAAAATAGATCGCATCTACTGGTAAAGTGCTCGCCTGTTTAAATTCAAAACATAGTAACTCCTATTTCACACCAATTTCGGAAAATAAAATTATACCGCGATGCGCTTTCCCGCAAAAAAATCAGTTACCATGTTCCCCCGCAAATTCCCGCAAAAAAAAAAATATAAACAGCTGATACGTCAAATTTGACTGTTGCGATCTATCTTTAACTGTACGTATGTTATTGGGATTGGGAACGGCCGTTAGTGACCATACATCGATATTAAAAATCTTTAACATTTTAAATAAGTATATTGACTTGACGATCGCATGAAAACACCATATATCTCACAAATAATACTTACAGAAATACATTAGATGTTTAGTGCGATTTTTGTGATTCATTGTTTTTCCTTGATGCACACACTAAACACTAATTCTATTCTAAATTTGAAGCTTTTATGTCTGCTGGAAGTGCCTTAGAATTTTGATGATCGGTCAGTCAGTTAGTGAGTGACAAAATTAAGAAACTTTGACTCGTTATAATTCTTAAAATGCTGCTTCAAATTACATGAAATTTGAAATATACCGAGTTTAAGCAGTGCCTGCTTAGTTAGTGAAAATTAAAGCTTCTAGTTTTATCCACAACGTAGTTATAAGGGGGTCGAAAATGGCCTGAACTGCTTCAATAGAAGGATGGTAAGGCTTTGCCGCTTTATTTTGCTTGCTCGACTTGGGCGGCTCTGCCGCGCCCCCAGATAAAGACGAAATTATTTATGTCTGCCTATCTGTCAGTTACGCTTTCACGCCTAAACCACTGAACCAATTTTGATGAAATTTGGCAAGTACAGGTCTGGACTAGAGCTTATGGGGAGAACTATGTTGTACACACAGGCGGAATCGTGGACAATAGCAAGTGCTATCTATTGGGTCTCGATTCTAGCTAGTTTATCCAAATTCAAGAATCCTAAACATATCCTATAATTAGTCCTGTATAAATATGGCCTAGAATAATTTGTTTGTTTGATACTCAGTTTATTAAAAAATAAAAAGAAGGTAGCATCTCACATTTACTTTATTAAATAAGAAGTTGCTTCAAGAATTATAAATATACCGCATTTGAGTTCAATGCCCTCCACTAAAAAAGCCTAATTAACAGAAACATTATAATTGGTATCGTAATTATAAAATTTTGCACTGTTCCAAGCCATTGTGTTACCCACTTTACATATATTATCTTCAATTAGTGATCTTCAATATAATTATTTTTAATGTTTAGTCGTTATAAGTTCGTGGGTAATTTATTTATGGTCAAAGCCAGAGGCTTCTATATCCGGGTTGCCAATGTTTATTACCATAGACCAATCGAGTTCTCAGTGATATCCTGTCTAGGGTAGACCTGCTTCTCCAGCCATATAGTCCGATGTGACAAAACACCGTTGCAGTTTCAATCCGTTCTACTTCGACATATCCATGTCATCCTTAACTCTAGTGAGGTGTAATGCGATGAGGTTTTCTCATGCAGATAAAAGGTGTAAACCCACCATTTTTAAAACAACTGTGATTTTCCCAAAGGGGCTATGTTATGTGTCTGGCAATGGCAAGAGGTCCCTATAAATCAATTCCTGCTGGCTTCCCAATTGGTCGCATTGGGAAATGCCAAAGTGTTATCCTACTAATATTATTATATATGCGAAAGCATGTATGAATAGATGTTTGTTACTCTTTTATGTAAAAACTACTGAATGAATTTTCATGAAACCTTACAATAATATAGCATATACATCAGAATAACGCATAGGCATATATTCAAGGGAACGGAGCAGTGATCATTAATGTCAACAAATTCGGCCGGCATCAGCATATACGCAGAAGTGACAGAGTGGTTATTTCTGTTGCTGTTTAGATAACTATATATCATTGTATAAAATGGTGCAGTGGGAACGGGATCGGACGCCACACTGGTGGAAAATAATTGGCGGTACGCAGTTTGCCAGGTCAGCTAGTTCTAAAATAAAATTGGTGTTCATAATTTAGATTTAATTTTTCACCGATGAACGTCGAAAAGTTCAACGTTAAAATATCAGTGACATAACTCGTAAAACATGAATCAACATTTTATTGGCACCTAAGCATTAAGAGAAACTATTCTATTAGTGAATCAAATAGTGCACGTAACTGTCACCTGTTGTTTTGGGGATCTGTGATGAAAGTCATTATGAGGCAGCTGATCTGCGCCAATGGGCTGGAGAATCGGGTGACGTAAAAGGAAGTTGCTCTGAGCATTACAATAGCAAGTAGGCAATTAGGTAAGATTGCAGTGAGGCTTCACAGTTGTGAGATATTGGTAAAATTAATTATTTGTAAGATTTTTTTGAGTAATCAAATATCTCCTGCTGCGAGTGAACATTGATGTTAATAATAAAACTAACTGGCCCTACACATCGTGAATTGCCAATTCCTACCCTTATGCACATATTATATACCCGTAATTTATTAGTTTTTGAACAATTCATGGAAATCTGTTAATTTAGTTAACATTTATGATTACTGCTCCCCTCTCTTAGGTAGTAACTTGATAGCTAAGAGTACATGATAGGCAATTGCCTTCATCCTATCCGCGAATCCCTCCGCCCATTGACTAAACATAAAGTATCTAATATAAAAAAAAAATCGAATCTAATAAACAGTTCCTAAGATTAACGCTTGAAATAAACAAGCAAATTCTTCAATCTAAAAATTTTAGCACAGATTTCAAAGCCCATCTTAGCCAGACATTCTACTACTACTCTACTTACTAAAGCAAAACCGGGTCCCTTCATAGGTCATCCAGTGATGACACAGTACACAGTACAGTTAATTAAACCTCGTATAAACCAAACGTCATACTCTCCGTGAAACCACGTGACCAGTTCTCACTGTTTCATAGTCTAATTAAAAAGATAAGCCTCTTGGAGATGTCAAAGAAATTGTTTCCAGTCTAAATAATACAGACATCGTTCTACAAAGAAACTTCCTTTTTTATAATGATCACATCAATACGACTTCATCTCGCCTGATGGTTACCTAAAGCAAGTATTATGTATTACGTGGCTGAAGGTCAAGTCTAAGGGAACATACGATGATCGAATGGTCCCGGATTCGAAGCCTGGTGACCATAATCCTGGTGAATCTTCTCCTAAAACAAGCAATCCAGCTTAGCTATTGGGGTTTGCGGGAATTATAGTAATTTATGTTGAACTAACTTTTAAACTCCATGATATACAATAATTTTAACGGCAGGCAAATCAAATACCATGCCATACCCGCTATAATTATTGGATAGTAATTTATGTTATATAATTCGGTATAATTTCGTTTATAAAGAAAGATGATCACCATTATAGACGTGAAATTAATGAAATTGCCCGCAGAAGTCGCCTGGTGACCCCAAAGCGAAATAATAATTAAAGAGCATTTTTACAATGGTTGCACTCGGTTTATCAGCCTTATTAAGGGTACTATGATGGTAGTTCGTTGACCATATATTAACGCAAATACGAAATACATCAGGAAAAAGAAGCGCTCAAGTGGGATTTGAACTCACGACCTTTCCCTTACAGGGGGAATGCTCTTCCTACTGAGCTATTGAGCCACACTTCAAATTTCCCTTCTCTTTATATCCGTCTTTAAGAGCGACGGTGGACCCATCTACCAACTTTCTTACGAACTGTTGGAACCAGTGAATGATTTTTCAATCATTTTTAAACATTTAATTCTGATGACTCCGCCCAAATATTAGAATGAAATTTTTATAGCATTTATTATGCTAACTTTTAAATTCGAAATACATCGGGAAAAGGAAGCGCTCAAGTGGGATTTGAACCCACGATCTTTCCCTTACAGGGGGAATGCTTTTTATATGGTTTACTAAGAGTCATCGTCATTACAGCATTCGGTTATATTCAATACCTATTCGTTCTTGAGAGACAAGGGTCTTATATATCTCGCGATTTGGGTTGTCTCGGCTTTTGCAGGAACGACTGAACCCAAAATTTGTCAGGTGGTACCCCATCGTACAGATGACTAAAGCATAAGCCAGCCACTTTATTAACTGTTATAACAAACGCTACGACTGAATGTTGTTCAGGTCTTTAATTGAACGGCCTAAGCATTTATAGCCAGTTATAAAATGTTATAACTAACTCGAAATACAGCTGGAAAATGAAGCGCTCAAGTGGGACTTGAACCCACGAACTTTCCCTTAGAAGTGATTCAGGTGTGGCTCAATAGTTCAGTTGGAAGAGCATTCCCCCTATAAGGATAAGGTCATGGTTTCAAATCCCACTTGAGGGCTTCTTTTTCCGAATGTATTTTGAATTTAAAAGTTAGCATATTAATGCTATAAAAATTTCTTTGAAATGTTATAACAAACGTTATGACTGAATCATGAACCTTTATACTAACTGGACTGCGCACTATGAACAGAAAAACGAGCCGAAAGAGAGGTTCCAAAGTAGTAGTGCGTCTCTTTCTAATAGTTTTATCATGTTTTTATTGGTCTTTATTACAAACAATGTTGCCGCATAAGAATTTTGAAATGCTACCAATGTCACTCTCACAACATTTAAAATAAAAGTATTACTTTGTACAACTTCATAATACTTTGTACAAATTCATAAAAGATGGTCAAACCATTGTACTATATTTATAGTTTAAGTATTTTTATGCAAAGTTTCATCACAAAAACATAACGCACAAATATATGGAAAATTAAAAAAAAATACCATTTACAACCAAAAAGAATTTACATTTACTATGGCAAGTTGTTAGACAGGGACAGACTACTACTTTTTGGCTGTCTCGCTCGGCTCGATTTTTCTACTTTCACCGAGACGATGAAAAATGTACTTTATGTCATTACAGTTGGGTGTAAATTTGTAATTATTGTATTTTACAGTACGCAATCCAGGTAGTATACAGATTCATGGACTGAATATCATTCAGGCCTTTAACTGAACAGTGTCTATTAGTTAACAGCCTAGGCGGTTGATTGAAAGGCTTATTAAAGTATTTGGCTGCGACATAGACTATGTCAGTGAGCGTATCTATATTTATACTTTTTAGCATTAATATGTATTGTTACTAACTTGTTAGCGTCTAAATTATCACTTGTAGGTTAATTAACTTCATGCCAAGTATAATCATAGTGAACTCATAGCTTATTTTCTCTACTTGTTTAGTATTATTTAATTGAGTGAAAAGGCTGAATCCATATCCATACTTCCATACTTAATATTATAATGCGAAAGTAACTCTGTGTCTGTCTGTCTGTATGTTACGCTTTCACGCCTAAACCACTTAACCGATTTTGATGAAATTCGGTATAGGTGTAGATTAGATCATTAGAAAGGACATAGGCTATGTTTGGTCCACGGCGGCGGCGCGCTAAAAGCGCGCCTCCCCATTCCGGGGGCGAGTTGGGGACACCGTTGTCCCGCCTCCTGAGGAGGGCCAGACCGTAAGGGATGGCCCTGGGTCAGCCGGGGTGCGAGGGATATGTCTATAACAACCTCACCTCCGGCCTAGCACCAAGACCCACAGTCGGCGTGCGGTTTTAGTCGGTTCGAGTCCGACATAACCTCCCCTTCCGGCTCCGGCAGGGGGGTATCAGAGGGGATTTCCGCACGAAAAAAAAAAAAAAAGGCTATGTTTGGTCGCGATAACCAACATTCACGCGGGTGGAGCCGCGGGTAAAAGCTAGTGTTATTTATAAGTAAAAGAGATACTCTAGTTTTATAAGATAAAACATAAATTACTTTTACAGAAAAGGGTAAATGCGATAGGACGTTCATTATATTTTAAATGACATTCTAAATTATGATTTACAGTAAAGCGGTTATATTCTATTTTCAAATACTTTTGTTTACGGTGGTACCTATCTCTAGTAGAGCCATTCTGTTAAGAACAACACTATCTACCTACTGTGTACAGTCAGCATCAGAAATATCTTAATATAAATGATCTTAAGACTAGTATAATTATGAGCAAATCAAAAAGTTTTATTGATTTTAATTTTGTTACTTTCTGAGCTAAAGGTTTGTAAAACAATCCGTCATCAGGAAGGAGGGAGAACCAAGGAATTAAGATAATTTTGAGCACATTGTACTAAAGGGGCCCTAAAAATACTTATGAATCGTTCTTCAGCGTTGCCTCTAAACTACACTATTGAAACTTCACTATACATTATAAATATATGTGTGTGTATGTGTATGGGCGTGTGTGTGCGTGTGTGTGGGTATGTGGGTATGCGCGCCATAACTTTAAAACATTTTCACAATAGATTATAATTTCATATTGATGATAACATAAGCTACGATTAGCTCACTTCTCAAAATCCAACGTAAGTATATCTAGCACATATTCATTCATGAAAATGTGCGAAACTTAGCACATTTGAGATCACTTTTTGTCCAAAAAATAGTACCCATCATGGTCTGGGGTCTTTTTTCGTGCAGAAATCCCCTCGGATACCTCCCCCGCCGGAGCTGGAAGGGGAGGTTACGAACCGACTAAAACCACACGCCGACTGACGGTCGTGGTGCTAGGCCGGAGGTGAGATTGTCTTCGACATATCTCTCGCACCCTGGCTGACCCAGGACCATCCCTTATGGTCTGGCTCTCGTCAGGAGGAGGGACAACGGTGTCCCCGACTCGCCCCCAGAATGGCATAGCATGGCACCGTGGCATGGTCTGGGTTCAAAAGTAGCGATACATATCACTTTGAGAAGATTCATTGTAATTAAAATGTAATAATTCATGTATTAGAGTCTAGACATCCATTAATTACCATACCTGAAAAGTTAGTTTATCATAATTAAACTTGCCGTGTTGATTCCCCGTGGAGTAGAAATAGGACCTCCCCAGCTCTTCCTGTGGGTATAGTAAAAGGTGACTAAGGGATAGCGCTGGTCTCCATCCGAGAGTAAATATACAGCCCAAGAAAAAAGTCAACTAGACGTGGAACTGAAAATCATAATTGGCGATAAGTGGGTGCTAATACACCTCTGCCTACCCCTTTGGGGATGTACAGACGTGAGTATATGTACGTATGCACACTGAGAAGTAGTACACAGCTGTTCCTATACACACTTATCTAATTAAATTATGTCTATTGTCTTCATATTTGATAACCGTAACATCTAATTTAAATTACTACATACATAACATAAACTCACGCCTGTATTCCCCGAAGGGGTAGGCAGAGGTGCTAGCACCCACATTTCGCCAGTTTATGTTTAGGTCCCAATGTAATAGGTGGCGAGCCTATTGCCATTAACCGGGCACTTATAAACCTGCGATTTCATATTTTTAATAAACTACGATGGAACTAGTGAGATCGTTTCGATTTAGTTTGGTTTTATTTGTTTCACTAGCTTTTGCCCGCGGCTCCGCCCGCGTGGATGTCGGTTATTGCGACAAAACATAGCCTATGTCCGTTCTCAAGGTCTTATCTACCCCTATACCAAATTTCATCAAAATCGGTTCAGTGGTTTAGGCGTGAAAGCGTAACATACAGACAGACAGACTGACAGACAGACAGAGTTACTTTCGCATTTACAATATTAGTATGGATTATCGAAGTCCATGGAACTACCAAAAATACTCATCAGTTCCATGGTACTAATTCTTGGTGGAACTAGTGAGCATGATCCCATATTTGGATTTCCAATAAGCCTTTCGCGGTAAAGACGACCGTAAATGCAAGCCAAGAAACGGTGATTCTTTTTTTTTTTATAAAAGGACACGTCAATTTGACTTCACCTCGAATGAGGTTCTGGTTGAGGATTTGGCTCTAGGGGTAGGGAAGTTAGGCAGTAGTCGCTACCCATAAAAACTCCAAAGACCGTGAATTGAGAAGAAGAAGGTTCGAGGTTAAAGCCTTGTATGATGATTTTCCCAACGAAATAGGAAGATTTCATCACTTACATCTGCCTACCGCTTCAATTTTTTCTGGTATCCAGCGAGGTTATTTTAATCAGAAAATCTAACAATTGAGAACTAAAAAATCAATAAATTAAATCATATTTCAGACTAAACCTAAAGATATAAAAACCGTTTTTTTTAGTTTGACAATCCTAAATAAGCCAGTATCAAGAGTACAATACATTAATGTTGTGAAGTAACCTTATTGTATGAACAATAACATACACACAATTGCTTTTGGTAGAAATATGAATTATTGAACAGATCCTTTTATATTGGGACTTTTATATGAAAGGACCTTTGAAATATTCATCCCTCAGACCCAATTAGTAGCAATGTGGTAAGTTATTTCAGTGTATAAAGCCTCGTATCCACTAAGTAAGTTCTACAGATACATGTGTTGCTCAACAAGTTCGGCAACATTGCTGAAGTTGCTAGGTGACGCGCAAAATGACACGTGGCTTGTTTGTTCAACGATGGTGACACTGGACAGGCATTGTTGCAAGTCTTTGCTGTGCATCGTATCGTTGTATATAGCGGACAATCATGTTGCCTAGTTAGTACCAGACTTTAACGTTCTAAGTTGAGGTACGATTCAGTAACACCATGTTTTCAAAACGCGAAAGCTAAAAATAAGAGTTAAAGCTAAAATAAAAGAATTTTATTTTATTTTATTTCTTATATTAATTTATTAAGAAAAACATAAAATAAAAGCAACCTCAATAGACACCACGTTGGGTGCTTAAGCGAATGGATCGGGAGGTCCTCCTGGAGGCCGCCATCGTACAGGCCTGGGCCTCTGCGCCGGACAGGCCTGTCGACATAGACGATGAGGCGGCGTGGTTCCGGGAGGCCATGACGCGTGTCTGCGACGCGGCTATGCCTAGGGCTCCGCCCTATAATCCGAGGCGTCAGGTCTACTGGTGGTCGGCGGACATTGCGAGGCTCCGACAGGCCTCCGTGATCGCTTTCCGCCGGTGGACCAGACTCCGAAGGAGGCGTAGCCGCCCCGCAGATACGGAGCCCCGAGAGGCGGAGCTTCATGCGGGGTACAGGGAGGTCAGAAAGGCCCTCCGAGTGGCCATAAGGCAAGCAAAGGCAGCAGCTCATAAAGAGCTGCTGGAGACGCTGGAGCGGGACCCATGGGGGCGGCCTTACCTAATGGTAAGGGGCAAGCTGCGCCCCCGGGCCCCGCCATTGACCCGGTGTCTCCAGCCGGAGCTGCTCGGAGGAGTCGTTGGCTCCCTGTTCCCAGCGCGGGCGGTGGAACATATTCCACCGCAGATGACTCCGCCACCTAGGTCGCCTATGGTGCCCAACGTGGATGACGACGACGTGCCCGAGGTCACTTGGGTAGAGCTAGAGCTGGCGGTGTTAAGGCTTAAGGCCAAGAACACCGCCCCGGGACCAGACGGCATTCCAGGCCGAGCGTGGGTCCTAGCTCTAGGCGAAGAAGACGCTCTCGAGCCCCGACTGAGAGGGTTTCTCAGCGCATGTTTGGAGCGAGGCCAGTTTCCGAAGATGTGGAAGACGGGGAAACTGGTCCTCATCCGAAAGGCGGGGCGCCCGGCGGACTCACCGTCCGCCTACAGGCCCATAGTGTTGCTCGACGAGGTGTGCAAGCTCTTTGAAAGAGTCATTGCAAAGCGCCTCGTCGAGCACCTATCCAGGGTGGGGCCTGACCTGACGGATGGCCAGTATGGCTTCCGCCGGAGGCGCTCCACCGTGGATGCCATCATGCGCGTGAGGACTCTGGCGAAGGACGCCGTCACTCGGGGCGAGGTGGTGTTGGCGGTGTCACTGGACATCGCCAACGCCTTTAACACCCTGCCCTGGAGCTGCATTAGGGAGGCGCTCGTGTATCACGAAGTGCCTCTCTACCTTCGCCGCATAGTCGGGGCGTATTTATCGGAGAGAGCAGTCGTCTACCCAAGTGCGACCGGGCTCGGTCGGCGAGAGATGTCGTGCGGTGTTCCGCAGGGATCGGTCCTGGGACCGCTACTGTGGAACATCGGTTACGACTGGGTGCTTCGCGGTGAGCTCGCGGACGGTGCCGCCGTCACGTGTTATGCGGACGACACGCTGGTGACGGCGTGCGGGTCTACATACCGCGAAGCGACCCTGAAAGCCACGACCGCGGTTGCCCAAGTCGTGGAGCGGATCCGGCGGCTGGGTCTCGAGGTGGCTCTGCATAAAACCGAGGCCATGTTCTTTCATGGGCCTCGGCGCGTCCCACCAGAGGATTCCAGCCTCATAGTGGGAGACATTTCCATCGCCATCAAGCCCAAGATGAAATATCTGGGACTCGTTCTCGACGGCCGGTGGAACTTCGGGGAGCATCTCCGAAGACTGGCCCCTAAATTGAAGGACACAGCTGCCGCCTTGGGGCGGCTGCTGCCCAACATGAGGGGGCCGGATGACTCCTGCAGGAGACTCTACGCGGGAGTCGTGCGGTCTATGGCCCTATATGGGTGCCCAATATGGGCGGACACCCTGACGGTCCACAATGCGCGTCTGCTGCGTGGGCCGCAGCGTGCAATGGCCAGCAGGGCCATTAGGGGGTACCGCACGATATCCTTCGAGGCGGTGAGTCTCCTTGCCGGATCCCTACCGTGGAACCTGGATGCGAGAGCCCTTTCGATGCTATATCGGTATCGAAAGGAGGCGCGGGAGCAGGGACGGGAACCCGAGCCTGATGAAATTCGGGCCGTGAGGTCTCAGCTCCACAGGGACATGGTAGCGGAATGGGAGCTACGACTTGGGCGACCAAGCGCAGGGCACGCCGTAATAGCGGCGGTAAGACCCATCATGGAGGAGTGGCTAGAGAGGCCACACGGCAGCCTCTCGTACCGGCTGACGCAGGTGATCACCGGACACGGGTGTTTCGGGAGTTACCTGTGTCGGATCCGGAAGGAGCCAACGTCCGAGTGCCATCACTGTGATGCGAGCGAGGACACAGAGCTGCACACGCTGACCGAGTGCCCGGCGTGGGACACGCCGAGGCGGGTCCTAGTGGCGGCTCTGGGGGTGGGAGTCCTCACACTCGCCACGTTGCTCACAGCGATGGTACGATGCGCGAACGCTTGGGGTGCGGCCGCCTCTTTCTGCGAGCAAGTAATGCTCGAGAAGGAGGCGGCCGGTCGGGTCCGGACCAGACTCCGGGCCCGGGAAGCCCGCGCAGAGCGAAGACGAACCGGACGTCGGAGGTCGCAGAACGACCTCCGTCCTCCATGAGCGCTGGCCTGGGGGTGACCGGTGGAGCCGCCTGTCACCCTAGCAGAAGCAGGCCGCGGCGGCAGCGCAAAATGCGCCTCCCCGTAACCGGGGCTAGATGGGGACACTGTGGTCCCCACAACCCGAAGGGGGCCATCTCGATAGAGATGGTCCTGGGTCTGCCGGGGTGCGAGAGATATGCTTTTGGCAATCTCACCTCCGGCAACCAAGGACCCAAGACGGCGTGCGTTTTAGTCGGTTCGAGTCCGACATAACCGCCTCCACCGGCTCCGTGGGGGTGGTATCCGTGGGGATTTTTCGCACGATAAAAAAAAAAAAAAAAAAAACCTCAATAGACATTAATTATATCGTGAATAACCGCAATCATGGTATAGGTTAATATTTTATATTATGGTAGGTATAGATAATACCTTTGATATATACCTATACCAAGATCGTGATATTTGATATGCCTGACGTTTCGACCAGGTTACACCGGCAGTAGTCACAGGCTGATTCAGTAAGCCTATGCCTAAGCCTAAATGGAACGCGACAGTTTAAAAGTTAGTCTACCTTCTCAATGATTTTTGTAACCTGTTAAAATCTCATACTAATTACGACACTTACCCTCAAATATTTTTAGGCTATAGTGACTGCTTATCATGAAATATAATGTACCTGTTGGTAAAAAAGTATTTATTCTCATAATGTTTAGTTATGAGCATAAGAATTATGATGTACCTATTAAATTATGTAAGTATGCACCGTGCCACATGCTTAGCGAGTTCGCTAATGCCTTGAGAATAGTTATGATTACATCACCAATGTTGTTTTAAACCATGATCTGCGTTTCGAGTCATATGATTTTCATTTTAAACAACGTGACCTGCGGTTTGCATTAATGGATTCACATGTGAGGAGTTTTTATGATCATCTGAGTTTGGAAGAAAAAACGATGATTAGCGCTTATTATACTAGAGATACATTGATGCTAATTCTGTTGTGTTTAAACTAACTAAAATACACTAAAATTGCACTCAGATTGCACAGTCTTTTCGTAAAGAAAGATTATTATAGTGTGTGGCCGATTCTGGTCAGCGCATAAAAATTTTGGTCGTCAGGCAAACGAATACTCAAATTAGTCGGCCGGCCGACTTGTGCAAGCAATTTTCGACCTTATTAGCATCATATAAAACAGTATTTTTTCGTATATTCATGATCTGCGGCATCTATTTATGCGAAATGACATGTAATTAAGAAAATGATATTAAGGTCGAAAATCGTTTTTCTGTTCTTAGTAGTCCTTGTAGTCGGTTCGAGTCCCACATAACATGCCCACGTAACGATTTTGCTGTCGAAACTGTGTCTAAAATCTTTTTTTTACGAAACATCTATACAATCTGGGTATATAATACTATTTTAGTCTTGACTACACAGAATTGGCATTATTATTGAAGATATTAACGTCGTTTTATCTTTTTGTTTCAGACACTAAAATCAGTAACCGATTTAATCAAAACACAGCTATGCACTATAGCAATATCCCTAACCCTTTTCAACTCGGTTCGACTCCCGAAAGAGGCGTTCCGATATGGTGCAGTCCCATACCTGGTGGTCTACACATTCTGGCTGCTAGTGGTAGGCCTCCCGACGACACTACTGCAGCTGGCCATGGGGCAGCTGAGTCACCAGGATCCGGTTGGAGTATGGAGGGCTGTACCAATATTGAGAGGTGAAATATATTTTTATTATAAGACTTTTGAGGAGAGGTTTTCTAAAATCCCTATATCTTTGTTAACTAAATCTAAGCTATAAAAATATTTTTGTTATAATGCGGTCTTAATAATTATAATGTGACGAATATAATTATGTGGTCCAATTGAGGTTCCAACGCCATCTCGTTAATGCGATCTGAAATTATTCAAAGTACCTCATGTACTTTTATTAGGTTAAATTTCTATAATGACAAAAATTAATATATTTATGTTCATCACTATCACTATCACTATCACTATCACTATCACTATCACTATCACTATCACTATCACTATCACTATCACTATCACTAGCACTAGCACTATCACTATCACTATGACTACATCACTACATAATATAAAGCAAAGTAGCTTTCCTCGTTTGTCCGTCCCTATGTATGCTTATATCTTCAAAACTAAGCTACTGATTTTGATGCGGTTTTCTTTTAATAGATAGACTAATTCAAGAAGAAGGTTTATATGTATAACACATGCTTAATATAGTTGAGGGTGCAAAGGGAACGGGATCAGACGCCCCGCGGGCGGAAAAAAAAAGTACGGCGGCGGGTACAAAGTTCGCCGAGTCAGCTAGTGATAGTAATAAAAGACCCAGTCATATATAATAATAGTCTCATGTTGTTTATAAAAATAATATACTCTTTAAAAATGTATGTTACGGTTTAACACAAAAAATACGAATAATATAATAATAATAAATCTACTATGTATTTATTTTATAACTAAATATTTCTCAAAATAATATTTAACTAGCTTCTATAAAAAGACCTTTGACCTGTTTCACATTTTCAGAACTCCATATTATTTACATACATTACTCACATCCATAAATCCTCGATGGGGTAGGCAGAGGTGTATTAGCACCCACGTTTGGCCAAATTATGATTTTCGGTCCTACGACATAATAGAGCGCGAGCCTATTGCTGTCTAGCGGGCACTTTGTCTACTTACAAATTATTTAGAAACGTGATAAGCAGAAATATTGTTGCCAGTCCATAATGTTGTTGTTTATTATATCCAGGGCTCTTAGCTCACATTAAATTTAATAAAAGAGCCCTGATAAATTACTTTAGACTTACTTAGAAGAATTTTCTAAGAACTTCTATGTATATAGACAGAATATTGTAACTTAATGAAAACTTGAATAAAATTAACTTATACGTTACAATTCCAGAACTGGGGTGTTAATAAGTTTAAGTACCCTTTTTACATTAATACATACAAAGCCCACGTGATACCAAGTTGTAAATAGTGAACACCTGTGTTAGGTGAGATGGAATTGACTATTCCCAATGAATGAACAGGAATTTAATACCAGAAATAGTTGCAAGAACCTCTTTATCTTTAAAGGACTATGCATTAAATTTATCTTCCGTAGATTTTTTAATATTATTTAACAGAAATAGTTGCAAAAACTTCTTTACCATTTGGAGTGCACGGAAATAAGCCCTTTAAATGACTATGCATTAAATTTATCCCCCTTTAGATTTGTAAATACATTTATCAGGAATAATTTTTAGCAGAAATAGTTGCAAGAACTTCTTTATCTTTAAATGACTATGCATGAAATGTATTTCCCGTAGATTTGTTAACATTTCAATGATATAAGTACTTAAAAAGTTTACATTATACTAACTTTTAAACTATGGCACATTGGATTAATTTAGATAAAATAAACTAGACAAAATAAAGAAATAAATAAAATATTTACATACATAATGCGTCGTGGAATTCACCGACCGGTAATCGTACCCAGAAGGCTGGCTGCATTGTCACGCTGAATGGCAATGCTTAACCTCTGTGCAAGGTAATAACCAGCATTCTGGTCATGCGTAGCGTCGATCAGCCGCTTTGCCAGATCTTTGTAAAGAAAATGGGCACTTATTTGCTTTGTATTCCATAATATACAGTCTTCAGACAAATCAAAGGTATGTATATACCATGATCGCGTGAATTCCTGTTAACATTAAAGTTTAAATGTTCAACATAACAATTGAATAACAACAGCTGGTTTCAGTCCTGATTTAGTCTGTTTGTACCTAATATTAAAACTGCTGACCGAGATAACATATTCACTTAATAAAATAGTCTACAAGGAGATTAACAAATATGCTCCCTATTCTTCCCGTGTGCACTGACGGGATTTAGGACACAAATCCGATTATAATGTGGACGGAAAACTGATTTAGCATTCCTTTTACTCGCTATGTGTGTACTTGAGTATGGCGGACCTTTTTATTTCTGCACATCTTTTTATTATTATTTACTTTCTGAATTTATGTAGTAAGAACCTAGTTTATATCATTTTCGAACTATGTAACAGTTGGAATAATATTAGAATAATAACTTCCGCACTTATAACTTCCGCGTGCGTATACATAATTGCTAAATATGATGTACCGTTTGCAGTCTCGTAATGGTATGTAACCCGAGAAAACCTAATTAGCTTGGGTAAAGTTTTTTTTTCAAACAATCAATTAGCCTGTTGCAGTCCACTGCTGGACAAAAGAAGAAGAACGGGAAGAATAAGGAGCATATTTTATTGAAGTTTTTTTTACCAGCCTAGTAGCCATCAATGATGGCCAGTTCTAATTAAAAAGGTTTATTCAGATAAACCTTTTAATTTAGAACTGAGACAGACTGGATTCGGAAGGCGGAGGATTGGACTAAATGGCGGACATTGGGAGAGGCCCATGTCGAGCAGTGTACTGCGTTGGGCTAATTCATTGATTGATTTAGGACTCCGATTAGTCTACAATCCAGCAACCGATGAAGTCCCATCGTACTGCACAGTAAGCATTGAATGTAACTAGGACTAATGCAGGCTTGTAATTTAAAGCCAGGGCTCTGTCTCCGTATTCTTCCTCTTGATACGAGAGCGACTGTTGTCTATCCATCACTGCATAGAAAGCACGTATCAGCCTAGTCTTTGGGCTAAAGTAGTCTAATGGCGGTAGACATGCTAATATCTTCAAGCGAATCCCTTCCAGTAATTATGATCGAACTTCACGTACAGGTAAGTTCACTTGATCATTAATTACTTTCGGGATTCGTTCCTGATATTAAACACATTTAAGGAACCTTTCTTCCACAGAGTACTGAAAGGTCTTAGCTTAGATTCTATATGTTATTTATTACCATTTAATCTCCATATAATGTTTTCATAATATTGTTCCAGGAGTCGGACATTTAAAAGTGCTGACGTCATATATATGCTGTGTATACTACACGATGTATGTAGCTCTATCTTCGGCCTACATAATATGGATAGCAAAGGGTTCGTTTCCATTGAAAGACTGCACTAGAGTGCATATGACACCCGTAAGTATTTTATTCCACTATATATTTATTTACTAAGCTTCAAATTACCTACGATAGTTATTCGTTATTCGATTACGTACGATAAAATTTTGTCAAATCACTTTGACAGCCTCCATGGCGTGGCGGTAGTGAACGCGGTTGCTACGCAGGAGGCGCGGGTTCGATTCCCGCTCAGTGCAAATATATGTATGCATGAATATGAGAGTAGAGCACGTTTAGCCGTCGGTCCCGGTTGTCATATAAACGTGTATGGCAGTCGTTATAGAGGAATTGGGTGAAATGGCCCCATATAGAAGGGCGGATCACCAGTCCGTAGTAGTCCGTAAGTACAGTAGTAGTAGTGGTAGTAGTAAGCTTCAAATTATACGCATTTTCGTTGATTCGATATGAAATGACCTGGAACTCCTGGAAGCACATATTGCTGTATAGATCCTAAATAAATATGGAATAAGAATAGACAGATTTTAGGCCTTCAGCAGTGTTAGCTACGCGGTAATTAATAATTTAATTCGAAATTCTATTCGCTATTCTGTAAATTGTATGTATAAATATTGTGACATTGTAATTAATTTTATGACTACACTTGCTACCGATCTAAATTATATGTTGATGTGCAATTATTTATATTTCAGAACGGATATGAAAATAAAATGAATGCATCCGAGTGTTTCAAGTGAGTTTTTATTTTTTATTTTTAAATAGGTATAAAATTAATGTTATACAATTTAAACTCATATATTCATCAAATGAAGTTACCTCGTTAAGTATATATTGCCTTCATATATAGCTGTCATCGTCTGACGCTTTTAAAACAAAAAGCACCGGCCCTCAGGCATTATCCCCATGTTGCGTGAAATTTAAAAAAAATTAAATTAACCCACATGAAGTGCTGCTGGAATTTTTCATATTGTTTGAATAAACGCATGTTTTAAGCTTAAATCTCTACTAAGTGGATACCTCTAGTCTACAAAAAATTCCAACGAAAAAAAAAATCTATGTCTTGTCAGCAGTAAGACCATTTTGATTCTTACAGCCAAGATGTCTTTCACTAAACTAATCTTGTTTCGGGTTACATAAGTAGACTTCTTGCACATACAAATATTAGAAATAAAAGACGAAGCATAAATAGGAGGCAGAAGATCGGGTGAAATGGCGTACTTTGGGAGAGGCCTATGTCCAGCATTTCATCGCGTTGGGCTAATTGATTGATTGATGAATAATAATGACTTTGAATACTAATTTGAGTTATCAGAATGAATTGGAAAGTTATGATTATCTAAGCAAAAACATCTGATTACATAATCATAACTTAATTTAAGATTTTACAATGAAAGAAACAACATTGCTTACCAATAAATCAGCTTGCGTTTACTTTGAATTGAAAACATTGGCGCAATGATGAGCGCAAAGACACCCCCACATTCCTTACCTACCTTACTGGCGTCTTAAAGAAAAGGCACAACTGGTCACTTGTGACTTCTCTTTATAACACTTTCAAGTCATAAGTACGTATTTATGTTGTTTCTTCTTAATCGGTGTCAAATAGGCCTTTTCAATTTATTCAATAACAATTTAGCTGTTAGATGTGCCTTTCGGGCTTAATGTATTTCCGTAGATTCTAGAGATAAAATTACACAAAAAATTGGGTAGATGCACCTTTTTCTCCTGATTCCGAATATGTATATAACTCAATTTTGAAAAAAATGTTAGTTAAGCCTTTTCTCCGTAATACGGCAGTATTGGCTTTTAAAAAAAAATTATAAATATTAAAACAATCATTTTCACTGTGTCAGCAACGAACAAAATGTCTCATTTCCTAAAAAGTCATTCAAAACAGCTGATAACAACGTTGCAATTTCTTTTAATGATTCTGAAGGCAATCTGCAAAAACCTTTAACAAAATGATTAAAAACTTTCAGTTCCACATTCCTGGCGCCATTCACAGAATACCCACAGTATCTCGGCATAATGGCGATTTTAATATTTCTTCTGTGGTTCTTCGTGCCCATTATGTAAGTAATAATACTATTATTACATGTAATATCTCGTACATCGTCGGCTATTCGACGTTTATATAATATATAATATATAAAATATAAGATAAGAATTGACGTGTCCAGTATAAAAAAAAAAAAAAAAAAAAAAAAAAAAACAAGATTTGGGGTAAAATCTTTCTAGTTTGAAAATGTAACAGCTATATCCGCATATCTTTCTGTAAATGGTGAGCTACGAGTATCTCACTATGAAGAAACTTTTCGGCAGCTAGACAAAGCTAAGTATTTCATTGAATACTTTACCAACTTGAAGGATTAGAAAAGCAGCTAAATTAATATAATATCTTAATTCCTTTTTATGCAAAAAAGAGGAAAATCTACTCATAGATGATGATAATTATAATAATATAGAAATTATATATTATGTACAAAAATATTTCTCATTCAGTAGACCAGGTAGCAAGAGCGAATAAAAATGTTAAAATAGAATATTATTATTTCTACTATTGGCATAGAATAGTATAGTGTTCTCATAATATACAGAATAATTCATATTATACAAAGTTTTATCAAAATATACATAATAAACTATAACAATACTTATGATATGAAGGAAAATTAAAAATAAACTAAGTTATTTTTAATACAAAATACACAAACATTTATAATATTACTAAAAACGTAAATACAATAGCGATCTATTGATTTACAAGCAATTTTTCTTTAAATTATAGTGTGTGCAATGCAAAATAACACATACATATTATTTTTATACGTACATTTTATGTGAAAGTAAATATAAAGAGGGCAACAACTTCATCATCAGAAAACGTTTTTATAAAACGAACAATACAATTCTTCAACAATAAGTCTCCCTGCTCTGCCAAAATACTTTAGGTTGACTTACAATTCATCCAGTACTAGTAATGGGCCACAAGCACAGAATCATTTATCACAATTGGTGTAATTTATGAAATTTTAACTTCCTCAGTAGTAGTATTTAAAATTTCAGGTCAAATGAAATTAAAACCATAATGTGAATAAGATCAATTGAGGACAGCAATAAATTTAATTTGTTTAACTTTTTTGTTATCCGTTCCATTAAACGTACCAATATTATATTCAACCATGTTACGTAACGTGTCATTATACTTCTTAAAATAGTGGTGGACCAGATTTACCAAAGAGTCTTTTTCATCAATTACCTTTTCTGTATTGATATTATCCTGATCACCTTTCATCATTATTTTAAAAGATGCAATTTGGGTAGACAAAAATTTAGTATCAGAAACATGTATTGTGCTCATTTTGTATTTGAGTAAATTTCTACGTTTTAATTTTAATTCATTAAAAAACGTTCGTGTCAATGACTTTCACACCTCAATTTACAATAGATATCATTTAGTTTTCTTATTGCAAATTCGTTATTTTTGTTTTCAGCTTGTACCGTCTTCACAAAACTATGAAAACGGCTCTTGGAATCCTTGCAGCCATTATTGTGACTATGTCTGTAATATTATCTACATTCCTGTCAGACGTCGAAGTTCTGACAACGATGTTTGAATCTTGCCAGCAATGGTCGCCAGTATCGCAGCCTTACATCTGGTTCAGTGCATTAGTACAAGCACTTCTGTCTACACAGATCATGTCTGGTTACTTAATAAGTGCTGGTGGTTCTGTTAATCAGAATTCGGATGTTCGGTGGTAAGTTTGTTCTTCTTCTTCTAGTAGTAATTCTGATAGTTTTATACTTTGGACTTGACTGGCCGTCACTGCGAATAAATGACTGAATTCTCGATTCTACAACAAATGTTTTACCGCCTCCACCAGAGCTAGGTAGAATAGGTAGATCTTAAAAATACTAGCTTGATGTTGCAAGAGATTAATATAATTAAATATCAAGAATATCGAATACCGCTCATTGTTGAAGCTGATTTAATATCGCGGTTCATAACATAGATAATTCTTTCGTTTGATTTTTATTTTTAAGTGGTACATACATTTTTATCATCCTTCATTTGTAATTAATGGGTGGCAACATTTAGATTTATTGAGCAATCGATATAATTTAAATTCAAAATCTAAATGATCGTTGCGTAAACGTGGACAGTAAATTATATCATTAATATTGTATGAAATCAAACCCTCTTTACACGGTTTAATTTGATGTATAATTTATTAAAAATATTCAGTAAATTTGTTTATTAAGTAAAAAGCTATTTGTTATTTAATATCTTTATCTAAAACTAGTTTGAGAACTAATTTACAATTACGCAAATTCAACTCAAGATTCGTTTGAAATTACTGAATAATTATTATAATATGTAGTATAATAAGCAAAGCACGTAATAAAATTGATATTAGTTTTTTACGGTTCGGTTTTAAACCGTAGCTTTTTTCTTTTTTTTTTTTTTTCGTGCGGAAATCCCCTCGTATACCCCCCCTGCTGGAGCCGGAAGGGGAGGTTATGTCGGACTCGAACCGACTAAAACCGCACGCCGACTGTGGGTCTTGGTGCTAGGCCGGAGGTGAGGTTGTCAAAGACATATCCCTCGCACCCCGGCTGACCCAGGGCCATCCCTTACGGTCTGGCCCTCCTCAGGAGGGGGGGGTTGTTAACCGTAGCATCAGGCATCAGTAGTTGAGCAACATTGATAAGAAAATTATTTAAATTGTGTAATTTTTTTGTGTAATCTCTTTCTTCAACTCCAAGAATTTATTTACAAAATACATAATCAATAAATATTCTTTTTCCACACTTTTTTGTGTTTACAACGTCATTGATGTATTCTATTATGTATTCATGCGGTTTACCACAGCTGGTGACCGAAATTCAGTTGATCATTTGACGTGTGACCGATAAAACATTAGGCCATTCCACTACTGATCGAATGAGCAATTGACCAAAAGAGTTTTTATCGAACAAAGATTTGGTATTTTTACTACTAATCGAATGAACGTTTGGTCGAAAACAGTGTGGCACCAGGGAATGTTAGTGATAACTTTGTTGAGAAAGGTGCACACCCGACTTGGTTAGGTTAGGTTAGGTTAGTCTTCCCCTCGGAGTCCTTGTTCTACTTAAATATGATGTGGCTAGATTTTACGGCTATATTGAAAGCTACTGCTTGTGTCTGACTTCCCAGCCTAAGTTGTGGTTAGTACCTAACCACTCACTGGGTTGTTGAAGTCGCACATACGGCTACTGACAGCCGAGACCGACTTGTAACGTGCCCTCAGTAATGGACACTTCTATATTTTTGAAATAAAACGACCTTCGGATTCTATCGCATTTTATTGGTTATTATTTACTTGCCGGCTACCTTTCAGATTCTCGACTAAAGATGGTAGTTGTCTCATAGTTTGAAGTACAAGTTATCTCAAAGTACCATATGGGTGACCTGAACAATGATGAATAATGTAGATGTTACTTTTTACGTGAAATGAGCTCAATGTGTCCTTAAGTCTTCAAATCGCGATAGAATCCGTTAAAAAGTGGTTTTATTTCAATGAATGACATTCGCGTAATAGAAAATGTCTTCTACATTTTTATTAATTGGTTTTCAGGACGTCGGCGCTGATTATAATGACAAACATCTTTGCTGGCTGGCTGTGGATTTTAATGTGGGAGTCGATTGGAGGCAGTGGCTGGAAGGACAAGAGCTTCATCTCAATTCTAGTCTTGATATATCAATCCTCTGTTTTCGAGAGGAGGAACAAAGAGTGGCCCTTGCTCGCTTTTAGTGTGGTCTTCATTTCTGGTGTTGTTACAATCGTAAGTTGTATTCGCTTTTATATGTTACAAAATTATAAAAAAGGCAAAATTTTATTGACCAGTAGTACATACAATCTATCAAAATCAAAAATCATAACTTAAGTTATAAGTTCGTAAACTTTTCACCGACTCCATACAGCAGCAGAATACCTTTGTGACGTGTCTTAGCAACACGTCATCGTAATACTAATGGCACTTCAACTGTTTTGTTTCCGAACCATACAGATATGTAGTTGGACGACATAGGACATTCGACCACGACAATAAGTCGCTAACTACAGAAACTAGCAGTGTTGACGACATTATGACGTCATCTGCTGTATACGGTCGTATCGTATTGTTAAAGTTTCTGATTTGTTAACAGATTTTGCTATATTTCACGCTCTAATCGTGCGAGGTGAAGTCAAATTGACGTGTCCTTTATATAAAAAAAAATAACACAGAAGATGATGCTATTATACCTATACTAATTATGTATTTCTATATATTTACAGTTGTTACTCCTATACCCAGTATTCGACAAACTCCATCGGCGCACAGGAGATCACTGGCGGTTATTTGCCGGCGCCACATCTGCTATAGGCACTGCTCTCACCGTGGCTGTGTTATCGCGAGGACAAGAAGTAGCCACCATATTAGATGATCTAATGATACCAGTGCTGGCTGTGTTTACGTGTGCCGTCGAAGTTGTTGGATTTGTCTTCATTTACGGTAAACTAAACGGTTCACTAAGATTAATGGCTGGTTTCTGAATTGAGAATTTGATGTTTGAGGTACTTACACATAGTGCTGTGTGCAGAAACCGACTATAAGTATTGTTGCTTGTATGGAGCAAAAGAGTAACTTGACGTTAACTTAATGGTGTTTAGTTGGTGCCAGCCAAAATTGTTGGGACAAAACCCAATCTATGCTACGAGCTTGCCTTTTCTCTTGAGGTTTTATGGGACAATAGTCTTTTCTGTAATGATGGAAAACTTTGAGCACTTTATTATATTGAAATGATTTAACATTTTTTGAAAATTACTTTAGACCATTGATTTATATTGTTACTAAAGCTTTTGAAGTTTTGACTCTCTAAACGTGACCATAGAATTATGTTTATAACCTAGTATCTGTCAAAATTAATACTTAACACTTGCAAAAGCTTTTACTTTTTACAGTGGAACTATACTTTACTAAGATTTCGAATAAGACCATATTTTTAATAAGATTTTATAGGTACAGTCAGCATCATAAAGATGTTGACAAACAGAGTGCACAAAATTATCTTAATTTAAATATACATCGAAAGAAGATCTTAATTTAGTTTTTGACCAACTTTCAGTTGATCGATTGTTTTGATATTTGGTACACACCATTAATTCGGACGATAATACCATATAAATCAATAAAACAGTTTGATTTGCTCTTTATACGAGAGTTTAAGATCATTTTGAGACATCGTCGTCAAGATGTTTATTAAATATACATTGTTTAATTTTTAATTTATTATTTACAGGCTGGAGTTCCCTAACAATCGACATAGAATTCCTAACGGGGGTGAAATTACCATACTTCTGGATAGCAACGTGGTGGACTACTCCTATCTTACTGATTGGAGTGTCGGGCTGGTGGCTGCGGGCCTTACTCCGAACATCCTGGGGCGTGGGTCACATCATCTGGCCACTGCTTGGAGTATCCATGGCTATATTGGTTGTCATGGTGGTGATGGCAGGAGTGGCTGTGGCAAAAGAGGAGCAGTTTAATCTTATATCCGTAAGTTTAATTTGAATAGTTTTAATAATAATTTCTAGCCAGTATTTTATGCCCAAAATAAGCTCTTTGAAAATTCTATAAGTAAAGGTTGTTAATACAGTACAGTAAATTCATTTTATAATCAAAAAAGAAATATAATATAAATAAACAAATATTGTAGGGCAATCTACACCACTGTGTAGAATCGAATTTGAATCTAGGCAGCTTTGGATCTAGATAACACTTTTTGTTGATCCAAAGCATAGCTTATATTATGGGCTATAGAATGCTGATGAAGATAATAATAAATTAAATATTTATGTAGACCTACACACATATCTATCTAGGTTTAGTATCTGATGATATAATCAAATACCAAAACATGACTATTTTATACGAAATACGAAAGCAGATATTTACCAAAAGCAATCATTTAACTATTTTTTTACAGAAAATGTCATCTGCCTTTCGTCCATCTCGCTTATGGGGCCCAGAAGAACCTATGGCGCGCTACGTGTGGATGTCACAACGATATATCAACGAAACGTTAAGCACCGACAACGAAACAATATCTGAACAAAACAATTACTCCACGATCGTGATCAATAAAGCCAACACAGAGAAAAAAATTGAAGATGATCCATATAAACATAATCATTACCAAAGGACTTATAATATTTATAATAGAGATGAAATAATTAATGATAAAAATAGCCCATTTAGAGATAAGGATTCCGTACTTAGTGCACATACACTACCCAGAGGTAGAAAAAAGAGTTTAGAAGATAAATATCGATCGCCAAATATATGTATAGCTAAGAATAGGTTGGGAGGTCCAATGGATTGCAAATGTAACAGGCATTTTACGCTAAATGTTCCCGATTTAAGGAGCAGTGAGATCACAACCAGTCTATAGATACGTACAACGAAGTAAGCTAGTCGAATTATTTATTACATTATATGGACACTTGAACAAATATTTTATATGAATAAAATGCGAACGTCAATGATAACGGAGTATGAGTAATACTTGAATGACGCAATAAAGAAGTTTGAAGTCTAATTTTGTTGTTTTCGTTGACACTTTTATCCTAACTTCATTTTACAAAAGTATTCATAGTTTGAGGAAGACGTGGAAATATAATCATGACAATTGTAAAGTTATTTAATATCTCAGATAATACTCCTTGCATATTGTCACATAAAGACAATATTACAACCGCAATACAAAAGATAAAAATAATCATTTTCGGAATAAGAAGAGAACAAGAATTTAAATAAACATAACGTCTAAATGTTAAATAACGTTTCATTGTTCCTATTTTGAAAAGGACCAGGCGATTGTAACTGACAAAAGAAACTTTTTTTGGGCCAAGAAAAAGAAATGATAATAATCGTTCACACAGTAAGAGCGGGCATGGGGGAAAATGAGAAATGGACGAACTTTTTAACATAAATCTCGGACAAAAAAGTACGAAAAGTATTACTTGTGAGAATCCCTCGGTTTAAGTGTACTAAGTTATTTGAAGTACGTATAAATTATTGCATTTGTTTACATATATAGCTGGTACCTTGATATCGTAAAGACGTAAAATGATTTCATAATATTTCGTTTATATTTTCGAAATTGTTTAGTTTTATTAGTATTCTCTTACATATAGTGATATTTACTGTATTCATTAAAATAAATTTAAATATTGAAGTTCTACAGAAGTGATTGATTATTTAAAAAACTAAAATCTAAAAAGTCGAGTGGTTGTTGAATCTAATACATAAATAAATGAATTAATCAAATAAGATCGTTTGCCTAATAGTAACTAGTTATATAATATATATTAAAAAATATACAATAATAATAACAGGAATTAACGCGATCATGGACGCGTACATACGTACCTTTGATTTGCCTGACCTTTAGACCAGGTTACACCGGCCGTGGTCACTGGATATTTAGAATCGTTATAAGACATTTATTTTAGAGAACCAGGGCACGGAATAGATAATAGTACCAAGGCTTTCTTTTACCTTCTTGAAAACCCAGTGTATTAAAGCTTTAGTAATTAAAATTATAATACGTACAGTCAGCATCAGATCGTTCTTGATGAACAAAGTGCTCAAAATGATCTTAATTCCTTGGGTTTCCCACCTTCCTGTAGATGGATTGTTGCGATATCACCTTTAGTTCGGACAATAATACAATTTGAAACAACAAAACAGATTAATTTGGTCTTAACACCTTATTTTTAAGATCGTTTTGAAACTTTGTAATCAATTTATTTCTGCCGCTGACTGTACATTCACAGTTTTAATGATAAGGCACACGTGTCGCGTCGTTTATAGCTTTAATTTAATTGAATCACCTGGCCCTAATGAAAATAATAAAGTTCATCACAGTATAGACTTAGGGTGAGGTCTGTCTGATACGATTAACAAATTAGATTATGTGGAACTGGGTAACGACGTGACCTTTACCTTAATCCTGTCTGACAAGAATAAATGTCTTTATTATTCTTCAGAATGGATTCTAGTAAGGTTACGCTAGTACTATTATCTATTCTGTGGTAAGGTACTGGAACACTTCCTCGTGATTCCAGTGTAGTAAATAAAGGTAAACTAACTTCTCGCTTGTTATATGTAGGGATGGCTCTGCTACTTCTGACTGACTAAAGTTCTACGTGAGGAGGGCCAGACCGTTAAGGATGGCCCTGGGTCAGCCGAGGTGCGAGTGATATGTCGATGACAACCTCACCTAGTATATTCGGCCTAGCACTGCGACCCACGGACGGCGTGCGGTTTTAGTCGGCTCGAGTTCGACATAACCTCCCCCTCCGGATCCGGCGGGGAAGGTTATGTTCCAAGGATACGTGGGAATATCCTCACGAAAAAAAAGTGACTAAATTTCTACGTGGATGGAAAAAATTCAAGTTTCTTCACTTCATTTTATTATTACATTTGAATGAACTCAAACTCTCCTCACATCATCATCATCATCATTCAAACTGTCAAGTTAGAGTGGATAGAGTAGTTCCTCATGATTTGATTCATCATCCTTCGAGCAGCTAAAATAATTCCATAGAATAGAGCCTAATACCAGTAACTCTGAGCAGTACCGGTTCATAAAAAAGTTGTTTTTTTTTTTAGTTTTATTCTATCAACTCTCTAATGGATATAAATACTGATCTACTTCCAAAAAATCCAAAATACAATATTTCGGGAATAGTTTAAAAAACGAAAGGTAAAAAAAACAGTAAATCGTAATATAAAGCTTATTGGAACAAACCTTTAAAGAGACAATATAAAATTAAGAGTCTTGTTACCAGATGCCTGAATTTTTCAATAACTTATTCGCAGTAAATTAGGAATTATTTGACAACCACACTCCAGCACAGCTGGTGACGAATTATGGTTACTTAAGCTCCGTCCTTCAAAAAATTGTAATAAGTAGGTATAATGGGAAATGATTGAATTATTTTGGTGAGGCAAGTTTAAGTAAGATTGAGTAGGGAAATCTTGTTTTTAACTTTGAAAAAATGATGTAGAATGGCAGGGACTAAAAATTTAAAATTGAATTCGAAAATATTCCATAATTGCCTTTAGGTGTTATGCTGTCACCTGCGAATTTGTTTGCGTGGTCTTCACGTTTAATTTATTATTATGATTACCGGAATAAATTATAAATTAGGATAAATTATGTTCTTGTGTAAGCCATGAGCCATTATTGTATCAAATTGTAGAATTTTTATCTACATGATTGTGTAACAAAGAAGCATACAGACTCGCACCACAGAACAGATAATAGTACTAGCGTACTCGCACATAAACAATAACAGTGGTGGCACTCAGCTTGACGGCCTCATCAGATGCCTTTTCACGCCCTGCTGAAAGGACCCGGGACTGTAGGAAACACGTGAGCTAGCAGGGATTTCCAGGTCTTTATGGTACGGCATAGGAATGATTGACTGAAACGCTTGGTTCTAGATTTTACCTATAACATTTAAGCAAGTGATGCAATCTTTCATCAAAGTGATTTGACAAAGTTTTATCGTAGTTGCATAAACTGCAGCGTACCGATATTTCAAGATGGTGTGATGTAAACCATTTACAGAACAAAATTAAAATATTTGAATGTAAATATGTATTAAAAATGTAATATCTAAATGTTATTAAGTTAAGTAACCTAAAAACATACCTTATTGTTGCGAAACAAACAAAGATTTAAAAAATATTATTTTAATGTCGAATATACGTACTATTTATACCGCCCTCTATCCGGAGCCGCGATAAAATACTCGTAGTAAAAAGTACGTATGTACGTACATAATGAACTCGTACATCAAATAATATACCTAATAGTATATTTATATTACATCAATAATCATCTTCCTCCACCAAAATATAAAAACCAAGACCTATCAAATATTTACCGGCAATTTCTTATTAACATCGGCAATGGGACACGATAAAAGACGGACTGATATAAATTGAATGATAATTTGTTCCATGTCGGGGGCATAGGGAAAAATCGCTTTCCAACGGTCGGAACAAGATAGATGCCCCAAGATAACGACTTGGCTATTCCTTACATCGAGCTTTTCAATTGGAAATATCGATTTACGCAATCGTTGTGTGGCGTTTGAGTATTCTAATGAGATTTTGGGTATTTTCTACTAAACATATTTGGATGCTTGTTATAACAGTTTATCTGAATGGAAATATTTTTCATGACCTTACTAGCACGTTAAGCTGTCAGCTCCGGTTGCCACACGAAAATCTATGACAGTGGTTACGTTTAGTCGGAGTCCTAAAAAGTTCAACAGCTGATCTTACTGCAATCCATACTAATATTATAAATGGGAAAGTAACTCTGTCTGTCTGCCTGTCTGCCTGTATGTTACGCTTTCAAGCCTAAACCACTGAACCGATTTTGATGAAATTTGGTATAGGGGTAGATTAGGCCTTGAGAAAGGACATAGGCTATGTTTTGTCGCGATAACCGACATCTACGCGGGCGGAGCCGCAGGCAAAAGCTAGTACTTCGATAAATTGTCAATGGATTGTGGAGGTCTGATGACAGTCACTACCCGGAAAATATCGAAGATCAGGCAAACCCGTTGTTAGACTGGGAAAAGCGGCCTCCAGACTCTGATGTGAATCGGATGCAGCTGGGATTAATACTAGAATACTCGTAAAAAGGCCTTACTAACTAACTGTATGAGACCGTATCGTTAGAACTGCAGAGAACAGCAAAACGAAGTATAATAATTTGCTATCAATTATTATGTAGGTGCAGCAACATTGTTCACTCACAAAATTTATCGCCATTCATTCAGGAGTACTAAAATATTGTAACTAAATGTCATAAAAATTGTGGACCTCTTGGTTAAAGTTAACACATTGCAAGGTTAAGCAAAACAAGCCAATTTGGTCTTAGGTTGGTTTGGTATGGATTGAGATATTGAGACCCGTTCGCGCCTCGAAGGAGCAAGCACATGTATAAGCCATCGAGCCCGGTTGCTGGTACGAACCTTTATCATTTATGTTAGAGTTGTTTGTGCCATAAAAAGTCACATCGAAGTTCTGTCATCGGTTCCCGAGGAGGGCCAGACCGTAAGGGATGGCCCTGGGTCAGCAGGGGTGCAAGGAATACGTCGATGACAACCTCATCTCCGGCCTAGCACCACGACCCTCAGTTGGCTTGCTGTTTTAGTCGGTTCAAGTCTGACATAACCTCCCCTTCCGGCTCCGGCGGGGGAGGTATCCGAGGGGATTTCCACACGAAAAAAAAGTCATCGAAGTTCTGTAACTTCGATGACAGAACTAGACTAGACTAGACTAGACTTAAATAGACTGGAAAATCAGGCCCTGGACTCCGAGATGAAGGCCTCGGATACGACTGACACTAACGCAAGTATAATGATGATTTTGACATTGTTATGAAGGTGAAGGTACTAATTAACTTGAATTTCAACTTACTTAAATTTAAATTTAAATGTAGCTTCCCAGACCAATTATACTTTTTAATCAAAATGAAATGTTCCGTCTAGATAAAAATATTAAACTAAAATCCTCACAAGCTCACTGCAGCGTCCAATATGGACGTCGAGAGGAAAGCTAATGTTCGTAATAAGCAAGGTATAAGAAATCTCAGGAGGCCTGCAATGTGAGTTACAACCACATTTGTCCTTGCCATGTGACCTAACCTATCTGATTGTAGGGCCGCTAAAATGTGCTTTCTATGATGCGTCGGTAAGATATTTTTACTCGGTTTAGTGTTTCAGAACTAGGCAGACAATATGATCAATTAATTTATTGTAGTTAAATTTAATCATATTTTTTTCCCTGCATACATCCACTTTTACTGGATCTTCGCAGAAAAGTGTATCGCACCGCACTATATTTCACAATATGTGTATCGATGTGGTGTACTTTTGCAGTAACGTGCATCGTGGTGACAAATATTCGCAAATGAGTGAATCGATTTCGCGCATTTTGCAGTAACGTGCATCGCAGTGACAAATATTCGTGTATCGATGTGGCGTACTTTCGCACTAACGTGCGTCGCATTTACGAACTTTCGAACTAACGTCATCGCAGTTTTGAATTTCGAAATTCAGTGGGGCAATCGTTTTTTTTTTTATCGTGCGATAAATCCCCACGGATACCACCCCCACAGAGCCGGTGGAGGTGATTATGTCGGATTCGAACCTACTAAAACGCACGCCATCTTGGGTCCTTGGTTGCTGGAGGTGAGATTGCCAAAAGCATATCTCTCGCACAGTGGGGCAATCGTTAAGAAACGTTTAATTCTTTGTAAACATAAATAGAATTATGGGCTCTAGAATGAGAATGACTATTATTACAGTTTAGATGAGTAATAGGATATTTTTGGCAGGAGCATTTAAATTGAATCAGTTTTGAAAGTATAAAAGTCTGGAATAGATTATTATTTTGGCGGATGTAATGGCCTCTATGAGCCAAATCGAAAAGATTCTTCTGATTTATACCTACGCTTTTTTTGAAACAGTAGTTTTCGTTTTACAAAATCGTGTGGTGGTTACAATCTGGTGTAATTTATAAAATATTTTTTTCTTTTAGTGTAGATATCAAATTATAATTTTAGTTTGACGAATGTTCAGTAAAACGAGGTAACACAATATTTTTTACTTATTTTTACTTTAATGCTGAAAAGGTCCTCGAAGTCATTATTTTAACTTACCACGTGGTAATACTATATGTTATCGATATTAACCTGGCATAAAAAACCCAATAACTACTTGCAAAAATGACATTTCAGAAGAAAAAGAATTGGCATTAAAAAGACGTTGGTAAGTCTTCGTGGAAGAAATTGATATACTGTAAAGGTTCTAAAAATTGCTGAAGGAGTTTATCATTTTAGGCACCCATAATATGAAGTGATTATTAACCGCTATTAATTCTCTACAACCTCTTCTTTGTAGGATCTACTTTTTGTCATCAGGGCTAGGGCTACTTTTTGTGGAGCCAACCAGATGTTACTTCACAAATAGACATAATATACGACTGTAATAAATATTGTAATCCTAGGTCATTGTAATGTAATATGTAATTCATCGTATACTCGTACTCCTCATTCGGTTGGGTAGGTACCTACTTAACTAAATATAGACAATCTTGATGGACTAAATTGTAACACCCCTGACAGGAATATGACGAGTTACCAGTAATCCTGTATAGCTATAATACTAGGATATCCTTACGGTGCTTAGTTTCTTCTATAATTAGAGTGTTAGTAGGTAATCGAAATTACTAGTATTACTGTTCATATATACCACCAGGTGTAATTTCTGTATCTCGTTTTCAAAACCTGGGTTTTGAAAACGAGATACAGAAATAATCCAACGTCGCCGTCGGCAGATCATCAGTCCGAGTTAGCAACGCACTCTGAAAAAAGAACTGCGACCTCCTTTTGCCCAGGTTGCATCAGTAATAAGCTTTCATGCCCAATACCTTCAGTAAGGTAGTGCACTCATTTTTGTCACCGTGTCAGTTGCACGGTGAAGATGTATGCATTTGGATATTCACATATATTTTTATGTACGCAGTGACAGTAACGCATCAATCACGGTGATAAAAATCACAAGTGTGGACACTGCCTAAAGATTTATCGTTAGTATGGTTACAGGGATGGTTTCATAAAACGTTACATCACTATTATGCAATATCAAACTTATGCATAAACTTATTGCAAGTAAAATGTTGAACAGCAATTAAGAGTAAATCCGACCGGGGCCGACAGGTGGCTTCTTATTAAACTTGGTCCGGTGCTAGCAGTGTAATTTATACAACTATGAAGTAGCGACTTGTGTTATGAACGTAATTGGGTTCTGTATATTGTGGCTATTTTGTATTAAACTTTATGAAGATCGTTAGTTGTTGGGGTACCCTAGATCAACAAAGGATGTACTGTGATAGGGGTGTGACAACTTAAATACTGATTATTATATTGCTAGTACTTCGGTTCGGTTCCAATCCTGATCATTACATTACCGATGCGAACCTACTTTTAACACCAGTAGATTAACAGAACTGGAGGAGGACTCCTGAGTAGGAGAAATTTTGAACATCTAGGTTCTAATTCTCTGCATCATCCTCCAAGCCTCTTTCTAAGTCAATTCGGGTCGACTTTATGCTAAACTATAAATCGGCCGTACATCAATATTTTCCGTCAAGCTACTGCCATCAAAACTCCATAACCCACTAGTAACATTTGGTGGAGCGCTTATGTACTTTCTTAATTATTTCCCACATAATTTAATTGTATTTCAATTTTTGTAATTTAAAAAAACCGCTTCTGTGATCGAATAATGTTTGAGTATTGGCGCTCATTTGTTGACCACTTAGTGTTGAAGAAGGCCAATAGATGGCGCTGTGCACAGATTTTTCGAACTATACTTGAGACTGAAGTTCCTACGAGCGACACTCTCAAGCTTCACGGCGGACGATCTCCCCGCCCATTTTACTTGTGTCTTCAACCCGCTGCCGCTCCGAACGGAAGTTGAGTACTTCAACTCCTCGTTTCTTTTTCTGTGTAATTCTATAAGTTCCTTTGGCCACATTCTCAAGTCAGTATAAGTGAAGTGTATCGGAAGAAAACTCAAGAAAGTCACCGGCCGGTCGACACCTACCTACCCACCAGCACGTGCCAGGAACCACGCCTGTCTGCAGCTGAATCCTCACGAGGTGGAACTCAGGTCAGCGCCGGTTCTCTTGCGTTTTCATTCATAGAAGCGGTCACATGTAAATTTTCTTTTTATTACAACTAAACTTCAGGTCACAGGTTCTTATACGCTCTGTGTGCAAACACACCAGTGGTCGGACTATTTACACGTCCTACCATAATTTATGGTCCTTACGAGTCGGATAGGCCAGTAAATAACATATTCACGTAATTATTGGTGAATAATATTTCTTTCCTATTCATTTAATTAAAAGATTCACGTAATTTTGGTGAATTCTTTCCGCCATCTTAGTTTCATTACTTTCATTCGCTAACAGATTTACGTAAATTATTTGGTAAATTCTGCATTTAAAACGCTAAATCTACGTAATAATTGGTAGATATTTATAATAGTTGGTGATTTACGTATTAATTGGTAAATACTCATCATTCTATTCACATACGCGTAACTTTGTAGGTACCTATCTAGGTACGTAGGTAGTTACATTCCCGCTCCGCCGTGCTACTTGCGCTATTATATAATAAGCCGTAGTACAATTTTCAATAAAAAGTATATCTAAACTGTTTGTGTTAGATAATCTTCTTGTTATATTTCAATAGGTAGGTCCTACCTATCGTTAATTTGCAAACATGTCGTCAGATCTCGAAACGAAGCTTATTATGTTGAATCAAAAAAAGGAATTATTGTTTGCACGCACTACTCGTTGGTATAAATCGTCGAAATCCATTGTTTGTTTTGACATAACGACGCGATCTAATGAGGATTTTTTGGCTGAGACCGAGACCATCGATGATGTTCGCGATAAGTTCGAGTCGATTGTAGATCAAATAAATAGCTCAAATTTATCAATAGAATCCCCTGTGGAATCCGACTATTCTTGCCTTGACTCATTTGATGAATTGTATTCGAGAATAAAACGCATCAGAAATAAATTATCTACTCCCAAGGTCAAGGAGGTCGCCTCACACGGGTCGAGTAATTCGAACGCGTCTGTAGTGAAATTGGAAATGCTTGTTGTTCCAAGTTTTGACGGACGCCCTGAAAACTGGAATACATTTTATCAGTCCTTTAAGGCCAATATTCATTCAAACAAACAATTGTCTGATTCGCAACGTGTGCAATACCTATTCTCAAAACTAACCAATGACGCATTAAAGTTCACTGCCGGTATTGTTCCGTCAAGTGAGACCTACAGTATAGTTTGGGACGCCTTGGTCAAGAAATACCAAGATAAACGTTCATTAGGTTCATATTATCTTAATAATATATTAGACTTAAAGAATTGTTCACCTAGTGTGAACTCACTTGATTCATTTATAGGTATATATTCCTCCTCTATCGCCGCGCTTAAAGAATTAGGTATAAATGATTTAACGGACTTCATGTTTCTACAATGTGCCTTGAGGAAAATGGACACTCTAACCATCCAAGCCTTCGAACTTTCTGTTCGAGGTGTCGATATACCTACGACGCAACAGCTGATCGACTTTTTACAAGATCATGCTAAGATGATTGAACGGTCAAACCCGCGGTCTTCGTCATATGCGAAGTCGTCCACTGCTGGGACGCCACAGTCTAATGATAGGCGTGTACAGCGTAATTCTAAGTCGTTTGTTGTCAGTGAGCCGATTAATAATAAGTCAAATGCGCCCGCCGCAGTTAACGCGTCCTGTTGTTTGTGTGGCGGCAGCGACCACCGACACCTGTATGACTGCGCTCAGTTTAAAAATATGCAAAATGCAAAGGCTAGATATGAGTTTATTAAATCTAAGCGTGGTTGCGTCAATTGTCTAAGCACATTACATAATCTCCCGCAATGTAAAAGTACGTCAGTTTGCTTCTGTCAGAAAAAACATCATAAATTATTGCATTTTGATAATAATTTTAATAATTCGCACTTGCATGCGACGACTGCTGTCGCTTTCCCGCCGCCCCAGTGCGACCATGTTAGTCTCACTCCTGAGTCACCGCTCGCTTCAAGCACTGTGCATTCGTATGCCTCTAGCCATAAGTGTGATATTCTCTTGGCAACCGCTCAGGTGTATGCTCGCCCTAAAGGTAGCACTGGAAATAAATCTGTAGTCAGATGTCTAATTGATAATGGCTCACAGAATAACTTAATAACATTGTCCTGTTGTCGTTTATTAAATTTACCAATAATACCAATGAGTAATTCTGTTGTCAAAGGTGTTGGTTCCACTTCGCACCCGATAGTAGGCTATGTGTATTTGGACATTGAATCTCGTATTTATGCAGATCATAAGTATACTATACATGCGTTAGTTATGAATAGCCTTACGGATCAATTGCCCTCGCAATTAATTAAGTGTGATCGCGAGTTAAATCTTCGCGATTTACCGCTTGCTGACTTAAGCTGGAACATTCCAGGAAACATTGATATAGTATTAGGTGCACAGCTCTTCCCGTATATCTACTTAGGAAATAGAGTTGAGTGTGGTCCCAGTGCCCCTTGTGTACTATCAACCGCGTTTGGGTATGTACTTATGGGTGATTACCCACGTAAAGATGTTGTGCCTACAACCGCATCCTTTTCTGCGCTAGCACTAAATGATTTAGTGCAAAAATTTTGGGAACTTGAGGAAGTTCCTGTGAAACGCCTATTGTCTCCAGAAGAAACCGAGTGCGAGAATATTTTCACATCTACTGTGACTCGCGATGACGTAGGTCGTTATTCTGTTGCGCTGCCGTTCTGCAAGGATCCCTCTGAACTAGGGAACTCACGCGGCGTCGCTCACCGCCGGTTTTTGTCGCTCGAGCGTAAACTTCGTCAATCACCAACCGTACGCGAAAATTACAATAAGGTTATTCGGGATTGTTTGGATAACGGTTGTCTTGGTCTCGTTGATGACTCTAATTTGTCTATGGATGGTTATTACATACCACATCACGCAGTAGTTCGACATGACAAACCGATGCCGCGTATTGTGTTAGACGCGAGCGCTAAAACCCACACTTGTCTTTCGCTCAATGATATTTTACATATTGGTCCCAATTTACAGGCAGACCTGTTTTTATTATTATTAAATTTTAGGCTATTTCCTATCGCAATGAACGCTGACATAAAACAACATTATTTACATATTGGCGTACCTGTTGACCATCGTAAATACCTGCGCATCTTATTCAGGTTCAAGGAATCGGATGAAATTCAGACCTATGTGTTTAATCGACAGGCGTTTGGTCTGAAGTCAAGTCCGTATATAGCTATACGTACTGTGCGTCAGCTGGCTACTGACATGAGTCCGCACTTCCCTGACGCCGCGAAAGTGGCAGAGACCTGTCTGTATACTGACGATTTAGTTCATTCCGCACCTGATGAGGACACTGCTGTACACTTAGCTCGCAACTTGATAAAACTGTTCAAGGCTGGCGACTTTGACTTAGTGAAGTGGTCTAGCAATTCTTCTGTGCTGCTAGACTCACTTCCTGATACTCACCGCAAATCGCTTGAGCTTGATGTTGGCAGTCATGTCGCAAAGGTTTTAGGTCTCTCGTGGGAGCCGTGTGGAGATAATTTTTATTTCACATCCACCTTGGTAGATGAGAAGTGCACTAAGAGAAATATACTCTCTATAGTTGCGCGACTAATTGACGTGCTCGGGTTGGTGGCACCTGTGATAATCTACGCCAAGTTGTTAATTAAGGAACTTTGGCTTAGTAAGAGTGATTGGGATGACCCTGCTCCAGAGCATATACGCTCACGCTTTTCCGCTCTCGTTCAAGAATTAAAATTGCTTGACACATTAAAAATTCAGCGATATATAGGTGTCGAAGTTGATTGCGAATTACGTCTTGTCACATTTTGTGATGCCAGCCTGAATGGCATGGGATGTGTTATTTATGCACATTGTACCTACCCATCTAGCATTCAAACTCGCATTTTGTGTGCGAAATCAAAGGTCACTCCGACAAAGATTACTACGCTTGCTCGATTAGAGTTATATGCTATTTTGCTTATGTCAAAGTTAATAAGAACTGTACGTGATTCTTATGCATTACGCATTCCCGTTACTGACATTTACGCCTTTTCTGATTCCACGATTGCCTTATCATGGGTTCACTCGTCACCACATCGGTGGTCGATTTTTGTTAGCAACCGGGTCGCTCAGTGTCAAGAAAACTTGAACGCTAAACATTTTTATCACGTCGCCGGAGCCATTAACCCGAGTGATTGTCTATCACGCGGCATGCTCCCCTCGCAACTTTTGACTCATGATTTGTGGTGGAACGGTCCAGCATGGATCCGCGGCCCCCCTGATGAATGGCCTATTAAGTCATTCTCTCCCGCCAACTGTTCTGACTTACCTGAGCATAAGGCAAATGTGTTAAGTGTGACAACAAAACACACAGAGTCGCCATTGTTATGTACATTAGCACAACGTGTTTCTTCTTGGCAGAAACTACTACGCATCATTGCATACGTTTTAAAATTCGCACGATTTAAATCTAAGATCGAACCTCATTCTGTATCAGGATTGTCAATCGCTGAGACGGCATTGATTCTCGCCGTTCAATCAGTTCACTTTGCTGAAGATATAAAATTGATAAAGGCTGAGAAGTCACCCTCGAAGAAGCTGCTGAGTCTTGCAGTCTTCTTAGATGAAGAAGGCATTTTGCGCATAGGTCGCAGACTTTCTAAATCGATGCTTCCATTTGAAGCTAAACATCCTGTCCTTCTCCCTAAACGCGATCACGTTGTTGATCTAATAATTCAGCATTTTCACGTTGTCAATTGTCATACTGGACCTGGACTCCTCATGTCTATCATACGCCAACGCTTCTGGATATTAGACGCTAGAACTGTTATCAGATCTAAGTTACGAAAGTGTAACATTTGCTTTAAATGCAATCCAACGCACCCTACACCGATAATGGCTGATCTGCCCAATTATCGTGTATCAGAAGCCAAAGCCTTTTGTCATACTGGGGTTGATTACGCTGGTCCAATAAAGACCATACTTTCTCGTCGTAGAGGTCAGCATTCTCAAAAGGCATACATTATATTGTTTATCTGCCTGGCCACACGTGGCCTTCATATCGAATTAACCAGTGATTTAACCACTGATGGTTAAAACGCGTACTGGTACTTACAAACGCGCTGTAACCAAATTGTATCCTATCCCAACGCAATAACTTACAACGCTAAATAGAATCTTAAACTTTATTTTTTTAACTCAAACTTTGAACATACTTTAGATAGAATATTGTTAGTCTAAGTTTTTATTTTAGCTATGTGTATTATTATGTTATACAAATTCACTATGGGCTCTAATCAGCCAGTGTTCGCTTGTTTGTTTCGTAACATCTTGCGACGTTCCAAAGCCGGGTGCATGGTGGAGCGCTTATGTACTTTCTTAATTATTTCCCACATAATTTAATTGTATTTCAATTTTTGTAATTTAAAAAAACCGCTTCTGTGAACGAATAATGTTTGAGTATTGGCGCTCATTTGTTGACCACTTAGTGTTGAAGAAGGCCAATAGATGGCGCTGTGCACAGATTTTTCGAACTATACTTGAGACTGAAGTTCCTACGAGCGACACTCTCAAGCTTCACGGCGGACGATCTCCCCGCCCATTTTACTTGTGTCTTCAACCCGCTGCCGCTCCGAACGGAAGTTGAGTACTTCAACTCCTCGTTTATTTTTCTGTGTAATTCTATAAGTTCCTTTGGCCACATTCTCAAGTCACTATAAGTGAAGTGTATCGGAAGAAAACGACTAACTCAAGAAAGTCACCGGCCGGTCGACACCTACCTACCCACCAGCACGTGCCAGGAACCACGCCTGTCTGCAGCTGAATCCTCACGAGGTGGAACTCAGGTCAGTGCCGGTTCTCTTGCGTTTTCATTCATAGAAGCGGTCACATGTGTATTTTCTTTTTATTACAACTAAACTTCAGGTCACAGGTTCTTATACGCTCTGTGTGCAAACACACCAGTGGTCGGACTATTTACACGTCCTACCAACATTGATGTTCTTTTTTCTTTCTTCTTTCTCTTTCTACTTTATTCTTTCTGTTACTTCTATTCATTTCCATTTTAATAAACGGTCTTGTATCTTAAGACTGATCTCTCTAGTATTCCTTAACTTTGTAATGTGCTAACCTAATCCTTTGCCATCCAGTTTTTCAGTTAACTCACTTAACCACGAGTCCCTCAATCTCTGCATATCGGGCTACAGTGTCACTAATCTGAAATCAAATCCCTGAACACTACCTTCTCTTAGCGTTTAAATATACCAGTATCTACTTATACTTAGTCCGGGCAACTTGCACGGGTACGACGTAACTTGCATAATGTGCCCACATGGGCACGCTAGTGTAGGGTTGCTTCAGGCTGCTCTAGGGACATAGTGTAACTTAGTAATATCTTTGATACTAAACGCAAACAGTTATGTGTTGGATATTTTATGGCAACAATGTAACAACTTTTAAGAACACAATTTTATAAAAACTTATAAAATAACACACTTGTGATATTTGGTAAATAATGTGTGTAATAATCGGACCCTGTTATGCATAAAAGATTCAACCAACATATTGTTAGTTTTGACACACGTCGGAAGCTCTCGACAAAATGTATGAAAAATTTGAATTGTAATTACAACATTCATAGATCGTGCACATGCACGGTAGTGTTGATGTGTGGGAGACTTCAAAATGTTAGGGTTGGCATTATTTGAAATTGTAACCAATATTTGAGCGAGCTAGCATGATTTTTCTCGCTCTATCCCTTGATGTCATGACTTACGTCACATCCGACAACGGTGCCAATCCTGTTGTTACAAACGTATTCCATCTTTGTCTTCAATTCGAAAAAAAATTGATGGCGATACATTTTAGTCCCCTCAAACCACAGAATCAGCACCAATAACAAAACACTACTACAACGATATCTTTATAGAGTAGTTAAAACCGATTGTGTCCATGAAAGTCTAACTATTGCTCGCGACTTCAGATGCATACAATTTTCATCGGACTGAGATCTGATCTTATGACCCACAATCCTATTTCTGGGATAACACATAGCCTATGCTATGTTATATCAGGGGCACTATTCACTATACACTAAAAAATATATACAATGTTGTAATTCGATGGCAGAAAACGTAATTTCTGTTAGTAGCCAAAATGGGTTTAAAATACCATTAGAATCAGAAAAAAAATACTGCGTCAAATAATGTGGGTCTCATTTCGATATCTTAAAAAAATACTTACGTCGCGTTGTCACTTTTAAGACCATTACCCCTGTCCATTTGCTGTAAGCATGCAATAATCTCGTCTTGGACTTCTTTTTCTTCATAAACTGATAGCATTTAATATTCTGTTTCTTGTATTTAATAACGTAAAACCATCGATGTTAGGCCTAGCCATACACCTGTTCACAGCTTATGACATTTTTACGTTCCGAAAATAAAAACTGATTTGCTATATGTGCCCAATATCCTGTTTGATAATTCCTTTTGAAGGATAAGAATAATTCCATCATCTACCTGCGATTTATAGTTAATGAGTAATGATTTTTTTTAGATTTTTCAAAAGATTTTCGGCTCTTCTGAAAAGTTTGACATCTCGTACTAAAAACAATTACGTTTTCTGCTATAGAATCATAATTCAAAAGTTTTATATAAATTTAATTATTAAAAAATAAAAACACAACTGCCAAGTGAAACAAGTTTGATAGCAGGCGGTAGTCATTTTTTTTCTTTCATTTCATAAGAGGTATTTACATGTACATTCCTATTAGCTACCATCATTTTCAACCGCAGCGCAGTCGGGATTTTATTTTTTTTATAATTTTATTTTCACATTTGATGTACGTTCTTAGGTAATTTTTTTTTATTATTATTGCATGGATGAAAATAACTTGTGCGATGAATACCTTTAATTTGAGACATCAATAATTCGAAAAACATCGGAATAGATGAAACGCGATTGAAAAGTGAGACTTGAACTCACGACCTTTCCCTTACAGGGGGAATGCTCTCCTAACTTAGCTGTTGAGCCACACCAGAATCATTTCAAATTTTCCTTATTTCTTTTTATATCCGGCTTACGGTGGATTTTTCCGATGTTTTTTGAACTTAAAAGTTAGCATAATAAATGCTATAAAAAATTCATTCAAACATCAATAATTGAAATCCGTAAAATGGTTCTGAAGATAATATGGTAATAAGGAATATTACAAACATATCTATATACATGCATACACACAAGTTGCACGCGAAAAACAAAACCCTTCTTGACTGAACCGTATTTTATTTAATTTTTTTATTGATACAAACGGTTTTAACTACTCTATACCTTGCAAAACTCACGTCTATAAAGTTTCGTATTTATTTTGGCACAAATGTATTACAGATAATATCGTACTTTATTGACGGGTAATATAACCCTTCAATGCACACTCATTTACTGAGGTGGAATTGCAGTAGGTATTTATTTATAAATGTTAACGAACCGAAATTATATATTATAAATTTTAATGAATTTTCATGATTCGCGCACTATTTGAATTATATTTTCTTCCAATGTGGGTGCTTCATAAAATTAAAAAAAAAACCTACATAAAGTAAAAATACGTCTTGTTGGTTAGCCCTGCAACTTTGATAAAAATACTTCTTAATATTTTAAGCCAAGCGTCGCCGTGTCGGGGGACATTTGGCTCCTTGTTTACATCAAGGAGTCAAAATATCCAATGTCACATGAACGTATGTATGTTGCAACTTTTAAACATTTTGTAAAATCCGTTTTAAGGTATACATAATAAATGATTTTTGACGTTGACTTTGAATACAATCAAAGCGGGCGAAGTCGCTGGCAGAAGCTACAATAATTCACTAAACACTCACCCATCAAAATATTTTGCAAAAACCATTATTGTGCTTACAATACCTACATGTTTGTGATTTCAATAACAAATAGTAAGATTGAAGTGTGATAATGTGTTATAATTTATCTGTTTTAGAATTCATTAAAATCTACATCTGCACATAAGATATATTATCCAAGAAATAGACACACACAGACCCAGAAACACACAGAAATAGGTAATATTTTCTATTTTTTTAAATTTTCTGATTTATGAACATGTAGTCTCCCAATGTGCGCTATTTCTCCCGAAACTCCGCCTTCTGCATCCAGTCAGTATGTTACAGTGAATGTCCGAAATGCAGCGTATGTTAAGATAAATAATTGTCTTTTGACTTTCTTATTGTATTTTTTGATGTAAATGAAGGGTATTTGGTAATGCACTCCGACTTGATCATCTTTGCAAGCCGGTGCACCTGCTGAAAAACGGACGAGGCTCTGGCGCTGGCTTTCCCTTCAGGGTTGGGGGGTCAGACGGCAGTCGCTCCCGGAAAGGCCAAAACTTAGCCAAATCAAGAAATGATAGGCAACGTTAGGGATCGCGCGAGGGATAGGGCGCCGCCGCAAAACGGCGCGCAGGAGTGTCGCCCGCCTCTTGTGACAAGTGGACGAGGGCTACCGTGCCTGAGCCGGGCACGGCTAAAGAAGATAGGCCAAAATCGCGATCCCCGTAAACTCCGCTTCGCAACGTGGAACATCGGCACGTTAACTGGTCGCGCGAGGGAGTTGGCCGCCGTACTCTCCAGGCGGAGGGTGGCCGTGGCGTTCCTGCAGGAGACTCGGTGGGAGGGCAGTAGCTCCAAGCTCATTGGGGACGGCTACCAGCTGATGTACACAGGTGCTCCTGATGGGCAGGCCGGGGTGGGCGTGGTGCTCTCCCGGGAGCTTCAGGATGACGTCTTGGAGGTGAAACGCCATAGCGCCCGACTTATGGTTGTGAGGGTGCTTGTCGATGGGATTGTAACCCACCTGATAAGTGCCTACGCTCCACAGTCTGGGTGTGGCGAAGCCGAAAAGATCTCGTTCTGGAACCAACTCGGGGGAGTGCTCCGTGACATTCCGCTGTCGCAGGAGATTGTTCTGGGTGGTGACCTGAACGGTCATGTGGGTGGTGGATGTGAGGAGTTTGGGCGTGTCCACGGTGGTTATGGATACGGTAGCCGTAACCCAGAGGGTGAGCATATCCTCAGAACGTGTGCGGCTGCTGATCTTGCCATCGTGAACACGTACTTCAAAAAGAAGCCCGAACATCTTATCACCTACAAGAGTGGGGGGCGCGCTACCCAGATCGATTTCCTGCTCACTAGGAGGCACAGCATCAGTAGGGTAGCCAACTGCAAGGTTATACCCGGGGAGAGTCTCACTGCGCAACACCGTCTCCTTGTCATGGACCTCCGCGTAAAACCCAAAGGCAAACGAGTTGAGCGCGGCCAACGCAGAATCAAGTGGTGGCTGCTTGATGAAGCCAAGTCCCAGAGTTTCGTCTCAGCTATCGGTGATAAGTGCACTAATGCTGTAGACGAACCAGTGCAAGATTGCTGGGACAAGATTCAGGCAGCTATCCTTGAGGCGGGGAAGGCAGTGCTCGGCACGTCTAAGGGTGGACGCAAGTGTGACAAGGACACCTGGTGGTGGAACGACACAGTCCAGAAGGAGATCAGGGTGAAGAAAGCCCTCTTTAAAAAGTGGCAAGCGTCCAAATCTCCCGAAGACCACGACGAGTACAAACAGGCTAAACGCGCCACTAGGAGAGCCGTAGCCAGGGCCAGACGAGACCACTTGCAACCGCTATACAACAAGTTGGAATCGTCTGAGGGGCAAAAGCTCATCTACAAGTTGGCGCGCTCCAGGGCCAAAGCGGTGCAGGCTATAACCAAGTGCCGCTGCATCAAAGACCCTGGAGGAAACCTGTTGTACGAGGAAGTCGCGGTGAAGGAGAGATGGCGCTCATACTTCCACGATCTGCTGAATAAGCAGCATAAAGAGGTGCAGCCACCAGATCTCCCTCCAAATCAAGGACTAGTGCCACCGATAACGCCTGCTGAAGTTCAGACTGCCATTCGTCGCATGAAGAACCGGAAAGCTGTCGGACCCGACGAAGTCCCCATCGAGGCTTGGAAGGCAATGGGTGCCCGTGGTGTGGGCATCCTCGCTAATCTTTATAACCGTATCCTCCTCACCGGTAAAATCCCAAACCAGTGGAGGCTGAGTGTTATTACGCCAGTCTTCAAGGGCAAGGGATCGGTGCAAGAGTGTGGTAGTTACCGAGGTATAAAGATAATGTCCCACACCATGAAGCTTTACGAGCGGATAATCGATTCCCGGATCCGACAGGAGAGTACCCTCTCGGAGTGCCAGTATGGATTCCGCCCCGGACACGGGACTATGGATCCGTCGTTCGCCCTAAGGATAGTCGCGGAGAGATACAGGGCGAGGAACACGCCCCTGTACTGTCTATTCCTAGACATGCAGAAGGCCTTCGACTGTGTGCCTCGCGCGATGATCTGGTGGGCACTGCGGTCCAAAGGAGTCCCAAAGGCTTACATCGACACCATCCGAGACATGTACCAAGATTCCGGTTCCGTGGTTCGGACCGCTGTTGGCGACACGAAAACCTTCCCCATCACCGTCGGGGTACACCAAGGATCCGTACTTAGTCCCTACCTGTTCAGCTTGGTGTTAGACGTTTTGTCGGACAGTATCAGAGACTCACATGAGCAGCCTCCATGGTTGCTTATGTATGCTGATGACATTGCGCTGATGAACGCAGACAGGAACAGATTGGTGCGACGTGTGAAAGTGTGGAAGGAGGCGCTTGAGAACGGCGGTCTGAAGCTAAATGTGGCGAAGACAGAGTACTTGGCGTTAAACTCCATAGATCCCACACCCGTTCGCATAGGCGAGAACTTGGTCGAGCACACGGATCAGGTTAAGTACCTGGGATCTGTACTTCACGTTACTGGTGACATCGACCACGACGTCAAGGCACGTATTGCCGCCGCGTGGGCTAAGTGGCGGGAAATGACTGGCGTCACTTGCGACACTAAAATGCCAGTCAGGCTGAAGGGGCAGGTCTATAAAACAATCATTAGACCTGTCCTCTTACACGGCTGTGAGGCGTGGCCGCTGTTGGAGCGACACAAGCAGATGCTGCGTGTCACGGAGATGAAAATGCTGCGGTGGATGTGTGGAGTCACGCGTAAAGATCGCGTGAGGAACTCGCACATCCGCGGCAGCCTTCATGTCCGTGACATCGCAGATAAAATGCAAGAGAGCCGCCTCCGCTGGTGCGGCCACGTCTTGCGGAAACCACCCAGCTACGTGGGTAACAAATGCCTGGCAATGGCGCCCCCACCCGGTCCAGGTAGAAGGGGTAGGCCCAAGAAGTGCTGGCTTGGCGTCGTGGAGGGTGACATGCGTGAAAACGGTCTCACTACCTTGGACGCCCAAGATCGTGCGAAGTGGAGGAGGAAGAGCCGGAAGGCGGACCCTGAGCTCCGAGGGCACCGTGGCCTCGGATGCAATCAGGACTAACGTCTCTATGTGGATGATGATGATGATGATGACTTGATCATCTCTCAATTCACGACTTACACTGCAATCAGTTTTGTAGGACTTTTAACGAATTTAATCCCGGACTAAACCGGTACACGGGTACTGCGGTAATTATTTAAATAAAAATCATGCATTTTAGGGTTAAATCAAACTGTGGGTTGTGCGATAGAGAGGAAGCTTTACAAAATCGAAGTAAGCCGATCTTCTCACTCTTCTCCTCGACGTATCGTACTATGCACCTTTGAAAGGCACATCCCTTGTATTATGTGCCTTTAATCGTATCTAACTAAATCTGTAATCTGATTCGAACGTGCGGGGTGAGGAAATGAAATCTGCGCGGGGGTGGGAGCTTCCATTCTGTACGCTAGTACTATTATCTATTCTGTGGTTTTGAGTAAATGCGATTTGAAGTTAAGGAGTGTATATAAAACAAACAGGCACAAGAATAGAAGAATGGATATTTATTATTGGTAACACAATAAATTAGCATTATTTTGATTGTATTACCACAGGCTACTTGCTTACAGTTTTCCTGATTTTCTTAAAAAACTACCATGGATCTTTTATGCAAAAAAGGAAATCATCAGTATAATTTAGACATAATCGTTTCAAGTCAGCATCAGTTACATTTTTAAGAGGAACATAATAATTAAAATCTTTTAAGATATTAATATTTATTTAAAAAAATGGTTCAAATGAAAAAAATGAGCTATGATTTTCAGTTCTCATTTTTTTAAGAATCTTATCAATTCTTTTTGGTGTGTTTTGACTTACGGCGTTACACTCGTGCTGCCTACCCTGAAGAAACCTTCTAATGCCCCTCTTGAAGAACCCCATATTGTCGTCGCTTGGGAAAACCATGGCAGGGAGTTCATTCCACAGCTTGAGCGTACGTGGGATGAAGTTCCTTTCATACCTCACGGTGCGCACCATATTCGGATGCAATGTGTGGGGATGAATTCCCTGTCTATGGCGAGCGGTGCGATGATGGAATGTAGCTGTGGGCATCATGTCAAATAATTCATCTGAGCACAAACCATTAGAAAACACAAAGTGAGGCAAAATCCCTTCTGAAGCTGAGAGGTCATATCGCCTGCAAGTATGGGACTGTCGACTAGCCTCAACGCACGTCTTTGCACCGAGTCGAAAGGGTTAAGCTGGCAGGCGGGCGCTCCGGCAAAAAGATGACAGCAGTACTCAATGTGGTGCCGAACCTGTGCCTTATAAAGAAAGAGTCGCTGCACCGCAGTGAAGTACTGCTTCGCCCTTTTAAGAACTCCAAGTTTCTTTGATGCCAGCTTGACCTTGTCCTCTAAATGATTGCGGTACTGGACGTCACTTGAAATGTCGACGCCTAGGATCCCGATACTCGGGGCAATGTTAAGCCGTGTGCCCAGGAATTGCGGCGCTGCAATAAATGGGGTTTTCTTAGCGGTGAATACACATACTTGTGTCTTGGTGGGGTTGAACTGGACCAGGTTTAGTCGACCCCAATCGGATACTCCCGAGAGAGTAGTCTCGATTTCTGACACAAGTTGTTCGTGACTCCCCTCCACCTCGGACTGGGGGATGTTTGATCGGTCCGTGTAACATGCGTCTCCAGTACTGTCGTCCGCATAGCAATGAATGGAGTGGTCCGACAGCATGTCATTAATATGCAGCAGACACAGGGTCGGAGACAACACGGAACCTTGTGGGACACCAGCGTTTATGTCAATGCGGTCCGAGCGACTGCCGTCCACGACGGCTTGGATGCTTCTGTTGGACAAAAAGCTGGAAATCCAATTACACAGCCCCTCAGGGAGTCCATAAGATGGTAGCTTCGCAAGAAGACCTCTGTGCCATACCCGATCGAAAGCCTTCGCTATATCTAGGCTGACCGCTAGTGCCTCACCTTGGCTCTCGATGGCTTGCGCCCAACGGTTTGTGAGATACACAAGAAGGTCACCGGTCGAGCGACGCTGGCGGAATCCGTACTGTCGGTCACTCAGTAGACCGTTACCCTCAAGGTATCCCAGGAGCTGTGTATTAATAACACGCTCCATAACCTTCGAGAGAAGGGAGGTGATAGCAATGGGCCTGTAGTAGGACGGGTCTGTACTGTCGCCTTTCTTAGGCACCGGATGCACGTATACCGGAACTCGTCCAGCGGACAATGAGAGCGCGAAGACTCGTGTAAGAACAGGGCACATCTCTGGAGCACAGTGCTTGAGCACCATTGCCGGTATGCCATCCAGCCCACTCGACTTTCGAACACGGACTTTAGTTCTCGCCGAACCCTCCACTGGGTGATTTTTACTTCACCCATTGAAGTTCCACACCAGGGTATACTAGGTGGTTCGGCATTCCCATCAAGTTTGACGCAAAGGGGTTACCTAAAAGACCGGCTTTCTCCTTGGCGCCATGGGCCAGACTACCGTCGGGTTTTAAAAGTGGCGGTAGACAGGAATGGATGAAGTTTCCCTCGGCAGCTTTGGCGAGCGACCAAAATGCGCGACTGCCGGATGGGAACCGCGCAAGCCGCTCACCAATTCTGCCGATGAACTCAAACTTAGCCCTGGCCGTTGCCTTCTTACTGGACCTCGAGGCAGCATTCAATTTCCGCTTCACTTCACCGATGTTCGGATCCTTATTGGCGAGGGCCGTGGTCCAATCCTTATAAGTAGATTGTTTGCGAGTTCTCGCTTCTCTGCAGGACCTATTAAACCACGGACGCTTGCTCGCTCCTGTCGCGATCCATTATGATCCATATCCGTAAACAAATCACAATTAACTTTGAAATTTCACTTACTTGCTACTCACAAGGTAACTCTAGAGTCAAGAAACAAAACTGAATAAAGCGATTATCCTCACAACTTATAAGTTGGTTCTGCTGTTTTGTTGTGTTACCAGATGTATAAAAGTTTATTACGTTCAAAAACTATATTATTAGATGGACGTATAATATTTAAAAAAAAAAATCTACTAAAATAATTTACAATATTGTCTATAAAAATAGTTAAAACAAAAATTTATAAATAGTATAGGTATCTATTATAACAAAATTTTAAATTTCGTATTATGCAATTTAGAGTCAAACCACTTGGTCCCTGCGTAAACAGTAAGATCCAACAAAATAATTATGCATAAAAGATCCAAGGCACTTGGTTCACTTTAGATTAAAAGTGATTGAAAAATCTTATTTTGTAGAAAGGATCCAACCTGCTTAGGTGCAATAAATTATTTGTTTTTTGATTTTTATCGGGTCCAAGAGTCATGAATCTGTTTGTATTTTGTTTTTATTGCGAAATACGATTTGGTATTTTTTTTTTTTTTTTTTACACAGGACACGTCAATTTGACTTCACCTCGCCTGATGTTAAGCTAAAGGCAAAGTCTCGGAAAGAGGGTCACCATCGTAAACATTTACCATGTTAACAGTGGTGGCACTCAGCTTGACGGCCTCATTAGATGCCTTTTCACGCCCCGCTTAAAGGACCCGGGACTGTAGGAAGAAGGAAACACGTGAGCTGGCAGGGAATTCCAGGTCTTAGTGGTGCGGCATAGGAATGAATCACTGAAGTAGACAAAATGTTAAGTGAATGTTATCAAACTGCTAGGATCTTTTGTGCGTATATAAAACTCGAGTTGTAGTTTCCTCTGTATATATAACTCGATTTTCGACAAATTGGTGGTTGGATCTTTTATGCATAATCCCATGACTATCGTTGGGTATGAAAAAATGAGAATTTTGTGTGTAAAAACAGTTTTTTTGTGCAACTTAGTTGACAGACAAGCACACGGCCCATCTAATGAAAAGTGGTTACCTTGTCCTATGAACGTATGTACCTAGTAGCACCTACAAATATTTTGTTGCTTAGATTGTATAGGTACAGCGACTAAAGGAATAAATGCCACATTTTGCTATGACTATACTGCAAGGGGTTTTCACTCAGATCAGGCCGTGATGTTGTTAGTCAGGTATTAGTATGTATGGGGCCAAGTGAACCTTGCCTGCTAGCTGGTATACTAACTGATCGACGGACGGAGGGAAAGGAGAGTGCACCCCGGTCTCCAGCTTTGGATGCAACCGAAGCTAAAAAGATGTTGAGGTATAATCATAATGACAGACAATACTTTTGTAGCTTACAAAAGAATTAATAAGTAATCCATTTCACTTGTGGCTTCATTAAAACAGTCTAAACGCGACGATGTCACGGTCGTTTTATCCGGTATGGCAATGAATAATTCGCTCAAAGTTATACCGCACAACTTTATACAAATGCGAGTTCGCTGCCGTATTGCAAACGGGTCAAGTCATAAGAAAAAACTACAAATAAAAAGAAGCAATTTGTTTCCCTGCGAAGTATCATAGGGAATTCACAGTTTCTAGGATGAAACTTATCAACTTTGTTTTAATGAATAAACTGTTTACCACATTGTTTCTCAAATAGAATGACTTAAGACTTGGGTATTCAATCATAATGAATAAAAATAAGTAATAGGATAACTATTTTGGGTCACGGCAGAGAAGGATTTGAACCACCCCATCTCTTCCTATAAGGTGTTGTACAAGTACAAAGCGACTAAGGGATAGGGCTGTTTAACATCAGACAGATTTAAAAGGCCCAGACTCAGCCCAGATAAGCTCACCCCCTATTACGTGGGACCGAATGCAATTATTGGTGAAATGTGGGTGTTAATTCACCTATCCGGTTATAAAGGCGTGATTGAGTATATGTATGTATAATAAATATTAAGAGAAATAGTTTATTTTGTTACAAAAAGTAAGGTATCCAACCACTTTACTCGTGACAAAATTATTAAACTCATACGCCATTGGTAATGATACATTGGCGGATATAAAATGAGCAAGAATTGTCCCCATATCTCCACTTGCCGTGCAGTCAAATTAACGTAAAATATCATTATTTAATAAGTATTTGTGTTAGTTTTACAAATTCAACTATAGATTTCTCTATTTGGGGATTTGTGAAACCTACGCTGATAAATTACCCACAATTGGAAGTCCGCGTTACCACCGATAAACCCAATGACAAGTGGACACAAAATGGATATCTTTCTCGATTGTTTTTGTTTAGTGGAGCATCTGTAGCCTCCATAAGCCTAAAATCTTATTTAAACACCAGCAACATAGGATTTTATATGCTAACATCAAGTATTTTTTTTAATACTAGCTAATTCAAAAACGGTAACACGCTATTCGCTACCATCTCCAGCTTGTTCTCTATGATGAAATTTACTGCGTTATGCGCGATTGTTGCAATCCACCATTTCGGGTTATTCCCCTGCACCCATTCGTGGTTCGTTAACTTTGTTATACGAGTGTTCGGTACTTAGTTCATGATTCTGCTGGGAGCGGCCACTGTGGTGTAAAAACTACGGATAGTTTGATATACGGCACGCTAATACCTCTATAGACGGGTTATAATAGGATTTATTTACAAAAAGCGATGGTTTGGTTCCGATATGAACTTGTGCAATTTCAGTAAAGCGTGCTTCCAATTTCATTAATGCGTGCTTCTATTTGAAATTACACAAGTTCATATTTCAATATCATTTAGCATTTAACGTAGCAAATGACTTTATTTGTAACTCAATTCCCGTTGTAATCGTTAATTTAGAATGTCGTTCCTTCTTTATTGTCTTTCTTCAATAATACTTTTTCTGGATCTTCCTTTCTTTTTCTTCTTTCCATGTTCTTCGTGTCTTCTTCGTTATCATTCAACTCGTAGCTGTCAAAACCACATACTTACGAATATAGTTCCTATAAATTATCACCAACATCTTTTGGCCTTGTTGATCAAGGCCAGAAGATGTTGGTGATAATTTCAATCAACACAACTTGTTATTCAAAATTATAATAAAATATAGTAAATAATCATTTGCGTCCCTTAACTCACTCAAATGGAACCAGCATAACGTCGAAGAAAAAGTAAAAAGAACTGTACTAGCAAATATTTACCAAATGGAATACAGATCCACAACACAGTTCGTCCAGAGAAGACTACAGCAACAAACAGAGCGGGCTTTTTGTTAGTATAGGATATGCTTCAATTCTTTTTTAGTTCCAACACTAAAAAATATTTTATTAAACCCATCTCATACATCACTACGTACTCGAAATACATTTGTTGCAACTTTATTTTGCTACACAATGTAGTTTCCACAGTAGAGATATTTCATAAAACTGAAATCATATCGTATATTCCATGGAGTAGTGTGGCTGTGACAGTTACCTGCCTATGATGAATTGTTCGAAAGTAAATCACACTCAGACATATATATTTTACGAATCATTGTACAATGTATCGTTCAACTTTAATGTAGCTGTATTTTTTTTTGTTCTTTTTATGGATTAGGGAGGCAAACGAGCAGACGGATCGCCTGATGGTAAGCGATCACCGCCGCCCATGGGCACCCGCAACACCAGAGGAGTCATAAGTGCGTTGCCTTCCTTTTAAAAGAGAGTACGCTCTTTTCTTGAAGGTTTGAAGGTCGTAATGATTCGGAAAGAGCGCTGGTGACAGTTCAGTCCACAGTTTAGTTGTGCGAGGCAGAAAGTTTCTCGAGAAACGCACTGTTGTGGACCGCCAGCTGTCCAGATGGTGAGTGTGGAATTGCTGTCGCGTGGAACGATGGCGGACAGAGGCGGCGGGGATCAATCCGAACAATTCCTCAGAGCACTCTCCATAGTATAGGCGATAGAATATGCAAAGCGAAGCCACATCTCTACGCAATGCTAAAGAGTCTAGTCGATTTGACACATCCCTGCAGTTGACAATTCGAGTCGCCCTCCGTTGTATGCGGTCCAGAGGGAGAAGTTGGCACTGAGGTGCTTCTGCCCAGAGATGAGAACAGTATTCCATATGTGGCCGTACTTACGCCTTATAAAGTTGTTGGCGGTGAGCCGGAGTGAAATACTGTCTCGATCTATTGAGCACGCCCAGCTTCTTCGAGGCCAATATAGCTTTACCCTCTAAGTGACCGCGAAACTGGACTTCGCTCGATGTGTCAACACCAAGTATTTCAATATCGGCTGAGACAGTTAAGGGGGTGTATTTGATTTATAGTTCTATTTGGGCTGATGTTGATTTTGTTTTAGTATTCCTGTGAATTTCAGTGGACTTAGAAGCTCAATATTCGTTTTTTTACATCTCTTTTCGTTATGAATTGGTTTATTTTTATATTTTTATTAATACCGCGCGGTTCCCGCAGTGTAGAATTTGGGCCACCCCGTCTCCATGCGGTGTCGTACAAGGAAACTAAGGGATAGAGCTGTTTAATATCAGACAGTCCAGTCTTAGAATCAAATATAGACTCGAGTCAACAATAGTGCCCGGAATATGGCAATAGGTACACCCCCTGTTACGTGGGACTGAATACAATTATTGGTCAAATGTGGATGTTAAACGTATCTCTGCCTAACTCTCTGGGGATGACGGCCTCATAATACGTGTGTATGTATTTTGGCTTGAATACAGAAGCGACTGCCGTCGTCCTCCCAGCCTTGAGAGGAAAATCCGAACGTCGCCCATTAATTAGCAAGTATACTGACTTGCGTATAGGCTCCGAAGATATCGGTGGTATATTTCTGCCCATCATTGCAGCTTAATGCTTGTTAAAAAGCATTAGTCATAATTTTACAACTGTATTTTTTCGGCAACTTCTGTATTTTCCAACTTGATCGGTCTTATTTACATTTTACACCTTTAGTATTAGATAGGCAGCTGAGTACTTGTGTATTTAAAGGTATTGTATAATTGAATTTAATTTTTTTTTATTTACTTATCATCAAGACTTTTTAAATTCTAACCCTACAAAAATTATAGTCGTTTCTATTCAAATTTGGTTTACATTAGCATTGCAGTAGGTAAATTACGTTATAATTATAAAAATAATGATTATTTTATTTAAGTAAATGGGCATCCACTGCAATTAACGTCAAAATAAAATAAGAAAACGGCATTAAAGAACACAAAAATACTCAACAAAATAAGCAAGTAAATGATGATTTGATTATTTCTGGAATTTTGTAGCATTAGATGTCATTTGAGGTCTCTGCTCAAATTTTTCCTGCTTGCAAAACATATTCGCATAAAAATTTTCAGATATTTAAGTAATTAAATGTCGTACTGATGTAAACCTTGCACTGAATTTGCGAAAAAAGGGCACGAAGCGGTGGACGTCCTGGTCTAACACAAACCTCTACGCAAATAAACAGCAAATAAAATCTTTGAGCAGATAGAACAGTGAACCCATTATTTTTATTTCATTCTTATTATGAAGATGAAATTTTCTAGAGAAAATTTAGGTAAGGCGGATGGTTCTTCAGATGATGGCGTTTAACCGACGTTGGATTACGTGATTGCAGAAGCAGGGTATTGATGAAGACGGGGGCTCATCGCACACGTGGAGGGCCCTTCTAAATTACGAGATTTCTTGGTAAACTTAGGCAAGGCGGATGGTTCTTCAGAAGATGGCGTTTAACCGACGTTGGATTACGTGATTGCAGAAGCAGGGTATTGATGAAGGCGGTGGCTCAAGGCACACGTGGCGGACCCTTCTAAATTACGAGATTTCTTGGTAAATATTTTACTTGCCATAATTTAATCGAATCTTTATTACAATTACAATACAAACTTTGTGAAATGAAGAACATTAGAGAACAATAATTTAAGCCATTTGTGTCTGTCAGTAAAAACAGTTTTCAAATTTATCGTGCGATGCTACCTAACTCCGTCTATAGCTCCTTGATCAGTTAAGCAATAATCTAACTTTAATCGTGCTTGATCCCTGCACTTAGAAGTCTTACTCCTGTAGTAATTAGTCGCTAGCTAACGATGTTCAGATGATTGCTACTTTTTATGCATTTAGCTTCTTTGAACTCAAAGGTTTAATTAATACTCGTCGCTTCTATTTGCATCGCGGCAATAAATTGTCATATTGAGTTAAACTTAATACTTTTCTCTGTTATAAAACTCATTTTATTCCTATTAAATTTGTTCTTTTTCGTTTAACATCGTATCCCAGTTACATCTGTGGCGATACTACATGTACCCAGCGCCATCTAGCGACAGCAAGCCGAACTACTACGCCACTACTACGTCACTACGAAATCCTGCATCGCGAAAGTGAAGTTCGCGCGCTGGTACAATATATACATAACATCCCAACTGCAATCGTTTTTGCCGCAGCCCGCCAGGCGTGTTCACCTTGCCTGGTCGGAGGATCCTCCCTTTGTGTTGGAGGAACACCACACCTCGTTCCTCCATAGTGTTGACCCCGACGTGATCTGATCACGTAACCTTCGCTGTGCATATCAGCAACTTCCTCATCGTCACATCCTATTCACTTCTTCCGCATGAGCGGTAATGAAGTCTTCGCCATCCAGCACTTTCGGCCCTTACATGGATACCATAGCATGCAGCGACCGCTGCAGCCTGGTTACCCTTCGGCCACGCCTGCATCTAAGGCACTTCGCCATTACGCAACATTCGCCCCACTACACGGAGGACTTACCTCGCCTCATCGAGAATTCACCCCGTCACTCACCGAGGACTACTCACCTCAGCTCAACGAGGACTACTCACCTCAACTCACCGAGGACTACTCACCTTAACTCACCGAGGAATAATCACCTCAACTCACCGAGGGCTGCTTGCCTCAACTCACCGAGGATTCGCCTCGCCTCACTGGCGGCTCGCCGAGCATTCATCTCGACGCTTCAAGCCCCAACTCACTGGGCGTTTCAACGCAGGACCGCAAGCACCGCAGCACCGCACTTGCCTCGCTTCCTCGGGACCAGCGGTAATCCCGACTCACTGGGACTAGCGAGGATGACTGTTCCGCCATGGAATACGCGGCGTCCAGCTCCGACGAAACGGAACTACTTAACACTGGCACTGGCACGCTCCTCAAGAGAGCTAAGACAGCTGACTCATCGCAATCAACCTCCGGTCTTGGAGGGGAGTGTAGTGGCGATACCACATGTACCCAGCGCCATCTAGCGACAGCAAGCCGAACTACTACGCCACTACTACGTCACTATGAAATCCTGCATCGCGAAAGTGAAGTTCGCGCGTTGGTACAATATACGAGTATATACTACTCTGTCAAGAAAGTACCGGGAAAAAATCAATAATAAACAAAAAATTTGTTATTCATCCAAATTTATTTTATCACCTTCAAAGTATGCTCCTTCAGAAACGATACACCTACGCCAACGAATAATCCAATCATCAAAACATTTTTTAAACGCTGTTTCCGGAACTGAGTTCAGTTCTCGCCGCGAATTCTCCTTTATGTCTTCTACTGATTGAAAACGGGTGCCACGAAGTGGTAATTTGAGTGTAGGAAAAAGAAAGAAGTCGGCTCGAAGTTGCTCGATGGTATTTGTTGAGTGTTTGGACAAAAATTCGTTCATAATGATGGCCTTGTGCGAAGGCGCATTATCGTGGTGCAAAATCCAAGAATTTTCTTTCCACAAATCTGGCCTTTTTCGTCGAATTTGTTCTCTTAAACGTCGCATAACGCTCAAATAATATTCTTTATTTACCGTTTGATCTTCTGGCAAAAATTCCGAGTGCACAACACCGCGATAGTCAAAGAAAACAGTCAACATGACTTTGACTTTTGATCGACTTTGACGTGGTTTTTTCGGTTTTGGTTCAGTTGGAAGGCGCCATTCCGAAGCTTGTTGACAAGTATGCATGTCAAACTCCCACGTCTCGTCACCTGTAACAACGCTTTTCATGAATGTTGGGTCGGTATTGACCCGTTCTAGCATGTCCTCAGCAACTCTCATGCGATTTAGATTTTGAAGAAAATTCAGGTCTTTTTGGGACTAGCCGGGCAGCAACACGTTTCATACCCAAAATATTAGTTAAAATGGTACGGATCGACTCGTGAGATACAGAATGTTCGGCGGCCATCTCTCTCAAACTTGAATGAGGATTTTCAGTCACTATTTCCTTCACTTTTGCGATATTAACTTCAGTCGCAGACGTTGATGGCCTACCAGAACGAGGCAAATCTTCCATCACATCTCGACCGCTTTTGAACGCTTTGTACCACTCATAAGCACGGGTTTTTGATAAAGTCGATTCACCGTAAGCCTTCTGTAACATTTTCAGTGTCTCCGAACATGAAATTCCATTGACGATGCAAAATTTAAGACAAACTCTTCGTTCGATGTTTTTGTCCATTATGAAATTCGCAATACACACTAGATATTATAAATCTAAAAACAGCACTGTTTTTACAATAAATGACAGATGCAACTCAAACTCCGCGCCAAAATGGAAAGCAGTTGTGCCAATCAAACAACAACAAAAAAACAAAAATTTGAATTTGGAACCATAAACAAAACATTCATTCCCGATACTTTGTTGACTGAACGGTACGTAAACATCTTCTAAGTATATTCAATAGGATCTGGTCGAGTAAAGAAATTCCAGCAGCCTTCGGTATAACATCCCAACGGTAATCGTAGGGCCGCGGCCTGCCAGGCATGATCACCTTGGCTGGTCGGAGGATCCTCCCTTTGTGTTGGAGGAACATCAGACCTCGTTCCTCCACACATCCAAAACTTTGGAGCCCTCTTCCGGAGTTGGCTCTCTTTTTTTCCTTTGAGAATACCGTAAGGCAAAACCGGTCAGGTTCAGAATTAAAATAAACTCAGTGGAAAAGTACAAGTGTGTTATTCAATATGTGTAGCAGATTCCACCAAGTGCCATCAATCTCCAGTATAAACAGTCTCTTTCTTTTGTTGTTTTTTTTTTATGGAATAGGGAGGCAAACAAGCAGACGGATCGCCTGATGGTCACCGCCACCCATGGACACCTGCAACAGCAGAGGAGTCACAAGTGCGTTGCCTTCCTTTAAAATAGAGTACGCTCTTTAAAATAGGTTTAAAGGTTGTATTAGTTCGGAAATACCGCTGGTGACAGTTCATTCTGCAGTTTAGTTGTGCGAGGCAGGAAATTTCTCGAGAATGTTTTTTTTTGCTTTTTACGAGAGTCAGGGTCTGGTTTATTACAATCAGGCGTTCATCAGACAATAAACATTTAGATAGATATAGTTATACTATAATATGTTTGTCTTAAAAGCATAACCAGTAACAACCACGTCTAAAATCAATAAGACATTGTTTGCATTCTTAAACTTAACTACTTTTAAAGCGGTACACTAGAAACTGTATACAAACATGGACGACACAGGAGCGGATATCAGGAATTTGTACATCATATCCGGTGTGTACCGGCAGCTTCCGGTGACGTGCTCCGTATCCGGAGTAAAGCGTTCAAGCAATAGACGATGACGTAGGATGTTTCCATTTTTAAAACCAAATTGTACTTCACTTTGCTAAATTTACATAATTTGGCGTGAAGGAAGCGAGTTGGCGTGGTAACGAAACTAGCAAAATTATCTCAAAGTTCCCGAACTTTGTTTAAATGTTGCTTTAATATTTCCGTAGAATCAGCTCAAAGTGTTACAAAGTCGTCTCTTTATCTACAACGAAAGAAGCAAGATGAGAAGAGAAAAAGAGTAAAAATGTGTTTTGTTAAGGCATAGGAATCTGGCACAATTACTGCTTCTCACATTTCTCACACATCCTCAAATACCCGTAGCGTCTTGTCTATTTATTTTAGTCGCACCCTTCAGTAACAAGCGTTTACACACCAAATGACTGGATATAATATTTTGATTTTAACATAATAAACCATCATTTTATGTATCGAATACATAGGGAAAAAGAAGAATCATCTCGGGCGGGACTCGAACCCGCAGTCTTACCCTTACAGGGGGAATGCCTTGACCAATTCGGCTATCGAGACACGCCCGATGTGATTCAAATTTCCCATCTTATACGTCTTTAAGGCGACGGTGGAGTCATCTACCGATTTTCTTACGAACTATCGGAATCAATGAATGATGTTACAATCATTTTTAAACATTGATTTTTAATAACTCCGCCCAAACAATTGAATGAGTTTTTACAGCATTAATTATGCTAACTATACAAATCGAATTCTCCTTTTTCCCTATGTATTCGATTTGTATAGTTAGCATACTTAATGCTGTAAAAATTCATTCAATCATTTTATGTCTCTATCATGATGAATGTTCTGATGAGCTCTTCCAATTACTCCCACCCTCTCCTTTCCTACAGAGGACAACGCGTGCAGGGCTTAGGTATCACCCGCATACGGTGCAGAATATTTCATCAAGGAACAAGCGGTGGAACTGCCTGCCAGCTCACATGTTTCCTTCTTCTTACAGTCCCGGGTCCTTTAAGCGGGGTGTGATGTGAGTGCTGCCATTGTTAACATGGTACATGTTTATAATGGTGACCCTCTTTAAGCTTACCAGCAGGCGAGGTGAAGTCAAATTGACATGTCCTATAGGTATATAAAAATGTAGCGTAGCACGATAGCGCTTGGGTTTATTTCGTAAAATATCATAAAACATTGATAAATAATTTTATCACAATAATAATTAGGATCTAATATAAAAAATAACACATCTCAGTTTTATTACATACATATTTTTAAATACGCACATCGCATTTGTCGGTGCAATTTCTATGGTGACATGTGCGTCACCACCGCTAAGTCACCCATACCAGTAACCCCCGATAACTTCCAATAATCGTATCTAGCCAACGAGTTGTGGTCCACATAACACTTCGAACACTTGCCTAATGAAAAAACTACAAGTCACGCTCGACATCCATTTATTAGATTACAAGATCCTAAAACTTTGATTCTTAATTCCGTCAGTGTTGGATCAGAGAAAATTGTGTTAACGCTGTGAGATCACAAGCTTTATCCGGATTTCATTTAGATAATTGAATGAGAATCTATTCTGACTGAGAAAAGGTTCAGCGCGAGTGAGCAAGGGCGGAGGCCAGGAGAACAGCGATTGTCTTACCGTCTTTGTACTATTATTTTTTCTTTGAGATTTTTTACTATGAACTGAAACTGATTTATAATTTGCTGATGGTTAACGAGAAGAGAAAACGTGTCTGTAAAGCCATCTGGCGGTGGTCCCCGTTTCCATACGAACCTATTAATTCCTATAACCTATTCGTCAAACAGACAGTCGTTACGGGTACCTAGTTGAAAATTCAGCTATTTTAGCTTTAAAATTTCGTTATCGCCAATTGGTTGTGGAAGTCAGATGGCGGTCTCATTACAAGAAAATATCAAAGTTCAGCCGCATCATAGTTAGACTGGAAATTGAAACCCACTTGAATTAAGAACAAGTCTGAGGAAATGATGACTATTAATAGAGGATAACTCAAAAATTCAGTACTAAAAAAAATTATTTACAGCGATTAAGTTACCTATGTGATGTAAGAAGTTCACTATAATATTAAAGTAAAGTAAAGTAAAGTAAAGTAAAGTATCTCTTTATTGTGTACACCAAGGATAAAAACATGTGTTGTTTGTAGGTACATTTCTGGTATAGACAATAGGCGGCCTTATCGCACAGTGGCAATCTCTTACAGGCAACCTTTGGATGGAGAAAGAGATACTTATACCTTTCACTCGTAACCATTTATTCGTCATCCTCTAAACCTTATTCAAACTCCAAATTGAGTTCTCTTAGCCTAAATACGAAACAGCCCAACATCAACCTCCACAACTCACTGGCAACTAGAATGTAATTAAATATACGCGCCGCTCATCGCTTCCAACTACTTACTCATATTTGAATGAATTTTTTATAACATTTATTATGTTAACTTTAAAGTTCGAAAGAGATAAAAGAGCATACCCCCTGTAAGGGAAAGGTAGTGAGTTCGAGTCTCACTTGAGCATTTCATTTTTTCCGATGTTTTTCGTACTTAGTCATAGTTTTAGTGGCCCCACATAACCAAACGCTGACTAGTCTGATCACACTGGCGTCCGTGTGATTAATTCTATACGTTTACCTGATCCGGTTCCGCAGTTAACCACGCTTACTAACAAGACCCTTTTTTCTTGTGATTGGGTAAGCGGTAATGTCTACCTATAAGTTTTCCACGAGGTTTTTTTTTACGGATAAAGCTCTTAAATTGACTGATGCGTCTTATGTTATTTAAGTTGTAGAAGGGACTTGTAAACTAAAGGTTTTATAGGGTTCAAGCAAATGCTTAGGTAGGTTAGGTCTAAGTATAGTGAAATAAAGGTCATTTTCCCTAAAAGTGTATTAATTCATGACCGGTAATTTGTATACTCGAGTATATTGGTCCTGATAGAGCCCAGACTTAACGTCAGGAAGAAATATCGAAGTTCAGCCTAATCCGCATTTAGACTAAAGCGGACGTCAGATTTCGAAGTGAAAGCGTTAGATGCACCTGGGATTTACGCTAAGAAGAAGAAGAAAAGTCCAGGAGTCGGGACGAACCTGCTATGTTGGAGGGAAACCGACTGACATCAGATCTAGCATGTCATGAAAATATCTGCAACGAGTGTACCTACTCACAGAGCACCAATCAGATATTTACACCCTAGTCAATTTTGTGAGCAAAACATAACATACATAACATAAACTCACGACTGTATTCCCCGAAGGGGTAGGTAGAGGTGCTAGCACCCACATTTCGCCAGTTTATGTTTAGGTCCCAATGTAATAGGTGGCGAGCCTATTGCCATTAACCGGGCACTTATAAACCTGCGATAAATACACACATAACTTCGAAAAGCATCGATAAGTCATTGGTGTGTGCCATGGTAAACCTGGGATAGAGCCCGAGACCTCATCTCAGCAGTCCATTACCCATACCACTAGGCTACCGCAGATAGTTGTGAGCAAATATATAGAGTAAATATACTTGTGAGCAAATATATAAGCAAATCCTACTATATTATTAATAGTATTTTTTTGCTATCAGTACGTTATTCATATCAAGCTGACGTACAAGGATATAGTTATTATATAATTGTCATAATAACATTGCAAGTCTATAATAGTGTCGCAGATTACAATAATTACATAATATTCATTTGCTATATTATATCTCATGGTAAAGACAAATGCCAGTTAAAGTTGTTTTGAAACACTATTTATTCTTAAAGCCTACTTACTAATATTATAAATAAGAAAGATTATGAAAATGTTTCGATTTTGGTGTGTTTAAATATTTGTTATTCAACTCTCTAATGCCTAACACACACTGGAATAGGTATAGGTATAGATTCTGGAATAACACATAGGTTGAATAGATAGGGAAAAATAATCTTCTCGGGTGGGACTCGAACCCGCGATCTTTCACTTACAGGGGAATGCCTTGACCAACTCGGCTACCAAGACACGCCCGATGTGATTCAAATTTCCCTTCTTATCCGTCTTTAAGACCACGGTGGAGTCATCTACCGATATTCTTACGAACTATCGGAACCAATTAATGATGTTACAATTATTTTTAAACATTTATTTTTGAACACATAGGTTACTTTATTTCTCGGGAATATGTTCACATAGGTTACGAGAACGGGAACGGCTGGGGTGGCCCTGTTATACTCCACCCGAAACCAATACAGCTTGATAATCTTAAAGAGTAGCTAAAGTCGTTTTTAACCCCCGACGCAAAAACGACGGGGTGTTATAAGTTTAACGTGTCTGTGTGTGTGTGTGTGTGTGTGTGTGTGTGTGTGTGTGTGTCTGTCTGTGGCATCGTAGCACCCAAACGAATGAACCGATTTGGATGTAGTTTTTTTTGTTTGAAAGGTATATTAGTCGGGAGTGTTCTTAGCTATGTTTGGAAAAAATCGGTCCAAGATGGCCGCTGCCACAACATATCAGAATAAGAATTTCTTCATAACTCCCTCAATATGGGTATCAAATGGAAGAGCTTGACTAGGAGATCACTTTAAAAAGTATAAAATAAAAATTAAATTAAAAATTTAAAAAACCCCCTGGTGGAGCGCTTATGTACTTTCTTAATTATTTCCCACATAATTTAATTGTATTTCAATTTTGTAATTTAAGAAACCGCTTTTATGAACGAATAATGTTTGAATATTGGCGCTCATTTGTTGACCACTTAGTGTTGAAGAAGGCCAATGGATGGCGCTGTGAACGGATCTTTTCGAACTATATTTTGAGAACGAAGTTTCTATGAGCGAGACTCTCAAGCTTCACGGCTGACGTTCAACCCGTTCATTTTTTAATGAGTCAGTAACTCGCCGCAGCACCGAAAGGTGTCTATGACTCCGCTAACGCACCAAACGGAAGTTTGAGTAATTCAACTCCTCGTTTCTTTTTCTGTGTAATTCTATAAGTTCCTTTGGCCACATTCTCAAGTCAGTATAAGTGAAGTGTATCGGAAGAAAACGACAAACTCAAGAAAATAACCGGCCGGTCGAAACATACCTACCTACCAGCACGTGCCAGGAACCACGCCTGTCTACAGCTGAATCCTCACGAGGTGGAACTCAGGTCAGTGCCGGTTCTCTTACGTTTTCATTCATAGAAGCGGTCACATGTGTATTTTCTTTTCATTACTACCTAACTGCTGGTCATAGGAGCTTATACGCTCTGTGTGCAAACACACCATTGGCAGGACTATTTACACGTCCTACCATAATTTATGGTCCTTACGAGTCGGATAGGCCAGTAAATAACATATTCACGTAATTATTGGTGAAAAATATTTCTTTCCTATTCATTTAATTAAAAGATTCACGTAATTTTGGTGAATTCTTTCCGCCATCTTAGTTTCATTACTTTCTTTCGCTAACAGATTTACGTAAATTATTTGGTAAATTCTGCATTTAAAACGCTAAATCTACGTAATAATTGGTAGATATTTATAATAGTTGGTGATTTACGTATTAATTGGTAAATACTCATCATTCTATTCACTTACGCGTAACTTTGTAGGTACCTACCTATCTAGGTACGTAGTTACATACCCGCTTCGCCGCCGCCGTGCTACTTGCGCTATTATATAATAAGCCGTAGTACAATTTTCAATAAAAAGTATATCTAAACTGTTTGTGTTAGATAATCGTCTTGTTATATTTCAATAGGTAGGTCCTAATCGTTAATTTGCAAACATGTCGTCAGATCTCGAGACGAAGCTTATTCTGTTGAATCAAAAAAAGGAATTATTGTTTGCACGCATTACCCGTTGGTATAAATCTTCGAAATCCATTGTTTGCTTTGACATAACGACGCGAGCGAATGAAGATTTTCTGTCTGAGACCGAGAACATCGACGACGTTCGCGATAAGTTCGAGTCGATTGTAGATCAAATAAATAGCTTAAATTTAGCATTAGAACCCCCTGTGGAATCCGACTATTCTTGCCTTGACTCATTTGATGAATTGTATTCGAGAATAAAACGCATTAGAAATAAATTATCTACGCCCAAGGTCAAGGAGGTCGCCTCACACGGGTCGAGTAATTCGAACGCGTCTGTAGTGAAATTGGAAATGCTTGTTGTTCCGAGTTTTGACGGACGCCCTGAAAACTGGAATACATTTTATCAGTCCTTTAAGGCCAATATTCATTCAAACAAACAATTGTCTGATTCGCAACGTGTGCAATACCTATTCTCAAAACTAAACAATGACGCATTAAAGTTCACTGCCGGTATTGTTCCGTCAAGTGAGACCTACAGTATAGTTTGGGACGCCTTGGTTAAGAAATACCAAGATAAACGCTCATTAGGTTCATATTATCTTAATAATATATTAGACCTTAAAGAATTGTTCACCTAGTGTGAACTCACTTGATTCATTTATAGGTATATATTCCTCCTCTATCGCCGCGCTTAAAGAGTTAGGTATAAATGATTTAACGGACTTCATGTTTCTACAATGTGCCTTGAGGAAAATGGACACTCTAACCATCCAAGCCTTCGAACTTTCTGTTCGAGGTGTCGATGTACCTACGACGCAACAGCTGATCGACTTTGTACAAGATTATGCTAAGATGATTGAACGGTCAAACCCGCGGTCTTCGTCATATGCGAAGTCGTCCACTGCTGGGACGCCACAGTCTAATGATAGGCGTGTACAGCGTAATTCTAAGTCGTTTGTTGTCAGTGTGCCGATTAATAATAAGTCGAATGCGCCCGCCGCAGTTGACGCGTCATGTTGTTTATGTGGCGGCAGCGACCACCGACACCTGTTTAACTGCACTCAGTTTAAAAATATGCAAAATGCAAAGGCTAGATATGAGTTTATTAAATATAAGCGTGGTTGCGTGAATTGTCTAAGCACATTACATAATCTCCCGCAATGTAAAAGTACGTCAGTTTGTTTCTGTCAGAAAAAACATCATAAATTATTGCATTTTTATAATAATGTTAATAATTCGCACTCGCATGCGACGAGTGCTGTCCCTCTCTCGCCGCCCCAGTGCGACAATGTTAGTCTCATTCCTGAGTCACCGCTCGCTTCAAGCACTGTGCATTCGTATGCCTCTAGCCATAAGGGTGATATTCTCTTGGCAACCGCTCAGGTGTATGCTCGCCCTAAAGGTAGCACTGGAAATAAATCTGTAGTCAGATGTCTAATTGATAATGGCTCACAGAATAACTTAATAACATTGTCCTGTTGTCGTTTATTGAATTCACCAATAATACCGATGAGTAATTCTGTTGTCAAAGGTGTTGGTTCCACTTCGCACCCGATAATAGGCTATGTGTATTTGGACATTGAATCTCGTATTTATGCAGATCATAAGTATACTATACATGCGTTAGTTATGAATAGCCTTACGGATCAATTGCCCTCGCAATTAATTAAGTGTGATCGCGAGTTAAATCTTCGCGATTTACCGCTTGCTGACTTAAGCTGGAACATTCCAGGAAACATTGATATAGTATTAGGTGCACAGCTCTTCCCGTATATCTACTTAGGAAATAGAGTCGAGTGTGGTCCCAGTGCCCCTTGTGTACTATCAACCGCGTTTGGGTATGTACTTATGGGTGATTACCCACGTAAAGTTGTTGTACCTACAACCGCATCCTTTTCTGCGCTAGCACTAAATGATTTAGTGCAAAAATTTTGGGAACTTGAGGAAGTTCCTGTGAAGCGCCTATTGTCTCCAGAAGAAACCGAGTGCGAGAATATTTTCACATCTACTGTGACTCGCGATGACGTAGGTCGTTATGCTGTTGCGCTGCCGTTCTGCAAGGATCCCTCTGAACTAGGGAACTCGCGCGGCGTCGCTCACCGCCGGTTTTTGTCGCTCGAGCGTAAACTTCGTCAATCACCAACCGTACGCGAAAATTACAATAAGGTTATTCGGGATTGTTTGGATAACGGTTGTCTTGGTCTCGTTGATGACTCTAATTTGTCTATGGATGGTTATTACATACCACATCACGCAGTAGTTCGACATGACAAACCGATGCCGCGTATTGTGTTAGACGCGAGCGCTAAAACCCATACTTGTCTTTCGCTCAATGATATTTTACATATTGGTCCCAATTTACAGGCAGACCTGTTTTTATTATTATTAAATTTTAGGCTATTTCCTATCGCAATGAACGCTGACATAAATACTCACCGCAAATCGCTTGAGTTTGATGTTGGCAGTCATGTCGCAAAGGTTTTAGGTCTCTCGTGGGAGCCGTGTGGAGATAATTTTTATTTCATATCCACCTTGGTAGATGAGAAGTGCACTAAGAGAAATATACTCTCTATAGTTGCGCGACTATTTGACGTGCTCGGGTTGGTGGCACCTGTGATACTCTACGCCAAGTTGTTAATTAAGGAACTTAGGCTTAGTAAGAGTGATTGGGATGACCCTGCTCCAGAGCATATACGCTCACGCTTTTCCGCTCTCGTTCAAGAATTAAAATTGCTTGACACATTAAAAATTCCGCGATATATAGGTGTCGAAGTTGATTGCGAATTACGTCTTGTCGCATTTTGTGATGCCAGCCTGAATGGCATGGGATGTGTTATTTATGCACATTGTACCTACCCATCTGGCATTCAAACTCGCATTTTGTGTGCGAAATCAAAGGTCACTCCGACAAAGATTACTACGCTTGCTCGATTAGAGTTATGTGCTATTTTGCTTATGTCAAAGTTAATAAGAACTGTACGTGATTCTTATGCATTATGCATTCCCGTTACTGACATTTACGCCTTTGCTGATTCCACGATTGCCTTATCATGGGTTCACTCGTCACCACATCGGTGGTCGATTTTTGTTAGCAACCGGGTCGCTCAGTGTCAAGAAAACTTGAACGCTAAACATGTTTATCACATCGCCCGAGACATTAACCCGAGTGATTGTCTATCACGCGGCATGCTCCCCTCGCAACCTTTGACTTATGATTTGTGGTGGAACGGTCCAGCATGGATCCGCGGCCCCCCTGATGAATGGCCTATTAAGTCATTCTCTCCCGCCAACTGTTCTGACTTACCTGAGCATAAGGCAAATGTGTTGAGTGTGACATCAAAACACACAGAGTCGCCATTGTTATGTACATTAGCACAACGTGTTTCTTCTTGGCAGAAACTACTACGTATCATTACATACGTTTTAAAATTCGCACGATTTAAATTTAAGATCGAACCTCATTCTGTATCAGGATTACCTCCTGTCCTTCTCCCTAAACGCGATCACGTTGTTGATCTAATAATTCAGCATTTTCACGTTGTCAATTGTCATACTGGACCTGGACTCCTCATGTCTATCATAATATATAAAACGCGTACTGGTACTTACAAACTCGCTGTAAACAAATTGTATCCTATCCCAACGCAATACCTTACAACGCTAAATAGAATCTTAAACTTTAATTTTTAACTCAAACTTTAAACATACTTTAGATAGAATATTGTTAGTCTAAGTTGTTATTTTAGCTATGTGTATTATTATGTTATACAAATTCACTATGGGCTCTAATCAGCCAGTGTTCGCTTGTTTGTTTCGTAACGTCTTGCGACGTTCCAAAGCCGGGTGCATGGTGGAGCGCTTATGTACTTTCTTAATTATTTCCCACATAATTTAATTGTATTTCAATTTTGTAATTTAAGAAACCGCTTTTATGAACGAATAATGTTTGAATATTGGCGCTCATTTGTTGACCACTTAGTGTTGAAGAAGGCCAATGGATGGCGCTGTGAACGGATCTTTTCGAACTATATTTTGAGAACGAAGTTTCTATGAGCGAGACTCTCAAGCTTCACGGCTGACGTTCAACCCGTTCATTTTTTAATGAGTCAGTAACTCGCCGCAGCACCGAAAGGTGTCTATGACTCCGCTAACGCACCAAACGGAAGTTTGAGTAATTCTACTCCTCGTTTCTTTTTCTGTGTAATTCTATAAGTTCCTTTGGCCACATTCTCAAGTCAGTATAAGTGAAGTGTATCGGAAGAAAACGACAAACTCAAGTAAATAACCGGCCGGTCGAAACATACCTACCTACCAGCACGTGCCAGGAACCACGCCTGTCTACAGCTGAATCCTCACGAGGTGGAACTCAGGTCAGTGCCGGTTCTCTTACGTTTTCATTCATAGAAGCGGTCACATGTGTATTTTCTTTTCATTACTACCTAACTGCTAGTCATAGGAGCTTATACGCTCTGTGTGCAAACACACCATTTGGTAGGACTATTTACACGTCCCACCACCCCCGTCACAAAAATCACTTCCAAAAAGTTTAAAATAAATGGAGTTTGCCTTTTAACTTTAACTGTTGCCATGTCGGGGGACCTTGAATTGTTCCGATAATATAACGGAGTGCTTAACCAATTAGGGTCCCCCGACATGGCAACCGTTAAAGTTAAACGGCAAACTCCATTTATTTTAAACTTTATGGAAGTGATTTTTGTGACGGGGGTTTTTTTAATTTTTAATTTTTAGTTAAGTGGTATGTCAAATATAAGATAGAATATAAGATAGCTATTGGTGTAGGTATCAAACTACCCGTTAACCCGGCCCCAGGGGGGACAGGGTCCTCTTCCCTGTTCTCCACTGCGGTAATTCTTGACCGGCGCGTCCTTGTCGCGGGGGTGGGCATCCCTCACTCCAGTAGGCCGGAGTGGAAGGATGGCTGAGTTCGGTCGGGGACCCAGTTTCGCGGGGTATAACGCGGCCCCCTGCCCAGGGTTACGGGTGAAGACCTTAACGGCGACCACAGCGGAGAAAGAGGATTTCGGTATGGTGTGCGTCGGCGGAGGAGGCTGCGGATACGGAGTACCGTAGACGACAGTAGGGTCCAACCTGAACAAGTCGGCAACTCTTGCAACCAATTCGGCTCTCCACGTAATGACTTGTCATTCCTGGGGGTACAGCCGAGGAGGTCGAGAGAAGAGCACGTATGATGGGCAAATACATGTTCTTAACGCTATGTCCCGGGCATGCAACGCCTGCGGAGAGGTCACTTCGCCCGCACATGAGAGGGTGCGGATAACAACACGGGGAGTCGCAGTTACCGGTGATAAGTCATGCGCTAATAGGCGACAGCGCGGGCGCCAGGGGTGACTTCCGGCGATAGGATAGTCCATCGCGGCTAATTGATCAGTTACCGCCTGCCTCAGCTGGGCAGCCCCCGGCCAATAAGGTACTGGTCCGCCTCCCATCTCGCGCTTCTATAGGTGTGTGGAGCAGCAGGTATATCACTGTATCTGAAACGGGATGGGCCTTACAAACACCTCGTACTCTAAAAACAAATAAGAAGATCTTCAAAACGACGACTAGATTCGCAACATGGAATGTACGAACTATGCTTCCTGGAATTGACGATCCGACGACCTCGTCCGCTGACACCCAGCTCCAGCTCAGAAAAACAACTGTAATAGACCGAGAACTTCTTCGGATGCGTGTGGACGTAGCCGCATTGCAGGAAACACGGCTTCTGGATTAAGGCAATATCCGTGAAGACAATTATACCTTCTTCTGAAAGGGAAAGAACGTCGGTGAAAAACGTGAACAAGGCGTTGGTTTCGCTGTTCACAACCGCCTCATCGAATGCACGGTAACACCGTCATACGTATCGGAACGCATACTATCCCTAAGATTACTGTTGGCTTCGAGCCCGGTTACACTTGTTTCGGCGTACGCACCAACCCTCCAAGCAACAGCCGAGACCAAGGATAAATTTTACGACGATCTAAGAATAACCCTAGAAAAAGTTCGTGCTTCAGATAAACTTTTGCTGCTGGGCGACTTCAATGCTAGGGTAGGAGACTAATGATAATGGGCAACGCCTACTGGAACTATGTGCATCTCACTCTCTCTGCATAACAAACACCTACTTCAAGAGCAGACCCATGCACAAGGTATCCTGGAGACACCCTCGTTCAGGGCATTGGCACCAGATAGATTTTATTATAACGAGGAGGAAAGACCTACGTGATATTCTTAACTCCCGTACATATCACAGTGCCGACTGCAGTACCGATCACTCCCTAGTCATGGCAAAAACACGGCATGTTCCTAAGAAAATTCACTCTGCTAAAAAACCTATGCGTAGAGTCTTCTACAACACAAATGCTATGCACAACAAGGGCTTACATAAAGACCTGGCAAAACACACAGAGGTAGGACTCAGCAAAGTAGCACTAGAGAATGCCCACAGCGCCGAAGACATGTGGCACCTGGTAAAACATCAACCGACACACGCCGCGGAAAAAGTCTTCGGACGAAAGGAAAAGACTACCAGTGACTGGTTTACTAAATATGAAGATGTTCTACTCCCACTTTTACAACAAAAGCGTGCAGTTAACTTAAGCCTCCTGAACCACCATAAGGAACCGGCTAAACAAACCGCTTATAAGATGGCCAAAACGGAACTGCAGCGTGCCAGCCGTAGATGCACCAACGAATACTGGGTAAATCTGTGCAAATCCATACAGCTGTGCAAGGAAATAGGCGACTTCAGAGGGATGTATCAGGGTATAAAAACCACCATTGGCCCAACTAAAAGGAAACGAGCTGCGATCAAGGACGCATGCGGGAACCTGATAGCTGATAAAACTGAATAACTTAAAAGATGGACACAACACTATTCTGACCTGTACTCCTAAAAAGTCTCTATAAAACCCAACGCACTGGGCTGCCTCTCTTTTAGACCAAAAATAACCGAGCTCGATGATCCTCCCACAGAAGCCGAACTATATAGGGCTATCCAAAGTCTGAAATTGGGTAAGAGTACAGGAGCCGATAACCTGCCGGCTGAACTCCTGAGACTCCCCTGTGTTCTCTCTCCTCTGTACACACTCTTGTTGCGCTGTTGGGATGAGGGGACAGTGCCACAATATATGAGAGACGCTGATATCATCACCCTGTATAAGGGCAAAGGAGACAGAGGCGACTGCAACAATTATAGGGGAATATCGCTACTGAGTGTTGCTGGAAAGGCATTTGCTAAGGTCGTCCTACGTAGACTGGAATCATTGGCGTCCAAAATATACCCGGAGTCTCAGTGTGGCTTTAGGGCAGGCCGTTCGACTAGCGACATGATATTCTCCCTTTGACAGCTGCAGGAGAAGAGCCGAGAACATCAGATTCCTCTGTACATGGCCTTTGTCGATCTCAACAAGGCTTTTGACAGTGTCAGTAGAGAAGGTCTGTATGACGTACTGGAGAGAATTGGATGCCCTCCAAAGCTTCTCTCACTAGTCAAGGCTTTTCATGAAAACATGCAAGCGTCAGTCATTTACGACGGCGAGAAGTCTGCTGCGTTCGACGTTAATCACGGGGTGAGACAGGGCTGGGTTCTGGCACCTAATCTTTTTGGTGTGTTCTTCTCAGTGCTACTTATAACCGCTTTTGAGGACTGTGACGTCGGGGTACATCTGCATACCAGAAAGGATGGAAAGCTATATAACATTAGTCTTCTGAGATCCAAACAAAGGCGGCACGAACTGATCATCAGAGAGCTGTTGTATGCGGACGATGCCGCACTGGTTCCAAACTCGGAGGCTGATCTCCAAGAATTGGTGTCGAGACTGTAACGCGCCTGTCAGCTCTTCTCTATGAGCATTAATGCCAGAAAAACTGTCATCATGGTGCAGGGCGTAGACCAGCCTCCTGAAATCGCATTGAATGGTTACGTGCTTGAGGTCGTGGATCACTTTTGTTATCTCGGATCCACTGTTACATCTTCACTAGTGACTGACGGGGAAATTGGCGCTCGAATTGACAAAGCCTCAACAACATTTGGTAAACTTTTTGCGCGCGTTTGGAGAAACAACAAGCTTTCCAATAACACCAATGTTCTTGTATATCATACCTGCGTCCTGAGTACGTTGCTGTACGCTTCAGAAACGTGGACTACGTACGCAAAACAAGAACGTAAATTGAACGCATTCCACATGCGCTGCTTGAGAACCATACTTGGCGTCACTTGGAAGGACAGAGTGACAAACGAGGAAGTCCTCAGAAAAACACGCTGCTTCAGTATTACTGCCTTGCCGAAGCAGCGGCGACTTCGTTGGCTAGGTCACGTTTACCGTATGAGTCCTGAGAGATTGCCACGCCAGATAATGCTGAGTGAGATTGCGGACGCTAAGAGACCTGTAGGGCGTCCAATGCTGAGATTTAAGGATGTCTGCAAACGAGATATGCAAACGATAGTTTTGACATGAAGATAGAGGGTTGGGAGGAGCGCGCCGAAGTGAGACAGGAGTGGCGTCAAAACATGAAGGCTGGCATGACTCGGCACGATGGTGATTTGTGCGAGACACTGAGACAAAGAAGACTCCTCCGCCATCTGCCACCACCTGCGGACTCGTGTCACACCTGCCAGAGATGCAACAAGAAATGTCGCGCTCAAATTGGCCTATACAGTCACCTGCGCCAATGCGGGCGACCGTGACTGTGCAAGCACTGCAAAACAATCATCTTTTAAGATGTTGTGGCCAATGATGATGCCAAATAGAAATAGTTTTCTTAACATAACATAACCTCACGCCTGTATTCCCCGAAGGGGTAGGCAGAGGTGCTAGCACCCACATTTCGCCAGTTTATGCTTAGGTCCCAATGTAATAGGTGGCGAGCCTATTGCCATTAACCGGGCACTCATAAACCTGCGATAAATACACACATAACTTCGAAAAGCATCGAAAAGTCATTGGTGTGTGCCATGGTAAACCTGGGATCGAACGCGAGACCTCGTCTCAGCAGTCCATTACCCATACCACTAGGCTACGCTACCGCAGATTTTCCATAGTTTTCTCTGTGTACCTTAGTGGAAAACCATAAAAAAAATAAACCGTGCGCTAGCGTGTGGGTTAGACGTGTACTCTGTACCTGAGACTATTATTATTAGATAAAGGCGGAAAAAGTTAAAAACCAGACAAGTACTATATATCATAAGAATCGGAAAAAAATTCAAGCAAACTGTGAAAAGATAGGAAATGTGAAGTGGTTACAACATAGTGGAAATAGCAAAAAACTTTTAAAAATAATCAAGCAGTGCACAATATAAGGACCATTAGTAGCTGAATCGGTGAGTCATCATATGCCGCTCGAAGCAAGCACATTACCATATATGGTCACAAAAACATTCAATTTATTATTTCTGTAAAGAACCTTAGGCAACACAAAAAAGTAGCCAGCAAATTCGAACATCATATTAATTGTCTCCGTGGCGTGGTCAGAAAACCTACGGACACACGTTTCGGAAGCTCAGGTTCGATCCTACCTCGAACTGGACATCGATTCGTCTTTTTGTGATTTATTTAATTAAACTAAAAAATCATAAAACTAAAATATCAGAAATAAATACATAAAGAAGAAACAAAGACCTCTAGACATTTACAAAAAGAAGGCGTGAATATCTGCTTAGACATGGATGATGATTCTAATATTACACATCGCTCTCGGAAGCCTCAACAAACACTCTCTTTGAGCGATGCTTCGATTAAGGATCTAAACCGAACCATCTTATTCGACACAAGTGCGATAAGCCTGCCGAATACATCGTTAAATGACAGCCAAACCGTATACGATCTCAAGGAAAAAATAGATAAACTTACTCAGGAATTAGCCATCGCACATCATGAGATTGATAATTTGAATTCTGAAAATTATCGCCTGAAATGTGACCTAAGCAAAAGTCAACAAATTGCTGATGTTTATAAAAATCTTGCTCATTCAGAAAGTCTCCGAATGACGCCGTTATCGTCACGCAATAAACAACGCAGGGCTCGCTATTCTACGCCTACAAAGTTCCATAACAGAATTCAGAAGCTAAGCACAAACACAAATACAAATATGGACATCGGAAAAATATCCAGTGACACTATCTCTGATCTAGGTTTAGCTACAGCAACTGAGACACATGACCTCCTGCCAAGTACAGACCCCTCTTTGAAAGCCCGGACGGCACCTGAGTGCACGCGCTCTGTAGTTGCCAAACGCAAGATAATTATAATCGCCGATGACCAAGGACGAAATTTACAACGCACACTGCAATATCTGGTGGGCGAGGAATTCCTAGTGACATGCTACTGGAAACCCGGGGCACCGCTCCATCATGTACTAACTTCGGAACGTTGTTATATTGGCTCACTAAGCAATAGAGATTATGTTGTTGTTTTGGGTGGTATACATGATAGGTCACCATGTAATTTTAGAATTTGTGTTAGCAACTTTCTATGTTTAACTAGAAATACGAACGTGGTATTTTGTGAGATTCCCCATAACAAACATCTGAATGAAAATAAATTAAATTATGAACTAAAATTACTTTGCTCCCAATTTGTAAATGTGTCTTACATTGATATGGGATTCAGTGCCATAATACCATACCATGGTATTTATGCCCGAGTTATAGGAGGGCATGTGCTAAAGGAAATCTTAAGATTAGAATATCTATATAAGTTTAACGATTATGAACGTAACAGACAAAAACATGTGAGTAGTTCTCTCGTTAATGGTAAGAAATCGTACATTTCAGTAAGTACACAAACACCTATAGAACATTTACACAGCCAGTCGGATCATGATGGGGATAGGGATGTCTTGTCTAGTCAACCTACTGATTTTTTTCGTGAACACTAAACTAAACTTGATGCATCAGAATATTGATGGCTTAATGACTAAATCGGATTTACTTACTTTAATCCTTGATAAACTTGAAGCTGATAAAAAGCAGATTGGGGTACTATGTGTTACTGAGCATAATTTATTGAGGGAGGATATATGGTTATTAAATATTCCCAATTATAGGCTAGGTTCTATTTTCTGTAGAAAAAACCGCAGGGGTGGCTCTTGTGTCTTGATTCATAACTCGCTATCGTTCAGCCCGTTAAAAGAAATAAACGAATTCGGCATAGAAGGTACTATGGAATGTTCAGGGATCGAACTTCCGTATCATGGAATCATAGTAATCTGTGTATATAGGCCACCTAGAACAAGTGCTGAAGACTATCAGGCATTTTTCAATGCATTTAATTCTCTAATTAGTCGTTACATATATGGTAGAAAGAAATTGATAGTATGTGGTGATTTCAACATCAATACACTCGTTAAAAGTTATGAATCTGATGAGTTCTCGCATACCTCACAATCCTTTAACCTTAAAATTGTTTTCAATGAACCTACACGACCGGACAGTGGTAAATGTATAGATAACTTTTTATCTAATATACGAGGTAGTCACCACGAGATCTTGGAGTTTGCGTTATCGGATCATACTGCACAGTTATTACAAATTCCAATAAAATTAAGCCATATACATAGACACTGGTACATTGAAAAACGAGATTATTGTAAAGATAACATTGATAAATTTGTAGAGTGCATTAACGCCCTTAGTTTTCAGGAAGTCTTTGAAAGTGATGATCCAGGTACTGCCTTTACAGAGTTTTACCAACTGCTTAGACTCTTCTATGATCTTTGCTTTCCACTTGTAAAGAAAAAAATCCATGCGAAGGCCAAGCCTAAATGGATTACCAATGGAATAAAACTATGTTGTAAAAGAAAAAGACGTCTTTTATGGCAGTATCGAAAAAACCGCACTGAGTGTAATAAAAAATCTTTCACAGAGCTAAAGTCCAGATTAGATAGAATAATAAAGTTGACACAGAGAGCCCAAAATGATAATTTTATAAATAAATCTAGCAATAAATGCAAAGCCACTTGGGCCATAATAAATAATAATAAATTTAACGTCCCGAAAGATGAAATTGAGTACATAGTGATTAATAATAATAATATTAGTGAACCCTTGCAAATAGCCAATTCCTTTAATGCATTTTACATCAATCAAGTAACTAAATTACATACAAACTCCACACAAAGTTTTCATAGTGATAACGTTAATTCCTTATTTATGCACGCAACATTACCCAGCGATATAAATAAAATAATTATGAATCTCAAATCTACAAACAGCACCGGTTATGATGGTATTTCTGCTAAGATTTTAAAGCACGTCTCTATCAAACTATCTTCTGTACTAAGCCATGTAATTAATTTGTGTATATTTCATGGTGTATTTCCGACAGAACTCAAAATAACCATCATAAGACCAATATTTAAAAAAGGAAACAGACACGACATGAATTGTTACAGACCTATTGCTTTGATTCCAGTTATATCTAAAATATTTGAGAAGGTGATTTACGAGTCCTTGTATAATTATTTTGAACGTAAACATTTGCTGGTTGATGAGCAATCAGGCTTCAGAAAAAATAGAGATATAAATGTTGCTATTTACAAATTTCTCAGAACAGTCATGACTGAAATAGATAATAAAAGTCAAGCCTGTGCTCTCTATATGGACCTATCGAAAGCTTTCGATTATGTGGACCATCAAATTCTAATAGATAAACTAAATGCCTATGGTGTAAGAGGAAACGTACTCGATTTGATAAAATCTTATCTTAGAGATAGAAAGCAATCCACCCAAATCTCAAAGCTATGTCCTATTGAAAAAACGATGGTCAGTTACTTTTCGGAGCAGCAGGACGTTGTGTTTGGTGTCCCTCAGGGCAGTGTACTGGGACCACTTTTGTTTATTATATACATAAATGATTTTCCCAAGGCATTGCACCATGAGTCAGTACTTTTTGCTGATGACAGCACCATATTATTTAAAGGTAACAATAAAGAGGAGATTCAGCACCAAATTAACGATACCCTGTGCACTAGTGTAGATTGGTTCAATCGTAATAACTTAAAAATAAACATTGATAAGACCAATTTAATGACTTTCAGCAATAGATTAAATAAACTAATTAATTTAGAAATACAGCATAACAATAAGGACATTAAACAAGTCTCAGTTGCAAAATTTTTGGGTCTCAATATTGATGAGAACTTGAACTGGAAAAATCATATTGAAAGTTTGTGTTCAAGAATTAACCAGTACGCTTACGCTCTCCATAAACTTTCAAAAACTACAAGTACATCTACGGTCCTGACCGCCTACCATGGTTATGTTGCTTCAATGATAAGGTATGGCATAATTTTCTGGGGCAACGCTACAGACGTAGAATATGCATTTAAAGCTCAAAAAAAATGCGTAAGAGCTATTTGTAATATAAAATCAATAGATAGTTGTCGACCCTTCTTTGTAAGACTGAACATCCTGACTCTGCCATGTGTCTATATTTTAGAAACTGTACTATTTGTGAAGAGGAATGCTCATATGTTCGAGAAATTAAAAAGCATTAGACATAATTTAAAAATATGTATACCTTCCAACTCCACAGCTTACTTAAATAAAAGTATTTTCTGCATGGCTCCCAGAATATATAACCACTTACCTAAGTCAATTCTAGAGGAACCTAACTATAAAATTGTCAAAAGTCTACTAAAGAAATTATTGTTGGAGAAGTGTTATTATTCTGTGGAGGATTATTTACGTGATCAGCTGTGATAGACAAATGTACTGACATTCAATTTAGAATTAGGTAGTTTATTGATGTTGACATGTACTATTTAAATTGTGATGATTCCCATTGACGTTGTATAACGAGTATTACATTATTACTAATTGTGTATCCCTTAACCTCTATATTATGGACATGTTATAAAATTTATAGTAGAATTAGTATATTGTCATGTACTTTTGACCTTCTATTGACACCCACATTGACATTTTATATTATTTTAATTTTGTATTTCCTTGACTTCTACGGACGTAAAATTGCATGCCGCAAGGCTAAATATAGTGTACCTAATTGAATCAACATAACATCTCATATACCTATATTTGTAATTATATGAAATAAATAAATAAATAAATAAAAAAAAATAAAAAACAGACAAAACTGTATATAGATTTGCAGATTATACACACAAAACGATCTTTCAAAATTAACTACCTATTTGCCTCACACTTGTGTACCTACTGGTATTATATAGACGTATAATACATTAATTAGCAACAGCAATATCACACGTTTATTCGGCTTCACTGGTCCATAAGTGATTGAAAATGGCTGTAATTGCTATTAGCCTGATTACGTCACTGTTTCATGATTATTAGCTGTAACAGTAAATCATTAGCTCTAATTAAATACTTTCAGTTCAGTAACTGCTCTTACCCCTATTGTCATACGGCCGTTCCGAATAACATACTTACAGTTAAAGATAGATCGCAACAGTCAAATTTGACGTATCGGCTGTTTAAATTCAAAACATGGTAACTGATTTTTTCGCGGGAAAGCACATCGTGGTATAATTTTATTTTCCGAAATTGGTGTGAAATAGGAGTTACTATGTTTTGAATTTAAACAGCCGAGCACTTTATCTGTAGATGCGATCTACCTTTAACTGTCAGTATGGTATTGGGAACGGCCGTTAGTCGACATTATTGGTCACTGGATTAATTATTATTGTATTTACTGTAATGTCTCAGTGTACATGATTTTTACCCATGACGGAACGGATACAGTATATGCGTTTGGGGTGAGAGGATGTTTGTGTGTTTGTTTGTTTGTGCAAATCCATATTGTCATTTTCTCCGAAACTACCAATCCAATTTTGATGCAGTTTTCAGTTATGGGTTTGGCTTTAATTGGAGTATGTTCTTAGATAGGTGTTACAATGACAACTCAACAGGGGGCGCTACAGCAAGCATTTTAATGCAAATAAATGTTGCCAGTTATGGGATCGGGTTTGATTGGTGCCTGTTCTTAAATACTAGTGTTAAGGTGACTATTCACCATATTATTCACTGCACATCGGTAGTGTAAATCAATGTTGCCATTTTTGGGGGAGAATTTAGAATTTTTCAATTTACTTTTTCAATAATTTAATGCTTTTTAATTTTTTTTAATTGTCGTAGGCTTTTTCAAAATCTTTAATTTTTCACTTGTTCCTTAGATCTGGTAGCACGACAGCTTAGAAATGAACACATCGACTTCAAGTAGTTAGCACAACATTTATTTTCCAGATTATAAGTCGTAAAAATCCTTAAAAAAAAAAAAAAACCTGATACAATAATAGAATCACTAAATCAATGTTCATTACGACAGTTTAGAAGAATAGATGATGGTATGCTTCATTCATAGGCGAGCTTTGAGGACTGAGCAAGCTTGGATGAAACTTGACTTAAAGATAGTTTGTAGTCTGGAATAGCACATAGACAAAATGTCCTAGCTTCCTCGTGTTCTTGGGATAAAATATCCCAAGAACACGAGGAAGCTGTCTAATGGGTACCGGTCATGGGAGCAGTGAAATATAATGCAGCTAATTTCATTTGAATGAAATTTTTATAGCATTTACTATGCTAACTTTTTTTAAGTTCGAAATACAAACCTCAGCTGGAAGAGCATTCCCATGTAAGGGAAAGGTCATGGGTTCAAGTCACACTTGAGCGCTTCTTTTTCCCGATGTATTCCAGCTAATTTCAGTTAGTTCACATAGAAGTCTGACTGACTGAAATGACTTTTAAATGACGAACATATGGAAGTGATTTCTTTTTTAATTTCAACAACTGCAGTCATATTTGCAACGTACTCCTAGGTTATCTAGATTAAGTTGTCGTAAGTTTTCAGTGTAACCATATTCACTTTACTGCCCACAACCCCACATATAAGTTGTACCGTTGCCGTCCCTGTTGTTATTGCAAAATTAATTGGCGTATAATTGGCCCCGCCCGACTGGGTAATGTCTGAAGGCGTCCTGCAATTGACTGCTAGTTAATTAGACTCGAACGGCGGAACAATACGGAACAAACGGTGCAGCTGGGTGGAATAAATGGGACCAAGGTGGGAGCCTAGGATCAATTGTTTTGGTGGGTAGACGTAAATATTTTTTGAAGAAGTTTGAATTTCGAATGACATTCAAGATTGCTCGTTAATTTGAGAATAGTGGAACCTTTATTTTGTTTGGATGATAGAAGTCAGTTGTCTGAACCATTAACTTAAATCAATTCTAGAAGACGCTTGAATTTTGAATAGTAAATGAGGTACCTAATCGTAAAATTTAATCAAAATAAACAATTGAATGAATGAATTAATATTTAATTATAGTTTGAATTTAGTTACAGTGATTTATTTTCACAGTTTATAATTTAAATACATGTAATGTTCCATTTGTTCTCATACTTCAGTTATTATTTTGTTAATTATTGTTTCTATTTACATCCAAACCTATTTTAAGAAAATAAAAATTATAATGTGATTACGGTTTTCTCATATTTGCTTTTAAATCTCTTTTCATACTAATTCTTGTGGAAAGAACAATTTTATCATTCATTTATTAGAATTAACCCAGCAACTGAATTCACCAATCGAAGACCTGTATGACCTGAAAATTCATCAAAAATAGACTGGATGCGCAAGGCGGAGGATGCCATTGCCTTCACAATGGAAGACACTGAAACATTTTGATTGAAAAATAAAAAAGAAATTATTGAACGTCCATAAGATCTATGATCAATTATTGTTACACTACACAAAACTTGAATCACCCTATGGAGGGGGTGATTCAAGTCAAGTTTTTATTACGAGTAACACCAGTTCACATGTGGTGAGATTTCAAAGGGTTTTCCAAAGTCTCGGTCATTACTGTGTTGAAACGTTTCCAGAAAGTGCCCAAGAACTTGCAACACTTTTATGTTTTCTACTCAACGCTCTGAAAACTTAGTTTTCAACCTTAAGTGAAAACTTTCTAGTGAAAAACTATACAGAAATTTAAAAAATAACTATTTACTTTTTGTCTTTATATTTTTGGGTAAATAAAAAATACTACTGGCAACTAGATAATCACTGGTCACCTAATCAAAACTTTTAAGTGTAGGTACTATAAATTTCATGTGTTTTTGGTTAAGTATCCATGCGTTGCGATGCCCATTTTATTATTTTCTTTTGGCTTAAAGATGGAAATACCCCAACCGCTTTCAACTGGAAGTGACGTCATTTCCACTTATAAAATTTTAGATATTTATACTTTTTATTTATTGGCTACTTAAAACTTTCTACGTAATAAAAAAGCTGATTATCGTCACTACAACTCTAAACTAACCAGTTATTTCGCTAAATATCAATTTTAATTACTCTTTATAACATTTTAGATAAGGTGTATATATCTTGCCTATTGCATTTAGGCAATTTTATGTAACTTTAACGTATTGTAAGTGCTGTTTTAATGGAACTTCTCTTCAATCAGACAATAGGAAAGTTTCATTAAAAATCAACCTCATTACCGTCTACAAACCACCTGCCCTGAATATCTCTAGCACCTCACTGCCAAACCACCCTCATCCATCGCTCTACATCGGGGATTTCAACAGCCACCACACGTCCTGGGGCTACAAGAAAAATGACCGCAATGGAGAGGAGCTCCAATCCTGGGCAGAGATACACAATAAACACATAGTCTATGACCCAAAGGGGGGTAAAACATTCAGATCCGCAAGATGGCGTACTGATACTAACCCGGACCTGTGTTTTGCCTCCGAGGACTGTGAGGGGCGCACTCTTCCAGTTACCAGAAGAGTCCTAAACAAATTCCCACACAGCCAGCATAAACCATCCCTTATCACTGTGGGCCTCCAGGTGCCCCTGGTGAAATCTGTGCCGAGGCCTCGCTGGAATTTCGGTAGAGCGGACTGGAGATCATTTTCTCAAAGCCTTGATGCCACTCTTCGCTTCATAAAGCCGGAAGTCAACAATTACGACCGTTTTGTAAAGGCCACGATCGCAGCAGCCAAACGCCACATCCCGCGAGGTTTTCGAAAGGAATACGTGCCGGGCTGGTCAGCCGACACCCAACGGGCTTACGAAGAGTTCCTAATAAATGAGGACCCAGAGGCGGCCCAAGATCTCCTTTCCTCACTCGATGAATCAAGACGATCGAAATGGGAATCCTGTGTTGAGAGTATGGATTTTACCCATTCCAGTAGAAAAAGCTGGGCGGTTTTTCGTAAACTCGGTGGTGCCCCACAACACGAACGGAAGACACCAGCCATACACCCTATAGAAATTGCTAAGCGAATGAAGTCGCTCACGACAGTGGCGAAACCCGATAGAACTTATAGCAAGCAGGCCCGCAATCAGCTTAATAATTTCCTCAAAAACTCAGAACCCATGGAATCCATCAGCAAAATATTTGACATGTCCGAACTGGAAGCATCGCTAAAAACCTTGAAAACTAATAAGGCTGCTGGGCCGGACGAAATCTACCCAGAGTTTCTAACACATCTAGGCCCACTAGGAAAGAACTGGTTACTTAGGTTTTTCGGTAACATCCAAGAGACCAACCACCTCCCAAATGCATTCAAGAGATCCAAAGTGATTGCACTCTTAAAGCCTGGTAAATCCCCAGATGAAGCGACCAGTTACAGACCGATCTCTCTCCTCGCCATAAGCTACAAACTTCTAGAACGGATGTTGTACAACCGAATCTACCCTATAGTGGATCCTTGCATACCGCCTGAACAAGCTGGATTCAGAGGACAACGGAACTGTACCGACCAGGTCTTGGCGCTGACGTCATATATCGAGGCGGGCTTCCAGCGGGGACTGAAGACATTCGCGGCTTTCATTGACTTAAGCGCCGCCTACGACACAGTCTGGATAACCGGGCTTTTAAACAAGGTTGCAACTATAATCCCCTGTCGGAAGACCATCACTCTGCTGAAATCCTTGCTTGGGCCCCGACATATTAAAGTCTGTCTAGGCGATAGGCAGAGCGGCTATAAGCTCATCAAGAATGGACTTCCACAGGGCTCGGTCCTTGCGCCCCTGCTTTTCAACACCTACATCTGCGACCTCCCCGAAACTGTATCGTCGAAATTCGCATATGCCGACGATCTTGCCCTTGCGTTTCAGTCGAGATCTTTTGGGGACGGGGAGAGAATCCTTACCAAGGATCTTACGACTATGGGCGACTACTACAGAAAATGGCCTCTGTGCCCCAATCCATCAAAGACCGAGGTCTCCGCATTCCACCTAACCAACTGCCTGGCTGGGACCAAACTACATGTGGAATTCTGCGGTGAACGAGTCAAACACAACTTCACCCCTAAGTACCTGGGAGTAACATTAGACCGTTCACTGACTTACAGGCAACACCTGGAGGCAACCGCACAAAAGCTAAAGACCAGACTCAATATCTTGAAGTCTCTGGCTGGCACGAGTTGGGGGGCCAAAGCTTCCGTCCTTCGAACATCAGCAATAGCCCTCATGTACTCTGTGGCAGAATACTGTGCGCCAGTGTGGTACCGAAGCGTGCACACCCACAAAATTGACACCCAATTACACGAAGCCATGCGTACCATAACAGGGCTAATTAAATCAACTCCACTACCATGGCTTCCTGTTCTGGCGCACATTCCGCCTCCAGAACTACGAAGGTACCAAGCTGCGGCCAACGAGTGGAAGAAATGCTGGCAGGTGACCAACGGAGAGCCGATGCCAGTCCGAAGGACAATTGACGACCTGCCGCGCGACCGCCTGATCTCAAGTTCCCCAATCTGGTCCGATAGGGCCCTTATGGAGGAATACGACCTTGGAGAGCAGTGGCGGGCGTCGTGGGAGGCATTTCAGCACCATCCCTGGAAGGACCTGGTACCTGACCCCACCACTAAGCCGCCCGGTTTTGACAGTTGTCGTACGGTGTGGTCAAGGGTCAACCGGTTCAGAACTGGCCACGGAAGATGCAACTACCATCTTCACAAGTGGGGACTTAAAGATGCGCCGGACTGTGATTGTGGAGCTCCAAAGCAGACAACGATGCATATAGCAGAGGAGTGTCCACTCCGTCGTTTCCCTGGAGGAATGCGTGAGCTTCATGACCTCACACCGGCAGCAATAGACTGGCTTCGCCAACTGGACGTCGACATATGAGGACTCGAGCAGAGGCCATACGAAATGATGATGATTAAATCTAAAACGTGATAAGTGGAATTATTTTGAAATTAATCTGCTCCATGTTACGCCTAATTGGATTAGTTATCCGAAATACTATATCAACAAACCCTAAGCCTAGTTAATTAAGCTCAGTTTAAGAAGTATTTCAAAACCAAACCGTTGGCTACGTTCAGAATTTATTAAAGAACTATGCGGGTCTAGTGGACCGAGATAAATTTAATCTAAAAGGTATTTGAAGCTTTATATTTGGAGTAGCAAATATTTTGCTACGGATAGACCTCTTCATTACTTCAGGTTTGAAAGTTTACAGGGTTTATTTTATATACAACAACAGCTCTTATTTTAAACATACAATAAAAATCACACCTAATTTTAACGCATCAAAAGTCACCTATTAAACACACTTTTCTCTGCTAATGACCAAATCTTTCGTGACATCAACACGTTCCGTCTAATGCATTATTTGTGTTAATTCCCTATTGCATATTAAGAATTCATGGCAATTTACTTTGACATTATTCCGAAACTCGAAACCAAAGGTGGAGAGACGCTATCAGTACGGCCTTTAGAACGGCGGGTAAGAGAGAGATTAATTAGTATAGATTACTGATATCGGTATAGGAGATATGGCCCACTAAGATCATCGCCGTTCAAGTCATTCTCAGGTGCAAATTGGTAAACCTGCTACTTGACAAAAAAATAGAAAACTAATCCAAAGGTAATCCAAAGGTTGGATTATCCACCTGCGATGTCTGCAAGCGCTTTCTTTTGTTTCCTCATCCCTTTCCCTTAGTCCCCTGCCTCAATAGGACTATTGGATCAATAGGATTATGGCAAAGTCACCAGCCACGTATCCGAACAGTTAGTATTTTAATGTATGGCACCTCACTCACTTGGCGACTGCTTGGTCACCGTACATTTCAATACAAACTGCTTGGATAAATCGATAGCGTCGTAGCCATGGTGTCCTAGTGAGGCAGGGTACTTAGGAAGAGCCTACGAAGAGGACTATCTAATTAGAAAATATCTTCTTTCTTATGAACGGCAATAATTTTACCTAACCTGAACGAATAGGGAAGTCTCAGGATTGAAAATTGCTATTGCAGATACAAATAATTTGACAACCTCATGAGAGGCTTTTTCAAACTTCACTGAACCCAAGATTGTACGAAGGAACATGTGTTTTGACTGCTGGTAAAGAATTACTAGTCAAGAAAAGAGTTAACAATGTCATATTTACCTAAAATTAATATCAGAAAATTGGAGATAACACTCTTTACCACTGTATAAACAAAGAAGATACTATCCTTTCGGGGTTGGGGGGTCAGGCAGCAGTCGCTCCCGGAAAGGCCAAAACTTAGCCAAATCATAAATGAAAGGCAACGTAAGGGATCGCGCGAGGGATAGGGCGCCGCCGTAGGCGGACCCTGAGCTCCAATGGCACCGTGCACTCGGATGCAATCAGGACTAACGTTTTTATGTAGATGATGATGACTATCGCGGTCTAGGTATTACATCTTCCATTAGTCACATAGCGAGTGTCAACTGAAATAATTCACTATCTTGTAAAAGGATCTTTGCGTTTCAGGTTGTCATTTCTCTAGGCCGAGGCCTCGCCACGCTAGAGGCCATAACGCAAGACACGTGATACATATTATATTAGGCTCTGGCGTGCACTCAAGGAGGTACGTCGCTACTCGAGTGTCGAAAGCTTTGAGCTTGAAACTTTTAAGTGTACTGTGAATTTCATGTGCTTTTGGTTAAGTATAGTCGCGTGCGAAAATATTTATTGTTTAAATGATGACGCATTGCTAGTAAATCAATGTTCGATAACCAATGTTCGTTCATAGCAACAATCACGTGATGTATACATACATGTTTTATATCCGATAATTTTATCGCATCTTCCATAGAATCACTTAAAACAATAGCAGTTGTAGTCAGATAAATGATACAGAAAGTATAGAGGAAGATTCATGAATAAACTTAATAAAATTAGTAAGCAAATTAATAATTTTTACATTGGTTAGGTTCCTATGCCGCACCACTAAGACCTGGAATTCCCTGCCAGCTCACGTGTTTCCTTCTTCCTACAGTCCCGGGTCCTTTAAGCGGGGCGTGAAAAGGCATCTAGTGAGGCCGTCAAGCTGAGTGCCACCACTGTTAACATGGTAAATGTTTACGATGGTGACCCTCTTTCCGAGACTTTGCCTCTAGCTTAACATCAGGCGAGGTGAAGTCAAATTGACGTGTCCTGTGTAAAAAAAAAATAAAAAATCGCGATTCAGAATCAGCTGTTGTGAAGTACTTCAGAATTTCTCCACTAGATGGTATTAGATACGAGATCATCTATAAGTAATGTCACGACATACCGACAATTTGTAAAGTGATTATTAAGTCTGTCTACAAAAATACGCTGACAGCCCACACGGCTTATTTATACACACGTTGCCAAGAGTGTCCAACCTCTATTATTTAAAATGATCCAGTTTAATACATTTGTGTGAGATGTCTCCGCTATCTTATACCAGAGCGTAAGTATACTAAGTGGTCAACCAGATACTGCCAAGATCAAATGAGCAATGTGCATCTTTGTGGTACCTAATATGTCACATAGGAGAGTGTGTTGTCTGTACATGATTCTTAGTACATCAAGTACATATCACGCAAATAGTTACACACCCTTACCAACTAATCCTAATTTGTATCTTATAACAAAATGTTATCAATTTTTTTTATATATAAGTATTTGGTCCGTCAATTGACTGCACCCCGCTAGATGGCAATAAAGCTGACGTGCAGTCTAGAAGGTACAGACCACCATTCCCGGTGCCATTAGACGTAAAATGGTGGTCCCTAAATTGACGGCCTTGATAGATGCCTTTTCAAGCCCTGCTTGAAGAACCCGATATCTTATTCCAAATCAAATCAATTTCAGGACAAGGGTACATGGTCAAGCAAACAATGGGTAAATAAAATCGTGGGATCAGCTTTAATTGCTTTTCTCTTACACTTCGCTTTGTTATCGATATCTCATACTCGCTTATTTCTTTCTGCATTAAACTCCTCCCATCTTCAACCTAGACTCAACTTTTAGTCTCAAGGTCTAAACTTCTGACCAGGTTAGAAAAATTCGGTGGAATTGCGGGATTTACTAAATAATTATTTGATGACCCAGTTCTTGTGAAAATTAATCAAATATTTTAACATTTTATTTTAAATTAAAAGACTTGGGAGTTCATAGGGTACAAATTCATCGATAAATCTGATTCGTTTCTGTCCATTCGTCTTTTTAATGTTGATGTGTAGGTATCGCAAGACGAACATTGATTTCTTATTTCCGTTACACCCTCGAACTTCGTACGCCCCAAACGTCCCATTACAAATAAATTTCCCCCTCGTAGTGCCAGTGTCATAAGAGGCCTATAATGAATTATGTAAGTGGTGGTGAACAATAAAATGTATTTAGGTGCAGTCAGAAAGAAAAGTTCTGCACGAAAAATTTGTAATAGGTTACGTGGTCAAGAAATGAGGTATATCTGTATTAATATGTATATTAATTCTTTTGCATTATGACTAAGAGTATGTAGATTAGAGACTTGGCTCACTAACTCCCTGTTACGTGGGGCAAAAAATATAACAGGTCCAATGTGGATGAACACTTGTGCCTACATAGGTATATACCAAACGTATTAAATATTATATACACTACCGAAAATTAGATTTATATGCTGTATGTTCAATTAAATAGTAATTTATAAAGCACTTAAAAGTAAAACTATAAGGAAGTACTTACTTGCATAAAATGCGTCAAGATTATAATTGTTAATTTAACGTTATGACGGTTAGTTCTATATTTTACACTGTTCAGATGATGTACAGTCAGCAACAGAATTTCTAATTATTTTCAGTTACGCAGTATATATTGGCAGTTTAGCACGGCTCTTCTCCGTGCTAAAATAAAAGTTTGTAATATACATGACGCATCTATAAAATACGTTTCTGAAAGTAATAATATTTAAAGAAGAGGCAAGTGAAGTCACATGCCACAGCAAGTAAAAACAAAAGCGGAAGTTTCTGTAAGAGTTGAAACGCAAAATTCTACCTTGCCCCAAATTATGAGAAAGACGAAGTTTAATAATGCAAATTCATAAAGTAATGGCGTGCTAATTACAGTTTTACTAAAACTTTTATTATCTTAAGTTGTATTAAAACTGTCATTTTGGATTAAAAAACTTTTATCGTGTTCAACTGTTTATGGGACGTGATTTTGTGCAGAATAATTTGATAAAATTATATTCGAGACAGGATAACAATAGTAGGGAGAAAAGAGGTAAGTAATAATATCATCCAAAATTATTTTTGGATGGGAGTTTCGATCGAGAAAGTGCAGATCGTGCGAAAGTAAACAAAAGGTAGGACGCCCCCTAGCCCTAGTGGCTGGGATTGATGATCGAGATAAATGGCGCACGTCCTATGTCCAGCAGTGGATGCACTAGGCTAATTGACTTTCGTATGTGGCCCTGCCAAAGTCTTCAGATATGCAAGCCTCGTCGACACCTATGGATTGACGGACGAGGATCTTGCTCCTGCTTTTGTCTGAGGTTTGGAGCATCTATAGATAAGTTCATACCATATTATACGATATTACCTAATGATATGAACTTCGATATCTTATATAGGATCTGATAGTTCAGCTATATTTCAAAATACCATGGTGAATGTTCTGATGAGCTCTTCTAATTAGTCCCACCCTCTCATTTCCTTCACAGGACAACACGTGCAGGGTTATGATGCCATCCGTATACGGTGCAGTACCTGCTAGAACCAAGTGTTTCAGTGACTCATTCCTATGCCACACCATTAAGACCTGGAACTCCCTGCCAACTTACGTGCTTCCTTCTTCCTACAGTCCCGGGTCCTTTATGCGGGGCGTGAAAAGGCATCTGATGAGGCCGGCAAGCTGGTGCCACCACTGTTAACATGGGATATGTTTACGATGGTGACCCTCTTTCCGAGACTTTGCCTATAGCTTACCATCAGGCGAGGTGAAGTCAAATTGTCCTTTATAAAAAAAAAGAATCATAATCAATTTGAATCATGCACACCAGTTATGAATAGACAGACACTCTTAACCTTGCAATGTGTTTCCTACTCGATTACCACTTACCTAGCTGCTCCCCATAATTCTTATTGATATCATACCACTTACAATATTCCACAAAAGTCTGTTCAATAAGAGTGAAACGTGCCATTTACAGTATATAAACATTCTATTACCGCCAACACGACAGGTGAAAAACAAACGATTCTTTGTTATCGCTCCACGTCAAAACCAGGGGCACTTTTACTGCCAAATGGCCCATTTAGAGTACATCAAGTGTGGATATACCAAACGATTATATATAACGAATGAACGTATATGCCTAATGTTTGAAGGGTGCGGGTATGTTGGCTAATCTGTACGTATAATGTGTATTTTGCTGTCTACATAAATTGTTCGAAGGGATTCGTTTTATTGACAGAGTAACTAATTCGACACGCTTACGATCTGTTTTTTTTTGTTGCTATATTATAACCCAGGCCAAGGATCCCTTTTTAATAGGGATGCTATCAACTGAATATTTAGGACATTTTGGAATGATTATATGGGAAATTGAACGATTGATTGTTACGTCGAACGATTCGCGAGTTGTAATCCCACGGAGTGCAATATTTGCCCACTATAAGAATGAATAATTATGTTCGCACTGGTTTTAATGTTTCTATGTAGGTATAAAATGTGAATGCCTATCTATGTTCACCGCATTCTAGATTATTTATTACAAGTTGTACTTAGCATTGGTCTAAATAGCGTCGCATTTTAGAATATTAGTGGGCTACATTATCAAAAGTGGAGAAAAAGTGACTTGTTCTAGTGGTTTGAAATTGTCATCTCTTATCTCATAAAAGATCAAATGAATTGCAATTTAGTACTAAATCTTAAATAACATAAATTTAAAATTTAAAAAAAAACCCCGACACTACCCATCTGCACTTTTACTTTCTCCACGTAATACATATAACCTTTCTTTGCGTCGGGAGCTAATAAAATTTCCTATAGAAAATCTCTCTCTAAACTTTGCATCTTTGAGCCATGGTCCAGTGGAAATGAGAACCAAACCTCGAGATCCCTTGACCCAACGATCTTCTTGGACTTTCCTCACTTTCCAATAATGGACAAAATTATTACCTCATCTAAGCCTGACATGATATTAATCGAGATATATTCAATATATTCATCAAGCAATCATCTTATAATTATCGGTTATCATTATGTGACATGATATAGATTAAGATATTAACTATACCAATCTATCTTTTTTTATACAAAACGGTATAAACGAGTAGGTTTATGTACATCTAATTATCTAGTTTTGAGGTGGTTACTTTTTACATTTTTAATTACTCCAAGGTCTTTCGCAGACTGTCAATTTAAAATTATTTGGAAGGTATATTAAAGAAGACATATTAAATATTATTATTCATTTAAAATACAAAAATATTTATTTTTATTGTATGCTTAATTGCAGCAGTTATAATAAAGAATATTTCATAAAATTGCATTAAATAAAAATTAAATTTAATTAAATTCTCCACCGCGAATGGTAATTGCTTGCATCAAATACTAGACCGAAATTACTCTGAAAATTTGTTGTGGGTGATAATTGAACAAATATACGGACCATTTAATATTACACCACTATGTGTGGGGGTGACTGGTGGAGCCGCCTGTCACCCTAGCAGAAGCAGGCCGCGGCGGCGGCACCAAATGCGCCTCCCCGTAACCGGGGCCAGATGGGGACACCGTGGTCCCCACAACCCGAAGGGGGCCATCTCAAAAGAGATGGTCCTGGGTCTGCCGGGTGCGAGAGATATGCTTTTGGCAATCTCACCTCCGGCAACCAAGGACCCAAGACGGCGTGTGTTTCAGTCGGTTCGAGTCCGACATAACCGCCTCCACCGGCTCCGTGGGGGTGGTATCCGTGGTGATCTTTCGCACGATAAAAAAAAAACACCACTATGTGTGCTTCATCATACTATAAAATTATATAATACTCGTGTCAGTACAGATACAGGTACAGGGGAGATAATAAAAAAAGATATGAGTTTTTTTATACATATTTAGGTGTTCTCACCTTTATGCTAGGTAAAACAGTTTAGATTCTAGATAACATTGTTGTTATCTAGAATCTAAATTGTTATTTAAAAAATAAATATTCTTTATAATTGCGCTTTTATATAATCCTTGTCTTAAAACCACTTAGTAAAACTAGCTGATGCCCGCGGCTACGGCTATGTCGTTTCTTATTTAATTCTATTTTTAAGACGTGTCTGTCTGTCTGTGGCATCATAGCTCCCGAACGAATGAAGCGATTTAATTTTTTTTGTACTAAAGGTGACTTATTTGGAGTATTTTCAGAAATGTTTGATGAAAATCGGTTGAGCCGTTTAAAAGTTATGGGGGCTGGGGAGTGGGGATGTGGAATGTCGGGGGTTTTTAAAGGTTTAATTTATATTTATTAGTCATATTTCTGGTTAAACTCAGCTAATTACAAATAAACATATGACAAGTTTTAAATCTGATCAAGGCATTTTTAATTTAAAAAATAACACATCAAAATCCATTCAGTAGTCTTTGCATCTATCGCAAAAAACAAACAAGAATTCGAAAAAAAAAAAATTTTTTGTACAGATGTGTTAATTTTTCCCAGGTTTTGTGTAAATATCTTTAATGTATAAACACAATTATTTTAAAATGTATTATTAGAAGATACAAATCTCCACTCACTATTGTACGGCGGCAAACCCCATTTAAACTAATAAAATCCCTGCCTTGTTTTCAGGCAGCCCTTTCAGTATTCTGTAACCCGAGCCTGTTGCTTTTATTTTCATTTAGCCCACCTAACCTAATAAAGTGGTCTTGCAAGCCACAAAGAGTTGTGAGGTTTTCATTAAAAAATCATATTTGTCGCAGAGAGCCTTTGTTTTTTTAAAGGACGGACGGCGGGATCTAATTATTTAAGGAGTATTTTTTTACTTTGATGGTTTATGATGAAGTTTACCTTGTTGAAATGGTTTCTTTTACTAAGTCTATGGATATCACTAAAACAATAAGTTAAACACTCTTATTTCGAGCTATTACTATAAATACGATATTATTATGTCCATTGTCCACATGTAATCCATATCCATACTTAATATTATAAATGCGAATGTAACTCTGCTGTCTGTCTGTATGTTACGCTTTGACGCCTAAACCACTGAACCGATTGTGATGAAATTTGGTATAGGAATAGGTTAGACCTTGAGAAAGGACATAGGCTATGTTTGGTCGCGATAACCGACATCCACGCGGGCAAAGCCGCGGGCAAAAGCTAGTAATATTATAAATGCGAAAGTAACTCTGTCTGTCTGTATATTACGCTTTCACGCCTAAACCACAGAACCGATTTTTATTAAATTTGTTATAGGGGTAGATTGGACCTTGAGAAAGAACATAGGCTATGTTTGGTCGCGATAACCGACATCGCGGGCAAAAGCTAGTAATAATAATAAATATTCTACAACATTCTGCACAACGCTACATAGAGTCACGTACTCAGGAGATGTTAGGCAGTGAGTTATGGGATAGATTTTTTTCCCTCTCTCTCTCTCTCTCTCTCTCTCTGGAAAGCGCTCTAGCCAGGCGTAAGGGTACGCTGGGGTGCTTAGTCCGGAACGTCCACGCTGTGCACTCTGGGTAACAAGATGGAGGGCCTCTCTCCCACAGGGACCACGCTGCGCTGTCGCCTACCTGTTCGCCCCAACTTTCCACGTATCCCTCTGACTATAAGGACATGCACTGGTTTGCCTTACTCTCTTTTTACTTTAAGTTCATATATGAACTTAAAGTAAAAAGAGAGTAAGGCAAACCTTAAGTTCATATATGAACTTAAAGTAAAAAGAGAGTAAGGCAAACCAGTGCATGTCCTTATAGTCAGAGGGATACGTGGAAAGTTGGGGCGAACAGGTAGGCGACAGCGCAGCGTGGTCCCTGTGGGAGAGAGGCCCTCCATCTAGTTACCCAGAGTGCACAGCGTGGACAATGGCACTAGGTGGACACATATTGAACAGCTCAGTTAATTCTTTTATTTTTTAATGTTTAGTATTACTTACTACATGATTTTCATTATTTCAAAAAGTTTTATCGTAAAATCTATCATTTGCGTGTAGGAGTCAAGGCTCGTCTCTATGACTTTGAGATATGTTACGACTAGCTTCGGAGAATGGCAAATTGAGATTTTAGTACAGTAAAAATTATAATAAAAGCCTCTTTTATACTATTTATACTGTGGATTGTTGGCACTTGATGGAAAGTGCTTGGGGGATATCTGCGGATTGTCCTAAAAGATTTGTACGTATTCTGCACAGCTCTATCTCAGAAGGTTACCTCTGACTTAGCAGTTGAACAGTCTACCACTACGGCGGTGGTAAGTAATATAAGAGTTAATTTTATATTTTAGTCTCAACGAAGTATCGCGCGACGACGACTTCAGGCTCCATTGCGGGATATCAAAGTACTAATTGCCCGAAGCTTCGACCTGCAACATCAGATCTGTTTCAGGGTAGAGATACTTAAGTAATTGACTATACACGTAGGTATTTGAATCAATAAAAGATTTTATATGGTAGGCAAACTATCGACTCTTATGTTATGTCGACATAAACAATAGCTTTTAAAATTCACAATATTTGTATCCAACAAAATTTTAATATAAAACTTTAAATCTTTTCTTATCATTTCTTTACAAAGTACACAACAGGGACGTCACCTTCTATATAAAAGTTTTATGGCGCGGAAGAAAGGGGTTCGGCTATCAAATAAATACAGTCCAACTTTTTGGATTGAGTTTATATTTTTAACAAGAATGTTTTGGAAAAGGTAACGATTTAAATCGAATATACGACAGTTTTTTTTTTTTTTTACCTATACTTATCTTATTTTTTTGGTACACTGACAGTGCAGTGACAGATCTTTTTGTCTTTTTTTTTAGATTTTTTGAACTCTTTAATTTAACAGTCACGTAACAGAATGTTGACAAGTGTTTGACAGTATTTTTATTTCATTGAGGGGACGGCTTATTAACGATTCCCCCTCTTACCGATTTGAAGGGACACACTAGTGATTTTTTGTACTTACCTATGGTAAGTGGAACCAATTCGCAGGTATACTTACTATTTGTAAGAGAAACACGTCTCTGCCATGCACTAGAAAAGTTGAAGACCACATTCCTGCAAAAAGGATTACTTAAGATAATCTAGGTACTACATAAAAACATGTGATGCCAAACATAAAAACATACTTCCTCGCTTTTATGTGTAACCGAATAGAAACTAGGTGGTTTGCTTAATGAAATTGTTGAAAAATTGTTAAATATTTGCAACGAAAGCGACAAACCCTACTTATTAATACAAATTTTTTTTTTGCAATCTCTGTGGTTTGACTATAGTTTTGCTTTAGTAGAATCGAGGCCCTGATTTTATTCAACAGTTGATAGAGAGAGCGTATCACGATATATTTAATCTATGGTACCACACTATCACTACCACCACCACTACACTATCACCACACCAACCCACTGTACTCGCTCGGTGCGAGTTGCAAGTGCTTTGACAAATAGTCTTTGACACTGAAAGGAATAATATTTTCATGAAGTTTATTCGATTATTCGAGTGCCTCCTGAATTCTTTTCTTTCTTTGTCTTTTATTTGCTTTTCTAACATCTTGACCATATTATGTAAAGTCATTGTAAGTTATAATTATATGAAATAAAAAGTTACTGATTACCAGAAATAGACTTAATCGTAATAAAATAGCACCTATTCAAAACAGAAGAAAAATACTAATAAAAATATGTTAGTAGGTATATAAGCAAAGTTACAGAAGCATTGTCAGCACTTTAATGAGGTTTCAATAAAAAGTATTTAATATAAATATATCCATCTATTCTTGCCACTTGTTACGAATCTCCCCACTTGTCATTGTGGGCCTCGATAAAAACGAGGGGACAAAAAGAATAGTTCTATTGTAAAGAGTAGTACCCACACAATGGTTAATGTATATGCAAAGTAATGGGCACAATAATATTGAATTAAAAATTAACTTTTCAAAGGTATTCAATGATTGTAGGTTAGATATAATATTTACTAACTTGAAATACATAGGTAGGTATAGTTTAATAAATGGCTAACATTGTACTTTACATTTTATTACATCAACATAATCCCTTCTTTCATCCATTTCACTAAACAACAACACGTTTCTAACTAGTAATAATTTTGTAGTATGAGTGGGAAACACTGAGTAGATTTTAACTACCGACCTACAGCTTTGCAGTTGAATGCTCTACCACTAATGCCACACATTATACGACAGTATAAATTATACGAAACCCATATTGATTCTCTACTAAACAAAAATAATACGTATCATGTGTCCCCACCCCAACTAATAAGTGGTGTGACACGACTTATATCTCACAAGGGAGGGTGATATATTCCGATTCCCCGGCAATCGTCAATATAATATATCAAAGACGATCTGAAGAGCCATAAGGTAGGACGCCGTGATGAATGAGTACTTACAAGTCTCTATTTGTCACTGACATTTCCTTTTTTTGATGTAGGTGTACCTGTTTGTGTTTTGTTTATACGATATTCATGTAATTGTATAAGATTTTGCTTACAATTTAATATCTTTTTTAGGTTTATCTAGATACTGGATCTTAGTTGGGTTCCAAAACATTCAGACTAAATCTGAATGTTTTGGAACCCAACTAAGATCTTTAGAGTCAAATTGTCAAATTGACGTGTCCTAATTAAAAAAAAAACCTCCACTTGCTGCCGCCGCGCCGGCTTGCTCAGTACACCCTCTTAATGACGGGCGAGATTCTGCGGCAGAAATTTCGCTTAGGGTTATGTACTCAAACTGGCAGTGAGTCCTTTATAAGCTGTAGAAGTCATTTTAAGAGGAGGAGAGTGGTAGTAAGTGGACCTCGAGCACCGCAGTATACCAGGAGCGAGGACTTCATGTACTTTTTTTTCGTGCGGAAATCCCCTCGGATACCTCCCCTGCCGGAGCCAGAAGGGGAGGTTATGTCGGACTCGAACCGACTGAAACCGCACGCCGACTGTGGGTCGTGGTGCTAGGCTGGAGGCTAGGTTATCTTCGACATATCCCTCACACCCCGGCTGACCCAGGGCCATCTCAGCGCATCTCTTTTCAGCGCGGCGCGAAACTATGGGTAAGTCCAGGTGATATAAACCACCAGTCCAGTTACTGACAATCCCATAATAGTGGTCCCTATATTGACGGCCTATTTTTCCTATGGACTCACTTTACGGTCTTTTGTTACCTTTTCCTGCAACAAATCAATAGTCACCGCAAAGTTTTTCCGATTATATTATTTCACCTGTGAACGATTCACGAAAAGGTTGGAAATTATACCTTTATAGTACACTAAACGGTTTTATTATTTCAATATATCGACGCCGACACTTTTATAGACATTTTATTGCCGATGAAACGTAACTATAGGTAGGTACAGAGTTTCACTTTTCTTGGAACATAAAAATGTTGGCACGTGAATTTTGATTTGTTATGTCGATACAAATTGAAAATTTTTGAATTTACTTCTAAAGTTTCATATCAATAGTATGAGATATTTGTGATGACTTTTATAAAAACTTTATTGCAGGGGATTTAAAAGTGTTCGCAACTTGTGGTCAGCTTTCATTACATTTTGTATAATTATTAATTCAATCCTATCCTACTAATATTATAAATGTGAAATTTTGTGAAGACGCTTGTATATTGTCATTCAATCACGCTCTAACGGCTGAACGTATCTGACTGAAAATTTCACAAGGATAGATTACAGTCCAGAATAATATAGCGGCTACTTTTTATTTCGGGTATACATGAGTAGCGGAAAGTCGCGTCGCGAGCTACAGATAGTTATTAATACTGTCATCGATATTTCTTTTTCAATATTGTATTTATGGTACTGCAGTATAGTAGATATTACTCTAAAATCAAGAAACGTAAGCAAGCACGTAGAAACTTGTAACTTCTAGAATGTTCATACACCTACTAACAAATTAAAACTTTTAATTATGTATTACTAGCTGACCCGTTGAACTACGCAACTTTTTCCGCCCGCGTGGCTTCAGATCCCGTTCCCGCAGCACTCTCTACTATTTCAAGCATGTATTATACATACAAAGCTTTCTCTTGAATTATTCTATCTATTAAAAGAAGTTGTATCAAAATCTGTAGCGTAGAATTGAAGATAGGGATACATAGGGATGGACAGACGCGGATAGCGACTTTGCTTCATATATATAACTGTAAAACCCCTTCAGGAAGAAAAGACAATACTTGACCTGAGTTAAAACGTTAGTTAAACATAAACACAAACAGTGTAAGAGTTGCAAAATATTTGCGATGCTTGTGTCTGCCCCTGGTCCCAAAAGGGTCGTTCCGTTAGAGCCTCACGATACGACTGGCCTTATTCCGGTTTGGTTTAAAATATCTATTCGATTTAGATTTTATAGAGACCGACTATTACCGATTTTAGTAATAAATATTTATCGATTTGATTTAATCCATATCGATTTTTCGTCTCGTGTCAATGACAACATAATATCTAGATAAGTCCACTTAGCGACATTAACCGCATAACCTCTTTCAGGTTAGCAATTATGCAGACCCAGGGGCACATCGAGGTGCATCACAGTTATAGTCACAACCCCTCGTGTCCAGGTATCGACACTAAACTATATATATATAAAAAAAGCTATCGAAGGGAACTTCTGCAAGCCATCCTTCCCACCTCTGCACATCGTCACTGGAAAGCCAATAATACTAAAGCGCCATTTTAGTCAAAATGAGTTTTATATATCGTTGGATAGGATTTTTTTTTCTGCGTCGAATGGTCTGGGTTTCGTATTGATCGGGGCACTTTTTTGGCGCTTAAGCACTTCAAAATAAGGAGATGTTTCATCATTTTGAATTCGTGACAAAAACTTACGTAGTACAAATTTTGATTAATTTTTAGTCGTTGTCGCTTCAGTATTTTTATTCACTGACACCAGCCAATTCAACCTTGTTCAGCAACTTAAAATACTGATGTTGAATCATTGATGTCGCTTTAGTATTTATTGCCGGCCGTAACTACTAATTGATTATTAGTTAAGTAAATTTGCTTTACGTAGAAACTGATGCGCATGGCGCTTTAGTATATTTTGTCTACGTACTATTTTGATAGGAAACGGTTTTAGTGATTTTGCCTCACATATCAAAGTATTTGAGTGTCTGTTTAGAATGTTTTCCATTCAATAAAATTGAATAATTATTTCATTAAGCATGAACTATTTTAGTCGACGAAATATTAATGGTTCGTTAAGCATTTAGTTGGGGAAAAACGTATAAATTTAATTTCGTTAAGTCTTTTAAAATCATATTTCGTTTTAATTACAATGCGATAAGTACTTATAATTCATATTTTGCGCGCGAGTCGTCGGTGGTTTAGTCAGCTTCGTGCTGCGTTAAGTTTATTTTTTATTTATTTATTTAAAATAAAATGAGTGACGCGTTCATACGGTCCCGCAGCAGAGTGAATCTTTCAGATTATAATGCTTAATGATTATAATTTAGCGATGCGGTGATGTAGTCATATACCTCTGAGCCAACATTTCCTACAATATTGTTAGCGCATCGCCCTCTCCCTGTACTGTCAAGACATCTGAGCACTTGTTTATAGAAATTAAGTTAGTCCACGCTACGGTTCTACTCAGGGTATTCTATAGTCCAAATATGCATATTGATTATTTCAATAACTTTGAGAGTCTACTCCACTCTCACTCTCCTTATGATCACGTAGTCATAATGGGTGACTTTAATACCTGCTTATTGAAGGATGACAGCCGGTCTCGACAACTAATGGGCATTCTATCCTCCTACAACTTTAATGCTTTGCCACTTCCTGCCACTCACCATCCCCCTGACCAGCCTTCCACCTTACTTGATCTCCTTATAGTATCCTCCTCTGACTACGTAGATACACATGGCCAATTACCTGCCCCTTTTTCGTATTACGACCTAATATACATCTCTTATCGGATAAGACCTCCTAAACGTAAGGCACAGTACCGGATAGGATACGATAGGGAACTCTTTTTGTCCGCACTTAGCCTCTCTCTTGGGCCATTGTGCGTAGAGAGTGCTGGCAAGAGCAGCCAGCCTAGCTCCGCCCATAAACGCAGAAGCTTACTGGGGGCTTCACAGGCTTCGCGGATCGCGGAGCGACCTCATTGTGCCGAGGATTTGGGATCGTTGGACGGCCACTGCCTCGCATTCCAGTATTACGTGGGCGACCGTTTCCTCGGCGCTGAACCAACCCCTGCAAAGGGGGCTATCCGTGACACCGATGGTATGTAGGTGCTTGTTGAGGGGACAGTGGCCCGTTATTGTCCCCATAATTGTCCTTAGACTTGTTCTGTCTAGTCTTAGGAGACGTTTCGTTGGCCGTTTATTTATCGACGGCACAGCCTGTTTTGATTGCCTGCAGGCGATAGTTTGTACCCATCTTTGGTTATGTAGTTCCACAGAGCTCTGGCATATCCAGGTACGGATCTGTGAAAAAGGGATCGGCAGTAGTGTAGTGGGCCAGCAGTGGTCATATAGGAGCCCCTCCTCGCGAGTTCGTCCGCAGCATCGTTGCCGTAGGACACACTGTGCCCTTTTATCCACTGTAGCGTTACTACATTATTGGTGGATAGCTGGTTCAAAGCAGTTTGGCATTCTGCTATTAGTGTGTTGTTGGTTATTTGGTGGTCTAGCGCTTTTAGAACGGCTGTGCTGTCGGTTAGGAGCTTTATGTATATATTACCCTTAACCTTCTTTCCGCTATTGCCGTCGCTGCAGTTGTTATGGCGACACACTCGCATTGGAAGATCGAGCTGTGTTCGCCTGTGGAAAGTGGATATTTAAGCCAAGGTCCAAGGAGTGTACGCCGGCTCCTGAGCCATTCTTTGTTTTGGAGCCGTCGGTGTAAACGCGTACCTCTTTAGTACCGGAGTAGTACTTTTCCTCGGCTTGCGTTATTATCAGGTATATTTTGTTGAAAAAGTGTTTTTTGAAGGTTTTATCACAATAGCTGCTCCCCTATTAGTGTTTTGTAATCCATCGCCCGCCCAAGAATTGTGGTGTGGGGACTATTGTGGTTAAGGCACAGTACCGTTGTCTTCGCAATTTTAGGGGTATTGACCTAGAGGCGTAACGTCGTGACGCCCATTTTGAATTCGACAGACGTCAGTGAAATGGTGGACATTTTCGGGTCGAGGGTTATAGAATTATTTGACCAACACGCCCCCCTAAAACGGGTCAAGATCAGGTACAACCCGGCGATTAAAACCCTAATGGCTCGCAGGGACAAAGCAAAAAGGCGCTAAAGAGGCAGTCCATCGGAACACAACTTGCTCGCATTCAAGACCCTACGCAACTGCTGCAGCCGTATATGTAGAGACGCAAAGCGACGCCATTTCTATAACTCTCTCAACAACTGATACTCCTCGGACACATGGAGATTTCTCAGGTCTGTTGGCATTAGCAAATCACCTGTTTATGACTCCAGGGATATAGACTTGTGTGCCCTAAATGACCACTTCTCTCTACCACCCGTCTCACTGGACGCAGTTACCAAGCAGAGCACTTTGCATGCGCTTTCTAGTGTCCCAACTCCACAGACTCCACCTTTTCATTTAATGCCTGTATCAGAGGCGGAAACTCTAAAATCGCTGCTGTCTATTTCCTCGTCCGCAACTGGCTCTGATCATATCTGCTATAGTATGATTCTTCCACTTCTCCCTACTGTACTTTTTATTATAACTCACATTTTCAATTATTCCCTATTCTCTCGTACCTTTCCTGACTCCCGGAAACCCGCTTTTATTATTCCATTACCCAAAATCTCCTAAGCCTTCCACAGTTACCGATTTACATACTTCCGTTTCTCTCAAAAGTTCTCGAGCATATCGTGCACCAACAACTGTCTATATTTTTATCTTCCTCTAACCTCCTCAACACTTTCCAATCTAGATTCCGTAAAGGCCACAGTAAAGCTACGGCTCTCGTTAAAGTGACTGATGATATTCGATCGATGGGCCCTGGAGAGGAAAGAACTAACTTTACTAATATTGCTGGATTTTAGTAGTGCGTTTAACTCGATCGATTTTGACATTTTGCTTGGCGTATTGAAGAGTATTAATGTTTTCTCTAATGCTATCTCCTGGTTTGATTCGTATGCGAGGGCGGTCGCAGCGTGTTCAGTTGGACCAGGAATCTTCCAACTGGTGTAGACTTGTTGCGGGTGTACCACAGGGTGGTCTCTCTCCTCTCTTGTTCTTCATCTTCAACAACTCTGTCACCGGACTGATTTCATCTAGCTACCATCTTTATGCCGATGACTTGCAGGTATACAATCATTTTGCGGTGACTGATGCCTCCTCTGCAGTATTTGCCTAGAACTGCGAGCTGGATTGCATTAGTGTCTGGCTAAATAATTTGGCCTACGTATCAATTCAACCAAATCTAAAGCAATGATTATTGGTAGCACTCACATGCGCAGGCAGCTCGATTTCTCCGCACTTGCGCCTGTCACGCTGAATGGAACTCGGATACCCTATTCGGATACCGCCAAGAATCTGGGAGTACTCTTTGATGCTAACTTGCCCTGGAGCCCTCATATCAATGAGGTTAGCAGAAAAGTACACTTCCACTTCCTAAAGTGTCTCCAGAGCTTTCTACCTTTAAGAACCAAAATTTCCCTTGCCCAAACTCTTATCCAACCCATTATAGACTACGCAGATGCCTGTTTTCTAGATATCACTGAGGAACTCTTAAACAAGTTGGAGAGATTGCAAAACTTGTGCATTCGGTTCATATTCAACCTGAGAAAGTACGACCATGTCTCGCAGTTTCGCAGAGAACTCAAGTGGCTCCCTATCGGCCAGCGTAGGAACACTCGTATTCTCTGTTATCTTTTCAACATTCTGTACATCCCTGCTGCGCCGTCTTACCTGAGGGAGCGGTTCTCATTTATACGTGCTCCTGATGACCCGTGCAGATCCAGCCTTCGCTTTCGCTTTCGCTTTTAATTATAATATTGCCATGGGTAATTACCAGAACACTAATTCCTATTCCCTTGCTTAAATGCATAATAATACCGTATTGGTTTTGTTAGAACACAATACCAGTACGTTACGATATGAAAATCGATCACACCTCTGATAATTACTTTATTATTTGGAATTGGATTTTGATAAGCATATTTATTTAATTATTACCGTTTTATTTAATTCTCTATAATATTTTTTAGTTATGTTGGTACTAAAAATCTATACCTATAACCTATAATAATTGTGAAATTATTAAGGTTCAATTGATTTTTAATAAAAATAATCGTTAATTAAACAAATACAGTACAATAATATTTAAATAAAAAGATGCTAGAAGTATTGTTTTGTTGGCAACTATTGCAATTATTAGGATTTACTAACTGTTGATTATGTCTGTTAAGAAAAATAAATTGAAATTAGAATGAACAATCTTTTAATAAGTATTTTTGACGTAACAATGATCCCAATAAATAATTCCATACATCGTTTTACCATGCGGTCCTTTGACATATTGTGGTGTTTAAGTATTCTTATCCTGAGACTGTGTCCAACTGTAAGGCGCGTTAGTACTTTTCCTTGACATACTTTTGAAAGAATGAGCGTTTTCAGTAATATTTGATCACAATACCTTATAATAATTATTAAGATAAGTATTTTTGCATTACCAAGTGTACAGAGCATTTGTACTTAAGCGACAGCTATCTCCCGAATCACGCAAAATATGGAAAATATATCGATTCCAGTACATAGGGAACAGTGTTACAATATATTTTTGCCTTTACTGTTTGTCAATTACTAAATTAGAAAAAAAGTTATGCCTAGTTTTGTAAAAAAAAAACTTTAAATCGCTCTCCTGTGAAATGGCCTTTTGGCGTTTTAGTATTATTGGCTTTCCAGTGACGACATGGGAAATGATTCGTTGGCCCACAACGCAAAGGAGAAAGCCGATCTTCTGGGCAAACTCTTCGCGTCTAACTCGACCTTGGATGACGAGGGACAGGAACCGCCCAGTATACCGCGTTGCCAGAGCTGTATGCCGGATATCCGGTTTCACCAACGCTCAGTGCGTTTAGCACTTACGTCCCTCGATATCCATAAGTCGAATGGGCCTGATGGAATCTCTCCCATAGTGTTGAAGATGTGCGCTCCAGAGTTGGCACCGGTCTTAACGCGTCTTTTCTGGCTCTCTTACTCTTCTGGCGTAGTCCCAACATTATGGAAGACAGCGCTGGTCCACCCGATCCCTAAAAAAGGCGACCGCTCAAATCCAACCAACTACAGACCAATAGCCATTACCTCCCTTTTCTCGAAGATAATGGAGTCCATTATCAACTGCCAGCTCCTTCGGTATCTGGAGGGTCATCAGCTACTCAGTGACCAGCAGTACGGTTTCCGTAAGGGTCGGTCGGCTGGTGATCTTCTAGTATACCTGACGCATCGTTGGGCACAGGCGATCGAGACCAAGGGAGAAGCCATGGCGGTTAGTTTGGACATAGCGAAGGCCTTTGATCGGGTCTGGCACAAAGCGCTTTTATCAAAGCTTCCTTCTTATGGGCTTCCCGAGAAATTGTGCAAATGGATTGCTAGCTTTTTAACAGACAGAAACATAAAAGTCGTAGTCGACGGTGAATGTTCTGACTCTATGTCTGTGAATGCTGGTGTCCCTCAAGGTTGTGTGCTATCGCCCACTCTGTTTCTCCTCCATGTCAATGACATGCTGCAAATTAGCAGCATTCATTGTTATGCGGACGACAGTACAAGCGATGCCCTCTATACCAGCTGCGCGAACATTTCTCGGGAAAACGTCAACGAGAGCCGAAACAAACTTGTGTCTGAAATTGAAACCTCTCTAGATAAAGTTTCAATTTGGGGTAGACTTAATTTGGTCCGTTTCAACCCCGCAAAGACACAAGTTTGTGCGTTCACCGCAAAAAAACAGCTGTTGGTCGTAGTCCCTCGTTTTGAGAGCACCCCCTTAACTGTCTCAGTCGATAATGGAATACTTGGTGTTGACATATCGAGCGAAGTCCAGTTTCGCGGTCATTTAGAGGGTAAAGCTAAATTGGCCTCGAAGAAGCTGGGTGTGCTCAATAGATCGAGACAGTATTTCACTCCGGCTCACCGCCAACAACTTTATAAGGCGCAAGTACGGCCACATATGGAATACTGTTCTCATCTCTGGGCAGGAGCACCTCAGTGCCAACTTCTCCCTCTGGACCGCATCCAACGGAGAGCGACTCGAATCGTCAACTGCCGGGATGTTTCAAATCGGCTAGACTCTTTGGCACTGCGTAGAGATGTGGCTTCGCTTTGCATCTTCTATCGCCTATACTATGGGGAGTGCTCCGAGGAATTGTTCGGATTGATCCCCGCCGCCTCTTTCCGCCATCGTTCCACGCGACAGCAGTTCCACACTCACCATCTGGACAGCTGGCGGTCCACAACTGTGCGTTTTTCGAGAAACTTTCTGCCTCGCACAACTAAACTGTGGAATGAACTGCCACCAGCGGTATTTCCGAACCGTTACGACCTTCAAACCTTCAAGAAAAGAGCGTACTCTCTTTTAAAAGGAAGGCAACGCACTTGTGACTCCTCTGGTGTTGCGGGTGTCCATGGGCGGCGGTAATCGCTTACCATCAGGCGATCCGTCTGCTCGTTTGCCTCCCAAATCCATAAAAAAAAAAAAAGTTTTATAAAAATAACTGCAACCCATCTTAACATCAAGATTTTTAAGTAAACATGCCAGTAGAGTTGCTATAACAACGTATTTTTAAAAAATCGGTTAATATAAAGGGATATAATGCATCAATCCTTATAGTTTTTGGCCACAGATACCAGAATAAGCCTTCAAGGCGGAGAGACCGCGGACAATCCGTATATCTGTTTTGATTAAATTTCGACAGGAAAATGCAGATTGTTCCTTTTATGCACCGCGAGGAGAAATTGGACGGGATCCACTGTATATATATTTATGGATGGCTCAATCCGGGTACATTTGATAAATGTGGATGTAACAGTTTATTTTTTAGTTTTATTTAGATCAGTCGTGGCAAATGTTTATTGCACTGTGCACTGTACAATAAACTTATCCATCAATATCTCTACTAATATTAGAAATGCGAAAGTAACTCTGTCTGTCTGTTACGTTGAACCACTGAACCAATTTTAATGAAATTTGGCACAGGAATAAATTAGACCTTGAGAAAGGCAGGCATGTTTGTAACATATAGACTGACAGCCACACAGACAGAGTTATATTCGCATTTATAATTTTAGCATGGATGCTGTGGAGCTCAGGTGCTACTCTCCACTTTTCTTACTTTGCCCGCCTTCTACTTCTCTGGATTTGGGAATTAGCTTATTAGGTAGATTTTATGTAAACATGTTTAAAAGGTAAGGTTTTATCCTTTTAAACACTACTTCCTTAGTCATCGCTAAAGCTATTATCGGCCATAATTCAATTATGTATTATGGTCAGTTACAAATAAAAATGTCACAATAAACACAACGTAATTGAAATCAAATGTTACATAAAATTGGCATGATCTAATTTCCTGAAAGGCTAGTACTAATATAACGAATCTCAAAAGTAAGATTTGCAACTAAAACTCTTATGACTTACACAGATAATTGAAAACTGTGATATAATTCATCTTGGCCCGACATAATCTCAATTGCATAGTAACTGTTGTGAAACCTCACTAAAGCCAAGAGGAATTCGCTTAGACCCTACGAAATGGCAAGATAGGCTCTACTCATGAAATAGAAATGAAATAGTTGCGTTCAAGTTTTCTCTCAGATTGAATGAATGAGTGATAATAAAAAAGTAGACATTAGCAACAAAAGATTAACAACATATATGCAAAAAATTAACGATTCATATTCTGGAATTTGGATTTATCTGTCAAAGATAAGACTGACTGCCTTATGAATGCACTCAATGCACGAGCAATACTTTTGTACCTCCCAAAAGCAGCATCTGACTGCTAATCAGTGCATGTTCTGTTTACTATTTAAAAAATATAACTTGATTTATTTACTATTGTTAAAAAATCACTGAACCATACAGGTACGACAGAGAATTCAACGACCACAAACAAAGAAAGCAAAGAGAAAATAAAAAATATTTTCACGCTTCAACAGCTACGGAATCAAGGTTACATTAGGCCACTGCTGCCAACAAATTTATTAAGTATGCGATTCAGGTTATCATATGTAGGCAGGTAGATACATTTATTAATTACTTACAATTGCACGATCGTCACACCGACTGTGGCAAATCACAATGAAACTTAATTTACAGTCCCAACAATTGGTTTAACGCTTCAGCGGTTGCTCAGATCTTGTCCCTGAAGTTGTTGCTCAGCATACGTTACCCAATATTTTCTTCATCATCAAACAAACTATAAATAGTGGGAACAACAACGCAATAGTACAGTCAAACTGGCAACATGAAGTTGTTGGTAGCGGGAGCAGTTCTCTGCCTAGCGGCGACGTACGCTAGGGAGTTAGGAAATGAACAAAAGGATCTCGTAGCTGCAGCCAGTGGCAAAAGTAGCCATCACGAAGAAGGTGGCGGTCGATCACATCACGCTGATCATCATCATGAACATGGTGAAAAAGGACATAAAGGTCACCATTCACATCATCACCATCATAAAGGCGAACATGGTGATCATGGCAAACATCATCACGAAGGGCATCATCATGAGCACGGCGGTGGCCATAAGAAACATCATGATGAACATGAACATCATGGCCATCACCACGAACATGGTCATCATCATAAAGGTGGCAAACACGGTGGCCACAAGCATCATGACAAGGGTGAAAAGACTGACGGCTATCACAAAAAATATCACAAGGACGAATTCCATAAGGATCACCACTTTTACGATGACCATCACAAAGAAGGCAAACATCACAAGCATGGCAAGCATCATGGACATCATGATCACAAAGGTGGACATCATAAGAAGGGCGGTCATCACGAGCACGGGCATCATGAGCATCATCATGGTAAGCATGGCCATCACGATAAACATCATCACGATGAAGATCACAAGGGACACAAGGGACATCATGGTCATGAAGAACATCATCACCATCATCATGATCATGGCAAGAAGGGAGGTCATGAGGGCCATAAGGGCTGGGGTTTCCATCATGGAAAGCACTAAGTATACGCCAAATATATCTGTGATATTATTTTTTATTTTTGTTACGGGTTTTTGTTAGTTTTTTATAAATTATATTATAAGCTCTGTTACAGAAGTTGTAAAATAAAAATGTTGAGTTTTAATTTTATATTTTTATTAATGGGCATTGATGATCCTTTTGCTGTGCAATAACTTGAGAAGCACCTAGACTTTTGGAAATCCATGGGGTGACGAGTTGTGTAAGTTCTACCATGTTTCCATAAAACTAGGAATTAGAGGTTACTGGTATAGCTGCATTGCTTCGATATCACCTTTGGATTGTGGAGGAGGAGAGGAGGAAAATAACGAAATTCACCAAATCCATTGTTAGAAATCTAAAAGTAGATCTCAGACTCCAAGTTGTAAGCATTGGATACGACTCATTTCGAGTTTCAACGCTAGGATGAAGAAGTAGAGGTTACTGTCCGATAATAAAATTGGATCTGGTTACTGATTTATTTATAGAAGGTACTTTTCTTGGCTGATTTGTATATAATACGACCCTTTGTTGAACGTGAATTTGAATTCACCGGAGTACAGGTTGCACTTGCAATGCTATGTTGCAATGCCATTACACATGCAAAATTATACATGCAAAATTTTGACTGGCATAATAACTTATCAAAATCTGATGAATACTATTGAAACTGCTTGAAACGCATGAAGGACCAACCGAGAAAGATTCTTTTTTTTTAATATTGTGTAATATGAACCTTTTTGCATAAGTACACTTTTATAATAAATATTAACAAAGAATAACAAATGGAAAGGCCAAAAGTTTAGATGCTTCTCAAGTTATTGCGGTATATACAGATTTATTTTAGTATATACTGTTGTCTTAACTAAAAAAAGTCTCCTAAAATAACTAACGGAATATGAAATTAAATGTAGATAAATCGGTATCTTTATAAGACTTTTTTGACTTAGATTGTTTTTAAAGTAGCTAATAATATAAATATTCGGTGAAAGTCTGTCCAAATTTTTTAACTAGCTTTTGCCCGCGACTTCATCCGCGTTATGTTCGGAATATAAAGGTTTAGGATATTCTGCTCCTGTTCCCGCAACCCAGATAGTTCTTAAAATTTCTGTGACCCTGGTAGGTGCTTCATGCGAATGTACCAGGGTCTCAGAAATACAGATCCCGTAACCGAGACCCACAGCAACCTATACCCGGGATAAAATAATAAATAAAATCCGGTTTTACTCAACGGATTGCAATCAAACAAACGTAAGATTTTAAGTCTGATCAAGACCTTTCTAATAAAAAAAACGCATCAAAATCCGTTCAGTAGTTTTTGCGTCCATCGCGAACAAACATTTTCAATTTACGATTATATAATAGTACTAGCTTTTGCCCGCGGCTTCGCCCGCGTACATGTCGGTTATCGCGACCAAACATAGCCCTATGTCCTTTCTCATGGCCTAATCTACCCCGATACTAAATTTCGTCAAAATTGGTTCAGTGGTTTAGGGGTGAAAGCGTAACATGCAGACAGACAGAGTTACTTTAGCACTTATAATAATTAAATTAATAATATTAGGTCCTTACATATTAAGTATGGATAGATAGATGCCATTAAAAAGCACTCAATCACAAAATTATAATTACGTTGACTTGATGATAGTACTAGGAGGTGGACTCGCTAATGGCTACTAGTAATATACTGTGTATTCTTTGTATAATATACATAGGTAGGTATACTTTAGTACATATATCTTGCACTTAAAATATGCTTACATGCTTTATACGCGCAGTACAGGTTACTTGGGTGTCTTTTGAATTCACTTACCATAGATTATTTATTACAAAATAATTTGCGCATTGCGCACGCCAGGGCCTCGTTTTTCTCGCGAAATAGTCTTAGATATGTGTTCTGAGGTATAGCATATTACGTAATCTATGCTACGAATTATTATTTATTATGTGGTACTAATTTGGGTCGTTTGATTTGTTCTGAATATCAAAATAAGAAGCACATCAGACTTAATTTTGCAAGGCTGTTTATACTGTATGAAGCTTGAATTTATCCACATTTTTTTTATTTGTTTTGAGTGTTTTACCCTCACAGCGTTCTCAAAGGTAGCAAGGCAGTCGATTACGAGAATTGTGAAATGAGCCGCTTACATACCTGATTATTCCCATGGGGCAGGTGATCTTTCTACTGCAATGGATTACGGTCACTAATGTCACTATGCCGATTTGATATAAAGGAATATTTAAGGTAAAAATAAATAGCACCTTACCGTACTTCCCTGTTTTGCTGGTTTTAACTTAAGTGTCTGCTCTTTCAATCTTGCTCAATAATACTAAGGGATACAAAACTACTGCATGATGTACGAGTATTTTATCGTAAATGCATTACTGAATATCCATTAAGATGGCTAAAATGAATTAAGAATATTGGCCATAAAAAATGCAAGCCTTATAATTATTACATGCCTTTTAATATTATCTATCTCTTTTTAACATTATAATATTTAACGAGCCCATGCCCGCGGCTCCACCCGCATGTATATCGGTTATTTCGACGTATAGACGTTAGTGTATATCGGCGACTTTTGGTGATATCTTCGGTTCTACTCAATTGATAACGAGAGACATGGACTCCAAAAAAATAACCCAAGTATTTTTAAACATCTGCAAGTATGGATCTCTGTCTACTAGCAAGATCAGTGGCTGTCTAGCCACGGATGTTGTTAGTATTTTTTTTTTTTTTTTCTTTATTTATTATTGAGGGCTTAGTCACTGAGTGACTATGCCGCCCTCATTAAGGTTAATACATGTGTTATCGATTAATACAACAGATCTTAGCCAAAGTGTACAATTTTTTCGCCTCTTCCGAAGTGGGACGAGCGAGGATACTATTACATCGGCCGATATTGTAATTACAGTGGCCGAATAATTGCTTTCTTTCGGCCTCGTTCCGGACACACTCCATTAAAATGTGGTGTACATCTTCTACAATGTTACAAAAGTTACATTTAGGTGAGCCGACCTTTCCCATTAAATATGCAAAACCATTCAATGGTATGTGTCCAGAACGAAGTCTAAGAGCCATGACCATGTCTGATCTGCTCATACTGGCTTGATCGATCCAAGGATGTTTATAGATGTTAGGCTGAATAGTTCGGTACCAGATACCTTTGGTTAGCGACCTTTGGTCAAAGTACTCTGCCCACATTTGGGTGCACCTATTCTTGACCCGGTACAGTACATCAACATAATGTGGAGCGCATGTAAAGTCTATGCCATCTGTAAGGGACTCCTTAGCCAATCGATCAGCTGTTTCATTTTCGATCAAACCAATATGGGCAGGCACCCACTGTAACATGACATTTTTATTATTACTTCTAAGGGTTTCAAGAGCTCGAATTATATTATAGGCTATCGGAGTTCCTCGAGTTGTGGAGGCGCACCGAGCCAAATGCTGGAGGGCACTCCTTGAGTCTGTACATATTAAGTATTCGCCATAATCAAATTGTTCTATATATGATAAGGCCTCTTGTATGGCAACCAACTCTGCATACATTATGTTGACATTACACCTGATTTTAAGTTTTACGGAGTGGTTAGTTTGTGGGTCAAAGAGCGCCGCCCCAGTCCGGCCGTCTTCCTTCGAACCGTCAGTGAAAATTTTGTAAAATGACTTGTAATGCCGATTGATGTGTTGAATACAATTTTCTTTAAGTCTATGTAGCGAATAAGATCGCTTTGCAGTAATAACATCTTCTATACTAATTTTAATGTTGTCCGAGAAATCCATATTGCTGACCCAAGTGTCCATGGAGAACATTTCAAGTTGTACGCTAAAGTGAATCGGTATTGATTTAAGGTATTCGTGTATTGTAATCAAGAGAGGCAATTTCTTTCGCCTCCAATATGAACTAACACTTACAGTTTGCATATCATCTAATAAAGACATAATATTATTTTTCTTGAAGGATTTCGATATAAGCCAAAACTTCCCCGCCAAATAGTGTCTACGTATGTGTAAAGGTTGCAAAAAAAGTTCGTTTTCCATTACGTGTATGGCAGTACTCCTCACAAACCCACCTATCAATCTCATGAATACATTTTGCAATCTCTCTAGTTTAATAAGTTGTGATTGGGCCGCATTATCATAAAATGCGCTGGCGTAATCAAGTCTACTTCTGACCAAAGCAATATACATCCGCCTCATTTGAACAGTATGGACGCCCCATTTTGATCCACCAAGTGCTTTAAAAACATTTACAAACTTTTTCACCTTATCAACCGTTTCTCCAATGTGTCTAGCCCATCTCAACGAACGATCCAGCCATAACCCCAAATATTTGACATTATCTACGACTGGCAGCGATATATCCTCAATTTTGAGATCAATTTCCTCCTTTTTGTAGCCTCTTTTAAAAATACACACCTTGCTTTTTGTCCCGGAAATATCAAGTCCTACTTTTGATAGAAAACCACTGAGTACATATAATGCCTCCTGTAACTTTTGTGCTATGTCGGATATATTGCTACCAGTCGAGTACAACGCAAAATCATCAGCATACTGTGAAATACTAACATTACATATCTCTTTGCAAATCGATAGAGTGGCAATATTAAATAAAAGCGGGGAAAGTGGATCCCCCTGTGCTAACCCTCGTCCCGTCAAACGTGATAGGGAGTAATTATAAGAAGTAATATTGATGTTTCTTTCCTTAAGGTAATTCCAGATGTACGAACATACTAGACGACCTATCCCTAATCCGTCCATAATTTGTAACAAACTTACTATATCTATATTATTGTAGGCATCATTAATATCAATAAAACAGCCAACTGTCGTTAAATTATTAGAGAATCCGATTTGAGTTGTTAACACTAAATCTGCTAAGTTGTCTATTGTCGAACGACACTTTCTAAAGCCTGTAGTGGCCAGGGACAAATGATTGTTTTTTTCCATAAACCATTCTAATCTATTCATTAGGATGATATGAAAAATCTTACACACACAGGAGATCATTGATATTGGTCTCAGTGATGTTATGTCCCTCGGATCTCGTCCTATTTTTGGAATTGGTACGATGCTAACATATCGCCACTGTTTAGGAACGAACCCATTACTAAAAAAAGAATTATATAGTGTCAGTAATATGTGCTTCCCTTTTTCTGGTAACTTGCTAATCATGGAATATGAAATATTGTCATGTCCTGGTGAGGTATCCTTACCACGGATAGCTCTGTGCAGTTCGTTACTGGATATTCTAACTTCTAGATCTGGGTTGTCACGTGAAAAACACAAGTCTAAATTTCGGGTATAATCTGGAGTTAAATTATGCAATAGTCGATTTGCCGTAGATTTATCTATAAAGTCCCCTCGTGTCCTATACCCTTTCAACCACTTCATTTTCTTCCAAACGTCACTAGATGAGCATGTTTTATCTAAAGAAGAACAAAATGATTGCCAGGCTATACTTTTAGCGTTACGTATGGCCTTTTGAGCGATACGTATTTTTTCTTTTAAAGTCTCAAAGTTCTGTGGGGTTGGGTTGCGTCGAAACCTAGACAAAGCCAGACGGCGCTCGGCTACGCATTTTGATAGTGACGGACTCCAGTAAGGTTTTGGGGTAAATGTTGACTCCGGATTATAGTTAACTTTTGTTAATGGTATGTGCAAATCAGCTGCCAAATTAATGCAGTCAATGAACATATCATAACATGTTTGTAAATCGTCGGAAAATTGAAATTTATCAAAAATGTCTCTCAATAGTGTGTGATATGCACTCCAGTCCGCTTTTTTATAATTACGACGAGTAAATACATTGTGACTTACCGGTATATTTGTAGATATTTTCAGTATATAATGGTCGCTGCCCAGCATTTCATTTAGCGGCACCCAATCAAACTTAAGAGCTATGTCCGAAGATACTAGTGACAAATCGGGCGCTGTTTTTTGAACAATACCGCTGACTAGCTTAGATCGTGTTGGAGACCCGTTGTTTAAAATAATGAGTTGATGGTCTAATATCGCATCTGAAATCCACCTGCCCCTACTATCAGTTTTGGATGACCAGTTCACATGATGACCATTTAGATCACCTAATAGTAAAGTTTTATTATTACTGCACTTAGAAAATATTTCATCCCAGTCATTTCGTGTAGTGTGTACTGCAGGAGGACAATAAACTGAATGTATGTAATCGATATCCTGGCAGTTAAAAATTTTAATGGACACTATTTGTATATTAGGATTTGAAATTTGTATATTCTGTAATTGAGATTTTATAGATGAATGTGTAATAATAGCAACGCCACCATAATTATCGCTTCGGTCCTGCCTGTACACAGTGAACCCACTTATGCGGAGTAGACAATGTTGATCTAACCATGTTTCATTTAGGGCAGCAATATGGATTTTTTCTTGAGTTAATACATTTTGAAAAGATGCAAGTTTGGGAAGTATGCTTTGTGCATTCCACTGAATAATATTAAGTCTACATGTATTTTTTTTCCTATCCATTAATTAAATCGAGAATTTTTTTCAATATCGGCCAGTCAGCTATGTTCTCAACTACTACCAAAATTAACCACTGTACACAACATTTAATAATGTTATGGAACTTAGATTGTAAGGAATCGTTTTTTAAAAATATAATCTCTTTAAGTCTTGACAAAAGTTCTTCAAAATTAACTTCTCTTTTTTTATCAGACGGATCCGTGTCACATCTATTGCTTGGACCACTTTCATTTAAAGCAGATTCTTCTTCTGACACCAAAAATATGCCTGGTGTACTTGGTCTATGTGATTTATTTTTAAAGCGTCTCACCGTCTCCTTTTTGTGTATAGAAGCTTCTGTTTTGGTTACATTGGCATAGGTAGGAGTACTATAAAAGTCTGTTTCACTGACCTCAATAGGTGTGAAAATTTTCGCTTGACTTATATCTTCTATGTTATTTTCTTTAGTAACGCTAGGGGGCACAACCACGGTCAAAGCTTTTTGATACGTGCAATTAAATTCGGCCATTAGGTCTCTAATCTTCTTTTCTTTTAAATAAGTAGGACATGATCTTACTAAGGCCATATGACTTCCTCCGCAGTTGACACATTTGAAGGCTTGGGTTTCACAATTAGAATGGTTATCCCCGCATTTTGGGCAGACTATATACTTAGCTGTACATGCCTTGGCTATGTGTCCAAACTTCCAACATTTGCTACATTGAGTAACGGGAAACACGTATGGTTCTACTCTTATGCGCAGTTCATCTACTAATACGTGTGTTGGAAGATATGAGCCTTTAAAGCATAATCGAACCGCTTCGCTATTGACCCACGGTTCTTTGTCCGTACTCTTAACTATATTCCGTTTTTTGAGGCGGTTTGCTGACAATAGCTGGACCTCATCTGTACATGAAATACTTCGAAATATATCCTCATCAGTCATTTCAATGTCAACATTTTTAATTACACCGTAAGTATTATTCAAGATCATGGCCTTATTGACCCTCCAACCCCTATCAAGGAAGGCTTTACTCGTTTCTATTTTGTCTACCATAGTGTCATCTTTTAGCTCAATACGTAGTCTATAGGGATTAATATATTTTATTTTTATTATATCCTTGATTCCCTCCTCCTTGAAGATTCGCGCCAGTGCAAATTGTTTCGGTAATACTTCTTTACAAGAAATATAAATTTCGATCGTGTCTTTGGTCTTCTTAGCCTTCTGTTGAACAATTGTCCAACCCTCTTCTGCTTCTGTATCGTTTCTCATCCTTTTACTTGATTTCACGTCGTTACTCTTTTCATTATCTTCCTTATTTCGGTTCGGAGTTACATCCATCATATCGGGCTCACTTATTAAATTGTCAGATAATATGTTTGTATACACGAAATCTTTTTGATCGTTATCACTGTTGTCATCCATTATACCAAATGGAATGTAAACAAATTATAATTCATTTTTTGCAAAACAACAACCGATGCGCTAGGCGACCGGCCGGCCGTGATTCAAGGTCACGATGCGCTGAGCGCAGGTAATAGATAAGCGATGCGTATTTGTTAATATCACTTTAACCCGACCGCGTCTAACACGTACGAATGCCGTAACGCGACTGTGGTTGTTAGTATTTCGGTTTGATTTGTATCCTGGCCAACACATAGTATGTGTCGATGTGAACCACTTTAAACAGATATATTATCACGGAAAGTATCACGTCTTAGGATGGCTTAAGGTTATATTTATATACTCGTACTTTGCAAATATAGGTAGGCTACATTTGTAAAATAAATTATTAAACGTAACCCTTCCTGAATCTAATTTTACCAGTATGACTCAAGTCAGCATGAAAAAGTGAATATTTGATCGAATTCCGAAAGCACTTTCCATAATTACATAATTCTTAAACTTGTACAAGATTTCGTATTATAAATGTATTGCAAACTTGTGGCAAGCCTCTTTCCAAGCAATATCTTAAGTGGATAAGTTTTCCCAAATAATTTATAACTTTCCTGAATCTTTGGCACTAGCGGTACCTGCCGGCCTAGATATTGATTTGTGCTGAAGGAAAGTTAAAAACACGAATATATTTCAGAACCCAGTTGTATATGCAACCGTGTCAAAATAAACTAACACAAGTTCGTCGTAGTTTCAACGTTAAAATTTACGTTACGTTTCAACGTTAAACTTAAACTGATGGAAGATACCTAAAATTTATCGTTTATCGTATAAAAGTTCTGTTTTTATTAAATAAAGTGATTGATAACATGAATGATTGAGATAGATAATCTTACCAAAAAATGGTTTGACCTCCAAATCTAAAACTCCGAAGTCTTCGCCAGTGAATCGTACGTCAGTCACAGATCCATGGTGTCCCAAATACCTGCACAATTGAGGACTTGAATAAAGCGACTGGATGCGTCAGTGTTACCAATTTTGGGGATACATCTATATAGCGCTAAACTTGCCATCGGCTCGAGGAAGAATAAGAAGGAGTTCCTTACCGACCTACTAACAGATAAGTGTCACTTACACTTATAGCCATGGTAACATTGGTAAAAATTATAAAGTCTGCATTGACGATACGATACGCAGTAAAGATAATCTCATTTAAACTTTATCACAAAACCGTCATCAGATTTAAGTTCTCGTCAGGAGACCCACTAAGTTGGATATGAAAATGTGAAATTAAAGACCTATTGTATGGTTTTTACCACTCCTCCAATGGGCACGAGATGATGAATGGCTCATTCTCCTATGCATCAATAATACCAACTATTGCTCAGAGTTTGCTCGTACATCTATTAAATACAAAAAACGTTTATTATTTGCCTAGAGATAAAAGCTAAAAGTATTTATTTCATATTCGATGCAATATTGTATGCGCAGCCTCGCACATGGGTACACTAGAACATTAACGTAATCGCTAGAGCAAGTAACTTACACTGTTCCGAACCAATAACGTTAAGTGGCCAAACTGCATCACTGGTTAAGTACTTTTCCGATATTTGTTCCTATCGGTGTTCTACGTGTATTAGTCTAAAGACTTTAAGAAAGTTTGTATTATGGTCAGCTGTTTCGATACTTGAAATAGAATAAATTCATTACTTTTGAGAATAATCTAAAAAAATCCTATGCCACACCATTAAGACCTGGAACTCCCTGCCAGCTCACGTGTTTCCTTCTTCCTACAGTCCCAGGTCCTTCAAGCGGGGTGGGCCTGATCTGATGAGGCTGTCAAGATGAGTGCTACTACTGTAAGTTAACATGGTACACGTTTAAGATGGTGACCCTCTTTCCAAGACTTTACCTTTAGCTTGCCATTAGGCGAGGTGAAGTCAAATTGACGTGTCCTTTATAAAAAAAGCACTTTTGTTGAAAGGTTACAGAAGTATAGTAATCAAATTTAAATGGTGTAAAATTTCAAATTCAACTTATTTTCAAATATTTCCATTACCTAATTATTACTTACTCTATCATTTACTCGTAAATAATAAAAACGTGTGCAACTTCTGCGTCTCGTCTTTAAAACAAAGGCGTGTCCGGAACTTTTGCCCACCACCCTGGTGGCTTTGCATCTTTGGATGTCGATGTCCAAACTTTGCGCCAGGTGCTTTTGACGCCCGATGTCCTCCACACCTCTTTTCGCCTCAACACTCCAATTATTCAACGTCTCCAATGGAAAGGCAATGAACAGGTACCAAACCTGCAGCACCTCATATTTCAGCCGCCGCTAAGTAACACAGTACTGACGTAGATGACGTCACATATCAGACACATTTTTATGTACCCTATTTTCACCGCCACTAAGTACCACAGAACTGAAGTAGATGACGTCACATATTAGACACATTTATGTACCCTATCATTCTCAAATAGTAAACAACAAACAGCATCAAATCCGACATTCATAACGCGAATGACCACACATTCGAGATAGTTGTACTACAGCAAGCCCAGGGATTTCGAATACAAATCGGTTTAGTTATAAAACTGTGAGCCTTATACACATTCTGTAGTCTCCAATGCATTGTTTAACGAACCAGCTCCGTATTTGTTTCGGTCTAATATGTGTACCTGTTATGCATCTAATATTTATTTAATGTTAATCGTAGCATCGTTTTGTAGTCCCATAATAGGCCAATTTCTTCCATTTTGTACCCCATATTATCACCGAAGCAATAGTACGTGAAAGGGGCAAAATTGCTTCTAAGTACCTAAAGGCTTAATTCTCCTCTTAAAAATTTGTTTAAAATCCAGTCTCGATCTAATTTCAAACTGTCAAATGTTAAAAACGATTACGATTTTAATGAAAAGAGGGCAAGTAATAACAATATCTTTAAAGTTAAATCTCGATCTAATGCTAAAAATTACCACGATATCAAATGTATGGTTGATTTACTTTTATAGGAGCAACAGAAACTGCTGTCTGTCTTCGTAACCTCGAGGAAAAGCCTATACCAGAGCTTCATCAGGTAATTAGCTGGAACACCAGCTTGTAGGTGAAGTTGACTTTGCTCCAAGGGTCTTGATGGGGTCCATACCCATATACAATGATTGTAAAACACGGTTTAATGACATAAGACTAGATAAATGAACGCATTTTGCCCCACTTATTTATTCACTTTGCACATAGTAATACGTACTTGTAAATTACAAATAGCCACTATTGTCCCTGCCTACCCTCGAGGCAAAAAGCCGTGAGAATAAGTATGTCATAGAAATTCATGACTTGCAATATACAATAGGTTCAGTGACATGCAAGTCTTTTTCTAACTAATAATAAATATTAGATACTGTCTAGCTCCAACGTCTCGTCAGTTTGACTGCATGATTGAACAAATATGATAGACATTGCAAACAATAAATGTTTTTGTTGAGTCATGAAATATTAGAACATGTATTTTAAATTTTTGTTACGCCACCGTGCCACACGCTTTAAATATTTTTGAAGAATCTTAACAGCAAACACCTAAAAGAACATATTTTAAATAACAGAAAACCACTACAAAAACATCTTTTCAGGAACATAAAAGAAAATCTTTTCAAGAACAGAAAAAGTTAAAAGAATATCTTTTCCAGAACAGAAAAAAACAGAAAAACATTTAAAGAACTTTTTAATAAACGCATATGAGTGAAAGTATGATAGTCACAACAAAAAGGAAACATTTTTTTTGTTTGTTTATTCCGATATCCGAAGTGGCTAGGCCGATTTTAATGAGATTTCTACTGCAAATAACTGTTGTATAGCGTAACACTTACTTTTATTTGAAATCAACCTAAGTCCACGAACTGGACAATCATTAGTACACACTACAAGTTAATAAACGCAGTTATTATAAGTTATTAATTAAGTAACGTTTTAATTTTTGTAACATAAACTCAATATTGTTATCAGATAAATGTCTAATCTCAAATAGGATGGCTACATCCATAGCCCGTCAGAAAAAAAATTTGAACGCGGACTTTCTAAAAATATTTATTCATTGCTATTTATAACACTTAATTATTTAGCATTGCCGGAGTGTTTGTTTATTTGCTGGGTGTTATAAGTCAATTTCTATTTATAAAAAGCCTGTTGGCAGTCCGAAGTTATTATTTTAATTGTTTTATGTTAGGAGAGTCGTCTCCCAATATTCCCACATAATAAGGACTTACACAAATTGTAAATAAACGAGGCGTTACTTAAACAAATTATTGTATTTACCTAGCCAATTAATAATGTTTTTGTAAATAGACCAAAAATAGAACCTTTACGTTTTTTACTTACTTATGTGACTGACAAGCACACGGCCCACCTGATGGAAAGTGGTTACCGTATCGTAAATTACCACCACCATAAATTAAATTGACTTTGAATTTGACGATGCTAGTACTAAATTGTTATATAAATAAAATAGAATGTAAAAAAAAAAAAACTCTTTAGATCTTATAAAATCCCTCCAGATTTTATAAGATCTAAAGAGTTTTTTTTTTTACATTCTACATACACACCTTTATCCCCGAAGGGTTAGGCAGAGGTGAATTAACAGCCACATTTTACTAATTAGTGTATTTGGTCCCACGTAATAGGGGATGAGCCATTGCCGTAGTCCTGGCACTATTGTTGACTCGAGCCATGCATATATGAGGCTGAGTTTGGGCTGTATATCTAATGTTAATCAGCCCTATTCCTTAGTCGCCTTGTACGACAGCGCATGGGAAGAGATGGGGTGGCCCAAATTCTTATCTGCCGGAAACCACGCGGCAAAGTAGAGCGCATTTTAGTCGCTGGAATACAAGTATTATTTAAAACATTATTTTTGCATGCTTTGATTCGATAGTCCAGTTTTTAAGATAGGCTATAATAATAATATACACTATGTGGTGTACCTACACAACTTTCAAAAGCCGAGCAATACCTAACGGACGAACAGTTCAACGTGGTGTAGTAGAACCGATTACGGCGAGCGAAACCAATGGGCAAATCTAGTATGATTATATAGGGAGGTCCAATGATAGGTCTTCACCAGACTATAGTTCGGCCTATAGCAGGTATGATAGAAACATTTTTTGCGACCGTCGGTCGTTGACCTTTCACTAACAATCTATTTGAGGCTGGTACTGACGAATGGCCGCTTTCTTTTTTATAAGCGCTATTAAGATGACGGTTTTGTGTGTTTGTGTGTCAAGTACTATAGCAGAAACTCTTGATTGCTTTATTGTGAAATTTTAAGTAGTTACCTATTCATAGGCATAGACCAAACTGACGCGGGCGTCAAACTCGCGGACGTTCGCGAGATGGTATTTTTAACCCCCGACGCAAAAACGAAGGGTGACCTTGAATTGTTCCGATAATATAAGTGCTTAACCAGTTAGGGTCCCCCGACATGGCAACCGTTAAAGTTAAAAGGCAAACTCCATTTATTTTAAACTTTTTGGAGGTGTTTTTTGTGACGGGGGTTCTTTAAATTTTTAATTTATTCGACTTTATTTTATTTTGCTATCTTCAACTCGCGGGCAAGTTGAAGTATAGACAGATAAAAATGTACCTGTGAACAATTAACTTTTAAACTTGCGGCTTTATAGAGATACCAAATTAATTACTCTTAGGCTAAGCCATCTAAACCCCAAACTAAGCAGGACTTAGTAATATGGGTTCTAGAACGCAACTGACCACATTTAGGTATATAGAAATAGTTTTTATTGTAGGTACTATACGTAGAAGGAGATAGATTACTAAATGGATCACAACGCGCATTTAGATTAAATGATAAAGTATTTTTTGTTTTTTAAGAAGTTGCATAAATACTAAAATCCCAGCTAACTAAATTATTTCGCACACAAAATAGTTGCATCAAACAGGAATTGAACTCGTGACCTCTGAGAAAGGAGTCAAATACCATGCTACCCATGTCTATATTATGTGTGTAAGCAACCAAAAAAGGTTTTATTTGTACTACTAAAGTGGCAAGTACACGACCCAGAATTGGTTACCGTTTTACCAAACAGTTCAAACGAAACGGCAAGATTTGATTTGTGTAAGTTGTTCGTGTATTTGTCTCAGTATTTGTTTTTGTAAGTCAAAATATACATACAGTGAATTCTGGCAACGTACATATATTATATACTGTATAATGCATACATATAAGAAACTTCACTTGCTTGGATTGTAAATGATTTTTAGAACGCTTTTATTGCCAAAAAATAAAATACATTCAAATTTTTGTGGGTTTCCAAACTCACCAGTGATAGAGGCTCTAATATAGTTTTACTAGGGGTTCAGAGTTAGACAGTACTTAGTTGCTTCCGTGAAAGCCAGGAGGCAAAGAGTAAATGGCCCTACGGCTGGGATGAAATGATGATGATTTTGCTTAAGTTTATTAAGTAATGCTTAATACTTTTTTCAATTAATACTTTAATCAATTTAAATTATATTATTACTACTCCGCCAAATAACGAACTAAAAATATTTTTGCCATTAGACAGTTTTTCACAAATGAAAAGAAACATCTTAGTTTATATATGCATGCTATGTATGCCTATTGTATGCTTTATACGTTGGCGAACACCCGCTTCCGACGCCCCGCTACCCATCAAGAGTGGCACAAAACCGCGCCAACACGCAAAACTGGTCAACGCGTTTGCCATTGTATTCGTTAACGTGTAAAGCGGTCTTAATAATGATACAAAGACAGTTCCTAATAAATCCATATCACATCTCAATACAAACGAAACAAAACAAAACCAAACTTCTGAAAATATCCAAGTTATCCCCATAAATATTGTATGTAATCACCGTCTAAGTTGAGAAAACTTGGCCCTCGGGGGCATTGTTTGATATAACAACACGAAATTCTGAGACAGTATCTATTTCGACTTATTAATAACGAGATTAACTGGCGCAGTGGTTCAATCCAATAAATGTATTAAGTCATGAATTAATAAGTCTAAGGTTACCGTGGGATTAATTGGAATATTATTCAATTAAATTCATACGCTTGTTTACATCGCAAGGGATATCCTGCTTCCGACGTTCTACTAATATTATGAGCGTGAAAGTTTATATTTAGATATTTGTTACTCAATCAAGTTCAAACGGTTGAACAAATCTGGCTGAAAATTGATACAGAGATGAGAAATTATTATAATGTTGAACAGTTACATATATATTGAATAACACACTTGTACTTTTCCACTGACTTTATTTCTAGACCTGACCGGTTTCGCCTTACGGCATTCTCAAAGGTTCACATTGATGTTTTAAAATTATAATTCGGAAACATGTTTCCATTCATGTTAAACATCAATGTGAACCTTTGAGAATGCCGTAAGGCGAAACCGGTCAGGTCTAGAAACAAAGTCAGTGGAAAAGTACAAGTGTGTTATTCAATATGTGTAGCAGATTCCACCAAGCGCCATCAATCTACAGTATAAACAGTTACATATTATGTTACGACTGTTACGAGTTACCAGAATGGGATGTGATTTTTTTGTCACAGCAACAGCGGGTGCAGCAGCGGGCAATAGCTAGTCAATATTATTACTGGTGCAGCAGTTCAATCTAATAAATGTATTAAGTTACGAATTAATAAGTCAGTTTCAGTAACCGGGGGATTAATTTTACTAATCTATATATATAAAATTACTTGTCCGGACTGACTGATTGATTCATCAACGCAGAGCCTAAAACGCTAGACGTACAAACTTGAAATTTTCACAGTAGATGCATTTTAGGATGTAAGCATCAACTAAGAAAGGATTTTTGGAAATTCTGCTACTAACGGGGTAAAATAAGGGATGGAAGTTTGTATGAAAGTTTACGGACTTTCATACAAACTTCAGAGCTTTTCAGAGCTAACGCACTAAATTTCATAAAGTTTTCTTTTAAGAAATAAATGAACACGTGTATCAGGGTTTTTCAAAAGAGGATAAAACAGGTGATTAACGTTTGTATGGAAAGTTCGTCATTTAGGTCATTATTAAATATGGAATACGAGATTTTCTCAGGCGAAGTCGGGACGAGTCAGCTAGTATTCAATTAAATTAGTACGAGTTTGTACACTTTTATTCGGTTATATCATAAGGAATATTAATCATACTTTTGAATCTGAATAAGAGAGACTAATTGAGTCTGAGATATCATGATACCGTTCTTTTTCTTCTGAACTCTTTACTTGACGTTAGTGACTATTACGGTAGTGACTTACTACTGACCTTCTAACCCCTAGAAAAACCTGCATCGTTGTCCTTTGTTTGCCAGGTGTAGGGATTGCAGGGGACTAGTTTGGGCCCCGAAGATTTTAGTAAGGCCCGGTATACCTGAAAGACGGTTACATTAGGTGTTTTAAAGTCTACCTTTAAAAGTATAAAATAAGAATAAGTATTACAGAGGCCAGATATAGTAAACAATTACACAACTTTTTACTGTAGGTAGATAATGTACAGTAATCGTTTACTTCAACAGATAATAGTCATTCGGGAAAAAATATTATCTCGCCTTGACCTCAGAAATAAGTGAAACTTCATTAAATGTCAACAATTAATTCTTTGAAATCTAACAATGAATTAGTGAAACTAATGTTTGTATATTTTGGTTTTGTCTTAAAAATAAAGAGAATGGGCTTTTGAGTTATATTATAATGCGAAAGTAGCTCTGTCTGTCTGCATGTTCCGCTTTCACGCCTAAACCACTGAACCGATTTTGATGACATTTGGTATAGGGGTAGATTAGACCATGAGAAAGCATATAATTATATAGGCTATGTTTCATTGCGATAGCCGACATCCACGCGGGCGGAGTTTTTTTATCGTGCGAAAAATTCCCACGGATACAACCCCCTCCGGAGCCGGTGGAGGTGGTTACGTCGGACTCGAACCGACTAAAACGTACGTCGTCTTTGGGTCTTTCTTTATCGGCGCTGAGAATGCAGGAAACATATCTTTGGCACCCGACAGACCCAGGACCATCTCTTTCGAGATGGCTCCCTTCGGGTTGTGGAGATAGTATCCCCAAACACTATCTCCTTTGGCGACTGTAGGTACACAACACAACATGATCTTTGTGAGACAAAACGAAGTTGATACAAGGTACTGTTATCTAAGGTTAAAAACAAGAAGAGTTTGTATGTTTAAACACTAAAAGCTAATCGTACGATATGCTTTACTTACTTATTAATAGGAAACCTAAAAAACTACGAGACACAGCTAAATTAGTATGAAGCTAATAAATTATCAAAAAGCATTCCAATAACACCGTAAAAATTCATGAAATGAACTATGAAAACTGGTTCCATTGTCGAATGAAACGAAAAAATACAAATAAAGCTGAGGGCACACGGGGATAAAACGCAGCGCTGTGTACACCGTGGAGATATCCGAGCGCTTCCACAGGTGTCACGTATTTCGTAAAGAGCACTCTATTTCCTTGATTACCTTCATATGGTGTGCAGAAAACAGTAAATATCAAATCGTGTGAATAAAATAATGTGTATAAATCTGAACTCATCACTATTTCCTAGTAATAATAAATAAATATTCCATAAAATTCTACACAACGCTATCTACCCATGGTAAGGTTATCTAGCTTGTGTTATGAATGCGGATAAATATACTTAGAATACTTTTTTTTTGTAAATACCTACCTACATAGTATACATAGAAACACCCAGACCAATGCAATAGCCATATTTATACATACAAATATTTGCACTGAACGGAGATCGAACCCGCGCCTCCTGCATAGCAGTCGCATACACTACCGCCACGCCACGGAGGTTAATTGCTTCCAAGGCTTGCATTTTGGAGCCTCCTCCATTTTTTTACTCTGCCTTTTATAAATGGTTTATCCATTATTATATAAGAGCGACTGTTGTCTGTCTGTCCAGTCCCACGTTAGTTAATCAGTTAGTCATCGCAAGCGTCGCCGTCGGTAGTTTAGTGGTTACGATCGAGAGGTCCCGAGTTCGAATCCTGGTCATTACACTACGGACGTGAACCCACTCCTAGCACAAGCAATTTAGCTTAGTTGGAGGGTTTAGAGAGATGATTAGTAACTTAGGTTCTAATCTATTAGGTATATAAAAATAAGTCGGGTTTTCCTTCCTGACGATATAACTCCAGAACGCCTTTACCGATTTGGCTAATTTTGGTCTTGAATTATTTGTGGAAGTCTAGGGAAGGCTTTTACGGCGAGAAAAAATCGAACGATTGCCGGAAACCGATATCCACGCGGGTGGAGCCGCGGGCAAAAGCTAGTATTCTTTAAAAAAAACTTGATAGGATTTTGATGAGCAGGCTATATTCAACTATTTATTATAACTTGACTATCGAATTCTTGAAGTCCTTCATTCTTGAGCTGCAATTAACCATTTAGGACTCATTTCAACTGAACCAAGATGTACATATACTTTAAATTTCTTGAGCATTTATTTATGACTATATACTTTCTGAATTATGCTTAGACTAATCAATTAAATTATTAAATAAAAAGAAATAAAATAAATCTCGTAATGTGCACCATATCACCTAAATCGTTGTGCTAGGAGTGGGTTCACGTCAGTAGTGTGATGGCCAGGATCGAACCCGGGACCTCTCGATCGTAAGGCCGACTCCTTAACCACTAAGCTACCTACGCTTCAGGTACAGCCACTGTTCATCAGGTGGGATAAAAAACCTTCACTTTGCGCTTTGCAAAACGAAGGTCTCTATGGGATATACGGGATATACGGGATACGGGAAACGGGATATAATGTTGAGACTTTATAGTCAGTTGGCGTGAGCTAACGGAATATTCAAGTATAACGGCTAAATGATTTATTTTCAAAATTTGGAGTCGACGATGATTCATATCCGTTTTTTTTACGTAACAAAAACAATATAAAGGTAGATACAAAAGCACCCATTAAACTCTTGGGTGTGACTGATTATATTAATTTAAATTGTGAGTTTATATTAATTTATTCCATTTATACTTTGGGAACTGGTAATTTTTTGGCTTATTCTCAATGCCCTTTTTACCCGAAAATTATTTGTTCTCGTTTCCCATCGAAATTTCATAACTTTTACAGTCAAACCAACTTACTCAATTTTATTTAAAGCAAGTTCTAGTTAGCTCTAGTTAGCTTGATAGACGACAATGTGTTCATAGTACATTTTTTTATCAATACGTACTCTCGTAGTTCTTGGAATATGGGTTAATTACACTATACCCTGTTCTCTCTTTGAAAAGGTAAGTGTCAACAAATGTGATCAAAGGGTAATTTACAAAATTAAAATCTCGACAAGAACCCGTCCGTACTTACTTAGTTAAATTATTTACATTTTATTTCCTTATCCAAATTATGTTCACAAGTGAGCAATCGCTGTGAAGAACACTTGTATACAGTGCTGTGGCCCTATTTATAAGCGGTAGCGTTAATTCTACGTAACATGATTTACTACTTAACAGCAGTCACTAGTGAATGAAATAAGCTTTATTAAAATGTGAACAGGTGTGAGAGATGTTTATTTGTACGAGAGTACGTACATGTAGCCGACGAGCATGTATGAAAACGAAGAGAAAGACGTATGCCAGGATGTTATTATAAAGAAGGATGTAGTCTCTTCCTACCCTACACTATTATGTCCTCGGTGGCGGCGTGCGGATGCGCGTCAATCCACACTGGGGGTGAGTTGAAGACACCGTTGTCCCCTATCCCGGAGGAGGGCCAGACTGAAAGGCAGGGCCTTGGGTCAGTCAAAGTGTTACATATATTTCAAATGCCACCCCACCTTCGGCTTAGCGTGCGGTTTTAAAGGGCTGAGTCTGACATAAACTCCCTCTCCAACTGCGGCAGAGGAAGTATTTGAGGGGATTTTTGCAATTAAACAAAATGAGGTTACAATTATGTATGTACTATGTTTGTGACCGTTATAAACCTACTCATTATTATTTTATGTTTAAATCTTGAAGAAGAAACGCAAATATTGTTCTGGAGAAGTCAGAAACCCCAATATCTATATACCTTACCTCTCCCAATACGGCAAGTGCGATGTTCCAAACTAAGGTTCTGTCAATAACTGTCAAGTTTTCTGTACAATAAAATCGCCCTTTTCTTGAAACTTAGACTATTCAGTTACCTACGTACAGCTGGGCCGTAAAGTGGCGTCGATCATAAAAATATTTGATTAGGCTCACCCTACACGAGCAATTCGGAGTACTGAAACATTTATAAGCCGCACGCCTGTACACTGCATTATTTAGTTTAATGCAAACGTAATTTATTAATAAAGTAGAATTTGAAGTGATGATGCAGAAAATTTGTATTTTGACCTCGATAAAAAGTTTATTATTAGATGGTACATATAAAACCTTAAGTGTCTGTTAGCTTGTTCAAGTATTACACTATAATACTAGGCTGATAATGATGTCCCCATTCCGGGGGCGAGTTGGGGACACCGTTGTCCCCCCTCCTGAGGAGGGCCAGACCGTAAGGGATGGCCCTGGGTCAGCCAGGGTGCGAGGGATATGTCTATAACAACCTCACCTCCGGCCTAGCACCAAGACCCACAGTCGGCGTGCGGTTTTAGTCGGTTCGAGTCCGACATAACCTCCCCTTCCGGCTCCGGCAGGGGGGGTATCCGAGGGGATTTCCGCACGAAAAAAAAAAAAAAAAAGGCTGATAATGATGAAAATGACTAGTGGTGGAGCGCTTATGTATTTTCTTAATTATTTCCCACATAATTTAATTGTGTTTCAATTTGTAATTTAAGAAACCGCTTCTATGTATCGAATAATGTTTGAATGTTGGCGCTCATTTGTTGACCACTTAGTGTTGGAGGAGGCCAATGAATGGCGCTGTGAATGGATTTTTCGAACTATATTTTGAGAATGAAGTTTCTACAAGCGAGACTCTCAAGCACCACGGCGGATCATCTACCCGCTCGCATTTTTTAATTAGTCACTAAAACGCACCCAGCATCGAAAGGTGTCTTTGACTCACGCGCCGACGCACCAACGGAAGTTTGATTAATTCAACTCCTCGTTTCCTTTTTGTGTAATTCTATAAGTTCCTTTGGCCACATTCTCAAGTCAGTATAAGTGAAGTGTATCGGAAGAAAACGACTCACTCAAGAAAATAACCGACCGGTCGAAAATTACCTACCCACCAGCACGTGCCAGGAACCACGCCTGTCTACAGCTGAATCCTCACGAGGTGGAACTCAGGTCAGTGCCGATTTTCTTACGTTTTCATACATAGAAGCGGTCACTTGTGTATTTTCTTTTCTATTACAACCAAACGCCAGGTCATAGGTTCTTAACGCTTTGTGTGCAAACACACCACGTGGTAGGACTATATACACGTCCTACCATAATTTATGAATATTATTCACCAATAATTACGTTAATAAGTAAGTAATTTATGGTCCTTCGAGCCGGATAGGCCAGTAAATAACATATTCACGTAATTATTGGTGAATAATATTCATAAATTATGGTAGGACGTGTATATAGTCCTACCACGTGGTGTGTTTGCACACAAAGCGTTAAGAACCTATGACCTGGCGTTTGGTTGTAATAGAAAAGAAAATACACAAGTGACCGCTTCTATGTATGAAAACGTAAGAAAATCGGCACTGACCTGAGTTCCACCTCGTGAGGATTCAGCTGTAGACAGGCGTGGTTCCTGGCACGTGCTGGTGGGTAGGTAATTTTCGACCGGTCGGTTATTTTCTTGAGTGAGTCGTTTTCTTCCGATACACTTCACTTATACTGACTTGAGAATGTGGCCAAAGGAACTTATAGAATTACACAAAAAAGAAACGAGGAGTTGAATTAATCAAACTTCCGTTGGTGCGTCGGCGCGTGAGTCAAAGACACCTTTCGATGCTGGGTGCGTTTTAGTGACTAATTAAAAAATGCGAGCGGGTAGATGATCCGCCGTGGTGCTTGAGAGTCTCGCTTGTAGAAACTTCATTCTCAAAATATAGTTCGAAAAATCCATTCACAGCGCCATTCATTGGCCTCCTCCAACACTAAGTGGTCAACAAATGAGCGCCAACATTCAAACATTATTCGATACATAGAAGCGGTTTCTTAAATTACAAATTGAAACACAATTAAATTATGTGGGAAATAATTAAGAAAATACATAAGCGCTCCACCATGCACCCGGCTTTGGAACGTCGCAAGACGTTACGAAACAAACAAGCGAACACTGGCTGATTAGAGCCCATAGTGAATTTGTATAACATAATAATACACATAGCGAAAATAACAACTTAGACTAACAATATTCTATCTAAAGTATGTTTAAAGTTTGAGTTAAAAATTAAAGTTTAAGATTCTATTTAGCGTTGTAAGTTATTGCGTTGGGATAAGATACAATTTGGTTACAGCGCGTTTGTAAGTACCAGTACGCGTTTTATATATTATGATAGACATGAGGAGTCCAGGTCCAGTATGACAATTGACAACGTGAAAATACTGAATTATTAGATCAACAACGTGATCGCGTTTAGGGAGAAGGACAGGATGTAATCCTGATACAGAATGAGGTTCGATCTTAAATTTAAATCGTGCGAATTTTAAAACGTATGTAATGATACGTAGTAGTTTCTGCCAAGAAGAAACACGTTGTGCTAATGTACATAACAATGGCGACTCTGTGTGTTTTGATGTCACGCTCAACACATTTGCCTTATGTTCTGGTAAGTCAGAACAGTTGGCGGGAGAGAATGACTTAATAGGCCATTCATCAGGGGGGCCACTGATCCATGCTGGACCGTTCCACCACAAATCATAAGTCAAAAGTTGCGAAGGGAGCATGCCGCGTGATAGACAATCACTCGGGTTAATGTCTCCGGCGACGTGATAAAAATGTTTAGCGTTCAAGTTTTCTTGACACTGAGCGACCCGGTTGCTAACAAAAATCGACCACCGATGTGGTGACGAGTGAACCCATGATAAGGCAATCGTGGAATCAGAAAAGGCGTAAATGTCAGTAACGGGAATGCGTAATGCATACGAATCACGTACAGTTCTTATTAACTTTGACATAAACAAAATAGCACATAACTCTAATCGAGCAAGCGTAGTAATCTTTGTCGGAGTGACCTTTGATTTCGCATACAAAATGCGAGTTTGAATGCCAGATGGGTAGGTACAATGTGCATAAATAACACATCCCATGCCATTCAGGCTGGCATCACAAAATGCGACAAGACGTAATTCGCAATCAACTTCGACACCTATATGTCGCGGAATTTTTAAAGTGTCAAGCAATTTTAATTCTTGAACGAGAGCGGAAAAGCGTGAGCGTATATGCTCTGGAGCAGGGTCATCCCAATCACTCTTACTAAGCCAAAGTTCCTTAATTAACAACTTGGCGTAGAGTATCACAGGTGCCACCAACCCGAGCACTTCAAATAGTCGTGCAACTATAGGGAGTATATTTCTCTTAGTGCACTTCTTATCTACCGAGGAGGATGTGAAATAAAAATTATCTCCACACGGCTCCCACGAGAGACCTAAAACCTTTGCGACATGACTGCCAACATCAAACTCAAGCGATTTGCGGTGAGTATTTAGGTCAGCGTTCATTGCGATAGGAAATAGCCTAAAATTTAATAATAATAAAAACAGGTCTGCCTGTAAATTGGAACCAATATGTAAAATATCATTGAGCGAAGGACAAGTGTGGGTTTTAGCGCTCGCGTCTAACACAATACGCGGCATCGGTTCGTCATGTCGAACCACTGCGCGATGTGGTATATAATAACCATCCATAGACAAATTAGAGTCATCAACGAGACCAAGACAACCGTTATCCAAACAATCCCGAATAACCTTATTGTAATTTTCGCGTACGGTTGGTGATTGACGAAGTTTACGCTCGAGCGACAAAAACCGGGGGTGAGCGACGCCGCGCGAGTTCCCTAGTTCAGAGGGATCCTTGCATAACGGCAGCGCAACTGTATAACGACCTACGTCATCGCGAGTCACAGTAGATGTGAAAATATTCTCGCACTCGGTCTCTTCTGGAGACAATAGGCGCTTCACAGGAACCTCCTCAAGTTCCCAAAAATTTTGCACTAAATCATTTAGTGCTAGCGCAGAAAAGGATGCGGTTGTAGGCACAACATCTTTACGTGGGTAATCACCCATAAGTACATACCCAAACGCGGTTGATAGTACACAAGGGGCACTGGGACCACACTCGACTCTATTTCCTAAGTAAATATACGGGAAGAGCTGTGCACCTAATACTATATCAATGTTTCCTGGAATGTTCCAGCTTAAGTCAGCAAGCGGTAAATCGCGAAGATTTAACTCGCGATCACACTTAATTAATTGCGAGGGCAATTGATCCGTAAGGCTATTCATAACTAACGCATGTATAGTATACTTATGATCTGCATAAATACGAGATTCAATGTCCAAATACACATAGCCTATTATCGTGTGCGAAGTGGAGCCAACACCTTTGACAACAGAATTACTCATTGGTATTATTGGTAAATTTAATAAACGACAACAGGACAATGTTATTAAGTTATTCTGTGAGCCATTATCAATTAGACATCTGACTACAGATTTATTTCCAGTGCTACCTTTAGGGCGAGCATACACCTGAGCGGTTGCCAAGACAATATCACCCTTATGGCTAGAGGCATACGAATGCACAGTGCTTGAAGCGAGCGATGACTTAGGAGTGGGACCGTCAAGGTCGCACTGGGGCGGCGGGGATGCGGCAACAGTCGTCGCATGCGAGTGCGAATTATTAGTATTATTCTCAAAATGCAATAATTTATGATGTTTTTTCTGACAGAAACAAACTGACGTACTTTTACATTGCGGGAGATTATGTAATGTGCTTAGACAATTCACGCAACCACGCTTAGATTTAATAAACTCATATCTAGCCTTTGCATTTTGCATATTTTTAAACTGAGCGCAGTTATACAGGTGTCGGTGGTCGCGGCCGCCACATAAACAACAGGGCGCGTTAACTGCGGCGGGCACATTCGACTTATTATTAATCGGCACACTGACAACAAACGACTTAGAATTACGCTGTACACGCCTATCACTAGACTGTGGCGTCCCAGCAGTGGACGACTTCGCATATGACGAAGACCGCGGGTTTGACCGTTCAATCATCTTAGCATAATCTTGTACAAAGTCGATCAGCTGTTGCGTCGTAGGGATATCGACACCTCGAACAGAAAGTTCGAAGGCTTGGATGGTTAGCGTGTCCATTTTCCTCAAGGCACATTGTAGAAACACGAAGTCCGTTAAATCATTTATACCTAACTCTTTAAGCGCGGCGATAGATGAGGAATATATACCTATAAATGAATCAAGTGAGTTCACACTAGGTGAACAATTCTTTAAGTCTAATATATTATTAAGATAATATGAACCTAATGAGCGTTTATCTTGGTATTTCTTGACCAAGGCGTCCCACACTATACTGTAGGTCTCACTTGACGGAACAATACCGGCAGTGAACTTTAATGCGTCTTTGGTTAATTTTGAGAATAGGTATTGCACACGTTGCGAATCAGACAATTGTGTGTTCGAATGAATATTGGCCTTAAAGGACTGATAAAATGTATTCCAGTTTTCAGGGCGTCCGTCAAAACTCGGAATAACAAGCATTTCCAATTTCACTACAGACGCGTTTGAATTACTCGGCCCGTGTGATGCGACCTCCTTGACCTTGAGCGTAGATAATTTATTTCTAATGCGTTTTATTCTCGAATACAATTCATCGAATGAGTCAAGGCAAGAATAGTCGGATTCTACAGGGGATTGTAATGATAAATTTAAGCTATTTATTTGATCTACAATCGACTCGAACTTATCGCGAACGACATCGATGTTCTCGGTCTCAGACAGAAAATCTTCATTCGCTCGCGTCGTTATGTCAAAACACACAACTGATTTCGACGATTTATACCAACGATTAATGCGTGCAAACAATAATTCCTTTTTTTGATTCAACAGAATAAGCTTCGTCTCGAGATCTGACGACATGTTTGCAAATTAACGATAGGTAGGACCTACCTATTGAAATATAACAAGAAGATTATCTGTAAGGTACCTACTATAATATAATAGTAATTCAACACAAACAGTTTAGATATACCTACTTTTTATTGAAAATTGTACTACGGCTTATTATATAATAGCGCAAGTAGCACGGCGGAGCGTATAATAATAGTAATGTAACTATGTACTTACGTACCTAGATAGGTACCTACCTACAAAGTTACGCGTATGCGAATAGAATGATGATTATTTACCAATTAATACGTAAATCACCAACTATTATAAATATCTACCAATTATTACGTAGATTTAGCGTTTTAAATGCAGAATTTACCAAATAATTTACGTAAATCTGTTAGCGAAAGAAAGTAATGAAACTAAGATGGCGGAAAGAATTCACCAAAATTACGTGAATCTTTTAATTAAATGAATAGGAAAGAAATATTATTCACCAATAATTACGTGAATATGTTATTTACTGGCCTATCCGACTCGTAAGGACCATAAATTATGGTGGTAGGACGTGTATATAGTCCTACCGAGTGGTGTGTTTAATAACGTGCTCGTTACCGCTGCTATAAGCTAATAGCAGGCAATACCTAGTGTTAAGCAAAATGGACTCCTGTACTTATATAACACTTAGTGTATCGTTGTCATCATAGCCTATTCGCCAATTAGCCCTTCATAACATTAAAATATCAGTTGAATTATTTTTGTGAACACATTTAAGCTCATGTAGGCCTTTTTATTTTATTTTTGTGTTCCTAGATCTATGTACTTATATCGAACACAATTATAACCGCGTAATATTCAATACCAAACAAAAATAACTATCGCTGGAATATATTTTTCTAGCACTCACCAAAAAGCCAATGTCGCCATAAGCGACATTCAACATGCAAACTGTGCTCAAATATAAAAGATAGGAATTTTCGAATATACTAATTGACCGATTATAACGTTTTATGTGTTAATCAATTTTGAGATTCGCTATAAGATTCTAAATAAATATCGCTAATTGCTCCTCTTAAATTTATAAAACGTAAATTAAAATAAATTATTAACAGTATTATGGAATAGCTGGTGTCTTATCGGACTGCGAGCGAGCGCTCAGTGCTTCTGAATGGGGATGTTTCTGTCGGTGATGGCGAGCTGCGGCAGTGGCGCCTCCACAGTGAGGACACCATCTCGGGACAACGAAGACTTGATCGCCTCAGGATTGGTGCCCTTGGGCAAGAGGAACTCCCTATTGTACTCTCTGTACACTGACTTTGTGTCCGACTTCTCTTCGTGTTTGGCGTGGACCAATAATTTGTTGTCTACAGTCTTAACAACGATCTCCTCAGGAGTGTACTGGCTAACATCGAAGCGAAGTTTGAGTGATTTGCCATCTCCCTCATCCTGGATCAGTGGTGAATTCAGACTGTCCCAATGGCTGGGCTCTGCGAGTTGTCTGCTGTCGCTGTGTTGTGACGATGTAGTCTCAAAATTAACCAAAGACGCATTAAAGTTCACTGCCGGTATTGTTCCGTCAAGTGAGACCTACAGTATAGTGTGGGACGCCTTGGTCAAGAAATACCAAGATAAACGCTCATTAGGTTCATATTATCTTAATAATATATTAGACTTAAAGAATTGTTCACCTAGTGTGAACTCACTTGATTCATTTATAGGTATATATTCCTCATCTATCGCCGCGCTTAAAGAGTTAGGTATAAATGATTTAACGGACTTCGTGTTTCTACAATGTGCCTTGAGGAAAATGGACACGCTAACCATCCAAGCCTTCGAACTTTCTGTTCGAGGTGTCGATATCCCTACGACGCTACAGCTGATCGACTTTGTACAAGATTATGCTAAGATGATTGAACGGTCAAACCCGCGGTCTTCGTCATATGCGAAGTCGTCCACTGCTGGGACGCCACAGTCTAGTGATAGGCGTGTACAGCGTAATTCTAAGTCGTTTGTTGTCAGTGTGCCGATTAATAATAAGTCGAATGTGCCCGCCGCAGTTAACGACTAGTGTTCCATATTATGTAAAAAAAAAATTAATCGTTTAGTTTTATGATATGAAAGAGTGTTATGATTTAGTATAGTTTATTAAAAAAGCCGACCAAGTGCGAGTTGGACTCTCATACCAAAGGTTCCGTGTCTTAACCTCGTACCTACATCTGTACTACTCATAGTACATAAGAATGAAAAAAATCTGGCGCCATATCATGGAATGAAATGACTAATTTGATTTAACAGTAACGTCTATTAGACATTTAGGTATATGAAACTAAATTCAAGGATACTTCACAACAGACAGTTTTTATCAAAATGATGTCAGAGGGCGATTGTGCAGTGGTGTGCTCACACATAGGTAGGTCAATTAATTGCCATTTTGTTAAACTCTTAAAAAAATCTAGATTTTGAATAATTAGTAATTAGTTTATACTCCGTGACGTAGATATACAATGTTATTCCCATGGACAAATAAATAATGTTCAAGTAACCTTGAAGCACTTTTCAATGTCCTATATAAAGAACAAATGTAGGTAGTTAAAGTTTTGATACTTGTACTTCTACTGTACTTTGTGTAGTACATTGAAAGATATTATGAATTTATCATGTCTTTTTCAGGTTTAAAATATAACAAACTAGCTTTTTCCCGCGGCTCCACCCGCGTGGATGTCAGTTATCGGGACCAAACATAGCCTATATCCTTTATTAAGGTCTAATCTATCCCTATGCCACATTGGTTCAGTAGTTTAGGCGTGAAAGCGTAACATACAAACAGATAGACAGAAAGACAGGCAGAGTTACTTTCGCATTCATAATATTAGTATGGATAGGTGTAACAGTTCACCTGTTACACCTATCCATACTACACTTAAAATTTTATTAGTATTAAATTACACTTATTCAAGGATTACTGCGACGTCCACTCAGAGTTTCTGCCTTCAAAATTTACTCAAAATTAAGTTACCACGAGATTCGTAAGTTCTGCAGCTCACACAAAGACGTCTCTGCTCTTATTGCCACAAGCCTGTTTTCATGATGTCTGCTTGTCACTACGGTAAAACCACGTCAAGAATGAGCCATGGTCATGACCAAGCAGCATGGAAAAGTATGAAGGCCTGATGTGATCAAAGTATTTAACCAGAATATTAGTGCAGTGGGCCAATTATCTCACACTTTTTGAACCTAGCTGTAGTTACTGCTTGGCTACAATGCAGAGATCTTAATAAACCAAAAAGTACTTAGACTAAAGAAAAATATTGTGCAGCTAAGAGAGTATAAATTGGATATGGGCACAAAATTGGATTTTGAACAGACAAAGAAGAAGAAATTCACTGTAGTTTCGGAGGAGAAGAGTATGCAAAACATCACGAAGCGCAAGGTTCTAGTACAATCAATACCCTGCAAGGAATGCCATACAAATGTAGCCTTACATTTACCCGAAAATGGTCTGAAGTAATAGCGTTGTAGGACAAGTAGGTTTGATGAATAAGAACAGGTTTGCCTGGCATTTTTGTTCCAATTTACATAAGTAGTTTTAGTATAAAGACGTGATTCCTACCTTTTGATGTTTATTTACGATAAATTCAAGATAAATTAGGAATGAACGTTGAGTATATGAACTTTTTAATTATTTTTGAAGATAAATGTTTAATTTTGGCACATTATGTATGAACAATTTTGAGTTTCTATTGATTTTTTTGTATTTAATAATAAATAATCATAAAATGAAATAATATTAATGTTTTTGATTATATATCCTATGCTTATATAAATTTATGTTCAATAAAAATTCTATGTCCTTCATAAAGGACGTAGTCATATCCTCACTTTGTCCTTTATAAAGGACATAGTGAAAAACCATTTTCCGTGACGTGAGATTTTTTTCACTATTTTTCCGATATATGTAAACGTTTAAGGAATACAATACTAAACTTTAAGCAGCATACTAAACAAAAAGTATCGCTGGTAGGCAGGAGGTTAAGCTTTATGTAGTTTAAGTTACGGAATAAGTTTTTTTATACGACTTAGGTGGCAGACAAGCACACGGCCTACTTGACGAAAACTGGTTACCGCGGCCTATGAACGTATGCAACACCAGGGATCGTACAAGAGTTCCCTCTTGAGGTACAGAACCCTAAAAATTAGGACTAGTAGATAGTTAATTTATAATAGTTATAATAATAATACTTATAATAGCTAATTTCTTATATCTACAATTGATGACATTTTCAAATACTGAATGCCGGCAATGCCTCGCCGTTTTAGTAGCAAATAAAACAACTAAAAATAAAGATTGAGAATTACCATCTCCAATGGGAAACAGATTATAAAAAAGCAACATCATAATCAAAACCAGTTTGTTAAAATAACCGTTTCACTTTCTCCTAAAATAAACTATGCATAAGCAATGAGTACATTGTAGTCTGAAGAGCCGAGTAGATGAGAAACAGACAACAATGGGTTTTATTCGAAGCAATAGTCACAGAGCATAGTAATATTGTAGATTTTCGATAGCATAATAATATTAATGCTTCTTATCATCTATGCAAAATTGGACGCACAACAGCTGTAGCTCGACAAGTGTTGTTTGTTCGACAGACAATATTGTATCCTATTTAAGTACGTCTTTGTGCTGCAACGTTGTACATCATGGTGCGCAACAATATTGCTTTGTGGACACTAGTCTTTAGGAAAAATTTTACATAATCGAAGCAAACCGATTTCAGTCAGACTTCTTCCAGATATTACCGAGATTATAATATGGATTTCATACCTGCTTTCAAAACACTCTTTTACATCAAATAATTGAGTAGTTACTTTGTTTTTACATATTGCTGTTGATGAAATATTCCATCGAACAAAATAACCCATTAATTTATAAGCACTTCGGCCATGTAGCAGTTGTTTTGCGCAAAAAATTCTAAAGAGTTACGATACTTGTATAATTATATACCTAGGTACGTTATGAATTAAATTGCAGTATTACCGTTATAATTATTTTGTATGTAAATATTAAAAATACAATGGTATAAAAAAAAAACTTCAAATTTATGAAACCCCGCAGACGGGTCCAGTAAACTCTGTCAGAATGTACCTACATAAATTATTTAGTCAGACAAATTTTAATTGTAAAATTTCAATTAAAATTTGTCTGATAAAACAATTTGTGCAAATATATTCTCTGATGTGAAGTTTGAACGCTGAGACAAACATAGAGATATTTACATCCTAAAACTACGTCATTCTGATTCATTTACTAGTTAATGACGTTATGACAATCAGGCAAATGATACATTGAGTATTAAAATATAGAAGAATGTTTTTCATAATAATTATGTACTTAGAATTACTTTATGCTAAAAATTATAGTCATAAAAACCTTTTTACGATGGTGACCGCCTTTCCGAGACTTTGCCTTTAGCTTACCATAAGGTGAGGTGAAGTCAAAATGACGTGTCCTTTACATAAAAATAATGCAGAACGCGTGATTTCAATTCGATTGCAAATAAAACTTTCCAATCCAATATGATTTGTCAAAATAAAATCTTCCATACCTTTTCGTGAGGTTATTTACCCTCAAATGCACTCACAGTCAGATTACATTTTCAGTTATTATCCTCGTAATTTTATAAACGTAATTTGACTTTTGACTACCAAGTCATGAGACAAAAATCATGATAATTTTCTTAACATGATAACAGCAAGAACGTTTTTGCAGTATTTTTCACATACATATTATTGTATTGCAACTAAATTGTAAATTAAAAACATCAATAACAAAAATATAAAATCCATTTCTTGTTATAAAAGTAAACGCCGCTAAGAGCTTTTAGAATAATATTTTTATACCCAAATATATCTTAATACACATAAAAAATCGGTCATTCTCAGCAAACACATCAGTCATTGATCCCTAACATTATATAGGAAGTGGGACACGCCATAGAGCGCGCTATAAATCAGAACATGTTTGCATACGGTGCCCATAAAACATCAGATTACTGGGGATAATTCAGTTTACGTTTTTTTATTCGATGGGCTCGGTGATGTGCGTTTATGATTATGTTGACTATCCCTTTTTCTAATCCCTAAGATATGGAGCTAAATTGATGGATGGTATTGGATTTATTTTAACATTTTTCTTGCGATAGGGTGATAAATCCTACTAATTCATACTAATATTATATATACCAAAGTGACTCTGTCTGTCTGTCTTACTGTCTGTCTGTATGTTAGCGACTCTGTCTGTCTGTCTTGCTGTCTGTCTGTATGTTAGCTTTCACGCCTAAACCACTGAACCGATTTTGATGAAATTTGGTATAGGGGTAGATTATACCATGAGAAAGTACATAGGCTATGTTTGGTCGCGATGACCGACATCCACGCTGGCGGAGCCGCAAACAAAAGCTAGTAAATTATAAAGGCGAAAGTTTGTAAGTAGGGATGGATGGATGTTTGTTACTCTTTCACGTCTAAATGGGTAAAGCGATTTTAATAAAATTTGGTATGGAGTTAGCTGACAACCTGGTTTAACACATAGGCTATGTTTGGTTGCGATAACCGAAATCGATGCAGGCAGTGCCGTTTTTTTTATCATGCCTAAAATCCCCACGGATACCACCCCCACGGAGCTAGTTATGCCGAACTCAAACCGAATAAAACGCACACCGTCTTGGGTCCTTGATTGCCGGAGGTGAGATTGCCGAAAGCATATCTCTCGCACCCTGGCAGACCGAGGACCATCTCTTGGACATCCGGGTTGTGGGGATCTCGGTGTCCCCAACTGGCCTCGGGACGAGGAGGCGCACTTTGCGCCACCGCCGCGGCCTGCTTCTGCTAGGGTGATAGGCGGCTCCACCGGTTATCCCCGGGCCAGCGCTCATGGAGGACGGAGGTCGTTCTGTGACCTACGACACGTCCGGTTCGCCTTCGCTCTTCGCGGGCTTCCCGGGCCCGGAGTCTAGTCCGGACCCGACCGGCCGCCTCCTTCTGCGAGCAAGTAATTCATGCGTTCACGCATCGTACCATCACTGTGAGCAATGTGGCGAGTGTGAGAACTCCAACCCCCAGAGCCGCCACTAGGACCCGCCTCTGCGTGGCCCACGCCGGGCACTCGGTCAGCGTGTGCAGCTCTGTGTCCTCGCTCGCATCACAGTGATGGCATTCGAACGTTGGCTCCTTCCGCATCCAACACAGGTAACTCCCGAAACACCCGTGTCCGGTAATCACCTGCGTCAGCCGGTACGAGAGGCTGCCGTGTGGCCTCTCTAGCCATTCCTCCATGATGGGTCTTGCCGCCGCTATTACGGCGTGCCCTCAGGCAGTGCCATGGGTAAAAAAAGGTATCCGATAGTTTTTAAATGTCTGGCAACTCCACTTCCGCTGGAATGTGTTAGGGGAAGGAAGGATTTCCCCTGAAGTACTGTTAAGTACTGTTTTGAAAACGAAGATATCGACAGGACGTACCTTTTTGATGAAAGAGGTTCTGGCTCAGATTTTCCTTAAGAGTTTTGGAGGTTAGATTGTACCATAAAAATAATAGGTATAATCTGAATCAGAAGGAGAATTAGAAACGGACCCTGGACTCCAAAACAAAAGCCTTGGATGAAACCTACATCTATACACAACGCATACGTATGATGAGTACGCAGCTTACACCACAGAACATTCTGTCAACAAGATAATTATTATGATTACTTTGTCAACAAGCTCACAATTAGTGCGTCCTTCGCTAGATATCTCTGAGAATTCCACTCATAAGGATCTGTTCGCATTAGATAAAATACTCGTATGTGTATGTCATTCATTTTGATTGTAGGATTGACAATGTACACTGCGATGTACATGCGTTCAACATCAATGAAAAAGAGTAGTAGCAACATTAGTAATTTTAATTATTACTAAAAGAACAAATTACATTTTAAATAATAAAATAAATAATCCACTACATTCTACACAACGCTATCTAGACCCCTGGTAAGCTGAATTAGCTGGTTTTATGGAATCTAGAATGCGTATAATCATACTTAGATACTTTTATTTGTAAATACATAATATTATATTACATATAGAAACACTCAGACCAATGCAAATAGACATATTCATGCATACAAATATTTGTGCTGAGGGGTTCGAACCCGCACCTCCTGCGTAGCAGTCGCGTTCACTACCGCCAGGCGACGGAGGCTGTCAAATGTTTGTCATTACGTTTATTATTTCAGATCTAAATTTTATTTCTTAGATGCAAGAAAGAGCGATAATTGATCTCTTTGCTACCGTCATGAATCGGAAATGAATGAAAGCAGTATTTTTTCCCAAATATCCCAAATACTACAATATCACATACTGATATGATTCCTCTTAGGAAGATAGACAACTGTTTATTTTACACCAACAAAAGAATTTATCTCTCACCTATGAATTAATATAACATTAAGACTTAAGTTGAACAGTTTTGTAATTAACTAAATTAATGCCCTTTATAATTAAAACTTGTAGTTTCGGCGTGATTTACATAGGACTCAAATTCTATTCACAAAATTAGGTTACGTTTTAAATATTTTCTCTATTTCGTATCTACGTTTAATGCCAAAGTAGACAATTCAAAGCTTTCTCTAACAATTAGCGGCGAAACACAAAGTATCTTTACATGGAAAGGCTATTAAAAGAATTAAAAGTTAGAATGAAGGTTTCAAAAGTGATTAATTGTATACTAGATTGAAACAATAGTGAGTTTCTATAATGATGTTGCTTTCTACCTTTTGTTAATAAAACTATACCTACATTTCTGTAGATATATCATGAAACAAGCGACGAGTACCTATTAAATGCAGGGACGAACCTTGGCCATGCATGGAATACTATTGTCAATGGCGAATGTGTTGGCCAACACCTGTGAAGAGCGAGGGTTTCTGATGAGGGCGTCGGGAAGGTGTGTTGACCAGCGCATTTTACAGTTACCACTGTGTTCGCCAACGTGTAGAGAAGCCATTATACGAGTACGAAGACGACCTTAGTTCTGAAAAAGTCTCACAATTTACGAAACGCAAGCAATAGCTGACAATAAAATAAAAATTCTCTTCTATTTATAAATAGAATTGGAATTATACAATTAATAGAACCTATTAAATACCCAGTACTGCAATAAGAATTAATTGCATACCTTTGCCGATTGTTTAAGAATAAAAATAAAACAATCCACAGTATGTAATAATACTTGGAATTGCGTGTAAAATAATTAAACGTTTACTGCGAATTACACATTTGTATTACGTAATGTATTGTAAATTTTATAGTTGAGATTACGTTACTAAAAGTGAGTTATTCATTTTGATGGATCAATAACCAATTGTATTATACTATCAGGTGACTCTCATTTCATCCCTTTTCAGGGATGAAAAGGTTTTAGTATTTCAGTGATAGTTTCCTTTATGAGGATTAATATTATTTCAACTACATATGTAACCTCATTGCCTAGCCTATTGCCTATTGCGGATGGAGAACTGCCCTAGTTTCCTTCTACGACACCAACGAGAAGAGATGAGGTGGCTATATTTTACTCCATCGGCAACCAACACTATTTTAAATTCAAAAGACTTGTCCCAAATATTGCAAATATATCGTCACACTATTACCTCTATGACAGACTCCATTATCAACGAACGTCGATGGCACGCGGAAAATATTTCCCTTTGAAAACCCTTTGGACTATGTCCATTTTTAGCCCCTCTGTCATTGTCAATGGTATTGATTTTAACGTGCTCTTGAGTGTTTAAAAAAGTTGGGGAATTGAATTTGGATTTTTGTTGAGTGCCGTGTGTATATATGAGATAGTGTAAACTCTAAATATTGAAGCAGAAATATTTTCAATACAGTTCTGTACAAATTGAGGCAGAGATTTGTCTGATTCTCTCCAGCTTTTCAAGCTAGAATCAAACTTGCATGTACGCTTTTACTTGTTTTTTTTTAATACTCGACTGCGGGAGAGCAAAAAGGAAGGTTCTGATTTTGATCACTATGAATATAATAATTATGTATGTTCATCTATTCGTACATTAGTTCTAAACGATTCGGTAGATGACGTATCGTTGGAAACGTCTAACTTTTCCACTGGTTATTTAAGTCACGAGTTAGCTAATGATGCTACAGAAACCAAAGTTACTGTGATGCTTAAATAAATAAATAAAGAAATAAAAATAAAAAAAGACGGATATAAAGAGAAGGGAAATTTGAAGTGATTCAGGTGTGGCTCAATAGCTCAGTTGGAAGAGCATTCCCTCTGTAAGGGAAAGGTCGTGGGTTCAAGTCCCACTTGAGCATTTCATTTTTCCCGATGTATTCGAGGCACGTTATTGAGTAAGTTTAAGTAATAGTATACATGTCACAGTCTTTAATTTTATAGTGGCCCCAACAATATTTCATTCAGTTAAAGTTATTGACCTCTCGCAGTTCCTTTATTTTGGGTATAGTAAGCCTTTTTATTACCTATTTATGCAGGCTAATCAACTTGAAGGTATATCCAAAAAATACTGACGCACCTTTGTTTTTTTTTGACATCAAATGTCTGACAACAGGGGTCTTCATTTTTTTAAAATAAATATTTCACAACATTCTACACAACGCTATCTAGTAACGCTTACCCATGGTAAGCTTAAGCAGCCCGTGTTATGGAATCTAGAATGCGGATAAACATTGGAAATACATACATATTATACATAGAAACACTTTACTCAGTGTTTTGTATGGGAAACGAAATTTATGTTCTTTTTACGTTCTTATCACGCTATAAGATTTTTCCTTAAGTATTGGTCCATTGGCACGGCGTCAAAGGCACAAGCACAACCCACTGGATATTGGGTTTGTGTTGTGTATTGCCAGTAAAATATGTGCAAAACAGGCTTGTTTTGTACACGTTCGGCTGAATAGCCATATTTTGTGTTTGTTTTATTAGATACTAGCTTTTGCCCGCGGCTCCGCCCGCGTGGATGTTCAATTATCACGACCAAATATAGTCTACTAGCTTTTGCCCGCGGCTCCGCCCGCGTGGATGTCGGTTATCGCGACCAAACATAGCCTATGTCCTTTCTCACGGTCTAATCTACCCCTATACCAAATTTCATTAAAATCGGTTCAGTGGTTTAGGCGTGAAAGCGTAACATACAGACAGACAGACAGACAGACAGACAGACAGAGTTACTTTCGCATTTATAATATTAGTATGGAAGTATGGATGTGTTAATCCAGGGTGTCAGCTAACTCTATACCTACTAAATGTTATTAAAATCGGTCCAGCCACTTAGACGAGAAAGAGTAACAAACATTCATCCATCCATTTAAACTTACAAACTTTCACATTACATATTAGTAAGATTGACATGAGTCAAATTTAAACAGTTAGCACGATTAGCTGTATGTCAAAAGCTACAATTTGAGTTTCTTCATGTAAACTGATGTCCCAAAAATTGCAAAAAAATTCAATAGTGTTCTACAAATTTCGTTTTTGACATAACAACAGGCTATGAAAGCAGCAATCAAAATAGAAAAAGTATCTTTTAATGATATGCCTACAAGAATATTCCAGAACAGCTGACTATAGGAAAAGTAAGTTATACAGGTATTTAAACTATAATGATCAATATGGTCACTAACATTAGTAAAAAATTAGTAACATTCGTACTAAAAAAAGTATAACTGTTAACGGGATAGTTTAGTTTTTAAGCGATTTCAAAAATAAGGAGATTCTCACTTCGAATGTTATTTTTTTTTCTTAGAAATAGTAACCAGCGCCCGATCACCGCTATATCAATTTGTCATGCATGACGGTAACAAAAAATGTCTACGTATGGACAGCGCCTTGCCCACGGCCTTACCCAAGCCATTGAATGGCTTATTCCCGTCCGCTCCACGATTTTGTTCCCAAGCGCTCCAAGACTAAAATTAATTATTATTTGGGCATTATTTGAATCATGTTTTTACAACTATACATTTCTTTAGTTACAGAATTGCAACCGGTTCTCCTTCAATGAATGTTTGCATTTACGCACTAATTATAATTATCCTTGTAAACAGTGTTGCTGAAAATTTGCATTCACATTTTTCACACATGCATAGTAACTGCTATGTATGTAAAGTAAAGCCAACGAAGCGAAAAGGTAAACAATGTTTCAGCGGTTCCAAACTTTTTTATTTGAAAATGATTACGTATCACTTCAAGCGAGTTCCAGACAGGAATGAAATTGCTCATAAGATGGCGGATCTGACAGTTTGGAACCGCTTTGCTGACAGTACCTACTACTTCTTGTACTACGAAATACGCAAAGACAGCTGTCGCTCGGCCATTGTCGCGTACGTGTGATATGTGTGACAAAGATAGTATAAGTAATCGCTACTTATCGCAACGTTACTCAGTAATGGTCGCTTTGTTCACCTTTATTCTCTCGTCTTGTTGGCTTAACTTTAGGTACGTATACACATACAGTCAGCATCAGAAAGATATTGATGAACAAAGTACTCAAAATGATCTTATTACCTTGTCTCCCCTTGCTGTTGTCGGATTGTTTTGATATTTGGTACACACCTATAATTCGGATACAAATACAATTTAATTAATTAAAGTTTAATTTGCTTTTAATACCTTAGTTTTGAGATCTTTTTGAGACTTTGTAGTCAAGATATTTCTGACGCTGACTATACACAACTAGATAAGCTGTACCGATTGTACTGTACAACTAAACTTTTCGTAGCTGTCATACAGATGACATCTCAAAATTATGCGCTATGTCTATACGCGCTGAGTCCATTATAATAACGGCTTTAGGAAGTGATGGGGCCTCCGTGGCGATGCAGCGCATCAGCTTTGCTCGCGAACCACCAAGTGGACAGCTTCGCCTGCATTATGCGCAAGCGCTGCACGTCGTCCCTCGAGCGCCTCCGCGGCCGGGCGGCCCGAAGACGCTCCTACAAGTATCTGCGGCGAGGTGGGAATCACCTTTGATAAGGAAGTGGATACATAGGTATTCATGCCATAAAGGTATGAATCTATCTATACCTTCTTCGTATGTTTTTAATATCATTGTAATATCTGCCTTTTTACTAATGTAAGATTTTAAGGGAAATTGTTACTAACACCGTATGGACTCAAGTCTGAAATAAATATCTTATATTTATACCCATAGGTGTCAAAATTCATTAACTTTATCCAGGCTCTACTTCAGAAGCGCTTGACCAGGTGCGTTCACTATTTGGTAAATAATCATTAGGTTAAGCGACAAACAGCGTCAAGAACAACTTTGTCAGAGCTAGGCCACTAGTGAAAACTCAGGCTGGCTTACCACAACCTTGAAAGATAAGCCTATGCCAGATCCCCATACAGCAGATATAATCCGGCATTAAATTCAAGCCAACTGGCTTGAACCTATATTGAATTCTAATTTCATTAACATTTTATTTTTTTAATTTTATTTATATTGTTATCATATTGTGAATATTATTAGGTATGATCTTTAATTGATTGAAATAATTAATTTGAATTTAAATTTAAGATTTTGATAAGATATCCTATACTTATTAACTATCTAATTTAAAGTAATTAGAAAATTAAGTAGCACTTATATCTTCCTGTTGAGATGCATCGTAATAGATTTAAAATGACTTTTTTTATTAATAAAAGTAGATTAGCTACATCATTTGCCTCCATCATTTGCATACAGAAATATGTAATTAGTAGAGTTGTCACATAATTCAGAAATGAAAACCAACACGTTTTAGCAACTTTCTTTAATATAAACTTGTTTTTATTATAGATCAATATTATCATAATTATCTATAAAATAAGTATTTGGAAACTTACCTACATTATATAGAACAATAATGTATTATTCTTAAGTAAAAACACCTTCAAAATTTTTTGAGCATGCATTATTAGCAATTTACAAATATTTAGATTAAAATAAAATTAATTTTTAGCATTAACTATGTACTAATTAAGTTTAACTATTTTTGTAAACTTCAGAGGACGTATTCCGAATTGTGTTTATTATTTAAAGAAAGGTTTCAACACTTTTGGTGACAACTGTACAGTCAAAACAGACAGATACGGTTGCACATTTTCTTACAAAGTTGTAGGTATATAAAGGTGCGACCGTATCTCCTTTGTCGAGGTATTCCTCGAAGCGCCACAGTTTTGAGGCGCACCAAATGAGGCGCACCATTTTTATTCTTCGGAGCGCACCATTTAGTAGCGCTCCCGAGAACAATTAAAAATATTAACTTTTTATTCTTCAAAGCGCACCAATGATTATTAACTTTCGAATAGAGATAGGATACTAACTGAAACTATCGATATAAGTAAAATACGTTATGAGGTATTGAGTTATCAGGGCGTAATTTTCGAGAACAATATCGTTGCATGGATGGCAACCATGGAACTAAAAGCGAATTTGTCAATATGTGTTTTCAAATATCTATTCTTAAAGTCATGTCAAAGTGCTATCCTTATTTAATACAAACTGGGGTTAAAAATTCAGGATTATTAGGTAATTCATAATCTGGAGCTGGAATTCAGCCAATATTTAAAGCATTTTGTAAAGCTTCTAATAATATTCAATTATCACGACCGTGACAAATGGCCATGTGTAGGTATGTTATGTTGTTTATGTTGTGCAGTGATCTGGTGTTTATAAAAAATACTTTTAATTAAGTGATAGGCAATAACTATGTAGGCAACCAAGCACCGAACACGCCACGATTGTGGCGGTAGGATCCGTCACAGACGAATGGCTGGAGAGGCGCCACGGTAGCCTCTTCTACCAGCTGCCGCAGGTCCACACTGGAGATGGCTGTTTCAGTAAGTATCTGCATCGTATAAGCCGATAGCCGATACCCGAATGCCACCAATGGCGGGGCTGCTCCGCAGACACGTCGCTTCACCAGCTGGTAGAACGTTCAGAGAGGATAGAGCTGTGCCGCGGCCTCCAAGCAGCCGTTAGAGCGGAAAGCTACACGCTGCAAACCCTGGTACTGGTCATGGTCGGCAGCGTGAGTGTGAGGAATGCTGCCGCCTTCTTTTGTGTGGCAGTCATTAGTCTAGTATAAGAGAAACAGCGAAAATGGAATGGGGGTGATCTAGCACACTCATGTTATATATATATGTTACCGGAAATGTATGAAATCAAAGAATTGTATACAAATCCTAGGAAATGTGTGTTAATACATAGAATGCCTGCAGTTCCACCGGCAATGTGTGAAATAAATGGGTTATTGTCTATATTTGCAGATGATTTTGTGGAAAATTTATATTTTTGTATTGAATTTTGTATTTGAATAAAAAAAAAATAACCACGAAGATTAATGCGGGAGCTTCGCTCCGCTCCGCTCCCGTATTAATCTTCTAACCTAATCTATCCAAGTTAAATTGCGTAGTGTGGACACTGACAAACAAAGACTGAAGCGAAAGCGAGGCTCCAGCATTAGCCTAAGTGGTTGCTTTTTTACAACCACCGTCAATGTTCCTTGATACCATTTCACACATTGCCTGCTGCGCACTCGGCATTGTATACAATGCCTAGGCATTGTATAGAATACCGGATTATACACATTTCCGGTAACATATACAAAACTATCTGCATCATCGATGAGCTAGGTCCTGAGAGTTATAGTTGGGGCTAGCCGTCACCGTAAAAGAAGCAGGCCCATGATGGAGGCGCTTCGTATATTCATACGCGCCTCTCTATAGAAGATGTGATTTTCATCCCCAAGAACACCTCGAGGCCGCCATTATTAGTGGCCAAGGTCGGCCAGGTTCTCTGGAATATCCTTCAGAACGTATCAGATACTCCAGCCACACCGACGGAACAACATGCGGTTATAGTCGGTGTGAGTCTGACATATCCACCTAACTGATACGATTCCGCGGGTTCCGTTCACAAAAAATATTTCTCTTGAAGACTATTGTGGTACAGTCAGCATCACATCGATCTTGATGAAATAAGTAGGTACTCAAAATGATCTTACTGCCTTGAATGAAAAGCTTATAGCATTTATTATGCTCACTTTTATATCTCCGAGACTTTGCCTTTAGCTTAACATCAGGCGAGGTGAAGTCAAATTGACGTGTCCTAGATAAAAAAAAACGAAATAAAACGGGGAAAAATGAAGCGCTCAAGGGGGACTTGAACCCACGACCTTGCCCATCAGGGGGAATGCTCTTCCAACTGAGCTATTGAGCTACACCTGAATCCCTTCAAATTTCCCTTCTCTTTATATCCGTCTATAAGGGGGAGATGGTGGAGCCATCTACCAACTTTCTTAGGAACTGTTGGAACCAATGAATGATTTTTCAACCATTTTTAAACATTGATTTTTGAAGACTCCGCCCAAATATTTATATAAAATTTTTATAGCAGAGATCTGGTTCTTAGCATTCCATGGATTCACCGTGCGGTCGCCGGGTCCATGGCGTGGTACAGAGAGGAACACTGTGACGGCGCCTGGGACTTGCGACCCAGGTGTAGGTTTAGGGTGGCCACCTTGTGATGCATCAGCGCTCACCTCCACCGTCAGTCGTCGCGTCGTCAATCCTATCAACGCCGTTTTAGATATTCGTTTGAGTAAAGAGCTTACTGAAGCTCTTGGCAATCCGAGGTCTTTAATTAAGTTATACAGGGATTTAGCTGGAATTCCCCTTGCTCCTACTTCCACGGCGTAGAGTTTAACCACATAGCCAATCTTGGTTAACTCGTTGGTCAGGTCAAAGTATTTGTTTATTTTTATAGCGTGGTCTTTAGGTATGTTAGTTGCCCACGGTACTGTGAGTTCTACTAGTACTTCACGCTTTTGCTGTTTTGAAAATAAGAATATATCGGGTCTGGATGACGAGGCACAAACATCCTCCGGTATTTTATAGTGTTTCTCATAAGAATCTGTGAGTAATGTCCAATCAGCGGCTGCTATCAAAATTGAGTACGGCTTTTGATTTGTCTTTTTTGAGCAGCCTTTCTTTACAACCGCGACGTCATTTCTTTGGTTTGTGGTTAAACCCTTTTTCGCTCTAGCTACCGCCAAACTTACCGCCTCACGTACGATTTCTAATACCTTATCATGTCGGCGCGAGTAATGACCCCGGTCTAATAGCGTCCTACAACCCACCAGTAGGTGCCTAGCAGTACCAATTGCTTCACCACATGAGTTACATGTTTTATCTGTGGCTTTTCCCCATCTGACAAGATTGCTTTGGTCGGGGAGGGTCAACTGGAATGCATTGAGATAGAATTTAAGGAGAGCCGGTGACCAGTCGTATATGTCGTATAAGGTACGCCATTTTAAGGCTATGGGAATATAAAATTCACCTAGTGTTAATGATTTCTTTTGTATTTCTAGGTTCATTGCGTGCACTTTGTAGGTATTATTTTCATCTACTTGAAGAAAAGATTTTGTTATGTCTACCAGTCTGCGAGCCTATCATGATTTTTTTATGGAATTGGAGGCGTGACTCGAGCTCTTTAGTACTTTGATCTTTTGGAAGAGCTTGCACGATTTCGTCTTTTGATTTCGCTAGGACGTGCATTTTGGTTACTCTTAGATGTTTATAGAGTTCCGATGGTTTCTTGAACGTCATTCCAAAGTTATTTGAGGCTCTATATAATGTCGATGGGTCTGCCGACTGGGCTAGCCCCAGCCACGACTTCAATGTCTTCGTAACATTCGCATCTAGTTTTTTGAGAAGGCTCTGGCTTATATCATAAACAAGAAACGGCCAGTTAAGACGCGAGTTTAAATAGTTGTCGTAAATCCACGCTTTTTTAACATTACTTAGTGGCTGTTGATCTACCTTTTGTATATCGATAATGAAGTTATTAATTACTTCTTCTAAAGCTGGAGTGCAACCTCTGTTATCTATTTTTCTTCCGAGAAATTTAAAAGGCACGGTTTCGGATATAGTCGAAACGTTTTCCCCGCCTATACTAAGCCCTGGATCATATGAGGTATATCTGGTACCCCGCCTACTCAGATAATTGAATATTATTAGAAGCTTTACAAAATGCTTTAAATATTGGCTGAATTCCAGCTCCAGATTATGAATTACCTAATAATCCTGAATTTTTAACCCCAGTTTGTATTAAATAAGGATAGCACTTTGACATGACTTTAGGAATAGATATTTGAAAACACATATTGACAAATTCACTTTTAGTTCCATGGTTGCCATCCATGCAACGATATTGTTCTCGAAAATTACGCCCTGATAACTCAATACCTCATAACGTATTTTACTTATATCGATAGTTTCAGTTAGTATCCTATCTCTATTCGAAAGTTAATAATCATTGGTGCGCTTTGAAGAATAAAAAGTTAATATTTTTAATTGTTCTCGGGAGCGCTACTAAATGGTGCGCTCCGAAGAATAAAAATGGTGCGCCTCATTTGGTGCGCCTCAAAACTGTGGCGCTTCGAGGAACCCACCTCTATATGAGTAATTTCTAACAGAGATGCGTGAATCTTTTATGTTATTTATGTTTCATTTATATTAGGTTTTATTTATGTAACACTTCTGTGAGAGGTTCACAAAAAAGTACAATAGGTACACCATCTGAGCTCGTTTCTTCTTTTTTCATGTTCACTTCAATCACTCTCAATGTATTAAAATTATAACTTACCCAGCAAGTAAAAAGTTGTAATATAAGTAAAGAACAAATCCATTAAAGTGAAAGTTCGAAGCAACTAAACTTTCAATTAATTACTGGCACATCATAAAAGCAACGACAAACAACCTTTGAAACGACATTGATTACTTTTCTAATTAATTAATAATTATTTTATGAGTCCGTCCCCGTAGATCCATACTAATATTATAAATGCGAAAGTAACTCTGTCTGTCTGTCTATATGTTACACTTTCACGCCTAAACCACTGAATTGATTTTGATGAAATTTGATAAAAGGATAGATTAATATTTGATGCTTAGTCGTGATAACCGACATCCAAGCGAGCGGAGCCGTGGGCAAAAGCGATTTAATAATAATTCATCAGTTTGCTTGTCCTAATTGCAGTCAGGACAAATGATCATGATTCATCAACGCAGAGCCTTAACTGTTTAGACTACTTCTTCTCCGTTCTAGCGTAGATCCTACTACGTTTAGGCAATGTACTTCTAGCAGAAGCCGCTGTCTTATCATGATGTTAGATTGCAGTATGGAAAGATTTTTGAAAATTTACCACGGCTTTTAATACGGTACTCAATAATTTTGTACATCTCTATTTTAGGTAACCTTTTAAATATCATTTATGTTACTTTAGCGACCCTAGTGTTTATACTAACCTGGTTAATTTAATATTCCACCGGCAATGTTTACTGCAATATTACGTAAAAAATGCATTGGAAACATTGCAAAATGATTTTTAATGAAACGCTTTTCTAACGGGCTGGTTGAATTTCCTAAAGTGTTTGCACGAATAATAAAAGTTAAATTAACTAATGAATATTCAATTACTATTCACATTCTTCACACATGCTACTATTTTTACTAGTCAACAACGTCGTTCTACTGAACGACTCGGCAAATACTGCCTAGTAACTATTTAGGCAATATGAAAAGGAGTCCTACTTTTCCGTTTTTTCTACTAATAAATGTGAAAGTTTGTTTGATTATTTATTAAACACGCTCTAACAATTGAAAGGATCTTAATGATTTAGAAATTTGCTACAGAGATCGAAAATACTGTCGAATAAGAAATAGGTTATTTTTTCTCCGGTATTAAAGTTTCCGTGGGAGCGGGAAATTGATTGCTTCATCAATAAATTTAGTGATGAAAACTTGCGAATTTAGGTGAACGGAATTCAGTACGTTATCGCGTTTTCCTCAATGTACAATTACATTCAGTAATTGAATATTTTATATGGACCAATGCAATTAATAATAATATAATAATAAATAATAGACCTTAGAAGAGTAAACGAAATCGACTATTGCAATCCCTTAACACCCGATTCTCGACCTTGCGACTTTATAACCCCGCTACCTTTCTCAGGTTGTCAGTACATTAACACGGGGGTGTCCCAACAAAAGTAATCAATATCGCTTTGAAGGCAACCAAATAGTACCACAATATCTATTTTAAATTACAATGTGTAGTCATTTTATACCATACAACCAAAATTCCACAAAACTTTATAGTTAACTACCCCTATTTCTAGTAACTAAATACAATTCATAAACTTAAGCTCTAATCTTAAATCGTAGCCAAATATCTCTATCGATCACTCTCCCAAAGTTGTGGTCGACCATAGTCAATTTTGACGGTGTTTTGGAGCAGGGTTCTATATTGTACTTTTTCAACACAGAAGTGCTGACATTTTTAATTATCTTTAGGGCCAATTGCTCTCCTGAAACAAAAGAAAACATCCATTAATAATTTTATCTACTCTCATACTGAAATATAAACATAAAAAAACTAACATTTACGCACAGAGTATAGAAATGAATTTCAAAAATATTATCACAATACGATACAGGTCTCAGCCTGCTTCTGTTACAGGATCTTCGCTAAGAAAACTGAAAGGTGCATTCTATTGATAAATAGTAATGTGTACATTGGGATAGGCCTATGTCCAGAAGTGGACTGCGGTGGGTTAATTGATTGATTGATTGAATGTGTCTTTTCTCAAGCAACGGCCTGCAGATCTACTGCGCATATAACATTTATAACATTTTGTACCATAGTAAGTCAATAACAATAAGCCAGTCTCGAACGAAGGTTTGGTTCTTATGAGGTACTTAGTTTCATAGTAAAACACTCACCGGGATATTTACCATGTTTCTTATATTTTTTGAGGATCCGATATTTCGGTGCTGTTGCGATCACGGAGGGTAAATTTCCTGGCTAGTGTTTTACTATGAATGTAAATGACCATGTCAATCTCAAAGGTACGTAGTTATTCATAAACGATATATACCAGCCAAACTTTCTATAGGTACTATTAAAAAAAAATAAAGTTTAAAACTAAAACCCGACTACCGAAAAATCACGCTCTAAAAGTAACAAACAAGAAAATAGCCGTGGTCGTATGCCACTTTTCCCTAGAACATATTGTTTTGTCAGAGTAAGTGGCATACGACCACGGCTATTTTCTTGTTTGTTACTTTTAGAGCGTGATTTTTCGGTAGTCGGGTTTTAGTTTTTAACTTTATTTTTTATTTATATTATTTTGGGGCAAGGTAAAGCTAATAATTTATACATATTTGAAATGTGCTTATTAAGCCCTTTCATTTGATACCAAACACGGCATATTTATCTCAAATTTATTTTTTAACATAGTACCTTATGAGCGCTAGAGGGCGCCACATAAGATTGAGTGACACGTCATATAGCCTATAACCATCGGACGATCAAGCCGCTTGTAACGATACCTCATATGTCCAGTTCTAATCAGTAGTTGAGGTGCTATGAGGGAACAAATGAACATACATACATACATACATACATACATAGCCTGTCAAAATCATAACCCTCCGTTTGGCTTCGCCGTAGTCGGGTAAAAATGATTGTATTATTGTTGGCGCCGTTCAATTTGTGATTTAGCCTGTCACCTTTTGAATTCATTCGACACTTTCTATGACACCCTACTAAGTGGCGAAATGACCCTGATTTTAAATGAGCTGTCAATCGAATCGAATCCAAGTACGCTTGCCATTGAAATATTATTTTCTAACAAACGTTTGTAAACTCGTAACTGACAAAGTCCTATTTATCACCATAACGTTTGCGTCCTCAATAGTTATATGCATAGTGAAAGCCTACAAATTGTATGCATTTTGCAAGTCTCTAGTGTCATTGTTTAACAAAGTATGTCAATATAAAGCACATTGCAACTTGTCGCGATGTTTTCTAAAAGAAAGGTGTTTATAGGACGATAATGATGGCTGAAGAAAACTAGAAATCCATCAACGGGTTGATGACAAAGAAATTTCTCGTCCCACAAGAAGTCTTCAAACGACAATTTTATTTACAAACAGTGCTATTTTCCCCACTTCTTATTTTTTATACTATTCAATAGGCAATCAGGAAAAAGGTAAACTGTTAAGCAACATCAGAATTAACTCTCTTAGAGGCCAGTATTGCTAGTTTTCCTCTGAAGCCAGAGATACGATGCACAACAAAGTACTAAAACTTCAGCTGGATTTCATTAATTGTAACAATCTAGATCAAGGCGAACCTTTTTCGTATGAAGTTTACAACAAAACATTGATTATTAGATTTAGCACTATTACTGAACACAGGCAGATCATATAATTATTTAAATTGACAAAAAAAATTGTAGATGACTTCGTTTTTCTGGAGAGAAACTATTACAAATTTATACAAAGACATATTCCGAGATTGTACACCATTAACTTCAAGCAGAGGAAATTAAGGTCATTGCATCAAGTCCCACCACAAGAAGTCGTGATCACTATTTACTGCTCGGTACTAAAATGCTATATTGTTGACATTTTCTATGGCGCGGCGATAGTGAAGGCGACAGGAGGTGCAGGTTCGATTCCCACTCAGTGCAATTGTAGGCATAAATATTTATAGCTATTTGCATTGGCTTGGATGTGCCTAAGAGGGCACGTTAAGCCGTTGGTCCCGGTTGCCATTCGGGAAGGTGTGTCATTTGTACTACTGGTAGTACTAGAGATACAAAGGTGTGTCACTTGTACTACTAGTTGTACTTCTTAGTAGTACTACTGGCACTGCGGGCGATCATCTATGGCAATAGTTGGAGCCCTAAAAAGTTCAACAACTGGTCTTACTGCAATACCTCGAAATCGCCAATGGGTTGTGGGGCTCAGATGGCAGTGATTTAACGGAAAATATCGAAGTTCAACTGAACCTACAGTTAGACTGTAAAGAGGGGACCCTGGACTTCAAAGCTTCGAATGCGACCGGGATTTATACTAGGAAGAAGAAGAATAAAATACTATACCTACTGTAGATACCTAACAACGAATCAAGAAGCATTAGTGAGCTATACTGCCTATACTGAAGTTTTCGCTCCATCTTCACGGACAATTACGTGACTTCAAATTATAAAATTACTTAGATACTGTTATTGTTATACTGTTATTATCTACTTAATTATTGGATGCTTAAACCGAAACCATCATTTTACTACACTAATTATTATCACTAATTTATTGTTCGTTATTGTTTTATTTCTTTACTATTGTGTTCTTTATTATGTATGTTAGTATTTATTTGTGATTTAGATCGATTTCAGGTAGTTTCGTAAACTCGTTATGGCGACTAACTAACTTGTGTTATTGCCAGGGATACTCAAACCGTTCAAAGTGAAGAAGGAAAAACCTGGAAAGGACCCGAGCTAAAAGATGAAGGCCTTGGATGCAATCGGACACAACACTTATGATTTATTATTTGTAACCAACAACGTATCAAAATTTAATAAACCCCCGTCACGAAAAACACCAAAACAGTTGAAAATAAATGAATAAATTTTAATTCAACGGTTGCCATGTCGGGGGACCGTAACTGGTTAAGTACTCCTTTATATCGTTAGATCCCCCGACATGGCAACTGTAGAATTAAAATTTATTCATTTATTTTCAACTTTTTGGTGTTTTTTGTGACGGGGGTTTCTTAAATTTTTGATTTAATTTTTATTGTATACTTTTTAAATTGATCTACTGGTCAAGCTCTTTCATGTGAGACCCATATTGAGGGAATTATAAAGAAATATGTATTCCAACATGTTGTGGCGGCGGCCATCTTGGACCGATTTTTTTCAAACATAGCTAAGAACACTCCCGACTAATATACCTTTCAAACAAAAAACACTAAATCCAAATCGGTTCATCCGTTTGGGAGCTACGATGCCACAGACAGACACACACACACACACACACACACACACACACACACACACACACACACACACACACACACACACACACACACACACACACACACACACTCACACTCACACACACACACACACACACACGTCAAACTTATAACATCCCGTCGTTTTTGCGTCGGGGGTTAAAAATAAATGTTTGCAAAATTCTAACTCTATTGTATTTCAAAACAAAACAACAGTTTATCCCCAAGAACTGGTTTACAGAAGTTGACAATGTTCCGAATGATTATGATTTCTTTTTTCTTGAAAAATAAGTATATTTGATCAATGGTTACGAACAAGAAGAGATTTTGGACATTAGTTTTTAAAAGAAATGAATGAAATGCTAATAATCTACAGTCACGATACACATTTCCATGAATCTTGGAATGGAAAACCAATGAATTAGACCGATTCCAGTGAAGTTTGGTAAGCTTTTTAGTTGGTAATTGATTATGACTAACAAACTGAACAAAGGCCAAAGTTGTTTATCCAAATTTAAGTAATACTAAAAAACCCAAGTCTTACTGCTAAGGACGAGCCGTATGGCATTAAATTAGAACTTGAATTCTTCGAAATTAACAATGTTGTTATTGATGTCAAAATTTTTATAACTTACTCAGCAACTGACACAGATTTGAAAGAGATATCGACACAATTATGAGAATTAATTAGGCATTAAAAAGAGTGGTGTTTACCCTAACCACAAACTGCAAAAATACCCAACTTGTTGCCTATAGTGTCCTACAAAATTACATAACATAAACATAACATAAACTCACGCCTATATTCCCCGAAGAGGTAGGCAAAGGTGCTAGCACCCACATTTCGCCAGTTTATGTTTAGGTCCCAATGTAATAGGTGGCGAGCCTATTGCCATTAACCGGGCACTTATAAACCTGCGATAAATACACACATAACTTCGAAAAGCATTGAAAAGTCATTGGTGTGTGCCATGGTAAACCTGGGATCGAACCCGAGACCTCGTCTCAGCAGTCCATTACCCATACCACTAGGCTACCGCAGCTTCAAAATTATTGCATATATATATAATATACTCACGACTTTAAATCGTTAAAGGGGTAGGCAGAGATGTATTAACACCCACATTTCGCTAACTATAATTTGTGGTTATATAATAGGGGGCGAACCTATTGCCATCAAGCGGGAACTTACTCATGGGCTGTGTGTTTACTGTTAGATGGACAACAGCCCTATCCCTTAGTGGAATTCTACAACATCCACAGAAATAGATGGGGTGGCCCTATTCTACTCCAACGGGAACCACACATAATTATTATATTATACTAGCTGTCCCGCTGAACTTCGTACCGCCAATTTTTCCCGCCCTCGTGGCGTCAGATCCCGTTCCCGCTGCACCATTCAGGGGGATGATAAATAGATGTTGGCCGATTCTCAGACCTACTCAATATGCTCACAAAATTTCATGAGAATCGGTCAAGCCGTTTCGGAGGAGTATGGCAACGAAAACTGTGACACGAGAATTTTATATATTAGATATTCTTAGAAATTACACTCTACTGGAATCGAACCTACGATCTCGCAAGTAACCGTTGCTTGCTCAACGTTCACGGCATAGGTAAACAACGGTACGTACCCATTTACCGTCATATGGGCCTTTTGCTTATTTCATACTACAATTTTGATGAAAGGCCTATCCACTCATCAACGGTTATATTTTTTACAGTTCGTTATTCACGCCCTACTTGCATCTACAATCTGACCAATAAAATTAACAGCATATTTCTCGGCCTAAAAACTGTTCATACAAAATCTACTCAATACGCTGCGTTTTACAACGATAGTCTTTATCTTTACGTACCAATCGAATACCACGTACAACATAATATATCGGGTGTAAGGGGAACGCTCCCGAAGCCTAAAATCCCTCCCCCTCCTCCAGGTACATAATACATTGCCATCAAAAGAATTCGATTTGTACAAAAAAAATCCAATTTTTTTTTTTTTGCATTATTTCTCCATCGTGTTAGTAAAGCTAAATGAAACGGTAATTTCATAAAAAACAACATCCTCTAAAAAAACAACTAGCGCCAAGCTTTTGTGTAGTGGTGTTTCTATATTAATTAATCTAATATATAAAATTCTCGTGTCACAGTTTTCGTTGCCATACTCCTCCGAAACGGCTTGACCGATTTTGATGAAATTTTTTGTGCTTATCCGGTATCTATGAGAATCGGCCAACATCTATTTTTCATCCCCCTAAATGGTGCAGCGGGAACGGGATCTGACGCCACGAGGGCAGAAAAAATTGGCGGTACGAAGTTCGCCGGGACAGCTAGTTTATATATAAGAATATTATTATTTGTATATAATATAAATAATTTAATATTATAAAATGAAAAAAAATATCGGCAAATTTTTTTTAGTCCAAATCTACTTTTTTGGCCACTTTGTTGTGTACTTGTAGTACTACTAGGTGCTTTCGGCTTCGAGAGTGTTCCTCTTACACCCGTCAAACTCTCATCCATCATACGTAAGCTGTGGGATAGGCCACATCTACATGTCTTGAACTACATTTTCCTAAACCACGAAATAGGATTAAAGTGGATTAAACCATTAGATTTGGAGATTTATTTTTCTATACTCCGTCCATCATATTATTGTATTTTAGACAGATGGAAGTAGTGATTGCATGAAAATTTAAAATATTGACTAAGTTAAAAAAGTTTCTAGTAATAAAATATGCATAATAAAAGGTGATCGCGTGACGAACATGTTAGTAAGAGACGGTGAATACTTTCCATCAGACTGCTATTTTACGGCTTTAACAGTAAAAAAAAAATTCGCAGAATTAGATTCCACCGTTCATTCAATCGTATCGGCGTGACCTGACCGACTTAGCAATAGACCGATGGATGTCTGCATACTTACTGTAACAAAAGTCATACAAAGTAAGTAAACTGATTCAAACCTGCGTCAAATATGCACCTATGTGCACGGTGGAGGATTGGGTGCCATGACGCACATTGGGAGAGTTCTATATGCAGCAGTGGACAACAGTAAGCTAATATTTCTATGTATACTTCTAGACTAAAAGACTGAGCAAAAAATGTTCACAAATGTACCGTATGCAGAAGGGACGGTGACATCAACTTCTAATAAGTACTTAAGATATATTTTTAAGCTATAGTGTTCCATGATATACAATAATGTTAACGAGAATTACCGTGATCATGGTATAGGTCCAACTATTAAGCAATCTGTGATATAGTTACATACATATCTTTGATTTGCCTGACGTTTCGACCAGTGATAAGTGACGAAAATAAAAAAAACTCTTCCACAGTTGTCTTCACTCGCTTTGCACAATTTACTCGGTTTGTTTTAATTACCCAATTAAAATACATAAAACATATCGCATTTTTAACAATGCTTACCAGCTAAAAAGAAATCGAAGAAAATACAATTATGTATTACTAAATTTTTAGGTCTATTCATTCGGTGTAGACTTTGTTTTTATTACGACCAAGAGATCCCGGGCATGAATTATCGCGGTTACATTATCTACTCCCAACACAAGAAATTTTACATAGCTGGAACGCTTAGAGGTAATTATAATAATTTAGGTTGCTGCTATTTTTTAATAAAAATACAGACATAATCTTACCTATACATTTTCTAGGACCAGCTCCAAATGGTAGGTATGTATAACAATGCTTAGAGGCTCCTTCGTCGTCCAAAAATCGCTCTGGATTGAAGGTATCAGGTTTAATATAATTTTCTTCATCTCTGTGTACAGCTTCTATCGGAACACTAACTGTTACTCTTCTATCAATAAGCAATCCTCCTTCGGGATGATATGTTTTGGTACATTCTCTAGTAATAACTGAGTAAGGAGGATGCAATCTCAGTATTTCTTTGATCGCTAAATCCAAATATTCCTCCCGATTATCCTTAGACACAGAGTTACGAGATTTCTCTTGTGCCTGAGGATTTGAAGCTAGCTCGTAAAGAAAAGCGGTCAAAGCATTTAGACATGGTATATATCCCTCAGTAATGAACGAAGCTAACATAGAAAACGCGAATTCCACATCGGAACGTTTCTTGTTTTTCTCTGTAATTGGTAATTGATAGATATTTCCAAGACTTTTCATTTTAGATAGCAAAACTGATTTTTCAATAATGCTCTTTGTTTTCAAAGACGGTTCACCAAAGAAAGTTGACAATCCCAGCATTACGTATAAAGAAGGAAAAATGTTCTTCAAATAAGTCTTATATCTTTCTATAAATGTACGTTTTTGTGCTATCGTTCTTAAATCTTTCACAACTGACCCACCGAAGTTACCAATAAGCAAATCCTCGAAGACTTTGTCCAATACCTTCGACAATATCTCTTGAACGTTAGTATCGCCGCTTGTTCCCGGTAAACAGTCACTCAAATTCTCCAATCCACAGTCCAAGTTATTCAATAACGATTCGTAACCATCACGCAATAGTGTCCATTTTTCACCGTCAGCGTAAAACAAATTGTCTCGTAAACAAACATCCTGAGATTTGTCCAGGCATACACCTCTGCTATGGAAATACGCAAAATCCGATGACAACATCCTCTTTACCGTGTCAGGGTCTTTCACTACGAGGTCTGGGATCCTGCTTTTGACGGCTCCAACATATTTACTTTTAGGGTATTTTTTATATAGTGCATTAACTTCTTGGGTGGTATTCCTGATTCCCAAAACTCGATGGTAATCGCTACCAAAGAATGGGATTGCTGTTTTGTAAGGTACATGACGGACGTACCAGTAGCTAAAGAACTTGGTAATGTAGTCGAATATTAGAGCGAATAATAGTAGGCCGAGTATCGAGGCGTTAAGAAGGAAACTTTCGAACAACATGTTGTTGCGTTCGACCGCGATGAGGTATCGTTCAACACTGTTTGATGCAAGAAGCGCGAACTGGGTCGCCTACGGTATTATGATCTACGAGCGAAGAGGCTGCATGCCGTGGCAATGAACTTAACATTGTGAAAAGTAATTAAATACATTTGAATTGGTTAGTTTTTTTTTTATAGTTTATCAGTTATTTATAGAGGACCTTGAAAAGACGATGCGTACAGAAGAAATAGTTACACACCATAAGTACTTATTAGGCTTGAATATCATTAGTATAATCTCTGCGTTATTGGTAGCGCGGCATAACGTTAACTTTCGTTTATTTACGATCGCGTGGTTGTAGGTTTGATTCTCTTGTTCAGGCAAAGTTCTTCTATCTCTGGGATTCATGGCTGCTCTTGGATACGAACCTTAGTTTCCTCGTGATTGCTTATTTGCAAAATAAATCACAATAAATTCCTTTATAAATAGTTTTATTATAAGAATATATTAAGTTAAATGTATATGTTATGTAATTTCATTATATATGTTATGTAATTTCATTGGCTAGAATTTCAATGCGATAATGTGTCAGGCTACTTGTATACCTCATGATCTGGTTTACCAAATGATTCTCATTGTACAAAATGATAAAGTAACCACTACTGCACACTCTCTAGATACTTAGTTGATGATTGCCTTCACCTCTTACTAAGCGATGTGGCTATTGTAAAGTATTTGTCACCTGTTTTTCTCATTTATATGTAAGTATAGATATACAGTCAATGTCGTAAATATCTTGACGACAAAGTCTCAAAATGATCTTAAAACTCTCGTATTATGAGCAAATCAAACTGTTTTATAGATTCATATGGTATTATTGTCTGAACTAAAGGTGTGTAGCACACATCAGAACAATCAGTCAACTGGAAGGGGGTCAAAAACGAAATTAAGATCATTTTGAGTACTCTGTTCGTCAACATCTTTCTGATGCTGACTATACCTACTTGAGACATCAATATTTTTTTGTCACCATCACGTTCATTACGTTGTTTTCTATTAAGATATCATACCATAATAGTCTAATGCGCCGTGCGGTTCCCGATGGAGCAGAATTTGATCCACCCCATCTCTTCCCATGCGGTGTCGTACAAGGCGACTAAAAAATAAGGGATAGGGCTGTTTGACATCAGATAAATATATTATACATCCCGGACTCAGCCTCGGATGCACGGCTTGAGTCAACAATAGTATCTGGAAGGTGGCAACAGGCCTTACTACTTTATTACGTAGGACCGAATCCAATGATTGGTGAACGTGTTAATTCACCTTTGTCTAACCCTCCGTGTATAAAGTAGGCGTGGAGTAGGTATATATGTATGTAGTACATACTCATTTTGCTAAAAAAAATATAGCGGTCGAATTGAGAACCTCCTCCTTTTTTGAAGTCGGATTAAAACTGTTAAATATTATGTCTCTGTACTACAATTACAGTATGGTCAATAGCACATAACCCGTAAAAAATGTAATAGCAAGGTACAAATAAATCACGTACGCTATGAAATTTTTTACACTCAGCTTTTGATCGCGAGAAAGCTGTTCCCTAGATGAAATAGAAGAAGTAAGTAGAGAGTATGCGTAAAATGATTTATTTGCAGTAATTAGAAATTTATTTTCGTGGGTGTGGAAGGACCTGTGGTTAGAGATTGGAAAAAAATGCTTGTGTTTTGTTTTTGGTCGAGTTTTGTGGGTAGAGATCGGAAGAGCCCGTAATTGACAAGTAGTTCAAAATGTATCAGAAATTAATATATTGTTGCATCTCTGTGCCACTATTTTTGTACGCATGAATATTTGTATTTGCATTGATCTGGTTGTGCCTCTGAGAGCACGTTAAGCCGACAGACCCAGTTACCATACGAACATCTATGATAGTCGTTAAGAGTAGCTGGAACCCTAAAAGTCTAACAACTGGTCTGACCGCAATGCTTCGATATCGCCTTTGGGTTGAGGAGGTCATATGGCAGTCGCTTCACAGAAAATATCGAAGTTTAGGCAAATCCGCAGTTAAACTGGTAAAGCGGACCCCAGACTCCAAGATGAAAAGCTTCGGATCCGAATCGAATTAACGCTAGAATGAAGAGAAGAATACATTGTTGCATCTAATATCAACGCAGAGCCTAAACCCCTATCCCTTGTATTATGTGCCTTTAATCGTACCTCTGATTCGAACGTGCGGGGTGAGGAAATCAAATCTGCACGGGGGTGGGAGCTTCCATTCTGTACGCTAGTACTATTATCTATTCTGTGCCTACAAACTTGAAATTTTGACAGTAAAATGATGTAAGCATCCATTAAAAAAGGATTTATGGAAATTCTGCTACTAAAGGGGTAAAATAAGGGATGGAAGTTTGTATGAAAGTCCGTCATTTTCAGAGCTAGATGCACTAAATTTCACAAAAAAATTAACTACTATAGGGTAAAGTAGGTGATAAAACGTTTGTATGGAAAGTTCGTCATTTTCAAAGTTAGAAGCATGAAACATCGCACACGTCTTGTGAGAAATGTTTTGTCGCGATGACCCACATCCACGCGGGCGAAGCCGCGGGCACATGCTAGTTTATAATATAATTATTAAGATGCCTGTGTATTCTCGAAGGGAAAAGTTCTCTACACTTACGAGTAGCACTTTCGACCGAAAAAAAATCACGCAATGTCGTGTCATCGTCACCGAACGTGTCACGTTACGTCAGAATCGACGGTGCATAATATGCTCTGCCCATTCTGACGTCACAACGATACATTTCAATAGTTACTTAGTTTTTGCTCCTATCAGCTGTCTCCAAAGACTGGTTTATTTTTTATTGCGTAACATACTATATGAACTGCAGTGCGAAGACCTTGGACTAACCACACTAGAAGTAGGTAAGTACCTACGTGTTTACTGCATAGCGAGTTAACCGTAAAATGCAGTACCTAGATGAACTATAAAACAGTGAACGTGCGATCTATTATTACCCGTATATATAAAATTATCCATATTATCACTATAAAGTTGAAGGTACCTTTATTAATAGTAATATTCATTTGTCAATCTCCGTGGCGTAGCGGTAAGTAAACGCGGCCCCACGCAGGAGGCGTGAGTTCGATCCCAGCTCAGTGCAATAAGCTTGAATATGGGTATTAGTATTGGTCTGGTCGTGCTTCAGGGAGCACGTTAAGCCATCGGTCCTGGTTGCCATACGAACAGCTATGGTAGTCGTTACGGGTAGTTAGAGCCCTCAAAAGTGGTTTAACTGCAATGTGTTTAAATTTAAAATTCGATATTGGGCACAGTAAGGTCAGATAGCATTCGCTTCACAGAAAATATCGAAGTTCAGCCAAATCTGAAAGCTTCGGATGTGACTGCGATTAACGCTATGATGAAGAAGAAGTAAGTTGAAGGTAGCCCTGACTGTCTATTGTGTATCCATGCTTAAACCGCTGAACATAATTTGATGATAGAGATAATAACTTTTAATCCACACAACAGCCACTTAGCTGGTAAGGTATTTATGAGATCAAATTTTAAATCGAGGAAATATCTCTACCACACAATATTACTAATTATTTCAGTGGTTTCTGTCTGAAGATAACGTGGTACCTAACTATGATCTAGTCTGTGTTGAGGTCTTCAGATCTCCTTGAAAAGAGTAGGTACCTAGGTAAGTCTTCGGTAATATGGAGTCATAGTACCAGTAACTAGGAATAAATATAAAATACCTAGACTTGAAATTAAGGTCTCAGGTATAAAGACCCGGTCATAGTTGCCATCACTCGCATTTTGCATACCTACTCAACTACCTGTAGAGCCTGCACTAAGGTACAAATACATATATAGCATAAATTGCAATCGCATGTCAACTGTTTTTCTTAGTAATTTTCCTTTAAGGTCTGTTGTCTCATCTCACGCTGACTTGACGTGTGCAGAACGGAAAGTGCACGTCGTCGTGTCTATTGAAATACTAGGTATTTGCGAAAGTTTGTTATACAATGTTAGAAGTATACACTAAGTAAAGCTTTCGACTAACTTGGAATAATATTTACAGTAATAATAATTGTTGATGTCACAATCCCTCATGACGAGAATCTCGTGAAAGCTGAAAAAGATAAACAAATTAAGTATTTTGATTTAGCTCACGAGATTGTCGACATGTGGCAGGTGGACTCGGCAATCATTGTCCCAATAGTTATTACCGTAAATGGACTTACAGCCAAGAGCCTCGACCAACACCTAAAGAGGCTCGCGCTGGGCAGCTGGATCAAGGGCCAGAAGGCAGTACTCCTCGACACGGCGCGCATAGTGAGAAAGTTCCTCTCTCTGGAGCCCTGACCACCGGTAGCTTGGTCCCTGTACTCGATGCCGGTGGGACACTGTTTTTTATATTTTTAAATATATTTTTTTGTTTTTAGGATATATTTAAAAATGTAATTTATATGTTATTTACTGAAATAAAAGAAATAATAATAATAAATATTTCCTAACATTCTACACAACGCTATCTAGACCCATGGTAAGCATAGCTTAACTAGCTTGTGTTATGGAATCTAGAATGCGGATAAACATACTTAAATACATTTTTTTTTGTAAATACATACATATTATACATAGAAACACCCAGACCAATGCAAATAGCCATATTCATGCATAGATATGTCGACAACAAAACTCCCTGCCAGCTCACATGTTTCCTTCTTCCTACAGTCTCGGGTCCTTTAAGCGGGGCGTGAAAAGGCATCTAATGAGGCCATCATGCTGAGTGCCACCACTATTATCATAGTACTTGTTTACGATGGCGACCCTCTTTCCGAGACTTTGCCTTTAGCTTACCAGCAGGCGAGGAGAAGTCAAACTGACGTGTCCCATATTAAAAAAACACTCTTAATATATTCATGATGTTTTCAAAAAGAATATTAGCGACTAAAATGACTATTATTCCCATTAGCCCCTCCAGCTAAGCTGTTAATGTTAGGAGCTTTTTCATGTCTGTAGTTGTATGGCCAGGATTCGAACTCGTGAACTACTAGCTACCGACCTAGCTCTTTTACTCTACCTTTCTTTTGTAATCTGAGATCTTTCAAAAATAAGTAATGTACAACGTTTTCGTCTCGGCACTAAGTAGGTACATCAATTTTATTGTAAGAATTGAAAATATTTAAATGCCAAGCAACTTGTATCGTTGACTGTACATAAATTCATATTTATGTTAATACACTCTCACTATACTCACATAATAGGATAGTAATAACGTTTTAACTAAGAAACATAGAAATATAGCAAGAGTAGGTATACAAAGACTGTTAATAAACTTGTACAGTTACCCCACCTACAGTCACACGCAAAATTCTAATTTTTTGCCAATCGTGGCAAAATCGAGCATGTGGCGCTAATGCATGCATGTATGAATATATCTATTTCAATCTACAATTGTCTGTAACATTAACAATGACACCGTAAACAATAAACTAGATAACTACTCCTGTGAACCAACTTGTGGCTAAGTGCTTTGTAAGTTATGAATCATAATTACCCGGTTAGTCTTAAGATGGAGTGGCATCGTCTTGAACCGTGGCGTGCCCAGAAGTTATATTCCGGCCGAAGTGGGTGCGAACCTGTAGAGGACTACTCGGAGATTTTGCACGTGTCTCTCCCTGATTATCAACGGGCATAACGGAGAGGGCAAGAGGGAGGCTGGTCCTACGACTCGCATAGCAGAAAGGCAGAAAATCTGTGTTCAACTGCCAATATCTGATTTATAGCTACTTAATACCTGCAATGCAAAAAAAACATTAATTTTATATGCAATATACTTAGGTATTTATACTATCATGGTCACTGACACTGCAGTGCCTGCAGTGCCCGATATTTCGGCCCCGTTCCTCCGTGATCATGATGCTTGCAACAGCGCCGAAATATACAATACATGGTAAATATTTTGATATTTCCAGAATTAAGTTTCAAAATAAAGTTAAAAACATACAAACATTCTTAATGAATTCAGTTCTTCAATGTTACTGCACACAGGGACCTCATATAAACTCATAATGTCAAAGCTGTAATACCTACTTGTAAGTACTTACCTAATGAAAGTAAATTCTCAAGAGTTGTATCACTTGTATCACCCGATCACATCTCACTATCACTTCATTCATGCACCGCAGGCAAACTTTCACTATATCGTATATCGTATCGCAAGAAAACTGGTTTAATTGTACCCAATAACGTTAAACTTTAATAGGTACTTTTGTAGGCCTCAGTATAAGATAGATATGTAGGTAGGTACTTATTTTGTTAACGGTGGTACCGGTACCATTATGATGGGAAATACTTTAGAGTATTTATTATCTTTTGTGTACTGGAAAATATTTAAGAGTAGGTACAACTTGGATCCTCGATTCCACTAAAGCCAAACCGTTGTCGTGCCACAGCGATTGCAAAAAACGGCATTAACCAATAGACTTTAACTCAATGTTTTTAAAGTTCAACATTAAATGACTTTATGCAGAGCGAACGAAAAGGTGTAGTGAAACTTTTTTCATTTCATTTTGGACTTAGGCGTATAGAAATAAAGTCTAATATTTAATGTCATTTCTTGCGCTGACTGTGGCACCACAATGGTTTAGCTTTAGTAGAATCGAAGGCCTGGACTTAGTAGGTAACTGCCTAACTAGGTACAGCAGAATTAACAAGAGAGACTTAAGACCATCAGTACTCAGACCAAAAGAATAATATAGAGAGAATGTTTGGGGTGAGATTGAGATAAACTGCGATTATGGATATAAAGATAATATATTTCAGTAATACAACTGGGATAACAACTAAAACTAATGAGGTGAAAGGGATGAGATTGAGTCGCGCCCGAAATGCTATCCGCAAGCGTACTGCCTATTTTACTTAGGTAATACATAAAATATACAATGCATATCGTGCGGTGTCGCAATTTCGCTGACATGATTATTTGTTCGGTGATTGACCCGAACAGAGAACGTATATAACTTAAAAGTGAAGCCGCAAAAAGGAATACTAAATATCTAACTATCTCGCTCGCACTCGTGCGTCCTCACCAAGAGTCTGAACAAGATAGCATCTTAGTTTTCCTTTTTGCCGCTTCTCTTACTAGTTCTATAAATTCTGATTATATTATTCTTTAGTCTGAGCATCAGTATTCCAATACTAGGTTTTTTATACCCCTTGGTGACAGCCAAGCATATAACCCACCAGGTGGAAAGTGGTAACCGTGGCCATAGGGCATGTACTCTAAACACTAGGGCGTCTTATTCGCGCTGCCTACCCTGTAGGAATATTTTCACCCTTTTAGGAGAGACCCATACAGCATGTAAAGGTTTATCTCCAGTTGGGTAGTTTGGTTTGAAAATACATGAAATGAACAATGAAGTGCGCGAGCGCCTACGACATTACTCACAGCAACAGGTAGTAGTTTTGAGAATGGCTAGAGTTTTATTGTTATTATAAACACCAACACCTTTTTACATGGATTATTTTCTAACCATTAATTGCAACTAGACCAATTATCGATTATAGAAATCACAAATTACCTACGGATTCCTATAATATAAAGAATTATAAAATATGATTTTACTAAACTTATCTTCTAAAAATAGACTGAGATGTAACGTTGATTTCTTTTTCTTTGTTTTCTGACTTGTTTTCTATCATTTCATTCCTGTGGAATTGTTTCGATGAAATTTATTTTATCGCCATCTATGAATACTATACTTTACTTTTAAAACGTCTATTAACAAATTCTGAGTACAGCGCTATCTAGCCATATTAATGGGATACATCACATAATGCAGCGTATTAAGTTCTCAACTGACTGCGTAGTCTATTATATTGTATCCTAGATGGCTCTGCAATACCAAATACAAATTATCTTCATGAATAGAATTTTATTTATTTATTTTTATTTATTTATTATATACTTTATTGTACGCCAATTATATTATTAATAGTATGGAAATTAGGAACACAAGAGCAGTACAAAGGGCGGCCTTATCGCTTTACGCAATTTCTGCCAGGCAACCTTTGAATGGAAATGTATGTTGGTTGGAGTACTTAACTGGTAGTTGTTGGCGTTCAATTATATATTTATATAATATACCTAAACATTTATATAAATACATTTATATAAATATATTTTTTATATAATTTCTTTTTCAGAATTTTCATTCTCTCGTTAATTTCTGTAGAATATGAACAAAGTATTCTAATAATGTGTATTTCATTTAATACACATTGTATTAAATGAAAAAAAATCTTTGGTAAATAGGCGTACCTGCGATCACTAAATTAATAATACTACTTCTACAGTTTGCCGAACCCTATTCCTGCTCCCAAGACTACAAAGTATAGGTTCTCTAAGTAATATCTTGCAACTCTATTATTTGGTATGTTTCGGCGTTTTGGGAGCCACGTAATCTGACACACCACGACAACCACGACAGATGGACCAGAAGCTCATCCGTGAGTTATACTGTACAGTCGATCGGCGAACTTTACATACCTACGAGTACAACTTGAAAAAGTGCAACAGAGTCCTTGATGAGGAGATGATGCTTGCCCCAAATTTTCAACGTATCCCATTTCGAGAATGGAGCCGCGCCCGTACTAAGTACGTCTTACAAATCGTATGCTTTTTACACGATCTTGTGAAATATTATGCACGAAATTAGGTCCGAAATAGATTCACGAAACAAGCGCCCGCACACACCGCCTAAAATGTCTCTCCGTGCAGTACCGTCAATCTTCGACAGCCTAACAATGCCTTGAAAGCTCATTCTATGTTTGACTAATGATTGACTGCATTAATGATTCAGAATCGGATTCCTTTGTCTCTATTTTAAGTCCAAATTAATATAACTACATTGTTACATACTAATCTATCATTTCTATCATCGATCTAGGCGCGCGCGCATGACGTTTTACCGTCAAATAGGGATGTCATATTTAGAACTTGTAACTAAATCACGTGTTGCTACACTTAGTAAAGATATTGGTACTCACGTAAGAAACTCTTCTTTGTTCGAGTCATATTAAAACTCACACCTTCCGAGCCGTTGCCGTTGGAAAACCAACGGCAACGGCTCGGAAGGTGTGAGTTCTCCTATGGGCTCCTATGGGCATAACTTAGGTCGTCTGACCCAAATACCTTGGGCAGCCGGCATCAGAACTTCGTTGATTAATCAGTAGACCTGTAACACCTGTAAGACCTATCGACTTACAGGAGAGAGCAATCTGTAAGATAGAAGGAGGTCTGTAGGATAGAGAAGATATTTTTGCTTTCCAATCAAGTCAGCAAATTCTTGTCACTAAGGCACAAAGATAGAGTAAGGACTAATAACGTACTCAATATTCTTATAAATACTGTAAAAGAATTAGACAACCCTAACAACGCCTGACTATAAAAATCTTGATAACCCAAGTCGATCATTACTCAAGTTTCTTTGTAGACTAAATGTTAAGCGACAAGTTTAATTGTTGGTTCATATTAATTGTGGCCAGTTATCTGTTGTGGGTCTTTATCAATCACGGTTTAACTTTGATCTTTATGGAATGCAAGAGCTACTGGGTTATTTTGTGTAGGTATTTAGTTCTCAGATTCTTTATGTTTAGTAGTTCTGTATACTGACATAACCGTAAATGAATGAGCTTGATAATCTTAAATACTGTTAAGATTATTAAGCTCATTTATTTGCGGTTGCAGGTTATGGAATTTATGTGAAAGGTTATGATTTGGATAAAATGAAATTTATTTGTTTAAACTTTTTTGAATGTAGGCAGCTCGTTGTCGTAGAATATTCTGAAGCTAACTAATTTATTTATATAATTCCTGATTTAATTGTTTTATTTTTTAGAACATCAATCTTTGAATCAATGTAATTGAAGGTTAGATTATAATAAACAATACATTTATCACTGCCATCAAATTCGAATATCTATTCATATTTTTAATAGAAGCAATACAAAAGAGATTTTAAGAAAGCCTTTTCAAATGAAATGCCAAAAATTTCATCCCAAAAGAAATCCTTTCATCTCAAGAATGCAGAAAAAATCCAATCACATAAAATTACCCCCGGGGCAGATAAAAAATAAACAAATTTACGCCCAATGTGACTGCCATTCGCGACGTAATCAAAAATCTCGATCGATTCCATTCAACAAAAGATCTATAGATCACTGATCGATCTCTAACTGAGATCGGAAAAGTGATCTATTTGAATCTATTATTGATTTTAAATCCGCCGTGGAGGCTTCATCAAAAGGGGTTCTTTGAGATCATAGCACGTGGTTAGTACACAATAGAACTTTTTTCAGTAGCATGGATTTCGCTTCGTTTCTTCACCTAGTGACACACGCGGGGTTACAAGAATCTGAAGCGAAAAACAGCTTAAATTTTTGTGTAGGTGCATCACTAATACGCAGGACAAAAATATCAAATTAATGTATAACATGGTGGTCTTATTGGGTGTTTTTGTGCTCACGTCAAGATCTTTGAGACCTACTTCATCTGAAGTCAGAACATGTACACCAGCTGATTGATGGGCGAGGCTCTGGTGCAAGTTTTCCTTTCGGGGCTAAGTAGTCAGATGATAGTCACTCCCGTAAACACTGAGCAAGCCATACCAAAAGGAAGGCAAGGCCTTAGATGCTAACGAAAATAACACTGATCTGATACAAGTGTACTTATCCCCTTTTTTAATTCATCATAGTTGGTTAGTGATAATGAATGTTTATAGGTTCCTTCACTATAATATAAATGTGTGCATATAGGATCCTAAGATTTTATTACTGTTTTTATCTTTGCCTAATAACTAATAACTAAATCATACACACCCAGAGCTAACTATAATCATATTCTTTTGTTTCGCCGCCAGCCCAATTGTCAATCGATTAAAGCCCATTGACCAACTAGCCACAACTCCTAGACATATAATTTGACGCCACACAAAAATTGCTGTAAAAAACTCGTTACCTTTATTAAGGGCAATAAATGAGGGTATATGGTTACTTTGGTCAGGTACCTTATTGCTGTCATTAGGGTAATGCGCAGGATCATTGACTTGTGTCGCCCAATCTTGTTTGAAGGATTTGGGAACTGTAATTTGGTCGATATGGCAAAAAATGTACGGTGTTAATTCTATTATGGGTGTTGTTAAATTATTTTGTTGTTGTTTTTTAATCGTAGAATTTGGTCAGTTTGTTATTATGTTTACAAATTTATTTGACTTAATAAGAATTTTTTTTTTTTTTTTTTTCGAACTTAATAAGAAATGATGAAAATGAGTGAGGAATTGTATTGAAACGATTAAGATGTGAGTGTGAGCGAATGACAAACCAACTCTCCTACTACTTCTAGTTTTGATTTAGCTAAAAGTGGCTAATACGGCAGAAACTACCATCATGCCCCCCTGTTATCTGTGCATGCTAAGTTCGGTCAACTTCGGTGAACATACACTGATAAAATTTATGACGCAAGAGCAGATCAGAAGTCCTATAAATGGATTGAATGATTGACAGAAGCGAATGACGAAGTAATTCGTGAGTAGGCATTTAGCAAAATAAATTGTGCCAAATGCATAAAATTAGTTCTTGATTCAATTATATACCTGTAATAAAAGTATATGATATTTTATAAAGTTTACATGAATGTCACTCATTGAAATAAACCACTTTAAAAGTGAATAATAACAAGTATATCGCGATAGAGTCCGTAATAAGTGGTTTATTTCAATAAAAGTATGGTTGGTGACATCAAGTATATATTACACTACCTATGATAGGAGGTCCTGGCGCGGGGGATTGGATTGATATAGTCCATGATTGGTGGTGGTGAATATGAGCTTCTCCGACGTCGACGCACCCCGTGCTATCCTCAAAAACGTATACTGCACATAAAGAGTACATTTTGTGATGTGATTGTTTACATGCTGGTGAAATACCCCAGAAAGAGAGTGATTTTTTTTGAAATGATTAATTTCCAAGTCAGTTTTAAAAAAAAAATTTTGACTGGTTAAGTTTATCTGACAGATGTATTAAGCCTTCTAACAAGGGGCACTTTGCTTCCGAATTACTTCCGGGCCCCTGGCAGCACGCCCTCGATTATCAACGTGGGATATCAGGTGGTTTGATTTGTAATTGACTTCTAATAGTATTGCCAATTGACTTTTAGCATCCATACGATGGATGGTACCTAATGGTACCCGTGGGAGTGGCCATAGGCAAAATATATATTAGTACATTATCAGCCGTCGTTTTATGATCAAAGTGTAAACGTAAAAAATATAGTGTTATATTGGTACAGTCAGCAATGAAAATAGGATAACATTTATATTTTAAATCGAAGTCAAAGACAAGCTGAATATATACTTGTGTTCACAATTTAAAAATAATTTCTAGATTGCAGGCTGTATGTAATTTTATTTTAGTCGTTACTGTGTTAATAATTAGGTTACAGGTTTTGATCGCAATCTCTCATTCGCTTAGTTTACTCTAAGTATTAAATAACTGATATATGCTGCTGTGAAAAAAGTGCAATGACGAAGAAAACCAATTCATATAATGTTATACTAACCAGTATAAAAATACGTTTACGTATGTAGCAAACAATAGTGTTAAGCTAATTATATTGCTAACTCTACATCGTTACCTGAAGACGTCAAACGAACTTCCTCTGCATTAACAAAAGTAAAGGTAACAAAAAAAACAAATGAGCATCAGATAGTATATGCGTCTGCCGATATCAGTGAGTGACGTCCGTTATAATTTCGTGGGTTTGTGTATCGAAGCGAACGGGTATTGGGCACACGCATGGCTGTGGGGTGTGATTGGAAGAAAGAGTTCTGGGGTATTATTCTGAGTGACATCGAGTTTCGAACGCAGTCGTAACGCGAGAAGACGGTGAATTACAATCGCCAATGGGGCATGGTGGTCATAAATTGCAGTTGCTTCACGGAACATACCTTTTTTTTTTTTTTTTTTTTTTTTCCGTGCGGAAATCCCCTCGGATACCCCCCCTGCCGGAGCCGGAAGGGGAGGTTATGTCGGACTCGAACCGACTAAAACCGCACGCCGACTGTGGGTCTTGGTGCTAGGCCGGAGGTGAGGTTGTCAAAGACATATCCCTCGCACCCCGGCTGACCCAGGGCCATCCCTTACGGTCTGGCCCTCCTCAGGAGGGGGGACAACGGTGTCCCCAACTCGCCCCCGGAATGGGGAGGCGCGCTACTTAGCGCGCCGCCGCCGTGGCCTGCTTCTGCTGGGATGACAGGCGGCTCCACCCGTCACCCCCAGGCCCGCGCTCATGGGGGACGGAGGTCAGTCAGTGCCCTCCGACGCCCGAGTTGCCTGCGCGCGCGGGCAGCGCGATCCGCGAGTCTTTCTCGCTCGCGCCGCCTCTCCCGCTCCGCCGTCTCCTTCACGACCATTACCTGCTCGCTGAAGGAGACGCCGGCCGCCCACGCGTCCGCGCAGCGGACCATTGCTGTGAGCAGGGTGGCGAGGGTGAGAACTCTCACTCCCAGGGCTGCCACTAGCTCCCGTCTCGGTTCGGCCCATGCCGGGCACTCGGTGAGCGTGTGCAGCCCCGTGTCCTCGCTCGCGTCGCAATGATGGCACTCGGACGTTGGCTCCTTTTCGATCCGACATCACGGAACATACCGAAAATCAACCAAACCGGTAGTTAGACTGGAAATAGTGGACCCCAGACTCCGAGGTAAAAGCTTCGGGTGCGACTGGGATTAACACTAGAATGAAGAATACATAGAGTTTCAAATAAAGCAGTCATAACATCAGAAGACCATCGGCTACAATTGGTTAACATAGAAGAGAGAAATGGCAAAACGGGACCAAAGGTGTGTTGGCTTTTACGAATATGCATAGTAACGAAACGGTTTGTCACTCAGAATAAGGATTCTAATAGTGGAATACATTAGTGAAGATGTTAATCATTAGCTGTCATAAAAAAGTTGAACTTGCAGATATTATTGTCTTGATCGCAGATATTATCAGTCGTAGTCGCGACCTTATAGACCAATAATATGTCTAGTTTATAGATGGGTGACCAGTTATGTTATGAAATGTCGCAGGCCACCTCGTGACTACTGGCTCTAGTTGTTGCTAAAGTATAGTGACGTATAGTAGAGAATCAATATTCGATTACGTCAGGAAAAGGAAAAGCTCAGGTGAGGCTTGAACCCACGACCTTGCACTTACAGGGTGAATGTTCTTCCAATTGAGCTACCGGACCACACCTAAATCAATAAATAAAAATTTCCCTTTTCTTTATATCCATCTTTATGGTGATGGTGGAATCTACCAACACTCTTATGAACTATTGGAACCAATGAGGGAATTTTCGACCATTTTTAAACGTTTATTTTTGATTACTCTGTCCAAATACTTGAATGAAATTTGAAACCAAAATGATGTTAACGAATTTTAAAATTAGCATAATAAATGTTCTAAAATTTCATTCAAATGAATCAATATGTTACTAATATTATAAATTGGAACGTTTATGATTCATTATGAATCAATTTTCGCAAAAAGGATTGAACAGATTTGAATGAAGGAAATTTAAAGATTTTTCATTGAAATACTCAATTAATTTTTGATTGTGATTTTCTTCACACCAAGTGATTTATTAATTATGGCATCGACCCTTATCGACCAAAATTAACTAACTTTCTAATAAGGAACAGTACCTTTTATATTCTAGTTCAAGGATACAGCAATAACACAAAGAGAAAGATCAGAAAGGTATATTATCGCCGTGTAAAGGTTAAAAAATAAAAATGCAAAAATCGTTAGTTCTGACCTTGCGGTCTGTGGGACCGTTATCTGGGACCCTTTTTTATAACAAAAACCACGGGGCGCAGCTATTCCTCTGATCTTTAAAACGCAAAAGGAGCGAATGACGGGAGCTTTTGGGGACCCAACACACTTGTAGGTTTGCTTTGATTTAGAATAATGTCGCCAATTAAAGATGATAGGTACCGTTTTGTCGATGTTTTGTTTAGATAATTTTGATTCTTTTAATATCGTAACTAATCCATACTAATATTATAAATGCGAAAGTAACTCTGTCTGTATGTTACGCTTTCACGCCTAAACCACTGAACTGATTTTGATGAAATTTGGTATGAGGGTAGATTACACCATGAGAAAGGACATAGGTAGGCTATATTTGGTCCGAATAACCGACATCCACGCGGGCGGAGCCGCGAGCAAAAGCTAGTTTTATATACTTATGTGAAAGCTTTTTTAAATCTTATTTGATCAGAATTCAAGTACTCTGTTTATGAGTTCCGTATGGATACTCCTTTACTACTATGTTATCAGTGGTATGGTTTACTTAATTAAAGTTAGTTGATACGATTGTCTGCAGTCTGCATGCTTCCCCGTTGAAATGTAGTAAGTACAAAAAGTTGATAGTATTTTTACAATCAACAGGTGACGTCGAAAACAACGAGGAATATTCATCGCTTTCACGCCTTGTCTTGGTTCGCAGCATCATACCAGAACGTCATTATCTTTACGGTAGAAATATTCGCCGAAAGCATGTCTTTAGCACCAGCTCTACAGTTATGGTCTGATCGCAACAAATAATATGAACCGCATTATAACTGAGATTGGCTTTCAAATGGAATAGGAGAAACGAAGATATAACTAAGCGGGGATCTAAATGGGGAGAATATGTGGTTTTTTTTTTTATACAGGACACGTCAATTTGACTTTACCTCGCCTGATGTTAAGCTAAAGGCAAAGTCTCGGAAAGAGGGTCACCATCGTAAACATTTACCATGTTAACAGTGGTGGCACTCAGCTTGACGGCCTCATTAGATGCCTTTTCACGCCCTGCTTAAAGGACCCGGGACTGTAGGAAGAAGGAAACACGAGAGCTGGCAGGGAGTTCCAGGTCTTAGTGGTGCGGCATAGGAATGAGTCACTGAAACGCTTGGTTCTAGCAGGTATACTCTGCACCGTAAATGGATGGCATCTTAGCCCTGCACGTATCGTCCTGTGAAGGAAAGGGGAGGGTGGGTCTAATTGGAAGAGCTCGTCAGAACATTCACCATGGTAGAGACGGTGAAGTCTCAAGTCTTCTAGTCAAGATACTGAAGTGTGTATTAAGAAACTTTAGACTATATACCGACAAACTTCATAGACACAGTACTACTACTACATTCAGTGGGTCACCGTTTGACCGGACGGGTGATCTGCGCTTCTAAGTGGACCATTTCACCCATATCCCCTATAACGACTGCCATACACATTCGTATAGCAACCGGGACCGACAGCTTAACGTGGTCTCCGACCGGTCGGGTCCGGACCAGACTCCGGGCCCGGGAAGCCCGTGCAGAGCGAAGGCGAACCGGACGTCGGAGGTCGCAGAACGACCTCCGTCCTCCATGAGCGCTGGCCTGGGGGTGACCGGTGGAGCCGCCTGTCACCCTAGCAGAAGCAGGCCGCGGCGGTGCGCCTCCCCGTAACCGGGGCTAGATGGGGACATTTTGGTCCCCACAACCCGAAGGGGGCCATCTCGAAAGAGATGGTCCTGGGTCTGTCGGGGTGCGAGAGTTATGCTTTTGGCAATCTCACCTCCGGCAACCAAGGACCCAAGGTGGCGTGCGTTTTAGTCGGTTCGAGTCCGACATAACCACCTCCACCGGCTCTGTGGGGGTGGTATCCGTGGGGATTAATCGCACGACAAAAAAAAAACGTGGTCTCCGTGGAACGACCAGTCCAATGCAAATACCCATATTCATGCAAACTTTTTTTTTTGCGCGGAAATCCCCTCGGATGCCCCCCCTCCCCCCCCCTACCGGAGCCAGAAGGGGTGGTTATGTCGGACTCGAGCCGACTAAAACCGCACGCCGACTGTGGGTCGTGGTGCTAGGCCGGAGGTGAGGTTGTCATCGACATATCCCTCGCACCCCGGCTGACCCAGGGCCCTCCTCGGGAGGGGGGACAACGGTGTCCCAGACTTGCCCCCGGAATGGGGAGGCGCGCTCTTTAGCGCGCCGCCGCCGTGGCCTGCAATATTCATGCATACTAAATAATTGCAATGACCGGGGATCGGCCCGCGCCTCCTGCGTAGCGGCCGCATTCACTACCGCCACGCCACGGAGGTTGTCATAGACACAGTAAGTGGCATCAGAACGGGCCGTAAGAACGATCTACTAAGTACTTTTTTTTATAAAAGGACACGTCAATTTGACTTAACCTCGCCTGATTGTAAGCTACTTTTGGTACAAGTTGACATGCAAAAATTGATAGTATAAAGAACATATTGACATAAGCTTACTCATACATAATGCGTATTTCAAGACATTTTATGACATATAACAAAATTGTTAGAAATATTGTGTCTATAGTATATGATCAAAGTAAGAAACATTAAGCTTAAAAAAGAAATCCTTACTTAAAAGATTTATAGGATCGTGATTTACATTATAATTAATTACCAGATGAGATTTTTTTTCTAAATCGTAAATTCTTGATTGCAAAGTTGAACTATTGATCATTTGCTAATTTATAACATCCTACTTGTATTGCAGTGGTAAGCTTTTATGAACACATTTTTATCAATGATGTATAGCTAGATAAACTATGGCCTCATAAAATAAAAAGTTTAGACATGTTTTCAGACTGTTATTGAGAATATAGATACGATTTTACCAAAATTGAAACACAAGATCTCAAAATCCCGAAGGAGCCTTCAATAGCCCTAGGTTAGCCAGGGAGTGATGCCAGAGTGCTACCTCACTAACTGATTACCCAATGGAATGCGATTTTAGTCCTTTCGAGTCCGACGTAACCATTCCCAAAGGCTCAGAAGGGAGAGTATCCGCGGGAAATCCTGCTTTTAAAAAAGGTCTCAAAAATTATACCCAAACATAATCGCAAAAAGAAATAACTATAGTGAAGGTGGCAAAGTGCGCCTGGCGTGCAAGTACGCCTACCACATCTTAAGTCCATGCTACAAACTAAATAATATACTGTAGCAACGACTACATCGAATCGTCATTACTAGTATCCAATAGGTAGTTTTTGAAATATTTGTGGTAGGCGCACTTGCACGCTAGGCGTACTTTGCCACCTTCACAATACCTAATCAAAGAAATATTTCTTATTCATTTACATTAGAGATACATGTGAAAGATTAATGAAAATGACAACTAAAAAAGTTGTAGGTTACCATCAATTTTACATGTACCTTACACGGCAGCCGCATAGCATCTAGTTCAGCATCTGCCCACCAGCTGTCTAGCGCTAGTTTCCACCACACCTTGAGTGACCCGCGAATGCAAATCAGTTTCAACACTCATTTAATGACTCCAGCTGTCACTAAGTATAATGTAAACAAATGTTCGAATTATAATTAAATCAACTTGTAATAGTTATATTGACTGTATGGGACATCTGGATGCAAATTCAATTTGTTAACATCTGTTGACAATTATTAACATGCCATTTCTTGAACAAAAATATCCCACCCGCAACGTACTCGTACTTAGTACATTCCCTTGGACATCGATTTTCGTGGCCGAAAAGTAGGTCCACCGAGGTCTGAGGTATATGATGTCCAACAACCTCATCTTTGGTTTTACACTTTAACCCACAGAAGGCGTGCGTTTTAGTCGGTTCGAGTCCGACATGACCTCCCCCACCGGCTCAGGCTTGGGGTATAATCTATCACATTAATATATTATCATCACACTTTTTTGTGTTTATTAAATTGGTAGGAATTATTCTTCAGCAACATCACAAAATAATACGTCGAAATCTCAAATAAATGACACAGCCAACGATATAATTTAACGAAACATATACTTCTATACATTATACTTTTAAACTTTATACACTTTCAGACCAGTCTACAGTAGTCCAAATAAAATCGCATATCCAGTGTGCAACCCTCCCAACAGGTTTTGCCGGGACGCTATGGCGAAGACAGTTTTGACTATAAATAAGTGTTGTATTGTATTCAATGTTGCTACTGTTCGAGCGGCAAACCACAAAAGAATTTGGAATCTTTTTACCATAACTAGGTCTGTGAGCCGGTTCTGCTCACATTATTATAGGTGAACTGTTTTAATGTTGAATACGGTTTGCATATCAATTGATGATAATGCTGTGTGTTTATGGTATTAGATTAGTGCATTATGCTGCAATAGGCATTATTCTAAGGCAGCTTTTTTAATACTTGTGAAGTTGTAAAAATATATATGACTGCCTATGCCGCTTCTACTGGGTACTGGTAGGAAGTTAACATAAACATATAACATAAACTCACGCCTATATTCCCTGAAGGGGTAGGCAGAGGTGCTAGCGCCCACATTTCAACAGTTTATGTTTAGGTCCCAAAGTCCTATTACATTGGGACCTAAACATAAACTGGCGAGCCTATTGCCATTAACCAGGCACTTATAAACCTGCGATAAATACACACATAACTTCGAAAAGCATCGAAAAGTCATTGGTATGTGCCATGGTCAACCTGGGATCGAACCCGAGACCTCATCTCAGCAGTCCATTACCCATACCACTAGGCTACCGCAGATCATTTTTTTTTTTTTTTTTTTTTATATAGGACACGTCAATTTGACTTCACCTCGCCTGATGTTAAGCTAAAGGCAAACGTCGTCCTGTGAAGGAAAGGGGAGGGTGGGACTAATTGGAAGAGCTCGTCAGAACATTCACCATGGTAGAGACGGTAGAAAACTGCCAAAGACGCAACATCTCTACGCATCTGCAAAGGCTCGAGGGTGTTCGTGACCTCAGGATCCCCAATAATGCGGACCGCACGTCGCTGCAACCTGTCGAGAGCATCTAATAAGTACTTTGCGGAGCCGTCCCAGAGATGTGAGCAGTATTCCACGCAGGAACGAATTTGGGTCTTGTATAGAAGACACCGCTGCTCCGGCGTGAAAAAACGTCTCACTCTGTTCAGGACTCCGAGTTTACGCGAGGCTGATTTGATGATACTCTCGATATAGTTTTTGTTATTCAGTTTGCAGCGAACATCCATACCGAGGATAGTGAGGTGATCCTGCAGTGGCAGTGGTGTGCTCTGAAGAGTGGGAAGGGGAAGGAAAGGAGATACCTTAGCTGTAAACGCACATGCCTGGGTCTTCTTGGCATTGAACTCGACCAGGTTCCTAGCGCCCCATTGAGAAATGTGGTCCAGGATCCGGTCCAGCTCTGTGACAAGAAGCTGCCTTTTTTCCGCGATATCAGACTGCTTGGCCGCAGGATGTGCGTGATAACTCCCATGTAAGGTGCTGTCGTCTGCATAGCAGTGAATGTTTCCGTTACAGAGCATGTCATTGATATGCAGAAGAAAGAGAGTGGGAGATAAAACGGAACCCTGCGGCACGCCAGCATTTACCTGCAAGAACTCCGAAGCTCGTCCATCACAAAGGACGCGGATACGGCGCCCCTGCAGGAAGCTTGCAACCCAGTTACACAGTCTAGGAGGCAGGCCGAAGGCTGGTAGCTTGGAAAGAAGCGATTTGTGCCATACCCTATCGAAAGCTTTGGCGATGTCAAGACTAATTGCCAGTGACTCACCGTGCTTCTCCATAGCCTCACCCCAAAGGTGGGTCATGTACGCCAGAAGATCACCCGTTGACCGTTTCGGTCTGAAACCGTATTGCCGGTCACTAAGCAAGGAGTGATCCTCTAGGTGGCGCATGAGCTGTGTGTTAATTATGTGCTCGAACACCTTACACAGCACTGAGGTGACGGCTATGGGTCGATAGTTGGCTGGGTCCGAGCGATCCCCCTTCTTGGGGATCGGCTGGAATAGAGTTTTTGTGGGAGAGTCCCTAGCCGCTGTTTCAACAATTTTTGTTTTGTGCGCTGCCATGAGGTGAAGGGTAAGGGAAGGCGTGAAAAAGAGGTGATTGTCGCCGCAGCACCGCGTGACAAAACATGGGAGATTGGTTTCATCTATGAATGTGAGGCGTGACGAGAGCCGACGCGCCGAACGGAAGGGCCCCCGTACCCTCCCGAATATGGTCGCCGGGCTCCCGTCCGGTCGCCAACCGGCACGACGAGCCATATCGGGATTATGCGCGACCTGGTGGGGCAGCCTCCCAGGGTGGTTAGTCCCAGTTGGGCCCCTGTACTATGCCGCGGGCGGCCAGCGGCACCACCGTTTCTACGGGTCTCCCTGCTCGGCGCGGCGCCCCGCGTCACACCCCACTAGACTACGCCAAAACCCACCGGTCCCTCTAGTGCTGCGACTACCATCACCTCGGCCCGGCTATGCACTTGCTGATCCCTGAACGCAATCCAACTGATATTGGATTACTATGGAGGGTTTTTCGCACTTGTGCACGGTGGTACCAACCCGGTCGAAATAAGTGTCAAATTTGTGCCATCAAATTTCTACCACCTGTAAAAATCATATAGATAAACCCTAGAAATGTCATAAACGATAACGTCATTGGTGGCAAAATTTTCTGAACATGCATATGTGTATTTGCATGGGTTTGAGAATTTGTATGAATAATAGCTACGTACTTAGTTATATATATTCGCAAAAAAATTATTATAAGTATCCGTAGTCTAGAACCCATTTTACAATCCATACATAAGGTACTATGTTATCTATCTTAGAATATAATGTCCTCGTCTTATCCCCTTATCGATCTTCTATTATGGGATCAAAGAGCTATTTGACAAGATCATCGGATTCTTCCCAATACTGCATAATATGGTAACTTGTTCTGAAGAAATATGCCTTCCCCGTAGTGTGTGCTTCTTCATAAGAAATTTATCTAAATTAAAAAAAATGGTACCGCTACAATCAGATGGCACGCAGCCGAGTCTGCCACCTTAGTGTTATAAAAAAATACTCTAGATTTAAAGTACCATTTGACTAAAGTGGCCAATAAACATACCAGGTTGCGGTGGTTAACGGTTTCCACAGGCTATAATTAAATGTTATTTTATTGCCACCCATAATCCACTGACCGCGGAAGTACCAATGTCTCGTTTAAGATCGTATTTAAGTAGTATTATGCACTATTTAATGATTGTTTGTGAGTTTATTGTATCAGTCTTCTTATTTTGATTTATTACTCTCTTCTTCTTCTCTGCTACTCTTGTGGACATCGAATTTTGGTATGATCTTCCTTCTAGCTTCATTTTGGAGCCCGGAGTCCGCTTTCCACCTTTCACTTAACCACTTCGCACAGTTTTGGACTTTTATGTTAGTGAGACCATTGGCAGGCATGCCATCTTCTAAGATCACAAGTTATTGGAACTGCCCATTCTATCTACACACGTAGCCTGACGATCTCTCATAACGCGGCCGTTTTCAGCGAAAGTGACCTTTCTGCATTTTAATCTCGATGTCAATCGGATAACGATGTTATCCTAATTCCTTCACAACAATAACTTACATTGCCTTATGAAATGCTTTATAATATTATTCAGTTTAAAGAGCTTTTTCTTGTATTTATAAAGTTGATTATCATTATAATTTTTGATCTTTAGAAGTTTCTTCACACATACATACAATAAAATACTCGCTACTACAGAATGTAGCTACTGCAAGTAGCGCCATGTCAAAACACACAAACAAAATTAAATCGATTCCAATCTAATTAAATGTATCCAAATTTGGTCACCTCCCGTTCAAGCATAGAACATAAATCTACCGGGACATATGAATAGGGTTGGGCTTAGTTTAATAAATTAATCGATCGTGATACAATTATTATTGTAATGATTGGCTCCCGTCTGAAGTAAAATAAAACGGTGGATATCGTAATTGAATCTCGAAAGTTTACGAAAGAGCTGTTATTTTTTCACTGGTATTAATTATAAGGTGAGTAACGTACCGTGTAAGTAATTTTAGTAATAAAATAATAAATAATGTTGTAAAGAGTGGGTGTTGGCGTGGGCAAAATTACGAACAAGTTTTTTTTTTATAATTTAATTTTGAATTCACATGGTTTATACCTTTTTTATGAGACTGATGAGAATGACAGTAAATGATAGTGTTGGGAGGTGATGACTTTAGAAAATAGTTGATAATGTACGGATATTTATATAATTTTCATCAATATTAAAGTTGGTTTTGTGACTGACCAAAAACCATCTTAAACTTGTCCGAAAATCAAATCTGGCCATGGCCTTAATAGTTACCAAACTATGGATTCATGTGGCATAGAAAAATATTAGTATCTCATACTCTCGTTTGTGGATCTAAGTGACTTTAAAAATAATATTATTATTGAATACTTTATACGTATGGTGTATTGAAGAGGAATTAAAAGTATCCAATGATCCACATGTGGATTCAAGTGGAGAGAGGCAAAAAAGTGTAAGTGCAACACCTTATCAAACCAAAAATTTAATGATTTTTTACAGCATTAAGTATGCTAACTATACTAATCGAATACACAGGGAAAAAGAATCTTCTCGGGCGGGACTCGAACCCGCAGCCTTAAAGACGTATAAGATGGGAAATTTGAATCACATCGGGCGTGTCTCGGTAGCCGAATTGGTCAAGGCATTCCCCTGTAAGGGTTAGAGTCCTGCCCAAGAAAATTCTTTTTCCCTATGTATTCGAACCCAAAAATTGTTATAACTACTTACATCTTTTTTTGCAAAACTGGATAAGGACACCATTCCCATTTTATAATTTCGGAAATAAGTAGTTTTTTATGTACTTGTATCAAAATTAACAATGAGAATCTTTTCAACTTATCAACAATATGTAACGTAAAATCACAGTCGTACTGAACACAATTTCTATTAGGTACTAGACATTATTACTCACGTCATGTACGAACCACATCATATCCTCGCTACCAGCTAGCAGCTGAGTTACTTTATGGGTTTTGATCTAAATCTAAAATTGCTTTTACGGCACGATAGGTACTGCTTCTTCAATTACTTCTTAGATGTTTTTTACAACCATATTATGTATAGATACAGTTGTTGCTGCAACTGTTGGCTTTACTGCTTACTATTGGATGATTAGTTCAACAAACTTCAATACCTATAGTAATATCAAAATTGCAAATATGCTACCGTAAAAATATTAGTCTTTTTTATCTAAGTATTTTGTATGTAATTGAGATTTTGCTGTGCGTGTGTGTGTGTTTGAAGGTGTATGAGAGTGTATTCACATGTCTGTTAAATTAGTGTGTCTGCTAGAGCTTACGCATTTGGATTTGTGTTCATTACTGCAATCTCTATTACAAACCGACTACATGAGTACTTAGTGGATTTGTGATAGTAGTAGTAGTTTTAAGTAATTATTGATACTCATGCTTTCAGAAGACTTATAATTCATTCATTTATTCGTCATAAAAGTCATATACGCATAATATTCATATTGGCATAAATATCAACATTATTATCTGCCCATCGTTTTATACGAGCTGTACACAGTTTTCCAACAAAATAGACTTGGGTAATCACATAGAGATGGATCGAATCGAACGCCAATAAAACGCTCAATCAATCAATCCACTGTCTGCGCATGCGATCATTTGTGGCGCGTATTTTGTATTTTCGGTGCGGGCCATAAAAACCGTGCTTTTATAACGTATTCTAAGAAGATGAGTAGATGTGGGTGTTCGCGTATTTTCTTGCCTACTTATTAAGCTAATTTTCTTGTAGAGTGCACCTTATTACTTCATCTGAATCAGATAATTAAAATAGTAACTGAAATTATCTTGTTTGTGTTGAAGACTAACAAATTAAATATATCTAATTGAAATGATAACAAAAACCACAAAAATTGTGAAGGGCATATAAGCGTAAGCTTAGCTTACAAAATGCGTATGTCATATCTCGCGATTGACTATCTATACAAATAAATAAAATTGGAGTGTCTGTTTGTAATATTAAAATAACCGCTTTCTACTACATGCATATGAATGTATATACGGTACACATACCAAAATATATATTTTTAAATTTTTTGTCTGTCTGTCTGTCTGTCTGTCTGTCTGTCTGTCTGTCTGTTTGTTTTGGCTAATCTCTGGAACGGCTGGACCGATTTGGACGGGACTTTCACTGGCAGATAGCTTATGTAATAAGGAGTAACTTAGGCTAAAAAAAAATGCCAAAAACAAAAAAAATAAACTGATTTTTTTTATTAAGTACATTCCACGCGGACGAAGTCGCGGGCACAGCTAGTTAACAATAATAACAAATACGAATAGCGATTAAATATGAAACTGAAGTAGAGGGTAGTAAAAACTATCTTCTATTGGATTATAAAATAATATGTGATATAAGTACGATGAAAGAAGAAAGAAAGAAAAAAGATTTATTCACTGACGTTTAAGGTACACTGTATAAAATAATAGATAGGCACTTAAATAGAGCATGCATTGCGTTATTTGTGCACCTCACACGCCAGCCGAAAGGGTTCAGGTTCAGCATGTGCTAGACAGCTGTCTAGTGCTGATTTTCAACCAGACCCAAATTGGTGAAGCACGGGTGCAAACCAGCCACACATAAAAAAAATTAAAATAATTAAAACCCATGCTTAAATTAAAAAACCTTAAACTCTAAAATGGCCTGTACCACGCCATCACCCACACAATAACCTTGCACAGGCATCAAATGTGAGTGAGAGTTCCTGCCAACCCACCGCAGCCACAATATTATTGAATAAATATATTACATAATAAGATAGATAAAGATGATAAAAAAGTGACTTGCGAAACACAATTATGCCTCTCAAACAATATCGACGATCTTGTGATTCCCCTTCAGGTTGAACTTGTTGTGAATCAAAATTTACTCATACTTGTTTCGTTCACAGACAAACGGCTCTCCTTAATTATATCCAGATAAATGATACCTGCAATAAGTATCTTAAGCACTATTACTGTTAATATTGATTTATTTACAAGGCCATAAGACAGTCAATGAAATCTATAAGTGCTTTTATATCCGCTACCTCTACAATAAACTTTATGGCCACACTAATACGAACACTACCACCTACTCAAAGTAATTACTATTCTAGTTATAATAAAAAGTTTACATGCACCCATCCGGTACGTACGTTTTATAATAAAAATCTCAGCCTATCTAATGAAATCGATACTAACGCAATATGAAGCAAATAACCACTCTGGGCTGAGAGGAATTACTATAATCACGCACGGGACTCGCTCCGGCTACCGTATGTGATACATCGAATTTCAAGTTTACTAGACGTCAAATTATATAGTAGGTACTGAAACTTGTTCGTTGATATTAATGAGATTTTTTTCTCATTAACTGGTGCATGGTGATCAATTTTAGAACTGGAAACTAGCATAAAATGCGCAGGTTCCATATGTTTCTCTTTTAATTTTTATGTTTATCAAATTTTTTTTCAATAGATTTGTATGTACGGTACAGTCAGCATCAGAAACATGTTAACGTACAAAGTACTCAAAAACATCTTATTTTTCTTTACACCCTTTCAATTCGATATTTGGTACGCATATTTAGTTTTGACAATAATATTATTTAAATCAGTAAAAAAATGTTGATTTGTTCCTATTACGAGAGTTTTAGGAGCATTAATTTGAGACTTCGTTTTCAAGATATTTATGACTATTACTTGTCATAACCTGAATGTTATAAGTATACGAGTAATCGTATAATTATTTTTACATATTTACAAATAGTCACTAATTTTTCTGTTATTTCTTTGGTCTAAATTGGCCATGCTTAGGTTCCAGGGGTTATAATAAAAATATAAGTTATAAGTGAAAGGATCGCCCCTTTTTGGAGGGTATCTAAAGCGCACGGCAAATCGTAAAAAAATCATTAAGGAGGGCAACAAACCACAGCAACATTTGCAAACGCCAATTGCCAAGAAATGCCATGTTGACAAGAGATTTTCAAGAAACAATTGCTGCATCTATGCAGGGCACTAAAGCAGCATTTTCGTTGTGTGCATAGCAACAGTGTGGTCCTCCTTAGTGGTGGTTAAATTAGGGTTCTTGATAGATGCGTTGAAAACTCATATCATGAAAAATAGCAACATGGTAGGTTAAAATTATAATTTTCAATAAAGACCAATACAGAGTGAATATCTATCAACAAGTAGCCAATCTCGTTGCTAATCGTTTTGAATATTTTGACAGCATTGTGGGATGGAAACGCTAACTGCAGAATATTTCCTCTCAGTTTTACGTTCCTTGTACCAAACAGACGCCTAATTAATTACTTAGCAAAATTTTATTAGAGTTCCGCTTGTAATTCTCGTTTTTGGGCACCCGTGCTCTAAACATGAAAGTAAGAATAAATGAGTTCACTCTGTCCATAAACAAATTAATACACCCACATACAGACACACGAACTTACATCCATAATGGGGATAAAAACCGTAAACAAGTTTAAATAAAAGCAAAGTTATGATTTTAATGACTGTATTAAGATTCAAATGCAATCGCCCCATAGAATGTTAATTACACATTTGCGATAAGTTCTTTACTTATCGCTAAGATCTTATTAGTAAAGAGAGGTATGAAAGTTATCTGGAGAAGATCGGAACTATTACCATCGTGGTTTTATTTCCCACGTGTTTTGCTGAAAAACAATAAAGAAAAAGTGATCTGCTAATCGGTCTCTTCAGTCGAGACTTGAGATTTCTTCCATGTGATTTGTTTTAGTTATGACACATCAGACAGGAGTACATGAGATTTAAGTTTCATAGCTCTGGGAACCCTAGCATTTAGATATAATAAACAGGTTTACCTATTCGCTTACCATCAGATAGATACAGGCGTGCTGTGCTTGTTAGACGCCTTGGAAAATACTACATATCATCAACCAAACTGCAGCTGTGCAATTGGTCATTTATCGGACATGGTAACTTACTTTCTATCAAATGGGCTAAGAGTAACGACTATTCCTACGCAGATCAGATAATGTATTAGGCCATTTACTCATTGACTTTATGTCTATTAATAACCTTCGCCAATATAATCACTTCCACAATGCCGAGGAGAGAATCCTGGACCTACCTGGTACCTAGGATGTCACAGCGCTGTGCTTAATGCTGTGTCCTTAGAGAGTCGTACAGCAGCAGTCGTCCTTCGGGAGTATTGACTAGCGATTAAGTTGATGTGGGAACACAAATTTATACTTATATCAGTTAAAAACGTACGGTATATACTGGGTGTAAGGGGAATGCTTCCGAAGCCGAAAACCCCTAGTAGTACTCCAGGAACATAACACATTGGTATAAAAAATCGATTTGGATAAAAAAATTACAAAATACGAAAAAGCACGCGCTTGGCGCTCGTTGTTTTTTTTTGTAGTGATATTTTTTTTTATGAAATACCGTTTCATTTAGCTTTACTAACACGATGGAGAGTAAGTAATGCAAAAAGAAAAATAAAAAATCGAAAAAAAATTTCTCATAATTCATTTTTTTTTTGCCAATGTGTTATGTACCTGGAGTACTACTATTCAGCTACGGGAGCGTTCCCCTTACACGCGGTATATCAGAATGATCTCCGTCCTCTTTAAGCACGTGATGGTTTTTACGAGCCATCCCCATTGCGTAGTTTTTCCGAGTTTTCCACGCAAACCTCTCTAAAAGGGACCCCAAACTTTTAAACGTTTATCTAGGTACTAGCATATTTTTTTTATTCTCTAGCTAGACAATATCAAGGTAGGTTTATGTAATTTAAACGTCAACATTACGGTATCCAATGTTAATTAAAGTTCAGCAATTAACGGTCTTCGTGGTCTCTAATGGAAAAATAACATAATAACTTTATTATGCTCACTATCAAGGCAAACGCACGTACGATCGAAAACATATTGGACTTTTACAATGTTGCGTACCGGAGACATAAGGGGTGACATCAATAGGTTATAAATTTAGTATATAAAATTTTATAATGCAAAATGAGTTTGATCTCAAATAGTATACTTAATACATGTTTTAATATTTCAATAGTTATAACCGTTAAGGATACCAGTAGGCATGTCGACTTGGAACATTAAAAAATACCAATTTCCTGCCTAATTTAATTAGATTGAAATATGGTTACTGTGTTTGATACAACATTAGTTAAAATATTGATGTTTGATGTCTGAAATTAAATACATAATTCACATAGTCATTTGACTTATGGATTTCAAGGCTATATCCGAGAGAAAATGATTTCATACATACATTACATAAACTCACGCCTGTATTCCCCGAAGGGGTAGGCAGAGGTGCTAGCACCCACATTTCGACAATTTATGTTTAGATCCCAATGTAATAGGTGGCGAGCCTATTGCCATTAACCGGGCATTGCCATTTCAAAATGAAAAATCTTCAAAACAATTTTTCGTGCGAATAATATTTCACTTTAGCAGTTTATTACATTATTATGAGGTGGTAATTTATTTTTAAAGTAGTCAACATCTCTGCAGAGGAATAAAGTCAAGGTCGGGTGAAGAATCGGCAAATTGTAGTTGCCAATATAGCTTGCAGCAATATGAAGTGGTAATGGGCTGACCACATCCGCCAAAGGATCGAAGGCCAAACGAGGCCTAGAGTGTAAATCGTTAATCAGTAAACGGTGGGACGATCCCCAGCCAGATTATCTGATGATATGGTAGCTGGGATAGACTCAATACCGAAAGCGTCAGATAGGGTGATATGCAGCAATACACTGCAAGCTCATGTTTTTTGTAGAGCGTAACGACATTATTGTCTAGTTCAGCCATACTCAAAGTATGTTCCGCGGAACACTAGGGTTCCATGATACCCCTGTAGGGGTTCCGCGAGAATTTAGAAAAATACCAAAACACTATATTCGTAAAATCCTTTTTCACCCAACTTGCAAAAGCCCGAAAGTATGATAAACGAGGAATATCTTTTAGAAATGTCATCACAAGTATGGATGTGGAAACGCCCCTCAAAAATTTTTGGTGCAGAATCCGTGATGAATAACCAATGTTTGTCAAAATGGCTCTGAATATTCTTCTCCCGTTCCCAACAACATATTTGTGCGAAACAGGATTCTTCATCTTTGCGTCAATCCCAGTCGCATCCCAAACTCTCACCTCGGCGGACTCCGATCCACTTTACCAGTTTAACTGGCGATTTGACTGAGTTTTTGATATTTTCCTTGAAGCGACTGCCATCTGATCTTCTTTTACTTTTTCTACTTTTATTATACTTATTAACATAAAAAAACATAAAACATAACATAACCGGAGTACAATTACTGCCTTGAGCCTGCTGCACCCACACCTCAAAAAAACGCCTAGAATACATTATTTTTATAAACATTTTTACTGTAAGGTTCCGTCAAGTATTTCGCTTTCTAGAAGGGTTCCGGAACCAAAAAATGTTTGAGAACCACTGGTCTAGTATATTTATTTACAGTTTTTGAACTTTGGCCTTTACAGTTACTGTGTAATATGTGTAATATTTTTGAATATTGTGATTGAGTTCGTTTCAACGTCATACCTTTAAGAGTTCCTCAAAAAAAATATCCCGACTGACATAACAGCGATAATACTAAGTCTTTCGTTTTATGCTTTTGAGAATGGAGAATACAACCCTAAAAATAATAAAAAGTGTTTGATAGGCATTATGGAAACGAATTCCTACGCATCGCAATTATTACGTAGCAACGTACCTACTTAAAGCCCAGGCAGCATTGCCACATAATTATTTCAAAGTAATAACCTCAAATAACACTTTTAAATAGCTAGAATTTCAATTGAACTACTGATGATTTGTTTAAAGTAAACCTTATGTACAAAGTGGAAGTGATTTTTAAATTAGATGCTTACACAGGAAATGACTTCTTAGGCCGTCAGTGAAGCGGTGATTAGCGAACGCCGATCACCAATCAGCTATCACATCTAGTGTACGTTGATCACTGACGGTTGAGTGCCCGTAAAAAGTGTGGTCAAAGATTAAGTCGTGAATTTCTTGTAGAGGTGATAATTTTTGTTTAAACATAGGGAAGGAGAAAGATAATACATAAATTACTAGCATACATAAGTGCACTAGTAAAAAAAGGCATCTAGAGTAGTTCTGGATGTAACAAAACCAAAATAATAGTCTCAATAACTGAAACAATGCATGAGAACATTTGACTTATACAGTTTTTATTCATTCCTTTACCCTCTAAATGAATCTCTTCGAATACTTCGTAGCAGGAGAGATGGGAAGGTCTTAATGGAGCCTAAAAACTTAATATTATATAATATTTTGCGAATACGTGCGATAATTTCTTATATGTCTACTTATAAGTTTTTAAAGGGTAATTTTATTCACTAATGCTTCATCACTACATAGTATAAAGCAAAGTGGCTTTCCACGTGGCTAGGTCCCTATGTATGCTTATATCTTCAAAACTACGCTATAGATTTTGATACGGTTTCTTTTAATAGATAGAGTAATTCAAGAAGAAGGTTTATATTTATAATACATGCTTAAATAGTAGAGGGTGCAGCGGGAAAACCAGAATAACTTGAGTTCATAATCCAAAATAAGTGTGGAGATTCTTTAGATTGAAAGTTTACACACAAATTACTTACCTTGTTTTACTACTTGAACTTGTATTGAACTACGTAAAACGCCGCTTTTACTACCTTTCAGTATAGTGTCAGGTCTGCCCGCAAGTTTATCTATGTAAACCAGTAAGCTCGCTTGCGGTGTGTTTAAGTATGGCACGATAATTGAAGATATGCTCGTATCATACGTGCCGAGCAACTTCCAAAGACCTGACGCCTGATTACTTTGTGCCCAACTGGATGAGATTAACGCGTAGCCACGAAACGAGCGGTTATGTTCTTTTTTTACTATTTCAGTACCATTTTGATTATTTGATCGATATATACTTTATTCGATAGAGAAAGTGCGTGTTAAAAGGTGGCAATTAGAAATGTACTGAATAATAGCACTTATTTATGACACTTCGCAGAATGACATAGCAGAAAGAGGTGATTCTATGACCAATAAATTTGATTGGGCTTCGAATTCAACAGAAAAGCTTGACGTGCATTTTTGTCTCTTAAACTAAATCTGTAATTAGTTTTTAGAGTGCATATCTGGTATTTGAACACACACAGAAAGATGAGAGTGTTTGATAGATACAAAGATGTTGGGGACTAGTGGCCAGCTCCCCAAACACTGGCTTACTGCGTAAAACAGGACAGAACTCTCTTTAGTTTATGCAGCCAGTTTATTTATTATTAAAATTTTATTTATTCTGTGGTTTTTACCAAAGATATATTCAGGAGTGTACGTGAATACCCTACATCGAAGTGGAATTATAATAATCCGATTGTAACACATAGTAAAAATAAAAATAAATATCCCAATTAGTGTGCGATATTTGTTAAAGATAGTTTTACTTCAACGAAACGTAATAAGTCACGAGTAACAAGAACAGCTAACTTCGGAGCCAGTAAGAGTTATATTTAAATCCATACCAAGTAATTGCTCGGTACTTACTGATACATTTTAATGCATAAATAATTTGTAAGTAACCTACAGCTGAGCAGGTAGTAAAATAATCAATATTTAATAACCTAAACGGTTATTAAAATAGACATGCTGCCATTTAAAATGATTTATTCATAACAAATACGATATGTGATTTCTTAAAAAAAACTGCATGTTTGGTATCTCCTGAGGAGGGCCAGACCGTAAGGGATGGCCCTGGGTCAGCCGGGGTGCGAGGGATATGTCTTTGACAACCTCACCTCCGGCCTAGCACCAAGACCCACAGTCGGCGTGCGGTTTTAGTCGGTTCGAGTCCGACATAACCTCCCCTTCCGGCTCCGGCAGGGGGGTATCCGAGGGGATTTCCGCACGAAAAAAAAAAAAAAAAAAAAGGTATCGAAATACGTGTAATTTTGACTTCGGTATTCTTGTACTCTTCTTATTCATAAACCGATGACTTCTCAATCGTTACACATTCTGGTCTGGGATTCGCATTTATTCCTCCTTTTTATAATTCGGCCAAATTCGTAAGGCTTGCTAATAAAGAAAAGGGCAGATCAGAAATTAATATTAAATTACGAAAGTACATACTTTGTACAAAAAGTTCATTACATATTACAGACAGTTCATATTTTTCATCATTAGTATTAAAGAGTTTAAAATAAGGAACATATTGAATGAAATTAACAGTATCATCCACAAGAGTTGTGAGGTAATCAAAGGAACAACGATCGTTTTTTACCCCTGGTTCCTGGTACAATCATAATGTACGTATGTTGGCCAGGATTCTGACAGAGTTTGGATAAGATGAAAAAAATAATTTGATTCAAGCAGACTATTTATTCAATTAACTTATAGAAAGAAGTACTAGCTTTTGCCTGCGACTTCGTCCGCGTTAAGTTCGAAATAGATAGATTTAGGACACACTGCTCCTGTTCCCGCGACCCAGATAAAGTTCCTTAAAATTTGTGTGAGCCTGGTACTTCGCGCCAATGTACCAGGATCACAGAAATACTGATCCCGTGACCGCGACCCACAGCAAACTATATCTTACGTTTTTAAGTCTGATCAAGACCTTTCTAATAAAAAAACCGCACCAAAACCAGTCTGTAGTTTTTCCGTCCTTCGCGAACAAACATTTACAATTATACAATAGAGTGATCTTTAAATAAATTTCATGGACAACCGACGAGGCTCTGCCTTAGGTACCTCTCGAAATTGATGTTGAGAGGGTAGGTGGAAAAGCAGAAGAAGTATACGTGGACACCGGGCTCTAAAGTATATAACTCGATGCAACCGAAACAGGTTAGTCACGATTCTTCCCGATTAAACTTAAACTTGGTGGTCTTAAACTTAAAAGCATGATAAAACGTTAAGAACTAGGCAACGCTAAGATGATTAGCTCTTCTTGCCCTCATCCCGATTATTTGGGGTTTCTTGTCCGATATGATTTCTTCAGTCACTCCTTTATTTGCCATATCCTCTTTCACGCACTCCATTCATTGTTTTCTTTTCTTGGTCTACCTCTTTTCAGCTAAAATAGTACCGAGTGGAATTATTTATTTTTCAAAAAAATTGGAAAGTTGGGTATTATTTCATATTCTCTATGGAACGTTCCAATCTGTGATCATTACTGATCATCATTTTATTGCGGCTATTAAGGTAGCTTAGGCTGTAATTACCAACGGAGTGATGAGTTGAGCCTCTTGACACGAATCATATTCCACTGTTATGCCCGCGGCGAAGATTATGTGCTTTTTTATTACCGTCACGGTTGATTTTCTAATTCATCTTTGTAAAGCAAGTTTATGAGTAGGCATGAAAGTTTGACCGTTATGGCATTGTTAGGCCTTTAACATTTTTATTTCTGAAAAAAAAAATCCTCATGCGTGTCTTCTAAGCCCAGACTTTCAGCACTCAGCAGCATTCACAGATATTAAGCATAGATCTGACAGATATGTGTTCATTCGCATGTTTATCGAACCTCATCTAACTTTTTCTCATTTTCTTCTTTTCTCTCACAATTTTTTATTGCAGTTTTCAATTGACTGTGTGCTTATTTAGCTTGGAAATATATAAAACTAATGCAATGTTTCTCTTTCTACAGGTATTCTATTTTATATTTCTTAGTGGTATTTAATAAACGTACTACCTATATGCCTTGAATTTAGGTATTTCAAATGCCGTCAAAATGAAATGGAAGCCTGATTTCCCGTACACATTTTGTGAATCAGATTACGTCAATCTATCGTGCCTTGCATCTGCCCGGATTCAGCTTTACACGACAATATCGTGACGATTGAATGGATTGTAACCTGTTTAGACGGTGCAGATATTTTCCAAAGACATGAGGAATTAGCGACTATTGTTTAATGTGACAACAAAAACAAAGATGGTAGTATTATACCTTACACACCTTACATTATACCTTTGGCAGTATTATACCGTCTCTACCATAATGAATGTTCTGATGAGCCTTTCCAATTAGTCCCACCCTCTCCTTTCCTTCACAGGACGATACGTGCAGGGCTAAGTTGCCATCCATATACTGTGCAGAGTATACCTGCTAGAACCAAGCATTTCAGTGACTCATTCCTATGCCGCACCACTAAGACTTGTCAGCTCACGTGTTTCCTTCTTCCTACAGTTCCGGGTCCTTTAAGCGGGGCGTGAAAAGGCATCTGATGAGGCCGTCAAGCTGAGTGCCACCACAGTTAAGATGGTACATGTTTCCGATGGTAGCCCCCTTTGCTTAACATCAGGTGTCCTTTATAAAAAAAAAAACAATATACAGTACTTGCAAAGTCAGTAAATTATAGGAAAATATAATTACACTAAAATACCAACTAATTAATTGTTTATTTGTATTTGCGTAGGTACCTATTAATTCATTTATTGAAATCGCAATGCCGATATCGCATTACGGATTATTTGCATGCGTGGTTTTTTTTCCGACCAACAGTTTTTTTTTTTTTTTTTTTTTTATCGTGCGAAAAATCCCCACGGATACCACCCCCACGGAGCCGGTGGAGGCGGTTATGTCGGACTCGAACCGACTAAAACGCACGCCGTCTTGGGTCCTTGGTTGCCGGAGGTGAGATTGCCAAAAGCATATCTCTCGCACCCCGGCAGACCCAGGACCATCTCTATCGAGATGGCCCCCTTCGGGTTGTGGGGACCACAGTGTCCCCATCTAGCCCCGGTTACGGGGAGGCGCATTTTGCGCCGCCGCCGCGGCCTGCTTCTGCTAGGGTGACAGGCGGCTCCACCGGTCACCCCCAGGCCAGCGCTCATGGAGGACGGAGGTCGTTCTGCGACCTCCGACGTCCGGTTCGTCTTCGCTCTGCGCGGGCTTCCCGGGCCCGGAGTCTGGTCCGGACCCGACCGGCCGCCTCCTTCTCGAGCATTACTTGCTCGCAGAAGGAGACAGCCGCACCCCAAGCGTTCGCGCATCGTACCATCGCTGTGAGCAACGTGGCGAGTGTGAGGACTCCCACCCCCAGAGCCGCCACTAGGACCCGCCTCGGCGTGTCCCACGCCGGGCACTCGGTCAGCGTGTGCAGCTCCGTGTCCTCGCTCGCATCACAGTGATGGCACTCGGACGTTGGCTCCTTCCGGATCCGACACAGGTAACTCCCGAAACACCCATGTCCGGTGATCACCTGCGTCAGCCGGTACGAGAGGCTGCCGTGTGGCCTCTCTAGCCACTCCTCCATGATGGGTCTTACCGCCGCTATTACGGCGTGCCCTGCGCTTGGTCGCCCAAGTCGTAGCTCCCATTCCGCTACCATGTCCCTGTGGAGCTGAGACCTCACGGCCCGAATTTCATCAGGCTCGGGTTCCCGTCCCTGCTCCCGCGCCTCCTTTCGATACCGATATAGCATCGAAAGGGCTCTCGCATCCAGGTTCCACGGTAGGGATCCGGCAAGGAGACTCGCCGCCTCCAGAGATATCGTGCGGTACCCCCTAATGGCCCTGCTGGCCATTGTCCGACCAACAGTTGAAGTACCAAACCTTTATCCGACTTACCCGTCTCGAGTCCCATAATAAGACCATTCACTTGATATAATAATTTCTGATAATTTCCCAATAAAACACCACTTACCATTCATAAATCAAAGTGTATGAAGTTGTACAATGATGGTTACCCTAGCAGTAATAACTGGCAGCCGGGACGTGCGCTAATGACGCGCCCCGGGCCCACTCGCTATCAGTAGCCATCTGTATGGCGCTTCGAGGGACGTCCCATTATGTGGTATGTATCTTAAGGTCTTGATGTATCTACTACAGATGAAATACGGTAGCTAAGAGCAGCCCGCGTCTCGAGGTGAACGAATAAATTTGACCTGGACAGAGGTTAAGTTTCAAAAGGCTCTTTGAGCAATTTTGTATGCACCAACTATATTGAGTTATATTGTGAGGCCCATAATGTACTTATGGGTAGCCCCATGTTTACTTCTGAATGAAAACAAACCGCTCTATGCGGGGATCTATGCAGGAAGCCGTCGCAAATGCATTGAGCTTCTAAAGAAAACTTGTACACTGACTAAATGGTTAATACTATGACAAAAGGACAGATCATATTATACCTAACTGAAAAAAATAATACTATAAATTTATTTTTTAATTAAATTATGTCGTACACACAAGAACAAACACAAAGATACATAGGTGGAAACAGTTGTACAGAGGCTCTGCTTATTTCTAATAGAAATCTCTTCAAGCAGAGGTCCAGCAGTGAATGTTGAAATAAGGTTAATCTTTCAATAGGTAATATTTGTACCTACCTACGAATGATCCAATTACTATGAAGAAAACTCAAGAGGTCTGTCTGAACCCCCACTAATGGTAGTCACCCCTGGAAAATTTAAACACGCCTATATAAAATATTGTACATGTATTGTACTTTGGCAGTTTTCTACCGTCTCTACCATGGTGAATGTTCTGACGAGCTCTTCCAATTAGTCCCACCCTCCCCTTTCCTTCACAGGACGACACGTGCAGGGCCATGCCATCCATTTACGGTGCAGAGTATACCTGCTAGAACCAAGCGTTTTAGTGATTCATTCCTATGCCGCACCACTAAGACCTGGAATTCCCTGCCAGCTCACGTGTTTTCTTCTTCCTACAGTCCCGGGTCCTTTAAGCGGGGCGTGAAAAGGCATCTAATGAGACCGTCAAGCTGAGTGCCACCACTGTTAACATGGTAAATGTTTACGATGGTGACCCTCTTTCCGAGACTTTGCCTTTAGCTTAACATCAGGCGAGGTGAAGTCAAATTGACGTGTCCTGTATAAAAAAAAAAAACACACTTGCCCATGTAATTACTTCCCATTAGGTGGGTTTTGTGCTTTTCTGCCTTCAAGGTGGTACGAAAATGTATTTCAAAATGATATATTTTTATACTTACTGCCATAAATTTGTTCAATGCTGTTATTTCCAAAACCTTTCTTTAAATTCGCGCAAAGAACCCAAGAAAATCGAAGAAAAGCCTTCGGCGATGTGTTTACGTTGAAACAAAATGTAACAGCCGATTTGAAAGTAATGCTAAGGAGAAAAAAACCTATTATTCCATACAGTAGCCCTTGCGTTCGCCCTGAGGAGGCTGCATACTACAATACTGTATAAGTGGAGACAAAAGTGTTTTGTGAAGTTATTACTTTAAAGTTTCATATTTGTTAGAAGTAAAATTACTCAAATTTATTTAACCTTTAAGTGCTTACATGCCGTGTCGATTCCCGGTGAAATAGAATAGCACCACCTCAGCACTTCCTGTGGGTGTCGTAAAAGGCGACTAAGGGATAGGGCTGTTCCTATCCGACAGTAAACATACAGCTCAAGACAAAGGGCCCGCTAGACGGCAATAGGCTTGCCAATCATTACATCGTGGGACCGAAAATCATAATTGGTGAAACGTGGATGCTAATACACCTCTGCCTATCCCTTCGGGGATTTACAGACGTGTGTATATAGATAGAATATACTGATGTCTGTCTCACAGACTTCATCACTTTTATTATTGAAAATATTTTTACCCATATATTGCACGGTGTTCACTCTTCCGCTACCTTACTCTTCTTCATCCTTCTTGCTGATAGTTAACACGGCAGTCTGCGAATACACATGTATTCGTATAGGTGTGATCGACGTCTCACAGATGTAAGCACAGTGCAGATTGGTTCATTCCTAAGACGCCACTTCTACTAGTATATTAGTAAGCAATATAATGATTGCTTAGTAATTTTAAAGAGCACCTAGGTCAGCATTAGAAGATACATTGAAGGAAGCCAAGTTGCCGAGTATTTCCTCTCTTGATAAAAATTATAAGCACCAAAGCTTTATTGGAAACACTTGCGACCTCATCTCATCTGTTGAAAGTGACGATAACTATGCCATCTGTCTGAAATGCAAACAGTGTATTTTTGCTATGGGTGAAATAGCTGTCTATAATCTAAAACAAAACATTCATTTTTTTTTATTCAATTTTAGATCCTAATGCCACTTACACTTGTGTGCGAAACAGTACCGCATTGTACTGTGATTATTACCAGTTTTTGTGTGCTCCTCGGACACGTGGGGCGATGAAATTATGGTAATCACAGTTGGTTCCAATATGAGCCACCGGTTTTTTAGGGTTCAAAACACATCTTTTTAAGTCCTGTCTTTTTATTTTTCAGCGACTATGTGTTGAGGATAGCAAAAAATTACAATTAAAAATGAAGATGATTGGGATAAATATATAACGAACTCCTGATATGGGTCACTAGTAGGTAATTCATATTTCGTCGTAATTTTATTCTATTTAAAAAAATATATAAAATTAATGAATTATAAATAAATATAACCTTGGCAGACAAAAGGTGAAAATGTATAAAAAAAAACATTTTATTCGAAACACGCTCAATGAAGGGATTAGCGTTGGTAGACAGGCTCAGAACGACGTCTGGAAGACAGCCTCCGTAAGACGTCTGGAAGCATACCCCGTAGAAGATAACTAAGCTTACCTACTATACTATCACATAGGGAAAATACACCTGAGAAAATGTGGGTCTCATCTAAATGCGCCTCTGCTTAACCCTTCGAAGGTAGATGTGAGTGAGCATCCACTAATATTATAAATGCGAAAGTAACTCTGTCTTTCTGTATGTTACACTTTCACGCCTAAACCACTGAACCGATTTTGATTGAATTCGGTATACGAGCAGATTAGACATTGAGAAACTATATAGGCTGTATTTGGTTGCGATAACCGACATCCACGCGGGCATAGCCGCGGCCAAAAGCCAGTAAGCAGCCAGTAGGATAAATATACGCCTCTTAATATTCATATGAAATACACTGACGGAACCCTGAACAATGAGTGAAACAGTGGCGGGAGGTAATAGCAGCTTTTTTAAACAATAATCGTCGTCTGCATTCATCAACATCTGTTCTATTTGGACCATCAGCATCACGCACGCGTTTCAGTATCACAACACGTACGATGGACTAAAGCTGCGGTTTTAGTGCAGGAAAATAGCGTTTGAGAGATGATTATATTTTGAAATGTATGAAGTTCAGTATAAAGTCGATATTTAGTCATTGATATCAAGTTATTGGACGCATAATGGGAAACTTTAACTTTAGTATTTTACTGTCATGAATCGTTTCTAATACAGATATACTTTACCTACTCTTATTATTATTACAAAAATTGTAGGCAGACTATTGAAAATATGTCATTCTTTTTTTGAAATCCTTCCTACTATTTGGTGAAGATCATTGGATGAATGTTTCTCATGTTTGTTATTCGATCAAAATCAAATAGCTGAAGGGATCTGGATAAAATTTGACACAGGTTATATGGGGCGGTATGGCAATAACACATAAGCTACTTCTTATCCTTAGTATAGTTTTCCATGCGTAGTAGGAGTGGGAACAGGAAATCACGCGGGCGAAACAGTGAGCATCAGCTAGGCTTCAATAAAAAAAAATTATAAAAGTATATCAGAATCGAAATTACTAATATTCCCTCTAACCCCTCCAGCTAAGCTAAATTGCTTGTGTTAGGAGTGGGTCCACGTCGGTAGTGTAGTGGCCAGGATTTGAACCCGGGACCTTTCGATCGTAAGGCCGTGTCCTTAACCATTAAGCTACCGACGCTTTACTTTTTTTGTGATAAAACTTCATTCACATATGATTATTTGAATGGTTCCCTTTATGTCGAGTCCCGTTATGTCGAGCCAAAAACCTTATCTCGCTTCTATTACCTCTATGTCGAGTCTACGTTTTCTGTCCCATTTCTATGTTCATCATTAACAAACCAATCGCTACTGCCCGTATCAGCGTCCAAACCTTTACAACACTACCAATTCAAAATCGCGCGCTCGTCACACACTCGTATAATTAAAGAAAGAAATGTGTTCTATTCGTGTTTAACTCCAAACGAAATGGTTTCGAGAATTATACATTATGCGACACAAAGATGAGAAAAAACTATACTAGTTTTGTATTAAAATAAAAGTCATTTGGGTAACGACTCGTCTGCAACGTTTAGTAACTGTTTTTAATAACGCAATTTTGGGTAAGTTGACTTACTTTTGATGGGTAATGATGAAAATAAAGGAAAACTAGATATGGAAATAATACATATGCAGCACAATCACAATTCACAATCTAGGTAGTCATTATGAATAGGTACATTGATTTTATTATGAGTTCGTTTATTCCCAAATATAAAAATGTGCATAAGCATCACGATCACAATTCACAATCTAGGTATTCATTATGAATAGGTACATTGATTTTATTATGAGTTCGTTTATTCCCAAATAAAAAAATGTGCATAAGCATCACAATCACAATTCACAATCTAGGTATTCATTATGAATAGGTACATTGATTTTATTATGAGTTCGTTTATTCCCAAATATAAAAATGTGCATATGCATCACATCACAATTCACAATTCATAATGAATACCTAGGTATTCATTATGAATTTGAAACATTGATTTTAATATGAGTTCATTTATTCCCAAATAGAAAAATGTTATTTTTAAAAATACTGCTCTAAAACTTTGATACTAATTTCTATTTATCTAAGTGGAGATCCTAAACACCGCGATTTTTTTTTCTCAGAAGTACCTAATTAATTATTTGTAATTAAATAACTACTTTAAATAATTAAATCAGAATATTATTTAGAAAGTCAAGCACCATTTACATTATGCCTCATGTTTTTAATATAAGTACAGTCTGAGAATCTATAAAAAAGTTAATGACCACTATGTTTTAATTTGCAATAGTGTGTTTACAGTCATAATTATGAGAATATTAAGTGAGTGCTTCCGCCGATACTTATTTGATGGTGGGTACTGACCAGCGTGTACACAGGTACTGGTACAGTAAGCTTCAGAGAAAAGGAACCCCCCTTGAGAATAAAACCATTATCAAGGGGGGTTCCTTTTCTCTGAAGCTTACTGTACATGAGAAGGTAAACTGTAGGTACACGAACGCGGCCGCTAGTTCGATCTCCGATTAGTGCTAATATTTTTATACACTATTTGCATTGGTCTGGGTGGTTTCAATATATATGTATGTATTTACAAAAAAAATGTATCTTAGTATTGAATTAATTTTTACAGCATTAAGTATGCTAACTATACAAATCGAATACATAGGGAAAAAGAAGAATCATCTCGGGTGGTACTCGAACCCGCAGTCTTTCCCTTACAGGGGGAATGCCTTAACCAATTCGGCTACCGAGACACGCCCGATGTGATTCAAATTTTCCCATCTTATACGTCTTTAAGGCGATGGTGGAATCATCGACCGATTTCTTACGAACTATCGGCATCAATGAATCGGTAGATGACTCCACCGTCGCCTTAAAAAGACATATAAGATGGGAAAATTTGAATCACATCGGGCGTGTCTCGGTAGCCGAAATTGGTCAAGGCATTCCCCCTGTAAGGGAAACACTGCGGGTTCGAGTCCCGCCCGAGATGATTCTTCTTTTTCCCTATGTATTCGATTTGTATCTTAGTATGTTTATCCGCATTCTGGATTCCTTAACACAAGCCTGATAAGCTATGCTTACTATGGGTCTAGATAGCGTTGTGTACGATGTTGTTGTTGTTGTTGCGGATTTTTTGAATGTTGATGCTCAGATTGATCTTGACGAACAAAGTACTTAAATTAAGCCTTAAGCCTTGGATTCCCCCCTTCCTGTTGATTGATTTTTTTGATATTTACACACCTTTAGTTGTTTTTTTTTTTGTTAATAAGAATATTAGAACCGTAGTTACTAATATTCCCTCTAACCCCTCCAGCTAAGCTAAATTGCTTGTGTTAGGAGTGAGTTCACGTCGGTAGTGTAATGGCCAGGATCGAACCCGGGACCTCTCGATCGTAAGGTCGACTCCTTAACCACTAAGCTACCGACGCTTTAGTTCCCATCTTATACTTGTATACATATAGTTCAGACAATAATACAATTTATATCAATACAACAGTTTTAATTTGCTATTAATACCTTGATATTAAGATCATTTTGAGACATTATAGACAACTTCACTTAGTTATAGGTTAATGACTGGCTGATACTTATTCGATGATGGGCGTATATAAAACTAGCTATTGCCCGCGGCTCCGCCCGTGTGAATGTTGGCTATTGCGACCAAACATAGCCTATGTCCTTTGTCAAGGTCTAACCTATCCCTATATCAAATTTCATTCAAATCGGTTCAGTGGTTTAGGCGTGAAAGCGTAACAGACAAACAGAGTTACCTTCGCATTTATAATATTACTAGCTTTTGCCCGCGACTCCGCCCGCGTGGATGTCGGTTATCGCGACCAAACATAGCCTATGTCCTTTCTCATAGTCTAATCTACCCGTATACCAAATTTCATCAAAATCGGTTCAGTGGTTTTGGCGTGAAAGCGTAACATATAGACAGACAGAGTTACTTTCGCATTTATAATATTAGTATGGAAGTATGGATTCAGTAGAGAACAACCTACTTTATGCTGATGCTGATATGATGAAGATGCCATAATTGACAGTAAATCTAATACTTAGACTGACTTCTCCAGGCCTCATAACTTATTCCACAGAATTCAAATGTATTTTTTTTAATTGCAGGCAAAAATTTGCTAACCCAACAAAACAGTAACAAGTTTTCCGGTATTCGTCTATCTTTATACCTCGTTATTAAAAATAAATTCTATCTAACATTGGTTTGTTAACATAAAGACAGTATTATCTTAGGGGCAATTTAAAATTATTGGTGCATAAAACCGGAAAGCTTTTACATGTTAATAGTTCAGGTTAATGCTACCGTTCGACTTCCATCAATCATTATGACTTTTGATGATCTACCGATGACATTGCTCCTTAGAACTAAAAAAATGCATTTAAATGAAATTTTAAACCATTTGATTCTTCGATCTTCAATAAAGAGTCTGGGTTCCGCCTGAGTGATTCTCTTTCCTTAATCAAATTAAAAATGCAGTTACAAGGAGGATATTACTATACGTATAAAAACTAGTCTTTACACATATGATATTACTTTTAGCTGATACATGTTGGACAATGTGTACATGATATATTTTTACTTCTGATGTGGTTTTGTTTGTCTACCCTAAAACTTAAATATTACCTTAAGTAGAGAAGTAGAATACACCTACTATTTTTGTAATTAATAATTTGCTATCATAAAAAATAATATACTAATATGCAGAAAGTGTCGAAGCTTGATTTTGGTTTTTAAATATTAATTTTGAACTTACTACAATGAAACTTTATGTTTTGGATGGTTTGTAAATGTTGGTTCGTTCTTCATCTCTAGTATTTCTACGCTATTCATTAAGACTGTATCCACCATAAACTTATTAATTTATATTAAGTTTATTGTACAGTCTACATTAGTTTAATGATTGACATGTATACAGTTAAGGCAGTATAGTGATAGACTAACAATCTACATTGGTACATATTATTTTATTTAGCAATATAACATACATATTTATAGCTATCAACAAATATGTTAGTCATACAGCTCTTGCAGCGAGTTTTTTTTTATACTTGACACGTCAATTTGACTTCACCTCGCCTGATGTTAAGCTAAAGGCAAACTCTCGGAAAGAGGGTCACCATCGCAAACATTTACCATGTCAACAGTGGTGGCACTCAGCTTGACGGCCTCATTAGATGCGTTTCCCGCTTATAGGACTCGGGACTGTAGGAAGAAGGAAACACGTGAGTTGGCAGGGAGTTCCAGGTACATATTATTTTATTTAGTAATATAACATACATATACCTATCATCAAATATGTTCCTTATACCTTCTACAGCGAGTTTCTGTTATAAACACCTAATTACTTATAATAAATACCTATTAAGTTCAAACTTAGTGGCCCCAATATCGCCCACATCACAATAAGTCTGTATTTACTTAGCTAATTGGTTGTAAAGCAGTCGGATTGTTCAGAACGGCGCCGAACGATTTTCCATAGTAAAACTCATAAACCTCCCCGTGTCCCACAGTCGGTTAATGACTTCATGATAAGGCCTTTATGGTCTAATTGGGGATTCAAATGTACGCCGACCATTTTTTGTCTTAATCATTATTAATTTAAACACCAATTAGTTGAATGGGAGTTTGTTTTTGTATAAGGACACCGTGATTGTATTGCTTTGAATCGAGTTCGGCCTGTAACGAATACAAGTTGAAATTATTTACAAGCTCCGCTATGAATGGGATTGTGCGAATAGTTTGAAATAATTCTTCAACTAATGATGTAGTAATTATTATTATTATTCAATTTAAAAGTCCAATTATTTTCAACTTCTATTGAGTTTTCTACTCCTTCTCGATATTCTTGTTGGAGCAAGAGTTGTACTGCTGTTTAATTTAATAAATTATTGTGATTGAACGGAATGTGATCTTCCAATCAGACAATACACTATTTAAATTAGTACATATGGTAACAACTCTGGATGTTGATAAATTTTATACCTAACTTGCTGACCCAGCGAACTTCGTAACGCCAATTTTTTCCGCCAGCCTGTCGTCTATATGGACGGACAGACGCGGCAATAATTAATAATAATTAAAAAACTTTTTTTTAATAATTTTCTGAAACCCTTCCTATTACCTATTCTCGAAATTTTGTGTGATTACTTGGTATCGGAAAATATAGAGTAGGTAAAAATTTTGTTTTACCATATATCCATACCAATATTATAAATGCGCAAGTAACTCTGTCTGTCCATTTGTATGTTACAATTTCACGCATAAACCACTGAACCGATTTTGATGAAATTTGGTATAGGGATAGATGAGAAAGGACATAGGCTATGTTTGGTCACGATAACCGATATTCACGCGGGTGGAGCCGCGGGCAAAAGGTAGTAACTCCATAAAAAGCCCTACGTCTCTTATATTCATTCCATTTATAATCACCTTTCCTTATTTCTACATATGATTTAATTTATTTTTAAGTTGGTGATTTAAAAATTTAGCAAATGGAAATATTTACAGTAATCTATTAATTAAATGTGTGTGTGCATTCCATTCACACCTTTATCAGAAGCCGATTCCATCGACCAGCGGTAAGCGGTTGATAACCAGGTGCTCAAGCGGATGATAGCTTCCTGCCAAAATGGTCAAATCGTTTGATTGAGCGGTTGATAAAGATTATTTATTTTTATTTTATTTTTTATTGCCTAAGCTGTTGATAGCGACTTTTAAAGATGTCTGTTATATATGTAAGGTGTTTTATGATGTGGTATACTATTAAACGATTTGAAAATGCGCAAAAATTAAGGTTTTATGTAAGACTGTGTTTTAAAACCCCCGTTACAAAAAGCCTCCAAAAAATAAAAAATAAATTATTTTGTTTAACTTTGAAACTTTGATATACTTAGTAAATTTTTTAATCAAGAGTTGCCATAGCGAAGGAACTTGGATTATGATTCCGATGATGAAATGCTTTACCAGTTAGAGTTTTCCGACACGACAACGCTTGCATAAAAACATTATAGATGCATTGGATCGGATACGGACTCTTTTGTCCGCATTCAGCCTCCTTTTTGAGCCATTGTGCGTTACTAGATTTATCAAAGCAACTAAATTTATTTTCTACCTATTGGAGGGTTATAATTTTTTTGTCGTCAATTCGTTCGGCTGAAAAAAATAATGTGTCTACTTATTTATGTAGGTAATTTAATATCGCATCTTGGCCACCTGGCCATCTGATAACCCAACAGATTTAAAAATATATATCATAGAAGGGAAGGTAGAAGGAAAGAGAAGAAGAGGTAGACCAAGAGGAACGCTTATGGCACAAATAAAGGAAAGGATACAAGTCGCATCGTATCACGAGGTTAAAAGATTGGCGGAGGAGAGAGAAGGATGGCGATTACTCCACCGACAAGAGCGCAGCTCTTAAGTTTAGAGAGAGAGAGAGAATATAGCATATTCTACTTCATGTATACTATCTTCCCTAAAATGAATAATTCATCTCAATTTGTTATATATACTATAATTAAAGATATCGATAGTTAATTAAATAGCATTAGCTTAACAACTGGAGGCTATAAAACTTTTCCATATGCATCCAAAATTCTCCAGCAAAAAATACATGAATTATATTGGTAACTACCAAACAACATCAATCCGTCTTTAAAATGTAATTTTTCATAACCCAAAGCATATTGTGTACAAAATTATCCACAACACGGTCCAATTTACCATTGGACAAGGGTACAAGTATCGTCAGCGCATTATTACGTTATTACCATAATGCACCCGAATTTGTGTACCTTATGAATAATATGACAATTTGTATGTATGAATATGCTAACCATAATAAATAATAAAGGATCGTATATACTGAACGTGCGCTATGAGAAAAAGGAAAAAGGTGTACAGCGATCGTGAGGTACTGGGTTCGAATTCGAATTATAACTGGCATTAACGACGTGATCTGATGTCCTTCCTAAAACAAGCGTACTAGTTTTTTTTATTCGGCTTTTAATAATCTTTAAAAATGTTTATTTTGATTAAGATGTCTTCCATATTGTTACAATTTCCAATTTTGAGTTTCCGTTTTTACCCGAATTAAGACCGATTTCTAAAACTCCGTCGTTCGTCTTTCAGTTCATCTTCATCACTAGACTATAATCTAATAAACCACGTTAGCTAGACAGTTGAAATATACTAAAAAAACTTAATATAAATATTTCCATATAACAAACGTGGTTTTATGGGGAATTAGGTAACGGTACGGTACCCTTCGTGCGCGAATACGACTCGCACTTGGCCAATTTTATTTAGAGTAGATTTATTTTAATGATTCAACAAAATACCCATCGGGTCCATTAAAACTAAATTCGAGCATTCTCACGTATGGTGCCTAACTAGATCAGTTTTTATGTTTATATTTTAGTGTATTTTTATCAAAACCACTTTTGAGAAAGTTTGTTATGCAGAATTGATAAGTAAAACTTGTTTATAATTAGTTACTTGAAATAGAAAAAAAAATGCTTATCACACTCAGTTTAATGTGCAGAAGTCTTTATTAAAATTAAAAGAAGAAAATAGAAAGAAAGATTCATTTTAAATTGAAAGAAAATAAAATAAATAAATAAATATTCCACAATATTCTACACAACGCTATCTAGACCCATGGTAAGCTTTTATAGCTTGTGTTATGGAATCTAGAATGCAGATAAACATACTTATATACTTTTTTTTTGTAAATACATACATATTATACATAGGAACACCCAGACCAATGCAAATAGCCATATTCATGCATACAAATATTTGCACTGAGCGGGAATCGAATCTGCGCCTCCTGCATGGCAGTCGCGTGCACTACCGCCACGCCACAGACGCTGGCAAAAAAGACAAGAAAGAAAGAAGAAGAAATAAGATACTTCAAGGGTTAGTAGAAGAACTGTCTATGGGTACACCGTATCTTGTTATAGATTTCTATCTACCTCGAGTCAGAACAGAGAGCTTACCATAACGTGCTAAAGAGTCCGGGTGACAACTAGTAATGGACAATACACCCTATAACTCCCTTATGACCTCAGGAATGGTTACGATAGAGGACGTCCACCTCTTGTGTATATGGATTTTCTATTTAGTCGTGTTTGCTGATCTACTTTGCTTACGTTCAACCTAAACTGGTGGTTTCCGAACGAGGCTCTGGCACAAACTTTTCTCTTGAGGTTGGAGGGTTAGATGGTAGGAGTTCCTGTAAAATCGAATATAAGTCGCATCAGAAACAGGTCCCGCGATCCAAAGTTAGCGCTTGATAATGATTGATACTGGTTTTATGACTGAATCTTCAGAGGCCAAGCCATTCTCTCCTACTAGTAGTAAACCTGCTGATTAACAGTCGAGGCTCTTGTATAAGCGCAGGGTTTTGAAGTCAAATAGCAGCCGCGCTGCAGTAAAAGACTAGACAAGCAAAGAGTAGAAGAACGTGTCATAGTCTCCAAAATACGTGATCCAACCAAAGACAAGACTTGCTTTACTTTGGACTTGTGAGATATTCGCCAAGCTTCTATAATAAAAGATTAGCGCTATCAATATGATTTACGATTTAATCACACTGACACTCCATTCATTCTTTGATACTTCGGTCACGGCTTTATATCGAAATAGGTGTTGCCAATGAAGCACTATGAACTCTGAATGTTTAATTACATTCAGTACACAGACAATCATGAATAGATCTCATCGATACTATCTATTCAATAAGCGAGAATGTTATCAGCCGAACATGAATGAGAGACGCAGTATGACTGAACAGGTTTCTTGTGAGGGAACAGGTACGGACTTGAATACCTGTTTTAGGTTTTACATTTTATTGGTTCGATGAAATATTGCTGCTTATAATGCTCACCGTTTTTATTTTGCAGAAGTTTACTTCTGAAAAAAATTGTTTATTGGATAGCCTACAGGTAAATATATGGTTCATGTATACTTTATCACAATTACAAGAAGGTTTTTGGTGGGCGGCTCTGCTAGATTGATGGGTATGAAAGTAAAATCGCAATGAGTTTTGTAGATTTGTGCATCTTATTTATGTGTTTTTTTGTATATATGCCTTATATTAGTTAGTTGGTGTTTATTAACTAAGGAAAGAAAAAAGTGGCACACTCTGGGAGTGCCAACAGAAGCGAAAAACTTGTATAATGGTCACTGTAAATGTAACAGTGTCGCCAATTTAATGATCATTTCGATGTAGTCCACTAACAGCACCCAGCTGAATAGCACCTGTGCGAATAGCACCTAGCCATGTCCATGAAGAGCACTTATCCGCATTCTAGATTCCAACACAAGCTATCTAAGCTATGTATACCATGGATCTAGATAGCGTTGTGTAGAATATTGCGGCATATTTATTTATTATTATTATTTATTTATATATAGGAACGAAACTAAGGATCGAGGTACGGTACTGCTCTTGAAATCTTAAGCACCCATACCAAATTCGTACCTGCACAGGATATTACCGCTGGTAATTATTAGGAGGGATTCATTATGACGTTACGTGACAGCCACTGAGGTTCGTTTCATCATCGTATGCAATTTGCGGGGAACATTAAATTACAAGATAGTCACAACTAAGACCATATGACTCTGGGCTTTGATTGAAGGCAATACAGTCGATATTGATATTAAATTGAATCAATCCAATCATCGTCTTGTGGCTTCTGGTTGTCCTATAATAATAAAATATTTGTTGTTCAAATGACTGGGTATGGGTTTGTAATGCTAAGGATAATGTTCATGTAAATGATAGGACAGTGACTGAGAAAAAATCTGGAGGACAAACCTTCAATCAGAGACAAGTACAGGCACCATATTTTTCTGTTTTGTTCATATTTTTTCATAACTATTAAAAGAAATGAATGAAAATTCTTGGGATTGTCTAAATTGGGTTAGAATTCTGTGTAGGGCCACGGTACAATAATCTAATATCAAAGTTGATATGACATTCCTGCTTGTTTTACGAGATATGTGAGTAACAACTCACAGATCTCGTAATTCCCTGCCAGCTCACGTGTTTCCTTCTTCCTACAGTCCCGGGTCCTTTAAGCGGGGCGTGAAAAGGCATCTAATGAGGCCGTCAAGCTGAGTGCCACCACTGTTAACATGGTAAATGTTTACGATGGTGACCCTCTTTCCGAGACTTTGCCTTTAGCTTAACATCAGGCGAGGTGAAGTCAAATTGACGTGTCCCGTGTAAAAAAAAAAAAAAAAAACAAGCAGGCTTAAGTGACAATGGGATAGCCTCATCCCTCAAACGACTGATGGCCGTTGGGGCAAAAGATTGGAAACCACGAATCGGCAAGCGAGAAATGTCTAGCAGTGGACTATAATAAAACAATAATAAATTCTATATCTACAATTTTTTTTGTTGGAATTGGTACAGTCAGCGTCATAAATATCTTGACGATGAAGTCTCAATATGATCTTAAAACTCTCGTATTAACAGCAAATCAAACTGTTTTATTGATTTAAATGGGATTATTGTCCAAATTAAAGTGTGTACCAAATATCAGAACAATCAGTAAACTGAAAGGGGGTAAAAAACGGAATTAAGATCATTTTGAATAATTTGTACGTTAACATCTTTTTGATGCTGACTCTACATCTATTAATTGTATGATTAATACAATTTTCTTAATTTTTTTTCTTTCTAACCGCTTCATTGTAATAAGACTTGACCACACGAAGAGCTGACTAATTTAAATTTTCTTTCTTGAATGATGAATAAATACAGTCCAATCAACTATTATATTACGTGTCAACGTCTTTTTATGTAATCAAAGTTGTAATCTGGCTGAAGTCCAGTTAATCACGCGAATAGTTTATTTGCGGTGATTTCAAATAGCCGTCTAACGATGTCAAAACATTTAACAACCAATTCAGTTATGCTGTACTTTAGTCTAGTTATAAAAAATATAATAAAATACAGAGAGGAAGTATCTAATAATGACCAGAGCGACCGAAGCCTGAGGCGAAGTTGTTATAGCTCTTATTAATCGGAAACTGCCTTAATTTTGGTCAGTGAATTTTGTGAATGCAAATCGTTGAACTCGTCAACCGAAACAGTACCTTTTAACGTCATGAATAAAGTACAATTTTATAAGTTAAAATATTGGTAAGGTACGTTATCCGGTCACAGAGTTTTGCTAGAGGCAATAATTTATTAATGTTCGTATAGCCACGTTTTGATGCCACAAATTAGACAAAGGTACATCGAAATTTCACTACAGTCTTTATTCTTTTCTGGTGAGGTTATGGCGATATTGAGACATGTTCTTTTGATAGAGGATATAAACTTTTTTTTTGATAGATTGTGTTCGTTTTTCAGTCTTCTTTGAATTTATTTATAATAATTAGTTCAATCGGCGCGCTCGGAATGATTTTTAATTCAGTTTTAGTACTTAGCGGTTTTAGTTCAAGCGTTTGTTTGTTCTCATTTTTAGATCTTAATTCTTCTCTGCTTTAAGAAAAATAGTACTAGCTTCTATAATATTCAGTGGGGATAAGATTGAGGAACCAATAGTTGTTTTTTGTCATATTGTGGATTCCTGTCTAAGAGATAATGTGGTTTTATAGACGACTTTGCGGTATTTTCTTATCACTATTTTAGCAAAATTATTGTTAGATTCTATAATTAAATTGAAGCACTCAAATCTCGACAGTGCCAGATTTTGAAAGTTGTATTAATCCCTATCAATCGTAGCTCAACAGCCTGATCAAAGTCTCAATTCTGTTAAAAAAACATACATACATACTTAAACTCACGCTTGTATTCCCCGAAGGGGTAGGCAGAGGTGCTAGCACCTACATTTCGCCAGTTTATGTTTAGATCCCAATGTAATAGGTGGCGAGCCTATTGCCATTAACAGGGCACTTATAAACCTACACACATAACTTCGAAAAGCATGGGACCCGACCCCGAGGGATCGAACCCGAGACCTTGTCTCAGCAGTCCATTACCCATACCACTGGGCTACCGCAGATCTGTTAAAAAAAACCCTAATATTATGGCATTAAGTCCTTTTTGTAGCCCTGAAGAACTTGGACGGATCTAGAGTCTAGTTAAGTCCTATAGTCTTGATGATACCGTCTGGGTCCTAGCTAGACGGTATCATCAAGTTCGCCTCGTGGAAGGTCCTATCTCGCACCGTTACGAGAGTGCAACACGTGGAGCGAGGTTGAGCGGTGTTTTTGTTGTTTAATTCATTCTTTTTTTCTTTCCTTCTAAATATTACAAAAAGATAGTGCGTCAGAAAGATGGTAGAAGCTGATATTTTAATGGATAAAGTGTTAAATCGCATATATAGGGAAAAATGAATCATCTCGGGCGGGGCTCGAACCCGCGATCTTTTCTATTTTTATCCGTATTTAAAGCGACGGTGGAGTCATCCACTGATGTTCTTACGCACTATTCGACGGTTCGGGACCCACCCCAGAAGATTCATTTTTCCTTATGTATTCGATTTGTATAGTTAGCATACTTCATGCTGTATAATTCAATAAAGTGTTTAATTTGTGGATTTACTTAATAATTTATATTATTTATTTAAAAGTGCTCACAATCTAGTATAAGTAAGCTTAACTAGCTTGCGTTATGGAATCTAGAATGTGGATAAACATACTTAGATATTTTTTTTGTAAATACATATATGTTATACATAGAAACACCCAGACCAATACAAGTAGCCATATTCATGCATACGAATATTTGCACTGAGCGGGGATCTAACCCGCGCTTCCTGCGTGGCAGTAATAAGGCGATTGATGTACTTTTTTTTATCTAGGACTCGTCCATTTGACTTCTCCTCGCCTGATGTTAAGCTAAAGGCAAAGTCTCGGAGAGAGGGTCACCATCGCAAACATGTACCATGTTAACAGTGGCGGCACTCAGCTTGACGGTCTCATTCATTACATGCCTTTTCACGCCCCGCTTAAAGGACCCGGGACTGTAGGAAGAAGGAAACACGTGAGCTGGCAGGGAGTTCCAGGTCTTAATCGTGCGGCTCTCTCTCTGTCTCTCTCCTCCTTTGTAATGGGCTGTGTATTTACTGCATGAGGTAGAACAGCCCTATCCCTTTAGTCTACCTATGCAAGTAATAAACTTAAAATACTTTCATTTAAAATGGTGTAAAGTTTATTACATAAAAATCGTTTGTAGGGCCACATTTACCTCGCCCTCAATTACCCGAGCTACTTGAAAATCTTCGTAATGTTATCGCTTGTAACCAACTTTTCAATGATGTACAGTTTCATGTAACTCTGGCTTAAATCTAAAAAGGGGATTACCTTATCACGCATTAGATCCGTATCCTAAAATGACACTCAGCCTGAATCGATTTATCTGAGGACAGATTAGATAGATAATCCATACTAATATTATAAATGCGAAAGTAACTCTGTCTGTCTGTCTGTCTGTATGTTACGCTTTCACGCCAAAACCACTGAACCGATTTTGATTAAATTTGATATAGGGATAGCTAAGACCTTGAGAAAGGACATAGGCTATGTTTGGTCGCGATAACCGACATCCACGCGGGCGTAGCCGCGGGCAAAAGCTAGTATGTTAAATCTTTCAATATGTGTCTATGTCCTCAGATAAATCGCAATTCAGGCTGAGTATCATTCTAGAATACGGGCCTTGCCTTAGACTTGCAAATTAGGCTTAGGTGAAGTCTCACCCTATAAAAATCTCAGTTGTGGCTGAGTTGCCACTTTTTGAAATATTTAGTGTTTTGTTCACGCACTGTATGGGTGAGTTCACTACGTATACAAATTTAGAGGTGGTCAACTCAGCAAACTAATATTTGTGACGCGTTTGCAACTGTTTACAAGAATCTTTGTGCTTCTATTTTTCTGTGCATCTATCTAATTAAAAAGATATGCCTTATGAGAAAATCTGTTAGTTATGTTAGTAAATAAAGAAAACCAATATTATGAAAAACAGATATTAGTGCTTCTGTATTTGATCCTATTAAACAAAATATCACTGAATAAATAAAAACTCATTTAACGAAATGGAAAAATAGCGTTTTTTAACAAAAAATGCAGAGTTTATTAAAAATTCACTAATCAGAATTTCTAGTAATTAAGTGGAAAATGTATGAAAAACGTTGATTAAATTCATTTAACTCATTTATGTACTAAAAAGTGACAATATTATTTTAACTTTTCAATACAGTGTCCTATTGTAATTTCACCGTCCAGCAACTCTTAAATAGCTTTTTCATATATTTTTGTGTAAATATGGCTTCATTTGTACGTTTCGTAATATTATTATTTTTTCGCCAAGAACTTAAATAATAATTGGCGTCTTTTATCAGTGTTTTTATTAATAACGCAATATTCGGTTTAGCTTTAACTTTTTTACTAAGCCTTGAATTCCACAACTCCGTAACGTTATTAGTTTTATATCGAATGTTATGAAAACACCACTTATCTGATAAATATGCTTTTCTGTTAAGCCAGGTCCTCTCAAAGTAGTTATTAAATATGGAATATTATTATATTGTCTTTTTTCATATTTCCCCCCGATATATAACGCCAACCTTCGGATACAAATTTCTCGGAAGATATGCAAGAGCAATGCATCTTCTAACGTGGGCTTTACAAAGCTTTTATTTTGTTAAAGCTAGCGTTTTAGCTTTCCTCCAGACCGCTTGGCTAAAGTGGAAAAAGCAGTCACGGGATTCTGATTCCGGCAATTCATTGTATTCACCTCGAAGTCAGTAACGAATACATCAGGCTTGAAATCAGGTACTTGACTTTTAATTATATGCAACATGATTTCGTAAGTATTCTGTTTTTTATCCGGTAACAAGGCGTATAATACAAGGATAACATTCATATCTGTATTATTGGAGAAGCCCAGATTTACATGTATGTTATACAATTGCTTAAATGGAGGAACCGCACTTTTAAAGCTACCATCGCAGTATACTTCTTTCGCATTTCTAAGCATTTCTCGCCCCTATCGACTGCCAAAAATTAAAATCCTCGTTTTTTTATAAGCATAGTTTGCAAAGAAAAAATCTTGTATCAAAACGTCTTTTATTTATTTAAACGTATTTTTTTCGCCTGTAGTTCTTTATTTCGGTACAGTGTAAAGTGTTTTTTTTTATATTATTGTAAGCTGGTAACTTATGCAATAAATCTATACCTGCATCCTTCATCGTTTCTATTGCATCAGAATATATACTAGACACTGGCGTGCTTTCGTAACGCACTCTTTCGATACAAGCACTAAGTCCTAGCTTCATTTCGTTACCAGTAATATCTGGCTGGCAAATATGAGCTTGCTGTTTCACGACAACACTAGAATTAGTCATCAAGCTCCCGTGCATTTATTTCTAACTTTTATACACCGCCACACAGAATGGCCATTACTAACTTTACCCCCTTTCTGTGACCTTATAGAAAACTCGGAGCTTATGTTACTTGAGCCTGCAGTATCCATCTGTTATTTTGTGTACTAAAATGAAAAAAAAGGAATTAATTTAATCTGTTTGAATAAAACATAACTAAAATAATTCGTTTATTTGATTCTTATAGATCATTTAGTATGTATATATTTTTTGTACGTAATGTAAGTAATAATATAAATAAAAACGCCTTACCTCTTCAGATATGTCACAAAAGCTCTCGAGGATACTGATGGTAGCAATTTATTTATATTTATTTTGATAGATATTTTTTTATAAAAAACGACACACAATAATATACCGTATAATTACATTATTAGTGTATTAATTTCACTATTCGTGACCGCGTAGGTCGCCTGTATTTCCTTTACTAAATATTCCAATGACTAGAACTGCGAAAGAATAGTAGCACTATTATAAAACTAGCCACATTTTCTGCACTTGTTAAGTAAGACCTGAATAGTAGCATTGTAAAACTACCCTCACCTATTTTTTTCGATTACGCATGTCTTTTTAATTAGCTAGATACACAAAAAAATAGAAGCACAAAAATACTTGTAAGCAGTTGCAAACGCGTTACAAATATTAGTTTGCTGAGTTGACCACCTCTAAATTTGGACGTAGTAAGCTCACCCATATAGTGTGTGATTAAACTACTAACGATTTCAAAAAATGGCAGCTACAGCTGAGATTTTTATAAGGTGAGACTTCACCTAAGCCCAAATTACGACTCTATAAAATCAGGATCGTAGCAATTGGAAAGAAATTGTCTCAGCCTACACTAATAAGGTGGAGGCGTGACTGTATGTATATTTTATGTTTCGGTGAAACAAGAATCTATTTTTGATTTTGCTCCTTTATATATTATGTCTAGACGTAACAACAGGTTATCAACTGCTATTTATTATAATCTAAAAGTAGGTTTGAACTATAAGCAAAATTCCGGTTCTATGATTGTTTACACCTGATAATACGAGATAACTGTATCCCGTAGATGCTATGAAGGGTTAAAGTTCTATCATTTAACCTTCATTTTACCCTAAGTAGGTATTCACTTTCTGGTATTCACCTGGGTGATAATATGAAATACATTACTGTTGCAATGATTGAATTGAATTAAAGATGACACATTATAACTACAGTTTGTTTTTTAGAGCGTCAGATTCACTCTTCCAGTTTTTCTCTTGATAATCGCTGATCATGCCGGTGTAACTGCGTTTGACCCCCCAACACCGACAGCGAAGGCTTGTGAAGTCTAGTACTGCGAACATGCTGGTGGGTCCTCGTACACCCAGAACTTCAAAATGTAAAAAAATATATAAAAACTACATCAGAAGAATGTACCTATTCGTATCTATAACAAGACCGTAATATACAAAAAACACAGCTCCTAAAATCGAGTACCACAACACTAAACTTTAAAACAAGATAACCATCTGGCTTAACATTCCTTAATAATTCTTATTCTGTATGGCGCGTGCCCGAAGAATCGGCTTTCATCTCACATAATAACTATTCATTGAAGATAATAAAAAAATTCGTATCTCCACATTACTAGTTTACAGTAATAGCTGGGAGCTGATTTCGGCGTCTATTTATTAGTTTTCGTTTTTTTGTAGTTAACTATCGGTTTGGCCATATGGTCGTACGTAGGCGTAAGATATTGAACTTTTTATGAAGTATCTTTACTCTTTATTATGATGTAATGAGTAGGTTTTGAAGTGGATGCTATGTGGTAGACTGGACTAGAGATAAGGGCTCTAGTCTATGGACTAATGGGCTGTGTAATTGGATTTCCAGCTTTTTGTCCAACAGAAGCATCCAAGCCGTCGTGGACGGCAGTCGCTCGGACCGCATGGACATAAACGCTGGTGTCCCACAAGGTTCCGTGTTGTCTCCAACCCTGTTTCTGCTGCATATCAATGACATGCTGTCGGACGACTCCATTCATTGCTATGCGGACGACAGTACTGGAGACGCATGTTACGCGGGCCGTGCAAACATCCCCCAGTCCGAGGTGGAGGGGAGTCGCGAACAACTTGTGTCAGAAATCGAGACTACTCTCTCGGGAGTATCCGATTGGGGTCGACTAAACCTGGTCCAGTTCAACCCCACCAAGACACAAGTATGTGTATTCACCGCTAAGAAAACCCCATTTATTGTAGCGCCGCAATTCCTGGGCACACGGCTTACCATTGCCCCGAGTATCGGGATCCTAGGCGTCGACATTTCAAGTGACGTCCAGTACCGCAGTCATTTAGAGGACAAGGTTAAGCTGGCATCAAAGAAACTTGGAGTTCTTAACAGGGCGAAGCAGTACTTCACTGCGGGGCAGCGACTCCTTCTTTATAAGGCACAGGTTCGACCCCACATGGAGTACTGCTGTCATCTTTTTGCCGGGGCGCCTGCACGCCAGCTTAACCCTTTCGACTCGGTGCAAAGACGTGCGTTGAGGCTCGTCGACAGTCCCATACTCGCAGGCGATGTGGAACCTCTCAGCCTCAGGAGGGACTTTGCCTCACTGTGTGTTTTCTACCGCCTATATAATGGTTTGTGCTCAGATGAATTATTTGACATGATGCCCACAGCTACATTCTATCATCGCACCGCTCGCCATAGACAGGGAATTCATCCCCACACATTGCATCCGAATACGGTACGCACCGTGCGGTATGAAAGGAACTTCATCCCACGTACGCTCAAGCTGTGGAATGAACTCCCTGCCACGGTTTTCCCAAGTCACTGTGTGTTTTCTACCGCCTATATAATGGTTTGTGCTCAGATGAATTATTTGACATGATGCCCACAGCTACATTCTATCATCGCACCGCTCGCCATAGACAGGGAATTCATCCCCACACATTGCATCCGAATACGGTACGCACCGTGCGGTATGAAAGGAACTTCATCCCACGTACGCTCAAGCTGTGGAATGAACTCCCTGCCACGGTTTTCCCAAGCGACTACAATATGGGGTTCTTCAAGAGGGGCATTAGAAGGTTTCTTCAGGGTAGGCAGCGCGAGTGTAACGCCCCTGGTGTTGCATACGTCCATAGGCCACGGTAACCACTTTCCATCAGGTGGGCCGTGTGCTTGTCTGCCACCTAAGTGGTATAAAAAAATAAAAAAAATAAAATAAAAATAAAAACAACTAATTCATTGTTGTGGAAACGGACGTTGTATTTTTCCGTCACTGATGCAATGGACTCTGTCCTTGGTAGGTGATTACTCCTGACGGGCCGCGGTCAGACCCGTGAACTTTCACATTGCGATTCGGGATTCCTTCTTATACGGAGGAGGAGGTAGTTTACTTCTTCTTCTTCTCCTTTTCAATGGCTCATCAATTTCTTAAATTATGTCGGCCCAATACCTGGCTACGGGCACATCATTGTCTGTTGCCCTGCACAGGTCTGCGATGGTACAGAGTTCACTAATCCGTACAAAGAACTATCTGATCTATATTAATTATGTTTCGCCATTAGGGTCGCAAAATAGGGTCGGCAGCACGAGTCTAACGCCCCTGATGTTGCATACGTCCATAGACCACGGTAACCACTTTCTATCAGGTGGTATAAAAAATGGTCTATATTAAACCACTGCTTGATATAAATGTGAAACTATCTGGCTATAGATTGGAACGGTTCCTCAGAACTGCAAGAAAACTAACCCTTTTATAAGTTTAATGCATTCAGACACAGGAAACTTTGGTAAAGCTGAAGTTATGAATTCTCAGAACCAGTGGTTCATGGGTACGATAACTGCTTGAACTGCTTGAAGTTAATTCTGTTTACTTTGCATCCATGTCGAAGAACGTTATAACTGTGACAGTCCACCTAGGTGGTCTGTGTACTTTGCAGGTGGACGGTGGGCAAATAGCCTACACAATAACAGTTCACCTTCCACTTCAATGACTGCCTCATGCATAACATAATGACTTAAGACCTAGAATTCTATCACGCGCTACACACATGTATAGCAGTAAGTACACACAAGAATAGGCACGACTGGTAGCCTGCACTGTCTATATTGTCATAGAGTACTGAGCGAATGGAGCCTCAGGGCACGCCTAGTTTAAACTAAAACACTATTGCAAGTAACAATTTGGCCCGCAGTACCGTTGTGACTATAGATCAGCTCAGGTGTTGTCTGCCTGCGGGCTTTACTTACGGTGCAAGACATGAGTTTAGAGAGCATAAGAAAGTTTTTTTTTTGTGTTTTGTAGGCACTATTTTTGAGAGAGTTACGTTCGCACCCCTATTTGCATTTCTGTAGTTTATTTATATGATAGTGATATTTTCGTTTGAATGAATGTTTTCGTGATTATTTTTTTAAAATTGTACATAGCTTTCAATTTAAATATTTGAACATATTTTTGGTACATGATATTCACGATGTGATAGCTACCGTAGGTTTTATCGTCTATCATTAGACCTTAAGATAATGATTTATTTATAAGTGGAATACCACATTCTTTTTGAAGCCAGCTAATGATAGTTTCGATTTCATATAAAGACTTGACTTAAAAATATGCTCAAATTTTTGCATTACAAGATATCACATGTGGTCATTTTTGGTCAGGTATTTACAACAAAAAACAGTATATCATTACCATGTAGATACATACTTTATTAGCTGCCCCGATGTCAACGCCTGTAACTTGGACGTTTCCTCAACCGAATAGCAGGTGAGATCCTACCTTATAGTGACCACCACGCCCCTCCATATGGAAGAATAAATTTCTAGTTCTGGGCTAAAATATTGACGGTTACGGTTTACGATACCCACACTGTCAACGGATTTATGTATGGATTTAGATACATTATTGCAAGGTACATTTTATTTGCTCTAAAGTGTAAACATGACAACGTTAGTTGGGTGTATATTCATAACACCTGGTGAATGTGACTTGTATGGTTTTGTTTCAGTTGTTTATGAATGCAGATTATATATGTGTCTATGGGCTTCACCAACAGACACCGAACAGTGATAGGTGTGAAGACTGATCCCATTTGCCCGGAGTACATGAAAAGCGAGGAGACAAGCCTCCACATACTGGCAAAGTGCCCCATAAACTCTCTGATCAGATGAAACTTCTGAGATTGGACACACTGGATACTGATTTTAGTTTTGATATTTGATAGTTCAGCGTTTTTGTGGCATTTATTTTATATTTATCTAACTTTTATGAGCACTGTCGCTCAAATATTCGATTTCGGAACCAGTTCTGAAACTGCGGTTCTGTAGACGGCCGAAGGGTATTTAACACCTCTCATATCTCAAATCTCAACACATGTACAAATACAAGGATTACAATACCATGATACAGAAATTACTACCTAGTCAAGGCCAGATATCTCTTTTAAAAGCAAAAATACTCGTACAAATATTTATTTTAAGAAGCAAGTATTGGTTAGTGATAGAAAAACTCGTAAAGTTCTAGCTAGCTAATCGTGAACTTTCTCAAAATTCAGAATAGTATCTCTTTCGTGACTGTACTACTCGTATTTATCTATTCTATGCCTTTGCAAAACCGATATTCATTATTATAGCTTATAATAGCTGATTTAATAGTCCAATGGAATCACCCTACGCTGCCGTATACTAAATACTTGTAAAGAAATGCGCTGCGAGCAATACCCTACTGAAAAGGTGTATGGAGTAATGAAGGCATGAATCACACAAACAGCTGACACCGCAGCTTGTGTAATGAAATCAAATAAAACAGTTTTGTCTTTTATATTATAAATTTGCTGTTGAGGTCGTTGGCTTGTACTTTATGATTTTTTTTTTTTGTAAAGAGGGTCATCATCGTAAACTTGTACCATGTTAACAGTTATGGCACTCAGCTTGACGGCCTCATTAGATGCCTTCTCACGCCCCGCTTAAAGGACCCGGAACTGTAGGAAGAAGGAAACACGTGAGCTGGCAGGGAGTTCTGGGTCTTAGTGGTGCGGCATAGGAATGAGTCACATCAAAGGTATTGTAATAAAAGTCGGTATTATTTAAGGAGTGGAGTTAGTAGTTCTTTTACAGGTTAGTCTGACTGCCTAATTTCAACCAAACCTATTTTGCCGGTCTTGCTTGATAAATTACCAAACAAACAAATATATCCATAATCGGTATCGGCAACGCATAATATATACCAAAGATGGCTATCCCCATTTTTTCTTACATGCGGAAAATCCCGGCAGATACCTCCCCCCCTTGCCGGAGCCGGATTGGTTGGAGGTTATGTCAGACTCGAACCCACTAAAACGCACGCTGTATATGGGTCAAAGTGCAGAGCTAAAGGAGAGGTTATAATATCCCTTGAACCTCGGCCGACGTAGGGCCATCACTTTCGGTCTGGCCCTCCACGGGCGTAGAGGAGTTCCACATTCGTCCCCGGACTGCTTCCGCTAGCTAGGGTGACAGTCTCCACTCGTCACCTCCACGCCCGCACTAATGGGGGACGGAGTTCATTCTGCGTCCTCCGACGCTCGAGTTGCCCTAATTCGCGGGCAGTGAGTTCCGCGAGCCTCCTTCTCTCCGACCACCGCTCCCGCTCCGAGAGGGCTGGCCCTCTCATCATCATATCATGAAAGAAAGAAATCATTTATTGCTCGAAACACCAAATGAAGACTCGAAAGTGATGCATAAAATAGTTTATTCTTAGGCCAGGGTTTGATAGCTAATAAGGATCACGATCCAATGTCGTGTTCCGGTGCCAATACCCCTCTCTTAAAGCCTGCATAACATACATAAAACATCAGTATGGCCAACGTTAAAGTTGTTAAGTTGACTTAGATCACATATTAGTGAATGAATTATATAGACCATTTGAGGCTCACACCTTGGGACCCAAAATCTAGGATAGGCCTCGGTTAAAGTTGTAAATCTGCGTCCACGGCGTCTCATCGGCACGCGCCGTTCGATCACCTAGTATTTGCGCCGAACATAGTATTTAGCGCTAATTACTCACCTATCTCTAATTACAATTATTATCAATTAATACCAAATTGTTTAATTATTTAGGCCCATGTAGATATAAAATGCCTATATTTTAGTATCAAACATTTATTTAATTAAACAATAATCTATTTAATTGGTTCTTCGGCGCAACATCTTTGAATCTGATATGTTGGAAATCAATAAATTGAATTTGCGTAAAATCATTTTAACTGGTGATTTCAATCAGAACGAGAGTGGGTGGGTTACATAAATGGTTTGGTCCACTTTCATTTATTTGTAAATGAAAATGTGAAGTTTATATCGAATTTATGGTTTTATTGGATTATTGCTTTATTGTAATTATTTTTAGATTTACATTTACATATAAATCGCAATGAATATTCTGCTGACTTTTGAAACAAGGCATAAGGATTCTTTGAGGAGACTTATGGTTTCAATTCCTGGTTAGGGTTAAAGTATTGGTTCAAACTCATAGCTTCTGAATTAATTACGTCTTATATTCACCTCAGCTTTTAAGGTACATGCAGTAATATAGTGCCGTCAATGGTAGATACAGTTGACAACACAATAATAAAAATTAAAAATTTAAAAAAACCCCGACACTCCCCATCCCCATAACTTTTAAACGGCTCAACCGATTTTCATCAAACATATCTAAGAACACTCGCACATAAGTCACCTTTAATAAAAAAGTAACTAAATTGAAATCGCTTCATCCCTTCGGGAGCTATGATGCCACAGACAGACAGTCTCATAACACTCCTCTCTTTGCGTCAGGGGTTAAAAATTAATAAGTGAGTACTGAATAAAACATTGACAGCCTCTGTGGCGTAGCGGTAGTAAACGCGGCCGCTACGCAGGAGCAGTGCAAATATTTGTATGCATGAATATGAGTATTTGCATTGGTCTAACAACTAATCTAACTCGAAGTATTGCTCGATATCGCCTTTAGGTTGTGGAGGTCAGATTCACAGAAAATATCGAAGTTAACCAAATCTGCTGTCAGACTGGTAAAGCAGCCTCCAGACTTCAAATTGAAACGCTACGGTACGACAAAGAAGAAGAAATACTTACACATATAAGTAAATAACAATTATACAACACAGCCATTTTTCTTTATTATCTAAATCTGATTAGATTTCTACTTAACTAGCCCCTATAAAATAATAAGCTTAATTGAGATTAGACATAATTATGATACAATTAAATTAATTGGTGAAAAAATTATGATACAATTAAATTAATTAGTGAAAAATAAAAAAAGGTTATAAAATATTCGACTTGTTCTTTCTTCAATTCCTCAAAGGAAATCAACCGTAAAGATAAAACATAACATTGACGCTAACGTTTTAATACTCCAGTTAATGCAAAGTAATAAATCAATACATCTGGTAAGATAATCGGAGCGTACCATATACCGGTTATATGCGTAGGCGCACAACGTAATTAAAGAGAACGTTATAAGAAATCGATCACGATGACGCTGAGCTTGTTTTGTGTTTACACTGAAACTATTTTTGGTACAAGTAAATTAAAAAAATGACACTTTGATATATGTGTATCTAAATTAAAATCTGCTTTCTTTAAAAAGTGGTGCAGTATTGCATAACATCAGCTGTTCAGTAGCGATCACAATTTATGAGCTGTCGGGATGACTGAAAAAATAAATTTGTCGTGCAATTTTTCGTTTACAAATGATATCTATTGGTACAGAATAAATATTCAACATGCAGGTTCGCTTTCCTGTGCAGTCGGATAAACACCGGACAGTTTGCTTACAGAATAGGGACACTGTGAGTGTGGTATGTGACGGTACATGGCAAAAACAAAATATCGAGAATGTGCGGGTAGATGAAGAACCTACTACCTCACGGACTCGAAGACGGCGGACGTGCACTACGGAGCCAGTCAGCCTGTGACCACGGCCGGTGTAACCTGGTCGAAACTTCAGGCAAATCAAAGGTATGTTATGTACCTATACCATGATCGGGTCATTCATCAACTCGCGGGCAATAAACTTGCGGGAAACCGCGGGTTGGCATTTTTGAATTTTATTGTTATGTTATGTTATTTTATTTTGTTGTCGTCAACTCGCGTGAATATTAAAGTACAGTCAGAAAAATGGATCGAAACCAAAAATTTAATACAAAACCAACTTTAATACTCACATGCATTTATACACCCGCGTTGGTTAAAGTAACTGTTTACTTTTTTATATTAATTTATCTTAGATTTCGATATAGATGTGCAAAATGAGGTGAGGGGAAGACGGCCAACGATGCATAAAACATGCTATTTGTTATGGTTATGAGAACGATGTCATATGAATGAAACGTCGTAGGAATATCGTTTTTTTCTTGTGGTGATTAAATTTTAATGTAGGATTAGACAAAGTACATTTTAAGCTAATGAAAAATAAGCTTAAATTTTAATTTACGAAAATAGGATAAAACTAGGGGTAAAAAGTAATAGTACTGTTAATTTTTTATACATTTAAAATTTCGCGTAGTAAAAATGTGGAACTTTTTTTGTGTTTTTATGTATTGTGAAGATAAGTTTATATTTTTTATATCACAGTGGCAGACATGCGCAGGGCCTTTTTTTTATCGTGCGAAAAATCCCCACGGAACCGGTGGAGTCGGTTATGTCGTACGCCGTCTTGGGTCCTTGGTTGCCGGAGGTGAGATTGCCGAAAGCATATCTCTCGCACCCCGGCAGACCCAAGACCATCTCATTCGAGATAGCCCCCTTCGGGTTGTGGGGACCTTAGTGTCCCCATCTAGCCCCGGGTACGGGGAGGCGTACTTCGCGCCGCTGCCGCGGCCTGCTTCTGCTAGGGTGACAGGCGGCTCCACCGGTCACCCCCAGGCCGGCGCTCATGGAGGACGGAAATCGTTATGCGACCTCCGACGTCTCACGCCGGGTAATCGGTTAGCGTGTGCAGCTCTGTGTCCTCACTCGCACCACTGTGATGGCACTCGGACGTTGGCTCCTTCCGGATCCGACACAGGTAACTCCGTTAATCACCTGCGTCAGCCGGTACGAGAAGCTGCCGTGTGGCATCTCTAGCCACTCCTCTATGATGGGTCTTATCGCCGATATTATGATCGCCTAACTCGTAGCTCCCACTCAGCTACCATATCCCGGTGGAACTGGGACCTCACGGCCTGAATTTTTTCAGGCTCGGGTTCCCGGCCCTGCTCCCGCGCCTCCTTTCGATACCGATATAGCATCGAAAAGGCTCTCGCATCCAGGTTCCACGGTAGGGATCCGCCAAGGAGACTCGCCGCCTCCAAAGATATCGTGCGGTACCCCCTTATGGCCCTGCTGGCCATTGCACTGCCCATCCAGCAGATGCGCATTGTAGACTGTCAGGGTCTCCGCCCATATCGGGCACCCATATAGGGCCATGGACCGCACGACTCCCGCATAGAGTCTCCTGTAGGAGTCATCCGGCCCCTTCATGTTGGGCAGCAGCCGCCCCAAAGCGGCAGCTGTGTTCTTCAATTTGGGGGCCAGTCATCGGAAATACTCCCCGATGTTCCACCGGCCGTCGAGCACGAGCCCCAGGTATTTCATCTGGGGCTTGATGCCGATGGAAATGTCTCCCACTATGAGGCTAGAATCCTCCGGTGGCATGCTCCGAAGCCTATGAAAAAACATGGCCTCGGTTTTATGCAGAGCCACCTCGAGACCCAGTTGCCGGATCCGCTCCACAACTTGGGCAACCGCGGTCGTGGCCTTCAGGGTCACTAAGCGGTATGAAGCCCCGCACGTCGTCACCAGCGTGTCGTCCGCATAACACGTGACGGCGGCACCGTCCGCGAGCTCACCGCGAAGCACCCAGGCGTAACCGATGTTGCACAGTAGCGGTCCCAGTACCGATCCCTGCGGAACACCGCACGACATCTCTCGCCGACCGAGCCCGGTCGAAGCGCAGGTCCACCTACCTGATAGAACATGTTTATAATTATTATACATTTTCCTTAGTTATAATACCTATACAAATAAATAAAATTGGAGTGTCTGTTTATAACGTTAAAATAATAGCTTTTTAACTGGAAGTGTAAAGCCGACAGACGGATAGACAAAGTTACTTTCGGATTTATAATACCTATAAATCACTACGGATACAAAATACTATAAAAAATAGCTTTTTTGGAAATTTTGACAATCTGTCAGTCTGATATTCTATTTGTTTGCTAATCAGGTGACAGTGACGTGAAAGTGACTTAGTCGATTTTGAGAGGATTTTTTATTGTTATTATTTGAAAGGTAATTCTCGTAACAAAAATCTGTTCAAAATCTAATCCCGATCTAATGTCCCAAATGTCTACAATGGTATTCTCGCTACACACTTTTCAAGATCGAACGTTGACTGTAATGTTATTATATTGAACTAACATTTGAAAATGTGCAAATCGATCAAAAAATGGTACCTACTCTGCAAAACTTTGTAACTGATCTATTAATTATTCTAATCGATTACATAATAATTAAAGATGGATTTTTCTGATTCGAACGTGCGGGGTGAGGAAATGAAATCTGCGCGGGGGTGTGAGCTTCCATTTTGTACGCTAGTACTATTACCTATTCTGTGATATTACTTTGATCCTTTTTCGTAGTATGTCCATACCACGACAGTCACTCGCTTTTCTTTTTCATTCCTTGATACCACTTACAAACTTCTTCTATTATACTATATTATATAACATAGCCTAAAATATCTTACAAAGTATCTTCATTTTGAATAGGTACCAAACTATATTAAATTTATTACAAAGTTTTCGTAACTGACTGTACACAAATACTTCAATTTTGACAATCGCGCGAGTTGACGACAGGAAAATAATCAAAAATAGAAAGTTGCCAACTCGCGGTTTCCCGCAAGTTTATTGCCCGCGAGTTGATGAATGACTCCCATGATCGCGTTAATTCCCGTTAGTGTTATTGTGTATAACGCGAGAGTTTAAAAGTTAGTTTAATTTTTTTTTTAATCATCTTGTGATTTACCATAGCCTGATAAAGTAAAGGTAAAGTTTCAGGAGTGAAGATAACTATTATAGATACCAATACTATCACTGTGATAGCCCTCAGCTTGGGTACGCTAGTACTATTATCTATTCTGTGGCTTGGGGGCTCTGAACTATTTATTTTGATGAACAAATAATGTTGTTAAAAGCTTTTGTAATATTTAGTTATTATTATATGAAACTAGCTGACCCAGCAAACTTCGTACCACCAATTTTTTCCACCCGCGTGGCGTCCGATCCCGTTCCCGTTGCACTCTCTCCTATATTGAGCATGTATTACACATATAAAACTTCTTCTTTAATTAGTCTATCTATTAAAAGAAACTGCATCAAAATCTGTATCGTAGTTTTGAAGATATAAGCATACATATGGACGGACAGACGCGGAAAGCGACTTTTTTATACTATGTAGTGATGATGATGAAGGCGCGTAACGTCTGCTGTATAAAAATTGATTTCAATCACCATTCAATTTCATTTTCCCCTTACTAGTATTATAAACTAGATTTTGGCCACAGCTCCGCCCGCGTGGTCGGTTATCGCAACCAAACATGGCTTATGTCCTTTCTCATGGTCTAATCTACTCCTGTATCAAATTTCCAAATTCCATCAAAATCGGTTCAGTGGTTTAGGCGTGAAAGCGTAACACAGACGGACAGACAGAATTTACTTTCGCATTTATAATATTAGTAAACATACGCAAATTTGGATCTATATGCATAAATAGATGGATGTCTTATAGCGTTTAAAATAATTGGACGCAGTCACGGACTCAACTAGTTCTATGAGAAACCTTGTAGGTATTATCTTGGTAAATAATGGTATTAGGTAAATTAACTTTATTTGCTCTTTCCGGACCAATACTTCTAAATAAGTAAACCAATGAGGTCCATCAAAATTTATAGTCGTATTTCTTATATCCGGAGTTGCCTCTCAGATGTAATTAACGAACAATAAAATACGTGATTATTATCAATTGCAAAATGAGTATTTACTATGGGTTTTATGAATACTCTGAAAAGGAAATTGGTATAATAAGCGCTGCGCCGGATTGAACTCGCGATTTATTGATTTAAAGGCACCATTCTTTTGTAAATTTTATTATCATTTCATCACACGAAATTATATATTTCCTAAGCAAATTAAACGTCTTTCTTAGATGTTGTAATGGATATTGTATCAAAAATCACTTGTTCTACTAGGTACTCTTCTCGGGACTTCTCGGGGATGACGGTGGAATCACCCACTGATATTCTTACGAACTATAAATGGAACCAATTAATGTTTTTACAATTAATTTTAAACATTGATTTTTGATAACTCCGCCCAAATATTTGAACGAAAATCCAAAGACGGAAAAAAAAGAAGATAAATTTGAATTATATCTCGCGAGTCTCGGTAGCGTAGTTGGTCAAGGCATTCCCCCTGTAAGGGAAAGAACGTGGGTTCGAGTCCCACCCGAGAAGATTCATTTTTCCCTATGTATTCGATAAGTAAATAAAATAGTTTATTGACTCAACAAAACAAATCAGGTAAATTCACAAATATTTCTTAACGCATAAACAGGCATATTTCGATATTCCCATTACATGTTCTACTGGTTCCCAAACTAAGCAAAGCTTGTATTTTGGGAGTCAGTGCTCCAACGTATAACAATCATTATGGCCTTGGTGACGTCATATATGAGTAGGGTAGGAAACTTATAAAACTTATTTTCTTAACTCTAACTTATTCGATATATATAGTTAGCGTACTAAATGCTATAAAATTCACTCAAGTACCAATATTATTAGAATATAGGCAAAATTATCGATGATACTTATGATAATAACTAACAGTTTTGAATATGTATTTGACTCGTTATGGTGCATATCTAAACATAATTACTTACTTCTTACTACTGTAAGGATATACTCGTACTTAGAACTGATACTGTTTCTGACTACTGTTGTTGATTCCCGAACAACGTGGTTGGCAACCATCCCCCTCCTTTCCCCTCTCTTATAAGGCCACTAACTTTCGCAAGAAACGAGTGCCGAGCGGATAAAATCGATAGCAAAATCTAGTATTTTTCTTTTTTGGGTCAATATAATGCCAATATACATTAATTATTAATTAATTCTTTAGATACGTCAAAATACAAAATGGAGCATCTAGTAATTTATTATTTGTATCCAGTATTAGTTTGAATCAAACGACAACTTATAAATTTCGTAGGCTTGTCTTCGTATTAATTAGTTTTTTCTTTACGATCCTGACAACTTTCATAATTCCTGTCCTTTTCGATTATGCCAAAATGTATATTATGACTGCGCATTCTATCAATATTATCTTTACAATCATAAATCTAAATATAAATCAACGAATTGATATCACTGATTGAGTCTAATTACTGGTTATGACATGATTTACAACATATCTTTTGCATTCCTAATTTCTCTAACACCCATTAAAAATACGTAATAAAGAATCTAGACTTCAAAAATAATAATGAAGAACGTCCATACCGTTTATAAGATATTAATTACAAATAAACACTAAATCATCCGGGGAAAATAGGCGAAAAGGTGTTGTATACTAATAAAATAATTATCGTCTACCTACTGATTGCTACAAATGTATCATTCGGCAGGCGTGGTCAGTTCACACGAATGTACGATTTATTTTACTTTCCTCTTACCTATTAACCACTGTTCTAACCTCAGGCAACAACTTTAAAAGTTAACACCTGATACATTGATGTTTTAGTTACAACTCAATCGAAAGAACTTCTAACTTAAGCACCTATGAATTGCAATTTTGGTTGATAGTAGCTTGCATCGCACTACAAAGTCTATTACAGTAAGTCGTACCGAGTTGGTAGCGCTCCAAAAGCAGTTCTGTTATTATTTTTTGCTAAGAAACAATTTCCTGTCGGAATTAAAGAAACGGGTCGTAAATTATTCATTTGTACAATATCGATTTCTTAATATGGGTGTACCATATACTCTTGTAATGATATGGCTATATTAGGTTAATATCAAACTAGTAATGGTAGAGTGGTGTAACGAGTAAGATTAATTCATTATGATTTCTAGGTGATTTAGATCACGATTTTCTTATTATAGCCGATAGTGAACTACGAGTAATGTTTCACGGTTTCTGATGGTAATAGATAGAATTCAGACCAAATAATCAGCACTTGAAGCAGGCTGGCGTGAATGAAAGCTTAATAGAGGAAGGTAGTGTACATCAGTACCTCTAGACGTAGGTAAGTGGCAATAGGCTGGCTGGCGTATTGTGGAATAGAACGACAAAATTTGATGTATATGACGAGTCGTCAATGAATGTCATATACGTCAAATCCCATATATTCATCACTAGCTTTTGCCCGCGGCTCTGCCCGCGTGGATGTCGGTTATCGCGACCAAATATCCCTATACCAAATTTCATCACAATCCGTTCTGTGGTTTAGGCAAGAAAGCCAGACAGCCAGACAGACAGAGTTACTTTCGCATTTATTATATCAGTATAGATTCTATTCTACGATACGTCGGCCCAGCGAGTTGCCAATTGTCAGAGGGGCAGGATAGAAAGTGGTGGAGCGCTTATGTAATTTCTTAATTGTTTCCCACATAATTTAATTGTATTTCAATTTTTGTAATTTAATAAACCGCTTCTATGTATCGAATAATGTTTGAATATTGGCGCTCATTTGTTGACCACTTAGTGTTGAAGAAGGCCAATGAATGGCGCTGTGAATGGATCTGTTCGAACTATATTTTGAGAATGAAGTTTCTACGAGCGAGACTCTCAAGCACCACGGCGGATCATCTACCCGCTCGCATTTTTTAATCAGTCACTAACTCGCCGCTAGCACCGAATGGTGTCCTTTTTTGACTCCGCTAACGCATAAAACGGAAGTTTGATTAATTCAACTCCTCGTTTCTTTCTGTGTAATTCTATAAGTTCCTTTGGCCACATTCTCAAGTCAGTATAAGTGAAGTGGATCGGAAGAAAACGACAAATTCAAGAAAGTCACCGGCCGGTCGAAGTATACCTACCCACCAACACGTGCCAGGAACCACGCCTGTCTGCAGCTGAATCCTCACGAGGTGGAACACAGGTCAGTGCCGATTTTCTTACGTTTTCATTCATAGAAGCGGTCACATGAGTATTTCCTTTCTTACAACCAAACGCCAGGTCAGAGGTTCTTAAACGCTTTGTGTGCAAACACACCAGTTTGGCAGGACTATTTACACGTCCTACCATAATTTATGGTCCTTCGAGCCGGATAGGCCAGTAAATAACATATTCACGTAATTATTGGTGAATAATATTTCTTTCCTATTCATTTAATTAAAAGATTCACGTAATTTTGGTGAATTCTTTCCGCCATCTTAGTTTCATTACTTTCTTTCGCTAACAGATTTACGTAAATTATTTGGTAAATTCTGCATTTAAAACGCTAAATCTACGTAATAATTGGTAGATATTTATAATAGTTGGTGATTTACGTATTAATTGGTAAATAATCATCATTCTATTCACATACGCGTAACTTTGTAGGTAGGTACCTATCTAGTTACGTAGTTAATACATTCCCGCTCCGCTGTGCTACTTGCGCTATTATATAATAAGCCGTAGTACAATTTTCAATAAAAAGTAGGTATATCTAAACTGTTTGTGTTGAATTACTATTATATTATAGTAGGTACCTTACAGATAATCTTCTTGTTATATTTCAATAGGTAGGTCTTACCTATCGTTAATTTGCAAACATGTCGTCAGATCTCGAATCGAAGCTTATTCTGTTGAATCAAAAGAAGGAATTATTGTTTGCACGCATCAATCGTTGGTATAAATCGTCGAAATCAGTTGTGTGTTTTGACATAACGACGCGAGCCAATGAAGATTTTCTGGCTGAGACCGAGACCATCGATGACGTTCGCGATAAATTCGAGTCGATTGTGGATCAAATAAATAGCTTAAATTTATCATTAGAACCCCCTGTGGAGCCCGACTATTCTTGCCTTGACTCATTCGATGAATTGTATTCGAGAATAAAACGCATTAGAAATAAATTATCTACGCTCAAGGTCAAGGAGGTCGCATCACACGGGCCGAGTAATTCAAGCGCGTCTGTAGTGAAATTGGAAATGCTTGTTATTCCGAGTTTTGACGGACGCCCTGAAAACTGGAATACATTTTATCAGTCCTTTAAGGCCAATATTCATTCGAACACACAATTGTCTGATTCGCAACGTGTGCAATACCTATTCTCAAAATTAACCAAAGACGCATTAAAGTTCACTGCCGGTATTGTTCCGTCAAGTGAGACCTACAGTATAGTGTGGGACGCCTTGGTCAAGAAATACCAAGATAAACGCTCATTAGGTTCATATTATCTTAATAATATATTAGACTTAAAGAATTGTTCACCTAGTGTGAACTCACTTGATTCATTTATAGGTATATATTCCTCATCTATCGCCGCGCTTAAAGAGTTAGGTATAAATGATTTAACGGACTTCGTGTTTCTACAATGTGCCTTGAGGAAAATGGACACGCTAACCATCCAAGCCTTCGAACTTTCTGTTCGAGGTGTCGATATACCTACGACGCAACAGCTGATCGACTTTGTACAAGATTATGCTAAGATGATTGAACGGTCAAACCCGCGGTCTTCGTCATATGCGAAGTCGTCCACTGCTGGGACGCCACAGTCTAATGATAGGCGTGTACAGCGTAATTCTAAGTCGTTTGTTGTCAGTGAGCCGATTAATAATAAGTCGAATGCGCCCGCCGCAGGTAACGCGCCCTGTTGTTTATGTGGCGGCAGTGACCACCGACACCTGTATGACTGCGCTCAGTTTAAAAATATGCAAAATGCAAAGGCTAGATATGAGTTTATTAAATCTAAGCGTGGTTGCGTGAATTGTCTAAGCACATTACATAATCTCCCGCAATGTAAAAGTACGTCAGTTTGTTTCTGTCAGAAAAAACATCATAAATTATTGCATTTTGAGAATAATATTAATAATTCGCACTCGCATGCGACGACTGTTGCCGCATCCCCGCCGCCCCAGTGCGACCTTGACGGTCCCACTCCTGAGTCATCGCTCGCTTCAAGCACTGTGCATTCGTATGCCTCTAGCCATAAGGGTGATATTCTCTTGGCAACCGCTCAGGTGTATGCTCGCCCTAAAGGTAGCACTGGAAATAAATCTGTAGTCAGATGTCTAATTGATAATGGCTCACAGAATAACTTAATAACATTGTCCTGTTGTCGTTTATTAAATTTACCAATAATACCAATGAGTAATTCTGTTGTCAAAGGTGTTGGCTCCACTTCGCACACGATAATAGGCTATGTGTATTTGGACATTGAATCTCGTATTTATGCAGATCATAAGTATACTATACATGCGTTAGTTATGAATAGCCTTACGGATCAATTGCCCTCGCAATTAATTAAGTGTGATCGCGAGTTAAATCTTCGCGATTTACCGCTTGCTGACTTAAGCTGGAAAATTCCAGGAAACATTGATATAGTATTAGGTGCACAGCTCTTCCCGTATATCTACTTAGGAAATAGGGTCGAGTGTGGCCCCAGTGCCCCTTGTGTACTGTCAACCGCGTTTGGGTATGTACTTATGGGTGATTACCCACGTAAAGTTGTTGTGCCTACAACCGCATCCTTTTCTGCGCTAGCACTAAATGATTTAGTGCAAAAACCATGGGAACTTGAGGAAGTTCCTGTGAAACGCCTATTGTCTCCAGAAGAAACCGAGTGCGAGAATATTTTCACATCTACTGTGACTCGCGATGACGTAGGTCATTATTCTGTTGCGCTGCCGTTCTGCAAGGATCCCTCTGAACTAGGGAACTCGCGCGGCGTCGCTCACCGCCGGTTTTTGTCGCTCGAGCGTAAACTTCGTCAATCACCAACCGTACGTGAAAATTACAATAAGGTTATTCGGGATTGTTTGGATAACGGTTGTCTTGGTCTCGTTGATGACTCTAATTTGTCTATGGATGGTTATTACATACCACATCGCGCAGTGGTTCGACATGACAAACCGATGCCGCGTATTGAGTTAGACGCGAGCGCTAAAACCCACACTTGTCTTTCGCTCAATGATATTTTACATATTGGTCCCAATTTACAGGCAGACCTGTTTTTATTATTATTAAATTTTAGGTTATTTCCTATCGCAATGAACGCTGACATAAATACTCACCGCATACGCTTGAGTTTGATGTTGGCAGTCATGTCGCAAAGGTTTTAGGTCTCTCGTGGGAGCCGTGTGGAGATAATTTTTATTTCACATCCACCTTGGTAGATGAGAAGTGCACTAAGAGAAATATACTCCCTATAGTTGCACGACTATTTGACGTGCTCGGGTTGGTGGCACCTGTGATACTCTACGCCAAGTTGTTAATTAAGGAACTTTGGCTTAGTAAGAGTGATTGGGATGACCCTGCTCCAGAGCATATACGCTCACGCCTTTCCGCTCTCGTTCAAGAATTAAAATTGCTTGACACATTAAAAATTCCGCGATATATAGGTGTCGAAGTTGATTGCGAATTACGTCTTGTCGCATTTTGTGATGCCAGCCTGAATGGCATGGGATGTGTTATTTATGCACATTGTACCTACCCATCTGGCATTCAAACTCGCATTTTGTGTGAAAAATCAAAGGTCACTCCGACAAAGATTACTACGCTTGCTCGATTAGAGTTATGTGATATTTTGCTTATGTCAAAGTTAACAAGAACTGTACGTGATTCTTATGCATTACGCATTCCCGTTACTGACATTTACGCCTTTTCTGATTCCACGATTGCCTTATCATGGGTTCACTCGTCACCACATCGGTGGTCGATTTTTGTTAGCAACCGGGTCGCTCAGTGTCAAGAAAACTTGAACGCTGAACATTTTTATCACGTCGCCGGAGACATTAACCCGAGTGATTGTCTATCACGCGGTATGCTCCCCTTGCAACTTTTGACTTATGATTTGTGGTGGAACGGTCCAGCATGGATCCGCGGCCCCCCTGATGAATGGCCTATTAAGTCATTCTCTCCCGCCAACTGTTCTGACTTACCTGAGCATAAGGCAAATGTGTTGAGTGTGACATCAAAACACACAGAGTCGCCATTGTTATGTACATTAGCACAACGTGTTTCTTCTTGGCAGAAGCTACTACGTATCATTACATACGTTTTAAAATTCGCACGATTTAAATTTAAGATCGAACCTCATTCTGTATCAGGATTACATCCTGTCCTTCTCTCTAAACGCGATCACGTTGTTGATCTAATAATTCAGCATTTTCACGTTGTCAATTGTCATACTGGACCTGGACTCCTCAGGTCTATCATAATATATAAAACGCGTTCTGGTACTTACAAACTCGCTGTAAGCAAGTTGTATCCTATCCCAACGCAATAACTTACAACGCTAAATAGAATCTTAAACTTTAATTTTTAACTCAAGCTTTAAACATACTTTAGATAGAATATTGTTAGTCTAAGTTGTTATTTTCGCTATGTGTATTATTATGTTATACAAATTCACTATGGGCTCTAATCAGCCAGTGTTCGCTTGTTTGTTTCGTAACGTCTTGCGACGTTCCAAAGCCGGGTGCATGGTGGAGCGCTTATGTAATTTCTTAATTGTTTCCCACATAATTTAATTGTATTTCAATTTTTGTAATTTAATAAACCGCTTCTATGTATCGAATAATGTTTGAATATTGGCGCTCATTTGTTGACCACTTAGTGTTGAAGAAGGCCAATGAATGGCGCTGTGAATGGATCTGTTCGAACTATATTTTGAGAATGAAGTTTCTACGAGCGAGACTCTCAAGCACCACGGCGGATCATCTACCCGCTCGCATTTTTTAATCAGTCACTAACTCGCCGCTAGCACCGAATGGTGTCCTTTTTTGACTCCGCTAACGCATAAAACGGAAGTTTGATTAATTCAACTCCTCGTTTCTTTCTGTGTAATTCTATAAGTTCCTTTGGCCACATTCTCAAGTCAGTATAAGTGAAGTGGATCGGAAGAAAACGACAAATTCAAGAAAGTCACCGGCCGGTCGAAATATACCTACCCACCAACACGTGCCAGGAACCACGCCTGTCTGCAGCTGAATCCTCACGAGGTGGAACACAGGTCAGTGCCGATTTTCTTACGTTTTCATTCATAGAAGCGGTCACATGAGTATTTCCTTTCTTACAACCAAACGCCAGGTCAGAGGTTCTTAAACGCTTTGTGTGCAAACACACCAGTTTGGCAGGACTATTTACACGTCCTACCAGAAAGAATCAGCGAAAATTTGCGAAGAATCGTTGATCAAGACATGCAATTTGTCAAACGTAGGACAAATTTATTCACAAATCCTTTCATTGAAATGGCTGTAGCTTGCTAACAATCCATGAATGAAAAGATAAACATTATCTTTTTGGATATACATGATACTATTACAGTTGGCAAAAGATAATAGGCATATTATATCTTTTAATAAACTTTATATTAGAAGATGTTGAAAACCTTCTGCCGACTGTACATGCCCGTAGCTTCATGCAGTCCTCGAACCAATCACCTTAATAATAATATTCTTATAAATTTTGCTAGTTATACAGCAAAATCGGGCGATCAGTGTTGATATACACAGTTAGAAAAACATGTAAAGTATAAGTATACTGACCGAATACATAGGGAAAAAGAAGAATCATCTCGGGCGGGGCTCGAACTCTTTCCCTTACAGGGGGAATGCCTTGACCAATTCGGCTACCGAGACACGCCCGATGTGAATGTAGCCGAGTTGGTCAAGGTATTCCCCCTGTAAGGGAAAGATCGCGTCCCTATGTATAAACTTATTCTTATTTTAAAACATTTAAACTAGAAAGAAGCTATTAAGAATACTATTATTGTACTACCATACTTAATGCTGTAAAAATTCATTCGAAAGTACATATACTGACATCTGTATATCCTCAAATAATTTAGCAGTAATGGATTACACATCTATACTTCACCATTATAATCTTTTCTGACACAACACTTCTCTCGTCACCTGTACCATTACAGTTCAATTCTATCATTAAGTACACAGCTTTATAGATATGATTAGCAATCTAATGGCACGCGGCTTGCTGACCACAGCTGTTAATTTCATTAGTATTTATATATTTCTATGACAATATCACCTGCCAATCAAGTAGATAATATCACCATAATACGTACTTGACCACCAAGAAAAATCGATGTCAATCGATCAAAGTGGTGACTTTTATGGATTGCGAGAAAAACATCCATAGCATCGGTTTTTTTTTCGTTATGGAAATATTAATATCACATATCCGTTTATGGTCTTCAGCATCTGGGACGGAGGCCTATATCTTAGTTTTACCATCCAGTAGCATGCAGTCAATTAAGAGACTGATATTATGCAAAAGGTCATGTTTCATTAACATTGGTTTTCATTCATTTAGTAAGGGCGTATTACTGTGGCAGAACACAGAGAATTATGAAGTGGTATAGGAACGAATCACGTTAGTTTGAAAATATATATGAATATATACCTATATATTGAGATGATCGCGAAGATCGCAATATAGCAATCAAATCAATCAATCTTTCAATTTAGCCCACTGCAGTCCACTTCTGGACGTAAGCCTCTCCCAATGTGTGCTATTCCGATCTTCCGCCTTCCGTATCCAGTCTATGCCAGCCACCTTGCTATACATAATAATATCGCCCGACTTTTCGTAACCAATATGAAGTAGGTATTTCGCCTCAATCTAGAATACAGCAATCGAACTTGTAAGCCTAATGCCACCGAGGTAGTCAGAAAACATTCTTGAAATTGCAATAAAAAAATTGATCACCTAAAGAAATCTTTTTAAAATAAAAAATAAACACTTCCGTTGGTGAGCTATGACTGGCAGTTAACAATATATCTTAAACAAACAGTTGCCAACGCCATACTTATAAGGAAAACATTCGAATATATCAAAAATAGTTGAACTTTTCTATGATTTTTATTATGTATAGGATGTTTCTTAAAAATACACAGTGTTAAACCCAATAAATACATTTCAATTATATTTAATCATTACTTTTTAATTATTATACGAAAACACTTCTTCTTAAACGAATTTTACAGCGTTAAGTTTGCTAACACTATCTTTACACTATTATTCTATTATTCTTGGGCGAGATCAACTCGGCTACCGAGACACGCCCGATGTGAATGTAGCCGAGTTGGTCAAGGTATTCCCCCTGTAAGGGAAAGATCGCGTCCCTATGTATAAACTTATTCTTATTTCAAAACATTTAAACTAGAAAGAAGCTATTAAGAATACTATTATTGTACTACCAATAAGTTACTTAACAACACTCATTTTCTATAGAAACAGCCTGTATAAGAGGCATTAAAGACACCTTATGGTCCATTGGCCATGTGTTCCGCACATGTTCCGATAATAACCCATACATACATATTCATATCGTAATTTTTACTCTATAACATCTTTTGTCGAGTTTTTTATTCGAATCTTTTGTACAAGTTGTAGAATGGTAGCATAGTGGTTCAATTAGACGTATTGTGGACCAAGATGGATTAGTTATGGCGTTTTTGTTGGTTATTATTCTTGTTTATAAATGGTGTATGAGGTGGTGATGAAGCGAGAAAGTGTTGTTTTCAAAGCACACAGGTGAGTTTGGGTCTGGGAATTTCGTTTCTTTTTTAACCGACTGCCAAGAGAAGGCGGGTAATGTTTTTAGGACATCCGGTTGGTTTAGGATTGTTTTTTTCGGAATATTAGTGAATGAAATGTCTAATATACCCCCTAATCCTCCTGCTATCCTAAATTGCATGTGTTTGGAGCGAGTTCTTATCGGTAGTACAAAGGTCAGGAACCCAGGACCTCTCGATCGTAAACCCAACTCCTGCCGAAGACCATCGACCTCCATGACCGGGAGCCGGGCCCTGGAGCAGGCCCATGACGGCAGCGTGACGTGAGGGATTCACGTACGTCCCCCTCTCCCCACCTAAGGAGCTCTGGGACATCCTTTCTAGGGCTTACCCGGGGCTCCCAACCATAATCATATATAACCCATAACCATAATATACAGTGGGGATTTTTAGTCGGTAGGAGTTCAGCATAACATCCATGAAGGATTTTCCCCCACGGTAAAAAAAAAATCCAAACTGCACCACAAAGTTTTTCAGTTAGGAAGCTAATTCTTCCACAATAAAAAAAAAACATATTTTCTTGTAAAGTTCCTTAACTTCTTTTTTGTTCTTTACGATTCAACCTCATAATAGTTTTACAAATACATTCAATTTGAGACTGAGATTCCACGTATCACGGTCATGTATACTAATAACCAAGACCACTACTAATATTAGAAATCAAAACAGCTTACAGTCTAACTCCTTAATTAATCCGAAATCATTAATTAATCTACTTTAATCTTTAAATTGAAGACTTCATGGTGTAACACTCTGTTTAGTTTGATTTATGGTTCGAATGTAATCAAATCATTCGGCAGCTATAAAACAATTCATTTTAAACGTCAAAGCTATAATCTTCTGATATAACGTTACATTATTGATTAATATTCACTACCTACGAAATAGTCTGCAATTTGAGTGATCGAGTTCCAATTATAATTCTTCAATCATATCGCAAAGTCGCTAAATATACAAGGAGAAATATTTTGTTAATTTGGGTTGTGGGCAAAGCTCACCAAATAATCGATCCAGCTACAATCCGTTAAGTGATTGGAAATCTCTCAAATTTAAACTTCTGAAATCAATACAAATGAAAAAAAAAAACTACTTGTGACCCGGGACGTGGCTTTACCCGGGAAAAGAATCGTAATATCCCTCCCAGTACTATTATTTTTACGTAGCTAAGCCTCATCAAAAATTATCCTCCTCTGGCTCTGCCGTAGTTGGTTAAAAATTGCAATCGAGTACAGAGATTATAAGTGAGCGATTGCCACTAACCTCCTAATTGCGAAAACCTGCAGCAGCACCTTCTCCGACAATCAGGAGTTAAATTTTTATAGCAGATGAGATTATATAAGTACAAACCACAGCAAAACCGTATCGATAGCCGATAACCTAATCATTATTTCCATTATTGCGGTAGGCACGATAAAATATCGGAAGGTGAATTCTTATGCTAACAATACCGCGCTTACCTCAATAATAATCCCATAAGCATTCAAGATGAGTTTTTTCTGGGGACGTGCGCTCCCGGGGCGCAGTACGCACCGTCACGGAGACTCGTGCCCATCCGTTGCACCTTGCAGCATTACAGTTTTTTGTTAGGAAAGTAATTTTGTCGGGATTCAGGGGGTTCGGTATGTATTTTATATTTCACGACCTTCAAACGTTCAAGAAAAGAGCAAAAAGGAAAAGGAAGACAATGCACTTGTGACTTCTCTGGTGTTGCGGGTGTCCTTGGACGGCAGTGATCGCCTACCATCAGGCGATCCGTCGTTCCCTCCAGACGGTAAGTAGCTCCCATAGATACCGTATAACGCAAAATAAAGAAGTAAAAAGACCCCAAGTATATAACTCAACTTGTAAAAGCATTATAGCTAAACTTCGATTCCCGAGTTAGGCAAAAAGATCTTAGAAATTTCACAGAAATACTCAAAGTTTGAAGTTGAAAACAATACCCGCCAGATACTCGTAGCAAGCTGAATTTCTAAGTAGTACGGAAGTTGTGCTATTTTATTTTATAGATAGGACCGTTAGCACTGTACTGATAATCTATCTAGTTTTTTACTCGATTTTTTAAATAGCTCTCACGTCTCCTAACGTAAGATTCTGTAATCGATTTTAAACTAACTCTCTGATGGATTGACTCAATGACCATGCAAAATTAAATAAAAAATGCATTGAAAAGATCGCATAGGCTAGATTAAAAAAATAATTAGATGATTCTGGTAAAAATAAAGTTAAAAGTTTATTTCAAATGAAGTACTAACTAGCATACCACCTGATGGTTAATGCTTACAGTAGGATAAATTGAAATTAACAATGCTAATGCTAATAAATTCGTATATACCTAACTTTGAAGGGTGCAGAGATGTCTCTCGAGTCTCTATATCCAAATTAACAGAAGAACAGATAAGTAATCAAAACCATTACAGTAGAGTATGTGCACACACATTCACATAATGTGTGTGCGTGTGTATGTGTAATTTCAATGTGAGTAGTATTTTATGTTTCCCTCCCGACCTTAGGTACCTATACATATGGTAACCTTTACGTTTACTGTGCCTTACCACACAGACAGGAATGGTCACCATAATATTACCACTGATCTCTAAAGATCACCCATCGAACGGTGACGAACGGAAATTTTGTGGTCCTGGCACGAGCGACGTGAATTACTTTGATGGAAAAAATCGTTACGCCGGATTCTGAACACCAAAAAGATCGTGGCTAGGATTTAATTCGATTTCTGTAGAATTCTACGCTAGCGTCCCAGCAGTCGCGTTCACTATAACCACGCCACAGAGGCTGTCAACTATAATGTAATAGACGAAATTAACGTCATAATGCTCCTATAGAAATACTATCATTATTCCCTGGTAACTTTAACGGTAGCTTAGAGGTTAAGGAGTTGGTCTTTCGATCGAAAGATCCCGTATTCGAATACAGTCCATTATGCACTCCTAACAGATATAATTTAGCTTATTTGGAGGGGTTAGCGGGAATATTAAAACTACAATAACTAATATTTCCGCTAAATAATTCCAGTATCATTGTAATAACTCGAGTTACAACATTAGGCTGTTGCTGAAAATGACATCACAAAGGGAACATTTACAAAATCTAAAAGAAAGAATTGAACAGGAGGCTTTATCAGTTGGTGCATCCGTTACCCACTTCCTTTCATGTTAAGGGGGGCCCCAAGAATGAGGTTAATGTAATTGTACATCGTTTCTTGAATCTTGGATCTACAATTGAATTCAAATTCAGTGGGTTTTCATAGTAGAAATTTAAAGTACACGTGCATAGTCCACTAGAATGATAAATAATGTACCATTTAAGCTTTTACATTATCTTATTTTTGCGACGAATAACATAATTTTTCAGCAATAAAATTATTTGATTTGATTTGATAATTTTCTGCTTAATCTTCATTAATATTTTCGTTCCAATGTAATATTCAGTTTATAAGGCATATTAAAATGTCCAGCAGTGGACAGCTAATTGATTGATTGACAAGGCAAAATAAAATTGCCTTCTAAGAACAAGGGGTAAGTACTTACTCTATCTTAATACAACCAAAGACGAAGTATTGAAAAGTTGGTATGTGAATAAGTTCAATATTACAATAAAAGAAAAGGGATGCGCAGGTGCACATTTAATGTGCGATAATATCAAAGCTAATTGTAAGTAATTTATTATCAAGTAACTTTAATTAATATTAATATTTATTATCTGGTAACTTTAATTAAGGTCATGTCATAACGCAAATATACGAACCCTGTATTCATTAATTAAAATTATTCGAATTGAGAACACTGCCTAAACTGCTAATTCGCAAAACAAATAATGTGTACTTACAATAACGAACGTACGAACGATCATAAGCACCTGTTGATTTAACGATAATGATGTAGTGCTTAAAATAATTCGTAGTGAATATTATTTGAAAATGGAACTACAAAATAGCATTTTAATTTCTAACTCCGTTCTAGTTCGCTGTTTGTTTATTTTAAAACACTTGTGAGAAACTATTACAATGTGTAGAATTAACATTCTGATAATTTATGGTGCCTACTTAATGTTTATGATTTTCTGGATTTTTTCCAACAATTACCAGCATTTGAATGAATTTTTTATAGCATTTATTATGCTAACTTTTAAGTTCGAAAAACATTGGAAAAATGAAATGCTCAAGTCTACATGTCTACATTAGACTAATAATGTTACTTAATAGTCTGGAAATATTAATTATTTTGGTTGTATTTATCTCTTATGTTGTATTTATGTCTTATGGTTAAATACGGGCCTAGAAATGACTGAGATGTCACTGAGACAATAATAGCCCCAGTTGCATTTTAGCCCGCTCTCCTACTGCATCTTGATTTGACTTATCAAGGGTTTTGAGGGGACTGCCGTGTGAACTCACAACCCCAAGAGGCAACCATGGTAAAGTTTTGTTCGTCAATCAGCAACTTACTGCATTGGCTTACAGATGAGGTTAGCACAGCCCCAAAAGTTTCTGCTTCCTTGCAGCATCTGCAGTATCTGAATGAAGCTTATATAAACTGAATAAAATTCTGAATGAGCCTGTGTTTTCTATCATGATTTTAATGTTGCAGTACAATTCTATTCAAATGCCAACAATAAATAATCCATACAGCCACAACATAATATATCGATATCGACTTCTTACACACGTGAACCAAATTTCTTAACGAAAACATCATCGCAAAGAGCTTAATTTCTATTAAAACGACATATAAGTTCACATCTGCACCCGCCTTAATCTCTTACATACGTCATAATGTGAGCAACATTAACGACTGCTCCACATTTTGTTGGCTGTACAAAAAAGACGCAGGCGTGCGGGTAAGTAGATAAAACAACAGCGCCCGTCAAATTTTCTTCAGACATTAATCACACTAGCGAGTTCGGTAAGCCGGTGGTGTGACCATAAATTTTGGATTAGTTGAGACACATCATTATGAGTTCACAATCCTGATTGTAAATATTAATTATCATCATCATTGATCACATTCGAAGGTCACACCTCGAAGTCTGGGATCCACTTTTCGATATAAGTACTTCGCACAGTCTTGGGTATCCATGATTGTGAGATCAATTTTACACGTATGTCATCTTTTACTACCCGGCCAAACTACTGAATCCTGGGGGATAATTTGTTAATATTAATATCATTATATTATATCTTAAGTACGTACTACACTCAGCAGGTAGGTATCGGCTGGCAGGTCAGATTAGCGTGATCCCCCATGTATACGTATTCTTTGGTATTTTGGTAGGTAAAATTGATATGAAAATGATATTGATAGATATTAAATGTGGGTGCTTGCACCTCTGCCTACCTCTTCGGGGAATACAGGCGTGAGTTTATGTTTATGTTTTTAAAATTGATATAAAATCACCTAAAATTGAACGCTTAATATATAAGGATTTCTAGCAACCAAAATTTCAATTTTTCTGTTGTCCTCTTCAGCTTAGCTGAATTACTAGTGGATTTACGTCGGTAAGTGCTAAAGTCGGTAAATCCGGGGTTCAAACCTTTCAAACTCGTACACGTATAACTTACACGTAAACTTAAGCGCATGCTCGTCATAGAACCTTGTGTAACTACGGAAAAAAACATTACCTTTGGTAGCCGGGTAAAAATAGCAAGAATTAAAAACAAGAAATTTAAAATTCACACAAAGGACTCTATAAACCTAAAACCTTTTTTTCTTCACAAATATCATAGTCATACTATTCGCGTGCCGACGCGGTCGCGCACTTTCTACTGCTAACGGTCGGCGCGTGCGCAAAACACCTGTCTCGCGACCCTAACCAGTGTGGTTACATTATGTTCGCGTCACTACCTAGTATTGAATATTGAGGCTTCTATTAAGTGTCGAAACTGCTGTCGGTGATTAAATTAAGGTTGTACTTAGTGAGTGAATGCTACGAGAATGGGATATGAAAATATTTTGTGGGGAAATTGATCTAACTGCTTCATAAATATATTGAATAACACACTTGTATTTTTCCACTGAGTTTATTTGAATTCAGGACCTGACCGGCGGTTTCGCCTTACGGCATTCTCAAAGGTAAACCTTTGATATTCAATATGTGTAGCAGATTCCACCAAGTGCCATCAATCTCCAGTATAAACAGCTTCATAAATAGTTTCGAGAGTCAGAAATTAGGAAGAGTAGAGTAGAGTATTTAGGAAGAGTACATCTATAACCTAATTATCTTATCTTATAAGTACTCTAAACAAATGCTGCATCTCAGGGTATGGTCAGTTTCGCCTGTTTGTGTGGTACTAACATTGTCCACCGGTTTTCAATATCACAGAAAGTCAAGTGTAAATAAAGATTTAGTTAACTGTGATCTCTGCTGCTTGTCTTTATTGTTGTTGTTATTGTTATACCACGAATTGAAATTTCCTTATATTGTTAACAAATATTACGATGTATCATCCTTCGTAAGCAGGTTAAAACATTATTTTTATATCTGTGTAAAAATTGTTCCACAAATGTATACAATGATTAAACTCACTATCGTTTCACAAACACACTCATACTCAACAAAACTCTTTAAAAACGCAACTCTCACTCTGGCTAACACATTGTCATACTGGCCTTCTCACGTTTTGGTAATAAGGAAATGTATACTAAGGCAACCAACTAGCAATTGCTTTAGTGTAATACACTGCTTAATATTTACAATGCCTGCATCATGTGTGATACAATACATCCCCTACCCAAATCTCTCGGACGTACAAAGTTACAAAACCTCCTGCAGTTTGCTACAACCCCACACTCGTCAGGACTGGAACTTTGCGAGTATTGTTTCTTGTGTAATTTTACTCTTTTACAAATGGCTAACATAAATAATATTAACACTGAGTTAGATAATCTGGATGTGTCGAATTCCTACATATGTCACCCAGAAGACTGTCAAAAATATTTAACCCATAATTTTAATTTATTTCACATGAATGTTCGTAGCATTAATAGAAATTTTGATGAACTGTGTACACTTCTCTCTGATACAAGAGTCAATTTTGACATTATAGTCTTGACTGAATGTTGGCTGCAAAAGACAAGCACCCTGCCCATCCTAGACGGATATACGGTACATTGCACAGAAAACAACCTAAACCAAAACGATGGGGTAGTGGTATATACCAAAACACAATTATTGTGCTGTAGAGTTTATGAACCTCCTTTTAAAGACGGTACCTGCCTAATTTGCGAAGTAAGTGGAATCAGCATCGTGGCCGTGTACCGATCTCCTTCCCTATCTGGTATGGATAACTACAATAAATTTATAAATAGCTTGACGAATGTATATAAAAATCTCAAAACCCATACCAAGGTCCTTGTTGGGGATATAAACATAGACATAGGTCCAGACAGCATAGACGCTCTTTGTGAAGATTACGAAACCTTCAACGCCTCCCAAGGTTACTTCCCCACACATAGATTTCTTACAAGACAAAATAAAACGTGCTTGGACCATATTTTCCTAAATTCTGATCTACAATCCACTACGCTAGTACTAGAGTCCCACATTACGGATCACAAACCACTTGCAGTCAGCATTGACGAAAAAATACCTACCAGTAGGCAGCCTAATACTAGAAGTTCTACAGACTACAGAAACGTAAAAATAGAACTTCAAAACGCAGATTACACCAATATACTTGCGGCTTCTAATGCAAACCTGGCGACAAATCTGTTCGTATCTCTGGTATCGGAAATCATAACCAAAAATACAAAAACAATGGTTGAGTCCAGAAAAATGAGACTTTTGAAGCCATGGATGTCACCGGGCCTATTAAAGTGCATTAAAAACCGCGATAGACTTCACATAAAAACTAAAAAAGAACCCAATAATATGATACTTAAAACAACCTATATTCGTTACCGTAACTTTTGTAAAAACCTATTACGAAAATTAAAAATCGCCTACAACAAATCTCAGATTGAAAATGCTGGTAACGATCCTAAAGAGGTATGGAAAGTGGTTAAAGAGATAACGAGCACACGACGAATTAAAACAAGTCCAAAAGAGCTTCTCACAATATCTAACAACCCAGTATCCGCCACAAATCTTGTCAACCGCTTCTTCAAAAACGTGGGTAGTGACTTAGCTGAAAAGATCCAGATATCCGCCTCTTGCTCTCCAAGTGCTGATCTTCCTTCCTCACCCTCACCAACTTCCATGCTATGTGGTCCATTAAATTCCCTGGTGCTTCTAGAAGTGAGTGAAACTGAAATCGAAGCAGTTATACTGCAGCTACGCGCTAATTCTGCAACGGGTTGGGACGGCATTCCGACACAAGTTCTCAAACTATGTCATCGAATTTTATCCCCCTCAATAGCGCATATATGTAACCTAGCCATAAATAACGGAGTATTCCCTGACGTCTTAAAAAAATCCTTGATCCACCCAATTTACAAAAGTGGAGATAGAGACTGCATTAATAATTATCGCCCAATATCTGTTTTACCAGCACTATCCAAAATCTTGGAAAAGGTATTAAACCGTTCATTAAAAGCATTTGTGGACAGGTTTCATATACTCGCGTCAAACCAATATGGATTTCGTGCAGGTATCTCTACCGAGGACGCGGTGATGGATCTCACAAATGAAATTGTAGGATATTTGGATGGAAAACAAAAATGCCTATGCATATTTCTCGACCTGTCAAAGGCTTTTGACACAGTCTCTGTACCTATTTTACTTGACAAGCTACAAAAGCTAGGTATACGTGGCACTACACATGAAATATTTAAAGATTATCTAACAAACAGGAAGCAAAGAGTAAAAATAGAGAACCACATTAGTGATGAGGAGACGATGTGCTACGGCGTGCCGCAAGGGAGTATACTGGGCCCTACTCTCTTCCAACTATATATAAACGATCTATGTACAATGAAATTGCCAAATAGTAAAATTTTTACTTATGCAGACGACACAGCGATCCTTGTAAACGGACCCACCTGGCAAATTGTAAAGGAGAGAGCCGAGCTCTCACTCAGCAAAGTCCTGGACTGGCTAAAAAAAAATCTCCTAACACTCAATGTTGGCAAAACACAATACGTTGCCTTTTCAATTAATAAAGTTACTGACGCCCCAGAAAATTTCTCTCTCAAAGCTCACAAGTGCATTGACCATCTAAAATGCTCTTGCCCGGAAATCATGCGAAGTAGTCATGTGAAGTACTTGGGAGTTCAGATAGACAATCGGCTGAGATGGGACAAGCAGTTGGAACTGGTAACAACCAGAGTGCGACGACTCATACATATTTTTAAATGTTTAAGAGACACCCTGCGTCCGGATAAAATGAAAACAGTATATCTAGCGCTCTGCCAGTCTGTAGTACAATATTGCATCACAGTATGGGGTGTTGCCGGAAAGACTCGTCTTATAGCTTTAGAAAGGGCACAAAGAGCTGTTCTGAAAGTGATGTCAAAAAAAACCCTATAGGTACCCAACTGTACAACTGTACTCTGAATGCAAGGTACTGACAGTTCGACAGCTGTTTGTGCTAAACTCTATAATTAGGAAACATCGGAATGTGCCGCTACTAAACTCAAAAAGACGTACGGTGTCATCTGTATATGCTCCCACTGCTCGCAGGACCTCTTTTGCACGGGACCAGGCTCATAGCCTAGGTATAAAACTGTACAACGCCATACACAAAAAGCTAAAAATAGTGGGTCTTACCAGACATGAAGTTAAAAAGAGGGTGACTCCTTGGCTGCAGGAACTAGACCACAAAAAAACAGAGGAACTACTGGAATATGTTGAGTGAAGTTCAACTTATAAATGATAAACTAGATTATACTGATACCAACAAATCAATTGCAAATTAGACGAAAAGTTATTTTCATACGAACACACACATGTACGTACAAAACAATATATATACACACGCACACACACACACACACACACACACACTCACACATACACACACACACACACACACACATACATACACACACACTCACAAACACACATACATACACACACACACACACACACACACACACACACACGCACACACAAGCCCGCGCGATGGAGACGAATCCATAGCTATAGCTAAATAATGCCAAAAGCAGTTAACTCTGTAGAAACTAACGTGGCTGAATCCACTGTGCTCCAATATACAGGCTACTACAGCCTAGTTTGGAATTCAGTGTGTCAGTACCTCCCTGAGATATAAACACTGCTACTGTTCTGTATGGCACAAAAATTGTATCTCAACCTGTAAAAACTTATGTGACAAATATACGATTTTTATTTTTATTTTTTTTTTTTATGTAGAAGGCAAATCAATAAGCTGATTATTTCACACATTTTGAATGAAAACTATAAGAACACCACAAAAGAAAAAAAATTCTATCAAGGCGGTGTATTCATACTAAAATTAAAATGACCTCTGACTGTGCAACTGACGTAAAACTTGCGACTCCATTCATGGCTCAAACCAATTCAATATGCTAGGTAATTTTTAAAATTGATTGCAAAATGCTCAACTGCCCATCATCATCATCACTATCATCATCACTACATATTATAAAGCAAGGTCACTTTCCGCGTCTGTCCGTTCCTATGAATGCTTAGATGTTAAAAACTACGCAACTACTTTTTAATAAATAGAGTGAAGTTTGCCGGATGATACAACTCAAAAGACAATGATTTCGAGTTATGAATTTATGATACCACTCGTTTTGCACAGTGCTATAAATACATAGTAGTACGAAAAGGTTTCATATCATATACACTCTTTCATACACTATTAGTAACTCCCTGATTCTTCAGTGTGCACGCAGTTTATCTCAGTCACTTGTTTCAGATCCTTTACCAATCAATTTCTTTAGCCACCCCGTGACTATAGCTGCTGAAAAATAATCGAAACTTCGAGATCTGTCCACATAATAAAAAAACTCATCTATATTTATATAAAAGAAAGTCGTGGGGTTTTTTTTATGGATTAGGGAGGCAAACGAGCAGACGTGGTAAGCGATCACCGCCGCCCATGGACACCCGCAACACCAGAGGAGTCGCAAGTGCGTTGCCTTCCTTTTAAAAGAGAGTAGGTACGCTCTTTTCTTGAAGGTTTGAAGGTCGGAAATACCGCTGGTGACAGTTCATTCCACAGTGTAGTTGTGCGAGGCAGAAAGTTTCTCGAGAAATTAGCTTACACCATTTCTCAAGAACGGCTGTACCGATTTGGCTTAAAATTGGTGCTTAGAACCAGGAAACGGACATAGGATACTTTTCATCCCGTTTGACTTTTATTTTATCCCGGGTATAGGTTCCTGTGGGTCGCGGTCACGAGATCAGTATTTCTGTAACATTTGCATGAAGTACTAGGCTCACAGACACTATAAGGAACTTTATCTGGCTCGCAGAAACAGGAGCATTGGGTCCTATAACTTTCTATTCCGAACTTAACGCGGACAGAAGCTAAAGTACAAAATAATCGCGACAGATAAAAATAATTTTATTTCAAATCTTGCTAATAATTTAACTATTACTCCTATTAGGGCAGCGCTTAAGCACGACAACCGTCACCTCATTTAGTTTCTTACTGCATAAAATTCAGCAAATACCAAATTTAACTTCTCAGAACAATAGTCAACGATTACCGATCACCCTTTCACGATTTAATGGCAAGTTACGTCAATGTATCCGAATTACTTAACGGTCGCGGGGTAAGGCGCGCGGGGATGCGCCGGCGCAACAGGTGACCACGCACCTGCCAACGGTCGCTTCCTTTATGCGCCTGACATTACGATCGGTAGATTAGACTTATGGATCTGTACAGCTAAATAGTGAATTCTTTGGAGTATTTTATTTTTTTATTAACGCTTTATTAGTTTACAATTCTGCCCTGCTCCTAATTGTAGATAATTGGGTTATGAAGATTGCTTTATGTTTTGCAGCCGCCTTTTGAAATGTTTTAATTGTAAGTAAACATATTTGTTTTATGCAAAAACATGAGGTATAGAATATAAGTATTGTTATTTGTGTGAAATGGATATACCTACATTGGTTTCTGGTGATTTAAAGTACCACACCCACCCCATCTCATTCCATGAGGTTTGCATAAGGTGTATGGTATAAAGTTGTTCTGCATTACACACAGTTCAATGAAAAGTTCTTAGTTTGGTTAGCTGCAAAAATAATAATTCCAGTCTCATCTAAGCTTATAATTTGGAGCCCAGGGTTCACTTCTACTTTTATTGGTTTATTCTGACACCATGAAACCCAGAAAAGTTAGGATATATTTAAAAGTAGTAAACTGTTCGTGAGTGGGTTCATTTATCACGGCTTTCCACAGGATTCTGCAGATTTTATCACGGTCAGCAGATATACTGGCAATTCAATTGTTTTTCTTTTGCATTGCTTGTAAGTTTCATGCCACAAATCCAATGTACCGCTACGGATTTGAATACTCTTTCACGGCTTATGTTATTATGATTACGACCGCAGAATAACTCACTGAAGAGCAGCCTCACAATTAGTTAATCAATTAATCAATTAGCCTATTACAGTGTACTGCAGGACTGAACATAGGCCTCTTCCAATGTGCGCCATTTCTCCCCTGTCTCTCCGCGATTCCGCATCCAGTCTGTCCCAACTTTTTCAAGCCCTCAGTCCATCTGGCTAGGTGGCGTCCCATGAGTATGAGTATTCCATTCCAAATTCATCGTTGTATATTATATTAATGGATACCTAATTATCATGTTGGTAATCAGCATGTTGGACTCAAGTGTACGGCTCAAGGCATATAAACATGAACACAAAAAGGCAAAGAAAGTTAACCAATTTTCCTATTACGCAAGAAGAATTACTTCGTGTTACACGAACATCCAAAAAGCATTATCGAGTTACACGAGGCGCCAAAATAAGAACAAAGTGGCCGGTATTCTCCAAGTAAATCGTGACTGTTGAATATTGTTTTGAATTCTTGACAAAATAGAGAAGAAAAAATATCTTCTGAAAGCCTCAAATTATAACAAGTGTGACATGTTTGAAGTTTTATTTATTGGTGGCACTTCACATTTTTTTTGTTAGCTATTTGTTTTTGGGCGTTTGTTGTATTTGGCAAAATGTTTGACGTTGCATGCTAATACAAAAAAATAAAATTTACTACACAAAAAACTATTCCCTTCAAAGGGGATGACAATAATTATGTCTACGGTTAAAAGGTAATGAAGTAGAAAAAAAACTTAGACCTTTGTCAATTATACGTACCTACCTATTTGGTATTGTTCATATTTTTCAAATAGGTAATAAGGCAAATATTTTGTTAAATACATAGGTACGCTGTCCACACGCGGTAATTAGTTGTTAAATATGTCGAATACGCAAATACAAATAGCCATATGATGTGAAGTGCCAATAATATTATTTTAAGAGTCGATAGTTACTACAAAAATTTCGGGGTTTAAGTATTCCTCCTGATTGACGGGCAAGGACGGTGGAAGCTGTTACGTTTCGCTTTCGCTTTGCGGTTGGGGGCAAGTCCGTAAACACCGTTTTCATGGACTTGTCAACGGAGGGTTTCCTAACATGTACATGTGTCTACTGTCCTTGAAGTACAACCCTATACCTTTTTGACCATAAAGTGACATTGTATTTTACCTGGCCAGAACCCACGCAAAATTATTTAATTTGATTCGTGTCTACATCATTAGATATTGCATAAAAGTAATAGCAGAAGTAAGTACTCAGTACATTTAGACTTAGCACCTAATATTTTACAAATTACAATCGAGGTGATCTGATACACACACATTTCTACCAATAATTGCTGTATCATAACCTCAGAACTCAATACAAATAGAACAAAACTAAACAACAAACACCACTTGTAAAATAATCAGCATTACAAACAACAATACGAACGTGAGCTATCTTTCAAACTATCCCTATCAGTATCAACTGCACAATTTTAGACCCTATTTCTTCGTGATAAAGTTCTTTAATCTGCAAGTAAAAGATTGTGTTCTTTGAGTGAAATTGTTTTTGCTTCGGCACGCGTCTTCTAGACCACTTCAGGGTGATCAGTTGATAGGGCTGTTCCGTTTTCTTCATTGTTTAGTTTTTTAATCTGTGATTAATCGTGACTATTGGATTTTGGGAGTCTATCTTCACGGTATGTTTTGTCTTTTAGATTGCTAGAAAGGTACGTTTAATGCGTAGTCATACTCCAAAAAACCATTATTTTGCTTTTGATGCCGATTATATTATCAATGAAAGTATTGAAAGCAAGGGATTTGTATTTTTCTGTATTTGTTTTGAATTAGATGTTGATTCGGATGATAGTAAGTAGTTCGTACAATACAAAGTAATTATAGAAATAACTACTGACTTGGTAATGCAGTAGTAGCGATAGTGTAGCAGACCTAAGTTTTATTTCTGGATCAACTAAATTGTTGATATTTCTTTCAAAGATTTTCATAAGCAGTATAAAGCTTATTCCTTCCCTAAAGTTGTTTATTTATTTATTTATAAATTTGTTTCGAACCGAAAAGAGGTTGATGTGGACAGGTGGCAATATGAAATGTAAATATAATGTCTGTAAAGGATGAAGAATCCGAAGTAAAGGCCTCAGATGCGACCGTGTCTAATAAAAAGATAGCGATGATGATATTCAGTGGGACGATCCGTATGATGAACGAACTGCGTCATATGACTATGATTTGACCAGTATCTTATGATTACTTGCATAGAATACCCGCAATAAATACATTGCCGGTAACATATATCGATACAGGTTATTGTACACAAATAAGTGCAAACCACATCCCTATATTATTGAAGAAAGATTGGTGCGTGTGGCGATGGTCAGCTGTAATAGTTTTTGTTCCAGCATTAGATGAAATTACACCTCCAGCCTGTATTTGCTTGTGGTTCCAATAATATTGAAGTGTGCCTCAATAATATCACTGCTTCGTTTGTTTAGTATTTTGACAGAAAATGAGTATTGCTATTGACATCTTTTCTACCGAGTTCAAAAGAAGGAGCTGAGTTGTTTTCGTCAATAACGATATTTATTTTAAATTTTTCCGTATTTAACACTGCCTCCCAAGTTAGGAAACCGCCTACAGCCAGTCTACCTGGGAAAGAGTCCAGGGTTCTATCATAGAAAGCTTTCCAAGGGTCCCTCCGATTAGCAGAGGGACAGCTCAGGCAAGCAGGCAAAGGGGTAGCTGGTTCTCAGAACGCAGACCTGGGAGTGACAAATGTGACCGCCTGTAACATCCGCGGAAGTAGATCGTCGCGGTGGCGCCATACGTGGGCACCCTGTCCGGGTTTGACCGTGATTCCCAGACTCAAGAGGGCCATTTCAAACCCGTACATGGATCATGGTCAATTTGGATGCTAGAAAATCGCTATTGAATAAATATATCATTTGACGCATATAGATGGGTCCTGTATAAGGGCCAAAGTGAAAATTATTGTCAACTGTGCAGAAGAGGCTTCCAAAGTTTGAATTTGCTATAATTTTTGATTGATAAATTTTGTTTATCTCCTAAGACAACTATTATTCTTATTTATGTATAGTGGTTTATATAGGTGTACATGTATCAGGGTCTTTTTTACTATACATTGACCCTTAAAAGTTAGTTTTTACTGAAATTATTTTACTTTAAAACACAGTAAAAGGCCAATGAAAAACATTGTCCATCATACGTGTATACCATATTGTACATGTATTTCCTTTTTACTTATGTGAATTGTTATTTTTCCTCACGAGAATACCAAAAACATTGGATAATAGGCACATAATTGTAATATTAAGGCTTATTAAAATTTAATTATAACAAATGAACAAAAATATATAGCTAACTGAAAACTTAGTAAGTAGGTTAGCAAATTGTGAAACGTACATTTAAGGGTGAAACTGGCTGATTGTATGTATTTATAAAAAGCGCCCGAAATATTCCCGCGTATAAGTCTCAAATTACTCTTTGGCCCTCATACGATTAAATTCATTTTACATAGGCCCTTATACTTCGATAAAATAATTTAATTAAGACAGTGCTTCTAAGGAAAAAAATCATTTTTTAATAGCTCACATGATTAATTACGATGTATTATGTATTAAAACGTCAAAACGGACAAATTGTTAGTTTGGACCATATACGTAGGACCCTTCGATACATTGCTTGACGTTCGTAGTACTTTATTGTTATTTCTTTTCGTTTTTTTTTTCAATGAATAATTAGCAACAGAAATTACTAACTTTTCCCTGATGCTGGCTCACATTGCATGTGCTAGGAGTGGGTTCACCTCGGTAGTGTAATGGCCAGGATTCGAACTCGGGACCTCTCGATCGTAAGGCTGACTCCTTAACCATTAAGCTACCGAAGTTACTTCACCCTATAAATATGAAGGACTCGTACTGACGTAATTGTGTATGTGTATTTTTTTTTTTTTTTTATATAGGACACGTCAATTTGACTTCACCTCGCCTGATGTTAAGCTAAAGGCAAAGTCTCGGAAAGAGGGTCACCATCGTAAACATTTACCATGTTAACAGTGGTGGCACTCAGCTTGACGGCCTCATTAGATGCCTTTTCACGCCCCGCTTAAAGGACCCGGGACTGTAGGAAGAAGGAAACACGTGAGCTGGCAGGGAATTCCAGGTCTTAGTGGTGCGGCATAGGAATGAATCACTGAAACGCTTGGTTCTAGCAGGTATACTCTGCACCGTAAATGGATGACATCTTAGCCCTGCACGTGTCGTCCTGTGAAGGAAAGGGGAGGGTGGGAAGGGAAGGAAAGGGGATGTGTAAATGTGTATATATAAGTATATTGTGTAAATTGTATGTAGGTATATTCAGGTATGTATATATATTATAAGTACTCGTGTACCAAAAACTGACTTTGTACACCATACTGCCCAAAGATAGACTCGAACACTCTTCTCCATCCAAAGGTTGCCTGTAAGAGATTGCCACTAGGTGATAAGGCCGCCTATTGTTAATACCCACGATGTACGACTAAATAACACATGTTTATATCCTTGGTGTGCACAATAAAGATATACTATACTATACTATATACTATATACATTTGCAGGTGATACTTTAGTTAGAGATATGCTCCTTTACAATATATTGCTTACACCTTTACTTAAATAACTACTTAGATAATAGCATCCGGAGTCCTAAAGAAACCCAACCACGATCTTCCCGCATGAATAAGTCACACAATTAGGTACCGATTGCCTACCGAACGTGGTTCGAGCGTCCACGCCACCGTCATAAACAAAGATTGGACCCCATTCCCAAGTTATGTACGTTAAGCACGCTATCCCGAACATTATACTAGCACCATAAATTTAAATCTTCGCACCCGATGGTGCTTTGTGCAAATCGAACATCGATGATTTATGAACAATTATCGATTAATTCAAGCAGCGATCGTAAGTTTAATCTCGATTAATAAGGAGTTGCGTCGAATGAACAGGAGGACAGAGCTTAAATCATAGTGGCTCCTTAATCGCTTCTCAATTAACACCTCGCTAATCATTTTTAGCCGACTTCGAAAAAGCTGGATGTTCAAAAATTTTCGGAAGATTTTTGGTTTGTTTGTTTAACTGTAGAAGGTGGTCTTGTAATGTCAATTTAGCGGTTTGATAAAAAATTTGCCAACCATTTATCAAACTCTTTTATTCGCAAAGGGCTGTCACGGGGTGGGAGTAAAAATGCCTTTGTCAAGTATCAAAAATTATTTTTGTAGAAGTAGTTCTTGTTTTATCAGGAATGTGCCCGTACCTTTAGGTATATCCTCAAAAGGATATGACACCCAAAACTTGCCAACTATGTTATCAATCGGATGTAATAGTAAGAATGCTAAGCTAAGGCTACTAAAAAAATCAATAACATTTTTCTCAATGGGAATCGAACCCTCGAATTACACTGGGTAGATTCCTGTTAAAGATCTCAATTTCTCTCTTGCAATTATGTCATTGTTCTATTGCATGACCAATGCGCTAGGAGTTATAAGGACCACTACTGTATCCGACTACTCAAAGTGAGTGCATAACTCGATCATTGTACCGGCGGCCGATCGATTTTTTGTCGTAGAAATGGGAGCAATACTCATCAGATAGCGTTACAAAAAGCCGATGACGGCCGAACACAAAGACGCCACCGTCTCGCCTCGATTACGCTCTATGACAAAGCAGTTTGCTCCGAACAACACTCCATATTGATCCAAACAGTTCGTCTATTTTGCTTTAGCTTTATTAGATTTTTTTATTCCAGAGATAGAGATGATAGTCCAATTTACTTTCGTTCGGTCAATGAAACATTGGTGACGACAATACGGGTCAAGTAATGCTGGTTACATCTCTCAAGATATAGGTACATCGACTCCCGTCGCGCGATCTATGGTATTGTGTTGGCGCGCCTATCTCAATTGTTAGTTTAATCGAGCTTTTTGTAATCACGGTTTGTATTGTCAATGAAAACGGTGATCTAATGGTCGTTTTGAATTTTTGTAAAAAGTGAAATGGTATTTTGCATAAAAAAAATTTTACTTGTGTACTAGATATTAAAAGTAATTGGTCTTTAACAAAAAAGTATATATTTTAAAATGCTTGAAATTAACCTCTTATTTCTTTCACTTATTTTGTTTGTAAAGTATAAAATATTGATGTCTTCATTTCTTTGGCTCTTATTGATATGTCAACGATCAAAGAAATAAAGTGTCACAATGAATGGCTCAACAGAATAACACTTCATAGGGTCCTTATACAGCGCCTAGGAAGAGAAAGAACTTCGGGTAAATGATTCGAATACATCAAGAAAAATTAATTACTCAGGTGGGGCTTCCAAGTGAACTACTGAACCCAGTTTCAAGAGTAATCCCTCTGTAAGGGAAAGGTCGTGGGTTCAAGTCCCACCTAAGTAATTAATTTTTTCCTGATGTAATAGAATTACATATTTAGTATAAAAGATGCTATAAAATTTATTCGGGTATATGGTTCAATTTCAAATGTCCAATGGAAAAGCAAAAAGGTTTATTAACTATAGGTACTATAAAAATGATGTTAGTATCATTTTAACACAGTATCTTTTTTCTTTTTATTCCAAGTCACTGGATTCAATTGCTATTCCTTTCAGTTATAATTCAAACAGGACCCGAGACTTCCTTGGAATTGTTTTTCGCTATTCCTCATAGACAAAAATAATTTAAATTTAATCAGATTTAACCATCCATGTACAATTGAAAAATTCGATGTAGTGCACGCGACTGCTATGCAGGAGGCGTGGGTTCGATCCCCGCTCAGTGCAAATATTTGTATGCATGAATATGGCTATTTGCATTATTGGTCTGGGTGTTTCTATGTATAATTATGTATGTATTTACAAAAAGGAGTATCTAAGTATGTTTATCCACAATTTAGATTCCATAACACAAGCTAGTTAAGCTTACCATTGGTCTAGAAAGCGTTGTGTAGAATGTTGTGGGATACTGTGTATTTTTTTTAAATATCATAAAATTATGGACGCCATTTCAACTTACCCATATGCATATACCTACCTTTTTTTTCCGTGTGGAAATCCTGCCGGAGCCGGGAGGGGAGGTTATGTCGGACTCGAACCGACTAAAACCGCACGCTGACTGTGGGTCGTGGTGCTAGGCCGGAGGTGAGGTTGCCATCGACTTATCCCTCGCACCCCGGCTGACCCAGGGCCATCCCTTACGGTCTGGCCCTCCTCGGGAGTGGGGACAACGGTGTCCCCGACTCGCCCCCGGAATGGGGAGGCGCGTTTTTTTAGCGCGCCGTCGCCGTCCGTTATGCATATACCTTACTTGGATGTCACAAAAAATTTCCATAACCCAAAACCAATACAACATCACCATACAATTTTCGTAACTCCAATTAAACAACTAGTATAATATATTTAATTACATAAATTGGTCTAGTTTTACATAACTAAAGTTGTACTGACATAATCGCACTTTCACTGTATCGTATAATAAATTTAGTTTATTGATTTATATGTAACGTTTCTGTAATGACGATGATTAATGCTATCACTTGAGTAGTTTGGGGTTATTGATGCTTAGTTTGGTAATAAGAGCATGTTTAATGTATTTGTAATCTGTTGAGATAACGTGTTGGCAACTGGTTATTGACATTTTTTAAATATCTCCTAGTTACACAGACAGCCTCTGTGGCGTGGCGGTAGTGCACGCGACTGCCACGCAGGGGGAGCGGGTTCGATTCCCACTCAGTGCAAATATTTATATGCAATGAATATGGCTATTTGCATTGGTCTGGGTGTTTCTATGTATATATTTACAAAAAAAAGTATATATATATTAACTGTCGCTAATATTATATAACTTTGCAAATATGTTAACCTTTTCTGTTATCACTTCACTTAGCTCGCCTCCACCCACTATTTTAACACTGGAGGAATTTATAACAGTACCCTTCTTGTCTCAATTTTTTTTTTATAAAGGTCACGTCAATTTTACTTCACCTTGCCTGATGTTAAGCTAAGGGCAAAGTCTCGGCAAGAGGGTCACCATTGTAAACATGTACCATGTTAACAGTGGTGGCACTCAACTTGACGGCCTCATTAGATGCTTTTTCACGCCTCGCTTAAAGGACCCGGGACTGTAGGAAGAAGGAAATACGTGAGCTGGCAGTTCCAGGTCTTAATGGTGCGGCATAGGAATGAGTCACTGAAACGCTTAGGTCGCTTACGTCAGAAGGGACGAAATTTACTCAAACTGACGTGTTTAAAAAAAAAGGTTCAACAATAAACCGATTGAACCAACATTTACATTATTAATCTAACACGAAACAATTACTGAACCATATTTGGGTGGTCTGACCAACAACCGTCGACCACCATTGACCATTTTCGACCACCAAACCGTGGGCCTGCATCACGATTATATTAAATTGTTATTAACTATTAGAAACTGTGTTATTTGAAAGCTTAATCATTTGTTGTTTACGATATGATTAATTGGGGCAATATGGAGTAACTGTGGATCACGGGCATAAACGGACGTACGGACAGACTGGTAGATGTGTAAATGATTATAATTTACAACGATTTAGTTTTTATTAGTAATGATTTTAATGTTTGTGGATGGTGAAAGCTTATCATAGATTGGTGTGAGATATTTTTATGCACAAGAATTCTGTCTGCAAGCTCTTCTTGGAATAAAATGACGTCATCATCTTAACGTTGAATTCCATCGTACTAGTGGTTCTAAACTTGAACCAGGCCCGTTTTCTCCTTCTTCTTTGATTAGACTGAATCTGCTACGGATATGTATTAGTAATGTAGCTTAGCAAGAGGGGCCCGGGGAAATATGTATTAGTAATTTCGATTACTATATAATATTCTTGAAAGAACAAATCCGGATGAAAGGTAACTGATAATATTTTCAACAAATCAATCTGTAAAACGCAACGCGTTTAATTCTTTTCTTAGGCCACTTATTTGAGATTTTCGACTAACACAAATTCGAAAATCAAATGTGTTTTTTTAAGAATATTAGCAACCGTAATTACGAACATTCACTCTAACCCCTCCACTAAGCTAAATTGCTTGTGACAGTGTAGTGTAATGGCCAGGATTCGCACCCGGGATCTCTCGATCGTAAGGCCGACTAAGCACCTGGCAAACATCAAGTTTGTTATCTGGAAATGCATTTTTGTATGAATGTTGGATGATAGGTATCATATGTATTATAATGAATTGCGCAATAATTTTGCTATTATGTAACTTTTTCCTTAGAAGTACCCAATAAAAATGTATACATAGTTGAATATGTATAGTATAACCCATTGGGTAGAATGTTCAAAACCCGAATTCGAAATTTTAATGTTTTCGAATTTCCAATACAATCCCATTGAAATTTTTCCAGTGAAAAAAAAATTGAAATTCCAATATCTCCATATTTCCAAATCACATAACTCTATAACACCTTCACAATACCATACACCATGAACTCCATACCAAACACCGTGGAAGCAAAACTAATAGCAATTTAAAACTATTTATATTTAGAAGTCTGTAGGCGTGTACACGCAAGCCTTGCACTGATTTGCATAAAACAACTTCACTGGAGTGTATTAAGATTTAATTGTTGCTCCCGCTCCGGACGGCAGCAGTGGGATGGGACATGCTCCCTCGATAAAAGCCGGGCACACATTTCATTGACTGGAAATGTTCCATCTTATTTATTGTGAGATTTTGTTCGAGGGATTTTGTAAGTGATAAAAATAGAAGCGATTGTTACGTAACAGCGTCTATAGCTTTTTTTTCGTGCAGAAATCCCCTCGGATACCCCCCCTGCCGGAGCCGGAAGGGGAGGTTATGTCGGACTCGAACCGACTAAAACCGCACGCCGACTGTGGGTCTTAGTGCTAGGCCGGAGGTGAGGTTGTTATAGACATATCCCTCGCACCCCGGCTGACCCAGGAGCGTCTATAGCACAGTGGTAATGCATTCAACTGTTATGCAGGAGGTGTAGTGTCGATGCTTGTTCAGTGCAAATATTTATGTGCAATAAACATATTCATATACGTTTATTTCTTTTATTCACGTATACAAAAATGTGTTTTACTGTAAATGATACCAAAGTCTTGTACAGATAAGAGATAAGATGGAAGTGAAACCAATGTGTGCGTTTAACATATACAATACTAGCTTTTGCCCGCGGCTACGCCCGCATGGATGTCGGTTATCGCGACCAAACATAGCCTATGTCCTTTCTCAAGGTCTAGTCTACCCTTATACCAAATTTCACCAAAATCGGTTCAGTGGTTAAGGCGTGAAAGCGGACAGACAGACAGACAGAGTTACTTTCGCATTTATAATATTAGTATTTTTTTTTTTTATACAGGACACGTCAATTTGACTTCACCTCGCCTGATGTTAAGCTAAAGGCAAAGTCTCGGAAAGAGGGTCACCATCGTAAACATTTACCATGTTAACAGTGGTGGCACTCAGCTTGACGGCCTCATTAGATGCCTTTTCACGCCCCGCTTAAAGGATTGTAACACTTTGCATGTTGAACAATAAAATATTCTTCTCTGGTCTGGGTGTCACCCACCGTGCCTCAGAGAGCCTGCTAAGCCGTCGGTCCCGGTTTGCAATACAAACTTATATGGCAGTCGGTACGGGTAGTTTTGGAGCCCTGAAAAGTAAAGCATCTGGTTTAACTGCAATATTTCGATATCCCCAGTGGGTTGTGGAAGTCAAAATGACAGTTACCTATTGGATAATATCGAAGGTTACCTAAACCCGTAGTAAGAATGAAAAAATCGGACCCCAAACACCGAGGTGAAAACTTTGGGTGCGAATAAAATTAATGCTAAGATGAATAAGAGAAGTAACTTACATACTTACTCCAGATTCAGATTGAAACAATTGGTTTCTTTCGTAACTACTGTGTCTCGTATACAGAAATATAATTCCTTGTGCGGAACTGGTTACGAGTAAAGATCATTTATTCCTCATTCGTAACCAGTTACGAATGAGGAAGCCGTTTACGTAACCGTAGATTCCTACGGTTACGTAAACGGCTGAAGGGAAGATTACAGCTTGCAATCTGGTTCTATTTCTACACAATTTAACAGCTTAGCTCCTATTACTAAGCATTTAATATGATTCCGTCAGCTTCACGCTCTTTCTCTTATAAACAGTAATTTTGTTGGTATATTTTTAAGTCAAGCCGATCACTTACCTTGTATACGTGATTAGCCTTTGCCCACAATTTCACATCACACACTCACATTAGAATAATTCCTTAAAAAAAAATTGTAAGGACTTTTTCTGAATGATTGTTTGACCTTTACTGTGCCCCTGACAACGCAGAAATCAATAATGATCGGTTGAGTAGTTGAGGTGTGAAAGCGTAACAAACAAACAAATAAATTCACTTTCGCATTTGTAATATTAGTTATGAGCTCAGTGTTCATTCGTTCCACGTGCCCAAAGCACCTTAGAATACATTTTTCAAGTCTTGCTATATTTTTAACGTATATTGTTCAAGTTTTTTTTAGTTTGTTGCCTAATATTCACTTTTTATTATTAATAAAATATTAGATTCATATATTTAGCATATTTATTGCTATATACATTCTAAAAAATATATTATTTATAGTTTAACGGTTATATATTATCTCCTAATAGTTTTGCATTCGGCGCAAAATAAATAATTATTACCACTTGAAAATAACGAGACTATTGTACTAGTTAGTTAGTGTAGTGTAGTGGTTAGTTGGATGTGGTCCTACCTAAGATGAGTCACCAAGTCACTAACAAAAACTTGCATAGAAAGTCATTCCAAAAATCTGATAATGGTCATTTCTTTTATTTATTGTATTGAATGATCATTTTCTTTTGATATTATTGGTGTCCTAAAACACAGTTTAAAAGGAACAATACAGTCTTATGCATATAGCTAGTTTGTAAATCAAATATTTTCAAAATCAATAAATATATTCATTCATTCATTCATATTTACTTTAGTCCATTCTATTGCCAGCCCTAACGTTTTCTACCGGGCGAATAAAAACCCAATTACGCTCTCAATGACCCAAGATTTAAACTCGGGACCCTGGAAACATTTGCGGTTCTATGTACTGTCTTTAACTGCACCGGTAAAAAGAGATGGAGAATCGAAATAAGAAATAATTATTGTTTCTTGATTATATCTTTCTCGTAGATATTCGAATGTGAAAGTTTGTGAGGACGAATGTATGTATGTATGTATGTTGTTTGTTATTTATGTTATTGTATGTTTATTATGTTACTCTTTCATACAGTTATAGCTGATCTAGATGAAATATAACACCCCGAGAAAATTCAATGGTTTTTAACTGGGTATTCTACTGTAGTCAGTTATCGTTTTGACCTTTAGTAAAAAGTACCTAATTTGACTAGTGTCAAATTAGTTACTTTTTACTAAAGGTCAAAACGATAAGTTATAAGGTAATTTTTATGAAAATTTTAATAACATTCGTCATAAAATTCAATAGTCAAATCAGTTACCATTATAGGTCACAGGTATAGGTTATAGGTTACAATCGGTTGGGTGGATGATTAAAAATAAATTAAAATTATAAAATAAAAAACGACGCAATTTTTACTGGTCTTTTACCATTCTGAATTTAATAAGGTCGGTTAGATCATTTATTTTAACTATAGGATAATACCCAATTCTCAAAATAGCATACGTCTCATGGCAATGTGGTAATAAAATTGGGATTGTATGTTAAATGTTTGCGAATTTTATGAAAAAAAAAACACTCGGGAAATAAAATTCAAAAATAATTTTATAGATATTTATTTATTATCTAATGAAGTTCTTATCTAAAAGTATAAATAATATTCATAATTTATTAACTCATTGTAAATTATTAAGGCGCATGTACAAGTGGACGGAGTTGTAATCACAATATACATACGTAATGTAGGTATATTATATTAGTCTTAGAATATATTTACAAATACTAAGGTCTACATAACACTATGTAGTATTTTTTTAGACAATCAACTACAAGAATACATAAAAAAGGTTTTCTTTTCGGTGAATTTGTATGATCAAACTGCATATATTTCTTTAGAAACTATTATCATGATAGTTTATGACAAGAAATTACCAGTGCGGAATATGAAAATTAACAATAATATGTGTAAAATCTCCATATTTCGAAAAAAAATGTACAGGTTCAATCAATAACAAATAACTTTTTATAAATATTTTTTTGAATGTTTTGTAAATCTCATTATGAGATCTTAATGATTTTAATGAAGACCACACCCAAAGTGCCACCATTCCATATATTACAAAAACCTCTCATTTTTGGAGTCGGTTAAAATCTAGAGACATCTAAACGACTATTTAATTTTGTATATTAACGATCAAGAACAAATATCACTTAATTTTACATTCATAAACTTTAAGCACTTTATCCCCTCTATTAGTTAAAGTCTATAAAAAGACAAACATAAAATTCCAAAAAAAAATATTTACACATACAACTAGAATGTATAACGGAGAAAATAAAAATCACCCTGAAACATCCCTCCCTTATTTTTAAAATTATTATATAATAAATAAATAAAATAAGTATATTATAAATACGACTTATAAGAAAACATAACACTTAAAATTAATTAATCTAATATCACACTTTTTATAATTTGTCAGACACGGTGTCATAAATAAATGTAATTAATTGTAAACGATTAAAACTTCAAGTGGCGTCTCTTGCGCTGTTCCTTTGATGTTTAGCTGTAACAAAAGATAATAATAATTAGGAAAAATGGTTATCTACATATTTATTTTCATTACAGTATGGGCAAAATACTGAAAAGCTTAAAATAGGTGATAACTTTTCGATGCTTTTCGAAGTTATGTGTGTTTTTATCGCAGGTTTATATGTGCCCGGTTAATGGCAATAGGCTCGCCACCTATATTACATTTGGACCTAAACATAAACTGGCAAAATGTGGGTGCTAGCACCTTTGCTACCCCTTCGGGGAATACAGGCGTGAGTTTATGTTTATGTTTATGTTTCTTAAAATAGGTCTAGTCTAATTCAGGACGAGACTATAATATAATTGAATAAGACAAAGTGTCTAAAGAAATATTGTAGTTTTCCACTATATTTTATTTTTCACCTGATCGGTTTCGCCTCACGGCATTCTCAAAGGTATGATGTTCCAAGTGCCATCAATCAAAAGTATAAACAGTATAATATAATTCATTTTAATATCTTTTTACATTATTCTGACTATTTATACATCAAATTTTATTTAAATACTATGTGAAATTTTATATTTATTACTTCTTATGTTTTTTTTAATATCCATAATCCATAATCCACACTAATATTATAAATGCGAAAATAACTCTGTCTGTCTGTCTATCTGTCTGTCTGTCTGTCTGTCTGTCTGTATGTTACGCTTTCACGCCTAAACCACTGAACCGATTTTGATGAAATTTGGTACATCGGTAGATTAGACCTTGAGAAAGGACATAGGCTATGTTTGGTCACGATAACCGACATGCACGCGGGCGGAGCCGCGGGCAAAAGCTAGTAATATTATAAATGCGAAAGTAACTCTGTCTGTCTGTCTGTCTGTCTGTCTGTATGTTACGCTTTCACGCCTGATCCACTGAACCGATTTTGATGAAATTTGGTATAGGGATAGGTTATACCTTGAGAAAGGACATAGGCTATGTTTGGTCGCGATAACCGACATCCACGCGGGCGGAGCCGCGGGCATAAGCTAGTTTAGTATAAATATCATTTTTCGTAAAGTTCTACTTAATGATAATGATAATTACCAGTATGCAAGAACAGGTGGTTTTTCAGATTGGTGTGCTTGGAGAAGCCTCGGGAGCATATGTGACACTTGTAGGGCCAGGAGCCGCTGTGCACATACATGTGAGACTTCAGGTCCCCCGGCGTCGGGAACGACTTCGAGCATAAGTTGCACTTGTGCGGTTTCTCCTGTGAAAGAAAAATATATTTTAATATTTAAAATATCATATACTTAGCTGAAAACAGTCGGATACTCTTTAAAAGTTTATATTATTTTCTGTCTCATGTTTGGCAGTGTAACAGAGATTTTGGGTTCGCTTGATTAAGAAATGTATGTTGAAGAAAAGATACCTTATTGACAACAATAGCCTCTTAAACACTGTTAGGTGGAACCGTGAATATTTTGGGTATCAAGCCTAAATTCTATACCTACTATTACTATGCCTACTTACTGTTGTATGAGTCATTAGACTGTGCTACTGTTTTGAAATAATTGTATTTATATGAACATCCGCAGCCATTTTCAATACTGCTTAGTCAAATTAGTTACTTATTACTAAACGTCAAAACGATAAGTTATAAGGTAACTTGTATGAAAAAAAATTTAGTGACGTCATTAAATTTAATAGTCAAATCAGTTACTATTATATGTTGGGTGGATGATTAAAAATAAATAAAAACTATAAAATAAGAACCAACTCAATTTTTACCACTCTTTTACCATTCTTAATTTAGTATGGTCAGTTAGATAATTTATTTTAACTATAGGATAATACCCAATTAAGTATATCCAATATTCTGAACCAATTCCAAATAAAATACCCTGTAAATAGTACTAATTAACCTCCATATAAAATAAGGTGAGGTGGTATTACCGTTAAAGAGCATGTCTTCAGATCTAAACACACCAGTCGAACCTCCTTAATATATTTACAGCTTGCTTTGAATCACCCATGAATACAAAAAGAGAATTAAAACAATAATGAACAGAGCTAATAATGTGCACCATGACATAGCACTACGAACGGAAATCAATTTAATTCGGGCTCAGCCATCTAAGAAAGTTACTTTAGTGGCACAGTACTTGTATGTTAAGGAGTTATTTTATGTCTAAATATTTTTTTTATATTTGGTCCGTCAATTCACTGCACCCCGCTAGATGGCAATAAAGCTGACGTGCAGTCCAGAAGATACAGACCACCTTTGCTTAACATCAGGCGAGGTGAAGTCAAATTGACGTGTCCTATATAAAAAACACATTCCCAGTGCCATTGGACGTAAAATGGTGGAAAAAAAAGTCGTTAAGGTTCCGTATGCCGAATGAAAAACGCTTACACTAGGAAATACTCCTGTGTTTTTTTTCTTTTCACCTGTAATTAGGATTGTTTTCTAATACTAAACTGATATTGTTTCTTAGTATTAATATTCTATTATGTATAACATGGCGATATTTTCATGAAAAAAAAAATACATGAATTTTTTTTAACAGGTTTGCTGTCTATGTTTTTCATAGACCTTCCCAACAAGTAAGTACAAGGCAGAATAATAAGATCTTCAATTCAATTAAGTAGAACTGTAAAATATAATTTTTGGCTCAATATAGGTCTTAAACCATTTTTACACGAATGATTCTAATCTATATCTAATTAAATCTTTTTCAATAATGACGATCATGCAAATTTCTGCTGTTCTTGATCCGATCGGCTGATAGCAAGATACACAAATTCAATCACAGCTCACACATACACAATAAACTATCTTATTCTTTCTATGATAAGTGACTGCCATCTAACTCCTAACTCCAAGATAAAACCCTACGCCAGAATCTCGTCCGCTAATTAGCAGGTGTATTCAGCAAACAATGGGGGCTTGGACCCCAAAAGTCTTGTGACGCCACATACTGACAGAATGTATTACATACATAAATTGACTCCTCATTCAGAAATCTAGTATGTAAATTTAATGCAGCTATGTCACTTACAGGGTGTTTCAACAATCTAGTTACACAACTCGGTAGATTAACAGTTTTTGTCGCACTCTACGCCCGTTAACTGCGGTGGCATTAGTCGTGAGTGTGTGAGCAGCTTAATCTGCGTTACAAACCAATCATTACGTGACATTAGACGTGGTTGTAATATGCGCACGAGCGATGTGACTTGTCTCGGTCGGTATTCATAAAAGAAATATAAAGCAGCAGTCCTTTTTTATACGATGCGAAATGCGAGTTCTGAATCTGCTGAGTCAGTAGAAATGCTATTATCTTTTTTTATGAGCACCTCAATGCGGTGAACTATTATGAATGGGTATGAATTAGTTTGCAATTTGCATGCGATAAGGTCATGGTACAGATTCTCCTGTACCCATTGCTACCTACTGTCAGGAAATATACAAGGGGTAGTACAAAATAAAACATTTTTACCGAATAACACAGTTATTAACGTAATTGTGAATTATACAATGTAGAATGTCCTAGAGTTTTTATTTATTTTTCATCGCAAATATTTATGAGTGTAGGTCTGAAATTATTTCTCAATAACCCACACACCGAGTTTTAATAACAGCATAAAGTATTTGCCATACTGTAACATGATTTTTTTTTTAGAGTTTCGAGTCAATATTCATTTACAACGCTTTACAATTCTGAAGTATTTTACAAAATTAGAAGTTAATCCCTCGATTAACACATGCATGCACTCATCAAAACCCTTTCTTTTAACTACACCGCAGCGTAAAATACAATTTGATGACCCATTAAACGGTAAGCGTGAAGAACAAATCGTAGACAGTATCGTAATTCCTTCTCTAAAAGACCATTTGTACGGTGAAACAATTTGTGGTCACTAAAACATTCAATTTTGAATGTAGAAAATGTTTTAAATAGAGGGTTAAAGTTCTAAAAAAAAAAATGGTTGACCACTAACGTGCAGTAGGCTTGACATTATAGAGGATGTTACTTTTTTGTGATTAAATTATGATTGTTTTTTTCTTTTATGGCTGTGTTATTTAGAATGTAACGAAAGTTAAAACGTTATTATCTTAGTAGTTATCTAACTTATGTTCTAAAATTACTTCGTGTTTTAAAAATACTTTTAATTTATTGAAATCGTATCAATCCTTTTTGAGTTGAGTTTGATACAATTCTAATCATCGCTTCTTCAATAGTAGTTTTATCTGTTTAACATTAGTCACGATATTTATTTGAAGAGAAACCGTCTATACACTTTTTATATAATGCAATAAAGTATCGTTCGAATCCAAGCAATTAATATGCCATCGAGAACATTTTTATGCTCAAGTTTTTATTCCCACACTGTAATATTTGTGCAATAATTTACTCCAATTAATTTACTCAAATAATTTAGGTACTCAAATTAATTTACTCAAATAAAAGTATTTTTATTACAATTCTGTAAGCACACAATTCAAATTTAATCAAGGAAATGATATGCTTGATGTTTTAGTCCGATTTCTAGTTGTAAATTTATTACAGGACATTACTTTTATTTATCTGTCACTTAATTTATGAGATTTGATATTTTTTTTCTGGAAACTTTGGTGTCATAAATTCAATGCCAAAATAAATTTGGAGGATATGAAATGTCTTCGAAAACTCCGCAGGTGCATAGTCGGTGATCTTGGCTTGAGCCCCATGATCTTGATAGAAATTAATACCTTTTTTTAAACATTTGAATCACGATAGAATTTCATTATTTGATTTGAAATGATCCCATGAATTGATATAAACCCATATTTTATCCCTTATGGTTTTTTTTCACCCTTGGCTACCCAGTTATGAATAATTAACTATAATTATAATGAGATTGACATGATCATTTACATTCATAGTTCGCCGGGATGAAACAGCGCCAAAATATCGGATCCTCGGAAAAATATTACAAACATGGTAAATATCCCGGCGAGTGTTTTACTATGAATATAATCATCATGTCTAAAATAATATTATTGGATCTTTTTATAGTTTAAAAGCGTTAAGATAATGTTACAATATATATTTATATCCTTACTTCTTATATATAAATAAATCGAATAACTGATAAATTCATTTTGATATACCCTTTGTTAGACATTTGATGTGTATATCCGAACGCACCCATTCGGACCTCTCGCTCAGATATGACTTACTCTATCTATCATTAATGAATTATAAATACTTACAAGTAATAAATACGTTCAAGTACGTTATTAAATTAGTGTTATCATTTAAACACAATACCCTTTCTACATTATTAAATGTCACATTTGCAGCAAGAACTAATAACTTTGATTGCAACCGTTGTTACATAAAAACCTAACAACGGTCCTTTTGTTTCTTATGACTTTTTACAAAACACATTAAAACTTTTAATTAATTCTAAAACAATTTCCTGTACAAAATAATACGATCTAATAAAAAAATTAATAGAGATACATCCTAGGAGCGTTTCCATTAAATTTTTACTCGTTAATTCACACCAATCTACGAACCCTATAATTTAAATTAAGCGACTAAGCGAGAAACCAAGATATCAGTCACTTTACATGCGATCCAAATTGCCATCTACACATAGGCGGGTTGTGCAGTAGCTCAATCAAGAGCAAAAAAACGAGGAACGATATTATATCGACCCTTCTCGCTACCGAATATTGCAACATATAAATCAATAAACAAAGAGCCATTAGTTGTCTGACAATTTCCTTTGGATAAATCACGACGTTCGCAAAAAACCTCCCGTCTCATCTGTACTTCGATAATGAAGGAGCGTGTGTTGTTTATGACGCAACGATATTACCACGATAGTGCAATTCTGTTTCGTAGCGTTATTACAAAAAACCTCTCCCAATTGCTGAACATAGGAAAAAAAAGTTATCTTAGTTTATGATATGTATTTAATCACCTCATCTATAATACCAAAGCCACCTTTTTTGTAGCTTTTTATGTCATGATCACTATTTGCTCACAAAAGACAAAGAAAAATTGCCCACAAGCCCACAACAAATAGTCGTGAAAGAAGTCATTGGTGTCGCACCGCACGTGTGTTAAAATTACAAACTTTCTTTTGTAATAAGTGCAATTACTGTTATAGAAGGCACAGTGATCATTAGAAAAAATCAAGTAATTTTTTAACCAAAACCGCTTGTTTATGTGTTTTGTAACTTTTGGTATGAGTTTATTATAGTAAACAGTTATTGTTTAGTTAATCTCTAAGGATTTTCCGTTTAATGAAATTAATCTAGTAAAATATATTAAACTAGTATATAGTTATTGTAGGAATTGATCACAGTTATTGTTATTAATCCAATCTACTCTCATTTAATTTTTGATTAAAAAAAACTAGATAGACTTGACTTACAAAATTACGTTGTTAATTAAGATAAACCCAGCTAAAGCTAATAACAACAGGTGTCTATAGCTACCATGTTCAAGATTTTTAGTCTCTATTTATCAGAAATTGGACAGAAAAGATAGGAAATTATTGATTTAAAAGGCAAATGTGCTACTGTTCTACGTATTAAGAGAAATATATTTGGTCTTGAAATATATATTAAGGATTACCAGAAAATTTATTTGATGTCAGCAGTAGGCTACTTAAAATTACACTTGAATGGCACTAATCGTTTTTTTTTTGATAGTACAAATTCAAACTACATATTTTCGCATTCTATCTCGTTTCTTTCTCGTTTTCATATCTTCCTTTTCTCATTTGCAGAATCACGCAATCGATCAAGTAGCCGGTACAGTCTATATCGCCGGTGTACAGTGACGTATGGCCAGCCGATACGCCTGTGCCACGTTATGGAAATTGAATGCAAATGCAACGTGCTGCGGTTAATTTAGCTAAATAAATTGATCTGAAATAACCTAAGGGTATTTCGGTACTGTTCTTGTTAATGTTTTTAAGGCAATCAGAATATGTGTGGAATAAGATAGTGAATTTTATAAAGGATTGTTTATATTTAAAAGGTGATTAATGTTTTTGAAATTTTTTGAACATTGTGGTTAAAGTGATTTTCTATCGTTAAATGCTTATAAAAATAAGTATTTTATAATAACTTTCAAGAGTACACTTTTGCACCGATTGGAAATTAACATAATGTACTTTTAGTAGGTACGTGCCGTTATATTTTTTGAATTTATTAATTCACGAAATGAGGGCACAAACCTTGATATCATCATCAAACTGGATATATTTCCGATCGTCAACTAGTAAAGGTGCAACCCTCATAGAAAATATCTATGGTGCAACCGATTTATCATTCATTTTACTAGCGTTATCGTATGTCCCGACATACCCGACAACCCGTTCTCAAAACTCGATACAATTTCTTGTATCAAAATAATAACCTATAAATATTAATATATTCAAAGGGAACTAATTAATAACCACAACCAATTATCTAAAAGTGAAGTTAATCAATATTGTGGTGTCGCTCTGTACGTTGGTAAGACAAGAAGTCTACTAATTGGTACGTAGTACATCAAACGTTGATTTGTTATAACTCCTTTATTCATGGAACGAACTCGTTCAGTTAGTTAATTTGATGAATATTTAGAGAGCACTTAAAGAACTGAAGGTGTACGTTTTATTGTTAAAAATACTACATACTGTACATGTTTATGTATGTATCTCTACATCTTCTATCGAATCGAAGGTGCCTCAACTCTCAGATTCTATGTTTCCAGTGTGCCTCCACAGAAAATGATATCCAGGTGGCTTACTTATGTTCCTCCGCTCCGCATGCAGCGCATGTTAGCAGGTGGGACAGGGTCTGTGGAGTAACTCCACACTCACACCGCAGGTCCACGCCGTCTGAGAAACCCCATCTTGACCGATTCTCCTTGCTTCGACCGACCTGTGTCCGAAGTCTGTTTAGGGACTTCCACCTAATCCAGGAGAGGTCGTGCCCAGGCGGCAAACTCTCCGACCGAGGGACGAAAGGGGTTGGTACAATAAGGATAGTAAAATGACCCGTCAGTTTATTTTCACCTCGCTTGATGGTAAGCTAAAGGAAGTCTCGGAAAGAGGGTCACCATTATAAACAAGTACCATATTAACAATGGTGGCACTTAGCTTGACGACCTCAACAGATGCCGTTTCATACTCCGCTTATAGGACCCGGCACTGTAGGTAAAAGGAACTGATGAATACTCGCTTGTACTTTTCCACAATATTCAATATTTCAATACAAGTTTAGTGTTATATAACTACTTAGCAACAATCCTAATGGATACATCATTATTGATTTAAATAACAAATTTTTCATGTACTTCAAGGCGTACAACATACCATATTGAATTATTTTAATTTATAGCTTATCAGACATTATAAATTATACATTATGGGTAAACTTGTTTGGTGGTATTAAAGAGCAGTCCACTCATTGGTTGACTAGTACTATGAATATAAAATTGCCTACTTCAATTATGTAAGGATTAGTCAAATTATATAAGAGACTTATTAAAACTCCTTTCAAAAATAAATTTTATGCTATTTATTTATTTTTTACTCAACCTCTTTACCATGTCTTGATGTTTAATCTAATCCCACTAGTTCGATGTTTTTCCTCTTTCGATTCACTCAGAAAAGAATCATTAGACCATCCACTGCGTGTACTGGATTCTATTATGTGAACAAGTGCTTGATTTTTTTTGCATGAAATTATTTGCACAAAATATGCACGAAACATGTGTTAACATGCATGTTGAATGGTGAGTAGGTGCATTACTTCAGAAGAAACAGGTAAAAAGGTATTCACGGACACAATTCTTATCAAAATAAATATTTAAATATAAAACAATTAAAATTATCATTATTTTATTTTTATAGTTATTGAGGAGTGTAAGGACAGATCAAATGACAGGTAATTTTTATCTGCCTTCCTCATAGGCTAAAGGTATGAAATTAAAATTAATAACCGCTTAATTATTTATACGTTATGTAAATATGATACGACAGCATTCATGCAATTCCACAATCAATTGTTTGAATTAAATTTTATTTTTGTTTCAATTAAATTATATTTTTGTAAATCTTACTAGCCAACTCCTTCCACTGTTCTGTATCTGGAATATGATGCAAGACAAGTGTTTATAGAAACCCGACAACTGTAATTTTTATTTCAATTATTGTACATAATATACGTAATAATTATTGTAAATAAAAATAGTGTTTATATATTTCCCGCAGTTCTACCCGCGTGGATGTCACTTATAGCTAAATTAAGATGTAAGCTATCCTATTTTTCAAGTTGGATCAAACTGCACATGGTGTGCAAATTTGATTATAAATCAGTTAAGTAGTATAGCAGTCCATCGCGGGCAAACAACGTGATACACAGTCAAATTCTTCTTCTTCTTCAAGTGGACAAATCGCACCATCGAAAATGCGAGATGGTTCAGGACTTATGTATGACTTAACGCTTTCTTCTTAAATTCCCTTTACGTGCTAATGAAAAGTCTTACATCAAATCCTCTATCAATATAATACAACCCTAAATAACAATGTATGTCCTATTTATTAGCCAGATGCTATGATGTGCGATGTTGCTCACAATGTGACTTTGCGTGCACATAACTTGAAGAAACCAGCTCAGCGAGGAATGATTTGTAAGTAGATTGGTTAGTAAACCGTTATGATGTTTGAATTCTAAGGTTCTGATGTGGTAGTGCTTTCAAACTAGATTGACTTAGCTCACTTTAGCTTCAGGAGGTGAATATGAATTAGTGAAAATGAATTAATTTGCCGTTTAGAAATAGAAGTAGAAAAGAAAAACGGGAAGAAGGAAAATAAATTTCATTTCATTATTTCATTTCATTGGTCTCGTTAATGTATTTAATAATAATAATAAAAATGTATCTGAAGTTATGTAATGTATAAAATTGTATATAGTATAGTGGTTGATTTGAACTTTAATATAAAGCTTTGAGCGAAATGACAATTTTTAAAATTCATAATTTTGGTGGGCTATAAGAAGCGGCCTTTTTTTTATAAAGGACACGTCAATTTGACTAAACCTTGCCTGATGTTAAGCAAAAGCAAAGTCTCGGAAATATGGTCACCATCGTTTGGTATATCCATGTTAACAGTGGTGGCACTCAGCTTGACGGCCTCATCAGATGCCTTTTCACGCCCCGCTTAAAGGACCCGGGACTGTAGGAAGAAGGGTACACGTGAGCCATTCTTATGGGCCACCAAAATTATATATTTTGGTGGCCCATGACGCGACGAAACGATGATAATAGTAATATACATTTGAGTAATGTAAATAAAAGTATAATAGTATAAGTCGAGTGTGAACCAATCCTCGCCTATTTCATTAAGTCACCTCCATGGAATAATTTAATCAGTAGCGTCCAGCAAAAGAACGATAAAGCATGATTGATAGTGTTGCCGTTGCACAGATGCAATCTGCCGCTGCGCCGGAGTCGCTGTTATTTTTCTTTTTAAACATGAGCGTTTAATCTCGGGAATGAATGGACTTGTTTATCTTCAAGTATGGATGAAATGGGGTAGGTAGAAATGAAGCTAGCAAATATTTTTAGTTGATATTATTTGTTGTAACCGTACATTAGTATACAGGGCAGATTATTATGGTTCTTGTATTAACCATTTTAATGATATTATGATACTAATGTAATGGATATTTGTCAGTATATTCATCGTTTCTGTTTTTATTTATTAAATATTTATAAAATTATCTACACATATTTTAGTTAACCCTATTAGCTAAGCCAAATACTTTATATTCGATTCTACGACTGTTCTATTCCAAGCCCACCACCTTAGCCAATAGTCTGCTATCATCGCTTTAAATGGATATCAATTTCTTAAGAAAAGAATGATAGTTCATAAAGGTAGAATTCTGAGTTTTGGTAAAAGTTTGTGATGATTATCAACCTTAACCACATTAAAAGTATGACTTGTATCAAATTACAGTACCAATCAATAATTCCGACTCTACAACTAATATGCTACCAAATAATTTAAAAGTCAAACGTTATAGAGGATAAATTATACATTGGCCCCATTATTATTAAGTTCGGTTATAAATTTAATTCCACGATACCTAGACTAATTGCGATACTTTTAGCTACCTGTTAAACTGAGTGCCGCTAAAACACCTATAAATTAATATCGAACCCGGTAACCGTAATTACGACATCAAATAAAAAAAGACTATCGCATATTGGTTCGTGGGCGACTGATAAGGGCTGTATTCAAACACCTTCACGGGAAATTAAACCATAATAGTTTGGAATAAAGTGGATAATAACATTAATAACTCTGTAAATTAAAAATCATTTTCGGCCCACTGGACAGTAACTTCGAAAGGTGTTTAATATTCATTTTTGAGTTGTCACCTTTTTATCAGGTGATACATTTGGTTTGATATTAATTATTAGTATTTTTATATTGATATAATTTTGTACATTGTATTGAACAGAGCAAGAAATAGTTCCTTTGATTATACTTTTTACACAGTTGCTCTTCACAATAATTCATAAGTCTCGTTACCTAATCAACCAATCGTTTATATTGTTACTAAAGTCTTCTGACCGTTTCACTCTTGCACTAAATTACCTATTTAGAAGATAAGAAAAGTTTCTATGCCAATGTTCTCTCTGTCACTGTGTCTTTAAATTTTTTCATATCTGCTTCCCGTTTTCGATGTGAATTAGTGTGTTTTATAGCATTACCATCTATCTACCCAACTTCGAGAGGAAAGTCTGCGCCGAAGGCTTGTCCGCAAATCAGTAAACAGTTGAGGTAATCTTGAACCCTGCGGGCTTAAGCTATATCCTTACAAAACACCTAACCTTGAAAGCCACATCTTGTTAACAAAGTAATTACATGAATTAATACCAAGATGTAACATAAATGTCAATATATCGTGACAGAACTCCTTAACAATAGCCCATAATCACTCAATGACATTACAAGGAAGGCTATAATTGAAGCATTTGTGAAGAGGCACTTTTACATCGTACCGCATATCTACATACAAGTGAGGCGGAAAATATTAACTGCACGCATTTTTTTACACAATAAAAACCATTTCTAAGACGGCAGCACGCGTTGTGGTTGATTAAAATGAATTATGATTGTTGCAGCAAGCTGGCTGGGTCATTATTTGTAAATCAAGTGTACTGTTTTGTCTATTGTCACGCAATGCGGTACAGTGTAGTGCATAAAAAAATACCCGGATCGCGTTGATTACATTTATAATATAAATGAAATGAGGTTACTGACGATATGTATGTTGCATATAAGTTATTTGTTATTCTATTTTAAGTTGAAACATTAATAATATTTTGAATTTTTTTGAATCTTATCCTATTCAAAATGAAATCTTCACGCACAAAGCTAAAAAGTAAAGGGAACTTAACGAGTAATGTGATTTAATATACGAAAAAGATGATCTTATAGAGTCAAATGGCTTATTGATTGACATAAAACAATGAAGGACTTGTGAGGATCGTCTCTTTTTATTGGCTCACAGTGTATTTTTGGCAATAATTTGATCGTATCTTTCACCAGAGTCAGCGTCAGAAATATCTTGACTACAGTCTCAAAATGATTTCAAAAGAGCAAATCAAACTGTTTTATTCATTTAAATTGTATTATTGTCCAAACCAAAGATATGTACCAATTATCAGAACAATCTGTCAACACAAAGGGAGAATATCAAGGAATTAAGACAGTTTTAAGCACTTTGTTCATTAAGATCAAAGACAGTCCGATTGCTGTACACAATCACAAAACCAGAAGCATGAAATCAATGCGTATAGCTGCAGCAGGGTAACTTTATATTAAAACGGATGAAAACACGAATGATTACTAGTCATTAGAAATTCAGACTGTAATTGCTTCTACATACTAGTACGTACTTACTGTTTTTTGTAATACATCCAGCAGTTTTTTATATTTACTACTATGTATAAGACTGCGACAGTTTCAGTAGTAATAGTAGCAGTAGTCATTAATATGAAGCCACCCTACCGCGTAATTTAACTCCTTGAAAGGAATGCCATTTTCCTGCAAGAAACTTGGTTTATAGCGATAAAGTACCCCTGTAATATATAAGGCCGGGTAGTCGACATCCCTATGATCGCGGGCCGCGGTATTAAACAAATCACGCTTCCAATAGGCACTTAGTCATAAACTCAGGCTTTCTCGTACATTTTCGATCAGACCGTAAACAATTTTAACATAGGTTCCTTTCATTTTGCTCGACATTAAAACCTGTAAGTTATAGTAGATTAGAAATATTCCGCTATTGAACTTAATAAAGATCTTTTAAAATGGCAATACATAAAGTGAATGGATTGAGATGGTGTTCGTTTCGTTTTGCAGGATTAATGTCTAGTCAAGAAAAGTCTCTATTACTACCTACTTATAATAAGCATCTGCAGATAGCGCAAGTAGTGTTATAAAGTAAAACGTCAAGAAAACAAAAAGGAAAACGAAAACACCTTTCGTAAAGTCCTTTATTTAAAATCTGGGGCTGCGATCGAATTGTAAATTTTTGTCATATAATATTACAAGTTTCATCTTAGCTTGGATGTTACAATTTGATATACTTTTTGTAATCTACATAGTATTATTTTTTGTATCTATCTACTTTTTGTAAATATAGCTCTGAAGTAAGTTTCTAAGTTAGATTCGAAAACAATACCCCCTAAGTTGGGAAAAGACTTGGAGGAATAAATAAATACCTATCTAAAATTTTGAATCTAACATTTTTATATAAAATAAACCAAAATATAACTATTCCAAAAACTTTACCTAAATATTTGTACTAAAAGCTTTTTCATTATCAACAAAATCCATTCCAAACATGATGTTTACAAAATAAAATATGCCATTATACACGAATTCGGCTTTTCAATCAATCCGCCGCCAAATAAAAACCATAGATTTGATAGACTTACGACATAGAACGATATTTATTAAGACATTTACTGTAACGGTCTGTTTCCGAGCATGTTTATACACATACGGACAAACGACCATGATTGGGCCCCAATTCTGAGGCAATATAAAAAATGTACCAGTTTAAATTGTCAACTTGCTGCTTGTTAATGACTACTGATGTAGTTGGGGAGCTTAATTGAAAACTAATAGTATATAATATTAAAATATGATATTTATTCCCAGTACAAACTTTATAGTTATCAAGAAATATGACACGGGAAGCATTATTTTTCTTAGGTTCTATCTATAAGTTCCATCTTGTAAGGAGAGCGGCTTTGATAGCTGCGTCACAGTGTATACTTTATCATCAATCTGATTTTGTATTTGCTCGCCGGTTGTGTTTCTTCGAATAAACATTTATAGTTTAACTAGCTTTTGCCCGCGGCTCCGCCCGCGTGGATGTCGGTTATGTCCTTTATCAAGGTCTAACCTATTCCTATACCAAATTTCATCAAAATTGGTTCAGTGGTTTAGACGTGAAAGCGTAACATACAGACAGACAGACAGACGGACAAAGTTACTTTCGCATTTAGGTATAATAATTAGTATGGATTGTTTCTTATTTATCTATTTATGTGTGCTGTGTGTGTGTATGCGTGTGATATGTTCCAGAATATAATTATTATCACCATCTCAAAAATTACACCCCTAAGAAAAATTCAATGACTTTTTCATAAGGGCTTTCATTCTAAGCTAATCAATGTTACAGGTATCAACTTAATAGCTGGATAAAACGAGTATTTCTATTTATCAATGGTGTAATATGTATCAAAGGTGTTTATCAGATTTTAAAATTATTATTGATTGTTATAATCAAAGACAAATAACTTATTAGCAAAAAAAATTGGATCATGTCATTTATATTTCTAAATTTTAAATACGATTTTTGCAAGTAATTATAACGATGTTTTTTTTTGCGAATGAAATATTTTATAATTCTGTCTCTTGTACTATAATGTATTCAATTTAGAAGACGGTGAACGTCAAAGAAGACATATATATTATAAACTAGTCGTCATATAATGCCCTGTTTCATTATTCGAAAGTCTTTGGTAACCAATAAAATTTCATTAAACCGACTTCCTGTTAAAACAAGTGGTATTATGGTTTTGATACTTGCGTATTATGTGGGCCTAATTATGTAGTTTGGAATGCAACTCTCGCTAAATTAATGTAACACGTTTCTAATTTCAATTTTACAAAATAATATTTATGGTTGCTTTATTACAAATCACCCGCTATTTTAGGAAGTCTAGAGTTTAAGTGAATTTATGAATTCGTCAAAGTGAATAAATAGACAAGAAGTCTAATTTATCAGATAATAATATATTTAAAGTTATGAAGTAAATCAGTAGAAGAAAGTGTTCAGAGGCCCAATCGACTCAATAAAATAATCCGCACTAGTTCATACTAATATTAAAATCTGCATGTCTGTCTGTTACGCTTTCACGCCTAAACCACTCAATTGATTTTGATGACAAAGTTCATATAGGGGTAGATTAGATCTTGAGAAAAGATATATGCTATGTTTAGCCGCGATAACCGACATCCACGCGAGCGAAATACATACCTACTTCAAAATTGAAAAATGACATTAATTTACAACATAAATCTAAACCAAGAGACTGATCCATACCTGACAACTGTCGTGTTTTAATTGTACCTATTGCAGGTGTGTTAACAGCTAATAGATACACATAAATTATTTCAACAATACGACACAAAATCGAATAAAAGTGTCTTTATCCGGAATAAATCGATACAGGCTTTTACGATGCCATATTGCCTTTATAATATCATTAAAAAAGTATCCAAGGTGTCTGTCATCTGCACCTGCTATAAATAAAGGTTTTAAAATCGGTTAAAACCGTTGCATACGCAATTACAACCGGAATAGTGGATTGAAAGATACTCCGATATTATTTATTTGAATGGGGGTTTTTGAAGATGGGTTTTCATTACTAGTTTTCGTTATAATTGTTGGAGTTAATTAGATTGATAAGGTTCATTTTTTAAGGCTTTACAATGTAGTATTAAAAATTCTATATTCATATCTACCACAAGATACAAAAAATACGAGCCGTTATAATAAATAATGATAATAATAAATAATAATAATATTTGGACCTGGCTCACGAGGTTGTCGACATGTGGAATGTGGATTCGGCGATTATTGTTCCGATAGTCGCGTCGGTTCACGGACTGATTGCCAAGAGCCTCGACCATCACCTCAAGAGGCTCGCGTTCGACAGTTGGGTCAAGGGCCTGATGCAGAAGGCGGTACTCCTCGACACGGCACGCATTGTGAGGAGGTTCCTCTACTTGGAGCCCTAACCACCGGTAGCTTGGTCCCTGTACCCGATGCCGGTGGGGTACTATTTTTTATATTTTTAAATAGTTTTTTTTATGTGTATTTTAAAATATAATTTTTAAGTTTTGTTAAATGAATAAAGAGGATAATAATAAAATTCTACACAACGCTATCTAGACCCATGGTAAGCTTTAACTTTTAAGCTTTAAGATACTTTTTTTTGTAAATACATACGTTTCAGATACATTTCTATCTAACTCTGTACGGATATATAAAACCTTGATTACTATATTATAATATATGTATATGATTATCGTTCCAATAAATACTGAGTAAAACTATGCGTCAGTCGGTGATCGAATCGACAAACGCAAATCACATTGTGATTGGAGACAACCGCTGATCTTACGGACTCCTTGTTATTGTTACTTATGTCGTATGGTCCAAATGGTTAATATTATTTATTGAATAACTAATCTTTCGACATTATTGACACCAACACAATTAACTTTATAAACATTTATCGTCATATTACGATCTGAAAAAACTAGAATCTGAAAAACAGGAACAGTCTGGATGTACAAGGCCGTGGATTGCGAGCAATGGCTCACATTGGGGAAGCCTATACACAATAGGGTACCTAATTGATTGAATACATTTTATGAAAATGTTGTCATTATTGTTCGATATTGTGGCAATTGCAACGATTCTGCTGTACAGGTCTCTCATAAAAAGAGAAAAATATTTGAGTCAGTTATAGCAACCACATGCAGTCTAAATGCTTCCCAGCTTAGACTGCAAGAGGTTGCTGTAACTGACTCGAATATTTTATTAGTTAAAAAAGTTTAATTTCAGTGAGGTATTCTCTTGAGACAGTACTAAGCAAAATTATTTTTCTGCTAACAATGTACACATCTCATAGTAATGAAATGTAAAACTGTAGTAAAATCTGAATACTATTCCGCTATCAGTTCGTTTCTCGTGCCCAATACGCCTCATTGTACAGCCACCAATTGTGTGAACACGACACTGGACAGACGAACAGACAGACTGACAATAAACAAATAACGAGCCTCTAACGAGTGAAAAGTGTCAAGTGCCGTGCCGCGAGCGCAGATTACAGCGGCTACACGTGGAGAGTTATAGTTTCCATAACTACAGGCTGAATCACCTAGATACTGTCATGTCAAAAAGTGTATATTTACAATGAAACGGTTTGCATAGGATTATATGGCAATACTCATACAAACATTATATCCAGACATGCATACGTACATATACATATATACTATATAATCTCCATCCATTCATATATATTCATATAATATCCATTCTTACTCAAAGTGCTTAAATAAAGGCCAAGATAGAGGGCCCACTAGATGGCAATAATCTCGCCTTCTATTAAGTCATGGGACTGAAGATCATAATTGACGAAACCCTTTGCCTTCCTCTTTGAAGATTTGCATACGTGATTATAATGGATGTTTAAATAACTCATTCTCATTAGTTCTTGGCTTGTCTGCCACCTGAGTGGTATAGAAAATAAACAGTGATTGTATTTAAGTGTATCATCTTCAATTTAAAAATATGTTATTAAAAAACGTATGCGTTACAAAAAAAACTGATTTTAATCCTTTCAAATATCGACACAGTTTTATCTGATCCGTATTATATTACGATTCAAGGCTAATAAAATATCCTCTTAATTTTTTATGGTGACACCCTGATTAAAACGTTTCTATCAGCCGTCATGACAGGTGACGCACCCTTTTGTTATTTTAATTTTTAAAGATGCATAGAAAATTGGTACAGCCATAATGAGTCTACCTGACTATTTATTTGAAGCTAAGCAATAACAGGAACTAAATATTTACATTAACATAGAAAAAAAAACGGTAATCACAATTGATACCTTATTGACGTGTAAGTATAATTAATTCTGGCCTAAGAATGCTAAATGAAATAACTATCACTCTTTCATTGCCACCAGCAAAGTAAAAGTGGGAAAAGAGGAGCAGATAAGAAAATGACACTGCAGGACTTTTGACAAGACACGGCGTTTTGAAATTAGCAAAAAGTGGGAGAATAGGACTGCTCTGGAATAAACTACTCCATTTGTGTTCAAAAAATGATCGTATGCCTAGGGAGAGTTAGAGGGGAGAGAATCCGCTTGCTGCGTGGGCACACTAGGCTACCGGCGATGTTATCAGATTGAATGAAGTGGTAATAGGAAAAATAACATCAAGAATCCTCACCACTTCAACTCATCTTAATTTATATAACCAAGCCTTCTCTCCAACAACATTATACTGCGAGAAATGCACACAAAACTGTTAAAGGGCCGCATATAACATCGCAACTAGGCCATAAAGCATCTACCCACCAAAGTCATGCCTATTGTGTATCACTCGCTTCCATCAAGCTATTGTAAGCGCTGCATTATTATTTAGCCTTTCTGCACTTAACTAGCCGTCCAATACTGTCCAGTTTAATTCACCACTTTGACAGCTGAAAAGATCCATTTTACGAGGGAGAATGGCCGATCGATCAAAGACCCAACGTATAAAGGATCGCCTATCAATTTTCTTTGTGGATTCAAATATACAGTTAATCTAGATTTTGATTCAAATTTATTCATCCACTGTATATTAGACTGCCTTAATTAGGTATGTCGATCGATAAAATCAATTAATGTGAAAATTATTGCGAAAATAATGTATTTATTGCTTTATTTAAAATAGTTACGATGAAATAATTTTCTAAATGGACAAATTGGATGTGTTTTCACACTATTCATCTTGATATGCCAAATTCTTTAAAAAGTTTCTATCTACAATGTTATTAATGGGAGCTGCAACGCCAAAAATCGAATGATTTATATCAAAATTTCACATTTATAAAATGCTTTTTTAACCAAAAACAGATTTATTACTTTATTAGTTATTACTACTCTAAAGCTTAGACATTATAGCCTTATATAGCGTCGAGACAGTCACTGACCCGGTATTGCAATAATGATATAGATACGACTTCTACAAGGTTGAAATAATTCAATCTTTCAAATACATCTTTCCAATGTATACCATAACACCCGATCCTCCTCCGTGTGCATCCTGGCTTTTCAGGTCCATCCATGAAACTGGGGGCAATCCTACCACTGCCCATTCGCGGTCTCTACTCCAGAACTCGTTTGCTCAACCGGCTATTAATTCTTCAGTTGATGTGGCCAGTCCATTGCCAAATAATAATAATTTGAAATAATTAAGTAGGTAACAAAAATTCATATACACATTTGCATCAAAAATTTTCATATCGTCAATGTTATAACTACATGCTTTAGAAAAACGTTACAACAACCAAAATTTATTTTCCCATGAACTCACGAACCGTATCGTTCAAAAGACGTTGCCGAAGACGCCACGAGCACCAGACCGTAAACAGTTCACACGATCGTATGTGAACATTGTGAACCTACGATATTTCTGTACACTACCCGCTCATTGTTTACGAATGTACGTATGATCATCCTGATCATTATCACCACCAAAATTAATTGAGATGTTATTTCATAAAATCTTAATTTTTCATATTTTTAATTTTTCATTAGGTAATGTTGCCAGAATGGGGTATTGTTCTGTAATATATAACATAATGATAATCAATCTTGGATTTTCTCAAGCTAATAAAGTTTTTATTTTGTTATTTCTTTTATTATTGGACAAGAGACAACACAATAATATAGATTAAGGTTAGCAGAAATAATTAGGTAAGTATTATTTTTATGTATGTATAAGTAAGTATTACCTTGTTCAATTTTAAAAATGGAACACAAAGAATCGTAAAAATGAATCGGGCAGGTCCATCACAAAAATCAACATATTCAATCGAGATTGCGCACCCATTGTTTCATATCGACAACGATACATCACTATCGATGCGTCACACTCACTGACCGCAAGAGTTCCCACGTTGACCTGGCAACCCTGGCAATTTATTGGCCCTTACTTAACTGTAACTACCTGTGACCGCACCTGCGTCTTAAGAAACAAGGGATGAACGCGACGATATTTTTTACATCTTATTTTTTTCGTGATCTAGTTTTATATCGGTCAGGTGTCTTACTACTTTTTTTATGTAATGCGTATGTAGTAGTTTTAATTATGTCATAAATAATTTAGGTCTTAATCGACTACAAAAAAAGAGATGGATGGCGTTATTTCGTGCGTATTTATGTGGAAGTAATGCGACTAAAAAGTATTAAATTAGGGCATCGGAGCTGAATTTTTAATAAAATCCATATCCATACTAATAATATTATAAATGCGAAAGTAACTCTGTCTGTCTGTCTGTCTGTATGTTACGCTTTCACGCCTAAACCACAGAACCGATTTTGATGAAATTTGGTATATAGATAGGTTAGAACTTGAGAAAGGACATAGGCTATGTTTCGTCGCAATAACCGACATCCACGCGGGCGGAGCCGCGGGCAAAAGCTAGTACTTTATAAATTGATCGGGCCGAATCTGGATACCATTTTTATAATAATGGTCATTGGTGGCACCACCTTTACAATATAATGGGTTATTCATCAGCTCGCTAGCGTCAAATTCGCTGACGCGCGAGTGGGCACCTTCCGATTTATTTATGTTTAACTTTAAAGTGTCATTCACCGAGAATTTAATCGCTAATAAACTTAACTTAAATATCAAGAATATAAATATCTACATCCAAATCTAAGTGATATAAGCAGGTATTGTGTAAAAAACCTGTTTTTCTAATATCACTTTCTCTATCATTACACCATTTTCTAGAATTCTTGCATCATACCTTTCTTTCTTATTTTTTTGTGCCAACCCTGTGCGCATCAACCGTATACACTTGTGTGATTTTCTTAAGTTGCGGACATATGAGGTCATAGTTAAATAAGTAAAAACTAAGGAGGGGCGTTATGGGAACTGAGCACGGTAACACCATAGTAATGCGCCAGGCTTTACCGAACCGTAATATAGCACTTCAGTATATTATCATCAACTTAATTGGGCTGGTAATTACTTTAGTGTAATTTAGATAATCAATGTATCTATGCCAATTATCAAAACAGTTTAAGGTTTGTTTAGCAAAAGTTGGATTTGAGTGAAAATAATGAAATTTTAACGCATTTGAGATGAAATCACTGCTCAGTTTGGTGTACATAACTCTCCCCGTACGCTTTTATTATACCTACCCTATATCTTCCGCCTTTACTTTTTAGTTCACCGTTTAAAGAGTATTTTCAAGATAATTCATATTCGTGCATTCGGAAGCTAATTTCTGTATTATACTGCAATATAGAAATTAGCATCCCATCTGAAACAAAGTATGTGATTTTGAAAAACCACTAAGAAGTTATTCATGTATATTTATCGACATAAACATCTATTGTGCATTATTACAGCTCATGACCACGGAACTGATCGCTAATATGCATTGCATGCAATCTAAATCATTGTCTATTGAGAAAAAACAGCAATTAATGACTCACAATAAGGCTGAAAAGGATACGTTGGTGAGAAACATGTGAATATTTATAAGAAAAACTGTAATGACTCTTCATTGTTCTAAAAGGATAAGCTGTAGTTTTTTATTACAGTTTGCAGGCGTATTAGCAATCTACAATCAATGTAAGTTTCCGTGATTGCAGGCTGCATTGATAGCTGAACTACTTATTCGTGTAAAAGACTGCGTAACATGGTCAATAATAATAGCTTTATTTAACATATTGATTATAGTTTCAAAGCATTTAGGAAGTATAGATGTGAACTGTACGGATTTCACAGTATTTTTGTATTCCTGGAGTAGATTTCCCTGGGTGGCGAGAACGAGATCAAATTTCAACATGGGCGAAGCCGACTGTTATATTTCATGCCAAATGGATTGAGAAAAAGTTTGTGGACTGACTGGACCGGTTACTTAGGGGTTGTACACATTTTTCACGCAGCGCCACGTGTGGCGCCAGTGTGATCCTTTTTTTGGTAAGTACACAAAAATCACTACTTCTATTACGAAATTTAGTGCAAATTTTATTCTCAATCGATCTGACACGGTCTATAGTATCAACTAAAAACGAAACACTAAATGTTTTACTAAGCACAAAACATAAGGTAGAACCATTTATTTGGCTTATTTATTTTTCTAATGCTAATGGCATGGTCGAAATAACCATAGTTACAATTAAACTTTAATATAGAAGGCATTTTTTAATCACGTGCAAAGTATACTTGATTTCGTAGATAACTTAAAAAACATTTACCGAATTAAAACTAAAGTAAATATAAAACCAACGAACAATAAGCCGGACATTTAATTATCCACGTTAAACTAAAAACATTGTGTGAAATAAAAAAACATCAAATATTAATAAACATTTGAACAAGTAAGTACGTTTAAAGCAGTTAATTGTATCTGAATCTCACATTAAATTTATAAAAACTGCCTTTGAACTGTATAGACTAAATTTTACAGGTCAATCATCGCAGTCCACTGGTGGACATAGGCTTCTCCCAATGTTGGGAGGCTTTGGCATACTGTTTCCACGCTGTTTGTAAGGGGGTTTATTTAGAGTTTTACTTCTCTCGTAGTGATGTCATCTGCGTATTTTTCCATTAGTCGCCTCATATTATATATGTCTTCACCTTATGAGTAAATCAGACAAGTTAAGTGTTTTGTAAGATCTAAAACAGTGTTGAATTTGTTAATCTCTTTTGAAGTCTTTTATTTAAACTTATCTACATTAGGTATGAATATCTGCTAAGACGTTATTATTAAGTGCGTAAACATGTTTATTTTTTTAAATATAGGTATTATTTGGTATAACATAATGCAATTTTTATCCCGGGAATAGGTGTCCATGGGTTGTCGCAGAATGTAATCAAAATTCGATAAACCAACCAAGCTCGAGAAACCAAGCCGCGGACATAAATGATATAAACGCATTCACCCTAATGGTCTACTCTAAATTTAGAACAGCATCTTCATTATGTATAGTATTGCCAGCAACCAGTGCTTTCCCCCTTAAATCATAATTATTATAACATCCATGAATAGAAAGCACTATGGAAAATTACCGCACATCTTCAACCTTTGTTTGGTACACATATAGTTCACACACAGATATATTTCTGTGCGTTCAGTGGTCCATACCAGTCATGCTCATCGGACCATGCCCGTGGGAATAGGTCGTAGGTTGCGTTGATTCACCTCAAGAAATCACTTCATCGTGCAATAAAAGCGAAAATTAATAAAAAAACGTATAAGATTTCAAGCATATAGGTTTTCTTCTAGGGAAACCGGATACGAACCTACAGGTTTGCAGCCGGCTGAAACGGTGTTACTATTTCTGTGCTATGTAGCTTTCTAGATTTCATTGACGTCATTGATTGAATTGATTTGTCAAAGGATAGGATGGATAGGAGGATACATTTTCCTCATCGAGTTAGGTAAAAACGAAGCTCAGACTCCAAAGTACAAACTTAGTTGTGTGTTCAGATAATGACAAGAAGAGATTTCAGGAGTACATCAGTATGCTATATTTGTGCAGCTGTGAAATGATTTTGTCGATTCAGCAGTTGCAACAGATTTAACAGAGGATATAGAATTTGGAAGTGATTCAACTGATGACGTAGATGTTGGAAGGCGAACAGTTGAAACTGATTCAAGAGAGGAATTAGAAGTTGAAAGAGGAAAAGTTAAAAGACATTCAACAGAGGAAATAGAAATGGATTCAAATATAAAACCTACCTTTATATGTGTCATTCGATGGTAGTATAAATTCGAACTCGCTGTGAACCTCTTCCCGCAGTGTTGACACTGATGAGGTTTCTCCCCTGAATGAATTCTTCTATGTGTATTTAAGCTGCTTGATGTGCTGAAGCCTTTATTGCAGACCATACAAACATGGGGTTTTTCACCTAAAAACATTTAAATTTATTAATACTTGTATTTCTGTGTAAGAATATGAAAATAAATATTTTACCAGATTTTAAGTGTTAGGCACCCTAGTTAAGTATAATAACGTCGAAATTTTAGATTACAGAGAAACAGAATAATTAGACAGAAGTCATTTTATCGAATCATCTGCGTCACCGCCATAAAAAAGACACCTTTCTACATTTCTTAAATTGGATAGTCAACGTTGATTGATTTTATGTATCCTGACAGAAAACTGAACATTTACACTATCGTGTTCTTTTGAAAGTGTAATAAAGTTGCAAATATAATAGTTATAAATAAAGGTTGAAAGTAATAAACGTCAAACAATCTGGATATTTATTTACGTAAGTAGATGACATAGTTTTACACTCCAGTAGTCAATCTATTCGTTTAAGTAATTTACGATGGAAACAAAAACACGCAGATTTGATTACTGTAAATTAAATACTACAAGAATTTTATAACTACCTCGTTTATGTAAGTTATTAATATGTTAGAAACTAGTATCGTTGAGCAACTTTGACCATAGGAGTATTATACATATAAAATTAAAAAATAGATAATACATTTATAAGACAAGCCATCTTGTGTGACAAAACAGAAAATGTTGAAAATAACCTAGATAGTTCAAACAAGCAAATTACTAATTAATCGTTAAATTTTCCTACCACAAATAATTTTCTTATCTGCAATTTCTTTTTTTTATTTTTTAACTTATTGTTTTATGTTATTGTTTATTGTTATATTGCTTATTGTTTAATGTAATGAAATCTGCGGTAGCCTAGTGGTATGGGTTGGAATGGACTGCTGAGACGAGGTCTCGGGTTCGATCCCAGGTTTACCATGGCACACACCAATGACTTTTCGATGCTTTTCGAAGTTATGTGTGTATTTATCGCAGGTTTATAATGCCCGGTTAATGGCAATAGGCTCGCCACCTATTACATTGGGACCTAAACATAAACTGGCGAAATGTGGGTGCTAGCACCTCTGCCTATCCCTTCGGGGAATACAGGCGTGTGTTTATGTTATGTTATATGTAATATTACGTGATATTGAATAAAAAAATAATTAAAGTAGTTACATAATTCATAACTATGTCACGTCAAATAACCCACCCCATATCGTTCCCGGCGCAAAGGTGCCCATGACGCTGGCAGCATTGCCACGCTGAATTGCGATGGCCATCCTTTGCCCCAGAAACGAGAGAGAGCGAAGTTATCTACAATAACTTTTATTTATTCAATAAATATATTCATTTATTGCTGTCGATTCTGCTGATACAAAACCATCTAAACTAGACTAAAATTTGATGATTTTTTATTTTTTATTTCTGTTAAAGACACGCAAACCACAAAGTGTGAGTACATTCAATTTCAATTTTACACATTTTGTTACTGATCTTTTTACCCGACTGCCGAAGGAAGGAGGGTAATGTTTTTCGAGACTATGTATGTATGTATGTATGTATGTATGTATGTCCATTTATTTGGCACGGCCTACAGCCTGAACGGCTTGACGGATTTGAACATGTGAGGTGTCATTTGATTCGTCGTGATTGCGTGAGTGACACTGGGTACATTAAAATTTCTAGAAAATCAAAATGGCGGAGTTCTGGCGCTAAAATGAAAACCTTGAAAATAGTTCTTGCACGCTCTGAAGTCTGAACGGTTTGACGGATTTTGACATGTGAGGTGTCATTTGATTTGTCGTGATTGTGTGAGTAACACTGGGTATATTAAAATTTCGAGAAAATCAAAATGACGGATTTCTGGCGCAAAAATTGTTTGACCGCGTTGGTCGCAAAAACTACTGAACAAATTTCAATGCGGTTTGATTTCTTTAAAAGGTCTTGGTCAAACTTAAAATCTGACGGTTGTTTGATTGCAATCGCTTGAGTGGAACCGGAGATATGAGCAAAAATATAATAATTAAGGTAGAATTTCGGTGATGTCCCTTCACTATGCAAAAATGATCAGGCCGGGGCGGGTCGCTAGTTGCTCTATAATCAATGCGCAATTTATTGAGGTACAAAGGATTAATGCTGTATTGCTTAAAATCGCTTCGTCTGTCTAAACTGTTGAAGTTTTCTATGCGTTTCAACTCGATTAATCCTTCACTTCAACGTTTACTATCTTGTGTTGTTTGGTGTCCGAACTAGTTCTTGATCTCAAACAAGATCAAAAGAGACGCGCTCATCTCGCGTCTACGAAGGTTGACTCAGATGCGAGAAGACGCTTTGGAAGTACGTGCCAAGGAATCATTATCCATACTCTTACAACGATTGGATAAAATACGGGAGCATGCTAAGAACGTTAGAGAGCTTGAGTCATCGACTTCTCACTCTGAGCAACTTGAGCAGATGCGAAAGCATGCTGAGAATGTTAGAGAGCTTGAGTCATTGACTTCTCACTCTGAGCGACTTGAACAGATGCGAAAGCATGCTGAGAATGTTAGAGAGCTTGAGTCATCGACTTCTCACTCTGAGCGACTTGAGCAGATGCGAGAGCATGAAAAGAATATCCGGAAGCTAGAGTCACCAACCTCTCGTTATTACCGACTTGAGCAGATGCGTGAGCATGCCGAGAATACCCGGGAGCTTGAATCACCAATCTCGCGTTCTCAGCGACTGTGTGTTTCAATCTCACTATGTGTGAGAACTTGGGTAAAACCGAAAACTATTAAACTCTATGTAGTTAACGCTGTTGACATTTCTTTGGACGCGAAAACCTACGGTCGGTGGCCGCGCAAAGACTTTATATTAGATGATCCAAATAAGACGGGGGGCATTCTTGGGACACTATGGATTGGAATTGGATCAGGAGTAATGCTACGCCGGAATATTAATGTGAATCAGGGTTTGGTAAATGGCGAAATGGGCGTGATCAGGAAAATTGAGTGGCCAGCTTTTCGAAGAGATCAATTAGAGGCGGGAGAGTTACCGCAAGCAGTGTTTGTTGAGTTCGATGATTCTACCATCCGAGGTAATGAAACCGAAGGGGGTGTGCGGATTGAGCCCTCTACAGTTGACTTCGATGCATTACGGGGACAAGGAAAACTTGAAAGGAGGATGTTGCCCCTAATTCTTTGCTGGGCCGTAACTGTCCACAAATTACAAGGAACCACTCTCAACAAAGCTGTTGTAGATCTCAGTTCCCATATTTTTGCTAAGGGACAAGCTTACGTAGCCCTTAACCGAGTAAAAACATTGGATGGATTAGCTATCTGTGCTCTCGATCATAAAAAAACTATTGAATCGGCCACACGACGAAAATTCTTTAAGAGAACTTGAACGTCTACGTCAAATGCCTCCACTAGTCTAAGTTTTTATGATATCAAGCTAATCTCAACTTCCCCTCGTAAGGTATCTTCATGACAGTTATGTCGGAGTAGCCTTCAAAAGTTAAATTATGAGTAGGTACGTAGAACTATTTCAGAAATAAATATTAACTTGCCGTTCCATGTGTCCGATTCTACAAAACCGGAAATTGCTTAAATTTTATATAACAAAATTGTCAACAAATAAAATTGATGACATTCTATTTCGAGCTACATACCTGAAGACCATTTTGTACCAAATTCAACGAATAAAGACTTTGACTTTGAATAAATTTTTATTTGATTTCCAAGTAGCCATTGTGATGTCACTTCACAAAATTATAATAACTAAAAAGTTTTAAATAAACTTAATTATTAAGAAAACAAAAAACCCGACTGCAAAGTAAAAATACAACTGAAAAGCAAAAAAACAAGCTCTACATTTCTTTTGTGACTTTATTTAGCTACTTACTGTTTTACTTTCTCTTCTTTAGCATTACATAAATATGTGAATAAACATGACTATGAGTGTTGGAAAAGTATTGCAGGCGGGAACAAATGTGAGAAAAACGATTTAACAGCTTGTTCCCGCTTGCAATACTTTTCCAACACTCATAGTCATGTTTATTCACATATTTATGTAATGCTAAAGAAGAGAAAGTAAAACAGTAAGTAGCTAAATAAAGTCACAAAAGAAATGTAGAGCTTGTTTTTTTGCTTTTCAGTTGTATTTTTACTTTGCAGTCGGGTTTTTTGTTTTCTTAATAATTAAGTTTATTTTTACATATTTTTGTAAAATGTACATTTCCTCTACCAAATAGGACCAAGTTGCCCAATTCAAATTTAAATGTAAAATTCTGTAGGTATAATAATATGATTTTGTGAGATGCGCAGCGCGCGGAATGGGCATTATTGTCTCACCATTTGTCTGACAATAAAACTTGAATTTTTATTTCAGTTTTATTAATTTTGCAAAAAAATTGAGTTTTAGTACCATTTTACGACTCACGCAAATTTAAATAAATTTTGATAAAATAGAAGAAGTAATGAACATGTTGACTCGATCACAGCAATAAAAGAGCAATCTGCATTTGAATAAACGACTTTACAACTTAAAAATTCACATTGACTCTGAGCGGGATTTATTAAAGATAAACAATAAAATGTGTACAACTTAAGGCGACGTTGATTAATAAAAATAAATTATTCAATAAACGCCTGCAGTTTAAATTTACATTCGTAAATAGTACAAGATTTAATCAACTTAACTGTCAGATAGTTATTATTGTTATGAATACTCATGCCTGTCTATTTGTGAAGAGATTCAACATTAAAAATCAATGCTTCACAACATACATGGGCTGTCTGTCTCCACATGATAGGAAGCCTAATGACCCCAATATTTTTACCGAATCCCGAGCATTGATTGAAAAAATTCTCATAGATAAACCTAATGGCAGTAATTGACTAATACGAAAATCGATCCATCACCTCATGGACGATAATCTTGTACTGACTACTATTGCAGAAGCATTATCATTGAAATCAAAAAAATAACTAGAAAGGTACTTACCAGTGTGTGTTCTCATATGACGTTTTAATAATGATGGCCTGTCGAACGCTTTCCCACAAACTTCACAAGGCAACAATGCCCTTTCGGACTTAGCTGGTCGTCTTTGGATTTTTGGTGTCATATCTAGCAGTTCATTTGATGATCCTGCTGATGATGAAGTTAAGGAATCTCCTGATACAGACTTATGTTCATCTTCTGCCCCAGAAGGTGGAGATATTGGGAGCAAAACTCTTGAAAGAAGGGATGTTGATAAATCTAACGGTGAATCTGTAAACAAAAATGGAATGCATCATAAATCATATTCAAATTAATACATTCAGTTTTATATTTCTCACGAAGGGTAAAAGCATAGGCAAGCCTGTTTAATAAACATTTAAACAGGTTGAAACGTCATCAACAGTTCATTTTATTGATATCGCTCAATCAGACTTCATTATCAGATATTAAAATATATGTATATGCTAACAAGCCACAAATCTCATAGCATAGCTTCCTCTTGACATTTCATATCGTGATTTACAATTTCATATCATCTGAGGCAACTAAGGCGGTATGAAATTATGGTAATATACATTCATGCTGTAAGTAAACACAACATAAATGTATTTTTAAAAATTGAATATTTTCGTTTTATGGATATTAGTTTCTCAAAAGCTTTCGATAATATAAAACTAAATTTTACGGTGATTAGACGGGTAGTGGGCGCTTTTTATAATTCAGATCAAATGTTTTTATACAATTTCAATCAAGCAAAAATTTTTAATGAACCAATTTTATTGACAACCGTAAATTTCGCTATGGAACTTTAGACAGTTTATGTTTATTGCGACCCGTCTTTCAATTTCTTTGATACCAATTAATCTACGTCCCCAATTCCAACTTTTACTATTGAAGCCTGATCTTCAGTAGTAGGTATAGAAGTTTCTGCAGAATTATTATCAAATGGCTCTTGCAATAAATCTCCGGTACTGTGACGTCGACTGTCATGGACTAATTAGCGGCTTGTTTGTGTTCTAGATCAAGGATAGTTGAATTTCTTTATCCGTTCATAGGGTAGGTGTATTTCAAGATGGCAGGATAGAAAACACTCGATATGGAGCGGCAACCGGACAGATGGGAGGATGATAATATCTCTCACTAGTCGCCTGTCTACACTTCGTTTTGCCTACTTTATTTGCAAGGTAATGTAGGTATAACTGTAAAAGAATTTTATTTATTTATTCAATTATGCGTTGTACGATAGAAAATAGTTTATTTTTTCTGGTATGACCGTAAATGATAAAATACGCGAGATATTGGTTCAACCTTTATGACTATCTCTGTAACTATCTTTAGTAATGTACCGCGAATGCCGCAATTGCCATTTTTAAAATTCAGAAAAAAAAGAACTATGAAAATAGTATCACCTGCATTTCATTGACTGGGTCGTATGAACAAAATATTTTGACTATTGATGATCCGTTCCACGTGTGAAATAAATACTTGTTTTTAGAAATACTACTATTGATTCTAAAAACAAGTATTTATTTCACACGTGGAACGGATTGTGTAGCATCATTGAAGAACTTAAAACCTTACTGGATCTTGGCAATGCTGAATTATTTTAGTATTGTGTAGTACTATGAACTGTTCTATGGTATTGTGTCAGGACTTAAGTATGCCCGTGCCTCTGAATGAGTACATAGTTTACCATGTCAAAGTAAATGTCATAAAAAGAAAAGAAACTGTGAAATAAATAACTGTTGGTCGTCATATACATATCGATCTCCTCGTTTCCTGGTCTCCAGGTTTTATCCGTAGTTTTCGGTATGGGTTCGTGACACACTAACAAATATTTTACAATAAAATGCGTTCAGAAACATCTGAGTGCAATTTCTTTTGGCACTCGAAGTTAGTCATAATATACCTACAAATATTGTGGTAACTTTTCACTTGACACCACTATGTTATATTTATAGTTCAACGCACTTAATTGAAAATGTAAGGTATATCTTCATACATAATTTTATATCCATATATATATCAAGTCTATATAGACTTTATATATATATAATAGCAGAGGTAATCTCCCAGATACTGCAAGTACGGGCTTCGGTCGAAACTAAACTATACTCTTTACTTTACCCTTAGGAGGTCTCGCCTAAAGGTGAAATTTTGACAAATGTCTCATCTGGCCAACAGACGATGGAGTTAAAGGCTTACAATGTATTTTTATTCCAGTTTTTACACCTAATTCAACTTTTGATTGATCCTTTGAATGATTGGAGTCATTTACTAAAAGAAAGAGGCGCAAGACATTCTTATTGAGCTAAAAAAATATTTCTGCACTACACACAATAATATAGTTTGGCTTAAAATATTTTATTTGATGACCATCCTGAATATAGTCTGGAGCAATCTGATCAATATGAGAACAAACGATGCCGCTTACTTTATCAAATCGTATGTAACTTAACTGGTTGGTAAGGGCTTGTTCATAATGTAAATATTCATGGATACTAGTGGCATTTATAATTACGTTGGAAGTAGTATCGATGTTCGTAAAGAATATTTGTTATGCATGAATATATGCGGACTGACTGTAAATGGTACAAGACTCTTTAATTGTGATATGATTGTCGCTGTTATAAATTCACTAAGTGCGTTAATAGCATTCAGGTTTTATTCAGGCACAGATATGTGGTGAAAGTTAAATAAAAGTACAAAATAGCATAGTTATTATAAGTTAACTGGTCACTTGGATATAGGTACAAAATTATCATAGCTTAGCAGTTCTATTTGTCGAAGTCTTTTAGCAGAAAGTTTTGATCTTGATGTAAAAGTATCAATACAATAACAGCTGGAAAGTAATCAGTGGACTGCTAACTGTTAGTTAAGATAAGGAAGAGATCTTTAGTCGTCATCGTCTCCTAAAATTATTAATCTACTAACATTTGCCCGCGGCTCCACCCGCGTGGGTGTCGGTTATCGCGACCAAACATAGCCTATGTCCTTTCTCATGGTCTAATCTACCTCTACACCAAATTTCATCAAAATCGGTTCATTAGTTTAAGCGTAGCATACAGACAGACAGACAGACAGAGTTACTTTCGCATTTATAATATTAGTATGGATTTTAGCTGGAGGAACTAACAAGGCATTAATAGTTCAAAATAAGATCATCTTTTTACTTATTCTATAGCGATATTTGGTATTATTTAATTATTTAAACTTGGCCCCTTTCGACTACTTTTCAGCAATCATGTTTTACAGGTAATCTTTGTATTAGAAATATTTCAAAGAAATCAGTAGATATCTAGCAAATAAACTTATGTGTGATTCCCTTCAGTTATTATAATTATGTATCTACAATGCAGACAACGATGCATATAGCAGAGGAGTGTCCACTCCGTCGTTTCCCTGGAGGAATACGTGAGCTTCATGACCTCACACCGGCAGCAATAGACTGGCTTTGCCAACTGGACGTCGACATACTCATATGTCCCTGCTCGAGTCTGAGGCCATACGAAATGATGATGATGTTGATCTACAATGTAAATATATATATTTTGAGCCGTAAAACGCTTCTATATTTCAGCACAATGTCCACAGCTTTATAAAAAAGCGATCAAGACAGCCGACTACCGAACCGCGACGCGATCCAAGTAGGAATGCACTTTGATGTGCCGACGGTATCGCGCTTCAGAATAATATCGCGAAGTTGTATGTGTGTGTCAGTGTGGGTTGTGACAGTTTCGGATAATGAATTTAGTGTGTATATAAATGAGAAAATTGATATTAAGGTGTGAATTGCCAATATTTCAAAGTGCCAGACCATTTTTTATGACGTGCGATGTAATTTTTATGCATTTATTATGCGACTTTTTCTAATAAAGTTTATATAGATGTAATTCTACATGAGTATTCATCGCTTTTTCGCTGGATTTAAAATACACTTCATTATTATGAGATTGAACGAGATATTTGTTATATTTGTTTATTTTTTGTGAGTATCCTTACATAATTGCTGCATGGCTGATTAGTACACAAGGATCACACCATTTTGTCGTGTACTGCCGTATTACGGAAGAAAGGCTTAACTAACATTTTTTTCAAAGTTGAGTTATATACATATTCGGAATCAGGAGAAAAAGGCGCATCTACCCAATTTTTTGTGTAATTTTATCTCTAGAATCTACGGAAATACATTAAGCCTGAAAGGCACATCTAACAGCTAAATTGTTATAGAATAAATTGAAAAGACTTATTTGACACCGATTAAGAAGAAACAACATAAATACGTACTTATGACTTGAAAGTGTTACAAAGAGAAGTCACAAGTGACCAGTTGTGCCTTTTCTTTAAGACGCCAGTAAGGTAGGTAAGGAATGTCCTTGCGCTCATCATTGCGCCAATGTTTTCAATTCAAGGTCAACGCAAGCTGATTTATTGGTAAGCAATGTTGTTTCTTTCATTGTAAAATCTTAAATTAAGTTATGATTATGTAATCAGATGTTTTTGCTTAGATAACTTTATTGAGTAATATTTCCAACCTACCCTCTACGCACGCGCCTGTTAGGTGCCTACCCGCGCGCGCTTACGACGTATATTACAAGTAAATAGTACTTAACAGTGAACACTTTCCTAAGGGTTTTCGTTATTTATTCAATATTATACAATTATTTCTACATGATTTCACTAAATATTAAATTAAAACTAAAATAATGATTAAATTAAAAGTAACATAATAATAAACATAATAATAATAAAGTACAATATTTACAAGAAAATAGTTTACTTAACAGTCACTATAGCTAAAGTCTCTAGTTTTTGTGCCCGATATCTGAAGTTGTATTTCTAATCCTATTTGAACGCAATGGACGAAAAGTCTTATTATATTAAAAAAATATAACTCAAAGAAATAAACAATTGTTGACAGTGGAGTTGTTTAGCATTTTAATAAGTTTATTTTTAAATTTTTGTTTGCTTTGAATTATCAAGGTGCCGTACCTAATGGGTAAAAATGGGACTATATTACTAAGATTCGCTATCTGTCTTTCACCAGGTTTTGCTATTATTTCATGAACCGTTATAACTAGATCATTGAACTGAAACACTTCGTGCGTGAGTCCGGCCTCGTAGAATTAGATTTTGTTCCAAAATCAGAGATAATACGGTGGTTTAAAAAGTGTAACGTCAAATTTATCATATTATTTGAAATAAAAAGTTTTGATTACCAATTTTTTGTTATTTGTTCATTATTCATAATTAAAAAGTAAGTGAAAAAGTCAATCACTTTAAAAGTAATAATTTTATGTAAAATTTATACTCTTTAAAACTCGCAATGAACCTTTATGATTACGTTACAAAGACATAATTACATAAATTATGTGTCCTTTCATTTTAATACTGAATTGTTTTTAAAAAGAAAAGACTTATCTGGTTAGTTGTGCCTTTAAAACGATCAAAAGATATTTTATTTGTAATTATTTTGTTAAGATGAAAGGGAAAATTGGGATTATCTGTATAAAAAATAAATAAATAAATATATTCCTATGCATGGTTGGATAGGTATTTCGATTGTGTACCTTAATTAATAACTTGTTTCTCCCAATAATACACAAAGGATTTTTTCTGCTAAAAAAACCTTAAAAAATATGAAACTCGATTATCTTACATTTTTGTTTTTGTTAGTTATGCCTTTTTACAATAAGACGGCAGTGTAGATGTAGTGCAATGATAACAGACAAATTAATATACAACTAATGAAAAAATATCCAGTTCACAACAATAGCGAGCATTGTAAAATAGGGTACAAAAAGATTTGTTGACGTACTTTGGTGGTAAGTATTTTCTATACCATTTTTTGCTCCAACTGCAAGTAACGCATACACAGTTATTGGTATACTTAACGTGCGTATTTTTGCTAAGAATGCTCACCCATCCAAAAACTGTCCTGTCTAGTATTGATCAAACAAAATAGTAGGTCAATATGTCCTCACCCCACTAGATGTCATCTAGATGGTAGGGTATATAAGGGGTTTATACGCAAAGTCTACAAAGCAAAAGTCTTCATAATAGATGTCACCAGTGTGATAGTCAAATTGTGGTTTACAGGCAAGAATACCATGTAATAGTATTGACTGCTGTACAAGTAATTTAAAAAAAAATAAGCGTGTTGGCCAGTTGTAAAAAACATATTATCTGTACATTTTAAGTAAATCAAAATGCTGATTATAATTCAAATTTTATAGTCACGTTCTAACAAGATGCGACCTCGGCAGTTTCATTTACAAGCGTGTGAAAATAACCACTTAACTTAGTACTTTTTTAATTAAGTTAGAACTGAGCATTTCACTCGGACGTTGTTAAGACTGTGGTATAAAACTGATATTGATTTATTGGGTCGATAGTTCGCACGGTCTAATATGCAGGGGCATTGACCTAATGACGCTAAATTTATTCATACTGCATACAAATAATGGTAAAATGTACAGTGTACAGTTAGTGTTTATAGTTTATTAAATTAATCAATTTATTGGAGAAATTCAATTTATTACTTTTACCGGGTTATTTTTTTGCGCATGGGGCCCCATTTAGATCCCACAAGCCGGTATGCATATCTACCTGCTGTTTGATAGACGTACCTCTGGGGCAGATTATCCTCTCTGAATCGGGAGGGGTTCAAACGATAGTCGCTACAATAAAAGTCATAGGAAAAAAGGAGGTGAGTGTTGGGTGGACTTCGGGCTGCAAGACAAGAAGTCTCGAATGTGAGCGGGAACAACATGAGATGTTTATGATCGCGTTATTTTTTAGTTGTTGTTTTATGGAATTGGGGGTTGTGGATTGTGGGTTCAAAACCTACAATCTCACGATTACACGTTTGTTACCCTAAGGCTATGCCTAAGGCAACTTTGAATTTCTGTCTGTATTGCAGAAACATGTTACTTATATGAAATTAAAAGACAATACATTCTGACTATGAACAACTATTATAGCATCATAAAAAATAAATTAATCAATTTTAATAATTCTGTAATAAAACAATAAATAAATCGCGATAGAATCTGTTAAGATTAATTTTATTTCAATTATATTTTTAAATTTATTTCGAAATTTATTTTGACGGATTCTATAATAGAATAATAAATTGCAAAAAAACCGTTAAGATTAGTTTTATTTCAAAATTGTGTGGTATATGATACTTAATCATCATCACCTACGTGTTAGTCCCGGTCACATCTGAGGCCGTGAAACGTACGTGAAACGTCTTACATAGTAATCGCACTGAGCACCGCTATACCAAGCAATAAAAATTTAAAATTAAATTATCAAGATATAAAATCAATTTACTCATTTGCAATCTACTCATTCTTTTTTTACTTTTTATTGAATCATTTCGTAAAATTGCTTATTGAAATAAAATCGTACTATTAAATGGCAATTTGTATTAATGGTGTACGTAAAACGGGAACAGATTTAATAGGGCAATGAGAGTGAGAAAGAAATAAAATTAGGGTGACCAACTTTTGGTTTAAATACCTGAGAAGTCTTGTTATTAGGCTCTAGTATATATAAAAATGGCAATTTCGATGTCATAAACCTTTTTGTATCTAGGCGTAAACTCATAATATTGTTATAAGCGAATGCAATTATTAATTTAATGGATGTCATTTCTGTGAACGTTCCGATTTTATGAGATTTAAATAGTGAAATTAAAACATTATTGTACATAATATAGCAAATAGATTGGGCAACAGCTCGAGAAATAAAATTTAAAACTAGGGCCGGTTTTTTTGCTGATAACGTACAGATGAAATTTGAAATTCCAGTTGCATAATGAGAGAATTTTAATCAATTGGTTTCAATTAAAGTGTACGTAAACACGTAGATAATAAATTAATGTTATAATTGAGTCATCTCATTTATTGATAATCAAAGTAAGGCCAAGAAGGTTCAATAAATTTGCAATAAAATTGCAAGAAATTTATAATTTTGCACATGTCATGCAAAATACAAACATTTTAGCCGTAAATTATATAAGAAACGCATAAGTCAGGCATATTCAAAGCAAATTAAAAAAAAACGCGAGTGCAAAGCAAAATCGGTTAGATACTTACATATGATTTCACTTTTATTACTTTTGCTTTAATGTCTTCTCTGTGTAATTTATAACTTAGTAAGATGCGCTACAAAATCAGTACCATTGACCAAAATGTTATTAAGAAACAATTAAATAACCTATGAATGTGCTGATAACATTTTTTTAAATCAGTCTATTTTTTCTAATTATATCGTTGCCAACAAGTATGTTATATAAATTGTAACAAAATATTTAAAGAAACCTTCTATAGAAACGGAAGCTGCTAGAAATAAAACGACTTGATACATATTTTACCAGTAGTTGCGTACGTGACTATTTTGGGTGTAATGATGATCCACTTTCACCAGAGCTAGTTGTGATTGCCAACCAAAAATTACCAGCTTAAGAGAGTATTAAAATATAAGATGCTATTTAAATCTTACGTAAATCCATACTAATATTATAAATGCGAAAGTAACTCTGTCTGTCTGTCTGTCTGTCTGTCTGTCTGTATGTTACGCTTTCACGCCTAAACCACTGAACCGATTTTGATGAAATTTGGTACAGGGATAGGTTAGACCTTGAGAAAGGACATAGGCTATGTTTGGTCGCGATAACCGACATCCACGCGGGCGGAGCCGCGGGCAAAAGCTAGTATTGTATATGTTTGGACGGTCAAACACAGTACCAGATATGACTTATCTTGCTTTGTCTAATTTATGTTTAAAGTAAAGTATTATAGGTACTCAACGCAAGTAATAATATACCCAAGACATGATTTTTTGCAGTCCTCAATGTTTAGTAACTCTGTGATTAGTTCGCTGGCAACAGTGCGTAAATACATAAAGAAACATGGTAAAAATCCTATTAATTTTAATAGCGAAGTTATGATACATGTTAAAAAACTGTGTTGCGATTTATTGTTTCTATTGTTCCAGATATTTCAGTTGTTTTTCAGCAGTCACGTTTATTTAAAGACTGAGATAGAAGTATAAAGTAAATCGCAATGGAATCTATTAAGAATAGTTTATTAATCGGGTATTTTATTGATATCAGTTGTTTCAACTGCTGGCCTGTTCCCCAATAATAATAATAATAATAATTTTATTCGATATTTTCAGCACCGTACCGTGTTGCTTACCGGTGAAGTAGAATAGGACCACCCCAGCTCTTCCTGTGGGTGGCTTAAAAGGCGACTAAGGGATAGGGCTTTTCTCCATCCAACAGTAAACTTACAGCCCAAGACAAGACGGTAATAGGCATACCCCCTGTTACGTCATGGGACCAAAAATCATAATTGGCAGTCCAGACCAGAGATGTACCTACTAGCACCATGGAGAAGGAAATGATAGCGGAGTTGTTGCAAGGCAATCGAGTCGCGTGCAATCCAAACGTCAAATGGACTCATTCGGTAGGAACGTTATACCTATCGACTTTTGACACCCCGCGCGTCTCTCTTCCCACCCGCATTCGGCGCGTGTTTTTATTAGGAGAAATATCAATGGGGCATCTCCGTTACTTTATCATATTCTGTCCTCTGTGACTAGCACCCACGTGAGATGGATGGAATTTCAGCATGATATATAATGTTATGAAATTCATACCTTCTAATATTGAATCCATTGTTTGTCTATACAGGTTATTCCTCATCTTCACAAAGAACATTTCTTCTGGTCTTTCAGGAAGGTAATAGACCACCAGTTCTGTATGTGCAGACACTGGCTTCACAGCTTCATATACTGGTTCACCCTTCACCTTCGTGCAGACTAGGTTTACCTGGTAGATTACATAATATTAGAATACATAAAAGTTCAAATTGACAACTACATAACTGCGTAATAAATTTTATAGCCAATGGCATCTGAATGTTCCGTTAAAAAATAGTAATCGAAATGTGTCAATTCGTACAGTTAGCCTCAGAAATATCTTGACTGCAAAGTCCCGGGTCCTTTAAGCGGGGCGTGAAAAGGCATCTAACGAGGCCGTCAAGCTGAGTGCCACCACTGTTAACATGGTACATGTTTCCGATGGTGACCCTCTTTCCGAGACTTTGCCTTTGCTTAACATCAGGCGAGGTGAAGTCAAATTGACGTGTCCTATATAAAAAAAAACTTAAAACTAAGGTATTAAGAGCAAATCAAACTGTTTTATTGACTTAAATTGTATTAATGTCCGAACTATAGATGTTTCCCAAATAGGTACATATCACAATAATCCGTCAACAGGAATGGGGGAAAACCAAAGATTTAAGATCATTTTGAGCATTTCGTTTATGAACATCGTTCTGATGCTGACTGTACAAATGACAAAAAATAGTAGGCTAATCAATTATTGATTATATTGATACATAAATTCAACTTACTTGAGGTCCATAATTGTCTGACACTCGTAGAAATCGTACCCAGTTACAATGGCGGACCTGTGCACCACCAGACGTGCAGACTTCATCGAAGAGTCCAAATCGATGTCGGATCTGTGGACAAATTAATGACAATACGTTAATATTGATTATAAATGTACAGTACATTAGAAAGTGTACAATTTTGTACATTACAGTATCATCCTTTCAGCGTGTCCTACGTTTGTCAGGTGTTAATATAGTTAGTAAATAAAGTACGTAAAAGAGCATATGTAATTTTGCATCTATCTCTACCAGATTCTTTTCTCGCATGGTTTGCCCATCGGTAATTCTAGCTGTAAATATTAACATAAAGAGTACTAATGTTGACGTTCAAGATAAGTTATAAACAAAAAAGATTTTTATTTTGATAAGATTTATAAAACTGACTAGCTTTTGCCCGCGGCTCCGCCCGCGTGGATGTCGTTTATCGGAACCATACGTAGCCTATGTCCTTTCTCATGGTCTAATCTAACGCTATACCGAATTTTTACCGAATTCATCAAAATCCATTCAGTGGTTTAGGCGTGAAAGCGTAACATACAGACAGACAGACAGAGTAACTTTCGCATTTATAATATTAGTATGGATAACCCGCTCCATATAAACGATGATAGAACGTGTACCAACATCAATAACCATGTAAATACAGGACTAGATCTTATTAAGAACCTTAAGCGAAAAATTACCTACAACACTATATTAAACTTTCCATGGACCGGATTCCAATTAAAGATAACAGTCACTCATATCAAAAGGCATTAGTAGTAAAATGTTCTGAGCGCAATACTCGTAACTGCATTATCATAAACGCGATGAAAATTGCCAGCGCATTTCTCTAATCCGAAGCGGCAAAGACTAAAATTGCAGATATGCAAATCAGTAGTGTGTGTAAAACTGAGATAAGGTTGCAGTGACTCCGCTCGCATAGTCTGTCGCAGTCCTACTTAATCAATTGCAATCAAACATTTCATTCCGATAAAAAACCTTATCAAAATACGTTCAGAATTTGTTCTGTAGGCAACAAAAATCGGTAATAACAATAGAATAATAATCTTATTTTCTTAATATTTTCAATGTAAATATACGTCATAATTGATTTTTAGCAGCGTATGTACTGTCGAATAAATTATATTCAGGTCTAATATATTTAGGTTAGGTTAGGTTATGATGAGGACAAAATATGCTTTTGTTATGAATAAACATATTATGCATAAATATCTAAAATATCATATTATGCCAAAATATTTTATGGTTTGTTTTATGCAAATGGATAGTGAACCAAAAATACGACTAATTTATAATTTCATATCATTTCACCCTAATAGAAGAAATAACGGAACTACTCTTAAATTAAAAAAAAATAGATCTAAAAGATTGATAGTAGGTCTTGAAAATTGGATTCATACGATGGAGTGAGAGCGTAAACAGTTCCCAAATATAGTCAGCATCGTTAAAAATACTATAACATCAAATAGATAAATGATTAATAGATGCTAAATTTGATAAACTACCTTAAGAGTTCGATCGTGACTAAATTAATTAAGTTTTGATGCCTATTTCAGGCACAGTATAGAGTGTAATTTAATTGAACACGTGTGAATTTGAATAGGCGCGAAATTGAAACGATAAAAAAAGCGTTATTCATAGTTTTCTTTAGAAATTGCAATTGAATTAACTCATGATACCTTGTATTAGGATATTTAAAAAATATGTGTTAGATTAGTAGTTTCATGCTTATACAAATAATAAAAGCGTGTTAAAAAGGTATTTATTTCTTTTTTTTAATTATAATATTATGATCTGCAACCGTCAAATAAGAAGATTTTTACTGTCATCATAAAATTAAAAATCTGTACAGCTTTTCAAAATCATAAAATCGTAATGAATTGTCATTTGAAAGAAAAAAAATAGTCTTGCAATAGTACTAACACACTATTTAATATAGCTTCACATATTGAAACTACTTACTATCTTATCTGTTCCATTTGCTCTTTGGTCGCTTTCAACAGCCGCCAACGCTAGGTTATGCGTAATGACGTGAAAATTACAACAAATATGAACGCCGCGCATGCGCTCTGAGCCGCAAGATTCAATCTGCCATGTTGCAATTAACGGCCCAGATAGCCAACAAGATAAAGTACAGCTAGGACTATACGAAATTAATTAATTTGATGGCGTATTTAATTTATTAAACAGACGAGTTTGCTTGTCTTGTCAGGTCTCCTTGTATTGACTTAGATAATTCTAGTATTTTTCGGTAACTTACATAATTCTAGCTCTATGGTGACTACTACAGGAGCTGTTTAAAACATAAATTGTGACGCGTTTCTAGGGGTGAGGTAGGGAGAGACTGTACATGAAAGTAAATCGTCGACCCATGGAACCTTAAATTTTATACATTAAATTTTATATTATCATTTATGAGATTTTCTTCAAGAAGCAGAAGATTAGAAGTTGTGTTGGCAGCACGAATGGTGATACCCATGATGTTACGTATGTCCATAGGTAATGGTAAACACTTTCCATTTTGTGGGATGTGTAGAAGCACACATCCATGTTACTGGTTTAAAATATAAAGAAAGAACGATAATATAGTTTTTGTGGACTACGACACACATCTGTATCCCATATATAAAAATATACAATAAAACACATTTTGTGGTGGATTTCATTCATTTTTGCACTTCAGGTGGGTAACATCAAGTCACTGACTTCTTGGTACCCACTCCTACTATCGTATCGAACTTGCTAAGTTCATTTGAATCATGATATTAAATAGCTACTTAAACGGGAAGTATATTAATGACGTTGACAACTTTAAGATATATCTCAGTGTAATATTTATTTACTTGTAATTAATTTTAATATGATAAGGCTTTATGACTATTACATGAATATTGAAAGGTAGTACTTAAATTAGATATACCCACAAAATAACCATGCTTAAGTAAGATAAATATGTAAATGTATGTAAATAATGTACGCTAAACATACGATTATTTTTTTATCTATTAATAAAAATATCGATATTATTTATTAAATTTTAATAAAGTAAGTATCAAGAACTATTTACTTAGTTGTGAATCGTTATACAATAAATGATTTTTGACGGATTCAATCGCTACTTATTTAGTGTTAAATTTAAATTTTTAACATTCGAATAAACTTCTAAGAGTATCAAATTATTTTAATATTAAACAAAATATGTATTTCTGTAAAACTAAGGTAACAAATAAGTACACGACTCATCTGATAGTAAGTGATAATAATATTATAATCAAATAGTGAAGTTAAAAGTGGCTGGGACAGACTCCAGTCACCTGATCTTTCCGTATCCATACGGAAAGTGAAGGAAATGGCGCACATTGTGAGATGGCAGGTGGGCCGTGTGCTTGTCTGCCACCTAAGTGGTATAAAAAAATATCCAGCGGACTGCGGTGTGCTAATTCATTGTTTGATATTCAAGTTCAACTGCAAGTTATATTCTAGTAATGGTTTTTAATTTAATCTAAATGCAATAAATTTAAAACGTAATATTCTGTACTTCAAAATATATATAATACATATATCTACTGTATTACTGTATCATACGGTACTGTATTCTACATTTTCACTAACAGAAATATTAGAAATTATTGACTACAGTTAAAGGAGTCCCGGTCAAAATGTTAGTCATCGATTTTTTGCACCACATTCGGTTAGTAGTCCCCATAAATCTGTGGTCCCGTTATCTGAAATAATGGCCCGTCTGGACTCCTTTGTGACGTCTGTTTTTTGTTCAGGTGATGCCAACCTAGCTACTTTATATGGGAATCGGGAAAATTAGAATTTTGAATTCAAAGTGACTCATATCTATCGAAATTATTGAATTCGTGAGATGTGTGCTCTTGCGTAGTATTGTTAACCTAATGTATACTAATATTTTAATGCGAAAATAACTCTACCGGTCTGTCGGCTATGTTTTCACGCCCGAATCATTAAACCGATCAAGATGAAATTCGGTACAGAGATAGATTAGACCTTGGGCTTGTTTAACCCTTATCAACGGGGCTGTGAGTAACTGTTATTAAGAATAGGAAACAAATATTTAATGAATTTAAGTTTTTTATTACATTAATATTATGGAACAAAAGCATTTTGCTCCACATTATGAAATGCATACGTTTGCTTAGTATATGGTACGGATTCCTGACAAAATATTTGGCACCCAAACCAGCCTCTCCTACCAGTCGATAGATAGATAGAACTTATCTGATAATGGAGATCGATAAGAAAAAAGTGATCCCATAATAAACCAATTAATTAAAATATGTATGAACACTCAATAAACATCTTACCCATATCAATTAATGATAAATAAAAAATAAATTTTAACTTCAAAATTATGTTAAATACTATAAACCATGGCAATAAAATAAAGTTTTTATAAAAATAATAAAATAATACGCCCTATGGTTCGTTATACAGTGAGCTTAAAATTCCGTACGTCGTCAGATCAATTCGAATTCATTACCGATTGCCGCAATCGTTTTCTGTATCGACATTTAATCAATCTCCTAAATGGTCTCTATCAAATTTAATTGACGTCAATCGTGAGGGAGTTAAAAAGCATTCGTTCATTGATCGAACGATCTGGAACGATCATTGGGAAAGTAATACGGCATCTGATTATTATGTTTGGTGACATTCTGAGCTGATTGTAATAGATTTTATTCGTTAATATAATAAAATGTAATCTTTGATTTAAAGGTTAAGAAATCTATACATCTATACAAATAAATAAAATTGGAGTGTCTGTTTGTAATATTAAAATAACCGCTTTCTACTACATGCATGTGAATGTATATACGGTACACATACCAAAATATATATTTTTAAAATTTTTGTCTGTCTGTCTGTCTGTCTGTCTGTCTGTTTGTTTTGGCTAATCTCTGGAACGGCTGGACCGATTTGGACGGGACTTTCACTGGCAGATAGCTTATGTAACAAGGAGTAACTTAGGCTAAAAAAAAATGCCAAAAACAAAAAAAAATTAACTGATTTTTTTATTAAGTACATTCCACGCGGACGAAGTCGCGGGCACAGCTAGTAGTCAATAATAATAAACATCTGAGATTTTTTTGCAAGCATGAAACCCTTATAAAAGTAATTATAGCAATAATTTAATGAGATAAAAAAGAACTACAATTTTAAACAATAAATATTTAAAGAAATATTTGGCATGCAAATAACATGCATGTAACAAATTCATGACCATGTAACAACAATATTAAATTTTGTTGTATAACATGCAGGACTAATTTATACCATAAATAACATGGGTTGACCTAATATAGTCGTTCTTAGATGTTCAAATTCACGCTTAGATAGAAGATATTATGATTTAAACTTCTTTTATTGCAAATTTTAATTTGCCTGTTTATACTGGAGACTGATGGCGCTTGGTCTAGAACAACAACCTTTGAGAATGCCGTAAGGCGAAACCGGTCAGGTTCAGAATCAAAATAAACTCAGTGGAAAATTACAAGTGTGTTATTCAATATATTAATTTGCCATTTAACACTTACATGCAAACATCTAAACTTTGAAACAAAAAACTAATTACAAAAAATGTTAATTCATACTAAAATCCAAAATGTTATAGAACAATACACAATGATAGCTACGTAACTCAATGAACAATATCATAATTTCACTGTCACATTACCGTAAGCAGCATTCTCACTTGGCGCACGGCAGCGCTTGCGCACCTCGAGCGATCACGATCTACGGATCTACAGAAGCGAGCCCGAGGCGTCAAATCGGTGCGCGCACGCTTCGTGTGTGTGCCGTTTACATTGACCGATGGCGGAATTATTATCAAACATAGTGGTTTAGTATTGAAGGATAATTTGGGAGAAATTTGTAATTTATCTCTTTTGGTTTCATAATTTGGGAATTTTATAGTATTCACTGGACTTGAATTTTACAATTTTAGCAAGGAATTTGATTACGGCACGTGCGTTTAAAAGCGGTAATTCAAACAAAAACTACTGCAAAGCAAGTACGGGTACGAGTGTAATATTATATGCATATAATCAGTGAATGTGAAGGAGATAAAACATGACTTCTTTTCTATAAGTCGTAATAACATTGAGATAACATAGTTACATCAGTGCCTTCTCATTTACCATCTTACTAACAAAAAATTGACAAAATGACGATACGAGATTTTGTCCTAACAGCTCTATTTTTTTAGTAAGACTAGAAGAGTTAGAATGTAAAATACAGAACTCAAATTGAGCTAATATTTCTATTTTTTTTTTAATTCTGTCATTTAACTCTTCTTTTTCATTGAAATCTTTTATTTTCATCAAGTTTTTTTTTACAGTAAATAACCTAATTTGCAAGGTTTCAAATTCTACTTTTATTTTTGCGAAAATGTCGTACAGACTCTGTTTGCGCAGGCACGCAGTTTATAAATTCTACCTCTGATAAATTGTTATATTTCAAAGTTCAACCTCATTGTGCAGTGTCCTTTACAAACAACAAGTACCAACATCTGTGTTCTTAGTCCCAAGTTTACTCTGAACTCTTATCTCGTAACTAGCTTCATTCATTACTGTTTTAAATTTCAAATATAAAGTGCTTTGCCGGCGTGAACCTTTTAATAATAATTGCTTCTATCGTATCTCACGACTGCGCTGATAGGCTTTATGAATAACGGTAGTTGTGTGTAATATACATACCTACATGTTTTACTTTTGCAGTACAAAAAGCTTGTAAGTAATGGTATAAATATTTTTTAATGAGAGTAAAAAAAAAAAATTTTTGAAGTCATTAATTTGAATATCAATAAAGTTATAACTTTTTATTTGCACTCTTTTTATTGTTAAGTATAACACATAGATTAAATAAGAATACATTATGAGCCATAAAAATTATATGTTTACCCACCGAAATTAGATTTTTCGCTAAAAGTATTTTGAACCACAGATAAGCTTATGAAAACTTATGTGCAGAATAGATAATACAGAGGCTTTTCAAATAGACTCGTTAGTTAGGTAGGAATGTTGGAATAATGGAACAGGAAGTTCTAAATTTGAATAAATAACTAGAATTCAACGCAATGCTAGGCGCTGAAAATAAAACTGATCAGTTAACACAAACTTTCCATAAGAAACATTCTGTATGTAAATCATTTAGTTTTACTATACCGCTATGAACGAAGAAGGGTATTATAAACAGTTTTGCTATCTTTAGCAGAAGAGATCAGTAGAAATAATTAAAGTTAAAAAATAAATATGACTACTATACGAGTTCAGGTCCTTTCTCTTGCCGTTAGGGAGTCTGAAGGCAGTCGCTCTCTTAGTAGCCATTTATGACATAAATAAAAAAGAAGAATGAGTAAGTTTACTATACCGCTGTGATCGAAGAAGGGTATTGTAAATAGCTTTGCTATCTTTAGCAGACGAGATCAGTAGAAAATTTTGAAATAAAAAAAAACATTACTATCACACGAGTTCAGGTGCAGGCCTTTCTCTTGTCGTTAGGGAGTCTGAAGGCAGTCGCTCTCCTAAGAGCCATTTATCGCATAAATAAAGAAGAAGAAATAAGCAGACACTGGGTTCCGTAAATAACTTCGGATAGAACTAGAATCACAACAAAATTGTATGAACCTGAATAATATTATGTTCCAATTTTGGTTGTAATAATTAAGGTTAAAAAATTCTCCCATGTTACCACTTTTCACATTTTATTTTCATATAATCACAAAATTGTCGTAGCAAATTAAGTATCGTACCGTCTAGCATGTAAATATCAAAAAAAAAGTACGGCCTGTCCTCATCGTTAAAGAGGCTATTAAATCCTACTTCAATAGGTACCTTTATTTATACTTATAAATAATGATATAGGTATATCAAAAATAATAATACAATAATTTCAAAAAGAGAACTCCTTTTAAACAGAAGCCAAAACGCGCGTCCGCGCCTCGGGCACGCATTCTGGCATCACTTGTCTGCCAGTTGGCGATTCAGTTGCGTTCCACTAACTAAACGTATGGTATGATTGCGGTGCAATTTAGAATATAGGTGTACTGTAATTTGCGGTTGAAAATATTTCAATATTATTGTGGGGTTCAATGTGGAAGAGGATGTTATTGATTGGTAATAAAAGATCGCATAAACTTTATAAATTTTGGATATAATTATTCAATGTTTCACTAAAAAGCCCTTGTACTTTCTACAGAACCCATAAAAGAACCGGTTTTTTGTCATTAATATTTATATCTTTATACGAAACACGGGATTTGCCTAATAGTTCAAAGGTACGAAGGTACAGAACTACGGCATGCAGCGACTGGATATATAGCAAAAAGGCGGCAACTCCCTAAAATTTAATATTTTAATGTACTAGGTACGATCTAACTAATTTATTAAATTTTGTCATTGTTTTCAGTAAATTCATATTTGTTTTTGTTTATCCGCTACTCGCACATTAAAACCCAACCTTAAATAAAGGCATGATTGCACGCGGGTCGCCTGTAGCGATTATTTGCTGCACGCCGGCAAAATTGCGCGTCAGTACATTCGTGTGCAGTAGTCATTATATGAAGAAAGCACTTAAAACGCTTGTTAGATCAAATGATTTGAATTTCAAATTTAGAATATTTCGGAAAGTGGAGTTTAAATTTGTCGAGAAAAAAGGACTCAGTGTTACCCCAGAATAGATTATATTAGGCTCATACACGCAGTGTTACTACTATACGTAAATAAAGTAACACCACATTCATTGTATTATTAACTTAATCTTATCTCCGTTACTTAAATCAAAATTAAGAACAAAATAGCAAATCCTTATAACGCCATATACCAAATTCAAAGCTACTTATTTTTTCTTTCCAATCAAAAAACCGCTTTCTTATCACTATTTCATTCTCACATGATACCAAAACGAACCATCAAGAATTTCACATCACCTTAGCAGTTGCATCAACATTTCTAAAATCTACAGTTATTTGTGATTAATTATAACATACGTAATATATTAAAATGTTATCGCAAACATCAAACACCGCCATATAATTGATCAAAAATACATGTAGGTACATAAATAAAGTGATAAATTGAATCTCCACACTAAAATATTATAGTATTACCAGTTCGAACACGCTTTTCAAGGAAAACGACAATTTAGCTTCGATAACGCACGTGGTGGACGGTTGAAACAATTTGTTGGAAATGGCACAAGTTCGTGAAGGCCGCGGGTGCGGTAATGTCGGGCTATTACTGCAACTGGGCATAGTAACTAGTGTAAGTTGGAAACTGTTGAATTACTACCAGGAAATTGTGTAACTCACTATGTTGTGATAGCGTAAGAGAACCTGCAAGATCTTTGGAGTCCTTCGTTGAGGAAAACGTGAAAAATTAGAGGACTTATATTTTGCCAGGTGGTTAAGCTCTTTTGAGTACGTTCACAGTTAATACTGAAATACTGCCTTGTACATGTACTTTACTAGCTGTTGCTCGTGTGGAATTTTAATTCCGTTCCCGTAAGCAATGGGAATTTGTACCCGGTCAAGAAGCCTTTATGTTAGTCTTGACAACAACCAAATTTTAGCCAGATCTGTTCTGCGGTTAAAGCTTGAATGATATACATCCAAACTTCTCACAAACTATCACATCCTACTTCCTAAGAATATTATAAATGCGAAAGTTTGTAAGTATGGATGGATGGATCGATGAACGGATGGATGGATGGATCTTTGTTACTCTTTCATGTCTAAACGGCTGGAGTAAATTTAATGAAATTTTATATAGAGTTAGCTGACACCTTGGATTAACACATACCTTGGCTATGTTTGGACGCGATAACCGACATCCACGAGGGCGCAGTCGCGGGCAAAAGGTAGTTTATAATATTAGTAAGAAACATAAAATTTACAACAATCATAATGGTGTCTGTCACACAGTTCACACTAGCACAGAAACCCTCATTTACTCTATCTTGTTTCCATCTAAAATTTAAAAATAATTGTTCCAATAATAAATATAATTACTAATTATTGTAACTCTAACACAGTGTAATGTAATTTTACTATAAGATAGATAATGTGAGCAAGTTATTGTAAATATTAAATAAATTGAATTAAATTGAATTGAATAATTAATATGAAGTCTTGTTGATTTTCTACATATCAACAGTCACCATGAAAATAATATTATGCGTATCTGTATGTTATGAAGTCGCTTATAACTTAGACTGTAAAATGCCGGAGGACTAGTACTGAGGCCCCAAATGTTGCAGTCATGATCTCAAATTGCATCTCATTTTGTTTGAACCACCACCGGTTGCAATGATTGTGTATTTGCCACTATATTCTCGCGAGTTTCGACAGATTCAAATTTGCCTCTCTGGCTATTCAAATTTATCTCTCTGACTATTTACAGGCGTAGTAATTCTTTAGAGTTTCAGTGCGCTTATGTGCATTAAATAAGAAAGCAATATGCAGGATAATAAAGCAACTATACAGGATAAAATATACTTTTCCCTGTAAGCAACACTGAATAAAGCCAGTTTCCTGGTGATTATGCCTATAATAGGTATACAGCAAAAGTTGTCCTTTACAACTGTAATTAAACCCCCAGCAAATGGCTAAACAATATTTCCCCTAACAAACCCAGACACTGTAATGCAAAGTCAATAATTCAATTAACATTATTTTATTACACGCAATTACTTGTTAACACGCGTTTACACGGTAATCGCGTGCAATACCGAGCGTGACGGAGAGGTATTGCACGCGTCACGGTACGATACCGGCATGATACCGGGGTGGGCGTCAGACCATGTAACTGATGTCGTTTTGTTTGCCGATTATCTTATTAGAAGAGTTTAACAATTATTAATAATAATTTATTTAGTAATCACAGTAATAATTTATTTAGGAGCTAGGATTGAATGGAATTTAATAACACTGAAACGAAAGAAAACCGTGGAAAAATTATTTGAATTAGGTGCAACATTTTGTGTAAATACTATACGTGTATTTACAGAGTATGAGATATGACTTCAGAGTACAAATGATTTAAGAAAAGATGTATATTCCTTGCATTGGGAACAGTCTACTAACGGGTCCTCCTGATAATTAAAATATTGCAGAAGAAAGAAAAGAAACGAAAATAAGCTCCCCTTCTCAGGAACGATACAAAGTGATAGAATAGAGTTTCCAATTTGAGGGTGAATTTTGTAGGTAGGTAGTAGAACTGCAATTGCTATGAATAAATAGAGGATCAGGTCTACAAAAACAGATAAATATACATAATAGGTATCCTCACAATTAATCACAAATCATAGTACCTATTTAACTAATATTTAGCTCATAGAAATAGGTCATCATCCATGTAAGTCAAGTAAACTTAAACAGAATCAACAAACCAATAAATCACTTAATCGTGTAAGTCACGGTGTGTACCACTGCGTGACTAAACGATGATCATACGTCACGGTCCGGTATACCACGTGCAGTACCGAGAGGGTGGTTAGCAGACCATATCACACCTGTGAAAACTTGTTAACAAGTGTTAAAAATTATAGTGTAATTTATTAAGGGGATGGTTTGTTTTAATAAACGGTGAAGGGTTGCTTTGTAATTTGATCTTTTAAATTATCATTGTTTTGGAAGGGGTCGACTGTTTATCGCTTCGCGTTTTTGGTCTCCACGTGAAGGCGAGGGAATCTGCTGTTATTAGGGCCTTGGATCCTTGACTTCATGGATGGCACTAGACTGTTAAATACATATGGTCACACTCATTTACCATTAGTGTAGACAGATCTTTTTCACTAATTGAGATTCTGGATGTTCGCATATTTTACTACTTATGCTTTCTTCAAGCTAATTAACCAAGCATTTCTTATGTATCATATATCAACTGCTAGGATAGCTTTAATATCTAAGAGAAACGCTCTGAGTATCATATTTGACAGCCTCCGTGGCGTGGCGGTAGTGCACGCGACTGCCACGCAGGAGGCGCGGGTTCGATTCCCGCTCAGTGCAAATATTTGTATGCATGAATATGGCTATTTGCATTGGTCTGGGTGTTTCTATGTATAATAAGTATGTATTTACAAAAAAAAAAGTATATAAGTATGTTTATCCGCATTCTAGATTCCATAAGGCAAGCTATAAAAGCTTACCACGGGTCTAGATAGCGTTGTGTAGAATGTTGTGGAATATTTATTTATTTATTTATATTTTTTACAATGTTCGCTTTAAAACTTCATGCAACAAATAGTATAATCAAAATGAAATTTTCATTTAATCTGTGAAATGACTGCAATGTAAAATATAAACCACTGTTATTGTCCAATAAATAAGTTAGATAAAAATGTATAGATACAAAGCTTACTCCTAATAATACCGTGGTTAATCTATTATACTCTAACCAAATCCATCAAGAGATTGGTAGTCACATTATTAAATCACATACTAATAACAACATTAATAACATTATTGTTACCTACAGGATTCAAAATCTTACTTTCTTTAAGACCGTATAAATTGTGTTACAAGTAAATCTATTTATTAGGTGCTTTATACGGTCACGTTTTCAAGCGATCGAGTCGTGATTCTGTCTGGGTGCCCATTCACAAAAACGAACCGAACTGTTGTTGGAATTTAATTAAATATAGCTGTCATTTGAAACGGTTTGTTGTATCGGTTGTTAACAAAGCTCGTGGCTGAGTTATTATGTAAGTAGCTATGGGATTTTTAGGCTATTTAGTGATAATCAGATTTAGTGTACATTTACGTACTTTTGTAGGTTTAATAGTATGAAAGGTTATTTTTTCCTTTTTTATTAATATGGGCCCATATTTCACAAACCTCATATAGGCTCAAGTCAAAAATAGTGCCCGGAACATGGCAATAGGCTCATCCCCTATTACGTGGGACTGAATATAATGATTGCTGAAATGTGGGAATTCACGTTTGCCTAACCCTCCGGAGATAAAGGTGTGATTATATGTAAATATATGTTTGTATGTATTTCACCATTACCTCACTCTAATCGCAGAAATAGATGAATAAGGAAGGCAAAGAACTAACCCTCATAAACCTGTTAGTTAATGACTGTACCAAGAATGTAGACATTTTTGTTTATATCTAAAACGTACTTTGTGCAAATAGCGAAGTAAATCTAACTAAATTTATGATTACAAAGGAATAAGTGACAAAATGGTTCATGATTCAATTTGATCGATTGTACTACATTTTCCTCGTTGAACTCCTCATACTGGTAAGTAAGTAAGTAAGTAAGTATTGCAATTATCAACAAATATTTCAACGAAAAAAAAAATTATAAAATAATATTGATGGCTATAAACCTGCAGTTGCAATTTTTGATTAAAGTCAAAGATTTGTATTCAACGTTGAACAACACGATTGTTTTACGTTAGTAATAATTCCACTTAATCTAAGTTTACCACCGCTTCCAAGGCGCTGGTGGAGAAAAAACAGTGCAACAACTTTTTTTTATTATTTAGATACAGTTTTTAATTTTGAGAAAAAGTTCAATTACAGAAATGCACGGCACCATCACAGCATCTAAACTCAGTTTTAAAAAGATTAAGAACCATAAACTCTTTCTAAACAGTAAAATGTATCCAATTTGATCGTATCTCAACTACTGGAAGCATTTCACCGAAAAAAGGCGAATGCAGGAGCCGAACAATCAAGCCGTCACAATTTTAATCAAAGCCTTGCCGAATTCTATCACTTTTTTCACTTTTGGATTCTCTCCCGACATTATAATTGCGCCAAATCACAGGGGTATGGGCTCGAGCTAAATCTGTTAGTATTTGGTTTAAACTTTATGGGAAGGTTAAAATTGTATGTATATGACAGTTCCGCAGCTTTATGTACCACCGTTTTAGGTTTTGGTTAACGTATAAGGCACCTTGGGAGACGTTTATTACAATAATATTAAAGTGTACGCAAATTCTATTGTTAGTTCCAAAGTTTTTTAGTGTGAGATTCCCCTATAACCACGACCGAAGGAAAATTTCGGTTGTTGTTTTTCGGGAGTAGCATTTATTCAATGCTACTCCCGAAAAACAACAACCGAATTTTAACTGTGTGTCGAAAAATTATCCTTAATTTTAACAGTGAAAGATTTTTTGAATATACCTAAATCAAATTTTCTTTTGGGTCTGGTAAGGCTACTTAAGGATACATCAGTAGTTGCTATCTATACATTTCACAGTCAGCACATAGCCTTTGAAATAGATAAACTATCTTAGCACAAATTCAGATTAGTAAACAACTGAAGTGTCCAAAATAACATACTTACTATTAACTTTTTTAAATATATTTCTGCCTTGCGTGTTATACTGGGGTTACATTAAAGAATGCAAAATCGTTTAGTATTCAACAAAAAATATACAGCCGACGAGTATTTTAATTCACTCCTGCCTCCAGGTTTGTAATTATTTCGTAATTGGAAGACCGGTAAGGGCCGGTAGCCGATATATTATGATCGAAACTTAGAATTAATCCCTGTCTAGTGTGAGAAAGGAAAGATTTGAAATTAAGATTAGCTTAGAATATTATTATTGGATGTTTGCGGACTATCTGCGGTAGCCTAGTGGTATGGGGAATGGACTGCTGAGACAGGTCTCGAGTTCGATCCCAGGTTTACCATGGCAAACACCAATGACTTTTCGATGCTTTTCGAAGTTATGTGTGTATTTATCGCAGGTTTATAAGTGCCCGGTTAATGGCAATAGGCTCGCCACCTATTACATTGGGACCTAAACATAAACTGGCGAAATGTGGGTGCTAGCACCTCTGCCTACCCTTTCGGGGAATACAGGCGTGAGTTTATGTTTATGTTATGTATGATGTTTGATCCGAATATGGATTGAGAATATGCAATACGGTAAGTTATACTACCGTGATGGGGATTTTTTTTATCGTGCGAAACATCCGCACGGATACCAACCCCCACGGAGCCGGTGGAGGTGGTTATGTCGGACTCGAACCGACTAAAACGCACGCTGTGTTGGATCTTTGGTTGCCGGAGGTAAGATTGCCGAAAGCATATGTCTCGCACCCCGGCACCGCGATGTGGATTAAGAATTGGTGAACAGATTATTGGATTTTTCAATTTTATAATTCTGGAAGTATTGATGACTCTCTATTTTGCCATTCTTTTCAAGTTTGATAAATTCTTTTACCTAACACAATAAAAATAAAAACTGTTAGATAAAAATACTAATAATTTAGAAGCAATACTGTTGTTAGCTCTTCATAAATAACATAAGGCTTGTCGAATTATTAGAAAATCATTTTAAATTACAATGAAGTATACACTTTCTATAAAATAAAACCTTGCAATACCAAGACGTCTATGAATTAGGAACTGTAAAAACATCAAAAAATATTACAAAAAAAATTATCGGTCATCAAGTTCACATGAGCTTCGATAAAAACTAGAGCCAGTTAGTCTATGCTCCGTTAGCTTTTAATAAACAATATAGACATTACATGAAGTAATTATACGGCTAGGTGCTTGCTTATGGTTATTACACCAGTTATTTTATCAACATATTTACAAAATAGAACATGTTTTGTCTATGGATACTTCTATTTTATTTCAAATTTAAAAATGGAATGTTAGAACACTATTTTTGTTTTTTAAAGTATACTTAAAGTAGTACATTTGTAATCGACTTCTAAACATGGTCTGTTTATATTTTTATAAATCTAAAAGGAGTATAATATAGAGGTATTTTTTTACTACCAATCCAATAAGGACGAGCCTCATAAATTGTGATATCCCAAATATTTATAGACGACAGACCTATCAATAATATCCTACCTTAATAATATAAAAACACAGTTTCCATTAACTCAAGCTGAATGCGACATTGCAATTCTCTCTCACACCTTTGAGAGCAATCTTTATTAATAGTATAGGATTAAAATATGCGTAGTGGAACAGTCGTAACATTGTGTAAAGGACGCATAACACGGACCGAATCAGATACAGGGGAATTAAGAACACAAGTTTATGTGGTTGGTCCTTTATTTAGATATAGCCCCTTGTTTTGTACAGAGCTTTCTTATTTACAACGTTGTTTTGACGATTATTGTGTCAGTTACGTATGTAACGTGTGTATCGTGGGATACTAAAGGCTGGTTAATACCTGCTATTTTATACATCTGTTGGATAAGTCACTTAGTTATTATAGAACCGTTCCAGAAGTTCCGGGTTCAGGTCCAATCCATTACACTATTGACGTGAACCCCCTCTAGCAATTTACTGGATGGGTTAACTGAAATTACTAGTACTAGTAATTACTAGTATCTATTAGTAAGTACTAGTACTTATCTACTAGTAAGACAACCGCTCTGCCTCGTATTAAATTTACTAGTGACAATCCTGAAAAAAAATGCTAGTAATTCTACCTTAGACGTATTGATGGATGAAAATCTGGCGCAGGCTTTCCTCTTATAACCGTTTTTAGGTTGTAACGAGTAGCATGTGTAAAAAAAATACTGGACAAAATTTGTATGCAACCGAAATGTCACTCTTCTATGAATATAAATGTAATTATGAATTTCTTTCTTTTTTCTTATGACGCAAATTCGATGGTAAAGTTCAGATAATTCGGAACTTAATTCTAAATGTAGTCGTGGTAATAAGCCTCGTTATTCAATAAAATATGTTTGACATACCAGTTTTTTCTTTTATGGAAAGTTACGAACAAGTTGTAGGTGCAAAAATCGCAGTCAGACTCTCATCGTGAGCTATATTTAGTTATGAAATTATTCCACCATTTAATAAAAATACAGACTCTTTGTGTTCATTTTATACAATTAAAATAATTTCTGAAGATTATACCACACGTCCACGTAATATACCCCCTGTGAATCTTGATAATCTCACATATTATTGTGCGCTGCCAAAAATCATAATAAACTTTTGCTAACGAGTTAACATCATGATATTTCAGTACCTATCTCGCGAACTCACACAAAACACACTGTTACATCACACTTAGAATAAGAGCTCATTAATTTTCATAATTCCAAGTAATCCACGACTATTGTGTGAATAATAAAAACATACATAATATGAATAATTACAAAAAAGAAGAATGAAATAAAATTCATTTGTTTTTCAAATGTTTCTCCGACTTATTTTTCAAAATAAGAATATTTTGGAAAAGTACATTCGATGACAAAACGTTTGTAATTTCAAAACAATAAAATTAATAAGTTACATCGGAAAAGTCAGCACCCAGGACGAGATAAGAGAGATAGAAAGAATCCATCTCTAGGCCAAAATAACTCCGTTTTGAGTTCAGTATGTATTGTCGTGGATGGCTATTCCAAATTATTAAAAAATAAACAATTAGTAAACGCAAACCTATTTTTAATTACACAATTGTTTCAGGTCACTGTGCACTAGAGCAGTGCACTCGACACCTCCGCAAGCGGAATGCAAACAAGATAAAACCAGAACGTACCGAGACGAGTTTCATAGATTCACTTATTAATAAGACCGACAAAGAATTCGTAACGGGTAACGGTATGCGTATGCTAATACGATCACTACGTCGAGTGAAGTTTATCGCTTGCTAGGGTTGACACTTGCTCTAATTTTTAACTTTTGAATAATTTATAAATTAATTTTGATTAATTAGTTTTGTAATATATTTTATAAAATATTTTTTCTGTGTTATCTTCTTTACACAATTATTGCATTAACACATGCAGGCATAATTTTAGATCTTATCGTCGTTACGGGCAAGCAATTTCAATTTTTTTATGATTATGATTTTCCCTTTTCCTTTTTGTTATGATTTTGTTATTGAATATTAAAACTATAATATTTTAAAAAGTGGCAAAGGGTATTAGGAAACCAAATAAAACAGAAAAAAAGGGAGGCGAAGACTCGGCAATATCATAAATGATAGAGAGAATAAAACTGAGGCCCAATTATTACCCAATTGGGAACTTCCCTAGGCGGAGGTAGAAAAAAGATTAAAAACAAAGTTTATGTTACATATAGTTTTACATTTAATTTAATTTACCAGCCCTAGAGACATGGTGATCACAACACACAACAAGTGTTGCATGCTTTAGTAAGATGTCTGATTCTTCGATCGCAATTAACACCGAATGTTAGTGAAACAGACTTCGATTTTTTTCATTTTTTTATTTCAAAAATATAGTAGTCAGTAAGGTCTCAACTGAATCGTAACTAGTTGCGAAAAAGGAATATCTATTCACACTTTTTTGAATTTTCTTTTCTTTTCTTTAATGAATTTATGTAGATAAGTAAAATTGAAGTGATAAATAATTATCATTTATCTGATTTTTAACATAAAAACTTATAAAAATATTCTAGGAGCTACAGGCCATCTTGAAGGAAATATGAAATAAAATAAATCAGTTTATGGTATTCATGATTAAAAACGCTTTCCATGAAGTGTTGTAGGTACTATAGAGGAAGAGTACGTAGACAGAACAAAACGTACGCTACCGCCAATTCCTTTATATTAAAAATTTTTAGTTATGTTATGACTATCACTGGGTAATAGATTTTATTTATCTATCAAATGTTTACAAACATGAAGTGCTACGTCTATTTTTTGGGATTACAGTGACCTCTATCCCTTTGGGGATACCCGCCCGCCTCATTTGCTTCTGCCCTTACACTCTTTACGAGCTTACTTTCTACAAACCTTCTCGATTTAACGACTTTTTAGATAAAGTATACATCACCCATCACTCAAACGGAATAATCTATAACTATATAAAACCTTTTTAATTGCGCTTTTATCAAAGAGTTTCTAAGGAGCGTAAATTATGTTTTTTTCTATAAAAGCATGAATTAAAATAAACAAGGTGACCGAAATGAAGCCATAAATTGTTTGGAGCGGCACTTTTAGTCTTGCGTTTAACAAATTAACAGGCGATTAAGCTACCGATTCAGTTAAGGTATAGTGACAGTCTGTTAATGTGAAACAACAAATAATTCCGATAGCGCCGTTACAGTCGTACACAAAACTGTTCAACTAGATTTTCATATTTAATATAGTACTAATAAGAATTGTGTTTAAAGATTCATGGTAATACTTTATCTTAAAACATGAGCTCTAATATAATTTAAGCATCATCAACTTAGCTACTTATTATTAAGGAAATATCCTGGAAAAAATCTTTGAAGTGGGATTGTGCCTGAACTTCTTTTCAGGTTGGCACATCAATATGATTTTACCTTTGCTGAGGGTAAGCTAAAAGTAAATCGCATATTCAATATAGTAAATTAGACTAATTAATAATGATTTTGTTTAAAGATTCATGGTAATACTTTATCCTAAAACATGAGCTCTAATATAATTTTTAAGCATCTTCAACTTAGCTACTTATTATTAAGGAAATATCCTGTAAAAAATCTTTGAAGTGGGATTGTGTCTGAATTTCTTTTCAAGTGGGCACGTCAATATGATTTTACCTTTGCTGATGGTAAGCTAAAAGTAAATCGCATATAAGTTGATCAACAGTACAAAAAATCAAGTTACAAATAAGTTTAAATTCAACACAGTTCCTCGTGTCTTAACAATTAATCTCAAACATGCATATTCACTATGTCCTTTGAATGATTTTCTTATACAATGTATCTTATTGCTTCTATACTAAATTTATTTTAAACGAATAAATTGTTCTTTCCAACTAAAAAAACCTCATAACACTTATGACAAGTCTAAAAAAACTTTCAACTTTCAATTCTACCACTTATGTTCTCGACTGTACTAATAAATTGTCCTCCATAATGCAGGAACGCGGCTCCCTTAGATGTTAGTAGTCGATAAACAGAAATCCGAATTCCGTCAAAATAATGATTAGTTTATCTATCTATTTAGTTTATAGTGGTTTTGTGGACGTATATTTTATATGTAGTATAATCTGTAGGTTAGTCTGGTGTACTGCCCAACAAGCAAATTAGTCATATAAGGTTGAGTTTATTCAGCTATTCGGTGATATAAAAGTCGAGTAAGTGTGAATTATTCAGCACGTGTCGTATAAAAGCATCTTATATAGCATTTTAGTTATTCAGCATTTCGGTCACATAATGATGCTGAGTAAACGTTTACTCTGCATACTAATATGACTAAAGTGTCGTATAAGATTTGCTGTATAAGTCGCTAGTATACGACGCTTATGTCACTATTTCGTCGAGTAAAAGCACATTATATAGCTTTCTTGTGACCAGTCGAATAAAAGCTACATCGTTGCTTTTATACTGCTATTATGTTGTATAAGTTGCATTCATACGACTATTACAAGCCTAGTGCCAAGTGTCGTATAATTGCTTGTACTGCTCAATTATCACTTGTCTTAGTTTTCTTGTGTACAGTAAGTGGTTGATTGAATAAATAAATAAACAAAAGATCTTTTTTAGAAAACTTTTTAGGAAGGTCTAAGGAACCCTAAAATATAATCAGCGTGGTATCATGGCGCTTATACTGCTAATTTGCTGTATAAGAAGCTATTATACGACCTGTAAATGAATATTGATATAAAAAATATTTGTTATTATATTCATATTACTAAGAATTGAAGGGGGGCGTTAAATATTTATGATAAAACCTAGTATATTTCATCAGAAAACTTACCTTCGCAATACTTTGCAAACCTATGCGTGAGTTTACGAACCTACATTTGGTGCAACCTACAAATTAACATGTCTGCTAAATAAATTGTACTTATAATTTTTTATAATTTTTAAAACACAACACGACGCACTTGCTTAATTTAACAAACAAACGTAACATAAAAGTCATATAAGTTACAGTTATAGCGCAACTTAAGCTTGTAACAGTCACTCCGTTACCTTTATACGATGTCTATGTGACTGAATTGCTGAATAAAATGGGCCCAAATCGCGTTGTATAAACGTTTTCATTACGTTTATACGACTTCTATTAGGAGCCAAAATGCTGAATAATTTACGTTGCCGCGACTACTACACGACATATTTTTGCTAGTTGGGTGGTGATCGTGAGTTTTGATAATTGTAAGATTTGTAAATTCATTTATGAGATTAGAATCTACTTTTAAAAACCGCTTTTAAACTGTCATGTTCACGTTACTAAAATTACTACCATCATGATATTTACTATGTTTGTGTGTTTTTTTTTTACCGTGGGGGAAATCCTTCATGGATGTTATGCCGGACTCCTACCGACTAAAACCCCCACGGTATCGCCCAGCAGCCTATAGTTGGGAGCCCCGGGTAAGCCCTCGGAAGGATGTCCCAGGACTCCCAACAGACCCACGGCTTCAATGCGGCCTCGTCTAGGGGGTGGTTCGGGTGCTATCCCGCGTCTATGGGGGGTTTCGGGTATCATCCCACTTCATATGAGGGGGGGAAATGCGCTTATATGGTGATTCAAGCGCCATGATCATGAATGTACCTATACCTAGGTGTTATTATCTTTATAGGTGTGTTTTGGTCTGTGATGTCACAACGTTATAATTATAAAATTAAATAAAAAATGTAAAATGCAGACTTAATAAATATTTCTGTTACATAGTTTGTATGTAAGTAATAAGTAGTTCAATCAATAAATTAGCCTATCGCAGTCCTCTTCTGGACATAGGCCTTAATAGGTCCATTTTAAGCCCGCTGCATACGTGATGGGCTTCTGCATGGACGGGATGGAGCAGGAAGTTTTGGAAATATTGTTTCATGCAAAATGTATGCGGAAGTGCATATGTCACGGTGACACGGACGCATACCTATTATACTTACGGTGGGGTAGGTCTTTTCCTTACTTTGTTATTAGTAACACGATTAGTAACTATATTTTAACAAAAAAAAAAAACAATAAGTAACAGTAATCTCAAACGTAAATACCTAAACCATCTCGCCACTACTCCACCACCCGGTATTAATGTAAATAACTGTATAATTAATGTAAATAGATCAACAAACCGACCATTTAATTAAATTGACAAATAATTCTTAATAAAAATAAAAACTAGAAGTCATTAGCGAATTGAAAGCATACAAGAAAAAGCCTTATCAATGTATAAAACTAGTGATGTGAATAAATTGTATCATAAAATACCGAAAATAGGGACCGATTCTCACGGTAGACGGTAGACGGGCAATATTTTGTTCACTACAGTATACTTCGCGACTTTAAGGCCCTGCGCACACTACTAGAAGCGCTCTTCGCATTATAAATTTAGTCCCACCCTCCCCTTTCCTTCACAGGACGACACGTGCAGGGCTAAGATGTCATCCATTTACGGTGCGGAGTATACCTGCTAGAACCAAGCGTTTCAGTGATTCATTCCTAAGCCGCACCACTAAGACCTGGAATTCCCTGCCAGCTCACGTGTTTCCTTCTTCCTACAGTCCCGGGTCCTTTAAGCGGGGCGTGAAAAGGCATCTAATGAGGCCGTCAAGCTGAGTGCCACCACTGTTAACATGGTAAATGTTTACGATGGTGACCCTCTTTCCGAGACTTTGCCTTTAGCTTAACATCAGGCGAGGTGAAGTCAAATTGACGTGTCCTTGTATAAAAAAAAAAAATTAATATAACTTTCAGTACCGTGATATACGTTCAAAAGTATCGCGCGCATTGCTCTTGTCACCACTTCAGGTGCTGCGTGCGTATTTATTCTTGATATGCAGTTTTTGATAAAAATATCGAAGTTCAGCCAAATCTGCAGTCAGACTGGTGCAGTCAGATTTCAAGTCGAAACAAAACTTTGGATGCGACTGGGATTAATAAAATACAGTTTTTGACCGTAGCTTTTGCACGCGGCTTTGCCCGCGTGAGTGTCGGTTATCGCGACCAAACATAGCCTATGCCCTTTCTCAAGGTCTAATCTACCTCTATACCAAATTTCATCAAAATCGGTTCAGTGGTTTATGCGTAAAAGCGTAACAACAGACAGACAGAGTTACTTTCGCATTTATAATATTAGTATGTAGTATGGATTGTTCACCGCCGCGCTTCCACCGGTGTGCGCTGGGCCCAAATAAACACTAGGAAGTTAATGAATGAGCGTATTAATAAAATCAGAGTATATATTCGTTGGTATGTTTGTGCGAAATCCAGTTTTTAAGTAATAACTTCATGTTAGAGACAGACGTATTTTAATGTCTACTTTCTCACGATGGTATCTTATCTATATATATAGATATATTGCTCGAAGATTAGATATATATCATGTTAATTGAAGAAATTTAGAGGAGCAGGACTTTTTTTAGTATCGGCTACCTGTTAAAGCTTTATGAAACTAAAAATTTATGTACAGAAATATTTTGTGAACCAGTCTGAATGTAACAAAAACTAGTGAGTTGAAATTAATCATTATATAGTGTACCTACAATAACTCAATGAATCTTTCGTGATCATTTGGTTATTTTTTTTATTAATTTGAACGTCATGCACAAAGTACATTGGCGGACTTAAGGCCGTAGGCATTCTCTACCAGTCAACCATAGGGTTGCGCAGAGCTAACGAGCCAGGCATAAAAGAAGTCTACGTAATGTTCAAACAATATCAAAATGAATTAATTACATACACTGAAGCATTTTAATGTGTACCTGGCTTAGATAAGCTAAATTATAGTAATCTGACTGCTTTTAACGGATGCTCAAATTAAAGAACCATGTCCATGGTGCTATAAAACAAATAAATATTTGCCTAAACGTCGATATTTTCTATGAAACTATTGCCGTATGACCTCCACAACCCAAAGACGATATCGAAATATTGCAGCTAGACCAGTTTTATTGGACTTTTGAGGGCTCCAACTACCCGTAACGACTGCCAATAGCGTATCCTACCTCCATAAAAATCAAATGTAGGAATTGATTCAGGTCTTAAAGATCTTGGTCATGTCCGATTGTTTAACACACAATAAAACGAATGGAACTTTTAAATCACACGTCTTGTAAAAGCTTCCGAAAACTTTTTAAATACAGAAAGCCTACGTTTTACGTAAGCTAAAACTGGTAAATATATTTTAGAAATTAAAAGCTTGTCAACATATTGAATTCTTATTTGTACCTACAGTCAGCGTCAGATCGACCTTGACGAACAAAGTGCTCAAAATTATCTTAATGCCTTGCTTTTCTCTCCTTCCTGTTGACTGATTGTTCTGATATTGGGTACACACCTTTTGTTCGGACAACAATACATTCAATAAAACAGTTTAAATTGGCTCTTAATACCTTGGTTTTAAGATCATGTTGAGACTTTGTCATCAAGATCATTGTGACGCTGATTGTACAGGTATTGAGGTAAAATCAGGTGCAAAATATTCTTACTTTGCAACTAGTTTTGATAATATTTCCTGTGGGCTTGGCTGTTTATAGGTAGGTATATTATAAGGATTAGAAATTAATGTATTTATAATAACTTTTTAACAAGTCAATTAGGTACAGAAGTGGTCTAATTTTTATTTTTATTGGCAATTATAAGTGATAATATTTTGGAATGGCTACCGCTAATCCGTGAGCAGTCAGCCAAGTTGTGCTCTAGTTGACTCGTATGGAAACTTTATCGTCCTGTGATTTTTTAAATACATAATAAATAATACAGCTGATAAGTTTGTTTGGAGTTTGTTTCTTTGAAACTTTCAGTGCAAACTATACACCAGATCTTTGGGAAAGTACTTAGTATTACGCTACGACCCTTAGAAGCAGTGCAAAACCTGTGCTAGAGTTAATTAATCATCAGGTGAATCGACTGGAAGGTGAAATTGGTTGGGTCAGAAGATAAATAAATAATTAAATATTCCACAACATTCTACACAACGCTATTTAGACCCATGGTAAGCATAGCTTAACTAGCTTTTGTCATAGAATATAGAATGCGGATAAAAATATACTTTAAAGACACATCCAGACCAATGCAAATAGCCATATTCATGTAGTATACAAATATTTGCACTGTGCGGGGAGCGAACCCGAGCCTCCTGCGTAGCAATCGCGTTCACTACCACTATAGTTATAGAAAAGGTACATGATTGGTGTGTTAGTGAGAAGGGTTACCATATTTTGTGGTGAGAGACCTCGGGTCAATAAACATATGAGTGACACCTCTAGTGTTGAGGGCATTCATACAAAACGATAATTGCTTATTTTCAAGCCTGCTGCGTATTTAATTGATGTTGATTGATTATGTTTAATTGATGATATAAAAATTTAAAGGTTATAAAGTTCATGAAGTTAATAATAAACTTTCCTACTTATATACATAATGCTCAGGTCTATTTCCCGTCGGGGTAGGCAGAGATAATAGCCCGCCATTTGACTCTATCCTTACAATGACGGCCTCTGTGGCGTGGCGGTAGTGCATGCGATTGCCACGCAGGTGGCGCGGGTTCGATCCCCGTCCAGTACAAATATTTGTGTGCATAAATATGGCTATTTGCATTGGTCTGGTCATAAAAAATATCTACTTATGTTTATCCGCATTCTAGATTCCATAACACAAGCTAATTAAGCTTACCATGGGTCTAGATAGCGTTGTGTAGAATTTTGTGGAATATTTATTTAATTATACACCATGAGCTTCCTCTTCTGTCATTAACCCTTTCATGAAAGCCCGCCATTATCTCGTACTTTTGACCTGTACTTTATGTTTTAGAAATTGTAATAATTTGATCTATGTGTGTACCGGGAGGTCGACCTAGCTGGTTTCTCCATTCATCTGGTGTGTAATTCGCTCCATAACCATTCACTCTACGTAAATAAAATTAAATTAAGCTGGCAGATACATCACGAAAGTTATCAGCAATGTTGTTTGACAAAGCCGCTGCTGATATCCAGGTTAGGTAAGAACTAATTGGCTAGTTAATTCTCCATGTCCTATATTATTATTACCTCATTGTTATCGATAAAAAGGCTATCGTGTTCTAATAACGTTTATAGCCTATAGAGATAATGTGAACCGCGCTAGCATAAATTCGTATTCAGGATATCTGGACACTGAAACTTTGCCTTTAACTTACCATCAGGCGAGGTGAAGTGAAATTGACGAGACCTGTATAAAAAGGAGCTTTATAGTATACTAACCTGCAAAACGCAAGGACCTGTTTTTGTGTTTTTCTAGCAGGTTTTTTTTTTAATTATGAAATCGGTACAAATCTTTCCGTAACGGTAGTTAAAAAGCGACAACTGATTTCTTCATAATATTTCAAAGTATCTATAAAACAGTAGTAAAGCCTACCTTTCATTTCACACGAAATCAGTAAGAGACAATACTTTCTAAATTCTACAGAAGTAAAAATAATTATAAAACCTCTGATAAGATTAGCTGTATCGCTTACCGCCTTACACTATGATAAAACATGGTGGACACTGATAAATTATATTATCTGTTCGCCCACTATATAGATAATAAAGCAGTAACTCAACTTTTTTTAAACTCGAAATTAGACCAAGTAATAAATAAGAAGGTTTAATTTATATCATGGATGTAACTTAAATGTATCAACTAAACAGGAAAGAGCAGAAAATATATATTTTATTCACACGGAAAACAGCTCGCTGTATCGCCATAAAATATACCAGTGAACACCACATCGTCATTAGCAATTACATATCTATAAATATATTTGATATAACTCCAAAACGTCGGATGTGATGATCGGTTTTATTTTTCGCTATCTCATTTAATGTTAAGTTATGGTGGGATGTATGATTATTTAGAGCAACTTAATTTAATTGCGAGTTATTTGGCTGTATTATATCTCTCTACTATGTATAGTAGAGATATCTCACCCCCTATTACATGGGACCAAATACATTGATTGGTGAAATGTGGGTGTTAATTCACATTTACCTAATCCTCCGGAGATAAAGGCGTGATTATATGCATGTTGGTGTGACTATTTGTTAAGTTAACAACAATCAGAAAACTTGATCAATTAATTTCAAAGATACTTACGTAGAATCCTACAATGCAGTGTTTCTTACTACTGCAATAATAAAGCTTCACCGCTTTACGACTTAAACTTTCAACTCTAAATTGTTTATTGATAAATGTTTACTATAATGGCACCAAAAATTATTAAACTTCAACGTATTTATGGCATAATTAATAAGATACGCATTTATTTCGTGAAATGTTGCTAAATCAGATTTGATAGTGCTTTATATAAGTTGAACATCTGGTTCATGCGTTTTTACTGTTATATAATGAAATATTATTACTGGTTTCATTAGGAAGTGTTAAAGTGATATTTATTTTTATGCTCAATTTATTTCGACGTAGTCGCATGCACACACACCCACGCACGCACATTAAATCTCTTTAGGTATCATTTGCATTTATGGGATCTTGCTACGGTTTTCATCAGGTGTTTTAAAATCGAATCTGCAATAATTTAGATGTTATTTTCTAGACTGAAACAGTCTAGGTAAACAGACGTTACGGCCAATTTTGCGAAGTCGGTTTAAAAGTAAATAGTAACAATATATCGCGATAGAATCCGTAAAAAGTGGTTTTATTTTGATGTTATTTTAATTAACAATATAATGTAAACACGAAAATGAGACCAAGTAAATGTGGATGCCTATTAGGTAGTATCTGTCTCATAAACTTAGTACGTTAGTATTATTATAATAAGTTTATGATCTGTCGACCCTTTCAAAGAGAACTATACACAATAGCTAAGCTTCAGAGAGAACTATAAACTATATATATACCTATGTATATTCCAGCTACCTTCTTTTTAATTAAAAGTTATATAACGAAATGCATTGTGATTTATTTTTGGTCATTTTTACTTACATATTCCTAAATTTAAGCTACTTTTACAGAAGTCATGTTCGCGAAAAGACTCAGAATAGTGTAGTTATACAAAAATAAACTATAATAAAATTCTATTAATATGAGTTTTATTTCACAAACCCACTAAGTGAATGCACAAGTGTCTATAAAATGCCTTTTAAAAACAAGTAATTTTCAATGGACGTTAGTTCGTGACGCGTTTGCCAGTAAATATTGCGCGCGGTAATCGAACCTACACCTGACTACCGGTTAAGTAATATGCTCCGTGCCGCATTACTCTTGATAAGATTCCATTGCACTTACTTTTTCAAGGTAGGTAGGTAGGTATCGATTGATTTATTTGAATGATGCGCACTGTACTTACTGTTTTTTTTTGTTAACACCTATATAGTACAGTCAGCAACAGAAGTAGGTTAACATGTAAAAAATAAAAGAAACCACAAAGACAGAGCAGTAAACGGATCCTGTCGACTAAATTCTTAGCTGAGGCAAAAACCACTATACAACTATAACCGACATTTTTTAGAAATAAAAGTGTCCAACCAGGATCGGCCCCATAGGACATTTTCTAGAAACAGTATGATGAATTTTGCATTTTTTATTATACCTACTATAGTTACTACTATAGTTTTAAACTTTATTACCTATCTATTTACTTTATTGAAATAAAACTGACAAGGGGAACCACGAGTCCGGGGGGAAAAGTTTAATAAGTCTGCCGGTAACATACCATATTACTTCTTATCTGTTAAAATTGGTCAAGAGTGAATTGGAGGAACCCAGAGCGAATGCGATTTTCTCGTGGTCCCCCCAGGGGAACATCACAGGGGGACCACGCGTCCGGAGGGCCTTAAAAATATAGATCGTAGGCTTCGTGGTTAATCTTCCGATGCAACCGGACTCTAGATGAAGATGGTTATCTGAAAAATTATGACATGAACTGGAATGTTTAGGTATTGCTAATAAACTACTTATTAAAATGTGATGAACCCCAATATTGTTTAGGTCAACGGCCGATTTATAAACACTAAATTATACTTCCGTAAATAGCTGATCACGCACGAAGGTCAAGTATTATCGAGGGGCGTACAAATTCGTGTACGTTTTTTTATCTGAAAGCATGTCCTGACTCTCCAGATTTGCTGACTATCGACGCCGAGACTCAATCATATATGTAAGAAACCTGTAATGTAAAAAAATAAAGACGTTTGTAATAAAATATGAAGCTACCCTACGGGAAAAGTATGTCATTTCAATGAAATAACAATTTATCTACTAATGATCACGGAAACAAGATGTGAATGTGAGTAACACCTTCGGCACAGAACAGATATTAGCGATAATACTCGTAGTAGTACCTCTACTATTTTGAGCGTTTTCAGCTGTTAAATAATATGTTATGTGTTTCAATCTGGCTGGATACAGTTTTTCGTATACTCGTCTACTCAATACTCAGATTTGCATATCCTCGAAGAGGAAGGTTGATGTTAATACATAAAAACAAAAACAGAAAAACCCAAAACACTGTTCCTTCGGCGGAAGTCACACGGAAAAACAGTGCAACTTATGTTACATGAGCAGTAAAAGCCACTAATGCAGTCATTCGGTAGTATTGGTGTATAATTGTCGAACTCAATCACATTGAAATTAGGTAGGTATCTGTTTTTTTCTAGCAGTAAGATCAGTATTTATGTCGATAAAAACATCAAAACTGTCGATATTATAGAAAAAAAATGAGTGTTATAAAGATTGTTTTGCAAACGATACCATGACCAATAAATAATGGCATTTTTAAATAAAAAAATCTATATGTCAATCAAAAATTTCGCTAACTCCATCCTGTTCTACCAGTAGTTCAATATTCGAACTGTTAGAACAACTTTTGTCTAAACTGTTAGATTGACTCCGGTGGTCAAATTGTTAGGACAAAAAATTCTAAATTGTCCTAAAAGTTCAACCACTGGAGTCAGTCTGAGTACTGGTAGATCGATCGAACTACTGGTAGGACAGGATGGAATAAGCCAAAAATGTATGTTTAAGAATTTGCAAAATATGAAACAAATAATATACTTACAGCCGATGCTCGCTTCCATAAATAAATTACAAAGACATCTCGTATATCATAAGTTCTGTGGTGAAATTCGAGTGGTGCTGCGGTGTGTTATGAAAACTATATGGTTACGGCGAGGATGAGCATTCAACAAGGATCGTGTTATACTTGTTATAAGTAAAGTTAAAAAATCACTTTTTTGTTATAAATCGAGATCATGGCTAGTAAATTATACTAACTTACTTTGAAGTGTATGGGCACAAAATAAACACTAGATGACCATTATTTGTGATAGAAGAGCAACTCTTAGTAGAAATTTTGATAGCTCAGTGGTTAAGGAGTGGACCTTACGATCGAGAGGTTCCTGGTTCGAATAATGATGATCACATACGTGAAGCCACTATTAACACAAGCTGTTTAGCTGGAGGGGTTAAAGGGAATAATATACTCGTCTTCATTTTGGTAACTGTATTCAGGCATGAAAAGGCCTTCACCTTTATACCCTTATTAGATAAATAGGGGTGTAAAGCTGAAGACCACCATTTTAGTTTTATCAACACTTATAATAAGAATCCTTCATTCTTCATGCTACTTTACTACAAAACCATCGTGCGTGATGGATGATTATAAAAACCATGGAATTTTAAAAGCATGTTCAGGACCCCATCAAGAGGATCGGCGCAAGCCAACCACACCTGCGAGGCTCAGTTTTGGAAGACCAGACGGAAATCGCTCCCGTAGAAGCTCAGATAACACTACAAGCTCGTAACAACAAGTTTTTTATGCTACTGGCAGTAAAGATATGAAGATAGGAATATAAATAGGCACTAAAGAAAAAGTTAATAGAGTAAAAACTCTCAGAATGCATTTATAGTTATAAATGTTTGGCGCCAATACGTTATGAGGTTAACATCAATAAATATTTAGTCTATTAACACTGTTGACTGCTACCGACTGAGGATGTACGCAATAAACGAAGAACTGGAATGCGTGATGGTTGGCCATAGAAAGGGCGTTTGGTTTCCGCCGGTTCGACCCGCTGAGCCGTTTCAAATGTTTCGAGCTTTTCCGCAAATATATCTTAGATTATCATAGAAGATACTAGTTTTTTTAATCGACGTGATATACACCTATTAATATATTTCCGTTAGATATAGATTAATTAATATAGTTCGCTTGGCAAGCCTACTGTAGAGGAAATAAAATGATGGAATAACGGATTTTGAATTTGGAATGTTTGTAGTATGGGAACAGACCTGCATTTTTTTATTAAAGGAAAAGGTAGCTACGGAATCTATATTTAATTAACGAATAGTTTTTTTATAAATTAAGACATTAATGTAGAACCTATAAAAATCTGCAAATTAATTCTGTTCGCGTTCCGCTTGGTGGCACTAATTAAAGAGAGAATACATAATTCAATAGGATTTTAAACAGATTTTAACTATTTAAATGTTTCTTTACATAACAGACAGAACAGAGAAACATAAACTCACGCCTGTATTCCCCGAAGGGGTAGGCAGAGGTGCTAGCACCCACAATTCGCCAGTTTATGTTTAGGTCCCACTTATGAACCTGCGATAAATACACACATAACTTCGAAAAGCATCGAAAAGTCATTGGTTTGTGCCATGGTAAACCTGGGATCGAACCCGAGACCTCGTCTCAGCAGTCCATTACCTACTGTTTCTTTAAATAAGATAATTACTAGACAGTATTCCTCATATAAATTGCTTGTGTTAGAAGCGGGATGGCCAGGATTATTTAACTCATAACCCCTGGTACTCCCAAAAATCAGAAACATCTGCATCAAGTATCCAGCCACCAGGCAGACCTGTTTGAAAGATTGTAGGCAAATGGCGGACTGTCACTCCTCTACTCTGAAAATCCAAAAGCAAGCGCTTTTTTAGTACGCAGGAAGATAGTTATGCAAGTACCTATTATTTGTCCATCTCTAAATACTTTATAATCATAATAACTTATGTATGTCTCTTATTTTTACACAGAAACAAACAAGAATGAGAGAGGAGCTGTTACGTAAAAAAAACATCATAAGTTCTTAAATGTTAATTTCAAATAAATAACATTAGCTCAAATAACAGCATCGCTGACAGTATTATCCCATTCTGTGATATTAATTATCTATAAATGGCAATGTTTTACGACTAATACAAAAATATAATAGACCTAGTTTATGGCAACGTCAAAGATGATTGGTGTTAATTCTATTATTTATGTACAACGTTACGCTAAAGCATATCAAATAGGAAAGGACTTCCTTAAAAATGATATAAAAATATTTTATATCTCAAACATCTGTAATTTTTGACAACATATGCTAATTAGTTATAACTGGCGTATAATATATGATACGGAACCTAAAATTTATAGTTTCAAACTCGTCACTTAACAAATGTATTAGTAAAATATCCAATTTCACACATTTATCAATTTTAAACAAGTTCGCTTCCGTGCTGAGAAAAAAAATATATAAAAAGTAAAAGTATAATGTGATTATAGGTCTTTTAATGGCGACAAAATAACGTTCTTTTTTCTTTTATAATATCTACTTTTTTAGTATGTAAATATCAATTTATCTTGATACAGATTCATAAAAACAAGTATTGCGAACAAGGCTCTGTTTCTTTAGATTTACGCAGGTGTCCATTATTATTTTTTACTGCATAATATTAACATTTTTAAACGATATAGATTTTATTAACATCTAATAGGTTCTTAAAATTAATATCTTGTAAAAATATGATACCTTATTGAAATTATTTTAAAATATTAATGTAATGTTTTATTAAAGAAAATTTATGTTCAGTATAAATTATCTCTTTTTTCAGTAGAATAATGCCTACAGATATTCTATTTCTAGATTCCATTTTATAACCATTGGTCTTCTTTCGAAGGGCAACCGTTGCCATTGATGTGGTATCCACAAACACTCAGTAAAGACAACATAAGATAGTAAAGCCAACTAACACTATATTTCTGTGTTGGTTTCTACATCTGCTATCATTAAACATTTAATTTACTCACTATAATTTTATATATCGTGGTAATGACCTTGTAATTGCTCTAGTTGGCTCTTTAACTTCGTCCTCAACGACAGTAGCTGTCAGGATAATATCCACGCGAGGTGGGGGTCCTATAAAAATTACCGCTGTCATCGGTATTTCCCTGTCACCCGCTGCGCAGGCGCTGTCAAAAATGCGGTTTTACAACAGCCTAGTGAAGATAATTTTTGATTCTATTACAGATTAGAGAAAATCTATTATAGAAGAAGATGTATTACTTACAACTACTTTCTCTGCGGCTTTTGTTTATAGGCCTTTAAGTAAAGGAGGGTAATGTGAGCTGTTGTTGACTGATACCCCAGAGATATTTTTCTTCGAACTACGGCTTGTAGTCTTTGGTGGAGATTTGTCTACAATATGTAAGGTATTATAAAATTATTGATTAAAGGTAAGTTTAGGATTGACTATAATCAGGATCCTGGTTCGTCCAAAGCTTGCAATTTGGAGTCCTAAGTCCATTCTCCAACTCCTCTTTTCGTTACGGAGCTGCAATATTTCCACTTAATCCAGTTGTGTAAGAAACCTCTTTTCCCAAGTTCAATTCACACTCGACCGGTTTTTATCAATAATTCACAACATATACCTTTTCCTTATACTTATAATCGGTTCTCATCCACAAAAGCCGGCTAACAGTACACACTAAGTTTGATTAATAAAGGTTTACACAAATGTACTCAAACCCGCTAGGTGGCTAATGTATTTGACCTCACATGCTCGCGTGTTAGCTTTTGAACTCCTAATGCTTACACAAATCACCTCTGGACCTTTCCCATCACCCATCAACTGAAGTCACGACAAATCGTATTAAAATTAACAGCTATCTATCAATTGACACATGTATTTTTATTATAGCACAACATCCATTACGCGTTTTATTCGAACAACGAATTATTGTTCCACTTACGATACAGTATTCATAACAAATGCATTCGTAATAGTTGTAATCATGATAGATTGCTGGTAGAAATGTGTGATGTATATGCTGCTGTCTATAAAATCGTTTACTCTTACACAATTAACAGGCGATATTTGAATATATTTGCGTCATTTTTATATAGTAACAATATAAATCTGCTTATAAACGATGGTGCTAATAAAACAAATGGAGGTTTCTGATGATGTACGAAAGATGAAAGTTAATGACTGCACATCTTCTAAACTTATTGCCTAATTCACTTAGTGTTGTTAAGCGCACGTTTAGATATATATTATTCTTATTACAAAAATTGTATACACGAGATCTAAAACCACAATAAAATTTTCTAAGTTTTTTTTTATATCACTTCGGTGGCAGACACACACACGGAGTTATCACAATGGAGTTAATTTGTTTTGCAGGTAATCGGAAAAACGGAATAATTCTTTTAACACGTGGATAGAGTTAGGTAGGTTGAGAATGGAAACTTTCATGAAATTTTCTGATTTTGAACCTTAAGTCAAGTTATAGCCCTCTGTATTAAATAATAGGTGAAATACGTACTAGATTTCTATCATATGGACCTCTTTAAATCAAACCTGTTATTTGATCATGTTTATTTTTATTGCAAAAGGGTTATAAAAACAGGAGAATTTAGAACTAACCTAACCTAACCTAACCTAACCATTCTTTTCTTTTTCTTAAAAAGAATATTAGAACCGAAGTTACTAATTCCCTCTAACCCCTCCAACTAAGCTAAGTTGCTTGAGCTAGGAGTGAGTTCACGTCGGTCGTGTAATGGCCAGGATCGAACCTGGGACCTCTCGATCGTAAGGCCGACTCCTTAACCATTAAGCTACCGACGCTTTCTATTGCTTGTATTGATTGTAATCAATTTTCATTCAGATTTAATTCAATTTAAACAACCTGATGTTTTAATGTCAATTTGTGAAACTATTGTACTGAATGATTAAATACTTGTTTATTAGTCTGTCTGGTGTCACTTCTACAGAGTTTACAACGCTTCGAGTGATTTACTCACGTCAGCTTCACACCAACTAACATCCGATAGAAACTTATGAGGCAAAATTACCCTAATAAATACTTTGATAAACGATGTTCAAAATGAACATGGAAAATATTCCCATAGCATTTAGAAACTTGGTTATTTCGTGATGTGAAGTGATCGGAGCGGACGTCCTCTATTAGTTCAAGGGAAATTAGCATAAATTACTATATATATAATTTATATGAACATATTTGCATACTCAACGTTGCCTATAGATAGATTAGGCCAAATCGTTTAGCAGTTTTAATAGTTTTTGATATGAATAGTCGCAATCGTTTTATATGTGATTTTATATTAGATATCAACAATTTATTGAAATGTAGGTTGTGAAGGGCATTATACACTGTTCTTTTCGAGACAAATCGACGGAAATGGTCTACTAACCTGTCAACCCTAGATAAAGATGTCTATAAATGTTTAGTTACTGCTCATTAAAAGAATAACAGTAGCTCCCAAAGAAGTTATTTGACTTTAAAGTTCAATTTTATGCTCAACCATATCAATATATTTTTATTTGTCGAATGCTTGAATCTCCAAAGAATTCACTATCTATATAAAGAAGATAATATGGGTAAAGAATGACCTAAATCCCAATTCTATTCTATTCAGTTCTATTGAAATACTAGTAAGTCAACGAAATTCATAAACAGTCATTCGGACATAACAGAGTTCTAAGTTCTAACATATTCAATTTAATTATTAACATTTCATTATTTACAGAGACAGCCCCTGTGGCGTGGTGGTAGTGAACGCCACCACCACGCAAGAGTCTCGGGTTCGATCCCCGCTCATTGCCAATATTTGTATGCATGAATATAGGTATTTTCATTTCGATCCCGGTTGCCATATGAACATCTATGGCAGTCGTTACGGGTCCGAATAGTCTAATTACAGAACTTTGATTTCGCCAATACGTTGTGGATGTTAGATGACAGTCACTTCACGGAATATATCAAAGTTCATCCACATCACAGTTACACTGGAAAACCAACCTTAACTGAGTTGGAATAACGTTCAGAGAATAATAACGATATACAGTTTACTACTACTACAACTACTGCCAGTGGGGACGCCGTTAGACCCGATGGGTGATCAGCCCTTCTATGTGGGGCCATTTCACCTATTTCCCCTATAACGACTGCCATACATGTTTATATGGCGACCGGGACCGACGGCTTAAGGTGCTCTCCGAGGCACGATCAGACCAATGCAAATACATACATACATATTCATGCATACAAATATTTGCACTGAGTGGGGATCGAAGCCGTGCCCTCCTGCGTAGTGGCCGCGTTCACTACCGCTACGCCACGGAGGCTATCGATGATGTACAGGTAAGGAAACTCTGAGGGCTTACCGCACTCCCCTTCAAGAATACTTGCATACTTATAAATAGGTAACTCACATGTAAGGTTCATGCGATAGGCGTTCTACTCTATGAGTCTTGTACTTAATATACAAATTCTCATAGGGAGCTTCTCAGTCCAATTATTTCATAAGTAATACTCCCATAATATAAAATATGTGATTCGATATTCTCGAGAGAGTAATCCGAGTCGTCACGGTCAGCCTCCCATGGCTTTCCCATCACGGTGTCAATATTCAGATCGTATTGCCAAGTAGCATGTGACCGGTGAATGAAATACATTTCGAAGTATGGTTGAAATAACGCTTCAATGGTTTTTGTTCGTTGAAAATATTGTAACGGGTGCTAGTTTCGACACCTGAGTTATCGTTGTGTAAAAAAACCGTTATTTGATTTGTTTTATGACTGTACGTATGCCATATATACCTATGGACTCCATCGTCTCCTAAGTGTTCATAATGCCAAAGCTGCGAGTATGATCACTACTATCTGGATATGGAATAAATACAGTTGTTATGAGTTTTTTCAACTGTGTTGTGTTTAATGATATGGGAGTATAATACCTACAGGATCTCATGCAGAGCTAATAACCATTTGGAATATTGTAAGGGTAGTAAGAAAGCAGACTCAAGTTATGAAGGAAAGAAATCAGAAATAAAACACCATATTGAAGATTAAAGTTAGTTTAATTATGAAAGTGAATATAAATAATATTTTTTTAAACAACTAAGGTATCAAGTATACATCAAGGTATCAAATAAACACGAAATTCGATCTGAAGACAAGACAAGACAAACATTCCTCCAGAGATATCATTCACAAATTCACTTTCAAAGAAGAAGGTTAAATGAAAAGGCAGGGAACAGTTTAAGGAGAGGAATAAGAGGTTTAAAGCCGTCGGTAGTATACAAACCATTCAAATCTTCGCTTTAATGGAAATTATTAGTGATATGATGATACTAATCCAGACAAACCTGATACAGGAAAAATAAAGAAAAACATTAAGTAAGTTCCTTGCAATATGAATGATATCATTTAAATACAGCGCAAGATCTTTATATAACAGCTACTTGTTGAAGGACAACTGAACGACTTATGTTTACTAGTTTTTTTACACGAAAAACCTTTAAAGAACTATAAGTACAAATCATATTTTTATATGTCATTAGTTATAAATATAAAAAGGTGCCCACCTAAGTATTCCACTTAGCGCACCCATATGATTTGCAACGAGATAACTGTGAGGCTACGAAGGTAACAAAATGTCGGGCCATGTCAATTCCTCCTGGTTCCTGATGGTGTCTTGACTTGACATTGCAAACAATGGCATAGGTATCAATAAATATATCTTACTGCCACAGAGATATAGAGGAAAATATTAACCACTAAGCCACCGACGCTATTTAGAATGAATGAATGAACGAACGAATGAATGAATGATAATTTATTCGCACGATAAGTGAGGTTATATCGAGAATGAATTTTGAATAGATTCCTATTAAAAGAATTGACTTTCAGAGAGAAGAGAGAAGAGGAAAACCAAAACAGTCATAAGATGCACACTCCTACAAACCAGACATTATATCCAATATTGAAACTGAAATAACAATTTAAGTCATGTTCTATTAAAAGAAAAATCTAGTAACAGTAATCTCTTGTCTTTAGTAAGATGAACCATTTAACCACTTATTTACTGCCTTAATATAATAAAAAAGCAACATCTTTCAAAGCATAGAAAGCATAAAAATTTAGAACATAATCAATTACTTTTTTCAACCGTTTAAAAACCGCACATCGGCATAACCTTTTTTTGCAACCAAAAAAACATCATCGATCTATATCGCGCATTAGCGAACCTTTTTTCGAGCACATGTCAATATGCCCATTGATATAATATTTTTTTTTGTTTAAGCAGGTAGGTTGGCATTGTTTAAATTTGCACCTTCTCATAATGCACCTTTTTATGTTTAACGCAATTCCACTAACGATCCAAATGATTGTACACTTCCGGACACCTTTGGAACCTGTCCGTATCTTTTTAGTCCCATATGTTATACTTGATTTTACCGTAAAGGAAATTATATTTTTTTTATTAGAATTATAATTTAGTTAACCAGTTCAGTAATCGGTATACTATAAATTGCGGTAGTTTGGAGGTATGAATGAACAGATGTATGGTGCTCAATGACGCCAAAATGGCTGATTGAAACTGAATGAAATTTAGTATACAGTTAGATAATAGTTTAGGTGTAGTAGGTCGTAGAAAAGAGATCAGTATTTTACGCGGCTCCTGACGCTTAGAATACAAATCCCGGTTCACGAGCCCATAGAATTCGGTTGAACAGATCTGAATGCAGTTTAGTGCGAATTTTGGTATAGTACATACTTGTTCTTGTTCTAAGACCTGGAATTCCCTGCCAGCTCACGTGTTTCCTTCTTCCTACAGTCCCGGGTCCTTAAAGCGGGGCGTGAAAAGGCATCTGATGAGGCCGTCAAGCTGAGTGCCACCATTGTTAATATGGTACATGTTTACGATGGTAACCCTCTTTCCGAGACTTTGCCTTTAGCTTGACATCAGGCGAGGTGAAGTCAAATTGACGTGTCCCCAATAAAAAAAACTATTCCAGAATGCGAATTCTTTATCCAGATCTACTCAGCCCTTCTGAAATGATTTAGTATCAAATATCAATTAGTCCAAATTTTCATATAGCAGTAAGATTAGAGCCTGCCCATTCGCGCTGCGAACAACTGGATTATACCATTAACGACCGTGTAAACCCTAGCTCGATACGCTTTTTTTAAAACATAAATAGGTCTTTGAACTTATAAATGACTCCACATAACAGATACGGTTATATATTTGATTTCAAACATCAACGGATTCATCATGAACAGTAAATAAAGAAATTATCGCGATAATCTACTGTTTTATCGATACGTACTTCCTAACTTAATTCAATACTCAATCTTGTCCAACTTCAATTGAAAAACAACCTTATTAGGAAGGTATAAAGTTGGAATAACATTGAAAATAAGCTATTGAAACATTTATAACAGTGCTCTAACACAATTCTGATGACCACAAATCACAATTTCAATAGTGCAAACTACAAATTGGTTTCTAGCAAATAATTATATTTTATAGCGAAGGTTTCTAGCGATAACAGGGGAACATAACTCTGGGCTAACTAACTGGTCGAACGAGTTAACTGTCATTGTTTGTTTATTGTTTGATATATCTCAAACAAACAGTTTTCTAAAAGGAATTTCTTGTAAACAGCATTCCTTGTAACAAGAATTCTTTGTTACAACAATTATTTAACAGTTTTCTTTTGTAACCTCTGAAATAAAAGGGGAGTTATAAGTTTATCAATTTTATTTCTAATACAATCGTCTCCAATTTTTAAATAATCTGTCAATTTGACTTCACCTCGCCTTTTGGGAACCTAAAGGTAAAGTTTTGGAAAAAGGGTCACTATTAAGAACACACATTAAGATCTTCAGTCAAGCTGGTACACCTATAGATTGACAGACGAGGATTTGCTTCATATGTAAGCTTTCTTCCTGAGATTGGGAGGTTCAAACAACAGTTGCTCCTGTAAAAGTCAAGATAAATCAATCTGTAAGGACAACAGGAGTATTAGAACTAATTCGATGATGGAAAGCGTAAGTTTTTGATGCAATTGGAATTGCTCTCGAATTATTATGGTGATGTTTACTATTGTATGGAGAGCAGCTCTATTTCTTTTAGAAAATGCAACCTATGGTAAGAAATACGTTTTTGTCTTTTACTATATTGATAAAAATATACTTCCTTTGATTCACGATTCCTTATAATGTATACTTCCATACTAATATTATAAATGCGAAAGTAACTCTGTCTGTCTGTCTGTCTTGGCTTTCACGCCTAAACCATTGCACCGATTTTGATGAAATTTGGTATAGGGGTAGATAAGACCAGGACAATGGACATAGGCTATGTTTGGTCGCGATTACCGACATCCACGCGGGCGGAACCGCAGGCAAAAGCTAGTATATTATAAATGCAAAAGTAACCACAGAAATATTATTAGGATGGAATGACCATGTGCGCGGGAAACGCGTACCAATTTTTAAGACAATTGCTGTCCTATGAGACTGGAACTTTCGAACGCTGTAGTCTTTCCCGCCTGAATCGATTATGATGAAATTTGGTATAAGGGCAGAAAGGACAAGGGTTATTTTTGGTCACGATAACCGACATCTACGCGGGCGGGACCGCAGGCAAAAGCTAGTTTGTTATACGTAGAACAACATTCGATCAATATGCCTTTTATTCAGATCTTAATTAATCGAAAACAGATGGTCCCTTGTTAGTACGTATTATATCGATACTTTAATTGAAAAGATAGTAAATCGATATCTTTGGCCCCGTCGCACAAATACAATGATCGCCCCGCGGTGCCACCCGCTTTCTACAGCGGAATATAATCACCTATTGTTCGTGGTGCTTCTAAAATGGTCAATGAAAATTTGTAGTCATGTGTTGTATGAATTTGTTTGATTCGATTTCATCATCATTTTTAGGGTTGCACATTGATGACATTCATAAGGCAGTAGTCAGTTGAAACTATTTTTAACCCCTGACGCAAAGAGAGGGTTGTTATAAATTTGACGTGTCTGTGGCATCATAGCTCCCGAACGGATGAAGCGATTTCAATTTACCTAGTTTTTTTTATAAATTAGTGTTCTTAGGCATGTTTTATGAAAATCAGTTATAGTTATCAGTTATAGGAGTTAAAGTGGAGATGGCGAGTGTCGGGCGGTGTTTTATTTTTTTATTTATGTTATCCTTGTGCATTAATTTTAGTAGGTACGCAAGCGATTCAATGTGCAGAGAAATGTGTTATGGGTCATCTGGGTCTCAGATCTCAGATGCGGTGGTGTAAATGGTACCTATATAAGACCTGAGATGGCATGCTATTTTAATCTGTTCCAGCCCAGGATGACTACCCTGCCGGCCGTTGGGGAAGGTATATCCGTGGGGAGATTCGCACGAAAATATTATACGCGAGTGTTATTTTTTTTATATTTTGTCCGTCAATTGACTGCACCCCGCTAGATGGTAATAAAGCTGAAATGCAGTCCAGAATGAATTTTACAGCATGAAGTATGCTAACTATACAAATCGAATACAGAATAAGGGAAAGACTGCGGGTTCGAGTCCCGCCCGAGAAGATTTATTTTCCCTATTTATTCGATTTGCAGTCCAGAAGATACAGAACACCATTCTCGATGCTATTGGACGTAAAATGATGGTCCCTAACTTGACGGCCTTGATAGATGCCTTTTCACGCCCCACTTGAAGAACCCGGTACTGTAAGAGGAGGGAAACACGTATGCGGGCAGAACATTCCAGCTATTTACTGTGCGGCAGAGGAAATTATAAGTCTGTCAGAAAATGGGGAATATTTCCTCACTTATCCAGCATAACTGCTTGAAAAGCGTAAATTATTTACACTACACTCTCTCCCTAGACTATTTTCTCACTATAGTTATTCCGGGCACTCCGGGTCTGTGCGGCCGTCGCGTCGCCGCAGTTTTGTCTAAGTAGAATAACGTCATTAACACTTTAAAACTGCTCGAGCAAACTGCCGCTAGATGTATGCTGACCCTTATATGCATACTATAGATTATTTTCACTACCTTGCGCAAAAAAGCGGAATTTTGCTAGTTCCATAGCTCCCCTGGACAAGGGAGATAATAATATTGTGGCGGTTTTTTCTACCTCACGCTTGACAATGTCAGGCCACTGGAACTGGTGGCGTGCGTTAACTCAATTTATCTGCGATACGCTTTAAAAACCGGACCGTATAGAATACAGTCTTAAGGTTCTAATGGTCACCATAACGAGCTTAGAACAATTAATAACTGTGTGACACATAGATAATTTATTTAGATTACGGAATATAGTCCTACATACCCAGGTTTATGGGGCATTATTTTGTACGAGTTTGCATTTATATTACGACCGCGTAATCTTAAACAGGAAACCGTTTTAATTAGTAGAATATAATTGACATGGGATATAATATTGATCTCATAAAAATGATAAAGATAGTTCCAGATTAGTATAGTTTGTCCCAAAAGTCGTTAACGTATTCGTTCAGTTCATTGATGTTATGTGAAATGGTGTTGGCTTTTATAAGTAGATACGTCACCGATGCCAAGATTATTTTTTTATTTAGTTGCTGTAACTGTATGCAACTGCTGAGGTCTTTTGTAAATCTCATAGACTTTTATTTGACTGCACTGGGATAGCAACAGCAAATAAAATAGAGTACCTAGAGTAAGCGTCGGTGGCTTAGTGGTTAAGGAGTCGGCCTTACGTTCGAAAGGTCCCGGGTTCAAATCCTGCCCATTACACTAACGACGTGAATCCACTCCTAACACAAGCAATTTAGCTTAGCTGGAGGGGTTAGAGGGAATGTTAGTAATTTGAATTTAAATATTATTTTAAAAAATAACCTAGTCTTTGTACTACTTAGGGGTATGTGGCTCCACCAAGGTCTTCAACTCCTCAGTGAATATTGACTACTAGCTGTTGCACCTGCTGAGTCACACATACTAGCTTATCTGAGTGGAAAACTCTGACGATAGTAATTTAGTCCTTTATAAGTCAAAATAAACCAAATTATAGTAAGTAAGCTATAAAGTGCAATCTTAAATTACAAATTCGCATCTGCTTGAAAAATAATGTTCCAAACACCCCTGAAAAGTATTGGTTCTCATTTCCGCATGAAATTTCCATTTTTTTACAGTCACGCACAACTTACTTACCTAATTTACTTTTAAGCTAGTTGTGTAATTTTCCTTGATATTTTTGTACTCATTACATAAACATAGTCATCATCATCTTCATCCTTGCGCTAATCCCAGTTGCACCCGAGACCTTCACCTTGGTATTCAGGTTATAGGTTATTTCCAGTCCAATTATACCATTGATATCAAATCCAAATAATGAACATTTTGAAAGCGATCACTTCCGAACTAAAGATTTAATAGCTAAAAAGTACTGTTGTTGGCATTTCCCGTAGCTTATCTATCAACAAATATAAGGAATGTTAAATTCTTCTAATACGCCATTGAACAACCAGTCAGATTTGAACACGTTTAAAAATTAAGTCAAACCGATTTGACTACTTTACAAACAAGTATCGCTGATTGATGATGTGATAACTTGCGACTCAGGCCGCGCCTAACTGGGATTTAATTTACAATACAACAATATTTAAAATTTTAGGGGCCCGTCATAAGAACCTTCCGGTAATCAAATTAAAGAACTGGAGCAAATTATTGACCAACTTTTTATGATAACTTTTTCAAAATAAAAATAATAATTTGGAAGTGAATATTATGGTAAATGGTAAGTATTAATGCCCAAATACATAAACACATGAGGCATCGAAGCGCATCTCAAGGCGCAATTAAGTTACATCCTGTAAAAATAAAAAGAAGTGGCGCCAATGAATACCTACGGTACTCTCCTTAACGCAAGGTTCATCCGATGAAGAATTTGTTTGCCACTGTCAATATACCCAGTATTCAAGAAACACCAAGCTGAATAAAAAAAAAACACTTATTTCTGCTGAATAATGGGACCCTTTATCAATTATCACTTTTATTTAATTTTTTTGCATTTCACTGACTTTGTTTTTAACAGAGCGCATTCAAAACTGGAACTTTAAAAGCCCATTTTCCTAGTGTGCCTTCTGTCTGTCCTCCCAATACTCAGAGCTAAGCCTCATCTGTCTATAAAACAGGTGTACCTACGTAACAGCTTGCACGTGAGGTGGGGTTTCGCATATACCCCAGCATATTATTGACCACTGCGATTAAGAAATGCAAGATAACACAATTTATTAATTTCAGGGTATTTAAAGAAGATGCCACTGCATAAAAGTCCAGCTCACACTTGTCCATTCCTTTAGTAATAAATAAGTTATAATGGAGCATTCTGTTTAGCTTGGAGCGACTTTATAGTTGCTCAATATCCGTATATTTTAAGTATATTGTGTTCCCACGCACAACTTAATCTGTTGTTTTACTGCTTTCTCATTAATAAAAATGAGCTATTTGCAATAGATAATTATTAGAAAAAAAAAACGTCTATAAAGTATTAGTTTTTGAAATGGGAACGATTTAAACATCATCGTGAAATGGCAAACATTTGTCTTTGGTGATTTATTCGGATATATATTTTAATGGATACCAAAGATCTAGTTTTCGCAAAAGCAGTATTGATATTGCTTTGGATACCAGTTCTTTTAATATACTTCAATTGGTTATTTATGTTATCTACTTTATTTGTCATATTCCGCAAACAATAGCCATGTTTGCCTTTTTATAAATTTGTATAAATAGGTAATTAAAGGTTGGATTCTTAAACTGTATTTTATCTGTTTCAAATAGGCAAATATACCCAAAAGCAGAGTAAAATAAGATTCTAGTCACCATAAGATTCAATCAGCGCTGTCAGCCCAGAATTTTTAACGAGCATAATAAGTTCTCTGTCAAAATCTCCCGTATAGAATATAAAGTATTGACATACTCATTTATAAGCCTAGTTATAGCTCTGAGTGTATTAAAAGAGTTATTTAATAACTCATTTTATACTCTCCTTTAAATCAATCAGCATAACAACATATAATCGCCAATAAATCAACAAAATCAACATGAGTGAACTATCCCGACTACCGATGAGAGTATTTTTCTATTTTATAAGCCATATACCTCAACACGATCTCACCGTAATAGCGCATAATATTACTAAACCAATAAAATTTACTATAATAGTCCTTAATGAAATTCGAATCGTGATCTTTGGCTCGGAAAATGATATAATCATTTGAAATTTATTGATGATTTTTAATTTATTATTCAATATTTTTACAAGTTTGTTTGTCTGTCGGTTTATTTTTTAAAATTTTGCACGATTCTGTTATATTTACTAATATTTCTGTATTACAGTTTGAACAAGAACTTATTATTATTTGGTTTATTATACTAGTAGTAATTGGCTGACTACGGTTTATGGTATAGATTAAAATTTCCTATGTTGTTATATTTATGCTCTTGTTTATAGAACACAGTGTTGTCTGTATTGTTCCCGAAATTTTGTGAATTGAAAATCGAAACGAAAACGTAAGTAACAATAACATCGCTGTGGTAACTGAATTTCAATTTCAATCCAACGGTATAAGATTGATATTTGCTTGTTAGAAACGTATTTCCGTACTTAATGCGACTTGTTTGTTATCCGGTGTTCGCTTCTAGTATCTTCTTAATTGACATACCTTCTAATATGTTTTGTTAACCTTGTTACCTTGGGAAAGTCAATCAGTTTTGAAATCGAAGCGGACAAAGTGAGAGTATCGGATGTAGTGCAGTATACAAATTCTTTTGAAGTCACGGTCGTTTTTTCTAACATATATCTGTCAATAAGAGGAAATAAAAAAATAAAAAAGTGCAGGCTAAAGTGGCAATGGACTAGACATGTCTGTCAAAGGACCGATGGCCGTTGGAGCAGACGAGTCCTAGTGTGGAGACCGCGAGAAGGCAAACGGAAGGTAGGACACCCCCTAGCCAGATGGACTGACTGTCTGAAAAAGGTGGCTGGGTCAGACTGAATACGGAAGGCTCGGGTGAAATGGCGCACATTGGGAGAGGCCTATGTCCAGCAGTGGACTGCGGTGGTAGTAATGATATTAATTGATTGATTAAATTGCTATACTTATACAAAACTAGCTTTTGCCCGCGGCTCCGCCCGCGTGGATGTCGGTTATCGCGACCAAACATAGCCTATGTCCTTTCTTAATGTCTAATCTACCCCTATACCAAATTTTATCAAAATCGGTTCGGTAGTTTAGGCGTGACAGCGTAACATACAGACAGACAGACAGAGTCACTTTCGCATTTATAATATTAGTATGGATAATTAAATAACTACCAAGGCAGCTAATTCATAGTTATGATTTGATGCTCCTCATAATGTTTGTTGTTGATAAATAAAAATCCCAGAACTTATTTCTTGTAAACAAACCCACAGTCAGTATTTAGTATAGAAAGATATAATGTCTAATAGTATATTTATATTGGCAGTTTTGCTCTCTTATATTTATGATCTTTGCTCGATCCAATAACCAAACAGCTTTGTTTTATTTTTTATAGCGCCACAGATGGAAGATGAAATAGTATCAATAAATGTCAGCTTTCATTAATTTCGTTTTAATTCTCTTTTAGCGTAGCGTTCATAATTCTTGATCTGTGAGAACAAACTTAATTCTCTTTTAGCGTAGCGTTCATAATTCTTGATCTGTGAGAACAAACTTTTGGAAACGATATATAGATTTTTTATGTTTATATTTTAATTAAGAATCAGTGAATTATTACTCTAAATTGATGTTCGAAGAAACATAGGAACAGCATTAAGTCAACCACGAGTTCGCTTAATGTACTGAAGAAAAAACGTATTCCGCCCAAATTTCCCATGATCGATAGTTCATTAACATCGTATAATATTATGCTCTAGTATTCTAGTAAGTATTAATCATTAATGTCTCTATAGCATTCTGGGAATGGTTGTCGTGTAAACTACAAAAGCAATTTAAAAAAAAAAAAGGTTAGTCACCATATTCTCCCAGTTCTTAATTTGCCCGCAATTATTTTGTTTTATAATAGCGTGCCGTGGTGATAACGCGTTATTTTAGGAACAATTTTTCTCGGGGGTATATGAGAACGGTGGAAATCGCGTCTAACCTAAAACTATTTTTCTAAGTACGGTTAACCAGACTACGGAGACCGACTATCGGATATTTTAAGTTCATTATTAATGTTATTCGATGCGAAACCTTTAACCTTTTAATTGCTTGATAAAATAATTGATAGGTATTGATAGCAAGTAGTGCGCCACAGCGTGTAAATGATAACAAGATGTTAACGGGTTGACGTTTTTATTTCTAACTAAGTATAAGTAGTGATAAATGATATGATTTTTATGGGTTACGGGTTACTAGTAAAGGTTTCTTTAAAAATATATTAGAGATAAGTACTTTTTTTGTCTTATTTGGATTTCATGCTGTATAATTAACTGAGTAAGTAGTAGATATTTAATAAGAATGAGCTGATTCTTATACCCTATAAATAAAATATTATTGAAAAAATCCAAGTAGATAATTTCAATAACACTGCTTGAATCGAGAATTGAACCCAGTGAATCTCACAGGAATTTGATTTAGAGGTTTGTTTTCTAAAAAAAATACGCTCTTTTCTATTTTATTTTTCTAATTATGGATCAAGACAGTACTGAGGAGATACGCATCATGTTTATGCAAGAATATGACACCTATAAAATAATTGCGACCTCCTGAAATTACGAACCTTCATCATACCTACAAAATAATAATACATTTTATAATTATAGTTATAGTAAAATTCTTTACCTGCCTATGAGTCTGTCGTTGACTTTACTGCAAAATTATTTATCTGAGCGGATCTAGTATGCAGTGTGTTGCGTGATTACGCAGCTGGATATAAAATATTTCATACTCAACGTAGACCCTTATCAGCAATTCAGCACACATCTAATCACTCGTTGGACGATCGGATATTCAAATGTTTGAATATCCTAAGGGGTGAATAGCTTTATGTGAGAAGCTTTCAGGTGAACTTTATTAGCTCTACACTAGGTTTGTGGCTTAGACCGCTTGTTTTTTTTTTCTTGCGGAAATCCCCTCGGATACCCCCCCTGCCGGAGCCGGAAGGGGAGGTTATGTCGGACTCGATCCGACTAAAACCGCACACCGACTGTGGGTCGTAGTGCTAGGCCGGAGGTGGTGAGGTTGTCATCGACATATCCCTCGCACCCCGGCTGACCCAGGGCCATCCCTTACGCTCTGGGCCTCCTCAGGACGTGGGACAACGGTGTCCCCGACTCGCCCCCGGAATGGAGAAGCACGCTTCTTTCAGCGCGCCGCCGCCGTGGCCTGCTTCTGCTGGGATGACAGGTGGCTCCACCCGTCACCCCCAGGCCCGCGCTCATGGGAGGGGGAGGTCAGTCAGTGCCCTCCGACGCCCAAGCTTAGACCCCCAGTAGTCAACGCCACCGTGGTCCAGAATGTGTATTTTTGCATGAAATACAGTTAACAACAAAAGTGTTACGTTTTAGTAACGCGTTTTTAATAGTTTAAAGACACAGTTTTTATTCATTAAATTAAAAATTTAAATCATTTATTTCAGATAACAAAACATGACCCATAGCAGCTCAGCAGCATTCGTTGACTCGTAGTCATGGTTACAAGTAGACTCAATTTAAATTAGTAACTAAATTAAACCAACTAAATAATTAAGTTGACTAAATAGATCTATTTGCATAAACTCACACCTGGAATATATTTATTTCTTTGATAAATCGATAAAAAGTTTTCAATATTGGTTTCACATGATTTATTGAGAATAAATACAGTCATCATTGACTATTAACCTATAAAATGTTATCAGGTCACTGGTTCATTATAATATATTATATTCATTCATGCAACCGACGAAGATTGAGTGCGCACAGGAAGCTTTATATGACGATTTAATGAAATGTAATAAGGGAGCTAAATTGCATCCAAACCTGCTTACTGTAAACTCGATATTAGAAACCGCCAAGTACCCACAATTATAGTTATAAATTCCAGCTACCGGGATTTGAACTTCCGATGTCTACCACACAAAATATTACAACGTGACTTATGAATCAATTTGAATGAATTAACACACGAGAATCGTAATAGTTTAACGACCACAGAAACATCAGTTAGAATCAAAACGACAATTCCCACGAATAATCGAGTGACTTAAAGTTCTCGATAAAACGATCCACATTTTATTTGAAACGAGCATGTCAAACTATGAATATGTAGGCTTCCGTATTAATTGAAATTTTATTCATCTCTCGTGATCTAAATGTTAATAGTCACGTCATGCATAACGCCATCCTCATAAATACTAAAGAGTGGCCACTTGTACCGCTCCTGGCTTCTTTTCGCATAAAGGTATGTGCACAAGTGCTTAGTATAATAGTGTTATTAAGCGTTAGTAATTATTATAGCATTATTAAAGCACAGAATAGTCAGAATATCTTCACGTAGAGTATCCTTTAAATTTCTATTAATTAAATTAATATATTGTGGTAGTAATCGTAAAAAGAAATCGCACTAATTAATTAGATAGTGGATTGTAATTTCTTAAGATTGTTATCTCTTAGTCCTTCTATTTACCTTAAATAATTTACATAATTTTATGAGTGTAATTTAACATATTAATATAATTAATTTATATGCCTATAGATTTTTTTCTTGCGAAGGTATAAAAACGTTTAGTCATAGATTCATCACCTAGTTTGGAGAATCCAGTTTCAATGTTGTAGATTTAAATTATTTACTCATGTAGATCTACAGTCAGACTTATAAGGCAATAATGCCTTGTCTTTGAAAGGTCTGTGAGAAATAAATATGGCAATTAAACGCTGATACTCATTACATTTTATTTTCTTTTTCTTTCTTTTATTTTATTCAACTTATATGATATTACCATAACCATGCATTATGCCTTCAAAACACTAAAGCTTAATGGCTAAAACTTCAGCCTTGCAACTGAGAAGTCAACGTTCAAATTATACACAAAAATTAACTGAAAATTAAAAGAATATTTGAATTTTGAAACAAATACCTAGCAAACGTTTAAAGTTAGAATAGATAATTTTACACAACACAATATAGACCTTACTCACATACTTTTTACATTTGCATATAATAAGAATACTTGCAAAACATAGCTTGCAAATACTTAGAATACATACTATAATAAATTTTATAATTCTATTACACAAAGCTAGACTACCTGCGGACATCCAGAATGAATGTATCCATACCTTAACACTTTCAAGTCCGAAAGCCAATCATAAACAAGGTTTGATGTGTTATTGTATTATGCAGATACAGAGTTGTTTATAGTTTTGAAGTTTATGGATTCCCTAGCATTACAATTTTAAATACTAGCGGGTAGTTCGTTTTTAATTAAATATAAGCGCTTGAGGCTTGAATAGTTGAATGTTTTTCAAATATTGTGTGTTATTGGATGTAGAGTGGTGTTTGTTTGTTGAGTACTAGATAATTGACTGTTATATTTATACTGCTATGGTATATTATCAAACAGCCCAGGGGAAGAGCCAGCCAGAAGAACTAAGGCAGCCTTAGCACCCCAGAGTGGAATTCGCTGGCGCAGATTTACAGGGAGATCCGACCCTAAAATAAACTGGGTTCGTGGGTACACAAAGAAGAAAAGAAGACCAAGACTATATCAGTAAACAAAATAAAGCAGTTTTTTAATGATTTATTCAAATCTATGAAAGTTCACAAGAAGTCATGGTGAATATCTTAAGTAGACTCGACGTCTTGTGGTCACCCCATTCTCATTGTAATATTGAAATAGTACCAATACAACGTAAATCTTGGTGACATTTAAATAAACGTGAATGAAATGAATCCTGCACCGAGCATAAATCAGTCATAATGTTGACAATAGACGAGCTGAAAAAGTTACTTTGACTGACCGGCTTCCGTCGAAACTGTGCGTAGCATTATTATCTCTATTTTCACTTTCAAAAGTATAGTTTTAGTTCGTAGGGTTTTTTTTAAATATTAATAGTGCGTTGGGCGTAAGTATAATATTTGCAATTTCATATCTTTTTTTAGTAAGAATTTTTTTAATATTTACAATAGTTGTAAGTTGTAGCAATTTTATTCATATCTTGTTGTTCATATTCTAGATCTTCTTCTGAAAAGTCATTAATATTCTCCTTCTTGAGAATCAAACCCAAGAACTCGTACGAAACTTTAACTTCAAAAGGGTCTTATGTGATCAATATTGGAAGTACTTAAACCTACAAAATGTTCTTTTTAATACTATAAACAAATATGTATGAATATAGATGTAACATATTGGTGTACTTAAAGCCATTCATAACCAATACATTTCATACAAATCGGTTCTACGTGGTCAATCAATTAAATATACGTCAATAATTACATGCCTGCGTTTATGGATGCTTCTAATTATAATATGAAGAGGAATTTCTAATAGAAATAATTACAAATGTTCTTATTAGTAGTAGAAACGGCTTGGTATGTATAATTTATAAAAATGATTGACATGTAAGTACAGTCAACTACAAAGATGCTTGCATGGTACTGAAATATTTACAAATGTACAAATGTCACTTAGGTATTTTTCCAAGAGCACGTTATATCGTCGGTCCCAGGTGCGATACAAACATCTATGGCAGTCATTATGGGTAGTTTGAGCCCTAAAATCAGCAATAACTGGTCTATTTATAGAAATTCCCCAACTCAACTGGTTGAACTTAGTGGAATAGAACAATCACAATAGATCAGATATGTGTAAAGACTTAGTTTTTATTATACTTATGATTGTAGTCACTTTAGGGTTGGATTGGAAAGCCGTAAATATTGGTACCTAAATAATATTGATGTACTTATATAGCAGTGTCATGCCCGTCTCTATGACTTACACAACTGAGGATCTGAATGGAGCAAATGGAGCTATTAATGTCACTGAATTTTGGGCTTAGCAAGATCTACTACGTTTTATATATATGATCATAGTCGAAGTTTGATAATCACTATAATTAGCTAACGACAAAGTTTTATATATTTCAAAATTGCCTTTGGAGCTTACGTTTTATGATAAATAAATTTGAATTTGTAAAAGTTACTTTTGCCAAAGACTGTACGTAAAATTTGAATGAGCGGAAATTATTAGAGCTTAATGTGGTAGTTCATTTTCTTTTACTTCTAAATATACTCATTTTACCATCTAAATAGTTCAAAAATAAAGTAACGTCTTATAACACCAGCTACCTGCAGTACAAAATTCCTTACATATCTGCCCAGATATGTTCGGAAGTTACCTACTCAGAATAATAAACAGACATACAGACTAAAATTGTTTATATTATTGTTTCCCTTTATAGGTAGATATTATAGTCCATAAACTCTTAATACACATATTAAAAAGCCATAATTTCATGGGAAAAACGCATACATCACGTCTGTAAAGCTCCGAAGGGGTAGGCAGAGGTGTATCGACACCCACGTTTCGTGAATTATTATTTCGTTCCCATGACGTAATAAGGGGCGAGCCTATTGCCGTCTATAGGGCTCTTTATCTTGGGCTGTGTATTACTGTCGGATGGAGAATAGCCCTATCCTTAAGTCGCCTTCTACGATAGTCGCTAAAAACACACTACCTACAATTATGATCTATCTCAAAAAAATACTATAATATATCACATCAATATTGCTAAATGTTTACATAAAACCACTTAATCGTCATATACGGAAATTATATCCGAGACAATCAAAGTGTTTTACAGAACTTCATAATACGACGTAAAAAGGCTGCGTTACCACACTCGAAGAGAGTGCTGGCATTGTTCTAACACAAAAGCGAAAGTTCACTCATTCATTCGCTATGAGATAATTAGGTGTTTCACCTTATTACGTCACATGGAGGTTTTTCACCAATTGTTTGGACGGTGAACTTATATGAAAAAGATACACGCGTGCCATTGTTCACTGATTTGTAGGAAGTTTTTTTTCTTTCTAATGAGTCTATAGACTCTTGTAAATGGGTATTGACAGCTGGGGACGGTATTGTGATTGGGCAGTGAAATTCTTAGTGTTCGTGTTGTACTGCTTGTACCTAATACCGTCCAAGTGAGCTGGTGAAAGCATTCGTCCATCGTATTGCAATTGATGATTTACGACTATTTTTGTTCTTTTTTAGTATAGTCTGCTACTGATGTTATTATCCTACACCATGCACTATTCCTTCTCGTCGGGTATGTCAGGTTTTCTATTAAGAATTTTAGAGCAGCTATTACAGTTTTTAGGAGTAGTTAACACCAACAAGTCTCACGTCCACTCGTGGTTACTAAGAAGCTTCAAAACATAGGTGACGATACGTACGAAATACATCGGAAAAAGGAAGCGCTCAAGTATGACTTGAACCCACGACCTTTCCCTTAAAGGGGAATGCTCTTCCAACTGAGTTATTAAGCCTTGAATCACTTTAAATTTCCCTTCTCTTTATATCCGTCTTTAAGGGCGACGGTGGACCCATCTACAAACATAACATAACATAAACTCACGCCCGTATTCCCCGAAGGGGTAGGCAGAGGTACTAGCACCCTCGTTTCGCCAGTTTATGTTTAGGTCCCAATGTAATAGGTGGCGAGCCTATTGCCATTAACCGGGCACTTATAAACCTGCGATAAATACACACATAACTTCGAAAAGCATCGAAAAGTCATTGGTGTGTGCCATGGTAAACCTGGGATCGAACCCGAGACCTCGTCTCAGCAGTCCATTACCCATACCACTAGGCTACCTACAAACTATCTACAAACATTCTTACGAAAAATGACTGAAGTAAAAAGCTTCCATAACTACCATAATAATCTTAGCGTTTTACTACTCCCCTACCTTTTTATTAGCTTCCATATGTCCACACAAACCCCCAACCAGACATCCAACACATTAATCAGCAATACCGGTATCGTAGTGAGGTTAATTTGGCCTCAAAGTTCCAGTTCCAGAACTATTCATGACATATTCAAATAGGTGGTGAGAATGCAATTAGTACCTATACGAATTTTCAATGATTCATTTAGTGACAACAGTGAATCATTGTCACGAGAAGAAGATTCATTTAAGTACTCATGCCATTCTTTCTCCTGGGTAGACTGAAACAATAACCTTACTTCTGTCAATTTGCAAAACAGACGTAATTACTATAAAATATTAAAAATAAATCTAAATAATCCAGAAATATTTTTTTTTTAAGAAATAGAATCTTTATTTGCATGAAACACAGTGTATAGGTTTCTAAGAGGGCGGTGTGTCTTGCTGATCTATCGACATGCAAACTTTGCCATTATACAATTGCCAAAGTTTTGCTACAGTCACAAAATTCTTCCTCATTCTAACGTTAACATTTTTTCAGTGAGAGGTTCGATCCCATAGAGAAGGATATAATCATATTAAGCGAGTATGGAGGACAGCATACTCGCACTAAATTCATTATCTCAAGTGTATTTTTGTTTAACCCCATAAAAGGCGACCAACCTTATTCGATTCCAAACTCGTTCAAGCTATAATCTAATATGGTCTGGATCTCCACAGCATGCAATGTCAACGGCCGTGTACATAATCGCTTCATTTTTGTCACTTCACTTATGTGAATACTGCTCGCTCCCACGGTAGCATCTTTTGTTCTTATTTCATTGTTCGAAGCGAATCCAATTCGTTTCCTTGCATTATGAGTTTTATGGCAATGGCTAGTTGATTTTCTTTGTTATTTCTTTTGGGACTTATGAAAATTGTTGATGGTTAAGGGCAGGTAAAAGAATATATTTATCGTGATTATGTTTTTGTTTAAGAATAGGCATAACAAACGAGACCTAATACATACCGTATTAGATCTCGTTTGTTATGCCTGAGGTTATGATGACTCTGTCTATAGAATCTGCTATTATAGACATTTAGATCTTGACCCATAAATAACTATTCTGCTGGTTCTTTTAATTTAACTGATAACCGTGTCCTTCCCAATGATTAGATAATATTATCAAAATTATTATTGTGATTATGCACAATAGATCCCTAAAAGAATTCATATTGAATTATTCCAAGATTACGCTTTAACATTTTAGTAAGTACTCAATTATATTCATACACGAAAGTCTTCCATTTACCGTGTCAATAAAGCCTACGATATTATTATTAACATAATTTAATAAACTAAACATATAAGGCTACAGATACTTTTCCAGTTTGCAACCACTGCAACCAGTGTTCGGTATGAAAAAATAAGTCCATCGATAGAGTATTTTACTATACAAGCATGTCACCCTTAACGTGAAACAGTGTGTAAGTACAATGTGGGTGGTAGATAATGTGGGCACCCGCACTGCTTACCGCTTCGTGCAAATCATTAAGTAGTTATTGCAAATTGCAAATTCACAAAATATTTATTGGTGGACAAGAGGCGCCCGCATGAGCGCACACGCATGAGGCAACGGTCAGTCTTGGAATAGGAAGAATCCTTTCAGTACATAGTATAAAGCAAAGTCACTTTCTGCGTCTCTCCGTCCCTATGTATGCTTATATCTTTAAAACTAGCGAATAATTATGATGCGGTTTTTTATAAATAGAGTGCATCAAGAGGAAGGTTTATAGGCATAATATATGTTTAATATAGTAAAGAGTGCAGCAGGAACGGGGCCTGATGTCACGCGCACGGCATGAAGTTCGCCGGGTCAGCTAGTGCTAAATAAAATAAAAAGTTATTATTCAATGATAAATAAAACTAAAACCCGACTACCGAAAAATCACGCTCTAAAAGTAACAAACAAGAAAATATCAATGATAGCCGTGGTCGTATGCCACTTTTCCCTAGAATATATTGTTTTGTTAGAGTAAGTGGCATACGACCACGGCTATCCTTGATATTTTCTTGTTTGTTACTTTTAGAGCGTGATTTTTCGGTAGTCGGATTTTAGTTTTAAACTTTATTTTTTATTTATATTATTTTGGGGTAAGGTAAAGCTAATAAGTTATACATATTTGAAATGTGCTAGCCCTTTCATTTGATACCAAACACGGCATATTTATCTCAAATTTATTTTTTTAACACAGTACCTTATGAGCGCTAGAGGGCGCCACACAAGATTGAGTGACACGTCATATAGCCTATAACCATCGGACGATCAAGCCGCTTGTAACGATACCTCATATGTGCAGTTCTAATTAGTAGTTGAGGAGCTATGAGGGAACAAATGAACATACATACATACATACATACATAGCCTGTCAAAATCATAACCCTCCTTTTGGCTTCGCCGTAGTCGGGTATCCTTTTGGCTTCGCCGTAGTCGGGTAAAAAGCCTATGGTATTATGATGCTTTACTATAAACCGCGCCGCAAAACCGAATAAAAAGAACACTCAAACATTGAAAAAGAAGATAAGACAAGAATTCAATTAGGTTGCTTCTTAATTTGCACTATTTTTTTTTTGCAATCGCTAAAGCATTATCAGTGCATTCAGAAGTTATTTTAAATCAGAACTGATTACTTCTTAATAGCTTTCTATGCACCGTGACTAACGTGCTCTAAATATAATTATATAAATACGCCAATTATATCTATGCCACGCGCCAACATGATGGAGCATTTTTCCTGTTATCCATATTAGTTACTATACTTTCCTTTGCCGATAATTACTGCCCGTTGCTACACAATTAAGACACTCCATCGACGCAATCATCTAACATCTATTAGAGCTTGATTTGGAATAATTTGAGAGTTTCACGCTCCAATAAGTTGTATAGAATAAATGTTGTTATAAATTGCCGTTGTCAAAATATATGAAACAATTGTAATTAGACTCTTGTCTGTACAAAAGTGGATTGTAATGAAGGCAGCGCGTGCGTTGAAAGACACAAAAAGCTACTAGTTTGTGTGGTCTAAGTCTTGAGCGATTAACTGAATTAATTGATAAGTTATAGTAAATCTCTTAAGAGCGCGGAACCCGCCGCCAACCCCTTTCATCCCGCTGTCAGAGAATCTGCCTCCCGGGCATGACCTTCCCTGGATCAGGTGGAAGTCCCTTAATAGAATTCAAACACAGGTCGGTCGAAGCAAGGAGAATTGGTCAGGGTGGGTGAGTGTGATTGATTTTTGGATCACTATTTTGGACAGTTGATGCATTATTGAAATTTGGCATTAATTGACGTAACTAAAAACTTCATATTAATAATGAAAAATGGTTTACTTTTAAGCTCTCGCTTTAAATTTAAACCAAATTCCGTGCCACGAGCTCAATGAACGCTTAACGAACTCAAATTAATTACGTGCACAATGTTGTTACAAACACAAACATCTAACAGTACGTACTGTCGAATTGGGTTACAGAATACAAGAATTAGAAAATCAGAGAGCTTTATGGTTTATTTTTAAATCACTATTGGCAAACAATTTTATGACCCATATGGGCGAGTAAAATTTCCCTTCCACAGTAGAGTGAAGGAAAATTTTACTCGCCCAGGAGTAATGAGTAAGTGAAAAAAACTGTCCCTTCTTCTTTTTTATCCTAGTGCCAATTGCGTCCAAATATTGCACCTTAGAAGTCTTGGAACATGATATAAGACACACATTAATTATGTCCATGACTAAGTTTTGTTTCTGTTTTTGTACTAAGTTTAATAACATAGATCATAAGACTTTCTGTAACTAACACTTATGGGCAATGCCTGAATTAAACAATTTTATTTTTTATTCTTTTATTTATAAGTTTTTCTACTTCGCAAGTCTGATCTGATAACCCCAAGTGCCCATCAATCGGCTGATGTGAGCTTGCTTTGGATCTCCAATGCCTCAGAACCCTATTATATGACCTAACAAGACCTAACTGATGTGAAGCATTAGCGATATATGGTAATTACCACAACCCATACTAAAGTACCTACAGTGAGTTAAAACCAAACGCGACCAAACGCTAGAATTTTTTATTTTAAAATAAACAGCCAATGTCAGCCACATATTGACTGTTTATTCTAGGACTAAACTTTATTCGCTTTTGGTCGAACCGGTCCCTTAGTTAGTTAACAAGTATACGACCCTGCTGATCAGATGATTAGTAAACCTATATAGAAGAAAGAACTGGTAAAAACTAATTCAACTCAAACGTGCGTTCACGATACGGTCGGTCAATCGGAATAACTACTTGACTAGTTAAGCACAAGTTAATATAACTTGCAGAAATCTTTCAAACTGTAGGCATATGAACTCGTACTGTTTGCCATTTTCAAATAACAAACGGCAAAATTGCGATTCCAAAACATGTTGTAATCTTGATTATTTTATAAATTATTAATTCATTCTAATGAGCCGGCTTGACCAGGAAGTACACCCACTCAATATCAATGATAAGTAGAAGTATACGCTTTAGGCATGACTTGTGAGAGTGCTGGATGTCTTGTCTACCTTCTATTACTTTCTCCTTCTTCATTAAAGGATACATTCGAAGTTTATACATTAGAGGATTCCACTCTCTTATCTAAAGATAGTTAACAGAGGGTTAGGCCTACTCTCCGAGTGGAAAACCCGCACCAGGTCCATCAGCAATAAAATTGCAAAGTCTGACAGGAGATGAGCTTGGGTTCTGAGAATGATCCCGAAGCGCCAAACATCTTAATTTCCATTACTAGTATTCTTTACAAATAACTAATACAGAGCTCAATCGAATATTATAGGCGCATTGTACCTTTAGACATATTCGAACTCTCATATCTCCCTTGTTACTAGAAAATATTTCTTCAAATGCCAATAAAAGAAAAAAAAGATCGACACAGGAACAACACTGACTGCAAGTAGATAACAACATTGCGATCTCGATTTTTTACACAACGACGCACCCGGCGTCGCTCGTACCAAACCAGTTCACAGTGAAAGTTTATATTTGTGCACAACACCTGAACTAAGCTTAAGTGCGAATGCTTCCGGCCAAAAGCCCGAAGGTGTTGTTTTTCTATATAATTACACATTTGAAATTTCTATAGAATAATGCTGTAAAGGTGATAAATTATTTTGTTAATTGATCTTGTTTTGGTAACGGCCTGTATGTTGGGAAATATTCCACGATGTCCCAACTAGATATTGATCAATGTTAATTAGATGTCGTCATTATTCCATGCGCGTACGTTTTATAGAGTATAGTTGGCAAATCGTACCTACTAAAAGTTCAGTTGGATCAATTTTATTTGACGATCAGTATGGTGTGGAGGTAGAGATTTCGACTACTACACTAGAGGTTCACTAATGTTTTTTTTTTAACTATCGCGGCTTAAATTCATGGTTTATAAAAACTTACGTTTGCCGATGTTTCGGGTGCGATGCAGCACCCGGGGTAAATTAAAAGAAATGATCGCGTGGTGTCCCGATCTTTCATAAAAAACTAGAGGTTTAATTTTAAATAATTGCAATTATTTGTAAGCACAATGAGTTTTATTTGTCTGGGTATTTAATTGTGTGAGACCTCAACAAAATCTTCAGAGCCTTCAAGTCAACCTCGCGTATAAACCCATACAGTTGCCAGATGAGGTGTCTGGCGCAGGCTCTAATTGGAGGGTTGGAGCATTATTAAAAAGTAAGAACTTCGCTTAATTTGGGTCAGGAAAATCCTGTGTAATAATAATAATAGGTCCTCCAATATCATAGTTGATTCGTACCGGTGCTGACACCTTCATTTTTTTATACAGATATCCGTTGTCTTAGGGCTACATCCAGTTTCAAGGCCCACTGGGTGTGGTCTCCACGATTATAACCTCTGCCTCATACTGAGTATAAACCCTGGCCATTATACTACTGAACAACCTACTCATAACATAAGTAATTTAACTTAAACTAACTTTTAAACTTTCGCTTTACAATATATACAATAACAATAACTGGAATTAACGCGATCATGGTACCCTACCATGATCGCGTTAATTCCCGTTATTGTTATTGTATATATTGTATTTATACAGGCTGACAGTCAGCCTATGACCACGGCCGGTGTAACCTGGTCGAAACGTCAGGCAAATCAAAGGTAAGTTCGTATACCATGATCGCCTTAATTTCCGTTATTATTTATTATTATTTTAATTCAACTTAGCAGTTTGGTTTGTATAAATACTTACAAATTTTGAAAGAAAAATATAGTACCCACAACTCAAAAAACTACAGTTCTACACACTATACTAACACAATTCGTAATAACATAATTCAAAATCAACAATCAGTTTCAAACCAACTGTTCCTAACTACGAAAGGTTTATCACGTAGCCCTATAGAAAGCTCACAATCATGCGGTTTCTGTTATGATATAGTTTTTACTCCGGGTGCTTGTAAAAACTACCTCATTGGTAACCGTGGTTCGTGACTATCTGGTATTGCGTCTAACTGGACAGTGGTTTGTAACTACGCTTCTTTTGTATTTGTTTATTGAAGTGTGTTTTGGTTGTACGTGTCTATAAAGATATTTTTGACTACTGGGTGCTGTTGAGAATAGATGGAGGTGTGAGTTAGTTATAGTTTAGCTAGTCCAGTTGTTAGGGTCAGACAGCCTCTGTGGCGTAGCACGGGTTCGATCCCCGCTCAATGCAAATATGTATTGGTCTGGTCGTGCTTCGGAGAGCACGTTAAGCCGACGGACGGCTTAACGTGCTCCTGGTTGCCATACGAATGTCTATGGCAGTCGTTACGGGTAGTTGCAGCCCTCAAAAGTCCAACAACTAATCTAGCTGCAATGCTTCGATATCACCTTTGGGTTGTGGAGGTCAGATGGTAATCGCTTCATAGAAAATATCGAAGTTTAGCTGAATCCCCAGTTAGACTGGTAAAGCAGAACCCAGACTCCAAAGCCTTGGATGCGACTCGGATTAACGCTAATAGGAAAAAGGAAAAACCTTTTTTTTTTCTTTTTATACCACTACTACTTATTATACTACCACCTAGGCAGACAAGCACACGGCCCACCTGATGGAAAGTGCTTACCGCGGCCTATGGACGTATGCAACACCAGAGGCGTTACACTCGCGCTGCCTACCCTGAAGAAACCTTCTAAAGCCCCTCTTGAAGAACCCCATATTGTAGTCGCTTGGTCGTTGGTTTCAATGTGATTGGTTTAGTTGATAAAATATAAGATGTGGATAATATAGTGAGAATGGTGGTCTGTATCTTCTGGACTGCGCGTCAGCTTTATTGTCATTTAGCGGGATACAGTCAATTGACGGAAAAAATATTAAAAAAATGTCAAAGTTTAGCCAAATCCGCAGTTAGGTTATTAAAGCGGACCTCATACTTCTAAATAAAAGTTTGAATGTGACTGGTATTAACGATGAAGAAAAAAAAGACAAGAAGTAGACATTTTTTTTCTCAAATATATTGTTATTGTGATTGAAGTGTTAATGAGATGAGAATTTATAATACAAAAAAAGAAGAAAAAACAATAAGAAGAGAGTTTAAAAGTTTGTGTTAATATTTTTAATTAAAATTAGCTTAGTTTAATTTAAATTAGGTCTTCATTTTTTCTTTATATGACAGCGAGTTGTATTCAATTTATTACGAATAGAACTAACAATAAAAGAACAAATTACAAATAAAAATTTTTCCAATGTTTTTCGAACTTAACAGTCAGCATAATAAATGCTATAAAAAATTCATTCAAATATTTGGGCGCAGTCATCAAAAATCAATGTTTAAAAATGGTTGAAAAATCATTCATTGTTTCCAACAGTTCGTAAGAATGTTGGTAGATGGCTGCACCGTCGCCCTTATAGACGGATATAAAGAGAAGGAAAATTTGGAATGATTCAAGTGGTGCTCAATAGCTCAGTTGGCAGAGCAGTCGCCCTGTAAGCGAAAGGTCGTGAGTTCGAGTCTCACTTGAGCATTTCATTTTTTCCAATGTTTTTCGAACTTAACAGTTAGCATAATAAATGCTATAAAAAATTTATTCAAATTAAAATTAAGTTAATAATGCGTATACAATGAACAAATATACTGCAACAGTACGATGTAGTTAATTTGTTTAACTTCTTCTGATGTATTAGTCAATGCTCTTAATGCCGTGTAGTTTCCCGAATTTGGTTATTTACAAGATTCTAAACTTCCACAAACCATTCAGAAGAATATTAACATACCACATCTACATTAGGTAATTTAAAATTTTATCATCAAATTAGTCAACAAAAGGTGTGTCCACCTACCCGTATGTTCATTTTTTGTTGCCTATTTGTCTTGCGATTGAACTAAACAAATAACAAGATGATAAATCATAAGGAAGAATTATAAAATGCAAGCAAAATTATAAAGTCGTAAAGTTCTGGTAATAAAATTAATTAAAAAATTAAAAGTTGTAGTAACTACCAATAGATATCCTTTTTTTTCCAATAATGAACTTTTGCTTCGGTAGCTCTTAATTGCAGTATTAACCATTAAGGTAGAATCGAAAACATTGTAGTCAAATTTAATTAGTCAATTAAGTACGAACTTGTTGCTATGTAGTTTGCATTCATTTGCTACGTGCTCTACATCTTGAGTACACGCTATTATGAGTTTTTTAATTTAAATACTATTGAATACTTAGTTGTGACTCAAGTGAATGCATCCAGTCGTATAACTACTTTACTCACTAGCGATTAACTCAATCACCTTGTCAATGGATAAAATTTAATGTTCATTAGGTTTCAGACAGTTAGATACTTTTATATCATAGCCGTATACAGTCAGAGCAACCTGATCTAAGCCGTATTTGTATATATATTGTCAGTATTATATTCCAGTAATAGCTTTTTACCCGTGACGTCGTCCGCGTTAAGTTCGAAATAGAAAGGTATAGGACACACTGCTCCTGTTCCCGCGACCCAGATAAAGTAACCTTAAAATTTCTGTGAGCTTCGTACTTCATTCCAATGTACCAGGTTCACAGAAATACTGATACCGTGACCGCGTCCCGCAAGAACCTATTTCGACCTTTCTAATAAAAAAACCGCATCAAAGTCCGTTCAGTAGTTTATGCATGTGTAAAGTAGGACCACCCCAGCTCTTCCAGTGGGTGTCGTAAAAATCGACTAAGGGACAGTTGTCCTCCATTCGACACTAAACATACAGCCTGAGCAAAGAGACCGCTAGACGGCAATAGGCTCACCCCCTATTATGTTCGTGGGACCGAAAATCATAATTGGCGAAACATGGGTGCTAATACGCCACTGCCTAACACTTTAGGGATTCACAGGCGTGAGTATATGTATGTATGTTAGTATTATTGTTGAGTGATAGGTTTACACCACGGAGGACAGAATATGATTATGTAACGGAGATGCCCCATTGATATTTCTCCTAATAAAAACGCGCGCCGAATGCGGGTGGGAAGAGAGACGTGCGGGGTGTCCAAAGTCGAAGGACTTCATAGGTATAACGTTCCTACCGAATGAGTCCATTTGACGTTTGGATGGCACGCGACTCGATTGCCTACTTCATGGTTTACACTCACATTATTGTCAATATTTATTGAGTGTGTACGATTAGCCTTATACCTTCCATGCCGGAATGGGAGCTACGACTTGGGCGACCAAGCGCAGGGCACGCCGTAATAGCGGCGGTAAGACCCATCATGGAGGAGTGGCTAGAGAGGCCACACGGCAGCCTCTCGTACCGGCTGACGCAGGTGATTACCGGACACGGGTGTTTCGGGAGTTACCTGTGTCGGATCCGGAAGGAGCCAACGTCCGAGTGCCATCACTGTGATGCGAGCGAGGACACAGAGCTGCACATGCTGAACGAGTGCCCGGCGTGGGACACGCCGGGGCGGGTCCTAGTGGCGGCTCTGGGGGTGGGAGTCCTCACACTCGCCACGTTGCTCACAGCGATGGTAAGATGCGCGAACGCTTGGGGTGCGGCTGTCTCCTTCTGCGAGCAAGTAATGCTCGAGAAGGAGGCGGCCGGTCGGATCCGGACTAGAGTTCGGGCCTGGGAAGCCCGTGCAGAGCGAAGGCGAACCGGACGTCGGAGGTCGCAGAACGACCTCCGTCCTCCATGAGCGCTGGCCTAAGGGTGACCGGTGGAGCCGCCTGTCACCCTAGCGGCGCCAAATGCGTCTCCCCGTAACCGGGGCTAGATGGGGACACTGTAGTCCCCACAACCCGAAGGGGGCCATCTCGGAAGAGATGGTCCTGGGTCTGCCGGGGTGCGAGAGATATGCTTTTGGCAATCTCACCTCCGGCAACCAAGGACCCAAGACGGCGTGCGTTTTAGTCGGTTCGAGTCCGACATAACCGCCTCCACCGGCTCCGTGGGGGTGGTATCCGTGGGGATTTTTCGCACGATAAAAAAAAAAAAATACCTTCCATGCAAATTCATCGGTCAATCATCATTGATAGACAATAAAATGTCATCACCTCAGTTCGCACTACTATAAAACATGATTTCTAACAGTTTCCTTATCTATTATTCTCTAGTGTTGTTTGTTATCAAATGTGACAACACGACTATGAATAACCATAATCGTATTTTCCTTGACTGTCGAAAGCGATAACAATAGGTTATTAAAAAAGAAGTCTTCATTAGAATTAATGCCGCTACTAATAATTGCAACTTGTGACTTTATAGTTTTTATCCATACTAATATTATCCCTCTGTCCAGTAGGATCCACTTTCTCGATCCACCAGTGGATTTAATAGCACGCCGAAGTTCACTGTGAACCACCGATAATGCGAAAGTAACTCTGTCTGTCTGTCTGTCTGTATGTTACGTATTCACGCCAGAGCCACTGAACCGATTTTGATGAAATCTGGTATAGGGGTAGATTACCATGAGAAAGGACACAGGCTATGTTTTGTCGCGATAACCGAAATCCCCGCGGGCGGAGCCGCGGTCAAAAGCTAGTATAAATATAAATATTCCACAACATTCTACACAACGCTATCTAGATCCATGGTAAGCTTTTATAGCTTATGTTATGGAATCTAGAATGCGGATAAACATAATTAAATACTTTTCTTTTGTAAATACATACATATTATACATAGAAACACCCAGACCAATGCAAATAGTCATATTCATGCATACAAATATTTGCACTGAGCGGGAATCGAACCCGCGCCTCCTGCGTGGCAGTCGCGTGCAGTACCGCCATGCCACAGAGGTTGTCAGTATTAATATAAACCTATTGGGAACGGATTTATCGCGATATATTGATTACACTGTTCCCGACATTATGATAACTATTAGCAGCATTGTCAGAAAGAAAGAAAGTTTTTTATTTGGGACAACGTACATTTTAGATGATTTTAGGTTTTAGATACATTGGTTTTTATTTTAGTCCTATTACTATGCTGGAGACATTTTAATGTTTACTAAAATGACGCTGAACACTTTGTTTATTTAAATGGACTAATCTCTAGAATGGTTCGCTCTGTTCGGTAAACTATCAATGGGTTAAGCTCCCTAGGCGTGTTGTTGTTTAGATGGGTGACAGCTTAGTGGTATATCATCTAAGCGCTTCCATGCTACGAAGTTGGTCCCGGCTATCAATATTGTTAGGTCAGGACGGTCCTATAACTCATGTTAAGTAGACCCTGGACTCTGAGCTGAAGACTTTAAACGCGGTCAGGAATAAAGCAAGGATGATGATAATGAATCACTAGAAGTTCATGAGCGATTTTGTAAAAAATATTGCCTTTAATAACCTAACTCTTAGGTAGCAAGTATTACCAGACCAACCAGTAATAGTGTTTTATTAGCACATAATATTATTTCTATTTAAATATTTTCAACTAGCTGAGCCGGCGAACTTCGTTCCGCCAATTTTTTTCCGCCCGTGTGGTGTCAGATCCCGTTCTCGCTGCACCCTCTACTATATTAAGCATGTATTATACATATTAACCTTTCTCTTGAATTACTCTATCTATTAAAAAACCGCATTGAAATGTGTAGCATAGTTTTTAAGATATAAGCATACATAGGGACATAGGGACGTGAAAAGCGATTTTGCTTTATGTAGTGATAAGTTGAGTCAAAAGTTAAGCATGTGAAGAAAAAAGTTACGCTGTGCATTTATATTCACTGAAGTCCGTTTGTGAGATTCCTTAAGTAGTTAAAGAGAAATCCCCATGACTCATGTGCAATAATGTCATCCTTGCATCAATGGAAAAGGTGGAATTAAAGGAAAAGTTTTCAAAGGCTAAGGAAGACTTGTTTAGCGCTGAATTTCCCATAACTGTAAATATCTTTTTCATATAAGAATAAGAATATTAAGTATAAGAATAATTTATTTGCCTTTAAACATGGTAACATGGATCTTACAATATGTTTAAGCACAGTATGTTTAGCTGCCTACTGCAGTATGCAAATTTTAGAGATAAAGTAATAGATAGAAAACTTTGTTTGATCCAATTTTATAAGAAACTTTCAAAGGACTTATATTTAAAAAAAAATATGTCTACACATAAAAAGTAATAATCTATTTGCAAACCCCTACAGCAAAATCGAATCGATATGTCATGGATGTTTAATATAGCCACGCTTTGTTATCAATGGAGTAGGTAGAGATCATTTGTTTTGTTATGGTCTTGTGTTTATTAAACGGGTACTTTATTAGTAAAAAAATTATAAACGCAAACACCGCAGCTACTGTAAACATATATAGTAAAATCGATTATTGTTGTTAAAAGCTCATAGCATAGCCCTTGCAATACTGCCTATTTAAAAATGCTATTGCTATACCTAGACAATTAATTTCAGTACGTATAAAGGACATACTTACATATATAAATAGGATATATGCCCATACAAGTCAATGTCACTTGCACGCCGGTACCTACACCTGCCGATTGCATGGCCTGCCTCAAATTTGCCTTTCATGGTTATGGGAGCGGTAGTAACCAAAGTAAAACAAATTCTGGATATGAGAGGGTCGGAGGATTGGCATCCTCCCAGACTCCAAACTATAAGGTATAAATGCAACTGAACGATAATATATTTAGGTTTGAAATAATGAATATGTTTAAAAGCAGATTTTTTTTTTCTTTTTGGTCTCTGCTAAAACATTTTTTTTTTTTCATTTTAGTATCACCTTATCGGCCTGAGAGGTTCCAAAAACATAAAACATTTGTTCTTATATTCTTATCTAAACTGTTCTTTAAATTGGTTGTTCAAACTCTTAACATTTATTAGTAGTACCATATTTGTCGACGCCTATCTTCTAGGACTCATTTCCATGATGAATTAATAGTTTGCAAAAATACTATCTTTACCTACATGTCAACATTCTAAGGAATACAAGAAGACTAAGGCCCGTATTCTAGAATGTTATTCCGTTCAGAAAGAGTTAAGATATATTATATTTTATATAGATTATATAGACAATCTGTCAAATCTGTGAATCTACCTGTAGGATAATAATTACCCAACAGGTATAATAGTAAAACTTATAGAGATCAAATGTATAAAATGTCCTTAATAATGGTATAATTATGTTAAAGCTATTGAGGATCTTTTTCTACACAAACATCAATGAATTAAAAAAAAAACAATTGAATAGGTAGGTATAGACATAAAGCTATGCTGAAACACGGAACAGGTCAGCAGAGCAATTCATACCTCACTGATTTTTCTCAACAAGAAAAAAATCTATGAAATTAGCATAACAATGGATGACAGTCATAATCTCATAACTCGATCCCAATTATAAGATTCACAAGACATACTTTGACGTCATATACTCTAATAAGAAAGAAAAAAACAATTCGTTTTGTATTGTCAGTTACTTATTACATTTTCTCATATAATATTATTTCGTAAAACATATTTATCTCTCATAATAATTAAATATACACAAAGGGTTTAGATTACCATGACGGATTTGTTTGTGTACATAAATTTAGAATTTATTTCCTTATTATTCGAGAACAGTAGCCAACAGATTACCACTCAAACTTGAGTTAATCTCGTAAAAATGTATAACAAATTTGAAATAGTATTCACAGATTATGCTGTTCTAAACGAGCAAAACATTATTATAATAACAATAATATGTTTTTTATTACGTGTTCAAACATTTAGAACTAATAGAATATAAAATTAAGACAGCCTGTACATAAATTAGAATAACGAACTAGATTTTATTTTAAATGGTGCTATTATATGTATGTTTATTTTAAGATGAAGAGATAAAAAAGAAATATTAATTATATAATAGCTTATGATTAATTTACATAGGTATAAGTACCCTGGATAAAATAAATATGAACGTATCAAGAAAAAAAACAGTGACTGGACTAGGTATAAATAAATTATATCAAGTCATTGATAATGGTTACCGAGACTACCCCTCGTTAAAATCCTCATGTGCACTAACCGTATAGTTTAACCCCCAAGGATATATTTACCCTAATTGAAAACAAACAATGTAAACAGCTGATTGATACACACTTTTACTCGTACATACGTACTTGATATTAGGTATCTTAACTTGATTTCAGAAAGGGTTAAGTTTGTTATTGTGATAATGATTAAGTGGTACTTACGTCATGGTCCGGCACGTAAGTGTAAACATGCAGCTTATCTATCCTTATGGTACCCTGGAACGGGTACAGCAATGACCCTCGAGGAAGTTCAGTTGACGTCCAAACGCTGACAGAAGCCTCCCGTCCCCTCGCTCCACCCGGTCGCAAGGCCAAGCTCAGGTCTTGAGGAATAAGTACCAACGTCTCCATCTTCAAAATCACTTTAGTCTTTTAAAAGTTCCACCCACAGTCACGTCAAAAATGAGTTGTATTTAAAAATGTGAGTTGTCTCGTCCATCACAGTTAATGAGGATGAATAATTTATTACAAGTAAAAAAAAATTCTGGACGTCGATCCGATTATCGGTCGGCGATGTCGCCAACAAAATATCGACTGTCCGTGATCGATCGGCCGGTGAAATGTCGTTATATATTAATCACTGCGCGTGAGTTTGTTATGTTACACTTCTACAAAAAATGTCCGATATCGAAAAAGTTCAAAAAAAATCCGCGAAAGAATCGTACTGTATGTGTATAGTTCGGTAATTCGGTACAATATTACATTACGGTTCTGGGCGGTACAGCACGGCGCATGCGCGGTAGGATGCGCACGCGCTCTTCTCTGAACGTGCACTGAAGGAAGCGCTAACATTGACCTTAGCCGCGGCCGTGATCGCGTTTACAGTTCATTTTTTGTTCGATAAAAAGGAGAGGAGTAGAGCCCTACAAGAATTGATAAGTAATGGTTATGGTAACTTCGATCTTATTTTGACAAGCATAAGATACACGTCTGTGCAAATTTAATTTTGTAAGGTGTATAGTAAGGTGCTCCCCTCCAAAGGCGGCACCTGCCTGGCCGTGCGCCGCCCGTCAGAGCGTCGTAGAGCGCTGCACTGCGCGGGCGCACCTGACACACCTGTTCACATTAGACCATTTTTTGTATATATTTTTTTCTACGATCTTCATAAGAGACGCAATTCTATTGTATTTAATTTTTAATTCATTGGTAGGTTATTCTGGCATAAAAAGGTAGCGGTTAGGTGGCGCTGCTACGAATATTAATGAATGCTATTATATTATGTAGCATTAATCATTTTCATAAAATAAATTTATTAATTAGTACAATATTGTGAATATTCTAAAAATTATGTTTCTCATAAAGTGCACACAGAAGCCACAATATTTTTATTTTCAGTTTAGATCTTAATATGGTTGAATTTATTTTGTTCAATTAAAATGATAAGTTAGCCCATCTCATAGTAAATGATTAACGACATTTCTAAAATATGTAAACGCTTACAGTAATGTAAATTTGCAATGCAATCATAGGTATTTACTCAATATAAAAAAATGGAGTTATTTAATATGTATTATTCTATTCGTGGCCAAAATTGAACAAGATAAGTAACTACCACCTTTCCGGGGGGAAAGAGGGGGACATCTTGGAACCCCCTACCTATCATACCCCTAAATAAAAGCCCCCCCCCCCCCCTACTGAAGTAATTAATGTCATAGTTAAATTATAAGAATTCAATAAATCAAATCAGTCCACCACTGGGTCACTTCTCCCGCGAGGGATATGTCGATGACAACCTCACCTCCGGCCTAGCACCACGACCCACGGTCGACGTGCGGTTTTAGTCGGTTCGAGTCCGACATAACCTCCCCTTCTGGCTCCGGCAGGGGGGTATCCGAGGGGATTTTCGTACGAAAAAAAAAACAAGGGTCACTTCTCCCAATATCAGGAGGCTTTAGCCTACTACTTCCACGCTGGCCAGACGGGTTATTTTGAGTTTTCCTTCTCTTGCCACTGCAATTATATATCGTCCGCGTATACTTTCGTTTGTCGCCTCTTACGACACCTCTCGGATGAGATGGGGTGTTGATACTTGTATTATTTCTCTGTCACCACACGTTACATGCAATTAAGTTTGATAAAGTACCTGCAATTAATAAGGTAGCTTCATTGCAAATGGCTGTCTGTGCAAATTGTTCTACCTGAAATCATAAAAGTTTAATTATGTAATTCACTGCGATCACACAGGCTTGAGAGCTAAATTCTGATATAGTTATTTCTAAACATAATTCATAGGGGTAATTTCGTTCTATGGCTGGGAGAGTGAAGTTAGACCATAACCCAACTAGTGGGCATAGCCATAGCCTGACAGGATTTTTTAGGGGTCAACTACTGACTAGAGGGGAACTGAAAAGGATTGCTAGTGGTTTAAAGTCCCGTACTGGGGTTAATTAATTGAGGCAATTAACAAAAGGTATGAAGACATTACTCGTGTATTTATAATGTAGGTATTTAATTTTTAAGTTATGGGTAAACTTGTTTGTAATCTTTGAGATTGATTGTACTTGAGTACATTTGTATTCTGAGAGAAGTGCCAATGATCTTTCGCACGCTTACCTACCGTATTGTTAGCTCTTGCTTCAAGTTCAAGTACTTTATGTACATGAACAGAAAAGCTGTTTGATTTCTAATTTAGGTGTTATAAAAAGTTATAGAGATTTGAACGTATATAAAGAGAAGGAAAATTTGGAATGATTCAGGTGTGGCTCAATAGCTCAGTTAGAAGAGCATTCCCCCTGTAACGGAAAGGTCGTGAGTTCGAGTCTCACTTGAGCATTTCATTTTTTCCGATGTTTTTTGAAGTTAAAAGTTAGCATAATAAATGCTATAAAAATTCATTCAAATACATAAAATCGTCATTAGAATTTCAAAGGTTTACTCAGGTTGGTCGTTCCTCCCACAAAAGGCAAGAAGTCAAATCAATATAAAAGTTAAGAGAAATAGACCGTGCCACAAATATGAACCTAATAGTATAATCAGACAAAAAAAAACTTTTAGTTTTACTTTATTTAGTTTTAGTTTTATTTTAATAATATATATATATTTTTAATTAACCTGTAAATAAAAAATAAAAGTAGAGAAAAAAAAAAAAAAGTATAATTAGATTTTCTTAATTATGCAGGAGCTACAAGTTTTGTAAAAAATTACTTGATTTCATGATGAGATTTACTCTCACTTCCGAAGTACTTACGTCTTCCTTGAATTTTACTTATCAAAATCTAACTGTATAATATAACACATATATAGTGTTTTTTCGCAAAAGCTACTTCTTAAATAAATATTTGTGTTCAGTGATAAAAAAAAAAAAAAAAAATAAGTTAACTAAAAAAATTACAAGAGGATAACATTCCCTAATTACCTAAAGAACTTAAATACCCGCTCTTATAACCCATCCTAATATTATCGCATATTTTTAAAATTAAATATCAAATCTTCTTTATTGTATTATAGTTCACAATATATAAATACGTAAATTCCTTAAATTATGAAACAATAATAATTATGGTCCATAAAATAACACAGGGTAAATATAAAATTACCCATTTTTACCTATTATCTACTTAACCACTTATAAGAAAATTCGCAAAAATAAGTCGCATCAAATAAAACACTAAATAATAATTACCTACTCATTTTTCAATATTTAAATGAAAAAAGTTAAGAAAGAAAAGAAAATCTTCACGCATCTAATTAAAATTTATTTAATTTTGATGCATTGGACCCTTAAGCAGCTTTTTAAAATTTTATTGATGACTTCGAGGTATTTTAGGATAAATTATCAATTGAAATTGATCGATATTGCTCACTGCGTGGTGTTATGATATCGGATCCTCTATATTCAGACCGCAGCCTTAACACTGAACCTGTACCTCTGTTAAGCAAATTTCTACTATAAGCTTCTGATGTTTGAGTCGATTTTCCTGTGGTTTTATTTATAAACATGATACGAAATGTCGACGACCTGAACACACCTGCCTGCCACCGCAATCCTACTTGAACTATATTAGGTGGTTACTTATATGGGAATTTAAAAGCTTGCTACTTATTAACATTTAAGGAGACAGTAGGATATTTTATTTTCCCGTTGGGGGTTAATGCTTGTTATAAAGATTAAAACATCAGTTTATTTAAAAATTAAAAGTTTCTAACCGACGTAAATGGCACATTTTATTTAGTTACCTAGTAGATAAAAGAACTACAGATAAATAAAGAAAAAGAAAAGGTTTGTTTATGTGCAAACATGGACATATTTAAAAAAAAGGTCGGTTATGTTTAACATGTTCTCTACTCACTGGCTACTTACGACAGCATTGAGTTACTTTAAAAAAAGAAGATTTTAATAAATTGTCTTCTATTTTTTATTGCCATTTGTTTTTTTTTTCATCGGTTTGATGGTATTGGTTCCATGGTAAACCTGGGATCGGGTTCGATCCCAGGTTTACCATGGCACACACCAATGACTTTTCCATGCTTTTCGAAGATAAGTGTGTATTTATCGCAGGTTTATAAGTGCCCGGTTAATGGCAATAGGCTCGCCACCTATTACATTGGAACCTAAACATAAACTGGCGAAATGTGGGTGCTAGCACCTCTGCCTACCCCTTCGGGGAATACAGGCGTGAGTTTATGTTATGTAATCTAATTTCATAATTTAATAATTGTATATTACCTATAAGAATATTAACAGAATTTGTAATTATTGACAATTTTATTGCGTTTTTGTGTATTTTAAGAAAATTTGCTATTTCTTGTATTTGATAGTTGCCAGTTTCTGCGCTAATTCCCATCGTAATTAGAATAATAATGAGTGGTTCATGTTTTTCACTCACAGTGTGGTGGGTAAGTGATATTCTCTTTAGAATTATCAATAAATTTGATTTCTAGCGAGTTTTAAGTGTCTTTATTAAAATAAATGTATTAGGTCTCCATATACATCCATACATATACACACGTCTTCAAATCCCTGAAGGGGTAGGCAGAGTTGTGTTAGCACCCACATGTCTTACTCGTGGGTAGGTTTCATTTTAACAGATCTTACTGAAAACCAAAGCCCTTTTTTCCTTTTCTTATGCAAATCGAATTGAAATCGCACGTTATGAAATCGTGGCGTTACAAGATCGTGTTGTCAGAGAACCTTTCCCAGTCCAATAGTGAATTCTATTAGGGAAGTACCCAAAACATATTGATGTTAAGTATAAATCTAGGAATGCTGATGGAATCTTTTCTGATTCCGCTTGACTCTATCCCTTCTGGGGATGGTAATACATTATTGACAGTATGTGGACCGTGTACTTATTGAGTCTTACTATCTCCTAGAATTCCCAGCCAGCTCACGTGTTTCCTTCTTTCTATAGTCCCGGGTCCTTAAAGCGGGGCGTGAAAAGGCATCTGATGAAGCCATCAAGCTGAGCGCTGTTAACTTGGTACATGTTTACGATGGTGACCCTCTTTCCGAGGCCTTGCCTTTAGCTTAACATCAAGCGAGACGAAGTAAAATTGACGTGTCCTTAATAAAAAAATTAAGTTAATGGGAAGAATATTCCCAGTACTTAGTAATACTGATAAGAAAAAAAAATATTTCAACTGGGAATAGGCCATATAACTACGATACCTAATTAGGTATGTCATCATCACAGTAGAGCGCGTATAAGATCAGAGCAAGTCAGAGGTCGTGTGTTTGATTCCAGTTCAGTACAAATATTGGTTTAGTTGGTTCTGTTTACATTATTTTTTGGTCAGCCAACATTGACTACACTTCGCTACATAGGTACATTTAGGTAGTGTCTAAGTATATCCTATTTACAAGAAAGTGTAGGTACTTACTTATGTTCATCTGCAATCTAGAACCCATAAAGACAAGCCCTGTTTAATTCGAATCGAGGTGGCACTGTCTAATACCACAGAATAAATAATAGTATTGTAATACACTCTAAATATTTTATTTACATATTTATGAAAATGTTTTTTTTTTTATCTAAGTGTGTAGGGTACATTACATACCTATAACTAGGTAAATAGACTAATTTACCGAATGTCAATCGGCACTATATTCGACTTGTTTATACCATTAATATTTAATGACACTTTTTACTGCTTAGCCGAAATCTATACCTAACCAAAAAATAATTAAGTCTTCGACTACTTGATGTCTTTTTTTTCATCATATAATCCACCACAATCTCGTATAGCCTATAAATACATATTCATATGCAATGAATTATCATAGAAATGACCAGAGTTTATAACAGGCGAAATTATGAACGAAAAATTGACTCGAGAGCGTCGCATACGCACCGTGGGCGGAGTTTGGGGCGTGGTCTACCAAGGCCGGCCCCTCGCGGTGCGTTACCGGTAAGCGCTATTGTTGGCTCGAATACCGTTTGTATTTTGTCAGTGAATGAGTTTGAGAGTATCGTTTGTAACGATTTCGGTGAATGTCCACGCCTTCTTCATACTAGAATGAATATTAGGTAGTTTTGTAGAGTTGTATCAAAAGGTTTGTTTGCCACGATATATTTATAGTCAGTACAGGGCCCTATGCAGTAACGTCACGTTTTCATAATGCGTGATTACAATGTAATTAAACCTTCATAATCACTTATATCTTAACTCAATGTAAATCAAATATTTGGAATTTTAGTATCTTAAATTTACGTAAGTTTGGAAAGCACACATTCTAATAACATCATTAATTATACTGACTCACGTTCCAGGTTTACAACATGGGAGTATTTTAATGTGTCTTGATACTAACTTAAACTTAATGGTGTAGTAAAGGAGAATTTATTAGGAGCATTTATTTAGGTATTATCTGCCCTTGAAGTTACTATTTTTTTTTATAAAAGGACGCAGCAATATGACTTCATCTCGCCTGATGGTAAGCTAAAGGCAAAGTCTTTTCGCACCCCATGCCCATCAAACAATATTTGCTAAGTATGTATCTACATACAGAATACATACTCGGCTCTTCCAATGCGGTACCCATATAAATGAAACCAGGACGTCATGTCGCCGTCTACGACGCCTAAGGTCTCCTCGTCAAAACACTTCATAGGTCTACGAAATACGAAATCAAGTTAGTTTATTTACTGTGCATCGCACATAGTACACAGGCCTAGCTTGTAATATAGGTAGTTCTCTATAATAATGATCAAAGCTATAGTACTTTAGACTTTTTAGACCCACTTCTCTAAATACCCAAGACCTTCGATATGATAAAGATGAGCCCACATAACAGACCTTGTTTATAATTGCTTCACTTCACCAGTGTCCAATGAGTATATTGCCTTATAAATGTCGAGCAGCGTTCTGACACGCAGAAACTTGTCCATGCCTATTCAAATTAAGTGACCAATATACATTCAAAATGTCTCGCTATAACTTTCTTTGACGTTCAACAAGAATCATTTTACAGAGCGTGTTTGTCAAACTACTGGAAGCAATAAAATTATATCCAACTTGCTGATTTTATTGATAGTTTCATTCAGGTTTTATTCTTGGGATGTAGATATAGTTTTCACAATCATAGGTAGATAAATTATACTTTCTTACCTAAACCCATTGCTAGAAGAAATCTCATGCAGAATAATAGATATCAAACAACGGTCACATCATGAGTAGTGACAAGTACATACAAATGGGATCATATCAAGGAAATATCGATAAGAGTTGGGTAAACTTGAGAAAATGATTTAAAATAAATATTGACAAGAATTCATGTGATAGAAATAAGTAAGTAGTAACATAAGCATTGAACACCAAAAAATATCAATTTATAAGCTCGTTATGTACTTAGCATCAACGCTAGTAAGCTGTGGTTGCTCTTTAAATGTTCAGTGAATAGAGTAAGTGCCTACACCTACGTCTACGTCTCAGTTTATACCCAGAAATCTGAGATCCCGTCTTAGATCGGCTTTCGAATTTTAAAATCACACCAACCTGCTGGTTGATTGACAGACAGAGAGTCAGAGATTCTGGCGCAGTGTATCCTCTTGAACTTGGGGAGCAGACAACAGTAACTATAATAAATAAAACCAAAGTCTAGAAAGATTCAGTTACAGATTCCGGGATACAAATTGGAAGCTTTGGATGCAAGATAACAGGTTGCGGACTTTTTATGGCACCAACCAATATCACAGATGTTTATAATAAATGATGGCTTTCCGAGACAAGGAGGGGATCAATGTGTTGAAAGGGGCCACCCATCCTTAGACTGACTTGGCTAGTATTGCCTAGCCTCTTAACCAAAACGTGATTGGTTTATTATACCAGTTAAAGTTACAAATATAACGAAATTAAAATAACTAGTTTCTTTCCTTTCCCTACTGTCATTCTGTGACTTAATTATGCACTCTCTATTTTCAAAGGTAATAAAGAATAGTCATAAAACTATATCAATTACCTCATTGTTGTATTTGATTACAGTTTTAGGCCGTCTGCTGCCTCCGACAAATACGGCAAATTGTGTGGAAATATATCGTGCGGATTACGTACATAATAGGCAAATTTTGTGGAAATATATCGTGCGAAATACATGCAAACATAGGTACGATTTGCTTGAAATACTTACGAACTGTATTCGTCCGCATAAAGCAGTGGCTCATACTTGTTTACGTGTTCATCTAATCATCAGCAGTATGTAGGCTTGAATGACATGGTCGTAAAAAAATCGACTAGCTTGCAGAGATCAGGAGTTCGATTCCTGCTCAATGAACGTATAATTTATTTTATATGCATAAGTTTGTATGTTCATTTGCATTGACTGGGGTCTTTCTGTAAGACGATACCTACATATCAATCACAGAAGCAAACATACCAGTAGAAATAGACAAAATCGTAATTATACTAAACATTTGTAATGTTCGGGAATCGAACCGACGACCTCGGATGTAATAGTCGAACACTCTAAAACAACACATGTCATTAAGTTATATAAATAGATAGTACTATTTATGCCTACGTAATTCTCAAAAATGAAAATACATAATTTAGAAGGTAAGTTGATAATATGCCCTATTCGTTAAATACATGCCCCAGGGCTTAAATACTGCGCATACGTACTAGTAGGTCCTATTTATGGCAAAATAATACTATATATTTGTATTAACTACCACTCGTTCATATATCATTCATAAAAGGCATTTATTTTTCTTCATTTTGTTACCACACCTGTCAAACTACTTTTGAAACATACGGGCGCTTATTCGGATAGACTAACTGTGCCGTGAAGATGCTTGTACAATATTAGCTGACATATTTTTGGTTGTTTTTTCAGTAACGTGATTACTGTTGAGCTTATAACTCTTTTCAAAATAATAACTTTTAATTGCGATTGATGAAATACAAGTAAAATGTGCAATCGGAATAAACTATTAGTAAAATAAAATAAGTACATTCGGTTTAAAACTATAATTTATTCTTGATAATACATAGAAGAAAACATATCGAGTCGTCAGAGGACAAAGTAAGCACTCTCACAGCCATCACAATACCTAGTGATTCAACTTAATAATAAATCATCTAGTTTATTTTCACAACCTCTAGAATTTTTTAATTTTAGACTTTACCCGGTACTCACAATACCTCTTAGACAAAATGTGTTGCGGCGGCTGTGGGGGCTGCTGTTGCCACTGCATAGCCATCTACACCTGTTGCACAAAGATCTGCTAGTTCAGCTGCGGCCGATCTCTTCGCGGCAGGAGGCCCAGAAGGTCTTCATGTCCGAAGATGGGATCCGGTCCTTCATTTTTGTGGTCGTTTCCGTACCGTTTTTGGGAAATATAGTCTTATAAATAAGCGTAAGCGTAAGCGTAAACACATTATTTTCATTTTATTGTTTAACTTAAGAATGGCAAAAAAAGTTATCATATAAAATTACAGAACTATGCAGGACCGCTCCAATTAATGTCTTGTATATTCCAAAACCGATGATCCCACAAGAGACAGACATTAAGCGGACTTAAGCCATCACGTGTCCGTGGCTGGATTGTCATTAAATTCAACTCAATTTGTGCTCAAATGCGGATAAGATGTAACACGTCGCTTTGATTCAGTATTGTACACTATTATAGCATTGATTTTTTCCTTTTGTAGGGCTTAAAGAAATTAAATGTAATAATATTCGGAGGTGGGTCGCGTACGGTTTTGACAACGGTGGTTGAAAATACATGAGGTTTAAACGAGCTGTTTTTTTTATAAACTTATATTTTTGATTTACGTACCCCACGCAAATAAAGACTTGTTCAGTCCACCTGTATGGCGCACTGATTGTAATTGAACCTTTATCTAGTATTCCATTTGTAAACCTAAATACCAGGTGTTTTGTTTAACACGACAGTTTTAGCTGCTTAAGCTGCTTTAACTTATATAAGCACTAGCACATTATGTAACAACTACTTGTTATTGCACTACTCTGGAAGCTTCCAGACATAATGCACCATCATAGAATGGTTCCTCTCTTTAACCGAAAAGAAAACGCCTAGTGCACTAGTCATGTGGCACATTTATATTACTTTTTAGTAATGCTTAATTGACCCTTGACTTAGAACGTTGAAGTTGAAGGTATTGCTTTTCATTCACTATTTGAGTACGCCAGAGTTCTTGCCTTGAACTATTGACAAAATTCTTCAATCTTCAATGAACCTGTCACTTTTCATGTTAATAGACTGTTCGAAAAACATTGGAAAAATGAAATGCTCAAGTGAGACTCGAACTCACGACCTCTCGCTTACAGGGCGACTGCTCTGCCAACTGAGCTATTGAGCACCACTTGAATCATTCCAAATTTTCCTTCTCTTTATATCCGTCTATAAGGGCGACGGTGCAGCCATCTACCAACATTCTTACGAACTGTTGGAAACAATGAATGATTTTTCAACCATTTTTAAACATTGAATTTTGATGACTGCGCCCAAATATTTGAATGAATTTTTTATAGCATTTATTATGCTAACTGTTAAGTTCGAAAAACATTGGAAAAATGAAATGCTCAAGTGAGACTCGAACTCACGACCTTTCGCTTACAGGGCGACTGCTCTGCCAACTGAGCTATTGAGCACCACTTGAATCATTCCAAATTTTCCTTCTCTTTATATCCGTCTATAAGGGCGACGGTGCAGCCATCTACCAACATTCTTACGAACTGTTGGAAACAATGAATGATTTTTCAACCATTTTTAAACATTGAATTTTGATGACTGCGCCCCAATATTTGAATGAATTTTTTATAGCATTTATTATGCTAACTGTTAAGTTCGAAAAACATTGGAATATGCTATATTGAATAGAAAATGCTATAAAAAATTCATTCAAATATTTGGGCGCAGTCATCAAAATTCAATGTTTAAAAATGGTTGAAAAATCATTCATTGTTTCCAACAGTTCGTAAGAATGTTGGTAGATGGCTGCACCGTCGCCCTTATAGACGGATATAAAGAGAAGGAAAATTTGGAATGATTCAAGTGGTGCTCAATAGCTCAGTTGGCAGAGCAGTCGCCCTGTAAGCGAAAGGTCGTGAGTTCGAGTCTCACTTGAGCATTTCATTTTTTCCAATGTTTTTCGAACTTAACAGTTAGCATAATAAATGCTATAAAAAATTCATTCAAATATTTGGGCGCAGTCATCAAAATTCAATGTTTAAAAATGGTTGAAAAATCATTCATTGTTTCCAACAGTTCGTAAGAATCATGGTAGATGGCTGCACCGTCGCCCTTATAGACGGATATAAAGAGAAGGAAAATTTGGAATGATTCAAGTGGTGCTCAATAGCTGGCAGAGCAGTCGCCCTGTAAGCGAAAGGTCGTGAGTTCGAGTCTCACTTGAGCATTTCATTTTTTCCAATGTTTTTCGAACTTAACAGTTAGCATAATAAATGCTATAAAAAATTCATTCAAACACAAATTAATAGACTGTTATTATAATACATAGAATACGTTGTAGAAAATTGTAATACGACTAATTTAAATGTTCCATCTCTGGCACTCTCCAGTACTAGCACACAAACATGAATAACCATAATTAATTCTCTCATAATTTACAATAACTGTTTCAAATTGTAAACTAATTTGTCATCTTACCGACACAACCTTTGAGGGCTATAAAAGGAATTGAAAAAAATCTTAAAACATCGAGGCATCGTGTCTAAATAAGTGACACCGCCAATCGGATTGTCCTTAATCTGGGCCAGAGACATCGCTGACATGCTGACGCGTAGGGTAACCATGGTTTTGGGTTTTAGTTAGATAATTACGGTGAATCAAAAAGATATCGATCTAAGAAAAACCCATTCACAATTATACCCATATAGAGGTGGTAGGAACCTCTTAACTTAGGTATATTTATGTTGACAGAAGTGACATTGATAGATATATGTATATTTTGCTCCAATACGAGATATTCTTGGGAGCATAAGGTAGAAACTGAGTTCTGAATTAGACCTAAAGTATTATTTTTAAGCTATCGCGGTGTAAACTCATTGTTATTCCGTCAAGTCGTGACCACGGGTGCAGCATCGCACCCGAAACGTCGGCAAAAAGTAAGTGGAAGTTTTTATCGCGTGAAGTCCCGAACTGTCATAAAATAACAATAGACCTAAAGTAATTATCTAAAATCTCTGAAATATTATTTTAGATAATTTAAAAGAAAAAAAATATTCAAGAAGTTATTGGAACGTTCTTTTAATCACAATACACAAAACAAATCTCTGAAGTATTATATTTTTTCATAATTTAACTGTCTTTAGAAGGCTTTTCTGATAGGACAGACTTCACAAGAATTTATATGGAACAACATTTTGATTGATCTTCTTTAAGGTGGAGTAGCACCTTCATTTGGCAGTTTAGTACCTATAATAAACTTAGTATTAAAGGAAATCCTAAAAAAGGTGTGACTTACTTCCTTTAAAAAAAAGGAAACTCTGGAACAAATAAAAATTCAATGTTTAAAAATGGTTGAAAATTCATTCATTGTTTCCAACAGTTCGTAAAAATGTTGGTGGATGGCACCACCGTCGCCCTTAAAGACGGATATAAAGAGAAGGAAAATTTGAAATGATTCAGGTGTGGCTCAATAGCTCAGTTGGAAGAGCATTCCCCCTGTAAGGGAAAGGTCGTGAGTTCAAGTCTCACTTGAGCATTTCATTATTTCCGATGTTTTATCTTTCACTCTAAAGTTAGCATAATAAATGCTATAAAAAATTAATTGAAAGGAAACTCTTTTGAGGAACGTTGGAATATGTCCCAAAATTCTTCATCAGATAGCCTGGACAACTTAGCACCAGTCACCCCGATTTTTGTTCTAATGTATCACACGATACGCATCTTAATTTTTTGACGTATTCACTGGGCATTTGTGGTTTACATTTGACATCGAATATCTGTAATAGTATATAGTTTTAATTTGATTTGAATTAATGCTCAATACTACATGTCTAGTATCGAATTTCTGTGTACACATTTATATGTTGTAACTATCTAACTGATACTAATTAATCAAATTGCGTGTTCATTTAGAACATATATTTAGTGATTCGTATTCATTACTGATGTCAACCATCTAGGTCTCACAGAAGACATAGCTAACGAAAACAAAGATTATTAGGGCATAAGCCAACGTCACCTGCAAATTAACAGAAGAAGTTCTATCGTTTTCTTCTTGGGATTGAGAGGTCAGGCTAAAAAGAGAGTTACATAAGATAAATCAATTAAACTCTGGAGAAACAGGAAAAAGTAGATAGGAAAGAGTAGAGCAGCCCCGGGGCTCGAAAGCATGATAATAGATTAGGTAAAGTTAACTAAGACGAGTGTTTACAAAACTTACAGCCTTTTTTTTTTTTTTTTTTTTCCGTGCGGAAATCCCCTCGGATACCCCCCTGCCGGAGCCGGAAGGGGAGGTTATGTCGGACTCGAACCGACTAAAACCGCACGCCGACTGTGGGTCGTGGTGCTAGGCCGGAGGTGAGGTTGTCATCGACATATCCCTCGCACCCCGGCGGATCCAGGGCCATCACTTATAGTTTAGCCCTCCTCGGGAGGGGGGACAACGGTGTCCCCGACTCGCCCCCGGAATGGGGAGGCGCGCTTCTCAGCGCGCCGTCGCCGTGGCCTGCTTCTGCTGGGGTGACAGGCGGCTTCACCCGTCACCCCCAGGCCCGCGCTCATGGGGGACGGAGGTCAGTCAGTGCCCAACGACGCCCGAGTTGCCTGTGCGCGCGGGCAGCGCGGTTCGCGAGTCTCGCTCGTTCGCGCTGCCTCTCCCGTTCCGCCGTCTCCTTCACGACCATTACCTGCTCGCTGAAGGAGACGCCGGCCGCCCACGCGTCCGCACAGCGGACCATTGCTGTGAGCAGGGAGGCGAGGGTAAGAACTCTCACTCCCAGGGCCGCCACTAGTTCTCGCCTCTGTCCGGCCCATGCCGGACACTCGGTGAGCGTGTGCAGCTCTGTGTCCTCGCTCGCGTCGCAATGATGGCACTCGGACGTTGGCTCCTTTTCGATCCGACGCAGATACCGCCCAAAGCACCCGTGCCCGGTGATAATCTGCGTCAGTCGATACGAGAGGCTGCCATGTGGCCTCTCTAGCCATTCCCCCATGATGGGCCTTACCGCCTCTATTACATATATAGTAAATTGTACATAACACTGAGGGCCCCTATACCCCTTGTTAAAGCAATACATCTATACTATGACGTATTAGTCACTCTGGCAATGATTGTAGGCAAAAAATAAATGCTAGTGAATTACGCTACCTGTATGTAGGTCTTAAGAGAGTTACTACTTGACAGCCTCTGTGGCGTGATGGTAGTGCACGCGACTGCCACGCAGGAGGCGCGGGTTCGATTCCGGCTCAGTACAAATATTTATATGCATGAATATGGCTATTTGCATTGGTCTGGGTATTTCTATGTATAATATGTATGTATTTACAAAAAAAAAGTATATAAGTATGTTTATCCGCATTCTAGATTCCGTAACACAAGCTATAAAAGCTTACCATGGGTCTAGATAGCGTTGTGTAGAATGTTGTGGAATATATGTTTAAAAAAAAAAAAAATAATAATATGTAAATGCAACGAATACATTTGAAGTTTCTAAAAATTTTGCACAAGTGGAGAGATGTGATCTCTAGATATGTCTATAGAAAAGAAGCGTAAGTATATGGTATTTATCTAGGTATTTATATGTTATACATGTCACCTATTACTAATTCAACTCAGTATTTTAAAGATCAATTCATCAGATCAGACCCCATTTTATTGGGAGTTACTTTTCAAGATGCGTGTTTAGATCAGTTCTAAAATACTCCATACCTGTTTATACCTATAGCCGACAAATCATTCTACATTAAAAAAGTTGAAACAGCTCCTACCATTACGCAGATATTTGCATGCATGCGACTAACTTAATTTGGACTTTTCTTCCGGGCCCGAGGCGTATCGTCCTCGCATTCCGACACGCTATGGGGCACTTTTAGTTTGGTAGTCCAGTTTCGAACTTGTAATATTCGAGTGGTGAGTGATTAAATAAATGGACTGTAGGTGCTTCACGTTGGATTTAGATGAAATCTGTCCCTAGCTAACGATATATTACTCGTAAATTCTTCTTAGACTAGCTTTGATCAATAAAAATCTGTACAATTAAACTGAATTCTCACATTTTAATCAATGAAATTTATTGAAATCTATTCTTAAATAATTATAGATAAATCTATTTTTAAATAATTATAGATTTTTCAGGGATATTTTCCATGTATTGTTTGGAGTTTCTGTTTTTTTTTTTTTGTTATTGTTATAGCAAGCACCATGATCTTTTTTGAGCTATTTTGCTACGCGTAACAGCATTAACATAACATGGATTCACTACTGTTATTGGTAAATTAAATATAAGGATGTCACATAGCTAGATACCCATTTTTGATTGGGGTTTGATGTTAGGTGTTGCACTTCCTTACGTGCTACTCAAATAAAAGCTATTAAACAAAAAAAAAATAGTTTTATCATTCTCAGTAGGTACAGTCCCTAAGCATGATAATTGATTCTTGTAAACGAAAATATAATAGAAAGCCGATAATACGCACGGTAATACTATTGTAATTGTATTCAAAGAACTGTTGCTTTAATCTCGATTAAATCGTCTAAAGCCGTTGCATCAGCACTCCTACTGAGAAATAACCCAGAGACTACCTCAAAATTACATAATTAAAGCTGCTCGCCTAATTGCCGGAAGGGAACCACGAAACATTGACCATTTTGTACCACATACCTACCTCTAAATGGTGATCTTACAAAAACCATAACGGCCAGTGGGTTGTTCCCGTGAATGACGGCTGATTTAACATTTAAATTCGTTCCTGAGGCGATGCGGATGCAGTATAATTGTTGACGGCGGGCGGCGCAAATTATAAATTCATTAATGGGAGTCCATCCGAAGGCGATGGAGATTTTTCATTACTTGCTGGTGGCGTGTGCGATGTACCTTCTAAAGTCAAATTTGAGGTGTGGTGTGGCTGTAGTGTGCTAATTATTATAATTAAGTACACGATAAAGCAGTAAAGTGCCGAGTGGATATCAAAAGCACTACCTGCCTAGTTGTAACAAGGCAAGGGAATTCATAAACTTTCATAAAAAGAGGCATGTGTTTTAAATATGTGATCATGCCACTTACCAGTTCGCTCACTAACTTTACATGCTAGTTCATAATTTCTGAGCACTCTGACTTGCCCATTGTTCAATAGGTAATATCAACAGATTAATCAGTGTTTTATGTTTTGCGAGGTTAAACCCTGCTTAGAAAAAGAGGATTTGAACTCGCAAAACCTAGGTAGGAACCTAGGTACTTACCCGTTTTTACGAGAGTTACATTTTGTTAGTAAAGTGTACTGTAATATTCATTAAAATTGTTAGATATACATTATTTCCTTCATTCGAATCTAATTGACAAAGCCATTTGAAGTCACCAGACGGGTTGATAACTAGATAAAGCAAAAATAGATCAATGATAAATTTATTTATTTATCTTTATCACTTCTTTTCCCTACTGGTTTGTTGATTTTCAAACCCTCAACTGCTACCGTCAAATTATACCTTCAAAAAACTATAATTGGGTAACACGAGTGTTCACGGGTAGTGTGGGCGAAATGTGTTTAGGTTCAATAATAAACTGTCAAAACGTGCAATTTGTCAACGCAGGTGTAATAAATATTGTGTGATTGGTTTTTTAATTGAATTTGTATTGCTTGACAAAAGTAGATTAATATGAGTTTTTGTTAGTAGCTAATACAAAATAAATTATAACAAATTCTGGTTTAGCGCTCTATTATCTTATCTGTTTATACGTATGATGTGAGTAACAAATAATAATATTAATGGTATCAAAATCGGTTCGAGTTATTTTTCTCAATGAAAGTTCCGTTGTGTGGCTTAGAAAAGTAAGCGAAGATACAGAGATTAGAAAGAAAAACGTCAAATAAACTTTGTAAAGAATTCACCAAGATATGTCAAAACCAAACCTACTCACGTTTGCACGGGGTTATTAAAACTTCTGAATCTCTCACAATTTTTGCGTGTACTAGTACATTTTCACTCTGCAACCCCAAATTAATATAAGTACATAGACAATAATAACGTACGAAAAACGGATCCGTCAATATGACTTCACCTCGCCTGACTGTAAGCTAAAGGTAACGTGGCACGAAAGAGAGTCATTATTACAGATGGTCAAAACTTTCAAAATAAGTATTCGTATGGCCACCGGTGTTAAACCATAACTAGATTTTACGCCTTCAAAATCTAATTTACAATCATATTACTAAAAAAGCAATTGTTTGTAAAGTTCGTTCACCTCCCCAGTAGCAGGAATATATCTTAACAAGATATTAATTGTAAGTTAGCCTACGGCAAAGCCTTGTTAAAATAATTGTTGGTTCAGATGTGACTATTTTTCAAACCATACTGTTCGGTGAGTGCTCATTAAAAACGCATAGACGGTAGTAATAATTAGAATGGACTTGAGCTGTATTAAGGGTGATAAGAGTGTTATATTATTATGTGTGATTATTATAAACAGAATGCGAATGGCTATTAACAGGTTACTTTTTATCATATTAAAATCTCAGATTACTATAATATCACAGTGGAAACTACGAAACGGTAGTGACAGGGTTAAAATGTCTAAGACGCTGCGTAGACGATGGACAGTGGCAGGTAAAAAACTGCGACGCGCTCTTATAACCTTGTGCTGCAATAAGGATGCACTTTGAATAATGATGATGAGTAGTGCATGTTGTATACGTGGGCAAAATGCAATGTTAACTACTACAGCAAGGGCATTTCAACCAACACTGTCCCTCGCTTTTGGTGATGCCTAAATCTAATCAGTTTCTCTCTCTACATCAAACCTCGTATAATGTACAAATGATACCTCGCCGAGCATAGAATGAGACGGTTAGGTTAGAGTCGAACGAATTAGGATCCACATAATAATCTTGATGACGTCATTGCCTCGTTTATCTACTGAATATTTATGTAATCATACCACTAAATTCTTAAAACAAATATAGCTAGGCATATTTTTTTAATTAGGTGCCGTTAAGTAAAAAATCTTTGATAATAGCATAAGCTACTATAAAATTAGTTCTCGACCACTTTGACTTCATAAATCGTGAGGTAGCTAATGGAAATGAATTTTTAGGCTGAAATTAATATTTCTTGGAAGCACACGTAAACGTTTTGAGCCCAAAAGGCCCGAATTCAAAGCAGTTGCTAGAGGCTAGGTTTTAACACAATCGTGTATTTTATTTTCAACTGAATTGGAGAATTTTAAAATAGGTTGAGATCTGGCAATCGCACGACTTTTCACTAAATATGTTAATGACAGGGTAAGTTTCTCCCCCATTCCCTTGATCATCACATTAATTGATTGTAGGATATAATAATTAACTAATTCTTTAAAATATTTGCCACATTACGAATTATATTATTTGTACTGTTCGCGGCAATACTATAATTTTACTAAAAACAAAATTTTGCCTTTGGAAAAATCATTCGAGTATTGAACGTCTAAAAAATAGTGCAAGCAGTACAGAAATATAGTTTAGGAGTGCTCGCTGAAGGTTGTTCGTGTTCTTAGATTGCAATTTTACATACAACATAATACCGTTATCTATTAGACTTAAAGTGAAACTGTCATTATACGACAAAGTGTAAGCTTGGTAAAATTTGTTACTAAGTTCAAAGCTTAAATGAGCGGAAACGTATACTTGCTTAACTAATTATTTATTCTGCGCACAAAGTGAAAACTAATTGTCCTTCAAATTGACCTCGGTTAAAATTTGTTGATTGCTAGGACAAACATGACTAGGTAGGTATATCCAGAACAAAGCAAAGTACAAATCTAAACATAAGATAAGCGAATGTAAATTGGGATACACTTCACTTTTTATCGTAAGTACGTTTTGTTAAATTAAATGAAGAGTTCGGAGAACATCGGAAAAAATTAAATGCTCAAGTGAGACTTGAACTCACGACCTTTCTCTTACAGGGGGAACGCTCTTCAACTGAGCTATTGAAGCACACCTGAATCATTTCAAATTTTCCTTCTCTTCTGAATCTGTTTAATGTTTAATGAAGAACTTGTATTAATATCGCACCACAAACACGTATATATACTTCTATTATGACTTACAATATGAAGATCATTATGGACAGTGATCATCAGGTGATTATATAATATTGAATAATAGAATAAAAAATAAAGTTTAAAACTAAAACCAGACTACCGAAAAATCACGCTTTAAAAAGAGACAAACAAGAAAATTTCAAGGATAGCCGTGGTCGTATGCCACTTTTCCCTACAATATATTGTTTTTTAGAGTAAGTGGCATACGACCACGGCTATCCTTGACATTTTCTTGTTTGTCTCTTTTTAAAGCGTGATTTTTCGGTAGTCGGGTTTTAGTTTTAAAATTTATTTTTTATTTAAATTATTTTGAGGCAAGGTAAAGCTAATAATTTATACATATTTGAAATGTGCTCATTAAGCACTTTCATTTGATACCAAACACGGCATATTTGTCTCAAATTTATTTTTAAAACAGTACGTTATGAGCGCTAGAGGGCGCCACACAAGATTGAGTGACACGTCATATTGCCTATAACCATCGGACGATCAAGCCACTTGTAACGATACCTCATTTGTCCAGTTCTAATAAGTAGTTGAGGAGCTATGAGGGAACAAATGAACATACATACATACATACATAGCCTGTCAAAATCATAACCCTCCTTTTGGCTTCACCGTAGTCGGGTAAAAACTCGTCCAGTAAAATAGGAATTCACTCAATAATTAAGGCCCTAAAATCCGAACCTATCATTCTAACGTTTACAGATTCACATTTGGAGGGTTTTTGAACGAATGTTAAATTCGTATGTAATTTCATACCGCCTACGGTAAGGCAAATGGCAGCCATCATTTAGCAATACCATGATGACTACTGTTTGAGTAATGGAGAGACTTATAAGTAGAGACGTAGGGATGTGAACTTAAAGCGATTTTTGACGATAATTTTTTTTTGTCAGAAGTTTACGCGAATATCACGCATTGAAATAAAACCAGTTTATAACTGGTTCTATAATGATTTATTTGATGCTTAGCTTTAGCCCGCGCCTCCGCTCGCGTGGATGTCGGTTATCGCGACTAAACATAGCCTATGTCCTTTCTCAAGGTCTAATCTACCCTTATAATAAATCAAAATCATCAAAATCGGTTCAGTGGTTTAGGCGTGAAAGTGTAACATACAGACAGACAGACAGACAGACAGACAGACAGACAGACAGACAGACAGACAGACAGAGTTACTTTCGCATTTATAATATCACTAGCTTTTGCCCGCGGCTCCGCCCGCGTGGATGTCGGTTATCGCGACCAAATATAGCCTATGTCCTTTCTCAAGGTCTAATCTACCCTTATAACCTCATTCAGCTCTATGACAGACACGCCCCTATCCGAGCAATCAAAATCAAGCATCCACCGTCGCCATGGCTAACGGATGAGGTAAAACAGTTAATTTCAAAAAAAGCTGCTGCAAAATTTCGATACAAAATTAGACCCACTGAAACTAACTGGCAGAGATATGTGACGGTTCGAAATCACTGCAATAAGGTGTGTAGGAATGCACAACGCCAGCATATTCATAACTCTGTACAAAACGGTGACTCATCAAGGGTCTGGAAATTCCTCAAAACTCTGGGAGTTGGAAAAACACGTCATGATATGATTCCTAAAGACTTAGATACTGATATTCTTAATCAGCATTTCACTGCCTCGTCCAACTTTGATAGGACTACAAAGGCACATACCATTAATTATCTTTCTACACTTCCAACTCCTAACATCTCAACATTTGTCTTTAGTCTATTTACCGCTTGTGATGTTAAGAAGAGCATCATGGCTATAACTTCCAAAGCAGTTGGTAGTGACTGTATCAGCCGGAGCATGATCCTTCCCATCCTTGAAGAGATACTCCCGATCATCTGTTACATGCTGAACTATTCCATAACGAGTGGTACGTTTCCATCCACATGGAAAGATGCCTTAATTACCCCCTTACCGAAGAAATCCAAACCATTGCTATTGACCGATTACCGACCTATATCCATATTGCCATTCCTATCTAAAGTTCTCGAACGCCTCGTCAATAACCAGCTGAGTGCGTTTATTTCTAAAAATAATCTCCTCAATACCTATCAGTCCGGATTTCGTCCTGGTCATAGTACAGTTACAGCCTTAGTGAATATCACAGATGACATTAGGTCTGGTATGGAAAGCGGGAAACTAACTGTTCTCTGTTTACTAGACTTCAGTAACGCTTTCAATACGGTGGACTTTGATATTCTACTACATGTACTCCGCTCTCTTAACATATCTCCAACGGTAATAGACTGGTTTCGTAGTTACCTGTGTGGCCGTCGGCAGCGTATTCGCATCGAAGATAAATTTTCGAGTTGGTGTAATACCAGTGTCGGTGTGCCCCAGGGCGGCGTTCTTTCTCCTTTGCTTTTCTCGATTTTTATTAATTCTATCTCTAATGAACTTCGTTCTTCCTACCACCTTTATGCAGATGATCTGCAAATTTACACACAGGCACCCAAAACTCTATTGAGAGAAGCGATGGAGCAAATAAATAATGACTTAGCTCGCATAAGTTCCTGGAGCAAGTCCTTTGGGCTTAGTGTTAACCCTGCGAAGACACAAGTGATTATACTTGGCAGCAATAGAACAGATATAGACCTGACCCTTGTTCCTCTGGTTGTTTTTGATGGCACTGCGATTCCCTTAAGCACTCAGGTTAAAAACTTGGGTATAATACTCGATTCCCACCTGTCTTGGGGCCCACAATTGCAGGAAGTGAGCAGAAGGGTGTTTGCTTCTGCAGGTTCAATAAGGAGGTTAAAACACCTGTTACCGATTCCCACAAAAACTGCGCTTGCAAACTCCTTGCTTCTTTCTATATTAGATTATGCAGATGTAAGCTACTTGGATCTGACCGAAAACCAGCTTGACAAACTAGAACGTCTTCAAAATCTATGTATAAGATTTATATATGGACTTCGCAAGTTTGACCATGTATCTCAGTTGCGTACACAATTACAGTGGTTACCTATCAGGCTGCGCCGGAACTCACATATCCTCTCCCTGCTATACAACATCTTGTATAACCCTTCAACACCTTCCTACTTAAAAGAACGTTTTCAGTTCCTTTCAGATACCCATGAGAGGGGTCTACGATCATCGGTGAGACTGATTTTAAAAATGCCAAGGCATTCCACAGGTTTCTTCGACAATTCTTTTACTGTCACAGCTGTTCGCCTATGGAATGAACTGCCAGTGGAAATAAGACGAGCTCAGACATTGGTGAAGTTCAAAGGAATGGTCAGGGAGCACTACTTGTCCAGTGTGTCACGTCTAACATAGTGTACTATTATATCTGTTTAAGTATGTAGATGTTTATGTACCTTTATATTTTTAAAAATTTATATTGTATGTAGAAATGTATATATTTTATGTATGTATGTATATTTATATTTAAGTAGGTATATATTTATGTAATTATGTATTTATATAAATGTGTAGGTATATTATATAAATGTATAATTGAACGCCAACAACTACCAGTTAAGTACTCCAACCAACATACATTTCCATCCAAAGGTTGCCTGGCAGAAATTGCGTAAAGCGATAAGGCCGCCCTTTGTACTGCTCTTGTGTTCCTAATTTCCATACTTTTAATAATGTAATTGGCGTACAATAAAGTATATAATAAAAAATAATAATAAAAAATAATAAATCAAAATCATCAAAATCGGTTCAGTGGTTTAGGCGTGAAAGTGTAACATACAGACAGACAGACAGACAGACAGACAGACAGACAGACAGACAGACAGACAGAGTTACTTTCGCATTTATAATATCACTAGCTTTTGCCCGCGGCTCCGCCCGCGTGGATGTCGGTTATCGCGACCAAATATAGCCTATGTCCTTTCTCATGGTCTAATCTACTCTTATACCAAATTTCATCAAAATCGGTTCAGTGGTTGAGGCGTGAAAGCGTAACATACAGACAGACAGACAAAAAGACAGACAGACAGACAGAGTTACTTTCGCATTTATAATATTAGTATGGAAGTATGGATATGGATTAAAGATAATAGTTATCACAGTTTGATTTGAAGTTATCTAAAAGTACCCGAATTATGATGAATTTGTTCGCATATTGAGTTCACTGTGCCGTAAAGTTTTGTATAATTTGGTTTTTTTTCTTAGTTCAAGTGAATCACTGGGCTAGTGGTAAGCTTCAACCATCTTCTCCAATAAGATTTTGGTGTAAATTAAAAAAAAAAAAACAAATTCTGCTCCGAAGGGGTTTTGGCTACTACTACCTACCAAAGACCTACATTATAGTATATCAATACTGATCAAGCTATATCGTACCACATTATTGTGTTAACTGAATGTCCCATCTCTATTCATTGGCGATTAGATTTGTAAAAGGAATAAATTCAATATGCAAAGTTTTGTTACTGGGCGTTGCAAATAAATCATTAGGCATGCGTGAAACGGAAAACGGTAAGCGAAAGCAATTTTTGAATTTGGATTTTTTTTTCTGTTGCGTTCAGTAATCAGGTAGTATTAATTTAAGTCTAGTCACGACGAATATCAGTGAAACTAAACCTACTTAAATTAAGTAGGTATTATTATTTATAGCTTGCTAGGTTAGACATAATCATTTTCTAGTCCAGACGACAACATAAAAAATCCAATATTAAGTCTTGCTAGGATTCGGAGGATTCGGATTCGGATTCCCATTTATGGTCAAGGTTCGAGGTGAAAAATTTTTATACAACCAGGAGCCCGACTAAGATAATGATGATGAGGAGGATGTGTGTGTGTGTGTGTGTGTGTGTGTGTCTGTCTGTGGCATCGTAGCACCCAAACGGATGAACCGATTTGGATTTAGTTTTTTTTGTTTGAAAGGTATATTAGTCGGGAGTGTTCTTAGCTATGTTTGAAAAAAATCGGTCCAAGATAGCCGCCGCCACAACATGTTGGAATACATATTTCTTTATAATTCCCTCAATATGGGTATCAAATGAAAGAGCTTGACTAGTAGATCAATTTAAAAAGTATAAAATAAAAATTAAATTAAAAATTTAAAAAACCCACGTCACAAAAAACACCAAAAAGTTGAAAATAAATGAATAAATTTTAATTCAACGGTTGCCATGTCGGGGGACCTTATGATATAAAGGAGTATTTAACCAGTTACGGTCCCCCGACATGGCAACCGTTGAATTAAAATTTATTCATTTATTTTCAACTTTTTGGTGTTTTTTGTGACGTGGGTTTTTTAAATTTTTAATTTATATAATACCGATTTTCTTTAGGATTTCACTAAGTACATGGAGTGCTAATTGCGAGCAAAATGAACAATTTATGATGGCCATTCATAGCTCGACTGAGTCATACTTATTTTTTTCATAAAATGATGTACAGATGTGATAATATTTTAAAAGTCACATATTCGGGCTAGCTAGTGACTACGATATCACCAACATTGGGTGGCAAAAAAGCAACGTTTATCAAATGGCGTTATGGTCGTTAGGGACACCTGAAAAACTGACTTTACGTTTTGTCTAGAAGTACATAAATGTCGATTATACATATCACCCCTCATTCCATTGTTTTTCTTTCAAAACGGTGAACGTAGGTACTCATTACCCGACTACGGCGAAGCCAAAAGGAGGGTTATGATTTTGACAGGCTATGTATGTATGTATGTATGTATGTTCATTTTTGTTCCCTCATAGCTCCTCAAATACTTATTAGAACTGGACAAATGAGGTATCGCTACAAGCGGCTTGATCGTCCGATGGTTATAGGCTATATGACGTGTCACCCAATCTTGTGTGGCGCCCTCTAGCGCTCATAAGGTACTGTGTTAAAAAATAAATTTGAGATAAATATGCCGTGTTTGGTATCAAATAAAAGTGCTTAATGAGCACATTTCAAATATGTATAAATTATTAGCTTTACCTTTCCTCAAAATAATTTAAATAAAAATAAAGTGTAAACTAAAACCCGACTACCGAAAAATCACGCCTTAAAAAGTGACAAACAAGAAAATATCAAGGATAGCCGTGGTCGTATGCCACTTACTCTAACAAAACAATATATTCTAGGGGAAAGTGGCACTTGACACTTTATTTTTTAATATGACTGTTTTGGTTTAGACCCTTTTTGACATTTTCATATACCATCATTGTCTTTGCTTTTTTTCTGTTCAATATAAAAACAAGATGATCTTTCACACTCTAAATTACCCAACCATAGTCTTGTCTCTAAATTCCTGGTTCAGTTCTAGATAGATACAAATTAACAATAGTCTAATATTGATTCATTAGTATTGAAAATGTGACTGAGTAGAAAATAATCGCTAGTTATCGCAACGTAACTCAGTAATGGTCGCTTTGTTTACCTTTTTTCTCTCGTCTCGTTGGCTCTACTTTAGAATCCTTTCTTTCACGGCTAAATTGTCGCAACATGAACAGGCAGCCTTACAGAGAGCGGGCCCAGCGTCCTCTCACAGAGATAAGGCAGACAGGACCAAAGAGATCCGCCATAGATATCCGCCGGCTAACAATTAACAATGAGACATTATACTCAGGAGTAATGCTGCCGATAATTACCAGGCCATACGATTTGTAGCCACGTTAACTTATTACACACTGCTTGTATGTTTTTATTAATTGCTTTAAGAAAGTATTTTTTAAATAAAATATGGCTTTTTTATTATAGAAGGTATTACATGATTATTATGGTCATACATAACCCTAAAAAGTTAAGACACGGAAGATCCTTATTTTATTATTTAGATCCTATCAAATCCTATCTAAGCTTATCCTGGCCTATCCTACACTTATCAAACCTATTATAAATGTGAAATGTTGTGAAGATATTTGATCACGCTCCAGCAGCTGAATGGTTCGGGCTGAAATTGGACATAGGTTTTAGGAACGGGATCATAAGTCAACGCAGGTGGAGGGACAAGCATCAACTAGTATATGTTTACAATGTGTGTGTGTTGATCGATAAGAACGCGTTTAACGCTTTATATAATAAGTATATGTTCATACTAAATCAATATAGGTAAACCGTGATATTATATCATGATAATATTATTATATCTGCTGACTGTTGATTATTATTTATCAGCGAAGTCTTTTTAGAGCTGTGGTTATTCCGTGAAAGGTCAATAACCTAAGAATCGTAATCCAGATATAATAATTAACTAGCTGTTGGCCGCGGCTCCGGTCGCGTGTATGCAAGTTATCGTGATCAAACATATTCTATGTCCTTTTTCAAGGTCTCATCTACCTTTATACCAAATTGTTCAATGGTTCAGGCGTGGAAGCGTAATAGATAGACAGACATGCAGACAGACAGATAGCGAGAGTTACTTTCGCATTTATAAAATTAAAGTAAGAACGAAAAATTGATATATTAGTATGGATATGAAATTCTCTATCTGTCTGTCTGCACGTTACACTTTCACGCCTAAATCTCTAATGGTAATTTCCGTGATATTTGTATCATGTATACAAATATCATGAAAGTTTTCCAAAATCTGTGAATGCAGTTCAAAATATCTCAAAAAGGTAGGGAAGGTGTCCTAAGAACATTTTTTTGTAACTAAGACGGTTAAAGCCTTTTTGTTTTTTTTTTTTTTTTTATCGTGCGAAAAATCCCCACGGATACCACCTCCACGGAGCCGGTGGGGGCGGTTATGTCGGACTCGAACCGACTAAAACGCACGCCGTCTTGGGTCCTTGGTTGCCAGAGGTGAGATTGCCAAAAGCATATCTCTCGCAATCCGGCAGACCCAGGACCATCTCTTTCGAGATGGCCCCCTTCGGGTTGTGGGGACCAAGATGTCCCCATCTAGCCCCGGTTACGGGGAGGCGCACTTTGCGCCGCCGCCGCGGCCTGCTTCTGCTAGGGTGACAGGCGGCTCCACCAGTCACCCCCAGGCCAGCGCTCATGGAGGACGGAGGTCGTTCTGCGACCTCCGACGTCCGGTTCGCCTTCGCTCTGCACGGGCTTCCCGGGCCCGGAGTCTGGTCCGGACCCGACCGGCCGCCTCCTTCTCGAGCATTACTTGCTCGCAGAAGGAGGCGGCCGCACCCCAAGCGTTTGCGCATCGTACCATCGCTGTGAGCAACGTGACGAGTGTGAGGACTCCCACCCCTAGAGCCGCCACTAGGACCCGCCTCGGCGTGTCCCACGCCGGGCACTCGGTCAGCGTGTGCAGCTCTGTGTCCTCGCTCGCATCACAGTGATGGCACTCGGACGTTGGCTCCTTCCGGATCCGACACAGGTAACTCCCGAAACACCCGTGTCCGGTAATCACCTGCGTCAGCCGGTACGAGAGGCTGCCGTGTGGCCTCTCTAGCCACTCCTCCATGATGGGTCTTACCGCCGCTATTACGGCGTGCCCTGCGCTTGGTCGCCCAAGTCGTAGCTCCCATTCCGCTACCATGTCCCTGTGGAGCTGAGACCTCACGGCCCGAATTTCTTCGGGCTCGGGTTCCCGTCCCTGCTCCCGCGCCTCCTTACGATACCGATATAGCATCGAAAGGGCTCTCGCATCCAGGTTCCACGGTAGGGATCCGGCAAGGAGACTCGCCGCCTCGAAGTCCGCGAACTCACCGCGAAGCACCCAGTCGTAACCGATGTTCCACAGTAGCGGTCCCAGGACCGATCCCTGCGGAACACCGCACGACATCTCTCGCCGACCGAGCCCGGTCGCACTTGGGCAGACGACTGCTCTCTCCGACAGATACGCCCCGACTATGCGGCGAAGGTAGAGAGGCACCTCGTGATACACGAGCGCCTCCCTAATGCAGCTCCAGGGCAGGGTGTTAAACGCGTTGGCGATGTCCAGTGACACCGCCAGCACCACCTCACCCCGAGCGACGGCGTCCTTCACCAGAGTCCCCACGCGCATGATGGCATCCACGGTGGAGCGCCTCCGGCGGAAGCCATACTGGCCATCCGCCAGGTCAGGCCCCACTCTGGATAGGTGCTCGACGAGGCGCTTTGCAATCACTCTTTCAAAGAGCTTGCACACCTCGTCGAGCAACACTATCGGCCTGTAGGCGGACGGTGAGTCCGCCGGGCGTCCCGCCTTTCGGATGAGGACCAGTTTCCCCGTCTTCCACAACTTCGGAAACTGGCCTCGCTCCAAACATGCGCTGAGAAACCCTCTCAGTCGGGGCTCGAGAGCGTCTTCTTCGCCTAGAGCTAGGACCCACGCTCGGCCTGGAATGCTGTCGGGTCCCGGGGCGGTGTTCTTGGCCTTAAGCCTTAGCACCGCCAGCTCTAGCTCTACCCAAGTGACCTCGGGCACGTCGTCGTCATCCACGTTGGGTGCCATAGGCGACCTAGGTGGCGGAGTCATCTGCGGTGGAATATGTTCCACCGCCCGCGCTGGGAACAGGGAGCCAACGACTCCTCCGAGCAGCTCCGGCTGGAGACACCGGGTTAACGGTGGGGCCCGGGGGCGCAGCTTGCCCCTTACCATAAGGTAAGGCCGCCCCCATGGGTCCCGCTCCAGCGTCTCCAGCAGCTCCTTATGAGCTGCAGCCTTCGACTGCCTTATCGCCACTCGGAGGGCCTTTCTGGCCTCCCTGTACCCCGCATGAAGCTCCGCCTCTCGGGGCTCCGTATCTGCGGGGCGGCTACGCCTCCTTCGGAGTCTGGTCCACCGGCGGAAAGCGATCACGGAGGCCTGTCGGAGCCTCGCGATGTCCGCCGACCACCAGTAGACCTGACGCCTCGGATTATAGGGCGGAGCCCTAGGCATAGCCGACGGTTAAGGCCTTTACTACCCCGTTACCGCCCCGCGTCTCCGTAAATGAGGCCTCAGCCAGAATCGCGATTTATCTGAGAACAGATTATATAGACAGATGGATAGATTTGATATGTTGTCTATACAATCTGTCCTCAGATAAATCGCGATTCAGGCTGAGTGTCATTCTCAAACACCGGCCTTAGTTGTTAAATTTTGAAAAACGCTGAGTGGACTAAACCCACTTTTCGTGTAACCGTATCTCCTTTTTCGACTGTACATGAACTTGAGTTGTTTTTTTATTAAGGCATAAAGATAAGTTGCTTCGTATCGTTAATTGTATCACTCTTAATCCTACTATATTTGTAAATTATTTCGTTACTTACTTCATAACCTCTTATCATCGATTGCTGATTATCTTTCATTGATTACATTTTAGACTAAAACATATACAAATTGATTCAATACAGCTAGTGTTAAT